>OW386558.1:20798875-26004875 GCA_936435175.1 Glyphotaelius pellucidus | reverse complement strand
ATAGTCTCACTAGCTCCAGTTGGATAGTCACATTTGTGACTCTTGCGCGGAATTCACATATAAAAAAAAACATTTTAATTTAAAAAAAGTTTTCAAAAGATGTCACAGCTCATCTTTCAAGAGTTTTTGCTGCCTCATTTCGATAATAACTCCAGTATTTGAGTAGTTTAATTTCTAAATCCGCTATATCAACTTTCACTGATTCGGAGAAAACCGCAAAAAACTGTCATATCTCTAGCGTGAATAAATAATTGCATTTTATTTTTTTATATAATGAATTGGAGCAATCTAAACTCGAAAAGTGTTAATTTTTCAATGCTTGTCTTGCAATATTTAAGTAATTTCGATAAATAAAATGGATATAGCGTATTTTGATACTCACTTCATGATTTACCCAGGATATAGAGACTTTTGAAACTCAACTGACCTGGCGCGTGAATTTCTAAACCCGCCATCTTGGCAAAATAACTGCTCGTGATTGGTTGAATTCCGATGTAGCGGATTTTGATAGTAACTTCTTCAATGATATAGCGGGTTTTGTTCATCACTCGCAGTTTTAACATAGTTTTTAGTCGTGATAAGTGAGGTTTTGAAACTCAATTTTAGGTTCCTCGCAAAAATGAGAGCAAAATGTCATACTCAGATCAATTTGGCAAACAATCGTATATAGCGGGTATTGAAATTATAGGACTCATTTACAGTAATTTCGCAGTGTTTATAACGACTCAAAAATTCTTTGAACAATCACTGAAAATGCCTTACAGAACACACTCCATTGATTTCCACAAATTTGTAATACATTATCTGCGAAACAATATAATTTGTGGAAGTCAGATATGGACCGGTATTATCGTAACTTTATTGTCTTTCCATTCGAGCGCCGTGTGTCAACATTTCCCATTACACTCGCTAAATCCGTGGAATTTCATTTCCACAGAATCATCGCGTCCACCCTACCATCCCTTTGGGAACGTTAGGGTGGACCGTCAAAACCTTTTTTCGAATTTAGAAAAGTCAGAATACGTGTCAAATGTTACGCAACTCCATAGAATAAAGAAGAACACAAGAAATGTTACGTTGGCGCGTTTTGTGATCCAAAAGTCTGGCTAATCGGGCCATAAATTTCTAATACAAAATAGTGTTTCATCAACGATATGAAATTCAGGTTCCATGCTAATTCAGAATCAAGTCAACACCTCTTTGAAAAGTCATTAAGAGCTACAAAAAATGAAAAATAAATAGCCCATAACCTAACCTTATTTAATTAAATCAAATTTTACATATGGTTTTTTTTTGATTTTTTTCATTACTGTTAATGACTTTATAAATGAAGTTTTGAGTTGATTTCATTTTGAGTTGTACGGTCACCGAAATTCAAATTATAGTATATTGAATCAAATATCTGACTCTGAATATAAAAATAAAGTGGGATATGGACTCAATACTTTCGCTAACAATGGCCGTATATTTTGATTTATTCAAAGAAAAACATCACCAAAAGCGTTTTTTATTTCCCTCAAGGCCTTTGTCATCTTAGGGGATGCTGTGTGGAGGGTTTTTTTTAAGCGAAGGATAAGACAAATGTACGAGGGGGTAGGAATCTGGGAGTCAGTGTGTCCGATAGTGACGGAATGAATCCCTTCAACTGCGGTGATGCGTCAAGAGAGCACGACTGCAATGTTCAAAAGGCCTCTCTCAAGTAATCTCTCTCGATCGAGCCCGACACACAGAAGGTGGGCAGACGCATCCGCCACCAAGACCTGGACAATCCTCTCCCCATGAACCCGAACACCCCTGCTAAGTCACCAAATGTAGCGAATCTATGGCAGAGATGTTGGTAATATAGTTCCGTATATTGACAGCATAAACGCTAGAAATATTTCGATTCTCATGCCTACGAAATTTTAAAATCGCACGTCGTATTTGCGCGAGGCAAGTAAGCGAAAAAGTGGTTTTTATTAATTTTGTGCATAATTTTATAAGAACGAAAAAAAATTAGAACATACAAAACCTCAAAAATAATCTTAGCCATTAGGGGTATTTTTTTAAAATTGTTTCTTATATTATTACTTCATAGTTAAGTCATGAAAAAACATTTTTTTAGTGGTTTACGCTTATATTTTTTGTTATGTATATAATAATTTAATTGTAATTCTAATACAAAGAAAAGCTAGTGAAAGCTTCAATTTATCCGTAGCATATTTTTGGATGATCATAATGTAAAGCGATTCGTCGTAAGATGGATCTAAATAGTATCTAAATAGGATTTCACGTATAGCTTCATCTTAATGCCCACATGCATTCCAGTCAGAGGACATTCCGACGAGGATGTGTGACAGTGCAGCCAATATAAACCACAAACCTGGTTGCGAAATCGGGATTAAGTCAAAATAGGCCATATTCAAAATCAAATCAAAATCATTTATTGTACAAAATTTTCATTTAGTACAAAAGGTATAACTTATAGGTACCTACATCCTATTTCTTCCAGTTAACCTAATATGTTATACAGAAATGAACACAAATGAAATATAAATATAAAAGTGGTGTAATACAAATTGAGTTTGTTTTAATTTATTATATAAACATAAATATAAAAACAGTTGTACCTATGTGAGGTATTCACTTAATGTGTAATGAGACCTGTTCAGAAGGAATGTTTTTAGTGATGACTTAAATCTGAGTGTATCTGGTATTTGTTTAATATCATGTGGAAGGTTGTTATATACTTTAATGGCCATGTAAAAGAGTCCTTTTTGGAAAATTGTTTTGTTTGCTTTTGGTATTAATAAATTTTCTGTAAACCTTGTAGCGTATTTATGTGTAGAGTTTTTTTGTGGAAACTTTTCTGGAGATGATCGCACTAACATGCATAACTCCATTATTTATATGCCGGTGACTGTAAGAATTTTCAATTTTTTAAATATAGGTCTACATGAATCCCGATTAGCAGAGTTTGTCATTTTTCTTAAACATCTTTTTTGGATGATAAAAACATCTTTGGCGTTTACTGAGTTTCCCCAAAAAATAATTCCGTATTTTATTGTTGAATATACATAACCATAGTATGCGGCCATTACCGATTCGATGTTTGATATATTTCTCAGTGTACCTAGAACAAAAGAAAAGCTACTGATTTTGCCTACTATTTTGGATACATGTTCTTTCCAGTTTATATTTGCATCTAGTTGTATTCCCAGCAGTGAACAAGTTTGGGAAAGTTCGATAATATTATTATTGAAGTTTTCATTTATATTTATAGGTGTAGCTTGCACTAGACAAAATTGTAAAACTTGAGTTTTGTTAGTGTTGAGTGACAGATTTTGTGATAACAGCCAATTTGCTATTGATTGGCAAGTCTCGTTAATATGTTTATTAAATTCGTCAACGTCTCCATTACATTCAAACAACAAAGCAGTGTCATCAGCAAACATTGAACATTCTGTGCCAGCAACAATTGGAAGTTCGTTTATGTATATAAGGAACAGGATGGGCCCAAGAATGCTTCCTTGAGGCACACCCTTGTTGATTGTTCTCCATTTGGATTCTACCATGTACTGCATCATTTTTTCGTCAATGTTTGAAATTTGAACTTTTTGTTTACGATTTATTAGGTACGATTCAAACCATTTTAATGCTAAACCTCTTATATTGTTTGACAGTAGAAGCTTTATTCCTTCTTTGTACCCTTTTTCATAGAAGGACTAAATTCCCATCACAACATTAAGCCTTATTTAGGTATTCGCGTATTTTGTGACTGTGTGTAGGCTTAAAACAGCAATTCACAGTAGCTCCACGTAAGAGGCCGTGAGGAGAATAATTCACTTCAGTGCCATCTTTGAGGATGCTGTGTGGAGGGTATTTCTAGATAACCACTGAAGCAACCACGCGAAATAAATAAATTTGCCTCGATTACTCGAGATTTCCAGAAGATCATTTCTTAAATTTTTTGCCAACATTAAAATCATACATTTGAATTTTAACATAAAAGCAAAAAAATATATTGTAGTGCTATTTAGTCAATGAATATACCTGTATTTTACAGATTATTTCATACTAGCTTTTCCCCGCGGCTTCGCTCGCATGGTATTACGGGAAATTACTGTAGCGGTTGAACTTATCAATTATACCCCCTCCTCCCCACCCCCACCCCCTCCCGAATTCCATACATTCATTCCCTTACATTCAGTTTTCAAACATCTCGCCTGCCACCTAAATTTCATAAAGCTATAGCTCAAAGAAAAAAAGAATTATCCAATTTTGTTCATTCGTTCGGAATTTATGCGCTTACAAACATTTCGGATGTTTATTTTTAATTAAATATTTGAAAGTTTGTGAATATGATAAAAAATTACAGTATGCATTCAGTTCATTTATTCAGTCTTAATAATCGTTACGAATTATATTTTTAATGTAGGAACTGACATTTATTCCAAAACAGAAGCTTGTCCAAAAAAATAAAACATATTCTAATTTTTGAATTTTCTGAAGCAGTAGCAATCGTTTCCATGGAAACGATTTTTTCTGACGTTAGCAAAAATTTGCTTTAGTTAGCGACAGAAAACGTATAACAAATATAATATATTAATATTTATAATTTCATTACGCCAGAGCTTACCATCATATACAAAATATAGTCTGCGCATATAATTTAGCTTTCTACTGGTGAATGAATTTTTAAAGTCTTTATATTGTGTTATGCGTGAAAAGGTCATAAACAAACTCGAGCAGTTTCGCATTTATAATATTAGTATGGATTTGTAAGATTTATAAAAAAAAATATAACCGCGCGAATCCTGCGTGTTTGTTACTTTGAACCTCCGTGAGAGGTACTTATTCGAGTCAACATAGAATATTTTCGATTTCTATATGTTGCCTGTTATACTTGATAATGAAATGTGCATATCTATAGAAAAATGACTTAATTTTAACTGTAAACAGCTGATCAGAAATTCTGCGTGAAAAAATATTTTAAAAAATTATTTTTAACATCGTTCTAAAATAGTCTACGAAGTTTGGATTTGCGACATCTATGGTCATAACAGATAAAACATTTCAATAGCTCCGTATTAAAATAAATGGCTGGCCTTGAAAATGTTTTCAATAATTACAATAAATGTTTTACCAATGATAGGAAAATGTGGTCGAATTTTGGACCGCTATCAATCGCAGAGATTTAAAGGTGGTCCATTTTTGAACCATAATCGCTCAATGGGTAAGCAAGGAAAGGAAGTTCTGGGAAGGGGTATGAATGGGCTAAAAATTGTGATGGGTGGTTAGGATTGTGAGGGTTGGTGTATTCAGGAAGCGACGTTCCGAAAAAGTCCTCATGGAAAAGACAAAAGGTCTCCCTCAAACAAACCATCCCAATCCGGCCAAGGGTAGACGCATCCGCTGTCAAGACTCAGAAAACCTGGGTACTCTTGCTAAGTCACCAAACGTAGCGAATCGCTTGGAGTGACCTGCGACAGCGGTGTTGATTATCCAATAAATGGATCCCAGGGCGGCGGTACCAAATTGAAAGCGATAACCAAAGAATTGAGGAAGTTCAGTGAGGGAGATGACCACAGATTACCAAAATTATGACTTAGTGCGTTGCAATATATTTATTTTATATTATTCTTTCTACGCTTCTCATTTAATGTATTTATTTTTATTTTCATTGAAAGATTATTCTGTCAACCACAAAGAAAGAATGTAAAAATGTATTTATCCTTAGTATCGAAAGATATTAATAGGGTAACGTCTGTACGGTTGAAAAGTAGTGCTTCTTTAACGCCGAGCGCTTCTTTAACGCCGCTCCGTACGCGCCGCGCCATATAAACATCTGTGTACATGAAGTTTCAAACAAAGCTACCGTTGTTATTTAGTTTCGAATTCAAGAATTCGTCAAAGAATGGCGCCACTTACGTTAGCAGATCGCACGAGGACGTGCCTCTGGCAGGAATAATTAATACGGATTTATAAATTTGAGTAACTCTCCGGATATGAAAAGATTGACGGTGATACTTAAAGTTGTGAATAATAGTATCACGCGGGTATATATTACATAAGACGTCATCGCCTTTCATTATCAAGTATACCACAGACAACATTCAGAAATCGAAAATATTCCATGTTGACTCGAATAAATACCTCTCACGGAGGTTCAAAGTAACAAACACGCAGGATTCGCGCGGTTATATTTTTTTTTATAAATCTTACAAATATGAAATAATCTGTAAAATACAGGTATATTCATTGACTAAATAGCACTACAATATATTTTTTGCTTTTATGTTAAAATTCAAATGTATGATTTTAATGTTGGCAAAAAATTTAAGAAATGATCTTCTGGAAATCTCGAGTAATCGAGGCAAATTTATTTATTTGTCCAGGTGACTACTGCTGGGACTACACTCTAATCCATAAATTACATCACACAAATTTCATGAATTTTTGACCCCGTCTCTGTCACACATCGTCACATTTGTAAGACCCCTTCCCCCTAGTGTGACGTCACATATTTTGCAGTATTACATCAATTTTTTTTTGCGTTTTAATAATTTAGATTTTTACATGTGATGTCACAGAACTGATGAACCCCCCACTCCCCTAACTGGGCAAAGCCAAACCAAAAGCCGCCCGCAGGTCCTAGTATTATTTATGTTTATACGCATTTGAATCTCCTAAGTCTGTCTCGACCCAAGCGTGTCTTAGGCATCGAAAAAACACATGTAAGAGGAAAAATCATAAGCTTTGCTGACGATACAGTAATTGTATTCAACGAAAAAGATTGGAGAAGTACCTACCAAGAAGCGGAACATGGACTTGGTCTACTGCAAAACTGGCTTAAGAGAAATTCCCTTACACTTAATGTCAATAAAACAAAATATCTTACATTTTCTATAACAGCCAGAGGACAGCCAGAAGATGACTTTAATCTCAAATTACATACATGCCAAGAAAACTATCAAAATCAAGGCTCATCATGCCACTGTCCTACCATAGCACACTCCAAAAGTATCAAATATCTTGGTATTGAAATTGAAAAAAACTCACCAGGTACATTTACTTCTTTAGAGCCATCCGTAACATCCTCAACATAAACGACATTAAGAAAGTGTACTACGCTTTATGTCAATCACAAATAGAGTACGGGATAACTGGATGGGGATCTGCCTTGAGCACTCACATGGACCGGCTCAATATAGCCCAAAAAGGAGTTCTAAAGACAATTTTGAAATTACCGGTTAGAACTCCGACAGAAGAATTGTTTCAAAGCATTCAAGTCTACAATATACAAAAACTTTATGCAAAAAATATTTTATTTAAAATTAAAAAAAAACATATCAGAATACTCCACTGTCCAACATAGATACACAACCAGGGCAATAAACCAAAATACTCTAGCTACAGCCAGTTTGAAAACATCTTTTGGACAAAGAAATATGAAATTCAATGCGACAAAACTATACAACGCTCTACCAACTCAAACAAAAAAATAACAGAAATAAATAATTTTAAAACAAAAGTAAAAATATGGTTGAGAGAACAAAGTGAAAATGAACTATCAAACATACTGAAGACCATGTAAAGACAACTGGATACTAAATACAAATGTGGAAAAACTACAGGCCGCCTCAGAACAGGGAACCCTAGTGAGGAGGACTGTGAAAAAAAAAACTTTATAATACCTTAATATAATACAATTTGTAAATACATTATGTACAAATTTTGCTATAGATACTAATAAAAAAAAAATATATATACGTATATATAAGTAGCTAAATAAATAAATAACAATTTTGTTTATTAAGTCAGTTATTTAATAGAATGCGGTTAAATTTACTATTTTTTAAAAGGGGCGTATCTAAATATTTTTTTAAATATTTATTAATTTATGATAAATACAAAGTAATATAATATGACAGCAAAAATAAAACTATGGTACAGAAAAAAGAAAAGTCCCAATAAACTCCTTTTAATTAATTTGTCGATGGGTACTTTTACTTTGGATATATAAATAAATTTATTTTACTTTATTATGCAGTTAGAATTTTTGTGTTAGTCTAATACAAATTATTTCTTTCGGGACCAATTCTTCAACATAGTATTTGTTTTACCATTTGTACATATTTAAGTAATTAGGTATCATGTAGTCCAGCGTTCTTTGTCCATATTTGTTTAAATGCTTAGGCACAATTAGTCCTTCATTTAACATTAAACGAGTATTGTAAGTGTGGTCCAGTTTATTTATGTATATAGGGCTATTCATATGCTGAAATATATTTTTATACCACAGAATTGCTCTTACTGAGAGAATTTTGAGATTCTGGTAAAAGTACGAAACATTATACCTTTGTTCATATGAACTTTTATGAGCTAATAATTTAACTAATGAATTTTGAACTGATTGAACACGATTTTATAGCCGAGTTTTTGGAATATAATTCTTGGAAATTTCAATTTATCTCTTTCATAGACATTTGAATATCTCTTTCTACTTTCAAAACCCGTGTCATTGAACGAAAACAAGCTTTTGCAGTGATGTCACTCCCGACACGCGACACGCCATATATTCAGGGCGGTTTGGCGCGCCTCGAAAAATTTAAACTTTTGATAATTATTTTTACTATGCAAACTAACTTTCGAAGAGTACATTTTATGCTGCCATTTAAGTTAAAAGAATAACCGGATTGATTTTCGACAGGACTAGATTATTAATTTATTAAATATTCTAAAAATTCACACATTAAAAGATAGGCGTAAAATAAATGATTTAACTTTCTTATTTAATACACTAAACTCCAAATTGGACTGTTACAAACTTGCACATAAACCTAAACCGTTAAAAACCTAAAGATACCCACAAGAACAATATGAAACAATATTCTGTTCTACTACAGTATACGAGGGGCGGCTGAAAAGTTTTGAGCCTAAGGTATTAAAAATGCTGATAGAAATGTATAAAAAATTTATTTTTCAATAGAATCTCCTTCTTATTCAATGCACTTCCTACATTTATTAAAAAGAGCTTTTAACCCGGTAAAAAAATATTCGCCGTCTTTGCCTTCAAAATGTTCATTTACGGCCGCCTTCATTTCCTCGTCACTTGAAAATCTCCGTCCTCGGAGGTCCTTTTTCAAATTGGAAAAAAGGAAATAATTGCTAGAGGCCAGGTCTAGACTGTAGGGTGGGTGGTTTATTTCTTCAAATCCTGTTTCGGCGAGGACACGCCTTGCAACTCTGGCAGTGTGGACGGGTGCATTGTCTTGCAAAAACAGGACCTCTCCTTTTCTCGACAATCACTTGACGAATCTTTGTCAACAATGTGGCATAATAGTCGCCGTTCATTGTAGTATTTTTGGGAAGGTAGTCGATGAACAAAATTCCTTCACAATCCCAAAAAACAGTGGCCATGAGCTTGGATGCCGATCTTTCCACTTTGAATTTCCGTGACGGCTTTTCTCCCTTTCTATCCACTACATTGATTCTTGTTTTGACTCCGGATCGTATTGTCTAATTCATCGACAGTAACAAAGGCAAGAAAAAACATCGTCAGGATTATCGTCACAGATGTCCAAAAACACCTCCGAAGTTGTGACGCGACGCTGCTGTCAAGCGGCGTGAGCATTTTCGGCACCAATCGCGCACACACCTTTTTCATGTGCAAATGATTATGCAAAATGTCACCAATTCGTTCTTTGCTAATGCCTATAGCTTCAGCTAACTGCCACAACTTGATTCGCCGATCTTCCAGAACAATTTTTTTCACTTTTTTAATGTTTTCTTCGGTAACGGCGGTGTTTGGACGTCCCGACCTGGGAACATCTTCAAGCGACTCCCTGCCGTGTTTGAATTCACGGCTCCAACGTTTTACGGTGGCAAATGAAGGTGCTGACTCCCCATAAACTGCTGACATCTCTTCAAATATTTCTGTCAGCGTTTTGTTTTTCTTTGTGAGGAATTTTATGACAGCTCTGTACTCCGATTTCGTAGAAAGCGCTGATCAGTCAGACATGGTGATTTTTAAGGTTCAATTACTTAAAATGTAATGATGCTTATGACATGAAACTTGATATTTATATTATTTAGAATACCCTCAATTAGTGGTGTGCAGCGCTACTCATTAGTGATGATCATAGGTACTTAGGCTCAAAACTTTTCAGCCGCCCCTCGTACATACGCGCAATAACATTGCTCATTCTTCGATACAGCGGTTTCATTTTATGGGAAACCAATACTTAGGTGATATTGACATGTTTAAAGTTAAGGTGATCCAATAGCCCACGAAAAAATCAAAATCGGAATCCACGCCTCTTTTTGGGAGGAGTTTAGAAACACTTGAAAAAAAGCTTTTGGAAAGGTTGGAAAAGTATTGGTATTTGAGATTTTTTTTACAGGCTGATTTCGTAAAGGCCTGTGAAAAAACATTAACTCCTTTTTTACTCATTGTTTATTGTAATAAGAAGGAAATTTATTTCACGGAACCAAGAATTTTTTTCAAGCAACACGGAGCACCATTTGCAGGCGGGGCGTAACTGATACGAAATGGATGTGCATGGAAGTGCATGGTTCTTGTGCCGATGGCATAAGGTTCACTTTTAAAATTCAAATTCGTAGAGTGCGGGCCGTATTGATTGATGTCCAAAATAACAACCAAAAAATGCATATTTTATAATTGTAAAGTTCGGGTATAAATATCATTTTTTTGCAATTATTATAAAAGAAACTGAATTTGCCACATTAAACATGTGTAAACATATGTATTTTCAGTGAATCGAATAAATTTACAATTTACTAAAACATACTAGCCTTTCTAAAAAACCCCGTGAAAATTCTATTCAATTGATAAATGAGCAGGGATACGAAAACATTACAAAATAAAAAATGACAAAAAAAATTCATGGAAAGATATATGGGATGTGGCAAGGTAGTAGTCCTTGGTGGACTGCATAAAGTTCACTTTGAAAATCCAAATTCGTCAACTGTCGGCCGTATTGTGAAGTAACAACGCGAAAATACATATTTTATTTTATTTTGTGGATATCGGGCGTAAATATCATTTTTTTGTGATTATTATAAAATAAACTAAATTTGCTACATTGAACAATAAAACCATATCCGAAAAGGGGTTTATAAGTAGGAGAGTTTACACTTGAAAGTGTTTTTTGCACTTGAAAGTGTTTTTTGCACTTGAAAGTGTTTTTTGCACTTGAAAGTGTTTTTTATAAACCTTATACTTTATTTTTTTCTAGGATTATTAAAAGACTTATAAAAAAATGACCGACAAGATATGTTCTTCACGCGGTATTTAATTGAAGCATCTATAATACTTCTAAGCGATCAAATTTTCAAAACAAAAATACATGATTGTGTATGAGTTTGCATTATTTCGCATGGCTTAGAGCGTGTTTACACACAGTTATAAGAGATGTAGCTTGACCTATTTCAGCATATCGCTCGCCATACATTCTCAGTGGGAATATATGGCGAGTGATTTGCTGAAATAGGCCAAGCTACATCTTTAAAAGGTGTGTGAACTAGCTTTTAATCTTAATTTAGTGAATTTTGTCGATATTATTAACCTATTCCAACATAATTATTAAACCTTTGGACGTCTCTTTGTAAACCTATCTGATCAATGTATTATTTTAATTTTTGTTTGTTTTTTTATTTATTTTGTGTATATAGTTTTTAGCAATTGTTTTTTTTTTATTTTAATTTTTTCTTTCTTTCGTTCAACATTATTTCTCACGTTAAAGTTACACGTATATTTACGTAAAAGCCCTGTGGCTTTCATCCTACGGACTGCAGCAGGAACAACTTAAAAGAACTGCACCCGTTTCTGCCATGACGTCATGATGAACCCTTCTCTTTTTCCTCTAGCTTGTCTTTCTATCTTACCCAAGGGTCGGTGGTTCCCAAAGTGGGTGATTTAGTCCCCCTGGGGACTCCGGGGAGATTGAGGTGTACGGAGGGGGCCTTAGAAGTAACCGGGGGTGTATTGACTGCCTGTGATGGGGTGGCGATGGCAATAAGAAGACGCTGAAAAGAAATTTGTGGACTAAAATATTTTTTTTATTTTTTTCCGCTTGACCGTACATTTTTGATAGTTTTATTATTAATTAATCATTTTACAATATTTATGTTTCAGTTTTATTAATTTTAAGTAAATGAAGATTTCTTCTTTCGGCGAAAATGTGAAATAGCTTTCTCGAAAACTCTCGAAAACTCTCGAAAACTGGAAGAGGACCCAATTTTTTTTTTTTAATGTTATTACTGGATGTGTCATGGTGTTATGGATACGATTCCGAAACCTAGCAACAGTTAAGCCAATGGAAGAGTACTCTCTCTCCTCTTCCGGATAAAGCGCGTCAGATGAAATCAAACATCAAGACGATGCTCATTTGTTTTTTAACGGCAGGGATATTGTGCACACAGAGTTTGTTCCTCAAGGCCAAACAGTTAACCGTCAATTCCACATGGACGTACTGAAGAGGTTACGAGAGAGCAACAGGAAAAAAGGAAAATCCTTGGCGCACAGGCGACTGGTTCTTCCACCACGACAACGCACCTGCTTACACCGCGTTCTCTGTGATGCAGTATTTTAACATGAATAGAATAACCCCGATTGTTCACCCGCCCTATTCACACGACTCCGTGTGATTTCTTTCTGTTCATAAGGATGAAGAGCGGCTTGAAAGGGAAATGTTCTCATACTGTGGAAGAAGTGCAACAAAAATCACTTGAGGCCATAAAAGATATTCCAATCAGTAAATTTCAAAATTGTTTTGAACAGTGGAAAAAGGTTGGACAAGAGCATACACTCTAAAGGTGAATACTTTGAAGGCAACCAAATTTTGGTGTAAAAATATTGAAAAATTAAAAAATTATAAAAAAAGTCCCCTTACTTTTGGGTCCCCTCGTATTATCGAAGAAATAAATAGAAGAGAAAATAATTAGTAAAAAATTAAAAATAAATAATCAATTATATAGGGTGTGGTCTTGAGTGAGCGCGGGCCCAGCGCTCACCCAGGAGTGGCGCTTGTTGCTGGAAGGCTGCGGTCGATTGTCGATTCACTGTTGTACCTTCTGCATCCAAATATAATACTGAAAACGTTATTATATTAGATCCGGAGTCATTCCATCAAACTGTTTATTTAATGACATCGTGTTTCACACGTATATAGGCTAGTATTAAATGCGTTGTACAAGGATTTAAATTATTAATGCATCGGAAGTATCTTCGGGCAATCATACTAGACACTTACTTCACTGAGACTTCTTATTTGTCTTTCAATATCAACATCAATCGAGAGGCCTTCAGTTAGAAAATCTCTTTTATTGTACGAAATCAATTTTATCTTTACATATAGGTTTGTGAAACTTTTTTATGTTCAGTCGTTCGACACATCATAATGGCGTTTAAAATTATATATAAAAAGATAACGTCAAAAAATACTCATCTCTGGGAGTAACTTAAAGAATTTAAGAATATTTTTCATGGAATTTTATTTGGCAAAACCTCCTGGTTTACAAGGCCCAGATATCTGAGCCTTCTTCTCACAAAGACAGGGCATCACAGGGCACCACAGAGGAATGGGTGTTTTATGCCGTCTTCATAATTCCCACAGCTATTCGAATTTTCCAGTTGGGGAAGGAAAAAGAAAGACGAAGGTGTGAAAGTATTTGCTTATCAGAATTTAAGTGACCTTAAACACGACAAAAGTCATTTTTGGAAATTTTTCATCAATCAGTATATATTATAAAGAAAGTTTACAATATGCGTGCAGAAACGAGTCCCGGTACCATCAAAGGAGTTACATGAGGAAGGTTCCCGTTTTTACGTGAAGAAATTTCTAGAACAGTCCAAACATTTTAAAGTATTCTAGAGCATTCCACAACATTCCAGAACATCCCAGAACTTTCTGGAATTTTTCGGAATGTTCGGCAATAGTCTGGAACGTTCGGGAACATCTCGGATCATTGTGGAACATTCCAGAACACTCTCGAATGTTGTGGACCATTCGTGGCCTTTTTGTATGAGTGAGACTAGCCATTGGTAGGGGTATATAAATTAAGATTTTTTTTTTTCAAATAGATTCTATACAATAATTAGTTACATAATATATATTTTGATGTACCCCATAAATAAGCAGGGCTTGTGTGTATGAAGGGGGTGTTATCATAATAGTTTTATTTGGTATAACTCATTTCATATTTTCACTTTAATAGAGAATTCCAGTCCAATTTTTTAAATTTTTTTTTATGAATGAACCTTCTAACTTAAATAACTACATATTTATTTTTATTTTTATAGTTAGTTTTAATAGTTAAAATAAATATCAAAGTTTTAATTTTTCAAGAGCCCCCGAAAACCACCGAATCTAGTGTGACGTCATCATGACTAACCGAAGTATGAATCTTGTAGGGAACTGGAATCAGCTGTTCGACTCCCGCCATTTTGAATTTCAGCATTGGAGCGTTTTCATAGATTACTGGGCAGTACCATCGTTTTTTGTACAGTTAAAGTTTTTGAATATTTTAAATAATATAGATAAACTAATAGAGATACTTTATTTTTGATACTGAATTATTTAGGCCTAAATAATGTTTCAATAAAAACAAAAACTATTATATGTCCAATTCTCTATAAACCAATAAAACGGAATGCCGTACGGCTTGCGTCTTACATTTTTATTGATTTCTTTACAACTTTGACCCAGGTGACGCGGCGCGGTGACGTCACGCCGCCAAAATCCAGCAATAGAGTGTTTTAATGACACGTTTTAAAATGGCTTTTTTAATATTTTTTTAAAAACTCTACGTTAAATATTATGTAATAAAACTTATATATTCAGAGTCAGCGTTTATTGGTCTATATGAACATATTTTTTTAAAGCCATAATATTTTTCACTGGAGTTCCTTATTTTTAAGGTGTGTTTTAAATTCTTTTATGTTAGTGTTCATGTTTCTTATTTTTTCTGGTAAAGAATTAAAAAATTTGACACCGAGATATTTATGATTTTGCTGTCCTATTTTTTTTTACATTTTAGAGTTGGCAGTATTGACGTTTGTCTAAGATTTATGTCATTTTTAAAGGGTGCTACTTTATTTTGAGTACCGTCTTTATAAATTTGTAATGTTGCATGGTAGAAGTATAATGGATTTAATTTTCTGACCTTGAATTGTCTGAATAAAAGTTCTGATGAATATGAATAGGGTTTTTTTTAAATTGTTTTTAATATTAGTTTTTGTGTTACGTAAATTTTTGTGTTTGATTTTTATATGTACCGCCCCATCCTATAATGCCGTATTGTATAATTGATTGACAGAAAGACTACAAATTGCCAACAACGTGTTTATTAAATTACTTACGATAAATTACACAACTCTAAAATGCGTTTATTAGTACGATTGCAAAACAGAAATTTTGCAGATATAATTTTAATTTTAGTGTTATCATTATTTATTTTTGGGATGATATGCCGTGTTGCGCTACTTCCTTTTTTATCCAACGTTTCGGACAACGTTCAGCATCCTCAAAGATGACGTAGGTCCTGAGGGAAAATATTTTCCTCCGGGCCTCTTGTGCGGAGCCTCTTGAGCTCTTGTAAAAAAAACAGTCGATCTCCAAATATACGATTTTGAAAACTAAACATCACTCACCGATTCTCAAGTGTGTGTATTTTTAAGATGTGTAACTAAAACACCGTTTATTCATTGGGTAGCTTTTTTATCAATAAACTGTAAATAATTAGACTATTCAATTGATTTTAAAAAGCCTACAAACACGAAATAATTCTTAATGAATATGAATTTCTTCCAACAACGCTGGCCCATGGCACCTCCCCTGGGGGGTAGTAGGGAGGTAGGGGTGGAATGGATGAAAGTGGGTGGTAAGAGGGGGAGGGGTTAGCTGGGACAGGCTGCAGTCACAGCATGAATACGTATCAGCGGATTATTTGCGGAATTCGATTCCAGCAGTTATTTCTGCCGGCGCGGCGGATGTCGCGTCGACTGAGAAAATATTTTACACCGAAGGGTTTTATGATTAAATAATTTACGTTTTTTTTGTATTTGAGCTTTGAAGCTTGTGGAGAATTTTTTTTTTCAAATGCAATTACACAATTCTATTTGACTCTTGAGTACTCGCAATCAAGTGAAAACATGTTCACACGTACATTCATAACCGCACACACACATACACTTAATACAATTATTTTTATTTTTTTTTGTAATTAACGAGCGAAAGGGAAAGGGTCGAATTAGCTCAGTGGTTAGAGCAGAGCAATTCGGGAGGCGGGAATGGGTGACGCCGCTCCGGGAACTATTTATTGGATAACCAACACTATGTTATAGGTCACCCCAAGCGTACGAATAACAACAAGGCCGTTCTAGCTCTTTTTAGCTAGGGATTGGGGAACCGGGCTGTGTAATATTGAGGCATGTTTCAAGTGTTTTTTTTTATCGTGTTTAACCTTAAAGAAGTTGTAAATAAATAAGTCAGTGAAAAATTTTTCAAAATATATCTAAATTTAAAAAAAAACACCCGTACAAATTCCCTAACATACGGTTTGGTAACTTAGAAGGGGTGCCCATGTACATGGGGTGAGGTTTGTGTAAGTCTTGGTGGCGGATGATCTGGACACACTGAACCCCATATTCCTACCCACCCTTCATACCTTTTCCTTCCCAGAACTTTCCTAACGGAATCCCTAATGACACTGTAACGCTGTCCGAAACACTGGCCAAAGAAGGAGAAGGCGAGAAACGGCATAATTACCCAAAAATTTTGATTTTGATTGACGAGTTTTGATAAAATTACAATTTGAAAAATATTATAAAAATATTTTAAACAACATTTTGCTCCATTACAAGATCAAGTGAAACCTGAACAACTTATTTTTTTGCATTAGTTCCAGACAGGAGGCCCTGAGGAAAATAATTCCCCTCAGGGCCTACATCATCTTTTGGGATGCTGTGTGGAAGGTCCTTAACTAAAAAGAGAGGAAGTTCTGGGAAGTAGAAGGTTTTTAGAGGTGGGTTATGAATCTATCCCTCCCACTGCGGTACAAGGCAATGTTGTGAGAGGTACGGCTGGAGAAGTCAAAGGGACTCCCTCAACCATTCTCTTCCGATCCAGCCTGCCACGCAGACCTAGACGCGTATTTATAATACAAACCTCACCTCATGTCCAGATTGACGGCCTCCGTGGTCCCGAGGTAAGACTCTAGACTCACAATCCGAATGTCGCGGGTTCGAACCCGGCGTGCGCAAATAAATTTTATTTGATTAATTTGTGTTATTTCACAATTTATTCATTTAAAATAATATATAATATATTTGCGCCACGTTCCAGAGTGGAAGATACTATTAGTATCGCCCTGGTGTAAGACCAACATTCAGAATTGAAACGTTGCTCGAAATGGCATTAGCCGTGTTAAGTGACCAGATCTGAATAGCCAGGTACTTCCCCACCTTCCTCTTCCCTATCTCCTTCCCCTCCCCACTACCTTCAGCCACACAACATACCCCAATTGAGGATGCCATAGTCTCACTGGCTCCAGAGGGGAGCAGTTGGGACTATTGTGCGGTATTTCATATTAAAAAAAAAATATTAAAAAAAAAAGATTAAAAATAAGTATATATATATATGAAACGATGTATGAATGTGAATGAAGTAAATTTGTGTCGCACTCCACTCTCTTTTCGATCCCCTACTAACGCGAAACGGCCGATTCCACACAAGTTAGTTATCTGAAAAGTTAAAACGACGCACAAACGTTTTTTTTTCACATAAGAAAAAAGTTCACTTTATCTTACCCTCCAGCAAACTAAGTTTCGGCTTTGTTTCAAGATTAAAAGATGTGATCATTTCTTTTATACCAATGTTTTACATTGACACTTTTATCCCCCCTGACAACTTACACCAGATTGTTACAAAAAACGGAGCAAAGATAAATCGAAGGCTAACGTCGCTAACGAGTTAGCCTCTCACGATTTATTGAATCTCTGGCAAAAACCAATAACCCATGTAGATACTTAGATAAAATACTGAAATAGGCGAATGTAATATAAATGGCTTCAATACAATCCTGAAAACTTCAGCTGAAGTCGTTATCACAAAGTATTCAAGGAACCGCATGGCAGAACGGATGTCTTAGCAATTTTTAAATCATGGTAAAATTTAAATGCTGTTTACTAGCAGTGCTGTGAACAGTAGACCATGCACCCAAAAAGCTAATTTCCCTTATTTGATAATTCAAAATCAAAATTTTGTAAGTAGGTATTTAACTGCCTACATATTTAATTAATAACCATAATTTATTTCATGTAAATATTGGATATTTTTACATACTTAAAAATGAAAATGTAATCAAAAAATTTAAACTTAACTCATCATTAAGGCATAAAAGCTGCAAAAGAATTCAATAACGTAGGCACATTTATCACATTATATAAAACTCTTGTCAGATTTCATCTAGAGTATAACTCTACGTTATGGTCTCCATTTTACAATATTCATTCCGACAGCATTGAAAAGATTCAACATAAGTATTTGAAGTTTATAAACTACAAATTGCATATTCCTGTACAAAATGTTGGTTATAATTACTTACTGGATATCGCTATTAAAACTTTCAGAAAGAAGAATTAACACAGATTTAATATTATTACAATTAATTAATATTAAATCAAATATATTACATTTGCGGCATTCGAGAATGGAAGATACTCTCAGTATCGCCCTGGTGTAAGACCACCATTCAGAATTAAAACGTTCCTTGAAATGGCTCTAGCCGTGTTTGGTGACCAGATCTGAATAGCCAGGTACTTTCCACCTCCCTCTCCACCATCTCCTTCCCCTCTCACTACCTTCAGCCTCAAAACATACCCCAATTGATGCAATAGTCTCACTAGCTCCAGACGCAATTTGGGAGGCGGGAATGGGTACCGCCGCCCCGGGAACCTTTTTTGGATGACCAACACCTTTGCCATAGGTCACCCCAAGTGGTTCGCTACGTTTGGTGACTAATTAGGGGTGCCCGGGTTCATGGGGTGAGGTTTGTCTAGGTTTTGGAGGCGGATGACCAGGACACACTGAACCCAAATTCCTACCCACGTCTTAAACCCTTTTCCTTCCCAGAACTCTCCTTCCCTTCCTTTTCTTAAAAAACCCTCCACACAGCATCCCCAAAGATGACAGGCCCTGATTGAAATTATTTTCCTCAGGGCCTCCTATGTGGAGCTCATGTAAAAAAAAAAAAAAGACGGGAGCAGCTGGGACTCTTGTGAAATATTCACATAAAAAAGACTTAAGTGTTTCTTTTACGGGATGCTTCAACTACGTACCCTTTGATCTGAACATTCTTATCACGTCTGAAGCATGACGTTAAATTATTTAACAAGGATTTATTTATAACTCGGTGTTTTCAATTTTTAATGAGAATCTTAATATCACTTAACAAGGCGTTAACACAACTTTTTTTCTAGCAAAGTAATAGAACTTTAACATTAGTTTGCAAATTCCCCTCACGTCTATCAAGCACGTCGTTAAATTACTAAGCAAGCATTTACGTTTCGGGTTTTGAGGTTTATTCAGTTTTAATGTTCTGAAAATAAATAGTTGAAATCCGTAAACCATTTATTGGATGCAATAAAAACATATAAATTTGTTACAGGCCACTTTAATTTTATTTAATTCACACTCTACTGGTTTCTTAAACCGATTTCTTATACCGATTACTCTACTGGTTTCACACACTCTTCCTTCGTCAAGAGAATATTAGAACTGACCTAAAATAACATTAATTTTTCAGAGTTTGCCTCATCTCATTTCCACAGATTTTAATAAGGGCACAGGGTTTGAAATTCTTCACCGTAACAATTTTAGCAAAAAATTAGATAACTACTTAGAAACACTTGAGATAAGAAAATCCCGTAATAAAATTTTTAGTTTTTTGATTAAATGGAGACAATATCGAAATCGAAATCGAAAATCGAAAACAGAAAATATATTGGCGCCTCTGGGACTCGAACTCAGGACCTCTCGCCTTCCGTGCAAAATTAGAAAAACATATTCGCACCTCTGGGACTCGAACCAAGAACCTTTCGCTTTCCGGAAAAAGTTTTTGAATAACCAAATTATTTTTCTTTCAATAATAATAATAATAATCATGTAGGATTACAAAAGATTTTTTAAATATTTATATTGAGGGATCTGTAGGATTTATCGGTCCAGTTAGGAGTTCTATCGAGCCGAACCCTCTGAAATGAAAATATCTGGAGTCGGTGAATTATTTTCCCATTTGGTCTCTGGTAGGTTGACATGTTGTTCTTGTATTTTTTTGTATTTTTATACTTATATAGTGCAATTGCATAGCATGGATTGACTATATGATCATTTGTGGAAAAGTGTGTGGAAGGGTTAAGTTTTTCCTGTGGGGAAGATTTAACCCGGACATAAAGTCAATAGTCGACTTTATGTCCGGAGAAGATTACCTAAGTACTTATTTTTGGTCCGGAGAGGACAAAAAGTAAGTACTTAGGTAATCTTTGCGTACATAAGTATTAAATTTTGTTTTTATTGTGATCACGAAGAGACCACCGATTTTAATTTAATCAATAATATATTATTTTTGCTAGGGCACCAAGATTTAAGTAGAAATATAAGTCATTAACGTGAGTTAGTTATTATATTTATAACAATAAATACGAGAGGATTGTTGTTAATTGTGTTTTTATTTAGCTACCTTTATTATTCCCATATAGTAGATGTTTTGCGATACTTTATAATTTGATAAAGGTGCAATTGATTGATATTTATGGCTTTATTTTAAATGTTCTAATATACTGAGTTTGAATTTCGACACCGATTGGTGACGATAAATGTCGATTGAGGTATATTTATTACGGAGTAAATGGAGTCTTTGGATAAGAGAGTTTATAAAATAATTATTAGCGGAATTGGTGACAGAATACAATGCATTTGACCAAGTTTCGCGAGTAGGTACTCGCAAATTAATAAAATTGTCAAATCGAGGGCGTCCAGTCTGCCATTCGATATGTTGTTATATTTTGTATGGTTTTATTATATTTTCCAGCTTAATTATCGTTATTCAAAACAAAACTAGTTTATATTAGGGTTTCCAGTAAATAAATAATGTCCTTTGAAAATCGGAACAAAAGCATTTGACATGGAATTTGGCAACGCGCTTTTTCACAGATAAAATAAACATATTTGCAGAAAACAAAACGACAAGCTAGAATAGAGCATTTTTAAGGTTCAAAATACCATAAAATCGAAGCAAGTGCGATGAGCTTCTAGCAAATTCACAGTGAATTTCTTGGCGCACTATCTCCAACAAACTGATTTTCTTAAATCTCACAATAACAATAATATCTTAGACTTTCTTTACCCTGCGGTAATTATACAAAGCAGCTCAAAGTCAATATCATATAATTGGCAGCTCGTGGTAATGTAGTCTGACTTCACTACAGCCTCCCTACCAGGTGTCAATCTGACTTCCAACATATAACCACAAACAACGTTGCCAATCCAATATTATTATCTTTGGGAAGAATTAATCCTATAGATTGAATAAACCCACCATCAGATTGAAGCTAATGTATCATACGAATAATTATTTCAAAGTTATGTGGCGAGAATCTTGTCTTTCTGGACTTCCTTCTGATGCTGTGGAAGATGCTTACCTTAGGCTCCGCGGAAGGGTCTTGGTGTTCAAAGTAATTAAAGATTTCGCCACGTTTTTATGTTTTATTTATTTAGACAAATTTACTGATTAATAACGCGGCAGCGGAAGGAACGCAGTGGAAATGTAAAATCTAGAATCTAGCAACGTGTTAATGAGGACAGCGTCGGGACCGGAATGACGTAGGTCGTAGGTTCCTTTAAGCGGTCGCCGTGACCAGTATTGCCCGCACTACAATGTGGCCATTGGAAAAAGTAATAATTCATCTCATTAATCTGGTGCTTAACCACATTTCCATAGTTATTTTATATGTTAAATAATATTATCATTCAATGTATAAAATAAACAGTTTTTACCGTGGCAACAGTGTAAATAATTGAAATGCTTATTATGTTGATTAAGAGGAATATAAATCGATTCTCATGCCTTTAAAATTTAAAATCAAGCGTTTTATTTGCACGAGGCAAGTAAGCGAAAAAGTGGTTTTTAATTATTTTGCGCATAATTTTATAAGAATGAAAAAAGTTAGATCATACAAACCTCAAAATAGTCTTAGCCGTACATAGGTATTTTTAAAAAGTTGTTTCATCGTTAAGTGATGCAAAAATATTTTTTTTAGTGGTTTACGCTTATATTTTTAGTTATATAATTAATAATTTTATTGTTATTCCAATACATGGAAAAGCTAGTAAAAGCTTCAATTTATCCTTAGCATATTTTTGGTGTTCATAATGTAAACCAATTTGTACTAAAGATTAATCTAAATAGTAACTAAAAAGAATTTCACGTATAGCATCATCTTAGTAAGATTAAGAAAAGGACGCTCAGATGGTTTGGGCATGTAGAGCGAATGAATGAGGAAAGGAGTGTAAAGAGAATATATGACGCAAATGTGAATGGTAGACGAAGTCGGGGACGCCCGAGGAAGACATGGCACGACCAAGTGAATCAGATACTTGAGTCGGGCGATGTCAAGAGTCAGAATAATAGAAGAGCATGTATGAGACGATGTATGAATGTGAACGAAGCAAGGAGTGTGTGCCAAGATCGAGTTGTTTGGCGGTCTGTCCTCTCTGCCTACCCCTGCGGGGAAACGGCGTGATGGTTAGTTAGTTAGTTAGTTAGCATCATCTTAAGGTGGATTCGACACGGCAAATGCAAGGAGTAGGTTCTAGTTTAAAAAAAAGGTTTTTTCTTTTTTTATAATTTTTATTTTACTCTGTGTTATAGTCGTTTATGTAATATGGCAGACTGCCGTAGGTCACCCCAAGTGGTTCGCTGCGTTGACTTAGCAGGGGTACCCTAGTTCATTGAGCGAGGTTTTTCTGGATCTTGGCGATAGATTCGTCCACTCACCTGCTGCATGGCGGGCTTGATTGAGAGACTGGTTGGGGAAGATCTCCAGTCGAACACTCTTAACCCACCCAATTGAAGGATGGATTCAAACGTCTGTCACTCCTGGACATTGACTCCCGTATTCCTACCCACCCCTCATATATCTTTTCCTTCCCAAAACTTCCTTTCCTTTAAAAGACCCTCCACACAGCATCCCCGAAGATGATAAAAGCCCTGAGTGAAATAATTTTCCTTTGGTCATCCTTAGTGGAGCTAATGTAAAAAAAACAACAGGACTTGTTAATGAATAAAAAAAAATTAAATCGAAGACAATAAAAGAAATTTTTTTTTTTCAAATAAGAATTGATAACAATAAAAACGACAACGTAATTTAATATACCTATAGTCAATCGGACCGTGCTTTATCAAAGAAAATTTATTTTTTACATTAATTCAAAACTTGAGGAAAATTGTTTCTCGCAAGGCCTGTGAATTTTTGGGAATGATTTGTGGCGGGTCTTTTCGAGAAGAGGAAGAGGTGAACAGGTTCACGCTAGGATTTGAACTTGCAACTTAAGGACCAAAAGCAAAGAGCCAAACAGAAAAAAAATCACATTTACAGCACTAAATCATTCACGTCATCAGATCACAAACCAGTGAATTATTTTCCAATTTTATTGACTCACTCCAAGTTCGCAGGGTAGTTTTTCTTCCCAACATCATCCCCCATACTAACTCTCTGGGGTGAAATAAAGGTTGCTGTGTTTTATATCCACACCCGAGGAAAGCGTTTACCCCTAAAGGACTCGCCTCCCCGAACGAGAGGCATTTTTTTAAATTATCCACAGCCTCGGGAAGTGCTATTTGGGCTGACCATTTATTTTGTTTTTTCCAAGTCTTTGGTCCCGAGAGAGCGTGAAGGTAGCGATTGCCGATTAGCGACACCCTTAACGACCTGTTGGAGATTTAAAACAATATGATGATTAATGGATTAACTAATCGGACCCATGAGCTTGTTTTCAAGACAATTTAACGTTGCTAGACATACGTATTACGTAAGAGTCGTTCCTGGCTTATTAAATGGAATGGACGAGTTTAGTGAGATATAAGGGGTCTTTCATCTATATTAATATTATAAATGCGAAACTGCGTGTGTTTGTTTGTTACGCTTTCACGCATAAACCACAAAAACGATTTTAAAAATCCTTCACCAAAAGAATGCTTCTACGCGAGTAATATAGGTTGTATATAATTGTATGCTCTGAAGTCATGAAATTATTAATATATTATGTTTTTTGTACGTTTTCTGCCCCTAACAAAAATTATTGCTAACGTCAGAAGAAAGGCAAAACAAATCGTTGCCGTGGAAACGATGTTTATATATTTGCGGGAAATTTTATTTCAGGCGTCGTAGTTAATATCTATCTCCAAAAATGGGAAGAGACGTGGAAGAGAAAGGGAAGACAAAAAGGGAACGAGACGAATGGGAAAGGACACGCAGGGAGAAACAATTTCTTTGTTAAATGGCATAGCAACGCATGCCGGGTACCAGCTAGTAATAAATGTCAAAACTCAAACATCTCAACAATTAGCAATCAAAAATACTTTTTCGATTGTGGGTCTATCTGTGATTGTAAGTCTGATTCATTGACCATCGATTTGACTTAGCAGGGGGGAACGATTTCATGTGGTATGGTTTGTCCAGGTCTCGGTGGCGGATGAGTTTGCCCATCCAGACAATTCAAAATCTAAATCTAATTTCTTCTGTTTTTAGGTTTTCGATAATCAATTTGGGAGACGGATATGGTTACCGCCGCCTCGAGAACTACTTATTCGATAACCAACACCCCTGCCAAATGTCATCCCACGTGGTTTGCTATGTTTGGTAACTTGCAGGGGTTCTTGGGTTTATGGGGTGAGGTTTGCCTAGGTCTTGGTGGCGGATGCGTTCGGATACTTTGTAGCGGGCCGAATCGGGAAAGACTGGTTGAGGGAAGGTTTTAACTTCTCCAGCAGGACTCTCTTGACCCATCGCCTTGCACCACCAATAAAAGTATACTCTGTGAATTATAAACATTTCTTTTTCGGTGTTTTTTTTTTAATACATTTAAAAATTATTTTTACGTCTTACAAGATTCAGTTTATTAAAATATTGAAGAAGACTAAATACCGAAAGATAATTTAAGGAGAAATAATTTAAATTCTCAATAAAATTACTGCACAACGCATTGCACCTTAAAGTAATATTTTTTTCCAATTTGTTGCTATTTTAGTGCGAAGTTCAGGTATAAATAATAATAATAATCAAAATGTTAACAAACTTGCATGGATGTTGCTTATAAAAGCAAAATTCTTAAGAAACATTGCCCTCTGTAGGGTAAAAACTCAAAGGCATTTGGTTCGAAACTTGACTAAACCTTGCTGTCATTTCTGTGAATTACTTGCTGTACGATAAAGCAGTCTTGCCCAGTCGGTAATAAATAGTGTTATTATGAGCTCTATTCTTAAATACGCTGTCAGTTCGTTTGTCATATCAGTTTTTTAAAACCGTTATTACCCGTTGTTTTATAAATACAATATTAGAGTTTATCCACCACTTACCCGCCCTGGTATGAGTAACAGATGGTTACTCTTTCAAGGCTCTCGCAAGGACTCTATTTTTTTTTTTAAAACAAAGCTACGTTTAGTTTTGAACGAATCTAGACCTCCTAAGTCTCTGCATACGTTGTTAGTAAGCAGTATGCAAGTACTTACATAATAAACTTGATACAATGGTGATTAAAACATATTTAATGGCGTGGAACGATGATGACGGCAGCTCGCAGAAGAATTGTATTTTGGGTATGCTCTAAGTACCTGTAAGAAAAGGATAGAAGAAAAGACAAACATGGTTAGATAAAAAAAAATAGCTCTGCAATCGGAAGGGGGCCCTCTATCGTCGTCTGGCAGTACCAACAAGAATGTGTATGGTGGTCGGTCAAACCATAGCGAGAGCGTCCGCACCCTTTAGCCAGTTCCTCGTTTGTGCCTTGAAGAAAGTAAATGAGAAGTAGGGGCAAAAGCCCAAAAACTTTAAGGACTAAAGCCTCGAGTTACCAGAGGCATGGTGGAAGGTCGCCAAAGTCGCCCGGCCAAACCTCACGCCCACACATGTTTATGGGGGGGGAGTGCAGATGATCTGTATTCAATGATATATAAATACAACAGATTCCATCAAACTTCCTTCTTTCTAATCGCAAGCGAAACAAGCGGTTCCTTCAAAATCTAAAAATTGGGACCAAAGCGG
Organism: Glyphotaelius pellucidus; assembly: GCA_936435175.1. NCBI lineage: Eukaryota > Metazoa > Arthropoda > Insecta > Trichoptera > Limnephilidae > Glyphotaelius > Glyphotaelius pellucidus. The sequence goes on along the minus strand of OW386558.1, from coordinate 25,978,552 downwards.
TTGCCAGATAGGGTAAAAAATAAAAGTGCTAGCGATCGAGTAAATGTTTTATTGTGAATAAAAATCAATGAACTTATTTTTTGGGGTGTTTTTCTACTGAAGTGGCCTGAAAACTTAACAGACTTCAAGCATTTAAAAATTCTACAGGAAATTTCTTCAACCGAAAACAACAAAAATAATAGGAACCAATTTTTAGTTAGTAAGCCTTCTTTTGTTAGTTAGAAATGTCTCCGAAGCAATGTTTAATACTTGTATTTACCTACGAACAAATAGAAAGCTTTTAGAAAGTGAATAAATTTTTCCAGCTTTAAAAAAAATGCTTTACACTGATAGTCCTTTCCTCGTAAAAACCAAAACGTGCTCAAACTTTTCACGATTTCCGAGACAATTGAGATAAGGTTCTCAAATTTTATGAATTTTCCACTTATTTCGGCTGAAAATGCCTAAATTAAAAATAATAAGTAATTAATTTATAATAACTGTTTAAATTTGTTTAAAATAAAGACAAACATTACCGGTTTACGTATAACCTAATATAAATTGAAAATCTCCTACTACCATCACAGTAAGCGAAAATGTAGTTTCGTGGTGGAGGACTTATCTTGCCGAGGAAATTAACTCACGACGCCTGAATGCGACGCAGACGCGATCCCAATTCAGTCACCGATCGGAAATAATACACGTATAAAAATGATAAAATGGAGATAATGAGGTCCTTAATGGGATCTCCCGTGTTTGAAGAATTTCAAATAATTCATTAAAATTTAATTATGTTTATGATTTTATGAAGTTACTGAAAGAATTCTAAATACTAGCAGTTAAAAACCCGCTCCACAGGTTTTTGCTGCTAGGCCCTGCGGGCGGCTTTTGGTTCGGCTTCGCCCAGTTAGTGTTTGTGACCACTTTATAAATCCAATAGGAACTGGCTCCAAAAATAGCCTGTTCTTCCGATCCACTGTCATTCAGTGACAGCCACCGGGACAAAGTAACCGAAATAGGCAATGACGAAACACGTAATATAATATAGCCGCTTGATACAACTGAGTATTGCAGTCAATCTTTCCATATTCGGAGGGAAGCTGCTAGTTCACTAAATTGTGGTACTTATACTTGCCTGGGTCACGACCATACCAACCTGCCAACGGAAGTAGCGACATCTTGTGGCGAATTTTTTTTTTAATTTAAAACTGAGTTACAACGGTAGCTTTGTTTGAAATTCCACATACACAAATGTTATTTGTGGCGCGACGCGTACGGCGTGGCGTCAACATGCACTCGAAACTGTGTTCTGAAATTCAACAACGCAGACGTTACCATTTTAATACTGTTCGATAAAGTGTAGTGTTTTTTCAGAGCGGTCGAGTGATTCTGTTATATTTGGTCTATAGTATGTTTTTTTTTTTTTTTTTTGTTATCCCTATGTTTTGTATGCAGCTTTTTATTCGAATATAAAAAGTTTATAATGAAAGAGAATGAAATTTTGCCGTAGAGTTTATTTTCATAGAACAAGAAGCATTTTCAACCAATTTTGTGTCCAGCCTCTTTGGGTGTGTTTTTGATCCTGAGATCTAAATTTGAGTTTCAAATAGTTGTATTTCTGGGATTTGTATTTATATATGATCTTATACCCTCGAGAGCCACTCGTTCTAAAATCCTATTTAAATGCAACAACACCCGGAATGAGTACGCGAAACACTCGCTTGTACCTAGGTTGCATGAAGTTAGTAATAGATACGCAGATGTGGCAGATCCTGGCAGATCTATTTAACTGCACGGAAGGTAGGTACAAGAGCGCCTTGCTATCAAATCTTCTCAAATAATATAAATTTCATTCGTACTTCCGATTTTTGTACGCAATTACTTTTTTTATTTTATTAATCCATATACAGTATGTTTACCTTGGGTTTTTCGATGCCTGTCTCACTAGAATATTCCTGTGTCGAGACGGGCTTAGAGGTACATAAATGAACATATTTGGTAGTTAGAAAATCCTATCAAATCTATTTATGGAATTAAATTTGACATGATTGTATTTTTTTATTTATTTTACGTGGATTGGGTCGTATGCAAATTGTTTTCTGTCTATTTGTGATTTATTTTACAGATGTTCGCAGTAGTGTGACGTCCAATACTTACCTGGTGTCATTTCTCAATCAAATGCCACAATTAACTATTAAACCCTTTTTTATTATTTCTAATATTTTTCCAATGATTTTGTGACACGTAATTAGTGTGTATGGTGTATTTATACCGTTGATAGCCGCCGCATCCGGAATTTCTACCGATTACTCATCTCCCTTCAACTTTTGAAGTTTTAAAACTCTTAAAAAAAGAAATGTAATTTTTGAAAATAATATCTAGACATTCCCCACGCCGAAACGCAAATTATATGAAATCCCCTCGATAGAAAAAAATCGCAAAATATGCTCCAAAAATTATTATAAACACTTTCATTTCACTAATTTTTGAAGTTATATGTATGAAAAAAATCAGTGTTTCTTTCAATACTATTTTAGACGATCCCCGCAAGATTTTTGCTCTATTTTAAACGAGTCGTGTTAATCAAACATTTTCACAACTTTCGCTTCACTTTTATCGTTTTAAATATTATCACGCTCTCTCCAACATTCGTAATTGCATATCTTCTTCTTTTTGAGCGGGTATACGGCGCCCTAAATAAAATAATTAACTTCATAGCTATGTTCCATGTATAAGATTAATATCCCTCAACCAATTGTAATGCTCGTAACATTTGCAAAAATGAGAAACTGACCCTGCTGCCTAAAAGCACGTGTTTCGCTGATATTACGTCTTTCTTCTCAATAAAAGCCAAAACATGCTCAAACTTTTCATCGTCTCAGGAACACTTTAGATTTAAGATTCTAGTATTGTCTGAAAGCCCACTAACTTCAGCTGAAATGGACGAAATTAATTAGAATTAATAAGTGGATCTTAACTTCGTGGCGATGTGACTCCCTTAGTTAAGTCTCCCTTTGTGAGCTCGTCCAACTGCAAACAAAGTGAGAAATTCACCTTCTTTACTTCCGTATTTTCTTGTTTGAAATTCAAACTTTCAATAAGAAACCCATTTCGTGTACTTACGACTTCATATTATTAAAGTTGCCAGCTCTCTGGCTGTATTAAAATTACCCCACAGAGTGTTTTGAGTTTAAGGGTTAAATAATTTTAATGGAATATTTTAACTAAGCTTTTTAATAGGTGAAGTTTTTAAAAGAACGTGGGAAATTAAGTTGTAAAAAACCCATCAATTTATTGAGAGGCGACTTTTTGGAGTGAATACACTGGTTCTTCTTATCCCACGACAAAATATTGCCGACAAAATATCCTCTGAAAAAATATCCTTCGGACAAAACATCACCCAACAAAATACCTATTACCTAACCTAAAATTTAACCTAACCTAACAAAAAAATGGGAGAAAAATAATACAGATAAAAATAATTTATTATATTTATTGTTTTTGTGTTTAATTCGTAGAACTCCATTTATTTATTTTTATATTTAATTAAAATTAAATTTGAGAGTTTTGTTATCAAGTTCTGCAAGTATCTTATTATGTATTTTAGTTACAGCTGTTTCGGTTTTCAAGACCATTTTCAAACTGTGGCTAGATCCACTGATAGGCGACTTATTTATATGATTTGAAATGTTAATTTTCGAAGATGGCCTTAGGCCACGTCCGCATAGGCAGGAGGCTTGCTTAGCGCCTAGAGCCTAGCGAGTCGCCTAGCGAGTAGCTTAGTAAAACGAACGCTCTAAAATGTTCGCGACCGGCTGCACCTAGCGACTAGCTAGGCGACTAGCTAGGCGCCAAGCGCGCAACATTTTAGAACGTTCTTTTTACTAAGCTACTCGCTAGGCGACTCGCTGGGCTCTAGGCGCTAAGCAAGCCGCCTGCCTATGCGGACGTAGCCTAAAATGTTTGATTAAGATATTTTGAAATTTTTTATCAAGATAGCGCATAAGCTTCAGATGTTCATTGAATTGGTAATCAATCATTCTAGCTGTATTGCGCGACATGTAGCATTATTTGAGGCATAAAAAAATCCTGACTGGGCATAAATGTGCGGTCAGTTTGATTGATTCCCCTTTCTTCAAAAACAGGTTGCAAGCTTTAGAGCACAATCTTTTTTTTTTTACATGAGCTCCACACAGGAGGCCCAGAGGAAAATGATTTTCCTTAGGGCCTATGACATCTTTAAGGAATCTGTGTGGAGGGTTTTTTTAAGGAAATGAAGGGGAGGAGAGTTCTGGGAAGGAAAAGGGTTTAAGGGGTGGGTAGAAATCTAGGGTTCAGTGTGTCCTGGTCATCCGCATCTACAACCAGGACAAACCTCACCCATGAACCCGGGCACCCCTGCTAAATCACCAAACGTAGCGAACCACTTGGGGTGACCTTTGGCAGAGGTGTTGGTTATTTTATTTATTTTATTTTATTTTATATTTATTAACGCCCTAGTGGGCTTTTACAAGAAAAGAAGCAAATATATAATTAACAATATTAATTACATGTATTACATAATCAATAAAACAGAATAAATATGAATGCAATCGACTCGTTATGTAAAGAATATTACAACATAAAAAAGAAAAGAAATGAAATAGTACAAGTTGTACTTACAAAAAACCAAAACAATTCAGCTTTAAATATTTGTACATATTATTAATAATAAGACCTGGCATAGAGCAAAGTGTAAATAGAACCGCAAAAATATTATAAAGTAAGTATACATTTTACTGGTGAGGTTTAGATGAGAAAATATATTATGAGAAAAACAAAAAAAGTTAATTATTAGCAGATAGAATCGAGATTAATTGATTTTTGAAACATTCAAAACTGTCAACACTAAATATATCTATAGATTCGCAGTATTTATTCGCAAGGTTATGGATTCTTGGAATTGGTGAGTATATAGAGTAATTAGTGTTGTGTTTATTGTTGCATTTAAAAATATCTTTACTACGAGTTTGTCTAGCGGGTATGCTAATGCAAATTAGTTCCAACAAATTAGGGCTGTCAATTAAAGATTTTATAGTTTTGTATAAAAATAATAAATCAATTAACACTCTTCTATCTGATAATTTAAGAAGTCTGGTTTCAGCGCGTAAGTAATTATAATTTATAAATTCGATTGGAATTTTCATTTTAAAATTGATGTACCGAAGAAATTTGTTTTGTACCTTTTCCAATGATTGAGAATGAACATTGTAGTATGGTGACCAAACAGAGGAATTGTATTCTAATCTGCTTCGTACTAGTGAGCAATACAGATGTTTTAATGTTAACATACTTTTAAAATTTGCCCCCATTCTCAAGATAAAACCTAGTATTCTCATTGCATCGCTTGTTATTTCATCGATGTGTACATTGAACTGTAGACTCTCATGGAATATAACACCAAGATCACGAATCTGCGATACACGAAGAAGATTTACACCATTCATATCATAAGAAAAGTTAAAAGGATTTTTACCTCTGTAAAAACTAATAATCTGGCATTTACCAATATTTAGTTGTAAATCATTGACAGAACACCACGCGCATAGTTTGTTCAGGTTTAACTGCAGAATGGCGCGATCGTCATCGTTTCTAATTGTTCTGTAAATCTTCAGATCATCAGCAAATAATAGGACTTTAACATTACTAAAAATATTAACTATATCATTTATGAATAAACAAAATAATATCGGGCCCAAATGAGATCCCTGTGGTACCCCACTCGAGGCTGCAAATGTATAAGAAGTAAACGAATCAACTTTGACCGCTAAGTACCTTCCCAACAGATAACTCTTAAACCATTCCAAAATACTCCCTCTCATTCCCAACAACTTCAGTTTTCGTAATAAGAGTCTGTGGTTAACCTTGTCAAATGCCTTACTGAAATCAGTATATATGGAATCAGTTTGATGTGATGAAGTCAGGGCATTAACAATGTCATTCGTGTATAATATTAAATTGGACAGGGTTGATCTTCCTTTGATAAATCCATGTTGAAGCGGTGAGATGGTGCGATTGATTTGGGATGTCAATTTGTCTAGTACCAGGCTTTCAAAGAGTTTGGGTAATGTAGACATGGTGCATATTGGCCTATAGTTTGTTACGTCGCTCTTATTTCCTTTTTTAAAAATGGGTGTCAAAAGACTAAACTTCCAAAGGTCAGGGAACACACCTGATGAGAGTGACTTTGTAAATAACTTATGTATGGGATACGATAATGTATGCATACAATTAACTAAGAATCTGGGTGGAACTTTGTCAGGTCCTGCGGATTTGCGGGAATCGAGACTCTTCAGCTTGGATATAATATCATCTATGGTTAGAGTACAATCAGATATATCAAGAGTCTCAACTAAATTAGAGCAAGAGATATTGCTGTCTACATTTGCATTAACATATACACCGCTAAAAAAATTGGCGAACAGATTAACAGTTTCCTGAAGATTTTGGGATAGTTTAGAATCGAATGACATAATACTAGGTATACAAGTACCGTTTTCTTTTTGGGATTTAACATATTTCCAAAAGAAATTTGAGTCGTTCATGATAGAGCCTTCAACATCACGTATGTAAGTTTTGTAACATTCTGCAGAGAGCTTATTGCAGTCTCCCCTCAATTTTTGAAACACGGAATAATCGATAGCCAGGCGACTTTGTTTGAATTTCTTATGAGATATTTTTTTGAGGTATATTAAGTCTATCAGGTCTTTTGAGAACCAATTTGGGTATTGAGTTTCCCTGTAAGCCGTAAAAGGTACAAATTTTTCAATTGCAGAATTAATAATGGAGTAAAAAAAGTTAAGGTGTGCATTGATATCAGCCTCGCTATCCAAGAATGACCAGTCAATCTGTTTGAGATAGTTGGAAATTTGTACATAGTCTGCTTTTTTGAAATTTCTAGTTTTTACTACCCTTTTTTCAATAGGAATTGGTTTGAGGTTAGACATGCATATTTCTAGTGGTGGATGGTAAACATCAACAGGTAATAGTATTTCGGTACTTCTCGCAACACAGATATCAGACACATTTGACAATGCCAAATCCAATGTACGACCACCAATATTATGAATACTATTACACTGAGTTAGTCCTAAGAAGAGAGCCATATCTCTAATCACACGAATATTAACATTAGAACAATAATTGTCAGAATTCATATTACACCAATCGTATTGAGGCAGGTTGTAGTCACCAACTAGAAGTAATTTAGTGTTAGGGTTTTTAGCACAGATTGATTCAACCTCGTCACAGTGATTGCTGTAGCTTTGGACGTCAGAATTTGGAGGTAAATATGCACATCCCACTATTAATTTACCACTAGAAGTGTTCACTTTGACAAAAAGTTACTCTATGGATGGGTACTTCGTGGATATTTTTAAGGAGCTGAAATTTTTTGAGATAGCTATGACCACTCCGCCACCTCTTGATTTGGCACTTGTTTTCGAATTTCTATCCATTCGATAAATATTAAAATTAGGGAAGCCTAATTCAGCCGAATTAATTCCTGAATCGAGCCATGTTTCCGTTAATATGAAAATATCACTGGTGATAGTTGCCGCCGAAGTCAATAATTTAGGAAGTTTTGTACGGACCCCTCTCACATTTTGATAATAGCATTTTATTTTATTTTGCTTTAGTTTTTTGGCGTACAATCAATAATTATCCAATAAAGGTTCCCGGGGCGGCGGTACCCATTCCCGCCTCCCAAATTGAAGTATGTCCTCGTTCTACCGGTATTCCAAGAAGATGCTCCGAAGAAGTAGCGTCACTGATCTCTTCGGCACGAGTGCATTGTCGAGAACCACGCTAAGCGCGCGCCCATCATTTTTACACTTTTTTTACTTTTTTACTTGAAAACGGATCGTTTCTAAAACTCGTTCTTGAGTTTAACAGCTCGGCTGTGGAACGATGTGCCGACCTCTTTAAAAAAAAAATTTGTAGATTTTATATACTTATGTCTTTATATGTATGTGTATGATTATGTGCCTGCGTGCATATACGTATGTGGATGCTTGTATGTATGTGTGTATGCGGATTTTTATGTTTATATGTGTGTATTTGCAATTTGGGAGGCGGGAGTGGGTTCCGCCGCCCCGGAAACCTTTATTGGATAACCAACACCTCTGCCATAGGTCACCCCAAGTGGTTAGTCATGATGACGTCACACTAGATTCGGTGGTTTTCGGGGGATCTTGAAAAATTAAAACGTTGACATTTATTTTAACTATTAAAACTAACTATAAAAATAAAAATATGCAGTTATTTAAGTAAGAAGGTCATTTCATAAAAAAAAAAATAAAAAAATTGGACTGGAATTCTCTATTCTAATTAAAGTAAGATGATTAAAGCTGATATTCTGAGCAACCTTCCCTTTTAAGTTTAATTCGTTTTGGATAACAGGCCGTTAAAGTTTTAAGTATCGCTTTCCCTTCATTCGCTGGTTCAGGGGTATTCAGATTCCTAATTCTAATTAAAACCATTATCTTTTCGTAGAAAGTAACCACTTTGTGTTTTCACATAATGCGTCAAATAAAATAATCCTCTTTGTTTAATTTAATTTTGAACTATTTAATAGCAATTTAATTTCTACCAAGTAATTTCTTGAAATGTGATGATGTATTTCATGATTTTAACTATATTGAATATACAGGGTATTAAAAGACGTATTGACATACTTTGACCAGTGATTCTTGACATTGTTTAGAGTTAGAAATGTGAACGAAATTTTCGTCTCCGATTTTTTGACGTGTTTTTGTTCAAAATTAAAAAATCAAATAAAACTGTCACTCAGCCAAGTAACCACCCAAACCCAAACTGTCCATTACCTACTAACGTTTTTAATCTTCAGATAAAAAAAAATATGTATCAAAAATTTCATCAGAGACCAGACATTCAATCCTTTCTTATTCCAAATAATTTCAACACCACCAAGTCCACCACATATACAAATATATTTTTTTCATTGACTGCACTCAGGAGGTACTGAGGAAAATAATTTTGCTCAGGACATATGCCTATCTTTGAGGATATTGGGCAGAGGGTTTGTTTTTAAGGAAAGGAAGAAGAGGAAGATTTGAGAAGGAAAAAACATGAGAGGTGGATTGGAATCTGTGCATCAGTATCTCCAGGAGTGACGGACGTATGAAAGTAAATACCATGAACAGGTTAGAGGCTTTTGAAATGTGGCTTAACCGGAGAATGTTCAAGGTTTCATGGACCGACATGATCACCAACACAGACATTCTCAGGCGGGCTAGAACAGATAGAGAACTGCCCACATTAATAAAAGTCAAGAAAAATCATATCTTGGTCACATACTTCGAGGGGAAAAGTATCACTTGCTCCACTTAATATTGAAAAGCAAAATAGAAGGTCGCCGAGGGCCTGGTAGGAGACAAATATCTTGGCTGCGAAATATACGAGAGTGGACCGGCATTAGAATTGCGGAGGAGCTATTCCGGGCAGCAAAAGATAAAGAGACATTTTCCAGGGGATCGCCAACGTCGGGGGGACCTGATAAGGAACACGAAAAAGAAAAATACTTTCACAGAACTTGAAAATTATCTTCGATGAATTGATGAATTTTTCAAATTATTCAAAGGAAAAATTCCATTCTAAGTGAAGTTCTTTAATTTAGGAATTAAAATCAAAAGAGAGTTATAATCTAAGGTCTATATAAATAACAATGCGATGCATAACTAAACAATAGTATTACCATCCTGTTTTAACATCATCAATAATTGTACTTCCACCTAATCCTGTGCCACTTCAGTTGTTGAGTACATCTATCTATCTCTCCTAATCCCGGATAAATCTCTCCCGTCTCCGTTTCGGATGTGTTTTATCTCCAATGATACCTGTTATCGCCATTTTGGACAGAAGTGGCCAATAATGGAGGATCTGGCATAAAGCCGTTATAAAAGTAAAGGGCCCTAACACACCTTTGGACTATTGAGCTGTTGGATGCAGCTGAACTTTGAAAATTTAACGGTCACCTCGCTTTTTTGTCGTTTCATATAAAAATGGTTACTAAAAAATTCACGAAGTTTTAAAAATTTTCTTGAAATTGCTATCTGGAACTTTGGTTTCGTAGAGGTATTCATTATAATTCTTCTGTGGTTAACTTCTAGATTTTAATGTAAAGCATAATGTTTTCTCTTTCCAACATCGCTTAACCCTTAATTTACCCGGTAGGTCCCTGGGACTCCATTGAAAACTTTCAGCGCTCATAAAACCGTTGGTTTTTGGAATTACAAATTGTGCGTTCCAGTACCTTCACGCAATGACGTGCTGGTAAGTAATCATTTCAATCGAGTAATCACAACAATTCGATTGGTAAGTTATCACGCTAGTGGAGTCCGTAGGACTCCACCGGGGTATTAGTGTTATAGTTTTAGCCTATTGATGGCATTGAACAAAAAAAGCTAAAAACAGAACCATGCTCTTATTTTTGCTTTTTATAAGAATTGATTATGTTTTTGTTATATTTCTTTAAAAATTACTTTAAAAAATTGTTTTGTTTTTGAAATGTTGAGACTAGAAGTTAGGTCTCGTAATTTTGTAACAAAAAGTGGCGTATTCCAGAAGTTCCTTAATAAAAGGCTGTGATTCTATAATTTTAAGTAAAAGTCTTTGCCATTGTAAAACCAAATATTTAAAAAATAAAGATTACTTGCATTTCATTTAAAAAAAGTGTTTATTATATGTTAAATTTACGATTTTATTTCCGGGAGTCCTGGGGACTCCACCGGGTAAATTGTGTATGTGTGAAGCCACCGGGTAAATCAAGGGTTAATGCGGTGCTGGCGTCATGGAGGTGGGAAAGTGCAACACGAACGTGGGGCTCGGGTCATCATAGTCGTCAATCGGGTGAACTTCCTCTTCTTTTAGGTCAAGTCTGCAAAATTTATCAATCTCGGAATAAAACTGCTGATTTGTAAAAAAAATAATCTGGGCCACCCGCCAAAGACAGTTTTCGTTATTTAAATACTAGCTAGTTCCAAGCATGCGTTGCTATGCCCCTTAATAAAGAAATCGTTTCTCCCTGCGGGTCCTTTCCCACTCGTCCGGTTCCCTTCTGCTTTCATTTCCTCTCCTGCGCCCCCTTCCCCTCAAGCGTTCCCACTCCGCCTTCTCCACCTTCCTTCTCCCCACTTGCCTCTCTGTAGTTCCCCTCCCCCATCCCTCGTTCCATACATTCAGTCCCGGAACATTCAGTTTTCAAACAATTCGCGTGCCACCTATTGCATTTTTTATACAAATTTCATAATACCAGAGCTTACATATATAGAAACCATCGCGGGTATGCACACATCAAATACCCTAAGTTTCATCGCAATCGGATGAATAGTTTAGCAACGCAGACATCTCATACATCTCCAAACATATTTTGATTCTTTTATACATAGATAGACAAGATTATTGATTTTAAAATTAAATGCAAACAAATAACTTTGTAAAACACCGCTGCGTTACGAAACCAAAGATAATATTAATTTGAATGTTAATCTTATCCTGATAAAAAAAAACCTTGGGTTTCGAAACGTGTTTGATCGAGTGAATTTTGATCGAATAGTTATGTTTTATAAAGTCATTTGTTTTCGGATAAGTTTTTAGATTTTCACGTTCAACCCTAGTGTAAATATTATGATTTATCGAATTTGCAGTTACTTCGTACTTTGTAGCGGTGACTAGCGATCACTTGTTGACAATGGATTCAACGGACAACCTACTTTGGAACCAGTTCCTACGCCATTGCCTATCTCGGCTACTTTCTACCGGTGACTAACGGATCACTAGATGACAGTGGTTTCGAGGAACAGGTTTTTGGAACCAGTTCCACGCCGCATTACGGAGACAAGTGAAATCTACAACGATTCTAAAGTGTACTTTAATACCAGCTCGTAGTGGAGTGGAGCTGGCAGCACGGTATTGCTTCCAAGTAAATAAGCACACATTTCACCACTAACAAGTACACAATTACACATTCGCCCTGATGATGGACCCTGTAACGCTGTCCAAAACATTGGCTAAAGAAGGCCCAAAAACCAATAACAAAAATTATTTGTTTTCATTTCATTTAAAAAAATGACGCCACAAAGTGCATTTGCTAAGATTGAAGAAGATTTTGAAATTGTCTATAAAGTTCTTCAATAAATATTAATCTTTCTTTGATGTCTTGTATCCGACCATAACGACTTTATAAATTGATTCGGCCCTTTGTATGACAATGTTGGTTATAAAAACAACAAAATGTTTCCATGAAGAATATTTCAATTTTATTCGAAACAGAAAATTGAATATAAATATCATTAATTGAATATCATGGAAGAAGAAGATGGCACTAATAATCTAAAACGAACGTAATATGAAAGAGAACAAGACCGGTAAGATTTGGTTCTGAGTTCGTGTTCCAATTACAACCGTTATATTTTTATTTTTCCGTGTCTTGTTTTCTTTCATATTTTTGTTGTAGATTATTAGTGTTATCCTCTTCTTCAATGATATAGAAAATTTTACCACTGGATTTTGTTTTACCTGTTATATTAAATCTTAAAGTTTTTTATTTACATCCGTAATTTTTGGCGAATCGGGCTATTAACACTTTCAGAGACTTTTTTATTTCAACAAGTTTTTAAAATGTTAAAAATTGTCATGAATTGTCAATTAGATTGTTAAACAAATTGTTAAACAATTAAACTTATAAAAATATTAATACAACAGATTCTTTATGTAGTTCTTAGCTCGTTTTGAGGAAACCTTCCAAGGCAAACAGGCACTTAGTAAATCCATTGCCAGAATTTGAGAACATTACCAAAGAGAGAAAAATTAGGGAAAATGGAACAACTGGAGAAAACGTGGGAAGTAAAAGGTAGTTTGGTAAGTGCGGACAGGGAATTTAAAACTACTTTATAATAGAACATTACGTCAAAAGAAATATACTCTCTGAACAGTTGAAAATTGTACAACGTTAATTTGGTTGGTAAATTAATTTCATACATCATTGAAAAAGAAAGTAACACTAAAAATCTAAACGAAAATATGAAAAAGAGCAAGACACAGAAAAAGATAACGATCACAACTGGGACTCGAATCCCGAACCTCTTGTCTTATCGGGACAAACGCCTTAGCAATCCGGCAACAGAGACTTCTTATTTCAATGTCATTTTTGTCATTCTCATATTAAAAATTTCGGAATTGACAATATTATCTTCAATTTTATTATTTCATCGATGGAAGCAAATACTTTGGGGTGTGACATTACATTGAATGAAAAAAAAACTTAAAAGGGACCACAAGAGTAGATCAACCGATTCAACGAAGAGTGCGCAGCAGCGGGAATGAAGATGAGTGCCTCAAAAACAGAGGTGATGGTTATAGGAAGGGACCAAACTCAGTGCAACATACTCGCTAATGGGACTCAGCTGAAACAGGTGGACAGATTCTAATACTTCGGGGTCGAATTCTCCAGCGATGGACGGCAAGACGGAGAAATTAATCGAAGAATTAGTGCGGCAAGCGGTGTATGCGTCCTCTCTACAGCTCAGTGATAAGAAAAGCCGAGCTTAGCATCAAGACAAAGGTAGCAGTGTTCAAAACGGTATACCGCCCGACGCTCACTTACGGCCACCAGATATGGATGCTAAACGAACGAATACGCTCTAGAGTACAGGCTGCCGAAATGAGGTGCTTGAGAGGAGTGGCAGGGGTTACGAAATTGGATCACATAAGAAACACGACGATCCGAGACGATCTGGACATTGAACCACTGCTACTCTTCATAGAAAAATCACAACTGAGGTGCTTGGGCATATACTAAGAATGTCTGATGACCGAATTCCGAGGCAAATACTGAGTGCGATTCCAGAGGGTAGACGTCCAGTGGGCCGCCCCAGACGCAGTTGGGCGAGGCAACTCCAAAAACTGTGTGAGGAGATGATGGGACTGCCATGGACGGAGGCCGAACAATCTGCACAAGACAAGGACATACAGAGGAGCCTTGTCGATGCAATAGCTCCCCGACCCGAATAGGATTAGGGGAAGAAGAAGAGAGAGATAATGTAAAACACCACTTTTTTATTATTAATTTTAACAATAACCAGGTTTCGCTTAGCTCAAGCTTCATGGACGGGGAAAACTTACAATTGGATCGTCTTAAACCAAAGTGAACTAACTCACTAATTCATAAGTGGGAGGTACAATTTTACATAGGAATTTTGTGATCAAAAATGTAAGTTTCACGTACGCTAATTATTCCACTAATTTTAATAATTGTATAATAAATATCATTTCGGGGATCAACTGTCGGGTCACCGGTGTATATACAACAATTTTAAAAGAAACAACGGAATAACCGACAATGATAATATGTTTTGACTTTTTCTCTGTTATATTTATGTAAACGAGGGACGGTAATGAATGTTTTTTTTTTGGAATGACTTGAATCTTCGATATCTCTACCACTACTTGTGCCTGATACTGCTTAGTGGCGTCTTTGAACGAACCTTCACCAAACTTGAAACGGATAATTTACGCTACCGATCTTCAAAGTATATAAATTATAATTAGCCTTTGTCTTAATTTGATTTTGTAAGAACCGTGGGACCGCTTGAATAACAGTTGAGGTTACGTAACGATTTTCATCAAAACCTTTCAGGAAACTAAAATCACCTTGAGAAATCAAAATTTTAATCTAATTTCTCCTGTTTTATAGATTCTCGATAGTCAATTTGGGATTCAGGTGTGGGTACCGATGCCCCGGGAAATATTTATTGGATAAGTAACATCACTTCCATAGGTCATCCCAAATGATACGCTACGTTTTGTTCCTAGGTCCTAGTTTGTCTAGGTCTTGGCGGTGAATGCGTTTGATCTCTTGGGCCGGATCGGGATAAACTGGTTAATGAAGATGTTTTATCTCTCCAGCCGGTCTCTCTCGATCTTGCTTCGCAGCGAGAGGGGTGGATTCAAATTTTCGTTGCTCCTGGACACATAAACCCCCAGATTCCTACTTACTCTTCAAACCTTTTTCCTTTCCAGAACTTCCTCATCTTTCTTTCCCTTAAAAGATCTTCCGCACAGTATCACCAAAGGTGACATGGGGGCCCTGAGGGAATATTTTTCTTCGGAGCCTTTTGTGTAAGGCTAATTAAAAAAAATTGTAATTTATTTTAGTTTATTTATTTATTTTATTTGTTTTCAAAAATAGCATAGAACCAATATACAAGGTGTCCGAAAACTCGTAGTACAAGTGGAAAACTGGTAAATCCACGTCACATAGAGAACCCAAATAAACATAAAGATTTTCAATTTAAGCATTTTTACATTTAAAATTTAAAAAAAAAATTTAAATTAAAATTTCGGCATCTTTAGGGTTAACGTGTGTCGTTGGAGCGAAGCGAATTAGAGCGAATAATCTAAAACTATTTATTTAAGCTACTATTAATCTCTTTTCGTCTCCATAGTTTATTTATTTTCATCTTACTGATTTATTCTTCCACCTCTTCTAAAATTTCACTTCTTCTAAGCATTACAATATGGTTAATTAGCTTATTTACTTTGTTGTGTCGGCTGTCAAGTATACTCGCTACTTGACTTCATACTGGACCGATTCGAACAAATTTTGTGAGAAAAATTGATAGCACAGATGGGTACTTACTTATATTATGTAGCAATGTTCCTTCCAATCCAAAAACACTAGGTACATTACAAAAGTCCAATCCAAAAACCACATCACAAAAAACACATTAATATGTCGTAGTATTCTGCGTTCGTATATTCCACAAAAATGAATCAAGCACTATTGTTTACATATGAAAATAACACAAAATTAATTCACAAACACACACTTTGTTTTAAAATTTATAACTAACGAAAGGGTTGTTGTATTGTGTATATATATATTTTTTTACAGAACTCCACACAAGAGGCTCTGAGGAAAATAAATTCCCTCAGGGCCTTTGTCATCTTTGAGGATGCTGTGTGGAGGATTTTTTTAAGGAAAGGAAGCAGAGGAGAGTAGTAGGAATCTGGGGTTCAGTACATCCTGGTAATCCGCCTCCAAGACCTAGACAAACCTCACCCTATGAACCCGGAAACGGAAAATGAATATATTGCAGAAACGGTAAAAAAAGTTGCATAAAAATTTCATTTACAGAAAGTAATACATTTAGTTAAAACATAAGTGCTATTTCAGGCTTAAAATCATTGTAGGAAATGTGGAAAATATCCATTATTAGTTAACAAGTTAACCCAACCTAACCTAGTGAGTCTTCCTAGGGGCAACACCATTGGTAAGTTAGTTCTGCACTTGGGAAGAATCAAAAGCCTGTGTTGGCGACCTCGCGTGAAATTTTCCGCGACATAGAGTTCTATTTTAATCCTATTTATTTAATATCTGTCTAACGATCATGACAATACTCTACTGAGTTAGGCAGAGAGTTTGCCTGAAATATGTGAAAAACATAGTCAGCAAATAACTGAACTTTTCTGGATGGTTGATAAAAAGTTGTGGTTATAAAAATGCCATCGTGTGAAACTAATTAATATGAGAGGGGATCAAAAGTTTGACCTCTATGTACGTAGAATTTTGAAATTCATATCAGTGCGGAAGTAAGTACCTTCCTAAGGCCAGTTATTAAAAAAAAAACAAATATTACATTGTCATCAAAAGTTCATTCAGCACCATTGTGTTTTTTTTTTTTTTTTTTGAATTATTTATTGAGTTAGTTTATACTACATGAATACAAAATAATAAGCACAATGTAACATTTAATTTGATAAATATATTTTTATTTACATTAACCTCTTAAATGCCACGGGAGGAAACTCGAAAATTTCGCGATGTTTTGACTTTGACGTAATATTTTGCGGATTTATTTTATGCTATCGTATATAATATCTACCGAAACACGTTTCCTGAACAATAAAATATGCTTACAAATAATATTACTTGCGTTTATTTGACAAATTCATAGTTTTATCGATCTTTTCATGACATGCGACGCTCAAAGTTTGACAGCTCAAATCGCGGCAGAAATGTCATTTCGAAAGTCATAGATATGTGCAAAGATGATTATTTGAGAGGCTAGGTGTGTTCCTTATATCTGTTACGTCAAGAACAAGAATGCCCCAAGCGATTCTGATCCTGTCCTTCATACATTTTCTTTATACATAAGGTTTTAAATCGCATCTCAAAAAAAAAATTTTTTATGGCGCGTCCTGGGCGCGCAATCGGCAAACCAGTTTACATAACATTTCTTTTTAAATACATTCATTATTTCTTCATTCTTCATACTTTCAAGCATTTCATCGTACATCTTTAGAGCTGTTCTGTGATTTTGATTTTTTCATGTGTAGCAATCTAACTCTATTTATATGTCTTGTTTCGTAATTATGTACATCTCTATTAAAAACAATTTCACGCTTTAAGTATTTAGGCATTTGATTTTTTCATTACTTTATGCACAAAAATTAATACATTAAACAGTAGTCTCTTTTTTATTGCAATCCAATTTAGCTCCTCTCTCATTTGATTAACGCTTGTGTATGTGCCCTTCTCCGTATACATATCATAGCTCTGTTCTGCATAATTTCTAGCTTATTCAAATTTCATCCATTGGCAAATATAACATCAAGCTTCGCAGACTTTTGCTGCTAGGCCCTACGGGCGGCTTTTGCTTCGGCTTCACCCAGTTTGAGTATTGGTGACCAATTTTTAAATCCGATAGGAACTGATTCCTAAAATAGCAGGTCCCTCGGATCCACTATAATCCAGTAACCACTAGTCACCTGGACAAAGTAACCGCGACAGGCGTTATGAATGACGCCATATGTAATATATAGCCGCGTGGCACAACTGCCAGTTACAATAATAATCATATTATCATCAATCTCTCCATATCCATGTTCATGGGGTGAGGTTTGTTAAGGTCTTGACGGCGGATGTGTGAGCCCACCTGCTGCATGGCGGGCCGGATCGAGAGATACTGGTTAACGGAAGCTTTTTGACCTTTCCAGCCGGACTCTCGCGACCCATCGCCTTGCATCGCAGTTAGAGGGATGGATTCATACGTCCGTCACTCCGTACACACTGACCCCCAGATCCTACCCACCCCTCATAACTTTTTCCTTTCCAGAACTTCCTATCCTTCTTTTCATTAAAAAAACTCTACACACAGCATCCCCTAAGATGAAGTAGGTCCTGAAGAAAATTATTTTCATTAGGGTCTCCTAGTCCTAGTGTAAAAAATATATATCCGGAGAGATACACAAAATAATGTATATTGGTTTTTGGCAAGTTACAGGGAGAAATTAACCCCTTTGTCTTGCAAACTGTAGTAATGTCACCTGATGGATTATATTTTTTTTACCCGATGTGCGGGCTACCTTGGGCAAGATGAAGGGCGTTAATAATATTTTTTTGTATTATATTATAATAAAAACAAATATAAAACTTTTTTCCACTTTAAGTTTAATGACCGTAACCGGTTTCAGCTCGCTAGAGCCATCTTCAGACTGGTACAAAATATTCTTAATCTACGGTTTATATTACGGCTTGTTACTAAGTAGTTTTAGACTACTTAGTAACAAATGTAATTAGTATAATTGATTAAAAACCCTTAAGACCACCCCGCTTCCCCTCCCTCAAATGTTATGTATATAAACCGTAGATTAAGAATATTTTGTACCAGTCTGAAGATGGCTCTAGCGAGCTGAAACCGGTTACGGTCATTAAACTTAAAGTGGAAAAAAGTTTTATATTTGTTTTTATTATAATATATTATAATGGAATTCCAC
Source organism: Glyphotaelius pellucidus (assembly GCA_936435175.1). NCBI lineage: Eukaryota > Metazoa > Arthropoda > Insecta > Trichoptera > Limnephilidae > Glyphotaelius > Glyphotaelius pellucidus. The sequence goes on along the minus strand of OW386558.1, from coordinate 25,959,736 downwards.
CATGAATTATCAGTTTCAAAAATAGAAATATTTTTTTGTATATATTCATTTTTTTGACTGTTTGTTTGATATCTGTATGTGGTAAACATATTGTATAGATACATATACACACATACTTACAAACAAATTTACGTGCACTCACGCACGTATGTATATACATATATGATTACCATATGTATACCAAAAAATTGGTTTGAGTAAGGCTCGAACCTTGGTACCCAGTGATGGGAAACATATGCTCTACCATTAAGCTAACGTGGAAGTTATAGATACACAAAATTACGAATCCGTAGTACTTATGCTTGCCAGGCTATGCTAATCACGCAAACTGTCAATGTAAGTGGCGCCATCTTTTGGTGTTGTTTAAATTCGGTTCTTTTGCAAAAGAACATTTGTATACAATATCCACGTACGTAAGGCGTGGCATCAGAGTTGCATTCTTAGCAGGATTCTTAAATTTCAACCGTACAGTCTCTAGCTTATTAATACGGTTTGATTTTGACTCTTCTGTTGGAAATTTTTAAGAGCTCAATTATATTTTTGATTGATTATGTTGGTACTTTATTTTTATATTTACGTTAACAATTTTTCTAATATAAAATGTATTCTCTATCGACATCGAGTAAATACCCATTATTAAATATTTAATACGTAAGCCGCCATCTACGAAGATATTTTATTATTAAAACTAAGGACTTAAAATGATCCCAGTGGAGGGTCCGTAAACCGCTGGTTTATGGTCCATTCTCGAACCATTTACGACATTTTTGATTGGCAATTATTGATCTTCTTTGACCTTTCTTTGCTCTCAATATTTTATGGTTAAATGGATTAACGAGATAATATTTGGCTCGTTCTCTCTTGGCGTATATATAAATATTTTTTGTGAGATTATTACGTAAGGTCGTCTGAATGAGCGGAGCCACAGGGACTACAACACACCCAATTCGGCAATTAGGTACAAATCAATGAAAACGTTTTTTGAAGTGAAAACTTCTTCAGCACGGTTGTGATTTGAAGCCGATGAAATGAAAAGCGACACTAAAGAGAGACAAACACATATATCTATAGGATTTAGCCTGCAAGAGAATGAGATAGAATAATCGGTCTTCTCTTTGTGCGGTGCTTCGTAGCCTCCCCACTTTTGTCTGCTTTGAACTGTGTGTGAACTGCACACATTTTTTAAAAATATCGGGCAGTCAGATGGCGGTGGGACTATTGTATTCCCAATTAGGGTACTTTGTTAAGCTGAAGGGAGTGTGAAATAGTGTTTGGTCGATCGTGATCGACTCGATCATTTTGACCCGATCATTAACCAAGAATGATCAATCGGGTCACTTATTATTAAAAGATTTATTTATTTATTTTATATTAACTGTATAAATATACCATAAGCACAAATGTCGCTTGCGTAGGATTGGTTTGTACTATGTCCGCAAAAACTCGTATTGAAAAATAAAAGTTTTTGAGTTTCAAAAAACTATATTTTTGTTTCCTTTATTTCAAACTAATTGTAGTAAATATATTTTTTTTAAATACAAGGTTTAATCTATCTATAAGTAAAAGAACAACATATTTGTTTGAATTTTGAACGAAATAACAAATAATTCAATTCACAGCTTAAAAAAACCCTAAAAATAGAGGAGTACAAACCAATCCTCAGCAAGCGATGTCACAAAATCATAGGAAACATAAAAGAAACAGTAAATAAAGATTATAACAGATAATTGTAGCGTTTTAAAGAGAAATGACACCAGAGATGCGATAACGTACAAAAATTTATAGTACAAATAAAACTAATATCGATTGAAAAGATTTGATAGTATAGCCCTCTTGTACCTACCTTTAATGTTTCAATAAAAACAAAAACTATTATATGTCCAAATCTCTATAAACCAATAACACGGAATGTCAAACGGCTTGCGCCTTACATTTCTATCGATTTCTATACAACTTTGACCCAGGTGACGCGGCGCGGTGACGTCACGCCGCCAAAATCCAGCAATACCAACTTGACAGGGTGTTTTAATGACACGTTTTAAAATGGACTTTTTAATAATTTTTTGAAAACTCTACGTTAAATATTATGTAATAAAACTTATATAATATGCAGAATCAGCGTATATTGGTCTATATGAACATATTTTTTTAAAGCCATAATATTTTTCACTGGAGTTCCTTATTGGTATATGTCAAAACGCACGGCACATCGATCTATCTATGGAATTTTTGTCTATGTTCAGAAGTACCCGATCTCTTCGCCAGTGGGTCGTGTAAAATGATCTGCCAACCCAGAACCAGTGGGAATTGAAAGATATTGGGAAATTGAAGGTTAGAAAGTACCAGGCTAATCAGATCAGGAGGTCTAACACAGACTATCGATAAAACCCTAAGTCAACAACACACATTGACTAAATTCGTCATCCATTGTCAGTTGGCGATACTTGCGAGCACGGTCGATAATTAAAAATAAATATTCCGACACATTGACAAATAAGTTGTATCAGATAAGTAGTCAATAAACACAATATTTTAAAAATCTTTTTTGTACATTAATTCCATACAAGAGGCCTTGAGGAAAGTAATTTCCCTCAGGGCCTGTGATATCTTTGAGGATGCTGTGTAGGAAAGTAATTTCCCTCAGGGCCTATGTCATCTTTGGGGGTGCTGTGTGGAGGGATTTTTTAAGGAAAGGAAGGGGAGGAGAGTTCTGGGAAGGAAAAGGGTTTAAGGGGTGGGTAGGAATCTGGGGTTCAGTGTGTCCAGGTCATCCGCCTCCAAGACCTAGACAAACCTCACCCCTTGAACCCGGGCACCCCTGCTAAATCACCAAACGTAGCGAACCATTTGGAGTGACCTATGACAGAAGTGTTGGTTATCCAATAAAGGTTCCCGGGGCGGCGGTACCCATTCCTGCCTCCCAAATGTGTTGCCATCGTTTATCGATTTCTTATTTATTCCCTGACAATATCGGTCAGACTATCAACAGGGCGACCGTGCTCGGGAAATCGGTATAAAATCATCGGTAGTTACGCCTATCGATCCGATGTTGTAAAGTTATCGAATTCATTGTGGTAGACCCCAAGGTCATCTAAAACGTCAAGAACCATTACAAGCAAATTTGGACATTTAGAGTTGACTGAAACAACACATTCTTCAAATATGTTTGTCAAGCAACGTTTTAATTCTGATTGATGAATTTTCACCACAGCAATGCAACATGATATTCGAAAACCTAAACAATTTTTTTTCACCACTAGCGACCACGCGAAATAAATAAATTTTTACTCGATTGCTCGAGATTTCCAGAAAATCATTTTTTTTTATTTTTCGCCAACATTAAAAAAATCATATCTTCGAATTTTGACATGGAGACATAAAAACTTAGTAAAGTACTATACAGCCAATAAATTAACCTGTATTTTTTACGTTTATCTCATATTTGTAGGATTTATAAAAAATATATAAAAAATCGTTAAGTTTATAACCGCGCAAATCCTGCGTGCTTGTTACTTTGAAACTCCGTGAGAGGTACTGATTCGAGGCAACATAGAATATTTTCGATTTCCGTATATTGTCTATGGTATACTTGATAATAAAAGGGAAAAAGTGCTGAATTTTAACCGCAAACAGCTGATCAAGAATTCTGCATGAAAAAATATTTAAAAATTTATTTTGAACATCGTTTTAAAATAGATGTCGGATGTGCGACATCTATGATCGTAATACATGAAGCATTTCAATAGCTTAGTTTTAAAATAAATGGCTGGCCTTGGAAATGTTTAAAATAATTACAATAAGGATGGGTTGTTTCAAAAAATTTGACGAATTCGTCAAATATTTGACGTTAATTTTCACGTTCTGTGTAAGTTGTATTCAAGTTCTGTGATGATTTCAGTTTTCTGAAACAGCTGGCCTATGATGATAAAAAAACAGAACTCGAAAAGAACTTACCCAGAACCTGAAAATCAACTCCAAATATTTGATGAACTCATCAAATTTTTTGAAACAACCCGTCCTTAATGTTTTTCGAATAGTAGGAAAATGTGATCGAATTTTGCACCATAATTGCTCTAGTGGTTATAGATTTCTGAAATAATGAATCTGCGTAAGTACTGTATTCGATCGTCAGCTTTTATTGCGATATCTGATTGAACAGGGTGGGGCAGAGAGGAGTTATTAGTTTCAAAAAATCACTGAAGGCCCCCCAGACCGAGCAAAGCGGCAAAGCGGGTGCCATTAGGTCGGGAAAATGATGCCGTTTTTTTTATGATGTTTTGAAAATGATATCGTCTGGCCTTGGCAAGCAATAAACATATTGAGCCTTTCGGCCACTCTTCCCAGCACATCTTGCGGAATTCCAGCGATGACGTCCTCAATCGCCTCCTTCAGAGCTTCGAGGGTTCGAGGTCGAAGTTTTTTTACCTCAGCTTTGACGTATCCCCACATTGGAGGGGACCCCACCACTTTCCCAACGGCTGTGTGAGGAAACTGATTGTTTAACCTCCTTAGCCGCACACGTCAGGACTCTAATTTTTTTGTAAAATGGAAGCTACATTTATTTTTAAACGAATCTAGACCCTCCAATGTCCCTGCATGCATAATTGTTAGTAAGAAGGAAAATGTATGCATACTTACATTTGCAGTGATTAACAAGATTAAGACACATCATAGATGTGTTCGCCTGTTAGTTCAGCATCTAGTTACAGTGAAATAAAAACAAAATATTTACATGTGTAAGTAAGATTAAAACCAAAGAAAATATATAAAAAGAAAGATATCGAGGGCAGTTTGTCCCACTATCGCGGGGCAGTCCCGGCGAGAATAAGCGTGCAAGTGGCCTGGCCGCAACGTGCCCAAACACCCGCGTCCCTTAGCCGGTTTTCCAAGAATACCCCTGAAGAAGTGTTTGTGGAAAAGAGGGGAGATACTCCCAAAGACCCAGGGGAATGAAGTGAGCCTCGGATCACCGGAGGCAGAACGGAAGGGAACCGGACTCGCGCAAACATTCCTCAGGCTCGCTCATGACGCCGGGGGAGGCACGGGCGTTAGTAGGACGGCCCTACTGGAATTCTGCCACCTGACTGGATGCAGGGACCGGGTCTATCCACCCCCATGGCGGGGAATCGGACAGTACAGTACGATGGAGTTCAGTACAGCAACCTAGTCACAAGTCAGTGTGTTAGTAACATAATTAAACCAAATGAGACAGATAAAAAGGCAGAAAATAAGTTGTAATCAGCAACAAATTGACGCAACATAATAAAGAAATAGGAGAAAAAAAAAATGTACGCATTAGTAGAGCGCAAAAAAAAATAAAATAATTATTATTATGTAGATATAACATTCATTTTAAGTAAAAAAATTAAATATAAAAACAGAATAATAAATACAGTGTGGTCATGCTGCCAAACAAGAAAAGTAAAAACAAGAGTATAATAGAAATATAAAGCAATCGGGCATAGGCAGTAATAAAATTGAGATAGAGGAGTAACCATAGAGAGACAAGAGCAATACGTTTGGCACCTGAAACAAAGATGATTTTAATCTAAGTCAGCAACTCTAAGCACAGGCCATCTCTCCACCCACGACTTTACAAACTTTTTGAAGCATTCAAAATTATCTCTGTTCGATACCAGATCGGCATTCCACGCCGGTCTTGTAATCCCTCTCAAACCATCCAACATTTCCTCTCTGGCATCCTTCATCAACTCGCAGTGCCACAGAATGTGCTCGGCTGTCTGGTTGGTGTCACCACATGCGCAGTTCGGATGAGGAGACAGTGCCAGACTATGCAGTCTTCCCCTGAGCTCCCCATGACCGGACACCAGTTGCGTCATATAGTGATCCAGTTTTATGTGCGCCCCTTCCATTCTGCTTTTAACTGAAGGGAAGAAAGAGAAAGTCAATCTACCCTTCGTCGACCTATCCCATCGCTCTTGCCATACACTCAGCGTTCTATCTCGCATCACTTTCAATAAGCCAGGGAGGGACACCGCTCCGCCTGGTGCCAGTTCGACTCCCAGATGGACAGTAGCCCTCCCTCTCCTCAATGCCTTTTTTGTCAAAACTTCCCTAATTTCCAAGTCAATCGGCAGAGTACCGGCCAGAACCGGCAATGCATCGTTAGCCACAGTCCTATATGCGCCCGAGAGCGCCAGCAGGGGAGTCCGTTGGCCCCGCTTGAGAGCCAGGTGTATCAATGCATTATCTAGCCGGTGCTCCCATACAGAGGCGGCATACGAGACTTGCGCCACGTACACACACTTGTACAGGAGGCGAAGTGCCGGAGTCCGCAATCCCCACTCAGCTGTTGAGAGCCTTCTCAATTTCAAGAAAAGAGCCTGGGCCCTGCTAGAAACGCTCTTGACGTGCGCTAGAAACGAAGAGGATCTATCTAAGATGACGCCTAAATACCTGGTGTTTTCAGCAAAACGAATAGTGGAGCCTCCCATTTTGATGGAAGGGTTTCTGGTGCGACTGAGCGTACCCTTCATCAAGAGTCCCACAGTCTTATGGGGAGCGAAGTTCAGCCTGTTTCTCTTACCCCATTCAAGAATTTCACGCAGACCTTCTTCTGCTTTGCTCTCCACTTCCTTTCTGCTGTCCCCAGAGACCAAAAGAAACTTATCATCAGCGTAGTCGACCGATATGCATCCTTCAGGCAAGGGTAACCTAGAGGAGTCATCAAAAAGTATGTTCCACAGGTCCGGTCCGAGGACCGACCCTTGTGGACAGCCCATATCAACATCACGTACGATGAAAACATCGCCGTACATCACAATTACCTTTCTGTTGCGTAAATAATCACTAACAATTTTGAACAGTAGAGGCGGGCAATTACGACTTTTCAATTTAGTTAAAATCATCGGCCACCACGCGTGATCGAAGGCACCCGAGATGTCCAAAAAGATTCCTATTACATACTTCTTGGTGCAAACCCTCACCCATTCAAGCGCATACTTGATGGCGTGCTCCGTAGACTTACCGGGGACGAAGCCAAATTGACGGTCGCAGGGTGTAGACAGGGTGAGGCGGAGCCTATGTCTGATGATTTTTTCCAGTATTTTACCTAAAATTGGAAGTAAAGTGATGGGCCTGTAGGCCCCGATATCTGTTCTCAGCTTACCGTTCCCCTTCGGTATAATCCGGAGCACGCCTTTCTTCCATTCTGTAGGGAAAACCCCCCTACGCAAGCACGTTTCCAACACTTGATAAAACTCTTCTTTGGCGTGGATCCAAACATTCTTCGCTATTATGCCATTCAGTCTGTCAAATCCCGGTGCCTTTTTCGGACCCAAACCCTTAATTATGATTTCAACCTCTGCTCGACTTAACGGTGGTACGCCGTCCCCCTGGGCGAGGTCTCTAGGTGGAAGCCGTGACAGGTTTCTAACCTGTTGGTGGTGAACACTTTCCCCAGTGACTGAGTCTAGAGGAACTAACTTGCCCAGAAGTGTCTCAAGAGTGGAGACTATGTCAACACTCTCTACGTTCCCTTCGGTACTTCCGAGCATGACGCTCGATAAATATCGTTCTGATCCTTTTCCCGAGTTTTCGACAGCGCTGTGGATTTCCCACGGGTTGGCGTTACCCACTTCGTTTACCCAACTTTGCCATGCAGCTCGTTTTGCCGAGAGGACCCCTGATCGATAGGCGCCACGGGAAGCTCTAAAACGGGTCTGAAGAGCAGCTGCTTCTTCAGGTGAGCATACACCCCGTCTAACTACCACCAGGCTCCTATAGGCCTTCTTGTAGGCCCCTTTCAGCAAAGTCAGCTCTTGTGTCCACCACGGCGTCCTAATGACCTTCTTTGGGTTTGACCTGCCCAAAGAAATTTCAGCAGCTGATACCACCGCCGCGTTAAAGAAATTCCCCAAGTTATCCGGTTCCCTAGCGGCTACGTCTTGAAAACCCCTTAAAGATTGACGGAGCGCATCCCCAAAGCTATCCCAATTCGCCCTTGTGGTTCTGAAGTTCCAAGATGATCTTGGAGCTTCTGTCTTTGCAATTCCCACTGAAAAAGTTATTAATCTATGATCGGAAGCTATCGCACACTCATGAACCGTCCACTTTGATATTTTTGCCGCAACAGATCCAGAGCAGAGAGTGAGATCAATGTTGCTTTCGCCCCCGGTTCCCGAAAATGTTGATAACGTACCGGGTTCATTGATGATGAACAGACCTTGCGCTGAGATAAGATCTTCGACGGCGTAGGATCTTTCCGTCCGATTTCCGCTAAAGTCGAACCAGAGAGGCGAGCGCGCATTGAAGTCGCCTCCAATAATAATGTTTCGGCCTTTTAGTTTATGCAAGGCACGCGTGAGGCTCAAAATATGCGGTTCCACTAAATTACCATATTTAAAGTATACTGAGATCACGATGATCTCAGTATTGCCAAATTTAAATGAAACACAGGTTTGGTATTCGTTCGAAAGCCCCTCGAGAAGGAGGGGGCTGATCAACGAGGTGTTAACCAGAACACCCGCACCCGGGGAACTGCCTACTTCGAGTACCGCCCCTGGACTAATGACACCAGGTGTTTTTCCTTGCCAAACGTATTGCTCCTGAATAAGCAGAATGTCGATCCCAAGGTCAGTCATGACCCGCTGGGCCTCAAGGGTGGCTACCCGAGACCTCTGCAGGTTGACCTGGCCTATGGAGAGAGTATTAGCGGCGGCCATAATCGGTCATGCGGACTTGAGCCTCGATCGCAGCTCTGTGCGCGGGGCAGGCGCGGTCGCCAGTACAATGGTCGGCTGGTTTCTTGAACTTGGTACAGGTGGCGCAGATAGCGGCCTGTGCTTTCTTGGGGCACTCCTCGAAATCATGGCCGGCTGTGGCGCAGTGGCGGCAAGTAATGAACTCTTGGGTGCAAGATTTGCTCACATGGCCGTACATGTGGCATTTGAAGCAACGGGTAGCTCCCAAGTAGTCACGAACCCGACAGGCATTCCACCCAAGGTAGCAAAGACCGCTATCAATTAGTACCTTCCGGCAATCCGGGTGGCACGTGACAATCATATTCATTGTCCCACCTTCGCGCTTACCAAATAAGGAGACCCTCCTCATTGTTCTTAGATGATCTTCTCTAGAAAGAGTTGATCTATCAGTGAGGTTGTTGACAAAAATTTCCTCAAATAGAGCAGAATCAGCAGCCGCTTCTCCTCTGGGGACGTCGTATATGACTATCTTGGGTAGTCGCCCCTGTGGATTAACCATTTTTATTCCTTTGAGGGTGAGTTTTTCCGCCGCCTTTTGAATGTTCTTGACACCCCCTGGGCTATCAGTTTGCAGAAGAAAACCTCCACCCTTAACCTTGCGTGACCTGACCACTTTGAAACCGTCGGTTTTGGGATCTAGAACAGTCGTTAGCAGCTTCTGGGTCTCCTCAGAGGTTTTGCCTTCAGGAGCTGTGGGGTAAAATAGGATTGTGGGCCTCAGGGGAGGCAACGCACGCTCCTGTCCCTCAAATAGGATAGAACCACTGGGAGGTGGTCCGGCAGCTGCTCCCGCATAAGTTTTTGTACTTACCGCTTTTTCAATAACTTGAGTCTTAGGGGTCGGACGTTTAATAAGTTCGTCTATTTTTTCAGTCAATCCCTTCTGTGAGTTGATAATCTCGGCAAAGGCGCCAGCTCTCGCGTTGGCGGCGGCACAAGCAATTGCCAGGTTTGCGAGCTCCTTACGAATTAAATCAATACTCACCTGTACAACTAAACGGTCCTCCTTTTTCATTTTATTTTTCATCTCGTATACCTTATCGGAGATCTTTGAAAGAGGGCTCCAGAATGGAGCAAGATAGTCCTCCTCGACGGCCGTATCAAAGTCGTCACCTGAAACTAACGGATCCTCAATCCTGCCACGCTTCTTTTTTGCTTGGTTCGGCGACGGATATTTGGCCATGTCACCAGTGTCCGTGGGAGTGATTTCAGTGGTAACGACGTCTGAAGTGGACTTTTGGGCGGCTGAAGTGGATGCTGCTACCTCTTCACGGAGTAAACTGCCATGGATGCTGGTAAAAGGTGAAGTAGACCGTCCGGACTCCTTGTGGCCTCTCATACTATCCGTAAGCATATGGTACCTCGGAGAATGTTCTCGCCTCTTTTGTGCCTCTTTTCTTATTTCTATACCTCTTGCCTGAGCAATGACAATAACTTCCTCTTTCGATAAATCATGGAGATCAACCTCCTCCTCGTCAGAGGAGTCCACGGAGGACATGTTAGATACAACAAGAGAAAAAAAGAAAAAAAAAAGAAAGAAAGAGCGAGTCTCTATAATAAAGGTACTTCCCTATTCAGTTGTATTTCGATATCAGAAAGAATTAAAAAAAAAAAAAAAGAAAAAAAATATATCAAAAATCCAAACAAAATGCTGGATCGAAAACCCGCCGGTGTGTGTGTAGTTGTTGAAAATGTATGTGTTGAAAATGTTTGTGTTGAAAATGTTTGTGTTGAAAATGTTTGTGTTGAAAATGTTTGTGTTGAAAATGTTTGTGTTGAAAATGTTTGTGTTGAAATGTCGTCTATTGAAAATGTTGTTGTTGAGAATGTGTTGTGATGAGTATGTATTATGTTGAAATTCCACTTTAAAAATGGCGGGCAGAAATGTTGGCAGCCCTTCACATTACCGACCAAAAAAAAAACTTTAGAATGTTAATTTGAAGTACTTCCACTGGGCCGATTTTAGAAATTTAAGCACTATAAAGATGATAAAATGAATCACAATGTTTATATTAGATGGTTAAATACGATTAATAACTAATTAACGATGAGATGGCGTATTGTTTGTTGCGACACATTTGACACTTCGAAAGTGACAGTTCGAAAATGAAAACGGGGCAAAGCCCGGTTTTTTTAAATTAGAACACTCTTATTTTATATTCACTGGATAGGGTTATTGATTTTACACGGGATGACACTAAAAATTGGGTGTTTTTAAACTTTTGACCGATTAGATGGATTTCTATGCGGAGCAAGTTTAATATGAACTGTACCGGCCGGAGCAAGTACTGAACTGATCGTATCCCCACAGAAAAAAGTCACTCGGGGTCAAATCGGGGGAGTGAGGGGGCCATGGAATATCCTCCCCGCAAAGAGATCAGGTAACCTGGAAAGAGCTCTTGCAAGATTTCGCGTGAACAATGGACAGCATGGGCCATGGCTTCATCTTGTTAAAACCAGAAGACTTCTGTGTCATGTTCCTCGCCATGCTCTTTCATTTCGAGACTCTCGAGGTTCTCCAACATCACAATAGCGAGACGAAGTCTCGGTAATGAGCGCCGAGGTATACAACAGTTATGATTGCAATGCAAGCCGTTATAAGCTATATAGCCTACGTTTCACAAAATCTTGTGGGCTCAATTCCCGTGCACGCATCATCTTGTAGGGGTACAGGTGAAGGTCTGAGTGTAAGATTAGCCTTACAATTCTGGACGATATTCGGGTTGGAGACTCTTCAATTGACGCTCTTACTCCCGCGATGTTTTCAGGTGTTCGCACACTTTTAGGTCGCCCAACTGGTATTTTGGATCTGCAGTTCCTGTCCATCTTACATCACTGATCCATTTCCGAATGGTTTTATGATCAGGAACACTTTCATTACGATTTAACTCGAATCGGATCCGTAAAGCCTGTGCGTAGCCACAACGCTTTCCCCGTTTTTAAAGAACGTCTCCACAACAAAGTCCCGGTACTTACCTGACCACGGCATGGTCACCATGGCATCATATCCTCTACCTAACGGCATCCGCCTCGCCCTTTTGCTAGGTCCAGGGGGCCTTCAGTTATTTTTTGAAACTAGTAACTCCAATCTACCCCACCCTGTATAGTATGTACATATACCGTGTAAATTCAAAAATATATTTCTATCAAAACAAAGTTAGTGCTTCGACGAAGTGGATGATTCAGAATTTCCACGTAATCTGTGCCTGTTTTTTTTATAAAATATTTACATATTTATTATTCAAGCTTAAGATTATGAAAATTTCTCACAAACCCACACAACAAGTCAAGCTTTAGGCGTTGGGAGTTAGGCGTTACCTTCCTCAAGCCTCAAGGAATGGGAGGCAGAGAGAGGGATGTCACAAGAATTGCTCTCGATTCATCGCCCCTCACCCTACGGACCCTCTGACCTTCGATAAGGCGGAATGAGATGTTCCTGGGCGGCGGCCCACAAAGTTTAAACGCGAGTTTACGTAACAGAAGAATTTCGGTATGTGATTTTATAAATTTAGAAATATAAGGACAAACCTCACCCCATGATACCGGGGCTTGAGCCTTTTACTCACCCCGTGAGTTAAATATCTTAGATTACAGTTTATGCGAGTAATGTAAGCTGTATATAATGGTAAGTTCTGGCTATGAAATTATAAATTTGAATATATTTACTATATGTTTTCTGACCCTAACAAAAGCGAGTTATTGCTAACGTCAGAAGAAAGGCAAAACAAATCGTTGCCGTGGAAATGATCTCGATATATTTGCGGGAAATTTTATTGCAGGCGTCTCTCTAAAAATGAATGCGCGCATAACTTCCGAACGACTGCACCAAATTGGATTATTCTTTTTAACTATTGGTGAGCTCTGGCATTTTGAAATTTGCAATAGGTGGCACGCGAGCTGTTTGAAAACTGAAATTACCGGAACTGAATTTATGGAATGTGGGAGGGGGAGGGGAGCTCGGGAAAGGGTTCGCGGGACAGGGGAAATGGGGGGAGTGGAGTGGGGAGAGGGAAGGTGGAGGATGCAGAGTTGGATCGCGAGAGGGGAAGGGGTTGCGGGAGAGGAAGGGGAAGCAGAAGGGGAACGGGAAGAATAGGAAAGGACATGCAGGGAGAAACAATTTGTTTGGGCACAGCAACGCATACCGGGTACCAGCTAGTAAATATATAAAAATGAAAAAATGTTTGTTTCTGTCTATATCTATACGTATCTATGCTTTGCGTTGCTAAACCATTTATCCGATTGCGATGAAATTTTGGGAATTTGATGTGAGCATGCCCGCGATTCTTATACAATAGTGAGTTCTGGCATTATAAAATTATGCGTTGCTAAAAGTTCATCCGATTGCGATGAAACTTTGGGGATTTGATGTGGATGATTTGAAGTATCAAAATACCTTCTTACTGACTTACTCAACCGACATGACATCCAAACGTATCAAACGCAATTGTAAAACTATTATAAATCAACAATATTTTCATTTTAATTTTTTTTTCTCAGGGTCACCTATGTGGGAATAATGAAAAACAAAAAAGCAATATCTCTGACTACAAATATTATGGATATCATTTTTGTGGCACTCCATATTGTTAATCCATACTTTTTTAGATTTTCCCAGTGATATTTTTAGTCTTACAATTTTAATTGTTATAAACATTTTTAAATTACAAATTTTGCAAGCGATTCTTTCTGATCTTAGACCTCGTATTTTTAGAGAAACATTCCTTCTTTGTTTTTACAGATTTTTTTCGAAAGAAGCATCCTGTTTCTAAAATATTTTCGACTGAGATTCTTCTTGATTCCAAAGAAAATCGAATTTAAAAACAATTTTCCAAGGATACATCTGGTAATATCTTCAAAGTGTCTTGATGAAGGCTAATGCCTCAACCCCTATGGTGTAGACTTGAAAAATAGCTCCAGACAAATTTTTCAAGCAAGTATCTACATAAATAAAAATCAAAATGTGCTTTTTTTTAACACCGCACAAGAGTCCCAACTGCTCTCCGTCTGGAGCCAGTGAGACTATGGCATCACCAATTGGGGTATGTTGTGAGGCTGAAGGTAGTGGAGAGGGGAAGGAGATGGGGAAGAGGAAGGAGGGAAGTACCTGGCTATTCAGATCTGGTCACCAAACACGGCCAAAGCCATTTCAAGCAACTTTTCGATTCTGAATGGTGGTCTTACACCAGGGCGATACTAATAGTATCTTCCACTCTGGAACGTGCCGCAAATAAACCATATATTGTTTTAAATGAATAAAGTGTGAAATAACACAAATTAATCAAATAAAATTTATTTTTCATGCCGGGATTCGATCCCGCGACCTTCGGAATGCTAGTCAAGAGCCTTACCGCTGGACTACGCCGGCCGTCTGAGTAAACTGTTTAAATTCGACTGAAGGTCGTTATGTAGTTCTACAAATTAAACTTGACAACAATAAATAAAAACACATTTATCTATCGGATTAAGCGTGTGAGAGAATGAGATAATCGGTCTCCACACTCGTGTCTACTTAAGTTTTCTGAAGGTTTCACTTCTACTGTACACTTGTAATTTTTTTTGTTGATTTTCATTTATCGTGACAAAGAAAGCATTGCTTTTGAAACACGTTGTTAATTTTGATTAAATAATTGAAGTTTTCATTAAATAAAATCAATTTTGTAAAGCGCACGATTTGCCTATTCATTGAGTGTAAAATTTAAAAAAAAATATGTTTGAAGGTATGTAAAACATCTCCTAATATTTTTCAAACGTGGGTTGAGCCCTTTTAACTTTTCCATAAATGAAATGATGAAAACTGTCCATGTGTATGTGACGAGGGTGCTCGCTTAACTCTTTTCCATCTCACGATAAAATACGTATTACATCCTCTTCTTGAGAACCGATAAACACAACATGAATGAATTCATACAAGTATCAAATATTTATCCTCGTACACTCAAAATAATAATATTTTAAAATGTGTAACGAATTTAAAAAATAAAATAATTGTTGAAAAATACTGTTTTAAAAAAAAGTGTTTGGGCATTATAATATGCTTTTGTTTGTTCGAAAAAATAAAATTATTATATTTATATTGCAAGAATGGTGATTCGGCAGTCTCTTTGGATTATCAGAGACACTATTTATTGTTCGAAAAAACTGCTAAATCATCATGATCGGCAACAATGGATCACAGATGGCGCTAGCTTGTCCGTTTGGAGAAACAGTATAGTTTAAAATGTATTTATTTAAAAATATTATTGTGGCACGTGGGAATAACTGTCACATTGTGGTTTAAATATCTTGAAATTCATTGTGATTTCTACTTTAGTTGTGTAAAGTTGACAGCTGACTTGTGCATATTTCAAGTATACAAAAATTGTACCGATCTTAATTTAAATCGATTGTAATTACTGGGGGGCCTCCTACGTTGCAGAAATCGACATACAAGGTTAATGTGCCGTAACGCTAAATGGTTGTCGATGTGTTTTCTGCTTGCTGAGGGCCGACTAGCGTTCCATGTGTCGTTGTACGCGCACATGAGTACATGACGTCAAATCTACCGCCCGGCGCAACAATAACGTATCGGCAGAGTGAAAAGTTAGCGTTCGTATTATGCGTATCGCACGCGCATATTTACGGTTCATATATCGATATCGTGCTTCATCTCGTACCGAATCATATCGTGTTTTATATCGTACCATATTGTATGTGTAATGTGTATCAGACTTTTATAAAGTGTCGGTTGCCTGTGGAAAGAGCGCCAGACAGCGTTACCGAATGCATAGCGGAGGAAACAAGGCAAGTACTCAATGTGACTATATCGTGCGTTTGGTATGTAGTTGACGTTTTGATATCCATGGGCGCAGAGCACACAGAGTGGCTCCACCACACCACTTTGACCCCGTGATTCGTCACGATACAGTTAGTGTTTCTGTTTTTTCCCTTGAGATTTGTCATATTGCTATTTTTGTGAAAGAATTCACCAAAGGTAAATTTATAATAATTTTTTTGAGTATTACTGAGGTTATTTCACAGAATTGGAAGAATTCATCAAATTTCAACGCCAATTTTCAAGTACAAATAATACAAATTCTGTTATTATATCACTGTTAGCCAGCTCTTTCTCACGACTGAAATGATGACAGAACTTGACTTGAATGATAACAGAACAGGACTTGCACAGAGCATGAAAATAATTCACATTGAAATTTGATGACTTTGTCAAATATACTGACACTATCCATCTGTTTACAGTGCAAGTGTTTAATATTGAAACAGTTATGAGACTATTCCACATCCCAAGGTCCCGTTCAAAATTGTCATCTCCTTTTTTCCTCTCTTTTCCTCAAAGCCCTGGGAAGAAAAGAAGAAAAAGAAAACTTTAACTTTTTCCTGGGTTCGAGTCCCAGAGGTGCCAATATCTTTTTCTGATTTTTCTGTTTCCAGATTTTCGATTGAGTTTCGCTCATAATGTCTTCATTTAATTAAATATTACAGTTTGAGGTTTTACTCATAAAGTTAAAATAATAAATAATAATATTCATCCCAGACTTGCAGAAGAGTCAATAGATGTCGCACATTAAATAAAATGGATAATAATTTATCCAGACACCATGTAGATTGCATTTAGTTCGTGTTGAATCTTGCAATCATTCATAAAGATGGCAGCCAATAAAAATATGCGTTAAGAAAAATGAAGATAATATGGGTGGTTCTTAGTCGAAGTATGGTACAGTTAAAAGTGACCGAATTGGATATCGACACCTTAGCTCAGTGGATAAGAGCCCCGACCCGGAAAGTAGGGAGGTCCTGGGTTCGAGTCCCAGAGGTGCCAATATCTTTTTCTGATTTTTCTGTTTCCAGATTTTCGATTGAGTTTCGCTCATAATGTCTTCATTTAATTAAATAAAGAAAACTTTAAACTACCTACCTTTGCTTTTTTTATATGAAATACCCCACAAGAGTCCCAACTGCTCCCGTCTGGAGCCAGTGAGACTATGGTATCCCCAATTGGGGTATGTTGTGAGGCTGGGGGTAGTGGGGAGGGGAAGGAGATAGGGAAGAGGAAGGTGGGGAAGTACCTGGCTATTCAGATCTGGTCACTAAAAACGGCTAAAGCCATTTCAAGCAACGTTTCAATTCTAATGATATAGAAAGTTGTTGTACCGAAATGTCCATTAGTCGTTTGAAATCTTGTCGTGGTCAAACTCAAATCATTATTGGAACTCTCGCAAATTCGCTTTTCAGACTCGAATCAACAACAACCCCCGTTAAGGCGATCCAATAGTTCAGGAAAAAATTGAAATCGGAATTCTCGCCCCTTTATGGGAGGAGTTTAAAATTACTTGAGAAAAAGCTTTTGGAAAGGTTGGAAAAGGTATTTGAGAATTTTTTATTACAGGTTGATTTCGTAAAGGCCTGCAAAAATATTAATTCCTTTTTTACGCATTGTTTATTGTAATAAAACGGAAATTTAAATTTGATTTCACGGAACCAAGCGACGCGGAGCCAAAGCATTCCTCGCTCCGGCCGAGGGCAGACTAACAGAAAATGGGTGGGGTTAGTCAGTAGTTCTTCGATGGACGACATAGAGTTCACTTTGATAATCCAAATTCGTCGACTGCCGGCCGTATTGTGAAATAACAAGGTGAAAATGCATATTTTATTTTATTTTGTGAAGTTCTGGCGTAAATACAATATTTTTTTACGATTATCATAAACGAAACTGAATTTGCCACATTATACAATAAAACCATATTCGAAAAGGGGTTTATAAGTAGGAGAGTTTGCACTTGAAATTATTTTTTATAGACCTAATACTTTATTTTTTTCTAGGCTTATTAAAAAAATGATGGTCCAAGATTTTTTCTACACGTTGTATTTAATTAAACATCCATACTAATATTATAAATGCGAAACTGCTCGAGTTTGTTTATGACCTTTTCACGCATAACACAATATTAATACTTTAATAATTCTTTCACCAATATAAAGCTAAATTATATGCGCAGACTACAGGTTGTATATGATGGTAAGCTCTGGCGTTATGAAATTATAATTATTAATATATTATATTTGTTATGCGTTTTCTGTCGCTAACAAAAGCGAGTTTTTGCTAACGTCAGAAAAAAATCTTTTCCATGGAAACAATGTTGATATATTTTTGGGCTCTATGCTGGTAGGTACTCAGTCTACTGGTCAGCTACTACTGCAGAAAATTCAAATATTAGAATTCGTTTTTTTTTTTGGACAAGCTTGAAATAAATGTCAGATGAGAGTTCCTATATTAAAAATATAATTCGTAACGATTATAAAGACTGAATGATAAATAGAGTATTTTTTTATTATATTAACGAACTTCCAAATATTTAAATAAAAATAAACATCCGAAATGTTTGTAAGCGCATAAATTCCGAACGAATGAACAAAATTGGATAAGTAATTCTTTTTTTCTTTGAGCATTATGAAATTTAGGTGGCAGGCGAGATGTTTGAAAACTGAATATAACGGAATAAATATATGGAATGCGGGAGGGGATGGGGGTGGGGTGGGGGGGGGGAGATAATTGATAAGGTCAACCGCTACAGTAATTTCCCGTAATACCATGCGAGCGAAGCCGCGAGGAAAAGCTAGTCTATAATACTTCTAAGCGGTCAAATTTTCAATACAAAAACATATGATTTTGAATGATTTTGCATTATTTAGTATGTCTTCATCTTAAGTGTCGTTCGTGATTCCGTGCAAATCAAAACAAAAATTAATTTTGCTTAAAGTGATCCATGGATGGAATCATCAAGAAAGTAACAGTCATCTTGTTCCCATCATTGGCACCATGGGTGAAATAGATTCTCTTCATCCTCTTCACATTTCTTGCATCTATTTGTGTTTTCTACCCCCGACAACTGCATATGTCTCCTGAGCTGACAGTTTCCCATTAGTAGTCCTAACAAGATACTTATGTTCCAGTTTTGTTCAAGTTTTTAATCATGGTCTTGGGCTAAATAAGATTCAGATAATTTCGTCTTAAAATACAATTCCTTTGAAACATAATCTTCTTTTCTCCTGGCCAGACAATAATATAAGCCGAATGTAATTACTTCACAGCGTACAAAGGCATAAAACGTTATCCATTGTAATACAACATATTAGATACGCCCATCGAAAATTATTGACCCCTTAACTAATTTTAAATCTTTCAATGACGATCATTCAAATAATAAATAAGTTTGGATACCTATAAAAGACAAAACTTGATAAAGCGTTAACAATTCAACCAATGGGGTATTTTAAGAATTTATTTATTTATATACAAATACATATATATATATATATTTTTTTATCTATGTATATAACATTTTTACATATATTTTTTTGTTCTTGCCTGTCTCACTAGGAGATCCTGTGTCGAGACAGACTATTTTACAAAAATTTTATAGGTATTGTTAGGGTACAATAAAGCTAATGCTTAGCTCGTTACAATAAAGCTACAATATTTAACAAACAATTTTTAGGTTGGTATGTAGTGGTAACAATTAATAATGACATATAGGATTATATTTGGGTGAGATGACCAATTATTGCACGACCTTTTTCGATGATCCATTGTTTGATCAGGATTTTGAATATGTTAATATTATTCGATTGTCTTGATTTGTCAGGTAGGTTATTGTATATTTTAGACGCAATGTATTTGAAATTTTTTTGACCAAATGTTGTGTTTGTTTTACTAGCTTTTTTGCCCGCGGTTTCACTCGTATGGTATTAAGGTTAAATTTCCCTTCCCCATTTCATACATTCATTTTCGGTACATTCAGTTTTCAAAAAGCTCGCGCGCCACCTATATTTCATAACGCCAGAATGCCAGCAGTAAAAAATATTATTATTTAATTAAATGAAGACATTATGAGCGAAACTCAATCGAAAATCTGGAAACAGAAAAATCAGAAAAAGATATTGGCACCTCTGGGACTCGAACCCAGGACCTCCCTACTTTCCGGGTTGGGGCTCTTATCCACTGAGCTAAGGTGTCGATATCCAATTCGGTCACTTTTAACTGTACCATACTTCGACTAAGAACCACCCATATTATCTTCATTTTTCTTAACGCATATTTTTTATTGGCTGCCATCTTTATGAATGATTGCAAGATTCAACTCGAACTAAATGCAATCTAGATGGTGTCTGGATAAATTATTATCCATTTTATTTAATGTGCGACATCTATTGACTCTTCTGCAAGTCTGGGATGAATATTATTATTTATAATTTTAACTTTATGAGTAAAACCTTAAACTGTAATATTTAATGAAATGAAGACATTATGAGCGAAACTCAATCGAAAATCTGGAAACAGAAAAATCAGAAAAAGATATTGGCACCTCTGGGACTCGAACCCGGAAAGCAGGGAGGTCCTGGGTTCGAGTCCCAGAGGTGCCAATATCTTTTACTGATTTTTCTGTTTCCAGATTTTTGATTGAGTTTCGCTCATAATGTCTTCATTTAATTAAATATTACAGTTTGAGGTTTTACTCATAAAGTTAAAATAATAAATAATAAAAAATTATTACTCAATTTGGTTCAGTCGTTCGGAAGTTACGCGCGTAGGTACGAACATTTTGATGATTCATTTTTATTTACATAGATAGACAGATACTGTCTATCTATGTAAATAAATAAGATAACTACGACGCCTGAAATAAAAAAAAAATCTATCAACATCGTTTCCACGGCAACGATTTGTTTTTTAACGTTAGCAATAACTCGCTTTTGTTAGCGACAGAAAACGTATAAGAAATAATATAATATATTAATATCCATAACTTCATAACGCCAGAGCCTACCATCCTACCTTTGCATATAATCTAGCTTTCTATTGGTGAAAGAATTTTAAAAATCGTTTTATTGTTTTAGGCGTGAAAACTTAACAAAACAAACTCGAGTAGTTTCGCATTTATAATATTAGTATGGATACAAAATCACTAATTAACATAAAATCTAAATAAACAGAATTAAAAGATAAACATTTTCTTTCTTTGTGTGGCATTGTAACAGTTATCATCATCATCGTTATATTTTTCCCCTTATCCTATTCGGATCGGGGACCCTCTGCATCAAAGCGCCTCCATACGTCTCTGTCTTGTGCTGATTGTTTGGCCCATGTCCATGGCAGTCCCATCCTCTCTTCACACAGTTTCTGGAGTTGCCTCGCCCAACTTTGTCTGGGTGGCTCACTGGACGTCTACCCTCTGGAATCGCACTTAGTATTTTCCTCAGAATTCGATCATCATTAGTACGTGCCAAAGTCACCTCAGTTGCGATTTTTCTATGAAGAGTAGCAGTGGATCAATGTTGACATCGTCGGGTTTCTTATATATGGTCCCATTTCGTAACTCGTACCACTCCTCTCAAGCACCTCATTTCGGCAGCTTTAACTCTAAAGCGTATTCGTTTGTTGTTCAATTTGGGAGGCGGGAATAGGTACCGCCGCCCCGGGAGCCTTTATTGGATAACCAACACCTCTGCCATAGGTCACCCCAAGTGGTTAGCTACGTTTGGTGATTTAGCAGGGGTGCCCGGGTTCATGGGGTGAGGTTTGTCTAGGTCTTGGGGGTGGATTACCAGAACACGCTGAACCCCAGATTCCTACCCACCCCATAAACCATTTTCCTTCCCAGAACTCTCCTCCCCTTCTTTTCCTTAAAAAAAACCCTCCACAGCATCCCCAAAGATGACATATGCCCTGAGGTAAATTATTTTCCTCAGGGCCTCCTGTGTAGGGCCCATGTAAAAAAAAAAATCATCCATATCTGGTTGGATGCGTCGGGCGGTATATCGTTTTGAACACTGCCATCTTTGTCTTGATACTAAGTTCGCCTTTCCTTATTGAGCTGTAGAAAGGACGCAACTCATCGCTTGCTTATTCTTCGATCAATTTCTCCGTCTTGCCGTCCATCGCTGGAGAATTCGACCCCGAGGTATTTGAATCTGTCCACTTGTAATAGTGTTTAAAAGTGATAACTATTGCAATTGTAAATATGTAAATATTGATATGACTTGTAATAGTGATTTAGCAGGGGTGCCCGGATCCATGGGGTGAGGTTTGTCTAGGTCTTGGAGGCGGATGACCAGAACACACTGAACACCAGATTCCTACCCACCCCATAAAACATTTTCCTTCCCAGAACTCTCCTCCCCTTCCTTTCCTTAAAAAAAACCCTGCACACAGCATCCCCAAAGATGACATAGGCCCTGAGGAAAATTATTTAGGGAGCTCATGTAAAAAAAAAAAAAAAATGTCTCAGCGTTTGTTGATCCGAATAAATATTAATACATTTTCACTGGAGTTTAATATTGAGGGCCATTCCAGTGTGTACAATTTAAATGTATGTTAATATCGGATACATTTTGAAATTCCAACGGCGCTAGCAGAATTAGACTTATTCCAGTCCCTGAATAATAATTAACCCTCTAAAACAATTAATTTTATAATTCTTCGCTCTGTTTAACTCACTCCGAACCTTCGGCGCTATACCCAACCTTTCCTACAAACTGTGAACGATGTATAAATAGGTAGGTACCAACTCTCTTAATCCTAAACTAACAACTAATTCCATCACAAATGTTATTTAGTGCTTTTATTATTGTTTAATCTCTTAAAATCCTGAGAAAAACAACGTTTATAAGGTTGGTTTGTATCACGAAAATTCAAATGTAACATTGTCATCAAATGTCCATTCTGCGCAGTTTCGTTATTTCGATCGTTTATACTTAAAATTTAGCACTTTATTATTTGTTAAAATTTTATTCTTTTGTTAACCCTAAAAGTCTTGCGGGGTCGCCAAGGACCTCAAAAATAAATATGATTAAATTGTTGCTTTAGCATTTATTTTATGTGTTATTTTAACTGTATAGTCAGGTGATAGGGGCTGCATTGAAATAAAAAGAAAAAGGTAATTAAAAATTAGTTATTTATTTTAACGGGGACATTGATACGATTGCATAATCTTGCAAGAAAACCTTAATAACTTTTTCAAATGGTGTTCAGATAATAAACTTCAGCTAAATATTAACAAATGCCAAGTTATGAGGTTCCACAAAATTAAACATCCAATAATATATAATTATGCACTCTGTAATGTTGTCTTAATCTCTGTACTCGAAATACTTGACCTGGGCATCATTTTTGATCAGAAACTCTGCTTTGCATCTCATGTAACTTCTATAGCTAACAGGGCTATGAAAATGTTAGGTTTTATATTAAGGATTTCCAAGGATTTTAAAAATATTTACACATTAAAAATTCTGTTCACATCTCTTGTTAGAAGCATTCTTGAATATAATTCAACAATTTGGTCACCTGTCTTCAACAATCACATCAATACCATTGAAAGAGTCCAACACAAATTTTTGAGGTGTATTAATTTTAGACTTGGAATTCCCTTAGAATCAATAAATTATGATTTTTTGTTGCACTCATTAAAATTGTTGAAATTAAGTGACAGAAGAAAAATTTTTGATCTGATATTTTTTTATAAAATCGTTAACTATCAGTTGGATAGCCCTGATATCTTAAAGTTGGTTCACTTTCATATACCTACAAAAAGATCAAGGTTCCCTAGTTTGTTTTATTGTGACAACTATATGTCGGTATCAGGCTCCAATTCAGTTGTAAATAGATTACACACCATTGGAAATTTTTATGCCAAAGTGGCTGATATTTTTAATGTTTCCATACTAAAATATAAGGTTGTACTGATCGAACATTTCAGCCAATTATACGTTAACGAGGTCACTACATAATGATTTTTTGATATTATTGTTTACTTTTAATGCCTGTATAATGTACTATGACTGTAATTAAATATACACAAGCTTGTAAATGGCACTTTGTGCCGTAAATTTTAAATAAATAAATAAATAAATTTTAAATAAATTTCAAATGTAAAAAATAAATACAAAATGGAATTTGATGAAGATTTTTTACGTTTTTTAAATGTATAAATTGTGAAATAACACCAATTAATCAAATAAAATGTACGTCCGCAAGCTGGGATTTGAACCCGCGATCTCCCGATTGTTAGACGAGAACCTTGTCCCTCGACCACGGAGGCCATTGATAATGTTACATTTGAACTTAAAACGTTTGGTTAAGGCTTTTCAAAAACAAATATGCATTTGCAACTTAATTTATGATATAATTATAATTTTTGTGGCCAAATTAGAGAAATGATCAGAAATTTAACTGTAGAAAGAACCAGTTTATTATATCAAATATTACGCAAGTAGGTATCTTTAGTGGTTTTCTGCTAAGGCGGTTTTCATTCCCAGAACTGCCTCTTCTTCCTTTTTGAGTGAATAATTGAAAATGGAAACGACAGAAAAGGAAAATTTTATACAAAGAAATAAGCATTCGCATTCACAAATCGCAACTGAGGTGGCTTGGGCATGTGCTAAGAATGCCTGATGACCGAATTCCGAGGAAGATACTATATGCGATTCCAGAGGGTAGACATCCAGTGGGCCGCCCCAGACACAGCTGGGCGAGGCAACTCCAGAAACTGTGTGAGGAGAGGATGAGACTGCCATGGACGGAGGCCGAACAGTCAGCACAAGACAGGGACGTATGGAGGAGCCTTGTTGATGCAATGGGTCCCCGATCCGAATGGGATAAGGGGACGAAGATGATGATGATGATGAATATAGAATTAAGATCAGTTTTTTAAAAAAAAAATTGGTACGCAGGTAGGTACTTTATCGATTGTTTGAATTCTTGACACACCTGTTATAAATTTTGTTAAAGTTTTGAAAATTCCACTTATATTCAAAACAAATCCGAGTTCACTAAACCATAGTTACAATCACAGACAGATTGACAACACCCACAACCCAAATTAGTATTTTTGATAAGATGTAAAAAAACGTTTGCTCCTGGTGTTGTTGTATTTTTTTTTTTGGTTCCTTGTATTATATGTACAACATAAGCACACGGTTGACATTTGTCACATGAGAACGGGTCGTTTTTTCGACTCGTTCTTAAGTTCAACAGCTCGGCTATGGAACGATTTGCCGACTTCTGTGTTTCCTCCCTCCTACAACATGGGTTTCTTCAAGACCAATGTTCATTCCTTCCTCTCCTCAAAAAGACCCTCCTCACAGCATCCCAGATGACAACGGCCCTGAGGGGCCTGTCATCTATTTTCCTAAGGGCCTCCTGTGTGGAGTTAATATTAAAAAAAAATATATAAAAAAAATTATAAGTTCCCTGAAAAGATGTGCGTGTTGTGGATTAGGTAGAAAATTATTGTTTTGAGGTCGGTGTTATCGTGATGCTTATCGTAGTAAATATGATTGTCCAGTACATGTCATTCAGTTCTAATTGGTTGATAAATGTAACAATTTAATTGATTTACATTATTAAGAGTTATGATTCCGTTAAAACAATTATTTATAAAGAATAGTGTTTTTTTAATTAACTCCACAATTTGACAAGGAGGTGGAAAACAATTGGGCCTTTTCCCTTTCTTGATCATTGTTATCTATTGAATACACTGTTATTAATAAAAATTTCTCATCGAATGTCGGAATTTTTTCAAGGTTTTTTTTTAATTTATATCATACAAACTATAACCTTCGTGTTTCAAGGCCTTTTTGATAACATCGTTTTTTTTTAATTTGTTGCATAATAAAAGTTAAACTGTTTGAATGATAAATCATTTTACTTCTTCAACTTTTGCAAAATTGCCGTGTGGTGTTATTCTAATTAGCTGTGACTTGTGTTTCAAAAAACGGTTAAGTGAAAGAACTTTTTTGTAGTGATATCTGTTTTTCCGCTTTTCATTTTATATTTATCCATTTTTTTCTTTCTTTTTTTTCTGTTCCTTATTTTTTTTTTTTAATTTTATCAACAATATATTTTCCAAAAATATATGTTTTTTTTATGTAGGATACATAATGTAACCAGCAGACCCGGCCACACGTTGCTGTGGCTAACGAAACACTACGCCATTACCCAACCTTTATAACCAACGCTATCTGTTAATTTGCAAACATATCAAATCCACACCGACCGCTTGCTAGCCCGCTACCCGCTGCCTGAATTGAATCTTTGAATTTCTTGGCTTTTTTCTACTATAATGTGCATGTATTATACATATAAACCTTCCTCTTGAATCACTCTACATATTTGGTGAAAACCGCATGAAAATCCGTTGCGTCGTTTAAAAGATCTAAGCGTACAGACAGCGAGGGCGACTTATAATGTGTTTATTTTATATACCTGTCAAATAAAAAAATTAAAAAAATGTTAAAAGAACCCGTTGACAAATTGATACTTATCAAATTAAGGGAACTTAATATAAAAAAAATGTAAACAAATTAAAAAGGAATTCAAAAGTTATAAAGAAAAACAATAAAAATTATAAGAAGTGGCGATTTTATTGTGAGTAATCACCACTCCTTATAATATTTTTGTCTATATTTCTTATTTGTCTATAATTGTTTGAATTTTGTTATTATTGTGAATGTTGATCTTATACTGACGAAGAAATATTGGTTTTGAATCATGTAGATAGTCAATTTGGGAGGCGGGGATGGGTACCGCCGCCCCGGGAACCTTTATTGGATAACCAACACCTCTGCCATAGGTCACCCCAAGTGGTTCGCTACGTTTGGTGATTTACCAGGGGTGCCCGGGTTCATGGGGTGAAGTTTGTCTAGGTCTCGAAGGTGGATGACCAGGACACACTGAGCCCCAGATTCCTACCCACCCCTTAATCCCTTTCCTTCCCAGGACTCCTTTCCCCTTCCTTTCCTAAAAAAAAAAACCCTCCACACAGCATCCCCAAAGATGACACAGGCCCTGTGGGAAATTATTTTCCTCTGGGCCTCCTGCGTGGAGCTCATGTAAAAAAAAAAAAAGATAATTTTCATCAAATAAGTGGTTTTCCACAAAGTGATCTGTTTCGTTTAATAAATCTTATATTTTTATTTAAATGCATCCTAACACAGCTTTCGCATCAGCAGTCACAACAATTATAATTATTGTGAAAGAAACGTTTTGTAAACTCATTTGTTCTGTAGTGAACTTTATTTCTTTAGGAAGCTCGGAACGAGAACCAGATGCATTAATTCGAGTATCGTTGTAAAAGCATTACGTATAGCTTGCGAGGAAATTTCATTAACGAAGAGTGGGTACATACTTTTACAAAGCAAGCAGTGCCTGTGGACATTGCACATATCAGACATAGGTTTCCTCGAATAATAATAACCTGTTAGAACACTCCTCGTTT
The DNA here is from genome assembly GCA_936435175.1 of Glyphotaelius pellucidus. Classification (NCBI taxonomy): domain Eukaryota; kingdom Metazoa; phylum Arthropoda; class Insecta; order Trichoptera; family Limnephilidae; genus Glyphotaelius; species Glyphotaelius pellucidus. The sequence continues at coordinate 25,932,741 of OW386558.1, read as the reverse complement.
CCCTCAGGCTATCATTACTTTGTTCAATTCACACTTGTCGGCACCTGAAGGTCTAGCATGGATGCTCGAAAAAACTCTATATCAATACGAAATTTACCAAATCTGTGGTCAGTTGTCAATATTTGCGAACACAGTCAATTGACAAGCGATATTCTGACTGTTGACGCAAATAAACAAACCTTTCTTTTTTATATGTATCTACATTTCCGCCTATTCTATCTACCCACATAAACCTTCCAGAGCTGGTGACAATATTCTGACTGGCGAAAAAATGACAATAACAATTTACATCAATTCTACTATGTGCTTGCGATGGTCTAAAGTAATCTCTTGGTGCATTCATTCTTGGTTCTCCTAGTGAGGTGTTCACGAAACATACAACAATACCTATCCACAGTTTCACCTTCACAAACCTACCTTACACCCAACATAATAAAATTATAAAGGTAAATACTGTAATGTATAGAAATAAATAAATAAATAAATTCAACACTGTCCTGAATTAATAAATGTTAAAGAAGTCTGCTGTGACTTCTCGGTGCATTCATATCACATCAATTTTTTTTTTTTTAAAGAAAGACAAACATTCCCAGGTTACGAATAACCCAACAATGTTTGGAAATCTCCTACTACCATCACAGAAAGCCGAAAATGTTGCTTGTGTTGTGATGGAGGACTTAGCCAGCCGAGGAGTGCAATAGTCCACTGTGACTTCTCGGTGCATTTAACATCAATATTTTTTTTTAAAGAAAGACAAACATCCCCAGGTTACGAATAACCCAACAATGTTCGGAAATCTCCTATTACCACCACAGAAAGCCGAAAATGTTGCTTGTGTTGTGATGGAGGACTTAGCCAGCCGAGAAATCGAACACGGGACGCCCGGGTGGAACCCAAACGCGATGCCCACTCAACCACTGACCAGACAAATTGTTTATGATGTATTTGTTTAATTGCTGTGCTGTGACCTTGCTCCATCAGTTCTTAATTATATTGACCAGGAAATTTGAGCAGAAATTCTTTTGCTTTCAAGTACTTGTGCAGTGGTAACCGTTAGAGCTGTCCCTCAGGACCGCGAGATCGACCAAGAAGAACCATTTATCACCACAACCGAATAATGTTAGGTGAGTCAGATCCTGTCCTATTCCACATTATTATCCCATATATTTTTTGTCAATTTGCATCGATGTAACGTCGGTCGGTTTGCAAAATACTGACTTATTAATGAATGGAGGTGAACTAACGAAGCTTTTTGAATTGAAAAAATGTGTACGCAATCCACAGACTTAAATAATTCATCTATGACGCGATCAATTTATTCCGTTCGATCTTGGAGAAACGAAAGTTGTTAAAATATGACTAAAGACCTAACTAATTAGCTCCCATTTAGTCTAAAAAAGTGCATGCGAAGCGCTAATGTATATTAAAGTTAGTATTTTAATTGCCAGTGTTGCCATCTTACTTCTTATTTAATCCCATTCAATATTTGTCAACAACATCAACAGTGCAGCCGTGCTTGGTAAGTCGGAATAAAATCACCGGTAGATATAGCGGAAAAACAAGGATAGCATACCTACCTGACGCCTAAAGATCTAAGGGTTGCAAACCACTTGTTAAGATTGGGGTTTCTGCATAATTAAGAGTTTTTTCAGGTATTTTGGGGCTCCCGAGCAGAAGTGGCTGCCAAAATCAACAGTGGGGTGCCCTTGCGATTTGTAGAGTCAACAGTTGAGTACTTATTATCTGCGGGCACTACCCGGTACGCCTACTTCTGTCATGTGCATTCTTGCTGGAACTGCCAATCGATTGGAGAGGACTCCCACCCGTTTGCCATGACCTTATTATTTGTGTACTGTTTCTTCCTCCTATATAGGTGCTTGTAGGATATGCTGGATGCAATCACCCAGCTCTTGCCGCCTCGTCCCATTGTCTTGTCTATATTTTGTCGTACTAACAAATATTGTATCTTGTGTTTCTCGCTAAGCACTTGCATACTGCTTACTAACAACGTATGCAGGGACACTGGAAGTCTAGATTCGTTCTAAATTAAATGTAGCTTCGTTCTTTTCAAAAAAATTAGAGTCCTTGCGAGAGCCTTGAAGGAGTAACCATCTGTTACTTATACCAGGGCGGGTAAGTCCAATATTTCTCAGAGGCTAATTTGACTATGGCTATTTTAAACAGCATGGTTTTGACCTAGCGACAGGTCATCTTCTCATAATTTGACGGTTTGTACCGTTGCGAATCTCGACTATTTTTTAGAATACGACTATTCCGACTTGGCTACCTTTCCTAAACTTTTTTTCGTAAATTATTCGAACAGTCTTTACTTTTACGTCAATATTATCAAAACAACTAATTCTTGGGGCGTGTTTATCTTAGTGTTTTGAGCGACGTAAATGAGGGTGCAGTTGATTACTTTAGTAATTAATACGATCGCTTAGCGCCCCGGGGGCGTTAGTAACATTTAGGGGTTGCGTGAGCCCGCAGGTAACAGAAACAGTGGCACTGCTCATCAACATTAAAATATAATTAGGACGATTAAGGAAATAGTATCGTGCCTTTGGAATGTACAATCTCGTGATGGGAGGCGGTTAAATTGGAGTGCCTTTATAATGTGAGAAAATAAATATATTGTTTTTACGTGTAACTTTGTAAATTGAACAATCATTTAGTACACTGGCTTTTGTATCTGACTTTGCCCGAATTTTAATTGTATTCTTTAACGTTTGACCAAATACGATGATTTTTTTAATTAATATTTTTTTCTGCCATCACATGTTAATTATTAATCAATATTTCAACAGCCTTAAAGCTCGTTCCCACACAGCTATAAAATATAAAAGATCATCGCACGCCAAATAACCCTCTCCATACAATCCCTTCAGACCGTTCACATCTAAGCGGTTTAAGCGCAGATCAATCATAGACGGCCTCCGTGGTCCCGAGGCAAGACTCTCGACTCACAATCCGAATGTCGCGGGTTCGAACCCGGCGTGCGCAAATAAATTTTATTTGATAAATTTGTGTTATTTCACAATTTATTCATTTAAAATAATACATAGTATATTTGCGGCACGTTCCAGAGTGGAAGATACTATCAGTATCGCCCTGGTGCAAGACCACCATTCAGAATTGAAACGTTGCTTGAAATGGCTTTAGCCGTGTTTAGTGACCAGATCTGAATAGCCAGGTACTTCCTCCCCTTCCTCTTCCCTATCTCCTTCCCCTCCCCACTACCTTCAGCCTCACAACATACCCCAATTGGGGATGCCATAGTCTCACTGGCTCCAGACGGGAGCAGTTGGGACTCTTGTGCGGTATTCATATAAAAAAAAAAAAAAAGACAATACACATTATACACATCTTACGATGGAACCGATCCAGAAGCGATTTACTAAAAGATAAGCGCCCCCTCTCCGACTAAAACAGGAGAGGGGGTCATTGTAATTACGGAGCTGCCTAGACCGGTGAATGACAGATGTCAAGTTGACAGATTTCACTACAAAAAATGTGCATTCCGTTGCCGCTCCCTAATTCAACTGATCCCCATCACAGGAAGAAATAATTGATAACGTCGTGTGAAAGTACAAAAGATAAGCGCTTGCGGTTCAACAGATATCTGCTCGCAGTTTTATAGCTGGTACAAAGAATAAAATTACTTTAGAATTTTGATACTTCTTGATAAAATGAAGAAAATAATTGTCTACATGTGATTTTGGAAAACTTTGTCTAAAGCCCGGGCAACATCGTGGTCTTCGACTGTTATGTACACACATTATATAAGTGCATTATATTCAGTTAGGGCAGCGGTTGTCAACCTTTCTGAGCCTGCGTCAAGGGGTAGACTCTTTCTACAAATTTGTTCTACCCCGTACCCTGTTTTATTATTTTATTTTATTTATTTTTTATTTATTTTATTTTGAGAAACATTACATATTTTGTTATAATGAGCTTTGACTGTCCAACTAGGCAATTTTCCCGTTTTAGAACAGTCAAAATGAACAGATATTTTACATGTAAATAGTGTGTTGACTATAATATTGTCTTAAACTTAAATATAACAAGAAGTTACTTATAAGTGTAAATTATATATTTTTTTATTTTTTTTTTTATATGAAATACCGCACAAGAGTCCCAATTGCTCCCGTCTGGAGCCAGTGAGACTATGGTATCCCCAATTTGGGTATGTTGTGAGGCTGAAGGTAGTGGGGAGGGGAAGGAGATAGGGAAGAGGAAGGGGAGGAAGTACCTGGCTATTCAGATCTGGTCACTAAACACGGCTAAAGCCATTTCAAGCAACGTTTCAATTCTGAATGGTGGTCTTACACCAGGGCGATACTGATAGTATCTTCCACTCTGGAACGTGCCGCAAATATACTATATATTATTTTAAATGAATAAAGTGTGAAATAACGCAAATTAATCAAATAAAATTTATTTGCGCACGCCGGGTTCGAACCCGCGACCTTAGGATTGTGAGTCGAGAGTCTTGCCTCGCGACCACGGAGGCCGTCATTATCAATAGAAAATAAAATATAGAGAAGAGAAATAACAAGAACATTCCAAAAGAAAATAAAAAAGTGTTTTTTTTATTTTCTTATTAGCACTTATGCTCTTCAACCAATTCAAGAAATTTTAGTATTGATTTTGATGAATTAATCAACTCGAAAATCAAAAAATGGGTAAGAAAAAAAAATAATGGATTAAAATAGAAAAAAGAAAGTAGAGAAAAGAAAATGCAAAGAAAAATTTTTTTTTGTAGTTTTTAAACTTAAATTGTATAAAAATAATATTAAGGTAAGAAATACCAATATAATACCAGTATATACGAATGTCAACAAAAAAGAAAATTTAATGGCTGTTGTTTAACATATTTTCGCATTCAGTTGTCCCCAAGACCAGAAGCCAATCATTTACCAGATTACGCAGAATGCTACCACTTTTTGATTTCCAAGCATCGGGTATAAGATTAAGCAATTTAGGGCCTAAGTACGAAAATTGTCTTTGAGCTAAGGATGAATAAGAAGTGGGAGGAACTACTGGGTTCCTCTTTGCATGTCTGGTGTCATGATAATGGTCTATGGAAGTGTAGTGGAGCCGCTGTTTTTGGGTATGTATTATGATTTTCCTAATATATAATTGCCTTACATCAAGAACACGAAACTCTTTGAACAATGAATCGCTGGGGTATCTGAACGGTTTTTTGAGTATGACTCTTAGAAGCGATTTCTGAGATTTTGCTAAGGGATCAAGTATTTATAATATTATTTTATAATATTTTTTTATAAATCCGAGTATGTGATAATCTAAAAAAGATAGGAGAATTCATTGGCTATATAGAACTTTAATCAGTTCGTATGCCTCCATATTAAAATTCGGAGGTATGATTTTTTTAATTTGGGCAGAAAATATTCAAAATTATCACCAAAAATGTCGAGCAATCGAAGAAAACTGTTTTAAGTTGCGCTGCCACTCCAATGGTTAAAGCTGATTTTATAAACCTACATTCGTATCACGCTATTGCGTAGCCCCATTTTTGCTTCGCGTACCCCTAAGCGCCTCCGTACATGGAGCTACTTACAAGTTATTCGAGCCTGATGCGCGTAGCACGCACACCGCTCGTGGGTACCCGCCATACAATTTTTCTGGTGTTCGTACACGGCGCTACGCGACGGATGTCGGATTGAAGTCGGTAGCGCTGCCTTGCAGCATTCGTGTCTACTACTTTCGTTTGACGTTTGACAGAAATGACGTCTAAACGTGAAAGTAATGTTAAATTTGTTCTGGAAGTGGAAAAAAATGCGTGATTATATAACTTTACATTACCAGAATACGCAAGAAAGGATTAAGCGGAGAAGGCATAGATTAATGTTGGAAAAAAAGTCATTTGACATCGCTTGACATCGTGTTAACTCCACGGCTGCACGTGAAAAGTGATCAAGTTCAGTATAGTTCGGGTAGCGCCGTGTACGGAAACCAGCTTTAAAAAGTAGTATATCTGCAGGGTACTTGTGGTTGTGTCACAATCACGTAGTTTGTAAGTATCTCCATGAACGGAGGGCCTAAGAGTACGCGTACCACAGGTTGAAAACCATTGACTTAGAGGATTATAATTGAAGTATCAAAAATAGCCACTATCCCGCAGACCAACAAATTTTATTTTAAAATATTTATTATTTGTAAGATTATTGCTCTTTCGTGTCTCCTGTGCCTCAATTTTCCTTTCTTTCTATTCCTGTCAGATAATCACTTTGACATAGTCAATTTTATGAAACCCAAGATACCGTTCGCTCTGAATAATGTCTGGGGACACAAAATCTATACAATAAACTACCAACAATCATTCTTATGTAAAAATGTACAGAAAAAGACAATAAAATAAACAACCCGAGGCTTTAGGCATACAGACAAGATAAATTTGAATGATAAGTAAGAAGAAATACGGACATAAGTAATAGGGTTTACGCGAACCACCTCAAGCCAGGCCAGGACATTGAATCAAATTGGCCTCTTATTTCTGTGAGATACTTTATTTATTTTGTATTTGTTTATCTAAATATATAAAAATGTAAATATTGCTTCTGGGTTTGTATATATTACTTCTTCAATCTTTGCAAATTCACTTTGTGGCGTCATTATTAATAAATGAAAACAAATAACTTTGTGTAGAAATTTTAACATTAGAGTTAAGGAACATCTAAGATGTTTAAATAATAATTATTATTCAGAATTTGTCAACAACATTTTAGAAACAAGTCATTCTTTTGATATTAATAAAGGTTTAAAAATTTTACACACTAACATAACGGGTATACAATTAGATAATTTATAAATTTTAGAAATTAGGAAAAGTGTTAATAGTAAATTAAATATTATAAATAACCAAACGTTTTTTAAAAGTAGCTATCTTTAAAATTTATTTTCGTATTAATACTTGTATTTATTTTGTTATTTAGACTTTCTGTTTTATTTCTAAAGATTTTTTATTATGTTAATGTAATTTTTTACCCATCCTAAAATAATTTTTATATTTTATTTTATAAAATTGTTTTGATATGATATTTTGAAATATGATATTTTAAGTAATTAATCACCTCTCCTTTCTAATATTTTGTCTATGTTCTTATTTGTCTCTACTTGTTTGTCTTTTGTTATTTTTTATTAACTTATTATCCTGACGAAGAAAACATAGTTTTCGAAACATGTCGATATTGTTAATTAAATAGTGGTGTACACAAAGTTATTTGTTTTCATTTATTGTAAATATTAATTTATTTATTTATTTATTATGAATTAACGCCGTTTAACGGCTTTTACTTAGGAATTACAATAATTTAAAATGGATACAGAATATGAATAGTTAAGAAAACATATTCATATGCCAAAAAAAATAAAAAGTACATATTGAAGTAACAGCATAAAGTAGAAAAAGAAAACCTTGTATATATGTGGGCAAAATGTTATGCGTTGCTAAACCATTCATCCGATTTCAATGAAACTTTGAGGATTTGATGTGCGCATGCCCGCAATGGTTTCTATATGAATAAATATATATTCAGTTCTGGCATCATGAAATTATGCGTTGCTAACCATGTGCGCATGCCGGCGATGGTTTCTAATACAACAGTGAGTTCTGGTGTCATGAAATTATGCATTGGTAACCGTTCATGCGATTGCGATGAAACTTTGGTGATTTGATGTGTGCATGCCCGCAATGGTTTATATATGTATATAGTGAGTTCTGGCGTAATAAAATTATGCGTTGCTAACCGTTCATCCGATTGAAAAGAAACTTTGGGGATTTGATGTGTGCATGCCGGCGATGGTTTATATATATAATAGCGAGTTTTAGCGTCATGAATAAGGAATGGGAAATGAAATAGGCTACGTTTTATCCCGGAAAAAAACATTTCATTCCCGTGGGAATTTTTTTTATACAGTAATATCCCTCCTAATACCATGCGAGCGAAGCCAGGGGAAAAGCTAGTTTTATTATAAGGCACATAATAATAATAATAATAAAAAGCTTTTTTATTCTGAACTTCTCTTAGGTATGAATTTTGGCGTGTTCTTATTTTTTATAATATATCCCGAAGCTCAGTTTGTCTCTTGGCATAGGCCTCCTCTAACATTTTCCACTGGGACCTGTCACGCGCTACTCTTCTCCAATGATGTCCAGCCGTGAGTTTTAGATCGTCTTCCTATCTTATTTGTTGACGTCCTCTACTTCTCTTGTCGTCTCTGGGATACCAGTCAGTGACATTTTTGCACCATTTATCTTGTGGATCGCGGATAAGACACACAGTGTGCCATTAACATAAGTTTAAAGTGTAAAAAAATGTATTGTTCCAAGTACCTAAGAAAGTTTAAGTATAAAGACTTATGTGACGAAATTGAACTAACTCTAAGAGAGAATTTTTTTTTTAAATCCAAAAAAAGTTTTAAAATGTCTCTTCAAATTGCGGACACTCGCGAGTGTTTGCAAATCGGCCTAAATGTAACCAACGACGCTCCAGTGGTTATAGAAATAAAAGTAAAGATTATATCAGTGTTCTGGCCTGGCTTGGGGTAGTTTTTGTTTACGTCGGTTGAAGAAAAAGCTCCGATTTCAACCAAGCTTTTTATAAACCAACAACATATAAAATATCTTACATCAGTTTTGTCCCTTTTTTGATGTGAAATATATTCGATGTTATTTTAATAACTTATCGAATTTCAGTTAAAATGTTATCGTACACAAGAAACTTTTTTTTTTCAATTTTGATTAGAACAATTCTATAACTCTGTTTATAGCTTTTGAAGGTTATTCCCATCAATGTTATATATCATTGAATGAAAAGACAACATTAAAAATGTAAACGAAAATATGAATGAGAACAAGGCACAGAAAATAAAAAGATAATGGTTGAAACTGGGACTCGAATCCAAAACCTCTCGTTTTACTGAGCGCCTTTCCAATTAATCCCAGTTGCGACCGTTATATATTTTTTTTTGTCTTGTTCTCTTTCATATTTTCATTTAGATTTATTAATGTTATTTTCTTCTTCAATGTTACATTTTTTTAGCTTATTCCAACACTAGCAGACCCGGCCACACCTTTATAACCAACGCCATCCGTTAATTTGCATACATATCATGTATGCAAATACTGGTTCATGGGGTGAGGTTTGTCTAGGTCTTGGAGGCGGATGACCAGGACGCACTGAATCCCAGATTCCCACCCACTTTCAAACCATTTTCCTTTCCAGAATTCTCCTCCATTTCCTTTCCTTTAAAAAAAACCTCCGCAGCATCCCCAAAGATGACACAGGCCCTGAGCGAGATTATTTTCCTCGGGGTCCACTGTGTGAGCTCATGTAAAAAATATCTCATGTAAAAAAGCTCATGTAAAAAATGTGAAGCTCATGTAAAAAATGTGGAGCTCATGTAAAAAATATCAAATCCACACCGCCCGCTTGCCAGCCCGCTGCCAGCTGCTTGAATTCAATCTTTGAATTTCTCGGCTTTTCTCTACTATAATATGCATGTTTTAACATGTAAACCTTCCTTTTGAATCACTTTATTTATTGGTGAATCGCATGAAAATCTGTTGGGTAGTTTAAAAGATCTAAGCGTACAGACAGTGGGAGCGGCTTCATTAAAGAAGAGTTCTCGAAAGTTGAATTCGTTGGTAAAAATCTTCATCAATAATGTTTGGATAATTATAGAAAAAGCACCGACAGTCGGCTGCGATAAAATGTATTTGCGTATCGGTGTACACTTCCAGCGACGTGTCCTACCGTGCTTCATCAAAGAACGGCTCTTTATCTCGTTTACGTCCTTTGGTGTGACAAGCGAAAAAGAGACAGCAAGTTTTGATGTATCCGTGTTGAAATAATCTAAGAGCACATACAGCGTGAACTATAGATTCTGATCGTAAGGGTGGTGATGTTCACTAGCGTGTACCTACCGAAATTGAAATAATTCCAGTTGTCGTTATTTTGAATTCTGGTTGAAAAAAAATGTCGCTTTTATAACGCCAATAAGTAAAGTAATAATTCTTACCTTAACAGGGGATGAAGCCAGCCATAACTGGAATAGTTCCGATGTCACTGAAGTCCTTTTAGAACCAGAATTCACTAGAGGCGGCTCAGATATAGCGTGAACTCTCCTCAAAACATCAGGAGTTGCTTTATCTCTCAACCACCTTTCCAAAAGATCTGGATTGGCTGCAAGTGTCTTATTCAAGGCATCCACGTCATCTTCAGAAACATCAGAAAGTGGATTGGAACAATCTATTGGGCTTGTAGAGTAGTTTCTATTGGAGCCAGTGTTGTACAAAGTTGGACTAAGTGGCATCCCTCTGGTTGCAATAGTCATCGTTGAAGAAGATCCTGAAAAACTATGCCTTTCTATCGTGTTGTTATTTGGTGGAATGTCTTTTGGAGCACTATTTTGTAAAAGGTTATTGATTTTATTGTTTGAATTGACACTTTTGTTGATTTCGTCTGGTTTAGTACACTCTGTTACACTGATGGTCTGATTTTTAAAGCCAATTCTTGCACCATCACTTGATTCGTTCTTATTGTGATCGCCTTCTTCGTCACTGAGAAACACGTTATCTGAATCTACGAGTTCACTTCGGGCAGTTCTATTCAGCCTTAAAGCATTGTTTGAGTTCATCACATCTTTTAAAGAAACGTTTGTTGTTACGCTGAGCATATTGTTGGATCTTTCTTCTAATTTGGTTCTTGCAGATATTATAGTTCCAGATATCCTATCATTATTAGTTGGAAGCTTTTTAGTATATTCATCGCTATTGATTTGGTTGTTGCTATTCTTTTGGCTTTCTGTTTTCTTTTTGTCCCATTCATTATCTGCAAAGTCGCTTGGTAGTTCATAAACCAATCTCAATAGATCTCCAGAGTTTCTTTTGATAGTTTTATCTTCTTCGTTATTATCTATGGATGTTCCGTTGATTTCTGGGTCCGAAGTGGGATTTGATTTTCTAACGTTTTGGTTTTCAGTGCCCCTCCCTTCATCGATGCCCTGGGTCTCTGGTGATAGACTCATGGTCTATTGATTGAGACGGATTTCTCTAGTATGTTGTCTCAAAGACGGTGGAGTCATCATCGATGTGGGTTACATCTTGCCATCTGCAACAAATAAAATCATTAAAGCAAAACATACAATATCATACATTACCCATGAGTTGTTTTTTTCTGCATTAACTCTACACATGGCTTATGGCATCTTCGAAGATGGTGTGTGGAGAGTCTTTTTGAGGAGGGGAGAGAATGAGTATGGGTCTAAAAGTGACCAATGTTGTGTGAGGTAGGAAACATAGAGGCTGGCAAACATTCCACAGCAGAGCTGTTAAACTGTTTGAGTCGTTGAAGCGACCCGTTCTCATGTGAAAAATGTTAATCATTTACATATCAGTCATATATGGTGGACGCGCGTTTGGCATGGTGCCGAAGGGATCAATGACGCTAGTTCCTCCGAATATCTTCCATTGTCATACCGGTAGAACAAGCCTATACCTGCTTGTACTCTAAATATTGCAATCCAATTGTTAAAATAGGAAAATCTGTCAAACAGACCGCTCGTTTCTGCACAAAGTCAAGAATTTTTTCAGGTATTTTTGGGCTCCAGACCAGAAGTGGCTGCCAAATTCAACCCTTGCGATTTGTACAGGGTCAGCAGTTGTGTACTTTTAAAGTATCTGTGGGCCCTGTTAAGTACCTCTACCACTGAATAAGGAACATTGTAATTTTTTTTTTAAAGAAAGACAAACATTCCCGGGTTACGAGTAACCCAACAATGTTTGAAATTCTCCTACTACCACCACAGAAAGCCGAAAATGTTGCTTGTGTTGTGATGGAGGACTTAGCCAGCCGAGGAATCGAACACGGGACGCCCGGGTGGGACCCTAACGCGATGCCCACTCAACCACTGACCGATCAAATGATCGATTGCTGCGTTTGTCGCTCCTCCCCAAGCAATTATTCCATATTCTATTATTGATTGACAAAGTGCAAAATATATTGTTTTCATTTGTTTTATTTTATATATGTTTCTTATGTTTAGGAAAATGTAATGTTTTGAGGACTATGAGACTTATACTGACCGGTCAAACAACATTGTAATATATTTAAATCTAATTATAGTTCTAATTAATACGGAGCGGTCACATAAAAACCGTGGCAATTCGTTCGAACCGTAAAATGAATTATTGGATTTGATTAAAACGACGAAATAAATCAAAATTGCCTGCCCCGTTAAACTGCAAACTAAAGCTCAAAATGAAATGTACTTAAATTCTCCTGTCGTCGTAATGCGTGTCATGTTTGCTCGCTGGCCCCGTCAACCAAAGTGGTTTTATCAAAAATCCGCCGCTAACGTAGGGGATGAAAAAGCAACAAAATCCAGCTACGTCAGAAGTACTGGAGGGATGAACTGGTAGTAGGGAATAGTTGGCGTGTCTGTGTGCCCGAAGTGAGCCAAATTACATATTTTTTTCTGGGGAAATTGACTAAACACTTTTCCAAGGGCACACAGACCCCAATGGCTTGGAGGGCTTTGAAGCAAAGAATGGACGGTTACCTCGAGAGTGTTTCCTTTTGGGGTAAGAATAACCTCATCGAATTTAATGTTTCAAAGACCCAATCATCACGTCAAAAAGAGATCGAAATGAAAATCTAGTCTCCTTCAACGGAAGCAATCTTCCGAACAGGCCTTCCATTGATATGCTTGGTGTAACTCTAAGTGACCAGCTCAGGTACAGGGGCTCCATCGAAGCCAGAGTTAAGTAAGCCTCTCAGAAACTGGGCATACTGTACAGGGCCCGCAGATTCTTTAATAATACACAACTGCTAACCCTGTACAAATCGCAAGTACGCCCCACGGCTAAATTTGGCAGCCACCTCTGGTCTGGAGCCCCCAAATACCTAAAAAAAACCCTCGACTCTGGGCGGTTCGTTTGATAGATTCTCCTTACTTAACAAACGGATTGCAATCTTAGAGCACAGACGTTAGGTGGGAATGCTGTCCTTATTCTACCGGTACTACAATGGAAGATGCTCCGAGGAACTAGCTAACTAGTCATTGAGCTCATCGGCACAGGTGCAAAGTCGGGGAAACACGCCAAACACGCGCCCAACATTTGTACACGGTTGACATTAGTCACGTGAGAACGGGTCGTTTGTACGACTCGTTCTTGAGTTCAACAGCTCGGCTGTGGAATGATTTGCCGGCCTCTGTGTTTCCTTCCTCCTACAACATGGGTCTCTTCAAGACCCATATCCACTCCTTCCTCTCCTCAAAAACACCCTCCACACAGCATCTTCAAAGATGACATAGGCCCTGGGGGAAATTATTTTCCTCAGGGCCTCCTGTGTGGAGCTCATGTAAAAAAAAAAAACCTCCAACACTTCGACCTCCGATGTCGAATTAATACGATTTTTTAACTTTTTTTTTTTACTTGCTGAAGTACCCGGCATTGTCTGGGCTTTATGAGGAGGTAAAAGATGAATTTTTGAAAACATGGTTAAACAAAAACTTTCCTCTTATTTGAAGATCAGGTGTGCGAAATTTCATCAATCTCCGATATCTATTGAATAAGATATTTTCAATATAATTTGTTACTAGTTGAAGTACCCGGTGTCCGAAATTTATTCTGCTTTTTGGGGTTATAAAAGGCGATGGGGTGAATTTTCGAAATATCATACCTTTCTCTTGTTTTGCAGGTTAGGTGTGCAAAATTTCATCAATCAGGGATAAAAATTGTAGATTTGCGTAAGAAATAAACCCAGAGACACGTTTTTATAAAATATTTATTAAGGGAGATATCACGTAATATTGTTTTAACAGTTTCCAAAAATGTTATATATTATAAGTATCTACGATAATTCTCTATATATCGATCGTCCAGTTGATTAGTCAGATATCTCCGAAAAATCTAAATTTCAGTTGAGTATGCAGTTATATGTAAAAGTGTTCCCTCTATCTGGCACAATACTCAGATTACTCATAAACACCCCCAAATCAATTGTAAAACAGAAAAACTTGTAGTGAAATAAACAAAAATATGTTTTATGGGTTACTTGTAGGAAATTTAAAAATTTCATACTAATATATCCGACAGTTAAGCTTCACGGAGTTATTTTAATATCATTTTACACAGAGGCCGGCCGGCGTGATCTAGCGGTAAGGCTCTTGACTCGCAATCCGAAGGTCGTGGGATCAAATCCCGGCGTGGCAAATAAATTTTATTTGATTGATTTGTGTTATTTCACAATTAATTCATTTAAAATAATATACAGTATATTTGCGGCATGTTCCAGAGTGGAAGTATCGCCCTGGTGTAAGACCACCATTCAGAATTGAAACGTTGCTTGAAATGGCTTTAGCTGTGTTTAGTAACCAGATCTGAATAACCAGATTCCCCACCTTCCTCTTCCCTATCTCCTTCCCCTCCCCACTACCTTCAGCCTCACAACATACCCCAATTGGGGATGCCATAGTCTTAATGGCTCCAGACGGGAGCAGTTGGGACTCTTGTGCGGTATTCATATAAAAAAATAAATTTTAAAAATACACAAATGTCACTTGTTGAATTCCGTGGTGCAAATTTCTACAATAATGTAATTACAAAGTAACACGAAAAGTATATTTTTATCAACTAATATTTAGTATATACGTACTGATATATACTCGTACTATTACATTTCTGCATTGTGTAAAATTTTTATGTTTGTAAAAACCCTATGAGCGTTTAATAAATATAATAGTTCAATAAATTATTAAGAAAAAGCTGTTTATTTATTTATTATTTATCGTTTGAAACATTTATAGAGTGTTAACAATTATTACAATAATAGAATTGCCGTTGGGGTGTACATAGATATTAACACTCCTTAGAAATGTTCACAGCATGAGTAATCAATGTTTAGTTGTTACTGGACGGAAATACTTGCAGAAATAATGATAATCAAAATGAAATATTAAACATAGTGGTGTCAAATATAAAACATAATCTGCAGAGAAAGAGAAAAATAAAGAAAGGGTATGACAATAAAGCAGCTACATAACTATTCTCCACGAAGTGTCATGGTAGGAGTTTGATCATTTGTTTTTTGAAATATGTAAGATTGTTTGCGTAGATATCTATATGGTTACATTCAAAGGTATTATATAGACGACACATTCGAGATAGTGGATTGAAGTATGCAATATTGTTATTAAATAATTCAAGATGGAATATTGTACGACTCCTTAAATTATGTCTATTAGGACTTTAATATGTATATTGCTCAAACAACGAGTGGTTTGAAGCTTATTATGAAGTAATTTGGCTATTTAAGCTTAACATGAATAATAAACATATTAATTCAGCAAATTGTCTTCTTTTTTCAAGGATTGTAAAATAAAATTGTTTGAATCGTTCCTCGTCAGATAGGAGTGAGACATTTAATCCAAGTGTAAATGGTAACAGTCCTAGGAATGTTTTTTTGTACAGATTTGATGATTTTTTAATATTTTAATTAGTGTGGGTTCCAGATAACACTTCCATATTCCAATTTGCTTCTGACCAACGAGTTGTATAAGGTTATAATGGACTGGGGATTTTTGAATGGTTTAGATATTCTATGTATGAATCCTATCATTTCAATTTACTCGTGATATCACTGATATGTACATTAAACGTAAACTTTGAATCAAGAGTGATTCCAGAATTAGTTTACTAATAAGAAATAATTCTTAACGCTTACATTTTATGATTTTAACTTTTGGTTGCATTTTATATTTTCCCTACTTGCTACACTAGCTTGGGCCGTGTTGAAGAAATTACTTTACCACTTCGTTTTGAGTATAAATAAATGAAAATAAATAAAAAATAAAATTAATCATGCATATTTTTATTTATAATTTTTTAATTAATTAATACTCTACTGTATCACAGTACCGCACTTGCGAAAAACTACAGTTCAGAAAATAAATGTTGCTTGAAATGGACTTAGACGGGTGACCACATCTGAATAATCAGACACGTCGTAACCTTCCTACCCACCGTTTCGTACAAATTTGCACTCCTTTCAGTCTAACATATTATAACCCAATTAGGGATGCCTTAGACCCGTTGACTCCGGACGATCGGAAACATTTAATAATAATAATATTTGGATGATTTATATAGCGCAGTTTTTGTGAAAAATCACCTCAAGGGCGCTGTACAAACTTACAATATATTTCTAAAATCCAAAAAAACTACAAACTAGACAAACAATTAAAAACAACTTATGGACAAAAATTGCATCACTGATACGAAAATATATGTACAATGTCTCGACCAATGAACGCGATGCTACCTAAAATGTATACAGGACCATACTTACCTGGGATCATCAGTTAGTTAAACAGGAAAATCGTTAGTTAGGAATATATCTAACATTACCGCGGAAAAATAGAAAGGCGCATTTATAATTACCGTGACTATTCACGGTAACGGTACCGTGACCGCAAAAAAAGACAATAAACATACGTTCCTTTCCGCTATAATGCTGCAGCTCTTTCTTACACATTGAATAATGGCAGGACTATTATGCGGAATGCTTTAAAAGAATTAGAATCAAAATTTCTTCTTGAAAATATAATTAATTTCATTGGTTTGTCTTAGACCTGGAAGTCGAAAGGTCTTATATAAATTGGCGACAGGAGTTTTCTTTCAAATCGGCTTAAATCACACTTCCAGAGATTCTCCGTTCAATGGTCAGAAGGCTTTTATTAGCTCAGCGTTCCGCGCTCATGTCACTTGCGGAGGGTGCTATACTTTTAGGGGTTGTAACTTTATAAAAGCCGTTTTATTTTATTCGAGATCGTAATAAGGAACTTAAGAAAATTGTAGATCAACAAAGACTTGTTTTGGATATACAATTTTAACACGCAAAATTAATGAATATTTATTGATTTATTTATTCATACACGCCTTGAAGGCTTTTACAGAATCACATTATTAAAGTTACACGTGTTATTCAGGAGTATAATTGTAAGCATGAAGTATATAACATTATAAACTAACAGGTTTAATATGTACATAGGTATGTAGTTTCGTTATCATTAAAATTGTACAAAGGAGTAAATAAGTTTACATTTTAGAAAAGGAACGTCGGGTTCACAAGTTTAGAAAAAGAACGTCGTAGGTCACCAATGTAGAAAAGGAGGTGTTTATTATGGTGACCTATGAGTTGGTTTCCTCAGATCGGCAGTCGGTCCTTTTCAATTGTCGAACTGCGATCGTGTGTATGGAGATGTGTGTATGAATAATTACTCAGATTAACTCGGTCACTTTATATTTACAGTAATTTTATACAAGTTACGGCAATTCGCGTGACACTAGGGGAGATTGATAACACCCGATAGATCGAGACGTAAACGACAGAATGAAATTGCAGATTTTTGTGGTGTTGCCAAACGGTAAAATTAGATTTTGTTGATTATATGGCTGTTCGCCATAACATAGTGTAATAATGGTAAAGCAGAAGAGTGCTTAAGGCACTTTAAAAGTAGTTATTGAGGAAAGTGTAGGTATTTACTATGTTGATTTTATTATTAACTTATTATTCTACATATATACAAATGAATATATTATGTTGGCTTGCTTGCCTGTTTTATTGTTTATGTATTGCTATATTAAGCATAGGAAATGTTCGAAACTTTCAAAATATCTTCTCTCCACCCTCACGAAGGTTTCTGAATTATTACAATCACATGACAATACATGAACTAAAAAGTTTTTTAATCATTAAAGAAAACTTTTACGAAACTGTCAAAAATGTCGCAATTCGAGAATGACATTTTGCGAATTTGTTCAAATTAAAATTCGGTTTTCGAATAAACTCTTTAAATTAACGAATTTTATTGAAGTACTCACCCGTTATACTAAACAAAATCGAATATTTTAAAGCTAGTCAAGTTTTAGAGTAATTTGAAATAAGTACCTATGTTCCCATTGGGAATACACGGCGACAAGTGCGGATCCAGGATTTTTTTCTGGGAGGGGCACAAGGGGCGGACGGGCAAAAAAATCAACAATTATAGTTAGAAATAAACTTGGAGTATCATACTTCATGTTTATTTCTACAAGTTCAAGTATGTATAGGAAGGTTTATGAAAGTGTCAAAACAATAGAAAAATTAAATTTTTAATAAAGGCATTTTTCTTTTGTTTCCTGCTAAAGATATCCAGCACTTCATTAGCGTCCATTTTTGCCGCGACGTCTTGATGGATATGCATTAAAGCCAAATCCATTCAAAAGCTCTTCTGTCATCCTGTTGCGAAGATATTACTTTAATCGGCGTAAGGTGGAGAAAGATCGCTCGGCAGTGCTAGTAGTCACTGGAAACGTGCACAGCAATTGACAAAGAATTCTAATTGCTATTCCAGCCAGAAATAGACAAGAGTTTCACTCATGTTCTTTCTGTTATTTTATTAACTCCGATAATTTGATTTGCTTCTAAGTATGTACTGTGATGGAATCTCCACAGTACACAAAAATACCGTCTGGGGGGGGGGGGCACGTGCCCCCGTGCCCCCCCCCCCCCCCTTAAATCCAAGTAATCACGATAATTTCAATTCTAAATCACACTTCGCTACAATCTACACATCTTCTACGATGACGGACACTGTAACTGTAAGACGGAATCACGATAATGCCATGAAAATGTCAAATCATGTCTCAATCCATTAACTGTCGAAATAAATTCTTTTTGACCAACTGTGAACTTCAATATTACACTTAGGTAAATTTATCCTAAGTATTCGGTACAAGAAAACACCATTAAGAAATGTTCTTTATAATGCTAAATTTAATATTTTGGAAATGATATCCTTTCATTTTGTCAATCGCTCTGTGATGATAGACTAGACGCTTTTCCACTAATGCTACATTTTATCATTATTTCTATATTTCCAAAGGCGGGAGTTTTATTCCTTGCAAAGCTCTCCGAGGCGACCCATTAAAGTTGGAACGAGGTCGTTGTTTGAGGAAATATTTACATAACATTTTATGTGGGGTTTTCGCGACCGCTGGAATTAGAGCCTCGAGGCATTACAGTCAAACAAACAAACGATAAAATAAGGTAATTTCGCCTTTTTAAAACTGTGGAAACAGTAATGTTACAAACAGCGTGACCGAAAATGTAGATTATTACAAAACCTTTCTGTTATTATTGTAACACAGATTAAGACAATCATCCGTTTACAGCACAATGTTTCTTATTTTTACATTCTTGGAAGATTGGTATACATAAAATTTCAAGATTATTAATTAAAGAGTTGTAAATTAATTAGTGCGTTCATTTTCCGTTGTTTTAGAACTTCTATTCAATATCACCATTTCGCTTGTCATGCTGTGATGTGTTAGAACATCTATTCTACAATGTGGTTTGAATTTAAGATGGGCCTTGAGTAAAGGAATTGATTAAGCATTGTTTTTTTAAATATCTTCTTTCTTCTTCTTACATCTTCTTGCTTCTTCTCGCCTTTTCTTGGCTCCTATAGCTTGTTGGATCTTTGTGATTCTTCTTGGCTCTCCTTGACTTTTCTTACATCTTCCTGCATCATCGTCTCACCCCTTGTAAGGTCCTCTAGGCTTTCCATGATTCTTCTTGACTATTCTTGTCTCTTCTTAATTTTCCTTGACTCTCCTTGCATCTTCTTTCACTTTCTCACCCCTTCTTGTTACAAATAGGCTCTTCTTGGTTTTCCTTGGCTCTCCTTACATCTTCTTGCACTTTCTCGCCTCTTCTTGGCCCAAATAGGCTTTTCTTGGTTTGCCTTGACTCTCCTAACATCTTCTTGCAGGTTCTCACCCTTTCTTGGCCCAAATAGGCTCTTCTTGGTTTGCCTTGACTCTCTTTACATCTTCTCGCCCCTTCTTGGCCCAAATAGGGTCTTCTTGGTTTGCCTCGACTCTCCTTACATCTTCTTGCACGTTCTCACCTTTTTTTGGCCCAAATAGGCTCTAGGACATTTTAATATAAGGTTAGTTCTGGCAGGAGGTGTTTTGATAGCTCCTTGTATTTAATTTTTAACTGTGATATGTGTGTTTTAGTGAAAGCTTTACGATTTGATTGTGACATTAGCATTTGCGTCATGTGAATAGTGATAAAAATGACTTAAGAATTTGACAATAGACAAAGGATTTCTTCACACGAGGACATCTAGTAGGATAAGACTCACTCTTGGTTTAATTGTATTTATTGTTTGACGATTTGTTCATGTAAACGTAATTATTTCTCTAAAGCTCTAGCGGACTGGATTTTCAATAGTCGAGGCACTGAACTCGAGCCATTGACAAATACAGATCATGTTTAGAATTATTTAGATAATTTATAATAGGTCTTTTGACGACTTTTCTTTGTGCGCTAGATGAAGACATTCATAACGTCAGTGGTAATAAAAAAATTACAAAGCTATATCAAACACACGGCCGTCACCGCCTAATTGAGTATTGTGGTTTGGTGATTTTTATCTTTTATCTCTGAGAACTTTTCTATTACAGCTTTAAATGGTTTTGAGGAAGCCAGAAGAAGCTAGAAAAACCAAGAAGAAGCACGATACAATAAAAAAAGACAGGAGGGGGAGAAGATGCAACAAGACGAATGAAGCAGGTGGGCCAAGAAGAGTCCAAAAGAACAACGAAAAGCCAAGAAGAGCCGATATGAGCCAAGAAGGGGGATAACTTGAAGAAAAGTCAAGGCAAACCAAGAAGAGCTCATAAAAAACCAGAAGAGCCAAGAATAGCCTAGTTGAGCCAATAAGGGGAGAGAAAGTGCAACAAGTTGCAAAAAGAGTCAAGGCAAACCAAGGGGATACAAGAATAGCCAAGAAGAATCATGAAAAGCTTAGAAGACCTAAGAAAGGGAAATAAGATGCAAAAAAGATCAAGGAGAACAAAAAAGAGCCAAAAATAAACACGAAAAGCTAAAAGAGTCTATAGTAGCCAGGGAAGGGCGAGAAGACGCAAGAAGATGCAAGAAGAGTCAAGGCGAGCCAAAAAGAGCCAAAAACAGATAAGAAGAAAGAAGACATGAAGGTATTAAAACACAATGCTCAATCAATTCCTGTACTCAAAGCCCATCTTAAATTTCAGTATTGGCTTAAACGTTGCCATGTGTACCAGTCGAATGCACTCCAACCTCCATCCTATTCTTCCAAGTCCTAACAAATCAGTTCCCCCTGGTATAATGGTCGCTCCGGGATAGGAGTGCTCCTGGTTGCGGTGGTACAATCGACACCGATATTTACAACGAAATATTATTAAAAAAACGACTTCTTTATTTAGATTATGATCGGAAAACATTTAAAATATTTGTGACTCAACCTAACAAAATAAAATAAAACACACATTTTGATGATTTTTTGCATATATCAAAACTGGCTGCCGGTTTAAAGTGGGAATAAAAGCACAAGGTCTAACCTTTAACGGGAAGGCTCGTATACATAATAACAGTAACAATTGATTTTATACATTTTGTTTTCCCCTTTTTTTAACTTAATTGTTTATTTGCAAGCTAGGAGCAGATCAATGCGTTGTGCGGGCGTCGTACGGACGGAACCGATGATGAAATTTTCCTAGAACTTCACTTTGCTCTTACGCGAGTAAACGGATATTCGATATTGGTGGTATTTTTTCTGAGGCGCCCGTCAACACTTTTACATTATGATTCAATAATTTGTTTTGAAAGGTATTATTTGGCGAACGTGCCTTATTCCTTGTGTTTGTGTTTTCATACAACCTACTGAGAATCGCCATTTAGTATTTTCCTCCGCGTCAATAGAAAAGCGTATAAACTTAACTGAATAAACATTACGGCGGCCATGAGAGCTTTTCGGAAAAAGACTTTGAACCTCCATTTTGCTTTATTGCTTCGTACTTCTCAAACAAATGATGGATGGTGAGATATAACTATCACAGTAAACTTTCACTTGTTTTGCGCAATTCTAATTTTAAATTTTAGGAAATTATTTTGGGTTCAAGGAAATTAAATTAAATTTGGGAGGCGGGCGTAGGCACCGCCTCCCCAAGTATTAAAGGTATTTCAAATTTAATAGGAAATTCTTTTAGGTTCAAGGAAATTAAATTAAGTTTGGGAGGCGGGCGTAGGCACCGCCTCCCCAAGTATTAAAAGTATTTCAAATTTAATAGGAAATTCTTTTAGGTTCAAGGAAATAAAATTAAGTTTGGGAGGCGGGCGTAGGCACCGCCTCCCCAAGTATTATTCATTGGATAACCAAGTGGTTCGATACGTTTGGTGTTAGTGTTTGCGTGTCTGGTTTCGTGGGGTGAGCAAGCCTTGGTGGCAAATGCGTCTATCCATCAGCTGCGTGGTAGGCTAGATTGGGAGTTGCCATTTGACTTCTCCAGCTGAGCTCTCTTGATTCCAATGCCTTGCATCGCAATTTTATTTTTACTATCTATTTTTGAAACTGACAATTCATGGTGGAATTCCATTATAATATATTTTAATTAAATAAATATAAAACTAATTTCCACTTTAATTTATTGAACGTAACCGGTTTCAACCTGTTAAGGCCATCTTCAGACTGGTACACTGGTGGACTGACTTATGAATAATTTGCACCAGTCTGAAGACGGCCTTTACAGTCTGAAACCGGTTTAAGTTTAATGAAAAAAAATTATTTTTACCATTTTTTTACTCCAAATTTTAATTTTATATGGTCTTAAAATATTTTTTTTAGATTCTAAAATAATACTAATGTGATATATAAAGGAATATTTATATACATAGTTCTAAAATCCTTCAGCAGATGACATAAATACAGAGAATTAGGTAGTTTTGAGGGTCTCAACAGATGTCAGTTAGAAGAGTGGCGACTATCGTCTTTCATGTCTAATGCACGAACAGTTACGGAAACAGCCGATGATAAACGATACCCAGCTGGGCTCGCCCAGTGTTGAGTTTTCTCCCTTCAGAATTACTTAGAGCATCCAATAGGGTGGACGTCTGGTTCAGTTAAATATTCATTGTATTCCTTACGATAACGTAAAGAAATAAAATTGTTATTTCGACGAACTACGATTTTTATTGGAGTTTCCCGAATACTTGTCAAATAATCTCAATCAGTGGGTAGAACATTACAACTTATATAAGACAAAAAGAGCTATTTTCTTTACTGAACACAAATAATGGTATTTGGAGAAAATTACTGTAGCAATTAGCAATACATAATGTCCTTTCCCGTGCGTCCCCGTTCCCTTCCACCTTCCCCGCCTTCCCTCTCCCTCGTCTCTTCCCTGAGAAACCCCACCTTTCCCCTGCCTTTTCTCCCTGCCGCTAAAATATATGAAATACCCACATTTTCATTAATTCAAAATTTATAACGCCAGAGCTTACCATTATATAAACTTATACTATGTCTTACTTGCCGATAATGTAGCTTTCCATTGGTAAAAGAATTTTTAAAATCGGCTTAGTGGTTTAGGCGTGAAAGCGTAACAAACAAACACACTCACTTTCGCATTTATAATATTAGTATAGGTATGTGTGCCTTTAGAATATTCTAATTAGCTTACTTTGAATCCAAAAATCAAGACACCGAGAAATCTGTCGGCCTCTGTAGTCGAGGGGTAAGGCTCTTGACTCGCAATTCGAAGTTTTATTTGAAAATTTGTGTAATTTTACGATCGATTCAATTAAAAAATAATATATAGTATATTTGCGGCACGTTCCGGAGTGGAAAATACTCTCAGTATCGCCTTGGTGTAATATCACCATTATGAATTGAAACGATGCTTGAAATGGCTTTAGCCGTGTTTGGTGACCAGATCTAAATAGCCAGATACTTCCTCACCTTCCTTTATTTCTTTATTAGTATTATTTTAGTAAATTAAGTTTACAAATTTCTAATTAATTATATCATATCGTATAGCAATTATATTTTTTCTCGTTTTATGTAGCTCCTACAATGCATTTTGAACTTTCCAATTGGTGCGGACTTTAAAATTTCTGGTAGAGTGTTGTATAACTTCATCCCTTTGTATAGTAAACTGTTCTGCGTATTCGTTTTGTCCTTTTTTTGTAGTCTGATTTCCTTGCAAGTCCTTGTGTTGTATCTGTGAATGTCCTTATTGTATATAATTCAGTTTGAGAAGTATTTTGGTAACATGTTGTTCACTATTTTATGGATAAATATCATAGTGTTCAAGGTCAACATCTGTGTCACGATTAGCCAATTTAGTTCCTTTAACATTTTCTTTACTTTTGAAAATCTATTTCACCGAAGTATTATTCTCATTGCCTTGTTTTGGAGAATTTGAAACTTATTTTGTTCTCTTTCCTCTTCCCATCTCCTTCCCCTCTCCACTTCCTTCAGCTTCACAACGTTTTCCAATAGGGGATGCCATGGTCTCACTGGATCCAGACGCGAGTAGCTACGACTCTTGTGGGGTACCTACGTAAAAAAAATTCATATCCATAAAAATCCTCCACTAATAAACATCGTGTAGGCATCTAATTCTTTGTTACAAATGCCTAAAATTATTTCTTGGAAAAACCAAATTAAATAAGGAAATTTAATTTTGTAATTTTTTTCGAAACTCTAATTTATTTTTTCATCGAACTCTGTAATATTTGCACACGCACAAGAGAAATTCATTCGAAAAGAGGGTATTTGTTGGGGCAAGAATTTTTGGTTTGTCTGCTCTAAACCAATTAAGTAGCTATATGAACAACCTTCAGACTTGCCTTGAACGAAAATCGTAAACATTTTCAAACAAAATTTTTTTTTTTATTTCTTTAACTGTTTCATGTCGCTGAGAAAAATATTTTTATTTATTCGTATTTTTTTTTTGAACTAGCGAGTTTTCGGCATGTGTTACTATGCCACTTAAGAACGCAATTGTTTTTTCCTGCGTGTCCTTTCCCATTCGTCCCGTTCCCCTTCCTCTCCAGTGTCCCCTACCCCCCATGCATTCCCACTCCTCCTTCTCCGCCTTCCCTCTCCCCTCTCCCGCTTTCAATATATTCATTAAGATTCCCGGTACATTCAGATTTGGAAACCTATTGCATTTTTTTTACAATTTTTGTTATCAAATTTGGTACCTAACATTTGGTACCATATTTAAAATAAACATAAATTTTGATGGTCTTCAAAGAATCAGATTTTGGTTAGTATATAAGTGAGAATAGATTCATTAATTTAAACATTTTCGAAAATTGAATTTTAATTTAACAATAGATGGTTTGCAAAATGTCATTCTCAAATTGTGACAGTTTTGTAAGAGTTTTTGTAATGATTAAAAAAACATTTCAGATGTATTGTCGTGTGGTTGTAATAATCCAGAAACCTTTGCAAGGACGGAAAGAATGTATTTTGATACTAAAAATCTTCAAAGTTTCATCGCAATCGGATGATCTGTTAGCAACGCATAATTTCATGATGCCATATACTATTGTATAAAGTAAAAATTGCGGACATGCGCACATCAAATCCCCAAAGTTTCATTGCAATCGGATGAATGGTTTAGCAACGCACGGCATGCATACATATACAGATAGAAACAAACATATTTATTTTTTTATATTTATAGATAAATCAGTCAGAGGTAACACTTCTTTATATATAAAAATATGTTGTCCCCTTCACGTTATATTAAGGCTGTTTACTGTTATAAAAATGACCTTGTTTTTAATCACAGGAAGACTCTGGTCCTAGGAGATTACAGAAAGTAGGTTGCGCTTCTTCTCAGAAGGTTTTCTGGCTGGAGAAGTCTCTTCCCAGGAAAGTCTCGGAATTGGGGAATTTTGATAAACCTGTGTCCTATGTTATTAAAGTAAAAGAGTAATAAATGTCATCAAGTTCTTTAGGGTATATGGATTTTGATTAATTGTAGCTATTCAGGAAAATAAATTTTATAATGCAATATTTTATGTAATAGCATGAAATCTTTGCTTGTTCTTCTCTCTAATTGTTTTGAGAGGAACATTTTATCCAGGAGGTAATTCTAATCAATGTTGTATGCAGGAATATGCAATTTATAGTTTATATACCTGAACTTATTTTGAATCTTTTCAATGCTTTCGGAATGAATATTGAAAAGAGGAGACCATAATGTAGAGTTATATTCTAGTTAGCATCTGATAAGTGTTTTATATAACATAATAAATACGCCTAAATTATTGAAGTGTTTTTCAGATCTCAAAACAAAGCTGAGAGTCATTATATTAAGGAGGAAAAGCTAAACGGACGTCTCTCCACATACGAACCATCTTATTAGAAACGAGTCAAAGAAACGACTCGTTCTTGTGACGCCAACGTAGGTCGAGTTTAATGCACTGCTAGTTCATTAAAGCAGGCTCCATTAAAATACCTGCACAACAGACTCAGCATGCCAACATTGCGTATGTGCATTAGAGATGACAATCGATTTGTTAAAAACAGATTTTCCATCAGACGGACTGCCCTTCTTTACACAGAGTCATGTAGATTTACGAATTATTTTGGGGCTCCAGCCCAGAGAGGCTCCCAACTTAAATCGATGGACGTACTTGAGATTTATATCGGGTCAGCAAGCCCTCTACAAGACGCCCAGTTCCTTGGAAACCAGGTTTATTAAAGCTTCTATGGAGAATCACAGACACAAAAATATAACTGTTCAATCTATTAAAGACCTTGGCGTCACTCTTGATAGCAAGCTTTCTTTTCGAGAACATATAAATGTGATTGTTAACAAATCTCTCAAACTACTTGATTTCATCACTAGAATCACTTCTGACTTCAAAAACATAAATACCCTAAGAACTCTTTACTGCTCCTTGGTCCGCCCCCATCTTGAATATGCTTGTGTTATAAGGTCTCCTTTTTATGCTATGCATATTCGTCATATTGAGTCCATTCAACATCGGTTCCTAAAAGAAATTGCTAGGAGGCTAGGATTAGAACGAGGCAATTGCTCATATAATGAAATCGAACAAACTCTTAACCTTGCTCCTTTAGAAGACCGTCGGGAAAAATCTGATCTCATTTGTTTCTTCAAAATCATCATCTATATTATTGACATTATTACAACTCATCTCATTCAATATACCTTCTCGTAGACTCAAAATAAGTCCTCTCGTAGAAATAAAGAACTGCTCTTCCTCAATCATCACTCGACTAATTATGGTTATAATTCACCACTATCCAGAATGGTCAAATCATGTCAAGACCTTGATTTTTTTGGCATAAGCTTAAATGATCTTTGTCGCTCACTAAACAATTGAAGATATTTTATATTAATCTATTTTAAGCAAAGTCTTGACTTGACACTTCTATTTTCTTATGTTTTCTCTGTTTGTCTTTGCTTTCATATACCATCCTTTATTCTTGTAATGTACATTTGAAAAAATTTCGTGTTACTTGGTTGTAAATTGGACGTTAGTCCGTTAATAAACAATAAATAAATAATGAATTGGGACAAATATTTAAGATCGAGCGTAGAAAATCGTCCTGTCCTTACTAATGCTAAAGATCATGGTTCCAGCTGCTAAAAATCCTGTTAATACCACTCAGTGTTTCCATTGTACCCCGGACAAAAGCCTACCAACAACGAAAAAATTCCCACAAAAGATTTTAAATTACAGGTAAAATTCCCTGTCACATCTCCAAGGCAGAAAACAACTTGATATCAAGCATTCACTGTGATAATAATTTGCCAGCGAGTCGAGAAAAACCTCCAAGATATTTAATTTGACCCGAAAATGTGGAAGCTAGTTATTTTCTATGAAATTGCTGTTGTAAAATTCTTGAAAGGAAAGCGTTTGGTTTATACAGAGTTATTGTTTCTTTGTTGAAAAAACATCTATTCAAAAGCGGATGAGTAAATAATAAATATAATTACGAAGCGAAACATTTTTTTTCACCATCTTGTTCATAAATTCATAAATTTTAATTAGTATCAGCGCGGACCCGTCAAAAATCACGGGATTTCTCAATTTCTTGTTGAATCATTTCTAATTTTGGAAATGATGAAATTAAAATAATATTCTGTTAAAATACTGTAATGCAGATAGATATGGCTTATGAGAATTCAACAGTTCCAATTTTTATAATGACACTTAAACTCAAAGCTAGTTTGAGTTCATTGGGCCGGAGTTTTTTTATGTGAATACCTTACAAGAGTCTCAGCTGCTCCCATCTGGAGCCAGTGAAACTATGGCATCCCCAATTTGGGTATGTTGTGAGGCTGAAGGTTGTGAGGAGGGGAAGGAGATGAGGAAGAGGAAGAAAGTACCTGGTTATTCAGAACTGGTCACCATACACGGCTAAAGCCATTTCAAGCAACGTTTCAATTCTGAATGGTGGTCTTACACCAGGGCGATACTGAGAGTAAATTCCACTCCGAAACGTGTCGCAAATATACCCTTAATTATTTTTGAAGAATTAATTGTGAAATAACACCAATTAATCAAATAAAATTTATTTACCCACGCCGGGATTAGATCCCGCGACCTTCGGATTGCGAGTCAAAAGACTTACCGCTAGACCACGCTGGTCACCTGGGTCATTTGTATTTTCGATAATAATTGGTAGATTTAAACGTAAGAGTGATAGATACTAACACCTCTGACCCAAGTCCCCTTAAATGGTTCGCTACGTTTGGTGACTTAACAGGAGTGCCCCGATTTATGGGGTGAGATTTTTCCGATACTTAGTAGCAGATGCATCTGCCCGCCAACTGCGTGGCAGGCCGGATCGGAAGAGACTGCTTAAGGGAGACCCCTTGATATCTCTTGAAAGACTCTCTCGGAACATCGCCTTACCTCTCAGCGGGAGGGTTGGATTCGTACGTCGGTTACTGAGTAACTACCCCCAGACTCCTGCCCACCCTTCATACTTTTTCTTTCCCTGAAATTCCTCCTTTCTTTTCATAAAAATATTCTCCACATAGCATTCCCAAAGATTACGTAGGCCCTAAGGGGAATTACTTTCCTCAGTACCTCCGTGTGGAGCTAATGTAAAAAAATAATACTTTCAGTTTCGACCTAGTGGAAGACTAGCATTCAGAATCGAAATGTGGCCAGATCTGAATAGCCAATTTAAGGCCACACATCCCGGCGCAAAAAGAAGAAGATGGAGAGATATGAAATCACGAATGTTGGACCGAGCGCGCTAATATTTTCAATGATAAAATTCAAGCGAAAATTATGAAAATGCTTAATAAAAAATGACTCGTCTAAAATAGAGCAAAAATCTCGTGAAACGTATCTTAAGTATCATTTAAAGAATCATTGTGAATTTTTTCACAAATATAAATTATAAAATAATAGAAATAGGCTTGTTTTGAATAATTTTCAGAGCATACTTTGCGATTTTTTTCTATCGAGGGAATTTCATACAATTTGCGTTTCGGCGTGGAGCGTATCTAGATATTATCTTCAAAAATAACATATATATTTTTTAAGAGCTTAAAAACTTCAAATGTTTAAGGGGGATATGTAAGAAATCGGTCGAAATTCGGATAGTGGACCCTTAATGACATGGTATTATTGAAGCGAAAACTTCTTCAGCACCGTTGTGATTTTAAACTAAAAGAGACGACACTTAAATCTGTAAGATTTAGCCTGCAAGAGAATGATTGGTCTCCTTTTTTTTGCAATGCTTCGTAAATTATCAGTTTCCTCTTTGTGCAGTGCTTCGTAGCCTCTTCACTCTTGCCTACTTTTGTTTTCTGAAGGATTCGCTTCTACCGCGTGTGAACTGTACATGTATTTTTTTTTAAATCTATTTTTTCTTTAAACATCTTTAAATAGCGTTAGTACAACGTGAAGTCTAATCATCTAAATTTAGATTAAGACTGGAGTGGAGGAAGTAGCATGAAGAAGGTGGTGTTTAGGGGTGGAGGTTGTGGGGGATTGTCGTAGTTGTACTACGTAACAAACGCAACAATACTGCAATTACTGTCTTTAATCATCGCGCTGGTCGGAGTGGAAAATAAAAACAAAGGCTTAATCTTTTTTTTCAATCAGCCGTTTTCACTTCACCGATGAAAATAAATCTCTCCTGCTGTATTCCGTATCGCACTATCCACCGTATGAATGGTAATATATACTAACTTGACAATAATGTTACACAGATAATATTACGAACCAAAAAAAAATTTAAATCAAATTATTTTTCAATTTTTTATGAGAAAAACTCTCTTTTAATAACTTTTGAAGGTTATTCCCATCAACGTAATATATCATTGAAGAAGAAGATAACACTTATAATCTAAATGAAAATATGAAAGAAAACAAGACACAGAAAAACAGAAAAAAAAAAAAAAAAAAAAAACAATGGTCGCAACTGGGACCATTTTTGGGAAAAACAGAAAAAAAAAAAAAAAAAAAACAATGGTCCCAGTTGCGACCATTGTTTTTTTCTGTTTTTCTGTGTCTTGTTTTCTTTCATATTTTCATTTAGATTATAAGTGTTATCTTCTTCTTCAATGACAAATTATTTTTACTTGGATAATAGGTCGGAAAATGGTTGGGAAATTTTAATGATTTTTTTTTTTTTATTTTGTCTTTGTTTGAAAAAAATTCTCCAGTGAAACTTGTAAAAAATTGAACAGGAAAAAGTATAAAAGTTTTTAAGACAGAGAAATTCAAAGTTTTGTACGTTTTCTTTTTCACATTTTCTTATCGGAAATGCTGTTTGAAAACTGTGACGCTTCTTTTTGAAAATAACAGAGGCGCCATTTCCGTTTACAACAGTCCGAAACGGTACAGACATTAGCACAATAATACTCTCTACTTTTCTTTTCATCGAGTTTCAAATAACAATGATGCTAAAGAAATTTTCACTTTTACAATGCAATCTATTACAGGTAAATCAAAAAATATTAAGTCAAAATAGTAACTAAAACTAAATTTTGACCAGTTATTGGCAATAAAAAAAAAACACATTAATTTGTTGTAGACCGCTTTTATTTTACTAACCGGTTTTGGAAGCACCCTTCCTTCGTCAGGAAAATATTGTAACTAATCAACGACATAGAATATGTTCAGACATACAAATTTTAGCTGTGTGAGTGGAAGGTAAGCAAGGGGTAGATTAAAGAAAATAAAAGTGGTCTACAACAAATGTATGTGTTTTTTTATTGCCAATAGATTATGTTTGTTATTATTTATTATTTTAACTTTATGAGTAAAACCTCAAACTGTAATATTTAATTAAATGAAGACATTATGAGCGAAACTCAATCGAAAATCTGGAAACAGAAAAATCAGAAAAAGATATTGGCACCTCTGGGACTCGAACCCAGGACCTCCCTACTTTCCGGGTTGGGCGCTCTTATCCACTGAGCTAAGGTGTCGATATCCAATTCGGTCACTTTTAACTGTACCATACTTCGACTAAGAACCACCCATATTATCTTCATTTTTCTTAACGCATATTTTTATTGGCTGCCATCTTTATGAATGATTGCAGGATTCAACTCGAACTAAATGCAATCTAGATGGTGTCTGGATAAATTATTATCCATTTTATTTAATGTGCGACATCTATTGACTCTTCAGCAAGTCTGGGATGAATATTATTATTTATTATTTTAACTTTATGAGTAAAACCTCAAACTGTAATATTTAATTAAATGAAGACATTATGAGCGAAACTCAATCGAAAATCTGGAAACAGAAAAATCAGAAAAAGATATTGGCACCTCTGGGACTCGAACCCAGGACCTCCCTACTTTCCGGGTTGGGCGCTCTTATCCACTGAGCTAAGGTGTCGATATCCAATTCGGTCACTTTTAACTGTACCATACTTCGACTAAGAACCACCCATATTATCTTCATTTTTCTTAACGCATATTTTTATTGGCTGCCATCTTTATGAATGATTGCAAGATTCAACTCGAACTAAATGCAATCTAGATGGTGTCTGGATAAATTATTATCCATTTTATTTAATGTGCGACATCTATTGACTCTTCAGCAAGTCTGGGATGAATATTATTATTTATTATTTTAACTTTATGAGTAAAACCTCAAACTGTAATATTTAATTAAATGAAGACATTATGAGCGAAACTCAATCGAAAATCTGGAAACAGAAAAATCAGAAAAAGATATTGGCACCTCTGGGACTCGAACCCAGGACCTCCCTACTTTCCGGGTTGGGCGCTCTTATCCACTGAGCTAAGGTGTCGATATCCAATTCGGTCACTTTTAACTGTACCATACTTCGACTAAGAACCACCCATATTATCTTCATTTTTCTTAACGCATATTTTTATTGGCTGCCATCTTTATGAATGATTGCAAGATTCAACTCGAACTAAATGCAATCTAGATGGTGTCTGGATAAATTATTATCCATTTTATTTAATGTGCGACATCTATTGACTCTTCAGCAAGTCTGGGATGAATATTATTATTTATTATTTTAACTTTATGAGTAAAACCTCAAACTGTAATATTTAATTAAATGAAGACATTATGAGCGAAACTCAATCGAAAATCTGGAAACAGAAAAATCAGAAAAAGATATTGGCACCTCTGGGACTCGAACCCAGGACCTCCCTACTTTCCGGGTTGGGCGCTCTTATCCACTGAGCTAAGGTGTCGATATCCAATTCGGTCACTTTTAACTGTACCATACTTCGACTAAGAACCACCCATATTATCTTCATTTTTCTTAACGCATATTTTTATTGGCTGCCATCTTTATGAATGATTGCAAGATTCAACTCGAACTAAATGCAATCTAGATGGTGTCTGGATAAATTATTATCCATTTTATTTAATGTGCGACATCTATTGACTCTTCAGCAAGTCTGGGATGAATATTATTATTTATTATTTTAACTTTATGAGTAAAACCTCAAACTGTAATATTTAATTAAATGAAGACATTATGAGCGAAACTCAATCGAAAATCTGGAAACAGAAAAATCAGAAAAAGATATTGGCACCTCTGGGACTCGAACCCAGGACCTCCCTACTTTCCGGGTTGGGCGCTCTTATCCACTGAGCTAAGGTGTCGATATCCAATTCGGTCACTTTTAACTGTACCATACTTCGACTAAGAACCACCCATATTATCTTCATTTTTCTTAACGCATATTTTTATTGGCTGCCATCTTTATGAATGATTGCAAGATTCAACTCGAACTAAATGCAATCTAGATGGTGTCTGGATAAATTATTATCCATTTTATTTAATGTGCGACATCTATTGACTCTTCAGCAAGTCTGGGATGAATATTATTATTTATTATTTTAACTTTATGAGTAAAACCTCAAACTGTAATATTTAATTAAATGAAGACATTATGAGCGAAACTCAATCGAAAATCTGGAAACAGAAAAATCAGAAAAAGATATTGGCACCTCTGGGACTCGAACCCAGGACCTCCCTACTTTCCGGGTTGGGCGCTCTTATCCACTGAGCTAAGGTGTCGATATCCAATTCGGTCACTTTTAACTGTACCATACTTCGACTAAGAACCACCCATATTATCTTCATTTTTCTTAACGCATATTTTTATTGGCTGCCATCTTTATGAATGATTGCAAGATTCAACTCGAACTAAATGCAATCTAGATGGTGTCTGGATAAATTATTATCCATTTTATTTAATGTGCGACATCTATTGACTCTTCAGCAAGTCTGGGATGAATATTATTATTTATTATTTTAACTTTATGAGTAAAACCTCAAACTGTAATATTTAATTAAATGAAGACATTATGAGCGAAACTCAATCGAAAATCTGGAAACAGAAAAATCAGAAAAAGATATTGGCACCTCTGGGACTCGAACCCAGGACCTCCCTACTTTCCGGGTTGGGCGCTCTTATCCACTGAGCTAAGGTGTCGATATCCAATTCGGTCACTTTTAACTGTACCATACTTCGACTAAGAACCACCCATATTATCTTCATTTTTCTTAACGCATATTTTTATTGGCTGCCATCTTTATGAATGATTGCAAGATTCAACTCGAACTAAATGCAATCTAGATGGTGTCTGGATAAATTATTATCCATTTTATTTAATGTGCGACATCTATTGACTCTTCAGCAAGTCTGGGATGAATATTATTATTTATTATTTTAACTTTATGAGTAAAACCTCAAACTGTAATATTTAATTAAATGAAGACATTATGAGCGAAACTCAATCGAAAATCTGGAAACAGAAAAATCAGAAAAAGATATTGGCACCTCTGGGACTCGAACCCAGGACCTCCCTACTTTCCGGGTTGGGCGCTCTTATCCACTGAGCTAAGGTGTCGATATCCAATTCGGTCACTTTTAACTGTACCATACTTCGACTAAGAACCACCCATATTATCTTCATTTTTCTTAACGCATATTTTTATTGGCTGTCATTCATAAAGATGGCAGCCAATAAAAATATGCGTTAAGAAAAATGAAGATAATATGGGTGGTTCTTAGTCGAAGTATGGTACAGTTAAAAGTGACCGAATTGGATATCGACACCTTAGCTCAGTGGATAAGAGCGCCCAACCCGGAAAGTAGGGAGGTCCTGGGTTCGAGTCCCAGAGGTGCCAATATCTTTTTCTGATTTTTCTGTTTCCAGATTTTCGATTGAGTTTCGCTCATAATGTCTTCATTTAATTAAATATTACAGTTTGAGGTTTTACTCATAAAGTTAAAATAATAAATAATAATATTCATCCCAGACTTGCTGAAGAGTCAATAGATGTCGCACATTAAATAAAATGGATAATAATTTATCCAGACACCATCTAGATTGCATTTAGTTCGAGTTGAATCTTGCAATCATTCATAAAGATGGCAGCCAATAAAAATATGCGTTAAGAAAAATGAAGATAATATGGGTGGTTCTTAGTCGAAGTATGGTACAGTTAAAAGTGACCGAATTGGATATCGACACCTTAGCTCAGTGGATAAGAGCGCCCAACCCGGAAAGTAGGGAGGTCCTGGGTTCGAGTCCCAGAGGTGCCAATATCTTTTTCTGATTTTTCTGTTTCCAGATTTTCGATTGAGTTTCGCTCATAATGTCTTCATTTAATTAAATATTACAGTTTGAGGTTTTACTCATAAAGTTAAAATAATAAATAATAATATTCATCCCAGACTTGCTGAAGAGTCAATAGATGTCGCACATTAAATAAAATGGATAATAATTTATCCAGACACCATCTAGATTGCATTTAGTTCGAGTTGAATCTTGCAATCATTCATAAAGATGGCAGCCAATAAAAATATGCGTTAAGAAAAATGAAGATAATATGGGTGGTTCTTAGTCGAAGTATGGTACAGTTAAAAGTGACCGAATTGGATATCGACACCTTAGCTCAGTGGATAAGAACGCCCAACCCGGAAAGTAGGGAGGTCCTGGGTTCGAGTCCCAGAGGTGCCAATATCTTTTTCTGATTTTTCTGTTTCCAGATTTTCGATTGAGTTTCGCTCATAATGTCTTCATTTAATTAAATATTACAGTTTGAGGTTTTACTCATAAAGTTAAAATAATAAATAATAATATTCATCCCAGACTTGCTGAAGAGTCAATAGATGTCGCACATTAAATAAAATGGATAATAATTTATCCAGACACCATCTAGATTGCATTTAGTTCGAGTTGAATCTTGCAATCATTCATAAAGATGGCAGCCAATAAAAATATGCGTTAAGAAAAATGAAGATAATATGGGTGGTTCTTAGTCGAAGTATGGTACAGTTAAAAGTGACCGAATTGGATATCGACACCTTAGCTCAGTGGATAAGAGCGCCCAACCCGGAAAGTAGGGAGGTCCTGGGTTCGAGTCCCAGAGGTGCCAATATCTTTTTCTGATTTTTCTGTTTCCAGATTTTCGATTGAGTTTCGCTCATAATGTCTTCATTTAATTAAATATTACAGTTTGAGGTTTTACTCATAAAGTTAAAATAATAAATAATAATATTCATCCCAGACTTGCTGAAGAGTCAATAGATGTCGCACATTAAATAAAATGGATAATAATTTATCCAGACACCATCTAGATTGCATTTAGTTCGAGTTGAATCTTGCAATCATTCATAAAGATGGCAGCCAATAAAAATATGCGTTAAGAAAAATGAAGATAATATGGGTGGTTCTTAGTCGAAGTATGGTACAGTTAAAAGTGACCGAATTGGATATCGACACCTTAGCTCAGTGGATAAGAGCGCCCAACCCGGAAAGTAGGGAGGTCCTGGGTTCGAGTCCCAGAGGTGCCAATATCTTTTTCTGATTTTTCTGTTTCCAGATTTTCGATTGAGTTTCGCTCATAATGTCTTCATTTAATTAAATATTACAGTTTGAGGTTTTACTCATAAAGTTAAAATAATAAATAATAATATTCATCCCAGACTTGCTGAAGAGTCAATAGATGTCGCACATTAAATAAAATGGATAATAATTTATCCAGACACCATCTAGATTGCATTTAGTTCGAGTTGAATCTTGCAATCATTCATAAAGATGGCAGCCAATAAAAATATGCGTTAAGAAAAATGAAGATAATATGGGTGGTTCTTAGTCGAAGTATGGTACAGTTAAAAGTGACCGAATTGGATATCGACACCTTAGCTCAGTGGATAAGAGCGCCCAACCCGGAAAGTAGGGAGGTCCTGGGTTCGAGTCCCAGAGGTGCCAATATCTTTTTCTGATTTTTCTGTTTCCAGATTTTCGATTGAGTTTCGCTCATAATGTCTTCATTTAATTAAATATTACAGTTTGAGGTTTTACTCATAAAGTTAAAATAATAAATAATAATATTCATCCCAGACTTGCTGAAGAGTCAATAGATGTCGCACATTAAATAAAATGGATAATAATTTATCCAGACACCATCTAGATTGCATTTAGTTCGAGTTGAATCTTGCAATCATTCATAAAGATGGCAGCCAATAAAAATATGCGTTAAGAAAAATGAAGATAATATGGGTGGTTCTTAGTCGAAGTATGGTACAGTTAAAAGTGACCGAATTGGATATCGACACCTTAGCTCAGTGGATAAGAGCGCCCAACCCGGAAAGTAGGGAGGTCCTGGGTTCGAGTCCCAGAGGTGCCAATATCTTTTTCTGATTTTTCTGTTTCCAGATTTTCGATTGAGTTTCGCTCATAATGTCTTCATTTAATTAAATATTACAGTTTGAGGTTTTACTCATAAAGTTAAAATAATAAATAATAATATTCATCCCAGACTTGCTGAAGAGTCAATAGATGTCGCACATTAAATAAAATGGATAATAATTTATCCAGACACCATCTAGATTGCATTTAGTTCGAGTTGAATCTTGCAATCATTCATAAAGATGGCAGCCAATAAAAATATGCGTTAAGAAAAATGAAGATAATATGGGTGGTTCTTAGTCGAAGTATGGTACAGTTAAAAGTGACCGAATTGGATATCGACACCTTAGCTCAGTGGATAAGAGCGCCCAACCCGGAAAGTAGGGAGGTCCTGGGTTCGAGTCCCAGAGGTGCCAATATCTTTTTCTGATTTTTCTGTTTCCAGATTTTCGATTGAGTTTCGCTCATAATGTCTTCATTTAATTAAAGATTATGTTTGCTTCTTTTTAGTGTCGCTATTTTTCCTTTGCTTGAGAAATTTTCACTTTGACAATGCAATCTATTACGGGTAAATAAAAAAAATAATGAAATTTAATAAATGATTTTCCCAAGTGAAAATAGTAACTAAAACTAAATTTTAGTCACATTTCTAACAATAAAGATAAATAGTATAACTGTGCTAATTTCTGTACGTTTTCGGATTGTTGTAAGTAGTACACAACTGCTAACCCTGTACAAATCGCAAGCGCGATTCAATTTGGCAACCACCTCTGGTCTAGAGCTCCAAAATACTTGAAAAATACCCCCGACTCTGTGCAGAAACGGGCGGCCAGTTTGATTGATTCTCCCACCTTAACGAACGGATTGCAATCTTTAGAGCACAAGCGTCGATTGGTAGAGCTATCCCTGTTCTAGCGTCATTGAACCCTTCGGCACCGGTGCATAATCGGGGGACACGCCAAACGCGCGCCCAATATATGTACACGGTTGACATTTGTCACATGAGAACGGGTCGTTTTTACGACTCGTTCTTGAGTTCAACAGCTCGGCTGTGGAATGATTTGCCGGCCTCTGTGTTTCGTTCCTCCTACAACATGGGTCTCTTCAAGACCAATGTGCATTCCTTCCTATCCTCCAAAAGATCCTCCACACAGCATCCTAGACGACATAGGCCCTGAGGGAAATTATTTTCTTCAAGACCACCTGTGTGGAGTTATTGTAAAAAAAATGCGGAAGCATTTTCGATACGAAAATGTCAAAAGAAAAAGTACAAAACTTGAAAGAGGTGTGTGAGTGGGAGGTAAGCAAGGGGGTAGGGGTAAATGTGGGATTTCCGGGAAGAACAGAGTGGTTCACTGGAAATATATTTAAAATGGGACTTAAAGATAAATTAATTTGATTATTCAAAATACTAGAATTATTTTTTAGGGATTTTCTAATTTCAAGTGCTTTTAAATTATCTAATTTTTTGCTTTTATTGTTACTTAACTTATTTTCTTTTATTAAAATTTTAATAAGGATACGGGGGTTAAAATTCTTCACCGTAACAATAAAAGCAAAAAATTAGATAATTTAGAAGCACTTGAGATTAGAAAATCCCTAAATACTAATTCTATTATTTTGAATAATCAAATTAATTTATCCTTTAGTCCCATTTTAAATATATTTCCAGTGAACTCTCTGTTCTTCCCGCAATTACCCCTACTCCCTTGCTTACCTTCCACTTACACACCTAAAATTTGTATGTCTGACAATATTCTATGTCGTAGATTAGTTACAATATTCTCCTGACGAAGGAAGGGTGCTTCCGAAACCGGTAGAGTGTTATTAAAATAATAGTGGTCTACAACAAATTAATGTGATTTTTTATTGTAAATTACGGCGAGCCACAAAGTCAATACTTTTTACAAATGTGTTATCTATTGGATTTAGCCTGCGAGAGAATGAGATAGAATATCGGTTTCCTCTTTGTACAGTGCTTCGTAGCCTCCTCACTCGTGTGTATTTTATTTTTCTGAAGGTTTCACTTCTGCCGCGTGTCAATAGCAAGCTCTGTTTCTTACCTTTTATTATTATTGTGCTTCCAGGTATTGTGGACACTTTTCGTGTGTTTTTTTTCTTTTACGTTTTATGTCAACTGTAAACCATTTCAATTTATTTTCATGTATAAAAACTGTTATGACTCAAGATATCTAATTGCTATTTCCAACTGAAACTTAAAAAAATCATTGCTTTAAAAAGTTACAAATTCGTCAGTTGAGAATAAAAACGTTATCGCAGAAAATTAAATAAAACCTTCCATTCCGAGAATTCCTAGCACACACTCTTTCATTAACAAAGTCATCTGGTTTATTGCGAATCATGACTCAACCATGTTGTATGAATATATATGTATATACACACATCATATGCTCACCAATACCATATACCTAGCGCCGAGCTCATTCGCTGTTACCCTCGTCACTGCAACTTTTTCTAATAAACGTTATTGAAAATGAAGCATTCTCTTGTGAAAAGTTTCCTGGCAAGCATTTTCAGTAATACCGACCCTTTCACGTGTACCTCTTTCCGTTCATCCCATCCTAATCTTGCACAAGGGTATGCAGAAGGCACCCCTATTGTTGCCACGAAATTAATGTTTGCCAAACAATTTATATTGAAGTGAAAACTTCTTTGGTACCGTTGCATTTGAAACTCGATATAATGGAAGCGAGCGACACTAAAAAGTGACAAACAAATACATCTGTAGGATTTTGCCTGCGAGAGAATGAGATAGCAAATATTTATTTCTTTCACGGGTACTCTGTTCCAATACACACTAAAAAAAATAAAACAATACATTTTAACTCCATTACAACATATTTTTAATATATCCCTAAAAGAGGGACATTTTCCAGAACAATTTAAAATCTCCACCATAATTCCAATACACAAATCGGGTGAAACGCTCATATTAGACAATTACAGACCTATTTCCCTAGTTTCAAATCTTTCAAAAATATTTGAAAAATGTATCAAAAGTAGAATAATGAATTACCTAGAACAAAACAAAATTCTGTCCCAAAATCAATATGGCTTCAGAAGTAAACTAAGCACTGAAGATGCAATATTCGATCTGACAAAAAAATTATACACATCTGTTGATCAAAATAAAAAAAGTTTAGCTATATTTTTAGACTTGAGAAAAGCTTTTGACACGGTAAATCACAATCTACTTATAAAAAAAATTAATCAAATAGGTTTCAAAAAGGATACACTAAAAATTCTAACTAACTACCTTAAAGACAGAAAACAAAAAACAAAAATAGGGAATTTTTATAGTACAGAAACAAGGATAAAAAACGGAGTACCACAGGGAACTGTTCTCGGCCCAATTCTGTTTCTAATATATATAAATGATTTATGTAATGTTGTAATCCCTGGTGAAATTGTGTCTTACGCTGATGATACAGCAATAATAGTAAATGGAAAATCCTGGCTTGAAACTTTTTTGAATGCAACAAAATGTATTGCATATGTATCATCATGGCTAAAAAGTAATAGACTCTTCTTAAATTACAGCAAAACTTTTTACCTAACTTTTTATAAAAACAGTAAAAACAAACCCCCCAATAACCTAAAAATTAGAATACACAATGCTAACTGTAATCAAGTAACATGCTCTTCTTGCTTTGAACTTGGAAAAGTTGAAAAAATCAAATATTTCGGTATTTATATTGATACAAATTTAAATTGGCAATCACAAATTAATAATACCGTTTCTAAATTAAGATACCTTACTTACTTATTTTACAGACTTAAAGAAGTACTTAATATTGAAAAATTAAAAATGATTTATTTTTCTCTGGTGCAATCTTCACTCATATACGGAATAATAGGATGGGGTGGTGCGCTTGATGTATTTATAAAACCTTTACAAATAACTCAAAATTATATTATCAAAGTTATGTACAATAGAAACACAACATTTTCGACAGATGCACTATACAAAGAAGCTAAACTATTCAGTCTCCGTAAACTATTTATACTGCAAACTATGAAATATATCTTTAAAAACCAAAACAAATTCGAAAAAAATGAAAATAGAATCAACATTAGAAATAATAATGTTTTTTATACCCCCCAAACGAATACCAAACAAATGCAAACTCACAGCAGTTTCATTGGACCTCGTACTTTCAATCTTTTACCGAAAAATATTCAAGTGACAACTAAACTTCTGCAATACATAAAAGAGTTGAAGTCGTGGCTTGACAATGTAAATATTGAAACATTGTTTGCTTAATTTGTATCACTTCATTGTTTTTTCACAAACAGTACACTTATTAATACATTATGCACTTATTGTTACACTATACCATTATTGTTATATTATGCACTTATTTGTTACATTATACCATTATTGTTACACTACTTCACTTAATGTATGCTCATTTTGTGCAAAGCTGTTTAGACAAATTTTAATCATGTTTTTGCTTTATATGCCCATTGTTTGTTCTTTCTAGGTACAATAATAAAATATATTCAACTATATTACCCACGCACAGGCTGCGCCTTAGTGGCTTCCCATTATTATTTTTATTTTATAATATTGTATGCATCAAATGTAAATTTTGGGAAAAATAAAGAAAAAAAAAAAAAAAAAAAAAAAAAAAAAATACATTGCGATAAATCCACGGTCCCACGCAAGTCGTTTTGGTCTAAAGATATAAAGAGCTTGACGAACCTTAGCGGACAGACATTCAGGGGACTAAGAATCGAATCCTACGAAATCGAAAAAAAATGTATTTTTATCTTTGTAAAATCAATATCCAATCTTCAAACCACTACAAAATGAGCAGGCAAAGAAAACACAAAGGAAAATGACATCTAGCGACTCCGAAGAAGAACTCAAATACTAATTAGATGACCAAATGTATAGGAAAAGGTGCACTGGAATTCGACGACAAAAATATGGAAAAAATCATCCTTCACTTTGATAAAAAAAGTGCTTCGTGGTCTCCCCGTTCTTATCTATTTTAGCTGTCTAAAGGTTTCACTTTTACCGCATGTGAATTGCACACACTCTTTCAAACAATTTTTTTAATATTTTTATTGACAGGAGAAAGCTCACTTTGTATGAGGTTTTGAATCCCCTTTTCTCATCGATCAAAGCAGAATAAAGCCTGGGCAACGCCGGGGAATTCAGTTAGTATTCTTCTTCTTCTTCGTGTGCCCTATCAGGTCTCCCGACGTTGGTGGTAACTCTAGAAAATGTCTCTCTATCTTGTGCTGCCCGGAATAGCTTCTCCGCACTTCTAATGCCGGTCCACACTCGTATATTTTGTAGCCAAGACATTTGTCTACTACCAGGCCCTCGGTGACCTTCTATGTTTCCTTTCAATATTAATTGGAGCAAGTGATACTTTTCTCCTCGAAGTATGTGACCCAGATATGAAATTTTCCTGACTTTTATTAATGTGAGCAGTTCTCTTTCTGCTCTAGACCGCCTGAGAATTTCTATGTTGGTGATCATGTCGGTCCATGGAACCTTGAGCATTCAAAATGAAGCCACATTTCAAAAGCCTCTAACCTGTTCATGGTATTTACTTTCAAGGTCCATGTCTCACATCCATACAGCAAGACTGACCACAAATAACACTTTAACATTCTCTGCCTTAGTTTTAAATTGAGGTTGTCATTGCAGAAGAGGGATTTCATTTTACTGAATGCAGTTCTTGCTGCCTCAATTTTGTACTTAACCTCTACATCTGGGTCAAGAGTCTCCGTGAGAATGCTGCCGAGGTTTCTAAATCTTGCCACCTTTTCGACATTGCAACCATTTAATTGTATCACTAATCCAGAGTGATCTAGTCGCCCAAATGTCATCCATTTTGTTTTATTGACGTTGATTGTTAGGTTAGTTAGTAAGTGTTAAATAAACCAAAAGCTATCAAATATATTACATCTTCTTTAGATAAAATTAATGAGACTTGCAAAATAACTCATTTAAATCCAGAGCAAAACCGGGTACCACGATTGCATCTACCCGTCTATAAATGTGCCGTTTTACTGTAAGCCCGAGTTGAGTACCTACTTTCTACAGCAAAGAGATTAAGGGCATATGGAGCACCTACTCGCTGTGTGTGCCTCCGTCCTTAGTGCTCCCACTACTCGGAATGAAAGCGGGAAAGCAGTAGAGCAACTATGTACGTTTGTGCTTCTGTAGTTCGTATTCTCTTGTTGCCGCTAATTGGAATCTGTGTTAATGAATACCTAATTACTTTACGTTGAATTGATATTTATTTTAAATACTAAAATAAATAATGCAGTGATCCTGCTAAAATTTTAAAGTACAAAAACAAATATTAGCTAAGGTACCTTTTTTACATTAACTTAACGCAGAAGGCTTTTTTCATATTTGGAGATGCTGTGTGGAGGAACTTTTTGTGGAGAGGGTGTAGTTAACATGGATCTTGAAAAAAACACTTTACAGGGGTGGAAACACAGAGGTCGGCAGTCGTTCCACAACCAAGCTCTTGAAAGCAAGAGTTGTTAAAATGTCCCATTCTCAAGTGAAACATTTTGGGCGCACGTTTGATGTGTTTCCCGTCGATGCACCAGTACCGAAGGTATCAATGGCGCTAATTCCTTGAGGCATCTTCCATTGTAATACCGCTAGAACAGTTGACAGCCTCCGTGGTCGAGAGATTAGGCATCCGAAGATCACGGGTTTAAATCCGGCGTGAGCATGTAAATTTGCGTCACGTTACATATTTGAAGATACTTTCAGTATTGCCCTGGTGTAAGACCACCATTCAGAATTGAAACATCTATTGAAATAATGTTTGAAGTTTTTATTTTATTTTCATTGATTTATCAAGTTATCGTTATTTTGTAGCCGTGATAAAAAAATAAAACTGAACCTCAGCATTTTTTCAATTTATTTAAAATTAACGAGTTCCCGGCATGCATTGCAATGCCACTTAATATAGAAATTGTTTCTCCCTGCGTGTCCTTTTCCATTCGTCCCGTCCCCTTCCCAGTACCTATTTAAAATAAATATATTTTTTTATTAAATTCAAAGTATTCAGTACTTCTATTAAATTCATTAATTTAAAGTGTTTATTTGAAAATTGAAATTTTATTTAACAATTGTTTGTTTTTCAAAATGTCTTTTTCAAATTGTGACATTTTCGACAGTTTCTTAAGAGTTTTTGCAATGATTAAAAAAACTTTTCAGATGTATTGCCATGTGGCTGTAATAATCCAGATACTTTCACGAGACCGGAAAGAAGATATTTTTAAATTTTCAAACATTTCCTACCCTTA
This sequence comes from Glyphotaelius pellucidus, assembly GCA_936435175.1. Classification (NCBI taxonomy): domain Eukaryota; kingdom Metazoa; phylum Arthropoda; class Insecta; order Trichoptera; family Limnephilidae; genus Glyphotaelius; species Glyphotaelius pellucidus. The sequence continues at coordinate 25,888,369 of OW386558.1, read as the reverse complement.
ATATAGCAATACATAGACAACTCATATTTTATACCCAAGCCGGCATATTTTGATTAAATATATATGTATATATTCTTTGGTTGGGTTTGCGAGCGTGTCTGAATATTAAAACTTTACCCATAAAAATAAACTTCTTATATCACTCTCTACGTAAACCATCTACCATTTTCATCTCATAGCTATTTCAATTCATTTGATTTCTCCTACAAAATGTGTTAACACCGAACAATAAATAAAACATGTAAATGTATACACAAAAATCCAATACATTTCCCTCGTTTCTAAACAGGGCGCCACTACAGAGTGTAATTTGTAGAAGTTCTGCTGCTTGCAAACGTATACCGAACCCTCGGCATTACGTGACTAGCCTACCAACCGCCCCATTACGCCACGGAGCAAAGAAATAAATCACAACGTTAACTGGGTTCCGAACCCGCCACAGGAATATATTGTCGATTAACCATTCCGCCACCGTTTAGGGTATAAATATGTACTACTTGTAAATGAGAACTTTTGTCTGTTTGAGGGGATGTGTTTATGTTCTGGTTGAAACGCTTTTATCTTTCTTGGGAGGAAAAGGTCTTAAGGGGATCCAATAGTTCAGGGAAAAATCGAAATCGGAATTCACGCCCTTTGTGGGAGGAGTTAAAAAATATTTGAGAAAAAGCTTTTGGAATGGTTGAAAAAGTTATTTGAGAATTTTTTTTACAGGTTGATTTCGTAAAGGCTTAAAAAAACATTAACTCTTTTTTTACACATTGTTTATTGTTATAACAAGGAAATTTATAATTGATTTCACGGAACCGAGCGACGTGGAGTCACACGTCTGTTCCCTGCTCCGGCCAGGGGATGAGGGGAGTTCTGAAAGAAAGTAGGGTGTGGCAAGCCAGTAGTCCTTCGGTGAACGACATAAGGGTCACTTTGAAAATCCTAATTCGTCGGCTGCCAGCCGTATTGTAAAATAACAACGCAAAAATTCATATTTTATTTTATTTTGTGAATATCGGGCGTAAATATCAATTTATTTTGCGATTATCATAAAAGAAACTAAATTTTCAACAATAAACAATAAAACCATATCCGAAAAGATGTTCATAAGTAGGAGAGTTTGCACTTGAAAGTATTTTTTTATAGACCTATCACTTTATTTTTTTCTAGGCTTATTAAAAGACTTACATTAAAAATGACCGATATTTTTAAGAGCCAAGATATGTTCTACGCGCAGTATTTCATTGAAGCATCTATAATATTTCTAAGCGATCAAATTTTCAAAACAAAAACACATGATTTTTTGTGATTTTGCATTATTTACAATGGCTTCATCTTAAGGCGGCGCTTCTCGGCTGAAAAAGAAGAAGATGGAGAGATACGTAATTACGAATGTTGGACAGAGCGCGCTAATATTTTAAGTGATAAAATCGCAGCGAAAATTGCGAAAAAGCTTTATAAAACATGACTCGTTTAAAATAGAGCAAAAATCTCGTGGAACGTATCTTAAGTATCATTTAAAGAAACATTGTGAATTTTTTCACAAATATAACTTGTAAAATAATAGAAAAAGACTTGTTTTAAATAATTTTCGGAGCATACTTTGCAATTTTTTTCTATCGAGGGAATTTCGTCTAATTTGGTTTCGGCGTAGAAAGTATCTAGATATTATCTTAAAAAATAACATATATTTTTTTAAGAGCTTAAAAACTTCAAATGTTTTGTGGAGATATGTAAGAAATCGGTCGAATTCGGATAGCGGCGGCTTAAGGCACCATAGTAAGCGTTTACAAAGAAGAAGATGATGGTTTGAAAGAGAGATATTTAAATCAAAATGTTAGCAGGAGCGCACTAATATTAAAAAACGATAATAATTAAGCGAAAATTGTGGAAATATTTGATAAAATATGACTCGTTTAAATTGGAGCAAAAATATCTCGATAAATGACTATAGCCTCGATTACATTGAGCGAGTTTAGGGGCCATCCATAAATAACGTCACCCCTCAAAGGGGGTGTAGGGGAGTAGAGAAGTGTGACATTGTGTGACAAGGGGTATGGGGAGTCATCAGCTCTGTGACGTCACACGTAAAAATCTAAATTAGTAAAACGCAAAACTTAAATGTAAACGAAAAAATGTAAAATTGCAATAAAATATGTGACGTCACACTAGGGTGGAGGGGTCTCACAAATGTGATGATGTGTGACAGGGACGGGGGGGGGGTAAAAAAAATCATAAAATTCGTGTGACGTAATTTATAGATGGCCCTTTACAAGCTACTAGCCGGCAAGTTTAAAATCGGGTGAATCGGCGAGTGAGATTGTCATGATGACACACAAAACTGTCTACTCGCTCAGTAGCAGCGAAATAACGACTCTCGCGCAAATTAATTCGGTCGAAATTTTGTAAAAAACTTGAGCACGCAGCTAGCGCCACACACTAGCCAGTAGCGATAATTACGGCTCCCGCGCGAACTAATTCTGATAGTTACGTAATCAGCTGTTGGTAGGCCGCCATCTTGAGCAAGTAGCGAGTAAAGTTGACCACCTTGCAACTTTTGTTGTAACGTCATTATAAAACAATTAAAAAACCTTAACACTTAGTTGGGGAAACAGATTCTGAACCCCACATAATACTCTCTCAATTAGTGTATCAGTAAATTGATTTAACCGGTAATAAAGCAATATAGACACCTTCAAAAATTGACATTTAAAATCTTATAAATAAGTCGCCTGACAGTGGATTAACCACAGTTTGAAAATGGTCTTGTAAACCGAAACAGCTGTAACAAAAATACTTACTAAAATACTTCCAGAACTTCATAATAAAACTAACAAATTTAATTTTAATTAAATAAAAAAAATTAAGTTTTACGAATTAAACACGAAAACAATTAATACAATTTTTTTACAATAACTCCACTCAGGAGGCCCTGGAGAAAAAAAAATCCCTTATGGCCTAATTCTTCTTTGGGAATGCTTTTTGGATGATCTTTTTAGGAAAAGGAAAAAGAGGAAATTCTGGGTGACAAAGTGTCCAGGAACGATGAACGTATAAATCTATTCCTCCAAGTTCATTGTAAGGCGATGGGTCTAGGCTAGGCTTCCTTCAACCAGTTGCCAATTCGGCCGTGACGCAAAAGGTGGGCAAATGCATTCGGCACCAAGACCTAGACAAACCTCACCCCATGAACCCGGGCCACCCTGTTAAGTCACCAATTGCAGAGAACCACTCGGTGTGATCTATGACAGAAGTGTTGGTTATCCAATATATGGTTGCCGAAACGATGGAACCCATACCCGCCTCCCAAATTACAAGATATTTAATCATCATCATGGCTCTACAACCCCTGGTGGGAAATGGCCTCCTCAAGAGTCTTCCTCGGTTTTGGGCCAGTTCTCTCCAGTTTAGAAGCTCCAAGGTAGATATATCTTTAAGGACGTTGTTGCTCCATCTTAATCTTGGCCTTCCCAGGCTCCTTCGCCCTATCGGTCTTGAGTTCAGCAGGGACTTTGGTGCTTGATACTCGGTCATTCTTTCTACATAACCCAGCCACAATATATTTAATAATAACAGTTTATTCCAAAATGTAGGCAGAGGTACATTCTGTGTTTCGAAATAACAAAAATAAATTAGATAAAATAAAAACACGTAGGTTTATGAAACCAAAACAGAATTCGGAATAAAAGTGAAAAATGTTAAACTCAAAAATGTATGCAAGCAGACGTTTATGGAGGACATTTGACCGTCTCCCGTCTCCAGAGGGCCATCAGGAGGACTCCACCAGGCAACCACGGCAATGATGATTGTATTATTCGATTAGCGTAGTTTGCTTCCCATGCAGTGGCGGAGAAGTGCTCTGAAAGAGTGCAGTCGTCCCTCCAGGAATAATATCAATTGTTACACAAAAGTCTCTGCGAATCAAGAAAAATGTACGTAAAATGTCATGAATCCACATTTTCCACTTTTAGAACCTATGTATATTTACAAGTATCAATTTATTCGTTAAATTTTAAGATATGTTTTAATTATTCTGTACTTTAACTTAATTTTTGGCGTGCTATGTTTTATATCGTAATTAGTCTACGATTAATTCTCACATTGCTTTAGTTGTCTATGGGCTATTTGGGTAACAGGGTATCGTTTACGAGATTTGTCGAAGATAACCGAAGGCAGGTGTGCACAGTCATTAAAATGCCAGAACTCCGCAGACAAAACCTAGCTACCAGTTAGTAAGGTAGTCCTCCTTAACTTTATATTTAAAAATTACAATTTGTCAACAAATAGTCGCTGTGATCTTAAAAACTAAAATATTTTTAAAAAGCATATTGTAGTACTGTAGAATACTGATCCCCAGTACTGATAAATGGCTAATATGTCTGGAGCGGATATTTAGAGAAATTATACTATAAAATCCCCAATTAGGGAATGTTGTGAGGCTGAAGACAGCAGGAAGGGGAAGGAAATGGGGAAGAGGAAGGTGGGGAAGCACCTGGCTTGGAAGATCTGGTCACCAATGATGGCTAAAGACATTTCAAGCAACGTTTCAATTTTGAATGGTGGTTTTACACCAGCGCGATACTGAGAGTATCTTCCATTCTGAAAAGTGCCGCTAATATTATTTTTAATTAATTAATTGTGAAATGACACAAATTATTACGGAGTGCGCAAATAAATTATTAATTTATTTGCTCACACTAGAATTGGCTCCCGCGACCTTCGAATTGTCAACAGCCTCACCTCACCAGTCAACCTCAGATCCGTGTTCATTTCCGAGCTGAGATAGCCTATTATATACCTACGATACCGGTACTGACTAAGCTATCAGCTAATGATCGAATCTTTTTTGTTAAGTGACCCGATCGATCATTGGTGGTTCGTGATTGGGTTTAAATGATCGGGTCGATCACGATCAACCCATAAATAGTCAGCCGTCTCCATTCGACCATAAAAAAATATATCTTACGAACGTTTAAGTGAGCCTGAATAAAAAATTATATTTACGTCGTAAATCGCACTCAAAATAACACTTTTAATATGTTTACTTTGGGGCGAATATGACACCAAGTTATGGCTTTCTTGATGAATGGTTAATTTGCAAGTAAGGGGCATGCACTGAACAGAAAACCCCTAGAAATGTGATCTGTACGGCCAGCTTATAAATTTTACTTATTTATTTATTTTATTTTACAGTTAGCAACACTGGAGCGACCACGCGAAATAAACAAATTTGCCTCGATTGCTCGAGATTTCCAAAAGATCATTTTTAAATTTTTCGCCAATTTAAAAAAATCATACATTCGAATTATAACCTAGAAACATTGAAACTTATTATAGTGAATGAATTAACCTGTATTTTACCGTTTACCTAATATTTGTAAGATTTATAAAAAAAATATAAAAAAATCGTTAAGTTTATAACCGTGCGAATCCTGCGTGTTTGTTACTTTGAAAGTGAGAGTTACTTTGACTCGAATAAGTACCTCTCCGTGAGAGGTACTTATTCGAGTCAGCATAGAATATTTTCGATTTCTGTATGTTGCCTGAAATGCACCTTTCATTATCAAGTATACCACAGGCAACATACAGAAATCGAAAATATTCTATAAACTGTAAACAGCTGATCGGAAATTCTGCCTGAAAAAAATATTTTTAAAATCTATTTTTAACGTCGTTCTAAAATAATCTACGAAGTTCGGATTTGCGACATCTATGGTTATAATAGATAAAGCATTGCAATAGCTTCGTTTTCAAATAAATGGCTGGCCATGGAAATGTTTTAAATAATTACAATAAATGATTAACAAATAGTAGGAAAATGTGGTCGAATTTTGAACCGATCATCGCAGAAAAATAAAAGTGGTCCATTTTTCGACTATAATCGCTAAAATAATAACATTTTTAAATTGTAGAATATTCAGTCTAAAAATATCTATCAGTCTAAAAATATCTATGTAGGGGACAAGTAATTTAGTAACAGAATCATTTTTCCGAGCGGTCTTATGATAGGTTAGCTCTGCATCTCGGAACAACAAAAGTCCTGTGCCTGCGCGCTCCTGTGAAGTTGTAGTGAACATAAAAGTAATTTTTGTATAAGAAATTATTATTAGAAGATTATATTCAAGGGGATCCGGTGGTCTAGCCCCCATATTTTCGACGAGTTTTTAGGATTTTTTTAAAATAAAAACAGTGAACAATGCCATTCAAACTTTATAGATATATTAAATGACTTTAATAGTATACAAAAATATTGTTATTAAAAAAAAAAATTATTCTAAATAGTTAAGGAACTGCGAAGTTATCCTCCTCATAAACAAAAACAAAAAAATATTTATGATCATTATTATGAGAGTAGTTATTGCAGGAACTAGAATAAAAAATAAATAAAAAAAATGACAAAATGGCGCGTTGTTGAAATTTAAAATACAGAAAACACACTGTTTTTTCATTATATTTTGTATGTAAAAAAATAGAAATATTCAAAGTAAAAACTTTGTTCTAGTTCTTGCGATAGTTACTAGTGTACAGAAAATATAGTAAAATTTGAGAGGAATCGGCCGGGTAGTTTATTTTTTTGCCTCACACGATGCAGAAAAAAGTAGTTTTTAAATAAATGAGTTTGAAGTTTCGCCCAGCCTTTTTAGCTGCTTCTGCACTGACCTGCTAAAGGGGCTGTAGAACATTAAATATCGTCAATACCATTGCAAAAAATTTACAGTGTAGTCTTAAAGATTGTACTTTTGAAATATTGAATAAAAAATAAAAAAATAAAAAATTAATTTCTAGACCACCGTGTCCTTTTAAATTAAATAGCGTACCTGTTCATGAAAGAATTTCGATAATTGTTAATCTTTGTCAATTTCAAAACAAGTAGGGAAAAATTGTGCATACTTCTTGCCCACCAACACAGCCATGCAACATACTTATCGTTGTATCCGTTCAGTGGGAGCATGTAACTTTATGTTAACAGCGTTGGTCTTCAAATGTTTCCAAGAATTCACATAAAATAATGGCCTTCGTCCAATCTATTTAATAAGGCACGGGGGAGGTTAAAGTTTAATTTTAGTAGTTACGAACACATCAGAAATGTATTTATTTATTTACTATCAACGGTATAAATATACTATAAACACACATACCACGAAATCATAGGAAACATATTAGAAACAGTAAAAAAAGAGTAAAACAGATAATTGTGGCGTTCGAATGAGAAATGACACCAGAAATGTAATTACATACAAAAATCTATAGTACAACTAAAATTAATATTGATTGAAAGAAATTTGATAGTTTAGCCCTCTTGTACCCACCCTCCGTGCAGTCAAATAGATCTGCCACATCCTCATATCTATTAGTAACTTCATGTAACTTAGGTACAAGCGAGTGTTTCGTATACTCAGTCCTTTAATTGTTGCATTTAAACAGAATTTCAGAACGAGTGGCTCTCGTGGGTAAATGAAATTCAATGAGCTTCAATTCAATACTTCACTGGACCAAGCGTCCATTCTAATGGATGCGCTTTATAGTTCTGAAGCAAGAAAACTCGGCACTAAAGGTGCCCAACTATCGATCGGATATCATCGGTTATTTCCGTAACCGTTCGGGCTTTAGACACGAACAGCCACAGTTTCCACTCTCCTAATGCATTATTTTACTGACATCTGTTGATACACTTCAAAACTACAAATAACTACCTTGAAACTGCACAAATAATCACATACACTACAATACTTTTATATGTATTTTCATTCTATGACATCACAAACCCCATATTAGCGCCAGGGAAGGTAAACACGTGAAATATCGCGTTGCGGGGGCCGCTACCACTGACTTGTTTGCAGCCAGGAGCGCAATGCTTACTGACAGACCCCGGGCAAACAAGATTAAAGGCTTTGGTGCTGGATGATGTAAGCGAACGTCAGTTAAATGCAGAACGTTCGTTATTTTAATATTTCACTGCATTTCAGCCTTATTTTTTGTAACCAGTTTTATGTGTTTATATATATAGAGTGTATCAGCGCGCACTCTATATACTTTAAACAATGATTCCTGTGTTTATTTGGAATGAACAATGTACATGTCATTTTGCTGTCCGATGACAAGTTTGTCAATTAAAAACAAAAGTAATGTTTTGTATTACCGGAAAGAGACGCAATGCGTGACAGTCTAGTTTGTACCCAGGGCGACGTGTAATGTCAATTTAAAAAAAAAAACAACACCGAACAACAAAATGATAAATACCTCACGCATCGGCGGTTTTGACGTAGATACATACAAGGACGTACTTAACTAACTTTAACCAATGATTCCAGGAGTCAAAAACATGAATGAAATTTTGGTCTTCGAAGAAATTTTCGTTATTTATGTTTGGGATGTTATGCCGTTGTGTTGCGTTACCTCCTTATTTAGCAAAGTTTTGGACAGTGTTACAGTGTCCATCATCAGGGCAGAATGATGTACACTGTAACGCTGTCCGTAACGTTGGCTGAAAACATTGTAAAAGCCCCCAAAAAGGGCGTCAATAAATAAATAAAGAAGGAGGTAGCCCAACACGGCATAATACTCCAAAAATAAATAACGAAAATAATTTTGGCCGTCAAAATCTAAAATACGTAGATGTTTTTGGTTGTTTCAATTTTTGTTTTTTTTTAAAGCAAGCGAATTTTTTTGAAAAAATTTTTTTTTACATTGTTTTAGAAAAGAACGTGTCCTTTTTACAAGTTTTTGTGTTTGAATTATAAGTTAATACTTAATTTAAAATATTACATAAAGTTATATTTAAAAAAAGCACAATACAAGCATTAATCTTTATTTGGTTGCAAAATTGTATCTATGTTCTTCCTTCCCATGTCCATAATCCATATTTTAATTCTTCTTTTGAAGTCGTTTACTTTTTTAACAGTTTTTTTATTGCAAGAAGGAGTACATTAAATAATTTTATAGAGTAGTATTGCATGTCTTTGTCCAAAAGTCGTTTTAGTTGTTGATTGATGGAATACATGTTGTGATGTGGATCTTGTAAATCGGCCCGAGTTTGTATAAAGTTATCCTGGTTTTTGAATGCGTATATTAGAATATCGTTTGCGTATAAATGTTTCAGGGACATTAAATTCAGTGGCTAGCCTGTAGGAGTTCTAATGGGGACTATAAGTATAATTATCAAAATTGCCCTTTGTGCTATGAAAATGTTTTACCCGATTAATCCTTTTTTTTCATTCTTCATTGGCCACTCAGCAGAGTTACTTCCCGACCCCACACGTTACCCTAACTGTTCAATAAATACTGATTTTTATGTTTTTAATTGTTTTTTTAAATGTCACCGTAGACAAAAATTACAATTACACTTTTTGCTCATAATTTCAGGAATTTACTTAAATGCGGTACCGTTTTAAACACGTACCTTTTCATTAAAATTAATATGATTTAAATTAAATTAACAATCAGGCTGTTGGGAAGAAAATGTAAACTATTAACTACTGTTTTAAAAAAATATGAAAAAAGCTTTTTTGTAAGTTCTTTACGTGCTATTAAAAATATCTGCTACTTCAGATTTTTGGTTTCGCGTCGTTTAAGGAATTCATAAACGAATTGGTATTGACACTATTGTTGCAGTGAAAGATATTTTTGGTTCATGTGACTATTAGGAATATGAAATATAATCAATTGCAATAATTCAGGGCTGTCAATAATGGAACTAATGATTTTAAAAACGAAAATGACATAAATTTGCTCACTGTTTAAAGTCAGATAAGTACACTCTTAACACCCTGTATTAATAATTAATTAACATTTGTCTTGCGAAGGTTGCGCCCCTGGTAGTTACATGAATCTGCGTACGCACCCCCGCACTTGAGATCATAACTAAGCACTTGCTGGAAACCGAATTAGATACGAAGATGTAATAATATATTATGTATATTCAATTACCTCCACCGCCGTCACAACGCCTGCTAATTATTGTGCTACCCAATTCATACGGATGAATCTGGAATACATTATTATTACTAAGGTACATATTATTATATAAAGACGGGCACGTTCGGTTACTTTAGCTCCACACAGGAGGCCCTTAAGAAATTAAATTCCTCGGGGCTTGTGTTGTGTGGAGGGTGTTTTAAGGAAAAGATCGAGAGGTTCTAGGAAGGAAAAGGGTGTGAGGGGTGGGTAAAAATCTGGAGGTCATTGGAGGTTATCCACCACATACCCGCCCTGGTATAAGTAACAGATGGTTACTCCTTCAGGGCTCTCGCAAGGACTCTAATTTTTTTTGAAAGAACGAAGCTACATTTAATTTAGAACGAATCTAGACCTCCAGTTTCCCTGCATACGTTGTTAGTAAGCAGCATGCAAGTGCTTGGCGGGAAATACAAAAATACAATATGTGTTAGTATGATAAGATATAGACAAGACAATGGGACAGGTTGGTGACAGTCCACGAGGCGGCAAGCGCTGGGTGATTGCATCCAGCATATCCTACAAGAACTTGTATGGGAGGAAGACACAGAATCAAATAATAAGGGCATGGCAAATTGGTGGGTGTCCTCTCCAATTGATTGGCAGTTCCAGCAAGAATGCCCAAGACGTTCGGTCTAGCCGTAAACCATACTCAGCTTCCGCGCCCCTTAGCCGGTACCTCGGTGATGCCTCAAAGAAAAGTAAATGGGAGATTGGGGGAAAATGCCCAAAGACCCTAGGGAATTCAGCGTCGAGTAGCCGGAGGCAAGGCGAAGGAGAGCCGAGGTCGCCCAACCAAACCTCAAGCCTGCACATGTTGCTGGGGGTGGCGCAAATGATTTTAGAGGGCACCGTGCCGTCGTCGAACGGCTCCTGTCGATGCAGAGACAACGTCTAGCGCACCCCCAGATGGGGAAAAATAAACATAACAAAATAGATAGGGTAATAATCTGGGGGTCAGTGTGTCCAGAAGTGACTGCGAATCTGTGGTAGCGAACGATGCAGCAATTTTGAATCGCGGAAGCATTCCTATTGATTCCTCACACATCAATAGCGATCCCTCAACATTTCCACATAGTCACTGTCTGTTTGGACAAATTAAAAGGAACCATTCTGTTTCAGATTGCCGAAGACATAACAGCTTCTTAAATCGCTACTTGTTCGGTCCCACTTTTCGTATACGAATATTTTATAAATATTAAATGATGACACAGGAGTAATTTGTTATAATAAACTTGTAAGTACAGTAAAAATACTTATTTTATATATAAACCATCTGTACACCATCCTTATTAATCTATCGCTCTCACTGTGGTGCAAGGCGATGTTCCGAGAGAGTTGTTGGAGAGATCAAAACCTTTTCTGTTCGGCCTTGTTTGTTTTCTGTTTGTTCCTGTTACGCAGTAAGGCCTTGATGACATTAGAGCGAGTTTACAAGCTACCATCTGGAAAATTCACTATCTGTTAGTAAACTCGCTCAGTGTCATCGTATTACTTGCTAACTAGCAGATTGTGGACAATCTACGAAAAAAGTTGAAAGGTGGTCAACTTTAATCGCTACTCGTTGGTGTTACATAAGGATGGCGGCCCACCAACAGCTGATTTCAACAGCCAACAATTAGTTCAGGCGGAAGCCGTTATTAGCCGGCAGGCGCAACTACTGTCGCCGTGAGCCCGTGCAACCTTGTCAACAAACGTACCGAACCACTTAGGGTGCATGCAAGAAACTCCATGTGTTTGGCGCTAACAAAAAATTGTTCAAAGAATCGACGTTAGCACTCCACAATGAAGTGCTGACACAAATCCTAATGTATGGCAATGAACCATGGAGTTTGCAGGGGAAGAATTGAAGTAGACTGAATTCTGTAAAAATACGAAACAGAGGGAGTTTGCGCAAACATTTTCTAAAAGGTTTATTTTCTGTTTACCCATCTGTTAAATCCACTGTAACATCCGCAATATAATGTTGTTTCAGTAGCCTATACCCACCCCAATTTCAACATACCTCCAAGGTTTGAGGGTACCTAAATTAGAATACCTACACAACATTTGCACGTACACACTTTATCACCTGAATACACCAACTTACCTCCTAGGCTGCGTATGACGAATTATGTGAAAGGAATGAAGCAACCGCAAATTCGATTTGTTCCTTGCCCATAATTCGTGGCTCAGCTCTCGCGTACGTTCGTACGCAAATATATACGCCGCATAAAATGTTATATTATATTTTTTACATCTTTTGTCCATTCAATAAAATTAATATTTATTTTATAAATACAGTTTATTTATGAACGAGTTTTGCTATGTAATTATTATTACGCGTGACAGCGTTTCGCCTTCTGAAGGCATTATCAATGATTGAGGGAGTTCCTTTGACTTCTCCATCTGTATTCTCTCAGAAAATCGCCTTGCATCGCAGTGGGAGGATGGATTTGTACGTCCGTCGCTCCTGATTCTACCCCCTTAAGGCGACACTCTTGAAACGCACGGCGCTGAAAAAGAAGAAGATGGAGAGATATGTAATTACGAATGTTGGACAGAGCGCGCTAATATGTTAAGTCGTAAAATTGAAGCGAAAATTATGAAAATGCTTAATAAAAAATGATTCGTTTAAAATAGAGCAAAAATCTCGTGGGACGTATCTTAAGTATCATTTAAAGAAACATTGTGAATTTTTTCACAAATATAACTTGTAAAATAAAAGAAATAGACTTGTTTTAAATAATTTTCGGAGCACACTTTGCGATTTTTTTCTATCGAGGGAATTTCATAAAATTTGCGATTCGGCGTGAAACGTATCTAGATATTATCTTAAAAAATAACATATATTTTTTGAAGAGCTTAAAACTTCAAATTTTTAAGGGAGGTATGTAAGAAATCGGTCGAAATTCGAATAGTGGACCCTTAATACTCTTTTCTTTCCTAGAACTTTCTTTCCTTTCTTTCCTAAAAAGACCCTTCACGGCATCCCCAAAGGTGACAAAGGCCTTGAGGGGAATTATTTTCCTCAGGGCCTCCTGTGTGAAGGTAATGTAATAAAAAATTAAATGGAGTTTAGAAAATAAATTAGTGATATTGTAAGGTGGCCAGATTTTGTTTGGCCTTAAGGCTCCGTTTTTTTTTACATGAGCTCCACACAGGAGGAAAATAATTTCCCTCAGGGCCTATGTCATCTTTGAGGATGCTGTGTGGAGGGTTTTTTTAAGGAAAGGAAGGAGAGGAGAGTTCTAGAAAGGAAAAGGGTTTAAGGGTTAGGTAGGAATCTGGGTTTCAGTGTGTCTTGGTCATCCACCTCCAAGACCTAGACAAACCTCACTCCATGAACCCGGGCACCCCTGCTAAATCCCCAAACGTAGCGAACGACTTGGGGCGACCTATGGCAGAGGTATTGGTTATCCAATAAAGGTTCCCGGAGCGGCGGTACCCATTCCCGCCTCCCAAATTGAAAAGCATTCAAAAAGAAGAAAAGGATTACTAAAGATGGTTTGAAAGGTAGGTTACGTAAACAAATATTGTATAAGTGTCCGTAAAATGAGGTCTAAAAGGTGCTGCGGTCGCAAAAGCTGCTGGTGGGAACGCCAAATGACCACCACAGAGAGCTGCCACGGCTGCCACGCCGAGATTAAGCACCGAGCCTCCGCTCGCCGCACGCGCCAGGTGTGAATTACGCTCTGTAATTCTTTTTTTGTGTGCAAAGAACTATACACTGGTAGACATTCGTTCACAGCTGCATAAAGTGTACGGATAACATTGTCGTCCCCAGTTACGATTGAGTCCAAGAAATCCTGGCAATCGATGTCGCAGAACTCAAGGAATTAGGGCTCCTTTTTCACGTTGTTGTTTGTGATCTTTGATGAGCATTTTTGGGACCCACCTTGCTCAACCTTGTGGTATCTCAAATGTTCTGTCAAAATCTTGTCAGTAGTGGTCTTGCTCATGTGACCACATCAAAGAGCTCCGAAAAAACGAATAACGTAGCGTTATTCACACCTAGCGGGTGCGGCGAGCGGAAGATCAATCGCGAACGGCTGCCACGCCGAGATTAAGCACCTCAGAGAGTGCATCATGGAGGGCATTTGGTGTGGGGAACCAGGCTACACGCCAGTGTTGCCGAATTGCCCATAAAATGGTTCCTCGCGATCGTAGCACCTAGGAGACTTTATTTTAAGGACAGCCTCGTGTTAAAAAAAACGCTTACTTTTGTTTGATAAAACATCACTTAATTAAAATAGAGCAAAATTTCTTGACATCTGAGTTACTTAGCATTTAAAGTAAAGCATATAAACATATTAAAAAAAAACAGAATATTTAAAAAAAAATGGAGTATACTTTGCGATTTCTGGTGGAACTTTTACTCGAGCTGTGTTTGGTGACTAGATCTGAATAGCTCAGAACTTCCAAACCTTCATTTTCTCGTCTGCTCTCCTTCTCCCTCCGCCTCAAATTATTTCAAAATTGGGGAGTTCTTAGTCCCGGCAGGGACTCGATATAATATTTTTCGCTTGAAAACACTTTTAAATAAATCGCTGACATGTTGAATAATTCAAAGCGCATCTTCAAATGTTGAATTTATTCGACGTCTCTCTGATTTGAATATCTATTTTTCAGGATATGTTTTATTTATATCGTCAAATAAGCAAAATTTATTTGGAAAGAAAAATAATTTTCTGAAGCAGTGAACACTCTCGAACGGTGATCTGAGATTTGCAGAGATTTTTCTGTCTAAATATACTAAATAAATGCACCTATTTGCTTTTAAGATTCGTTTAGTTAATATTCATCATTGTGAATGTTTCTTAAAATATTAACACCTTAACGACAAAACTCTTTAGCCTTTATTTAGACCGGTCAGTTGCTGAGTTGGCAAAGTGATTGGGTCCCACCCATGCGTCGTGTGTTCAATTCCTCGGCAGGCTCCCCATTACAATATAAGTAGTAGTTTCCGCTTAGTGAGGTGATAGTAGGAGATTTTCAAACGTCGGGGTATTTGTAACTCGGTGTTTTCAGGTTATTTGTAAACCGGGAATGTTTTTGTTTATTCAAAAAATATATTTAAAAAAAACAACAAATAAATTTAAAAAGACCAGAAACTGTTATAACCAGTACGAATGTGTAGGGGACCTGGAGGTCAACGTCCTTCTTGTTACGCTCTCAAATTCTCTCTGTTAGACACCTGAACTGGGGGGCGAATCTATGTACTAGAGATATCTTTTGGAGACTTGCGTAAACTCTGTGAGCTTCTAGTACCAGGCTCGCTTTATATTCGTAAGTTTTTTTCCCGTAAATCGCTAGTGTAAGCGATTTATAATAATAATAGTAATAATAATTGGACAATTTGTAGAGCGCCGTTTTTGTGAAAAATCACCTCAAGGGCGCTTTATAATTTTATTATTTTTTTTTTCTTTTAAATTCTTAGGATCTATCTAATTTTATTATTTACAAATAGATACAGAAACATACATACCTGGCAGGTCACTTCCGATAAACACACTTTTTAGAAATTTTATGCTTGGGGAAGATACGACTTTGCACGTGGAGGACATTATATTGAAAACACTGGACATTGCATGAATTTACCTTTGCTACCCTCATTACTGTTGATTTTACATTTATAAGAAGATTAATGCCAAAATTGAATTAGTATTTATTTTGAAAGACTAGTGAATTTAGAGCTCTCTGGGACTGGAAATTTTCATAAAATGACCTTTACAAAAGCTTAAAATAAGAATTTGGTTATATTTTACACAATTAGAATTAGAAGGCGAAGGTGAAAGGTTTTTTAACTTATGGATACGACTGTCTGAAAAGATGAGTTTTAAGTTTAGCTCTAAATTCCGCTGAATCTGTGATCATTCTTAACTCGTGTGGCAGTCCATTCCAGGCTTTAGGTCCTGACACTCCGAAAGCACGCTCACCGAATTCAGTGTCTGGTGTGCGTTTTGGTTCCTTCAACCTTCCGATAGCTGATGTTGCTGCTGACCTGAGGGCCACTTATGGCCAAATTATCAATGTAAACGACATCAAAAGTCACTTAACGTAATTTATAGCAAGATACAGAAGCTGTTCATTCGTGAGTTTTTGGCAGGTCTAGTCGCGTCCGCGCTAACTTCCAGCCTTCTCACAGCTTATAAAATCAGTTTGATAAGCTGAGAGACTTTCCGCAAGAAATGGTACTAAAATGCGCCGTTTGATATATGTCAAAAATTAAAAGACAGTTGTTTTCATAGGATTTTTTTCACATAAAACTAGTATTTATCTACACTTATTTAAATTTTCTGAAAATGGGCTTCCTTCTATTCAATTACCAGTCAAATCGTTTCTATTATCAATGTGTCTGTTTTAACATTGTTAATAAAGTTGTCATTTGGATAAAATGAAAGAACTTCATTAATTTCTGCCTTTGAAGGCACAAAAGCACGTGGAGAATTGTTTAATTAAAGCCAAATTCTATTTCAACATATTGTTTAGGCCTTTTCATATTTATTGAAAAATTCGCGTAAATTTGACAAATGCAGATCGTTTTTGACAGGAAGCCATCTTATTGCAAATAAATTTACAGATGTAAACGGCCGCATGTGCATTTACACAGCTCGAACTTCCGAACAACTTCCGTGAGAATTAATTACCACAAGTTGGATGCATATGTAAATGTTCCTGTGAGTAACTTGTCAAAAGTTAGTTTAGTCGTAAATTTTACTTACGAGTTTACACTGGGTTTACACCTAGCCTGAGAACCATCAATGCTACGTAATTCGAACTATCAACAAATTTATCCTTGGAAAACTCGGGCGAAGTACGGTGTAACAACTGAGTTTCGGAGAAAATGTTAATTTATACCATGTTTAGCATATTTTTTTACAAAAATAAAGCTAGAATTAATAGTAGTGAAAATGAAAAGTTTCAAGCAATTTAAAATTACGTAATATATACATATAAATAAAAGATACTGTCCATACGTTTGTGCCCTATAGACTCAAACTACTGGACCAATATCGCTAAAAAATTCACATTTTGTTCTTATTAGGGCAAGAAGTGTTTAGAGAGTGGTTTGAATGGTAAATAAGTTACAAAGATTCTGAAATCCCCTTATTAAAAAAAACACATCTTAAGTCTTGAGGAAACATTTGATGCGGTAATTCCCACCCATGAAGATGTTTCCAAAAAACTGCCTCGCCCGGTACGCCGAAAACGTACGTACCACACATAAAAAACCCAAACGAATCCTCCGTAAAGATTAACCTCCCGTATTGCACCCACGATTCCTACCCACCCCCAAATCCTTTTCCTTCCCAGGACTTTCCTCTCCTTCCTTTCCTCAAAAAAACCCTCCACCCAGCATCCCCAAAGATGACGTAGTGCCTGAGGGAAATTATTTTCCTCAAGGACTCCTGTGTGGAGCTCATGTAAAAAAAATATAAACAATTAAATTCCCAAATAAATATAAACAAACAGAAATTTTTTTTTTTCAGAAACATTAAATTAAAAACTCATGATGAAAAAGAAAGGGGCCTTTTTGGCCCGGAGCTCTGAACGCCATTATTTCAAAAATCCTAAAAGGTAGAAGTCGGGGACGATCATGAAAGACTTAGATAAGGAGAAATAGGCGTTTACGGTAGAAGAAGTTGGGTGCGCCCAAGGAAAACATGACACGATCAAGTTAGTGAAACAATTTTTTTTTAAATTAAAACTGAACCGAGTTTTCGGGCAACCCCGAGCAACGCCGACAAAATGTCAGCTAGTACAAAATAAATAAAATATATTTTATACCAACCGAATAAACTATTCAAATATTTCTCACAAAATTCACCCAAAAATATATTCTGTTTATTAAAGTAGGTTTATAAATTATCTTTACACGACATCTGAAATGACGGTAAAATTTAAATATACCCTTCGAGGGTCACCTTAGGCGTAGGCAGAACGATTTCCATTTAAAACTTTTTACCCATCCCTCCCGAGCCAATTCGAAAATAAAAGTTTTTTTTAAACTCCACAGGCTTTTTGGTTCGAACTTTTAAATCGAACGACTTCTTCCATACTCTGATTAAAATATTTTTGTATTTTTAATAAATGTGACATGCGAACTTTTATTCGACAGATATGATTTGATATGAAAAACAACAGATTTTTTATATGAAAAACTATTTCAATACATGGGTTGTTTTTCAGTACGTTGTGAAGTTTTAAGTGATTTCGTCGTATTTTTTCATGTCAACCATTTATCATATTAATATATTTCCACCGTGTAAATTTTTTTTAATAGTGCCAACAATTTTTCAGAATGTCGAAATATTTTCTTCTTACCGCCGAATTTTCTACCATGTCGACTGTTCATCACGTTAACATATTTCCATCATGTCGACAATTTTGTCAACTATTTTCCATCATACCGACATTTATGTTCCTTCTTATCGCTTTAATTTCCATCATGTTGATCATGTATATTCCAACATATTATCAAAATATCGACAATTTTCCATCGTATTAACCATTTTCCATCATGTCGACTATTGATCATGTCAGCATATTTCCAAAATGTTGACAATTTCCTAACATATTAACCATTTTCCATCATGTCAGCATATTTCAAAAATGTCGACAATTTCCCATCGTATTAACCTTTTTCCACCTTTTTGGACTATTTATCATGTCAGCATATTTCCAAAATGTCGACAATTCCCCATCGTATTAACCATTTTCCATCATCTCGACTATTTATCATGTCAACATATTTGTAAAATATCGACAATTTCCCATCGTATTAACCATTTTCCATCAAGTCGACTATTTATCATGTCAACATATTTGTAAAATGTCGATAATTTCCAGTCGTATTAACCATTTTCCATCATCTCGACTATTTATCATGTCAACATATTTGTAAAATGTCGACAATTTACCATCGTATTAACCATTTTCCATCAAGTCGACTATTTATCATGTCAACATATTTGCAAAATGTCGACAATTTCCCATCGTATTAACCATTTTCCATCATATCGACTATTTATCATGTCAGCATATTTCCAAAATGTTGACAATTTCCCACCGTATTTACCATTTTCCATCATATTTCCACAATGTCGACAGTTTTCCAATTGTGAAGAAGAAGATAATAATAAGATTTGTTCCGGGCTGTGCAGCCTGCAGAGTAAAGATTTACTGACGATAACCAACCTCCGATAAGAAAAAATAATAGAAGAAGAAGATAATAAGATTTTTTCCAGGCTGTGCAGCCTACCAGGTTTGATGTTAGCCAACCTCCGATAAGAAAATGTAACAGAAGAATAAGATAATACTAGGAAGATTTGCAGCCTGCAGGTCGAAGATTTATTTGATGATAGCCAACCTCCAAAAAGAAAATGTACCAGAAGAAGAACATAATTATATGAAGATTTGCAGCCTGCAGGGTGAAGATTTATTGATTATAGCCAGCCTCCGATAAGAAAATATAATAGAAGAAGAAGATAATAATAAGATTTATTCCGGGCTGTTTTAAATTTTATTAACTGCAGGGTAAAGATTTTTTGTTGAATAATCAGTTCTCGAATAATCGTCAACACAGTGACTTTACTGAGGGAGAGAATGCGACATCTGCAGTTATCTGGGGTCACCCCAAATGATGTCATCGACTCGCGTGCAGTCACTGCAATCAACGGCTGAGCCGTTCCGCTTTTTGTCAGCCAGCTGTGTTTGTCTTTCAGCTTCGTTACAGCGACGAACCCATCATCTAGCAATGCTGCAGGTACACATTTGCCAGTCTTTCATGAATGCGAACCTTCTACAGTCAAGAATCAATCACAGAACGCTGTCTATTGCGAACATCCATGTCGGTCATTTTGCACATGACTGCAGTGCTGCCACCTGTTGACTCGAAAAAATACTATTGCATTAGATTGTAGAAGAAGGTTTGAGGAATAGCACCAAATATGTCACTCGTGCATACAAGGTAATTATAAAAATTATTAATGGATATTTTTAAAGCACCGTGTTTATAAAAACACCTCAAGAACGCTGTACAAATATTACTTACTAAGATTTAGGTATTGTTTGAAATATTGTACTATCTCTTAGTTTAAAACAATATTTGCACAATGATTTCCTTCAGAATTCAGCACAGAATTAAGACAGTAAATACATATTATAATGTAGTCAGATTTGTGGGAACCCCAGTTTACTTTTCTGTGTTAATACTTAAGCATACATGTAAATAAGTTTCTGTCTAGATTGTAAGGGAAAATAACATGATGTGGAGAATTAATTACAATTTTTGGGAGTTAAACAGGCTTTGAGGGAGGCTTTTCATCCTTGATTCATTGTTTCGTGGAATTCTACATTAGATTAGCCCTTAACCTTTAGGGTACCAAGAAATTCAACGTGGATTTAAGGCTTTTTAACTCGTCGTCGTCGCGTCGTGTGCCGGCGAATTCCCCATGGATTGGCTAGCATCTCACCGCACTTGCCGCGACTTTATGGTACATGTTTTGAACCTTAGAAAATAATATAAGGTATATTTGCGGCAAGTTCCAAAGTGGAAGGAACTCTCAATATAGTCCTGGTGTAATACAACCATTCAAATTTAAAACGTTGCTTGAAATGGCTTTAGTCGTGTTTGGTGACTAGATTTGAATAGCCAAATACTTTTACCTTCCCTTTCTCATCTCTTTCCCCTCCTCACTTACATTCAGCCTCCCAACATTCCCTAATTGGGGATGCCATAGTTTCATTGGCTCCAGGCGGTTGGGAGCATTTAATACTCTGGTGCGGTATTCACATAAAAATAAAAATAAAATTTCGTTCGTCTATAATTATGGTAGTGTACGTAAAATTCACGATCACTGCCAGAATTACACACAGAAGGAGAGAAACACGGGTATTTAAATTACACCTACTGGAATTACGATGACCGGACAACTCAGGACTAATTCAACTCAACACCTTCTTTAAGAGCCATTAATTAACCGCCGGGCGAGAATTAAAATTTCGTCCAACAACAATCTTGCGATTGTACAGGGCGGTTCCGATGAGAAAGATTAATCATTCTCCATTCCCACCTTTTAACATAATGACTCAATATCGATTTAATTTCATTCAAAATTTTCTTTGTTAAAAAATTCCCACATTCAAAAATGCTCAGTGATAAGACCGTAAATAAATAGACAAACTGAAGTATTTTTGTCACAAAACAAGGGCGCGGATCTTTTTTTATGATTTTATTTGAACTGAAATCAAAATTTTGAAAAGTAGGTGTCCCAAATAATTTATTGATTTATTTTACTGCATGATGTGTGTTGTAAATTACAACATTTTGTTTGAAAATTAAACAAATCTGCCAACGACCTACGGTAAAACCTTATTGTACTAAAATTAAACATATTTTCTCAAAAATTTAAAAATAGCTTCACCAGATAAAAGAGCAGTCTTTCGAAATATATTTATAATTTTTTGTGGAAAAGAGTCAATACGTCTAAAAGTTGATTTAAAAATGACATATTTTCGGTTTTGTCTGGATATTCCCTCTTAAATGTAAATCAAAACCTGAGACATTAAAAAGTTATTAAAAAAAATATACAAAAAAAGATTAAATAGGTTACGTTAGGTTAGGTAATAGGCTATTTTTAATAAAAAAAATTAACAGACTTTTCAAAGAGGGGTTGAATTGCCATGGAACCTGGAAATACACGAATCAAAAAATCAAACCTAGCCTAACTTTTGTTATTTTTGTAAAAAATATATTTAGAGCACACTTGAGCACCGTAAAATTTAAAAATATAAAAAAACATAAAACGTGTTAAAGTCTTTCGAATTATACATTCTGTCGCCGAAATCTTTTTTGTAAAAACATCCCTTGCAAAATAACCCTTAGGTTTGCAGGTGTTCCAATTTCAAAGCCTGTCTGACAGAACTGTCAATTTTGGCGCGAAAACCGGCAAAATGGCGGATCGCCTTCAATCCCGCCCGTCTCACAATCAGTCACCCCGTTTTGTTTCGTAATTTTTTGTGGATCGTGAAAATATTGGAGCGATGGTGACAGCTCTATGGAGATGAAAATGTATTCTGAAATAATATAAAAAATATTCTCCGATCATTTTTCAATTGGCGACACGGTTTATTGGGGTTTTTTTGAGAAAGTGTAAAAATATTGCACTGAACACTTTTATTTTCTGTACTTCTGTTAAAATCCTCGAAAGTCTCTCTTTTTTATGTGGAAACCACACAAGAGTTCCAACCGCCTGGAGTCAATGAGACTGTAGTCCTTTTAGTTTATATAGACTGTCCCGATTGGGGAACGTTGTGAGGCTGAAGGTAGTGGAGAAGGGAAAGAGAGGGGAAAGAGATGGGAAAAATGTAGGTGGGGGGAGTACCTGGCCATTCAGATCTGGCACCAAACACGGATAAAGCCATTTGAAGCAACTTTTCAATTCTCAATGCTGGGATTGTATCAGGGCGATACTGCGAGTGTCTTCCACTTCCACTGGAACGCGCCGGTGATTATACTAAGTATATATCGACTTTATTAATAAATTGTGAAATAACACAAATTAATAAAATAAAATTGTGAAATAACACAAATCAATCAAATTCAATTGTGAAATAACACAAATCCATCAAATTCAATTGCGAAATAACACAAATCAATCAAATACAATTGTGAAATAAGACAAATCCATCAAATTCAATTGTGAAATAACACCAATCAATCAAATACAATTTTGAAATAACACACGTTGTTGAACTCAAGAACAAGTAGAAACCCGTTGTCATGTGAAAAATGTCAACCGTATAGAAAAGTAGGCGCTCGTTTGGCTTGTTTCCTGACTGTACGTACACCGGTCCCGAAAAAATTCTCGTATCTGGTTCCTCGGAACATCTTCCATTGAGGTAGAACAAAGAGAGTATTCCCACCTGACGCCTGTACTCTAAAGATTGCAATCCGTTTGTTAAGACGGAAGAATCTCTGAAACGGACCGCCCGTTTTGGCACATAATCAAGGGTATTTTCAGGTATTTTGGGCTCCAGACGCTGTTGTGAATTGTGCGTGGTCCTTCACTGGTAGTATTTATCTCTCTGGAGCGACCACGCTAAATAAATAAATTTGCCTCGATTGCTCGAGATTTCCAGAAGATCATTTTTTAATTTTTTGCCAACATTAAAACAAAATCATATCTTTGAATTTTAACATGAAGACACAATAACCTTTATAGTGCTATACATCCAATGAATTAACTTGTTTTTTACCGTTTGTCTCATATTTGTAGGATTTATAAAAAAATATATTAAAAAAATCGTTAAGTTTATAATCGCGCGAATCCATGGTGTTTGTTACTTTGAAACTCCGTGAGAGGAACTTATTCGAGTCAACATAGAATGTTTTCGATTTCAGTATGTTGTCTGTGGTATACTTGATAATGTAAGGTGCATATTTATGGAAAAAGGAACTTAATTTTATCCGTAAACAGCTGATCAGAAATTCTGCGTGAAAAAAATATCTAAAAATTTATTTTTAATTTCGTTCTAAAAATAGTCTACGAAATTCGGATTTACGACATCTGTGGTCATAATAGATAAAACATTTCAATAGCTTCGTTAAAATATAAATGGCTGGCCATAGAAATGTTTTAAATAATTACAATAAATATTTTACGAATGGTAGGAAAATGTGATCCAATTGTGGACCGGTATTAATCTCAGAAAAATAAAAGTGGTCCATTTTTCGACCATAAGCGCTCCAGTGGTTAAGGTTTATCGTAAGTACAATATACGTCTTACATACTCGTTTATATTTATCTCGTGCCGTCGAATCTTTAGGAAAAGATAGCATTTTGTTGCCCCAAACGCCATACCATATCGAATAATTTATTCCGAATTATATGTCTAATTATGTGCAAAATTTATTAATGGGTCGAATCTGAAAACATTCAACACCCTATGAGATGTAGACATATCGACCGTCCGATTATTTTTTTTTTTACATGAGCTCCACACAGGAGGCCCTGAGGAAAATAATTTCCCTCAGGGCCTATGTCATCTTTGGGGATGCTGTGTCGAGAGTTTTTATAGGAAAAGGAGGAGAGGAGAGTTCTGGGAAGGAAAAAGGTTTAAGGGGTGGGTAGGAATCTGGAATTAAGTGAGTCCTGGTCATCCGCCTCCAATACCTAGACAAACCTCACCCCACGAACCCGGTTATTCCGACATCTTCGAAAAATCGAAATTTGAGTTGAGTATGCAGCTGTATGTAAAAGTGTACTAACTATCTGGTACAATACCCAGATTACTCATAAACGCAACCAAATCAATTATGATGCAGAAAAACTTGTTTGCAATTGTACCTTGAATACATATAAAATCACGCTGAATATCTGGTGGTTCTTATTGTTTATTTGTTCTATTATTAAATTTATTTTTACACATAGAACCTGTTACATTATAGTACCTGTATATACATTGTATATAACACCGATGAGTACAATATAATTTGTTTACTTAGATACTTAATGGAATTAAGTTGATTTTGCAATCAAAGACATTGATTTAACAATGTAATCTTATTAACACCTATTTGAATCCCAAATATAATAAAATAAAATAAATAAACAAATAATACCTTCATAGATTGGTATGAAGCCTTTACCACTGTTTGGGTTTTTAATCTTTCTATTAATAACTGAAGCACAGTAATCATCCCCCACTAATCCTCCCCAAGCGGCATGCGCCAATCCGCCCTTATATTCTTGTGCGACTATAAGCCATCAGCTTTTGCTGACAAACATAATAGTATATTCCTATGGCTTAAATTATAAATGCTATTCAGATTATCCCAATGCCACGTTTTTGTACATTTTGACAGATTCAATGAATTCTTATCAATATTAAGTCTACCACAACATAGGCATCAGCCTAGTATGGTGGTCGAAGGAATCCCAATTTCATGGAACAAACAATTCAAAGAATAAAGAAACTTTAAAAAAAAAATTCAAATTAAATCTACACCTACCAACATAAATATTTAAAAGCAATAGTATCTAAGAGTTGTATATTTATTTAATTACAGCAACAATTCTACATTATGTACGTTGTTTATGTATTTCTTTAAAAAAAAAAGAATTATACATTAACGATAAGTTATACAATGAAAATAAGTTATATAATAACAATAAGTTATACAATAACAATAAGTTATACAATAACAAAAAGTTGTACAATAATGATAAGTCATACAATAGCGATAAGTTAAACAATAATGATAAGTTATTAGATACGCTAAACAATAACGATAACTTACGCAATAACGGGTTCCATACGCGATAAGTTAAACAATAATGATAGGTTATTCATAAGCTAAACAATAACAATAACTTACGCAATAACGGTTCCATGCCAACTGAGGATAAGTCAACTCATCACCTCCTCGAAAAGCCATTAAAAGCTTTGAAAAACATATTTTTAAATTAACCGATAACCCTAACCTATCAAAACCTATTTAACCAATTTTTGTATATATTTTTTTATCACTCTAAGGGTGGATTTTTTCATTTACCAGGAATGCTAAATGCAATGCTAATTGTAAAAGTTTACAGTAAAAGTCATAGAAATTAGTTTTTTCATTTGACATTTACCATTTACTTTTACCTACAATCTTACAGGACCACAATGGTACTGTAAATACTAAAGTAAAGGTAATCAAAATGGCGGCCGTTGTCTAATTTCACTTTAGGAATTGATTTCGTATGCCGATTTCGAGTTAATACAGAAACTGGTCGACTTTTTACTACATTAATTGCAGATATGGTATGTACTCTTAGTGACATGTAAGTAATGGTTGAAAAAGTGTAATTACAAATATTTATTCAAATGACATGACGTAAATAAAATAAAGCTTCTATCAATTGTTTCTCTCCTCTGCTAGGAATAATGCTGTCAAACCAACAGAGCAGTTGTTATTGGCTTTACGGTTTTATGCGACTGGGTCAATGCAAAGAGTACTCGGAGATATTGCAAATACACACCAAAGTATAAGTGTGTAAAACAATGTTTAATTTGTCAAAGGCCATAGCATCACTCAACAAAAATTTCATATGAATGCCTAGAAGTGACGCTGAAATGTAGGAAAATAATGTGAAATTTCACAAATTGGCAATTTCCAAACGTTATATTAGCCATTGATTGTATCCATAAACCAATAACATCTCCCCAATCACAAAATTTACACAAGACGATGCAATCATAGACATTGCGCATAAAATTCACCGAATGCTTGACATTTATTGTGTGTGTTGCCACATGAAAAACATATATGAACAGTTCCCATTACGAAAATTTGGGAATTAGACTGTTTATCATGCTGTCATCCCTGTTTATCTTTACTTTAGCAGTTGGCGTCGTGAAAAAACTCATTTTGCCGTAAATGTCAAATGTAGTAGAACTGTAAACTGCACAGCTAAAAGTAAAGGTAAATGAAAAAACCTACCCTAAATGACTTATCTGAGATGGTTCTGAGTTGGTTTCATTCCGAGTTGTCCAGTCACCGCAATAACGATACGTTATTCATAAGTTATATAATAACGACGACAGACATTGTCAGTTGTTCAATGAACTAGAAAGTAACTAAAAAGAATTCTTAAATGTTTTTATACATAAATCATAATGCTTTTTAGAAAATTCACTTTTCGATCTCATTCTTGCTGGAACCAAACTAAAATAAAGAAGTAGGTTTTTTTATATATTTTCCCTAAGAGTCGTATTCCCTCTTATTTCTAACGACCGAAGTCAGTCTCCCCTAAGGACTAAAGTAATGGCACAAGGGTACTTTCAAAATTGTTAATGTCAATATCAACAGCCCAGATTTTCCGAGATTATTCCATATTTCGAAAAGTATATATATATTCCTCTTAACGCTACAAACAAAATATTGAATATTCCAATACTTTTTTGTTTTTTTTTAAACCAAATATAATAATGCTAAAATCATTTCTGCAAGGGTCATCTTACGCAAATTTGGTCATAGTTCAACAAGCAAGTTTATAATTACAGAACTTCTTAATTAAATTGTTAAATTTTATTTACCTTAAATTTAAAAACAAAATGTATAAATGGAGTTCTTCGAATTAAACGCAATATCAAATAAAATAAAATAAATACCTCCACACAGCATCCCCAAAGATGGCATAGGCCTACAAATATTTTCCCTTGGGGCCTCCGGTGTGGAGTTGATATAAAATCCTTGCACCTACTATGTTTTTTTCTAATAGTCGGCTTTTTTATTTTAAATTTTCAATCCAAAACTTATTTTGTTTGCATAAATAGATCTACTTAATCGGCACTAACTCCCAACCTTCCTCTTTCCATCTTTCTCCTCTCCTCTCTTCTTTCAGCTTCAAAACATAACTTAATTGGGATGCCATAGTCTTGATGGTTCCGAATAGTTGAATTCACTTTGTTTTATTGTTCAGTTTGCAAATCGACCTTTTTAAAGTAATTGCCCAAATACCTTTCATCGTGTTTTTATATCATTACTAGCTTTTACCCGCGGCTTCGCTCACATGATATAAGGGGGAAATTACTGTAGTGCTTGCACTTATCAAATATCCCCCCTCCCCCTCCCGCATCCCCTTCCCTCTCCCCTCACGCATTCCATATATTAATTTCCGGTACATTCAGCTTTCAAACAGCTCGCGTGCCACCAAAGTTTCATAATGCCAGAGCTCAAAGAAAAATAGAATTATCCAATTTAGTCTTGGCAGCAGTCGTTTGGAAGTTATGCGCGTACAACATTTCGGAGATTCATCTTTATTTAAATATATCGACATCGTTTTCACAGCAACAATTTGTTTTCTGACGTAAGCAAAAACTCGCTTTTGTTAGCGACAGAAAACGTGTAATAAATATAATATTTTAATATTTATAATTTCATCATTTCATTTCATTCGCCAGATCTTACCATTATATACAGCCTAAATTACTCGCATATAATGTAGCTTTCTATTTTTGAAAAAAAAAATTAAATCGGTTTATTGGTTTATGCGTGAAAGCGTAACAAACAAACAAACACACACAGTTTCGCATTTATTATAGACTAGCTGGGTTACCCGGCTTCGCTCAGGACAACATTCGAGAGTGTTCTGGAATGTTCCATTATTTATTTATAGCCGACCCGACAGACGTTGTCCTGTATACAACTGTCGGGACAAACTAAAATTAAAATAGAATAATATTGAATATTCGGTACTGCGATGGTAGCGCAGTCTGCCAGATCCATTGTAAAACATTCCAAAATCAACAACTCCTTAGAAAAAAAAATAATAATTAAAAGAACATTTTCCGTGGACCAAATTGTGAATCTAAACCATCCTCGAATCCCCTTGAACCCACACAAAAAAATTCATCAAAATCGGTCCAGCCGTTTAGGAGGAGTTCAGTGACATACGCACGGACAGAAGAAATATATATATATTAAGACTATAAGACTATTAATTCAGTTACTTGCATGTTCACAGATTGCACGAATGAATAACGAATAACAAAAGAATGGTTATTTACATATTATTTGGATTCATTATTATAGCATTTAAATCAACTCAATTGATGTATAATTTTACCTACCTGGATTTAATCATTGTATTTACATTACTTTGATTATTTGCTTACTTAAGTTATGGCTTTGTCTACTTGCTGACAGCTTGTGACGTGTATTCATAATGTCACGTGTAACTTATCACTCTGTTTACAGTCTTTGATTAATGGGATTTACGTTGTTAGTGGTTCCAGGAGAGACGGACGTATGCATCCATTCCTTCCACTGAGGTGCAAGGTCGAAAGAGTCCTGCTAGAGTGACCAAATGATCTCCCTCAAACAGTCTCTTCGGATCGGGCCTGCCACCCAGTTAAATTTAAGATAGGGCAGCGGTAATTACATGTAGGGCGCAAGTAAAAATGTAACGTGATTTGATCCGGTGAATCAATTTTCGTCGTACATGTGTGAGGCAATACTTAATTGGATTATCAAAACATTCAGTTATTTAACGATGATAAAGGATTACCTTGTGTTCTTCACCGGGTAGATAATGAGTATTTGTACTCAAAGTAATTCTTGATCATTGCTAACAATGAACTTCAGAAAATTTACTGCAGCATCAATGGCTTTTCATTTATTAGGGGTTATATCAAGTACCAAACATAATTTGAAATTACAGAACAAAAACAAAATTTAAAAAAATAAAAAGTCCTTTAAAACAATCGGATTGTTCGATTCGACATATCATTAAAAATACGAAGTGCTTCATTTAGAGCAACTGATTTAGTTATTTTCTTTTCAAAGGCTAGAAACACGATGCCTGCCATTCTTTCGTGACCCATTGACAGCCTCTGAGGCCTATTGATTGCAGTCAATGTTGAAAAAGTAAATTCGCACACAGCAGTGCTGCAGTCTATTGTCACCACAGATGCTAAAAGTTCATACGTATCTCTAAACGTCTCTCGCTGCCTAGCTGCGAACAAACAGTTTACTAGTATATTATCAGAGTCGATGCTATTTCAGGTATGGCACAGGTGTTTTAAGGTAGGGCATTGCCCCATAATGCCCCCCCCTAGCTACGGCCCTGCTCGGGCTCCCCTGTTGCGGGGAACCACTTGGCAGAGGTGTTGGTTACCCAATAAATGTTGGTTCCCGGGGCGGAGGTATTTGATTTTTCAGATAATCTTTCTCATTCAACGCAATATTTCCGCGATGGCAACAATCACACTGACTCCGGTGATTTAAAAAAAATATTTGCTGTTGAATTCACGGCTAGAAGTAATTTAATATTATGATAGTAATGTTGATGTGGGTCTCACTGCTCTAGGCCCCCATAAGTCCTGTTCAGTGACCTCTATTTTTCTGATTTACGTGGATAGATTAGGCTATGTTAGGTTTGAGTAGATATAATGTAGCTTATGTAGATGCAGGTCATATTTTGTTATTCACCTTTTTAATAATAATAATAATATTTGGGTGATTTATACAGCGCCGGTTTTTGTGAAAAATCACCTCAAGGGCGCTGTACAAACTTACAATATATTTCTAAAATCTAGAAAAACTACAAACTAGACAAACAATTAAAAACAACTTATGGCTAAAAATTGCATCCACCGGTTCATACGAAAATATATGTACAATGTCTCGACCAATGAACACGATGCTTCCTAAAAATGTGTACAGGACTATACTTACCTGGGAGGTCGCTTGAAATTAACACTGTTTATTGTCTATTAATAAATTTAGATAGAGTTCGCACGCAGAGGACATTATTGTGAACACTTGTTACATGTATTTAATCCTGAAATGTATTTTAATATTATTATATAATACATTTTTTAATGAGTGTATTTTGGAAATCAAAAGCAACATTTTATAGTGGGCGGTACAGTAGTACAAGGATTTGATCTTCCTATAAGTGATTCGTCAAGAGACAGATTGATGTGTAAAGATTCAAGTAATTTTAATTCAATAAGAAAATTGTGATTAAGACAATCATAGGCAATACAAGTATGATACTCTAAGATAGGTATATTTAAATTTTGATATGAGAGCCCAAAAAGGTATGTTTTTAATTTGGACCTAAATTCTGTTGGGCTTGTTATGCATCTTAGTTCCGGAGGGAGTTTATTCCAAGCCTTAGGCCCAGATACTCCAAAAGCGCGATCTCCAAACTTTGTATTTGGATTGCGTTTAGGTTCCATTAGTCTGCCTACAGCTGATGATGTTGCTGATCTAAGGGTTGACTGCCTCGGACCAGTATTTTCCGGGACACATTGATTTAAATATGATGACATTGATTTAAACACTATACAGCACAATTTGTACTGGATTCTTTCAGGGCACTTGAGCCAATGAAGGTTACGAAGGTGTTCTGAAATGTGTGAATATTAGAGACTCCGGTTATGAGCCGTGCCGCTCCATTAAAAACGGATTGAAGTTTGTCAGTTTGATATTTTGGAAGGCTAGCATAAATACCGTTACAATAACCGTGAAACAATAACGTAAGAGTTGATTAGTAGTTTTGTCGTCTCTGTAGGAAGATTTCTTCGGACTGACTTGAGTTGTCTTGGTGAAAAAAAACGGTACTTACAGTCCTATTTATTTGACTCTTAAGCAAAAAGTCTGAATCTAGATTAACGCCAAGAAGTTTGACGGATTTGTATTAAGTATAAGTGCCTCCTTTAGTAGGGACGTCTGGTCCAATTAAATATTCATTGCAAAACTTACGATGAACCTCAATCTTTATTGCAGTTTTTCCCGAACATATTTCAAGTAATCTCAATTAAATAATTAAATAACATTACAATAAATATAATGTTAACGACTATATGCCCCGTTTGTTATATTAATAATTCTATTTGTCGGGAACATCGTCTACTGTGACGTTCCTTTGTGAAGCCACACTATTGAAGCATCAGGTACCTTCCCAGATCGGATAAGTAATTGAGTCGTGTCGAACGAGACATCAGCGTCACGTCACGTCACATCGAGTAATGTCACGTCATATCGGCGTCTTGTTCGGTACTGTCAGTAGTGTCAGTGGCATGGCGTCATTTGTGAAACTGACAACGCTGATTGTTACTTTAGCACTTTCCCTCCTGACTAATATAAACTGTTCATGATGTATTATTATGGATGCAACGTAACTAGCAGTTGGTCGATCTTAATTTCAAAGGGCGTAATTATTTGATGTGAGAGTTTAATAAAATAAAGATATTATCATCGCAGGAAAGCAATATTGCTGTAACCGCCACTATCTATGAAAATACTTTTACACACTATTTTGCAGATTTTTTTTTCTGCACCGATCTATATGGGTCCTATGACTCTGCAACGGTAAATCAGAACCGTACGAGGTTGGAAAAACTAGCCGTTTAGTCAATAATAATTTTTAACTGATGTAGACACTGAGGAATCGAACACGGATGCCTGGGTGGGACCCAAACGCGATGCCAACTCAGCCTCAGCTCAAATATATTACTATAGTTTTCCATGATCGTTAAAAAACATGTGTGTAAATCATTGACCTAGTATACTTGGTCGAAGGTGTAAATGGCATCTGTGCTATTAATGTTGATATATAAAATTGAATGTTTCTTTGTTTGTCTCTTACGTGGTACCTAAACCGTTCATCCGATTGCGATGAAACTTTGGTGAGTTGTTATGCGCACACTTTTGAATAATTTTGTACACAAAAGGGAGCTATGGCGTTACGAAATTTATATAAAACTGCATGAGAAAAGACACAAAGGGGAGGGGTGACGGAGGGAAGGGGAACGAGGAAAAGGCAGAGGGGGGATTGCAAAGGAGACATAGTAACGGTAGGGGAAAACAGATGGTATATCTGGAAATCCTTTTTTTTTTTACATGAGCTCCACACATGAGGCCCCGAAGAAAATCATTTCCCTCAGGGCCTTTGTCATCTTTGGGGATGCTGTGTGGAGGGTTTTTTTAAGGAAAGGAAGGGGAGGAGAGTTCTGGGAAGGAAAGGGGTTTAAGGGGTGGGTAGTAATCTGGGGCTCAGTGTGTCCTGTCATCCGCCACCAAGACCTAGACAAACCTCACCCCATGAACCCGGGCACCCCTGCTAAATCACCAAACGTAGCAAACCACTTGGGGTGACCTATGACAGAGGTGTCGGTTATCCAATAAAGGTTCCCGGGGCGGCGGTACCCATTCCCGCCTCCGCCTTTGTTTTATTCGTGTATGCACCGGACCCAGAAACAAAAAGTGTTACATAATTAAAACACTTTCTTTATTTGAGTGGCATTGCAATAGTCCTTCAATTTATCGCATCAAGTGCCAGTAGCCCTGTACAACTGTAACTCACGGCACATTTCTGGCACACGTGGAACTCACGTGTGCCAGAAATATCACCTCTTTCGTCACACCATTATGTCGCATTGTGTGCGCCAACAAACGGCTTAATTTATGACGGCGATGCGACACTGCTGGAAAAATGATCGTAGAATCAAATATAGCTTTTAATATTCGTTCTTTTATTCCGATGATGTCCTGTACTTTAAATTATTAATCGATATCGAAAGTTTGAGTAAATACGTTGTATCACATATTAAATTCGATTCATGTATTGTTTTATAAACTTACAAAATTATTTATTGCATTTTTAAAATACATTCGTAAAGAGTATTACACATAAGCAGTAGGTGTATTAATTATTTTTTTTTATTTTTTTTTTTATTTTATTTTAGGGAAATCAACAGTTTACAACTTGATTAATTTAAACATGTTTAATTTACCTATTTCAAAAACCAATTATAGATTTCCTCATTATAGGTAACTATCAAGCAGTATTTACAGCCCATAGCTTACACCTGTATCAGTCGAGATCCCAATATAATCACGACGGTCTATAAACATGAATCTCTTTCTTATTTTGACTTTTTTGCCATTAAAATATATTTTATATTATTTCGTTTGCCGAGTTCTCGTAAAGTGTTTATTGCAAAACGTATAACTTAACTCCTTTCGTATTTATTTACTATGATATAATTATTTTGTCTGCGTTTAAGGTTTTTGTGTTTTTGTTTTTTTACATGAGCTCCGCACAAGAGGCCCTGAGGAAAATAATTTTCCTCGGGGCCTACGTCATCTTTGGGGATGCTGTGTGGAGGTTTTTTTTTAGGAAAGCAAGGAGAGGAGAGTTATGGGAAGGAAAAGGGTTTAAGGGGTGGGTAGGATTCCGGGGTTCAGTGTGTCCTAGTCATCCACCTCCAAGACCTAGACAAACCTCACCCCATGATCCCGGACACCAAACGTAGCGAACCACTTGGGGTGACCTATGGCAGAGTTGTTGGTTATCCTATAATTATGGTTATATATAGGCGGTACCCATTCCCGCCTCCCAAATCGAATTGTGTATTCTCGTAAATAACGACAATTGCAAAAAGATGGATAGGTAAAAATATGCAATTCATTTGAATTTGATAAATTGAAAGACAGAGTAGTGGTCGAGTTGTTTAGAGCAAAGCGTCGGGTTCACAATCTTGAATCGCGGGCTCAGTCTCTTAGCAAGTCCTCCATCCATGCACAAGACACATTTCCCGCTTTTAATCATGGTAGTAGGGAGGGTTACAATATAGAGACTATTTCTTGAAAACCGCTCTTTTCTTTTAATTCCTCCTATGACAGTTTGGGAGGCGGGTATAGTTACCGCCGCCCCGGGAACCATTATTTGGATAACCAACACCCCTGCCATGCGTTTGCCTACCTATTGCGTGGTAGGCCGGTTCGGGAGAGATTGATT
The DNA here is from genome assembly GCA_936435175.1 of Glyphotaelius pellucidus. Classification (NCBI taxonomy): domain Eukaryota; kingdom Metazoa; phylum Arthropoda; class Insecta; order Trichoptera; family Limnephilidae; genus Glyphotaelius; species Glyphotaelius pellucidus. The sequence goes on along the minus strand of OW386558.1, from coordinate 25,854,143 downwards.
GAGAGAGTCTCCAGCTGGACTCTCCCAACTCATCGCCTTGGGAGATTCATACGCCACTCCTGGACTCACTGAACTCACGATTCCTACACACCCCTCATACCTTTTTCCTTCCCAAAACTTCCTTATCTTCTTTTCTTTAAAAAGACCCTCCACACTGCATCCCCTAAGAAGACATTTATTTTTCTCATGCCCCCCAGGATGGAGCTATTGTAAAATAAATACCTACTTAATAGAGCAAATATCTGTCTAAGTAGCATTTAAAGAAAGACTGTGCATTTTGACCCCCACAGTGATGGACACATTGATCCCTAGATTCATATCCACCCCTCATACCTTACTTCCCAGAACTTCCTATACTTCCTTTCCCTAAAAAGACAGCTTCCCCGAAGATAATATAAGACCTGAGGGATTGTTTTTCCTCAGGGCCTCCTGTGAGGAGCTTAGCTCCTTATTATAAAGACATTTATTGTTGTGTTCTCACAATCAGTATCTCCAACACGTCTTGGAAGGAGGATTTCTATTATGGAAGAAATAGAGTTCTTTTGGTTAATCTGTGATTTATTAATACTTCGCGTATTACAAGTAGTGACTACGGTTAGTCGACCTAACTAGGAGTTGGATATAATTGATCTGGTTCCCACTGTCTTTTGTTGGAACCGCTAACCTCGGCCCTCGGCCCTCTGGCGAACTAACTGGGAACCAATCCTGCCGCCATCTTGCGGACTTTCAGGAAAGCTCTTATCCCTGTCATCTATGTGAGAAGGCTGGAAGCTTTTAGATATCTCACATTTTATAAAATTACAACAATTTAGCTTTACATGGGGTGAGGTTCGTCCAAGTCTTGGAGGCGATTGACTAGTATTAACAGGGGTGTCCGGGTTCAGGGGGTGAGGTTTATCTAGGTCTTAGCGGCAAATGCGTTTGCCTACATACTGCGTGGTGGGTAGGGAGAGATTGATTGAGAGAATTAGACCTCTCCAGCCGGACTCTGTCGATCTATCGCCTTGGGAGATGCATACGTCACTTTTGGACACACTGAACCCCAAATTCCTACCCACCCCTTTAACCCTTTCCCAGAACTCTCCTCTCCTTCCTATCCTTCAAAAAACCCTCCACACAGCATCCCTAAGGATGACTTAGGCCTTGAGGAAATTTATTTTCCTGAGAGCCTCCTGTGTGGAGCTCATGTAAAAAAAAATCCAGCACATATTCCAGTTAAGGGGTAATGTGTTCAGTTTTCCTCGGGCGTCCCCGACTTTTTTTACCATTTAAACTACACTCTTGGCACCAAAAGAGCTTAATTGGTTGAGTAGTTTCTGAACCTGTATGGCACACACATTCGGACATTACTTTTCATTCTTCTTTCGTATGGTGATAATTAAAATTATTGTCCCTGAATATTGAGGGAATATCTCATTCAATGGTGAACTTTTTATTACGTTTCATTTATTTAGATTTCAGCACCGCAAGTGACTAGGCTAATTTAATTATTTTGACGTTGTATCAATGTGCTCCTCCGTTTCAAAGCCTTCGCCAGAATGGAATTTCATGTATTAAATTCATGCCTGAAACATGTAAAATGTGCGGGTAGCGGTCGTGTTGAACCCGTCTCAAAGCAAAGGATGTTGTTATTTTCGTATTTTTGGCACACCACCTAATAGCAAATTACTCCCCTCATTATTTATCAATAAGCTCTTGGCACGTGTTACGTTTGGCACAAAGCTCACAGAATTAATAAAATAGTACCTAGAATTATTACTTATTACTCTTCAATCTTCATGTGTTGTTGCGTAAATTACTATAATTTATAATAATAAAAACATGTATTCATCAATAGATTTTTACGATTTTATACATTGTGTTTAGTTTTCATTGATTCTTTTAACAAAAAGGTCACTCTTCAGCTCATTGAGGATTTCTCCCCGGTTTTCCAGCAGTGCCCCTAATACAATAAACATAAAAAATAATTAAATCAAATCTCTAATTTAATATACATAATCTATACTTATATTATAAATGCAAAAATGCGTGTGTTTGTTTGTTACGCTTTCTCGCATGAACAACCAAACCGATTTTAAAAATTCTTTCACCAATAGAAAGCTACATCATATGCAGATAATGGTGACCGGACAACTCGGAATGAAACCAACTCAGAACCATCTCAGATTAGTCATTTAGAGTGATAAAAAAATGTATTTAAAAATTTGGTTAAGTAGGTTACGTTAGGTTAGGCTAATTTAAAATTATTTTTTTCATAGCTTTTAATGATTTTTCAAGGATGTGTTGAGTTGACTTTATTCTCAGTTGGCATGGAACCGCAGATAATATAGGCTGTAAATAATGGTAAGTTCTGGCGTTATGAAATTACAATATTAATATATTATGTGTACGTTTTCTGTCCCTAACAAAAGCAAGCTATTGCTAACGTCAGAAGAAAAGCAAAACAAATCGTTGCCGTGGTAGCGATGTTTATTTTTTTATTTAGGCTTTTACATATATATAACAATATTTATGAAATTATACTTGTAAATAATATTAATACGCGAAGCAAAAATTTTGTACCCCTTTTTACGAAAATTGCGCGGACGGAGAAGTATGAAATTTCGCACACTTAGAGTTTATATAGAGAAGGAGTGCAGAATGCTAACATTTTTTTTAAATTGTGCATAAAAAAAAACATTAAATCAATTAAAAAAAAACATTACACATTAAATAAATTATGGTCGAATTTCGACCATTGGGCGACCACTAGTACTTGTAAATAGTGCAGGAAACAACTGTTTAAGACACTTGCACAAAAATAATTATAAAGTAAAAACATTATTTAATTTGATCCACACTGTTTGTGGGTACAAAACATAAAAAAAAAAATATTTAAAATATAAAAAATCCAAATAGCTTTTTTTCTTTCAGCAGACAAAATACAATTTAAATAGCTTTATCAAAATATTCCCCTATTTGATGAAAAAAACTTCAATAAGGTATGCTTATACATTAAAATTGATGTACTAAATATATCAACAACATCAGAGTATGTTGATATATTTGCGGAAAATTTTATTTCAGGCGTCGTAGTTGATATCTATCTCTAAAAATGAATCGCCGAAATGTATGTACGCGATTAACTTCCAAACGACTGCACCAAATTGGATAAATTATTTTTACCAATGGTAAGCTATGGCATTATGAAAAATTGCAATAGGTGGCATGCGGGCTGTTTGAGAACTGAATGCACCGGGAATTAATGTATGGAATGCGAGAGGAGGGAAGGGAGCTCGGGTCGGGGGTTTGCAGCAGGAAAACCCAGGAGGGGGGAGGGAATCCAGGGATGGGGGCGGGGAACTCGGGAGGGGGGTTCACGAGATGGGGGAAGGGGGGGATTGGAGTGGGGAGAGTAAGGTGGAGGAGGCGGAGTGGGCACGCGAGAGAGGAACGGGTCGCGGGAGGAGAACGGGGACGCATGGGAAAGGACATGCAGGGAAAAACAATGTATTTCTTTGAATGGCATTGCAACGCATGCCGAGTACCAGCAAGTATATTATAAAAATAAATCGTATAACTCGAGCTCAGCCGGGTATTAACCTCTGGTAGGTTCAATAAATTTGATTAACATTGAAAAAAATGTTCAATAAATATTTTGAATTTCTGTCTTTGATATTTGCGTCCAACATTACAAATTGTTTGACCATTATACAGAGTGTTAAGGGACGTACTAGACTTACTTTAACCAGTGATTCCTGACATTATTTAGAGTTAAAAATGTAAACAAAATTTTAAGGTGATTTTTTTATTGTTTTTTTCTTCAAACTTTACAACAACAAAAAAATCTTCCACACGTCATCACTGGTCGACAAATCGTCATCCCGATTATAACTGTCTAAACCAGAGGTTCCCAAACTTTTTTTTCTCGTGGACCACTTTAAAAATTTTACTGGTTTCGGCGGATCTCCTGCTGCAACATTTCTACCATATTCCCACAACTCGACACGCGTTGTACTGAATATTGAATATAACGCTGGAGTTGTGGTCTGTGACAACAGGAGGGGGGGGGGCAATGTGATATGAGGTAGTGGGCAGGATGGGATATGGGCACGGGATAGGTCTCAAAACAATCATTTTTCACCGAAATACTAGTGCTATCTGCCTACATTAACAGGTAAAACCAAACCAACATTTTTGTTCTTTACTATCTAAACCAGCAGGCTTATTCTCTATCTTTTGTGGGATCATTATCGAGATAACGGACGTGATCTCCTGATAGATTTGTGTGATTTATTTGCTTTTTCTATGTACAACATTTATTAAATGGATAAATAATCATGCATTATTGCAGGAATTCATGTTTAAAACGATCCAAACTAAAATTTGTTACGGTAAATATGTAAAAATTACACAAATCTGACAGGAGATCACGTCCGTTATCTCGACAACGATCCCACAAAAGATAGAGAATAAGCCTGCAGATAAATATTCGTGGAACCCCACTTTTGAACCCCCATTTTTTTATCACGTCTACGTGGACCCTCCTCGAGTCTCCCGTGGACCCCTAGGGGTCCACCTGGACCACTTTGGGAATCACTGGTCTAAACCTACTGATTTTTTTTTATGTTTTAAATTAAATTGCAAAAGATATGGAGACAGAGGCATGACGAAGATCATCAAGATGATACTCTTACTGGCATTGATTTTCCTCCTATTTCTAAACAGCGTGGAAATATGGACACGAAGGACGGGTTGTTTCAAAAAATTTGATGAGTTCATCAAATATTTGAAGTTAATTTTCAGGTTCTGTGTAAGTTCTTTTCGAGTTCTGTTTTTTTATCATCATAGGCCAGCTGCTTTACAAAACTGAAATCATCACAGAACTTGAATAGAACTTACACAGAACGTGAAAATTAACGTCAAATATTTGACGAATTCGTCAATTTTTTTGAAACAACCCATCCTTAGAAAGAGCCAGCGAAAGAAAGCGGATAGATGTCCTCGGAAAATCGACTTTCGACGCATTTTAAGATACAATGTGTCTTAAAAGAAAGTTTATATTTAGTAAATCGACTTAAAAAAAAATAATGGTTTTATCGAAAAAATGTTTATTAGGTATAAAATACACAATTTGGGTATTTATTTCTTAAAAATAAATCGTCCAAATGTAAGCCGCCGCGTTTGCAGCATTCATTTAATTGAATAGTAAAGACGTCTCGGAGGAAGACTCCGTGATGACTGCCATTTCGTGACGGATATTTTCTTTTAATTGCTCCAGGGAAGTCAGATTATTGACGTACGCTTTAGATTTGAGATAACCTCACAGGAAAAAAGTCCATAGGGGTTAAATCAGGACTATGAGGAGGCCAATTTATGTCACCTCCCCTGGAGATCAATTTGTAAGGGAAAATTTTACTCGTGGCAGAGACGTGTTGGACGTATGTGACGTTGCTCCGTCTTGCGGGAACCATGTTTTTTGGTTACAGCCTGTCAAGTTTTGCAGTTCAGGCACCAAAAAGTCGTCTAACATTTCCACCAAAGTGGGCGGCGCTTCCCGGCTCAAAAAGAAGAAGATGGAGAGATATGTAATTACGAATATTGGACGGAGCGCGCTAATATTTTAAGTGATAAAAATGGAAGCGAAAATTGCAAAAATGCTTAATAAAACATGACTCGTTTAAAATAGAGCAAAAATCTCGTGGAAGGTATCTTAAGTATCATGTAAAGAAACATTATGAATTTTTTTCACAAATATAACTTATAAAATAATAGGAATAGTCTTGCTTTTAATAATTTTCGCAACACACTTTGCGATTTTTTTCTACAGAGGTAATTTCATATAATTTGCGCTTCGGCGTAGAACGTATCTAGATCATATCTTCAAAAATAACATATATTTTTTTAATAGCTTAAAAACTTCAAATGTTTAAGGGAGATATGTAAGAAATCGGTCGAAATTCTGATAGCGGCTTCTTAAAAAGACAAGATATCAAAAAGAAATACAAAAATGTTACCGGAAATCGAAATTTAATTTTTTACTCCAAATAATGTCAGAAATTTAAAGATTAAAGTAAGTCAAGTACGTTCCTTAACACCCTGTATTGAATGTTTGCCATAGGTTTATTTTTTTTAAATTTGGAAAGTAAATAACACAGTTTTGTGAGTGGCGCAGCGTGTTTAAACAAATGACAAATTACTTACGCAACGTAAATATTGTGAACACGTTAATTTATCAACCCGTGAACCAATCAAAAACATTTTTAAAAACTTTATTTGAGTTTCTTATAAATCATTATTCTACTAAGGCGATAAACCAATATAAGTGTGTTGTGATCGTGTCAGTGTAGCTGAATTTAGCAGAAGAAGAACCATTTTATTTTACTCCTCGTGAAAATATTGATTAATTATTTTCTATTATTTTATTTATTTATTTATACAATACATGTAACATAATTGCGATATTTACTTAAAGTAGGTATATTAAATCCCCATACTAGGCGGCTGCCTGTTTCATGGTGACCAATGGAGGATAGTTACTTTGAATGAAGTCTAATGTAAATTATGCTCTAAAGATTGCAATCTGTCTGTTAAGATGGGACAATCTATCTACGGACCGCCCGTTTCTGCACAGAGTCGAGGGTATTTTTTCAGATATTTTGGAGCTCCAGACCACAGGTGGCTGCCCATTTCAACCGTGGGGCGCACTTGACATCACACTTGACATCCCACTTGACATCATTTTAAATAAAAGATAACAGTTGTAAATTATTTATTAAATCACTTATTTAATCAAAATCCGACCAGTCAGTGGTTGAGTGGGCATCGCGTTTGGGTCCCACCCAGGCGTCGCGTGTTCGATTCCTCGGCTGGCTGAGTCCTCCATCACAACACAAGCAACATTTTCGGCCTTCTGTTGTGGTAGTAGGAGATTTTCAAACATTGTTGGGTTATTCGTAACCCGGGAATGTTTGTCTTTCTTTTTTAAAAAAAAAAATAAAAAAAATAATATGGATTTAGTATAAACATTACTAAAAATGGAAAAATTATAGTTAAAAGTAGAAAATAGAAAGGGGAAAGATTTAAATTAGCATTAGATTATTGAAATGTTCACAACTTTTTTTATTTTTTATGGAAATGGATTTTTTTCCTTTTTTACATTAATCCGTACAGGAGGCTCTGAGGAAAATAATTCCCTCAGGGCCTAACATCATTCACCTCAGGGTCATCTGAGATGCTATGTGAAGGGTCTTTTTGAAGAGAAGAAGGAATAAAATTGGTCTTGAAGAGAACCACGTTGTACGAAGGGGGAAACACAAAGGCCGACAAATAGTTCCACATCCGAGCTGTTGAACTCAAGAAGGACTCGAAGAAGCGACATGTTCTCAGTTCTCATGTTCAAATGTCAACCGTGTGCATAATATGGTGTGCGTTTGGTGTATTTCCCGACTACGCACCGGTGCCGAAGGGATTAATGATGCTAGTTCCTTTGAGCATCTTCCATTGAAATACCGGTAAAACAAGGATAGCATTCTCACCCGACGCCTGTGCTCTAAAGATTGCAATCTGTCTATTAAGATGGGACAATCTAACTACGGACCGCCCGTTTCTGTACAGAGTCGAGGGTATTTTTCAGATATTTTGGAGCTCCAGACCAGAGGTGGCTGCCGATTTCAACCGTGGGGCGCACTTGAAATCACACCTGACATCCCACTTGACATCATTTTAAATAAAAGATAACAGTTGTAAATTATTTATTAAATCAATTATTTAATCAAAATCTGGTGAATAATTAGTTCTAGGTATCACAAAAAAACATTCATAAAAAAATTAAAATTTCCTTTAAAACGTGTTAAATTAAAACACTTGACAAAATATTGAACCTAAAAAACGTAAATTATTGTTGGTGTCGCGAAACTGCGACTCCACTGTTACTTGGCGGTAAATGCTGCAAAGCAAAGCCTATGCAGCCCTCGAAGGACCAGTCCCGAAACTACGTGAAATCGCTCAGTTATACGGGACGATTAGATAGCATACACTCGCAAAACCCGATGGATAGTCAGTCGATAGTTCAGATCTGGGCTTTTGGAAAATTAGATAAGCCCAGATTGGAATAAGGAAAATAGGACTCACCGTTGCAGATGGGGCCTCGCTGATCTCCAGTTTTGGTGTACACTTCTCACTGTTTAAAATTCGCAATATTCTTATAACAATACATGCGCCTTGTCTGAGATGTTATTTTGTACTGAGCAGCAAATCACATTGTCACCTCTCCAAAGTTTAGTACTTTTTGCAACAATTTTTATGGTGACATTTAGGAGGGAAAAATTAGGTAGGTGGGATAAATTCAGGATTTTGACATATCTACCCATCAAGTCCGCGAATGCAATACCCAACCAATCCCATATAAAATTGCGCGAACAATTGTTAAATAAATTATGATATTAGTCTTTTCAAATTTTCACACCTAAAATCATGGTAGGACAAAGTTAGAATCCTATCAAACTAAAGTATACACCCGTGAAAACGATCAACTGTCGGATACAAACAAGATGGAAATTACAAAAGGTTCAAAGTGGTGTTAGAACCTTTTAAAATAAATAGAAGCCTTAAAACCTTGATGTTAGAACTTTGTCATATAAGTGTCTATGGAAATACAAGACAGATATTTTGATTATGGAAATGGGCAAAATAAACGGTTTGGCATTTATAGGTTTTTTGTCCAAATGAGGTAACGATTATCTTTGTTGTTAGTATTTATTTACATTCTAAACTTCCGTTTAAAGTATTTACAGGATTAGGTAATCGTAATTTGTAATGCGAACCTTAAACTTTGATCTGTAAAGCGATATTTTCATAACAGAGAAGCCTCAACAGGCTTTCGAGGAAGAAATGTTCAGCTGAATTTTACAATGATTAAATGATAAAATTACATCGGAACTTAGAGAAAGGTTTAGGAAAAAGTTGGCAAATCGACAAAGAACTTAAGTCGAACGTAAATAATGTAGAGACGTGTTTATTTTGGAAGCAAGGAGTCGTTCTGTAATCTATACTAATATTATAAATTCGAAATGCGTGTGTTTGTTTGTTACGCTTTCACGCATAAACCAATAAAACGATTTTTAAAATTCTTTCACTAATAGAAAGCAACATTATATGCAAGTAATTTAGGCTGAATTTAATGGTTATCTCTGGCGTTATGAAATTATAAATATTAATGTATTATATTTATTATACGTTCTCTGTCTCTAAGAATGGAAATGGTGTTGATATTATTTGCTGGAAATCGTAGTTAATGTCTATCTATATAAATAAAAATTAATCTCCGAAATGTTTGTACGCGCATAACTTCCGAACGATTGCACCAAATTGGATAATTATTTTTTTCAGTACTCGTGAGGTCTGGCATTACGAAATTTAGGTGGCACGCGAGCTGTTGAAAACTGAATGTACCGGGAATGAATGTATGGATGCGAGGTGGGGAAGGGGGGCGTAGGATAATTGACAAGTGCAAGCGCTACAGTTATTTCCCCCTAAAACATATAAAAGATAGTATTATATAATTTTATATACCTATTTTTTATGTAGAACGAAAGCAAGGATATTGGAACTTCTTTCCATATTTCTGACATATCGATCGTCCAGTTGATGAGTCAGACATTTCCAAATACTAAGGACGGGTTGTTTCAAAAAATTTGATGGATTCATCAAATATTTGATGTTAATTTTCACATTCTGTGTAAGTTCTATTCAAGTACTGTTATTATTTCATTTTTGTGAAGCAGCGTTCTATAACGATATAATAACAGAACTTGAATAGAACCTACACAGAACGTGAAAATCAACTTCTAATATTTGATGAATCCATCAAATTTTTTGAAACAACCCATCCTAAGTTGTGTGATAATGAAGAAGATTATGGCGTGTTGCACTACGTCCTTCTTTATTTATTTATTTATAGACGCCATTTTACGAGGCTTTTACATGTGAATAAGTAATAAATATACAGTATTTATTGTACATAATTGAACGGTCTCAGTAACAATATTTTATATTTGTTTAAAGATTAATTTCTTGTAGATTTCCATTGATTTGGTATGATTATTTCCCTCCATTAGTATTCTGGAAAGAGGAATACGTGTGGTAGTTAGTCCCAGAATTTCTGCACTGAAATAAATCCTGACTTCTAGTATTACGTAATGGAATCCGGGGCTTATCAATTCAAGCAATACCTGACTATCAACTAAATCATTTAGAATTTTATATAAAAATACCAAATCAGTGAAAATTCTTCTGTCAAACAATTTGATCATATTCATATCGTTTAAAATAGTGTCATAATTAAACATAATTGCTGGAATACCCATTTTAAAATTTAGAAAACGTAAGAATTGGTTTTGTATTCTTTCAACAGGTTGTACATGAGTATTAATGTGTGTTCCAGACGGGAGAATTACGGGGAAGCTAACGTTTGTAATCTTACACGTCTGCCCTGATGATGAGCAGTGTAATGCTGTCCGAAACGTTGACTAAAGAAGGGGGTAGCGCAAATACTCTAAAAATAAATCACGAAAATGCTTTAAATTTGGGAGGCGGGAATGATTTTGCCGCCCCGGAATCCTTTATTGGATAACCAACACCTCTGCCAAAGGTCACCCCAAGTGGTTCGCTACGTTTGGTGATTTAGCAGGGGTAGCCGGGTTCATGGAGTAAGGTTTGTCTAGGTCTTGGTGGCGGATGACTAGGACACACTGAACCCCAGATTCCTACCCACCCCTTAAACCCTTTTCCTTCCCGGAACTCTCGTCTCCTCCTTTTCCTTAAAAAAATCCTCCTTATAGCATCCCCAAAGATGACATAGGCCCTGTGGGAGATTATTTTCTTCAGGGCCTCCTGTGTGGAGCTCATGTACAACAAAAAAAATTAACTCCAAATGTGCTTTGAATATAAGCGTCAATTTCAAAATTGGAACTGATTGTGTACAGAATTCAGACAAGCGGTAAAGTACCCACCCACCTACGATAAAATACATACTTCTAACGAAAATTATTTTAATTCTATTATTTTTGATCAAAAATACTTATTTAGATTGTCTGTGATGTGCGTTAGTCCTGCGTGAAATCTGATTCAATTAACTGTTATTTTATTTGAATTTCAGTGTCATTTCCAAAATTGGAATTGACTGTGCGAAAATTCAGACAAGAAATGATTCACCTGCTTACTATAATATAAAATATTAATGTTTTTAATTTGTCTTTGTCTAAATTGGATTAATACTTACTACTTTATATTATGACGGCCTCCGTGGTCCCGAGGCAAGACTCTCGACTCACAATCCGAAGGTCGCGGGTTCGAACCCGGCGTGCGCAAATAAATTTTATTTGATTAATTTGTGTTATTTCACAATTGATTCATTTAAAATAATATAAACTCTATTTGCGGCACGTTCCAGAGTGGAAGATACTATCAGTATCGCCCTGGTGTAAGACCACCATCCAGAATTAAAACTTGAAATGGCTTTAGCCGTGTTTAGTGACCAGATCTGAATAGCCATGTACTTCCCCACCTTCCTCTTCCCTATCTCCTTCCCCTCCCCACTACGTTCAGCCTCACAACATACCCCAATTGGGGATGCCATAGTGTCACTGGCTCCAGACGGGAGCAGTTGGGACTCTTGTGCGGTATTAACTGTAAAAATAAAAAAAAATACTATCCCGCGATTTTTAACGGTCATGTTATAAATAAAACTATATTTAAAAGCTTTCTCGGAAATAGAGTATATTTCTGACAAAATAAACTAATTTCTTAAATCAGTAAACATATTTTTTCTTCGCCTTCAATGGGCACTTTATTTACGAATACTTTCTTTGGCCTTAAAATATCACACACAGAATAATAAAAAAATATGTATTTTAAGGCTTTTGCAAGCGAATATAGTTTTATTTAATTTTACCTGAATATTTATTGATATCATTTTCTTAAGCAAATATATTTTTAATTTGTAATGTTTTTATTGATTTACCTTCGCTCTATCTATTTTTTATATAACCATCCATCGAGCCTATTTTTTTGGATAGAAAAATTTGGGCTTTGCAAAAAACCCAAATAAATTGAACATTTCTGAACGTATCCTAGAACTAAAAACTGCTTTTGAAAGGTATTGAAATATGCTTTCAAATTTTGGAATTTAAAAATAAATATAAATATTTTTTTCTTAAATCTTCGCAAATTCACTTTGTGGCGTCATTATTAATTTAATGAAAACAAATAACTTTGTGTACACCACTATTTAATTAACAAAATCAACATGTTTCGAAAACTATGTTTTCTTCGTCAGGATAATAAGCTAATAAAAATAACAAAAGACAAACAAGTATAGACAAATTAGAACATAGACAAAATATTAAAAAGGAGAGGTGATTAATTACTTAAAATATCATAAAAATTATATAAAATAAAATATAAAAATTATTTTAGGATGGGTAAAAAATTACATCAACATAATAAAAAATCTTTTAAAACAAAACTCTTCTTTCTAATATTTTGTCTATGTTCTAATTTGTCTGTACTTGTTTGTCTTTTGTTATTTTTTATTAACTTATTATCCTGACGAAGAAAACAAAGTTTTCGAAACATGTTGATAATGTTAATTAAATAGTGGTGTACACAAAGTTATTTGTTTTCATTAAAATAAATATAAATTTTTCAACATAAACTTAAACATTAAAGAAATATAAAAATTTTGAATCTTTCGTTTTTTTAACCGAAATTAGTAATATTTAAAACAAGTGTATAAATATTGTATTAGGCAAATATATTATAAACGTCATCGCCAATCGGTTTTTTATCGTTTCTTGTAAAAATAATTAATAAAATTTTCCTAAGATTTTTTTTTTCAAATTTCGGCGGAAAACTTTGGATTCATAAAGGTGAACGTTTTAATTATGTTGCGGTTAATTTTTAGATTTGATTATAAAGCGTGGTGTTTCTTCTTTCTAGCATCGTATTTCTAACCATTACATTAAGGGAGACGCGACGATTTCTATAAGACCTATATGAGTTGTTCCGAAAACCGAAAAAATTAGCCTGAGGGGTTAAATTCTTTTAAAATCATCAAAAATTATGCCATTTTAATGAACGTTCCATAAAGTCTTCGAAAGAAAAAAAAATAATTGATGAACGATGTATTCAAATTCAAAAAATCTGGTTCCATGCCAACTGAGCCAAAAATCAACTCAACACCTCTTTGAAAAGTCATTAAAAGCTATGAAAAAAAATATTTTAAAATAGCCTATAACACTAACCTAAGTACGTATTTAATCATTTTTTTATACATTTTTTTCATCACCAATGACTTTTCTGAGATGGTTCTGAGTGGTTTCAATCTGAGTTGTCCGGTCACCAAAAATCTAGATGAATTGATTTTAATGAATATTTCGATCCGTTTTTCATGTTTTCGATATAACTGAGAAAATCTTTTATTTTTGTTCAATTTAATTTCAATCAAATTGAATTATGCTATTATTAAGTTCTGCAAGTGTGTTAGATTTTTTAATATTGTGAAAGACATTTCGGCTTACAATGCAATTTTCAAACAGTGGTTAGACCACTTTTATACGACGTATTTATATTTCACCGACCAATTTCAATTTTTAGGTGCCTAAAACAATTTATTACCAGATAAACCGATTTGCTAAGACAATGATTGTGACAATAGATTCTCTATTTTTTTGGGATATTTTGAAACCGGTTTTCCCCACATTAAATATTAATTTGTTCTTAATTGTTTAATGATGACGTGACTGCTATTGCAAAATTGAATAAAAAATTTAAATACTTGCAAAACTTAATAATAAAATTATTAAATTTAATTTAAAATTAATTTAAAAAATAATAAATTGAGTTCTACGAATAACAAAAAAAAACAATTATTATCACTTTTAAGTTAATATTATTTGTCAAGCTTAAAAAAAGCCTACGTCTTTAATTAATTAATTTATTTAAGTATGTTTTTTATTACACAGTATAGTTAGAACAGCTTGAATTTGCCTTTCTAATATTTTTTTAAGTTTACCTAACTCTGTACCAAACACATAGCTACAGACTTAGCTATGGACTTTATTACGTGGTTTATCCTTTAGGGTACAGAACTCTTTTACGTAAAATGCGTTAGATTTTTTATTAAAACATTAAAATTAAAATAAGTTGAACAAATATGCACATTTCGTTGAAAATATTAAACAATTACCCGCTACAGATATATTCGTTGAATATAATCATAAAATTTAAACAATAATTATCTTGAAAGAAACACAATGTCCTTCGATTGTAAGAACAACAAAGAAAATTGGAAAATATTCAATGATTTTTATGATTTAATTATCTAAATGTTATTCTGTATATATTTTCTTTGAATACGCAATTGTTTATTGTAGAAATAACATCCGACTCGGAATGCTTGAATATCAAAACAACGAAAACAATACAATCACAATAACACAAATCTTGAGAAAACATCTCTATAATAACGATTGTTATCGAATAAAAACAGATAGAAGGTCATACTTACTTGAACCAATCCTTGAAGACACTGGCTGTCTGTATAGATTATGCCTTTATCTCCAAATCACTAAGAAATAACTACACAATATATCCACATAAAGACACAGAATCAAAAATAACAAATCAATATTTTTTTATACGGAACACAAAAAAACACGTCACAAAAAAATATTTAGTTTTCATATTACATATTTTTCTTGTGTCACTGAGTATTTTCAACCATTTTTTTCGCAGATGTTTTAATAAATTGAGTGAAACCTTTTTTTAATCACCAAAGAGGTTTTTCACGTCTTGTTTTTGCAAGGAAAAGGCAATAAAAAACATTGAAAAACCACAAAATTTCCGCACAAAACACTATGTTTTTTGTATTACATCACTGAAAATTTAATTCCCGATCTTTTTTGATTCACAATTTGTTGTTTTTCAGCCGTTTTCACTAGCATTTTGTTTTTTTTTTATTCTTTGTACGGTACGATCGCGAAGTCGTGTTGATAACGTGAAATGAGATACACGTCTATCCGGATCTATAGGTCTCACGTTACAGAAAGTAATCCGGTGTTTAGGTCGGACGGTCGCGGCGCTCTGGCGGCAGTTCCCCGAAGCTCAGCCCAAGGAAAATCCCAGACCTCTGTGCGCACAGGGAAATGAAAAACCAGAGAATCAAGCGACTGTTTTCTTTTATTATTTGCACAATAGTTTACAACGGGACTTTTAGATTTCATAATGAATTTCCACCATGTATTTGCATGAAATGTGTCTCTCTTTGAATCGGATATTTAAAAAAAGGGTGTCAATTAGCAAACACAGGAGATAATTTGACCCATGTAATAAATTATTGAAACTAAAACACTTAAACACATTAAAGCGACGCTTCCCGGCTCAAAAAGAAGAAGATGGAGAGATATGTAATTACGAATGTCGGACAGAGCGCGCTAATATTTAAAGTGATAAAATTGAAGCGAAAATTGCGAAAATGCTTAATAAAACATGACTCGTTTAAAATAGAGCAAAAATCTCGTGGAAGGTATTTTAAGTATCACTTAAAGAAACATTGTGAATTTTTTCAAAAATCTTAATATGTATATATATTTCTTCTGTCCATGTGTATGTCACTGAACTCCTCCTAAACGGCTCCACCGATTTTGATGAAATTTTTTGTGTGGGTTCAAGGGGATTCGAGAATGGCTTAGATTCACAATTTTGTCCACTGGAAAATGTTCTTTTAATTATTATTTTTATTTCTAAGGAGTTGTTGATTTTGCAATGTTTTACATTGGATCCGGCAGACTGCGCTACCATCGCAGTATCGAATATTCAATATTATTCTATTTTAATTTTAGTTTGTCCCGACAGTTGTGTACAGGACAACGTCTGTCGGGTCCGCTATAAATAAATAAAATAAATTGTGGAACATTCCAGAACACTATCGAATGTTGTCCTGAGCGAAGCCGGGTAACCCAGCTAGTATAACTTGTAAAATAATAGAAATAGACTTGTTTTAAATAATTTTCGGTGCATACTTTGCGATTTTTTCTATCGAGGGGATTTCATATAATTTGCGTTTTGGCGTAGAACGTATCTAGATATTATCTTAAAAATAACATATATTTTAAAAAAAAAAAAACTTAAAACCTTCAAATGTTTAAGGGAGATATGTAAGAAATCGGTAGAAATTCGGATAGCGGCGGCTTAAATAATGACAAGATTTACAGAAAACTTATTATACCGCAATAAGCAAAACAATATTTCAAGAAGGATCTTATTCACGGCTATAATCTTAATATTATTTTTTTACGTAATTTTTTTTTGTAATTTGTCATTGATTTAATTGGATGTAGCCATTTATAGCTAGGTAGGTTTTACAGTTGGAATTATAATTCGATAACGCAAATTTGAGATTCAGACAGTATTTTTTATTTTAAATTTAAATCCTGTCTCCTTTTTTTAGATCTATAATTAAGATTTTTTTTATAAAAATAACACTGAACAGATCTTTCGGATTTTTTTTACATGAGCTCCACACAGGGGGCCCTTAGGGAAATTATTTTCCTCAGGGCCTCCTGTGTGGAGCTATGTCATCTTTGGGGATTCTGTGTGGAGGATTTTTTTTAAGGAAAGGGAGGAAAGGAGAATTCTAGGAAGGAAAAGGTTTAAGATATGGGTAGGAATCAGTGTGTCCTGGTCATCCGCCTCCAAGACCTAGACAAACCTCACCCCATGAACCTAAACATACTTAACTTAATACTTATCTTTTGTAAATTCTTGAATAAAATAATTTTTTCCTTCACAATTCGCAAATTCACTTTGTGGCGTCATTATTAATTTAATGAAAACAAATAACTTTGTGTACACTACTATTTAATTAACAATATCAACATGTTTTGAAAACTATGTTTTCTTCGTCAGGATAATAAGTAAATAAAAAATAACAAAAGACGAACAACAAGAAAACTTAAAGGATAATAAAAAATAACAAAAGACAAACAACAAGAAAACATAGTTTACGAAACATGTTGATATTGTTAATTAAATAGTGGTGTACACAAAGTTATTTGTTTTCATTAAAATAAAATAATTTTTTAGACAAAAAGTCCTCTTTATATATGCACGTCGTAAAGAACTCATTTACTTTCGTAGAAATATTCCGACGACGCAGATTGAAAGAGAGATAAAGAACTGAAATATTGAACACACATTCCGTGATCGAGGAGTAAGCTTCTCAAGGCAGATAATGGTTCAAATCCCGGTGTGTTGTGCAATTTGTGTTATTTCACAATTAATTCATTTAAAATGACATATATTGTATTTGCGGCACGTTCCAGAGTGGAAGATACTCTCAGTATCACCTTGGTGTAAGACCACCATTCAAAAATTGCTTGAAATGGCTTTAGCCGTACTTGGTGACCAGATCTGAACAGCCAGGTACATCCTCACCTTCCTCTTCCCCATCTCCTTCCCCTCCCCACCACCTTCAGCCTCACAAAGTACCCCAATTGGGGATGTCATAGTCTCACTGGCTCCGGATGGGAGCAGCTGGCACTCTTGGGAAGTATTCATAAAAAAAGAGTCTGGTTGATTTTTAGATTTGAAAATAAAGCGTGGTGTTTTTTCTTTCTAATACCGTTTAGATCTTATTTATATCATTACCTTGAGAGTAATGGAGAATACGATTTCTATTTATTTAATTATTTTATTTGTTTTGATGCAATATTTTACATTTCAAAGTATAATTCAGTAATGTGTTGGCCTCATTGGGTGGCTTACCCGTGCTGAAGCCCCATTTTATAATACAAGAAAAAAAATTATACATTTCAAATTTTGATAAGAAAAGAATATAATTAATGTTGGTGACTATAAAAACATAAAATTATGATAAATTTAAACTAAAGATAAAAGTAATTTTCAAGTACAAATTAAAGTAAAATTTAAAACATAAAATTAAATAAGAAAATTGGCATATATTATGTGTTGTGTGCTTTGTGTTTTAAATTGTTTTTGTGCGTTGCGTGTTATTCTTTTCATGTGTTTTATTCTTTCATGTTATGAAATTTCGGTAAAATTGTCTTTTTTGTTCTTTAATCCATTTTGTAATTTTGCGTCTGAATTTATTTTTGTTTTCCTCAATTTTATTTTCAAGTGAAAGACTGTTGAAGGCTTTTATAGCATGATATTATAGTGTATTTGTCCAAAGCTTGTATTTACCGTCGGAGTTTTTGTGTTTTCTTTGTACGCTTGTCTAAGTGGTCTGTTGATATTTTGTGTTTGTTGAAATTTGTTTTTTTGGTCAAATATGGGGATTAGTAGTGTTTTAACATATACTTGGCGTATATCAAGTATGTCACAATAGTTGAATATTTGGTCTGTATAGGTCAGTAACATTCCCGGGATACGAATAACAATGTTTGAAAATCTCCTAATACCACCACAAAAAGCCGAAAATGTTGCTTGTGTTGTGATGAAGGACTTAGCCAGCCAAGAAATCGAACACGGGACGCCAAACGCGAAGCCCACTCAACCACTGACCGATCAAATAATCGATTGCTGCGTTTGTCGCTCCTCCCCAAACAATTATTCCTTATTCTATTTTTGATTGACAAAGTGCAAAATATATTGTTTTCATTTGTTTTATTAATATGTTTCTTATGTTTAGGAAAATGTGTATTGTTTTGAGGACTATGAAACCTAAACGAGTTGTTCTAAAAAGCGAAGAAATTATCCTGAGGGTTAATAGTACCTACGAAGTATAAAATTTAAATCAAACTTATTAATAGGCACACGTAAAAAATCATATACCAAAGGGTGAATTTTTCAATAAATATCAATTTCAATAAATCATCGACGTTGTAAAGAGCTACGGACAATGATTTATCATGACTATCTTGATATCAGCATTATTCGATTGGCAAGAAGTAACTCGCATCTCACAACCGGGTGACCTTTTAGGTATCTCCCAGTTTTCGCTCCGTAAAACCGGCCATTAAAGTTGAACCTTTTTATTTTAAAACAGGCACAATTTAATGGATGTCAAAATCGTCTCAAAAACGGTTTAACGACTCTTATCTCTCTTAGTAATATGTTTTTTTAATGGTTTTCCGCGAGTTTTCACTGAAAGTGCGTTGATTTTGGATCAAAGTCCATATAGTTATGTATAATATACGCTCACAGCGAAATTGCGACTTTTTGAATGAGATATCACGTGTATTTATTTTTTGTTGGACGCACGATTTCTAAACCAAACAGCGGCGCGTGGCCTTGACTCACCGTTGCCGGGCAACGATTTCCCCGCGCGTTGCGACAACCGCTCGGCTCACCAGTCGCCAGTAAGTCTGTGATTTTGACGCCGAATACATGCGTAAATTATTGCCGCGTATGTTTTGCCTTAAAACAATATTCTGAAAATTTCAATATACTTTGTACCAAAAAAATACACTGATTTCGGGTATGGGGGGGGGGGGGGTAGTCTAAAACCTCACCGCATATCACCTTATTGAATAAATTAGGATTGTACAGACACTTTAATAGTACACAACTGCTGAGACTGTACAAGTCGCAAGTGTGCCCCACACTTGAATTTGGCAGCCACCTCTGGTCTGGAGCCCCAAAAAACAAGAAAAATCCTTAACTTTGAATAAATTAATGGTCAGTTTGATGTTCCCGGTCTTCTTTATAGCTATCGTGATTAATTTTTGGGGTATTACGCCGTGTTTACTACCTTCTTCTTTAGCCAAATTTTACAACAACGTTGCAATGTCCATCATCAAGCAGATTGTTACGGTGTCCTGATGATGGACACTGTAACGCTATCCGAAACATTGGCTTAAAAAAGAGATAGCGAAACACGGCGTAATATGGCAATTATAAATTAGTTAATATTTTTTGCCGTAAAATTCACAAATGATATATGTGAAATTACCGCTGTTTTCTTAAGCGTAAAAATTGTAACTGAGATTATTTCATTCAATTTATTTCCGAAATCTGAACAGGTAACAGTTTTTATTTGGCAACATTATATTGTGGATATTTTTATTTGTAATTGCGTTGCGAATTTCCAAACCAAATCGAATTACCTTTATATTTTGGGAAGGCCTTTTTAGGCTCAATAATCTGATAATAAATTCGTGCCCTTACCTGTGGAATTAGATTAAAATTTGTTTTCCATTATTCTGTTGAAAGTGCGTTGCTGAGAGTGATTTTGTAAAAATCAAATACGATTTCAATACTAAAGCAGAGAGATATAAGAGAGATCTCTCAAGAGAGATTGATACCTTTTTTGTCATTACATATTCCGATTTTCTAAATTATTTATCAACCCAAAAGCGAGTAAGAAAATTAATGTTACGAGAAAAACAGTTGTTGTAAGAAACATTGTTACAAAAAAATATATTTATCTCATAAAGACATCAGAAAGACTATTCCCTAAAATTTGTGATAAGAGATCGTTCTCCCGCGAGGAGTGCTGTCAGATTTGTGTGATTTTCTACGTGTGTTATTTGCTTTTTCTATCGGCCGATGTCAAAATTTCAGCTGCGAACTGTCACGTATTTTAGTTTGGGTGGTTTTAAACGCGAATTCCCGCAACTTTGCATGATTATTTATTAATTTAGCAGCTGTAGAAAATCACACAAATCTCGCGGGGGAACGATATCTTATCACAAATTTTAGGGAATAGCCTTTCTGATACTAAAATTTGTTAACATTTTTTCTACTCTAAATAATGTCAGGAATCACTGGTTGAAACAAGTCAATTACGTCTCTTGGAATCTTGGGAATAAATATATTTTTTTAATGTGAATACCTAACAAGAGTCCCGTCTGGAGCCAGTGATACTATGGCAACCCAATTGCGGTATGTTGTGAGGCTGAATGTAGTGTTGGGAAGGGGAAGGAGATAGGAAAGAAGAAGTTGGTTGGTTATTCAGATCTGGTCATCAAGCACGGCCAAAGCCATTTCAAGCAACGTTTCAATTCTGAACACACCAGGGCCTTACACCAGGGCCATTTACTTGATACTGTGATAATCTTCCACTCTGGAACGTGCCACAAACTAGAGATGTTATTTTGGATATGAAATTTCGGATCTGGATACGGATACGGATACACGGCCTCCGTGGTCCCGAGGTAAGACTCTCGACTCACAATCCGAAGGTCGCGGGTTCGAACCCGGCGTGCGCAAATAAATTGTATTTGATTAATTTGTGTTATTTCACAATTTATTCATTTATTTATTCATACACGCCTTGAGGGCTTTTACAGAATCACATTATTAAAGTTACACATGTTATTCAGGAGTATAATTGTAAGCAAGTATATAACATTATAAACTGTAATTTAATGATACAAACAGGTATAATATGAACATAGGTATGTAGTTTCGTTATCATTAAAATTGTACAAAGGAGTTAAAAAGTTACATAGTGTAATAATGGTAAAACAGAAGAGTGCTTAAGATACTTTAAAAGTAGTTATTGAGGAACGTGTAGGTATTTACTATGTTGATTTTATTATTAACTTGATCATGAATAAATTGTTCGAAAGCAAGTTTTTCAAGAATTCAGCAAAATTAACGCAGCGATAAATAGTACCTACACATAGAAAAAAATAAATAAAAAATACATGAGTTGTAATATCTTGAAAAGTTATACAGATGAGTTCAACAAGTGTATAGTGTGACAGTAAAAAATAGTACAAATTATGGTACAAAAAGTACAAGATAATATTAATACAAAAGAGAGAGAGGATAAAAAGGTAAGTACTTAGGTAATCTTTGTATACATAAGTTTTAAATTTTGTTTTTATTGTGAACATGAAGAGACCATCGATTTTAATTTAATCATTAATATATTATTATTGCTAGGGCACCAAGATTTAAATAGAAATATAAGTAAAATGTGAGTTAGTTATAATAAGTTAGTTAATACGAGAGGATTGTTGTTAAATGTGTTCTTATTTAGCTACCTTTATTATTCACATATTTCATGTTTTGCGATAATTAATAATTTGATAAAGGTGCAATTGATTGATTGATATTTATGGCTTTATTTTAAATATTCTAATATACTGAGTTTGAATTTAGACACAGATTGGTGACGATAAATGTCGATTGAGTTGTATTTATTTCCGAGTAAATGGAGTCTTTGGATAGGAGAGTTTATAAAATAATTATTAGCGGAATTGGTAACAGAATACAATGCATTCGACCGAGTTTCGCGAGTAGGTACTCGCAAATTAATAAAATTTGTCAAATCGAGGGCGTCCAGTCTGCCATTCGCTATTTTGAAGAGACAAACTAAATCACTTTTTATGCGCCTTGATGTCAAATCGGTTATGTTAAGTAATTCCATTAGGTATATATAATTAAGTTCTTCAATCGGTATACCCAGTTTGTAGTTAATAAATCTTAAAAACTTATGCTGAACTCTTTCAATTTTTTGTTGGTGGGTTTTATATAATGGAGCCCAGATAGTAGAATTATATTCTAAGTTGCTTCTCACCAACCCAGTGTACAATAATTTAAAGGAATTAATTGATAATTCATTTAAAATAATATATAGTATATTCGCGGCACGTTCCAGAGTGGAAGATACTAACAGTATCGCCCTGGTGTAAGACCACCATTCAGAATTGGAACGTTGTTTGAAATGGCTTTAGCCGTGTTTAGTGACCAGATCTGAATAACCAGGTACTTCCCCACCTTCCTCTTCCCCATCTCCTTCCCCTCCCTACTACCCTCAGCCTCACAACATACCCCATTGGGGATGCCATAGTCTTACTGGCTCCAGATTGGAACTCTTGTGGGTATTTCATATAAAAAAAAAAACTAGGAATAATATTATATCGGTTTCGGATACGGTTACGGATATGAAATTATTTCGGATTATCCGCTAGTTTTGGATAATTTCGGTTGCGGACATTAGAATAATAAAATAATTTACAATTTACTTTAATTTAATTTAATTTATTTTTATTTATTTTCGATTTACAGCTTACATTTTACAGTTCAATCAGTTTGCATTTTTTCAGTTTGTACATGTTTGTATAGCCAAAATAAAACCAATTATGGATTTCCTCCTTGTGACTTTTACTTCTGTTTAAACAGCGTTATAAAAAATTAGAAATATTAAAATTTATAATAAAGGAATATGAAACCAAAAATTATATAAAACAAATGATTGTATTAAACTAAAATTTACACAAAACATAAAAATATCAATACATTGGTACCTATCCATAAAAAGCCAGGTTGTACATATAAATCAAATCATGACAGAATTATAAGCATAGACGATAGAAACATATTCGTGAAACATCAGAGAAATACTCTTTTATGTACCCCTTATATTTGGTTAGTTCGGAATTGAAAATGTCCACGTTGGATAATACGTTATTGCAACTATTGCATAGTCTGTTCAGACAAGAATAAGGAACTCCAGTGAAAAGTATTATGGCCTTAAAAAAATATGTTCAAATAGACCAATATACGCTGATTCTGAATATATAAGTTTTATTTCACAATATTTAACGTAGAGTTTTTAAAAAAATATTAAAAAGTCCATTTTAAAACGTGTCATTAAAACACACTGTCAAGTTGGTATAGTTTTTTTTTTTTTTTTTTTATTTATTGTTATCAAGTTTAATTTGTAGAACTCCATTTTAATTTTTTTATTTCTTTTATATATTTAATAATATTATTATTCAATTTATAAAAACAGTTTATTTATAAACAAGTTCTGCTAGGTAATTATTTTTACACGTGACAGCTGTTTCGCCTTCTGAAGGCATTATCAAACTGTGGTCTTGCCACATACAGACGAGGTATTTATGTTATTTCTAGATAGGATTTTGATGACTAATTTTAATTATGAGTAAACTGACTAAAATTATTAATGGTTATTACCCTTTTAAAAGATACCCATATTGTTTAAATTCGACTGAAGGTCGTTAAGTGCACTAATCGTTATTTCTAATATGAATCATTTCCAAATGATGACTCATGGTTTTATTTTCTGTATAATTAAGTTTGAGGTCGTTAATACTCTAAACTTATTCCTAATGTGAATTATTCCCAAATGATGACTCGTGGTTTTATTTTCTAGTAAAATTATTATTATTATTGTTTTAAAATTGGTTTGAACATATCTAACAATGGTGAGTGAATTATATTGGTCTGTTCATTTATTAAAATAGCTTTAGGATTATTAAAGTGCTTGTTAATTTCTAGTTGTTCTAAAAGATTTAGTTTATGTCCTTTATTTTGTATATGTAAGGGAGTTGGCTTATTATCGCCGCTAAGTGAGTGATTATCATCTAGGAGATGTTTGGCAAATTGTGATTGCATTTTATTATTATTTTTAAATGATCGCATATGTTCTTTGAACCTAGTATTAAAGGACCGGCCAGTTTGTCCAATATAAACAGCGTTGCATTCGTCACACTGGAGTTTATAAATGCCGCTATTTTTTAGTTTGGGTATTTTATTTTTTGAATTTTTGAGAGATGATCCCAAATTATTATTAGTGCGGAAGGCAATATCTAATCCACAATTTTTGAGAACTTTAGCAATTTTATTGGATGTCGGTCCGACAAATTCTAAACATCCAAATTTATTTTCCGTTTTATTATTAATTGCTGGGTAAATTAAGTTAAGGTTATTTTTATGTTTTTTATGACTAATTATTTTATCAATGTCTCTACTCTTGAAGCCGTTATTTTTTGCAATGGATAAAATTGTACTTTTTTCTTTCTCGAATGCTTTATTGTCAAGTGGAATATTAGTAAGTCTGTGTATCATTGAGTGATAAGCAGACAATTTATGTGACCATGGGTGCAAAGATTTAGAATTGATGGTCGTGTCTGTAAACGTAGGTTTACGATAAATTTCAAATGTGTGTTTATTATTTTCTCTACTGATTGTTAAGTCTAAAAAATTAATTTTATTATTACATTCTCTTTCAACCGTAAAGCAGATTTTACGGTTAATGGAGTTAGCAAATGTAACAAAAAGGTCTAGTTGTCTGTTGGTACCTTTCCAACAGATCAAAATATCGTCCACATAACGTACATAGTAGATTATGTGTTTACTAAAGACTGAGTTTAAAATTTGATTTTCAATGTAGTCCATGAATATTTCAGCAAGAAGGGGACTCAGAGGCGACCCCATCGGTAAACCATCGTTTTGTTGATAGAATTTATCATTAAATAAAAAGTAGTTGGTTTCCACGCATATTTTAAAAAGGTCAAATAAGTCTTTTTTAATAATTGGATTTATGTTAGATTTATCTAATTTATCTTCAATGATTTTAAGGCACTCTTGGATAGTGATTAAAGGCTAGTGATTAAAGGATAGTGATTAAAATTTTAAGGCACTCTTGGATAGTGATTTAAGGCACTCTTGGATAGCTGATATAGCTACCCAAGTGATTTTATACAGACGATTAAAATTAAAGCATCGGAAAATAGTGCAAAACCTGTGGTTTAACCAAGAGTGTTTGAAGTTGAACGTGATCCCCAAGTACGTACATATTTCTACCAAAAGCAAATCCTCGTCAGCTATAAAAACTGTGCAACGAGCACAGATGATATGGCTGAAGGAGGAGACTAAGGAATGCTGTCGGAAAAGGGACACAATTCTTCACTACATCAAGGTTTTGCATTCTGAATTAACTTTTAAACTGCATCCATGGGAATTCGATACCCTGGATTACGATACCCGTGAACACATCAGCGGAATTATATTTGATAAATTCAAAACTCAAGAAAAGAAAATTAAAAAACTTGTCGAAACTAAAAATAAAAATGTCAAAATTAACGAAGATCAAAGTAATAAAAATATGGAATTTTACAAAAAAACTATTAACCTATCGGACACAATTTTTGAAAAAGAAGAAATAAATTTATTAGATAAAGGCTTCAAATATAAAATAAATTCAGACATTACTAAAAAACAAATTGAAAGTTTGGCAATTGATACAGAAATTGCTCTATCTAAAGTAAAAAATAACGGCTTACCGAAGCAAATAACCACGGATATTTTGAAAAAAACTTTGAAATCGACCAATAAAAATAAATACAGTAATAAAGAAACGAAAATCTTAAAAGATATTAAAACTAAAGTTAAAGATTGTAACCTCACAATTACTAAGGCGGACAAGGGGAATTCGGTAGTTATCTTAAACAAAGTCGATTACGTAAATAAAGTAGAAGCATTTTTAAAGCCAGAAGAATTTAAAATTTTAAAAAAGGATCCAACGGACAAAATTTCAATGAATGTGCGAAACTTAATAAATAATTGCAAATCAATTTTCTTAAATAAATACGCCAGAAGAAGTGCAATGGTAATGAACCCAAGGGCTCCGGCGCTATACGGGCAACCCAAAATCCATAAAGAAAATATTCCTATCCGACCGGTCGTTTCTTTTATAAATGCCCCAACGACATTACTCGCCAAAAAACTTAATTTTCTTTTTAAACAATATACTAAATTTTCTCCAAAACACAGTGTTAAAAATTCTCTGGAAGTCATAACTAAAATTCAAAATTTAGATCTCCCGCACAACTGCCAATTTTTATCTTTAGACGTCGTAAGCCTTTTTAGCAATATTCCTATCCAAGAGTGCCTTAAAATCATTGAAGATAAATTAGATAAATCTAACATAAATCCAATTATTAAAAAAAACTTATTTGACCTTTTTAAAATATGCGTGGAAACCAACTACTTTTTATTTAATGATAAATTCTATCAACAAAACGATGGTTTACCGATGGGGTCGCCTCTGAGTCCCCTTCTTGCTGAAATATTCATGGACTACATTGAAAATCAAATTTTAAACTCAGTCTTTAGTAAACACATAATCTACTATGTACGTTATGTGGACGATATTTTGATCTGTTGGAAAGGTACCAACAGACAACTAGACCTTTTTGTTACATTTGCTAACTCCATTAACCGTAAAATCTGCTTTACGGTTGAAAGAGAATGTAATAATAAAATTAATTTTTTAGACTTAACAATCAGTAGAGAAAATAATAAACACACATTTGAAATTTATCGTAAACCTACGTTTACAGACACGACCATCAATTCTAAATCTTTGCACCCATGGTCACATAAATTGTCTGCTTATCACTCAATGATACACAGACTTACTAATATTCCACTTGACAATAAAGCATTCGAGAAAGAAAAAAGTACAATTTTATCCATTGCAAAAAATAACGGCTTCAAGAGTAGAGACATTGATAAAATAATTAGTCATAAAAAACATAAAAATAACCTTAACTTAATTTACCCAGCAATTAATAATAAAACGGAAAATAAATTTGGATGTTTAGAATTTGTCGGACCGACATCCAATAAAATTGCTAAAGTTCTCAAAAATTGTGGATTAGATATTGCCTTCCGCACTAATAATAATTTGGGATCATCTCTCAAAAATTCAAAAAATAAAATACCCAAACTAAAAAATAGCGGCATTTATAAACTCCAGTGTGACGAATGCAACGCTGTTTATATTGGACAAACTGGCCGGTCCTTTAATACTAGGTTCAAAGAACATATGCGATCATTTAAAAATAATAATAAAATGCAATCACAATTTGCCAAACATCTCCTAGATGATAATCACTCACTTAGCGGCGATAATAAGCCAACTCCCTTACACAGTTTGATAATGCCTTCAGAAGGCGAAACAGCTGTCACGTGTAAAAATAATTACCTAGCAGAACTTGTTTATAAATAAACTGTTTTTATAAATTGAATAATAATATTATTAAATATATAAAAGAAAGTTGGTATAGCTTGATTTTGGCGGCGTGACGTCACCGCACCGCGTCACCTGGGTCAAAGTTGTATAGAAATCAATAGAAATGTAAGACGCAAGCCGTTCGACATTCCGTGTTATTGGTTTATAGAGATTTGTACATATAATATTTTTTGTTTTTATTGAAATATTATTTAGGCCTAAATAATTCAGTATCAAAAATAAAGTATCTATATTATTTAAAATATTCAAAAACTCTGACTGTACAAAAAACGATCATAATGCCCAGTAAAACGCTCCAATGCTGAAATTCAAAATGGCGGGAGTCGAACAGCTAATTCCAGTTCCTTACAAAATTCATACTTCGGTTGGGCATGATGACGTCACACTAGATTCGGTGGTTTTCGGGGGATCTTGAAAAATTAAAACTTTGACATTTATTTTAACTATTAAAACTAACTATAAAAATAAATATGCAGTTATTTAAGTTAGAAGGTCATTATTCATAAAACAAAAATTAAAAAATTGGACTGAAGTTCTCTATTCTGCTTAGAGTTCGTCTCGCATTCATCTACCCTGAACAGTAAAAAACAAATAGCAAGATTTGACTTTATTTCTAGTCTATATTATCTTTTTTTTTTTCAGTAACAACAGTTCTTCATATTTAACTATGTTTTTTGATTTAAGATGAAGTTTTAGAAAAGTAGTGCCACCTCCTTTGCGTGAAAATTTTTTACTGCACTGTTTACATTTTGCAGAATCTACATTAATTTCATCCAAAAATGTCCAAATTAAACTAGACTTGGGACGCATTTAGCCTTTTTCCAAGACTGTAACAATTTATTTACACAACACTTTGAAACCAAGTAAGTACGTCGCCTCAGTTCTTATTTGTCCAACAGACCATTTTAGTTTTTGTTCAATCTCCAGTATAAAATTAAAAATAAAGTATAAAAAATGATAGTTAAGCACTTAACTAAGAATTATTTAAACTAATGAGACCTTTACCTTTACGGATATAGCTTTATCTTAAACACTTATCATAATGTTTCTTTTTTTTACATGAGCTCCACCCAGGAGGCCCTGAGGAAAATAATTTCCCTCAAGACCTATGTCATCCTTAGGGATGCTGTGTGGAGGGTTTTTTTTTAAGGAAAAGGGGGAAGGGAGAGTTCTGGGAAGGAAAAGGGTTTAAAGGTGGGTAGGAATCTGGGATTCAGTGCGTCCTGGTCTCCAAGACCTAGACAAACCTCACCCCATGAACCCGGACACCCCTGCTAAATCACCAAACGTAGCGAACCACTTGGGGTGACCTATGGCAGAGGTGTTGGTTATCCACTAAAGGTTCCCGGGGCGGCGGCACCCACTCCCGCCTCCCAAATTGATTTTCTAATGTCTGTTGGACAAAAACGAATTAAGGCAACGAGTAGGTACTCGTAAATAATAAGTTTTAAAGTTTGTACACCCACAATCACAAACTAAATCATAAACAATGCAAATTGCAAGAGACACGGGCGGCTTGTGTGACAGTGACGGCTCGTCCGGACAAAACAAACAAAAACCTGTCGTAACCTGTCATTTAGACTCCGCCTTTATCGAAACTTTTATATCGGTTTCGGTTACGGTTACGGATATTTTTTTAATTTCGGATATCCGATAGTTTCGGTTACGGTTACGGAGCTCCATAACATCCGTATCACAAACTATATATTATAATCTATTATATAAAAATCAATTGCTGTTCGTTTGTCTCGCGAAAACTCGAGAACGGCTGGGCCGATTTAGCTGATTTTGGTTTTGAAACGTTTGTCATAGTCCAGGGAAGGTGAGAAAATAGGGAAAAATTGCGAGGAAGATAGTAAAAACAACAATTTTTCCATTATTAGTATAAAAACTGAATTTACCGGGGTTGAATGTATGGAATGCGAGGGTTGAGGGGGGAGGGGAGAGCGGAACTCGGGTAGGGGCTCGAGGGAGGGGGAGGGGAACTCGGTAGGGGGGTTTGTGGGACGGAGGAAGGGGGGTAGTGGGGTGGGGAGAGGGAAGGTGGAGGAGATGGAGTGGGAATGCGAGAAGGGAAGGGGACGCGGAAAAGGAAGGGGAGGCGGAAGGGGAACGGGATGAATGGGAAAGGACAAAAGGACGCAGGGAGAAACAATAATTTTTAAATGGCATAGCAACGCGTGCCAGGTACCAGCTAGTAATCAAATAAAATTTACTTGCGCACGCCGGGGTTTCAACCCACGATCTCCAGTTTGCGAGTCGGGAGCCATACCCCTCAACCATGGAGGCCACAATTGATTGAAATGATTTGAAATATTAAAATCTAAAAGAATCCTTCGTTATCAACAGATCCCTTTGAATTTGAACGTCAATCTATAAAATTTGATACACTGGAGCAAAAGTCACCGCACGCCCCTGCATCTCATCACCATCGCACTTACATTATCCTACGACCCAATTCACAATAGAGCTACTTTACCTACTCGGATCTACTCGTCTAGAAAACCATTCCGTGGTACATTGTATAAAGCGTAGACTACAGCAGGCTTCCTGAAGAAGTCTCAGGTATGCGCTCTCGTAGACCGCCGGGAGGCATGCCGACCTAAATGCAGCACGCGGGGCGCCACTGGCTGTAACGGGCGTTACTTACGACTGTAAACAATCGTTAGTCGTTAGCCTCCCGAGTTGGACGATATTTATAGCGATTGTTTGTACAGCCTCCCCCGTACCACCCACTTTCCACCCGGTCCTCCCTAACGCTTTCAGAAGCGGGTGATTTGAATTTTAAATTTGTCTGATTTTAAATTTGTTTGGTTTTATTGCGGAAAGAGTATTTTCAAAAAGCCATAAATCAGAATCGCTGGGCTTGCACGTCAGAAATGTGGATGTTGTAAGGCAAAATGAATGGGAAATTAAAATAGATTGGGAGATGAATCGGGAGAAGCTGACAATTCAGATTTAGAAACGAATCAGCAAAAAACCATCTAAAATAAAATATAATTTTTTTATAACTTTTGAAGGTTATTCCCATCACTGAAAAATATCATTGAAGAAGAGGATAACACTAATAATCTGAACGAAAATGTGAAAGAGAACAAGACACAGAAAAATTAAAAGATCCGCTGGGACTCGAACTCAGAACATCTGGTTCTTGCAAATAAAATAGTCGAATTGTTGATTCTGTAATTTTAATTATGAGAGGTCGCAGTAGCTGAATTGGTAGATCGTTTATTCCGGTAAATAATAATAAAAGTAATAAAAATTGAACATTCATTTTGATTTTTACAAAAGGTTATATAAATAAAATTGGATATATTTATCCGAAACACTATCTAAGTTACAAACCAGTTCTTCAAACAATTGTTTCTGTTGAAAAAGATACTTGCCAAAATGGAAAAAATTAGTCGACGAACGTATTGTTCATTCCGAAAATTTTAAATATGAGATTGACAAAAATTACGTTTAAATAAGAGGTCTCAATTGGTAAAGGCGTTTGTCCCGGTAAAATGAGTCCCAGTTGGGACCGTTATCTTTTTATTTTTCTATTATGTGTCTTGTTCTCTTTCATGTCTGCATTCTCAATTCCCAATTAGACGTCTAGACCGCTAATATAATAATAAAACGACCAATAAAATAAAATAAATTAATGTAAATCAAACAATAGGCCTTGCTAGAACTTTTTCATGACATTTTTAAATTAAGTAAAAAAAATATTTGATCTAAAAAAGGTTTATTTTAAGTACTAGACGCTACATCAAAACTAAACGCCGTAAACCACATAAATTTAACTAACTAAATTAATTTAATATTAAGTACTATTCGGCTACATTAACTAATCTCTAAAATTAATGTGGTATATAATTTAACTTTCTTAAGGAGGTTTATATTGAGTTCTAGATGGCTATATCAAAACTAAACGCCGTAAACCACATTCATTTAACTTACTAAAAGAAGTTTACATTTATAGTATTAGCGAGTACCCGGCGTGCTTAACAAAGCCACTCAAAGAAAGTGTTTGTGTTTTAATTCTGTTTATTGAAATTCTTTTGGATACGCATTTTTTGTTTTGTTTTTCCATCTGGTGCGTCCACAAATAAATCAGAAGGTTTTCCGACCCATCAGGCCATATACATCTGTCAGTATGAGAAGCAAGGATTTTCGAAATTTACCCCCTGCTATGCCCTACCGTTATTATTTCTCCTTTGCAATCCCTCTCTCTTCCCCTCCCTCGTCCCATAGCCCTCCATCTTCCCTCTTTAGCCAGTACTTCCTTATGTTTCCCCATCCCCTTCATATTCTCCTTTCACCTTCCCCGCCTTCTCACCCCGTCCCCCCATCCCGTGAACTCCTCCCCCTCTCGAATGTATCCTTTGACATGCATTCCCATTCCCGCCCCCATTCCCCTCCCACGTTACCTTACCCTCCCGCATTCCCCTTCTTCCCATTCCTCCGCGACCCACCGTCCCGGGATTCCCCCTTTCTATGTTACCATCTTTCCCTCCCGGCTTCTTCTTTACTGCCTCTCAGCCATTCCTGCCCCTCGTTCCCCCTTCCCGTGAACTCCCCTCCTCCCTCCCGAATTCCACTTCCACTTCCTGCTTCCCTCCCTGTCGCTAAATTATATGGAATATGTGACTAATATACTGACTTTTTAGGGACATATACACATCTACACAGCTGTCTGGGCGAAATGCTTGGACTATCCAAATTTACCCCCCACAATTCCCTACCGCTGTCTCCTTTGCCATCCTTCCCTTTGCTTCTCCCTCGTCCCCCAACCCTCCGTCACCCCTCCACGGCATGTCCTTTTGCTTGCACCCATGTTCCCTATCCCCGCCTTCCCCTCTCTCCCGCGTCTCCAATTCCCGCGACAACACCTCCCGCGTTTCCATCATCCTCGTGCGTTCCCCTTCAACTTTCTCCCCACCATCGTCAAACTTCCTGCGAACTCCCCTCCTTCGTACCCTTTTCCCTTCCAAATTTCTACTCCCCTTCTCTTCTTCCCTCCATCCCCTAAAACATACGATATTCATTTTTCATTTTAAAAAATGACACTGACTCCAGGCGGCTCCAGACATTTTTTGACTGAGCTGACTGTCTATATTTTTAATTTTAAAATTCTATTATTAAAATATTAAATAGACTCGGCTTTAATGTGTTGTTTTTAAGTAACAAGCAGAATAACTCTACTCCTGTTAATTCTGTTAATCCTGTCACAAGAAATGTCATAAATCCGATTATCGGGGAATACCAAACTTCCCCGAACTGGATTATCCCCCATTCTGTGTCATACCCACTCTAAATCTCACGGATACAACTTGAGTTATTTATTTTCACATTCAACGATTCAATTTATATTATTTTCCAACGTGGCAGAAATGTTGCTTGAAATGGCTTAAGGCTTGTTTGATTAACAGATCTGAATAGTATACTGAACCTTATGTTCTCCATCTCTCGCTGACGGTCTGAAGATAAACAGAATAATCACATATGATCATCGCAGTATTTTGCGGTTAAACCTGAACAAACTATGTGCGTGACAATGTTCTGACAATAATTTGCAACTAAATATTGGCCAAAATCAGATTGTAAGTTTTTAAAAAGGTCAAATTCCTGTTTTATGAATCCTGCTAATCGAGTATCGCAAATTCGAGATCTCGGTGTTACATTCCACTAGAGCCTACAGTACAAGTCGCTGAAATATTAAGCGATGCAATGAGAATAATAGGTTTTATTTCAAGAATGGGGGCAAATTTTGAAAGTTTTCTAAGTCTGTATTGCTCGTTGGTAGGAAGCAAATT
Source organism: Glyphotaelius pellucidus (assembly GCA_936435175.1). NCBI lineage: Eukaryota > Metazoa > Arthropoda > Insecta > Trichoptera > Limnephilidae > Glyphotaelius > Glyphotaelius pellucidus. The sequence continues at coordinate 25,820,543 of OW386558.1, read as the reverse complement.
AGAATACAATTCAACCGTATGGTCACCATACTACAAACCACAGTTTTAAAATGAAAATTTCAATCGAATTTAAAAACTTACTTTTATTATTTTTTTTATTTAACTTTTTATGAGTAAAACCTCAAATTGTAATATTTTAATTGAAGACACTATGTGCGAAATTAATCGAAAATATGGAAACAGAAAAATCAGAAAAAGATATTGGCACCTCTGGGACACGAACCCAGGAACTCTCTCTTTCCGGGCGAGTGCTTTGACCACTGAGCTAAGGTGTCAATATTATATATAATATTTATTATATTATTATATTTTTCAATATTATTACGGGAGATTGGTAAAAAATTGTTTGAAATTATTATTTTTTTAGCTTTACGAATCGAAATCAATATTAAGGAAACCGAAGCATGAATTTCGTATGGAACTGGAATCAGCTGTTTGATTGCCGCCATTTTGAATTTTAGCATTTGAGCGTTTTATGGACGCGGTGACGTCACGCCTCACAAATTCAAAAATACCAACTTGACAGGGTGTTTTAATGAACTGTTTAAAAATGGACTTTTTAATATTTTTTTTAAAACTCTACGTTAAATATTATTTAATAAAACTTATACATTCAGAATCAGCGTTTATTGGTCTATATGAACATATTTTTTAAAGCCATAATATTTTTCACTGAAGTTCCTTATTCCTAGAATTCATCGCATTGCGAATAAACATTGCAATCTTGCAGGTAAGGCAACTAATTTCGATATTATCTGCTAATAATTAGCTTTTATTATTTTTATTTTTTTTGTGAAATTTTCTCTTTTATTCTATACCTGCCCGGGTGCCCGGGTTCATGGGGTGAGGTTTGTCTAGGTCTTGGAGGCGGATGACCAGGACACACTGAACACCAGATTCCTACGCACCCCTTAAACCCCTTTCCTTCCAAGAACTCTCCTCTCCTTTTCCTTAAAAAACCCTCCACACAGCATCCCCAAAGATGACATAGGCCCTGAAAGAAATTATTTTCCTCAGGGCCTCCTGTGTGGAGCTCATGTAAAAAAAAAATACCTTATGAGAACATCGAATCCTTATTTTTTTGTTTTATTTGTATAACACAGGAATTTTTTGTAATCATGTACCTTCATACTGGTTTTTATACATTACACAATGTTTTAAGTCAGGTCTTATTATTGAAATTTTTCTTAATATTTCCATGAAGGAGTTGTACATGGACCTCTTCAAGTCCCGTTCACTCCTTCCTTTACACAAAAAGGTTCTCCACACAGCATTCCCAAGACAACAAAGCCCCTGAGGGAGTTAAGGTAAAAAAAAAACATGTGTGCAGTTCACAAAACAAGTGAAACCTTCAGAAAACTAAACTTCCAGAGAATGAGACGAATGCAGAGTATCAGGAGTAGGATAATTGTAGGGTTTATTTATTATAATATTGTTAACAAGTATGTTTTTAGGTTTTCACGGCCAAAAGTATTTTTGTTATTTATTTTTGGGGTGTTATGCCGTGTTTCGCTACCTCCTTCTTTAGCCAACGTTTCGGACAGCTTGACAGTGTCCATCATCAGGGCAGATCAGGGCTCATTTGCGGACGCTGTCCGAAACGTTGGCTAAAGAAGGAGGTAGCGAAACACGGCGTAACACCCCAAAAATAAATAACCAAAATATTGTTAACAAGTTTAAAAATTATTTTACGTTTTATTCTACGAAGCCCGCACGAAGAGAGGACCGATAGGCTACGAAGCACTGCACAAAGAGGACACCGATTAGTCTACATATCTCGCAGGTTAAATCCTGTAGATGTTTGCAAGTGTTTGTCTCTTTTTAGTGTCACTCGTTTCCATGTCATTGAGTTTCAAATCACAACGGTGTTAAAGAAGTTTTCACTTCAAAAAAGGTAACGAATTTCCAATATCTATTGCTACAATAACAGTCATTAAAATGCGTAATAATATAAATCAATGAGAAATATTATAAACAAAATATATAATTCGTAATAGAGCTTTACAGAAAAGCTTTTCAAATCGAATTTTCCTCCTACAATGGACACTTTACAATTCCCGTTTAAAATTTTTATTTACAAGTACGTTCTTTTTCTAAAAGTTCACGAACCCTTGTTCAAACAAAGAGAGACTAAAAGAATCTTCAAGTTTGGAGCCAGGGTCTCGGGTTTAATTCCTGCACCCCCAACTTTACTCAAGCTACACCTATTTGTTTTCCCCCCCAACTTCAGGGAGTTGGGGAGGAACGGTATTGAACAAAGTTGTGTTTAACTAGGCAAGGCTGTACTTCTTGCTCAACTTATAAACTGGATCTATTCTTGGCTGAGCAATATCGGTGATAATCGGAAACCAAGTAATCCTTAATGCGTTTTATAATATGATCTGAAAATACTTAATTGAATATACTCGTTGTATGTAATTTATTAGGTTTCACTTTGCGGTTTGACATATTTATTTATTTATTTACGCCTATTTAAGCTTTTACAATTACATAACAATATTTAAGAAATTGTACTTGTAAATAATGCAGGAAACAACCGTTTAAGATACTTGTACAAAAATAATTATAGAGTACAAACATTATTAAATTTGATCCACACACTATGTAAGGTACAAAATATATAAAAAATTCAAAACAGCTTTTTTACTTTCAGCTGACAAAATACAATTTAAATAACTTTATCAAAATATTCCCCTACTTGATGAAAAAAACTTAAATAAGTTATACTTAAATATTAAAATTGATGTACTAAATATATCAACAACATCGGATTATTTGTTTCCTAGCTGTTGAATCCGTCGCATAGGAGTGTAATATTGGGAGGTTGATACAGAATTGTCACAATAATATGGTTGGTACTGTCTTGTAACTGACCTGCCTGGAGTATGAAAAAAGATTACATACAATAAATCAGGGGTATCAAACATTGAATTTACGATTTTATACAAACAGGTTAAATCGGAAATGATTCTACGATCAGATAATTTTATTAAATTGAATGAACAAAGTACGTTATCGTAATTTAGGCATTCTCTAGGAATGCCCATTTTAAAATTAACATATCTTAAAAAATTATTTTAGATTCTTTCAATCGCATCAGAATGAATCTCATAATTTGGGGACCAAACCGTGGAATTATATTCTAAATGACTTCTTACTAGTGACATATATAATATTTTTACAGTATTGACATTATTGAAATCACTAGATACCCTTAAAATAAATCCCAACATTTTCAAAGCTTTATGGGTTATTATTTCTATATGCTTGATAAAGTTGAGTTTCGTGTCAAACCAAATACCTTAGTCATTTATTTCCGAGACGGATACTAACGACATATTGTTAATGGAATAATCGAAAATATTGGATTTTAATTAAATAATTATTTTGTTTATGACCATGGAATTCATTTCATTTTTATAGGTCCATTGGACACAGCCCAATATTAGGTACATTCCTCATAAATTCATAAAAATCCCACTATCCCTTAATAGGTGACCGGACAACTTGGAATGAAACCAACTCAGAACCATCTCAGATAAGTCATTTAGAGTGATAAAAAAATATTTATAAAAATTGGTTAAATAGGTTACGTTAGGTTAGGGTTATATATTGCGCTGGCTCCTACAATCTGAGATCCGATGGAACAACAAGTACCTGATTTAAAGACTTAACTATATTTTTTATGAATAGTGTATCTAATGATGCTTCTCTTTTTTAATTTTTTTATTTTGTTAATTTTTATCTTTTTATTTATTCATATGTAATTAATATTCATATATAATAGCATATGTAATTATACCCTATATGGGATGTGTGGGATTGCACTCCCCTCCCCACATCCTGGAATAAAGACCTTATTATTATTATTATTATATTAAAATTATTCTTTTCATAGCTTTTAATGACTTTTCAATGAGGTGTTGAGTTGACTTTATTCTCAGTTGGCATGGAACCCTTTAATCACCTGTTCAGTTGATGTTTTGTCTCTTTAAATGTAACATTATAACCCATTATGTACACATCTGTCTCTTTCTCTCAGTTACTGTGATAGATTTCAAATTCATGCTATCTCACTGTTTCTTTATTCTGTGTTATGTTTTGTCTCTTTCTGTATTTATGTATATATATATTTTTTACAATATCTCCATGCAGAAGACCCCGGAGAAAATAATTTCCCTCGGGGCCTATGTCATCTTTGGAGATGCTGTGTGGAGGGTCTTATTAGGAAAGGAATGAGAGAAAGTTCTGGGAAGGAAAAGGGTATTATAAGCAATCTAAGGGGTCAGTAGTCATCCAGGAGTGACGGACATATAAATCCATCCCTCCCACTGCGATACAAGGCGTTGTTTCGAGAGAGTGCGGCTGGAGAAGTCAAAGGGACTCCCTCCCGTTCTCTTCCGATCCGGCCTGCTATGCAGCTGATGGACAGATGCATCCGCCCAAGATCCGGACAAACCTCACCCATGAACCCGGGCATCCCTGCTAAGACACCAAACGTAGCGAACCACTTCGGGTGACCTATAGCAGAGGTGTTGGTTATCCAATAAATGATTCCCGGGGCGGCGCTACCCATACCCGCCTCCCATATTGCACTGAATTTAAACATAAATTATATTTCACATTATAAAGGAAACAGCCTAAACAACTAACTGTTCCCCACTACAAAGAGACAAGGTTCTTGTGTTTGGTAAATGAATTTAAGTTCACGTAAGTAAGAAAATTATGAAACAATTATATTCGAAAAAATTAAAGAAAGAAGTTGTTTTTTAAAATATTAACAATAATGAACTCTTATTTTTTTATTTTTTATATTTATTTAATATTTGTATGTTTTTACAATAAATATACATTTTTTTTACATGTTAAACAGAGTTGTAAAATGAACATAACAATAGCATTTCCTCATCATAAAGAGTCAAGGCTCTTGTGTTTGGTGAGGGAATTCAAGCTCAAGTTTATGTAAAATTTAGTAGAAAATAATAATATTGCATCTAATAACAAAAGATATGTAAGAAAACCCGAGATTTTTTTTTTTTTTTTTTTATTAGAAAAAAAAGTTAATATTTACAATAAATAGATAATATATTACATTTCATATCAGACTTTTTTTGGTTACCCAATTAGTAGAGAAATATTCTCGGGTCTAACTGGGGAGCTAGTCTATGTAATTATATATAAAGATAATAAATAATATGCATAGTTACAAAAATGGAAAAATAAGATTTTCACTACTGTGAAATATTACAAAAATATTGTACAATAAGAAAATAACATATAATTAAAGAAACAGAATATCAACAAAAAATCAACAAAAATAATAGCAACATATCTGAATATATCTGAAAATCATCGATAAAAGCGAGTCAATCTTCTCTGTAAAAATACAACGAAAGTTTTTTTTTAAATTTAGAATAGTTTTTCTCACTTTTTATTGTATCCGGTAAATCGTTAAATAACTTTGGGCCTACATATTCATAATGGTGTTGTGCAGCTGTCGTGTTGCATCTAGGTACATATATGTTCCCAGAAGTTCTAGGTCTTATACTTCGCGTTGAGGACATTTCAGATTCTTTAAAAACTTTTAAAATAGCATTTCTTTGAAATAGTTTTGAAACCGGTAGGACCTTAAATTTTTCAAAAAGTTCTTTGGTTGGAAAAATTCTTGGTTTTTTAATAATAACTTTGATGATCATTTTTTGTGTTGTTACTATCGGATACAGATTATTCTTGTAGATGCCCCCCCATGCGATTATTCCGTACTGCAAAACTGACTGCACAAGAGCAAAGTAAACCATTTTAATATTTGAAAGATTTAGGATATTTCTTAATTTTAAAAAAATGTAAGTAAGTTTTCTAATTCTTTTTACACAGTTTTCGATGTTTCTTAAATTTCATGTTACTTTCTATAGTGATCCCTAGATATTTGACATCTGGGGTTTTTTTCAGGATTTTACAATTATTATCGTTACATTCTCCTCCTTTACACGAACGACTGTGCACTATCACGCTAATATTGGAATCTGTGACAGGATCATTAAGGTAAAAAGGTATATGATGTTTTTTCTACATTAAGACTAAGTTATCATCAAACCATTCCTTCAATATGTCAATGTCAGCATTCGCAGCTATATTCACTTCTGTCCATGTGATTCCTTCGATTATGATGACTGTGTCATCCGCATATGAGATGACACTTCCATTAAGAGGGAGAGTGAACATGTCATTGACATATATAAGGAAAAGTATAGGCCCGATTACTGTGCCTTGTGGAATTCCATATTCAGAAGACAAGGGTTCACTTAATGAATTATTTATTTTAACGTATTGTTCTCTATTTTTTAAGTAACTCTGGAACCAAGATAAAGCTTTGTCTTCCAGTCCAATTTTCTCTAGCTTAGCGATCAGCCTAGAATGCGACTATCAAAAGCCTTTTTCAGATCGATAAATATTCCCAGACACTTCCGACGTCTATCCAAATACCCCATAACTAGAGAAGTCAATTTTGCAATTGCATCATGAGTTCCTAGATTAGGTCTAAATCCATATTGGTTAGAATGGAGAATTTTTTTTTCTTCTAGAAATAGGAATAGTCTCTTTTTCACAATTTTTTCAATTATTTTAGAAATGTTAGATGTCAAAGATATAGGCCAGTAGTTAGTCATTTCCTCTGGGTTGCCAGATTTAAAAATCGGACTAACAACAGTTTTTTTGTAATTATCTGGAAATCTTCCAACTGAAAAGCTTAAATTAATGATATGCACGATAGGTATTTTTAGAAAATCTTTAAGATTTTTTATGGTTTCTACTGTTATTCCATCGTAACCCGGCGCTGAGCCACCTCTCAGTGAACTAATTATATTTACAACTTCCGGTTCCGATGTGGGCCCAAGAAAATGCATTTTATTTGAATTTATTGAATTTCTCTCAAAAGCCTCAGTGGTTTTGCTAGCAGCTAAAGGGTTAATTTGTTGTGCTAAATTTTTTCCAACATTTGCAAAAAAATTATTAAATATGTACATTGATTCGGCTCATCTTTTACGTCTATAGAATTACCGTTGTGTGTCAGTCTGTGTATTTCCGACGCTTTCCGTTTCTTATCAATAATTTCATTAATTGTTGACCACATTTTTTTTATCATATTCTACTTGTGACATAATAGATATAACAATAAATAAATTTTAAGATTTAAATGAAATATTAACGGTAGAAATGGACTCTTACAGTTGTTTCAGGTGATTTTTCAATTTAATTTGGAATTTATGTATATTTTCGATAATTTTTAGTTCTAATGGGAGGTTGTTGAAATAATTTATACCTAGATACAGATAGGTATTTTGGATGTGCTTGGTATTAAATTTAGGGATTTTGATATTGTTTTGAAATCTTGCTGATATATTGAATTGTAATGTTTTTAGCTGTATTTCTTTAAAAGTCTGTAGAATTGCATATTTTTTATATATATTGTCTGTTATAGATACTTTGAACATTGAAAAGATTCTTTCAGTAGAGAATGTAGATGTTTTTTTCAAGATAACCTTAATTATCAATCTTTGAACTATTTTCAGAGGATTTAAAATAACATCATAAGTTCCTCCCCACCCTATAATACCGTACTGTAATATAGATTGAACAATTGCATAGTACACTTTTTTGAGGTTTTCTAGTCTTAGAATATTTCTAATTCTGATAAATATATATATATATACATTTCCTAATTCTTTTGACAATTTCACAAATATGTGTTTTCCATTGGAAATGTTGATCTATATATACACCAAGATATTTAATATTTGAAGTTGAATTAAGTGTAGAACATGTTTGATTACAATTAGTTCCATCACATTTACTCTGATGTATTACAATTTTTATTTCTGGATTTGATTTACATTTATTGATAGAAAATATATTGTTATTATATTGTTGACATTTTTTAAATTAAAACTGCGGTATCATGAAACAGATAAACTTATGTCAACAAATACAGCAAGTGAGAGTAGACAAATATATCTTGTGAGTTTAAAATTCAATCATTCAAACTCTCGCACAAAACGAAAGATCGATTTGTGAAAGATGATCTATCCCGAGTTCGATCATTTGCCGAGCATTTCCCGGAGATGGAAAACACTATCTCCCGGTAAACAGTGATAAAAACGAACCGGTCTTGCACGTGAAATGCATTTTGGAAGACGTATAAGTTGAAAATGCAGCGGCTTAGAAGTTATTCTAAGATGCCCGAGGATAGATAAGTTCTTCCAATGCACTTGATTGGCTGCCGGAAAAATGCACAATGCGCCGGTCGTATTTTATAGCGGTGCATGTGATCGTTACCTGAATGAATGAAAATTCTCAATTTTCAAAATCAGAAAACGGTTCGGTCGCATCTAGGAATCGAACCCAGGACTTTTTTCTTCTTAGTAACTCCATACAGGAGGCTCTGAGGAAAATAATTCCCCTCAGGGCCCATGTCATCCTTGGGAATGCTGGTTGGAGGGTCTTTTTACAGAAAGGAAGAAGACGAAGTTCTTGAAAAGAAAAAGGTATGAGGGATGGGTAGGAATTTGGGGTCAAAGTCTCCAGGAGTAACGGACGTATGAATCCATTGTATCTGCAGTGCAAGGTGATGGGTCGATAAAGCCCGGCTGGAGGGGTCTAGTTTAGGTCTCCTTAAACCAGTCTCTCTCTATCCGGCCCGCCACGCAGTAGGTGGGAAAACGCTTTCGCCTCCAAGACCTACACGAACCTCACCCTATGTTCCCGCACCCCTGCTAAGATACCAAACGTAGCGAACCACTTATGGTGACCTATGGCAGGGGTGTTTCAACAAAAACCTTCAGAAAACTAAAGTAGACAAGAGTGGGGAGGCTAGAAGCACCGCACAAAGAGACCGATCATACCATCTCATTCTCTCGCAGACTAAATCCTATACATGTACCTATGTGTTTGTCTCTTTTTAGTTTCGCTATTTTTAGTTTCATCGAGTTTCAAATCACTACGGTGTTAAAGAAATTTTCACTTCAATAAATAATTTGTAACTCTTTTTCAATGTAATAAAAATTATTGATGTGACGAAAATCTTCAAAATTGTGATCTTCGAAGAAATACATATCAAAAAGTATGAAAACATGTCAATTTTTCTAACTACCCGTATAGAATTTACAAATAAATCATTCGCTGTATTTCTTTCGTTAGCAGAGTACAAAGTGTGTATTTTTAGTGCCCTATAACAATACGTTCAATGAGCGACACGCTTGGGAAGTGTTGCAAAAATTCTAAACGCAGAATGCTTTTATATTCAAAAAGACAAAGCAAATATCCCAAGTACGACTCAATTCAACAAATTTCTTTGACAATCATTCTCCAATTATGACAAGTTTCCTTCTTGGTACAGACCTTATTTCAAGTGGCAGATGTGAATGGAGGCATTTAGGTGGGGTCCGCTCTGAGGGCGGGGAGGGTAAGGGGGCGGGGAACAAAGAGCCTTTGTTGAGGCTTCTTTGCATCCTCGGTACATCGTTGAACTCGCCACGGAAGTTAAACCTGAACTAGTATTTCAGAATGATATATTGTATTAAGTACAGTACAGAGTAGAAGGACATTTACTGGCAAAGACTGTAAAATCAAACATTAACATTAAGGTGATCCAATAGTCCAGGAAAAAATCGAAATCGGAATTCACACCCCTTTATGGGGGGAGTTTAAAAATTCTTGAGAAAAAGCTTTTTGAAAGGTTGGAAAAGGTATTTGAGAATTCTTTTTCACAGGTTGATTTCGTAAAGGCTTGTAAAAAACTCCTTTTTTACGCATTGTTTATTGTAATAAAAAGGAAATTTAAAATTAATTTATTATAAAAGAAACTAAATTTGCTACATTAAACAATAAAACAATATCCAAAAAAGGGTTTATAAGTAGGACAGTTTGCACTTGAAAATGTTTTTTTATGGACGTAATACTTTATTTTTTTCTAGGCTTATTAAAAGATGTTTTTTAAAAATGACCGATATTTTTAAGGGCAAAGATATGTTCTACACGCAGTATTTAATTGAAGCATCTAATATACTTCTAAGCGATCAAATTTTCAAAACAAAAATACAGGATTTTTTATGATTTTACATTATTCCGCATGACTTCACCTTAAACTATTTAAAGCCCGATAGTAAGCACTCAAAAAGAAGAAGGGGATATATGTTAATACGAATGTTAGAGAGAGCGCAATAATATTAAAATCGATAATATTTACGCGACAATTGTTAAATGCTTAAAAAGACACGATTCCTTTAAAATAGAGCAAAAATCACGTTGGAAGTGTCTTAATAGCATTTATAAACTCTGTGAATTTTTAATGTAACGCATAACTTGTAAAATAACAGAATAAAACATGTTTATAATAATTTTTGGAGCATAATTGGGAATTTTTTTCTATCGAGGGAATTTCATATAATTCCCGTTTTGGCGTGGCAAATGTTACAGATATTTTCTTCAAAAATAACATTTATTTTTGAATTTTCACATGTAGCAAACACTTTGTGGGAATACAAAATTATAATAAACACCAAAATATAACTTTGTTTTAATTCCACTTTATTATTTCCTTATCCAACCAGTTTCGGTTCGACCTGAACCTTCATCAGGGATGAATAAAAATATATTAAACATAATACAGATATTACATGGTATTTAAAAGAAACTTAGAAGACGGAGAAAGAACATCAACTTAGGTGGGGGCGAGGAGCGGAGGTGGCTACGAGGGAGGGGTGAAAGTGTAAAGTGGAATTAAAACAAAGTTATATTATTGGGTTTATTTATTTTTGAGGTGATAACGTCTTATAAATCGATGAACGCCGGCTGCACTCACGAAAAGCATGAATCATTGTCACGTTCCGCCTGAGCCGAGCGTGCAAGCGAGAGCGCGGAACAAGCGTTCGGCTTGTGACGCATCTATCTCTCTTCCCCTCCATCGTTATTATATGACGTTATCACGTAAAATTATCGTCCGTAAACCGACTTTACAGACAACCAATTTTTTTACAAACTTAAGTGTTCAAAAGAAATAAATATTTATTTATTTATTATTTATTATTTTAACTTTATGAGTAAAACCTCAAACTGTAATATTTAATTAAATGAAGACATTATGAGCGAAACTCAATCGAAAATCTGGAAACAGAAAAATCAGAAAAAGATATTGGCACCTCTGGGACTCGAACCCAGGACCTCCCTACTTTCCGGGTTGGGCGCTCTTATCCACTGAGCTAAGGTGTCGATATCCAATTCGGTCAGTCAAAAGTGACCGAATTGGATATCGACACCTTAGCTCAGTGGATAAGAGCGCCCAACCCGGAAAGTAGGGAGGTCCTGGGTTCGAGTCCCAGAGGTGCCAATATCTTTTTCTGATTTTTCTGTTTCCAGATTTTCGATTGAGTTTCGCTCATAATGTCTTCATTTAATTAAAAATTTATTTATTTATTTACGCCTATTTAGGCTTTTACATATATATTTATATATAACAATATTTATGAAATTATACTTGTAAATAGTGCAGGAAACAACTGTTTAAGACACTTGCACAAAAATAATTATAAAGTAAAAACATTGTTACAAAACGGTAAAAATTCGGAATACGATTGCTTAACTGGATTGCTTTACAGGTTTTTTTTTCAATTTCAAGGACGAAAAAACATTTCGCGAGGGTGGAAATAGGTAATTTGAAACTTTCAAACATCTCCTGTGCTTAATATAGCAATTCATAGACAATTCTTATCATATCATTATTTGATATATATATATAAGCGAGGGCGGGTTGGGGACTGCGGGCGGACGTGGTTTAGTGCCATACTACTACAAAAAAAATAAATGGTGATTTTATACATCGAAGCTCTAGAATTTATTTAACAAGAGCTCATACATGAATATCTTTCAACTATTTCAGAATATTTTGTGCAAAGGCTGAAAAAATGGAAATATTTCGATATTTTCTCAAACTTCAAAGGACTTGCGGAACTTTAGGATATTTTTTGATTTTTTTAAAACTAAATTTTTTTGATGTTTTAGATGCAAAGACAACTTTTTATTACTAGCGCCAAAAGAAATTCGAAAGAAAAAAAATCGGCCCACACTAATGTAGAGCGAATGAACGAAGAAAGTAGTGTAAGATATGACGCAAATATGAATGGTAGAAGTCGGGGATGCCCGAGGAAGACACGGCACGATCAAGTGAATCAGATACTTGAGTTGGGCCATGTCAAGGGTCAGAAAAATAAAAGAGTACGTATGAGACGATGTACGAATGTGAATTTATTTTATATGAATACCGCACAAGAGTCCCAACTGCTCCCGTCTGGAACCAGTGAGACTATGGCATACCCAATTGGGGTAGGAAATATAGAGAGATGGAGGAGAGAAAGGTGGGAAGTACCTGGCTCTTCAGATCTGGTCACCAAACACGGCCAAAGCCATTTCAAGCAACGTTTCAATTCTGAATGGTGGGCTTGCACCAGGGCAATACTGAGAGTATCTTCCACTCTGGAACGTGCCGAAAATATACTATATATTATTTTAAATGAATAAATTGTGAAATTACACAAATTAATCAGATAAAATTTATTTGCCACGCCGGGATTCGATCCCGCGACCTTCAGAATGCGAGTCAAGAGCCTTACCGCTGGACTACGCCAGCCAATATAGTAAAAGCGTGTGCCAAGACCGAGTTGTTTGGCGGCCGTCCTCTCTGCCTACCCCTGCGGGGAAACGGCGTGATGGTTAGTTAACTTCCCTATCTCAATGACAAATTCGTTTTTCAAACCATCTTCAGGTTGGTAGACACCGTAATATGTTTAAAATTGCGAGTAAGAAATTCTACAATTATAAATACGATGATTTCACATTTAAAGTAAAAAATCTTCACTAAAACCATTGAAGTTTCTTTATTTACGTGTATTTACATTTTTAGAATGTGTAAACAAGTTGACAGATAGATTAAATGTAAAACGATCGAGTTAAAACAGCACTTTACAACGTTTAGTCAATATTATAACCGATCTCTAACCTATATCCAACCCAGCAAACCCCAACAATGTTGCTAATGCGAAAAACACACACAAACCGTTTTAAATCGGGTAACATTATATTTTTTCAGGATTGTGTTTGTTGAGTGAAAAATCCCTACACTTTACCAAGGAACTTCTGAAGAAATGACATATATACCAGAGTGCCGAAAAGTCGGAAAGTTGGAATCCTTCAGGAACCAGGGCTTTTCCGAATTTCCCTTGGTGTAGAAATAAAATAATGTGAAGCTGAAATGTAGAGACGGACTTATGTCTATCCCGGTGGGGCAGACGGAGACGGAAAGCTCGTGGGACGGACTTTACGGGAGCACAGGGTGTTATAACAAAACGGCTTTGAGTCAAAAGCAGTTTTATTTTGTTGATGGAGTATTATTTGGGTTTTTGTTGTTGGAGCTTTTGAAGATTGTGTGGATTGAGAAAAAGTACTAACCTAGTCTGGCACATTGGTAATATTAAAGTTTCTTTGATTGTTACTTTACAAGGTGCCTAAAATGATTTTTTTTACATTAGCTCCACACAGTAGGAAAATAATTTCGTTATAACAATAATTTGTGATGGGTTTTTTTTAAGGTAAGGTAGGAGCGAAAGTTCTTGGCTGAAAAACGGTATGAGGGGTGGGTAGGAATTTGTGGGTCAGCGTGTAGAGGAGTGACGATGAATCCATCTCTCCAAGTGCGGTGCTATGCAATGGCAACGGGTTGAGAGAGTCTGGATGGAGAGGTCAAAAGGCCTTCCTCAATCAGTCTTTCTAGATCCGGCCCGCCATGCATCTACCGGCAAGATGGACAAACCTCACCCCCCCCATGAATACACACACACACATACACACATATACATAAACTTTTTTTTACATCAGGGGGCCCTGAGGAAAATAATTCCCCTCAGTCATCTTTGGGGATGCTGTGTGGAGGGTCTTTTCAGAAAAGGAAGGAGAGTAATTTCTGGGAAGAAAAAGGGTATAATCAAGGGTGGGTAGAAATCTGGGGGTCAGTGAGTCCAGAAGTGACGGACGTATGAATCCAACCCTGCCAATGCGGTGCAAAGCGATGTTCCGAGAGAGAACGGCTGGAGAAGTCAAGGGGACTTCCTCAACCGTTCTCTCCCGATCTGGCCTGCCGTGCAGCTGGTGGGCAGACGCATTCGCCACCAAGACCCTGAAAAACATCACCCCGTGGACCCGGACACCCCTTCTAAATCAACAAACGTAGCGAACCACATTATACATACACATATTTTAAATAACAAATTTAAGACAATGCTTTTAATGCATTCACAGGCCAACAAAAAAAATGTTTGTGAAAACTTTTTAAACTTTTTGTAATTTTGAATGCTGATACCGTATTTCATAGCAGTTTTTTTTTTTATCACCCACCATTCTTTTACAATATCGATTTAATATTTCAACATTCTTTCACAATTTCGATTTAATATTTAAAAAAATTGTAAAAATTTGATCTATAAAAATTTTTAAAATCATAGTTTTTAAAATTGGTTATATTTTGCCTACAATCATGTGTAATTACTTAAATTTGAATATTAGATGCTTATTTTATTCTCTTTCTTTCGTAGCTTTTTCGCCGATGTGTTGCGTTTTGTTGTTCTCTGTGAAGTGACCAACAGTAATCACCCATCATTTTGATATTCCACCATCCCTGGTATCATTTCTCCATCTCTTTTATGTCTTGGTGAAACCGTTCCCCTTGCTCTTCACTCACATCACCTAAACTTTCAGGAAAAGAGTCAAGATGGCTGTGCAAAAAGTGGACTTTAAGGCTCATCAGGCATACTTAATAGTGAAATGTGAAAAATTGGTGGGTAACACGACATTTTTATAATTTTTTTCGTAATCAGCACACCAAATTATGCAGGAATTAGTAAAAATTATCAAAAAAGTTTTTTCACTGTTGGCCTGTGTTATTAGCCTTTTGTGCATTGATCACAGTATTGTTTACGTCATTCATGAATAAAACACAAAAAAGGATCTCAGTTGTCTAAACAGACGAGCAAACAATCACATTACCTCTTTTTAACAAGTTCGCATATTTTGCCTTGCAATTCCCAAGAATACCTTTCAGCTCTCTCCCGGCCTGGGTTCCGCAATATTGATCCGTGTCCTCCTAGTATTGGTGACTCCACACAGACACACATGTACACTGGCTGGAGTGTGGGTTACTTCAGATGCCAGACGAGCGGGGTTAATTTGATGATCCCGACGAATCACAAACTGCACTAATGCATTATGTCTTTCAAATAATCCATCAAAAATACTTATTTCTATTGTGGGTCTGTCTGTGAGTAATCAGGATTTGTTATGAATTTAAGTGTCGCTTTCAAAATTGGAACTGATAGTGTCAAGAATTCTCACGAGCGATAAAATACTGTAATATAATATTTTTTTATACATTTCTTTAAATGAATGAATTTCTCGTAAATGAATGAATGCAAATTTTGGAAGTGGAAATTAACACACTTTCTGACATCCGGTCAAGCTGATTCTTGGCAGATAGACTCGTTGTCTATGACAATGCATTTTCTTACAGACATTTATTTACACACACGCATCTTTATGAAATTGGACGACATTATATTAAAAATTTACAGCAGTAAATCTACGAAATAAATTACGATACTATCCAATTTAGGATTTGGCTTGGGTGCTAGCGGTGATCACTCATTTTAGTCAGTTCTTGGGGAGGAAGGTTCAGCCGTAGCATACCCCATTTCTAAAGTTTTAAAGCTCTTAAAAAAATGTGTTATTCTTGAAGATGATGTCTTTACATCCCCGCGCCGAAACGCAAATTATATGAATTTCCTTCGATAGAAAAAATCGCAAAGTATGCTCCGAAAATTATTATAAACACGTTTGTTTCAGATATTTTACAATGTATATGTATGAAAAAATTCACAGTATTTCTTTAAATGCTGTTTTAGACAACCCTCCAAAATTTTCGCTCTATTTTAAACGAGTCCTGTTTTATTAAACATTTTCACAATTTTAACTTAAATATTATCGATTTTAACAGTAGTGCGCTCTCTCTAACGTTCGTATTTACATGTTTCTCCTTCTTTTTGAGCGGGTATACCGCGCTTTAAATTCTCTGTTATATTCTAGTTCAATTCTTTGAAACTGGCTACTAGCCGGCCCAAGAGACGGCGCAACTAGCTATTAATATCATATAAAATAGATGTATAGAAACTTTATTTTTACATATTCATTTTTATACCTATTACCTATTATTAAGGTACACTATGAATACATACATTTTTGTCTTGTGGCTTCCTCTTAAACTAGCCATCACGCCATTTCGCGCCATTTCGCGCAGAGGTAAGCTGAGAGGGGATACACTTTTTCGTAACACACTCCTTGCTTAATTCACATTCATACATCGTCTCATACATAAACTCTTCTGTTATTCTGATTCTTGATCATACTCATGATCCGCCATATCTTTCTCACGCGACCCCAACTTGTTATACCATATATTCTCATTACACTCATTTCTTCGTTCATCCGCTTTACATTCCCAAACCATCTAAGCATCCCATTCGTAACCTTAACCATTACGCTTACATCATCTATCTCGATATTTTACCACACTTATGCCTCAGGGATCTCATTTATACAGCATTCAGTCAACGTTCATCTTTCCTCTGCCATACAGATCGGTACGAATATGAAAGAATTACAGAATTAAAGGCCTACCGATGTCATTATGTATGGAATATAACATCTTTCAAATATCGACCGCGGCTTCTCTGGGTGGCGCGCATCCGAAATGTCCAATTTTCCATGACTCTGGCGCATAAATCAGGCTGAATTCGACCGATGGCATAGGTTATGTTGGCTTTGGGGGCCGTTGTGGTTTGTGGCTTATTTGCATAGACCTGGCACTTAAGAAAACCAAGTCTAATGGGGTCAAATCGCACGATCTCGGTGGCCAGTTCACATCACCTCCACGTGAGATTTTATCATTAAACAATTTTAAATAATTAATTAAATTTTAAGCAATTTTATCATTTGTACGTGTTGTAGAACGCTTTGGTGATTTGACAAAACAGACTGAATAAATGACAGCCAATTTGACAGATGTCGCTTCAACAATATGGCCGCTATCAACTGTCAAAGTTTGGAAGTCCCTATTGGAAGACCCTTTATAGTTGTTTTTTTCCTTTAACTCCACACACTGAGGAAAAAAATGCATCAGTGCCTAGGTCATCTTTGGGGATGCTATGTAGGATTTTTAGGAAAGGAAGAAGAGGAAATTCTGGGAAAGAAAAAGGTGTGAGGGGTGGTTAGGAATCTGAGGGTCAATGTGTCTAGGAGTGACGGAGGTGTGAATTCATCCACGGTTCATTCCTTGTAATTTTTTGTTAACCCTCTATCTGTCATGTACATTAATAAACTAAGATAACAATTTTGAAAAAGATAAGTCTTATCCCTGATTAATCTGAAAGTATGTTACCTGTTGTATGCTGATGATGCGGTGCTGATTTCTAGCACTATGGAAGATCTACAGTCGCTCGTGTCTAGGATGAACGAAGTATGTATGAAGAATGAGTTAATGATGAATGTAAGTAGGTCTAAAGCCATTGTGTTTGAAAAAGAAAGCGTGAAAACAGTGTGCAATATAGTTGTGAATGATGAATACTTGGAGAAGGATGAGTTTATGTATTTGGGAAGTATGTTTACGAGAGATATTGAGCTCCATTAATGGAGGATTGAATTTGTTTTTTTTTATGTGAATACCTCACAAGAGTCTTAGCTGCTTTCGTCTGGAGCCAGTGAGACTATGGCATCCTCAATTAAGGTATGTCGTGAGGCTGAAGATGGGGAAGTACCTGGTCATTCAGATCTGGTCATCAAACACAGCTAAATCCATTTCATATAGCGTGTCAATTCTGAGTGGTGGTCTTACACAAGGGCGATACTGAGAGTAACTTCGACTCTGGAACATACCGTATATTATTTTAAATGAATTAATTGTAAGATTTCACAAATAAATTTTATTTGCGCACGCCGGAATTCAATCCCGCGACCTTCGGATTACGAGTCAAGAGCCTTACCTCTAGATTACTTAACAAAAGACTGTTCAAAGAAGTGAAGCTAGTAGCTTACAACGGAGTGCTGGTATCTGCCTTAATGCATGGCAGTGAGGCATGAAACTGGCAGAGGGAGAAAGAAAATAGAGTGAATGCTGTGGAAACGAGATCCCTGAGGCGTGCGTGTATTAAAAATTCATATATGATCGTTTGAGAAATATAGAGATCAGCAAAGAACGCAAGGCTGATGTTAGCGTAATGAGTACGATTAAGAAAGGAATCATGTAGAGTGAATGAACGAAGAAAGGAGTGATATCATTTTTTAGATTTTCACGGCCAAAGGTATTTTCGTTATTTGTTTTGGGGGTGTTACGCCGTGTTGCGCTACCTCCTTCTTTAGCCAACGTTTCAGACAGCGTTACATTGTCCATCATCAGGGCAGATGTGTAATTGTGTGAAAAAAAATGAAAGGTGTGTATGAATGTGAATGAGACAAAGAGTGTGCGCCAAGACCGAGTTGTTTGGTCCGTCCTTCTGGGAAACATGATGGATAGCTAGTTAGTTAAGAAATTTAAAATCTTATAAATAAGTCGCCTAACAATGGATTTAGCCACAGTTTGAAAATGGTCTTGTAACGGAAACAGCTGTAACAAAATACATACTTAAATACTTGCAGAACTTGATAATAAAACTATCAAATTTAATTTTATAAATTAAAAACAAAAACAAAAAAGAGTTTAGTATTATAAAATAAAGATAAATTATTTTAATATTATATACACATAAGAAATCAAACTTTTGACCACAATTTGGTAAACCGAATAATATCCAATTGAGAAATTCTTTCACGTCTGCCGGTCAGTTCGGGTTAATCTCCCCTAAATAAATACTTGGCCTACCCTTCTATGCAAATTTGTCTTGTCAATGCAGAACCACACGTGTCAACATAGTTAAATTAGCGGCTTGTCGGTCACACGTGATTGCATTAATTACCGGGATTCCCGGGTAACCAAATGATATTTACGTATTATTGTATATCTACAGTAAAACTGTCCTAAACGCCATTTTTCCGTTTGTTTGCATAAACAGGTTCAGTAGGATTATAGCAGTCGTTCCCATGATTGAAATATTTATTTTTTGTAAAAAAATTTTTTACATTACCTCCGCACAGGATATAATTCCCCTGAGGACACCTTTTTTTACATAAGCCCCACACAGGAGGCTTTGATGAAAATAATTTCCCTCAGGGCCTGTGTCATCCTTGGGGATGCTGTGTGGAGGGTTTTTTTAAGGAAAGGAAGGGGAGGAGAGTTCTGGGAAGGAAAAGGGTTTAAGGGGTGGGTGGGAATCTGGTGTTCAGTGTGTCCTGGTTCAGGTGTTGGTTATCCATTAAAGGTTCCCGGGGCGGCGGTACCCAATCCCGCCTCCCAAATGGGTCGTTTCTACGACTCGTTCTCGAGTTCAATAGCTCGGCTGTGGAACGATTTGCAGGCCTCTGAGTTTCCTCCCTCCTACAACACGGGTAAATGGCTTTTCTATGAATTGGAATTACTTACAATAAAATTATTAATTACATAACAGAAAACATAAGCGTAAACCCCAAAAAAAATGTTTTTGCATGACTTAACTATGAAGTAATATAAGTTTTTTGTTTTTAAAATACCCCTTTATGGCTTAGACTATTTTTGAGGTTTTGAATGTTCTAACTTTTTTTTCATTCTTATAAAATTATACACAAAATAAATAAAAAACACTTTTTCGCTTACTTACCTCGTGCAAATAAGACGCAAGATTTTAAATTTTGAAGACATGAAAATCGAAATATTTCTAGCGTTTATATTCCTCTTAAAAGACCAGCATCCCCAAAGATGACACGGCCCAGATTTTCCTCTGTCGCGGTTAGTTAGTTACTTGAAATACGGTTTGCCATTTATCTTGAAATTGAATTTTCATTCGAAGAATTATTTGCTTTTCTTTGTAAATATTCTCTCCGGGAATATGAAACGTCCCTTTTAATTTATTCAATTTACAGTTTGATAAAATATTTGAAGAGTCCGCATGCAAATATTGATTGTTCAATCTTCTTTAGGAATCTTTGTTAGGAATACGTTTTATAGGAAAAGAAATTTATTTCGTATTATACGCCCTTTCAAGTCAATTAGTCAAATTTATTATCTTAGATGTGAAGCTAGAAGTCTTAGATATTCTTAGACTAGAAAATCTAAAAAGAATCTACTATGCAATACGGCATTGTAGGCTGGGGAGGAACACATTATGATATTATTTAAATCTTCTCTAATAGTTCAAAGATTGATAATTAAAGTTATTCTAAGAAAACCATGCACATTTACTACTGAAAAAAATCTTTTCAATATTCAATGTACCTACAATAAACAAAATATATAAAAAATATTCAATACAACAAACTTTTAAAGAAATACGGTTAAATATGTTATATTTCAAAATATCAGCAAGATATCAGAATAATCTAACAATCCCAAAATTAAATACCAAATAAAAAACACTTATATGTATCTAGGTATAACTTATTTTAACAATTTCCTGGTAAATCTAAAAATTATCGAAAATAATCATGAATTCCAACTTAAATTGAAAAATTACCTGAAACTACTGTGGAAGTTTTTATAGCTATTACATCAGAGTGGAAGATACTCTCAGTATCGCCCTGGTGTAAAACCACTGTTCAAAATTGAAACGTTGCTTGAAATGGCTTTAGCCGTGTTTGGTGACCAGATCTGAATAGCCAGGTACTTCTCACCTTCCTCTTCCCCATCTCCTTCCCCTCCCCACTATCTTAAGCCTCACAACATATCCCAATTGGGGATGCCATAGTCTCACTGGCTCCAGACGGGAGCAGTTGGGACTCTTGTGCGGTATTCATGTAAACAAAAAAAACTATTATTATTTTTTTTTTTTAAATTGAAAATTTTCTTTTGTTTTGAGTTTTTCTTACTTATCTTTTTGTAACTATTTGAAATATTTTATCTTTTAATTACTTACACATTATAATCGAGAATGAATTCCCTCACCAAACACATGAACCTCGGCTCTTTATGGTGAGGAAAGGCTATCGTTACATTCATTGCAACACTGTTATAACATGTAAAATAAATGTATTTATTTTAAAAACATACACATATTAAATAAAATAAAATAATTTATTACCTTAGATGCGACGCTATAAGTCCATGGTGGAGTTCGGATAACAATCCTAATAAATAAAAATATATGCCTTGTTCATAATTTTCTTAGGTGAAAACGCCTGAATTTTAGTAATCTGCAATCAGCTCAACTTATGTGTTAATCTAAATACTGTAAACTAGGCGTTGATTGGTACAGACAATAATAGATGATGTTGTTCTGTCTCTTGACATAAACTACTATTGATTTAAACTTATGACATGTTTTTAAGGCGCCATATCCTCGCTCGAAAAGAAGAAGATAGAGAGATATGTAATTACAAATGTTAGACAGAGCGCGCTAATATTTAAAACGATGAAGTTGCAGCGAAAATTGTGAAAATGTTTAATAAAACACGACTCGTTTAGAATAGAGGACATTTATTTTAAGAGCTTAAAAACTTCAAATGTTCAAGGGGGAAACGCAAGAAATCGGTAGAAATTCGGGTAGCGGCAGCTTAACTTCTCAAGCGCCAAAAGTACCTACCCATCGGACACAAAAAATGTGTATCTATTAGAGCCAGATAGCCTCGCGCCGATCCAAAACTCACCCTATGCCGGAAATCTCGGATGGCTTGACATGGCTCTGGGATCCAGTGACAGCTACTCACCGGGGTAAAGTAACCACGACAGGCAATGACGTCGTATATTATATATAGACGTATTTATGGTATATAATATATAGACGACATATATAATGTATAGTAGTATTATTATTCACAACTGCCAGTTACAATAATAATCATATGTTCGTCAATCTCTCCATATCCGGAGAGATTCACTCTCATTATAAAAAGGTTAATTGTTGCATATAAATAAAATCGGAAATATTTTTCCGAGACGCTATCTAGGTTACAAACCAATTCTTAGAATGATTGTTTCCAATATAAAGGAAGGCCTATAATATGGAAAAAAATAGTTGAAGATAATATTGTTAAATCTAAAATTTGAAGGTGGCACTGTCGGAATTGGTAAACGCGCACGTCCCGGTTAGACGAGAGGTTCTGGGTTCGAGTCCCAGTTCCGACCATTATCTTTTTCAATTTTCCTGTATTTTTTGTCTTTCATATTTTCGTTTAGATTATTATTGTTATCTTTTTCTTCAATTATATTAAACATTTCAATTTAGAAATGTTATTTTAAATACCTACTCACTTTTAAATAAACCTGTGTTGAATATTGTAAAAGAAAACAACTATTATTTCTTCAAACTTCACAAATACACTTTGTGGCGACATTTTTAATTAAATGAAAAGAAATTCCTTTTTTTAACTCCCTTGAATATTTTTTCTATACTTAGTTCTTATTTGTCTACACTTGGGTTTGTCTTTTGTTATTTTTAATATAAATCTTATCCTATAGATGATAATATTGATTATGTTGTGGTGTTTTTACAAAGCTATTTGTTTGCATGTAATGAAAACTGCTCTATTTACATCTTTATTTTGAATGCCTTTTTTAAATAAGCCTTTTTTAGTGAAAAAACAACCTATAGGGGCATTATATTTAGGTGCCTTTATTTTATGTTGGGGAATTTCACCATCCCCTTGATAGCCTATCCATAGGATTATGCATAATTTCGATTAACGATTTGCAATTTATTTATTAATTCTGTGTGAATTTACTATTCGGTACTTGAACCTACGAATAGTGACATCATAGATCAAACAAGTTACCCGAGTTTTCTACCTATTGCGAGAAAATAAACTTCATCCTATGGATGAGCTATCAAGAGGATGGTGGGATGCCCCTAAATAATTATTCAATTTTCATTGGAAATCTTGTTTTCATAACTTTTGAAGGTTATACAAAAAAAAAGATAAATTCAATATGGTTTTGTATACATAATTATTAAATAAGTCATACGACTATAAACTATCATTTTTTAGCCACAAACACTTTCTAAAACATTTCTACAATAAATATACATAGTAACGGAAACACTTTGAAAGAATGCAGATTTTTAACTGGGAAACGGATGCATGTCATTGAAATCTAGCAGTGAAGTGTCAACTTTATCAAGAACATCTGGCTACGTCTTATCAGCTTAATTTATTATAATGGGATAATATTTCTTGGTCAATCCCTCTAAATCCTTTAGATTTTCAGTGATTTTCTTTGTTCTCAAATCAAGGCCTCTGCAGAATGCAATCATAGACTCTGGCGTAGGTCTCTGTATAGAGCAGCTTGCATACAGCTGCGTTATTGTCTATGGACATCTCAGGCACCTTCAGCTCGGGGTTGACGGCCACCTTCATCGTGTACTGGCCGGGGGTCAGCTCCGAGATGTCCACCCACTGGCAGTCAATGTTGTACTTGTAAATATCGGAGCAGTTCACTGAGATACCTGGAAACAATTTTAAAATTGAGAGAAATGGCTGAGTGGCCTTTTTCATGCTAAATATAAATTTGGTTTGGAGTCCAAAATACTTAACCAAACTAAATAATTATTTTTTTTAATCAAAAGGTACTGCAAATATCTTTGTTGTAAGGATACATGCTACTTTATTTATAAGTGTTTTAAATTTTACAATTTCAAGGCAATTAAAAACGAAAATTTAAAAAGGTACAGTGCCCCTTTTCAGAAATTAGTAGTACTTTCCAAAAGAGTATGATTATTTTTCATTTTCTAAGATAATTTTATGGTATTTATTTTTTTTATATGATTACTGCACAAGAGTCTCAACTGCTCCCGTCTGGAGCCAGTGAGACTATGGCATCCCCAGTCGGGGTATGTTGTGAGGCTGAAGGTAGTGAGGAGGGGAAGGAGATGGGGAAGAGGAAGGTGGGAAGTACCTGGCTATTCAGATCTGGTCATCAAACACGGCTAATAAGACCATTTCAAGCAACGTTTCAATTCTGAACGGTGGTCTTACACCAGAGTATCTGTATATACTGAGAGTATCTTCCACTCTAGAACGTGCCACAAATATACTATATATTATTTTTAATGAATAAATTGTGAAATAACGCAAATTAATCATATAAAATTTATTTGCCGCGCCGGGATTCAATCCTGTGACCTTCGGAATGCGAGTCAAGAGCCTTACCGCTGGATGGCCTTAATGCTTTGTAAGGAAGATAATTTACGTGGACGGCGATATTTTTTTTATTTCTGAAATGTATGTGTGAAGATAGTCATTTACATTTTTTTTAAATAAAATTTTACAGTACAAAATTATAAATATGGAAAACTTGAAAAAGTCGACAACTTTAGGTTACACTTTTTTATATTTAATGCATGGCAAGGAAGGATTTACGTGGACGCCGATTTTTGTATTTCTGAAATGTATTTATCAAGAAACTTTGTATTGTAGGTAATACAATAAAACCAGTTCTTCAATGGATGACCTAAGCTTTAAGAAGGCAAGGTTTGGTTTGAAGTAACCAGAAACAAGTATATCTGTGACTTACCTTGGTCCCCATAGTGCTCGCACGCGTACTTGGGCTCCACCCCCGGCAGACACGTGTTGTCCTCCAGACAGAACGAGGCCTTGTGCCCCTCGGCCACACGACGTCCCTGCTCGTCCATTATGTCGAAGGTCGCAAACACCTCCATGCTGTGGTAGTGCCTAAGGACACAGAAAACAATTCCGTTTATTATTGGTTAACAATAATCAATGTTAGCATGTTTATGCTTATTAAAAAAATATGTGTTTGGCCATTATCTTATATGTTTAAAAAAGATTTCTGCCTGAATTTTGAGTTGTGACAAATTTTTTTTTGTATTATTTCCAAATGGGAAGCTCTAAGGAAAATAATATCCCTCATGGCAAATGCCATTTTAGGGGATGCTGTGGAGGGATTTTGGGGTGGGTGTGTGTCATATCTGGGGATGAATGTGTCCAGGAATGACGTCGGTATGAATCCACCCCCCCCCCCCCCCTCCTGCGGTGCAAGCGATGGGTCGAGAGAATCTTGCTGAAGATTTCAAAAGATCCCATCAACGCCTCAACGCGTCTTTTCTGATCCAGCCCGCAACACAGTAGGTAGACAAATCACCTCAAACCACACCCCATAAACCCGGGCACCCCTGCTAAGTCATAAAACATAGCAAACCTCTTGCGGTGGCCTACGGCGGAGATGTTGGTTATCCAATAAATCCCGGGCCGACGATACCCATACCCGCCTCCCAAATTACATAGATTCATTTGATAGACAGATATGAGATACAGTAAATCACCAGTGTTAGCAATAATCAACAGTGATGTCCAAGTGCATTACAAAAAGATGATATCTTTGGATTTAAAAGCAGATTTCCCATGAAGTGATCAAACTATAACTACAATAGGTCATAAGAATCTTTAATAATCATTTTACTTAAGTTAATGACTACAAAAAGAAGCTCAACAGGTTTTCCTCTTAATCAAATACAAGTTTTTTAAATCTTTTTAACCTGTCTACCAACCCTAGGAGTCAAAATGCAGTCCATGGTTCTAATAATTTATCCTTTGATAGAATCCAAATGAACCTCAAATTATCAGTTAAAATAAACTCACATATGACACATGTGCCACTCCCAAAGATGCTTCGGAATAGATGGCCTAAAATCCGCTGTTCCAATATTTAGAACACTTGCTGTAAACTTCAGCAATCTTCTCGTCTCCGTAAACCAATCACTCTGTTCCTTCTGAACCACGTAAGCCTGACTCGCCAAACAATTCTCTTCCATGGCACATTGCAGAGCGAACAACTGCCTGTCTTCCAGATGCGCTGTCCTCATCAATTCGTTATGATCGAATACCAAATCAGCCATTTCTCTGACGCAGACTACTCCAGCAAGGTTCTTCCTATCTCCAGGGCAAGTGACTTCTCCTATCTCGTCGTGGAGGCAGTGCGAGAGGCTGTCTTCACTTCCTGTGCACTCTGTTCCGCTGAGAATGATCGAAGAAGTGTTTCCACCGAATAAAGAGGTTTGCACGGCACTCATGGCATAGCCTAGTCCAAGGCTTTTGCAAATCACCATGGCTTCTAGTAAGGACCAACCATCTCCGCAAACGGAACCCCAAACTCCACGAAATTTGACCTGGAAGAGAGTTTAATATTAAAGTCTTGACCGTGTCATATCAAGAATGATTTCAATTCAATTCAATTCAACACAACAATTGTATTTATCTCTTTTGAATGACAATCATTGACGTAAAGCCAGGATGAGCTTCTTTGATCTATTTCATAAAATCTATGAAATTAACAGATAGCGCAACATGTTATAATACCCCAAAAATAAATCACGGTTATACATAATGTATGTTTATTATTGGTTTAAATTACTGTAAATTTACATTTAAAATTAAATAAGTAAAAGTAAGCAATAGAAAAACGATTTTGGAAATAATCATCGAATGATTTCAAAACACTTGCGATTTGATAAATCGTCAACAACTTAAACAAACTTTCTCCAACTCATGTATTTTAGTTCATACCTCCACTCTCCCTTCCTCTCTAGCTCTTCCCCCATTGATCCTGTACTCTATGAATCCCCCATTGGCCTCCTTGATGTGAGTCTTGGCTCTCCTCGGCAGATCCACCCTGAAGTCCTCTTTCTCCGGTGGGGCTTCTGGTTTGGGGTCCTTGCAGGTGACTCCAGCAGCCTCCTCCGGAGTGCAGTCGCTGGTACCCCAACCGTCGAATCTGCACTGGTTGAGGCCGCTCTCGGTACCATCGCAGTATAGATTATCCATCCAGAACTTTCCTGTACAAAAAAGATAATATTGGGTCAAGCCTCTTGCTATTTGTCCGGAGAATACTGGTCAAAGCTACAAAGTAGATTTTTTTTTTTAAATTAGTTCCATTAGTTTTATTTTTCAATTATGGGTACCACCGCTCCAGGAACAATTTATTTGATAACAAATAAAGGTTACCCCAAGTGGTTCGCTACGTTTGGTGGCTTAGCAGGGGTGCCCGGGTTCATGGGGTGAGAATTTAAAAAAAATAATTGAAAACAGGTAGAAACGCAATTAACAAGAATATTTAAAACAATAAATGGACAGTTTGCCTGCACCCTAACTTTAATATTTTGCAAGAATTTGTATCTCGTGTTATTAGCTACTCCCGGATCTACATTTTCTCATTTATCACTAAAACTGCCAACGTTCCCCGAACAACGACCGGATTTCCACATTTCGTCGTATACTGTAAAACAGAATGACTGAAACTAAGTAACTTTTTATGAAATCATTTGTGTCGGACAATTTGATGACATATTTTTTGCACATGTTTAGACAATCGAAATAACCTATACATCTCAAAAAAGTCCATTTATGGAGAGTCAAAAAAACAAGGTGATCAAAGTCACCTTTTGCAAAGGGGCAATACCAATACCTCTCCTAGATCTCAAGGATAGGACACTGAAAGTGCTTGCTTTTTTTAAATTAATAAAACAGTTTAAAATATTATGAATAAATAAGAATAAATTGAAAAAATTATTATAAAAATATTTTTTTGTAGGATCTCATACAAATTAGGAGCCCAATTTGTCTCGACAGGGGATTTTGAATGGGCGACTTTGATATGACATGTGTGTATTTCATGTAGTTTAGCGGCAGGAAGTGAAAGATGGAGGGCAAGGGGTACCCGGGGGGAGGGGAAAGAAGGAAAGGGGTTTGCGGGAAAGTAAAATGCGTGAGGGGGAAGAGGAACGTATAGGAGGGGATTCGCGGAACATGGGGACGCATGATGAGGGGGAAGGTGGAGGAGGTGGAAGGGGAATGCAGGAGAGGAAGGGGACGTGGGAGCGGGAACGTAGACGGGTTGAGGAACGAGGGGGAGGCAGAGGCCGGGATTGTAAAGAATACATAGTAGCGGTAGGGGATAGCAGGTGGTAAATTTTGAAAATCCTTGAATCTCACATGGTTAGCTAGCTATATGTGGCCTGCTCACGCGTCGGAAAACCTTCTGGTTAACACGCACCAGACGCAAAAAAAACACTTTCTTTCTTTGTGTCGCATTGCAATGCACCCTGGGAACTCCATAGTTATTTATAAGCATATTACAACGATATATTGACCCCGAAAAACGTTTTAAAAAATGTAAGCTCGAATATTCAAATACATGGTTATATTACATGTCCACGGACACTGATTTAATATACACTACACAAGCAACTATCATAATCGTTCTCTTCTGTTCTCAATTCTCTGCCCAAAATACCTACGAAAGTATGTCAACCGTCAATAAGTTTGAATACATCTAGAAATCATCTAATTTGACACTTATTTTCAAAGCGTCATTGCATCAACGTTGCTTGAAAAAAATCAAAGATCAAAATGGCCATCATATTACTTCGCGTAGAATGTAAAATGTAGGTTTGCTATGTAGCTTTGTCGATAATCTGGTTCCACGCATAATCACATACCTTTAACAGAACACGGCCCGAAAAGCGCCAATTCATTGCAAGCCTGAACTTGTAATAAATGAACCTTGATTCACCTGAACCTAAACCTTGAATGTTTGCACGTAATCCACTGTCAGATGATCTACAGAATTAGGTATTCAATAGCCCACTCGGTTACAGCATCCGATTTACAATAAAACTCTGACAATGTGAGAATGATACCTATTCAAGGGGAAAAAAGCATTGCCAGTATTATAATGGTCCTGTAAAAGTCTGTGGGTGTATTTCCGCAACTTGTCAACGAAAATATTCATAAAACAAATAGTCAAAATGAAGTCAAATCATGAAGCTAATTATTTGTTTGTGTATTTAAGTTTTACTGTTTGTAAGATTTTACTGTTTTGAAATTTCAATATCGAAAATATTTTCTGCTCTAAAGTTAAGAAAACAGTACTGTTTTCAGCGATTACCTAACAGGCCAATGCTAAACCCAGCAAATGGAGTATTGCATTTTTTTCCTTTTAGTCTTTTAAGCCAGGGGAAGTATAATTCCTTTGTAACTCCAACGAAAATTTTGCCTGCGATGCGCGAAAAGGGTATTTAGGGATCGTCCATTAATGGAATTAACGTGAAGTTTTTTAGCAACTTGATATGTGGTGAGATTTTAGACTATATCCCCCCCCCCCCCCCCCCATACTCAAAATCACGATTTTTTTAGTACAAAATATTTTGAAATTTTCAGAATATTATTTTTAAATACAGGTATACAATCAGATTAAATTTTGGAAAATTAAGCATCGTGATAAAAATGTCCAGACAGACATTTAGGTTGCAGGTTGTTTTTGACTGGCATAAAATGATAAATGAAAGTGTAAAAAAACATATTTTTTTCTTCTTCTTTTATGGAATATTTTTGTTTCGCATCAGCCCACAACTCATTAAATTCTTTCTGAGATACACTAGGTTTTTTTCCCTTTTTATACTCTGCAAATAGATCTTTTTACAGATCTCCTAGTTTAGACATTGTTCCATTGCAAAACATACGCGGCAATGAATTACGCATGTATTCGGCGTCAAAATCACAGACTTACTGGCGACTGGTGAATCGAGCGGTTGTCGCAACGCGCGGGGAAATTGTTGCCTGGCAACGGTTAGTCAAGGCCACGCGCCGCTGTTTGGCTTAGAAATCGTGCGTTCAACGTATCCCCTCCCCCTCCCCTCATCCGCGTCCATTAACACCCTTTATAGTTACTAAATAAAAAATAAAAAATAAAAAATCTGATCTAAAAACACATTTTCAAGTATAAAATCTGTTTTTATAAAATAACCGCCAAGTAAACGCGACGAATTTGTCAATATTATTTTTTTAAATGTAACATATTGCTTCACGAAGACTGAAATAGCTGCTCCTCATTGCAATTGATTTGATGTGAAGTGGTAAGCGTTCAAAAAGTCGAAGAAGGTGGTTTAAAGATGAGATTGGTTAATACGAATGTTAGAGGGAGCGTGCAAATATTAAAAAAACTATTATGGTTAACATGTCTAAGAGAAAAACTAATAAAGCACGACTTATTAAAAATAGATGAAAAATCTCTCGACAAAGCGGCATTTAAAGAAACACTACGAATTTTTACATAACTTTGAAATTTAAAACAACTACCTAGATGTGTTTAAAATAAGTTTTGGGGTACATTTACAGTCAATTTTTTTTTACTGAGGGAATTTCTTGTAATTACTTTCTCGGCTCGGTAAGATTATATAGATTATCTTAAAAAATAACATATTTTTAAGAGCTCAAAAACTTACCCCCTCAGGCCTCGGATCTATTTTGTCGGAAGGTCAAAATATTTCCGCTTTGCAATAAAATTCAAACAAATGGAAAATTTATGAACATTTCCCAAAATTAAGAACTGTATTTGAAAGCTGCTGAAATACACTACCAAATTTTATAATTCGAAATACACTCATAAATTTTTAATGCAAATTTTTTTAATGCAAACATAAGGAAGGAACAAAAAATAATAAAAAAATACAAAACACACACTTTTTTTATTAGGCAAATGTATTTAAAATTTACAAAGTTTCATTTTTTTTTCAAATTATGGTCTAAAACTTAAGTTTCATAAAAGTGTACATTTTTATTTTGTGGTTAACTTTAAGATTTTAATATAAAGCGTGTTTTTTCTTTCTACCGCCGTTTAGATCATTTTTACAACCATGATATTAAGGGAGATGCAACGACTTCTATGAAATCTATACGAGTTGTTCCGAAAACCGAACAAATTAATCTGAGGGGTTAAAGGGTGCAAAAGAATTTTATAATAATTCGGTAAAAAATCGGAATGCGGGGACTTATGGGTGTCTAGCGTAACTAAATATTTGTCATACTACTTACTTGTCGCAAGTCCAAATCGTCCACTGTGCGTATATCCAGTGGCGTTACCGAAACCCAACTGGGCGCAGACCACCGCGGCTTCCTCGTTCCCGAACTCATCGTCACATATCGCCCCCCATTTGCTGTTGTGCAGAATCTCCACGTTCCCTGGGGAAAATATATTATAATTAGACATCGGATTTTATTTATGCATTTGCATATTTGCATATGCAAATGCATATATCTCTCTAATTACGGCGTTAATGCATATTTTAGACTTTTTCTCCAATCGTGCATATTTCGTTTAGTAGCCGGAGGTACATATTTGTTTTTGAGGCTGCGCCATAAATGGTGAAAGCCGGCCAAGCCCTGCAAATTTTTTATCCAAATTTATGGCACATTACTTGCTTAGCTCACGGGTTTCATCGCCTTGCAGAAGAGATAAGGCAAGAGTATGGGAATGTTGACAAATTGATTTCCTCTACAAAAAAGTGTTTTTAAAAGCACCGTCGCGTGTGCAGTCTTACAAGGAAGAGCAATTGCCAAATCTAGCATTGCCGCCAGAACCTATAACTTGATGGGGTACTTGGCTAAGGGCGATGTTATTCTATGCTGAAAATTTTGAGGCCATAAAACAAGTATTGGTCAATTTGACAATTCTGAGGCCGTTGCAATTCAGTCAAGCAAGCTAGTATTTGAAGACGCATCCAACAGAATATTGCCCTCATTTCACAAGTGACCAGATGCCATAGAAAAAATTGGAAACAAAAAACCTTCCTCCATTTAAATTAATAGAAATCCTGGAAACAATGATCGAACTCGTCAATGCCCTTCCTAATCCATTATCAGAAAAGATTCGTAAAAAGTTAGACACTATTTTAAATTATTATTTCAAGAACCCGAGTCTTGAAGACATGAAGAACGTTAATTCCTACATCAACGGCACTGCTTAAACAGGTATCTCCAGAAATGGCGCCAATTTTTTAATTTTGTCCAAAGACGTCAGTTGACGTAGAGAGGTCGTTTTCGGCGTACAAATTAAAACTGGGTGACAAACGTCACAAATTGGCGCTCAAAAATTAATTAATTTTTTATTGTCATCAAAACTGTGAATAATTTTAAGAACATTTCGCTGTTTTTTACTGTCTTTAATGAAAATATATAAAAATAAAATAAAAAATTGATTTTGCATTATGCATATTTTGGGTATATCGCGAATTTTTAGTGCATATTTCGGCCTTTTTAGTGCATATTTGCATGCATATTTTGGCACTTTGTTAGTGCATATAATCCGATGTCTAATTATTATTATTGACAGAAAGATTTAACGAAGTCGTATTTATCTCGACCATTTGACATTTTACCTCTCTGTAAATTTTTTGATACGTTCGGGTTCCGGTTCATGATGGTGGCCGTGTTGGAGATTTCCTTCTTATACCGCTATATGTCCCATGATCGAGGATCCTAATACGAGAAATAATCAATTCGGGATAATCAATGCAATTTGCGTACCGATCTGAATTTGTAAAATTCCAAAGCAAATAAAAAAAATTACATAAAAAATATTTGCAGTTTATAATTAAGACGGTATTTGATTATGATTTCAGACGATATTTTGGTTTTGGTTTTTTTCGCTCCACACAGGAGTGCTTACTGAGAAACCAAATTCCCCTCATCATCTATGCCATCTTTGGGGATGCTGTGTGGAAGGTCTTTTTATGAAATGAAGGAGAGGAAGTACTGGGAAGGGAAAAGGGTGTGAGGGGTGGGTGGCAGTGGCGTAGCTACCCCTGCGAAGACACCAAACGTAGCGAACCACTTGGGGTGACCTTTGGCAGAGATGTTGGAATTTATAATATTATTATTTGTTTTTGAAAGGCTACGAGATTCACAAGTCCTTCAATTACAATACCAAGTGAAATTTCACGGGTCTGCGCTAGTAATCAATAATTACCATGGTCATTGTCATGGACATTACCATCTTCAGAGTCGAAATCCGTCAAGTACACAGATACCTACAACCATGTATTTACTAAGGAGTTCAAAAAATATACATGGATACAGTTCCAAGCGGTACAAGTGAAACCTTCAGAAAACTAAAGTACACAAGATTGGGAAGGCTGCAAAGCATCGCACAAAGAGGAGTCCGATTATATTATCTCATTCTCTCGCAGGCTAAATCCTATAGATGTCTGCGTTTGTCTCTTTTTAGTGTGGCTATTTTTCGTTTCATCGAGTTTCAAGTCACAACGGTGCTAAAAAAGTTAACACTTCAAAAAAATGTGACAGTTTAATTTTGAAGTGAAACTTTTTTAGCACCTTCGTGATTTGAAATGAAACTGAAACGACACTAAAAAGAGACAAACACATACATCTATAGGATTTAGCCTGCGTGAGAATGAGTTATAATGAAACCTTACCGCATTGACCGCTTTGATTATGAGCCCACTTTTCAAGGCTGGTTGAGATTATGTGGGCGAAGGTTTCGCTTCTACCGCGTATGAACTGCACTCGATTTTTTCTTGTGTTTTCCTTGAATTTTTCATCCTTCATTATTTATAAGATAGATGAAGACATAACGGATCTATCAGCGGTACTCACCTTCAAACTGACTGCTTCCCCCAACCAACCTCACATGGCCATCCGTTTTCTGGAATTTTTTCAGAAACTGTTGTATGAGGTTAGCCTTTCTCTTTCTCTCCTCATCCGTCACCCTTCTAACACTGTCACTCAAAACACACAGGCACAGTATTATATACACGATGTAGAGCGAGCTTTGTAATAGATGTTTCGCCATTTTCAAAACTGCAGATAGGCGTTTCCGACGGAAAGAAGTTTTTAGTTTATTTTAAGCCTGAACGTTCAATTTTCTGAGCGGGTTAATTTTATGTGTCGTAATTTTAATCTAGCATTCAATCTAGTTCGCTCACTGCGTCTAAACCTAGTATATAAACAAATACGCAGAGGACTTTAAAAGCGGTAAATTACACAAAGCTAAGAAAGAAAACGAAAAGTAAAGACAAACATCATAATTTTAAAACTTTTTAAAAATAATTTTGCATCAATAAAAATTTTCAAAAGCAAAATAATCAAACTATTATATCTTCTGTTTAATGCAAACTACCAGTTAAAAATTTCTTGGGGTCTTCATGGTTTAAAACAATTGCGTGATTTTTGATAATTTTCAAAAACTTGCTTTTTTAAACAGTTCCACATTTACATATTGATATCGATTAAATTTGAATTGAGTATGCAGTTATACGTAAAAGTGTTCCCTCTATCTGGTACAATACTCAGATTACTCATAAACACCACCAAATCAATTATAATGCAGAAAAACTTGTAACGAAATAAATTTAAAAAATTGATGTTTTTTGGGTTAGTAGTAGAAAATTTCAAAATTTCATGTACCGGACCGTTGTTCGTCCCGGTGTTAACTTATATTTGGAGATGTCTGACTAATTAACTGGACGATCGATATATTTTATTTTTTTTGTAATCACTACATTTTAACACCACGATATTATATAGAAACCATTTTTGTAATGAATTGTCGAATCACTACACTTGCCTTCTTAAGAAAGATGTGTTTAATGTTTTCAGTTCCTTGTTATTTTTTTTTAATAATAAAGCGCATCACATATCAAACTTTACAGAGATGTAAATCAAAGTTTATACACTGTTCGTTCTGGCTAGCAACAGGCGTCAACATTGACGACCACCATAATTAAAGTAATTTTAACTATTGCCAGTGTCATCTCCGCATAAAATCATATGGCAATGGACACAATTAATAAGTATTCCATCTGATGACTATACAGATCTGTGCATGACCTAATAATTTGAAACAGGGGCGTAACGCACCCGAGACAAGCAGGGCAGCCGGTCGGGGGCACTCAAATTAAGCCGCCGCTATCCGAATTCGACCAACTTCTTACATATCTCCCTTAAACATTTGAAGTTTTTAAGCTCTTAAAAAAATATATGTTATTTTTGAAAATAATATCTAGATACGTTCCACGCCGAAACGCAAATTATATGAAATTCCCTCGATAGAAAAAAATCGCAAAGTATGCTCCGAAAATTATTTAAAACAAGTCTATTTCTATTATTTTACGAGTTCTATTTGTGAAAAAATTCACAATGTTTCTTTAAATGATACTTAAGATACGTTCCACGAGATTTTTGCTCTATTTTAAACGAGTCATGTTTTATTAAGCTTTTTCGCAATTTTCGCTGCAATTTTATCACTTAAAATATTAGCGCGCTCTGTCCAACATTCGTAATTACATATCTCTCCATCTTCTTCTTTTTCAGCCGAGATCCGCCGCCTTAACGAAAAAATGTGATCGCTCTTGTGAGATGTGAAAGACCACCATCCCGGGAGGGAATGTTGTTTTAGACTGTCTAGTGACAATATACGAATAGCCAGGTACCTCCAAGCCTTCCTCTTCCTCTTCTCTTTGGTTTTCGTTCCCCAACTGGCACACAGGAGGCCTTGAGGAAAATAATTTCCCTCAGGGCCTATATCACCCTTGGGGATGCTGTGTGGAGGGTTTTTTTTTAGGAAAAGAAGGAGAGGAGAGTTCTCGGAAGGAAAGGGGTTTGAGGGGTGGGTAGGAATCTGGAGTTCAGTGTGTCCTGGTCATCCGCCTCCAAGACCTAGACAAACCTCACCCCGTGAACCCGGGCACCCCAGCTAAATCACCAAACGTAGCGAACCACCTGGGGTGACCTATGGCAGAGTTTTTGGTTATCCAATAAGGGTTCTCGGGGCGGCGGTACCCACTCCCGCCTCCCAAATTGAAAACCGTGTTGGGACCCTTGTTCACATAGAAAAAGTAGGCGACCATAAGGCGACAACTTTTTTTCTAAAATTTGTCGATTTAAGCTTGGAATGTTTTTTAACCCCTCAAGTTTTGGGTAGTCAAAATATTTCCGATTTGCAAAAAAATCCAAATAAATTAAATATTTTTTAACGTATCTTAAAACTAAAAACTTTTTTAAAAAGATGATGACATATGCTTCCAAATTTTATAATACGAAATAGATATATAATTTTTGAAATTTAAAAATTTTGAAAGCAAACATAAAAAAGCTTTAAAAATGGCTCACTTTAAGTTTTTCTAACCAAAATTACTAATAAAGATAAAAAATAAAAAATAAAAATAAACACATATTATATGTATTAGGCAAAAGTATCATAAACCTTGACGTCGATTCACTTTTTTGGAGTTTCACGTAAAAATAATTTATAAAAATTTCATAATATTGGTTCAAATTGCGGTCGGAACCTTGGTCACAAAAAGGTGTACATTTTAATTATTTTCTGGTTAATTTCTGGATTTGAATATAAAGCGTGGTGTTTTCTCTTTCTAACACCGTTTAGATCATATTTCTAAACATGTTAGTAAGGGAGACACAACGATTTCTATGAGTTGGTCCGAAAAGCGAACAAATTCGCCTGACGGTTTAAAACATTTTTTTGGTTTTATTATTTAGACCTAGTTAAAAATAACTCTCTGCCTGGTATTTATTTATACGCCACTGTTCTCATCATTGATACTGCATTCACAAGATTGGTTTTGAATTCAAAAACTGACCCCAATTTTTAGCCTGGAAAATTTAAAGAAAAGCGCTTAATTTTTTCTCTTATTCGAATTTTATTTAACCAAAATGAATCGTACCGAAATACATAATAAACATGACATTCATTATAGGACCTAGGAAGATCATAATAATTTAACTATTACTTTAACTACTACGTTGCATAACTATACGATACTGTTTAAACTCGACCGTTTTGCACATGCGACTGTAAATTTACTTTGTACGTTCCGTTTCCGTTTCAAGATGGTGGGCGTTTAAGCCGCCGCTATCCGAATTCGACCGATGTTTTATATATCTCCCTTAAACATTTGAAGTTTTTAAGCTCTTAAAAAAATATATGCTATTTTTTGAAGATACGTTCCACGCCGAAACGCAAATTATACGAAATTCCCTCGATAGAAAAAATCGCAAAGTATGCTCCGAAAATTATTTAAAACAAGTCTATTTCTATTATTTTACAAGTTATATTTGTGAAAAAATTCACAATGTTTCTTTAAATGATACATAAGATACGTTCCACGAGATTTTTGCTCCATTTTAAACGAGTCATGTTTTATTAAGCTTTTTCGCAATTTTCGCTGCAATTTTATAACTTAAAATAATAGCGCGCTCTGACCAACATTCGTAATTACATATCATTCCATCTTCTTCTTTTTCAGCCGAGAAGCGCCGCCTTGAATGGGTCAGTGAATCTTTTTCAAATGTGAAATCGTCGTTTTTATGAACTCTTATTTACATCAAAACCAAAATTTCCTCTGAAGTCATAAGATTTCTATCTGTTTAGATATAGGCTCCTACTCAAATGTCTGCATACTATAAAAATAAAATAAAAACTATTAACTTTACTACATACTATAAAAAGTGTCTTCATAGGACCATTAAAACATCTCACATCTTGGAACGAAACGGAAAGTGGAAACAATTTTACAGTCAAACGAACTGAAAAATGGTTGCGTAGAAGCAAGACTTCGGTGGACTTAGTGAGACATTTAAATATAACTTGTTCCTCCTTTAGCAGTCGGTGCTGCGCCCAATATTACTATAAAATTAAATTTATCAATACTAATATTTTAAACGCGAAACTGCTCGAGTTTGTTTGCTACGCTTTCACGCATTACCTACTGGATAAATATCCCTATTAAAACTTTCAGAAAGAAGAATTAACACAGATTTAATATTATTACATAAAATACTACAAAATTGACTGTCCTGAATACATCAATTAATCAACATCCACATTCCCAAAAGATCTTGCCGACATTTACTACCCAACAACACCAGGACACTCTCTTACCAAAAATCAGAAACCAATATAAACATTGTTTAATCCAATTCTTTTATAAATCTAGACACAAATAGTCGTGGATAATTTCTGCAATTTTTCTTTACATTGAATATCTTTTTATGTGTGACTTCTTATCATTTTTACCAATGTATTTTATTTTACATTATATGCTGTTGTTGTAACATTTTTTTCATTATATTAAATTTTCTTTTTTTAGTTTTAAAGTATTTAAAAGTACCGTGATACTTAACTTATAAACAAGAATGTAAAAGCCCATTAGGGCGTGTAATAAATAAATAAATTAAAAATAATTAAATTAAAAATAAAGTATGATTATTTACTTTTGGGTCTACAGGAGTCATCTGGTACAAAATGTGCCTTTGCCATTATTTGTCTAATAACTGATGCGGTCGTGACAACAGTCAGGAATAAACAGACTCCGATCAATATGGACCGCTTTTTGAAGTGCTTTAATATTTCACTGAAATAATCTGTAGTCACAGTAGTAAAGTACCGTGCAAAATAATCTGGATCGAATCCTGTGGAAAAGCTAATCAATCATACTCATTTTGGGTCTGTCTGTGAGTTGTGAGTGATTGTAATTTTGGTTCACTGAGCTAGGAATAGTTGTGAATTTGTATCATTTTCAAAATTGCAACTGATTGTTTCACGAATTCAGACAGGCGATAAAGTATCTAGGTACCTTTTACAGGGTGCGGCAGCATAACTTCCTTTTTTTTAAATGCGTGCCATTCAGTCGGTCAATGTCGTAGCGGAACGCTAGTGATCTCGTTCGAGAGGCGGAACTATAAAATTTTGTCCTAACACAGTTTATTCGCCATCATGCATTGGAACAGTGAGGAGCGTGCGTTTGCCGTTGAGGCCTACTTTTCGAACGGACGTTCTGTGATCGCAACCCAGCGCGCCTAGGACGTCACCTACCTGATTTGATCTTCAAAAACTAAGTAAAACAAAACTTTAGATATGTGCCTACATTATAAAAAACAAATAAAAAAACATCTGATTCGAACAATGGGTTTTATTAAGTTTTGAAAAAAGGAAAACAGAAAATAATTAAAATTGGACTTGAAGAATTCCGGCACAATTTAATGACTTACAAAACTGATCGAGAATTTTTTTTTGTTATTTTCTATAAAATAGAAGAAAAGAACCGAAATTAGAGATGCTATTTTTACAAACAGCAAGTAAACCTTAGATTTTCTCGTGGATCTGTTTTGGGACCGCTCCTATTTATTATATTCTCTTACATTAATGACACAGGAAAATGCCTAAAGTAGGTACTGATCCATCAAAACTTTATGCTGATGACTTTTATGCCTCATAACAAATAATATTGACTAAGTGAACTTCATGAAATATCTAAAGGGGGCGAAGGAGGAATGGGGGCAAGGGAGGGGCCGTTGGAGATATTGCAAGGGAGACATTATACCCGTAGGGGATAGCAGGGAGTAAATTTGGAATATCCTTGCTTCTCACGTGGATAGCTGTCAGAAGCACTTCAATAAACCGAATTTATGTCTTTGAGTGGCATTGCAACGCATGCCGGGTACTCGTTAGTTATAAATAGAATGTAATAATATTATTCTCCTATTAACTATTATCGTATGTTATGGTTCTGCTGACGGGTCATTTGTCACATACACCCAATGCAATCATGCAACAAGTTTCATAGACCTCTCCAACGGTAAACTCTGGCGTCATTTATTTACTTATGTCAAACTAGCTTTTCTCCGCGGCTTCGCTCGCATGGTATTAGGGGAAATTACTGTAGCGCTTGCGCTTATCAATTATCCCCCCTCCCCCCACCCCCTCCCGCATTCCATACATTCATTCCCGGTACATTCAGTTTTCAAACAGCTCGCGTGCCACCTAAATTTCATAATGCTAGAGCTCAAAGAAAAAAATAATTATCCAATTTGATGCAGTCGTTCGGAATTTATGCGCTTACAAACATTTCGGAGATTTGTTTTTATTTAAATATGTGTAAGTTTGTAAATATAATAAAAAATAACACTACCTATTTATTATGCAGTCTTTTTAATCGTTACGAATTATATTTTTAATGTAGGAACTCTCATCTGACATTTATTCCAAAACATAAGCTTGTCCCAAAAAAACAAAACATATTCTAATATTTGAATTTTCTGGAGCAGCAGCCGACCAGTGGGTAGGGGGCTGAGTACCTACCAACATAGATCCCACAAATATATCAACCTCGTTTCCATAGCAACGATTTGTTTTCTGACGTTAGCTTATAACTCGCTTTTGTTGGCGACAGAAAACGTATAACAAATATAATATATTAACATTTATAATGTCATAACGCCAGAGCTAACCATTATATACAGCCTGTAGTCCTC
Source organism: Glyphotaelius pellucidus (assembly GCA_936435175.1). NCBI lineage: Eukaryota > Metazoa > Arthropoda > Insecta > Trichoptera > Limnephilidae > Glyphotaelius > Glyphotaelius pellucidus. The sequence continues at coordinate 25,780,256 of OW386558.1, read as the reverse complement.
GCATATAATTAAGCTTTCTACTGGTGAAAAAAAAATTAAAATCGTTTTATGCGTGAAAGCGTCACAAACAAACTCGAGCAGTTTCGCATTTATAATATTAATATGGATGTTGGCACATCGCAAGGCTATTTCCATCTTGAGCTATGGAGTCATGAAATGTCCTTTCATTAAAAGCATCATTCAAACGGCCGAAGATCGAGAGATCTTCAGACCGTCAACAACCTCACTTGCGGTCCTGTCTAGAGCCAGCGAGGCTACGACTTCCCCAACTATGAGGCTGAAGGTATTGGGGAAGGGAAGGAGATGGGGGAGAGGAAGGTGGGGAAGTACCTGGCTATTCAGATCTGGTCACCAAACACGGCTAAAGCCATTTCAAGTAACGTTTCGATTCTGAATGGTGATCTCACACCAGGGCGATACTGAGAGTATCTTCCACTCTTGCGTACGTAGATGGCGAATGGATTGAAATTCCCGCTTAACACCAGCTGCCTTTTTTTGATTTATGCATAAAAACATCGCCTAAAAGCATGTTTCATTTTATTTTGTGAAGTTCAGGCATAAATATTAAAATGTTTTCAGATAATTTTCTGCTATGTTACATTATGCAATAAAATCATATTTTATCCGAAAGGGGGTTTGTAAGTAGGAGATTTTGCCCTTTATTGTTTTTATAGGTACAATACTATGAATTTTTTTTCTTCACTTATAAAAAAAACGTTTGATTATTTCAAAGGCCAACTTATAAGTGAGTACCTACGTTTGTTATAAACAATGTTATTTATGTACACGACATACCTTTAATTTACAAGTTATCGTGGGGTTGTTAACAACACTGCCCAGTTTTTCCGTGCCAGCAAAAAAAACAGAAAAATCTGAACAGTCATTCTAGAATGACAGAACTTTGTATGTATCTATATTCAAATTAATCTTATGTATTAGGCAAAGCGGTATTTCTAATAAGGATTCCTAATTGTTTTAACATACTGAAAAGTTTAACGGTACTCACAGACAGACAGACATGTTCATTGGTAGCACGAGAGCACGCTGCTAACGCTACTTAGTGGCATTTTTTTTTTTTTTTACAGTTAATACCGCACAAGAGTCCCAACTGCTCCCGTCTGGAGCCAGTGAGACTATGGCATCCCCAATTGGGGTATGTTGTGAGGCTGAAGGTAGTGGGGAGGGGAAGGAGATAGGGAAGAGGAAGGTGGGGAAGTACCTGGCTATTCAGATCTGGTCACTAAACACGGCTAAAGCCATTTCAAGCAACGTTTCAATTCTGAATGGTGGTCTTACACCAGGGCGATACTGATAGTATCTTCCACTCTGGAACGTGCCGCAAATATACTATATATTATTTTAAATGAATAAATTGTGAAATAACACAAATTAATCAAATAAAATTTATTTGCGCACGCCGGGTTCGAACCCGCGACCTTCGGATTGTGAGTCGAGAGTCTTGCCTCGGGACCACGGAGTCCGTCTGGTCTGGCCGTTTGTTTTGGTAATGATACATCTAGTAGCATGCTCACAAGTCAACAGCCGGTTGATTTGTGAGCATCCTCATTTGAGCGGTACCCAATATCTTTGAGAGGGACACACATGCTACTAGATAGCATTTGCTCATTAGTAGCAAAAGAGCATGCTACTAATGAACATGTCTGTCAGTACCATTAGTGATACCGATACCGTTGCTAGTTTTGAGCATGCTGGTGAAAAGGGAAATGATCTAAGCAAGTATGAACAGTGCTTGTTTGTCTCAGTCAGAACTCAAATCGATATTTTTTTCTTTTTTTCTTTCGCCAAAACCTTCAAGGAATTGCGTTGCAAGCAATAAGATTATTTTGTTGACATCTGTGCATGATGAAACTGACTTATTAGGTCGTTGAACCTATATAACCGTTGACTCAAATGAAACATTTACTTTATTATGTCAAAAATCAAATAATTTCGTTGCAAACTGTAAAATTATTTTGTTTACTTCTGGGCGAATGGAACTGACACTATTTGTTGGCATTTATTTGACAAGAGCGTGTTCATAAAGAGCATGTGTGTTCAATTATTGGCTTTATGCAAGCTCATTCAAGAGTATGCTCAAACCAAGCATGCTCGTTTAAGAGCAAATGTGTACCTACGATACCATAGAATGCGGATAGAAGTATGTTGGAAAATGTCCATTTGCCCGAAGTAAGCTCCATTATTTTCAAATATCAGATAACTAATGAAGTATCTACATATGTACATTAAGCTATTTTTTTAATCTTTAGCTATGTTTGCGTTAATTTTTTTTATATATTTCAACTGTAGGTACATGTCCGTTTATAATTTTATCTGAAAGAGCCTTTCATTTGCTTTCAAAAATAATGTTTCACTTTCGGTCACGTTCCAAAACGGCGAATCCATTTGAAATTGAATGTCAAGCTGGAATATTTGATGACGTGATATTATTTTGCTTAGACGCGAGGGGTTAATCTTGCATATACCTAATCTTAACTTACAATTTTTATTTTCTCATACAACACAAGTAAATATTTTGATTCTTAAATTTTATATAGGTACAGGTAGATTATAAAAGCTCAAATTTGAAAATTCTAAAGGGCTTCCTACGCGATCATGCGGCTTGAACCAAGCACGTAGTTTTTTGCTTGAGTCAAGCATTTTGATCGTTTACAATGTTTTCTTGATTTTTAACAATAGCTCCACACTGGGGGCCTTGAAAAAATAATTCCCCTCAACGGAATGCTGTACTGTGCATTCTTGGGGATGCTGTGTGGGGGGATTTTTAGGAAACGAAGGAGAGGATGATCTGGGAAGGTTAAAGGTATGAGAGGTGGGTAGGAATCTGGGGGTCAGTGTGTCCAGGAGTGACGGACGAATGATTCTATCCCTCCCACTGCAGTACAAGGTGATTTAGTCTCTCCCGATCTGGCCTGCCACGCAATTGGTGAGCAGACGCATCCGCCGCCAAGACCCGGACAAACCTCACCCCATGAACCCTGCCACCCTTGCTAAGTCATCAAACGTTGCGAACCACTTGGGGTGATCTATAGCAGAGAATAAATGGTTCCCGAGGCGGCGGTACCCACACCCACCTCCAGATGTGTGCATTGATGCACCAGAGCTCTGAGTTTGACAACATGCACCGACGAATGAATACTAAATGCCTCTTGCTTGACGCATGCATCAAGCGGCTTGACGTATTCACTAAGCTGCTTGAGCATAGCACAACAAAATTACGTGCTTGCCGTCAAGCCCCTTGGTCGTGTCAGAAGCCCTCAACATTGAGTCAGCAAATAATTGTCATATCTAATTATAATGTGTCATATAATACATTGCAATGTTTTGCAGATTTCATAATTCTTCAGTAAGCCTATAGTGAAATACTTTTGGCCTGTTTAATCGATCACATTACTTGTGATCTTGACAACACACTCGACTTGTTGGGATGACGGGTGAATGAGAGACGTTTTCATTCCTATGTACCTATACTCCTGAACAGAAAATCCCTACAAGTGAACATTATTGATTATAAAGAAAACTGATGTCTTCAATTGGTCGTAATCAAGCAAGTGGGAACCAAGTGAACCATGTGAAAATATCCCTAATTTACGCTATGTTACAGAGAAACAAGCATATTTTGTGTCGAAACCGAATTGTCTTTACGCTTTAAATCTAGCCGACATGACGCGACGTAGCAATGGGTACTATTCATACTGTTAATAAGTAGGGCTAAGTTCATAGTTCTGTTTGACAAAATGCATTGGATAGTCAGAGATGGTCATAGACAGCCCCGGATTTTTTCAAACCGGGGCAGAAACTTGATAGTAGGGTATACCCCCTCCCGTGAGGTAAGTGATCGTCGCTTCGCGTGACGTTCGACCGCTCGGGTTTATTTGTCTCAGCTCGTGTAGCCCCTAGTAGAAGGGGATTCCCCTGGCAGAGACATCGTGCGCACTAGCGTTCAAAATATGTTCATTAATTAATAAAAAATATAAGAAAAACCAAATAAATGACCCGTGTGATAATTGTAAGAAACCCGTTTGTGGAGAGTGCATTCGATTTTATAAAAAACGTAACAAATCGATATTACGCATGCTTGTACTAAAATTACAGCATTTTGCACTCAGATATTTTTTTTCAGGAAGCCCTGAGGAAAAAAACCTTCAGGGCCTATGTCATCTTTGAGGATGCTCTGTGGAGGGTGTTTTAGGAAAAGGAAGGAGAGGAAGTTCTGGGAAGGAAAAAGGTGTGAAAGGTGAATATGAAAAATTGGTAAATGTATCCAGGAGTGACGGACGAATGAATCCATCTCTCCCACTGCGGTGCAAGGCGAGGGGTTGAGAGAGGTCCTGCTGGAGAGATCGATCTAGATTAGGTCTCCCTCGACAAGTGTCTCCCGACCCGGTCCGCTGCGCTGTAGGTGGGAAAACGCATTCGACACCTATACCCAGACAAACCTCACCCAATGAACCCAGGCATCCCTGCTAAGTCACCAACCGTAGCGAACCACTTGGAGTGTCCTGTTGCAGAGGTGTTGGTTATCCAATAAAAAATGACGGTCGTGGTCTTTATAGGTATGGAGAAGTACCCGGTCTTTCTAGTGTTAACCCATTCTCATTCTCCCCACTAGCTTCACCCTAATAACATAACCCAATGATTATTGGGGATGCCATAGTCTCACTGACTGCGGTTGATGAGTGAGCAGTCTTGGGAGGTACTCACAATACAATAAAAAAAAACACAATCAAAAATAATAAATAATTGCTTTGAAAGACCAGAAATGTGAAAATAGACTCAGGATCTAAAATTACCTACAAAGAAAAAATTAAACCAAGGGAGTTGATTGAGATTTTCAAATTATATCTGGACATTATAATTGCCCTGGTATTCAAGAATTCTTCATCACTAACTACCACTAGGACCTGAGAAACACTTACTTGTATTGGAAGCACAGAACAAACTCCCATAACATGACAATCCTCCAGTTGATTAATCAAACATCTTCAAATGGGTGAGTTGGGTAAAATAGTATGTGGAGTGCCACAGGGATCAAATCTTGGACCTTTACTATTTCTAATCTATGTGAATGACATAACAAAGTGGGGTATTAAAAGAACTCTACAACTTTATGCGGATGATACAGTAATTTTTTATAATAAACTGAACCTAGCGGAGCTTGGAAATGAATGTTGATGTTTCTAAACTCACAAGCTGATTGAGAATAAACAAACAAACTCTTAACGTAAAAAAAACTCATTATATACTTCTCGGTAACAAGAAAAATTTCAGCCTCAATATCAAAGTTGGTGATAACTGCCTCTAAAAGAAAATGAGCACAAAATATTTGGGCCTGATCGTAGATTCCCAACTCTCATGGGATCTCCACACAAATCATGTAAAGGAGAAAATTATTCCCATAACTGGTGTACTTTATAGATTCAAAGGATTACTAACCATTCCTTTACTAACATCAGTGTACTATGCCATGGTACATTCACACCTTTCCTATAACTGCAGTATCTGAGGATTTGCCTCAAAGAAATTGATAGCTGAACTGCAGGTGGTTCAAAACCGTACTCAGAAATGTTTTTGGACTTCCATGGGACACCCATGTCAGAGACATCTATTCAGTTTCCGGTATTCTTCCAATCACGATCCTTCCTAAACATGAAATCACAAGCACCATCCTACAAATTATTCAACAATCAACTCACACTAACATCAAGCCACTTTACAATCACGACATTCACCCTGCCAATACTCGAAATAGCAATAAAATCCGCATACCTCAAACACAAACTACAAAATATGGGATAAAATCTCTGAACTACATTGCCTGTACGCTATATAATTCGCTTCCAGATATATAAAAGGGAATCCAGCAAAATAAAAAAATTCAGAGTAAAGCTTTAAAAGAATATTTAAGTAAGTTTAAGGATGAAACTATGTAATTTTCTTGTCTGTTCAATTCTGTCTTGTTTCCTTTTCGCTTCTTTTCTTTTTCATTTAGTAATAATCCATATTTGTATAAACTTGTTCCTTTTTTCTTTAATTGTTTTCTATGCTTTTTATTTTTCGTCTATATTGTAGGTGAAATTAATATTTTTTATATCTAAGTTCCTATGTAAAATTGTTATTTCCTCCCACCTATGAATTGTACGTTCCTCCTGTCCTAAAATGAGTTCTGTAACTCATCGGGATTGCCCTGGCAAGAAATAAAAACAATAAAAAAATAAAAAATAAATACTTTGCTTACCATGAATCAAATATCATTTACACGTGTCTGAGTTTTACATATTAACTATGCAATAAGATAACACCGGGAGAGGTAACGGTCCGGTACATTAGTGTGACATTTTCAAATAATATCCATCTAGTTACCCAAAAATCATCATCAACATTTTGTTTAATTGACTACATGTTATTCTGAATTATAATTGATTTGGTGGTGTTTAGAGTAATCTGAGTGTTGTACCAGATAAAAGGTACAATCTTCTATATATATAAAAATGAAAATATGTTTGTTTCTGTCTATGTATATATGTATGTATGCTATGTGTTACAAAACCATTCATCCGATTGGTGTGGGCATGCCCACGATTCTTACTACACACAATTGTGAGTTCTGGCATCATGAAATTATGCGTTGCTAACAGTTCATCCGATTGTGATGAAACTTTGGGGATTTGATGTGTACCTGCCAGCGACGGTTTCTATATACGAGTATATTGGTGAGCTCTGGCATTATGAAATTTGTATAAAAAAATTGCAATAGGTGGCACGCAAGCTGTTTGAAAACTGCGGGAGTGGAAGGGGAACCCGGGAGTGGTGAGGGGAACCCGGGAGGGGGGAGGGGAACTCGGTAGGGGGGTTCACGGGACGGGGGAAGTGGGCGAGGGGAGTGGGGAGAGGGAAGGCGGAGTGGGAACGCGAGAGGGAAGGGGATGCAGGAGAAGAAGGGGAACGAGACGAATGGGAAAGGATACGCAAAGGAAAACAATTTCTTTATGTGGCGTAGCCACGCACGTCAGGAACTCTCTAGTTTTACATAAAACTTCGTATTCAACTCAAATTTTGATATTTTAGATATCTTACTAATCAATTGGACAATCGATGTTATTGATGCTACAAATATAAATCAATTTAAAGCTCCACAATCAATCACTAAAACTTAGGAATTAAATACAATCGCATTAGCAAAAGGCTGCTTGCCGATTAATAATAATTTTTAAAAATGACTAATTCCAAACCTTCACACTATCCGTATTCCCGTGGACAAAAACTGTAGACTAAATAAAACAAAATCAAAAAGTCATTCTAAAAGCTATAATCATTAACCGTAATTACAAATGCGACATAATATGAACAATATTGCTTAATCCTTATACTTCAACAGCTATTCTCTGAAGAGGGGCTGCTTCCTTGTGATGTAGAAGTCTTCCCTCTTGTGGTAAGGTGCATATGGGTCGTCCACGTAGTTCTTGGGCTTCCTCCAGTACTTGGTGACCATGGAGTCCAGTAATCTGCTCTGTGCGGCAGTGCAGAAGACGTGTTGTCTCAGTCGCATCCGCCGGCGAGGAGACTTCTTCCACAGCATGCGGTGGCGACCGGCTTTAGTCCTAATCCATGCACCCCAGTCCAAGCGGAAAAATCGTTTGGTCACCGCTTTAACAGACCTCCTTTTACCACTGTTTCTGCTGAATTTAGTCAGACTCCTAGTCGGTGTGACTGATGCCTGCAATTCGTTGATCTTGGGATTCAGTAGAAGGCTTTTGTAAACATTGCTGCAGATGCTATGTTTGTCGATCAGTGTTTTCTGCATTAATGTGCTGAAGTTTGTGGTTTGGACGTTCGCTAGGAGCCGGGGGGCATTGTTTATCAGACTTGTTGTTGCAACCGCTATTGAGCGAGATCGTATTGCTGAAATTAAAAATTGATTATATTATCGAAATATTGATAAATTTCACATATATTTTTGCACAGAAAACACAAAATTATCGATGTATTATTTATTACCATTGCACATTAACCTCAACATCTTTGAAAATTATGTGACAGCTGAAAATTCATAGACAAAACATGAGATGTTCTTTCTATGGCTATGGAGTAAGGTTTATCAGTGTTGCCACTACGAAAAAATATATACGTCGCGAAAGGATAGCGGGGCAATAAAATTAAGTTCTGAGAACCAAATAAAAAATTATCTTATAGCATGAAATTAGGAGAAAAATCATACTAAATCGTAGAAGCCATAATGTTGCGATCGTGTAATAAAATCAAAAAATATTCAATTAAACACCATGTTTACTCACGGTGACCGGCCAACTCGGAATGAAACCAACTCAGAACCATCTCAGATAAGTCATTTAGAGTGATAAAAAAATATAAATAAAAAATTGATTAAATAGGTTAAGTTAGGTTAGGGTTATCGGCTTATTTAAAATTATTGGTTTATCACTCTAAATGACTTATCTGAGATGGTTCTGAGTTGGTTTCATTCCGAGTTGTCATGGAACCGTTTACTCACTATGGTAAGCAATCCATTGGTTACGAGAGGGACAGTTTATATAATGTATGTATAGCCTTCCAGACAAAATTAAAAATGAAAAGAGTCTAAGTACATTTAAAAAGAATTATTCAGTTTTACGTTTATTAATAAACAAAAAATAATAGTGAATACTGATCGTAATTTTATATATTTATTCATTTAATCAAAATTCACTTTCATTAATTTTAAATAAAATTTAAACATAATAATTTTTAGAAATTTAAATTTATTTCTTGTTAACAAACTACGCACACTATTGTGGGTAGTTTGTTAACAAGAAAATATTTTATATATACATGTAATGTAACATAACGTGTACTGATTGCAATTATTTCTAGTTAAATAAGTGAAAACGTAATTTTCTTTTTTCTGGAATAAAAACTTTAAAGAGAGAAAGTTTTTTCTGACAAGTTAAATATTTAATTACCCAGCTATTTTTCATAGTTGCATATTTATTTGTCACCTGACATTTTTCATCTTTAATGTTGTAATATTTTTGGTCAGTGTTATTTTTGGGATAAGATTTCTTTGATAGAAAAACTAGAACATAGTCTGAACAATTTTATTCTAAAATTTAAAAAAGTCGTAAACCTTCTAATTTTTCTGCTTCATGAAAATATGTCCGTTTGGAGTGGTAAGTAATGCAGCAGTATGTTAGGGTGCTAATACAAACAGAAAAATTTAGGCTATTTCTGTTCCCCTATCTCACATCACCATCGCAACTAATGGAGTTTCTAAAAATATCACCCTGACAGTGATGCACTGTTATAGAAATCTTATGGATATTTATGTTTAACATTTCTTTCACCAAAAGGTCTAATAATTATTCTTTTTTACATCCGGTGTCACGGTTTCAGAACGACAAGAAACAGTGGAAAACAAATTTATTACAGAGTTCTTCTTTGAAACGAATGGATTGATTCAAGCTTAGAAGCAAACTTTTAAAATAAATTGGCAAAATCAAGGTTTACGCGATCAGTAATTTAAAACAGTGACCGTTTTACAATAATTAATTTTATGACTAATTAAATTATCGGTAATTTTTTAGTTCCTACCCAACACTAGACTAATACTTGGCAAAGTGTTGTTATTTTTTTGCAATTTGTAATATTTTTATTAGCACATTTGTCTATTGATTTGACTTGACATCTCGAAACTTATGTCAATGTCAGACGCGGTAAAAGTTCTCCTTTGATTTTTCAAAACCGATTTAAATCATGATTCCGACGCGGCCCTCGGGCAGAAAACGGTGGAATCTTCACGGTAACTATTTTTCGCATATTATGAAGTAACTATAATAAAAGATTTGTTTGTTTTTACGTATTTAATGTTGATTTGTTTATATCTGTCTGCAGATGGACCGAGGGGATCGTTGAGGAGATTGAGAAATCAATTGGCTGAAGATGGATGCGTCGAGTCTCAGGTGCAGTTGGCGAAGCAATTACTGGAAGAAAGATGCGGTAATATTATATTAAACATTTAAAAATAATCCTGTAATTTTAAGTAATATTTTCGATGCAAAGAAACCTTAGAGTTTCCTTAGAAGGATCAACCGGCGATCACTAGACCGGGTGGAAATGCTGATATTTTTGTGAATATGAAACTTTTGATTTTCTTGCTTTTATTATTTTAGAGCTGGAAGCCGACAGACTATCCAATGTCCAGCAGGCCATGGATTGGCTGATTTGTGCAACAGAACAGGGACACAAGGAAGCTCGCACTATGCTTGGAAGGTAACAACGCCATATTATTCTAAAGCATTTTGCACAATGGGTAAATATTCCACAAGCCACCGCACTTTTAAATAGATACAGATTTTAGAAAATACTATACATTTCAACTTAATTACTTCAAGAAACAATTAATTACGTTTGGATAAATGGTAAAAGTTGCACAAAAATTCCATTTTTATACAAAATTCAAAATTTCTCATATAAAACGATTTGTTTCAAACTAAGAACCTAATAACCTATTTTGTATAATAGTTGTTTCTTGTAGTAATTTATTTGTTTTGTTTTGTATTGTTGTAATGAAGTGTAATTTCCTTAATCTGTGCCTAAAAGTGCGGCTTAGTGGAATAATGAATGCACAATATTCTAAGTACCTAAGCACTTATACTCAGTTATTAAAAGCATTTCTCCTTAAGAGGAACACTTGCGCGGCTCGTTTTGGCCCGTTTCATACAAATCTTAATTTTGGATTTGAGATCAAAGTACACAACGAAACTGAAAAATTAAAGGTATACACAGGCCATTCAAGATTTAATGTTTCGTGATTTTAGAGGCAACTTGGGCAATTATTTGTGAGTATATTAAAAACATTACAAAAGTATAAAATTGCAAAACTATAAAATTAAAAATAAAACTTTGTTAAAAATGAGTTTTTTCGGTAGTAACTTTAATATATGAACGACAAATTTTTGTTCCCACGTAAATCGGTAATTTGTAATTTAAATTTACGCCCATCAAAATCATGTCGGTTAATTTTTATTTTTTATATATATTTCATCATATTTTCATAATAAATATAGAAAAATTATTTTTTTTATGTTTTTGATTTACTCACAAATAATTGTCCAAGTTGCCTCTAAAATCATGAAACATTAAAATCTCGAATGGCCAAAATCTTATAATTTAAAGCAAAAATAAATAAAGAGCTCACATCCGTACTAGATATTTGATATAACTTTTGATTACAAAAATAATTTTTCAGTTGGTTGGATATTTTGATCTCAAATCCAAAATTAAGATTTGTATGAAAAGGGCTGCGCAAATGTTCCACTTAAGTCTGAGTGACTTAGGATTGTGAAATCTTGCTAATATTAATTAAAGTAAGTTATCAACATAGCTGTAAAATTGAAAAAGTGTTGCAAAATTTTAAAAAACGATTTACAGTCGTAATACAGGCCCGACATTTGTTCATTTTGTACACAGTTGAAATTTTAATGTATTGTTTTTACTGCGTTTAGTTACATTAGTTCGAATTTGTGCCTAGAGTGCTGGAAGACCCAAAACGCATTGTGCACGCCTAATTTCGGAGGCAATAGAAATCCACAAAAACCGCATTAATATTATTAATAGGGACGACGGGGCTATGCTTAATAGTTCTCCGTAGCCAGTATTAGACGGCTAAATCAAAACTAAATGCAGAACATCACATTAGCACAGTATCTTGTATACTTAAACCCTTACTTCGCCACAATCTACACTCTGCTCCGATGATGGACACTGTAACGCTGTCCGAAACATTGGCTAAAGAAAGGGGATCAAGACTTTTGGCTGTGAAATTCTCAAAACGTATCTACATGGAGTGTTTTTTTTTTATTGAATATACGGTCAGGGATGTTTGTCCCCGACCCAAAAAGGACAATTGGAAGGAGATGTAAGATATTTTTGCATTAAATATAATAATATAAAATTTTTATTGCTTGTAGGTGCGTCCAAAGTGCAGTGCTAGGATCGCAGACATCGGCCATGGTCCGTGCGCGCTCCTGTCTGGCTGCCAGTCAGCAGGAGACCGTGGCAAGGAAGGCGGCCAGGGACCTGTTTGCCAGGTATGCCACGCTTGTTTATTACCCTTGGTTGACTCAGGTGAGCCCCATTGTTCTTGGTCCTGACGATGGATTCATTCCGAAGATTCCATCATTCGCACCAGCAAGAATACAATGGATCGATCAATCCTGCAAAATGGATTACAACAAATCAACTAATACTCTGATTTCTACTGCAATGCTTCAAACAAAATATTCATACTATTTGATTATAATGGTTATTGTTGGTTTTTTTTTTTTACAACAATTGCTCCACACAGGAGGCCCTAAGGAAAACCATTTCCTTCTCGGAGCCTCTATCATCTTTAGGAAAGGGGTACCAGGGATGGTAGGAATCTGGGGGTCAGTGTTTCCAGGAGCGACAGTGGTTTGAAGGCGATGGGTCAAGAGAGTCCGGCTGGAGAAATCAAAAGGTCTCCCTTAACCATTATCATCCGGCCCGCCACGCAGCAGGTGGGCGAATGCATCTGCCACCAAGATCTAGACAAACCTCACCTCATGAACCCGGGCGCCCCTGCTAAGTAACCAAACGTAGCGAACCACTTGGGATGACCTATGGCAAGAGTGTTGGTTAACCAATAAATGGTTCCCGGGGCGGCAGTACCCATACCCGCCTACCAAGTGAATGTTTCTTGAAATAAATAATAAACTTTATTTATCCTAAAAACTCTAATAATTAGGAATGAGTGTATAGGACAGCCTGGAGGCTAACATCCTCTCAAAATCTCTCTGATTTTTGAAACCCCATTGTTGCCGGTAACTTGGTATCTACAATGGAGGGGCAACCGCTTATACTACTGACATCTATCGGGTAACTTTATAACCTCTAAGATCTAAATACATCAGAGCCATCTACGTCTTGTAGCGCAAACTGTCACAATTATCATTAACCCTTCAGGCCTGGGGCCTATTTTATCGGATGATCAAAATATTTTCACTTCGCAATAAAATACAAATAAATGGAATATTTCTGAATGCATCTGAAAACAAATTGAACTGTTTTTGAAAAGCGATAAAAGACGCTTTCAGATTTTACAATTCGAAATAAACATATAATTTTTGAAATATAAAAATTTGGTATGCGAATATATGCTCACCTTATGTTTTTTCTAACTAAAATTACTAATAACGCAAAAAAAAAAAAACACACACATTTTATTAGGCAGATGTATTATAAACATTATCGTCAACTCATTTTTTTGTCATTTCATGTAAAAATAATTAATAAAAAATTCCCAAAGTTTCATAAATATTTTTCAAATTGCGATCGAAAATTTTGGTTTCATTTAGGTTACATTTTAATTATATTGTGGTTAACTTTTAGATTTGAATATAGAGCATTGTGTTTTTTCTTTCTAACACTGTTTAGATCACATTTCTAACCTTCATATTAAGGGAGATACAACGATTTCTATGAGACATATATGAGTTGTTGCGAAAAGAAAACAAATCAGCCTGAGGGGTTAAAGAATGAAATATTTATGACTGCAGCAGTTGAGTTAATTTTGAGCAAATTTGCATGGATCATTCAAAATTATTGAATTAATTATTTGGTAGAAGAAAAGTCATTATTTTGTTTGCACAGTTGTGGTATATTTGGGAATGCAAAAAATGCAAGTAAATAAGATCTCAATAAAAAATTGCTGAATTATCTACAGTGTTTATAATAAAGTAAGTGCATGAAGTATGCCTGTTGCCTACCAAATCATATAAAATTGCCTGTTGGGGGCCATCCATAAATTACGTCACACCTTAAGGGGGGGAAAGGGTGTAGAGAAGCGTGACATTGTGTGACATTGTTTGACAAAGTGTACAAGGGGGGGGGGTCATCAGCTTTGCGACGTCACATGCAGTTAGGCTTATCAGATGACAGGAATTTTCCTGACATGTCTGTCTGATTGTACGAATTTTCAAAACGAAAGCAAACGACTGCCCCGTGTTCTCCCACACATATTCCTGCGAATTTATACAACCAGGCCGACATCTCGTAGTATCCCATTTGGCCCCTCCCTGCACGCAGTGAATTCACGAAAAATATCTCTGTATCCCGATTCGCCCCTCTCTTGTAGATTGCATTAGACACAAAAATATCCCATCTCGCCCCCTTCGTTGCGGTAAATGTGACCGCGACGAAATATCACCAGCTATTATCAATTAGGTAAAATATTGCAAAACGTGTGATGTCACGCTAGGGGGGAGGGGGTCTCACAAATGTGACAGCATGTGACACGGTCGGGGGGGGGGTCAAAAACTCATGAAATTCATGTGACATAATTTATGGATGGCCCCTTGGGAATCACTGAGAGACGTTTTCTCTTAATTTTTATTTTATTTTGATGGTACCTACCTATACTGATGTTTGGCAGTGAGGCATAGAACTGGCAGAGGAAAGATGAAAGTAGACTGAATGCTGTAGAAATGAGATCCCTTAGGCATACGTGTGGTAAAGCCATCGATGATTGTGTGAGAAATGTTGAGATCCTCCAAGAATAAGCTTTATGAGAAAGATTACGAATGGACGCTCAGATGGTTTGGGCGTGTAGAGCGAATGAACGAAGAAAGGAGTGTAAGGAGAATATATGACGCAAATGTGAATGGTAGAAGAACCCGAGGAAAACATGGCACGATCAAGAAAATCAGATATTTGAGTCATGCCATGTCAAGAGTCAGAATAATAGAAGAGTGTATATGAGAGATGTATGAATGTGAATGAGGCATGATTGAGTTGATTGGCGGTTCGTCCTCTCTGCCTACTCCTGCGGAAAACTGGCAAGATGATTAATTAGTTAGTTAAAATGTGTTATTTTTAGAGTAGATAAAAATATAATATTTAGAGTCGATACAGACAGTAAAATTAGTTTTTCGATATCTCCAAAAATGACGAAGCTGACCTTGGATAAAACGTATGCAATGGTGTCTTTTGACATCTCTCTCTCTCTCCGATGGCGCTACAGCCCATATCGAACCTTGGCCTCCCGCAACATTCGCCTCCAACTCCTCCTGTCCTCAGCGGCTGACTTTCAGTTTGTTATCTGGAGAAGCTGTGTTGCATCCCCCCTTACCTCGTCTTCCCACTTCAGTCTGTGTCTTCCCACTTTTTTCTTTCCACCTGGGTGTCCGGTCAAAATTCTTTTTGGGACGCGTGTATCCGGCATTCTCTGTACATGTCCAGCCCATCTCAACCCGAGGAGTCTCATGTGGGCTGAAATGCTAGGGCCCTATATCGTACAGTTCTTTGTTGTGCCGGATGCCCCACTGTTTCCCCTCTCTTCACGGGTCCACATATTCTTCTCGACACTTTTCTTTCAAAAGTATCTAGCATTTCAGCCATCTTTGCTGTCAGTGTCAGCGCCTCACATCCATATGCCAGTCTCATGACATCACAATTCTGGACAATTCCTTGTACCGTAATATCAACATTTTGATGGCTTTTGCCTTCAGAACTATTCGGTATTTAAAAATTCAAAATTTTTTGTCCTCAGCATACTCTAATTAAACTAACTAACTAACCATCACGCCGTTTCCCCGCAGGGGTAGGCAGAGAGGACGGACCGCCAAACAACTCGATCTTGGCACACACTCCTTGCTTCGTTCACATTCATACATCGTCTCATACATGCTCTTCTGTTATTCTGACTCTTGACATCGCCCGACTCAAGTATCTGATTCACTTGGTCGTGCCATGTCTTCCTCGGGCGTCCCCGACTTCGTCTACCATTCACATTTGCGTCATATATTCTCCTTACACTCCTTTCCTCATTCATTCGCTCTACATGCCCAAACCATCTGAGCGTCCCTTTCTTAATCTTATTCATTACGCTTACATCAGCCTTGCATTCTTTGCGGATCTCCACATTTCTCACACGATCATACATGGTTTTACCACACATACGTCTCAGGGATCTCATTTCTACAGCATTCAGTCTACTTTCATCCTTTCTCTGCCAGTTCCATGCCTCACTGCCATACATCAGGGTAGGTACCAGCACTCCATTATGGACGGCTAGCTTCGCTTCTTTTGACAATTTTTTGTTGCTGCCAACGGCGTTCAGACCTCCATTAATGGAGTTACCGGCATTTACCCTTCTTTCGATATCTCTATCAGTCTTCCCATCTCTCGTAAACATACTTCCCAAATACACAAACTCATCCACCTGCTCCAAGTATTCGTCGTTCACATACTCTTTACTCTATTATACTCGTTCATTACTCTAATTAATATGGAACATTATTACAAATAACAGAAAATTTCTTTATAGATTTATTAGAAGTTTTTGTAAATAGTTTTAAAGTTTTTTGGAAGATCAATATGAATAAATTTATTACATGGACCATGTTCTTACTTTTACGTCATTACAACGTACAATAAATATTATTTTATACAATCACAAACCATAATAAAATAAGCATTTATGATGTATGGATTGTATCTATAAATATTATGATTGTTGACTTCCAACTGTAGAAAATCAATAGTAACCTATGATAACTGTAGTTCTAATGAAGCTCTTGGTGTGTGTTTTGTGGTCAGCAGAATAATTTTGAAAACGTTCTTAGATAAAACAAAAACTTTTAGGCTACGTCCGCATAGGCAGGCGGCTTGCTTAGCTCCTAGAGCCTCGCGAGTCACCTAGAGAGTAGCTTAGTAAAACGAACGTTCTAGAATGTTCGCGACCGGCCGCACTGCGCGCTCGGCGCCTAGCTAGGCGCTAGGTGACTCACAGTGCGGCTGGTCGCGAACATTCTAGAACGTTCGTTTTACTAAGCTACTCGCTAGGTGACTCGCTAGGCTCTAGGCGCTAAGCAAGCCGCCTGCCTACGCGGACGTAGCCTTATAGTTTTAAATTTTTTTTCCTTTTTTGTACTTTTCCTACCACAGGCTGAAAATCATATTTGCTATTTTAGAGAACTTTAGAGGCATTGACCTAGTATTATCTAGACAGGTCATGTGAATTTTGAAATCAAAAATATTGGTTTTAGAAAACATTTATCAAAAAGAAGGTGCATTGAAAAAGCAACACTTTTTATCTTTTGTTGGTCTGCTCGGAGAAAATTTGTCTTCCAGCAAGTTCGTCCAATGAGCATTTTGAAGATCATTTTCAAACATGAATTTGAGGTAGTTAGGGGCTCTCGCGGATATTATTAACAATTTAATCAGTACATGAACATTTAAAAAATACTACAAAGCTTCAAGGCGATGTGTCGATTAAATTTACAATTGATAAATCTTACATTTCTTCCTAGCAAAACAACTACGTCACGTAACAAATTTGGACAACACTTCGCCATAAAATTAATCTTGATCTTCGCTGGTTTTGCGTATATTTTTGGAAGCTTATAAAACAAGTTTACATCATATATCTCATATCTCTGTATCTTGTGACGTGAAGCTTTTCAAGCTTGCCATTGGCTGATAATCACATTAGATCACGGGATATGAGCAATAACTTTGTGCTCTGTTTTATATATACACATTCTTACATTAGCTCTGCACAGGAGGCCCTGAAGAAAATAATTCTCCTCAAGGCCTATGTCATCTTTGAGGATGCTGTGTGGAGGGTCATTTTAGGAAAAGAAGAAGAGGAAGTTCTAGAAAAGAAAATGGTATGGGGGGAGGGTAGGAATCTGGGAGTCAGTGTGTCCAGTAGTGATAGATGAATAAATCCATCCCTCCCACTGTGGTGAAAGGCGATGTTTCGAGAGAGCCCTACCGGAGAGGTCAAAACGTCTCCCTCAACACCCGGACAAACCTCACTCCATGAACCCGGGCACCCCTGCTAAGTCACCAAACGTAACTTGAGTGACCTATAGCAACTATGAGGTGTCCGCATCCCAAATTGTAAGGAACTAGGCTTTCGAAGCGGGGCATCGGAATTCGATGGGGAGTTGTATTATGAAAGTATTCTTAGGTGGTGTTATTTTTAGATTGTAATTAAGTATAAAAGGGCTGATCTAATGTTATTAGAATAAATCGATGTTTAGAAGCAATCACTTTGAAGACCTCTTCCTCACAAGTCAATTTATTTCTTCCAGTTTATCAAATGGCGAAGAGTTTATCACGTCAGCCCAGCTGGAGAAGCGAATGCGCGAGATCTGGAAAATGCGGCGTGGCGACGACGATGCCAGTGAGGAGGTGGAAGGGGAGGGAGAAGAGCAGGAGGAAGAGCAGCAAGGAGATGAGCAAGGGGAGGGTGCGCTGGAGCCCTCCAACCACCTGTGCGCCGGGGAGTGTGCCAACGGCATGGCGCTGGGAGACCAGTTGCAAGGACAAGGTTAACTACTTATTATTTAATAATTTGTATTTGTCAATTTATTTTTAACCCCTCAGGCTAATGCGCTCTGTTTTGTGAACAAATAGCTATATCCGTAGAGTCAATTTGTTCACTTTTGGGATAAAGATCTCATAAAAATTGTTGTCTCCCTTTCTGTCATTGTGACAAATCGTCCCTTAGCTTACAACACCGCTCATGTCGAAAATTGGCGGTTTTCACATTTTAATGCCTTTAGATGGAGCTGCTCATTGCGCGTCTAACCATTGGTCACATGATATAGATTTCAGTCAATCAGAAGCCGTAATTCGAAAAGAAGTGACAGCGCGCAAGTCGGTTGGCCTCTCAACACTGCGCAGTTTTTTACGTCTCCTGTAAAGTTGGTAAAAATGACTTATGCGGTGTTGTAAGCTAAGGGACGAAATATGATCTAAACAGTGTTAGAAAGAGAAGGTACCAAGCTTTATATTCAATCTAGAAGTTAACTACAGAAAATTTAAAATGTACACTACTTTGAAACCAAAGTTACTGACCGCATTTTGAGAATGTCAATCTACGTAACTTTGTGAATTTTTTTATTAATTATATTTATATGAAAGGACAAAAAGTGAGGTGATCACAATGTTTATAATACATTGTCATTAATTTTAGTCCAGTTTTTAAAAGAAAAAAACATTATGTCAGCCATTTTTAAAAACTTTTTTATTTGTGTTTTCTAAAATATACATTTATTTCTAATAATAAAATTTGAAAGCGTATTTCATCATCTTTCAAAAACCGTTTTTTGTTTCCAAATACGTTCAGAAATATTCCATTTACTTGAATTTTATTAGGAAGTGGATATACACACAAATTCTCCGACTTTCTGACTGCGTCTTCAGAAATATAACAATCAATATGTTAAAATGTACCGCGTGATAGGGTAGATTTGCAATGGAAAGACAAATTTTTGTGAAGTTTAACAAATGATCCGTAACATTTTATGTTCCTACATTCCTTATTTTAAATAGACATTTTGTACTGGCTATAATTACAATATTCGCCTATCCTTTTTTCCTGAAAATGTTGTTTAAGTGTAAAATCATTTCTACATCTTTAAAAATATGGTTTTTTAGCAAGCCAATGGTGTGTTATCTAAACGTTTGTTTCTGTTAAAAAATGCTTCATCTGATGTACTGATCACATATACATAAAAATTTACATTTGTTCCTTCAAACACCGTAGCATAACTGAGAGAAATTCCAAAATTTGTATACAGTTGATATTTGTCACATGAGAATTGCTCATTTTTATGACTCTTTCTTGGACTCAACTGTAGAACAATTGTTTCTGTTCTTCACTCCTTCATCTCCTCAGAAAGACCCTCCATACAGCATCCCAAAAGATTTTATAGGCCATGAAGGAAACTTCAAGGCATCCGGTGTGGATTTCATTATTAAACGACTCATTACATTCACACTTAAGTGTTGTAATTATTTGTAATGAATATTCGTCATTTCAGAATACCAACCGTCAGTGGAAGATGCCAGTGTTCGTAATATCACAGAAGACAACCTCGTCACGGCAGCGGTCAACTACTGTCACGGCCAACTCCCCGTAGTCAGCAGAGAACTCACACTCACCGAGCCCAACATCCGGGCGCTGGACCAGATCCCGTACATGCACAGAGCCTTCCTGCACCCCATCCTCTTCTTACAGATCATCTACATCAAACTACTCTCATACTTCTCCGGACTATCCTACCACCTCTCAAACATACAGATCTTAATCTTATTCTTGGTCCATTCACTTTGCGGGACCGACAACATTGTTCTCTTCTTCCCACTCATCTTTTATTACGTCAGTTTTGTGCTGATGATTGTAAACACATTTAAAATGCTGCACACCAAGCGTGAATTCATAGATTTTCGCAAATGGTCGGGGTTATTCCTACGATACAGCGAAGGAAACTTAGACGCTGACGAATCAGAACAACAGTTTATTAAAAGCCACTTAAAACCGTTCATTCATTTCTTCGTTGCGTTATTAGTTCATCTTTCATTTTATCCGATCGTTTCCGCGCATTGGATTCCACTATCCGAATTCACGGTGATGGCGTTCTGTTTGACTTTCTTCACATTGTTAACATTCTCGACAAACAATTCTTACAGTCGCTTTCCGGACTGGCTGTCGTTTCTTTCGTTTGGTATCAACGTGCTAGCGAAGTACCCTTACGAACAAGACGCAGTTGTGAATCAAGGCTGGCGTTTCTTAGATCTGCAGATACAGAACTTCCCGTCGCATATCGTCGGGAACGGCGTGGAATTCTGTTTGAACTCTCGAGTTCTTTTTTACCTGATGATTCCTGGTATTTTGATATTTATGGCCCGCCGAGAGAGGTGGCACGGAAGTTATAAGTACGCGATTCCTCATTGCGTGGTTTTAAGTTGGCTGCAGATATTTATAATCAACTCCCAAGGAGCAACCATGTATGGTTTGATGCGTGGAACCTTGGCTCTGGTGGGGATGTTCTTGTTCCTGCCGATAATGGGAGTGACAACCATCTTCCTGCCCGTGTTTGCGGTGGTAAAGTTGATTACGTTGTCTGATGTGATCTATGTGGCCAGTTTGGGAGGAGGGGTGCTGGTTACTCTGATTATAACTTGCTTCCTGGCCAAGAATTATACCATGAAGAAATATGTCACACCTTTGCAGGTTTGTAAACATTTTTTTGTTTGTATTAAGCGATTCTTAACCTTTTAGAAGTTGATCATTTCAAGAGTTCTTTTTTTTTTACTTTATTTATTCTCATTTCTTTGTACCTATAATGTATAATAGCACATAGTATACATATAATAACAAATAGTATGAACAAGAAATGAAAACCCACTAAGGCACTGCCTGAGTGTGGGTAATATTAAAACAAAATACTATATTTCCAAGTACCCAAAGTATAAAATAGACTTAAAAAACATATAAAATATAAAGTTAGTATAAAAAGTTAGTATTACATTGGTAGAATAAGTGAAAAAGGTAGAAAGAATAAAGGTAGTTAGAAAAAGGTAGTTAAAAAAGGTAGTTAGAATATACGTAGAAGTAAAAAGGTACGAAAGTGGTTGAAGTCAGCATATGTATGCCAGTAGGCAAGAGCTTACATCCTCTTACATCCTCTCTGCCTTTTATTTAGTTTTTTATTGCTAACTAGCTGGTACCCGGCATGCGTTGCTATGCGATTTAAAAAAAAATTGTTTCTCTCTGCGTGTCCTTTCCCATTCGTCCCTTTCCCCTTCCGACTCCCCTTCCTCTCCCGCGTCCCCTTTCCTCTCTCGCGTTCCCACTCCGTCTCCTCCACCTTCCCTCTCCCCACTCCACTCCCCCTCCTTCCCCCGTCCCACGAACCCCTCTTCCGAGTTCCCCTCCCCCTCCAAAATTTCCCTCCCCCCCTCCCGCGAGCCCCTACCCGAGTTCCCCTCCCCCCTCACCCCTCACGCATTCCATACATTCAACCCTGGCAAATTCAGTTTTTAAACTAATATTGGAAAAATTGTTATTTTTACTATCTTCCTCGCAATTTTTCCATATTTTCTCAGCGTTTAAACCTTCCCTGGACTACGACAAACATTTCAAAACCAAAATCAGCTAAATCGGCCCAGCCGTTCTTTTCTCGAGTTTTAGCGAGACAAACAAACAGCAATTGATTTTTATATATATAGATTGTTAATACTTTATCAATTAATTTTGAAATAATTATTTCACAGATTTTCATAGTTTATTTTCACCTGTAATTGGATGATTATTTAATGCCCACAAATTTGAAAATCTGAATGTTGTAACTGATCTTAAAAATTAATGTTTCAGCTGTTCGCCGCAATGGTAACCCTGCTCTTTCTCTTCTCCCCGCAAATAAAAAAGTTTCACTACGACAACATCGCGCAGAAAGATCTGGAGATGATAAGCGACGAGAAGCTGGACGAGCCGGATCGCTACTCCAAGTTCGGCCGCGGCTCCTTCCTGGACGACACTGACTCTGAGAACTTCCACCTCCTCTGGGAGGAGTATCAGACCTTCTGCCACGCTGCCTCCTGGGAAAAAACCAACATAGCCGCCACGCAGATGAAATGCACGTTACTGGACGGCGTGAAGGTCAACTGGCACGGATATGTGGTGGACGTCAGATTGCTGAGTGTGGAGAACACTTGGAGTTACTTTGCAGATAAATTGCCGAGTTATTTGGGGGAATTGGTGCGGTGTTATTACGGAGATAAGTACGCCATGGACTGTGACAAGGAGACGGGAGACGCCCTGAAGGATTGCAGGTTTTTGGAGAATATTGTGCAGAAGGAGGGGAAACAGTGTCACCTGGATAACTTTGACAGGTATTTTTTTTTCTTCATTCATACATAACGATAGTCTAGTTGATTAATCAGACATCTCAGAAAAATCTAAATTTAAGTTGAATGTCCAGTTATACGTAAAAGTGTGCCTTCTATCTGGTTCACTACTCAGATTATTTATAAACACCATAAATCACACGTAAATCAATTATAATGCAGAAAAACTTGTAGATTTAACAACTCAGACAGCGACCATATTATGTCAGAGGGTCAAAATATTTCCCCCAAATCAAATCAATCTTTCAATAAAATCCAAATAAATGGAATATTAATTTCTTAATGTATCCAAAAACTAAAACAGTCTTTTTAAAGTTTTTTAAATTAAAATATACATTTAATTTACGAAATATATATAAAATTTTGCATGAAAACATAAAAAAATTTTAAAAATGACTCACTTTATGCTTTTCTAACTTAAATTACTGATGATGAAGAAAAAAAAACAAGTATATATTTTATTAGATAAGTGTATTATAAATGTTCCTGTCACCTCACTTTTTTGTCGTTTCATGTAAAAATAATTAATAAAAAATTCCCAAAGTTTCATAAATTTATTTCAAATTGTGATTCAAAACTTTGGTTTCTTAAAGTTGTACATTTTACATATTTTATGGTTAGTTTTTGTATCTGATTATAACAATAATTCTAACACTGTTTACATCATTGTTCTCATTATGATAGTAATAATTATCATGAAATTTACTCGTTTTACATAAATAATGTATTACTTTCCAGTTACGAGCACGAAATCACCGTCAGAATGGAATCTGGTCTCCTGCTCAAAAAGGGCGCCGAGATAACATTAAGAGCCGGACATCACTTCACCAACTTCAGCCGCAAGATAAAGGCCAACGACAAGATCAGATTCCGCGGCATCATCGACTCCAGAAACTTCGCCACCTCCAAATGCACCGGACTTCCACGTCCAACTTTAAACGTCTACGAACTGAGCTGCATCGGATGCCAAAACTACGAACTCAAAGACGTCAAGTTACCGTCCATGATACCAACGGGGAAATCTCAATTCACAACGCTTTATAAGAGTCTTGTTAATGATGTGTATGTCTCAGCTAAATATATACTGAACTTTGTATTGAATCCAATCGTTACGTTTAAGTAGCGCGGTTTTCATTACAGTTTGTTCGCTCTCAGTTTTACGTGTAAGTTATTGAGAGATTGAATTGAAGTCCTAACCAGTACATCAAATGCTACATTGATTTATTTGTATTACAGTGTTAAATGTAGGTACATATTTCAATAAATACAGTACGCTACGGATTTGCAAAGTTATCTGTGCCTTGCGGGACATGGTTGCAGATTTTGTGGAAAAATTTATCAAAATCACATACATAATTTGCCGTGTTGCGCTTCTTCCTACTTTAGGCCAACGTTTCAAACAGCCTTGCAATGTCCAACATCAGGACGGATGTGTAGATGGTAGTAATAATTGTCTATTGTTTATTTTACTGTGTTTTGCTTTTACGAGGGCAGTATTATTATCAACTAATCAAATATTGTGATTCCCTACTTTATTTGTAAACTTATAAATTGTTTATTAGATTTTTTTTGGCTGCCAGCTCAGATAATTTTGTAAGTCTGCACAAAAGTATCTCATGATCTATTATTCCTTGTGTACCTTTATTATTTATAAAATATTTTTTTATTATATCTTCGTAAGTGTGTGATACTGTAAGTTGTTGAATTAATAATTCCAGAGGTACACAACCTTTCAATTCGTAAGCAATTATGGATTTACCGCGTAACTATAATAATTTACTTTCTGTCTAAATTTGGCAATATTTTTCAAGTGAAAACTTCTTTTTATCACCATTGTGATTTGAAACGCAATGAAACGAAAAGTGGCAACACTAAAAAGAGACAAACACATACATCTATAGGATTTAGCCTACGAGAGAATGAGGTAGAATAATCGATCTCCTCTTTGTGCGGTGCTTTATAGCCTCCCCACTCCCCACTACTTTTTGTCTAGTTTTCTGAAGGTTTCGCTTCTACTGCAACACTCCGGTTTTTTTGTTTGATTATTGGAAGTTAGCAGTTTGTGACTATTTTTGATTATAATTTAATCAACTATATTTATCATTAGGTTTTCAAAATTAATTTGTTTACATATTAAAATTATTTTTCTACCGTAATCTTCTCACTACATGTATGGGTTGAATATTATAATACATTTAAGATATATTTTAATATAAATTTAAGTTAGTTACCAATTTTTTTTTTTTTTTTTACATTAACTCCACACAGGAGGCCCTGAGGAAAAAATAATTTCCCTCAGGGCCTATGTCATCTTTGAGGATGCTGTGTGGAGGGTGTTTTTGAGGAGAGGAAGGAGTGAACATAGGTCTTGAAGAGACCCATATTGTAGGAGGGAGGAAACACAGAGGCCGGCAAATCGTTCCACAGCCGAGCTGTTGAACTCAAGAACGAGTCGTAGAAACAACCCGTTCTCATGTGACTAATGTCAACCGTGTACAAATGTTGAGCGCCCGTTTGGCGTGTTTCCCGACTATGCACCGGTGCCGAGGGGATCAATGACGCTAGTTCCTCGGAGCATCTTCCATTGTAATACCGGTAGAACAAGGACAGCATTCCCACCTGGCGCCTGTGCTCTAAAGATTGCAATCCGTTAGTTAAATTAGGAGAATCTATCAAACGGACCGCCCGTTTCTGCACAGAGTCAAGGGTTTTTTTCAGGTATTTTGGGGCTCCAGACCAGAGGTGGCTGCCAAATTCAACCGTGGGGCGCACTTGCGATTTGTACAGGGCTAGCAGTTGTGTACTATTAAAGTATCTGCGTACCAATTACAAAATTGTTTGCATTTTCCAATATTATTAAATTGTGTCAAATTTATTTTGAAATTAAAGTTAGAAATTTCATTTGAAGTTTTTGATTTAGTTAAAGGTCTCAGCAATATGTCTGGCTCATTCTTTCAAAATTTTACTTTTGATAATAAGAAAATTTATTTTACGTAACAATTAGATTTCATATGTACTAGATTTTATTATAAGAAGTATTTATATTTTAGTACGTACTACTAATGTTACTACACATAATTGTATTTTTTGTGAAACTAAAAATTTATTTTTTAAGTGTCTTTATTTAATTATCTTGGGGTAATTACTACAGCTAGGTAACTCTGAAATCAGCTTTGTTAGGAAATTGAATTATAAGAGGGTAATCAATCTGATAGATCCGCTGTTGCATATTAATACTGATAAGTAAGGTTAAATCGTAGACTGATGTGTAATACTTATATTTTGGAAATAAGAAAATGGCTACATGTATTTATTTACAAAAATTGAATGACTTACTCAGTTGTTAAATGCAACAACATCAACTTAAGCAATTCCACACATTTTAGTGCTACAACTAGCTAAGTCTAGGTCTAATTGCCTAATAGAAACATGGAAAAACACTTGTGGCAAGTAGAGTTACCTAATTATAGATTTAAACCAAGGTTCATAAAAAATGCTTTTTGGTGGGCTCAGAATTTTTTTTTTTAATGCGATTTAACCCTTATGTATAAAAAAACTGCATGGAGGTTAAGGTCAGAATCGCTTGCGCCAATATCATTCTTGACGTAACCATTAATTTCATTCATCTAGCTCCTCGGAATTTTTTTAAATGAATTTTCTATGACTTTGCGGGTAACTTTTGCCAAATGTCAAAGGTGAAAAAATCGATATTTTAGGTTTTCAAATGAGTATAAAGGTCTTTATTTATTTCAAAACGCCTTTGAATTGTGTTTTTTCATGTTGAGTATGTAATCAGATTTGTGTAGAAATAATAAAATCAGTTTGTATTTGTGTGATTATATTTTTTGACAATTATTTTCGAAATGAAAGATTTTTTAATATTTTTTTTTAGTTAGTTAGCTATACTGATAAAACCTCTTACGTTATTATCATGTAATATACATGGATAATAAGATGTATTATCTGGTAAACAGAAAACAATCACAAAAAAACAATTCCTTTGTTTTTATTTGGATATTTGACCAAAAATCATCAAGGCAATTTCCGCGCGGTTTTTTGAAATACCACCCAACATCCACCAAGTTAGCTCATGTGGGCCTTTTTCGAACAAAAAACTTTCCGCTTTCAAAATTTCAAAAGCGTGAAAATATTAGCTAGCTTGAAGTAAAAGACTGCCACTTGTATTGCAATAATTCAAATCTCCCAGTGGAACGTGAACTGCAAGCTACGTCACGAATTTTTAGCCAATCATCCCTTTCCCCCCCGATGAGCTAACCTTGTTAAACGCATTTTCTACGAAACTTGGTTTTAAATGATACCCATTATTCAAATAACTTGATTTCAATGCGTTACGACTTTTCTGTTTGTAGCATTCATGGAGGAAATACAGTTATGTTTTTAAGATGTAACTCAATGCTGATTTCGGAGTTACCTAGTTGTAGTAATTATCCCATGATATGATAATTTATAATAATAGTAGGTCTAAAATTAATAGAAATCATTTATCGTCATCAGGTGCCATTTGGCCTCCTCTACAGATGTTCTTCACTGGCTGTGAATCCTCGCCGTTTGCCTCCAGCCTTCAAATTTTCCTTTCTTTCAATTCTCTTCCGCTCTGTCCATCCATCTCTTCCTCGGGCTGTCTCTGGGTCGCTTCCATGGGGCACCCAGACATCATGATTTTCGGTGTCCTGCCATCTAGTATTATTTTCACATGGCCAGCCCATCAGAATGTACGTGCCCTATAGAATTAATTGAAAAAAAGTTACAATGGTTTCCCAGAAAGATTCTCAAGTTAACCCCTCAAGTCTAGACAAAATAATATCCTGTCATCAAATATTCCTTCTTAAAATTCAATATCAAATAGATTTGCTATTTTCGAAAGTATCCTGAATTTTGTTGTAAACTGTATGTCCCTTCAAAAATCGGGTGTATTTTGTCAGTAGATAAAAAGATTTCCGCTTTGCAATAAAATCAAAATAAATAAATGGAATATTTATGAACATATCCGAAAATTAAAAACTGTTTTCGAAAGGTGATGAAATACGCTTTCAAATTTTATTTATATTTAAGAAATAATTATGTAATTTTTTAATTATAAAAATTAATGCAAACTTTAAGAAGTTTTAAAAATGGCTCACCTTATGTTTTTTCTAACTAAAATTACTGATAATGAAAAAAATAAAAACACATATATTTACTAGACAAATAAATTAGAAACATTATTGTTTGTCACCTCACTTTTTTGTAGTTTCATGTAAAAATAATTCTTGAAAAATTTACAGTATCCTAATTGTTTTTCAAATTGCGGTCGGAAACTTTGGTTTCTTAAAGGGATAAATTTTAATTATTTTAGGGTCGACTTTCAGATTTGAATATAAAGCGTCTCGTTTTCTCTTTCTAATACCGTTTGTTTCAGTGTTTCTTAACCGTATTGAAAGAATCAATAAAATTATATTTTTTATTATCAGTAATTTTAGTTGGAAAAAATGTAAAGTGCGCCATTTTTACAACTTCTTTATGTTTGCAATCAAAATTTTTACATTTAAAAAATTATACGTTTATTTTGAATTATAAAATTTGAGAGCGTATTTCATCACCTTTCAAAAACAGTTTTTAGTTTTCAGATGCTTTCAGAAATATTCCATTTATTTGGATTTTATTGCAAAGCCGAAATATTTTGACTTTTTGATATTTTTCCCAAGTAGGCCCAAGGCCTGAGGGTTAATAACATGTAAATAGCCATCCAATTTTTTTTTTATCTAAACGGCGTCTGCTTGCAGACTTCACAATACAAATATTATGTAAAATATTCAACGAGATGAAAATTAGTGATATCTGTTGGTATTCCACAGAAGCTTAATCGACCATATTAGCTCTTGGCGGGAAGTTCAAAATAAATCATTTTAATTCTCACCTGCCCACATCTACCCAAATTTGGGTAGCTATCGCTCGAATGGTTAAGCGTTATTTTCAACCTCGATACACAGCCCTTTACAGGTATGGGAAGCGTCTGTTTACTAGAAGAATTTCATCGCGATCATAAGGCTAGCTTTACACTCATAAGTAAAATTTACGACTTAACGTAAGTTTTTAATAGGTTACTCACATATGCATCTGATTTGTGGTAATGTCGTTCGGAAGTTCAACCCGTGTAAATGCTCATGCGACCGTTTACGTCTGTAAATTTATTTGCAGTAAGATGGCTTCCTGTCAACAACGACCTGCTACTATCAAATTTACCCAATTTTGTCAATAAAGACGAAAAAGCCCAAATAAAGTGTTGAAATAGAATTTGGCTTTAATTTAACAATTCTCCACGTGCTTTTGTGCCGTCAAAGGCAGAAATGAATGGAGTTCTTTCATTTTATCCAAATGACAGCTACCTGACAGCAACTGACTTCGAATTCAAATACATAATGTTAAAAACAGAAACATTGAGATTAGTAAGGATTGGACCGATCATTGAATAGAAGGATGCTCATTTTCCTAAAACTTAAATAAGTGTAAATAAATACTAGTTTTATAGGAAAAAATCCTACGAAAACAACTGTATTTTAATTTTTGACTTCTCGCAAAGACGCGGCAAGTCTCAGCTTATCAAACTGATTTTATAAGCTGTGAGAAGGCTGGAAGTTCGCGCAGATGCAATTAGACCTGTCAAAAAACTCGTGAAAGAACAACTTCTGTAACTTGCTATAAATTACGTTAAGTGACTTTTGGTGTCGTTTACATTCGTAATTTGGTCATAAATCGCTTACGTGAGACTTTACGGGAAAAACTTATGAATGTAAAGCTAGTCTTAGAATAACAAATTAGTTTAACTAAGGCCTTGCCCGGCTGTTTAATTTATAACAAAATGGTTTGTTTTAAACTGTTAAAGAAGTTAATTTCACTGCCTGAGTCCAGTGCATTTGTCTATTACGTAAATCATTATTTAATATGTATAATATTGATGTTAGGTGCTTTGAATGTTATTATACATATTCCTAATCCTGTATTTTGAATCTTTATTCATGTTATGTCGTAAGGTAATTTGAACAGGGAAAATAAAATGTGTTTTTTCTAATGTTTTGCTGATTTATTCCAACTTTTGTTTTGTTACTAAATTATCATAATTTTAATTGTTTATAACCCCTCGAACCCATAAGCTTGTTTTCAAGCTACCTACAACATTGCCAGACATACGTAATGATGTGTGAGGCATACCTGACTTATTAAGCTATTTAAAAATAGTTAAAACATGCAAGAGGATCAGTATTGCTGGTAAACCTTTTGATTTTCAGGGGACATTTTTTAATTGTCACAATAACATGTGAAATGTTAACATTGAAATAATGTTATATGTTTATTATTGCCATTGAAGAGATGAACTGCGATGATAAAGACGTGCATGATGAGCATGTCTTGTGTTTCCAGCGTAAGGTCAATTTTGCCTAACTTCGGGTAAAATTATACATTTTCACTTAGCGCCACCGTACATGGAGCTACTTACAAGCTATTCCAACCTGATGCGCGTAACACGCGCACCGCTCGTGGGTACCCGCCATACAATTTTGCTGGTGTTCGTACACGGCAGTACGCGACGGATGTCGGGTTGAAGTCGGTAGTGCGCTACCGACGGTGCTGGTAGCGCGCTACGCGTTGCGGCATTCGTGTCTGCTACTTTTCGTTTGACGTTTGACAGAAATGACGCCGGAACATGAAAGCAATGTTAGATTTGTTCCGGAAGTGGAAAAAATGCATGTTTATATAACTTTACTTTACCAGAATACGTAAGAAAGGATTTGGTGGAGACGACATGATTGATGTTGGAGAAAAAGTCATTTGACATCGCTTGACATCGTGTTAACTCCACGGCTGCACGTGAAAAATGATCAAGTTCAGTATATTCCGGGTAGCGCCGTGTACGGAAACCAGCATTAAAAAGTAGTACATCGGCCGGGTACTTGTGGTTGTGTCACAATCACGTAGTTTGTAAGTATCTCCATGAAACCTTAAGTTGTTTGTAAGTATCGCCTTAAACTAATCTATAATATTTTTAGAATATTTTTAATGTGCCAAAATGATCGCAATCCAAGCGAGGCGGGCGGTAAGAGGTGGGAGGATGTGTGACGTCATCCATGCTGTGAACGATAACTTTCATTAGGGCATTTTGTGTGGAGATTTTTTTAATTCTTCAGTAAAGAATTCCAGTTCATTTTTTTTATCAAAAATATACCTTCTAACTAAATAAAAGGTTTTTTTGGGTGGGTCTTCAGAGAATCAAAGAGGAGTGGAGAGGAGAGATGAGGCCCTTTTCCCTTGTGGGATCCTCAGGGAATCAAGGGGGAGCGGACTCTTCCGTTGCAGGGGTCTTCAGGGAACCAAGGAGATGGAGAGTGGAGGTGAAGTCCTCTTTCCCTGTTGGGACCTTTGGGGAAACCTTCCATCATGGAGCCTTCAGGGAACCAGGTAGGAGTGGAGAGGAAAGCTAAGGCCACCTCCGTGAACCTGAAGTGCAAGCGGGAAACTGTGGAATGTACATTCAGATCGGATTTTGTAATACAATTTTTTTTAATTAGAACTTTCATTTTCGAGTAAGCCGAGAGCTTTTGATCAAATTGTGGTCAGTCGGCACTCACAATGGTCACGTTCTTAAGCTTGTCAGCTGATCAAAATTTGTACAAAAGTTTTTATAACAAAGAATCAAAATGCTGTTTGAAAAAAAAAAGTTTTTTTTGGATTCTGCGATGCAGATTCACAAGTTTCCCGTTTTTACTATGAGTTTCTGTACACTGTGCACGTGGCAAAGATGGAGGAATGTGGATTCAGGGCGTAATAAAACAATTATTTGTATACATATATATATAATTTTATATCCATCCTGCTGACAATTAAACACTGTAATAATACGTACATCCTTACGAGCTAAAGCGAAATGCATTCAGAGCATTCCTCAAATCCTACCTTGGTGTAATTAAATACATAAAAAGAGGGTCGCAGAGAAATAACTCTCACCACTAGAAACCTAATAGACAAATAATTATTAATAGTAATCAATACATCAAATAGGGCCTTTGTTTTACCATTATGTTTACAATTACTGACCGAAATAATAGTTTTTCAAAAGCTACAAACATTGTTATAGAATACACTAAAGTCTTTGTTTCAAATACAATTGCAATAATTGATGAAAGTTTAGCATCGTTTTGAATTTTTTACATTTTAGTGGTCCACATTAAATGCAGGTTCTCGGCCCATTTCAGCTTTTGATCAAATTGTGGTCAGTCGGCAATCACAATGGTCGTGTTCTTGAGCTTTTTAGCTGATCAAAATTTGTACAAAAGTTGAAAAGAACCATTCAAATGTCAATCCAAAATGGAACTGATTTTCTATTTGATGCTTCTCAAATGCAATGATGTTGGAATCATCTCAATCTGAGCATTTGCAATGCTGAAATTAATAAGTCTGATTAAAAGCAAACCAGACTATTTTAAGGGTCATTCAGCACCATTTTGTTTTTTTTTCGACAGTTGAAAAGTACCCGTTAAATGTCGATTCTGCTTTTGAATAATTGTTCATCAGTAGGAGGACAACTATCATGATGCTAAGCTTGTCAGCTTAATACAATTTGATAGAAAACGCACATAAAATCTGCGTTTAACCCATTTGAGGCAAGTGTCATGTATACATGCCAACCGATCGCATGCCTAAAAGATGAGCGTCATCTATACATGACACATATTACATTATTATAATTGTTTAGAAAACGAAATGTTTGATTGATTTGTTATCTTTGAACTGTTTAGATTACATCTACGACTTTGAATTTTTTTTAACCTTTCCGCGAGTGAGTTTTGGCGAACAAAACTGTACGTGAGGAGTGATTTTTTTTTGGTTAATTTTTTAAATTTTTTTTTATAAATTATCATAGAATAAAAATAATATTATATTTTGAATTAAAACGTTGTCGACATCAATCCACAAAAATAACCAACGTCGAAAAAAAACATGTCCAAAAACAAACTGCTTCCTTCCTCTGACGACCGCAAAAAAATTTTTTCAACTAAAACTGTGAAGTTGGTATTGTAGGTTTGTCTTCCAAAACTTCAACAAACTACGCGCAGATGACAATAGAAGCCACTTCAAGTCAAATAGTTTCATTAAATATAACAGTATTTGAATAATAGCCGCTGACGAAATGTTTTGTTCATACTCTTCTGAGCATTTTTTCGCTTCGACGAACCGATTCGTCCATACTCGTGGAGAGGTTAAGTGACACCATATTCAATCAAAATGAGATTTTAAATCGTGAAAAATCTGCCAGTCCACGGGTATTGCAAATTCTTTAACGACATCGTCGTAAAAATGTAAACGGGACCTTTCAAATGTCAAAAAAACAAAATGGCTGAATGCCATTTGATGACAATGTTACTTGTTAATGTCCTTAGTGTATTCAAGACCAATGCACGAAAGCGGCATAAGCCTATGACCGTTTTACCCGCTCTTTAATAATAATTTTCACCTACTTAAAATAACTTACAATTAATAACTAAATAACGTCTTACTTACAAGAGTTATCAAAGACAATTATTATTATTATATAAATCTAGGGGAGACACGGGAAAATTTTAATTTTACGGTAACAATAATATTCCAATACAAATTCACACTGCACGAGACAAATAGTCTGTACATTATATCCGCCTAAACATTTATAAGAACAAGCATCTGTTGAATTATTGCAATTTTGTAATCATCAAATATTGAAAGGATATTATGCAACATAAAATAAATCTGAATCTTGAGCAATTCACAAATACAATAATAATCCCATGCACAAATTTAAAACTTACTTTTCTATCAACAAAAATAAAAAATATATTTTTTGGTTGAGTTGTTGATAGAATACTACATTCGCTTGCCGCCAATTGCTGTCAAAAATTGTTGTGATTTTTTTGGCAATTTTTTAAAATAAAAACTTCAAATTCAAAATAAAAATTTCAAAAATGAAAAAAACAAAAGTTTCTGAAAGCTAGTGAAATAACAAAATAGAACAAATGAACACTTTATTTTTATTAACCCCTCAGGCTAGTTTAAATCATTTAGGTCTTGTAGAAATCGTTGCGTCTCCGTTACTATCATGGTGAAAAATATGATCTAAACGGTGTTTGAAAGAGAAAATACCACGCTTTATTTTCAAATCTAAAAGTCAACCACAAAAAAATTAAATTGTACACCTTTACAAAACCAAAGTTTCTGACTTCAATTTGAAAAAAAAAATTATGAAACTTTGGGAATTTTTTATTAATTATTTTTACGTGAAATGACAAAAAAGTGAGGTTACAAAAACATTTTTATTAAATTTGTCTAATAAAATAAGTGTGTTTTTTTTTTCATTATTAGTAATTTTAGTTAGAAAAAAACATCAGGTGAGCCATTTTTAAAACTATTTATGTTTGCATTAAAAATTTTTATGTTTATTTCGAATTTCAAAATTTGAAAGCGTATTTTATCACCTTTCAAAAACAATTTTTAGTTTTCGGGTACTTTCAGAAATATTACATTTTTTATTGCAAAGCGAAAATTTTTTGACCTTCTGACAATACGTCCGAGGCCTGAGAGGTTAAAAAAAATGTATGTCGTTTATGACACCAATAACTGGCACGGCCGAATTCACTCAGTTGCCAGATTTGGAGAAAATTTTATAAAAATGCAGCCACTCTTTTAGAAAATCTGCTGCCATATCGGATCTAGTGCTTGGATTATCGTAGTTCGTGGGTAAATGGCTCCACTAGATCCATTTTACAAATAAAGACAGTGTTATGAAATTTAATATTGTAAAACAGAGGCCTGTTAGACAGTTTTCATTCATGTCATGCCAATTATTGGAGCCCTGCCAAGTTTTGGATCCGTCACTTAGGAAGGGATTCTAGTATTCAAAATTAACTAGTTTCAGATATTTTAAATTGTGTTTTTATATGGTGTGATTTGCTCGTAACAGTCTTGGGAAAAAATTATACAGGGTGACTGGTTATTTAATGCGATATATTTGAGGATCTAATAAAGGAGACATATTTTAGCAAAATAATTGTGTAATTAGGTATCTCAAAAACTGTTTTCGCAATTTTTAAATTAAATTTTTTGTTTGTAATGTTAGCAGCATATTTAAATATTGCCGCCTCACACGTTTGGTTCGCTCATCCGCCGCCAGAGGTACTGCTAGCGCCTCTGGCGGCCAACAGGGAAACTACTCCAGCTACTGCGGTCGGTAAAGGAGGGAACTACTAACTCCCGCGGATTGGCAGGACTGGCGCGGAGCTACCAACAGAACGGACATTCAACGGCTGTGAATTCGAATGGTGCAATGTAATGTTGCTGATTATTGGAAACTATTATTGTAATGTACCGTGGAGAAAATATATTTCATTCTAAATATTTAATTAGCGTTTTATTATTGCTAACAGCAAATAATATATCTTCTCAATTATGTCTTCTAATATTTCGCATCAAATCACTGTGTATATTTATGAAAAAATGCACATTACTTACAAATAATTGTTTTACAAAATCATATATTCACTTGAAATATACGCACATTAGATATTATTAATTAAACTACGAGTATATTAATATGTTTACAAAAGATTTCGTACTTCTAATGACTGTCTCTAAGTGAGGCTTTACATTAAGAATGTTTATTAAATTATAATAGATGGTGTCGACAGAGAGTTGACGATTTGTTTAGACAGGGAGAAGGAAATCTCATTCTAGGGGCAATATTACCTCATTATACACATTTATTTATAACTTACTGCTTTGATAATCTCATATTTTGGTGGATATGTTGCAAGAATAATATTGTAACAGTACAGTCGTACTCTCTCAGTAATCCGTTGTTCGATCATTTGACAACTACTATAATCCTGTTATTTTTACTAGTTTTTTTTTTTAACATTAACTCCACACAGGATGTCATCTGGGATGCTGCGTGGAGGGTCTTTTTGAGGAGAGGAAGGAATGAACATTGGTGAAGAGACCCATGTTGTAGGAGGGAGGAAACACAGAAGCCGGCAAATCGTTCCGTAGCCGAGCTATTGAACTCAAGAACGAGTCGAAAAAACAACCCGTTCTCATGTGACAAATGTCAACCGTGTACTTATGTTGGGCGCGCGTTTGGCGTGTCTCCTGACTGCACCGGTGCCGAAGGGATCAATAATGCTAGTGCCTCAGGGCATCTTCCATTGAAATACCGGTAGAACATGGATAGCATTCCCACCCGACGCCTGTGCTCTAAAGATTGCAATCCGTTCGTTAAGATGGGAGAATCTATCAAACGGACCGCCCGTTTCTGCACAGAGTCGAGAGTATTATAATATCAAGTATTTTGGAGCTCCAGATCAGAGGTAGCTGCCAAATTCTACCGCAGGGCGCGTTTGCGATTTGTACAGGGTTAGCAGTTGTGTACTATTAAAGTATCTGCGGGCCCTGTACAGTACGCCCAGTTTGAGAGGCTAACTTTACTCTGGGTTCGATGGAGCCTCCATACCTGAGCCGGTCACTCATAGTTACACCAATCAAACTCTATAATTCGCCGGTATTCAGTACCTTTCCGCGTACCTAGACCTGAGTGCCAAACCAAGTATAATGAAGTGTGATAGGTTAGGTTATTTTACTCTCACACACTCAGTTACTATACCGCTTTCTAGCTTGCTATAGCTGACAGAATATTTCGGTTAGTCCTCTATATATTCTAGCTGACATCTCATATGTTTTTGTACTTTTCGTTCAGCCATGTTTTTAGTTTGAATAAGTTTACAAAATGAAGTCTTCTCGCATGCATAAACATGACACCTTAAGAGGAATGACTGCGCGACCTTTCAATACAAAACTTAATTTTGAATTTGAGGTCAAAACACTTAACTAAGGGCACAGTCTTTAAACTTTAAAAATGTTAATTTTAAGAAAGCTCGATAGCGTTTGTTTGTTTTTATGAAACACCTGTAAGGGGCCATCCATAAATTACGTCACACCCTAAGGGGGGGGGGGGGGAGAAGAGAAGTGTGACAAGGGGTACGGGGGGGTCATCAGCTCTGTGACGTGACATGTAAAAATCTAAATTATTAAAATGCAAAAAATTTTTAGATGTAAAATTGGAAAATATGTGACGTCACACTAGGGGGGAGGGGGTCTCACGAATGTGACGATGTGTGACAGGGATAGGGGGGGGGGTGTCAAAAAACCATGAAATTCGTGTGACGTAATTTATGGATGGCCCCTAAGTACGCCCTTGAGGTGATTTTTCACTAAAACGGCGCTCTACAAATTGTCCAATAATTATTATTTATTATTATTATTCACTATAATTTGCACTTTCACTAATCAGACATTTGCCTGGTTTTTGAGGTGGCGGATTAGTGAGAGAGTACTGTAGTTACTTTTACTGCTCAAACAAATTAAACATAACTTCCAGCCCCGGATCTTGGGGTGGGGCAAACCGGGGTGCCTGCCCCGGGTGGCAGTTTAAGGGGGCGCCAAAATCATAATTTATATGTTTGATTGAAAAAAAAAACTTGATTCACAAAGCGCCTGGCATTCAACGCATGTTGTTCTATCGATTATTCATTTGATTTTAAAACACCCAGTTGGTTTATGAACACATCCAAGTTGATTTACGAATGTATCCTAAGTTGATTTTGAACGATATAGTGTACGGGATGTCTCTGCCAGGGGAATCCCCGTCGCATCTAGAACTAGGGGCTACACGAGCTGAGCCGAAAAAACCCGAACAAAACGTAAAGCAAAGCAACGATCACTCACCTCACGAGAGGGGCCGCCACTATCAAGTTTCTGCACCGGTTTGAGAAAGTCATAGATCCGGGGCTGATAACTTCCTATTTTGTCACCGTATTTCAGTAGAAACTTTTATTTATTTCTTTTCTCTTGGCACTAGAATAATCTAGTGAGAATAGTCAAATTAAACATATATTCATTATTCTATTGTTAAGTTTAGGGATCAAAGGCGGACGATACCTACTTTCAGTTACTGTTGCTAAACAATTATACATACTATATTATTATGTACTATCTTGAACGATGTAGTACTATTTATGCATGGTAGCAATATTCAAGAGTCTCATGTTATGAAATGCAATATACTTTTGGTACGTCTCGGCTAACATCAAAATGTGAAATAGTATAAAATTTACTATAGAAAACTGGCAGAAAATTTTTACAAAATCAGATATAGACAATTATCTTCCTCTTGTTTTGAAGGTCAAGAGGGCAAAATTTCATTCAGTCTAGGAATAAAAATGTAAATTTGTATAAAAATCAAATCTACGCCGCTCGCCAGATATTCTTTATATAAATAATAAATAAATGTTTCAATGAAGACTTCACTTTTTCCTAGTTATAAAGTGATTAAAATTCTATTGACAATAATAATGTATTATTAAATAAAATTCTCATTTGGTTATTGCACAGTTGTGGAATAAAAGTTTATACTAATAATCATCTCGTTACAATGTTATTACAGGTAAACTCTTTGCCTTAATTCGAATACACACATAATGTTACATTAAAATTGAATTTAAAAAGTAACATAATATAATCACTGATATCCGCGTACCCGAAGTAAGCTCAGTTTGTCCTTACTTCTTGAAAATGATCAAATATGGAAATTTTTCTTGAAAAAAAATCAATTCATTATCCTCTCTGGGGCCTAAGAGCTGTGAGGTCTTATTTTGTAAATTGGCGAATTCAGTTTGCTATCGAATCATGCTTCTAGAGAATTATCTGTTGTATATCTAATCTACTGTTGAGTAGGTACTGCGTAATATGGCCACAAAAAAATGTTGTTTTTTTTTTTTAAATGTGATTTTAACCCTTGTGTACAAAGAAACTTATGAAGGACAAGGTCAGATTCGCTTGCGCCAATATCATTCTTGGCGTAACTGATGATTTCATTAATCTAGCTACTCTAGAATATTTTTAAACAAATTTTTATTTTTTTAAATCACTTGGCGTGTCATTTTTTGCAAATGTCAAAGGCGAAAAATCGAAGTTTTAAGTTTTAAAATGAGTAAAAGGTCTTTATTTATTTGCAAACTCCTTTGAATTGTGTTTTTTCATGTTGGGTATGTATTCAGATTTGTGTAGAAATAATAAAATCAGTTTATATTTGCGTGATTATATTTTTTGACAATTATTTGCAAAATGGGAGAGTTTTTAATCTTTTTTTTAGTTAGCTATTCTGGAAAACCTCTAACGATATTATCACGTAAAATACATGAATAATAAGATATTTTTTCTGGTAAATAGAAAACAATCGTATAAAAAGCAAGTCCTTTGTTTTTATATGGATATTTGACCAGAAAGCAATAAGGTAAAATCTGCGTGGTTTTTTGATACAAATACGCCCCGCCTTCAACAGATTAAAAAGTTCTTGTTTGAAAGAGACAATCACTTGTTTATTTAGTCAGACTTGAAAAATGACTACGTACAACACCTGTGCAAATAAAATAACTAGACTGGTAGCATATGCATATCGTCCCTTAGCTTACAACACCGCATAAGTCATTTTTACCAACTTTACAGGAGACGTAAAAAACTGCGCGGTGTCGAGAGGCCAACCGACTTGCGCGCTGTCACTTCTTTTCGAATTACGGCTTCTGATTGACTGAAATCTATATCATGTGACCAATGGTTAGACGCGCAATGTGCAGCTCCATCTAAAGGCATTAAAATGTGAAAACCGCCAATTTTCGACTTGAGCGGTGTTGTAAGCTAAGGGACGATATGGTAACACTAATGACTTTCGGTTTAGGATTAGGGAAAGCAGGCCAATATCAGAATGGTGATAACTGTCTAATTGTCAAATTTTTTCGATGTTTGTACGCGATGAAATTTAATTCGCAAATTTTCCTGCAACTCACGAGGTTACGCGGTAAAATGCACCGTCATCTCTGGCGTAAAAAAAAAAAAAAAATAAATAAATAAAATAAATAAATAAAAAAATCAGTTATAAGCTTTATGTAAGGGTCATTTCATGAAGATTCCCTAAAGACTCCTAAATTCTCCAGTCTCTCAAAATAAATACAACTATACTTTTGCCACTAATCTTTTAATGTAAATTCATGCAAAGTCCAGTGTTTTAAATATAATGCCCTCCGCGTGCAAGACCGTATCTTCTGCAACTATCTTAACGTATCTATTAACTTTCTAATTTCTCGGAAGTGACCTGCCAGGTAAGTATGTTTCTGTATCTGTTTGTAAATAGTTAAATTAGATAGAACCTAGGAATTAATAATAAGCTGTACAGCGCCCTTGAGGTGATTTTTCACAAAAACGGCGCTCTACAAATTATCCAATTATTATTATTATTATTATTAGTAAGGGTAACTATTTTGTGTCTTAACACAAGCGCAGTGTTTAACTGATTAACGCTATGAGTAATACCGCATTTAAGAAAACTGTTAAAATGTGTCATGTACGACTGATTTAATATGCATTGTGCTGTCGCGAAAGACACAGAAACACCCTTCTGATGCTCAGTGCAAGTCTGAACTTGCTAGTCATTTGGTTGTCCGTAGTGCATTCTGACTGCGTACGATTACTAATTATATAGTACACGCCAAACTTTAAGACCGGCCTGAATATGGTACGATGCATTCTCACGCAGTTACTGACTTTACAATGAATGTAAGTGAAAGGAAAGATGCATAAAAACATATGTGCGACAGAGAAAGACGTGATGTGATAAGCATATTAATAATCGCAATTGTAACTATTACTTATAAATGCATATTTCATTATGATCATATTTGGCAATTGTTATTGGTTGGCACTATATACAACTGTCAAAAACTAACGCATTGCCATTTTATAAACATAAAAATCGATTCTGAGTGTACTTCTTTATTTTTTTAAAAGAAAAACTCTCTTTTTATAACTTTTTGAAGGTTATTCCCATCAACGTAATATATCATTGAAGAAGAAGACAACACTTATAATCTAAATGAAAATATGAAAGAGAACAAGACACAGAAAAATAGAAAAAGACAATGGTCGCAACTGGAATATGGAAAAAAGAACTAGATGAAGATAATATTGTTGATTCTAAATTATTTGAAATATGAGATTGACAAATATGACGGTTTGACAGAAGGTGACAATAGCGAAATTGGATAACGCGCACGTCCCGGTTAGACGAGAGGTCTGGGTTCGAGTCCCAGTTGCGACCATTGTCTTTTTCTATTTTTCTGTGTCTAGTTCTCTTTCATATTTTCATTTAGATTATAAGTGTTATCTTCTTCTTCAATGTAGTTCTTTATATTAAAAATGTGTTATAGTGGACCAACTGAAGTCTCCTGCATTGCCCGGGCTTCACGCTGACTTTTTTGAAATCAAACTTAGACAGTGACCTTCCTCTTGTTATGAAGGTGAAGTGTGCAAAATTTCATCAATCTCGATATAAAACTGTAGATTTGTATAAAAATCAAACAAATGCCGCACAGACAATCTTCTTTATATAAATTACTTAGTTGATTTTGTTTAGACCCCTCTAGTGTAAACTACATTCAATATTACCATAATATATTTTACATTATTTAAATTGAGTGATTATATTGGTAAATTGGAATTGAAAATTAAATAATACATTTTACAGAAATCTTATTATTATTTAAAAAAACATATAAAACAAAATAGATAGGTAATTAGAAATATATTACAGGGATTAATGGATATTATAAAAATTATTAATAAATATTTTTAATAAAAAATAATAGTTAATTTATAAATTAATAAATATATTTTATAATTATTAAGGGAGATATGAATGATAGAATTAAATGGCTGAATAATTTCTTTAAATGTTTAAATGTGTGAATCAATCAAAAATATAATATAAACCATTTTGTTTTAGATATAATTATTACATCAAGTTAAAAATTAGTATTTTTTTCTTCTTCAATAAGTTTTCCTATCTACTCGGTCGAAATTCAGCGCAACAGCTGTCTAAAGTTATTTTCAAAACAATTTGGCACATACTGACCAAACATATATATTCACAATAATTATTTTACATTCAATAATTCAAAAAAGACAAAACATCTCTATTACCACATCAAAAATAGGTGATTTATTTAAAAATTGATAAAAAAAATTATGTTAACAGTTAGGGAGAGATCGACGTAGATCATTGCACTGCCCGGAGCTAACGAGTATGGTATTCCCAAACATTATTGTAAATTACTTTAAAAACATGTCTAAAGTCATTTTACATAAAGTATCATTTCCAATTGGTGATCTTTCTTCACTAGGGTGATACTGATGTTATTTTTACTGTTGTATTTCAGACTTTAATGATAGATTGCTCATAGTCCTGCCAGCAAGACCTTGAGTATTTCAGAAAGGATGCAAAGTTTTCATTTATAGCTCCATAGCACTCGAGTACACACGAGGT
This sequence comes from Glyphotaelius pellucidus, assembly GCA_936435175.1. Taxonomy (NCBI): domain Eukaryota; kingdom Metazoa; phylum Arthropoda; class Insecta; order Trichoptera; family Limnephilidae; genus Glyphotaelius; species Glyphotaelius pellucidus. The sequence goes on along the minus strand of OW386558.1, from coordinate 25,738,069 downwards.
CAGCGCAAGCGCATCTCCACATCACATTTCGATACGGCAGGCACACTCAAGATCACATAATGCTGGAAGAACCAGAAAGTGTTTCCATACAAATCATGTACGTAGTTTACCGGCAGAATATTTTCCAGCAGGGCAAAACATCCTACAATCTATTTGTAGTACATAAATTTAGATTTATCTTGACTGGCGACGTTAATATCGATATCTCCCAAAACTGAAGTGTAAATAATATCAAATCAGGAAAAGTCCTTGAAAGACTTGCACATCCTTTATATTGCTTAACATTGGTTTAAAAACAATCCAATTATTATTCCCTATAAATAAAACTACTATATACATAGAGTAGTTGTACAGTTGAAAAATCATTCAATAAAACCAAGGATTACATTTTATTTTGTATGTGTTCATCCTTGCAATTTCACCTATAGCGTATTATATATTATAATTAGATACTCAATAATTTTGTATTTTTTTCTATTAATTACGACTCTTGTGTTCATGCCAACAAATTAGAAACCAAGCAACAAAATAGCCATCTTTACACATAAACTCAAATAACAACTTTAATTCTAAAAACATTCAAAATTAAAATTAATAAAAAAAAGCATTCGCACTTTATTCTCATAAATATAAGTTATAATACATAATATTATATCAAATCTGTGATGGGAAAATATGAGTTCAAAATTATTACATTTCAGGGGAGCAAAAATAAAGCAATTGTGTACAAATTTTAATTTTAAAAAGTTGGTTTATGTACATAATTTGGGCACATGCTAATGTGTCGTATGTGGTGTCATCCAATTTTTTTGTAAAAACGGATTTCCAACAAAAAAAATTCTTCCACTATATTCGACATAAAACACGTCGCTGGCAAGCAAAAGTTTTTGAAAATTATTTTTAAACAAACAGATTTCCGGAAACTATTGGAAATCCTCTGGATAATGAGCCTTCTGGCATCCAGTTTTTGAATAAAGCATCCCATTTCAAAGACAATAATTATATATTTGTTTGTGTTTAATCATGTCCTCCCATTGCAGAATTTAGTATGTAGATCATCCAGTTAATTAGTCAGACATCTCTGAAAAATCGAAATTTGAGTTGAATATGCAGTTGCATGTAAAAGTGTTCCCTCTATCTGGTACAATACTCAGATTACTCATAAACACCACCAAATCGATTTATAATCCAGAAAAACTTGTAGTGAATTACAAAATTTTGATGTTTTCTAGTTTTTGACGGCCGCCGTGGTCGAGGAGGTTCTTAATTCGAAGGCCGCGGGATCGAATCCCGGCGTGCGCATATAAATTTTATTTGATTAATTTGTGTTATTTCACAATTAATTCATTCATTCAATTTAAAAATAATAAAAAATATAGGCGGCACGTTTCAGAGTGGAAGATGCTCTCAGTATAGCCCGGGTGTTAAGACCATCTTTCAGAATTGAAAAGCTTGAAATGGCTTTAGCCGTGTTTGGTGACCAAATCTGAATAGCCAAGTACTTCCCCACCTTCCTCTTCCCTATCTCCTTCCCCTCTACTAACAACCTAACTTCAGCCTCACAACATGCCCAATTAGAGATGCCATAGTCTTACTGGCTCCAGGCGGGAGCAGTTGGGACTCTTGTGAAGTGTTCACATAAAAAAAAGGTCACTAGCAGAATATTTCAAAATGTCATACTAATGCACCGGATTATTATGCCTCCCAGTGTTATTTTATATGTAAAACAGAGATATGCGTACATATTTGATTTATGGTGAGCAATCAAATATTGCTTTCCTCATTATCTAAAAACTTAATATTTGGAGATGTCTGACTAATCAACTGGATGAATGAATGTACGCATTTTCAAATAGTGTTAAAACCTCTCAATTTAGCATTTAACACCACTACTTCTTATGGCGTAACCAAATCGCTTACATAATAAAACACTAAACGTACATTTACACCAATATTTCTGACAGCTAATTTTGCAACTTGTGGTGACGGCGTACATAGATAGATTTGTGAGGGAATTAGTATTTTCAACAAGAAAAGTCCCCCCCCGAGTTGTAATACTATTTGTAGTAATATATGAAAGTACAGTAGGGCGCTAGGCCGATAGTATATTTACAGGCAGTATCAGGTAGGAGGTATGACAGAGTTGAAATATACAAAGACACATACAACTTATATTATCACTATTTTTGAGCTTTACATTTAATTTCTCAGAGGAATTAATTAACTATGAATATCCAAAAATAAAACAGTACAATCACAATATACAGCCATCCACATAGAATACACTAGGTTTAATCATTTTTGTTACGACCGTTTTGTGAACTCATCAAATTTGTCATAAAATCCAGTTCCCGCAACATCCATGTTACACATTAGTGAGACAGTTGACACAAGCTGTCAAAATTGTACGAAAATTTAACCTAATTTAACGGAAATCTAATGAAACTCAATATTGCAAGTGATGAAAGTTAGGTTAGGATAGTTTATGTTTAGTTACATTTGTCATCTTGCTACAATGCTCAATTTGGGAGGTGGGTTTTGGGAGGGAGACTCTTTTACCTCTCCAGCCGGCTCTCGACCCATCGCCTTGCAATGCAGTGGGAGGATGGATTCATGTCTGTCACTTCTGGACACACTGAAACACAGATTTCTACACACCTCTCATACTTTTTCCTACACATAACATCCTCTCTTTACTTTCCATAAAAAAACCCTCCACACAGCATCCCCAAAGATAACATAGGTCCTGAGGAAAATAATTTTCCTCTGTGTGGAGTTTAAGTTTAAGACAAATTTAAAAAAAGACCCACACTAACAAATTCTTTCTCTGTCATTATTTGAAATAAATAAGTACCTCTGTAAGTGTTTAAAAACATAATCATATTAAGGCCCAATTAAATTTGATTGCTTATAATTGGGCCTACCTAGTGTATTCCAAATCGATGCTTACATTAATAAAGGTGTGCGGACAGACGAATATTAAATATTGTACATTTATTACATGTAGACAAAAAAAAAAAAAAAAAAATTGTGCATTTTTCACAAGTTTCAGTTTTGAGAAACATCCTATTATTGGCAGCGGGTACACATACAAAACTAATTAAGGACTTAAAATAAAGAATACGAAAATAAATATTTTAATAAATCATTCATAATATTATTATACATTGCACGAGAACGCATTTTTTTTGGTTTCCTAGCCCAAACCTCAACTCAGTTCTCGCTTCAAAATATTACCAGCAAAATTACTTAATAAAATAATTTACAAAATTTATTACGCGACGCCAAAACGCCGGCGGATAAATAATTATAATATGGAATACAAAACTTGATTCTTAAAAGCCGGCAATATGGCGTCGCCAGGTGGAAATACTAAATATATAAATTATAAACATTTAATAATTATCAATCTGATAATAAAAATGTAGATTTTCAAATATAAAATAGAGGTAGACCATTTGTATTAGATAAATGGAGATGGACTTCATTCCCAATGGCTGTGTTTAAAAATGATGATAAAATTTTGTAAATTGTATAAAAAAGCAGGTTAAATATTTGTTTTGTATTTATAATTTATGCAACTGTCTTTTAACTAGTTTTACACATATTCTTTTGACCACAGATGGCAAATATTTCATATTTAAACCTAGGACAAAATACTATGTTGTTTAAAGAAAGTGTAAAACATACAAGCATTGAAAAAGACAGCCAAACAAAGATATGTTTCAAAAAGCATCAATCGAAAGAGAAATTCCATCAAATAACACCCAGGAAAGATATCAAAAGACAAAAATCCTAAGGTAATGACGCATCGAAAGATAGCCAACTATCAAAAACATCGATCAAAAGATGGATATTAAAAACACTCAGCGAAGCTAGAAAAGGTATCAAAATACAGGAATTCAAAGATAGCTATCAAAAACATCAATCAAAAGACAGATATTAAAAGACAATTATCAAAAAACAGCCAGGAGAGTTTTTAAGCCAAGCATCCAAAGATAGACTGACGTACACAAAGACAACCGCCAACAAACTATAATACACCCATCAAAAGACATGTGTAAATCTAGAATCAAGAACTATACACGACGAAATGAACAAAACCATCTTTACTCGTGCTTGCTTTCAGAGACGGGTGAGGTCAGGGTGATGGTTGGTTGGCGTTGGTTCCCAGTGTTGTGGCTGTTGCTGACTTGCGTCGGGTAGTGGTGGAGCGTTGCTGAATTGTGCTGGCTTCATCAACTGTTGGGGTCGGGCTGGGTGGGAGGCGCGGGGGCGGGGGAGGTCAGCAAGTGCTCGGGGAAGGGGACCTGCTTCATGCGCGCTGACACCTTTTTCTGGAACAAAACGCAATCTCATTAAGGCACTGAGTATTTTATACCAGTTTTATCCAATGACAAATATTTTGACGTTTAAAACAGGTCCAGTGTCGGGTGTGCGCCGGCGCACATGCCAAAATTAACAAAAAAAATTATTTTGGAATGCGATTTTAACCCTTATGTATAAAGAAAACGTATGAGGACAAGGTCAGAATCGCTTGGGGCATTCTTGTTCTTGACGTACGAGGTACCGTAAACCAACCTAGCCACTCGGAATAATTTGTATTAAATTCTCTATGGCGTCCGGGCATCATTTTTCCTGGGATTTTTGAGCTGTCAAACTGAGAGCTTCTTAAGGTCGTGAAAAAGATCGATAAACCTATAAATTTATCAAATAAACGCAAGTAATGTTATTTTTATGCATAGTTTATTGTTCAAGGAATGTGTTTTAGTAAATATAATATACGATAGCACAAAATAAATCCACAAAATCGTCAATGTCAAAACTTCACGAAATTTACGTTATTTCCTCCTTGGCATTTAGGAGGTTAATAGAATATGTAAAGTGATGAGTAATTCAAATGAATATTTTGGTTTTCTGCAATCTGAAAGATAATGAATGATTGCACTGTCTGTTAGTTGCCTGGTTCTTCGATAGCGTTAGATTCACACGCGTGCGTTACGGGCTTCAATTCTCTACCAACGAACTTCAGTCCTCCACCATCGGACATTTCACAAGTCTAATAAAAAATAATAAGCGTTAACCCTTCATGCTAGTTTGCTTGCTTTTTGGAACAACTCGTATAGGTCTCATAGAAATCATTGTGTCTCCCTTACTATCATAGTAAGAAATATGATGGTGTTAAAAACAGGTAAAATGTTCAACTTTATGAAACCAACGTTTCAAATCGCAATTTGAAAAAAGTTTATGAAACTTTGGGAATTTTTTTTTTACATGGAATGACATAAATGTGAAATATGTATTTTTTTGTAACTTTTTATGTTTAAAATTTTTTGTAAATTTTTATGTTTCAAAAATTATATTTTTATTTTGAATTACAACATTTTAAAGCGTATTTTATCACCTTTCAATTTTTAAATTTCGGGTACATTCCAGAGTGGAAGATATTATAAGTATCGCCCTGGTGTAAGACCACCATTCAGAATTGAAATGTCCCTTAAAATGGCTTTAGCCGTGTTTAGTGACCAGAATAGCCAGGTACTTCCCCACCTTCCTCTTTCCCATCTCCTTCCCCTCCCCACTACCTTCAGCCTCACAACATACTCCAATTGGGGATACCATAGTCTCACTGGCTCCATACGGGAGCAGTTGAGACTCTTGTGCGGTATTCATATTAAAAAAAAAGAATTATTCCATATTTTGGATTTTATTTTTAATTAAATTTATTTCGATTTATAAAATTTGAAAGCGTATTTCATCACCTTCAGATACATTCAGAAATATTCCATTTTTTGGATTTTTTGGAAATATTTTGACCTTCCGACAAAATAGGAGCGAGGCCTGAGGGGTTAAATGTTTGATTGGTTACCTTTCTCCTGAAGGGGAAGCAGCCCGTGTCTTCCTCAGGTGGCTCCGGCAAGACCAGCAGGTCCTGCGACGGAGTGTCATCTTCGCCCCAAAGCGTCAGTTCCTGGAAGCACTCTGTCTCGATCATCTCGTGCTGCCAGGGGATCGACACGGAGCCCGTGTTGAAGCGCGTGTAGAATGTATCGTCAGCTGTGTCCAGAGTGACTCCCTTCACTGTGGAGAACTGTTCAATATCCAGAACGTCCTTGGCGTAAACTGCGTGCGGCTAAAATTAATTAAGTAATTCATGTTTAGTATCTCCCATACAAAACTAATTAATAAATTAAATGATATCGGTATTATGGTAAGGTTAGGTATTGGCTACAAAGCTACCTAACTCAAAGAAGTCAAAAAGTAAAATTAAATAACTCACTAAGTGCAGATGAAATTTTAGCATTTGGAATTCCCCAGGGGACTGTTATTGGACCTATTTTATTTATAATTTACGTTAACCAAATGTTTAAATTAACACTTAATGGTAAACTTATATCTTTTGCTGACGACACTGCAATAATTATCGAAAAAAAGACGTGGAACGATATTACAAATGCAGCCAATCAGGACATGAAGGTTATAAAAAAATGGTTCGATAACAATTTATTATCACTCAACACAGAAAAAACATACTATATTCCATTCTCGCTTCAAGAAGATGTGCCAATTAATTTAATTAACATAACAATCCATTCCAAAAATTGTGCAAATGACAGTACATGTAATACGGACTGCGCTAAGCTAAATCATAAATCTAATGTAAAATATCTTGGAATCTTAATAGATAAAAATGTTAAATGGAAAGATCATAAAGATCTCACTGTGGAAAGAATAAGAAAACTTATCTATGTATTCCATAACATACGAAACATTTTAAACAAGAAAACTATCAAAATTGTCTATTATGCGTTAATTCAGTCCTTATTACAGTACGGCATTATTGGTTGGGGAGGGGCCTTTAAGATTTCCTTACAGCCCATAATTATAATACAAAGAATAATTATTAAAATCATCCTTAGGAAACCATACGACTTCCCTACTTTAGAGATATTTCGGGAATTTAATGTGCCATCTATCACAGAATTGTATAAGAGAAACGCATTATATCAAATCTACAAAGAATATTTCATACAAAAAATTCATCCCTCAGATAGTATAAGCAATAGATTCAAAACTAACGGCTTAATAGCCATTCCTATGCTTAGAACGACCACGGCTCAACACCACTATTCATATTTAGGTGTGAGATGGTACAATATATTATTATCCAAAAACAAAATAAATGTAACAGAACCAATGAAATATGAACAATTTAAAAAAAAAATTAAGTCCCTGAAATTGGATAATGATATATTGTACCCTTAACTAATTACATCTAATAAAAAAAAAAAGTATTATTGTTATTGTTTTTTTTTATATCTATGTCAAAAAGTATTTGTATATTTATTTCATTCAAGACATTTAAGTCTTTGATCATTGTATACACAGAATACATTATATATACATTGTATTTTCAGAACATTATGTTTTTTTTATGCATGTAAATACTCCTCCCATAAACACGGGCTCCTAGAGCTCAATTTATGGAGTAGTAGAACCATAAAATTAATTCTTATGTAAACCTAGGTAATAATATTATAAATGTAATTATTATTGTAAAAAAATAAATAAAAATAAAATAAATAAATAAATAAAATATTGCCAGTGTTTTACTTTATAAAATAAGACTGTGATATTATTATGAATACAAGCCCAGAAGACAAACTGTCAAAATTGCAGAATTGCAGAAGACAAACTGTCGAAATTGGAGAATTGCAGAAGGCAAACTGTCAAAATTGGAGAATTGTAGAAGACAAACTATGAAAATTGGAGAATTGCAGAAGACAAACTGTCAAAATTGGAGAATTGCAGAAGACAAACTGCCAAAATGGGCAGATTGCCCAGGAAATATTTTTGCTTTTTTTTCATTAGCACATTTTTTTATTCCACACTGGAGGAGCTGAGGAAAATGATTTCCATCAGGGCCTACATCATCTTTGGGGATGTGCCGTGTGGAGGGTTTTTTAAGGAAAGGAAGGTTCGCCTGGAGATGTTAATAGGCTTTCTTCGAGTAGTCTCTCTCGATCCGTCTTGCGACGCATACACGGTAGGCAGATGAAATTGGCACCAAGACTTAGATAAACCTCACCCCATGAACCAGGGCATCCCTGCTAAGTCACCAAACATAGCGAACCGCTTTGATTGACGTTTGGCAGAGGTGTTGGTAATCCAATAAATGGTTTCCGGGGCGGCGATACCCATACCCGCCTCCCAAATCATTGCATTCAATGACGGCCGGATTGGTCAAGCGGTCAGACTCTTGACTCGCAATCCGAAGATCGCGGGATCGAATCCCGGCAATATATTTTATTTGATGAATTTGTGTTCTTTCACTATTAATTCATTTAAAATAATATATAGTATATTTGCGGCACGTTCCAGAGTGGAAGATACTCTCAGAATCGCCTTGGTGTAAGACCACCATTCAGAATTGAAACGTTGCTTGAAATGGCTTAAGGTGTGTTCGGTGACCAGATCTGAATAGCCAGGTACTTCCCCACCTTCCTCTTCTCCATCTCTTTCCCCTCCCCACTACCTTCAGCCTCACAACATACGCTAGCAGTACACAGCAGTTGGGACTCTTATTATTGATTTTTAAAAAAAGAAGACAAATTTGCTGTTTTTGAAAGTATTTCAAAATGAATTTATGCAAAGGACATGTAACTACTATAACAACAAATTTGCAAATATAGACACACGTGCTGATGTATTTACTGCTAGTTACTGTCGCTACAGAACTTCACTGTATAACATTCTAGGTGCAAATAACACATGAATTAATTGTATCAAATATTTTTATATTACTTGCGTGGCAACTTTCCCTTATCCCTCTCCTCCCCCTACCCTTCCCAACCCAAATCCCTATTTTGCAGTCTATTTCAGTTATAATCACACTTATTTTAATGTTGTGTATTAGTTTACCATTTGTTGAATTCACATTTGAACTCTTATTATTTTTTTTAAATATTCTAGTTTATATTCAGTTAGTCTTGTTTCTAAATACCTATCTGTGAACATTAATAATTGGTCTGTTTTTTTATCATCCTCTTATGTTTATTGTATTACGACTGTTAATGTTCCTTAAATAAATAAATAAATAAAATAAAATACTATTTTTGAAAGCAATTATTTTTATTATCTAAACTGTAATTATCAATTTCCACAACACTAAAAAAACATTTTTAATTACACAAAGGTATTATAAAAGTTATTGTCAATTTTCAAATGTGTTTCTTAGAATTATTTAAAATTTTTCGAAAGCAAACTTTTAAATGCAAATATGAAAAGCTCTTCTCCCTTTCTAACAGTGTATAAATCATTTATCTCACTGTGATTCAAAATGAGATGGAATGACTTTTATGCATCTTTATAAAGCTGGGAAAATTATCTCTCAAAAAAAACTCTACAGGTGTTTGACATCTGGGAAAAATATCTCCCAAAGTTACTCTAAGGGGTAAAAAGATAATATGAATTAACTTACGTCAGGTTTAAATGGGGCATCCACCATACCCGCTTCTAATCTTCTCCAACTGACTGGCCTGGAATATAGAAACACATGATGATAATTATGTTGGTAAAACTTTTTTGATAATGTAAAAAGTATGAAATAATTCAATTCTATTGATCAGAAGCACAGAAAATCAAAGAGAAAAAGAGTTGCAAAAAATAATTTTGGTTCCATCTCGAAACCAACAGCAACAAAGAGGTGAAAATGTAAAATAAATGCAGGGTTGTTAATATGCAGATGAAAAAATTAATTTTATTAAATTTTACACAAAGTATCAGGGGAGCATAACATCAGGAAGGAAAAGTTTCATGCAAAAGGTATACATGTTTTTGACACTTGACGACATTATAAATACATAATTATGAATCAATGCTTCAGGATCAGCAGGATCAGGAGCACATAAAGGCAGAAAGGTAACACATAATAATCCAAATAAAGGTGATCTTTTTTAAATAAAAACACTGTTATAGAGGTTTTTAATATACATTACGTAGGATAAAAAAAATCCTTCAGGACCTATATCATCTTTGGAGATGCTGTGTGGAGGGTCTTTTTAGGGAAAAGGAGAGGAAGTGGTGGGAAGGAAAAAGGCATGAGGGGTAGGTAGGAATCTTGGGTCAATGTATCCAGGAGTGACGGACGTATACATCGATCCCACCCACTGCGGTGCAAGGCGATGAATTGAGAGAGTTCGGCAGGAGAGTTCAAAAGGTCTCTCTGAACCAGACTCTCTCGATCAGCCATGCAATAGGTGGGCCAATGCATCCGTCGCCAAGACCTAGACAAACCTCACCCCATGAACCCCCGGCTAAGTCATCAAAAGTATCGAACCACAACAAAAAGACGTGGAACAAAATTTGTTCGATTTTGTGCACAGAATCACAGGCTAAAAATGCCCGAAGTGGTATTACACTCTGTATAAAATTACATTAATTGTATTTGTGTGACTTGATCGTCAAATTCATATAAAAATGAGAGTATTAAAAATACAAAATAATGCATATACGACAGGTATATGCTACGGGGTACTACAAATTTGTAGTAAGAGTCAAGGGGTACGCAGGCTCAAAAAGGTTGACAACTGCTGGCTTAGAAGAAGGAGAACTTGTAGAATTGAATGGATCGAGAGTGGGAGCGCATGGGAGCAGAGGTGAGGTTGATTACCTGAAGAAGGGATGCTGCTTGACCTGCGCCGCCCCCCGCCTGCCGGCGCGGCATCCCAGCCGCTGCTGCCAGCGCTTGGCCAGGAGTTGCTGGCAGAGGGATTTGCCCGCCTCGCAGAACTTGTTGGAATACTTCTCCTGCTCATCCTGAAAACAACAACACAAGGCACATTCAAACAATGACTGCTCGTTTAGTCTGGAAAACAAATTCACCTACAAAGCTACTTCTAGTATGGAGCCTTTCGGCAGGAGAGTAGAGGAAAATGATTAAGGTTCTGCTGCTATAACCTTTCTTTTTTGATACATGCATAGTTTATCCACTGGAGCGCTTTTTGCCACAATATGACACTATTTAAAATACCTCAGATTGCTTTGCTGCCAATTTTCCCTTGTATGTAAGTAATTAAGTAGAAGTTTACGATTTTATAATATTTTTTTTATAAATTCTACGAATATGTAATAATCGAAAAAAGATAGGTGAATTCATTGGCTATATAGAACTATAATCAGTTTGTATGTCTCCGTATTAAAATTCGGAGGTACGATTTTTTTTAATTTGGGCGGAAAGTATTCAAAATGATCATCAAAAAATTGGTTGTCTCTAAAGTCGGTTTACGGATGATAATTTTACGTGATAACGTCATGTAATAATGGAGTGGAAGAGAGACAGACGCGTCACAAGCCGAACGCTTAGGCCGAACGCTTGTTCCGCGCTCTCGCTTGTTCCGCGCTCTCGCTTGCACGCTCGGCTCAGGCGGAACGTGACAATGAGTCATGCTTTTTCTTGAGTGCAGCTGGCGTTCATGGATTTATAAGACGTTATCACGTCAAAAATGTCGAGCAATCGGAGAAAAAAGTTTTAAATTGCGCTGTCGCTCCAGTGGTTATGAGACAGAGAGATGTTACAATGCATGCTTTGTCCCTGAGCTATCAAGGGCAAAACATATCGACGGTCCCGAAGAACAACGCCGGATGTGTGATTTTGTAGTTTTGCAGAAGAACTGCTTAAAATTCCATTCCTGCCCTTTTACTGTTTTTGAGATCAAGAAATACATGTACCGAGTGTACCGAAAATACAGGCTGTTGAATAATCAAAAGGGAATTAGGTAAAATAAGCCAAAACGATTCTCAATTTTTAGCAGATCCGATATTGTTCTTCCGGACCGTTGATAGGCTTTAGATTAGGAACCTAGGAACCCAAGGAACAAAATAGTCAACAAAGAATAACAGGGTATAAAAATGACAGCTACGACAAATGTTTGGTTGTGAATGAGGTTATGGCATTCTAGTATGACATTTTGAGAATTCAACAATGATTGGTAGCGAGACATGTCTCGTGATTTCGGTAGCGATATGTAAAGATGGGTAAGTTCTGCATTTTGCCGGAGGCGTCCGAGACGTGCTTCCTTTTAAAAGTACTCGAGTTCTAGGAGTCCGAGTTTTTGTTGTGTGGATGTACGGGTTCGGCCGGAGCCGAACCTCGGAACCCGAACCCGAACTCGCGTATGACTAGGACCGCGAATACGGGGACGCCGGTAGTAGTAGACCGGGTTCTCAGGGAGTAGTTGATTTGAAAAAGGAGTAGGATCAGCTTCCTGCAAAGAACCCGAGTTCAAGAGCCCACTCCATCTGAACCTTCACATCGCTAGTACAGACTGCGCGCGACAAGTAGTCTGGGATGTAAATATCGGATACTTGCTTATCCCTGTGGACAAAGGGCCCAAGAAAGAATAGGCAATATGTCAATGAAAAGAGCGCTGATTAATTCCTTGCTTGCCGAGTACGCGCCAGCGCGTGCCAAATTAAACTCTAAAAAATATTTTTTGAAATGCGATTTTAAACCTTAATTATAAAGAAAACATATGAAGGATAAGGTCAGAATCGCTTGAGGCATTCTTGTTCTTAAGGCATAAAAAGCTTTGAACACATCTATGGAACCGGAATAATTTCTATGGAATTCTTTATGGATCTCTGGCCGAGTTTTTTTCGGAGCATGTGAGCTGTCAGTTCGGTTGCATCATTCTTGTAAAAAAGATCGTAAAGCATATGAATTCGTCAGATAAACGCAAGTAATGTTGTTTTTAGGCATAGTTTATTGTTCAAGGAATGTGTTTCGGTAAATATTACATAAGATAGCATAAAATAAACCCACAAAATATTACGTCAAAGTCAAAACATCGCGAAATTTACAAGTTTCCTCCAGTGGCACGGGACGAGTTAACCAACTCCATGATGAGAGTATTAAAAAAACATTCTAATAATATTTAGTAAGAAAAACTTTGTGGAGGAAGCCAAATCCAACCTTGGGACGTTGCACCCTGATGATTATGAAGAGAACCTTTGAACAGTGCTAAGAAGTAAATACCTTGACTCTCCTGTCCACCTCTTCTCGCTTGACCTTTTCCTTCCTGGCGCGGAAGGGGGCCTGCCCCTCAATCATCTCGTACAGGAGACAGCCAAAGGAGAACCAGTCCGGGGAGAAGGCGTACTTCTCATTGTCGATTACCTCGGGAGCTACAAACCAAATTATGTCATTATTGCAGAGAAGTACTTTGGATTTAAGACCAAAACAAATTTATAAACAGACGAAATACAAAACAGTTGAGTATGAAATGGAAGCACGCTGACTGTCGCCGAGCTAAGAACAAACTGCATGAACTATCAAAGCAAATATGCAATGAAAGTTGTGAGTTTGCCATATTATAGGTAGAAACAAAGAGCCGCTGTGTATAGATGTGATTTGCAGTAGAATGGGTTAAGGGGGGGGTAAGGTTTTAAAACTCATTTTTAAAATTTATTTTTTTCTAAATGTACAACATGTCAAGAGTATTGTGCCAAAATTTCAAGTAAATCTGAGCAAAACTAACGAAGATACAGCGTTTCAAGCGACCGGCTCTCTTGCTCAATTCAAGTATATTTCCAGTATAAAGAAACTTTAAATTGATTTTCTGGCAAACAATTTTTTTTAGTCCGTGAACATCATAACTCAAAATCTACTTGACCGATCTTTTTCGATCTCACGGACTTATTTATTGATATTTTTAATTAAAAAAATTTTCAAAGATACTTCAGATGTCATACTATAACGCGTATTTAAAAGAAATAAGCCAACATTATTCATACCTCCAAAAAAAATCATGAAAATATGCCTTTTTTCGCCTTTAACAGGTCGCGTGCCGATCGCGCGCCGGTGCGCGCCCTATAGCCGAATAAAAAAAAAACAACTTTTTGATATGTGATTTTAAACCTTATGTATAAAGAAAATGTATGAAGAACAAGGTCAGAATCGCTTGGGACATTCTTGTTCTTGACGTAACAGATAAGTCACTCAAATAATTGTCTTTGGACATTTCTATGACTTTGGAAAACGCATTTCTCCCGCGATTCGAACTGTCAAACTTTGAGCGTCGCGTGTCATGAAAAGATCGATGAACCTATCAATTTGTCTAATAAACGCAAGTAAAGTTGTTTATAAGCGTAGTTTTATGGAAATGTGGTTAAGCACCAGATTAATGAGATGAATTATTACTTTTTCCAATGGCCACATTGTAGTGCGGGCAATACTGGTCACGGCGACCGCTTAAAGGAACCTACGACCTACGTCATTCCGGTCCCGACGCTGTCCTCATTAACACGTTGCTAGATTCTAGATTTTACATTTCCACTGCGTTCCTTCCGCCGCCGCGTTATTAATCAGTAAATTTGTCTAAATAAATAAAACATAAAAACGTGGCGAAATCTTTAATTTCTTTGAACACCAAGACCCTTCCGCGGAGCCTAAGGTAAGCATCTTCCACAGCATCAGAAGGAAGTCCAGAAAGACAAGATTCTCGCCACAACTGGTGACCCCAGACATTTTTAAAATTGCACGTGTTCTTGAGTGACAGTGTCGGGGCCGGTTTCCTGCGAAATCCGGTGAGTACCTTTCCAATTTTAAATTCCTACCTTTTTTTACAATATTTCGCAGTATTTTGAAATTTAAACACTATTTTTTTCTGGCTTGCAATGTTTAACGAATTATATTCAAAATCACCCTATAATATAATTCAAAATCACCCTATTTTGACTTTTTATCTTTCGTATCTTGGATTAAGTGCGTGTTACCCTCTATTTCAGGCATCGAACATCGTCAGCAACGCGTGATGCTACAACAAGAACATCAACCGCTGGGCCTCTCTTCCTGCAGCATTGCCAGCATCTGCTGCAGACACCTCAGATACCACGTAAATCACGTAATTTTTTAAACCAACATCAATTCATACAACAATACCTTGCATTCCCGCAAAAAATTTTGCAAAATAATATGTCACCATTCACAACAATGTTACATGTATTATGACAAATTGAAAATTTCTTTTTGATCGTTAGCTAAATGATAAATTGCAAAAAGGTTTGCGTCTTGGATATTGCCTAAGTAACTTCTGTAGAATTTACATAGATGCCAACATCTCTAATCTTTAAACGCTTAAAATAATCTCTGCTAAATTTTGAAAAATAATATCTTGAAACATTTGTTCAATCACTGTCTTTGCGTGCTTATTACCGTATAAATGTTGAAATGACCTCGGATGAAGAATCTTCAGCGACCACATCAACCGATCTACGCAAGACTCCGTTTCAAGAAACAATAATTCCGCCACCGAAATTTACCAACATGGAATCACCTGGCGAATCAAGCTCTTCGGCAGCAGTAAATTACGTGACTGTGAGTTTACCACCTTGTTGGAGGGAAAATATTTCACTTTGGTTCGTGCAAGCAGAAGCACAATTTGTGAATTCACGCATTAAAGAGGATTTCACGAAGTACAATATCATCATCGCAGCTTTAGATTCACAAACCTTACAGTGTGTGAGCGACATTGTGACACATCCACCGACTTCTGATAGATACGACAATTTGAAAGCAGCTCTTATAGACCGACTCCAAGACTCTGCTGAAAAACGCCTCACACGCCTACTCACAGGAATCCAACTTGAGGATAGGAAGCCAACAGGTCTATTGAGACATATGCTGGAGCTAGCTGGACCTACCCTGGCGGATAGTGCAATCGTGCGTACACTGTGGTTACAACGACTACCACAACATGTGCAAGCAATCCTATCAGCACTACCCGATAATGACATTAATCAACTTGCCACAGCTGCAGACAAAATACTAGATGTCTATCAAGCAACCGATTGCAGCGCCATGGAAGACCGCAGCAAACCATGTATATCTCGTCAGGAACCAGCTGAACATTCCTTACTCCTACAACTGCAGCAACAAATAGCAGCACTTTCGCGTGAAGTATCCCAGCTACGCATAGCCAAAACTGATACCACATCAACCTATAGAGGACGGAGAAACCAGAGCCCCCGTCGAAACCCTGGTCGCTCAAGATCTGGGTCACGCAATCCATCTCCCAATAGGAATCAAGATGGAAAATGTTACTATCATGCAAGATTTGGCGATAAAGCTTATAAATGCTCCGAACCATGTTCTTATGACAAGAAGAAGTCGGGAAACGGCAACGGGAACTCCCAGTAGAGACATGTGAGATCCCTAACACCTCTTGTCGTCTCTTCATCTGGGACCTGCGAACTAGACATAAATACCTAGTGGATACAGGCGCCGACGTTTCTGTCATACCTAGGAACATGACATTTGAGAAAGGTAGCATAACCTCCGACAACTGCCCTACCACATTATACGGGGCAAATGGGAAACCAATTAAAACATACGGCACGAAAACAGTAGAACTCTACTTTGGCCTACGCCGCACAATGAAATGGCGTTTCATCGTAGCCGACGTTTCCAAACCTATCATTGGCGCAGACTTTCTTCACAACTACAACTTGACAGTCAACTTGAGACGAGCAAAACTTGAAGATCAGTCTACTGGATTAAAAATTAGAGGAGCTTCCTACAGAGGACCTGCATCAGGCATCGCCACAATTTCCTCTTCTCAAAAGTATCTGGACATTTTACAGAAATACCCTACGTTGACAAGGCCTACCATGCAGACACCGGATGCGATTAAACATTCTGTTACTCATTGCATTGAAACCAAAGGACCTCCAGTTTCTGAACGTGCGCGCAGATTAGCGCCAGCACTCCTCGAGGCAGCCAAGCGTGAATTTAAGTACATGATGGAACAAGGGATTTGCCGCCCTTCAAAAAGCAACTGGGCCAGCCCTTTACATATGGTAAAGAAGCCAAACGGCGAATGGCGACCATGCGGCGACTACAGGATCTTAAACTCAAAGACGGTCCCTGATAAATATCCTATACCTCAGCTTCAAGACTTCGCCCATAAACTGGCAAAAGCGAAGATTTTTTCAACCATCGACTTAACGCGCGCATACCACCAGATACCCGTTGAACCTGAAGATATCCCTAAAACGGCTATCATCACACCGTTCGGATTGTTTGAATTCACCTCCATGCAATTTGGACTATCAAACGCAGCTCAGAGTTTTCAACGATTTATGCATGCAATAACAAGAGATCTGGATTTCTGTTTTGTTTACTTAGATGACATCCTGATAGCTTCCGCTGACGAAGAGGAACATAAAAAACACCTGAATTTGCTTCTAAAACGACTTGCAGATAGCGGACTTGTCATTAATATCCAGAAATGTCAATTAGGAACCGCAACAGTGAACTTCCTCGGACATACAATAACCCCAGAGGGGATGACTCCAATCAAGGACAAAGTCAAAGCAGTGACAGAATTCCCACTACCTAAAACCGCGAAAGAACTACGTCGCTTTTTAGGTATGCTGAACTATTACCGCAGGTTCCTACCAAATTCGATCAACACCCAAGCAATTTTATACGACATTATTGCCGGTTACAAAAAGAATGACAAGAGGATACTCAACTGGAACCAGGAGCAGACAAAGGCGTTTGAAGAATGCAAACAACAACTAGCGAACGCAGCTTTATTTGCGCACCCGGATCCAAACGCAAAGCTTGCAATGATGGTTGATGCCAGCGACAAAGCATTGGGCGCCTCATTGCAACAATCAAAAGGAAACACTTGGGAACCACTAGGATTCTTCTCCAAAAAGTTCACCCCTGCTCAACAGAAATACAGCACTTTTGACCGTGAACTTACCGCCGTTTATGAATCCGTGAAATACTTCAGAAATCACATTGAAGGCCGTCATTTCAGCATTTACACAGACCACAAGCCGATCACCTTTGCATTAAACAAAAAACGCGCGTCTAGCTCTCCCCGTCAAGAGAGACAGCTAGATTACATAGCGCAATTTTCAACCGACATCAGGTATGTTTCTGGAAAAGAGAACGTAGTCGCGGACACTCTATCTCGCATCGATGAGATTAACTGTCCCACTGTAATTGACTTCGAGCAAATGAGGTTAGAGCAATGCCAACCTGACGGACAATTTAAGGCAAACGATGGCAGCACCCTTGCTCTACGTCAAATGGTGATCCCTGGCACTGACACTCGATTATGGTGTGATATTTCAACAGGTCATATTAGACCGCTTGTTCCACCCAGCATGCGACAACAGGTCATAGCAAGCATACATAATGTTTGCCACCCTGGTATCTTGGGAACTACAAATACGGTTAAACAAAGATTTGTTTGGCCCGACATGGTGAAAGACATCAAGAGTTTCGTTAAACAATGTATACCTTGTCAAAAAGCTAAGGTATCAAAGCATACGGTCGCACCTCTAGCAACGTACATATTACCAGAGGATAGATTCCGTAACATTCACATCGACTTGGTTGGACCACTCCCATTATGCAATGATTACCAATATATACTAACCATGATCGATAGGTTCACTCGATGGCCCGAAGCAATCCCCCTGAAGGATATGTCAGCAGAAACCGTAGCCGCAGCACTGACTACGCATTGGATCGCTCGTCACGGAACACCTGACAGCATCACCATTGACCAAGGACGACAGTTCGAGAGTTGTCTCTTCAAAAAGCTCGCAGAGAAGTTCGGCATCAAACACTCAAGAACCACGGCTTACCATCCTCAAGCGAACGGTATTATAGAAAGATGGCACCGCACTTTGAAAACTTCCCTAATGGCATGTGGAGAACAGAACTGGGTTGAGAACCTTCCACTGATACTTCTCGGTTTGCGAGCAACAGTGCGTGAGGACCTAAAATGCTCCCCCGCAGAACTTACGTATGGCAGGACATTAAGGCTCCCCTGCGATTTCTTCTCAGAAACTCCTCGCGAGGAACCTGATACGTATGTAGGACGTCTACAGAGAAAGTTTGAAAGTATCAAATCAACCCCTGCCAGCAATCACAGCGTAAGAAAATTTTTTGTGCACAAAGACCTACCTGTCGCCACTCATGTTTTCCTAAGAACAGACAGCGTAAGAAGACCACTTCAGAACCCATATGAGGGTCCTTACAAGGTAGAGGAACGTGATGACAAAACATTTGTCATCTCAATAAAAGGCAAATCTAAACGCGTCTCCATTGACAGACTCAAGCCTGCTTTTGTTCCGGTTGAAGAAAACGTCACTATTCAACCACCAGTTCCCGTTACACCGATAACCAAAATCACAACGCGTTCAGGTCGGCAAGTACATTTTCCAAAGCGATTTGGAACGGAATAACGCACAAAAAGATATTTTTATTTGGCATTTTTCTCATTCCATAACTCATGATAGAAATGAAATTATAAATTTCGCCTAGCTTTCTATTGCAAACCTTATTCATATAGTATATATTTCTTTAAAATACTGCGAATAACACAATATTAAAACGCAAGGATTTTTGATGGAAATCCGACCTTTAATATTGTAATTTGTCAATTAACATAATCTAAAACTTAGATCATTATCGTGTACAAGTGTGAAACACCTTCAATACGATGAAACAATTCATCATTTTATCGCATAACTCATGTATGTTAAAAAACATAACATATTAATCATGTTATTGCAATTTTAAATCATTACTATTTAGATGATAACTTTTCATCATTCAACTGCATAATTTGTGCACTTCAAAGGTACTACAAACACCACTGTGTTTTTACTAGTGTAAAACATTTAAAAAATGATAACTTCTCATCATACAACCGCATTTATGCGTTTCTACATGTATTACAGCATTATTGTAATAGCAAGTGTGATCAACTTTCCACACAATTAATATAAATCATCATATTATATTATGTACCAAGGTAAACAAACTCTATATACTCGTCAAACTATGTATGTAGTAGGTAACTCTTTACCACATAGCTTAAACATTGTTATTTATGCATTTTTGTTTTTTAACCATGCTTCCCTGGATGTACACGGCACTTTAATACATCCAGTGAATCATGTGGTTGAAATTAATTTTTAAAAATATATTTTTTCTTTCATGTTTATACAATTACAAGTTAAAACCACTTTGTCTTACGTACGTAAAGGAACATGGTTAATCGACTTACGTCGACAAAAAACACACTTTTACGTACTGAGGACGATGTGTAGCTTATTAGACTTAAAAATCGTCATTTTTTGCTGCAGACTAGCATAACCCTTTATTATTTATAATGTTATGATGAACGCCTAACTAAGGCTACAAAAATATAATACTTTGATGAAGAAAACCCTACTATATCTACTTGTATCAATTTAAGTTTTTCTTACACTAGATATAGCTTACTATTAAACATACCTTCTACTTTAGTTTTCTATTGCAATACAACCTATGTAAACTTCTACTATAGTTTTCTATTTCAATATAATCTATGTAAATACAACATACCGCTATATTCAGCGTACCATCGAAATGTTTCTCAAGTAAATTACAACTCTTAACCATACATTTGCGATTCTTTAAACATGTATTATGTTATTTTAAGGTTACTTTTAAGTCATACTCTTAAATCATTTTTTATACAATCAATGTACAATAATTTTACAACGGGCGCTACTAATTACGCGCCCTTGGTAAAATAATTACTCTAGCTCTGAACATAGTTCATTGAGGCAACAAAATTCAATGTCCATACATTAATCGAAAAACAAACAACTGGAATCAAAATCTCAAATTCCATGTACCACAACAATCAGCTGGAATCATACCACAGATTCCATGTACCACGCTATATGTACACTAACGCTCTGAACACTTAGTTCGTCGACGCGTCAAACACTGTAAATAAAATAAAGAGTTCATAGAACTTGACAAGTTTTAAAACATTAGTTAAAACTAACTTGTAAATAACTCACACCTAAGAATTAACTGATTCAAGCAACCGGTAAAATGGTTTATAGAATACAATACTCTAGTAATCTCAACATTACGTTTCATTATTACATACATAATTTTATGGTTTCATGTATTAGAAATAAGATTTTCAGCTTAAATTTTTTGTAAACCTGTAATATTTTTCAAGGTGTTCATATAAAAATAACTTGTCATTCTACTCTGCTCGAGTAACTCTCACAATTTTCCGAACACGTTGGAAACTATTCTTGTGTTGACTGAAGGTGCCTCAGTCGAATTAGGATTAGCATCACAACTTCCTTAACCATTTTCCATTTCTTTATGTTATCGTTAGCACTGGAGGGGAGGCTATGGAAATGTGGTTAAGCACCAGATTAATGAGATGAATTATTACTTTTTCCAATGGCCACATTGTAGTGCGGGCAATACTGGTCACGGCGACCGCTTAAAGGAACCTACGACCTACGTCATTCCGGTCCCGACGCTGTCCTCATTAACACGTTGCTAGATTCTAGATTTTACATTTCCACTGCGTTCCTTCCGCTGCCGCGTTATTAATCAGTAAATTTGTCTAAATAAATAAAACATAAAAACGTGGCGAAATCTTTAATTTCTTTGAACACCAAGACCCTTCCGCGGAGCCTAAGGTAAGCATCTTCCACAGCATCAGAAGGAAGTCCAGAAAGACAAGATTCTCGCCACAGTTTGTTGTTCAAGGAACGTATTTCGGTTAATATTATATACCAAAGCATAAAATTAACCCACAAAATTTATGTCAAAAGTCAAAACATCGCGAAATTTTCAAGTTTCATCCGTAAAAATCGAGGCATTCAACCAGTTAAAACCTTTCCCCCCCCCTTAATGATCTTGGTGACACGCATTGTTTACGCGGTTTTATACTAATATGTATTCATGGCCCATCTCCCTTGTTTCTACTATCTATGGTCTGGTCTGACATAGAATTGGGGGGCAATGCCTGCAATGTCTTGGTGAGAAAACTCGATATTCCCAGTTTCAAAATGAGAAATTATCTCAAACTACATCTTATAGACTTCCTGCATTGATATTGGATAAGTTGTTAGATTTTGTGTTAAAACAACTTACCCATATAGCCCACTGTTCCAACTCTCCCCCGAACCATCTCTCCCTCAGGTATGTCAACGGCCAGCCCCAGGTCACTGATTCGCACATGCCCGGCATCATCAAGCAGGATGTTCTCTGGCTTGCAGTCACTGGAACATTCAATATAAACGGAAACAATTAGCATACTTATCACATACATGTAGCAACACTGCACAACTCAAAAATGCAGATAACCTAACAAAGAGCTTCCGAATAAACTAATTAACTGATCCAATTGATTTTTTTTTTTTTTAAATTTATTTATTTATTTTATAAATCAACAATCCAGTCCCGCTAAGCCAATTGCAATTGGCTTGACAGCAGGTGCTTATAATTACTTACAAATGTATTTAAAGTTATAATTTACATCTTTTATCTACAGTTTAAACATTTTTTCATAAATTTTATCAAGTATCAAGTATCAAAATAAATATTATTTTTCCAATAACCAATTTTTCACCATATATTTAACCTTATTCATAGAATTATGTTGCTTTATATTGTCAGGTAATAAATTAAATATCTTCGGTATGTTGTATTCAAACGTTCTCTGTCCGTACTTATTATTAAATTTCGGAACTATTAACCCGTCGTTACGCTTGAATCTAGTGCTATATTTATGATCTAGTTTCTCTTTATGCTGCGGGGTAAATATATGCTGAATTATAATTTTATACCATAGTATTGCCTTCACAGGTAAAATTTTTGCACTCTGAAACAGCAACGGAGTATTGAGTATTGGTTAGGCATCATAAAATATTTTAGTTTTTTTGATCTCGATTATAGATCCATAATGAAATTATTTCACAAAGTGGTTGACTGGCAGTCTCCTTGTACTTTCAGAGATACTAAAGTTATATTGTGCCACTACAGACCACAGACGTCGCTGAAGTGTCCTTTTGAAACTTGCTTCCAAGGTTTCAAAATCTTCTTCCGTTTGCACTCGATTTTTCACTATTTTTCATGTCTTTGTTCCAAATTTCAAATAATTTTCAGCAAGGTGGATGGCTAGGGAGAGGGTTCAACTGGATATATGACGTCCCGGCAAGATCTAAGCATATTCTCATTTCAAAACGAAACATGGGAGACATTCTCAAATATTTAATGACAGCCAACTTTACTGGGATTTGTTACTGTTAGGACGGGTTGTTTCAAAAAATTTGATGAGTTCATCAAATATTTGAAGTTGATTTTCACATTCTGTCTAAGTTCTATTCAAGTTCTGTGTTTATTTCAGTTTTGTGAAGCAACTGTCCTATAACGATATAAAAACAGAACTTGAATAGAACTTACACAGAACGTGAAAATCAACTTCAAATATTTGATGAATCCATCAAATTTTTTGAAACAACCCATCCTTAGTAATCAGTAAGTTAAGATTTATTCAAATGGGATCTACTCTATCTTCGATCCCTTATGTGGTTAATCAAGTTGATACTGATGTAATAAATGAATTTGAACTCTGTGGTGACGATACTAACCGGTACACAATCCCCTGTAGATGCAGATGTTCCAGGCCGCACACCACCTCGGCAGCGTAGAAGCGGGCGCGAGTGAGCTCCAGTCCGGGGGACGGGCCGCCCATGTTGTATATGTGAAACTTCAGATCACCCCCTATTATAATATGGTACTATACATTATCAAAATCTCAAATGAAAATTAAATATGTGAAATTCAAGAGAATTATTATGGAGAGTGGACATTTTTTATGAAAAAGGTAAGAATAATACATCTATAAAATAATTTAACCCCTAAGGCCTCGACTATATTTTGTCAAGGAATGAATATATTTCCGCTTTGCAATAAAATCCAAATAAATGGAATATTTCTGAACGCATCCGAAAACTAAAGATTGTTTTTGAAAGATGATGAAATACTCCATCAAATTTTATAATTCAATATTAACATATCTATATATATAAAAATGAAAATATGTTTGCATCTGTCTATGTATGTATGTATGTATGTATGGGTGACCGGCCAACTCGGAATGAAACCAACTCAGAACCATCTCAGATAAGTCATTTAGAGTTATAAAAAAATATATATATATAAAATTGATTAAATAGGTCATGTTAGGTTAGGGTTATCGGCTAATTTAAAATTAATTTTTTCATAGATTTTAATGACTTTTCAAGACATTATTCCCAGTTGGCATGGAACCGTATGTATGCTATGCGTTGCTAAACCATTCATCCGATTGCGATGAAACTTTGGGGATTTGATGTATGCAAGATTGCGATTCTTACTATACACAATAGTGAGTACTGGCGTCTTGAAATTATGCGTTAGTGATCAGTGTAAAATAAAATAAAAATGTTAAATCACATAGCAACTACCAAGTAAATATAAAAATATTGGTAAACAGACAAAAGTAAGGTAATAATAGGTTAACTTAGTTAGTAAGTTAATGTGAGCTGAGTTTCTTTCATCAAAATCACTTTTCTTCAATGTTCTGTTTTGTCATAAAACCAAAAATATCTCACCATTCATGATAGTCAGGACGAGGCAGAGCGCGTCCTTGGTCTCGTAGGCATACGCCAGACTGACCACGAAGCGCGAGTTGATCTTCTGCAGGATCTGCTTCTCGATGAGCACCATGGCCTCGCCCTTGCGCTTCTTGATGCGTTTCTTCTCCAGCTTCTTGCACGCGTACATCTTGCCCGTGGCGCGCACCTGCAATGTTACATCACCCACCGTTATTATTCAATACAATGAAACTACTTAATTTAACTGACTTAGTCTAGAAGAACCAAGAGCGATCTGGTACTTTTATTCAAATTAATTAATAGATCACTTGAATACCAAATTGTGACACGAGACTTCCAGAACTGTTCTTTGTTTATCCGCCAAAAACTAACTATTTCATTAACTCCCCAATCCAAAGACTACATAGGCTTGGAAATAAATTCAGTTCCGTTGATATTTTCATTTATTCTTTACCAAAATTTATATCAGAAATTTTTAAAATTCTGACATTAATTTTATTATTATTATTCTAATATTTTCATTTCTTTTTAATTCCGCTAATAATTTTTTAATACAATGTTAAATAACTTATGTAACTATAATTACGTGTACATGTAAAAGCCTTCAAGGCGTGCATAAATAAATAAATACACGCAGGATATCTTCAAATACATATGAAATACACAAAACAACACTCCCGACAAGATATTGTTCTGTGGTTCCATGACAACTCAGCAATATTCGAACTTGACATAGGCCCTGAGGGAAATTGTTTTCCTCAGGGCCTCCTGTGTGGAGTTAATGTAAAAAAAAAAAAAAAACTTGACAGCTGATTTAGCAAAAGCCGCGTTGAGTCAACACATCTGCTTCCCCATGTGGTATGCAATATGCATATTAGATCGTGGTGCCGCCCCTTGCAGTAGTTGTCCGGCACAAGAAATATAAAAGGGCAGGTGGCCTAATTGACGTACCTGACAGGCGCACACCTCCCCGAAGCCACCCTTGCCCAGCACCCGGTACATGCGGAAGGTCTTGTAGGTCACGGGCTGAGCCTCCAGCCACTTCCACTGCAGGTAGCGGTGGAAGTACATGGAGGTTTGGAACTCGCAGAACGGGGCCTCGGCCAAGAAGGCTTTGACGGCCACCACGCAGCCGGCGAACACATCCTTCGGGGCACCTGGGGGAACACAAAAACCCTGGATTAGAAGTCGTCCAACACAACAAAATATTCAGATTCACCGCTAATTTATAATTTATTTATTTAAGGAACATTAACAGTCTTAGTAATACAATAAACATAAGAGGATGATAAAAAAACAGACCAATTATTAATGTTCACAGATAGGTATTTAGAAACAAGACTAACTGAATGTAAACTAGAATATTTAAGAAAAATGAAAGAAAAACAGAACTAAGCAGCAAGTAAAAAAAATAATAATAGTACAAATCTGAATTCAACAAATGATAAACCAATACACAACAATAAAATAAGTGTGATTATTACTGAAATAGACTGCAAAATAGGGATTTGGGTTGGGAAGGGTAAGGGGAGGAGAGGGATAGGGGAAAGTTGCCACGCAAGTAATATAAAAATATTAGATACAATTAATTCAATCGTCATGAATATGTGTAATTCGCACCTAGAATGTTATACAATGAAGTTCTGTAGCGACAGTAACTAGCAGTAAATGCGTCAGCACGTGTGTCTATATTTGCAAATTTATTGTTATAGTAGTTACATGTTGGAGATTCCATGTTTACTGTCGTCGAAAAAAATGAGTCAGCGCTTCCAGATGACCACAAAACAGAACCACTTCTACTAATTTGAAAATTTTTGACTGAAAAAAATGGTGACTTATACCATGATTGAATGTGGATGAAGCAATGAATGCGAGCTTGATAGTCGTAAAAATTACTTTTGAATTATTGAAAAAGAAAAATAAATCTGCCCTTCGTTAATTAATCATCGTAGGTACTTGGTGTGAGTTGAAAAAAAAATTGCATCAACCTTCACACAAAAAACACATTCTTAGGATTGTGTGTATTGATGCAAATAATGATTGGTGCGAAAAGTCACTTAGAAACAGCAATTTGCCAATCGGTATAGATCACACATTAGGGGCCATCCATAAATTACGTCACACATTAAGGGGGGGGGGGGGGGGGGGGAGTTGAGAAGTGTGACATTGCGTGACAAGGGTATGGGGGGTCATCAGTTCTGTGACATCACATGTAAAAATCTAAATTATTAAAA
Organism: Glyphotaelius pellucidus; assembly: GCA_936435175.1. NCBI lineage: Eukaryota > Metazoa > Arthropoda > Insecta > Trichoptera > Limnephilidae > Glyphotaelius > Glyphotaelius pellucidus. The sequence continues at coordinate 25,711,343 of OW386558.1, read as the reverse complement.
CGCAAAAAAAATTTAATGTAAAATTGCAAAATATGTGACGTCACACTAGGGGGGAGGGGTCTCACAAATGTGACGATGTGTGACAGGGACGGGGGGGGGTTAAAAAAATCAAGAAATTCGTGTGACGTAATTTATGGATGGCTCCTTAGGGGTGCTTTTACATATATTTCATCATAGGGATTTTCAAATCAACAGGTCTCGAACCACTCGGGTTAACCGGAGTTCTGGAGGTGTTGGTCGTCCAATGAATGGTTCCCGGGGCGGCGGTACCCATGCCCGCCTTTCACATCGAATGATTATTATAAACACGCAAAATGTAAAACGTGAATTTAATATTTTTGCAAACATCCGGGTACCTGTACAAATTTGCCTCCCCAAATTGAAAAATCTTCCTACAAAAAAAATTTATTAAAAAAAAATATATTAATTATTTTTCAGCTACTAAATCAAAAATGTATGTTCAAACTTAGCACAGTAAATGGCGAAAGGTCCAGAACCGCATCTGATTTTTAGAGCGCCATTTCGCTAATATAAAATACCTACTCTTTGAATTGGAACATTCGGATGGCATTTGAAATACAATTTGAGGTTACATACGTAAAATGAATAATTATTTTATTTTCTTCTACGAACTTAAACCCTATGGCAATTGGTTCAAAACCGTATTTTTTAAAAACTAACCAGATTTTATGTAGGTGAATTTTAAAATATACATATATAAAAGATTAATTTATTGGATAACCAACACTTTGCCATAGGTCACCCCAAGTGGTTTGCTACGTTTAGTGACTTAACAGGGGTGCCCGGGTTCATGGGGTGAGGTTTGTCTTGGTAGTGGATGCATCTGCCCACCAGCTGCGTGGTAGGAGGAAACGGGTGACACTGGTAGACCTTTTGATTTCTCCAGCCGAACTCTCTCGACCCATCGCCCTGCATCGCAGTGGGAGGAATAGATTCGTACGTCCACCAGTCCCGGAGACACTGACCCCCAGATTCATGCCCACCCCTCATACCCTTTTCCTTCCCAGAACTTCCTCTCCTTCCTTTCCCTAAAAAGACCCTCAACACAGCATCCCCAAAGATGATCAGGCCCTGAGGGATTTTTTTTCTTGCGAGTTTCCTGTGTGGAGCAAATGTAAAAAAAAAATTGCGCTCTTACAGAGTGAACTTTAAAAAACTATATGACTGTTCAAATGTCAGTAAACATCAATTCAAGATTCACAAAAAGATTCATTAACAAAAACATTAAAAATGTTTATTTATTTTTTAAATAACTTTGGTTTTGAAAACACGATAAAAGGATTTGTAGAATGTCTTTCATATTGCTTTCCGAATATTGAATTGAATTTTGTTAATCTAAACCAGTGATTCCCAAAGTGGTCCAGGTGGACCCCCAGGGGTCCACGGGAGACTCGACGGGGGTCCACGTAAACGTGTTAAAAAATGGTAGTCACAAGTTGTAAGTGGGGGTCCACGAAAATTTATCTGCAGACTTATTCTCTATCTTTTGTGGGATCGTTATCGAGATAACGGACGTGATCTCCTGTCAGATTTGTGTGATTTTTACATATTTACTGTAACATATTTTAGTTTAGATCGTTTTAAACATGAATTCCTGCAAGAATGCATGATTATTTATTCATTTGATGTACGTTGTACATAGAAAAAACAAATAAATCACACAAATCTGTCAGGATCAAGTCCGTTATCTCGATAACGATCCCACAAAAGATAGAGAATAAGCCTGCTGGTTTCGATAGTAAATAACAAAAATGTTGGCTTGGCTTTACCTGTCAATGTAGGCAGATAGTACACTAGTATTTCGGTGAAAAATGGTCATTTTGAGGCCAATCCCGAGCCTATATCCCATCCCACCCCCCATCTCATATCACGTTACCCCCCCCCCCCCTCCCCGACCCCCGTTGTGACAGACCAAAACTCCAGACTCAATATTCAGTACAACGCGTGTCGAGTTTTGGGAATATGGTGGAAATGTTGCAGCACGGGGTCCACCGAAACCAGCAAAATTTTGAAAGTGGTCCACGAGAAAAAAAGTTTGAGAACCTCTGATCTAAACTCAAGAATTATAATCATGCAAGTGGTTCATTGTTAACTTTGATAGAATTAAAAAAAAAAACTTTTCAACTGTCACAATTGACGTCAATAAATAAAAATCCATACAAAAAATGACAGTTTGACATGTTCAAAAGCTTATAAAGCCAAAAGCAACAATGAACTATTGGGCAATATCCCATCATACTTCAACAACAATATTATGTTGCATATTCTATTGGACATTCCTGACTGAATGTTATCGTCACATGTGAGTGGAGTCCATTCATTCGTCACTACGAATGTGTTCACTGGAGAGAAATACCGATAGAAGTGTGTGGTGAGCGGGTCCCTTATGCCGAAGCAAGCTCAATAGTTCCTTATTCTCCGTGATTGCCCCATTGCAGCATATCGTGACTAGTGATGTAACGGACGTCTGCTTCTGCTTCCGCAAACGCGGAAGTTCTGCATATTATACACTTCCGCTTCTAAGCCGCCTCTACCCGAATTTCTACTCATTTCTTACATATCTCCCTTAATCATTTGAAGTTTTTAAGCTCTTAAAATTATATTTGTTATTTTTGAAGATAATATCTAGATGATCCCCATGCCGAAACGCAAATAATATAAAATTCCCTCTATAGAAAAAAAATCGCAAAGCATGCTCCGAAAATTATTATAAACACGTTCATTTCACTTATTTTAGAAGTTATATGAATGAAAAAATTCACAGACTTTCTTTAAATGATATTTTAGACGTTCCCCACGAGATTTTTGCTCTATTTTAAACGAGTGGTGCTTTATTAAACATTTTTAAAATCTTCGCTTCAATTTTATGGTTTTAAATATTAGCGCGCTCTCTCCAATATTCGTAATTACATATCTCTCCATCTTCTTCTTTTTGAGCGGGTGTACGGCGCCTTAACTCAACTTTCTAGACTAGGATGAGTTCCTGAGTAACAGTTAGCAGTGGCGGGAAGTGAGGGCGGGGATCGGATCACTGGGCTTGCGTGATTTGTTTTGTTTTTCGGATTTTCCGTTTTAATGTCAGTATGAGCTCTCGTTGGGAGTAGTTTATGCCTCCTCACCTCTGATGAGATTAATCAAAGGTTTTTAAATAAAGAAATACTTTAATAACCCTCCCGCACAGAGGGGGGAAATACACAACCCCAAACGAGAAATTGTAAAATCGACCACAATAACACGGGCACGTGCCTAGCAAGGTTGACGAAAAATCAAAAGCAATGAATAAAGAAACTTTTTTTTTTTAATTTAAAAAGAGAATTTTGGGCGGCATTTTAGATTTTTTTACGCAACATACTCTCATACGTCATATTAAGGAAATCCAAGAAAAAACTATTTGGTAATCGATCTGCAGTAAAAAAATATCGAGTGCAGTTCATACGCGGTTCAAGTGAAACCTTCGCGCATTCTCAACCAATAGGAGCCTTGAAAAATGATGTCATAATCAAAGCGGCCGATAAGCGCAGTTTTATGCTTCGTAGGTACTGTAATGCATCATTTCGGTTTCATATCTCAACCAAAATGATCCCTGAAAAAAGAGGTCAAAGCGGCCAATGAGCGCAGTTTGACGCTTCGTAGGTACTGTAATGCGTCGTTTCCGTTTCATACGAATTTCAAATCACAACGCGGCTAAAGAAGTTTCGCTTAAAAAATATTCCGTTACTATTTTTCACGATATTGAATGATATCTATCCGATGCCGACGAAATTACCCCCCACGGATTTCCCATTACTCGCCGAATAAAAAATCTCGCCGCAAACAAGCCGCGAGTCCGACGTAAAATGTGCATTTTACTGGAAAGGGCTACAATAATAGAAAATGTATTTGAGTTAGTGCCTCCGTACATGGAGCTACTTACAAGCTATTCGAGCCTCATGCGCGAAGCACGCGCACCGCTCGTGGGTACCCGCCATACAATTTTGCTTGTGTTCGTACACGGCGCTACGCGACGGATGTTGGGTTGAGGTCAGTTGCACGCTACCGACGGTGCTGGTAGAGCGCTACGCGTTGCAGCATTCGTGTCTACTACTTTCATTTGACATTTGATAGAAACTGCATCTGAACATGAAAGTAATGTTAGATTTGTTCTGGAAGTGGGAAAAAATGCCCGTTTATATAACTATACGTTACCAGAATACGTAAGAAAGGATTTAGTGGAGAAGGCATAGATTAATGTTGGAAAAAAAGTCATTTGACATCGTGTTAACTCCACGGCTGCACGAGAAAAAGATCATGTTCAGTATATTTTGGGTAGCGCCGTGTACGGAAACCAACATTAAAAAGCAGTATATCTACAGGGTACTTGTGGTTGTGTCACAATCACGTAGTTTGTCTATGAATTTGTTTATGAACGGAGGGCCTATTACTCTCGATTTCGTACTATCTTTTTTACCGTTTTGCATTACTTTTGACTGACTGCTGGGTAAAGATGGGCGACGTCCAGTTAAAATGGTAGATATAAAAAAACCGTTATTAATATCTGAGGGTTACTGGAAAGGACAAAGGGAATATTAAGATACACAATCGCCCTGTGATGCGTGGGGGACTCTAGTGACCCCCGTCATGTGATACGTGATTTCTACCTTCAGGTACGTAAAGGTTAAATAGACAAATATTTTTTTTTAATTCAAATCGGTAAAGATCTCACTTCTAGGAAGTATCTGTTCAGTGTCCAGTTGGCCCTAGCAGTGCCCAGTGACCAGTGATCCCGCATTATCTGGGGTCGAAAAAGGTCGCCGTCCAATGAGCGTACATTGAATTTCAATCAATCAGCCGTGGTGTCGTAGAGACAGAACATAGATAATTACTACTTGGTCAGACTGAACTGCAGGCCTTTCAAACAGAAATAATTTCAAACATACCAATTTCGTTGTCGGTGCATGGGTGCGTGCGTGAAATGATGAGTGTAATCCTGCGTAATATTATTCAATTTCAATTAACTTTTTATTTAAAAAAAATACTGTGAGCATCTCCCACCTTGCAAATATACCTTATACTATTTTGAAATTAAAACCAGGGCCTCTACAAATAAAACACTAAATATACCGATAACTCATACCTCACACGGGCAAAGAAACTTTAAGTACCACGCAACCAAACTATATAACTGCATGCCCACCACACTGAAGCAACTACTAACTACAAATTCATCTGCCATAGTTCTCAAAAAACACATAAAAGACTGGATCAAACAAGGTATTCAATTTACTCAAAAAATTATAACACCTAACCAAACATAACCCATCCCAAATATAAAAAAATATAATTAAATAAACTTTGTTTCGAGACAGAAAATATTACCACATATCCGTGATTATACCATTGGCGCGTGGTCCATAGAAAAATATATCTACCGTTTATCAAGACAATTATTTATCTTACTCATAATCTAGATTATAAGAACAACTGTATATATAGATCCCCACCGAAACTAATCTTTTAATTTATGTGTAGGATACTGCCGCCATGGGTCGACCCACAGTGCCCTTCTTGACAATATCAAGGAGGATACAGTGTTTCTACTTAGGTCGACAGAATAGCACTTAATCCCAAACATGGGAACACCTCAGCACAGGTTTGCCTAGTGAGGTGTTCTCAAAACACTACGATTAACCTATTTACATACAGTTACGGATCTTTAACATGTTTTTTTCTTATTACTAACCTATTATCTATGTAAACTATGTAATTATTTGTAAAGTGTATGTACAAGAATAGAAATAAATAAATAAAAATAAAAAAAACTATTTTGAAATGATTGTACAGTGGTACCTCGAGATATGAGTGCCTTAACATACGAGATATTTGAGATACGAGCCGTCGAGCGAGCGAAATTTTGCTTTGAAATACGAGCAACATTTGAGATACGAGGAACGGCGGGCTGCATACGACTCGCCAGTTTGTGTCTCTGGAAAAAACCATGGGCCTTGTGGTGAATGAGAGATTCGTGAACGAGCTCGTCGAGGAGCACCCTCAGGAACTGACGACCGAGGAGTTACAAGAGTTACAGGTGCAGCAGCAGCAGCAAGAAATTGGTTTCGAGGAGGAGCCAGAGGTGGGGGAGGTTTCCTCTACAAGTGAGAGGAAGGAGATCTTGGGAATGTGGCAGAGAGTTTCACAGTTCGTGGAAAAGAGTAACCCCGAAAAAGTTGCAACTGGTCGTGTATTGGAGCTATTTAATGACACTTGCCTAATTCATTTCCGCATATTCTGAAAGGGAGGAAGAAACAAACCTCCTTGGACAGGTTTTTTTTAATCCGGCGAAAAAGGCAAAGACCAGTGAAGAGAAAAGCAGTGACTAAAATTAAGCAAAGAGTAGCATTTAAGTTGTTTAAGTGACCAAAATACAAATACACTTTATAAAACCAGTTTATTTCTTTACATTCTCTTCTATTGTGTTTTTATACAATATTTGTCATTTATAAATACATTTTTCTTATTCAAAAACACGTAACGAGAACAACTGGTTTGGCATTTTGGGGGCTGGAACAGATTAATGATATTTCAATGGATAAAATTGCTTTGAGATACGAGCAAGATTAATTACGCTCGTATCTCGAGGTACCACTGTATTGTGAAATAATACAAATCAATCAAATAAAAATTACTTGAATCCGCGACATCCGGATCGCTAGTCCAGAGCCTTACCATCAAACCTCGATATTAATATTTTGTAAGTGAAACAAATTCTTGTTTTGCAGTAATTATTGCACTATCGTAAATTAAAACTTCCTTTCACGTTATCAATTCTAAAACGACAAAACTTTTAGCATTGCATAAAATGTAAAACCCACAGGGAAAGTGTATCAAGTCGAGATAATAATATAAAATATCTGAGGCCTGTAGCGCAGCTATAACATCCTTTGACGTCAATGCGCAAAAGTGTGAATTTTCCTTATTTAATAATGTAATATGGTATACCATTTCCTTTAACTTTAAAACAATACCGCACGCGATATGATTTTATATTTTCAAGCCAAACGTATTGTCGTGATTATTTTTTGGTTCCTATGCCGTGTGTTGCGCTTCCCCCTCCTTTAGACAACGTTCGGGTCAGAGTTACGTTGTCCATCATCAGGGCTGTACCGGACGTGAATTTGGAGACTATTTTAATTTTAAAATAATTTAATATTCTCTTATTTTTAAGAAATCACGGGGTCCCTTTGGGACAAAATAATAATAATAATAATAGCCTTTATTCAAACAGTAAATTACATACCATTATTTACAATATATATTTATATTGTCATTCGACTTAACTATTGAGTTGTAGGTATGTACAATGTACATATTATTATTATTGCTGTTGTGGAGTGAGATCTCCATGTTGAAATTTAGTAAGCAGTTATTATAGTTTATATTGTGTTTTTATATTTTTTTTTTTGAATAATTTTTATATTTTTAAGTTCTTACGGGTACAGGACCCTTACTTTTTTGTTTTACTTTTTAATTATAATTATGTGAAAATCTATCATTGGATATTATGTATATTATTAAGGTTATTATTATAAGTGTAATATATCTGTTGATTTTCCAAAATAAATAAAAATAAAAATAAAAATAAAAAAATAAAATAATAAACTTTTCACTTATCATGCATCTACTCCGTCTGTATGTCACTAGTTGACAAAGGCCTCCTCCAACTGTCGCCATTTCTCTCTATCATTAGCTGTTCTTGTCCATGTACCACCTGCCACGGCTTTGATGTCGTCAACCCACCGTCTAAATGGTCTACCTCGTTTTCTCTTCTCGTCACTTGTGAACCAATTCATGACTAATTTTGACCATTTTTCACTTCCTCTAAATGTGTGGCCTGACCACTTCCACTTTTTGGGACAAAAAAAGAAATAAAATCGTTGTGTATCCCTTACTGTAATGGTTAGAAATACGATCTAAACGGCGTTAAACAGAAAAAAACACCTCGCTTTATATTCAAATCAAAAAGTTAACCACAAAATATACACTTTTATGAAAACAAAGCTTCTGACCGCAATTTGAAAAAATAATGAAACTTTCGGAATTTTTTATTAATTATTTTCACATGAAACGATAAAAAAGTGAGTCGACGAAAACGTTAGCCTAATAAAACATGTGTTTTTATTTTTTCTCGTTATCAGTGATAAAATTTTAAAAATTTCATCACCTTTCAAAAACAGTTTTTAGCTTTCGGATGCGTTCAGAAATATTTCATTCCATTTATTTTGATTTTATTGTAAAGAGGAACTATTTTGACCTTCGGCCCGAGGCCTGAGAGGAAAATAAGGTTTATTTCTAAAAAAAAAATTGCCATGAATAATTTGAAGCTACTCTCGGGAATTGACCGAAGGCTAAAGTGATGAAGCTCGAGTATAGATATCGATGTTCTGTTATTTAATCGAATGAATAATAACCTCTATTTGCCACTTGTACTGCTTGTCAAGCATGAGTATTGGGGTATTGGGTACATGCTACAGATTAGGGCTGTTCAAACTACGGCCCGCTTAGCAAGCAAAAAATGAGCATCTCCTTAAGGGGGTATTCTAGTCTAGAAGCATGAATTGTAGGTATTTTTCAGGTGCAATAAAAAAAACCTTAATATTGTTATAAGCCATTATTTTACCAAATATTTTTCAAACAAAAGAATACATTAAAAAAAAATCAAACGAAAAAATTCAAAATTCAAAAAGTTACAGGATGTTGAAGTGGGGGGTCTAAAAACAATGGCGCGCCCTGGTTGACACGATTGCAACCCTCCTAGTAATCTAAAAAAAAAACAAATTTATTCTTCATCCAAAAAAATGCGGCTATGGCCCGAAATAAGGAAAAGTAAAAAAAAAAATCACAAAATGGCGGCTCTCTGAAATAAAAAAGACGTTTTTGTACCGGTTTTTCTGACTTTCCAATTTTTTTTTAAATAGTAAAAATTGAAATTTTGTTATAGTTCTAGTTCTCGCCATAGAGGAATGTATAGAGAAGGCTCACACCAAATTTCAAGTAAGTTGGTTTAGTAGAACTTGAGATATCGTGTCAACCGTCTCGAAAAAAGTGGTTTGGAGAAAAATGGGTTTAAAATTTTGTTCTATTTAGATTTTGGTTAGATTTCGTCTAAACCGCGATATTAAAATGGTTACAACTTTTAAAATAATGCCAATTTCGAAAAATCCTTTTAAGGAGATATTTTTTAATACTTAAACTTTGGAAATATGAAGAAAAAAAATTGATTTTATCTTTTTTTCTAGACTAGAATACTGCCTTAAGCCGCGGCATACCTCATTTCTACCGATTTATTACGTATGTACCTTAAAGACTTTAAATTTTAAAGCGCTTAAAAATATATGTTAATAAGAAGATAATGTCTATACATTCCCGCGCGAAAATTATATGAAATTCCCTCGATAGAAAAAAATCGCTAATTATGCTCCGAAAATTATTATAAACGCGTTTATTTCAGTTATTTTACCAAGTTATACACATTGTGAAAGAATTCACAGATTTTCTTTAAATGCTGTTTTAGACAACCCCCACGAGAATTTTGATCTGACGAGTCGTGTTTTATCAAACATTTTCACAATTTTCGATTTTATCGATTTTAACATTAGCGCGCTCTCTCTAACATTCAAATTTACATGTCTCTCCATCTGCTTCTTTTGAATTACCTCCTGGATAAAATATCTGTATTGAAACTTTCAGAAAGATGAATAAGCACATATAAAATTCTACTGCATTACAAAATTGACTGTCCTGAATTGCTTCACATAATCAAGATCCATGTTCCCGAAAGAACTGACTGTCCTGAATTGCTTCACATAATCAAGATCCATGTTCCCGAAAGAACTTGCAGGCATTTATTACCCTTTTACTTTAACTGCTCAGGCTTCGGGTCTATTTTGTCGGAAGGTCGAAATATTTCCGCATTGGAATAAAATCCAAATAAACTTGAGGTGAGCCACTTATAAAAATTATATGTTTATTTCGAGTTGTAAAATGTGAAAACATATATTTCATCACCTTTCAAAAATAGTTTTTCGAATGCGTTCAGAAATATTCCATTTATTTGGATTTTATTGCAAAACGGAAATATTTTGACCCTCTGATAAAATACGGTCGGGTCCCGAGGGGTTAAGCATATTCATATCATTTAAAAGAGTGTTGTAGTTCAACATAATTGCTGGAATACGTATTTGAAAATTTAGATAACGTAAAAAATTATTTTGTATTCTTTCAATATCATGAACATGAATATTATAATGTGGGTTCCAGATGGGAGAATTGTACTCAAGTTGACTTCTAACAAACGCAAAACATAACAGTTTAATACACATATTGTTGAAATTGTGAGGATGTCACGATCCTCAGCAACGAGGTTACGACTAAAGAAGATGCGGCCCTCGGACCACCTCATATTGGGAAGCCCTACTGTAATATATAACAGCCGGACTGGTAATTAAAGAGAGATATTATATTATATACGCGTGGGAGACGAAATGGAGACCTCACTTGACCGCGATGATAAAAAATAAATCTTGCCACTTGACGTCGAAGAAGACAAGACAGTAATGCCATTATTTATATGCGTAAAGATGGTTTTAAATTATTCACTCTATTTATTCTATGCATCACTAGTTAGTAGCAGGGTGGACAAATGTGTCAGGTTCCAACTCTCATCTGCTAGCTGAGTTATCTATCGTTGCATAAGAAACATTTTCCACTTTAATAGCGGACGATAGTCATCCAAAATAATAGACTTGCCCTAATATGAAATCTAGGTATCATTTCGACGAACTGGAGGAGGGTTCGAGTATACTTTGATCAAACTATGAGCATACCATTACTTCGTAATGCGAGATCATTTACTAATGGAATTGCAATACGGAGAACATATGAAGCACTTGTCCGCAGCATTTTGGAATATAGCTCCATTATTTGGGCTCCCTCTGAACAAAACCATATCCTAGAAATAGAAAGAGTTCAAAAAAGGTTTATGCGTTACCTGTATATGAGGGAATATACATACTACCCATTCCTGTATCCATCGTTGTTTTTATCAGGAATGCTCGATCTTAACACATTAGAAGCCCGCCGAAAAATATTTTTGGGTAAGCACGTTTTTAAGCTAATCTCCGGCATTATACTGAATCCGCCCATGTTGTAGGAGATTAACTTATATGTACCCAACGCGTACACTCGTGGGAGATCCCACGCACTTTTTTATGCTCCGAAAGCGAGAACTTCTTCCTATCAAAATGCGCTATTAAACAGAGCAATTGAACTGCTAAATGAATCTGTATTGAACATCGACATCTTCAATGTCACCTACAGAGAATTCAGTAATTATCTTCTGACATACGTCACAAGACAGTGAAACTGCCCCCCATACACTTTTTTTTCTTTAAATTTTGTAATCTTCCCCATAATATTCTGGTGTATAACTGTTTTATGGAGAACCTGTTAAAATAAATAAATAATACCACCGAAGAGCGCACATTGAAATAACCAGACCCCGCGCAGAAAAGTAAAGTTCGCTTAAGTAAGGCAAAGGTTTGCAGCGCAGTCTATTGTGGGACTTTTCTGCGCAGGATCTGGATGTTCGTTTTTAAACGAACCGCGTGGCGTAGCGACGCTAAAATTGAGAAAAGTGGGTAAATTATAACACATTTGTTAAAGTGTCTAACTAAATAGTGTATTAAAACATTATATTTTGGAAACAGGCCCGAACTTTTGTTTAACTGATTTGGGATTTGCTGTTAAGTTTTTTACGAAGCCAGCAATTTGCGCGCTGTTGATTTAACTATCGAAAATAACAATTAATTCGTAAGCAGATTTCATGTTCGAGGACTGAATGGTGATATCACAATGCGAGTTGCCTATATATTGTCAAAATCACTTATTGGCAAATAAGAACGGGTTCAACACAAATTTCTTAGGTACTTAAATTTCAAGCTCAAAATTCCAATAGAAAACATTAATTATTTAAGTTTGATGAATCGACTTAATTTAATTACGCTGTCTGACAGAAGAATCATTTCAGACCCAATTTTACTATACAGAGTTATGAACAACCTAATTGACAGCCCTGCCATCGTTGCTACTATTAAACTCAAGGAATAATAGACAAAATATAACATTCTTTTGCAACACATACACAACCAACTATCAATCACACTCACTTACCAATAGGATGCATGATTTAGGCAACAAGTTTGGTGGTATTGTAGATATATTTGCTGATTCCCTTTATAATCTAAAATGCAATTTAAACCAACACTTTGTGGAATCCTACAAATTATTGTAATGTGGGTATAACGTGCCGCGCTACTTGTTTTTTTTTCCTTTTCCTGATTGGCTGGTTTCTTAATTTGTTTTTCTATGTGGAGGGCCAGCTTAATTGCTTTCTCCTGGCACGGTGGTGGGTCAGCGTGGTGGTGGTGGGTTGTCTGTTGAAGAGTAATGCACCGCACACTTACCGGCAGCCTTCTCACGACATCCCTCGATGAGGTCCTTGTTGAGGACGTCCAGCACCCCCTCCACCTCCTCACCTCCCTCCCCCTCGCCCAGGTGCACCTTCAGGAACTTTTCCGTCACATCGCTGGCTGACTCCACGCGCGACTCCTCCGGCTCCAGCTCGTAGCGTTCCACCTGCAACCAAACAATCCATTAGTCCCCCAACCATCACTCCTTCAACCAATTAATACATTAATCCATCAATATATCAATCCTAAAATCCAATAATCTACCCATTTACCAAACAAAATTCTAATTAGTCTATCATTCCACCCAAAAATTCATCAGTCTCTCAATCCTTACACCAAACAATCCACCAATCAATCCTTCTAATCTTCAATCCATCAATCTATCCATCCACCAAACAATCAATCGGTCACTCAAATCATTCAACCAAATAATAACCATCTACCAATCCAACCAATCCTCTAACCTTCAATCCGTCCATCTACCAAACAATCCATCAGTTATTCAATCATTCAACCAGACAATCCGCCAAGAGCAAATTCATCTTTCAATCGTTCGACCATCAAACAATACATCCAATAATTAATCAATTAATTCAACCAGTCAATCCATCTACCAATCATTCAACCATCATTCAAAATCAATCCATCAATCAATTTATGCAGCAAGATCAATCCATCAACAAATTATTCAACCTGTAATCAATCTATAAATCATTCAATCCATTACACCAGCATTTCAAGATCGTAAAAACGAGTTGATAGTAAGCTGCAGTTACATATGTACTTGGAAGTACAACTTAAATAACCTAAACAGAACTAATAAAAGTTAAAAGAAGAATTGGGTCGTTTGCTAAATCCTTTTCGCCACGAGCAATCGGTTTAAGTATTTTATTTTCTAAACATCATAGAACCGACGTTAAATTCATCTTCTATGCACATAAATCAGATTTTTCTATTTTATTTTATTTGGAAAACCAACAGTTTTACAAGTGTATAATATATGACAAAATAAGTGTTAATTTTTAACCAATAATAGGTTTTCACTGACGTTTAATAAATTATTTAGTTAATATAATGCAGAAACATTTTAAAAAGCTATGTGGATGGGATGGTGGGAGGGAGGGGAAAGGGATGGATCTATTCTGTGTGAAAAGTAGTGTGTATGTGTAAATGTTATTTGTTCATTTTAGGTTTGAAAATGTTAGGTACTGTGTAAAATATGTCAAAATCACTGTATAAATTGTTAAAGGTATGTGAAGCGCGGTGAATGAATGAATTTTGTTTAGAGTTAGTGTTGCATTGAGGAATGTTTAGTGTATGGTTTTGTCTGGTTTGTCTGATGGGCACTTAATTGAATCCTTTCTAATAATTCCGGGCAATCTATCTTAGAGGTAGCGATTTTTTGTAAAAATAGTACGTCTGCCGAATTTCTTCGACTTTCTAGTGATGACATCTTGAAGAATGCAGCTGACTCTTCGTGGCTCAGATGAGGTCGATAGCTCCGAAAATCAAGGTATCGTAGAAATCGGTTTTGCACTTTTTCAATCCTTTCTAAGTGAGAGATATACTTGGGATTCCAGATTTGGGAGGCGTACTCCAAAGAGCTACGTACATAGATAAAACTGGGCTAAGTTTACGACCTTGTGGTACACCTTTTTTTGCAAATTCATTTTATATGCGATCAGGTTAGGTTAGGTTACATTGGAAAGTTCAGTTCAAATAAAGTTTGGTTAGGTAGAAGTTAGGGCACTCACCGCGTCGAGGAAGTTGATGTATCTGTAGTACTGCGGTCGCTTCTTCTCACAGAAGTTCCGAAACAGCAGCCGTCCGATTGGCTGCTGGTCGACTACAAAGCTGTATCTCACATCTGAAACAAAAAACAAAAATCGTGGTTAGTGGTTAGTGGTGTCATTAGACTTCTGTCTGCTAACTGTCAAAGACCGTATTCAAGTGTTCTTGGTTCAAAGCAGTCTCCAAGTATTGTCAAACCTAAATATATAGCTTATAATGTGCACACTTGACAAATGACGCAGACTTTTAAAGACAGAATTTTGAACACTGGGAAAAGGCAAAGTAGCATATGTTAATAAAAAAAATTAAAAGTAATGTTAATTCATCTAAGATTTACCAATAAATTGGAGCTCCAGACAAAATGTGGCTTCCAAAAAGCCCCACTTTCTGCAAAGGGCTAGACAATTCTTGACCAAAATTGCAGACCCCAAAAAACTTGGTTAACCTGCTTGACGCTGCAAAGGAAGGTGGTACGTCAGATCACAAGCCAAACAATGCACATTGTTCGACTAATTCATACTACAGCCCCTCCATTAACCCGCCTTACAACGTGGCTCAACCAGAGGACGACGCAATTCTCCTGACTTTACACTATACAGAAAGGGAACCCGGATCGACAGTGTTCCCCTGTTGTGTTGACTCCCCTCACCGTTCTTCCCCCTCCCCCAAAACCAACTCTCCGACAACCCTCGCCTAATAAAATCTAATCATTTCTGTACTAAATTTATGTTAGTTTTAAAATTGCTATTGAATGACATGAGTGTGCCGAAACCGGTAGCAGATAATTAAAAATTGAGTAACAAATGTAGATGTGAAATAAAACTCTTAAAAAAAATGTCTAAAAATTGTTACGTAGTTAATGCCCAAGAAATACAAAATAAAGTCGGTTTACGGACGATAATTTTACGTGATAACGTCATAAGTGCACCAGTGGTTGAGTGGGCACCCCACCCGGGCGTCGCGTGTTCGATTCCTCGGCTGGCTAAGTCCTCCATCACAACACAAGCAACATTTTCGGCTTTCTGTTTTCAGTCATTTCGGCTCAGACAACGTGACAATGAGTCATACTTTTTCGTGAGTGCTGTCGATTTATAAGACGTTGTCACGTCAAAAATAACAACATTTTTGTTGTTGTAACAATTAGGTTACAACCCAACTACTAATGCTCACATCATACACAAAAAATACATTTAAAAAGGTTAATAATAAATTATATAGATACTAGAATAACAAAATAAACACACATAAAAGATACATATAATATACAAAGAGTGTGCCAGTTTTACGGCTAGGAGATAAGAAAACAAATAAAAATAAAAAGGTGAATTCACCGCACGTCTGCTTCTGTACAAAATAATATCATATTCCGCAAACCCATACCGATATTACACGCTTTCATTTAAACGAAAAACTTGATAAAATTAAGGCGGCGCTTCTCGGCCGAAAAAGAAGAAGATGGAGAGATATGTAATAAGGAACTCCAGTGAAAAATATTATGGCTTTACAAAAATATGTTCATATAGACCAATATACTCTGATTCTGAATATGTAAGTTTTATTACATAATATTTAACGTAGAGTTTTTAAAAAAATATTAAAAAGTCCATTTTAAAACGTGTCATTAAAACACCCTATTGCTGGATTTTGGCGGCGTGACGTCACCGCGCCGCGTCACCTGGGTCAAAGTTGTATAGAAATCAATAGAAATGAAGACGCAAGCCGTTCGGCATTCCGTGTTATTGGTTTATAGAGAATTGGACATATAATAGTTTTTGTTTTTATTGAAACATTATTTAGGCCTAAATAATTCAGTATCAAAAATAAAGTAACTCTATT
This sequence comes from Glyphotaelius pellucidus, assembly GCA_936435175.1. Lineage (NCBI taxonomy): Eukaryota > Metazoa > Arthropoda > Insecta > Trichoptera > Limnephilidae > Glyphotaelius > Glyphotaelius pellucidus. Next base: position 25,695,192 of record OW386558.1, on the reverse strand, counting down.
AGTTTATCTATATTATTTAAAATATTCAAAAACATTAACTGTACAAAAAACGATCGTATTGCCCAGTAATGTCTATGAAAACGCTCCAATGCTGAAATTCAAAATGGCGGGAGTCGAACAGCTGATTCCAGTTCCCTACAAGTTTCATACTTCGGTTAGTCATGATGACGTCACACTAGATTCGGTGGTTTTCGGGGGATCTTGAAAAATTAAAACTTTGACATTTATTTTAACTATTAAAACTAACTATAAAAATAAATATGCAGTTATTTAAGTTAGAAGGTCATTATTCATAAAAAAATTTAAAAAATTGGACTGGAGTTCTCTATTACGAATGTTGGACAGAGCGCGCTAGTATTTTAAGTGATAAAATTGCAGCGAAAATTGCGAAAAAGCTTAATAAAACATGACTCGTTTAAAATAGAGCAAAAATCTCGTGGAACGTATCTTAAGTATCATTTAAAGAAACATTGTGATTTTTTTTCACAAATATAACTTGTAAAATAATAAAAATAGACTTGTTTTAAATAATTTTCGGAGCGTACTTTGCGATTTTTTTCTGTCGAGGGAATTTCATATAATTTCCGTTTCGACGTGGAACGTATCTAAATATTATCTTAAAAAATAACATATATTTTTTTAAGAGCTTAAAAACTTCAAATGCTTAATGGAGATATGTAAGAAATCGGTCGAATTCGGATAGCGGCGGCCTAAAGCAACTAACGCAAAAATACTTCGACGGAAAAAAACACTTGGAAAACTGAACAAGGGGAGATTGCATGAAGATTCTTCATTATCGAGTTCGCCCATCCAAATAATTGGTCATTAGTTCCTGGGATTCAGGAGGCCTCGAGTGAAGGGATATTGCTGGGGCGGCGGGGGGGGGGGGGGGACTGGTGGGCGCTTGATTATTTTATTACGTAGATAATGAAAACATTCTTTAGACGTTGTCCAGCATCAAAAATTTTTTATAGTCTGAAGAATTTGCCAATATTTTTGGAAGATGCTGAAATTAATTGAAGCGTGATGGATTGAAATTGTACCGTGACCCGACTGTCGACCCCCGACAGCTGACCCAACAGTTGGCCCCCCGAAGTTATAATTATTGTAAAATTATAATTTATTTTTACATCGTTTAAACAATTTTAAACTTAAAACCGACCTCAAAAAATACCTACACCTATATATTTATTTATTTACGCCTGTATAGGGTTTTACATATATATATAACAATATTTCCGAAATTATACTCGTAAATAGTGCAGGAAACGAAAGTAAAAATATTAATGAATTTGATACACACATTATGTAGTACAAAATAGTTTTTTTTTCTTTGAGCCGACAAAATACTGTTAAGACGCTAATTAATAAACGCTAGAAATATTTCGATTCTCATGCCTACAAAATTTAAAATCGCGCGTCGTATTTGCGCGAGGCAAGTAAGCGAAAAAGTGGTTTTTATTTATTTTGTGCATAATTTTATAAGAATGAAAAAAATTTAGAACATACAAAACCTCAAAAAGAGTCTTAGCCAAAAAGGGGTATTTTAAAAAAAAAAATGTTTCTTATACTTCATAGTTAAGTCTTGAAATTTTTTTTTTTTTTTGGTGGTTTATGTTTATACTTTTTGTTATGTAAATAATAATTGTATTGTAATGCCAATATATAGAAAAGCTAGTAAAAGCTTCAATTTATCCGTAGCGTAATTTTTGATGTTCATACAGTATAAACCGATTCGTCGTAAAGATGAATCTAAATAGGATTTCACGTAATGTGTTAGTATAGCTTTATCAAAAATATTACCATATTTGATGAAAAAAACTTCAATAAGGTAAGCTTATATATTAAAATTGATGTACTAAATATATCGACAACATCGGAGTATACGAGGGTTGTCCGTAAAAAAGGGTCTCCAGGGTGCCGCGGTCGCGAGGAACGATTTGACGCGCGATCCGGCAACACATTATTCACACCTGGCGGGTGCGGCTTGCGGAAGCTCCATCGCGAACGGCTGCCACGCCGAGCACCTTGAAGACCTTATTTTACGTACAGCCCTCGTATTAAGTTAGCACGGATATCCAACGAATTTATTCACAGTGTCGATTTCTACCCTTCCCTTTCTTTCTTTCCTTTCCCTAAAAAGGCCCTCCACAAAGCATCCCTAAAGATGACATAGGCCCTGAAGGGAATTATTTTCCTCGGGGCCTCCTGCGTGGAGCTAAAAAAACATAACATTTATAGAAATAAAAATCACAAAAAGGATCAACGCGTGAAACAAATATCTAAAATAAACAAACAAAAAAAAATCTAGGAAATTAATGCTTCGTTACATAATACATATTTATGTTTTCGAACCCCGCCTAAGGCTTTCAACCCACAGCGAGCAAACAATAAAAAAATAATCTTGAATTATGTACGTACGGAGGGTTAAAAAAATATCCTCACAAACAACTGAAACTTTTGGGGCAAAAAGAGATTTTAAAGATGTTTTCCAGAAATATCGGTAAACGCTGGAAGGAAAAGAAACAAATAATATTATGCTGCTTTCCTGCTCAAATTTAATTCGGATAATATTTTTGAAGAAATAAACCTTTATCAAATTGTGGATAATACTTGTCTCCACGGTCGACAGCTGTCAGGTTCGAATACCGCAGAGGGTGTCGACTTTTCAGAAGGAGTTGTGCTTTGCGAAAATGCCTGCAGAATAAATTAATCCATATTTTTATTTCTTTACTTGACTATTAGCTGGTAGAGGAAAACTGCTGAAAACATTGAAAGATACGACAGAAAAGGAGGAGGAGTTCAACGCACTATTGCTACATTTATACTGAATTCATCGAACTCAAGGAGCCCAAGTATGAAAAAAGCAATGAAAAAAGAAAAGTACGAAAAAAGGTAGAATGATTAGCAAAAAATATAGTTAAATTAAACGAAGAAACTATAAGCGAAACTCAATGGAAAATCTGGAAACAGAAAAATCAGAAAAGATATTTGCACCTCTGGGACTCGAACCCAGGACCTCTCTCTTTCCGGGGGAGTGCTCTTGACCACTGCGCCAAGGTGTCGATATCCAATTCGGTCACTTTTAACTGTACCATACTTCGACCAAGAACCACCCATATTATCTTCATTTTCTTAACGCATATTTTTATTGGCTGCCATCTTTATGTATGATTGCAAGATTCAAACCGGAACTAAATGCAATCTAGATGGTGTCTGGATAATTTTTTATCCATTTTATTTAATGTGCGACATCTATTGACTTTTTCTGCAAGTCCAAAATAAATAAAAAAATAATAAAAATATAGTTGTTAATAATAGTTGGTGTTCATCAGTAAGTTGATTTATAGGATTCATTTGGTGACGAACGGCAGTTGCCTGTCGCCTGGATGGAGGATTATCGAGTCGGTTCAACAGAGGGCGATGGAGTTTGGTCTAAAAAAAATAGTATGAAAAAAAGGTAGAATGATTGGCAAAAAATATGGCTGCTAATAAAAGTTTATGTTCACTAGTAAGCTGATTTATAGGATTCATTTGATGGCTGGTATAGATGCGGCCACCCGGGAACCATTTGTTGGATAACACCCCAAGTGGTTCGCTTCCTTTATGACTTAGCAGGGGTGCGCGGGTTTGTGGAGTGAGGTTTGTCCGGGTTTTGGCGGCAGTTACGCCAGCCTACCACTGCGTGGCGGGCCGCATCAGGAGAGACTGGCTGAGGGAGATCTTTTTTTTTTTTTTTTACATTAACTCCACACAGGAGGCCCTGAGGAAAAAATAATTTCCCTCAGGGCCTATGTCATCTTTGAAGATGCTGTGTGGAGGGTATTTTTGAGGAGAGGAAGGAGTGAACATGGGTCTTGAAGAGACCCATATTGTAGGAGGGAGGAAACACAGAGGCCGGCAAATCGTTCCACAGCCGAGCTGTTGAACTCAAGAACGAGTCGTAGAAACGACCCGTTCTCATGTGACTAATGTCAACCGTGTACAAATGTTGAGCGCGCGTTTGGCGTGTTTCCCGACTATGCACCGGTGCCGAGGGGATCAATGACGCTAGTTCCTCGGAGCATCTTCCATTGTAATACCGGTAGAACAAGGACAGCATTCCCACCTGGCGCCTGTGCTCTAAAGATTGCAATCCGTTAGTTAAATCAGGAGAATCTATCAAACGGACCGCCCGTTTCTGCACAGAGTCAAGGGTTTTTTTCAGGTATTTTGGGGCTCCAGACCAGAGGTGGCTGCCAAATTCAACCGTGGGGCGCACTTGCGATTTGTACAGGGCTAGCAGTTGTGTACTATTAAAGTATCTGCGTGCCCTGTACAGTATGCCCAGTTTCTGAGAGGCTAACTTAACTCTGGCCTCGATGGAGCCCCCGTACCTGAGCTGGTCACTTAGAGTTACACCAAGCATATCAATGGAAGGCCTGTTCGGGAGAATGCTTCCGTTGAAGGAGACTAGATTATCATTTCGATCCCTTTTAGACGTGATCAGACATGATTGGGTCTTTGAAACATTAAATTCGACGAGGTTATTCTTACCCCAAGAGGAAACACTCTCGAGGTAGCCGTCCATTCTTTGTTTCAAAGCCCTCCGAGCCATTGGGGTTTGTGAGCCCTTTGGAGGTTTGTCAAACAAAAAGCTATCATGGACTGATCTTTTGACTTCTCCAGCAGAACTCTCTCAGAACATCACCTTGCACCGCAGTGAGAGGGATGGATTCATACGTCTGTCACTCCTGGACACACATACCCCTAGATTCCTGCCAACCCCCTCGTACCTTTTTCCTTCTCACAACTTTCTTTCCTTCCTTTCCTAGAAAGACCCTCCACGCAGCATCCCTAAACACGATATAGGCTCTAAGGGGAATTATTTTTGTTGCTTCCTGTGTGGAGTTCATAAAAAAGCCATTTAAATGTCATTACAGGGAAGGTTCCTTAACAAACAGATCAAAATGAAAAAGATTTTTGACAACATTGTTATTTTCTAAATCAGTGTTATTTTCTGACTTATAAACTAAAACTAACTTCCAGTAAATAAATTGCAAATGAAAAGTTGGTCATAATCTGAAATTCCTAGTCACAATATTACACAAATAACCACATGACAGCTCTTTCCAATAATGCAAATGCTTGTAAGCCGTAAGCACTGAGGGAATAAACCTACAGAAATGGCTTGTCGGCGTGTCTGTACGTAAGCTCCATTTTTCCTTACTGCTGTTGAAATTGATCAAACATTTTCAAAATTTTCCAGCTTTGGAGTTGGGTACGGTTACCGCTACCCCGGGAACCATTCATTGGAAGACCTCTGCCAGAGGTCACCCCAAGTGGTTCGCTACGTCTGATGACTAAGCAGGAGTGCCCGGATTCACGGGGTGAGGTTCATCCGGGTCTTGGCGGTGGATGCATCTACCCAACAGCTGCATAGCAGGCCGGATCGAAAGATAATTGTTGAGGGAGTCTCTTTGACGTCTCCAGCCAGGAGGGACGGATTCATACGTCCATTACTCCTGGAAACACTGTAAATTTAGCTTAAATGTAACCCGCTTAAACGCGTAGACGCCGTTAGACTTAATTATTTTTTTATTCAATATTTTAGTATAAAATAGTAAAAAAGTGAGGAAATAAAATTGTTTATTATACGTAGGATAAAATAAGTGTTTTTTTACGTTATCCGTAATTTTAGTACGTACCGTTTTCACATAAAAACATCACGTGAGTTTTTTTACAATTTTTTATGTTTGCATTCTAAATTTTAATATTTACAAAATTTAATATTTATTTGTAATAATACAATTTGAAAGCGTATTTTATCACCTTTCAAAAACAGTTTTTAGTGTTCGGCTACGTTTAGAAAAATTTCATTTATTGAGCTTTAATTGCAAAACGGAAAAAAACACAATTTTTTATTCAATCTGACAGTTCGTTAGGACCAAAAACATACACGAAGGCTAATAGACCCGAGTGGTTAAAACATACTTAAACAATTGTTTTATGTCAAAAAATATAGTATTACATACCCCATTGAATGCCCAATGGGCGTTAATAAAAAGAGTAAATAAATAACTTTAATACTGATTGTGAAGATGTATTGCTTCACGATGTATTGCTTATGAAAAGTTCATTTAAAAATAAAATCATCAATCACCTCAAATAAACAAATCCATCAGAAGGAGTATTTCATAACATATTTATATTTATGCCTACTGTATGTATATATGTATATCATGTACTGCAATCTTCTATATATATTACATACTTGAATTGTATATTTAAAAAAAAAAATACTGATTTTATATCAAGCTGTCATTTTCATAATATTTTTCATAACGTTACGTTAATAAAAAATAGACAACAACCACTACTCTGTAAATTGCCATCTCAATACAGGCGTTCCACATCTAATGAGATGAGTAATACGTCATTATTATAACCAAATGTATTATTAAAATAATGAAATAAATAAATAATAAAAATTGCTGATCTATATTGTGAGATTCGCATGCCTTTTTGATGATTTGTGGACGGCAACGGCAAAAGCAAATGGTAGGTGTTTTCATTTTATATATATTTAGTACCTTGCCAAACTATTATTTTTTCTCTAATGGCTGGCAACTTTCTATTTTAAATCGTTAGTATGAAAAAAAAATGATCGTGTAACGAAAAAAAATTTCATATATTAGGCGCTTTTAATATTCCCACGTTTACGGCCCGGCGACGGTACAAAAATGGCAATTAACGTAAGTTCCTCATCAAAATAATGAAGCAGCTCTCTCTTACATACTAAATAATTGTAAGACAAATGACAAGGCAAACGATGTACGTATGTATCTGCATCATCCAAGGGAAAAAAAAATCATTTTTGCATCTCCTTCACTCATATTAAAGAAATGAGATGCCACGAGCCGTTGTCATTGCCGTGCCGTTGTCGTGGGAGTTATAAAAGCAGCCATTAGATCTATGGTCCCGATCTAGTTTCCATGTGGTAATCAGTTTGAAAAAAAAAAACATCGAATAAAACGCCCATTACATTCGTAGCATCACACTTCTGGGAATTATTTGCTCAGTGGCTGTGCTGTAAGCATCTCCTCGTTGAGCTGACAAGTGACGTGCGATGTCTGTTCCGAAGTTAGTTTGTTCCGCGCTAACAATGCGAGTACGGTACGATATTCCTACACAATACATATTAAACACGTTCGTGACTCGTACATGTAACAAACATACGAGGGCTTGTCTCGATCCGTGACACGCACAACTTCGGGGATCGGAATATTGAAACATGGCGCTCATTAGGGCACGAATCCGCTGTTTTTAGCAAAATGTTATTACATATAATAAGGGTGGACGTGGGTTAAGGGCTGAACGTTAGAGACGTGACTCAAAACACATTAATGCTTAGGCTCCAATTACATCCCCCAATTTCCAATTTACTTTTCTTTGAGGCATCACCGAGGAACCGGCTAAGGGGCGCGGAAGCTGAGTGTGGTTTACGCTAGACCGAACGTCTTGTGCATTCTTGCTGGAGCTGCCAATCGATTGGAGAGGACTCCCACCCGTTTGCCATGTCCTTTTTATTTGTATTCTGTGTCTTCCTCCCATACAGGTGCTTGTAGGATATGCTGGATGCAATCACCCAGCGCTTGCCGCCTCGCGGACTGTCACCAACCTATCCCATTGTCTTGTCTTTATCTTATCATACTAACACATATTGTATCTTGTATTTCCCGCTAAGCACTTGCATACTGCTTACTAACAACGTATGCAGGGACACTGGAGGTCCAGATTCGTTCTAAATTAAATGTAGCTTCGTTCTTTCAAAAAAATTAGAGTCCTTGCGAGAGCCCTGAAGGAGTAACCATCTGTTACTTATACCAGGGCGAGTATGTGGTGGATAACCTCCAATGTCCACTCGCTCAGTAGCAACAGTAGCAGCTGAAATAACGACTCCCGCGCCATACAACTCTGTCGACATTTTATAGAAAACTAACAGCTAGCCAATAACGGCTTCCGCCCGAACTAATTCTGACGGACGAAATCAGCTGTTGGTGGGCCGCCATTTTTAGGCAAACACCAGTTAGCGAGTAAGGTTGACCACATTTGAACTTTTTTCGTAGATTGTCCACAATCTGCTAGTAAGCAAGTAAGACGATGACACTGAGCGAGTTTACTAACCGATAGTGAATTTCCCAGATAGTAGCTTGTAAACTCGCTCTATGTCATCGAGGCTTTACAGATTCAAAAATCTTTTTTTTACAATAGCTCCACACAGGAGACCCTGAGGAAAAAAAATCCCTCAGGGCCTTTGTCATCTTTGGGACGGTCTTTTAAAGAAAAGAAAAGGGAGGAAGTTCTGGTAAGGAAAAAGATATGGGGGGTGGGTAGGAATCTGGAGGTCAATGTGTCAAGAAGTGACGGACATATGAATCCATCCATCCCACTGCAGTGCAAGGCGATAGTCCGGCTGGAGAGGTCTACGTTAGGTCTCCCTCAACCAGTCTCTCCCTATCCGGCCAGCCACACAGTTTATAGACGGTTATAAGCTCATCTATTTGTGGTCATTCGACACCAAGACCTAGACAAACCTCACCCCGTGAACCCGGGCAGCCCCTCAAAGTCACCAAACGTAGCGAACCACTTGGGGTGATCTATGGCAGGGATGTTGGTTATCGGTTACAATTACTAATTATTTTTTTTTAAATTTTATGCAATATTTTTACATTTCAAAATAGAATCCAGTAATGTTGGCATCACTGGGTGGCTTACCCATGCTGAGGCCCCCATTTTATAATACAAGAATTTATACATATCAAATTTTGAAAAAAGTCCATAAATAAAAACGTTAAATTATGATATATTTAAACTAAAAATTAAAGTTGAATTTAAGAAATAAAATTAAGTAAAATCGGTATATATTGTGTGTAGCGTGTTTGTGAGTGATTTGTATTGATACTGTGTATTACGTGTTATTCTTTTTATATGTGTTATTCTTTCATTTCATTGGTTATGATTATTAGGGCGGCGGTACTCATACCCGCCTCCCAAATGCAAAATAAACGCTTGGGATTACGGGATATTTATTGATTTCACGACCTTGGCTCAACCGTGGGAATACGTTTTTTTTATTGGCGGCAAATCGTTTATTGCACAATATTCTTAAGATCTTAGGATAGAGGTTTATAGGTCATAAGGATTTTGGGGTAGTTTTTATTTATGGCGGTGTTTAGTAAGGAAAGCTATATTTAAGCTTGAATAACATTCAGAATTTAGCCTCGTGACTCACTATACCGGGATTGTTCAGGCAGCGATTTTCGCTAACAGTCGAAGTATTATGTCAGCAATAGTTGCTGACAGGTAGAAATCAGTAAAAGAAAATAGACCTTTCTCTGGGTCGGAATTAGACATTTAAATCGTAGGGGAAATCGATTTAAGGGGGTATTCTAGTCTAGGAAAAAAAACTTTCATATTTTGATAGTTTAGATATTCAAGAATATCTGGTTAAAGGGATTTTTCGAAATTCGAATTATTTTAAAAGTTATAGCAATTTTTGTATCGTGGCAAAAGACAGAATCTAAGTAGAATCTAAATAGAACAAAACTTAAAACACCTTTTTCTCGAAACTACTTTTTTCGAAACGTTTATCAAAAAATCTCGAGATCTAACAAACCATTTTTTTTAAATTTGGTATGAATTTTTTTATACATCCCATTATAGTACGAACCAACAAAAGATCAAAAATTTTAATTTTCATATTTAAAAAAACTGGGTAAAGTTTAAAAGACAACTGAAAAACATCAATTCTTTTTTGAGTAGCCGCCATTTTGCGAGAATTTTTTTATTTTTATTGGTTCCTACCATAAGACATTTATACTGATAAAGAATCTACATTTTTATTATTTTTCAGATGACCAAAAGGGTGGAAATTGAGACAAGATTGACAAGCTCTTTTTTATCCCCCTCCACTTCAACAGGGTGTGACTTCGTGAAATATATTATTATAAATGTGAATTTATATTAAGTTTTCTTTATTCATTAAAATGTTTGTTACATGCATTTTATGATTTTTCGACCACCATGCTTGGCATATGCCCGTGTTGTGGTGGTCGTAAATATAAATAAATAATTTATAAAAAAATGTGTAGTTAAAATATTAATGGTTTTTTTATCGACCATCAAAAAACGCCGGAAATTCGGGGTTCTAGACTAGAATACCCCCTTAAATCTGTATTTATAAGAAAAGCTCGATAGAGCTATTATTACTGATCGTGGAGTTAATTCCAAAATCTCTTCACAAATAAGACCAGTCAGAGTCATACAATTTATAACAAATATTATTAAAAAGCATTTGGCAAATTTCGAATTTGAAAGGCAATGTACCACCTACCAGCGTGGGAAGATAGCGACTAATATAAGATCATCACTAAATTATGAAACTCTAGACATTTTGATCCTATTAACTAACTAACCATCTCGCCCGCGGGGATAGGCAGAGAGGACGGACCGCCGAACAACTCGTTCTTGGCACACATCCCTTGCCTATGTTCACACATCGAATCACACACATTCTTCTATTACTCTTGACTCTTGACATGGCCCGACTAAGTATCTGATTCGCTTGGTCGTGCCGTGTCTTCATCGGGCGTCCCCGACTTCTTCTGTCATTCACATTTGCGTCATATATTCTCCTTACACTCCTTTTCTCGTTCATTCGAGCTACATGTCCAAACCATCTGAGCGTCCCTTTGTTAATCTTACTCACCAGGCTTCCATCAGCCTTGCATTCTTTGCGGACCTCGACGTTTCTCACACGATCATACACGGTTTTACCACATCTCGTTTCTATAGCATTCAGTCTACTTTCGTCCTTCCTCTGCCAGTTCCATGCCTCACTGCCATACATCAGAGTAGGTACCAGCACTCCATTGTGGACGGCTAGCTTCGCTTTTTAAGACATTTTTTAGTTGGCGCCGATGGCGTTCAGTCCAGTCAGTAATTAACGTTACTAGTTAAAGGAGTTACCTGCATTTACCCTTCTTTCAGTATCCATTATCATCTCTCGTAAACATACACAAACTCATCGATCTCCTCCAAGTTTTCATCATTCACAACTATATTGCACAATGTTTTCGTATTCTCTTTCAAACACCATGTACTTCGTTCATTCTAGACACGAGAGACTATAGATCTTCTGTACTGTTAGAAATCAACACACAACCGGCAACATACTTTCAGATGACTCAATTTCGCGCCCAATCCCATCTCTTTCAATTCTTCCATACAATTATCCATGTATAGATTGAACAATCACGGTGACATTACGCAGCCTTGCTACACCTTTTGTGATGTCAAACCACCCCGTAAGATCACCGTTCACCCTAATACATGCATCGCTTCCCTAATATAGAGACGCAATTGCCTGCATGAGATCCACATTCACCACATACCTGGACAAATATTCACTCCATACTTATTGAGGTTGCATTTTAAGTTTCAAAATTTTGAATGAGTTTTTCCAATATTTATTTTTTTTCTTTTGTGATTGTGTTTTATAATTTTATTTAATCAATCTACAATACTTAAAAAAAATTGTAACACCTTTTTAAAATAATTATTTCAATTTAAATTCCGCTTACCAGCACCGGGATCCCGGGATTAAAAAATGCTAGCACCGTAATCCCGGCTGTGAAAAAGAAACCCGGGATTGAAAGCCCTAGTTCAAACGGTCCAGATTCAATGGGCTCACCACAACTTAGCCTGAAGGAAGTGAGAGGGAAAGGGGGAAGGTTTGAGAAGTTCTTGGCTGTTCAGATCTGATCACCAAATATAGCACAAGCCATTTAAAGCAACCCATCAGAAGAATTTATAAATGAAATCAGAGTATTTTAAGGATTGGCTTACAGCACGCACATATCAAAAGCTCAGTATCAATGGCAGATACGAATAGCTCCAAACAAGTTTTAACGATCACGCGATAACTTGGGTGATAAAAATTACTTTCTATGAACCAGTTAAATAAAGGTCAATGTCTTCATTTCGGCTTGCAAAAATTCACAGAAACCAACCAAGGGCGAAACAGCTGTTAACGCTTTAATCGGCCTTAAATGTGTTTAATGACACAGGCAACGCTTGACGGCTAATATCCAAAAGCCGTAAGGGTTTAAGACTGAATTTATGGCTGTTATAATCCACCCTTAATCACGCCAGGGAGACAGAAGAGGGGAAGGTTAACCCTTGGGGAAGTGAAAGCATTATACAACAATGTGCCGAAACCGCAAAAACTTGAATCTCCTCAATTCTTAATGCCTTTGTGGTAATGTTTCTGTATTCTGGTATAACACCTTTAGGACTTCGAAAGTACGAAAAATCGAAAATACAACTTTATTCATCAAAATCGATATGGTTCCCTTCAAAGTCTTCCCCGTCAACTGCAACGCAGCGCTTGATCTAATCCGCGAAACACCGCTGGTACTCAATTTTTAATGTGTCCATCATTTCGATTTTTTCATGACATCCTCTCGAGTGCTGTAACGCGCTCCGCAAAGCGTTTTTTTAGGTCGGTTGAACAGGAAAAAGTATTCGTGTTGGTTTTTTCAAAAACTCACGTATTGTGCGACGGTGCGTTATCGTGGTGCAAAATAGATGCCATTTTCAGGCTTATAAAAAATCGAAAACACGAACAAAGGTAGAGGTACTCAGTACAGAGTAACTTTTACTAACGTCAAGCTACAACGCTGAAATTTGGAGGAAAGTGTCAATGACAACCTAACAAATAAAAAAGAATTCTAATCGGGTGACTGACAGCGTCACACGGTGGCCGGTCCTAAAACTTTTTGATCATGCTGGTATAGTGGTATACACAGTAATAAAAGAAAATATCGAGCATTTTATTAAAAACCAAATAAAACGTGAAATATGTTTATTTGCAATTTTATAAGCCGATGATAATCTACAATAATGTGTTAGCAAAATAATTGAAAACTGGTTGAAAAAAAAAATTTAAATTTTTTATCGGTTGTCTAGACCAGACAACACGGATAGGTGCCCAACCTACCCATTGAAGATTTTATGCGGCCCAAAATGTTGTTTTACAGCATTCTATGTTTTGAATTTTGATATTCATAAAAACAGAAAAAAAATAAGAAAAAATCGTTGTAAATTTATAACATTTATATTATATTTTGTGAAATTAGAACTTTCTTGTTATTAGACCTCGGACTCTCCATGGGAAAAAGGCCGCACTAAGAATTTATTTTCGAAATCAATTCCAACCAGTACATTTCTTTCACAAATTTCTCGGAAGAATATATTTTTAATTGGCTTATTCTCTCTTCTTATTCTCTCTTCTTCTTCTATTGAAATGAAAATAACTTGCAGTTTAATAATGTCCGTCTCTTGAAAAAAATATCTATAAAGTAAATATTAGTATCGTCTCTAGTATTTTACAAGTACTACGCTCCTTTTCATATACATTTAACGACAAAAGCAGGAATTGCAAATTTACCGAAATTTTTTTGAATTACTAATTTTGTTAGATTTGTTATGAACTCGTCCAAAATCAGACATTGCTCACGGTTTAACATTAATTGAATTTTTTTAAATCGAAATGGGTCGTTCTTCTTTTTAACCTACATAAAATTGTCTCCACCAGTTAGTGGAGAAAAATTCAACAGAATTACCAATATTATTATTTTATAATTACTTTAAAATCTACTGTAGGTACTAAAGACGTAACGACTGAGAGCGTTTAAAAAAATATGTGTTTATATTTTTGTAGTAAAAATTACGTGACAGTTGTAACTCCTCGTGATAGAAGTGTATTTTATACAAATCACAGTTGTCTTCTGCCACCTCGACTTGCGTGTACTCTAAAATGTTACAAAAAATTATACGACGACATAAAATATAAAACTATTTTTAAACTCCAAAAGGTAACCTATCAAGTAACAGCAATTATTATTTTTAATTCTTCATTAAAAGACAACTCTGTCATTCGGGTTGTCATTCGAAATAGGTATACACGCAGCCCGTGTTTGTCATCCCCTATAGGCATTTTAGGCCTCCTTCCCCCCTCGCTACAATTTCCCCTCCGAGATCCAGAGAGATTAATTTATAGTAAATACAATGTGACAGAGTGGTAGAAATGTGACAGAGTGGTAAAAGTTATGTAGGTTAAAAAGAAGAACAAGAAATACCGATACAAACGAATATCCGCCATTTATCTGTGTTCATGGATAGGTCTAACGGTGTATGCATTAGGAGAAAAATTGTAAAAGTGTTAGAAACACATAAGCTGCTAAATGGGCATATTAGCAAACATGATATTCTGGAACGTATCATCACGCTAGAGGTCCCCGATAACTTCACCAGAGCTAGATAGCACAGGATTTTTTATTTTTCCAACAGACAGGACCAATCTACCAATGATCATGCCTTTGGGATGAATGACTACTCTATTAACCCACCTTTCTTCTGAGCCTTACTGTTTTTCACAAAAAATAAATTTCTGCAAAATTCACCGAACTGATGAAATTTACAAAAAGAAATTTAAAATTTTAAGAATTTATGGGATAAAATAACACCTACATAATAATGCAAACAAAGCAAATAGTGGGTAGATTTAGTATTAAAGCAAAACATCAGGGGTCACATTTGGCGTTGCGTTAAAACAACGCTATATCGTTGTTTATTTATTGTTTGAAACATTTTACAATAATAGAATTGCCGTTGGGATGTACATAGATATTGACACTCCAATTTTCACAGCATGAAATGTTCACAGCATGAGTAATCAATGTTTAGTTGTTACTAGACGGAAATGCTTGTAGTGATAACAGAAATAATGATAATCAAAATGAAATATAAAACACAACCTGCAAAGAAAGAGAAAAATAAAGAAAGAAAGGGTACGACAATAAAGCAGCTACATAACTGTTCTCCACGAAGTGTCATGGTAGGAACTTGATAATTTGTTTTTTGAAATATGTGAGATTTTTTGCGTATATATCTATGTGGTCACATTCAATGGTATTATATAGACGACACATACGAGACAGTGGATTGAAGTATGCAATATTTGCTAGTTTGTTTTTTATGTGATTCCGGACAATTAACAGCAAATTATTGTTCAAAAATAGTAAAATGGGACAAAAATAAAACAGATGGCAATAATTTATTGTCTTTACAGGATGTCTGTATTATTTTTGTCCCATTTGTTTGTTAGGGTAGGCTTTAGTAGATATTTTGTTGGGGGATGTTTTGTCGGAGGATATTTTATCGCGAGAAAAAAAGTTGCGGAACCGATAAATTCTATTTTTATCCGGTTGAAAAATCACGTTAAAATTGACTACAAAAATTTAATGAATTGCGGTATTCATCCCAATCACTAGGCTCTGTGATTTTACTTTTGCCGAAAATTTTCTTGGGTCATATTTGGCACGAAAACGATATATCGTTGTTTGCCTGAAGGGGTTGAGGCGGCGAACACCCGGCAATGCGCCGGAACGGCGCACAGTTAATAATTTGAGGTATCTAGAGTAACTTTATTATAAAACACAAGGTTTCTTTCTTGATTTCATTTTACTTCAATTGGGTAATCATTTTAGAATTAAAAAAAAAAAACATTTTAGCTGCTTGGACGTATGGCACCGTCGCAAATACTTACTCCCTGAAAACGCGAACGAGTAATTTTATGTCTGTCGAGTTTGGATCTCTCCGCGGGTCGACGTGTGCACGTAATCGTGATCATTCAACTATAACTACTATTCAACTATAACTACTATTCAACTATAACTATTCAACTATAACTGAATCTTTATGATGGAATATAGGAAATCAGGTGATTATCATAACTTTTTAACTTGTGTTTTAGTGTGATAAAAAATAATGAAGGAACGATTTTTCAAAATGTATTTTTCCTTTATGTTTAGAATTCATCGAAACTTTTAAAAAAATGTATCAGAATGTATCCGGCAAAAATTTTCGTTTTCTGTGTTTAATGGATATTAATGTGTCAAATTAACTTTAGTTTTGTAATGTATTCAGGGTTTACTTTAATAACTTTTAATTTTTTCAGCACAAATTAATACACAAATTTCAAAACGCCAGAGCTTACCATTATATAAAAAAACACTCTTCTAATAAAATCCAATGTATTGTAAAAAAAATGAGTTAATCTATCGATTAGTTTTTGAGATTTGCGGACGCAAACATGCGAAACCAATTTTTTATATATATAGATTGCTATAAGTTCATGCTCAGTTTAGGTACATCACTGCTGTAAAGCGTATCACATGTAAGTCGCACGCTAACTTTGTGTGAAACTTGGTACCTTACTACGGTAATGATTTATGATTTATAATAAATAAATATACATAACACAATATGGCGTACGAAGTAATGCACCAATTTCAACCGAAGTAGCACTAAATCAGGTACTATGTATTTATATTCATAGTTTATATTTCTATCTATATTAATTTATAGTTATTGTTTTTATATTTTAGCAGGAGTAGTTCAAGACACGAGCGCGGTGTATAATCGTATTGTCGTATAATATAATATGTTCTGAATTCATGTTTTAATTCAGTGATAATATCATGTTTGACATAATTTATTATACATTATGGTTACAATGCTTAAAAAAATCATATGGATAATTTCATACATAAATTATATCTAATATTGTAAATTTTAATATAGTTTCTCCTATAAGTGTACTATGTATTAAAAGTTCAAACTTCTAAACACATAACCTAACATAATTTCTTTATATTTTGTAAATCTTATTGTAATTCCTCCATCTTGTTATCAGGTACATGTTACACCTCTCAATGCTACTAACATGCCTACTTATCTCATACTCTGTAAATCTTAATATATTATATGTTACCAGGTTAATTCGGTAAATCCGATTATAATATATGCTACCAGATTACCTTTTCTACTTTGTCACAAAAAAATGTGTGTGTACTTATATTTATATATACTAGTGGTCGACCAGCGGTCGAAATTCGACCATAATTGTAATTTTTGTTATTTGTTTTTGGGGTGTTATGCCGTGTTGCGCTACCTCCTTCTTTAGCCAACGTTTCGGACAGCGTTAAAGTTTCCATCATCAGGGCAGATGTGTAATTGTGTTCGGCTAAAGAGGGAGGTAGCGCAACGCGGCTTAACACCCCAAAAACAAATAACGAAAATACTTTTGGCCGTGAAAATCTAAAAACATAATTGTAATGTTTTTTTAATGTATTTTTTATGCATAATTTTTAAAAAGTATTAGCATTCTGCACTCCTTCTCTATATCCATACTAATATTATAAATGCGAAACTGCTCGAGTTTGTTTATGACCTTTTCACGCATAACACAATATAAAGACTATATTCATTCTTTCACCAATATAAAGCTTAATTATATGCGCAGACTACAGGTTGTATATGATGGCAAGCTCTGGCGTTATGAAATTATAAATATTAATATATTATATTTGTTATACGTTTTCTGTCGCTAACAAAAGCGAGTTATTTCTAACGTCAGAAAAAAATCGTTTCCATGGAAACGATGTTGATATATTTGTGGGCTCTAAGCTGGTAGGAACTCAGCCCCCTGGTCAGCTACTGCTCCAGAAAATTCAAATATTAGAATATGTTTTGTTTTTTTGGACAAGTAAGGAATAAATGTCAGATAAGAGTTATTAAAAATATAATTCGTAACAATTGTAAAGACTGAATAATAAATAGTGTAATTTTTTTATTATATTAACAAACTTCCAAATATTTAATTAAAAATAAACATCGGAAATGTTTGTAAGCGCATAAATTCCGAACGAATGAACAAAATTGGATAATTCTTTTTTTCTTTGAGCTATAGCTTTATGAAATTTAGGTGGCAGGTGAGATGTTTGAAAACTGAATGTAAGGGAATGAATGTATGGAATGCGGGAGGGGTGGGGGTGGGGAGGAGGGGGGG
This sequence comes from Glyphotaelius pellucidus, assembly GCA_936435175.1. Classification (NCBI taxonomy): domain Eukaryota; kingdom Metazoa; phylum Arthropoda; class Insecta; order Trichoptera; family Limnephilidae; genus Glyphotaelius; species Glyphotaelius pellucidus. The sequence goes on along the minus strand of OW386558.1, from coordinate 25,677,236 downwards.
ATAATTGATAAGTTCAACAGCTATAGTAATTTCCCGTAATACCATGCGAGCGAAGCCGCGGGGAAAAGCTAGTAAACTATAAGTGTGCGAAATTTCATACACCTCCGTCCGCGCAATTTTCGTAAAAAGGGGTACAAAGTTTTTGCTTCACGTATTAACATACTGATTTTATACACTTTCTTTATTACACAACTTAGTTTCAGAGAAAAATGAAACTTTTTTGTTTTGTTTTTGTTATGTAATTATGTACATTTCAGGAATAATATGAACTAAACATGTCAATTTGTCTATCCTGGAACGGGAAACTTTCCTAGTTGGACAGGCAAAACTCCTAAAATGTAATTTGTACTTTCATTTGTATCTATCTATAAATAAATAAATGTATTAAAAACGTCTGTACCAGGTTGATTCGCGGAAAATATTTTTTAACAATTTTTTCATGTTGATAATTTGTACTGTCCCATAAACATACTAAAGTAATAAAGTTACGCTAGATACTCAAAATTACTAACTGTGCGGCGGCCGTAACACGGCGAATAAACCGCACGCCGCCGCCTAAATCGCTATTTATTACCTGCTTTTATTGTTTCATTAAAAACGTACACACGGAACACGAATTAAGAATGAATGGCATACTAAAAAAAAGTCTTTTTATGAATAGGTCCGTATCTCGGGCGGTAAAAGCAAGCTTAAATTTTGTACGACCGTGAAATAAGAACAAAAGATTCGCCCGAAAGATATTGCTTTTTTTTAAGTTTTTGTAACTGTTTTTTTTTATTATTATTATGTTTGAATAGAAATCTTAGATGAAATTCTAGGGGAATAAAATATCAAAGAGAAATATTATGTAGAGTAAGCACTTAGAAGAAAGCGGGGGATTGCTGCGTAAATTCCCAACTAATGGTTCGTGATCCAAAATGGGTAGCGAAAGGATTTCTGTAAGGTCACCGTCCAAAAAAGTAGAACAATTACAGTAATAATATTAATTTTTAATCAGTGTGCCTTGAAGTTTGAATACGTTCATAATTAAAAAAATATATATATTTTTTTTATTATTAGCTCCCTGAAGAAAAAAAAATCCTTTCAGGTCCTATGTCATCTTTAGAGATGCTATGTTAAGGGTCTTTTTAGGAAAGGAAAGAGAGGAAGTTCTGGGATTGAAAAAGGTGTAAAGGGTGGGTAGGAATTTGTAGTTCAGTATGCCCAGGCATATGACGACCGGCGTGGTCTAGACTCGCAATCCGAATCGAATCCCGGCGTGGCAAATAAATTTTATTTGATTAATTTGTGTTATTTCACAATTAATTCATTTCAAATAATGTATAGTACATTTGCAACAAGTTCCAGAGTGGAAGATACTCTCAGTAACGCCCTGATGTAAGACCACCATTCAGAATTGAAACTTTGCTTGAAATGTCTTAAGCGTATTTGGTGACCAGTTCTGAATAGCCAGGTTCTTCCCCATCACCTCACCTTCAGCCTCACAACATACCCCAATTGGGGATACCATACCTCACTGGCTCCAGACGGGAGCAGCTGGGACTCTTGTGAGGTATTCACTTAAAAAATATACGTATATGAATCTATCCATTCCACTGCGGTAAGGCGATGTTCCGAGAGAGTCCTACTTGAGAGATCAAAAGGTCTCAATCAACCAGTCTCTCCCGATCCGGCCTACCACGGAGTTTATGATATATAATATCCCGGTATTACCTGGTATTTACAAATTTAGAAACTTGTTAAAAATAATAAAATGTTTAAATTAATTATATGAGTTTAAATGTAAACTAAAAACTTAAATAAATAAAAACTCAACGTTGACAAAGTATGATACGATGTTTCCAATGTTCGACTAAACGTAGGTAGTGCATGGCCCGAGATCGGCAATTCCTCGGGTTTTGATTAAACAATTCGCAAATTCTTCTGATTTTGAAGGCAGGTACGGGTACCGCCGCCCGGGAACCATTTATTGGATAACCAACACTCCTGCCGTAGGTCATCCCAAGTGGCTCGCTACGTTTGCTCAACTGCTGCGTGGCGGGCCGGATCGGGAGAGATCATCTCTCCAGCCGGACACTCTCGATCGGTCGCCTTGTACGGTAATGGAAGGGATGGATTCATAGGTCTGTCGCTCCTCACATAGACCCCCAGATTCCTACCCATCCCTCATATGTTTATCATTCTCAGAACCATATCTCCTTCATTTCCCTAAAAAGACCCTCCACACAGCAACCCCAAAGATGACATAGGCTCTGAGGGGAAAATGTTTTCTGAGTAAAACAATTTTCCTCAGGGCCTCCTGTGTGGAACTAATGTAAAAAAAAACAAGAGATTTTTTTTTATATGAATACCGCACAAGAGCCAGTTAGACTATGGCATCCCCAATTGAGGTATGTTGTGAGGCTTAAGGTAGTGGGGTGAGAGGACATGGGGAAGAGGAAGGTGGGAAGTACCTGGCTGTGCAGATCTGGTCACCAAACACGGCTAAAGCAATTTCAAGCAACGTTTCAATTCTGAATGGTGGTTTTACACCAGGGAGATACTGAGCGGATCTTCCACTCTGGAACGTGCCGCAAATATACTATATATTATTTTAAATGAATAAATTGTAAAATAACAAAAATTAATAAAATAAAATTTATTTGCCACGCCGGGATTCGAGTCAAGAGCCTTATCGCTGTACTACGCCGGCCGTCAGATGGAATAGAAAAAGAGTATAATTTGACGAGTATAAGAGTATTTTTGGAAAAATTTGTTATATGTTCACTGAGATTTTCACTGAAGCAAACATATTTTTCAATCTGACGTAAAAAAAATCCCTTATGATTTAGAATAACCCAACCAGCAACTACGAGTGGTGAGAGGCTTCGCCCCCGCACGAAAGCTCTCGAGGTTGTGGGCGGAATGAAACCCCCTGGTTCCACCTAACCAGCCTTATCTTCATAGATAAAAGCTAGTGAGGTTTGTAGACAGATCACACACAAGCAGCAGAAAAACATCTGAGTGAAATTGCTAAGTCTACAAAAGCTCGCAAAGGTAAATAAAAAGAAAATCGATTCTTGGTAACTCGTTAGCAAACTTCTAACAAATTTGAGTTAGAGTAGTTTTACCTGTTCGTAACTAACTTTCTTGCCAGAAGTGATAGTAAACGAGGAGACTAACTAACTAAACCAACTAACCATCACGCCTTTTCCCCGCAGGGGTAGGCAAAGAGGACGGACAACCAAACAACTCGGTCCTGGCACACACACTTTGCTTCACTCACATTCATACATCGTCTCATACATAATCTTCTATTATTCTGACTTTTGACATGGCCCGACTCAAGTATCTGATTCACTTGATCGTGCCATGTCTTCCTCGGGCGTCCCCGACTTCTTCTACCATTCACATTTGCGTCATATATTCTTCTTACACTACTTTCTTCGTTCATTCGCTCTACATGCCCAAACCATCTGAGGGTCCCTTTCTTAATCTTACTCATTATGCTTACATCAGCCTTACATTCTTTGCGGATCTCCACATTTCTCACACGATCATACATGGTTTTACCACACATACGCCTCAGGGATCTCATTTCTACAGCATTCAGTTTACTTTCATCCTTCCTCTGCCAGTTCCATGCCTCACTGCCATACATCAGGGTAGGTACCAGGACTCCATTGTGGACTGCTAGTTTCGCTCCTATTGATAGTTTTTTATTAGCGCCAACGGCATTCAGTCCTCCATTAATGGAGTTACCGGCATTTACCCTTCTTTCGATATCTCCATCAGCCTTCCCATCTCTCGTAAACATACTACCCAGATACACAAACTCATCCACATGCTCCAAGTATTCATCGTTCACAACTATGTCACACACTGTTTTCGTACTTTCTCTTTCAAACACCATGACTTTAGACTTACTTACATTCATCATTAACTCATTCTTCATACATACTTCGTTCATCCTAGACTAGAGACTGTAAATCTTCCGTAGTGTTAGAAATCAGCACAGCATCATCAGCGTACAACAGACATAAACGAGGAGTGCTTCTCGAAACTAATTTCAATAAAAAAAATTTGGGATTCATTAGAAATCAAAAAAAAAACTTCCACAGTCGAATTTTTATTTTACGTAAGTCAATACGGGAGGCCTCGAGGAAATTAATTTCCAGGGCCCAGGACATCTTTGAGGATACTATGTTAAGGGTCTTTTTTGATGAAAGTAAGGAGTGATCACGGTTCTTGATGAAGAAACATAGAGATCGGAAAATCGTACCACAGCCAAGCTTTTGAACTTAAGAGGAATATAAACGCTAGAAATATTTCGATTCTCACGCCTTCAAGCGAAAAACTTTATTTTTTTGCATAATTTTATAAGAATGAAAAAAAGTTAGAACATACAAAACCTCAAAAATAGTCTTAGCCATTAAGGGGTATTTCTTTAATATTGTTTTGTAATATAGTTAAATAAAGTTATGTCATACAAAAAAAATATAATGGTTTACGCTTATATTTTGTGTTAAGTAAATAATATTTTTATTGTAATTGCATTACATAGAAAACCTAGTAAAAGCTTCCATTTATCCGTTTGACGGCCTCCGTGGTCCCGAGGTAAGACTCTCGACTCACAATCCGAAGGTTGCGGGTTCGAACCCGGCGTGCGCAAATAAATTTTATTTGATTAATTTGTGTTATTTCACAATTTATTAATTTAAAATAATATATAGTGTATTTGCGGCACGTTCCAGAGTGTAAGATACTATCAGTATCGCCCTGGTGTAAGACCACCATTCAGAATTGAAACGTTGCTTGAAATGGCTTTAGCCGTGTTTAGTGACCAGATCTGAATAGCCAGGTACTTCCCCACCTTCCTCTTCCCTATCTCCTTCCCTTCCCCACTACCTTCAGCCTCACAACATACCCCAATTGGGGATGCCATAGTCTCACTGGCTCCAGACGGGAGCAGTTGGGACTCTTGTGCGGTATTTCATGTAAAAAAAAAAAGCATATTTTTTTATGTTCATAATTTAAACCGATTCGTCGCAAAGATTAATCTAAATAGGATTTCACGTATAGCTTCATCTTAGGAACGAGTCGTAGAAACCACCTGTTCTAGTGTGACAAACGTCAACCGCAATAATGTCGTGCATTTGGTGTGTTTCCCGAATATGCACAAGTGCCGAATGGATCAATAACGCTTGTTTCTCGGAGTATCTTCCATTGTAATACCGGTAAAACCTAAAGCCTGTGCTCTAAGATTGCAATTTTTGCAAATTAAGGAATCAAACGAGTGAAGGGTTTTTTCAAGTAGTTTTTCAGACCAGAGGCGGCTGTCAGATTCAACGGTGGGGCGCACTTACTAATTGAACAGGATCAGCAGTTGCGTACTACAAAAGTATCTGTGGGACTTATACAGCACACCCAGCTTCCGAGAGGACAACTTAACTCTGGCTTTGATGAAGCCCCCGTGCCTGACCTGGTCGCTTAGGACGAGTTATACCAAAAAGGTTAACAATTCAATAAATATTTGAAGTGAATTTTTACGTTCTTTGTAAGTTCTGTTATCATATCATTATAGGCCAGTTGCTTCATAAAACTGAAATAATCACAGAACTTTAATAGAACTTTCACGTGAAAGGGAACTTCAAAAGTTTGATGAATCGTTCAAATTATTTGAAACAACCCATCTTTAGAGTTACTTCAAGCATATCAATGAAAGGTGTGTTGGAAAGACTGCTTCCGTTAAAGGAGTGTAAAAAATATATATATATATTCTTTCATAACGCCCTGGTTAACACAATAAGGAACTCCAGTGAAAAGTATTATGGCTTTAAAAAAATACGTTCGTATAGATCAATAAACGCTGATTCTGAATATATAAGTTTTATTAATTAATATTGAACGTAGATTAAAAAAAAAAATATTAAAAAGTCCAAAGGCGTCATTTAAACACCCTGTTGGTATTATTGAATTTGTGCGGCGTGATGTCACCGTGTTCATAATTCTCCAGTCACCTGGTATATTTGTATTGGAAAATGACAAGCCGTTCAACATTCCGTTTTATTGGTTTATAGAGGTTTAGACATATAATAGTTATTGTTTTAATTGAAACATTATTTAGGCCTAAATAATTCAGTATCAAATATAGAGTATGTCTATTAGTTTTTCTATATTATTTAAAATATTCAAAAACTTAAACTGTACAAAAAACGATCGTACTGCCCAGTAATGCTTGTTTTCGAAATGGCGGGCGACCAACAGCTGATTCCAGTTGCCTACAAAGTTGATACTTATTGTATTGTAACGTATTGTAGGAGATACATAAAACATGAAAAAAATATAGTTTGAAATATGAAATGATATAATTAATTAGGAAATTGTAAACTTAAATGTACAATTTACTAAAATAAAACTAATAATAATACTTCTGTTTCCATAATATTGATTTCGATTCGTAAAGCTAAAAAAAATAATAATTTCAAACAATTTTTAAACCACTCTCCCTTAATAATATTGAAAAATATAATGATATAATTAATATAATATAATAAATAAATAATTACACCTAAATAACGTTTTACGTATTGAATAGTTTCATAGCTTCTTCCATACAAAATGACAACATCTGTTGAAAATAACTAAAACTTTTGGGCAGATGACGTCACACTAGATACGGTGGGTTTTCAGGGGATCTTAAAAAATTTGAGCTTTGACATTTATTTTAAAAATTAAAACTAACTATAAAAATAAAAATAAATATGCAGTTATTTAGGTTAGAAGGTCATTATTCATTTAAAAAAATTAAAAAAAATTGGACTGGGGTTCCTTATTCTCTTATTTAAAAATAAATTAAATTTCTAATTTGGAAAATTTCTCTGGTGCCCGACCCCTATTTTATATGAATGTTTTAGAGGGGTCCCAGCTGCTCCCGCCTCGATCAATTGAGGCTATGGTATGTTGTGAGGCTGAAGGTAGAGGGGAGGAGGAGTCGGGGAAAAAGAAGGTGTGGAAGTATCTGGCTATTCAGATCTGGTCACCAAACACGGCTAATGCCATTTCAAGCAACGTTTCAAATCTGAATGGTGGTCTTACACCAGGGCAATACTGTGTATATCTTCCACTCTGGAACGTGCCGCAAATATACTATACATTATTTAACGAATTAATAAACATAAACACAAGAGCCTTGTCTCTATATGGTGAGTAAAGGATATTTTTATTTTCCTTTATTACACTGTATAACCTATAAAATGTATACTTATTGTAAAAAACATACAAATAAATAAAATAAATAAACAAATAATTGTGAAATAACACAAACTAATCAAATAAAATTTATTTGCGCACGCCGGAATTCGATTTGCTAATCAAGAGCCTTACCCCTCGACCACGGAGGCCGTCACCCCGGTTCCGCTGTTGACTAAAACTCTTTTTGAAAGTTTATTCTGAAAAGATACAAGGCATTTGACGAGCCTCAAAACGCTGCCCAACCGGGTGGCAATATTGTTCCCCTGCTTTTATATCGTTCAGAAAGGGACGCTATTATGTGTTGTTACATTAAAAACGACAGGCAAAAGTGCGTACAAACCAAGAAATAATTTTAAAAAATAACAGAAATTAAATAACGTTTGTGACTGAACGTTTTCAATCGTGATTTTCATGGGAACAAGTTAGAATATGATCATTTGTTGAAGGGGAAAGAGTTAAAAGGAAATGAACCGGAAATTGTAAATTTTATTACATTTTGTGTGAAGAAAAACTCTCAATTTATTGCTGTAAAGAAAAGCTGGCTTTTTTACATCAGGTGCACAGAGAAGGTTCTGAGGGGGAAAAATCCCTCAGGGCTTTTGTCATTTTTTTAAATGACGTGTGGAGGGTCTTTTTAGGGAAAGGAAGGAGAGGAAGTTCTGGGAAGGGAAAAAGTATGGGGGCCAATGTATCCAGGAGTGACAGACGTATGAATCCATCACCTGGAGAATTCAAAAGGTCTCCCTCAACCGGCCTCTCTCGATCCGGACCGCAACGCCGGTGGGTAAACGGATCCGCCGCCAAGACGAAGACAAACCTCTCCCTTTCCTCTGTTTCCCAAATATCGTAGAGTTAACTGTGCTAATTTTTAAAAACGAAAAAATTTAATAAGAGTGAAACAGTTTCTACTTATATATATATATAAATGAATGTATGTTTACTTGCTTAATTGGTTGATTGCTTATTTGTTTATTGTTTATGCTTTGTTATATTAATTAAACGTATGAAATTTTCAAAATATCTTATTATTATTACAACATTTTATGATTTTCATAATATCTTTCCACCCTCGCTATTGTTTTAAAATTATTAAAACCACGTGATAATACGTCTGAAAAGTTTTTTAATCACAACAAGAACTCTTACAAAACTGTCAAAAATGTCACAATTTGAGAATGACATTTTGCAAGCCATCGATTGTTAAATGAAAACTCAATTTTCGAATAAACCCTTTAAATTAATGAATTTAATTGAAGTACTCACCTATGATACTAACCACAATCGAATACAAGAAACAAATCTATTAAAAAATTATAGGTATTTTAAATATATGTTCCTATGTTAGGTACCAAATTCGATTATTGTTTTTATTTTTTTAATGTGTTAAAAACGAAAATTTGTATAAAAAAATTGAAATAGGTGGCAAAGGAGCTGTTTGAAAACTGAATGTACCGGGACTGAATATATGGAACGAGGGGAGAGGAACGCAGGTAAGGGGTTCGCGGGAAGGTGGTGGGGAACGCGTGAGAGGAAGGTAACATGGGAGGGATAGGGGAGACGGAAGGGGAACGAAACGAATGGGAAAGGACACGCAGGGAGAAAGATAAAAGAATACGGCCGGCGTAGTCCAGCGGGAAGGCTCTTGACTAGCATTCCGAAGGTCGCGGGATCGAATCCCGGCGTGGCAAATAAATTTTATTTGATTAATTTGTGTTATTTCACAATTTATTCATTTAAATAATATAAAGTAAATTCGCGGCATGTTCCAGAGTGGAAGATACTCTCAGTATCGTCCTGGTGTAAGACCACCATTGGCTTTGGCCGTGTTTGGTGACCAGATCTGAATAGCCAGGTACTTCCCACCTTCCTCTTCCCATATTATTCCCCTCCCCACTTCTTTCAGCCTCACAACATACCCCAACTGGGGATGCCATAGTCTCACTGGCTCCAGACGGGAGCAGTTGGGACTCTTGTGGGGTATTCATATAAAAAAAGAAGGCTAAAAAACAATTAGGGGGCGTTAAGAAATCGGCTGCAAGTTACCGAGCGGGCGACTTAGGGCTGTCTTTGAAGTCAATTCGAACCTGATATCCACAAAATTGTCGAATGCTTCGGATTCATCCTTCACATTAGAAAAGTTTGAAATTCAAAGCCTTCTTTTTGTTAATAAAAATACTTCTAAACATGAAAAAACGTGATTTTTATTTCCTCTCATTGAAACATTATTTGATCTCAGAAAAGGATATGGGTTACATCCTATCTATCCTATGCATATAATAATGAACGTTTAAAAAGTATATTAGCAAAAACTGTTTTTACGATACGCAACAGATGGTAATGTACAAAGGTAAGTTTTTTTCTCGATTTTTTTTTAAATCTTAATGTGGGCGGTAGTGGAAATAAGTTTGAGAACCTGTGATGTAAACGATATTGTTTTATGAGTCACGTCTGTCTATGGGTGGGAAACCGTAGATAATTTGTTTACGGCTCTGTTACCACGGCAGTCAGCAAATTCTAGGAACCTGGGAACATGTTGGAATACATTTTAGAGGGGCGCACTTAAAAGTTACCCCTAAATTGTATTTTCGAAGTACGATGAAATCGTGTCAAATTATGACGATATTCCACGTTACTTGTTATTTTTTGTCCAGGGTGTCCAAAAGACATTTCGCAGTAAAATAGAACATAGCATATAGTCATACTGACGTAAAAAATATTTAATTCAAAATTAAAAGATTTATTTGTTTTAAACACTTTTAATGTCTATAAAACCGACATGTTTCGAGAGCGATACTCACTTCCTCAGGGTTTACTAAAAACAAACTATAAATAAACTTAACGGTGGGAAGGGGGGAAAGGGGGGAATTGAAGACACAATTTACAAAAGGGAATAGTTCAATAGCGGGTCATTCAAAAATATTTTCTAATCTATACTAATATTATAAACGCGAAACTGCGTGTGTTTGTTTGTTAAGCTTTCACGCATAAACCAATAAACCAATTTTAAAAATTCTTTCACCAATAGAAAGCTACATTATATGCGAGTAATATAGGCTATGTATAATGGTAAGCTCTGGCGTTATGAAATTATAAATATTAACATATTATATTTATTATACGTCAGAAAACAAATCGTTGCTGTGGAAACGATGTTGATATATTTTTATTTCAGGCTTCGTAGTTAATATCTATCTATCTAAATAAAAATGAATCACCGAAATGTTTGTACGCGCATAACTTTCGAGCGACTGCACCAAATTCGATAATCCTTTTTTTACTACTGGTGAGCTCTGGCATTATGAAATTTAGGTGAAACGCGAGCTGTTTAAAAACTAAATATACCGTGAATGAATGTATGTAATGCAGGAGGGGGGAGAGGGGATGATGGGGGGATAATTGTTACGTGCAAGCGCTACAGTAACTTCCCCCTAATATTATGCGAGCGAAACCGCGGGTAAGAGCTAGTTTCTAATATATCCAAATGAACGCTATTAAAATTACAATGTAATAATTCGATTTCATTATTAAAGTCAAAAGCGTGACTGGTCCCCAATAAATATTTTTTAGACATTAAAAGTTATTAAAACAATGAAATCTTTTAATTTTGAATTAAATATGGTGCCTGGAAATAAATTTGCTGTATTTGAAGAAAAAAATATGGGAGAATTACTTTTAAAAAAGTACATCATCGAGGTGTGACCCATCACGACGCTAACACTCGCGAACCTGGAGCGCTAATTTGCAACAACTCTTTCGCACATTGCGCGTGGAATGGCAGGATGATTCTTTCAACTGGGCAAATAATTTATTTATTAGAAAAACAAAGTAATACAATATGACAGCAAAAAATAAAATATTATACAGAAAAAAGAAAAGTCCCAATAAACTACTTTTTAGCAGTTTGTCGATGGGTATTTTTTCTTTTGAGATATAAATAAACTTATTTTACTTTATTATGCAGTTAGAATTTTTGTGTTAGTCTAATACAAATTATTTCTTTCGGCAAGCCAATTTTTCAATACAATATTTGTTTTACCATTTGTACATTTTTTAATTTCGGCAGGTAACATATTTAAGCAATTAGGTATCATGTAGTCCAGCGTTCTTTGTCCATATTTGTTTAAATGCTTAGGTACAATAATTAGTCCTTTATTTAACGTAAAACGAGTATTGTAAGTGTGGTCCAGTTTATTTATGTATATAGGGCTATTCATATGCTGAAATATAATTTTGTACCACAGAATTAATAATTAATTGATGTTGGTTTCCCTATGTGTACTCGACTTTTCAAGTATACCCATAGAAAGAAGTCAAGGGGAGTCTGGACTCCTGAGAAGATACGGAATATTCCCTCGGCGCAATATCACTTTTCCTGGGAACATCTTACAACAAGCATTGACTCTGTAGAATTACGGCCCGTCGCACCATCTTTTGAAACCATATCCTAGTGTTGTAACCTTCGATTTGATGCAACTGTGGATAGAAAAAATCACGTAACGTTGTTGTCAACCGGTCTGAATTCACGGTCACAGATTCTCCTCGCTGGTTTCTAAGAAACAAGGACTGATGATTCCATGGGATGAAATTGCTGCCCAAACTGTGACTTTTGGCGAATATAGGGGTTTTTGATATTTTGATTTTGGATTTTCTACTGCCCAGTAACGACAATTTTGTCTGTTCTCCGAATTTCTTTTTGAATTTCCGAATACTCTTTGAGTTTCCGTAAACCAGCATCTGATCATGATTTAAAAAAAAATTGATTGTGTAGGTTTACTTTGCTAGCATTTTTTATGCTTTGTACTTTTTACCCGAAGCAACTAGCGAACTAGGAGTGTCTTAGATCCCCGGGACCTAGCCGTCATGGATCAGATTTCACAGAGACAAAGAATGGTGCAAGTCATAATAATAATATTTGGATGATCTATAAAGCGCCGTTTTTGTGAAAAATCACCTCAAGGGTGCTGTATAAACTTACAACATATATCTAAAGGGAATTTTGATTCTAAAAAAAGGAATAAATGGCGGACCAGCCAATTTTATTTCCGATTATCATGGAAAAATAGTAGGGGGCCCTTTATAAAAAAATCCCTAAGGGGTGCCATAGAGACTGGATTTTCGAACAGTTGAAGACTTGGTGCATGAAAATCGGGTGTTAAAATTTTTTAATACGTTGTCAACCAGGTTAAAAACGTAGTTTCGAGAAAAACACGTTCAAAGTTTTTCTGAACATACAAACTGTTTCCAACGGTTTCACATAAAATACTGTATATCTGTCAATTTTACGAATTTCTTTAAAGCATTTGGTGAGAGCATTTTTAACAACGCATCTTTCAGAAATGAAATAAATTGTTTTTTTTACAGTGTCCTGGTGCACGAGCACAAGCCATAGAAAATTTTAAAAAGAACATTCCAACCCGCCCCCGGCTCTGTGTGACAATATAGTGCTAAAAGTGGAAGCGAAAAGCGCAGCCCTCTAGCAGAGCTTTTCATTCTCCCTCTTGTGGCCCATTGAGCGAGCTTCCCCGAGAAGCTGCGGGGAAAGATACGGATCTTTCCCATCGTATTCAGCGAGATAAGGCTATTACGTTATTCAAGGTGGCTCTTTCGTATTATGTACAATCATTATTAAAGCGGGCCTGGGGTTCTTACGACTACAAGATAGCCAGGCGGGTATGTACGTAATAGGTTGAATTTGCTGTTCGTTCGCAGGCTTCTTGGCAATCTTTTTTAAACGCTATATTTTCATTTTATTGATAAAAGTTTTAATTGAATTCTTGGATTTGAAAATGATTTAGATTGATAATTTTTGGCTAAAGAAAATGGATTGTCAAGTATCAAAGACAAATATCTCAGATGTATTAAACTCGAACTTTGATGGAGTTTAAAAGAGGGGTTATGGTAGAAACTCTCACTATCGCCCTGGTGAAAGACCGCCATTCAGAAACGAAACGTGGCTTTTTTTTACATGAGCTTCACGCAGGAGACCCTGAGGAAAATAATTTCCCTCAGGGCCTATGTCGTCTTTGGGGACGCTATGATGTGTGGAGGGTTTTTTTAAGGAAAAGGAGGAGAGAAGGGTTCTGGGAAGGAGAAAGGGTTTAAGGGGTGGGTAGGAATCTGGGGTTCAGTGTGTCCTAGACAAACCTCACCCCATGAACCCGGGCACCCCCTGCTAAATCACCAAACGTAGCGAACCACTTGGGGTGACCTATGGCAGAGGTGTTGGTTATCCAATAAAGATTCCCGGGGCGGCGGTACCCATTTCCACCTCCCAAATTGAAACGAGTTTAGCTTGAAATGAGTTTAGCCGTATTTTTGACCAGATCTCTACAGCCAGATTCTATATACGGAGGCTACGAAGAGAAAGGTGGGTCTTCCCCTCCCCACTCCTTTCAGCCTCACAACGACTCCAATTGGGATGCCATATTCCCAATGGCTCCGGACAGTTGGAAACTGTAGGGACTCTTACGCGGTATTCACATAAAATATGAAAAGATCCGTATCGATATAAGTATCAGACAATTTTTTTTTAATTCAATCGTAAAGACAATGCGTGGATGTGAAATGCAAAAAAAATGCTTTGAATTTAAGTGTCATTTTCAAAATTGGAACCGATTTTTTCAACAATTCAGACAAGGGATAAAGTAGGTACCGACATCTATACTAATATTATAAATGGGAAAGTGAGTGTTTGTTTGTTACGCTTTCACGCCTAAACCACTAAACCAATTTTAAAAATTCTTTCACTAATAGAAAGCTACATTATCAGCGATTAACATAGGCTGTATATAATGGTAAGCTCTGGCGTTATGAAATTTGTATAAATGAAAATGTGTGTATTTCATATATTTTGCGGCAGGGAGGAGAGGCAGGGGGAAGGTGGGGTTCGCGGAGAGAGAAGAGTGGAGAGAGAAGAGGGGAGAGAGGGGGGAGGCGGGGAAGGTGGAAGGGAACGGGGACGGGGACGCACGGGAAAGGACATTATGTATTGCTAATTGTTACAGTAATTTCCCCCAAACACCATGCGAGCGAAGTCGCGGGTAAAAAATAGTATAATATATTAAATCGGAATTTCAATAGTTCAGAGTATCCCGTGATTTTACACGGGTCTGCACCAGTATATTACAATATTTACTTCATAAAAAATTGTACAATAAGGAATTTAGATATTTTTCATGAAAACCAAGTATTTTTCCTCTTTCTTATTTTTTACACTAGGGTTGGTTAGAAGCTCACCGGGCACAGGTCGGAGTAAAGATCCCCCAGTGATCGCCAAGTCCTCGGTATTTTTACAAAGCATCGGAAAAACGATAAATAATCCTTTTGATCCTGCTAGAGCGAAATATAGGGTGATACATTACCTCGGTTTATAGGGGTGGCAGTGGGGGTGGGGGTGGGGGGTGGGGGAGGACTATTGTGGGGTTAATGGCTATAAATGAAGGTGGTGCCGATTTAAAAGGATGTGAGCATCCATAAAATTGGCTTATTATAATGTATGGGTTTTTTATTTGAAAAGTTTAACCCCTCAGACCTCGGACATATTTTGTCACATAAATGGAATATTTCTGAACGTATCCGAAAAACGGTAATAAAATAAGCTATCAATTTTATAATTCTAAATAAACATATAATTTTTTAAATATTAAAATTTTTCAATGTAACCAAAAAACACGTACATATTTTATTAGAAAAACTAAAACACTCTGTTAAATGATATGAATATGCTCAAATTGTCAGACAGAAGAATTTTCACTGACTTGGTATTTCTATATAAAATTCTAAATGATTTAGTTGATAGCCCATAGGACATTTGTACACGGTTGACATTAGTCACATGAGAACGGGTCGTTTCTACGACTCGGCTGTGGAACGATTTGCTCAACAGCTCGGCTGTGGAACGATTTGCCGGCCTCTGTGTTTCCTCCCTCCTCCCCCATTCACTCTTTCCTCTCCTCAAAAACACCCTCCACACAGCATCTTCAAAGATGACATAGGCCCTGAGGGAAATTATTTTCCTCTGAGCCTCCTGTGTGGAGTTAATTAAAAAAAAAAAAAAGCCCGGTATTGCTTGAACTGATAAGATTCCGGATACCACAACGTAATACCAGAAGTCAGGATTTATTTCAGTACAGAAATTCTGGGACTAACTACTAGGAATACTAATGGAGGGAAATAATTATATCAAGTCAGTGGAAATCTTCAACTTATCATTAGACAAATATAAAACATCGTTACTGAGGCAGTTCATTGTTTATATACAATAAATACTGTATATTTCTTACAATTCGTATGTAATTATAATTAATCTATTGAAATGAGGTTTATAAGTTTCCATAAATCATCCCTAATAAAATTGATAAGCCAAAGGTTTCAATTTCAATACAGAGCGGAAGAACATGTCAGAAACACTGATTTTCCAAAGTTTTACGCTTTCCTTTACTTCAACAAAATAATGCCGCCGCACAGTGTACGAAATGGAGAAAAAACCCGAATTAAGTGGTTTTTGCAAACTTTAATGTTTTGAATTAAAATATTTTTTTTAGTGTAGCACAATAGTTTCTGCATTTTATGTGTTTATTTAAATTTCTCCAAAGCGCTTGATGGAAGTTTCGCAACGCCTCAAAGTGTGTCGTAAATTTGAAGTTCGGCATAGCATTTTTCACTTCGCTCCTACGCGTAATTCTTCAAGGTATTTTTTTATTTTATTTACTAAACTATATATCAATATCACATGTGTGTGAGATTTGAACTAACGTCTAATGTTTCACTATTTTTGTATTTTTTTTGCTTTTAAAATGCTTATTTCAATTATCATTTAGAAACAAAACATCGTTTGCTCCTATTTACGAGTATATACATATTGTAGACTGAAGTCTCACCTTTTATATCATATATAAATTGTGATCATCTTTTGTCCTCCCTTGAACAATTTTGTTATTTTCAGGAAGACCTTATATGCATTCTCCGGAGAGAATTATTCGAGGCATTAAAAGAATGGGGTACGTTAAATGCCAATTCTGTGAAATCAAAGGAGTTTTTAATTAATTACATAAAACAAACATACCACATAGCAGGTACGAACATTTTGAGCCCTATATTTTACAAAACCGTAAAGAATTATTCACTACAGTTTATGAAGAAATGGAGAAAAAGCCGCAGTTACATTGTGAGGTTTGAAGAAAAACTTTTTGACAAACAACAAAAAAAAAATTACTTCAAAATAGTTATAATTCATTAATAAGATAAAAAAAAATAAAATTGCACTAATATTTAGTCAGCAAACAGTTAATTCGTGATTTTTCTTCATTTCGCACACTGTGCGCCGGTTATAAAAAACATATTTCTTTGAAGTATCGAGAAAACGTACAAAGCAAACAAAATTCGAAAAAAATATTGCTCGTAAAATGGTCCAAAAGATAAATACAGGACAATTTTATAAAACCTTATTCACCAAGTCAGTAGTTCGGGGACGGTTAGGTAAATATTTAGTAAGAGGAATGTTGGATGGGTTAAAATAGGGGGTTTTAGTACGAAGAATTTGGGTAATGTATTTGAAACAAAAGTTGTTTGAAAAGCGAAGAAATTGAAGATTTGCTCGAGCCACACGACGCTGGTGTTTCAGGCCAGGATAGCAAGCTACAAACTTGCAAGATCCTGGCTTACTCTCCTGCCTGCTCACAAGCTAGAGCAGTTTACACGACGCTACAAAATTTTAAGCCAAAATCGTAGCAGTGGTAAAAGGTAACAAGAAGACCGTTGGGAAAACACAGATCATGCTTCACGAATTTAAACACAAATCCAGGATAGTAACTTCGGTGGTGGGGGCATTACTAGCTCAAATAATAGAGCCCCATTAAATTTAGATATTCTGGCTTGAGATGTTAGCCTACAGGATTCCTCACTAGCTTACTAGATTAAAAAAAAACCGGTTCTTCTGAAATCTTCAGTTACTAGCTTGCGAGAATATTAACTAACTGTATTACTAGCTCATTAGTTTACTAGCTTGCTAGATTACTAGGTTGTGAGATTACGAGCTTGAGATATTACTAGCTTGCGAAATAACTAGCTTGCTAGATTACTGGCTTGCTAGATTAATGGCTTGCTAGATTACTGGCTTGCTAGATTACTGGCTTGCTAGTTACTGGCTTGCTAGATTACTGGCTTGCTAGATTACCGGCTTGCTAGATTACTGGCTTGCTAGATTACTGGCTTGCTAGATAACTGGCTTGCGAGATAACTGGCTTGCTAGATTACAAGCTTTATAAATTACTAGCTTGCTAGATAACTAGTAAATAGCTTGCTGTCCTGGCTTGAAATACCAGCCTCGAGAGGCTCGAGCAATGGAGTGGTTGGTTGACTTACCTATTTTGTTTTTGATATCTATACACTGGGAGATGTGCGGGAACTGTAATATCTTCCGCCATTTCTTACTCTTCCCCTTGTTACTATCGGAGCCTCCTGAAACAAACGGGAAAATCTTATTAGAAAGAGAGAAACAAGCGGAAAACCTAATACACAGAAAAACATACGAGAAATTTCATTAGGAACACAAGAGAAAATCTCTAGAAAAGAGTATAATATTTTTAATACGAGAAAATACGGCAAATTTTACAAGAAATATATAAATGTACGGAATAACACTAAAAATAGACAGGAGAAACGCACGAGGACGATTAATGAGTTGCTTTTTTAGTATCTAAATAGCCATAGTTCCAGACCTTCCTCATTCCTATATCCTTCCACTTCCCACTTTCTACAGCCTTACAACCATTCCCCAAACTTGTAGTTCAACGGGTCATGGGCAGATGAGACTATTGTGCGGTAGTAAAATAATTCTTGTCCTACCGGTAGTTCAATGGAAGACGCTCCAAGGAACTAGCGTCATCGGTCTCATCGGCATCGGTTCACAGTTGGGTAATACGCCCAACATTTGCTCAAAGCTGACATTAATTTGTCAGGTTCTTGAATTCAAAATCTCGGCTGTGGAATGATTTGACGGTCTCTCTGCTTCCTCCCTCTTACAATAAGATGGGCCTCTTCAAGACCCAAGTTCACTCCTTCCTTTCATTAAAAAAATCCCTAAACACGACATAGGCCCTGAGGGAATCAATTTCCACACGGCACTCCTCCTGGGTGGAGTTAATATAGAAAAAAAATGTTTTTCATTTAATCACAAATAATTGCCCAAGTTGCCTTTAAAATCAAAAGTTGCCTCTAAAATGAAACACTTAAATCGACCTATATCTTATTTAATTTAATTTATTTATTACATGCCCTAATGGGCTTTTACATTCTTTGTTTAGAAGTTAAGTTTCACAGTACTTTTAATACTTTGAAACTAAAACAATAAAGAAAATATAATATCTTATTTAATTTAATTTATTTATTACATGCCCTAATGGGCTTTTACATTCTTTGTTTAGAAGTTAAGTTTCACAGTACTTTTAATACTTTGAAACTAAAACAATAAAGAAAATATAATATAATGAAAAAATGTAACAACAATAGCATATAATACAAAGACGTTACACATAAAAAGATTTTCAATATTTACAAAAATAGCAGAAATTATCCAAGATTATTTGTGTCTAGATTTATAAAAGAATTGGAATAAACAATGTTCATACTGCGAATATTCCTAGATACGAATATTTATTTCCGAGATTGTGAGTCTCGGAATCGGGGAATTTTGGTAAGAGAGTGTCCTAATGTTGTTGAAGTAAAAGGGTAGTAAATGTCGGCAGGATCTTTTGGGAATGTGGATGTTGATTAATTGAAGTAATTCAGAACAGTCAATTTGACACACACATTGTGGGACCCCTATAATGTATTCATCAGAAGAGCAAAATCATTTTGTTTGTAACATTCAGAGAGATTGTATTACATAACAAGTCGGTATGGCTTCTAACAGAGATATTATACACATCCGAAAGCAAGTTATTTGAAGACGATAATAATGTATTTAGGTTACCTACAACATGCAAACATTACGCGGCATTAATTAATTACCGACCGCAGATTGCTGAATGAAATCAACAAGGTTCGCAACATAATAATAAATGTCCAATTACGTTTTACAATTTATTATATCAACTAATAATAATATCATCGAATTACATTGTGCGCCGCCAGCGATAAATTTTCGTTTAAAATCCATTACCAGAGGGGATGAGCATAGCGCAAGGGCGCGTTTTTTAAAGGGGGCTGGAGGTTGTTGGGAGGTCACAAGCTCGTTAAAAAAACATTTGAAGAATTTAGTTTTAAATTTTAATACTACACAGGAGGCCCAGGAAGGAGGCTGTCAGGAACAGGTGGGACAACTATGGTATACCCATTTAGGTAAATGTTGTGAGGCTGAAGGAGGGACGAAGGTGAAGTGTTAAATTTTGAAAAATATCTGGCTATTCAGATCTCGTCAGATAGCATAGTTAGTAGGGTGGGTCACGGTCATGGGGAAAACAATTCTTGTTTTGATTTGTCTAATAGTGATAAAAGGGTTTTAAATGGAATAATATAAAATCACGTAATTTTTTAAATGATATTTGGATATCATCTTCTTCCTCCGGTTTGACTTTGAAATTTCACATAATAGAGAAAAACTCACCCTTGATAAATATTAAAAAAAATGTTAGATAAACCTTTAAAAATGAACTATTTTTGATTAAAACATGAAAAACAGGGAATATTTTGATTTATTTATTAAAAATATATATTTGAATATAATTCAAATTATCTCAAGCCAGTGTATTCAAATACCAGCAAAATCCTTCTTACTCTCAAATTTCGGCATTATTTTGCGAGACTCAATTTTGGGACTTTTTGTAAATGATTCCGTCAAAATATACTTCATTTGCTAAGGAAAATTACAAAAGATATTGTTTGGTAAAAAAAATTAAAAAATTTTTTCTATAAAAAATGTTAGAATTTTCAAAACTTTGAAGTGAATCCGGAGGAAGAAGATCGTATCAGAAATTTGAAATATTTTGAGCACGTCGTTTTGAACCCATTCGATACCCTTTTATCACTCTTAGGGGGTATTTCACCATCCTCCTCTTAGCTTATCCACACACATAACGAATATTAATAAATAAACAAATAAATACTTGCAACTGGTAAAAAAATCGACTAACTTATCCTATGTGTAGCCATTATTCAAAGGTTCAAGTTCCGAATAGCAAACTCGGAATTTTTAAATAAATAAATCCTGTATAATTAATCTAAAATGTACGCTACCGCTTGAATAATTTAAGAGGAGGATGGTGAAATACCCCCTTAGAATTTAAAAATAACATTTTTTGTTAAATAACCCACTTAATAGTTAGTTACATAGTACTTCTATTTATTATCTATACAAAATGTAACGCCCACTTTTGCGCGCCGGCTGACACTATTTTCGTAATAACTTATTGGTTTTTTGAAAAATGGTGTTTTTGAAAATTGTTACGTCTTACCAGATAATTAGTTCATATGTGTATAAAAAACACGTGTGAATTTCACACGCGGCAGAAGTGAAACCTTAAAAAAAACTGAACTTCGAGAGATTGAGACGAATGCAGAGTATCAGGAGTAGGATAATTGTAGGGTTTATTTATTATGATATTGTTACAAAGTTTACAAATTATTTTACGAAGCACCGCACAAAGAGGACACCGATAAGTCCATCTCATTCTCTCGCAGGCTGAATCCTATAGATGTATGTGTTTGTCTCTTTTTAGTTTCCCAGGAAAGCATCCTATAGTCAGAGAAATGTTTTTTCTCTCCAATGTCACAGAAAATCTATACTAATATTATAAATATTTTGTAAATAATAAAATTAGATAGATCCTTAGAATTCACAATAAATTGTAAAGCGCCCTTGAGGTGATTTTTCACAAAAAACGGCGCTCTACAAATTGTACAATTATTATTATTATTATTAAATGCAAAACTGCGTGTGTTTGTTTGTTACGCTTTCAAGCATAAAAAAGTAAAACGATTTTAAAAATTCTTTCACCAATAGAAAGCTAAATTATATGCGAGTACTAAAAGCTGTATATAATGGTAAGCTCGGGCGTTATGATATGTTTATCAAACGTTTTCTGTCCCTAAGAAAAGCGAGTTATTGCTAAGCTAAACAAATCGTTGTCGTGGAAACGACGTTGATATATTTGCGGGACATTTTATAGGGAGAAACAATTTCTTTATTAAATGGCATAGCAAAGCACGCCGGGTACCAGTTAATATATTATAAAGAAGACGTACGAAATTATTCTTGAAAATCGGAATTATGACATTTCACGAAGAGTTTTGCGACGCGCTTTTTTAGATAAAATAAATGGTACCATGACAACTCAATAAAATGGCATTTCAACATCCTTTTCCAAATTCATTAAAAAGGATATTTTTTTTTTAAATAGCTCACAACATAACCTATGCAGCCTATTTAAAAAAGGTGTTTTTTTTCATCACTTAATGACTTTAAGAGTCATGAAGTTGCACATTATTGTGTTGTCCCGGTCACCAGAATAAACAAATTTGCAAGCGACAAAACGACAAGATAGAAAAATAATATTAAGATAGTTTCAGTCCGATTCGAGCCGCGGTCAACAGTGGTTGTGTGTACCTTACCTATTGCTTAGTGCCGTTCGCCCGTTCCCGTGCCTCATACAGATAAGAGATTATTGTTACATTTTATTTAATTCTGTTTATCGTATACTTATTTGTTTGCATTCCTACTTACGGCTAATCCGTTTTTGTTTGTACAGTCAATGAAATAGACTGCGTATTATTTTTTCAGTTTAATTTTTAAAAGTTAAGTTTTTTTTTATACAATGGAGGAAGACGAAGATAGACCTCCCGACCCAGGATCGATATTAGATTTTTCTGATTCGGAATCTACCACTAGCCAGGCTTCTATTACGCTTCCATCTCGAAAACGACGACCATCGCATAGCCTTTACATCCCATCGAAAGTTAAAACTATACCGCCGATTCAACAAACCTCGACCTCTAACGACCTTAACCCCAATAGTAACACCCAGACAAGTACTTTAGCTAGCGATAATACAAAAAGTACTGACTTACTTTATCCTGCTTCCGCTTCCGGTCCTTTTATCGTAATTGTTCAGAGAACTGAACAAGGAAAACTTATTCATCCTTTAGATTTTGGAAAATTCTTATTTGACTCAAAAAATAATAACCTTGGTATTGTTAACGGTTCAATTAAACCGGAAGGGCGATATAAATTATCTATCGAGTTTAATACTGCCGTTTCCGCAAATGGATTTGTAAAAAAAATTGACTCGCTCTCAAACCATAAATATAAATCGTTCATCCCGTCATTTAACCTTACGAGAATGGGTCTTGTTCGAGGAATACCCACGGAGATCCCAGAGGCTGAAATTGTTGATGCTTTGAATAATTCCCAAGGAACCCCGAAAGTAATAAAAGCACGTCGACTGAACTACAAGGATTCTACTGATGGGAACACGATCTGGAAACCTTCCCAATCTGTTGTTGTTACATTTGAGGGACAATCCCTTCCGTCTCGTGTGTTTATTTATTATACCTCGCTTCCCGTCGAAGTTTATAAATTTCCAACTGTTCAATGCTTCAATTGCTGCCGGTTTGGACATACAAAATCCGTATGCCGCTCCCCTCCACGTTGTTACTTTTGCGGAGAAGGTCACCCATTTGATCAATGTCCAAAATCTTCCAATAATCCCATTTGCATTAACTGTTCGGGTGCACATACCGCGGTCAGTCTAGCCTGTCCGGAATTGACAAGACAGAGGAACATAAAACATAAAATGGCTACCGACAACATTTCGTACTTCCAGGCCTCAAAGTTATTCTCTCCTGCGAAAAAATCATTCGCAGAGATGACATCGTCCTCAGCTCCTTTCCAATCAACCACCTTTTTAAATTCAACGTCATCTTCTCACAGAGAAACCATTCTCAAGCCAGTCAAACCCAACCCAAAATATACTCCTTACCTTGATAAAAAACAATTGAATAATATTTTGACCAGCCCGAATGGGAATGCCAAATCTCGGACCCCCAATGGGTGTGCCATTAATAGTAATACATCCCCTCCTGCTCTCCCCGAAATATTGAATAATAATTCTTTTATACAAACTTTAATTACCCTTTTAATTTCTATCCTTACAAACAACAATACTGTACCGTCCAACGCTGCCGATTACATTAAATCTTTATTATCTTGCCTCCCCAATGACTTCGAAACTGAACAAAATTCTTCAGTGGAACAGTAGAAGCCTCTTCGCTAACAAATCTGACCTAATTCAGTTACTCGACGAACACGACGTTTCAGTGGCCGCCATTTCTGAAACGTGGTTAAAACCCTCCTTTCACTTAAGAATTCCGGGTTATTATTGTCTCAGACACGACAGACCGGATGGTAAAGGCGGCACGGCTCTGATAATCCATAATTCTATCCCGTTTAAACAAATTAATATACATACTCCCTCCGACGATATCCAGATAATAGCAGCTGTCTTATCTGATATCACAATATTATCAATATATATTCCTCCCTCTACCACTTTTATTGAAAATGAATGGGCACCAATCTTAACCCAGATTTGTTCCCCTTTTATGATCCTTGGAGATTTTAATGCACATTCCCCTTCTTGGGGTAGCAAAATAACAAATCGTTCTGGCCGCAATCTTTTAGATTTTATTGATACCCACAACCTATGTTTTTTTAAATGATGGATCTCCAACCAGATTCACCCCCCCTCATCAACGGAAAAGTGCTGTTGATTTATCTCTTTGTTCATATTCGTTAGCATCTAAATGCTCTTGGGACATCCTAAACGATCCCCTCTCTAGTGATCATTTTCCAATTATAATCCGATTCCAACATCAATCTAACACTTATCCTCCACCAGTTAAAAATAATCTCAAATTTAGAATAAATGATGCGAATTGGAGCACTTTCTCTTCTGAACTAGATAACCTTATTAATTTAAAAAAAAAATCGTCCCCGGGAGACATCAGATTGCAATGTGAGACGTTTCCCTCTATGGTTATAAATGCAGCAGAAAAATCCATCCCGAAACGCAATGCGAACATTAAAATAAAACACTCTACTCCGTGGTGGGACGAGGAATGCACTCGCTCCGTCAACTCTCGTAAAAAAGCAATTTCCTCTTTTCGTAAGTGTATGTCACTAGAAAATTTTTTATCAGTTAAAAAAGCCCAGGCAGAAACCAAACGAATTTTGAAAAATAAAAAACGCGCTGGATGGCGGAAGTTCTGTGAGAACCTGTCTCCGGAAACTCCCCAATCTTCAGTTTGGTCTAGCTTAAAAAAATTCGGATCATCGTATTCTCCGCCGAGAACCAAGCATATATCAGAAGAAATTCTTATAGGATTTGCGGATAAAATAGCCCCCCCATCAGTGGCCGGATGTGAAGAAATGCCTTCTATTAAGCCATATCCATCTCACTCTAACTGGCTAGATGCTCCTTTCTCCATTGATGAGATGAAACTAGTAATAAGAACCCTTTCTGACTCTGCTCCGGGTCCCGATGGAATACTTAATAGTTTCATTAAATCATTTTCTGATATGGCGGTTGAATATTTCTTATCTCTTATTAATAATATGTTTGAAACAGGACTAATTCCGGATGATTGGAAAACTCAAAAAATCATTCCCATTTTAAAACCTGGAAAAAATCCATCTGAAATTTCGTCTTATCGGCCTATTGCTCTTTCATCATGTTTGATGAAAGTAGCGGAGCGGTTGATGAAGAACAGATTAGAGTGGTTTGTTGAAAGTCAAGATATTATCTCACCAAATCAGTATGGTTTTCGGAAAAAGAAATCTACAATGGATAATTTAAGTTTGTTCACAACTGATATCCGAGTTTCCCAATCCCTAAATTCTTATACATTGGCCACATTCCTTGACCTTTCATCAGCTTACGATGATGTTTTACTGAATGTTTTGAAAGAAAAGCTAATTAAAAAACAAATCCCCCCGAAATTAGTCCAATTTATTATTAATTTGCTCTCAGATAGGTCCATTATTATTGAGTCTTCCTCTAAATGCTTAAGGCGCAAACTATGGAGAGGTTTGCCCCAGGGTTCTGTTATTAGTCCTCTGTTGTTTAATATTTATATAAGCGACCTAGACTCAGTAATTCCTTTTTCTATCAAGCGTCTTTACTTTGCGGATGATATCCTTATATATTTGTTACATAAAAATATTATTCTTGCAGCTAAGGAAATGAATTTGGCTTTACAATATATTAAAAGCTGGTTGTCATTAAATGGGATGAATCTGGCGGCATCTAAAACAAGGGTCGTGGCTTTCACGCGCAAAAGAAAAATTCCCCAATTCTCAATTTCTTTTGATAATGTGCCTCTACAAACCGCTACTCAAATCAAATTCCTTGGTCTTCTTTTGAACCATAAACTTTCCTGGCTTCCACACATTCAGATAATTTCTACAAAGTGTGAAAAGGGACTTAATATGATGCGAGCAGTTTCCAGAGTATGGTGGGGATCTCATCCTACCACTCTTAAATTAATGTATAATTCCCTAGTTCGGAGCCACTTGGATTATGGCTCATTTCTTTTTGACCCACTCCCTAAATATCTAGATAAGAAAATGGAAAGAATTCAATCAAAAGCCCTCAGAATGATTATTGGAGCTATGAAGTCTTCTCCAATTAATGCGCTTCAGGTGGAATGTGTGGAGCCTCCATTATATTTCAGAAGGCAATTCCTTGCCAATAAATATATTTTCAAGGCTTTATCGTTATCACATCATCCTATTAAACAAAGTCTTAATAGGTTAAGTGTTAATTTGAATTCTAACAAAAGATTGAGAGAAAAACAATGTTTTCCTCTCTTAATTAAAAGTTTTCATCTCTATAATTCTCTATCATCTTCCCTCCAATATCTTCAAGAAGTTCCCAATCTTCCTATATACAATATTCCATTTAAGGCAATCACTTTTATGCCGAACACAATAACATCAGTCTTTCGGAAGAATATTTTATCTTCCCCAAATAAATTTCAAAATGTGGATGATTGCTTTAAAAGCATAGTGGCTTCGAAATTCCCTGGATTTTCCATCCTTTTCACGGATGGTTCCAAATTTGAAAATAAAAGATGTGGAGCATCTATATATAGTCCAGAATTCAACATCAATCTCACTTATAAATTACCGAAAGAAGCTTCCATATTTACAGCCGAATGTTTTGCAATTGAACAAGCGCTAAATCAAATTCAGGTTCTCAACATTCATCGAGCCTTACTATGTACTGATTCGCTAAGTGCTCTAACTAAAATTAGGTCAAATATTTTACGTTATCCGGAAGACAATATTATATGTAAAATAAAAAATCTTCTCAATTCTCTTAGTGAATCTGGGTTTGAGACGATATTGGCCTGGGTCCCTGCCCATTTGGGTATCGAGGGTAATAAGATGGCCGATTTTCTCGCCAAATCTGGTTCAGATTCCGGAACTATTCCACTAAATTTTAGAATTCCTATATCCGATGTCTTTCCGATTCTTAAATCCAATATGACTCGTGCCTGGGAAGAAAATTGGGCAGTCTCCAAAATAAGAACTGGATCTTTCTATGCGGGAATTCAAAACCATATCCCTGCTAAGCCATGGTTTCACGGTAAAAAACTTTCAAAACGATTCATTTCATGTATCTCGAGAATGAGAATTGGCCACTGTTCAATTGCATCTCACTTGTCTAGAATTAGAGTTTTAGATGATCCGTTCTGCCAGTGTGGTGTGGAAGAGGAAACCCTCGACCACGTTTTCTTTAACTGTAAAAACCATTCATCTTTCAAGAACATATACCGCCGGCTTATTAAAATCACACACCAGTCCCCCCTTAATATTTCATACCTTTTATCTCTTAACAATCCTCGTGTTCATACAGCTTTATGTAAGTTTATTAACCTGAATGAATTCAATATTTAATTTGTTTTAGTGATCTAAGTGAGTCCAATATTTAATTTGTTTTATTATTTTCCCATTAGATTAACCGAAATTTCTTATCCATTTTAAATATTACCGGCACAAAGCACTCTCTCCAGGGTGAATTGCCTAAAAAAAAAAAAAAAAAGATAGTTTATTTCCTTTGCAAGTGTATTTATTCACTTGGAAATACAATATATTTTATTATGCTAGGAGCATTTTTAAGGTTCAAAATACCATAAAATCGAGGCAAGTGCGGTGAGCTAGTAGCAAATCTGCTGAGGATATTTCTTGGCAAACTAGGGCTTAAATATATTTTTGTATTTTTATTCAAATTGGTATTTCAAAGCTTAAACGAAAATAAAGGGTTTTCCAATAAGAGGTGTTATTTTGAATAGCAATTGCGCTATCGGGAGATGATTAATGATTTTTTATGGCCGGAATTGGATGGTATTGATCTGAACAACGTTTACTTTCAACAAGACGGCGCTACGTGCCACACAAGCAACGAAACCATTGATCTTTTACGGGAAAAGTTTCCGGACCGTGTTATCTCTCCGCCACCGCCACCACCACCGAGATCTTGTGATTTAACACCTTGCGACTTCTTCCTTTGAGGCCACGTGAAAGAGAAGGCCAACAGCCCAGCGTCGATTCAAGACCTCAAAAATGGAATTCGTGAGGCTATCGAGGACATAGGGCAGCCACTTTAAAATTTGGTTATGGAAAATTTCACGAAAAGGATATGGTCCTGTAAGCGTGGTCGTGGTGGTCATTTGCCTGATGTTATTTTCCACTATTAACGGCATACCTTCCTCTTTATAATGAAATAAGCGTCCGATCATTTATATTAAAAAATGGCATTTTTCTTTGAATATCAAAATAACACCTCTAATTGGAAAACCCTGTAGTAGCGATAATAGGCAAGTTGGTCCACAACGAATTAACACAAATAGGAGCGTTCCATATCCATACTAATATTATAAATGCGAAACTGCTCGAGTTTGTTTATGACCTTTTCACGCATAACACAATATAAAGACTTTAAAAATTCATTCACCAATAGAAAGCTAAATTATATGCGCAGACTATATTTTGCATATGATGGTAAGCTCTGGCGTAATGAAATTATAAATATTAATATGTTATATTTGTTTTACGTTTTCTGTCGCTAACTAAAGCAAATTTTTGCTAACGTCAGAAAAAAATCGTTTCCATGGAAACGATTGCTACTGCTTCAGAAAATTCAAATATTAGAATATGTTTTATTTTTTTGAACAAGCTTCTGTTTTGGAATAAATGTCAGTTCCTACATTAAAAATATAATTCGTAACGATTATAAAGACTGAATAAATGAACTGAATAAATAGTGTAATTTTTTATTATATTCACAAACTTTCAAATATTTAATTAAAAATAAACATCCGAAATGTTTGTAAGCGCATAAATTCCGAACGAATGAACAAAATTGGATAATTCTTTTTTTCTTAGAGCTATAGCTTTATGAAATTTAGGTGGCAGGCGAGATGTTTGAAAACTGAATGTAAGGGAATGAATGTATGGAATTCGGGAGGGGGTGGGGGTGGGGAGGAGGGGGTATAATTGATAAGTTCAACCGCTACAGTAATTTCCCGTAATACCATGCGAGCGAAGCCGCGGGGAAAAGCTAGTAGAATATAATAATTATTTGACCCACACAAAAGTTGTCGGTAAATGTAAAGAAGTGTTAGCAAAAATACACGATACATTACAACTTGCTAAAACTAAATATGTTTTATAAATTGACGGATCTAGCGGAGATGTTGAATGTGATTATAAGCATATGTGTGTGACCGTGTGGGAAGTGGGGAACACGTATTAATAATACAGACTCCGTTCAGACTATCTCCCACTTTAAATAAAATAGGACTGCAGAGGCAAATTGGAAATTGGAAAAATAATATAATTATATTTTCTGAAGAAAATATTCTTCCTCTTCCCCTTATCCTATTCGGGTCGGGGACCCATTGCATCGACAAGACTCTTCCGTACCTCCCTGTCTTGTGCTGATTGTTCGGCCTCCGTCCATGGCGGTCCCATCCTCTCCTCACACAGTTTCTGGAGTTGCCTCGCCCAACTGTGCATGGGGCGGCCCACTGGACGTCCACCCTCTGGAATCGCACTCAGTATTTTAGATCTACTACAGAGTGGACCAACAGATTAAACTCTGTATCTCAAAAACAGAGGTGATGGTTATAGGAAGGGACCAAACTCAGTGCAACATACTAATGAACTCAGCTGAAACAGGTGGACAGATTGAAATACCTCGGGGTCGAATTCTCCAGCGATGGGCGATGGAAGAAAATATTGCATTACAAAATTAACATATATTTACCCCGCAGCATAAAGAGAAACAAGAACATAAATATAGCATTAGATTCACGCTCAACGACGGGTTCATAGTTCCGAAATTTAATAATAAGTACGGACAGAGAACGTTTGAATACAACATACCGAAGATATTTAATTTATTACCTGACACTATCAAGCAACATAATTCTATGAATAAGGTTAAATATATGGTGAAAAATTGGTTATCAGAAAAAAAATATTTATATTGAAATTTTTTATGAAAAAATGTATAAAAAAAATGTTGAATTTGTAGGTGTAAGATGTTAATTATAACTTTTAAAATATATTTGTAATTGTACTATAAGCACCTGCTGACAAGCCAATGCAATTGGCTTAGCAGGACTTGTTTGTTGATATATAAAAAAATAAAAATAAAATAAAAATAACCGTCCTGAATTGCTTCAATAAATCAACATCCATATATTCAAATGATCTTGCCGATATTTATCATTTTACAACCTTGTACTTTATTTAACAGCACTGGCTAACTTCACAGTCTCGGAAATAAATATTGTGATCTGTGAGATAAAAAACGAACGAACAAACCATCTAACTAACGATCCAATAAATGAACAATATTCTCAAAAATTATGCTTTTTGCAGATGATGTAGTACAGATAGCAGATAATCATTGTGACTAGCAGTATAAACAGTCTGGAAAGGTGGAGAAAGATCCTGGAGGATAATGGCCTGAAAATAAGCGGGAAATGGGCTGAATATTTGTACTTGCCATTTGAAGACACAAATGCTGTAACTCCTTCGATGCAACTGGATGGAGTTACATTAACAACCGTGACTCATTTAAGGTATCTGGTTGATAATAATATAATTTTCACAAAAAAGAGAAAAAAAAAGTATTTTAAGTTATTAATTTATTAAGCTGCATTTTAGATGATTTCAAATCATGGTTGAAAATGTCTACATCTCGTAAGGCATTGTAAGTACTCACAGTAATCACAGATACGTACTATTACAGAGTTTTGCGCATATTTAGATTTACTGTGTGGTATTCTAAATAAGTCGTTCGATCTGGTGTTTTGTTTGGGGCAACGAAATGCAATATTTTCTAACAGATATGATGAATCAACAAGGCAGTTCACGATTTTGTGTAAGAATAATGCATGGGAGATTTTTCTGCGTTTATATAAAGCGATAGGGTCAAATCAATGATCACTAAAACGATAGGATAGGTGTTTTATAAATTTGTTCTGGATATTTTCAATGCGATGAATATATGTTTGATATTGAGGATTCCAAATTACTGAGGCGAACTCGAGTTGTGAACGTACATATGACATATATAACAGAATTAGGGTGTGTGCTATAATAAAAGGCTTTGTAATGCGAATATTGAAACCCAATTGCTTATAAGCATTTTTTAGAATATTTTCAATATGATCCCTAAATAACATTTTAGAATCTAGTATTACTCCAAGATCTCTTATTGTTTCTAGTCGTTGTAGAGGTACATAGTTTAATTTGTAAATATAATTAATTGATTTTTTTTCGTGTAAAAGTAATAACATTACATTTATCTATATTTAGATATGATTGACTGTTTTCGCAATATTCCTCAATTTGCTAACGTCTTCTTGTAATTGGTTGCAGTCATCTATGGAGCTAATACATTTATATAATTTCATGTCATCAGCGTAAAAAAGGAAACAAGAATGGTTTATAACATGGTTCATATCGTTTATATATAAAATAAACAATAGAGGCAATACTTTCTACGATTTTTGTTATATTGAACATCTACACAATTTTTATTGATTAAGGAACAATCGAATAGTATTAATAGGTTACCGTCTGCGTGGTTGAATTTCAGAACCCGACTTTTTCGTGATGTCTGACGCCACGCAGTACGCGCCGCGCCACAAATCGGTGTACGTGGAATTTCAAACAAAGCTAACATTGTAATTCTGTTTCGAAATCAAGAATTTGTCACAAGATGTCGCTACTTCAGTCAGCAGGTCGGATGATCTCCCCTAGGTATAACTGCCACGAAAGATTGACGGTAATACATAGTTAATACGAAGAGTGCTTTTCTATATTAATAGATGCAACGCTAATTCCAATCAAAATGAATTTATGCAAAGGACGTGTAACTACCATAACAATAAATTTGCAAATATAGACACACGTGCTGACGTATTTACTGCTAGTTACTGTCGCTACAGAACTTCATTGTATAACATTTTAGGTGCGCATAACACATATTCATGACGATTAAATTAATTGTATCTAATATTTTTATATTACTTGCGTGGCAACTTTCCATTATCCCCCTCCTCCCCTTACCCTTCCCAAACCAAATACCTATTTTGCAGCCTATATCAGTTATAATCACACTTATTTTATTGTTGTGTATTGGTTTCTTATTTGTTTAATTCAGATTTGTACTTTTATTTTTTTTTTTAATTGCTGCTTAGTTCTGTTTTTTTTTTCATTTTTCTTAAATATTCTAGTGTACATTCAGTTAGTCTTGTTTCTAAATACCTATCTGTGAACATTAATAATTGGTCTGTTTTTTTATCATCCTCATTATATTACTAAGACTGTTTATGTTCCTCCAATAAATAAATAAATAGTTGTATCAAGCGGCTATATATTATATATGACGTCATTGCCTGTCTCGATTACTTTGGCCCGTTGTCTAGTTACATTGGATTACAGTGGATCCGAGGAACGGGCTATTTTTAGAACCAGTTTCTATTGGATTTATAAATGGTCACCAACACTAACTGGGCGAATTCGAATCCAAAGCCGCCCGCAGGGCCTAGCAGCAAAAACCTGCGGAGCGGAATTTAACTACTAGTTTTTATTGATTGTTTTTATGTACTCAGACTCTTCTGCGTATGTGCGAGTACCCAGGCAAAGTTGGAGAAAACAATTTTAGGTTTGCCGGGGGGCAAAATAATTTCTGCCCCGCCTCTGGCGACTATAGCGCTTTATTAAAAAGAGCGTTTTTTTGGCACACGCGTTACGAATAATAATAGATATATAAATTTAATCCGAAATTTTGGCAAATCCGTAATTTAGTACCTAGCTAATAATTCGTCTTACTCAAGCGTCGATGCGTCGAGTCCGTGAGTCCGTGAGTCATGAGTTATGATTTATCCGGTGATTTATTCGAGTCGAATGATTCAATTTGAATAATAATTCCGAGATAAATTTTCACACACATAGAATAATTGATTTATCGGCGAGTTGATAGTTTATTTTACCGAACCGTTTTAAAAATGTAATTTTTTCATCGGTTGTGCTCTAGATATAATATTATTATCTATACGTATTTATCTAAATATATAACAATCAAAATATGCTTGCTTGGGGATGTATGAATGTATATATGAGATGTCGTTGTATTGCTATATTAAGTATAGGAAATATTTGAAACTTTTAAAATACCTTCTTTCCATCCTCGCGAAGGTTTCTGGATTATTACAACCACACGACAATACATCTGATTACTTTTGAAACATTGCAAAAACTCTTACGAAACTGCCAAAAATGTCACAATTTTAGAATGATTTTGCAAACCATCGATCGATCAATTAAAATTCTTTTTTTGAATAAACTCATGAAAAAAATTACGAATTTAATTGTATACATGAAAATGAGTGTATTTGTCGGCCTCTGTGTTTCCTCCCTCCTACAACATGGGTCTCTTCAAGACCCATGTTCACTCCTTCCTCTCCTCAAAAACACCCTCCACACCGCATCTTCAAAGATGACATAGGCCCTGAGGGAAATTATTTTCCTCAGAGCCTCCTGGGTGGAGTTAATGTAAAAAAAAAAAATATATATTTTAGCGACAGAGAGGGAAGGCATGATGAGAAGGGTAATGAAGGAGGCGGGGTTAGCGGGAGGGATGACCTGGGAAGGGAAGGCGTCGAAGGCGGAAGAGTAACGCGGGAGAAGGGCTCGCGGGAGGGGAAGGGGACGCACGGGAAAGGATACGCGGGGAGACGCAATTTATTTCTTTGCATTGCAACGCATACCGATTACCAGCTAGTAATACATAAAATAAATGTTTGCAATGTGAAAATTTGTATGAAAAAATTGCTATAGGTGGCATGCAAGCTGTTTGAAAACTGTATGTACCGGGACTGAATATATGGAACGCGTTACAGGGGAGGGTAACGCGGGAGGAGGGTTCGCGATGAGGGCGAGGGAGACGGGATAGGGAAGGCGGGGAATGTGGAGGGGGAACGCATGAGGAGAAGAGGAGGCCGAAGGAGAACGCGACGAATGGGAGAAAAAATTATTTATT
This sequence comes from Glyphotaelius pellucidus, assembly GCA_936435175.1. Lineage (NCBI taxonomy): Eukaryota > Metazoa > Arthropoda > Insecta > Trichoptera > Limnephilidae > Glyphotaelius > Glyphotaelius pellucidus. The sequence goes on along the minus strand of OW386558.1, from coordinate 25,643,385 downwards.
AAGTGGCGTTGCAACGCCGGTACTCACTAGTCCATTATATAAATAGATGCAGGAGCGATTAACCGTGATCGATAGAAGTAATGTATGTTTGTTGATTAATTTGTACTCTTTTTCACGAAAGAAAAACTCGCCCGTTCTTATAATGGAACAGTAATTAATTACATTGTTGATTACTTAAAAATCCAGTTTTCACACAGGTTGTTTAAGAAAAGATTACGATAAATTTAATTCATTGTATTTTTTGTGCATGTCGGTATGTTAAATTTAACATTGTATGTACAAGGTTTTTCTATGGGTTTCAATAAACCTAGAAAATAGAGTACATTAAACAGACAAACACAGTTTAACAAATTAAACCAAAACCCACAACAAAACCTTAACCCCTCGGGCTTCGGGCATTTTGTCGGAGAGTGAAAATAATTCCGCTTTGCAATAAAATACAATTTTGTCGAAGGGTGAAAAAAATTACGCTTCACAATTAAAATATGTCAACCGTGTACATATATGTTGAGCACGCGATTGGAGTGTTTTCCGACTATGCACCGGTGCCGAAGGGAGTGATGACGCTGGTTCCTCGGGCATCTTCCATTTAAATAACGGTAGAATAAGGATAGCATTCCCACCTGACGCCTTTGCTCTAAAGATTGCAATCCGTTTGTTGAGTTAGGAGAATCTATCAAACGGGGGTTTTTTCAGGTATTTTGGGGCTCCAGGCCAGAGTTCAACCAAGTTCAACCACTTGGGGCGCACTTGTGATTTGTACAAGGTAAGCAGTTGTGTACTATTAAAGAATCTGCGAATCCTGTACAGTACGCATAGTTTTTGAGAGGCTAACTCAACTCTGGCTTCGATGGATACCTGAGCTGGTCACTTTTAATTTTAATCATAAAATTGATGTGTTTTGATTTTTTTAAATGTTTTCTTGCTCGTAGGTATATGAATTTTACCTACGAGTTCTCTAAAGTCATCCCAGTAAAATTGCATTAGATATATTCTGATTTATTCTATTGAGTCAATGCTTTATTTATTTATTTTGTAATATTTTTGTATGGCTATACTGTTGTTATAAATGAAATTTGTATTGTACTTGTAAAAGCCCAATAGGGCGTCAATAAATAAATAAATAAATTCACATATGCCAGCATTATCAAGTACAAGTTAAAAAATATATTGAATTGAATTTCGGCAAGGACTCAGTTATTATTAAATCACTGTAGCGCTTGGACTTATCAATTATCCCCCTTCCCCCCTCTCCCTCCCCCACCCACTCCCGCATTCCATTAATTCATTCCCGGTACATTCAGTTTCAAACAGCTCGCGTTCCACCTAAATTTCATAATGCTAGAGCTCAAAGAAAAAAAGAATTATCCAATTTGGTGCAGTCGTTCGGAATTTATGCGCTTACAAACGTTTCGCAGATTTATTTTTATTTAAATATGTGGAAGTTAATAAATTTAAAAAAAATAATACTTTTAATTATAAAGTCTTCATAATTTACGAATTATATTTTTAATGAAGGAACTCTTATCTGACATTTATTCCAAAGCATAAGCTTGTCCAAAAAAACAAAACATATTCTAATATTTTAATTTTCTAGAGCAGAAGTCAACCAGTAGGTAGGGGGCTGAGTACCTACCTACCAGCATAGAGCCAACAAATATATCAACATCGTCTCCATGGCAACGATTTGTTTTCTGACGTTAGAAATAACTCGCTTTTGTTAGCGACAGAAAACGTATAACAAATATAATACATTAATATTTATAATTTCATAACGCCAGAGCTTACCATTATATACAGCCTATAGTCTTCGCATATAATTTAGCTTTCTATTGGTGTAAGAATTTTTAAAATCCTTTTTTTGTTTTATGCCTGAAAGCGTAGCAAACAAACTCGAGCAGTTTCGCATTTATAATATTAGTATGGAAGTATGGATGGATAAGCCGGTACCGGCTGACAAAGTAGGTACAAGGCATTCAAACAACAAATAAAGTTTCGTTTGCTATTTCTTTGTAATCTTTAAAAAACATTAATGTTTGCGGTCAGATAATTCACGTTTTAATTACGATAGCAAAATGGCAATTAAAGAATGCGCTAGGTTTATAAAACCGCAAAACCAACCAGGTCAGAGCAAACTACGTCAATGGGATTTATTGGACGTTTATAGTTAAACAAATGAATAATTATGTGGTACTCTTTTATCAACATTTTGGCGTGGTCATGTTTTAAAAATAATTTTTAAATGTTTATTTTTATCCTGTGTGCAAAACGGAAAAGGGGATGAGTCAAAATACATATTGATTCATATCTTATTTGTATTGATTTATTCTGACCTCAGGGCTATGAAAGAATATTTCCTCAATTGGGGACTAAAGCCAAATGGGTCGAAAACAGTTGTGACAGCTTTCCGTCTCAGGAATTCACAAGGCAAACGCAAAACTCTGCGCTCAGTTTGATGGAAAAAATATTTATAATGACCCCCATCCCCGCTGTATTGGAGTAACTTTGGATATGAGCCTGAACTACCGGCAACACGTGGAAACAGTGGGCAAAAAAACCATCACAAGACTAAACTTATTCAGTAAGCCTGCTGGTACTAGCTGGGGATATGACGCAAACACGCTCAGAACGGCATCTATTTTTCCCTGGTTTTCTCAGCAGTGCTGAATACTGTGCTCCAGCATGAGCCAGAAGTGCCCACACTTCCATGGTCGACGTTCAATTTAATGCCACAACGCGAACCATCAGCGGAACTTTAAAATCTACTCCTCTCCCTTGGCTCCCCGTACTTGCAAACATAACCCCGCCAAATGTCAGGCGAGAGATTGCAACACTGAGGGAATACAAGAAGGCGCTGCAAAAAGGCGCAATACCTTTGCACGATGATGTCGTCTCTCACCCAGCATGCCGCTTGAAGTCGTGAAAACCCTTCTGGACAGAAGGAGAAAGACTTCTCTGGTCACCTCTCACCCCAGAAGTAGGTGGAAGCTTGAGTGGCAATCGGCCAACTTGAAAAATGCCCATTTTGTTCAAGACCCCACTGAGAGACAGCCTGGGTTCTCATTGCCTCGCAAACTCTGGTCCGCCATCAATAGGATAAGGTGCTCCCATAGCCGTTGGGCCCATACGATGTATAGATGGGGCCTTAAAGATCGGAGATGTGTGAATACGGTGCATTGCAGACCACCAAACATGTGGTCAACGAATGCCCGCTCCATTCATTCCCCGGCGAGATTGATGGGGTCCACAGGGCAACGCCTGAGGCCCTAGACTGGCTCGCAGACATAGATGTCCCCCTCTGACCCCCCACCATAGAAAGAAGAAGAAGAATTGATTAATTAATAGTTTTTGAACTGTTTAGAATGTTACACAGGGCCGTCTGCTTCAAAATATAGCTAAATCGTGAACTAAAATTAAATTTTAACTGTCAATTAAAGTAAAAAGGATGTTAAATAAGACCGCGCGCTGTTTCAAGAATGCTTTAGCGAAAGTAATAATTGTTAGTGTGGCCAGTCTAAAAAGCAGAATATTTCTCGAAATTACGTTAAAAAACGAACGCATTATTTTTTAGTGCTGCTAAATCATTAATTAAAGTTGAAAACTAGAACAACTGTCTACAACATAAAAAAAATATATATCTGACTGTATTTTGTTTCGCGTCGTTGTAGGATCGGACAGGTTTGTTCCTGTAAAAATATTTGTATGAATATTTTAAAAAAATGTCGACCTATTATATCAATCAAGATATTAAACAGAAAATTACATAATTTACTTTCCAGTGGTTGTAATGTTTCGTTGAATTTGATGTGTCACAAATTTCACGAATTTTTAATCTTTCGACATCGGATACCGCGCCAAAAATTCTCGTTCGTCCCAAATAACCATATTATCAACATGGAGTCGAAATTTTGAATGAGGAATTCATCGTTACTATAATATTAGGACGGGTTGTTTCAAAAAATTTGATGGATTCATCAAATATTTTAAGTTAATTTTCACGTTTTGTGTAAGTTCTATTCAAGTTCTGTGATTATTTCAGTTTTGTGAAGCAACTGTCCTATAACGATGTAATAACAGAACTTGAATAGAACTTACACAGAACGTGAAAATCAACTTCAAATATTTGATGAATCCATCAAATTTTTTGAAACAACCCATCCATCATGAACTAATCAGTGTTGAAGCGCGCGATTTCACACCTTACCTCCAACAGAACTGTCAAATATGTCAAAATGGCGGAGTAACTCGAGAGTAATTACCGGTTTTCGGAAGTAAAAGTTAAAAGTGACGTAAAACAGGCGGTTAAATTGATTGAAAACTTTTTTTGGTGATAATTAACAGTAGCAATTTCTTTTACTCTAGCTTTTACTTCAGAAACCATTGAAACAGACGGCCCTTAGTTATTTAGTTAATAAATTGGTTTTGGGTTTACACAAATTTGGCAAAATCACCTTTTTGGGAAGAATCAAACCGATCTTAAAGAGCGTTTTTCAAAATTTTAACTATCGTTGTATGGGAAAGTTGAATTGGATCTTGAAGGGTTTTTTGCTCCACCAATAGCCGGGCTAGAACTCAAACTAACAAGTTTGAATTCGCACAAATGATACCTATGAATCGCCGCTTGTCTTCAAGGATTGACCCCTAAATTCCTACTCACCCCTCTTACATTTTCTTTCCCAGAACTTTCTCTCCTTCCTTTCGTTAAAAATAACCTCAACACAGCATCCTCAAAGATAAGGTAGGCAATCTGTGTGGGTAGATGTAAAAAAATTAATAGTACCATTTCAAAGATTTATTTCACAGTATAAAAGTTTTCAGTAACTTCTACGAGTTCACAGTGTAGTACATTTTTATTTGCAGTCAAATGTGGAAAGAGGAGAAGTTTCTAAGAGAAATGAACAAGATTTCTCGTTGTGAATGCTCCTACATTAAAGTTTGTAAGATGATAAGAAAACACGAACTTTAGTTGTTGTGAAGAACATTTCTAAAGAACAAGAAACAACAAAGCTTAGTTACATAAAATGATGACAAAATACAACTTTTAAATATTACGTGCAATATAAAAAGAGATTATATCTTTACATATTTTTATTTATTTATTTATATCATGTGTGTGTCGATAATTAGGTGTGCAAAGGTTAAGTTTATGATTGTGATTCACAGCAGCCTATAAGAATATTCAAGTTTATCAAAATGATCGATTATCTCCGCGATTGCCAAAATGCAGTACGAAAGTTTGCATTTTATCAGTAATGATAAGCATAATTATTGCAAAATCAGCAATAATAATCAATAAACTAATGAGGCAAGTTTAATGCAGGCGTATGAAAGTGGAAATATCTTGAAAGAAAGAGAAAACATCCTTCCATCGAAGCCAGAGTCAAGCTAGCTTCTCAGAAGCTGGAGGTCCTGTGCAGAGCCCGCAGACACGTTGATAGTACACAACTGCTGACGCTAGTGTGCCCCACTGCCGAATTTAGCATCAACTTCTGGTCTGAAAACGGGCGATCCATTTGATAGATTCCTTAACAAACGGATTGCAATCTTTAGAACACAGGCGTCAGGTAGGTATGCTGTCCTTGTTTTGCCGGTATTTGAATTGAAGATTCTCCGAGGAATTAGCGTCATTGATCCCTTCGGCACCGGTGCATAGTCGGGAAACATGGCAAACGCACGCCTAACATACGAACAACACCTCGGCTGTGGAACAATTTGCCGGCCTCTCTCTCCTCCCTCCTACAACATGAGTCTCTTCAAGACCCATGTTCACTCCTTCCTCTACTTAAAAAGACCCTCCACACAGCATCTGCAAAGATGGCATAGGCCCTGAGGGAAATTATTTTCTTCAGGGCCTTTTGTGTGAAGTTAAGGTAAAATAAAAAAAAAAACAAATAAGCTCTGTTTTAAGATTTTAAAGTGAAACTTCTTCAGCACCGTTGAGATTTGAAACTCAATGAAACGGAAATGACGGTAAAAAGAGGCAGACACACACATCTACAGGATTTAGCCTGCGAGAGAGTGAGATAGAATGAAACCTTACCACATTGGCCGCTTTGATTATGAGGTCACTTTTCAAGTCTCCTATTGGTTGAGATTGTGTGAGCTTCTACCGCATGAAAACTGCACTCAATTTTTTAATTTTTATTTGTGTGGTGCTCCATAGCCTCCCCACTTTTGTACACTTTAGTTTTCTAAAGGTTTCACTTCTACCGCGTGTAATTTGCACACTCTGTTATTTTTTTTTAAGTTATATATTTGAATTTCACTTTTGTTTCCTTGTCTGAATGAATATATAAATGTAATGGAATTTTGGAGGTGGAAATTAACCCACTTCCTAAATGGCTAATTGGAAATAAATGTTCCATTTGAGCCCAACCTGCAAACGTTCCTTCTCACTTACACTCGCCTGAAATCGTGTATCTCCATCCTATTTGAATTTAGAAAACATATTTTTTATGGAAATAAAGGCCTGAATTAGGCATATATTTGGAACACGAAACAAGCGCACAAGGCACTTCTTGTGTTATTCTTTATTCCATGGGAATGTTCAAGTTTTAGGTCGAAGGAGACCCTGCTTTAGACAAGCGTAAAAAAAACATAAAAACTCCTATGGAAAACACAAGCTTAGATAAAAACCAAAACCCCCTCCCCCACCCCTTCCGCACATTTTTGCCCGGTACATTCAGTTTTCAAACAGCTCGCGTGCCACCTATTGCAAAGCTCACCATACAAAATAACGAACACAAAAAAAAAAGAATTATCCAATTTGGTGCTTTCGTTCGGAAGTTATGCGCGTACATATATTTCAGCGATTCCTTTTTAGAGATAGATAGTAACTACGACGCCTGAAATAAAATTACCGGCAAATATATCAACATCATTTCCACAGCAATGATTTGTTTTGCTTATCTTTTGACGTTAGCAATACTCACATTTGTTAGGGACAGAAAACGTAAATAAATATAATATATTAATATTTATAATTTCATAACGCCAGAACTTACCATTATATACAGCCTAAATTACTCGCATATAATGTAGCTTTCTATCGATGGACGAATTTTAAAAATCGGTTTAGTGGGTTATGCGTGAGAGCGTAACAAACAAACACGCAATTTCGCATTTATAATATTAGTATAGATTTCTATTTTCTACATGTTAGTCGGTTAGTTAGTTGTGTGATTGTGAAATCTGGTTCAAATTTGCTTTGAATGTAGGTGTCGTTTTCAAAATTGGTAAAGATATCTTATTTAATATTGTTCTGAAATTCCGTATTGTAACTGGGGGTCTCAGCCCGGGCAAAGCACCCAGTGAGGCCCACATTATCAAATAATGTTTTAAATTATAAATTATTGTACCAAACAAAAATTACATATTTTCCGTCACTGAATTTACCCTTCACTAATCACGTCAAGATAGTGCAAGAGACAAGGTAAGAAGACCTAACGAAGAAGTTGTGCGGTGTTCGTGTTCAACCTGACCACCAACCCCTCCAAGAAAATGATTTGATATTTAGTTAGCTAGGCTTTGGAGGCAGTTTCGACAGGGCCTCGGGCTCGTGGATTTGTTGAACAGGGGATTCATCCCACTCCAATAATCAATAATTCCAAAACAACATCAAATCAAACAGTCAATTCCAGGAAGGTACAGCAAATACGTATATTGAAGGGAAATAGAACACGCAACTTATATTTTATGACGTCAACGAGTCGACAATCTTTTCAAAATGCTAAACGCGTAAAATATGTAACAGTTTTAAAAGAGACGAGTCGTTTCAACCGAAATCTGTATTTTTTTATCACACGCAAAATACACCGGAGAGCAAAGAACATGGGCCGCAGTTGCTCACCACCGATGAGCATGTATTTTGAAATTTTCAATTCAAATCCATTTATTTTAAAAACATAACAAAATAAAATTTCAAAGCGTTTTTAAAAGAGAAAAAATTGATAAGGGGTCGTCTATTAATCACGTGATGTTTTTTAGCTTAGCAACTTTTTTAACCCCCTCACCCCCTGGTGATATGTTGCGAGGTTTTAGACTAGCCCCCCCCCATACCCAAAATAACATGTATTTTTTAGTACAAAGTATACTGAAATTTTCAGAATATTATCTTTAAATTCAGGTAAAATCTAATTATACAAGGTTTTCCCTCTCTATACTCTGCAAATAGGTCTTTTTACAGATCCCCTAATTTGAGCATTGTTCCATTGTTTTATGGCAAAATACACGCGGCAACGATTTACGCATGTATTCGGCGTCAAAATCAAAGATTTACTGGCGACTGGTGAGCCGAGCGGTTGTCGCAACGCGCGGGTAAATCGTTGCCTGGCAACGGTGAGTCAAGGCCACGCGCCGCTGTTTGGTTTAGAAATCATGCGTTCAATGAAAAATAAATACAAGTCATATCTCATTACATCCTCCCCCCCTTCTTGTGATATTTCGTGATTTTTTTCCGAACCCTTCCCTCCCCCCTTTCGAACCTCACGTGATTAACACTACGGTACACGCACCTCTAAAACGTTCATGAGTGCTCGCGTGGACTTCACTTGTAGCCCATTTTAAATTGAAATATACTGAAATATAATCGTTTAATTTTTAAATAAAACACATTTATTATTATAAATGACATTTATTAAGTAAACCGAATAAAAAAAAATATCTTCACTTTCTTAAACTTAAAATATTAACAAAACTTCAGACTTCTCAAAAAATCACATAATTTTTACTAATTTGAGATCAATCAACTTTTTGTTTAATTCTTACATTTTTTTTTAAACTTTTTTTTTAAATTTTCATTACACGAAGGACAAATTAAAATTTGGTGATCATTACATATACGCCTGTAGTATTTCGAGCAAGTTTTCCTTGTGCTGCGATCGCGTTACAAAACGCACAGCGTGCAACCCCACCACGAATTGGTATATTTCCTTGTTGAGGAGCTTCTAACACATTCAATTATAATTTTGCTTTTGATTTTATGCTTCTTGGAATACTATCCTGATGAATACGTTCTAAAATTAATGGTTTCACAAGCTCAAACCACAAAGACCGAAGAAAAATGCGTGGTTAGGCCCAAGCACGCACCTACACTTATACACACCTACTCTTACACATACATACTGTCACTGCTTGGGATTTGGTAGTAATATTGTTGCCAATTCCTTTTTCCTACCCATCCATTGCCTACCCGTCCTTCCTTAATTCAGTGTCTGTAATAAACTGCCCGCCGCATCATATAGCCATTTGTGCACCGCTCAGCCTTTAACCTGGTTCCGCTGTGTTTTGTAGAATATAATAATTCGCGCATTTCACTGTGTGTGCATGTTGGATGGAGAAGTGCAGACGAGGGCCGGCCTACAGATTCCTTTTCGGTGAGTCCTTTCCTCTCCATGCAATTATTTTTACCATATTTTTCAAGCAGTGATGGTAGACACAATCAAGGTCATTTTTAATACACAGACAAAACAATTCCACTCTGCACAACCGTAAATCTCACCCAATGCGTCTGATAATTTTTTCATATGAATTATTCAACTGATGAATAACTAAACCGTTTATACCGGCAATATTAAAAAAAATTGAAAAATAATGCGAGTGGCCAACGCCTACTATTTCTAGACACGTCATATTGGCGACAAATCCTGTCCACAATATCCACCCCACACTTTGTTTGATTATAAAACGTTATAATTTCGGACTTTTTGAGTTCCGCCAGTGCACGCATGGGCTACATACGTAGCCCACGCCACACTGAATGCGTCGAGCAACAACCAATCGGAGCTTAGCTAGAGACTCAGAAGTTAAATCACGCGATTTCACGAAGTTATGAACAAAAACAATACCCTGGGCTACATATATAGCCCACGCGTGTACTCTAGTGTTAATGGACGACCCCTAAGATAAGAAGCAGATTTAAACTAACAGCAACAAAGCTTACCTTCTAAATTGTTCTTCATTGATGTTAAACACATCGATATTCGAAGTGATTCTATTTAATAACATGTCAGCTCTCCCGACTAACATGACCAATGGCAAGTTAGTTCTGCAAGCCGGGAGATAAAACAGTCTATGTGACGGAGTGTGACGGAGGTGACGGAGATGATGACCGGGAACATAGAAACTGATGTTTTCTATAAAAGTTGAGTTTTCGAACCATCCATGAATCGGCCTGAAGAAATGTGTTACAACGAGCACATCCCTTCTGACCCGTAGATGGTTCGTACCGAGCATGCCCAAGACAAAGTCGGTAGGGTGAGGCCGGTTCCATGCCAACTGAAAATAAAGTCAACTCAACATCTCCTTGAAGTCATTAAAAACTATGAAAAAAATAATTTTAAATTAGCCGATAACCCTAACCTAACATAACCTATTTAACCAATTTTTTATATATTTTTTTTTATCAATCTAAATGGCTTATCTGAGATGGTCCTGAGCTGGTTTCATTCCGAGTTGTCCGGTCACCGGTGAGGCCATACTCCTTCAGGTAGAGAAATCTCGGAAATTTTGTAATTATTTTTATCTACTTTTTTACATTAACTCCACGCAGGAGGTCGTGAGGAAAAATTTTCCTCGGGGCCTATGTATTCTTTGAAGACTTTGTGTGGAGGCTCTTTTTGAGAAGAGGAAGGATTGGACGTGGGTCTTTATGTTCTAGGAGGGAGTAAACCCGGAGGCCGTCAAATCATTGCACAGCCGAGCTGTTAAACTCAAGAACGAGTCGTTAAGCGACCCGTTTTCATGTGAAAAATGTCAACCATGTTGGGCACGCATTTGGCGTAATTCCCGACTATGCACCGGTGCCGAAGGAGTCAGTGACGTTAGTTCCTGGGAGCATCTTTCACTGTAATACCGGTAGAACAATGATCGCATAACTACCCGACGCATGTGCTCTAAAGATTGCAATTTGGGAGGCGGGAATGGGTACCGCCGGCCCGGGAACCTTCATTGGATAACCAACACCTCTGCTACAGGTCACCCCATGGTGTTCGCTATGTTTGGTGATTTAGCGAAAGCAGGGGTGCCCGGGTTCATGGGGTGAGGTTTGTCTAGCTCTTGAAAGCGGATGACCAGGACACACTGAACCCCAGATTCCTACCCACCCCTTAAACCCTTTTCGATCCCAGAACTCTCCTCTCCTTCCTTTCCTTATAAAAAATCTACACACAGCATCCCCAAAGATGACATAGGCCCCGAGAGAAATGCTCATGTAAAAAAAAATCAGTTTGTTAAGATAGGGGAATCTATCAAACGGATCGCCCGTTTCTGCACCACTCTTTACGAATATCATTTCATGCCTGACTGACGGATTACTGTCTTAGAAATAAACTTTTTATTAATATTTCTAAATGTTGCAAAGTTACATTCACACGTAACCGTGCAAAAATACTGCATGATTACACCATTTCCGGATCGCAGTTAACAAATAAAGATTATATACGCGACCTCGGTGTTATTTTGGACTCTAAACTTACATTTGAAAAGCACTTTGATAACATTGTCACTAAAGCAACAAAAAGTCTGGGTTTCGTACTGAGAACATGCAAATTTTTCGAAAACACTAAGACTTATCTGATTCTCTACAATTCACATGTTCGTCCTCACCTGGAATACTGTTCACAGGTTTGGAACCCGCGCTATATTGTTTATGTTAACAGGTTAGAAAGAGTTCAGGAGCGATTTCTCAAATTCCTCAATTTTAAATCATTCAACATATACAACTCTTACGACGAAATCGAGGAACATTTTCGAATCACGAAACTACTCAACAGGAGGCTTGTCGCTGATCAGATGCTCCTGTACAAAATTATTAACTCAAAAGTTGACTGCCCGGATTTGCTAAACAAAATAAATTTCCACACGTCGATTTGATATAGTAGACAAAATACCCTTTTCTATATTGATAGATGCAACACCAATTCCAATCAAAATGAATTTATGCAAAGGACATGTAACTACTATAACAACAAATTTGCAAATATAGACACACGTGCTGACGTATTTACTGCTAGTTACTGTCGCTACAGAACTTCACTGTAAAACATTCTAGGTGCGAATAACACATATTCATGAATATTAATTAATTGTATCTAATATTTTTATATTACTTGCGTGGCAACTTTCCCTTATCCCTTTCCTCCCCTTACCCTTTCCAAACCAAATACCTATTGTTTTAGTTATAATCACACTTATTTTATTGTTGTGTATTGATTTGTTGAATTCAGATTTGTACTATTATTATTATTTTTTTAATTGCTGCTTAGTTCTGTTTTCTTTTCTTATTTTTTCTTAAATATTCTAGTTTACATTTAGTAAGTCTTGAATCAGTGAACATTAATAATTGGTCTGTTTTTTATCATCCTCTCATGTTTATTATTTTACTTAGACTGTTAATGTTCCTTAAATAAATAAATAAATAAATAAATGCCTTGTATAGAACATAACCAGTAGTTGTTTTCATACAAAACATATAACAATTATTTTTCTTTAATTTTAGTTTGTGGGTGCCCTATTTTACAGCGCGCCAGTGTATTTCCCTTTACATATTCCGTCCTTATTTCAAACAGGTCGTAACTCGTAAGGTCGTAAGCTAGGTTAGGTTAGGTTAGGTGACGCCATAAAGTCAAAACGTGCGCGGAGAGTGGGGAGACGGTGCCATGAAAACGGCCATAAACCGATGAGTCAAACATTCTCTCGGCTGTCAAACAAAGTGTAAAATTTACACCTCCTGTGGGGGTAACCTCGAAATCAGACGTTAAAAATTCGTAGAAATATAAAACCTGCTTACAAGGGCGGCAAAGTTTTTTTGGTTGGCGTAAATCAGTGTAACGCTCTGTACTTCCACCCCATACAATAAAGAACCATAGAAAAGTCTGACCATTCTTTATGACGCAGATAACAGCGTCCTTGAGGTGATTTTTCACAAAAACGGCGCTACACAAGTCATTCAAATTAAATATTATTATTATTATTATTAATATTATTATCACACGTGCTGACGTATTTACTGCTAGTTACTGTCGCTATAGAACTTCACTGTATAACATTCTAGGTGCGAATAACACATATTCTTGAATATTAATTAATTGTATCTAATATTTTTATATTACTTGCGTGGCAACTTTCCCTTAACTTTCCCTTATCTCTCTCCTCCCCTTACCCTTTCCAAACCAAATACCTATTGTTTTAGTTATAATCACACTTATTTTATTGTTGTGTATTGGTTTATCATTTGTTGAATTCAGATTTGTACTATTATTATTATTTTTTAATTGCTGCTTAGTTCTGTTTTCTTTTCTTCATTTTTCTTAAATATTCTAGTTAACATTTAGTTAGTCTTGTTTCTAAATACCTATCTGTGAACATTAATAATTGGTCTGTTTTTTTTTATCATCCTCTCATGTTTATAATATTACTAAGACTGTTTATGTTCCTTAAATAAATAAATAAAATAAATAAAATGTCGGGCAGTGTCAGAGAGATTGAGCGCATGCGAAATGGGCTAGAAACTGCAATTGCAAAGGTTGAAGAAGGAATCTGTAAGTAATTGTTTTGCTAATTTTGAATCTGCCGCCAGAAAGGTTCAACTATAAGAATTGAGAAAAGTGTAATAGAGCTTTTTTTACATTAACTCCACAAAGGTCATCTGAGATTCTGTGTGGAGGGTCTTTTTGAGGATAGGAAGGAATGAACATGGGTCTTGAAGAGACCCATGTTGTAGGAAGGAGGAAACACACAGGCCGGCAAATCGTTCCACAGCCGAGCAGTTGAACACAAGAACGAGTCGAAGAAGCGACCCGTTCTCTTGTGACAAATGTCAACCGTGTACATATGTTGGGCACGCGGCTGGCGTGTTTCCCGACTACGCACCGGTGCCGAAGGGATCAATGACGCTAGTTCCTCGGAACATCTTCCACTGAAATACCGGTAGAACAAGGATAGAATTCCCGCCCGACCCCTAAAGATTGCAATCTGTCTGTTAAGATGGGAGAATCTATCAAACGGACCGCCCGTTTCTGCACAGAGTCGAGGGTATTTTTCAGGTGTCTTCGAGCTCCAGACCAGAGGTGGCTGCCAAATTAACCTAATCTAAACTAACCTTATGTTACATTTTACTATTTTTGAACAGTAATTTATTGTCTTTACAGAAAGTCTATATTATTTTTATGCCATTTTACTATTTTTAAACAATAATTTATTGTCCTTACATGTTGTCTGTATTATTTGTGTTTCATTTTTGTTAGGTTAGGTCAGCTTAGCTTAGGTTCGTTAGGTGTTAGTTAGTAGATATTTTGTTAGGGGATGTTTTGTCCGAAGGATCGTTTGTCGGGGATATTTTGTCGGGAGTTATTTTGTCGCGGGATGAAAAGTCGCGGAACCAATTTAGATATCCAACTAATTTACTTTATAAGGAGATTTGGAGATAATAAGGTTTATCAATAAGGCGTTAATTCTAACAAATTAGAACTTCTATAAGTAACACCCTCTAATGAAAGCCGCAATTTGTTCAGTCTCCGTGACAGCGTAAATCCGTTATTCACCAAAACCGCCACTCTACAAAACGCCGGTTGATCATTTTAGATTGGATCGCCCCGGAGCCGTAGCACTCAGCACAGCACAGAGATGTGATTGATATCAGAACCGAATCTGCCAAATGAGAAATGACGTAATTTCATTAGGGGCGAAATGGCCGACCTTCCGTGACCTCCAGCCAATGCCGCCTGTATTAAAGGCCGGGCTGAGAGCAGCGCCTCTAGTGGCTGATGCTGTTATCTTGTACTTAAATCTTATTTTCGCTCAACCTATTTGTTTTGGATTAAAATGCGTTCGTGATGGTAACTTTTCCACGTTGTATTTTTTTTTTAAATACATACATCCATACTAATATTATAAATGCGAAACTGCTCGAATTTGTTTGCTACGCTTTCACGCATTAACCAATATAAAGACTTTAAAAATTCTTTCACCAATAGAAAGCTAAATTATATGCGAAGACTCTAGGCTGTATATGATGGCAAGCTCTGGCGTTATGAAATTATAAATATTCATATATTATATTTGTTATACGTTTTTGTCGCTAGCAAAAGCGAGTTTTTGCTATAGTCAGAAAAAAAATCGTTTCCATGGAAACAATATTGATATATTTGTGGGCTCTATGCTGGTAGGTACTCAGCCCCCTACCTACTGGTCGGCTACTGCTCCAGAAAATTCAAACATTAGAATCCTAGAATCCTCCTTCCTAAAACATGAGTCTCTTCAAGAGCAATGTTCATTCATTTCTCTCCTCTAAAAGACCCTCTACACAGCATCTCAGATGACATAGGCCCTGAGAGATATTGTTTTCTTCGGGGCCTTCTGTGTGGAGTTAATTCAAAAAAAGGTTAGGTTAGATTAGGTTTTAGTAGGAGGATGTATTGTCCGAAGGATATTTTGTCCTTAGGATATTATGTCGGGGATATTTTGTCACGGGATGAAAACGCGCGGTACAATCTAAAGGTTTTCTTGAAAAATATAAGACCAAAAAGAATTCGATTTTCTAGGCAACTTTAGGAATTTTTCTGATTTAACAGTAATTTTAACAGAACAGGCTATTTTTTAAACCAGTTCCTATTGGAATAAAATGGTCAATCAAAAACACTAACAGGGCGAAGCCAAACCAAAAGCCGCCCGGAGGGCCTAGCAGAAAAAAACCTGCGGAGCTGGTTTTTAACTGCTAGTTTCACATAATTGCCGTTTCGGCGTGGGGAATGTACAGATATTATCTTCAAGAATATATATTTTTTAAGAGCTTTAAAACTTAAGTGTTTAAGTAAAATATGAAATAAATCGGTAGAAATGCGAGATGCCGCGGCTTAATGAAGTGAATTTCAAATTTGTAAATACGACAAATTTAATTGTCCGGCATAAATCAGTGGTTTATAATTTAAATTAAAACCGATTTGAATTTTTATTTTAACTTTCATATAATTTTGGGTGACAACTTTTTACAACTTAAAATCAACCAATTTATATCCATACTAATATTATAAATGCGAAACTGCTCGAGTTTGTTTATGACCTTTTCACGCATAACACAATATAAAGACTTTAATAATTCTTTCACCAATAGAAAGCTAAATTATATGCGCAGACTATATTTTGTATATGATGGTAAGCTCTGGCGTAATGAAATTATAAATATTAATATATTATATTTGTTATACGTTTTCTGTCGCTAACTAAAGCAAATTTTTGCTAACGTCAGAAAAAAATCGTTTCCATGGAAACGATTGCTACTGCTTCAGAAAATTCAAATATTAGAATGTTTTATTTTTTTGGACAAGCTTCTGTTTTGGAATAAATGTCAGTTCCTACATTAAAAATATAATTCGTAACGATTATAAGGACTGAATAAATGAACTGAATAAATAGTGTAATTTTTTATTATATTCACAAACTTTCAAATATTTAATTAAAAATAAACATCCGAAATGTTTGTAAGCGCATAAATTCCGAACGAATGAACAAAATTGGATAATTCTTTTTTTCTTTGAGCTATAGCTTTATGAAATTTAGGTGGCTGGCGAGATGTTTGAAAACTGAATGTAAGGGAATGAATGTATGGAATTCGGGAGGGGGTGGGGGTGGGGAGGAGGGGGTATAATTGATAAGTTCAACCGCTACAGTAATTTCCCGTAATACCATGCGAGCGAAGCCGCGGGGAAAAGCTAGTATAAGATAAATGAGCACGGAAGGTGAAGGTGAAGGTAAGGTACACCGTAGTAGGTAGGTACTTGTATAAATGTAAATCAGGAATCCTTGGTTTCATTATGCCTACTCTGTGAATCTCATTATCAGATGGTAATACCGGAGCCCTACGTAAAGCTCTTATAACCTCTGGGAGGAATTTCACATTACACTAGACTAGAACAACCGTAGGAACCTAAGTACGCAGGGCAGGACCAGCCAAGGTTAGACCGAACAAGTAAGCAAGGCGGGTGTTTGGTTTTCATTTAGACAGTACCTATAATAATACTAATAATTATAAGCCTTTTTATTCCGAACTTCTGTTCGGTATGAATTTTACATGTTTTGAAGACTTTCCTTTTTATTTGCATACTTAGCTCCTTGGATTTCGAGACTTCTTTCAAAGACCAGAATTTCTTCCATCCATTTGCTATTCTTCGCTCGATTTCTTTAGTGGTTTGATCTTTGTGAGATATTATTTGTCCTAAATAGATGTAAACTGACACATATTTGAGTGGTTGGTTGTCAATTTTTATGGTTACTGGTTCAGGGTTTGTAAGCAATTTTGTTTTGTCTTTGTTCATGCATAGGCCGACTTTCACATATTCGTCGCTTAGTGATTCTATCATTTTATTTAGGTGAGTTGGGTTTTCCTCGAATAGGACTATATAATCTTAAGTGGTTCAGTTTTGCACCTTGCATACCATACCTTGATACCATATTTTTCCCAATCTAGTTTGCGGAAGATACTTTCTAGAGCAGCCGAGAAGACAGTACCTACCTCTCCCTAAACACCATCACCATGCTGGAAAAGTATTTGAAATTCGGAACAATGACAAGAAAAATAGAAGATTCGGGTGTATTTGTTTTTTAAAAAACAGATAAACAATTGGGACTGCCGCGGAAGCAAGTTGTTGGTGTTTTTCGTGCCCATAATCTCGTTTTCAACAGTGTGTGATATAGTTGTGAATGATGAATACTTGGAGCAGTTGGATGAGTTTGTGCATCTGGGTGGTATGTTTACGAGAGATGGGAAGGCTGATAGAGATTTTTTTTTTTTTGAAAGAAGGGTAAATGCTGGTAGCTCCATTAATGGAGGACTGAATGCCGTTGGCGCTAATAAATAACTGCCAAAAGAAGCTAAGCTAACAGTCCACAATGGAGTCCTGGTACCTACCCTTATGTACGGCAGTGAGGCATGGAACTGGCAGAGGAACAATGAAAGTAAGTAAATGAGATCCCTGAGGCGTAAATGTGGTAAAACATGTATGATCGCTTAAGAAATGTGGAGATCCGCAAAGAATGTAAGGCTGATATAAGCATAATGAGTAAGATTAAGAAAGGGACCCTCAGATGTTTTGAGCATGTTGAGCGAATGGTCGAAGAAAGTAGTGTAAGAAGAATAAATGACGCAAATAGGAATGGTAGAAGTCGGGGACGCCCGAGGAAGACGTGGCACGTTCAAGTGAATCAAATACTTGATGGGCCATGTCAAAAGTCAGAATAATAGAAGAGCATGAATGAGACGATGTATGAATGTGAGTGAAGCAAAGAGTGTGTGCCAGGACCGAGTTTTTGGCGGTCGGTCCTCTCTGCCTACCCCTGCGGTGAAACGGCGTGATGATTAGTTAATTAGTCAAACTCGTTTTTGAACTAAAAAGAAGCAGTGGTTAGCGCTACGACCCGGATAGCCGAAGGTCCTGGGTTCGAGTCTCAGAGGTGCCAATATATTTTTCTGTTTCCAGATTTTCGATTGAGTTTCACTTTATTTAATTAAGTAAACAATATCATTTTGTACTTATTCGGTTTATTTTGGCGATAATTACTTCGAGATATCGCGGTGGAACTATATGATTAAATTGTGTTGGGTGCTCCTTCTCAGAGTGGTAAGTTGTTATTGGTTACCCGTTTTCCTTATATCCCCAGTTTATGTAACCAGAGTGGTAAGTTATTGGTTATCCTTTTTTCCTCATATACCCAGTTTATGTAACCAGAGTGGTAAGTTATTGGTTATCCTTTTTTCCTCATATACCCAGTTTATGTAACCAGAGTGGTAAGTTATTGGTTATCCTTTTTTCCTCATATACCCAGTTTATGTAACCAGAGTGGTAAGTTATTGGTTATCCTTTTTCCTTATATCCCCAGTTTTTCCTACACATATTGTCACCCAATTCCAGCAAACGCGTTTCATTTTTAGTATTTTAAGTCCATTTCAAAATGTATCTGCAGCCGTAATTCGTAAGCAGTTTCGGATGAGCAGCAGGACATTTTAAGAGGGACTAACAATTAATAATCTTCAGAAATCTTTCGTCTAGTATACTGATTAATAATCTATCTAAAATAACAATCAAATTTAAATAAGTGCTGTGCTCATGCAGGATATACAATACAATTTGCTTGATTGGGCCTAGCCGAATGTTATGTAATGATGACAGGATCCGTTTTCTCTCTCAATCAAATAAAGTCAAGTAGGTAGTCTAATGGTAGTTAAGTAGGATTCAGCAGAGGATGAATGTGGAAGGTGGGGATGATATTGATAGAAAAATCGATCAAATAAATCAAATAAATTTTACTTGCGCACCCCGGGGTTTGAACCCGCGACCTCCGGATTGCTAGGCGAGAGTCTCACCTCTCCATCACGGAGGCCTTCATAAAGCAGAATATAACCACTGGAGCGACAGCGCAATTTAATTTTTTTCCTCCGATTGCTCGACATGTTTTGGTGATCATTTCGAATATTTACCGCCCAAATTAAAAAAAATCATACCTCCGAATTTTAATATGGTGACATACAAACTGATTATAGTTCTATATAACCAATGAATTCATCTATTTTTGTCGATTGTCATATGCGTAGGATTTATAAAAAAAATATATTATAAAATCGTAAACTTCTACTGAATCACTTACAAATAAGGGAAAATTTGCCAAAATTGGCAGGAAAGCAATCCGAGGTATTTTAAATAGTGCCACAATGTGGCAAAAGGTTCTCCAGTGGTACAATTATATATTCTAATAAAGAAAACCTAATGAGATTTTTAACTCAAGACTCAACTGCTTAACGATTCTGCATTGACCATCGACATTTTCAACGTCACCCACAGACAGTTTCAGCAACTATTTTGACGCATGTCACAAAATAGTAAAACTGCCCCCATGACCTTTTTATGATTTCACGTACCTCAAATTTATAATTTTTTCCATAATTTATTGGTGCATAACCATTTTATGGAGAACATTAATAAACACATTCAGCGATTCAAACATACAAATATTATGAACGGGATGTTATTTCTACATCACCAAAACATCAACTCTTTCGGTTGATTTTAAAGTCCTTGTCATAAATAAATTATTGATCTAAGAGTAGTAACTTCTTTTCTGCAACTGTCAAATGCCAAGGAGGAAACCACGTTTCGCAAAGTTTTGACTTTGACATAATATTTTGTAGGTTTATTTTGTGCTATCGTATATTATATTTACCGAAACACATTCCTCGAACAATAAACTATTCATAAAAACAACATTACTTGCGTTTATTTGATAAATTGACAGGTTTTTCGATGTTTTTCGCTAAACGCTCGAAGTTTGACAGTTCAAATCGCGGCAAAAAATGATGCTCCGACGCCATAGATAATTTAATACAAATTTTTCCGAGTGGCTAGGCGTATTTCAGGTACCTGTTACGTCAAGAACGAGAATGGACCAAGCGATTCTGACCTTGTCCTTCATACAGTTTCTTTATACATAAGGGTTAAAATCGCATTAAAAAATAAAAATAATTGAAAATTACTGAGTGTGCGCCGGCGCACACCCGGTCACTTAAGTTAAAAACCAATTATTCCAGGATTGTAAATATAAATAACCTGTCAATTTTAATTCCTCTTGCTGCCATCATTATAAGCGGAAAATATTGCTAGTGCAATGTGACTTAGCTAAGAGAGAATTTAGGTACGAAAATATGTTTTCTGAACCGTAGGTCCGGCCCTGCAAGTAACTACCTACTAAGCAAAGCTTTTACCTGAATACAAAATACACTCTTGAAGCGTAATAATATAAAACAACCAAGCAAAACCAACAAAAGACGTATGTAGAATTCCGCATCCACATCCCCATTTACCGCATATTTAAATTCAGACTCGACAAAGAAGGAAATCAAGAGGGATTCCGGCGTCTTGTGTTCGCGTCAGCGTTGGAAGCTTGTTTGTGACGTCATCAAGAATCCCCGGAGATGCCTAGAGGAAGGACAGGAATACAGGACTACTTTTCAAGTTCTGGAATTTCCAGCTATATCAGAGCTAAGAGAGAGGGGCTTTTATTCCAATATATTCCACAGGAATTTGCAGACGTAGGTAAATGCTCTAATACAGTGACGTACGGTTCCCTTGAGGGAAAAACTTTGATATATTATAAAGCTGCGGATAAACTCTGTATCACAATTTCACGTCTATATTATGTATGCAGAATGTAGGAAATGTTTCCAAAGCTGTTAACGATATATTTTTTTTATTAAATAGTATCCCAAAAAAGCGAAGCTAGCAGTTCACTGAAGTTCAATGCTGGTACCTACCATGATGTATGGCAGTAAGACATGGAACTGGCAGAGGAAGGATGAAAGTAGACTGAATGCTGTAGAAATGAGATACCTGGAGCTATATAAATCATACATTACGTAAGGTAATGTATGATTTATTTTTCACTTAAGTTCACTTTGTCACATTTTTCACAATTCCGTTAACCCTTTGAATGGTAGGAGACCAGATTTGTCCCAGCTCACATGCGTCTTGTATAAATCGCTGTAACTCCATTACTATCAGAGATAAAATTATATTTTAAACAGTGTTTAAAGGGAAAAACATCACGCTTTTTAGTCTAATCTAAAAAATAACTACGACAAAAGTAAAATGTACACTTTTATGAAACCAAAGTTTTGAATCGCAAAAAAAAAATTGAAACTTGAGTATTTTTTATGCATTATTTTTAAATGAAAAGACAAAAAAGTGAGGTGACGGTAACGTTTATAATACATTTGTTTAAAAAAATATATGTGTTTTTAATATTTCTATTTTTGAAACTGATAATTAATGGTGGAATTCCATTATAATATATTATATATATTTCAATCTAATGGTGTAGCCATGGGGAGTCCGATTTCACCGGTGTTAGCAGAATTCTTCATGGATTACATCGAAGAATCGATTGAAAAATTAAAATCATTTAAAAAAGTTACATTCTATCGTAGATACGTAGATGACATTTTAATTATCTGGACAGGAACACACAGACAATTGGATATTTTTCTAAAAGAAATTAATAACATTAATAAATCAATCCAGTTTACAATGGAAATGGGGGGAAACAAAATTAATTTTCTCGACATAAGTATTGAAATCATTAACAAAAAATTAGAATTTTCAATTTATAGAAAACCTACATATAGTGATAACATCATACACAACACATCTAGACACCACATTTCACATAAACTATCGGTATTTTATTCACTCATTCACAGACTTCTACATGTGCCTTTGAATTATATAAATTATACAAATGAATTAAATATTATTAAAACTATAGCAAAGAACAATGGATACAAGAGCGAAACTATTGACAGTTTATTGAAGAAAAAAGATAAAAAGCTTACATTAGCAATTATTTCACAAGGCCTTGAAAATAAAAATGAAAATGATATCTCTAAACAATGGATTAAAATCCCTTATATTGGCGAAATATCGACAAAAATATCCAGATTAACTAATAATGATAAATTCAAAACAGCTTTTTATAATGTGAATTCTCTGGGAAGAATTTTAATCAACAATAAAGACAAGAGAGAAAAACTTGAAAACTCGGGAGTTTACCAAGTGAACTGCGCCAACTGCCCGTCATATTACATAGGCCAAACTGGAAGGTCATTCAAAACCAGAATCAAAGAACACTTTACAAACTGGGTAAATGACAAAGGCGAATTATCAAATGTAGCATTACATTTACTAGAAAACAATCACTCGTTTGATAAAGACAGAGATATTAAAGTCCTCCACACTTGTAATAAAGGCCATAAGCTAGATAGACTAGAATCTTTAGAAATTTCCCGCTTAACTAAAAAAATAGACCATAAATTTGTAATGAATAAACAATTAGAGTCATTTGCTAAGTCTCCACTTTTGTATCCATTGTAATTTTCATAATAATTTCGAAATTAAAATATGTATTTAGCTAATAAAATGACCATTCCTACTCCAATGTAAACATGTATCCCTTCAAAAAGCTATTAAAAAAATCCTATGCATCATAAATGTAATAACGATTTGACAATAAAATTAGGTCTTTAATAATTCATACCACTTGTAAGGTTTTTCCTAAACAATATTGAAGTGAGCTACAAACCCAAGGTAATTAGCCCACTGGAATAACCAAAATATTTAGAAATTCAACAGTCTAAAACTACTTAGTAACAAATGTAATTAGTATAATTGATTAAAACCCTTAAGACCACCCCGCTTCCCCTCCCTCAAATGTTATGTATATAAACCGTAGATTAAGAATATTTTGTACCAGTCTGAAGATGGCTCTAGCGAGCTGAAACCGGTTACGGTCATTAAACTTAAAGTGGAAAAAAGTTTTATATTTGTTTTTATTATAATATATTAATATGTGTTTTTATTTTTTTCGTTATTAGTTATTTTAGTTAGAAAAACCGCGAAGTGAGCCATTTTTAAAACTTTTTTATGTTTGCATGCAAAAATTTTATATTTCAAAAATTATTTGTTTGTTTTGAATTACAAAATATGAAAGCGTATTTTATCACCTTTCAAAAACAGTTTTTAGTTTTAGGATATGTTCAGAAATATTCTATTTATTTGCATTTTATTGAAAAGCCGAAATATTTTGACCATCTGAAAAATACGCCAAAATTCTGAAGGGAATATTTTACTGGAATCTTTTACTTTTAATTGTATCCGTAATGTCCGTATCGCATTTCATCTTCTACAACAAATCTGGTCTTTTTGAGTCATTTTGTCTATGATTTTACTAGAAGCAAAAATGTCAACCCATCCAAAACTATTGTTATCAATTTATTTCTAAAACTCGTTCATTCCATTTCTTAAAGCCTTACAGGCAGCATTAAATTTCATTTCACGTTATTACTAGTTTATCTGAACTTTTACAAGCAATCAACAATATTCCAGAAAATTAACATAAGTGTTCCATTTCGAATCTAACCTCCAAATCTTACCTCTGGTTTTGAAACAAAAGAAGTCATCAAAGCCTTGCAAACGACTCCAGGCGTCCGGAGAAGAACCATGGGACGCAACGCAATCGATCTGTTAAGGTGATCCAATATTCCAGGAAAAAATCTAAATCGGAATCCACGCCTATTTCTGGGCGGGATTTAAAAATACTTGACAAGACTCAAGAAAAAACTTTTGAAAAGGTTGGAAAATGTATTCGAGAGTTGTTTTTAAAGGTTGATTTCGTAAAGGCCCATAAAAAAATCGTTAACTCCTTTCTTAGGCATTAATTATCGTTATAACAAGGAAGTTAAACATTGATTTCACGGAACCAAGCGACGCGGAGTCTGAAGACGTCTATCAACCTTAGCAGGCGGGCGGAACTGAAACAAAATGGGTTTGACAATTGATAGTTATTACGTCGATGGCATAAAGTTCAAAGTCGTCGAGTACCGGTCGTCTTGATTGAAGTCAAAAATGCATATTTTATTTTATTTTGTGAAGTTCAGGCATGAATATAATTTTTTTTGAGATTATTATAAAAAGCTGAATTTTCCACTTTACACAAAAAAACCATATCCGAAAAGGGGCTTATAAGTAGGAGAATTTGGACTTGAAAGCGTTTTTTTATAGACCTAATAGTTTATTTTTTTCTAGGCTTATTAAAAGGCTTATAAAAAAAATTATCGATATTTTCAAAGGCCAAGATATGTTCTACACGCAGTATTTAATTGAAGCATCTATAATACTAGCTATCAAATTTTCAAAACAAAAATACATCATTTTGTATGATTTTGCATTATTTCGCATGGCTTCATCTTAACAACGGATTGACAATCAGACGAACCGCCCTCCTTTGCACAGAATCAAGTAGGTTCATCAGATATTTTGGGCCTCTATTCCCAGTGGTGGCTCCCAAATAAATGTTTTACACAGTTAACACAATTTTATTCACGGTAATAACTGAATTTATAGTCATTGCGTCACTATTCAAAATCACGACAATGATATCTCGATTATTCTAGTATATTCCACGTGGGTGGTGAAGAGATGGATACCTGGGTTTGTGACAGACCATTGTTCTAGAAACTATCGCCTTTGTGGGAGTTGGCAGATCAACGTGAGTGGGTACCTACTTTTAATTTTAAGTACCGCGCATGAATAATCATCTATATTTGTTCAGCCGGCTGATTAATCTAGGAAAATCGTTTATTTCTCCTTTTTGGGTATCAGAATATATAAACTATTTTTATAACCAAGTCTGTCCTTTACAGTTAGTCGCATCATATCGAATTTGCACAAAGAAATTCCCGCTACATTTTAACAACTATTGTTAAATTAGCAGATTTAAAAATGTACCTGGGTTGTTCTTCTTTTTAACCTACATAACTTTTACCACTCTGTCACATTTTGTTTTTACTATAAATGAATTCTATCTGGATCTCAGGAGGGGAAATTGTGGCATGGAGGGAGGGAGGCCTAAAATGCCTATTGGGGGTGACAAACACGAGCTGCGTGTATACCTACTTCGAATGACAACCCACGCGATAGAATCAACGCACGACAAAAAAGTTGTGTAAGACAAGTTTTTGAGATTTCTAAAATATTTTATTAAACATCATTAAAAATAAGTCACTGTTGCCTGATAGGTTATTTGGAGTATCTTCTTCTTCGTGTGCTCTATCAGGTCTTCCCGAAGTTGGCGATCAATCTGGAAAATGTCTCTCTATCTTGTGCTGCCCGGAATAACTCCTCCGCACTTCTAATGCCCGTCCACTCTCGTATATTTCGTAGCCAAGACATTTGTCTCCTACCAGGACCTCGGCGACCTTCTATTTTTCCTTTCAATATTGATTGGAGCAAGTGATACTTTTCCCCTCGAAGACATGAAATTTTCCTGACTTTTATTAATGTGAGCAGTCCTCTATCGGCTCTAACCCATAAGTTAGTAATATGGAGAATAATAGTTTTATATTTTATGTTGTCATATCATTTATTTGTAACATTATACGCAAGTCAAGGTGGCAGAAGACAACTGTGATTTGTATGAAATACACTTCTATCACAACTCTGTAACGTAATTTTTAATACAAAAATATAAACACATATTTTTTAAAACGCACACAGTCGTTAGGTCTTTAGTACAGCAGATTTTAAAGTAATTATAAACTAATAATATTGGTAATTCTGTTGAATTTTTCTCCACTAACTGGCGGAGACAACTTTATGTAGGTTAAAAAGAAGAACAACCCACCTATATAAAGACGCAATTTAATAGGCGGGTTTGGGTACCGCACGGAACGGGGGCCATTTATTAGGTAACCAACTTCCCTGCCACAGGTCACCCCAAATTGTTCACTACAAATGCTCTTTTCACTACATTAATTATTTTTTTTTAATTTCAGATATCATTATATTATTACTGATAAATTAATAATCACTTCTAATCTGAACGGTGTTATTATGGTGGAAATTAGTAATTTTGCGCGGTAATCGAATAAAATAAAACATTCTCAGATTAACGTACAGATCTGACTAGTATAATATTCTGAAAACATATAGATAAGATGGAGGAGGGTCACGACTAAACCAATTAATATAGTTCGGGGGCACTTATCCCCGACTGGCACAACTCGCTAACTCAACAACTCCGCAAACACCCCAACTATATTCCATCCAGTCGAGTAGGTGGAGGTGGCCGTTGGTCTCTACACAAAATTTTATTTACAGTTTTTGCTTCAATTAAAAAGTATCAAGTACGTGCCTTAACACCTTGTACATATGACAAAATTACATACGAGGGGAGGTTTTTAAGTTCGCGGAATGGGTAGCTAGGTTGGGTGTCACTGAATTAGGTACTAAATGAACAACTCATTATCAGTATAAACGCCGGATTTTATCATAATTAGGTCATTAGTCTTTCGGGAAACAAGTCAATCGGGAAGAAATTGTGAAATATGGTGAAAATCGAATTCCGCGCTGTTATAAAGTTCCTAACCAAGTAAGGAAAATCAGTTAAGAAAGGCTTTTCCTAAAATTTGTGATAAGAGATCGCTCTGCCGCGAGAAGTGCTGTCAGATTTGTGTGATTTTCTACGGCTGTTATTTGCTTTTTCTATCGGCCGATGTCAAAATTTCAGCTGTGAGCTGTCACGTATTTTAGTTTGGGTCGTTTTAAACACAAATTCCTGCAAGTGTGCATGATTATTTATTCATTTAACAGCTGTAGAAAATCACACAAATCTGACAGCACTTCTCGCGGGAGAACGATCTCTTATCACAAATTTTAGGGAATAGCCTTTCAGACCATACTGAAAGAGATGTCATCGTATATCAATTTCGGCGTATTTTGTAGACAAAGAAAAAATCCGTTATTATGTTCCATACTTTCAAAGTTATCTTCATGTATAGTATTATTGTAATGGTATACGGAGACGTCACGGTGTGGTGTGTGAGAGAAATGCAAGAAAATGATCACTTTTTTCCTTTGAAAGTAACAGACCTTCATGCATTGTGTATTTCATCTTTTTAAACAGATGCAGAATTAAAGCGAAAAGGACAGTAAGTTTATTGCCCTTTTTGCAGTCACAGAACCGTAACCGTGAATCATCACGGTAATAATAAAAGCGTTTAATAAATAAATAAAAATATCAAAGAGTAAATTCAAATTTCGAGGAAAACGAGCAAAAGATTTAGAAAGAATAATAATTCTTCCTTCAAATATAAAGAGAGAGAGAGAGAGAGAGAGAGATATAATATCCAAACGAGGAAGCCTTCCATCTTCTCTACTTGTTTATTTATGAAGCCTCCTTGGGGGATCGCCGGAGGGAGGGTGGTGGTCCCGGTTCTGCGACAAATTAAAAGGTTAATCCGCAAAACGGAGGCCGGAACGGGCAGGTTACGGGAGAGGAAGGAGCTGCCCAAATTAAAAGTAAAGGGAAGTAGCCCGGATAATGGGCAACCGCCCTTTTTGTTTGCTAGAAAGCAAATATATTATTTCCCGAAGTCACTGGTATGGAATCCACGAGAGTAACAAATAAGTTCCATTAATTAACGACAACATTACACTATGATACATAGGTAAGGCTTCACCATTTTCTGATAAATAATCTCCTATATAAATATAAATTATGTGGTTGAATATTGTTTGATAAACCTAAAGTACAAAGTCTTGTTTAATTGATTTACCAATGCAATTATTCGTATCCTCGTACATTTAACTCCATGCAGGAGTGTTAGGATAATATACTATATTTCCAACAACCGAAGAAGATTCGGTGCAACAGAAGATCATGTACGGTAGGTGAGAGAAGGTAAATGAGTGAAAGTGAATGAAGCAAGAATTTTGTACTACGAACATCTGTCTTCTTAGATAACTCCATGCCGGAGGCCTTAAGGAAATTAGTTATGTAAGGGGATGCTGTGTGGAGAGTATTTATGAGGAAAGAAAATAATGAACCAGGCTGTTGAAGAAAATCGTGTTTTAGAAGGGAGGGAACACAATCACACATAAATCATTCTACGGATATTTATTTCATTTTGGGAGGCGGCTTTGGGTACCGCAACCCCGGGAACCTTTCATTGGATAATTAACACCTCTGCCATAAGTCACCCCAAGTGGCAAGCTGTGTGGTGACTTACTAGGGGTGCCCGGATTCATGGGGTAAGGTCTAATCAGGTGCGGGATCAGAAGGATCCACCAGTTCCTACATGTGGAAAATTTTAACCTTCTACATATTATTATTATGTTAGGCACTAGCGTCATTGATTCCTTTGGCACCGGTGCATAGTCGGGAAACACGCATAACGCGTGCCCAACATATGTGCACGGTTGACATTTGTCACATGAGAACAGATTGCTTCTTCGACGCGTTCTTATGTTCAACAGTTCGGCTGTGGAAAGATTTGCCAGCCTCTGTGTTTACTCCTTCCTGCAACATGGGTCTCTTCAAGACCAATGTTCATTCCTTCCTATCCTCAAAAAGACCCTCCAAACAGCATCCCAGATGACATAGGCCCTGAGGGGAATTGCCTCCTGTGTGGAGTTAATGTAAAAAAAGGCACCCGTTTAGCGAGTATTCCGGTGCCAAAGGGATCCAAGGTGGGAATTACTCGAAAAAAACTTCATTTGAAATACAAGTAGAACCGACACAGCAAACCCATATAATGCAAATGTTTCAAAGACGCAATAAATAAACCTATCCGTTACAGCACGGGAAATATATCAAACGGTCTAATTACTTGTTTCTGCAAGAGTCATGGAGTTTTTTTTTCAAAAGCCTGCCATTGATATAAGAGTGAATATGAAAAATCCTTGCATGGTTCACCTAGTGCGTTGAATTTCACCGAGGTTCCCAGCCAAACGGAAGTTGTGCGGTATTTTCGCCTCAGTGGGAACCTATTATTATGTTTTCATTCTGTGCGGCGTTTTACTAGCGGGGAATTTACGAGGAGATAAGAAAAGAAATTCGATTTCAGGCCTGAAAAACACCTCCAGTAATGGTGTGTGCTCAGAAATCGGTACACGTCTTGCGAGCAAGATCAATAATATAGACTACTGACGCCGTGGTCCGTCTGGTACGTTCTAGTATAACTTGTTCCTATATGTAATGTATTACATTAATATAAAATACTAGATCCAATTAGTCGGTAAAACAACACAAACATAAATTTGTTTTATTTATTTAATATCAACGGTATAAATGTCACAAAATCATAGGAAACATATTAGAAACAGTAAATAAAGATTATAACAGATAATTGTGGCGTTTGAAAGAGAAGCGATAACATCTCTGAAAAATCTATAGTACAAATAAAATTAATATTGATTGAAAAGATTTGATAGTAAAGCCCTCTTGTACCTACCTTCCGTGCAGTTAAATAGATCTGCCACATCTGCATATCTATTAGTAACTTCATGTAATCTAGGTACAGCGAGTGTTTCGTATACTCGGTCCGGTTATTGTAGCATTTAAACAGGATTTTAGAACGAGAGCCCCTCGTGGGTATATGAAATTCAATGAGCTTAGTTAAATCAAGACTTTCTCTTCTACCATTTACAATTTTGAACATAAATATTAAGTCAGATGTAATTTTTCGATCTGAGAGTCTTAATAAATTTAATTCTTTCATCGAGTACTTAATTATAGTTTATGTTTTCAATGGGAATACCGAGTTTAAAATTAATGTGTTTTAGAAATTTGTGTTGAATTTTCTCGATTGAATCTGAATATATTTTAAAATGGGGGGACCAGATCGAGGAGTTATATTCGACTTGACTACGTACCAGGGATGTACACAAATTTTTTTGTGTTGAAATATTCCTAAAACCTTTAGCCCCTAAAGCCTCTAACACTTGGCAATGTACTGCTCTTAACTGACAGAAAACAGATTCCGCGGAAAACATGTTCGCATTTTAAGATGTCAGATTTTTTTTTTACGGTAGCTCCACACAATGCAAATAATTTCCCTCAGGGCCTATGTCAGCAGGGGAAGCAGTGCGGGGGTCTTTTTGAGGAGAGAAAGAAGTGAACGTGGGTCTTGAAGAGACCCTTGGTCTTTTGAGAAATGGAAGGAAATGATGTTCTGGGAAGGAAGAAGGTACGAGGGGTGGTTGTGAATCTAGGAGTCATTGTGTCCGGGAGTGACGGACGTACGAATCGATCCCTCTCACTGCGGTGCAAGGCGATTTGTTTCTTTTTTACGTTAGCTCCACACGGGAGACCCTGAGGAAAATAATTTCATCAATAATGTCATCTTGGGGGATGCTGTGTAGAGGAAAGCGAGGAAAATCTGGGAAGGAAAAATGTATGAGGGGTGGGTAGGAATCTGGGGGAAATGTGTCCAGGAGAAACAGACGTATGAATCCATCCCTCCTACTGCGGTAGAAGGGTGATGGAACAAGATAGTCTAGCTGGAGAGATCAAAAGGCCTCCCTACCAGTCTCCTCCAATCCTGCTCGCCACGCAGAAGGTGGGCAAATGTACCCGCCGCCAAGAGCTAGACAAATCTCACCCCATGAACCCCGGCACCTCTGCTAATTCACCAACCACGTACCGAACCACTGGGGGTGACCTGTGGCAGAGGTGTAGGTTATCCAATAAATGGTTTCCGGGGCGGCGGTACCCACATCCGTCTCATAAGTTATGGCAATACATTTGATTCCAGATAAAATTGCTATTTTTTAACCTATTTCAAAACAAAATATTATTCTTGAAAACAGATGAGAGACTCTTTCAGATTTTTTTTATATGATTACCGCACAAGAGTCCCAACTGCTCCCGTCTGGAGCCAGTGATACTATGGCATCCCCAATCGGGGTATGTTGTGAGGCTGAAGGTAGTGGGGAGGGGAAGGAGATGGGGAAGAGGAAGGTGGGTAGTACCTGGCTATTCAGATCTGGTCACCAAACACGGCCAAAGCCATTTCAGGCAACGTTTCAATTCTGAATGGTGGTCTTACACCAGGGCGATACTGCGAGTATCTTCCACTCTGGAACGTGCCGCAAATAAACTATATATTATTTTAAATGAATAAATTTTGAAATAACACAAATTAATCAAATAAAATTTGTTTGCCACGCCGGGATTCGATCCCGCGACCTTTGGAATGCGAGTCAAGAGCCTTACCGCTGCACTATGCCGGCCGTCAGATTTAGTATAATGAAGACAAAAGCAATTAAAAATTATATTTAATTAGATAAAGATATTTTAATTGTCGTTGTCACTTCACTTTTTTCGTTTAATTTAATATTTTAAACATTTTTCATCGATGATAAATTTCATTGATTCATAAAATTATTTAATCTTTTTTCGGGAGCATGTATGGATATGTTTTGAATGTAAACTGACTTATTCTCTCTTTCTAACACTGTTTATCATATTTCTCACAATAATACAAAATGAGCATTACTTTTGTATATCTCTTAAAAATACTACGGTTGTTCGTTGTCTGTGAAGAATTGTCAAGAGGGTTATATTTAGCTAAAGTTTACTACCAGAACACCCCTTGAAAAGTTATTAAAACGTCAATATACCCTAAAATATATTCAGAATCTTAATGACGTAAGTAAAGGAGCCGTTTACACAAATTGCGACTCGCGACCCGTGTATTGACGGACCTACTGTCCAATTTGCTCTATCAAAGAAAGGAAGAAGAAGACAAATAATATGGGAATCTTAACGACGTAAGTGAAGGAATCGTGTAAACAATTATACGCCCGCGGCACGGCGTATTAGACGAACGTACGGTCGAATTCGCCGTAGCGGGCCTGGAGATTCGACCTTTCCGCCGCTTTCATTTTAATTAATACTGAAGATCGTGTTACAAATATTTAAAATGTTCCTTTATGAATCCCTCCCGAAGGTATTAATTCATCGCCTAGAAAAATAAAATCTGGTTCTCACCGCTAACTTTGTAGTTTAAAAACTTGTTATAAAGTTTGAAAATAGTTGTACGAAAAATATATTGATGGTAAGGTATTGTTTTTATTAATTTTAAATATAAAGAACTTACATCCCCACGTGTCTGTTGGAACAAAACAGTTATTTTAGTTACGAATTCGCCGGAAATTATTAAAATGTGAGTTTTGAGCAAACAAAAATTATTAGGGTTGTGTACCGCCTTAAGGTTCTCTTGCAAGTTTATGCAATCGTACACATCACTAATGACCTTAAAATGGTTTATATCGTCAACAAAGAGTAAAACTCCGACACTGTAGAAAGTGCGGGAAATGTCATTGCTGAACGGGATAAATAAAAAGGTCCCAGGTGCGAACCTTGTGGGACACCGCTGGTAGCAATACATTCATAGGACAGTCATTGATCTTAACAAGAAGTAATCTATAAGTTAAGTAACTAATCAACCGAGCTAATAAATTGCCACTAATTATTATTTCATCACATGCCGGGACTCTCACAATATTTGAACAATAACTTTAGAAATTTGATGAATTGTTCAAATTCTATAAAAAAAAGTGTGGCTAACATCCTTTACTTATATTTTTGCTTACCATCACAGTACTTTGAAACTAACAGAACTTGAATAGGACTCTTACAGTACTAGATAACTTTGAAATTTGATGAATTGTTCAAATTCTATAAAAATAAAGTGTTGCTAACATTTTTCCTTAAGATTTTTACGTACATTTCCTGCCCGTCCCATTTTCCTAATATAAAACATTTTTCTCAGCTGAATTCGCCCCATTTTAGTCCGGATCCGAGCCATTTTTTCAGCTTCCATCACCCTCATTTTTTCAGAAACCACCCGTCCTGTAATTGCTCTATGTAACTGTCTCAAGTGCTCACGAGAACTACAATACCTACTCACCTCGTAATTTGTTTTTCATAATTTCAGGATCACAGAAGTAGAGATTCAAAAAACAAAATAAACCAACACCCAAACCATTCTCATTTCTGTATTCAAAACACGAATTCTTTATTATGATTGCATCCCCCGTCAGACACCCTCACAAAATCCAAAACCTATTATTACCACCACCCGACATTGACACCGAGGCTCCTATCGGAAGGCTTCGCGGGCTGTGCGAGTGTATGTGTATAATCTAGTGTCTAGTACCAAACCACGTGGATGAGCGCCACTTCCGGCACCGAGGAAAGCCTCAATTTCCTGCTATAAGTAGGTTAAGCCACGCTGCAGCGCCGGAAGCGGAACTCTCTTCTTCTTCTCTACCAACTTTTAATCCGGAGATTCTTAAACTTGTTTGGTAAAGCACTCCTTTTCAGAGATATTTTAAGGCAGTATTCTAGTCTAGAAAAAAAACCTTTTCTTTTTCTTCATATTTTCAAAGTTTAAATATTCAAAAATATCTCCTTAAAAGCATTTTTCGAAATTCGCATTATTTTAAAAGTTATCCCTATTTTAATGTCGCGGTTTAGACGGAATCTAAGCAAATCTGAATAGGACAAAATTTTAAACGCATTTTTCTCAAAATCACTTTTTCCGAGACGGTTGACACGATATCTCAAGTTCTACTTAACCAATTTGCTTGAAATTTGGGGTGAGCCTTTTCTATACATTACTCTATGGCGGGAACTAAAACTATAAAAAAAATCAATTTTTACTATTTTTAAAAAATTGGCAAAGTCAAAAAAACTGGTAAAAAATGTCTTTTTTATTTCAGACAGCCGCCATTTTGCGAAAAATAATTCTTTTGACTTTTTCTTAGTTCGGGCTATAGCCGCATTTGTTTGGATTAAGAATTGATTTTTGTTTTTTTTTTTATTACTAGGAGGGTCGCAATCGTGTCAACCAGGGCGCGCCATTTTTTTTAGACCCCCCACTTGAACACCCTGTAACTTTTCGAATTTTAAATTTTTTCGTTTGATTTTTTTTTTTTTAATGTTTTCTTTAATGTTAAATAAATATTTATTAAAATAATGGCTAATAAAATATTATGTTTTTTTTTTTTAATAGCACCTGAAAAAATACCTACAATTCAAGCTTCCAGACTAGAACACCCCCTTAACAGGAAACCCTTCAACTTGTGCAAACTTTATTTTAAGTGTGCATTTTGACATAGCAAAAGTAAAAGTTCACAATTGTAACAAAATTCAAGGCGTAGAATAATGCAATTATCTTAATATATATTTCTTCTGTCCGTGTATACGTCACTGAACTCCTCCTAAACGGCTGGAACGATTTTGATGAATTTTTTGTGTGGGTTCAAGGGGATTCGAGAATGGTTTAAATTCACAATTTGGTCCACTGGAAAATGTTCTTTTAATATTTTTTTTTCTAAGGAGTTGTTGATTTTGGAATGTTTTACATTGGATCCGGCAGACTGCGCTACCATCGCAGTATCGAATATTCAATATTATTCTATTTTAATTTTGGTTTGTCCCGACACTTGTGTACAGGACAACGTCTGTCGGGTCCGCTATAAATAAATAAAATAAATTGTGGAACATTCCAGAACACTCTCGAATGTTGTCCTGAGCGAAGCCGGGTAACCCAGCTAGTAATTTTACAAAATTGTTAGATTTTCTAGAATAAAAAATCCAGTGATATTTAATTACAACATTGATAACAATGCTCTTCAGACATTAATGCAAATTAAAGACTTGGGCATCACTTTTCAATCAAATCTTTCATTTGTTAACCACATAACAGAAATCTGTAATAAGGGCTTAAAAATGTTGGGGTTTATAACTAGGCTAACTAGAAACTTTAACAATATAAAGTGTATTAAAATGTTATATTTTGCTTATGTTAGAAGCCAACTTGAGTACAATTCTCCTGTGTGGAATCCTCATTATAATATGCACGTACAAGCTGTTGAAAGAATACAAAACAAATTCTTACGTTTTCTAAATTTTAAAATGGGTATTTCAGCAAATATGTTAAACTACAACACACTTTTAAACGATATGAATATGCTTAAATTGTCAGACAGAAGAATTTTCACTGACTTGGTATTTTTATATAAAATTCTAAATGATTTAGTTGATAGTCCGGTATTACTTGAATTGATAAGCTTCCGAATTCCACTTCGTAATACTAGAAGTCAGGATTTATTTCAGTGCAGAAATTCTGGGACTAACTATCATATGTATTCCTCTTTGCCCAGAATACTAATGGAGGGAAACAATTATACCAAGTCAGTGGACATCTTCAATTTATCTTTGAATAAATTTAAAATATTGTTATTGAGGCAGTTCAGTTATGTACAATAAAATGTTTTTTCTATGCTATATATGTAAAAGCCCCGAAAAAGGGCGTTTATTTATAAATAAATAAATAAATAAATGATCATGATGAATAATGACTAAGAGTTGAAAATTATAAACAACGTGATACAGCTGTGATTATTGTAACAACTATTTTTAAAATAAACAAATAAACAAAAAATGTTAAAAAAATAATTAAAAAAATCCTCAATTACCACGTCTACGTCAACTAAGCATTATATTGTATATTTTAAACAGATCACAAAAAAGGGCTGACACCAACCCTAATGAGTAAGGGGGAAAGTAGACTGCATGCTGTTGGCTTAAGAGGAACGTATGCGCGGCCCATTTCGGCCAGTTTTTATAATTATTTTTAATAATGTTTTTCATTTACTCACAAATAATTGCCCAAGTTGACTCTAAAATCATGAAACACTGACATTTTAATGGCCTATATCTTA
This sequence comes from Glyphotaelius pellucidus, assembly GCA_936435175.1. Lineage (NCBI taxonomy): Eukaryota > Metazoa > Arthropoda > Insecta > Trichoptera > Limnephilidae > Glyphotaelius > Glyphotaelius pellucidus. The sequence goes on along the minus strand of OW386558.1, from coordinate 25,607,275 downwards.
TAATTTAAAGCAAAAATAAATAAAGTAGCTCACATGCGTACTAGATATTTGATATACCTTTTGATTACAAAAATAATTTTTCAGTTTGACTGGGCATTTTGATTTCAAATTCAAATTTAAGATTTTCTGCTGATTTTCAACAGCTTCTTATTGAACGCCCTCCATACTACCGTTTAGCGACCTGATCTCGCCTTTTCGTCCACTTTGAGAATCGTCGTTCTAACCTCACTACCCTTCCGACCCCACTTGACGAAACTTTCCACTTATTAGGGGTGGCGGGCGGCGGTGGCCTCGCGATTACCATTTGGGAAGACATTAATTGGCTCCCGGGACGAATGCTTACATAACTTACAATGATAACACCGCTAATACTGCTTACACTGCTCGCCGCAAGCGCGCTTGTCTACGTCTGCAGAGTTCGTTGCAAGCTGTGGTATTGGAAATTACGTTAGTGGTTTGCAATTAAAAAAATTTAAGAAATAATATTATTTTTCCTTTGGGTATATACTGTGAAAACTGTCTTACAATATAAAACTTGCCATATTTACCACTAACTTCATAACCATGAGAAAACATAGCTTAAATAATAGATACTGATAAAAATTATTATACTTTAAATTCATTATTGAATCGAAGTCTATCGGAATTGAGCAAACGCCAAGACATAAAAAATGTATTTAAACAGAAATGCTTAGGTTAACTTATCTGTCACTAATAGCTTGTTCGCATTGGTCAAGTAGTTAGTCAAGTAACAAGTATACTCGCTACTTAACTGACCAAAATGTAACTACTAATTACTAAATTAATGTGTTAGGACACGTTTAGTTACTTAAGTGCTCGCTACTCGACTAAAACATTAGCCTAGCCTGTACGGGTCATAAGGGATAATTTTTACTAAACTTGGCAATCGCTCAATTTTGATTGGTGAATGCGGCCGTTTTAATTTCTTCCCATTAGTACACCTTCAAGAGTGTAACAGAAGAGTAAACATAAAAAGAAATGGGTTATCCCTTTGGAAGGCTTCAGGAGAATAGCCACCACATTATATTTTCATCATTTGTATCAGATAGTTTAAAAGGGGAGTAAAGCGTTAAACTGGTTGGAGCAAAAAATAGCCTCTTAAATGATGCCTTGAAGGTGGTATCTGATAGGTACCCTATACACTACAGAGCCCGCAGAAGAGACTTGTGACGACATATCAAAAGGGATTTAACTCGATCAAACCGAACATTTACGGTTAGTCGTGTTAAGAGTAGGTCTGAAATATAACTGGCGTATGGGAAAAGAGTGTTGTGTCGTCCAATGTGCAATAAACTAGGGTCAGTCAAAAATTAATGCCTTCTTTTTTTTCTACTTTAATTGTCAAGAAATAAAAAATGCAATAAGTTGGGTTGAAAACCACACTATTGACGATTAATTTGATATTTGAGCGCCCTTGAGATGATTTTTCATAAAAATGGCGCTTTATAAATAAGCCAAATATTATTGCTTTCCTTATTTCTTTATTCCGGCCGGTTAACTTTCTTGGTACCCACCTTGCACAAACTTTTGTTGAATAATCAATTATCGAATAATCGTCATCACACTGATTTACTAATGGAGAGAATGCGACTTCTGTAGTTATCTGGGGTCACCACGAATGATGCCATCAACTCGCGTGCAGTCACTGCAATCAACGGCCTGCGCCGTTCCGCTTTTTTCAGCCAGTTGTGTTCGTCTTTTAGTTTCGTTACAGCGACGAACCCATCATCTAGCAGTGCTGACATCCACTGTCGCATCATGGTAAACATTTTTCAGTCTTTCATGAATGCAAATGGGCGTTTCACCTTCTACAGTCAATAATCAATCACAGAACGCTGTCTATTACGAACATCGATGTCGGCCATTTTGCAAGCTGCTGCTGTGCTGCCACTTGTTGACGCAAAAAGCTACTATTGCAGTAGATTGGTTTGAGGAATAGCACCAAATTCAGAATTTTCATTTAACTAACTTTATTTAAGTAGAAAAAAATAGGAGGCATTACTTTTGACTCACCCTCGCATAACAGCATTTTCTGGACGTCATTTTATATTTAATTTATTCTTGATTAATTTCCGTCTAGGGACTCTTAAATCTCTCTTTACTTTCAACATCAGGTCGGTATCATATTTTATTTTGAACATTAGCTCCATGCCTCCTGGGCGGAGCTAATGTAAACAAAAAATTACAAGCAACTAATCCATTTCCATTTGGCGATATCTCTAAATACCTAATTTAAGAATTTTTAGTTTTAAGGCAGTATTCTAGTCTAGAAAAAAAAAAAAATTTTTTTCCTTCATATTTCCAAGTTTAAATATTCAAAAATATCTCCTTAAAAGGATTTTTCGAAATTAGCATTATTTTAAAAGTTAAACCCATTTTAATATCGCGGTTTAGACGGAATCTTAACCAAAATCTAAGTAGAACAAAATTTTAAACCCATTTTTCTCCAAACCACTTTTTTCGAGGCGGTTGACACGATTTCTCAAGTTCTAATAAACCAATTTACTTGAAAATTGGTGTGAGCCTTCTCTATACATGCCTCTATGGCGGGAACTAGAACCATAACAAAATTTTAATTTTTACTTTTTTTTTTAAATTTGGAAAGTCAAAAAAACTGGTACGAAAACGTCTTTTTTATTTCAGACAGCCGCCATTTTGCGATTTTTTTTTTTTACCTTTCCTTAGTTCGGGTCATAGCCGCATTTGTTTGGATTAAGGAAGAATTTTTTTTTTTTTTTTAGATTACTGGGAGGGTTGCAATCGTGTCAACCAGGGCGCGCCATTTTTTTGAGACCCCCCCACTTCAACACCCTGTAACTTCCTGAATTTTTGATTTTTTAGTTCGACTTTTTTTTTATTGGATTCTTAAATGTTTAATTAATATTTGACAAAATAGAAGTTGGTAAAAATATTATTGGTTTTTTTTTGTTGCACCTGAAAAAATACCTACAATTCATGCTTCTAGACTAGAATACCCCCTTAAGTTACGCGCATCATTAATACGCGTCCGTCGGGTTAAATGTTAACAAAAATGGCACTAGAAAATGTTAAAGTACGATAACTACATAATTGGCACATTAATAAACGTGTTGCCATTGTTGCCACATCACTAGTCAATTTAAACAGGGCATCATCAGTGGACCGTCCCACATAAATTCACAACTGTTTCATAACAAAGTCGAACAATGTAAACCTGTTATGGTTTTAGCATTCTCACTATAAAACTTGAGCACAACACTGTTAGAACTAGTGATGTGCAGCACCTGGCAATATTCCCCGACTTTATATATATTAAAAATTCTTAATATATAAAAATGGGTGACCGGACAACTCAGAAAGAAACCAACTCAGAACCTCCTTTGAAAAGTCATTAAAAGTGATGAAAAAATAATTTTAAAATTGATTAAATAGGTTTCGTTGGGTTAGGTTTACAGGCTATTTAAAATATTTTTTTCATAGCTTTTAATGATTTTTCAAAAGGGTGTTGAGTTGACTTGTTTCTGAGTTGGCGTGGAACCATAAAAATGAATGTTTCTTTGTTTGTCGCTTATGCGCTCTTAAACTATTCGTCCGATTCCCCGCAGAGAGGACGGACCGCCAAACAACTCGGTCTCGGCACACACCCTTTGCCTCACTCACACTCGTACATCGTCTCATACATACTCTTCTATTATTGACGACATGGCCCGTCTCAATTATCTTATTCACTTGATCGTGCCATGTCTTCCTAGGGCGTCCCCGACTTCTTCTACCATTCACATTTATGTAATATATTCTTCCTACACTACTTTCTTCGTTCATTCGCTCTACATGCCCAAACCATCGGAGGGTCCCTTTCTTAATCATACTCATTAGGGGGCATCCATAAATTACGTCACACCTTAAGGGGGGAGGGGAGTAGAGAAGTGTGACAAGGGGTATGAGGGGGTCAAAAAATCATGAAATTCTAGGGGGGAGGGGGTCTCACAAATGTGACAGGGGGGGGGGTTAAAAAGCCACGAAATTCGGGTGACGTAATTTATGGATGGCCTCTTACGCTTATATCAGCCTTGCATTCTTTGCGAATCTCCACATTTCTCACACGATCATACATGGTTTTACCACACATACGCCTCAGGGACCGTACATCGGTGTAGGTACCAGCACTCCATTGTGGACTGCTAGCTTCGCTTCTTTTGACAGTTTTTTATTAGAGCCAACTGAATTCAGTCCTCCATTAATGGAATTACCTGCATTTACCCTTCTTTCAATATCTCTTTCAGCCTTCCCATCTCTTGTAAACATATTTCCCAGATACACAAACTCATCCACCTGCTCCAAGTTTTCGTCGTTCACAACTATATTGCACACTGTTTTCGTACTCTCTCTTTCAAATACCACGACTTAAGACTTACTTACATTCATAATGATAAACGCCTATATTTCATAGTACCTATTTATATTGAGTAAGTAAGAATGATTTATACCTCATGTCCCCATATCTATATTTAACAACTCAACAAGGTGGCATTTCAACACCTCTTTGAAGTCATTAAAAGTAAAAAAAAAAAACAAAAATTAAAAGCCTATAACCTAAACCCAACGTAGCCTATTAAATAAAAAAAATTATCACATTTATCTTTTCGAAGGAGGTTTATTTATTGTTTGAAACATTTACAGAGTGTTAACAATTATTAAAATAATAGAATTGCCGTTGGGATGCACATAGATGTTAACACTCCAAATAGAAATGTTCACAGCATGAGTAATCAATGTTACTAGACGGAAACGCTTGTAGTAAAAACAGAAATAATGATAATCAAAATGAAATATAAAACATAGAAGTGTCACATATAATACATCACATGCAGAGAAAGTGAAAAAAGAAAGAAAGGTGATGAAGTAGCCTGTGGTTGAGTTGTGCAGTCACCGAATTTGCAATATGTTTATCTGGAAAGGGCGGTGAGCTAAGTAAGTTTGAGAAAGCCTGAATAACACCGTAGATACGAAATACAAAACAGAGTACAGAAGCAATCGACTGTTTTGTCAAATCGATTTCAATCGGACAAAGTTGCGACGAAGTGTTATCGTGAAGATACATTTCGTAGCGGAATGATGTGATAAAGTCAGAGCCAGACGGCACGCTACACTGAACAGAGATTCCCTAGAAATGTTAATAATGATAATATTTGAGGTGTGTAAAAGCAAAGACAGCAATCTCCAAAATATCGAAAAAAGTTTGTTAATGCAGTTCGAATTACAGAGGTATTTTTGTTTGAAATTCCACGTACACAGATGTTATTTGTGGCGCCACGCGTACGGTGTGGCGTCAATGTGCACTCGAAACTGGGTTCTGAAATTCGAAACCACGCAGACGTATTAATACTTTTCGAAAATAATAATAATTGAATAATTTGTGGAGCGCCGTTTTTGTGAAAACCACCCCCAAGGGTGGTTTACAATTTTTTGTGAATTTTTATGCTTTATCTAATTTTATTATTTACAAATAGATACAGAAACATACTTCTGAAATTCAACCACGCAGACGCAGACGTATTAATACTATTCGAAAATAATAATAATTGGATAATTTGTAGAGCGCCGCTTTTGTGAAAAACCACCTCAAGGGCGCTTTACAATTTATTATGAATTCTTAGGCTCTACCTAATTTTATTATTTTCAAATAGATAGATACAGAAACGTACTTACCTGGCAGTGCACTTCCGATAAACACACTTTATTAGAAAGTTTATGCCTGGATTGAATACGTCTTTGCACGTGGAGGACATTATATTTAAAACACTGGACATTGCATGATTTTACATTTGCTACCGTCATCACTGTTGGTTTTTCATTTATAAGAAAATTAATGCCAAAGTTGAGTTAATATTTATTTTGAAAGACTGTATATTGAAAATAGGTTTAATACTTACCCCGTTAGAGCAGTAGAACAGGTATGATTTGCGAAGACAAAAACTGAAGATGGAACATCTTACCTGCAATAAGGAAGAAAGAGGGAATGTTAATAAAATATAAGAAAATAACCATTAAACAAATCTGAGCAAATTACAAAATGAAACTGTCGTTACTACTTTCATTTCAATTCGTTTATATTTTGTAAAGCATGATAAAATGGTTCACTTTAGTGTGTTTTTAAATACTTGCACAATAGAATTACATATAGGCCTCGTCAAACGTACATACGTACATACGTAAAGAAAGTACGCGGCGTTAAGGCGTAATTTACGCCTTAACGCCGCGTACTTTCTGTTTGACGGCTTCGGCGTACAGCAGAGCGTACAGCAGGGCATAATCTTAATCCCATAATCTTGCCTTCATAGAACCATTTTTATATGCACTGTTTCTCATTTCATACAAACAAGGATGTTTTCGGACACATTCAATTTATTTTTCAATAATCATTTTTATCACAGTCGAGCAAGAACGCTCGGCGTAAAATGGGCGTGGCAAGAGAAGTATTGGCCACGAGGGAGTTCACATTTATAATCTCCTTCCAGATAATCTAAAAACGGAAGAGAATATAAAAACCTTTAAAAAAAACTATTTAAACTTAAGATTTTGGAACAAAATTAAAAACTACTACATAATATGCTCTGTATTTAAGTTAAGAAAGCGAAATATTATATTTCTTTTAACTTAATAAATAAATAAATTTAAAAAAAAAATAAAATCTTGTAAAAAAATACAACGCGACGTCCTAACGCCGCGCTAGAGCGTAGCGTGCTGTACGCGCTCGGCTCTGTTTGACCGGTTCAGACAAGTTCAGTACAACACAACGCGGCGTACAGTACGCGGCGTATTTTACGCCGTACGCCGCGTAAATTACGCGTTCTGTTTGACGAGACCTTAAATATTAACAGTGCGAGGTAATGATGTATTGTTCAATGAATTTTGTATTAGTAATCTAAAAACGGCTGCAGAATTATATTTGGATAAAGAAGGTACAGCAGCCCATCAATTATATTTACGGTATTAGGACTGAATGGATTCGCCGGCCTGATGAGACACCGGTCACTGGAGTCAGGATGGTGAACGCAACCTTCCCGCACCAAGCGCCACTCCTGAGTGAGCGCCGGACCCGAGCGCATTCAAGATCACGCCCCATATAATTGATAATTTATAATTGTAATATTTTTGTATTTTTTAAATAACAATTTTTTTCTATTCTACTTATTTATTTTCTTAAAATTTGCCATATTCTCATTTTACAACTAAATATGTACAACCATAAGTGTGGAATTGCACTGTCCTTCCCACATCCTGGAAAATTATTAATCAACTGTACTAGCAAAAAAAGAGCTTGCTTTATAAAGACAGCTTAATTTACGCTAAACATATCAATTTCTCGATCCCCACCGTCATGACCATTGCCAAGTTAGGGGGCATGCTCAAAATGGGGGGGGGAAGGGGTCCAGTAAAATCTGATCAAATCTCGTTTAAACCGAGGGGGGTCAATAAAAATCTCCCGTCAAACTTTAAAAGAATATAGAAGTGAAACAATTTATTTTTTTTTATTATCTCTACATTGTAGAGATAATCAAAGTTTTTTTTTTAAATTGTTTCACTTCTATTGAAGCGTTCCATTTTGCCCGCAATTTTTTTTTTTAAATCTCACGTCAGGGGGAGGGGGGGTTCCACCAAATCTCACTTAATCTCACGAAGGGTGGGGGGAGGGGAGTCTAAATTGAAAGAAAAACAGCTCACGTAATTAATGTACGCTCTCTTAGTCCTGCGGGCTGGGAGATAGAAGATATGCTGTCGGTGACGGAGATAACCATCGGGAACATAGAAATGAATGATCTCCGTGATAGGATTAAAAATAATTCTTAATTTCCATTATTTATAAAACGAAATATTAATTTGCGAATACAAGTTTATATAAGAATGTACTATAAAATGACTGAATAAGTAAATAAAAATATAAATAAATAATAACGTTAGAGAGAAAAAACATTTCTCTTAATACAAGTAGAACCAATACACGAATCAATTTGGGAGGCGGGTATGGGTACCTCCGCCCCGGGAACCATTTATTGGAGAACCAACACCTCTGCCGTAGGTCACCCCAAGAGGTTCGCTACGTTTATTGTCTTAGCAGAGGTTCCCGGGTTCATGGGGTGAGGTTTGTTCAGGTCTTGGTGGCCGATGCGTCTGCCTGCCTTCCGCGTGGTGTTTAAGATAGAAATAGACTAGTTGAGGGAGTTTTTTTTATCTTCTACATCCGGAACCTCTAGACCCATCACCGGGTTGGAGGGATGGATTCATTCATCCGTTACGCCTGGACACACTGACCCCAGATTCATACACACCCCTCATACCTATTTTCTTCCCAAAACTTCCTCTCCTTCCTTTCATTAAAAAAAAACCCTCCCAAAAAAAGATTTTAAAAAAACTGGGGAGACTACGGACAAATGTATAAAAAATAATTAAAAATACATAAACACATTTTTTGATACTATTTATAAAAACGCCATTTTGCATAACAGTGTCAGCCGGCTTAAAGTGAGCGATTTTAATATTATCCCTGGCATTCCGACTCTTAACAAGACCCGACTCAAAAATTTGATTAATTTTACCGGGTCATATATTTATTATCTTACTGAGATAATTTTACCTCTTCATCCATCCACTTCCGCGACGTATATTCTCCTGACACCCCTTTCTCTAGCCACACGCTCTACGTGTCTAAAACATTTATGATTAATAAAATAAATGAAGTATTCAAGGCGAAAAGCAATAAATTGAAGAAATCCTGTAATAATTCTGTCTGAATTCTCTCACATAAATCATAAACGCGCCGGGAACACATAAAAGACAGGAGGTTACGGTGGGAATATGAAATACGGTGTTACAGTGGGAACGGGATAATAGAGTAAGGTTAATTCCTTTGCTCTGAAACAAGGTGATATCTTATCATTTTATGATATCCTGTGAAAAACCACAGGCAATTATAATTCTAGGACTGATTGTTGCATGCTAGCTAAATGTTGTTACTAAGGCAGTAGTGATAAATAAATTATATTTTTTCCTACTCATATATAAAAACCCGTAAAAAGGGCTTTAATAAATATGTGACGATCGCACAAGGCTACTATTTACCAAGTACATACCTGCTTACGCGCTATCAATAGCTGACACTGCCTGTCACTACACACAAGCAGCTGGCGAGAGTGACTGGATTACTTGTATAAAGTATTTTCAATTTTGGAGGCGGGGATGGGTACCGCCGCCCCGGGAACTTTTTATTAGATAACCAACATTGATCACCCCAAGTGGTTCGATACGTTTGGTGATTTAGTAGGAATGCCCGGGTTCATGGGCAGGCGCTTTTTCCTGAAATAATAAATTAGCGCCATCTGTGAAACAGCAGATTAAGAAGTCTTTAGGCGCGATATACCCTTTCAAAAATAAGAAGATGGAGAGATATGTAAATACGAATGTTAGAGAGAGCGCGCAATATTAATTAATTAAATTTTTTTCGTATTTATAACTTGTAAAATAACTGAAACAAATGTGTTTATAATAATTTTCGGAGCATGCTTTGCGATTTTTTCTAACGAGGGAATTTCATATAATTTGAGTTTCAAGAAATACATATGCAAGAATAACATATATTTTTAAAGAGCTTTAAAACTTAAAGTGTTTAAGGTAAATCATCATCATCATCAATATATTAATACGTGAAGCCAAAACTTTGTACCCCTTTTTACGAAAATTGCGCGGACGGAGGAGTATGAAATTTCGCACACTAACAGTTTATATAGAGGAGGAGTGCAGAATGCGAATATTTTTTTTAAATTATGCATAAAAATAGATTAAATCAAAAACAAAAACATTACACACACGACCATATATTTGACACACACACTCGCGTCTTTACTCTATTGTTTATTGTTAAAGTCCATGGTCAAATTGAGAATAGATTAATATTGTTTGTCTTTAATATTATTTGTCTATGGTCTTACTGAATGTCAAACATAAAAAAAACATTACAATTATGGTCGAATTTCGCACTAGTATGGAATAAATCGGTAGAAATGGGGTATGCAGCGGTTCAATACGACTTTTGTCAAAAGTACATTCGCAATCCATTATTAAACGCGGTAGGTACTTACGTAATAATTACGTTTGACTGGTCGGTGGTTGAGTGGGCATCGCGTTTGGGTCCCACCCGGGCGTCCCGTGTTCGATTCCTCGGCTGGCCAAGTCCTCTATCACAACACAAGCAACATTTTCGGCTTTCTGTGGTGGTAGTAGGAGATTTTCAAACATCGTTGGGTTATTCGTAACCCGGGAATGTTTGTCTTTCTTTAAAAAAAAAAAAAATTAAACATTATTATTATTATCTTCAATATGGAAGGCGGGTACGGATACCGCCGCCCCGGGAACCGTTCATTGAAAAATCCTCTGCTTAACCCAAGTAGTTCGCTATGTTCGGTGACTGAGTTGAGATGCCCGGGTTCATAGGGTGAGGTTTGCCCTCGTCTTGGCGGCGGATGCGTTTGTACGCCAGCTGAGTGGCGGGCCGGATCGGGAGAGGCCGGTTGAGAAAGATCCTTTTGACCTCTTCAAGCGGACTTTCTTGATCCAAAGCCTCTCAGTGGGAGGGAAGAATTTACACGTCAATCACACACTGACCCTTAAGTTCCTATTTATTTTTATTTTTATTGAATATAATGGTACAGAGGTCACATGTTTTATAAATTAAATAAAGTTTTTCTTTTAAAAAATACATTAATTAATAAGTATTACACCTTTTTTTAGAGCAGAGCTCGAGTAAAAAAGGCGGAGAAAACGAATGTAAAGCACAATTTAACAAAGAAAAAATAGTATTTTTTTTGTGTAAAACAAAAGATAGGTATTTAACAGTGAAATAAGAAAAAAAGGCATATATGTAGGTATACACATACACACACGTAGATATACACACATACCGACATATATACACATATACAAAATGTTGTCGCTATGTGCACATACATAAAAGATTATAAGATGTAGTCATAGTAATGTGTTTTTATTAATTTTTTGAATTTTTTATAATTAGTTTCCAATCTTAGATTAACTGGTAATTGGTTAAACCATTTCACTCCAGTATATTTATAGAATTGTTGGGCTGTGGTGGTGTTACAACGCGGGACAGTCATAGAGCCAAAAATATTTGTTATAATGCTGTCCATCATATCCATTTATCCAGCTATCATACCTTTTCCATCCCAGAACATCCTCTCCTTAAAAGACCCTGAGTGAAAATGTTTTCTTTGGGGGCCTCCTGTGTGGAGCTAATATAAAAAATCACAAAAAAAATTACGCAGGAAAAATCCAGGTAAAAGTTTTAATGATGCCATTAAAAAAGTCCTTGAAATATTACATAAAAGTTGTGTTTTTGATGAACCTGCGCGAAAATGCCCCGGTTAATCGCCCGGGTCGGGCCGATAAAACACCGGTTCCGTCACCGAAATAAACCGGTAATCAGTCAAACGGTCGCGGGTTATCAACAGGCGCTAATCAACGGTCACCTTTATCAGCGTGTGAATTTTCTTAAAACATTAAATTCTGAAAATAATACAGGAAGTGACAAATGAGCAACTTTACAAGAGAGCTATTTTTGTTTAAATTTACAATACTAATTTTACTACAATAAATAAAAATATAAATAATTACACTGGGTTCAGAAACTCATAGTACAAGCGGGGAAACTGGCTAATCTTTATTATTATAATTTTTACATGAATACCGCACAAGAGTCCCAACTTCTCCCGCCTGGAGCCAGTGAGACTATGGCATCCCCAATTTTTTTTTTAAGATGAACTTCAGGGTCATCTTTAGGGATGCGGTGTGGTGGAATTTTTAAGGAAAAGAAGGGGAGGAGAGTTCTGGGAAGGAAAGGGGTTTAAGGGGTGGGTAGGAATCTGGGGTTCAGTGTGTCCTACTATCCGCCTCCAAGACCTAGACAAACCTCACCCCATGAATCAAGGCACCCCTGCTAAATCACCAAATGTAGCGAACCAGTTGGGGTGACCTATAGCAGAGGTATTGGTTATCCAATAAAGGTACCCGGGCGGCGGTACCCATTCCCGCCTCCCAAACTGTGAATAGCCCTTTGATGCCTTTGTAGCACGTGAATTTCTGCGAAAAATTGAGCCTTATTATTATTGTAATTTGATGGGAAGCGAATCCACACCGGTAAATTCCGGAAGCTAATACAAGCGTCGTTTCCGCTACACCGTAAGGAAATGCTGAGATATCATCACAATCACCATCAATTGAGGAAAGACTTCAGATCTAACTTTAGATAAAGGCAATTGTTTCCCCGTTCTAAACGTAATTTCCATCTGTTTCTACACTGATCATAAAATCTCCGGAAGTGTGTCTAAATCCAAACCTGTTTGAAAGAAAACTGATGTCACAGATTTAAGTATAGATAACTCCACGAGAGTTCGCAGCAACCAAGAAAATACCTTAAAAAAAACCCTCGACTATGTGCAGAAGCGGGCGGTCCGTTTGACAGATTCTCCTAACTTAACAAACGGATTGCAATCTTTAGAGCACAGGCGCCAGGTGGGAACGCGGTCCTTGTTCTACTGGTATTACAATGGAAGATGCTCCGAGGAACTAGCGTCATTGATCCCCTAGGCACCAGATCCGATCCAGTCGGGAAACACGCCAAACACGCGCCCAACATTTGTACACGGTTAACATTAGTCACATGAGTACAGGTCGTTTCTACGACTCGTTCTTGAGTTCAACAGCTCGGCTGTGGAACGATTTGCTGGCCTCTGTGTTTCCTCCCTCCTACGACATGGGTCTCTTCAAGACCCATGTTCACTCCTTCCTCCTCAAAAACGACCTCCACACAGCATCTTCAAAGATAACATAGGCCCTGGGGGAAATTATTTTCCTCAGGGCCTCCTGTGTGGAGTTATTAAAAAAAAAATAATTAAAAAAAAATTACTAAAAGGTTTCTTCTTCACCTTCGTGTGCTCTATCAGACCCCCCGACGTTGGCGATCACCCAGGTAAATGTATCTCTATCTGCCCGGAATAGCTCCTCAACACTTCTAATACCGGTCCACTCTCGTACATTTCGCAGCCAAGACATTTGTCTCCTACCAGGCCCTCGGCGACCCTCTATCTTGATACGGAAAGGTTTAACATAATATATTATGTCGTAGGTACTGATGTGAACTATTTTATTTAATTGCGTTGTAAATTTAAAATATCGGCCAATAAATTGTTAAAGTGCACCTTAAAATCTTCTTTAATGGCCTATCTTGTACTAAGCACAAATAATAAAAAAAAATAACTCACATCCGTACGAAAATACTAGATTATGCCTAAACAACCTTAAAATTATTAAAGCTAAATTTTACCGACTGGTATCCCCGAGAGTCGTTCTCCGGTCCAGTGCATGATATTGCAAAATGATTCCGGTTCCCGGGTTCGCCTGTTTCGGCTGCTTTACATTCCCTCCCGTGTCACTCTAGTCGTAACGAATTTAATTTTGTACCAAGTTTTATCATAAATTATAACGTTACTTGTTAATAAATTTGACCGCACAATCAAGAGTTCTTATTGGCAAATTCTCCCTACACACGCATCTCAGTTTACAATAGTCAGAAATGCTGTAAGTTGCAAATCCAAGACAGAATAAAATACATATATCACCACCTTTCCAAAAGATATTTGTTTTACTTTTTGATTAAAAATATTATAGAGATTGGTATGGTACTTTGGCCTCAAACCCAAAATTAAGTTTTGCATGAGAAAGTAAACAATAGAGAACTCCAGTCCAATTTTTTATTCTTTTTTTATGAATTCTTCTAACTTAAATAACTGCATATTTATTTTTATTTTTATAGTTAGTTTTAATAGTTAAAATAAATGTCAAAGTTTTAATTTTTCAAGATCACCCGAAAACCACCGAATCTAGTGACGTCATCATGACCAACTGAAGTATGAATTTTGTAGGGAACTGGAATCAGCTGTTCGACTCCCGCCTTTTTAATTTCAGCATCGGAGCGTTTTACTGTTCATTATGATCGTTTTTTGTACAGTTAGAGTTTTTGAATATTTTAAATAATATAGAAAAACTAATAAAGATACTTTATTTTTGATACTGACTAATTTAGGCCTATATAATGTTTCAATAAAAACAAAAACTATTATATGTCCAAATCTCTATAAACCAATAACACGGAATGTCGAACGGCTTGCGTCTTACATTTCTATTGATTTCTATACAACTTTGACCCAGGTGACGCGGCGCGGTGACGTCACGCCGCCAAAATCCAGCAATACCAACTTGACAGGGTGTTTTAATGACACGTTTTAAAATGGACTTTTTAATATTTTTTCTAAAACTCTACGTTAAATATTATGTAATAAAACTTATATATTCAGAATCAGCGTATATATGAACATATTTTTTTAAAGCCATAATATTTTTCACTGGAGTTCCTTTTTGAGCTAACTTCGGGCAACCGGACACACCCGCGACACCATTCTATCTGTTTTTATCTCCCCTGTTATTTCCCCCTAGGGGCAAGTTTTTTTTATTTTCTTTATCCTGTCTATCAACCTTTCCCTTTGTCTTATTTCTTTTCCCGGAGTTTTTCTCATTTTATATTCGGTCATATAATGGTTACCCTAAGGACGTTTTTACTTGGAAGGTGTGGGGGGACTTTTATAGGTTTTCCTTTGCGAGGTATTTGTTGGAACTTTTGTGTTTTTTTCTACGGATGAACAAACATCGTCTTCTCTTTGAGAGTGATTGGTATTGAAGTAACCGGCTCTATTGCGGGTACAGGTGAGCATATAATAAAATTAAAATAATACCGTTGAAAAAATCTGAAACGGTATTAACGATTTTTAGGAAATACATTTGAGCAAAATTATTAATGGAAATTGGAGAAATTGGTCATAGCACCAATCCGGCAAACAGAAGATTCCGAGTTCAATTGCAGGTCTCACCTATTGAAATCTCACAATTATCCAAACCTCCTTTTTCTCACCACTGCCGGACGCCATAGCACCACTGGTTCCGTAAAGTAGAAAGCAATTGGGACCCTTGTGTGGTATTCACACTGTGAGATATCTAAAACTTCCGAGCTTCTCTCATAGATGGCAGGGATAAGAGCTTTCCTGAAAGTCCGCAAGATGGCGGCAGAATTGGTTCCCAGTTAGTTCGCCAGAGGGCCGAGGTTAGCGGTTCCCACAGAAAACAGTGGGAATCAATTATAGCCAGCTTCTAGTTAGGTCAACTGACGGTAGTCACTACTTGTAATACGCAAAGTATTAATAAATCACGGATTAACCAAAAGAACTCATTTCTTCCCTAAGAGAAACCTCTTTCCAAGACGTGTTGGAGATGCTGATTGTGAGAACACACTAAAATATCTGTACCTACCTATTTAAACATAAACCTTTAAACGTAACTCTCTCACAGGTAAGGGTACCAAATAGAATACACATATTACACGCAAGAAAACTATATATCTGAAACGGTGCTGTATAAATTACATAAAGCAAAATCTTTCAAACGGTAATTTCTGGCATCACATAAAAAAATCATCTTCGTACGTAGCCCAGTGTTGATCGTTTGTGACTCCCAATTATTATTTCTTTATTTTTTAAAAAGAAAGACAAATATACCCGGGTTACGAATGACCCAACACTGTTTGAAAATCTCCTACTAATAACCCAACAAAGTTTTAAAGTTACGAATAACCCAACAATGTTTGAAAATCTCCTACTACACACTAAGCTGAAAATGTTGCTTGTGTCGGGATGAAGAATCCAGCCGAGGAATCGAACACGCGACGCCCGGATGGGACCCAAACTCAGCCACTGATCGGTCGCAGTCACTGACTGGTCTCAGCCTGTGGTCCGATCGGTCTCAGGAGTACGTTTTGCATACTTGATGTTAATTATTACAAAACTTCGCCACGTAAATGCAAAGCCACGAATAGATTCGCTAGACTGAGCTTAGCAAACCTCACGCCAAGTTTGTTTCCTTTAAATTTGTTAAAATTTCTACTACCTCCTGGTTCTTCTCCAAATCTTGAGCCGATCGTGAATCGCGAGCCCGATCCGCTATTGCCAGACACGCGAACATATTTCAGATAGCGTCAGACAATAAAACTTTTTCCGCAAATGTGAAAGGTTAGACACGATGATTAAGTGTCGTAGGCCGCCCTGGGAATTTTATTCACTTGGAGTTGTTTAGCTTCTCTAACAGAAATCTTCTGGGGAAAGCAAACTCATCGAATCTAGTGATGTGGAAAGGAAAAGTTATTGAATTATCTGCTAAAAATATCATAATATACATTCGTTGGTTGTGGTCTTGATTTAGACTACACACAGCATTTAATACACTCAGAGAGGGCTATCGTGATTTATTTTCAGGGTATTAGGCCGTTTTGCGCTACCTCCTTCTTTAGCCAATGTTACGAACAGCGTTACAGTGTCCATCATCGGGGCAAATTTGTAATCAATAGTGGTAAAGTTACACAGAACACGCCTAATTACGGAGGTAATTGAAATTCACAAAGATCCCAATAATATTAATAGAGAGGACGGGGCTAAGCTCAATAGTTCTTGGTATCCGGTCGTTACATAAAAGTATTTTGTAACACGGTGTGTGCACCCTCTTATACACACTTTATTTATGGTCTCGGTGTGTGGCACCTCTAGCGCTTGACCATTGGTAGCATTGATATTTGGGCATTGTTTATATTGCGAGCCCTGCAATATTTTGGAATGCAACAGTTGTTGATCCTGCACAGATTCAAATCAGTAGATTTGAAAAGAAAGCCAGTCATTCTTTGTGGAGCAGCCGAGAGCTTTGGGCGGTCCTCTTGACCGCAACACGACGGATCCTTTTTGATCGTGATTGTAGACCTTGGTCATTATACCTTCGGAGCTGAGTGGAAATCATCCTGGAGGGATGATTGGCATCTAGAATCGTCCGCCTTTCCTGCTTCTGGAGGGTCCTTTTGGCTGGGAGCCAATTCTCTGCCCTTCTCACGATGTGAGATTCGTTCCACAAAATGAGATTTCATCATGCTTCAATTCAACTTACCACGATATCAACATGAACTATTTAAACCTAAGCAAGCCCTTGCCAGACAGCCTTAGTTTTCAGGGTGTCATTTTAGTTTAATATATTTTTGTGTTTCTAATACCTTCTTTTCTTTCAAAATCTATAACCTATACCTTACATCTGCCATGCGAGTTAATCTTGTTCAAAGTAATCTACTATGTATATTATTTCCACCTCATCCCCGGTAATTAACAGCTACACCAAAACTAAACACAGAAAACCATTTTAAATTATATTGTAATACCAGCTCGTAGACGATTGGAGCTGGCAAAATATTATCGCATCTACGTACATAAGCACACACTTTACCACTATCGATTACACATCTGTCCTGATGATGGAAACTATAACGCTGTCCGAATCGAAGGCTAAAGAAAAGGGTAGATAAACACGGCATAATATCCCAAAAATAAATCATGATAGTACTTTCGGCCGCGAAAATCTAAAATACTCAGATAGGGCCTTTGAAAATTCTAAGAATTTGTTTTTGTAATTGTATTCTGTTTTTCATCTTTTTTAAAATATAATTCATTAATTTGTATAGCGTTATTTGTTGGTTAAAAATCACACCAAGAACTTCCTAGGCCTTCTAACAAATAAGTACAGATATAAAATACTTAACTTGCAGGTCATTTCAAATAAATCAATTTCATTAGAAAGTAAAGCTTGGAGAAGATACAAACATTGCAAACTGTTTTATTATACATTTGCTAGTTTATCCTCCTTTACTAGACAATACACGTTTAAAGTTGATTAAGCCTCGATTACATTGAGCGAGTTTACAAGCTACTAGTCGGCAAATCTAAAAGCGGGCAAATGGTCAAGTGCGATTGTGATAATGACACATAAAACGTTCCACTCGGTAACAAGCTAGCGAAAAACTGAGCTAAAATAACCACTCCCGCGCGAACTAATTCTGTCGACATTTTGTAGAAAACTGAGATATTCGCAGCTAGCTCACCGCTAGTAGCTATTTTCCGGCTACTTAACAGATTGTACAACGAATAATCCAGATCAAACAGTAGTTTGACAGTTACGAAATCAGCTGTTCGCGGGCCGCCATCTTGCCATCCGCCGTACTCGCTAGCGAGTAGCGAGCAAAGTTGACCCCCTTTCAACTCTTCGTAGATTGTTCGGAATCTGCTAGTTAGTTAGTAATACGATTACACTGAGCGAGTTTGCAAGCAGATAGTGAATTCGCCGGCTAGAAGCTTGTAAACTCGCTCAATGTAATCGAGGCTTTAGTTGCAAAAGTATGTACAATTGATAATTATTTTAAACATGAATACATTTTTTTGAATATTTTTATCTTTCGAAGTTAATGTGTCATTTTTAGTGTAGTATTCTGGTAAATATATAAACATATTATTTTCTGTGATTTATTATATTTGTGTATGTAAAACTATATTACCAACTTATATTCTGTAATGTATTCTATTATGGCACTTGTCATTTTTACTATTGATTATTCCTGTTTCCTGTATTATGCGTTGTCATTTGTCTGTCAACTTTTCCGTGTTGTATTATGTTCAGTATTCCGATTTAATCTATTATTGTGTACTAGTTCCCAGAGGTCGAGGGTTCAAATCACGGCGTTGAAAAATTAGAAAAACTTCAATTTCAACGATTGAAACACAGTTTATTTGCGTGTCTTTCCAGTGAGGAAGATGCATACTTTCAGAATCGCGTGATGAGGGACCATCATACAGAATCGAAACGTTAATTAAAATGGCTTTACTGGCGTTAAATAACCTCCTTGTTCGGGGCTTTTACATATGAATAGTGAGAAATATACAGTATTTATTGTACATAATTGAAATACCTCAGTAACATATTTTATATTTGTTTAAAGATAAATTGAAGAAGTCCACTGACTTGGTATGATTATTTCCCTCCATTCTGGGCAAAGAGGAATACATATGGTAGTTAGTCCCAGAATTTCTGCACTGAAATAAGTCCTGACTTCTCGTATTATGTTGTGGTATCCGGAAGCTTATCAGTTCAAACAATACCGGACCACTAAAAAAATCATTTAGAATTTTATATAGAAATACCAAGTCAGTGAAAATTCTTCTGTCTGACAATTTGAGCATATTCATATCATTTAATAGTGTTGTAGTCAACATAATTGCAGGATACCCATTTAAATTGTATTCTTTCAACAGCTTGTACATGAGTATTATAATGTGGATTCCAGACGGGAGAATTGAACTCAAGCTGACTTTTAACGTAAGCAAAATGTAACAGCTTAATACACTTTATATTGTTAAAATTTCTAGTTAGCCTAGTTAGTAAATCCCAACATTTTGAAGCCCTTATTACAGATTTCTGTTAGGTGGTTAACAAATGAAATATTTACTTGAAAAGTGATGCCTAAGTCTTTAATTTGTATTAATGTCTCAAGAGAATTGTTATCAATGTTGTAATTAAAAATCATTGGATTTTTTATTCGAGAAAATCTAACAATTTGACATTTAGAGATATTTAAATAAAGTCTTCTTCAAATTTTGCAAATTCACTTTGTGGCACCATTTTATTAATGAAATAATTAAAAACACTTTGTTTTTACCACAATAAACTTTATTTAAAAGTCAACATGTTTCAAGAACGATGTTCTCTTCATCAGGACGTAAAATGTACTAAAACTAAATGATCGAACATAGAACGGCGTGGGTAGAAATGGAAGTAGTGGGGGAGGAGAGAGGTGAAAAGGGGAGGTGCTTAGAAGATCAACAAGGGGGAGGGGGGAAAGGGGGTACTTAGAAGAACAAAGACAAAAAATTACAATGGAAATATGTTTAAGATAGGGTTACTCACAAAATTAATTTGATTGAAAATAATATTTAAGTTTCTATTGACATTTTTCCTAATTTCTAATATTTCTAAAAGATCTAAGTGAAAACCACTAACATTAGTGTGTAAAATTTTAAAACCAGTATTTATATCAAATGAATGGTTAAATTCAATTAGATGGTTAGCAAATTCCGAATAATTATTGCTATTTAGACATCTCAAATGTTCCTTAATCCTCGTTTCAAAATTTCTGCAAGTTTTACCTACGTAAAAATGATTGCAGTCATTACAATTCAATTGGTAAACTCCAGATTTTTTCATTTTTTGGTCTTTGTCCTTGTTATTTAAAATATAATATTTTAATTTATTATTCGTATAAAAAGCAGGCTGCTTTTTGTTGGCTGTAATCCAACAGTGAGGAAAAAATCGATATCGGAATCCTCTTTATGGGCAAGATTTAAAAATACTTGACAAGACTTTAGAAAAAGCTTTTGGAAAGGTTGGAAAAGGTATTTGAGAGTTGTTTTTGCAGGTTGATTTCGTAAAGGACCGTAAAAAACATTAAACTCATTTCTGACGCATGTTTATTGTAATAACAATAAAATTAAAAATTGATTTAACGGAACCAAGCGCCGCAGAGTCTAGGGACGTCGATTGCCCATCGCAGACGGGGCGGAACTGCTACAAAATGGGTGTGACTAGTGCGTTCTTACAACGATGGCATAAGGTTCACTTTAGAAATCCAAATTCACCGAATGCCGGCCGTCTTGATTGATGTCAAAAATAACAACGCAAAAATGCATATTTTATTTTATTTTGTGAAGTTCAGGCATAAATATCATTTTTTTTGCGATTATTATAAAAAATATATTTGCACTTGAAAGTGTTTTTTATAGACCTAATACTTTATTATTTTATAGGCTTATAAAAAGACGTATAAAAAATTATCTGAACGAACAGTCTTCTCAACACGAGCCACGCCCATATGTGCCCAGTTGAGTTTGTTTGATGTCTTGTGCCCAGATGGAATAAAATATTATGATCCTTGAAAAATCTGATAAAAGCAAAATTAAGCCAAAGCCGAGCGTTTTTCTCATCGAATTCCGAATAAAATGCTGAATTTATTCAGCCATTTCAAAAGGTTGGATAATGTCATGAGTTTTCGGAGAAAACACTTTATTGCGTATTGGCTTAAGGCAGCTGTTCTCAAACGGTGTTCCGCGAATCTGTTGTAAGGGTTCCGCGAACCTAAAGAAATTAACTTTTAATATAACTAACTAAATTGCTTTCGGTGTATAACAAAAATTGAACTGTTGATAATATATGAATACCGGAAACTTAAAAGTTGTAAGGGCCATTTCGTCGCCTCAGTTCTTATTTGTCCAACAGACCATTTTACTTTTTGTTCAATCTCCACTTTAAAATTAAAATAAAGTATAAAAAATGATAGTTAATCACTTCAATAAGAATTATTTAAACAAATGGGACCTTTACCTTTCCGGAAATAGCTTTATCTTAAATTCCTAACATAATGTTTCATTGAAATAATGAAAGAAAACCTTCTCCGCCTGGAAAATTTTCTATTGGTCTGTTGGACAAAAACAAACTAAGGCGAAGATTTACAAAAAAAGAAGTACTACAACACACGATTTTGCATTACTTCGACGTGCTTCGTCATAATGAACTTTTCGCTAGTGTTTCTCAAACTGCGTACCTAATGATTTACGAAGTTTTATTATCGCCCGGTGTTTCTTACAGCACAAGTGTTCCGCTAACCTTTTATAGGTGTAGCATGAACTTGTTAACGACTTTTTTTTTTTGTTATGATTTTTGGGGTGTTATGTCGTGTTTCGCTACCTCCTTCGTTAGCCAACGTTTCGGATAGCGTTACTCAGCTCATCTGCCCTGATGATGGACACTGTAACGCTGTCCGAAACGTTGGCTAAAGAAGGAGGTAGCGAAACACGGCATAACACCCCAAAAATCATAACAAAAATACTTTTTGGCCGTGAAAACCTAAGAACATACTTGTTAACGACTGTCAAGATTGATGAAAACGAAGCCCCACTACATTCATGAATTTTGGAGTTGAAACTAAGATTCCCTTTCTTTAAGGGGGTATTCTAGTCTAAAAAAATAAAAATAAAAAAATTCTTCATATTTTCAAAGTTTAAATATTCAAAGATATCTTCCTTAAAAGGATTTTTCGGAATTCGCATTATTTTAAAAGTTATAATCATTTTAATTTCGCGGTTTAGACAGAATCTAACCAAAATCTAAATAGAACAAAATTTTACACACATTTTTCTCAAAACCACTTTTTTCAAGACGGTTGACACGATATCTCAAGTTCTACTAAACGAATTTACTTGAAATTTGTTGTGAGCTTTCTCTATACATTACTTTATCGCATGAACCAGAATTATAACAAAATTTTAATTTTTACTATTCTAAAAAAATTCAGAAAGTCGAAAAAACGTGTAAAAATATGACTTTTTTTTCAGACAGCCGCCATTTTGCGAAAAAAAAGATTATTGACTTCTCCGAGGTATGTTTTTAGGAATTCGCGGCCAAAAAGTATTTTTGTTATGATTTTTGGGGTGTTATGCCGTGTTTCGCTACCTCCTTCTTTAGCCAACGTTTCGGACAGCGTTACAGTGTCCATCATCAGGGCAGATGATTACAGTGTTACAGTGCGTTACAACGCTGATGCACTGTAACGCTCAAAAAAAAAAAAAAGACTTCTCCGAGGTTCACGCCATAGCAGCATTTGTTTGGACTAAAAATAAATTTGGCTTTTTTTCGGATTACTAGAAGGGTTGCAATTGTGTCAACCAAGTTTTTTTTAATTTTTCGTTTGATTTTTTTTTTGTGTATTCTTTAATGTTTAATAAATATTTGGTAAAATAATGGCTACAAAAATATTATTGGTTTTTTTTATTGCAACTGAAAAACACCTACATTTTATGCTTCTAGACTAGAATTAAAAAATCCCCTTAAACAAGTTGAAATTTGACTTTTAAACAGCATATTCAAGGTATTAAAGACAAAATCATCCCCTTAATTAGTGTATTCAGCCGGCTATCACATCTGTTGCCAAATAAATTAAAAAAAGGTTTATATTATAGTCTCGTGCACTCACACTTAAATTGTTTGATTGAAATCTGGGGAAACACATGTGAAACATATATAATGAACATATATACATAACATATATATGAACTACAAGTAATTCAAAACAAGTTAATCAAAAAACTATTTCACTACAAGCCTAGAACATCCACAAAAAAAGTATATATAGAACAAAACTATTAACATTAAAAAAACTGTATGAATACAATACATGTCTGAAACTTTATACGACACACTGACGAAATCATCAACAAAGCCAGCAAAATGCTGGGATTTATAATTCGTATAACAAAACCTTTCCGCAACATTAAAACTCTTTATTCCCTTTACACGGCGTACGTCCGTCCCCACTTAGAATACTGCACACCGATCTGGACTCCTTTCTACCAAGCTCATGTCGAAAGAATCGAAAGTATTAAAAAAAAAAATTTAAACACATAAATTACAAAAAAAACTTACACTTTTCAAATTACACCGAATGTATTAAATTTCACAACTTCAACTCCCTATATACACGACGATTAATTTTTGACCAAACCTTGTTATTTAAAATTTTGAATAATGGCCTGGACTCGCCAGAGCTTACCGACTTAATAAACATTCATATTCCGACAAGATCAACAAGAAAATCCGACTTATTTTATTTACCATCATGTAGAACTAACATTAGAAAAAATTCCCCGATTCCCCGTTTATGTGCGCAATATAATACAACATTTTAAAATATAGACATTTTTAACAATACCCTTCAGAAATACCGAATAGAAGTAACGCGTACGATTGAAAATTAATTCAAAATTAATTCAAGATTGTAGAATGTATCGGGAGCATCTCCTATCCTTATCCTATTTTCCTCTTCCTCTCCCCCTCACCAAAAATTAATAAAACTCCATCTTCAAATAATTTTAACATAGTAGACCTTTTTGGCTTTACTTAATTTAATTTTATATGTATGTATCCATATTTAATGTAAAAGCTGTTGTCTCTTACAAATAAATAAATAAATGTCTTCTTATATAACAAATAAATAAATAAATGTCTTCTTATATACAAAATAAACAATAAACTCATATATACAAACACAGAATTCATTAAAATATCCAAAGTACACAAACACGACAACACGATAACATACATTTAAACACCATCCACACTAACTATGGTAAACAATCTATTGGTTACGAGGGGGGCAACTTATATAATTGCCTACCAAACGACATTAAAAAAGAAAAAAAGGTGGGTAAATTTAAAAAAAAAATGTAAATGTTCATTCTTGATAAACAGAGCAATGAAGTGGAGTAGCGATGTATTATGGTGTTTAGTATTGATTTAATGTATTTAAATATTTCTGGTTAATATGAGTGAAAATGTAATTTCCTTTTTTACTAGAATAAAAAAAAAAAAAAAAAAGTGTTCAATTGCTTGGAAAGGGTTGAGAATTAATGTCTTAGGATCGGGAACTACAACAAAAGTAATTCATTAAGACGGCACGTAGGTACTGTTGAAAGGTCGGTTCGCCCGATACCTACAATAAAATGCGACTAAAAAAAACGGGAAACAAACCAGAAATTCAATGTTTCGCGCAGTGTATATTAAAAAGTAACTGTTTAAATATTGAAAGAGAAGAGCCAGGAGGAATTAAACCTCAGTAATACAATTTAACAGGACATGAAAAACTCATTTACTACGTTAAAAGAGGCAGATTTAAAGGAACAATTAAAAGTAAGAAAAAAAATCAGTATATCACCATTTTATATGGCACTAGCTTCTACCCGCGGCTTCGCTTGCGTAGTTGGAATTAGGTGGAAATACCACTGATTCATTCATTCGTTCATTCGTTCACTCACTCACTCACTCATTCGAATGGTTTAGCAACATGCGCAATGCCATTCAAAGAAATAAATTGATTCTCCCTGCATGTCTTTTCCCATACGTCCCCGTTCCCTTCCCTTTCCCAACCTTCCCCATGCCTTTCCTCCCTGCCGCTAAAACATATGAAATACACATATTTTCATTTGTACAAATTTTATAACGCCAAAACTTACCATTATATACAGCCTACGTTACTCGCTGATAATGTAGCTTTCTATTGGTGAAAGTATTTTCAAAAACTGTTTAGTGGTTTAGGCGTGAAAACTTAACAAATAAACACACTCGCTTTTGCATTTATAATATTAAGTACAGATATAATGACAGTAAACGGATATTTCAAAGGTCCATAGCTCACGAAGGACCATAGTACCTGAAATTATAAGTATTAACCTAGAAAATAAAGAAAGAAGAAATGTTCGTAGAGCCAGAGCTATTGCTGATTTTCTTCGATTTCGCTAATCAAAGAAAAAAATTGATATCATTTACTCGGATGTGCATACTATTATCACTAACGACTTACATTAATAATAGATACTTATAACGGGATAAATTGTATAGCACCGTTTAGGTGAAAAATCAACTCAAAATGCGTTGTTCAAAGTTCAAATATCTATTCGTTAGTTCAAAAAAGAATGTATAAACGATTAAGTCATAATAATGCTGAAGAATACATTAACATTCATGATCGGGCAGCTAACAATAACACTCCTTAGGTAGATGGCGATAAGGTTTAAATTCCCGCATAACAACAGCCTTCTATTTTCATGTATATATAAACATCGCCAAATGTAGTGTTTAATTTTAGTTTTCGAAGGTCGGGCACAAATATTAAAGATGTTTGTTGGACATTTACACAATACACAGCAACACCTACATACATACATCTACACATCATAGACCCTGTGCTTGTAGTTAGTATTGTTAGATATCCTTCCTACCCTTCCCTTTAGACCCATCATTTTTGCTTTACCCACGTCTGTCATTAGTCGACCCTCGCCGCCTAAACATCTCTGCATACCGCTCATATTCCGCTTACCGCATATCGCAAACCGAATCCCGCATACCGCGACTAATATCCATACTAATATTATAAATGCGAAACTGCTCGAGTTTGTTTGTGACCTTTTCAGGCATTAACCAATAAAAAGACTTTAAAAATTCATTAACCAATAGAAAGCTAAATTATATGCTCTGACTATATGTTGTATATGATGGTAAGCTCTGGCGTTATGAAATTATAAATATTAATATATTTTATTTGTTATACGTTTTCTGTCGCTAACAAAAGCGAGTTTTTGCTAACGTCAGAAAAAAATCGTTTCCATGGAAACCATGTTGATATATTTGTGGGCTCTAAGCTGGTAGGTACTGAGCCCCCTGGTCAGCTACTGCTCCAGGAAATTCAAATATTAGAATATGTTTTGTTTTTTTTGGACAAGCTTCTGTTTTGGAACAAATGTCAGATAGAGTTCCTGCATTAAAAATATAATTCGTAACGATTAGGTATAAACACTGAATAATAAATAGTGTAATTTTTTATTATATTAACAAACTTCCAAATATTTAATTAAAAATAAACATCCGAAATGTTTGTAAGCGCATAAATTCCGAACGAATGAACAAAATTGGATTTTTTTCAACAATTTTTTTTCTTTGAGCTATAACTTAATGAAATTTAGGTGGTAGGCGAGATGTTTGAAAACTGAATGTAAGGGAATGAATGTATGGAATGCTGGAGGGGGTGGGGGTGGGGAGGAGGGGGGATAATTGATAAGTTCAACCGCTACAGTAATTTCCCGTAATATCATGCGAGCGAAGCCGCGGGGAAAAGCTAGTAGTCATATAAATGCGCAATAAACCCAGCCAGGATAGTAGCCCAGTAAGTCCTTTTTTCCTTTCCTTGTGCATATTATCTACTTGTGCAATGTTCTTTCACACACATAAAACACGCATCATTCATGGTCCTTCGACATACTCAAAACCGCACAAAAAACGCTTCAGATGTTTTACGATAATTTTTAAAGGAAATTAATTTACCACATTATACAATAAAACATAACCGGAAGAGAGTTCGTAAATAGGAGATTTTGAACTTCAAAGCAGTTTTTATAGGCCTGATACTTTATTTTTATAGGCTTATAAAAAGACTTGTCAAATAAAACGTTTGGTCATTTCAAAGGATAAGATGTGTTCTACTCGCAGTATTTAATTAAAGCATCTAAAATAATTCTAAGCGATATAATTTTCTAACAAAAAACACAGGATGTTGGATCACTACGTATTGCCTTAAAGCTGGTTCACATTACGCTATCAAATATAAAAGATCATAGCACGCCAAATAACGCTCTCCATACAATCCCTTCAGACCGTTCACACCTAAGTGTTTTTAAGCGCAGATCAATCATAGACAATACACATCTCAGACGTAACCGCTCCAGACGCGATATCCCAGAAGATAACTCTCCCCTTCTCCGACTAAAACAGGAGAGGGGGTCATTGTAATTACGGAGCTGCCTAGACCCGTGGATGACAGATGTCAAGTTGACAGATTTCAGTACAAAAAATATGCGTTCCGTTGTCGCTCCCTAATTCGACTGAACCCCTCTCCTACCACAGGACGAAATATTTGATAGCCTCGTGTGAAAGGACAAAAGATAAGCGCTCGCAAATCAACAAGCGTAATGTGAACTAAGCATTAATTTTTCACCATACGATAAAAATGCTTCTTCAGAGCAATTTTCATGACAATATCCGACGTTGAAAAATACAGGATAATTACGTCTATTCCAACTCCTTGGGCGCAATGGCGGTGTTTACTTAATCGTGACAATTAAAGCACATTAATCACTTCAGGGGAACAAAAGCAGTGCCTTCTGTTGGGTGAGACATTAGAACAAATTATAACTAATTTCAGAACACTCGAGGAGACTTGTGATAAACTATGACTGATGACAGAGCTAGGAGATCGAAACTGCTTTGACTAAATGCGGGATATTTGTAGGCATGGGTTGCGAGGGATTTAGTAGCCCTTTTGGCTCTTCTTGTCTCTTTTTGGCTCTTCTTGTCTCTTCTTCGCTCTTCTTAACTCACATGTGTTATTATTGCATCATCTTTCAAATTCTCACACTTTGCTGTCTAGTCTAGAAGTAAAATAAACTTAGATAAATTTATGAAAAAAAAAATCTTGGAAAATTGACCTTTGTAAACAATACAAAGCTGAGCAATGAACACGCCCCAATAAAATAAAGAAATAAAAATATGTTTTTATTAATTTATGAGAAATCGCGATAATTATAGAAACCAGAAAGTCTGTAGAGCCTTAACTCTTGCATGTAAGTTTGATTGAGGTTTTGGGTTCGCTGAAAAAATGGCAAAAAAAACCGTCTCAATTTAGTCTTTTATTGTTAATGAAAAACCCGTTCCATGTTTACATTACAGACGAAAAACTCCCTCAGTGTTTGTATTCTTAACCAACAAACCTGTCAACGATCTGACGGCCTCCGCGGTCTGGTGTTAAAGATCCTCAATTATGAATCCAGAGATCGCGGGTTCAAATAAAAAAAACGTTCTAGAGTGAGAGACACTTTCAATATCACCCTGGTGAAAGATCACAATTCCGAATCGAAACGTTGCATGAAATGGCTTCGGTCGTGTCTAGCGACCAGATATCAATAGTCAGGAACCATCTCCACCTTAATCTTCCCAATCTCTCTTCCCACCACCGTCAGCCCCACAACATACCCCAATTGGGTTGTCATAGTCCCACTGGCACCAAACTGTTGGGAGCAATTGATTCTCTTACTTGCGGTAATGATATTATTTTAAAACGATTGATCAACCAAAAACCCTTACAACCTTAGCATCCTCAATGAAAACCTATCTATGTTTGTGTTATCAAAGAAAAACTCTTTCAAATAAAACAGCTCTCAATGTCTGCATTATAAACGTAAACCCCCCCTCAATCTTTGTATTAACGACGAAAATCGCCCTTAACGTTTGCATCATTAATCCCTCTCGACGTTTGCATTATTAATGAAAAATCTCTAAACGTTTGTGTTACCAACAAGACCCCCCCCTCCCTCCCTCCCTAAACGCTTGCATTATTATCGAAAAAACCTCTCAACGTTTGAATTATTAGCGAAAATCCCATTAAACGTTTGTATTACCAACTAAAAGCCCTCTTAACGTTTGTATTACCCACCTTTGTTTGAATTATTAACGTAAACCCCTCAACGTGTGTATTAGGAAAGAAAAGCCGTTTAAACGTTAGAATTACCAACGAAAAACCCTCACAAAGTTTGTATTACCAATTAAAAGCCCTCTATATGTTTATATTACCAACGAAAATCCCCCTCAACGTTTTTATTATCAACGAAAAACCCTCGTAAGCTTTTGCATTACCAACGAAAACCCCCTCAACGTTTGCATTATCAACGAAAAACTCTCTAAACATTTGTTTTACAAACGAAAAACCCTAACGACGTTTGCATTATCAACGAAAACCTCTCACAATTCCTTTATTATAAATGAAAAACCATCTCAATATTTGCATATAATTTGAAAAATCCATGTTCAGAGATAAAATAATAATAAATATCCTTACATTTAAGAGAAATTTCCTCCAGGGTTCCGCCTACCTCCCTTGTGCAAATTAGTTTTGAATTCGCCTCCGGCAACTCGTTCCCGCAATTAAATTTCCCGACTTCCGACGGAGAAAATACTAATTGGTCTATACTTTAAGCCACTTTGAATCTTGGAAAATTAATAAGGAAAATGGTTTCTCTATTCTTATATTGAGAAAAACATTCTTCACAACTGTTTAACAAGTATAAAAAAAAACATCGCAATGGCGCTCAGTAAAGGCAATAAATTTTAGTTAAAAAAATTATTCACAAACAAAAAACAAAATCATAAAATTTTGCAGACAGAAAAAAATTATATAACGAGAATTTTATTTTGTTACACAAAATAATTCGTGTTACGTAATTAAATTTTGAGAGTCAAAGGCTTCGTGGGGATAATGATTGTTTTCTCAATTTTCTCTCCTTTGGTACATCATTGTGTGGTGCGTTGTCGCCATTTATACAATATTTAATTTACGCGTACCGGTAAAATGGGGTAAATTTATCAATTTTCAATTTCGAAAGAAAATAACAATTTTACAAAAAAAATTGTCGCAAAATCCATCGAAATAAATTTTAAAAAATATATATTTTAACACAATTGGGAGGCGAGTATAAGCCGCCGTCTGGGAACCATTTATTGGTTAATTAAGACCTCTGCCATAGGTCACCCCAAGTAGTTCGCTACGTTTGGTGACTTAAAAGAGATGCACGGGTTCACGGGCTCTTGGCGGCGGATGCCGCCCACAAACTGCGTGAAAGGCCGAATCGAGAGAGACTGGTTGAGGGAGACCTTTCGGAACATCCATCCTTCCCACTTGCACCACTGTGGGAGGGATAGATTCACACGTCCGTTACTCTTGGACACATTGATTCTTCCTTCGTTCCTTTTCTCTTCTTCCCTCCTAGAACTATATTTTTCCTTCTTAGAACTTCCTCTCCTTCCTTTCCTAAAAAGTCCTCCCACATCCAAAGATGACATAGGCCCTGAGGGGACTTATTTTCCTTGGCTAGTCAAAAAAATATGGTGACAATTTGTCAGCTTTTGGGGCGACAATGGTATACCATTTTTAAGCTTATTACAATATTTAGACGATGTGGGCAGACATTTCTTGTGAAATGGTCTCATTACTATGAGGATTTCATAATTTACCAATGATATTCTTTATACGAGGTTGGTTTTCACCATACCTAAAATCACCCTTGTACACAGGATGTTTAGAGGAACTTTTTGGATTTGAGAATAAAATCCCCAACCAAACTGTAAAATTATTTTTGCTTTAAATTATAAGATATAGTCGATTAAAATTTGAATTTTATCATTTAAGAGGCAAATTGGGCAATTAGTTGTGAGTAAATGAAAAACGTAATTTTTTTTTTGCCATATTTATCATAAAAACAAGATGAAATATAAAATGAAAAACAAAAATTAATAAGAAGAAATCATTTTTATGGGTGCATTTAAATTTAAAATACAAATTACCTATTTGCGTCGGAACAAGTGTTTGTCGTTTATATATTAAAATTACTATATATCCCAAAAAATGCTTTTTGACGATGTTTTATTTTATTTTTCATCATATTTTTAAAATAAACATAGATTTTTTTAATGTTATTCATTTACACCCTGCCCGTAACTATCCAATACCTAATTATTTTTTGTGTTTTAATTAAAAATAAAAATAAATTCACCGGCGACCAAAATATGATTTACATTTTTCACGCCAAATAATGTCAGGAATTACTGGTTAAAGATAGTCAAGAACATCCCTTAACCCCCTGCATACAGTGAAGAGTGACTGCGAGTATGTCATTGCGTACATTTAACCTTCAAAACAGAAGAAAGATCACTACATTCACGAGATTTCGATAAACCACCCTAATCCCCTTCTCCCACCCCTTAACCTATCAGAAATTTGGCTTATTTTTCAGACGGTCAAAATATTTCCGCTTTACAATAAAATGCAAAAAAATATAATATTTCTGAGCACATCCGAAAACTAAAAACTGTTTTTGAAAGGTGATGAAATACTCTATCAAATTTTATAACTCGAAAAAAACACATAATTTTCGAAATATAAATTTTTTGCATGCAAACATAAAAAAGTTTTAAAAATGACTTACCTTACGTATTTTCTAACTAAAATTACTGATACCAAAAAAAAAACACAAAATACTTACATATTTTATTAGAAAAATTTATTATAAACGTTACGTCACCTCACTTTTTTGTCGTTCCATGTAAAAATAATCAAAAATTTTGTTTGCATAAAGGTGTACATTTTAATTTTTTGGTGGTTATTTATTAGATTTGAATATAAAGCATGGTGTTTTGCCTTTCTAACACCGTTCAAAACATATTTGTCACTATGATAGTAAGGGAGATACAGCGATATTTATACGAGACATATGTCGGCTGGAACAAATTTGGTCTCCTTTGATTACAAGAGTTAAAGCAGAATTCCGATATTTCTTGATAAAAATTTTGCACACTTGTTGTCCGAAGTAAGTGGAAAATGTTTGTCTTCATCTAGTTTGGAAAAAACTTTAAGTAAAGCCCGAACAACTTCTGACTTTAGTAACATAAGGCTAGCTTTACACTCGTAATTAAAAATTACGGATTACGTAAGATTTTGACAGGTTACTCCCAGGAGCGTTTACATATGCATCTGACTTGTGGTAATTAATGATCACGGAAGTGTTTCGGAAGTTCAACCTGTGTAACTGCTCGTGCGACCGTTTACATCTGTAAATTTATTTGCGGTAAGATGGCTTCCTTTCAACAACGACCTGCTACTGTCAAATTTACGCGATTTTGTCAATAAAGTCGAAAAGGACCAAATAAAGTGCTGAAATAGAATTTGGCTTTAATTAAACAATTCTCCACGCACTTTTTTTGCCGTCAAAGGCGAAAATTAATGGATTTCTTTCATTTTATTCGAATGACAGCTACCTGACAGCTGCCGACAGCAACCGACTTCGTATCCAAATACGTAATTTTAAAAACAGAGATTATAAAGGTTTCTACCGATAATTAGATAGAAGGATGCTCATTTTCAGAAAACTTAAATAAGTGGAAATAAATACTAGTTTTAAAGGAAAAAAATCCAATAAAAACAAATGTCCTTTGATTTTTGACATTTCGCAACGGCGCATTTTGGTACTATTTCTTACAAAAAGTCCCACAGCTTATCAAACTGATTTTATAAGCTGTGAGAAGGCTGTAATTTCGCGCGGACGCGATTAGACCTGTCAAAAATTCTCCAAAACAGGGCAATGAGAATAATACTTCGACGAAATAGATTCTCAAAAGTAAATAAAATGTTAAAGGAACTAAATTGGCTAACCGTGAAACAGATGTTGACCCTGCACTCGATGATATTTATCCATAAAATAGTGAACAACATGTTACCAAAATACTTCTCAAACAAAATTATATACAACAAGGACATTCACAGACATAATACAAGGACTTGCAAGGAAATCAGATTACAAAAAAAGGACAAAACGAATACGCAGAACAGTTTACTATACAAAGGGATGAAGTTATACAACACTCTACCAGAAACTTTAAAGGCCGCACCAATTGGAAAGTTCAAAATGTATTGTAGGAGATACATAGAACAAGAAAAAATATAGTTTGAAATATGAAATGATATAATTAATTAGGAAATTTTAAACATAAATGTACAATTTACTAAAATAAAACAAATAAATAAATAAATAAAAAACTTCCGGAAGAAGAAGTTCTGTAACATGCTTTAAATTACGTTAAGTGACTTTTGGGGTCGTTTACATTGGTAATTTGGCCATAATTCGCTTACACGAGCGAATTACGGGAAAAAACTTACGAATGTAAAGCCAGGCTAAGGATTCTAGTAGGAACGTAAGTCCTTCAGACTTCAGACCATGTCTGCGTAAACTTTTAACTCGACTCCGTTTGGCAAGCGAGATTAACTTGAACTAGCTGTTTTAAACCCGCTAGTTAGTTATACGGGTTAACTTAACTTCGCTGGTAGTTTTACGGTCAGTAGTATGGGAGAACTCGTAACTCGAACATACTACGGATAACAAGGAACAAACTTGAGGAATGTTTAACCTTTTCGTCCCGGAAAGAAAAAAAATCACACACGATCCGAAGGGGGGTCACTCGGGGACCCCAATTTGTTTTGCTTATTAAAGGGTGTTAATGACATAATTTTCTGTAATTTGTTTTGGTAATAATTAGAGGGAAGTATATTCATCGTATTTCAGTAGTCATTTTCAAAATCGTTTGATAAATAAAGTCATAATTAATATTCTAATGAATTTAGACCATAACGTATATTTTTCATTTTTCCAGCCAACATAACTCCATGTTTCCAAATCTCGACTGGCGATTGGCGCGTAGCGGAAACGATCCAGACCGAATGATCTTTGACCGGCAAGCGAACATTATAGCATTGTAAAAAGAGCAAACGAGATGCGTAGTGAAAACAAACGGGATCTAGTCCTTTCCACTAACAACTCAGAAATAACTTGCTATCGCTTAGAATCGTCCCGATAATTCCAATAGATGGATACGGGGTAACGCCCGAACAGAGGAGAAGGGGGTCGGGCGGGACAGATTCTCCACCGGAATTTGATAGAAATTATTTAATATTTAGAAAAGTAGTAAAGCGATATTAATTTTTTTAATGCAGATCGACAACCAAATAGTTTTTCAAGGATTTTCAAGGATTACCCAAATTATTGAGTATGTGGTTTAAAAACAACTTAGATACAGCGTAAAACTCTCGTAGTGTAAGTGCGTTCCCCTGGTCCGGTACGGAAGTGTTAAAAAGATAACTTGGGATTAGGTTTAAATGGAAGGTACAACCTAACTTCTTATCCCTTTGGAGAAATATGTACTTTAAAAATATCTAGTGTTATAACTAACGGGTGTTTTTTTTAGAGGTATACAAATTCAAAATGAAAAAAAAAAACACATTAAAATAATGTTAATGTCTATGATATTGGCTTTATTTAATAGATAATTTTATGCCATTATTGTTTAAATATGATTTCGGGCATATGAGCGCCACGGCTAGCTCAAATGAAGCGCAATCTTGAAGTCCAATTTTCGACAACTTTATCGAGCAACTGGGGCCTTATATCGGCAAAACCACGGCGAATGTTGACTTCCAAATGGTCCAACGACTCTGGTTTATCAGCATAGATTAGTGACTTCACATACCCCTAAAGAAAGTAAACTAATGGTGTGAGATCACACGATCGTGGAGGCCTAGACCCAGATCTTTCCGCAGAATCTTTCACAAAGTGGGCACAGCTGCGATTGCTGTGCACGATGGCGAATCGACTCATTCGGATTCTCCTCAACACTACTCTCCGCAGCAGCAATAACTTCTTCTTTGTCGTCTTTGTTGATGCGTATTATCCACTAGAGTGAACGTGGTGCGTAAACGATCCATGATCTTCCGAATAACTTGCTCGGATGGATGATTATGTCGATAGTAAAATGGACGTAGTGCACGATAAGTTTGGCGAACCGAACCATGATTTTCAAAATAAATTTGCACAATTTGCAAGTGCACGTTCCGACGCCGGTCTATTCATAGTGAAATGGCAATACGTACTAACTAAAATCAACTGTCAACTGTCAAATTGAGTCTGTAGAAACAATGTTGCCAGTTTAAAAACCAAACCTCTAAAAAAAACCACCCTTTACAAGTAACATCATCGTCGCATTTTATGTTATGTTGGCCCAATATGGAAGGCGGTTGTGGTTACCGCAGCCCCGGGAATCATTTATTGGTTAACCAACATCCCTGCCACATTGCAAGAGGTTCGCAACATTTGGTGACTTAGCAGGAGTGCCCGGCTGAAACTGATTGAGAGAGATCTAACCTAGACCTCTCCTGTCGAACCCTCTCAACCCGTCGCCTTACACCGCAATGGGGATGATGGATTCATACGTCGGTCATTCCTGGACACTTTGACCTTAGATTCCTACCTACCTATGAAAATGTTATCTTGAACACTAAGGTACTAGAGCGAGACGGCAGATGCCGTAGGATATAAAAAGCATTATCATGTTAGCACTCGCTCTCTCTTAAGCTAGCTCTTAGTTACTCCACACGTATTGTAATCTCGTTGTATAAATATAATCTGTTATTCGACCACGGGCTTTATCATTTAAAGGGAACATTACCACCCCAAGATCTGCTCCCCAAATGTAAATATAACACTGACACGTTTTTCATTCCCAGAACTTCCTCTCCTTCCTTTTCCCTGAATAGCCCCTCCAGACAGCATCCCCAAAGGTGAAACAGGCCTTGAGGGATTTTTTTCCTCAGGGCCTCCTGCGCGGAGCTAATGTAAAAAAAAAATATTAATTTTTTCTCTAACTTTCAACACTCAACAAAATAAAATGGCGCTGAATGGCCCTTTGATGACAATGGTACATTTCTGTAAAAATAATCCAACATAAGTTGTGAGTTACAAAAAATAGCAACCTTTTATTTACAAAAGAAAATCAAATTCCAATTCGCGTAACGCCAATATTCCCAAAGTTCCTTGGGGCCACGCCAATTAATATCAGATTTTTCAATCAATTTTTTCCAATATTGGATTTTACGCAATTGAAAAAATATAGGATATGCCCTACGAATGAAAATTGAGACAAATGAAAGAGATATTGCGGGTTAAACTTTTCGCTAGCTGAGTCGTTCATCGCTACACAAGCAACGAATTCTGCTTACAATGATAAGAGTAGGTAAGCGAAATTCAAATATTATCAGATTAATATATCTTGGGATATAATATTAATAATAAATAATGTTAATATATATTCCTTGCTAAAATAGAGGAAGAAAGGCGTAAACTAGGTTTATTACTTTCTAACGTAAACTAGATCAACAAGGCCAAAACAAAACTAATGGTGATCATCAGTACATGATGTACAACACCAGGAAGACGGGGCTAATTGCATTCCATAACGGAGAAAATCCCGAGAAGATGCTCCCCGTACACCTTAACGGGTAATTTACGAATGTAAAATACTTGGGCACTTCATCACTGAAGACCTCTCGGATGATGGTGATATTGAACGACAGAGGAGAAGTATCAGTGTATTGTCAAATAAGATTGCCCGAAGATTCTTCCAATGCAGCAATAATGTTAAAGAAAAACATTTTTCAATGTATTTTTCACTATCCTGTATACGTGTGAAACATGGTGTCAATACCGAGTAAGCTAGATGGAACGTCTCCGGATCCAATATAACAATGCATGCAGAATCATATTTGGATACAGAAGGTATAGCAGCGCATCAAAAATGTTTATGGTACTAGGACTCCATGGATTCGCCACCCTGATGAGACACCGGGTCACTGGAGCCAGGATGCGGCTAATGGCCTCCGACAACACGGTGGTGACCATAGCCTTCCAGCATAAAGCGCCACTCCTTGCGTTGGGCCCGAGCTCACTCAAGATCGCGCCCTGCGTAGTAATCAATTATTTATTTTGTTATTATTAATTTTTTCTTTCTATTTATGTTCTTGTTTCTTTACTGTTTAAATATATAAATATGTATAACTATATGGGACGTGTGGGATAGCACTATCCTCCCCACATCCTGGAATAAAGAATTATTATTCACAAACTTAGAAACAGTGAATGACTTTGTACTCGCATACCTACGATCGTCTACAAGTGACGAACGAGGTTGTGGGACAGAAGTGAAAAGAAAAATTTGCATGACAAAAGACGTCATGATTAAAATGCAAAAGATATGAAGTGACAAAGGCATAACGAACGCCACCAAGATGGTTGATTTTCCCCATGTACGGTATGGAAACATGGACACTTAAACCTAGCAAAAGAAAACGGATAGACGCCCCCGAAATTTGGTGCTAGAAAAATGCTCAGAATTCCGTGGACAGCCAAACGCACAAATGTGTCCATTCTGGAAGAGCTAGGCATCCACAGCAAGCTTTCGACTATTTGACTAAAACGTATTTGACTAAAACGTAGCTCTGGACACGTTGCTCGCCAAACTGAAGTTTCCAACATGGAGAAAATCATAGTCACTGGCAAAGTGTTTGGCAGAAGAAGCAGAGGAAATTCACCAATGCGTTGGAATGACTAAATATCACTAGCGTCTGGTACGTCGGTGTCCGCAGCCCTCCATGCGGCGTAGAACCACGAGGAGTAGAGAATCTTGTTCACCATGGAAATGGGAGTAGGGTCACGGTCTTCAGCAATGAGGAACCGAATTAAGAGAAGAAGGAATATGTGTCTTACTTTTTGAAGAAGTAAAAGTAAAAGTCAAAAATTATCTGTACAAATCTTTAGGTGTTATTAGATAACTATCAGTTTTACACAAAACATTTATGTATTTTTAAGTTTATATATTATACTAGCTGACCCGGCCACGCGTTGCTGTGACGTGAAATCGAAACACAACGCTATCTAATGGATGGTCAACCAACCTAGATAACTAAATGTTGTGTCAATAAATTAACTCACACCGTTGCCAATCGATTTTTTCAACTTTGTCTTTTCTAAATAATTAGCTAAATGATTATGTTTATAGTAAAAAAAGCAAAATTAGTATTAGCATTCTCCTGCCAAATTTAAAGCATATTATATTATATACATTGGTGCATTTGGGAGGCGGGAATAACTAACTAACTAACCATCGCGCCGTTTCCCCGCAGGGGTAGGCAGAGAGGACGGACCGCCAAACAACACTCCTTGCCTCGTTCACATTCATACATCGTCTCATACATGCTGTTCTATTATTCTAAATTTTGACATCGCCCGACCTCAAGTATCTGATTCACTTGGTCGTGCCATGTCTTCCTCGGGCATCCCCGACTTCGTCTTTCGAATATTCACATTTGCGTAATATATTCTCCATATATTTCTGCTGTCACTTAAATTCAACAATTTCAATGAATTGTAATAAAAAAATATAATCCATTGATTATAAATGAAGGAATACTTGTACGTAATAGTAATTTGACACTAGGGTAGTTCGAACAAGGTAATATTGATTGAAGAATGTGGAACGCGATAGAATTCTGTGGAATGTAATATCACGTCGGAGCGTCGCCTGACAACCGTTGAGAATTTATGAACAAAGCAATACTCTTCTTACTAGCTTTTGCCCGTTGCAGGCAACTAACGGGTTACAACACTATGCGATTTGACGTGTGAACGCGGGTAAAGCGCGAACTGTGTGTTGAATAAAACGGGTGAAGAAAAAAACGATGTTTGAATGTGGATAAAGCGAGGAGTGTGCGCCTGCAAAGGACACAGGTAGTTGATAGTCCAATTTCGTATGTCTGCTCTCGGGCCGCTTCGGTCGCCCGGTTCAAGGCATTCAGTACGGGCCTTTTCTCACAAATGGAGGCCAAGGAGCTTCCTGCTCAATTTTCACTGCGTCATTTGGGTTGTGCAGGTCGACACGAGTAATTTTTTACCCGCAACGTATAAAACCACTGTGCCACTTTGGAATTTTTTTGGATTTTGTAAAGGATTTACGGTACGATACGATACGATTGTACCACCCCAGCCAGGAGCAACCCTGTCCCGGTGAGAGCGGTACACCAGGGGGCAAATTTTGGAATTTTTTGGATTTTGAAAAATAAAATATTTGGATTTTGGAAATTTTTGAATTTTGAAAAAAAAATTTGGATTTTGCTAATTTTTTAATTTTGAAAAGAAAAATTTGGATTTTGGAAATTTTTGGATTTTGCTAACTTTTGAATTTTGAAAAAAAGAATTTTGGATTATGGAAATTTTTGAATTTTGAAATAGAAATTTTTGGATTTTGGAAATTTTTGAATTTTGAAAAAAAAAAATTTGGATTTTGGAAATTTTTGAATTTTGAAAAAAAAAAATTGGAATTTGAAATTTTTTGGATCTTCAAATCCCCAAAGTTCAATCGGCTGAACAGTTAGCAATGCATAATTTCACGAAGTCAGAACTCACTACCAGGAAAAAAAAAATCTTTATTAAGCTGCGTAGCAACGCATGCTGGGAACTCGTACATTGAAACCATCGCGGGCATGCACACATCAAATGTTCAAAGTTTCAACGCAAACGGTTAGCAATGCATAATTTCATGAAGCTAGAGCACACTTTCAGGGAGAAACACTTTCTTTATTGAGTTGCCTAGCAACGCACGCCGGGAAATCATGAATTGAAACCATCGCGGGCATGCACACATCAAATCTCCAAAGCCACACGAAAAGCCACGCCGTTGGTCAAATCAATCAGATTGCACGAAATAGGCCACCCCTCTTGATTGGATAGAAAAATCAGCCATGCCACGCCCAGTAGTAAGAAGATGTATTCGTAAGTTATCCGGATATGTAATTTAAATACCTAAGAAATTTGTGTTAAACCGGTTCTATTTTGCTAAGTGTACTTTATAGAAAGGGGACAAATAGGTGAATTATATTCCACTTGACTTCTAACTAATGAAATAAAGAGTGTTTTTATGCAATCCAAGGACTTAAAATCAGTTAAGATTCTACAAAGGAAGCCAAGAATCTTTAAAGCCTTATTGGTTATATCACCTATATGTGCTGTGAAAGTTAAGTTTGAATCGAATATAACTCGCAAGTCGCGAATTTGTGATACTGTTGTTAATTTAACATGATTTAAATTATATTCATGTAAGATATAAGAATGAGTTCTATGAGAATATTGCATAACAACATACTGAAAACTATTAAATTTCACGTTATATTCATTAAAATACCTTCCCAAAGACGAATAAAATCTTCCATTAATTTAGCTGAAAATGTTTCAAAGAACAAATTAATGAGACATTCGAACTATCAACAGTGTGTTGTTCATTAAACAAAGCAAAATTACTTACGCATTTGGGGCCTTATTCAAATATTTACTTAACGTGAAATGTTTCTGATGAGAATTCCATAGTTCTATGAACGTATATCGACGCGTAAATAGAGGCACAATCAAATTCCGATGCTCTGTAGATATTAGATACCTCAATCAAATATTACATGTAAACTCAACGGGCAAACACCGTGCGTTGTTTTGGAGGTCGAAGGTGGAGATCTACGTAAGAGGTGACAGTGTTTAGTGGGAAAACCCAACCAAATATATACATTGCGCTAAGAATGTCGTTTAATTTAAATAGAAAAAAACGTATTTAGTAATAAAAATAAATTAACTTGATAGAGGGTAAGTCCTGGAATAAATTGTGTAACTAAACGTGTTTTGAGTGTCCTGGCCACACGTGCTATAACCGGATGTGTTTTTTGTAATCTAATTTATCTCGTGTTTTATTCAAAATTTAAATACGCGAGAAAAAGTAGAAATACAATTGAAAACAAGACCAAAGATTACACTTTATTAAAATACGTGAGGCTTTTTTAAAATTTTTATGTGAAACCTCATAGGAGTGCCCCTGTCACAATGTTAAGACAGGGTCGGGTAGCGTTGTGAGGTAGGTTGAGATAGGGTTGGGATTTTTTAATGCGGGTCTTGAAGAGGCCCGATAATTATATGATGGAAGAAAAACAGATGCCGATAGCTAGTTCCACTTTCGAGCCGACTTATAAAACAATGATTCGAAGGAACGACCCGTTCTCATGAAGCCAACATCAACTGTGAATGGATGCACAGCGTATCAATGCAGCTAGCTCCTTAGAGCCGGCTCCATTGAAATACCTGTAGAACAGGCTCAGTATGCCTACATTGCGTCTGCGCATTAGAGATGGCAATCGGTCTGTTAACAACGGATTATTTTCAATCAGACGGACCGCCCTCCTTTGCACAGAATTAAGAAGGTTTATTAAGTAGTGTAGGGCTCCAGGCCAGAGGTAGCTCCCAAATACTTGAGATGTTTACAGTGTTAGCAGCTAGACACTGTTGAAGAATTTGCTAATCGAAGTAGAAGTTTTTGAAGGCAAAATACTTCACAACATTTTTGAAACTGTGGTAGAAAATAGTTCTTACAGAATTAAAATGAATTTGATAATCTAATTGAGCAATGAGCATGATACCATTGGAATAATATGTATGTTCAAAAGGCTGAGACGGAGGTTTAAAGAATGTCACATGACAAGACACCGAAAATCATGACGAAGAGAACTTGTCCCAAGCAACCAGAGACATACCGAGGAATAAGTGGACTGAATGTATGGAAAAAAAAATAGAGTAACGGTTACCCATATGACGAAATTAAACATACACATGGATGGAATTAGTCTTGAGACACGAACAGCATTTGGGAGTGGTAAACACCACTAGATGCCGGATGAAGAGACTCCAATTATTCCCAATGTCCCATGGCTCATCTACCTGAGAAAGCACTTGTGGGACCAGAGGAGCAATTCCGGTTCTCCTTCCATCCTGCTACCTAGCACGGCGGGTGCAAAAACTATCAAATGTACTCGTACAATTAAAAAAAATAAGGACAAGGAATTGTCCTTAAAATTAAAGATCTTTTCGCGGCCATCCGAAAGAACTGGAATCACAGTTTAAAAAATCGTTAATTTTAAGGTTAAGGACAATTCCTTATACTAAAGTAGAACCGATATGTTAGGCCAGTAAACCAGTAAGGTCGAATATCCAATGACAATCCTATTTTGCATTAGCTCCATGCAGGAAGCCCTGAGGAAAATAATGTTCATTAGGGCCAGTGTCATCTTAAGGTATGCTGTAGGCAGGGCTGGGCAAAATACATGCTTTGCTGTAATTAAAATACAAATTACAAAATACTTGGGTTTTGTGGTTTTGACGGAATTTGATCATCCATTATCAATTAACTCATGTCTTCATGAATAAATACCGCGAAACGATGAAAATGACAATTGACAAGATACTTTTAATTTTAATTGCTTTGACGTACAGTGTTGCCGACTCTAAATATTAACATATATTGCTCTGGATTCTAGCATATATTATCAATGTCAGCTTATATTTCATTATCATTATTAAGATCGCTAAATGTATTTGAAAATGTATTTTGAAGCCATAAGTATTTGAAATACAAATTACAAAATATCTCAGCATCAGGTAATTGAAATACCAATTACAAAATACATTTTTAGGAAGTAATTGAAATACAAATACAAAACACGTATTTGTATTTCAAATACGTATTTCAATTACAAGTAATTCAAATACTGCACAGCCCTGGCTGTAGGGTCTTTTAACAAGAGGAAGGAG
Organism: Glyphotaelius pellucidus; assembly: GCA_936435175.1. Lineage (NCBI taxonomy): Eukaryota > Metazoa > Arthropoda > Insecta > Trichoptera > Limnephilidae > Glyphotaelius > Glyphotaelius pellucidus. The sequence continues at coordinate 25,564,538 of OW386558.1, read as the reverse complement.
AGGAAGGAAAGGAAAATATTAGGAGTGGATTGGAATCTGGGGGTCAGTGTATCCTGGAAATATGGACGTATGAATCCATCCCTCCAACTGCGGTCGAGAGACTCCGGTTGGAGGGGTCAAAAGTCTTCCCTTAACCACAGTTTCACCTACACAAACCTACCAAACCAGATCTTCTCGATCCGGACCGCTACGAAGTAAGTGGGCAAACGCATATGCCGCCAAGACCTAGACAAACTTCACCCCACGAATCCGGCACCCCTGTATTCATACCAATACAAAACAGTGAAAAACAAACAAAACAAAATAATAGTTTAGGTGTTGTTCGCTTGTTCCTTTTCTTCACTCGTCTTCAATGTTCTGTTTTGTCTTAGAACCGCCTACAACACCCTTCGGTCTGTCTCATCTTAGGTTTTATCCAAGAAATTATTGAGGCGCTCGCTCCAGACGGAATAAATTTAAAGTCGGGCACGCGCGGCAGCAGTTAGCTGTCCCAAGTCTAGAGGGTTAATTTTACCCCATAAATTAGCGAGAGAAACGGCCCGGCACAGCGGCGAAGGACCGGCCGGAACGCGACCGCCCGTCTGGGGAAAGCTGAGACCGGCCGGCCGCTCAGAGCTTTTTGGAAACTTAAGAGGAACGTATGCGCGACCCATTTCGGCCAGCTTCATACAAATCTTAAATTCGGATTTAAGATCAAAATACCCAACAAAACTGAAAAATTATTTTTGTAATCAAAATTTGTATCAAGTATCTAGTACGGATGTGAGCTACTTTTTTTTTTGCTTTAAGTTATAGGATTCAGGCCATACAGATACAGATTTTGGTGTTTCATGATTTTAGAGGCAATTTTGACAATTATTATTTGTGAGTAAATGAAAGACATAAAAAAATATTTAAGTACATTTATTTTAAAAATAAAATAGAACATTGTTAAAAATGAATTCGTTGGGTAGTAATTTTAATATACATATACGACAAAATTTTGTTCCGCCGTAAAAAGGTAATTTGTATTTTAAATTTACACCCATCAATTTGTTAATTTTAATTTTATTATATTTCTATGATAAATAAAGTAAAATCATTTTTTTATTTTTTTTCATTTACTCAAAAAATAATTGCCCAAATTGTCTCTAAAATCACGAAACGTTAAAATCTTTAATGGCCTTTATCTTATAATTACTCACCTCACTTTTTTGTAGTTCCGTGTAAAAATCTTACATAAAAAAATCAATATTTGTTTGTTTGTTCTTATTTTATGCGCTGCCATACCTTTCATCCAATTGCGATGAAAACTTGGTGATTTTTTGTGCGCACGCCCGTGAAGGTTAAAGGCTATATATAATGGTAAGCTCTGGCGTTATGAAATTTGTATAAATGAAAATGTGTGTATTTCATGTATTTTGCGGCAGGGAGGAAAGGCAGGAGGGGGAGGGGAACGGGAGAAATGGGGTTCGCAGGAGGGGGACTAGGGAGGTGAATTGGGACGCACAGGAAAGGACAGGGAGAGAGAATCAATGTATTTGTTTGAATGGTATTGCAACGCATGCCGGTTACCAGCTAGAAAATAAAATTCGTATTTTTTTTTCAAATTGCGATCCGAAACTTTGCTGTCATAAAAGTGCACATTTTACTTATTTTGTGGTAACTTTTGATTTTAATATAAAGCGTGGTGCTTTCTTTTTCTAAAACCGTGTATATCATATTTCTAACTATGATAGTAGGGGAGACAGAACGAGTTCTATGAGACCTACACTAGCTATTCTGAAATGGGAACAAATTAGATAAGTTTTTAGATTTTCACGGCCAAAAGTATTTTCGTTATTTGTTTTTGGGGTGTTATGCCGTGTTGCGCTACCTCCTCCTTAAGCCAACGTTTCGGACAGCGTTACAGTGTCCATCATCAGGGCAGATGTGTAATTGTGCAAAAGTAACAATTACACATCTGCCCATTCTGAAATGGGAACAAATTAGATAAGTTTTTAGATTTTCACGGCCAAAAGTATTTTCGTTATTTGTTTTTGGGGTCTTATGCCGTGTCGCGCTACCTCCTCCTTTAGCCAACGTTTCGGACACGCTGTAACGCTGTCCCAAACGTCGGCTAAAGGAGGAGGTTGCGCAACACGGCATAACACCCCAAAAACAAATAACGGGAACAAATTAGTTTGAAGGGTTAATTTTATTCCCGTCGCGCGTCGCGTCGTATAAAAGTCAAGGCGGGGTGATTAATAATCCGTTGAACCTTGGCGGTAAATAACCAAAGAAACGGCGGTCGAAGTAAAACGGTGGAAAACGTATCAATTGTCAAGCATTATTGGCTGTGTGGACGTGACGTTCATAGTAATGGATTATTTACAGATTGTTCATTGAAAAGCGCGATAAAAACTACCAACCATTTTCCAGGTTGGTTTATTAAGGGCTCATACCCCCTTACTAATAAGGCGGTGTGAATATTATTATTAAGGTCGGAATAGTGAAAAACTTAACACGTAACCAAGCCGTTAAAATACAGTTACACAGGGCGTGAGGCCAGTTAACCGGAGCGTAAGAATTTAATAAAACAAGGAAGGTTTTAAAAGTACCCGTAAGCATCCTAGTTTTCTAGAATTCAACAATGATTAATACGGTAGAACCCAGTTTCGATGTTGACACCACGCCATACGCGTCGCGCCACAAATAATATCTGTGTACGTGGAATTTCAAACAAAGCTACCGTTGTAATTCGGTTTTGAATCCGAGAATTCGTCACAAGATGTCGCCACTTCCGTCGGCAGGACGCATAGGTATGTGCCCCCTCTAGGTATAAATTCTACGAATTTGTGAGTCTCCGGATATGGAAAGATTGACGGCAATACTCGGTTGTATCAAGCGGCAGTATATTACAAATGACGTCATTGCCCGCCTCGGTGACGAGCCATCACTGGTTGACAGTGGATACGAGGAACGGGCTAATTTTGGAACCAGCTCCTATTGGATTTATAAAATGGTCACCAATACCTGGCCGAAGGCGAACTAAAAGCCGCCCGCGGGGCAAGTTCAACAATGATTGGCGGCGACGCGGGTCTCGTAATTTCGGTAGCAACGTGTATGGAAAATTCGCGATAAGTTGTTTGCGACGTGAATATCGGATACTTGCGTATCCCTGTGGAAGAAGACGAAACAAAAAGATTTTTCAGCTATAAATATGTCGAAAATGAGTTAAGTTTGCAATTCTATTTTAAAGACATAAACTAAATAAGCCTTACCTTACAGGGTACCAAATGAGGTTACCTAACCTTTGTCAAAATCGAAAAGAAATGAGATTCGGAATCAGAAGGTTTACAGGCAATAATCCTCTTAGTTTTAAATCCAATCAGTATGGACAGAAGTCGGGAGTGGGTTGAAAGCAAAATCGTTGGGCGTACCATTTTAATGATCAAATCGAAAATTGAATTATCATTCTTTATCAGCAAACGTAGATTGAAGGCTTTCGAACCAATTAGCTGAATTCAGCCAAATTGAAAGCCTACATTCCGATGGACAGAATTTGGGTATTAAGAGGAAAGGCTGCGCGGTTTTTTTCACGCAAAATTTTAATTTGGATTTGAGGCCACAATACCCAACCAAACTGAATAATCTATATAATAATATTATAAATGAGAAGGTGAGTGTGTTTGTTTGTTAAGCTTTCACGCCTAAATCATTAAACCGATTTTAAAAATTCTTTCAATAATAGAAAGCTACATTATCAGCGAGTAACAAAGGTTGTATATAATGATAAGCTCTGGCGTTATGAAATTTGTGTAAATGTGTGTATTTTATATATTTTAGCGGCAGGGAGGAAAGGTGGGGTTCGCGGAGAGGGAAAAGACCAGGGAGTGGGAAGGCGGGGAAGGTGGAAGGGAACGGGGACGCACGGGAAAGGACATGCAAGGAGAATCGATTTTTTCTTTGAATGGCATTGCAACGCATGCCGGGTACAAGCTACGTGTACATATATTATGTGAAATGCATGTGCGTTGCTAAACCATTCGAATGAATGAATGAGTGAGTGAGTGAGCGAGTGAGTGGTATTTCCACCTAATACCATGCGAGCGAAGCCGCGGGTAAAAGCTAGATATTTTTGTGATTTTTACATACGCGTAAATCCTCGTATCTAGTTCAGACACGTGTTACTTTATTTGTGTGTATTTTAAATTATAAAATGAAGGCCATTAAAGAATACGATTTTTCATGATTTTAAAGAAAACTTTGCCAATTATTTGTGCGTTAATGATAATCATAAAAATTAGTACGTAAATACGTACTAATTTTAACAAATACACCACGTAAATAAAATGAAATATAAAACCAAAAAATAAAATGAACAAAAAAAGCTTTTTGATTGGCTTAAATTCAAAATTACAAATTACCAATTTACGTTAACTCCAAATTTGAAACACAAAAATTTAAATTCCACCCAAGAACACTTATTATGCGATGCTTTATTTTTGAATTTACAGTACAAATGAAGCGTCAAACTGCGATCATTGGCCGCTTTCATTATATCTCACTTTTCAACGCTCCTATTGGTTGAGATATGAAACGGAAATGACACATTACAGTACCTACGAAGTGTCATATTGCGCTCATTGGCCGCTTTAATTATGATCGCACTTTGCAAGGCTCGTATTGATTGAGATTGTATTGGTGAAGTTTCGCTTCTACCGCGTGTTAACAGCACTCGATTTTATTTTCTTATAAATTGACAAAGTAAAGTAGTTTGAGTAAAATAATTTTTTTTAAATTACTACCAACTCACAAAAAATGCCAAGGTCGCAACTAAAATCTTTAAAAAATATTTTTTATGTCCTGTAAATAGTAATTGAAAATATAAATAAATAAAACAGCACATTTTCCTATTAAAAATTAGCCAAACCTTTTGATAAAAAATATTTTTTAATTTAACAGATGAATGACTATTTTTAATTAAGTATCACATTATGTAGGTACTTTCCTACGACATTGATTTACTGAAAAAATATAATTGTTATAAACAATAATACCTTTCAACTGATAAATATGTAAGCAGGGCTGGGCGGTATTTGAATTACTTGTAATTGATATAAACACGTACTTTGTATTTGTATTTCAATTACTTCATAAAAAGGTATTTTGTAATTGATATTTCAATTATCTGATGCTGAGGTATTTTGTAATTTGTATTTAAAATACTTATGGCTTCAAAATACATTTTCAAATACATTGAGCGATCTTTAATAATGAAAAAGCTGACATTGATGATATATGCTTAAATCCAGAGCAATATATGTTGATATTTAGAGTTGGCAACACTGTACGTTAAAGCAAGCATCTTGTCAATTGTCGTTTTCATCGTTTCGCGGTATTTATTCATGAAGACGTGAGTCAATTGATAATGGATGATCGAATTCCGTCAAACCACAAAACTTTACAAGTGAAGCAGAGATGAGATGTGTCATAATAGCAATGAGCAATATGATTGGTCAATTTTTGTACATCTCTGTTTCACTCTGCTCAGCTTTGCTTCTATAGAAACGCACCCTTAGACAAGGGCACTTACAACAATTTATTGCAACCAAAGGTTCTACCAAAACTAAATGTATTTTGTATTTGAAATTAAAAAAAGGTTAAAATACTGTATTTTGTATTTCAAATACACGATTTGAAAGTATTTCGTATTTTAAATACATGCGAAAAAGTATTTTACCCAGCCTTGTGTGTAAGTAACTCAAATTCAGGGGTAACTCTGGAGTGTCTTCTTGGGATCGAGAGCGAGTTTTGAACATGGTAACGGGAAGGTTAATTATTACTATTCACGAACTCTTTTCGTGTACGTTGTAAGTTTAAGTTATGGTCTGATGATTATAACTAATGTCCTGATGAAGGAAGGACGTTTCCAAAACCGGTCGAGAGTTAAAATAAATTTAGTAGCCTTTACAAAGTATTTGTATAATTTACCTTAATTATCTAAATGACAGGCCTTTCCTATTAAAATATAGTTACTAATTCGTTTGCGAAAACTACATGCGTAGCAGAAACATTGGTCTGTTCAGATTACAAGGTAGAATAGAATAGAATGTTCTGGCACAAAATAACCTGACAAGAGGAATGGTGCTGACGAACGAAATTTCGGAATAAATAGAAAACTATAAATTTGCAGACTCTTTTAAAGGAGGATGTATTGTGTATAGTATGAATATAATTATTTACTTAGATGGTAATTAATTGAGAGAGCATTAAGTTGTCAGCAGTTATAATGGTCTGTATATCAACCGACACAATTATCATTTAATTGTTAATGTTTAACTAACAGCAGCATTAACTGTGTATAATAGCTGCTGTACGAGGGGCGGCTGAAAAGTTTTGAGCCTAAGTACCTATGATCATCACTAATGAGTAGCGCTGCACACCACTAATTGAAGGTATTCTAAATAATATAAATACCAAGTTTCATGTCATAAGCATCATTATATTTTTAGTAATTGAACCTTAAACTTCACCATGTCTGACTCATCAGCGCTTTCTACGAAATTGGAGTACAGAGCTGTCATAAAATTCCTCACAAAGAAAAACAAAAGCCAACGGAAATATTTGAAGAGATGTCTGCAGTTTATGGGGAGTCAGCACCTTCATTTGCCACCATAAAACGTTGGAGCCGTGAATTCAAACACGGCAGGGAGTCGCTTGAAGATGATCCCAGGTCGGGACGCCCGAACACCGCCGTTACCGAAGAAAACATTAAAAAAGTTGTTCTGGAAGATCGGCGAATCAAATTGTGGCAGTTAGCTGAAGCCATAGGCATTAGCAAATAATGAATCGGTGACATTTTGCATAATCATTTGCACATGAAAAAGGTGTGTGCGCGATGAGTGCCGAAAATGCTCACGCCGCTTGACAAGCAGCGTCGCGTCACAACTTCGGAGGAGTTTTTGGACATCTGTGGCGATAATCCTGACGATGTTGTTTCTCGCTTTGTTACTGTCGATGAAACATGGATTAGAAAATACGATCCGGAGTCAAAACAAGAATCAATGAAGTGGATAGAAAAGGGAGAAAAGCCGCCACGGAAATTCAAAGTGGAAAGATCGGCATCCAAGCTCATGGCCACTGTTTTTTGGGATTGTGAAGTAATTTTGTTCATCAACTACGTTCCTAAAAATACTACAATGAACGGCGACTATCATGCCGCACTGTTGACAAAGGTTCGTCTAGTGATTGTCGAGAAAAGGAGAGGCAAACTGGCAAAAGGAGTCCTGTTTTTGCAAGACAATGCGCCCGTCCACACTGCCAGAGTTGCAACAGGATTTGAAGAAATAAACCACCCACCCTTTAGTCCAGACCTGGCCCCTAGCAATTATTTCCTTTTTTCCAATTTGAAAAAGAACCTCCGAGGACGGAGATTTTCAAGTGACGAGGAAATGAAGGCGGCCGTAAATGAACATTTTGAAGGCAAAAACGGTGAATATTTTTTTACCGGGTTAAAAGCTCTTTTTTAATAAATGTAGGAAGTGCATTGAATTAGAGGAAGATTTTATTTAAAAAAAAAAAAAATTATACATTTCTATCAACATTTTTAATACCTTAGGCTCATAACTTTTCAGTCGCCCCTCGTATATAGGTTCTTTAAAGAAGATACGTTAATCATTTTTACAACTCGTGCATTTCTAAGCGATTTTAATTATTATTTTTTTAATGCAGCGTGACTAGAAGGATAGTGCAATCCCAGTCTGCCATATTACAGGTACAACTATTACACTTAATAAGTCAGGTACGCCTCATACTTCATACATATGTCTGGTAATGTTTTATTATCATGAAAACCAGCTTATGGGTGCGAGTGGTTAAAGAGAAAAATAAAATTACATTACAGGTCGGTATCTGGGATTCGCTGATGACCTCGCGTTGTGTATGGCTGAGCGCTCCGCATTCTTCGCGCTCTATCTTAAAAACGGTTAAGCGTATAACAAAATTATTAAAGACAAAATTCGTAGAGAATTTTATACTCTAAGCTTTAATAATGAAAGCAATTGCGATTTAAGACTAAGGAAAAGAGCGACCTTTGATATCTAAGGACGCTAACACGAGACCGTATGAGACTTTTGAGACAACATTTAGAATACCAAAATGATGGTTTATACAAATTTTCAGCTTCTTCCGTTTCATTCCGAGGTGAAACCCTATTTTGACTCGACTCTTTTGTGTCCACAGCTGATATGTGTACAGGGCAGTGCAGTACGTCTTTGTCTTTGGACAATCTGAGATCCGTCTCGACGGGCCAATTTTAATTTTTAATTTTAATAATAAAAACATGCAGCACGTCAGCACATTGTCTTTATATATGCCCCGATGAAGGCAAAGCAGTATTTTTTTTACATGAGCTCCACACAGGAGGCCCTGAGGAAAATAATTTCATCATCTTTGGGGATGCTGTGTGAAGGTTTTTTTTAAGGAAAAGAAGGAGAGGAGGGTTTTGAGAAAGAAAATGGTTTAAGGGGTGGGTAGGAATAGACAAACCTCAACCCATGAACCCGGGCACCCTTGCTAAAACACAAAACGTAGCGAACCACTTGGGGTGACCCACGTCAGAGGTGTAGGTTATCCAATAAAGGTTTCCCGGGCGGCGGTACCCATTCCCGCCTCCCAAATTGCTGAAACTAGTTGGCAAGATATTATAAATCAAAACTATTTACGCACTTCATAATTTTCAACGAAAGTTTGACTAATTTCCAAAATATCATTTTATAATTATTTAATTAAATGAAGACATTATGAGCGAAACTCAATCGAAAATCCAGATTTTCGATTGAGTTTCGCTCATAATGTCTTCATTTAATTAAATATTACAGTTTGAGGTTTTACTCATAAAGTTAAAATAATAAATAATAATTTTATAATTAATTTTTCGATTATGTATAGCAACTGGGACCATCACTTTATTTTCGATTATGTATAGCAACTGGGACCATCATTTTATTTTCGATTATGTATAGCAACTGAGACCATCACTTTAGTTGAAGTGATACGTATTGAAATAATAATTAAAAAAGCTTTTAAAATTAAAATTCCGCTATGACGTAACTTCATAAACGCTCACGGCCACAAATTAAAGCAACGTCACAGATGGAAACTCATTAAAATTACGCATTCATAATAATAAATATATTGGATAGAAAATTAAATCTGAAAGTTCGGGTAATATCGTTTAAAGCCTCCCCCCCCCCTCCATCCTACCAAACCCGCCCCAAGGTTTAATCATAATAATTCTCCCCTCCCTTTTCCAACAGTATTATTATATAAACGTGGAAATTGGCAAACATTTTCGGTAAGTTGAACCACGAGGAAGATTCTCCAGCCTAAAAGCATTGAAAGAAACACTACTGAAGTAATCTACGAAAACAACAATTTTAAGTAATCTTACAAAAAACAAAGAATTACAAATTTTGAAGTGAAAACTATTTTAGCAACGTTGGGATTTGAAAAGGTACACTAAAAAGAGACAAACACATACATCTACTCGTATAGGATTTAGCCTGCAAGAGAATGAGATAGACTAATCGGTGTCCTCTTTGTGCGGTGCTTCGTACCCTATCGCCCCCCTTTTTGTGCGGTGCTTCGTAGAATAAAATGTAAATAATTTTTAAACTTGGTAACAATATTATATTAAATGAAGACACTATGAGCGAAACACAATCGAAAATCTGGAAACAGAAAAATCAGAAAAAGATATTGGCACCTCTGGGACTCGAACCCAGGACCTCCGGGCGAGCGCTCTTGACCACTGAGCTAAGGTGTCGGTATCCAATTCGGTCACTTTTAACTGTACCATACTTCGACTAAGAACCACCCATATTATCTTCATTTTCTTAACGCATATTTTTATTGGCTGCCATCTTTATGTATGATTGCAAGATTCAAACCCGAACTAAATGCAATCTAGATGGTGTCTGGATAAATTTTAATGTTGTTTCCATAGTACGTGTAAATACGTACCTATAAAATAAGATTTTAGATGAGGCGAAAACCAACCTCGTGTAAAGAATATCATTGGTATATCATTAAATTCTCAGGCCGTTTTAGCGTAGGTACATCTTAGATAATATTCTGAGAAGAAGAATTTCGGGAAATTAAGCATAGTAATAAGACCACTTAACAACAAATGTCTGCCCACAATGCCTAAATAAAGAAATATAATGAAGGAGAATCGTTATCAACTAAGTCCCATTGCTTCGTATTATTCATTATTCGTATTCGGGATTACTTCGTACTACCTAAGTCAGTAATGATCAACCTTTTTAGCCGGAGGGCCAATTTATAAATTTCCAATTCGTTCGCGGCCGAAGGGGGTAGGTACTCTATACCTTTATATTGTTCAATTTGCGGTCGGTGGTGTCGCAAACTTATTTGTGTTTTCAAAAAGTGTAATTTTTCAAAAAATCTCAAGGCGGTATCATACCCTAATATTGGGGGTTTGCTCAAGGATATCATCTTAATAAATTCCGACGAATTCGTAATTAAAATAACTTTTTTTTTGAAAGTACGACCCGGGATGTAAGTTATTTATATTTAAGATTTATAAAAACAATACCTCGCCATTAATTTATTTTACGTAGAACGGTTTGAAAATTTTATTTCCCGTATATAACTATAAATTTAGCGGTGAGCACCAGATTTTATTTTTCTAGACGATGAATTGATAACTTTGGGAGGGATTCGTATACAAACATCTTAAATATTAGTAACACGTTCTTCAGAACTAATTAAAATGAACCCAGCCGAAAGGTCGAATCTCCAGGCCTGCTAGGGCAAATTCGACCGTACGTTCGTCTAATACGCCGTGCCGCGGGCGTATATTTGTTTACACGCTTTCTTCACTTACGTTGTTAAGATTCCTACATTATTTTTCTCCTTCTTTACTTTGATAGGGCAAATTTAGTTGGTCCGTAATATATACGGGTCGCGAGTCGCAATTTGTATACACGGCTTCTTTACTTGCGTCGTTAAGATTCTGAATATATTTTAGGGTATTGTGTCGTCTTAAGGGGGTATTCTAGTCTAAAAAAAAAAAATTCTTCATATTTCCAAAGCCTAAGAATATCTCCTTAAAAGGATTTTTCGAAATAAGCATTATTTTAAAAGTTATAGCAATTTTAATTTCGCGGTTTAGACATTCTGTCTAACCAAAATCCAAGTAGGAAAAAATTTTAAACACCTTTTTCTCAAAACCACTTTTTTCGTGACGGTTGACACGATATCTCAAGTTCTACAAAACCAATTTACTTGAAATTTGGTGTGAGCCTTTTCTATACATTAGGTACTTTATCGCATGAACCAGAATTATAACAAATTTTAATTTTTACTATTCTAAAAAACATTCGGAAAGTCAAAAAAACTGGTAAAAAAATGTCTTTTTTTTCAGACAGCCGCCATTTTGCGAAAAATATTTTTTATGACTTCTTCGAGGTTCATGCCATAGCAACATTTATTCGGATTAAAAATAGTTTTTTTTTCTGATTACTAGGAGGGTTGCAATCGTGTCAACCAGGGCGCGCCATATTTTTGAGACCCCCCACTTCAACACCCTGTAACTTTAAATTTTTTTAAATTTTTCTTAATGTGTTCTTTAATGTTTAATAAATATTCGGTAAAATGATGGCTTCAAAAATATTATTGTTTTTTTATTGCACCTGAAAAATCACCTACAATTCATGCTTCTAGACGAGAATACCCCCTTAAGAAACGTTGTAGGCAGATAGTTTTGAAAGCTTATTTTGGATGCCTAGTTCTTCCAGAATGGACACATTTGTGCGTCTGGCTGTCCATGGAGTCATGATCATTTTTCTCCAGCACGACATTTCGATGGGCATCTTTCCGCTTTCTTTCGTTGCCTGTAACCGTCCATGTTTCTACACCGTATTGAAAATACGGGGAAAATCAACCCCCGGACGACTCCCATCTTGCTGGTCTTCATTGTGTCTTTCACTCCATATCTTTTGCAAATTGGCGTTTATTAAAAGTTTCCTAACAAGATCTTTTAATTTAAATATTGCTCTGTTAGGTTAGAATCACAAAAAATGTCACACCGGTCGCCTGCTTTTGTGGCAGTTTGTTGCCACAGAGCACGACGCGTGCACGAAGTAACACTGGGTGGTTATTCGGAAAAACTCATTATAAATGCCTACGGGGAAAGTTACGAGGAAACAGTTCGCAAACTTTGTGAAATTGTCGTCAAAATAGACCAAACTAATCAATAGTTTGAAGGGTGATTAGAAAATTCGTGGAACACAGGTTCAATTATGTAAAGCAAGTTCGAAAAGTAATTAATATATTCTTGGAAACAGGTACTGTTCCCGGGTCTCTCGACATCACTGCGGTAAATGAAAGCGTTACTGATACTCCAGCAACATTGATACTCTTATCGCTATGGTTCAAAATAATATTGGATCCATCCTGAAATACTGTGCAACTGGGATGCTCGCAAGATTCAACTGAATTAAATTAATAGGCACTGATTGATACCTAGGAAGAATAGTGAAACCAGGAGACAGCAGAATACCCTTCGATGACTGTAGTTCCTTTAATAGTTCCTATTATAGAAGTATTTGGAGGTTTTGCTATATTCCAACAGATGGCTGAAAAATTTGATATCAGAAAAGTACCATCTATCGCCGTTCGTGTCTTAACGGTTACGATGATTGCCGAAGGTATCTGAGAGTAGGGCGAGCGCCATCAGTCCGCCAGCTGGCAGCCTCAGAACTACCTAGAACCTACACAAGTAATAATAACCTCTGGTCCAGTTTAATATTTATTGTAGTTTTAACGATAATTAAATAAATCAACTCAAATTCACACGAACCTTAAACATGTTTGGAAGTTTCCCGACACGTCTAAAGTTGTATTCATCGTTGATATTACGAAAGATACAACAATGGCCCTAGTAAATCTTATAAACTGGGTTACTTTTACGGGAATAAGGTTAAACAGCACAACGAGACTACGCCCTAAATCCGTACGGAAGCTGGCAATAATAATAGTATAATACCTATATTGATCTTGCAGATCTCCCGATATATTACATCTAGGAAACCTCTTAGTTCTGAAAATATAAGACGTCTGCAATCGCGACATTTTCTTGAAGAGTCGTTACGAACTCCGGACAGACATCGGATATGAAAAAATATCGTGTTATGTACCCAATTAATAAACTATCGCGATTCTCTCTCTCTCTCTCTTTCTGTCTCTATCTGTCTCGCTCTCTGTATCTCTACCTGTATCTCTGTCTCTCTCTTTCTCTCTATGTCTCTCTCTCTCTGTCTTTCTCTCTATGTCTCTCTCTCTGTCTCTCTCGGAAGACGTCTCCCTCGGAAGACGTTTCTCTCTCTCTCTCTTTCTCTTTCTCTCTCTCTCTCTTTCTCACAGTTATACTAGCTGCGTTTATACGATGCACATAAGGGGCCTTTAAAAATCCGAATGCTGTAAACGTGGACACCTGCAAACTACAGAACACATCACAGAAGAAAGTTTACTCCGCCATTTTACCGAAGACAGATCTGTGCTCAATCAAGTGACGGACTCTCCTCCACCATACGAAATAAAAGAAAAATTCTGGGAACCCAATATTAATTTCCCATCTCCCTCCCTATAAAATGTAAGATAAACCTAGGAATGCCAGCAAAATAATATATTTTTATTAATCCAGACTTTCGCTTGGATTTTTCCAGATTCCAAATACATCGGCCGGAGGCACCCGGCGTGTTTATGAAGCCACGACAAACTGAAGACAGAAACACAAAAGCAGCTGAAAAGCAAACAAATCAGAGGCGCTCTGACGACTTTATAATATAAAACTCCATCAATATTTACATAATAATACAGGCGAGTAGACTCCCTAGGAGAAATTGAAATCCGCCGCGCGGAACACCTGCCGGATAACAAAATACTATTTTATTTGTAGAAGCTTTACCAAATCTGCCGTGAAATGGCAGAAAGGGATAACTCTCAATTTTTGCTTTTGAATTTTTCAAGATTTTTTCCTGAGAAGACTTTAAATGTATTAAACTAAAAATTTGTATACATATTGTGGTAACTTTTAACAGTATTTCAAGATTTTTTTTTTTTTGTAAAAATATTAATTTTGAAAGCTGCTATAGCTGATCTCCAGAAGCTCCACTCAAAAAAGGTGTCTTGCGGTGACCATCATATCTCTAGACGGGATCATCAAAAAACGAAATGGATTTTGTTATAATAATAAATACTCCTCTAATTAATCGAAGGACAGAGCAAAATATTTTTTTTTGACGAAATAGCGTGTTCTCAAAAAAAAACATTTTCACCAAAATTTTGGCCTTATATTGTTTATAAAAAAATATTTAGTTATCGGTGAGAGTAGGCCTTCGATTAATAAGTGTAAAATATACTTAAAAAGCTTGTGTTAAAATTTCAGACTGATCGATTAAGCCGTTTCGGAGTAAGCTTGGTCACCGACCTTGAAAACACAGTTTTGAGAAAATGGCGTTTGAAGTTTGTCTCCTACTTTCAAATATCCTGCTTTCAAACACGTCTCTACAAATATGCGTGTAACTTCGAAAATAATCACCGGTTTGGCTTGAAATTTTTTTGTGTGTACTCAAATATATGTACATTACGAAAATGAAATAATAAAAAAATCGATTTCTTGAAAATTCTAACTGTATATGACCCCTTAATCTCGGAGCTAAATTGAATATCCAGATAAAAGGAAATAAGTCAAGCCAAAAAAATCAGAAGGATGTATGTTGCCAAAAGTCCAAAATGTGTTCGAAAACTGTTGCTTTGGCATCATGAAATTTGCACAGTGTTTCCAGTCTAAAATTTCTAAGTCTACGTAATTGTTGTCACGCGTCACTAAAGAGTCCTAAGCTCTTTCAAAATAAATGTTAACTCTACCTTTGGCACTAATCTTCTTATAAACTTAACGTCAACAGTGGTGGGAGGGGATAGCAAATGTAAAAGCACGCAAAGTTCAGTGTTTTAAATATGGTGTCCTCCGTGCGCAAAGACGTATCTTCTAATATATTATCATAGCATAAATTTTTAATTAAGGCCCCGTACCCGAGCAAAGAGAATCAAATGGAGAGATATGTAATTACGAATGTTGGAGAGAGCGCGCTAATATTTCAAACGATAAAGATGAAGCGAAAATTGTGAAAATGTTTAGAAAACACGTTCGAATAGAGCAAGAATTTCGTGGGGGTTGTCTAAAACAACGTTCAAAGAAACACTGTGATTTTTTTCATACATATAACTTGTTAAATAATAGATTGAAAATAAAAATTTTCGGAGCATACTTTGCGATTTTTTTCTATCGAGGGAATTTCATATAATTTGCGTTTCGGCGTGGGGGTTGTATAGATATTATCTTCAAAAATCACATATATTTTTTAAGAGCTTAAAAACTTCAAATGTTCAAGTGAGATTTGCAAGAAATCGGTAGAAATTCGGGTAGCGCCGCCTTAAAGGATGTTTATCGGAAGTGACCTGTTAGGTGTTTTTCTGTATCTACTTGTAAATAATAAATTTAATTATTATAGAAAGGTATAAGTACAAAAAATTATTTTAGAAAGGCGTATGTGACGTGGTGTAACAGCGAGATGGCTTTAAAGTTTTATTGTAGAATGTAATCATCTTATTTTAAGCTCGGTACCTTCCCGAGTTTGCGCGTCGGCCGCGTCGCCGGAGCTTTCTGCATTTTTCATTACTTATTTTATCTTTATTGCCTTTAGCTCCCCAGCAGTGACCTTATTTCGTTATTTTGAGTGCAGTTTTCCTACTGGCGTCGTTTATAAATGGTTATTTCCTGAAGAATGAACATGCACAAAGAAAATCTCAGCTGCGCGCACACGATATCTTTATAGACAAGCTTATTTCTACGCTTTCCGATTGTTAAATAATCTCAGTTTCAACCTGAAGAGCGATTCTGTATCTTTTGTGGATACGGAATCGATTCCATACGTAATCGCCTGTCAGATTTGTGTGATTGTCCATGGCTTGCAATTGCTTTTTTACAGGCTGATATGTAAGCTGCAGAGTTGCAAATGCTTATGTTATAAAATACCAGCAATTCAAATTCCGCAAATTGGGGAGAACCAAATAACAAATTCAAAATTTAAATTTCGTCGGTATTATTTAAAAGTTTTTTCGGTCTTTTTAAAATTTCTTCGGTATTATTTAAAAGTTTTTTCGGTCTTTTTTAAAATTTCGTCGGTACCATTTAAAAGTTTTTCCGTCTTTTTTTAAATTTCGTCGGTATTATTTAAAACTTTTTCGGTCTTTTTAAAATTTCGTCGGTATTATTTAAAAGTTTTTTCGGTCTTTTTTAAAATTTCGTCGGTAGTATTTAAATTTTTTTTCGGTATTACTTAAAATTTTTCGGAATTATTTAAAGGTTTTCGGTATTATTTAAAATTTCTTCGGAATAATTTAAAAGTTTTATCGGTATTATTTAAAAATTTGCGGGAGCTGCTATGGTAAACTTTTATTTATTTATTTATTTAAGGAACATTAACAGTCTTAGTAATACAATAAACATAAGAGGATGATAAAAAAACAGACCAATTATTAATGTTCACAGATAGGTATTTAGAAACAAGACTAACTGAATATAAACTAGAATATTAAAAAAAATAATAAGAGTACAAATGTGAATTCAACAAATGGTAAACTAATACACAACATTAAAATAAGTGTGATTATAATTGAAATAGACTGCAAAATAGGGATTTTAAATGCAAAGAGAAAGCCAGAGAGGAAGTGTCATTTGAAAGCGCTTATAATTAGTATAGGAACCATTCATTGGATAACGCCATAGGTCACCCAAGTGATGTGCTACGTTTGCTGACTTTCAAAATGTAACCACCCATGATAATAAAAAGTAACATAAAACAGAAGGTTCCATCAATTAATAGCAGTAGTGCCCGGGTTCATGGGGTGAGGTTCGTCCAGGTCTTGGTGGCTGGTACGACTGCCTACCAGCTGTGGGGTGAGCTGGATCGGGGGAGATCGGATGAGTGAGAACCTGGGACTCTTCAGACGGACTCTCTCGACCCCAACTCCTTGCGTTGCAGTAAAGAGATGGATTCATACGTTACTCCTGGATACACCGACCGCAAGATTCCTACTTAGCCATCATCCTACGTCACCCTTTTATCCTTCCCAAAATTTTCTCTGCTTCCTTGTCTTTAAAAGACCCAAATACCTAAAGATGACATAGGCCCCGAGGGAAAATATTTTCCTCAGAGCCTTTTATGTGGAGTTAATGTAAAAGAACACTACGTGACCCAAGTGACTAAAAGAGATTCTGTTGCTGGTTTTGTCAACGCCAACGTATCCCCAAATAAACTTGACAATATGACCATCGCTTGACAAAAGGCTTTTAATATTGATTCAACTTTATTCAATCACCTCGATTGTACCCAGCACAATGCACGACAGTATAAAATCAATGTTTCCATTCGATAAGGGTACGTTTGACTAGCGGTCGGCGCAAAATCGACAAGCTTTGTCGCCCTGTCTCGTTACGTGTCGCATCCGACAGTTCACAGTTCGCAGCGTGAAACTACCGACCAACTATTTAACGTATCTCACACAAACGTGTCCAGTTCGATGAGGCCGGCAAGTATATCCTCCCCAGGCAGTGATGCCATATTCCAAAAATGAAAAACCATGGTTCAGGTTTAAAAAAAACCGGGTTTTGAAGTATGAAAAAACTATGATATGGCATGAAGAGATCCGGGCCAAAAAGCCCCTTTCTCTTTCATAATGGGTTTAAAAATGATTGCCGGAAACATAGAAGTAAATTAAGTTGTGTTAAAAATTGTTTGCAAGGGAACACGGCTGCAATATGGGAAGATTTAGACTTTACGGAGGATTTTTTTGGGCTTTTGTGTGTGGTTTTTATGTTTTCGTTGTGCCCGGCGAGATGGGAATGTTCATAAAATGTTTTTGCGAGACTAAAATGTGATCTTTAAGGAGAGGGACTTCAGAGCCCCGGTGGAGTTGGGAAACCCTTATCCATTTGGGAGTTCCCATGGCTATTCTGACGGCTATTTGGAGTCTTTTGCTATTCCCTCATTTTGGAGAGAGTTCAGAAGAAATTTCTGAGATTTCTATACATGAGGGAGTATGGCTGATAACCGTGGCTCTATCCTACCGACTTCCTTTGTGGGTACGCTCGGAGTGAACCATCTACGGGTCAGAAGGGTTGGGCACATTTCTTCAGATTGATCCGCGGATGGTTTGAAAACTCAGCTATCATGGAGAGCATTCATTTCTGTGTTCCCGATGTTTATCTTCGCCACCGACAGCAGAGACTGTTCTATCTTCCGGCCTGCAGGACTAACTTGCCAATGGTCATGCCGGTCGGGAGAGCAATTTTGCTGTTAAACAGAATTAATTCGGATATCGACATATTTAGCCTTAGTGAAGCTGCCTCTATTAAAGCTCGTATAGTTTGTATGCCTAGCCTATGCGTTCAATGTAATACTCTTACAAATGTATTTTAAAAACGCATTAAAATGTAAAATTTTGTAATGTTTTTGAAATAATAAAATTGAATTGAATTTATTTGAAATGCTTGCAGTTTTGAAGTGGACAACGTACCTAAGTAAAGAATCTAAAATATTACATTACACATTTAAACAAAGTTAAACTAGATAAAGAGACTTTGCGAACCCAGACTAAGCTCAATAACTACATTCCTGATTTCAGAATTTCCCCATGCGACCCATGCAAAATGAATCCCACTCAAAAGTACTCACTTTTGTTGATCAGTAAAAAAGCATTATGAAAAAAAATAAGACTAAAAAATCACGAAAACAATTTAAAAACCATGCACATGGCAACACTGACCCTAGGACATGAATAGATACAATGTACAACAAGTGAATGGATTCGATTTGACGCTTGGACTGAGCTTTTATCTGATCTAACCGGACACCCGGACACTAGAACGTGCGGTCGGTCTCGGCGGAACCCGGACGATCGGCACTTGGCAGTAAATGTTGATCAGGCGGACCTAAATGAGAATTGTATACAGGAGCGAATTTTTTACAAAATTAAAAAATATTATAGTCTTTGAAAGGTGAATTTTAAAAATCGAAATGAACACATAATTTTTGAAGGAAAAAAAAAAATTTTTTAATGAGCTCCACGCAGGATGCCCCGAGGAAAATAATTTCTCTCAGGGCCTATGTCATCTATGGGGATGCTGTGTAGAGGGTTTTTTTAAGGCAAAGGAGAGGAGAGTTCTGGGAAGGAAAGGGGTTTAAGGGGTGGGTAGGAATCTGGGGTTCAGTGTGTCCTGGTCATCCACCTCCAAGACCTAGACAAACTTCACCCCATGAACCCGGGCACCCATGCTAAATCACCTTACATATAACCAAAAATAAAATAAAACCGCACACATATTTTATCAGAAAATATATTATAAACGTTGTATTGAATTGTCACCCCACTTCTTTGGTCGTTCACGTAAAAATTCCCAAAGTTTCATAATTTTTTCTTCCAAATTGCGATCCGAAACTTTGGTTTCATAAAGGTGTACATTTTACTAACTTTGTGGTTAATTTATAGACTTAAATATAAAGCTAAAGCGTGCTGTTTTTTCTTTTTAACACCGTTTATATCATATTTCTCAATATGATAGTAAAGGAGACAATGATTTCTATGAGCCTATATGAGTTGTTCCGAAAAGCGAACAAATTAGCCTGGGGGGTTGTTGCGACAAGCTCACGGCTCCCGGCAGCTTTTGTATTTTGAATATATTTTTAAGAGCTTAGCACTTACCCACTCAAACTGTAGAGCAGATATTATTTGCGAAGACGAAAACTGAAGATGGAACATCTTACCTGCAACAAGAAAGAAAGAGGTATTGTTAATAAAAATTAAGAAAATCAGCATTGTTGAAAAATCTGGGCAAATTAGAAAATGAAACTTTCATTATTACTGAAGGAGCGGATTCTGGATCGGCAGAGACGTGTGAGATAAATGAAAGGCAGTCAGTTGTAGTGTAGTGAGTCGAGTCGTTTATTTGGCAACGTGACGAAGGCCGGTGAAGAGGTAACAGGATGTATGCAGAAGTGCCGTAGAGTTAAGTGTGTCAGGTGCACGAAGATGATGATGTGGTGAAGGTCGGTGATGCTGCGGCGGAGCAGACTTCGGGTCTGCAGTTCACGAACGCGTTGCTGAACACCATGACGGTGGAGAATGACTTGATCTTCCAGACCGATGCGTGAGTGGCGGAGGTGAACGGTAACGACTCGGTGAGATGAGCCATCTGCAGGTGGTCCTTGTGAGGCGAAGAGGATGATCTCAGCGGCTGCGAGATGCGGATCTCGGTAACCTGAGACGATGAACTGCATCCGGGACAGAAGATACGGCGGACCTTGCAGTCACAGGAGTGGAGCAGTGACGAAGCTGAAGGTACGGTGGACCTGAGAGCTGATGTCAATCCTCGAAAGAAGCTGCACTGGGATGCCATGCACATGACACTTGTACGGTCATCCGTTTTCATATGGTTTTCACCAAGAGTGATTCATGAGGAAGATTTAATTATATAATTTATCAAGGTTCTGGTATGTTTTTAGATTTTCACGGCCAAAAGTATTTGTTATTTATTTTTGGGGTGTTATGCCGTGTTTCGCTACCTCCTTCTTTAGCCAACGTTTCGGACAGCGTTACAGTGTCCGAAACGAAGGAGGTAGAGAAACACGGCATAACACCCCAAAAATAAATAACAAAAATATCAAGGTTCTGTTTAAATTGGTTGAAATATAGAATTAAAAGAGAATGTCTGTATGTGGTGGACGAGCGGGCTGGCAAGCGGGCGGTGTGGATTTGATTTGTATGCAAATAAACAGATGGCGGTGTGAGTTAAAATGTTGGGTATCCATCCAGTAGATCGCGACGTGTTTCGTTAGCCACAGCGACGCGTGGCCGAGTCAGCTAGTTACAATTATAAACAATGGCAAACACCATCATACGCATAATACTCCCAATACTAATACGCACAATACTAATAATAATAACGCAATGTTACTTTTAAAATAAAAGACAACCTTCACATGACATTTGTATCTATTATTAAAATTGTAAGGTTATAAGGTAAATTAAGTTAAATATAAGTTAAATATTATTTTTTTTCATGATAATGGGAGGGATTAATAAGTTAATAAGGGATATTGTTTTATTTCAATTTGGGAGGCGTGAATGGGTACCGCCGCCCCGGGAACCTTTATTGCGTAACCAACACCTCTGCCATATCCAACAGGTCACCCCAAGTGGTTCGCTACGTTTGGTGATTAAGCAGGGGTGCCCGGGTTCATGGGGTGAAGTTTGTCTAGGTCTTGGAGGCGGATGACCAGGACACACTGAATCCCAGATTCCTACCCACCCCTTACACCTTTTCATTGATTTTTTTAATTATTTTAAGTAATTCGAATAACATAATACATCATGTTCATTCAAACATTATTGGATAATGTGGGCATCACTGGGTGTTTAGCCCATGCTAAGAGGCCTCCTCCATATTACATTTTAATTAAAATCAATAAAAAGATAAAATGAATAATACAATAGTTTAGTTAAATCGTAGTTAAAATGAAGCTCTACGTGAAATCCTATGTAGATACTATTTAGATTCATCTTTACGACGAATCGGTTTACATTACGAACATCAAAAAATATGCTACGGATAAATTGAAGCTTTTACTAGCTTTTCTACGTATTGGAATTACAATAAAATTATTAATTACCTAACAAAAAATATATATTGTAAACCACAAAAAAAATGTTTTTTCATAACTTAACTATGAAGTAATTTTTTTTTTTTTACATGAGCTCCATACAAGAGGCCCTGAGGAAAATAATTTCTCTCATGGCCTGTCATCTTTGGGGATGCTGTGTGGAGGTTTTTTTTTTAAGGAAATGAAGGATAGGAGAGTTCTGGGAAGAAAAAGGGTATAAGGGGTGGGTAGGAATCTGGGGTTCAGTGTGTCCTGGTCATCCACTTTCAAGACCTAGACAAACCTCACCCCATGAGCTCGGGCACCCCTGCTAAATCACCAAACGTAGCGAACCACTTGGAGTGACCTACGGCAGAGGTGTTGGTTATCCAATAAAGGTTCCCGGGGCGGCGGTACCCATTCCCGCTTCAATTTATCCATAGCATATTTTTTGCGACATTAAAATGGTTATAACTTTTAAAATAATGCGAATTTCGAAAAATCCTTTTTGAATATTTTTTTAACTTTGGAAATATGAACAAAAAGTTTTTTAATTTTTTTTTTCTAGACAGAATACTGCCTTTAAGGCATTGAGCCAATCCTTCACTACCGTATATTATATTCTGTTGGAAACACAATAAGTCACAGCTAATTAATACGTCATAAAGTATGTAGCGTGAAATCAGCGTTAAACAGACCCGAGACGGTTAAACGATGGGAGCATTCATCCACCTTAGCTTCAGGCTTAGTTTAGATTAACTGCGACTACCTACTCTGTATCGAAATTACATCACTAACAAGGGAAATAATTAATATTGCGAGAAGACTTAATCCACAGTGTTCCCATCGACGAAAATACTGCTATTACCTCTCACACGTCTTGAATGTAAACGAAAAACACAGAAGAAACTTGAAAGATGACGTCACACACTTGTATTTTGGGAGGTGGGTATGGGTAGCGCCGCCCCGGGAACCAATTTCAACTTTTCTACAAATATCATGTTGAATAAAGCAGTAAAAATTGAAAAGATACTTTCATACTTTTTGACGGCCTCCGTGGTCCCGAGGCAAGACTCTCGACTCACAATCCGAAGGTCGCGGGTTCGAACCCGGCGTGCGCAAATAAATTTTATTTGATTAATTTGTGTTATTTCACAATTTATTTATTTAAAATAATATCCACCATTGAAGATCCATCCATCCAGAAGACCACCATTCAGAATTGAAACGTTGCTTGAAATGGCTTTAGCCGTGTTTAGTGACCAGATCTGAATAGCGGGTACTTCCCCACCTTCCTCTTCCCTATCTCCTTCCCCTCCCCACTAGCTTTAGCCTCACAACATACCCCGATTGGGGATGCCATAGTCCCACTGGCTCCAGACGGGAGCAGTAGGGACTCTGGTGCGGACTCTTTAACTGTAAAAAAAAAAAAAAAGTTCGACATTATCATAACCTTAACCATGAATCATAAGGTGACCGGACAACTCGGAATGAAACCAACTCAGAACCATCTCAGATAAGTCATTTAGATTGATAAAAAATATATATAAAAAAATGGTTTAATAGGTTATGTTAGGTTAGGGTTATCGGCTAATTTAAAATTATTTTTACCATAGCTTTTAATGACTTTTCAAGGAGGTGTTGAGTTGATTTTATTCTCAGTTGGCATGGAACCGAATAACAAAATATGATTGCATGAAGCAGAAAAACCTCAATAAAAGTGGGTTCTGTCGTCATGAAATTGGCAAAGATTTTTCTTTCCATAATTAATAGGCAGATGCGAATATTTTCACATCGCAATCTCATTATCCAGCCACGGAATTTTAAACTGTTAAAAAAATATTTTTTTGGTCCAATATTTTTCATATGTTCAGTAAAATAGAGTGTTGAAACTATGAAATGCTTCAAAGAAACCTAAAATTCTATTTTAAAATTCACAAGAATTATTGTAAGACTATTCGAGAGGCGTAGAGAAGGTATCTAATGAATTCTATTTGTTAAGGTTTATTCAATATTACAGTTTAACAAAGTTAAAGTTAAGTAACTACGCCTTTAGATTACTAATTCAGGTGGCCCCTCCCACCTCCTTCCTCTCCCTTATCCCCAGGGAGAAGCAGCCTCCATTAGATAGGAGACATTAATAAATAATTAATATCGTTCCCTACCGAGAAAATCAGCCTTTAAGGTAAGATAATAATGAAGTAAGCACAGACAGGCAATACTCTAGATTGGTAATGCAAGAAATTACAAAGAAATGTTTCGTAGAAGGATTCGGACGGATTCGATAAAATCGTGAACGCACAGAACATGAATGTACAGAAAAGTGTGTCGTTCCATCCTCTATCTACGCCTACCTTCTAAAAAGAAATATCACGATGGATAATTTGTTAGTTAGCAGAAACTTTAATTCTTATTCGACAAAATTTTCTTTACCGATTTTATAAAAAACTTTATTAAATTCGGGTAAGGATACCGCCGCTCCGGGACCCATTACCCCTGTGTAGGTCACCCTAAGTGCTTCGCTACGTTTGGTGACTTAACAGGGATGCCCGGGTTCACGGGGTGAGGTTTGTCTCGATATTGGCGGCGCACGCGTTTGTCCACCTACTGCGTGGCAGGCCGGATCGGGAAAGACTGGTCGAAGACCTCTTCAGCCGGACTCTCTCTTGCACCGCGGTGGGAGGGATGGATTCATACGTCCCCCACTCTGGACACCTTAACCCCTAACCACCCCTCATACCATTTTCCTTTCCAGAACTTCTTCTTCTTCGTTTCCATAAAAAGAACCATCCACACAGCATCATAAAGAGTGAAATCATTCCACTCTGGAAGATACTCTCAGTATCGCCCTGGTGTAAGACCACCATTCAGAATTGAAAAGTTGCTTGAAATGGCTTTGGCCGTGTTTGGTGGCCAGATCTGAATAGCCAGGTACTTCCCACCTTCCTCTTCCCCATCTCCTTCCCCTCCCCACTACCTTCAGCCTCACAACATACCCCAATTGGGGATGCCATAGTCTCACTGGCTCCAGACGGGAGCAGTTGGGACTCTGGTGCGGTATTCATATAAAAAAAAAAAAAGTTTAAAAAACACCCTCATCATTCGCCCACTGAAATAGGCGATACTGAGAGTACAGCCCACGAGAGTACAGCGCAAGAGTGTAACGAAATTGAGAAATGCCCTATAATTCTAATCAATTATTTACATTTGAACTACTTCTCCAGTGTATTCTATCCCGATGGACAGGTAGTAGGTCTTCAACATTCGCTAGGGATTTCAAGTGCCTATCGTCCTTCGGATCGAAGTAAAAATATTTATAGCATTTTATAGCGAGGTGGTTGGTTCACTGAACCGACATTATCGGCGGTGCATCGAGGGAAGTATTGCCATGAATTTACCACAGTTCGCGAGAATGAAAAGATCGTTTTAGAATAAACAGGAGAATGGAAATTAATACGAAATATTATAAAAAAATTATTGAAGAGAAATAAACAACAAAATTATAGTACAGTAGAAACCGTTTATTATGAATCCGCCTTAATATGACGTAATTACACAGCGAAGTTTGGTTTTCGTATAAAATTCTTTATAACAAAGTCAGATATAATGACTTCGCTTATAGTGACACGTCGCTTATTATGACCCATTTTTAATAAATTATGTCCTAATTTCATGGAAATTTTTTCGGTTATATTGACCGACATGATTCCTAACACCTTCGGCAGTGTTCGGGAGGGTCACGTGACGTCCAAAACGACGCTAACATGCTGTGTTTTTCTCGTCACGGGTCTTAAAATGCCCTTTTCTCACGTCACGAGTCTTAATATGCTGTATTTTTCTCTATTAAAATAAATACATATATATTTATACCTAACAAAAGCAGGAGGTTTTTTGTTTTCTACAAAATGCTTTGTATGACGTCTGGTTAGTATGACGTGTTTGTCATTTCCCTTCGATGTCATTATAAACGGATTCCACTGTATGAAGCAAATAAAGTCTATCAAATGCGTTCTTAAATATTTCAGTAGCTAACCGTTTTGACGGTAACAAAAGGAAATTTTGGGTTATTACCCAAAATTTAGATGGTTTCCCTCCTTATTTAGCCAAAGTTTCGAACAACGTTGGTGTATCCAACATCAGGGCAGATAACGTGTAGATTGTGGTGAAGTGTTTTATGTAAGTAGAATTTTTTTATACATTAGTTCCATACAGCAAGCCCTGAGGAAAACAATTTCCCTCATATCCGATGGACCTACATCATTTTTGGGGATACTGAGTTAGGGAAAGGAAGGAGAGGAAGTTCTGGGAAGTAAAAGGGTGCGAGGGGCGGGTGGGAATCTGGGGCTCAGTGTGTCCAGGGGTACCGCACGTATGAATCCATTCCTCCCACCGCGGCCAGAAGTCAAAAGGTCTCCCTCAACCAGTCTCTCCCGATCCGGCCGGCCACGCAGTGGATGGGCAAACACATCCGGCGTCAATACCTAGACAAACCTCATCCCGTGAACCCGGGCACACTTACTTAGTCACGCGATTAAACCTGTCAAAAAAACTCGCGAAAGAATAGCTTCTGTAACTTGCTGTAAATTACATTAAGTGACTTTTGATGTCGTTTACATTGGTAATTTGGACATAAACCGCTTACATAAGCGAATTACGACAAAAAACTTACGATTGTAAAGCCAGCCATGCAGAAAACGGCCACTGGTACAACAAACTTTTGCGCTGGCAATTGGGACTCTTACGCTACGTTCCCATTAAAAAAGTTTAATATTGTGATTTGTGATCACTGCGTATCTTTCTGTACATTCATCGTCCTAATAGAAGTGTCACTGGGTTAAGAGTGGGCAAAATGTAAGAAATTATAATAAAGTAATAAATTGTCAAGAATTTAACCTTGCTTTGCGCTGACGTGATGAGCATGGAAAAATATCATTATGTCAGGGAACGCTCGGAATTCACTCCTTGCAGAAGAGTAGGGCATGCCAGCACACACTTATTCAGACTACCAACAGGCTTTATAACTCAGTTAAACAGTTCTATCTTAGATAATGTCATCATAGATTATTCTACCTTCCTGCTCAATAGGACTAACCTGCCAATTCAGAAATATTCAATTTATGATATATAAATAAATGTTATATTTATTGAGCTTTAATTGCGAAACGGAAATAACTCAAAATTTTTATAAATCTGAGAGTTCTTTTAAGGGGGGGGGGGGTAGGGTTTTAAAGGCGAAAAAAAGGCATATTTTCATGATTTTTTTTTTGAGATATGAATAATGTTGGCTTATTTCTTTTAAATACACCTTATAGTTTAACATCTGAAGTATCTTTGAAATTTTTTTTAATTAAAAATATTAATAAATAAGTCCGTGAGAGCGAATCTCCGGAGGCGCTTCGAAAAAAAGGTGTTTCGCGGTGAACATCATAACTCGTTAAGGAATCCTTTTAAACAAAAAAATTGAAATGAATTTAAAAGGTAATATGTTTTTTCAGGTAGTGACGAAGCGTTTTTTTTTTTTTGTTTTTTTTTTTTTTTTGCAGCATGTTGAAGTCAAAAATGCGATTTTTGCTAAAATTTTTGGTGAATTTGTTATTATAATAAATGGAAAAAAATGGTAAAAAAAACCTTCCGTCACTACCTGTTGATTTATGTGTAAAAATAGTGTGCAAAATTTCAAAAAGATCGGTCAAGTAGATTTTGAGTTATGATGTTCACGGACTAAAAAACATTGTTTGCCAGAAAATCAATTTAAAGTTTTGTTATACTCGAAATATACTTGAATAGAGCAAGAGGGCCGGTCGCTTGAAATGCTGTATCTTCGTTATTTTTGCTCCGATTTACTTGAAATTTTGGCATAATACTCTCGACATATTGTACATAAACAGTGTTAACATAAACAGTGTTACACATTATGTATACCTAATAATATTAGAGGAACAGAAAGTTAGAAACCCTCCGATTTAAATTTTAGTATGAAATTAAAGATTCTCTGTCATTGACGTGATCTTCACCGCTGAGCTAATTTTCTTTTTCTGCGTACCTACCTTAAAAATTTTTTTTTGCAAATATTATCTACACGCAATTTCTTATATGAACAGGGTGTAGGATTTCCAGCGATTCCTGAGCTTATTTAGAGTAAAAAAAAACACCTAGATGTCGCTTTGCTGTCCGACGACATTTATTTCAATTAAAAACAATCTAAATATTTTTCCATCATACGTTGCAACTGAGAGTCCGGTATTAATAGGTATTACAGCCAATCGGGTCACATAATAAGCATTCTCGTTCCAGCAGCACGGCAACACACGAAACAGCGTATAGAAGTCTGATCAATGGCGACGTTTGATTGGAAAATGTATTTTGTGTTTTAAATAGAAAAAATATCATGGGTTAGCAAAATTACATTAAGTTATTTTTTGTCCTTCAAATACGCTCAGGAATCGCTGGTCAAAATCCTTCGGGTACATGCTATTACGCCCTGTAGAGGAGATGTACCGAATATGGAATAGCTGTGTGGAATATAATAGTCCTTTCCCAAAATTCCTACCTACCTCCCTCTACCTACACATGCAAATCAGTGCAGTGGCAACCTTCGAACAGCAAGCAGTGTATTATTATGGTTCTATTATGTTCATATTTTCGTAGTGCAAATTAACTGTACGAGGTTTGTTCAAAAGAAAAGGTGAATTTTGAATTTTCGCGGGCTGTGTACATTCGATTATCGATTTTTTTTTGTTATGTTGGTACACATATGTTTATCATATGTTAGCATTATCAGCCATTTTGGATTAGTGGTTTGTTTTTGACAACTGGAAAGGTTAGTCACGTTTTTGTGTGTTCTTCGATTTTTGTGAAGTTTTTTCCGAAATTGCTAAATTTTGAGCAAAATCAACGTCGCATTAGTTGTTGAATGACGTCAACGCCGATCCAGATTTTCTCAAAAGGGTCATAACTGGTGATGAAACGTGGGTTTATGGTTATGACGTCGAAATCAAGGCCCATCATCCCAATGGAAGCGGCCAAAAGAGCCAAGACCGAAAAACCACGCCAAGTTCGATCAAATGTGAAGGTTTTGCTCACTGTTTTCTTCGATTACAATAGCGTGGTGCATCATGAGTTCTTGCCAACAGGTTGTACGGTTAATAAGGAACACTACAAGGAAGTTATGTAACGTTTGCGTGAGGCAATACGGCTCAAACAATCGGAATTGTGGAAAAACAAATCATGGATTTTGCATCACGATAATGCATCAGCTCACACATCAATGCTTGTTCGTGATTATTTGGCCAAAACAACACCGTAATCATGCTTCAACCACAGTATTCACCAGATTTGGCTCCCTGCAACTTTTTCCTATTCCCGAAACTGAAGAGACCAATGAAAGGAAAGCGTTTTGCCACAATTGATGAGATAAAGTCAAAATCGAAGAACGAGCTGATGGCCATACCGAAAAGCGCAATCCAGAAGTGCTTCGAGGATTGGAAGAAGCGCTGGCATAAGTGCATTATATCTGAGGGGGATTACTTTGAAGGGGAGAAAATGGATATTGATGAATAAATAAATACTTTTCGAAAAAATTCGAAATTCACCTTTTCTTTTGAACAAACCTCGTATATGCAAAGACTTCAAATTATGACTTAGGGTGATCATACAATCTGTGCACAGTTTGGAACATTTTATGTGGAATGTGAATTCTTATGTTGGACACCACCCAACCTGCTACATTAACAGTACAGTGATTTACGTTCCTAATTTCCCCAACCTCAAGACAGTTCCTAACAATAGCTAGGTAAAAAAAAATCTGATTAATTTTAATTGAATCGTTTATTATAAAGTATTACACATTGAAATCTTTGGAAATATAGTTACGGAACTTAAAATGTCAACGAAATATCAAAAGAAACAATCAAACGTCTTCATTTTAAACGAAAAGTAAAACAATAGAAAAAATCAATATTAAAAAAGTGCTCTTATTATGGGATACCCTGATTTTTTAAATTTCGAAAGCCATAATCACATAAAAAATCAATATCATCGGCTCCTGAACACTAAAAATGGCACCAATGGCGGCAGGCAATTTATTTTAATCCAATTATTTCAATGGATCCACTCTTCGCATCTGATATCCAACGGTTTTCGATTTTACAGCTTCAATGAATTTTATCATTTTTTTCTTTGTCCCACATCTTTCGCTGTTTCTTCTACGACATTTTGACGTTCGTGTAGGCCAAAATACAACCTAAAATAGCAAAAAAGAAATATAGTTCTACAATAATTCTATATTGGAAACACTCTTCCTAATATGAGATTGGTTTCCATATAACGGCCATCAAGAAATCCCACATTAGGAACAAGATCAATAAAATCTACTTGAATTTAACTTCAAATCATTGTGAAAACATAAAATTTAAACAATGATAGAAATATTTAATTGGGAAAAATTTTTGAGAAAACATAGAAAAGTGAAACTTACGTTAATATCAAATCGGTGAGATACAAAAACTTAATCTAATCACTCTCTCAGGAGAGTGTGGTGTGGTTGGCATCCGGACGAATACTGACATGTTCAAGGTCGGTTTGTAGGGAATCGGGAATGTTGGGTTACAGAGGTGTTCTCACTAAATTTTGAGAAACACCACCATCTCATATTAGGGACGGTGACCGGACAACTCAGAATGAAACCATATCAGAACCACCTCAGAAAAGTCATTTAGAGAGATGAAAAAAATATATAAAAAAATGGTTAAATAGATTACTTAAGGTTAGGGCATAGGTTTTCAACGTGGGCGATAACCCTCCCTCTGGTGGCGTTTCAGACCTTCAGGGGGGCGGTAAAAGGCCAAGAGAAAATTGGGGGGCGTTTCAGGCTTTCAGGGGGGCGTTAGGAGACCCAGAGAAACCCGTCCCGTCCCCATCCCATATCCCCTGCAACGGTAGGGGCGTAATAGGGTACGATGGGGCAGTTGGGGGGCGCTAAAAGAAAATATACTCAAAGTGGGCGGTGGTCAAAAAAAGGTTGAGAATCTATGGGTTAAGCCCCGTATTCATGGTAAACATTTTTTTTTTTAAATTTATTTATTTATTAAAATATATAGATGTACATAAAAACATAAACTGCACATCTCACTAGGGCATTCCTGTATCGAGATGTGCATTAGTTTAGCAACATTTGATCAACATTGTTGATGAGCGGAGAGAATGTTGCTGGAAACTTTGTTGAAATAAATGTGGTTGTCTACACACCAGTCTGCGTTAAAATGTTGCCCGAGGAAGTAGTGTTGTTGTGTACTCTGTATCTGATGAATAGGATATTAATTAAAAAAAGATAGAAAAAGATGGTGGATTCGAAACTATCTTCTGCAAAGAGAAAATTTGATGAGTGACCTCAGAATGACAGATGGATCATTTATTAACTTTACGAGAATGTCGAAAAGTGATTTCGAATCCATTTACATTTTTCTATTGCGCCGATGCCTGTAGTTTTCTTTGCCGGCAACTTTTTTTTCTCTCTAGTAAACTGAGTACGCAGTACATGTATTTTAGTTTCCACGTCTTTTTTGGGCACATTTAGGGCTTGAGAAATTTCTTCGAATGCATCGTTATTTTTGTTTCTATCTTTGTATTCTTTTATAGAAGAATCCCATAATAATGGTTTAGATTGAAACAATTCTATTAATTACATTATTTTATCATTGCTCCACACTACTGCCATGTTTATAAACTGTTGCAAACACGTTTACACACGTCAACATTTGTCGCTAAACTGATGTTTACGCTCGTCGGGCGTAAGCTTGTCAACATGCCGTTATCAACTCCGCAACACGCAGTGTTGCCAGCAACATGTTGACAGCAACCACGTTGATTCAACTTTGTTGCTAAAGAATGTTTACCATGAATACGGGGCTTTAGGGTTATGGGCTATTTTAAAAATAAAAATTTAATAGCTTTTAATGACTATTCAAAGAGTTGTTGAGTTGACTTTTGGACATTTGCCATATTCGATACATCTCCTCCATGAATAAATGTAAAATTTATTTTAAAGTTTGTAATGTGCAAGAAATTTAAAAAAATGTTTTTATAATCAATTAAAACGAAGTAGTAAAAAAATATTAAAAGTAAAGAATGCAATAAGTACTGTGGAGTAATATTGCTATGGGGATGGGACGAGGGTGCAGTTCGTAGGCAATTAATTTCCCATCCCTCGGGGCTGTAATTTAGCTTTAGGAGTGTGATAAAATACCGCTGTGCAAACCTGCAAACGCGAGTTCTATTAAGAACAGTTAATAATTTATTAATTAGCCATTCAAAATTCAATAATAATGTTTGGTAACATTTTGGATACACTTTTTGCTGTTCATTATTAAGGGCCAGTTCCTCAGAAATTCAAATGTAATATCGTTATCAAATGGCCATTCAGCGCAGATTCAGCAGATTGTAGAAGAAGGTTTGAGGAATAGCTCTAAATTCAAATTTTCACTTAAACTAACTTTATTTAAGTATAAAAAATAGGAGGCATTTCTTTTTGACTGACCCTCGTATTTACTTAATTGTAACGACTGAAGATGTACGTCATTATTTTTTAGGAGTGCAAACTTTAAATAATTAAATTGTAGTATCGTAGAAGATTACTTTTTACAATTTGTTATTTCTTAAAACTTTGTATGTCATCCAGAAAGAGTGCAAAGATTTAAATTTAATGAAAACAAATAACTTTGTGTACACCACTATTTAATTAACAATATCGGATGTTTCAAAAACTATGTTTTGAAACATGTCGATACTGACGAAGAAAACCTAGTTTTTGAAACATACAAACACGACATAGTTAATTAAATAGTGGTGTACACAAAGTTATTTGTTTTCATTAAATTAATAATGATGCCACAAAATGAATTTGCGAAGTTTGAAGAAACAAAGATTTAAACTTTACCGTTATGATTAAGAAAGGGACCCTTAGATGTTTTGGGCAGGTAGAGGGTATAAACAAGGAGTACAATAAGAAACTCCAGTGAAAAATATTATTGCTTTAAAAAAATATTTTCATATAGACCAATAAACGCTGATTCTGAATGTGTAAGTTGTATTAAATAATATTTAACGTAGAGTTTAAAAAAAATATTAAAAAGTCCATTTTAAAACAGTTCATTAAAACACCCTGTCAAGTTGGTATTATTGAATTTGTGAGGCGTGACGTCACCGCGTCCATAAAACGCTCCAATGCTGAAATTCAAAATGGCCGGCGATGAACAGCTGTTTCCAGTTGCCTACAAAATTCATACATGTTGGTCATGATGACGTCACACTAGATTCGGTGGTTTTCGGGGGATCTTGAAAAATTAAAACTTTGACATTTATTTTAACTATTAAAACTAACTATAAAAATAAAAATAAATACGCAGTTATTTAAGTTAGAAGGTCATTATTCATAAAAAAATTGGACTGGAGTTCTCTATTGTATAATAAAGGTAAAACAATGAAATGTTATAATAAAAAAAACCGGAAACATTTAATAAATCATAAAATGAAAAAAATTGGATTGGAGTTCCTTATTGGAATAAGGAGAAGTTGTGAGAATTGTAAGTGGAAGAAGTCGGGAGCGCCCGGGGAAAATGTGACACGATCAAGTGAACCAAACCCGTAATTAATTCAAATACAGGTACGTGCGAAATGGAGTTGCGTGGCCGTCTACAACGCCAAATTGAGACATCAATTACATCAGGCTCATCTGCCCTGATGATGGACACTGTAACGCTGTCCGAAACGTTGGCTAAAGAAGGAGTTAGCGAAACACGGCATAACCCCCCAAAAACAATAACAAAAATTATGATAATTTGTTTTGTGTTGCAGAAAAATGTTACATTTTATCTTGTCTTGGGAGATTTTTTTGAACTCCCGAGACTTGTTTTCGTAAAAGGTTAATAATAGAGATTTTACTCCAATTTCCTAATGTATAGTGCCTCCAACCATCCACCAAGCCACAATAATAATAATAGTTAGTGGCGACACTGTGCCACTGGGTCGGGCTATAGCACGCAGGGGACGGGGAGGAGATGGAGAAGGGGAGGAGTTGCATGACCAAGTAAATAATGCATAACTCCCACCACACGAGAGGGTAGCTGCACGGGGTAGGTATGTACCAACCAAGTGCAAGAGTCTGGGGCAGAGATGGGCAAACTTTTTAACGAAAGGGCCAGATAAATTAAAAAATTATCTAGACGGGCCGGAAAAAATTGAATAAAATAATTTTTTAAGGTGTGTTACGATACGCATCTCAGTCACTACGACGACACAAGCCAGCAGCTGTAGCGCGGGCCGTGTACCCCCTCCTCGCAAGAAAGCACCGCACCCCTCTCCGCTATTCCGGCCGTACCCAGCCGGCCCCCACTCTCGTCAGGTCCCCGCCGACCGCCGAGAGACGGCCGTGTCGCCCGAGTACGTTCCCGCTTCTTCTCGCGCCACGCCGAAATGGTGGACTCCGCAAACCCAAATTGAACACTAAATTACGAGGTCGCCGAGCGTTGGGCGACCTACGCTGACTATGGCTGCCCCCTCGGTCTCCTGCCCCAGACCACCTGCTGTGAGTAACAACATTCCCCTCTTATTCTTAATGTGTTCTCACAGTAAATTCCCGGTTTAAACGCATCACGTCCCCAGAGAGAGACTTGAGAGAGCTTCTCCCGTTAGGAGATAACTACCTAGACATTGTATTGTTTTGTGATTTATGTAATGTTTTGCAAGATGATGTAAATGTGTATTCCTGACAATATAATTATGTTTCACCCAACTACCTCTTTCATTTGATTTGGGATCACGGGGGCGGGCTTCGGCAAATACCTATGTACCTTGTAAATCTAGTTACCTACGACCTTGATGAGGTGAGACTTTCCTGCCCGCCGACGACTTGAGCTGGCCAACGGCGAAAGGTAGGTGGGCCCCATTTGATTTGGGGACCGCTAACAGGTGATATAGTTTATTTTTAAATTTTTACATCAAACAAAATATTAAGTATATTATATGCTACAATGGTAAAAAAGTAACAAAAATTGAATATTCTTTAGAAGAGTATAAAGGCGTATGTGACAGATGAAACAGTGACTGAGCTTCTAAAAGTTTTTCATAATCTGGTAGAAACTGGGATGAGCTGATTCGCAGTAGTGACGCTAAATGGTGGTCAGTCAATCGGTTTCTAACGCTGTTTTTGCGAAGCTTCATAGTAGAAAACACCTGTTCAGAGATGTAGGAAGATGCAAACATCGCAATTATCTTCTGAGCGTGAGATTTCAGGTTTGGGAAACTTGATTTTGACAGGGCCTTGTAGAACTCAATTTTGGAAACGTTGAGAAACAGTTGCTTCAATTCAGTGTTACATTGCAACTCAATCAGTTCGAGCTGCAAATCTGGTTTGACTGATTCACAATCCATATTTAATGGCATGCTAAAAATGTCCAGGTCCTGTTCTATAACTTTGAAGTCTTGGAATCTTCGTTCAATTTCTTCATAAAGACATTTCACGCTTGAGGTTGCGTGCAAACTAATATTAGAAGCAATAATACCGTACTTAAAACGCAATGAGAATGAAACCGTTAAGTATTCTATTCTATCTACACAGAAAATACATTTTGTTCAGTTGGTAAATTGTGGTAGGGTTATCCAAAACAATGTCGCGGGCCGGATTGACTAGCTTGAAGGGCCGGACTTGGCCCGCGGGCCGTACTTTGCCCATGACTGGTCTAGGGAGATTAATGGGCCACACGAGGAAGATTTACGGCGGGAAAACATTGCTATTGGTCGAAACTACTTGGACAGTATGCTATGCATTAAAAGCTTTTAAATTTCAACATGCAGAAAATGAGATCACCCGATGACAACATATTTGAAAAATCTGCATTTTTTCAACGTTTCATTAGTATTCAAATAGTGCTGTGAAGTTTTAGTGTCTCTTTGAACTTTTATCAAAGTAAAATTTCAAAAAAAAATAGCTCAAACGCAAGATTGTGTCATCAACGTAGCTGAGGGAAATTTGCGTTGGGTTTTTATACATTAGCTCCACTCAGGAGGCCCTGACGAAAATAAGTATGTAAATAAATTCGTTTGATACCTTTCCATACCAACTTATTATAAATGGTATTTTTGTAATCGATTTATGTTTTGAAACACGCAAAATTACAAAAGCACAAAAATTATCTTTTTATAAAAATTGTAATTTCGGGGATCCAATTGTCTGAGGATCAACTGTCGGGTCATCACCTGTGACCTGGGTGACCGGAAAACTCAGAATGAAATCAACTCGAAACCTGAAAGCCATTAAAAGTGATGTAAAAATGGTTCCATGCCAACTAAGAATAAAGTCAACTCAACACCTCTTTGAAAAGTTATTAAAAGCTATGAAAAAAATCATTTTAAAATAGCCCGTCACCCTAACCTAACGTAACATAGTAAATCAATTTTTTATGTATTTTTTTAATCACTCTTAATCACTTTTCTGCGGTAGTTCTGAGTTCGTTTCACTCTGAGATGTCCGGTCACCGTAAAAAATCGCTTTTAAATAGGTTACGTTAGATTAGGTTATGGGCTACTTTTAATTATTTTTTATAGCTTTTAATTACTTTACAAGAGGTATTGAGTTGAGTTGACCACAAGTTGGCATTTAAAAAAAAAAAAAATTATGTGAAATACCGCACAAGAGTCCCAACTGCTCCCGTCCGGAGCCATTGAGACTATGGCATCCCCAATTGGGGTATGTTG
The DNA here is from genome assembly GCA_936435175.1 of Glyphotaelius pellucidus. Classification (NCBI taxonomy): domain Eukaryota; kingdom Metazoa; phylum Arthropoda; class Insecta; order Trichoptera; family Limnephilidae; genus Glyphotaelius; species Glyphotaelius pellucidus. The sequence continues at coordinate 25,528,038 of OW386558.1, read as the reverse complement.
TGAGGCTGAAGGTAGTGGGGAGGGGAAGGAGATAGGGAAGAGAAAGGTGGGGAAGTACCTGGCTATTCAGATCTGGTCACTAAATACGGCTAAAGCCATTTCAAGCAATTTCAATTTCTAAAGCCATTTCAATTCTGAATGGTGGTCTTACACCAGTGCGATACTGATAGTATCTTCCACTCTGGAACGTGCCGCAAATATAATATATATTATTTTTAATGAATAAATTGTGAAATAACACAAATAAATCAAATAAAATTTATTTGCGCACGGCGGGTTCGAAACCGCGACCTTTTGGATTGTGAGTCGGGAGTCTTACCTCGGGACCATGGAGGCCGGCATGGAACCAACACACCTCCTTTCAAAAATTCATTGAAAGTGATGAAAAAATGTATAAAAAATTGATTAAATGTTAAAAATTGATTAAGGTTACGTTAGGTTCTGTTATGGGATGATCATTTTTAGAACTTTTAATGACTTTTCAAAGAGTTGTTGAAATTGTATGATTTTGAGTTGCCATGAAACCCTGAATAGCCAGGTACTTGCCAACCTTCCTCTTCCCATCTCCTTCCCCTCCTCACTTAAATTCAGCCGCACAACATACACCAATTGGGGATGCCATAGTCTCACTAGCTCCAGACGGTAGCAGTTAGTACTCTCGTAAGGTTCTTAAAAACTATCGATATTACATAACAAAACTATAAAAAGTATAAAATTAAATAAACCTAAAAAATTAAGTAGTTTTTCAAGTATCCAACAACTATACATACACTTACAATTTATATGTGTGTGTACATATATGTATGTGTATGCGAATGTGTATGCGTATGTATACGTATGTATATATATATTTATATGCATGTGTGCAGGTACATGTATTTATATGGATGTGTATGTATGTATGTGTATGTTTATATATATATATATATATATATATATATTTTTTTTTTTTTTTTTTTTATATTCCTCTAATATATTTAAATACTTTTTTTTCTCTTCTAAATAACCAATGTAAAATAACTATTAAAATTTTAAAAAAATATACATATAAAACTTTCTATTACAACACATAAATACTTATCATACATAAACATAAATAAACACGTAAACACCTCAGCACAGGTTCTCCTAGTGAGGTGTTCACGAAACATACAACAATAACAATCCACAGTTTCACTTTCACAAACCTACCTTACACCCAACATAATAAAATTACAAAATATATTATGTAAAAATGTTTTCAAAATTGATCTATAGGTAAATAATGTAATAGATAGAAATAAATAAATAAATAATACATTTATTAGAATAGTAGCGCAAAAGTAGGGTTGAAATTTATTTTAAACTAGCTTTTCCCCGCGGCTTCGCTCGCATGGTATTACGGGAAATTACTGTAGCGCTTGAACTTATCAATTATCCCTCCTTCTCCTCACCCCCACCCCCTCCCGCAATCCATACATTCATTCCCTTACATTCAGTTTTCAGCATCAGCAACATGTTACATAAATGCAATCACAAAGCTTCTAATATAGTACTGGAAGAACTACCTCATAGTTTATATATACCAAGAGCAACTATAACTGATATTGAAAATATCGTTAAAAAAATGAAAAACTCTAAAAGCACAGGTATTGACAATATAAGAATGTTTGATTTAAAAAGAAATATAAAAACTCTTGGGCCAATAATAACTCATTTAATCAATATGATAATAAAGCAAGCAAAAATTCCACAAGAATTTAAATGTAGTATCACTAGACCAATATTTAAAGGTGGAAAACACATTGAACTGGGAAATTATAGGCCAATTAGTATTCTACCAGCATTAGAAAAAATTCTTGAAAAATTTTTATCAAATAAATTAAATAATTACATTGAAAAATTCGCTATCATAGATCCAAATCAATATGGCTTCCAAAGAAAAAAAAACACTGAAAAACTACTGCAAGATTTTTCCAATTATATAAATAATCAGTTAAATAATAAATTACATGTTATTGTTTTATTTATCGACAACTCTAAAGCTTTTGACACAATAAACTCTTTAAAAATGCTAAAAACTCTAGAAAAAATTGGAATAAGAGGAAATTTGTTAAATTTATTTAAAGATTATCTTACAAATAGAAAAATATGTACCAAAATAAATAATACATTTAGTAAAACAAAAAATATATCTGCAGGAGTTCCACAAGGTTCCATATTGGGACCTACACTATATATAATCTATGTAACTATAATGAAAAAACTTTTCTCTTTTGTAAAACATTTTGTATTCGCAGATGATACGGCATTGGTCATATCACACAAAGATCTAAAAATTGCAATTGAACTCTTACAAATTGACTTTAATCAACTCTGTAAATGGTCACATGATGCAGGGCTATTAATAAATGCTAAAAAAACTAAAGTAATGCATATAAGATCACCAAATGCCAAATTTCAATTTAATCCTAATATTATTTCTCATAACTTTAATTGCATCCACAAAAATATTCAAATTAACTGTAATTGTGAAAGCTTAGAATTAGTTACTGAATATGTGTATCTTGGTGTTACAGAAGATTGTTTTTTTAAATGGGACAAACATATTAAAAAAACCTGTAAAAGACTCAGATCAATTGCTAGCAGAATGTACACATTAAATTTTTTCCTATCAATTGATACACTTAAAATAATTTATATGTCACTAGCAGAATCAATAATAAGATATGGGTTAACAATATGGGGAAATACTACTGTAACCAACCTGAAACAGGTACAAGTTGCACAAAACGCAATTGTAAAATTATTAGTTGTCCCTAACATTTTCAAACAAAGACACAATACTCCGTTGCTGTTTCAGAGTGCAAAAATTTTACCTGTGAAGGCAATACTATGGTATAAAATTATAATTCAGCATATATTTACCCCGCAGCATAAAGAGAAACTAGATCATAAATATAGCACTAGATTCACGCGTAACGACGGGTTAATAGTTCCGAAATTCAATAATAAGTACGGACAGAGAACGTTTGAATACAACATACCGAAGATATTTAATTTATTACCTGACAATATAAAGCAACATAATTCTATGAATAAGGTTAAATATATGGTGAAAAATTGGTTATTGGAAAAAGAATATTTATTTTGATACTTGATACAATTTATGAAAAAATGTTTAACTGTAGATAAAAGATGTAAATTATAACTTTAAATATATTTGTAAGGAATTATAAGCACCTGCTGTCAAGCCAATTGCAATTGGCTTAGCGGGACTGGATTGTTGATTTATAAAATAAATAAATAAATTTAAAAAAAAAAAAAAAAAAAAAAAAAAAACATCTCGCCTGCCACCTAAATTTCATAAAGCTATAGCTCTAAGAAAAAAAGAATTATCCAATTTTGTTAATTCGTTCGGAATTTATGCGCTTACAAACATTTCGGATGTTTATTTTTAATTAAATATTTTGAAGTTTGTTAATATAATTAAAAAATTACACTATTTATTATTCAGTCTTTATAATCGTTACGAACTATATTTTTAATGTAGGAACTCTTATCTGACATTTATTGCAAAACAGAAGCTTGTCCAAAAAAAAAACGAATTCTGATGTTTGAATTTTCTGCAGTAGTAGCTGACCAGTAGACTGAGTACCTACCAGCATAGAGCCCAAAAATATATCAACATTATTTCCATGGAAAAGATTTTTTTCTGACGTTAGCAAAAACTCGCTTTTGTTAGCGACAGAAAACGTATAACAAATATAATATATTAATATTTATAATTTCATAACGCCAGAGCTTACCATCATATACAACCTGTAGTCTGCGCAAATAATTTAGCTTTATATTGGTGAAAGAATTATTAAAGTCTTTATATTGTGTTATGCGCGAAAAGCTCATAAACAAACTCGAGCAGTTTCGCATTTATAATATTAGTAAGTAAGTAAGTATGGATATTGAATTTTTTATTGTTCAATTTTAGAAACAGAAATTATTACAAAACGACTTTAAAATGCTTAAAATTCTACTTGGGTTTAAATACGAAATTATCAATAGTTACTGCAGCTATTTTGGTTTATTTACGCATATTCACGATCCAAAAAGCTTTGTGGATTCGACGAGAAGACAGAACGACCTAATTTTGGTATTATCATTTGACATGCGACCCAAGTTAATTGCTTTCTGAATAATAATAACCAATCGATTTCATGTACGTTGTGTTGTGGTTGGTAATCAGTCGGTAGAATTAGTAGCAATGGGTAACGTGGAAATACAACTATGCTATGAATAAATTATGACCTCCCATGAGTCAATATTATTAATTTTGATGGAAGAATAATTGAATAACAAACAGTTCTGTGATGACGAATTACTTATTGGACGATTATTAATGTGGGGCTAAAGTTCAAACGTTCTACCGTTTGTATCATGGGCGTAACTAGGTTTTGATTTAGGGTGGGGCAAAAAAAATAAAATCCAGAGTAGGTACCGAAAAACGTAGGCTTCTACAACATATTCATGCTTTATGTAAATAATATGAAAACAGCAGAAGGAAAAAGCTTCCTACGAAGTGCTGTAAATTTGATAAAGCGTCTCGGTCGACAATCCCAGAGGTCATGCATCGGCCAGCCAGGGTGGGGCCAACGCCCCACCTTGCCTACGCCCGTGGTTTGTATAATGTGAATTAAAGCGTTCAGGAAATAACACGGAAAAAAAATTAAAGATAACATAGAGCGATGCTACATCAGAGAAATATTTAAGAAGGAGGGAAGGAGGCTTCTCCTACTAAGCTTGAATGGCAATCGGCTGAAATGAGAAATTCCCATCTAGTACAGGACACATCTGAGAGACACCCTGGGTTCTCTCTGCCTTGTAAACTCTGGTCCGCCATCAACAGGACCACCGAACCTGTTGACAACAAATGCCCGCTCCATCATTTCCCACAAGCATTAGACGACATCCACAGGATGACGCTGGAGACCCTAGTCTAGGTCACAGATCTACATGTCTCCATGTGACACCCCCACAACACGAAAGAAGATGAAGAATTAGAATTAAAAGGCTTCCATGTAACCCTTGGAGTCTTCTATGAAACTTTTTGTGGTACATCAGATTAGTTTGAGGTGTTATACACAGATAGCTCACAAAAATGTTCACAAATTAAGTCTCCGAACCAATGAACCCTAAAACAAAAAGGAGAATATTTACAATAAAAACCCTACACATCTTTATTCAACGTTGTTCATAAATGTAGGTGAAAAATACGTATTTTGTAGAAACAGTTTTCACCCGCCAAATCGCATACGCGCCGTTAGACAGTGTTATTTTTTTATTAAATATTTTTGTACGAAATGGTAAAAAAATGAGGAGACAAAATTGTTTATCATACATTTGTACGATAAAATAAGTATTTTATTTTTTATTTATGATTTTAGTGCCATTTTTACATAAAAAAACATCATTTTCACAATCCTTTTATGTTTTCATTCTAAATTTTAATATTCACAAATGTTAATATTTATTTATAATAATAAAATTTGAAAGATTATTTCATAACCTTTCAAAAACAGTTATAAGTATTTGGCTACGTTCAGAAATATTTATTTAATTTTAGAACTGTAATAATTGATGTGAAGCATAAAGGATTTATAAAGCTAATTTGCCATACTATTTTTGTTAGTAATCTTGTTCGTGGTCTAGTCTATAGATATTTATATTTGATATTAGGCAGGTATATACTTCAGCATCCCTTATACAAAAAGTCACCGACCGCCACTGGTGAATGGATCAATTTTTCAAAAGGTTTCAAAATAATTTCAAAGCGCCTTAGTTATAAACAAAATTTTATCAGCCCCAAACGAGCGCGCACCGGAATGGTCCAACTTTTAAAGGAAATTTAGAGGAAAACCATTGAACATGATCAAATGGAAAACTTCTCGCCGGAAAAGTTACAAAGGAGAGGATAGCCTCTAGCCCCGTCAGACCGGGAAACCAATAAGAATATCTTAGGTAATTAAAACTCAACTTTTCCGGAGGTTGGAAAGTTGTTACGTCGATAATGAAATTTCAACAATTTTATTAATTTTAAAGCTTCCTCCGCGACAAACACAGGTTGATCAGATACAACTACAATGATGCGACGATACCAGCCCTGATTATGAGACCTGGGCGGGCGACCGCCAGATTACGAAGTCAATGTTAAACACTGTTTAAAGTAGTCTAATAACTCTGTTTATTTAATACTGAAGTTCACGGCGGTTTTAGAAATTATATACATTTCTATTGTTTTGAAAGTATATTATGCAAAATATCGTCAATCAATATAAATTAGTTTATCAACAATTAGTGGTTTTTATGGATATGTTGGGCCATAACTACATCATTTCATGAAGAATAAGGTACGTTTATGTTTTTTAAATATAAATGTAAACTTTATTATTGTATTTTTTTATAAGAAAAACTCTGTTTTTATAACTTTTGAAGGTTATTCCCATCAACGTAATATATCATTGAAGAAGAAGATAACACTTATAATCTAAATGAAAATATGAAAGAGAACAAGACACAGAAAAATAGAAAAAGACAATGACAAAAAGACAACTCGAATCCAGACCTCTCGTCTAACCGGGACGTGAGGTTAGACGAGATGTCTGGGTTTGAGTCCCAGTTGCGACCTTTGTCTTTTTCTATTTTTCTGTGTCTTGTTTTTTCATATTTTCATTTAGATTTTAAGTGTTATCATCTTCTTCAATGATATATTACGTTGATGGGACCATTGTCTTTTTCTATTTTTCTGTGTCTTGTTCTCTTTCATATTTTCATTTAGATTATAAGTGTTATCTTCTTCTTCAATGAATTATTATTGTATTTTGACTGTCTAAATTTGTGGTATAATTACTACGATATAAAAATATTTTTCTTAAAATAAACGGAATTTATTGTAAAAATATATTTTTAATTATTTTTCATAAATATTATTTTTTCTAAAACAAAAAGTAGTGCAGTGAAGGGTTAAGAAAGAGGTTAAGAAAAGCTCTATCGAGTTTTCTTGTAAACCCCATTATTTTTATATCGGGTTTTTCTTGTAGACCCCATAATTTATGGCTCCATCGTGTATTTCTTGTAGACCCCATGATGAATAGCTCCATCGAATTTTTCTTCTAGACCCCATAATGAATAGTTCTATCGAGTTTTGTGCAATTAGGCACGTGTTACTTTCTAAACGACGTGCTGCCAATCATAAAACTAGATTAAAAAAATAATCCGATGGTTGAAAAGGGTGGTGAAACAAAAATTCAAAACATAATAATTGAAAAATTCTTGCAATCCAGGCCATAGCCGAGCTGTTGAACTAAAGAACGAGTCGAAAAACGACCCGTTCTAACGAGCGTGCCAAGACTGAATTTTGTTACAGCCCATCCTCTTTGCCTAACCCTCCGGGCAAACGGCAGGACAATTAGTTAGTTACTTGAAAACGAATTCAATTCATCTTGCACCAAATTAGATAATTATAAATACGAAGGCTTGTACAAGTCTTGTTGATCGTAAGTTGAATGATTTTTGGGGTACAGAGCCCATGTTGAACTTTCTCCTTCTTTGCTGCCAACAACTTTGCTTTTAACCCGTCTAATCACAGGAGACCCAAGTTGTCCCAAAACATCATATGCCGTTATAATAACAGGAGACTCAGATTGTCCCAGAGCGACCGTGCATTATTAAAAGTTAGATATCTCTTTTACTGTCAGGCAAACATTTGTGATTTCTTTAATGTTAGAAAGCGAATGAAATAATGCTTCTTATTGCCTCAGGAATATACGAGCTATATTGGTCAGATATTTTGCAAATCCGATCATAAGTGACGATTTTATTTTGCGCCAATTTGTGACGTAACAAACACTTAATTTAAAAATAAAATTGTATGAATGTCATAAAAAGTGAGGTGACAGTTTTATCACAAATTTTATTAAAAAAACGAATCTGTATTTAAAATTTTCGGTTTATTTTATTTTATGTACTTTTTTGAGGAATCCCCAGGTAAGTATTTTTGAGCTAATTTATATTTTCAATATTAAAATTTTAATATTTTAAAACAAAAATGTTGATTTCTAATAAATACATCGAAAAGTTTATTTTGTCTAAATTTTAGAAAAAATTTTGTTTTTGCAAAAAGGTTAAAAAATAACCAATAAAAAGTAACATTAAAAATGCGTGGGAAGAACCAGGAATTTTGTGCTCAAATCTTGACAGGCAAAGGTTCATAGATATTATTTTCTCATTATTCGAAGGGTTAACACCAATACTTTATTTATAATATTTAGAGACACAGATTCATAGCTTTAATTTTCAAGGAATGTAGCATTAATTATTGAAAAAATAGCTTTTTTTAGCTTTAATTTTGCGTTTTCATAGCGTTTATAGCTAAATAGGATAACTTCGAGGGAATGGGAGTCGGCAAGAGGGGAAAAACAATTAAATTAGCAAAATCAATTGAAACATGTTTGTTGTATTATTGATTGAAACTCAACATGGCACTTGTTTCTACAGTAGAGTGTGTCATGTTCGTTCTACGATCTGTCATCGATATCGATCAATGTTTCTTTAAGTGATATTTAAGATGCATTCCCACGAGATTTTTGCTCTATTTTAAACGAGTCATGTTTTATTAAGCATTTTCGCAATTTTCGCTTCATTTTTATCACTTAAAATATGAGCGCGCTCTGTCCAACATTCGTAATTACATATCTCTCCATCTTCTTCTTTTTCAGCCGGGAAGCGCCGCTTTAATAAAGCGCTATAGTCGCCAGAGGCGGGGGCAGAAATTATTTTGCCCCCCCGGCAAACCTAAAATCGTTTTCTCCAACTTTGCCTGGGTACTCGCACATACATAGGAACGGTCTGAGTACTTAAAAACAATCAATAAAAACTAGCAGTTAAAAACCCGCCCCGCAGGTTTTTGCTGCTAGGCCCTTCGGGCAGCCTTTGGTTCGGCTTCGCCCAGTTAGTGTTTGACCATTTTATAAATCCAGTCGAAACTGGTTTAAAAAATACCCTGTCCCTCGGATCCACTGTCAATTTTATCATTGAAAATATTAGAGCGCTCTGTCCAACATTCGTAATTTCATATCTCTCCATCTTCTTCTTTTTGAGCCGGGAAGCGTCGCCTTAAGGATTAAAACAAACTCCAACTTGAAATGACCACTGCGAGTATCATGCTTGCGGAAAGTGCTTGAAGCAATAAATATCATTTTACAGTGACATTAATTTGAGATTGCTTCAAGGTGGCTTAGCTGTAGAGTTGAAAGCCGTGGATATTGGAATTCTACCTAACGAGGCTCCAGCTAATCCAAGGGTCGGTGCTAAATTAATATAGTTGGCCAAACTTGGCGCTGAAACTAGTTGTGGCGCATCGAAGTTCCCAAAGCCAGAGTCGTGAAGAACACTCGGGGCGTGTATTTGCACGTTTAACTATAATAATATATATTGGCCTGCTTCAGTGGCTACTCGACCGCCCTTGTTAAACGTTGCCCAAGCTGCGTGTGACATTTTACTAAAGTTATACATATATAATTTATATACAAGGGCTGTCCAAAAAATAAGGTTCTGTTATCGCGAGGAACTACGCGCGATCCGGCAACACTGGCGTGTAGCCTGGTTTCCCCTTGCCAAATCCCCACCATGCTGCACCCTCTGTGACGCTTAGTCTCGGCGTGGCCTCCGTTCGCGGTGGAGCTTCCAATCGCCGCACCCGCCAGGTGTGAGTTATGCTCTGTAATACATTTTTAATCTTTGCTTCAGCGATTCTGAATGACACCAATGACAGGATTGTTCCTTTGTTTTTATTGTCGTGTAGTGTACCCAGATATCGTCACAATTGAATCCAAGAATTCTTCGCCATCGATCGTCGTAGCACTCAAGGAATTCGTGGGCTGCTTTAACCCGCTTGTGGTTTGTGATTTTCGGTGAGCATTTTGGGACCCACCTTGGGCAGGCCTTGTGGTCTTCCAAATGTTCTGTCAAAATTTTGTGAATAGTGGTCTTACTGACATCAGGGATCATGTCAGAGACCGTCACCCGTCGACCTGCAATCATTGCTTTATCCACGTTGCAATTGTTTCGTCTGAAACCGATGGCGGTCCGGCACGCTTTTAAATTCTCTTCACCATTTTCGCACGTCTTTCGCACTCATACACTGTTTTCCGTACACTTCAAGCCTCTGAGAATGAATTTCTACCGGGGTTTGGTAAAAAAAACTAGTTATAGAGCGTAATTCACACCTGGCGGGTGCTGCGAGTGGAAGCTCCATCGCGAACAGCTGCCACGCCGAGACTTTTTTTTTTACAGTTAATACCGCACAAGAGTCCCAACTGCTCCCGTCTGGAGCCAGTGAGACTATGGCATCCCCAATTGGGGTATGTTGTGAGGCTGAAGGTAGTGGGGAGGGGAAGGAGATAGGAAAGAGGAAGGTGGGGAAGTACCTGGCTATTCAGATCTGGTCACTAAACACGGCTAAAGCCATTTCAAGCAACGTTTCAATTCTGAATGGTGGTCTTACACCAGGGCGATACTGATAGTATCTTCCACTCAAGAACGTGCCGTAGATCTGTATCGTATCTGTTATACTAAGTATCGTAGATCTGTATCGGGTACAGCGTGGTGGGGATTTGGCGTAAGGGAACCAGGCTGTAAGCCATCGTTGCCGGATCTCACGTGAAATTGTGTCAGCACCTTGGGAGACCTTATTTTACGGACAGCTCTCGTATATACATCAATCGTCCAGTAGATTAGTCAGAAGTCTCGAAAATCGAAATTTGAGTTGAATAAGAGTAAATAAATCAATTAATTATTTGTAAAAGTGTACCCTCCATCTGGTACAATACTCAACTCAACCACCAAATCAAGTGAATTTAACTAAATGTTGATGTTTTCTGGGCCGCTAGTGGCGTATTTTAAAATGTCGTAAATAGAAAATAACAAGTTAGAAGAAGAACCTCTTTCTAGTTAGCAATTTTATTGCAAAACCGTTATAGGTGAATTGAAGGATCCACGACTCTAAAACTACCTACACAATACAGCACTGCAGATTAGCATAGCAAAGTCATCTGCAGCCCGGCATACTAAGCACGGATATATGCAAATGGTGCAGACTACACTCGGCGCTCTGCACTCTACACTCTACAGTCGAGCTGATACGGCGACTTGGAATGTACTCGTGTGGAGTGGAGTGTGGGGAATTAATATGGGTTAAGATAACTGTAAATTAGTACAAGTAAGTCTGGAGACGAAATTATTTTTAACTAATTTTAAAAATTAAATTTGATTGCAGTTTTGGGCCAAACGTGAGCAAAAGTGCAGGATCAACCTAATTTTATAATATTTTCATTAGTTCCACACAAAGGAAAGGAAAATAATATTCCTCATGTTTGAGGATGCTCTGTAGAGGGTCAATAATAAAAAAAGAAGGATAATAATGTGGAGGTCAAAGTGTCCAGGAGTGACAGGCCTATGAATCCATCCTTCCCACTGCGTTGCAAAGCGATGGGACGAGAGACTCCTGCTGGAGGGGTAACAGTCCACAATCCAATTCTGAAACCATTCCTGATGTATGGCAGTAACATACCTAAGTTTTATACCTTGGTTTTTGAAGATCAAATCAGGTAGATGACATCCCCCATTCTCCATACACTAAGTAAACCGATCTCTGGCGTTTGTTATGACTCAACGGCGAACGCACGCTCCTCACTGTTCCAACGCATGATGGCGACTAAACTATGTCGGGACAAAACTTTTTAGTTCCGCCTCTCGAATGAAACTGAATTGCGCGCATTTTAAAAAAGGAAGTTATGCTGCCGCACCTTATATTATGTGCACGTCCTTCTGAGACATGAATATTGTGTGTAGTTATTTTTGAGTGTGAGATATGTAACAATGATCTGCCATTATGTGGAAAATCAGTATTGATTTTTTTTTTAAATAGACTCGCATAAACTATGAAGAAAAGAACAGAACAAAAGTTTCAATGAAATTCTTCAGTTTTAAATCAATTAAAAATGGGTGGGTTGCCTACATAATTTACCTAGTCAGGATAACATCTCAAGCCTGAAGGTTGGATAAGCACTATACTGCCTAGTAACAGGTCTCGAGAAACAAAACTGGTAATGAATTTGCTGGAATCAGGAGGTCGGAAAGGGGGAGGGTTGTGGGAAAGAGTAAAGGGTCGAGGGTTGTTTGAAGTATGTCTAGAGCAAAACGTTATTATTGAGGACTATTAATTATTCTGGAAGCGCCCTTAACAATTAATTCGTTTATAACCGCATAAAGATTTCGATTGAAGGGTTAAATTTTTAATTTTTATTAGAACAACTCTCTTTTTATAAATTTTGAAGGATATTCCTATCAATGTGATATATATTTAATTGAATAAGAAGATGACTACTAGTCAAAAAGAAAATATGAAAAGGAACAAGACAGTAAAAATAAGGCGGTTATCTTTTTATTTTTCTGTGACTTGTTATTTTTCATATTTTCGTTTAGATTATTAGTGATCTTCTTCGTCACGGTTAAATTTTTTGCTCGATTAAATTAATTCGGCACTGGTGCATAGTCGAGAGACACGCCAAACGCGCGCCCAACATATCTACACGGTTGACATTTCGCTTGCTGAGGATTGGATTGTACTACGTCCACAAAAACTCGTATTGAAAAATAAAAGTTGTGAAGTTTCAAAAAATTATATTTTTGTTTCCTTTATTTCAAACTAATTGTTATAAATATTTTTAAAAAATACAAGGATTAATCTATCTATAAATAAAAGAACAACACATTTGGTTGAGTTTTGAACGAATTAACATATACTTCAATTCACGGCTTAGAAAAAAACCCAAAAATACAGGAGTACAAACCAATCCTCAGCAAGCGATTTGTCACATGAGAACGGGTCAACTTTAACAACCTTCCCTAATAGACTTCGAAATAATGAATTGCTGTTCCTCAATCAACATTCTACTAATTATGGATATAATTCTCCTTTAGCCAGAATGTCGAGACTTGTCAACGCAAATCAAAGCATTGACTTTTTTGGTGTAAGCCTAAATGATTTTCGGCGGTCGTTAAGCAATGTGTAATTTTTAAAGCCTTAAATCCATCTTCTGGACTTATAGATAATCTTCTTTATGTATTTTATGCTCTTCATTTATATGTACACTCCATTCACTGTCATTTCTGTTTCTTATTCGTATTATTGTTTTAGTGTTAATGGACTATTTGTAGTATAAAAATAATGTGTACATGTAAAAGCATTCAAGGCGTGAATACAAATAAATAAAATAATATAACTTCTTCTTCTTCGTGTGCCCTATCAGGTCCCCCCGACGTTGGCGATCACTCTGGAAAATGTCTCTCTGTCTTGTGCTGCCCGGAATAGCTCCCCGCACTTCTAATGCCGGTCCACTCTCGTATATTTCGTAGCCAAGACATTTGTCTCCTACCAGGCCCTCGGCGATTTTCTGTTTTTCCTTTCAATATTTATTGGAGCAAGTGATACTTTTCCCCTAGAAGTACGTGACCCAGATATGAAATTTTCCTGACTTTTATTGATGTAAGCAGGTCTCTATCTGCTCTAGCCCGCCTGAGAATTTCTATGTTGGTGATCATGTCGGTCCATGGAACCTTGAGCATTCTCCGATGAAGCCACATATCAAAAGCCTCTAACCTATTCATGGTATTTACTTTCAAGGTCCAAGTCTCACATCCACACAGCAAGACTGACCACACATAACACTATAAAAATAAAACTAAATGTATCTATTATTTTTATATTATCCTCACAGGAGGCCTTGAGGAAAAAAATCCCTAAAGGCCTATGTCATCTCTGGGGATGCCCGGTGAAGGGTCTTTATTTCTCGTACGTGGTATTAGAAATACAAATTTATTATTTCTAATAACTTTTGGTAGGCACCAGAAATCAGATCTTTCCATTGACTCTTGTCTAGTGAAATCCACACCGCTGCCATCCTAATCGCTTCCTTTATCCTTTCCGTTCGCTAAACCCCGAGCCCGCTGTGTCCCGGCGTTATCCGGGCCGCTTTACCCGCACCGCTGGAAATCCAATATTACTAGACTTATTACCCGGAACTCACCCGGAACGGAGGATACTAGATATAAACCAGGAGATTATGTTGCGACCATTAAACCGAGGAAACGGTCAACAGATCTGATACATTTGGAATTGATTTTATTGGACCGCATCTTCAAGTTTTCCTTCCAAGTAATACAATCGTGCTTTCTTATTGAACAAACAATATTGTTAATACATATTATGAAAAAATGGACGGTTACCTCGAGAGTGTTTTCTCTTGGGGTAAGAATAAACTCGTCGAATTTATTGTTTCAAAGACCCAATCATGTCTGATTACGTCTAAAAGGGATCGAAATGAAAATCTAGTCTCCTTCAACAGAAGCAATCTTCCGAACAGGCCCTCCCTTGATATGCTTGGTGTAACTCTAAGTGACCAGCTCAGTTACGGGGGCTACATCGAAGCCTCTCAGAAACTGGGCACACTGTACAGGGCCCGCAGATACTTTAATAGTACACAACTGCTAACCCTGAACAAATCGCAAGTACCGCCGCCCCGGGAACCTTTATTGGATAACCAACACCTCTGCCATAGGTCACCCCAAGTGGTTCGCTACGTTTGGTGATTTAGCAGGGGTGCCCGGGTTCATGGGGTGAAGTTTGTCTAGGTCTTGGAGGCGGATGACCAGGACACACTGAACCCCAGATTCCTACCCACCCCTTAAACCTTTTTCCTTCCCAGAACTCTCCTTCCCTTCCTTTCCTTAAAAAAACCCTCCACATAGCATCCCCAAAGATGACATAGGCCCTGAGGGAAATTATTTTCCTCATCGCCTCCTGTGTGGAGCTCATGTAAAAAAAAAAAAAAAAAAAGTGCGCCCTACGGTCTGGAGCCCCAAAATACATTAAAAAAAACTCTCGACACGGAAAACGCGGTCCGTTTGATTAAATTCTCCCAAAATAATAAACGATTTGCAATCTTTAGAGCACAGGTGTCAGGGGGGAATGCTGTCCTTGTTCTACCTTTATTACAATTGAAGATGCTCCGAGGAACTAGCGTCATTGATCCCCTCGGCACCGGTGTGGAAAACGGGTCGTTTCTACGACTCGTTCTTGAGTTCAACAGCTCGGCTGTGGAACGATTTGCCGGCCTCTGTGTTTCCACCCTCCTACAACATGGGTCAACATGTTCACTCCTTCCTCTCCTCAAAAACACCCTCCACACTGCTGTGTGTTCATTTTTTTTATTTTTTTTTATCGATTGAGGGAGACCTGACCTAGACCCCTCCAGCGGACTCTCTCGACCCAACGCTTTGCACAGCAGTGGGAGAGATGGATTCGTACATCCATCACTCCTAGACTGATGGATCCCCAGATTCCTACCCACCCCTCATACCATTTTCCTTCCCCGAACTTCATCTCCTTTCTGTCCCCTAAAAAGAACATCCAAACAGCATACCCAAAGATGACACAGGCACTGAGGGATTTTTTTTGCGAAGTGAGTACATAACATGGAGTTGAACGGATTGTTAAATTACGAATATTAAACTTTAAATTAATTAAACTGCGCATTTTGCGAAAATCCGCGCAAATTCTAAATTAATCAAATTAAAGCTCTCCCGGGTCTAACTTTACTTGTACTTAGTAATTTATTTACAAAGTACAAAGCGCAGACGAGACACAAACAACTTTTTATAAAATAAACAACTAGTCTCGGCTGTACTCTGTGAGCTTAATAAAAGACGTACCGAAGGCTTGATAACGTTGTCGACGACCACTGAAGAAGTATAGCAGATAGAAGTGTGTTGTGAATTTGTGAATGAATGTGAAGATGTGCCCGAATTAAGATAAAATTTTCCATACTTCTGGAGAAACAGATTTCATTGGTCTGCCAGAGGCCTCGGAGTCGAAAGCTTTTATATAAATTGGTAATTTTATATAAATTGGTAAAACATATGATTTTAGATTTTGACGACTAAAAGTATTTTCGTTATTTACTTTTCTACCTCATTATTTGGCCAACATTTTGGACAGCGTTACAGTGTCCATCATCGGGACAGAAACTTTGGCTAAAGAAGAAGGTAGCGCAACAGGCATAACACCCCAAAAACAAATAACTAAAAAACTATGGACTCGCTGATTATAGCAATAGACGGATTACAAAAATCATCTGGACCAAAATCGGCGAAAAATTCAATGAACTTTTCTTCTTCGAACTGTAACTCTTGCGAAATTTTGAAATTACCGTAAATTGCAGAATCTTGATTAAACGGGTGAACCCAATAACGTCTTTTTTTCTCATTAATTGCCACATCAAGAAATCCGTGTCGTCAGATGATGTCGACATTTGTATAAGCCACAACTGTGCGTCCGGTGTGCGTGTACGCGACACATTTACTCCAAGCAAAAATGTAGCATGCATATTGTGGCGACGCAAATGTGGCGTGCATGTGGCGTGTAGCTCCGGTGTGCGGCTTTACTTAGGAATCACTGCTTAAGGGGGGTATTCTAGTCTAGAAAAAACAAATATATTTTCTTCATATTTCGATATTCAAGAATATATCCTTAAAAGCATTTTTCAAAATTAGAATTATTTGAAAAGTTAAAGCCATTTTAATGTCGCGGTTTAGACGGAATCTAACCAGAACCTAAATAGACCTAAACGCGTGTTTCTCGAAACCACTTTTTTCGAGACGGTTGACACGATATCTCAAGTTCTACGAAACCAATTTGCTCTTGGAATTTGGTGTGAACTCTATACATTACTCTATCGTACTAACTAAAACTATAACAAAATTTCTATTTAAAAAAAATTATTGACATTAAAATGGTTATAACTTTTAGAATAACGCGAATTTCGAAAAATCCTTTTAAGGAGATATTTTTGAATATTTAAACATTAGAAATATGAAGAAAAAAAGTTTTTTTTTCTAGACTAGAAGTGCACGTTTTTCCCATCTCCCACGGTACTAATTAGGTTGAAAGAAGGATTATTTCAATTATTTGGGCGTAATTATTCGGAAGTAAACACAATTTTCTTTCAAATAGGTATTTCTAGCGAGTTATCAATTCAGTGTTGTCGACGAAATGTTTCAAAAAATGTATGCTTCAAAAATATTTTTTTTTATTTCAGGACAGTAACTCTAATGGCGGTAATGATATGAAGTATAAAACTTAATAAGTCCAAGGACTTGTTCTCTAACTGAGCATAAGTGCTTTTGAAAAGGGAATAAAGCGGTACCCGGTTAGGGAATTGAATTCGATAATATGTTTGAATGCTAATCGAGCGTTGAGATAATAAAATACTTGAGTAGGGTCATTTCAAGATTCAGAATAACAGAAGAGTGTCTGTTTAAGAGGCGATGTATAAACGTGAATGAAGCAAGGAGTGTGTGCCAAGACATAGTTGTGTGGCGGTCCAATCTCTCAGCCAATCGCTGCACGAAACGGCGTGATGGTTAATAAGTTAGTTTTATAGAGGTACAAAAACCAAAGTCGACAGGAGATTGTGTAAAGAAAAACTGGAGCTATTGTGCAGATAATAAATAATAACATTATATTGTATTTTCTTACCCGCCGGAACACTGAAACATCTCACCGTACAATTATATTCTGAAGTAAGAGATTTGATGAGGGACGTATCTTACCTGAAACAAGAGGAAAATAATTATTAATACTTTGCATATTCATATAACTGTATCTTGTTGAGAGGAATTTGCTAAGTATGTTTAGGAGAGATGGGAAGGCTGATAGAGATATTGAAAGAAGGGTAAATACAGGTAAGGGGCCATCCATAAATAACGTCACACAAATTTCATGATTTTTTGACACCACCCCCGTCCCTGTCACACATCGTCACATTTGTCACGATGTGTGACAGTCCCCTCTCCCCTAGTGTGACGTCACATATTTTGCAATTTTATGTATAAAAGTAATCAAAATTCAGATTTTTACATGTGAAGTCACAGACCTGATGACCCACCCATATCCCTTGTCACACTTCTCTACTCCCCCCCCTTGAGGTGTGACGTAATTTATGGATGGCCCCTTATGAAGAATAATTTTTTTTTAAATATACACTACTAGCTGGTTCCCGGCATGCTTGCCATTCAAAGAAATAAATTGTTTCTTCCTGCATGTCCGTTCTCATGTGTCCCCGTTCCCCTCTCGCGTCCCCTTCCCCACCTGCGTTACCCTTGCACCTTCCCCATCTCCCCCTCCCTCGTCAACCTTCCCGCGAACCCTACTTCCTTCCTTTCCATCCCCCCCTGCCTTCCCTCCTTGCTGCTAAAATACATGAAATACACACATTTTCAAACCATTCGCGCACTACCTGAAGTAAATTTTTTCAAACAAATTTCACAACGCCAGAGCTTACCATTATATATATATAGAAACACTCTTCTGCTAAAATTCAATATTCTGTAAAATTTTTGAGTCAGTCCATCAATTACTTTCCGAGATTTGCGAACGCAAATTTTCGTAACGGAACCTAAATTTTTATATACATAGATTATTAATTCGGGCACACAGATACGCCCAAAACACATTGTCGTTTAATCTCTTTGAAAAATTAAATTTATTTAATGCTTTTAATTCTCGTATATATTCGTTACACCGTGTTCCATACCAATACTGAAAATGCCAGATTTCATTTTAAATAACAACACGGCAAACAATTCATAAATATTATAATTGAAATTGTAATCACCCACATAAATCTTAAATTGGCTTCGAAGTAAAGCATATATTCAAATGAAACAGTAAATTAATTTCGATACTCCCAACTGAATAAATCACAATGAAAGGGCAATGAGGAAAGTTTGTTAACAAATTTAGATTTGCTCAGTTTGCTCAAACAATCCGCAGTAAAATGAATTATTATAATAACAAACCTACTAACTTCTTCGTAAAATAATAATTATAATAAATGAGTTATTTTTATAGCGCAGTTTTCGTATAAAAAATCACTGTTAGCCCCAGCATTCCGAATTTCTGCTATTTTATAATATACTAGCTTTTACTCGCGGCTTCGCTCGCGTGGTGTTAGATTGAAATACCACTGATTAATTCACTCAATCACTTTCCGCGAACCCCACCTTCCCCCTGCCATTCCTCCCTGCCGCTAAAATATATGAAATACACACATTTTCATTTATACCAATTTCATTACGCCATAGCTTACCATTATATACAGCATATGTTACTCGCTGATAATGTAGCTTTCAATTGGTGAAAGAATTTTTAAAATCGGTTGCGTTGTTTAGGCGTGAAAGCGTAACAAAGAAACACACGCACTTTCGCATTTATAATATTAGTGTAGAAAGTATAGGTAAGTATATCTTTATATATAAAAATCTCGCGTCACGACGTTTGTTCGAGATAAACGCCGAAACTACTTAACCGATTTTGATGAAATTTAGCTTACTGTGTGTATTTTTAGCCGAAATTAAAAGATAGGATAGTTTTATCTTGATTATTTACCTCGATATTTATTATTGCAAATTAAATGTTCACTATGTTTAAAAACCCTCGACTCTGTGCAGAAACGGGCGATCCGTTTGATAGACTCTCCTAACTTTACAAACGGATTGCAATCTTTAGGAGCACAGGCGTCAGGTGGGAATGCTGTCTTTGTTCTATCGGTATTACAATGGAAGATGCTCCGAGGTACTAGCGTCATTGATCCCCTTGGCACCGGTGCATAGTCGGGAAACACGCCAAACACGCCCTCAACATTTGTACACGGTTGACATCAGTCACATGAGAACGGGTCGTTTCTACGACTCGTTCTTGAGTTCAACACTCGGCCTCTGTGTTTCCTCCCTCCTACAACATGGGTCTCTTCAAGACCCATGTTCACTCCTTCCTCTCCTTAAAAACACCCTCCACACAGCATCTTCAAAGATGACATAGGCCCTGATGAAATTTTTTTCCTCAGGGCCTCCTGTGTGGAGTAAATGTAAAAAAAAATAAGTTAAGAGCAGAGGTTCACAAACCTTTTTTTCTCGTAGACCTTTTTCAAAATTTTACTGGTTTCGGTGGACGCTGCTACATTTCTACCATATTATTATGTATTTGCTTTTCGCTGATGACATTAAATTCCAAGGTTACGTAGGTACGGCGAGAGGATAAAATATTTACGTAAAAATACGAATTTGGGGAAATCAAATAAAAATGAAATTATTATTCCAAGCATGTCAAATTTGGGATAAGTTATTCTCAAAGGCTAGATTACCTACAAAAAAAAACAGAATTCGAAGAGTACCTGCGTACCTCAGCTGTTAAAGAAAATACGGAATATTTTGGGAAAATACATATTATCTAATAATATTATTATTATTACATTATCCAGTTTCCTACGAAATGATACATTTTCTAGAAAGGAGTATAATTTTGAAATCCTTCAGCAGAGAGTGAAATTCATACGGGTATGGGCATATACGATGGTGATATCCATTATCCATGCCATCTCTGAATATAAAAACCAGTACACAATAAAGCACTTTGATATAAGTAATATGAAAAAGTTTTACGTATATATTGCTCTCTTTGGAACATCATATCACATAAATCTATCGTGATCTTGGAACAAAAAGGTTCCATTTGCCGTTCTGTCCAAAATTAACTTTTTTGCAACCCGGTCGTTAATTGAGATTTTTAAATTTTTTAAATGAATACCGCACAAGAGTCCCAACTGCTCCCGTCTGGAGTCAGTCAGACTATGGCATTCCCCAATTAGGGTATGTTGAGGCTGAAGGTAGTGGGGAGGGGAAGGAAGGTGGGGATCTGGTCACCAGACACGGCTAAAGCCATTTCAAGCAACGATTCAATTCTGAATGGTGGTCTTACATCAGGGCGATACTGAGAGTATCTTCCACTCTGGAACGTGCCGCAAGTACACTACATATTATTTTAAATGAATTAATTATGAAACAACACAAATTAATCAAATAAAATTTATTTGCCACGCCGGGATTCGATCCCGCGACATTCGGATTGCGATCTTATTACGACGATATCTGTTCCGAGACGTGCAGCTAAACTAATTTCTTTTTAAGTGAAGACTTCTTAAGCACCGTTGTGATTTGAAACTCAGTGAAACGAAAAGTAGCGACACTTAAAAGAGATAATTACATACATCTATAGAATTTAGCTCGCGAAAGAATGTGATAGTACAATAGGTCTCCTCTTTGTTCGCTGCTTTGTGAGGTGCGTCGTAGCCTCCCCACTCTTGTCTACTTTAGTTTTTTGAAGATTTCACTTTTACCGCGTGTGAATTGCACTTTGTTTTTATTTTTTTTATTTTCTCCTCAAAAGCCTATCTAAAATATGTCCATTTTCTATGCAAGTTCGCAGATGCAACAAATTTCTATTTAAACCATTATTCTTTTTTCAGAAAAAGATTTTGTCTCCAAATATGTTTTATCTGCCATAGATAAAATATATTTGGAGCAACATGATTTCCGTTCTACTTACGAGCTCGTGTCTTTGGAACAACAAGGCATCATCTGCCATTTGCTTAAAATTGATAAAAAATAACAATGATTAAAAAATGAAAATGCAGAACGTATTGTAATCGAATTTTCTTTACGTCTAAGAACATTCTAAGCAAAAACATGGCATAAAAAAAACGCTTAGTAAAATAAAACAAATGTAACCCTTTTTTTCTGAGTTTATCTAATTTTCAAAGCAACAATGATCTATCTAAAAAAAGTATAAATACCACGGTTTGAAACATAAATTAAGATCAGTAATACAATAGTTCTTCGTACTCACTCTTTCAAAAGGTAATTTTTTTAAATTTTATTTGTGAAACTTTAAAAAAATTAACTATCCAACCATCATGCCGTTTCTTTGCTGGGGCAGACAGATAGGACGGACCTCCAAACTCAGTCTTGGCACACAGCCCTCGCCTCATCCACATTCATACATCGTCTTATACAGGCTCTTTTATTATTCTGACTGACATGGCCCGACTGTTTCATGGCGGATAGAACCTCGCTGTCCCAAGGGAACGCTATGTCCAAATGAAATACATATAACATGGGCTTTTACCAAAGTAACTAATGTAGTAATAAAACATTTCTACATGCCGCCGAAAACAGTAATAAATTTAATAAACAAAATTGTGTAGATGACGCTTTTGATCTTCGGCTACAAAATGGTTCACAATAAACTAGCTAAAAGAATTACCGTAATTCGTTTTTGGGGTATTATGCCTTGTTGCGCCTCACTTTTCACCACTGTAACCCCGTCTGAAATACTGGATAATAAAGGACGTAGCGCATCTCGGCTTAGTACCCAAAAGACAAAGCAAGGTAATTTTCGTAATTTATTTTTGGGGTGTTATGCTGTGTTGCGCTACCTACCTATTTAGCCAACATCTGCCCAGATTATAAGAAAGCCGAAATATTTAGATCATCCAACAAAATAGGCTCGACACCCGAGTGGTTAGAGTAAAAAAACAAACAAAAATGAAGTCACGTAGAAAGCTAACTGGCAACTGGTAAGTTGTCAACAGGGATGAAGGGTGAGGGATGCGACCGCGCGGAAGTAAAGGCGCAAGGAGGCCAGATCAAAGGGGTAGAGATATTAGCGACTTGTTCACTGTTCAGTCAGAGGACGGGAAGCCTAATCGACTGGAAGTCGACTGCGATACAGCTATCAAATCTTATGAGCGGTTACAACTTACAACGTACCATAACCTATCAAATTGAATATATTAGAGGGCGAAACACGACTTACTTTTAAAAAATATCGAAAAATGTTATTCGTAGATATTGGAAACATGTATTTATACATTCGTGTGTATGGTTTCTTTCATTGTATAATTGTCGTAGATGTTCTGGATTGCCATTCCTTGTAACTGCGAAGTAATTTACAATATAGAAAAATGTTGTTCGTAGATTTTGGAAATATGTATTCATATGCTCGTAAGTTTGGTTTCTTTCATTGTATAATTGTCGTAGATGTTCTGGATTGCCATTCCTTGTAATTGCGAAGTAATTTACAATATAGAGAAATGTTATTCGTAGATATTGGACACATGTATTTATACACTCGTGTGTATGGTTTCTTTCATTGTATAATTGTCGTAGATGTTCTGGACTTCCATTCCTTGTAATTGCGAAGTAATTTACAGTATAGAAAAATTTTATTCGTAGATATTGGACACATGTATTTTTACACTCGTGTGTATGGTTTCTTTCATTGTATAATTGTCGTAGATGTTCTGGACTGCCATTCCTTTTAATTGCGAAGTAATTTACAGTATAGAAAAATGTTATTCGTAGATATTGGACACATGTATTTATACACTCGTGTGTATGGTTTCTTTCATTGTATAATTGTCGTAGATGTTCTGGATTGCCATTCCTTGTAATTGCGAAATAATTTACAATATAGAAAAATGTTATTCGTAGATATTGGAAACATGTATTTATATACTCGTGTGTATGGTTTCTTTCATTGTTATTTTTGTTTTGTTTCGTTATTTTTGAAGATAATACCTAGACGCGTTCCGCGCCGAAACGCAAATTGTATGAAATTCCCTCGATAGAAAAAAAATCGCAAAGTTTCTATTATTTTACGTTATAGTTGTATTAAAGTTGTGAAAAAATTCATAATGTTTCTTTAAATGAGACTTAAGACGCCTTCCACGAGATTTTTGCTCTATTTTAAACGAGTCATGTTTTGTTAAACATTTGCACTATTTTAGCTTCAATTTTATCATTTAAAATATTAGCGCGCTCTGTCCAACACTCGTTATTACATATCTCTCCATCTTCTTCTTTTTGAGCGGGGAAGCGGCGCCCTAATCATGTGACAATCCATTCCAGGCTTTTAGGTCCTGACTCTCCGAAAGCGCGAACTTACCGAACTTAGTATTCTTTGAGCGCTTTGGTTCCTTTAACCTTCCGATAGCTGATGACGATGCTGACTTGAGGTTATTATGGTTGTTATATTTTTTTTTGTAAAATTTTTGAAATATCAAAATTCATATTTTTCAAACATTATATGTATATTTCGAAACTATAAAATTTGAAAGCGTATTTCATCGCCTTTCAAAAACAGTTTTTAGTATTCCGATGCGTTCAGAAACATTCCATTTATTTGGATTTCATTGCAAAAATCAGGTCCGAGACCTGAGGCGATAAGAAAAAATAAATCACCCAATCTGTCAAAATTACTCCAAAACATCTGCTTCCCATATATTATCGTGTTGGTATATTCAGAAAAGACAAACATTAAGGCGATCCAATGGTCCAGGAAAAAAATAAAATCGGAATTCACGCCCCCTTTATGGGAGGAGTTTAAAAATACATGAGAAAAAGCTTTTGGAGAGGTTGGAAAAGGTATTTGAGAATTTTTTATTACAGGTTGATTTCGTAAAGGCCTGAAAAAAAAATTGACTCCTTTTTTACGCATTTGTGTTTTGTAATAAAACAGAAATTTAAAATTGATTTCACGGAACCAAGCGACGTGGAGCCTAACATCTATTCCTCGCTCCGGCCGAGGACGGACTGACAGAAAAATGCAAAGGGTGGGGCAAGCCAGTAGTTCTTCGGTGGATGGCATAGAGTTCACTTTGAACAGCCAAATTCATCAACTGCCGGGCGTATTGTGAAATAACAACGTGAAAATGCATATTTTATTTTATTTTGTGAGGTTCGGGGGTAAATATCAATTTTTTTGCGATTATACAATGAAACCATATCCGAAAACGGGTTTATAATTAGGAGAATTTGCACTTGAAAGTGTTTTTATAGACCTAATACTTTATTTTTTTCTAGGCTTATTAAAAGACTTATATTTTTAAAATGACCGATATTTTTAAGGGCCAAGATATGTATTTAATTGAAATATCTACAATACTTCTAAGTGATCAAATTTTCAAAACAAAAACATTTGTTTGCATTATTTAGTATGGCTTCATCTTAATATGAATTTCCATCGAGGATGTAATCAAATCCAACACAACCCGAGTCAAAGTCAATTGGCCGGTACTTATAATAACGGATTAAAACAAGTTAGTACATATTAGCCACTTGGCTATCAGAGCTCAAATCTGACGTCAGAATTAGACAATTGAATGGAAACTGAGACGGTGTCTTGTCACTTATATTTGACTAGTGATTGATTAACCGGTTGACTAATCGTGGGTCATTACTATTCCTTCGTGCAAACAACGTTAATCTTGTGTGTTTTAAGTCAATGGTTGAGCCTCAAGTCAAAGGATGGAAACGAATAAAGCTCGGGGGTAAAAAGACAAGTTTTATCTTCCGAGAAAAATATTTCGTACAGGCTTTAACTTCAATCAATTCAAAGTTCAAAGTGAATATCGTTTACGGGGAAATCATTGTATAACGGTATCGGCTGTAAGCGAATATTCAATAACATGGAAGTTTCCTCCTAAGGCGGCGCTACCCGAATTTCTACCAATTTCTTGCATGTCTCCCTTGAACATTTGACGTTTTTAAGCTCTTAAAAAAATATATATTATTTTTGAAAATAATATCTATACAATCCCCACGCCGAAACGCAAATTATATAAAATTCCCTCGATAGAAATAAATCGCAAAGTATGCTCCGAAAATTTTTAATTTTCAAGCCTGTTTCTGTTATTTTACAAGTTATATGTATGAAAAAATTCAGTGTTTCTTTGAATGTTGTTTTAGACAGTTTTTAGGCTCTATTCTAAACGAGTCGTGTTTTATTAAACATTTTCACAATTTTTGCTTCAATTTTATCGATTTAAATATTAGCGCGCTATCTCAAACATCCGTAATTATATCTCGCCATCTTCTTCTTTTCAAGAGCGGATACGGGGCCTTAAATATTTTAATAAATGTACATTTTTCATGATTTTATTTTACATTAGCTCCAGATAGACGGCCGGCGTGGTCTAGCGGTAAGGCTTTTGACTCACAATCCGAAGGTCGCGGGTTCGAATCCCGACGTGGCAAATAAATTTTATTTGATTAATTTGTGTTATTTCACATTTAATTAATTTAAAATAATATATAGTATATTTGCGACACGTCCCAGAGTGGAAGATACTATCAGTATCGCCCTGGTGTAAGACCACCATTCAGAATTGAAATGTTGCTTGAAATGGCTTTAGCCGTGTTTGGTTAACAGATATGAATAGCCAGGTACTTCCCAACCTCCCTCTTCCCTGTGTTTTTCCCCTCCCCGCTACCTTCAGCCTCACAACATACCTCAATTGGGAATGCCATAGTCTCACTGGCTCCAGACGGGAGCAGTTGGGACTGTTGCGCGGTATTAATATAAAAAAGAATTTTAGAAAAAAATCCTGGAGGAAGAAAGGAGGCCCTGAGGAAAAAAATCCCTCAGGGTCCATGTCTTCTTTGGAGATGCTGAGTGACGGGTCTTTTTAGGGAGTGGAAGGAGAGGAAGTTATGGGAAGGAAAAATGAATAAGGGGTGGGTAGGCATTTGGGGGTCAATGCGTCCAGGACTGGAACTTGGAATTGTCCCCGTTTGAATCCATCCTTCCCACTGCGGTGCAAGGCAATGGGTCTCGCTCAATCAGTCTCTCTCGATCCGGCCAGCCACGCAATAGATGGGCAAACGCATCCACCGCCAAAACCCAGACAAACCTGAACCCAGGCACTCCTGTTAAGTCATCAAACGTGGCGAACCGCTCGGGGTGACCTAAGGCAGGGGTGTTGGTTATCCAATAAATAGTTTATAACCGTACCCATAACCGCCTCCCAAATTGAAACATTTTTTTACGACAGAAAGAGAGAACTCCAAAAAAATGGGAAAAATGTATATGAAAAACAAAAAAGGGGATGAGATAAAATAACGATGAACGAAACAGGTAAACTTAACGTGTAATGTTATTTAGTTCAATTTATATGATAATATGTACTTAGCATAATCAAAGTAAATTTCCCCGACAAAATCTAGCTACGATATCCCCTTTTCAATAAATAAAGATAGAGATATCAAGCGAGCTAAACTTAAGGGGGTATTCTTGTCTAGATTTTTTTTTAAATTCTTTACATTTCGATGGTTTAAATATTCAAGAATATCTCCTTCGAAGGATTTTTCAAAATTCGAATTTTTTTAAAAATTAGAGCCATTTTAGTTCGACCGGTTTAGACAGAATCTAACCAGAATTTAAACAGAGCTAAACTTTAAACTCGTGTTTCTCAAAACTACTTTTTTGAAACGGTTGACACTTTATCTCAAGTTCTACAGAACCAAATTACTTGAAATTTGATGTGAGCCTTCTCTATACATTACTCTATCGCGCTAACTGAAACTATAACAAAATTCAAATTTTTACTATTTTTAAAAAATTTGCAAAGTCAAAAAGACTGGTAAAAAAAAAATCTTTTTTATTTCAGACAGTCGCCATTTTGCGAAAAAAAAATTTTTTTTACTTTTCCTTGGTTCGGGCTATAGCCGCATATGTTTGGATAAAGAATCAAAATTTTTTTTTTTCAGATTACTAGGAGGGTTGCAATCGAGTCAACCAGGGCGCGCCACTTTTTTAGACCCCCACTTCAACACCTTGAAACTTTTGAAGTGAAACTTCTATAGCACGGCTGTGATTTGGATTTCGGATGAAACGGAAATGACGATTACTGGACGTGCGACGCATAAACTGCGCTCATCGGCCGCATTGATAATGATGTCACTTTTAAGGGCTCTCTTATTGGTTGAGATGTGAAACGGAAATTACGCGACGTCTGCGCGTTGGTCGCTTTGATTATGACCTCACTTTTCAAGTATTGGTTGAGATTGTTTTGGAAAAGTTTCGCTTCTACCGCGTGTAAACTGCACTCGAATTTTTTGAATTTTGAATATTTTCGTTTGATTTTTTTTTATGTATTCTTTAATGTTTAATGAATATTTGGTTAAATAATGGCTTGTAAAAATATTGTTTTTTTATTGCAGCCGGGTTCATGGGGTGAGGTTTGTCTAGGTCTTGGAGGCGGATGACCAGGACACACTGAACACCAGATATTCCAGTTAATTTCTTCAAGGCACAACCGAGGAACTGGCTAAGGGGCGCGGAAGCCCTGTCTCGTTAAGGTTTGACCGACCTCCACAAGCATTCTTGCTGGTACTGCTAGACGACGAGAGAGGGAACCCTTTCAGACTGCAGAGCCATTTTTTTTATCTAAACATGTTTGTCTCTTCCTTTTCTTGTAGGTGCTTGCAGCATACGCAAGATACAATCCCCCGCGAGCTGCTGTCCTTGGTCTTGTTTTCTATCGTCTTTCCATGCCATTATATATGTTTTACTAACACCATTGCATTAAGTTTATTATGTAAGCACTTGCATACTGCTTACTAACACTGTGTGCAGGGACATTGGAGGTCTAGCTTCGTTCTTTCGAAAAAATAGAGTCCTTTGAAGGAGTAACCATCTGTTACTTAAACCAGGGCGGGTAAGTGGATAACCTCCAAATAACCCCAGATTCCTACCCACCCCTTAAACCCTTTTCCTTACCAGAATTCTCCTCTATTTCTTTTCCTTAGAAAAACCCTCCACACAGCATCCCCAAAGATTACATAGGCCCTGAGGGAGATTATTTTCCTCAGGGCCTCCTGTGTGGAGCTCATGTAAAAAAAGCTGAATAAATACCTACAATTCATGCTTCTGGACTAGAATACCCCCTTAAAACGTTAGTAAAAATCTAATACACGTGTTCGATACGATAGCTTACTGGTTTAGAGCAATCGCCAAGCTGGCGAAAGAGCCCATTAAAAGAGCTAGTTCAAATCCCAAACGCGGCAATCGTGACGCCCCAATGCACATAAATTGGTACGTAATTAATACAAGACAATTTTTTTTTTTTTTTTTATTCTTCATTTTAATCACCCGCTAAACTGCCAAGGCAGTTTGTCAGCAGGTCAATTTGACAATATTAATAAAACACTAAAACATAAAATATTATAAGAAAACACAATAGCAAAATAGTTCCAGAAGAATAACTTTAAGTATCTACAATACAAAAGCATAAAATATACAGACAGACAGATATAACACATGTAACACAGGTAAATTACTGATAGATTAAATTAATTATAGATAGTATTTATACATAAGATTACAAACAATATCAGTACAAAAAGTTGTGACCCATTAGCCATTTTTTAATTTTTCTTTTGAGATCAGTGGGGCAATTGGATTCGATTTTGAAATTCATCGGCATCTTATTAAATATGGTGGGGACAAGATAAGTGAATGTCCGTTGGCCGTATTTATTTATAATTTTCGGAACGGACAAACCCTCATTTTTACTAAATCTAGTGCCATGTTCATGATCTACTTTTTCTTTGTAAATTGAGTCCGACAATAGGTTTTGGCATACAATTTTAAACCATAATATTCCTCGCACAGGTAATATGTTAACTGATTCATATAGTAATTTTATGTCCCTTCTTTGTGCATAAACACTTTTGCTTACCAAGAGAAAAGAGAGACAACTCAAAGAGTTTTGAATCGTTTGAATATAACCTATATTTGTCTTGCACGAGTTTCCCCAAGATGTTATTCCGTATCTGATAGTGGATTCCGCTAGTGACAAATAAATTATTTTTAGCGTACTAATGGGCATAAAATATTTTATTTTGTAAATTCGCCCCGCAATAGCTCTTAGGCGTTTGCAGATGTTGCTTATGTGGGTATCCCATTTCGACGGCTCCAATTAAGACTGCAGTAACTCAAAATTTGGTGTTTTTGAGTTAGTTATATTTTCGGGTTTCGTAAATTTTTATCTACATGCCAAGAAGACTTTTGTTACTCCAACAGTTATATACCGAGAGAAAAAACCATTTAAAAATAGTTGTAAGTCACGATTTCGTTAGTTTTCCATGTATTAAAGAAGTAAGTTGAGTTACTGCGCTTTTCATCGGAATTTTTATTTTTATATCGTCGTAAGTCAGACTTACTTCTTTTTTTTTTCCATGGAGAAATATCGATATTATCATTTGAATTGCGTTTGACAGTTGATGATCAGTCATTGCGGTTTGCATATTGTAGTGATAAAATTGAAAATATAAAGAGAATTGTACCGTGAAAGTGTTAAACATGAGAATTTCTAGTAGGACCACCAAAATAATAGCTAACGGTAAAGCATTATTGTCTACAATGTAAACTGGCAAGTGTTAACATATCTCGGACATAACTTAATTTTTTTCAAGTACTAGGACCCATAAGCTTATTTTTACGATATTATAACATTACCAGAGATATGTATGACGTATGGGGCATACCTAACTTATTAATACAAAATTATAGTTCCCCGAAAATCGTCTGAGGAATTCTTATTTTTTACATATTGTTTGTTCATATTGTAATATAATAATGCAGAGTCTACTTCTGATGACTTATTGGGTCCCTATGGAGATCAGTAAGATTTTAGTGGAGTGAACTCTGATGATGGTTGGAAGGCTGATGAATGTTGTAATTCAAGAACTATAGAATTGAGTGTTTGTAGATCAACCTCCCCTGATTTCATGTTGCTTTTTAATGAGGAAACAGGATTATTCTATCGTGCTACTAGAGTGCCACGTGCCACACGAACCATCAAAATTGACGAAACGCATCATTTTATGGAGAAAGGACACACTATAAATGAGGGTGATTTTATGCATGCCACAATAGAAAATCCAAGAAAAGGGAAAATTTTACTTGCCTGTACAATGGGTTATGCTGATTCGATGTGCGAAAGTGAAGGGTTTACCATATGAAATTAACGAAATGAGCTATGAATACTTTTTGGATTTCAAGTCACTCATTTCGCAAACAAATTGAAAAAAAAGCCAACGATAATTCAGTTGTGAAATGAAATAAAGTACGCGATGTATGTACGACATACAATAATCCATTGGAGGTGTATATAAGGTATGGTTACATGAAAGAACCACTAACCATCATTTTAGAAAAACGGACAAGAGGCAGGCGACTGGACAGATTAGTTGAACCTGTTGCTGTGTATAATCAAAAACAAAACATCGATAAACTTAAACATAAAATTAGAAGAGACTCTGCAGATATAATATATCTTCATAAAATTATCAATGGTTTTATTGATTGTTCGCCCCTTTTGGCTGAGATTAATTTTAGAGTCCCAGGTGTTAGAACCAGAGAAAAATCACTTTTTCATCTTCAAAAATGTTCTACTAATCTCAGACAAAATGCTTTTATATTCAGAACATGCAATGTATTTGATAAGAATTTTAATAATGTAGACATATTCTCATGTAATATAAGTTCCTTAAAAAAGTATGTCATAGCCAACATTAAATAATTTTTTGACCGTGTTGCAAGTTACCATAATATTGCTGTGAATCCTTTCCAGTTGCATGCTTGTCATTCGACTTAACTATTGAGTTGTAGGTGTGTACAATGTACATATTATTATTATTGCTGTTGTGGAGTGAGAATACTTTATGTTGAAATTTAGTAAGCAGGTTATTATAGTTTATATTGTATTTTATATCTTTTTTTTGAATAATTTTTATATTTTTAAGTTCTTACGGGTACAGGACCCTTACTTTTTTGTTTTACTTTTTAATTATAATTTTAATTATGTGAAAATCTATCATTGGATATTATGTATATTATTAAGGTTATTATTATAAGTGTAATATATCTGTTGATTTTCCAAAATAAATAAAAATAAAAATAAAAGATCTGCTGGTATTATGCTTACTAATTCCAAAGACTTACCACAGTTTCTATCTTTCACAATTTTTTTCATTGAAGAAACTTCCATTGGACATTCTTATGCCAGCGATGATGTGTCTGATGATTCAGAAAGCAAGTGAAATTTGATAATGCTCTTTTTCTTCTATAATTACTTAAGAATCTCTTATATTTTATGTAGGTAACAGTTTCTAAACAAATATATTATTTTTTCAGTTGATCGAACTAAAAATGTTTTTTATGCTGTTTTTAAACACTGACACATAATAACTATTGAAAAACTCTCAACTGTGGAATTTTAATGTCTATAAATGATGTTTGTTTAGTGTTAAATTAAAGCAACTCATCGCTACTTCTATAATTTGTTTAATTTTTCCCTGTAACAAAGAAGTACCTCAACATACTACCTATTGATTTTATATAAACTCCGAGGAAAACAGCAGTAAGTACAAAAACCCTTTAAATTAGTGCAAATTTGAGGAAAATATCAAAAAAATATTAAACAGTTAGAAAGAGTATTAACAAACCATACTTATTCAATTTAAATAAAATTCAAAACCCTCATCTAAGATTATGCAGAATTTTTTGAACTTTAAAATCGCTCTCCTGCAAAACGACAAAAAGTGAGTTACTGCAGTCTTAATTGGAGCAGTCGATTTCATGTGCATATCTACAGTTATCCCCAAATATACATATGTTTGTACAAGTTCAATGGTTCCGCATTTGCAGGACTGTGACGAATTGTGTATGCACTCAAATGTATGCGACTTTATTACAGGTGTGATGGTATATTTGGCATGTGGAGATCGTATATGCATTAATTTAGTTTTTTTTGAATTTATTATAAGACCCGCATCATGTGACCATTTCTGTAAGGATAAGAAATCGTGCTGCATGAGTTTTATTGCAATTTCTAATTCTTCATGCGAAATAACTAGTGCCGTATCATCAGCATAAACGTAATGTTTAACAAATGTGAAGATTTTATTCATGAGTGAAACAAATATTATGTATAATGTTGGACCGAGGATTGACCCTTGCGGGACTCCTGTTGACATAAATTTAGCTTTGCTGTAAGTTTGAAAGAGTTTCACTTTAATTTGTCGATTGTTTAAATAGTTTTTGAGTAGTTCTAGTAATTTTCCCCTAATTCCAATCGCCTCCAATATCTGTAATAGTTTTGTCGGATCAATAGTATCAAACGCTTTAGAGTTGTCTATGAATAAAACCAGAATATGTTTTTTATCATTGAGTTCTTGATTTGTGTAATTCGAAAAGTCCTGCAGTAACATTTCTGTACTTTTCTTTTTTTGAAATCCGTATTGGTTGGGATCAATAATGGAGAAACTTTCTAGGTATTTTATTAAATTTACGGAGATGTATTTTTCTAGAATTTTTTCAATAGCTGGCAGTATACTTATTGGTCTGTAATTTTCTATCTCGGAATGTTTTCCCCCTTTGTATATTGGCCTAATAATACTACATTTGAGCTCATCCGGTATAACTGTCTGAGACAAGATTTTATTAATTAGATGGGTAATTACCGGACATAGAATGGTTAAATGTTTTTTAATATCGAACATTCGAATATTGTCAATCCCCGGTGACTTGGAATTATTCAGTTGACCGATAATCTTTCGTATATCTTCACAAGTAGCTCTGGGCAGGTACATACTATGCGGCAGCTGGTTCCATGCCAACTCGGAATGAAACCAACTCAGAACCATCTCAGATAAGTCATTTAGAGTGATAAAAAAATAATTTTAAATTAGCCGATAACCCTAACCTAACTTAACCTATTTAACCAATTTTTTATTTATATTTTTTTATCACTCTAAATGACTTATCTAAGAGGGTTCTGAGTTGGTTTCATTCCGAGTTGGCCGGTCACCGCGGCAGCTCAACGGGAGCTGTGTTAGACGCTTTGTAGTCGCATTTGTGTAACATCGAGCTAATACTGTTTGAAAAGTACTCTGCGAATCTATTTGCAACTATTTCCTCTGTTTGCCCATTATTATTTAGCATTTACTTTGAAATAGTTTCATCGCAGTTTGTTTTTGTTTTACGTCCCAATAATTTGTTAATTTGATCCCATGTTTTTTTGGAATTGCTGAAATAGTTTTTAAATGTTTCATTAAAATATGTTGTTTTACTTTTTACGATTAATTTGGAAACAGTATTTCTGAATGATTTGTATTTTTTTTCGAATGTTTTATTGGTGTATCATCTTAAATATAAAACCTTCAGGTACAGATAGGAATTTTCATACAACTCTTTACGCCACCAGAATTGCTTCTAAGGTTTTAAGTCGGTTAAATAAAATTCTGATAAAAAAATCCTATTTGCTCAAAGTTTCACCTTTTTGAACAAATTTGCTGAATAAATCATGTCAGATTTGTTCCCTGTTGGAACTTTTCCTTTTGCAAATTACACTTGGTTATAAATAACATGTAGAAAGCTTCCAGCAATTTAAAGCGGGGATTTACGTTGAGAAACGTTATTATTCTGCGCTTAATCTATATAAAATCAAATATACTTGCTTGGGGGTATATGAGTTACAAAAAAAAACTCCTACAAAAATGTCACAATTTGAGAATGACAGTGTAAATTCAAGTGTGATTGAAAGTGTAATTTCTAGTACATAAAAAATGTTTAAAAATTAAAGTTCCATACTATAATTTAGGCGAGACTCTGGCTTCGATGGAGCCCCATACCCGAGCTGGTCATTTATAGTTACACCAAGCATATCAATGGAGGGTCTGTTCGGAAGATTGCTTCCGTTGAAGGAGACTAGATTTTCATGTTGATCCCTTTTAGACGTAATCAGACATGATTGGGTCTTTGAAATGACGAGGTTATTCTTACCTCAAGAGAAAACACTCTCTAGGTAACTGTCACATTCTTTGCTTCAAAGCCCTCCGAGCCGTTAGAATTTGTGTGCCCTTTGGGGGCTTGTCAAACAAAAAGCCATCATGGACTGTACTGCCATCCTGTTTACCTATGTCCGTAAATCTGTTATATACGGTTTCTAAAATCTCATGCATCCATTTAATTATTCAAGCAAACCTTACTTTGACTAGATTGACTAGGCTCCCCTTGCTGGGAAACAGAACAACTGTTAAAACAATCATCAATGAAATCTTGATAGCTTTACTCAGAAAGCAAAATAAATTCAACATTGTCTTTCGAAGAGCTCCTCAAAATAATTATAATTTCAACGAAAATAATTTCAGAGGCCATAATTATAAGAGCTACGAGCAGAACTTTACAAGGGAAAATTAATAAAAAGGTTTTCATCTCCCTATCACTTAGGCGCAAGGGCGAGTGGGGTGGCAAACACAACCTGAAGAGCTATTCTCTATCTTTTGTGAGATCGAGATACATCTCAGGCGAGATTTCCTGTCAGATATGTGTGATTTTCTACAGCTGTTAAATGAATAAATAATCATGCATACTTGCAGGAATTCATGTTTAAAACGACCTAAACTAAAGTACGTGACAGCTCACAGCTGAAATTTTGACATTGGCCGATAGAAAAAGCAAATAACAGCCGTAGAAAATCACACAATACTGACAGAAGATCTCGCCTGAGATTTATCTCGATCTCACAAAAGATAAAGAATAACTCTTCTGGAGTAATTTCAGTGACAGTGATTTTGAACATTTTTTAATGAAGTAAGTCGGGCTTATCATCTATTCCATGA
Source organism: Glyphotaelius pellucidus (assembly GCA_936435175.1). Lineage (NCBI taxonomy): Eukaryota > Metazoa > Arthropoda > Insecta > Trichoptera > Limnephilidae > Glyphotaelius > Glyphotaelius pellucidus. Next base: position 25,492,581 of record OW386558.1, on the reverse strand, counting down.
CCAAAATATTTCCGCTCTACAATAAAATCCAAATAAACGGAATATTTCTGAACGTATCGGAAAACTAAAAACTGTTTCGATAGGTGATAAAATACGCCTTTTAAATTTTATAAATCGAAATAAATGTATAATTTTTTCTATATAAAAATTTTGCACGCAAACATAAAAAAGCTTTAAAAATGGCCCATTTTACATTTTTTCTAACTAAAATTAATGATGATAAAAAATACAAACACATACATATTTTGTCAGATGATTGTATTATAAACGTTACTGTTACCTCATTTTTTTGTCGGTCCATGTTAAAATAATATAAATAATTAATAAAAAATTTCCAAAGTTTCCTAAATTTATTTAAAAAACTACAATCTCACTCGCCGATTCACCCGCTTTAAATCTTACCGGCTAGTAGCTTGTAAACTCGCTCAACGTAATCGAGGCTTAACTGTCCAATACGTGGTGATTTTTAATGTATTAAGTTGAAAAAAAACATCAAAAATGTCATCGGAGACCAAAATATCATTAACATTTTTTTTACTCCAAATAATTTCAGGAATCACTGGCTAAAGTAAGTCAAGTACGTCCCTTAACCTCCTGATAAGGTGTAGTATGTATATATATACTGGAAGATCACAAACCGTGAAAATTAACAACATAGCTTTAAGCAACCCTTTACCAATCCAATTCGGAGTTCCACAAGGAAGTGTTCTAGGCCCTATTTTGTTCCTCATATACATCAATAAACTCTGTAACCTACCCATAACCGGAAAAATAATATCCTTTGCAGATGACACTGTGTTTATAGCTCGACATAAAAATTGGAAAGGAGCATTCGACATAGCTCAATACGACATAGGTCTTGTAAAGAATTGGTTAGATGATAATCTCCTCACCCTCAATGCTGGTAAAACTAAATTCTTAACCTTCAGTCTATCTGCTGCAACCCAACCTTCTATAAATCAGAAAATAACAATTCACTCTTGTCCAAGTCCCTACTCTTCCTGTACTTGCCCAAATTTGGAAAAAGTATCTCATATAAAATACCTGGGGATCCTAATTGTTCACCATCTTCGTTGGGATCAGCACTTAGCCAGTCTAACTCCCCGAATTCGCAAGCTCTCTTATGTTTTTCGAACTCTAAGAAATATACTTACTCCTATAACACTAAAAACGGTTTACTATGCTCTCTGCCAATCCCAGTTAGCATATGGCATCATAATTTGGGGCGGCTGTGCTCTTAATTTTATTGATCCTCTGCAAAAAGCCCAAAAAACGATTTTACGTGCTATCAACAAGCGACCAACAAGATATTCCTCCAATAGACTGTTCACAGAATATAATGTCTTAAACATACGGCAACTTCATCTAAAATTTACACTAACACATTTCATGTTCAAATACAAGAAAAAAACTCTCTTACATCACAGTTACACCACCAGAACAATAACCAAACGACACTACAATGTTCCTACACTACGCACCACATCAGCTCAAAGACATTTCATGTACCTAGCTCCTAAAATGTTTAACCTTCTCCCCGAGAACCTAAAATCCGAAACCCAACCCCATATCTTTAAAAAAAAATTATCAAAATGGATCCTTACATTCAGTAACGATGATGTGTAAAACTTGCTATTTTAATTGAATTGTAATATAATTAATACATCTTGTAACTTAAACTACTTAAATGAATTGCATAAGTTAATGACTGTACACCCAATCTGTAAACTTCATCCGCCATAACACAGGGACATCCCTAGCATGGCGGATGAATTAACACAATTTTTTTTGTTCATTGTATAAACTTCTTTTAATAAATAAATAAATAAATATATATATTTTTTTATTTATTTAATATTTGTTTGTTTTTACAATAAGTATACATTTTTTTTACATGTTAAACAGAGTTGTAAAATGAACATAACAATAGCATTTCCTCATCATAAAGAGACAAGGCTCTTGTGTTTGGTGAGGGAATTCAAGCTCAAGTATATGTAAAATTTAGTAGAAAATCATAATATTGCATCTAATAACAAAAGATATGTAAGAAAACTCGAGATATAACAATAAATAAATTTTAAGATTTAAATGAAATATTAACGGTAGAAATATAGTGAATACTGTACATAAAGTGTAATGTGTACATTGTACATTGTAAATAAAGTGCACGCGTACATTGTGGAGTAGCGGGGACTGCAGCACTGTAGGGGACATTGTTGTCGTGAAACCCATCCAACCAACAAATACACAAACACTGAGGACGTTAGATTAAATTCAATGTGCTAATTCACCGATATTTATTTATTTACGCCTTAGTGGGTTTTAATATGAAATTAATATATAATACAGTTGTATTGCAAATGTTAGTTGTAGTAACAATGGTATTGATTTAAATTAAGTTACAAAGCATAACTCATCTCATCAGTTTAACACGTGTGAAATTATACAGAAAACATTTACACATTTAAAATAAAATTAGCAAATTAAATACACAACAAGGGTACAATTTTATAATAAAGGTAAAACAATGAAATGTTATAATAAAAAAACATTTAATAAAACATAACTAATTATAAAATTTATTGATGAAAACATAATCTAAAGCCTCGATTACACTGAGCGAGTTTACAAGCTACAAGCCGGCGGATTCACTATCTGCTAGAAAACTCGCTCAGAGTAATCATAGTAACTAGCTAATTAGCAGATTTTACACTGAACAACTTTACTAGCAGATAGTGAATTCGCCGGCTAGTAGCTTGTAAACTCGAGGTTTATTTAATCGAGGCTTAAACCAGTCTTTCTCAAAGCGAGCGATAACGCCCCTTGTGGGCTCTGGAGGCTTTCAGGGAAGGCTCAAATAAAATTAGGGGGCGTCAAGGAAATCTGCAAAAGCGAATCTTTCAACTGTACGCTGGGTTATGGTCGGTTGTTCAACGATTTCTGACAGCATTCCCATGGTCGTATTCGTGTGAACGTGGATTTAGTGGTGTAGCAACGTTCCTAACTAAAAAGAAAACTTTCTGAACCTGACTTACGGCTTTTTTAAAGTTAATTCGAGTCCGATTTTAACAAACTCGTCGAAATGCATCAGATTCATTCTTCAAAAGTTTTAATTTCAAAGTCTTCTTTTAATATTAAAAAAAAATTCTAATCGCGATAACAAACGAGATTTATTTCCTCCCATTAAAACATTCTTTGATTTCAATAGGATTTGGGTCACATCCTATCTTTCCTATCCATATAATAATGTATGTTTAAAAATTATGCACGCCAAACGCATGCCTAGCGTTTGTATACGGTTGATATTTGTCATATGAGAACGGGTCGCTTCTTCGACTCGTTCTTGTGTTCAACAGCTCGGTTGTGGAACGATTTGCCGGCCTTTGTGTTTCCTCTTTCCATGGGTCTCTTCAAGACCAATGTTCATTCCTTCCTCTCTTCAAAAAGGCCCTCCACATAGCATCCCAGATGACATAAGCCCTGAGAGAAATTATTTTCCTCAGGGCCTCCTGTGTGGAGTTAATATATTTATTTATTGACGCCCTATTGGGCTTTTACAAATCAAATACAAATTTATTTTAAAACCACATAAAGTATAACATAAATAAAAAAGATTACAAAATATATAACCTCCTGTCGTTAAATAGTGATAAAACATATGTCATCCCTTTCGAAATTAACACAAACAATAAACCTCCAAATCTACAAATAATCTTACATGATCATTCTCTCGAACAACACGACACTAATCACTGTCGACAAAAATGTTCACTTCTGAAAATAGCGGATAAAATAACATATCTTGGAATAATCGTAGATAAAAACCTCAAATGGAAAGATCACATCGGCCATACAATAAAAATAATTAGGAAATTAATTTATATATTCTTACGAATTAGAAACTTCTTATCAACGAAAAATCTATACTCAATATACTACGCATTAGTACAGTCTATTCTTCAGTATGCCGTTACCAGTTGGGGAGCAGCTTACAAAACTAGTTTGACCCCCATAGAAATTGTTCAAAAACTCATAATAAAAATTATTTTAAAAAAACCTCCAGACTTCTCTTCTGAACGAATATTCGAAGAATTTAAAGTCCCAACATTCAAAAATCTATTTATAAAAAATTCAATCTTACAAATTGTAAAAGAAAAAGAAAAACACTCATTCGTAACGGAAAATCGTACCAGACTCAAACATGTATTTGTATGCCCGAAACTAAAAACTTCTTTTGGTCAACATCATTTTTCATACCAAGGAAAATACTTTTTTTACAACCTACCCATAGAAATCAGAATCATTAATAACAAAATAAAATTATCGAACTCTATCAAAAATCATTTTAAAGAAATCAGCAACGGGAAGACTGCTTCCCCTATTTCCACATGAATGTAACACTAAAAAATATACTTGTTTTTACTCTTATGGAATGCATGGATGTCTTTTAGTTAAAAATTGCGATGTGTTTGTATTAACTGCACTAATTAATTATGTAACGCACGTGACTGTTTAAATGTATAAATATATATAGAATGTAAACTCTTCTTCCATCCACAAGCAAATGCTTTTAATGGAAGACCAGTACTACTTTATATGTACCATTTTTGAGATAAACAAATAAAAAATAAAAAAAATATATATATATAAATAAAGCATAACTCAATATAATAAATAAGAATATAACTAATGCTAAATCCACATGGATAACTTTAGAGAACTCGTAGGTACAATTCATATACCTACGAGCGACAAAAACATTTAAAAAAATCAAATTTTTACTTAATTACTCGTTATTTGCATCTAGGATAAAAACAAACAAAATAAAATCGAAATAAAATAAAATGATTTCTCATTCATTATTTACATCTAAAAAGTGGTGGACTAATTTGGCTACCTCTGGTTTGCCGATTGCGCGCCCAGGACGCGCCATAAAAAAAATTTAAAAAATTTGAGATGCGATTTTAAACCTTATGTATAAAGAAAATGTATGAAGGACAAGGTCAGAATCGCTTGGGGCATTCTCGTTCTTGACGTAACAGATATAAGGAACACACCTAGCCTCTCAAATAATCATCTTTGCACATATCTATGACTTTCGAAATGACATTTCTGCCGCGATTTGAGCTGTCAAACTTTGAGCGTCGCATGTCATGAAAAGATCGATAAAACTATCAATTTGTCAAATAAACGCAAGTAATATTATTTGTAAGCATAGTTTATTTTTCAGGGAACGTGTTTCGGTAAACATTATATACGATAGCATAAAATAAATCCGCAAAATATTACGTCAAAGTCAAAACATCGCGAAATTTTCGAGTTTCTTCCCTGGCATTTAAGAGGTTAAATTTTTGATAAAAAAAAAATTGCAATTACTGTTTTTAAGATACGTAACAGATGGTAATGCAAAAAGGTGAGTCAAAAAATAGTGGGGGCAATAGATATATATATATTTTAATTTCGGTGTGGGCGGTGGTCGAAATAAGTTTGAGAACTTGTGATCTAAACGAAAGGAAATTTTAAAATGATGTGTATTATCTATTCAGAGATAGACATGACATGGCGAAGTACCCACTACAATGTTTTTGAACAATGTTTTATTCACCGCGTTAGCAGAATTCATCATTTGACGTAATTATCAGTTTGTTGTAGCTTCCGGGAAAAGTGTCTAAATAATTTTTGACGGTTGACATTGCGACACATTATTTATAGCTGAATTTACGATATTTAATTAAACGGAGTGGAATGTTTAATTTAATTAACAGTCAGAAGTCATGGCCGATTCTTATAATCTCCATTAGGTATAATGTCTGAATAAACAAACTAAAATCGTTTAAGGGTCTACTATTCGTGAACACAGCGCTGAAAAAGAAGAAGATGGAGAGATATGTAATTACGAGTGTTGGACAGAGCGCGCTAATATGGTTAGTCGTAGAATAGCAGCGAAAATTGCGAAAAAGCTCAATAAAACATGACTCGTTTAAAATAGAGCAAAAATCTCGTGGAACGTATCTTAAGTATCGTTCAAAGAAACATTGTGAATTTTTTCACAAATATAACTTGTAAAATAATAGAAATAGACTTGTTTTAAATAATTTTCGGAGCATACTTTGCGATTTTTTTCTATCGAGGGAATTTCATATAATTTGCGTTTCGGCGTGGAACGTATCTAGATATTATCTTCAAAAATAACATATATTTTTTTAAGAGCTTAAAAACTTCAAATGTTTAAGGGAGATATGTAAGAAATCGGTCGAAAAACGAATAGTAGACCCTAAATAAAGAAGCAGATTTTGTAATGCTGATATTAAAAAAATAAATTATTCAAATAAAAAATATTCAATCAAGAAGTGATACCTTTAGAAAGTAGATAATAGTGGGGAAGCTACGAAGCATCGCACAAAAAGGAGACCGAATATTCTATCTCGATTTGGGAGGCGGTAATGGGTACCACCGCCCCGGGAGCCATTTATTGGCTAACCTACACCTCTGCCATAGGTCACCCCAAATGGTTCGCTACGTTTGGTGACTTAGCAGAGGCGCCCCGGTTCATAGGGTGAGATTTGTCTACTGTGTGGCGGGCCGGATCGCGAGAGATTGATTGAGGAAGGACTTTTGACCTCTCCAGTCGGACTATCCTGGCCCATTCTTCGCCTTGCACCGCAGTTGAAATGATGGGTTCATGCGTCACTCCTGGACACTGATCCCAGATTCCTACACCCCCATTCCACTATCGTTTCCACAACTTCCTCTCCTTCCTTTCCTTATTATTTGACGGCCTCCGTGGTCCCGAGGCAAGACTCTCGACTCACAATCCGAAGGTCGCGGGTTCGAACCCGGCGTGCGCAAATAAATTTTATTTGATAAATTTGTGTTATTTCACAATTTATTCATTTAAAATAATAAATAGTAAATTTGCAGCACGTTCCAGAGTGGAAGATACTATCAGTATCGCCCTGGTGTAAGACCACCATTCAGAATTGAAACGTTGCTTGAAATGGCTTTAGTCGTGTTTAGTGACCAGATCTGAATAGCCAGGTACTTCCCCACCTTCCTCTTCCCTATCTCCTTCCCCTCCCCACCACCTTCAGCCTCACAACATACCCCGATTGGGGATGCCATAGTCTCACTGGCTCCAGACGGGATCAGTTGGGACTCTTGTGCGGTATTAACTGTAAAAAAAAAAGAACCTCCACACGGCATCCCTAAGATGACAGAGGCCTTGAAGGAAATAATTTTCCTCGGGCCTCCTGTATGGAACTAATGTAAAAAAAATAAAACTAAAAAATTCTCTCGCAGAGTAAATCCCATAGACGTATGTGTTTATCTCTTTTGAGTGTCGCTTTTTCGTTTCATCGAGTTTCAAATCACAACGGTGCTAAAGCAATTTTCACTTCAAAAATATTAATTAATACGAACCAGTGGAGAATGTATCCATACTAATATTATAAATGCGAAACTGCTCGAGTTTGTTTATGACCTTTTCACGCATAACACAATATAAAGACTTTAAAAATTCATTCACCAATAGAAAGCTAAATTATATGCGCAGACTATATTTTGTATATGATGGTAAGCTCTGGCGTAATGAAATAATAAATATTTATTTATTTATTTATTTCAAAAACATACGGCACAACATGTGCCATTAACATAAATTATATTATATATGTATTATAAAACAATAACAAAACGAAAGTAACAACATAAATTGAAGTTAAATATAAAAACAAAAGGTAAAAAAAAGGAGTTGAGGTAGTAAGCAGTAAGTAAAAAGTAAGATAGATAAATGAAAGTATAAAGTAAAAGCATAAAATTATAAAATATAAAGTATAATGAAAAGTTACAGATTGAGATAGAAAGTTAAAAGGTAGGAAATAAAAAGTGTAAAGTTATAAATATTAAAAAAAAGTGTAACAAGTAAAGAGTAAGAAATGCTCTTAGGAGCCAAAAATTGAAGATAATATAAATTAAATTTACCAAATATAAAAGGTATCACTGTATACTAATATATTATATTTGTTATACGTTTTCTGTCGCTAACTAAAGCAAATTTTTGCTAACGTCAGAAAAAATCGTTTCCATGGAAACGATTGCTACTGCTTCAGAAAATTCAAATATTAGAATATGTTTTATTTTTTTGGACAAGCTTCTGTTTTGGAATAAATGTCAGTTCCTACATTAAAAATATAATTCGTAACGATTATAAAGACTGAATAAATGAACTGAATAAATAGTGTAATTTTTTATTATATTCACAAACTTTCAAATATTTAATTAAAAATAAACATCCGAAATGTTTGTAAGCGCATAAATTCCGAACGAATGAACAAAATTGGATAAGTAAATCTTTTTTTCTTTGAGCTATAGCATTATGAAATTTAGGTGGTAGGCGCGATGTTTGAAAACTGAATGTAAGGGAATGAATATATGGAATGCGGGAGGGGATGGGGGTGGGGTGGGGGTGGGGGGGAGATAATTGATAAGTGCAAGCGCTACAGTAATTTCCCGTAATACCATGCGAGCGAAGCCGCGGGGAAAAGCTAGTAAATATATACATTATGTTGTGATGAATTTTATCTAATCACAAATACTTAGGCGGGTCACGTCAAGAGTCAGAATAACACTATAATAGAAGAGCACGCGTTTTTTTAAAATTAGCTTCACCCAGAAGCGTGGTTCCTTGTTGTTACTACGATCTGTCAAATAGGCACAATCAATATAATGGTATGTTGAGAATGTGTTTTTTTATGATAAAATAATTCTTCATCGATTGTAATCTTTTTATACATAAAATTAAATATTTGTTTGTTTTTATTTTATGCGCTGCCATACCGTTCATCCGATTGCGATGAAATCTTGGTGATTTGTTTTGCGCACGCCCACGAAGGTTATAGGCTGTGTATAATTGTCAGCTCAGGCGTTATGAAATTTGTATGAAAAAATTACTATAGGTGGTGCGCGAGTGGATTGAAAATGGGTGTATTTCATATATTTCAGCGGCAGGGACGGAAGGCAGGAAGGGGAGGGTAACAAAGGAGGTGGGGTTTTCGGGAGGGGTGACGAGAGAGGGGAAGGCGACGCGGGAGGGGGGGAGACGGGGTAGCATGGGAAAGGACATGCAGTGAGAAACAATTTAGTTCTTTGAATGGCATGGCAACGCATGCTGGGTACCCGTAATATATAATTATTACTCTAGACTAGCAATCCGGAGGTCGCAAGTTCAAATACCGCCGAGAGCTAACAAATTTTATTTGATTAATTTGTACTATTTCCCAATTCATTTAAAATAATATAAGACATATTTCCGGCACGTTCTGGAGTAGAAGATATTTTCAAAATCGCCCTGGTGTAAGATCACTATTCAGAAGTGAAACGTTGCTTGAAATGGCTTTAGCCTTGTTTGGCAACCAAGTCTTATTAGCAGGCACTTCGCCACCTTCCCTTTCCCCATCTCCTTCCCTTCCTCACTATCTTCAGCCCCATAACATACCCGTTATCGGTGATGCTGCAGTCTCACTGGTTCCAGACGGTTGGGAGCAGTTGAGACCCTTGTGCGGTAATTTAACATTTTCCTATCAAATCCTACATTTAGTTGTCGAGAGATGTCTTTACATCGATAGGTATTTAAAATTGAGGGATTGAGAGATTTATAACATTGACAATTAATTTCAAACAAAAAATCATATATTTACAAACAAAGCTATACTCTAAGTTTTGTACGTTAAATCACTTAGGACGGGTTGTTTCAAAAAATTTGATGGATTCGTCAAATATTTGAAGTTAATTTTCACGTTCCGCGTAAGTTCTATTCAAGTTCTCTTATTACATTATTATAGGCCAGTTGATTCATAAAACTGAAATCATAACAGAACTTGAATAGAACTTACCCAGAACGTGAAAATAAGCTTCAAATATTTGATGAATCCGTCAAATTTTTTGAAACAACCCATCCTTAGAGTTAGAGTTTTGATATGAAAAGTTGATCGTTTTATCATCAGCAAAATTCAAATGTCTGTAAATATTATTATTAGGCAGAGAAATCATTTCATACTTTTGTTGAATTAATGGGATTCAATTTACAAACGTCACAACAAACGGTCTCGGAAAACAAAAGTCGCATTTAATGTTTATCTTTTATTTATATTTATTTAAGTTATAATACAAACTCGTATATTAGCATAACGAAGACCACCAAGATGACTCGTTCGGGCGTTGATTTTTTCGGTATTTTGATTTTTTCATTATTTTTGATTTTTTTACGTTTTCTGCACACAAGAACGGCCAAAGGAAATTACGGCGCCAAAGGTAAAATCATTGTCTTCAAACTAATAATATGTATGTTTGAAATGTTCTCGATTAACCAGTTCACAATGATCCGTAATTTTTTTTTTTGTGAACGCGACCAATTCTGCGCATGCGCCTATAGTTGAGATATGTATCGCGCTGCGAATATTGATTCAGTTGCACCTTATTCGTTGACGGAATAGCTACGCTCGTCCTGCTTTCCCCTTTTAAAAATTAAAAAGTTTTTTAACATGGATATTATTAAAGCTTCAGGTATATACTTTAATTTTAAATTATTTTTAACATAACATAGATATAAAACATGTTTTATGAAACATTACTTTTGTTGATAAAAAATAAATTGAAATGTTTTCTTCAACTAGAGTTTAGAAAAATGTTCCACCGGGTTCCACGCCGTTATTTTACAGGTTCAAAAAAATACTTTCTAAGGAATATAAGCACGTAAAATGTATATCCCCCGTGTTCCCCCTTTCTTAAATCAAGCGCATTCTTTTCAGGTAGTCTTGGCGACCCTTGACTTTTTGACTTTTTGAAATATTGGCATACAGAGCTCCGGGCCAAAAAGGCCCCTTTCTCTTTCATCATGAATTTATATTAGTGGTTGTTGGAAAATTGATTTATTTTTAGTTGTTTGTTAAAAAATTTTTTGCAAAGGTACATGGCTGCAATATGGGGAGGTTAAACTTTACGGAGGATTTGTTTAGGTTTTTATGTGTGGTACGTACGTTTTCGTCGTACCGGGCGAGGCAATTTATGGACGCGTTTTCATGGGTGGGAATTCCCGCATAAAGTCTTGGCGACCCCGCTCTAAAGGAAATGAGGATTAACCCTTCGAATAATGAGAAAATAATATCTTTGAACTTTTGCCTGTCAAGATTTACGTGCAAAATTCCCGATTCTTGCCATGCATTTTAAATGTTCTTTTTTATTAGTTATTTTGTAACTTTTTTGCAAAAACAAAATTGTTCTAAAATCAAGATAAAATAATCTTTCCGATGTGTTTATTAGAAATCAAATTTTTTGTTTTTAAACATTAAAAATTTTATATTGAAAATGTAAATTGGCTTAAAAATACGTACCTGGGGATTCCTCAAAAAAATACGTTAAATTAAATAAACTTAAAATTTTAAATACAGATTCATTTTTATAGGAAAATTTGTAATGAAACTGTCACCTCACTTTTTACAACTTTTATACAATTTTATTTTTAAATTTAGTGTTTGTTACGTCACAAATTGGCGCAAAATAAAATCATCACTTATGATCGGGTTTGTAAAATATCTAACCAATACAGCTTGTATATTTCTAAAACAATAAGAAGCATCATTTCTTTCGCTCTCTAACATAAAAGAAATCACAAATGTTTATATGACAGGAAGAGAGATATCTAACTTTTAATAATGCACGGTCGCTCTGGGACAATCTGGGTCTCCTGTTATTATAACGGCATATGATGTTTTGGGACAACTTGGGTCTCCTGTGATTAGACGGGTTAAGAGAAAAGAACCACATATTTATAATGTAAAAAAAACAACAATTTTACAAGTTATAATCATTTTACAGTTTAATAAAATTTATACGTTTTATCTAAATGTATCTATCACTAAAATCACAGAAATAATTCAATACTAAATAATTCATATTTTTTAATTAGAATAATTCGACCACCTGACCCCAAATAACCCTAATAAGGTATTTTTTTAAAGATTTTCTTAGGTAATCTTCTCACACGCATGAACAGAATATCAAATAAAAATATTTTTTGGCGTCGTAAATTGATAATTCATAATCCATGTTCGTTGTTCGTAACAGCGATGTTTTCGTTATAAGAGTGCTGATATCCGAGTTCCATCGTTCGCACAATTCCTTTTTCTGTGCGTGTCATCGATTAGTTTGCATAAATTAAATAACCGACGCCTAATTAAAATGCACAAACAAGTTCCTATTGCGTTAATAATGGAGTAGGTAGTCAGTCGTAAGTGTTCCGTAATAATTATAATTAACTTTGCATCCGACAGGTGTTTATTGTTTAGGTGCGTGATCGTAGCACGTCACTACACTTAATGAATAATAATTAAAATTAATTATTTGCATAAATACTGTTAATTAATCAACGGCGTCAGAGTCCATTGACACACTGATGTACGTTATTCTAGGTTAACCCCACTCCCCTATTGAACAGCTAATCCCAAGTGGCTCGCTGCGTTTGGTGACTCAGCAGGGGTGCCCGGGTTCACGGGGTGAGGTTTTGACGACGGTTGCTTTTGCCCACATACTGCATGGCGGGCCAGATCGGGAAAGACCGGTTGAAGAAGACTTTTTGAACACTGCAACAGGACTCTCTCGACCCTTCACCATGCACCGCAGTGGGAGGGACGGATTCACACGTTCGTCACTCCTGAACACACTGACCCCCAGATTCCTACTGACCTCTCAAACATTTTTCCTTTCCAGATCTTCCTCTCCTTCCGTACACTAAAAAGCTCTCTACACAGCAATCCCAAAGATGACATAGGCCTTGAAGGATTTTTTTTTGCTCAAACACGCATTCACTAGCTTGCTCCCCAAGTCAAGCGTGCATCGTTCGCCCGATCACACTTTTCGTAACGCATTCACAAGCTTACTCCCCAAGTCAAGCGTGCGTAAAGAAGTTTTACTTCAAAAAAAATTTCAAGTAAAACTTCTTTACGCACGCTTGACTTGGGGAGTAAGCTGGAGAATGCGTTACGGAAAGTGTCGGGCGAGGCGAACGAGAGTTGAGAAGGAGATATAAGTTAGTGAATATAGAAAGAGAGAGAGTTACGTTTCATATATTACTGTAGGGGCAAGAGAGAGAGATGCGAGCACACATTTCCTTTCTCTCTTAGCCAGTTACGTTTCGTATATCTAAGACACAGTGCAGGCATATTGTCTGTATCACACTGTAGGAGCAAGAGAGAGCAGTGCGCGCGAGCACTTTCTTTCTCTCTTCCTCTTATAGAAGTTTTACTTCAGTCGTGTGGTCTAAAGCACTCGTATTATTTTTACTTAACCAGCCAATCTAATTTAATCTCCATCAATGTAAATAATAAACATTCTGACGTTTGTAGAGTCTACATTACACAATGCTAACAATACGCCATATAATAGTGTTACAAAAATAAACATTCCTGTATTATTTATTACTCGACGAATCAATAATCTATTCGCACTGGTTTGTGGCAAATGTGTTGATGTGCTTGAATAAATTCATTCAATAAAATATTGGAATTCCTTACCGATGAACTTTATCAAAGTCGAAATTACAATTAACTTTATTGTAGCTTTGGTAATTAAATAAAATCCACAATTATTTTACAGTGAACACAATTAGTATTTATTTGGAGAAGGTACAATCAATTTGCAAATATGACACCGTTCAATAACAGTAAAACGAAGATGCGCGGATAGACCCGGAAGGCAAACTTAACTTTCTCGAGGTCTCACATGGCCTTATATCGGTCGACCATCTGTAAAGACCCGTTCGCATGGTCGAGTGTTTTAGTCGAGTGGCGAGTATAGTAGTAACTAAACGCGTCCAAACACCATAATTTTAGCAGAGCAAACCCGCCGTTTTAGCAGAGTTCATTTGTAGACGCGCGGAAATGTCGTGGCATTGGAGCGAAGATGATATTATTAATACTGCTATTAATCTCTTTTCGTGTCTATAGTTTATTTATGTTCATTTTACTTATGTATTCTTTCACCTCTTCTAAAATTTCACCTCTTCTAAGCATTACAAAGGCGAGCAATAGCTGATTTGACATTCATACACAAAATTTTAAATAATAACATTGACTGTACCGAACTTCTTTCCCTAGTTAATTTTAACATACCCTTAAGGCGTACACGGCATACAGAATTATTCCACACGCTTAATTACAAGACGAATGCAGCAACTAATTCACCAATCAATTGTGCTCTTCATACTTCCAATACTATTTTTCTAAATTCTAACATCGACATTTTCTTCGATTCACTGCCCAAATTTAAAAAGAGCATCATGTCAATGATGTGAATTGTTCAATGCGCATACATACATACATACATACTCACACATACACACTTTTATTTATTTATTAGCAAAAACAGCATTACACCAATATATTGTAAAAACGGTTATACAAGTTACATAATCATTACAGTTAAAACATTTATTTAATAAGTGCTATTTCACGCTTAAAATCGTTGCAGGAAATGTGGAAAATATCCACATTTCCTGCAAGGCAGTTAATTAACCTAGTAAGTCTTCCCAGGGGCATCACCATTGGTAAGTTAGTTCTGCACCTGGGAAGAATCAAAAGCCTGTGATGGCGACCTCGCGTGAAATTATCCAGGACATAAAATCCTATTTCAGCTAGAATATCTGGTACCGATATAAAACCATTTAGAAGCGTATATGCCATCAGCAGTAATACGACATCTCTTCTGGAACTAAGGCTGCAGATACCCAGCATTCCCGAGATAAATGCTGTTGGAAACAGCCATGGGTAAAAACCGAACTCTCTCATATAGAGGTATCTTAAAAAACATACATACTCACACATACATACATACTCACACATACATACATACTCACACATACACACACACACCTACCCACTACGCACCCGGTAATTACTTAATATACATAGATACTACAAAGAAACATGTTATAGGTACCCATCATGTAATATACTTACCTAATATTTGTAAATTGTTTTTCACCACTGTAACCAATGTACTGTTTGTTTCTGTTTATAAATAAAAATAAAATAAATAAAAATCAAATTACAATATGCTTAATTGGCGTTTTTACTTTGCTTTGTAGCAGCCCGTCAACCGCCGCCATCTTGCAACGGGCGGCGGGCAATAATGTACTCTACTTGAAAGTAATGCGAACGATTTTCGGCGAGTCAGGTGGCAAGTTACTCGCCACTCGACTAAACTAAACTAATTGCTAAGGGGCTATTTCACCAATCTCTTTAAATGTTGCTCTTAACTACCGGTCACATAACTTTATTGGTAGGAGAATCATGCTCATAAACCCGTGCGCGTTTCACCACAGAAAATATGGTGCCAAGTAGTTATTATGGTCTACTGCCACGCCTGTCTTAAGGCGCCATTGTTTCTATGAAATCACAAACGTCAAAAGTGTCAACATGGTGTCAAAACAGTGTTCGTTTATTGTTGTTTACAAGCGGGATTGGTTTATTTATGCAAACTATAAGGTAAGTTCAACGGGTTTTTGTTATGTTTTATTGATTATTGAGTGATATTACTAAAGAATTTAGTTGAATTTGTAGATTTGTCTTAATTCATGCGTCACAAAATGTTTTACTCTTTCTTCTTTCCTCATTGCTATTTTTGTGATTTTCAGCTGTTAAATCGTTTAGGTACAGTGTCTTTATCATCTATTATGTATTTGTCTGCAGAGCCTTCAGGTGAACCAATACATTAAAGTGAAATATGAGGGACTGGAGAGTCAAAAGTGCACCCTCATCAGATAGGGACCCAGCAACGCTGTTCCCTTGGACAACATAGAGACGATGATAAAATATATGATCTCCCTCACCTGAGGTACCACCAGCGGCTGGAATATCGATGCCTCTGCTCTAGGTAAAACATTTACATTGCATATTTAAAAATCAACCCGTACATTTCCTATTGTATTTATTAAAACCCTTGAGTCTGAACAAGCCTTTAGCCTGAGCGGAGGGGTGCAATTTTAACCAATAGCTAACCACGACCCTAACTAGCAAGGGACGAAGCGATGCGAGAAAGAGAAGGTATTCGAGATTGAACATTATAAAATAATTAGATTTGCTACATAATCAAATTTTGACGTAAAGTTAAAATTACGTTTGATTAAATTTATTTAATATTTAACTTAATTAAATTTACGAAACAAGATTGGAGTAATTGAGTTGTCCTATAGTTATTCACCACGATCCGTCCTAAGAAATTTTCAAGGCAAAAATTAGCATGGACCAATTTAAATAATATTTCTAACGAAATTGACAGTTGTATGGTACACGCCAAACTTAAATGCCGGCCTGAACTTGGATACGATCATTATTTCGTAGTTACTGACTTTAAAATTAACGTAAACGAAAGAGAAAGATTCGTAAAAATATATGTGCGATATATCCCTAAGACGTGCGTGGGCGGGGATGCATGCCACTTTTCTGACCTTAAACTCGCCTATTGTGACGATTTCTGTAACAGTGTAAGGCCGGTATTGAAGTTTGGCGTTCACTCTAACTCCGATAGTTAGATCGGTTAGTTGACCAAGCGGTTGGAAGCGTCGAGTTTTCACCCAGGCGCCAGGTTTTAATATCATTCTTCCTCCTCCATCATTGCACAAGCAACATTTATTAATAATTTAAAATTTGATTTGAGATTTTAAGTATTATCGTGCATTATTGACACGGCATCCATCATCAGGACAGATGTGTAATTTACGCCATGACGATAGACACCGTAAAGATGTCCGAAACGTTGGCTAAAGAAGGAGGTAGCGCAACACAGCAATACCACAAAAATAAGTCACGATAATTTTGTAAAATTATTCTTACTCTGGGAATCTAGGCTTTTCTTTACAAAAAATATATAATAATATTACTAACAGTTTTTTATGTTAAAATACGGGCTAATTTGAGCACATAATAGAAAATCTGAAAACTATCGAACCATGAACTCCGGCGCCATTAAATTTACACACCCTTTTCTGTAGGGCTTACCTAGGACAATGTAACCATTTTCTGCTCCCAATGCATTTTTCTACAAAAATTGCGAAGTTGTACAATTTTTTTTTTACATTAACTCCACACAGGAGGCCCCGAGGAAAATAATGTCACTCAGGGCCTTTGTCATGTTTGAAGATGCTGTGTGAAGGGCGTTTTTGAGGAGAGGAAGGAGTGAACATGGGTCTTGAAGAGACCCATGTTGTAGGAGGGAGGAAACACAGAGGCCGGCAAATCGCTCCACAGCCGAGCTATTGAACTCAAGAACGAGTCGTAGAAACGATACGTAATGTCAACCGTGTATAAATGTTGGGCGCGTGTTAGGCATGTTTCCCTACTACGCACCGGCGTTTGGAGGTTCTTTTTAGGGGACAGAAAGGAGATGAAGTTCGGGGAAGGAAAATGGTATGAGGGGTGGGTAGGAATCTGGGGATCCATCAGTCTAGAAGTGATGGATATACGAATCCATCTCTCCCACTGCTGTGCAAAGCGTTGGGTCGAGAGAGTCCGCTGGAGAGGTCTAGGTCAGGTCTCCCTCAATCGATAAAAAAAATTTAAAAAATGAACACCCAGCAGTGTGGAGGGTGTTTTTGAGGAGAGGAAGGAGAGGAAGGAGTGAAAGTGTTGACCCATGTTGTAGGAGGGTGGAAACACAGAGGCCGGGAAATCGTTCCACAGCCGAGTTGTTGAACTCAAGAACGAGTCGTAAAAACGACCCGTTCTCATGTGACTAATGTCAACCGTGTACAAATGTTGGGCGCGTACTTGGCGTGTTTACCGACTGTGCACCGGTGCCGAGGGGATCAATGACGCTAGTTCCTCGGAGCATCTTCCATTGTCATACCGATAGAACAAGGATGGCATTCCCACCTGACGCTTGTGCTCCAAAGATTGCAATCCGTTTGTTAAGTTAGGAGAATCTATCAAACGGACCGCCCGTTTCTGCAGAGTCAAGTTTTTTTTTTTTTTGGTATTTTGGGGCTCCAGACCAGAGGTGGCTGCCAAATTCAATCGTGGGGCGCCTTTGCGATTTGTAAAGGGTTAGCATTTGTGTACTATTAAAGTATCTGCGGGCCCTGTACAGTACGCCCAGTTTTTGAGAGGCTAACTTTACTCTGGCTTCGATGGAGCCCCCATACCTGAGTTGGTCACTTAAAGTTACACCAAACATTTCTATGGAGGTCCTGTTCGGAAGATTGCTTCCGTTGAAGGAGACTAGATAATTTTCATTTCGATCCCTTTTAGACGTAATCAGACATGATTGGGTCTTTGAAACATTAAATTCGGCGAGGTTATTCTTACCCCAAGAGAACACTCGAGGTAACAGTCCATTATTTGCTTCAAAGCCCTCCGGGCCACAAATAAAGAAAACTTAAAAAAAAAAATCCGGACTGAAACTAACTACAACAAATTTAATCCAATTTCAATTTCAAATAATCCTAACGTTACCTGAAAATGTCTTTCATAATTAAAATTCTTTCATTAAACATTCTTATCAACGGTGAAATGAAATTATTTCAAGTCTCAGAATGAACCGCATTTTGTTCAACTGTCACTATCAGCAAATAATCAGTTCGTAAGCACATAAAACAATTTAAAGAATTTCTCGAAATTATACGACACAATTATTAGCACGGCCGGGGCACGCGGCCTTGCTACAAATGGTTGTCATCTAGAAATTAAAAATACTATCAGGCGGATGTTTGTCTGAGGCATATCATATCATTCATAAACAAACAACTATTAATAAAACATAAAACGCCGACTGTTATTTATTTTGCTCGGTTTCGGGCCATTCAAATCTGTGCTGAGTTTAATTCACAAATAAATACACAATTAAATTCACAAATAAAGACTGAATTTGCGCCTATGACGTAAAGCAAGTTCATTCTGAAAATAGGATATCATTTATATTGATGTCTCTGGAGTTGATGATGAAAGACGTGATGTAGTGCGAAATGTTGGAGATGAGACCTACGCCACGTGAAAAGTAAAGTTCAATTTAGAGGCATCATGATAAACGAAAAAATGTAAAAACAATAACTAACTACCATAATGTATTCCACTATGCCCATAGCCCTGGGTACCCCCAAATGGATATGGGTATCCCAACTCCACAAAGATGAAGTCTCGCGGAAACATTTTATGCGGGAATTCCCAACCATGAAAACGCGTCCATAAACTGCCTCGCCTGGTACGACGAAAACGTTACGTACTACACATAAGAAACATAAACAAATAAATTCTCGGTACATATTCACCTCCTAATATTGTAGCCATGTCCCCTTGCAAATAATTTTTAACAGACAACAAAATAAACAATTTTTTCAGCAGTCATATATTATAAATTCACGATTGAAAGAGAAAAGGGCCTTTTTGGCCCCGAGCTCTGTATGCCATTATTTCAAAAAGTCTATAATGCCCATAATTCTAATGGAGGAAAATAATTATACCAAGCCAGTGGACATCTTTTATTTTTTTTAATTTTTTATTTATATTACATTATATCTACAATTAAATAGCAAAAATAACGTAATAATATTTCAAGATAACTGTAAATATAAAAAAATGTGTACAAGTGTTATTATATCTTGCAGGTCGATATTAGTTCCTAGCTAGGCAGATTGCCTGTTCTATGTATTGTTTAGTTATTTTTTATCAAAATGTTAAATCCTATAATGCTGATTTATTAACTATTTTATCAAATCGTGTGGGAGATTTTATTTCGTTAACATATTGTTAGTTTATCATTAAACAAACACAAAATGTTGTTACTGATGCAGTTCAGTTATCATCAAATCATCATCAAACGGTATTAATAGCCTTCCGACTGCGTGGTTGAATTTCAGAACCCGACTTCGATCGCATGTCTGACGCCACGCCTTACGCTCCGCGCCACAAATAACACCTGTGAACGTGGAATTTCAAACGAAGCTACGGCTGTTATTAGGTTTTAAATTCAAAAATTCGTCACAAGATGTCGCTACTTCTACGACGACATTAAATTAATTATAATTTTGGCGCAAATTGCACAAAACCATTAAAACAACCAAAACCATTCGCCAAAATGACTCGTTGCCAGTAGGTCTCTCAAAAACAAAAGAACTTACCGAATAAACACAAACACACGAGTATATTGGCAACTAAGTTGACACGTGAGGGATACTCTCGGTAGAAACATTCAAAAGACACAGGAAGATTTGCATTTGATACTCGTCATTTTGACGAATGTTAGCTATCTAGGGTTTTATCACCGACACCAAATACGGCACACCGTACACAATGTACGACCTACTGTCATTTTTCATTGCCTTTTATATTTCAAGACTCTTTTCAATAAAACCCCTCCTACAGCCTCTTCCATAACCCACCTCCCAAAGCCATCCAACCAGGTGACAGTATGTAATTCCCCTGCCATTACAATGTACAGTTTACAGACTGGGGGAGTGAGGTGTCATAAAAATATAGCATAAATAAGTGAAAATTACGCGATAAAAAAGGCGCTTTATACGCAGTTAAAATAGGTAATAACCGCAATATTATTTTGTATAGCGCCGTTTAATGATGAAATCTTCACAAGAACATCAAAGGTGGCCCCACAAAGAACAGAATCAAAAAGTTCTAAGGAATTCCAGGCTTTTAAAAGCATTTTCCACCTTTGGCTTAATTGAAATTTTTTTTGAAAAAAGATTTCATTTTCGAAACATTATTTTTCCAAGATTTTCCAAATTGCGTTACCTTCTGAGAAAAATGTTACGAATCAAGAAAGGTAAAAATTCTCAACAGAATAAAACATACCTGTATCTGATTCAGTAAATACCTATATAGATTGTCTTTCCACAGTTTTACATTGTTATAAGTGAAATATTTTTTACACTTAACAAACATTATTAATAATTTGGGAGGCGGAAATGGGTACCGCCGCCCCGGAAACCTTTATTGGATAACCAACGCATCTGCCACAGGTCACCCCAAGTGGTTCGCTACGTTTGGTGATTTAGCAGGGGTGCCCGGGTTTATGGGGTAAGGTTTGTCTAGGTCTTGGAGGCGGATGACCAGGACGCACTGAACCTTAGATTCCTACTCATCCCTGTTACCTTTTTACTTCCCAGAAATAAAAAGACTCCCCACACAGCATCCCCAAAGATGACACAGGCCCTGTATTTTGTTTTTCAAATTGTTGTGGCAATTGTTTTTCTCAGGGCCTCCTGTGTGGGATTAAGTCAGATGACCCAGTTCATCGAAATTAATTTCTGATGTCATCCAACATGTAGAAATGTTAATTATTTGTGAGACTATTTTTTTTCATTATCATAACAAAAATTTTTGTCCCAAGCCTTGTATGGAATCGCAGCACTGTGCGCCAGTCAGAAGTACACTAAGTCATATTAGAATTACGCACATGTGTGTATGGCTTTTGAATATTACAGTCACTTATATCTTGCCCCTGTTCACACATTTACATTTTCCACACGTCTGGCTCCATTGGATCTGCGTAGTCTACAATCCAGTGCGTGGTGTGCAGAAATTTGTAGCCAAATCATACCAAGGCTTCTTTTTAATGTGGGGTGACCTATGACAGAGTTGTTGATAATCGTCCCCGGGGCGATGGTACCCATTCCTGCCTCCCAAATTATTGAGATTACTTTTTTTTATTTTTTATTATTTTTTTATTTTTTTTAAAAGGAAGACAAACATTCCCGGGTTACGAATAACCCAACAATGTTTGAAAATCTCCTACTACCACCACAGAAAGCCGAAAATGTTGCTTGTGTTGTGATGGAATGGAGGACTTGGTCAGCCGAGGAATCGAACACGGGACGCCCGGGTGGGACCCAAACGCGATGCCCTCTCAACCACTGACCAGTCATGTTGACTGGTCAATATCGATCGCGAGTTGAAATATGTTTGGGAAAACTACAGCAAAAATCGAGCATCATCGAGGTGTAATGTAATTTATTTTACAATATTTTACAATGAAAATTTAACTGGACAAGACGTCCCTTTTCGCTCGCCTGATATGTTTTAAATGACATTTCGTTGAGACACCTAATTGACATTAATTGTCTATAATGTACATATAAGGGCGCAAAGTCGGGAAACACGCCAAGCGCGCGCCCAACATATGCACACGTTTGAAATTCTCACATGAGAACGGGTCGCTTTTCCGACTCGTTTTTGAATTCAAAAGCTCTGCTGTGGAACGATTTGCCGGCCTCTATGTTCACTCCTTCATTTTTTTTTCAAAAACACTAAGGACGGGTTGTTTCAAAAAATTTGATGGATTCATCAAATATTTGAAGTTAATTTTCACGTTCTGCGTAAGTTCTATTCAAGTTCTGTGATTATTTCAGTTTTGT
Organism: Glyphotaelius pellucidus; assembly: GCA_936435175.1. Lineage (NCBI taxonomy): Eukaryota > Metazoa > Arthropoda > Insecta > Trichoptera > Limnephilidae > Glyphotaelius > Glyphotaelius pellucidus. The sequence continues at coordinate 25,470,170 of OW386558.1, read as the reverse complement.
GAAGCAACTGTCCTATAACGATGTAATAACAGAACTTGAATAGAACTTACACAGAACGTGAAAATCAACTTCAAATATTTGATGAATCCATCAATTTTTTTGAAACAACCCGTCCTAAGACTTATCTGACTCTACAATTCACATCATGTTCGTCCTCACCTTGAATACTGTTCACAAGTTTGGAACCCGCGCTATATTGTATATGTTAACAGGTTAGAAAGAGTTCAGGAGCCATTTCTCAAATTCCTCAATTTTAAATCATTCAACATATACAACTCTTACGACGAAATCGAGAAACATTTTCGAATCACGAAATTACTCAACAGGAGGCTTGTCGCTGATCAGATGCTCCTGAACAAAATTATTTACTCTAAAGTTGACTGCCCGGAGTTGCTAAACAAAATAAATTTCCACGCGCCGATTCGATATGGTAGACAAAATACCCTTTTCTATATTGATAGATGCAACACCAATTCCAATCAAAATGAATTTATGCAAAGGACATGTAACTACTATAACAATAAATTTGCAAATATAGACACACGTGCTGACATATTCACTGCTAGTTACTGTCGTTACAGAACTTCATTGTATAACATTCTAGGTGCGAATAACACATATTCATGATGATTAAATTAATTATTAATCTAATATTTTTATATTACTTGCATGACAACTTGCCCTTATCTTTCCTTTATCCCTCTCCTCCCCTTACCCTTCCCAACCCAAATACCTGTTTTGCAGTCTATTACAGTTATAATCACACTTATTTTATTGTTGTGTATTGATTTATTATTTGATGAATTTGGATTTGTATTATTTTTTTTTAAATTGCTGCTTAGTTCTGTTTTTTTTTCATTTTTCATAAATATTCTAGTTGACATTCAGTTAGTCTTGTTTCTAAATACCTATCAGTGAACATTAATAATTGGTCTGTTTTTTTTATAATTCTCGTATGTGTATTGTATTATTAAGGCTGTTTATGTTCCTTAAATAAATAAATAAATACAACATGGGTCTCTTCAAGACCAATGTTCACTCCTTCCTCTCCTCAAAAAGAACCTCCACACAACAGATGACATAGGCCCTGAGGGAAATTATTTTCCTCAGAGATTCCTGTGTAGAGTTAATGTAAAAAAAATACTTACCACATCTGTTGAAGGTGTTGAAACTATACATATAATCTTATACACCGTATTTATTATGTGTATTGTGAAAAGTGCACCTCAAATAGTTGTTTTGAAAAAGCAAATCATCAGTTATAAATGTTTAGTTATTTTAGTAAGGAGGATACTAACCAATGCATTATTTATTTATACAACCTGAAAAAATTGGAAAATGGAACTGGGAAGATTAACGCTTGCAACACGGTATCACTTCTACGTCCCAAAATATAAACACAACCGTACACTGCAATGCTGTCCGAAACGTTGTCTAAAGAAGGAGAAAGCCCTACGCGACATAACAACCCAAAAATGAATCACGATGAAGACATATAAATTAATTGAGTAATTTTCTAGTATTTAATTTTGTCCATAGACTTGTATGAGACCGCAGCACTGTGGGGCGTGAGCGTGGCTTGAATACGAAGTCAATTCAATTTTAGGTATACATATATTGTAATACTTTTCGACACAAAATTCGGCAGTTACGATGAGATGTACCATATGCATAAAAAAGTTGTAAGTAATAACGAAAAGAAACGGAGAGAAATGAAAAGTTGATAACGTTAGGCTGTGAAGTGAATTCACAAATAATATGCGTCGAGCATGTAGAAGCAGTTGTTGAGGTGTATTATTGAGTTAATGCGGAACACGTTCTCTTTGACAGCATTATTTTATGTCATCAGATAGGCGGATTGTTTTTATTATTCTATAAAACCTGTTGAAGCTTGAATAACTAAGGGAATGCAGCAGAATTTTGAAAATGTAGATCTTTCAGATATCTAGTCAAAGTTTGCCATCTAATTAAAGTTAGCCATCTAAGTCAGTCAAAATATGGTATTCTTGAATATTAAATGGATGCAGCAGATTTTTGAAAACATAAATATTTCAGCTTTGTAGTCAAAGTTTGCCATCTAGTTGAATTTAGCCATCTAAGTCAGTCAAAATAAGGTATTCTTGAATATTAAATGGATGCAGCAGATTTTTGAAAACATAAATATTTCAGCTTTGTAGTCAAAGTTTGCCATCTAGTTGAATTTAGCCATCTAAGTCAGTCAAAATAAGGTATTCTTGAATATTAAATGGATGCAGCAGATTTTTGAAAACATAAATCTTTCAGCTATGTAGTCCAAAGTTATCCATCTAGTTGGATTTAGCCATCTAAGTCAGTCAAAATAAGGTATTCTTGAATATTAAAAGGATGCAGCAGATTTTTGAAAACATAAATCTTTCAGCTATGTAGTCAAAGTTATCCATTTAGTTGAATTTAGCCATCTAAGTCAGTCAAAATAAGGTATTCTTGAATATTAAAAGGATGCAGCAGATTTTTGAAAACATAAATCTTTCAGCTATCTAGTCAAAGTTATCCATCTAGTTGAATTTAGCCATCTAAGTCAGTCAAAATAAGGTATTCTTGAATATTAAAAGGATGCAGCAGATTTTTGAAAACATAAATCTTTCAGCTATGTAGTCAAAGTTATCCATTTAGTTGAATTTAGCCATCTAAGTCAGTCAAAATAAGGTATTCTTGAATATTAAAAGGATGCAGCAGATTTTTGAAAACATAAATCTTTCAGCTATCTAGTCAAAGTTATCCATCTAGTTGAATTTAGCCATCTAAGTCAGTCAAAATAAGGTATTCTTGAATATTAAAAGGATGCAGCAGATTTTTGAAAACATAAATCTTTCAGGTATCTAGTCAAAGTTAGCAATCTAGTCAAGGTTAGCCATTTAAATAAGATTTCCTTGAATAATAAAGCGATTTTAGAAACTGACAGATAAGAAGCCAAAAATAAACATCAGTTTTCACCTTAGGAGAGAATAATAGAACATTCGAGATTTCGTTGCAATTAGATTGAAAATTAATTACCTAGTGTGCGGGACGCCGCTAGACGCTGCTCATAAATATTAATTAAAACACTCCACGGAACACCCAAGTAGACTGGCAGTCTTGCTATAAATCTTACCATATTGGGAGAATTACTGCACTGGGACTCGATTCTAAGATAAGATACAAAATCATCCTTCTGGTCATGTCAAGAGTTTATATAACAGAAGAGAGAAGGGTTTTGCATGAATGTGAACGAAACCAGGATAATAAGTAATTGTACAAAATATAATGGTGAATTTAAGAATTTATTGATATTGTATTTCTTGGTCCTCCTCACTAGGGGTTCCTGTGTTATTATGGGTTATTTAAATATTGTTTATTTGCATTCTATGTCGTTTTTAATGTCTTCATTTTCATTGACCTCTTTCAGCCATATTTTATTCTTGATTTGTACTCATTAGAATTATTTATTAGTTTTATGTCTTGGGGAAGGGTGTTATGGAGTTTTGTTGCAAAGTATGTGTTGTTTTTCCGTCCGAATGTGGTTTTATAACTTGGAATATTTTTATGTCATTTTTATTCGATCTAGTGCAATGTATACACGGTCTAGTAAAGGATTCAGTACCTTTGAACAGCTTCAACAATATATTTTTGGCATATATTTGTTGTACATTTGGTAGGTCAAAACTACTGAAAAATTCAATTGAAGGCGTTCTAATGGTACTTTCAGTATGATTCCTTTTTAAATTGTATTCAATATATGTACTTATGTGTAGCAGATCCCCATCCTATGATTCCATATTCAATTCGTGAATGACATAACGCGTTGTAGTCCTTTTTCATATCCTTTAATTTACCAATTTCTTAGATTTTTGAAGAAATATATAAGGCTTGTGAGTTTTTCCGTAATACCTTTGATGTGTAGAACCCATCTTAGATTTCCATCAATTATTACTCGGATATATTTTATGTTTTTTGTTATTTCTATAACTGGGCAGTGACATTGAACATTATTTCTATGGCATTCGTGTAATTTTAGTTCTAGAGATTTTACTTTTTGGCTCCTTGAGTTCATTGAAAATGTCATATATTTAGTTTCGCTTTTCTTAAATCGCGTGATTTTAATCAATTTGAAACATATTATTTCAATTCACAATTCAATTTGAAAAATTTGATGTACTGAAGATTTCGAAAACGGCCATAGATAACATTCTACAGACAAATAGCTGATCGAATGATAACTCAGCCATAGCGCAACAATAAAATCGTTGAAAGCCGAATTGATAGAATTCGAACCATAAAGGTTTTTATTCCATTCACAAAATACTGTCAGTACAAACGTACTTCGTTAACTCGTATGAAAAGAAACGTTGATATATTACATGAAAAAATATTTCCAACCTTTTCACTGAAATTGTAAGGGAGTTAAGCACCGTCTTAACATCTTTTGATTTGTGTGAAAATTATAAGTTTCCTCGTTGGGGAGGTTATCATTGAAAGAAAATAACTAATCGCAAGCTTATGTTCAACACAAAGCCTCTCCCGCGAATCAATCAATAAGGCAATCTATCAAACAATCAATCTACTTTATTATTTAACCCTCTCGCTCCGGAGGGGGTAATACACTTCCCCCAAGCGAGAGTTTGGTGCTATATCCAAATTGTTTTTACATCACATAATCTATAATTTAGGTAATCTCAGAACAATACCATTCGGTACACATTCGATGTGTAATTTAATCCTGTTATTATTAAGATATTAAAAATATATCTATCAAATTCCAAACAGAGTGCAGTCGCAGAAGGTGAATTTAACTGGAAAGGGCTACAATCATATATGCTTGTTTGAGTAGCGCTCGATCTCTTTTACCGTTTTTAATTACTCACGTTAGGTTGTTCCACAGAAATTCAAATGTAACATTATCAACAAACTGAAGTTCAGTGCAGTTAATATTTTTTCTGTTCAAAGACACCCATTTGACGATGATCAGTAGAAGAGGTGAACTACCACATTGTTAAGTTCGTCAGCTTATTACAATTTGATAGGGAGAGGAACACACCTAGAATCGGCATTTGGGGTGTAAAATAATAGAATCCTGTTAAATCTTTTTTTTTTCAAGGTTTAATTTATTTATTATAAATACAAAGTAATACAATATGACATAAAATATTATACAGAAAAAAGAAAAGTCCCAATAAACTACTTTTTAGCAGTTTGTCGATGGGTATTTTTACTTTGGTGATATATATAAACTTATTTTACATAATTAAATGCAGTTAGAATTTTTGTGTTAGTCTAATACAAATTATTTCTTTCGGCAAGCCAATTTCTCAACAAAATATTTGTTTTACCATTTGTACATTTTTTAATTTCGGCAGGTAACATATTGAAGCAATTAGGTATCATATAGTCCAGCGTTCTTTGTCCATATTTGTTTAAATGCTTAGGTACAATTAGTCCTTCATTTAACGTAAAACGAGTATTGTAAGTGTGGTCCAGTTTATTTTTGTATATGGGGCTATTCATATGAAGAAATATAATTATAATATATATTATAATAATATTCTAACTAGAACTATTAAAACTAGATTTGACAAGATTTACTAATCTCTTCCTAAATTTTTAAGACTACAATCTTTATGGCATTTACCCACACGTCCAATTTCATTTATTTTTGATTGTATTGAAAGTAAAATATAAATGTAAATATATTTTTTTTTAATGTGAATACCGCGCAAGAGCCCCAACTGCTCCCATCTGGAGCCAGTGAGATTATGACATTCCCGTGAGGCTGAAGGTAGCGGGGAGGGGAAGGAGATGGGGAAGAGTAAGGCGGGGAAATACGTGGCTATTCAGATCTGGTCACCAAACACGGCTAAAGCCAATTTCAAGCGACTATTCAATTCTGAATGGAATTCTTACACCAGGGCGATACTGAGAGTATCTCTCACTCTGGAACGTGCTGCAAATATACTATATATTATTTTAATTGAATTAATTGTGATATAACACAAATTAATCAAATAAAATTTATTTTCGACGCCGGAATTCGATCCCGCGACCTTCGGATTGCGAGTCAAGAGCCTTACCGCTAGACCACGCCGGCCGTCAGAACCATTCCACCTAAATATCATTTTACTACGTTTATATACTTTTATGTACCTCTTTTTTTTACATTAGCTCCACACTGGAGGCCCTGAGGAAAAAATCCCGCAGGGCCTATGTCACCTTTGTGGATGATGGGGTTCTTTTTACGGAAAGGAAGGAGGAGAGAAGGATTTCTGCGAAGGAATAAGGTATGATGGGTGGGTAGGAATCTGGGGTTCTATAAGACCAAGAATAGCGGATGTATGAATCCATCTCTCCCACTGCAGTGCAAGGTGATGGATGGGTCGAGAGATCCGGTTGGAGAGGTCCAAAGATCTCCCTCAACCAATCTCTACCGATTCGGCTTACCACGCAGTAGTTGGGCAAACACATCCGTAGCCAATGCCTAGACAAATTTCATCTCATCCCATGGACCAGGAACCCCTGCTAAGTCACTAAACATAGCGAACCACTAGGGGTAACATATGGCAGATAGGTTATCCAATAAATAGTCCCCGGGGTGGCAGTACCGCCACCCGCCTCCCAAATTGCTAACTTCCACCTGTACGCCTGTCACGATACGGACAGTCCCTGTGAGACAGGCATCGAAAAATCGCATGTGAATAAACTTTATATAGATAAATAAATTAAATGTACCTCTCAAATGTAAAAAAACAAAATGACACGGAATGTTATTTTTGAATTGGCGAAACGATAAAAACGGTAGGTAGTACTAATATTTTAGTGTTACTGGAAAGAGAAAAAAGAGCATTAAGAAATACGACCGTTTTGCGATTATATTATTATTGGGACCCTAGTGACCCCCCTTCGATTCGTACGTGATTTTTACCTTCATGTCGAATTTCAATCTCAGAAACATTAAAAAAAATATATATATATTTGAACTTCACCTTTCTGTTGGTTGGTATTCTTTATACAATGTTTTTTCATAAATTCAGTAGGAACATTCATGTAGTCTAGAAATACCTAGCCTCGAAAGCTTTGACACCGTGAGATGGAACGCCTCCAATATCTGTCAAATACATGTCACTTATAAAAGATAAGAAAATAGACGGCCGATAAACATTTTTTTATCGATTAAACCGGATCAACGTCCGAGATTCGATGATTCACCGAGAATTTTATTTATTTATTACAATAACATATTCTAAGAAATTTTAGATAGATAATTTAAATAAAATAATACGACAGGGTATGTTTCCACTTCATTTTAAGTGGAGGATAATCGCAATTGTACTGGTGAAATACACGATTCAGAATAGTTGCTTGTTATGACTTTAACTGTGTTTAGTGACCAAATTTTTTATTATTCTTCATTTTAAGCACCCGCTAAACTGCAAAAACAGTTTGTCAGCAGGTATGTTTTTAGGTTTTCACGGCCAAAAAGGATTTTTATTATTGTTTTTGGGGTGTTATGACGTGTTTCGCTACCTCCTTCTTTAGCCAACGTTTCGGACAGACAACGTTTTGTCCACTGTAACGACACTGTAACGCCGTCCGAAACGTTGGCTAAAGAAGGAGGTAGCGAAACACGGCATAACACCCCAAAAACAATAACAAAAAAAAAAAAAGTTTGTCAGCAGGTCAATTTAACAATATCAACACTAGGCTTCGTATAACGAACAACCAAAATTTTTAATTCCTTACAAGCCATAAAACTAATATACGTATCTCTAGTTAGAAGCCTAATCGAATATAACTCAGTAGTTTGGTCCCCAACCTACAAAATTCACATCAATAACATTGAGCGAATTCAAAAAAAAATTCTGCGTTTTATCAATTTTAAATTAAATATCCCAGTAGAAGACTTGAAATACGATTACTTATTGAATATTCTAAAAATACATACATTAGAAGACATACGTAAAATAAACGACTTAACATTTTTATTCAAAATACTTAACTCTAAATTCGACTGTTGTGAACTCTTGTAACTCATTAACTTACGAATACCCACAGTAACAACACGACAAAATACAATATTCTATAGCAGCACTCATAAACGTAACTACATTGCCCACTCTCAGATACAACTACTTCACACCATGGGGAATAAGTACTTGGGTGATGTTGACATTTTCAATATTAACTTGGCGAGTTTTGTGGATCATTTAAAAAATTTATTTCAACACTATCACTAAACACATCTTGTAAACCAATAAAATAGCTGTATTTCTCTGTTTATGTGTTTGTATGACTTTTATCTAATGTAGTTTTATTTGTATTATTTCCTTAGTTTCAAAGTATCTGTCAAATTAAAATTACACTACAAATCATGTAGAAGCCCTCTGGGCGTCAAATAAATAAATAAATAAAATAAATAAATAAAAATATTGATAAAACACTAAAGAACTGAAACCGCAATAGCAAAATAGATGCAGAATAATAACTTTTAAGTTATTACAATACAAATACAGATTTAACGCAGGCAAATTACTGATAGTCATATTTATACATAAGATTACAAACAATATCAATATAAAAAGTTTTGATCCATTAGCCATTTTAAAACTTTTTTTTGAGATCGGTGGTGCAATTGGATTCGATTTTTATGTTCATTGGCATCTTATTAAATACGGTGGGGACAAGATAAGTGAATGTCCGTTACCCTGCATGGTCATTATGTTATTTGAACACGTCTTTTCCATCTTCTTCCCCACCCCCTTTAATCAGCCTTAAATCTTCGACGGTCTCCGTGGTAGAGGAGCAAGGTCGCGGTTCAAATCCCGACGGGCGCAAGTAATTTTTGTTATTTATTTTAGGGGCGTTACGCCGTGTTGCGCTGCCTCCTTCTTTAGCCAGCGTTACAGTGTCCATCACCGGGACAGATGAGCAAATGATATTTGTGAAAGTGTGTGCTTATGTATGTAGAAGCGATACCGTGCTGCCGGCTCCACTTCTCTATGAGCTGGTATTAGAAAATAATTCAACATGGTTTTCTGCGTTTAGCTTTAGTGTAGTCGTATTACCGGATACCAAGAACTATTGATATCGGTAATTGACGGCCGGTTATTGTTTGTCTCTAAAAAAATGCTTCAAAACAATAAAAATCATTTATTCACGCGGTGAATTTACAAAATTAAATATGATAACTGTTCGCGCAATTTTATATGGGATTGGTTGGGTATTGCATTCGCGGACTTGATGGGTAGATATGTCAAAATCCTGAATTTATCCCACCTACCTAATCTTTCCCTCCTAAATGTCACCATAAAAATTGTTGCAAAAAGTACTAAACTTTGGAGAGGTGACAGTGTGATTTGCTGCTCAGTACAAAATAACATCTCAGACAGGGCGCATGTATTGTTATAAGAATATTGCGAATTTTAAACAGTGAGAAGTGTACACCAAAACTGGAGATCAGCGAGGCCCCATCTGCAACGGTGAGTCCTATTTTCCTTATTCCAATCTGGGCTTATCTAATTTTCCAAAAGCCCAGATCTGAACTATCGACTGACTATCCATCGGGTTTTGCGAGTGTATGCTATCTAATCGTCCCGTATAACTTAGCGATTTCACGTAGTTTCGGGACTGGTCCTTCGAAGGCTGCATAGGCTTTGCTTTGCAGCATTTACCGCCAATTAACAGTGGAGTCGCAGTTTCGCGACACCAATAACAAAATCTGTAGTCCGAATATTTAATATTTCTTTTTTGCTAAGGGCGTTCGTAAATAATTTAATTAAAACACGTTATAAAACAGAGGTTTTCACAAATTTACAATTTAACGGCATTCCCAAGCTATAAAATGAAATTTATTCCAATGTTATTACTACCAGACGTTGTATAATTTACAGAAGAAAAAATACACACAACGAAATGTAATAAAAAATGAGAAACATGAGGAACGTACGCGCGGCCCATTTTGGCCGGTTTCATACAAATTTTAATTCTGGATTTGAGATAAAAAAAACCCAACCAAACTGAAAAATTATTTTTGTAATCAAAAGGTATATAAAATATCTAGTACGGATGTGAGCTACTTTATTTATTTTTGCTTTAAATTATAAGATATAGGCCATTAAAGATTTTAGTATTTCATGATTTTAGAGGCAACTTGGGCATTATTATTAATTTGTGAGTAAATAAAAAAAAGTTAAAAAATAATGTTATTGTATTTATTTAAAAAATACGATTAAAAATAAAATAAAAAAATTAAACAGCGTTAAAAATGCATTCTTTGGGTAGTAATTTAAATATATAAACGACAAATTTTTGTTCCGCCGTAAATAGGTAATTTGTATTTTAACATACACCACCCATCAAAAAGATTTTTTTTAATAATTTTTTTATTTTATATTTCATTATATTTGTATGATAAATGTAGTAAAATATTTTTTTTATTGTTTTTCATTTACTCACAAATAATTGCCCAAATTGCCTCTAAAATCATGGAAACACGAAAATCTTTAATGGCCAATATCTTATTATTTAATGCAAAAATAAATAAAGTAGCTCACATCCGTAGTAGATATTTGATATACCTTTTGATTACAAAAATAATTTTTCAGTTTGGTTTATTTTGATCTCAAATCCAGAATTAAGATTTGTTTGAAACCGGCCGAAATGGGCCGAGCATACGTCCCTCTTAAGCGCTGTTCATATTGGGGTTCTTTAGTGATGCGAAAATTGCCACACTGATTTAGTATGGAATTTGATGGAGTGTTAGCAATAGGAGTTGTCGTTCAGCGATTATCTGAGATTTTGACATGAAAACGTCTAAATCGATGCTGGGCGTGGGGAGGCAATTGCGTCCAAATGAGTTAGAGTTTCTGTCAAACTAATACCAAGTTTAATAACATCAAGTTTAAAAAAACTCTGCTAAAATTGACAAAGCGCCGGCATCTTAGTTTTAAATAGCAAGGATGAAAGTTTGTGTCAGTACCGCTCCGACATTCCTGGCCCCACGATTTATGACTTTCCGGATTCGACACGTGTCCATAAACGGGATCTCAGAGACTAATTATCCGAACAGAGTGCGAATTGGCGGCCTCCGTGGTCGCGGGTTCAAATCCCGGGGAGAGCAAGTAAATTTTATTTGAATGAAAGTGTTTTGTCACAATTTAATAATTTTAAAATAACATAAGGTATATTTGCGGCACGCTTCAGAGTGGAAGACACTCTCGGTGTCGCCCTGGTGTAAGACCACCATCCAGAAATGAAACGTGGCCTGAAATGGCTTTAGCTGTGTTTGGTGACTAGACCTGAATGGCCAGGTGCTACTCCACCTCCCTCTTTCCTATCTCCTTCCCCTCCCCACTTATCTTCAGCCTCACAGCAAACAACAATAGGGGATGCCATATTATCACTGGCTCCAGGCGGTTGGTAACAGTTTGGACTCTTGTGCGGAGTTCACATTAAAAAAAATATTGAACAAAGTGTTTTTTAAGAGGAGTGTACCTATGTATATTATTTCACAACTACAATTGTGTATCCCAAAAAATTCAGTCGCTGAATTCGCTAAATTTCGAAAAAGATTGATAATTTCGCTGAGAATTGGAAAAAGATTGATAATTTCCAGTTATCTTATATATTAGAGAATTGAAAAAAGATTGATAAATTCCAGTTTTCCGAAAATGTTTGAATAATTTCACAAGAAATGAGATAAAATTGACCTTACACCGTGCACACAGACACGCCCACAACACACTTCTATCGATTCGTCTCCTCAGTAGCCCATCTTTTGGCACCCAACGCGAACAGAGTTTATTTATTACGTTTTCTCCGAACGTGAAAACACTGCACGATAAAAAAATGTTTTATTCTGCGGTGGTAATAAACGGGACACAAAAGCGGAGAGAAATTCAATCAAATGCCAGATATTCCAGTCTTCAATCATTCGGGATAAAATAAGTATACCACCATCCATCATTCGTGATATAATAATATGATCACGGGACAGACAGGACGGGACGGGACGGGAAGGTCCGGACATGTTGTTTATCTGCGTTCTCCCGGTCATACAATATTATTATTTTACGTTCTTGTCTCTGAATATTTTCGTATTTTATGCTCTCAGTTTTCATGGACTTCTAGATGGGTATATTGATTGTCCACTGGTTTATTAGATTTATATGATTAGGTTTATAGATTGTGCTCACGTCAAACACGGCATAGTAACAAAGAAAGATTGCAGGATCATGGACCTACAAGTTCACGCGCAGGGCGAATAAATAGCTATTTTAGGAGTCACTTTAAAAAACCAATTCATTGCTTTTCTCAATTTTTAAATACGCGGGCGCCGGGAAATTTTTATAATAATATAATATAGAGGTTTGATTCCTTAATTTCTGATAAATAAAACACTTGTGTTGCTAAGTTGTGTAACGAAGAAACGACATTTATGTTTAATAATATATCACTTTCTTTTTATGGTTTCTTCTAACAAACTGACACTTTACAATAAAATCATAGAATAAGAAAACAAGTGACAATTCTCATTTTAACCGACACCACAACAATACTTTTTCTTAACAATAATTTAATTTAATTTTGGTTTAGGTTTGGTCGAAGAATTAGTGCGGCAAGCGGTGTGTTGCGTCTTCTCTACAGCTCAGTGATAAGGAAATCCGAGTTCAGTATCAAGACAAAGATGACAGTGTTCAAAACGGTATATCGCCCGACGCTCACTTACGGCCACCAGATATGGATGCTAAGCGAACGAACGCGCTCTAGAGTACAAGCTGCCGAAGTGAGGGACTTGAGAGGAGTGGCAGGGGTTACGAAATGGGATCATATAAGAAACTCGACGATCCGAGACGATCTAAACATTGAACCACTGCTACTCTTCTTAGAAAAATCGCAACTGAGGTGGCTTGGGCATGTACTAAGAATGCCTGATGACCGAATTCCGAGGAAGATACTAAGGGCGATTCCAGAGGGTAGACGTCTAGTGGGCCGTCCCTGACACAACTGGTCGAGGCAACTCCAGAAACTGTGTGAGGAGAGGATGGGACTGCCATGGACGGAGGCCGAACAGTCAGCACAAGACGGGACGTATGAAGGAGCCTTGTCGATGCAATGGGTCCCCGACCCGTATAGGATAAGGGGATAAGATGATGATGATGAAATTTAATTTTGCAAAATTGTTGCTGTCGCTGTAAACCCCGAAATAAATAGTGAAAGGGACAACTGCACATCAGGCTGATCATACCTAAAAAAAACCGTGAAAACCGATTTTTTCCAGTTTTCTCCTCCAAAACTGATCCTTGAAAAGGGGCATTTGGGTTTAGTGTATGCTTCAGAGTTGAGAGGTTTTACTGTGTAGGGAATTTAATCAAATAAAACCCTTGTTGATCAATGACTCCTTAGATGTTGTCAAAGATTAGCTGATTTGGAAAGGAAATGGTTTTTCCCTTTATTTAGACCAGAGATAGCGCACGTACCCTTAGACCTTTTAGACCTGAATTAAAACTGGCAGTGGTAGAACATATTTGAAGTTTGATAACAATTTGTAGAGTTATTTGGAAATACACAGTTGGGTTTTTTCTCTCTCAATAGTTTAAAAGTTATTTTTCTTTCATTTGAAAAAACATGGTCTCAGAGGGTGTGTTCTTACTTGGATAACAAAAATATAACATTTTACAAAATTAAAAAAAAAAAAATGGTTGTCAGTAAAGTCGGTTTACGGACGATAATTTTACGTGATAACGTCATATAATAAGGATGGAGTGGAAGAGAGATAGATGGGTCACAAGCCGAACGTTTAGGCTGAACGCTTGTTCCGCGGTCTAGCTCGGCTCAGGCGGAACGTGACAATGAGTCACGCTTTTTCGTGCAAGCAGCCGGCGTTCATCGATTTATAAGACGTTATCACGTCAAAAGCACAAAAATTAAACATTGAAATAAAACTATCTGAAGAAAAATTCTGTCAAGAAACACAAAAATCACTTTGAAATATAAAAATAGCTGCCGCTTGAAATAGTATCTAAAATTCAATAAAACATAGCGTGCAAAGCCAGTTATAACACCAGCAATTGAAAACGAAAACCGCCAATTTTTATTCGGTCTAGATGGAAAGTGAGAAAAAAATTCTGAAATATTTGTATTTTCAAATATACACGCGGGCTGGTAGCCATTTTTATACCAAACTCAAATTTGGATTTGAGGCCAAAACACGTTGTATTCACACAGTAAAACAGAAATAAAAATATAAAAAAATGCTTTATTGCCGCGCACTCTTAATAGCGACTCTGACTCACGTTAGGCAATGTTCAAAATCTACGCTTTTTCGCTTCATACGTGCGATCCGGGTTCCGCACACAAATATGAAGGCGCGCTGTTTATTTATAGTCAAATACTACGAGATGGAGTCTTGTTCGGCGTGAATTCACAAATCACCACTGCTCGTGTTGTAGGTGAATATTTTCATAAATTTCAGACTCTTTCATAATTCTTATTCACCTTCCGATTTTACCACGCTGAAGGTCGTGAACGCCTTGAACTGGAATCTGCTTTACGTCGTTGTCTGCTACAGTGATTCTCGGAGTGGAGCGCTATCTCACCCTAGGGGGCGCTGAAGAAATCCGGGAGGCGTTGGTTAAATACAGGGTGGGGCAGAATGGAGTCCGTAGTTTCAAAAAATCACTGAAGGCCCCCCAGACCCAGTAGAGGGGCGGGGCGGGTGCCGTTAGGTCGGGGGAATATTAGCGTTTTCAGTAGTGACCATGTCGTGGTCAGGTGAGCTCCGGGGCTATGTTGTGGAGCCGTTCTTTAAAAACGGGGAAAGCGAAGTGGGTACGCAGAGGGCTTATCGGATCCGTTCGGGTTAATTCGTAATGATAGTGTTCCTGATCCTAAAACCATTCTAAAATGGATCAGTAATATAAGATTTACAGGATCTGCAGTTCCTAAAAAAAACAGTTGGGCGGCCTAAAAGTGTGCGAGCACCTTAAAACATCGCGGCAGTAAGAGCGTCAATTGAAGAGTCTCCAGTCAATCCGATCTGCGTGGAAACATGCCGCTGCGCTTGGAATATCGTCCTATACTCAGACCTTCACCTGCACCCCTACAACATGATGCTTGCACAGGAATTGAGCCCACAAGACTTTGTGAAACGTAGATGCTTGCATTGCAATCGTACCTACTAGAGCTCTCTCCAGGTCGCCTAATCTCTGCGGGGGGATATTCCATCCCCCTCGCTCCCCCGATTTGAACCCGTGTGACTTTTTCTGTGGGGATACGTCACGAAAGGAATACAAACTTCGATCTCGAACCCTTGACGCTATGAAGGAGGCGATTGAGGACGTCATCGCTGGAACGAGGAGAAGAGTGGCCGAAAACTTCTTTGAAAGGCTCACTATGTGTATTGCTCGCCAAAGCCGCCACGCCAGACGATATCGTTTTCAAAACATCATGAAGAAAACTATATTATACGCACTTTTCATCAATAAAAACCATTTTATGTATCTTGAAGCGTTTTTTTTTCAATTCAACCTTCAAATCAGGGACTGCATTCTGCCCCACCTGTATAAATTGAAAAATTCTGGTCTATGATAAAAGAATCAGTTATCTGGTTATGTAACGTCTTCTCAAGGCGAACGCCCTCTTCGCTCTTCCCAGATATTAAACGTTATCATAATATAGTTATTTCGTGATACGAACGAAATTATTATTCTAAATTGTTTTAGTAACGTAAACTTCACAGGTAACGTTTATAGAATTTCTTATCTTTTTGCGTTTTCATTATTTCTCGTATATTTTTGGGTTTCAATAATTACTCCTCAACGTTATCTTATCTACGTTTTCAATATCGTTAGAGCTCTCTTGAGGTTTGGTATAATACCTGTTTAGATATTTGAAAATTTATTACCACTCCATAGAAAAAAATGTAATAAAGGATATTGTAATTAATTTTGGTATTGATTTTTCAGGCGAGCATGGCGAAGTCCTGTGTAATTTCGTTTAACTGTAAATTTACTTACGTGTTCAGTTTCCGGTCAATCCTGCCAAGATGGTAGTCGTGTTGGATGGTACCTTCTTGCTCCGCCAGAGTTCGCATGAGCGTTAAGAGTCGTCAAATCGGAATAATCAACATTACGTGAGATCTCCGATCACGTCTATTATTTAACAAGTTATATGTTTGAAAAAATTCACAGTATTTCTTTGAATGTTGTTTTAGACAATCCCCACGAGATTTTTGATCTATTCAAAACGAGTCGTGTTTTATTAAACATTTTCACAATTTTCGCATCAATTTTATCGTTTTAAATATAATCGAGCACTCTCCAACATTTGTAATTACACATCTCTCCATCTTCTTCTTTTCAACTTTAACTACAGAGCAGAAATCTATTTTTCCGAAGGAAGTACTCTCAAATGATGCGCTATGGTGTTGTGAAATTTGTACAGTCTGAATTTTTTTTACATTAGCTTCACACAGGAGGCCCGGAGGAAAACAAATTCCCTCAGAGCCTATGTCATCTTTGGGGATTGCTGTGTGGAGGGTCTTTTAAGGAAAGGAATGAGAGGAAGTTCTGGGAAGGAAAAAGGTTTGAGGGATGGTTAGGAATCTGGGGGTCAGTTTTACGCATCTTTCTCTCCCACTGCGGTGCAAGGCGATGATCCGCGAGAGTCCCGCTGGAGAGGTCAAAACGTCTCCCTCAACCAGACTCTTCCGATTCGGCCTTGCACGAAGTTGGTGGACGGACGCATCCGCCGCCAAGACTCGGACAAACCTCACCCCTATGAGTCCGGGGGTGCCATGCCAACTGAGAATAAAGTCAACTCAACACCTCCTTGTAAAGTCATTAAAAGCTACGAAAAAATAATTTCAAGCCTAACGTAACCTATTTAACCAATATTTTATATATACATTTTTTACCACCCTATATAACTTATTTAGATGGTTCTGAGTTGGTTTCATTCCGAGTTGTCCGGTAACCGAGTCCGGGCACCCCTGCTAGGTCACCAAACGTAGCGAACCACTTGGGATGACCTGCTGCAGAGTTGTTGGTCATCCAATAAATGGTTCCAGGGACGTCAAAGACTTACGACGATATTTTCAGCTAGAAATAAAATTTCTATTGTGACTAATACAGATCGTGAAAATTAAGCAGAGTTCACCTAGAAAATATCTATTGCTAGACATAATTAATATGGACGGAATTAAGTTAATTAGTAGTGGGTGAGAGAGTTTGCGTCTTAGGTAACATTTTCTGTTTCCCCTGAAGCCAGTTATACACTCAAACAATCCACCCACAAAGGCACAAAGATTTTCGTAACACAAAAAGAAAAACGCTCATGTTCCAAATAATTATTTTCGGGGTTATCTAAGGCTTTGCCAAAGCCCCTTTTTTGAGGGCCTGCCTCCGAGCAGCAGCCCTATTTGACAAATCCCCGATAAGCCACTGTAATCCCCAACTTCAATACAGCGAGTATATTATGATAAGTCAATAGATAATGGATAGATTGGCGGCAGGGTAGAGTTAACATCGGTATTATGGTTACACAGATACCATTCGCGTTATCAATTCCCGTTGTTCACATTAGTGTCAGTGTCAAGTCCCGATTACAAATACCGACTTATATTGCATGGTTCACGGATTTCGGGTTAGCTTAGGTTAGTGCCAATTTTTATTGCATAAACGATATTATTTTCTGTCTAAAAATCAACCTAGACTTTATTGGATTGGATTGGTGCCACCAGTGGGACACTGGCATGCCTGATTTGAGGATATTATGGTGCTGAATTTAGTGGTCAAGAGTAAAGGAGATAAGGAAGAAGAAGGTTGGCAACTGTTCGGCTGTTCAGATCTGTTAACAAGGTACCAACGATTTGATTTGTATTTGGATACTGGGAAAACCTCCCGATTTAAACAGAATATTTTAGTTTGATCCTAATATTGCATTCCTTTATAAAATTTAAGTAAAAGTAAAAATTAGTTACATAGTGGCTTAATAACTAAGTAATTAAGGGGGTATTCTAGTCTAGAAAAAAATTCTTCATATTTCGATAGTTTAAATATTCAAGAATACCTCCTTAAAAGGATTTTTCAAAATTTGAATTATTTTGAAAGTTAGAGCCATTTTAGTTTGACTGGTTTAGACGGAGTTTAACTAGAATCTAAATAGAGCAAAACTTTAAATGCCTGTTTCTCAAAACTCCTTTTTTCGAGACGGTTGATACGATATCTCAAGTTCTACTTAACCAATTTGCTTGAAATTTGTTGCGAGTCTTCTCTATACATTACTATCGCATTAACCAAAACCATAAAATTTTTTTAAATTTTTTAAAAAATTTAGAAAAGTCAAAAAAAACTGGTACAAAATGTACATTTATTTCAGATAGCCGCCATTATGAGAATTTTTTTTTTACTTGTCCGAGGTTCATGCCGTAGCAGCATTTGTTTGGATTAAGTTTTTTTTTTTTTAGATTACTAGGAGGGTTGCAATCGTGTCAACCAGGGCGCGAGATTTTTTTGAGACCCCCACTTCAACACCCTGTAACTTTTTGAATTTTGAATTTTTTAGCTTGATTTTTTTTAAGTATTCTTTAATGTTTAATATATATATTTGGTAAAATAATGGCATCAAAAATATTCTTGTTTTTTCTTTTATTGCACCTGAAAAAATATCTACAATTCATGCTTCTAGACTAGAATACCCGCTTAAATTAAACAATAGCTGTATTTCTTTTTTAAAGAAAGACAAAATTACCGGGTTACGAATAACCCGACAATGTTTTAAAATCTCCTACTACCGCCACAGAAAGCCGAAAATGTTGCTTGTGTTGTGATGGAGGACTTAGCCAGCCGAGGAATCGAACACGGGACGCCCGAGTGGGACCCAAACGCGATGCCCATTCAACCACTGACCGGTCGAAATTATTGGTTTGGACAACAAAAGTTAGGTATGTAAACTGCCGATCGGTTTAGGAAGAACCCTTATTTCATCAGGACAAAGGCTTCGTCAGAGCAAAAGGAACCAAGGATGGGTTGTTCCACAGAATGTGGATAGTAACAGAACTTGAATAGGACTTGTAATTTGATGAATTCTTAATATTCTGCGAAATAATCCGCCCTAAGTTACGGTATATCAGTTATTCTTTATTTTCGCTTAGTTGTTATTACTACATGATACGTATAAAGGTCGTAAGCATAGATATCACCTGCATTACACGTGTTGTCTAAGCTTTTAATAGAGGAAAGTGGTTCTTTGCAAAATCAAACTGTCATCACGATGTTTATTTCTACGCGGGTTTAATTTACGAGTTTATGTTTGATAAAGTCTCCTACAATCAGTAACTTAATTGCAAATAGTATTTATTTTGCTGGGAAAATTACATATTTTTTTCATAATTATTTATTAAAGTAGACATTTCGCTTGCTGGGGATTGTTTTGTACTGACGGCCGGCGTGGTCTAGCGGTAAGGCCCTCGATTGGCAATCCGAAGGTCGCGGGATCGAATACCGGCGTGGCAAATAAATTTAATTTGATTAGTTTGTGCTATTTCACAATTAAATCATTTAAAATAATATATATATATATATATATAGTATATTTGCTGAACGTTTCAGATTGGAAGATTCTTTCAGTATCGTCCTAGTGTAAGACCACCATTCAGAATTGAAACGTTCCTTGAAATGGCTTTAGCCGTGTTTGGTGACCAGATCTGAATAGCCAGGTACTTCCCACCTTCCTCTTTCCCATCTCCTTCCCCTCCCCGCTACCTTCAGCCTCACAATTTTATTTGATTAGTTTGTCTTATTTCACAATTAAATCATTTAAAATAATATACAGCATATTTGCTGAACGTTCCAGGGTGGAAGATACTCTCAGAATCGCCCTGGTATAAGACCACCATTCAGAATTGAAACGTTGGCCGTGTTTGGTTACCAGATCTGAATAGCCTGGTACTTCCCCACCTTCCTCTTCCCCATCTCCTTCCCCTCCCCACTATCTTCAGCCTCACAACATACCCCAATTGGGGATGCCATAGTCTCAATGACTCCAGTGGGACTCTAGTGCGGTATTCATATAAAAAATAAATAAAAAAAACTGTGTCCACTTGTATTGAGAAAACAGTATATATACCTTTTGGAGTTTAAAAATAGTTTTATATTTTATGTCGTCATATTATTTTTTTAACATTACAGAATACACGCGTCAAGGTGGCAGAAGACAGCTGTGATTTATATGAAATACACTTCTATCACGAGGAGTTACACCTTTGTCACGTAATTTTTACTACAAAAATATAAACAAATATTTTTTTTAAAACGCACACAGTCGTATGTCTTTAGTACAGTACATTTTAAAGTAATTATAAAATAATAATATTGGTAATTCTGTTGAATTTTTCTCCACTAACTGGTGTAGACAACTTTATGTTGGTTAAAAAGAAGAACAACCCGTATAATAACTTATCTGAAAAGCAGTCAGTAAGACAAGGGAAAAAAGAAATCGTTTGAAACAATAACTTCAAAAATATTTTAAATCTAGAAAGCCAGACTTTCTCTAATTAGGGACCACCAACCGTCTAATCCAGTGGTTCTCAACGTGGGCAATAACGCCCCCTTTTGGGCGTTTGAGACCTTCAGGGGGGCGGTAGAAGACCAAGAGAAAAATGGGGGGCGTTGAGATGGCCCAGGGGGGCGTTGGTAGGTAAAAAATAAGGTCAAAAAAGATAAACAAAAAATGCTAATCACGTAAAATAATACGTATAATAAATCAAAGTAAACTTTAATATTGGTTAATTTTTGTTATTGTGTGTATTGTTATCATTTTTATCGTGTGCGAAAATTGACGCATTTCGATAGTTCGGGAAGTGGATGAAAATTGAACTGAAAGAATCTATTACATTCAGATCTACGTTGAATTGGATAATATGAAATTTTTTATTTTTCGATTGGAATTAAAAATTTAAAACTTAACTTAAGTTGTAACTTAACTAAAGTTACAACTTTCTCATTAGATAAGTTATAAATTCAGTGTCTTTTCAATGTTAATAAATTAAGTATGCGTTTTAATTGTTCTCATTGAAACCACCTTCTTCCCAGAAATAGGATAGGAGCCCCCCCCCCCCCCCCCCCGTTGTGGTAAGTATAATCGTGACAATAGCTGTTTCAGATTCACGACAGATGGTAAGCAAAAGCAGTTGGGGGGCGCTAGAAAAAAAAATAGTCTCAATGGGGGCGGTGGGCAAAAATAGGTTGAGAATCTATGGTCTAATCCTAATGTATTAGTCATTGGATGATGACAGGCTTAATTGAATAGCTCGGTAGCTACTGTAAAATTTAAGCATTAGCAGTCAGTACCTACTTACTATGATAATTAGTACCTGACTACTTTCCTAGTGAATAATAATAACATGAACGGGTACTTTCTCTAATCTACTTGTGAAATCGATCTATTATCGATTATCTATTACCATCGCCTAGTGATGGGTTCTTTGCTTGAATTATTATAAACGGAAGAGTAGTGGTGTGCTAGCCGAAAATAGTTATAAATCTATTCTCGAGTCAAATCTAAGATTAGTAAAAAAAATATTTTTTTATTTATTTATCTATATACATTGTATGTTTACATTGGGTTTTTCGATGCCTGTCTCACTAGGATATATATACCTGTGTCGAGACAGGCTTTGAGGTACATAAATGAACATATTTAAGAAACATATTTGGTTAGTTACAAGAATATTCATTTGAAAACAATAAAAATAGAAAGGTGTTTGGAAGTGTGGGTAAATTCTTTAAAGAGAAGTTATCATATAAATGAAGGAAGAGATGAAGTACAGTAAATCCTGTCAAATCTATTTATGGAATTAAATTTTAAATGATTCTATTTTTTTATTTATTTTATATGGATTAGGTCGTGGGTAAATTGTTTTCTGTCTATGTGTGATTTATTTTACAGATGTTTGCAGTAGTGTGGCGTCCAATACTTACAATCCATTTCTTTACATCTTGTTTGAATTTTGTCAAGGATTACATTTGAAATAGCTAGACCGAAAGTCTGTCACGTAATAAAAGCTAAAATACTAGCAGAACTTAGTAATAGACGACCCTTAATAATGCATGCTTGACACAGAAAACTAAATCGTAACAAAATAAAACTAAATCGCTACATTTAAATTTTAACCGTCAGTCAAAATAACAGGGATGTTAAATAGGACCACGCGCTGTTTCAAGTATACTTTTGCAAAAGTACTAGTTATTAGTGTGGCCAGTCTAAACAGCAAAATATTCATCGAAATAATGTGAAAAAAACGCGCCGTTTGGTGCGGCCACACAAGAAAATAAATTTGAAAATTAAATAACGACCTATTATAATGCACACGTTATTATACAAAAAAAATATAATTTACCTTCCAGTAGTTGTAACATTTCCTTGATTTTGAAGTGTGACAAATTTTAAGAGATCCTCGGCATGCGATACTGCGCCAAAAATTCGGTTTCGTCTCAAATAACCATACTATTAAGGCAGTATTCTAGTCTTGAATTTTTTTTATATTTTTTCTTCATATTTCCAAAGTTTAAATATTTAAAAATATCTCCTTAAAAGAATTTTTCGAAATTCGCATTATTTTAAAAGTTTAACCATTTCAATGTCGCGGTTTAGACGGAATCTAACCAGAATCTAAATAGAACAAAATTTAAAACGCATTTTTCTCAAAACTGCTTTTTTCGAGACGGTCGACACGATATCTCAAGTTGTACTAAACCAATTTACTTGAAATTTAGTGTGAGCCTTCTCTATGCATTACTTACTCGCATGAACTAGAACTAAAACAATTTTTTTTTTTTTATTATTCTAAAAAAATTCGGAAAAGTCAAAGAACTGGTAAAAAAATGTTTTTTTTTTATTTCAGTCAGCCGCCATTTTGCGAAAAAAAAATTATCACTTCTCCGAGGTTCATGCCATAGCAGCATTTGTTTGGATTAAAAAAATTATTTTTTTTTCGGATTACTAGGAGGGTTGCAATCGTGTTAACCAGGGCGCGCCATATTTTTGAGACCCCCACTTCTTAATTGTAACTTTTAATTTTTTTCGTTTGATTTTTTTTTAATGTTTTATAAATATTTGCTACAAAAATATTATTGGTTTTTTATTGCACCTGAAAAACACCTATTCATGCTTCTAGACTAGAATACCCCCTTACAGAGGGTATTCATGCTTCTAGACTAGAATACCCCCTTACAGAGGGTATTCATGCTTCTAGACTAGAATACCCCCTTACAGAGGGTATTCATGCTTCTAGACTAGAATACCCCCTTACAGAGGGTATTCATGCTTCTAGACTAGAATACCCCCTTACAGAGGGTATTCATGCTTCTAGACTAGAATACCCCCTTAACAGAGGGTCGAAATGTTTTTGGTTGTCGTTGCGAGACATATTGTATGAGAAATTCGTCGTCACTCATCATCATCTGTACTATTAATCAACGCTGAAGCGCGTAATTTCGTACCTTACCTACAACACAACTGTCAAACATCATAGTGGCGAGGTAACTGTAGGTTTTTCGGAAGGTAAAAGCAAAAGTTAAAAGTAACGTAAAACAGAGTGTGAAATTTATTGAAAAGCGTATTTTGGTGAAAATTAACTTTTGCAATTTCTTTTACTCTTACTCTTCCTCTGGTAAGAAATGAAACAAATTAAATTTGACTTATTTAAAAAAGGCTAAATATTGCATTTTCTATAATTAGTAGGTACCACGCCCAAACAAAAAAAATCTACACTCATCGATAAACTTGTCGGTTGATATTTGATAAATAAAAAATAATTGATAAGAAACGATAACAAATAATTAACAGCGATAAACAGATTGAAAAAAGATTAAATAAATGATTTGAAACTGAATTCGCAAAAACATGAATACGAAAGCAAATTATAATTCATGAGATTGTACAGATGAAAATTAATAATATTAGTTTTAGAACAAATAGATGGCATAGATCCATGGTTCTGGCAAATGTAACTCTTGTGGAATGTAGATAAATTAAATTTCAATCTTTTACGAACACCACAAATGTATGATTCTACAAGTGGGAGCAATTCACACGCGGTAGAAGTGAAACCTTCAGAAAACTAAAATAGACAAGAGTGGGGAGGCTACGAAGCACTGCACCAAGAGACCGATTATACTATCTCATTCTCTCGCAGGCTAAATCCTATAGATGTACGTGTTTGTCTCTTTTTAGTGTCGATATTTTTCGTTGCATCGAGTTTCGAATCACAACGGTGCTAGAGAAGTTTTCACTTCAAAAAGTAAAAATAATTATTAAAATATTATAAGATTGGAGGAGGCCCTGTGCCATCTTTAAGGATTCTTTGTGGAGAGTCGTTTCGAGGAGAGGAAGGAGTGAACACGGGTTTTGAAGAGACCCATGTTGTAGGAGGGAGGAAGCTCAGAGGTCGGCAAAACGAATCATAGAAATGTGACAAAAATGTCCAGTTCCTCGGAGCAACTTTCATTGAAATACCGATGCTCTAAGGCTGCATATAAATGCACGTAACAAATGCGAAACAAAGCACGAATTATGGGAAAGGACGGAAGTGGCTGCAAGTGCCGTTTCGCGCCGTTTGCTGTTGCTTCATTCCTTTCCCATAATTCGTGGTTCGCGTTTTGTTACATGCATGCCTAAAGATTGCAATCCGTTTGTTAACACATGTAGGGAAATCCTTCAAACGGACTGTCCGTTTCTGTACAGCCCTGTTTTTTTCTTTCAAGTACCTTGAGGCTTCAGACCTGACGAGGCTGCCAAATTCAACAATAGGGCGCACTTGCGATTTGTACACGGTCAGCAGTTGTGTACTATCTGCAGTAAAGCATCGATTACATAGAGCGAGTTTACAAGCTACTAGCCGGTAAGTTTAAAAGCGGTGAATCGGCGAGTGAGATTGTCATGATGCCACACAAAACTGTCTTCTCGCTCAGTAGCGACAGTAGCGCTAAAACAACGACTCTTGTGCGAACCAATTCAGTTGACACTTTGTAAAAAAATTCAGCTCGCTGCTAGCGCCACACGCTAGCCTATAACGGCTCCCGCCCGAACTAATTCTGACAGACGAAATCAGCTGTGGGCCGCCATCTGTAGGCAAATACTAGCGAGTAGCGAGTAAAGTTGACCACCTTTCAACTTTTTTTCGTAGATTGTCCACAATCTGCTAGTTAGCAAGTAATACGATGACACTGAGCGAGTTTACTGACAGAAACAGAATTTCCCAGATAGTAGCTTGTAAACTCGCTCAATGTCATCGAAGCTTAAGCCGACGCTACCCGAATTTCTACCGATTTCTTGCATATCTATCTCCCTTGAACATTTGAAGTTTTTAAGTTCTTAAAAAAATATATATCATTTTTCAAGATAATACCTACACAATCCCCACGTCGAAACGCAAATTATACGAAATTCCCTCGATAGAAAAAAAATCGCAAAGTATGCTCCGAAAATTTTTATTTTCAAGCCTGTCTCTATTATTTAACAAGTTATATGTATGAAAAAATTCGCAGTGTTTCTTTGAACGTTGTTTTAGACAACCCCCACGAGATTTTTGCTCTATTCTAAAAGAGTCGTGTTTTATTAAACATTTTCACAATTTTCGCTTCAATTTTATCACTGAAAATATTAGCGCACTCTGTCCAACATTCGTAATTACATATCTCTCCATCTTCTTCTTTTTGAGCCGGGAAGCGTCGCCTTAACTGCGAGCCCTTTACAGAACGCCCAGCTCTGGCTTCGATGGAGCCCCCGGTCCGCGTATTTCCAAAACCTATACCGATTCAGTCGCGGTACGGACTGAAATGGGGTAGGGTTTGTTGTGCAAAATCACCTTACAAACACTACACCGGTTCAGCCGCAACTGAAATGGGTTAGGTTTTGTAAGGTGATTTTGAACAACAAACCCTATACCGATTCAGTCGCCAGCGTGCTTCGTTTCTCTATCTGTTTATCTATCAATGAGGGTGACGACCGTAATTATAGAGGAGTAAGCAGAGAGGATGAACCGCGTTTTTTTTACTTTAAAAACGCGGTCCATCCTCTCTGCTTACTCCTCTATAATTACGGTCGTCACCGTCGCAGAAACAGACAGACCAACGAAGCGCGTAGGCGACTGAATCGGTATAGGGTTTGTTGTGCAAAATCACCGTACAAAACATAACCCATTTCAGTTGCGGCCGCGACTGTACCGGTATAGTGTTTGTGAGGTGATTTTGCACAACAAACCCTACCCCATTTCAGTCGCCTCCGCGACTGAATCGGTATAGGTTTTGGAAATACGCCCCCGGTCCTGAGCCGGTCACATGGAGTTAGACGAAGCATATTATCATTGGAGGGCATGTTGACTGTTATTTTAATTGCCCATCAAGAGAAAAATAGTGTTGAAATCCGAGCTCATAAATACATCCCAAATGAATACCATATGGACCCGAAATATCCCGCGCGTATATTATAACATTACGAAAAGAATTCCTCTCCTCAATATTCTGGCCAAAAATACGAGAGGGCTATTTTTACTATCATGTGGGGATTGTCCGTCAGCCGATCCAACATAAATACTATGGGAACGAGATCCCAAAATAATATTCCTGATTTATTCGTTAGGCAGACTTTTTCTCGAAATATGAATGAAGAAAAATAATCTTGTGTGAATGAGAATCTTCGACAGAGAAAGACTGCGGTGTTTGACTTATGAAATATGTGAAATGTATGAACGACTGTCGTTAGGGTCATTTGAGGGAAATTATTTAATGAATAGGCACCTCTCAAAGCGTACTTTAGCTTAAATTAAGGGTTAGGTTATGTTATTATCTATTTGTTTTTTTTTTTTAACTATTTTTAAGTAAATAATGTGTCCTTACTGGGGTACCCCGTTCTAACGTCACATAGTATATGGTTACGTGTTTGAATTATAAGTAAGTACACCTATCTTAAAATTTACAAGAGGAAAATTATATAGTAATATCTAGAAGAAAACACAATACAAGAAAACACAATTAATCTTTGTTAGGTTGCAAAATTGTATGTATTTTCTTCCTTCCATAATCCATTATCTTATTAATGCTTCTTTTGAATCCGGTTATTTTTTTAATGGTTTTTATTGCAAGAGGGAGTATATTAAATGATTTTATAAAGAAATATTGCATGTATCTTTGTCCAAAAGTTGTTTTAGTTGTAGGTTGGTGGAACGTATGTTGCAATGTGGATCTTGTGAATTGGTTCGAGTTTGTCTGTGTTACATACACAATAGATAGAAAATTAATTAAAAATAATAAACGCCAACCGTCCAATAACGGTGAACAACAATAAGAGAAAGCTTGCAAAACAATGACAAAACAAGACACAATAAATTTTGGGTCAAGTGAAGTCAGCGAAAACAAGAAATGTAGTAAAAGTTAAGGGCTAATAGGTCGCTAATTAGGTCTGACATCTTGCAGCTACAGTAGATGTTGTAATATGGTAATATGGTACGGGAGGTTGGGAGAATATTAATTCTGTTATTTGGATTAAAAAATATTTAAATAAAGCATAAACTCAATATAATAAATAAGAATATATCTAATGCTAAATCAACATCGATGACTCTCGAGAACTCGTAGATACAATTCATATACCTACGAACAACAAAAACATTTAAAAAAATCAAATTTTTACTTAATTACTCATTGTTTGCGTCTAGAATAAAAACAAACAAAAGTCGAAATAAAATAAAATGATTACTCATTCATTATAAACATAACTATAAGGGATAGGTCTACGCCTTAATAATCTTGAAGCCCTTGAAATAAAAAAAGTCATTAAAAAATAAATAAAACCAATTTACTTAATAAACAATTAGATTTGTCTAATAGCCCCATTTTAAAAAAATATTTCCATTACCCCCGCCCACTTTCACCCCTCCCTCGTAGCCACCTCCCCTCCTCGCCACCACCTAAATTGATGTTCTCTCTCCCTCTTCTAATTTTCTTTAAAATATCATGTAATATTTGTATTACGTTCAATATATTTTTATTCATCCCTGATGAGGGTTCAGGTCGAACCGAAACCGGTTGGATAAAGAAATAATAAAGTGGAATTAAAATAAAGTTATATTATTGTGTTTATTATGATTATTTATATGCAACACTTGAAATGATCTATAATAATGTATCGAAGGAAACTGTGCGCAATGTTTTCTGAGTGTTAATAATTTATTTGTTATCATTTACCGTTTGCGGCTGACACAATAATTTGATAGCCTTCCTTCCTAATATCTGGATATTGGCAATAGTGATCGCTACACCGCTTAGCTGTATTACTTCAACTAATATTATGACCAGTTGCTGCTAGTTTACATTTCAACGCCTTTGTAGATAGATGTTCCGGAATAATTGACGTAACACACTGTCTGCAGCTGTTTAATGTTATTTTTCTGTTTTTTTCTTCTCCACACAAGGGGCCAGGAGGAAGACAATTTCCCAGGACCTGTGTCTTTGGGAATGCTGTGTGACAGGTATTTTTAAGGAAAGGAAGTAGAGAAAGTCATAGGAAGGAAAAAGGCATGCACCATAGAATAAATGAGAACACAAGAAATGTGATGCGGGCGAATTGGTTGGATATAAAATCCCTAGTCTCTCCCTCACCCTCACCTCAACACTTAGTTATAAATTATGCTCACTCATTGTTTTGTAATGTTAAAGTAGTGTATTTTGCTCTGGGGAAGGAACGGTTGTTCCAAAACCGGCTAGAGTGGGTATGTAAAGAATGGTTCCATGTCAACTGAGAATAAAGCCAATTCAACACCTCTTTCAAAAGTCATTATAAGCCATGAAAAAAAAATTAAACAGCCCATATCCCTAACCAAAAGTAACCTGTTTAACCAATTTTTTATATATTTTTTCATCACTCTTAATGACTTTTCTGAGGCGGTTCTCAGTTTGTTTCATTCTGAGTTATTAAAAATATTATCTTTTAAGACAATATAGGCGACTCTCAATCGAAAATATGAAAGAGAAAAATCTTAAGAACTGCCACATCTAGGAATTGAACCCAGGATCTTTGCCTTGCCGAGGAGATGTTCAACCACTGAGCTAATGAGACCCTATCCCATCCCCTTTAAGAAGCACGGATTTTCCAAATTTACCCCTGCTAACCCCTACCGCTACTGTGTCCTTTGCAATCCATTCTTCTGCCCCTCCCTCGTCCCCTACCCTTCCTTCAACCCTACCATGCGTGACCATTCCGCCCCCATTCCCCCTTCTTCGCGTTCCATCTGCCTCCTCCCACGAACCTCCCCTAGTTCCCTTCCCGGATTTTCCTTCCTCTCCCTGCCGCTAAAATATAAGAAACAAACACATCCCGCGCCAACTATTGTAAAATTTTTGTTCAAAAACGCCATCCGCATGCGCACAACAAATTACCAAAGTTTCATCGCAATCGGACAAATGGTTTAGGTATGCACAAAGGGCAAAGAAATAAACATTCATTTTTATATATTAAGATGATAAAATTACGCTTGCTTTAAAATTGCGCGATGCTTAGTTCAGTCGGCAAGCTATATGGTAGAATATTGATAGAAAGGGTGAGAATGGAAACAAAGGAAAAAGTTTGGGATGTGGCTTTTATGAGTGGAAGGGGGTGCATGGACCAGATTTTCTCGTTGCGTATTATGCTCACTGAGAAGATTCTTGCAAAAAACCAGAAACTCTTCTGTGCCTTTGTAGATTTACAAAAAGCATATGACCGAGTTGACAGGAAAAAGCTGTGGAAGGTGTTGTCCAAGTACGGAGTGAATACGAATCTCATCCACGCAATTGCGTCTCTGTACGAGGGAAGCGTAGCATGCATTAGGGTGAACGGCGATTTTACGGGGCGGTTTGACATCACAAAAGGTGTTAAGCAAGGATGCGTAATGTCACCGTGGTTATTCAATCTATACATGGATAATTGTATGCAAGAATTGAAAGAGATGGGATTGGGCGCGAAATTGAGTGATCTTGAAGTATGTTGCCTATTGTTTGCTGATGATGCGGTGCTGATTTCTAACAGTATGGAAGATCTACAGTCGCTCGTGTCTAGGATGAAAGAAGTGTATGAAGAATGAGTTAATGATGAATGTAAGTAAGTCTAAAGTAATGGTATTTGAAAGAGAGAGTACGAAAACAATGTGCGACATAGTTGTGAATGACGAATACTTGGAGCAGGTGGATGAGTTTGTGTATTTGGGAAGTATGTTTACGAGAGATGGGAAGACTGATAGAGATATCGAAAGGGTAAATGCCGGTAACTCCATTAATGGAGGAATGAACGCCGTTGGCAGCAAAAAAAAAATGTCAAAAGAAGCGAAGCTAGCCGTCCATAATGGAGTGCTGGTACCTACCCTGATGTATGGCAGTGAGGCATGGAACTGGCAGAGAAAGGATGAAAGTAGACTGAATGCTGTAGAAATGAGATTCCTGAGACGTATATGTGGTAAAACCATGTATGATCGTGTGAGAAATGTGGAGATCCGCAAAGAATGCAAGGCTGATGTAAGCGTAATGAATAAGATTAAGAAAGGGACGCTCAGATGGTTTGGGCATGTAGAGCGAATGAATGAGGAAAGGAGTGTAAGGAGAATATATGACGCAAATGTGAATGGTAGACGAAGTCGGGGACGACATGGAACGACCAAGTGAATCAGATACTTGAGTCGGGCGATGTCAAGAGTCAGAATAACAGAAGAGCATGTATGAGACGCTGTATGAATATGAACGAAGCAAGGAGTGTGTGCCAAGATCGAGTTGTTTGGCGGTCCGTCCTCTCTGCCTACCCCTGCGGGGAAACGGCGTGATGGTTAGTTAGTTTAAGATGATAAAATGAAGCTTATTAAGTGCCTCTTATAAGCTTGCCTGCTTGAACAAACTGCTTATTAGCTTAGATTGAAGCAATCTGCGTTACAGGCTACTGATTCGTGGCTAACAATTACAGTGATTAAAGTGCATCAGTCTCGTATGTACATAGTTCTCACGGCATTCCTCATTTAATTGTTTAAACAATACAATGCTGAATCTCCCCATGTCAGTAGCCAGTTACTGGTTGCTATGCAGACTGTAGTCACAACAATGTAATTACCCATTATTATTATTGTATGCATACGGGAGAATCTAATGTAAGAAAAGATAAAAAATAATATAATTTATATTGCATTTCCTGGGTGATTTTAGATTGGCAAGATTTAATTGTAGTAATTCCATATATCGTATATATCTAGTGTTCGATTATAGACACATATTATTTAAAATTATTATTGAAATTGAGCGTGTAAAACAATTCCAAGTCTTATGTCGGTTAGAATAACGTTAGACTGAAAAATTATAGGTTTTCCTGATCATCTAGTGTTCGATTATAGACACATATTTTTGAAAATTATTGTTGAAATTGAGCGTGTACAACAATTCCTTAACCCTTTTCATTCCCAGAATTCTCCTCTCCTACTTTTCCTTAAAAAATCCTTCATACAGCATCCCCAAAGATGACATAGGCCCTGAGGGAAATTATTTTCCTCAGTGGCTCCTGTGTGGAGCTCATGTAAAAAAAAATTCATACAGTTTAGCTGCAGAGAGGGAAGGTTGGAGGATTTGTGGGAGGGGGGAGAGAAGAATGGGGGGAGAGCAGGTGGGTGAAGAGCGTGGAAGAGGGAAGGGGAAAGCGGGAGGGGCACAGGGGAGGGAACTGGGACGCATGGGAAAGGAGACTCAAGGGAGGGGTGACGGGAAGGAGATATTAGTATGACCGGTGGGGGAAAGGTAGGGGATAGCAGAGGTGAATTTAGGAATCCATGCTTTTCACCCGAACAGCTGTGAGAAGTGCGTGTATTTCATATAGTTTAGCGGCAGGGAGATGATTAATTATGTCAATAATTTTTATCTTCATCAAGAGGTGGGAATGGGTACCGCCACCCGGGAACCTTTATTGGATAACCAAACCCCTGCCATAGGTCATCCCAAGTGGTTCGCTACGTTTAGTGATTTAGCAGGGGTGCCCGGGTTCATGAGGTAAGGTTTGTCTAGGTCTTGGAGACGGATGACCAGGACACACTGAACCCCAGATTCCTACCCACCACTTTTACACTTTTCCTTTCCAGAACTCTCCTAAAAAAAATCCTCCATACAGCATCCCCCAAGATTACATAGGCCATTGACATAGGCTTCCTGAGTGGAGCTCATGTAAAAAAAAACTCCGCCAACGCTTTTGGAATAAAAAGTATTAAAACCACTACAAAATAAAGGCTATTTTTAATTTTATTTTCTGTCGCAAATTTTAAATTAAATCTGCTATGTAAAACACAATAATAATTAATAAAGTGATGCGTCAAGGTTCACGACATTTTTTTCTTTGAAAGCAAACATAAAAATAAATACTGACGCAAGCGAATCTATTGAAAAACATAACCCATTCAACGTTGAAGACGCTTTTCAGTAAACTAGGTACCTAACTACCTAATTCATAATAATAATATGCTTATCATTGCCCGTGTGAGGGTCATCTTTTATGTTGCGTGTGTACATTATTTACACATACACGTATATGAATGTGTTTAAATATCAAAGGTTGAGGTCAGTTTCTAAATAACTTCAAATATTTACAGAGCTAATATTATTACATTTAAATGTGTGATATTTGACAGTTTGAAAACAAATTTTTTGTGTTCACATGAATTAAACAATAAAAATTTGTGAAATTAGGAACTTGGTGATAGAACAATATTGAATCAGACAATGAAGATAACTGTGTGTTCATCACTTATTATATGGACATGCTAATCGGTTTCGCACAACTCGGTACAGCTATTATACAATACACACCATCGTATATTTATAAATACACTAGCTGGGTTACCCGGCTTCGCTCAGGACAACATTCGAGAGTGTTCTGGAATGTTCCACAATTATTTATTTATAGCGGACCCGACAGACGTTGTCTTGTACACAACTGTCGGGACAAACTAAAATTAAAATAGAATAATATTGAATATTCGATACTGCGATGGTAGCGCAGTTTGCCGGATCCAATGTAAAACATTCCAAAATCAACAACTCCTTAGAAATAAAATATTAATTAAAAGAACATTTTCCAGTGGACCAAATTGTGAATCTAAACCATTCTCGAATCCCCTTGAACCCACACAAAAAATTTCATCAAAATCGGTCCAGCCGTTTAGGAGGAGATAGTGACATACACACGGACAGAAGAAATATATATTAAGATATCTGAATTGGCAAAGGCACGGTTATGCTGAAACCGGTTGGCGTATAAAAATATAACTATCAATTTGAATCAAATTACTACGTAAATAATAATTATTACACCTCTTAATCTATAATAAAATTATAACCTAAAGCGTCCAATTTGTAAATCATGGAGGGTACCCCAAGGCTTTAATCTGGAGACTATATCTATCCCTTGACATGCGTTATCGTGACATGTTCAAATAGTCTAAATAAAAACAGTCAGTGGACAAGGTAATGCTCGTCAGACAGATAAATAATCAATATCTTATTTACAAAAATCAATATTTGTTTGTTGGTTTGTTCGTATGTTACGCGCTGCCATACCGTTCATCCGATTGTGATGAAACTTTGGTGATATGTTGTGCGCATGCCCGCGAAGGTTATAGGCTATATAAAATGGTAGCTCTGGCGTTATGAAATTTGTACAAATAAAAATGTGCGTATTTCATAAATTTTAGCGGCAGGGAGGAAAGCCAAGAGGGGGAGGTGGGGCTCGCGAGAGGGATGACGAGGGAGTGGGAAGGCGGGGAAGGTGGAAGGGGAACGCAAGAGGGGAAGGGGACTCGGAAGGTGAACGGGGACGCACGGGAGGACATGCAGGGAGAATCAATGTATTTCTTTGAATGGCATTGCAACGCTTGCTAGGTAAAAGCTAGTATATTATAAAAGAAAGTGTTAAAAAACGTGCGCGTGAAACTGGGGATCAAGGGAGTTATGTGGTGTAATAGCCCTCTAAGCCCCATCCATGAAGAAGGTTCCCGTTTTTACCTGAATGGCGTGTTTTTTAAGATAAAGGGGCTGGAAGTTTCGCCCTCTAAAAATTTCTAGAACAGTCTAGAACATTCGAGAATATTCGAGATCATTCCATAACATTCCAGAACATCCCGAAACATTCTAGAACATTGTGAAATGTTCGGGAATAGGGAATCGAGAACATCATTGTGGAACATTCCAGAACACTCTCGAATGTTGTGAAATGTTTATTTATTTATTTTACGCCTATTTAGGCTTTTACATATACATAACAATATTTAAGAAATTATACTTGTAAAAAGTACAGTTTAAGACACTTGTAAAAAATGTGTATACGACACTTGTACAAAAATAGAGTAAAAACATTATTAAATTTTATCCACACAGTATGTAAGGTACAAAATATAAAAAATCCGAAACAGCTTTTTTTTCTTTCAGCCGATAAAATACAATTTAATTGGCTTTATATTCCCCTACTTGATGAAAAAAACTTTAATAAGGTATGCTTAAATATTAAAATTGATGAACTAAATATATCAACAATATCGGAGTATTTGTTTCCTAGCTGTTGAATCCGTCGCATAGGAGTGTAATATTGGGAGGTTGAAGTAGAATTGTCACAATAATAAGGCAGGTACTGTCTTGTAACTGACCTGCCTGGAGTATGAAAAGAGATAAATGTTCTTGAACATTGTGGATCATTCGAAGCCTTTTTTGTATGGGCGGGGCTACACATTGGTAGGGATATATAAAGCAAGATACGTCATGGGTTCAAACGTCAGTCCAATCTCATACCAAGTCCCTGGGCGAAGCCGGGTACCCCAGCTAGTAAATAAATAAACAAAACCAGATGGAGATTTATACAAAAACTGTAAATGATTACATCTGTATATACTTGGTTAGTAACTAATAAACCAGAAACTGTTTTAAACACAGATACGAATGCTTTTAAAGAAAATCATTTTTTTTTACATTTAGCTTTAAACCAATTTAACACCCATAAAATTCTTAACACCCATACTAAAATTTTTCACAAATGAAATTGATATGTGAATACAGCACAAGAGTCCCAACTGGTTTGGAGCCAGTGAGACTACGGCATCCCGGTGTTGTGGTTGAGATTGGTAAGAGGAAGGTTGAAACGAACCTGGTTACCAAACACGACTAAAGCCATTTCAAGCAATGTTTCGTGTGTGCTTTTCACCAGGGCGATACTGAGAGTATAAAATTTGCAAATCCAAGAACTAAATTCAAGTGTTCTTACCAACATACCACAGAATCAAAATTATATTATTTTACTAGCAGACCCGGACACACATTGCTGTGGCTAACGGAACACTACGCCATCTGTTAATTTGCAAACACATCAAATCCACACCGCCCGCTTGCCAGCCCGCTGCCTGAATTGAATCTTTTAATTTCTCAGCTTTTCTCTACTATAGTATGCATGTATTATACACATAAATCTTCCTCTTGAATCACTCTATCTATTGTTGAAAACCGCATGAAAAGCCGTTGCGTAGTTTAAAAGATCTAAGCGTACAAACAGCGGGAGCGACTTCATTTTATACTATGTAAAGAAGATATCAAATCGGAAGTTACTCTCAGTATCAAGCTGATGATAGAGCAAGGTTAAGAATTGAAACGTAACTTGAAATGACTTTAGTCGTGTTTGGGGACCAGACCCCTCTTCCTTCACAGCCTCACAACATTCACCAGTTGAGGAGGATGCCGTAGTTCCACTTCTACGGGCTTCGGACAGTTGGGACTGGAGAATACAATCCCGAGCATGTTTTTGAATCCCGGGATTAAGGGATTTTCGATGCGTAATCCCGTGATCCAGGTACTATCCCGGGATTAGGAAATGAGGTTAATAATTGGGATAAAATAAAATAAAAGCATAGATCGTAAGTTCTTAAACATTATTTTTTAATATTGTTTGTTACACAAGACAACTTATCTATACTAATATTATAAATGCGAAAGGGCGTGTGTTTGTTTGTTATGCTTTTACGCCTAAGCCACTAAACCGATTTCAATAATTCTTTCACCAATAGAAAGCTACATCATATGCCTGTAATATGGGCTGTATATAATGGTAAGCTTTAGCGTTATGAGTTAAATAAATATGAATATATTATATTTATTATCCGTTTATTCTCCCTTACAAAAGCGAGTTATTGATAACGTCAGACGAAAAGCAAAACAAATCGTTGTCTTGGTAACTATGTTGATATATTTGCGGGAAATTTTATTTCAGGCAGGAAATGTTTGTACGCGCATAACTTCCGAACAAGTCAAGGCGCAACGGATTACGGAATGCGAACTAGACCTGATTGAGGCAATCCCGAAAATCCCGAGATTAGCCAAAGTGCAGTCCCGGTATTTTCGGGTTCGAAAATGGGCCGGGATCCCGGGATTGTATTCTCTAGTTGGGACTCTTGTGAGGTATTCATATTAAAAGAATACATAATATAGGTATGTTAGCAAGTGTTAAATTCTCCCGGCCTTGTGGGAAGGACGTTGCTCTGTAAACTTGTTTCGCTGTTGAAACATTAAATATTAATGTCGCATCATAAAGTTTCCCGTGCGTCTTTGATACTCCGGGAAACTGAATACTTAATATATATCATTTGAATATAGAATAGGAAGATCAAAGTGGAAACACGTCCATGATCACTTTTGATACCAATCTGATACCTTCTTTTAACCTTCCTCTTCACCGTCATTTGGTTGTCTTATTAGTGCCACTGACTCCGAGCAGTTCGCAGTCAGTGTAAACAACTCAGAATCACGCAACTTCAACACCTCCTTTGAAAAGTGATGATAAAAAAAATTGGTTAAATAGGTTAGGTTACGGACTATTTTTGAATTTTTTTCATAACTTGGCGCGATTATGGTCGAAAAATTGACCACTTTTAATTTTTTTGCGATTGACAGCGGTCCAGACCACATTTTCCTACCATTCGTAAAACATTTATTGTAATTATTTAAAACATTTCAATGGCCAGCCATTTATGTTATAATTAAATTTACAAAATTTTAAGAAACCCCCGACACAAAAAAAGGCTGATAACCTTGAAACACCTGAACAGATTTTAACGAATTGTAGCTAAAAACCATCTCTATTACGTCAGCTTTCAAACAAAGAAAACTGCATCACAATCGGTCCATTCGTTTAGGAGCTACGACGCCACAGACAGACAGACAGACACACAGACACGTCAAACTTATAACACCGCTCCTTGCGTCGGGGGTTAAAAACGAAGCTATTCAAATGCTTTATCTACTATGACCATAGATGTTGCAAATCCGAACTACGTAGAATATTTTAGAAGGATGTTAAAAAAAACACAAAAAAAAATATTTTCGCCGAATTTTTGATCAGCTGTTTACGGTTAAAATTAAGTCCTTTTTCCATATATATGCACTTTTCATTGTCAAGTATACCACAGACAACATACAGAAATTGAAAATATTCTATATTGACTCGAATAAGTACCGCTCACGACAGTTTCAAAGTAACAAACACGCAGGATTCGCGCGGTTATAAACTTGACGATTTTTTTTTTATAAATTCTACAAATATAAGATTAACAGTAAAATACAGGTTGATTTATTGGCTATTTATATCCATAACAATTTTTTATGTCTCCATGATAAAATTTTAAGGTATGATTTTTTTAAATGTTGGCGAAAATTTAAAAAAATTATCTTCTGGGAAATCTCAAGCAATCAAGGCAAATTTATTTATTTCGCGGGGTCGCTCCAGTGCTAATGACATTTCAAAGGGCTGTTGAAAGGCCACTTCGTTGAGTTGTCATGGAACCGTCAAATGATAAATAGTAAAAAAATTGTTGTCCATGAGAGCATTTCTCTGATATCGTTCACCCAAGGCCGAGACTAGAGGGAGAAATCAGAAGTAATTAGAGATTTTTTTTCTGATGCATCGTTTTATGCAAATAAATTTTTATCAGAATAACTCTATTTATAATAACTTTTGGAGGTTATACCCATCAATGTAATACACCATTGAAAAAGAAGATATACTAATAAACCCAAACAAAAAATTGAAAAAGAACAAGACACAGAAAAATAAAACGGTAGCGGTCGCAATTGGGATTCGAACCCAGGATCTCTCGTCTTACTGGGACAAGCGCCTGAACCAACTCGTCCATTGAGACCACTATTTTTTAAGATTTTTGTCAACCTCCTATTTCAAATTCAGAATGAACAATATTATCTTCCACTTCCACTATTTTTTCCCTTTTTTTGGCAGCTAATTAAATGTAGCCTTTTAAATTATCACAGCGTTCAAAGAATTGGTTTGTAAACTAGATAGTGTCTCGGATAAACATATTCCTTTACTGGATATCCAATACCTCTGCCATAGGTCACACCAAGTAATTCGCCAAGTTTGGTAACTTAGCAGTGGTGCCCGGATTCATAAGCTGAGGTTTTTCCGGGTCTTGGCGGCGGATGCGACCTTTTGACTTCTTCAAAGGGGCTCTCTCGGAACATCACCTTGCACCGCAGTTTATCGCTTCTCTGAATTATCACACAATCAGTTCAAATTTTGAAAATGAAACTGAAATTTTAAACAAATCCAAGTTCTAGAGTTCATTGAACCTGAGTTACATACATAAATGCGAACCCACAGCCGAATTTAGTATTTTAAATTACAAATGCACAAATTATTTTTAAGCGCCTATACAATCACCTTTACAAATAAAGAATGTAAATTCATTTTTTTTAATATGCCTATTGCCAGAGTTTGCTAAATTAATTAAAGAAATTCCGCTGATTAATCAATTCCTTGAATACTTTCCTTTGCAGAATGTTTCAATTACTAAATATTTCATGAATTAACTTAACATAACTCTGTGTAGAATGTGTTTAGCAAGAACTTTTTCAATATTACATATCGATCGTCCAGTTTATTAGTCAGACATCTCAGAAAAATAGTAATTTGGGTTGAGTATGCAGTTTTACATAAAAGTGTACCATCTATCTGGTACAATACTCAGATTACTCATAAACACCACCAAATCAATTATAATGCCCAAAAACATGATTAAACAAGATGTTCATGTTTTCTGGGTCAATAGTAGCATATTTCAAAATTTCATTGTAATGTACCGGCGTTGTCTCCCGGTGCTATTTAATAGCATATTTAATATGCAAAATACAGACACATGCTAATAATATTTGCTTTATTGCGAGCATTCGAAAATTGCTTTCCTCATTATCTCAAAACTTAGTATTGGAGATGTCTGACTAATCAACTGGACGATCGATATTATTTTAATATAATAAAAATCTTAATTTAAATAAATTATCAAAAGCGTAGCTTTTTATGGGAGTACATCTTTAAATAAAAAAAAAAGTTAAGTTCACACCCGGTGAAGTGAAACCTTCACCCACACAATGTCAACCAATAGGAGCCTTGAAAAGTGAGCTCATAATAAAGGCGGCCAAATCGCGCAGCTTGACAGAGCGCGACGTTTCGTAGACAAGGTTTCATTCTATCTCATTCTCTCGCAGGCTAAATCCTACAGATGAATCTGTTTGTCTCGTTTTTGAGTCGCTCGTTTCCGTTTCATCGTGTTTCAAATTACAACCATACTAAAGAAGTTTTCACTTCAAAAATATAGATTTTTTTTTTACATGAGCTCCACACAGGAGGCCCTGAGGAAAATAATTTCCCTCAGGGCCTATGTCATCCTTGGGGATGCTGTGTGGGGGGGGTTTGAAGGAAAAGGGGGAAAGGAGAGTACTGGGAAGGAAAAGGGTTTAAGGGGTGGGTAGGAATTTGGGGTTCAGTGTATCCTGGTCATCCGCCTCCAAGACCTAGATAAACCTCACCCCATGAACCAACAACTATGATACCAAATTTCAAATCACAACCATGATACCAACATAATAATGAAAATGAAATTAACATTACTATATTTCAGACACATGAATTATTATAAGTCATCAACAGGCCACTTGCATCCAATTTTTTCAGGTTTAGCTAAAAATTCTCAGACATTTTGAAAAAGCAAGTTTTCTAAGGACGGGTTGTTTAAAAAAATTTGATGGATTCATCAAATATTTAAAGTTAATTTTCACGTTTTGTGTAAGCTCTATTCAAGTTCTGTGATTATTTCAGCATTGAGAAGCAACTGTCCTATAACTATATAATAACAGAATTTGAAAAGACCTTACACAGAACGTGAAAATCAACTTCAAATATTTGATGAATCCATCAAATTTTTTGAAACAACCCATCCTTAGTATTTTTGAAAGCATGGAGATTTTCGAAAATTTCAATCCGCAAAACGGGACCATTTTATATAAACCGGAAAGACCGGACATTGTTAGAAATTTTGTACCAAAAGTCACAATTCTTGATCTACCTATGTAATGAAAACTTTTAGGGGAAATTAAAAATAATTTTTAAGAAAAGGCTAAAAGGCTAGGTACCTTACACAATAAATCATAAACCTTTTTGAGATGATTTTATCAACAAACAGAGCTGCATACATTTTACCAATTATCATTATGTTAAAAAACATGGACAATAATTATTACTCTAAAACAGTTACCCACATGTCTTGTGGTTTGAAAAATGTCATGGAGATAGGAGCAACCAAGGCATATTATGTTCCTAGACCGATCAACCTCAAATAACCAGCAGCATAAGAGCAACATTCTAATAGGATGGTTTACAATGCTGAGTCATTTGGTAGTCTTGGGTAACTGGCCAGAAATTCAATAACATAACCAACTGGTTATTAGTATGTAGATAACTGGTTATAAAACGGTTATTTGGTTATCTCAGTTATTGCCGGTTACAGTTGATGCTCGCTAGTTGTCTAGGTATTAGTTATCAGTAGTTATCATGGTAATGGAGTTATGGAGGTATTTGGTTTTGTCCGTGGGTATTGGGTATCGGGTGAGTTTTTGACCCACGAAAAGGGACAACGCTGTGCGAACTATCTAATATTACCGTTTCACCTCACCAAAGAAAAATAAAGACAAAACATGTGACCCGTATGGCGCTGTCGATTTTTAACGAATATAATCACCAGTTACAAGCAGGGCAGCAATCAGAATTTTTTTAGAAGGGAATAAAATAAGTTAAATTAAATTTTAAATAAATACCTCTAATGGAAAAAATATTATAAGCTTGTAAAAATGTAAATTTATTGCAATGCCTGATAAATCGAATGTAGTGAAATTTCACACGACTGCTATACACAACAAAGATTACAATAAATAAGAACTGAAAATTTCTCGAAAGAAATACATGTAAATGAAGGTAGATAGCTTGTTGCCATTATTACATAGTTATTACTTTCAGAAATATTTTATTTACGGCATCACTCTATTATTATAACGGACCATTATTTTTTCTTTCAATGTGAAACAAACCTGCATATATCAACTACAAATATTTTTACAAAACAATATTATATTTATGTACGTTATTTCCCAAGCGCAACAAGTAAATAGATTGTTAAGATTTTGGCAAAAAGTTATTATTATGAACAATATTCCGGCCAGAGTAATTATCAAATTACTGGAAATCGAGGAGTTAAAATACTTTAGCAATTAGGATGGGAAATTCCGACAATAAACACACTTTCTTCCACCAAGCAAAAAGGCTGGAAACTATCGGTGAGCAAACCCATGTCGATTATTCCCTTTTGCTGTGCGTTCTTCTTTTTTGGTTTATATGCATCCATTTACCTTTGGGTTTTGGTGGTCCTGATGAAGTAGATGGAGCATCATAAAGTGAAACGCTTTGGGCGCTTTAATAATGGCGTTCGGCACTGTAGCACTTTTGATTTCAGTTGGTGAAAACGCATTTAATTCAGCAAATGCAGAAATATGTGTTGTTTTTAGATGGGAAGTTTAATTTCCCGTTGAATTTTTATAACTCAAAACAAGTTTACACAATTTACACGGCGCTTTTTTATCCACGTTATGTTTGTCAAATCGGCCCAAATATTGCCTGCAATATTTACAATTTTTTAACAAAACTTTCACAAATTATAAACAAAATGTTTTAAACTTTTACACTTATGTAAAAATACCTAAATATACTAATAATATTCTAAGCGAAGCAATAAACTAAAATAATTAAACACTATTTTTTACTTCTAAAAAATTCCGCAATCGTAAGATTTTTCGAAAGAAATTCAGTATAATATTACAAGAATATAGCTCCGCACGCCACGCCGGCTCGTGAAGCTACAACTGATGGCTTAGGGTGCCAGTTGCCAGTTGCCAACTACTGGTTATGTATGACGTATGAGGTTGTGATAGTTATCTAGTTTTCTAGTTATCAGTGGTTATCATGGTTGTGTAGGTTTTGGTTTTTTCAGTGGTGGGAATGGGTATTGGGTATCAGGTAGTTTTTGACCAACCGCCAACAACCAACAACCCCCACAACCGCCACAACCAAATAACCAAATACCCGAGCTGCCGCTAGCGTAGTTGTGGGTATTTTTAAATAACCGTTGTATAGTTGGTTATGTTATGCAGCTACCAAGACTATCATTTGGTATCAGGCTTCAGGCTGACCAATACAGTGATTCTTGGACAACTTGCTGTCGGATTTGGAAGAAAAATTAGTGGAAAACCAAAGGAAATAATTGTTCAAGTTCAGGTATTGGTCAGTTAGTAATTATTGTCAGACAAAAAGTAAAAACTGAGGTCAAAACTACACAAATAGTGAG
Source organism: Glyphotaelius pellucidus (assembly GCA_936435175.1). Taxonomy (NCBI): domain Eukaryota; kingdom Metazoa; phylum Arthropoda; class Insecta; order Trichoptera; family Limnephilidae; genus Glyphotaelius; species Glyphotaelius pellucidus. The sequence goes on along the minus strand of OW386558.1, from coordinate 25,427,395 downwards.
ATATCAAAGGAAATGATCCGTCAGAATTGGAACAGCATTGTTAAGAAAGTTTATGGTCAAGTTCTGGTGTTAGTCAGTTAGTAATTATTGTCAGACAAAAAATAATAACTTGAAGTCAGAACTACTCAAATAGTGAGAAATCACGGTTAAGAAAGTTTATGGTGTTCTAGTCGAGGTGTTGGTCAGTTAGTAATTATTGTCAGACAAAAAGTAATAACTTGAGGTCAGAAGTCAGAACTACACAAATAGTGAGAAGTCAAAGGAAATGATCCGTCAGAAGTGAACAGCATTGTTAAGAAAGTTTATGGTATTCTGGTCCAGGTATTGGTCAGTTAGTAATTATTGTCAGACCAAAAGTAATAACTTGAGGTCAGAAGTCAGAACTACACGAATAGTGAGAGGTCAAAGGAAATGATCGATCAGAAGTGAACCGCATCATTAAGAAAGTTTATGGTATTCAAGTTCAGGTCATAATTATTGTCAGACAAAAAGTAATCACTTCAAGTTAGAACTACATGAATAATGAGAAATCAAAGATTATTTTACGGTAGGCATGTAATCATGATTACCAGATTGATTGATACACCGTTTAGTTATCAAATTAACTCTTTTAATAGGGAAAAGTTATAGTTACTGCAATAATTCACAAACTTAATGCAATTTTACAGATGTTATACCTAGATGTAATGTACAAAAGGAAAAAATATCATCACAAGGTGATTTAAAACATTGTTGTTTGAATATTTCAGATGGGTACATTTTTGAATGCTACAAGACTTAGGAATGTTAATATTCACAAAAGACTATAGCCCAATACAGGCATAATACAGTAAGTTCTGTCTAGTAGAATAAATAATACAAGAAGAATAGATTTATGTAGTGCTGATGAGGGGAGAAACATTATTCTTTTCACTTTTCAGCCTCCCACTAGTAATTTAAATCTGAACAGTACATTTAATTATCTAAGCATCAATTTCATTCAAGCGTTCTGCCAAATTATGTATTTTCAAGATCAACTTTGTACTCCTTTTCTTTTAAACATTGTTCCTGTAACAGGCAGCTTGAAGAGAAGTCAAAATAAACAAGATGTATACATAACAATCTTGTAACATATTCTCAACCTAAGAAAAAATATTCAATTCTGGTTGATGTGTCCTACCCGTGTAGCAGACAGGAACATTTGACGTACTAAATATTCAATTCTATTCAATGTGTCTTACCCGTGTAGCAGATAGGAACATCTAACAAACTAAATATTCAATTCTGGTCGATGTGTCTTACCCGTGTAGCAGATAGGAACATTTGACGTACTAAATATTCAATTCTATTCAATGTGTCTTACCCGTGTAGCAGATAGGAACATCTAACAAACTAAATATTCAATTATAGTCAAAGTGTCTTACCCGTGTAGCAGATAGGAACATCTAATAAACTAAATATTCAATTCTGGTCGATGGGTCTTACCCGTGTAGCAGATAGGAACATCTGACAAACTAAATATTCAATTCTGGTCGATGTGTCTTACCCGTGTAGCAGATAAGAACATCTAACAAACTAAATATTTAATTCTAGTCAATGTGTCTTACCCGTTTAGCAGATAGGAACATCTGACAAACCAAAAAACACATGTCTTGTCAACGTTGAATATCAAAAATCATAATGTGAACATTGCGATGATGTCAAACAAAATCTTGCCTTTTAGAAATGACAAACAATCTGAAAGCCTATAACAAACTCAAAAATCTTTCAATTGTAGCCATGTTAATCTTATAACCATTTCCACACAATTCAGTATCCAAACGCAGGTTTATATGAATACCTGATACTGTCTACACAGCATGTTTTCAACGTTGTACGTAAGCTGACTTTTATTAGAATCGCTAGGTATAGGTAGTCTTATAATATTATAAACCAATGTGTAATACAGTAGTCTCTAGAACAGTGTTTTCAGTACAGGAATTAAGGATTATTTGAATATTCAGGGAATTGATTCAACAACTCACCACCACAATAAGTCTACATCATCACAGAGCTTTGTCCCAGGATGAGATTTGGGTTTTGTCTAAATGTATAATATCATATCGTAATATAAATATGAAAGGAATTGGGTAACAATCCAGGGTTAGGATTATAAAGTTATGTATGGTAAAAGGGACATACCTTCTCTGGCTTTTAAATACACCGTATTGGCTACAATATTCTCCAATTCCATGAGTTCCAGTGTGGCGGTGGATGGGGTACTGGGGGGAGGAGTTGGGGCTCCCTTGGCGGGTCCTTTCGGGGCCGGCTGGACTAGCTAGAGGGAACCAGCCCATTAATCCCACTGCACTGACACTATCAACACACTGCAAGCACTCCTAACCTAACCAAACACACACAACATCAACACAAAGCTAAACCTCTCCTCACAAACCGTCACAGAACCAAATTAATAAGCCTTGGATTTATTCACTTTTGAAACAGGCGGTAAAAATTCAAATCTTATGGCCTCACTTTGGAACAGCCAGTGAAAATTCAAAACTGATAGTCTCACTTCAGAACAGGCAGTGAAAATTAATCTGATGGTCTCTTTTAGAACAGGAGATGAAAGTTCAAACCTGATTGATAGACTTTTCCGAACAGGCGGCGAAAATTCGAATCTGATTTGGTTTACTCTAAAACAGGTGGCGAAAATTCAAATTGGCGGTGATTTATTACTTTTAGCTTCGCAACCGCAAGACAAAATCCGGTGCAGTTTTAGAATAAGTGATTAACTAGCAATTATGTTGTATTTAAAATTGATAAAGAAGCACTTTTAATTCAATAGAAACAAACGAACGAGGCGATCAAATATTTATTGACAGAAGATAATTTTATACGTCAAACGGAATGTTGTATCAAACTTTGAGCCGAACAGAGATATCCCTGTATTGTGTTAATATTTTCGTAGATCTGTTAATTTCACTGAACTTCGATTTTAAAACAGCAAAGTTTGCACGATAGAACGCCGAAGGGGTGTGGTTTTTTGAAGTTTGTAAAATTTCAAAGAAATATTACTGGCGCGATGTGTGTACTCGCAATGGCGCTCCAAGTCGCTGACTGACTGCGGTTTTATTTCTCTCTGGCGGCACCGGCTCGTGTAAAACCTCGATTTATTTATTATTATCAGCGCGATAAGGGTTTTTTATGTGATGAGATACCCGCGGCGATAGTGGAACCGAAAGGAAGAGGTTGCTGCCTATCGCTAACAAAACAATTTTTACTACTATTGGCCAATCTACTACGGAATCACTGAAAACGTAACAGATGAGTGTTGCCTCAACCGCGACACTCGGCAGGCCTTGTAGCGAGATTCTCAAAAACTAATTTCTCCTGAAAAACGAATAAAAAAATTCTCACCATTGCACCGCTCTGTTTCTCCACAAGGGTAGGCAGAGAGGATAGACCGCCACATTGTTCTGTCTTGGCATAGACTTCTTGCTTCATTCAGATTCATACATCGTCTCATACGCACTCTTTTGTTATTTTGGTTTCTAACAACATTGTATCATATTAATTTTTTTATTTTGGGCACATATACATCGCTTTGTAATATAATCTGTTTTAAAATTATATGTTCAACTCCAATGACCTTTATCTTTTTTAACTGTTTCAGAAAACACCTCAATCTTCAGTCAATAAGCTGGGTCGTCCTAAGCCGTGAGGGGGGCACACTTAGGTCCAGCAAGGAGTTCGGGGGGCCCTGCTCTAAGTTTGAAAACTCCTTCGAATGCCAAAAACGTAAAAACACAAAATAAAGTTTATATTCTATGAATTCCGGCCCTCCTCAGACCCAGGCACAAACCTAGGAAAATGCCCCGCGTGAAGGGTAAAGATAGATCTGAGAAATAGTAAAGTAGAAAATTCGGTCAAAGTATTTTCAATTAAACGAATGGCGTTCTGTTGTTGATAATTCAATGACAATTATTATTTTTTTATCCTGCAAATAATATATTTTTTTTAAATCGATGCAGCTTAGCCTGAGGCCTACCTTGATATTTTTACTTTAGCGTGCGGTCTACTGATATTTAATAATTTGTTTTAAAAGCGTAGCAACAAGCCGTTTATTACTAGCCAGCCAGAACCTACCTAGGCAATGAGTTGGGACATTGCAAGAAAGAAGAAGAAAAATCTTATATTTTTTCAGTCATATCAGTTAATTTTTATCAGCCAAACATTTCGTGGAATTTAGCCAATGTAGGAAAAATGACTAGAGTATGGCAACATACATCTGACACGAGGAACAGAGATACCAATCTAGAGAGGATTAAGTACCACCAACTGAATGAATATTTGCAACTTCAGATCAGATATTTAAATTTGTAACTAGTGGATAAAAATAAAAATGTACCAAATATATCGTACACACCTACATTATAAATTATTGAACGAATTAATTTTGTGAAAATGTGTTCTTATGTATAAATTTTAAGATGAAATATTTAAACGGTAAAAATGAATTATAACATAAGAAATAAATAATAATATATTACATTTTATATTACATAAATTCCCTTGTGTAAGGTATCCTATCCTATCGGAGTTAGGCTATCGTGAGGACAATCTTTAACATACACTTATCAAGATTTTGATATTCACATTTGTAAATTTATAATTTCACATAAAAAAAATTATAAAGCGACTCAATAACTCGACATTAGCGACATCTTTTAACGTACAAATTTATACAAAATATCGGTAAAGAAGAGATTTATTTTAAATGGAAGAACTTCACGTCGAAGGTGGTCAAATTGGTATTAGTTTATTTATGGTCAAATTTCAAACTTGAAATTTAAAACGGTTGAAACTAAAACAAATGTGTAAAAGAATCATCAATTCCTTGATACTGTGAAAAAATCATGAAACCATTTTACCATTAAAGGTTACGCGGAATAATCTATGATACTCAGTGAACGTAAAACGTTTAAATAAACCAAATCACCCACATACAACGTGACATTACAGTGAATATACAAAACACCAAGTTTGTCGCGTCTGTCAAATTCATTTGCATCTTCAAACAATTAATTTATGATATTATTATCATCATGGAAGTCTCATTGCCAAATAATAATAGTTCAATGAACCTCGAAGAAGTTTTGGAAAAGTATTCCTTTTTAAAAAGTCAATATGAAAATGTTTCCAAACTTTACGACGTATCTCAGCAAGAGCTGCACGACATAAGAAGGAACCACCAGTGTGTTGTCGATCTGAATGAGCATCTGTCTTCAGAAATCGACGTCCTGCAGAGAAATGAGGGTAAAATGAAAGCAGAGTGGGCCCAGAAATATAAAAGTCTGCAAGATGAAGCCGATCAGTTCAGAGAAGGCAAATGGAAAGAAGCAGAAAATTTCACAAACACCATAGATACCTTGGAACGTCAAATAACGCAGCTCAAACAACACCAAGTTGTCGACACAGTTGAAAAGACTGTAAGCCAACTCGACAACACCAAGATATTTGAAGATATCCGCGCATACGAGGAAGAAATTTCAACTTTAAAGTCTACAAATGAAGAGCTGAAGAAAACATTGACAGAATCATTTAATGCGAATGAATTCAACATGGCTGAATTAGGATCGTTGAAAGAACAAGTCGATTGTTTGAAGAGCAATTTAAGCGTCAAAAAAGAAGAACTTTCTTCTGCGACTGATATGCTCCACGCTGCTCAAGAAGATTTGTGTACTGCTACCATGGAATTACAACAATTGAAGAGTGCCAGCGCTACATTTGCACCCAAAGGCAACTCTCTATTTGCAGAAGTGGATGACAAGCGCCAAGAGATGGTGAAAAGCATGTCTTATATGAAAGATAAGGTCTACCAACTTAACAGGGAGCTCGTTAGCAAACAAGCGGAGATAGATTCTCTTCTCTGCGAGAAGAAAACACTTTGGGAGGAATACGCCGGGCAATCTAGACACCACGATGCCGCTTTAAACCGTGGTTACGAGCGCCGCATAACAGACCTCGAAAAGCAAACATATCAACTGAACAGAGAGATAGCTCGCTGGTTCACAAAGAACATGGATCCAAACTCATCGGAAGCACCCCAATGGTTGTCAGGCGTCATGGAGCATTACAGAAAAGAAAACCTTCGTTTAACTACTGACCTTTCCGAAGCTAGTGTTAATAACTTATTTGCCGAACAAAAACTGCGCCAGTTACAGCGGGAGATTGTCACTTGGAGAACTAAAGCGATGGAGTCGAAAGCCACCGCTTCCGAGTTAGAAACCAAGCTACTACTCGCCGAAAAAACGCTTCTCAATGTAACTAACATCAACGTTACTCAATGCGAACCAGTCAAGATAGAGAAAGCTATTAAAATGGAAGTCCCAGCGGAACTCAATCAGACTAAAGATGATGTTAATAACTCCACGCTACGAGAAGGTTTTAGGGAGATTAACTCCAGCACGGCTAAGAAGCTGGCCCAGCAGTCTTTCACTGGCAGTGCCAAATCCAGGGACTTCATAAAGCCGGGTATCCTAACCTCAGTAACATCGGATAATAAGACGATTAAGAAAACCATGTCATTTAAATAATAATCAAAATATTAATAATTTAAGATATTATTTTTTTAAGAACGTCCATTTATATAGTAAATAATTTTCTATCTAAGAACAGAGTATCAAGTTCAGATACAGATTTATTATTTACTTGTACAAATAATAATAAATTATCATAAAAAAACCACCTTTTTGTTTTTCATATACAACATTTCTGTAAACAATTTTCATACAAACCTTATGTCTATTTTATTTGGAGCTTGCAGTTCACTCTGACAACACGTGTTTTCATAGTTCTCTTGTATTTATTTTTCTAACTCTGGCATTTCGGTGAATGTTTTTGAAAATATGTCGAAATACACGTTTTAGTGAAAGCTTTTTTATGAGATTACTACAATTGGTTTTTCATCGTGCTAAAAGTTGTGTAAAGGACGTTAAAGCTCGCAACTGATTTCGATTTTGAACAAAGGATTTCTTCGCCCCACGACATCATCAGATAAGATCCTATTTCAATTTTATTCATGGCATTGAAGTTTTGTTTATTTATGTTAGGCTCAGTCAAAGGAGTTCAACCGTTGGGACACTTGACGTCTGGAAGCGTTGAAAGACGTGGGTCGTAATTGTTATTATGTAGACATCTTTATGCCCATAAGGAGACATTCAAAACATCAATAGTAGGTAATAAAAAAGTCACGAGAACTTGGAGGGCGCCATTTACTGCTGGAGCTCTTTGTCTAGATCAGTGTTTCTTATCCGTATTGAAAGAATCGCCCCCTTTACCACAGTGAAATTATCCGCCAGAAATTATATTAGTATTTTCCAGAACATTAACAAAATATGCCTTATCTAAGAAAACTCACTAATGCGTCATTGAAGTGCGCCGTAAAGTTAGCATAATTTTCTGAACTGCTATTGTAGTTAGAGGACACCCAGGGGTTAAATAAAAAAAACATCAAAATTTTAATAGTTTGCGTTTAATTTATCTGGTGGGATTTCAACACAAACATGAATAACAACAAGCATCAACGTTGTACAATGAATCCATTAAACATCAATGCATGAATCTCTTAAACATTATTTAGATTCTCTTCGAAATTTTCTTATTCAACATGAACCTTATTACTGTTTGAAACATGATCCGAGATTTCAAATGGAAAGACACTTCATAAACTTTCAAATTCATCTTATTGTATTTTACATAGCACACATTATATTATTTTACAGCTTTTATTACATTATTATTATGTCAACAAGATTGTTAATACATAATTATAAATGAAAATGCAAAATAAATCAGAAAAAATTTATAAATTAAAAATTATGAACCCATTGAGTATACCTACGGAAGAATGAACACCCCTCAGGCTAATTTGTTTACTTTTCGAAACAACTCATGTGAGTCTCATATCCTTGTGTCTCGTCTCCCTTACTATCATGGTTAGGGAGAAAAAGAGAAATCATAACGCTTTATGTTCAAATCTAAATCATCTTTTCTTTATGAAACCAAAGATTCCGACCGCGGTTTAAAAAAAATAATTAAACTTTGTGATTGTTTTAATAATTATTTTTACATGGAATGACAAAAAAATGAGTTGATGATAATGTTTATATTGCATTTGCCTAATCAAATATGTGTGCGTTTTTGTATTTTTTCATTATTAGTAATTATTTTAGCTGTAAAAATGTAAGGTGAGCCATTTAAAAACATTTTAAAGTTTGCGTTAAAAAATTTTATAATTAAAAAATTATGAATTTATTTTGAACTAGCCGGGTTACCTAGCTTTGCTCAGGACAACATTCGAGAGTTTTCTGGAATGTTCCACAATGATGTGAACATCCCGATTTCCTATTCCTGAACATTCCACGACATGCTCCATCCTTCCAGAACTTTCTAGAGCTCTACGGAACCTTCTAGAACTTTCCGGAAGACTGTTCTAGAAATTTCAAGAGGGCGAAACTTCCAGCCCTTATGTCTTCAAAAGCCTGCCCTTTAGGTAAAAACGGGAACCGTCATCCTGGAGGGGGGATAGAAATCTACCACACCATAAAACTCTCTTGATGGTACCGGGACTCGTTTCTGAGTTTTTGCGAGCTGCACGTTTTTTTGGACTTTCTTTTATAATATATATTATATTGATTTTGAAATTTGAATGCATAGTTTATCTCCTTTCAAAAACAGTTTTTAATTTTCGAATGCGTTCAGAATTATTCCATTGTATTTTATCGGAACTATGAAATATTTTAACCTTCCGACAAATAGGCCTGAGGCCTGAGGGGTTTAATCAATTAAATTCTCCACATTGTGTAAAAGAGCATAATAAAGTGAACTCTAATATAAAACCTGCTTGTTTTTATTATCAAATTTTGTTTTTATTAATAAATCAAACTTGCTATTAATTTATTGATTGGATTTATAAGCTCAAATCAATAATTAGTCTTACATAAATGAGTATTAATGTATTTTTAATTAATAATTAATATCAAAGCTATTCTCTAAACTTATTCATATGTGTCTAACTCATTATTGTCATTTCAATATAATATTCATTCTCAATCATAACATAGAAACATATTTATAATAATATTTTCATGTTTTCCAATCAGATAAATTTGTGGAAAATGCACACTTGTATTAAATATTATGTCTTCCTATGAAAACTATACCAAACATCAAACACGTTCGTAATCATTTTAAATTCCAATTGAAATCACGCTTAATAATAATTATTAGACAAATTAATAAATTATAAAACAATGTACAGTACTCTCTCATTAATCTGACACCCCTGAAAAGTTCTTATTTTAATCAATGACGTTATTTATATATATATATATATATATATACGGTAGACGCAGGGTAGAAATCTCAAAATGGGAAGCCAAAAGTAAGGTAACTGTACTAGTCTCGATTTCTAGTACTTCAGTACTAAACTGCTACGCGTCGAGTAAGGTCGTGTCTTACCAACAATTACCAGTAAGTAAATTGCATTTTAAAAAGTGCCAAAATGCCCTCCTGTATGATGAGAAAATGTTTTAATTACACGGCAAATAGTAGTAAGAGCGAGTAGTAAGAACCAGTAAGTAAATTGCATTTTAAAAAGTGCCAAAATGCCCTCCTGTATGACGAGAAAATGTTTTAATTACACGGCAAATAGTAGTAAGAGCGAAGGAATAAGATTACGGGTGTAAGTACACGCAAATTACTTATTATTATCGCTTATTATAAATATTACAATTAATTTTCATGTTTCCCGCCCGCGGTTCTATGTGTCATTAGAGAAAATTCAAGGCCTACTAAAGTAAAGGGTCTGGACGCGCAACAGCCAAATTACAAAGTCAGTGCCGTCACTAAGTAAAATTTACTGTTAATAATAAATAGTCTTATTATGACTACATACTTATATGATTGGGATAAAACAACATACAAATCAGCAGTAAAAGAAATACAATAACAATCAAAGCCATCGGCAAACTATCGTTGTTCATTATGGCTTGAAAACTTGGCACTTCAAAATTCAACTGGTGCCCAGGCCTCCTACTTTAGTCGACCTTGAGGCAGTATTCGACGGAACTTTTGAATTTTGAATACGAAAATGCCGCCCGCGTTCTATCTTTTGTTTCGTTCATATGCACGTATTCTTTAAACGTCTCTCTCTATCGTAAATTAATAACTTGAATTAAGAAATTATTGGAAATCGCTGAAAACAAAAGAGTGTTGCTTAATTGCCACATTGAATTTTGAGTTTGTGAGACTATGGCGCGTCTATTTATGTGTGTAACGTCATTGATTTTAATGGCGGATTATAGTAGTTGTCTGATAATAATATGGTAGTTATAGGATAATCGAGTGGCGGATTACTGAGAGAATACTGTACTTAGTATTTTGTGAGATAATCTCACGCTTTTACAAATCTTGAGCAGTGCTACATACTTTATAAGTAATTTACTTTGAAACTGAGGTTACATGTCACACATTCAGAATATAACTAGATACAATCAATTAAATAAAATAGGAATGTTCGTTTAAATATTGTCGCTTTCTTAATCTTAAAAATACAGATTTTAAAAACAATATTGATGAAGTAAAGCCATCTAAAATTGTATAATACAAATCAAGATTAATAAAAATAAACCTTAAAATAATTTGACACAATATTATTATCATTTGCAACATATTCAAGACAACACATTCTTCAAAGAAATCTGCTGGTTTAAAAAGCTCAAAGTTATACGCTGAGCATTTCCTTTTTTCAGTTTTTAATGAGTTTTTCAGTTTTTAATTTCAGTTTTATCATTTTTTACGCTTACTTCACATAAGAAACTTTTTCTTTTTACCTTAGGGCGTATGTCATTTATGAGGATGCTTTAGTGAAAATACATACATTGTAAGAGGGAGAAAATGCAAAAGCCGGCAAGTCATTCTCTCTTTTTTGAATTTTGCTACGCTAAATCTATTGTTGAAATGCAAGTAAAACAAACATCTTTAAACTTATTGATTTAATTAAGAAATAAAGTAGTTAAAATGTTGATTTTAAAGGAACATCTCAAAGTTAAACCAGGACAGTAATATTAGGTACTGTCCTTCTTCCAATGGAAGTCATAAAATATGACTATGCACGACAATAAAACATTTAACTATGTATTACTTTTAACATTCAACATTTACCTATTTCAAAAAAGTTTATAATATATATAGGTTTTATTATTTAATGTCGTGTCAATTCAATATTAGATTTTTTTTTAACAACTTGAAAATACTTTTTTTGTTTTTCGTCGAGAAATAATAATATCTCAAAAAATCTTAATTTTATTATTCCAAACATCAATTTACATAAGCCCTATTGTTACATTAAGCAAATTACAAGTGATTGAGTACAAATATATATTTTTGTAAATATTTTAGTCGACATTTTAAAATTTAATCCATCATGAAGTAATATTGTATTGTACAACATAATTATAAGGTTTTTCTATTTAATTTACTTGAATATTTAGGTTTATTCGATCCTCAGCACAGTAACTAAGTTTGATTTTGTTTGAAAAAGAATGGTGAAGTCTTTGATGGTTTTTAATAATACTGTTGTCCAAAAGGGAATTTTAAAGTTAAAGTTAGTTGTATATTCGAGATGACCAAACATGTTTTATTTCTACTTGGTTCTTGTTTATCAAAATCTAGATTTAAAACTTCGAAAGTACCTTTTTTTAACTATGAGAAATACCAGTTCTTTTGATCTCTGTAAGACATATTTTTTTATGAACACTTAGCCTTAGCTTTGGATAACATTATTGTCAGGTATTTAAAATTCAAACAATATAAGCTCTGTTCACATTGGGATTAGTTTTCTATTGGAGTTGCTGCCGGCGATTTTGCTGAGCAGTAAATGATAAGGATTTTTAGCTGAGAAGCTTTTGCTGAGCAACTTTTGTAACTGTGCATATAAAACTTAACTCCTTATTGAAGTTAGTCACAGGCCGAGTACGCAACCAACTTCAGCTTCAACTCTGGATAACTGTAAAAACATGGTCTTTCAAACTCTATTTCTACAAAATTCAATAATTCAATGACTTAAGTGTTGCTTGTTCTTCAAGTGACAGCCCGTCCCATGTTCCTGCCGTAGTGCAAAAGAGCGCCGAGCATTTGGGGTTAATAGTCATATGCCAAATACCAGTTGCGGACCCAATGTAAACAGAGCTTTACAATGTTAAATTACATTCACAATGAGTAACCTAACAGTAACCAAATGTATTTAATAAAGAAATAAATAAAGGGTAATGGAATGTCGAATGGGATATGTGGAATATGATTGCATTCATTCTTTTAACTTAGTGTAAACATTAAGTAATTTACGATTAATTCATTCATCAATATGTTTATTCGAATACACATCTAAAACGATTACTAATAAATCATCAACATATTAAATTACAATATACGATTAGTGGCCGAGTTCGTGCTGTAGAAATGTGTTTAATGAAGCCCACATATGTAACAAACTAGTATGTCGAAGCGAGGCAATGGAATTCGGTAAAAAGTGATATTATGAAATTATTGATAGCAGTGTCTGTAGTCTATATTGATTTTTTAACCTTTCCACCGCATCCTGTTTTATACAGGATAACGGTTATGTGCGGCAATTTTTGTGACATTTAAACATTTACAAAAATGAATGCACATAAGATCCAGTCAGACAATACCAAATTTTAGTTAAATGTGGAGTTGTATGTATTTAACTCGATATTGTTCAATACTCAGATTATTCATAAATGCACCCATTCATAAATAAATTTGTAAAGAATTAAACAAAAAATTGATGTCATCTAGATTAATTTTTGAATTATGGTGACCATTAGAATACTGTTTTCCTCATTGCCTGAAAACTCAATATATGGAGATGTAAGACTAATGAACTGGATGAACATTAAGTTTACGTAGCACTGATAGTCTATTCGTGCACATATGTACGCGTAGTGATTTGGAAGTTAAATTCCATGAAACGGCAAAAGTAGTACCTTAATATATCGATGTATAAATACGTTAGAATTGTAATGAGAGCCAATAGGGTGTGTTTCGAAGAAATTTCTTGATATTTTCAGCCAGCTGTATGGATCTTGGCAAGAAATCTGTTTTCATCTGATAGTTGTAGCGAGGAATGGTATATTAGAGAGAGTTTGTCTTTTAGACTTGAGCTGCCTTCTGTTTTCCAACAACCATTAACACCTTCTGTAACAATCTCGTGACGCTCACTGTAACAGAAAAACAAAACGTCAACATTTGATATACAAAAGACAAAAGGGTACACAAATTTTTTTAACATTGATTCCACACAGGAGGCCCTGAGGAAAATAATTTCTCTCAATTGTCATCTTTGGGGATACTGTGTGGAGGATTATGAAAGTAATAATAATGATAATAATAAAATCGATTGAAGAACATGCATTTTTTTAAAGCCAATTTGTATGTCACATGTTGAAATTTAGTAAATAAATTAATTTTTAATCTATCTTCATAAAGAAAACTTATGGATTTCACATCCATAACATTATATTGTTTAATCCTACTTGATACTAGTGTTTTAATATGTTCATTATAAATGTCAATGATCAATTACTTTTAGTTCATAATTTTACTGTAAAATTCCACCAAGAATTATCAGTTTCTAAAAGAGAAATCTAATAAATTTCATTATATCTATATAAATATGCTAGTAAGTTTTGCACGTATTGTGTATATTTCCATTATTTCATAAGCTCAGCAAGATTCTCCTTAGCTTAAAATTAAGCAAAATATGCAAATAAGTTTTTTAGGTTTTATGCGGCAAAGCGATTTCATTTAGCCTTAAAAATGCTTTTGGAATATCTTCTTGAAATTGTGATATGGACATTTTATATACTTGCCCTTTTATTTATGATTTTGAATTACATACCTAGCTACCCAGCTAATTAATAACAATTTTAGTTTAATGATCATTAAGATAATATTTATTGAAAAAACAATTATTAATTGTATTTCCAAATAATATGAATTAGAAAAACACACTAAAAAGAAAATAGAGTAACGTGTGGCTGAGAAATTAAAATTTTCGCTAGCACCATAATGTTTTTTGTTTCAGGATGTTGTTAATTCACATTGTTTAAATATTACTAAAATTGTTTCAATAATAAAATTAAATATTTTTTTAACTTCTAACCTGGCTAATATAAATTAAAAAAAGTTTAAATACAGGGTCTGGAAACTAAGTTGAAATAATAAGCAAGAATATTAATATTGTAGATTAGTGTCTATAAATCAGTTAACCACTGGAGCGCTTTTGGCCATATTTTGGCCAATTTGCAAATACGTACCCTCGAGCGTTCGCTCGCCAAAATGTGGCCAATTTGAAGAGATATTTAAAAACATTTATTGGAATTATTTCAAAAGTTCCCGCATGTTGTATACTTCGATTATTCATTAAGATAACTTAGAAGTTTCACTTTTTAACAAGAGATGTCTAGCATCCCTTTTGAATTATTTATTATTGACATTTTGCAAACTGAAATTATTGAAATATAATTTCTTACGAATTATTGATCGTGTGTTAATGTATTAAAAAATGCATGTACGAATTTAAAATTATATCTGTGATTATCAACTAGGTTGTGGAACACTAATAGAAGTCATAATATTTAATATTCTCAAAATAGGTATGTACTATGTATGCCAGTTTTAAAGTAAATAATACGCAGTATTCATGCGTTAAATGCGCATAAATTTAATGATTTTTTAATGAACCCTAAAAAACTGAAAAACCTAAAACCCTGACACTGAAAAAAAAACCAGTTGGCGACTCGATCGCTATCCATAGGAAAGGAACTTATGAATTTCATTGGCGGTCCGCACAAGAGCAACTTGTTAAAGACCAGTTGTCAAGGGCGACGCAGTGCTGGTCGCCGCGGCCATCGCATTTCAGTTGCCATGTTGGCAGGTTGCCATGGTAGCGGCTCACGACCTGCCAAATTTTCGAGTAATTTGCGATATGTCAGATCAGATTTGAGAAAAATATCAATTCAGAGAAAAATATCAATTTTGTTCAGGAGGTTGATAAAATGAGTTGTGCCGTGAACTGAGTTGCCAACCAGTTTCCGGTTTCTCCATGAGAGAAGGCCTTAAAAATATGGAAAAACGGTTAAATATAGGTGCATTCAATCGTTCCCTAACACCATAAGCAGATTATATGTCACAATATTAAAATTCGTAAGTATGGTTTTTGAAGAGGATTGGAAATTTCTAAGGCGAAGCCTCAAAAATTTGCAAGCGCTCGAGGTTGAAATTGATTTTACAGCAGAGCCTTCCAGTGGTTATACATTATTTTTACTTAAGTACAATAAATTTTATCTGAAATTCAAGTGAAACCAAGAAAAATTAATGAATTGAAATTATTTAAATATTTACTATTTGCAGAGTTAACATTTCAATTTTATGATTTAAATAAAGTTCAATAGAGCTAGCTTATTTTTCAAGTTTTCTCGCCAGACCTTGCTTTTATGTAAACACTGTGATTTTGTTAGTGATAATAATAATTAGTGTATTATTATTTGTTATTCAGTTGGTGATAATTTAATATTGTTACAATAATATTTCCCTTCATGCAGTGTAGGGTGTGCTTAATAAAAAGGGCATGCAGGTGAAATAGTGAAAAGATAAAATAATATGGGAAAAAACCTTTGTTTTGGGTCGAACTACCATCATTAGTTTTTGTAGAGCTTGGGTCACGCATCCTGTCAAAGTCAAATTAGGAACAACATAAAAATAACGAAATTTTAGAATAAATTAACACATTCACGGACACGTCTATTTACTTCATTTTGGAGGAGATATGATATGACAAAATGTACACATAATATATGTCTTTTAGTCTTCGGTCTTATGTCATTTAGCCTGGGATGCAATACGAAACAACGGACAGGTACAAGTTTGCCAAATAAGAGTAGAAAACACTTTTTATTATTGCCATGTTGTTCAAATGGCAATAAAAATGGCTGTGTAAACTACATTTTTATTAAAAATTAAAAAGGCATAAAAGTGAAAAAAAATATTTTTTCATTGCAATGTAGATAGATACCTACTGATCTCAAAATTAGAATTGCATACAGGTATATTATTATTATACCTTTGCAATTTTGTGTTAACATAATGAAGAATAGCGATATTGTATATATAAAATATAAAGCACAGTTTATAAATTGCTCACATTTATTTAATATTATCTTAAGTACCTAGCGTTTCCCGGGCTTTAGATCATGTCTCTAATTTTAGATCTGAATATATTTTACTCATGCAGATCTAAAGGTCACCATTAATTAATGCCCGGATTTGCTAAACAAAATAAATTTCCACACGTCCATTCGATATAGTAGACAAAATACCCTTTTCTATATTGATAGATGCAACACCAATTCCAATCAAAATGAATTTATACAAAGGACATGTAACTACTATAACAACAAATTTGCAAATATAGATACACGTGCTGACGTATTTACTGCTAGTTACTGTCGCTACAGAACTTCACTGTATAACATTCTAGGTGCGAATAACACATGAATTAATTGTATCTAATATTTTTATATTACTTGCGTGGCAACTTTCCCTTATCCCTCTCCTCCCCTTACCCTTCCCAACCCAAATCCCTATTTTGCAGTCTATTTCAGTTATAATCACACTTATTTTAATGTTGTGTATTAGTTTACCATTTGTTGAATTCACATTTCTACTCTTATTATTTTTTTTAAATATTCTAGTTTATATTCAGTTAGTCTTGTTTCTAAATACCTATCTGTGAACATTAATAATTGGTCTGTTTTTTTATCATCCTCTTATGTTTATTGTATTACTAAGACTGTTAATGTTCCTTAAATAAATAAATAAATTAATGATTCTCCCTTTCTGCCTACTGTAAAATTCAAATTAATGTTAAATTAAATGAACGCCAATCACTTTATAAAACACAATTTAATCACATTTATGTCATTAAGTAGATACTATAAGCGCCCTTGAGGTGATTTTCACAAAAACGGCGCTCTACAAATTGTCCAATTATTATTATTATTATTATTTTACTCAAAAACAGTGCTTCTTTAATTTTTATTTTATTTTTTTAAGAACATTTTTTTTTTTTTTTTTTAATTTGTAAGTATACAGTGTTCTGTATTTTCAGTGTAATTGCACTTAAAATATTTGTATGTTTTCTACTCTTATTTGACAGACAACAACTCAATTTTTGGTATTGTAGTAGTATGTACCGGTCAGTGGTTGAGTGGGCATTGCGTTAGGGTCCCACCCGGGCGTCGCGTGTTCGATTCCTCGGCTGGCTAAGTCCTCCATCACAACACAAGCAACATTTTCGGCTTTCTGTGGTGGTAGTAGGAGATTTTCAAACATTGTTGGGTTATTCGTAACCCGGGAATGTTTGTCTTTCTTTTAAAAAAAAAAAAATGTAGCCTGTCTAATTGTGATGAAATGCAAATAATTATATATACTTGATAGTGTCACACAAGTGACACCCACCCAAGGTTTACATTTTTAACTATGGATTTCACGAAACGTATGTGACAGTATGTGTCGTATCACAAACCTCACATTTTCCAACAAGTATCCGTCAATGTGTTAATTAATATAAGGACAAATAAAAAGACAAGAAAAAAAAAGCATTTCTTTGAGCTGGATCGTTGGATAACTGTAGCAGGATAAACAAATTGCGGGCATATCAATTAACTGATTTCAAAATAGTAACAACTTAACATTTCTTCTAAATTAAAAAAGCGTAATTACATAACTTGTCTTGCTGTTTCGGGGATCTCCAGCTTACAATACTTAAAGTTGTTACGGTTTTGAAATCATCCATTGATATTATAAATTCATTCTTTAATTCATTGTGAACCAATACTTCTTCAAGTGAGAACGTGACGATAGTTACCTCTTTCGCATCAGTCGATCAGTCAACGTTTAAAATTTGAGATACGTTGGTTGTTCCTGTATTTTGTTTTTTTTTTTTTTTTTTTTTTTACATTAACTCCACACAGGAGGCCCTGAGGAAAAAATAATTTCCCTCAGGGCCTATGTCATCTTTGAGGATGCTGTGTGGAGGGTGTTTTTGAGGAGAGGAAGGAGTGAACATGGGTCTTGAAGAGACCCATATTGTAGGAGGGAGGAAACACAGAGGCCGGCAAATCGTTCCACAGCCGAGCTGTTGAACTCAAGAACGAGTCGTAGAAACGACCCGTTCTCATGTGACTAATGTCAACCGTGTACAAATGTTGAGCGCGCGTTTGGCGTGTTTCCCGACTATGCACCGGTGCCGAGGGGATCAATGACGCTAGTTCCTCGGAGCATCTTCCATTGTAATACCGGTAGAACAAGGACAGCATTCCCACCTGGCGCCTGTGCTCTAAAGATTGCAATCCGTTAGTTAAATTAGGAGAATCTATCAAACGGACCGCCCGTTTCTGCACAGAGTCAAGGGTTTTTTTCAGGTATTTTGGGGCTCCAGACCAGAGGTGGCTGCCAAATTCAACCGTGGGGCGCACTTGCGATTTGTACAGGGCTAGCAGTTGTGTACTATTAAAGTATCTGCGTGCCCTGTACAGTATGCCCAGTTTCTGAGAGGCTAATTTAACTCTAAATTTTAACTCTTTTGGTTATTGTTAGCAAATTAAATTTCATGTTTTATATTATCAATGATTTGTGTTAGGTACATGACACGATTTAGTTAATTAGGTTTGTTAGAAATGAATGAATTTATTTAAGAATGTTACCACCATTATTCCAATCCAAACACCATTGCATCTTTTAAATTAGTTTATCCAACCCTTTAAAACACTTTTTGGTCATTTATGTACGCACTTGTGTGATTTTTCATGACAGAAATTCTCACTATGGATATTTGCTGTCACTCCAAACTCAAGTGGTACCTTGCTGTCTCATAGCACATCTAACATATGACCATATGAAGTCAAATATCATCAGATGGTGGCATTCTTAGTCGGAAAAAAGAAAAATAGATCAACCACAGATAAGATGGGCTGATGACCTATAAAGAACTACGAGCTTCAATGCGTGAGAGTTACCAAGAATCGGCCAAACTGGATTCATTTGAGGCAGACTTTGCTCAAATCTGGACTCCAGAACATTTATAAAGGAAAAGTATATTATTAATATGGTCGTATATGATGTCAGAGGGGTCGAGAGAATCCGGCTGGAGAGGCCAAAAGGTTTCCCTTAATCAGTCTCTCCCCTTCCGGCCCGCCATGCAGTAGGTGAGCAAAAACATTCGCGACCAAGACAAACCTCACCCCATGAACCTGGGTACCCCTGCTAAGTCACCACAGGTACCGAACCACTTGGGGTGACTTATGGTAGGGGGGATTGGTAATCCAAAAAATGGTTCCCGGGACGGCGGTACCCATGGGTATGGGTACCGGGTACCTTTCGAATTGTCCGTGTGAACATAATTTCAATTTGGGAGGCGGGAATGGGTACCGCCGCCCCGGGAACCTTTATTGGATAACCAACACTCTGCCACAGGTCCACCACAAGTCGTTAGCTACGGTTGGTGATTTAGGGGGAGGCCGGGTTCATGGGGTGAGGTTTGTCTAGGTCCTGAAGGCAGATGACCAGGACACACTGAACCCCAGATTCCTACCCACCCCTTAAACCCTTTTCCTTCCCAGAACTCTCCTCTCCTTCCTTTCCTTTAAAAAAAATCTTCACACAGCATCCCCAAAGATGACATAGGCCCTGAGGGAAATTATTTTCCTCAGGGCCTCCTGTGTGGAGCTCTTGTAAAAAAAAAAGTTTGAAAATTAAATTAAAAAAATACAGACTCACCCCTCCCTAATATAAAATTTTATACAACCAACAACCAACTTAGATGCGCATTCGTCACATTTGGTAGACTGACTGAATCAAAACCACAAGAAAGAAACTTGGAAACTGTTATGTTCATAGTAAGTAAAGTCCCAAAAACTCTAAGAAACGCCGAATCCCCCGCAATAATAAAACCATTTAACTCACACCTATAATTTTTATTACATATCTTACCTGTAGCAACATTGAAGCATGTGGGTTTGCTCTTCCACGAGATGAAGAGGAGGTAGACCGGGACGGAAGACAGGATCATGAGGACCCCGTATCCAGTCTCCACGGGGCTGGCGATCATGGGGACGATGACCACGAACAGGGTGGCCAGGATGTAGATGACGGGGAAGAAAAGGTTAACCTTGATGGGGCGGGCCAGGTTGGGCTGGGTCCAGCGCAGCCACGGCAGGCACAGAACAGACACTCCGATACTGAGCTGGAATAAACAGAAAAACCATTTGTTATATTGCAATACGATTATTAAAAGGACACTTCCAATTCAGGAGATATGTTAGCCATGTTTAGTAATTAGATCTCAATAGTCTCTTCCCAGCTTTCTTCTCTCTATTGCGATAGCTACGCAAATATGGAAGCGACAGCTACCCAAATTTGGGTAGCACTACTAATGCTCTTGAGTAATTTATTTTGAACTTCAGTGTTCCCGCAATGTTGAGTGGCTAGCTTGATTAAGCTTCTATCAAATACTAAAAGATGTCACTAATGTTCCACTAATGGAATATACTGGATAATGTCTTGTATCAATTAGTCTGCACATAGATGCCATTTTAAAATGATTTCTAAAAATTAATCTTCTTTTAACATATCACATGTGATTCAAAAGAACCACACGTGTGAAAAGTCTTTTGTTTAGTTTGAAACTAGAAATTCAATATTGCCCCAAATAAGTACAAGTTAGGACCATTTCTGGTAACTAACAAACAGAATTCACGTGTTGACGGCCGGCGTGGTCGAGTGGTAAGGCTCTTGACTCGCAATCCGAATGTCGCGGGATGGAATCTCCGCATGGCATATAAATTTTGTTTGATTAATTTAAAATAAAAGAAGGTTTATTTGCTGCACATTCCAGACTGGAAGATACTCTCAGTATCGGTGTAAGGTCACTATTCAGAATTTAAACGTTCATAGCAAGGTACTTCCCACTTTCCTCTTCCTCTTCTCGCTACCTGAGGATGTCATAGTCTCACTAGTGGAGTAGTTGGAGGTGCGATATTGAGTGTGACTTACCCAAGTAGCGAAGCCGACGTAATTGATGAGCGCGAAGATGTTTGAGCTGGTCAGGTAGAGCATGGAGAGCAGCGCCATGATGAGGATTGCGGGGGTGGGGGTGAGTCGCTGCATCTGGATCATGGTCAGAACCTCGGGCATCTGCCCTTCACAGGCTCCCGCATAGAACAACCTAATCAAATCATCAAACAGTTTGTATTCAATCCTCGCTAAGAAAACAGTTGAGATCAGTCGCGGTTAATCGTCTAAATCATGGGTCGGCAACCTGCGACCCGCGAGGCGTCTTGGTACGGCCCGCAAGATTCTCGCCACGACAATTTCAGTGAAAGGGAGCGAGAAAGGGAGTGAAGGGATAGAGATACAACTTCAAACTGAGTTTGAAAATCGCTTTGCTGATTTCAAAAAGATCTCACGCAAGATGGAGATTTTCGAAAACCCCTTCGCAGTGGATATCGATAATGTATCGAGCGATTTGTGATAGATTTGTCTTCTCAAAAAAAACAAGGAATTAAAAAGGTTTGCTCAGCAAATATTGCTGTTTGGTAGTACTATTTGTCAGCAAACTTTTCCAAATAAAATAAAATAAATAAAAACAACTTTCTACCCAAATGCAACCACAAAAATCTCATTGATTTTATTAACTACAATAAATGTAGTAAACATAATACAATAAGCGTTTTATGTTTAAAACTAAAATATTTGTTCATAAATATTGTAGGTATTTTTTTTTATGGTAACTCCACACAGGGGGCCGTGAGAAAAATAATTCCCCTCAAGACCTATGTCAACTTTGAGGATGGGATGTGAAGGGTCTCTTTAGGAAAGGAAGGAGAGGAAGTTCTGGGAAGGAAAAGGGTGTTAGGGGTGGGTAGGATTCTGGGGGTCAGTGTGTTTAGGAGTGACGGACGTATGAATCCATCCCTCTCACTGCGGTGCAAGGCAATGTTCCAAGAGACTACGGTTGGAGAAGTCAAAGGGACTCCTTCAACCATTCTCTCCCGATCCGGCCTGCCATGCAGCTTTTGGGCAGATGCATCCACCGCCAAGACCCGGACAAACCTCACCCCAAGAACTTGGGAAACCCCGTTAAGTCATCAAATATAGGGAATCACTCGGGGTGACCTGTGGCAGAGTTGTTGGTTGTCCAATAAATGCTTCCCGGGGCAGCGGTACCCCTACCCGCCTCCCAAATTAGAATAGGTATACTGTAATGACATGTGACCAAGTGCGGCCCGCACTAATCCCCAAGTAAAATATTTGGCCCTTTTACAACAAAAGGTTGCCAACCCATGGTCTAAATCTAAATCATTGGGAGTACAACAATGAAATGATTTAAAAAATGGAAAGAAATTCAGCTTTCTACAAACACCTTTACTTCTTCATAAGAAGGTGTGCATTAAATATAATAATATCTTAAGTGAGTGCTAATGTACTAGTACTAATGTTGATTTTGTCAGCCACCTCCGGTCTGGTGCCCCAAATTCTTGAAAAAAAACCCTTGACTCAGCAGAAATGGGCCATTCTTCAATAGATTTTCGTATATTAACGGATTGCAATCTTTAGAGCCTGTGCTCTAAAATCTTCAATGATTAAACAAACTAATTTTTACAAAGATAACTCCAATATACTTTTTTTTACATTAACTTAACACAGGAGGCCCTGAGGAAAATAATTTTCCTGAGGGCCTATGTCATCTTTGAGGATGCTGTGTGGAGGGTGTTTTTGAGAAGAGGAAGGAGTGAACATGGGTCTTGAAGACACCCATGTTGTAGGAGG
Source organism: Glyphotaelius pellucidus (assembly GCA_936435175.1). NCBI lineage: Eukaryota > Metazoa > Arthropoda > Insecta > Trichoptera > Limnephilidae > Glyphotaelius > Glyphotaelius pellucidus. Next base: position 25,404,460 of record OW386558.1, on the reverse strand, counting down.
GAGGAAACACAGAGGCCGGAAAATCATTTCACAGCCGAGCTGTTGAACTCAAGAACGAGTCGTAGAAACGACCCGTTCTCATGTGACTAATGTCAACCGTGTACAAATGTTGGGCGTGTGTTTGGCTTGTTTCCCGACTGCACCAGTGCCGAGGGGATCAATGACACTAGTTCCACGGAGCATCTTTCATTGTAATACCGGTAGAACAAAGACGGCATTCCCATCTGACGCCTGTGCTCTAAAGATTGCAATCCGTTTGTTAAGTTAGGAGAATCTATCAAACGGACCGCCCGTTTATGCACAGTCGAGGGTTTTTTTTTTTTAAGGTATTTTGGGGCTCCAGACCAGAGGTGGCTGCCAAATTCAACTGTGGGGCGCACTTGCGATTTGTAAAGGGTTAGCAGTTGTGTACTATTAAAGTATCTGCGGGCCCTGTACAGTACACCCAGTTAAACTGTATAATATATAATGTTCATTAATAAATCTTACATTTCTACTAGAAACAAGAGCAATACACACTTTCATACAACTAATCATACAACTATTGGTGCGTTGATAATAAAACTATATTGGCTATTTATTAGCCTCACACAGTAAAATAAATTCAGTTTATGAGCAACACGGGTCTCGCTGTAAAGGCAATATGGTGAGTCCCCGCCGGCAGAACAAATCCCAAAGGAAAATAACTTCCCTCCGTTGGGTAAATTACTTTATATTGGACATTGAAACAGAACAGGCTGTGAACTTTGCTAGGGCTTATTGACTCTAAGGATTTATTCCAATGCACAGGTTCTCAAACAGTTGCATTCAGTGTTCTGTACCTTTTTTTTTGATAATATCAAAATGGATCTCTATTCCTTTAAACATAAATTGAAAAGCAGAAAGTATCTGTGAAAACTTTCAAATTGTAAGTTCTTGTATTATGGTATTTAAATAGTTTTTCTGTTTGTAGAAAATAACTATTTTTAGCTTGCAATCATTTACATTTTACATCAAGATTTATCCATTTAAATCTCAAAAGTATGACAGAACGCAATAGACATTATGAGACATATTTAAAGATATAATTATTTCTTGTGTAAGGTAATGAAAATGTCAGGAAAAGCCTAGAAGGTAAAAGAAGGTAAAAGAAGGTAAAAGTATCGTTCCTCCGCAGTAAAAGTAGTATTGAAATGTATGGGCGCCCGCAGGGGGGAGCAAGGGTGGGCATTTGCCCCTCTGGATTGATTGGAAATAGTCAAATAATGTTATTTTTTTTTATATGTATTTAATTATATTATTATTCAATTTATAAAAACAGTTTATTTATAAACAAGTTCTGCTAGGTAATTATTTTTACACGTGACAGCTGTTTCGCCTTCTGAAGGCATTATCAAACTGTCACAGTTGTGATAATGCCTTCAGAAGGCGAAACAGCTGTCACGTGTAAAAATAATTACCTAGCAGAACTTGTTTATAAATAAACTGTTTTTATAAATTGAATAATAATATTATTAAATATATAAAAAAAATAAAAAAATTAAAATGGAGTTCTACAAATTAAACTTGATAACGATAAATTAAAAAAAAAAAGTTATTTTTATTTTAAATCACTTTGTGTTAGCATAAAGAAAGTGTGGAGAGACAGAACGTTGGCCAGCCTGGAGCAAGAAGAAAACAGAAAGAAACTGTAACCTATTATTTCAACAAAAACCATTTTGAAAGAGCTGCTGGAAATGCATATTACACATCACACCGAATGCAGAATGATTTGATCAATTTGTCTGAACAAGCTCTGCGAGAAGACATTGTAAAAGCTGCTAACAATGCTTTTGGATTCTCGATCATAGCCGATGAAACAGCAGATGTCTTAGGAACAGAACAGCTTTCACTGGGAGTCCGGTTTGTAGATACGTCTAGTGAGAAGGCTATGATTCGTGAGGAATTCCTTGGATTTTCTCCGCTGAAAGGTATGGACGAAAAAAGAAGAAAAATAATTTGCCCCCCCCAGAAAATTTACTGCGGGCGCCCATGTTGAAATGTCTTTTATTTTGTTTCAAGATTGTTAGAATAGTAGTAAATTTATTTATCTAAGTAGCATAAATATTAAAGTAAAATTACAATGCAAATTAAAATATTCACAAGTGCTAAAGAGATCAAATGCCATTGAAGAAGGACCCATCGACAGATACATCAGTATCCGAATTACTTCTGCCTTGATGAAATGAGCAGAATACCATTCACAGCCCCAAATGTAGACGTACACACAAAGACCGGGATGAACTAAGCCATTAGCCGAACAGCCTAATAGCGAAGATCACAACAACCAAAATAGATCTCTTCCTTATAGGCTCTTTCAAATCCCAAATGAACTGATCATTGAAGGTTATCCACTACTTAACCGCCCTGGTATAAGTAACAGATGGTTACTCCTTCAAGGCTCTCGCAAGGACTCTAATTTTTTTGAAAGAACGAAGCTACATTTAGTTTAGAACGAATCTAGACCTCCAGTGTCCCTGCAGACGTTGTAAGTAAGCAGTATGCAGGTGCTTACATGATAAACTTGATACAATAATGTTAGTAAAACATATAAAAGGGCTTGGAAAGATGAAGGAAAGCAAGATGAAGGACAGTAGCTCGCGGAGGATTGTAAGATTGGATTGGTTGGATAAGCTGCAAGCACCTAGAGGAGAGGAAAAGGAGAAGAGACAAACATGAATGAACTGATTAGTTGATAGTTACCTTGATGAAGTGAGCAGGATTCCATTGACAGCACCAAACGTGGACATAGCAACAAAGACCGGGATGGTCCAAGCCATATAGCCAAACAGCCGATCAGCGAAGGTGACGGCCACGGCCTCAGATCCCAGCACCTCCTCGGGAGACAGTGTAGTGTAGAAGGCCATGTTGGCAAACACGTACACTACGGTGACCAGGGAACACGAAATGGCGATGGCACGCGGCAGGTTCTTGATGGGGTCTTTCAACTCTTCGATGATGAAGTTCAGATAGTTCCTGGAAAAACATAATTACAATGCGATTACGCTAGACCAAAATGCGCTTATATATACAATACAGGTTACATCCTCTCAGAATTAAAAAAATAAATGTGTTGTGTGTTCCTTCCTCTCCCAGCAGGGAGCGTGAGGAACGCGGAAAGGAAGCGTAAACAAACTACTTAAATTTCAGCTATAAATATCTTCCATGTACATAATTTGATATCATTTCAAATTGTTAGTCAAATAAACTACTTTTTTAATATTATATACAAATTAATTAGGTCTTTCTTAATATTATATACAAATTAATTAGGGTGTGAACAAATACATTATTAGATGATGATTAGAAATACTTACGTAAATAAATTTCTGTTAAATACCTTCTGTGTACGTTTGGTGTCATTTCGAGTTGTTAGTCAAATAAACTATTTTATTTATATTATTACTGGCAAACCACAAAACACAGTCACACATAAATTAGAGTATGAAATAAACACTAAGGTGGGTCATTTAACAAAAAATGTTTTTTTTTTAATTCTAAGAGCGATAAAAGGGTGCCAAATGGGTTCAAAACGACGTGTTTAAAATTTTTTAATTTTATGATACGATCTTCTTCCTCCAGATTCACTTCAAAGTTTTGAAAATTTTAAATTTTTTGAAAAAAAAATTTTTTTTTTACCACACCATATTTTTTGTACTCTTACATAGCAAATGTAGTATATTTTGACGAAATCATTTACAAAAAGTCCCAAAATTGAGTCTCGCAAAATAATGCCGAAATTCGAGAGCAAGAAGGATTTTGCTGGTATTTGAATCACTGCCTTGAGATAATTTGAATTATATTCAAATATATTTTTTAATAAATAAATCAAAATATTCCCTCTAATTCGCGTTTTATTAAAAATAGATCATTTTTAATGGTTTATCTAACATTTTTTAAGATTTAACAAGGGTGGGTTTTTCTCTATTATGTCAATTTCAGAGACAATCCGAAGGAAGAAGATGATATCCAAAAATTTAAAAAAAAATAACGTTATTTTATATCTCCATTTAACACCCTTTTATCACTATTAGACAAATCAAAACAAGAAAAAAAAATTCCCCACACAGTCGTGACCCACCCTACTAAACACATAGATGATTAGAAACACCTACATAAATTGCTATAAATGCTTCTATGCGCGTAATTCAAAATCATTTCGGGTTGTTAGAAAACTTTTTAACTTTGAACAGAGGGCTTCCGGAAACTGGAAAGCCCAGTAAGTCAAATGCCCCACTCCACTAAACCACATTTCCACATTTCTCTCTCTACCCTACTTCCCTAAACACTTTAATCCGGAAATGCATTTTCCTTTTAACTTATCCCAGTGACATAGTGAGGAAAAGCCTCCGATGCCATTACTTCACTTGCCCTTAGAGAAGAAAGCGCATTAGAACTTAACGAGATTCTGTTGGACTCTATTTAAAAGCTTTTCACTTTGAGAAGCTCTGGAAACAAGCTGACACTATTTTCTTGTTTAGTTTATTCGTGTGACGTCAGAACAATTTGATTTTCCAAACTAAATAATGTCAAAAATACAATAAAGAAAAAAAAATTGAGAAATCAGAAATTTTTGAACTGACAACATTTTTATGGTATTAGTCCAAGATATGGATTGAAAAAGGTAATTTGAATAAAAAATATTATTTTGTATATTTTAAGGTTGTCATAATTGACAATGAATATCCGAAAAAGACGTGGTTCGAGAGGAACGCCTTTTTTTACGTGAGCTCCACACAGGAGGCCCTGACGAAAATAATTTCTCTCAGGGCCTACGTCATCTTCGGGATGCTGTGTGGAGGGGTTTTTTTGAGGAAAGGAAGGAGAGGAGAGCAGTGGCGTAGCTAGCATGGGTGGCACCCGGGGCGGATAATGTGGTGTCACCCCACCCCCAAAAAATCCACCTACCGTTTTTTTTGTAACACTAACAGAATAACAACTTTTCAACAACCAATAGGTAATAATTCCCTTCACGAGTTCACGCAATCACAAAGTACAAAATAAATGAGAATGCCAATGATGTCAAGCGAGGAATATTTCAGGGGAATCCCCAACCGAGCAAAATATAAATAACAGATCTTGTTCATGTGTAAAATATTTTTGTGACAATATTCTTCCTAGTTTTTTTGCACGGTCGGGTGTTACCTCTCATCGGGTGGCACCCGGGGTGGGCTGCTCCCACCGCTCTCCCTAGCTACGCCACTGGAGGAGAGTTCTGGGAAGGAAAAAGGTTTGAGGGGTGGGTAGGTAGGGCTCGGGTTTGTCTCTTTTTAGTGTTGCGATTTTTCGTTTCATCGAGTTTCAAATGACAACGGTGCTAAAGAGGTTTTCACTTAAAAAAAACCGGGGAACAACAGGAAAATAATCTCCCTCAGGGCTTATGTCACCTGGGATGCTGTGTGGAGGGTCTTTTTGAGGAGAGGAAGGAATGAATATTGGTCTTGAAGAGAATCATGTTGTAGGAAGGAGGAAACACAAAGGTCGGCAAATCGTTCCACCAAGCTGTTGAACACAAGAACGAATCGAAGAAGCGACCCGTTCTCATGTGACAAATGTCAATACATACGTTGGCGCGCGCACGCGTTTGGCATGTTTCCCGACTATGCACCGGTGCCGACGGGATCAATGACGCTAGTTCCTCAGAGCATCTTCCGTTGAAATACCGGTAGAACAAGGATAGCATTCCCACCCGACGCCTTGGTATATGTATAATGTAACAGATCTGCGCGTGCGCGGTCGAAAAATTGGCAATGGAAATAATAAATTGACCCAATGGCCGTATGTGTTTTGGATTGAGGTGGTCCGGATTGTTTTGAATTAAGTGACTTGTTTACGGCTGTTAGCAAATGCTTCCTGTGTCAACTAATAGGTAGGTACCCACTCAAGTGTAGCACCAACTCAATTCATGGTAAGGTCTCATATTATATTATTTAAACTGCCGTATTATTTATTTATTTATTTAAACGCCATAAAATGGCATTTATATGAGATAGCTTTTCCCCGCGGCTTCGCTCGCATGGTATTACGGGAAATTACTGTAGCGCTTGCACTTATCAATTATCTCCCCCCCACCCCACCCCCATCCCCTCCCACATTCCATATATTCATTCCCTTACATTCAGTTTTAAAACATCTGGCCTACCACCTAAATTTCATAATGCTATAGCTCAAAGAAAAAAAGAATTACTTATCCAATTTTGTTCATTCGTTCGGAATTTATGCGCTTACAAACATTTCGGATGTTTACTTTTATTTAAATATTTGGAAGTTCGTTAATATAATAAAATCATGAAATTCGTGTGACGTAATTTATGGATGGCCCCTAATATCTAATGTTTATCAAAGATACTATTCCTATTTTCATGCTGTGCTGTTCTAGAACATCTGTTCTGCCGTGCGGTAACTCAAAAAAGTCGTGGTGACGAGTTCGGCTGAAGTTTTCAGGCACGTGTAAGCCACAGCATTCGAAGAGCAACGGACTATCAGTAGAGTGATGCACCATTTGCAAGGTTTGCATAAAGTCTAGTTTAAAAGCTGTAAAGTAAGAAAGGTTGTATTATAAATTTATAAATAGCAACTCACCATCCATTATAGGCAAATAGTCCCGAGTAGAAGGATAGCGAGAGTGACGTCACTTCCGTCTTGGTGTTGTCAAAGGTGAAGTGCTCGGTGCGGCCTGAGGAAACGGAAATAGTGAATTAGTCCAGGAAATACAGCCTACTTCAGTGCTCCCCCACCACCCCTGTCTGCTGATACAATACAGCCTTCGTGATAGTGATAATTCAGTGAAAATAGCTATAATCATATTTTACCCAGCCTTACGGAAATAAATGTTTTCGTATTTATTAAATGCTAGCTTTTCCCCGCGGCTTCACTCGCATGGTTTTAGGGGAAATTACTGTAGCGTTTGCACTTATCAATTATCCCCCCTCCCCCCCTTACCCCATCCCCTCCCGCATTCCATACATTCATTCCCGGTACATTCAGTTTTCAAACAGCTCGCGTGCCATCTAAATTTTATAATGCTAGAGCTCAAAGAAAAAATGAATTATCCAATTTGGTGCAGTCGTTCGGAATTTATGCGCTTACAAACATTTCGGATATTTATTTTTATTTAAATATGTGGAAGTTTGTAAATATAATAAAAAATAACACTTTTTATTATAAAGTCTTTATAATCGTTACGAATTATATTTTTAATGTAAGAATTCTCATCCGACATTTATTCCAAAACAGAAGCTTATCCAAAAAAACCAAAACATATTCTAATATTTGAATTTTCTGGAGCAGCAGCCGACCAATAGTTAGGGGACTGAGTAAAAGCTGAGTACCGGGTATTCTGAGGGCTTTTCTGATGTTAGCAATAACTCGCTTTTGTTAGCGACAGAAAACGTATAAGAAATATAATATATTAATGATTATAAATAAATAAAAAGGAAACACTTTGTTTTACGTCACTTTATTGATATTTTTTCCGTCTACCGGTTTCGGTACCTCCGTACCATCATCAGGACTGAATATAAAATACTGACAAATACAGGGAAATATACATATATATATACAAATTGTAAAAGAAAGAGACAGTAAATTAGAGTGGGACAGTGTGTCAGTTGTGGGAGGGTAGTGGGGGAGGAGCGAGCGGGATAACGGGAAACATACTTATAATAGGGCTGAAAGTTAAATTAAGTTGATTATTAATGATTTCAGCCTTTGCATTAACCGATTTTTTTATTTCTAAGAAATTTAGAAATAAAAAAATCGAAATCGAAATAAAAAAATTTAGAAATAAAAAAATCGGTTAATGCAAAGGCTGAAATCATTAATAATCAACTTAATTTAACTTTCAGCCCTATTATAAGTATGTTTCCCGTTATCCCGCTCGCTCCTCCCCCACTACCCTCCCACAACTGACACACTGTCCCACTCTAATTTACTGTCTCTTTCTTTTACAATTTGTATATATATATGTATATTTCCCTGTATTTGTCAGTATTTTATATTCAGTCCTGATGATGGTACGGAGGTACCGAAACCGGTAGACGGAAAAAATATCAATAAAGTGACGTAAAACAAAGTGTTTCCTTTTTATTTATTTAAAATGTCAAGTCACAATGTGTTTGCTTCTTTTGAAAAATTAATGATTATAATTTCATAACGCCAGAACTTACCATCATATACAGCCTATAGTCTTCGCATATAATTTAGCTTTCTATTGGTGAAAGAATTTTTAAAATCAGTTTATTGGTTTATGCGTGAAAGCGTAACAAACAAACACACGCAGTTTCGCATTCATAATATTAGTAAAGATAGATAAGCTCGATCAAAGCTTAGAAAAAAAAAATCAGTAGGTAACACTGGTAATATTTTCATTATTTTTAAAATCTCTCAAAATGTGTTCTATTTTTAATTTTTATTATATATTTTTTTTTAATACTGCCTTGCCGGCTTTGAAAAAACGGATATATGTCTGTTTTAGATTTCAAAACTAAGTAAGCTTTCGTAAACTGATTAAATATTTTTTAAAAGAATTTTCCCAATATAAAATTTGTCCTTTTAGTTAAGAAAGTTCATTAAGACGCGGTGTACCCGCTCAAAAAGAAGAAGATGGAGAGATATATAAATACGAACGTTAGAGAGAGCGTTCTAATATTAAAAACAATAATATTCAAGTGAAAATTGTGAAAATGATCAATAAAACACGACTCTTTTAAAATAGAGCAAAAATCTCGTGGGGAATGTCTAAAAAAAGCATTTGAAGAAAAACTGTGAATTTTTTCATACATATAACTTGTAAAATAACTAAAAAAAACTTGTTTATAATAATTTTGAAGCATTTTTGCGATTTTTTTCTGTAGAAGGGATTTCATATAAATACCGTTTCGTCGTGGGGAATGTAGAATAAAGTATATTTTTGAAAAGCTTTAAAACTTAAAATATTTAAGGAAAATATGTAATAAATCGGTAGAAAAGTGGGAAGCCGGGCCTTAAGTAAGTTTTAAGAATGCTGGTTTGAAGGTGACCAAATTATTATTTTTATTTTAACATTTTTTCCACGCAGGAAGCACTGACCAAAAACATTTCTGTCATCACTGACCAAAAACATTTTTGTCATCTTTGGGGATGCTGTGAGGAGGTTTTTTTTAAGGAAAAGAAGGAGAGGAAATTCTGGGAAGGAAAAAGGCATGATGGATGGGTAGGAATCTGGGGATCAATGCGTCTAGGAGTAATGGACGTACGAATTCATCTCTTCCACTGCAAAGTGATAGGTCGAGAGAGTCCGGCTGGAGAGATCTAGATTGGGTCTCCCTGATATACTTGGTCGAAGGTCTCCCTCAACCAAACTCTCGCGATCCGACCCGCCATGCAGCAGGTGGGCGAAAGCATTAGCCGCCAAGAATTAAACAAACCCCATGAACCCGGGTACCCCTGCTAAGTCACCAAACATAGCGAATTAAAAATATTGAAAAACAAAAAGTTAAGAAGAAAGTCTCGCTACTTTTGGATCCCCTCTCGTATATAACAATAAATATCACTCTGTCAGTATTATAGAAATTTTTATTTATAATTCACATTGATAGACAGCATTACGTAAATCAATTCACTATTGTTATTGAAGACATTAATTTATTCGTTCTATTCACTCTAATTATTCTCTTGACAGCTTCTCTATAGAATACGTCCTTCCTTTGTACTTCTATTGGTGTTGGCTGGGAACGAATCATCTCAATGGATAAGTCAATGACTTAAATCATCTTGCGGTGAGATTCAGGAGTCACCATTTATTTTTATTTACTTAAGGCCCCGTATCCGAGCACGAAAAGAAGAAGATGGAGAGATATGTAATTACGAATGTTGGAGAGAGCGCGCTAATATTTCAAACGATAAAAGTGAAGCGAAAATTGTGAAAATGTTTAATAAAACACGACTCGTTTAGAATAGAGCGAAAATCTCGTGGGTGATGTCTAAAACAACGTTCAAAGAAACACTGTGAATTTTTTCATACATATAACTTGTTAAATAATAGAGACAGGCTTGAAAATAAAAATTTTCGATTTTTTTCTACCGAGGGAATTTCATGTAATTTGCGTTTCGGCGTGGAACGTAGATATCATAGATATCATCTTCAAAAATAACATATATTTTTCAAAAGCTTAAAAACTTCAAATGTAAGAAGTCGGTAGAAATTCGGCCAGTTTCATACAAATCTTGAATTTGGATTTGAGATCAAATTACCCAACCAAACTGAAAAATTATTTTTGTAATCAAAAGGTATATCAAATATCTAGTACGGATGTGAGACACTTTATTTATTTTTACTATAAATTATAAGATATAGGCCATTCTTCTTGATTTTAGAGGCATTAATGTTTCTTGAATTTAGAGGCAATTTGGGCAATTATTTGTGAGTAAATGAAAAACTTAAAAAAATTATTTTACTATGTTTATTTTACAAATACAATGAAAAATAAAATAAAAAATAAAACACTGTTAAAAATGCATTTTTTGGGTAGTAATTTTAATGTATAAACGACAAATTTTTCATTCCGCCGTAAATAGTTTTTTTTTTAAATATTTTATAAAGAAAGACAAAAATTCCCGGGTTACGAATAACCCAACAATGTTTGAAAATCAAATTGTAATTTGTATTTTAAAATTACACCTATCTAAGTGATTTTTTTCAAAATTTTTATTTTACATTTCATTATATTTCTATGATAAATAAAGTAATATTATTTTTTTAATGTTTTTCATTTACTGACAAATAATTTCCCAAATCGCCTCTAAAATCATGAACACTAAAATCTTTAATATAGCCTATATCTTATAATTTATAGCAAAAATAAATAAAGTAGCTCACATTCGTACTACATATTTGGTATAACATTTGATTACAAAAAGAATTTTTCAGTTGGGTTGGATATTTTGATCTCAAATCCAAATTTAAGATTTGTATGAAACGGGCCGAAAAGGGCCGCGCAAACGCCCAGAGGGCTTTTAAATGATTTGTAGTATAATTTTAATTTGATAGATACTTTGAAACTTAAGCAATAATAAAAATAAAATTACATTAGATAAAAGTCATATAACAAGTCATACAAACACAGAAACAAAAACAGAAAAAAAAAACAAATGTTGGGCGTTTTGTGTGTTTCCGACTCACCGGTGCTGAAGGAATCAATGGCGCTAGTTCATCGGAGTATCTTCCATTGAAATACTGGTACAACAAGAAAAGCATTTTCACCCGACGCCCAAAGATTGCATTCAGTTGTTAAGATTTTTTTTTATTTTTTTTTATTATTTTTTTATTTATTAAATTACAGAAAAAAAATTGTACAAGAATTAGAGTAGACCTACAAAGCTGTCATATGGCAGCTTGTCTGCAGGTTCTAACAATTTAAACATTCTTAATATAATATCTAAGAAAATATTTGTAAATACATTTATAGTTTTAAGGAAACATTAGAATAGATCACATAGATACATTAACACATTAGATAATTTAACTTACAACTGTAAATATACAAGATATTTCAATATACCTACCTAATAAAAGGAGAATCTATTAAACGGACCAGACAAGAATCTATTAACCGGCGATCAGAGTTGCCTGCCAAATTCAACCTTGAGGCTGAAGATAAAATCTTGGACAAATAATTTACGATTTCAAAATAAAGCCTTAAGATATAAAGAATTTTCTACGTTCTGGGTTGTCGAACTATGACCTAATTGTCTCAAGGAAGCTTACAATAAGCAGGTACCTAGCTAGCTACTAGGCAGTTATGTCATGTAATATATTATAACACATCGTGATCCCAGTTCCCAGACCGTGTGGACAGTTTGGTCAAAGGACCTCTGCCATATGACCTCTGCCAGTGTCGAGGTTAAAAGGTCGAAACGTTTACACCTTCAGATTTATGACATTATTTTCTGTTTATACAAAAGATTCTTGTTTTTATTGTAATAGAAAGAAAGTGATTTACGTGGAAGCTTTAATGTAGATACTAGCGCAGATTCAGCGCAGCATAGTGAAAAATCACGGGACATTATTAAAGTAAATAACGCTTTCTCGAAGACGGAAAAAGTAAAAGCACTCGAAAAATCACAAAATTTTAACTTACTTGTCAAAGATTAACTCTAAGAAATACCTAATACCAATTCAAATATATTATTTTTTTCTACAATATTTCAAATTTAATATTTCTATTTTTTTGTGAATACCTCACAAGAGTTCCAACTGCTCCCGTCTGGAGCCAGTGAGACTATGGTATATTCCAAATGTGGTATGCTGTGAGACTGAAGGTTAGTGGGAAGGGGGAGGAGATGGGGAAGAGGAAGGTTGGAAGGACTATCTAAGAAACGTGGTAAATAAAAAGGATAAGAGAAAGGTCTACTACGCGTTGTGTCATTCTCGAATTGAATATGGAATCATAGGATGGGGATCTGCTACACATAAGTACATACACAACCTGAATACGATTAAAAAATGAATCACAAAGACCATATTGAAAGTACCCATTAGAACGCCTTCAATTGAAATTTTCAATAGCTTTGACGTACCAAATGAGCAACAAATAATATATTATTAAAGCTTTTCAAAAATACTGAATCCCCCACTAGGCCGTGTATGCATAACACTAGGTCGAATAAAAATGATATAAAAAACATTCCAAGTTACACATTCGGACAAAGAAACTACACACTTTGCAACAAAAATTCATAACATCCTTCCCCAAGACATAAAACTAATAAAAAATTCTAATGTGTACAAATCAAGAATAAAAATATGGCTGAAAGAGGTCAATGAAAAAACCCTAATAAAGACACTAAAAACGTCATAGAAAACAAATAAAATATAATTAAATTAAAAGCAATTTCAAGCAACATCTCAGATCTGAATGGGGGTCCTGCGCCAGGGCGATACTGAGAGTATCTTCCACTCTTATTTTATTAATCTTATTTTATTTTAATGATAAAATGATGAAATTACAAATTAATCAAATAAAATTTATTCGCTATTTGAACCCGTGACTTCTGGATCGCTAGTCGAGAGTCTCGCCCCTCCACCACGGAGGCCGTCAAATATAATGTGGAATTAAAATCATTTTCTGGTTAAAAATACTATGTTTAGTATATGTAGGCAAGTACTTTAAGTTCTAAATAAACTTACAAAAAAAGTACACATTTTAAATATAGAATAAAAATAATTTTTCGGTTAAAAAAAAAAATTGGTAGTAAGAATTCTTAACACATCGGTTCCAATTTTTAAAACTAAATCTACTTAAAATCAAAACAATTCCGAGGTCATTAAACCGGAGTTACAATCAGATCCATTTAGTGTAGGTTTCACACCAAAGACAATATTTTCAAGGGGGAGTGGGAGGGGGTGGTGGAGGTGGAGGTGGGGAGGGGGGATAATTAATAATAATAATAAGTGCAAGCGCTACAGTAATTTTCCCCTAATACCATGCGAGCGAAGCCGCGGGTAAAAACTAGTAGTTAATAAAAATAAAACAATATTTTTTTCATTATAATTCCTTACACAAATAATATAAATATATCGTTTGTAAGTGGTCTAACCAATGTTTGATAATGCCTTCAGAAGACGACACAGCTGTCACGCGCAATAATAATTACATGGCAGAACTTGCTTATAAATAAACTGTTTTTATAATATTGAATAATAATATTATTGATCATGTAAAAGGAAAAATATGATGCTTATTATTTAAAAACTCTCTTTATAAACTTTGAAAATACGACGACCAGACTGTAAAATCTGTGTAATTTTTAAGACTTAAAGCTGGTTCACACTCAGCTATCAAATATAAAAGATCATGGCACGCCAAATAACGCTCTCCATACAATCCCTTCAGACCGTTCACACCTAAGCGTTTTTAAGCGCAGATCAATCATAGACAATACACATCTCAGACGTAACCGCTCCAGACGCGATATCCCAGAAGATAACTCTCCCCTTCTCCGACTAAAACAGGAGACGGGGTCATTGTAATTACGGAGCTGCCTAGACCCGTGGATGACAGATGTCAAGTTGACAGATTTCAGTACAAAAAATATGCATTCCGTTGCCGCTCCCAAATTTGACTGACCCCCCTTTCCTACCACAGGAAGAAATATTTGATAGCCTCGTGTGAAAGGACAAAAGATAAGCGCTCGCGAATCAACAGATATCTGCTCGCAGATATATAGCTCAGTGTGAACTAAGCATTAACAGTTGTTCGAGAGATTTTAGTGGGACGAAAAAACAGATTTTCTGCTTTTGAGTAAGTAAGATAAGTAATTAAGATAAGTAATTTTAATGTTTTATTCAATACATCGCCCAGTTTACTTCTGTGCCCCAGTGGGCTGAAGGAAGTAGCCAATGAAACCAAATATGTGTGGTGTCGAGAGCATTGTTTAACATGGCGAATTAGCCACTTCTTCTGGCAGGAGCGGGAAGCGGAGGAGGTGATTTAGGCAAGTTTAGTGAATGGTAAACAATCTCGAGGTGTTTTTTTTTTTGTGATGATTTAATAATTTTAAAATCTCCACTTGTGAATGGTCTCTTCATAGGTAACTGTACCTTCTCAAATACAACGGTTTTAATTTAATAAATAGCTTATTCCAAGTTTACTGTTTATACACTTACTTTCTGCTGACGTATCTAGCTTCGCGTTATAAAAATTATTATTTATTTTATTCCGGAATGTGTGCAGGTTAGTTTAAGTATTTATTTTTTCAGGTTCTCCATTACAGTTATTCACCAAAATATTGTGTAGAAGATTACAAAATTTCAAAAACTATGTATGGAGGCAGTTTTTTAAAATCGAGACTGCTGTCCAGAAACACGAAGATATTAGTGTACAAAACACTAAACAGACCAGTACTCACGTATGCAGCTGAGACGTGGGTACTAACTAAGAGGAATGAGCGAGCACTGGACTTTTTAGAAGGAAATTTCGGACCGTTCTAGAAAATGGATTTTGGCGCAGACGTTACAACAACGAACTATATGCTCTGTGGAGTTAAACGTCACAAAATTTATAAAACTGGGAAGACTTCGGTGGCTGGGTCATGTGGAGAGAATGACCGAGCATCCAGCACTAAAGTCCCAGCTGCCCTTAAGACCGGTAGGGCGAAGGAGCCCGGGAAGGCCAAAATTAAGATGGAGCGACAACGTCCTTAAAGATATATCTACCTTGGAGCTTCTAAACTGGAGAGAACTGGCCCAAAACCGAGATGAGTGGAGGAAGACTCTTGAGGAGGCCAAGACCCACCAGGGGTTGTAGAGCCAAGAGTGATGATGATGATGATGGAGGCAGTTCTACTATGTGACGTATGTCAAAAGATAGTTACTGGACTCTCTGTAGGTGACATTGAAGATGTTGATGCTCAATGCAGAATCGTTAAGCAGTTTAGTTGCTCTGTTTAATGGCGCATTCTGATACGCTCATTATGTACGTAGTTGAAAAATACCAACAAAACCAACAAGAACAACAAAAATAATTAATCAATATGCGAGCGTTTATTGATTAGTTCATCGATCTGGATTACTTTCTCATTCCAATATCGCGTTGTCTCTTACTAATTAAAAATATATATATAAACAAAAAAAAATCAAATTTGAAAAACTTTAAAAATTCCAAAAATTCACTTTTCAAAAAATTTTAAAATTCAAAATATTGCAAATTTCTGAAACTTTCTATTTTCGAAAAACGTTAAAATTTAAAAAACTTTAAAAACAATTTTCAAACTTAGTGAACATTTTCGACAAAATTTAAAATAAGTGTAATTTTTTTTTAAATTTAAATTTTCGAAAAATACGTTTTTTCAATAAAAAAAGACCTTAAAAAGACCTTTTCTTTATTCACTGCTAAAAAGTTGGTAGCATTATTTGCGATTGATGGGTCCAAAAACTTTCTCCCGTGTTCTTCGATGCTGGAATCTGGACTCTGACAGGATTCCATAATGAGGACATTTCAGGAGTTGTGTATCCTATCCTTTAATCCTCCACCCGGGTTCTTAAGAGGGCTTCAAAACCAGGAATTCGTCCCTCCTTTAGCATGTTTGAAGCCCTGCAGCATCTGGGAAGGCCTTACACCATGCGGCGGACGTTGTTATACGACATACATTGCATAGTTTCTTGCCCAAAAAAATTCAAATTAGTTGAATTATTTTTTAGACGCCAGCAATTTCAGTCCGTTTAAGTAGGTATATTTCTACAGTTTTTAGATTTAGTACGCTATTAAAATTCGAAATGTCAAATTTTAACCTATTCGTAAATCGAATAGTGTTAAATGAGTTGGAATATAATAATGTTTGTAAGAAGTAATTTGCGCACAACACGCGCCAGTAATAACATCGTTTTTGTAGGTAATATACTCGTCACTAGTGGGTAATCACAGGTTATAAAACTTTATTAGTTTTAAGAATAGAATCCTAGGCTAGACGACTATCAAAAACATAATGAAGAGTGGCCTAAGGTGCCCGTTTCCCGTGAAAAATATACTGTAATTGCAATTCAAATTTCATCGAAAGGTGGTCTTGCAATCGTACCCTTGCTACTGTACAGGGCGGTTCCAATGGGAAAGATTATTTATTCTCAGTACCAGCATTTTAAACTAATAACTACCTCAATATCGATTTTATTTCTTTCAAAATTTGCTTTGGTTTTTTTTTTTAATTTTTCTTTATTCACTGCTTTGATGTCACGTAATTTGTGGATTTTTCGACCACAATGCTAGGCACATTACCGTGTTATGGTAGTCATTTCCGAGATGCTTTTTATACTTAAGGCCCCATACTCGAGCACGAAAAGAAGAAGATGGAGAGATATGTAATTACGAATTTTGGAGAGAGCGCGCTAATATTTCGAACGATAAAAGTGAAGCGAAAATTGCGAAAAAGCTTAATAAAACATGACTCGTTTAAAATAGAGCAAAAATCTCGTAGTACGTATCTTAAGTATCATTTAAAGAAACATTGTGAATTTTTTCACAAATATAACTTGTAAAATAATAGAAATGACTTGTTTTAAATAATTTTTTGAGCATACTTTGCCATTTTTTTCTATCGAGGGAATTTCATATAATTTGCGTTTCGCCATGGAACGTATCTAGATATTATCTTCAAAAATAACATATATTTTTTTAAGAGCTTAAAAACATATATGTTATTAATAAATAAATGAAATTCAAAATAAATAAATAAATTTATTTATTTTGAATTTCACGCCCGGCCGGGCTTTTACATGTATTTTTTTTTACAAATAACATCTAAATGTGCATAACAAAATCAAAAAACAAAAATAACAAAATCATAAACAAAAACAAAATCAAAAACAAAATCTAAATCACAATCAAAATCAAAATCATAACCAAATCTGAAACACAAACAAGGTCAAAAACGAATTGAATCGATATGTAAGAAATCGGTCGAAATTCGAATAGCGGCGGCTTAAAATATTTTTAAAACATCAGTAGGTTCTAGACAGTTCGGGGTGAGGGGTAGGGCGGTTACTCGGCCGAGTGACCAGTGCCAACATGTGGAAGATTTTTTTCTAGTAAAAAAAAATTGGAAAAAGTCACCGGAGACCAAAATTTCACCATTTTTCATTCCTAATAATATCAGGAATCACTGGTAAATTTCTTCAGACACCTACATCCTGTTATATAAACTAATATAACAAAAGCGAAACTGCGTGTTTTTGTTTGTTACGCTTTCACGCATAAACCAGTAAATCGACTTTTAAAATTCTTTCACCAACAGAAAGCTACATTATATAAACTGTATGTAAAGGTAAGCTCTGGCGTTGTGAAATTATAAATATTAATACATATTTTATATTTTATTCTGTCGCTAACAAAAGCGAGTTATTACTAACGTCAGAAAACTAATCGTTGCCGTGGAAACGATGTTGATATTTCAGGCGTCGTAGTTAATATCTATCTACATAAAAAAAATGAATCTTCGAAATGTTTGTACGCGCATAACTTCCGAACGACTGCACCAAATTGGATAATTTTTATTTTTACTACTGGTGAGCTCTGGCGTCATGAAATTTAGGTGGCACGAGAGCTGTTTGAAAACTGAATGTACCGGGAATGAATGTATGGAATGCGGGAGGGTGGAGTGTAAGGGGGGGAGGGGAGGGGGGATAATTGATAAGCGCAAGCGCTACAGTAATTTCCGCCTAATACCACGCGAGCGAGGCCGCGTAATAGTAGTACCCTATATAAATATGCAATTTCTCTCTTTACTCTCTAGCTCTGTGATGTGGCTGTTTCACTTAAATAATAATAATACATCAAACGCAATCATTTAGAATCAATATGTCCAAACCATTCTTTTCAATTCAACCCTTTTCAGTTTATTGTGAAGCTGCAATTTCCCTTTCCATCCCCTTTCCTTCCCCTTCTCTTCCCTAAATCCCTGAGACCAACGGACTGGGAGGGGAGGTGGGCGCCCCGTGAATAAGGGGAGGGGGTGTCAAATGCGTCATCGAGGGAAAAATACTACGTCAGAAACAGAATAATGGCATTGTTAAATTTTAATTCCCAGATCAAGTGAATTCTCACGGTGTAACTAACTAACATCACGCCGTTTTCCGCAAGGGCAGGCAGAGAGAATGGACCGCCGATTACTTTATCGAATACTAACTTTTACCTGCGGCTTCGCTTGCATGGTAATTTTATGGGATTTTGCTTGCGGCTTCGCTTGCATGGTAATTTTAGGGTAATTTTGTAGCGCTTGCACTTATCAATTATCCCCCCTCCCCTCTCCCATCCCCCATCCCTTTTCCCCCTCCCGCATTCCATATATTCATTCCCGGTACATTTAGTTTTCAAACAGCTCAAGTGTCACCTAAATTTTATAATGTGCTAACCTGTAGTAAAAAAAGAATTATCCAATTTGGTGCAGTCGTTCGGAAGTTATGCGCGTACAAACATTTCGGAGATTCATATTTATAGATATTTCCCGCAAATATATCAACATCGTTTCCACGGCAACGATTTGTTTTCTGACGTTAGCAATGACTCGCTTTTGTTAGCGACAGAAAACACATAATAAATATAATACATTAATATTCATAATTTCATAACGCCAGAGGTTACCATTATATACAGCCTATATTACTAGCATATAAAGTAGCTTTCCATGGGTGAAAGAATTTTTAAAATCAATTTATGCGTGAAAGCGTAACAAACAAACAAACACACGCAGTTTCGCATTTATAATATTAGTATAGATAGATATGACTTTTTTTACACTAGCTCTACACAGGAGACTCTGAAGAACACAATTTCCCTCGGGGCCTATGTCATCTTTTAGGATGCTGTGCGGGGGATCTTTTTAGGGAAAGGAAGTTCTGGAACTTAAAAAGGTATGAGGGTAGGGTAGGAATCTGGGGATCAGTGCGTCCAGGAGTGACATACGTATAAATCCATTACTGCGGTGCAAGAGAGTCCGGTTGGAGAAGTGAAATGGACTCCCTCAACCAGTCTCTTCATACAAATCACATTTCAGAGAAGAATTCATCAGCTAGTTAGCAAAAGGAACTAATTCTGTGAAATCGCGTGAGGAAGGTCATTATCTAGGTGGCTTTGATCGTTCACCCAAAATTGACTGAAAATTAGGTTTACACCCTTTTAAGTTACCTACTTATCCTTGAACTAATTTTACAGTCCGTTTTTTGAAACAGAACAGAGAATAGTTACGATAAAAATAAAATAAAAAATCTTTTTATGCGAGTATCGCCCAATTTTAATTAATATCAACTCTACTTCTATACTAACATTATAAATGCGAAACTGCGTTTGTTTGTTTGTTACGCTTTCACGCATAAACCATTAAACCGATCTTAAAAATTCTTTCACCAATAGAAAACTACATTATATGCGAGTAACATAAGCTATTTATAATGGTAAGATCTGGCGTAATGAAATTATAAATATTAATATATTATATTTATTATATGTTTTCTGTCGCTAACAAAAGCAAGTTATTGCTAACGTCAGAAAACAAATCGTTACCGTAGAAACGATGCTGATATTTCTTTTATTTCAGGCGTTGTAATTAATATCTATCTATCTATATAAATAAAAATGAATCTTCGAAATGTTGGTACGCGCATAACTTCCGAACGACTAAACCAAATTGGATAATACTTGTTTTTACTTCTGGTGAGCTCTGGCATTATGAAATTTAGGTGGCACGCGAGCTGTTTGAAAACTGAATGTACCGAGAATGAATGTATGGTATGCGAGAGGAGAAGGGTGAGGGGGGGGGGGGAGCGGTATAATTTATAAGTTTTTTTTTTTTTACATGAGCTCCACACAGGAGGCCCTGAAGAAAATAATTTCCCTCAGGGCATATGTCATCTTTAGGGATGCTGTGTGGAGGGTTTTTTTAAGGAAAGGAAGGAGAGGAGAGATCTGGGAAGGAAAAGGGTATAAGGGGTGGGTAGGAATCTGGGGTTCAGTGTGTCCTGGTCATCCACCTTCAAGACCTAGACACACCTCACCCCATGAAAGCAAGCGCTACAGTAATTTCCCCCTAATATCATACGAGCGAAGCCGCGGTTAAAAAACTATTTCACTACAAACTCAGAACATCCATAAAAAAGTATATACAGAAACAAAACTATTAACATTAAGAAAACTATATGAATACAATACATGTCTCCTTGTATACAAAATAAACAATAAACTCACACATACAAACACAGAATTCATTAAAACATCACTAGTACACGATAACATAGATTTAAACATACATTTAAACACCATCCGCACTAACTATGGTAAATAATCCATTTGTTACGAGGGGGGCAACTTATATAATTGCCTTCCAAATGACAAAAATGAAAAAAAGGTGGGTAAATTTAAAAAAAATTGTTAATTTTTATTCTCGTTAAACTGAGTAATGAAATGGAGTAGCGATGTATTATGGTGTTTAGTTTGGTTTAATGTATTTAATTGTTTCTGGTTAAATGAGTAAACTAACTAACTAACTAACCATCACGCCGTTTCCCCGCAGGGGTAGGCAGAGAGGACAGACCGCCAAACAACTCGATCTTGGCACACACTCCTTGCTTCGTTCACATTCATACATCGTCTCATACATGCTCTTCTATTATTCTGACTCTTGACATCGCCCGACTCAAGTATCTGATTCACTTGGTCGTGCCATGTCTTCCTCGGGCGTCCCCGACTTCGTCTACCATTCACATTTGCGTCATATATTCTCCTTACAATCCTTTCCTCATTCATTCGCTCTACATGCCCAAACCATCTGAGCGTCCCTTTCTTAATCTTACTCATAACGCTTACATCAGCCTTGCATTCTTTGCGGATCTCCACATTTCTCACACGATCATACATGGTTTTACCACACATACGTCTCAGGGATCTCATTTCTACAGCATTCAGTCTACTTTCATCCTTTCTCTGCCAGTTCCATGCCTCACTGCCATACATCAGGGTAGGTACCAGCACTCCATTATGGACGGCTAGCTTCGCTTCTTTTGACAGATTTTTGTTGGCGCCAACGGCGTTCAGTCCTCCATTAATGGAGTTACCGGTATTTACCCGTCTTTCGATATCTCTATCAGTCTTTCCATCTCTCGTAAACATACTTCCCAAATATACAAACTCATCCACCTGCTCCAAGTATTCGTCATTCACAACTATTTTGCAAATTGTTTTCGTACTCTCTCTTTTAAATGAGTGAACACGTAATTTTCTTTTTACTAGAATAAAAAGCTATTCTTCTAATAAATGTAACGTCAATAGTAAAGTAGAACAAAATAGAAAATTTACTATAAAAACATTAAATGTTGAGTGTTCTTAATATTACATTCTCTGAAAGTAAAATCGTGATTTCTTCTCCAAGCTTAAACTTTCCAATAAAACGGTGTTTATGTGGAAAGTATGTTGTTTGCAAATAATTAGGTAGGTATAGCCCAGGAAGTCATATTATACATATAAACAAATTATTCATTTCTAACTATTATTAATTTCATATGAGTTCCAATTATGACCTTTTGTCGTCCTTCCACTCCCCCACCTCCATCCCCTCCCCAGTCCCGTGAGCCTCAGAAAATACCCCAATTGATTATGACGTCACAGTCCCCACTGCGCGCCGGCTTTTGGCAGTTGGGACACAAATAAAAAGTGTATTAGAAAAACAGACTTAGAAAACTTTTCCACGACCTTCAAAGTTTGTGAAGGTTAATTAATATTTTCTTTTTTATTGGAATAACTATTGGTGTATTAACTTGTGAAGGTTAAAGGTACCTACCTATCAATGTAATATATCATTGAAGCAGAAGTTAATACTAATAAATCTAAACGAAAATACGAAAAAGAACAAGACCCAGAAAAATAGAAGGCTAACGGTTTCGACTGGGACTCGAACCCAGGATCTCTTGTCTTAACGGGACAAACGCCGTAACCAACTCGGCCATTGGGAGCTCTTCTTTTTAAGACATTTTTGTCTAACTAATTTCTTTGAAGTGATACTTCTTTAGCCCCGTTAGCCATTTGAAATTTGGATGAAACGGATATGCGTCACTAAAATTTATTATATGACGATTCGTCGGTTCTAATATAATGCGGAAAATTCGCTCCTCGCCGTGAGCGTCCCATAGAGCAGCGGTATAGTACGTCGCAAATCTCAGCGGCCAGAGAAATCCAGATTTGAATCCTACGAAATCCAAAAAAAAAATTTTTTTGTAAATAAATATCTAATCTTAAAACCACTTTAAAATAAACAGGCAAAAGAAAAGAAAACGACATCTAGCGACTTTCTAGTTTCACTTCTACCGCGTGTGAATTGCACACTCTATTTTTTTGTATTTTTAGTCGAAGATAATATTGTTAATAATTCTGAATTTGAAATATGAGATTGATAGAAATGACTTAAAAATAAGAGGATTTTATTCAATTCAGAATAGTACTGAAATACTGGCCAGCTAAAAACGTCGTGAAAATTTTATTCAATTGATAAACGACAGTGGATGTGAAAGCATTACTGGTTAAAAGATGAGAAAAAATTGTTCATGGAAAGATTTATACAATGCTTACACAGCCAAAGGGGGTTATTTATCTATTGTATATACTTGATTTATTAATAATTTCTGAACGAATTTTGGAATTTTTCCAACGTTTTTTTAAATGGCTTGTATATTTCTTATTTTTGAAGATGTCGTAAAAACAAATAACTTTATAGAAGCTAAATAAAGGAACATTTTAGATATTTGTATTTTAAATTTACAAATTACCATTTATTTAAGCTTGAAAAAAAAAATTGAAAAAAAACAAAAAAACATTTTTAATCATCATGTAGAGAAATTTAAAAAAATACAAAATTAAAAAAAAGTACAGTTTCTTTATTAAATGAATTTGAAATAAACTGTCACTTCAATATTTTCTTGTTCATACAATCTTGTTCATGCAAATTAAAAAAAAAATACAAAAATTATTCCTTGAGAGTAACTGAAAAAAATCTGACATTTGGATTAATTTTTTCACAATTTAAACGTTGATAAATCGAATAAGGTATTTATTTACGAACGAACAAGTCATTATGTTATTAAATAACATTATTTTTATGGAAGTTTTATTAAATTCAAGCTGATAAAAAATAATTTATCCGTAATAACCTTTATATTTATGACAACAAAATTAAATTAACAACATGACATTATTAAAGCAATAAAACTGACAAAAATAATGCAAATAATAGTAATTGTGTTCAATTATACTAATATAATTGATCATTACAACGGAAATCATGTTAAAAAATAATATCACATGTCACAAAATAAATTTTGCCGCAAATAATGAAGAAAATGGCGGCCGCGCATGCGCAAATCTACCAAAATTTAATGCAGCCAACATAAAAACATTCATCATGTTATTAGTAATGTTGCAGAAATACCGTTTAACGGTCACCGAACAGAGGACACCTTTAAATTGAAGTATTATAAAATTAAAAAATAATAAAAATGCAGAGTTTCAAAAATAACTCGTAGAAAACCAAGTAGTTATGGATCACGATAATATCCGACGCAAACATGGAAAATATTTCCTTTTCAGTTGTCCAGTTGTTCTTTTATTTAATTAATGAAAATTCTAAGAAAAATACTGCAACGTCAAGAAAAAAAACAACCTTTGACGAAGCTATCTGTTGTAACGGATCTTGTGTAATTTGATCCAAATGCCAGCGGGCAATTATTTTAGATTCGCGCAGAAAATGTGATATTAATGATACATTGGAAGTAATGATATCTCCTAACTGTAACTTATGTCAATATCAGCTCACATCAATACAACTTACTCGCAAGTCGTATACAGGGTGTTAAGGGACGTTCTTGACTTACTTTAATCAACGATTCCAGACATTATTTGGAATAAAATTGTGGATATTCTTTTTTCAACAAAAAACATTAAAAATATCAGAAGGAATTAAGTTAGGAGAAGGGTTGGGGGTTGGTTGTTGGTCTGAGTGACCAGTGATGACATAATGGAAGATATTTTCATATTTGATTTTTAAGAATAAAAATTGAAAAAAAAGGCATCCAAGTTCCCACTTCCGTTTAAAAATCGGACGACTAATGGTCGGACGCTCTGTTTAAAAATTAACATCATTAACACACCTCCGTTTAAAAATTGGACGACAAATAACTGGACGTCGGACGCTCTGTACACACTTACGTTTAAAAATCGGATGACTGTACAAACCTCCGTTTAAAAATCAGACGATAAATAACCGGATGTCGTACGTTCTGTACACATCTCCATTTAAAAATCGGACGATAAATAACTGGACGTCGGATGCTCTGTACACACCTCCGTTTAAAAATCGGACGACTGTACAAACCTCCGTTTAAAAATCAGACGATAAATAACCGGATGTCGGACGTTCTGTACACAACTCCATTTAAAAATCGGACGATAAATAACCGGACGCCGGACGTTCTGTACACACCTCCGTTTAAAAATCAGACGACTGTACAAACCTCCGTTTAAAAATCAGACGATAAATAACCGGACGTCGGACGCTCTGCATACACCTCCGTTTAATAACCAAACGTCGAAAGCTCTATACACAACTCCGTTTAAAAACGGAACGACTGAAATCAGATTATTACGCATTCGCTGCGTGCATGCGACTGGGTGTGGGTGGTTGAGCGGGTTAAGCGGGGTGATGTAGGGCGCACGCCGGAATGACAAGGCGGCAAGTGTGAAGATACAAACTTAATAAGTATGAGCGAGCGAGTACCGACACGGTTTTTAAACGGATGCGCTGCGCTGGTCATCCATCCGACAAAACGTGCCGGATCCGTTTTTTAATCGTATCGGACATGTGTGAAAAACTCCATAAATCCACTACATCCACTAGAGCATCCGATTTTCAAACGAAAGTGGAAAAGGGACCTAAAAAGTCACCGGAAAACAAAATTAAATTTTCCTTTTTACTCCAAATAATGTCAGGAATCCACCAGTAAAAAAAGTCAAATACACCTTAACACCCTGTGTATGTATTTATACGTAGAACCTTTCAATTAATTAATTACTGTCAACGAGATGTCAATACGGTCGGTAAGAAGGGAGTGCGCTAGTGGTTGACACTACGAGTATATTGAAACCGGATCCATATTACACTATTTCTATCTAGCCATTTTCCCACTAGACGCTAGGCTCGTGGTTAGAGCGGAAAACACTAGTGTCGCCCTGTTAAACGCCACCGTTCAGAAACTAAACGTTGCTAGAAGATAATGGCCATGTATTTGATGATCAGATCTGAATTGCCACTTGTCTCCACTCTCTTTTTCTAAAAAGTACTCCACTTGATGATGGTATGGTCCTTCTAGCGTCGGGTAGGGGAGTCTTGTGCGGAGGGGGGGGTATGGGTTTATTCCCATCCCAGAACAGTACACCCATATTCCATTACGCCTCACCCCCCCTCCCTTACCTAGCTGGGCATTTTAAGATCTCATGCATAACCGGTACAACAATGTGCGCTGTACGCCAGTCCCTCTGTTATCCGTTATGGAGGGGGCGTAATGGGATATGAGACGGGGGGTGGGATAGGATATGGATATGGGGCAAGTGGGGGTCCACGAAACCAGTTCACGACCCCTATTTCTTTATCGCACCTTCGTGGACTCCCGTCGGGTCTCCCGTGGACCCCTAGGGGGACTGGACCACTTTGGGAATCAATGGTCTATACGAAGTATTGAATTTTCATGTAATTAAAATGAATTAAAGTGATTTTGCTAATATTGGAGGAGTAGATTTATATCATTTCTTCTTCTTCGTGTGCCCTATCAGGTCCCCCCAACGTTGGCGATCACTCTGGAAAATGTCTCTCTATCTTGTGCTGCCCGGAATAGATCCTTCGCACTTCTAATGCCGGTCCACTCTCGTATATTTCGTAGTCAAGACATTTGTCTCCTACCAGGCCCTCGGCGACCTTCTATTTTTCCTTTCAATATTAATTGGAGCAAGTGGTACTTTTCCCCTCGAAGTACGTGACCCAGATATGAAATTTTCCTGACTTTTATTGATGTGAGCAGTTCTCTATCTGCTCTAGCCCGCCTGAGAATTTCGATATTGGTGATCATGTCGGTCCATGGAACCTTGAGCATTCTCCGGTGAAGCCACATTTCGAAAGCCTCTAACCTGTTCATGGTATTTACTTTCAAGGTCCATGTCTCACATCCATACAGCAAGACTGACCACACGTAACACTTTAACATTCTCTGCCTTAGTTTTAAATTGATGTTGTCATTGCAGAAGAGGGATTTCATTTTACTGAATGCAGTTCTTGCTGCCTCAATTCTGCACTTAACCTCTACATCTGGGTCAAGAGTCTCCGTGAGAATGCTGCCGAGGTATCTAAATCTTGCAACCTTTTCGAAATTGCAACCATTAAATTGTATCACTAATCCAGAGTGATCTTATCGCCCAAATGTCATCCATTTTGTTTTATTGATGTTGATTGTTAAGCCCAGTTGCTCATCATTTATTTTTATCATTTATACTGTATTTTAATATAACCATCATTTCTGGTCACTTTCTAGATACGCTCCGGAATAAACTATATTAACTTGAGCAAATTCAATTCACCTTATAACATTATACTAAGCCGATAATCTTTGCACAACTATTCCGGATTAATTTAATCAATATTGAAATACGCTGCGTGGATATCAATAATAATTTATACCGTTCATCTTAAATCGAGAGAACCTACGTGACAAATTAAATCAGGAATGCTTCATATAATTTATTCATATATTAATTTATAATACAACAATGTCTTGAATTTGTTACACGGCCTTGCAAAACATCTCAAGAAATTTATATTTCCGAAGTTGAAGCGATGTTTTGCAGAGTTGGAAATTTTACCAAATTAGTATTTTCCTGCTAATACGAGTTACTATTTTCTTTAGGAACTAATTCAATTTCAGCAGTTGCGATTATGAATTATACGATTCTTGGAGAAATCTCATTTAACTAAACGCTTTCGAAAAGTTTTATTTAGTTTTATTTTGTATTTACTCAATTTGGGAGGCGGGTATCGGTACTGCCGCCCCCGGAAATATTTATTGGATATCCAACATTTCTGCCATAGGTCATTTGAAGTGATTCGTTACGTTTGTAGTGACTTAGTAGGGGTGCCCGGGTTCATGGGGTGAGGTTCGTCTAGGTTATGGCGGCGGATGCTTTCACCCACCTATCGGGAGAGACTGGTTGAGGGAGACCTTTATACTTTCCCAGCTGATCTCTCTCGACCCAACATCGTCTTGCACCGAAGTGGGAAGGATGGATTCATACCTCCGTCACTCCTGGACACACTGACCCCTAGATCCCTACGCACCCCTCATTCCACTATCGTTTTCAGAACTTCCTCTCCTTCCTTTCCTTAAAAAAGTCCCCCCACACAGCATCTCCAAAGATGACAGAGGCCTTGAAGGAATTTATTTTCCGTAGGGCCTCCCGAGTGGAGTTAATGTAAAAAAAATTAATACTTCCGAAAATCCCCGAGATCAAGAGAGTCCGGCTGGAGAAGTAAAAAGCAGTGGCGGCTCGTGAGTGTTGGGTGTGCTAAAGTGCTTATATTAAAAAAATGACTTTATTGATGTTGTAGTAGGCGAAAAAACATTTTTTTTCCGAAAATCAGTTTTTTTTACGGCCAAACTGAAATTTCCTGAAATTTTTCATACAAAAAATAGATCAAAAAAAAAAAATTGGTTGCAACATCATTGATCCTGTTTTTTTTTAATATTAGCACTCTAGCACACCCAAAAGTCACGAGCCGCCACTGGTAAAAAGGTCTCTCTCAATTCGGCCCGCCACGCAGGGGGTGGGCAAACGCATGTCCCGCCAAGAAATAGACAAACATCAACCTGGGCACCCCTGCTAAGTCACCAAACGTAGCGAACCACTTGTGATGACCTATGGCAGGGGATTATCCAATATATGGTGACCGCGGCGGCGGTACCCATACCCGCCTCCCAAATTGTAAAAATTTGACTGAAAGATAGATTCTTTAATTTTACCGTTTTTATTACGAGTTTTCGGAAACCGTGTATTAGTCAGTATTGTGTTACTGTTGAAAAACAACCACGACCTAAAAATATATGCCCTGATTACTTCGACCCTATCAAAATATAGTTGTTTTGATTCTATAAAGTTTCATTAATTCGTAACCTCGTAACTTTAGGCAAATGTTTTTTGTGTTGAGGTTGGTAAAATTTAATATTTTACACGCCAAATTCGACCTTTTATCCTTGAAAATTCATAAAAAATTAGTTGTCTGTAAAGTCGGTTTACGGACGATAATTTTACGTGATAACATCATATGATAAAGATGCAGTGGAAGAGAGATAGATGCGTCACTAGCCGATCGTTCCGCGCTCTAGCTTTAACGCTCGACTCAGGCGGAACGTGACAATGAGTCATGCGTTTTCGTGAGTACAGCCGGCGTTCATCGATTTTTAAGACGTTATCACGTCAAAAACATGCTATATATGTAATATATAAAATTCTCGTGTCACGGTGTTTGTTATCACACACCTCCGAAACGGCCGGACCGATTTTGATGAAATTTTGTGTGCTTATGGGGTAGGTCTGAGAATCGGCCAACATTTATTTTTCATACCCCTAAAAGTTAAGGGTGGTCCACCCCGAATTTTTATTTTTTATTTTTTGGACAAAATTTTATTTTATTTTATTTTTTTATGGTGAGGCATTAAAAACAACATAAAAGTGGCAAAACAACGTTTGCCAGGTCAGCTAGTTTTTTTATAATATTATTTAAGAATATTTCTAGGAAAAATGAACACACTTTTTTTAAGCATTATTATATGCACACACCAGGGATGTTTTAGAGAAGTGATATTTAAAAAATTTTCATTACCCACATCGAAGCATTTTCCACGTAATTATCACTTGGGGAAATCAAGCGATAGGTTACCCCAATCGGTTTTTACTCTATAGGGCCGGAGAAAGCGAGTTGTTCACTATGTTTGCAAAGATGCGTTTGCCACTTACTGCGTGGCGGACCGGATCGGGAGAGACTGGATGAGGAGACCTTTGATTTCTTCAGCCGGACTCTCACGTACCATCGCCTTGCACAGCAGCACAGAAGGGATGGATTCATACGTACGTTACCCCTGGATACAATGACCTTCATATTCCTACCCACCCCTCGTAGCTTTCCCTCCTTACTTTCCTTAAAATAGGTCCAGTGCCACACCCCAAAATTAAAATTTTTTATTATTTTGGATTGCGATTTTAACCCTAATGTATAAAGAAAACGTATGAAGGACAAGGTCAGAATTGCTTGGGGCATTCTTGTTCTTGACGTACGAGGTATCCTAAACACGGTGACCGGACAGTCAGAATGAAACCAACTCAGAACCACCTCAGAAGTCATTAGAAGTGATGAAAAAAATTGATTGAATAAGTTATGTTAGGTTAGGGTTATCGGCTATGTTAAATTTATTTTTTTCATAGCTTTTGATGACTTTTCAAAGATGTGTTGAGTTGACTTTATTCTCAGTTGGCATAGAACCCCTAAATACACCTAGCCACTCGGAATAATTTGTATTAAATTCTGTACGGCGTCCGGGCATCATTTGTCCCGGGATTTGAGCTGTCAAACTAAGAGCGTCCTAAGGTCGTGAAAAAGATCGATAAACCTATAGATGTATCAAATAAACGCAAATAATGTTTTTTATGCATAGTTTATTGTTCAAGGAATGTGTTTCAGTAAATACAATATACGATAGCACAAAATAAACCCACAAAATATTACGTCAAAGTCAAAATTTTGCGAAATTTACGTCGTTTTCTCCTTGGCATTTAGGTGGTTAAAAAGATCCTCCACACAGCATCCTCAAAGACGACTTAGGCCACGAGAGAAATTGTTTTAGTGAGGGCCTCCTGTGTGGATCTAATGTAAAAAAACAGTTTTTCTTACACAATAATGTCTGCATTTACGTAATCGGATCTCCGGGAAAACGTCTAACAATCTACAAGAAGATTAAAGGCAAAGACGATTACAGCGTTTTTGGCAAAAAAGGACCCTTTAACGGATTATTTTTTTTTGATGTAGGAGTACAATAAGGAACTCCAGTGAAAAATATTATGGCTTTAAAAAAATATGTTCATATAGACCAATATACGCTGATTCTGAATATAAGTTTTATTAAATAATATTTAACGTAGAGTTTAAAAAAATATATTAAAAAGTCCATTTTAAAACAGTTCATTAAAACACCCTGTCAAGTTGGTATTATTGAATTTGTGAGACGCTTCGTCACCGCGTCCATAAAACGCTCCAATGCTGAAATTCAAAATGGCCGTCGATGATCAGCTGATTCCAGTTGCCTACAAAATTCATACTTCGGTTGGTCATGATGACGTCACAATAGATTCGGTGGTTTTCGGGGGATCTTGAAAAATTAAAACTTTGACATTTATTTTAACTATTAAAACTAACTATAAAAATAAAATAAAATATGCAGTTATTTAAGTTAGGAGGTCATTATTCATTTAAAAAAATAAAAAAAATTGGACTGGAGTTCCTTATTATTAAAACGACATTTTTTGGGTTTTTTAATGGAAATACGAACTTACCCTGGTTACAAATAACCTAACAATACTTGAATTTTCTCTGATACATATTCTTAAGCACTGAGCACTATAAGAATTATCATTAAAAAATATCCCCCTACTGAAAAACGTGTTTTAAAACATTCACAACTGATAAACAACCATTTACCCTACATTAATGGTTTTTCATCAGTTGGGTAAAATTAAAACTTGTCATGTTGCGTTGCATAGGCTCGCACACGGTTCACCAGTTCACCACTGCGATGTATAAATCATTTAAAAAATAATTAATTTTTTGGAAATCTTGCTAAATATTTAAATACGAATCAGTTGATATCATTCTGAACCGAGTGGGATTGAACTTACGATTAACAACACCGAGGTAAGTATGACATCACGCGTACTCGCCTTTAAAAAATACAATTTGGACATTATTTTAGCAACGAAAATGAATGGATTAAGTACTCACCCAAGCAGAGCTGGTAGACGCCGGCGGCAATGATGATGAACAAAGCGAGTAGCTTGGCGTAGGTGAACACGTCCTGCACCATGGTAGCCCACTTCACATCCCAGCAGTTGATGAACGTCAGGACCACTGGGTGAACAAAAAAGGAACATTAGAAAAATCTACACACAGTGCACAATGTTTCGTTATAACAATTGGTTCATCAAACGTTATTAACCATCTCCAAATGATGCAGAGGTTAAAGAGTAGAATAGACATCTTCTCTTCTAGAAGAAGGGGGGATTTCGGTGTGAAGAGATGTTATGCATCAGCTTTCGTAAAAACCATTGGACTATGATAAACTCCAGCAAATTTCAAACGACGCAGAGGAGGGTAATAGTTTGGACATCTTTTTGTTTTAGGGGCAGTAAATAGGAGAATGGACAAGATTGTCTTAAAGAGATGGTTCACGAACTGAAAATTGATGATCGTGATTATTTTTTGGGTTATTACGCCATATTTTAATTTTGTTATAGTTAAGTCTAGTTCTCTTCTCGTTTCGAACAGCGTTTTAGTGTCCACAATCAGGGGAGATCTGTAGATTGTGGTGAATGGTGATTATTACGGAGGAAACTGAAATCAACAAAACCCAGCAAATATTAACACAGACGACGTTAAGCGTAATAGTTCTAGGTATCCGGCACTTGTTAGTTATACACCAAAACTAAACGCTGAAAACCTAATTAACTTAACTAATTATTATACTGAAATACTAAGAGGAAACGCTCCAAATCACTTCTACAAATATAAACGCAGACTTCAACAAAATCTACACATCTGCCCTGATGACTTATTTGTAAGACACAAACAGCTTTTATAATACAAATACATCTGCATAACACTTAGGAGGTTAACAAAACAGTTTCTTACGCAAAAATTAGGGATAGGAGTTTTATTTTGCCTTAAAACTAATTTTAAAGTAAAGGGGAGAGGAAGAGGCATATAAAATGAGATGCTCTCGATACACTGATGATGAACTTTATCTGAAAAATTGACCAAGAAGGGAGGAAGCGCAACACGTCATAATAACTCAACAATTAATCAATAATACTTTTGTCCGTGAAAACCTGAAATCAAATCTATAAACTGAAACACTTACAGATGCAACAGACAGCCAGCAGCCTAACAGATTCATCTGGAGGGGCACACTCTGGGAAGAAGGGTTTGAGCACGTACACGCTGAAGGTCAGCGCTACGATGGCCTGTGAAGGAACAAAAAGTACATTAGCAGATCTACCTTCACACAATGATTCGCGACTGTTCGTCAGGTATAATATTTAATTGGAAAATCCTTCGAGATGAAAAAATGAAGAGTTGTTTTGTGATCAGTTGAATTATAATCAACGAGATAGTTAGAACTTTGACGACGCGTCTGGTGGGAAAAGTTTTCTTATTCTAAAGGTTAGTGCTATTAGCGTTATTGATCTTTTCCTTACCACTGCACAGCCAACGTCAAACGAATAAAAAACATTAATTTTGTTTTGCAAACTACGACTTTTATAGTTCAACTTCAAGGTATGGGTTGGGTATTTTCAGCAAATTTTACATCGATGTGTTTCCAAATACTAGACAGTTTTTTCTGGTAACTCCATAAGCCAAAATTTTACGAACTTAATGCAGTTATTTATTGATTTAATTTGTTTCAAACCGTGTGGGAGTTTGTTGTATGTATATCGTTACAGCTAAAATTGCTGACCTTTGTCCTTCTAGCATTTTATTTTTAGTTTGTCTATTAGCTCTTTGATCTTTAGCTTTATCTCTTAGCTTTGTCTCTAGCTATTATATATTTAGCTTTTCTTTATTTGCTTTGCTCTGGTTTTATGATTAAGTAAGGTGCTTGCCGTTTGTTAAGATGATGAATCAGATTTTTGAACACTTAGAACGTCTAACTGCTTAAAAATTTCGATTGAAAATTTTTATTCATAAAAGATATCGAATAATATAAAAGTGTTCACCACTAAAAGAAATCCCACCAATTAAACACGCAGCTGTAATTAAAACGAAAATCTAGTGAAAATTGCACAATACATTGCGCTTCCGAACAAAATATAACGTAGCGTTCACCGAGGTTTTTCTGGTAAAAGTGGTGGCCTTTTTATTTAAAATCCTTCTCAATGCTACCAATCTAGAGATAGTTTATACGTTTTACTATTCGCTTTATTAATTCCCCGCTTGTCAGTTGAATGACACTTGATCATGATCATGTCCTCCAGACCCCCAAGCGCCTAATTGGCATTCACATGACGTTACGAGACGCAGTGGACTACTCCGCTCCATGGGACATAACGCAAGCCACACCGCCTACAGTTTCATTGATGCTACTCTCCACAAATCAATAACCTATTTACAGTTTTATTCATCTCTGATTCCAGATCGTAGATTCTGTCGTCATGCTGTGAGATGATGAAATGAATAGCCCCGATGTCAATGTCAAATACATCAGACAGATTTAATGGCTAAGTACCGTTGTTACTATCATTGTATCCAGAGTAAAGCGTTGGCGAGCGGAAGGATGAATTGAAAGATTTGGGAAGATTGCATTATTTGTGTTACGTAATAAGATGTCTTCATATTTGGGTTCCCTCGAGTAACGGGTGTCAAAAATTCACCACTTTTCATCTTGCATACAGGAGCTGGTGTGTTTCAAAGCAACATTGAAGTTTCTTGGGTGATAAATTTCTTAAATATTTTCTTGGATTATATAACTATTATCGTCAGCATCGTAATCTTCAATTTATGTGCAGTTTCCTTTGATGCGATGGAGAGTTTTCTTATTTTTAATTAGAGTTATAATTATTCTGCATTTGTTTTCTGATTTCTCTATATAAACCATGATGCAAAATTAGACGTTCTTGGCCTTTTAAATTAAGTGCTTACATATTTTGGTGAGTTGTGTTGCTGAAGTAGTATTATTCATGTAGTTTCAGCTTCTTTCAATAAACGTCGATAGCTTAGTTGGTAATACGAAGTTCTACTATTCCACAACAGATGGCAGTTGGGTATGATATCAGAAGAGTACCATTTATCGCCGTTCGTGTCTTACGAACGGTTTCGATGATGATGGCCGAAGCATCGGCGTGATTGGGCGGGTTCCCGCGGTTTGCTCGCCGCAGACTACTTCTGTCAGGTTTTCAAAGTAATAACCAGATTTTTAAAGTTAATCGTACTAGTTCAGGTTATTTGCTAGCTCCGTAAAGCACCCTTGACGTTGTATTTGATCAAAATTGTATAAAATAGCTAAAAATACCGCAAAATCTTCATTATCCTTTTGTTATTATTATTGTTGATTATGCGTCCTTTTGTTATTATTATTGTTGATTATGCGTCCTTTTGTTATTATTATTGTTGATTATGCGTCCTTTTGTTATTATTATTGTTGATTATGCGTCCTTTTGTTATTATTATTGTTGATTATTCAGAATGTATGCGTGGAGGTCTGTTGTTAAACAAATTTGATATAAATTCACACACCATGAAGATCAACCGACAAACCTTTTCATTTGCCCGCTGCAGTGCTAACCTTTGAAAAAAAATTCCCGTTTCGCCTGTACATGAGCGCAGGACAACACAATTTCATAATATCGACCTTCTTAACAATAACGTTAAGAAATATCTTGCGTGATCACAAATTAATGCATTAGAACAGAATACATCAGGAGCATATCCTATTCTTGTCCTGTATTCCTCTTCCTCTTCTCTATACCATCTTATTATTTTTAACGTAAAATTATACAACTTTTTTCTTTACAACGTTAGCATAATAAACTGTTTGGTTTAACATTATTTAACCTCATATGCCTATAAAGATAGGTATCAGGTATATCTTTGCATTACAAAAACTGTTTCTTACAAATGAATAATTAAATATTACTTTCTCAAATAAGACTCAACTTTACAAAATTTAAGTGGTTTGAAATATAAAATTCCAAATAACCCATTTAATACTCGTAATAGTCTTTTAGATCAACAAATGCTGTCCAAAATGTTGGCTTAAGAAGGAGAACAAAACGCAAAATGACTAAATACCTAAAAGTCAAACAACAAAATGATTTTATATTATTTCTAGGATAAACGAAGTTGTTGAAAATACCACAAGACTTTAATTGCAAACTAAGGAAGAGGAACAATTGCGAAATGAATAAGACCACAATAATTGAATCCAACCATATTACATTCCTACGACTCAATTAATCCGGGAGTGCACGTCTGAACTCACGTTGGGTTCTATCAATAAATGGTTCTGATTCAATTGCAGACCCCTCTGGGCATGGGGCACTAGTTCTACTGGGTGAGGGGTCACTCCCAGCTGTACTTGCAGATGTATGTAAACATGGGACTGATTGCTCAGGGGGGTCTATGCTTTAATCGAATACGTCGAGTAGTTTGTTTCTACTCAAGTTTATTGAAAACAAGTTGCATGCGGTCCAATGTGTGGATTCTTGTTCATTATCATTGATGATTCAACTAGAAATAATGTTTTAAAAAACGGATATGTGTAAGTCATTTCTAATAATGGAATAACTAATTGAGATAAATTTTCAATTGAGATTTTTGAACAAATAATAATTTATCGTTGAAGAAAAAGAAAATACTAATAAATCTAAAATGAACATGAAAAAGAACAAGACCCCGAAAAATAAAATAAAGTTTTTTTTTATATGAATACCGCACAAGAGTCCCAACTGCTCCCGTCTGGAGCCAGTGAGACTATTGCATCCCCAATTGGGGTATGTTGTGAGGCTGAAGGTAGTGGGGAGGGGAAGGAGACGTGGAAGAGGAAGGTGGGAAGTACCTGGCTATTCAGATCTGGTCACCAAACACGGCTAAAGCCATTTCAAGCAACGTTTCAATTCTGAACGGTGGTCTTACACCAGGGCGATACTGTTAGTATCTTCCACACTGGAACGTGCCGCAAATATACTATATAT
This sequence comes from Glyphotaelius pellucidus, assembly GCA_936435175.1. Classification (NCBI taxonomy): domain Eukaryota; kingdom Metazoa; phylum Arthropoda; class Insecta; order Trichoptera; family Limnephilidae; genus Glyphotaelius; species Glyphotaelius pellucidus. The sequence goes on along the minus strand of OW386558.1, from coordinate 25,367,879 downwards.
TATTTTAAATGAATAAATTGTGAAATAAAACAAATAAAATTTATTTGCCACGCCGGGATTCGATCCCGCGACCCTCGGAATGCGAGTCAAGAGCCTTACCGCTGCACTGTGCCGGCCGTCATACGCACGGTAACTGTGGTCTAGCAATCCGGAGGGCGTGGGTTCAAATCCCGGCGTGCGCAAATATATATTTTTATTAATTTGAGTTGTTTCCCATTAAAATAATACATTACATATTTGTGGCACGTTAAAGAATTAACAAAATACACCATTCCGACCACCATTCAGAAATGGAAGGCTTCATTGCTTGAAATGGCTTTAGCGGTCGGCGTGATCTAGCGGTAAGGCTCTTCACTCGCAATCCGAAGGTCGCGGGATCGAATCCCAGCGTGGCAAACAAATTTTATTTGGTTAATTTGTGTTATTTCACAATTAATTAATTTATAATTATGTATAGTATATTTGTGGCACGTTCCAGAGTGGAAGATACTCTCAGTATCGCCCTGGTATAAGACCACCATTCAGAATTGATACGTTGCTTGAAATGGCTTTAGCCGTGTTTGGTGACCAGATCTGAATAGCATGGTACTTCCTCACCTTCCTCTTCCCCGTCTCCTTCCCCGCTCCACTACCTCACAGCATACCTCAATTGGGGATGCCTAGTCTCCTGGCTTCAGACGGGAGCAGTTAATATATATAACTTTAGATTCTAGATAACAAACTGGTTTATAACGTGTTTACGTATTTACAAATAATAATGCTGCTAGTCACACGACCTGTCTGTTCTAGTGGCTAATTGAATCTGTTGAACTCATCCGTCTATTCGGGTACCCTTTCGGCCGCCGATAGAAGAACTTTCCCTGCTGACTTCTGGCGGCATCACTTAGAAGCTTTTTCAATACATTACTTTAGATAACTGACGACGGATTTAGTCAATAAAGTATTGATATAGGGTTTTATCGATCATCCTTAATATAGTGTCCTGATCATCCTGATCATCCTTATACTATCCTGCTAGTCAATGTCATAGTCAGTGCAGTTTGGTTGAAGCTCCCATATCTTCACTTGTTTCTATTAGGTAGCTATATACTTTAGGCAAAATCGATATGAAAAATTGGGTTGTGCGTAAAGAGACCGCTCCTGGTGGGCATGTGTTATCGTGCCAAAAAGTAAGTTTTCAGTAAATGATTGAAATATTGTTGCTTGTTGCTTACCTGAGAGCAGGGCCTTACGATCATGCACTCGATCCAGAGCCTGACGAAGGCCATGAAGGGGCCGAACGTCGTCATGATGTAGGCATAGTCCGCTCCACTCTTCGTTATCATCGTGCCCAGCTCCGCGTAGCAGTAGGCTCCCACCTGCACAAGGAAAGGGTAAAGGTTATAACAGGTTTGAGGTAATATGGATAAGGGTTTCCTAAAGATAGAGATGATCTTTCGCCTTCACCTTATGTGGGAATGGTTGGATAACACAGGCGTTGATTTCGCCGCACTGTTCCTCTGCAATCCTTGCTCTAGCTGGATGTGGTATAAATATTGAACCCCTAAGGTTCTTTGTCCACATGTGCAAGAATCCGATAATGGGCGATTTAAGTATCTTGGCGACTACCACCACATATCTGCTCGGAGGCTCTTACCAGTGATGCCATGTCCCAAAAATGAAAAACCGCGTTTCAGGGATAAAAAACAATGTCTTACCATGTTTTGAAGAATAAAAAACCAACAAAGTGATCGTGTTTCTGTATGATCCTCAAAAACTTATAGAGACTGGTAGATACGCTCTGTCGGCCAGGTTAAAAAACCACCAATCACAATAAAAACGTTGCTTGTGTACGATAACCCCATTTCCTTCACCCCAACCGGGAATGCCGTACTCCCACGGGGTTCTAGGAGTTGTCGCATTTTTGTGCGGTGTTCATATACCCAGACTTACACATACTATCTTCGACCACGCGTATCAAGACTAGGTGTGCGCCTTAAAAATGACACTGGAACCAAAAATATTGGTTTACAAAAACATTTTTCAAAAAGTTAGTTAGCTCAGTCAAAAATTCGCAAGAAGCATTGGTTTTTGTCTTTTGTTGGCTAATCTATAGATATTTTATCGGTGCATTTATCATTTGAAATGCACGCTTGGCATCCCTGCTTTTGAGGAATTTGCATATTGAGAGTAGCAAGAAATTTAAGCAAGGGAACTTCGTTCAAAATGCGATCCATTCGTGCGATGCAAATATTTCTATCTTGATATAGGTACCATGGAATCTGGAAGTTTTAAATTCCTGGAATGAATTTTTACTCTGTAGACGCATGAATGGTTTTTATAATATTTGTAAAACCGAACAGTATATACTCGGTTGGCTAGAAAAAAATGCCAAAAGATGATGTGAACAAAATGTGGTGTTAGAAGAAGAGGATAAAATGGAAGTAAATAATGGTAGAGGGACTTAATAAAAATGGTACCCAATCCAATTTGAGGTGGGTATGGGTACCGCCGCACCAGGAACTATTTATTGGATTACCAACACCTCTGCATAGGTCACCCTAAGTGGTTTGCTAAGATTAGTGAATTAGATTTAGGTGATGTTTGTTCGGAACTTGGTAGCGGATTCGTCTGTCCATCAATTGCGGGGCAGGCCGGATTGTGAGAGACTGGTTGAGGGAGACCTTTTAACCTCAGATTTTCTCAGAACACGGGATAGATTCGTACGTCGCTCAAGAACACATTGACCCACTGATTCCTACCTACCCATCAAACTTTTTCCTTTCCAAAATTTCCTCTACTTCCGGTCCTAAAAATGTTCTCAACACAGCATTCCCAAAGATGACATCGGCCTTGCGGGGGATTATTTTCCTCAAGGCCTTCTGTGTGGAGCTATTGTAAAAAAAATATTGCGTGACATAGAACAACAAGGGAAATATTACCAAGTAGATTTAGTATTTGCATCATCTGCGGCATCTGTGTTTCGTCCCTCCTACAACATGGGTCTCTTCAAGACCAATGTTCATTTCTTCCTCTACTCAAAAAGACCCTCCACACAGCATCCCAGATGACATAGGCCCTGAGGGAAATTATTAATAATAAGTATTTACCGCTGTTACAGACCTATCCATAAAAACGCCACTGTTATGTGGCTTGGTTTTTTTTTTAAGAAAGACAAACATTCCCGGGTTACGAATAACCCAACAATATATATCTCGCAATATATTACCATTGGGAATGTACAGCGAGCGATATGCCGAAATAGGCCCCAGTAGTCTGTCGACCCCATTAATTTTCATGTCTCTGATCGGAGAAAAGGTCACGTTCATCGTTTTTTTATTGATGTCATTCACGTTCTACGTCATTACATTCCCTGTTTCTTGACCACCTAGCCATTAAAATCTAGAGCAAATATCATTTAATGAACAACACATTTCTAGCTGTCATACATTCTCTCAGTCTTTCATCAAACTAGTCGGGAAGTCGTACGAGACCGCAAAAACAGGTAGGTAGAACATGTGGCTGGGGGATAATTATTGATCTTCGGGGTAGATGCATACACAGCCTGCAGGTTCTCGCTACTACGAAATAAACGTAATTACAGCTTATTACGGTGCTAAAATTTCCTGCATTTTGTAAACGTTTTCAAAAAAGTTAAGGAGCTCTTGAAAGAAAGGTTTGCTTTAGAAAAAGATGCTTTGGATTCACGCAATGTATTATTTGTTTTTTGAGCTCACAATGATCGCCGCCCTAGGAACCTAGGTTCAGTAATAAATGCAAGTTATCATCAAACGTATTCATTTCAGATGATACGTGGTTACAACTCTAGTTCGACGGTCTCCGATTTTTTATGAATTTAAATTCAAAATGACCTTTGCAAATTTGAGTTCATTGAAAGTGAAAAATTTCAAGCAGGGGTAACTAATACAACCATGTTCAAACACGTACAACCAAAATTAGTAGGGCACATTTCAATACTTGAGAGGAGTGGCAGGGGTTACGAAATGAGAAAATATAAGAAACTCGATGATCCGAGACGATCTAAACATTGAACCACTGCTACTCTTCATAGAAAAATCGCAACTGAGGTGGCTTGGGCATGTACTAAGAATGCCTGATGAGCGAATTCCGAGGAAGATTCTACGTGCGATTCCAGAGGGTAGACGTCCATTGGGCCGCCCCAGACACAGCTGGTCGAGGCAACTCCAGAAACTGTGTGAGGAGAGGATGGGACTGCCATGGACGGAGGCCGAACAGTCAGCACAAGACAGGGACGTACGGAGGAGCCTTGTCGATGGAATGGGTAAGAGGATGAGAGGATGAAGATGATGATGATGATGACATTTCAATACTAATTTTCAATCAAAATTTGAATTTGACTGGAAATATGTGAGATATTAATATTGCAAGAAATTCTACTATGTATTGAACAGGGTATAGACTCGTGTAGGCCTGAACCATTCTGATAAACTAAGTACATTGGAGAAAGTCAAGGTTTTACAATGCACTGACCAAATTAGGTCATAAAGCAAGTTTGAAAAAGATTGCTGGAATTTGATAAATACTGTACACTGTTGGATTTACCAAATAAATGGAGTTGCACTTGCAGACAAATTTGTAGATAGATTTAGCAAAACATTTATTAAACTTAGTTGATTTTTTCTGATTCATAGATACGTACATGAAAATAAATAAATTCAAAAAACAAATGTTTCTGTTTATTTTTCGGATCCTTCATCACAGTCACGAAACCAAAATTGGACATGGGTAAATGTAAACAAAAGGAAAAAAATCACGTTTAATAAATTATACTAAAGCAAGGCTGCCTTGACTGGTAAAAAAGGATAACCACGATGGAAGGTTCAACCACCAAATATTCGTTTAGTCCTTTTATTTTATTTTCCATGATGAAACAATGCACGCAAAGATAAACAATGGCACACCCATGGAAGAAATTTCTTCTATAATGGGTATGTACCTTTGGTTCTGTAGAATCGTTGTTAAAACTGTTATTATCATGATGTTTTTCTTTACTCTTCCTTACTAGGGGTTCCTGTACTGAATAGAGACGAACAAATTTTTATACTGTTTGTTTCAGTTCCCCTTTTCAAAATGTTGTATAATTCCACACCTTGGATTTTTTACACACCTGGTTTTGATTTGTTTGTGTTTATAAGTTTTTAGATTTTCGCGGCCAAAAGTATTTTCGTTATTTATTTTTTGGGTGTTATGCCGTGTTGCGCTACCTCCTTCTTTAGCAAACGTTTTGGACAGCGTTACAGTGTCCATCATCAGGGCAGATGTGTAATTGTGTACTTGTTAGTGGTGAAATGTCTGCAAATTCAATAAATCTTAATATTTACACTAGCGTTGGGCACTTTCCCATGCGACCTGCCGACGGAATTGGCGCCATCTTATGACGAATTAGTATACTTCGCACTGGTTTTCTGCGTTTAGCTTTGGTGTTACCGTCAATTACCGGATACCAAGTGCTATTGAGCTTAGCTCCGTCATCTCTATTGATATTAATTGGATTTTTGTAGATTTCGCGTAGTAATTTCATTTTTGTAGATGTTTGTATTTATTTTTAAATCATACGCATCATCTGTTTTCTTTGTTGTTAGTGAAAGTATATTATAGAGCTTAGTGTAGAGGTATTTGTAGTTCCTTCGTCCAAATGAAGTTCTAAATTTGGGTATATTAATAAGGTCATTCTAATTTCTAGTTGGTTATAGTGTGTTAGCTTTGGGTTTTTAGTTATTTGGCTTTTAGCAGTAGACATAATTAAATTGCTGAATAACTAAAGATACAATCGTCAAAAAGACATGACAACAAACATGGAAAACCATGTAAATTGAATAAAATCCTTTGAGACTATCCCCATCCCTCTCCCCCATTTGTTATGTATTTAAATTCTAGATTAAGAATAATTTGTACCAGTCTGAAGATAACTTTAACAAGCTGAAACCGGTTGCCGTAAAAAAAGTGAAAATAAGTTTTTTGTGTTTTATTATATTATTAATTATAATGGAATATCACAAAGAATTGTTATTATCAAGAAATAGAATTATTAAACAATTTTTTTTTAATTTTTTCAAAAAAGATAAAAATAAAGACTTGACAATCGTCGTCTCGGTAGGCCAGTGGCGGCCGCTGCCCTGGAAATTTGGTGGTTCACTGACAATCCGTACCTACTTATGAATAAAAAATTATTAAGCAACATTGGGTAAAAATAATTTCAACTTCCTTATTAATTTGTAGAGAAGGTCTATTCTTTGTTGTTTTTGAAGGGCGAAAACTTCTATCACTTTTGTATTCAAATTTGGGATTGTTTGTACAAATCTATTTTTAATAACTACTCGACTCAACTTTATTACTCAAGAAGCTTCATTATAAAGTTTTTTGTCAAACACCCGTGTAAATGATCTAGGTTTAGATTTGCACTCTTGCTTAATTACAAGTATGGGGCGAGGTGGACCGGAATTTTTAATTAATAATTTATTTTCAAACAAACTGTTATTTCCTCTTATATATTCAACACTAATTGCACTCATTTTTGTATTTAAAATATATATTAACAAATTATGCTATTAGTATTAACACAATCAATACAAAAAAAAAAACAATGACAATGACTAAAGGTCAACATAACGCCGCTAGACGCAAGCTAGACTGATATATGATCTTCGCCGAACTTCGATTGTATTCGTGTCACCTCGGGTCATGGTTCATGGTCAATCGGTAAACTTCGGCAAGAATTGGATTCGGGTGTCGGCTGCGGGTGGCACACGGATTCAAGCCAAATTCTGGTACAAATTGCGAGATTGACGCGCTTCCAATGTTTTAAATATCCCATACAAAAACACGATTTTGTCCGCTTGCAAACGCAAGCACACGGCCCGGGCCGATCCGAGGGCGCTCGGCGGCCACGAAATGTACTTGAAGAGATTAAAAGCGTTGTCCCTGATAATATTCGTAGTTTTATATTGGTAACTAATATTTTTAAATGAGTTTTAGAGATTTTATAGTCTTCAGTATATAAAGCTAAATTGTTTGCCAGTGCGGCACACGAACACACTGTGCGACCAGCCGCCCCTGGTAGGAACCCGATGCATTTGCAAACTGACTGGTCAAAAATTAGATGGATAAGTCCGATTAAGATGAAAAGTGAATTACCAAGACACCTGGTACTGCTGGCCTCCTGCATTTGTATGAAAATAAATTGATTCAAGTTGACTGTCAGAATAACGATTTCAATGATAGCGTTCACGAGAAACCTTAATCTGAATGTTCCTTTATTTAATTTGCATTTCGAAAAATCCTCGTCAAAGTCGTATTCTTTATACAACAATGTTAATATGTTTGATTTTATGTGTATTTTGGTAAGTGCTGTTTTTTTCTAGAGCTCGTTGTAAAAGATCCAATGGGCGTAAATATTTCAAAACAATTTAAAAAAATACCTGATCGATCACGAATATTTATGATTTTTAAATTTCGCAGCAACTAATTTAATATTATTTCCAGTTTTTCGGAATGTTTATGAGAAACTACTACCCCACACCAAAAAACAACCATCAGCTGAAATTTATGAAGCCGCCAATCCTGATCTAGAAATCAGGAATTCGAAGTCTTCAGCGGATTGTTTTAGATGTTGTTGTTTTGTAAATACAGTGCTCAGTTTTCAATACTTAAATATTTGCCGCTTGTTTTGCTGGTCATGTTCCTCGAAAAATAAATAATGAATGCAGTTGATAGCTACATAAGATAGAGAAATTCTTGGAAGTGAGCAAGAGGCAAATAAATTGTATTGTATCAAATATCAAAACCTTGACTCTTCTTGTTAACGATAAAGGTTTTCCTGCATGTCTCAAGGATCGTCTTCGGTACCTCTTTTAAAATACTAGATCTGTTTCAGTAATGCGTCATATTTTACGATAATACGCCACGTCGACATGTTTTACATTAGTCTAATAATTGCGTCTCATATTAAAAGTGAGATAAGAAACATGGCTCCCTCATTCCTCAAGCATTCTTCGGTATGCCCCAAGAATCTTCTTCAGGGTATCTTGGAAAATAGTAATTTATGTTAACATGTTGGATCTATATCACTAAATTTAAAAAAATGGATGTTACGTCGAATAGGAATGTTTTTAAAAAAATCTCGTAGTAATAAATCGTAATCCAATTTGATAAATAACAAAACGGTCCCGTTGCGTTGGTGTGCATTATTTACTAGAAGATTTCAGCATTTTGAGAAATTTACTCACTTTCATTGCATTTTAAAGGTTTTCACATTTGACCACCAACGTAATAAAAAATACGTTTAAGATCACAGTTTGAAGCGATTTATTTGCTGATTTACGATCCACGAAAGCTGTCCTATTTGTAGTACAAAACAATTTAAGTTGTTACGACTGGCATTCAAAATCCGGAGAATCAAAACCTGCAACAGATAAATATCTTACAGAACAAGATCCCGTCAAATCTCACTTTTCTGTGGTAAAGATGAAGTGATGCAAACAATCATTTCTAACCACAAAACATGCAACAAAGCTGTGATGATGGATGCTCTGTCATTTTTACTTTTTCTCTTTTAGCGATGCAAGATATTTATTATTATTATTAGTCTGTCAATCGATTATTGAGTATGGTATCATAGCATGGGGAGGTGGCACTGCATCTGCACTAGAACCAATCATAAAGGCACAGAAAACTATTATAAAACTAATCCTTAGGCTACCTCTTATTACAGACTCGAACGTAATCTTTAATATTATGAATATGTTTGATGTTCGGCAAATATATGCAAAAACAATTCTCACCCACCTGTACACAAATATTCATAAATACTACGAAAAAAGATTAAATACTCGACTTAATACTAGAAACAATAACAAAGACTTACTTCAAATTCCCATAACGCAAACTACTTTTGGTCAACGAAATTTCAAATACCTCGCAACAAGACTTTATAACATTCTTCCAGATCTAATAAAAAATGTGACTCACAAAAAAATTTCAAAGTTACATAAAAATTTAGATTAAAAGTAATGATAGGGCCTTTACTGGTGCACTCACCCAAATCCGAAACTACTAACAAGAACCAACGTATTGATTGTTATTATTTGAAAGCATTGTTGATGTAAACAATATACCAAGTGTAGGTATGTTCACAGGTATTTTAAATTGATTTAAAAATAACTGCCTCAACACAGGCTAGCCTAGTGAGGCAGTTATGAGAAACCTCAACTTATAACTAGAAATTTCTATTCTTAAATATACTTTTAAACTACTATTAATATGTTTATCAATTTTATATGTGTATATTATTTTATGTTTGTAAACTATTTGAACGAATGTTATCTATAAACCATTGTAAACAATTATATTGAAATTTTGTAAACTACACTAAACATGTAAACAAAGTACACTAAACAAAGATATTGAAATACTATAAACTGCACTAAACATGTACTTTCTTAGTTATAAATGTTGTCAATTTCATTAAATAAAGATATGTTATTATTATTATTATTAAAAAGGAAATAATGCTTGTTTTTGGGGACTCGATCGCCATGGCAGATTTGCGGTAAGCGATCGGTTCCAGAAACAGGCTTTTAAAGATCAATACTTATGTGGCCTATACGCTGACAGAATAAATACAAAAGTCCTATAATTTATTACCCGCGATAAAGAGATACCAAAAGCAAATTAACAGTCAAAGCTCCCGAAACGAACACCGGTGAAACTAAAGGTATGCTGCAAAGCGAAACTTAATGAAAAATCCTTATCAGAGGACGATACGGAAGTTTTTCGTTTTGTTTTGAACGTTTATTTAGATCAATTACGCATTTTTTTATCTGGCAGGAAAGAATATGTTGCATAGTGTTATTACAATACATCGCTCACAGAAATACAGAAAACAAATATAAAAGCTACTAAAAATGATCTTGATAAGCAAGTTTTTTTTTCACACATTCGGCTAGGAAAAAGTAGCAAGGCTTCCTTTAAGGCAGGTTATTAAAAAGTTTTTGTCTTTTATAAAACACAATGTGTGTTTTGTTAGTTTTGTTTTGGGATGCCTTAAGTTTTCACAACTTCACATAGAATAAATGTTGTTTTATTAATATGGTATAATATTAGTTTACAGATATTTGCGAAACATGTTATTTTGATGCTTTTAAAGCATGGTTGGCGTAATGTATCATTTTGTTTAGTTGTCATCACATTTAAATTTTAAAGACAGGAAAAATTAAGGAAGTTGAAATTGTTTAGTCAGGTAACATGACAAAATAATTCAAGAAATATAATCATTGGTATCAGAGCTAAATGTGAGACATTTCGAGTTCGACCGTCTCACCTAGAAAGAATTGGTGTTAAAACTAAGGTTTTTCAATTCATTAGATTCCTACGAAAACACGTGATAAGACCTTGGGAGCAGGTGGAAACAAATACCTATGGTCAGTTTTTAGTCACAGCTTTGGTAAACAACGTATAATCTTTGATAGAAGAAATCCTTTGGTATACATAAACAAAGTGCATCGTTGATCAAACTTTTATTATGTGTTATGTAATTTGAAATCACAACAGATTTTGATGGACACGGCAACACAAATCTTCGACGATTTTTTCTTAATAGGTTTCAGAAATATTTGACGGGGATCGCCCTTATTGTCCCCCGTGAAGAATTGCCACCGGTTATTTGACAGCAGGGCATTTGGTGTCCACTGCAAGGCTGTCCGGAACAATGGATCAACAAATAGGAGGCATTACAACAAGGCTTATTAATTACCTATTTTTTTTTTTTTTTTTTTTTAATCTTTATTTTTTCCCATTATTATAAACATTTCAAAATACACATATAAGAAACAAATAAATCAAAAGTTAGGAATAATTAAATCTACGTAAAGTAAAAAGTAGGTGATGGGAACCCACAAAGGCACTGCCTGTGCGTGGGTAATATAAACAAAAATGCATACATCAGTAAGTACAATTAACAATAGTTATAAGTTATAAAAAAGTTATATGAGTTAGAATTAAAATGAAAAGTGATGTATTAAGGTTAACATAGAATTTATAGCAAAAGTGTTTTAACATCTGCACCGTAAAGCCATAATTTTAATTCTTTTATGTAGAGTGATATTTTATCTGTCGTTTGAATGTGTTTTGGTAGAAGATTAAATGTCCGAGGACCAATAAAGCTGCTATGTGTTTGCATTAATTTGGTATTGATTTGAGGGGTGTAAAAGATATTATTAGTCCTTTTGCTAATTCTATTTTCATTTTTTTCGAAACAATTTTTGCTTTTAAATACATATTTCATTGTCTGCAATATAAATAATTTACGGATGTTGAATATTTTAGTATCTTTGAAAAGTAACTCAGTCGAGAATGTTTTAGTTCTATTGTACATAACTTTAATAATGCGCTTTTGAGTGTTTTGTAAAGGCTTAATAAAAGCATCAAGCACACCACCCCATCCTATAATGCCGTACATTATTGAAGATTGCACCAGTGAAAAATATATCATTCTCAATTTGTCAAGATTAAGTACTTCCTTAAGTCTATAAAATGTATATGTAAGGTATCTTAATTTCGAGATGATTTTAACAATTTGTGTTTTCCAAGTTAGATGTGTATCAATAGATACTCCTAAATATTTGATACTTTCTACTTTAACAAGTTCATTGCACAGTGTACATGTAGTCGAATAAAATAACACAATGAGAATCTTAAGTTTTAGGCTTGTTAATTACCAATTAAGTCGAACAAAATAACATAATGAGAATCCTAAGCGATAGGCTTATTAATTACGTATTAAGTTGAATAAAATAACACAATGAGAATCCTAAGCGATAGGCTTATTTATTACCTATTAAGTTGAATAAAATAACATAATGAGAATCCTAAGCGATAGGCTTATTAATTACCTATTAAGTTGAATAAAATAACACAATGAAAATCCTAAGCGATAGGCTTATTTATTACCTATTAAGTTGAATAAAATAACAAAATGAGAATCCTAAGCGATAGGCTTATTAATTACCTATTAATTCGAATAAAATAACATAATGAGAATCTTAAGTGATAGGCTTATTAATTACCTATTAAGTGGAACAAAATAACATAATGAGAATCTTAAGTGATAGGCTTATTAAGTCGAACAAAATAACGTAATGAGAATCTTAAGCGATAGAATTTTTTTAATAGGTTTATTAATATGGCTTTAACCAGACAGTTTAATAAATGTCTATTTGAATGGCTGATAATAATTAGCTATTTTACATCAGCTTTTAATCTTGTTATCAGCGCTAAATTTCAGAAAAGTAACTCCTGTGGGAAGGGAGGATTTAATATACTCTATTTTACTTGAAAGTAGACAAACTTGTAAGCCCGTATTTCCAATCAATGGAGTGAAATGAGAATTTATCTTTACATTGCTTAAACCTTATTTGCAAAGCTTTTTCTCATTAGTTTCTAAAGGAAGACGTCCTTAGGAGTTGGTTTACAAAGTGATCCCGCAGGGAGCAATTATTTATCATTTCTTAAAAATGCTTTGACATAGATTACACTAGGTAGTCCCAATGGACAATTGAGCACATTCCAAAATAAGGGCAAACAAAAATTAACATTTACATATAAAGAGAAAACATGACACTCTTGATTTCTTCCTATTGAGTAGTGAATTTAACAATGAAGAGATTTGAATTAATTTGCCGTAGATCACCGCAAGTGGTTCGCTACGTTTGGTGACTTAGCAGAGATGCTCGGGTCCACGAAGTGAGGTTTGTCTAGATCTAGGCTGCGGATGCGTTTGGCGGGACAGATCGGGAGAGACTGGAACAGAGTCCTTTTGACTTCTCCAGCGGGACTCCAGTGGGAGGACTGTGTTCATACGTCCGTCAATCCAGGGCACACTGACCTCCAGATTCCTCCCACCCCTCTTACCCTTTTCCTTCCCAGAATTTCCTCTCTTTTCTTTCCCTAAAAATACCCTCCACATAGCATCCCCAAATATGACTTCGGCCCCGAGGGAAATTGTTTTCCTCAGGGCCTCCTGTGTGGAGCTAATGTAAAAAAAAACCAACGATGCATCTGCCACAAATCAATATTTTTTCCTCTTATCTTCAAAAAATTCCCAAAGTTTCATTTTTTTTTCAAATTGCAGTCGGAATTTTTGATTTCGTAAAGGAGTTAATTTTCATAATTTTATGGATAATTTTTTGATTTGAACATGTAGCATGGTGTTTTCTCTTTCTAATACTGTTTACATCATATTTCTCACCACAATAGTAAGAAAGACACAACGATTTCTATGACACCTAAATGAGTCGTTCCTGAAATCGATATTAAGACGCGAAACTTTCTGATAACATAATTATTGTAATTATCATTGCTTTAAAATGTTAGGCTATCAATAATTGTAAACGTTCTGTTTAAATTATGTTCCGTGTAAACGATTTGTTTGTTTATCTATCTCAATTACTGTCGAGCTCACACCAAGTTCACATGAACTAATACTTGGTACAATATGCATCATCTATTGTCATTTAATAGTGCGCATCAAATACCAACCGCACGTGCTTGCATCTACATTCTACACACAATCAATCCTGGTTATCAAAAATTATGCATATTTGATTAACCTTGAAAGACAGCTTCACGGTGGTCAAAACGAAAGTAGACCAATCAAATAAATCATGGTTTGCTGTATCTTTGAACTGATTGCTTCGGGTTCAATGTTCAATTATAATTCCATCCCATCGCGATCGCTGGTAGAGGTAACGCCCACCCAGTGCCTTCTATATCATTGTCCAAGAGCTTATTACGAGGAAGGATGCAATAAGAACATCTGAAAGGTAATCTCTTCCTGAGTGGTCGCTGGGGAAATTGTCTCAAGAAGCTGGGAATAGGACAGATGAGAGATTATTCATATCCTGTATAATAGCATTAGAGAGTTTCTCTTGAGATGAAGAGGACAGGTATGAACACTAACAGTGGCATGCACAGAGTTTTGTTTCGGGGTACACTAGGAGGAGAAAACAGCAAATTCATTGAAAAAAATTAATGTTCTCCAAAATGACCTAGTAAGAATCACATCCTTGCAATGCTTTCAAGGAAATAAAGTAACCATTCCTTTATTTAGAATATTATGAACGAATTGTGCAATTTGGCTGTCCTGAAACGGGAAACCTTCCCAGTTGGACAGACAAAGCATTATTTTGTAAGGTAATAAAAAAAAAAAATAGATAAACAAAAAATTTGATTGTCTGTAAAGTCGGTTTACGGACGATAATTTTACGCGATAACGTCAAGCCAGCCGAACGCTTAAGCCGAACGCTTAGGCCGAACGCTTGTTCCGCGCCCTCGCTTGTACGCCCGGCTCAGGCGGAACATGACATCGTGACAATGAGTCATGCTTTTTCGTGAATGCGGCAGGCGTTCATCGATTTATAAGACGTTATCACGTCAAAAAACACTTACCATAGACAAATATTCCCTTCACGCAAGTTTTCGCTAAGAATTGCTGAATTCTGGCTGTAGCCGTTTTGGTTGGGATTTCATAAGCCAAATCAATTCATCTGCGCATACTACGAACCTATTTATTTATTTCTTTGGTATAATAATTAACATTTTATAATGTAATTGAATAACATCTGTGTAACATGTAATTAATGGCTAATCCGTGCTGAGGCCCCCTACAAAAAAAGGACAAAACGAATACGCAGAACAGTTTACTATACAAAGGGATGAAGTTATACAACACTCTACCAGAAACTTTAAAGGCCGCACCAATCGGAAAGTTCAAAATTTATTGTAGGAGATACATAGAACAAGAAAAAATATAGTTTGAAATATGAAATGATATAATTAATTAGGAAATTGTAAACTTTAATGTACAATTTACTAAAATAAAACAAATAAATAAATAAATTATTTATTATTATTTATTAGCGCAAGCTGGCGAGCCGTTTGCTACTATTTTAACAATTTTAACAAAGATAGAATTCCAATATTTAGAGCACTGGCTTCGGGTAGGAACGCTTTCTTTATTCTAGATCAGTGATTCCCAAAGTGGTTCAGGTGGACCTCTAGGGATCAGGTGAACCCCAGGTGGACGGAGGTCCACGTAGGCGCGATAAAGAAATGGGGGTTCACAAGTTGTAAGTAGGGATCCACGAACTGGTTTCGATTGAGACCCATCCCGTGCCCCATATCCATATCCCACCCTACCCCCCGTCTCAAATCCCATTATGCCCCCTCTATAACAGAGCGACTGGCTTACAGCGCACTTTGTTGTAACGGTTATTGGGAATATCGTAGAAATGCACCAGCAGGGGTCCACCGTGACCATTAAAATTTCGAAAGTGGTCTACGAGAAAAAAGTCAGGGAACATCTGTTTTATGAACTATAGCAGTTGATTCCTTCGGCACCGGTACAGAATCGCGAAACCTAGAAAACGCGCGTCCAACATGTGTATATAATTGACATTTTGTAACTTGAGAACGAGTCATTCGTACGACTTGTTCACAAGCTCGGCTGTGGAATGATTTGTCGGCATCTGTGTTTCCTCCCTCCTTTATCATGGATCTCTTCAAAACCCAGGTTCACTCCTTTCACACTTCCTTTCCTCAAAAAGATCCCCCACACAGCATCCTCAAAGATGACATGGGCCGTGAAAGAAATTGTTTTCCTCGGAGTTAATATTAAAAGAAAAACAAAATTTTCATATTTTTCCAACATTTTAAAAGTAAGCCAACATACAATATTGTTATTTTTTTTAGTTATTAAAGTTGTACTAATTAATAGAGGTGTTGGCATAAAACAAATTTGTTTTGTCTGACCGTCGCAATTTGTTCTGAAATGCTCTGTCTAAATAGACACTAATTGTGTATTACAAAGCAAACATTGACCACTCTGAGCCACATTTTTTGGAATACTTAATTTCTGTTTGTCACATGTTTTTGAGTGCGATTGCTGTGATGGAACTTAGATTGATTTCTTGCAATAAGTTAATATGATTAAGGTAGGATAGGCAGTGCTTATGTGCCCGTGTAGAATGAACGCCCCTGATCGTCAGCTAGAGAGATTCAGAATTGCTGACAGTTAACAGTTATCTGTATAGCTTGAGGCCTCCATTGCTAATAATTGCTGCTAATTACTCGTTTTTAATTGCCTACGGTAGAAATATATGGATGTATTAAGTTTTAAAGCAATTATAGCACACGGGCACAAGACGCTATTACAGCAACAAAACTGTTTCTGGTTTTCAATTGTCATTATTGAAAAAAATATTTTCAAAAGAATGCTTCTCCAGCATAGACATAGGAATATATAGACCTGCCCTAAGTGATAAAAAACGTATTATTTCCCCCTCCCCATACCGGTTCCATTTGGAATTTGGAACCGGCTGGGCTCACGAATGGCCTCGAGCGAATCTAAAAAATGTGACGTCATCATTCTTGTGCGAACCAGCGTCGGGCTTTGATCGGAACATTTTACGAAATAATACGGCAAAAATGGTGGCTTGTTCTATGAAAATGTGTGAAAATGGAAATGAAATAGAGAATAAACCCAATTGTCGTATTACATTCCATAGGAAAGCATTATTTTATTTTATTTTAAGCTTATTCACATCATATAATATGATCCGTTTTAATAACCATCTATTCACTATAACAAATGTACACGTTTCTCAAGTGTGCTCGTCGATGAACGCGAGAGGGGAATGGACATGCTGGGAGAAACAATTTATTTATTTAAATATGGCATTGCAACGCATGCCGGGTACCAGCTATTAATCTATAAATAACTTCAAAGGAGAATCACTAAACATTTTTTCCATTTACAAAGCAGTTATTAGCGGGTATTTATTTTTATAATGGAGCAATTCGAGCCGGCTAAATGCGAGTTCCGAGTAAGAATTATCGTGATACGTTAAAGTTAAAACAAAAATTAAAACGCTTAAAAATACACCAAACGCACTCTTTAAAATCGTCACAAGATACTCCCGACGTTGGCGATCACTCTGGTAAATACATTTCTATCTTGCGCTGCCCGGAATAGCTCCTCCACACTTCTAATACCAGTCCACTCTCGTTCATTTCGCAGCCAAGACATTGGTCTCCTACCAGGCCCTCAGCGAACCTCTATCTGGCTTTTTAATATTAATTGGAGCAAGTGATATTTCTCCGTTCGAAGTATGTGACCCAGATATGAAATTTTCCCGACTTTTACTTATGTGAATAGTTCTGTACCTGCTCTAGCCCACCTGAGAATTTCTGTGTTGGTGATCATGTTAGTCCATAGGACTTTGAGCATTCTCCGGTGAAGCCATAAAAAATACGTTTACAATCTTCAAAAACCGAATTCGACTACTGACGAACTACAGTTCACTCAATAACTTATTTTAGCTGAAAACTCATCAAATGCACAATCGCAACTCTCCAACTAACAGGCGAATCGAGCGTTGCTAAACAAATCGCCTAGTTGATCGGAGACTCAGATTGATCGATCGAAAAGTTGGGAACAGCGACCGCAAGTGTACAAAGGGCAATCTGACAAATTCTATTATGATTCTAGTTTTTTCTGCAAAAAACCACCAGACTTCAAAAACTAACATTCAGAAATATTTTTGAAGGAAGTGAACAGCTGATATATATATTTTTTATCGTAAGTACCATTATCACTGGAAATTCCAGACAGTATTCCGAATTCCGACCCATTTATATTCACGTAAGGTAGATGAAAAAATAACATTGACATTGTACCAGCTTTGCAGAATCCCCACAGGTAAGCAACGGGACTCAGGTAGTTTCAGCTTGCCTTTTCTCAGAAGGGAGGTCTTACTGTAGCTACTATCATAATAATATAACTTGTAACTGTCGGGTTGTATGAAGATGAACACTCCCACAGTACTATTGTGTATGGTGTATGGTATAGCATTATTTATCATTGGTCCACGACGCTGGGAGGCTGTGTACGATTGGAATTCTCAGCACGCTGAAGAATTCAACCCTAAGATATGAGATGTCTTGAATTCAACAAGTTAAAATGAAAGGCAGGAACACAGATACCGTTTTTATGCGAACGCTTTGCTGTCACGGGGTATTATCAAGAATGCATGTTGAGAAATTTGCTAGTCTTACAGAAGAAGACAAATACCATTGACACAATTACCACTTGAACGTTATAAACATCTTAAGGCGGCGCTTCCCCGCTCAAAAAGAAGAAGATGGAGAGATATGTAATTACGAATGTTGGACAGAGCGTGCTAATATTTTCAATGATAAAATTGAAGCGAAAATTGTGAAAATGTTTAATAAAACATGACTCGTTTAAAATAGAGCAAAAATCTCGTGGAAGGCATCTTAAGTATCATTTAAACACACCATTCCCTCCACACAGCATCCCAGATGACATAGGTCCTGAGGGAAATTATTTTCCTCAGGGCCTCCTGTTTGGAGTTAATGAAAAAAAAAATCAGTTTTCAAACAGCTCGCGTGCCACCTATTGCTATTTTTTTAAACAAATTTCATAATACTATAATAAATAATAAATGTTTACTACGCTCTATGTCAAAGCCTTTTAACTTACGGTATTTCGGCCTGGGGGGGAGCCGCTGACAAGTACATTAAGCCGCTTAACTCAACTCACAAAACATTAATTAGGATCATGTTCAAAAAACCCTATCTGCATCCAACGGAAAATCTCCTAATTACAAATAACATACTAGATATAAGGAAACTATTCATTAAAAAGATCATTCAAATTAACTGCATAAAATCCTCACCATGCCACGTAACTCACCCACAAAATACAAGAGCAAAAACGCATAATCAACTTCTTGTCCCAAAAATTAAATCAACCTTTGCCAAAAAGCACGAATCCTACCTCGCACCTCTCATTTACAACACATTCCTAAAAGAAACCACTTTTTGCTTGAATCAAAAAAACCTAAAAGGGTTCTATAAATATTTCAACACTTGGTTACTACACAAAAAAAGGGAATGCATCACCAAGTTACTAATAATCCCATCTTAGTCTAATTCTGACTCTCTATTTACATATATGCGATATTTAAATTTTTAGAGATTTATGCTTTCTTATTAATATTGCATATGTTTTACCCATGTCTAGTTTAATACTTTATATTATTTTGTTGAAATGTTATTGTTTTTAGATGCTAGCTAAACTCTTAAATTTAATAAAACTGAATACTGCATGCATGCGTATACGTTTGTGTATGTATGTTATGTTTGTGTGTATGTGTTTATAGAATTAATATGTATTTATATGCTAATTGTGTATTAATATATTCATGCACGCATATTTATGTACCCGTCTCAGAACAGACATCGTCTAGTGAGACGGGTTACAGACTTTTCTTGTATTATATTGTTACTGTAATAAACGCCCAGGTTGCCGGCAATTAAAAAAAAAAAAAAAATACCAGAGCTCAGTATAGACAGATCAAATCCCCAAAGTTTCATCGCAATCGGATGAACTGTTAGCAACGCATAATTTCATGATGCCAGATCTCACTATTGTATACAGTAAGGATCGCGAGCATGCGCACATCAAATCCCCAAAGTTTCATCACAATCGGATGAATGGTTTAGCAACGCATAGCATACATACGTACACAGACAGAAGCAAACATATTTTAATTTTTTATATCACAGATTTTAATGTCACATCACAAAGTATCTGCTTCGTACATACATAATCGGTATACATTCATGTGTAGAGATTTTAAAAATACTAATAAAATTGTTTAAGTACTCTAAAAAATTTTTAAAACATTTAACAAAAAAATAAGTACTTTTGCAGATTGCCAATATAATTTTATTATGCATCTCGAATTCAGGAACGATAAAATTAAATGTCAACGACTTTTAAATGAGACGTAAATTATAAACAATAGACCGATAGCCTGACACGAGTTTCTTGGTCGTATAACTCGGGGGAAAATCTGCTTCTTGTAAGCTTAAATTGGACGTGAAAATTTCATATCGGTCGTAAGTTTATATGTTCCTATTAAATTTTTATTTTATTATTAAGCAAGTATGTTAATATAGGAAATTAGGGTCGGTAGATTAGATGCTCTTTATCCTAGCTTCGTTTCATTCTTGGCTTTATTCTTCGAAATTCCAGAGGTTTTAGGAATATTTCAACTTTAAAATTTTTGTATACATCCTTAGTACGTAGTAATATCGAATATACCTCTTCGATATGGTCCCCATTTTAAAATACATTCAGATTCAATCGAGAAAATTCAACATAAATTTCTAAGACACATTAATTTTAAACTCGGCATTCCCATTGAAAACATAAACTATGATTAAATTTATTAAGACTTTCAGATCGAAGAATTATATCCGACTTAATATTTATGTTCAAAATTGTAAATGGTAGAATGGACAGTTCTGATTTAACTAAGCTCATTGAATTTCATTTACCCACGAGAGCCACTCGTTCTAAAATCCTGTTTAAATGCTACAATAACCGGACTGAGTATACGAAACACTCGCTTGTACCTAGATTACATGAAGTTACTAATAGATATGCTGATGTGGCAGATCTATTTAATACAAGAAGGCTATACTATCAAATATTTTCAATCAGTATTAACTTTATTTGCACTGTAGAATTTTATATGTAATCTCTATTGTCATTTTTTAATCAAAAGCTACAATTAACTGTTGTACTCTTTTTTATTATTTCATATTTAACTATGATTTTGTTAGGTAATTCATGTTTATGGTATATGTATACCGTTTATATTAAATAAATAATGTTATCGTAAGAATAGTATACAAACAAACATTTATCTATGATTTTAAAAGAGGAACGTGTTTCTTTACAAAACCAACATATCATCCATCCCATCATCACGAAGTTTTAAAATGTGGTAACTCTTGTAGAATAAATCTCTAGAAGAGTAATAATTTACTGTAATTCTTGTATATGTAGATTCTAGATTAGTAACTGTCTGAGAAAATTGACTGTAATCACTTTCTGGGACCTAGGGTAGTTGGGTTAGAAGAATCTAATAATATTTGGATGATTTATATAGCGCTGTTTTTGTAAAAAAATCACCTCAAGGGCGCTATGCAGATGAATGACGGGTATCCTTTTCTAGTACCTAGACTCTAGACTCAGTATCTATTAATTGTTGAAAAAAATAACTGGTGTTTTTATGTGCTGTTATCAAAGCTATCATGAGGAATATAGGTAACACTTAATACTTACTGCTACTCGTGACAAAAAATAACAAGAAGTGTACAATTACTTTCCAGATTCGTGAGCCAGGCTATACGAGCAATTTTATTAATTTAGCATAAACGTGCATTTTTTTTTACTAATGAAATAAAATTCCTATTTTGTTTTTTCGAGATATAAAGTAGACTATGTCACTGTACAGTCCTCTTAACTATTCCCGTGCAAAAATCACGTCAATCGGTCGCTCCGTTGCGACGTGACAAGGAAAACAAACAAATACACACACTTTACTGTTTACAATATTAGGATTGTGGATGGTTCTTTTTGATAAAAATTGATTTCTCACAATAAAACACTTTGTCCTTAGTCAGAAGACTAATGTCCGTTCTCTTATGCTTTCAAAATCTATCTGTTGGTAGAAACATTTTTTTGTGAACTGGAGGGGCGAACCCATGTACTAGAGACATCTCTTGGGGAACTCTATAAAAAAGTGATTAGTGAGAAGAATAGAATTTACCATTTAATACGGATATGATTGAAGACGTATCTTACCATGGAAAAGATGCCGGAGATAGTCCAGACCAGCAGGGAGGCGTTGACGCTGCCAGTGTGCAGCAAGACCCCGGTGGGGGACACGAAGATTCCGCTGCCGATGATGCTGCCCACGATCACCGTCACCCCGTTCAGCAGGCTCATCTTGGCCTTCAGGGTGATTTCTCCCGTCTCCGCTGGTGGGTCTGGGAACCACAAATAAAAGAGGTTAGTTGTTTTGGTTATGTGGAATATAGTTACATTTCTTCGTGGTGGACAAGACTGATTGTGATGCAAATTTCTCACGTAAAAATTATCAACTGTGGAGCTAAATATACAAACGAAGCCTTTTAAAATACAATCCGATCTGATTGATCGCAGAAATAACAACGTTGGAATGTACATTCATACGCGTACATGAATTCATGACAATCATTTTGATTCCCTTACACATTGATATAAAGCATCAACGTGAATCAGGGTTAACTAGTACTGGGTGGATCATGACCAAGTGATCGGGTACTTTTAAATATAGTAAAAAGCCAAGGATGGTTTGACGCACAGCCGCCGTATTGATGTAGACCATGGAAGTATAAATTGTGTCGACGGGCGTTTTGAGTCTTTTAGGCAAATTAAATAAGAAAGAAAACTTTAAACACAAAAAACCCAAAATAATACTCCGCAAGAAGTGAAATCCTATCTCAAGTTGCAGTACAGTTACTAAGTATCATTTTACTAAAAAACCATTTGAATTTTTTCCATGTAAAGTACCTTTAGTTAACACATTTCGTCATTACGTTACAGTGGCACCTTACATAGCTATTTGAATTAGCGTATTTGGCATAGTTACAAAGAAAACATACTGTCCATGCCATATAACTATACCAAATACGCCAATAGGGAGTCTGTAAACTCATGGTTAGGAACTCGGAACATAAATAATATTGAAATCCAAATCTTAAGCCTCGTTCCTGCGACACAAGAGTAGTTAGTAGGTAAATCTGAGATAGACTGTCATTGCAGTTCCAGGCTGCAACCGCAATAACAACCCATTTCAGATTTCAGGTATTTACTATCTATATTTCTATGTCACGAGAACTAGAATCGAGACGCCCGGTCTAGAAAATTTAAAAAAAATCTATGGTCGCTCGCCACGCCCATCATGGGTAACTGAGCTGATAGCTCATCGATGAAATGATTGAATTTTTATTGTAAAAAATGAGCCGATCGATCTTTGGTGGTGAGTGATCGGGTCAAAATGATCGAGTCGATTGAGGAATGGTGTTAAAACTATGAAAAGACACAAATTTTGTTAATATCCTCAATTCTCTGTCGCCTTTTAACTTAAGACGACGCTTCCCGGCCCAAAAAGAAGAAGATGGAGAGATATGCAATTACGAATGTTGGACAGAGCGCGCCAATATTTTCAATGACAAAATTGATGCGAAAATTGGGAAAATGCTTAATAAAACATGACTCGTTTAAAATAGAGCAAAAATCTCAGAAACATTGTGATTTTTTTTTTCACAAATATAACTTGTAAAATAATAGAAATAGACTTCTTTTAAATAATTTCCGGAGCATACTTTGTGATTTTTTTTTTGAGGGAATTTCATATAATTTGCGTTTCGGCGTAGAATTCGATATTATCTTAAAAAATAACATATATTTTTTTTGAGCTTAAAAACTTCAAATGTTTAAGGGAGATACGTAAGAAATCGGTCGAAATTCGGATAGCGGCGGCTTAATAAAAATCCTCCCATAAACATGCTTTGATTTTTGATACTTCTAGCGACGAGTTTAACAATGTATAACCCAAAATGGTCGTCCAAAAGGAGAAATTTCTAGCAGCAACTCCGTAATACAGTTAGTAAAGTTTCCAATTTCAAACCCACACATTGAAAGCCGTTAAAATAAAATATCCCCTGATAAATTAATCCTTTCACAGTGTTAGAGTAGGGGCTTCAACAGGTCCGGAACTCCGTATGTAAATGAAGTCCAAGCACCCGAGGGGTGGGAAGCTGTTTAATAATTTTCCCAGAATATTTCGACAAGTTTGACATCAGGAAGTTGGTTTTGATGCGTGGATTAATAACACTGGGAAAATACAACTTAGAAGGAAAAACCCGTAGAGAAACAGCGAGATTTTATGAGGCAGATATAATCACAAGCATAACAACAGGATAAGTAGAATTCGTTAATTTAATCAAAATACATTCTCAGTAACACACACTTTTTCCTTTAGTTATTGCCTTCTCAAGGAGCATTTATTTATTTTATTTATTTATTTATTTATTTAAGGGACATTAACAGTCTTAGTAATACAATAAACATAAGAGGATGATAAAAAAAACAGACCAATTATTAATGTTCACAGATAGGTATTTAGAAACAAGACTAACTGAATATAAACTAGAAATTTAAAAAAAATAATAAGTGTACAAATGTGAATTCAACAAATGGTAAACTAATACACAACATTAAAATAAGTGTGATTAAAACTGAAATAGACTGCAAAATAGGGATTTGGGTTGGGAAGGGTAAGGGGAGGAGAGGGATAAGGGAAAGTTGCCAAGTAATATAAAAATATTAGATACAATTAATTTATGTGTTATTCGCACCTAAAATGTTATACAGTGAAGTTCTGTAGCGACAGTAACTAGCAGTAAATACGTCAGCACGTGTTAACAAGATATTGTTTCAACAAGATATTGTGTTAGTTTTTATTATTGTGCCAGAACAGAGAATAACCTCGTCGAATTTAACGTTTCAAAGTTAACGTTTTCATTTCCAATCATGTCACACAATTTGGGAGGCGGGAATGGGTACCGCCGCCCCGGGAACCTTTATTGGATAACCAACACCTCTGCCATAGGTCACCCCAAGTGGTTCGCTACGTTTGGTGATTTAACAGGGGTGCCCGGGTTCATGTGGCGAGGTTTGTTTAGGTCTTGGAGGTGGATAACCAGGACACACTGAACCCCAGATTCCTAACCACCCTTAAACCCCTCCCCTCCTTCCTTTCCTTGAAAAAACCCTCCGCACAGCATGCCCTAAGATGATCTAAGGGAAATTATTTTCCTCAGGGCCTCCTGTATGGGGCTCATGTAAAAAAAATGTCTGATTATGTCTAAAAGGGATCGAAATGAAAATCTAGTCTCTTCCGACGGAAGCATTCTTCCGAACAGACCCTTCATTGATTCGCGTGGTGTAACTCTAAGTGACCAGCTCAGTTATAGGGGCTACATCGAAGCCAGTGTTAAGTTGGCCTCTCAGAAGCTGGGCATACTGTACAGGGCCCGCAGATACTTTAATAGTTCACAACTGCTAATATAAACCCTGTACAATCGCAACATTGTTTCCTCAAATAGACCATCCACACAACAACAGAGAAAAGAGATACAAGTGTGTCAGCTGTTTCGGCGTTCAAAGACATTATCAAACATTAAATTAAATTTTTGAAATAGTGACTTACCTTTGGCGTCACCATTCTTCTTCTCGGTGTCCAGTTCTATCTTCTCCTTGCTCCCCAGCGACACCTTGTCTTCCGTCATGTTGCACTTACTTCAGATATTACCTGGAAGAAAAAAATACATTAATATCCTTGTTCACACTTTTCACGCATGTTGCTCTTAGGCAACTACCTATTGTATGCCCTCCGCCTTAATTTAGTCAGTTGATCTCACCTCGCCGCAAGGGAAACAAGTTCTAAAACCGCATCGCTTTAGTAAGTCTATAATTCGCACCGCAATCAACCAGTTCTATAAAATCGCCGCGTGGAAAAGAGTTCCCACAATCCGCAACCATTCGTAAAACTAAATTTTTTTCCGTCGCACCGCCCCCCTCATCTCGCTTGTCATCATTATATCACCAAATCTTAAAATCCCAAATCTTTCCAAACTAACACTTACTTTCCTGGTGAAATAAGAATAAGTGGATTGCAGGAAGCAGTTTTTTGTGTAAGTGAGATTATAATAAATAGATATCAAAACCGTAGTTCAGTCCATTTGCGCTTTAACAACCCTAATTAAAAACAGTAATATCCTAAAGGGAAATTCCAGAGACTGTGCGAGGAGAATTGAGCCTGCAACAACGGAGGAACAAGACAGGGAAGCCTGGAGGCGTCTTAACGAAGTGATGAGTTTTTGGCCCGAATCGGCTTATAGAAGGGAAACTATTAATTGCTGTGAATGGTTCTTCATAAATTAAAAAAATCCTTCTTGAAAGCAAAACACTGTCAGCCTTACTAATAAAAGTGGTGTATTTTTTTTAACCTTAAAATCTAAACAATATTTTTTTCTGAATATTTTTGGGGTATTTTGCCGTGTTGCGCTACCTCCTTCTTTAGCCAACGTTTCGGACAGTTTTACAATGTCCACCAACATTTTGTACAAATCTGTCCTGATGATGGACACTGTAACGCTGTCTGAGACGCTGGATAAAAAGGAGGTAAGGCAACACGGCATAACACCCCAAAAATAAATAACGAAAATACTTTTGGCCGTGATAATCTGAATTCATGCATAAACAACCTTGTAGTAACAATCCTGACCAATGCATACATTCAAGGTATTTTGAATCTGATACAAATTTTAGAAAATACTTTCCTTTTATTAGGAAATCTGCAGGAACCGTCAGTTTACTTTATATCTCGTTTTATAAATTACAATAATAATTGACGGTCCAGCGGGAAGGCTCTTGACTTGCGTTCCGAAGGTCGCGGGATCGAATCCCGGCGTGGCAAATAAATTTTATTTGATTAATTTGTGTTATTTTACAATTTATTCATTTGAAATAATTTACATTATATTCCATATTATACCTTCCACACAGAGTGGAAGATACTCTCAGTATCGCCCTAGTGTGAGACCACCATTCAGAATTGAAAAGTTGCTTGAAATGGCTTTAGCCGTTTTTGGTGACCACATCTGAATAGCCAGGTACTTCCCACCTTCCTCTTCCCTATCTCCTTCCCCTCCCCACTACCTTCAGCCTCACAACATACCCCAATTGGGGATGCCATAGTCTCACTGACTCCAGACGAGAGCAGTTGGGACTCTTGTGCGGTATTTGCAAAAAAATATAATAATTTCCAGAGAATTAAATGATATTTTGGATTAATTGTTTGCGCAATGTAAGGACGTTGATTTCTTGGATTTACATCTACCTGCACATTAACAAACAAATCTTCTATGGAATTCTCGCCAAATTCACGAGAAAACAGTCTGTAGCGACGCGCTACTAAAATAATACAAGCGCAAAATAGAACCTTCGAGGTCCCGCCGTGATGTGACCTAAAACGTGTTATGTATTCCATCGTGATACATACACATTACTGTCAACGTAATAAAGACGCTGTAATTCGCCAATATCTTTCATCGTCTCTACAATTTAAAAAACAATATGTCCAAAATAACCTAATTTTTTTAAAGACGGAAATCTCATGCGTCATTCTGCAAATATGCTACGTTGCCAGCCCTTTCGCAGCTCAGTTACATACCATTTTTATTAGTAAGAAATCATATCAGAACTTGTACAGACTTTATTCGATGCGTAAATAAAATCACGTCTAACGGTTGTAAAAGGTTTTTCTTTGTTAGTGAGGCTGATAGTCTTTATTTAGAGGAAAAACTCTTATAATTACGAACAAGTGCGTACGACGGCCTGGAGCTTAACGACCTATCTATCATCCTCTCAATATCTCCCTGATTCTCAAAATGTCACGGTTCCCCCTTGGTATATGGTACTCACCACGGAGGGGCGAATCTATATACTAACAACTTTGATCTACACTAGAGGCATCTAGCATGCATGAACAAAGACAAAACAAAATTGCTTATAAACTCTAAACCAGTAACTATAAAAATTGACAACCAACCACTCGAATATGCGACAGATTACATCTATTTAGGACAGATAATATCTCACAAAGATCAAACCACTAAAAAAATCGAGCGAAGAAAAGCAAATGGATGGAAGAAATACTGGTCCTAGAAAGAAGTCTTGAAATAAAAGTGAAAAATGTGAGCAACAAATTAAAAAAAATAACATATTTTTTCAAAGCAATAAGAAAAATTTTAGATAAAGGACGATTAATTAAAATTTATTATGCATTAGCCCAATCTCATCTACAATATGATCTTATCGGATGGGGAAACTCGTGCAATTTCACTGTAAAACCAGTCCTCATAGCACAAAGGGCAATTTTGAAAATTATACTTGGAGTCCCCATCAGAACTCCTACAGACTACGTTTTTAAGGCACTAAATTTAATGTCACTAAAACAATTATATGCAAAAGATATCCTAATATGTGCATTCAAAATCTAGAAAAACTTTGCACTGACAAACTCAGACCGATTCACAAGATCCACATCACAACATGCATTCCACCAACCAAAAACTAAAACGACTTTTGGACAAAGAAATATGCTATACTTATCTATAAAATTATTTAATATTCTACCACTTGCAATTAAACCGTTAAAAAAATAAACTAACTGGTATCTCAGAGATGGCAAGAGAAATAGAGGACGTCAACAAATAAGATGGGAAGACGACCTAGAACTCACGGAAGGACGTCATTGGAGAAGAGAAGCGCTTGACAGGTCCCAGTAGAAAATGTTAGAGGAGGCCTATGCCAAGAGGCAAACTGAGCTTCGGGATATATTATAACAAACAAGAACATGTCAATATTCATACCTAACAGAAGTCAAGAATAAAAAGGCTTATTATTATATTACATTATTAGAGCCATCTATGTCTCGTAGCACGTAATCTTAGAATTACGATGTTGATTCAATTAAACAAATATATCAACAGAATATTATAGGTTAGGTACTGTGAATCTTGAATCAATCAATCTTGTAACCAACGTTGATAGATCCTAGTGGAACGGAACACAACTTGAAGTGTGGCCTGAAAAGCTTCTCCTGAAATTGCTTGTTTATCGACCATCACCACTGAATAGACAATACACACTAGAATTGCCTTCCATGTAAAAAGAAATGGAAACCAATCTAGACACTGATATCTTTTGGTTCTAGCCCATTTAGCAAGCCTTCTGTCTCTTTTACACTTACTTGACGTCGTATACCACCATCCCGTTTGAATTTCATATTTTTATTAAATATAAACCACCCTGAGGAAAAATATTTCCCTGTTTGGGGATGCTGTGGGGAGGGATAATGTTTAATTATTTGTGTGCATATATATTTTTTTTTCAGGTTCTCAATAAAACAGTTATCCACCAAAATATTATGGAGAAGATAACAAAATTCAAAAAAGGGTATATGGGGGCATTTTTACTATGTTGTGACGTATGTCAAAAGATGGTTACTGAACTATCTACAGGTGACATTAAAGATGTCGATGCTCAATGCAGAATCATTAAGCAGTTGAGTTGCTCTGTTTAATGGCGCATTCTGATACGCAGAAGTTCTCGCTTTCGGAGCACAAAAAGGTGGGTGGGATCTATATGGGAGATATACGCCCACGTGGCTTTTTTAAAATTTATTTATCTTTATACAGTATGTTTACATTGGGTTTTTCGATGCCTGTCTCACAAGGATATACCTGTGTCGAGACAGGCTTAGAGGTACATAAATTAACATATTTGAGGAACATATTTGGTAGTTACAAGAATATTTAAGGTTAAATACATATTTATTTGAATACAATAAAAATAGAAAGGTGATTGGAAGTGTGGGCAAATACTTAAAGAGAGTTGTCATATAAATGAAGGAAGAGATGAAGTACAGTACATAGTAAATCTATTTATGGAATTAAATTTGACGTGATTCTAATTTTTATTTATTTTATTTGGATTACGTCGTTTGTAAATTGTGTTATGTCTACGTGTGATTTATTTTACAGATGTTTGCAGTAGTCCAATACTTACAATCCATTATTTTACATCTTGCTAATGGAGTACTTCTACACTATTGAACTAACTATGTAAAAACTCAAGTAAAAAATATTTAAATAAGTTAAATTAGTAGAAAAAAAATAAGAGTGAAAAGCAAACATACGCAAATAAAACGCAGATTGCTCTAAAAATTATTTTGGTCATAGATATGACCAAAAGAAATGATTTTGTAGTAAAATAATACTTTTGAAAAAAATGTAAGTTAGAACCTTGTCCAACTGAGGTGAGTATTGAGACCATCGCTATAAAATTAACAGAAAGTCAAACGCAAAGCTTTCACGATGATAGAAATAAACTAATGTTCATCCAAACTTCACTAATTTGAAAAGTTCATAAACTAAATCTAATATAAGGTCTGAACACAAAAATTCAGTTTTCTACATTATTTTCACATTATAGACGAAATGATGTAATTTGCAAGCTGGCAATGTCATCTGACTGTCAAATATTATTTTAGAGCGCAATGACACTGAGTGTATAGAACACTGTAAACCACATTTAAAAAACATTTTTTTGTTCTTGAAGAAGCACCGTTGTTAAGGTACGTAATGGTATTTAATGACATAAATTTGATTAAATGGTGTTTTAATTTATTGTTATCAAGTTTAATTTGTAGAACCCCATTTTTTTTTTGTTTTCTTGAATATATTTTTTTTTTATTTATATTTTTTGAATATATAAGAGAAATAATAAAAAAAATGTTGTTATTTGTTTAATTTAATTTAACACAAATTTGAATTTAACAGTAGGTAGAAAGGAAGAATCACTGATAGTGAGTTTAGTTACACTACTTTTAGATCTAAATGAGTTAAATACATTCAGATCTAAAATTAGAGACATGATCTAAGCCCGGGCAACACAAGGCACTTATTAAACAAATGTGAGCAATTTCCAAATTGTGCTTTATATTTTATTTCAATATCGTTATTCTTCATTATGTGAACACAAAATTGCATAGGTAAAATATATCTATAAAATAAATAAATTAATAATATAAATGAAATAAATTTAGAAAGAGTATCCGAAATGCGAGATCTTGGCAAAATAATGGATGAAAAACTAGACTTCACGGTCCACATTCAACTAACTGGAAATAAGGGTATGAAAACATTAGGTTTTGTTTTAAGAACAATTAAAAACTTTGAATCGTTACAAATCATTAAACTGTTATACATATCCCTTGTTAGAAGCCTAATGGAACATAACTCCATAGTCTGGTCGCCTTTCTACAAAATTCACATTCATAATGTTGAAAGAATTCAAAGAAAATTTCTACGTTACGTAAATTTTAAAATTAACATCTCTTTAGAGAACATAAATTACCCGTCTTTAATGAATATGTTAAATATTCCAACTTTAGAAAACAGACGAAAAATTAACGACCTAACCTTTTTATTAAAATTATTAAATTCTAAATTCAACTGTTGTGAACTCCTGCAATTGATAAATCTACACGTACCTACACGATCGACTAGACAAATATTAACATTTCATATACACACATCTCATTCCAACTATAGTTTGAATTCTCCAATACAGCGTTTACATAGCCTTGGTAACCAATATTTAAACAATATGGATGTTTTTTTTTTTTTTTTTTACATGAGCTCCACACAGAAGGCCATGAGGAAAATAATTTCCCTCAGGGCCTATGTCATCTTTGGGGATGCTGTGTGGAGGGTTTTTTTAAGGAAAGGAAGGGAAGGAGAGTTCTGGGAAGGAAATAGGTTTAAGGGGTGGGTAGGAATCTGGGGTTCAGTGTGTCCTGGTCATCCGCCTCCAAGACCTAGACAAACTTCACCCCAAGAACCCGGGCACCCCTGCTAAATCACCAAACGTAGCGAACCAATTGGGGTGACCTATGGCAGAGGTGTTGGTTATCCAATAAAGCCTATTATCCAATTCCCGCCTCCCAAATTGAATGTATTGTCTGGTCAGTGGTTGAGTGGGCATCGCGTTTGGGTTCCACCCGGGCGTCCCGTGTTCGATTCCTCGACTGGCTAAGTCCTCCATCACAACACAAGCAACATTTTCGGCTTTCTGTGGTGGTAGTAGGAGATTTTCAAACATTGTTGGGTTATTCGTAACCCGGGAATGTTTGTATTTCTTTAAAAAAAAAAAAAAAATTTGATAATAAATTAAATTTATCAAACTTTAAACGACGTATGTGTCAACTATTTATTCCTACTTCTTAAACCATCTTTATCTCTATTTTTACTTACCATATATTCTATGTTACCTGCTTTGTGTCATATTTGGTGTTATCTATATTTTCTTTCTTATATTTTATGTTATCTTTAGTTTGTTTCTTATATTTTATGTTATTTCCTATATTTTATCAAAAACATGTACTGAACTATATATAAAAGCCCTATGGGCGTTTAACTAAATAAATAAATAAATATCTAAATGCAATTCTAATTTTGAGATCAGTTATGCCTTTTTAATTTTTTACAAAAATGTAGGTTACACAGCTTTCCATTTCCACCATGAGTTATATTTTTAGTATTGCCTTTTGCCTCCTGAACAACAGTGGCGCCTTCCTATGTTTTCTATTCTTATTTAACAAATTGTATTTTGTCTCAACACATATTTGCCTTTGAAATAATCGAGAACTTTTTTATAAGTGTTTTTATAAGCCTAGAAAAAAATAAAGTATCAGGCCTATAAAAAACTTCTTTAAGGTTCAAAATCTTCTACTTACGAATCCCTTTTCGGTTATGGTTTTATTTTATAATATAGCTGAACTTCGAAAAATAAAATGAAACATGCTTTTTGATAATGTTTTTTATGAGTAAATCCAAACGGGCAACAAACGGGAATTTAAACCTTATTGCCAACTGCATAAGGAGTGTTATTGTTAGCGGCCTGATCCCGAATTTTACACGACGTGGTGCATCGTCTTAACTAAGGATTCCTGGATTTGAATGTGGATATTATTTTGCTGTTCGGTGTTTTCTCCAATTAGAAAACAAAAAAAAAAAATTTTTAGTCGTACTACGCTACTGATTGCAGTGGCACACGTCGCAAACGATTGCGTAATACGCGCTCTTAGCAGCCCCGTGCAGACGAGACAGAGTGCGTATCATGTAATGCGCTATGTGACGACCTCCGTGGTCAAAGTGTAAAACTGTTGATTTGCTATAAATTTTATTTGATTAATTTGTGTTAATTCACAATTAATTAATTAAAAATAATGTACAGTGTATTCGCGGCACGTTCCAGAGTGGAAGATACTTGCAGTATCGCCCTGGTGTAAAACTACGATTGAGAATTGAAACATTGCTTGAAATGGCTTTAGCCGTGTTTGGTGTTCAGATTTGAAAAGCCAGGTCCTCTTCCGTCCTGGTCTCCCTCCACCGTCCTCTTCCCAATCTCCTTCCCCTACAACTTACTCCAATCGGACGTGACATAGTCTCACTTGCTCCAGACGGGAGCAGCTGGGACTCTTGTGAGGTACCTATTCACATAAAAACGTGGTGTCCAGTGGAGGCATAATATGATGGGAAAAATGTTTTTTGTTGGTTAAACAAATTGTCATCGAACAGCAAAATTACATCTAGAATTTTACTCCAAATATACCCATTACACGGTAGGTTATGGGGTAAAAGTCACAAAAAAACATATAATAATTGAATGATAATGAATACGTCCCTCCATTTGACACGACGACACTAAGCCGAGCTTAAGCTAAGTGACAGGCGCTAAGCTTAGTGACAGCGCATGTCCTCTCCATATAAATACTTCCATGTTTGCGTGAGATCTGAATAAGCTGCTAAAACTTTATATTAAATTCCACGACGTCCTCAGAAGCCTAGACCAGTGGTTCACAACTATTTACGCTCAGCAACACCGATTATTATCAAATATTTATCAAAAAACTGAATTCAACTGTGATGTTAATTAATAAATCGATTTCGAAAGATTAAGATAAAATTATTTTTTCTAGTAAAGTTATGCTCAGTTATTACAAAAATATGTATATTTTTATTATAATAAGGTTATACCGTTGTTCATTAGCAGATTTGTTAAATTTTCAAACGAAATATTGTAGTATTCAACACACATTTCCAATCATATAATCACACAATAAAATAAATCAATAAATTTCTAAGGAAAGCTATTATTAAGAAAAATAATTCAACCATTTTATTAAAATCATTAAAAAAACCGAGCTTTTTTTTTACATGAGCTCCACACAGGAGACCCTGTGGAAAATAATTTCCCTAAGGTGTCGGTGTCAGAAAGAGAAAACATCACACTTCATAATAAAATTTAAAAATAACAAAATAATTAATATTTATTTATTTATTTATTTATAAATAAACGCCCTTTTTCGGGGCTTTTACATATATAGCATAGAAAAAACATTTTATTGTACATAACTGAACTGCCTCAATGACAATATTTTAAATTTATTCAAAGATAAATTGAAATTCATATGTACACCTTTATAAAACCAAAGTTTCCGACAGCATTTTGGAAAATTTTTGATTTTTTTTTTGCATGAGCTCCACACAGGAGGCCCTGAAGAAAATAATTCATCATAAATAATCATCTTTGGGGATGCTGTGTGGAGGGTTTTTTAAAGAAAGAAAGGAGGGGAGAGTGCTGGGAAGGAAAAGGGTTTAAGGGGTGGGTAGGAATCTGGGGTTCAGTGTGTCATGGTCATCCGCCTCCAAGACCTAGACAACAAACCTCACCCCATGAACTCGATACGTGAATTGTGACGAAAATACTTAAGTTTGTCGATTTATTTAGGGTCATAAAAAATAATATATTTCAGATTTTTTACACACTTATTTTGCTTAGATATTATCGAAAAATTATAAATACTTATGATTAAAAAATAATTACAATAAGTATATAATTTTATCACGACGCGTTTGTGCATTTTTATTGCTAACTTGAATGTACATATAATATATAGGTACATAAGCAAATTTTGAATGAAATAAAATCGATATTGATTCATACTCAATCTTTCTCGTAAGAACCGCCCTATACAGTTGCAAGGGTACAATTGCAACATCATCTTGAATTCTCGGTTGCTGGTTAACAGTTAACTTAAGCATATATATATAAAGAAAAAAAATGAAAGTAATAAGTGAAGTGTAAATTAAAATGTACCTTTATATTAGACTATATAAGTTTAATAAATAACATTGAAGATGAAGATAGGTAATACTATCATATCTAAACAGAACATGAAATGGAAGAAGACGCAGTGTTTGTTTGATTTAGTACTGGAAAACTGCTTATTCCTTTGCCCAGTTCCTACCACCAAGTAACTAATCAGTTCCTTTATCCAAGTACCTACCCATCCCACGCCAAGACAAAACGAAATAAAACGTTCGATTTCCGCATTCACTTGTTTTTATTGACTTGTTGAAAACGCACTCGATTCGAGTTCGGTAAAATTTGTGCATCTTACTTAATTGAAAGTAACGCCATAAGTTTAATTTGGGAACTTATGATTACACCCGCCGCGGCTGCAGAAGTAACCGTGTTTACTACTATAAGTGAACTATTATAAAGACAAAAGGAGAATTGTTAAAAGGACCACAGAACCAGCGGCAAATGTCTAGTGAATTCAGTAAGTTTTGGCAATACCTATCCTTTTCCTTTTCCTTTGAGTAGTTTTTCAGTAATTGATGTTTTAGATTCACACCGCACCCGCATGCGAACGAATTGATTCGCGCAACCACGCAGAAAAATAAAGTTAGTTGAAGATAATATTGTTAATTTTGAATTTGAAATATGAGGTCGAAACAATGACTTAAAAAAATAGGCCGCAATGACCGATGCTTAAGGCGGCGCTTCCCGCCTCAAAAAGAAGAAGATGGAGAGATATGTAATTACTAATGTTGGACAGAGCGCGCCAATATTTTAAGTGATAAAAATGAAGCGAAAATGACGAAAATGCTTAATGAAACATGACTCGTTTAAAATAGAGCAAACATCTCGTGGAAGGTATCTTAAGTATCATTTAAAGAAACATTGTGAATTTTTTCACAAATATAACTTGTAAAATAATAGAAATAAACTTGTTTTTAATAATTTTCGGAGCATACTTTGCGATTTTTTTCTATCGAGGGAATTTCATATAATTTGCGTTTCGGCGTGGAACGTGTCTAGATATTATCTTCAAAAATAACATTTATTTTTTTAAGAGCTTAAAAACTTCAAATGTCAAAGGGAGATATGTAAGAAATCGGTCGAAATTCGGATAGCGGCGGCTTAAGTTACTGTGTCACGATAAGACAAGTGATCCTGGATTCAATTCTCAGTTGCGTCTAATTTTTCTACACCTTGTTCTGAATCATGTTTCATTTAGATTTATTAGTACCTTCTCCAATGTAATATTACATCGATGGATATAACATTCGAAAGTTATTAAAATAAGTTATTACAATGAAATTAAGTTTAAAACATAATTTAGAAAAGTAAAACCGAGATTACATAACGACTTTATATTTGTACCATCTCTTTTAATTAGATATTCGTAACCATATTCATGAAAATCTGATCTGATGTAACCTGCGACCCCTTTATTACCCACGCCGACCCCTGCTGACGCGATCCCCATTTGAGAACCACTGACCTAGATTGTGCGATGACGCAGGATAATTTACTTGCAGAATGAAGTGTTAAATGGAAATTAAAGAATTTAAAACAGTCGTTGTTTGAATTTACTCATTTATCTACTAGCGCACCCGAAAAAAACCAAATAATTTTATCTTTTTACATTTTTTTTTTTTTTTTTTTTTACGTGAGCTCCACATAGGAGGCCCTGATGAAAATAATTTTCCTCAGGGCCTATGTCATCCTTGGGGATGCTGTGTGGAGGGTTTTTTTTAAGGAAAAGGGGAAAGGAGAGTTCTGGGAAGGAAAAGGGTTTAAGGGGTGGGTAGGAATCTGGAATTCAGTGAGTCCTGGTCATCCGCCTTCAAGACCTAGACAAACTTCACCCCATGAACCCGGGCACCCCTGCTAAATCACCAAACGTAGCGAACCACTTGGGGTGACCTATGGCAGAGGTGTTGGTTATCCAATAAAGGTTCCCGGGGCGGCGGTACCCATTCCCGCCTCCCAAATTGAAAGGCCCTGAGAAAAATAATTCCCCTCAGCCTCATTCCCCTCCTTTTCAAAGATGATGTTGAAGTTCCATGCTTCTGAGTTGTCCTTTCAGCTCCTCCCACTGCGGTGTAAGACGATGTTACGAATACTCTTCCTGCTGGAGAGGTCAAAAGGTCGCCCTCAACCGTTTCGACCGGCCACACAGAAGGTGGGAAAAACATACGCCGCCAAACAAACCTCACCCCATGAATTAGGGCTCATCTGCTAAGTCATCAAACGTAGTGAGTCAACTGGGGTGACCTATAGCAGGGGTGTTAGTTATCCAATAAATGTTTTTTTATTTTTATTTTTTTTTTTTAATATGAATGCCGCACAAGGGTCCCAACTGCTCCCGTATGGAGCCAGTGAGACTATGGCATCTGGGGAAGGAGATGGGTAAGAAGAAGGTGGGAAGTACCTAGCTATTCAGATCTGGTCACCAAACACGGCTAAAGTCATTTCAAGTAACGTTTTATTTCTGAACGGTGGTCTTACACCAGGGCGATACTGAGAGTATCTTCCACTCTGGGACGTGCCGCAAATATACTATATATTATTTTTAATGAATTTTATTTGCCACGCCTGGATTCGATCCCGCGACCTTCAAGAGCCTTACCGCTGGACTACGCCGGCCGTCCCATTCCCGGAGCGGCCAAAAAATAAAATTATGTACAACACAATAATTTAAAAAATAATAACTTGTAATAGATATGAGCGCAGCAAACACAGTTACACAAAATCATATCAGATTAATACTGAAAATATTAATAACCTATGTATTAATAATAATTACACTGGAAATGTAATTTTACTAATTAGTTTATAATTGGAAACCACGAACAACTTCCCGTTCACGGAATAAGAATTTGGCGTAGATTGAATTTGTCCAAAAATATACTGATTTTAAGAAAATGTATATAACAATAATTTTTAAACCTTGAATGATTCGTAGAATCGAATAAAGAGTATGTCTGATTTTTTTTCAAACCATTACATCAATTTGAATGATTTCTATAGTTTGTGATTCCTGCACAAGATTTTTATGTTTTATTTTTTCAGGGCCAATTTCATCTTTGGGGATGCTGTGCGGAGGGTCTTTTAAAGGGAAGGAAGGAGAGAAAGTTCTGGGATGGAAAAGGTATTTTTTTTTACGTGAGCTCCACACAGGAGGCCCTGAGGAAAATAATTTCCCTCAGGGCCTATGTCATACTTGAGGACGCTGTGTGGAGGGTTTAAGGTATGATGGAGTGGATAGGAATCTGGAGGTCAGTGTGTCCAGGGGTGACGTATGAATCCATAAACCCACTGCGACGCAAAGCGTTGGGGTCGAGAGTCCGACTGGAGAGGTCAGGGTCTTCTCACTCATCCGGCCTCTCCCACGCAGCCAAAACCTGGAAAAACCTCACCCCGTGAACCCGAGCACCCCTGCTAAGTCACTAAGCTTAGCTAAATCACTTGGGGTGACTTATGACAGAGAACCGATGAATGGGCGGCGGTATCCATACTCAAATTAATCCATACTAATATTATAAATGCGAAACTGCTCGAGTTTGTTTCCTTTTCACGCATAACACAATATAAAGACTTTAAAAATTCATTCACCAATAGAAAGCTAAATTATATGCGCAGACTATATTTTGTGTATGATGGTAAGCTCTGGCGTAATGAAATTATAAATATTAATATATTATATTTGTTATACGTTTTCTGTCGCTAACTAAAGCAAATTTTCGCTAACGTCAGAAAAAAATCGTTTCCATGGAAACGATTGCTACTGCTTCAGAAAATTCAAATATTAGAATATGTTTTATTTTTTTGGACAAGCTTCTGTTTTGGAATAAATGTCAGTTCCTACATTAAAAATATAATTCGTAACGATTATAAAGACTGAATAACTGAACTGAATAAATAGTGTAATTTTTTATTATATTCACAAACTTTCAAATATTTAATTAAAAATAAACATCCGAAATGTTTGTAAGCGCATAAATTCCGAACGAATGAACAAAATTGGATAATTCTTTTTTTCTTTGAGTTATAGCTTTATGAAATTTAGGTGGCTGGCGAGCTGTTTGAAAACTGAATGTAAGGGAATGAATGTATGGAATTCGGGAGGGGGTGGGGGTGGGGAGGAGGGGGTATAATTGATAAGTTCAACCGCTACAGTAATTTCCCGTAATACCATGCGAGCGAAGCCGCGGGGAAAAGCTAGTAATTAATAATTCCCAACTTAGGCTTGGAAACTATGTCATTCCCTATTGG
This sequence comes from Glyphotaelius pellucidus, assembly GCA_936435175.1. Lineage (NCBI taxonomy): Eukaryota > Metazoa > Arthropoda > Insecta > Trichoptera > Limnephilidae > Glyphotaelius > Glyphotaelius pellucidus. The sequence continues at coordinate 25,328,836 of OW386558.1, read as the reverse complement.
TGGAAATTTGTGATGCTAAAGAGAGTGGGGAGGGGAAGAGGAAGTTTGAAACGTCTCGCTATTCAGATCTGGTCACTAAAAATAGCATCACAATACTCTTTTTTTTTATAAAAACCTCATGTTTTGAACTCGGAACCCTTTGAATTAAAGACAAATACTTAGTCAATTACGCAATGGAGACCTTAACGGAATATATCAATAGGTAGTAAGTACTTTCCAACCTTTATTTTTTTACTATGATATTGAAAACTTTGGACAACACGCCAAGGTTCGTAGAAAATGCGTTAAACAAGATTGGCTCATAAGGGCCTTTCGAAATTTTGGAAGTGTGACGTAGCTTGAAGTAAAACACTGCCACTTGTAACACAGTTAATTTAAATCTCCCAGTGGAACACGGACTGCAAGCTACGTCACGAATTTTTAGCCAATCACAACTCGACTCCCTCGATGTGATAACTTCGTTTAAACGCTTTTTCTAGGAAACTTTATAACACGCCACTCAGTATAGATTCTTATGCGATACACACCGTAAAGTGGGGTATAGAGTAGAGGTGCCCGGTTTGCAGGGTGAGTCCCCTGATTCCTGTTAACCCCTCATTCCTGTTAACCCCTCATTCCTGTTATCCTCTCCTTTCTTTCTCTAAAAAAGACCATCCACACAGCATCTATACTGATGACCTATATTCTGAGGAAAATTTTCTCCTCGTGGCCTCCCGTGTAGAGCTAATGTAAAAAAAATGTGTTTCCGGCAAAAAAAAATATTAAGTTTTTAACTATCTCAGTATATTTAAAAAAAAAAACATTATTTAATGGGGACTAAAAAAAACCCGGTGATCAAAGTTACATTTCTGAGTGGAACGAATTTTATAATGTTCCTTTTTAAAAGCTTATTATAATGAATATTGATATTTCAATCCCAAAATTTAAAAAGTTTGAGTTTGAATATAAGTAAGTAGTTACATCTGTATACAGAAATTTTTACTTACTGTAATACTTAACAAAAATAAATTACATGAAACTGCAAATTATAACCATAATAATTTATAAAATATATTAACATTTTTCTCTTTCTGAAAACCTCTACTAAATAATCTAGTCTCCTTCAACGGGAGCAATCTCCCTAACAGGCCCTCCATTGATATGCTTGGTGTAACTCTAAGCATCGAAGCCAGAGTTAAGTTAGCCTCCCAGAAACTGGGCACACTGTACAGGGCCCGCAGATTCTTTAATAGTACACAACTGCTAACCCTGTACAAATCGCAAGGGCGCCCCACGGTTGAATTTGGCAGCCACATCTGGTCTGGAGGCCCAAAATACCTAAAAAAAAACCCTCGACTCTGTGCAGAAACGGGCGGTTCGTTTGATAGATTCTCCTAACTTAACAACCGGATTGCAATCTTTTGAGCACAGGCGTCAGGTGGGAATGCTGTCCTTGTTCTATCGGTATTACAATGGAAGATGCTCCGAGGAACTAGCGTCATTGATCCCCTCGGCACCGGTGCATAGTCGGGAAACACGCCAAACACGCGCCCAACATTTGTACACGGTTGACATTAGTCACATGAGAACGGGTCGTTTCTACGACTCGTTGTGGAACGATTTGTTGGCCTCTGTGTTTCCTCTCTTCTACAACATGGGTCTCTTCAAGACCCATGTCCACTACTTCCTTTCCTCAAAAACACCCCCCACACAGCATCTTCAAAAATGACATAGGCCCTGAGGGAAATTATTTTCCTCAGGACCTCCTGTGTGGAGTTAATGTAAAAATAAATAAATAAATAAATAAACAATTCTAATAATAACCAACTAATTTAACACTTGGAGTAATTTTTTGCGTAATAAGTTTTCATATTTAAAATGATTAATTGATAATGTGGGCCTCATGGGTTATCTACCTTTGCAGAGCCCCCCTTTTACAATATTATCCACGTTGCCCAAAAAAAAACATTACAAAAAAGACTGATAATTTCTGAGTGGTAGCGAGAATTGTGAAGTTATTCGCGATGACCAAGTCACCCTTCGATCCAAAAGTCGCTCCATGATACGATATCACTTTATATGCGGTGTCTGCCCAGGTAACAAAGGTATGCCACTGATCTTATTATATAATTTACGTCGTCGGTTAATCAACTGTTGTATAATGCGAGTGAAGTGAAGGAATGTACAGGTTATCGTGTCAATGGCCACTGAGCAATTGAGAACTGACTGACACTGACTGATTGCCGATGGTTGATGATGGTAGGCAAGTGATATGAGTGGCAAGTGGTAAGTTGTAAGTGTAAGTGGTGAGCGGAACGACCGCCAGGCAGGGGGAGGAGGAGTGGTGTACTGCGTACCTCAATTCTGACCGATTTGGAAGTAGCTCCCCTTAATTGTACTTGTACCTCGAACACTTCTTACATGGTGCTTGGTAATCGACAACGCAATGTTATGTAAGGACCAAAAAAGGTTTTTTGAAATTATATTTTTAAATTTAAATTTTTATTTTTTTATTTATTATAAATAAATTTTGACAGCTAAAATAAAATATTGTACAGAAAAATAAAAGTCCCAATAAACTACTTTCAAGCAGTTTGTCGATGGGTACTTTTGCTTTGAAGACATAAATAACTTTATTTTACGTTATTATACAGTTAGAATTTTTGCGTTAGTCTAAAACAAATTATTTCTTCTTATTATTGAAATCATTAGTGTATTATAAAGTACACACACGAGGATATCTGAATTATATATGATACAAAAATAATTAAATTATGTAAAGTAGTAACAAAATAAATGTACGAATACATAAAAATATAGCTAACGAGATACAATTGAGCTCTTGCCCAGAATACATACATAAAGGCACTGATTGATCATTTTATTCCCCCCCCCCCACCCTTTGTGGCAGTATAATCGTGATAATAACTGTTTCAGATTCACAACGACAGATGGTATGTAAAAGCAGTTGGGGGGCGCTACAAAAAAAATATTCTCTAAGGAGGTGGTGGGCAAAAAAAGGTTGAGAATCTACGGGTTAGATTATGGGTTATTTTTCCTATATTTTTTTTTCATAACTTTTAATGAATTTTCAAAGAGGTGTTGAGTTGAGTTGATTCTGAATTGGTATGGAACCGAATCTGTTATGTGCTCGTGCAGTGATTACCACCAGCGGTGTCCCTCAATATCATAATATCGATTCATCATAATACCATATCAAAATAATTATAGAGGTAAGTCAGTCCTAACAATTATCCAATGTTTGCCAACTCCCATACATTTGAAAAATACAAAATTTTTGATCACAAAATAACGTTTAAATAATATTATTGACTAACATTTCTTGTGTACAAAAGGTTAAAACAATAACTTACGTTTAGATTTGCGGAATTCAACACATTGTTTACGTGAAAGCACGATGAAACAACACATAATTAGTACCTTCCTGTAATATAATTTCAATCAGTTTGATATGAAAATCTAGTCTCCTTCAACGGAAGCAATCTTCCAAAAAAGCCCTCCATTGATATGCTTGGTGTAACTATAAGTAACTATTTCATGTATGGGGGCACCGTCGAAGCCAGAGTCAAATTAACCTCACAAAAACTAGGTAACTTGTGATCTCTTTCGTTTGATATATCTCACATAAACAACAGTCCTAACCGAACGAACCAGTTACATTTACTAATTATTAATCAATTTACAGAGATATGTGAAAGCTCTAGGCTACATCTATCCTTACCAAGCTCTACCCACACGTATATGTATATAAATTTATGTGATAACAACGTACCTTCGACCAATCTGTTTTACGTAAGTTAATCCCAAATTTCATAATAATTTCACAGTTTTGCATAGTTCTTCACTAAATAGAGTACACAAGTTAAAACACTTTATTCACCGATACAACAATTTACACTTCCATCACTCACAGCCATTTCACAGATAACAAAATGCAACTGTCAAAACAAAGCCCTATTACAACAATAACAAGCGACAAAAATCGATTGATTACACTCCACCGGGTAATCAATCGATTTTACCTACTTTCCAACGATAATTTGCCGATATCCAATTAATGTTGTAAAACAGGGTGTTAGTGAACGTACATTCTTCACATACTTTAACCAGTGATTCCTAACATTATTTGAATTAAAAAAATGAAATGAAATTTTGATTTTTTATGACATCGCTAGCGGAAATTTTAAATACTGAAAAAGACAATAAATTCAAAAACGAATTTTCCCCCGTTTCTTTGAAGTGAAACTTCTATAGCACGTGATTTGGATTTCGGATGAAACGGAAATGACGATTACTGCCCCTGCGACGCATCAACTGCGCTCATCGGTCGCTTTGACAATGATGTCACTTTTAAAGGCTCTCCTATTGGTTGAGATATGAAACGGAAATTACGCGAAATCTGCACTCATTGGTCGCTTTGATTATGACCTCACTTTTCAAGAATTGGTTTAGATTGTTTTGGTTAAGTTTCGCTTCTACCGCGTGTAAACTGCACTCGAAGTTTTTTTTCTTTCGATCTGCATCGTCGAAATATTTCTAGAAAAATAATTCCGTCTTTTACGACGTGCATTTTAATGGGATTTTTTCTGAAAAATTAAACACTTTTTAACGGCAAAGAAATTTACAAACAAAATGTTGAGTAATTGAAACACCTCAATGTTATCTACACTTTTTATTAATATAATAAATGCGAAAGTGAGTGTGTTTGTTTGTAAAGCTTTCACGCCTAAACCTCTTAAACCGATTTTAAAAATTCTTTCACAAATAGAAAGCTACATTATCAGCGAGTAACTTAGTCTGTATGTAATGGTAAGCTCTTGCGTTATAAAATTTGTATAAATAAAAATATGTGTATTTCATATATTTTAGCGGCAGGAGGAAGGGCTGGGGGAAGGTGGGATTCGCGGAGAGGGAAGAGACGAGGAAAAGGGAAGGCGGGAAGCTAGAAGGGAACGGGGACGCACGCGAAATTACATTATGTATTGCTAATTGCTACAGTATTTTCCTCCAAATACCAATTTTTGATTTTTTTTTCAAAAACTTTAAAAAATCAGTGTTGGTATTGGACGGTTAAGGTCGGATTAAAGGGTTGGGCGGTTACTCGGCTGAGTGATGGATTCATGTGAAAGAATTTTTTTTATTTAGTTTTTAGTAAAAAAAACGTCACCGAGACCAAAATTTCATTAGCATTTTTTGCAACAATAATGAATAATCGTCAGTAATCACCAGTTAACTTCTCCGCGAGTGAGTTTTGGCGAACAAAACTGTACGTGAGGAGTGAGTTTGTTTTTGATTCATTTTTTAAATATTTTTTTATAAATCATTATAGATTAACTAAAAATAATATTATATTTTGAATTAAAATGTCGTCGACATCAATCCACAAAATAAACAACATCGAAAAAAAACATGTCCATACAAAAAAAACTGCTTCCTCTGACGACCGCTAAATGACGCAAAAATAATTTTTTAACTAAAACTATGTTGGTATTGTAGGTATGCTTCAACTACGCGCAGATGTCAATAGAAGCCACTTCAAGTCAAATAGTTTCATTAAATATGACGGTATTTGAATAATAGCCACGGACGAAACGTTTCGTCCATATTCTTCTGAACATTTTTTTCGCTTCGACGAACCGTTTCGTCCATACTCGTGGAGAGGTTAAAGTGAGACAAGTACGTCCCTTAACACCCTGCATATATATTTATAAATCTGTAAAATTGTTGTTTTTTTCAATAAGGCTTTCTTACCCGGTTCTACCAGAGATATTAAAAAATAAACAATCAAATAAACAATCAGATAATACGGCCAAAGCAAAATTCGTTTAGCCTTATCGTTGCAACAGTGAATATGCTTGTTGAAAATAGTAGCCTTACTTTATAAATTCTATGACGCCAGAGCTCAACGTCAAAAAGTTTTCGCTATTTTAAACATCACGCAAGCAGATTTTCTGTTTTATATTATTACTAGCTTTTACCCGGCATGCGTTGCTATGAATTGTTTCTCCCTGCGTGTCCTTTCCCATTCGTCCCGTTCCCCTTCCGCCTCCTCTTCCTCTTCCGCGACCCCTTCCTCTCACGTTCCGACTCCGCCTCTCCACCTTCCCTCTCCCCACTCCACTCCCCCCCTTCCCCCGTCCCGCGAATACCCTCCCGAGCTCCCCTCCTCTCTCCCAGGTTCCCCTTCCCCCTCCCGAATTTCATACATTCAGTTTTCAAACAGCTCGCGTGCCGGTGGCAATAAGTGTATTGCAAATTTCATAACGCCAGAGCTCACCAGTAGTTTTGCATGAAAAAATAATTATCCAATTTTGTGCAGTCTTTCGGAAATTATTCGGGTATTAACTACGACGCCTGAAATAAAATTTCCCGTAAATATATCAACATCATTTCCACGGTAACGATTTGTTTTGCTTTTCTTCTGACATAAGCAATAACTCGTTAACATATTAATATTCATATTTTCATAATGCCAGAGCTTACCATTACATACAACCTATATTTATCGCATATAGTGCAGCTTTCTATTGGTGAAATAGTTTTTTAAATCCGTTTACTGGTTTATGCGTGAAAGCGTAACAAACGCGCCAAACGCGCGCTCAACATTTGTACACGGTTGACATTAGTCACATGAGAACGGGTCGTTTCTACGACTCGTTATTGAGTTCAACAGCTAGGCTGTGGAACGATTTGCCGGCCTCTGTGTTTCCTCCCTCCTACAATATGGGTCTCTTCAAGACCCATGTTCACTCCTTCCTCTCCTCAAAAACACCCTCCACACAGCATCCTCAAAGATGACATAGGCCCTGAGGGAAATTATTTTTTCCTCAGGGCCTCCTGTGTGGAGTTAATGTAAAAAAAAAAAAAAAAAACAAACACACGCAGTTTCGCATTTATAATATTACTATAGATTTTAGAATTCTGATGGCGCTGACTCATAAAGTAATGACCTGATTTCCAAAGCACCATGTACTAGTACCTACTTATGTTGGTATAGCGGCCGTAGCCGTTCCACCTATATCATTAGAGCCCATACCTGGCCATTTCGGGGAACAAAAAACTGTCGGTTCAACGCCCCTGGAGGTACGTACCTGCTCTAGGTAGGTACCTCCTGTAGGTATGCATTCATAGCTTTATGTAATATGTATTGTAAGGCAGGGTATATCAGTGGATTGTAAGCTCGGCTTGGTTGGTATGTCGAATTTAGCACAGCTTGGAACATGATGAAGGTCGAAAGCCTATATGTCACCAATATTACGTATGTTGTCTGTGAATTTAATAGAGGAAAGCGTGTCTTTTTTGTTTGAAAAACAAATCTACTGTCTGTATAAATCTACCACATAAACCAAACCACACACATGATCGCGATATTTCAAAAACGATGGCAGTTTATTTTTAGATGGGTTTAATTTACGTGTTTGTCTTCTTTTTTTTTTTTTTTACAGTTAATACCGCACAAGAGTCCCAACTGCTCCCGTCTGAAGCCAGTGAGACTATGGCATCCCCAATCGGGGTATGTTGTGAGGCTGAAGGTAGTGGGGAGGGGAAGGAGATACGGAAGAGGAAGGTGGAGAAGAACCTGGCTATTCAGATCTGGTCACTAAACATGGCTAAAGCCATTTTCAAGCAACTTTTCAATTCTGAATGGTGGTCTTACACCAGGGCGATACTGATAGTATCTTCCACTCTGGAACGTGCCGCAAATATACTTTATATTATTTTAAATGAATAAATTGTGAAATAACACAAATATCAAATAGAATTTATTTGCGCACGCCGGATTCGAACCCGCGACCTTCGGATTGTGAGTCCAGAGTCTTACCTCGGGACCACGGAGGCCGTCATCTTGTACATAAAAATCAATATTTGTTTGTTTGTTTGTTCGTATTTTATGTACTGCCATACCGTTCATCCGATTGCTGAAACTTTGGTGATTTGTAGTGTACACGCCTGCGAAGGTTATAGGCTATATATAATGGTAAACTCTGGCGTTATGAATTTTTTATAAATGAAAAGGTGTGTATTTCATATTTTCTAGAGGCAGGGAGGAAAGGCACGAGGGGAGGGGAACATAGGAGGTGGGGTTTGTGGGAGGGGTGACGAGGGATGGGGAAGGCGAGGAAGGTGGGAGGGGAAGGGGACTCGGGAGGCTAACGGGGACGCATGGGAAAGGACATGCAGAGAGAATCAATTTATTTCTTTGAATGACCGCAACGAATGCCGGGACCAGCTAGTTTTTAATAAAGTTCCACACTTCAATCAACATGGCGCTATATACGAGTAAACTAATTTTAATTAGTATTTGTTTAGCTCTAGTCAGTGCACTATTAATGAAATTAATCGCTAAAACACAATGTCCTGCCGTTGAATCTTTTAAAATCCTTTATCAGACTATTTTTGATTGATAATCAATTAATAACATCATCATTCCTTATCGCTCGATGAATGTAATAAATAGTCAATACTTGTAAAATTAGGCAATTTACGTAAATTTCGGTGGGAGGTAATTAAATATTATTTACGTAAATGTCAGAACTGGCATAACCTCGGCATCTAAAATAGGAACTACTCTGCTGCTTAGAAAAGCTTAAGCTGTAGATTTAGTACGCTTAAATTGGAGCGAGGAATGTCGTACAGAGCAAGGATACGGGCTGGTTGATGTGCCGGGACTATGTGCATGAGATGGTGAAGTAAGCATGGAAATGTAAAATATGAAATATACTTGTACATATTTTTATCCGAAATTAACGAACTTAATTGCATCCGAAATATTATGAGGAATACACAAGCCAAAAATGTGTACATTCGTGTACCTTATATCATTAAAAATATGTTAACCAACTTCATCAAAGTCGTGTCACTTTCAAAATGTTGTAATTATTGATTACAATCCACAAATAGATTTGCAGTGAATCTGCGACTACATTTCCTCTAGTTCTTTAATCAGAGAATGGAGGTCGTTATACTTGTAGGTTCCCCACCTATTATGTATTTCTATTGTGGTTGAAAGTCGTAACGAAAGACGAAAAAAAACCGCGAGTTTTTGCTCTAAATCTAAATACTGAACTAGTTGCAAACGTGCTAAAATCAATGCGGTAAGAACGAAAAAAGAATACGTTACATTAATCTAATGGCTGTTGTTTCCAACTTTTCGATCGATAAATCTGAGTCTCCGATCAGCTAAGTCATTTGTTTAGTAACCCTCGATTTGCCTGTTGGTCGCAAAATTGCACCGAGAAGAGTATATTTGTCCGTTTGAGGAGTGTTGAGCAGAAATTTCGGTTCAACAGTTGGACTGGGACAACGGCCGTAAGAAGCTATCTTGGATAATACTAAAATTTTCACTAAAAGTTACGAATTATGCCTAAAATGTGCAATCTCAAGCGCGTCACACTGATGAATTTGGCAGCCAGCCCTGGTATGGAGCCCCAAAATAATTTAATAAAACTCTCGATTCTGTAATATACGGGCTATTTTAACAAAAGGATCTTTAAGGCACAGACGTCAAGTGGGAATGTTGTGATTGTTCTACCGGCATTTCAATGAAAGACTCTCTTTCGGCACTGGTGCATAGTGGGGAATTGCGTGCCCAACATTAGTTACATGAGAATGAATTATTTCTAAGCCTCGTTCTTCAGTTCAACATCTCGGCTGCGGAACAAGATTGCCAGACTCTGTGTTTCTTCCTTCCTAGAACAGTCTTTTCAAGACCTCTGTTCACTACTCGATGTTCTCAAAAAGACCCTCCACACCGCATCGCCAAATACGACAGTTTTCAGTGAAGTGTGGAGTTAATGTTACCGGTTAGTAGCTCAGTCACAACACGAGTAACCTTTTCCACTTGCCGTGACGGTAGTGGAAAATTAAAAAGTATTATCAGGTATTTCGTAAACCAGGAAATCTTTAAAAAAAGTGGCATTTAAATGGCCAAAGTCTTGGTACATATAACTCATTAGCGGCTTGTATTCTTCACTGCCTTTGTTACATATACAAAATTATGACATCATGAGATCACCTAAAGTCTAATTAATTAGAGGTAAGTTCTAAATATTAAGTTCGGAAGAATTCTTCAGAAGAATCAAATGGACATCACGCAGCCTTATGCCAAAAACATACTAGTAGGTACACTTCTTAAAACATAGAACTGCTTTTGAAAATGTGCAAACTGCTCGAGTTAGTAGAACTTAAGGGCATAATCTCTTACTCATCCCTTTCGGTAAACAACGTTTGGCCAAAGAAATTTTAGATACCCACTTTGCAACAAACTTCCACCGGCTATTAGACAGAACACAACTTATTTAAAATATAAATCAGACATCAAGTCTTGGATCATCAGCCAAGACAGATCTAACATCAAATATTTTATCACCAATACATTTCCAATGGTACGATGACGATTTGGTGTTATTTATATTTTAGTTGTAAACTGATTTTGTTATAAACTGCACCTCTACTTATAAGTATACACCTCCAATGGTACGATGACGATTTGGTGTTGTTATTTATACTTTTGTTATAAACTGATTTTGTTATAAACTTCACCTCCACTTATAAGTATACATTTCCAATGGTACGATGACGATTTGGTGTTGTTATTTATATTTTTGTTACAAACTGACTTTGTTATAAACTACACCTCCACTATAAGTATAACCTTCCAATGGTACGATGACGATTTGGTGTTGTTATTTATATTTTAGTTGTAAACTGATTTTGTTATAAACTGCACCTCTAATACACTTCCAATGTGGTACGATGACGATTTGGTGTTGTTATTTATACTTTTGTTATAAACTGATTTTGTTATAAACTACACCTCCACTTATAAGTATACATTTCCAATGGTACGATGACGATTTGGTGTTGTTATTTATATTTTAGTTGTAAACTGATTTTGTTATAAACTGCACCTCTACTTATAAGTATACACTTCCAATGGTACGATGACGATTTGGTGTTGTTATTTATATTTTTGTCACAAACTGACTTTGTTATAAACTACACCTCCACTATAAGTATAACCTTCCAATGTTACGATGACGATTTGGCGTTGTTATTTATATTTTTGTTATAAACTGATTTTGTTATAAGCTGCACCTCCTTTTATAAGTATGTACAAGTGTTTTTTCTACGCTGTATACGTAAAAGTAATAAATTTGGTATAAGAGCGAGTAAGTAATATCCCGTGGCTTGGTCCATTTTGTGTTTGTACGCTTTTTAGCACGCTTGTTGTTTTTTGTTCAGTGAACCTATACAATACAATAGCCCAAAACTTTGTAAGATTTAAAGCACCTTGAAATATTCGTGCAAGCTGATAATTATTATTTATGAGTTTACCCGAACAAACCGAAATAAGTAATAATTGTTTTTCAGAAGAAAACTGATATAAGTAAGCAAATACAAGGTACACGGTTAAAACGCAAAATTTATTTAAAAAATTTTTTTTGGTTGTTTGTAAAGTCGGTTTACGGACGATAATTTTACGCGATAACATCAGGAGCCGAACGCTTAAGCCGAACGCTTAGGCTGAACACTTGTTCGGCCTTATCGCTTGTTCCGCGCTCTCGCTGAAAGCTTAGGCCGAACGCTTGTTCCGCGCCCTCGCTTGTACGCCCGGCTAAGGCGGAACGTGACAGCGTGACAATGAGTCATGCTTTTTCGTGAATACGGCCGGCGTTCATCGATTTATAAGACGTTACCACGTCAAAAAAAACTCCTTGAATCAGAATGACAAGGGGCCATCCATAAATTACGTTACATCTTAAGGAGGGGGGGGGGGGGGGAGTAGAAAAGTGTGACAATGTATGACAAGGGGTATGGGGGGGTCATCAGCTTTGTGACATTACATGTAAAAATCTGAATTTTGATTAATTTTAGATGTAAAATTAAAAATATGTGATGTCACACTAGGGGGGAGGGGGGTCTCACAAATGTGACGATGTGTGACAGGGACGAGGGGGGTGACGTAATTTATGGATGGCCCCCAATGAGAAATAACAGTTCAATTTACCAGGAATGAAAAAAAATATATTTTAGTACTTATTTTATTAAAATTAAAATTGATTTTTCGCTTGGCGGCCATTGTTTTTGATTCGAAAGTTTTAAGGTTAGTAATTTTTCTTATCTCATTTAACCCAAACTATGAACCTAAAAACGTGAACAGGTTCTTAAGATCTTGTTAAGGATTAAATCAAAGAGAAAAAAACTGAATTAAAATTGATCATAGTTTTATTATGATGTCAAAACATGTCGAGAAAAATCGACGTCAAATTATCCATATTTGTTTTCCAGTTTCGAAAATAGTTGTTTCTCGTGGTTGTGAAGGGCCTTCGCTCATGGAGAAACCGAAAACTGGTTGGCAACTCAATTCAACTCAATTCACGGCGCAACTTAGCATTTTAGCATTAGCTTAGCATTCGGCGCGGCGCATTTCAGCTTGTTTAACATAAATATAATTTATCAATTGTATCAACCTTAAGATATAATAGTAATTTATCAACCTCCTGAACAAAATCGATATTTTCCTGCTCTGACATATCTCAAATTACTCGAAAACCTGACATTCGTGAGGCGCTACCATGGCAATTTGTCAACATGGCAACTGAAACGCGCCTAGTCGCTTCGCCCTTGACAACCAGTCTTTAACAAGTTATGCGGACCGCCAATGAAATTCACAAGTTTCTTTCCTGTGGATAGCGATTGAGTTACCGATTGGTTTCTTTTCAGTTTCTCCATGAACGGATGGGCTTACTGATACAAAACATTTTAAATATAAAATGTGCCTTTTAACCGTTATCGCGTATCTGTAAATTCACCAAAACGGGTTATTGTAAGATTTCAAAAAACGGCAATATTCATTGAGAAGTAGTATTTAAATGATTCAGTATTTAGTTAGGTTAGAAAGAAAAAGCGTCTAAAAAATTTTCTAATCGAGATGTGTTTTATCACAATTAATTCATAACTGTAGTATATATTTTGGTGACCATATCTGAATGGTCAGATACTTCCCCACCTTCCTCTGTCCGCCCCTTTCCCTCCCCACTTTCTCCAGCCTAACAACATACCCCAATTAGGGATGCCATGGTCTCACCGGCTCCAGGCGGCTAGAAACAGTTGTTCATATTAACTAAATCTATGATGTTTTTTTGACGCTGTGATAAAAAGTATGACGCGTTGATATTAATCTGGTCGAACATAAGCTAGAGGGAGGTGGGCACTGGGTATTGCTGCGTCATCTATTTTTTTTTCTTTTACAATAGAGCTGAGGGTTGGAGGGATTAAAAATAAAGCATGAAAGAATATGGAGGCATAATAAGTGGCAATACCCTCAATATAAATTTGTAAAATTACGCTCAGGTAGAAGTTGAGATTTTTTTTAAATATGAAAATTTGAAACCGCATAAGAGACCCAACTATCCGGAGTCAGCGAGTCCATGGCATCGAACAGTATTAATAGGGTAACGTCTGCGTAGTTGAATTTCAGAACCCGGCTTCGAGTGCATGTCTGCTGCCGCACCCTACGCGCCGCGCCACATAAATGTCTGCGTACGTGAAGTATCAATCAAAGCTACTGTGGTAATTCGGTTTCAAATTCAAGAATTCGTCAAAAGATGTCGCCACTTTCGTTAGCAGGTCGCATGGGGACGTGCCCCGGGCAGGTATAAGTGCTACGAATTTGTGAATTTGAAGTACCTTTCCGGATATGGAAAGATTGACGGTTGTACTCAGTTGTAAATAATAGTATCAAGCGACTTTATATTACAAATAGCGTCATTGCCTCTCCCGCTTTCTTTGTCCCGGTGAGTAGCCAGCACTGGATGACAGTGGATCCGAGGAACGGTCTATTTTTGGATTTATAAAATGGTCGCCATCACTAACTGGGCGAAGCCGAACGAAAAGCCGTCCCCAGGGCCTAGCAGCAAATTGGGGTATGTTACTAGAATTAAGGGCTAAGTAGAGGGATAAAGACGGGAAAGTGAATGGTTGATTTTTTATTTAAGTTCTTATTCTAACAGGCCTGGGAGGATAGTGCAAACCCAGTCTGCCATATTACATGAGATATAATTTATACAATAATTCTTACACAGAGAAAAATAATAAAATATAGAATTAAAATAAAAAAAAACCTCATTGTAGGCAGGAAACTAAAAATAACTTAAAATTAAGATAAAATTTAATTTAAATAAAAAAAATTATTATTAGATCATTGTATCTGGTTGTTCAGATATGATCGCTAAAGCCATATAAAAAATAAAAACAATACAATTTATAAGAAAATTATCTTAATAACTAACAAATATTTTTTAAGAGCTAAAAAATTTCAAATGTTCAAGGGAGATACGCAAGAAATCGGTAGAAATCGGGTAGTGGCGGCTTAACGCGCACGTCCCGGTTAGACGAGAGGTCTGGGTTCGAGTCCCTGTTGCGACCATTGTCTTTTCTATTTTTCTGTGTGTTGTTCTCTTTCATATTTTTGTTTAGATTATTATTGTTATCTGCTTCTTCAATCAAATTTTTTCCACATTTTTATATCATACAAAAGTACATACAAAAATATAATCCAAAAGTGAATGTAAAAACAGAAAAAAAGTTTAAAATTGTTTCAAAATAATACCATAACAAGAAATCATTCACAGTGAAGAGGTAGTTATTCTCGTACCAATTACCCAACCAAAACAACTTCAAAACCAAAAAGAAAGCCTCGCTGTCTTCTCAGAAAGCTCAAGTATCAAGTGCCTGCATTATAAAGCTCGAAGCTCTGCAGTTAGTTCTCATGGCCGTGAATTTAAAGCAGATATCCCTCTGCGAATACCTCCTGGTCACGGTAACTGAGACTGGATGCTGGATGCTGGGGAGATGTAAGACGTATGGCCCACCGGAATAACCGGTTAAATTGACAATACATTTTTTTGGCAAGATGAAAACTCTGCCATGGCTTGAACCTTCATGTAGAGCGGTTGCTTTTCAAAACATTGAACGCAACCATTGTATAGTGGAAGATCTTCCTCAACAACACCTACTTCTAATTATTTCACAAATGTTATTGAATAAGTGGATGCTTTTATATATATATATATATTTTTTAATCATTTATTCCAGATCTCGGAGAGGGTGGTGCAGTCCCACGAGTTCCATATTATACATATATAATAATCAAGTAATGATGACAAGATATAAAAAGGATACATAAAAAAAATATTTACATGTATATAAAATATATATATCGTGGCGATTCACGGTAACGGCATGGCGGCAAAAAAGGCAATACACATACGTTCCTTATCGCTATAATACTGCAGCTCTTTCATACACATTAAATAATGGTGAGACACACAAAATACGTCTGACTGTTTCCTCCAAATTATTACTTTTTTGCGACGGGAATAGCATTTAATTTTCTTTATACATGTGAGGATGATGTATGAAAATGATTGCGTTCACCGCTTTGGTTCACCGTTTGCCTCAGTTTCGACGGTTGTCATTTAGACTCCTTCAACGGAAGCAATCTTCCGATACACCTCCATTGACATGCTTGGTGTAACTCTAAGTGACCAGCTCAGATATGGGGGCTCCATCGAAGCCAGAGTTAAGTTAGCCTCTCAAAAACTGGGCGTACTACAGTACGCCCAGTTTTTGAGATAGGCCCGTAGATAATTTAATAGTACACAACTGCCAACCCTGTACAAATCGCAAGTGCGCCCCACGGTTGAATTTGGCAGCCACTTCTGGTCTGGGGCCCTAAAATACCTGAAAAATACTCTGTACAAAAACGGGCGGTCCGTTTGATAGATTCTTTTAACTGAACAAACGGATTGCAATCTTTAGAGCACAGGCGTCAGGTGGGAATGCTATTTTTTTTTTTTTTTTTTTTTTTTATATGAATACCGCACAAGAGTCCCAACTGCTCCCGTCTGGAGCCAGTGAGACTATGGCATCCCCAATTGGGGTATGTTGTGAGGCTGAAGGTAGTGGGGAGGGGAAGGAGATAGGGAAGAGGAAGGTGGGGAAGTACCTGGCTATTCAGATCTGGTCACTAAACACGGCTAAAGCCATTTCAAGCAACGTTTCAATTCTGAATGGTGGTCTTGCACCAGGGCGATACTGATAGTATCTTCCACTCCGGAACGTGCCGCAAATATACTATATATTATTTTAAATGAATAAATTGTGAAATAACACAAATTTATCAAATAAAATTTATTTGCGCACGCCGGGTTCGAACCCGCGACCTTCGGATTGTGAGTCGAGAGTCTTGCCTCGGGACCACGGAGGCCGTCCTTGTTCTATCGGTATTTCAATGGAAGATGCTCTGAGGAACTAGCGTCATTGATCCCTTCGGCACCGGCGCATAGTCGGGAAACAAGCCAAAGACTTGCCCAACGTAAGTTTACGGTTGACATTTTTCACATGAGAACGGGCCGCTTTTTCGACTCGTTTTTGTGTTCAACAGCTTGGCTGTGGAACGATTTGCCGGCCTCTGTGTTTTCTCCTTCCTAAAACATGGGTCTCTTCAAGACCAATATTCATTCCTTCCTATCTTCAAAAAGACCCTCCACACAGCATCCCAGATGACATAGGTGACATAGATGCCTCGTGTGAAGAGTTAATATAAAAAAAATAAAAATTGTGTAAAGCAAAACCATCAGCCCATTAGGATTTGAGGTATTTGAATTTTTGGAATTCACTCACACTACAATATTATCCTTGTAATTATATTCCATACTTTCAAAATATTGGGAGGGGTCTTCGAAGACGTCACGGTGCGGTGTGTGAGAGATGCATTAAAATGATGACTTTTTCCTATGGAGGGAACAGACCTACGTACATTGTGTATCTCATCTTTTGAAAGAGCAGCAGCAATATTGTGAAAAGGAACGTGTGTTTATTGCCTTTTTTATGCCATCACGGTACCGTTACCGTGAATCGTCACAGTAAATATAAAAGCTGCCAACCACAGCCGAAATAAACGTACTACCTGTCCAACACTGGATATCACAGGAACATAATATAAAACAGGAACAGTAAAAGAAATATAGGCATGTAACCGAATTTTGTGTAAGAATACTTACGGCCGTTGTTCCCAACTTTTCGATCGATCAATCTGAGCCTCCGATCATCTAAGTGATTTGTTTAGTAACGCTCGATTCGACTGTTGGTCGGAGAGTTGCGTTGGGAAGAGCGTGTTTGTGCAATTGGGGAATGTTGAGTCAAAACTTCGGCTCAACAATTGATCAGTAGGATAGGGGAACAACGGCCGTAAGACATACTAATAAATAAATAAAATTAACTCCTAGCATAGTGGGTGAAAAATAGTGTTATTTTAATCATTTTTTGGTCTAAGTTTTTTTAACAATCTTGTTTTTTGATCAGTTTAGTAACAAATTAACGTCAGAAAAATTTGAAAAAAATATTATTTACTGCTTTACCGTATAAGGAACTTAATGAACGTAAAATTGGCAAAGTATTAAGGCCAAACGTGAGTCGAATTATTCTACTGATTTATTCGCTGAGATCGATACAAGACTGCACAAATCAGCGGCCGGGCGTGCATTCGTGATATACCGTTAGAACCTCCAAGGACGCGCAACAAGACATTCTCTATTTTAAAAATGCCAGCTCTAAATACCGCGCCTCAGCAGGTATCGCTCTTAAGGGATTAACTGTGTCAAAACTTAAAAAGTAAAGATCACCAAATCAGGACGACGAACAAGAGATTATGATCAATGATCCAACCCGTCAAAAATTGTAACGAGAGTTGCAAAATGGGATCGAGGAAATTTTCGTCAAAATATCCAGAGTATTTTTTTTAAATCAAAAGGTAGCAAATAACTACGATCTCCATTTACTTAAGGCCCCGTATCCGAGCACGAAAAGAAGAAGATGGAGAGATGTGTAATTACGAATGTTGGAGAGAGCGTGCTAATATTTCAAACGATAAAAGAGAAGCGAAAATTGTGAAAATGCTTAATAAAACATAACTCGTTTAAAACAGAGCAAAAATCTCGTGGAAGGTATCGTAAGGATCATTTAAAGAAACATTGTGAATTTTTTCACAATTTTTTTTTTTTTATTTTTTTTTTATATGAAATACCGCACAAGAGTCCCAACTGCTCCCCTCTGGAGCCAGTGAGACTATGGCATCCCCAATTGGGGTATGTTGTGTGGCTGAAGGTAGTGGGGAGGGGAAGGAGACAGGGAAGAGGAAGGTGGGGAAGTACCTGGCTATTCAGATCTGGTCACTAAACACGGCTAATGCCATTTCGAGCAACGTTTCAATTCTGAATGGTGGTCTTACACCAGGGCGATACTGATAGTATCTTCCACTCTGGAACGTGGCGTAAATATACTATATATTATTTTAAATGAATAAATTGTGAAATAACACAAATTAATCAAATAAAATATATTTGCGCACGTCGGGTTCGAACCCGCGACCTTCGGATTGTGAGTCCAGAGTCTTACCTCGGGACCACGGAGGCCGTCAACAAATACATATAACTTGTAAAATAATAGGAATAGACTTGTTTTTAATAATTTTCAGAGCACACTTTGCGATTTTTTTCTATCGAGGGGATTTAATATAATTTGCGTTTCGGCGTGGAGCGTATGTAGATATTATCTTCAAAAATAGCATACATTTTTTTAAGAGCTTAAAAACTTCAAATGTTTAAGGGAGATATGCAAGAAATCGGCAAAAATTCGGGTAGCGGCGGCTTAAATCAAAAGGTAGCAAATATCTAGGATGCTATTTAATTTATGTGTCTTTATTATTTGTGAGTTAATAATATTTATTAAGAATTTTGCCGTTCTACTATGTAAATATGATGAAATTAAAAACATATTAAAAAAAGCATTTTGATGGGCTTAAATTTAATTACAAACGACCGGTTTACGTTGGAACCCAAATTCACGGTACAAAAATTAAAATGAAGAATTAATTTTTTTATATAATAGAATTATAGATAATTACTAATAACTCTTTAAAAAATGCTAAAACTGCTTCTAAAATCATAAAAATTGAAATTATTTAATGGCCATTCTTATGAAAATTTAAAATACTGACAAATCTCAAAACAGCTCTTATCAGAACTAGATACCTGTTGATTTTTTTAATATTATTCACTCTGGTTGATTTTTTTGACCTCAAATACAAAATTAAGTTTTTTACCAAAAAATACGTGCAGCTGTTCGTATAATGTCCCCACAGCACAAGCTGCATCAAATGTGAAGGACATTATTTGTTCTTTCAGATACGTGATTTGTATTTAATTAATTCTACCAAAACGGCCACCAGTTTTATAAATGGATTATGTTATTTAATATTTACGGTTTTGCTAAAAAAAAGGTTTATGATTCCTTATCAATAGTAGGCAGCTGGCGGATGCAAAAACATGTATGGCCAGGGATATGCTGAAATAAGCCAAAACCAAATGATCGTTTATCTTATATTCTAAGTCGGTTGGCCCCATAAAATAAATTCGACCGGTCAAATAACGACAATTCAATTGTTTTGCCTTTAATAATTAGCGGCTCTGGAATTTTCGTTTTGCCTCCGCATCCGCATCCTACTTATGAAGTTCATAGGCCCGAGATAAGAAGTTGGTGTAAACGTACTGTAACTACGTAAACATTTTTTACATTAACCCTCTAATCTCGAAAATAATTTCCCTCAGGGCCTATATCATCTCTGGAGACGCTGTGTGGAGGATATTTTTTAGGAAAGGAAGGAAAAGGGAAAGAGGGGTGGGTAAGAATCCAGGGTGTGTCCAGGAGTGATGGACGTATGAATCCATCCCTCCCGCTGCGATGAAAGAAGATAAGTCGAGAGAGACCAATTGGAGAGGTCAAAGGGTCTCCCCAAACTCCGATCCGGCCCGCCACGCAGTAGATGGGCATGCGCATCCGCCTCCAAGACCTAGACACACCTCACCCGATGAACCCGGGCACCAAACGATATCGCATTGCGAACCACTTGTGGTGATCTACGGCAGAGGTGTTGGTTATTCAATAAATGGTTCCAGGGTGGCGGTACCCATACCCGCCTCCCAAGTTGATAATATTGTGATGTTGTGTGGGTTGTGGGATACACTATACCTAAACCCAAACATAAGCGTTGATCAACCATTGTATTTCATTTAAAATCAATAAACATCCATAATTAGACTTTACTGAAAGGAATGATGGGGGGTATGTTCGAAGCTGGTTGAGAGTGGCTGTGGAAAGTGTGGGAGCTCTGTGAGGGTGGGTAAGGAGGGGGCGGTAGCTATTATAGAATATGATAATATAATTGATAGGGAGCAGAGACTCGAGGCATCTCCGCTGCTGATGACAGGTCATTACACCAAACCCGACCAGAGTTTAAGAGCGAGAGATAAATATAGGCAGAAAAGGTTCCTCCAACAAAAATGATGGTTTTTAGCCTAAATAACAAATTATGAATATTTGAACAGCAGAGAAATTAAAGAGTTTTCTTCTGGAAGGCCTAATTTTTATTAAATTAATGTTGGTGACGGACCTGACTGGCACCTTGGGGTACTCCTTCCACTGTGTAGAGTTTAGTGTAAAATATTATAGATTTGATTAATTAATAGGTTTTTGCTTTAGAGGGAGTTTACTGCGCACGAATTTTGGGGCCTAATGATGGTTTTTGGAAGCAGCTGGTATTGAAATATCAATAAAATAATCACAGAAATCTAGCATGTTGACTGTTTTACAAATTGTATGTTAAGTTATTATACGTAGTGCACAAAATGAAACCGGCTAAGGGACGCGGGTGTTTGGGCACGTTGGGGCCAGGCCGTTCACCCGCTCATTCTCGCCGGGACTGCCCCGCGATAGTGAGACAAACTGCCCCCGATATCTTTCTTTTTCTATATTTTTCTTTTTTTCATACTTACACCTGTAAATATTTCCTTTTTCTTTATTATTTCACTCTAACTAGATGCTAAACTAACAGGCGAACACATCTATGATGTGTCTTTATATTGTTAATTACTGCAAATGTAAGTATGCATACATTTTCCTTTTTACTAGCAATCATGCATGCAGGGACATTGGAGGGTCTAGATTCGTTTAAAAATAAATGTAGCTTCCTTTTTTAAAAAAAATTAGAGTCCTGACGTGTGCGGCTAAGGAGGTTAAACAATCAGTTTCCTCACACAGCCGTTGGGAAAGTGGTGGGGTCCCCTCCAATGCACAAAATGAAGGGTTCCTGTCAAAGATGGTGCAATACAAGAGATATGCTATGATGGCCGCCTGACCGTCGGCGGACTACTACCTAAAGGACGTGAATACCGCACAAGAGTTTCAACTGCTCTCGTCTGGAGCCAGTGAGACTATGGCATCCCCAATTGGGGTATGTTGTGAGGCTGAAGGTAGTGGGGAGGGGAAGAAGATGGGAAGAGGAAAGTACCTGGTTATTCAGATCTGGTCACCAAACACGGCTAAAGCCATTTCAAGCAACGTTTAAATTCTGAATGGTGGTCTTACACCAGGGCGATACTGAGAGTATCTTCCACCCTGGAACGCGCCACAAATATACTTTATATTATTTTAAATGAATAAATTGTGAAATAACACCAATTAATCAAATAAAATTTATTTTCCACGCCGGGATTCGATCCCGCGACCTTCGGAATGCTAGTCAAGAGCCTTACCGCTGGACTACGTCGGCCGTCAGTAGTTTGACTACGGAAAGAATTCGTTCGTTTAGTTGATTAACTGAAGGTGTGCAGTAGTATTGGTTAACAATATAGTTTGAATACAAAAAGCATTTGTTCATTTAGTTGATTTTTTGAAGGTGTGCAGTACTATTGGTTACTAATATAGTTTGAATATAGAAAGAATTCGTTCATTTAGTTGATTTTTTTAAGATGTGCAGTGGTTGGTTAACAATATCGGCGCGGCCAGTAAAAACTGCGGATAGCACATCTCTTATATTTTGATATCTTTGGTTCCTATCGGATCTACAAGCTCCAAGCCAGAGGTGACTATAAAACCCAAGCACCCAAGTCAATAAATGGTTCATTGGGATTACATCTATATACATAATAATTTTGATTCATTTTGTAATGACCTATTTGGAACATCAATTTCAAGAAGGTTTTTCATACCCCAAAAGGGAAATTCTCTCGGGTAACCCTCCATTTTCTGATTCAAATCACTTACACTAATAAAAAACTATCATTGACTGTACTATCGTCTACTATGCGTAATCATACACGACAATGTGCAACAAAAATAATGATGGATACAGATGCGAACCTTGTGGAACACCAGAATTAAATGGATATGAACAAGAAGTAATAATCCAGTTTCAGCCACAAAGCCCCCCAATAAAATTTCTCTACCCTCTGGAGGCTCGTCATAATACATATAATGTATGTATATATCAAAAAGTATTGGTTCACACGACAGAAGGCTTAACGCACAACAAAACCCGGCAGAACCTTTGCAATTTCCCCCACTGGCGACGGCGATAAAAATAATCAACATTTTATTGGCGATAAAAAACGAGTCTTTTTGTTTATTTTTTCGTAAAGAAAACGCGTTATGATAATAAAACTTCTACTGAATGTTGTGACCTTGGCTCAACCTTGCATATATATCTGTTTTAATCAAGGACTAGGAAAAATAAAGGACACAGAGGTAGTTCCTCTGTAGAGGGTCTCAGACGATCAATACAAAATGTCAATCTCCTGAAAAAGCAAATTGAATAAAGAAATATATATTTTATTGACAAAATATTCACCAGTTTTGGTATGATATCCAACAACGTTTTGCAAGAAAGAAATGATATATCAATAATCCAAATTCGCCGAGGAAACTTACAAACATTTTAAAAAACAAAAAATTATATTGTGCATCTGAGCCCCTTTTCGAAATACTGGTTTGATGTAAATAAAAATAAATCAAAAGTCGGTAAACGATAGTATTTTTGAAGTTATAAATAACAAAATAATCTTCTGAAATCCGTGAAAATTGATGTTATTACGATTCGCACCATAAAAGTAGCAATATCAAATTATTGTTTCCAGAAATAAATGTTTTCTGTATGAGCTGAAAGAAAAACACTTGAGAACTATTCCATATCCATAAAACCATTTTAATAAATGTTTAATTTTAAAAAATACTAGCTGACCCGGCCACGCGTTACATTAACTCACACCGCCATCTGTTAGAAACTTATGGAACTTACAAATAATTATAAAGCATTGTCCTTTAACAAACATTTAATTCGCAATAATAAATATTGAGATCATAATCGGGATAAAAACTATCCAATCTTTTAAGTTGGACCAAATTACACACAGTAAGCTAAATTTCATCAAAATCGGTTAAGTAGTTTCGGAGTTTATCTCGAACAAACATCGTGACGCGAGATTTTTATATATATATAAAGATGAAACACAATTTCAATAGTCACCTAGAGAAATGTAAAAACTTTGCATTTCAGAATCGAAACGTTAGGTATTTGAAATGAATTTAGCCATGTTTGGTGACAGGATCTGAAGAGCCTGGTACATTATAATCTTCCTCTTCGCCATAACTTTTCCTTCCACACTACAGCCTGCAGCAATCCGAAGGACGCAGGTTCGAATCCCGGCGTGCGCAAGTTAATTTTATTTGGTTGATTTGTGTTATTCCGCAATCTATTCATTAAAAATGATACATGGTACATATGCGGCACGTTCCAGAGTAGAAGACAATGTCAGTATCACCGTGTAAGACCATTATCAGTTGTTTCTTGACCAGGGGCTCTAGCATGGTGAAATCGATAGCTTTACAATATCGGATCGTTAGGAGTAACTTTCGATGATTTTATATCGATATCCCTAGCACAGTTTCACTGTTGATAGCCGAACCGATATTGGTGGGGAATAAATTAAAATTCTTCATACGCTGGCAACACTGGCGGATCTGTCCATAAATTCACATTCAGAAATGTCTAACGCCAGTCAAATACGTAAAAATCAATATATTAATACGTGAAGCCAAAACTTTGTACCCCTTTTTACGAAAATTGCGCCGACGGAGGAGTATGAAATTTCGCACACTTATAGTTTATATAGAGGAGGAGTGCAGAATGCTAATATTTTTTTTAAAATATGCATAAAAATACATTAAATCAATAATAAAAACATTACACACACTACCATGTATTTGACACACACACACGCGTCTTTACTCTATTGTTTATTGTTAAAGTCTATGGTCAAATTGAGAATAGATTAATATTGTTTGTCTTTAATATTATTTTTCTATGGTCTTACTGAATGTCAAACATAAAAAAAAACTTTACAATTATGGTCGAATTTCGACCATTGGGCGACCACTAGTATGAATAATTTGGCAATTTTCAATTGAAATACAAACCTAAATATGCATTGGCAGTCCGCATTTACTTTTTGACACTACGTGGGAGTTGATTAGTTAACCAGTTCTTTAGTCATATTTCAGCCACTTAAGTTTATCAAAATCCGAACGGAATAATTTGGTAGCGTCTTAGTTGAATTACAAAGTCTATGGATTGCATATAATATGACTTCTTTCAATACAAATTTTTTCGTTAGTTAGTTCGTTAGTAACGAACGACATAATTCAAATAAATGCATATATTGACAGCTAACCGAAACTTGGAATTTCTCGAAAATCGTCGGTTGGAATTTCTCTTACCAATTGTTGACCGTTATCGCAAATATTGCTAACTGACCATAGTAGACGGATTTGGGCAATATCATATTGATATAGGGTTATATCGATCGACCATGCTAGGTACCCAGATATAAAAAGCCAAATATTTCCCCGCCTCTCTCTTCCCCCCTCCTACCCCCCCCCCCCCCCCCGAATTAAAAATATTAAAAACGGCGAATTAAAAACATTATAATTTATTTATCATTTACGTATTTTTTGGCATAATTATGAGTTTTTACCTCCTCAATGTTAATCGCCTAACCTACTTGACAAGAACTAGTCTCCAGGTGAACAAACATTACAAATTCCTCAATGTTTAATATATAATAATATATTGTAATTCCTAATAAAGATGTGCATACAGATGATCCTAGCTGAACCAATACCGGTCCCGAGTTGTCGTCACTATGGTGGACAGGGTTCTAACTCACTTTACCTTATTCTGAGATAATATGAGGCGTCAAAGTTTGCAAAACGATTTTAAATTATATATTCCTGTGCTCCATACAGAGGACCATGAGAAAAATTATTCCCCCAGGTCTATGTCATCCTATGGGGATGCCGTGTGGAGGGTCTTTTAGGAAAGGTATGGGAAGGAAAAAGGTATCTGGGGTGGGTAGGAATCTTGGGGTCGGTGTGTCCAGGAGTGTCGGACGTATGAATCTATTCCTCCAACTGCGGTGCAAAGCGACTTTCCGAGAGAATCCTGCTGGAGAGGTCAGAAGGTCTCCCTCAACCAGTCTGGCCTGCCACGCAGTTGGGGGGCCGACGCATCCGCCGGCAAGTTCGGGACAAACCTCAGCCCAAGAACCCGAGCATCCCTGCTAAGACACCAAAACCACTTAGTTTTGAGGTTGAATGAAAGGAAAACATTTAAATATGATGTATACTTACTTACCAATTTAGAACACACCTTAACGTGGAAATAGAACCATGTGCAACCAGCTATGGCATAATAATTCATTGCATTAGATCAGAGGTTCCCAAACTTTTTTCTCGTAGACCACTTTCAAAATTTTACTGGTTACGGTGGACCCCCTGCCGCGCCGGTACATTTCCACCATATTCTCAACACTCGACACGCGTTGTAGTCTTACTGAATATTGAATGGCGAGGTGTGTGTGGTCTGTCACAACGGAGCAGTACCGGATCTACGACTTTTTCAAACGGGGGCGAAATGGAATATTTGCCACGACGGAGGGGGTATAATGGGATATGGGACGGGGTATGGGTATGTTCTCATCCCAGTACATCCATATCCCATTACGCCCCCTCCCCTCCTTGCCTAGCTGGGCGTTTTAAGATATCACGCATAACCGGTACAATAACGTACGCTGTACGCCAGTCGCTCTGTTATGGAGGGGTCGTAATGGGATATGAGACGGGGGGTGGGATGGGTCTCAATCGAAATCAGTTCCCCCCACTTACAACTTGTGAACAATGTGAACCCCCATTTCTTTACGGCACCTACGTGGACCCCGTCGAGTCTGTTGTGGACCCCTAGGGGTCCACTCCGACCACTTTGGGAATTACTGCATTAAATTCTAAAAAAATTTCCCTAATGCAATTCCAAGACAGGGCCACTTTCTAATTAAATATTTTACTTCAAAATATGTCAAACTAAAATCTTCGTAATTGATTAAACATCAACATCAGAAAATGTTAAACAGAATACGAAAATTCTTTTTTGGAAACTTTGACACCCCAGAACACGTAAGACGAACTTAAAACCATATAAAACTATACTGCTCAACAAACTATGCAGATAGGCATATAAAACATGTATAAATTAATCAAGATGTAAACTGTTGATTTCCCTAAAATAAAATAAATAAATATTGACTGCACGTCGTAAAAATCGCCAGATACAAACAAAATGGCAATTGCATAAGATTCAAAGTTGTTATTTAGAACCTTGTCCAACTGAGGTGACGTTGTATATTGACGCTTTATACAGTTATATCAACAGACTATCAATTACTATTGCTAGAATCGCAAGGTCTGAGCACGATGGTATTATTGCCTTATCAAAACATTATTAATTTTGTAAAACTACGCCTGTTTCAGTACCTACCTCCATAGGTTTACCAGGTGTGTAAACTGTAAACAACAAGGCTGTATTTTATTAAGAATTTTCCTCAATAACTCTAAAGTTCAGAAATAAAATGCATCATTGAAGGCGAAGATAACGTTAGTAATCTAAACGTTAAAATTGTCCCAGTTGCGGCTGTTATCTTTTTATTTTTTGTGTCTTGTTCTCTTTCATATTTTCGTTTAGATTATTAGTGCTATCCCCTTCTTCAATAGAAAATGTCGAAAAGCACAAAAAAGTCTTCAAAATTTTGATGTTGAAGGCCGGATGATAAGGGTATGACGTCATTTTTTTCATTTTTCTCGTCCTCAGGTATTAACCCTGAGGAAAATTATTTTATTCAGGGGCCTCCTATATAGAGTAAATGTTCAGATGAAGCTATACGTGAAATCCTATTTGAATACTAATTAGATTCATCTTTACGACGAATCGGTTTTAAATTGAAGCTTTTACTAGCTTTTTTATGAATTGGAATTACAATAAAATTATTATTTACATCACAAAAAATTTAAGCGTAAACCACTAAAAAAAATGTTTTTTCGTGACTTAACTATAAGAAACAATTTTTTTTAAAATAGCCCTTTATGGCTAAGACTATTTTTAAGGTTTTGTATGTTCTAACTTTTTTCATTCTTATAAAATTGTGCACAAAGTAAATAACAACCAATTTTTCGCTTACTTGCCTTGTGCAAATACGAAGCACGATTTTAAATTTTGTAGGCGTGAGAATCTAGCGATTATATTCCTCTTAGTGTTACGGACACACTTGCTCATCAGAAGCCAAAGAGCACGCTATCTAGTAGCATGTGTGTCAGTGACGTTGCTAGTATTGAGCATGCTCACTTGAAACCAAAAAAACATGCTCACAAATCAACAGCCGTTAGGTTTATGAGCATGCTCATTGGATTATCGGGTGGAACAGGAAGCCTCTAAGCATGTGCGAACAGGCTAGCTTATGAGCATGCTCGCTTCGCTCTGCGCATTTGCAAAAATAGCCCGCTGGGGAGACGAAAAACCTTGTTTTTCTTGATTTATTGCGGGAATCACGAATATATTTGGAACACAAGGTCACTACAGATTTCCGAATTCCCCAAAAGTTCCTTTACCTCCAAAATGAAACCACATTCTATTGAAATTAGCACTTATTTTTTATTATTTAGTCATATTCGGATTTGTTGACATCTTGAACCCAAATCAACCGTTTTATTTTCTTTCGTCAGAAGATTCTTATATAATTGCGTTGCAAGCAATAATATTATTTTGTTTAGTTCTGGTCGAATGGAACTGACTCCATTTGACATGAGCATGCTCATTAAAGAACATGTGTTTTCAATTGTTGGCTTTGAGCATGTTCATTCGTGAGAAAGCTCAAACCAAGCCTGCTCATTTATGAGCAAATGTGTACAGTTGATGAGCATGCTCACAAGCCGGCTTGTTAATGGGCTTGTGTGCCAGTACCATAAAAAACAAAAGTCTGGGCCTAGAGCTACGGAGTTTACCGCTCTGCCTCGCAAGTAGTCTAAATTATTTAAATTAAGTAGTCATTCTCGTGTCTTTATTGCTGAATATTATAATCCACTAATTTAAAAACCTACATTTTTTATTCAAGGATTTTTGTATCCAAGTTTTCCACATTGAAAATTGATAAGATAATAATTTTTCAAAACTTATTAATTTTGTATCTATCATCGATCTAGCGCCACTATATGCGATCGTGAGTACAAAATACCACGATGTCCGGAAACTTGTGGTACAAGTGGGAAAATAGTGACTAACATCGCATTTGGAGTAAGATTTTAAGATACACCTTTTTTGATCTGAAGAGCTATTCTCTAAGAGATCTCGTTCTCCCGCGAGAAGTGCTGTCAGATTTGTGTGCAGATGGCTGTTATTTGCTTTTTCTATCGGTCGATGTCAAAATTTCAGCTGTGAGCTGTCACGTATTTTAGTTTGGGTCGTTTTAAACACGAATTCCTGCAAGTGTGCATGATCATTTATTCATTTAACAGCTGTAGAAAATCGCACAAATCTGACAGGACATCTCGCGGGAGAACGGAATCTCTTAGATAATAGCTCTTCTGAGCTTCAGTTTTCGAGAAAATCGAGTCCGAAATTAGGGATTTTAAAATCCAATTTGAAAAAAAAAATCGGTTGCAAGAGGTGTACAATGTATTTTAAAATGCACAAGATGTAAACCCGGCTCTAAAAGCTTTTTTTAACCCTTAATTGTGACGAAAATTAAAAGAAAAAATCGTAATTCTCAGATCGATTTTTTTTTGTATTCTCTATGTGGGATTCTCTGTGTGTTCAGAATTGAAACGTTGCTTGAAATGGCTTTAGCCGTGTTTGGTGACCAGATCTGAATAGCCAGGTACTTCCCACCTTCCTCTTCCCCTCCCACTACCTTCAGCCTCACAACATACCCCAATTGGGGATGCCATAGTCTCACTGGCTCCAGGCGGGAGCAGTAGGGACTCTTGTGCGGTATTCAAATAAATTAGAAAAATGTGGGTTCCATGCCAACTCAGAATCATGTCAACTTAACACCTCTTAGAAAATTCATTAAAAGCTATGAAAAAAATAATTAAGCAATAGCCCAGAACCAATTGCAATTTGGGAGGCGGGTATGGGTACCGCCGCCCCGGGAACCATTTATTGAATAACAAACAACTCTGCCACCACAAATGGTTCGCTACGTTTGGTGATTTAGCAAGGGTGCCCGGATTCATGGGGTGAGGTTTGTCCGGGTCCTGGCGGCGGATGCTTCTGAACACCAACTGCATGGCAGGCTGGATCGGGAGAGAATGGACGAGGGAGCCCCTTTGACTTCTCCAGCCGTACTTCTTCTCCTTCCTTTCCTAAAAAAATCCTCCACACAGCATCACCAAAGATGACATAGACATTTGACATAGGTCCTGAAGGGAATTATTTTCCTTAGGGCTCCTGAGTGGAGATAATGTAAAAAAAATAACCTAACCTAACGTAATCTATTTAACCAAATTTTTAATATTTTTTTTTCATCACTTAATAATTTTTCAAAACAGGTATTGAGTCGATTTCATTCCGAGTTGTCCGGTCTCCCTCTATGTGATTTATTTATTTCCACATATACGGCAAAACATGCACCATTAACATAGAAATCGTACAACGTAAAGAATGTAACGGTATAAGTGTAAAGTTAAATCTAAAAAAAAGGTTAAAAGTATGGAGTTACGGTAATAAGTAGTAAGAAATGTAGAATTACCAGTTTCGCGCTTTTACTACGAGTTTCCGGACACCGTGTATTATAAGTTTCCAAGTTTTCCTCACTGAGCATTGAAAATATAATTAATTTGCAACACTTATTAATTTTTATATCTCCCTTTGATTATCTTAGCGCCATTACGCGATCGTGAGTAAAACATAACATTATTATCTCTATGATTTTATTCATTTCTTATTGTTGTACCCATCATTAAATTCTATCGTTAAACCGCGGAACAACTAATTCCAAGAAGTGATAACAATATCAACTTTAAAGAAAACTGATGGCTAATTTTTAATAACCTTCAACTGTTAGCCTTCAGGCAAAGATATGAAACTGTTCAAAATTACCTGATAAACCTACCTACCTTTGATTCTATGCAAAGGAGAGCAATCCGTCTGACTAACAAACCGTTGTTAACAGACTGATTGCTATCTCTAATGCCTAGACGCAATGTGATGCTGCTTTTGTTATACAGGTATTTAAATGGATCCTTTTCGAAGGAGCTAGCAGCTTTGATCCTGTTACAAGTACTTGTAACAAGGTGTGTGCACCCTCTTATACACACTTTAGTTATGGTCTCGGTGTGTGGCACCTCTAGTGCTTGCCCATTGACATTTGGGCATTGGCTATATTGAGAGCCTTGCAATATTTTGGAATGCAACAGTTGTTAATGCTGCACAGATTCAAATCAGCAGATTTGAAAAGAAAGCAAGTGATTCTTTGTGGAACAGCCGAGAGCTTTGGGCGGTCCTCTCGATCGCAACCCGACGGATCCTTTTTGAAGATCGCTACGATCGTGGTTGGTCGTCATACTCGCCATTTTGGGAGCTGACGGGATGATTGGCATCTAGAATCATCCACCTCTTCTGCTTCTGGAGGGTCCTTTTGGCTGGGAGCCAATTCTTCGGAGTCCTGCCCTTCTCACGATGTGTGATTCGTTTCACAATAGAAGATTTCATCATGCTTCAAATCAACTTACCACAGTATCAATTGAACTACTTAACCCAAGCAAGCCCTTTGCCAGACAGCCTTAGTAGTTAGGATGTCATTATATTTTAATGTACATTTGTATTTATAAAACCTTTTTTTCTTTTATTCCTTACATCTGCCATGCGAGTCAATCTGCTCATAATAATCTACCTTGTACATTGTTGCCACCTCATCCCCGATAACAATTCCCTTTGCACCGGTGCACGGTGTACGCGAAACTCGACGGATACGAGTGAAATACCCGTTCACAGTTGATGTCGCTTCACGAGAACGGGTCGTTTCTTCGATCCGTTTTTGTGTAAGACGACTCGCATGTGGAACGAGCTACCGGCATCTGTTTGTCCTCCTTCGTATAATCCGGGCCTGTTCAAGACCCGTTTTAACCCCTCAGGTCTTGAGCCTGTTTTGTTGGAAGGTCAATAAAATGCAAATAAATGGAATATTTTTGAACGCATCCAAAAACTAAAAACTGCTTTCGAAAGGGTGCTGAAATATGCTTATAAATTTTATTATTCGAAATAAACATATAATTTTTGAAATTTTAAAATTTTTGAATACACAAAAAAAAATGTTTTAAAAATGGTTACGTTTTTTAAACTAAAATTGCTGCTAAAAAATAAAATAAAAACAGACACATATTTTAGACAAATGTGTTATATGCATTATATAATACATACAATGTATTATAAATGTATTATTTTAGACAAATGTATTTAGACAAATGTATTATAAACGTTACAGTCCATTCACTTTTCTGTCGTTTTACGCAAAAATAATTCCAAAGTTTCATGTATTCCAAAGGTTCATGGGGATGAGGTTTGTCTAGGTCTTGGAGGTGGATGACCAGGACACACTGACCCCAGATTCCTACCCACCCCTTACACCCTTTTCCTTCCCAGAACTCTCCTCTCCCTCCTCTCCTTAAAGAAACCCTCCACACAGCATCCCCAAAGATGATTATTTATGATGAATTATTTTCCTCCTGTGTGGAGCTCATGCAAAAAAAAATTAAAATTTTTCCGAATTGCGGTCGGAAACTTTGGTTTCATAACGGTGTACATATTAATTACTTTGTTGTTTTTAAATTTTATTATAAAGTGTGATGTTTTCTCTTTCGGACACCGTTGAAAATATATTTCTAATCATGATAGTAATGGAGGCACGACGATATGTATGAGACCTATATGTGTTGATCTGAAAAGTGAACAAATTAATAATATAAAAAATAAAAATTTCAACAGAGTAACGAAAGACTGAGCTTTTTCAAACACACGGACACTCCCATGACACATTTCTAACGTTCAGTATCTTCAGTACTTTATGCTAATTAGGAATCCCCATTAGAAATACTTTAGTACTGTTGCATCATTTAAATGAGTATAATAAAATAATATATATAATTAACAGAAGTAATCTATGGCAAATTCCGCGTGTTTTTGCAAATCTTCGATTACTGGGAAATGGTAGTTTTTGTGCGCCCACTGCGGTTTTGCTTTGCAATCAACACCGCAGGCTGTGTTTGTAATTCTCAGCACAATCATTACAGGAAACGCTGTATTTTGTGGTTAAAAAAACTATTGCGAATAGATAAATTTTATTAATAGAAACACTGTTTAACCGAATTTGTTTACAATTAAAAATGTATGTAATGTATTGTCTCACCGAAACAGAACTTTCTATCGAAACCGAAACACTCTTAGACATTTTAAAAATCTATTGTTTTCTGAAATTTACTTAGTGTTTACACTTGTACAGAAAGTTAACACGTGTTAAATGAAATAAAAAACAATAAGTGAAATTTTTTTTATTTTATTTTACTGCTGTAAACAAACAAAAATTGTAAAAATGAACAAACTGAAGTACGTATATAACCGACAAACTCACAACACAATCACGCCGGACCGGCCGGCGAACTCAGCTGATGATGGCGGGTGACACACGAGCCCCAAACTCACCCGAAGTCAGCCGAACGACGCGCGATAATTCACGAACGCAGAGTTTCGGTGCGGCCGAAGGTTCGGCAGATTTTTTGCCGAAACCGAAACTGATGCCGAAACTAGATATTTTTGCCGAAACATGCTGAAACCGAACCTTCGGTCGGTCACTACTTATGGGTATTCTCTCCCTCACGATGATTAGGAGGTTCATTTTTAACCAGCGATTCCTGAGCGTATTTGATACAAAAAGTAGGCGTGGGTCGTTTAGCTGTCCTGTGATATATTTTTCTATTAAAACAAAAAAATACTTTTCAATCACACGACGCCGCCAATCCCACTCCATGTCGCGATGGTATCACGTTAGACGCACGCCATTTCGTGTGTTACTGTGCTGGTTGAACGAGACAGAGTGCTTATCACGTTACCCGCCACTAAGCTGCACCTGACTACTCAGTTGCGACGTGTGGATGGAAAAGCATTTTTATTGTTTTTAATAAAAAAAAATCATCGGACAACAAAATGACATCTACATTTTTTACTCCAAATATATTCAGGAATCGCTGGTTAAAATCCTTCGGTTACGCACTGTTACACCCTGTATAAGCACTACTCACTACAGGATATAGTGAGAGAATAATATAAGGAAAATGAGTTACTTTCTTGGAGGAAATTTACTTCACTTTATTACCTAGTCGAGTTCTTTTCCATTTCATTATTCATACAATGTGCTACGGTCTCCGTAGCAACCGTAGCGAGAGATCTGGAAGATAAAATACGATATCTTCCCTAGCGAAGCAAATAAGATAACTATTCTCATATAAAACCTGGAGCTACTCGCTATTCACACTTAAGATAC
The DNA here is from genome assembly GCA_936435175.1 of Glyphotaelius pellucidus. NCBI lineage: Eukaryota > Metazoa > Arthropoda > Insecta > Trichoptera > Limnephilidae > Glyphotaelius > Glyphotaelius pellucidus. The sequence goes on along the minus strand of OW386558.1, from coordinate 25,295,021 downwards.
GTAATGCCTAACCTAACTTATCTTAAATTGAAGAAAATAAATTAGCATTATTTGAGAATAAAATGCCATAATTTTTGGCGACGGAACGTTCAGAATAAAATTTAATTGTGACTCGAAAATTGAGCACTAAGATTAAGGCCCCGTACTCGAGCACGAAAAGAAGAAGATGGGGAGATATGTAATTACGAATGTTGGAGAGAGCGCGCTAATATTTAAATCGATAAAATTGAAGCGAAAATTACGAAAAAGCTTAATAAAACATGACTCGTTTAAAATAGAGCAAAAATCTCGTGGAACGTATCTTCAGTATCATTTAAAGAAACATTGTGAATTTTTTAACAAATATAACTTGTAAAACAATAGAAATAGACTTGTTTTAAATAATTTTTGGAGCATACTTTGCGGTTTTCTTCTATCGATGGAATTTCATATAATTTGCGTTTCGGCGTGGAACGTATCTAGATATCATCTTCAAAAATAACATATATTTTTTTAAGAGCTTAAAAACTTCAAATGTTTAAGGGAGATATGTAAGAAATCGGTCGAAATTCGAATATCGACGACTTAAGTACAGGTTTCCAAAGGTGCGATGGGTTGGTTGGTCAGTGTTTTTTTTTAAATATTTTCTTTTATGTGAGACGCAGAGTCCAACAGATTCCGTCTGACAACAGTGAGATCATGGCATCTCCAAATAAGGGTGTGTTATGAGGCTGAAGGTAGCGGGAAGGGGAAGGAGACCGGGAGAGGAAGGTGAGGGATCTGGCTATTCAGATTTGGTCACTGAACACCGCGAAAGCAAATCCAATCAACGTTTCAATTCCGAATGATGGTCTTACACAACGGCAATACTGAATAATAAAAATGTAATGTAATCATATTATACCTGTATTTAAAGATAATATTCTGTAAATTTTAATATACTTTGTACTAAAAAAATACACGTGATTTTGGGTATGGGGGGTAATCTAAAATCTCACCACATATCACCAGGGGGGGAGAGAGTGAAAAGTTGCTAAAAAACATCACGTGATTAATGGACGACCCCTAAATGTGCATTACTAAGTACCTACCTGTCAGCTTTTTTTTTTTTACATTTTAATACCGCACAAGAGTCCCAACTGTTCTCGTCTGGAGCCAGTGAGACTATGGCATCCCCAATTGGGGTATGTTGTGAGGCTGAAGGTAGTGGGGAGGGGAAGGAGATAGGGGAGAGGAAGGTGGGGAAGTACCTGGCTATTCAGATCTGGTCACTAAACACGGTGTAATAACAGCTGTGTAATAACTTTCACAGTGTTTTGTAATAATGACTTAAAACTGTATCTAAAACACCGCGAAAGAAAACCGTTTTTGCGTTCTGAGTGTAATTTTTTGTGGTGCTTCTAGCAGGCCGCATCAAAAGCGCTTGCGGGCCAGAGTATCCCCATCCCTGCGTTAAAGGAAGCAATCTTTCTAACTTGGACACATAACAATTGAACAAGAAGGATACTCTGATGTTGGACAATGCCTGACTGTCCAAAACAACTGGTCAAGAAAAAAGAGGAAGTGCAAAACGACTGAATACCACAGAGGCAAAACAACATAACCACTTTTACATTTGCCTTACAATGGACCTGTCAAGCATTTTATCACAATAACGTATGCTAATTTGGATGTTCGTTCATTGAAGTAACAAAGAAGGGAGTAGGGTGCTGAACGAGACTAAATATTCTCAGTAAGTATTGCATTCAGTTGTACAGAAGCCTGTATGGTAGGTGTTTTATAATCCCTAAAGGGGGTTGGGAGTTGGGGGACCACCCCTCTTTGTCAAAGTTCTGAAACAGAATTTGGAAATCCGGTTAGTCACAGAAGAGAGGATCTGTTGTTTGATTCGGGGTAATTGCGCAAAATTTTGTGACTCACTCAGTTTCCTTGTGTAACGACAGAATATATAGATCCTTAAATTTATCAAAATTATCAAAGGAAAGACGTGAATCACTCATAGAAAATAGTACTAGCGCAGACCCGTGAAAGATCACGGAAAAGTCTGCATTCTTGTCTCATCAGTACCAATTTTGAAAATAAAAAAAACATTTCTGTTAAAATATTATATTATAGGCAGACTTATCTATTTTGTCGCTTGTTTGAATTCTTGACGCAATCAGTTACATTTTTGAAAATGGCACTTAAATCAAAACAAATCCGAGTTTTTTTAGCGTTACAACCACAACCAAAGACATTGAAATGTTAAGTCAATATCTTTGCCCACAACCGATATCGGATGTTTAAACGTGGTTTTTTTTTTTGTGTGATAACGGCTCAAACTTCCAACGTAGGCCTCTGGTAAAACTCTCGACTAACAATCTGGAAGTCGCGAGGACGAATTCCGGCGTACGAAAGTAAGTTTTATCATTACCAATTGATTTTAAGTAACATAATATCATATTTGCGGCACTTTCCAGAGTGGGAGATACTCTCTGTACCACCCCGGTGAAAGAACATCAATTCGAATTGAATCGTTGTTTGAAATAGTTTCAGCCGTGTTTGGTGATCTCATTCTTCCTCCCACTGCCTCTTATCCCCATCTCATTCTTCCTCCCACTGTCTTTAGATCTTAATAGCCAGTTACTTCTTAACCTCTCTTATCCCATCTCATTCCTCCCCCCACTGCCTTTAGTCTCACAACATAAAATTGGGGATGCCATGGTCTCTCTGGCTACAGACGGTTGGGAGCAGTTGACTCTTCTGGGTTATTCACATAAATTATTTTTTAAAAAATAATTTGAACTTCATTTTTGAGTTATTTCAGAAGAGTGATAAAATTTTTCACTGGCGGGCAAAAAAAAGATTATTTTAATAGTATAATTTAGACAAGTATAACATGTGAGGGATATGTTTAATAGCTAATCACAACTTGATCAAAAGTTGAAACGGACAGATAACGTTTCTAAAAGTCAAAAGTTCTAAAATTCGACCATCAAAATGAATTAAAGTTTTTGACGATAACAAAAATCTGTCCAAAGAAGCGAATCTAGCAGTCTTCAATGTAGTGCTGATACCTACACTGATGTACGGCAGTGAAGCATTGAACTGGCAGAGGAAGGATGAAATTCGACTGAATGCTATAGAAATCAGATCCCTGAGGTGGCAAAATGATGTAGGATCATGTGAAAAATGTGGAGTAATAAGAAAGATTAAGAAAGGGACGATTCGATGGTTTGGGAAAGAACGAAGCAAATGAACGAAGCTAGAAAGGAGCAGATATGAGGCAAATGTGAATGGTAGAAGAAGTCAGGGACACCCAAGGAAGGCATGGCACGATCAAGTGTATCAAATACTTGAGTCGGGCCATAAGTTAAGCCTTGGGTAATACTTAAAAAAATATATAACGTGACTGACACGATCAAACATTCAAGATGTTTGTCTTACTAGATATACGCCAATTATTCATAAAAAACACCACTAAACTACATTTTTGACCAAAACAACAAATTTCAATAACACAAACTATTATTAATAGACCAGTTAGATAAGTGTACAAAAAAAACTTAAAAACTCCGATGGTAAACACAAGCTTTGGACAAAAACACCACAAAAACCAGGCAGTAAAAGCATCCAACAATCTTTCACGCGATACAAAAAACTTTTAAATACAAAATTTGAAGATATAGAAAAAGTCAAGGACGCCCGAGGAAGACATGGCACGATCAAGTGAATCAGATGCTTGAATCGGGCCATGTCAAGAGTCAGAATAATAGAAGACAATGTATGAGACGATAAATGTGAATGAGGCAAGGAGTGAATGCGAATACCGAGTTGTTTAGCGGTTCGTCCTCTCTGCCTACCCCTGCGAAAACGGCGTGGTGGTTAGTTAGAATGCGTCACGGCGCGGCGTAGTCAACTTGACGACGCCGACGTCGTGCGTCGTTCGTAAATGCGTATTATTTGTACCTATAGGTAATCAATCAGAATCAAAATTGCTACTGAAAAAAATATTGACGTCCAGACGACATAATGGACACAATATTATTTAATCAATTTTCTTATCGGAGCTTCTCAATCAAAAGGCGGCTGTTAACTATTTCTATATATAGGCACTTTATATAAACGTAAACATGTGAATGACGCCAAAGCAACTGTCAGCATGGACGACGACGACATTTAGGACGGGTTGTTTCAAAAAAATTGATGATTCATCAAATATTTGAAGTTGATTTTCACGTTCTGTGTAAGTTCTATTCAAGTTCTGTTATTACATCGTTATAGGACAGTTGCTTCACAAAACTGAAATAATCACAGAACTTGAATAGAACTTACACAAAACGTGAAAATTAACTTCAAATATTTGATGAATCCATCAATTTTTTTGAAACAACCCGTCCTTAAAGATGAGATGTTTCTTGAAATTCGTTCAACTCTTTTTTCAATTTTGTTTTATTTATTTAGGAAACGTATAGTTTATACGGGTGTCCGGGGATAAAGAACAGAAATTCAATTTACATTTAATGGCGAATACAATATAAATCAGTTAAGATCCATTTATAATATTTTTTGTAATGGTTATAGATAAGAAAGCAAGTACATAATAAAAAGTAAAATTGTTATATGGTAAAAGGAAAAAATGAATAAATAGCTATGTTTAATTACTAAATCTGCCGTAGATGACTTAGCAGGGGTGCCCGGATTCTTGAAAAGAGGTACGTCTAGATCTTGGCGGGGGATGCGTCTGCCCGGCGTGGCGGGCTGGATCGAGAGAGACTGGTTGAGGGAGGCCTTTTGACCACTCTAGCTAGTTGGAGGGGTGTCGTCACATTGATCCCCAGATTCCTACCAATCCCTCAAACCTTCCTTCACAGAACTTACGTTCCTCCCTTTCCTCAAAAAACACTCCACACAGCATCCCCCAAGATTACATAGATACCGAGGGATTTATTAATTGTAGCTTCAAAGGTCAAATGTATGTGTCTTAACCTTCATCTATATTTTCTCAATCCCCTCACCCTTTTCATTGAGTCTTAAAACCACTGGAGCGATTAAGGTCGAAAAAAGGAACACTTTTATTTTTCTTCGATTGATAGCGTGCCAAAATTGGACCATTTTTTCGTACCATTCGTAGAAGATTTATTGTAATTATTTAAAACAATTCCATGGCCAGCCATTTATTTTACAACGAAACTATTGAAATGCTCTATCTATTATGACCATACATGTCCCAAATCCGAACTTCGTAGACTATTTTAGAAAGATGTTAAAAATACATTTTAAAAATATTTTTTTACGCAGAATTTCTGATCAGCTGTTTACAAAGTAACAAACACGCAGGATTCGCGCGGTTTTAAACTTTACGATTTTTTTGTATTTTTTTACAAATCCTACAAATATGAGATAAACCGTAAAATTCGGGTTAATTCATTGGCTGTTAGTACTGTAATAAGTTTTTATGTCTCCATGTTAAAATTCGAAGGTATGATTTTTTTAATATTGGCGAAAAATTTAAAAACTGATCTTCTGGAAATACTCAAGGAGGAATGAGTTGTAGGAACTGTCAGTATCTCCCCGATAAAAGACTACTGTTCAAAATCGAAACATTGCTTTGAAATGTATTTAACTGTGTTTGGTGTCTAGGTCTGAATAGCCAGATCTCCATCGACCCGCCGCACTATCTTCAGCGTCTTCTCAGAATTTTATCATTTCCTATAAATTTACACAGAAAAAGTCACGCAAATTTCATTTATTCAAGAATTTTTCAATGCTACATACAAATTGATTTTCTGCATTATAACTTATAACTAAGAATAATTTTGGAGGCGGGTATGGGTACCGCCCCTTCCCGAAACCAATTATCGTATAACCAACCCTCCTGCCGTAGTTCACCCCAAGCGATTCGCTAAGTTTGGTGGCTTAGCAGGGGTGTCCGGTTTCATGGGATGAGTCTAGGTCTTGGCGGCGAATGCGTTTTCCCAACTAATGCGTGGCGGGCCGCATCGGGAGAGACTGGTTGAGATATCTAGACCTCTCCAGCCGGACTTTCTCGACCCATCGACTTGCAATGTTGTGGGACGGATAGATTCATACGTCCGTCACTCCTAGACACGTTAACCCTCAGATTCTACCCACCCTCACACCTTTTCCTTCCCAGAACTCGCCTTCCTTTCCTTAAAAATACCCTCCACACAACATCCCCAAAGCTGACATAGGCCCTGATGGATTTTTTATGTTCCTCAGGGCATCTTGTGTGGACCCCATGTAAAAAAAATACACATACATACATATTTTCAGTTCCTATTATTTTATTCATCTTCGAAATCAAGCACGTAGCAAGAGTAATTTCTTGAAAGACGTGTAACTGGTTTTGCAATTACGAGTACATACATTGGAACTGTGAGGTACGTACCATTAAGTTAAAAATAAAATTAATCATCATTAAATATGTATTTTTGCTAAGCACTTAGTTACGACACCATAAATGTAGCACTAAAATTTAACGTATTGAAATTTTGTGCTGAATTTAAGTTTTATTTTCAAAATTGGAAGTATTTGTTTGGAGAATCAGACAAGTCATGAAGTGCCTACCTGTTATATAACATTTAACAGAAAATTATTTTGTATGCCATTTTCAAAAAAGCCCCCTTGCTATCCCGTGAATTTTCACGGTTTGCGTTAGTAATAAAACGATTCTATGACCGTCGATCTCCTCACAGTTGGTCCTCCGGTATATTTATATACCCTATGCATTCAGTTTAGGGAAAATGCGGTAAACCTACTGGCACAAAATATAACTGAATGAAAAAAAGATAAAATAAATATATTTACTTTTAAATTCATCAAGGATAAAACTGTCCATAATATACAGCAATGCATAAGTACAAAAAATCGGCACTGCAAATAAATTCGTTTGATAAACATACCAATAAAGTTATGGTGTAGTTTTGGTAGTTGATTTTAAGTTTAAAATTGGTAAATAACGCACAACAAATTATATTTTTACTAGCTGACTCGGCCACGCGTTTCTGTGGCGTGAAATCTAAACACAACGCCATCTACTGAATGGTTACCCAGGATAACCAAGTGAGTTAGAAAAAAAAAATTACAAATAATTACAAAGTCTATTGTCCTCTAACAAACATTTAAACTAACTAACTAACTAATCGTCACGCCGTTTCCCCGCAGGGGTAGGCAGAGAGGACGGACCGCCAAATAACTCGATCTTGGCACACACTCCTTGCTTCGTTCACATTCATACATCGTCTCATACATGCTCTTCTGTTATTCTGACTCTTGACATCGCCCGACTCAAGTATCTGATTCACTTGGTCGTGCCATGTCTTCCTCGGGCGTCCCCGACTTCGTCTACCATTCCTCATTCATTCGCTCTACATGCCCAAACCATCTGAGCGTCCCTTTCTTAATCTTATTCATTACGCTTACATCAGCCTTGCATTCTTTGCGGATCTCCACATTTCTCACATTGGTTTTACCACACATACGTCTCGGGGATCTCATTTCTACAGCATTCAGTCTACTTTCATCCTTTCTCTGCCAGTTCCATGCCTCACTGCCATACATCAGGGTAGGTACCAGCACTCCATTATGGACCGCTAGCTTCGCTTCTTTTGACAGTTTTTTGTTGCTGCCAACGGCGTTCAGTCCTCCATTAATGGAGTTACCGGCATTGACCCTTCTTTCGATATCTCTATCAGTCTTCCCATCTCTCGTAAACATACTTCCCAAATACACAAACTCATCCACCTGCTCCAAGTAGTCGTCTGAACATTTAATTCGCAATAATAAATATTGAGGTCAATAATGGGGATGAAAACTATCATATATTTTAAGTTGGACCAAATTAAACACAGTAAGCCAAATTTCATCGAAATTGGTTGAGTAGTTTCGGAGTTTATCTCGAACAAACATCGTGACGCGAGATTTTTTATATATAAAGATGTACCTACCTATACTATCTATATTAATATTATAAATGCGAAAGTGCGTGTTTGCTTGTTACGCTTTCACGCCTAAACCACTAAACCGATTTAAAAAATTCTTTCACCAATAGAAAGCTACATTATTTGCGAGTAACGCAGGCTGTTTATAATGGTAAGCTCTGGCATTACGAAATTTGTATAAATGAAAATGTGTGTATTTCATATATATATATATCGTGACGCGAGATTTTTTATATATATAAAGATTATAGATCTACTGTCGGGTCACCAAATATAACAAAGTTATCGAAGCGATTGGAAAATGGAATTCCAGAACAGATAATACGAAAGTCACCAAATTTCTGGAAAACGTGGTGTCTGAAGGTGCAACAGAAATTTATAAGAATAAATAATAAGAAATAATCTATTATTTATATTTAATTAAATGAAGACACTATGAGCGAAACTCAATCGAAAATCTGAAAACAGAAAAATCAGAAAAAGATATTTGCACCTCTGGGACTCGAACCCAGGACCTCTACTTTCCGGGCGAGTGCTCTTGACCACTGAGCTAAGGTGTCGATATCCAATTCGGTCACTTTTAACTGTACCATACTTTGACTAAGAACCACCCATATTATCTTCATTTTCTTAACGCATATTTTTATTGGCTGCCATCTTTATGCATGATTGCAAGATTCAAACCCGAACTAAATGCAATCTAGATGGTGTCTGGATAAATTTTTATCCATTTTATTTAATGTGCGACATCTATTGACTTTTTCTGCAAGTCTAGGATGACTATAATTATTTTTTTTGAGCGAATATTCGCTTATAGGTCTTCATTTAATTAAACATTACATTTTGAGTATTTACTCACAAAAGTTAAAATAATTATATTATTTATATGTTTAATATATTATAAAACCAACGTTTCAAAAAAAAACGACTTTTTATTTGAAAACGTTGATATTCTTGCTAGAATCAAGTGCTCAAATAATTGTAATCTAAAATATTTTTTGACTGAAATTCATGAATGAAAAGTGCTAAGCCGATTTGTAAAATGGAACATTTGACCTTATTAAAGCAATAACAGCATTCTCATTCGCATTTATCGCCGAAATTACACACAAGTTATTGATTTTATAACACGTGAACAAACGGCGACGTTGTTGTTCCACGTGCTATCTGAAAAAATACCCTATTCGACTAAAAACATCTTTTTAAAAGCAAATTTGCTAACACTTACAAAATTTAATACATAAAATGTAATTTAATACAATTTGTTACGAATATTATATTAAATAATAAATAATGTCATTGAAACTCACCCTTTGGTAACCTCTACCCTTAAGTAAGTACCCTCGCGCTTTTGCTAGAAATAAATCACAAAATCTTCACAGAATGGCAACACTTTTACACGATCACTAAGCACAGATTTTTAAAAAGTGTTCTAATTCAAAAATTTGATTATTTTAGAACAGTTCGCCGGGTATATAAATGATGCAATCCGGAGTCCAAGTTTAGTAGCAGCGAAGGCTTGCGACTTGCGACCGACTGCCACGAGGAAGGCTTCTCTACTGAGGACTGCGGCCTGAGAGAGACTGACCGAGAGAAGAGAAGTGGTGGAGATCCATACAGAATTCGTACTGATTGGATTGCCGCTAGGGATGTAGTCATGAACGCGCCTTTGATCATTTTTTAGGGTTTAATAAAGCGGCCGACGGAAAAACAGGCATTTTTTAAACATTAGATAGTGGATTGCTGATTTGTTGTGATCGATCAGTAAAAAAATAAATTATAAATGTTTCGCTATTAAGTAAAAATATTTGTAGGAAAGCGGTCGGAAATCTCGAATCTCGAATCGAAATTTGGAAAGCTTGTTCTAGGAACAATATTATGAAAAAATAAATTGGTATTTTTTTCCAATTGGCTGTTAAGAGACGATTTCAGCTCTATAGCTCATGATTGAAATTAAGATATGAACTAAACACTTTTTTTTGACTTGATAACTTCTTATAAATCGATGAACGCCGGCTGCACTCACGAAAAAGCATGACTCATTGTCACGTTCCGCCTGAGCCGAGCGTACAAGCGAGAGCGCGTAAAAAGCGTTCGGCCTAAGCGTTCGGCCTAAGCGTTCGGCCTAAGCGTTCGGCTTGTGACGCATCTATCTCTCTTCCACTCCATCGTTATTACATGACGTTATCACTTAAAATTATCGTCCGTGAACCGATTTTACAGACAACCAATTTTTTTATCTAAAAATTAGAGACATACAAATTAAGGCAAATTTCATGACGCCAGAGCTCCCTGTCAACCAGTGTTTAATGATTTTTAGATAGATATTTAAAAAAATCTAATATACATGTGTCCGGAATGGATATTTTGTTGGGTTCAGAGTGAATGAACCAGTTACACGATTGTACTACGAATTTCCAGACACAGTGTAGAATTTTTACACTACCTATTTTTTTATGTAAGCTGAAATCGATCTTTCAAACCTTTACTGATGTTACAGCTGTTGTAAGGAACTTTTATAAATTGCTAAATATATCAAGCAATGTTTTTAATCACACAAAAAACCATTATGCGATCAAAAAAATCACACTTAAAAATATATTTTTTAATGTAAATAAAAAAAAGCTGTGAAATTTCGATCATAATTATCATCCCTTCCCTCACTAGTGATATATAGATGCTGCCATCCCTAATTCGCAAACAATAACCTGACAAACAAATCAAGACCACCCCACCACCAGGTATTATCATTCCCACTACGTTCTAATTTTTTTCAGCAACAACGATAATGTTGGTATTACATTTTTACAAAGTGCCCATGATGTGCCTTGAATGGGAATTCAAAGGGTGGCTTGCAAGGTTTGAGGGATGCTGCGAATGTTTCTGTGCTCTTCTAATGTTGGGGGATTTTGTGGGGTGGAATTTAAGAGGGGGATTGTGGGGAGAGCATTTTAGGAAATTTGAGGGGCAAAAATTGTGGAAGGAATTTATTATTTTTGGGTTATTTTATAAAGCCACCACGCAAACTGATATAAATAAGCATTTTATAAGTTTGATTTTATTGTGAAAATTGGATGATGTGATTTCTTTATGAGGTTTGCTTTATGGTTCCATTAAAGCTGATCCCCCGATGGTTGCCCCCCGGCGTACTTATATGCAATATGCAGTAGGTTTATGGAAAATATAGTACACCTACTTACACATAAACAAGTCGACACTTAAAAAACACTAAAGATAGAGATCATAAATTAAGCCACTCAGGCTTTTACCAACTATGTTGCAATGACTGTCCATCCTTCTACATAGGTAAGACAACTAGAAATATAAACATTAGAATCATGGAACATTTAAGATGCTTAAATAATAATAATTTTTCATAGTTTGCAAATCAAACGATCAAAAATGTAGATCATCTAATTTCCACAGATCACACTTTTAATAAGGATACAGGGATTAAAATTCTTCACCGTAACAATAAAAGCAAAAAAATAGATAATTTAGAAGCACTTGAAATTAGAATATCCTTAAATAATAATAATCAAATTAATTTATCTTTTAGTCCCATTTTAAACATATTTCCGCTCCGTTCTTCCCGGAAATCCCGCAATTACTCCTACCCCTTGCTCACCTCCAACTCACACACCTAAAATTTGTATGTCTGGCAATATTCTATGTCGTAGATTAGTTACAATATTCTCCTGACGAAGGAAGGGTCTTCCGAAACCGGTAGAGTTTTCATAAAATAAAAGTGTCTACAAAAAAAAATTATGTGTTTTTTTCATTATAAACAAGTCTCGCTGATGGGGTTTGCAGAGAGAGAGGATGTACATACCGCTGAATAACAAAAGCTCAAAACACATTTTCATTCAAATGCCTAGTACACAACTACTTACCCTGTACAAATCGCAAGTGCGCCCCACGGTTGAATTTGGCAGCCACCTCTGGTCTGGAGCTCCAAAATACTTGAAAAATACCCTCGACTCTGTGCAGAAACGGGCGGTCCGTTTGATAGATTCAGCCATCTTAACGAACGGATTGCAATCTTTAGAGCACAGGCGTCGGGTGGGAATGTATTTCAATGGAAGATGCTCTGAGGAACTAGCGTCATTGATCCCTTCGGCACCGGTGCATAGTCCGGAGACACGCCAAACGCGCGCTCAACATATGTACACGGTTGACATTTGTCACACGAGAACGGGTCGTTTTTTCGACTCGTTCTTGAGTTCAACAGCTCGGCTATGGAACGATTTGCCGGCATCTGTGTTTCCTCCCTCCTACAACATGGGTCTCTTCAAGACCAATGTTCATTCCTTCCTCTCCTCAAAAAGACCCTCCACACAGCATCCCAGATGACATAGGCCCTGAGGGAAATTATTTTCCTCAGGGCCTCCTGTGTGGAGTTAATGTAAAAAAAAAAAATCAAAAATAAAACTACTCTGTATACCAGCTGTGAATTACAAATAAATTATGTGAATAAATTCGTTTGACATACAAACCAAATTATTATTTCAGATATTTTTGAAGTCGATTTCAGGTTTGAAATTGGTAAATAAAGCATAAAAAAAAAAAATTTTTTATAATAATCATAATTCCATCAATTGTTGGGTCACCGTGCTTTATACGCCCTGTAAATACTAGAAATAATTAATTAAAAATAATCATGTCAGCAGAGGATTTTCTACCTTTTTAAAATCTTTATCCTTCTTAAATTAATTTCATAGGTATTATTACATCTTATCTATATATCATACATTACATCTTATCCAGGGTCAAGGTAAATTGACGGAATTGCAATTTTTCGAAATCAATTTTTCGAATTCAATTTTTCGAATTCAATTGACCGAAACACTAGTTTGTCGAATTGATATAATATATTCATATATGTACATAAGTACACAGTATGTATATAGTACGTACAACCTAACCTGACCTAACCTAACCTAAATAGTTTTTCGAATTTTTTTTTTCAAGGTTTAATTTATTTATTATAAATACAAAGTAATACAATATGACAGCAAAAAATAAAATATCATACAGAAAAAAGAAAAGTCCCAATAAACTACTTTTTAGCAGTTTGTCGATGGGTACTTTTATTTTGGAGATATAAATAAACTAATTTTACATAATTAAATGCAGTTAGAATTTTTGTTTTAGTCTAACACAAATTATTTCTTTCGGCAAGCCAAGTTTTCAACATAATATTTGTTTTACCATTTGTACATTTTTTAATTTCGGCAGGTAACATATTTAAGCAATTAGGTATCATGTAGTCCAGCGTCCATATTTGTTTAAATGCTTAGGTACAATTAGTCCTTCATTTAACGTAAAACGAGTATTGTAAGTGTGGTCCAGTTTATTTATGAATGTAGGGCTATTCATATGCTGAAATATAATTTTATACCACAGAATTGCTCTTACTGAGAGGATTTTGAGATTTTGGTAAAAGTAAGGAACATTATGCCTTTGCTCATATAAACTTTTATGAGCTAATAATTTAACTAATGAATTTTGAATTGATAAAAGTATGTAGACAGTACGTACAACCTAACTTATAACTGGTGCGTCTGACTGTATCTCGTTAGTCATAAAAAAGTGAAATATATATTTTAAAAGTTGATTAACAAATTCGAAAAATATGTCTTTCGGCGAATTGCTGTTCGAAAAATTAGTTTTTTCGAAAAACTGAAATTCGAACAATTGATTTTGAACAATTAATTTCGAAAAAATGAATTCGAAAAACACGTCTGCTCCCTCCATAGTAACACCTACATATTTCCTACTTTATAATGATTTCGGCTTTAATTTGAAAGAAACTTTTCTTCACAAAAATGTTCTTCCAATATTAATATTTTTTTCGGCTATTTTTAAGAACTTGTTAACTCCAACACAAGATTAGTCCACGTGAGTTTAAAAATTAAAACGTAAACAGTAAACTTACCATTGTGAAAAAACAATAAACAATGGGTTATTGAAGATTGCTTTTTGACATTTTTGGTGTTGCTCTTTTATTCCAATCAGCATAACAATAACAGTTTAAAAAATAAACTATAATCAGCCCATAGAGGAGTTCTGATAGCAACTCTAATGCTTGGTTATTGCGCTTATCAGGCAGGAAACTGGAAAAGCAAGTACGAAGTAGATAGAATGCAGTAGAAATAAGGTTCCTGAGGAATACCTCAGGTTTTCTGAATTTAGAGTACCTATAGATACTTTACTGAGACAACACCAGCGATTTCATTGAACTAGTTCCAGTTAATATATTTTAGCGGTCCGTTCATATAACTATTTAATTCGCACACCTTTTCGTAAGCGGGGCTACATTTTTGTTCGATTAATTTGAATATAATCCTGTCTTGAATTTTTATAGTGCCACATAAATAAAAAAGAGGGCGGCCGACTGGCGTTTCTTTGATTTTACACGATTTTTCGCATACAATTTAAAAACTCATAAAAACAGCAGGAAGGTTACTGTTTACATGAAATTTCGAAAATCCACCCCATTTAAAAATACCTAAAAAAAAACCCTCGACTCTTTGGAGAAAAGGGCGGTCCGTTTGATAGATTCTCCTAACATAACAAACGGATTGCAATCTTTAGAGCACAGGCGTCAGGCGGGAACGCTGTCCTTGTTCTACCGGTATTACAATGGAAGATGCTCCGAGGAACTGGCATCATTGATCCCTTCGGCACCGGCGCATAGTCGGGATAACACGCCAAACACGCGCCCAACATTTGTACACGGTTGACATTAGTCACTTGAGAATAGGTCATTTCTACGACTCGTTCTTGAGTTCAACAGCTCGGCTGTGGAACGATTCGCCGGCCTCTATGTTTCCTCCCTCCTACAACATGGGTGTCTTCAAGACCCATGTTCACTCCTTCCTCTCCTCAAAAACACCCTCCACACAGCATCTTCAATGATGACACAGGCCCCGATGGACGGTATTTTCCTCAAGCCTCCTATGTGGAGTTAATGTAAAAAACCTTTACCTACCCCATACAGCAGAATTTTGACACTTCTTGATGAAATTTTGTACATTTGATCAAAATAAGAGGAAAATACTGTCTATATCAGGGGTGGGGAACCTTCTTGCCGTTAGAAGTCATTTGGATGTTTGTAGTTTCACCCGCGGGCCGCACAGAGAGCGCATAAAGTGCCGGAGGGGGGGAGGTATTATGACCTCAATAGATACCGACTTTGCATCACATGTGACGAGTGTTCTTCCAATAAAAAATATTTTCCAGAAATTGTGCAAAAATGGCCCATAACCTAACCTAAGCATATTTAACCATTTTTCATCACTTTTAATGACATTTCAAAGGTGTTTAGTTGCATGATTTTGAGTTCTCCGGTCACCCCCTTGAATTGCGCCTGCAGAGTATTTCACATCTCGAAGTTTTACATTATTTTTAGAACACAATAAGATTGATTCTGCGTATGAGTCCACAAGCTTAAATAATAGCTACGCACAGGACAGTCAATTTACTCAGAATTATGATGTGCAACTCAAATGTACAGCTTCACTCGGTTTATAAGAACGGCTTCTTTCGATGAATCAGCAACTTGTTATTTAATTTATATTTGAAAACAACTTTGATTTTAGCTGAATTTGTATGCCGGGAATTAAAACTACACTCAGAACATGAAAATGGTTTTTCATTGATTCTGATATTTTTTGTAGTGCTTTCAGCAGGCCGCAGCGTAAGTGCTCGCGGGCCGCACCAAAAGGCTTCGCGGACCGCCTGCGGCCCGCGGGCAGGAGGTTCTCCATCCTTGGTCTACATTTTCATTAAAACCATCTACGACCACACTTTGAATGTGGATCCCCATCCGAAAATAATCCGGTGTGAACAGTATAAGAAAGATATGCTTACACTGTGTGAACATGTAGAGTGAATAACAATAATAATAATTGGACAATTTGTAGAGCGCCGTTTTTGTGAAAAGTCACCTCAAGGGCGCTTAAATAAGAAAGGGTGAGAAGGTAAGAAGAAAGGGTGTGTAAGGAGAATAAGTCGTGCAAGTGATTTAACGAATAAGTCTGAAATATCCCAGAAAGCCTTGGAAAGATCTAGTGAAGTTCAGGGTGGTTACAAGAGTAGAACATTTATAAGAAAAACTAAAGTGATCCTTGTCGGAGTCGATGTATAAATATCAAGCAATAGCTGTACGGCAGTCCATCTTAGTTGTATGCAGTGGCCGACTGAGCCTGTTAGAGGCCCGGGGCGGCAAAGCTGAATGAGCCCCTTCCCCCTAGTTTAAGATTTGATCTAATTTTACAAGCTTTTTATTCAGTTCACAGGGGCCTCTGATCAAATCCGAAACAAGCCTTTAAGGCACCAGAACACTGTAAAAAAATTGTTGGCTTTTTTAATTTAATTTTCTGAAAGATGCATTTGTTAAGAAAGCTCTTACCCAATTTCTTAGTTGTATGGCAGATTATTTAAGATGTATGGTAGTCCAGTTTAGTCGTATGACATTCCATTTTAATTGTAAAGCAGGTCATCTGAGTTTTACGGCATCTGTTTTTACCAACTCTTTTTACTTGCCATCTGTCGTGTGAATCTGAAACAGCTAATTGTTACGCGTGGAGCGGGGCGTAATGGGATAAGACGGGATGGCGGGATGGGATAGGAAAGTGTTGGAATGTCAGAGGGCAGAGATAAGAACATTAAACAACGTTTATAATACATTACTCCCAATGATTTTAATAACACTCATTTCGGGAAGGACAACATTATACAGCTAAAAGAAAATTATTTTTACGTAAGAAAAACATTTTATTGACAACTCTTGTCTTGTTCTGTACCACAGGTATGCAACGTTTACAAAGATGTTCTTTTTTTTTTATTTTTTTTTTATTTTTTTTATTTTTTTTTTTTATTCTTCATTTTAATCACCCGCTAAACTGCCAAGGCAGTTTGTCAGCAGGTCAATTTGACAATATTAATAAAACACTAAAACATAAAATATTATAAGAAAACACAATAGCAAAATAGTTCCAGAAGAATAACTTTTAAGTACCTACAATACAAAAGCATAAAATATACAGACAGACAGATATAACACAGGTAAATTACTGATAGATTAAATTAATTATAGATAGTATTTATACATAAGATTACAAACAATATCAGTACAAAAAGTTTTGACCCATTAGCCATTTTTTAATTTTTCTTTTGAGATCAGTGGGGCAATTGGATTCGATTTTGAAATTCATCGGCATCTTATTAAATATGGTGGGGACAAGATAAGTGAATGTCCGCTGGCCGTATTTATTTATAATTTTCGGAACGGACAAACCCTCATTTTTACTAAATCTAGTGCCATGTTCATGATCTACTTTTTCTTTGTAAATTGAGTCCGACAATAGGTTTTGGCATACAATTTTAAACCATAATATTCCTCGCACAGGTAATATGTTAACTGATTCATATAGTAATTTTATGTCCCTTCTTTGTGCATAAACACTTTTGCTTACCAAGAGCTTAGTCAAAGAGTTTTGAATCGTTTGAATATAACCTGTATTTGTCTTGCACGAGTTTCCCCAAGATGTTATTCCGTATCTGATAGTGGATTCTTGAACTATTTAACGCATATATTCGATATTCGGTAAGCCTACAAGGTGTCTGGGGAGCATATTCGTAAATACATGTACATGTCCGAAATAGCTTCGTAAATACCAAAACTCCTCGGACGCCAATAATGCGTATACATACACATTCTAGTCTCCTTCAACAGAAGCAATCTTCCGGACAGGCCCTCCTTTGATATGCTTGGTGTAACTATAAGTGACCAGCTCAGGTATGGGGGCTCCATAGAAGCCAGAGTTAAGGAGGGGGTAGGGTTTTAAAACTCATTTTTCAAATTATTTTTTTTTCTAAATTTACAATATGTCGAAAGTATTATGCCAAAATTTCAAGTAAATCGGAGCAAAAATAACGAAGATACAGCATTTCAAGCGACCGGCCCTCTTGCTCTATTCAAGTATATTTCGAGTATAACAAAACTTTAAATTGATTTTCTGGCAAACAATGTTTTTTAGTCCGTGAACATCATAACTCAAAATTTACTTGACCGATCTTTTTGAAATTTTGCACACTATTTTTACACATAAATCAACAGGTAGTTACGGAGAGTTTTTTTTTACCATTTTTTTCTATTTATTATAATAACAAATTCACCGAAAATTTTAGCAAAAATCGCATTTTTTACTTCAACATGCTGCAAAAAAAAAAAATAAAAAAAAAGCTTTGTCACTACCTGAAAAAACATATTACCTTTTAAATTCATTTAAATTTTTTTGTTTCAAATGATTTGTTAACAAGTTATGATGTTCACCGCGAAACACCTTTTTTTCGAAGCGCCTCCGGAGATTCGCTCTCACGGACTTATTTATTAATATTTTTATTTAAAAAATATTTCAAAGATACTTCAGATGTTAAACTATAAGGTGTATTTAAAAGAAATAAGCCAACATTATTCATATCTCCAAAAAAAAAATTATGAAAATATGCCTTTTTTTCGCCTTTAAACCCTACCCCCCCTTAAATTAACCCACCAAAAACTACCGTATAGGGCCCGCAGATGCTTTAATAGTACACAACTGCTAACCCCGTACAAATCGCAATTGAGCCTCACGGTTGAATTTGGCAGCCACCTTTGGTCTGGAGCTCCAGAATATCTGAAAAAACCCCCGACTCTCGTGCAAAAACACAAAGAATCTCTGCTGAGATAGACCTTAACAAACGAATTGCAATCTTT
Organism: Glyphotaelius pellucidus; assembly: GCA_936435175.1. Classification (NCBI taxonomy): domain Eukaryota; kingdom Metazoa; phylum Arthropoda; class Insecta; order Trichoptera; family Limnephilidae; genus Glyphotaelius; species Glyphotaelius pellucidus. The sequence goes on along the minus strand of OW386558.1, from coordinate 25,276,334 downwards.
AGAACACAGACGTCGGGTGGGAATGCTATCCTTGTTCTTCCGATATTTCAATGGAAGATGATCTGAGGAGCTTGCGTCATTGAGACGTAATTTTTTATTAACTATTCTGAAATAGATTTCACAAACTTTGAACTATAAAGCTACACTGATTAAGAGAGATGTAAATAGCTGTCGTTTTGTCACAAGACATCAGGTGTATTTACCAAGCGTTCGAGAACTGCTGAAATATCTCAAATGAATAACGCGTCGGGTATTTACAAATATGCGTCCAGGGTAGTAAACTCGGGGAACTGATTCTACAATCCTAAACGATATTTAAATTGTTTGCAATCGGCAATTAATTTATTTAATTTAAAGCTAAACAATAATAAAACTGTGTTTTATTAACCACGATATTATTCTAAATAAAAAAAAAACATGTTATTTTCTGCATTATGATTAGGGGCCATCCATAAATTACGTCACACGAATTTCGTGATTTTTTGACCCTGTCCCCCGTCCCTCATCGTCACATTTGTGAGACCCCCTCCCCCCTAGTGTGACGTCACATATTTTGCAATTTTACATACATTTTTTTTTTCGTTTTAATAATTTAGATTTTTGCATGTGACGTCACGGAGCTGATGACCCCCCCATACCCCTCGTCACACAATGTCACACTTCTCTACCCCCCTACCCCCCTTTAGGTGTGATGTAATTTATGGATGGCCCCTTAAGGCGGGCGGCGCTTCCCAGCTCAAAAAGAAGAAGATGGAGAGATATGTAATTACGAATGTTGAACAGAGCGCGCTAATATTTTGAGCGATAAAATTGAAGCGAAAATTGCGAAAATGCTTAATAAAACATGAATCGTTTAAAATAGAGCAAAAATCTCGTGGAAGATATCTTAAGTATCATTTAAAGAACACATTGTGATTTTTCAACAAATATAACTTGTAAAATAATAGAAATATACTTGTTTTTAATAATTTTCGGAGCATACTTTGCATACTCTGGGTAGTATGTTTACGAGAGATGGGAAGGCTGTTCGAGATATCGAAAGAAGGGTAAATGCCGGTAACTCCATTAATGGAGGACTGAATGCCGTTGGCGCTAATAAAAAAACTGTCAAAAGAAGCGAAGCTAGCAGTCCACAATGGAGTCCTGGTACCTACCCTGATGTATGGCAGTGAGGCATGGAACTGGCAGAGGAAGGATGAAAGTATGCTGTAGAAATGAGATCCCTGAGGCGTATGTGTGGTAAAACCATCTATGATCGTGTGAGAAATGTGGAGATCCGCAAATAATGTAAGGTTGATGTAAGCATAATGAGTAAGATTAAGAAAGGGACCCTCAGATGGTTTGGGCATGTAGAGCGAATGAACGAAGAAAGTAGTGTAAGAAGAATATATGATGCAAATTGATGTATAACTTGCATTGATAGTTTGATATATCCTTTACATAAACTTTTTAACAAATCCTTAGCTTCTGGCTGTTTTCCGGCTTTGTGGAAAAAGAGTTATTTAACGCCTATTCATAAAAAAGGTGACAAAAGCGATATATCAAACTATAGACCTATTTGCATTATGTCTGCTTTACCCAAACTTTTCGAGTCATTAGTATTAGATACCATTGTAAAACCTATCAACAATATTATTGTTCCTAACCAACATGGCTTTATCAGAGGTCGATCTACCTTAAGTAATTTAACTATCTATAATAATTACATATGCGAATCCCTTAGTCTGAAACAACAAGTGGATTCTATTTACACCGATTTCAGTAAAGCATTTGATAAGGTTCGACATCACATTCTTATATCTAAACTCAGACTGTTGGGCATCAAAGGTAGTTTATTGACATGGATTATCAGTTACCTCAGTAATAGAGTGCTTAGTGTCAGGATTAATTTTATAGAATCCTATGTATTCGAGGCCACAAGTGGTGTCCCGCAAGGGTCCCACCTCGGCCCAATATTCTTCTTAATATTCATTAATGACATTGTAAATATATTTAAAGATGTACAAGTCCTACTTTTTGCAGATGATCTAAAATTGTTTAAAAGAATACGAAATATACATGATTGCCTAATTTTACAAGCTAATTTAGATGAACTTTTTAAATGGTGCAAACAAAATATGTTATTTTTGAACATTGAGAAATGTCAAGTAATTCGATTTTCCAGAACTCATTCTCAAATCTTACATGAATATAATTTAAATAATGTTAAATTAACACCAGTATCACAAATTCGCGACTTGGGAGTTATATTCGATTCAAACTTAACTTTCACAGCACATATAGATGAAATAACTAATAAGGCTTTAAAGATGCTTGGCTTCCTTTGTAGAACCTTAACTGATTTTAAGTCCTTTGATTGCATGAAAACACTCTATATTTCATTAGTTAGAAATCAAGTGGAATATAATTCACCTATTTGGTCCCCTTTCTATAAAGTACACTCTAACAAAATAGAACGGGTTCAACACAAATTTCTTAGGTACTTAAATTTCAAGCTCAAAATCCCAATAGAAAACATTAATTATATAAGTTTGATGAATCGACTTAATTTAATTACGCTATCTGACAGAAGAATCATTTCAGATTTAATTTTATTATACAGAGTCATGAACAACCTAATTGACAGCCCTGCCATTGTTAGTACCATTAAACTCCATGTACCGACAAGGAATACTAGACAAAATATTACATTCTTTTGCAACACATACACAACCAACTATCAATCACACTCACTTACCAATAGGATGCATGATTTAGGCAACAAGTTTGGTGATATTGTAGATATATTCGCTGATTCCCTTTATAATCTAAAATGCATTTTAAACCAACACTTTGTGGAATCCTACAAATTATTGTAACGTGGGTGTAATATATTTAACGATTTGATGTGTTATTGTAATGTTTTATATTGTATTTTATTCTATGTTATTGTCAAATGTTATATTGTTTCAAATATTTCACGGTTTTACGCTATAATCTTCAAAAACTACCTTTATATTTTTTAAATGTTTTCATTTTTATAACTTTTGATTTAAATTCTATTTATGTATAATCCTCGATATCTTAAATATTATTGTATAATCTATGTAAAAGCCCATATGGGCGTATAACAACAATAAATAAATAAATAAAATAAATAAATAAATAAATGTGAATGGTAAAAGAAGTCGGGGACGCCCGAGGAAGACATGGCACGATCAAGTGAATCAGATACTTGAGTCGGGCCATGTCAAAAGTCAGAATAATAGAAGATTATGTATGAGACGATGTATGAATGTGAGTGAAGCAAAGAGTGTGTGCCAGGACCGAGTTGTTTGGCGGTCCGTCCTCTCTGCCTACCCCTGCGGGGAAACGGCGTGATGGTTAGTTAGTTAGTTAGTTTACTTTGCGATTTTTTTCTATCGAGGGAATTTCATATAATTTGCGTTTCGGCGTGGAACGTATCTAGATATTATATTCAAAAATAACATATATTTTTTAAGAGCTTAAAAACTTAAGGGAGATGTGTAAGAAATCGGTCGAAATTCGGATAGCGGCGGCTTTATAGTTGGGTTATTTTGCCGTGTTCCTCCAACTTTAGCCAGCGTTTTGGACATCACCAAGGCAGGTTTGATGAACCAAATACTAATCACGATAACACTTTTGGCGAAACCATAATAATACAAATTTTACAATAATTATTATAACAATCATTTTTAAATTATTTTCAGTATTTTTACAAAGTTTTTAGGCTAAGGAAAATACAAGAAATTTTTTGTCATTACTGGCATCTGTGAAAACAGAAGAAAACTAAAAAAGCATATCCATCAAACGATACAGGTTCTATTCGTCACTGTACCGTTTTGGTTTAGAACTTGTATCAGTCGAATGAATTAAAATCAATCACTCGGTGGACGATAGAAAAAAATTGGCAATAGCACTCATTCCATCAAAATCTACCACACCAGAAGGAATTTCAGATGTTTAGTGAAAGATTAATGGCACGGCCTCGGATGGGTAGGGCTTCTGCATTACCAATATTATGTTTATACTTGCATTACTGCCATCTATCGGAACCCATTCAAACTCAGATACAACCATGGTCGGTCAGGTGTCATGGCTCCTGCCTTGCCGGTCGAGCACATTTCGCAGCTGCAATTACTTTCGAAGAACCTTGGTGTTGCGAGATGCATGGTTTTTACCACACTTTCGTGGTTTTTTGAACCTTCATGGTTTTTACCGGTTACAAAAAATAATACGTACTTTGAACCACGAAACATTTTTTGTCACTTCTTAATTTATTAATTGTGTAATAAGGAACGAAATTGCGTAGAAGAACAACAAATGTCAACTTTCAAACGCTAAGGCGGCAATTACACGAACACTTCGGAGCGATGGTTCCACCCGCCGTTCCAGGCCGCCGCGCAGAAAAGTATTACAATGGACTGCACTGTAAACCGTCACGTTACTTTCGGACTATACTTTTCTGCGCGGTACCATCGCTTAGGATTGGGCGTGTAAGCAGTGGGGTAGCGTAGGGGGGGGGGGGGGGGGGGGGGGGGGGGGGGGGGGGCGCTCGCCCCGGGCGGCACCTTTAAGGGGCGGCAAAATTTCACAATAAATAATTATAATATCTTGTAAAAATTTGAACCATCTCATTTCATACTTTTGTCGCACCTACGATTCGGACCGATTGAAATGAGCACGGAATTTTTCATTACTTATTCTTTGACGAAACCGGGGAATCCCCATTCTTTAATGAATGTATAATAATGACGTCTTGCTCATTGTAGCGACTGGCAACACCGTCTGTACTAAATTGCAGGGTTTACTTTATTTTATTTTGTGCTTGATTTGTTCATGACTTATGACTAATATTCAGCGAGAATGACTCCAGGGAAGTGAAGTCCGTGAGTGATACTTTGACAATTATTTTGACAATTATACGTGTAAGAATATTTGTAACAAATGTGATTACTATATTGTAAAACATATACATATATACATGACTTTTTATTTTATAACCTGTACAATACACCATAATGATGATTGTTCTTGCCGAAGAGTTCTTTAGATTTACTATATATATTTTAGTTTTTAAATTGAAGTAAGTACCTAAATAAGGGGCGGCGAAATTTTCCTCCGCCCCGGGCGGCTGACACCCACGCTACGCCACTGCGTGTAAGTGCAGACACAGCATTGTAAACAATTGTAAACATTAACAAAGCCGATGGTAGGTGGTTGATAAAATGGTTTATTTATAAACAAGATGAACAACATCCGTCGACAGTCAGAGTCAGTGAATATGCAATGAATGATCTGTGCAGACGAGTGCAGGTCAATTATCAGTGAGTGGCAGTGAAGGGTCAGTGATAGCATTCCCATCGAAATTTCGGGAGATCTACCGATTTCACAAAAATCTACAGTTTTTTTTAATTTTAAGTATATTGTATCTACATCATAAAATTTTGGAAAATACAGATTCTTGTAGCCTCCGGATAGGTTGCAGTGGTTGCAATCGGTTGAAGTGTTTACAAAATGTTTTTTTTTCTTTTCAAATCCAAATTCCATCAGAAAAACGTTTGGCTGCCGCCCTTCCTGTGCTCAGTTCTCCTGTTTCTAGTGATGTTCTGCCTGGAGCAAGTGTCGGGCAAGTGTGATAGTGACCAGACTTGCTTCAATGGGGTGTGTGAAAATGAAACCTGCATCTGCTACAAAGGATGGCAAGGGCCCGAGTGTCAGTACTGCGGAAGCAAGATCAGGTAATTTTTATTTTATTTTATTTATTTATTTAATTTAATTTTTTTATTTTTTATTTTATTTTTTATTTATTTTTTTTATTTTATTTTTTTTTAAAGAAAGACAAACATTCCCGGGTTACGAATAACCCAAGAATGTTTGAAAATCTCCTACTATCACCACAGAAAGTCGAAAATGTTGCTTGTGTCGTGATGGAGGACTTAGCCAGCCGAGGAATCGAACACGGGACGCCCAGGTGGGACCCAAACGCGATGCCCACTCAACCACTGACCGGTCACATATTTATTGCGCGAATACTTTATTTCCTGCCACTAATCTACGAATGGCACGAATACCCCATTAACCCGTTTAATCACAGCAGACAAAATTTATCCCAGCTCGTATAAACCATTTTATCTCCCTTATTATCATGGTAAGAAATATAATCTAGGTCACTTGGGGTGACCTATGGCAGAGATGTTGGTTATCCAATAAATGGTTCCCGGGCCGGTGGGACCCTTTCCCGTCTCCCAATTGTCGTTTGAAATAGAGCAAAAATCTCGTGGGAATTGTCTAAAACAGCATTTAAATGAACGGTGCGAATTTTTTCATAATTTCATTAGTTTCGGCACGGGGAATGTAAATATATTATTTTCAAAAATAACTTACATTTCTTTAAGAGCTTTAAAACTTAAACAGTCTTACTAATAACAAAATATCTGTTGCTCGCCCGATGAACGGCATTTTTACATCATTACTAATAACAATATCACGTTTTTAAGATTATTATTTAGGTTGCATTGGATTTCCCTAGATCTGCGCAGGCGCCGCGGCCATCTTGTTTTATAGTTTTGCGGGAAAAATTCATTTTCTGACACGTTGAATTATACAGAATTTCCGTTGTAATGATCAATTCACCATTAGGTATATTCGTGTGATTGAACAAAATTTTTAAGTCTCTGTTGTTATTTTAATTTTGTTAACCTAGAAATAAGTTATTTCGGATAAATAATTTTTTATCCGCTACAGTTAATAAAACTTCCATAAAAGTAATGTTATTTAATAACATTAAAGGCTTGTGCGTGTGTAAATAAATACCAAATTCGAGTTATCAACGTTAATAATAATTTCGAAAAATAAGAACCAAATACATTGGTTTCATTAATAATTTCGAATTTGGGTGAGTGCACCGGTAAAGGTCCTATCATCTCTTTTGAGCCAAATTTAAATCGGCCCAACTTAGGGTAAATAAAAAATAAAAAAATCAAGGATTTCATACAAATCTCAATATTTGGATTTGATGCATAAGTACCCAACCAAACTGAAAAATATTTATGTAAACAATAAAAATCTAGTACGGGGTTCCATGCCACCTGAGAATAAAGTCAACTCAACACATCTTTGAAAAGTCATTAAGAGCTAGTTCACACACAGCTATCAAATATAAAAGATCATAGCACGCCAAATAACGCTCTCCATACAATTCCTTCAGACCGTTCACACCTAGCGGTTTTAAGCGCAGATCAATCATAGACAGTACACATCTTACGACGGAACCACTCCAGAGGCGATATTCCAAAAGATAAGCCTCATTGTAATTACGGAGCTGCCTAGACCGGTGGATGACAGGATGTCAAGTTGACAGATTTCAGTACAAAAAATGTGCATTCCGTTGCCGCTCCCTAACTCAACTGACCCCCTCTTCTACCCATGAAGAAATATTTGATAGCATCGTGTGAAAGTACGAAAGATAAGCGCTCGCGGTTCAATAGATATCTGCTCGCAGATTTATAGCTCTGTGTGAGCGAGCTTTAAAGCTCGTTACGGAGCTTTAAAGCTCGGAGATCTAGGCAGCAATAACAATGAGGCTTATCTTTTGGTATATCAATGAGGCTTATCTTTTGGTCACCGAAAAAAAGATCTCTACCTTTACCAAGATTATTTTTAGTTCATTTTATATCAATTGTATCTACTTTTCTTTACATCTTAGACTTTTTGGGCTAGTGTGCCTCGTTCTACTTTATGTAACATCGCATGTTCTTCATTACGAGATGGATGAAATATCCTATTAGTATACATTACTGGTATTCAAAAACAACAGTCTGCGTATATATTTTAAAATATTTGTCGTAATTTTATTTTTCGATCTCCAGAACTCAAACAGTCATTGTACAAACCATTCCTTCAAGTACCTGAATCAGAAACCTTTTTGAAACATAAATATATTTTGTCAAAATACTATTAGAAAACTGAGTCATCAAAAAAGTTCTAGGGCAGCGATTCTAGATTCTAGAATTATTATGCGCCATCTACGAACGAAAAATTATTCGTCGTCGCGACGAACTTTATCGAATGATTCATTTTCACGTATTCTTCAACGTCGAACGTTCGAAGAGATGAATATTGGCAGCCCTATGTGAATATTGTCTGATGTTTTGAGATTTCTATGGTGTTTTCTGATGTTTTTGATCTATGGTGTGAGTTATGTTAAACAGCTGATACACGTATTTTTACATCGTATAATTTCTACGAGTTGATAATATTCGAAATGGCTGGGAGTTGAGGATTTATTACAGGGTTCTCAAATAAGAAGTGTTATTTTGATATTCAAATAAGAGGTGGTTTTTTGATATTCAAAGAAAAATGCCATTTTTTAATATAAATGATCGGATGTTTATTTCATTATAAAGAGGAAGGTATGCCGTTAATAGTGGAAAATAACATCAGGCAAATGACCACCACGACCACGCTTACAGGACCATATCCTTTTCATGAAATTTTTCATAACCAAATCGCAAAGTGGCTGCCCTATGTCTTCGATAGCCTCACGAATTCCATCTTTGAGGTCTTGAATCGACGCTGGGCTGTTGGCGTAGACCTTCTCTTTCACGTGCACCCAAAGTAAGAAGTCGCAAGGTGTTAAATCACAAGATCTCGGTGGCCAATTGTGTTCACCTCTTCGAGAAATAACACGGTCCGGAAATTTTTCCCGTAAAAGATCAATGTTTTCGTTGCTTGTGTTGCTTGTGCTTGTGTTTTTATTAATGGCGTAGTTTCTACTCGTCAAATGTTAAAAGATGACAGCTTCAAAAGTGACATCTACCGAAATAGCGGGCTATTCAAAATAACACCTCTTATTGGTAAACCCTTTACAAGCAACCAAAACATCGTTGGTAAATCAGCCACTGTAATATGGAACTTTAAAAAACTTAAAAAAACGACTTTATAAAAAAAATACGATGTCTTTGCGGGTGCGAAAGTTCGCGCGGGAAAACAAAATTAGATTTTGACAGACAATTGCATAGATACGCAAACACCCTATTCGGAACGAGTCGGAATCGACTGGTTCGATCCACTCGTTATTGTGTGGAATGACTTTTGACGTTTGGCGTCTAAGTATGTACCCTCGACGAGGCTCGAGAATAACCAAGTCGACCAATATATATACTTTTGACGGCGATTGCGAGCGACCTGGCTTGGAGAATAGCAGCCCAGGCTTAAAAATATCTCTACAAGCTATCTAAGCTCTTCCAAAATACGATTTTTAGTACGTTAAGCTGTATCCATTATAGTAGCAACTAAATTTTAATATCATAAAGCGGCGTATCCTGCGCCACAATACACATGAACACTAGCTTGAACAGCACCCAAAACATTGAAAATTTGAACACTTCGTGTTCAAAAACCCTGTGTTCAAGCTTTACCACAGGCGACGGAAAACATTCATCTCCCGGGCGAAGGGGGAAGGCTGGCGGGGGGAAATGTATTCATATTTTTACAAGAGCCGCGCGATGCGGTCATGTATGGAGAATCAAACCGAACAAGTTTTTGAGGTTATGCGCAATGAGCAAGCTTAATAATCACTGGTTTAAAATATTATGATATCTAAATACAATATAATAAATATATTTGATGATAAAATTATAACATAATAACGAATATTAACAATATTAATATTAATATTATTTTTGAAGTGGGTGAAGCGGGAAGCGGGAAGGCAGGCGGGGCCGGCGGGGGGGGGGGAAATAAGTTCATATTTTTACAGGAGCCGTACGAAGCGGTTGGTACCGGAGATAAATCGAATGACGTTTGGGGTTATGTCAACCGCGCGAGGCTAATACCTAATTATGACTTTAAATTGCAAATAAATACTGTCGTAATGGATGAATATATCTTTCGTGAACTCACTTGTAAATAAAGTCTATTAATTTATAAATCGATTTCAGAGACACGGAAGAAATTGACCAATTAAAATAGGTATTCTATTCTTTCCCTGATAAATAAATACCTAATAAAAATCTAGTTAGGTTGGTTAGGTCTAAGTTGAAATCTGCGTGTTCTCCTTTATATTTCGTCTACAATATCATCGCTAAATTTCTTAATAGAACTCGACTTTTGACGTTTGAATTTCGAATGCGTAATTAATTACGCATTCGAAATTCAAATACTAACTTTAGGTCATTGATATTAGTCGGAAATCTTTCCTGGTAAATAAACATCTATTAAAATATCTCTGTTTTCTCCCTGATGTAGCATCTCTTCTTCATCGGAACATATTTTAACATTTATTTAAACGTCAAGTGTTCAGTTGCGTACGCGTGGAAAGGCCACTAGCAAAATTGTCGGACCGCGCGAACTTCACACATGTTCACACCAATCTTTCAAACCGTGTTTCAAAAACGCAGGAGACGGAAAACAAAGAACGTTTATAGTGTGGTTCAAGCTAGTATTCATGTGTATTCTGGCGCAGGAGTTCCGCCTTAAGGCAAGTATGTTTTTATTTCGTAAATCCGCAGTGTCTACGGTACCCGCACCTCCTCTAGTTGGACGCAGGTGGCTCGCTGCGGCCGAGTTTATCTAGAAAATACCTAACTGCAGCGACTGCGTCTTTTGATACACTAACTAGCCTTAATTCTGATTTGCGTCAGTTAGTGCAGAAGTAGCTTAACCCATTGAAATTGATTAACAAAGTGGGCTTAAATGACATAATGTTTCATCAAATAATAAATGTAAGTAGATCAACCAATAAATGTATTTTCCGCAAATTTCACATGCACATTGAATTGTTGCCACTTTTACTTTAACCCTACAGGCCTCGGGCATATTCTGTCAGAAGGTCAAAATATTTCCAAATATCAAAGTTGATGCAATACGCTTTCAAATTTAAAATTATAAATAAAAACATGATTTTTGAATTATAAAATTTTTTAATGCAAACGTGAAAAAGTTTTAAAAATGGCCCACCGTATTTTTTTCGTCACTAAAGTTAATGTAAACGAAAAAAATAAAAACACAATTTTTATTGGTATTTCTCAACGTGATAGTAAGGGACACACTACGATTTCTGTGAGACATTTTTTGTTGAATTTTTTATATTAACTCCACACAGGAGGCCCTGAGGAAAATAATTTCCCTCAGGGCCTTTGTCATCTGGGATGCTGTGTGGACGCTGTATCCGCAAGCCGCACATACGATGTAGGGGGAATTGACCGGCTGGCCGCTTCGACGCCTAGGGATAAATGGGGAGAAATTAGGAGAAATAGGGAAAAATGTGAGGAAAGGGAAAAAAAGGGAAAAATTTGGGAAAAGATCGAAGGCAAGGGGAGGAAGGGAGGTAGAAGGGAAACCTGCTCCTTGAGAAAGGCGATCGAGGTATTGTAATTGTATCTTCAGGGCAAGGGGAGGAAGGGAGGTAGAGGGAAACCTGCGCCTTGAGAAAGGCGATCGAGGTATTGTAATTGTGTCTTCAGCGCAAGGGGAGGAAGGGAGGTAGAGGGAAACCTGCGCCTTGAGAAAGGCGATCGAGGTATTGTAATTGTGTCTTCAGGGCAAGGGGAGGAAGGGAGGTAGAAGGGAAACCTGCTCCTTGAGAAAGGCGATCGAGGTATTGTAATTGTATCTTCAGGGCAAGGGGAGGAAGGGAGGTAGAGGGAAACCTGCGCCTTGAGAAAGGCGATCGAGGTATTGTAATTGTGTCTTCAGGGCAAGGGGAGGAAGGGAGGTAGAGGGAAACCTGCGCCTTGAGAAAGGCGATCGAGGTATTGTAATTGTGTCTTCAGGGCAAGGGGAGGAAGGGAGGTAGAAGGGAAACCTGCTCCTTGAGAAAGGCGATCGAGGTATTGTAATTGTATCTTCAGGGCAAGGGGAGGAAGGGAGGTAGAGGGAAACCTGCGCCTTGAGAAAGGCGATCGAGGTATTGTAATTGTGTCTTCAGGGCAAGGGGAGGAAGGGAGGTAGAGGGAAACCTGCGCCTTGAGAAAGGCGATCGAGGTATTGTAATTGTGTCTTCAGGGCAAGGGGAGGAAGGGAGGTAGAGGGAAACCTGCGCCTTGAGAAAGGCGATCGAGCAATTGTAATTTGTTTCTTCAGGGTGAACAGGTCGGCCAGTGGAAAGAAGAAGTCCAAGTTGCAGATCGATCGGAGAGGCAGAGCAGGGCAGGCAAAGATGTTGATGTGAAGACGGATGCTGGCACTCTCCCGGTACAGAGCTTTTAGGGCTCTATTTAAAGGGGGAAACAGCGGGCTTAGCCTTTTGTCTCCCCGTAATTCCAAGAACTGAGATGAGATTCTTGGAATTCGGACCGGGCAGGGTTTAGGAACGCTACACCGAGCGAGTCGCCACACCATCATAATCCTCACCTGACACTTCCTGTCCTCCGTTATTTTATTTACAAATTATTAGTTTGCATAATTTCTAAACATAATGAAACGGCTTTGCACAAAATTCGAATTTGCGCAAAGATAAGGCGCCCGTAAGAATGGACTACTTTGCACAGATTCAAACTTTATGCAAAGGGAAAAAGGTGTGTAGGTATGTACACATTCGGGTGTGGAGAGAGAGGGGGGGGGGGTCAAGCTTCGTTTTTTATCCCATAGGAACTGCTTGACCCGTGATTCAATTTATTGTTCAGAAAAAGGAAGGGAAATAAAATTATTTTTAAATCAAAATTGTCCTCAATCAAAACGCAAAATTATCTCTAAAGGCACGTCCGGTAAAGAGGGTCTTTTTGAGGAGAGGAAGGAGTGAACATGGGTCTTGAAGAGACCCATGTTGTATGAGAAGGAAACACAAAGGCCGGCAAATCGTTCCACAACCGTGCTGTTCAACACAAGAACGAGTCGAAGAAGCGATCCATTCTCATGTGAAAAATGCCAACTGTGTACATATGTTGGGCACGCTTTTGGCGTGTTTCCCGACTATGCACCGGTGCAGAAGGGATCAATGACGCTAGTTCCTCAGAGCATCTTCCATTGAAATACCGGAAGAACAAGGATAGCATTCCAACCCGACGCCCGTGCTCTAAAGATTGCAATCCGTTTGTTAAGTAAGGAGAATCTATCAAACGGACCACCCGTTTCTGCACAGAGTCGAGGGTATTTATTATTTTTTTTGGGCTCCAGACCAGAGGTGGCTGCCAAATTCAACCGTGGGGCGCACCTGCAATTTGTACAGGATTAGCAGTTGTGTACTATTAACCTATATGAGTTGTTCGCAAAAGAAAACAAATTAGCTTGAGGGGTTAACCATCTTTAACCTTTTGAACTCTTATCTATTTATGGGTGTGGATTTCTGAAAAGTATTTAATATTAATAACTGATAACGAATAATTATTATTACTGGTAATAAATGATAAATTCAATCTATTGAGAAATACTGATGCTAATGTAAATACTGAGAGCAATGCACTATCATTATTTTATCATTAATTGTGGTACAAATGAAACTTGCCTGCTTTTAGTCAGTTATAATTTGACATTGAATTTTATGCATTTGCAAATGCATAGGTATATGCATATTTTAGCATATTTCCCCAATCGTGCATATTTCGTTTAGTAGCGGGAGGTACAAATTTGTTTCTGATGCCGCGCCATACCTGGTGAAAGCTAGCCAAGCCCTGCAAACTCTTTATCCAAATTTAAAGCACAGTTTCATCGCCTTGCAGAAGAGATAAGGCAAGATTATGGGAATGTTGACACATTGATTTCCTGTACAAAAAAGGGTTTTTAAAAGTACCGTCGCGTGTGCAGTCTTACAAAGAAGAGCAATGGCCAAATCTGGCATTGCCGCCAAAACCTATAATAACTTGATGGGGTACTTGGCTAAAGTCGATGTTATTCTATGCTGAAAATTTTGAGGCCGTAAAACAAGTAGTTGGGTCAATTTGACAGTTCTGAGGCCATTGCAATTCAGTCAAGCAAGCTAGTATTTGAAGACAGAATATTGCCCTCATCTCATCACGTTTCCACAAGATGCCATAGAAAAAATTGGAAACAAAAAACCCTCCTCTAATTAAATCAATAGAAAAACTGGAAACAATGATCGAACTAGCCAATGCCTTTCCTAATCAAATATCAGAAAAGATTCGTAAAAAGTTAGACGCTATTTAAAATTATTATTTTAAGAACCCGAATCTTGAAGACATGAAGAACATTTAAAGCTGGTTCACACACAGCTATCAAATATAAAAGATCATAGCACGCCAAATAACGCTCTCCATACAATCCCTTCAGACCGTTCACACCTAAGCGTTTTTAAGCGCAGATCAATCATAGACAATACACATCTTAGACGTAACCGCTCCAGAGGCGATATGCCCAGAAGTTAAGTCTCCCCCTCTCCGACTAAAACAGGAGAGGGGGTCATTGAAATTACGGAGCTGCCTAGACCCGTGGATGACAGATGCTAAGTTGACAGATTTCAGTACAAAAAATGTGCATTCCGTTGCCGCTCCCTAATTCAACTTACCCCCCCTCCTACCACAGGAAGAAATATTTGATAGCCTCGTGTGAAAACACAAAAGATAAGCTATGTTTTTAGGTTTTCACAGCCAAAAAGTATTTTTGTTATGATTTTTGGGGTGTTGTTCGCTCATCTGCCCTGATGATGGATACTGTAACGCTGTCCGAAACGTTGGCTAAAGAAGGAGGTAGCGAAACACGGCATAACACCCCAAAAATCATAACAAAAACAAAAGATAAGCGCTCGTGATTCAACAGATATATACGCGTGAACCAGCTTTAATGCCTACATCAACGGCACAGGTCATACCCTGCCTACACAGGTATCTTCGGAAATGGCGCCAATTTTTAAATTTTGTCCAATGATGTCCGTTGATGCGGAGAGGTCGTTTTCAGCGTACAAATAATACTGGGTGACAAAAATTTGCGCTCGAAAATTTGGAAAAAATACTTAATTATATGTTGTCACCAAAACTATGCATAATTTTAAGAATATTTCGCTATTTTTGTACCATCTTTAATTAAAACATATAAAAATAAAAATGGTTCTTAAAAAAATTTGTGAACATTTGATATTTTACAAAATTAAAATATTTTTGGAAGTCAAATAAGGATATACGATTTAGAAAAAATATTTAATAACCGTTGCATGGACCCATAGATAAGCAACCGAAAAATAAAATAAAAACTTTTTGAAAAAACGTGGACATTTGACGTTTTCATCCCTTCAATTGTAAAGTCCTCTAATGTGGAATAATTATAACTGTGAGGTAAGAATAATAAAACATTATTTTATGATAATAGCAGTGAATTACTTAGTTAGAAAGTAAAACATGTATATTTTTCGACTACAATAAATAATAAAAAAAAAATCATAAATAAATGCATAATTTGAGATGAATGAGCAATGTGATTGTTTGATGTTTCCAGACTGATGGAGCCCCAGGGCTTCATACACGACGGGCCGGGGAATTACTCCTTCGGGGTGAAGTGCAGCTGGCTGATAGACGCAGGAGGAGCCAAAACCACAGTGCGGCTGCACATCGAGGAGTTCGCCACGGAATGCGGCTGGGATCACCTCTACGTGTACGATGGCGACAGTGTCGACGCTCCTCTTCTGGCCGTCCTCAGGTCTGTCTGTAGTCGCTTCTATACTTATCTTCAATGTCCAAGACATTCTCATAATCATCACGGTGCTATGTCCCATCCTCACCACTCGCCTTCACTTCTCAGTTCTTCCCGGCCTGCTCCTATTGTCTCCATCGATCTACCTATGGGTAACTTCCACTGGGGCCCTCTCAGTCTGTGGGTAGTCACTGTAATCTCCAAACATACTCCGGAAGTAGTTGAAGATGTTCAACCACATTTGCTTTAAAGATGACACTGTGCAAGGCTGTCCTAAATAAGGGCTAAAGTAGCAGTTGTATTTTTTATATTAACTCAAAACAGAAGGCTATCTTCACCATGGAAACGCTATGTTGAGAATCATCTTCCATTGAAATACCGGTAGAAAAACAAATATATCTTCCTAAACACCCCAAAAGATTACCAATTTTTCAAAGTACTTACAATTAAAGAATATGGATTATATAGTCAAATGGTTTAGTTAGGCTAAAAACTCTTATAATCAGGAATGAGCCTGAAAGTCAACATTCTCTCCATCCTCAAAATCTCTTCATTGCTTGAAACTAAACTGCTAGCCCACCTCGGTTCTGAACATGGAGGGGCAAACCTGTATACTACCGACATATGTTGGATAAATCTATAACTTCTAATATCCATCTACAGTAGAGCCATCTATTTCTTGTAGTTCGAACTTTCACAGGTTTCAAGTTTATTCTCACATATTACAGTTTTTTTTGGAATGAAGATTCCTTCGTTGAAATGTCACTGTTGTACAATCTAGGTTCACTTGCACCAACTTTTAGTGTACATAGCATGTTTCAATTGGATTTCTAAGGAGATCTCTCCTTACAGCGGGCTGATGTACAAGGATTCGTACGCAGTGAGTAGCGTGCCTGAGATTATGTCGCGCTCGGGCTTAGTGCTGCTGCACTTCTTCTCAGACGATGCATACAACTTGTCGGGCTTCAACATCTCCTACGCTATCAATTCCTGTCCCAGCAAGTATTCTAGCCAAAACTGCTCGGGTTAGTACATTCATTCAATTTTTTTTATTTATTTATTTATTTACGTATTTGAGACACAAACAGGATATTTACAGAACATTATTTTGGTTAATGTATAACAAATTAAGATACAAATATAAATATCCCTAGACTAATGTGTCTACAGTAATAACATTTGCATATTCACAGACACATGAAAAACAATGTAAGTATTTTTTTACATAACTTAAAACTTAAATGGAAAATTTGAAGTACATGATAGCTACAAAATATTTTAAGTGTTTATTAAAAAATAATAAAACAACAATAAAAAAATAAAAATTGTTTTGCACAAATCATGGAGATATTTTTTAAAACAAGTAAAATTATTTACAAAAATATTTATTATAGTGTGTGATTTAGTGAGATCGTTGTATGATCGTGACATTCTAGATATGGGATTAAAGTATCCCGTATTATTGCTAAAAATTTCGGTCCAAAATATGTTAAACTTTCTGGTAGATTTGGGCCTGGCGTATAAATTGATTTCATTGACTAAGTTACTATCTACTAGGTTATTCACGATTTCATAAAACATTAAGAGGTCATGTATATTACGTCTTTTAACTAGACTCTAAATTGAAATGTGTAAGTCTTTGTTCGTACCCGTCTAGAAGATGGTAGACACCTGATCGGTAAGACAAAATCCGTGTAAATTTCCTTTGGACTGATTCAAGTCTAGATACCTGTGAAATATAGTGTGGATTCCAGACTGTTGACCCGTACTCAAGAACACTACGGTTTAATGAATTAAAAATAATTATTAGGCTATTAGAATTCTTGAACAGTTTGGTTGATCTTACAATAAAACCAAGTAATTTATTTGACTTACTCACAATGTATTCAATGTGTTGGTTGAATGTTAGTTTGTTGTCAAATAGAATTCCTAAATCATTAATTTATTTTATAAACAGGATGTAACAGGACTTACCTGACAGATACGGTAATTAACAAACAATTCCAAATCTTATTTGGAATAAGAGAAGTACGACTTGAAAATCGTTTGTTGACAATATATTTTTTAATCTTCTTTTAGGTCATGGTTCATGTGAGCACTCCGTCTGCACATGTCACGAGGGTTGGACTGGCAAAGCTTGTGATAGGCAAACATGTCCAGGTATTATTATTTTATCTCTAAATCTTATGACTTTTAGTTTTATTCCAAATTTTATAACATGAAAGACTTCTTCTTACTCTAATTTTTAAGAAATTCTGTTGGTAAGTATGTGTTATGAAAACGGTTGCAATTTAAATACCAAAAATTACTCGATTCTACTATCTCAAAATTATTTTTTCAGTAACTACAAGTGGCGTATCGAGGGTGTCAGCCACCCCGGCCAAAGGAAAATTTCGCCCCCCCTTATTTTGGCACTTCAAGCGCAAGGGGAGGGGGGGGGGGGTTACGTGGAACTCCTATTTTTTTATTACAACCTCATTTTATGCTGATTTTTATAATCACATGTGACGAGTATTCTTCCATTAAAAATCATGTTTATTAATTTTGTGTATGTAATAGGATTTCGCATCCGAATTTTTACATTGTTTTTAGAACACAAAGCGGGTTTTAATTTAAGAGTGATTCTGCGTACGAGTCCCCAAATAATAGTTACACATGGAAAAGTCAATTTCTCAGAATTTTGCAACATTCGGTATGCAACTCAAATATAAAGCTTCACTCGGTAAACGATGAATCTGCTACTCGTTATTTAATTTATGGTTGTATTCTGAACTGGTTTAATTTAATCTGTATGCGGTGAATTATAACTACATTCAAAACATGAAAAGAGTTTTTCTTTGATTCTGGCAGCACATATTATATATAGTCTAAAACTAGAATTTAAAAACTGCATTTCCAAAGGGAGAATGTTTTCCTTCAAAGTATGTCTTCAGATAAATCCACAAATCGAATTTACATTTTAAACACTGGTTTCATGAACATGAACATTCTGGTTTAAATTAACTTGTACGCTATGAATTAAAACTATACTCAAAAACAAAACATTAAAATGGTTTCTCTTTGATTCTGGCAACACAAACATAGTCTGCAACTAGAATTTTATAACGCACTTCGAATAAGACTATGTTTTCCTTCGAAATGTGTCAGCAGATAAATCTGCAACTCGTTACGTATAAGCATAGTTAGTCATCCATAGTAGGCGCATTTTGAAGGAAACCATCCATGTGTTCAAGTTCAAAAATTGGAGCAAAACCATTTTCGGGTTCTGGATGTAGCTGTATCAATTAAAGCTGGGGACTCGCATGCAGATTCAGTCTTAAGTTAAAACCAGTTTCATGTACCGAATGTAACATTTCAATTCCAGTTGAGGGTTCATCTGCTGACACATTTCAAGGAAATCATTCTTTTATTCGAAGTGCAGTCATTAATTTCTAGTAGCAGATTGCAGACTGTGTTTGTGCTGACAGAATCAAAGAAAGTTCGTGTTCTGGGTTTAGTTCTAATTCCCCTGTATTCAGATTTAATTTAAATCAAATTTGAGATAAGGATATAATGATAAATTAAATAACAAGATGCAGATTCATCGAAGGAAGCCATTCTCATGTACCGATTGAAGCTTTACATTTGAGTGAATTTCACACCAAATGCTGCAAAATTCTGAAATTATTTGACATTGATTAACTTATTAACTCTTCCGTGTATAACTATCATTTAAGATTGTGGACTCTTATGCAGAATCAATCTTAAGTTAAAACTTGCCATATGTTCAACACAATATAAAAATTTAAGATTCGATTTCTTCTGCTGACGCAATTCAAGGGAAACCATTCTCGCTTTCTGAGAGCGTCACTAATTTCTAGTTGCAGATTTTGTGCACATGAGTTTTTATTGGAAGAATACTCAGCACATGTGATAAAAAACATCCAAATTGCCCCCGACGGCACAACGTTTCCTAACCCTTGCTCTAAAAAGGCTACAATAAGCCCAATGAAGTAGCCGACCCTCTTCCCGCACAGCCTCTGAAGTTTTTCCTCCGAACAATGTCTGTGGCGGCCCACTGAATGTCTTCTCTCTGAAATAGCACTCTAAATTTTCATCAGAATTGGCAATGACGACAATGAAATAAAATAATTTACGTTCGTTGCGATTTCCAGGAAATTGTTCAGCGGCCAGTGAGCAGGGAACTTGCCTGCGCTCCGCAGCCGGAACCCAGGCCTGCGCCTGCTCCGAGGACTTCGGGGGACATGACTGCTCGCAGACAACCAAATACGGTAATTAAACCAAATAAACAAGGAAACAACCAAAAAATAATGGATGCATTTACGAGTAATCTGATTGCAGATAGAGGGTTACCCTTTGCAACCAACTGTATAAATATAGTTAAATTTTTGAATTTGGAAGGCGGGTATGGGTACCACCGCCCAGACAAATTGAATTTGTAGCGAATTAGCATTTTTGAATTTGTCTGACAAATGAACTGGACAATAAATTTATGCTATATGTATGTTTAGTGATAATATTTAGCAGGAAGTTGGTTGAATGTTGCAGGTGTGTGGGACGAGGTAGAGACCCAGGATATGAGGAACGGAACGGCTTCTCACGGAGCTGTAGTGTGGAGAGACTCCTTGTACATTGTGGGCGGGGAGGGCTACGGCAGGTCACACCTGATGTACAATTATGACTTCAATGGTAACTCTTTTATACATTATATATATATCTGTATAGCACACATCAACCTTTATAGCTGTCCTGACGTTGATGCAGAAACCGTCGCAATAGTCGAGTTTTAGGTCCGAAGGGTGGCATGCGCTGGAGGGGAGAGAGGGGTGGATTCATTAGACAGTATTCACCTACGCCTATTCACCTTTCTCTGTCGCACATAAGTTTTACTCACCTTTCTCTTTTGCTTACAGTTATTGTTCTTCTTCTTCTTTGTGTGCCCTATCAGGTCCCCCCGACGTTGGTGATCACTCTGGAAAATGTCTTTCTATCTTGTGCTGCCCGGAATAGCTCCTCCGCACTTCTAATGCCGGTCCACTCTCGTATATTTTGTAGCCAAGACATTTGTCTCCTACCAGGCCCTCGGCGACCTTCTATTTTTCCTTTCAATATTAATTGGAGCATGGGATACTTTTCCCCTCAAAGTATGTGACCCAGATATGAAATTTTCCTGACTTTTATTAATGTGAGCAGTTCTCTATCTGCTCTAGCCCGCCTGAGAATTTCTATGTTGGTGGTCATGTCGGTCCATGGAACCTTGAGCATTCTCCGGTGAAGCCACATTTCAAAAGCCTCTAACCTGTTCATGGTATTTACTTTCAAGGTCCATGTCTCACATCCATGTAGCAAGACAGACCACACATAACACTTTAATATTCTTGCCTAAGTTTTAAATTGAGGTTGTCATTGCAGAAGAGGGATTTCATTTTTCTGAACGCAGTTCTTGCTGCCTCAATTCTGCACTTAACCACTTAACCTCTACATCTGGGTCAATGGTCTCCGTGAGAATGCTGCCGAGGTATCTAAATCTTGCCACCTTTTCGACATTGCAACCATTTAATTGTATCACTAATTCAGAGTCATTGTTAAGTCAACGCAATAAAATCAAAGAGTTTTTTACGACTATTTTATAACGTCAATATGTAGTAGAATTGGTGGTTTTGGTGTATATACAGAAAAATGGGATAAGGATTTTTATTTCAAATATTACTTATGAGGTCAGTGAGCACGAGTTTAATGTACAACCATCGACCAAGTATTATTTATATATCAATATGTACAAAACTTTTTTTTAGTCTACCAATAGGTCTATTATTGCTTGTGGAAATGAATTTGTCGGCATGTGGTAAAATATCATTACTCTGTTCCAGGAAGCATTTGGAAAATGGTGCACCCATCTAACCTGTCGGAGCCCCCTCTGGCTCGCTACGGGGGCAGTGCCGTGCTGCATGAAGACAAAATATTCTACTACGGGGGCGTGGTGGAGCACTACCAGCCCCCCCAGCAGAGGTAGCACGCACTTTTTTTATTTTTATTTTATTTTAGCAACTGTATTAAACAATAAGGAACTCCAGTGAAAAATATTATGTCTTTAAAAAAATATGTTCATATAGACCAATATACGCTGATTCTGAATATATAAGTTTTATTACATAATATTTAACGTAGAGTTTTTAAAAAAATATTAAAAAGTCCATTTTAAAACGTGTCATTAAAACACCCTATTGCTGGATTTTGGTGGCGTGACGTCACCGCGCCACGTCACCTGGGTCAAAGTTGTATAGAAATCAATAGAAATGAAGACGCAAGCCGTTCGGCATTCCATGTCGTTGGTTTATAGAGAATTGGACATATAATAGTTTTTGTTTTTATTGAAACATTATTTAGGCCTAAATAATTCAGTATCAAAAATAAAGTATCTATATTAGTTTATCTATATTATTTAAAATATTCAAAAACTTTAACTGTACAAAAAACGATCGTGTTGCCCAGTAATATCTATGAAAACGCTCCAATGCTGAAATTCAAAATGGCGGGAGTCGAACAGCTGATTCCAGTTCCCTACCAGATTCATACTTCGGTTAGTCATGATGACGTCACACTAGATTCGGTGGTTTTCGGGGATCTTGAAAAATTAAAACTTTGACATTTATTTTAACTATTAAAACTAACTATAAAAATAAAAATAAATATGCAGTTATTTAAGTTAAAAGGTCATTGTCATTCATAAAAAAAAATAAAAAAAATGGGACTGGAATTCTCTATTGTACCTTACATTAGTTGTTATTTTGGGAAATGGCGCACCCTTTATAATTCTTTTTAGCCTAATTTTTTTTGTTTTTTTTTTTTTTATGTGAGCTCCACACAGAATACATTCTAAGACAAGGCACAAATCCGGGAACCCCTTCTTAGTCAGCAAACTTAGTGAACCACTTGGGGTGACCTATGGCATTGTTGTTCGTTATCCAACAAATGGTTCTCGGGGCAGCGGTACCGATACCCTAATGTCAAATTGAACTACTGCATTCAAGATAAGTTATTTTTTATATGGTTAATATTTTGATCTTGTGTCTGATAATGCCATTTGATTTCAGATACATGCCAACTTCGCACTTTCGTGACTTGACAGAGCACGTCACCAGCGAGCTGTGGGCCTTTGACATCCTTGCCAACGCGTGGGAGAACATCACTGTCAGGAGTGAGCCATGTGACAGGACCGTGGCCATGTGTGGTGAGTCACTCGAGGTAGAACAAACGTGGTCAACCACAACTTATCCAAAACCCTGGCTTTACTGACCTCGGCTAAAAGAGAGATCATTTACTGTCCAGTACTCTTTCATGGAAGCATTCTATCCACAAATATTCATTTTGAGAGACTTGTCTCCTGCGTCTCCACAAACAATACATCAACCGACGTACCGGAAGCTTTCGCAAAGCATTTTCAATCTGTCTATAATCAGGAAAAAGTAGATTTTGAATCATATGTGCCAGGACAGATTGGATCAACAAATGCACAAAACATCTCTATTGAAAACATAAATATTGTTTTCAATATATATTTATAAAAAAAGACAAAAAAAAAACATGCTTATCACATACTGATAATCTTACATGTATTATTATTATTAAGAATTGACAATATATCATGAATACAAGAAGGAAGGAGGTAGCAAACCGGTACCAACCCCCCCCCCTGTTGTGGTAAATATAACTTCTATGTTAAGCAAAGCAAGATCGTTTAACCTTCGTTCTTCGTTAAGAAAACGATCGTTCTCCAGAACTCCAGAACAGTTAGGCCCTCCGTTCATGGAGATACTTACAAATTTCGTGATTGTGAAGCAACCACAAGTACCCTGCAGATAAACTAACCCGTGCCTTCTCCACTAAATCTTTTCTTACGTATTCTGGTAAAATAAAGATATATAAACATGCATTTTTTCCACTTCCAGAACAAATCTAACGTTACTTTCATGTTCTGACGCCATTTCTGTCAAACGAATAGTAGCAGACACAAATGATGTAACACAATGTGAAAGTGTGCGATCAGCACCGTCGGTAGCGTGAAACTGACTTCACACCGACAGCTGCTGCATAGCGCCATCCACAAACACTAGCAAAATCGTACGGTGAGAACTCACGAGCGGCGCGCACGCTACGCGCTTGAGGGTCGAATAGCTTGTAAGTAGCATCATGTCCAGAGGCACTTGCTGGGGGGAGTACACACACACACATACGAAGAGCAATATCCACGTTTGGGTAAATGGTTTGAAGACCTTCAGTTTGTAACCATTTCAACAAACTGACAGCACTGTTTCGATCCTCATTTTTTACACTGCAGTGAGCACGAAAATGGAGACATTCTTCTGAAAAATGGTCTTCTTAGTTAGTACAATAAACCATTTGCAATGCTTTGGCCTTTTCTTTGACTTCAGACGTGCTTAGTTTCGTCAAGTTAGTAATAAAATTAAATTTATTGTAAAGTAATTTATAATCATCCTGTTGTGTTTTGAGTTCTTCTGACAATGTATCAATTACTACCAAAAAAGTAGTGATTCTGAAATTTTCGCGACCGTTCTTTTGTTGCATCTCTTCACCTGTATTAGTCTCGCCACGAAGTAGCTTACGCTTTCGATTTCGTCAAAAATCAGACAGTTTTTTGGTTTTGTTTTCGAAATCATCGAAGTTATCTCGTGTTTCTTATTATTTAAAAAAAAGTTGTTGATTGTTGTCATCAGTGACTTTTTTGTATCAATTGGCCGCCTCTAATATCTGGCTGCCCTAGGCCTGGGCCTATGGGGCTTTAGGGCAAATCCGCGGCAAATCAGTGTTTGAGGCAATGTTTGTGGAAGCGATCGCAGGAAACCGGGCTTTAGATCAGCTCTGGTAGTAGTGTGTTCTGGTTGTGAAACAATGTACTAATAATGAACGTTATTGTTTGATCAGGTCCCCTCAGTAGTGCGGGACACACGGCCACTGTGGTGGAGTTCCCCATGCTTAAGAATTCAGTCAAGAAGATGATAATCATATTTGGACACTCTCCGCAGTTTGGATACCTCAACACTGTGCAGGTTGATATGTATTACTTAACCCTTTTTACAGAAGAATGCTCCATACCTATGAAAGTTCAATTGCAACCCGATTTGTTGACTTGACAGAAAATCTTTTTTTGATTTTCATGATGAAAATTCAGAAATTGACTAAGGACCATTTGACCGCCACAATTAACATCGTCGCATTTCAATTATCAGCGCTTTTTTTAATGTTTTGATATTTTGACCCCGTTAACCGTTGATCATCAAATTTTGATGATGTCAAATTTGATGGTCGGTCAAAAGACTGGCCCTAATCAACTTTCATGAAATTTCTCTCCTAACATAAGTCTGATTCTGTGACTTTAGAAGCAGCCTTTAAGAACAATTTAATTAAATTAATTCATTTACGATGGTGTCTCACTTCACATCAGAGTTCTCGTTATAAAGGCTTGTTCTCTGATTATGTCCTCAGGAGTACAACTTTGATACCCGGGAATGGGCGCTGGTGCAGACGCGAGGCTACCCGGCCAAGGGAGGCTACGGACACTCGGCCGCTCTAGATCTACTGACCGACAAGATCTACATATACGGCGGAATTGTGTCCGAGTCCGAAAGCAATCAGGTAGGCTCTGTATTCTATCTGGCTACTACATCAAAGGCAGACTTATTTCTGTTTCTTAATTGAGACCTCTTTTGACCTACTTTCTTGCAGCAACTAATTCGCCAATTAACCGTGCTCTTCATGTGTTCAGAAATATTTGCCTAACATCGACATTCTTTCCGATTCACTGCCCAAATTTAAAAAGAGCATCATATCAATGATACAAATTGTTCAATACGCATACATACATACATACATACTCACACATACATACATACTCACACATACACAATCACACACACACACACACACACACACACGCACACACACACACACACGCACACACACACCTACCCACTACGCACATCACCTGGTAATTACTTAATATACATAGACACTACAAAGAAACATGTCATAGGTACCCATCATGAAATAAACTCAATAATTGTAAATTGTTTTCATCATTGTAACTAATGTACTGTTTGTTTCTGTTTATAAATAAAATGAAATAAAATAAAATAAAATAACATAAATAAGAAATTACAAGGAAACATATCACAGGCATCCACCATGAAATATTACTTAATATCTGTAAATTTTCTCACCACTGTAATCAATGTACTGTTTGTTTCTATATAAATAAATAATAATAAAAAATAAAAAAAATGTTTTTTTCTCAGGTTCTCAGTTCCAACCTGTACAGTTACGACCCTGCCACAAGAATATGGACCCTACTAGCCCATGCCCCTAGTGCCAGGTTCCTGCACTCTGCCAACTTTGTCACTCCAGGTTAGTATCAAGCAATAATTTTGTAATATTTTTAGTTAAAGATATTGTGGCAGAACAGCATTAAATTATTATCGCAGATAAATTTTCTATACTGGTATCACCGAAAGTCATCTATCGCCACAGAAGATGACAATGCAACATTCCGGTTCTTGCATCGACCTTGTTCGGTCCCTTTACCTTCCCTCCCGCTGTTACGTTTCGTGTTCAGTTTTAAGTTAATTGTAAAAGAATACTTCTTGTAAATATATTTGACTTGAATAATCAAGAGTTTTTATTGGCAAATATCCACAACCCCACGGAGCTCAGTTTACAGATCTTAAAGCTGCTGCAAGCTCTGTTAGCTGCAATCCCAACCAGGACTAAATATAAACCAACCTTTCTAAAGATGTCTGTAATTCTCTTTAATTTTCAATATTACTAGATCCCTGTTTTACCATTGAGCAACCATTTTCCATTATAATATAAAAGAGCCATTTTCTGTAGATTCCTGTTTTATCATCTCCACCATAGTTCCTTAGTTTTAATACAAAATTCTCCCTCTTCAAATTTGCAATTCATTGTCAACAGTTTTATGACCGAAGCATCCTGCAGTTTTATATAATTACTAGCTGGGTTACCCGGCTTCGCTCAGGACAACATTCGAGAGTGTTCTGGAATGTTCCACAATTTATTTTATTTATTTATAGCGGACCCGACAGACGTTGTCCTGTACACAACTGTCGGGACAAATTAAAATAGAATAATATTGAATATTCGATACTGCGATGGTAGCGCAGTCTGCCGGATCCAATGTTAAACATTCCAAAATCAACAACTCCTTAGAAATAAAAAAAAATAATTAAAAGAACATTTTCCAGTGGACCAAATTGTGAATCTAAACCACTCTCGAATCCCCTTGAACCCACACAAAAAATTTCATCAAAATCGGTCCAGCCGTTTAGGAGGAGTTCAGTGACATACACACGGGCAGAAGAAATATATATATTAAGATTACTAGCTTTTACCCGCGGCTTTGCTCTCATGGTGTTATGGGGAAATTACTGTAGCGCTTGCACTTATCAATTATCCCCCCCTCCCTTTTAAAAAAAATCGGTTTATTGGTTTATGCGTGAAAGCGTAACAAACAAGCACACACAGTTTCGCATTTATATTATTAGTATAGAAGAAGTACAGATAAGAGGAAAGGATTGAATAAAACTTGTATTGATGCATTAAGCAGGTCCCCTTTATTTAACACATAACTTTAATTTAATTTGTATAATTTAATAACTTATAATTTAATTTATCAACCATAATATGAATGATTTCCCATCGGTAAACTTCACTCGCCATAACACAGGGACATCCCTAGCATGGCGGATGAAATTACTTAAAAATTTATACAATGAACAAAATTCTTATAATAAAAAAGAAAAAAAATATTAGATCAAATCAAACTGGCATTACACCAGGGAAATCTACTTATCCTTTGTATTTAATGATTGCTTATTTGTTCACAGGAATGATGATAGTGTTTGGAGGCAACACCCACAATGATACGGGGCACAGTTCTGGAGCCAAGTGCTACTCCAATGAGCTGCTGGCCTACGACGTGCTGTGTGACTCCTGGCACTATCTCTCCATACCATACCACCTCAGAGAGAGTAAGTCACCATCATTCCTTTATCATCCTGTTCTAGTGTCTTCACTCCTACAGTCCTTCACTTGTCAGTCTGACTGAGTGTTTACAAGTAATGGGTTTCAAGAAAACAAGAGTACCTCAGATGCTACTGCTGCCGTAACTGATTTCATTATTAATAAACTTGATAAAAGCAGAAAATGACTTTTCATAAGTATAGGCTACTTCATTTGCGCCGCCCCTTCCTCCTTCTTAGAAGTCATAATACAATATAACCTATCATAATCACTCACTGCCGCTCCTAGGCTGCGGCCTACACGGCCTATTGACAAATCCAGGACCACCCCACACAGATGAAGTATCTCGGCTCCACCATTGATCCATATCTCAGATGGAATCTTCACACTCAAATAATTGCAAATAAAATAAGAAAAACCATGCACTTTTTTAGAATGATGCAAAACTTTCTCGATTTAAACACTTGAAAATGATTTATTTTGCAGTCTGTCAATCGATTATTGCGTATGGTATCATAGCATGGGGAGGTGGCACTGCATCTGCATTAGACCCAATTATAAAGGCACAGAAAACTATTATAAAATTAAACCTTAGGCTACCTCTATTACAGACTCGAACTTAATATTTAATATTATGAATGTGTTTGATGTTCGGCAGATACATGCAAAAACAATCCTCCCTCATCTATACACAAATATACATAGATACTATGAAAAAAGATTAAATACTCGACTTAACACTATAAACAATAACAAAGACTTACTACTAATTCCCACAAAGCATACTACTTTTGGTCAACACTTCAGATACCTCGCAGCAAGACTTTACAACATTCTTCCAGATTTAATAAAAAAATGTGACTCACCAAAACATTTCAAAGTTAACATAAAAATTTGGAAAAGTAATGATATGGCCTTTACTGGTGCACTCACCCAAATCCGAAATTAATAATGGCACCCGTATATTGATTGTTATTATTCGAAAGCATTATTAATGCAACCAATATACCAAGTGTAGTTTCATAAGTGTTTTAAATTGACTTAAAAATAACTGCCTCAACAGAGGCTAGCCTAGTGAGGTGGCTTATGAGAAATCTCAACTTTAACTAAAAATTTCTTTTCTTAAATATATGTACCTTTAACCCACTGTTCACATGTGTATTTATTTACTATATGTGTATTATTTTCTGTTTGTTAACTATTTGAACTAATAAATGTAATCTATAACCCATTGTAAACATAGATATTGAAATTTTGTAAACTACACTAAACATGTACTCTCTTAGTTATAAATGTTGCAAATTTATTAAGGGGCATACATTAATTATGTGAGCTCAAAAGGGGGGGGGGGGGGTCCTAATTTATCTCACCAAGGGGGGGGGGTCTGGATTGGAAGGAAAAGTGCTCACGTAATTAATGTATGCCCCCTTATTATTATTAATGGCGAATAAGAGTGGAGACAACCAAAGAAATGTGAACCAGTGATTACCTAACCCTCGAGGGTGCCGGAGAGATTCTTAACCCACTGGCCACAAACCCGGCAGCCTGCTGGGTTAGAGTAGATCCGCCAAAACAATGGAAAATGAGCAAGACAGCGACATTTTTGAATAAAATTTTAAATGTCGAACGCTGTGTAGGTAATTATTCATTCATTTCGTAGAATTGGCAATAATATATTTCCCCTGATATTTGTGTTCCAAGTTTTGTATGCAGCCAGCCGCCATTTAATTTCCTTCAAAATTGTGAGTGGTTCTAGGCATTTGTCAGTGACCCTGCACGTCCCTGATTGCTTTGGGGACTATCGTACCAAATTATTGTATTAGTTATTAGTATATATTAATATATATATTTCTTCTGTCCGTGTGTATGTCACCGACTGGACCGATTTTGATGAAATTTTTTGTGTGGGTTCAAGGGGATTCGAGAATGGTTTAGATTCACAATTTGGTCCACTGGAAAATGTTCTTTCAATTATTTTTTTATTTCTAAGGAGTTTTTGATTTTGGAATATTTTACATTGGATCCGGCAGACTGCGCTACCATCGTAGTATCGAATATTCAATATTATTCTATTTTAATTTTAGTTTGTCCCAACTGTTGTGTACAGGACAACGTTTGTCGGTGCGCTATAAATAAATAAAATAAATTGTGGAACATTCCAGAACACTTTCGAATGTTGTCCTGAGCGAAGCCGAGTAACCCAGCTAGTATGTATATAAAAAACAAAAAGTTTTAACGTTCGATTAATGAATATTATGTTTTTTTGTAACTTTATGAATAGAAATGTGAATAAAAACTTACGAAAAAAGAGAAAGTTATATTTGTAGCCTCATTTAAACATATTTTAATATTTTTAAAATTTTTATTTTTATGTTTTTCTTTACCTTAATCCAATTTGTGAACAAATTTAAAGAAATTAATTCATTTGAATGTATGGTTCAAAATTTACAATAGTTTTAGTAAACCAATGCAGGTTTTCAATTTTTGGTACAAAATTAATTATGTGCAATGGGTTAACAGCAGTGGTGACTTCAGAGGCAGAAGTGCCTGTAGAATGGAGCTGGGAGGCAGATTACTTCCAATATTCGTACCTATGAACTGTTAATATGTGCTTTTCTAGACTGGTGGTCTCAACAAATTGAGTTTAAACTTTCAGGTTCTTAAAATCAGTATTATGAATAGTCGAAAGGGCTTTGGTGTTTTTATGGTAGGGGATGATGCTCACTATATAAAAATATCTTTGAAAAGAGAGTGTTAAAGTAAACTAAATAAGTTTACAAAAACTTCCAAGTGATTCTGTAAACCTGAACTCGGTGGCCAGTTCGTTCATGGCTATCATCATTTTCAGGCTAATTTTTAAGTTTCCGCCAAGCAACATCTTGAAGTAATTTTGTAAGATTGGTAGACCCGGTGGTGTAATTGACTGAAAAGAAAATAATTATCCTGTATTTAGGTAAGTGCCAGTGTTTTGTTCTGGATGCAAATAAATTAATATTTTGGTCTGTTCCAGACGCGGCCAGATACGGCCACAGTGGAAGCGTGCATGAGGGGAACCTGTACATATACGGGGGCTTCTCGGGGCAGCTGCGCCAAGATCTGCTGCGCCTGTCTTCCGGGGACTGCCACGGCCGCCCCACGCAGGCCACCTGCCTCACCGTGCACTCCACAATCCTGTGCCTGTGGGACGGCCAAGAACACACAGACACTTGCTATAACGTGAGTACTCTACACATCTACAGATTATAACGTACATACACAAATATAATGTCTGCCAAGTGTACTTATTGCGCAGCTTTCTCACTCCAGATTCAGCACTAATAATTGTGTTTGATTTCAAAAGATGACAGAGGTGCCAAGAGACATCTTACGACATAAAGATTCTGACTTTGAGCAGGGCTACCAGTGCCCAGAAGAAAACAGAGACCGGATCACCCAAAACATGCTCTCACATAAAGGTTAGTTAGTTCATCATCATCTTCATCCCCTTATCCTACTTGGGTCGGGGACCCATTGCATCGACAAGGCTCCTCCATACGTCCCTGTGTGAGGAGAGGATGGGACTGCCATGGACGGAGGCTGAACAGTCAGCACAAGACAGGTTAGTTAGTTACTTCTTGTAATATATTTAAAAAAAATATCATCCAATTACACACCGCACATCTGTAGAAAAAGGTTGTAAAGTAAAAGAAATAAATTTTAGGAGAGCCAAAACAAATGATAATTGATGAAATGGTTCCACGACAACTAAAAAAAGTGGCATTTCAACACCTCTTTGAAAAGTCTTTAAAAGTTATAAAATTTTGTTTTGCAGAATAGCCCAAAACCTAACCCAACGCAACCTATTTAACCCATTGGCCGGGGTCCATGAGCCAAAAGAGTTTGGGAACCACTGTTCTAGAGGAACTGAAATTTTAAATAAACAATAGACCGAATGACCCGCAGCAGAAATTAAAGAGAAGTTACGATCCAGATTAGATTACTTGAAACCTAATTTAAAAAAATTCTAATGAAAATTGTTACCCAAAATAGAGACACGTGAACCTGTGAAAGTAGAACCAAGAACCTGGAAGGATTTTTAAGGACGGCCATCCCTGTTCGCTTGCACCTCCCTCGAAGCTCTCAGATTCTGGTAGAAAGCTCTCACAACTGCTAACCAGGAAGACCATTCCCTGGAGGTGATGGCAGCAAACGAGGACGTCTCATCATTCACTGCTAGGACCTCCCGGGCATCTAGTTTTTTTAACGCCTGCAGTTGCAAGAGGGCGCTTTAACCCCAGGCCGGCCACAGCGAAAGTATCTCACTTGATCCCTGGAATTCACTATTGTTCTTACAATTCTGTTGCTCCCATCTGAAATTTGGATTGTTTCTATAGTTTTGACCAACATCCCTATTGTCCGTCCTAAACCAGCAGGTTGCCACTCGTGCGCCGGCGCACGATCCAAAATGTTAAAAAAAAAATAATTTTGGAATGCGATTTTAACCCTTATGTATAAAGAAAACGTATGAAGAACAAGGTCAGAATCGCATGCGGCATTCTTGTTCTTAAAGTATAAAATACCGTGAACACACCTAGGGAAGCGGAATAATTTCTATGGAATTCTCTATGGTCTCCGGACAGATGTTTCGCGCCATTTGAGCTGTCAGATTTGGTGGCGTCATTCTCGTGAAAAAGATCGTAAAACATATAAATTCATCAAATAAACGCAAGGAATGTTGTTTTTAGGCATAGTTTATTGTTCAAGGAATGTGTTTCGGTAAATATTATATACGATAGCATAAAATAAACCCGCAAAATATTACGTCAAAGTCAAAACTTCGCGAAATTTACGAGTTTCCTCCCGTGGCATTTGAGGGGAGGGATTGTTTTTAATGGTTTATTTAGAGTTAACATTTGAAGAAGCAGGATAGGATTTAGAATCTGTGCGGCTATTCACTAATTCTATCATTTTGCCAAAACGTTTGAAAGAAAGGGATGTAAAAATGTGACTGAAAGTTTCCAAATACACCTAGGAAGCATATTACATTGCAACAATTCTAAGATTTCGATGTCAAGCGATTTTTTTGACAAACGAATTTGATAAACAAAAGCAGAATGAATGACCCCAAATTTTCTTTCTGCTGTTGAAATGTACCTCTGATTTGATCTAAAAGTCGCCTTTTATAGTCTATTAATTCAAATTCATCTTTAGGAGCAACCACGATGTACGCCCACGAGCTGAAAGAGGAATGGTTCGCACTGAACCAAGTGCGTCGCCTGAAAATAACTCAACAGCCGAGGAGAAAAGTGTTGTGGCCCTCACTTCGCGAGATTGGGCCAACTCCTCGACTCTTTCTATATAATTGCGGACGCGTGAGGTGCTGTCGAAGGTGATGTTTCATTTGTGTACAAGAACTATCTTGGGCAAAGTAGGTAGTCATTAATTCCAATTTTGATTTAGATGTCCCATCATCTTGCTTGGCCATTATTTCAGTATCCCGAGATCTCGCTTGTCGGTTAGAACCTCGTCCAACTGTAGTGACGATATTTGGATGCAGTTTATGTGACATATTTATATTGTCAGCTCTAGTTTGTGAGATGTGTATTACGATGGCAGAACAGAGAATACCATACCATACTTTGACTAAGAACCACCCATATTGCATGATTGCAAGATTCAAACCTTCAAAGAGAGGTCCTGGGTTCGAGTCCCAGAGGTGCCAATATCTTTTCTGATTTTTCTGTTTCCAGATTTTCGATTGAGTTTTGCTCATAGTGTCTTCATTTAATTAAATGTTACAATTTGAGGTTTTACTCATAAAAAGTTAAATAAAAAAAATTATAATATTCATCCTTGACTTGCAGAAAAGTCAATAGATGTCACATATTAAATAAAATGGATAAAAATTTATCCAGACACATCTAGATTGCATTTAGTTCAGGTTTGAATCTTGCAATCATACATAAAGATGGCAGCCAATAAAAATATGCATTATAATATGGGTGGTTCTTGGTCGAAGTATGGTACAGTTAAAAGTGACCGAATTGGATATCGACACCTTAGCTAAGTGGTCAGAGCACTCGCCCGGAAAGAGAGAGGTCCTGGGTTCGAGTCCCAGAGGTGCCAATATCTTTTTTGATTTTTCTGTTTCCAGATTTTGGTTATTAAACTGAGGGAGTGGGTAGGAGGAGGAGATGAGAAAGGGGAAGGTTGGGAATTCATTAATGATGCTTGTTGTTTCAGATGACTGTTCACTGCAGAGGGATTGTGCATCGTGCTTGCAGACGACCTACTCGTGCAAGTGGTGCCCGGCAGGGGTGTGCACGTCGCAGCGCTGCAGCAACTCCAGCTACCAATCACGCGGGAAGGTAATGAGCTTTTGACAGCCCTGAATGTTTCAATAATGAATGATTAATTTTTTCAGTACAATAATATGTATACAAACAATTCATATATTAATTTAAATAAAAACATAACTAGAAAATTAAGGACATTGAAATTATAAACAATAGCACAGAAATAATAAAAATCATTACAAGTAAAAATGAAGTAACTAACCAACCATTAAGACGTTTTCTCGCAGGGGTAGGCAGAGAGGGTGGACCACCAAACAACTCGATATTGGCACACACTCTTTGCCTCATTCACATTCATACATCGTCTCATTCATACTCTTCTATTATTCTGACTCTTGACATGGCCCGATTCAAATATCTATTTCACTTGATCGTTCCATGTCTTCCTCAGGGATCCCCGACTCCTTTTATCACTAAATATGAAGTATATACATTAATATATTATTGAGGATCAAAGTAGAATTTAATTTTGGGAGGCGGGTATGGGTACCATTTATTGGATAACCAACTCCTCTGCCACAGGTCACCCCAAGTGGTTCGTTACTTTTGTTGACTAAGCAGGGTTCCCGGATTCAAGGGGTGAGGTTTGTCAAGATCTTGGTGGCCGATGTGCCTGCCCATGGCAGGTCAGATCGAGAGAGGCTGGTTGAGGAGGTCTTTTGACCTCTCCAGCCAGAATAGACCCATCACCTTGCACCGCAGTTGAAGGGATGGATTCATACGTCCATCACTCCTGGACACACTGCACCCAAATTACTACCCACCCTTCATACCTATTTCCTTTCCAGAACTTCCTCTTCTTCCTTTTCTTAAAAAAACCATCCACACAGCATCCCCAAAGATGACATAGGCCTTGAGGGAAATTATTTTCCTCAGGGCCTATGTCATCTTTGGGAGGGTTTTTTTAAGGAGAGGAAGGAGAGGAGAGTTCTGGGAAGGAAAAGGGCAAAAGGGGTAGGTAGGAATCTGGGATTCAGTGTGTCCTGGTCATCCACCTCCAAGACCTTAACAAACCTCACCCCATGAACACGGGGTTTTTTTTTTTTTTCACATGAGCTCCACACAGAAGGCCCTGAGGAAAATAATTTCCCTCAGGGCCTATGTCATCTTCGGGGATGCTGTGTGGAGGTTTTTTTTTTAAGGAAAAGGAGGAGAGGAGAGTTCTGGGAAGAAAAAGGGTTTAAGGGGTGGGTAGGAATCTGGGGTTCAGTGTGTCCGGGTCATCCGCCTCCAAGACCTAACAAACCTCACCCGATGAATCCGGGCACCCCTGCTGAATCACCAAACGTAGCGAACCACTATGGCAGAGGTGTTGGTTATCCAATAAAGGTTCCCGGGGCGGCAATACCCATTCCCGCCTCCCAATTGAAATGAAATCAATATTGAGTTATAATGTTAAAATGCTGGTATGGAGAATAATTAATCTTCCTCGTCGGAACTGCCCTGTACAATTGCAAGGATACGATCGCAAGATCATCGTTCGACGAAATTTAAATTCTCAGCCGCTGGTTAATGGCTCTTAAAGAGTAGTAGACAATCTAAACAGCCAGTGCAATTAGCGATCCGCGATCGGAATTATTCCGGTAGTCCTAATTTTTTTAAATGTTTTATACACTCATCTCCTGATGAAAAATCTGAGTTTTCGACCTTGGCGCACTTGAGCTTTCGCCGCCATTTTGAAAAAACTAGCCTAAATCGTGCCAAAATCTAGTTTTTCTCTAATATCTCATTTCCAACAAAAATTTCGGCTAAAGTAGCTTTACAAGTTTAGTAGAACAACCAACCCCCAACACTTGGGCCCAATGCCCAATTCATACGCCAATACCAACACGAGTTATTTGAAGCTGCTGAAGGGGCTTTTTTTTTAAGAAACCGCCATTTTGTCAAAAAAAATATTTTGCTTATTCCATCAATCAATTATAAGATTATACATTACTTTAACGAAATCCGTTTGGTTTTTTCTTTTAAATGATCCAGTCCAGAGATATCGTGGTCACCGCAAGATGCCTCCTGGAGATCAACTGTGGCAGCCTTCAAAATTATTATTTTTACAAATACAAAAATGTTAAAGTACAGGTAAAAAGCTATCATAATGTGTGTACAAATTTTTACATTAATAAATTTAAAAGTCTTCTCAGGGAAAATTCTTGAAAAATCGAATTTTTTGGGCCTCCTGACTGTGTATAACCCCATCAAAGTTATCAACATGTTTTAAAACCAACGGTTTCTTAAACACGATAAATGAAAAGAAAATTTTTCTATAATGTGTTTTCATTTCATAATTTTTGAAAATTTATTTTCGACTCCCTCGAATAATAAACCCAGTTCCCATCTGCAACGCTCACATCCAGAAACATCATGCGATAAAGGCCTCCAGAGAAAGCTCCTTTAGTTCATTTTCGCATAACATTGCCTTGTCAGAGAGAGATTGTCCTTGTTATTCCAAAGGGTTGATAATATGATTTCAAATAATGTTTTAAATGAATTATTTGCTTATTATATTGATCTATTGTAGGTTGGTATCCATTTTTATTAATCAAAGTTTGCGGAAAACATTGAAACTGGGTTCCAAACTATTTGTGTTGCAGGCTGTCCTTTCGCTGGAGGAATGTCCGGTGGAGGGTGGGGCGGCGTGCTCTTTGCTGCACTCATGTCGCTCCTGCCTTGGGGCCAGTGCCTCCAACATCGTGCAGGGGGCACACTCCCCCTCCCCCTGCCACTGGGACCTGGACGCAGCCAAGTGCACCCAGCACACCGCCCGTATGTTTCAGTTCTGTATCATATATTGCTAATGTATTATCCACATTTCGCTCAATTTGCATTGACGAATTCGAGCATTTTGGCCAGTGAACACTGGCCAAAATGTGGCCAATTCGAAGGGATATTTCAAAACATTTATTGGAATTACAATGGTACCTCGAGATACGAGTGCCCTAACATACGAGATATTTGAGCCGTCGAGCGAGCGAAGTTTTGCTTTGAAATACAAGCAACATTTGAGATCCGATGATTTTAATCCTTACCTACAGTGCAGAAAAACCTTTTTCATGTTGCGACTGCAACTAATCATGTAATCTTAGAGGAAGTTTAAAAAGTCATATGTTAACCCACAGAGGAGAAAATGAGCCTGGAATAAAAATGTTAATGTCATTTTGCTGTCTGATAATTTTTTTTCAATTAAAAAACAAAAACAATAATAGGAGTTGACAAACCTTGCAGTTACAAGGCTGCTTTACTTTAGCTTAGTGCGTAGCATTCTTGAGAGTGGATCTCAGGGATGAGTTCTATGAACTAATTAAAGGTCGAGAAAACACAAAAGAAATTTTTATCTATACATGAGAGAGTTTCTACCCATGGCTATTTCCAACAGCATTTATCTCTGTAGGGATATCTGCAGCCTTCCAGATAAGATGATAGCTTGTAAGTTTCTGAACGGTTTATTAGTAGACGTTCTGGCTAAAATAGGATTATACGTCCTGTATAATTTCACGCGAGGCCGCCAACACAGGTTTGATTCTTTCCAGATGCAGAACTAACTTACCAATAGCCCCTGGGAAGATTCTCTAAGTAAATTAACTGCTGCGCAGTAAATGTAGCTATCTTCTACGTGTCCTACAATGAATTGAATTTATTTAATTTGGGAGGCGGGTATCGATACCGCCACCCCGGGAACAATTTATTGGATAACCAACAGCCCTGCCGGAGGTTGCTCCAAGTGGTTTGGTGATTTAGCAGGGCTGCCCGGGTTCAACGGATGAAGTTTGTCTAGGTCTAGGGTCGGATCGAGAGAGACCAGTTGAGAGTCTATCCAGCTCAAATCTCTCGATCCCCAAAAAATGTCTCCCTTTGACCTCAAATTTCATACGAAGGAAGAAGAACAAAAACCTTTTTGTAAACCACTTTCTCGTAAGTCTTAATCAACCCTCGTGACTTATTATTTCTAGTATTCTATATAAAATTTCCAGTATTTGTCGTATTTGATATACATAGCAGTTCATATTAACACCCACACTAAAAAGGATATCTGTCAATTCCACATGGCGAATACTTTATGTTCCCAGGGTCCGTGTTGTCGGACGAGCACAGCAGCTTGGTCAGCACTGTGTGCAGCGCTTCCTGCTGGGAGCAATCCTCGTGCTCCAACTGTACGCAGAAGGAGTGCATCTGGTGCCAGAACCAAGCGCGCTGTGTGGACAAGAATGCCTACACCGCCTCCTTTCCCTACGGTCAGTGTCGCGAGTGGATCACCATCACCGCCCGCTGCAGATCTCCCCGTAATACTGGTATTTTACTTTATACATCTATTTCAGTACTTATGCATCAGCGAAGTCAAGTGAAAACAAGAGATTTGATAAATTTTGTAGGGTATGATAGGATTTGTGGGTTTTGTTTGTCGATAAAATTTATCATATTTAATATGACTGGAATCTTGCTACTTCAATGTATTTATTTATTTAAGGAACATAAACAGTCTTAGTAATATAATAAACATAAGAGGATGATTAAAAAACAGACCAATTAATAATGTTCACAGATAGGTATTTAGAAACAAGACTAACTGAATGTAAACTAGAATATTTAAGAAAAATGAAGAAAAAAAACAGAACTAAGCAACAATTAAAAAAAATAATAATAGTACAAATCTGAATTCAACAAATGATAAACCAATACACAACAATAAAATAAGTGTGATTATAACTAAAACAATAGGTATTTGGTTTGGAAAGGGTAAGGGGAGGAGAGGGATAAGGGAACGTTAAGGGAAAGTTGCCACGCAAGTAATATAAAAATATTACATGTATGATGTATGGTGTATACATTGAAGTAGCAAGATGTAAGTAGTATTATGTCGAGATGGGCAATACGTCATTAATGTAACCAATGTAATATTAAAATAATAAAAAAAAATATATACACAAACATATATATATGTATACACAGTAACTCCACGTAGAAAGCCCTGAGAAAAATAAAAAAATAGTTGGTTTTTGTGGATAGGAATATGGAAAGTTTCCATTCATTTCACTTTGTCATATTATGTCCATGGTTTGAAGGGTTTCTCAACATGGCACTTGTTCTCTTTCTAGCGGTGGCCCTGGCAGTGATGCGCGTGATGGCCGACCCGTGCTTGGCGTACGACTCCTGTAACAGCTGCCTCGAGGAGCCAGCTTGCGGCTGGTGCGAAGATGGCAGCCATACAGGGTTCGGGACCTGCTTGACCGGTAGGGCCGGGCAACCCAAGCTCCCCATACTCCACGTTCCACGCTCCTGTCACTTCTGGCACTTCACGCTCTGCCCCCAGTATGTATACAAATATAACTAACAGCTAGATGCTGGTAAGCGCCCAAGCTATTGATGAAAATTTGCCACAACTTTTGGATATACAGTTGTTTAGTATTGAAACAGCTTTGGGACTAAAGGGGCATTCTCATACTTCACTCGGGTGAAGGTTTACTCGAAGAAATGTTCTATCTTCGTTTCATCGCATGTTCAGATTTTCAATTTTCATTTTCAATTCAATTTTCATTTTCATTCTGGTTTTCTAGAAATGAGTGTTCACTCGCCGTTCCTACAGCGAGTACGGCCAAGTGCGGTCCTGCGCGTCGGCCAACAAAATTCCGTTCGGAAATATTTACAAATAAATTGACATGCTCGATAACGTCAAACAAAATTGCGAGAAATTAGTGATCATTTTTCACATTATGAAAAATGCTCATTTCAAAAAAGGCCTCGACTTGCAATAAAATACATATAAATGGAATATTTGTTAATGTATCTGAAAACTAAAAACTGATTTTGAAAGGTGATGAAATACGCTTTCAAATTTTATTATTAGAAATAATTATTTAATTTAAAAATAGAATCATTTTTACGTAAACTTTTTAAAGTTTTAAAATGGCTCACCTTGTGTTTTTTCTAACTGAAATTATTAGTAAGAAAAAAAAATTAAAAACACATTTATTTTATTAGACAAATGAATTTTAAACGTTTTTATCACCTCACTTTTTTGTCGTTTCATATAAAAGAAATTCATAAAAAATTCACAAAGCTTCATAATTTTATTTTTAAATTTCAGTCGGGAACTTTGGTTTCATAAAAGTGTATAAGTGTAATTTTTTGGTTAATTGTTGGATTGAATATATAGTGCGCTGTTTTTTTCTTTCCAATACCGTTTAGATCATATTTTTCACTATGATAGTAAGTGAGAAACAACGATTTCTATGAGACCGGTTGACCGGTGTGAGTTATTTCGAAAAGCGAACAAATTTGCCATAACGGGAGCATTTTGACATACAGCTCGCTTCACTCACACGCTCTTCGTATGATAGCCTGTTCACACAGTTCATTCGCACCATTTTGCATTTCGTGGCATTACGTCACATGGCTTTCCGCGGTCGAATGAAGACCGATATCCAACATTATTGGAATGCTTCATTCGGCACTGTCTATCATCACTTTTGTTTCATCGCGTGTTCAGACAGGTCATTTCGAGGGAAAGAGGCGGAATGAAATCACGAAATGAAAGATTAATGAAATGTGGAACATAGCTTTAATCGATGAATTCATCTCCCATTCATTGTCCCTCTCCTTCCTGCTAGGGCCCTATTTAGGAGAAGAAAGAAGAATATGATGACTAAAATCCTACCCACCTTTGCCTTTGGTTGTCACACGTCACATGTACCTGTACCTGTGATAAGAAATCAGTTGAAATATTGGTGCTGGTGATCACAGCAATTTGAATCTCTCTCGAAAACTTGCGTTCATTTGTATTTTGTATGATTCTTTTACGGTGTAATTGTGCCAACCTGTATAATTGTGATCCATGGATGGTAAAGCCGATCGCCACATTAAAAGATAGGGCTTTTTTCCGTAATTTTTTTCCTGTGATTAAAAAACAAAATCAAATGCTTTAAGCATTTACAGTGAAGGAATAACCAGACAAAACCAGAAATATGTCATTTTTAAATCAAATTTTAGACGTATTGACTCTTTTTCACAAAAAATTATAAATTGACTAACTTTTACCTGCGGCTTCGCTCGCATGGTATTAGGGGGAAATTACTATAGCGCTTTTCAATTATCCCCCTCTCCCCTTCTCCTCCTCCCTCCCCCTCCCGCATTCCATACATTCATTCCCGGTACATTCAGTTTTCAAACAGCTCGCTTGTCACCTAAATTTCATTTTGCCAGAGCCCACCAGTAGTAAGAAAAAGAATTATCCAATCTGTTGCAATCGTCGAGTTATGCGCGTACAAACATTTTGTGGATTCAATACAGATAGATATTAACTACAATTTCCCGCAAATATGTCAACATTGTTTCCATGGCAACAATTTGTTTTCTGACATTAGCAATAACTCGCTTTTGTTAGCAACAGAAAACCAATAAAAAATATAATATATTAATATTTTTAATTTCATAATGCCGTTTTAAAGGGTTTACCATTATATACATTATGTGAATTTTCCTATCCGATACATAGCGCCTATGAAATACAACTGTTAACAGTCCTAATGTTTAATACTAAGTTGATGCTATACGCTAAGATGCGCATTGTGACCAATTTACCCCTCATTCCATGTCCTCGGTTGGGCTCTTCCATTATTCATTCTGTGAGACTAATTTGTGATTGTTTCCAGTTGCCAGTGTAACGGGCACTCCACCTGTGCAGTCATGAGCACCACCTGCCTGCAGCCTTGTGGCAACCTCACCATGGGGGCCCACTGCGAGCAATGCTCCCCTGGCTACTGGGGTAACCCACTCAACGGGGGGCGCTGTCAACGTGAGCATGCATTCCTTTCACTATTTTATATTCCACTGGAGCGAATTCGGTCGAGAAATCGACCGTTTGTACCTACCCCTTGATTGATGTCGGTCGATTTTTCGACCGATTTTTCTATCACTCGTAAAACATTTATTGTAATTATTTAAAACATTTCCATGGCCAGCCGTTTGATTTCTCGAATAGTTAATATAATATTTTTTTAGTCTATGACCTTATCGGTTACCTTATGGTTGTCTTTGAAGTAATAACAGCAAGTTTTCGCGGCTTTTTAAGAGCGTCCTGTCAAAAATCAACATAAAACTTTTGAACATTCTGACGTATTTTGCTCTCGACTTAAAATGCCGTTAGGAATTGATTTTTTGAGTTTTTAACGCAAAAATATATATCAGTGTAATCGTGAATGAATTATCTATCTTTGAAATGTGTTTTCAATTCGTTTGTTCATGATATATTGTTTCTGTGGTAGTTTTTAGTAACAAGCGTCAACTGAAAACGTCCATCAGTTTTTGATTTACAATAATATCCATAATTACTGCACTTTCGCTTTTGAAATGCAGTTATTTAATCAGAGTGATTCATAACTAAGAGATAAATATAAGTTTTATTTGAATTGGTTCGTTATTAATCCAGATATCAGCTATCCAATTATGAATGTCCTATGTCAAAAATTCGACATTTTTTATGATGTAAATTCGTCTAAAGCTCCCGCCACACAATGATTTTAACAGTTATTTCGTTAAACACTTAATTAATTTATTTACTTTAACCAAATGTGTGCACAAACAGTAATTGTTCAGGGAAAAGGAGCACTCCACGATCCAGGATTAATTTTTTTTTAAATTTTATAATATTAATGTGCAGTATTTAAAAAAGTTTTAACATTAAAGTACATGAAGTGTTTTCAATTTGAAATATGTAGAGTGGAAGTGAAATATGAAATGAGAGGTAGAGGTGGGGTACCAGCTGCAGAAGCAGTAATTTCTGGTGCCGGACTATGTGGACGTGGGCGTCAACGCAGAGCTGCTTTTGCA
Source organism: Glyphotaelius pellucidus (assembly GCA_936435175.1). Taxonomy (NCBI): domain Eukaryota; kingdom Metazoa; phylum Arthropoda; class Insecta; order Trichoptera; family Limnephilidae; genus Glyphotaelius; species Glyphotaelius pellucidus. The sequence continues at coordinate 25,233,543 of OW386558.1, read as the reverse complement.
GCTCGGCCCGGAGTGTAAGTATTTTTTAATGTTTTTTTATGAAAGTACTTTGCTACGGCTGTGGAGATATTGAACTCATTATATATTTTTTATTTATTTTAACAGTGACCCTGGTGAGGGAGGATCGCGCCAAGGTCTTTAAAGCCGTTAGGTCTCTGCCTGCTTCCTTCCATTTTGCTCCCCACCGCACCTCCAAGAAAAAATAAACAAAAGTAAGTTATCGTATCTAGATGCATGATACAATATTATGTTTCACGCGTGAATGAGAAAGATTCATATAATTTATGTAAATGTTTTCAGAAATCCATCTCCGAAGAGAATAGCTTGTCACTTTTCACAAGGGACACCTTCAACATTACCACCACCTGTTTCACCACCGTTGCTGTCCACTCCCGTACAGACCCAAGCAACGGCTCCCTATGCACCGATTCCGCCTGCTGCACCTTTCCAGGCAGCATCTCGGGAACCGTTACCTGGGACATCGTGGGGTGGGGAACTCCAGTGTGGAGAACTCTTCTCTCCGGAGGCCGGCTACAACAGCGTGCTGTGGGTGGACGTGCCTTTCTACCAAGAATTGTCTGCGTTTGGGAACAGTGAGTTTATTTTTTGAAATGTTATACCAGGGGCTCTTCTAGCATAGTGAAATCCATAACTTTACAATATCGGATAGATAGGCGTAACTTCCAATGGTTGAATATTAATATACCTAGCACAGTTTCACTGTTGGTATATTGGCAGGGAATAAGCGTAGAACTTAAACTTTCCACGTAAAAAACATACATTATGTACTGTAATCTGAAACGATACAATGTACCTACATTCTATGCAAGCAAATATGTAGTTGCTAACGTAGAAAGTCTGAAATTTGACCTTGTTTTTGGCCAATTTTTGTGCGATAGTAAGATCAGGTGGATATTGTAGAATGAGACACGCCGAACTCCTTCGCTAAATAAGTTAAGTACCCTTTACACACAGAGTTCGGAGCGGGACGTGCCCCGCGCCACTTCAGGCCGCCGCACAAAAAAGTAAAGACCGAAAGTAAGATAACGGTTTACAGCGCAGTTCACTGTGAGACTTTTATGCATGGCGGCCTGAAGTGGCGCGGGGCACGCCCCGCTCCGAACTCTGTGTGTAAAGGGTACTATTCATTGGATTCACCGTCTTCTAAACGGTTTAATACAGCACTTTTTTCTTCAATTGAAAAAACACTTTCACTTCACGGAAATCATTGTGTCGAGCTTTCTAGTCACAAGCGAGGCGCGGGGCGGTGAGGTATTGGTGCGTGGGTTTTGTAAACAAAACACTGCATGTCATTCTAACCTGACGAATTGTCATTAAAATGGGTTGCTTAAAACGGAGTCATACTAAACGTATACGTTTTCCTACTAAAAGCTATGAAACCTAACTTGAGTTTACATTATCGTCGCTTAAAACGGTAGGCAGTTATATGCAAAGTGATTATATCCGAATTCTACTGTAAATTTGTGTTTTCTATTATTTCAGAGTCAGACATGGGCAGAACCAGCAACGTGGACGAGGCAGCTCTCTATCAAGAAGAGTCAGTACCGGGAAACGTGAGTTATTAAACTATCTAACTTACCTTCACGCCATTTCTCAGAGAGGACGAACCGCCAGACAACTTGGTCTTGGCACACACACTCTTTTCGTTCATAACCATTTCTTTTATTTTTTCCACGATTTCATCGGTTTGTTGATGCGCTGGGGCATCCGGGGCGTTCGTCATCTTCAATCTTAAATTTTAAAATTCCCGTTACTTTTTGAACAAACCTCGTATTTGATTAACTTGATCGTACCAAGAGTTAATTATTTTGAAACGTTTTACCAGAGGCAGTAGGTAATCGTAATACAGACACTTTAAAATTAATTTGGGTTTTCTGTTGTTTCAGAAATGGACAGAACGAGCGACGTGGACGACGAGGCAAGCGACGTCGACCACCAAGAGGGCGTTGAGGATGCCTTGTGCATGCCACTGATACCTTATAATAATATTAACAACGTTTCACCTATTCCACTAACGGCCATAGACTTTAGTAGACAAGACCAGTTAGATCGTGAGGCAATGTGTTCGATTCTGCCGCCTGATGGTTACTCTTTCGATTGGTCCAGCGAGGTCTCACGTTTTACTGGTATAAGGGAGACTTTCACAGGTACACAGATGCCAGGACCAACCTTCAATACCGACGAAATGGGCAAACCTGTGGATGCCTTTTTAAAAATCTTCAACTCAGATTTCGTTGAACTAATCGCGAGAGAGACCAACGGGTATGCAGATCAATGCATTGCAAAAAACAATTTCAGCGCCATGCGCGTACCAATAAACGGGCTCCCACGAATAAAGAGGAAGTGTACGTATTCTTGGCAATTTTAATGCATCAAGGTATTTGTCCCCTTCCCGTTGAAAAAGGCTACTTCTTTTCAAAAACAATCACCGCCATGCCTTATTTCAGCCAAGCCATGGATTATAATCGTTTTCTTCTAATGACATAACGGAAGACATGACAGAAGACATGGCGGAAGACATGACGAAAGACATGACACGGGCCAACTTTTCGGGCGGTCACGATATCTGCCCAGTTGGGGCCACTGCAAAGATAGTATACGACCTGGCCAGCCCTCTGTTTAACAAGGGGTATACGCTAATAATGGACAATTTTTATAATAGTCCATTATTAGCGCGATGCCTCAAAAGAAATGGGATGGACTGCATGGGCACATTGCGGTTAAACCGAGAATTTGTGCCCTCTGCATTGAAGCCCAATGTCCGAAAATCACTGAGGGAAGGTGAGATGGGGTACTCGAACTGCGGGGACATCAATATTTTGGTTTGGGTGGACAAAAACGTGATAAGTATGTTGTCTACCTACCATTCGGCAGAAATCGGGTCAGCTCAAAAATTTGGTACCACTAAATACAAACCCGAGCGTGTACTTGACTATAACAGATTAATGGGGGGGAGTTGACCGAAAAGATCAGCTTTTGGCAGGCTTCCCCATTGAACGACAGCGAAACCTGGTCTGGTACAAGAAACTTTTCAGGAGACTACTAAATGTTTCGGTGCAGAATGCGTATATAATGTACAGCTCAAAGCTCCACAAGGAAAATAAACGCATTTTGCACCGAAACTTCAGGAGTGAGGTTGCGGAGGATCTCCTCCAGCTGTTCTGTCGTAGTCGAATTGATACGACTGTAAGGACCATTAGCCTAATAGCTGAAGGAAAGGCTCTGCGACCTATCCTGAAAGGCAACCACTTCGTGGTCCGTAGTGGGAAAAAAGTGAAATGTGCGTGGTGCAATTTAAATAACATTTTTAAAAGGACCCTCACAAAGTGTGATGTGTGTGATGTGGCTTTATGCTATGATTGCATGAAGCCATATCACACTACAGTATTGAATTGCTGAGGGTTTTTTTTAATTTCAATTTTTTTCTTTTCTTGTTTTTTAGTTGTGAAATTCTAATTAATAAATTTAATTAACTTTGTTTGAACATTAAGACCCTTCTTTCCGCATACTCACACCTCATGTTAAGTTGTCTTCAAAGGTTCGACTTTCGCTTCTATCTGATAAGGTTCGGTGGACATTTAATACGTATATTTCAATTCTGATCATTGAAATGTGCGTGTTAAAAAATGCACAGGTATTCTCATTTTTCCCTGTTTATTGTACCCATTAAATAATAACTTGTTTTATTTTTATGTCTTAATTATATTTTGCGAAATTGAAGTATGTTGCCTGTTGTATGCTGATGATGCGGTGCTGATTTCTAACAGTATGGAAGATCTACAGTCGTTCGTGTCTAGGATGAACGAAGTATGTATGAAGAATGAGTTAATGATGAATGTAAGTAAGTCTAAAGTGATGGTATTTGAAAGAGAGAGTACGAAAACAATGTGCCACATAGTTGTGAATGACGAATACTTGGAGCAGGTGGATGAGTTTGTATATTTGGGAAGTACGTTTACGAGAGATGGAAAGACTGATAGAGATATCGAAAGACGGGTAAATACCGGTAACTCCATTAATGGAGGACTGAACGCCGTAGGCGCCAACAAAAATCTGTCAAAAGAAGCGAAGCTAGCCGTCCATAATGGAGTGCTGGTACCTACCCTGATGTATGGCAGTGAGGCATGGAACTGGCAGAGAAAGGATGAAAGTAGACTGAATGCTGTAGAAATGAGATCCCTGAGACGTATGTGTGGTAAAACCATGTATGGTTTTACCACACATACGTCACACATAAATGTGGAGATCCGCAAAGAATGCAAGGCTGATGTAAGCGTTATGTGTAAGATTAAGAAAGGGATGCTCAGATGGTTTGGGCATGTAGAGCGAATGAATGAGGAAAGGAGTATAAGGAGAATATGTGACGCAAATGTGAATGGTAGACGAAGTCGGGGACGCCCGAGGAAGACATGGCACGACCAAGTGAATCAGATACTTGAATCGGGCGATGTCAAGAGTCAGAATAATAGAAGAGCATGTATGAGACGATGTATGAATGTGAACGAAGCAAGGAGTGTGTGCCAAGATCGAGTTGTTTGGCGGTCTGTCCTCTCTGCCTACCCCTGCGGAGAAACAGCGTGATGGTTAGTTAGTTAGTTAGTTAGTTAATTATATTTTGTCAATTATTCTGTAAAGAGGCTTTTTCAGATCTAGTCACTAAACATAACTAAGTCATTTCAAGCAATGTTCAATTCTGAATGGTGGTCTCACCAGGGCGATACTGAGAGTATCACTCTAGAGCGAGGCACAATGATATTATGTATTGATTTACTTTAATTATGAGAAAAACCAATATAAATTGAATACATTTTTATTATGACGAAGGGTGTAAACAATGTTTCAATCAATATACTGTTTTTCCAATGTAACTATGCAACTCTAATATTAATTTAATTTGTAAAAGCCTATTAGGGCTTAAATAAATAAATAAATCATTAATTTGTTACATCAATTATTTTCCTCCCCATTTTTTTCGATATCCAGCTTTTAGAAATAAAATAATAATTATGGTTTTATTTTGCCAAAAGACACTCCTACAAAAGGTTTGATATATACGGTTTTATCATCATCATCATTTTACGTGGTCATGAGAGACCCTGTGTGCATTGACCATTATGTCGCTTGTCAATGACATTTTTGTCGAAAATTGACAAATGGCGACACGATTTCATCAACTTTCAAACTATCACGCTGAAATATTGGCAATGTGCAATTGTTTCTTGTTTTATCACGTAATATAAAAACAAGGATAAACATTTCTAGTTCTAAATCACAATCGTTCAAAAAGAAGCACCATGATTTTAATATTGTGAAAAAGGTAATCTGTATAATTCATCAAATGATTCAAATAAACCAAACACGGCAATTATTCTCATCGTTAATTGTAGGCAATTGATGTATCTTCCTAATGTAATGCCAGTTTTTTGTGTTAAATTTATTAAATAGTATAATTTAGTGAATTCAATTTTGACATCGTCACGCACTAAAATTCTAAAATAATTTTCGAAGTAAACTTTTAATCAGACATTAGCATGTAAAAAAATCGTTTTCTGAGTTTATTTTTGCATCTGTGGTTATCGAACAGGCCATAGAGAACATAGAAACGTAGAAAATATTCAAAATAGATATTTAAAACTGCCACTGGCGGCGATTTCAAATCACTACAACACAAATTTTGCGCATTTATAAAGTTAAAGATTTTTTAATTATTTATCTATCAATTCTAAAAATATAAGAAAATTAGTAAAATATAGGTAAATTCATTGGCTATGTAGAACTGTAATCAGTTTTTATGTCTCCATATGAAAATTCGGAGGTATGATTTTTTTAATGTGGGCGGAAAATTTTCAAAATCGTCACAAAAAAACAGCGAGCAATCGGAGGGAAAAATGTTTTATCGCGCGATCGCTCCAGTGGATAATATATTACATTATTTGACGTAATTTATCAAATCAAAACCCTCTGCAACACGTGAGAGTGGCTATGAAAGGCGTGGATCCCAACTCTGCAGATGTAATGGACCCAATGAGTATCATGCCATTTTTTTTTAAAACTAAGTTGTGTCAAATCTTAACTTGTAACGATATAACCCCACTCTATTTCTTAGTCCTATCACTGGTCACCCAAAGTGAGAATCATTTCTTAAACCACTTTTCCTGTAGCTTGTCAATTCTCTTGTATTTCCTTTCTAGCTTCTGCGTAACAAACCGTTTTGTATGTACTGGACCATGAGCATTTTTCTTCAGCACCACATTTTGAGTGCGTCTATTTGATTTCTTGCTGGCTCTAAATGTCCATGCTTTAACTAACTAGCAACTATTTACCATGTTAACACATTGTAATCTGATCACGTATTAATACGTGTTTAGCAAATTAATGCTAGAGAGCGGAACACGTATTTATACGTTTTTGATAGATTGTTAGTGGAGCGCGGGTCACGTTAAAATGCGGGTTCCAATATACTTGAGTTTTCGCTATATAGCCTCTGTAGGGTTGTAGCCATGCAGGTAAAAACCTTTTGAGAACAATAGATGGGGTGTACGGTAGGTACCGAGGTAGTGTAAATATTAATTTTTTCATAACTTTCCTGCTTTATGTGAAATTCTGCACTAGTTTAACGATAAAGAATACATTTCTAAATATAATAAAATTAAATGAAATAAAATAAATAATTTTCAAAAAGAATTATTGAAATCAAACAAATATTTTTGAAGTTATCGCAATTTTTCTAGAGGTCTACGTTAGCGCGAAATTACGCGAAAAATCACCCGTTACCAGCACGATACGCGGCCGAAAACTGCCCGATCACAATGTGTTAAATGTTCTTTATTGGTTGATTGTTTGGTTTCAGCGTGTGACTGCAATGAGTGGGCAATGAACGGGTTATGTAATCCGGAGAGCGGCAAGTGCTTCTGCACCATCAAGGGGCGCACCGGGGACCGCTGTGAGAAGTGTCATGCCAGCACCCACTATCACGAAGACCCCAGCAAAAAGGGATTCTGCTTCTGTAAGTACCACCTTATTTTGTTTGCTGATACCGTGCCATACCGTGATGATTAGAGATTTTAGTTATTATTTCTGATTGTTTACTTTGCCTTTTTCTCGGGGATGCTGGGTGTCTAAAGTGGATATTGCACTATTTCTTATGGCACGTAAACTTCTGAGCGGCGTCCTTTCCGTATGAGATTTTTTGGTTGAGATTTCATGCGAGGCCGCCACGATAGTCTGATCTTCCTTTTTGATGAGTGCAGAACCAACTTTCTAATCGTTGCCTTAGTTCTTAACTGTCCAAACAACCATTCTAGTTTTTATTCAATATCCAATTTTAAAATTAAAAATAAAGTAAAAAAAAATATATTTAATCACTTAACTAAGAATTATTTAAACTAATGAGACCTTTACCTTTACGAAAATAGCTTTATATTAAAACACCTTTCATAATGTTTCATTGAAATAATGAAAGAAAACCTTCTCCTCCTGTAAAATTTTCTAATGATTGTTTGGACAATTAAGAACTAGGGCGACGTAATGTCGAATCCCCCGGGAGGAATTATTGTTAGATCAGTTAGAAGTTATTGTGGACATTTTCCTCTTTACGTTTAACCACTCCGACCCGTAAGCGTGTTTACACGGCTATATAATAATAGTAGTCAAGTACAATAAGCGTGTTTTCACGTTAACGTATGTGTTCCCACAGAAATCATTTTAACTCTGTTATTGTTCTAGTGACAACCCTAAAACAAAAAGTAGTAGATCCATATTGAATCAAGCTTCACATTTCTATTCAAAGTTAACTAAGGACGGGTTGTTTCAAAAAATTTGATGGACTCATCAAATATTTGATGTTAATTTTCACTTTCTGTGTAAGTTCTATTCAAGTTCCTACACAGAACGTGAAAATCAACTTCAAATATTTGATGAATCCATCAAATTTTTTGAAACAACCCATCCTTAGGATAACTCATGATAGCTTCAACTGAAATAAAAAAAAACATCTTTTTTTCTGTTAGTAGATAAGTATAAGCTGTCTTTGAACGAAGAATTTCTCAAAAAATTGAAATTTGAATTTTTGGCAGAATTGTACGCAAAATAATTAACTTTTTGGTATAAATTACACTCCGCTATAGCCTTGTAAAATTACTTGATGAAAAAAAATCCTTTGTTCAGGGACTGGTCAATGCAATTTTGAAGAACTCTGTCAAATTTCAATGAGTTCGGTGAATTGGTTTCTGAGAAATCTTGCCTACCGACTTCAAAAATGGTGTTTCAAGATAAAAGCGATTGAAGTTTTAAGGTCTTTCCCAATGGGGCGGGGGATTCACAAAGGCTCTCTCTCCTAGACTTTTACTCCGATTGACTTGAAACTTTAGGAGAATATTCTAGACATATTGCACTATTAGATAAAGGGAATTTTTTTCAAATTTTTCGGACCATGTAACCCCTTAACTCTAGTATTAAAATTTTTAGAAGTCTTCCCTATATAAAAAAAAGTCATAATTGTTACAAATTAATTTATAATTCCCAGATTTGTTCAAATAATCACCCCTGTCCTTGTTATTTATTTAATATGTAAGTTTTTTAATTTGGTATGTAAAAAGCTGGTTGGATACTATCTGGCATGTTTGATTGCCACGATAAACTTCGAAAACTTGTCAACGATTTGATTCAAAATGACCGGCGAATCACTTAAAAGCCTATCCCAAATCATATTGTAATTTCCAAGGGACGTATCGGCTTCATTATTGAAATCTTGATTAACCCCGTAAAATCTGTGCATCAAGGGTACCTCGCCGTCTCACAGACGAGAACATACACCTGCGGAGGATCTGTGAAACCTGAAGTTTGAACTGATTCCACACCCTCCTTACTACCCTGATCTTGCAATTTTTATTTTTTTCCTGTACTCAAGAGAGATCTCAAGGATAATCATTAGGAGGCGGAATGCGGAGGCAAAACGAAAATTCCAGAGCCGCTAATTATTAAAGGGAAAACAATTAAACTTTCTTTATTTGACCGATCTAATTTGTTTTATGGGGCCAACAGACTTAGCTATAAAAGATCATTTGGTTTTGGCCTATTTCAGCATATTGCTCGCCATACATTCCCAATGTTTTTGCCTCCGCCAGCCGCCTACTAGTAATCATTATACCTTGGACGATGAGATGAAGGTAACTGTTAAGTCCTGGATTCGATTTTTTTATGTCTGTTGATTTAAATGCTTAACTTGTTCCATCCAGACGACCTGCCCATTGACTATGTGTTCACGTATAACCTGTCAAGGAAAGAGGACCGCCACTTCACCCAAATAAACTTCCGCAGCTCACCCATCAAACCTGACATCGATGCAGACTTTAGCATCACCTGCTCCAAGCTGGCCAAGATGAACATCACAGTCCTCACCGCCAACGGACAGGAAAAGATCGTCTTCCACTCGATCAACTGCACCACCTTCAAATACAGGCAAGACCACTGAACAGATACTAAGGGCTTTTGCTCATGGAGAAACCGAAAAATGTTAGGCAACTCGATTCACGGCACAACACAATTAATCAACCTCCTGAACAAAATCGATATTTTTTCTGATTCGACATATCGCAAATCGAAAATGTGACAGGTCGTGAGCCACTGCCATGGCAAATGTCAACAAGGCAACTGAAACACGACGGTCGCGGCGATCTGACGCAGCTAGTCTCTGCAACCGTCGCGTTTCAGTTGCCTTGTGGATAGATTGCCATGATAGCGGCTCACTGTGTGCCGACCGCCAATAAAATTCGCAAGTTTATTTATTTGTAAGAAACAAAGAGCTTATTCATAAAATATAGAGATAAATATGTACAAAGTTAAATTAAGTCAAGCCAAAAAGATATCCTATGTTAAAGTAACTTGAGAGATGGAGTTTATTATATCTTAAAATTTAATTTTTGGTGAGGAGGAGAGGAAGAGGAAAATAGAATAAGGATAGGAGATGCTCCCGATACATTCCACACTCTTGTATTAGTTTTCGATCGTACGCGTTACTTCTAATCGGTATTTCTGAAGGGTATTGTTAAAAATGTTTATGTTGTAAAATTTTGTATTATATTGCGCACATATACGGGGAATTGGAGAAATTTTTCTAATGTTAGTTCTACTTGTAGGCAAATGAAATAAATTGGATTATCTTGTTGATCTTGCCGGAATATGAATTTTTATTAAGTTGGTAGGCTCTAGCGAGTCCAGCCCGTTATTCAGAATTTTAAATACAAGGTTTGGTCAAAAATTAAACTTCGTTTATAGAGGTTCAACTCCCTGTGAAAGTTTGTGATTCTGTGTAATTTGAAAAGCGTAAGTTTTGTTTATAATTTGTGTTTAAAATTTTTTTTAAATTCTTTCGCTTCTTTCGACATGGGCTTGGTAGAAAGGAGTCCTGATCGGTGTGCAGTATTCTAAGTGGGGACGAAAGGTTTTGTCATACGAGTTATAAATCCCGGCATTTTGTTGGTTTTGTTGATGATCTCTTCAGTGTGTTGTGTAAAGTTTAATTTAACATCCAGTATTACCCCAAGGTCCCTGATGGATTCTCCTTCTTTAATATGTGTCCCGTTTATTGTATACTCAAAGGAATTTTTATTTTTGTTGCGTGTAAATGATAATTTATTGCATTTTGAGGTATTTACAACAAGTTTGTTTAATTCACAGTAGATAAAAAGACGATTGAGGACCTCTTCGAATTATTTGATAACTAAGTATAATTTTGTATCGTCTGCGTACGCTAGATAATAATCATATAATATACATATATATATACACATTAAATAATAATGGTCCTAAATGAGAACCTTGAGGTGTGCCAGAGGGCACGGAGAAAAAGCTGGACTTAATTCCCTCAAATGAAATACATTGAAGTCTATTCTGAAGATATGAAGAACCACCGAAGTAAGTCACCATGGATGCCTAAGGGGACATACATTAATTACGTGAGCAGTTTTTCTTCCAATTTAAACCCCCCCCTTGTTGAGATAAATTTGGATCACTTTGTATATTCTTTTCGAGAAACGGGAGATTTTGCTTTTGTGCTCACGTAATAAGGAACTCCAGTGAAAAATATTATGGCTTTAAAAAAATATGTTCATATAGACCAATATACGCTGATTCTGAATATATATGTTTTATTAAATAATATTTAACGTAGAGTTTTAAAAAATATATTAAAAAGTCCATTTTAAAACAGTTCATTAAAACACCCTGTCAAGTTGGTATTATTGAATTTGTGAGGCGTGACGTCACCGCTTCCATAAAACGCTCCAATGCTGAAATTCAAAATGGCGGGCGTCGAACAGCTGATTCCAGTTCCCTACAAAATTCATGCTTCGGTTTCCTTAATATTGATTTCGATTCGTAAAAATAAAAAAATAATAATTTCAAACAATTTTTATACCTCTTTCCCGTAATAATATTGAAAAATATAATAATATAATAAATATAATATAATAAATAAATAATTGCACCTAAATAACGTTTTACTTATTGAATAGTTTCATTACTTTTTCCATTCAAAATGACAACATCTGTTGAAAATAACTAAAACTTTTGGGCAGATGACGACACAGGGGCAGATGATGTCACGGTGGTTTTCGGGGGATCTTGAAAAATTAAAACTTTGACATTTATTTTAACTATTAAAACTAACTACAAAAATAAAAATAAATATGCAGTTATTTAAGTTAGAAGGTCATTATTCATAAAAAAAAAAAAAAAAATTGGACTGGAGTTCTCTATTATGCTTAGTTCACACTGAGCTATATATCTGCGAGCAGATATCTGTATTCGTGAGCCCTTATCTTTTGTCCTTTCACACGAGGCTATCAAATATTTCTTCCTGTGGTAGGAGAGGGGGTCAGTGGAATTAGGGAGCGGCAACGGAACGCATATTTTTTGTACTGAAATCTGTCAACTTGACATCTGTCATCCACGGGTCTAGGCAGCTCCGTAATTACAATGACCTCCTCTCCTGTTTTAGTCGGAGAAGGGGAGAGTTATCTTCTGGGATATCGCGTCTGGAGCGGTTACGTCTGAGATGTGTATTGTCTATGATTGATCTGCGTTTAAAAACGCTTAGGTGTGAACGGTCTGAAGGGATTGTATGGAGAGCGTTATTTGGCGTGCTATGATCTTTTATATTTGATAGCTGAGTGTGAACCAGCTCTTAATGTATGCCCCCTAATTGATTTAATTTTTCAATAAGAATGAAATGGTTTACCTTATCAAAGGCCTTAGAATCAGTGCAGATTACATCAACTTGGTTTCTATTTTCCATATTACCCATTTAATATTCGGTGAAATTCACGAAATTAATTAGTACCAATCTTTTTTGTACAAATCCGTGTAGTTGGTTTTGTATGTTGCGAACAATTGTCATATAAATTTGATTTGATAGACAATTTTCTCAAAGATAGACAATTTGATAGACAATTTTCTCAAAGAGTTTAATGAACTCTGTGAGAATTGAGGTTGGGCGGTAGTTTACAACGTTGTTTTTGAACCTGTTTTATGAATAGGGATTATAATTGCTTTTTACAAATTTGTAGGAAATTTCCTTGATTTTAGTGACAATATAAATATGTTAGTTTAGGGGTATGATAGATTTTTTGGTACATTTTGAGGCAAAGTATGTCGCTGCCAGAGCTGAGCATACCTTTTTCCTTCCCAGAACATCCTCTCTTTCCTTTCCTAAAAAGACGCTCCACACAGCATCCCCAAAGATGACAAAGGTCTTGAGGGGAATTATTTTCTTCAAAACGTCCTGTGTGGAGCTATTGAAAAAAAAAAGAAAAATGTAGCAGTTGTTTCTGATGTCAGCAATGTCAACATTGGATATTATGGACCACTGTACTGTCTTGCCTCCAATAAGCAAGAGTTTTGATTATCAGTTTGTACTAATGTAAGCCTTTCCTTCCAGATTCCCCGAGGCAGACCACAAATTTGGCGTAGAAGACAATGTGACCCTGACAACTTTCTATGTGCATGTGTATGACTTCCAGACTCCTCTCTGGATAACGATCTCCTTCTCACAGTATCCCAAATTCCACATACAGATGGTCTTTGTCGCCTTCTCTTCGTGAGTATTGCAAACGATTTCTGCCACCACTTTTATTTCCATTTTCAAGCAAATAATTTGAAATTCGCAATTTTCACATATTTCACGCATTATTCTGATATAGTAATTATAAAAAAGAAGGTATGTGTTGAGGAAGTGTTTGTATGATTCACAAATAGTGGTCTCATTCAGAGTAAAGGGCACATTAAGTGTTTCTGTTAATTCTGTGTTGCAGCTTGTTGTCGTGGCTCCTGCTGCTTTTGTTTCTGTTGCTGGTGGTCTTCGTCATGTGGAAGACAAAGCGGAAGTACGACATGTACCGGCTGCGGCAATACTCCACCATGGAGATGAACCAAATGGCCTCCGGCTCCTTACAGGTAATCCCGACCAAAACAGATCATTTATGATTATTCTGAATTCTTTAATGAATAGCTGCTGAACTCTTTCAATTATAATTATTTAATGGTAATTCAATAAATATAGAAATCGTGGAATGATTTTCTCTACACGAGAGAGTCCAGCCAATATTTATATCGTCCCCGAACAACTTCCTAGTCGGCATGCTTGAAATTCTTTCTCTACAGCTCAGAAGGGAGTGTTTGCTAATTATCATTACTTCTGATATTGAAATATTATTTTTCGCTGAGGATTCAATGATTCAAAAGGAAAATCACTGTGATTCTTGTGAGGATCTCTTGGTATTTTATTTTGTTTACTTGAAATTTTATTTTATTCCAGAATCCCCAAATAGGGAATGAGATGGGTGTGGGGATGGGGATGGGGATGGGGATGGGGATGGGGATGGGGATGGGGATGGGGATGGGGATGGGGATGGGGATGGGGATGGGGATGAGGATGGGGATGGGGATGGAGGAGAGGAAGTTCTGGCAAAAAAAAGGTATGAGAGTGGTTAGGAATCTTAAAATCAATTGTCACGGATTGATGGACAAACGAATCCATCCTTTCCACTGCGGTGCAAAGCAATGGATGGAGAGAGTCCGGCTGGAGAAGTCATTTTCGGTCTCCCTCGATCTCTCCCGACTCGGCCCACCACGCAGTGAACGCTGTAAACGCATTCGCCACCTAGAAAAACCTTACCCCATGGGCACCTCTGCAAGTCCCCAAACGTAGCGAATCACTTGGTGTGACCTATGGCAGGGGTGTTGGTTATCCAATAAATGGTTCCCCAGCAGGACCCGCTTCCCAAACTGGGAAATATATTGTGCAGTAGTGTATTTTTTGGAAATGTTTAGCATATCTTTAATATGGCGGGTTGTGTATTATACACCTCACACTTTACTTTATAATACAAATCCTTATAATAAATGAATGTGCACGAAGAATTGTAGAGAGTAAATTTTCTTGTCCAGGTACTGGAGGAGGTAGAGAACCGGGAAGGGCAGGTGGCGGACAGTCCCCCCGCAGTGGAGGAGTCCCCGACCCCCGCAGCCTCCCCGCCTGCCAACAGGAAGTGAGCCCTGGAACCCTGCATCGGCAGCAAGGCCGAAGTCTTGTCACTTCTTGTAGAGTAAAATGGGAATGGTGAAGGACCTCTAATGACATTTATCTAAAACATATTATTTGGCCCGGTATATCAGCCATTCCGTATCCTTGCTATGTATGACATTCCTCGCTCCAATTTAAGAGTGTTAAATCTACCGTTCAAGTTTTGCTAAGCCACAGAATAGTTCTTATTTTAGACGCCAAGTTGCCAGCAGTCATAGGCCAATTCTGACATTTACGTAAATGATATTTGATTGCTTCACACTGAAATTTCATGTGATGCATGAAAGTATCTGATGTTTATTTTTAGCTTGGTTACTTACGAAAAACAATCTGACTCATTAAAGATTAGACTCCAGATTAAACTAAAATTTTTTCATTCTTGAGTTTGTCAGATAGAATTTTTTCAAAATGGCTTGTTTTGGCTATTTCAGCTTGGCCCGACTCGGACGTTCGACAGCATGGTTTCACATCAGGAAAATCTACTTTGTCCAATCTTTTAATTTACCTAAACTATATATATCCGAATTCAAAGTCGATTCAGTCTATACCAATTTCAGCAAAGTATTTGACAGAGTTAATCATGATGTGTTGTTAAAAAACTTTAATAAATTAGGAATAGCAGGACATTTACCAATGCGGTTTAAAAGTTATTTAACCCGTCAAATCACAGGAGATCCAAATTGTCCCAAAACATCATACGCCGATATAACAATAGGAGACTCAAATTGTCTCAGAGCAACCGAGTTTTACTGAAATTTAGATATCTCTCTTCCTGTCATGTGAACATTTGTGATTTCTTTTATCTTAAAAAGCGAAAGAAATAATGTTTCTCATTGCTTTAAAAATATATGAGCTATGTTGTTCAGATATTTTACAAACCCAATCATAAGAGACGGTTTTATTTCGCAGCAATTTGTGTCGTAACACACATTTAATTTTAAAGTAAAATTGTATGAATGTGGTAAAAAGCGAAGTGACAGCTATATTACAATTTTTTTTAAGAAAAGGAATGTCTTTAAAATTTAAAGTTTATTCTATTTTATGTACTTTAATTTGAATATTCGCACATATATATTTTTAAGCCAATTTACATTTCCTGTATTAAAATTTTAATATGTATTTACAAACAAAAATGTTTATTTCTAATAAATACATCTGAAAGATTAATTTATCTAGATTTAAGAACAATTTTTTTTTTTTTTTAATTGTACTGCCACCAGCAGTGTTCCCCAAGAGTCACATTTGGACCAATTTTATTTTTGATATTTTTAAATGATATTCTTACTGTTATCAAGGATGTCCAAGTTTTGATGTTTGCGGACGATATGAAAATAAAAAAAAGCTATAAGAAATATTAATGACTGTCAAACATTGTCAAATAACTTGTATAAACTTTTCGTTTGGTGCTAAGGGGCCATCCATAAATTATGTCACACACTAAGGGGGGAGGGGGGGGGAGAAGAGAAGTGTGACAAGGGGTATGGGGGAGTTATCAGTTCTGTGACATCACATGTAAAAATCTAAATTATTAAAACGCAAAAATATTTTAGAAGTAAAATTGCAAAATATGTGACGTCACACTAGGGGGAAGGGGGTCTCACAAATGTGACTATGGTCACCCAGGGACGGGGGGGGGGGAAATCATGAAATTCGTGTGACGTAATTTATGGATGGCCCCTAAGAGAACTAACTATCTACAACTAAATGTAAGCAAAGGTCTAATTATGAGATTTCATAGAATAAAAAATCCAACAATTTACGAGTACCTACTCCATCAATGATGTGGTACTAACGTGGCGTGAATGATTTAGGTATAAACTTGATCAAAAACTTAAATTTATAAACCATATTGAAATTATATCAAATAAAGCTTGAAAATGCTGGGTTTTGTAATAATAATATGCAGCCAATTTAAAAATATTCAAACCTATAAAAATTTGTACATGTTATTGGTTAGGAGTCAAATTGAGATTAACTCCACAGTATGGGCACCTAGTTACGCTAGTCATTCACTCACAATAAAAAGAACTCAAAATAAATTCTTAAGATTTATTAATTTCAGAATGTATCAACTATGATGTGTCATCTACCATGTCAACTTAATTTATTAAAATTATCTAAATGTAAAATAGTTGAATATATAATAAAAAATAACAAATATAGAGTAAAAAATCAAGAGAAATAAAACATACTTAAAAATAATGGAGCCCTCATTTTTACATAATTGATCACAAAATAATATGTATACCAGAAAAGCTATTCCCTAAAATTTGTGATAAGAGATCGTTCTCCCGCGAGAAGTTCTGTCAGATTTGTGTGATTTTCTACGGCTGTTATTTGCTTTTTCTATCGGCCGATGTCAAAATTTCAGCTGTGAGGTGTCATGTATTTTAGTTTGGGTCGTTTTAAACACAAATTCCTGCAAGTATGCATGATTATTTATTCATTTAACAGCTGTAGAAAATCACACAAATCTGATAGGACATCTCGCGGGAGAACGGTCTCTTAGAGAATAGCTCTTCAGATCTATATGAGATTTAAAAAACATAATTAGAAAAATCAAGAGACAGAAAATAAACAAAAAAACTTTAAAAAAAAAACTGATTTTTACATAATTAATTAGTGTAAAATATTCTTCCATATAGCCTTGAGGTCAGAATTAAAAATCTCTTCTGTTGCATTGAGGGTTTTGGCCTTGGCTGTGATGGCGATGTCATCTGCATAAACAAATTTTCTGCCTTCAGTGTGAGGAAGATCTCAAGTATAGATGTTAAAGAGCAGTGGGGCCAGCACTGAGCCTTGGGCAAGGCCATTATTAAGAGGTATTTTTTGCTTTTTCGGCCGCCTAGAAAAACCCTGAAAGTACGGCCAGTTAGCACTTGCTCAATAAGCCTGGGTTCTAATTGCCTCGCAAACTCTGGTCCGCCATCAATAGGATAAGGTACCCCCATAACCGTTGTGCCCATATGATGTATAGATTGGGCCTTAAAGAGTCGGAGATGTATGAATGCGGTGCGGTGCAGACCCCCGAACATGTGGTAAACGAATGCCCGCTCCATTTATTCCCCGGCGGGATTGATGAGGTTCACAGGGCAACGCCTGAGGCCCTAGACTAGCTCGCAGACCTAGATGTCCCCCTCTGACCCCCTACCACATGAAAGAAGAAGTGTAAAATAATGTATAAAACTTTACATAAAACGGTCAGATGTGAATTTGCTATTTTATTTGGAGCCAGTTTAATTTAATTAATTTATTTTTCATTTCCATAGTGAGACGAGAACAGTAAAAAATGTTGGTTTTTGGCTAATTTTGTAAGGGTGTACTTATTTAATAAAGGAATATTATTATTAAATATTGTATTATTTCGATCTTAAAATCAATTATTAAATAATTTTATAAAATTTGTGTTCTTTGCAAGATAGTATGATATGTTTATCTACATAAATATAGAATAACTTAGTATTCACGTACGGACGTGTTTAGCTGAGAATGACGTCACAAGCCAAGCGATGGACACGTTTGTACGTGTGTAGGTACTATATACAGATCTGTCCATAAACTTTCGTTTACACATTTTCATCCCATCATGCTCGACCAGAAACGTTCGTTAATATACAAGTAATGGGCATTGACGACAATCCTAATTAATCAACGGCTGCTATCGTTGGCGATTTAAATTATTGGAAATAACGAGAAAAATAATACAAATGTTGACAAAACAAAAATACCGATCCTAATAATGTAAGGGAATCCCAACGTTAGAGACGTCCATATGTAAAATAAAAAAACCTTGGTTTATTCAAGGACTTCTAAAAGTATAAGAATTAGAGACAAATTATACTTGAACACTAAAAAAAATCCACTTTATATTTAGTTACTAAGTTTTTATAAACATTAGTTTTAGAAACATGTGTTCCAAACTTCTAAAATCTGCCAGAGGTAACTATTACAAACGTCAGATTCATAACTGTAATAACGACCCTAAACTTGTTTGGAAAATTATTAAGGAGATGACATTCACTATCAACAGTAAAATCAGTGATATTTCTGAACTTGAAACACCAAACAAAAAATTAAATTGAAAGAAAATCAAAAGGAAATAGTTCAATTTGTGAATGAATGTTTCTCCAGCGTAGGTTCTTTCTAATTTAGCTTAACCCCTATCTACAAAAAGGGAGACAAACGCGATATCCGGAATTATCGACCAGTTGCCGTTCTATGTTCCATCATGAAAATATTCGAGAAAATTCTACATAAATATATACTTAATCACGTTAATCCAATTCTTGACGACCGTCAATATGGTTTTAGATCCCAGATGTCAGTAACATCAAACCTCTTATGCATCTAAGATTTCTTATCACAAACTCTTGACAATGGTGGCCAGGTGGATGTTGCCTATTTTGACCTGGAAAAAGCGTTCGACAAGGTTGACATCGACATTCTTCTAAATAAGCTAGCTTCATTTGGTTTTTCCAATAGACTACTCTGTTTATTTGCTTCATATTTTCGAAATCGTAAACAGTTTGTTTATTATAAGGGTTCCAGTTCTTTTGAATTTGTAGTTTTTTCTGGAGTTCCTCAGGGGTCTATCCTTGGACCACTTCTGTTTTTGATTTTTATTAACGATATTGGTTCAGTCATCACACATTCGCTGTATTTACTATTTGCAGATGACTTGAAACTATATCGCTCAATAAAAAATCTTCTTGACTGTATTCTCCTGCAACGTGACATTGAATGCGTCTCAAACTGGGCCAAAATAAATGGCTTGAACTTCAGTACACCCAAGTGCAATATCGTCTCTTATACAAGATCAAAGAAACCGCATGTATTGGAATATACAATTAATGAAATTATTCTCCAACACCTAAAACCAAATCAAAGATCTAGGAGTTATTTATGACAGCAAACTAACTTTTCACCAACACATCGATGATTTAATAAGCAGAGCATACAGGCTTCTCGGCTTCGTAATTAGAAACTCATATCCGTTTCGTAACACAAAAACACTGACGTTATTATATAACACACTAGTCCTGAGTGTACTTGAGTCAAATTCGATCATCTGGGCCCCACACGAATTAACACACACTTTACGCGTTGAAAGAGTCCATGAGAAATTTTTAAGGTTTTTATTCTCGCGGCTCTATGGACGTTACCCTTGGCTTTACCCATCCATTTATATATTAGGCATGACCAATTACCACTCCCTAGAGACACGTAGAGGTATTGCTTTGCTTAAATATTTTTTTCAATTAATGAACGGTCACTTATCTAATAATGAGATACTGGCCCAATTAAATTTTTTTGTACCAGAGTCTCACTCTCGAGGACGTCATCACAACCTCCTATATAGTAGAGCAAGCCACACTAATTTATTTATGAACTCACCTCTGGGGAGAGCTACGTGCTTTTTGAATGCGGTGGATAAAAAAATAGATTTATTTTTTGTGTCCTATAGCGCATTTGTAAGATTTTTGGCATTGCATATTCACTGCATAAATGGTACAATTATAACGTCTTAGGCTATATTGCCTGTAATTGTTATAAATAAAATGTACAACTTATTGTATATAAATAAATAAATAAAAAAAATCATTAAATTTCCTTTACTGATAATGAGAATAGTCAATCAATAAGGGGATTACGAATCCCCCTGAAGATCTGTGAAGAATTCACACACGAAACCAACATGATTTATAATGCGAAAAAAACAGCACTGTTGGTCATAAAACACGGGGAAGGCCCAAAAAATATTCCCCTTGTAAGGTCAGCTTCTGAAAACACTAGAATCCACGAAATATCTGGGACAACACGGGCATGTGCCTAGCATGGTGGTCGAAAAATCATAAAATTCATGTAACAAACATTTTAATGAATTAAGAAAACTTTAAAAAATATATATATATATCATCAACAATAAGTTAACAGATGTTGAAGATATTGACAGGCAGAGGCGAGTACTGAGCTTAAATGCAACATGCTCAGTAGAAGATTTCAGCTCTGCAGTTCACGGGTGTAAAGGACACTCTTCCTAGCCTTTTGCACACGTGCGAGCTCTGGGCAAACTTCAAAGAAGAACCATGGAAAGACTCCGGGTGCAATACCATAATGCATATCGTTTGATGTTTGGACTTCCCGGGCGCTGCAGCCAGTGGCGTAGCGTGGGTGTCAGCCGCCCGGGGCGGAGGAAAATTTTGCCCCCCCCCCTATATTTGGGTACTTCCAACCGGATATTTTCAAACGCCGGGGGGGGGGGGGGGTAAATGGATATCCTTTATTTTATTACGACCTCATTTTATGCCAATTTTATAATCACACGTGACGAGTATTCTTCCAATAAAAATTATGTTTTTGTTAATTAGGTTCTACTACAAATTTATAACTGCTCTCGAAAATGGAAATGCTATCCATGTAATAGGATTTTGCATCTCGAATTTTCACACCGTGTTTAGAACACAACACAGCTTTTGACTTAAGATTGATCCTATGTAAGAGTTCCCAGTTACACACGAGACAGTCAATTTTTCAGAATTTCGCAGCATTTGGCACCTCAAATATTA
Source organism: Glyphotaelius pellucidus (assembly GCA_936435175.1). Taxonomy (NCBI): domain Eukaryota; kingdom Metazoa; phylum Arthropoda; class Insecta; order Trichoptera; family Limnephilidae; genus Glyphotaelius; species Glyphotaelius pellucidus. The sequence continues at coordinate 25,212,375 of OW386558.1, read as the reverse complement.
AGCTTCACTCGGTAAACAATGAATCTGCAACTTGTTATTTAATTTATCGTTATATTCTGAACACAAAACCGGTTTAAATTAAATCTGTGTGGGGCGAATTTAAACTACACTCCGAACATGAAAATGGTTTTTCTTTGATTCTGGCAGCATATACGTAGTCTGCAACTAGAATTTTGTAACAGCACTTCGAATAATTTTTTTATTTATTAATGATTTAGTACTGTTCATTATGTACATGCGCTAGGATAGGCAAAATGCCTACTTCTTGTTTTCTTTATTTTTCCTTTTCTACCCTTGTTCCAAAGTTCATAAGGTAAGTCACCTGATCTTTCGTTATTACTAACACTTGCATGTGGCGAGCACTTGCATACTGCTCACAAACAACGTATGCGGGGACTTAAGAGGTCTAGTCTTGAATCTGAGTAGAGCCGTTTATAAAATTAGAGTCCTTTGAGGCCTTGAAGGGGTAACCATCTGTTACCTGTACCAGGGCGGGAAAGAGGGTGGGTCCTACAAATCACTTCGAATAAGAGAATATTCTCTTTAGAAATATGTCAGCAGATGAATGAAAAACTTAAATTTATCATTTTGAATAAAAAACTGGTTTAAGTTAAATCTGTATGCGGTGAATTAAAACAACACTCCGAACATGAAAGTGGATTTTATTTGATTCTAGCAGCACATACAGAGTCTACAACTATACTTTTATAACTGCACTTCGAATAAGAGAATGTTTTACTTCGAAATATGAAAGCAGATGAATCCAAATAACTGGAATTTTACATTCTGTACACAAAACTGGTTTAAGTTAAGTCTGCATGTGGCGAATCAAAACTACACTCAGAACACGAATATGGATTTTCTTTGATTCTGGCAGCACCTACAATGTCTGCAAGAAATTAAACTAGAATTTTATAACTGCACTTCGAATTGAGAGAATGTTATCCTTCGAAATGTGTCAGTGGATGAATTTACAACTGGAATTTTACATTCTGATCACAAAACTGGTTTAAAATTAAAAGTGAATCTGCTTGCGAGTCCCCGGCTTTAATTTGTATTACTCATAATATGCACATGGTTTTCCTACGAATAACGAATTTTGAAGAATGGTTTGAAACCATATTTTCAACTCCACTCGAAATATAAGAAAGGTTTTCTTCAGCAGCATATGTTTTGAAACCAAATATTTACTTCACTCGTTAAACGTTAGAACGGTTTTTTTCGAATTTTAATCCGCTACTGGAATTTTGACAGATCATTCGGAACATGAAACTGGTTTTAACCTAAGAGTGAATCTGCACGCTAGTCCTCAGCTTTAAATGACACTACATCCAGAACGAAAAAAATGGTTTTCCTCCTATTTTTGCACTCGGAACACATGGATGGTTTGATGATCTACCGGAACACATGAAGATCCATGAAACTTTCTTAGAATTGTCGAAGCTTCGCCCACGGACCTCTTTAAGTCATTATCGCAGAAAGTAAAGACCGAAAGTAAGATAACGGTTTACAGCGCAGTTCACTGTGAGACTTTTCTGCGCGGCGGCCTGAAGTGGCGCGGGGCACGTCCCGCTCCAAACTCTGTGTGTAAAGGGTACTATTCCAAGCGCAAAACAAAATTCGGAGAATTCTCGCAATTCACTACAGACAGTGTTGCCACTCGCTAGAGTGATCAAGATTACATTTTTATAAATTCATTTAAACAAAGGGGATTCCCCGGTTTTGTCCCAGAATAAGTAATGAACAATTCCGTGCCCATTTCAATCCGTCTGAATCCTTGGTTTTGCGAAACTTTGCCGCCCCCCCAAAAGTGCCGCCCGAGGTGGGCCGCCCCCCCGCCCCCCCACGCTACGCCCAGTGGCGTGCACAGAGTTTTTGATCAGGGTAGGCAGTAGGAAAACCTATGATAAAAGTATGAATATATTCATAATATGAATATATTCATACTTTTATCGTAATATCTTTATTCATATTATGAATAAAGATATTACGATAAAAGATAACCAAGAAAACCATTGTTTTTTAAGTTACTTAACACACATTATTTCCTTCACTACAACAAGTTTCATAGTAATAATTCCTGCTTAGGCCGCATTTTAGTGAGGCAGTCGGATGGCGCGCGTGAAGTCTCTAGTTACAGTTTATGCCATGTTTGTAGTATGCCCTTTGATGTGGCGCTCGCGTTGTTTTGGTTGCTCAGCTTCTTGAAAGTGTGTATTTATTTTTAGCAATAATTTAATAACTTATAATATTATTTACATGCTATGTTTTACAAATACGGTAAGGTAGGCAGTGCTTATGTGCCTATATGGAGTGCACGCCCCTGGCTACGCCTCTGGCTGCAGCGCCTCCTCAACCTTTACAGAAGGGCGAGTTCCAGGATTTAAAACTTTAGTAAGAACCAAGATTGCAAACACTTCAATTATCTCAACCAAACGTATGTTGACAAACATTCGTCAAACAAATGGTTGAGTATTGGAGAATTGGGCGCAGAAATAGAAGGGTTCATTCTTGCCATTCAGGATAGAATCATTAATACTAAAAATTATAGAAAGTATATAATCAAAGATACAAATCAAACTGATGATTTATGTAAAAAATGTTTGGCTTTTCCGGAAACTATAGAACATATTATATCGGGATATTCTGTATTAGCGCCATCCGAGTATACATTTAGGCACAATCAGGTTTTAAAAATAATTCACCAAAGTTTGGTAACTAAACAAAACTTGATTGACTGCCGTAATGTAGTACCATATTATGAATACGAACCAAATTCATTAGAAAATGAATTTTATAAAATAAATTATGATAAAACTATACTAATAGACAGAACAATTTGTCATAACAGACCCGATATAGTTTTACATGACAAAATTAAAAAAAAATAACTTACATCATTGATGTCGCTATTCCAAATTCCTGTTATATTCAAAAATCTGTTTCTGAAAAATTAGAAAATATACAGATTGAGGAAATGAGATTAAAAGAATTTGGCATTTTCGGACTATAAAAATATTACTTCCCATTTATTATTTCAGCTATTGGCATTATACCTAGCTCTCTCATTCAAAATTTAGGCTTATTAGATTTGTCAAAGAATCTATATATATAAAAACAAAAGTCAGTCATATTAAATACATGTAATTACGAAAGATTTTTTAAATATTTAAATTGAGGGATCAGTAGGATTTATCGGTCCAGTTAGGAGTTCTATCGAGCCGAACCCTCTGATATGAAAATATCGGGAGTCGGTGAATTATTTTCCCATTTGGTCTCTGGTAGGTTGACATGTTGTTCTTGAATTGTTTTGTATTTATTATACTTATACAGTGCAATTGCATAGCGTGGATTGACTAGATGATCATTTGTGGAAAAGTGTGTGAAAGGGTTAAGTTTTTCCTGTGGGGAAGATTTAACCCGGACATAAAGTCTAGAGAACAAATTAAATAAGGATGTGGGGAGGTGAGTGCAATCCCACACATCCCATATAGAGTAAGTAAGTAATAAACCACTCCAGAAATATTCTCATCATAGAATCCCGTCTGACTTCAGGATCGGGAACTGTTAAGATTGTTAAGTTAAGGAACTGTTAGGTTAAGATTGATCTAAAGTGTATACATGAATTTATTATAGATAAAAGGGCGCCAGACGATTTTGAAATAGTAATTAGTATCTACATAATCGACAAGTAGAGATGGTAACCAAAGAAATAATAAATAAAATGATTTAACCAGTTTCATGTTCCGAATGATCTGTCAAAATTCCAGTAGCGGATTAACCTGCTGACGCATTTCGCAGAAAATCGTTCTAATATTTCGAGTGGAATTAAAAATTTTGTTTCAAACCATTCTTCAAAATTCATTTCGTAGGAAAACCATACGCACATAAAGAGAGTAATACTAATTAATTGGACTCGCAAGCGGTTTCACTCGTATTTAAAACCAGTTTTGTGTTCAGAATGTGAAATTCCAGTTATTGATTCATCTGCTGACACATTTCGAAGGAAAAAATTCTCTTATTCAAAGTGCAGTTATAAAATTCTGGTCGTGGACTATTTATGTACTGCCAGAATCAAAGAAAAACCATGTTCACGTTCTAAGTGTAGTTTTAATTCAACGCATACAGATTTAATTTAAAACAGTTTTGTGATCAGAATATAACGCTACATTCATCAAAGTATCAGCTTCATCATGTACCGAGTGAAGCTTTACATTTGAGTCGCATACCAAATGCTGCATAGTTCTGAGAAAATGACTATTTTATGTGTTAACTATTATTTGGAGACCCTTACGCAGAATCGATCCTTAGTTAAACCTGCCTTCTGTTCTAAACAGTGTAAAATTTTGAGATGTGAAATCCGATCACATGGATACAATCATCGATTTCCGAGAGCAGTTATAAATTTGTAGTAGAATTTATAAACATGATTTTTAGTGGAGGGTACTCGTCACATGTAATTAGAAAAAAAAATCGGCAAAAAATGAGGTCTTCATAAAAAAAATTGGATTTCCACATTCCCCCCCCGGGCGCTTGAAAATCTGCAGTTGAAGTACCTACCCGGCAAAATTTTCCTCCACCCCAGGCGGCTGACACCCACGCTACGCCACTGGGTGGTTAATGAAATGAGTCATTTATTTATAAACAAGTCGAGCAATATCCGTCGTCAGACAGACTCAGTGAATGTGCAGTAAATGGTCAGTGCAGACAAGTGCAGGTGCAGTCATTACTATCGAAATTTTGCTAGATCTACCGATTGCATAAAAAATCTAATAACATTTTTTTCACCATTAATTATTTTTGGCAACAGGTATATCGTATGTACATCACAAAATTTCGGAAACTACAGATTCTTCTGTAGCCAGGGGAAAGGTTGCAGTGGTTGCAATCGGTTGCAGTGCAAAAATAAGTTATTTCCAAAATGTTTTTATTACTTTTCAAATCCAAGTGCCAACAGAAAAACGCTTGGCTGCCACTCTTCCTGTGCTCAATCCTCCTGTTTCTAGTGGTATTCTGCCTGGAGCAAGTGTCGGGCAAGTGTGACAGTGACCAGACTTGCTTCAATGGAGTGTGTAAAAATGAAACCTGTATTTGCAACGAAGGATGGCAAGGACCTGAGTGTCAGTACTGCGGAGGCAAGATCAGGTAATTTATATTGCGAAAATATTCTATTCCCGACACCCCGGTTAACCCGTTAAATCCTAGGTCAAACTTATCCCAGCTCATATAGGTCTCATATAAATCATTGTATCTCCTCTAATATCATTACGAGAAATATAATCTAAACAGCATTAGAAAGAGAAAACTCCAAGCTTTATCATAAAGAAATCATGTTTAAAATCATTAAATGAACTCCGAATTGATGAAAAAAGATGACCGCTGCGCATGCGCAAATCAAGCAAAAATTAATGCAGCCAACATAAAAACGTCATCGTGTTATTGTGAAGTCGATCCCTGGGGTTCGATGTAGACGATTTTGGGAATGACTGGTTTAGATCACATTTCTCACCATAATATTTAAGGAGACAACGATTTCTGTGAGATCTATATGAGTTGTTCCCAGAAATGAGCAAACGAGTCTGAGGGTTTAGCCACCTTTAAACCTCTGAACTTTTATCTGTTTATGAGTATCAATTTCTGAACAGTATTTCATTGGAATAACTGATAATGAATAATTATAACTGGTAATTATTGATAAATTCTATCTCTTTCAAAGAAACACTGGATGAAAAAACTGAGAGAAATGCACTATTATTAATAATAATAGTATTTGAAACATTCTGCAATTACGCCAGTTAAAATTTTATGCTTTGCACATCAAAAGGGAAAAGTTTTGATCACTGAGAGATTAAAATTTACAATATTTGAAAAATTCATATTTGATGCAAGGTATTGATTTTATGTCCACCAAGTCAGAGGTAGATCTGAAACATAACTTATTTACAACCATCACACACCAAGTAGGCAGAGAGGACAAACCACCAAACAACTCGGACTTGATATACCATTCTTTCTTCAGTCGCATTCATGCATCGTCCCATTCACACCCTTCTGTTGTTCTTCCTCTTGGCATTTATTTATTTGATAGAGACACACACTTTGTACCGGTGACTAGCGATCACTAGATGACAATGGATTCGAGGAACAAGCTACTTTGGAACCAGTTCCTACGCCAATGCCTGTCTCGGCTACTTTCTACCGGTGACTCGGAATCACTAACCAACCAATTCCGGAACCAGTTCCACGCCTGATTACGGAGACCAATTAATACCAGCTCGTAATACCGTGTTGCCAGCTCCACTCCAGAGTGGAGTTGGCAACACGGTATTGCTTTCAAGTTTGTAAACACATATTTCACCTCTAACAATTACATTGATGATGGACACTGTAACGCTGTCCGAAACGTTGGCTAAAGAAGGAGGTAGCGCAACACGGCTTAACACCCCAAAAACATACAACGAAAATACTTTTGGCCGTGAAAATTTAAAAACATACTTAAAAGTATCCTTCGAGACACACACAGCTTTTACACATAATATACAAAGATAAATTAATGAAGTAAATATAGGATATATGGGATAGGGGATAGGAATTGCTCGTGTAATCGAGTCGTAAGAGTCGATTAGTAGTTTTGTTACCTCCGTAGGAAGGTTTCTTCAGACTGACTTGAGTTGTCTTAGATGAAAAAACCGGTGCTTACAGTCCTATATATTTAACACCAAGAAGTTTGACTGTTATCTTTCCGGCAGTGACATTATTCCAAAATATGCCGGAAAAAGAAATAGGTGAATCGTCCGTGAAATATTGGACCAGAAAGTCAGTCTTAGATGGGTTCAGCTTCAGCTTGTTTGAAGACATCCAACGAGTTATTGCTTCTAGGCATTCAGATATTCGGATTTTGAGAGTTCAGGAGTAGCAGGAGACCAAATGAGGTGTGTAGATGCAGAGGCAGCAATCTCCCATTTAAGTGTTTTTAAATAAGGCAAAAAACTTGTAAATATTAAATGGGATTTTGTGAGAAGCTGAAAAAATTACATCAAATAGTATTTTGATATCAGGGATTATTGGCGTCCTCGGATTTTGTTTACTGCAAGTATATAAAAGGATAAAAAAGCTTTTTAATCTGGAGATTGCTGCTTTTGTTACCAAGGGTTGGAGATTGCTGCTTTTGCTTCATACAGGATTGGAGATTGCTGTGTTTGCTACTAAAATTTACAAAAAATCGCCATCTTTGTTTTATGTTGATTGGCTTCAACGAATACTTCACAATTCAAAAAGGGGTAGTTGAATAAAAAAAAATAAAAAAATGATTATTGAACAAATTTTAATTCTAAAAATATCATCTAGGGACAAAAATTTATTCCGGATACTAGGCATTATTATGTGTGGAACAAAAGTAAAGAAAAAGTGGTATATAATATTCTGAATAATTAATACACAATTCAATTTTTTTTTTAAATAATTTCCTTCAAGGCCTTTGTCATCTAGGGCAGTGTTCCGCAAAGTGTTTAGTTGGTGTGCCTCGCCGCAATGTTACAAATTTACTTATTTAAATGAGCTCAACAAAAAAAGGCAAGGCAGGGTTCTAATATTTGAACGTCATCGTACAAGACTGAAAGCTTTCGCGCTTAGTTGGTGTTATGGATCAACCACGCTATCAGTCGTCGCTGCCGATTTAGAAAAAAGTGCAGGCTTTGATAGTAAAATACTTGGAGCTATTAGCAGAAAAAAATAACTCATTTTCCTAAGTGTGATCTGCAACCCATGGACTGGGTACGGAATCCATTATCATATAGCATTTCGCTTGGTCACTTACCGATAAATGAGCAGGAAGAAATCGTGGGGCTAAAAGCTGATGGGAACTGATTAATCAATTTTTTACGAGAAAAACTCTCTTTTTATAACTTTTGAAGGTTATTCCCATCAACGTAATATATCATTGAAGAAGAAGATAACACTTTTAAATCTAAATGAAAATATGAAAGAAAACAAGACACAGAAAAACAGAAAAAGACAATGGTCGCAACTGGGACTCGAACCCAGACCTCTCGTCTAACCGGGACGGCGCGTTTTCCAATTTCGCTATTGCCACCTTCTGTCAAACCGTCATATTTGTCAATCTCATATTTCAAATATTTAGAATCATTAATATTATCTTCAACTAGTTCTGGAGAGAGGTCTGGGTTCGAGTCCCAGTTGCGACCATTGTCTTTTTCTGTTTTTCTGTGTCTTGTTTTCTTTCATATTTTCATTTAGATTTAAAAGTGTTATCTTCTTCTTCAATGGAACTGATTAAACCCAAAATTTTCCGAAACAAAGCTAGCACATTTTTGGCTGCAATAAAAAATGAGTACCTATCCACTGCTGTCAAAGAGTGCTATTGCAATTTTCTTAGCATTTGACAGGACCTACTTACATGCGAATAAGGGTTTTCAACTATAACTACGATTAAATTAATAAAAAAAAGAAAACGCCTGAGGACGATTGACGAAGAGATGAGAGCAACATTATCAACGATTGCTTCAAATTTTGAGCACCTGTGCTCAGTTAAGCAAGCATCATTTCTCATCAAACATCTTTTTTACATTAAACTGTTTTTAATAATAAATCTTAAATATAAAAATCAATATTTATTTGTTTGTTCGTATTTTATGTGCTATCATACCGTTCATTCGATTGCGATGAAACTTTGGTGATTTTTTTGTGTGCACGCCCCCGAAAAGAAAGGACATGCAGGGAGAATCAATTTATTTCTTTGAATGGATTTACAACGCATGCCGGGTACCAGCTGATATTAAATAAACGTTGATTTTTTTCTTTGGTGTACCTCTAAAATTTCTGAATCGGTAGGTGTACCTTGAACACAAAAAGTTTGCGGAACACTGATCTAGGGGATGATGTGTGGAGGTTCTTTTTAAGGAAAGAAGTTTCTTTTTAAGGAAGTTCTGGGAAGGAAAAAGGTATGAGGTAGGAATGGGGGGGTCAGTGTCCAGGAGTGACGTATGAATCTATCCTTTCAACTGCGGTGTAACTGATGGGTCAAGGGAGTCCGGCTGGAGAGGTCAAAAGTCCTCCCTCAATCAGTCTCTCTTGATCCGGCCCGACACTAAGCAGGTGGGTGGACACATCCGCCGCCAAGACCTAGACAAACCTCACACGAGAAATGTTGATAAATGTATATGGTTGATCAATAGCTAATATGTAAGCGTACTTAATTTACGTACATTTATAAAAAGTTAATATTATATTATGTATACGAGTATATAACAATAACTTTATAGGTAAAATTTCATTTCAATTCGATTAAAAAATTATGATATAATATGTGCATTTTATAATATTTTATGTAGGAGTTAGATTTTTGTTATCTTCTAATATATAAAATTCTCGTGTCACGGTGTTAGTTATCATACTCCTCCGAAACGGCGAAACCGATTTTGATAAAATATTGTGTGCTTATTAGGTAGGTCTGAGAATCGGCCAACATCTATTTTTTATACCCTTAAAAGTTAAGGGTAGTCCACCCCGAATTTTTTTTATTTTATTTTTTGAGAATTTTTATTTTTTTTATTTTTTTAGGGTGAGGCATTAAAAAATACATACAGCCCTAATTTTCATTTTTCTACTATCAACCCCTATTTTTTAATAGCGATATTAGTAATTCAATCATTTTCAACCCCGGTCGATAACCGATCAATTTTCTTTGTTCAGTTATCCCCGCCAGGTGTCTACCGGTGTCACTTCTGATCCAGTCAATAGCACGGAGTAGGGATGAGAACGAAGCCGGCCTCCTTCGTCCATTTTATTTTGGTTTTATTTTTGCCTTGATCGTGGCAGTGACTGTTATACGTTTCATTTTAATTTTTCAGTGCAACTCTCGTGTTCATTTTATTCTCATAGTGCATGGTGGACGGAAAATTTGCAAAGCGTTTTCCTAAAGATTTCACCAACGATACGGTCACACAACATGTTGACGGATATCTAATAAATCGTCGAAGAAATACCGATAATGGCGGACAACCATTCATTAAAACTATCAATAACGTATACATTGATATTGACAATCGTTGGGTGGTACCATATTCACCTCTGCTGAGTAAAACATTCAATGCTCATATTAATGTTGAGTTTTGCAGTTCGGTGAAGAGCATCAAGTATATTTGCAAGTATGTGAATAAAGTAAGTGACATGGCTGTATTTAGAATTGAAAATGGTAATGTAAATGCTCCTCCTTTAAATGAAAATGATGAAATAACGAATTACCAATGGCCAATGCCGGTGTATCAGCTCCAATGAAGCTGTCTGGCGTATCTTCGGTTTCCCAATTCATGAACGGGATCCAGCAGTTATCCATTTAGCTGTGCATCTTGAAAACTGCTAGCGCGTATTTTTCACGAATGGAACAGCGCTTGATCGTGCTATAAATCCACCAAAAACTACGCTCACCGAATTTTTTGCTTTTGATGCTGCTTTTGGTGCCTTCGCACAAACACTGTTCTATTCAGAAGTACCACGCTATTTTACATGGACTCAATCGAAAAAATGGATGCCCCGCAAGCAAGGCACACCAGTTGATGCATGCCTCGGTTTATTCAAATAAAATAAGGATCAATCAATTTATCAATCAGTCACTTTCAGTCAATCCAAGGCAGGCTGAGTGCATTTATCTGCGACCGTTGTTGGTTGATGTCACCGGACCATTGTCATTTCAATATGTACGTAAAGTAAATGGACAACAGTATCAAACGTATAAAGATGCATGCCTTGCACTAGGCTTGCTAGAAGATGACAATCATTGAGACAGTTTGCTTGCTGAAGCAGAATTAAACTGCACAAGAACACAAATTCGTCTACCATTTGCTATAGTACTGACGACATGTTTCCCGGCCCAAGTACAAATGTTGTGGGATAATCACAAAAATTCAATGACTGATGATATATTGTATCGACATCGTACACGGTGCAACGATCTAACGATATCATTCAGTGACGCAATATACTATGAAGCATTGATTGCTGTCGAGGATCATTGCATTGCCATTGTCATTGCCGGGTCAGTTAGGCATTGGATAGGACATTGAAAGATATGCAAACTACTGGCGGCACTCTGTTACTCCTTTCATGTGATTTCAGACAGACCCTTCCCGTTATTCCACGTTCAACGTACGTTGATGAAAACGCTTGCTTAAAATCATCGCAACTGTGGCGTAATGTTGAAAAAGTACAATTGACAGTGAACATGCGCGTTTATACGCCTCAGGATCCATTTGCCGAAACTTTCTCGAAACAACTGTTATATTGGCAATGGAAAAGTTGCTGTACATGAAAATACTGGATGCATAAAATTACCGACGGATTTCTGCACAATCATCAAATCGCAAAATACTCTCATCGACAACATATTTCCCGATGTACACACACAATACAAAAACCTTGAGAAAGAACGATTTTGGCAGCAAAAAATGTGGACGTCAATGAATTAAATTCCAAGATACAACAGTTGTTGCCAGGGGACTTGGTGTCATATAAATCTTTCGATGCAGTTTGCGATGCCAACGAAGCTGTGAATTATCCAATTTAGTTTTTGAATTCATTGGATATGCCGGACATGCCACAACACAATTTACAATTGAAAGTTGGATCTCCGGTTATTTTGCTTCTTAATTTCAACCCACCACGGCTTTGCAATGGCACACGATTAGTCATTAAAAAATAATGAAAAACGTTATCGAAGCCAGCATTTTGAATGGCAAGTTCCGAGGCGAAAATGTATTGCTGCCACGAATCCCTAAGATTCCTACAGATGTGCCAATTGAATTAAAACGCATTCAATTCCCAATTAGATTGGCATTCGCAATGACGATCAATAAGTCACAAGGCAAAACGTTGTCTGTTTGTGGCTTAGATTTGGGTACACCATGCTTTTCCCACGGACAACTATATGTGGCATGTTCTCGCGTGGATAAACCATCCAGTTTGTTTGTATTGGCTAAAGATTGACTGACCAAAAATATTGTACACTTCACTGCGCTGAGAGATTAATCTTTGTTAATTTTTAATTGCCATAATTAGTAGTAGAAATATGAAACACTATTTTCAATTTATCGATAGCTATCAAGAATTGTAATTCGATTACTTTCATAAAGAATAATTTATTAAATTAAATAAACTATACTTTAATTGTCTACAACGATTCATTCCTTTTACAATTATACTTACATCCCCACGCCCTAATAGTGTTAGTTATTTTTTATTGAACTAGAAAAATATTTCCTAGAAATAATGTATATGGCAAAACAACGTTTGCCGGATCAGCTAGTCATTTAATAAAAACAAGTTCACTCAATAAATTATATTGCACTCAAAACACTTGAATGGTTTTCCTGTATTTTACAACAAATTTGTTGGTTGCAATATTGGATGTCGGATCATTTCTAAACTGATTTCTAGTAACAAAGGTGCATACGTAAGCACATACCTGTCAGCTATATTATAACTTTCTCTGGGTTTTGTAATGATAACTTTAAAATGTATCTGAAACACTGTTAAAGAAAACCGTTTTCGCTAAGTGTAATTTTTTGTAGTGCTTTCTGCAGGCCATAAAGTGATCGCGGCCGCACCAAAGAACTTCGTGGGCCTCAGGTTCCCCACCCGTGATCTAATGGATAATGATCACTTCCACATGTTTGCTTCGATGGATAAAATTTTTGAGGGAGAGGACTCCGGATCGGCAGAGACAGTAAAAGAAATTAAAGGCAGTCAGTTGAGTATTGTTGAAGATCACCAGCGCGTTGCTCTACACCGTGTCGTGGAGGATGACCTGATTCAGGCGTCGTTCAATGCCGTGAGGGCGGGTATGGCGGCTGTGACTCCGGTGGGTTGGAGACACCTGTGACGCAGGAGGGAACCTTGTGAGGTGGTGAGGATGGTTGCACCCTGAACAGAACGCGCGGCGGGCTTTGTAGTTGCAGGAGTGGAGCGGTGTTAAGCTGCAGGTAGTGGACCTGTGAGCTGGTGTGTTGATGCCTCAGAAGTATTTCAGAGAGTCCTAGTGATGCCTTAGTTCTCTGCCTTCCTGGTGTTACATTGGATTGCGTAACTCACATGATGTTGTTGTTTTTGTTTTAGGCAATTCACCCTGGAGAGAGTGCTTTGTGCCGGTAATATTTAAAATGGATAAGAAATTTCGGTTAATCTAATGGGAAAATAATAAAACAAATTAAATATTGGACTCATTTAGATCACTAAAACAAATTAAATATTGAATTCATTCAGGTTAATAAACTTACATAAAGCTGTATGAACACGAGAATTGTTAAGAGATAAAAGGTATGAAATATTAAGGGGGGACTGGTGTGTGATTTTAATAAGCCGGCGGTATATGTTCTTGAAAGATGAATGGTTTTTACAGTTAAAGAAAACGTGGTCGAGGGTTTCCTCTTCCACACCGCACTGGCAGAACGGATCATCTAAAACTCTAATTCTAGACAAGTGAGATGCAATTGAACAGTGGCCAATTCTCATTCTCGAGATACATGAAATGAATCGTTTTGAAAGTTTTTTACCGTGAAACCATGGCTTAGCAGGGATATGGTTTTGAATTCCCGCATAGAAAGATCCAGTTCTTATTTTGGAGACTGCCCAATTTTCTTCCCAGGCACGAGTCATATTGGATTTAAGAATCGGAAAGACATCGGATATAGGAATTCTAAAATTTAGTGGGATAGTTCCGGAATCTGAACCAGATTTGGCGAGAAAATCGGCCATCTCATTACCCTCGATACCCAAATGGGCAGGGATCCAGGCCAATATCGTCTCAAACCCAGATTCACTAAGAGAATTGAGAAGATTTTTTATTTTACGTATAATATTGTCTTCCGGATAACGTAAAATATTTGACCTAATTTTAGTTAGAGCACTTAGCGAATCAGTACATAATAAGGCTCGATGAATGTTGAGAACCTGGATTTGATTAAGCGCTTGTTTAATTGCAAAGCATTCGGCTGTAAATATGGAAGCTTCTTTCGGTAATTTATAAGTGAGATTGCTGTTGAATTCTGGACTATATATAGATGCTCCACATCTTTTATTTTCAAATTTGGAACCATCCGTGAAAAGGATGGAAAATCCAGGGAATTTCGAAGCCACTATGCTTTTAAAACAATCATCCACATTTTGAAATTTATTTGGGGAAGATAAAATATTCTTCCGAAAGACTGATGTTATTGTGTTCGGCATAAAAGTGATTGCCTTAAATGGAATATTGTATATAGGAAGATTGGGAACTTCTTGAAGATATTGGAGGGAAGATGATAGAGAATTATAGAGATGAAAACTTTTAATTAAGAGAGGAAAACATTGTTTTTCTCTCAATCTTTTGTTAGAATTCAAATTAACACTTAACGTATTAAGACTTTGTTTAATAGGATGATGTGATAACGATAGAGCCTTGAAAATATATTTATTGGCAAGGAATTGCCTTCTGAAATATAATGGAGGCTCCACACATTCCACCTGAAGCGCATTAATTGGAGAAGACTTCATAGCTCCAATAATCATTCTGAGGGCTTTTGATTGAATTCTTTCCATTTTCTTATCTAGATATTTAGGGAGTGGGTCAAAAAGGAATGAGCCATAATCCAAGTGGCTCCGAACTAGGGAATTATACATTAATTTAAGAGTGGTAGGATGAGATCCCCACCATACTCTGGAAACTGCTCGCATTATGTTAAGTCCCTTTTCACACTTTGTAGAAATTATCTGAATGTGTGGAAGCCAGGAAAGTTTATGGTTCAAAAGAAGACCAAGGAATTTGATTTGAGTAGCGGTTTGTAGAGGCACATTATCAAAAGAAATTGAGAATTGGGGAATTTTTCTTTTGCGCGTGAAAGCCACGACCCTTGTTTTAGATGCCGCCAGATTCATCCCATTTATTGACAACCAGCTTTTAATATATTGTAAAGCCAAATTCATTTCCTTAGCTGCAAGAATAATATTTTTATGTAACAAATATATAAGGATATCATCCGCAAAGTAAAGACGCTTGATAGAAAAAGGAATTACTGAGTCTAGGTCGCTTATATAAATATTAAACAACAGAGGACTAATAACAGAACCCTGGGGCAAACCTCTCCATAGTTTGCGCCTTAAGCATTTAGAGGAAGACTCAATAATAATGGACCTATCTGAGAGCAAATTAATAATAAATTGGACTAATTTCGGGGGGATTTGTTTTTTAATTAGCTTTTCTTTCAAAACATTCAGTAAAACATCATCGTAAGCTGATGAAAGGTCAAGGAATGTGGCCAATGTATAAGAATTTAGGGATTGGGAAACTCGGATATCAGTTGTGAACAAACTTAAATTATCCATTGTAGATTTCTTTTTCCGAAAACCATACTGATTTGGTGAGATAATATCTTGACTTTCAACAAACCACTCTAATCTGTTCTTCATCAAACGCTCCGCTACTTTCATCAAACATGATGAAAGAGCAATAGGCCGATAAGACGAAATTTCAGATGGATTTTTTCCAGGTTTTAAAATGGGAATGATTTTTTGAGTTTTCCAATCATCCGGAATTAGTCCTGTTTCAAACATATTATTAATAAGAGATAAGAAATATTCAACCGCCATATCAGAAAATGATTTAATGAAACTATTAAGTATTCCATCGGGACCCGGAGCAGAGTCAGAAAGGGTTCTTATTACTAGTTTCATCTCATCAATGGAGAAAGGAGCATCTAGCCAGTTAGAGTGAGATGGATATGGCTTAATAGAAGGCATTTCTTCACATCCGGCCACTGATGGGGGGGCTATTTTATCCGAAAATCCTATAAGAATTTCTTCTGATATATGCTTGGTACTCGGCGGAGAATACGATGATCCGAATTTTTTTAAGCTAGACCAAACTGAAGATTGGGGAGTTTCCGGAGACAGGTTCTCACAGAACTTCCGCCATCCAGCGCGTTTTTTATTTTTCAAAATTCGTTTGGTTTCTGCCTGGGCTTTTTTAACTGATAAAAATTTTTCTAGTGTCATACACTTACGAAAAGAGGAAATTGCTTTTTTACGAGAGTTGACGGAGCGAGTGCATTCCTCGTCCCACCACGGATTAGAGTGTTTTATTTTAATGTTCGCATTGCGTTTCGGGATGGATTTTTCTGCTGCATTTATAACCATAGAGGGAAACGTCTCACATTGCAATCTGATGTCTCCCGGGGACGATTTTTTTTTAAAATTAATAAGGTTATCTGGTTCAGAAGAGAAAGTGCTCCAATTCGCATCATTTATTCTAAATTTGAGATTATTTTTAACTGGTGGAGGATAAGTGTTAGATTGATGTTGGAATCGGATTATAATTGGAAAATGATCACTAGAGAGGGGATCGTTTAGGATGTCGCAAGAGCATTTAGATGCTAACGAATATGAACAAAGAGATAAATCAACAGCACTTTTCCGTTGATGAGGGGGGGTGAATCTGGTTGGAGATCCGTCATTTAAAAAACATAGGTTATGGGTATCAATAAAATCTAAAAGATTGCGGCCAGAACGATTTGTTATTTTGCTACCCCAAGAAGGGGAATGTGCATTAAAATCTCCAAGGATCATAAAAGGGGAACAAATCTGGGTTAAGATTGGTGCCCATTCATTTTCAATAAAAGTGGTAGAGGGAGGAATATATATTGATAATATTGTGATATCAGATAAGACAGCTGCTATTATCTGGATATCGTCGGAGGGAGTATGTATATTAATTTGTTTAAACGGGATAGAATTATGGATTATCAGAGCCGTGCCGCCTTTACCATCCGGTCTGTCGTGTCTGAGACAATAATAACCCGGAATTCTTAAGTGAAAGGAGGGTTTTAACCACGTTTCAGAAATGGCGGCCACTGAAACGTCGTGTTCGTCGAGTAACTGAATTAGGTCAGATTTGTTAGCGAAGAGGCTTCTACTGTTCCACTGAAGAATTTTGTTCAGTTTCGAAGTCATTGGGGAGGCAAGATAATAAAGATTTAATGTAATCGGCAGCGTTGGACGGTACAGTATTGTTGTTTGTAAGGATAGAAATTAAAAGGGTAATTAAAGTTTGTATAAAAGAATTATTATTCAATATTTCGGGGAGAGCAGGAGGGGATGTATTACTATTAATGGCACACCCATTGGGGGTCCGAGATTTGGCATTCCCATTCGGGCTGGTCAAAATATTATTCAATTGTTTTTTATCAAGGTAAGGAATATATTTTGGGTTGGGTTTGACTGGCTTGAGAATGGTTTCTCTGTGAGAAGATGACGTTGAATTTAAAAAGGTGGTTGTTTGGAAAGGAGCTGAGGACGATGTCATCTCTGCGAATGATTTTTTCGCAGGAGAGAATAACTTTGAGGCCTGGAAGTACGAAATGTTGTCGGTAGCCATTTTATGTTTTATGTTCCTCTGTCTTGTCAATTCCGGACAGGCTAGACTGACCGCGGTATGTGCACCCGAACAGTTAATGCAAATGGGATTATTGGAAGATTTTGGACATTGATCAAATGGGTGACCTTCTCCGCAAAAGTAACAACGTGGAGGGGAGCGGCATACGGATTTTGTATGTCCAAACCGGCAGCAATTGAAGCATTGAACAGTTGGAAATTTATAAACTTCGACGGGAAGCGAGGTATAATAAATAAACACACGAGACGGAAGGGATTGTCCCTCAAATGTAACAACAACAGATTGGGAAGGTTTCCAGATCGTGTTCCCATCAGTAGAATCCTTGTAGTTCAGTCGACGTGCTTTTATTACTTTCGGGGTTCCTTGGGAATTATTCAAAGCATCAACAATTTCAGCCTCTGGGATCTCCGTGGGTATTCCTCGAACAAGACCCATTCTCGTAAGGTTAAATGACGGGATGAACGATTTATATTTATGGTTTGAGAGCGAGTCAATTTTTTTTTACAAATCCATTTGCGGAAGCGGCAGTATTAAACTCGATAGATAATTTATATCGCCCTTCCGGTTTAATTGAACCGTTAACAATACCAAGGTTATTATTTTTTGAGTCAAATAAGAATTTTCCAAAATCTAAAGGATGAATAAGTTTTCCTTGTTCAGTTCTCTGAACAATTACGATAAAAGGACCGGAAGCGGAAGCAGGATAAAGTAAGTCAGTACTTTTTGTATTATCGCTAGCTAAAGTACTTGTCTGGGTGTTACTATTGGGGTTAAGGTCGTTAGAGGTCGAGGTTTGTTGAATCGGCGGTATAGTTTTAATTTTCGATGGGATGTAAAGGCTATGCGATGGTCGTCGTTTACGAGATGGAAGCGTAATAGAAGCCTGGCTAGTGGTAGATTCCGAATCAGAAAAATCTAATATCGATCCTGGGTCGGGAGGTCTATCTTCGTCTTCCTCCATTGTATAAAAAAAAACTTAACTTTTAAAAATTAAACTGAAAAAATAATACGCAGTCTATTTCATTGACTGTACAAACAAAAACGGATTAGCCGTAAGTAGGAATGCAAACAAATAAGTATACGATAAACAGAATTAAATAAAATGTAACAATAATCTCTTATCTGTATGAGGCACGGGAACGGGCGAACGGCACTAAGCAATAGGTAAGGTACACACAACCACTGTTGACCGCGGCTCGAATCGGACTCAACTCACATGATGCAATGTATGTGAATTTGTATGTTGTGCGGGCGGGAGCCCGGCGAGGGCTCGCAACCCCATTACTACGCTGCCATGGTTATCACTGGTTGCGCGGTGTTGACCGTTGAGACTGCTTAACGACTGACGACTGGCTGCGCCGAGATGGCAGCCGCCTTGAGTAGCACAGCCGACCTGTTTAGTAACTTCCAGAATCCACCGTGCCAGGTGGAGAAGGCTCTCAAATATTCTCGCCAATGTGCTCGTAGGCGTGCATTGACTTGAGACCTTTCGAGTAAGTGGCGGAATAATTAACCGGCTAATAGTATCGGCCATAGGTAGATGCCGGCGGCGGCTTGCACTGTAGCATGTAAGGTAGATATGTACTCGGCGGCCTGTTAATTAGGCGGCCATCTTGTACATTTTTTTGAAACCAGTGACGGCGCGATGAATTTAGCAAGAGTGGGCATTGTAAAAATTGAGTTTTTTTTTTCTCAAGGTGAAAACGAAATAACTTTTTTCAGTAATTCATGTTATGTGGGACAGTAGAACACGCCAGAAAGGTTTGAAAAAGTTTACTTCGATAAAAAAAAGCTTAGTTGCGGGTACCGGTTCCATGCAAAATAGCATTCAAAACTCTAAAGACGAAAATACGATTCAAGTAATTTGCTTAGAAAAAAAAAATAAAATTTATATCATTTTCTACAAAACATTATATCTAATAGCATCATTACTTTTTGATTGAAAATCATCCTTACCATTGCTTAGAGGTATAATTATAACATTAATTGTTAATACATTAAAACTTATTAGTTTAAAAAAAATGATAAATGTTTTGTAATTTATTTTTTATGTTGCGAACAACACCATTTGCGATAAGCGATTAGATAATATAAAATTAAGTGATTCGATTTAAGGAATAATTTAGAAAAAAAGTTCAAAGTTCTTGAAATTACAGATTTAGCGAACGTCGTTCATGTTGTGTTTTGAAAAATAATAATAGAATTGACCAATATTAACGCATTACTGTCGCGTTTACACCCCAATGAGTTTGTAATTTAAAGACGCTGCCACGTTCACATTATTTTAATCAAATATCGGTTTTATACGGTTTATATATATTTTTATCTTTGTATCGAACCAAAAAAATATTTATTTTTGAATGGTTAAATGAACGAACGATTTTTCATTTCGTTCAAGACACAAAAGTTTTTTCATAAATTAATATTAGATATATAAAAGTTAATATAGTTAAATGTGAAGATTTAATGATAATTAACATAACTGAAACACAAGATTATTGATTTTTAAAAATGCACAGATTGTTCACAAACCTCTTGAAAGCTGAAACAATGCTGGAAGCAGTCCAGCCGTTGAGTTTTACACAACTTTTTATTGGAATTCCTTTTTATGTCGATCAGAAAAAAAATTCAAAAAAATTTGAAACTCGAACGAAAACAATTTTCATTTTTCACTCTATTTTTGGATTCTGCCTTTTCTGGTGGAATATTTATCAAATTTCTACTAAAGGCGTTACTGCCATCGACCTCATAAACGGATCCTCGTTGTTCAAATACGGAGACAGATTCAAAATATATTTGGACTTCTTTACAGTGTTGTTGATTTATGTTGATTCAATATGGCATAAAGATGTAGTTCCGAAACATTTAGATAACCTTCTTGACATTGACAATACCTGGAAAGTTCTCGGCTTATCTAAAGATTATCGTAGAATAAAGAGAAGGTATATAGTTCGATTAATTGTGCAGAATGCTTTGCACGTCAGTATGATGATAAGCAGCACAGCGTTGATGTATTCCTGGATGACTGATGACGCTCTTTCCGTGCTTTTCGTCATGTTTATGCCGTCATATATCTACACCGCCTTGTTGACCATATTCCTCAGTAACCAGGGACAGGCGAGGCTCAACTTTATGGTCATCAATGCAGAACTTGAACTGATTTGGAAACACTCATCGATGACGAAGACTGGCGCCGAGAGAGCATGCTTGAAGGTTGAAGAAACTTTATTGGGACAGAAGCAACTCCTGGAAGAGTTGTGTTCTGCATCAAAAGACGAAATAGTTATCCAGAGACTGACATTATACTGGAAGCTCTACGACAAACTGTGCGATAGCGTCGATTACCTTAACCGATGCTTCTGTTTAAAGGTTTTTCTTATATTAGGCGTGTCCTTTACATCGGTGGTGATCAATGTATTCATTGGAATAAATGCTTTGGTTTGGATCGCGAACAACAAACGTGAAGAAAAGGCTGTCTTCTTTGCGTGTTATTTCATCTACCAGGCAGGAATCAACTTCTTTAATATATTCCTGATAATAGCAATTTGCCAAGTCTGTCAAAAAACTGTAAGTTGAATGAGTAAAAATCTTATAATCTTGCGAGAATCGGGAAATAAGGTTTGAAAAAATGAAACAATGAATACTTTTCTATTTCATAATATTAAATGTGAAAAATTCGCCCTTATCATATCTAAAAAGCTTTTGATCCTAATGGGTAAAACAAGCTCCGACATGAGATACGTAGTAAAGAGTATTTCATTAAGTGCTTCCTTTCTTTAAATTTAAATAAAATAAAGTGTGTGTGAGATATCATCGAAAATTTTTATTCGCTTGGCCTATCGATGACATTATGTATGGATATAACGTCGTTCAAATGTCCGCCGCAACTTCTTTGGGTGGTGCGCATCCGGAATGTCCAATTTTCCATGACGCTGGCCCATAAATCAGGCTGAATTTGACCGATGGCGTTGGTTATGTTGGTTTTGAGGGCCGCGGTGGTTTGTGGCTTATTTGCATAGACCTACGACTTAAGAAAATCAAATCGGGTCAAATCGCACGATCTCGGTGGCCGGTTCACATCACCTCCACATGAGATTTTATCAGTAAACAATTTTACACAATCAATTAAATTTTAAAGAATTTTATCATTTGCACGTGTTGGTGATTTGGCAAAACAGACTGAATAAATGAAATTTGACAGATGTTGCTTCAACAATGTGGACGCTATCAACTGTCAAAGTTCGGAAGTCTCTATTGGAAGAACCTTTATGTTGGAACGGTCTTGCAATGTGATTCTATTTTCATCGGAAATTCCATTTCGTGAGAAAAATAATTCATCTCGAAGCTGACGAAGCAGCTTGGTTCCAAATTTGGCTAATATTGGAACATTTGATATCCGTGCTTGTAGTTCAAGAATGCCACGAAACATTATTAACAGGTCGTTTCACAAAATTTGAACAATTCATCAAATATTTTAAATATTCAAGTTCCGTGAACGTCCAAGTCAGGTTCTGTTAGTATCCAAGTATTGTGAAAAAATTGGACAAAGGTGAAATAATAACAGAACTTGAAGATAACTTTCACAGAACTTCTACAATTCTACATTTCTTCGTGCATTACTTTTCATAGTTCCTCTTCAAGCCGCCTACAGATATAAAGATGTCAATCATACAATCCTAGTAGTAGCCTACAGTCGGGTATCGAATGATGGAAACGAGTGTTGTTGAAAAATCTTCTCAAATGCAGTGTGCAGAAATGTCTTGAAAAGCTTCCATTCAGGAAATATGTATTTTTGAAAGATTTGTCATTATTTTTTATCCCTAGATTTTTCAGCGACATCTTTTATTTCATCAACTTTAAAAACCAATGCTTGTGAAACAAGGTTTAACTTATTTAAATTATTGTTTCAGGCTTTTAAAACAACTATTTTGGTCAATAAAATGATGATAAAAGAACAGAACAAAACTATTTTAAGAAAAGTTAGTACATTTTATTATCTTATGCAATCAATATAAACATTTTAAATAGCACAAATTCCCACAGAGCTGAAATTTGGTAGAGACCTTGAGCACACCATTACAAATAAAATACCAAATATCCCTTTCGATCACATACCCGCTAAAAAAATATTCAAGGTCAAAGGTCAAGCAATAATAATATCGTAAGAACTTGTTATTGATGACGAGATGGACGCAAATCTTCACATTACTGTTGAAAATATTATAAATAATACTATTTCATACAATGCTATTGAAGATAATGGATCATCTGAAACATTTCTTCGTTAAAAAAAATGCGCCAAGTACACTACCTCACAGGTGGTGTGGAAATGTGTGCATATTATACGAGAATGTAACTCCTCGTATAGAATGTAACTCCTTCAACTTTTAGAATCGCTTTATCTCAGAAATGGTGATTTTTAGAAAAAAAATATACTAACCATTTTTGTAGATAATTTTATGATCTACAATTTTTGCAAGACTTATTTTTTGATATTACGTACCATTTACGAGAAAAATCCAAAAACCGAAAATTTTGACTTTGACCTTGAATAACTTTTTTAGCGGTCATGTGATCGATGGGGATATTTGGTATTTTATTTTTTATGGCGTACTCAAGGTCTCTACCAAATTTCAGCTCTACCGGAATTTGTGCTGTTTGACCCCTATTTTTCTAGCTAACTTGACCGGACTATGAGGAAGGAAATATAAACTGCCATTTGTTTGTTCTCAATCAAATAATTCAGTAATTTGTGCAAAAACAGATAAAATGGATGCCACCTTACGAATGAAGTACTCAAAAAAATAAATCTGATATAATATAATTAAAGCATTCGCTAAAACACATTACAAACATTCCCGGAATACGAATAACCTGAATATATGAAAATCTATTCTGTACTACCTTCACACTTAAACTTAGACTTGGCCTGCCGAAGAGTTGAACTGTTATTTTTTTAAAGTAACGCTCTGGTGGATCGTTATTTTACTGAAGAATTTTCTTTAGTCTTTTCTGCCAGTGACGAAAACAATGTTTAAAAAAATTATGGTAATATGTTATTTTTTTAGCTCCATCAATTCTCCACGCATATGTTACAGCGCCGCCCAGAATTTTTGATTCTCGGACTTTTCAAAATAGACAACACACTAATTTTTACGGTGAGATTTTATAATTCAATTGTTTTTAATATCATTAGTTTTATACTTCCACTATCTTTCCACTTGACGGCCTCCGTGGTCCCGAGGTAAGACTCTGGACTCACAATCCGAAGGTCGCGGGTTCGAACCCGGCGTGCGCAAATAAATTTTATTTGATATTTGTGTTATTTCACAATTTATTCATTTAAAATAATATGTAGTATATTTGCGGCACGTTCCAGAGTGGAAGATACTATCAGTATCGCCCTGGTGTAAGACCACCATTCAGAATTGAAACGTTGCTTGAAAATGGCTTTAGCCGTGTTTAGTGACCAGATCTGAATAGCCAGGTACTTCCCCACCTTCCTCTTCCCTATCTCCTTCCCCTCCCCACTACCTTCAGCCTCACAACATACCCCGATTGGGGATGCCATAGTCTCACTGGCTCCAGACGGGAGCAGTTGGGACTCTTGTGCGGTATTAACTATAAAAAAAAAAAAAATCTGTTCACGAAGGGTACATGTCTCTTAAAATTATTTTTTACGAACTGAACGTTCATAGATGTCGCTTATTTAATAACTGAGGAAAATACGCTTTTTGCACGTAATGCTTTATTTCATCTGAAAATACGCAATCTGAATATGAATTAATGGTTTCATGGCAACTCAGAATCAACTCAACTCATAATTACAATGGATGTAGAAGCGGAGATTTAGCAAATGATTCTAATTTCTTATTCATTACAAAGTAAGGGTCTGTTTTTGACGTGATAACGTCTTATAAATCGATGAACACCAGCTGCATATTCGAAAAAGCATGACTCATTGTCACGTTCCGCCTGAGCCTAGCGTGCGAGCGAGAGGGCGGAACAAGCGATAGAAAGGCACAGTCGGCCTTTTGATTTTCATCGCTCAGAACCTGTCTAGTGAAACGCTACAATCGGCACAAAATATAATCTACGGCGCAATTAATTTATTTTTAGACTTCCTAGTATAAGCAGTAGGAAATATAGTACTTAGCTCTATATTTCCTTAGCACGGTACTCTCTTAACCTTTCGTTATGCAGATTGATACTTATTTACTGTTTTCAAGTTAAATTTGTAGAACTACTTACATAGATTTCAATTTGCACATTTAATAATAATTTAATTTGGAAGGCGGGAATGGGTACCGCTACCCGGGAACCATTCAATTGATAACCAACACCCCTGTTGTAGGTGTCCCTAAACGGTTCGTTACGTTTTATAACTTAGCAGGGGTGTCCGAGTTCATGAGGTGAGGTTTGTCTAGGTTTTGGCGGCGGATGGCCTGTTTAGATTTTAATTTGTACATTCAATACTAATTCAATTTTGAAGGCGGGAATGGGTACCGCCACCCGGGAACCACTCAATGGAAAATCAACCCCCTTGTCGTAGGTCTCCCAAAACGGTTTGTTACGTTTGGTAACTTAGCAGGGGTGTCCGGGTTCATGGGGTGAGGTTTGTCTAGGTCTTGGCGGCGGATAACCTGAATACACTGAACCCAAGATTCCTACCCTCCCCTTACACCATTTTTCTTCCCAGAACTCCGTCTCCTTCGTTTCCTTAAAAAGACCCTCCACATAGCCAAACCAAATATGATAGGCCCTGAGGGTATTTGTTTTCCCTCAGGGCTTATCATATTGGGAGCTCCAGTTATTATTAGTTTCCTCAGGAGGCCCTGAGGAAAATAATCTCTCTCAGGGCCGGATCATCTTTGGGGATGCTGTGTGGAGGGTGTTTTTAAGGATAGGAAGTTCTGAAAAGGAAAAGTGTATAAAGGGTGGGTAGGAATCTGGGATCCAAGAGTGACGGACGTATGAATCCATCCCTCCAACTGCTGTGCAAGGCGATGAGTCGAGAGAGAGCTGCTGGAGAGGTCTAGATTAGGGGTAAGGGGTGGTCTAGGGATGAGGCTCTTGACTCGCAATCCGAAGGTCGCGGGATCGAATCCCTGCGTTAGAAAAGAAATTTTATTTGATTGATTTGTATTATTTCACAATTATTTCATTTAAAAATAATAAATAGTATATTTGCGGCATGAGTGGAAGATACTCTCAGTATCGCCCTGGAGTAAGACCACTATTCAGAACTGAAACGTTGATTGAAATGGCTTTAGCCGTATTTGGTGACCAGATCTGAATAACCATGTACTTCCCCACCTTCCTCTTCTCCATCTCTTTCCCCTCCCCACTACCTTCAGCCTCACAACTTACCTCGATTGGGGATGCCATAGTCTCACTAGCTCCAGACGAGAGCAACTGAGGCTCTTGTGAGGTATTCGCATAAAAAATGGTGACCACCCTCAACCAATCTCTCTCGATCCGGCCCACCATGCATTGGCCACCAAGACTTAGTCAAACCTCACCCAATGGACCCGGGCACCTCTGCTAAGTCACCAAACGTAGCGAACCACTTGGGGTGGGGTGTTGGTTATCCAATGGTTCCTGGGGCGGCGGTACTCATATCCGCCTTCCAAATTAGTGCTTATCAGTAATAACCATCAGGCTATTACTGAC
Organism: Glyphotaelius pellucidus; assembly: GCA_936435175.1. NCBI lineage: Eukaryota > Metazoa > Arthropoda > Insecta > Trichoptera > Limnephilidae > Glyphotaelius > Glyphotaelius pellucidus. The sequence goes on along the minus strand of OW386558.1, from coordinate 25,186,265 downwards.
AAGCATTATGGTAATAATAATTACACAGCAGAACTTGTTTACAAATTAATCTGTTTCAAAAAAATGAATTAATAAAATTATTGTATAGGCATTGAAACGTTTCTACTGCGGTGATGAGTAGTTAGGTTACAATACTCATTTGCCACCTGTCAACCTGTAATAAAACCGGGGCCACGCCCTTTTCCATCCGATTTGATCCGTTTGTCAGACCGGATCGGACGGCCGGAAGGGCGTGGCCTATTTTTATTACCGATCCGGTTTTCGAATCGGACGTGTACGGGCTTTCATAAGAAATGTATGGCGTGAAGGTCTTCCGGTTATCTGATCAGACAATCGGATGGAAAAATCGGATGTATGCGCCCAGCCTATGACGCATCAATGCAATTTTTCATCAATGTTTTCTTATGACGTTATCACGTAAAATTATCGTCCGTAAACCGACTTTACAGACAACCAATTTTTTTTTAGTTAGGCTGGTAATTTCTAATGATTGATCTAGTTTATGACCTTTATTATTTTTAATGAATTTTTAAAGGATGTGTTGAGTTGAATTCGTTCTGAGTTGTCCGATCACCGAATAACTGACGAACGAAACTCTAATCTCTGAAGAAAGGCATACAAACACAATATCGGATTGAATCACCGATACGATGTTGTATTTGTATGCCTTTCTTGATAAAATTGATTTTTTATGCAGATAAAACTATATATTTCCACATGTGTACATGTGTACATGCGCAAACAAAGTATTTATCTTAATATTTCCACAGCTTAACTGGCAGAAAGTTTTTTTTTCTAAAATAATTAATATAAATAATCAATAAATTCAATTTGGGAGGCGGGAATGGCTACCGCCGCCCCGGGAACCTTTATTGGATAACCAACACCTCTGCCATAGGTTATCCCAAGTAGTTCGCTACGTTTGGTGATTTAGCAGGGGTGCCCGGGTTCATGGGGTGAGGTTTGTTTAGGTCTTGGAGGCGGATGAGGGACCATTCATAAATAACGTCACACGAATTTCATAATTTTTTGACCCCCCCCCACGTCCCTGTCACACATCGTCACATTTGTGAGACCCCCTCCCCCCTAGTGTGACGTCACATATTTTGCAATATTACTTCAAAATTTTTTTTGTGTTTTAATAATTTAAATTTTTACATGTTACGTCACAGAGCTGATGACCCCCCCATACCTCTTGTCACACAATGTCACACTTCTCTACCCCCCCCCCCCCCCCCTTAAGGTGTGACGTAATTTATGGATAGCCCCTAACTAGGACAAACTGAACCCCAGTTTCCTACCCACCCCTTAAACGCTTTTCCTTCCCAGAAATCTCCTCTCCTTTCCTTAAAAAAAAAACTCCACCCAGAATCCCCAAAGATGACATAGGCCCTGAGGGAAATTATTTTACTCAGGGCCTCCTGTATGGAGCTCATGTAAAAAAAAATTAATAGCGCCATCTACGATCGATGAATGATTTTATATGTAGGTACTCATTAAATATGCGTCAAAATGAATGGATTACTTTATTTATTTATTTATTACACGCCCTAATGGGCTTTTACATTCTAGTTTATAAGTTGAGTACACATTTATTTTAAGTACATGAAAATTAGAACAATAAAGCAAAAAAATAATATAAACAACAAAAGCATATGTATACGTAATAAAAATAACATAATAACACATTTGAAGAAATGATATTAAGACTTACATAAACAGATAATGAAATAAACAAAAAATTGCAGAAGTTATACACGTCTATTTGTGCCTAGATATCTAAAAGAAAAGGAATAAACAATATTTATATTGGTTAATTGTAAGGTGAAATATATCTAATTTTTTATGAGAAAAACTCTCTTTTTATAACTTTTGAAGGTTATTCCCATCAACGTAATACATCGAAGAAGAAGATAACACTTATAATCTAAATGAAAATATGAAAGAAAACAAGACACAGAAAAACAGAAAAAAACAATGGTCGCAACTGGGACTCGAACCCAGACCTCTCGTCTAACCGGGACGTGCGCGTTTTCCAATTTCAAACAAAGTTTTTTCAGGTTACAAACCAATTCTTAGAATGATTGTTTCCAATAAAAAGAGTAGTTGCCTATAATATGGAAAAAGAACTAGTTGGAGATAATATTAATGATTCTAAATATTTGAAATATGAGATTGACAAATATGACGGTTTGACAGAAGGTGGCAATAGCGAAATTGGAAAACGCGCACGTCCCGGTTAGACGAGAGGTCTGGGTTCGAGTCCCAGTTGCGACCATTGTTTTTTTTTCTGTTTTTCTTTTGTCTTGTTTTCTTTCATATTTTCATTTAGATTATAAGTGTTATCTTCTTCTTCAATGAAATATATCTCCTAGATCAGAATATTTATTTCCAAGGCTGTGAAGTCTCGGGATTGGGGAATTTTGATAAGACAATGTTCTGGTATTGTTAAAATAAAATGGTAATAAATGTCGGCCAGATCTTTTGGGAATATGGATGTTGATTAATTGAAGCAATTCAGGACAGTCAATTTTGTAATGCAGTATTTTGTGTAATAAAATTAAGTCTGTGTTTATTCTTCTCTCTGAAAGTTTTAATATGGACATTTTGTCCAATAGGTAGTTGTAATCAATATTTTGTACCGGAATGTGCAATTTATAGTTTATATATCTTAAGAACTTATGTTATGGATAACGTACAATGTCAGAAAGTTGACATGATAGCTTAATTTATATTGTTAATCGGCTTTCGGGAATTTTTTTCTGTAAATAATGAACATCTTTTTTTCAGATGGCTGGTTCTGCAACAACATATTTGATCATTTTGCTACAATTTTATATTGCCTACTAAATATAATATGTTTACTGTATTGGTATAAATTATACTTCACCTTCCGCTTCGAGTGAGTCACCATTTGTAAGTAATAAGAAATTCCAGTGAAAAATATTATGGCTTTAAAAAAGTATGTTCATATAGAATATAGACCAATAAACGCTTATTCTGAATATATAATGTTTTATTAAGTAATATTAAACACAGAGTTTTAAAAAAATTATTAAAAAGTCCATTTTAAATCGTGTCATTAAAACACACTGTCAATATAGAATCACTCGCTTGTACCTAGGTTACACGAAGTTACTAATAGATATGCAGATGTGGCAGATCTATTTAACTGCACGGAAGGTGGGTACATGAGGGCTATACTATAATCAAAATTTTTTGAAACAATATTAATTTTATTTGTAGACGCCACAATTATCTGTTACACTCTTTTTTAACTATTTCTAATACGTCTTCTATGATTTTGTGACATGTGTGCTTGTGGTATATTTATACAGTTGATATTAAATAACTAACTAACTATTGTAATAAAAATTGCTAAATTTTGATTTGCTAAACAAAATAAATTTCCACACGTCCATTCGATATAGTAGACAAAATACCCTTTCTATATTGATAGATGCAACATCAATTCCAATCAAAATGAATTTATACAAAGGACATGTAACTACTATAACAACAAATTTGCAAATATAGACACACGTGCTGACGTATTTACTGCTAGTTACTGTCGCTACAGAACTTCACTGTATAACATTCTAGGTGCGAATAACACATGAATTAATTGTATCTAATATTTTTATATTACTTGCGTGGCAACTTTCCCTTATCCCTCTCCTCCCCTTACCCTTCCCAACCCAAATCCCTATTTTGCAGTCTATTTCAGTTATAATCACACTTATTTTAATGTTGTGTATTAGTTTACCATTTGTTGAATTTACATTTGTACTCTTATTATATTCAGTTAGTCTTGTTTCTAAATACCTATCTGTGAACATTAATAATTGGTCTGTTTTTTTATCATCCTCTTATGTTTATTGTATTACTAAGACTGTTAATGTTCCTTAAATAAATTACTGATATACCAACGTATTAATCCTAATCGCAATCTAAAGACGAATCATCAATATAAATTTAGGATGCACCACAAAGAGTAAGTAATATAGAGAGTCGAGTGAGTGTAGATATGAATCAGCCACCTTTTGCCGGTTTAATCAATTTCAAAGGATACGTCAATTTTGCAAATCATCCTGTTAATCTTGAATGCACATTCAATCACCATCGAATCACAGCGAGCATTGCCGCAACACAGTGCAGTGGCAGCTTTTAGTCGTTCGTTTGTCAACATTATAATAAGGAAGTTCTATGTCACACACGGAATCTTCCAATCCGCTGAGTTTCTTGTTGTTTTTGGGGTTCCCCAAGGGTGAATCCTGTGGCCTCTTCTCTTTTCAATTTTCATTAAAGTATAATTTTATATGGCTGTTGAATATCCGTTCTACTCAATTTCAGTTTATTAGTAAGGTTTTTACATACACGGTTGTTTGTGAATTACATAAAATTCACACCACGTTTATTAGTAAGACTGGCAGTGCTCTTAAGTGGTCTAATGCTTAGTTCACATTACGCAATAAATCTGCCAATCAAGCCAACTCAACACATTTTCGTCATTAAAAGCTATGAAAAAAAATAATAGAAAAATAGCCCACAACTTAACCTAACATAACCTATTTAATCTACAATTAACAATTTTTTTTATCACATTTAATAACCTTTTGATTTCTTTCTAAGTTGTCCGGTCACTGTCTTTTAGGCTTAGTTCACACTGAGCTATATATCTGCGAGCAGATATCTGTTGATTCGCGAGCGCTTATCTTTGTCGTTTCACACGAGGCTATCAAATATTTCTTGAAAGGGGGTCAGTCGAATTAGGGAGTGGCAAAGGAACGCATATTTTTTGTACTGAAATCTGTCAATTTGACATCTGTCATCCACGGGTCTAGAGCTCCGTAATTACAATGACCCCCTTTCCTGTTTTAGTCGGAGAAGGGGAGAGTTATCTTCTGGGATATCGCGTCTGGAGCGGTTACGACTGAGATGTGTATTGTCTATGATTGATCTGCGCTTAAAAACACTTAAGTGTGAACGGTTTGAAGGGATTGTATGGAGAGCGTTATTTGGCGTGCTATGATCTTTTATGTTTGATAGCTGAGTGTGAACCAACTCTAAATCATACGTGTGCTTTGCTCTTATTTAAAACCTTTATCTACTTTAAGGGAAGTTATATTATCTTAGAGATTATTACCGTAGAATATCAATTAAAGATATACTAAAGTAACTTTAACTGTATTTTGACGTTTTTTTTATTTACATTAACTCCACACAGGAGGCCTTGAGGAAAATAATTTCCCCCAGGGCCTATGTCATCTTTGAAGACGTTGTGTGGAGGGTGTTTTTGAGAAGAGGAAGGAGTGAACATGGGTCTTGAAGAGACCCATGTTGTAGGAGGGTCGAAACACTGAGGCCGGCAAATCGTTCCACAGCCGAGCTGTTGAACTCAAGAACGAAACATAGAAATGACCCGTTCTCATGTGACTAATGTCAACCGTGTACAAATGTTGGGCGCGTGTTTCCCGATTATGCACCGGTGCCGAGGGGATCAATGACGCTAGTTCCTCGGAGCATCTTCCATTGCAATACCGGTAGAACAAGGACAGCATTCCCACCTGAGGCCTGTGCTCTAATGATTGCAATCCGTTTGTTAAGTTAGGTGAATCTGTCAAACGGACCGCCCATTTCTGCACGTTTTTTTCGAGGTTTTTTTTTTAGGTATTTTGGGGCTCCAGACCAGAGGTGGCTGCTTCTTACACTAATTTCTTCGTTCATTCGCTGTACATGCCCAAACCATCTGAGGGTCCCTTTCTTAACAGCCTTGCATTATTTGCGAATCTCCACATCTTCACATGAAGAAAAAGAATAATATGCTTGGCAAGTGGGTGATGAATCAGATTTGGTTGGGAACCTCTGCCATATATACCTACTATACATAATTTTTTTAAAGGTCTCGTATCTTAGAATATTATGATTTTGTGGCGTTCATACAATTATTTTTCCGCCACTCACAGAACACACGAGAAGGATCTGCAAGTCGCCAAGTATTCGCCAGTATCGTCTAGCTACTCACCTACTTATGCACGTATCGGCGGCATTGTACTCGCTGGGCCTGCCGCCTGATAAATAATAATTTCACCACCTTCGCGAAAGGTCGAGACTCGAGCGTGCATCCACGAATACAGTGACGAGTTAATTCTAGCACTTTCCAGCGCACATATTGCCAGCGAACGGAAAGTTACTTGGCCGCTCGCTCCTATATAAGGCGACGCACTTAACTTCAGAATAGTCAGTCTCCATCCAACAGTCGCCTTTACAATCGCCTCTATACAGCGAATCATTGTAACATCAGTGCCCAGTGCATCCGCACTCTCCTCCAGGGCAGCTTCCTTCGAGGCTCTCACCATACCCCAGCTCTTCAGGTCCATCGCACCTTAGCAGCTGCAACCACCGCTTCACTCTGTATCTACAAGATCCATAGCATCTTCTGTACGGGAAACAGCGCCTCATTTCAATGGCTATCGAGGCCCATCGCGCCTCGCTGCCTCTGCACTCACTCCGCCTCACAAGGACTACCTGCCGATGGCTCCACTCACCGAGTCACCGCCGTTCATCTCCGCAACTCACCGCGTCGAGCAACGGCCTGGACGACCAGGTCATCTCCGCCGCCACGGCGTCGAGCAACACCCTGGTGACCTGCAGGCCCGTGGCCTGCTCCACCGCAGCATCACCGACCTCCATCATGCATCATGACCGTGCACCCGCAACATCTCACTCTACGGCACTTCGACATACTTCCTTTTACATCGAACCGACCTCAGATACGTAGCTCATGCTTCAATAAACGACTGGACTCGCAACCAACTCGGATGCCTTTTATTTCTCTCTCCGTCTCTATCGACACCGGAGTCCGTTCCCTCATTGGTGACCCCGACGAGATTATGACCTTTATTTTTTTACAGCTGCCTTATCGCCTTATGCTAGCTTATGATGGCAGAGGTCATGTTTATGTATTGGAGTTCAAAGATAATAATTTCATATTGTGGTAGGTCACTTTCTTGTTTGATATATTAACGAAACAAAATAACAACTTTGGTAATAATCACGAAGTTACGGTTTCGCTTAACACAAGCATCGTTAGGGCACAAATTAAACTTCAGAAAATGCATTTTGTATGATTGTATAATAGGATATGTTTTTTCTATGTATACATATATAATGTAAGCGCCCACACGAAGTTATTGTTTTAATTGAGAGGCGGGAATGGGTACCGCCGCCCCGGGAACCTTTATTGGATAACCAACACCTGTGCCAAAGGTCACCCCAAGTGGTTCGCTACGTTTGGTGATTTAGCAGGGGTGCCCGGGTTCATGGGGTGAGATTTGTCTAGGTCTTGGAGGAGGATGACCAGGACATACTGAACTCCAGATTCCTACCCACCCCTTAAACCCTTTTCCTTCCCAGAACTCTCCTCCCCTTCCATTCCTTAAAAAAACCCTCCGCACAGCATCCCCAAAGATGACATAGGCCCTGAGGGAATTTATTTTCCTCAGGGCCTCCTGTGTGGAGCTCACGTAAAAAAAAATTCAAAAATAATTTTAAGTTATACATACTTTATTACAAGATAGCAAAATGGGGAACAAACGAATTAAAAAAATAATCATCATTGTGTGCGATTCACACGCGATAGAAGTGAAACCTTCAGAGAACTAAAGTAGACGAGAGTGGAGAGGCCTTTTTTTATCAATGTGAAGAATGACTTTTTCCATATTTTTGTCGAATGCACCTCATCCTATAGGTACATTAGGACATCTTATTAGTAATTGTGATTTCTTCTTCGGTGTTGCTTTCGTTTGTGTTTTCTTTTGCCTGTTCATTTTGGAGTGGTTTGAAAATTGTATATTGGATATTGATTTTACAAAATAAAAATATTTATTTTCTTTAGATTTTGTAGGATTAGGTCCCTGGTCGGCTGAATGTCTGCAAGGGTTCGTAAAACCCTTTATACCACTACACCAAGGGACCATGGATTTATCGTATTATGTAGGAACCGAGTACCCGTGAATAAAATAAATATTTTAATCTCATTCTCTCGCAGGCTAAATCCTTTTGATGTATGTGTTTGTCTCTTATTAGTGTCGCTCGTTTCCGTTTCACCGAGTTTCAAATCATAACGGTGCTAAAGAAATTTTCACTTCAAAACGAATAAAATTGAAGACCGGTTGAAAATTGAAGAAATTATGTACGGTTGTATATAATGGTGTGCGCAATATGATGGTGTTGGATATTGCTTATATGTATATGTTTTATTCTTTTACGTTATAACTTTTTTGCATTAATGCCTTTTTTGTTCAATAATCCAACTTTAAATTTTGTGTCTGCGACGTTTTTTGTTTCCCTCATTTTTTGTATCGACTGAAAGTTGAATGTTTTTATTGCCTGGTATTTTTGGTGTCTTTGTCCAAAGCTTGTGTTTACTGTCGGAGTTTTTATGTTTTTTTGTACTAATTGGTCTTTTAATGATGGTACGACAAACATCTTGAATGTTTGGTCTGTGTCAGTCGTTCTGTGTTTTTTAAGTATTATCCTTACGACTTACCTACCGTATGACCGATATCTGAGTTTGTTTGTAAGATGTCGTGCCTTTACTATATTCGGGACGTTAAATAAAAAGATATAACTTGTATAATATTAGACTATATTTAAGTAACGTTATCGCGTGATGGTCAACGGGTGAAGAGGGCTTTCATACAAGACATTTTCCTTTTAAACCCTTGATTCATGTCCAAACAAAGAAACCTAAACATTATTCTTTTGTTCCTATTTAAACTTCGATCCACATTCATTACAGTTTGTTCCTCCTCAAACAATAATTCCATATTCTATAAGGCAAAATGTATTGTTTTCATTTGTTTTATGCTTTTTATGTTTAGAAAAATGTGTATTGTTTTGAGGAGTTTATTTGTGATTTATTTGATATGATGTGTCCATCTGAGGTTATGGTCAATTATGATTCCTGGATAATTTATTTAGTCTGTTTTTTTCTAGAGAAAGGGCAATTGCAGATGTTAGAGTTTATACATTAATGTATTTTTATGGTGTTTGTATTGTTTTTTTGGCTGTCCCATGCTAATTTTTTAATACAAAGTCTTCATTTTTCTAGTTTTTATTCCTATGAAGTTTTTCAAGGAACCGGAATTGGGCCATTGTGGGATAAATTGGGCCTTTCAGTCTATAAGGGATCGAAAAAATCAAACTTCTTAAGCGTGAACATTTCTTAATAGGGTTTCACTTTATACTGTACTTTATGTATTTTGTATTCACCATGTTTAGTGGAAGTATGTTTGGGTCCAACCATATTTTCTCTCGCGTGACTCCTAATTCCGCTATATTACATATACACATTATTCCAGTATTTAGATTAAAAGAGTTAAACTGTGTCGTCCGCAGAACTATTTCTCCATCTGCAGGGTTTATTTATAAATAGTGAATAGAACAGGTCCCAGTGTACTTCCTTGTGGAACTCCGCATGCAATCTGCAGTGGCCTGATAGTAAGGCGATTAATTTTGACTTGTTGTAAGGCGATTAATGTTCTGTTAATCATAAATATAACTTTTCTTTAGTTGGAGTTTCTTGCCCTTGATACCAATGTTTTCAAAATTTTTGAACAGTGTTTTTATGGTAGATTGAATAAAAAACTTTAGCTAAATCTAGATATATCGCTACGCATTTATGCCCTTGATCTAGTTGGTTATGTGTACAATCTATTTCGTATGCCATTGCTCCTTTTTCTCTAAATCCATATTGATTATCCAAGATTAATTTACTTTTTTCCAGGTACTTTCTATTTTTTATCAATATTCTTCCGAAGATCTTTGATAGTGAGTATATTTATATTGCCTGATAATATTTAACACCAAACACATCGCCCAAATCGTAGATATATTATTTATTACAGTGACTGCATACCTAGGCGTCTACTGGTTTTGACAAGGGGCAACAAATTTTTTTCGCACCTGGCGCCTTTAGGCTTAAGTCCGGTCCTGGTTTAACCCGGCGTCAGCACAGTCAAAATATGTAACAACGATAGTAGGGTTGGGTCTAGGAGACCCGAATAAAAAACTCGCTTTGATTTCAATATTTAAAAGAAATTTAGTAACATATTGCAATAATTTGATAAAAAAACTATATTGTTTGCGAGATTTTGGGTAAAATAAAACAACTTCAAATAAAACTATCTTTTAATGACATTTTTATAAAAGTACAATAATATTTTAACAATATAGACAACCTCTGCCTTAAAGTTATAAAATTTAAATAAAACATAAACTTTTTTCTCAAAATGTGAACTAATATCATACATATGAATAAGATCTACAGTACGACAAAGAATAATACATCAGTCCTGTGAGTTAATCTTACATGTTATCATTTGCATGATAATATGTAAGACTAACTCATATCCCGAAATTACGACACGAAGTGTATGGTTGGGTCTTATTTACCTTTTTCGTGTTTAGCCACGTCTATTCACCGTTGCGGCCACTATATCACTAAACAGCGATAGCCAGCGGGCAGGGGAGGTTGTTAGAAGTACGGCAACGTCGCACAAAAAAATTAAGAAAAAAGCTCATTTTTAAATGGCGCGGGTCAAATTGACCCAATTAGTGTAAATATTTATTTCTTTCATTAACCCAGTTGTAAATTTATCTCAGGCCTCTTCAGCATTATGCATTCGGTATATTGTATTCCAGCCTATATTTTTGAGTTTTTTTAAGTTTGAATAGTCCAGAATCAATAATTTAATTATTATTTTGTAAATATTTTATGTAGGTTAGATATGTTGTGTTCGGTGTCTATTGCTATCAAATCCTGTTATTGTGGTATCAAATACTTTTTTTTTTGTTCTTTCTTGTTCATGTGGTCTATACAGTTTTTAGTGTTTTGTTGACGGCCTCCGTGGTCCCGAGGTAAGACTCTGGACTCACAATCCGAAGGTCGCGGGTTCGAACCCGGCGTGCGCAAATAAATTTTATTTGATTAATTTGTGTTATTTCACAATTTATTCATTTAAAATAATATATAGTATATTTGCGGCACGTTCCAGAGTGGAAGATACTATCAGTATCGCCCTGGTGTAAGACCACCATTCAGAATTGAAACGTTGCTCGAAATGGCATTAGCCGTGTTTAGTGACCAGATCTGAATAGCCAGGTACTTCCCCACCTTCCTCTTCCCTATCTCCTCCCCCTCCCCACTACCTTCAGCCACACAACATACCCCAATTGGGGATGCCATAGTCTCACTGGCTCCAGAGGGGAGCAGTTGGGACTCTTGTGCGGTATTTCATATAAAAAAGACTCGTGATGGGACACATATCGTATCCAGTCCATGCTATGCTAATATTGTTAGGTATGCTTTCCGGGTGTCCGTATTATAAAGTGTTTATGTTAAGGTCTCCTATAATAATGATATTTTTGTTTTTGTCGAGATCAGTTAATACGCTATTAATTAAGTACAGTTAGGAAATATGTAATGATGTTTTGGAAGGAGATCTGTATATATGTAGCTAGGCTACGTGTTTCTTTATCGTGTGTAATTTTTATACAGTTGGAGTCTACCATGTTTATTTCTTGCATATTTTAGTTTTCGGGTTTCATTGTGAGTTGTGTGTTATAGATTGTTTTAGGTAATTCATATAATAAAATATTTGCTGTTTTTACAAAAGATTTGGCCCTTTGGTGTTTTATCTTAAAAATATGAAGAATTTCAAAAGTCAAACAGTCAGCGAATTTAGCATTACAAAGTGGTAAAAAAGAGAACTAATAGACATTTGCGCTTATAATTAGAGGTTTTCTAACAAATTTGGCGGACATTTGTTGTTTTACAAAATTACCATATTTTTGGCATTCAATTAGGGACACAACTTTAAAAAAAAATATTTAACAAAAACCGTTGCATGGAACCCATAGATAAACAACCAAAAAATAAAATAAAAACTTTTTGAAAAAAACGTGGACCTTTGACGTTTTCAAGCAATTGTAAAGTACTGTAATGTAGAATAATTATAACTGTGGGATAATAATAATATTAGAGAACAATAAAATATTTATGATAAAAGCATTGAATTACGTAATTAGAAAGTAAAGGAAGAGGAAGGTGGGTACTTCCCTTAGTCTCACTGGCTCCAGACGGGAGCAGTTGGGACTCTTGTGTGGATATTCATATAAAAAAAAACATTTTTTTTTTTATCTACAATAAATAATACAAAAAAATGCATAATTTGAGGAGATGAATGAGCATTGTGATTGTTTGACTTTTCCAGATTGGTGGAACCCCGGGGCTTCATACACGACGGGCCGGGGGACTACTCCACGGGGATGAAGTGCAGCTGGCTGATAGATGCAGGAGGAGCCAACACCACAGTGCGGCTGCACTTCGAGGAGTTTGCCACGGAGTGCGGCTGGGATCAACTCTACGTGTACGATGGCGACAGTGTCGACTCTCCTCTTCTGGCCGTCTTCAGGTCTGTCTGTAGTTACTGCTATACTTCTCATCAAGATGTCCCTATTACCTCGTCATTATCACGGTGCTGCATCTCATCTCACCTTTCGCTTCCACTTCTCAGTTCTTCCCGTCCTGCTCCAATCCTCTTCATCGATCTGCCTATGGGTCATTTCCACTGGGGCACTCTCTTGGTCCGTGTGTAGCCACTGTAATCTCCAACCATACAAAGAAGTAGTTGAAGATGTTCAACCACATTTACTTTAATGATGACACTGCAAGGTTATCCTCAATAAAGACTAAAGAAACAGTTGGAGTTAATATTTTAAAAACATTTTTTTAAAAACATTTTTTTTAAATATTAACTCCAAACAGAAGGCCCTGAGGCTACCTTCACCTTGGAAACGCTATGTGGAGAATCATAAAGGTAGAAGGTAGAAAAACAAATATATCTTCCTGAACATCAAATGATTTATTTAGACTAAAAACTCTTAAAATCAGGAATGAGCCTGGAGGCCAACATCCTTTCCATTCTCAAAATCTCTTCATTGCTAGAAACCTAACTGCTAGCCCACCTCAGTTCTGAACATGGAGGGGCAAACCTGTATACTACAGACATCTGTTGGATAAATCTATAACCTCTAAGATCCGTCTACACTAGAGCCATCTGTGTCTTGTAGCTTGAACTTTCACATTTTCAAGTTTATTCTCACATATTACAGATTTTTTTGGAATGAAGATTCCTTCATTGAAATGTCACTGTTGTACAATCTAGGTTCACTTGCACCAACTTTTTGTGTGCATAGCGTGTTTCAATTGGATTTCTAAGGAGATCTCTCCTTACAGTGGGCTGATGTACCAGGATTCGTACGCAGTGGGTAGCGTGCCTGAGATAATGACGCACTCGGGCTCAGTGTTGCTGCACTTCTTCTCAGACGATGCATACAACTTGTCGGGCTTCAACATCTCCTACGCTATCAACGCCTGTCCCAGCAAGTACTCTAGCCAAAACTGCTCGGGTTAGTACATTCATTCAATCTATTATATAAACAGGATGCAACAGGACATACCTGAGAGATTTTAACAAACAATTCCTAAGCTTATTTGGAATAAAAGAAGTACAACTTGAAAATCGTGTATTGACAATATGTTTTTTAATCTTCTTTTAGGTCATGGTTCATGTGAGCACTCCATTTGCACGTGTCACGAGGGTTGGACTGGCAAAGCTTGTGATAGGCAAACATGTCCAGGTATTATAATTTTTTGTATTTCTTGGGCATTAACTATGTAACAATTTCTAGACATTTTGTTTTTTGAAGAGTTTTATTAAATGTACATTTGTTACTTAAATTTAATTTTTCCGTGACCGGTTTCGATACAACCGAAATTAGTTTTAATTCTGCTTGTGAATGATACGGTTGTATCGAAACCGGTCGCGGAAAAAATAAATTTAAGTAACAAATGTACATTTAATAAAACTCTTCAAAAAACAAAATATTACAATTTTGTCTATAAATCATATGACTTTTAGTTTTATTCCAAATTTTATAACATGAAAGATTTCTTTTTGCTCTAATTTTTAAGACATTCTGTTGGTAAGTTCGTGTTATGAAGACGGTTGCAATTTGATTACCAAAAATGACTCGATTCAACTGTCTCAAAAATATTTTTTCAGTAACTACTACTTACTTTAATCCCATTGAATTGTGTTTGGAAACTCCCAAATAAGATCGAGGTTCGTTAGATACGCGCCATCTATGTTGGTTGTATTATATTGAATTCACCTATGTGACATTGAGATACAGTGTATTCATGCATTTTCCTACCTCTGTGAAGCAGGCAATTACTTCCGACGTGAGTGTTAGTGAAAGCCAAGAGATGTCATTCCTAGTCAAATCATATTAAAATAATTCACATGACTGAATTATTGTCGTATCTAAGATTTGATTCTGGCACGTATTAGTAATTTGCAAATTTATATTCATTGTTTTGAACTTCCTTCCTGTGATACACATGTTGACATTGTGCACTTACCGCCTTGGCAAAGAATCATCAGTTTGAATGAGAACTAGTGTCGTTTTGTGCTGGACTTCGGGCAAGAGCTGCATTCTCTGAGTGAGTATTGTTTTGTTTTCACTTAGGATTTTGGAATTGCTGTGTAAACTGTTTTTGTGTCACATAGGGAAGAATTCAACCTTCCTTAATTTACATAGGGTAATATTCCCTCGTGTCTGGGGCTATTTACACGCCCCGACATTCGTTGAGATTACATGTTACTTTATTTACGATTATCGTTATGTTTACAATGATTATTTAACTGGACCAGACATCCTTTCTTTAGTTACTTTCTCTAAGTTATTTTGCGGCTGGGCGATTTAGTCTCTATCATATACTTTCGGCTATTACTTTAATTGGTCATATTTTTTTTGCTTTTCTTGGGAATTAACTAAATGGTAATTTTTCGTTTGTTTTGAAGAGCTTTATTTCACATGTACATTTATTACTTAATTTTTATTTATCCACTACCGGTTTCAAAACAGCTTCAGTAAAGAAAACACCATATTAAAACATTAAAATCTCAATACATATTTTAGGGATTTTAGAAACCTAAGAAATAAACAAAAAAACTCGTTTGAAAATTAATTTAGATAAAAAAATAATAACACCCTGTAAATCATGTTCCCCTGTTATGTTTTAAAAATGACACATTTTGAAGGAAACCATCCATGTGTTCCGAGTTAAAAAATTGAAGCAAAACCATTTTCGTGTTCTGGATGTAGCTGTATCAATTAAAGCTGGGGACTTGCTTGCAGATTTACCCTTAAGTTAAAACCAGTTTCATGTACCGAATGTAACACTTAAATTCTAGTGTGGGTTCATCTGCTGACAAATTTCAAAGGAAAACATTATTTTATTCGAAGTGTGGTCATGCACATCATGTTTTACTAAATCTAAAATTCTAAAATGATCTAAATCTATCTAAATCTAAAATTCTGAGATTGTTTGACATTGATATTGACTGTTCCGTGTATAAGTATAAATAAAGTCATAAATTTTTAGAAGGAAGAATACTAAATACTCATCACATGTGATATAAAACATCCAAATGGCCCTCGACGGCATAAAGTTCCCCCACCCCTGCCCTAAATAAGGCCATTGTTGCTCTATAATTAACTTAAATCTACTTCCCTTTGTCCTATGGGGGTTGGTGACCTTTTGCATCAACGCAGCGCATCCAGGCTTCTCTTTCCTACAAAGCTACTTCAGCGGCCCCCATAAATAGTAGGTCTAGTAGGCCTTGCACAGCCTCTGGAGTTTTTTCTCCCAACAATGTTCGTGGCGGTCCACTGGATGTCTTCCCTCTGGAAATATTCATCAGAATTGGCAGTGATGACAACGAAATGAAATTATTTACGTTTGTTGCGGTTTCCAGGAAATTGTTCAGCGGCCAGAGAGCAGGGGACTTGCCTGCGCTCCGCAGCCGGGACCCAGGCCTGCGCCTGCTCCGAGGGCTTCGGGGGAGATGACTGCTCACAGACAACCAAATACGGTAATTAAACCAAATAAACAAAAAAACAACCGAAATAAACAAAGAAACATCCAAAACATAATGCGAAATTCGTCAAAGAATAATGAATATTTTTCCAGGTCTGTACAAATTATTAGCCCAGACCACACATCAAAATTTAGTTTAATTACTTAAAGATTTACAACATTTTAAATTGTTTGCTTGAATTTATGAGTAATCAGAGTGCAGATAGAGGGTTACGCTTTTGCATCCAACTGTTTAAATGTTATTAATAAATATATGGTTAAATTTTTGAATTTGGGAGGCGGGTACGGGTACCGCCGCCCTGCAATTTATTGGATAACCAACACCTCTGCAGTAGATCATCCCAAGTGGTTCGCTACATTTGGAAACTTAGCAGGGTGCCCGGATTCATTGGGTAAGGTATGTACAGATCTTGGTAGTAGATGCGCCTGCTCACTAGCTGCGTGGCGGGCCAGATTAGAGAGGTCAGTTTAGGTAGAACCTTTCACCAATCCAGCTGCTCCCTCCCGAACCATCGCTTTGCACCGCAGTTGGAGGGATGGATTTGTACATCCGTCGCTGCTGATCTCAGATTTCAACCCATCCCACATACCTTTTCCTACCCAGAACTTTCTCTCCTTCCTTCCCTTAAAAAGACCCTCCACACAGCATTCTGTGTGGAGGGTTTTCAAATTATATATGGAGCTAATGAACAGAAAAAAACATGGTTAATATAATATAGACAGTTAATATATATTTACATACAGTTAATAAGTTGTTAAATGTAGTTAATTTGAGGTTAAATAAAGTTAAATTTATTTATTTATTTGCAAAAAACAGCATAAAACCAATACATTGCAAAAGCGGTAAGAGAAGATACATTATAAACACATTTACAATAATTAAAGTAATACATTCAGTTAAAACATAAGTGCTATTTCACGCTTAAAATCATTGCAGGAAATGTGGAAAATATCCACATTTCAATTAATGCAGGCACTTAATTAACCTAGTGAGTCTTCCCAGGGGCATCACCACTGGTAAGTAAGTTCTGCACCTGGGAAAAATCAAAAGCTTGTGTTGGCGACCTCGCGTGAAATCATCCGGGACATAGAATCCTATTTCAGCCAGAATATCTGGTACCGATATAAAACCATTTAGAAGCTTATAAGCTATCAGCAGTAATGCGACATCTCTTCTGGAACTAAGGCTGCAGATACCCAGCATTCCCGAGAATAAATGCTGTTGGAAACAGCCATGGGTAAAAACCTAACTCTCATAAATAGGTATTGTAAAAATTTCTTTTGTATTTTCTCAACTATTAGTACATAGACGATGTCCTCAGGTCCCCTTATCTGAGATCCACTCTCGAGAATGCTACGCACTAAGCTAAAGTGAAGCAGCCTTATAACTGTAAGGTTGGTCGATTCCTTTGAATTGCGTATGACAAAACCCAGCATGGTATGTTTTTAGGTTTTCACGGCCAAAAAGTATTTTTGTTTTTATTTTTGGGGTGTTATGCCGTGTTTCGCTACCTCCTTCTTTAGCCAACGTTTCGGACAGCGTTACAGTGTCCATCATCAGGGCAGATGACCGAAAAAAAAAAATCCAGCATGTTTGAGTTTATTATCGATACTCCAGTCAATAATTGCGTTTATATCTTCCTGGAGTTTTCTACAGTCTTCTAAGGATCTTATTCTCAAGAAGAGTTTAATGTCATCTGCAAAAAGTAAAAAACTGATGAATTTGATTTTTTTCTGAATATTGTTTATAAAAATTAAAAACAATAAGGGTCCTAAATTGGATCCCTGGGGTACACCAGAGTTTGTAGGATACGTGTTAGAGTTAAACTCACCATAATATAATATTTATATTGACACTGGCTAAAGTATGGCGCATTAGCCATTTTCCTTTTCAGCGTCGATATAGTAAATGTACAGTTAATTAACTTAATTTTCCCATTTTTGGATTTGTCTGACAAATGAACTGGACAATCAATTTATGCTAAATGTATATTTGGTGATTTATATTTATCAGGAAGTTGGTTGAATATTCCAGGTGTGTGGGACGAGGTAGAGACCCAGGATACGAGGAACGGAACGGCTTCTCATGGAGCTGTAGTGTGGAGAGACTCCTTGTACATTGTGGCCGGGGAGGGCTACGGCAGGTCACACCTCATGTACACTTACGACTTCAATGGTAATTTTTTTACACATTATATGTTTGTATAGCACGCGCCAAACTTTAAAGCTGACCTAAGTTTGATGCAGAAACCGTCGCCATAGATGAGTTTTAGGTCCGAAGGGTGGCATGCGCAGGAGAGAAGAGAGGGGTTCCATCTTCCCGGATTCATTTGGCAGTATTCGCCTATTATGCCTATTCCCCTTTCTCTGTCGCACATACGTTTTATGCACCTTTCTCTTTTGCTTACAGTCATTGTTAAGTCAACGCAATAAAATGAAAGAGTTTATTACGACTATTTTATAACATCAATATGTAGTAGAATTGATAATTTTGGTAAATATAGGTAAGGGGTAGGTTACTGATTTTCAAAGAAAATAAGGTATCTTAGATACAAAAATATATTAAAACAAAAATGACATCCTAGCAAAAACTTGCTTAGGTTTAAATAGTTCATGTTGATACAGTGGTGAGTTGAAATGATGAAATCTTCATTTATGAAACGAATTTCACATCGTGAGAAGGGCAGGACTCCAGAGTATCCAAAAGGACCGTCCAGAAGCAGTAGAGGCGGATGATTCTCGATGCCAATAATCCCTCCAGGATGATTTCCAGTCAGCTCCCAAGATGGCGAGTATGACGATCAAAATCGTAGCGATCTTCAAAAAAATGATCCGTTGTGTAGCGGTCGAGAGGACTGCCCAAAGCTCTCGGCTGTTTCACAAAGAATGACTGGCTGGTTTCTTAACTTCTTAAAACTTTCAACAACAAATGGCTAAGGCAAAACATACAAATAAAAATAAAACGGTTCGTGGAAAGTCGGCGGGAACAGGAATTTCAAGAAGTTTCTACAAATTGGATTTTGACAACTAAATTACAGAAAATAAAGTCATCACATTATAAAATCGGCATTTTACACAAATTTAAGGAAATGGCCGCAACTTAAACATTAACTTAATCTTAAACTTAAACTACTCTAAAAATTTTAGAATAATAAAAAATGTGCCTGTTTTGGGCATATCAAGAGTTTTTAGTGCATATTTCGTCCTTTTTTAGTGCATATTTGCATGCATATTTTGGCACCTTGTTAGTGCATATAATCCGATGTCTACTTATGACCAACTATTTGGAATGGTAACATTGCATTCTGGAATGAACAGGTGTTTTACACAATTGATTAAACAACTAGTTACTCCAAATTAATGGCAATAAACTTATTTTAACCATGTCTGTGTCTCAGTATTCAAATGTTAGAAGACAGCGAAAAATGGATTTGGTATAGGTACACGTCATTCTTTTGCAAATTTCTGCCCAAAGTCAAAATCTAAAGAATTATCCATTTTAGAATCCACATAATGACTAAAATATGTTTTTTTTGTTATTGTTTTTGGGGTGTTATGCTATCTCCTTCTTTAGCCAACGTTTCGGACAGCGTTACAGTGTCCATCATCAGGGCAGATGAGCAAATGATATTGGTGAGAGTGTTTACTTATGTGTGTCGAAGCGATACCGTGCTGCCAGCTCCATTTCTCTACGAGCTGGTGTTAGAAAAAATTCAGCATGTTTTTTTGCGTTTAGCTTTGGTGTAGCCGTCAATTACTGGATACCAAGAACTATTGAGCTTCGCTCCGTCGTCTCTGTTAATATTGATGGGGTTTTTATGGATTTCAATTGCCTCCGTAATTAGGCGTGCTCTGTAAGTTTTGGGTCTTCCCAGGACTTCAGGAACAAATCCAAAGTAATGGCCGGTTTCGATTAAGTGCTCGGCGATTGCCGATTTGTCAGAGTGGCCAAGTTTACAAGCACGAAAGTGTTCCGAAATCCTTTTGGAGATCGTCCGCTCTGTCTGGCCTACATAGACCTTGTCACATCCGGAACAGCTGAGTTTATATACTCCATCTGTTTCTAGAGGACACTTAGTCTTTGCCGACCTCAGTAGGTCTTGGATTTTTGTTGTGGTTCCGAAGACCGTCTGGATGTTCTCTTTTCTCAACAGCCTGGCTATTCTGTCTGTTACATTATGGACGTAAGGCAGGAAAGCACAGCCTTTTGACTCTTGTTCACCCCTGTCTTCGTTTCGTGCTGATTTGGCTCTTATGATTTGCCTTGTCTGCCTTGCTGGGTAGCCGTTACGACTATAATATGATTTTTATTTAAAATATTACTTATGAGGTCATTGTGTACGAGTTTAATGTACAATCGTCGTCCAAGTATTATTTATATATCAATGTGTACATAACTTTTTTTTGGTCTACCAATAGGTCTATTATTGCTTGTGAAAATGAATTTGTCGGCATGTGGTATAATATCATTACTGCGTTCCAGGAAACGTTTGGAAAATGGTGCACCCATCCAACCTGTCGGAGGCCCCTCTATCTCGCTATGGGGGCAGTGCCGTGCTGCATGAAGACAAGATATTCTACTACGGGGGCGTGGTGGAGCACTACCAGTCCCCCCAGCAGAGGTAGCATGCACACTTACCATACATTAGTCATTAGTTTGGGAAATGGCGCACCCTTTCTGATTATTTTTACTGTGCTTTTTTTTTTACATTAGCTCCACACAGAAGGCATTCCAAGTCAGGGCACTCCTATGTCATCTTTGTAGGGTCTTTTTAGGGAAAGAGAGGAGAGAAAGTTCTGAAGGTGAGTGGTGGGTAGGAATCTGGGGTTAATGTGTCCAAGACGTATATATTAATCCATACCCCCTCTGCGATGTAAGGTGATGGGTCGAAAGAGTCCGGCTGAAGAGTTCCAATGGTCACCTTCAACAGTCTCTCCCGATCCGGCCTGCCATGCAGCAGGTGGGTAAACGCATCCGCTATCAAAACCTAGACAAACTCGGGCACCCCTGCTGAGTCGCCAAACTTAGTGATCCACTTGGGGTGACCTATGGCAGTGTTGTTGGTTATCCAACAAATGGTTCATTGGGCAGCGGTACCGATACCCTGCTGTTAATATTGTGATCTTATGTTATTTGATTATCTGTGTCTGACTATGCCATTTGATTTCAGATATTTGCCAACCTCGCACTTTAGTGACTTGGCAGGGTACGTCACCAGCGATCTGTGGGCCTTCGACATCCTTGCCAACTCGTGGGAGAACATCACTATCAGGAGTGAGTCGTGTGACAGGACCGTGGCCATGTGTGGTGAGTTTCTTGAGGTAGAACCAACGTGGTCAACTATAACTTGTCCAAAACCCCGTCTTTACTGACCTGAAAAAATTCACCAGAAATACGAAATGGCTGGCTAGTAGCGATTCGTACATTGCCTAAATGTACCATTTAAGAATTTGAAAAAACCAATTTTTATCATAAATTGTAACATAGGTTTTAAGGTTGAGAGTCCTTTTCTTCATTTGAAGCACTCTGATTTTCACAGAGTTAATTTATTTACAAACATGATTAAAACATTAAGGATGGGCGTACGTTGAAACATCGGTCGCGCAGCATGTTCAGCGCAGTTGTGAAATGTATGAGAAACATGCACGTCTCAGCGTATGTCGCTCCATACACTTCCATACAACACAAAAACCAAAACTATCTTGCGCTGAACATTCTGCGCGACCGATGTCTCAGCGTACGCCCATCCTAAGACATGCTACAATTTTTATACAGCCCGGTTCCCCATTCTCTTTTTAAAAATACTAAAATGGCCTTGTTGTGATTTGTACCATCGGCAATAAAAAGGAGAGCTGGGAATAAGCCTTTTGTATCAAAAAATTAACTTCTGCCATAGTTTTAAAAACAAAATACGCTAGCGCCATCTGGCCGGGCAGCAGCGATTTGCATTATCAACACACAACTCGTCGGTAATCAAATTAAATAAAAAAAAAACTACAGGTGTCAGCGACTGCACTAACTCAGTTACAGGTTCTAATTGGTTTATTGGGCCATCTACAATAAATTAATAGACTTAATTTACAGGTGAGTTCATGACAGAAACAATCATTCATTATGATATTATTTATTTACAATTTGTTATGCTCATAACTGTTAAACTCCCTCAGTGCACCAAACGTGAAAACTCGTGCGATTTATATTCTGTGACTTACTGCACCATACGGTGGTTTTCAAAAAATGTAACAATCCCTTCCCCTGCCCTCCCCCCTTCACCCGGGCAGAAAATTTCTGAAAGCACAAACTTTGTGTCTGCAGACAAAAATTTGGAAAGCCCCATTTTAAATGTTTGAGCCAATGTTTGTGGTAATGTTTGAGGTAATATTTGCGGTAATGTTTGAGGCAGTGTTTGTGATAATTTTTGAGCCAAAGTTTGTGGTAATGTTTGAGGTAATGTTTGTGGGAGCGTTCGCAGGAGACCGGGCTTTAGACCAGCTCTAGTAGTAGTGTGTTTTGGTTGTGAAACAATGTGCTAATAATGAATGTTATTGTTTGATCAGGTCCCCTCAGTAGTGCGGGACACACGGCTACTGTGGTGACAGTGCCGGAGTCCCCCACACACAGGAACAGGAAGCTGGTCAAGAAGATGATAGTCATATTCGGACACTCGCCGCAGTTTGGATACCTCAACACTGTGCAGGTTAATAATGTATAACTTAACCCTTTTGTATGAGAACAACTTATTTGATCCACACAACTGTAAAAAATAGGCGGTTGGACCATAGTCTTCACTTAACAAGTCGGAAATCTTTTTGGTAATGAATAATATTTATTTTCAGTCAGCTTTTATATCATAATATTAACACACCTGTTCCAAGTTTTACGTAAACATGCTATTGTTTTGTCGCTGCACGTGCAAAGGATGACTAATTTGTTTACTGTTTCCAGCAGGTGTTAAAAAATAATATAATTTGCTGTGTGCTTTCAAAAGCAATTAGTTGCTAAGTGCTTTTGTATTTACTGAATAACAAAATGGTTGGTACAATTTTAATTGCACCTGCGTCACAAGTTCAGTCCTGTTACCATAATATTATTGAAGGAACACGTGCAACTCGTCTTCACACCTGCAACGTAAACGCCAGCTGCCCAGGTGTCGAAGAATCGTCCCGTACACCTTTATACAGAAAAATGCTCCATACCTTTGAAAGTTCAATTGCGACCCGATTTGTTGACCTTACAGAAAATATTTTTTTGATTTTCATGATGAAATTGACTAAGGATCATTTGACCGCCACAGTTAACATCGTCATACTTCGCCAGCGTCTTTTTTAATGTTTTGATATTTTGACCCCGTTTACCGCTGATCATCAAATGTGATGGTCGGTCAAAACACTGGCCCTAATCAACTTTCATAAAATTCCTCTCCTAATCTTAGTTTGATTCTGTCACTTTAGAAGCAGCGTTTAAGAATAATTCATTTATGATGATGTCTCATTTCAAATCAGAGTTCTCGTTATAAAGGCTTGTTCTCTGATCATGTCCTCAGGAGTACAACTTTGGTACCCGGGAATGGGTGCTGGTGCAGACGCAAGGCTACCCGGCCAAGGGAGGCTACGGACACTCGGCCGCTCTAGACCTACTGACCGACAAGATCTACGTATACGGGGGCATTGTGTCCGATTCCGAGAGCAATCAGGTAGGCACTCTATCTTCTCTGGCTACTACATCAATGGCAGACTTATTTCTGTTTCTTAATTGAGAGCTCTTTTGACTTACTTGACGTTTATAAAAAAAAAAATTTTGTTCTCAGGTTCTCAGTTCCAAACTGTACAGTTACGACCCTGCCACAAGAATATGGACCCTACTAGCCCATGCCCCAAGTGCCAGGTTCCTGCACTCTGCCAACTTTGTCACGGCAGGTTAGTATCAAGCATATTGTTTAATTTTAAATATCAACAGACGTCTCTGTAATTCTCTTTAATTTTCAATATTACTAGATCTCTGTTTTACCATCGGTAACCATATTAACGATTTTCCTTTACACAATAGAGCAATTTTCTGTACATTCCTGTTTTATCATCTCCACCATAGTTCCTTTGCTTCAATACAAAATTTTCACTCTTAAAATTAGCAATTCATTGTCAACAGTTTGTGACCGAAGCGTTCTGCAGTTTTATGTATTTAACCCGTCTAATCACAGGAGACCCAAGTTGTCCCAAAACATCATATGCCTTTATAATAATAGGAGACCCAGATTGTCCCAGAGCGACCGTGCATTATTAAAAACTAGATATCTCTCTTCCTGTCATGCATACATTTGTGATTTTTTTTATGTTAGAAAGCGAAAGAAATAATGCTTCTTATTGTTTTCGGAATATACGAGCTATATTGGTCAGATATTTTACAAAACCGATCATAAGTGACGATTTTATTTTGCGCCAATTTGTGACGGAACAAACATTTAATTTTAAAATAAAATTGTATGAATGTCATAAAAAGTGAGGTGACAGTTTTATTATAAATTTTCTTAAGAAAGGTAATCTGTGTTTAAAATGTTCAGTTTATTTTATTTTATGTACTTTTTCTAGGAATCCCGAGGTACGTATTTTTAAGCTAATTTACATTTTCAATACCAAAATTTTAATATTAAAAAACAAAAATGTTGATTTCTAATGAACACATCGGAAAGATTGTTTTATCTAGATTTTAGAACAATTTTTGTTTTTGCAAAAAGGTTAAAAAATAACCAATAAAAAGGAAAATTTCAAATGCACGGGAAGAACCGGGAATTTAGTGTGCAAATCTTGACAGGCAAAAGTTCATAGATATTATTTTGTCATTATTCGAAGGGTTAAGAGGAAAGGATCAAATAAAACGTTGGATTGATGCACTAAACAGTACCCCTTTATTTAACACATAATATTTAAGTAATAGAATCAAATCAAACTGCATTACACCCGGGAAATCTACTTATCCTTTGTATTCAATAACTATTTGTTTGTTCACAGGAATGATGATAGTGTTTGGAGGCAACACCCACAATGATACGGGGCACAGTTCTGGAGCCAAGTGCTATTCCAACGAGCTGCTGGTCTACGACGTGCTGTGTGACTCCTGGCACTATCTCTCCATACCACATCATCTCAGAGAGAGTAATTCACCATCAGTCTTGTTCTAAGGCACACTTGTCAGTCTGACCAAGTGTTTACAAGTAATGGCGAATGGGCTAATTTTTAAGTTAGTTTTAAGTTTCTGCCAAGCAACAACTTGAAGTAGTTCTGTAAGACTGGTAGACCCGGTGGTGTAAGTGACTGAAAAGACAAACTAATTATCCTGTATTTAAGTGCCAGTGTTTTGTCCTGTATGCAAATAAATAAATATTTTTGTCTGTTCCAGATGCGGCCAGATACGGCCACAGTGGAACTGTGTATGAGGGAAACCTGTACATATACGGGGGCTTCACGGGGCAGCTGCGCCAGGACTTGCTGCGTCTGTCTCCCGGGGACTGCCACGGCCGCCCCACGCAGGCCACTTGCCTGAAAACTCGCTCCGCACTCAGGTGCATGTGGGACGCCAGCAGGGACTATTGCTACAACGTAAGTACTCTACACATCCACTGGTTATAGTATACATACACATGTCTGCAAAGTGTATATATAGCGCAGGCTTAGCAATTCTCACTCCAGCAGCAACACTAATAATTGTGTTTGATTTCAAAAGATGATGGAGTTGCCAAGAGACTTCTTACGAGATCAAGATTCTGATCTTTGGCAGACCTATGCGTGCCCAGAAGAAAGCAAAGACCAGATCACACAAAACTTGCTCTCACATAAAGGTTAGTTACTCCTTGTAACATATTTTAAAAAAATATCATCCAATTACATATCGCACATCCGTGGAAAAGGGTCGTAAGTCAATAAAGTAAATTTTTCAGGGGAGCGAAAACAAATGATGATTGACGAAATGGTTCCACGACAACTCAACAAAGTGGCATTTCAACGCCCCTTTGAAAAGTCATTAAAAATTATGATTTTTTTTCTAAATAGCCCGCAGCCAATAGCCCCTAACGTAACATATTTAACTAATTTAAAAAAAATTTCATCACTTTTAATCAAACACTTTTCATAGAATTTTATGGCTTGAGCTAAAAAAGCTTGTGGATTCACACTTAAAAATCCCAATTGCACAAATCCAGTGAGACCATGGCACCTTCAATAAGGGTATTTTATTAAACTGAGGGAAGTGGGTAGGAGGAGGAGACGGGAAAGGGGAAGGGTGGGAAGTTATTTTTATTTTTTATTTAATTTTTTTTTTCCTTTATTTTTCCCAAATTTTACATTTGATGTATACAATATCACGAAATAATAAGAATAATGGGAACCCACTAAGGCGCAGCCTGTGCGTGGGTAATATGGTTTAATATATTTTATTATTGTACCTAGAAAGAACAAACAATGGGCATATAAAGCAAAAACATGATTAAAATTTGTCTAAACAGCTGTGCCCAAAATGAACATACAACAATGCAACAGTGAGTGTATAGTGTAATATAAGGTGTAATGGGAAGTGTATATTAAGTGTAGTAGTTTTATAATAAGAGTATAGTGTAATTATAAGTGCATAGTGTAATAATAAGTGTATTGTTTGTGAGAAACATAGAGTGATAGAAATTTTATTTTTTATTTATTTATTTATTTATTAAAAGAAGTTTATACAATGAACAAAAAAAATTGTGTTAATTCATCCGCCATGCTAGGGATGTCCCTGTGTTATGGCAACAAACAACGTTTCAATATCTACATTGTCAAGCCACAACTTCAAGTCCTTTATGTATTGAAGTAGTTTAGTTGTCATTTGAATATTTTTCGGTAAAAGATTGAATGTACGAGGTACAATGAAACTGCTGTGAGTTTGCATTTGTTTGGTATTCGTTTGGGGGGTATAAAAACATTATTATTTCTAATGTTGATTCTATATTAATTTTTTTCGAATTTGTTTTTGTTTTTGAAGAAATATTTCATGGTTTGCAGTATAAATGGTTTACGGAGACTGAA
Source organism: Glyphotaelius pellucidus (assembly GCA_936435175.1). Lineage (NCBI taxonomy): Eukaryota > Metazoa > Arthropoda > Insecta > Trichoptera > Limnephilidae > Glyphotaelius > Glyphotaelius pellucidus. The sequence goes on along the minus strand of OW386558.1, from coordinate 25,159,201 downwards.
TAGTTTAGCTTCTTTGTATAATGCATCTGTCGAAAATGTTCTGTTTCTATCGTACATAACTTTGATAATATGATTTTGAGTTATCTGTAAAGGTTTTATAAATACATCAAGCGCACCACCCCATCCAATTATTCCATACATGAGTGAAGATTACACCAGAGAAAAATAAATCATTTTTAATTTGTCAATATTAAGTACTTCTTTAAGTCTGTAAAATATGTACGGAAGGTATCTTAATTTAGAAACGGTATTATTAATTTGTAATTGCCAATTTAAATTTTTATCAATATAAATACCCAAATATTTAATTTTTTCAACTTTTCCAAGTTCAAAGCAAGAAGAGCCATGTTATTTGATCACAGTTAGCATTATGTATTCTAATTTTAAGATTATTGGGGGGTTTGTTTTTACTGTTTTTATAAAAAGTCAGGTAAAAAGTTTTACTGTAGTTTAAGAAGAGTCTATTACATTTTAGCCGTGATGAGACATATGCAATACATTTTGTTGCATTCAAAAAAGTTTCAAGCCAGGATTTTCCATTTATTATAATTGCTGTATCATCAGCATAAGATACAATTTCACCAGGGATTACAATATTACATAAATCATTTATATATATTAAAAACAGAATTGGTCCGAGAACAGTCCCTTGCGGTACTCCGTTTTTTATCCTTGTTTCTGTACTATAAAAATTCCCTATTTTTGTTTTTTGTTTTCTGTCTTTGAGGTAGTTAGTGAAAATTTTTAGTGTATCTTTTTTGAAACCTATTTGATTAATTCTTTTATAAGTAGATTGTGGTTAATCGTGTCAAAAGCTTTTTTCAAGTCTAAAAATATAGCAAAACTTTTTTTGTTTTGATCAACAGATGTGTATAATTTTTTTATCAAATCGAATATTGCATATTAATGATGCTTGTTGTTTCAGACCGCTGTTCGTTGCAGAGGGATTGTGCATTGTGCGTGCAGACGTCCTACTCGTGCGTGTGGTGCCCGGCAGGGGTGTGCATGTCGCAGAGCTGCAGCAACTCCAGTAACCAATCGCACGAGAAGGTAATGAGCAAGAGCGGCTGATCGCACAACATGTTCGTGTGCCACACTGGCAAATTATAATGGCTAAATTTACTTTTTTTACTTGCTTAAGATTATAAAATCTCTAAAACTCATTTAAAAATATTAGTTACCAATAAAATGCTATGAATATTATCAGGGAGAACGCTTTTAATCTCCTTAAGTACATAGCGTGGCCACCGAGCGCCTTTAGATCGGCCGAGTGTATGCGTTTGCAAGCGGACCAAATCATGTCTTTGTATACGTTATTTAAAACGTTGGAAGCAATCGATCTCGCGATTTGTACCAGAATTTGGCTTGAATTCGTGTGCCACCCGCAACCGACATAATCCGATTCTTGCCGAAGCTTACCAATTGACCATGAACCATGACCCGAGATGACACGAATACAATCGAAGTTCGGTGAAGATTATAGATCAGTCTAGCCTGCGTCTAGCGGCGTTAATTGCCCCGTGAAGCAATCATTTTCAGTGTTTTTTTTTTGTTTGATTTTTATAAGAGGTCGTTAATGTACACATTAAATAGAGTAGGAGACATATTTCCCCCTTGCTGAATTGCTTACTATATTAATCCAATGGGTTGTTGTACATTTTTGTTTATCAAAGTCGCGGAAAACATTAAAATATTGTTCCTAAATTTGCCCCCATTTGGGTTTTAAACTATTTGTTACAACATATGTGTTGCAGACTATCACCTCGCTGGAGGAGTGTCCGGCGGAGGGCGGGGCGGCATGCTCTTCGCTGCACTCGTGTCGTTCCTGCCTCGGGGTTAGCGCCTCCAACATCGTGCAGGGGGCACACTCCCCCTCCCCCTGCCACTGGGACCTGGACGCAGCCAAGTGCACCCAGCACATTACCCGTATGTTTCAGTACTGCGTCACATATTGCTAATGTATTATCCACTGGCTATGTATTTTGGCCACATTTTGGCAAATTTGCGAACACCCTTGAGCGTTCACTGGCCAAAATTTGGCCAATTTGAGGAGATATTTTAAATCATTTATTGGAATTATTTCAAAAGCCTTCTGAATTATTTGTAATTGACATATCACGAACTGAAATTATTGAAATATTTTTTTTTACAAATTATTCTTCTTCTTTCTTATGGTGGGGATCAGAGAGGGACATCCAGGTCTGCGAGCCAGCAAAGGGCCTCAGGTGTTGCCCTGTGGACCTCATCAATCCTGCCGGAGAATTAATGGAGGGGGCATTCGTTGACCACAGAAGGACTTAGCCACAGTGGCGGTCGGTGACTTTAGCTTAGTGCGTAGCATTTTCAAGAGTGGATCTCAGGTATGGGGGCCAGAGTACACCGTGTATGTACTAATGGTCGAGAAAATACAAAATAATTTTTCATGATACCTATACATGAGAGAGTTAGGTTTTTATTCATGGCTGTTTCCGAGACCTGCAACATTCTACAGCCTTCCTGAAAGTATGAAACCTACAAGTTTCTGAAAGGTTTATTCTTCTTCTTCTTTTGTATGGTGGGAGGGGGGTCAGAGAGGGACATCTAGGTCTGCGAGTCAGTCTAGGGCCTCAGAAGTTGCCCTGTGCACCTCATCAATCCCGCCGGGGAATTAATGGAGCGGGCATTTGTTGACCACATGTTCGGTGGTCTGCACCTCACCGCATTCACACCTCCGAGTCGGAGATGTGTGAAAGGTTTATTATCAATACTAAACATTCTGGCTAAAATAGGATTATATATGCCCACTCAACCACGAATCGGTCAGTGGTTGACTGGGCATCGCGTATGGGTCCCACCTGGGCGTCGCATGTTCGATTTCTTGGCTGGCTAAGTCCTCCATCACAACACAAGCAACATTTACGGCTTTCTTTGGTGGTAGTAGGAGATTTTAAAACATTGTTGGGTTATTCGTAACCCGGGAATGTTTGTCTTTCTTTTCAAAAAAATTTTAAAAATGTCCTGGATAATTTCACGTGTTTATTATTATATTATTTTATTTGGAAAACCAACAGTTATGTTTCACAATTTATGTTTCCAGGGTCCGTGGTGTCGGACAAGCAGAGCAACTCAGCCAGCAGTGTTTGCAGGGCCTCCTGCTGGGAGCAGTCCTCGTGCTCCAACTGTACACAAGAGGAGTGCATCTGGTGCGAGAATCAAGCACGCTGTGTGGATAGTAATGCCTACACCGCCTCCTTTCCCTACGGTCAGTGTCGCGAGTGGACCACCGTCACCGCCCGCTGCAGATCTCCCCGTAATACTGGTATTTTATTTTATGCATCTATTTCAGCACTTATGCTTCAAGTGAAGTCAAGTGAAAACAAGAGATTCGATAAATTTTGTAAGTTATGAGTGGTTTTGTAGGTTTTGTTTGTCATAAATATGTGTTTGTAATATACAAAATACTTTTTGTAGAGTAATTCCACACAGGAGGCCCTGAGGAAAATAATGTCACTCAGGGCCCATATGCCGTCTTTGGGGATGTTGTGTGGAAGAACTTTTTAAGGGAAAGAAGGAAAGGAAGTTCTGGAAAGGAAAAAGGTATGAGGGGTGGGTATGAAACTAGCGGTTGGTGTGTCTAGGAGTGACGGACGTGACAATCCTTCCCTTCCGTCCTCTCGCTGCGGTGTAAGACGATGGGTCAAGAGATACCAGCTTGAGAGGTGAAAGACTCTCTCAAACAGCTAATGAATAGAGGTGTCCACCGCCAAGACCTGAGCATACTTCATCCAATGAACCTGGGCCCCCTAGCTAGGTCACCAAAGGTAGCGAATCTGTGGGGATCGCACCATTATTTTTCACCACCAAAAAGAATACATAAGAAATATCTAAAAGCCGCTGAGTACTTGCCTACTCCGTGGGAAGTGCTGCCGAGTACATACCTAACGCAGCATTTAACACGGCCGCTATGTACTTACCTCTCGTCCGCCGACTCGACAGATTATTATTCCGCCACAGCCTAGAAAAGTAACGATTCAATAGGCGCCTGCAAACACATCGACCAGTACTTTCGAGAACCTTCGCAAGTCAATATTACCCGGCGTTCTTGAAAGTTACCCTACCGGTCGCCTATACAACCGCCGACTCGACGCAGTACTAATCTGTCACAATCCAATAGTCGTTCGACAAGTCATCCGACATCCGAAGTCCGCTGCCTCAAATCACTTGGGATGACCTGTAGCAGAGGTTTTGGTTATCCAATAAATGGCGGTACCCATACCTGCCTCCCAAATATTGTCAGGTTTTTCGTAAACCGAGAATGTTCATCTTTCTTAAAAAATATATATTTATTTATTTCTATTCTTGTACATACACTTTACAAATAATTACATAGTTTACATAGATAATAGGTTAGTAATAAGAAAAGAACATGTTAAAGATCTGTAACTGTATGTATATATAATTTTATAAATATACTTGTACATATATCATCGACACAAGAAGTTAGGAATTGGTTAAGTTGATTTTCTGGATAGGAATATGGAAATTTTCCATCATTCCACTTTGCCACATAGTGTCCGTGGTTTGATGGGTTTCTTAACATAACACTTGTTCTCTCTCCAGCGGTGGCCCTGACAGTGGCGCACGAGATGACCGACCCGTGCTTGGCGTACGACTCCTGTAACAGCTGCCTGGAGAAGCCGGCTTGCGGCTGGTGTGACGATGAAAGCCGCACGGGGCTCGGGGCCTGCTTGCCCGGCGGGGCCGCACACCCCACCTTTCCACGCTCCTGTCGCAATTGGCACTTCACGCACTGCCCCAGGTATAATAAAACGGCAGAGCGGTTTTCAATAGACTGACGTTTATTATTAGGAGTAATGTACAATTACATCCTAGATGGCGTAGTCGTAACATTATTTTGTTATATTCTAACACCCTCTCGTAACAAAATAATCCTAATTTCATAACAAAAACAACAAGATTTAAACTTCCAATATGCCCATTGAACTTAAAAAAATATTATGTTTATTTATACACAGACTTTTTGTCAATAAATCAGCTGGCATATTGGAGGTTGATACATATTCAAGTTTCACTTTATTATCAAATACACATTCTCTAACAAAATGATGTCACACATCAATATGTTTGGTGCGTTTATGAAACAGTGGATTAACAGCCAATTTAATAGAACTTTGACTATCACTACACAAACATACAGGTGTATTTTTATTGATTTCTATCATATCCAATAGTAAACTCTTTAAGTAAATAGCCTCTTTGCAGGCTTCGGATAAAGCCATATACTCCGCTTCTGTACTTGATTTTCATTCCGGTGTGTTCGATCGCCATTACCATTAGCCTGTACATCTGTGGGAATCATTCATCGTTTATTTTGAAACCCGTACCTTTCAACTTCTGGGCTGTTTCCACTAATTGTGGGACGTAATCATTCATACCATTGCAAGTCTTCAAGCGAATCGATATTAAATTCCTCAGCAGACTGATTTCTGCATGTAAAACCGGAGTCGTTGAAAAAGGATTTCAATTTCTTCCATACACCTTGCGATGTATTTTCGCCTTTAATATGAACATACAGAGATGGATCAATGGTCATTATCAGCTTTGCTCTTGCTTTTCTGGCATCTTTTTCCGCTAGAACCTGCGTGCTGCTCAAATTCCAGGATGAGGAAATTTTCCACTGCGAAGACCCAATCGTCGTAATTCTCACGTCCTTTCAACTTGACAACGTTTACTGAGTAATTTCATTGATAATATCATATGGATATCATTCAACACAAAACGACACAGTCTATGATTGTGCATTTTTTTAGAAATCTTGGTCAATTATGAACTGCATTAAATAAATATAAGATAGCATATTTAAAACTTATTTCCACTTAATATATTTTTGACCATAACCAGTTTCATCCTGTTAAAGCCATCTTCAGACCTGTACAAATAATTCTTAATCAACAGCTTATATACACAACATATAGAGAGAAGGAGAAGGGTAGTCTACAAGGATTTTAATTACAGTGAACCCTCTTAAGAAGTTCTCTCTTAACAAGTTTCATGGCGTAAGAAGTTTGGTTTTTTCAGTCCCTCGACCCAAAATTGGCCCAATTTTTCCCACATATAAGGTTTTCCTGCTTAAGAAGTTTGTTTTTTCCAGTCCCTTGGAAAACTTCTTAAAAGGGTTTCACTGTACATGGTTTTTTATATTTTTCCATATATGTTGCCATGTCATCTTTGATGATTGGATTTTTAGTGATTTGGCTATTAGCGGTAGACGTAATTATCTCGAGTTTATAGATTACTAATATAAAATTCACATTAAGTTGAAATAAGCTTTATATTTGTTTTATTATATTACTGTAATGGTTTACGTTTCGAGAATGGTATTATGCGTGTTTCCAATGGTCTTTTGATTATGTTCCTACCTACTAGACCGCTTTGTAAATTTTCCTATTCGATACATAGCGCCTATGAAATATAGCTAACAGTGTAACAGTGCTAAAGCTTAATACTAATGATGTGTTATACCATAAAGCGCAGTGTGATCGATTTATCCCTCATTCTTCATTCTGTGAGACTAATTTGTGATTGTTTCCAGTTGCCAGTGTAACGGGCACTCCAAATGTTCAGACGAGGGCACCACTTGCCTGCAGCCCTGTGGCAACCTCACCATGGGGGCCCACTGCGAGCGCTGCTCCCCCGGCTACTGGGGCAACCCACTTAACGGGGGGCGCTGTCAGCGTGAGCAAGCATTCCTTTCATTACTTTATATTATAATGTATTACAACCCTCTGCAACTTGTGAGAGTGACTCTAAAACGCGTGAATCCCTACTCTGCAGATGTAATGACCCTGAATATCATGCCATATATTTTATTTTATATATAGTAGGGGTCGCGCCCCTACTTCCATTTCCATGGTGGACAAGGCTCCTCCCTTCCTCATGATCCTGCGCTGCATGGAGAGCCAAGGACACCGACTTACCGGTCATTCTAGCGCATTGATGACCTTTCTCTGCTCCTTCTGCCACCACTTTGCCAGGAACTGTCTCCATGTTGGAATCCTTAGTTTGGGGAGCAAAGTGTCCAAAATATCTTAGGATACGTTGTAGATAGTTGAAAGCCTATTGTGAATGCCTAGCTCTTCCAGAATGGACTTATTTATACATGGAATCCTAAGTTTTTTTCTGCAGCATCACTCGAGTGCGTCTATCCGCTGGCTCTAAGTGTCCATATTTCTATTATGGCAACTATTTACCATGTAATATGTTCTTTATTAATTGGTTGTTTGGTTTCAGCGTGTGACTGCAATGAGCGGGCCACTTTATGTCACCTGGAGAGTGGCAAGTGCTTCTGCACCACCAAGGGGCAGGCCGGGGACCGCTGTGAGAAGTGTGATGCCTTCAACCACTATCATGAAGACTCCAGAAAAAAGGGATTCTGCTTCTGTAAGTACCACCTTATTCTGTTTGCTCCTGTACAATGAAATCCCGGTGATACCGTACCAATTCAAAAGATTAGAGATTTTGGTTATTATTTCTGATTGTTTATAGAGCTCTGCTGAGATATTATCTCCTCCCTGTGTTTTATTGTTTTTCAATTTCTTTCAATCTATTTTCCATATTGTACTGGAGCATGTTGTGAGGAAAACAAAAATCATTACCGACTCAAACATTTGCTACAGAAGCAATCAAATAGTTGGCTACACAGACGACATTAACAATATCGGAAGATCCCTGCAGGCTGTAAGAGAGGTGTTTGACCCTTTGGAGACTGCGGCAAGAGAGGTGGGTTTGCAAGTCAATGAGAATAAAACTAAAATCATGATGCAAACCCCACACCGCAGAATAAAAGATAAAGTGATGTTTAAAGACAACTATAACTTTAAGGTCGAAGAGTTTACCTACCTATAGAAGTAAGAAAGCGCATCACAGCCACTAACAACACATACTTCGCATTGCTGCCAGTGTTCAAATCCCGAAACTTCCATGGGAAAACCAAAATAACCCTTTGTAAAACAATTATTAGAACGATCTTGGCCTATGGATGTGAGGCGAGAACACTGACAGCAAAGTCTGCGGAACAGCTAGACACCTTTAAAAGAAAGGTACTTTGAAGAATCCTGGAGCGGTGCGAGAGGGAGAGGCATGGAGAATTCGCCACAACAATGAACTCTAAGACATCTACCAAGCTCCCAGACTCTTTACCCATTTAAGGCTCCAAAGACTAAGATGGGCCGGACATGTGCACCGAATGCCAAGCACACGAGTACCGAAGAAGGTTCTAACAGGACACCCGGGAGGTAAACGAAAGTAGGCTGAGATGAGAGTATGATGTCAGGAAGGATGCAAGGGGACTACTCCATGTTGCAGATTGGGAGACGACGGCCGAGGACAGAGGGCGGTGGAGGCTTATCCTGAAGGAGGCCAAGGCTCGAAATGGGCTGTGGCGCCATCGAAGACGAAGAAGAAGATTTCTGATTGTTTACTTTGCCTTTTTCTCGCGAATGCTGGGTATCCTTACAGCCTTAGTGAATATTGCTTATGGAACGTAAATTTCTAAACTGTGTCCTATATATTTATATATACCTTACATAGGGGGAGCATACTCCAGTGGACTTTTGACCGATGAACCAAACCACATTTCTAGAGTCTTACATTACATATTCTTAATAGGAAACTCGATTACTGTCAAAGGAATGAGGTAAAATGGGAGATAGCATAATGGGCCTACGACCTAAGTGCTCAAGGGAACTTTATATATGTAAACCGTCTACCCGTTTACCCCCTATGAACCACTGTATCATGTAACACTTGAATGTAAAAGTCATTTTATGGCGTTTAAATAAATAAATAAAATGGTATTTTTTTTTAAATAATAAAATTTTAATAACACCATCAAAGAAAGCAAAAATAAGGCAAGGCAGGTGAAACAATTAACTCCATCGAGTTTTTCATTTTTAAATATTAAAGAACATGCAGGGTGTAACAGAATGTAACCGAGGGATTTTAACCAGCTATTCCTGAGCATATTTGGAGTAAAAATGTACACATCATTTTGGTGTCCGATGATATTTTATTTCTATTAAAAACAAAAAATATGTTTTTCAATTACACCGCGCTACTGTTTCATCGCTACGAGAACAGTACCCGTTGCGATGTGTTTGAGCGATACATGCTGTTTCGTGTGGTAATATGATGATAGAACGAGACGCAACGCTTATCAAGTGTCCGTTAGGCTCTAAATGTGCTACTACTTTTAACTAGTCAGTTTCGGCGTGTGATGGAAAAATTATTTTAATGTTTTTAATCGAAAAAAAATTGTCATCTGACAGCAAAATGACATTTACATTTTTTACTCCAAATATGCTCAGGAATCAATCACTGGTTAAAATCCCTCGGGTATAATAAAAAGTACTTGCAATTTTGGCAGCTGATTCAAAATAGACCTACAAAAGTTTGTAGCGAAAAGAGGGTGAAAATCGCCACTGAAAAAATTTACAATCGTCGCTTTAGTTTGTTTTTGTCCAACAGACCATTAGAAAATTTTACAGGAGAAGGTTTTCTCTCATTTTTTCAATGAAACATCATGATAGGTGTTTAAGATAAAGCTATTTCCGTAAAGGTGAAGGTCTTGTTAGTTTAAATACTTCTTAGTTAAGTGATTAACTATCATTTTTAATACTTAATTTTTAATTTAAAGTGGAGATTGAACAAAAACTAAAATGGTCTGTTGGACAAATAAGAACTAAGGTGACGAAATGCTGGTGATTTATTATCGTTTGGAAATACAACATTCATAAGTACAATATTACGTCAAGAAAATTTTTGATATTTTGAAAAATCCATTTGTGTGACTAGTAAATAATGCTAATCTTTCTGAAGATTTTAATTTTAGACTGACGCGACGCGAGATAAGTACACGCAGGATGTTGTAACAATGATGATTAAATTTTGATGTATTGACAGTTATCCAAATATTTTCAGCATCCAAGAGCGGGGGGTAACAGAAAAATATTTTTCAATTCCTGTGATTATGCCTCCGCCTCAAGTGCTATGGTATCATTTCTGTAAACAGAATAGCGAGTATCAAATAATTCCTCATCTGAGATGCTCTCAACCAACCACTTTCGGTAATGAAGATCAAATCATAATTATTGAGCAGAATATTTTGATGAAATTCCAATGTTTTTGAGAACAGACCTCTTGCATTTTGGTAGAAAAATATTAAAGAACCAAGCATTACGAAATTCGGTTAATCACATTGACAAGTTGGGTTTCTATAAAATATACTTGAATATTATATTCAAGAATTATGCTTATAGTCATAAGTCCACTGGGAAAAGCAAAGCACAACAAACAATTATCAATTAAGATGAAGCTATACGTGAAATCCTATTTAGATTCATCTTTACGACGAATTGATTTACAGTATGAACATCAAAAAATATGCTACGGATAAATTGAAGCTTTTACTAGCTTTTCTTTGTATTGGAATTACAATAAAATTATCATTTATGTAACAAAAAATATAAGCGAAAACCACTAAAAAAAAATGTTTTTTCATGAATTTACTATGAAGTGTTATAAGAAACAATTTTTGAAAAATATTGGTTTATGGCTAAGACTATTTTTGAGGTTCTGTATATTCTAAATTTTTTTCATTCTTATAAAATTATGCATAAAATAAATAAAAACCACTTTTACGCTTACTTGCCTCGTGCAAATACGACGCGCGATTTTAAATTTTGTAGGCACAAGAATCGAAATTTCTAGTTTTTATATTTCTCTTAAAGTGCTTGAGTACTTTACAGAATGTATTGGTGAACAGGGAGTGTAATTTAGCAGGTGGGGTTAGTGTAAAAATCGTGATATTGAACAAATTATAAACAAAATTAGGAGAAACATAGTAGTTATAGGATAGGTGATATATCACGGTAATGGTGATTATACAAGGTTTTTTAGCTGCGATTCGTTTGAGAAATGTGAGTATTTTTTGCACTTCTTATCCATAAAAACTGATGCTTCGTTTGTGATACTTGCATTTAAAGGAATTTGATGTTTACCACGAATGGGCGTCAATGTAATGCTTATATTTTATGTACATAATAATTGTGCGTCAATGTAATGAGAGCATATCGTGTGAGGAATTTAAATCCTATCAGTGTAAATACCAGGATGCGTGTCAGAGAAATCTGAACATAATAAATAAATTATTGACTAGATCAGTGTACGTGTTTTGTGAATTGTATCTGAAATAAATAATAATTGACCCTGATTCGATTCCAGGTGACAATGTCAGGCATGTAATAATAATCACAATAGGTATTTTAAAATCAAAGTCAAAACCATACCCTTGAATAATTTTAATTCATAACACAAATTACATACAATTAATCGTGATAATAATCTAAAGCAATGAGACTTAAATAATGTTGTTTTAAAATTAATCTCAGGGGTGGACATTCTGATCGTGAAATCAGGAATGATGGTGACATTGAATATGCTGCGTCATTAGTAACAAAGAATCTATAGCATGATAGAACCAAAAGATTTAACACATAAGGGTGGGCGCCAGCTCAAATAAGATTGAACAAATTAATTATAATAACACGGTAATCCTCTAAATTCTAAAATTAAATTCTCGATGTAAAATTAACCATTATTTCTCACATGAAAATGAAGGCACCCGTCAACCGTGCTTCGAACAACGCTGCCGTCCATTTCGCTGGTTATCACTAAACTCAAACTTCCATTGACTTCTGTACACTGAGGTGACGGCTGTCCGACTGTCCCCCACTCTTCTGCGTCTGTGTTGACAGCTTTGAAGCAACGAGTAGGAACTTGTAATTTGAACTCGTTACACGTTTTTAAAGTCTTTTGGCGAATATCAGTATCGATTTATTCTTCCGCGTGAGATGGTCTTTGATGACAATCCTTTGTTCAGCTCTAGCCATTGTTAACAGTTTTGGTTTTCTTAATATATTCTTCTGTCCGTGTGTATGTCACTGAACTCCTCCTAAACGGCTGGACCGATTTTGATGAAATTTTTTGTGTGGGTTCAAGGGGATTCGAGAATGGTTCAGATTCACAATTTGGTGATTTGGGAATGTTTTACATTGGATCCGGCAGACTGCTCTACCATCGCAGTATCGCAGTGTCGAATATTCAATATTATTCTATTTTAATTTTAGTTTGTCCCGACAGTTGTGTACAGGACGACGTCTGTCGGGTCCGCTATAAATAAATAAAATAAATTGTGGAACATTCCAGAACACTCTCGAATGTTGTCCTGAGCGAAGCCGGGTAACCCAGCTAGTTTATATATAAAATTGGACCCAATACCCTACCCTTGAGGACAGTGGCGGTTCTTCACAGGGGGACAATGGGGACAGTCCCCACCAGTTACACTCGAAACCTACTACAAGAAAAACAGTAGCTTCACCAAAATGTATGAATTCTTTAAACATAAAAGTAATTAACATTTGCAGATATAAAATACAAAAAAATATTCCGAATGATTTTAATAAGACCTGACTTGCGTACAGCAAACAATGTATGGTGAATGAGAACGGCGGGTCTCCGAACTTTCCCCATGGGCGATATAGTTTATTCCTTGCGTTGTTTCGCGATCGTATGGAACCGCGCATGCGCACCGGTAAGTGAATTCAAATACCGTGGGGACAACGCTTTGGATCCCCACTGAACCATTTGTTTGCATAGTTACAGGCGGAAATTGCTCGCGTTCAAATTAAGTTCGATAATAATCCTTCAAGATAAAGCTTTTTTGTTATTAAACTGTATTGTTAATTGGTTTATATCAATAGAAATTTTATATTATTTTGTGTTTAGATATCCGATTAGCATGATTAGACTACCAAATTTTTTTTTGAGAAATTTTATATTATACTCTCGAACAGGCCTTCCATTGATATGCTTGGTGTAACTCCAAGTGACCAGCTAAGGTACGGGGGCTCCATCGAGGCCAGAGTTAAGTTAGCCTCTCAGAAACTGGGCATACTGTACAGGGCACGCAGACACTTTAATAGTACACAACTGCTAACCCTGTACAAATCGCAAGTGCGCCCCACGGTTGAATTTGGCAGCCACCTTCTGGAGCCCCAAAATACTTGAAAAAAACCCTTGACTCTGTGCAGAAACGGGCAGTCCGTTTGATAGACTCTCCTAACCTAACAAACGGATTGCAATCTTTAGAGCGCGGGCGCCAGGTGGGAATGCTGTCCTTGTTCTACCGGTATTACAATGGAAGATGCTCCGAGGAACTGGCGTCATTGATCCCCTCGGCACCGGTGCGTAGTCGGGAAACACGCCAAACGCGCGCTCAACATTTGTACACGATTGACAATTGTCACATGAGAACGGGTCGTTTCTACGACTCAACAGCTCGGCTGTGGAACGATTTGCCGGCCTCTGTGTTTCCTCCCTCCTACAACATGGTCTCTTTAAGACCCATGTTCACTCCTTCCTCTCCTCAAAAACACCCTCCACACAGCATCTTCAAAGATGACATAGGCCCTGAGGGAAATTGTTTTCCTCAGAGCCTCTTGTGTGGAGTTGATGTAAAAAAAAAAAAAAAAAGGGTGGTGAGATTACGGTACAGTACGTTAAAAATGTTGATTCCCACCATCAAAGGAGTGCTCGAGCAGCCACTTCTTGAGGAACTCCAGGTTGTTTTCCATTGAATCTGATAAAAAGCTTTTGTTTACATTTTGTTCACTGTTTTCTTATTTGAATAAGTCGAGGGCGACATTTGACATTTGGAAGCTCATATTCAAATTTTAAGGTTTTTTTATGTCTGTTGGTTTAAATACTTTACTTGTTCTATCCAGATGACCTGGCCATCGACTACCAGTTCACGTTCAATCTGTCGAAGAAGGAGGATCGCCACTTCACCCAAATGAACTTCCGCAACTCACCCATCAAGCCCGACATCGACACGGACTTCAGCATCACTTGCTCCAAGCTGGCCAAGATGAACATCACAGTCCTCGCCGTCAACGGACAGGAAATGAGCGTCTTCCACTCCATCAACTGCACTACCTTCAAACACAGGCGAGACCTCTAAATAGATACTAAATCACACACACACACTACAAATCATAAATCTAATTTTGTTTTGAAGTACCACTAAAACAAACACACCTATTCCCATTCTATATCCATATTATCAAATTAATAAGTTTTGGAAGCCCTGATATAATTTGGGAGATTGTTGTGGGTACCGCCACCCCGGGAATCATTAATTGGATAATCAACACCTCTGCCATAGGTCACCCCAAGTGGTTTGCTGCGTTTGGTGACATAGCAGAGGTGCAAGGGGTTATGTTTGTCTGGGTCTTGTCCGTCCACAATTGCGTGGCAGGCCAGATCGGGGGAGACTGGTTGAGGGAGACCCTTTGACTTCTCCAGCAGAGCTCCCTCGGAACATTGCCTTCCACCGCAGTGGGAGGGATGGAATCATTCGTCCATAACCCCTGGATACACTGAACTCCAGATTCCTATCCATCCCTCATCTATCCATACCTTTTTCCTTCCCAGAACATCCTCTCCTTTCTCTCCTAAAAAGACCCTCCCCACAGCAACCCCAAAGATGCCAGAGGCCCTGAGGGGAATTATTTTCTTCAAAGCCTTCTTGTGGAGCTTTTGTAAAAAAAAGATAAATCTAGCAGTTGTTTCTGATATCAGCAACATTAACATTGATCATTGGGGACCACTGTACTTTCTTGCCTCCAATAAGCAAGCGTTTTGATTATCAGTATGTACTAATGTGAGTCTTTTCCTTCCAGATTCGCCATGACAGACCACAACTTTGGCATAAAAGACAATGTGACCCTGACAACCTTCTACGTGCACATGTATGACTTCCAGACTCCTCTCTGGATAAAGATTTCCTTCTCACAGTTTCCGAAGTATCGACGTCATCTTAATGACGCTTCTGAAACATTTTACAACAGACTGTAACGGACTACAAATGCTTGGATTTATTTATTTGTTTAATAGCAAAACTAATATCCACGCATTTCACAACATGTTACATTTAAATATTATTGTAAGTAATTATTAATGAAAACCTACATACAATTAAATGAAAATATTAGGCATGTTTTATATACAATATTTTGTAAGCTTGGATTTATTTAGCCGTTTAATAGCAAAACGCATTTCAAATATGTATGCATTTCACAACATGTTACATTTAAATATTTTATAAGTAATTATTAATGAAAACATACGTACAATGAAATGAAAATATTACGCATATTCTATATACAATATTGTATTTGCAGTAGCGTAGCCAGAAGGTACAAAATTCAATTAATGATATTGATATAATAATGAATGTATCTCTATGATTTATAATTGGATAAATAAATGTCAAATAATTAGATTTTCTCTAATAAAAAATCTAGTGATCTTTAATTACAACATTGATAACAATGCTCTTGAGACATTAACACAAATTAAAG
The DNA here is from genome assembly GCA_936435175.1 of Glyphotaelius pellucidus. Classification (NCBI taxonomy): domain Eukaryota; kingdom Metazoa; phylum Arthropoda; class Insecta; order Trichoptera; family Limnephilidae; genus Glyphotaelius; species Glyphotaelius pellucidus. Next base: position 25,143,722 of record OW386558.1, on the reverse strand, counting down.
ACTTAGGCATCACTTTTCAATCAAATCTTTCATTTTTAACAAAATAACAGAAATCTGTAATAAGGGCTTAAAAATTTTGGGATTTATAACTAGGCTAACTAGAAATTTTAACAATATAAAGTGTATTAAAGTGTTATATTTTGCATAGTTAGAAGTCAACTGAGTACAATTCTTCCGTCTGGAATCCACATTATAATACTCATGTATAAGCTGTTGAAAAAATTCAAAACAAATTCTTACGTTTTCTAATTTTTAAAATGTGTATTCCAGCAATTATATTGAACTACAACACTATTTTAAACGGTGTGAAAATGCTCAAACTGTCTGACAGAAGAATTTTCACTGACTTGGTATTTCTATATAAAATTCTAAATGATTTAGTTGATAGTCCTGTATTGCTTAAATTGATAAGCTTCCGAATTCCGCTTCGTAATACTAGAAGTCAGGATTTATTTCAGTGCTGAAATTTGGGACTAACTACAACATGTATTCCTAGTCCGATTCGAGCCGCGGTCAACAGTGGTTGTGTGTACCTTACCTATTGCTTAGTGCCGTTCGCCCGTTCCCGTGCCTCATACAGATAAGAGATTATTGTTACATTTTATTTAATTCTGTTTATCGTATACTTATTTGTTTGCATTCCTACTTACGGCTAATCCGTTTTTGTTTGTACAGTCAATGAAATAGACTGCATATTATTTTTTCAGTTTAATTTTTAAAAGTTAAGTTTTTTTTTATATAATGGAGGAAGACGAAGATAGACCTCCCGACCCAGGATCGATATTAGATTTTTCTGATTCGGAATCTAACACTAGCCAGGCTTCTATTACGCTTCCATCTCGTAAACGACGACCATCGCATAGCCTTTTCATCCCATCGAAAGTTAAATCTATACCGCCGATTCAACAATCCTCGACCTCTAACGACCTTAACCCCAATAGTAACACCCAGACAAGTACTTTAGCTAGCGATAATACAAAAAGTACTGACTTACTTTATCCTGCTTCCGCTTCCGGTCCTTTTATCGTAATTGTTCAGAGAACTGAACAAGGAAAACTTATTCATCCTTTAGATTTTGGAAAATTCTTATTTGACTCAAAAAATAATAACCTTGGTATTGTTAACGGTTCAATTAAACCGGAAGGGCGATATAAATTATCTATCGAGTTTAATACTGCCGCTTCCGCAAATGGATTTGTAAAAAAAATTGACTCGCTCTCAAACCATAAATATAAATCGTTCATCCCGTCATTTAACCTTACGAGAATGGGTCTTGTTCGAGGAATTCCCACGGAAATCCCAGAGGCTGAAATTGTTGATGCTTTGAATAATTCCCAAGGAACCCCGAAAGTAATAAAAGCACGTCGACTGAACTACAAGGATTCTACTGATGGAAACACGATCTGGAAACCTTCCCAATCTGTTGTTGTTACATTTGAGGGACAATCCCTTCCGTCTCGTGTGTTTATTTATTATACCTCGCTTCCCGTCGAAGTTTATAAATATCCAACTGTTCAATGCTTCAATTGCTGCCGGTTTGGACATACAAAATCCGTATGCCGCTCCCCTCCACGTTGTTACTTTTGCGGAGAAGGTCACCCATTTGATCAATGTCCAAAATCTTCCAATGATCCCATTTGCATTAACTGTTCGGGTGCACATACCGCGGTCAGTCTAGCCTGTCCGGAATTGACAAGACAGAGGAACATAAAACATAAAATGGCTACCGACAACATTTCGTACTTCCAGGCCTCAAAGTTATTCTCTCCTGCGAAAAAATCATTCACAGAGATGACATCGTCCTCAGCTCCTTTCCAATCAACCACTTTTTTAAATTCAACGTCATCTTCTCACAGAGAAACCATTCTCAAGCCAGTCAAACCTAACCCAAAATATACTCCTTACCTTGATAAAAAACAATTGAATAATATTTTGACCAGCCCGAATGGGAATGCCAAATCTCGGACCCCCAATGGGTGTGCCATTAATAGTAATACATCCCCTCCTGCTCTCCCCGAAATATTGAATAATAATTCTTTTATACAAACTTTAATTACCCTTTTAATTTCTATCCTTACAAACAACAATACTGTACCGTCCAACGCTGCCGATTACATTAAATCTTTATTATCTTGCCTCCCCAATGACTTCGAAACTGAACAAAATTCTTCAGTGGAACAGTAGAAGCCTCTTCGCTAACAAATCTGACCTAATTCAGTTACTCAACGAACACGACGTTTCAGTGGCCGCCATTTCTGAAACGTGGTTAAAACCCTCCTTTCACTTAAGAATTCCGGGTTATTATTGTCTCAGACACGACAGACCGGATGGTAAAGGCGGCACAGCTCTGATAATCCATAATTCTATCACGTTTAAACAAATTAATATACATACTCCCTCCGACGATATCCAGATAATAGCAGCTGTCTTATCTGATATCACAATATTATCAATATATATTCCTCCCTCTACCACTTTTATTGAAAATGAATGGGCACCAATCTTAACCCAGATTTGTTCCCCTTTTATGATCCTTGGAGATTTTAATGCACATTCCCCTTCTTGGGGTAGCAAAATAACAAATCGTTCTGGCCGCAATCTTTTAGATTTTATTGATACCCATAACCTATGTTTTTTAAATGACGGATCTCCAACCAGATTCACCCCCCCTCATCAACGGAAAAGTGCTGTTGATTTATCTCTTTGTTCATATTCGTTAGCATCTAAATGCTCTTGGGACATCCTAAACGATCCCCTCTCTAGTGATCATTTTCCAATTATAATCCGATTCCAACATCAATCTAACATGTTAAAAATAATCTCAAATTTAGAATAAATGGTGCGAATTGGAGCACTTTCTCTTCTGAACTAGATAACCTTATTAATTTAAAAAAAAAATCGTCCCCGGGAGACATCAGATTGCAATGTGAGACGTTTCCCTCTATGGTTATAAATGCAGCAGAAAAATCCATCCCGAAACGCAATGTGAACATTAAAATAAAACACTCTACTCCGTGGTGGGACGAGGAATGCACTCGCTCCGTCAACTCTCGTAAAAAAGCAATTTCCTCTTTTCGTAAGTGTATGTCACTAGAAAATTTTTTATCAGTTAAAAAAGCCCAGGCAGAAACCAAACGAATTTTGAAAAATAAAAAACGCGCTGGATGGCGGAAATTCTGTGAGAACCTGTCTCCGGAAACTCCCCAATCTTCAGTTTGGTCTAGCTTAAAAAAATTCGGATCATCGTATTCTCCGCCGAGAACCAAGCATATATCAGAAGAAATTCTTATAGGATTTGCGGATAAAATAGCCCCCCCATCAGTGGCCGGATGTGAAGAAATGCCTTCTATTAAGCCATATCCATCTCACTCTAACTGGCTAGATGCTCCTTTCTCCATTGATGAGATGAAACTAGTAATAAGAACCCTTTCTGACTCTGCTCCGGGTCCCGATGGAATACTTAATAGTTTCATTAAATCATTTTCTGATATGGCGGTTGAATATTTCTTATCTCTTATTAATAATATGTTTGAAACAGGACTAATTCCGGATGATTGGAAAACTCAAAAAATCATTCCCATTTTAAAACCTGGAAAAAATCCATCTGAAATTTCGTCTTATCGGCCTATTGCTCTTTCATCATGTTTGATGAAAGTAGCGGAGCGTTTGATGAAGAACAATTAGAGTGGTTTGTTGAAAGTCAAGATATTATCTCACCAAATCAGTATGGTTTTCGGAAAAAGAAATCTACAATGGATAATTTAAGTTTGTTCACAACTGATATCCGAGTTTCCCAATCCCTAAATTCTTATACATTGGCCACATTCCTTGACCTTTCATCAGCTTACGATGATGTTTTACTGAATGTTTTGAAAGAAAAGCTAATTAAAAAACAAATCCCCCCGAAATTAGTCCAATTTATTATTAATTTGCTCTCAGATAGGTCCATTATTATTGAGTCTTCCTCTAAATGCTTAAGGCGCAAACTATGGAGAGGTTTGCCCCAGGGTTCTGTTATTAGTCCTCTGTTGTTTAATATTTATATAAGCGACCTAGACTCAGTAATTCCTTTTTCTATCAAGCGTCTTTACTTTGCGGATGATATCCTTATATATTTGTTACATAAAAATATTATTCTTGCAGCTAAGGAAATGAATTTGGCTTTACAATATATTAAAAGCTGGTTGTCAATAAATGGGATGAATCTGGCGGCATCTAAAACAAGGGTCGTGGCTTTCACGCGCAAAAGAAAAATTCCCCAATTCTCAATTTCTTTTGATAATGTGCCTCTACAAACCGCTACTCAAATCAAATTCCTTGGTCTTCTTTTGAACCATAAACTTTCCTGGCTTCCACACATTCAGATAATTTCTACAAAGTGTGAAAAGGGACTTAACATAATGCGAGCAGTTTCCAGAGTATGGTGGGGATCTCATCCTACCACTCTTAAATTAATGTATAATTCCCTAGTTCGGAGCCACTTGGATTATGGCTCATTCCTTTTTGACCCACTCCCTAAATATCTAGATAAGAAAATGGAAAGAATTCAATCAAAAGCCCTCAGAATGATTATTGGAGCTATGAAGTCTTCTCCAATTAATGCGCTTCAGGTGGAATGTGTGGAGCCTCCATTATATTTCAGAAGGCAATTCCTTGCCAATAAATATATTTTCAAGGCTCTATCGTTATCACATCATCCTATTAAACAAAGTCTTAATACGTTAAGTGTTAATTTGAATTCTAACAAAAGATTGAGAGAAAAACAATGTTTTCCTCTCTTAATTAAAAGTTTTCATCTCTATAATTCTCTATCATCTTCCCTCCAATATCTTCAAGAAGTTCCCAATCTTCCTATATACAATATTCCATTTAAGGCAATCACTTTTATGCCGATCACAATAACATCAGTCTTTCGGAAGAATATTTTATCTTCCCCAAATAAATTTCAAAATGTGGATGATTGTTTTAAAAGCATAGTGGCTTCGAAATTCCCTGGATTTTCCATCCTTTTCACGGATGGTTCCAAATTTGAAAATAAAAGATGTGGAGCATCTATATATAGTCCAGAATTCAACAGCAATCTCACTTATAAATTACCGAAAGAAGCTTCCATATTTACAGCCGAATGCTTTGCAATTAAACAAGCGCTTAATCAAATCCAGGTTCTCAACATTCATCGAGCCTTATTATGTACTGATTCGCTAAGTGCTCTAACTAAAATTAGGTCAAATATTTTACGTTATCCGGAAGACAATATTATACGTAAAATAAAAAATCTTCTCAATTCTCTTAGTGAATCTGGGTTTGAGACGATATTGGCCTGGATCCCTGCCCATTTGGGTATCGAGGGTAATGAGATGGCCGATTTTCTCGCCAAATCTGGTTCAGATTCCGGAACTATCCCACTAAATTTTAGAATTCCTATATCCGATGTCTTTCCGATTCTTAAATCCAATATGACTCGTGCCTGGGAAGAAAATTGGGCAGTCTCCAAAATAAGAACTGGATCTTTCTATGCGGGAATTCAAAACCATATCCCTGCTAAGCCATGGTTTCACGGTAAAAAACTTTCAAAACGATTCATTTCATGTATCTCGAGAATGAGAATTGGCCACTGTTCAATTGCATCTCACTTGTCTAGAATTAGAGTTTTAGATGATCCGTTCTGCCAGTGCGGTGTGGAAGAGGAAACCCTCGACCACGTTTTCTTTAACTGTAAAAACCATTCATCTTTCAAGAACATATACCGCCGGCTTATTAAAATCACACACCAGTCCCCCCTTAACATTTCATACCTTTTATCTCTTAACAATTCTCGTGTTCATACAGCTTTATGTAAGTTTATTAACCTGAATGAATTCAATATTTAATTTGTTTTAGTGATCTAAATGAGTCCAATATTTAATTTGTTTTATTATTTTCCCATTAGATTAACCGAAATTTCTTATCCATTTTAAATATTACCGGCACAAAGCACTCTCTCCAGGGTGAATTGCCTAAAACCAAAAAAAAAAAAAAACATGTATTCCTCTTTGCTCAGAATACTTATGGAGTGAAACAATTATACCAAGTCAGTGGACTTCTTCAATTTATCTTTAAACGAATTTAAAATATTGTTATTTAGGCAGTTGTATGTGTATGTGCAATAAATATGTATTTTTCTAACTATGCTTTATAAAAAGCTCCGAAAAAAGGCGTTTATTAATAAATAAATAATTTGTATATGCCGTTTTTGTGAAATATCACTTTGGTAAGTTAAAATAATATTCTGATACATAATATAAACTCCAACTGAAATATAGGTTGTAGATACCTATTAGAAACCTAAACAAAATGAATTGTTAATTGCTTACGAATGAATATAATTAATAAATCATGATTGAATAAAGTTATCTCTCTACAGAAATTGTTTCATTTTAATTACAAACTAAGAGACGCAATGTTAATTTCATTTATGCTCATTTCGAATAAATTATTTTTTTTTCATATGAAACAGATATTTTGTTATGTGACAAATATGTTTATAACACATTGTGTTACTTGTAGAGTTTAGTACTGTATTGGATTGCTCTAAAGAAGCTGCGGTTATAGCAAAACCTGTTCGGCATTAAATATAAAAACGAAATTGGTGTTTACTAAGTTATTGTTTTACATCAAATTAAATATTCACCACGTAATTAGATGATACATAACCTCGAAATAACATGGTATTAATCTTCTTAAATTGTGAAAAACAATTAGGTACCAAGGCAATCTTTTACACATAAACTAATAATGGAAATGTAAATCCTAACCTAAAAGTATTATATTTTGGTAGAAAGCAGTCACTTCACAATCCCATTTAGCATATGGCATCATAATTTGGGGCGGCTGGGCTCTTAATTTTATTGATCCTCTGCAAAAAGCCCAAGCAATTTATTTTGCAGACTTTTTTGATGAGGGGGTAAATAAGTTATTACATATATGTGATGTCCGAGCGTCAGAATACACGCCGGAATATTTAAACCACACAATGTATCTACCACGAGCAAATACAAAGCAAATCGAATCAATTATCGGAGGTATGAAAAATTCCAAGACTCCAGGCATAGATTTAATTCGTATGTATGATTTGAAAAAACATGTGAAATTACTTAGTCCTATAATCGCCCACTTAATTAACAGAATAATTGATACGGGCCATATTCCCGATGAACTAAAATATAGCATTGTAAGGCCTATCTTTAAAAATGGAAATCACTCTTTAATAATTTTCATCAGAAAGTACCTAATACAAACTGTGTGCACGCCAAAAATAGCTCTGCCAAAATCATTTTAAATCATAGTGAATAAGTCGAAATAATCACAAAGATATTGGTTAATATAAAACTGTTGAAGAGTAGTGTGATTTCTGCTACTTTAATCAACCTAAATCGCCCTCAAATTACGCATTTAAAGTGATTTTACGATCTGTGTAGTGATCAATGCTAGTGTTGTCGCAAAGAACAAACAAAATACTGTACTCGTCAGTTTAAAGGCTTACAGCACTTAATATACGAATATTATCACGCTCACCGATAAATCGGCTGTAGCCTAGGTAACAGCGTTACTAGCGTCGCTCGTCCCATTTCGCAGTCACAGTCTGGAAGGAGCAGAGTTCGATCCTTAGTCAAAGCAATTATTTTTTTTTAAACTTATAATAAGACGATCGGCTTGCCAACCTTTTACCTAAAATATAACGCCATCTAGTGCAATACACCAAAAACATTAAGATGAATAGACAAAAGAAAGCTACAAAAAAGCCCCATCTAGCGATTCAGAGGAAGATTACAATACTAACAAAATGATTAAATTCATGGAAAAAAAATTCGAAGATTTATCAGAACAATTAATGAAATCTTTTAAAGAACAAATTAAAAGTGAGCTCAGAGACCTTAAAAAATCTGTAGAATTCTGCTGCAATAAAATCGATGAATATGAAGAAAAAAATTTAAAAAAAGATACGATGATTAAACAACTACAAACAGAAAACAAGGAAATAAAACTTCAATTAAACAAACTGGAACAATTTCAGAAACAAAATAACATAGAAATACAAGGAGTTCCTTTTAAGGAAAATGAAAACGCAACAAAAATAGTCAACAATATACTGAATACCATAAAATGCGAAACAGAATCTTCAAAAATAACAAATATTTACAGAATTAAAAATAGAAATCCTCTTAACAAATATCCACCCATTGTTGTATCATTTCAAAATAAAGAAACTAAGGACCACATTATTGCTCAAAAAAAAAAGTACGGTGTTTTGTACACAAAAAACTTTAATTTTCCGGAAGATAACATAGTTTACATTAATGAACAACTGTCACAGCAAAATAAACACCTTCTGTTCCTGGCGAAATCTTCAAGACTAGGCTACAAATTCATCTGGGCAAAAAACGGGAATATAATGATGAGAAAAGATGAAACAGCTCCGATCATTCATATAAGACAGCCGGAAGACATTCCCTCACAATAAAGGATTATGTAACCATATTATAAGTGATAATAACTTCTATCTTTAAACATGGCTGATGAAAATTTTTTGTATGAAAATTATATTTGTAATAACACAACAGAACTAAATAATCATTTTAAAGACGTAAATTTTTCAGTTCTCAATATGAATATTAGAAGCTTAAGAAAACACTTTGATGAGCTTTGTATCCTACTCGATAGCATTGATTTTTCTCCTAGTATTATTATCTTAACAGAAACACAGATGAAAACGGTAATCCCATATAACATTCCAGGATATGTTACCATTTCATCTGAATGTAAACACACTGGGCATGATGGAATCACCGTATTTATAAATAATTGTCTCAAGAAAATTGTCTATGAAATTCTAGATTTTAAAACAGCAAATGCTATTAAATTAACATTTCACCACAAAAATTGTAACTATCTGTTATTAGCTATATATAGATCACCTTCATTGAACGAGTCTCTCTTCACTAACGAACTTAATTCGTTTTTAAAATTGACTAACAGAAATAACTTCAACTTTGCAATATTAACTGGTGACATCAATATTGACATAAATGAAAATAACAAAAGAACAAATTTCATAAATGAATATTTAGATTGTTTGTCATGTGCAGGATATCAGTCATACATAAATTCCCCAACAAGAGAAAATCTGAATAATTCCACAACTCTAGATCACATATTCGTCAAAACACACAAACACATTAAAACTACATCTTCAACACTAAAAACAAACATTACTGACCACTTTCCAACATTTTACGGACACAACATTTTAACCACAAATTCAAAAGAATATTCTGATACTGTTGAAAGAAATGATATTAATTACGTCACATTAAACAATCTACTTCGTTCAGAAAAATGGGACAATATACTTTCAATAGCTAACCCACATTCAGCATTAGCATTGTTTTATAAAACTCTACAAGATTATATTTCGAAAAGTACAAGTAAAATTGTTATCTCTAAGAAAAAATATAAAAAAATTAAGCCTTGGATCACTGTAGGACTAATAGTTTCCATTAAACAAAGAGATAAACTATACAGAGAGATGTTAAATTATGAAAGACACTGTCAAAAAAACAATGTAAGAACAATGTCTTTTATAAAAACAAAATATTTATTGTACAGAAATTTACTGAATAGGTTAATAAGAAGTTGTAAAAAAAAATACTATTGTGAACAAATTCATAACGCAAAAAATGATGCTAAGAAAACGTGGAATATTATTAATGAAATAACGAACAAAAAAAAATTAGCATCTACTGATGTAAATGAGATTAAAATAAATAACAATATTATAACTGACAAATCAGCCATTGCTGAAAACTTTAACAACTTCTTCACAAATGTAGTAGATCAAGTCCTTGAATCTTCTAGTAAAATTGATAATACAACGCCCGTAGATTTAGTATCAACTTACGACTCAATTAACTCCTTAGAATATTTTTCACCCATCACAACAAATGAAATTGAAAAACACATTGACGGTCTAAAATCCACCAATTCTACAGGAATTGATGGTTTAGCAGGCAACACACTAAAAAAAATAAAACAATATATTTTAACTCCATTACTACATATTTATAATATATCCCTAAAAGAGGGACATTTTCCAGAACAATTTAAAATCTCCACCATAATTCCAATACACAAATCGGGTGAAACGCTCATATTAGACAATTACAGACCTATCTCCCTAGTTTCAAATCTTTCAAAAATATTTGAAAAATGTATCAAAAGTAGAATAATGAATTACCTAGAACAAAACAAAATTCTGTCACAAAATCAATATGGCTTCAGAAGTAAACTAAGCACTGAAGATGCAATATTCGATCTGACAAAAAAGTTATACACATCTGTTGATCAAAATAAAAAAAATTTAGCTATATTTTTAGACTTGAGAAAAGCTTTTGACACGGTAAATCACAATCTACTTATAAAAAAAATTAATCAAATAGGTTTTAAAAAAGATACACTAAAAATTCTCACTAACTACCTCAAAGACAGAAAACAAAAAACAAAAATAGGGAATTTTTATAGTACAGAAACAAGGATAAAAAACGGAGTACCACAGGGAACTGTTCTCGGCCCAATTCTGTTTCTAATATATATAAATGATTTATGTAATGTTGTAATCCCTGGTGAAATTGTATCTTACGCTGATGATACAGCAATAATAGTAAATGGAAAATCCTGGCTTGAAACTTTTTTGAATGCAACAAAATGTATTGCATATGTCTCATCATGGCTAAAAAGTAATAGACTCTTCTTAAACTACAATAAAACTTTTTACCTAACTTTTTATAAAAACAGTAAAAACAAACCCCCCAATAACCTTAAAATTAGAATACATAATGCTAATTGTAATCAAGTAACATGCTCTTCTTGCTTTGAACTTGGAAAAGTTGAAAAAATCAAATATTTGGGTATTTATATTGATACAAATTTAAATTGGCAATCACAAATTAATAATACCGTTACTAAATTAAGATACCTTACGTACATATTTTACAGACTTAAAGAAGTACTTAATATTGACAAACTAAAAATGATTTATTTTTCTCTGGTGCAATCTTCACTCATGTACGGAATAATAGGATGGGGTGGTGCGCTTGATGTATTTATAAAACCTTTACAAATAACTCAAAATTATATTATTAAAGTTATGTTTAATAGAAACAGAACATTTTCGACAGATGCATTATACAAAGAAGCTAAACTATTCAATCTCCGTAAACTATTTATTATGCAAACTATGAAATATATCTTTAAAAACAAAAACAAATTCGAAAAAAATGAAAATAGAATCAACATTAGAAATAATAATGTTTTTTATACCCCCCAAACGAATACCAAACAAATGCAAACTCACAGCAGTTTCATTGGACCTCGTACATTCAATCTTCTACCGAAAAATATTCAAATGATAACTAAACTTCCTCAATACACAAAGGAATTGAAGTCATGGCTTGACAATGTAGATATTGAAACGTTGTTTGTTTAACTTGTATGACTTTATGTTTTTTTCACACTTATTCACACTTATTATTACACTATGCACTTATTGTTCCACTATTCCACTATTATTACACTACTTCACTTAATATGCAATTACTATTATACTCAATATTATACTATACACTTACTGTTGCACTGTTTGTATGCTCATTTTGTGCATAGCTATTTAAACAAATTCTAATCATGTTTTTGCTTAATATGCCCATTGTTTGTTCCTTCAAGGTACAATAATAAATTATATTGAACTATATTACCCACGCACAGGCTGCGCCTTAGTGGGTTCCCATTGTTCTTATTATGTCATAATATTGTATACATCAATTGTAAAATTTGGGAAAATAAAGGAAAAAAAAAAAAAATAAAAAAAATAAAAAAATAAAATAAACAATTTCAGGCCGATTTCCTTACTTCCTGCATTAGAAAAAATCTTAGAAAAATATATATCAATAAATCTAGATAAGTACTTAAATAAGCTGAGTATTATTGATGAATGCCAGTATGGCTTTCAAAAAAATAAAAGTTGCGATAAATTGCTCGAAAAATTTTCTAATCATATAAATTCACAACTAAACTGTAAACAACATGTATTGGTTCTATTTATTGATTTCTCAAAAGCCTTCGACACACTTAGCCATATACAAATAATTAAAGTACTTGAATTTATAGGGATCCGGGGTAAACTCCTCTTATTCTTTAAAAGCTATTTGTCAAATAGAAAAATGAGTGTGAAGATTTTAAATATAATTAGTAAATCAAGATACATCAAATCAGGAGTACCGCAAGGGTCAATTCTAGGTCCAAAATTATATATTATATATGTAATTGCTATGTGTAAGATTTTCAAAAAAGCTCGTCGATTCATTTTTGCTGATGATACTGCTCTTGTTGTATCAAATGAAAATCCTGAAATTGCTATACAAGAATTGCAAAGAGATTTTAACGAGCTTCTCAAATGGGCTCATGATGTAGGATTAATTATTAATGTTAAAAAAACCAAATGCATGTACATAAAATCTCCAAGTTTGAAAATGTGGAATGTTCCTAAAATAACCGCTCATAGCTTTAACTGTATACATAGAGGAATTGTTAATGTTTGTGACTGTGTAAAAATAGATTTCACAAATGAATATACTTATCTGGGAATAATTGTTGATAACAATTTTAAGTGGGATAAACAAGTGGCTAAAATTTGTAACCAGCTCAGATCCTTAGCTAGTAACTTTTACAAATTAAAATTTATTTTGCCTCATTGTACTCTTAAACTCATATATTTTTCTATGGTCGAATCCATCCTTAGATATGGTATTCGAACTTGGGGTCATGCAAGCACTACTTACATTAAATATATTGAAAATTTACAAACCGCCATAATAAAAAAAATTGTCACAACTAAGATTTACAAACAGAGACATAACTTAAAATTACTGTATGGCTCAGAGAGCCTACTTACAATAAAAGGTCTCCACTGGTTCACTACTATTATGGATAATATGGGGGAAAGCCCTTACAAACACCTACTTGTACACAAACATACCACAAGATTTAGAGAAGGAAAGGGCCTAAAAACTCCTCGAATATTAAATAAATATGGAAGCCGTACTCTTGAATATCTAATACCAGTGATTTTCAATAAAATCAATAATAACATAAAATTTTAAAAAAATGAGAGACTAAGTCCTAAAATGATAAAACTATTGTTAATGAACGAAAACTCCATGTATCTTTGTATATCTTAATATAGCTGCCTACATATCTTTTATTAGGTAGGTATATTGAAATATCTTATATATTTATAGTTGTAAGTTAAATTATCTCATACTACTATCTATTCTAATGTTTCCTTAAAACTTTAAATGTATTTACAAATTTTTTCTTAGATATTTTATTATGAATGTTTTAATTGTTAGAACCTGCAGACAAGCTGCTATATGACAGCTTTGTGGGTATACAAATTCTTGTACAAAACGATAATACATGCTATCAACAAGCGACCGACAAGATATTCCTCCACTCGACTCTTCACTGAATATATAATGTCTTAAACATACGGCAACTCTATATAAAATTTACTCTAACGCATTTCATGTTGAAATATAAGAAAAAAACCCTCTTACGTCAAATGCACCTACACTACGCACCACATCAGCTCGAAGACATTTCATGTACCTAGCTCCTAAAATATATAACCTTCTCCCTGAGAACTAAAAACCGAAACCCAACCCCATACCTTTAAAAAAAAATTTAAAAAATTTGTGGTTTAACATGTTAATTGAAATAAAACAATACCTAATCTAAACTAAAAGAAACAAACTTCGCTAGTTTGTTCTTTACATTTTTAAATTTTTAATTCAAATAATGTGCAAGTATTCACTAATATACATGTTTCTTACTATCGTGGTACGAAAGCACAACTCGATGGAATTTGCAGGAAAACACTTCTTGTTATTCTTTAACACAATTTATTAAATAAAATACAATACTAGTGACAATAGTGATCTCCAAGACCCCACCACACCGACAAATATCGAAGGCTTTATTTCCCTCGATATCTCAACACTCTACTGAAGACAGGCACCCATGTACCCCTCAGATCAGAGATTGATTATAACACTCTACTGGAGATAGGCACCCAAGTACCCCCCACGCTCGAGTTTGATTAACCTTTTCGTCCCGGAAAGAAAAAAATCACACTTCATCCGAAGGGGGGTCACTCGGGGACCCCAATTTGTTTTGCTTATTAAAGGGTGTTAATGACACAATTTTTGGAAATTTGTTTTGGTAATAATTAGAAAGAAGCATATTCATCTTATTTCAATAGTCATTATCTAAATCGTTTCATAAATAAAGTCATAATTAATATTCTAACGAATTTAGACCATAACGCGTGTTTCTCCATAGAAAACAGAGAAGGCGGGCCGATAGCCACCATAACGCTTTGTTTCCGAATGTTGACTGGCGATTGGCGCGTAGCGGAAACGATCCAGACCGAATGATCTTTGACCGGAAAGCGAACATTATAGCATTGTAAAAAGAGCAAACTAGATGCGCAGTGTAAACAAATGGGATCTAGTCCTTTCCACTAACAACTCAGAAATTACTTGCTATCGCTTAGAATCGTCCCGATACTTCCAGCGGATGGATACGGGGTAACGCCCGAACGGAGGGGTAGGGGGGCGGGCTGGACAGATTCTCGACCGGAATTTGATATAAATGAATTAATATTAAGAAAAGTAGTAATGCGATATTAATTTTTTTAATGCAGATCGATAACCAAATACATTTTCTAGGATTACCCAAATTATTGAGTATGTGGTTTAAAAAACAACTTAGATACAGCGTAAAACTCTCGTTAGTGTAAGTGCGTTCCCCTGGTCCGGTACGGAAGTGTTAAATAACTCCGAAGGTACAACATGTACCTTCCCGTTTCGCCGTCAAAAACAATACTAACTCTCCATATCAACATCGCTATTATTTAAAGTAAACACGGTACATAAAAAAATGGTGAGAAAATAAAATTTTAGCAGTTCCCACACTAATTTTAAAATCTAACATCCAGAAAATAATAAAACAATTTCCTAAAAGTCGCCGAAAGGGCCACTAATAAAATCTTAACATTATAGAGATTAAAAAATATTGCAAAATTTTATTACTATTTTCACTTGGCTAAAGCCGACGGCGCATTTATCCTTGAGGGTGTTATAAAATGCCGCCAGCAGACACTTCTCCTAGGGAGTGTCATAAACATAAGTAGGTGTTATTTGAGGGTACTTATTCAAAGTACCGACTTTACAAATAATAAAAGAATTTGTCCCAAATTTGCAAGGGAATGCATTTATATGATACCAGCCATATTATTCAAGGTTTGGACCTTATTCATGAAACCGTGAGATAATATTTTCTTCGCACATTTTAAAAGGAGAAACTACGCGTAACTTAAATGACTAAAATAATGAATATTACAAATGATATTATTTTACAGACTAAATGTATTAAATCGCATTCTAGGAACAAACAATACATATTACTAAAAGATGTCGGAAAATTTTCGTTTAGTTTCCACGTGGGTCGTCTTTTCATATTGATTCGGATGAAAAAAATGACGTGTTATTTTGGTACCGATTTTCGTATAAAGCGGCGTATCCTGCGCCACAATACACATGAACACTAGCTTGAACAGCACCCAAAACATTGAAAATTTGAACACTTCGTGTTCAAAAACCCTGTGTTCAAGCTTTACCTCAAGGCAAACTCCTGCGCCAGAATACACATGAATACTAGCTTGAACCACACTATAAACGTTCTTTGTTTTCCGTCTCCTGCGTTTTTTTGAAACATGGTTTGAAAGATTGGTGTGAACATGTGTGAAGTTCGCGCGGTCCGACAATTTTGCTAGTGGCCTTTCCACGCGTACGCAACTGAACACTTGACGTTTAAATAAATGTTAAAATATGTTCCGATGAAGAGATGCTACATCAGGGAGAAAACAGAAATATTTTAATAGATGTTTATTTACCAGGAAAGATTTCCGACTAATATTAAGCTAGTATTCATGTGTATTCTGGCGCAGGAGTTCCGCCTTTAGGATGGGCGTACGCTGAGACATCGGTCGCGCAGCATGTTCAGCGCAAGATAGTTTTGGTTTTTGTGTTGTATGGAAGTGTATGGAGCGACATACGCTTAGACGTGCACGTTCTGAATCACGTTTTAGTGTGGTGGTATTATTGTTAGCTCAGGTTGATTTATATTATTATTATTATTTTTATTTTTTCATACGTTTTCAAAAAAAAAAAATACGTACACATCGTTAAAAAAAAAATTATTATTATTTTTTTTTTTTAAATAAATTTTTTAATTTTTTCATTTTCTTAACTTTTATATATTTTTGAACGCAATCGAATTCAGAACGCGCCCTAGGGCAGGAGATGGGAGGAATCTAATGTCGAGTCGACGCCTCGCGGGTAAACGGCGGGAGTAACTGCGACGCACTTAATGGTGTCAATTTTAATTTGTTTTTTAAATAATTATTTTTGATCAGAATGTCACTGGCCTTTGCATTTTGAAAAATCTAATCCACATTGTTCTACGAAAACCCACGGATTCTGAAACAGCCTTACCTTTCATGTGCTAGCAAACAATGTTTTTGGTGGTATTTCTGGTGCCACCCAAGATGTGATGCCTTTAGCAATTGCTTAATTTGCATATCCACTAGAGCGATCGCGCGTTAATACATTTTTTCCTCCGATTGCTCGCTGTTTTTTGGTGACGATTTTGAATATTTTCAGCCCACATTAAAAAAATCATACCTCCGAATTTCAATATAGAGACTTAAAAACTGATTACAGTTCTATACAGCCAATGAATTCACCTATATTTTAATTATTATCTTATATTTTTAGAATTGATAGATAAATAATTAAAAAATCTTTAAATTTTTATGGTTTAATCCGGCACTGACTGTAAATCGTTACGTTACTTTCGTACTATATTTTTCTGCGCGGCGTCCTAGAGTGGCGTGCGGTACCATCGCTCCGAAGTGCCGCACCCAACATTGTAAATATTTACAAAGCCGGTGGAGATAGTTTATAAAATGAGAGGTTTATTTTCGAACAAGCGTCTACGGCCGTCGACAGTCAGAGTCAGTGAATGATAAGTGCCGGTCGTTGAACGGCAGTGACGGCATTCATATAGAAATTTCGGTAAATCTATTTCAATTTCACAAAAAATCTCTAATCTACTATTTTTTCAATTACCTACAATTTTTTTTTGCTATAAGTATATCGTGCGTAAATCAAAAGAATTTGGAAACCACAGATTCTTCTGTAGGTTCCAGTGGTTGAAATCGCTCGCAGTGCAAGAATAAGTTATTTCCAAAATGTTTTTATTACTTTTCAAATCCAAGTGCCAACAGAAAAACGCTTGGCTGCCGCCCTTCCTGTGCTCAGTTCTCCTGTTCTTAGTGATATTCTGCCTGGAGCAAGTGTCGGGCAAGTGTAACAGTGATCAGACTTGCTTCAATGGGGTGTGTGAAAATGAAACCTGTATCTGCAACGAAGGATGGCAAGGGCCTGAGTGTCAATACTGCGGAGGCAAGATCAGGTAATTATATTGCGAAAATACTTTATTCCCCACCACCAGAGGCGTAGTGTGGGAGGGGGGGGGGGAGGGGGCGGCCCGCCCGGGCGACACTTTTAAGGAGCGGCAAAATTTCAATAAATAAAAATTTTGTATAAATATAATACAATATCTTGTAAAAATTTTAACCATTACATTTCATATTTTTGTCGCACCTGCGATTCCGACCGATTGAAATGAGCACGGAATTTTTCAGTACTTATTCTGTGACGAAACAGGGGAATCCTCTTTTTTTAAATGAATGTATAATGATGTCATCTTGATCACTGTAGCGACTGGCAACACGTCTGAAGTGAATTGAAAGATTTCTCCGTATTTTGTTTTGCGTTTGGATTGTTTATGACATATATTCAGTGAGAATGATTGAGGGAGGTCCGTGAGCGATGCTTTGAGAATTCTAAAAAAATTTCATAGATCATTATATTGTGTTCCGATGGATCATCAAACCATCTGTGTTCCAAGTACAAAATAGGAGGAAAACCATTTTCGTGTTCTGGGTGCAGTATCAATTAAAACTGAGAACTCGCGTGCAGATTCACTCTTAGGCTAAAGCCAGTTTCATGTTCCGAATGATCTTTAAAAAATCCAGTTGCGGATTAACCTGCTGACGCGTTTCGAAGAAAATCGCTTTTATATTTCAATTGGAGTTAAAAAATTTGTTTCAAACCATTCTTCGAAGTTTGTTATTCGTAAGAAAACCATACGCATATTATGAGAGTAATACCAATTAAAGCTGGGGACTCGCAAGCGGTTTCAAGCTTTCTTATCTGAAGAGCAGTTATAAAATTCTTATTGCAGACATTTATGTACTGCCAGAATCAAAGAAAAACCATTTTCATGTTCTGAGTGTAATTTTAATGCACCGCAAACAGATTAAATGAACCAGTTTTGTGTTCAGACTACAACCATAAATTTTTACGATAGGATTTTTACGAAGCCCCCCCCCCCCCCCCCCCCTCCGCGGCGCTTGTAGTACCTAAATAAGGGGGCGGCGAAATTTCACTCCGCCCCGGGCGGCTGACACCACCCACGCTACGCCACTGCCACCACTAATCCTCCCTATTTATTACTCCCAACTGGGTGTTTCTTAAGGCGACGCTTCCCGGCTCAAAAAGAAGAAGATGGAGAGATATGTAATTACAAATGTTGGACAAAGCGCGCTAATATTTTCAATGATAAAATTGAAGCGAAAATTGTGAAAATGCTTAATAAAACATGACTCATTTAAAATAGAGCAAAAATCTTGTGGGGGTTGTCTAAAAC
Organism: Glyphotaelius pellucidus; assembly: GCA_936435175.1. Taxonomy (NCBI): domain Eukaryota; kingdom Metazoa; phylum Arthropoda; class Insecta; order Trichoptera; family Limnephilidae; genus Glyphotaelius; species Glyphotaelius pellucidus. Next base: position 25,124,792 of record OW386558.1, on the reverse strand, counting down.
AACGTTCAAAAAAACACTGTGAATTTTTTTCATACATATAACTTGTTAAATAATAGAGACCGGCTTGAAAATAAAAATTTTCGGAGCATACTTTGCGATTTTTTTCTATCGAGGGAATTTCATATAATTTGCGTTTCGGCGTGGGGATTGTATAGATATTATCTTTAAAAATAACATGTATTTTTTTAAGAGCTTAAAAACTTCAAATGTTCATGCAAGAAATCGGTAGAAATTCGGGTAGTGGCGGCTTAAAAGTTAACTAGCTGACCCGGCCACGCGTTGTTGTGGCTATTGAAACACAACGCCATCTGTTAATTTGCATGCAAATCAAATCCACACCGTTTGCTCACAGACATTCTTATATATTTAAAATTCTAATAAGTTGAGTATGTAAAAATACTAAACCAATATTTTTTAACATAACGGAACTTAATTGATCTACAACATTTGAATTTTATTGTTATAATCGTTTTTTCTGTATGACTGTTTGTTTCCTCAATAAAAAGAAATAAATTTAAAAAAAAAATAAAAATATTTCAACCAATTTACACTAAACCTTGATAAATTATCATCAGTATATTAATACGTGAAGCAAAAACTTTGTACCCCTTTTTAAGAAAATTGCGCGGACGGAGGAGTATGAAATTTTGCCCACTTATCTATACTATATGTATATATAATATTATAAAGAGGAAAGATTTGATTGTTTGTTTGTTTGTTTGCATTGAATAGGCTCCGAAACTACTCAACCGATTTTAAAAATTCTTTCACCAATAGAAAGCTACATTATTAGCGAGCAACATAGGCTGTACGTTATGGTAAGCTCTGGCGTTATGAAATTTGTATGAATGAAAATGTGTGTATTTCATATATTTTTGCAGGAGGGAGGAAAGGTGGGGTTCGTGGAGAGGGAAGAGACGAGGGTGGTGGAAGGCGGGGAAGGTGGAAGGGAACGAAGACGCACGGGAAAGGATAAGAAGGGAAAGTCAATTTATTTCTTTGAATGGCGTAGCAACGCATGCCAGGAACCATCTAGTAGTTTATATAGAGAAGGAGTGCAGAACGCTTTTTTTTTTTAAATTATGCATAAAAAATCAATAAAAAAAACATTACAATTATGGTCGAATTTCGACCATTGGGTGACCACTAGTACACTTAAACCTTCCTCATGAATCACTCTATATATTGGTGAAAACTGCATTAAAATCCGTTAAGTAGTTTTTGAGTTTATCGCAAACAGACAGACAGACAGACGCGCCGGAGGACTTTAATATATAATTTGTAGAGACACAAAGATAAAAAGTGTAAATAAAAAATGTATAAGTAGGTGCAATACAAGTAGCTATTTCCATTATTTTAAAAAGTTTTACAAAGAAGTATAAATACGAGCGAAGAATAGCAAATGGATGGAACATAGCGTAGGGAGTGTGGCGAACCCATCGCTCAGGGAGTGGAAACACAAACCTGCAATAGCCATCCCAAGCCAAGGTGTGAGCTACCGTGCTCAGGCTGAATGTCCTGGGGAACAGTGTCAAGAACGGTGCCTCCGAGAAACAAGGTCGCATCTCGGAGTATTTAGACCTTACTCCAACATTCGGGGCTCTGCTGGAGTGGACCTTCTATTTCCCTGGTCACTCGTGGGACAAAAAAATTGGACCATTCGAAAACTAGGGGCCTTTTGGGAACCTAGGAGTGCTGAGGCCACCTCCGTGGACTTTCTTCCTGGGGCCCTTAGGAGGAACCAAGAGGAGAAGCCGTGGAGAGGAGAGCTGAGGCCACCTCCATAAACCCTTCCCTTGTGGGGCCTTCACGGAACCAAGGGGAAGGGCACTCTTCCGGCACGGGGCCTTTGGGGAACCAAGGAGGAGTGAAGTGGAGAGATGATGTCCTCTTCCTATGTGGGGCCTTCTGGGAACCATGCAGGAGTGAAGAGGAGAAATGAGGCCATCTCCGTGAACTCTTTCTTATGGGGCCTTTAGGGAACCAAGGAGGAGTGAAGAGGAGAGATCCTTCCCTCCTGGGGCCCTCGGGGAGCCAAGGTGGAGTGGGGCTCTTCTCTTGTGGGGCCTTTAGGGAACCAAAGGGAGGTGAACTCTCCATCGTGGAGCCTTCAGGGAACTAAGGAGTGGAGAGGAGAGATGAAGCCCTCTTCCCTCGTGGGGCCTTCAGGGAACCGCGGAGGAGTGAAGAGGAGAAATGAGACCTGGGAAGACACATTGTCGAACCAGAAGACATAGCTTCATTTCCAATGACAATCCTGGTGAACTTTGTAAAAGGGACTGGATTACTGTCAAAGGAATGAGGTAAAATGGGAGATAGCACAATGGGCCTACGGCCTAAGTGCTCACAGGAACTTTATTTATGTAAACCGTCTCCGCTATTGAAAAAAAAAAAAAAAAAAAAATGGATGGAAGAAATACTGGTCTTTGAAAGAAGTCTTGAAATCCAAGGAGCTAAGTATGCAAATAAAAAGGAAAGTCTTCAATACATGTATACTTCCAGTCATCAACTATGGATGTGAAACTTGGGCACTCACCAAACGTCACAGAGAAAAGTTGGAACGCTGCCAGAGAGCCATGGAGAGAAGTTTGACAGGAATAAGGAAACAGGACAGAGTGAGATGTAGAGTAATAAGGGAGAAAACTAAAGTTGCTGATAAAGTTACCCAAATAGACCAACAAAAGTGGAAATGGACAGGTCACATGATCCGCGATCCACAAGAGAAGTGGTGCAAAAGTGTCACTGACTGGTATCCCAGAGACGGCAAGAGAAGTAGAGGACGTCAGCAAATAAGATGGGAAGACGACCTAAAACTCACGGCCGGACATCATTGGAGAAGAGTAGCGCGTGACAGGTCCCAGTGGAAAATGTTAGAGGAGGCCTATGCCAAGAGGCAAACTGAGCTTCGGGATATATTATAAAAAATAAGAACATGCCAAAATTCATACCTAAGAGAAGTTCAGAATAAAAAGGCTTATTATTATTATTATAAATACGTATTACATTTTAGTGATAAATCCAATTCCAAGTCACTTGATAAATCTACAAAAATAACTTAAAACTATTGTTGATATTCAAACAATCCAGAGGTTACAGGTTCAAATGATAAGTAAGTTTTATTGGCATAATTACGGCTCGTTCCGGAGTGCAAAATATTCTCTGCGCTAAAATTTACTGCCCTGGTGAAAAACCGCCATTCAGAATACCCCGACGGCCTACATGGTCGAGGAGTAAGGCTCTCAAGTGGCAATCCGGAGGTCGCCGATACAAATCGCGTCTAATTTTATTTAATTTATTGATATTTCACAAGTCAATCATTTAAAATAACATTAGGTAGGTATATTTGCAGCGTTCCAGAGTAGAAGATTCTCTCAGTATCGCACTGGTGTAAGACTGCCATTCAGAATTGAAACGTGGCTTTAAATAGCTTTAGCCGTGTTTGGTGACCGGGTCTGAATATTCAGGTTCCTCCTCCCCATCTCATTCCCCTACCCATTACCTTCAGCCTCACAACTAACCATAATTGGGGATACTGTAGTCTCACTCAATTGTTTTACTGGAGTCAGTGCACTATTCATGAAATTATGATGCGCTAACCGCTGAAAACGAACTGTTCTCACATTGGTATTTTTTGAATTCCTTTTAGTCGTTACTAAAAATACATATACATTTCAGTGAAAAGCACACTCTTTTCCTTCTATGATTAACCCCTCAGACCGCGGCATAATATGAATGATGAAATACTCTTTAAAATTTTATAATTCTAAATAAACATATTTTTTTAATGCAAACATGAAAAAGCTTTAAAAATTACTAATAAAGGAAAAAATAAAATCACACACATTTTATAAAACAAATCATTTATAGACGTTATCATAAGCTCGTCAAGTTTCGTGTAATCTAACTGACTAACCATCACGTCGTTTCCTAGGGGCAGGCAGAGAGGACGGACCGCCAAACAACTCGTTCTTGGCATACACTCCTTGCCTCGTTCACATTCATACGTTGTCTCATAGATGCTCTTCTATTATACTCTTGACATGGTCCGACTCAAGTATCTGATTAACTTGGTCATGCCATGTCTTCCTAGGGCGTCGCTTCTACCATTCACATTTGCGTCATATATTCTTCTTACACTCCTTTCCTCTACGTGCCCTAACCATCTGAGCTTCCCTTACTTTACATCAGACTTGCAATATTTGCAGATCTTACAAGATCGTATATGGTTCTACCACACATAAGCCTCAAGGATCTCATTTTTACAGCATTCGGTCTACTTTCATCCTTCCTTTGCCAGTTCCATGCCTCACTGCCATACATCGGGGTAGGTACCAGTTTTTTGTTGGCGCCAACGGCGTTCAGTCCTCCATTAATGGAGTTACCTGCATTTACCCTTCTTTTAATATCTCTATCAGTCTTCCCATCTCTCGTAAACACACTTCCCATATACACCTGCTCATGTAAAAGTAATTAATAAAAAAATAAAAACAAAGTTTCATAATTTTTTTTCAAATTACGGTCGGAAACTTTGTTTTCATAAAGATGCATATTTGTATTATTTTGTGGTTAATGTTTTAATTTAAATAAAGGATGGTGACTTATCTTTCTATCACCGTTTATCATATTTCTCACTATGATGTAAAAGGGTCACAACGATTTCTTGAGAGTTGTTTCCAAAAGCGAAAAAATTAGCTTGAGGGGTTAACCACCTCGCTTTGAACTCTTATCTGTGTATGGGTGTCAATTTCATTTGAATAACTGATAATTAATAATAATTATTGGTAATTATTGATAAATTCTATCTCTTTCAGAGAAATGCTGATACTAATAAATATAAATATTGACAGAAATGCACTTTATTTTATCATGAATTATTGTAGTATTTGAAATATGCTCCAATTATGCCAGTTATAATTATTACGCTTTGCACATCAATTTTCACGGGAAATGTTTTAATGACTGACAGATTAAAATTGACAATAATAATTGTCATTGTCTACATCTATGTCTACCAAGCCCGATGTAAATGTGAAAAATAACTCATTACTGACCATTACACACCCCGTAGGCAAAGAGGACAGACCGCCACATGATGCGGTCTTGATACAAACTTCTTGCTTCAGTCACATTCATGTACCGTCTCATACACACTAGAGTGGGCCGATTTTTTTTTCTTCCGAATTTTTTTTGGCGCTAGTAATAAAAAGTTGTCTTTGCATCTAAAACATCAAAAAAATTTAGTTTAAAAAAAAATCAAAAAATATCCTAAGTTTCCGCAAGACCTCTGAAGTTTGAGAAAATATCGAAATATTTCCATTTTTTCAGCCATTTTTTTTTTTTTTTAAATTTCTTTATTCATTTTGTTTATTACAGGATTGTTTTATATGGTATTTTGACTACCAAGCTAGGCAAATGCCCGTATTATGGTAGTCAAGATTCATAAAATATTAAGTATATAATATTAATAATCATCCATATATATGTAGATGAAAGTACAAGCATATAGCATACATATTAAGGAAAATATTCATACTAGTATTATGTACATGATCACATACAGGAAAGGAGTTAAACTTGAATATTGTTAATGTTAAAGGTGAATCTTGTATAAATAAGAATAAAATAAAATAACAAATAAGAATAAAAGTAGCAAATAATAATATTTTAAGGATAATAGAAATAAAAAATAAGAATAAATCATCTATACAGATGAACAATGATAGTCTTAGACCCCAAAAAACAAAAGCAAGTATTCCTAGGCAGCATATGAAATGGACGAACAATGTCAAAAAATATGAAAAAAAAAACATCAGCGTAACAGCGTTTTGGTTGAAAATTAATTTAGAGATAAGATTTTTTACTCGAGAAATATGAAAAAATAAGAACAGTTTTTAAGATGTAAGGCATTCTTTATAATATTTCCTTCCCTGAGTAAATAACCAGTTCTGTATATTAATGGCATAAAGATCATCAGTTTTCGATGTCTTAATATCAATACTCAGTAAGTTGAACATTTTAGGCGCGATGTAAGAGAACTGTCGTTGGGCGAAAGCTGTTTTTGTTGGAGGAATTTTGCATTTTTGGTGTGATGAATAGCGGGTGTAAATATTTTGTTGAGTTTTGAGTGTTAAATCATTTTTCCTTATGTGTATGAGAATTGTCTTAACGTATAATTGTCTAATGTCTAGGATTGCGAATTTTTTAAAAAGAGGCTCTGATGGGTGAGATGGGTGACATTTTAATATAATCCTTAGTAGCAGCTTTTGAATTAAGATCAAGGGATATATAATTGAAGCTGCACAGCCTCCCCATCCCACGATACCGTATGTGGCTATTGATTGGAATAGTGCAAAATATATGCATCTCATTGTTTGAATGTTCAGGATTGATCTGAGAGAGAGAAATATATAGCACAATTTGCGGAGTCTTTTTGTTGTGAAATTGACATGGTCCTCCCAACGCAGTTGGTCATCTATAACAATCCCCAGATATTTAATTTGGTCGGATTTTTTTAGGTTGGTGCATGAGCAATTATTGTGGGGAGGCGTAGGGGTAATATGGTTCTGTGAGCATGAGTGAATGATAAGATTAGAACAGTTTTGAGGAGGAGTGACTTTACGTATGGAGAAAAGTAAATATTTTGTTTTGTCAATATTAAGAGTCAGAAGGTTGTCGTCTAACCAATGTTTTACTTTATTTAGGCCCTTATTTGCTTTTCCATAGTTGAGTTCCAATTTTCAGCTTCAAAGATGATTACCGTATCATCGGCAAAGGATATTATAGTTCCATTAATTTCCAAGTTACATAAAGTGTTAATATATATTAGAAAGAGAAGTGGGCCTAATACACTGCCTTGAGGCACACCGTACGTGATTGGTAAACTTGTACTTCTGTATTCTTTAGCAGAATTTACAAGAGACGATTGTGACCTATTTGTTAGATAGTTCTCAAACCATTTGAGGGGAGTACCTTTTATTCCTACCTGAAGGAGTTTTTTCAAAAGTATGCGGTGAGAGACAGTATCAAAGGCTTTGGCTAGATCCAAGAAAACAGCAAGGGGCTTGCGGCTTTTATCGAGGTTATCAGAGATTGCTTTTGTAAAAGTTGCAATTGCATCTGCGGCACTACGACCTTTGCGGAAGCCATATTGATTTCCTGACAAAATGTCATTGTCTTCAAGAAATTTGTATAGCCTTCGTTTTACCGTTTTTTCAATTATTTTTGATATCGGACTTAGCAAGGATATTGGTCTATAGTTATTCACTGATGATCTGTCCCCTGATTTATAGATAGGAATAATTGTTGAGTGTTTTAAAGAATTTGGGAAGAGGCCAGTTTGAAAGCTTAGGTTTATGATATGTTTAAGGGGCTTAGTGATGATTGGTTTGAGGTGTTTGATCAATTTAGTGGATATATTGTCGATTCCAGTTGAATGTGTGTTTTTGAGTGATGAAATAATGTCAGTGATTTCTTGTTCTGTGGTAGGAGTGAGATTAAATGGATCATAGCTAAGATTATCGATCGTTATATTATTTGCAAGGTTAAATTCTGACATTCCGTTTTTATTTAAAATATTATTTGCTAAGTCTGATCCGACTGTGGAGAAGAATTTATTGAAATGATTTGCGATTTTTTCTGGATGAGTTGTTGTATCTAGTGTTTGGTCTGCAATGGTTATTTTATTTATAGGTGCGGTAGTTTTGTTGGTATAGCAAATCTCTTTGACAATATTCCAGATTTGTTTATTGTCATTTGCAGCTTCCTTGATCTGTTTTCTATAGTATTCGTCTCTAACTCTAGAGATTATTTTTTTACAAGCATTTCTGCATCGTTTGTAAAATAGGAGAGATTCGTGATTATTGGGATTGTTTTTACAAAATTCGTGAAGTTTATTACGCTTGTGAATACTGTGTAGAATGCCATTTGTTATCCAAGGCTTAAGTTTAATTTTGCGACTACTTTGTTTGTTGTTAGTGTTGGATGTGGAACTTTTTAAACGGTTATGTATGGTGTCGATAAAAAATTCGCACGCTATGTTTGGATCGGTGAATTCATAGAAATTTGACCAGTTTTCCTTGGAAACCAGTTTGAATAGCGTGTCATAGCAGATTTTCTTCGTGGGTATCTTAGATGTAGGTAATTTTTTAATAACATGTGAAAGGGAGGTGATAGTAGCATAATGGTCTGTAACCGTGCATTGGTATACGAGAGATTTGGTATTCAATTTACATTTAGCAAAGACATGGTCAATGCAACTGGCGCATAATTCTGATACCCGAGTGGGGGCCGTAATAGCTGGAATAAAACCGTGTAGAGTTAGCAAGTTCATGTACTCATTTGCTTGGGGATGCATCGTATTTATGATATTAATATTAAGGTCACCAATAACAAGTACATTTTCACAATCCCTCATACACGATAAGGATTGATTAAGTGAGTTTAAGAATGGTGTTATATTAGACTCACTCGGTGATCGGTATATAGATAATATCGTTACGCTATTTTCTATTTCGAGTTTAAGACAGTTTGCATTTGTGATTGAGATTTCTTTAATAGAGTGTTGTATGTGATTTTTGATGTATATGATTACGCCATCATTTTGAGATTTATTATTCTGTGTGTTGTATTGGTTATAGTCTTTTATAGTTTTTGGAATAAAGTTATCTTTGATCCAGCATTCGGTCAGAATAAGTAAGTCAAAATCTGAATCAAGGTCTGTGAGTAGTATAAGGAGTTCATTGAAATTTTTATTAATTGATCTGATATTCATGGAGAATATTTTAAGGTTAGATTGATTTAAGATTTGTCGGACTTCTGTAGCATTATTTGTTTCGGTACATGGAATCTGTGAGATGTTGTCTAATACATTTGTTATGTCTTCCATTATTTTTTTAAATTACTAAAGTAGGAAATAATAATGTGCCAAAAATGTAGTTCTGTATTGGTAACAGTAAATTAATAACATAGTAAGTAAAAAGTATACATATGTAGTGTTGGTTGCAGAATGACTCAGATAAATAAAGTATATGATGGGAGTATCATTTAGGAAAAAAGATATGTTACGAGTATTAACATTAGATTTTGAAGTATGAGGCATAAAAGTTGAACTTTTTTTTTTCTGACACTTTAGAGCAAAGACTATAATATAAAAATATGTATTTTGTTGTGTTTAAACTATAGGTAAGGTTTATGCAGAAATTATAATTGTCATTTAGAATTGAAAAGGTATTATATAACACATGTGTAGTGTACCACACAGGGTGAGGCACACAAGACTGTTAATCAGGGCGGTGGTTCCGATCCACGGAGGTGGCAAGGTGTCGGGCGTTCACCACGTGTATCTTCGTTGTGCTGTGCTGATCTGTCCTTTGACGTAGCCGTTCTGGTCCGTGGAGTAAGAGTATCGTAGGTCCAGGGGTAAGGCGGTGGTCAGTGAATGAAAGAAGCGTGTAGAAAGAAGTTCGGAGCGAGGTCAGCGAGCGAGAAGAGAAGAGGTGTTGTTGGCACGGCTTGTAGTGGATGACATCTTTCAGGGGTTCCGTGGAAGGATCCGTATCGAAGGACCACTTATGTACCACACAGGGTGAGGCACACAAGACTGTTGAATCAGGGCGGTGGTTCCGATCCACGAAGACGTGTAGATGTCGGAGAGCGTCTCAGTGTTGCCGCTTGGAGAGCTAGCTTGACAGTGATCAAAGGCTCGTAATTCCTCCTAATAGACGTACTGGTCCGAAGAGCGTAGGATGTCCGAGGTCCAGGGTTAAGGCGGTGGTCAGAAAGAAAAGAGGCGGATTGAAGCAAGTCAGAGCGTAGGTCGAGCGGGCGGAAAGAGAGATTTTGCAGCGGCGGGTTGTGCTGGATAACTGACTTGGAACTTGGACTTGGATACTATTTAATGACAGAGTTCCTAAACAATGAGTTTACTGACTCTAGCATATTTAAAGGATTTTCTATGAAACTTTACTTGGAAGGGTTTTTTTTGTTTGTGTTGAGAATTGAAACTTAAAACTATACTGCGACTTGATGCAGGAATTATTATTATTAATAGTATTATTATTGTTTTTTTTTTTTTAAATATGTACTTAATTGCCTACTCCTTGCGGAGGATTATTTTAGGTCTTTTGAATTTGGTAATTTCATTCTCGCTATATTGAGCGAGAGAGTTAATGGTCGGATTTTCATGTCCGGCTAGGCCGGCGTAGAATTTTTCCGATTGGGAAACAATTAGCTCCTTTATCAGAGGAATGTTTGTGTCTTTATGGAGAGTGTTAACCCTGATCCACTTCGGCGCATTCAATGCTAATCGAATGGCTTTGTTTTGCAAGGTTTGTAATTTATTTATGTGAGTGTCAGCTGCATGGCCCCAAATGGGAGCAGCGTATGTAAAGCCCGACCTAATGGTCGTCTTGTAGATGAGTAGTTTATTGTCTGGTGATAATTTACTATTTCTACCTAGCATAGGGTAGAGTGCTGCAATTGACTTATTAGCTGATTTTACTTTTTCATTAATGTGTTTAGCCCACGTTAATTTGGAATCTAGGGTTACTCCGAGGTATTTAATAGATTTTTCCCATGGAACCTGTTCCCCGAATAATTTAATGTTCGGGGGCTGTTTTGGTAGTCTTCGTGAGAAAACAGTAGCGGCACTTTTGGAAGGATTAATTGAAATTCTCCATTTTTTACAAAACTCTTCGAAAAGAGTGGCTTGGAGCTGTACGCGGCTTGTAGCAGTGGTCGCGACAGTAGAACTTGAGATAACATTTGTATCGTCGGCGAATTGGGAAATTTTTACATTATGGTTCATTGGTGGCGGAATATCGCTAGAATAGACGTTAAACAGTTTAGGGGACAATGAACCTCCTTGGGGGACACCGGCTGTTAGTGGACGTTCTGATGACAGAATTTCATCTAGTTTTACTCTAAAAGTCCGATCAGTAAGGTAGCTATATACCATTTTAATAAATGAGATGGGAAAGCCCATAAGGTACATTTTATATAATAACCCGTTATGCCATACTCTGTCGAATGCTTGTCGTATATCAAATGTAAGGATCACTGTATGTTTGTTTAAGTTGAAGCCTTCAGTTATGATCTCGACTACGCGGAGAAGTTGATGAATTGAAGAGTGACCAGTCCGGAAGCCATGTTGGAAATCTGGCAAAATTTTATTTTCATGAATAAATGATTCTAATCGAACGAGGATAATTTTCTCAAGAATTTTACCTAGGCAAGGAAGGAGACTAATTGGGCGATGGTTTGTGGTTAATAGTGGGTCTTTGCCCGGTTTAGGTATTAAGATTACATTTGCTTGTTTAAATGCTTTAGGAAAGCAACTGAGTCGTAGTGATGCATTATATATGGCAGTTAAGGCGCAGATGCCTTTTAAGGGGAGGCATTTTAGAATTTTATTTGATATTCCGTCTGGTCCGGCCGCTTTTTTATTTTTAAGAGAGTTAATAATTTTTTTAATTTCATTAGGTGTTGAGAATTTGATTGGCAAGTCAGATTCTGTATTTAAAATAGACTCTACTTTTGAATCCACCATTGTAACGAAGGATGGGTCGTCGTGATCAGTTATTGGGGTGAACTGGGCTTCAAGGCTGTCTGCAAAGGCTTCTGCCTTGTCTGCAGTAGAGTACACTACTCCGTTTGGGCCTTGAAGGGGAGATATTCTAGTATTTGGTTTCCTGAGAGTCTTAGAGAGCTTCCAGTAAGCTGCTCTGTCATTTTCGAGGGATGATATGAACTCGTGCCAGCGTTCATTGCGGAAATCGTTTAAAGCATCTCTTACTTCGCGTGATAAGCGGTTATAATGCATTTTTACTAAAGGATTGCAACTTTTTTGCCATTCTTTACGAATTAAATTTTTCTCCCTAATAAGATCCTTAATCTCTTCGGGGATGCCATGTCGTCTTGTGTCGTTGGGAATATCGACGGAAGCCTCATTGATGCAAGATTTTATTGATTTTATCAACGTAGAAGTGGCGGTGTTAAGACTCTCTTTGTCGGGTATAGAAGTTGGCACTGTCATAGATGAATTAAATAACTCGATGAGTTTAGGCCATTTAATTTTTTTCCGAGTTGGATTATGTGGGACCAGTGGATTTGATCCTCCTGTCAAAGTAAGAAGAATAGGATTATGGTCGGATGCGAGTTCGTTTAGAACTTTTAGCGAGTGAACGTGACTTGTGTCTTTGAGGATGATTATGTCAATTACATCTGGCCTGCCGTTTGGTGGCTGAAGGGTTGGTAGGTCAGGGGCGTCTACGGCGATTGAATTAGAGAGAGCATATTTTGCAAGATCTCTACCTTTTTTGTTATCATATAGACTGTTCCAGGAGCCATGCTTGGCGTTCAAATCTCCGGCTATAATAGTGGGGACGTTTTCGGAGAGAAGTGAGTCTAGTTCAGAGGGAATCAATTTACGTTTGGGAGGGCTATACACAGATATGAATTTAATTGGACCGGAAGAAGTATTGATTTTAACCGCGGTGGATTCAATATTATCATTAGAGAATGCATGTGCTAGACAATGATCAATGTTGTTTTTAACAAAAATTGCAGTACCGCCGCCTTTATTGGAGGTTCTGTCATCTCGAAATATATTATAATTTGGTATTCTTAGGTTACGTGATGGTTTTAGCCACGTTTCATTTATAAGAAATACGTCTAGATTATAATCGTGGAGAAATTCTATTATTTCCTCGCGGTATGCTAGTACTGTGCCGTTGGCATTCCAGTACGCTGTTTGTAAATTTGATTTATTGGCGCGTTGTCTAGCCATTGTGATTTTTAATATATGTCTGTATGGAACTTAGCTCTTTGGCGAAGTTTTGCATAAGGAATTGGAGCTCTGTAGCTCGTTCGATGAGGATTTGGATTTCGCTATCCTCGGGTTTAGAAATTTGCGGCGGGGGAGGAGGAGGAAGATTGCTTTGGGATGTTTGGGGGGACTCAGGACGGCGTTCTAGCCGGAATTGTTGGCTGAAGGCCGGGGTTTTGGGGGGCCGGATTTCCTGATGGGAGCTACGGCTTTTGAAAAAATTTGGCGCAGGCCAAGATTGCGAAGTTGAGGGAGATACGGAGGAGGGTTGGTTTTCATTGATGGTGGTGGTGACGGGCTCGGACCTAGGGTTTACTCTTTCAGGCTGTGGCTGAGGGCCGGAAAAGCCTTGGTTCTGTCGGTAATCTCGGCGGTATTCATTATAATTGGGGTTTCTATTCGACTGACGTTGATAGTTGTAATTACGGTTTCTGTTGGAATTATAGTTATTGTGATGGGGTCTGGCAGGACAGCCCTTGTAATTTGCCGTATGAGCACCCTGGCAGAGGGCACACTTTGCTGGAGTATCCGTTGGTTTTTTACACTCCGAGGATCTGTGGGGCTCTGCGCATTTAACGCAGCGCTCCTGACCGTGGCAGCAGTTTGCCGAGTGGCCATGTGTCTGGCAACGGAAACATTGCCCCATCCTTGTTCTGTTTCGTAACGATTCTACTTGGATACGTAGGTGGAGAACAGTTTGAAGATCTGTGAAGATGCGTTTTGCGTCTTCATTTTTAGTTAAATTGACCATTACTAGTGGAATCGGTTGACGAGACCGACCAGATTTCATTCTGTGAACGGATAGTACTGGGAATTTTTTGAGGGCTAGTTCAAACTTTACCTCGTCCGTGGGGATATCTTCCGGGATGCCTCTAAGGACTACTTTTAGAGGTTTATCCTCTGGGAGCCGGTAAGAATGATGTTCGATATTTTTGGCAATTAATATCCTAGTTATGTTACTATGTTCTCTTGGAGTTTTCGTTTGAATGTGAATAAATTTACCCATATTCTTCGCGAAGAAATCTATACCTTTTTCTTCAAAGCTCCTGAAAAGAGCGGTTGTTTCGTTTTTTTTATGTAGGACGATTGGGGGAATTCTAGCAAATTTACGTGGTTGTTGTTCAGCTGGTGAGGTTTGATCCTCTTGTGCTGTAGAGGAGCCAGGTGTAGGAGAGGGTGTTCTCAGAGCTGCAAATTTATTGGTTGCGAATTCTGGGGAGGTTGGTCGCGTTTCAACATTAATTTTTTTTGATCGGGGAGAGGAACTGGGAGAATGTCTCGGGGAATTTACAGGGGTTAAAGTGCCCCTTGAGCAAGTGCGCGTGCGTTTACGCCCTGAGACAAGGTTGAACCTTGTCTCGTCAGAGGAAGAGTAGCATTCTTCCATATCAGAATCTTCGTAGTGTCTTCCTGGGTTGGGAGAGGGTAGCCGCCGAGGAGAAGGAAGCCGCCGCGGGGAGAGTGGTGACTGGTTTGGAGCTATGCTTTGAGAAGCCATTTCATGTCGGATTAAATAATTTAGGTGGATTTTTTCCTCCGGGGATAGATCTTTATTGATTCTAGCAAACATAAAAGCTGCTAGGTTATTTTCATAGGCGCTCATGATTTTAGGGTTGGAATTTCTAGATATAAGTAATTAGATTTGAGTAGCAACCGGCTGGAAATGCTTTTAGTCTGTTGGAAATACCCGTTTGGACAATGGAACTTTATGAGTCTCTAAGTGGGGTAAAACCGAGTGTAAAGTGCTTTTAATAAATAAAGGCTATAACTGTCCGTGAGGTAATTAGTGCATTCAAAGGGCGTTTGAAAACTTGGGCCGGGGAAAAACGCGGCAAAAGTGAATTTTACAAGATTATTTAATTTATATGACGTCGGTGAGAATGAATAAAATTTTTGAACTCTGACAAAAAAAACAATATCACAAGTACAAGTAAGTCCAAATACTCTCACCAGAGATGATGGAAGGGTGTCTGCTGTAGATGTTGTCTGCTGCTGGATGCTCAGCGCTGATTTTGTGGTTTTTCCAGGAATCTGGACAGTCCTACTCTTCTTTCAGACGGGGAACCAAAGTCGTGGATTATAAACCAGAAAAGTTCAAAGCACTTGCACTTGAATTTGTAGAACGGATAATGTTTGAATCGCTGAAGATTAATTTAATTTTGACACATAAACGCGTGTTTGCGTAGATCACATGCGAAGAATCGGCACTTGTCGCGAATAATCTCCGAAGGAGCAAAACACGAAAGAACTGACTTTGTAACTAGATAACTGTATTAAAAACACAATGGTTGGTGAAGTCGCTACGTTTAGACGCAGAGCTGTTGACGGTTCGGCAGGCGAATCGAGTCTCCACTGACTTGGAAAGGGGGCTGCACCCCTATTTAATGCTAAGGCCGTGCCGTGCGGCCGGCCGACCGTTCCCTCTGTCCGCTCGCTCATCCCCACTCCAACATTTTATTGATCATATACAAATTATTATAATTGTTTACACATTATTTAAAAGACAAGTACGTGGGCACGTTCCGCCCTGCCGGGGGGTCGCGTCGTTCCGAAATACGTCCGTTACATGTAGGTTTGGGTTCGTATGAAATATAATATTGGAACAAAAACTTCAATGTAATATATGAGAGACATACATCCGCAAGCTTGCCAAAAATATGAAGAATTAAATCAAAAGAATTACGCTCCAAAAAGGTAGTCATTGGAGTAATATTGATTTTATAAATGATCATGTTACGAGGGTAAATATTACGTAGAAAGAAATAATATTTAAATATATAAATATTTACAAACAGATGTTCATTATATTTAGTTTGTTGATGGCATTTCAGGTAATGACAACAGTAATCGATCTTTGTTTGTTTCACTGACGAGTATTGCAGGCGTTCCGAAGTCCTTACGTATGTATATTTGTCCTTGTTTAATCCACGCGTATTTAAATTTGTTGTCTCTTGTTGCCTTACGGGCCAGGTACCATAGGTGTTTGGCTCGAAAAGTCAGGTGTTCGGAAACGTAGACTTTCGAGCTAGTGCCAGCAATTCCCAGTTGTTGTGTATTTAATTTTTCATCTGGACTGGATGCTTGCTTGTTGTAGGTTTTGACATCAGAAAGAAATTGGTCGCGGTCCATGTTAGTTTTGAATTTGAAGATGATGGGTTTATGTTCCTTATTAGTTTTTTGAGAAATTCGGTAAGCTGCTTCAACTTCATTTGTATTTACATTAGACTTTGTAGTTTGACGAATGTTATAGAACACATTTTTTAAGTTCTCACCCTTTAGTTCAGGGATTCCCCGAACTTCAATGTTTTTAGACCTATTTGCACGGTCCATAGTATCCATTTGCCCTTCCAAAAATTCAATTCGGGTTTCAAGTTTAGTGTTTTTATTTTTTAGTTCTTCATTTTGTTCTTCTAAATTATGAACTCTTATGAGTATATCTTCATATTGCTTACTCATATTCGATATCGTTTCTAGAATTTTATTATTTTGTTTAATAATAGCGTTTTGAGATTGAAGGAGCTCGTTTGAATTATATGCACTCAAATCGGTCGAGTATTTGATGGTATCCTTGTTTTGTTTATTGGATACTACTTCCAATGGTTTGCCATCACTGCCCGTCATCGAATTGATGCACTGCTTGCATTTTGTTGAGCGCGTCGTTCTTTGGTGAGGCGGCGATATGTGTTTTCTGTCACGCCACCACAGTGGAGGTGAAAAGTCCCTTTGCATTTTGAGCAAACGAACATAGAATCGTCGGAGAGAATGTTTTCTGGGCAGGCACGGCACTCACTCATGTTGAATTTAGAGGTACGACTTTTGGTGACTTATCAAATTTATTAAATTTTTAGAAGAATTATTTTCAGTGTTTTGCGCCTGTCTGCTGTAAAGTCCGCAACAGGGCTAACTTTCTTGACTTGTTTATTTGTTGTCAAATGAATAGCGGTGATCCGTATCGGGATTTATAATGTTTATATTTTTATTAATTGGACAATTTAGACACTGTTTTTTGTGTTGAATATCCCACCGAAGTGGTATATACACTGCTTCACGGATATTAGTTAAATATTCACTTGAGTTTCAGAGATTTTTATGAATGTTTATATTCTTCGTTTAGTCACTGTGAATGAGATTTTTAACGGCTGATAAATCCGAAAAAATACACTGAATTGAATTGGAAATAGGCACAGTCGATGCGCTTTAGTAACTACAGCAATTTACGATTCGATCACTTTAACTTTTCCTGTTATTATCTTTAATAATCTAGGAGATGACAGTGGCACGACACTTTGTTTGGTAGGTAGGTACTTAGGAATGCATTGCACAAAATATTCTGAAATAGTTTAAAGATTTTCAATTATGAGCTCTTGTTAAATAAAGTCTATAGCTTCGTTGTATAAAACCACCATTTATTATTTTTGTAGTGGTATGGCACTAAACCACGTCCGGCCGCAGTCCCCAAACCCGCTTGAGCAGCGCGCCATATTGACCGTTCCTTAGTCGACCAAGGACCCTCCGTGATATTGTTTTGTAGGTAACTAAAAGTACTTTTAAAATATGGGGTTAAGCTTCTTTGCCAACCATTTCGAAAGAAAGAATTACAAAAATTATTAAGGCATATCAACATAAGTATATAAACTTGTTGAAGTCAGAAAAGGGTAGAAGAAATACAGTTTCCTTCCAAAAAAGACTCTCTCCATTTAAAATCACAAGCTACCCACTGTTTGTTATTGATATTGTAAATGGAAAGACAATGAATGCAATTTATTAATGCAAATTACAGACAATAAATGAAAGTTTCCCCTAAGGAAAAAGAGTTTTTGGAAGACCAAAGAGGTGAGAGAAAGATGTTCATCGGCAGTGTTGATATACCGACTACGAAACAATTGCTAAAGCCTATGAAGAGAAAATGATAAGATCTTACCAAATTAAATGAACAGGATGAGAAGAAAAAGCTTTAGAATTTGTGGATACTTTGAATCATTGTTTATCATTGCTTATCATTATCTTCCACCTTAACATCAAAATTATCTTCTCCGGTCGCAAAATCAAGTCGGCTACTTAAGACTAATAACACCGTCTTTCCGACAACCAGCAATTCTTCGTCTTTTACAGTTCTCTCCAAGATCTGACAGGTTCAGGATATCGGATCGAGCTGGAGCAGCAATCGCTTCTGCCATTTAAATAATTTCAACATAATCACGCAGGATAATAAAGTTATAGACAATAATAGACTGCGTCGCGGACGTCCGCGTAACAGATCTGTACTCATCAAAGCTATGTGCATAAAGTAAGAAGATTATTTTTTAATGGTCGAAAGGATAAGACCTTAGCTAATATAAAAAAGACACAAATACTATGAAAGCACAGTACTCGAAGAATACGTATCGATAATCGAGGAACCAATTTTCTTGACGCGTATTATGCCTAGGTCAGCATTGCCGTAAACACAGCCAAACTAATAATGGAATATTTTGCTGGTCAAAACATTTCACTCTAGCATTTTAAAGCAATTGGGTGTGACGGCACAAATTTTAACACAGGAATAACTGTTGATGTGATTCAAACGATGGAGAAATACTTGAATGGACCGGCACAGTGGCTGATCTGCATTTTTCATTGCAACGAGCTGCTTCTACGCCATTTGATTATGAAGTCGGATGGTACAACCACTGGACTTCATGATTTTTCCGGCCGTAGGTTCGACTCTTCATAATTGGCATAATTTACCGGTACAATCTTTTTTTAAATTTATGTTGAGTATTCAACACCAAGATTTAAGCACCGATCAAAAATATTTGCTTGATAGTTTGAAAGTAGCTTCCAGCGGACGTTGTCATCCTGATATTGCCAGAAGAACCCAGGAGTGATTACTACAGCGAGTCAAATCCCACGATTATATATTGGAAGCGCAATGCCATCATATTTTTTCGTTATGTTAGCCACGTTTATCTTGAGGGCATACTCTCTTACGTAGTTTGATATAAAACTACATGAGTCGTGCAAAAAGGTGCAAGGCGTATTTTTAGCACGATTAAATATTCGCGCTTTCTTCCGGGTGAATTAAAAGCAATAGTTAATCCTGTACAGCAAAGGGCATACTTCGCTCATACTGAAAATTTACTCTTGTCAATGATAACCGATGAATCACCTACTATAAAAAAACTTGGAATAAAGCGTTTATCGAAAGCCAGAGAATTCCGGACAGAAAATCGAACATTTAAAGTACCCCCATTGAATTTTGATGCACAATCCTACTTTGATTTGATATTTTGGCAAGATACGCCAAACATGAATCTTCTCATTTTGGAAAATGTAACGGAAGAAGAATTAGAAGAACTTAACCTAACTTCAGAAGTCAGTTCCATTTACAAAGAAGCTTTTTCCCATATTTTAATAATACTTTTAGTTACCTACAAAACAATATCACGAAACGGAGGGTCCTTGGTCGACTAAGGAAAGGTCAATATGGCGCGCTGTTTGAACGAGGGCGGGTTTGGGGACTGCGGGCGGACGTGGTTTAGTGCCATACCACTACAAAAATAATAAATGGTGGTTTTATACATCGTAGCTATAGACATTATTTAATAAGATCTCGTAAATTAATATCTTTAAACTATTTCAGAATATTTTGTGCAAAGGCTGAAAAAATGGAAATATTTCAATATTTTCTCAAACTTTAGAGGTCTTGCGGAACTTTAGGATATTTTTTGATTTTTTTTAAACTAAATTATTTTTATGTTTTAGATGCAAAGACAACTTTTTATAACTAGCGCTCAAGGAAATAAGAACTTTTTTTTTTCGCCATACAGTCGCGGCCCACACTAATACACACCCTTCTGTTATTCTTACTCTTGACATTTATTTATTTAACAAACAATAAATAGCTTATACATTCAACAAAGAGATAAATATATACTAGGGTCAGTCAAAAAGTAATGCCTCCTATTTTTTTCTCCTTTAATTGTCAATAAATAAAAAATGCATTTACACACTATTGACGATTAATTTGTTACTTTTCAATATAATATCCGTCCATTTCCACAGCTTTGGTCCATCTTTTAACAAGGGCAGGTATCAGTGTTGTAAAAAGCACCATCACATCCAGAACACTATCGCCATAACTTTCCCCGCCGATCACACAGTTTTGATTTTTTTTGTCCTTGGTGAATTTGTGTGATGTCATCCCATTGACTGCCTCTTTGATTCAGGTTAAAAAAAAATAACCCATATTTCGTCTCCAAGTGTTGTGAGGCTATTGTTTTTCTTGTTTCTTTTTTCTGGCCGGTTAACTTTCTTGGTACCCACCTTGCCCAAACTTTTGTTGAATAATCAGTTGTCGAATAATCGTCATCACTATGATTTTACTGAGGAAGAGAATGCGACATCTGTAGTTATCTGGGGTCACCACGAATGATGTCATCAACTCGCGTGCAGTCTCTGCAATCAACGGCCTGCGCCGTTCTGCTTTTTTGTCGTCAGCCAACTACGTTTGTCTTTCAGCTTCGTTACAGCGATTAACACATCGTCTTGTAGAGCTGACATCCACTGTTGCATCACGGTACATTTTTTTCAGTTTTTCATGATTGTGAATGGGCGCTTTACCCAGTGGCGTAGCGTAGGTGTGAGCCGCCCGGGGCGGAGGAAAATGTTGCCCCCCTCCCCCCCCTCTTATTTGGGCACTTCCAACCGGAAGTCAAGCGTCGGGGGGCGGGGGGGTATACGAAAATCCATTTTTATTACGACCTCATTTCATGCCGATTTTTATAATCACATCACATGTGACGAATATTCTTCCAATAAAAATCATGTTCATAAATTCTACTACCAATTTATAACTACTCTCGGAAATCGAGAATGGTATCTATATAATAGGATTTTGCATCTCGAATTTTTACACTGTGTTTAGAACGCAAGACAGCTTTTAACTTGATTGATCCTATGTAAGAGTTCCCAAAAATAGTTACACACGGAACAGTCAATTTTACTCAAACATTAAGCTTCAAGAACAACTCAAATATTAAGGTTCACTCGGCAAACGATGAATTTGCAACTTGTTATTTAATTTATCGTTATATTCTAAATACCAAACTGGTTTAAATTAAATCTGTTTGCGGCCAATTTATGCTTTAAATCAAATAAGCGTTAACACTGTACTTACAAGTTTATTATAACAATTTACATCGTACCATGATTTATATTTACAAAATATTCATAAAAAACAGTGGGAGCGAACAAGTAGTGATTTACGAGCTGTTACGTCATCGGCAATCTGGAACAGAATGGTTCCTCTTAATTCATACCGGCAGTCGGTGACTGCTTGACTTTTGCTATCACAATCCCTCCAATTGCAATGTACTGTAATGTGAAATAATTATAACTGTAAAAAAAATAATAGTCATAATAAAAAAATGCATAATTTGTGATGAATGAACATTGTTATTGTTTAACGTTGCCAGGTTGGTGGAGCCCCAGGGCTTCATACACGACGGGCCGGGGAACTACTCCATAGGGGTGAAGTGCAGTTGGCTGATAGACGCAGGAGGAGCCAACACCACAGTGCGGCTGCACATCGAGGAGTTCGCCACGGAGTGCGGCTGGGATCACCTCTACGTGTACGATGGCGACAGTGTCGACTCTCCTCTTCTGGCCGTCCTTAGGTCTGTCTCTAGTTAATGCCATATTTTTCTTCAATGCGCAAATACATCATCATCATTATTAACTCAGTGCTATATTACAGATTTTTTTAGAATGAAGATTTTTGTTGAAATGTCACTGTTGTACAATCTAGGTTCGCTTGCACCAACTTGTGGTGTACACAGCATGTTTCAATTGGATTTCTAAGGAGATTTCTCCTTACAGCGGACTGATGTACAAGGATTCGTACGCAGTGGGAAGCGTGCCTGAGATAATGACGCATTCGGGTTCGGTGCTGCTGCACTTCTTCTCAGACGATGCATACAATTTGTCGGGTTTCAACATCTCCTATGCTATCAACGCCTGTCCCAGCAAGTATTCTAGCCAAAACTGCTCTGGTTAGTATATTTATTCAATCTATTATATAAACAGGACGTTTCTGATAGATTTTAACAAGCAATTCCTAAGCTTATTTGGAGTAAAAGAGATGCAGCTCAATAAATAATGTTTGAGTGGGCATCGCGTTTGGGTCCCACCCGGGCGTCCTGTGTTTGATTCTTCGGCTGGCTAAGTCCTGTAGTAGTAGGAGATTTTCAAACATTGTCGGGTTATTCGTAACCCGGAAATGTTTGTCTTTCTTAAAAAAAATAAAAATAAATATCCAAGCTTTGCCAGGCAATCGGAACAAGGTACAGATTAAATGCTAAAAAAATTCTCAACTCCCTATAATTTGCATTATTAAAAATAGATTTTACGTGAGTCCAGGCGTACGAACCCCAAATAAACATTTAGATTAAACTGTTGGACTCGCGCCAATATTATTAAGTAAACTTAAACTTTTTATGTGTTAGTTTGAAATAGTTTAAGAATTCTCTCACACACGTGTCGGACTGAGAACCCTCCGTTGCAAATTGTACAATTCATTCTGATCACAATAACAACACACAATCTCTCTGCGTTGCTCAAAAACTAATATCTAAAATAATATTAAAAAAAAAAACATTTTTACTTCCTTCTGAACTTATGTTTAAAGGATTTAAAGTTAGAAAAATAAATACTCTGTTCCTTTACTACGCAACTTTACAAATGTATAAAGAAGTTTTAAACAAAGCCATACCATTCAGAAACATACGAGGCATCTCGTTTATGAGCGCGCACTGCATTTCAAAAAGAATCACAACTCACTCTCTTCGGAACTCGGAACCCGCAACTCTCATTAACAACTTTCTACTCTCTGCCTGGACTGCTTTTTCTCGCTTGGACCTCTACAACCACTTTTAAAAAAAATTTATTTTGTTATTTTTTTGCAGTGTTTTAGGAAAGAATATGTCCTTACTGGGGTACCCCATTCCAAGGTCACATTGTACATGTTTTTGTGTTTGAATTATAAGTCAATACATATTTTAAAGTATTACAAGAGGACAATTATAAAATATCTAAAAGAAAGCACAATACAAGCATAAATCTTTATTTGGTTGCGAAATTCTATCTATGTTCTTCCTTCCAACGTCCAAAATCCATATGTTAATTCTTCTTTTGAAGTCGTTTATTTTTTTTACGGTTTTTATTGCAAGAGGGAGTATTTAAATAATATTATAGAGAAGTTTTGTACTTTGTCCAAAAGTCGTTTCAGTTTTTGATTGGTGAAATGCATGTTGTAATGTGGATCTCGTGAATCGGCCCGAGTTTGTCCGTGTAAAGTTATCCATGTTTTGAATGTGTAAATTAGAATATTTTTTGCCCATAATTGTTTCAGTGACATTAAATTCAGTGCATCAAAAACATAGTCTGTAGTTTTGACTTATGACTGCCTTTTCTCCCCTTGTATATACGACCGGACTAGGCTCTGAACACCGAGCAGTTCTCTGACTAGGCACCCTGTCACCCCTATCACCCTGGCACCCCTATTTTCACTTGTTTATTCCACAGTCATTGTAAAGGACAACCGTGTGGTACAGGAAATAATGATAATTGTCACCTCTCTTAAAAAATTTTGTACATTTTTTTAAATTTTGTAAAATTTTTAATATCTCCTGATTTATTTTTTTATAATAATCGTTTTTATTGTATGTTTTTTAATCTTCTTTTAGGTCATGGTTCATGTGAGCACTCCGTGTGCACATGTCACGAGGGTTGGACTGGCAAAGCTTGCGATAGGCAAACATGTCCAGGTATTATTATTTTATCTATAATTCATAAGACTTAGTTTTATTCAAAATTCTATTGAACTTCACCTTACGCTCATTTTAAATGCCAGGAAAAAACGAAAAAATGTCAACGTTAACGTAATATTTTGCAGGTTAATTTTATGCTATCTTATGTAATACTTACTGAAACACATTCCTTGAATACTAAACTATACATAAATATAACATTACTTGCGTTTATTTGATGAATTTATACGTTTTACGATCATTTCATCGACCGCGACGCGAGACTTGACACCCGTGTCTGCCCGTGTCATCTGACAGCCGAGCGGCGGGAAAAAGTTCCAGGCCGTGTCATATGTTATAAACAATTTCAAAGAAAATATATCGCTGCTCTAGATGAGTTCACGGTATCTTATATCTTATGAACAAGAATGCCCCAAGCGATTCTGACCTTATTCTTCATACGTTTTCTTTATACATAAGGGTTAAAATCGCATAACAAAATTATTTTTTAGTGATTATTTTGGCCTGCGCCGATGGTACGCCGGCGGACGAACGGCAAGGGAGCGGTTTTAAGATGTTCTGTTTGTAAGTACTATATTATTTATGAAGACGGTTGCAATTTGATCACCAAAAATTACTCGATTCAACTATCTCAAAATATTTTTTTCCGTAAATGTAATGTACTTTAATCCCATTGATTAAGATTACTTGAATTATGTTATGGAAATTTCCAAATAAAATCGAGGTTCGTTGAGATTACAAGTTGCTTTATTTAAGTTATCAGCGCCCTTGAGATGATTTTTCATAAAAATGGCACTTATAAATAAGCCGAAACTATCGTAATGTTAACAATTGATATTTAACTGGACCAGATGATCTTTCTATAAGGGGCTCTAAGTTATTCAGTCAAAGCCCGGCCCTCTTTCGTATGGCTGCGGCTGTTACCTTAACTGCTTTAAGTTCAAGTTTAAGCTCAAGTTTTATTTCATTTGTAAATGTGTTGCTTAATTTTTTTATATATCTGCTACCGGTTTTGACATAGCTTCAACAAAGGAAAACCTAGTTGGTTAAGCATTGTAGTATGTTTTTTGTTTGTTTATTCGAAAAAAATAATTAACATATTATTTTTACAAAAGTGGTGATTATGGCGTCTCTTTGGATGACAAGAAGCACTGAATGTATTGTTAAAAAAAAACTGCTTTATCATCATGCTTGACCAAATTAATCGAGATGTCGCCCGCTTGTCCATTTGAAGAGATAATGCAGTTTTGAAATAAGGTGTTACAAGGTGAATAATTCATATCATCTAGTGATTTGAATATTTTTGCTATTCATTGAGGTTCCTCCTTTAGTTGTGTAAAATTGACAGCTGACTTATGCATATTTAAAAATTACAAAAAACTATAATGAGATTAATTTAAGTGGATGGAATTTATTCGGGAGGCCCCCACATGTCGCAGTTGACAATCAAGATTAGTGTTCTGTTTTTCCTTTGAGATTCTGCCAGATCGCTATTTTTTGTAATATATGGTTCGCGCAAGGTAGAATTCTCAATCATAATTTTTTAGCATTACGCTCAGAGTTGGGTTATTTACACGCCCCAGATTTGCAAATTATAATACACAAGCTTAAACATTAAAATCTCAATACATATTTTAATTTGTGCGCTTAGAAACCTTAGAAATGAACATAAAATTAGAAATTGAATTTAGTTCAACAAAATAGTAACATCCTGTAAATTACCATTATTGATTATGTTCCCTCTTTATGTTGACTCCTCCCACCATTCTCATCCTCTCCCAAAATCACCCCATTACCCCCTTCTAATAAAATCTAATCAATTCTGTGCTAGTTGTTTTTAAGTTAGTTTTAAGATTGCTAGTGAAGTCGTGGATGTGCCAAAACCAGCAGTAGATAAATAAAAATTAAGTAACAAATGCACACATGCATTAAAACTCTTAAAAATTAAAGGTTCATACTTAGGTACTACTTAACTGACATCTGTTGAGATGCCACAAAAATATGGTATAATTAACTATTATACATATATTGACATCTGTTGGAGGATGTTGAAACTACACGATTAATCTTATACTCCACAGTAATGTATCTTTTGATTGTCATTAACTCAAAGGTACTCAAACACTGTTGTGGTTACTTAGTTCGTGAAGGGGTCCAAAACACCAAAGGCTATTAATAAGGCTTATGATGACTTGTTTCTTCTTCCTTCTGTCCTTTTCCTTTTGTCCTTTTCCTTTTCCCTATGGGGGTTGGTGACCTTTCGCATCAATGCGGTGCCTCCATTCGTCCCTTTCCTGTGATCCCGCATATGTTAGGCCTAGCAAACCCTCTCCTCGCACAGCCTCTGGAATTGATCTCCCAACAATGTCTGTGGCGGCCCACTGGATGTCTTCCCTCTGGAATAGAACTCTAAATTTTCATCGGAATTGCCAATGACAACAATGAAAGAAAATTATTTATGGTTTTCAGGGAATTGTTCAGCGGCCAGTGAGCAGGGGACTTGCCAGCGCTCTGCAGCTGGGATGCAGACCTGCGCCTGCTCCGAGGGCTTCGGGGGACATGACTGCTCACAGACAACCAAATACGGTAACTAAAACAAACACACAGAAACACCCAAAAAATAATGAGAAATTTGTCAAAAATAATGAAAAAACTTTCAGGTCTGTACAAATTAATAGCTCAGAAAACACATCAAATTTACTTTAATTCCTTAAAAAAATTATTGGACATTTTAAATTGCTTGGATGCGTGTCGAATGAGGACGTGTATTTTCAAGTCCTGGTTTCTTTCTAAATTATCCGGCGTTTTCTTGAACCGATTTCCCCGAAAAGTGATAAATACACGCTTGATTTTGTGAATTAATTGTACCTCATTACCTTAAAAAGTAATGTTTGATTTTTTAAAATATATTTCTAAATGCATTAAAATATTGTTCGTTTTTAATAAAGTCACACAAAGCTCAGCGTGATTGGGATAAACCGAAGGACAGTTCGAGCTTTAAGTGATTTATTGTAGACTAAACAAAACAGACTAGTGTATCCGTAAGAAAACTATATGAATACAATTCATGTCTCCTTATATACAAAATAAACAATAAAGTCGTACATACAAACACAGAATTCATTAAAGTGTCCCAAGTACACAAACACTTTACACAACAAACGATGACATACATTTAAAAACCATCCACACTAACTATGGTAAACAATCCAATGGTTACGAGGGGGGAAACATATAATTTCCTCCCAAACGACATTAAAAATGAAAAAAAGCTCGGTAAATTTAAAAAAAAATTATGAATTTTTATTCTTGATAAACAAAGTAATGAAATGGAATAATGTAATATTTAGTTCAGTTTAATGTATTTAATTATTTCTAGTTAAATAAGTCAAAATGTAATTTTATTTTTCATCACTCAATCACTGAGCAGAAGGTAAGATTTTTTTCTTTTTTTTAAAAAACGCAATTTTCGTCAAAGAAATTCATAATTATTACTTTCAGATTTCTCAGATTTTGTTTACTACGAATAGATAGACACAATCTATCCTTATTGAAACCTACAACAGTACTTCGTTGATGTACCTGCATCATAGTTAAATGGCACACTTGAAGTCAAGGGGGGTTTGAGACTTCTTGTTATTTTTTCAACATTTATTTTAATTCTTTATATTGGGTTAAATAAAAGTAACTATTTAGTTTTGCTTTTATTTAAACGAAGTTAAAACAACCTATTTTTGTAAGAAATGATAAATAAAATAACTTTTATTTAACCTTTACTGAAAATTAACTTTAACTCTTTTCAATGCAATTGGCCATTACTCACACATATCAAATTCATCTTACAGTCTGTCTTGAAAATTCATTCCCCCCACTGACGTGCACAAAAGAACCAAAGTCTTTTTTCTTTGTCTTAACGGTTAACAGGTTTTTGGTTTTCAGATTTTTGGTTTTTGGGTTTTTCGTTTTTACGTTTTTTGTTTTAGGTTTTTACAGGTTTTTGGTTCCAGTAAAAAATCTGAAAGAAGTTCTTTTCAAGTATACTTTTATCATTAATTAATTCAGTCATTTATTACACTTCGGGGGAGTGTCATCTGTACTCTTTTGGATTATCTGTTTGAATATTCAAAGAGACGATAGAAAATACAAAAGAAACAAGAAGAGCCAAGAAAAATCAGGAAGACGCTAGAAAAAGCAAGAAGAGGCAAGAAATGCCACCATAAAGCAAGAAAAGTCAAGATCATGCAAGACGCCTACAGAGAATTGAAGAATCAGTAATATGGAAGCAAAGATTAGGGGAGCCAAAAAAAGCCATGAAGAAGCAAAAAGAAGCAAGAAGAAGTAACTTGAAGGCAGAAGAACCAAGAATGGGCTAGCAAAAGCAAGAACATAAAAACAGACTGAAATTCATGAAAAAGAGCCAAGTAAAGCCAAACGAAGCAAGAAGAGGCAAGAAAAGATCAGAAGAAGCAAGAAAATGACAGAATTCAGAAAACAAATTCCAATCAAAATCTTCATTCCTATTAGGTTGACATGTGGATTAAATTCTGCAAGAAGTTGCAAGAAACACCAAAGAGAGCCAAGAAAGAGTGAGAAGAGATAAAAAGAAGCAAGAAGAGACAAGAATAGACTAGAAGAAACAAGAAAAAACACTAAAATATATTTAAAAAATGCAGGAAAAGCGAGACAAGCAAACAATATGTGAGAATTTGAAAGAAAATGCAGTAAAAACAACGGTGAGTTAAGAAAACCCAAGAATAAACTAATTTCGACGAAAAGAGACGAGAAGTAGCAAGCAGAGCCGAAAAGAGATGAGAAGATCCAAGATGAGGCAAGAAGAGGCAAGAACACCCAAGACAAAGTAAGAAGAGACGAGAACATTCAAAAAGAGATAATCACAGACAAGACGAGACAAGCAGAGGTCAGAACAGACAAGCAGAGACGAAAAGAGACAAAAGCAGACAAGAAGAGACAAGAAAAGCCAAGAAGAGACAATTAGAGGCAATGAGAGCCAAGAAGAGACTAGGAGATCCCAAAAGAGACAAGAAAAAACAAGAAAGAGCAAGAAGAGACAAGGAAAGCCAATAAGTGGCAAGAAGAGCCGAACACAGCCAAGAAAAGTCGAGAAGATCCAATAAATTGCAAGAATATACAAGAAAAGACAAGAAGAGCCAAGAAGAAACTAGAAGATCCAAGAAGAAGCAAGACGAGCCAAGAATAGACATAAGACAAGATCCGAAAAGTAGCAAAAGCAGCCAGAAATAGACAAGAATATCGAAGAAGAGCCGAGAAGAGGCCAGAAAAAGGAAGACAAAGAAAGGAAAAAAATTGTAATGCACTATCCATTCCTTTATTCCTGCCCATCCTAAATTTCAATACTGGCTTATTTGGTTACCATGTACACCGATCAATTAAACTCCAACCTTCTTCCTATCTACAGAGCACGTTTTCCAAGTCCTAAAAAATCAGCCCCTCGGTATACCGGTCTCACGGGGACAGGAGTGCTCCTGGCTGGAGGATACAATCGTATTGTATCGTATGGATGCATTTACGAGTAATCTGAGTGCAGTTAGAGGGTTACCATTTTGCATACAAGTTTAG
The DNA here is from genome assembly GCA_936435175.1 of Glyphotaelius pellucidus. NCBI lineage: Eukaryota > Metazoa > Arthropoda > Insecta > Trichoptera > Limnephilidae > Glyphotaelius > Glyphotaelius pellucidus. The sequence continues at coordinate 25,095,563 of OW386558.1, read as the reverse complement.
TGTAAAAATATACTTAAATTTTTCAATTTGTGAGATGGGTATGCGTACCGCCGCCCCGGGAACCATTTATTGAATAACCAACACCTCTGCCGTAAGTCATCCCAAGTGGTTTGCCACGTTTGGCGACTTAGCAGGGTGCCCGATTCATTGGGTGAGGCATGTACAGATCTTGGTGGCGGATGTGCCTGCTCACCAGCTGCGTAGCTGGCCGGATCGGAGAGGTTGGTTTAACAAGAGGAAGAAATTTTGACCACTCCAGCTGCTCTCTCTCGACTCATCGCCTTGCACCGCAGTTGGTGGAGTGGATTCATACCTCCATCACTGCTGAACACACTGACCTCAGGTTCCTACCCATCCCTCATATCTTTTCCTTATCAGAACATTCTCTCTTTCCTTCCCTTAAAAAGACCCTCCACACAGCATCCCCTAAGATGACGTAAGCCCTGAGGGAAAAACCGGGTTAATATAACATACGCAGTTGATATATATATTTGCATTTAGTTAATAAGTAGTTAAATGTAGTTAATATATATGTTTAAATATACGTATTGACTCTGGAAAGGAAAAATGGCTGAATCGCCATACTTTAGCCATTTTCCCTTTAAACATAGATTTAGTTATTAATTTTTGCATTTTTGGATTTGTCTCGCTAATGATTTTGACAATTTTGATTTATGCTATATATGTACACTGTATATGTTTGGTGATAATATTTAGCAGGAAGTTTTTTAATGTTCCAGGTGTGTGGGACGAGGTAGAGACCCAGGATACGACGAACGGAACGGCTTCTCACGGAGCCGTTGTGTGGAGAGACTCCTTGTACATTGTGGCCGGGGAGGGCTACGGCAGGTCACACCTCATGTCCACTTTTGACTTTAATGGTAACTCTTTTATACATTATATATGTTTGTATGGCATGTGCCAAACTTTAAAGCTGACCTGACATTGAAACAAAACATTGAACATTGGCAGAAACCATCGCAGTAGGCGAATTTTAGGTCAAAGGGGAAGGCGTGCGCGGGAGGTAGAGAGAGTGTCCCATCTCCCAATTCGGCATTATTCGCCTGTGCCTTTCTCTGTCGCACGTATGTTTTACGCACCTTTCTCTTTCGCTTATAGTTATTGTAAAGTCAACGCACTAAAATCAAAGTATTTTTAACATCAATATGCAGTAGAATTTGTGATTTTGGTAAATTTACAGAAAAGTAGGACACGGTTAATAGGCAGTGCCTAATTTTCTTAAGGACTCAAAATGAAAGGCTCTCCGTTTCAAATAAGTATTTGACAATTTATTTACAATTTTACGTTACCATGACTTGCACTATTCTTTGACTCTACATGGTGTATAATCCACGATGGCTCAGTCCCGGGAATCTAAGACACTCCTAATTCTTTGGTTGCTTCAGGTAAAAAAGGAAAGAATAAAGCATGCATTATATTAATAAAAAATTGCTGGAGAACGAAACACACAAAATCAAAAAATAAACACCACACAACTGTCAAAGAGACATCAACAGCTGGGTTACGGATCTCCTTTACCAACTGATGACTAGCTACTAGAATACACAACGGGGGTTCAGCCAAGTGCCAAACCACTTTTTACCAATACTAGCTGGTATCCGGCATGCGTTGCAATGCCATATTCAAAGGAACAAATTTTTCTTCCTGCATGTTCTTTCCCATGCGTCCCTGTTCCTCTCCGGCATCCCCTTCCTCTAACGCGTTCCCCTTCCACCTTCCCATTCATTCATCAACAAACGCTTTACCATTCTTCATACGTTTTAATCAATGTTTTTATTTCATCCATGCTGAATTTGGGAACATTCATTCCATCATCGTTCATAACTGATTCACCGCTGTCAATCAGTGTCACCCAAGTTACTTTCGAAGACTTCCTCGAAATATTTCATCCACCTCTCTTTAATTTGATTTCTTCCTCATTCGTCAACATTTGTCCATCTTTCGATTTTATCACTTTCATGCTTCCATTCTCTGAACCACTCCGGGACCTTTTGACCTTCTTCTAAAACGGTCTAATGTTTTCTTGGAAGTGATTTGTCATTTTGATTCCCTCTTCCTCTTCCATGCGTTTCTTTCGTTCTTTCTCTCAACACTCACTCTTTTCTTGCATACTTTTTACAATTTTTTCGTTCAATCTCTCTCTTCGCTTAAAGCACTGCCAGTCACTATCTGATATAACCATGCTTTTTTCTTCTATGAGACCAGTGCTTTGATCTCATCATCCCACCATGTGTTACCTTTCCTTTTTCACACACGTCTCTAGCAGATTCATATAGACTCACCTTTATGTGGTTCCATGTTTCCTTTATGCTTAGACCGTTCCTTCGTTTCCTTCTGATTCACAATCCCTGCACAATTCTCATTGTAGTTAGAATTAAGATTGTGGAAATGTATTATAAATTTGTACGTACTTGTTGTGATTTTTCACAAAAACAAGTCATCCAAATATTATTATTATTATTAATGGTAAAAATATATTTAAACTACGTCAGGCTCTCAGTATTCACATGTTGAAAGATAGAGAAGAACCGAGTTGGTGTACATGTTATAGTCAATCCTCGAAGCTCTGGCGCTCCTAGGTTTGACTAGTCAATCCTCAGGTTTGACTTAAGGATTGACTAGTCAAACCTAGGAGCGCCGTAGCTTCGAGGATTGACTATAACATGCATATGATTCTTCTTTGGATTTTGACTTTGTGATATTCTACAACATACTTTTTATTTGATATATTACTTACGAGGTTAGTGTACCAGTTTGATGTACATCCATTGACAAGTATTATTTTTATATCAATGTTACAAAACTTTTTTTAGTCTACCAATAGGTCCATTATTGCTTGTGGAAATGAATTTGTCGGCATGTGGTATAATACCATTATTGTTTTCCAGGAAGCGTTTGGAAAACAGTGCACCCATCCAACCCGTCGGGGGCCCCTCTGGCTCGCTACGGGGGCAGTGCCGTGCTTCATGAAGACAAGATTTTCTACTACGGGGGCGTGGTGGCAAACCACCAGTCCCCCCAGCAGAGGTAGCGCACACACTTACCCTATATAAGTTATTAGTTTGGGAAATGGCACCCCCTTTCTGATTCTTTTTACCCTACTTTTATTTACATTAGCCCCACACAGAAGGCATTTCAAGACAAAATACTCCTACGTCATCTTTGAAAATGTTGTGTGGAGGGTCTTTTTAGGGAAGGAGAGGAAGTTCTGGGAAGGAAAAATGTGTATGGGTGGGTAGGAATCTGGGGGTCAATGTGTCCAAGAGTGACGGATGTATGAATCCATCCCTCCCACTGTGATGCAAGGCAATGGGTCGATAGAGTCTGGCTGGAAAGTTCAAAAGGTCACTTTCAACCAGTCTCTATCGATCCAGCCTGTTATGCAGTAGGTAGGCAAACACTTGCGCCGTAAAGACCTAGCGAACCTTAACCCGTAAACCCGGGCACCCCTGCTAAATCACTAAATTTAGTGAATCACTTGGGGTGACCCATGGCAGTGTTGTTGGTTAACCAACAAATGGTTCTCGAGGCAGCTGTTGTTGCGACCGATAAGGCTCGATGGCAAAACTCAAGCAGACTATGAAACGTTGATGGACATTGATTGGGTTTTTCTTTCTATCACAGGACAAAAAAATATGACGGAAAAGCCCTTCCTTTTAATGAAATTATCTGCTGTTCCATCCACTGCTGTTTATCCAGGTTGACACAATTACACTTTCAGTTTCGGATATTTTATCTGGAAGCGACTTTCGAGAGAAACCAATAATGGGTGTTTACAGTAGCGCGACAAATTTTCAACTGGTCATGTGGGTATTTTAACAATAATATTTCAAACACAATTGTGATATTATTTCGACTGGCCATGTAGGTATGAATGGTAATTGCAATATATTACATTTGTCTATGGGCCGTTCGGGTTTTGCCGATCTCAGGCGAAACTTCCCGAGTGTTGGGAATATACCCCAATGACGCGAGTGAAGAGCTCACTTCTCATAGTTCAGGCTTTTGAGCCACAACTAGTCATAACGTTGAATCATAATATTGCAACAAAAAGTCTAGGTTTTGTACTGAGAACATGCAAATTTTTCAAAAACACTAAGACTTATCTGATTCTCTACAATTCACATGTTCGCCCTTACCTGGAATACTGTTTACAGGTTTGGAACCCGCGCTATATTGTTTATGTTAACAGGTTAGAAAGAGTTCAGGAGCAATTTCTCAAATTCCTTAATTTTAAATCATTCAACATCAACAGCTGACGACAACAGAATCACGAAACTACTCAACAGGAAGCTTGTCGCTGATCAGATGCTCCTGTACAAAATTATTAACTCAAAAGTTGACTGCCCGGAATTGCTAAACAAAATAAATTTCCACGCGCCGATTCGATATAGTAGACAAAATACCCTTTTCTATATTGATAGATGCAACACCAATTCCAATCAAAATGAATTTATGCAAAGGACATGTAAATACTACAACAATAAATTTGCAAATATAGACACACGTGCTGACATATTTACTGCTAGTTACTGTCGCTACAGAACTTCATTGTATAACATTCTATGTGCGAATAACACATATTCATGACGATTAAATTGATTGTATCTAATATTTTTATATTACTTGCGTGGAAACTTTCCCTTAAATTTTTTATTTTATTTTTTTAAATTTTTTTATTTTATTTTAACAATAATATTTACGTTTATAATATTATTACCTTGGTTTACATAATAATTAATTTTATGATTCTACTACTCCATAAGTTGAGCTCAGGGAACTCGTGTTTATGGGAGGAGTATTTACGTGCAGAGAAAAAAAAAATAACCATACATTACAGTAATCATTTTCTTCTTTCTTATTTCTTTTCCGAGGTAGGGCTTTGTAGGGCGTAGAAGAACAATGGGAGATGAATAACAATGACAGGACTTTGGGAAGTAGATTAGTCCCAAAGCTGTTATAACACAAAACAAGAAGTACCAATACCCTGCTGCCAAATTGAACTACCGAACTAAAGATCAGTTTAATTTTGACATGGTTAATATTGTGATTTTATGATATCTGATTACATTTCTGTATATGATACATAGTGTGATTTGGTTCCAGATATGTGCCAAATTTAAACTTCCCTGACCTGGCAGGGCACGTCACCAACGAGCTGTGGGCCTTCGACATCATTGCCAACACGTGGGAGAACATCACCGTCAGGAGCGAGCCCTGTGATAGGACCGTGGCCATGTGTGGTAAGTTACTCGAGGCAGAACAAACGTGGTCAACTACAACCTGTACAAAACCCCGGTTTTACTGAACTCGGCTAAAAGAGAGATCATTTACTGTCCAGTTCTCTTTCATGGAAGCATTCTATCAACACAGATTCAATTGAGATGCTTCTGAATTATTATCTTAAGCAGGGTCTCCTGCGACCGTTAGCACAAACATTAGCGCAAACATTATTTATTTTCGTCCACATTCCGTCTCCTCCGAATAAACATTGGGGTGCGGTGGGCATAGTCACACACATTTTGTCTATTGGTCTATAATGCAAAGACGTGTTTACGCATTGCACACTTGAAGTTTGAAGTCTACGTAAATAATTGCTTAGAAGTGAAAAAATGTCAAGATGAATTTATAGATATTATTTACAGGTGAGTTCATGAAAGAAACAATCAGCCATTAAGAAACTATTTATTTACAAAATATTAAACTTTCTTAAAATTTATTAAACTCATTTTATTAAGCTCGCTCAGTGCACCTAACCTCAAAAACTCACGCAATTTATACTCCGTGACTGACTGCACCACACGGTGGTTTTCAAAAAATGGAACAATCCCCTCCCCTGTCCTCCTTCCTCCACCCGGGCAGAGAATATTTGAAAACACAGTCATTGCGTCTGTTAACAAAAATGTTGAATATTAGTTTTATTTGTGTTTAAAATATATTTTAAATTAAATTTAATAATGTTGTTATCAAGTTCTGCAAGTATTTAAGTATTTAAGTATTTATTTTTGTTACAGCTAATCCAGTTTACAAGTTTAGTCATATTGATAGTTTGAAAATGGCCTTGAAAGCCGAAACAGCTATAACAAAAATAAATACAAAAATACTTGCAGAACATGATAATAACATTATTAACGGCATTACTTGACGGCCTCCGTGGTCCCGAGGCAAGACTCTCGATTCACAATCCGAAGGTCGCGGGTTCGAACCCGGCGTGCGCAAATAAATTTTATTTGATTAATTTGTGTTATTTCACAATTTATTCATTTAAAATAATAAATAGTGTATTTGCGGCACGTTCCAGAGTGGAAGATACTATCAGTATCGCCCTGGTGTAAGACCACCATTCAGAATTGAAACGTTGCTTGAAATGGCTTTAGCCGTGTTTAGTGACCAGATCTGAATAGCCAGGTACTTCCCCACCTTCCTCTTCCCTATCTCCTTCCCCTCCCCATTACCTTCAGCCTCACAACATACCCCGATTGGGTATGCCATAGTCTCACTGGCTCCAGACGGGAGCAGTTGGGACTCTTGTGCGGTATTAACTGTAAAAAAAAAAAAAAAAAATTAAAAAATATATATATAAAAAAATTTTGGAAAACAACGCCCCTATTTTGAATGTTTGAGCTAATTTTTATGGTAATATTTGAGCCAATGACTGTGGTAATGTTTGAGGCAATGTTTGCGGAAACGTTCGCAGGAGACCAGGCTTTAGACCAGCTCTAGTATTGTGTATTCTGGTTGTGAAACAATGTAACAATAATGAAGGTTATTGTTTGATCAGGTCCCCTCAGTAGTGCGGGACACACGGCCACTGTGGTGGAGTTCCCCATGCTTAAGAATCCAGTCAAGAAGATGATAGTGATATTTGGACACTCTCCGCAGTTTGGATACCTCAATACCGTGCAGGTTAATATGTATTACTTAACCTTTTATACAGAAGAATGCTCCATTCCTTTGAAAGTTCAATTGCCACCCGTTTTCTTCGAAAGTTCAATTGCCACCTGTTTTGTTTTAAAATTCAATTGCGACCCATTTTGTTTGAAAGTTCAATTGCAACCTGTTTTGTTTGAAAGATCAACTGCGACCCGTTTTGTTTGAAAGTTCAATTGCGACCCATTTTGTTTGAAAGTTCAATTGCGACCCGTTTTGTTTGACAGTTCAATTGCGACCCGTTTTGTTTGAAAGTTCAAATGCGGCCTGTTTTGTTTGAAAGTTCAATTGCGACCCGTTTTGCTTGAAAGTTCAATTGCGATCCGTGACAAAAATTTTTTTGATTTTCATGACGAAAATTCAGAAATTGACTAAGGACCATTTGACCGTCACAATTAACATCGTCACATTTCGACTATCAGCGCTTTTTTTAATATTTTGATATTTTGATCCCGTTGTAGGAACTACGACATAAATAATGATTTTTTCAAAACAGAAAACACTTAATCTATAGCAACACCGGTGCACAAGTTCAAAACGTTCATGCCGCTGAACGAAAATCTCTGAGCTTATTGCGTGCCTGCCATCAGCTTCAATCAGTTCGTAAAACCATAGTTCCTATATTTCAATTCCGTGTTACAAACTTCTGATAATAGCGCTTCGTGTTTGATAAAAATGTTACAATAAACGTAATCATCTTTTTGAACAATCAATCTTTCATTTTATATTAGAATCATAGAATTCCACTGCTGCCATCTACACACAATAGCCACACCAATCGCTATACCGTTAACCGCTTATTTTCAGCGATACAACGGTTAATCAATTTTTTTGTTATGTTTTTTCATCAGCCATTGATGAAGTTGTCAAGTTAAACATCATCAAAAGTTAACCAAATTCGGACAGGCTGAAAATCGATGGTTAACCTTTCTATTGTAAAAATATTAAAATGGCTCTGATCGTCAAATTTTGACCATCAAAAGACTGGCCCTAATAAACTTTCATGTAATTCCTCTCCTAACATAAGTTGGATTTTATCACTTTAGAAGCAACTTTTGTGAACAAATTTAATTGAATTATTGAATTTATTTACAATGTTGCGTTAGTCCATCTCATCTTTCTAATGGCTTGTCCTCTGTTGTGTCCTCAGGAGTATAACTTTGGTACCCGAAAATGGGTACTGGTGCAGACTCGAGGCTATCCGGCCAAGGGAGGCTACGGACACACGGCCGCTCTGGACCAAGTGACCTACATGATCTACGTGTACGGGGGCATCGTGGCCGAGTCCGAGAGCAATCAGGTAGGCACTATATCTTCTCTAGCTACTACTTTAATGCTAAAGTACCTTCCTGTTTCTTAATTGAGACCAGCGTAGGGAGTGTGGCGAACCAATCGCTCAGGGAGTGGAAACGCAAACCTGCAATAGCCATCCCAAGCCAAGGTGTGAGCTACCGTGCTCAGGCTGAATGTCCTGGGTAACAGTGTCAAGAACGGTGCCTCCGAGAAACAAGGTCGCATCTCGGAGTATTTAGACCTTACTCCAACATTCGGGGCTCTGCTGGAGTGGACTTTCTATTTCCCTGGTCACTCGTGGGACAAAAAAAAATTGGACCATTCGAAAACTAGGGGCCTTTTTGGAACCTAGGAGTGCTGAGGCCACCTCCCTGGACTTTCTTCCTGGGGCCCTTAGGAGGAACCAAGAGGAGAAGCCGTGGAGAGGAGAGCTGAGGCCACCTCCATGAACCCTTCCCTTGTGGGGCCTACACGGAACCAAGGGGAAGGGCACTCTTCCGGCACGGGGCCTTTGGGGAACCAAGGAGGAGTGAAGTGGAGAGATGATGTCCTCTTCCCATGTGGGGCCTTCAGGGAACCATGTAGGAGTGAAGAGGAGAAATGAGGCCATCTCCGTGAACTCTTTCTTATGGGGCCTTTAGGGAACCAAGGAGGAGTGAAGAGGAGAGATAAGTCCTCTTCCCTCCTGGGGCCCTCGGGGAGCCAAGGTGGAGTGGGGCTCTTCTCTTGTGGGGCCTTTAGGGAACCAAAGGGAGGTGAACTCTCCATCGTGGAGCCTTCAGGGAACTGAGGAGTGGAGAGGAGAGATGAAGCCCTCTTCCCTCGTGGGGCCTTCAGGGAACCGCGGAGGAGTGAAGAGGAGAAATGAGACCTGGGAAGACACATTGTCGAACCAGAAGACATAGCTTCATTTCCAATGACAATCCTGGTGAACTTCGTAAAAGGGACTGGATTACTGTCAAAGGAATGAGGTAAAATGGGAGATAGCACAATGGGCCTACGGCCTAAGTGCTCACGGGAACATTATTTATGTAAACCGTCTCCGCTCTTGAAAAAAAAAAAAAATAATAATTGAGACCTCTTTTTGACGTATTTAAAAAAAAAATTATTGAACTCTTTTTGTTTTTAGGTTCTCAGTTCCAACCTGTACAGCTACGACCCTGCCACAAGAATATGGACCCTACTAGCCCATGCCCCAAGTGCCAGGTTCCTGCACTCTGCTAACTTTGTCACTCTAGGCTAGTATCAAGCATATTGTTTGATTTTGTATTTTGTTTAATTCAGGATATCAAAAGATGTCTCTTTAATTTTTAATATTAGTAGATTCCTGTTTTATCACCATTAACCATATTAACCATTTTCCTTCTTGCAATAGAGCCATTTTCTAAAGATTCCTGTTTTATCATCTCCACCATAGTTCCTTTGTTTAAATAGGGTGAGTTGGGTAAATCCGGATTTGGGGAAAGATCGAAATACTCGATTTTTGCGGTATCGTGGCAACCTATAATATGCGCCAATACCTCTAGAGGAGCGCTATTTTATTACGCATCGCACCCCCTTCGGTTGGCTCTAAGTAGCTAAAGTGTTAGGTTGTGAGGCGCGTTTTTTAAACAGGTGAAATTTCGCAGAAAATTGTGAGATAATCGATCTTACCCCATCATAAATATCTAACTTTTGGCAACAAAAGGTAAGAATAAGTGCCGTTTTTAGTAAATCTTACGGCTTATATGCTTAATTGAAATTTTAGAATGAATGCCGGTCTTACCCCAAAAATTTCCGATATTACATTGAAAAATAATTTACAGGAAGTTTTGATTGGCAGTTGTTGGGTGTTTTACAGTGGATAACTCGATAAATAAAAATTTAATCACATAGTTAAGAGCTTAAGGTAATATTATAAAATTAAAAACTTTGCGGGAACACCATGAATTCTTCATTAAAAATTCCAAAGTGGACCAATGATCAAAAAAATTCTTCTCGTCAAAAAAGCACACGCTTACCCCAAATCACACTTAATTTTCCCTCTTAAAATTAACAATTCATTGTCAACAGTTTATGACCGAAGCGTCCTGCAGTTTTATATAATTGCTAGCTAAAGGCGGTTGGCAGTTCTAATGCCACTTAAATGAAGAAATTGTTTATTCCTGCGTGTCATTTCCCGTTTATCCCTGTTCCCCTTCCACCTACTGCCTTTCTCCTCCACCTCCTCCACCTTCCCCCTGCCCTCTCCAGCTTTATCGTGAACCCCCTCTTACGCGTTTCCCTCCTCTCCTCCCCCGTTTCCCTTCCCCTCACCCCCACATTCCTTTCCATTTTCCCCGCCTTCCCTCCCTGCCGCTAAAGTACATGAAATACACACGTTCTTCAAACTACTCGCACGCCAACTATTGCCAATTTATCATGAAAATTTTATAACTGCGAAGGTTTCTGTATAAATATATACATATATATATATATTTATATATATATATATATAAAGAAACCTTTGCGGTTTATATACATATACACATTTATCCCCTCTCATTCTTTGTTGATCTTGCGTGACAGTTCACCAGTATTTTGTTGATCCGTTTGCGTTTGTTGAATGGAAAAGGCTACAAAAATTTTGCAACCGATTCCCATACAAATTTTAAAAATTATATGAAGAGTTCATCAAATATTTTTACTGGCAAGCTGGAAACCTTATATGAATAGTGACCTCTTCCTGTAGTATGTTGATCCAGTAAGAAGTTATTAGACAAAGTTCAACCACCTTTAACACTATATAACTTGGCTATGATGGAATACATCTGTATGCATTGGCAACAACGTTACGATAAATACCATGCATATCCAATCCCCATTCATCAGATGAATGGGGATTTGCTATGCATGGCATGCTCACATCAAACTGGAATTACACCAGGGAAATCTACTTATCCTTCGTATTTAATGACTACTGTTTGTTCACAGGAATGATGATAGTGTTTGGAGGCAACACCCACAATGATATGGGACACAGTTCTGGAGCCAAGTGCTACTCCAACGAGCTGCTGGCCTACGACGTGCTGTGTGACTCCTGGCACCATATCCCTACACCAAACCACCTCAGAGAGAGTAAGTCACCATCATTCCTGTCTCATCCCTTGTCCTGTTCTAGTGGGCGCACTTAACAATCTGTCCAAGTGTTACGAGTAATGGCGAATAGGATTGGAGACAGACAAAAAACAATGTGAACTTAACTCCCTGAGAGTGATGGAGATATCCTTAGGAGTGGTAGTGACTTCAGAGGCAGAAGATGGCTGTATAACGGGGTTGGGAGGCAGATTACATCAAATATTCGTACCTATGAACTATTAATATGATGATTTTTTAGACCAGTGGTCTCGATAAATTGAGTTTCAACTTTGCGGGTTCTTAAAATTAGTATTATTAATAGTAGAAAGGGTTATGGCAAGTTTCTGGCAGGGGGTGATGCTCATTAAAGAAAAATATCTTTGAAAAGAGAGTGTTAGAGAAGGCGAAATAAGTTTACAAAAACTTCCAAGTGGTTCTGTAAACCTGAACCCAGTGACCAGTTCTTTTGCGGCTACCATTATTTTCAGGTTCTGTAAGACTGGTGGTTTGGTGGTTCAGACTCGGCAGTTTAAGTGACTGAAAACAAACCAACTATCCTGTATTTAAGTGCCAGTATTTTGTCCTGTGTATAAATAAATTGATATTTTATTCTATTCCAGACACGGCCAGATATGGTCATAGTGGAATTGTGTATGAGGGGAACCTGTACATACATGGAGGCTTCACGGGGCAGCCGCGCCAGGACTTGCTGCGCCTGTCTCCCGGGACCTGCCACGGTCGCCTCACGCAGGCCACTTGTCTCACCACCCACTCCGTGCTTAAGTGCATGTGGGACGACAACAGGAACTATTGCTATAACGTGAGTACTCTACACATCCACTGATTATAGTATACGTACATGTCTGCCAAGTGTAAATAAGCGGGGGCGTCTTACTTCTCACTCCAGTAGCAGCACTAATAATTGTGTTTGATTTCGACAGGTGACAGAGGTGACAGAGGAGACAGTAGACTTGTTACGAGTTGAAGATCCCGACTTTGAGCTGGGCTACATCAATTGCCTTGGAGAAAACAGAGACCGAATCACACAAATAATGCTTTCACATGAAGGTTACTAACTCCTTGTAACATACTTTAGTGTGGGATTATATAGCAACAATTTTTATTATTATTATTTTTTTCAATTATTTCTGGCTTTCACCCTTCAAGGGTGTTCTAGGCCATCATTTCAAATTACAAAGAAAGGAAACATGAATTTATATATTAATATTATTTAAATGTGCGAATTTCAGAATTTTAAGGAAGATTGGAGTCGAGTTAAGACTTAGAAGAGATGAGATGTTGTACGGAGGGGAAGTAATTTTAGATAACGCTTGATAGAAGAGAGGATATTTATTTAGAGAAGGACAACCAAAAAATATGTGATCTAAAGTTCCCACTTCCAGACCACAGAATGTACAATCTGGGGAGTCAAGGACGTGAATTTTAAACAAGTGAGAAGGAACGGAACAATGTCCGATTATCATTCGAATAAGAGAGGAAATTTCTTTTTTGGAAAAATGGGGGAATTTTCGAAACCACGGTTTTGATGGGATAGTCCTTTGAATTGAGGCGTAGCGGGCTCCCTTGGATTGACTAGTAATGTTCCAATACTCTGCCTAAACATTTCGGGATCTATCTTTGATGATGGAAAAAATATCAGATAGGGGAATACGGTTTACGAGGGTAACAATAGGGTTAGACGCTCCTTGTTTTGCCAATGAATCCGCAATATCGTTACCCAATATGCCAACATGTCCAGGAATCCAAATCAGAGTTACATTTTTTCCAGAGCTTTGAATGGAAGCTATCACCACTCGAATAAGGCATACAAAATGATCAACAGGATGAAGAAGAGGACTGGATTTAAGTTTTTGGAGGGAACTGAATTTTTATTATTAAAATGCTGAAAAAAAAGGTTTTATGAGTAATGCGGACTCAATGTGGCAAAAGCATTTGCAAGGATTAGATTTTTTTTGTATAAAATGAAAAGAAGGTATTTGAAATACAAGATTATATTATCATTTAAAAAAGACGTCCTGAATCTATCTGGCCGGCGAAAAAAGGGCTTGCTTAAGTAATAATTTGATGGTGTGATACCCATATGGGTTGCATTGTATACCCAACTGTAGACTGGAAATCGTGAAACTAAGTTTTAAGTTTGATAGTGAATGACACGGAAGGTAGAGGCCTGAAGGGTTAATGATACTTGTTGTTTCAGAACGCTGTTCACAGCAGACGGATTGTGCGTCGTGCGTGCATACGTTCTACTCATGCGTGTGGTTCCCGACAGGTGTGTGCAAATCGCAGCACTCCAACAGCTCCAGCTACCATTCGCAGGGGAAGGTAATGAGCTTTTGACAGCCATGATTTTTTCAATAATTAATGATTATTTTTTTCAGTAAAGTAAATACATGATGTATTACAATAAAAAAGCAATTTATAAAATAATTTAAATAAAAACAAAAATAGAAAATCGAAAACATTAACAATAGCGTAGAAATAATTAAAAATCATCACAAGTAAATATGAAGCAACTAACCAATCATCACGACGTTCCGCAGGGGTAGGCAGAGAAGATGAACCGCCAAACAACTCGGTATTGGCACATACTCTTTACCTCGTTCACATTTTCATACATCGTCTCATTCATACTCTTCTATTATTCTGACTCTTGACATGGCCCAACTCAAGTATCTGATTCAATTGATCATGTCATGTCTTCCTCGGGCGTCCTCGACTTCTTCTACCACTAAATATGAAATATTTACATACATATATTAAGGAATTTTAAAATAGAATTGAAAATAAATATTTTTTGTTCATTAATTTGTAATGTAATTTAAATTAATTGATGACTATTCACTTTGTACACACCACATGTTTCGGAACTATTTTTTTCAGTTTCTTTGGTTTTATGAGGGTAATATGTGCGGGTAGATGGATTGTGTATAAATCAAATAAGCATTTAACACTGTACTTACAAGTTTATTGAAACCATTTACATCCGAACTATAATTTAATATTTATGCAGAATTCGTATTTTAAAGTGGGAGCAAACAAGAAGCGATTTGCAAAGCTGTTATTTCTTCGGCAGTCTAGAACAGAATGGTTCTGTTAAATTTGTCACGGCAGACTTGACTCTGTGATAATGTTGAGAATCGCTATTAGCGTTTGAGGAACCAATAAGGATGCTTCGGGGTTCAAGTTCGCTGGCTCGTTCGCTTGCCACAGTTTTTTAAACAGGATAAAATGAAAATTGAAAATGTTCCATGTTTGTTTTCGTTTTTTTTTTTTTACACGAGCTCCACGCAGGAGGCCCAGTAGGAGGGAAATTATTTTCATCTTTGGGATGCTGTGTGAAGGGTTTTTTTTAAGGAAAGGAAGGAAAGAAGAATTCTGAGAAGGAAAAGGGTATAAGGGGTGGGTAGGAATCGTTTAATAATTTTTAAAATTTATTTTCAACTCCTTGGATTAATAAGGCTCCCATCTCACACAGAAATGTCGTGACATAAAAGCTTCTAGAGAAAGCTACTTCAGAGTTAATTTTCTCATAACATTGCCTTGTCACACGGAACCTTGTTATTCCAAAGGGTTAATAATATGGTTTTAAGAAATGTTTTAAATAGCTAATTGTTTATTATAATGAATTTACTAGGTTGGTATCCATTTTCATTAATCTGTGTGATATATTGATTTGTTATTAATCAAAGTTCGCAGAAAACATTAAAATATTGTTCATAAATTTTGCCCCCATCCAAACTATTTGTCACAGTGTTAATATGTGTTGCAGACCATCACCTCTCTGAAGGAGTGTCCGGTGGAGGGCAGGGCGGCGTGCTCTTTGCTGCACTCGTGTCGCTCCTGCCTCGGGGCTAGTGCCTCCAACATCGTGCAGGGGGCACATTCCCCCTTCCCCTGCCACTGGGACGTGTACGCAGCCAAGTGCACCCAGCACAATGCCCGTATGTTTCAGTACTGCGTCACATCTTGCTAATGTGTTATCCACTGCAGCATTTTTGGCCACATTTTGGCAATTTTGCAATCACCCTCAAGCGTTTGCTGGTCAAAATGTGGCCAATTTAACGAGATATTTTAAAATATTTATTGGAATCATTTTAAAAGTTCCCGCGCATTGCATATTTTGTATATATATGATTAAACACAAAGATGACGTAATATTTTCACTCTTCAACAAGAGATTTTTCGCATCCCTTCTGTTTTATTTGTTATTGATGTTTCGCAAACTGAAATTATTGAAATATTTTTTCGAACGCGGACGCTGTAATCGCCAATCTCATTCGAGATTCAGAAACACGGAGTCATGGTGGCTATCGGCCCGCCTTCTCTGTTTACTATGGAAAAATACGCATTATGGTCGAAATTCATTAGAATATTAATTATGACTTTATTTATCAAACGATTTCGATAATGACTACTGAAATATTATGAATTTACTTCCCTGTAATTATTACCAAAACCAAATACAAAAAAAATGTTATTTACACCTTTTTAAAAGCAAAACAAATTGGGGGACCCGAGTGACCCCCCTTCGGATCGTGTGTGATTTTTTTTCTTTCCAGGACGAAAAGGTTAAGCGTGAAGTATTAATTTAGCTTAAACAGTTTTTAGCTTTAATCCATATTTAAACTTTTTGATCCACTTGTAAATGTATTTATTACGCCAAATAACTTTTTTGTAATTTTATTTACCGCTTTTATGCTGTTTAGCAGATAAATAAATAAAAAAATGCCTCCCTCTGACCCCCTATCCTACGAAAGAAGAAGAATAACAAAAAACACTTTGTAAACCACTTTCTCTAAAGTTTAATCAACATTCGTGACATATAATTTCTAGTCTTCTATATAAAGTTTTCAGTATTCGTTGTATTGGATGTATTTAGCATATCATCCACTCTAACAAGTATATCTGGCAATTCCTCTTGGCAATAAATTTTTTGTTTCCAGGGTCCGTGGTGTCAGACGTGCACAACAGCTCGGCCAACAGTGTTTGCGGCGCCTCCTGCTGGGAGCAGACCTCATGCTCCGACTGTACGCAAGAGGAGTGCATTTGGTGCCAGAACCAAGGACGATGCGTGGATAAGAATGCCTACACCGCTTCCTTTCCCTACGGTCAGTGTCGCGAGTGGACCACCGTCACCGCCCGGTGCAGATCTCCCCGTAACACTGGTATTTTGCTTTATGTATCTATTTCAGCAATTAAGTGTCAAGTGAAAACAAGAGATTCGATAAATTTTGTATGTTCTGTTAGGTTTTGTTTGTCTATAAATATGTCTGTAGGAACTTTCTGAAAGGATTGGAAAAAGGAAGCATAAAAATTCACTGAGGGTAGGATAATGATGCCTCTTGTCCAGTAACACTTTCCACTTTGCACCGATTATAATTTTTATCACCAATTGTAATTTTGAAGGTTTCCATCATTCCACTTTGTCGCATAATGACCATGGTTTGATGGGTTTCTTAACAAAACATTTGTTCTCTCTCCAGCGGTGGCCCTGACTGGGGCGCACGAGATGGCTGACACGTGCGTGGCATTCGCTTTCTGCAACAGCTGCCTTGAGGAGCCGGCGTGCGGCTGGTGCGATGATGGCAGCCGCACGGGGCTCGGGGCCTGCATGCCCGGCGGGGCCGCGCACCCCACTGCCCCACGCCCCTGTCACAACTGGCATTTCACACACTGCCCCAGGTACGCATATAAATATAATTGACAGCTAGATACCGTCAAGGGCCCAAGCTTTTGATGAGAATTCGCCTCAACTTTTGAATAAACAGTTGTTTAGTATTGAAACAGTTTTCGCACTGATCCATGTATTCATCTCCCATTGTCCCTCTCCTTCCTTATAAAGCCCTACTTGGGAGAAGAAAGAAGAAGATAATGACTAAAATCCTCCCACCTTTACCTTTGGTTATCACATGTCACGTAAACCTGTGTTAAGAATACCTACAAATCAGTCGAAATATTGTTGCGCTGGTGATCACAGCAATTTGAATCTCTCTCGAAAACTCGCTTTCATGTAAATTTTGATGATATTTTTATGGTGTAATTGTGCCAACCTGTGTAATGGAGAATCCGATCGCCACATTAAAAGGTACAGCTTTTCGCGTCATTCAACATAATATAACAAAATATTTTTATGTATTGTTTTTGTATTTACTTTGTATGTAAAACATTTCATTGAAACTTTTTTTTTTAAATAATTATGTTCAATTGTATTATATTATTTATGTTCAATTGACCCCTCATTCTATGCCCTCGGTTGGGTTATTTCTTCATTCTGTGAGACTAATTTGTGATTGTTTTCAGTTGCCAGTGTAACGGGCACTCCACCTGTGCAGACGGAGACACCTGCCTGCAACCCTGTGGCAACCTCACCATGGGGGCCCACTGCGAGCACTGCTCCCCTGGCTACTGGGGCAACCCACTCAACAGGGGGCGCTGTCAATGTGAGCATGCAATCCTTTCACTACATTATGATATAATATGTTACATTATTTGACATAATTTATCAAATTCAAAATCCTCTGCATTATTTTCCCCAGGGCAAAAAAAATGAGAGTGACTGTAAAAGGTGTGAATGGTCCAAACTCTACAGATACAACGACCTGATGAGTTTCATGCCAATTTTCTCTAAAACTCAAAGCCCGAATCTATTTCTTTGTCATATCTTTTCTGCTTTTCCACTACAGCAACTATGCTTAAATTGTCAGACAGAAGAATTTTCACTGACTTGGTATTTTTATATAAAATTCTAAATGATTTAGTTGATAGTCCGGTATTACTTGAATTGATAAGCTTCCGAATTCCACTTCGTAATACTAGAAGTCAGGATTTATTTCAGTGCAGAAATTCTGGGACTAACTACCATATGTATTCCTCTTTGCCCAGAATACTAATGGAGGGAAACAATTGTACCAAGTCAGTGGACATCTTCAATTTATCTTTGAATAAATATAAAATATTGTTATTGAGGCAGTTCAGTTATGTACAATAAAATGTTTTTTCTATGCTATATATGTAAAAGCCCCGAAAAAGGGCGTTTATTTATAAATAAATAAATATCACTGGTCACCCAAAGTGAAAGCTATTTCTTTGGCTGCTTTTTCCTACACCCTACACGCTTTCTTTCACTGGCCCTAAGTATCCATGCTTCCACTACAGCAACTATTTACCATATTATATGTTCTTTATTGGTTGGTCGTTTGGTTTCAGCGTGTGACTGCAATGAGCGGGCTACGCTATGTCACCCGGAGAGCGGCAAGTGTTTCTGCACCACCAAGGGGCGCACCGGGGATCGCTGTGAGAAGTGTGACGCCACCAACCACTTTCATGAAGACAGCAAAAAGGGATTCTGCTACTGTAAGAACCACCATCTTCTGTTTAATGTGTTGTATGAGATCCTGGAGAGACCGCGCCGATACAAAAGATTAGAGAGTTCAGTTATTACCTCTGATTGTTTCCTCTGCATTTTTCTTGGGAGTGCTGGATATTTATATATATATATATATATATATTGGCCTCTTCCCGTAATGTGTTGATCCAGTAAGAAGTTTTAAGCCAAGTTGATCCACCTTTAACACCATATAACTTGGCTATGATGGAATACATCTGTATGATTTGGCAACATTATTACATTAGTTATCAAGGTTGCCAGTTTGCAAGTAAAAATATTTGATGTACTTTTCATAAAATTTTCAAAATTTGTATGGGAATCGCTTGCAAATTAACATGCTATGTTGATCTGTCGCTTGTGAATCAACATACTTGGTTGATCTACATAATCGTATAACTTATGTACCTATATGTCGTTTTACAGTTCTTTTGCTGATCCGATTTAAATGACCAATCAGAGAGGTTGTGAAGGAAGCCTTCTGATTGGTCATAAAAAACATGTACCTATATGGAGTTTTACTGTTGATGTGTTGATCCGATATATAATGGCGCGTTCTAGAGCTGCCACAGAGTTGTGAGATTATTGCAGGGCTGCTACATACTCTAAATTATCTATTATTATTATTTGACAATAATTATTTTCGGTAGTACGAAATGCGGCAAAAAATTTCATGGAGAGGGAAGAGACAAGGGAGGGGGAAGGCGGGGAAGGTGGAAGAGAACGGGAAGCACGGTAAAGGACATGCAGGGAGAATCAATTTGAGTGAGTGAGTGAGTGAATGAAGGAGGCCATATCAATTATACCACCGCCCCGGGAACCATTTACTGGAAAACCAACCTCTGCCATAGGACACCCCAGGGGGGGGACAGCGTCCCAGAATTTACAAAACTACCGTCTTATTCCCTTTCTAAAAAGATCCCCGAAACAGCATCTTAAGATTAAAAAATTATTTCAGTGATGAAAATTGTCTACTTAAGTTTTCTGAAGGTTTCACTTCTACCGCTACCATATCTCGGCGGTAACCCAAGCTAACTTGAAATGACTTTAGCCGTTTTTGGTGAAGTAGATCTGCCATAGGTCACCCCAAGTGATTGGTGTCCGGGTTCAAGCGTGGCGGGTCGGATCGGGAGAGACTGATTGAGGGAGACCTTACTTTGAAATCTCCAGTTGGACTCTCTCGCCCCGTCACCCAAATGGGGTTTTCAATATTTCTGGGGCGGGTATGTGTGCCGCCGCCCCGGGAACCATTTATCGGATAACCAACTACTCAGCTAAGAATTCAGAAGTCGCAAGATCAAATTATGGCGTGAGTAAGTTCATTTTTTTTTTATAAGTTTGTATTATTTTACGACAACAAGTTGCTTTACGATCCTTGACTAAGAATTCAGAAGTCGAATTATTTTCGATAATGCGTCGCTTTACGATCCTTGACTAAGAATTCAGAAGTCACAAATTCAAATTATGGCGTGCGCAAGTAATTTTTTTTTTGATAAATTTGTATAATTTTACGATAGTGCGTTTCTGAACGGTCCTTGACTAAGAATTCAGAAGTCGCAAGTTCAAATTGTGGTGTGCGCAAGTCATTTTTTTTGATAAATTTGTACAATTTTCGATAATGCGTTGCTTAACGTTCCTTGACTAAGAATTCAGAAGTCGCAAGTTCGATTTACGGTTAATTAAAAAAATATACATAAGTATAAGGAAGAAAATCTGTGATGGGCGGGCGGTGTGGATTTGATTTGTATGCAAATCTATAGTTTTACTCCGGAATAAAATTTGTTCTCTTTCATATTTTTCAATTTCGGAGTAAAACTATAGATTTGCATTTTGAGTAATTCCAATTTGGGTACATGTCATACGGGGTACCGCCACCTCGGGAACCATTTATCGGATAACCAACTTCTCAGCTAAGAATTCAGAAGTCGCAAGATCGAATTATGGCGTGAGTAAGTACATTTTTTTTATAAGTTTGTATTATTTTACGACAATAAGTTGCTTTACGTTCCTTGACTAAGAATTCAGAAGTCGCAAGTTCGATTTACGATTAATTAAAAAATAAACATAAGTATAAGCAAGAAAATCTGTGATGGGCGGGCGGTGTGGATTTGATTTGTATGCAAAACTATAGCTTTACTCCGAAATAAAATTTGTTCTCTTTCATATTTTTCAATTTCGGAGTAAAACTATTTATTTGCATTTTGAGCAATTCCGATTTGGGTTTATGTAATACGGGGTACCGCCGCCCCGGGAACCATTTATCGGATAACCGACTACTCAGCTTAGAATTCAGAAGTCGCAAGATCAAATTATTGCGTGAGTAAGTACTTTTTTTTTTATAAGTTTGTATTATTTTACGACAATAAGTTGCTTTACGATCCTTGACTAAGAATTCAGAAGTCGCAAGTTCAAATTATGGCGTGCGCAAGTAATTTTTGTTTTGATAAATTTGTATTATTTTTGCAATAATGCGTTTCTTAACAATCCTTGACTAAGAATTCAGAAGTCGCAAGTTCAAATTGTGGTGTGCGCAAGTCATTTTTTTTTATAAATTTGTATAATTTTCGATAATGCGTTGCTTAACGTTCCTTGACTAAGAATTCAGAAGTCGCAAGTTCGATTTACGATTAATTAAAAAATAAACATAAAATATAAGCAAGAAAATCTGTGATGGGCGGGCGGTGTGGATTTGATTTGTATGCAAAACTATAGCTTTACTCCGAAATAAAATTTGTTCTCTTTCATATTTTTCAATTTCGGAGTAAAACTATTTATTTGCATTTTGAGCAATTCCGATTTGGGTTTATGTAATACGGGGTACCGCCGCCCCGGGAACCATTTATCGGATAACCAACTACTCAGCTAAGAATTCAGAAGTCGCAAGATCAAATTATGGCGTGAGTAAGTACTTTTTTTTTTATAAGTTTGTATTATTTTACGACAATAAGTAGCTTTACGATCCTTGACTAAGAATTCAGAAGTCGCAATTTCAAATTATGGCGTGCGCAAGTAATTTTTGTTTTGATAAATTTGTATTATTTTTGCGATAATGCGTTTCTTAACAATCCTTGACTAAGAATTCAGAAGTCGCAAGTTCAAATTGTGGTGTGCGCAAGTCATTTTTTTGATAAATTTGTATAATTTTCGATAATGCGTTGCTTAACGTTCCTTGACTAAGAATTCAGAAGTCGCAAGTTCGATTTACGATTAATTAAAAAAATATACATAAAATATAAGGAAGAAAATCTGTGATGGGCGGGTGGTGTGGATTTGATTTGTATGCAAATCTATAGTTTTACTCCGAAATAAAATTTGTTCTCTTTCATATTTTTCAATTTCGGAGTAAAACTATAGATTTGCATTTTGAGTAATTCCAATTTGGGTAAATGTCATACGAGGTACCGCCGCCCCGGGAACCATTTATCGGATAACCAACTTCTCAGCTAAGAATTCAGAAGTCGCAAGATCATATTATGGCGTGAGTAAGTAATTTTTTTTTTGATAAATTTGTACTATTTTACGAAAATGCGTTGCTTAACGTTCCTTGACTAAGAATTCAGAAGTCGCAAGTTCGATTTACGATTAATTAAAATATATATATAAAATATAAGGAAAAAAATCTGTGATGGGTGGGCGGTGTGGATTTGATTTGTATGCAAATCTATAGTTTTACTCCGAAATTGAAAAATATGAAAGTGAACAAATTTTACAAGTCCAAGGACTAGATGAACATATAAATCCATCTCTCCCACTGCATTGCAAGGCGATTGGTTGAAAGAGGAATTTAAGAACCCGACTTTGAGTACATCTCAAGTACTATCATAATTAAATTTCACATCTCGAGTACCTACATCATTATTAAATTTTAATGTGAAATAGTGGTCGCCCAATGGTCGAAATTCGATCATAATTAATTTAATGTGTAATGTTTTTTTATGCATAATTTAAAAAAATATTAGATTGATGGAGCAATAAAAGAATTTTTCTTTTTAGACGCATAAAAGTAAAAAACAGAAGAACAACCAACCAAAGTTAAAGACAAAGCCAACACCTCTGCCATAGGTCACCTCAAGCGGTTCGTTACCGGGGCGGCGGTTCCCCGGGCGGCGGTATCCCGTATTACGTGTACCCAAATTGGAATTACTCATTTACAATTATTCATCTCTACCAACCCCCCCCTGAGGTGGTCTAAATCACAGGTATTGGTTATCCAATAAATGGTTCTCGGGACGGCGGTACCCAAACTCCCAAGCTAACTTGAAATGACTTTAGCCTTTTTGGTGACTAGGTCCGAATAGCCAGGTACTTTCTCACCGTCCTCTCTCCATCTCCTTCCCCCCCCCCCAGCCTCACAATATAACCCAATTGGGGATGCCATAGTCTCACTGGCTCCAGGCGGGAGCAGTTGAGGCTCTTGTCCGGTAGTCACATTAAAAAAACTCTGTAATGTGAAGTAATATTACACCAATATAATATTTATAATATGCGCAATTAAATTCTCACAAATAATGTAATATCCAAAATTAAAATCTCTAAATTCTCTCGGTGGACTCGTGATATTTCTGCAAATATTACTATAAAGTCAAATAGATACCAAGTGCACTCTCAAAATTTCAAACGGGGAAGAACGTTCTTCGATCACGCGTTCATTGTGACGTTTTGAATGTTATTTGGATTGGTTTCACGTGATCGTTGTCTGTTTATGTCGTGACAAGTTTGTTTACACACAAGTTGAAACACAAGTTTCACTTTCTTATTTTTTTTTTGGCTGCTTTAGAAGGTATTCAGATTTGTTTTTAGTTTCAATATTTCACACAATAGTTTAACTAGGTTTACTAAAATCTAATAATATATTGTATAAATATTTAATATAATATAAACATTTTACTATGAAATATCAAGGAAAATAATTCTCCTCAAGGCCTATGTCATCTTTGGGAAGCTGTGTGGAGGGTCTTTTTTAGAAAAGGAAGTAAAGGAAGTTCTGAGAAGGCAAAGGGTATTAGGGATGGGTAGGAATCTGGGGGTCAGTGTGTTCAGGAGTGACGGGCGTATAAATTCATGCCTCCCACTGCGATGTTCCGAGAGAGTACGGCTAAAGAAGTCAAAGGAACTCCCTCAACCACTCTTTTCCGATCCGGCCTGCCATGCAGCTGGTGGGCAGACGCATCCGCCGCCAAGACCCGGACAAACCTCACCCATTGATCCGGGTATCGGGAACAAATCTTATTATTATCTTCTTCTTCTGTTTTATTTTCTGATCGGACGTTGGCTATAATCAATAAATCTTCACCCTGCAGGCTGCAAATCTTTATACAATTATGTTCTTCTTATGGTAAATCTTCTTTTCGGAGGTTGGCTATCATCAAATAATCTCCTCATCTCTCACACGATCATACATGGTTTCACCACACATACGCCTCGGGGATATCATTTCTACAGCATTCAGTCTAACCCCCCCCCCCCCCCCGGAAGGAGATGGAGAGAGGCCGAACTAGTGGTGAATAACTAATGTTATTGTGAACTAGTGGTCGCCCAATGGTCGAAATTCGAACATAATTAATTTAATGTGTAATGTTTTTTTACATTTATTTATTACACTTGAAATTAATTATGTTCGAATTTCGACCATTGGGTGAACACTAGTTCACATAAAAATTTAATTATGATGAAGGTACTTGAGATGTGAAATTTAATTATGATAGTACTTGAGATGTACTCGAAGTCAGGTTCTTAAATTCCTCTTTCAACCAATCGCCTTGCAATGCAGTGGGAAAGATGGATTCATATGTCCATCTAATCCGCGACATTCGTATAGCAGTTAAAAACCCGCTCCGTGGGTTTTTGCTGCTAGGCCCTGCGCGCGGCGGCGACACCCCGGTAGCTTCCGGGCTAGAGTCCGGCCGGAAGTGTCAAAATGCCTCCCTCAACCAAGCTCTCCTGACCCGGCCCACGACGCAGCAGGTAGGCAGAAGCATCCGCCGCCAAGACCTGGACAAACCTCACCCTAGGAACCCGGGCACCCCTGGTTAGTCACCAAACGTAACGAACCGCTTGAGGCGACCTATGGCTAAGGTGTTGATTATCTAGTAAATGGTTGCCGGGGCGGCGGTACTCCGTATTCCCAAATTGGAATTACTCACTTATAATTATTCATTCAGTCCTTACTCAATTAGTTCTTGCAGGCTGCACAGCTCGGAACAATTAATATTATTATCTTCATTTAATTTTTTGTGAGATTATTTCATTGATTCGTGTACAGACCGTGCTCTTAAGTAAGAATCCAAAATTTTAGTCTGTTTGGTGCCGTAGGGCCAGAGTTGCAACTCGATGGGTCGAGAGAGTCAGGCTTGAAAGGTTAAAATACCTCTCTCAACCAAGCTCTTTTGATCCGGCCCGCCACGCAGCAGGTGGCCAGACGCATCCGCCGCCAAGACCTAGACAAACCTCATCCCATGAAGCCGGGCCCCCCTACTTAGTCACCAAACACAACGATCCGCTTAAGGTGACCTATAACAGAGGTGTTGGTTATCCAGTTAATGTTTCCCGGGGAGGCGGTTCCCCGTATTCCCAAATTGATCCTCCCCCCGCCCTTCCTACTCCCCCGCAATTACTCGTCTACAATAATACAATAAGTCCTTACTAAATCCATTTCTTTACCCCCCCCCCCCTTCACCCCCCCCCCCCTACCCCCTACTCCGCTACCCCCTTCCCTCCCCCTAGGGTGACCTATGGCAGCGGTGTTGGTTTTCCAGTCAATGGTTCCCAGGGTGGCGGTACCCTGTATACCCAAATTGGAATTCCTCATTTATAATTTTTCAATTAGTCCTTACTTAAGCCATTTTTATTCCCCCCCCCCCCAATCCCCTCCCCAATGCCCCCCCCCCAATCCCTCTCCCCATACCCCCCCCCCCCCCTCTGGGGTGACCCATGGCAGAGGTGTTGGTTATCCAGGTAATGGTTCCCGGGGCGGCGGTATAATTCACTCACTCACTCACTCGCTCAAATTGTTTCTCCCTGCATGTCCTTTCCCGTGCGCCTCATTTCCTTACACCTTTCCCGCCTTCCCCCTCCCTCGTCTCTTCCCTCACCGTAATTTTTTTTTGCCGCATTTCATACTACCGAAAATATTTATTGTCAAATAATAATAATACATAATTTAGAGTATGTCGCAGCCCTGCAATAATCTCACACCTCTTTGGTAGCCCTAGAACGCGCAATATATATCAGATCAACGAATTAACCGTAATGTTCCATATAGGTACATGTTTTTTATGACCAATCAGAATGCTTCCCTCTCCGATTGGTCATTTATATAAGATCAACATAGACAAAACGTGTAAAATGTATATGCCACCGAAAAATGGGCGTGGCTTACAGCAAAATCTCGATGACTTAAGTTGATCTATATATATATATATATATATTTATACCCTCTCGTACTAAGTTGATCTTTCGTGACGGTAGACCAGTTTTTAGTTGATCCGTTTGCTCTTGTTGATCCAAACGGATAAGTTGATCTATTACCGAAGCTGGCATACATATGTGGATCCTTATAGATCAACTTAAGTCATCGAGATTTTGCTGTAAGCCACGCCCATTTTTCGGTGGCATATACATTTTACACGTTTTGTCTATGTTGATCTTATATAAATGACCAATCAGAGAGGGAAGCATTCTGATTGGTGTCTGAAACATGTACCTATATGGAACATTACGGTTAATATGTTGATCTGGTATATATTGCGCGTTCTAGGGCTACCAAAGAGTTGTGAGATTATTGCAGGGCTGCGACATACTCTAAATTGTATATTATTATAATTTGACAATAAATATTTTCGGTAGTACGAAGTGCGGCAAAAAAATTTACGGAGAGGGAAGAGACGAGGGAGGGGGAAGGCTGAAAAGGTGTAAGGGAACGGGGTGCACGGGAAAGGACATGCACGGAGAAACAATTTGAGTGAGTGAGTGAGTGAATTATGCCACTGCCCCAGGAACCATTTACTGGATAACCAACACCTCTGCCATGGGTCGGCCCAGAGGGGGGGGTAGGGGGATGGGGGGAAAGGGGGAGGGAGGGTAGAGGGGGGGGAATAGAAATGGCTTAAGTAAGGACTAATTGAAAAATTATTAATGAGGAATTCCGATTTGGGAATACAGGGTACCGCCACCACGGGAACCATTGACTGGAAAACCAACACCTCTGCCATAGGTCACCCCAGGGGGAAGGAAGGGGGAAGTGGTGGGGAGGTAGGGATGTAGGGAGGGTGGTTGGGGGGCAGGGGGGTAGGGAAGAGGTGTAGGGGGGGTGAAGAAATGGCTTTAGTAAGAACTAAATGTATATTTGTAGACAATTGCAGGGGAGTGGGAAGGGCGGGGGTGGGTGGGGGGGTAGGTGGTAGGGGGTGGGAGGTAAGGGGTAGGGGGGGGGGAATGGAAATGGCTTAATTAAGGACTAATTGAATAATTATTAATGAGGAATTCCAATTTGGGAATACAGGGTACCGCCACCCCGGAAACCATAGAATGGAAAACCAACACCTATACCATAGGTCACCCCAGGGGGGGGAAGGGAGTAGTGGAGTAGAGGGATATGGGGTCGGGGGTGGGGGGGGGGTAGGGGGGTTGAAGGGTGGGGGTAAAGGAATGGCTTTAGTATGGACTTATTTTAAAATTGTAGACGAGTAATTGCAGGGGAGTAGGAAGGGCGGAGGGGGATCAATCTGGGAATACGGGGTACCGCCTCCCCGGGAACCATTAACTGGATCACCAACACCTCTGCCATAAGTCACCTCAAGCGGATTGTTGCGTTTGGTGACTAAGCAGGGGTGCCCGGGTTCATGGAGATTTGTCCAGGTCTTGGCGGCAGATGCGTCTGGCCACCTGCTGCGTGGCAGGCCGGATCAAGAGAGCTTGGTTGGGAGAGGCATTTTAACCTTTCAAGCCTGACTCTCTCGACTCATCGACTTGGCAACTCTGGCCCTATGGCACCAAACAGACTGAAATTTTGGATTCTTACTTAAGAGCACGGTTTGTACACGAATCAATCAAAAAATCTTCCAAAAGTATAGTTTTTAGAAAACTCATCGTTTTTCAGGGCACGTTTTACACTCGGGATCGGCCACCACTCTAGCCCTATGGCACCATACACGAACGATTATTTTGGATTCTTACTTAAGAGCACGATCTGTACACGAATCAATCAAAAAATCTTCCAAAAGTATAGTTTTTAGAAAACTCACCGTTTTTAAGGGCACGTTTTACACTTGGGATCGGCCACCACTCTAGCCCTATGGCACCAAACAGACTGAAATTTTGGATTCTTACTAAAAAGCACGGTTTGTACACAAATTAATCAAAAAATCTTCCAAAAGTATAGTTTTCAGAAAACTCATCGTTTTTCAGTGAACGTTTTACACTTGGGAACGGTCACAACTCTAGACCTATGGCACCAAACACTCTGAAATTTTGGATTCTTACTAAAAAGCACGGTTTGTACACAAATTAATCAAAAAATCTTCTAAAAGTAAAATTTTTAGAAAACTCATCGTTTTTCAGGGCACGTTTTACACTCGGGATCGGCCACCACTCTAGCCCTATGGCACCATACACGAACGATTATTTTGGATTCTTACTTAAGAGCACGATCTGTACACGAATCAATCAAAAAATCTTCCAAAAGTATAGTTTTTAGAAAACATCGTTTTTCAGGGCACGTTTTACACTTGGGAACGGTCACAACTCTAGCCCTATGGCACCAAACAGACTGAAATTTTGGATTCTTACTAAAGAGCACGGTTTGTACACAAATCAATCAAAAAATCTTCTAAAAGTAAAATTTTTAGAAAACTCATCGCTTTTTACAGCACGTTTTACACTTGGGAATGGTTACAACTCTAGCCCTATGGCACCAAACAGACTGAAATTTTGGATTCTTACTAAAGAGCACGGTTTGTACACAAATCAATCAAAAAATCTTCTAAAAGTAAATTTTTTAGAAAACTCATCGCTTTTTAGAGCACGTTTTACACTTGGGAACGGTCACAACTCTAGCCCTATGGCACCAAACAGACTGAAATTTTGAATTCTCACTTAAGAGCACGGTTTGTTCACGAATCAATCAAAAAATCTTCCAAAAGTATAGTTTTCAGAAAACTCATAGTTTTTCAGTGAACGTTTTACACTTGGGAACGGTCACAACTCTAGCCCTATGGCACCAAACAGACTGAAATTTTGGATTCTTACTAAAGAGCACGGTTTGTACACAAATCAATCAAAAAATCTTCTAAAAGTAAAATTTTTAGAAAACTCATCGCTTTTTAGAGCACGTTTTACACTTGGGAACGGTCACAACTCTAGCCCTATGGCACCAAACAGACTGAAATTTTGGATTCTTACTAAAAAGCACGGTTTGTACACAAATTAATCAAAAAATCTTCCAAAAGTATAGTTTTCAGAAAACTCATAGTTTTTCAGTGCACGTTTTACACTTGGGATCGGCCACCACTCTAGCCCTATGGCACCAAACAGGACAATTATTTTGGATTCTTACTTAAGAGCACGGTCTCTACACGAATCAATCAAAAAATCTTCCAAAAGTATAGTTTTTAGAAAACTCATCGTTTGGAGGTCATACTCATCCGTCTATCTATATATTTTTCACCAAAAAGTCACCGGAGACCAAAATTTCATTTACATTTTTTACTCCAAATAATGTCAGGAATCGTTTGTTAAAGAAAGTCAAGTACGTCCCTTAACATCCTGTATATATGCAGTCCTCCATTCACGTATTGATTGTAATACAATATTTAATACATAAATATGCAGTCCTGGTTGTAGATAAAAGCAGGAAATTGGATACTCTATATCACAATTGGAATTGATTTTGTGGCAGGTGTATTTATTTTTTGAATTGAGATTTCGTTTTCGAATAAATCGAGTGTCAAGACTAAATTTTTAAGGTTAAATTTGAAAAAAATATGTTTCTACGTGGTTACTGTCAGATCAGACAGCCTACTCCAAAATCTAGGGACCAAACACGGCAAAAGCCATTGGCATTAAGCAAAGTTTCAATTCTGAATGGCTGTCTTATACTAGGGCAATACTGAAACTATCATCCCCTCTGGAAAGTGTCGCAAATATAGTATATATTATTTAAAATGCATTTATTGTGAAAAAACACAAATTAATCAAATAAAATTTATTTGCCCCTGATGGGATTCTTTCCCGCCACGATCGGATTGCGAGTCAAGAGCCTTACTCCTCGACCACGGTATAAATACTTTATAACTAAAAATATATTTAAGTGAACAAAACTAGGATTTTAGAAATGATTTTATGTTAATAACATAACAACATTTCATTTAGATTTTTTTTAATAATTGTTTGCGGCCGAATAAATTTAACGCATACCATATTATAATTCTTATTTAATCGTAAAAAAAAAATATTTATCATAAACATTTTTTTAATTATTATAAACATATTATATTAAATATTAGCTGTTAATATCGCTGGATCTCTCCGCCGTGTGGGTTTGGCCGATATCGCCCGTCCAAATAATGTCGATAGGAAATTTAGAGAGAAGTTTTAGAAAGGACCATTTAATAACTCTGACGATGTATTCAAGTCTAGTAGATGACCGACCTTTTGGGTAATTCATCTTTTACTTAAATAACGGGAATACAAATAACGGGAATACGTCCATACGACTATTGTCATATGTCTAGGCCATGCATGTTCGGACGTGTCCACAGCCTTATGATAATAATAATAATATTTGGATGTTTTGTAAACTAAAACCGGTTCAGTCAATGTTTCAGTAAATTTTTCACGATCAAAATTTTAATATTAAGAAATAAAATTATTAATTTCTAATATACAAATTGGAAAGATTATTTTATCTAAATTCTAGAACAATTTTTGTTTTTGCAAAATGATTAAAAATAACCAATAAAGAGGTGTATTTACAAATATATGGGAATAATATCCAAATTTAAATATTTAGGAATAAAATTATTCATTTCTAATTTACCTAGGTACACATTGAAAAGATTATTTTATTTACATTTTAGAATATTTTTTTTTTTGCAAAGTGATAAAAAATAACCAATATAGAGGTGTATTAACCGCGACTGAACCGGTATAGGGTTTGGAAATACGCGTTCCGGCCCGCCATGCAGATGGTGGGCAGACGCGTCCACCGCAAAGACCCGCACAAACCTCACCTCATGAACCCGGGCACCCCTGCTTAGTCACCAAACGTAACGAACCGCTTGAGGTGACCTATGGCAGAGATGTTGGCTTTGTCTTTAATTTTGGTTGGTTTTTCTTCTGTCTTTAACTTTTATGCGTCTAAAAAGCAAATTCTTTAATTGTTCCATCAATCTAATATTTTTTTTAAATTATGCGTAAAAAACATTAAATCAATAAAAAAAACATTACACATTAAATTAATTATGATCGAATTTCGACCATTGGGCGACCACTACTTCACATTAAAATTTAATTATGATGTAGGTACTCGATATGTGAAATTTAATTATGATAGTACTCGAGATGCACTCGAGGTCAGGTTCTTAAATTCCTCTTTCAACCAATAGCCTTGCAATGCAGTAGAAGAGATGGATTCATATGTCCATCTAATCCGCAACATTCGTATAGCAGTCAAAAACCCGCTCCGTGGGTTTTTGCTGCTAGGCCCTGCGCGCGGCGGCAACACCCCGGTAGCCTCCGGGGAGAGAGTCCGGCTGGAAAGGTCAAAATGCCTCCCTCAACCAAGCTCTCTTGATCCAGCCCGCCACGCAGCAGGTGGGCAGACGCATTCGCCGCCAAGACCTGGACAAACCTCACCCCATGAACCCGGACACCCCTGCTTAGTCACCAAACGCAACGAACCACTTGAGGTGACCTACGGCAGAGGTGTTGGTTATCCAGTAAATGGTTCCCGGGGCGGCGGTACCCAAGCTCCCAAGCTAACTTGAAATGACTTTTTGGTGACTAGGTCCGAATAGCCAGGTACTTCCCCACCGGCCTCTCTCCATCTCCTTCCGGAGGGGGGGGTAGACTGAATGCTGTAGAAATGATATCCCTGAGGCATATGTGTGGTAAAACCACGTATAATCGTGTGAGAAATGTGGAGATTATTTGATGATAGCCAACCTCCGAAAAGAAAATCAGATCCGAAAAAAAAAAACCATAAGAAAAACATAATTGTTTGAAGATTTGCAGCCTGCAGGGTGAAGATTTATTGATTATAGCCAACCTCCGATAAGAAAATATAATAGAAGAAGATAATAATAAGATTTGTTTCCGGTACCCGGATTCATGGGGTGAGGTTTGTACGGGTCTTGGCGGCGGATGCGTCTGCCCACCAGCTGCATGGCAGGCCGGATCGGAAGAGAGTGGTTGAGGGAGTTCCTTTGACTTCTCTAGCCGTACTCTCTCGGAACATCGCAGTGGGAGGCATGGATTTATACGTCCGTAACTCCTGGACACACTGCCCCCAGATTCCTACTTATCCCTAATACCCTTTGCCTTTTCAGAACTTCCTCTCCTTCCTTTTATAAAAAAAGACCCTCCACACAGCGTCCCCTAAGATTACATAGGCCTTAAGGAGAATTATTTTCCTTGATTTATTATAATAAAATTATTATTTTATATTATATTTATACAATATATTATTAGATTATATTAAAGTGAACCTAGTTAATTAAACTAGTGCTTAAAATATTTAAACTAAAAACGCTTAAAAATTTGGCAAATCTGAATACTTTCTTAGGCAGCCGAAAAACAAAATGAGAACGATATGTTTCAACTTGTTAACAAACGATCACGTGATCAATGTTTTCAAAACACGCAAATCATCACCCAAATCATCAACGGACGCGTGATCGGAACACGTGGACAGAACGTTCTTCGCCGTTTGAAATTTCGGGAGTGCACTTGGTACTTTGATGTATTATATTTAGATGAGACATGAAGCGAAAAAATGGGTTCAACGTTTTTACCTCCAATATACCTCCATCGCTTCCAACGCTCTAACGAATCCGATATACGCGCACCGCTTATCGCTTTCGAATAGCTGAACACGTTTTGATGAGATGTTAGTAGTCAATAGCGCCTCTATTTGTATAACTCTATGACTTGGTATCTGTTTGACTATAGTGATATTTGCAGAAATATCACGAGTCCACCGAGAGAATTTTGAGATTTTAATTCTGGATATTACATTATTAACTTATTTTCATTTTATGTTTTAATTGGGTACCTACTTAACATGTTATCACATTTTATTTCTATTTTTTTCTTTAAGATTTTTAAATTACTCTCTTAAATTATTACATTATAATTATTGTTTATGAAATATGATGGCAGGCTGGGATTGCTCTACTCTCCCAGTCCTGCTGGAATAAAAACTTTGATAAAAATAAAATAATAAAACAAACGTTCGGCAATAACTAGGTAAGTGATAGATAATTCGTGTAATTATAACAACTAGTGGTCGCCCAATGGTCGAAATTCGATCATAATTAATTTAATGTGTAATGTTTTTTTTTTTATTGATTTAATGTATTTTTTATGCATAATTAAAAAATATATTAGCATTCTGCACTCTTTCTCTATATAAACTATAAGTGTACGAAATTTCATACTTCTATTTTCGTAAAAAGAGGTACAAAGTTTTTGCTTCACGTATTAATATACTGATAATTGTAATGTTTTTTATTGATTTAATGTATATTTTATGCAAAATTAAAAAAAAAAAAAAACTTTCTTGCACTCCTTCTCTATATAAACTATAAGTGTGCGAAATTTCATACTCCTCCCTCCGCGCAATTTTCGTAGAAAGGGGTACAAAATTTTTACTTCACGTATTAATATACTGATGATGATGATTATATTATTATAATTTTCTGCGTTATTCTTTAACTTGCGCCCGCCATAATTTGAACTTGCGACTTCTGAATTCTTAGTCAAGGATCGTAAAGCAACGCATTTTCATAAAATAATACAAACTTATCAAAAAAAATTATTTGCGCACGCCGTAATTTTAACTTGCGACTTCTGAATTCTTAGTCAACGATCGTAAAGCAACGCATTTTCGTAAAATAAAACAAACTTATCAAAAAACTTACATGCGCACGCTCTAATTCGAACTTGTAATTGACACGCGGTAGAAGTGAAACCTTCATAAAACTTAAGTAGACAATTTTCATTAGTGAAATAATTTTTTTAATCTTGAGATGCTTGTGGGGGATCTTTTTAGAAAAGGAAGAGGACGGTAGTTTTGTAAATTCTGGGACCCTCCCCCCCCCCTCCATACCCCACCTCTTGAGGTGACCTATGGCAGAGGTTGGTTATCCAGTAAATGGTTCCCGGTGCGGCGGTAAAATTGATATCGCCTCCTTCATTCACTCACTCAAATTGATTCTCCATGCATGTCCTTTTCCGTGCGCCCCATTCCCTTCCACCTTCCCCGCCTTCCCCCTCCCTCGTCTCGTTCGTTCCCTCTTTAGTAATACCGAAAATATTTATTGTCAAATAATAATAATAGATAATTTAGAGTATGTAGCAGTCCTGCAATAATCTCACAACTCTGTGGCAGCCCTAGAACGCGCCATTATATATCGGATCAACACATCAACAGTAAAACTCCATATAGGTACATGTTTTTTATGACCAATCAGAAGGCTTCCTTCACAACCTCTCTGATTGGTCATTTAAATCGGATCAGCAAAAGAACTGTAAAACGACATATAGGTACATAAGTTATACGATTATGTAGATCAACGAAGTATGTTAATTTACAAGCGACAGATCAACATAGCATGTTAATTTGCAAGCGATTCCCATACAAATTTTTAAAATTTTATGATGAGTACATCAAATATTTTTACTTGCAAACTGGCAACCTTAGTAACTAATGTAATAATGTTGCAAAATCATACAGATGTATTCCATCATAGCCAAGTTATATGGTGTTAAAGATGGATCAACTTGGCTTATAACTTCTTACTGGATCAACACACTACGGGAAGAGGCCAATATAAGTTGTACATTTTATTTATAACAATTACAGGCAATATAGCCTAAGACGTTATAATTGTACCATTTATGCAGTGTATATGCAATGCCAAAAATCTTACAAATGCGCTATAGGACACAAAAAATAAATCTATTTTTTTATCCACCGCATTCAAAAAGCACGTAGCTCTCCTCAGAGGTGAGTTCATAAATAAATTAGTGCGGCTTGCTCTACTATATAGGAGGTTGTGATGACGTCCTCGAGAGTGAGACTCTGGTACAAAAAAATTTAATTGGGCCAGTATCTCATTATTAGATAAGTGACCGTTCATTAATTGAAAAAAATATTTAAGTAAAGCAATACCTCTACGTGTCTCTAGGGAGTGGTAATTGGTCATGCCTAATATATAAATGGATGGGTAAAGCCAAGGGTAACGTCCATAGAGCCGCGAGAATAAAAACCTTAAAAATTTCTTATGGACTCTTTCAACGCGTAATGTGTATGTTAATTCGTGTGGGGCCCAGATGATCGAATTTGACTCAAGTCTACAGTCTTAGTAAATATTGCACTATTTCTTGTGTACTTAAATGTAAACTTAAAAGTGTCCTTTCCAGAAGTGATATTCTGGTTGAGATTTCACGCACATGATTTCTTCCCTTTTGATAAGTGCAGAATCAACATACTAACGTCGATTTCCCTGGGAAGAATTAATACTAGGTCAGTTGGCTCAAAGAAAATGTGGAAATTTTCCTCATTACCTGTTGTAGGTTTAAATATGAACTCTCCTCAATTTTTACTTTGTTGCGAACTATATTTTTTTGTTGTTTGGATGTCGTGTTGACAATATTTTCACTTATTGGTAACAGATTTGGTAAATTATAAATAAACTTGGACCCAATATCGACCCTTGAGGAACTCCCAGGTTGTTTTCCATTGGTTCCAAAACTGAATTTTTACGTTTTGTTACCTTTTTGGTTTTCTTCATTGAATAAGTCGAGGGCAATGTTGGTTAAAATGCTTTACTTGTTCCATCCAGACGACCTGGCCATCGACTACCAGTTCACTTTCAACCTGTCGAAGAAGGAGGACCGCCACTTCACCCAAATCAACTTCCGCAGCTCACCCTTCAAACCCGGCATCGATGCAGACTTCAGCATCACCTGCTCCATGCTGGCCAAGGTGAACATCACAATCCTTACCGCCAACGGACAAGAAAAGATCGTCTTCCACTCCATGAACTGCACCAACTTCAATTACAGGCGAGACACTGACTAGATAATGAACACTCAAAATCAATGAATCTACTTCTGTTTTCCATTTAAATACTGCTGAAATAAACACAGCATTTCCATCCAATATCCATATTATCCAAAAGTTTTAAAAGCTCTGAAATAGATAAATTTACCAATTGTTTGTTTTGAGCATAATTGATAATTGGAGACCACTATACTATCTTGTCTTCAATAAGCAAGCACTTTATCTCCAAAACAACAATGGCCACCAAGCAAACTAAACCATATACATTAGTCCATATTTGGACTCAATTTGGGAGGCGGATATGGGTACCGCTACCCCGGGAGCCATTTATTGGATAACCAACAGGTCACTCCAAGTTGAGTGACTTAGCAGGGGTGTCCTGGTTCAGGGGGTGATGTTTGTCTGGGTCTTGGCGGTAGAAGCGTCTGCCCACCAATTGCGTGGCAGGCCAGATCTGTTGTGGGAGAACTTTTGACTTTTCTAGCAAGGCTCTTTCGAAACGGTGAGGATGGAATCGTTCGCCTGTCACTCCTGGATGCACTGAACCCCAGATTCCTACCTACCCCTCAAACCTTTTCCTTCCCATCCTCTCATAAAATGACACTTTTCTCAAAAAACAAGGGTTTTGATTATCAATATGTACTAATATAAGCCTTTTCCTTCCAGTTTCCCTAAGGCTGACCACAACTTTGGCATAGAAGGCAATGTGACCCTGACAACCTTCTATGTGCACGTCTATGACTTCCAGCCTCCACTCTGGATACAGATCTCCTTCTCGCAGTATCCCAAACTCAACTTACAGAAGTTCTTCATCAGCCTCTCTGCGTGAGTATCATGCATGCCGTGTATTCAAGATTTCTAACACTTTTAAACCGTAAGGGACCGCAAGAAATTTCAATAAACAAGATTTTTTTTGTTAATTCCAACACATAGAGTAATAATAGAGATAATATCCAAAGAAATCTAATAGAATTTAGAGATAACACCAACCTGGGAGAGGTAATATTCAAAGAAAAAAATATGTAAGGTTGGCACTGCAATTGCAATTCGCACCGTGCATGGGCACGATTCTTCAATACTGCTATTGCAGGGCTTCAGCCCTTAGGGGTTAATTCCATTTTCATGCAAATAATGTAAAATTCGCGATTTTTCATATTTTTATGGTATGTAAGAAGTGTTGGGAAAGTGTTTGTGTGATTCACAAATAGTGGTCTCACACCAGGTTAAAAGCCACATGGTTGAGTGTTTCTGTTATGTAATTCTGTACAGCACCTGGTTCGTGTGGCTCCTGCTGGTATTGGTGTTATTGCTGGTGGTCTTCGTCGTGTGGATGATAAAGCGGAAGTGCGACATGCACCGGCAGGGGAAGTACTACGTCGTGGAGATGAATCAACTGGCCTCCAACCCACAGGTAAACCCCTACAAAATCAGATCATTCTTGATGATTCTGAATGATACAATAGCGGCTGAACTCTGTCAATTATAATAATTTAATGGTAATTAAATTTTTAAAAATTGTGGATTGTTTTCCTCTACTTGAGAGAGTACAGTCACTCTTCATGTGTCTTCCCAAATAGCTTCCTAGTCGGCATGTTTGAATTTCTTCCACCGCAGCTCGGAAGGAAGTGGTTGCTAAATATAATCATAACTGAGGCCTATATCATCTTTGGGATGCTATGTTTTTAGGGAAAAGAAGAGAGAAAATTCTTCGAAGGAACGAAAAAGGCGAGGGACCAGACCGTGAGGGTGGGTAGGAATCTGGGTGTCCAGGAGTGACGGACATATTTTTTTATTTTTTTTTTTTATTAAAAGGCGGAGACGGTTTACAAGTAGTTCCCGTGAGCACTTAGGCCATAGGCCCATTGTGCTATCTCCCATTTTACCTCAATCCTTTAGTAACAACCCAGTCCCTTTAATAAAGTTCACAGGATATGTGGCTATGTCTTCTGGTTCTACTGTGTGTCTCCCCAGGTATCTGAGCCTAGTTCCCACCAGGGCAGGACATTGGCACCATAAGTGAATTGGAGTCTCTTCATCCTCTTCACATTTCCTGCATCTATTGGTGTTTTCCACTCCCAATATCTGCATGTGTCTCCTGAGATGGCAGTGCCCCGTTAGTAGTCCTACCAGTTCCCTCAACGAGTTTCTGTCCATATTGAGTAGTTTCCTGGTTCGTCTAGGGTCTGGTCCTTTTATGAGTACTTTAGATTGTCTGACGGACATACAAATCCATCCTTCCCGCTGCAGTGAAAGGTGACGGGTCGGTTGGAGAGATCTAGCTTAGGTC
This sequence comes from Glyphotaelius pellucidus, assembly GCA_936435175.1. Taxonomy (NCBI): domain Eukaryota; kingdom Metazoa; phylum Arthropoda; class Insecta; order Trichoptera; family Limnephilidae; genus Glyphotaelius; species Glyphotaelius pellucidus. Next base: position 25,057,247 of record OW386558.1, on the reverse strand, counting down.
TCCCTCAACCGGTCTCTTCCGATCCGGCCCGCCAAGCACTAGGTTGGGAAAGCTCATTCGCCACCAAGACCTAGACAAACCTCACCCTATGAACCCGGGCACCTCTGCTAAGTCACCAAACGCAGCGAATCACTTGGGGTGACCCATGGAAGGGGTTATCCAATAAATGGTTCCCCGGCAGTACCCACACCCGCCTCCCAAAGTGGGAAATGTAAGATGTGATGGTGAATTTTTTGAAAATATTTAGCATATCTTTAATATGGCGGATTGTGTATTACACCTTGCACAATCATTTTGTATTACAAATTCTTACCGTAATAATAATTGGATGTAGACGGAGAACTGTAGAGAGATAAATTTTCTCGTCCAGGTTGGATTGGAGGAGGAGGTAGAGATCCAGGAAGGGCAGGAGGCAGACAGTCCCCCCGCAGTGGGGGAGTCCCCGACCCCCGCAGCCTCTCCGTCTGCCAACAGGAAGTGAGTCCTGGAGCCCTGCATCGGCAGTAAGGCCGAAGTCCTGTCACTTCTTGTGGGGTAAAATGGGAATGGTGAAGGACCCCCAATGAGATTTATCCAAAAAACACTACATATTCTTAAGCAGGCAAATTATAACTAAATTATCTGAAAAAACAAAACGTAAGAAGAAATAATATATGTTGGTCTAGTTCAAGATCTTAAATTGTTCATTTTCCTCCAAAATTCCTTTTCTGTGACTAGTGGTGTACCACAAGGTACTCACTTTGGACCACTTTTGTTTCTTATTTTATAAAGTACATGATATTCTGCTTACTATGATATTAGCCCTTTCAGAACTGAATTACAACTTGCAGTGGTAATACCATTTGATGCTTGATAAAGTACCCAAAGCTTTGATGACATTGAGCGAGTTCACAAGCTACTAGCTGGAAAATTCACTATCTGCTAGTAAACTTTAATCGTATTACTAGCTAACTAGCATATTGTGGACAATCTACGAAAAAATAGAAAGGTGGTTAGCTTTGTTTGCTACTCGCTAGCGTTTGATCAAGATGGCGGGCCACCAACAGCTGATTTCGTAACTGTCAGAATTAGTTTGCACGAAAGTAGTTATTCTCGCTACTGGCTAGCGTGTGGCGCTAGCTGCGTGCTCAAGTTTTCTACAAAATGTCAACAGAATTGGTTGGCGCGGGAGATGTTATTTTAGCTGTTACTGTCACTGAGTGAGTAGACAGTTTTATAAAAATAAATTTAAAAGGGAAATTTAAAAAAAAAAAAGACAAACATTCCCGGGTTACGAATAACCCAACAATGTTTGAAAATCTCCTACTACCACCACAGAAAGCCGAAAATGTTGCTTGTGTTGTGATGGAGGACTTTGCCAGCCGGGGAATCAAACACGGGACGCCGAGGTGGAACCCAAACGCGATGCCCACTCAACCACTAACCGGTCGAAAATATACCCATGATGTCACTTATTACCGACACATTTGCATCTATCCCCAAATTGTTTGAAAAGCCTTATCCTTGACAGAATTTCCATACATATTAATAACATCATAGTACCTAATCAACATGGCTTTATGCCAGGTACATCCACCCTAACAAATCTCTCCTTGTACAAACAATTTATAGCATACACATACTTGAAAAAAGCTCAGGTCGATTCAATGTATACAGACTTTGTAAAAGCGTTTGACAAAGTCACAAAATTCTTCTCAATAAACATATGGCCACTTTACACACAGAGGTCGGAGCGGGAAGTGCCCGCGCCACGACAGGCCGCCGCGCAGAAAAGTCTCACAGTGAACTGTGCTGTAAACCGTTTTCTTACTTTCGGTCTTTACTTTTCTGTGTGGCGGCCTGTCGTGGCGCGGGCACTTCCCGCTCCGACCTCTGTGTGTAAAGTGGCTGTTAGTAAAATCGGAATAGAGGGTAAACAATTGGGATGGATAAAGAGTTACTTAACTAAAGTAAAAAAATAATTCTAATCTGTCACACAAATTCATGGCTACTAGCGGTGTACCTCAAGGGACACATTTAGGCCCAATACTGTTCTTACTTTTTATAAATGATATTGTCACTGTTTTTGATAATAATGTTGAAGTGTTGCTTTTCGCCGATGACCTAAAACTATTTAAAATCATAAAAACAATAAATGACTGTATTCATATTCAAATAAATTACAGGATTGGTGCAAAATTAACAAACTTTATCTTAATATTAGTAAATGCCAGATAATAAGATTTTTCCAAACAAATCAACCCGTTAACTAACAATATAAAATAAAAAAAATGTTTCCCTCACCTCTTGTCAGTGAAATTAAAGATCTTGGCATTATTTTCGATTCCAAATTTAACTTTCTTTTACATATATAAATATAGTTTCTAATAAAGGATTAAAAATGCTAGGCTTCATTTCCCGAAATGGCAGAGACTTTCAAAATATTGCAACATTTCACAGCCCTGAATTGAGAGAGCTAACTTTCAGATCCATTCAAGCTAATATCATTTTGAAAGTAACAATAATTTTAATCGTAAATTACTTTATTTACAAGCCAATACCTAGAACTCAAAGATTTGTAAACAACAATGCTAATTTATGAATATTGATGTTGACTATTTTGCACGATTATACTTGCTATCAAGTTACCTTTCGGAGTCCGATTCGAGCCGCGGTCAACAGTGGTTGTGTGTACCTTACCTATTGCTTAGTGCCGTTCGCCCGTTCCCGTGCCTCATACAGATAAGAGATTATTGTTACATTTTATTTAATTCTGTTTATCGTATACTTATTTGTTTGCATTCCTACTTAAGGCTAATCCGTTTTTGTTTGTACAGTCAATGAAATAGACTGCGTATTATTTTTTCAGTTTAATTTTTAAAAGTTAAGTTTTTTTTTTTATATAATGGAGGAAGACGAAGATAGACCTCCCGACCCAGGATCGATATTAGATTTTTCTGATTCGGAATCTAACACTAGCCAGGCTTCTATTACGCTTCCATCTCGTAAACGACGACCATCGCATAGCCTTTACATCCCATCGAAAGTTAAATCTATACCGCCGATTCAACAAACCTCGACCTCTAACGACCTTAACCCCAATAGTAACACCCAGACAAGTACTTTAGCTAGCGATAATACAAAAAGTACTGACTTACTTTATCCTGCTTCCGCTTCCGGTCCTTTTATCGTAATTGTTCAGAGAACTGAACAAGAAAAACTTATTCATCCTTTAGATTTTGGAAAATTCTTATTTGACTCAAAAAATAATAACCTTGGTATTGTTAATGGTTCAATTAAACCGGAAGGGCGATATAAATTATCTATCGAGTTTAATACTGCCGCTTCCGCAAATGGATTTGTAAAAAAAATTGACTCGCTCTCAAAACATAAATATAAATCGTTCATCCCGTCATTTAACCTTACGAGAATGGGTCTTGTTCGAGGAATTCCCACGGATATCCCAGAGGCTGAAATTGTTGATGCTTTGAATAATTCCCAAGGAACCCCGAAAGTAATAAAAGCACGTCGACTGAACTACAAGGATTCTACTGATGGAAACAAGATCTGGAAACCTTCCCAATCTGTTGTTGTTACATTTGAGGGACAATCCCTTCCGTCTCGTGTGTTTATTTATTATACCTCGCTTCCCGTCGAAGTTTATAAATTTCCAACTGTTCAATGCTTCAATTGCTGCCGGTTTGGACATACAAAATCCGTATGCCGCTCCCCTCCACGTTGTTACTTTTGCGGAGAAGGTCACCCATTTGATCAATGTCCAAAATCTTCCAATAATCCCATTTGCATTAACTGTTCGGGTGCACATACCGCGGTCAGTCTAGCCTGTCCGGAATTGACAAGACAGAGGAACATAAAACATAAAATGGCTACCGACAACATTTCGTACTTCCAGGCCTCAAAGTTATTCTCTCCTGCGAAAAAATCTTTCGCAGAGATGACATCGTCCTCAGCTCCTTTCGAATCAACCACCTTTTTAAATTCAACGTCATCTTCTCACAGAGAAACCATTCTCAAGCCAGTCAAACCCAACCCAAAATATACTCCTTACCTTGATAAAAAACAATTGAATAATATTTTGACCAGCCCGAATGGGAATGCCAAATCTCGGACCCCCAATGGGTGTGCCATTAATAGTAATACATTCTCTCCTGCTCTCCCCGAAATATTGAATAATAATTCTTTTATACAAACTTTAATTACCCTTTTAATTTCTATCCTTACAAACAACAATACTGTACCGTCCAACGCTGCCGATTATATTAAATCTTTATTATCTTGCCTCCCCAATGACTTCGAAACTGAACAAAATTCTTCAGTGGAACAGTAGAAGCCTCTTCGCTAACAAATCTGACCTAATTCAATTACTCGACGAACACGACGTTTCAGTGGCCGCCATTTCTGAAACGTGGTTAAAACCCTCCTTTCACTTAAGAATTCCGGGTTATTATTGTCTCAGACACGACAGACCGGATGGTAAAGGCGGCACGGCTCTGATAATCCATAATTCTATCCCGTTTAAACAAATTAATATACATACTCCCTCCGACGATATCCAGATAATAGCAGCTGTCTTATCTGATATCACAATATTATCAATATATATTCCTCCCTCTACCACTTTTATTGAAAATGAATGGGCACCAATCTTAACCCAGATCTGTTCCCCTTTTATGATCCTTGGAGATTTTAATGCACATTCCCCTTCTTGGGGTAGCAAAATAACAAATCGTTCTGGCCGCAATCTTTTAGATTTTATTGATACCCATAACCTATGTTTTTTAAATGACGGATCTCCAACCAGATTCACCCCCCCTCATCAACGGAAAAGTGCTGTTGATTTATCTCTTTGTTCATATTCGTTAGCATCTAAATGCTCTTGGGACATCCTAAACGATCCCCTCTCTAGTGATCATTTTCCAATTATAATCCGATTCCAACATCAATCTAACACTTATCCTCCACCAGTTAAAAATAATCTCAAATTTAGAATAAATGATGCGAATTGGAGCACTTTCTCTTCTGAACTAGATAACCTTATTAATTTAAAAAAAAAATCGTCCCCGGGAGACATCAGATTGCAATGTGAGACGTTTCCCTCTATGGTTATAAATGCAGCAGAAAAATCCATCCCGAAACGCAATGCGAACATTAAAATAAAACACTCTAATCCGTGGTGGGACGAGGAATGCACTCGCTCCGTCAACTCTCGTAAAAAAGCAATTTCCTCTTTTCGTAAGTGTATGACACTAGAAAATTTTTTATCAGTTAAAAAAGCCCAGGCAGAAACCAAACGAATTTTGAAAAATAAAAAACGCGCTGGATGGCGGAAGTTCTGTGAGAACCTGTCTCCGGAAACTCCCCAATCTTCAGTTTGGTCTAGCTTAAAAAAATTCGGATCATCGTATTCTCCGCCGAGTACCAAGCATATATCAGAAGAAATTCTTATAGGATTTGCGGATAAAATAGCCCCCCCATCAGTGGCCGGATGTGAAGAAATGCCTTCTATTAAGCCATATCCATCTCACTCTAACTGGCTAGATGCTCCTTTCTCCATTGATGAGATGAAACTACTAATAAGAACCCTTTCTGACTCTGCTCCGGGTACCGATGGAATACTTAATAGTTTCATTAAATCATTTTCTGATATGGCGGTTGAATATTTCTTATCTCTTATTAATAATATGTTTGAAACAGGACTAATTCCGGATGATTGGAAAACTCAAAAAATCATTCCCATTTTAAAACCTGGAAAAAATCCATCTGAAATTTCGTCTTATCGGCCTATTGCTCTTTCATCATGTTTGATGAAAGTAGCGGAGCGTTTGATGAAGAACAGATTAGAGTGGTTTGTTGAAAGTCAAGATATTATCTCACCAAATCAGTATGGTTTTCGGAAAAAGAAATCTACAATGGATAATTTAAGTTTGTTCACAACTGATATCCGAGTTTCCCAATCCCTAAATTCTTATACATTGGCCACATTCCTTGACCTTTCATCAGCTTACGATGATGTTTTACTGAATGTTTTGAAAGAAAAGCTAATTAAAAAACAAATCCCCCCGAAATTAGTCCAATTTATTATTAATTTGCTCTCAGATAGGTCCATTATTATTGAGTCTTCCTCTAAATGCTTAAGGCGCAAACTATGGAGAGGTTTGCCCCAGGGTTCTGTTATTAGTCCTCTGTTGTTTAATATTTATATAAGCGACCTAGACTCAGTAATTCCTTTTTCTATCAAGCGTCTTTACTTTGCGGATGATATCCTTATATATTTGTTACATAAAAATATTATTCTTGCAGCTAAGGAAATGAATTTGGCTTTACAATATATTAAAAGCTGGTTGTCAATAAATGGGATGAATCTGGCGGCATCTAAAACAAGGGTCGTGGCTTTCACGCGCAAAAGAAAAATTCCCCAATTCTCAATTTCTTTTGATAATGTGCCTCTACAAACCGCTACTCAAATCAAATTCCTTGGTCTTCTTTTGAACCATAAACTTTCCTGGCTTCCACACATTCAGATAATTTCTACAAAGTGTGAAAAGGGACTTAATATGATGCGAGCAGTTTCCAGAGTATGGTGGGGATCTCACCCTACCACTCTTAAATTAATGTATAATTCCCTAATTCGGAGCCACTTGGATTATGGCTCATTCCTTTTTGACCCATTCCCTAAATATCTAGATAAGAAAATGGAAAGAATTCAATCAAAAGCCCTCAGAATGATTATTGGAGCTATGAAGTCTTCTCCAATTAATGCTCTTCAGGTGGAATGTGTGGAGCCTCCATTATATTTCAGAAGGCAATTCCTTGCCAATAAATATATTTTCAAGGCTTTATCGTTATCACATCATCCTATTAAACAAAGTCTTAATAGGTTAAGCGTTAATTTGAATTCTAACAAAAGATTGAGAGAAAAACAATGTTTTCCTCTCTTAATTAAAAGTTTTCATCTCTATAATTCTCTATCATCTTCCCTCCAATATCTTCAAGAAGTTCCCAATCTTCCTATATACAATATTCCATTTAAGGCAATCACTTTTATGCCGAACACAATAACATCAGTCTTTCGGAAGAATATTTTATCTTCCCCAAATAAATTTCAAAATGTGGATGATTGTTTTAAAAGCATAGTGGCTTCGAAATTCCCTGGATTTTCCATCCTTTTCACGGATGGTTCCAAATTTGAAAATAAAAGATGTGGAGCATCTATATATAGTCCAGAATTCAACATCAATCTCACTTATAAATTACCGAAAGAAGCTTCCATATTTACAGCCGAATGCTTTGCAATTGAACAAGCGCTAAATCAAATCCAGGTTCTCAACATTCATCGAGCCTTATTATGTACTGATTCGCTAAGTGCTCTAACTAAAATTAGGTCAAATATTTTACGTTATCCGGAAGACAATATTATATGTAAAATAAAAAATCTTCTCAATTCTCTTAGTGAATCTGGGTTTGAGACGATATTGGCCTGGGTCCCTGCCCATTTGGGTATCGAGGGTAATGAGATGGCCGATTTTCTCGCCAAATCTGGTTCAGATTCCGGAACTATCCCACTAAATTTTAGAATTCCTATATCCGATGTCTTTCCGATTCTTAAATCTAATATGACTCGTGCCTGGGAAGAAAATTGGGCAGTCTCCAAAATAAGAACTGGATCTTTCTATGCGGGAATTCAAAACCATATCCCTGCTAAGCCATGGTTTCACGGTAAAAAACTTTCAAAACGATTCATTTCATGTATCTCGAGAATGAGAATTGGCCACTGTTCAATTGCATCTCACTTGTCTAGAATTAGAGTTTTAGATGATCCGTTCTGCCAGTGCGGTGTGGAAGAGGAAACCCTCGACCACGTTTTCTTTAACTGTAAAAACCATGCATCTTTCAAGAACATATACCGCCGGCTTATTAAAATCACACACCAGTCCCCCCTTAACATTTCATACCTTTTATCTCTTAACAATTCTCGTGTTCATACAGCTTTATGTAAGTTTATTAACCTGAATGAATTCAATATTTAATTTGTTTTAGTGATCTAAATGAGTCCAATATTTAATTTGTTTTATTATTTTCCCTTTAGATTAACCGAAATTTCTTATCCATTTTAAATATTACCGGCACATAGCACTCTCTCCAGGGTGAATTGCCTAAAACCAAAAAAAAAAAAAAAAAAGTTACCTTTCTTTACAAATTTTCATTCTGTCACTATAGAATGTTCTCTGTTATTATAACTATTACACAAGTGCATATTTATTTTTATATTTCTTCTCAATTATATTTTTCTAAAAAACAAACTGTTGAGTTAAAAAAATTTAAAAAACATCTTTGTCTTTTACATTTTATTTTTGTCTCATTCATTCTTATTTTGTCCACTACTGTAATACTATTGATACCCTCCTTTGTGCCACTGTTACTTAAAATCTTATGTACCATTGTAATGTAAAAGCCTTTTTATAGCTTTAAATAAATAAATTACTTATATTGTATTTTCTTTTGATTTAGTTTTTGTAAAAATATATTAAATTTAACTAGATGTAAAATATATATAGCAGTCCTCTTCTAAGCACAACCATCTGCTTCATTAGGAGAGTGTTTTGAAAAATTATATTATATTATGCTGTAAAATTGTAACACTAAACATGTTTCAAATAAAAAATAAGAATAAAAATTAATAAAAAATTTACTAAAACATCAACATATTTTATAAGATTGCTAATAATGTGTGAATAAACCTATATTGATGATTGTCAAGCAACCCGAGATATTTTGACATATCTTGAGATATAACCTCTCGGTTCTGAGAATCGAATGCGTTTTCGAATGAATGCTGACAGTTAAAATCTGCCGAACCTTCGGCCGCACCAAAACTCTGCGTTCGTAAATTACACGCATCGTTTGGCTAACTTCGGGTGAGTTCATGGCTCATGTGTCACCCGCCATCATCAGCTGAGTTCACCAGTCGGTCCGGCGTGATTGTATTGTGAGTTTATGAGTTATTTCATTTAGCATGTGTAATAAAAATTTTGTGGTCATAAATGCAATAAAAATAAAAATAATCAATTAATGAAGCTCTTCCTTTATAATGTTAGTGTTGGTTATTGACAAATTTTTGTTCCAATAAGTAGTTAACATGTTTGATAATTTTTATAATTTTTTTTTGTTCTTTAGCAGTTAATATCAAAAAAATAAAACAATTATTTTTTCACATACTTCAATTATTATTTTTTATTTCATATAACACATGTAATAAGAATGTTGTGATTGTAAATTCAATTGAATTTTAAATGCTCAATTAATGAGGTCCTTCCTTTATAATATAAGTGTTGATTATTGACATCGTCTCAAGAAGTAGAACATGTTTTGTTATTTTTTTATCATTTTCGTTTGTTGGCAGTAATATAACAGAATATATTATTTTTTTCACATACTACAATTATTGTTTTTTGTCTCATTTAAGCAGCCGCTACCCGAATTTCTACCGATTTCTTACATATCTCCCTTAAACATTTGAAATTTTTAAGCTCTCTTTAAAAAAAAGTTATTTTTGAAGATAATATCTAATAACGTTCCACGCCGAAATGCAAATTATATGAAATTCCCTCGATAGATAAAAATCGCAAAGTATGCTCCAAAAAATTATTAAAAACAAATCTATTTCTATTATTTTACAAGTTATATTTTTGAAAAAATTCACAATGTTTCTTTAAACGATACTTAAGATGCTTTCTACGAAATTTTTGCTCTATTTTAAATAAATATATTTGTATAAAAATAAGTTGTTAATTTTTAAAGGAGGTAAATTACGAAATAATTATTAAGAAGACAATAACAAAGAACAACAACGTTAATAACAAGTTGGCATAAAGGGTTCAAATATTGTTTGTCAAATAATAGTAGAAAATATAAAAAATGGAACTACAAAATTTGTAGGCTGGCAGCACCAATTTACCTGCCAAATATTCTATTAAAGTGCAATGACACCGAAAATACAGAACACTGTGTACCCATTTAAAAAAAACATTTTTTGGTTCTAAAAAAAATTTTAATTGAAGAAGCACTGTTGTTAAGATACCTACTTAACGACATAAATTTGATTAAATTGTGTTTTTCAAAGTGATTGTAAAATAATAGTACTTTTATTTAATAACAGTAGGTAGAAAGAAAGAATCATTAATGGTGAGTTTAGTTACACTACTTTTAGATCTGAATTAATTAAATATATTCAGATCTAATATTAGAGACATGATACAAAGCCTGGGCAACGCTAGGTACTTAAGCTAATATTAAATAAATGTGAGCAATTTCTAAACTGTGGTTTACATTTTATTACAAAATCGTTATTCTTCATTATGTTAACATAAAATTGCAAAATAATAAAATACCTATATGCAATTCTAATTTTGAGATCAGTGGGTATCTTATTGCAATGAAAAATGTTTTTTTTCACTTTTATGCCCTTTTAATTTTTCATAAAAATGTAGATTACACAGTATTGCCATTTGAACAACAGTGGCGCCATCCTATGTTTTCTACTCTTATTTAACAACTGAACCATTGTTTATATATTTTATAAATTAGGAACTTACAATTTGTTATTCAAAACTGTTATTTTCATTTCATGCGTTATTTTTGGTTTCTGCTAAAGTACCTAAATAAGTACGATGATTATCTGAAAACACAAACTCATCTCGGTTATATTTGAAACATCAACGATTTCTTAAATATTACCTGAAGAAAAAATTAGTCAGTATGGTGTTGAAAGATAATTTTCATTTACAGTCTGCCGTCATCTGCATTGTGATGATATAATATGTCTTCACAGTTTACCAGAGCGTATTATAATATTTATATATATCTTCCAACATGTATAAAATTTTTAAATAAAATGGTAGCAAATTTAAAATTATGTAATAAATATGCTAATATTTTAAAAGCTAAACCGTGCTACGAAGAAGGTTGAAAAAAGAACCTGATAAATTGGCTTAAATCTATATATATATATATAAAAATCAAAATTTGCTTGCTTGGGTTGTACGAGTTATGAGTTGTCTATTTATTGCTACATTAAGCATAGGAAATGTTTGAAACCTTCAAAATATCTAATTCCATCCTGTAAAGGTTTCTTGATTATTACAACCATATGACAACACATCATTACAAAAACTTTTGCAAAACTGTCAAAAATATCACAATTTGAGAATGAAATTTTGCAAATCATCGATTGTTTAATCAAAATTTAATTTTCTAATAAACTCTTTAAATCATGGGTCGGCAACCTGCGGCCCGCAAGATTCTCACCGCAACGCACGTGACGGGCGATATCGTACACAACGGAGTGAAAGGAAGCGAGAAAGGGAGCGAAGGGATAGCGAAGGGGGAGCGATTAGCAAATCATTGTGATAGGTTTGCAAAGTGATACCACACTTAAAATAGCTTTTAAAGGAAAAACTTGGTGGATTACTGTGGGGGTTTGCCTTCTGAAGACTGCAAGGAGTAAAAATGGTTTGCTGAGCAAATAATTACGATGTTTGGTAGTACATAAATTTGTGAGCAAGCTTTTTCAATTCTGAATTATCGAGAAAACAAACACTGTTCTCGGTTATCGGGTTCACATTTAGACGCAATACGACTCTACTTCAACAATGCAAGCTAATATAAAAAAACTTGCCAGTCAGATACAACATAAAATATCTCACTCATTTTATTAACTACAATAAATGTTGTAAAAATATACAATAAGCGTTTTATTTTTAAAACTAAAATATTTGTACACAATGAGTATAGGTTTTGTTTTTTACAATGGGTCCACACAGGAAAGGGCCTATGTCATCTTAGCGGATGGCTTGTGGAGGGTCATTTTAAGGAAGGAAAGGATAGAAAGTTCTGGGAAGGAAAAAATGGGTAGGAATCTGGGTGTCAGTGTGTCCAGGAGTGATGCACGTATGAATCAATCCTTCCAACTGCAGTGAAAGGCGATGAGTTGAGAGAGTCCGGCTGGAAAGGTCAAAAAGCCTCCGTCAACCGGTCTCTCTCGATCCGGCCCGCCACGCATCAGGTGCACAGATGCATCCGCCGCCAAGATCTGGACATACCTCATCCCATTAACCCGGGCACCCCTGCTAAGTCACCAAATATCACGTATACTTAATGACATGTGGCCCAAGTGCGGCCCGCACAAATCCCCACATTTGGCCCTTTTACAACAAAAAGCTGCCGACCCATGCTTTAAATTAATGAATTTACTTGAAATCTACTTAGTACTCTAAGCAAATAAGAGTTAGGGGCCATCCATAAATTACGTCACACGAATTTCATGATTTTTTGAACCCCCCCCCTCTCTGTCACACATCGTCACATATGTGAGACCCCCTCCCCCCTACTGTAACGTCACATATTTTGCAATTTTACATCTAAAAATAATCAAAATTCAGATTTTTACATGTGACGTCACAGAGCTGAAGCCCCCCCCCCCCCCATACCCCTTGTCAAACTTCTCTACTCCCCCCCCACACTAGGCACTTTAAACAGGTAAGATACCAAATTTGATCATTGTTCTTATAATATACAAAAAATTATGTTTGTAATATATGAAAATTTTAAATTTAAATAAAAAAAATGTAATAGGTGGCACGAGAGCTGTTTGAAAACTGAATGTACTGGAACTGAATATATAGGGGAGTTAGCGGGACGGGGGAGCGGGGGAGGGGAGAGGGAATGCGGGGAAGATGGAGGGGGAACGTGTGAGGGGAAGGGGACATGGGAGGGGAAGGGATGACAGAAGGGAAACAGGATGAATGGGAAAAGACACGCAGGGAGAAACGATTTCTTTATTATGTGGCATTTATTATGTGTTAAATATTAAAATGTGCTAAAATATCTACTCAGTGTAGATTATCTTTTGAAGCAGTTTCGTGGTTTTGAATTCAGCACACAATAAAATAGTTGGAAATGAAGGTGTTGCAAGATAACTCTTAAGAGGCCTTTCCTGCCTCAGCGTTCAACTGACGCAACATAGTGAAGTATGATGCGGATGTACTTAGGACCTGAAAATAAATTTAATTAATGTGAGTTTTACTTTAAAATCATTTAGCACATAATTATGGTATACTAAAAATAATGATAAAATATTTCTGTAAATTGTCGTTCTGAAAAAAAAATACAATTTCCCGGGTAAGTACCTATACAGGGTGTTAAGGGACGTACTTGACTTACTTTTTAACCAGTGATTCCTGACATTATTTGGAGTAAAAAATGTAAATAAAATTTTGGTCTCCGGTGACATTTTTTTTTTTTTTTTTTTTTCTACAAAAACATACAAAAATGGTAGATTTTGGACAGTTGGAGGCGGGGGAAGGGGTGGGTTGGCTACTCGGCGGAAAGACCAGTGACGACATGCGGAAGAATTTTTTTTTGTTTGAATTTGAAAAAAAAAAATTGAAAAAAAAAGTCACCGGAGACCCAAATTTCATTTACATTTTTTACTCCAAATAATGTCAGGAATCACTGGTTAAAGTAAGTCAAGTACGTCCCTTAACACTCTGTATTATATCTGAAAAACGTCTACTGCCTTCATTGCTAATGATAGCGATTGTTGATTATTCAGATTTGACAGCTTGTGAGCTCCTGCATCTTGGTGGAATAAAAAGGTACTCTCAAGCACGGCTACCATCTTGACAGGATTGAACGTTCCCGGAACACACAAACAAATTTACATGAATGAAACGAAATTCGTGAGCACTACCATGGCAATCTGTTAACAAGGCAACTGAAGAGCAACTGCCACACACAGCAAACCACACAACACTGGTGCGTTGACAACTGGTTTCATTTCAGTTTCTCCGTGAGCAAAGGCCTTAACAAAGACAAACATTTCAGAGTTCATCACAAACATTTTTTATGATTAACCGGTCGGTTGTCGAGTCGACAGATGCCTCAAACACTTTGCTTTTCATCTGTCTGTAAATTTGTTGTGTTCCGGGTCCGGGCCGGGTCGACAACCGGCGTGGTCTAGCGGTAAGGCTCTTAACTCACAATCCGAAGGTTGCGGGATCGAATCCCAGCGTGGCAAATAAATTTTATTTGATTAATTTGTGTTATTTCACAAATAATTCATTTAAAATAACATATACACAGTATATTTGCAGCACGTTCCAGAGTGCAAGAGTGTTTATAAAAGAATAAAATGAATTGAATTGGATTGAAGATCCCTGGTGTAAGACCACCATTTAGAATTGAAACGTTGCTTGAAATGGCTTATGCCGTGTTTGGTGACCAGATCTGAATAGCCAGGTATTTCCCAAACCTTCCTCTCCCCCATCTCCTTCCCCTCCCCACTTCCTTCAGTCTCATAATACCCCAATTGGGGATGCCATAGTATCACTGTTGAGCCATAGTATTGACTCTTGTGCGGGATTCATATAAAAATTTCAAAAAAAGATAAAATTTTACTTAATTCTTATTTTTTACTTAAATTTTTTTTTTATCATGAATTTAGCTCAGATATTTTTAGTTTAAGGGTCCACTCTCCGAATTTCGACCGATTTCTTACATATCTCCCTTAAACATTTGAAGTTTTTAAGCTCTTAAAAAAATATGTTATTTTTGAAGATAATATCTAGATACTTTCCACGCCGAAACGCAAATTATATGAAATTCCCTCGATAGAAAAAAATCGCAAAGTATGCTCCGAAAATTATTTAAAACAAGTCTATTTCTATTATTTTACAAGTTATATTTGTGAAAAAATTCACAATGTTTCTAATGATACTTAAGATACGTTCCACGAGATTTTTGCTCTATTTTAAACGAGTCATGTTTAATTAAGCATTTTCATAATTTTCGCTTCAATTTTATCATTGAAAATATTAGCGCGCTCTGTCCAACATTTGTAATTTCGTATCTCTCCATCTTCTATCTTTTCATCGGTGCAGTATACAAAAAACAAGAAGTTAATGTTACTCACAGAAGAATATGTTTCCATTGATATTGTAGCCAGTCCGAGGGCGTTCACTGTTAGGATTCGATTTGCGTGCATGATAAAAATCACCAAGTCCTTACCGATTGTGGAACTTACGTCATGGTTTTCCCATCCACAAGAATAACAATCGTCACCAATTTCAGATGCCTTAAACAAAATAAATGTTAGCCTCACACTGTCCAGCTATCCAAGTTTATATCCTTTATCTTGTGGGCTTCTTATAGGAAAGCCTCGTTGATGGTATTTAATCTTAGTGACCCGACAGTTGACCCCACGAAAAGATATTTATCATAAAATTATAGTTTTTGTGCATTATAAACCAATTTCAAACATAAAATAGACTTCGAAAATACCTATATAGTGTTTTATTTTTAATTTATTTATCTCTACAGTATGTTTACATTGGGTTTTTTCAATGCCTGTCTCACTAGGATATACCTGTGTTGAGACAGGCTTCGAGGTACATAAATGAACATATTTAAGCAACATATTTGGTAGTTATAAAGAATATATGTATATATGTTACATATTCATTTACGTAGAATAAAAATAGAAAGGTGATTGGAAGAGTGGGTAAATATTTTAAAGAGAGTTATCATATATGTAAATGAAGGAAGAAATGAAGTACATTAAATAGTAAATCCTTTCAAATCTATTTATGGAATTAAATTTGACGTGATTCTATTTCTTTAATTATTTTATATGGATTAGGTCGTATGCAAATTGTTTTCTGTCTATGTGTGATATATTTACAGATGTTTGCAGTAGTGTGGCGTCCAATACTTACAATCCATTTCTTTACAACTTGTTTGAATTTTGTCAAGGATTCAGTTTGTCTGATCATAGCTGGTAGTGTATTGTATAGTTTGCAAGGTGACCGGACAACTCGGAATGAAACCAACTCAGAACCATCTCAGATAAGTCATTTAGAGTGATAAAAAAAATGTATAAAAAATTGGTTAAATAGGTTACGTTAGGTTAGGGTTATTGGCTAATTCAAAATGATTTTTTTCATAGCTTTGAATGACTTTTCAAGGAGGTGTTGAGTTGACTTTAATCTCAGTTGGCATGGAACCATTTTGCAAGCTATGTATTTGAAGTGTCTTTGTCCAAAGGTAGTTTTGGAAAAAGGAATTTGGAGAAGTTCTTTATTTTTGGCTCGGGTATTATTTAATTATTTGGTAAGGATATCTAACGAATCTATAAAAAGTGTCGATTTTTCGTACATTCTGGTATATATAGAGGATAGACAAGTGTTTTTTTCCTTGATGCATTTGAATGATAATATGTTTTATATTTCTGTTATTCGGCAGTTCATCCTCTCAGCACCCCCTTTTGGGGAAACTCAACTAAAAAAAACCTTCGATTATGCAGAAACGGCGGTCTGTTTGATAGATTGTCCTAACTTTACGAACGGATTGCAATCTTTAGAGCAAAGGCTTCAGGTGGGAATGCTGTCCTTGTTCTACCGGTGTTTCAATGGAAGATGCTCCGAGGAACTAGCATTATTAATCCCCTCGGCACCGGTGCATAATCGGAAACATGCCAAACACGCGCCCAACATTTGTACACGGTTGACATTAGTCACGTGAAAACGGGTCGTTTGGGGCCATCCATAAATTACATCACACCTTAAGGGGGGGGAGTAGAGAAGTGTGACATTATGTGGCAAGGGGTAAGGGGGGGTCATCACACATCAAAAATCTAAATTATTAAAATGCAAAACTTAAATGTAAACGAAAAAATGTAAAATTGCAAAATATGTGACGTCACACTAGTGGGGAGAGGGTCTCACAAATGAGACGATGTGTGACACGGATGAGGGCGGTCAAAAAATGATGAAATTCGTGTGACGTAATTTATGGATGGCCCCTTTCTACGACTCGTTTTTGAGTTCAACAGCTCGGCTGTGGAACGATTTGCCGGTCTCTGTGTTTCTTTCTCCTAGTCTCTTCGAGACCCATGTTCACTCCTTCCTCTCCTCAAAAAAACCCCTCCACACAGCATCTTCAAAGATGACGGCCTCCGTGGTCCCGAGGTAAGACTCTGGACTCACAATCCGAAGGTCGCGGGTTCGAACCCGGCGTGCGCAAATAAATTTTATTTGATATTTGTGTTATTTCACAATTTATTAATTTAAAATAATATATAGTATATTTGCGGCACGTTCCAGAGTGGAAGATACTATCAGTATCGCCCTGGTGTAAGACCACCATTCAGAATTGAAACGTTGCTTGAAAATGGCTTTAGCCGTGTTTAGTGACCAGATCTGAATAGCCAGGTACTTCCCCACCTTCCTCTTCCTTATCTCCTTCCCCTCCCCACTACCTTCAGCCTCACAACATACCCCGATTGGGGATGCCATAGTCTCATTGGCTCCAGACGGGAGCAGTTGGGACTCTTGTGCGGTATTAACTGTAAAAAAAAAAAAAAAAGGCCCTTGAGGGGAGTTATTTTCCAGAATATCATTTTTAAAATTTTTCGTCAACATTAAAAAAATCATACCATCGAATTT
Source organism: Glyphotaelius pellucidus (assembly GCA_936435175.1). Lineage (NCBI taxonomy): Eukaryota > Metazoa > Arthropoda > Insecta > Trichoptera > Limnephilidae > Glyphotaelius > Glyphotaelius pellucidus. Next base: position 25,039,749 of record OW386558.1, on the reverse strand, counting down.
CGAATGGAGACAAAAATTTACTATAGTGCTATATAGCCAATGAATTAACTTGTATTTTACAGTTTTTTCATATTTGTAGGATTTATAAAAAAAATCGTAAAGTTTATAATCGCGCATTTGTTACTCTGTGAGAGGTACTTATTTGAGTCAACATAGAATATTTTCGATTTTTGTATATTGTCTGTGGTTTACTTGATAATGAAATGTGCATATCTATGGAAAAAGGATTTAATTCTGCGTGAAAAAAATATTTTTAAAATTTATTTTTAACATTGTTCTAAAATAGTCTAAGAAGTCTGGATTTGCGACATCTATGATCATAATAGATAGAGCATTTCATTAGCTTCATTTTAAAATAAATGGCTGGCCATGGAAATGTTTTGAATAATTACAATAAATGTTTTACGAATGGTAGGAAAATGTGGTCCAATTTTGGACTGCTATCAATCGCAGAAAAATAAAAGTGGTCCATTTTTCGACCATAATTCATAATGCTCCAGTGGAGAACTAAATTTGCACGTAAATAAATAAAGATTTTCTGCATCACAGATTAAGTCTACTATTATGTTAAATGAATTAATTTCACACCTTGTCCATCAGCATAGATCCAAGAAAACACGGAATGTAGAGCTGAATCGCAACTACACAAAAGAAGAAGAAGAATAAAAAGTTGAATTGGCCGTCCTCAAGATCCTGAAAATAAAGAATTTATTTTTATGCAAAATGTACGGTGATATATGTATTTAACCCCTCAGGCTTTTGATAACAGCTCGTATGGCCTCGTAAAAATTATTGTCTTGCTTACCATCATGGTGAAAAATATGATCGAAACGTTGTTAGAAAGAAAAAAACGCCACGCTTTCTATTCAAATCTAAAAGTTAACCACAAAATAAATAAAATGTATTTACATTTTTATGAAATCAAAGTTTCCGGCCGCAATTAGAAAAAAAATTATGAAACTTTTGAAATGTTTTATTAATTATTTCAACAAGTATTTTTTATTTATTAAGGGGTTAGGCCACCCTAGGATTTTCGAAAAATCTTTTTTTTTATTTTTTTAAATTGTCCCCTAAGACCTCAAAAATGATGTCCCAAAAGATTATCGGAAAAAATTTCTATATACTCGATTTTTGAATTTTAGTACATAGTACTTAACATTGGAATCTCGATTTATTTTGTAGTATTTCTGGAAAAAAAATCCTAAAATAGCCTATTTTTTTGGCCTTTGTGGCCTAACCCCTTAAGTGAGGTAACGGTAACATTTATAATATTTTTGTCTACTAATTTATTATTATAATTCTATTATATATAATTCTTTAGCACCGTTGTGATTTAAAACTCGATGAAACAAAAAATAAACAAACATAAATCTAGAGGATTTTGCCTGCGAAACAGTGAGATAGAATAATCGGTCTCCTTTTTGTGCTTCGCAGCCTCCCCACTCTTGTCTACTTTAGTTTTCTGAAGGTTTCACTTCTACCGCATGTGAACTGCACATTCGTAATTTTTTTCTTTTTCGGAGTAATTTCATATAATTACCATTTTGGTGTGGCAAATGTGTAGATATTATCTTAAAAAATAACATATATTTTTTAAAATGTGTTTAAAATTTTATTAAGAAAAAAATACAAGGTGAGCAATTTAATAAATAAAATTGTATTTTTGGAATCAAAATTTTTAGGTTACAAAAATCATATGTTCATTTTAATTATACAAATTTTATTAAGAGCATCTATCAGCGTTATCTAACACCTTTCAAAATCAGTTTTTAGTGTTCGGATACGTTCAGATGTGTTCCATTTATTTAGACCAGTGGTCGCCCAATGGTCGAAATTTGACCGTAATTAATTTAATGTGTAAAGTTTTTTTTATTGATTTAATGTATTTTTTATGCATAATTTAAAAAAAATATTAGCATTTTGCACTCCTTCTCTATATAAACTATAAGTGTGCGAAATTAAAAGGGGGTACAATTGTTTTTGCCTCACGCAATAATATATAGATTTAATTGCCAAGCAGAAATATTTTCACCTTTTAACAAAACATACCCGAGGCCTGAGGGGTTGACCATTTGTTAATATAAAAATAGAATTTTAAATAGATTATTTACTTTGGACACTTGAAATGCGGTGATGCACAGTAACATTGGAGTAATGAATATCTGGACGAGTAGAGGCGGTCCGAATAGAGTTGATACTTCATCAAAAAACCTTAAAAAACAACATGGTATCGATTTTATTACACTTCTATATAAAACTACATATTTGTATATATATATAAAATAGTTTTTTTTTCAAAAAAATATCTCACGAAAACTTTCTTTAAACTTTTCGTCCCGGAAAGAAAACAATCACACATGATCCGAAGGGGGGTCACTCGGGGACCCCAATTTGTTTTGATTATTAAGGGTTGTAAATGACATAATTTTTTGTAATTTTTATTGGTAATAATTAGAGAGAAGCATATTCATCGTATTTCAGTATTCATTTTCAAAATCGTTTGATAAATAAAGTCATAATTAATAATCTAATGAATTTAGACCATAACGTGTATTTTTCCATAGAAAAAAGAGAAGGCCAACATAACTCCTTGTTTCCGAATCTCAGCTGGTGATTGGCGTTTACCGGAAACGACCCAGACCGAATGATCTTTGACCGGCAAGCGAACATTATAGCATTGTAAAAAGAGCAAACGAGATGCGCAGTGTAAACGAACGGAATCTAGTCCTTTCCACTAACAACTTAGAAATTACGTAGGACAGATTCTCCGCCGGAATTTGATAGAAATTATTTAATATTAAGAAAAGCAGTAATGCGATATTAATTTTTTTAATGCAGATCGATAACCAAATAGTTTTTCTAGGATTACCCAAATTATTGAGTATGTGATTTAAAAAATAACTTAGATACAGTGTAAAACTCTCGTTAGTGTAAGTGTGTTCCCCCGGTCCGGTACGGAAGTGTTAAAAAGACGTGGGATGGTAATTTTATTTATTACGTATTTTATACTTATTAAATTTTATTAGTTTATACTAAAAGACCTGAAAGGATTTTTTTTAGTTTATATGAGAAGAATGTAAAAAACATGTAAAGTTTTTGTTATAAAATGTTAATATGAATTATTAATTCTACGATTCAAATAGTCCAAATTTCTTCATCGTAAATGATAAAGAAAGTTGATTTACTTACCCATATACACGGCTGTGTCTTTGTACGATAGCACCAATCCTTTTGGCTAAAACCCTTTGTTTTTCTATTTTTCCAGGTTTAATCTCGTTCTTCTCGAGATCGCTAAAGTCAAAAATGTTCTTAAACGATTGGCTTATTATTTCCAACTGTCCAATTGGGTGGGATATAAACTGTATAAGAAGGCAGATGTATACTGAAATGCAAAAAATACAAAATAGTTACAACTTCAACCCTTCGAATATTAAGAAAATAATATCTATAAACTATTGCCTGTCAAGGTTTACGCGCGAAATTCTCGGTTCTTCCTAGGCATTTTAAATGTTCCTTTTTATAGATTATTTTTTAACCCTTTTGCAAAATCAAAAATTGTTCTATAATCTAGATAAAATAATCTTTCCAATGTGTTTATTAGAAATCTACATTTGTGTTTCAAACAATATTAAGATTTTGATATTGGAAATGTAAATTGGCATAAAAATATAAGACAACTTATTATAAAAAATGGCCCGTTTTAATATCAGACTTTTTTTTTATTATTTTTAATTTTTTTTATTTATTTATTTACGGACAAATAGTCCATTAATAACATAACAATAACACGAATAAAAAAAAAAAAAGATGACAATGAAAGGAAAGTACATATAAATGAAGAGCATTGACAAATTATAATATAAAAAACACATAAAAGACTACAAGTCAAAGCCTGAAGATGGATTTAAAAGACTTTAAAAATTACACATTTCGTATTGACTGCCGAAAGTCATTTAGGCTAACACCAAAAAATGCAATGCTTTGACTTGCGTTAACAAGTCTCGACATTCTGGATAAAGGAGAATGATATCCATAATTAGTAGAATGTTGATTGAGGAACAGCAATTCATTATTTCGGAGTCTACGGGAAGGGATGTTGAACTGGATGTGTTGTAACAAAGCAGGTGTGTCAGTAATACTGTTGATAATTTTGAATATGCAAATTAGATCAGTGTCTTTTCTATGTTTTTCTAAAGAAGAAATGTTTAAAGTTTGTTCAATTTCATCATACGAGAACTCGCCTCTTTCAAGTCCTAATCTCCAAGCAATTCCTCGTTGGAAGCGGTGTTGTACTGATTCGATGTGACAAATATGGACAGCATAGAAAGGAGACCAAATGACACTAGCATATTCAAGGTGGGGGCGAACCAGCGAACAGTCAAGAGTTTTAAGTGTTCTTAATGTTTAAAGTCAGCGGTAATTCTATGAATGAAGCCGAGTAGTTTAAGTGATTTATTTACGATGTTTCCCAGACTTCCCAATATTAGGTGGCAAAAAAATAGATTTGACATATTCAAATTACCAATTATTCGTATTTCAGAATTACTTGTAATTTGATTACGATTGAAATGGTGGGTAAGCATTTTTTCAAAAGATCAGGCATAACGTGACCATTCATTTTTCCCCCCAAACCGGGACACCGAACAAAAGGTAGGTACTTAGTAATAATAATAAATTTGGACAACTTATACGGCACACTTTTCGCGAAAAATCGCCTCAAGAGCGCTGTACAAAAGAGGCTAGATTACAATTCATCTTGTAGCTACCAATCGCTTGGACGATTGGAATTCTAGACGCTTGTTCAAAATTTAGATTTTTTAGAAATTAAGAGATTTTTCTTTACTAATGTTACATATAAATTATGCAACCATGAAGAGGTACCTACATTCACAGGCAGTAAATTGTCTTTGTTTTTACGCACTGGTATTACCAGGTTGTCTACGGAGTGACAGCAAGGAAAAACTTCATTCCTTGCCTGAAACACAGACCGATTGGGGTCTCGGTGTGTCTTGGCCGACGAATCAAACCAGAAACAATTGTACGAGATGTAATCTTTGATAAAAACGAGTGAAGGATACTAATCTGATGTAATCGGAGTGCCCGGCGAGGCAATTTTGTGACAGATTGTGATGACAATCTCCCCAACGCAATACAAGGTCGTATTTTGTATTATTTTCAACCTTACCTGAATTCTGGATGGAATTGAAAGCTGATGGCTACCTGGTGTGAATCCACCATTACTTAAAGGAGAGTTACTGGTCTCATCCTAGGCCTTTACAATACTATATTATGGCAACTTGGATCACTAAGTGTGTGATCATCCGGATAGACACTTTATTCAAGAATCATATGGATCTCGGAGGATCGTTGGACGAATCCTGTTTTCTACCAGTGTTAGAAATAAAGCAATGTGTTATTTGATTAAAATTAACATGGATTTTACGAGTTTACTATGTAGGAGGCTACATCACAACTCGTCTTGCAGCTACCAAGCGCATGGATTATTGGAATTCTAGCCCTTTATTAAATAAAATATCTATATTATAAACTAATTCGTTTTACGAGCCTCACACTTTCACACAATACAATTGACAAGATAGTAATATTTTTCATATCGAAAACAGGACATTTTGGCGTCCCGAAGCTGTGTTCGGGGACACCGGGTTACGCTGCCTAGAAATGGGGCTGTCCCGATGAAAACGGGAGGTTTGGTCACATCAGGCATACTAGACATTTATTAGATCAACACTTTTTATTCGATCCACTATATGAGATTCTTACCAACTAAACAATTTTAAAAAGATACGTACATCCAAAAATTTGAAACGAAGCATATGTGACAACGTATTCAATCAACAAAAAGAATTCATAGATTGGTGTCCGATTGACGTCATCATAGGGAAGCCAAACTTTATATATGTATATCTTCCTTTGTCCTATGTAATACTCTTGAAACAAATATTGATAAGTTATACCCAAACCGGTTCCAAACATATATACTATCACAACTGTCAGCATCACAATTGTCCATAACAATGATATTTTCCACGTTTTCAGTTGGTTTTCAAAAAATATATATCTGAAAGCAATAAAAAATCATGCATTATAAATAATCAAAATTAATCAGAGAAGATCTGACAAATATCTAAAAACGCATTTTTAATAAGAACTATAATGTGATGAGAGATGTTTGAAATGGGAAGGAAAACGATAAGTTGATTGGGAACCTACAGACTTGACAATTCAAATGCATCACTAAACAAAGTGAAGACATTTATGAAATCTGCGCTGCGTAACATAGTCCAATTCTGATAAAATAACAAAGCAAAATAACAGTGATTTGCAATTCTGTATTGAACTCTTACAAAAGGATTGCATTGAACCTTTGAAATGGTCTCATGACTCTGGTTTAATTATAAATGCAATAAAACTAAATTGATACATATTAGATCACCCAATGCCAAAGCAAATATTATTACACCTGAAATAAAAACGCACACTTCAGATTGCTTACATGTCGGTATCTCTGCATTGTGTACATGTGAAAATTATTTATTTAAAATTTACGGCACAAAGTGCCATTTACAAGCTTGTGTATATTTAATTACAGTCATAGTACATTATACAGGCATTAAAAATAAACAATAATATCAAAAAATCATAATGTAGTGACCTCGTTAACGTATAATTGGCTGAAATGTTTGATCAGTACAACCTTATATTTCAGTATGGAAATATTAAAAATATCAGCCACATTGGCATAAAAATTTCCAATGGTGTGTAATCTATTTACAACTGAATTGGAGCCTGACACCGACATATAGTTGTCACAATAAAACAAACTAGGGAACCTTGATCATATTGTAGGTATATGAAAGTTAATCAACTTTAATATATCAGGGCTATCCAACTGATAGTTAACGATTTTATACAAAAATATCAGATCAAAAAATTTTCTTCTGTCACTTAATTTCAACAATTTTAATGAGTGCAACAAAAAATCATAATTTATTGATTCTAAGGGAATTCCAAGTCTAAAATTAATACACCTCAAAAATTTGTTGTTGGACTCTTTCAATGGTATTGATGTGATTGTTGAAGACAGGTGACCAAATTGTTGAATTATATTCAAGAATGCTTCTAACAAGAGATGTGAACAGAATTTTTAATGTGTAAATATTTTTAAAATCCTTGGAAATCCTTAATATAAAACCTAACATTTTCATAGCCCTGTTAGCTATAGAAGTTACATGAGATGCAAAGCAGAGTTTCTGATCAAAAATGCTGCCCAGGTCAAGTATTTCGAGTACAGAGATTAAGACAACATTACAGAGTGCATAATTATATATTATTGGATGTTTAATTTTGTGGAACCTCATAACTTGGCATTTGTTAATATTTAGCTGAAGTTTATTATCTGAACACCATTTGAAAAAGTTATTAAGGTTTTCTTGCAAGATTAAGCAATCGTGCACATCATTTATGACTTTAAACAGCTTCATGTCATCAGCAAAGAGTAAGACTTAAGACACTATGGAAAATGCTTGTGACATCATTGATGAATAGGATAAATAATAAAGGTCCTAGGTGCGAACCTTGCGGGACTCCGCTGGTGGCAATAAATTGGTGGGATAGACAGTCATTGATCTTTACAAAGAGTAATCTATCAGATAAGTAGCTGATCAACCAAGCCAAGAAATTGCCACTTAATCCTAATTTTTTTAGTTTATTTATTAGTATTTTGTGGCAGACCATATCAAAAGCCTTGGAGAAATCTGTATAGACGGAGTCAACCTGTTGCCTGTTAGTCAAAGCTGAGTTTATATAGTTTTCATATACTGTGAGGTTCGTGAGAGTAGATCTAGATGAGACAAAACCGTGTTGGAAATTGGTAATAATATGTTTAATATTAGAGGATATTTTGCTAAGAATGATTTTTTCAAGGAGCTTAGGAATACTAGACAGAATACAAATAGGTCTGTAATTGCATACATCATTTTTTGAACCCTTCTTGAACACGGGCGTGAGATAGCAGGATTTCCAGGTATTGGGGAATTGACCTGATTTAAGAGATTTGTTAAAGATTTTGTACAATGGATAGGAAAGACTATTGACACAATTTTTCAAAAATATGGTTGGAACATTATCAGGGCCAGAACTTGTTTTTGGTTCCAAGAGTTTAATCGAGACAGTGATGTCATTACGTTCAATTACTAATTCAGATAATTGCAAGTTAATATCAGTGACAAATTCAGGAACTCTATCAACAGGGATATCATCCTCATATACACTTTTGAAAAAGTCTGCAAATAGATTGACAATATCTTCAGTTTTGGCACAAGTTTTGCCACCATAGTTCATAATATTAGGGATAGAAGAATAATTGTTTTGTAATGACTTAGAATAATTAAAGAAAGATTTAACATTATATTTTATAGAGTTTTCAACTTCTTTTATATAATTTTTGTAACATTTATCTGAAGTTTGAATATTGAACTAGTTAAAGAATATGTTTATTTAGGTGTTATTATTGACTGCTTTTTCAAATGGAATTTACAAATAAATAAAGTCTGTGAACAACTCAGATCTATTGTTAGCAGATTATATAAATTAAAATTCTATGTCTCAATATGCACACTTCGAATAATTTATTTATCATTAGTCGAATCTATTATAAGGTATGGAATTACAGCTTGGGGACTTTCCTGTAAAACAAATGTAAATCATGTTCAATCAGTTCGAAATTCATCAGTTAAATTATAAGCTCATAAAAGTTTATACGAACAAAGGCATAATGTTCCGTACTTTTACGGGAATCTCAAAATTCTCTCAGTAAGAGCAATCTGTGTTATAAAATTATATTTCAGCATATGAATAGCCCTATATACATAAATAAACTGGACCAAACTTACAATACTCGTTTTACGTTAAATGAAGGACTAATTGTACCTAAGCACTTAAACAAATATGGATAGAGAATGCTGGACGACATGATACCTAATTGCTTAAAAATGTTACCTGCCGAAATTAAAAAATGTACAAATGGTAAAACAAATATTATGTTGAAGAATTGGCTTGCTGAAAGAAATAATTTGTATTAGACTCTAACATAAAAAAATTCTAGCTGCATAAAATAAGTTTATTTATATCTTCAAAGTAAAAGCATCCATTGACAAACTACTTAAAAGTAGTTTATTAGGACTTTTTTTTTCTGTAAAAATATTTTATTTTTCCTGTCGATTGTATTACTTTGTCTTTATAATAAATAAAAAAATACCTGACGTCTTCGGCAGCCTCGTCCATTTCCTTGAAATCCCTGTCCATCGCATCGATCATTTTAAAATACACCTTGTATTTAATCAGAACCCAAATCTGTTGGACAAGCATGATGTTAGCCACCATAGCGTAGGATAAACTTTCGGAGAATTCCGAGATATCATTCACCGTCACACAATGGTAGATATTGAGACACATCATGGCTATACCGAAGATTATGATGGGAATAAAGAATAGTGGTAAAATCATCCTGGTTTTGCTTCCTCTGTTTTTAAAAGTTATCCCGTTAGCCACCAGGCCAATTCCTATGATAGGATGGAAGTCATAGGTATGTATATTTTTTTGGCTAAAGTCAAAATCGCTCTTCAGATATATTTTCTTCAGTTTTTCTATCATGGTAACCTTCTTGATTATGATAAAATCATATTTTTATTAACGTCTGTCTTTCGATTGACACATTTTCCCAGAAGAATTCTTATTTATAGGCTTGTAATAAAGGAAACTGTCATAGGTTACTGGGGTGATTCAAGTCAACAAATATAAGAATTTTTTAAAGCTTCTTGTTGAAATATGTTTTCTACTTTTTTCACCTATCCGCACTGTGGAAAGTCAGGTAAACTATGTTAAGTATGTACGTCTGTCTTAACACAAGTATATCCTAGTGAGACAGGCATCGAAAAATCGCAGATAAATAAACTTTATATAGATCAATAAATAAATAAGGGTCAGGTCCCCTAGCGCAGTCGATCGATAAGGATTGACAGGATAACTTTCGGCAACTTCCCTAGCATGACTGCAGATCGACAACGAATAAGTAACAGTTCACAATAATTAGTGTCCTTAATACATTCGCCCTCAACTGTTTGAACGTAAACAATATGCAGTTGTCCTAGGGAACGATGAGAAGTTACCGAAAGTTATTCCATCAATCCTTATTGGTCAACTGCGCTAGGGTGCCTGTGACACTGATAACTTAACGATATCGGATCGATAGACTTAACTTCCAACGATTTTATATTGATATCTCGAGCATGGTTGCGCTGTCGTTATTAACACGAAATAAATCGTCATCACTGGCCGATCTATTTGTAGATTGACATTCCTAAATGTCAAACGGTTATATACAAATAAGAATTTGTAACGAGAGACACCGCGCGGGCTCGAAAATTTTCTCGCTCATACATAATACAGCATCCTTGTCTGCCGTCACAGCGTGCCGTAGGACTTGCATTGGTTGCACAATTCAACCCAACGGCTTATCAGCGAGCAGCTCCCGGCTCCCGGCCACCTAATTACCGAAGGATGTACCTCCAGCCGGCCTATATAAACGACTGCACGGCCTTGAGCCGCTAGAGATCCAGAAGACAGTCCTAGGGCTTAATACCAAGGAACCGACTGTGATGTAGTTAGTAGTAGATATTGTTTTGTCCACTTAGATTTGGTAGAGGAGTCACTAGAGATAGTCAGCCTCCAAACCTCAGTCGGAGGTTATGTGCCGCGTTTATATACGAAGTATCGTTATATCCGTGAACTTATTATTTTTGTTATACTTTCTCTCTAATAAAAGCTCTCTGTTCGAAATATAAATTTAAATAACAATATTGAATTGAAATTGTAACTTTAATATTCATTGACAGTCCACATAAACTGTTGGACACTAAAAAGGGAGTTAATTAGTTTATGAGATTTTCAGTCACAACTCATAATATTTTAACATTAGTTTCTCCAAGCTTGAACCAATAATGTCATTGGCCAGAACTCCGTTCAAATAAGCCAGTAACTTTGCGTACAAACGACATCTTTCAAAAAGATACGTGTATTGACGGTTGTCCGATGCTTATCTGACACTTTAAAAACACGCTAAAATTTGTCTTTCAGCTGTCGGAACATTATCAATAAATTGTTGACCGTGCTCGCAAAAATCGCAAACTGAACGTAGATGATATATTTAACCACTGGAGCGATTATGGTCTAAAAATGGAAAACATTTATTTTTCTGCGAAATTTTTCTGCAGTCCAAAATTGTATCACATTTTCCTACCATTCGTAAAACATTTATTGTAATTATTTAGAACATTTCCTTGGCCAGCCATTTATTTTAAAACGAAGCTATTGAAATGCTCTATCTATTATGACCACAGATGTTGCAAATACGAACTTCGTAGACTATTTTAGAATGATGTTAAAAATAAATTTTTAAAATATTTTTTTCCATTAAAATGAAGTCTTTTTTTCCTTTTTTTAGATATGCTCCTTTCATTATCAAGTATACCACAGACAACATACAGAAATCGAAAATATTCTATGTTGCTCCAAATAATTACCCCTCACGACAGTTTCAAAGTAAAAAGCACGCAGGATTCACGCGGTTATAAACTTTACGATTTTTTAATATTTTTTTTATAAATCTTACAAATTTGAGATAAACGGTAAAATACAGATTAATTCATTGTCTATATAGCACTATAATAAGTTTTTGTGTCTCCATGTTTAAATTCGAAGGCAGATTTTTTTAATGTTGGCGAAAAATTTAAAAAATGATCTTCTGGGAAATCTCAAGCAATTGAGGCAAATTTATTTATTTCGCGTGGTTAATCAATGTCGTATTGATATAAGGTTTTATCGATCGACCGTGATAGACACCCTGGTGTACTGTTCCTAGTTCCTGCTTGTTCTTACGAAAAGATTCTTTTGAAATATCTGTAAAATAGTAATCAGCATGCCGTTTCGTGTGTGCGTTAGAGACGGTAATCGATTGTTAACATAGTTTAATGGAGTAGCGTAGGGAGTGTGGCGAACCCATCACTCAGGGAGTGGAAATACAAACATGCAAGAGCCATCCCAAGCCAAGGTGTGAGCTACCGTGCTCAGGCTGAATGTCCTGGGGAACAGTGTCACGAACGGTGCCTCCGAGAAACAAGGTCGCATCTCGGAGTATTTAGACCTTACTCCAGCATTCGGGGCTCTGCTGGAGTGGACCTTCTCTTTTCCTGGTCACTCGTAGGACAAAAAAATTGGACTATTCGAAAACTAGGGGCCTTTTGGGAACCTAGGAGTGCTGAGGCCACCTCTGTGGACTTCCTTCCTGGGGCCCATAGGAGGAACCAAGAGGAGAAGCCATGGAGAGGAGAGCTGAGGCCACCTCCATGTACCCTTGCCTTGTGGGGCCTTCAGGGAACTAAGGGGAAGGGCACTCTTCCGGCCTTTGGGGAACCAAGGAGGAGTGAAATGGAGAGATGATGTCCTCTTCCCGTGTGGGGCCTTCACGGAACCATGTAGGAGTGAAGAGGAGAAATGAGGCCATCTCCGTGAAGTCTTCTCTTATGGGGCCTTTAGGGAACCAAGGATGAGTGAGGAAGACAGATAAGTCCTCTTCCCTCCTGGGGCCCTCGGGGAGCCAAGGTGGAGTGTACTCTTCCGTTGTGCGGCCTTTAGGGAACCAAAGGGAGGTGAACTCTCCATCGTGGAGCCTTCGGGGAACTAAGGAGTGGAGAGGAGAGATGAAGCCTTCTTCCCTCGTGGGGCCTTCAGGGAACCAAGGAGGAATGAAGAGGAGAAATGAGACCTGGGAAGACACATTATCGAACCAGAAGATATAGCTTCATTTCCAACGACAATCCTGGTGAACTTTGTAAAAGGGATTGGGTTACTGTCAAAGGAATGAGGTAAAATGGGAGATAGCAAAATGGGCCTACGGCCTAAGTGCTCACGGGAACTTTATATATGTAAACCGTCTCCGCTTAAAAAAAAAAAAAAATAGTTTAATGGATTATGCTATCGCTCTCATATGCAGCGAAAGCTAAATAACGCGTGTTGATGGTCAACCAATATTAGACAGAGATTGTGGAGACCAAAACAGCATTATTTAGTATTTTTTTAAATCTATAGTATAAACGTACTCATCAATTTTTTAAATAAATTTTGCGAATAAAATTCCCTTAACTTAAACTCTCTTAGATAATGAATTGTCTTATTATAAAATAAAATTACATATGATTTGAAAAGATCATTCTAGTTTGTAATCAAGAATTTCTTACGTAATACATCTGTACTTTGTAATTTCTAGCAATGTAGTTACTATATTATTGCTTCCTCTAATTAGAATAAAATTTTATATGAAAACTTAAAGAGGGGCAAATGCTCGAACTCTTACAGGCACATTAAAATTTATGAGCGCCAAGAATTCAGGGCTGTCAATTGTATTATGAAAGATTTTAAATCAAAATACTAGTTTGAAAACAGTTCTTCTGTCAACCAAATTTAATAGATTTGATAATTGTAGTTTATTATTTGTACATTTGATATAGAAAATTACAGAATTATTGTATTTAGTCAAATCATGTTTACATGGATATTCAACAATATATGAGCACAATGATGTTTTTTTATTTTTTTTACATTAGTTTCAAATTCTCCAAAACAGGGCAATGAGAATAATACTTCGACGAAATAGATTCTCAAAAGTAAATAAAATGTTAAAGGAACTAAATTGGCTAACCGTGAAACAGATGTTGACCCTGCACACGATGATATTTATCCATAAAATAGTGAACAACATGTTACCAAAATACTTCTCAAACAAAATTATATACAACAAGGACATTCACAGACATAATACAAGGACTTGCAAGGAAATCAGACTACAAAAAAAGTACAAAACGAATACGCAGAACAGTTTACTATACAAAGGGATGAAGTTATACAACACTCTACCAGAAACTTTAAAGGCCGCACCAATTTGAAAGTTCAAAATGTATTGTAGGAGATACATAGAACAAGAAAAAATATAGTTTGAAATATGAAATGATATAATTAATTAGGAAATTGTAAACTTAAATACACAATTTACTAAAATAAAACAAATAAATAAATAAATTAACTCCACACAGGAGGCCCTGAGGAAAATAATTTCCCTCAGTGCCTGTGTCATCTTTGAAGATGCTGTGTGGAGGGTGTTTTTGAGGAGAGGAAGGAGTGAACATGGGTCTTAAAGAGACCCATGTTGTAGGAGTGAGGAAACACAGAGGCCAGCAAATCGTTCCACAGCCGAGCTGTTGAACTCAAGAACGAGTCGAAGAAACAACCCGTTCTCATGTGACTAATGTCAACCGTGTACATATGTTGGGCGAGTGTTTGGCGTGTTTCCCGACTATGCACCGGTGCCGAGGGGAACAATGACGCTAGTTCCTCGGAGCATCTTCCATTGTAACACCGGTAGAACAAGGACAGCATTCCCACCTGACGCCTGTGCTATAAAGATTGCAATCTGTTTGTTAAATTAGCAGAATCTATCAAACGGACCGCTCGTTCCTGCACAGAGTCAAGGGTTTTTTCAGGTATTTTGGGGCTCCAGACCAGAGGTGGCTGCCAAATTCAACAGTGGGGCACACTTGCGATTTAAACAGGGTTAGAAGTTGTGTACTATTAAAGTATCTGCGGGCAGGTATTTTGGGGCTCCAGACCAGAGGTGGCTGCCAAATTCAACAGTGGGGCACACTTGCGATTTAAACAGGGTTAGCAGTTGTGTACTATTAAAGTATCTGCGGGCCCTGTACAGTACACCCAATTTCTGAGGCTAACTTAACTCTGGCATCGATGGAGCCCCCACACCTGAGCTGGTCACTTAGAGTTACACCACACAAATGGAGGTCTTATTCGGAAGATTGCTTCCGTTGAAGGAGACTAGATTTTCATTTCGATCCTTTTTAGACGTAATCAGACATAATTGAGTCTTTGAAACATTAAATTTGACGAGGTTATTCTTACCCCAAGAGAAAACACTCTCGAGGTAACCATCCCTTCTTTGCTTCAAAGCCCTCCGAGCCATTGGGGTTTGTGTGCTCTATAATAAGACAATAATGTACGTCAAGGATAAGTCGCAATACAGACGTGAATACATTATGGCCCAGTCAACATTAGTGTCTACCAGGCAGTGACTGTTCTAAGAAACTAATCCTTACATTAATTTTTGTGTTTTGTGTATGTAATTCCAAATCGTATATTTTTAAAGTATTTTATAAACTTGTAAATCGCGAAAAATCTGCCCGTCCACGGGTATTGCAAATTCTTTAACGACATTGTCGTAAAAAGATTAAGGGGCGAACGAGAGGTTAAATAAATATTGGGAGCAGAAGAGGGGTTGAAGAAAGGTTAACAATATTATTAAAACTGTTTTTATTAATAATTACAAAATGTACTGTGAAAAATATAATGTAACAAATAAACACGGCGCACTCTGGACTGGCAACACTAAACCTATTAATTAATACATCGTTCGTAATACAGTCCATTTCGACTCCACTCCACTGCAACGCCAGGGGAACATACACGCCAGTTGCCATTCTTATAGGGAAACTAATATATATATATATATATATATATATATAATATGTATCAGCATTTACAAGGCAAACAACTTTATTTTTATTATTATTCATACTCATAATAGATTTGGTAAGTTCATTCAAAATTAATATGGATTACATTAAACATCAGTGAAAATTAAAGATACCGCAGTAATACTTTCATAAACCTTGATGATATTTATATAAACCCCGGTAATACAATTATTATAAATCTTGGTTACATTTATATAAACCTTGGTAATACTTTCATAAATTTTGATGATATTCATATTATGAACCTTATTAATGTGTTTATGAACCTTGGTGATGTTGATATAAACCTGGTTGACAACTAAACATGATTTGTGATATTAGTGGTATATACAAACCTTGGTAATACTTTCAAAATTTTGATGATATTCATATGAACCTCGTTAATGTGTTTATGAACCTTGGTAATATTGATAACCAAACACGATTTGTGATATTAGCATGAACCGTGTCAAAATTTTTAAAATTGATGATAATTTTATAATGAATTATTTTTGGGGTATTGTGCCGTGTTGCGCTACCTCTTTCTTTGACCAACGTTTCGGAGAGCATATATGAATCGTTGAGTTCCAAAATTAATAGATTTTCTTACTTTTGAGTAAATCAAGAAAAACGTGTAGTGTAGTACATCAAGAAAAACGTAGTAGGCTGATGAGTTTTCATGATTCCAGTTATTTTATTTTTTTACACGTTAGAACGATCTTGTACGAACTGGATACAATTGTTATTTTGTATTTAAATGTTTTATATATATTTCAAAAACATATTTTAATTATTGTAGGCTCATATTTAAACACGACTTACAAAGAAACTAGAAGACTTTTGGAAATAATAACAACGGCATCGCATCCCTTGTGAGAAACCACATCAGATGGCGTTCACACATAATTTTTGATCCAAAATCATTAGAGCGAATATTGGAACTCAAATATTCATTTATGTATATATATATTTATTTTTTTAACTTTAACCGCCCTACCTTTGGGTTATTTTTCAAAAAGAAGGTAAAAAAGCATCGGGTTTTTTAAACGGTTTTATAAACCGCGCCACTTGCGTACAGTACCGCTGACTAGCGGCGTTACTTGTACGGTACAGACGAAAATACCCATCCCATGTCCCTTAGCTTCGCAATAGCGCAGGAACTAACTTGATGTATACGAACGTATCGCGCACGTTTTGTGGGTTTAGGGTATATTTTTTTTTTAACTAAATGTACGTGATACGGTTTGTTGCATTCGGGCGACAAAATTGCAGACGTATCACGTACGTCCGTATGTGTAGGGTGGTTGACTCCACGTAGGAGGCCTTGAGGAAAATAATTTCCCACAGGGCGTATGATATCTTTGGGATGCTTTTTAAGAAAGGGAAGGGGAGAAAGTTCTGCGAAGGAATCTAGAAGTCAGTGTGTACAAGAGTAACGGAAGTATGAGTCCATCCCTCCCACCGCCGAGCAAGGCAATAGGTCGAGAGAGTCTTGTTGGATAGTTCAAAATGCTTTCCCAATCTCTCTCGATCCGGCCCGCCATGCAATAAGTGGGCAGACACATTCGCCACCAAGACCTAGACAAATCTCACCCAGACACCCCTGCAAAGTCACTAAAACGTAGCGAACCACTTGGGTTGATCTATGGCAGAGGAGGGCGGTGGTACTTATACCCGCCTCCCAAATTGAAAATGAAAATCGCCTCTCAAATTAAAGTGTTCATCATCAGGGCAGATGTATAATCGACTAACAACTGCCCTGATGATGGGTGCTGTAGAGCTGTCCGAAATGTTGGCTAAAGGAGATATCGCATCAATACCCTAAAAATAAATCACAATAATACTTTTGACCGTGAAAATTTCAAATCACACATGGTGATAATTGTATAAACATTTGACGGTTTAACGGTAAAATCTAGGCACCCATAAACAAAAAAACGTAGTTACTACATATATAAATCTTACACAACTAGGCCTAAATCTTCCTTCCATTAGATAAATTATATATAAAAAAAAAACAAGATCAGTCCCAATGTTTGAATGGTACTATGAGATTCCTAAAGATGATGAAAAAATTTAGAATGTACAATTTACACTGATAAAGAATACACTAGAAGGGGCCTGTAACAAATAAAATAAAAACAGTGCCCACATGCAATATTTTTTGACACCAAACTTGCAAATGAAAACAAATTAATTTTATTAAAACGTGTACACTTCTGTTTTCATAATTTATAATAAACACTAAAGGGTGATTGTTTAGACTGTGGTATAGCTGAAGAGGTCTTTACTACGTTCATTTTGCTGATCAACAGTTGTTGAAAAATTCCAATGACATATGAATATAAGTAGACGAGAACGTATAGGAGAGGGGTACGAACCAACTATAGCGGGACGCAGAGGGGCAAGATGATTGTGATGATGTGTGATTCGTCAATAAATCAATCTGACGGTATATAGGCATCTCGCATTACAATATCACCATTTAGTTCTTAAAAGTAAAGTCTGCTTTTGAATGAATAGACCTTTTTACATGGGAGCGCGAATTGCTCGCCATATTATGTACAAATTTGCAAAGTCCAAATACGGCAAAGTAAAGTTCACCTGTTTTCAGAGTCGAATATTTTGTTGACGTATGTAGTTAAGACACTTTTACAAATGTTTCATAATTTACTTACCCCAGTAAACAGCGACGAGCACACTTGAGAAACGCATACATGTGTATATGTCACTAAAACTGATCATTTTATGTGATCTGAATAAGTTTAAAATAAAGTAAAATAATGCTTATCTATAGAATGTAATACGACAATTGGGTTTATTCTCTTTTTCACTTCTATTTTTACACGTTTTCATAGAACAAGCTACCATTTTTGCAGTGTTATTTTGTAAAATGTACCGATGAGAGCTCGACGATGGTTCGCACAAGAATGATGACATCACATTTTCTAGATTCGCGCGAGGCCATATGCGAGTCCAGCCGGCTCCAAATGGAACCGGGAATGGGAGGGGGAAATAATACGCTTTTATCACTTCACATGGCAGGTCTACTAATATTCATATGTTTATGAAAAACTCAGAATTTTGAGGTTTATTTTTAATTTTTATGAGAACACCACAGAAAAGTTCTGAAGGCAGTTGACAATGGTATTTTCAATTGCAGTATGTTGCAAGGATGAAGGGAAGTGGAGGGGAAGAGGAAGGTTGGGATTTACATTGCTATTGAGATCTGGCCACTAAATGTATATCAATCATCCAGTTGATTAGTCAAAAATTTCCAAATACTAAGTTTTGAGATGACGAGGAAGACAATATTTGAATGCACCATAAATCAAATATTATTTACAAGTGTCTGTGTTTTACATACTAAATATTCTATAAAATGATACCGGGAGGTTCGGACCCTCCGGTACATTAGTATAACATTTTGAAATATCCTACTAGTGCCACAGAAAACATTGATATCTTGTTTAATTCACTACAAGCTTTTCTGCATTATAATTGATTTGGTGGTGTTTACGAGTAATTTGAGTATTGTACTAGAAAGAGGGTACACTTTTACATATAAATACTACATACTCAATTCAAATTTTGATTTTTCGGAAATGTCTGACTAATCATCTGGACAATCGATATGTAATACAATTAGAAGCAACGTTTCAATTCTGAATGGTGATTTTTCACCAGGGCGATACATTCCAAACGGAACATTTTAATGTATATATGTTTTATGTGATACAGGAGATCTGACTGCCCCAAACCAATGGGATCGTGTTACAATATTTGAAAGGAATGAAACTTTGGTTAAATTACCACAGATTCTATGTACTTTTCCGCTTTAGCTATACCATGGATGGAAACACAGGCCCTTAGTGATGGAATAACACAATTGTATGTAACAAGAGAGTCTGGTTAGCTCACTTACCAGACTATTTGATATGGAGTAAGTTTTGGTTCAGTAAAGGTCAATATGTAATGTGTATTCTATTCCAATGAGTTATATTATCACACAGTTATAGCCACTAACTAAACCCAAGTGTTACGTATTGTCAAATAATGATATTTATATAATAATAGTGTCCGGAGATCCCCAGAGAGCTACAAGATTGGAAAATAAGTATATTTGTTGGTGTTTCCATTACAACTATAAACTAAGCTATATTATATAATATTATGTACAATAACTTGGTGATTTTTAAGTTTTAAAACAAATAAAAGATTATTTCACATGAGGTTTCTGCAAAAATTATGTTAAGTCGCATTCAGATCTTATTAAAAAAGGAGAAAACATTTTTTTCTAAACAAAAATTCACCATTATTGCAGTGATGATGTTGTTAAAGTGCCATATTTTACAATTAATCTTTTTACGAACCATGTCCTTCATAAACGTCATTTATAGATGACGCTCGTCTTTTAGGCATGCGATCGGTTGGCATGTATACATGACGCTCGTCTCAAATAGGTTATTAACAGCCAATAAAAGATTTAGCATCTTTGCAGTGATTTTGTTGTAAAAATGGTAGTTTTACAATAACAGCCACTAAAAGGTTTAACATAATTGCAGTGATTTTGTTGTAAAAGTGACATTTTTACAATAACAGCAAGGTTTAGCATTATTGCAGTGTTTTGTTGTAAAAGTGGCATTTTTACAATAACAGCCACTTATAGGTTAAGCATCATTGTAGTGATGTTTTAAAAGTTGCATATTTTACAATAACAAGCCACTATGTAAAAGGTTTAGCATCTTTTCAGTGATGTTGTAAAAATGGCATATTTTAAATAACAGTCACTAATAGGTTAAGCATCATTGTAGTGATGTTGTAAAAGTGGCATATTTTACAATAACAGCCAATAAAAGGTTTAGTATCATTGCAGCGATTTTGTTGTAAAAGTGGCATATTTTACAATAACTGTCACTAATAGGTTAAGCATCATTGTAGTGATGTTGTAAAAGTGGCATATTTTACAATAAAAGCCACTAATAGGTTAAGCATCATTGTAGTGATGTTGTAAAAGTGGCACTAACAGCCACTAAAAGGTTTAGCATCATTTCAGTGATGTTGTAAAAATGGCATATTTTACAATAACAAGCCACTAAAAGATTAAGCATCATTGTAGTGATGTTGTAAGTGACATATTTTACAATAACAGGTTTAAGCATCTTTGTAAAAATGGCATATTTTACAATAACAAGCCACTAAAAGATTAAGCATCATTGTAGTGATGTTGTAAGTGACATATTTTACAATAACAGGTTTAAGCATCTTTGTAGTGATGTTGTAAAAGTGGCACATTTTACATTAACAGCCACTAAAAGGTTTAGCATCATTTCAGTGATGTTGTAAAAATGGCATATTTTACAATAACAAGCCACTAAAAGATTAAGCATCATTGTAGTGATGTTGTAAATGACATATTTTACAATAACAGTTACTAACAGGTTTAAGCAACTTTGTAGTGATTTTGTAAAAGTGGCATATTTTACAATAAGGCCCTCCGTTCATGGAGATACTTACAAACTACGTGATTGTGACACAACCACAAGTACCCTGCAGATGTACTACTTTTTAAAGCTGGTTTCCGTACACGGCACTACCCGAATTATACTGAACTTGATCATTTTTCACGTGCAGCCGTGGAGTTAACACGATGTCGAACGATGTCAAATGACTTTTTTTCCAACATTAATCTATGCCTTCTTCACTAAATCCTTTCTTGCGTATTCTGGTAATGTAAAGTTATGTAAACACGCATTTTTATTCACTTCCAGAACAAATCTAACATTACTTTCATGTTCAGACGCCATTTCTGTCAAACGTCAAACGAAAGTAGCAGACACGAATGCTACAACGCGTAGCGCGCTACCAGCACCGTCGTTAGCGCGCTACCGACTTCAACCTGACATCCGTCGCGCAGCGCCGTGTACGAACACCAGCAAAATTGTATGGCGGGTACCCACGAGCGGTGTGCGTGCTACGCGCATCAGGCTCGAATAGTTTGTAAGTAGCTCCATGTACGGAGGCGCTAACAGTCACTAAAAGGTTTAGCATCATTGCAGTGATGTTGTTGAAAAAACGGCATATTTTACAATAACAGCCACTAAAAGGTTTACCTTTAAAGTCAGTGATTCTGTAACAATGGCAAAATTTTATAATTACACCCACCAAAAAGGTCACAATGATTGCAGTAATGTTAAACAGTGTCAATGATTTCAGACAGCGCAAAGGCGGATATTGTTGAATTAATGTGATAATAGTGGAAACTTTTACAAAATGCCTCATAAATGTCACAATCAATGCAATAATGTTGGAACAGTGGCAACTTTTACAGCCAACAAAAATGTCGTGACCGTAGCAGTAATGTTGGAGTAGTGGCAACCATTATAATAACAGCCACAAAGCAGGTCACCATCAATGCAATAATGTTGGAACAGTGGCAACTTTTATAGCCAACAAAAAGGTTACGAGCATAGCAGTAATGTTGGAGAAGTGGCAACTATTACAATAACAGCCACAAAACAGGTCACTATCAATGCAATAATGTTGGAACAGTGGCAACTTTTATAGCCAACAAAAAGGTTATGAGCATAGCAGTAATGTTGGAGAAGTGGCAACTATTACAATAACAGCCACAAAACAGGTCACTATCAATGCAATAATGTTGGAACAGTGGCAACTTTTATAGCCAACAAAAAGGTCATGACCGTAGCGGTAGTGTTGGAGAAGTGGCAACTATAAAGCCACAAAACAGGTCACCATCAATGCAGTAATGTTGTAACAGCGGCAACAGTTACAACCAGAGATTCAGAAAACATCAATATCATCTTAGTAATTTTGTAAAAATGGCAACAATTACAATAACATGTTGTAACAGTGATAACTTTTACAACCACAGCCACCAAAATGGTTCATTAGGTTATGGTGCAAAAGTGGCAACCTTATTAATTTATTACAATGACTGCCATGAAAAGGTTTATTACAACAATGACAACCTTTGGTATTTACGATTGGATAGAAAAAGATGTTCAGCGCCTTTTGAAACAAGAATTGAATCGATTTGAATGGAAAAATAATTATTATTGCTCATCGATAAAATGACAATACATAAAAAATAAATTTAATACAATAATTTTTAGTCGGTTAAATGATATAAAAAAATTGAAATGCATAATTAATAGGAACTGTAAAATAATAAAATTATCTACATGATAGCAATCTCCATTGTAGTTAAATTTCACAGGTATGTATTATGATATTATAGTAAGTTATCTTGAAATGTTAACTCTACACTCCCGTCAAGACTATCAGAGTAAGCAATGCACAATGGAGTTTTGATACCAACCCTGATTCATGAAACTGACATGGGAAGGACATGCAAAATGAGTATGTTTGGTAAAACAATGTAAGACTGAATGATAAATTCTTAGATCTGAAAAAAAAACAAGATTGGGACAGGGATAATTTTTTAGTGATTTATTTTTGGGCTATTATGTCGTATTGCGCTACCTCTTTCTTTAGCCAAAGTTTCGGATAGCATTACAGTGTTCATCATCAGGGCAGAAGTGTATTATAGTGTAATTTAAAATGGTTTCTGGGTTTAGTTTTGGCGTAGCCATCAATTACCGGATACCTTGTCAGATCAAGTACAGGTCACCCTGATAATTCGGCAATTACCGAGCATTTAATTGAAACTGGCCATTACTTTGGATTTGTCCTTGTTGTTCTAGGAAGACCCAAAACCCATAGAGCACCTTTAATTACGGAGGCAGTTGAAATTCGCAAAAATCCCATTAATATTAATTGAGACAACAGGACTAAGCTCAACAGTTCTTGATATCGCATCTATACACATAAGCACACACTTTACCACTATCAATTATAAGTCGATGATGGACACTGTAACGCTGTTCGAAACATTGGCTAAAGAAGGAGGTAGCCAATACGACAAAATACCTCAAAAGTAAATCACTATAATACTTTTCGCCATGAAAATCCAAAATAAGGATTCTTTTGAACATTTTTTTCATTATTTGTTTTTGGGGTGTTATGCCGTGTTGCGCTACCTCCTTCTTTAGCCAACGTTTTGGACTGCGTTACAGTGTCCGTCATCAGGGCAGATGTGTAACTGTAACGCTGTCCGAAACGTTGGCTAAAGAAGGAGGTAGCGCAACACGACATAACACCCCAAAAAACAAATAATGAAAAAACTTTTGGCTGTGAAAATCTAAAACGTTTTCTTTCGAACATTTGGACTTGTACAGCAGATCGATGGAGAATAGAGCCTCAGGAGAAAGCATGACACACAAGATAATGAAAGAAGAAGTCGGGGAAGTCATGGAACTTTCAAGTAAATCCAATACTTGTGTTGGGTCATGTCAAGGCAAGAGCCGGCAAAACAGAATGTGATTCTGCATCTTTTGTGTTATCTTTTACGTTAAGTCGGATATCGGAAGACGACTCTTATCGAGGATTACGCGGCAAAACGCGCCGTCATCTCTGGCGTTAGGCTAACTACTAACTAAGAGACACAAGCGCAGTATTTAGCTCGTTACCGCGATACAAAATACCACATTTAAGAAAATGTGTCATATACGGTCGATTTAACAAGCATTATGCTGATGTACATCTACTTAGGACAACTTATATCACCCAACAAAACCATGGACAAAGAAATCGATAGGAGGACAGCCAATACTTGGAAGAGATACTGGTCGCTCAGTGAAGTCATGAAGGGCAGAGATATGCCAATAAAAGCTAAAAGAAAAGTCTATAACGCATGTATTCTGCCCTGTTTAACAAACAGAACTCAATTTAAACAGGCACATTCTGTATATCGAACACTAAAATGGCGATGGACTGGACATATGCTGAGAGAAAGACAAGAGAAATGGACCAAAATAATAACAGAGTGGTATCCAAGAGACGGTAAAAGAAGCAAAGGTGGACAAACGAAAAGATGGGAAGATGATCTAAAAAAGGTGGCTGGTCCAGAATGTATCAGAGTTGGAAGTGGAAATCTTTCGAGGAGGCCTATGTCGAAAGACAAGCTGATAATTTAGAAAAGTATATAAAAAAAAATAATAATTAATTAGATAAGAATGTTTATAATTTCAACAGCAATAAAGGCTAATTTTATTTTTATTATGCTGATGTAAAAGATGCAGAACCTTCAGAATACCTTCAGAAGAGTGTGAGTTAATGTATGAATGTGAATGAATGGTTCGCTACTCGCTCTGTCTATTCTCTGCGGAGAAACGGAATGTTGTTAGTGAGTTATGAGAGTATAGAGTGAGGTAATGGTTTTTGCTGCAAGAATAAGAT
This sequence comes from Glyphotaelius pellucidus, assembly GCA_936435175.1. Taxonomy (NCBI): domain Eukaryota; kingdom Metazoa; phylum Arthropoda; class Insecta; order Trichoptera; family Limnephilidae; genus Glyphotaelius; species Glyphotaelius pellucidus. Next base: position 25,014,775 of record OW386558.1, on the reverse strand, counting down.
CATTAAAAAAATACAGTTCCCTAAAATGCACGGATCTTCCATATAAATAAATAAATAAGCAAACAAATCTATAAAGACTTAAAGGTAATATATTTACATGTTTTTTAATAAAGTTATATATTTTTTTATACAAATATCGGCTGAATAAACCGACCGAGGATAACATTTCTGAATTGATATCTGTTAATAATAATTACACGTAATTTAATCCAAATTTTATTAAAACCAATATCGAGCGGATATTTAAATAATTTGAAGTTAAGATATTAATAAAATTAATATATATTGGTTTGCATAAAAATACGGTTTTACGAGTAATAATTTATTGCCAAAAAGGTTATTAGATACAATTCAATATATTTGACTCGGATATAAATTCGTTGAATTGAGTATATTTTTAAAGAATGTAAAATCTATCAGATCTCAGTCTAATTATTAAAGGTTGATTATCACAACAAAAACAAATACCGTTTTATGTTGATTCTAAAACATCTCGTACAAAGGAAGGTTAAAAAACTGCTATATTTACGAGGGTGGATCAATAAGTACCCGTGTCAGGAACGAAGATGCAAGTTTTTCAATTTTTTTTTTTTTTTTCAACGTTATCTTCTTTACTGTTTACTTACTTACTTCGATACTGTTTTTCCAACGTTTCTGCAATTTTCTAACTCTTCAAAATGCGCTTCGGTTTCGGCGATAACCTCCCCGTTTGAACTGAATTTTTTTCCCCCGAGCCATGTTTTCATGTTGAGGAACAGAAATAAGTCTCAGGGAGCCAGGTCAGCGAGTGTAACGCAATTCTTGCAATTTGGCCACGACGACGATGAATATGATGGTGCGTTATCCGCTCGTTGAGTAATCGCGGCACCCATCGGGCTAACACCTTTCTCAAACTTAACTTATCTTCACAACTAAACTTTCGCACACGTTACTTTACACTCTATCACTTCGGCGATCAGCAAGAATCATGTTATGGACCTTTCAAACAATTACTTCGGCAACACGTCTGCCGGGTGATCTGGCCGCTCCCCATCAAAAACGTTTAAAAAAGATGTACAACAACGTTTAAATTCGTTAAACTAATTCGCTTTTATTTTTTCGCATGTTTTTCCATCCAAAAATAAAAATTACGGAATCGATGTTGTTTTTTTTTTTTATTTTATCGAAAAACACGAAACACTGATACAACTGGCTGCCAAATAAAAACTAACCTAAGAATCAGTCTGAAATTTAGTACGGTGTTGTTTGACAGATGACAATACATGACGGTAACGTGAATCTTCCCTTAGCAACGCCACCTGTCTTCAAACACGGGCACTTTTTGATCCACCCTCGTACATCCCGATATGAAATTGATTTTTTCATCAGAAGCATTTTTAAAAACATGAAACTTTACTTTGTTAATAATAAATGCCGATTTTGGGCACGTTTCTACTTTAGATCAAATTACGATCAACTGACAAGAACAACAGAATGACCATTGTGCTTGACAGCTGGTCACAATTTGATAAAAAAAAAACTGAAACGGATCAAAAATTGGAGTTAATGATATTAAAATATTTAAAAAAATTCAAAATGACAATTTGATCAACAATTTGACGGTCAACAAATATGAAGAAAGTTTTTAAACAATCAGATCCAAGTCAAAATCTAAGCTTAAAGTGAGAATCAACCTTTAATATTCATCGTAACCATCCTGTATATCAGCTCAATACAGTATACAGGGTGTTTCGTATCCTCCTTCCATCCATTCCTCTAGCCTAGAATGATGGTTAAGTGAAAATATTTACAGATGAAAATGTAACGAGTATTTGAGGACTAAATAAAGATTGGGACGTACCATACAGATTTTCTACTCTAAATTAAAATAAAAGTGGCATTGGAATGTTACAAAATATAGATCCAGTAATTTTACAGAATAATAAAAGAACACGTTTTGAGGTTAGGTTTACATGTAACAATGAGCTTTAGAGTTTACACTCTAATATTGCTTGCCTTTTAAGAGGGTAGTCTTCACATCAGTTTCTATATTAGCTGACAGAAAAGCGACGATTAACAGGGACCATTCAAAACATGTCAAAAATCCAAAATATTATATTAAGTTTTGTAATTTTGTTGTTTATAGAAATATAATTAGTAGGGCGTAAAATCAATACGGAGACTACCCTCTTAACAATAATAACACTAAAATAGAATATAATTTTTAATAAAAAATAATTTTATTATTAAAATGAGTTGATTATTGATAAAATATAAAATTAATGAGAAATGCATTTTGTTTACATTAAATTAATGTCTTATTACGTTACTAAAAACAAAACATTTAATGAGCAAAAACAATCAGACTTACAACTCAATGCAACGGGGCAATATTCAAATTTATTGCTCTCAACCAAAAAGTAATGGCCTCTTAAATTCTAGTACAGATTATAACCGCCTGATAGATTTGTCGACCACAACAATCAGGTTGTGCAAGATATCTAGTACATGTCACCTAGTACAAAATCGGGCATTGTTTTTCACTACGGTGAGGAAACACAGATACTTAGAGCCAGCGAAAGAAAATGGATAGACGCCCTCGAAAGATGGAGCTGGAGAAAGCATTTGGAAGTGTGACCATCCTGGAAGAGCTGGGCATCCACAATAGGCTCTCTGCCTACAACACATCTTAAGATAATTTGAACAAGTTGCTCGCCAAACTGAGGAATCCAACTTGGAGATATAATCACAGTCACTGGCAAAGTGGAAAGCCTCGATTACATTGAGCAAGTTTACAAGCTACTATCCGGGAAACTCACTATCTGTTAGTAAACTCGCTCAGTGTCATCGTATTACTTACTAACTAGCAGATCGTGGACAATCTACAAAAAAAGTTGAAAGGTGGTCAACTTTACTCGCTACTCGCTCAAGATGGCGGGCCTACCAACAGCTGATTCGTAACTATCAGAATTAAATCGAGCGGGAGCCGTAATTCTCGCTACTGGCTAGCGTGTGGCGCTAGCTGCAAGCTTAAGTTTTTTCGACCGAATTGGTTCGCGCGAGTCGTTATTTTAGCTGCTACTGAGCGAGTAGACAGTTTTGTGTGTCATCATGACAATCCCTCTCACGGATTCACCCGCTAGTAGCTGTTAACTCGCTCAATGCAATCGAGGCTTAACTACCTAACTAGCAGATTTTATACTGAACAAGTTTACTAGCAGATAGTGAATTCGCCGGCTAGTAGCATGTAAACTCGCTCAATGCAATTGAGGTGAAGGCAGAAAACACAGAGGAAGGTCATCAATGCGTTGCGAGTGATGAAGTATCATTGGCACGTCAGTGTCCGCAGCTCTCCACGCAGTACAGAACAGCGAGGAGTGGAGGAACCTTGTCCACCACGGAAATTGGAATAGAGTTCACGTTCCTCAACAATGAGGAACAGACTTGAAAAGAAGTACAAAGTAGTACATTAAGTTTTAAAACTTTCGGTGGCGTTGCACCACATCCTGAAACACTCCTTATGTATGAAGATTTTTAGGATGTCCTGAAATGTGGATGTGCCGCATGCACATTTCAGTATACCTTCATACAAAATGTTGAAAAAAATAGTTTCAATAGTTTAAATAATTCTTAGTTAAGTGATTAACTCTTATTTTTTAAACTTTATTTAATTTTAAAGTGGAGATTGAACAAAAACCAAAATGGTCTATTGGACAAATAAGAACATAGACGACGAGTTGTCCAAAAAAAATTTTCAAAATTGAAAAGATTGTTTGGGTTTACTATGTGATCTACATTCCCCAGTTTCCAGTTTCCACCACTAAGACACACTAGGAAACACTAGGAAAGTGGAAACGACCTAAAATTTGAGTAATTTCAATTTTATGCACTTTTCTCCAGAGGCCATCACTACTTTGATAAAGAGTAAAAAAAAAATCATTTGATAAAAATATAAATAAAAAAATACTGATTTAATACGAGAAAAAAGAAATACAATTTGGGTGGTAAAACGACTCCTAAATGCTTCCCATTAAAAAATAATTTATTTATTTTTACCTACCCAATTTTCGATTTTTAGATTTTTATGTGAAAAAATTCTTAATGATTATTATTACAAGTTATCATTTGCAAAAAACAAAATAAAAAAAATGCTAAAAATAATTTGTTGCAAAATTGTCACATTGTCTTTTTTGATAAAATAATGTATATTGAAACCACTGCCAGACGATATCATAAGAATGTACAGTAAAGCTTCCTAACAAGCTTGCAAAATACACTATACATAATAATATAATAATTGTTGTGTGTATTGGAGAAAAAATAATTAAAGTTATCAATACAATATGCATTGCATAAATAATATATGGGGAGAAACACTGTTGTCACCGTGACAACAATCCGTCACAGTCAAATATACGTAATCGGTTACAAATCGTCTGTAACGTTGTCACAACTAGGCGGAATCGCCTTCAGATCACTTCACAACGATTTGTCATTGAATAATGTACAATCGAATCACTTTGTCACTCCCGAGAACACTTCAATAAGCTTTTGATTTTCACTTTCTAAATGCTATAGCTACGTCACAATGATTTATAATGAACACATTTTCATTATTATAGCACTTGTAACACTACTTAGCCTTGAGCAGTTGGTCTAATTATATGATATTAGCAGTCGTTATTACGTAGAGGCGTTTTAACAAAAGCTGTATTATATTTTAAGCAATTTACAAAATTATAAATTAATAAAAGCTTTGTGAAGTTAAACTGTAAATGATTTGTAGCTTAAATAAAAAGCAACTCCAATAGCTCATTTTCAATGAGAGTGGAGGAGAACTCACACAAATAACAATTCTAAAGTGAATGCTCATCAAATCTAACTCTCAAGCTTGAACAGTAGCAAATTTAGAATGAACGCTCAATGTCAGCGTGACCAGTAGCAAATCTAGAATAAATGTTCAAGCTTCATTATGACTAGTAACTCAATCAAAGAGTCAATCTAGAGTGAACGCTCAAACATCAGAAACTCAATCTAGTACGAATGCTCGAGCGTTAACAATAACAGTAGCAAATCTAAAGTGAATGCACAAGCGTCAGTGTGACCAGTTGCTCAATCTGTAATAAGTGCTCAAATTTCAGCCCGAAAATAGCTCAATAAGTAGCTTATCTAGAATGAACACTCAAGTGTTAACACAAACAGTAGCAAGTCTAGAGTGAACATCCAAGTGTCAGAGTGACGAGTTGCTCAAACCATAAAAAACGCTCAAGTTTCAGTGTGACAAAAAGCTAATCTAGAATTAAAACTCAAGTGTTAACATGAACAGTAGCAAATCTAGAGTGAACGCTCAAGCGCCAGCATGACTGGTAGCTCATAGAATCAGATATCTGGCGTGGACAGGAGTTTTGGTGATCAGGTTCAGGAGGTTGATTAGTAGCGCGCTCAGCATCAGATACAGGTGTCGGGGTGCTGCGAACGTCCCTTGCCCCGCTTGAGGCGCGCCTCGGTGGCGTGCGGGGCTCCCGGGGTGGCGGGGCGAGGGGGGGAGCCCAAGGTCACGAGGGCAGAGGCCACGGCCAGGCCTGCTGGTTGGCCCAGGGGGGTGTACCTCCCACCACCCGTGGGTAATCTGGATATCAATCAATAGCAGAATATTAATTGAGTGGAAGAGTTTTTTGTTTTGTTTCTATGTAGAGACTCCCAACTGCCTGGAAGCAGTGGGGAGGGGAAGGAGATGGGCTGGAGGAAGATTGGGAATTCACCATGCTTTTCAGATCTGGTTACTAAACACTGCTAAAGTCATTTCAAGTAAAGTTTCGATTCTGAATCAAATGATGAACAACCATTTACAGTACATTCATGGTTGTATATCAGGTGTGTAAAATTTAAAACATCTTTATTAGCAATCCCTTACTGTTAATGTATGAATATTGTTTAAATTAGTAAAATTTTGTATACTATTTGTCATATTAAGTGAAACACACACTCTGAGATCTAATGTTCTTCATACGAATGTAATAATAATTTGAAACTTGTTGAAAAAAAAAAAAATTTCTAACAATTCTAAAAGACGTTATCAAGAATCAATTTTTTTTTTGTTTGCCAGTTGTAATTCAGATCTGAAGATGTCATGATCAAAGTGGTTTGTAATAAGAAATACAAGAGGTCCAAAGTGAGTACCTTGTGGTACACCACTAGTTACAGGAAAGGCTTTGAAGCGGATGATTTTAAGATAGTGCAAGGCTTTGAAGCGGATGATTTTAAGATAGTGAACTAGTACAGCAAATATTATTTCATCTTATGTGTTGTTTTTCAGATAATGTCTAACTGTATAATTTTTTTTTTAATCATTTATTCCAGATGTCGGGGAGGGTGTTGCAGTCCCACGAGTTCCATATTATACATTTATAATAATCAAGTAAAGATAAAAATATTGCAAGATACAAAAAAAAATATTTACATGGTAAAAGAAATTAAAGAAAATAATAATAATACAAAAAAAAAATATTTTTTTTAATCTACGTCCTCAGGAAGTGGCTCCATCGCTTGTAAATGGGACCCAGCCAGAAGTGGAATGCTGCCATCACAAGACTATTTTCGCTCGAGGCTAGTCACGTTCTGTAGTTGATGATTAGTTTTTTCATTAGTGCTCGGAATCCGGGAACGCTCCCTTCTTCAAACATCTCGGTGGCACTGCAGTACCAGCAATGATAATGTACAATTTGCATGCTTTAAAATAGTATGTACTTGGGTAAATCTCATTAGGTTCTTCACCATTTCCACATTACCTGACAAGAAGTGACAAGACGGCGGCCTTGCTGCCGCTGCAGGGCTCCAGGGCGATGGGGCTGGGCGAGTCCCGTTTCCTCTTGGCAGGCAGGGGGGCCGCAGGGGGCGAGGACTCCCCCACCGCCCCCCCCACCACGGGGGGACTGTCCGCCCCCTGCCGCTCCCGGATCTCTATCTCCACCAATACCTGGACCAGAAAATTTATCTCTCTATAGTTCTCCGTGCACATTCATTTGTCATAATGATGAGGATTTGAAATGCAAAGTGATTGTGTGCGGTGTATAATACACAACCTGCCAAGATATTAAAGACAAGATAAATAAACACAAACACATCAAATTCTTCTTCAGTCAATTCCTCATTGTTGAGGATCATTTAATTATCGATTACAATTATTAGGATCATCAATCTAATTTACATGGTGGACAAGGCTCCTCCATTCCTCACAGTTCTGCGCTGCGTGGAGAGCTAAGGACACCGACGTACCGGACGCCACTTATACCTGGGCACTCCAGAGCATTGGTGACCATCCTCTGTTTCTCCTGCCAAACCTTTTGCCAGTGACTCCAAGTTGAAATTCTCAGTTTTGCGAGTATATCTTAAATTTGCCAAAATACAGGGTGCGGCAGCATAACTTCTTTTTTTAAAAACTCAATAAATTGTATGAATCAGAAATTTATTTGTTTTTTATAATGTAGGCATATACCTAAAGTTTTGTTTTACTTAGTTTTTGAAGATCAAATCAGGTAGGTGATGTCCCCCATTCTCCATACACTGAGAAAACCGATTTCTGGCGTTTGTCATGACTCTTGTCAGCATATCAGGCGTTATCTTGGCATTTTCTTCTTGGATGTTGGTCTTTAAATCTTGCAGGGTCCTTGGACAGTTCTAAAAACACGGGATTTCGAAAAACCCCGTTGAAAAAAAATTACAGGGGGACAAATCGGGAGAGCGGGCTGGCCACTCCAAGTCGCCCCTAATTGAGATGAGGCGCTCTGGGAACAAGGAAGCGAAAAAGGAAGTTATGCTGCCGCACCCTGTATCAAAATATGTTGTAGGCAGACAGTTGAAAGTCTAGTCCAGAAAGTGGATATCTAGCTCTTCCAGAATGGATATATTTGTGCGCTTGGCTGTTAATGGAATTCTAAGCATATTTCTTCAGCACCACATTTCGAGGGCATTTATCCACTTTATTTTGCTGGCACTATTCTAAATAATGAAATAAAAAGTGGAAAAAAATTAAAAAGAAAACCAAGTGATTCTTTCAAGAATCGAAAGGATTTTTCTTTTGAATCATTTCTCAATAAAGAATACGCCGATATCAGAAGCGAGTTTATTCAGCAACCACTCCCTTCTGAGCTGCAGGCATTGAAATTCAAGCAAGTCGAATAGGAAGGTACATATTTGGGGAGAGCAATGCATGGCGGCTCAATTCTTCCGTGTCGAGAAAAATCACTTCATGAATAGCCTGTATTAGTGAACGTTTATGATTGATGCAATTTAGTATGGTCTATTGTAAGTATTTACCTGTGAGAAGGGGCGGGAGGCCATCTGCTCCATCTCCACAAAGAGACGCTGCCGTCGCCGGTACATGTCGTACTTCTGCTTTATCTTCCACATGATAGCAGCCACCAGCAATAGCAGCAGGAAACAGCTGCAACACAGAATTAACAGAAACACTTAAGAATTTGCCTTTTACCCTAGTGGGAGACCAAGATCTCAATTTGGGACGCCCTGGGAACCATTTACTGGAAAACCAACACTTCTGCTACAGATGGCTCGCTGCATTTGGTGATTTAGCAGGGGTGCCCAGGTTCATGGGGTGAGGTTTGTCTGGATCTTGGCGGCGGATGCTTCTGTCCAACAACTGCTAGGCAGGCCAGAACAGGAGAGACTGGTTGAGGGACAACTTTTGACCTCTCCAGCAGGACTCTCTCGGAACATCACGTTTCACCGTAGAGGAAGGAATGGATTCATTCATTAGTCACTCGTAGACACACTGACCCCAGATTCCTACCCACTCCTCATATCTTTTTCCTTCCCAGAACATCCTCTCCTTCCTTCCCTAAAAATGTCCTCCACACAGCATCCTCAAAGATATTGTGTATATCCTCCACACAGCATCCTCAAGACATAGGCCCCGAGGGGAATTATTTTCCAAAAAAAAAAAAAACTATAAATCACATACTTCATAACCGTCCACTTTCCCTTCCCCAACACTTTCCATAGTTCTAGCTTCGGGCAGTTGAAGGGATGATGTGCGGTAGGGTAACTATGAATTTATTGGAATAATAATGTTGAAGGTAACACACATCAATGTACTATCTCTATTTAATCATTGAAGAAGAATATTAATTGTTTTTGTATTTAATTCGTAGAATTCCATTTAATTAAAATTAAATTTGGTAATTTTATTATCAAGTTCTGCAAGTATTTTAGTATGAATATTGGTTTAACCAGGAAGTAAATCAATATTGACACCTAAAAAATTGACATTTAAAATCATATAAATAAGTCGTCTAACAGTGTATTAACCACATTTTGAAAATGGTCTTGTAAACCAAACAGCTGTTACAAAAACACTTGTAGAACTTGATAATAAAATTATCAAAATTAATTTTAACTAAATTTTATAAAATTGAAAAAGAAGATAACACTAATCACGAAACATGAAACAGAAAAATATATAAAAAATAAAAAGGTAACGGTCGCAATTGAGGATTGAACCCAGGTCCTATGTCTTACCACTAAGCTATTGACCATATTAATGTGTATAGAAGTGTAGTTCCTGGAAGATTAGATTAGTTTCTGAGTGTTGTCCCGGAAAGACAGAGGTTCCGGGTTCGATCTCCACTTGCGACATATCTTTTATTTTCTGTGTTTTATTCTCAGTTCAAATATTATTACATTGGTTTTCACATACCGTGGATGTAAAACGGCTATGAAATATTTCTCGAAGTTCGGCAAAAAATTGAAAGTGGTAATCAACGTTGGCAGAAATCTTGAATACTCACGAAGAGAAGGTGATGAAGAACTGCTGTAAGTTGAGTTTGGGATACTGCGAGAAGGAGATCTGTATCCAGAGTGGAGGCTGGAAGTCATACACGTACACGTAGAAGGTTGTCAGGGTCACATTGTCTTCTACGCCAAAGTTGTGGTCAGCCTTGGCGAATCTGGAAAGAAAAGGCTTACATTAGAACACATTGATAATCAAAGTGCTTGCTTACTGGAGTTAAGATAGTATAGAAGTCTTCAACTTTCAATTTTAACATTGCGGACATCAGAAACTGTTTGAGAATATTCCTGTCCTTTGTCCTACATACGTCCATACCTACATACATCCATACCTACTTACTTCCTTCTACCCACTTGCAAGTCAGTGCAGTGGCAACCTTCAACGGACGAGCGTTATTTCCGTGATTGTGATTTCCAGTGACGGTGTGTATTCTATTTGTATCAAATGATAAATTACGAGTTTACGAGCTAAAAGTCTTCACAAGTTTACTAAAAGTCTTCTTCTACAATCTGTGCACAGTTGGAACATTTTATGTGGAATTTATATGGACATCATCATCCCAGTCTACAGTGAGTGTACGCTTCCTTTATTCCCTTCTTTCCAGAAAGTTCCTGGTAAATTTATCTACATCAGAGCTTTCAAAACTTATTAACCTCTGGTTTGCCGATTGCGCGCCCGGGACGCGCCATAAAAAAAAAAAAAAATTTTGAGATGCGATTTTAAACCTTATGTATAAAGAAAATGTATGAAGGTTAAGGTCAGAATCGCTTGGGGCATTCTTGTTCTTGACATAACGGATATAAGGAACACACCTAGCCTCTCAAATAATCATCTTTGCACATATCTATGACTTTCGAAATGACATTTCTGCCGCGATTTGAGCTGTCAAACTTTGAGCGTCGCATGTCATGAAAAGATCGATAAAACTATCAATTTGTCAAATAAACGCAAGTAATATTGTTTGTAAGCATAGTTTATTGTTCAGGGAACGTGTTTCGGTAAATATTATACATGATAGCATAAAATAAATCCGCAAAATATTACGTCAAAGTCAAAACATCGCGAAATTTTCGAGTTTCCTTCCGTGGCATTTAAGAGGTTAACATGGATATTGGATGGAAATGCTGGTTTTTTTTAGCGGTATTTCAATGGAAAATAGAGGTAGGTTAATTGATTTCTAGTTTGTATAATCTTATTCAGTGGTCTTGCCTGTATTTGAAGGTAGTGCAGTTGATGGAATGGAAGACGCTTTTTTCCTGTCCGTTAGCAGTGCGGATTGTGATGTTCATCTTGGCCAGCACGGAGCAGGTGATGCTGAAATCCGCATCGATGTCAGGCTTGATGGGTGAATTGCGGAAGTTGATTTGAGTGAAGTGGCGGTCCTCCTTCTTCGACAAGTTGAATGTGAACTGGTAGTCGATGGCCAGGTCGTCTGGATGGAATAAGTAAAGCATTTAAATCAATAGATATTTTTATATTTATTTATTTACGGACAAATAGTCCACTAATAACATAACAATAACACAAATAAAAAAAAAGAGATGACAATGAAAGGAGAGTACATATAAATGAAGAGCGTTGACAAATTACAATATAAAGAACAAATAGAAGACTACAAGTCAAAGATGGATTTAAAAGACTTTAAAAATTACACATTTCGTATTGACTGCCGAAAGTCATTTAGGCTAACACCAAAAAATTCAATGCTTTGACTTGCGTTAACAAGTCTCGACATTCTGGATAAAGGAGAATGATATCCATAATTAGTAGAATGTTGATTGAGGAACAGCGATTCATTATTTCGGAGTCTACGGGAAGGGATGTTAAACTGGATGAGTTGTAACAAAGCAGGTGTGTCAGTAATACTGTTGATAATTTTGAATATGCAAATTAGATCAGTGTCCTTTCTACGTTTTTCTAAAGAAGAAATGTTTAAAGTTTGTTCAATTTCATCATACGAGTACTCGCCTCTTTCAAGTCCTAATCTCCAAGCAATTCCTCGTAGGAAGCGATGTTGTAGTGATTCGATGAGACAAATATAGACAGCACAGAAAGGAGATCAAATGACACTAGCATATTCGAGGTGAGGGCGAACCAGCGAACAGTAAAGAGTTTTAAGTGTACTTATATGTTTAAAGTCAGAGGTAATTCTATGAATAAAGCCGAGTAGTTTAAGTGATTTGTTTATAAAATAACTGTTAAAAATAGAGTTCAATGGTCTCCTGAACGTCGTCCTCGACTTATTCAATGAAGAAAACAGATAACAAAATGTAAGAATTCAGTATCGTAAGTAATAGTAAACGACCTGGGAGTTCCTCAAGGGTCAGTATTGGGTCCAATTTTATTTATAATTTACCAAATCTGTTAACAATAAATGAAAAAATTGTAAGCACAATACCAAACTGCAAAAAAATATAATTCACAACAAAGTAAAAATTAAGAAGAACTCATATTTAACTCATGGTGTGCCGATTACGCGCCGACACGCCAAATAAAATTTAAAAAAAAAAACTTTTTGAAATGCGATTTTAAACCTTATGTATATAGAAAATGTATGAAGGACAAGGTCAGAATCGCTCGGGGCATTCTTGTTATTGACGTAACAGATGTAAGAAACACACCCAGCCACTCGAATAATTATTTTTGAATTTATCTATGACTTCCCTAACGTCATTTCTCCCGCGATTCTAACTGTCAAACTGTGAGCGTTGTGGGTCATGAAAAGATCGATAAACCTATCAATTTGTCAAATAAACGCAAGTAATGTTGTTTTTAGGCGTAGTTTATTGTTCAAGGAATGTGTTTCGGTAAATATTATATGCGATAGCATAAAATAAACCCACAAAATATTACGTCAAAGTCAAAACATCACGAAATTTTCGAGCTTCCTTCAGTGGCGTTGTCACGAGTTTAACATCTAACAGGTAATGAGGAAAATATCCACATTTAAATTGAGGCAGTCAACTGACCAAGTAATAATCCTTCCCAGGGGAATCGACATTAGTAAGTTGGTTTTGCACTTCTGAGATGGCGCGGACTTGCATAAAATCTCAACAAGAAAATCACATATGGGTAGGACACTGTTCAAAAGTTTACTCGCTACAAGAAATAGTGCAAAATCGACTAAGGCTGTAGATACCCAGCAATCCCGAGAAAAATTCAGAGGAAACAGCCAGAGATAATCTCTAATCTTTTGAATTGGTACGGTATATCTGGGATCTCATTGCCCAGGAGCAAACAAAAGAAGGTGGTACTTACAGTAGCAAGATCCCTTGTTGCTGGGGTCTCCGTGGTAATGGTTGGTGGCGTCACACTTTTCACAGCGGTCTCCAGCCAGCCCCTTGGTGGTGCAGAAGCACTTGCCGCTCTCCGGGTGACATAAAGTGGCCTGCTCATTGCATTCACACGCTGAAACCGAACAACCAACCAATAAAGATCTTTTTTTTTTTAATGTAATGACTAAATAAAATAAATGAATACATAACGTAAAATGGTGGATTTGTGCGAGTATATTGTGTTTCTTAGTCCTCCTCACTAGGGGTCTTGTGCTGAGGTGAACTAAATTTATTTAAATGCAGTTTATTTGTCTTCTATGTCGTTTTAAGTGTCTTCATTGACCTCTTTCAGCCATATTTTTATTCTTGATTTGTACTCATTAGAATTTTTTATTATGGGGAAGGATGTGTCATGGGGAATGATGTTATAGAGTTTTGTTACAAAGTATGTTAGTTTCTTTGTCCGAATGTAGTTTTATAACTTGGAATATTTTTTATGTCATTTTTATTCGATCTAGTGTGATGCATATACGGTCTAGTAGAGGATTCAGCATTTTTGATAGCTTCAATAATATATTTTTGGCATATATTTTTTGTACATTTGATACGCCAAAGCTATTGAAAATTTAAGGCGTTCTAAGGCTGGCTTTACATTCCTAATTTTTTTCCCGTAATTCGCTCGTGTAAGTGAATTATGGCCAAATTACCAATGTAAACGACACCAAAATTCACTTAACGTAATTTAAAGCATGTTACAGAACTTCTTCTCCGGGAAGTTTTTTGACAGGTCTAATCGCGTCCGCGCGAAATTACAGCCTTCTCACAGCTTATAAAATCAATTTGATAAGCTGAGGGACTTTTTGTAAGAAATAGTACCAAAATGTGCCGTTGCGAAATGTCAAAAACCAAAAGACATTTGTTTTTATTGGATTTTTTTCTTATAAAACTAGTATTTATTTCCACTTATTTGAGTTTTCTGAAAATGAGCATCCTTCTATTCAATTATCGGTCCAAACCTTTCTAATCTCAATATTTCTGTTTTTTAAATTACGTATTTGAATACGAAGTCGGTTGCAGTCGGCAGCTGTCAGGTAGCTGTCATTCGATTAAAATGAAAGAAATCCATTAATTTTCACCTTTGACGGCACAAAAGTGCGTGGAGAATTGTTTAATTAAAGCCAAAATCTATTTCAGCACTTTATTTGGTCCTTTTCGTCTTTATTGACAAAATCGCGTAAATTTGACAGTAGCATGTCGTTGTTGAAAGGAAGCCATCTTACCGCAAATACATTTACAGATGTAAACGAAGCATGAGCAGTTACACAGGTCGAACTTCCGAAAAACTTCCGTGATCATTAATTGCCACAAGTCAGATTCATATGTAAACGCTCCTGGGAGTGACCTGTCAAAATATTACGTAATCCGTAATTTTTAATTACGAGTGTAAAGCTAGCCTAATGGGTACTTTCAGTATGATCTTTATGTTTCCTTTTTGAATTGTATTCAGATTATGTATTCAATTGAATTCAATTTATTTATTATCTCAAAAACATTACAAAATATTACATTTTAAACCGTTTTCAAAATACATTTGTAAGAGTATTACAATTATTAACACATACGAACTATACGGGAATTAATAGAGTTTGCCTTTTAAAGGCAGCTTCACTAATGCTAAATATGTCGATATCCGAATTAATTCTGTTTAACAGTAAAATTGCTCTCCCGACCGGCATGACCATTGGCAAGTTAGTCCTGCAGGCCGGAAGATAAAACAGTCTAGGCTGTCGGTGGCGAAGATACCCATCGGGAACATAGAAATGAATGCTCTCCATGATAGCTGAGTTTTCAAACCAGCCGCGGATCAATCTGAAGAAATGTGTAGCAATGTGTGCATCCCTTCTGACCCGTAGATGGTTCATTCCGAGCATACCCAAAAGAAAGTCGCTAGGATAGAGCCACGGATAATAGCCATACTCCCTCTACTAGTATGTACTTATGTGTAGCAGATCCCCATCCTACGATTCCGTATTCAATTCGAGAATGACATAACACGCAGTAGACCTTTTTCATATCCTTTTTATTTACCACATTTCTTAGATTTTTAAAGAAATATATAAGGCTTGTGAGTTTTCTGTAATACCTTTGATGTGTAGGTCCCATCTAAGTTTTTCATCAGATATTTTATGTTTTGTGTTTGTAACATAGGAAATAGTAGCCATTAACACAATACATACAAACAGTTTGTTACACAGAACTAGAAAGAAAGTGAGAAAGAATTGACATGGTATAAGGAAAAAGCAGTCAAAGAAACGGCTTTCACTTTGAGTGACCAGTGATAGGAAAAAGAAAAAGTATCTATTGTTATAGAAAAAAAATTGACATAGAATTTTCTGGCTCAGTTTTAGAGAAAATTGTCATGAAACTCATTGGGTCATTGTATCCGCAGAATTGCGATCCACACCTTTTACAGTCCCCTCATATGCTGCAGAGGGTTTTGAATTTGATAAATTATGTCAAAAATAATGTAATACATTGTGATCTAAAGCAGTGAAAGGAATGAATACTCACGTTGACAGCGTCCCCCGTTGAGTGGGTTGCCCCAGTAGCCGGGGGAGCAGCGCTCGCAGTGGGCCCCCATGGTGAGGTTGCCACAGGGCTGTAGGCAGGTGGTGCCTCCGTCTGCACAGGTGGAGTGCCCGTTACACTGGCAACTGGAAACAATCACAAATTAGTCTCGCAGAATGAAGGATGAAACAGCCCAACTGAAATACCCAAACTTTTTTCGGATATGGTTTTATTGTACAATGTGAAAAATTAAATTCTTTAAAAAATGTTTGTAAAACATTTTAATATTTGTGCCTGAGCTTCAGACAATAAAATAAAACATGATTTCTGGCAATGTTTTTTCATGAATAAATCAAAACAAACGGCTAATGTTATACGGGAATTTAAACCTTATAGCCATCTACCTAAGGAGTGATATTGTTTGCGGCCTGATCCTCAAATTTTGCAAGACACAGGTAATCACCTTAAGAAGTTTTGTTTTACTGTTCCTTGAAGACTGAAATATGTAAGGTATACTTTAAATGTAAAACTCTCAAATATAAGGTTTTCGAAGGAAAGGAATTTTCCACAGCACCCTTGAGATGATTTTTCAGAACAACGGCGCTTTACAAATTATCCAATAAGGAAGTTGAGTCCATTTTTTTTATTTTTTTTTATCAATGTTCACATTCAAACTTAAATACTAGTATTTTTTTTTTTTTTTTTGAAGTTCGTTTTCATAATTAAATTAATTCTCAAAGTTTAAATTTTATTAAGCCCGCCAAAACGAGCGGAATCCGAGCGGTAAGAGGCGGGGTGTGTGTGTGACGTCATGCGAACCGGGAAAAACACGTTGCTTGGGCATTTTGTATGGAGATTTTTTTTAATTCTTCAATAAAGAATTCCAGTAATTTTTTTTATCAATGTTAACCGTCTATCAGAATTAATGGTATTTAAAAATATATATATTCATCAAGATTTCATAGTTAAATTAATTTTTAAAGTTAGAATTTTTGTTTCTTCCGCCTAAGCTTTACCCAGCACGGTATTGTCGACGATTGACAACAATAGTACCCTTTACACGCAGAGTTCGGAGTGAGACGTGCCCCGCGCCACTTCAGGCCGCCGCGCAAAAAAGTAAAGACCGAAAGTAAGATAACGGTTTACAGCGCTGTTCACTGTGAGACTTTTCTGCGCGGCGGGCTGAAATGGCGCGGGGCACGTCCCGCTCCGAACTCTGTGTGTAAAGGGTACTAATTGACAAGTAGTGACATATGTAATGTGACATGTATAATAATAAAAACTTCGAAGCGACGCAATAAACAACATATTATTATAAAACACTGTACGAATACGTATCTTTAGAAATCCATTTCATATAATAATGACAACAAACATTTATTTGACAATAGATTGAACCTATTTTTTTCACATAGATTCTATTGACAAAAGGGTTTCTCCGGGAATGCAGCTGGTTTTCAGCAGTGAATATAAATATGATAAACATAAGATGAAATAATGAAAAGCCATCACCACATTATATATAATAATTATTAGACAATAATTATCACATTACGCGAAATCAATAAACAGACCTGCGCAAAACTAGTGAGGTTATGGCGAAACGTCAGATGGATAGAATACGTAATGATTATTATTTATTATTCTGTCAAAAATATATAATATTTATTGTAACGTACAAATGAACACAATTAATAAATTGCTGTACTTAGGTACTTGGAAGCTTTAACTCCACGAATTTCGGATCGATCTTATCTTTTAAATATATATTAACATGTCAGAAACAGAGATCGATATATTCGGTATCCGATTTCTGACATGGTTTGTAGTTTTTTAAACAGATCTAGTATTATTATTATTATTTATTAGAATTATTATTATTTTGTATATTATAGTCACTTACTTAAACTAAAAAGATAGCATATTCATAACAAGATAGCAACCAAAACTGTTTGGCGCGGTTTGGTTTATACCTGCGTATACCTTTCTCATCGTAAACAAACCATCTCTCATGTAATAGAAAGAGATGCACCATAGACATTCCAATGACCATACAAACATCAGATACGGGTGACGTCAGAATTCTTTGGACCAATCATGACGCGTTTGGGGTTTAAAGCTTTTTAATCATTTTTTAAGAACGTTTAATTAATTCTAAGAATAATAATATAGAAATATATTTATATATTTAGAATCGATATTTTTTTATCTACATGAACATATTTTTTATAAGTCAAAATATTTTTCACTCAACTTCCCTATTATTATTATTACTAACCTCTCATTTGCCGGAAGCACGCCGGCGTGCGCAGAATTTTCTTTAAATATATTTTTTTTAAATGCGATTTCAACCTTTATGTATAAATAAACTGTATGAAGGACAAGGTCAGAATCGCTTGCGCCAATACCATTCTTGACGTAGTCAATGGTTTCATTCATCTAGCAACACTAGAATATTTTTAAATGAATTATCTATGGCTTAGCATGTCAAATTTTGCATCTGTCAAAAGCAAAAAAATCGATGTTTTATGTTTTCAAATGCTTATTTATTTGCAAACTCCTTTGAATTGTATTTTTTCATGTTGGGTATTCAGATTAGTGTAGAAATAATAAAATCAGTTTATATCTGTGTGAATATATTTTCTGACATATTATTACCAAAATGCAAGATTTTATGATCTTTTTTTTGGTTAGTTAGCTATTCTGGAAAAATCTCTTGCAATATTAACACGCAATGTACATGAATAATAAGATACATTTTCTGGTAAACAGAAAACAATTGCCAAAAAAACAATCCCTTTGTTTTATATGGATATTAAATCAAAAATCAGAAAGATAATTTCCGTGCGGTTTTTCAAAATACGGCTGGAATTCGAGAGGTTAACCACTCAGGTCTTTCATGGTCGGACTCATTAATTGTCTTAAACGAAATGTCAAAATTATTAAAATTTAGTGTAATTTCCACTTCGCAATTAAAGCTCAATAAAACAAACATTTCTTAACGTAGCCGATCATTAAAAACTGTTTTTGAAAGGTTATGAAGTTAGCTTTCTAATTATATTATTTAAAATTATAATAAACATTTGTAAATATTACAATTTAGAATGCAAACATAAAAAAAGTTGTAAAAATGACTCACCTGTGTTTTTTTATATAAAAACTATACTAAAATCACAGATGACGTTAAAAAAACCACTTATTTTATCATAAAAATGTATAATTAACATTTTTGTCACCTCACTTTTCTATCATTTCATACAAAAATATTTTATTAAAAATTAATTAATTCCAATAAAATTTTCACACATTTTGAAATTTGTTGAACATGTGAAATATTTTACAAACTTATTTTTCATTGTTATATTCCGCAATTACTATGGGAATAGTTATAAATAGCTCCATTATGGTTTTATATATTCAAAGCACTTAGTTTATCTGGTTTGAAACGATTGAAACACATTTATTTTCTAAAATTACCGAATTTAACCTCAAAACACAATTTGTTTAGTTTTATAAAGGTACAATACAAAAACAATAGATACGGATGTTTTAATCACTGGTAACTATCATGCACATTTCAAATTGTTTATATTTGATGAAATCTGGACAATATTTGCACAATTACACCTACAAACAATGAATATAAAAACACAAATAAACAACGAATCGCGCGCGAATCAGTGACAAGTCGGCCATTGTTAGAACTGATTAGTGATGTGCGTGCAAACTGTTTCGAATAAGTAGATACCATGTTCGAAATTTTGTTGAAATAAATAATATGTAATACATTGTGTGTAAATAAAAACCCGTGATAGTTTTTTTTATAAATACTATATTTATTTATATGTTAGAAAGAACAACGAAAGTAAACAAAAATAATAAATGTAACATTGGAGGTTATCCACCACATACCCGCCCTGGTATAAGTAACAGATGGTAACTCCCTCAGGGCTCTCGCAAGGACTCTAATTTTTTTTGAAAGAACGAAGCTACATTTAGTTTAGAACGAATCTAGACCTCCAGTGTCCCTGCATACGTTGTTAGTAAGCAGTATGCAAGTGCTTGGCGGGAAAAACAAGATACAATATGCGTTAGTATGATAAGATATAGACAAGACAATGGGACAGGTCGGTGACAGTTCACGAGGCGGCAAGCGCTGGGTGATTGCATCCAGCATAAGCATCCACCGCGAGCCGCACGGGCGGCTTGTGACCGAAAAGCCAGTAGCTGGGGAGGGAGCTGGTCATCGGAGCCAAACACCAGTGTTAGGTTCTGTCCCAAAGTCCAGGCCGCTCCCACTCCGACAGCACGCCGTCCTCTCACTCCGATGCGCCCTCCGCGTCGCCCTCCGCGGCGTCGGCTCCCGCGTACGGCCAGTGAAACGGGTAGCGGCTGCAGAAACTGGGAATCTGAAAATATAACAAATTAAAATAAATTCAAATTTAAGAACAGGAAACCCTAGTGAGGACTATGAAAAAATTTGAATTTACACTTATATTGTATGTTATGCCAACATGATGTAGGTAAAAACTTTGCAACTGAAGGCAAATACTGTGTTGTATATAAAATGATGAAAAATAACTGCATAATATGACGAAAAGGCTGCAAAATATAATTAAAAATTTATACAAGTATACAAATGTATACATACATATATTATAATGTATATACCTTCTACGCGGCTGAAGCTTGCTTGGTCAGTTTCTTCAACACTGGCACTATCCGTTTCAACAGCACTGTAGTCCATCGATTCTGAAAATATAAGATTCGAAATAATAAGAATGGAAATAAATAACTATTACACAACTCTTACCTTTTTATATAATATGACGAAAGTAACTACATAAAATGATGAAAAAGGCTGCAAAATATATATATTTTTTTATATATATACATATATTATAATGAAGGTATATGAAAAAGGCTTCAAAATATAAAAAAAATTATACGTATATACATATATTATAATGAAGGTATATACCTTCTACGGCTCTGCCGCTCGTTTCGGAAGATCCTCTCATCATCGTCTCTCCACTGACCCCTTCGGTAGCATCAGCAACCACCGGATCCGACTCCGCAGAGTCCATGAGGTTTTCTTCGCTCATAAAAAACGAAGAAGCCTGAAAATAAATCGATATCCATTTTTTTATTGATGGCATAAAAAATTAACGTAAACGAAACATTGATTTTAATTACATAAAATGGGCTTCACCTCATGAAACGTCTCCGTTGTATCTTCTTCGATGTCGGATTCGATGGTGTCATCTGCGGCAATGCTGCCACCGCTGCTACCGTAATCAGATTCAGTGAAGCTCTGCTCCAGCTCTGCTATGATTTCTTCCGTGGTGCATGATTTTCTTTACGTAGAACAATAATAAAGGTTTACTCAAATGTACATCACTTCACAACAAAATATTTTTGATTTTCAAGTATAAGAATTCTCAATATAAACGAATTATATTAGCTTGCACAGTGCGAGTGTAAACTGTGCGCCCTAAAAAGTTTTAACTAATAAAATTCAATTCTTCGTTTGTGTGAAATCACTACGAAACAATACATGATAATTTCAATAGCGAAAGTCAGAGTCGAATTTTCGAAAATGATCGACCCCATCCCTAGCCATTTTAAAGTGTCAAAATTCTCGTAACTGTTCTAAAAGACTAGAAGTTGGAAAAACGTTAAAAAATCACTATTTTTTCATGAAATTGTTACATGTTTTTGCTAAATATAGCAAAAGAATGTATGCTTTTAAGAATTTTCATCATAATATGCCCCAATAACTGACATATTAGTTCCAAAGCGTCTCTTTAAAATGACAAAAGAATTCGGTGAACATGACGCGCAGTTTAAAATCACTTAATTATTCAAGAAAAACACTTCAAACAAAGAAAAAATATCATAAGAGCGTAGCAAATATATATTACTATAATAAACAAATACTTACTTGGCCATTTTCGAAGAAATTTCTTCAAAAAAACTCATAAATGTAGGAGGCGAATCGGTACGAAAAAGTTGCGTTTTACAATTTGGCGGGTAAAATCTGTATCTACAGAAGAAGTATTTTTATGTATTTCTATGGACAACTTTGAATAGAGATGTGAAGCTTGATTTTTATTATGGACCTTCAATTTTTCGTTTTAGGGTTGTCACTAGAGCAATAACGGAGTTATAACGATTTCTGTGGGAACACGCGCGTTGACGTGAAAACACGCTTATTGTACTTGACTGTTATCGTTATTTTAACGTGTATATCCGCTTACGGGTCGGACTGGTTAAGGAAACATGAGAAAAAGAGTTTCACTGTATATCCAACAGTTGAGGCAATTTCTCATCAAAAGCTTGGGCCCTTGACACCTAGCTGTTAGTTATATTTGTATGCATACCTGGGGCAGTGCGTGAAGTGCCAGTTGTGACAGGAGCGTGGGGCAGTGGGGTGCGCGGCTCCGCCGGGCATGCATGCCCCGAGCCCCGTACGGCTGCCATCGTCGCACCAGCCACATGCCGGCTCCTCCCGGCAGCTGTTGCAGGAAGCATATGCTACGCACGGATCGGCCGTCTCGTGCGCCACTGATGGAGCCACCGCTAGAGAAAGAACAAAGGTCATGTTAAGAAACCCATTAAACCACGGACATAATGCAACAATGTGGAATGATGGAAACTTTCCATATTCCTTTACAGAAAACAAACTTAACCAATTCCCAACCTCTTGTGTGAATGTGTCGACTATCTATACTAATATTATAAATGCGAAAGTAAGTGTGTTTGTTTGTTACACATTCATGCCTAAACCAATAAACCGATTTTAAAAAATTCTTTCACCAATAGAAAGTTACATTATCAGCGAGTAACATAGGCTGTATATAATTTTAAGCTCTGGCATTATGAAATTCGTATAAATGAAAATGTGTGTATTTCATACATTTTAGTGGCAGGGAGGAAAGGCAAGGGGAAGGCGGGGTTCGTGGAGAGGGAAGAGATGAGGGAGGGGAAGGCGGAGAAGGTGGAAGGGAACGGGGACGGACGGGAAAAGACATGCAGGGACAGTCAATTTATTTCTTTAAATGGCATTGCAACGCATGTCAGGTACCAGCTAGTATTATGTAAAACAGGGGAGCTATGTTTGAGGCGGGTAAAGGTAGGGGCTGTAGGAAGGGATTTACTGATGCCAGTCTTAAAGAGGGGCGGATTAAATGAAGGAGGAAAAACAGATGCCGGTCTTTCATTTATGTGTTGCACATATCACAAATAAAAAAAAATTAAGTGCTATGGTAGGCAAACAAAGTAAGTACCAGTATTGTGAGAAGATCTGCAGCGGGCGATGACGGTGGTCCACTCGCGACACTGGCCGTAAGGGAAGGAAGCGGTGTAGGCGTTCTTGTCCACACAGCGCGCCTGGTTCTGGCACCAGATGCATTCCTCCTGCGTACAATTGGAGCACGAGGAGAGCTCCCAGCAGGAGGCGCTGCACACACTGCTGGCTGAGCTGCTGTGAACGTCTGATACCACAGACACTGGAAACAAAAATACATTATTGACATGTGGCTGTTTTTGCCAACCAACCAAAAAGATTCTAATACAGCTTCGAATACTGAAAGTCTTATATGTAGAATTCACGAGGAACAGTATCTTAATATATATATTTCTTCTGTCCGTGTGTATGTCACTGAACTCCTCCTAAACGGCTGGACCGATTTTGATGAAATTTTTGTGTGGGTTCAAGGGAATTGGAGAATGGTTTAGATTCACAATTTGGTCCACTGGAAAATGTTCTTTAATTAATTTTTTTTTTCTAAGGAGTTGTTGATTTTGGAATGTTTTACATTGGATCCGGCAGACTGCGCTACCATCGCAGTATCGAATATTCAATATTATTCGTGGTTATTAAACAAAAAAAGGGATTGCATTAACAAGCTACTTGCAAACTGAATGTGTTAATTTTTTATACGTTGTATATTATTATTTAAACATATATTAAAATTTTTTAAAAAAAAAGAACTTTCATACTGAAAATGTTCAATTACTTTATATATGTTTGTTATTTTTTTTTATATTTAGATTATTATATGTAGGTTATCCTTTGTATTTTTATTTATGTTTTTCTTTTGTACTTTGTATAATTATTATTTAAGTCTTTCTTTTGTACTTTGTA
Organism: Glyphotaelius pellucidus; assembly: GCA_936435175.1. Lineage (NCBI taxonomy): Eukaryota > Metazoa > Arthropoda > Insecta > Trichoptera > Limnephilidae > Glyphotaelius > Glyphotaelius pellucidus. Next base: position 24,990,999 of record OW386558.1, on the reverse strand, counting down.
TTTTTATTTATTATCTTTTATATTTTTTTTGCATTAATCTTTACTGATATATGTAATTATAGATACTGCTACCCGGCTCAGAACAGATATTGTCTAGTGAGTCGGGTAGCGCACATATATGTAAATGTAAATAACTCTTTATATTAATAAACGCCCGGGTTACCGGCACCTTTAAAAAAAAAAAAAAAATTCTATTTTAATTCCTGTACACAACTGACGAGTTGTGTACAGGACAACGTCTGTCGGGTCCGCTATAAATAAATAAAATAAATTGTGGAACATTCCAGAACACTCTCGAATGTTGTCCTGAGTGAAGCCGGGTAACCCAGCTAGTTTTTGTATAAAAATGTAAGTTACACAAGTTACACAGATTTACATTAACACCGACAATGAGTTATATGTTTAGTATTGCCATTTGAACAACAGTGGCACCCTCCTATGTTTTCTACTCTTATTTGACCAGCAGTACATGTACTTTCAAGAACTAGTAATAGAAACGATACATTCTCTCATGAACAAAATGTTGGGTGCATATTTGGCTTGTTTCCCGAGGCTAGTTCCTCGGTGCATCTTTCATTGAAATACCAATAGAATAAGCACAGCATTTCCAACTGTCATCTGTGTTTTAACCTCTCAAATGCCAGCCGTATTTCGAAAAAAATGCATGGAAATTACCTTTCTGATTTTTGGTCAAATATCAATATAAAACAAAGGAATTGTTTTTTTGCGATTGTTTTCTATTATCAGATAATGTATCTTATTATTCATGTTTATTGCGTGATAATATTGCAAGAGGTTTTTTCAGAATAGCCAACTAACTAAAAAAAAAAAGATAAAAAAATCTCAAAATATGTCAAAAAATATAATCACACAAATATAAACTGATTTTATTATTTCTACACAAACCTGAATACATACCCAACGCGAGAAAACAAAATTCAAAGGAGTTTGCAAATAAATAAAGACCTTTATAAGAATTTCAAAACGTAAATCTTAGAATTTTCGACTTTGACAGTTACAAAATTCGACATGCTAAGCCACAGATAATTCATTAAAAAATATTCTAGTGTTGCTAGATGAATGAAACCATTGGCTATGGCAAGAGTGGTATTGGCGCAAGCGATTATGACCTTGTCCTTCATACTGTTTATTATATTTAAGGGTTAAAATCGCATTGAAAAAAAAAAAAAAAAATTCTGGGCACGCCGACGCAAATGAGGGGAAGATTGTATTCCATTTGGAAAGATAGGGCAATCCATCGAACGAACCTCCGGTTTCTGCACGAGTCAAGAGTTTTTTTTTTTCAAGTTATATGGGACTGTAGAGATGGCTGCCAAATGCGGGGGGCACTTGCGATTTGTACAGAGTCCAGCATTTGTGTAATGAAACATACCGGCAGTGTGTTGGGTGCACTTGGCTGCGTCCAGGTCCCAGTGGCAGGGGGAGGGGGAGTGTGCCCCCTGCACGATGTTGGAGGCACTAGCCCCGAGGCAGGAGCGACACGAGTGCAGCGAAGAGCACGCCGCCCCGCCATCCGCCGGACACTCCTCCAGCGAGGTGATGGTCTGCAACACATATTAATGCCGTGACAAACACAAATAGTTTGGCACCCAATTGGAGGCAAAATTTATAAACAGTATTTTAATGGTTTCCATGAACTTTTTTGACAATACAACAACAAATTAATTAAGTATGTTAACCCTCGGGACTCGAGCATATTCTGTCAGAAAATAAGATTATTTTCGCTTTGCAATAAAATCAAAATAAATTGAGTATTTCTGAACACATCCGAAAACTAAAAATCAGAATGTGCAATTCACACGCGGTAGAAGTGAAACTAGAAAGTCGCTTTCTTTTCTTTTGCCTGTTTATTTTTAAGTGGTTTGAAGATTGGATATCGATATCACAAAAATAAAAATGATTAGGGTGAACGCTATAGCTATTGGACAGTTAAGAGAATGCCTTTTTTTGAAAGTGTATAATTCAAAAAATATTATTATGTAGGAAATGTTTCAGGGGTGTAGCGCCGTAGAATTAAATGGGCTTTAAGGAAATATAGATAAAAATAAAAAAATACCCAAGGTTTTATTAATTATATTTTATTTAACTGAAAAGCAGGAAAAAATACAGTTATTGGAGAGTTTTTATAGTATTGGGACACCAGTGGCACAGTTATTGGACTCTACATTTAAATTAAAACGTAAAGCAAAATGAATGTCCTAAGTCCTATCCATATGTCAGATCTGGTTCTACAAACATTAAAAAACAAAATAATGTTTCCAAACTCAAAAAAAGAACTAATTTTAAGGCAAAAAACCCACTTCAGCGTTATAGTCATTGAGATATTTTAATATGTGCGTTATGCCATCAATTTGGGAGGCGGGGATGGGTACCGCCGCCCCGGAAACCTTTATTGGATAACCAACACCTCTGCCATAGGTCACCCCAAATGGTTCTCTATGTTTGGTGACTTAGCAGGGATGCCCGGGTTCATGGGGTGAGGTTTGTCTAGGTCTTGGAGGCGGATGACCAGGACACACTGAACCCCAGACTCCTACCCATCCCTTGAACCCTTTTCCTTCGCAGAACTATCCTCTCCTTCCTTTCCTTTAAATAAACCCTCCACACAGCATCCTCGAAGATGACATAGGCTCTGAGGGAAATTATTTTTCTCAGGGGAGCTCATTAAAAATGCTTTCATCAGATTCTTCAGACACCTTATAGCATACTACGTAACATAAAAACGTGTCAATTTCCTCCCTTATTGGTACATTTTCGGAATGCTTTTTTGGTTGCAGTTGACGTGAAAAATTCGAACGAACTCAGAGCATTTAATTTTATCAATTTCTCTCACATGCCTTTAACACCTATTACATCTATTTAAAGATTTGTTTTCAATGGTATTTTTCGATGATTCTATGGTTAAATCTTCCAATTGAGCATTCAATGTGCTAGGCTCATTTTCTTTTGCCTGCTTTCTATTTTCGACATTTTTTTTTTACCATTTTCAAACGCTTCATATTCTTTCCTTCATCCAATTGTCGTTTTCTTCATCCCGTACTTGTTTTTTTGGCTTTTTTCATTTTCAACTCTGATTTTTTCTCGTGCCTCATTTTCAAGGGCTTCTTGGTACTCTTTGGAAGAGTTATTATGCGTGCTGTTTGTCTCTTACCTTTCCTTTTAGGTTCTGCAGGCCGAATAAGAAAATCTTTTTTCGTATTTTTCATCTAGATTTCCTCAGCACTTGGGTTATAGTTCTGTGTCAAAAGCAATCTATTTATTGCTGAAGAGCATGCCTCTGACATACCTTCAATTCTTACGCAAGCAATTTAGTCTGTTGCAGTTGGCACGATGAATGCACTTGTGACTGAATTTTGTTCATGAATTAGATCTTCAGTGGAATTCTAGGAAATTTGCGAATGTTTTCGATGTTAAGAGTGGTATGATGTGAAGAAAAGAAGTAGGAATTGGTTTCACGAGTCGTAGTTTGTTCGATGAATTCATTTGCTTTAGAAACTTGTTTTTGAATTTCATCTCCAGAATGATGCGAACTGTGCGGAACTTCTTCAGTATATCCTGCTGTTTGTTTTGAATTATAAAATTTTCAGATCCTGAATAACGTTAAAAGCTCCTCGTTTTTATTATGTTCAACATTTCAGTAAAAAACCAAACCTAAAACATTAGTTTAACACATAAAATAAGAACTAGGTAGGTATCTGGTCTATGGGCGTAGCCAGGTTTTGATTTAGGGTTGGGCAAAAAATAAAAATTAAGAGTAAGTACCGAAAAAAGTAGGCTTCTACAACATATTCATTCTTTAGGCTCTATGAATACAAAGAATATGAACAGAAGAATGAAAACCATCCTATGAAGTGCTGTAAATTTGAAAACGCAACTCGGTCGAAAATCCCAGAGGTCACGCATCAGCCAGCCAGGGTGGGGCAAACGCCACCCCTTGCCGCTTGAATGGGGTTTTCCTGGGAATCCCAGTTAGAAATGCCTGCACAGAGTCCAATATATCTTCTTTGGATCTTGGAAATCCTAATTCACAAATCCAGCCTTCCAAGTCTTGCTCGTCTTGATTTGAAAGATATGGATAAGGCCAAAAATTAAACTTTTTGTTTGAATGGGTCGTCTTGTAGTGAATGGTGTTTGGAATTTCATATTTTTTTGATGTAGCCCTTATGCCTGCCCCTGCGCTGATTTCCTCTAAGGCTCTGTTCAGTAGTTAATTGGTAAAATGGTTTTTTTTTGGCATTTTGTGAGACCTTAAAAAAGGCGTAAAAAATGTTTTAGTAATTGGACTGTACCTTGTTTTAGTTATTGGACACCCGTCCAATTACTGAACGCATCATGTGAGTGAATTGATATTTTGTAGAATGGCTCTAATTGGCATTCTATTAAAGCCCACCAACTTTCATGAAGATCGATAAATTTTAAGCGGAGATAGTATTAGGACAGGGTGTTCAATTACTAAAACATTCATAAAATTTGTTATAGTAATTGAACACCAAAATTGTGAGGTTATTATTCATATTACTGATTAAATCTCAACAAATAATCATAGTTTGTAGCCCTTTGCAACCTTCCTTAGAAGTTCTTTCCAAAATTCACTGAACTTGTATGAAATATTCAGCAATAAAACATCTCTGTCCCTTAACAAAGTTGCTAAAAAAAATACATATTTTAACGGTTTTAACATGACTTGAAATATGAATGAAGTTGGTGGTGACAACTGGTAGTAAATATTAGAACATGCAGTCGTATAAAGAAGAAAACAAAGTATAGATTGGTCCCTCTCTCACTTACAGAAATGCTGAGATTGTCTTGTTTTGGAAGTTTAAAGTTGAAGTGTCCAATAGCTATAGCCCGTTCAATTACTATAGCACCCATCCTATATTTTTTGGATTTTGTAGGATTCGAACCTCCGTTTGCTGGATGTCTGTCTCTCTTGCGGCTGAGATTTGTCAGGCGCCTTACTCGCTGCACCTTGGAGGCTCACGCCAAGCCGTAAATTTACTGCATTATATTAGAACCGAGGACCCGTCAAATAATAAATTTTAGTGACGTACTTCCGTTTCATCTGAATTTCAAATCACCAACAGGGCTAAAGAAATTTCACTTCAAAAACTCTTTTTGAGAGGTGATGAAATATGTGTTGAAACTTTATTACAAGAAATAAACATGTAACTTTGGAAATTTACAAATTTTGAATACAAACTTTAAAAAGTTTTTAAAATGGCTCACTTTACATTTTTACTAACTAAATTGACCGATAATGAAAAAAACATATATATTTTACTGAACAAATGTATTATGAATAAATGTTATCATGTTATCTCACTTTGTTGTTTTATGTGGTGTTTCTCTTTCTAACTAACACGTTGATATCACATTTCTCACTATGATAGTAGGGAGACACAACGATTTCTGTGAGACCTATATGAGTTGTTCCCAAAAGCTAACAAATTAGCCTTAGGGTTTAAAACTTAAAACATTGCTTGAAATGACATAATCAACCCTTTGAAATAACAAGTTCCATCTAACAAGGCAATGTTGTGCGAAAATGAACTGTAAAGTAGCTCTCTGTAGATTTCATTATCGTGTGACTTTGCTGCATCAGTTGGGAACCTTGTTATTCCAGGGGGTCGAATATAAAGATGGGGACGCCGTTGTTCCACTGGCTCCAGACAGTTGGGACTATCGTTCAACAATCACACAAACATTAATTGAAAAAAATCAGGTCTGTCAAAAGATCATTATTACCTTTCTCTGTGAATGGTAGCTGGAGCTGCTGCAGCGTTGTGACATGCACACTCCTGCCGGGCACCACACGCAGGAGTAGGACGTCTGAACACACGACGCACAATCCGTCTGCAGCGAACAGCGGTCTGAAACAATAAGCATCCTCGGTAACGTTCCGATATCTCCTTTCCCTCCCAGGTTCCCTCAATTTAATAAACAAACTGTATCAGACCATCTCATTTCCGGGCGCCTATTGATTAGTTCTTTGATCTCGTATACTTATATATATCTCGTATACATAGTACACAACTGCTAACCCTGTACAAATCGCAAGTGCGCCCAACGGTTGAATTTGGCAGCCACCTCTGGTCTGGAGCCCCAAAATACCTGAAAAAACCCTTGACTCTGTGCAGAAACGGGCGGTCCGTTTGATAGATTCTGGTAATTTAACAATTGGATTGCAATCCTTAGAGCACAGGCGCCAGGTGGGAATGCTGTCCTTGTTCTACCGGTATTACAATGGAAGATGCTCCGAGGAACTAGCGCGTCATTGATCCCCTCGGCACTGGTGCATAGTCGGGAAACACGCCAAACGCGCTCTCAACATTTGTACACGGTTGACATTAGTCACATGAGAACGGGTCGTTTCTACGACTCGTTCTTGAGTTCAACAGCTCGGCTGTGGAACGATTTGCCGGCATCTGTGTTTCCTCCCTCCTACAACATGGGTCTCTTCAAGACCCATGTTCACTCCTTCCTCTCCTCAAAAACACCCTCCACACAGCATCTTCAAAGATGACATAGGCCCTGAGGGAAATTATTTTCCTCAGGGCTTCCTGTGTGGAGTTAACTCGTTACTAGCCGTTCGATCACCGGTGATCAATCGACGCAAACCAAAATAATCACTAAAAAATAATTTTGTTATGCGATTTTAACCCTTATGTATAAAGAAAACGTGTGAAGAAGAAGGTCAGAATCGCTTGGGGCATTCTTGTTCATAAGGTATAAGATACCATGAACCCACCTAGAGCAGCGATATAATTTCTTTGAGATTGTTTATGACACGGCCTGCGAGGCTGCGCGTCGCCCGGCTGGACAAAATGGCGGCTGTGAAGTCTCGCGTCGCGGGCGACGAAATGATCGTAAAACGTATAAATTCATCGAATAAACGCAAGTAATATTGTTCTTATGTATAGTTTAGTATTCAAGGAATGTGTTTCAGTAAAGATTACATAAGATAGCATAAAAATTAACCTGCAAAATATTACGTAAAAGTCAAAACATCGCGAAATTTTTTCGTTTTTTCCGTGTTATTTGAAACGTAGTAAAAAGTATAAATTCATTGAATAAACGCAAGTAATATTGTTCTTATGTATAGTTTAGTATTCAAGGAATGTGTTTCAGTAAAAATTACATTAGATGGCATAAAATTAACCTGCAAAATAATACGTTAAAGTTGACGTTTTTTCGTTTTTTCCTGGCTCGTCAGGGGTTAATGTAAAAAAAAAATAAAATACTTTCCCATTCTCGTCTTTACATTCCCGATCTCGAATACTTCCCATCGCTTCGTCTCTTACTAATTAGGAGCGAGGGATGCTATCAATTAGATTTTTTTTTACCCCGCCCCTCAGGATTACAGATGTGTTCCCTGGAAGGATGATACAGCGTTGCTGACCAATAAAGGTCATGCGTTAACTCTAGAGGGTAAGGAGCCTTCCGGTTCTTACCGCGCATCTTCAGGTAAAACTCTGGTAGGACTGAATGATTTCAGCTAACCTAGAGTGAACATACTCATTGAAACCCTTTTGTTAAAAGGTTAAACGAGCGGACAAGGAAACCAAAAAGTTTTCTTTGGGAGTGAATCCATAAACTTATTGGTGAACCCATATTTTTTATTATAATATCGTGTCATAATTGCAAATTGATTGTACCTAAAATAAAGACTAATTGTGTTTACAGTTAAAATTGTGCATTTCATTTAACCGGTCCCTTGCCGATTACGCGCCGGCGCGCGCCAAATGCGAGCCAAATTAAACTCTAAAAAATATTTTTTGAAATGCGATTTTAAACCTTAATTATAAAGAAAACGTATGAAGGATAAGGTCAGAATCGCTCGGGGCATTCTTGTTCATAAGGTTTAAGATACCGTGTACCCATCTAGAATAGCGGAATAATTTCTGTGAAATTGTTTATGATCTCCGGCCAAGATTTTTTCCCGTCTTTGAACTGTAAGATTGGCTTGCGTCACTCTCGCGCTGTTGTCGTGAAAAAGATCGTAAAACGTATAAATTCATTGAATAAACACAAGTAATGTTGTTTTTAGGCAAAGTTTATTATTCAAGGAATGTGTTTCGGTAAATATTATATACGATAGCATAAAATAAATCCACAAAACACGTCAAAGTCAAAACTTTACGAAATTTTGCGAGTTTCCTCCCGTGGCACATCATGAGTTAAATCTTGAATTCAAAGCTAGACTTCCCCTTTCTCGTGGCCACCAATATGTCGAAATATCTCAAAACCTAGAGCCAATACAAAACTTTAGAAGCTATAAGAAATCAGCCTAGTTTGTCAGCTTGATCTTGTGCTTCTAAGAAATGACATTGAATTTAAATATTGATTGTAAATATGTTGTAAGGAGTAAGCAACCTTTATGTGAGAGCATTCTTTGTGTGATCCGATCTCTGCTTTCTTCCGGGCACTTGATGTAGCTCTGCTCAAAGTCCGAATCTTGAACTCGTAAGAAATCTCTTGGCACCTCCGTCACCTGTTGAAATCAAAGACAATTATTAGTGCTGCTGCTGGAGTGAGACGTGAGAAGCTCCCACTTATTTACACTTGGCAGACATGTATTTGTATATTATAATCGGAAGATGTGGAGAGTACTCACATTGTAACAGTAGCCCCTATTGGTCTCCCACAGGCACTTGAGCGTGGAGTGCGCGGTGAGGCAGGTGGCCTGCGTGGGCCGGCCGTGGCAGTCCCCGGGAGACAGGCGCAGCAGGTCCTGCCGCAGCTGCCCCGAGAAGCCCCCGTATATGTATAGATTCCCCTCAAACACGGTTCCACTGTGGCCGTATCTGGCAACATCTGGAATGGACAAATATATTAATTTATTTAAGTGTGTGCATACAGAAAAAAATTCTGGCATTTATTATTTTGTCGTTTCAATCACGTACTACCGAGCTACCAGTCTTACTTTAAGCGGTTGTCTGCCGGAAAGTAGCTGAAGTAGGGGACGAATTGGTCACCAAGTTCAGGCCACTTGCCTCATGGAACCACTCGGAAGTGTTTACAAACTTATTTGTAGTGAAAATTCCTGGGAATATCTCGAAATGGGGAATATTGCGGGAATTTTTAAATTTCAAATTCAGTGCGCAGTTGTAACTCCTTGAATATAAAACATTTTCATAAATATAAAAATAATTGGGAGACAAATTCATTAATATAATACTCAATAGTATAATTTTCTTAACAGGTTGGTTGCCGATTGCGCACCGGCGCGCCCCTCTAGCCGATTGAAATTTAAAAAAAACACTTTTCGATATGCGATTTTAAACCTTATGTATACAGAAAATGTATGAAGGACAAGGTCAGAATCGCTTGGGGCATTCTTGTTCTTGACGTAACAGATATAAGAAACACACCTAGCCACTCGAATAATTATTTGGAAATATTTCTGTGACTTCCTAAATGTCATTTCTCCCGCGATTTAGACTGTCAAACTGTGAGCGCCGCGGATCATGAAAAGATCGATAAACCTATCAATTTGTCAAATAAACGCAAGAAATGTTGTTTGTAGGCGTAGTTAATTGTTCAAGGCACGTGTTTCGGTAAATATTATATACGATAGCATAAAATAAACCCACAAAATATTACGTCAAAAGTCAAAACATCGCGAAATTTTCGAGTTTCATTCGTAAAAACTGTGGCATTTAAATAGTTAATGAAACAAAAAAAAAGGGAAATTACATTAGGTCGGGGAATTCCAGGTGCACATCGCTACTAATTTTGCTTAACACCCTCTTTTCAAAAAGATTTTTCTTCAGTAAGCATCACCACCTGCCAAAAAAACGTCATAACCCTTTTGACTATTGATAAAACCGATTTTAAGATCCAGAAAAGTTAAAAGTTAATATATTGAGACAACCAGTCAAAAATAATATATCAATAGTTCATAGGTAGTACGGATAATGGAAGAAATCTGCTTCCAAACCCCGTTCTACATCCATCTTAGCCACCGCTCCTACGGATCTCTCCAGCACCCTCGGGGGTTATGCAATCACTGGTTAACATTTCCTTTGGTCTGTCTCCACTCCTATTCACCATTACTTGTAAACACTCGGTTAGACTGACAAGTGAGCCCACTTGAACAGGATGAGATAGGGGTGAGACAGGAATGATGGTGACTTACTCTCTCTGAGGTGATGTGGTATGGAGAGATGGTGCCAGGAGTCGCACAGCACATCGTAGGCCAGCAGCTCATTGGAGTAGCACTTGGCTCCAAAACTGTGCGACGTATCATTGTGGGTGTTGCCTCCAAACACTATCATCATTCCTGAGAACAAACAAGTAGACAATAAATTCAAAGTTTAAGTAGATTTCCCTAGTGTAAAACCAGTTTGACTTGATTCTAATATATATAAATATTAAACGATATGCGTTAAAAAAAGGGGAACTGTTTGGTGTATCAATCACAAAATAAATAAATAAATTATTAAACATTACAATAAATGTGTTATTGTAATGTTTTATATTGTATTTTATTCTATGTTATTGTCAAATGTTATATTGTTTCAAATATTTCACGGTTTTACGCTATATTCTTCAAAAACTACCTTTATATTTTTAAAATGTTTTCATTTTTATAAATTTTGATTTAAATTCTATGTATGTATAATCCTCGATATCTTAAATATTATTGTATAATCTACGTAAAAGCCCATATGGGCGTATAACAACAATAAACTAAACAACTTTTATTCAATCCTTTCCTTTCAAATTACATAAAACTGCAGGACGTTCTGGTCACAAACTGTTGACAATGAATTGAGAAAATTTTGTATTAACACATTGTGATCGGGCAGTTTTCGGCCGCGTATCGTGCTGGTAACGGGTGATTTTTCGCGTAATTTCGCGCTAACGTAGACCTCTAGAAAAATTGCGATAACTTCAAAAATATTTGTTTGATTTCAATAATTCTTTTTGCAAATTATTTATTTTATTTCATTTTATTTTATTATATTTAGAAATGAATTCTTTATCGTTAAACTAGTGCAGAATTTCACATAAAGCAGGAAAGTTATGAAAAAATTAATATTTACACTACCTCGGTACCTACCGTACACCCCATCTATTGTTCTCAAAAGGTTTTTACCTGCATGGCTACAACCCTACAGAGGCTGTATAGCGAAAACTCAAGTATATTGGAACCCGCATTTTAACGTGACCCGCGCTCCACTAACAATCTATCAAAAACGTATAAATACGTGTTCCGCTCTCTAGCATTAATTTGCTAAACACGTATTAATACGTGATCAGATTACAATGTGTTAAACAAAGGAACTATGGTGGAGATGATAAAACAGGAATATATAAAAAATGGCTCTATTGTAGGAAGGAAAATGATTACTAATATTACGGATGGTAAAACAGGAATCTACTAATATTGAAGATTAACTCGTTGCTTGCCGAGTACGCGTCGGCGCGCGCCAAATTAAACTCTAAAAAATATTTTTTGAAATGCGATTTTAAACCTTAATTATAAAGAAAGCGTATGAAGGATAAGGTCAGAATCGATTGGGGCATTCTTGTTCTTAACCGGTTGAACGCCTCGGTGTTTACGGGAAACTCGAAAATTTCGCGATGTTTTGACTTTTGACGTAAATTTTGTGGGTTAATTTTATGCTCTGGTATGTAATATTTACCGAAATACGTTCCTTGAACAACAAACTACACCTACAAACAACTTTACTTGCTTTTCTGTTTTTCTGTGTCTTGTTTTCTTTCATATTTTCATTTAGATTTAAAAGTGTTATCTTCTTCTTCAATGATAAACTTTACTTGCGTTTATTTGACAAATTGATAGGTTTATCGATCTTTTTATTACCCGCGGCGCACCCAGTTTGACAGTTGAAAATCGCGGGAGAAGTGACATTTAGAAAGTCAGGGAAACCATTCAAAATAATAATTCGAGAGGCTAGGTGTGTTTCTTATATCTGTTACGTCAAGAACAAGAATGTCCCAAGCGATTCTGACCTTGTTCTTCATACATTTTTTTTATACGTAAGGTTTAAAATCGCATATCAAAAAGTTTTTTTTTAATTTTTTTATTCGGCTATAGGGCGCGCACCGGCGCGCCAACGGCACGCGACCTGTTAAGGTATAAAATGCTTTGAACACATCTATGGAACCGAAATAATTTCTATGAATTCTTTATGGATCTCTGGCCGAGTTTTTTTCGGAGCATTTCAGCTGTCAGTTCGGTTGCATCATTCTCGTAAAAAAAATGGTAAACATATAAATTCGTTAAATAAACGCAAGCAATGTTGTTTTTAGGCATAGTTTATTGTTCAATGAATGTGTTTCGGTAAATATTACATAAGACAGCATAAAATTAACCCACAAAATGTTACGTCAAAGTCAAAACGCGAAATTTATAAGTTTTCTCCAGTGGCACGGGACTAAACAATATGCTTGTTACTAACCTGGCGTAACAAAGTTGGCAGAGTGCAGGAACCTGGCACTTGGGGCATGCGCTAGTAGGGTCCATATTCTTGTGGCAGGGTCGTAACTGTACAGGTTGGAACTGAGAACCTGAGAACAAAAATATTACTATTATTTAATTTTTTTTAAAGGTCAAGTAAATCAAAAGAGGTATCAATTAAGAAGCAGATATAAGTGTGCCATTGATGTAGTAGCCGGAGAGGTTAGAGTGCCTACCTGATTGCTCTCGGACTCGGACACGATGCCCCCGTACACGTAGATCTTGTCGGTTAGTAGGTCCAGAGCAGCCGTGTGTCCGTAGCCGCCCTTGGCCGGATAGCCTCGAGTCTGCACCAGCGCCCATTCTCGGGTACCAAAGTTATACTCCTGAGGATAATCAGTGGACAAGCCTTTAGAAATGTGAGATGAAGTAACGCAACATTGTAAATAAATGAAATAATTCAATTAAATTGGCCCCTAGAAGCTGCTGCTCAAGTGAAAGATACTAATCTTTGACATGAAACGAAATTATAAGAAAGTTTTTTGATCGACCGTCACACTTGACATTGTCACAATTTAACAATCAGAACCACTTTAATAACATTTCGAAACGAGAAAGGTCTCTATTTATAATCGATTTTCGGCCTGTCAGCATTTGGCTAACTTTTGATGACTGTTTAGCTTGAAGGCAGATCAAACAACTTAACAAACCAGGCCAAAAATCGGCAGTCAACGGGGACAAAATATTAAAATATTAAAAATAATGCCGATTGTTGAAATTTTAAATGTGATGGTCAAATGACCCTTAGTCAATTTCTGAAGCAGAAAAACCTCAGCAATGCCATTTTGAAAATGAAAAATAGATTTTTCTGTCAGATCGCAATTCAACTTTCAAAGGCATGGAGCATTCTTTCGTATGAAGGGTTAAGTAAAACATATTAACCTGCACAGTATTGAGGTATCCAAACTGCGGAGAGTGTCCAAATATGACTATCATCTTCTTGACCAGCTTCCTGTGCGTGGGGGACTCTGGGACTGTCACCACAGTGGCCGTGTGTCCCGCACTACTGAGGGGACCTGATCAAACAAAAACATTCAATATTAGTACTTCGTTTTACAACCAGAACACATGATTATAGAACTGGTCTAAGTTAATCACTCAAAAGCATCTCAATTGAATCTTTGTTGATAAAAATGCTTCCATAAAAGTGCACTGGACAGTAAATGATCTCCCTTGAACCAGCCGAGGATGATAAGGTCAGAGTTTTGGACAAGTTGTTGTTGAAGGGCTTGGTTCTATCTCGAGTAACTCACCACACATGGCCACAGTCCTGTTGCAGGGTTCACTCCTGACAGTGATGTTCTCCCATGAGTTGGCGCTGATGTCGAAGGCCCACAGCTCGCTGGTGACAGCCGTGTGCCCCCATTCTGCGTCACGGGGCGCATCTTGTGGCAGGGCATGACTCACGTGTCCTGCTGAGTCACGAAAGTGTGAAGTCGGCACATGCCTGGAACCAAATCGCAATATTAGACACGGATAATTAAGAAATCAAAATATTAACCATACCAACAAAATAATCATCCATTAATGCAGTTTTTTTTTATATGAATACCGCACAAGAGTCCCAATTGCTCCCGTCTGGAGCCAGTGAAACTATGGCATCCCCAATTGGGGTATGTTGTGAGGCTGAAGGTAGTGGGGAAAGCAAGGTGGGAAGTAGTACCTGGCTATTCAGATCTGGTCACCAAACACGGCTAAAGCCATTTCAAGCAACGTTTCAATTCTGAATGGTGGTCTTACACCAGGGCGATACTGAGAGTATCTTCCGCAGGGTAAAAGTAAGATAGACTTATCTAGGGTAAGTGTGTGTGCTACCTGGTGTGATGTCTCTGTTGGGGGGACTGGTGGTACGCCACCACGCCCCCGTAGTAGAAGATCTTGTCTCCGTGCAGCACGGCACTGCCCCCGTAGCGAGCCAGAGGGGCCCCTGACGGGTTGGATGGGTGTGCCATTTCCCAAACGCCTCCTGGAAATACAAAATAATTACATTACACAAGCAACAATAGACCTATTAGTAGACTTTTGGTCTAAGTGTAGGGTGTCATGTTCCCACCCAGGCATTGCGGGTTTAACCTTCTACGGGAGGTAATGAGAGATCAAACATTAGATTATTCATTGTCAGATTATTCATTACCCTGGTAATTTGTCTTTCTAAGAAACAAACTCGTAAGCAATATTTCAATTTAAAGTCACATATGTAGTACAGAAATTGTAAACATTCCAGCCCCAGCTTGCATCAAATGGGGTACGCAATTATGAATTTTGCTTTGTTATACATGAGAGGCCTAATGAAAAATCCAAGTTTCGGACCCAAGCAGACTTCCGGATCTTTGTCAAATATTTAAAAAAAGCAGCAAATTTTATTAAACTCTTTTCACTGTTTGCCAATTTTGACCTAGAAAGACAATTTTTCGGCAAAGGTTACTTGATACTTTTAACCTCTTAAATGCCAGGGAAGAAACTCGAAAATTTCGCGATGTTTTGACTTTGACATAATATTTTGCGGATTTATTTTATGCTGTCGTATATAATATTTACCGAAACACGTTCCCTGAACAATAAACTATGCTTGCAAATAATATTACTTGCGTTTATTTGGCAAATTGATAGTTTTATCGATCTTTTCATGACATGCGACGCTCAAAGTTTGACAGCTCAAATCGCGGCAAATGTCATTTCGAAAGTTATAGATATGTGCAAAGATGATTATTTGAGAGGCTAGGTGTGTTTCTTATATCTGTTACGTCAAGAACAAGAATGCCCCAAGCGATTCTGACCTTGTCCTTCATACATTTTCTTTATACATAAGGTTAAAAATCGCATCTCAATTTTTTTTTTTTTTTATGCCGCGTCCTGGGCGCGCAATCGGCAAACCAGAGGTTAAAGAAGACTAGATTTGTGACAATTTTCGACCAGAACAGTCTCCGTGGATTAGTGGAATGATGTCCGAGATACAGCTGTTCAAAATTACGCATATTTTGCCATTGTCAGTGGTTTTAGCGGCTATCACAGTTTTTTTGATTTTTCGACAAGGTTGAAAAACTTGGATTTATCAAAGTCTTTGTAAAACACAACATATTATAAAAAAAAAAATGAAAGATGTGCTATAATACCAAACCCATTCTTTGCTAACTTCTAACTTATGAAAACTGACAGCCTTACTAAAAAACATAGTGAAAATTTTATTCCATTGATTAACAACTGTGGGTGTGAAAACAAGCACTAAAACTGACAAAAACAAGGCAAATAGTCATAATTATGTTCAATTATACTAATATAATAGTGAATTGATTAACCGGTTGCTTGTAGATTACGCGCCGGCGCGCGCCAAATTAAACTCTAAAAAATATTTTTTGAAATGCGATTTTAAACCTTATTTTTATGTAGAAATTTCAAAATTAAAAGTATGAAAGGGGATGAGGTTTATAAATATTTAGGATACCCGCAATCGAATAGATTAGATCATACTAGTATTAAAAATGATATCAGGATTAAATTTCAAAGTAGAGTCAGAAAAATTTTAAAATGCAATCTATCTGCTAAAAATTTAGTAAAGGCAATAAATACTTGGGCAATACCTTTATTAACGTACTCATTTGGCATAATTAAATGGTCCAATACAGATTTAGATAGCTTAGAACGATTAATTAGAACTACGTTAACAAAGTTTAATTGCCATCATCCAAATTCAGCTATAGAACGAATTAATTTACCTAGAAATTTAGGAGGTAGAGGTATAGTCAAAATAGCTTCTTTGAAATACAATCAGGTAGAAATGCTAAGAACTTTTTTCCATAGGAAAGCTAATAGTTCAGAAATGCACAAAATAATTTGCAAGGCAGATAGAAACATTACACCTTTAAATTTATACGACGATAATGCCAACATTCTTTTAAATACCAACCAGGAATTATTAGATTCCTCGTCGAATAAAATTATTCACGCCAAAAACTTCAATTATCTCAACCAAACGTATGTTGACAAACTTTCGTCAAACAAATGGTTGAGTATTGGAGAATTGAGCGCAGAAATAGAAGGATTTATGCTTGCCATTCAGGATAGAGTCATTAATACTAAAAATTATAGGAAATATATAAGCAAAGATAGAAATCAAATTGATGATTTATGTAGAAAATGTTTGGCTTTTCCGGAAACTATAGAACATATTATATCGGGATGTTCTATATTAGCGCCTTCCGAATATACTTTTAGACACAATCAGGTTTTAAAAATAATTCATCAAAGTTTGGTAATTAAACATAAATTGATTGACTGCCGTAATGTAGTACCAAATTATGAATATGAACCAAATTCGTTTTTAGAAAATGAATTTTATAAAATATATTATAATAAAACTATAGTAACAGACAGAACGATTCGTCATAATAGACCCGATATAGTTTTACATGACAAAATTAAAAAAATAACTTATATCATTGATGTCGCTATTCCAAATTCCTGTAATATTCAAAAATCTGTTTCTGAAAAAATTAGAAAATATACAGATTTGAGATTAAAAGAATTTGGCATTCTCGGACTATAAAAATATTACCATTTGTTATTTCGGCTACTGGCATTATACCTAGCTCTCTAATTAAAAATTTAGGCTTATTAGATTTGTCAAAGAATCTTTATATAAAAATGCAAAAATCAGTCATATTAAATACATGTAGGATTACGAAAGATTTTTTAAATATTTATATTGAGGGATCGGTAGGATTTATCGGTTCAGTTAGGAGTTCTATCGAGCCGAACCCTCTGATATGAAAATATCTGGAGTCGGTGAAGTATTTTCCCATATGGTCTCTGGTAGGTTGACGTGTTGTTCTTGTATAGTTTTGTATTTAGTATACTCATACAATGCAATTACATCGCGTGAATTGACTAGATTAGCATTTGTGGAAAAGTGTGTGGGAGGATTAAGTTTTTCCTGTGAGGAAGATTTAACCCGGACATAAAATCTAGAGAAAAAGAAAATGTATGAAGGATAAGGTCATAATCGCTTGGGGCATTCTTGTTCTTAAGGTATAGAATGCTTTGAACACGTCTATGGAACCCGAATAATTTCTATGAATTCTTTATGTATCTCTCTAGGGCAGAGTTTTTTTCTGAGCATTTCAACTGTCAGTTCGATTGCATCATTCTCATAAGAATTCGTCAGATAAACGAACATATGAATTCGTCAGATAAACGCAAGTAATGTTGTTTTTAGGCATAGTTTATTGTTCAAGGAATGTGTTTCGGTAAATAATACATACGATAGCATAAAATAAACCCACAAAATATTACGTCAAAGTCAAAACATTGCGAAATTTTCGAGTTTCCTCATGTGGCACGGGATGGGTTAATAAACGAACTGCTTGTAAAATCCCACATGTCACAAAAGAAATTTTGCCACAAATGAATGAAAAAACATGGCTGCCGCGCTTGTGCAAATCTAGCTAAGTTCAATGCAGCCAACATAAAAACGTCATCATGTTATTAGTAATGTTGCAGAAATGCCGTTTAACGGTCACCGAAGTGATTAAGTATTTATTGTTTTATTCAAGAAACCTCACCACTCCCAAACTAGGTTTCCCATAAGAAAGCTGGGACCCTTTAAAGTTCAGTATGCCGGGCATGATACGCATCACTGTGTACAGGTATTATAATGCACAAAAGAATTACCATTGAAGTCATAAGTGTACATGAGGTGTGACCTGCCGTAGCCCTCCCCGGCCACAATGTACAAGGAGTCTCTCCACACCACAGCTCCGTGAGAAGCCGTTCCGTTCCTCGTATCCTGGGTCTCTACCTCGTCCCAAACACCTGGAACATTCAACCAACTTCATGCTAAATATTATCACCAAATATACATACAGCACAATTCGATTATCCAGTTTATTAGTCAGACAAATCAAAAAACACGAAAACTGAGTTAAAACATGCAGAGTTGTACGTGAAAAGGTACCCTCTATCTGCTTTCAGATTACTCATTAATTCACCCAAACAATTAATGTTGATGTTTAAAAAGCCTCACCAACATCCAACAGAACAGCAAATGATTAAAAACAAATTATTAGACGTAAATAAACTATTTAACCAGTCTGGTCTTCAGAACAACTCATATAAGTTTTTTTGTTATTTATTTTTGGGGTGTTATGCCGTGTTTCGCTCATCTGCCCTGATGATGGACACTGTAACGCTGTCCGAAACGTTGGCTAAAGAAGGAGGTAGCGAACGGCATAACACCCCAAAAATAAATAACAAAAATACTTTTGGCCGTGAAAACCTAAAAACATGCCTAACTCATATAAGTCTCATTTAAATCATTGTATCTCTCTTACTATCATCATTATAAATATGATCTAAACAGTGTTAGAAAGAGGAAATACCACGCTTTATATTCAAATCTAAAAGTTAACTGCAAAATAATTAAAATGTACACCCTCATGAATCCAAAGTTTCCGACTGCAATTTGAGAAAAAAATTATGAAACTTTGAGAATATTTTATTAATTATTTTTACATGAAATGACAAAAAAAGTGAGTTAACAATAATGTTTTTAATACATCTGCCTAATAAATTATCTACGGATTTTAATTTTTTCATAATTTTTAGTTAAAAAACATAAGGTGAGCCATTTTTAGAACATGTTTACAAGCAAAATTTTGATATTTAAAAAAATATGTGTTTATTTCGAATTATAAAATTTGAAAGCGTATTTCATCACCTTTCCAAAACAGTTTCAAGTTTTTGGATACATTCATAAATATTAGATTTATTTGGATTTTATCGCAAATGGATATATTTTGACCCCTTGACAAAATTGCTTGAGGCCTGAGGGGTTAAAAGGAAGATCATCTATAAAAACTGTATCAAAACATCCCT
This sequence comes from Glyphotaelius pellucidus, assembly GCA_936435175.1. Taxonomy (NCBI): domain Eukaryota; kingdom Metazoa; phylum Arthropoda; class Insecta; order Trichoptera; family Limnephilidae; genus Glyphotaelius; species Glyphotaelius pellucidus. The sequence goes on along the minus strand of OW386558.1, from coordinate 24,971,618 downwards.
TAACCACATTTTTCACTCACAAAACACAAAAACAAAAATGAATAAGGACTCAAGTAACCCATACAAATCAACTTTTGTAAGAAAACGCATTCCAGCACCATACACATTCAATATCTTTCTAACACCAACAAAAAAGAAGGAAGACACATGTTTTTATAAATTATTTTCATGATTTCCGTAAGTTTCCACAGACATCTGACATTGAGGATGCTTAAATCATAAATAAATCGAGGTATGCATGGTTAAGCATTGTAATATGTTTTTTTTGTTTTTGTTTGTTCAAAAAAAAAATTAAAATATTTATATTGCAAAATTGGTGATTTAGAGAGTCTCTTTGGATTACAAGAGACACTGAAATGTATTGTTCGAAAAAACTGCTAAATCATCATGATCGACCAAATGGATCAGAGATGGTGCTCAATTGTCCATTTGAAGAGATAATGCAGTTTTGAAATAAGGTGTTATTGTGACAAGGTAAAAAATTCGTATCATCTTGTGATTTGAATATTTTTGCTATTCATTGTGATTCCTCCTTTAGTTGTGTAAAGTTGACAACTACTGACTTGTGCATATTTGAAAATTACAAAAATCATACTGATCTTAATTTAAATGGATTGAAATTACTGGGGGGCCTCCCACGTTGCAGAGATTAACAATAAAGATTAGTGTTTTTGTTTTTTACCTTTGAGATCTTGTCAGATCGCTATTTTTTTGTAATATATTGTCCGCGCAAAGTAAATTCACAATCATATTTTTTGAGTATTACACCCCAGGCTCGCATATTATAATACAATGTCAATTTTTAAATTTTGACATTTTTCATTACTCCAGTCCATAATTAGTACGCATAACGGAATTGCATGGCACGATAGCTCTTCATTTGTTCAACTATATTATCGCAAGCGATCGACATACGCGACCGACTTTCGTGAGGCACTATTTCCAGCCTTACCGTTTAAAAAGAAATAAATTGTACTTTTCCTTTTTTCTCATTTTAATGCACATTTTAAGCGTTTTTAGCACACATAATCTGAAATATGTGGTAAAAAGGTATATAATTTCGAGTGGGAGCGCAGAAACAAGAATGAGGTTTGTTTTTGTGGTTGGTTTAGTTACCATATTTGGTTGGCTGCGAGCAGTCATGTCCCCCGTACCCCGCAGAGCAGGAGCAGGCCTGCATCCCAGCTGCGGAGCGCTGGCACATCCCCTGCTCACTCGCCTCCGAACAATTTCCTGGAACACACAACATACATAAATAGTTTAATTTCATTGTCATCATTGCCAATTCTGATGAAAATTTAGAGTGTTATTTCAGAGGGAAGACATTCAGAAGGCCACGGCGGACGGGGGTTGCTGAAGTAGTGCAGGAAAGGGATGCCTGGAGGCATTGTATTTTTTTTTTGTTTTACATTAACTCCACACAGTAGGACCTGAGGAAAATCATTTCCCTCAGGGCCTATGTCATCTGGGATGCTGTGTGGAGGGTATTTTTGAGGAGAGGAAGGAATGAACATTGGTCTTGAAGAGACCCATGTTGTAGGAGGGAGGAAACACAGAGGCCGGCAAATCGTTCCATAGCCGAGCTGTTGAACTCAAGAACGAGTCGAAAAAACGACCCGTTCTCATGTGACAAATGTCAACCGTGTACATATGTTGGGCACGCGTTTGGCGTGTTTCCCGACTATACACCGGTGCTGAAGGGATCAATGACGCTACTTCCTCGGAGCATCTTCCATTGAAATACCGGTAGAACAGGGATAGCATTCCCACCCGACGCCTGTGCTTTAAAGATTGCAATCCGTTCGTTAAGGTGGGAGAATCTATCAAACGGACCGCTTGTTTCTGCACAGAATTGAGGATATTTTTCAAGTATTTTGGAGCTCCAGATCAGAGGTGGCTGCCAAATTCAACCGTGGGGCGCACTTGCGATTTGTACAGGGTTAGCAGTTGTATACTATTAAAGTATCTGCGGGCCCTGTACAGTACGCCCAGTTTTTGAGAGGCTAACTTTACTCTGGCTTCGATGGAGCCCCCATACCTGAGTTGGTCACTTATAGTTACAACAAGCAGATCAATGTTTCCATGTATCTATGCAATGGATCACCGACCCCAATAGGACAAGGGGAAGAAGATCTACATCATCATTTGCCTTAGTCATTGGGGAGTTTTGGACCCCTTTACGAAGTAAGTACTTGGGTACCCTTGAGGTAATATGATTTCAAAGGTTTATAAAAATTGGCATCACTAAAAAATAATATTTAAGTAAGTAATTATTGGTGACTGTTTAAAAAAGCAGTATGCTTGTAAACAAACAATCATTGCCCTCTGTGGAGGAAAACTCAAAAGCATTAGGTTGGGAACTTAGCTGAAACCTACTATCATTTAGTTAATTAATTACTATATGATAAAACAGATACCTCGCTCAGTCGGTAATGAAGAGTAGAGTTAAGATCTTTTTCTAATATGCTGACAGCTGTTTTTTTGTTGTTGTTTTAGTGTTAGATCTTTAAAACCAAGTGTTTATAAACACAATAGGATTCCTCCTCTTTTCTAACTAGCAAGCGGAACAGGCAGTTCCTACAGAAAATCAGGAGGATAGAGTCGGTGTTTTACTGGGTAGAATAAAAAATTCATATAAAAATGTTATTGTATATGTGTTGTGTTATTGCTAGTACATTAAAATCATCATGTAAAAGTGTTATTGTGTATGTGTTGTGTTACTGTTGGTGCATTAACATCATCATGTAAAAGTGTTATTGTATACGTGTTGTGTTATTGTTAGCGCATTAAAATCATCATGTAAAAGTGTTATTGTGTATGTGTTGTGTTACTGTTGGTGCATTAACATCATCATGTAAAAGTGTTATTGTTAGCGCATTAAAATCATCATGTAAAAGTGTTATTGTGCATGTGTTGTGTTACTGTTGGTGCATTAACATCATCATGTACAAGTGTTATTGTATACGTGTTGTGTTATTGTTAGCGCATTAAAATCATCATGTAAAAGTGATATTGTGTATGTGTTGTGTTACTGTTAGTGCATTAACATCATCATGTAAAAGTGTTATCGTATATGTGTTGTGATATTGTTAGCGCATTAAAATCATCATGTAAAAGTGTTATTGTATATGTTGTATTATTGTAATATAAATTCAGAGTACTTGTCTAATCAGAGTGTTTTTTTTACTGATGTGACCTGAAACAATGTCCAAACTGCAATCTTCTTCCTATTATGTAATTACATCAGAAGAGCTATTCCCTGAGAGATCATTTTGCTGCGAGATGTCCTGTCAGATTTGTGTGATTTTCTACAGCTGTTAAATGAATAAATAATCATGCATACTTGCAGGAATTCGTGTTTAAAACGACCCAAACTAAAGTATGTGACAGCTCACAGCTGAAATTTTGACATCGGCCCATAGAAAAAGCAAATAACAGCCGTAGAAAATCACATAAATCTGACAGCACTTCTCGCGGGAGAACGATCTCTTATCACAAATTTTAGGGAAAAGCCTTTCTGACTTGATAAATTTAAAGGAACGCCTTAAAAATTAGAATAAGAGTTTTATTCATGTAATTAAATTTTCAATAAGGCTAAAAATCATAGAATTTATAGTTAAAAAAATAATACCTGGACATGTTTGCCTATCGCAAGCTTTGCCAGTCCAACCCTCGTAACATGTGCAGACGGAGTGCTCGCACGAACCATGACCTAAAAGAACACCAATAACATATCATTAAAAAAAAGATTATTGTAAAAATAAATAAGAAATTACAGGAAAGATTTTGAATAGCACAACATCATAAAATTATTTTATTTATAAATCCCCATCTCCTTCCTTTCCCACTTTTTCCGCCTCGCAACAAAGATATTCAACTCGTTATATGCCGATGGCGTGCCGGCGCGGTCAAAACAAAACTTTCGAAAATTTTTTTTAGAATGCGATTTTAATCCTTATGTATAAAGAAAATGTATGAAGGACAAAGTCAGAATCGCTTGGGGCATTCTTGTTCTTAAGGTATAAAATACCTTGAACACACCTAGGGAAGTGGAATAATTTCTATGGAATTGTTTATGCCATCCTGCTCAGATATTTCGCGGCATTTGAGCTGTTAGAAAAAGATTGTAAAACATATAAATTCATCAAATAAACGCAAGTAATGTTGTTTTTAGGCATAGTTTATTGTTCAAAGAATGTGTTTCTGTAAATATTATATACGATAGCATAAAATAAACCCACAAAATATTACATCAAAGTCAAAACATCGTGAAATTTACGAGTTTCCTCCCGTGGCATTTGACCAGTTTAAGGGATGCCAAACTCTCACTGGCTCCAGATGATTGGAAGCACTTAGGACTCTTGTGCGGTATTCACAAAATTGGGCAAAGCCAGGTAATAAAGCCACATAATATAATCATTAGCAAATCCAAACGTCAAACAAAATGGCTTGTTTTTTTTATTTATATGTCCGCTGATTGCACAAATTATTAAAATATTTCCATTTGTTGCGGATTGCGTCAAAAAAATTATAAACTGAATTGCCTAATATGCACTTGTTATATTAATTGTCTCTCGTAAAATACATAAACAATTCATCTTATATGTTATAATTATAACAGTAACTGGAAAATTCTGCTTCAACACCTCCTTTGAAAAGTAATTAAAAATGACAAAAAAAGAAAATTAAAAAAAAGTTGGTTAAATAGGTTACATCAGTTTAGGTTATGGGTAAGGAAAAGGAATAATGGAAGAAGGAATGCATGATTTAGGCCAGTGGTTTTCAACTTGTGGTACGCAGACCCCTTGGGGTAAGCAAAAATGGGGGTACGCTATATCGTTGCACGAATAAAGGTTTTAAAACTTAGCTTTACCTATGTGAAATTGAGCCAAACTTTGCTCTGCAAAGCAAGCCCTTCAATGTTCCTGTTACATCCATTGTATGATGATTATACAGGATGTAACAGGAAATCGGGCTTTTATTTTAACTACTGATACATGTTTTTTCTACAAACTTTTTTCTAAAAAATTCATCCTCTCAATACTCTTTGTGAGTTTGGAGTTGTGTATGGAGAGGATGATTTTTTTTTGTCGAACTAAAAAGACGTGGAACAAAATTTGTTCAATTTCGCGTGTAGAATCGCAGGTTAAAAATACCCGAGGTCGTGTTACACTCTGTATAACATTCCACTAATTGTATTTGTGTGACTTGTTTGTTAAATTCATGTGATAAAGAGAGCATTAAAAATTACAAATGAAACACGTCTTTCATAACACGTGTACACAGGATAGATAGAGGGTACGGGGTACAACAAATTTGTAGTAAGAGTCAAGGGGTACGCAAGCTCAAAAAGGTTGAACACCGCTGATTTAGGCTATTCAATTATATTAATTCAAATCGTCGGTAGGTATCATAATCGGCGAAAATACCCCCTACTAAGAGTAGACATCATTATTATTTTTGTAGAGAAGAAATATAAATCATGAATCATATTTATAGCACCGTTTAACCTCAATAATCTTTCAAAGATAAAAATTACACGCTCAACATAAATATGTTTTGTATCACTTTAAAAATAATTAACATTATTTGAACCGGGAAAGTTGCAAAACTGTACACTGCCCAACAAATCAAACATTTACCACACGCGGCCTAATTTTGATATTTTTTGTTTATCATTTTTTTTTTTTTTTTCAAAAGCGGAGACGGTTTACATAAATAAAGTTCCCGTGAGCACTTAGGCCGTAGGCCCATTGTGCTATCTCCCATTTTACCTCATTCCTTTGACAGTAATCCAGTCCCTTTTACAAAGTTTACCAGGATTGTCAATGGAAATGAAGCTATATCTTCTGGTTCGACAATGTGTCTTCCCAGGTCTCATTTTTCCTCTTCATTCCTCCGCGGTTCCCTGAAGGCCCCACGAGGGAAGAGGGCTTCATCTCTCCACTCCTTAGTTCCCTGAAGGCTCCATGACGGAGAGTTCACCTCCCCTTGGTTCCCTAAAGGCCCCACAAGAGAAGAGCCCACTCCACCCTGGCTCCCCGAGGGCCCCAGGAGGGAAGAGGACTTTTCACTCCTCCTTGGTTCCCTAAAGGCCCCATAAGAGAAGAGTTCACGGAGATGGCCTCATTTCTCCTCTTCACTCCTACATGGTTCCCTGAAGGCCCCACATGGGAAGAGGACATCATCTCTCCACTTCACTCCTCCTTGGTTCCTCAAAGGCCCCGTGCCGGAAGAGTGCCCTTCCCCTTGGTTCCGTGAAGGCCCCATTAGGGAAGGGTTCATGGACCAGTGGCCTCAGCTCTCCTCTCCACGGCTTCTCCTCTTGGTTCCTCCTAAGGGCCCCAGGAAGAAAGTCCACAGAGATGGCCTCAGCACTCCTAGGTTCCCAAAAGGCCCCTAGTTTTCGAATGGTCCAATTTTTTTGTCCCACGAGTGACCAGGGAATTAGAAGGTCCACTCCAGCAGAGCCCCGAATGTTGGAGTAAGGTCTAAATACTCCGAGATGCGACCTTATTTCTCGGAGGCACCGTTTTTGACACTGTTCCCCAGGACATTCATCCTGAGCACGGTAGCTCACACTTTGGCTTGGGATGGCTATTGCAGGTTTGTGTTTCCACTCCCTGAGCGATGGGTTCGCCACACTCCCTACGCTATCTGTTTATCATTTAAAACCATTATCTTGTTTTGAAAACATGAATTTATACGTAAAAAGTACTAAAATTATGGTCATAATTTATGATACAGAAAAAATATAAACAAAACCAAAGCGAGAGAGATTTGTAGGCTATATGGCGGGAGATAGCCTTCCGGCTGTCGAGAATTGGGACTTTTGTCAGTTCATGTTTTCATATGAATATTTCTTTCTGAATATTTCAACAGATGTCGATGGAATAAAGAATAAGCCATATTTTAAATCCGTGTTGAGTATCATTTGATCCACATATTCAGCTAAATTTTGATTCGAATCTTGGGTGCCACACCACAGACCGCAAAAGCAGGACGATAAGAAAAACAAGAGCAGGACGATAATCTAGAAAGCCGATTGTATGTTGCGGGCATCGCAGATTGAAGTTATTGCAAAATTATTACTACTACTCAAAACTTAAAACGCGTATATCTCAAAACAGCATTTTTTAAGTTTGCCGGAAACATAACTCAGACAATTTTCAACCGATTTACTTGAAATATTGAATATATCTTCAAAAATGTATTGTCCATAGAAGTATGTAGGATTTTTTTTTTAATATTGCATGTTTCAGTAGTTATTAACAATTACTTGATGATTTTTTAGGCAAATTTGTAACTTTTCACTTTGGAAGTGCGCCATTTGGCCAAAAATTAATATATTGAAAAAATCCTACCTACTTCTACAACAGTTACTATTTCAAATAAAAACATTAAAAAAACAATTTTATAATTCAAAAATTACAGGAGTTGTGTGTCCAGCCGTGGACCCTAAAAAAACGGAGACGTCATCGGAAAAACGCTGTACAGCCGCCATTTTGAAATAAATCGCTTCAAAAAAATTTTTATGTACAGTCACTAATATGTATAATAAATGCTTTGTATTGGAATCTCGATTTATTTTGTAGTATTTCTGGAAAAAAAATTCTAAAATAGCCTATTTTTTCGGCCTCTAGGGTGGCCTAACCCCTAAAGTAGAAGTTGACGATTTTAATATATTTTTTTTATAAATCCTATGAATATGTGATAACCAACAAAAGATCGGTGAATTTGTTGGCTATATAGAACTGTAATCAGTTTGTATGTCTCCATATTAAAATTCGGAGGTATGATTTTTTTAATTTAGCGGAAAATATTCAAAATGATCACCTAAAAATGTCGAGCAATCGGAGAAAAAAGTTTAAATTGCGCTGTCGCTCTAGTGGTTAAGGGGTTTCACTGTATACTGTATTTTCCCTATATCAAAGTAGTGCATATAAGTATGCTGGGGGGGTCAACTGTCAGGGGATCAATTGTCATGGAATCATTATAAACATTATTGTCACCTCACTTTTTTGGAAGCAAAATAACATCTACAGCTTTACAATGATATCTTTGCAAGTAGCCAAAAGAGTGAAAACAAATGAAATTAATGAAACTAATTTTTGAAAACCATAACTTTGATTCTAAAAATCTACATTATCGATGCCACTGAATGCAAAGTTCAGATTGTCAAGCTGTATCTCTTTTACTCCAAGTAGCTTAGTAATTGCTTGTTAAAATCTGTCAGGTATGTCCTAGTGCACCCTGTTTATATAATAAATTATTTGAATATACTAACCTGAGCAGTTTTGACTAGAATACTTGCTGGGACAGGAGTTGATAGCGTAGGAGATGTTGAAGCCCGACATGTTGTACGCGTCGTCCGAGAAGAAGTGCAGCAACGCCGAGCCCGAGTGCGTCATTATCTCGGGCACGCTGCGCACTGCGTACGAATCCTTGTACATCAGCCCACTGTAAGGAGAAATCCAAGTTAAAAATGCTGCTTAAAGCATAAGTTATATTTACACGGAACAATAGAGACATTTCAACAGAGGATCTTCCAGACCAAAAAGAATAACTGTAATGTGTGAAAATTAATTTGAAATTTTTTATTTTTTTTTTATTTCTTTTATATATTTAAAACAGCTGTCACGTGTAAAAATAATTACCTAGCAGAACTTGTTTATAAATAAACTGTTTTTATAAATTGAATAATAATATTATTAAGTATATAAAAGAAATAAAAAATTAAAATGGAGTTCTACAAATTAAACTTGATAACAATAAATAAAAAAAGAAAAAATAAAAAAAATAAAAATGTTATAGTTCAAGCTACAAGACATAGATGGCTGTAGTTATAGGCTTATCCAATAGATGTCGTTAGTGTATAGGTTTGCCCCTCCATGTTCAGAACCAAGGTGGCTAAGCAGTTAGGTTTTTAAAGATCTTGGGAGCATAAAAGAGAGGACGTTGGCCTCCAGGCCAACCTACACAATCATTCCTGATTATAAGAGTTTTTAGTCTAAAAAAACAAGGTATTATTTTTTTTTAGATTGGCTCCGTACAGGAGGCCCTGATGAAAATAATTTCCCTCAGGGTCCATGTCATCTTTGGGGATACTGTGTGGAGGGTCTTTTTAGAGAAAGGAAGGAGAGGAAGTCGTGAGAAGGAAAAAGGTGTGAGAGGTGGGTAGGAATCTTGTTGTCATCCATCCCACCCAGCAGTGCAAGGCAATGTTTCAAGAGGTTCAATGCGGAGAGGTCAACCAGTCTCTCCCGATCCCATGGTATCCCATGTTGGCCAAGTCCGGACAAACCTCACCCATGAACCCGGGCACCCCTGCTAAGTCACCAAATGTAGTGAATTACCTATTTTGTCCTGAATCATGAATGTTTTTGCTAAAATTTGGAGCAAGCGAGTGGCTGTAACAGAGCTTTATTATTTTCAGATCACCATTTTGACAGTTATTATAATTATTTATAATTATTGATAATCTGTAAATTACTAGTACAGTGACAAACTGGAAATCTGTTGGGGTGATCAGGAAGAAACATTTGTTTTCTTTCTACCACGCAGTGTCCCCGTGATGAAGGAAGCCTCAGTGCCTCCTGTTTGGAGTTAATATAAAAAGTTTCTTTAGTCCTCATTTAGGACAGCCTTGCAGTATCATCATTAAGGCAGAAGTGGTTGAACATCTTCAATTACATCTTGGTGTGGTTGAATATCAATGGTGACTATATACAGACCAAGTGAATGCCCCAGCGGAAGTGATCCAGAGGCAGATCCATGAAGAAGATTGGAGTGGGACGAGAAGAACTAAGGAGTGGAAGTGAGTGGTGAGGATGGGATGCATCACCGTGATAATGACGAGGTTATAGGGACATCTTGAAGAGAAGTATGGCAGTAACTACAGGACAGACCTGAAGACGGCCAGCAGAGGAGAGTCGACGCTGTCACCATCGTAAACATAGAGATGATCCCAGCCGCACTCCGTGGCGAACTCCTCGATATGCAGCCGAACCGTAGTGTTGGCTCCCCCTCCGTCTATCAGCCAGCTGCATTTCACCCCGATGGAGTAGTTTCCCGGCCCGTCGTGTATGAAGCCCCGGGGCTCCACCAATCTGGAAATATCAAACAATTGCACTGGTAAGTAATTAATCTGGAATTGTGGATATTTTGGTTCCACGATAACTCAACAAAATGGCATTTCAACATCCCTTTGAAAGGTTATTAACCTGTCATTTGCGATTTTAACCCTTGTATAAAGAAACAGTATGAAGGACAAGGTGAGAATCGCTTAATCCAATACCATTCTTGTCAATGGTTTCATTCGTATAGCAACACTAGAGTATTCTTAAATACATTATCTATGACTTAGCAGATTGACTTATCCAACTGTCAAATGTCTCCATGTTAAAATTCGGAGGAATGATTTTTTTTAATGTTGGTGAAAAATTTAAAAATGATCTTCTGGAAATCTCGAGCAATCGAGGAAAATTTATTTTGCATGGTCGCTCCGGTGGATAATAGTCATATTATAACCATTATACATGATAAAACGTCTTAAAACCAGTAGAAAAATAATGTAACAATGTGGCACCTATTCCAAAGGCAAACCAAATCAAAATCATTTGTTTTCAAGTTACACTGATGGAGTCAATATTATGAATGATGATATCTGAAGATACTTCTAGCCAACTCATAACAATAATCTTATTTTGATTAAAAAATATTGCACTGGAAATTATGGATTTGCGATACAACAATATCCTATGCAGGAGGTAACATCCCATAGAAATATTAAAATGTCACTCGTTGCAACATCTGAAAATGGTGTGGTTTCCTGAACAACGGACTAAACAGTACTGAAAGTAATGTTATTCTGTTCTGTTATTTCAGTCAGTGTATTAAATGGTGACCGGACAACTCGGAATGAAACCAACTCAGAACCATCTCAGATAAGTCATTTAGAGTGATTAAAAAATATAAATAAAAAATTGGTTAAGCAGGTTATGGTTATCGGCTAATTTAAAATTATCATTTTCATAGCTTTTGATGACTTTTCTAGGAGGTGTTGAGTTGACTTTATTCTCAGTTGGCATGGAACCGTATTAAATTATATAGAATTAGCAAATACCCGGCACGCTTTGCAATGTCACTCAAAGAAAAAAATTGTTTCTCCTTGCGTGTCCTTTCCCACGAGTCCCCTTTCCCCTTCCATCTTCTTCGCCTTCCGATCTCTCCTGCGTGCCCCTCCTCCCTCCCACGATCACCCCCCTCTTTCGTTTGTCTGCGCCACTCCCGGATTCCACTCTCCCACCCTCCCCCCTTCCCTCCGTGCCGCTAAACTATATGAAATACACACATTTCCCAAACAACTAGCGCGCCACCTATTATAAAATTTTTATATAAATTTCGTAACTCAGAGCTCACCAAATCACTAAAGTTTCATTGCAATCGGATGAATGGTATAGGAATGCAGGGATAAACAAGGTTTCGACTACCACAACACGGGCATGGTGATTGAAAAATTCTCTAATTATGTCATGAACAATGGAATGAATGAAGAAGAATTAGAAAAAAATTTTAAAAATTAAATTTTAATGTATTAATCCTTCGAATAATGAGAAAATAATATCTTTGAACTTTTGCCTGTCAAAGTTTGCACGCTAAAATTCTCGGTTCTTCCCATGCATTTCAAATGTTAATTTTTATTGGTTATTTTTTAATCTTTTTGAAAAAAAAAATTGTTCTACAATCTAGATAAAATAATCTTTCCGATGTGCTTATCAAAAGTTAAGATTTTTGTTTTAAAATATTAAAAATTTTATATTGAAAATGTGAATTAGCTTAAAAATTACGTACCTGGGGTTTCCCCAAAAAAGTACATAAAATAAAAGAAAATTAAAATTTTAAATACAGATTCCTTTTTCTAAGAAAATTTGTAATAAAACTGTCACTTCACTTTTTATCACATTCATACAATTTTATTTTTAAATTAATTGTTTATTACGTCACACATTGGCGCAAAATAAAATCGTCACTTATGATCGGGTTTGTAAAATATCTGAGCAATATAGCTCGTTTATTCCTAAGGCAATAAGAAGCAATATTTCTTTCGCTTTCAAATATAAAAGAAATCACAAATTTTTGCTTGACAGGAAGAGAGATATCTAATTAATTAATGACGCTCGGTCATTCTGGGACAATCTGGGTCTCCTGTTATTATAACGGCATATGATGTTTTTGGGACAACTAGGGTCTCCTGTGATTAGACGGGTTAAGAAGATTATTATGTTACTAGCTTTTCCCCGCGGCTTCGCTCACATGGTATTACGGGAAATTACTATAGCGGTTGAACTTATCAATTATCCCTCCCCACCCCCACCCCCTCCCGCATTCCATAAATTCATTCCCTTACATTCAGTTTTCAAACATCTCGCCTGCCACCTAAATTTCATAAAGCTATAGCTCATAGAAAAAAAGAATTATCCAATTTTGTTCATTCGTTCGGAATTTATGCGCTTACAAACATTTCGGATGATTATTTTTAATTAAATATTTGGAAGTTTGTTAATATAATGAAAAAATTACACTATTTATTATTCAGTCTTTATAATCGTTACGAATTATATTTTTAATGTTACTCTTATCTGACAATTATTCCAAAACAGAAGCTTGTCCAAAAAAAACAAAACATATTCTAATATTTGAATTTTCTGGAGCAGTAGCTGACCAGGGGGCTGAGTACCTACCAGCTTAGAGCCCACAAATATATCAACATCGTTTCCATGGAAACGATTTTTTTCTGACGTTAGAAATAACTCGCTTTTGTTAGCGACAGAAAAAGAATAACAAATAAAATATATTAATATTTATAATTTCATAACGCCAGAGCTTGCCATCATATACAGACTATAGTTTTCGCATATAATTTAGCTTTCTATTGGTGAATGAATTTTTAAAGTCTTTTTATTGGTTAATGCGTGAAAGCGTCATAAACGAACTCTAACAGTTTTGCATTTATAATATTAATATGGATATTAAGCCGCCGCTACCCGAATTTCTACCGATTTCTAACATATCCATCGCCCTTAAACATTTGAAGTTTTAAGCTCTTAAAAAAATATATGTTATTTTTGAAGATAATATCTAGATACGTTCCACGCCAAAACGCAGATTATATGAAATTCCCTCGATAGAAAAAAATAAGTATGCTCTGAAAATTATTTAAAACAAGTCTATTTCCATTATTTTACAAGTTATATTTGTGAAAAAATTCACAATGTTTCTTTAAATGATACTTAAGATACCTTCCATGAGATTTTTGCTTTATTTTAAACGAGTCATGTTTTATTAAGCATTTTCCGAATTTTCGCATCAATTTTGTCATTGAAAATATTGGCGCGCTCTGTCTAACATTTGTAATTACATATCTCTGCATCTTCTTCTTTTTGAGCCGGGAAGCGTCGCCTTAAGCTGGGTCGATCGATCATTTTAGACAATCCGGGTCGATCACTAACCACTGGCAAAGTGATTGGGAACTTTTAAATATAAAAATACGGCAGATTTTTTTTTTTTACATCGCCGTGTACTGTTGTACTGCTAGCTCGTCCATTAATTAAATGATCCAATCTTTTTTGAAAAAGTGATCTGATCAATCACTGGTGGTTTGTGATTGGGTCAAAATGATTGGGTCATTCAAGATCGACTCAGATTACCCACAAGGACGGAAGGCACTGAAATAATGCAGGAAAGAGATATTGATAAAAAAATACAGATACCCAGAGCTTAAGACAGTCCTCATAAACTTAATCAAATGTACTGGAAGTTAATGGGAGTTATGCAGATATTGAAACTACACAAAAAATTGAAATTAACAACCAGTACCTACCTATGCAAAACCACAAAAAACAAAATTAATATTAAACTCTATAAATACAAAACTGGTTTTTCTTTACATTGGATATGTTGAATACTTTGTACCAAATACCAAAACAAACAAAAAATATCATTGCCATGCATTCTGGTTCTCGTTCATTCTGGTTGGGGGTATTCTAGTCTAGAAAAAAAAAAAACTTTTTTTTTTTTCTTCATATTTCGAAAGTTTAAATATTCAAAAATATCACCTTAAAAGGATTTTTCGAAATTTGCATTATTTTAAAAGTTATAACCATTTTAATGTCGCGGTTTAGACAGAATCTAACCAAAATCTAAGTAGAACAAAATTTCAAACCCATTTTTCTCCAAACCACTTTTTTTTAGGCGGTTGACACGATATCTCAAGTTCTACTAAACCAATTTACTTGAAAATTGGTGTGAGCCTTTTTTATACATTCCTCTATGGCGGGAACTAGAATTATAACAAAATTTCAATTTTTACTATTTTTAAAAAATTTGGAAAGTCAAAAAAACTGGCACAAAAACGTATTTTTCATTTCAAACAGCCGCCATTTTGCGAAAACATTTTTTTTTACTTTTCCTTAGTTCGGGCTGTAGCCGCATTTGTTTGGAATAAGAATTATAATTTTTTTTTTTAGATTACTGGGAGGGTTGCAATCGTGTCAACCAGGGCGCGCCATTTTTTTGAGACCCCCCACTTCAACACCCTGTAACTTTCTGAATTTTTAATTTTTTAGTTGACTTCTTTTTTAATGAATTCTTTAATGTTTAATAAATATTTCATAAAATAGAAGTTGGTAAAAATATTATTGTTTTTTTTTGTTGCACCTGAAAAAACACCTACAATTCATGCCTCTAGACTAGAACACCCCCTTAATGAAAAGAGATTCATTAGTTTCAACAAAAATAAAATCAGCCGGTTTTATTTGAAACTTGCTGGTTCACGGCATGCGTTGCTATGCCATTCAATGAAAAAAGTTGACTCTTCCTTCTTATCCTTTCCCGTGCGTCCCCCGTTCCCTTCCATCTTCCCCACCTTCCCCCTCCCTCTCCACGAACCCCACCTTCCCCCTACCTTTCCTCCCTCCTGCAAAAATATATGAAATACACACATTTTCATTTACACAAATTTCATAACGGCAGAGATTACCATTATATACAGCCTATGTTACTCGCTGATAAAGTAGCTTTCTATAGATGAAAGAATTTTTAAAATCGGTTCAGTAGTTTCGGAGCCTATTCAATGCAAACAAACAATCAAATCTTTCCTCTTTATAATATTATAGTATAGATAATGATAAGAATAAAGTGAATGAAGAATTGTCAAATAAAAACTAAAAAAATTATTTATTATCTTTGAATGCAAATATGGATCACTTTGTAAATATGACCTCAACAGCTGATCGGACAAACAAAATATAGATAATAATAAACAAAGTACACAAGTGTTTTGATTGGAGAAGATAAATACAATATTTAAGTAGGAAATGCAAACAAAAATATTATCAAAGTGAATCACAAAATAATTCATAGTTTAAGGAAAAAAAATGACCACAAGGAAGTGGTTATGTGGTTTGTAATAAAGATATTATTCAATTATTTTAGACAAATTAAAACAGGTCAGTTCGTTTATTCAGATTAACCTTGGGCTTGGGAGACGTAAAATTAATGCCTATTCTTCTTTTCGTGTGCCCTAACAGGTCCCCCCGACGTTGGCGATCACTCTGGAAAATGTCTCTCTATCTTGTGCTGCCCGGAATAGTTCCTCCGCACTTCTAATACCGGTCCACTCTCGTATATTTCGCAGCCAAGACATTTGTCTCATCCCAGGCCCTCGGCGACCCTCTATTTTTCCTTTCAATATTAATTGGAGCAAGTGTTACTTTTCCCCTCGAAGTATGTGACCCAGATATGAAATTTTTCTGACTTTTATTAATGTGAGCAGTTCTCTATCTGCTCTAGCCCGCCTGAGAATTTCTATGTTGGTGATCATGTCGGTCGATGGAACCTAGAGCATTCTCCGGTGAAGCCACATTTCAAAAGCCTCTAACCTGTTCATGGTATTTGCTTTCAAGGTCCATGTCTCACATCCATACAGCAAGACTGACCACACGTAACGCTTTAACATTCTCTGCCTTAGTTTTAAATTGAGGTTGTCTTGCAGAAGAGGGATTTCATTTTACTGAATGCAGTTTTTGCTGCCTCAATTCTGCACTCAACCTCTACAAGAGTCTCCGTGAGAATGCTGCCGAGGTATCTAAATCTTGCCACCTTTTCGACATTGCAACCATTTAATTGTATCGTAATTTATGGATGGCCCCTAAGCATGTATTTTGCCCAGCCCTGGGTCAAGAGTCTCCGTGAGAATGCTGCCGAGGTATCTAAATCTTGCCACCTTTTCGACATTGCAACCATTTAATTGTATCGTAATTTATGGATGGCCCCTAAGCATGTATTTTGCCCAGCCCTGGGTGTGTGAGTTGTTTGAAAAATGAGTGTGTTTCATATAGTTTAACAGCAGGGAAGGAAGGTGGGAGGGAGAGGAAATTTGGGAGGGGAACGAAGGAGGGGGATCGCGGGAGGGAGGACGAGGGGAAGATGGAAAGGGAACAGGGGAGGGGAATGCGGGAGGGGTGGTTCGCGGGACGGGTGGAAGCGGTAGAGGGAAGGGAGGATGGTGGGGAAGGTAGAGAAGGAATGCGGAAGGGGACACGGGAGGGGAACGGGGACGAATGGGAAAGGACACGCAGAGAGAAACAATTTCTTCATACAAGTTGTATTGCAATGCACGTCGGGAACTCGATAGTTAACTAATAATGTATGTGCCAATCAGAAATCAAGAAATTAAAGAATGTCACCGAAATCATGTATTTTGACATAAAATTTGAGTTATCTCCCCCCTAACCTCTGTAAACCTCAACCTAACCTAACAGGAAAGGCTATTACCTAAAATTTGTAAGAGATCCCGCTACAAGTGCTGTCAGATTTTTGTGATTTTTTACAGCTGTTAAATGAATAAATAATCATACATACTTGCAGGAATTCGTGTTTAAAACGACCCAAACTAAAATACATGACAGCTCACAGCTGAAATTTGAACATCGGCCGATAGAAAAAGCGAATAACAGCCGTAGAAAATCACACAAATCTGACAGCACTTCTCGCGGGAGAATGTTCTCGTATCACAAATTTTAGGGAATAGCCTTTCAATCTGTTTCAGATTGAATATCATCCTTTATAAATTAATATCGTTGACAATCCTCATCGCTCGATGAATCATCGCTCTATGAATCATCAGCGATAAGGAATGCCAGTAGAAACTGCGCAGATCACTGTTGGTGCACTTGGCCACTATTATAGAGCGTGTTCTTTGTGAGTCCAATGCATCACTATTAAACATAATGATTTTTATATGCGCTGCAACTTTACGGTACAACATCTGCCACTTAATGGGTAGAATGCTTTCTTAGTGGGTAGATTTTTAATAATAAAATTGTTATAACCGTATACAATGACAATTTTGCAAATAAAAACACAAATAAATGCATGACGTCCATTCTACTGTATAACGGCAATGGTGACAAGATCTAGGTATTTTTATTCAATATGACGTTGGTTCAATTTCTGACAAAACAAAATGTACAAATACAAACATAGAACATTTTCTTTCAATGCATCTGGTAAAAAGAATCTTAAAAATTTGTCCAGTTTTGGAGGAGAAAACAAAAAACCAAAACCTTGATTTTTACTCTTTTATTTAGGTGAAATTAGTCTTAGCATGAGGTGTAGTTATGGTCTCTTTCGCTCAATATTCGGGGGAGTAACGGCAACAGTGACGGCAAGAGTTTTGTAACACTTTTGTAATATTTTGTTCTTCTTTTTAACCTACATAACTTTTGATGAATCTGTCTGGATCTCCGAGGGGAATTGTAGCAAGGGGGGAAGGAGGCCTAAAATGCCTGTTGGGGGTGATAAACACGAGCTGCGTGTATACCTATTTCGAATGATAACCCACATGACAGAATTGTCGTACAACATAAAAATTGTCGGAGACAAGTTTTTGAGATTTTTAAAAATATTTTAATAAACATCATTAAAAATAATAATCGCTGTTACTTGATAGGTTATACCTATTGGAGTTTAAAAACAGTTTTACATTTTATGTCGTCATATCATTTTTTTGTAACATTATAGAATATACGCAAGTCGAGGTGGCAGAAGACAACTGTGATTTGTATGAAATACAATTCTATCACGAGGAGTTACAACTCTGTCACGTAATTTTTACTATAAAAATATAATCACATATTTTTTTAAAACGCACACAGTCGTTACGTCTTTAGTACAGTAGATTTTAAAGTAATTATAAAATAATAATATTGATAATTCTGTTGAATTTTTCTCAACTAACTGGTGGAGACAACTTTATGTAGGTTAAAAAGAATGACCCATATACCTTTATTCAAATTTCCCGCGTTTCTTCATGAATAGAAATGCTTACGTCAAATATGTGAATTTATTTATTTATTTAATCAGGTTTTCCGTAAAACAGTTATACACCAGAATATTATGGAGAAGATTACAAAATTTAAAAAAAAAAGTGTACGGGGGCAGTTTCACTATCTTGTGACGTATGTCAGAAGATATTCACTGAGCTCTTCGTAGGTGACATTGAAGATATCGGACAGATTCGTTTAGCAGTTGAATTGCTCTGTTTAATGGCGCATTCTGATAGGAAGAAGTTCTCGCTTTCGGAGCATAAAAAATGCGTGCAATCTCCCACGAGTACGCGTTAGGGACATATAAGTTAATCTCTTTCAACATGGGCGGATTCAGTATAATGCCGGAGATTAGCTTAAAAAAGTGTTTACCCAAAATATTTTTCGGCGGGCTACTAATGTATTAAGATCGAGCATTCCTGATAAGAACAACGATGGATACAGGAATGGGTAGTATGTATATTCCCTCATATACAGGTAACTCAGAAACCTTTTTCGAACTCTTTATATTTCTAGGATATGGTTTTGTTCAGAGGGGCCCAAATAATGGAGCTATATTCCAGGGTGCTGCGGACAAGTGCTTCATATGTTTTCTGTATTGCAATTCCATTAGTAAATGATCTTGCATTATGAA
Source organism: Glyphotaelius pellucidus (assembly GCA_936435175.1). Lineage (NCBI taxonomy): Eukaryota > Metazoa > Arthropoda > Insecta > Trichoptera > Limnephilidae > Glyphotaelius > Glyphotaelius pellucidus. Next base: position 24,952,595 of record OW386558.1, on the reverse strand, counting down.
GAACAATGATTTATGTAAAATATGCCAAAACATTAGTTTGATTAACACATCAGGGTAATCACTCCACTAATCGTGGCATTTTTAAGCACATATTATGAAAAAAATACACTTTGTTTTAACAATTACCACAGTAAACAATTATTTACACGCACAAAATAGTTTATTAGGTTCTTAGTTCGGGTTAACTAAGTAATTCAAGTATTTATATCGAAACAAAACTCACGCAATTGCAATCCATGCACAAAAATATGAAATGGCGGCAAAGGAATGGTTTTAAACGGGAAATTTTGAGCTTTGATTGAATAAAAATGGGATTTTAATGTATCTTTACAATCTATTCAAACGTAATTAGTTTTCTAGTAGTAATTAAGTTGTAATGTAGTGTAATTTCCAAAATCTGTGCCTAATAAAAGTGCGATGGTTTGTGGAAAGTTCAACCACTTTATATAGGCCACAAGTTCAATAATCTTGAGCGATTGACAAGGGCGTTAAAAGCAATAAACAGTGAATATAGTTTTTCAGTTGCCGGAATTGAAAAATAATGAATTTAATAGTTATTTCGTTAAAATTAAAAATGATTACTCGCTTGGCGGCCATTGTCATTGATGTCAAAGTTTTAAGGATACTTTTTTCCTTCTCTTATTTAATCCAAAATATTAACACATGACCCTAAAATAGGCTCTTAAATTGGGTTTAATTAAAAAGGAAAAAAAAAATTAGCCTAAAAACCTATTTTAATATTATTATGTCAAAACATGGCGTGAAGAACAGATGTTAAATTGTCTGTTTTTTAATGAAATATCTACTAAAATGCATTATTTTCCAATTCCGGAAATTAAAATACTTACTTTTCATTATTATCTAACCGATATTAAGTGATTTTGAAATAAAAAGTGCATATTAAGCGTGTCCCTATTAGGTAAATATTTACCCTAAAAAGAGTTTTTTTACACCACAAAAATTAGTCACACCTGTCGTAGGAGAGATTAGTTAGTAAATATGACAGTTTAGTTAAGGGTATTGCAATATTTGGTTTTTATGAAGGATTCACAAAAAGCTGCAAACTAAAAATCAATTAGATGAAATTGTGCAATGAAGTCGTCCAGTGATTTTGGATTTTTTTGACATCTAATTTGAAACGACACATTAATATATTCTCGTAACAATTGATACATTTATAAAAACCATTTCATTGTTAGAGGAAAATGATTCACGTTTTTTTTTTTTAGAAATAAATCGATTGTTACTTGAAAATGTTTTGAAATCGATGTGTGTTACATTAAGCAGAAGTTTTTGTATTTTGGGGCTATAATATCTGAGCTACTTAATTGAAAAATAATTATATAAAAATTGTGTGTTTTTTCCGCAATGAAATTGGAAAACTCAATCAAAATAACAATATGCACAAAATTTTGACATTTTTATTGTTCACTTGAATAATATTGAAAGGTCACAAAATTTTATGTTAAAAATTAATATGGATTGAAGCTGTGTTTGGATTCAAATAAGATGTTTTCAATCGTTGTGCCAATTTCATTATGTTTATCGTCATGTCATCTGAACTAGGCCTCCATGTTTACATTCTACTTGAAAGATTACGAAGAGAAAACGTATTAATTAAGAAGTTAGTCACTGAAAGTTGTCAAAATACGTGGTCAAGTTGTTAGTTTATTCTTGGAAGGGTGATTAATTCGGTTTTGAAGCCAATTAATTTGTAAACTTGACATTCAAAAATGGAACTGTCAGATTGCTGGGTCAGTGAACCGACTTATCAAACAATGGCGGTAAACGAAGTATTCGAGGATTACTGGCGGGGAATGGCGTATTTGCGCAATATGAATTACCTGATCTTGCCTCCACAGTACTGACACTCAGGCCCTTGCCATCCTTCGTTGCAGATACAGGTTTCATTTTTACACACCCCATTGGAGCAAGTCTGATCACTGTTACACTTGCCCGACACTTGCTCCAGGCAGAATATCACTAGGAACAGGAGCACTGAGCACAGGAAGGGCGGCAGCCACGCGTATTTCCGACGGTACTTGGATTTGAAAAGGAATAAAAACATTTGTAGGGATTCTACCATTTTGGAAATAACATTTTCCGCAGTCGACGGACGACAGCTGCTCGCAACGTTGTTCTTCAACGGGACAGCCGTGACGTGCGCTCGGCCGGTAAGGCAGACGCCATGACACCTGACCGGCCATGTTTATATCCGAGCTTGGCTGGGTTCCGATAGATGACGGTAAGGCAGGTAATAAATAATGTCGGTAATTTGCCGGCCACGGCCGTGCTTATGATATCTAAGTTTGGTAGTGTGTCGATAGATGTCGGTAACTCCTTGCGTTTCTTTCTCGAAAGGCAGATCTGATGATGGAATCAATTTCGCTAGAAGATTTTTTTTATTTGCCGGCCATTTGGTATATTTGTTGCCGGCAGTGGCGGCGTTGGGTAGATTGGCACCGGGGGCGCTTTTGTATTGAGCACCCCTGCTTAAATAAAACACCAAATACTAAACATGCTTACGAAACTTTATTTTACTACAATATTCGATCACATTATGAAAATTTATTTCCCTGTCTCTTTCAATTAATAAAATCGAAAGATTGGTTAATCGCACTTGGCTCATTATAGACCTTACGTAAGATGTTATTAATTTTAACTTTAAAAAGTTCCTTCACCTGTAGCCACCGAAAAACAAATTGTTAAAAAAAAGGATGGGTTGTTTCAAAAAATTTGACGAATTCGTCAAATATTTGACATTAATTTTCACGTTCTGTGTAAGTTCTATTCAAGTTCTGTGATGATTTCAGTTTTATGAAGCAGCCGGCCTATGGTGATAAAATAACAGAACTCGAATAGAACTTACACAGAACGTGAAAATTAACTTCAAATATTTGATGAACTCATCAAATTTTTTGAAACAACCCGTCCTAAGACAGCGCTAAACTTGTAGCAGACTCAGAATAGCCCCATTTTACCATGAATTTGAGAATCCAATGTAGTTCATTGAACCGCTTCTTGGGCAGAAATGTTGGCGGCTTCCAAATGGCGCCTCAATCGTAAAACTCTAACACGATGTCCTCTGCTGAAAATTCATCATAAATTTTTAACAGATTTGGAACCATTCCACGAAGATCTCTTTCTGGTGATGTTACCAACCTTTTAAGCTGAATAACACTAAATGTAATCCGAATAAAATCCATTACCTTATAACGATGGTCTAGTTCAGCGGTGTTCAACTTTTTTGAGTCTACGTACCCCTTGACTCTTAGGGGGAGTACGTACATTATCGGACAACGTATGGTATCGGACAAGTGTTATTTCTCTTACTGGCGTTTGGGTAGGGCGATGCAATTTAGTTCATATTATTGCCGCGCTAATTCTGGGTGCCCAGTATTTGCATGGCTCTTGCCAAAGCCGGTTGTGTCGTGTTGTGCCCAAAAAATGAACTTTGACTCCCGGATACTGTGTCCTCAGCATTATTCGAAGACGAATAAAAGGTACGTTATTAATTTAATTACATTTATATAAATAAGACGGTACACTACATTTCAGTGGCAACCAAATGACGATCTTATGTCTTCAAATTTGTGTTCCATACCAGGTAGGCGGTTATTTTTTTATCTCCACGTCGTTCGGTTAATATCGGACATGGCCGTTACGGATGATATCGGACACACGAATAAATGCTTATTTTTTTATTTATTTATTTAAATTAATACACCTACACCAAATGAAGTGTAACATATTTTTATACACATATATTATGAAAGGTTCCATGCCAACCGAGAATAAAGTCAACTCAACACCTCCTTGAAAAGTCATTAAAAGCTTTGAAAAAAAAAAAATTAAATTAGCCAATAACCCTTACCTAACGTAACCTATTTATCCAATTTATATATATATGTATATAAATTATATATATTTATCATATAAAATAAAATATATACTTTATCACTCTAAATGACTTATCTGAGATGGTTCTAAGTTGGTTTCATTCTGAGTTGTCCGGTCACCATTATGAAAGTATATTGAACTATGAAAACAATATTGTCGATTTAAAAGTATTATTTTCAAAAAGTCATTCTGTTTTTCTTCCATTTTTTTCTAGATAATGCCGAGATTCAAAAAAAAAGTGCGAGCAAGGGCCCGGGGTGAATGTAAGGATTGAAACATGAATCTACATAAGGATAATAACAAAGAGGAAGTTTGCATAATCTGTGGAGAAAGCTTCGAAGAAGACTGGATTCAATGCCAAGGTTGTGACGGATGGGCTCATGAAAATTACAGTACAGGTCTTAATCTTACCAGCATTTTTACAAATGTGAATTGTGCCAGAAATAATTTTTATTTTCAGTTTATTATAATGTGTTATGAAAAGTTTGAACATGGTTTTACCACTTTTTTATAATCCTTTTTTTAATAAAAAAACATGAATATTTTCTGTCCACTTTCGTGTCCGATACCACCTTTGATGTCCGTTATTAGACAATTCTTACAAATACTTTGTTACTCTTTTTCTTGTATTTCTCTTGCTTGTATTTTTTTTTTAAATAAAGATATTGTCTTGATTTATTTGAAATCTTTTATATTTAATCATTATTAACCGTTTTATTATAAAACAAAAGAAAATACAGTGTTAAACCAAGGAGCTAATTTGTCCGATACCGCCCGTCGAATTCCGATAATAAACGAAAATTTCGTAATTTTAAAATCAAAATTTTGGCAATCAGTGATGGTTTTTGATTTTTAAAATTAGCGTACCATGTAGATCTGTCCTTTTCACTTATGATTAATTCATTAATCGTTTATATTGAAGCAATAACAACAAAATACAAATGAACAACACTATGCGTCCTATAATATCCGTACTCCCCCTACTACAATTTTTTTGTACCCCTTACCCTCTATCTAGTAATACATGTAATGAAACACATGTTTAATTTGTATTTTTTAATACTCTAATTTTACATGAATTTGGCAATAATGTTGCACAAATACAATTAATACAGAGTGTAACACGACTTCGAGCATTTTTAGCCAGTCATTTCTACATGCGAAATTGAACAATTTTATTTCACGTCTTTTTATTTCGTAGCAGGAGATTGACACGTAAGCATGTCTTCACATCTTAAAAATTCTAGAATTCATGGGCCTTGCTTTTATGAAATTTACAATTTTTACGAATTCATCGAGCTCTAATTTCAAATCATTAGAGATACGTTTTGTTGCAAGTGCTTGCCTGTGAATGCAGCAGTGTGACCATGATGCGTTTGGCGCTTCGTTTTTTATTAGAGAGCGTAGACCTGAATAACAGCCGCTCATCGATTTGGCGCCATCGCATCGGTACAAATTCTATAGCAGCAGGACCAGTCGATTTGTTCTTCATAAATATATGTATTTATACTGTTAAAATTTTTTTAACCTATCACCCGTTCAGGCAAAGAACGACAAGAGAGTAAATTTTCTTCTACAATTTTTTATGAATATATCGCAAAATAAAACAATAAGTTCGGCTGGATTTGAAATGTCTGTACTTGCAGAGATTTAGCCGCGTACCCCCAATCTTGCTTCGCGTACCCCCAGGGGTTGAAAATCACCGGTCTAGTTATTCGTAAAATCTATCGAAACATTCTAACATTGCTCTCTGCAGCTCCTCTGGTAATGTAAGTCTAGCATCTCAGGCCATTTCTCCAGGTATACGTTTTTGTAATCTCCTTCCTCTCCAGGTGTCACAGTGGTCACGTATTTTTTTCTCCACAATATTTAGAAGTGTACATTGATCTAAGGAGTCTTTTTAGTGATTTTTAGTTGCGAGTGCTTGACCAAAAAATCCCAACAAATTAATTACTTTAAAAAAGTTATTTACTTAAAAAGTGCAAAAAAATGGCAAAAGTTAAAAAGTGATTCGTAAATAATGTAAAAAATGTTACTAATGTAAAAAATGTTTAAAAACAGCCGGAGGTGTCCGGAGCTAAGTATATCTCTAAATGAATCTGAAATTTTTAGAAATCAAGATCACATTTTTGTATTTAATTGAAATACACTTTTACTTATCAATACAACTAATTATTTATAAAATTGAATATGAAAAAAACAAGTTAAATACTTGAACATAGTGGCTCTATAATCATTTTGGGAATTAAATTAGGTATCTTCCGAAATAAATATATCCGAAGTAAAGTTGCATGAAAAGCGGGCACACTTAACGGGGGTTATTTACTTCACGACCGATAGCTATGTTCTCAGGGCGATTAAAGGTAGAAAGGTTAGGTTAATTGCGTTTAACTGCTATGTAATTAAGCAGCAACTGAAGGGGTATCTGACAACATAAAACGCGACTTTGTAAGAATGAATTTTTTTTGTTGTGTTTTTTTTTTGTATCGAAATGAGGGATTTGGCCCGCTGCGCCGCTGTGCAGAAGTATGGTTGAACACTTTTTTGCGCGCGGTTTCATATTTTATTTTATTTTATAATTTGAATTTGCATGTTTTATAAGGACAGGAAAATAGCCGCCCGAGATAATATTAAATAAACTTCCTTCGATTATAGTGTCAGGAATGTAACCTTTCCTTGTGGTTTTTTTTTAATCTAGTAAAGATATTTTCCCCAAGAACACCTACGCAATTTTACTAAAATAAATAAAAACTTTCTTATGGTGACAGGGATAAAGAAAAATCATTAAAAAAATAATCCTAATCGAAAGTTTCAATCATCGGGAAGCTCGAAGTCCGATAAGTGAAAATGTTTTCAAAGAATTCTTTGGATTGAACAGATTATGAAGAGTGTCTAAACCTGATCATAAAGCAATTCCGTCCTAATAATTCAATTCAGTCATAAAGAAAGTATTTCATTAATAGACGTGGAAGTTAAGAAAGTTTATTGTTTCTCTATTAACAACCATTTTATTCGTATCCAGCGCTCTCTAATGCCACATTCTGATATGGTTCTGATGTTTCAGAACTATCAACTTTCATTGAACGACAAAATTGTTTGAAAAAACTTTAACGACTTTGTTGAAAGAGATTCCATCCCCACATAAGTACATATATAACCTTAATACGATTCAAAAAGGAATCATAAAGACCATATTGAAAGTACCCATTAGAACGCCTTCAATTGAAATTTTCAATAGCTTTGAAGTACCGAATGTGCAACAAATATATGCCACAAATATATATTATTAAAGCTTTTCAAAAATACTGAATCCTCCACTAGACCGTGCATGCATAACACTAGGTCGAATAAAAATGATATAAAAAACATTCCAAGTTACAAAACCACATTCGGACAAAGAAACTACACACACTTTGCAACTAAACTTCATAACATCCTTCCCCAAGACATAAAAATAATAAAAAAATCTAATGTATACAAATCAAGAATAAAAATATAGCTGAAGAGATCAATGAAAAAACCCTAATGGAAACACTAAAAACGACATAGAAGACAAATGAAATATATTTTAATAATTTTAGTCCACCTCGGCACAGGACCCCCTAGTGAGGAGGACTAAGAATTACAATATTTAACATTAAATTCATCATATTTTGTATTTACAATTGTTTTATATAGTCGCTAATAAAAAAAGGTACAGTCGTCTCCCATGACTTTTGTACGATTTAATTAATTTATTTGTTAGCGAGCCCCGTTTTCATTTTTATTCTTTTTACAAATCGTTTATTTCAGTGATTTATAATACTTAATACGAGATGTTTTGCATTTTGTTTATTTGTTTTGTTTATCTTGGAATTTTTCTTATCTTATCTTCATTTCCTATTTATATTTAAAATATTTGATTGATTTTTATTTTGCAATGTTTAACGTTTTACTAATAATTAGATTAGTTTCTCTACAAATATTTTTCCAACGAGCGTTTTAAACAGTTCAATAAATGCCGTAGTTATGCTTTTCAGAGCTAACAAATCAGCATATTAATACGTAAAGCAAAAACTTTGTAGCCCTTTTTACGAAAATTGTGCGAAAGGAGGAGTATGAAATTTCGCACACTTCCGGCGCACAGTGTGCGAAATGAAGAAAAAACACGAATTAGTTGTTTGCTGACTAAACATTAGTGCAATTTTATTTTTTTTGATCTTATCAATGAATTATAACTATTTTGAAGTAAAAAAAAAATTTTTGTTGTTTGTCAAAAAGTTGTTCTTCAAACCTCACAATGTAACTGCGGCCTTTTCTCCATTTCTTCATAAACTGTAGGGAAAAATTCTTTACGGTTTTGTAAAATGTAGGGCTCAAAATGTTCGTACCTGCTATGTGGTATGTTTGTCTTATGTAATTAATTAAAAACTACTTTGATTTCATAGAATTGGCACTTAAAATACCCCATTCTTTTAATGCCTCGAATAATTCTCTCCGGAGAATGCATATAAGGTCTTCCTGAAAATAACAAAATTGTTCAAGGGAGGACAAAAGATGATCTCAATTTATATATGATATAAAAGGTGAGACTTTATTCTACAATATGTATATACTCATAAATGGAGCAAACGATGTTTTGTTTCTAAATGCTAATTGAAATAAGCATTTTAACACCAAAAAAATACAAAATAGTGAAATTTTAGACGTTAGTTCAAATCTCACACACGATATTGATATATAGTTTAGTAAATAAAATAACAAATACCTTGAAAAATTTCATGCATAAAAAACTTTTGTATATATATCTAAACGTCACTCAATACACAACCGTCTCCGTACTCGCGTAGGAGCGAAGTGAAAAATGCGATGCCGAACTTCAAATTTATGACACACTTTGAGGTTTTGAGAAATTTAAATAAACACATAAAATGCAGAAACTATTGTACACTAAAAAAAAATATTTTAATTAAAAACATTAAAGTTTGCAAAAACCACTTAATTCGGGTTTTTTCTCCATTTCGTACGCTGTGCGGCGTGGCAAATAAATTTTATTTGATTAATTTGAGTTATTACACAATTTATTCATTTAAAATAATATATAGTATATTTGCGGCACGTTCCAGAGTGGAAGATACTCTCAGTATCGCCCTGGTGTAAGACCATCATTCAGAATTGAAACGGCTTTGGCCGTGTTTGGTGAATAGCCAGGTACTTCCCACCTTCCTCTTCCCCATCTTCTTACCCTCCCCTCTACCTTCAGCCTCACAACATACCCCAATTAGGGATACCGTAGTCTCACTGGCTCAGACGGAAGCAGTTGGACTCTATATAGAGAAGGAGTGCAGGACGCTATTTTTTTTTTAAATTATGGATAAAAAATACATTAAATCAATAAAAAAAAATTACACATTAAATTAATTGTACGCAACGTATTGATTGAACATAAATTAAAAAATCATATTAACCATCAAAAATTAAGAAAACAGCGATTTTTTTCAATTGTTTATCTTTGTGTGATCATAGCAAAACAACAAAAAATGCTTAAAAATACAAATCCGATAAAACATTTTTTTTTACTTAAAATCAAATTTTATTGTTTAAAAATATCGATTTGACGTACGAGTAGTAAATACCACATTTGTTGAATAATTTCGTTATTTTCATCGATTATGCCTCGATCAAATCTTTCAAGTGTCTTTAAGGCGGCGCTTCCCCGCTCAAAAAGAAGAAGATGGAGAGATATGTAATTACGAATGTTGGACAGAGCGCGCTAATATTTTAAATGATAAAATTGAAGCGAAAATTGTGAAAATGCTTAATAAATTATGACTCGTTTAAAATAGAGCAAAAATCTCGTGGAAGGCATCTTAAGGATTATTTAAAGAAACATCGTGATTTTTTTCACAAACAAAACTTGTAAAATAATAGAAACAGACTTGTTTTTAATAATTTTCGTAGCATACTTTGCGATTTTTTCTATCGAGGGAATTTCATATAATTTGCGTTTCGGTGTGGAACGTATCTAGATATTATCTTAAAAAATAACGTATATTTTAAGCTCTTAAAAAATAACATATATTTAGGAGCTTAAAAACTTCAAATGTTTTAGGGAGATATATAAGAAATCGGTAGAAATTCGGGTAGTAGCGGCTTAGTGACACTTGAAAGCATATTAAAAAGTACTTTAATACGCTTTCAAGTGCAAAAATGTAATAATTTCTTTTTAATATGCTTTTTTTCCTTTTTCAACAAAGTTGATCACGTTTTTCAAAACAATTTTTGTCGTTTAATAAAGTTGAACAACTAAAACTTAGCCAGAATGCGGCGTTAGAGAGCACTGGACACAAATAAAATAGTTAATTCTGAAATAATAGAGAAAATTTAAATTTATTAACTTTCACATCTATTACTTAATGTTTTTTTTAATTTTTAATTTATTTATTTATTTATAAATAAACGCCCTTTTTCGGGGCTTTTACATATATAGCATAGAAAAAACATTTTATTGTACATAACTGAACTGCCTCAATAACAATATTTTAAATTTATTCAAAGATAAATTGAAGATGTCCACTGACTTGGTATAATTGTTTCCCTCCATTAGTATTCTGGGCAAAGAGGAATACATATGATAGTTAGTCCCAGAATTTCTGCACTGAAATAAATCCTGACTTCTAGTATTACGAAGTGGAATTCGGAAGCTTATCAATTCAAGTAATACCGGACATCAACTAAATCATTTAGAATTTTATATAAAAATACCAAGTCAGTGAAAATTCTTCTGTCTGACAATTTAAGCATATTCATATCGTTTAAAAGTGTGTTGTAGTTTAACATATTTGCTGAAATACCCATTTTAAAATTTAGAAAACGTAAGAATTTGTTTTGTATTCTTTCAACAGCCTGTACGTGCATATTATAATGAGGATTCCAGACAGGAGAATTGTACTCAAGTTGGCTTCTAACAAAAGCAAAATATAACATTTTAATACACTTTATATTGTTAAAGTTTCTAGTTAGCCTAGTTATAAACCCCAACATTTTTAAGCCCTTATTACAGATTTCTGTTATGTGGTTAACAAATGAAAGATTTGATTGAAAAGTGATGCCCAAGTCTTTAATTTGCATTAATGTCTGAAGAGCATTGTTATCAATGTTGTAATTAAATATCACTGGATTTTTTATTCTAGAAAATCTAACAATTTGACATTTTGAGATATTTAAATAAAGTCTATTTTCCATACACCAAATTAACAATTTGTTGATATTATCTTGAAGAATGTTGCAATGATAAATATTTTCAATAATTTTAAAAATTTTGAGGTCATCAGCAAAAAGTAAGATAGATACATCATGAAATATTTTTGTAAGATTATTTATAAACAAGATAAATAAGATTGGGCCAAGGTGTGAACCCTGTGGAACTCCACTTGTTGCATTAATTTTTTCTGACAGGGAGGATTTAATTCTAACTATTTGTTGTCTTCCAGTTAGTTAGCTTTTAAACCAGGCTAATATATTGCCGCGTATACCAAGCTTTCCTAATTTCCAAATTAAGATTTCATGGGAAACTGTATCAAATGCTTTACTGAAATCAGTATAAACAGTGTCCACTTGTTTTTTTTCTTTAAAAGCATTGTTTATAAAATTTTCATAAATAATTAAGTTGGAAAGAGTACTTCTACCTGGCATAAATCCAAACTGGTGAGGTGATATAACAGGTTTTATTTGTGTAAAAAGTTTGTCAAGTATTAGGCTTTCAAAGAGTTTCGGTATGGTGGATTGAATACATATAGGTCTGTAATTACAAACATCACTTTTATCACCCTTTTTGAAAATTGGAGACAAATAACTAATTTTCCACGTATCAGGAAAAATTCCATTAGATAAAGATAGATTAAAAAGTTTGGATAATGGAAGAGCAATTACTTTGATACATTCTTTGATAAATATTGTAGGGATATTATCCGGTCCAGCAGATTTGTGGATATCTAAGGATTTAACTTTAGTAATTACATCAGATATACTTATGGTACACTGTGAAATATCAAGAGTTTCATCTAGAGTAATTGTTGTTGTTAATAGGAGAATTATTTGAGTCAGTTGAATAAACACTTTTAAAAAATTTTGCAAACAAGTTAACAATACCATCAATTATTGCTATGGCTGCCATTTAGGTGCATAATGCTCGGAAAATCAGAATCATCTTATTTAAGAGATTTCGAGTATTTCCAAAAATAACTAACATTATTTAGTATGGATTTTTGAATATTATTTAAATAGTTACGGTAGCAGGTCATAGACATTTTTTTACACGAAGTTCTTAAATCTTTAAATTCAATATAATCAGAATTTTTTCGTTATATTCCTTATGTTTCAGTTTTTTGGTAATAAGAAGATTAATAAGTTCATTGGAATACCATTTTGGATAGGTGCTTGGCTTATATTTCATGGTTGGAATATACATGCTAATAGCCTTTCCTAAAACAGAATAAAAATTATTGGTAGCTGTGTTGATGTCATCATATTGCATAGATGACCAATCAAAAGAGAGAAGATAATTACAAATTTCCTCGTAATCAGTTTTGAAAAAATTTTGGTAACTGTAAGACAGCTTACAAGTATTAACATGCACATGAGGAATAATAACTTCCAGTGGAGGATGATAAGCATCACCAGCGGTTCACTACATTCTTCAATTAAAAGTGACTTTAAGTTAGAAAAACATAAGTCTAGGGTACGATTATTTTCGTTTGGTATAGTATTTGCCTGATTCAGACCTAGGAATAACGCCATGTCTAGAATAATGCGTTCAGACTCACTAACACTGATATTATTGTCACTGTTCATCCAGTTCACATTTGGAAGGTTATAGTCACCAGCAAGCAAAAATATTGCACTAGGATTCCTCTTTAATATAGCTTCAACTTCCTCACTATGGCATCTGTATACTTCATTGCTTGAATTTGGTGGGATATAAATACAGCCCACGATAATCTTTTTATTCTTGGCAGCATTCACTTGCAGGAAGATTTGCTCAAGTTGTTTGTGTTTTGTTGTAATTAAGTTTTCTTTGTATTTCTTTTTGATAGCGATTAAAACCCCACCACCTCTGTTTTTATTACTTGTCAATGAATTTCTGTCTAATCTATGTACATTATGATTTATGAATCCTAATTCACTAGAATGAATATTTGGCTCCAACCACGTTTCGGAAAGAACTACAAAGTCGTGCCCAAACATTGGTAGTGTAGACTGGATTAAACTTAATTTTGTTTTAAGGCCTCTGACATTTTGATAGTACATTTTCAATTCGTTTTGTTTTATTTTAGAGTTTTTTAGTGGCATAAAAAATCAATTTTCTTTTTTTCAGCTTCAATTTTTCTCAAATGTACCGAGCATTCATTACTCCAAGCATAATGGTCAGTTGGTAATTGTAATTTTAGTTTCTCATTAATTTTTTTACAGTTTATGCATTGAATATCGTTTTGACAGTTTTCATAGTCATGTGCTTCAGAACATCGAGTGCAAGTTTTTTCACTTCTGCAGTCTTGTGCTTTGTGCATATAACCATTGCACTTGTAACATTTTAGAAGTGAGATGTTGTCGAAAACCCTACATCTATCCCATCCAATATTAACTTTACCTTCATGTAACATTCTGTCGTATGTTTTTCCATCAACTTCCATGAAAATGGTGTAGTTAACATCCCCTCGTTTGGTTTTCACTTCTTTTATAAATTTTATCTCAATTTTAGATTCAACTGTTTCCAGGTAATCATTTTGCATCTTAATTTTTGAAACAATTTCTTCTGGCGTATATTTATCAGATAAACCAACAATTTTTAATTTGGGAAACTTAGGTTTTGGGGTATTCACATCGTATTTTTTTCCCATCTTTGAAATTATTTGTTCTTCCATTTTTTTCGTTGCAGCTACATTCTTGCATTCTACTATTACCGCCCCTTGTTTAAAGTTTCTAATTCCGGTAACACCAAAATTAACAGGATCTATATTTTGTTTTATTTCATCAGCAGAGCAGTACATGCAAAAATTGACCAACCATATTGCTCAGAAGACACATCTCATCTCCGCTCTACTTGTAAAGTTTTGTGGATTGACGGAATTTGATCATCAATTATCAATAGAGAATTCCAGTCCAATTTTTTTTATTTTTTTTATGAATAATGACCTTCTAACTTAAATAAAGGCATTATTTATTTTTATTTTTAGAGTTAGTTTTAATAGTTAAAATAAATGTCAAAGTTTTAATTTTTCAAGATACCTCGACTGAATCTAGTGTGACGTCATCATGACTAACCGAAGTATGAATCTTGTGGGGAACTGGAATCAGCTGTTCGACTCCCGCCATTTTGAATTTCAGCATTGGAGCGTTTTCATAGACATTACTGGGCAATACGATCGTTTTTTGTACAGTTAAAGTTTTTGAATATTTTAAATAATATAGATAAACTAATAGAGATAATTTATTTTTGATACTGAATTATTTAGGCCTAAATAATGTTTTAATAAAAACAAAAACTTTTTTATGTCCAATTCTCTATAAATCAATAACTCGGAATGCCGAACGGCTTGCGTCTTCATTTCTATTGATTTCTATACAACTTTGACCCAGGTGACGCGGCGCGGTGACGTCACGCCGCCAAAATCCAGCAATAGGGTGTTATGACACGTTTTAAAATGGACTTTTTTTTTTTTTTTTTAAAACTCTACGTTAAATATAATGTAATAAAACTTATATATTCAGAATCAGCGTATATTGGTCTATATGAACATATTTTTTTAAAGCCATAATATTTTTCACTGGAGTTCCTTATTAACTTACGTCTTCATGACTAAATACAGCGAAACGATGAAAACGACAATATACAAGATACTTGCTATGATGTACAGAGCTGCCAACTATAAATATTAACATATATTTCTCTGGATTCTAGCGTTTTTAGTTTATGTATTATCTATGTCAGTTTATTTTTCATTATAATTATTAATTCAATTTGGGAGGCGGGAATGGGTACCGCCACCCTGGGAACCTTTATTGGATAACCAACACCTCTGCCATAGGTCACCCCAAGTGGTTCGCTATGTTTGATGATTTAGCAGGGGTGCCCGGATTCATGGGGTGAGGTTTGTCTAGGTCTTGGAGATGGATGACCAGGACACACTGAATCCCAGATTCCTACCCACCCCTAAACCCTTTTCCTTCCATAACTCTCCCTTCCTGCATTTCCTTGAAAAAACCCTCCACACAGCATCCCCAAAGATGATATAGGCCCCGAGGGAAATTATTTTCCTCAGTTTCTCCTGTGTGGGGCTCATGTAAAAAAAATAAAGATCGCTGAAAGTATTTAAAAACGTATTTTGAAGCCATAAGTATTTGAAATACAAATTACAAAATATCTCAGCATCAGGTAATTGAAATACCAATTATAAAATACATTTTAAGGAAGCAATTGAAATACAAATACAAAATACGTATTGTATTCCAAAACGTATTTCAATTACAAGTACCTAATTCAAATACTGCCCAAGCCTGGTTGTAGTAGCAAAACTTGATTGCATTTGTTGTAGCTCGGTGACAATTAGCGCGATTCCAGACCATATTTCCCCTTTCTTTCTATTATCTATGATTGAAATACAATAATTGATATACAACTTTTTATTAACAGGTTTAAAATATGGCGTGTTTTTCGGCTCGCAGATTTGGTGTAACCCGTCCCGAACTAAGCCGCTATACAGAAAAAATAGAGTATGTCCTCAACGAAGAAAAAGGAAGGAGTGTTTTCAAAGACTATCTAAACACATGCGAGATGGAAGATGGAAAAAACAGCCTCACACTCTGGGAGAAATTGAATGAAGTATCTGCGGTCAATTCGACTGATCCAGGAACATACGACGAGTTTCTGCTTCAACTTGATGATCTCATCAAGATTGCAGAAAATGTTAAAGAGATGGATTATTTCTACATGGAGCTACTTAGGTCGCTGAAGAAACCTGAAAACAAAGAAAAAATAATTGTCGTCATAAAGATGTTGAAGAACGAGGTGGCAAAAACTTTGTTTTCGGAGTACAATCAATTCAAAGTACTTTGTTTAGAAAGAAGAAATTCTGGTTCTTTCATTTGTCAGACTGTCAAGATTATTTGATTTCTTAAGTTTATGTCTTACATCACTTTATTGTTAACTGTTGATTTCAGTTGTCATTAAATTTCTTTTTATTACTTTACAAACATTTTATTAAAATTATTCTATTTCAGCATTAATTTCAATTCATATTTAGTATGTAAAGGATACCAAAAATAAAATTCTTCAGTAATTATTAACGTTTGTTTTTTGTTAGTTACTGTTCCCATCCCTATAAACATAATGGTGGCGTGTGTTGTGTATTTTTTACTAGGAGATCCCCGAAGGATCTAGGAAGTCCCGAAAACCCTCCTGGACAGAAGGAGAAAGACTCCTCCATTCACCTCTCACCCCAGAAGATAGGTGGAAGCTTGAGTGGCAATCGGCCAAGGTGAAAAATGCCCATCTCGTACAAGACCCCACTGAGAGACAGCCTGGGTTCTCTTTGCCTCGCAAACTCTGATAAGGTGCCTTCATAGCCGTTGTGCCCATATGATGTATAGATGGTGCCTTAAATAGTCGGAGATGTGTGAATGCGGTGAGGTGCAGACCACCGAACATGTGGTCAACGAATGCCCGCTCCATTCATTCCCCGGCGGGATTGAAGAGGTCCACAGGGCAACGCCTGAGGCCCTAGACTGGCTCGCAGACCTAAATGTCCCCCTCTGACCCCCCACCATACGAAAGAGGAAGAAGAAGAAGATTAGGAGATATAATATTAAGTAAAAAAAAGTGTCAAGATCTAAGGGGTGAAATGACGTCACCAGATTAAAATTATCTAGAAGTTTTTCCAAGAAGAAGAAGTGTACATTTTATGTGTGCAATGCTTTGCAGTGGTTTTTGATTAAATTTGGTAGGTACTAGCCAAGGGCGTATAAGCGGGGGATTTGAGGGTTCAACCCCCCCCCCCTTATTTGGTTCATGTTTAATTCTTATACAGACATTTGACACGCGTTAAATGAAATGAAAAAAAAAAACAATAATTGAAGTAGGTGAAAAATTATTATTTATTTTTTTGATATTACTGCCATAAAACAAACAAAAATTTTCTTATATACTACAGCGATTGGTGTGACTATTGTGTGTAAATGGCAGCAGTGGGATTCTATGATTCGTTTATTGTAACATTTTTATCACACACGCAGCGCTATTATCAGAAGTATGTAACAAGGAACTGAAATGTAGGAACTATGATTTTACAAACTTATTGAAGCTGATGGCAGGCACGCAATAAGCCCAGAGATTTTTGTTCAGCGGCGTGAACGTTTTGGACTTGTGCACCGGTGTTGCCATAATAGATTAAGTGTTAACCGTATTGAAAAATCATTATTTACATCGCAGTTCATCCACTACTGTATGTCTCTCCAGGTAGTTCCCACCCAGAGCAGGACATTTTATTTTATTTTTTTATTTTTTATTTATTTATTTTATAAGTCAACAATCCAGTCCCGCTAAGCCAATTGCAATTGGCTTGACAGCAGTCACTCCTTCACTCCTTCCTCTCCTCAACAGCACCCTCCACACAGCATCTTCAAAGATGACATAGGCCCTGAGGGAAATTATTTCCCTCAGGGCCTCCTGTGTGGAGTTAATAAAAAAAAAAAAGTGCTTATAATTACTTACAAATATATTTAAAGTTATAATTTACATCTTTTATCTACAGTTTAAACATTTTTTCATAAATTTTATCATAAGTATCAAAATAAATATACTTTTTCCAATAACCAATTTTTCACCATATATTTAACCTTATTCATAGAATTATGTTGCTTTATATGGTCAGGTAATAAATTAAATATCTTCGGTATGTTGTATTCAAACGTTCTCTGTCCGTACTTATTATTAAATTTCGGAACTATTAACCCGTCGTTACGCGTGAATCTAGTGCTATATTTATGATCTAGTTTCTAAAGAGAATATATTCCTAAAGAGAATATATTTACCCCGCAGCATAAAGATGCTGCGGGGTAAATATATGCTGAATTATAATTTTATACCATAGTATTGCCTCCACAGGTAAAATTTTTGCACTCTGAAACAGCAACGGAGTATTGTGTCTTTGTTTGAAAATGTTAGGGACAACTAATTGCCACCATAGGTGAATTGGAGTTTCAACAAAGGTTACTATAATTAGTTTATACGACAATTAATACTTAATTTAAAAATCAGTTCTTAAATAAAAAAATAAAAAAAAATATTATTAGATAAATTACTAATTAACTTTAGTATTCGTAATTAAAAATTGTCTAATATTGTGCGCTAAAAAAACAGTTTTTCTATATTTTCACCAATAAGGTTGCTCCGACAATATATTTGTCCAATAACAACAAAATAACAAAAATAAACACTTACCTAATCAATTTTTTATAAGAAAAAAATCTCTTTTTATAACTTTTGAAGGTTATTCCCATCAACTTAATATATCATTGAAGAAGATGATAACACTTATAATCTAAATGAAAATATGAAAGAAAACAAGACACAAAAAAATAGAAAAAGACAATGGTCGCAACTGGGACTCAACCGGTTAGACGAGAGGTCTGGGTTCGAGTCCCAGTTGCGACCATTGTCTTTTTCTATTTTTCTGTGTCTTGTTTACTTTCATATTTTCATTTAGATTATAAGTGTTATCTTCTTCTTCAATGACTTACCTAATCACTACGCGTGAGAAATAACACATAAACTCACCACACAATCACGCCACAATCAGCCAGCGATGGCGGGTGACACACGAGCCACGAACTCACCCGGAAGTCGCGCGATGCTTCACGAACCGTAGGTGCGGCCGCAGGCTCGGCAGATTTTCTGCCGAAACCGACATTGATGTCGAAACTAGATTTTTTGCTGAAACAGAAACCGAACCTTCGGTCGGTCACAACATTAACCCCTTTATCTATGAACACAGATTAAGAGGACTTTAAGACATTTGAAAAAAAAATTGAAATTTGTGGCTGTAACACAAAATTTCACAATTTACACATTTTTAGCAATACCCTTCAGAAATATCGAATGGAAGTAATGCGTACGATCGAAAAGATACACGAGTGTGGAATGTGAGCATCTCCCATCCTTATTCTATATATCTCCTCCTCTCCCGCTTACCTAAATTTAATTTTAAGATACAATAAAACTCCATCTTCAAGCTATATATCATATGAGACTTTTTTGGTTTGACTTCAGTTAAGTTAATATAAATATTTATTGAGTCTAGTTTTTGAATTGTTAAGGATTAGGACCCTAGGATTTTCGAAAAATCATTTTTATTTTTTTAAATTGTCCCCTTAGACCTCAAAAATGATGTCCCAAAAGACAATGGTCGGAAAAAATCTCAAAGTACTCGATTTTCGAATTTTAGTACATAGTACTTAGTTTAGTACTTAGTACATAAGTAATCGACACAGCGCATAAAGCATTCAGAGAGATCGCTGTCTGAACTCTGAACGGGTAAAAGACACAAGGATCGCTTTAATATCAAGCAGAAAATAAAAACAAGAGCAGGACGATAATCTAGAAAGCCAATTGTATGTTGCGGGCATCGCAGATTGAAGGTATTGCAAAATTCTTACTACTACTCAAAACTTCAAACGCATGTATCTCAAAACAGCATTTTTTAAGTTTGCCGGAAACAATTGACAATTTTCTGATAATTTTCAACCGATTTACTTGAAATGTTGAATATATCTTCAAAAATACATTATCTATAGAAGAACGTAGGATTTTTTTTTAATATTGCATGTTTCAGTAGTTATTAACAATTACCTGATGATTTTTTTGGCAAATTTGTAACTTTTCACTTTGGAAGTGCGCCATTTGGCCAAAAATTAATATATTGAAAAAATTCTACGTATTTCTATAGCAGTTACTATTTAAAATTAAATCTTGGGTGCCACACCACAGACAGCAAAAGCAGGACGATAAGAAAAATAAGAGCAGGACGATAATCTAGGAAGCCGATTGTATTGCAAAATTATTACTACTATTCAAAACAAAAAACGCGTGTATCTCAAAACAGTATTTTTTAAGTTTGCCGGAAACATAACTCAGACAATTTTCAACCGATTTACTTGAAATATTGAATATATCTTCAAAAATGTATTGTCCATAGAAGTATGTAGGATTTTTTTTAATATTGCATGGTTCATTTGTTATTAACAATTACTTGATGATTTTTTAGGCAAATTTGTAACTTTTCACTTTGGAAGTGCGCCATTTGGCCAAAAATTAATATATTGAAAAAATTCTACGTATTTCTATAGCAGTTACTATTTAAAATTAAATCTTGGGTGCCACACCACAGACCGCAAAAGCAGGACGATAAGAAAAACAAGAGCAGGACGATAATCTAGGAAGCCGATTGTATTGCAAAATTATTGTACCTATATCAAAACAAAAAACGCGTGTATCTCAAAACAGCATTTTTTAAGTTTGCCGGAAACATAACTCAGACAATTTTCAACCGATTTACTTGAAATATTGAATATATCTTCAAAAATGTATTGTCCATAGAAGTATGTAGGATTTTTTTTTAATATTGCATAGTTCATTTGTTATTACCTGATGATTTTTTAGGCAGATTTTTAACTTTTCACTTTGGAAGTGCGCCATTTGGCCAAAAATTAATATATTGAAAAAATCCTACGTACTTCTACAACAGTTACTATTTCAAATAAAAACATTAAAAAAACAATTTTATAATTAAAAAATTACAGGAGTTGTGTGTCCGACCGTGGACCCTAAAAAACGGAGACGTCATCGGAAAAACGCTGTACAACCGCCATTTTGAAATAAATCGCTTCAAAAAAAATTTTATGTACAGTCACTAATATGTATAATAAATGCTTTGTATTAAAATCTCGATTTATTTGGTAGTATTTCTGGAAAAAAAATCTAAAATAGCCTATTTTTTCGGCCTCTAGGGTGGCCAAACCCCTTAATTCGTGGTGGAATTCCATTGTATTAGAATTGAAATTAAAAAACTTTTGCACTTTTTTCCACTTATTTATTTTCACCAGGACCGGTTTCATCCTACTACGGACATTTTCAGACTGGTAGTTGAAATTCTTATGCTACGGCATTTATACAAACTTAGGCAGGGGTACACAACATTGTCCCTATAAAATGAATGTTTCTATTTTGTTAATTTAAGGTACATATAGGAAATTATAAAGTTTATTATTAAAATTATGAATGATGTTACATTGTAAATGGATTTTTTAATTCACATGAATTTATATAATTGAAAAGGTTTGTGATTACTGATGTTTTATTTTGGTAATGTTCGGATATTCCTTCCTTGTTGCTTAGGGCTTAATTGACAAATATTGATAGCACTGTGGTAATTATTATTATTAGGGTTCTCCGTACATTTGGGTTATTACATTTTTAAATTACATACTTAAATTACACCACTGTTCTCTGAAGTAAAATTATTCTCAGTGAATTATAATACAAAATAGAAACATTCATTATGTAGAGACAAATGTTGTGTACCCCTGCCCAAGTTTGTATATATATATGTATTTTTTACATTTTTAAATTACATACTTAAATTACACCACTGTTCTCTGAAGTAAAATTATTCTCAGTGAATTATAATACAAAATAGAAACATTCATTATGAAGAGACAATGTTGTGTACCCCTGCCCAAGTTTGTATATATTTATATGTATTTTTTACATTTTTAAATTACATACTTAAATTACACCACTGTTCTCTGAAGTAAAATTATTCTCAGTGAATTATAATACAAAATAGAAACATTCATTATGTACAGACAATGTTGTGTACCCCTGCCCAAGTTTGTATATATATGTATTTATTACATTTTTAAATTAAATACTTAAATTAGACCACTGTTCTCTGAAGTAAAATTATTCTCAGTGAATTATAATACAAAATAGAAACATTCATTATGTAGAGACAATGTTGTGTACCCCTGCCCAAGTTTGTATATATATGTATTTATTACATTTTTAAATTACATACTTAAATTACACCACTGTTCTCTGAAGTAAAATTATTCTCAGTGAATTATAATACAAAATAGAAACATTCATTATGTAGAGATAATGTTGTGTACCCCTGCCCAAGTTTGTAGCATAAGAATTTCAACTACCAGTCTGAAAATGTCCATAGTAGGACGAAACCGGTTCTGGTGAAAATAAATAAGTGGAACAAAGTTCAAAAGTTTTTTTAATTTCAATTCTAATAAATATTTATCTCTGTATCGAATGTACTCGTATGAGCTGTCTCTTACAAATAAATAAATAATATTGCGACATTTATTGTTTTCCTGGAATTCAAAATTAAGAATAAGAGTAAATACAGAATGGGACAAGATAATCGGAGGAGATTATTAATTTTAATAATAATAATAAGCCTTTTTATTCTGAACTCCTGTTCGGTATGAATTTTGGCATGTTCTTATTTTTTATTAAATATCCCGAAACTCAGTTTGCCTCTTGGCATAGGCCTTTTCTAACATTTTCCACTGGGACCTGTCACGCGCTACTCTTCTCCAATAATGTCCAGCCGTGAGTTTTAGGTCGTCTTCCCATCTTTTTTGTTGACGTCCTTCACTTCTCTTGCCGTTTCTGGGATACCAGTCAGTGACATTTTTGCACCGTTTCTCTTGTGGATCGCGGATCATGTGACCTGTACATCTCCACTTTTGTTAGTCTATTCGGGTAACTATATCAGCAACTTTAGCTTTCTCTCTTATTATGCTAATACTTAATGTCGCGGTTTAGACGGAATCTAACCAAAATCTAAATATACTCGTCACAAAATTTTAAGCCCATTTTTCTCCAAACCACTTTTTTCGGGACGGTTAACACGATATCTCAAGTTCTACTAAACCAATTTACTTGAAATTAGCTGTGAGCCTTCTCTATGCATTCCTCTATAATGGGAACTAGAATTATAGCAAAATTTCAATTTTTACTATTTTAAAAAATTTTGGAAAGTCAAAAAAACTGGTACAAAAACGTCTTTTTTATTTCAGACAGCTGCCATTTTGCGAAATTTTTTTTTTAACTTTTCCTTAGTTCGGGCCATAGCCGCATTTGTTTGGATTAAGAATTATTATTATTTTTTTTTAGATTACTGGGAGGGTTGCCATCGTGTCAACCAGGGCGCGCCATTTTTTTGAGACCCCCCACTTCAACACCCTGTAACTTTTTGAATTTTGAAATTTTTTGTTCGACTCTTTTTTTAATGTTTAATAAAAATTTGATAAAATAATAGTTGATAAAAATATTATTATTTTTTTGTTGCACCTGAAAAAACATCTACAATTCATGCTTCTAGACTAGAATACCCCCTTAAGATAGGGCAGCAGTAATTACAGGCAGGGCGCAAGTAAAAATGTAACTTGATCTGATAATTTTTTTTTTCGTTGTACTTGTGTGAGGCAATACTTAATTGGATGATCAAAACATTTAGTTATTTAACAATGATAAAGGATTACCTTGTGTTCTTTTACCAGGTAGTTAATAAGTATTTGTACACAAGGTAATTCTTGATCATTGCTAACAATGAACTTCTAAAAAGTAACTGCAGCATCAATGGCTTTTCATTTATTAAGGTTTATATTAAGTACCAAACCTAATTTGAAATTACAGAATAAAAACAAAATTAAAAAAAATAAAAAGTCGTTCCTTAAAACAATCGAATTCTTCGATTCGACATATCATTAAAAATACGAAGTTTTTCATTTAGATCAACTGATTTAGTTATTTTCTTTTCAAAGGCTAGAAATACAATACCTGCCTTTTCGTTATTTGTTTTTGGGGTGTTATGCCGTGTTGCGCTACCTCTTTCTTTAGCCAACGTTTCGGACAGCGTTACAATGTCCATCATCATGTCTTTGTACTTTGTAGCGGTGACTAGCGATCACTAGATGACAATGGATTCAAGGAACAAGCTACTTTGGAACCAGTTCCTCCGTCATTGCCTGTCTTGGCTACTTTGAACCAGTGACTAGGGATCACTAGAGGACAATGGATTAGTCTATGGATATTTATATTTTAATTTGTTTTACATTAACCAAAATAATTTTCTGTAAATATCCTGTTTGTATCTCAAATAAATAAATAAAATAAAATATACAAGTAAACTGTATGTTCATAGTTTGATATGATTGAATAAAAAAAAATTAGTGTATTAACTATTAGTGTAGCGGAGTGACATCTAACTAAACAGCTTCGAATTAACCAAGGAATCATATCATCTAATTCTTTATTCTGGCCCATAGATGGCAATGCTATGATGGCGCAAGTCTAGTGTAAATGAGTGGGAAAGTTTCAGCAGTTGCAACCAGAATAGAAAATGAATTGGGCCGAAAAATTTCTTACGTCCTCTTCTACAACCATCGCTTGCATTTGATAGTCATCAGAACTATCTCGGAAATGACTTTTATTCATTTATTTTTTGACCCAATGCATCATGTTACATCAGTGGTTCTCAACGTGGGTGATAGCGCCCCCTTTTGGGCGTTTGAGACCTTCAGGGGGGCGGTAGAAGACCCAGAAAAAATTGGGGGGCCTTGAGATGGCCCAGGGGGGCGTTGGCAGGTAAAAAATATGATCTAAAAAGATAAATAAAACACGCTATTCGTGTACTAATAAATCAAAGTAAAGTTGAATATCAGTTAAATTTTGTTATTGTGTGTATTGAAATCATTTTTATCACGTGTGCGAAAATTTACATATTTTGATAGTTCCGGATGTGGATGAAAATTGAACTGAAAGATTCTATTAGATCTACATTAAATTGGATAATATGAAATTTTTTATTTTTTTATTGGAATTAAAAAAGTTAAAACTTCCGATTTCACGTGAAATGTCTCATATATAAATACAGGTGAAGTTAATAAATTAATTGTTTGTATCTATTAAATTTTAACAAGTATTTTTATTAAATAACGGGATTTTTGCAATCCTGCAAGAATTGACAGAATTATCTGAACTTGCTCAGTGTCGTCGGTGTATTCGGGAGTCAGCGAGTGAGCATAATTAGGTACCCTCCGATTTTGACGACTTTAGATGAAAAAAAGACAAATTTAACCGTGAAGACGTTGGTAAGAGTGTTGATTGGGTGGTTTGGTATATTTATGGTGTTGGTATTAAAAAAGGCTTTTTTCCGCAGCCGCGGTAGGCGCCCGAACATGTTAGTAGTTATCTATTCCTTTCGCTAGATGGCGGTACAACCTACTTAACGCTCACTAGGAATAAGAGTAGATAGTTGGATTAAATTTCGGTAGATGGCAGTAATATATTTCTGGATTTTAATCTGCACTACTTCTCGTGTTTTGACAAAAATGGTGTTCGAACATCATTGGATGGTTTTTTAAAATATTAAATTTGTATATCAAACAAATGCTATATCTACCCAGAGTTTTTTTTTTCCTGTAATCAGTATAAAAGAGGTAGTTATTTTGTATATAAATATAGACAACTTTTTTACATTACACTTGTTATAATTTTTTTTTTTTACATGAACTCCACACAGGAGGCCTTGAGGAAAATAATTTCCCTCAGGGCCTATGTCATCTTTGGGGATGCTGAGTGGAGGGTTTTTTTAAGGAAAGGAAGGGGAGGACAGTTCTGGGAAGGAAAAGGGTTAAGGCGGCACTCTTCGGCTGAAAAAGAAGAAGATGGAGAGATATGTAATTACGGGTGACCGGCCAACTCGGAATGAAACCAACTCAGAACCATCTCAGTTAAGTCATTTAGAGTGATAAAAAAATATTTATTAAAAATTGGTTAAATAGGTTACGTTAGGTTAGGATTATTGGCTAAATTAAAATATTTTTTTTCATAGCTTTTAATGACTTTTCAAGGAGGTGTTGAGTTGACTTTATTCTCACTTGGCATGGAACCGTAATCACGAATGTTAAAATAGCAGCGAAAATTGCGAAAAAGCTTAATAAAACATGACTCGTTTAAAATAGAGCAAAAATCTCGTGGAACATATCTTAAGTATCGTTTAAAGAAACATTGTGAATTTTTTCTCAAATATAACTTGCAAAATAAAAATTTTCGAAGCATACTTAGCGATTTTTTTCTATCGAGAGAATTTCATATAATTTGGGTTTCAGCGTGAAAAGTATCTAGATATTATCTTAAAAAATAACATATATTTTTTTAAGAGCTTAAAACTTCAAATGTTATAAGAAATCGGTAGAAATTCAAGTAGCGGCGGCAACAGGCAAATACAATAAACATTCAAAGGTTTGTTTTTTTTATAAAGTCTGAAATATGGTTTAAGTTCACTTAAAAATTTTGTGAAAAAAATTACCTTTTATTTGACTGCCTCGAATCGCCTTTTTTCCACTTTATCTCAACGATAAAGAGATTTAAATCCCACCTGAAAGCTTTTATAAATATTTTCCCATAAAGCAGTTGTTGAGGAGAATTTACTGTAATGTCTCGACCCCGTCTCGTATCGGGTTAAGTTTAGGGTCAGTTCTTCCTACCGCGAACATTTATACAAAGGGGGTGTTTAGCCCTAACTTATGAACCTACATATTACGTGCCACCTACGTGTTAAATTGAGATCTTACATGAACTGAGTGATCAGTGGCGCAACTTTTAAAACTTGTTTTGTTTTCATTTTTGAAATGAACTTCTTTAGCACCGTTTTGATTTGAAATTCGGATGAAACGGAAATGGCACTAAAGAGAGACAAACACATAATACATCTATACGATTTATTCTGCGAAAAAATGAGATAGAATGAAACCTTACTTTCTTACAATACCTATGAAGCGTCAGGTTGCATTAATTTGATTATAATCTCACTTTTCCAGGCTCCTATTGGTTGAGATTGTTTTGATAAAGTTTTGTTTTTACCGCGTGTAAACTGCACTCGATTTTTTTAGTATTTTAGGTGCACAACGGACTGTGTTCTTCTTGTATATACAAATCAAATTTCGTTTGTTTGTTTGTTCGTATGTTATGCGCTGCTAAATCGTACATCCGATTGCGGTGAAACTTTGGTGATTTGTTGTCTGCACGCTCGCGGAGGCTATAGGCTCTATGTAATGATAAGCTCTGGCGTTATGAAATTTATATAAATGCGTTATTATATTATGAGTATTAATAAAAGTGAGTGTATTTTATATATTTTAGCGGCAGGGAGGGAAGGAATGAGGGGATGGGTAATGTAGGAGGTGAGGTTAGCGGGAGGAATGACAAGGGAGGGGAAGAAGTGGAAGGCGGAAGAGGAACGCGGGGAAATGGACGCGGGAGGGGAAGGGGACGCACGGGAAAGGAAATGCGGGGAGAAAGAATTTTTTTCTTTGCATTGCAACGCACGTCGGGTACCAGCTAGTTTACCATACAAATTAAGAGTAACAAAATACATTATTTCATTGTAATCATTTCACTCCCCCATCTAACATTTTTACCTCTGGTGTGAAACCCTAAAATACCTGAAAATTTTCTTGATCCCTATCGCACTTCTAACAAGCGGATTGCATTCTTTAGAGCACGGATACGTATGCTGTTTTTGTTCTGCCGTCATTACAATGGAAAATGCTTAAGGAACTAACGTCATTGATCCCTTAGGCATCGGTACAGAGTATCAAACGCTCGCCCAACATACATATGTACACGATTACTATTTGTCACATGAAAACGAGTCACTTTTACGACTCTTCAAGACCCAGTTTCACTCGTTCTCCAGCTACCCAAAAGACGACATAGACGTTAATGTAAAAGGGTGGAGTTAGTGTAAAAAAATCATCAATTAAAACAGTAGTAAATCCCACTTTGTATAGGCAGAGAACCTATTAGTACATTGCTAGTCAATCCAAGGGAGCCTACCACGCCTCAAAACAAAGGACTACCCCATCAAAAGACGTGTGCAGTTCAAGTGGGAGTAATTTAAATAAGTTTAATAATTCTCTCCAAGTGTAAGTTGTCCAATTTGTTATTTAATAATTTCCTGAATGTTTTATTTCCAACCCCTGTACTGGATATTTGATATTTGCTTGTTAAAAGTTGGCAGCACTGGCTTGACATGCAGTGATTGGTTAAGATTTCGTTGGGAAGAGTAGGAACGGTCAGCCGAAGGCTGCCACAGGCCTATCCGGGTTTCTGCTCGTTTGAACTTTTCAACGGGTCAGCTGTAAAATCATTGTTGTTTTAGATGTCAGATGTAATTGCTCCTGAAACCATGGACTTCCATCTATAACTCTACTTTTTTTACTGCTCGGAATTTATGTTTTCATATTTTACCTCACAGCTTCATTTTAATACCTCTTGCTTTACTATCTATATTTTGTTTTAGTATATTGTTTATTCTTTGACTTATCGTCTTAATCATTGCATAGAACTCTGCTAAGAGCTGTGAGACTTACTATTATTATGTTATAATTTTTTTTTGGTTCCCTTTCTTCTTTTTTTTCTTTTCTTTTTTTCAGTTCTATAATTTGCAATTGTGCTTTGTTATTATGGCTGAACTGAACTTCCCCACTTGGGGATGAGCTAGACCCCATCCCTGCATAGTCAGGCGCTGAACATCCATGGAACGGAGCTCTCTCAGATCATCTGCGCCTCCCCCAGCAACATGTGTGAGCATGAGGTTTGGCCGGGCGACCTTCCGCCCTGCTTCCGGCAACTCGACGCTTCAGTCTTTAGGGTCTTTGGGCATTTTGCCTCTATTTCCCAGTTACTTTCTTCAAGGCACAACCGAGGAACTGGCTAAGGGGCGCGGCAGCCCTGTCTCGTTAAGGTTTGACCGACCGCCACAAACATTCTTGCTGGTACTGCCAGACGACGAGAGAGGGAACTCTTTCAGACTGCAGAGCCATTTATTTGTATCTAAACATGTTTGAATCTTCACACTGTATGCAGGGAAATCAGAGGTCTAGATTCGTTATAAGCCAAATGTAACGTCGTTCTTAAAAAAAAAATAGAGTCCTTGCGAGAGCCTTGAAGGAGTAACCATATGTTACTTATACCAGGGCGGGTAAACGGTGGATAACCTCTAATGGGTCGGTCATGGTCCCTTCTCCTAGACCCTTTGCACTCAAGTAGTTGTTCGCAACACGTGTTTTAAAAATAGATTCAAAAGCATATTGATATGAATCAACTCATGTTATCTGATGACGTCTCCCACCCCAGGTGTGATCCAACCAGGTGTAACGTACGTAATTCTTATTTACTTATTTATTATCCAATCTGCTTTCCCTCTAATCATCTTTAAAATCAGTAACTTAACGTTCACACGGAGCTTCAAAGCCTTTTCTCTAGTAGCGTAAAATCATTTGCTTAATATATTTACACGATATTATAGATATAGATTAGATTACCGCTAGATTGCCGCTCGTCCGCCGGCGTACCATCGGCACAGGCCAAAATAATCACTAAAAAATAATTTTGACATGCGATTTTAACCCTTTTAGATAAAGAAAACGTATGAAGAAGAAGGTCAGAATCGCTTGGGGCATTCTTGTTCATAAGGTATAAGACACTGTGAACCCACCTAGCGCAGCGATATTTTTTCTTTGAAATTGTTTATGACACGGGCCGGGAACTTTTCCCGCCTCTCGGCTGTCAGTTGGCGTCTTTCAAGTCTCGCGCCGCGATCGATGAAATGATCGTAAAACGTATAAATTCATCGAATAAACGCAAGTAATGTTATTTTTATGCATAGTTTAGTTTTCAAGGAATGTGTTTCAGTAAATATTACATAAGATAGCATAACTTTTCCTAACAGAACTTTTCCTCAATATTGAAAAATGACAAATAATTACTTTTACTCGAATCAAAAGTCCCATTAAATTTCAAACAGCATTGATAACATTTTACTAAAAAGGGTAGAACAAATCAAGGATCTCGGTATTATTTTTGATAGTAAATTAACTTTTGTTCCTCATATTAATGTCATAACTAATAAGGCAATGAAATGCCTGGGTTTCATTCTGAGGACGGTCAAAGAATTCAAATCAATTAATTCGTTTAAATTGCTGTACACTGGGCTGGTGAGATCTAATTTAGAATATAATTCAACCATTTGGGCTCCATTATATAAGACACACCAACAAAAAATTGAAAGAGTACAGCATAAGTTCTTAAGATTTATTAATTATAAACTCGGAATACCTATCGAAGAACTAAATTATGTATATCTAATGGAATTACTCAATAAAAGCGATTTAACGTCAAGGCGTGTGGTGAGCGATTTAGTTTGCCTTTTTAATATAGCGAATGGCAGACTGGACGCCCTCGATTTAACTTGTAAAATTAATTTGAGAGTACCCACGCGTGATACCCGTTCTAATGCACTTTACTTTGTTACCAATTCTACTAATAATTATTTTGAAAACTCTCCAATACAAAGACTTCATATACTCGGAAATAAATATACTTCAATTGACGTTTATCGACATCAATCGATTTCTAAATTTAAACTCAGTATATCAGAACATTTAAAATAAAGCCATAAATATCATGCACTATATAGCACCTTTATCGATATATTATTGTAGCTATGTTTCGATAAACACGTACCAAATACGTATAACAAAGATTGCTGTTTATAAACATAAATAATGACAATCTTATCTTATTTCTCTTTATAATTAAAATAACTATCTCACATTAATTTACGTGACCATATATTCTATTTTACCTTCTTTGTGTCATATCTAGTGTTATCTATGTTTTGTTTCTTATATCTTATGTTATCTTTATTTTTTTTCTTACAGTTATATTATGTTTATATTATATTTTGTTATTTCCTATACTTTACCAAAAACGTGTACTGCACTTTATGTAAAATCCCTATGGGCGTTTAAATAAATAAATAAAAATAAATAAATAAAAATTAACCTGCAAAATATTACATTAAAGTCAAAACATCGCGAAATTTTTTCGTTTTTTCCTCTGGCATTTGACGAGTTTAGCAAAAGAGATCTTTTATTTAAAAATTACAACAATAAACCCGGAAGTCTTTTGTTAATCTGTCAATTCGCTGGCAGTCAATTCTTCTTGAATGAGGCTTGTCCAGGTCTTGGCGGCGGATGCGTTTTCTCGCCTACTACACGGCGGGAGAGACTGGTTGAGGGAGATCTTTTGACCTCTCCAGCCGGACTTTCTCGACCCATCGCCTGGCACTGTAGTATGGGGGGATGGATTCATACGTCTGTCGATCCTGGAAACATTCCTACCCACCCTCATATCTTTTTCCTTTCCAAAACTTTCTCTCCCTTTCCATAAAAAGACACCTACACAGCATCCCCTGAGGGGAACTGGTCCTAAATGTAAAATATTTCACTCAGCAAATTTAGTTACACGTATTTGTTTTTTTTGTAGCTACGGAAAGTTTATAAATTTAAATTAAAAATTCGATAAGATTGCTAATAAGGAATCTCATGGTAGTTAATTTTAGAGAATTTTAAATGAAACTTTTATTTAAAACGACTTTTATTACTTTTAATTTATGTCACGAACAGAAAAGTATCCATGTGCACTATTTATGGCACAGAAAGCCATTTCACAGATGGTTTTATTTGATCATTTCATAGCAACCAACTGTGCATTCGACCGACCTGAAACGCGGCTAATAATTCACGAAGCACCGCTGTGCTGCGCCGTTAACATTTTTGCAAGACATTTCAGTGGCGTGCCACGGCGGCGGTCACATACATTATTGGTTATTGAGATATTTTTAATATTATTTCCTTTTTCTTTTCATGCCCATTGGGGCATCCATACTGGCCATCACCAAGAAAAAAAAATAATCATTCAAGGCAATATTAAAGACTCTCGAAAGAAAAGTGTGACACAGTTAAGACAGAAAAAGGTTAAACTGGAATAGGAATTGAACCAAGATCTTATTGCTTCTTAATTGTTTTTTTTATTTTCTTTTTTTTAACGTGAATACCGAACAAGAGCCCCAGCGGTTCTGGAGTCAGTTTAACCATGGCATATATCATTTCGTAAGGAGAGGGTAAGGTTTTAAAGGCGAAAAAAGGCATATTTTCATGATTTT
The DNA here is from genome assembly GCA_936435175.1 of Glyphotaelius pellucidus. Taxonomy (NCBI): domain Eukaryota; kingdom Metazoa; phylum Arthropoda; class Insecta; order Trichoptera; family Limnephilidae; genus Glyphotaelius; species Glyphotaelius pellucidus. The sequence continues at coordinate 24,920,568 of OW386558.1, read as the reverse complement.
TGAGATATGAATAATGTTAGCTTTTTTCTTTTATATACAAGTTATAGTATGACATCTGAAGTATCTTAGAAAATTTTTTTTTATTAAAAATATTAATAAATAAGTCCGTGAGAGTGAATATCCGGAGGCGCCTCGAAAAAAGGTATTATGCGATGAACATTATAACTCGTTAACGGATCATTTGAAACAGAAAAATTGAAATGGATTTAAAAAGTGATATGTTTTCCCGGGTAGTGACGAAGCGTTTTTTTATTTTTTTTGTTTTTTTTGCAGCATGTTGAAGTAAAAATGCAATTTTTGAAAAAAAAATGTATTTTGGTGAATTTGTTATTATAAAATGGAAAAAAATAGTAAAAAAAAACTCTTCGTCACTACCTGTTATTTTATGTGTAAAAATAGTGTACAAAATTTCAAAAATATCAAGTAAATTTTGAGTTAAAAAAAAGCGAACTTTAAAAATTTATTTGCGAGAAAATCGATTAAAGTTTTCTTTATACTCGAAATATACTTGAATAGAGCAAGAGGGCGGGTCGCTTAAAATGCTGTATCTTCGTTAGTTTTTCTCCGATTTACTTGAAATTTTGACACAATACTCACGACATGTTTTACAATTAGGATTTGTTTTTTTATGAGTTTTAAAACCTTACCACCCCCTTAAAAGAAATTCAGACCAAATCCGTCCCTTTGTACCGTACGCCTCAGAAAGATTTATAGACCCACGTAGTTCAATTATAGGTTTTATAAATTTAATGTCGTAATAAAATGTATATCGTAAAAGTGTCAAACCATATATTACAAATCAGGAATAGAATATTGATTAAACAAAACTTGACTCTGAACCGAATCGATAGCATTGGTTTGAGAATGTTCATTTACTGAGAACTTTTATAATTACGGTGACGATCTACGACTACGGTAACGTGACGGCACAAAAAGGCAATAAACATCATAATAATGCTGCAGTTCTTTCAAAAGATGAGATGCACGTAGGTCTGATTCCTTCAAAGGAAAATAATCCGGCTAATCTCGAATTGAATGTATGTATAAATGAATAATCCGGCTCGAAGGACCATTAAATATGTCGGGGCGTGTAAATAGCCCCAGACACGAGGGAAATATTACCCTATGTAAATTAAGGAAGGTTGAATTCTTCCCCATGTGACACAAAAACAGTTTACACAGCAATTCCAAAATCCTAAGTGAAAACAAAACAATACTCATTCAGAAAATGCAGCTCAGGCACTATGTCCAGCACAAAACGACACTAATTTTCATTCAAACTAATGATTCTTTGCCAAGGCGGTAAGTGCACAATGTCAACATGTGTATCACAGGAAGAAAGTTCAAAACAATGAATATAAATTTTCAAATTACTAACACGTGCCAGAATCAAATCAGAATCAAATCTTAGATACGACAATAATTCAGTCATGTGAATTATTTTAATATGATTTGAGTAGGAGTGACATCTCTTGGCTTTCACTAAAACTCACGTCGGAAGTAATTGCCTGCTTCACAGAGGTAGGAAAATGCATGAATACACTGTATCTCAATGTCACCTAGGTGAATTTAATATAATACAACCAAACATAGATGGCGCGTATCTAGTTATCATTTTCTTACATCTCTCTCACACGCCGCACCGTGACGTTTCCATAGACCCACTACTACTAACCGTGACGATAATTTAGAAAGTATGGAATATATTTACAAGGCTAATATTAAAATGTGAGTGAATACCAAAAATGACGAATGTAAATGCGCTGATGGTTTTGCTTTTGTTCTTAAACTTGTAATTCTTCAGCTATTTTGTACGCTAAGTAACAACAGCCGAAAATGAGACAAACGGTGAACATACGTCTGCACCCCCAAAGGAAACATACAATCATTATCATACATCTCCCTCACTCGTATTTTAATACTGTCCACTACTTGAATCGTAGTGAATCCGGGTAACATTATTTATTTGCTATTAAAAACTATATTGATTTTTCCCTTAGCAGATTTTTATTTTGTGATGTCCGTGAAGGTGTTAAACAAAAAAATAAGAATTACTTAAAACAATTGATTGGACTTTCCGAGGAAAATGTTTTAATAAAAAATAAATTAAACATAGAATCACGTCCCATTTCTCTCCAGTGATCACGTGGGAGTTGTTGAAGCATTACTCCTATTTCAGTAAAATAACGCGCCAATAAACGGTATTAACGTTTTTCGATAGTTTTGTGTAAATTATCGCCGTAATTTGGAGTTAATAGAGGGGAATTACAACGGCTTGTATCCATTCAGCCACTGAATACAAAAATTGATAGAAATGTTTTTTAGGGGGTTTATCCATAAGTTAAATCAAGTATTTTGAAATGTAGGTACTTACGTTAGTTTTAAGTCTGTAACTTTAAGTCACAGTTGTAAATTTATTTATTTATTTAATCAAGTTCTCCATACATCCTTCATCCTTCATCCTTCCCTTCCTTTCCTTAAAAAACCCTCCACACAGCATCCCCAAAGATGACCTGTGTGGAGCTCATGTAAAAAAAAAAATAAACAGTTATACACCAGAATATTATGGGGAAGATTACAAAATTTAAAGAAAAAAAAGTTTATGGGGGCAGTTTCACTGTCTTGTGACGTATGTCGGAAGATAATTACCGAATTCTCTGTAGGTTACATTGAAGATGTCGATGTTCAATACAGATTCATTTAGCAGTTGAATTGCTCTGTTTAATGGCATTTTGATAGGAAGAAGTTCTCGCTTTCGGAGCGTAAAAAAGTGCGTGGGATCTCCCACGAGTGTACGCGTTGGGTACATATAAGTTAATCTCCTTCAACATGGGCGGATTCAGTATAATGCCGGAGATTAGCTTAAAAAAGTGCTTACCCAAAAATATTTTTCGGCGGGCTTCTAATGTGTTAAGATCTAGCATTCCTGATAAAAACAACGATGGATACAGGAATGGTTAGTATGTATTTCCCCTCATATACAGGTAACGCTTAAACCCTTTTTGAACTCTTTCTATTTCTAGGATATGGTTTTGTTCAGAGGGAGCCCAAATAATGGAGCTATATTCCAAAATGCTGCGGACAAGTGCTTCATATTATGTTCTCCATATTGCAATTCCATTAGTAAATGATCTCGCATTACGAAGAACAAATCCAAATAAATAAATAAATATGTATGTCATTAAGCTACTAGTTATAAGTCAACCATTATAAGCCGTAGTCATAAGTATAAGTCTTAGATATAAGCCACTAGCTATAAGTCTTAGATGTAAGTCACTAGTTATAATTACAAATCTTAGTTATATTGATTTTATTATAAATTTACTTGAACAGCGCCCTTGAGGTGATTTCTCACAAAAATGGCGCTATAAAAATTAGCCAAGTATTATTATTATTATATAAATGCCCAGAGTAAGTTATTTTTTTTTTTATTTCACGGCCGTAGTTTAACAGCATCATACCCTGTGTCATGCTGCGCTGATCAAATTTTTCGTTCATGTGGTATGCACAGCAGATCGTGGTGCCACCCCTGGCAGTAGTTGTTTAACAGCATTTTACCCCGTGTCGCGCTGGGCTGAGCAAATACGATTGTTCTGCCAAGTGGTATACATAATATTTTTTTTCAAGTAACAATATTATTTCTGATTTAAAAAAAAAGTATTTTGATCATCACTTAAAATATTGTCGTAAACCATTGTAATGTGGTAATTATTGTACGCAACCATTATCTATAACTAAAACTCGTTTGAAAAGTGTAATCATTTTATAAACCAAATGTAAAAGCTAAATGGGCGTATGAAATTGAAAAGTAAATTAGTAGATCGCGGTGCTGACCCTGACTGCAGTTGTTAGGCACAAAAAATTGTTGCCCCTTTATTGATCTGTAAAGGAAGGTCTTACAGATTCTACTTCTAGAGACTTTCTGTTCAGTGCATTCAGACAATTCCGCACGGATGAACACAATACATAGATACTAAAGTTAACAATTTTGTACTAAATCTCCAGGAAGATTTACGTGCGTTTGCAATCGATCGGAGTTACTGATATTTTTAATTTAAGATGAAGCTGTACGTGAAATCCTGTTTAGATACTATTTAAATTAATCTTTACGACGAATCGGTTTACATTATGAGCATCAAAAAATATGTTACGGATAAATTGAAGCTTTTACTAGCTTTTCTATGTATTGGAATTACTTCCAATAAAATTATTATTTACATAACAACAAAAAAAAGATTTTTCATGACTTAACTATGAAGTGATATAAGAATTTTTTTTTAAGACATTACTCTATGGCTTAGACTATTTTTGAGGATTTGTATGTTCTAACTTTTTTTCATTATTATAAGATTATGAACAAAATAAATAAAAACCACATTTTCGCTTACTTGCTTCGTGCAAATACGACGCGCGATTTTAAATTTTGTAGGCATAAGAATTGAAATATTTCTAGCGTTTCTCTTAATTTAATTATGTAGACGAGCGATTGAGTTCCCGGTTACGAATCCAGAGGCTGTGGGTTCATAAACTGGCATGCTCAAACAAATTTGTTTAAAGAATTAACGCTTGATTTCACTTATAATGCATTAATATTCGTACAATATTTATGATATCTTTCACAGTTGTTTTAGCTTTCCGAATGGAAACGTTGCTTGAAATAGGTTTAGCCGTGATTGGTAACCAGACCTGAGTAGCTAGGTAATAACCAACCTTCCCCTCTCCTCATCCCCCTTCCGATCTGAGGGATACCATTTTATGCTATCAGCGGCTCCGGGCATTTGGATCTCTTTTTTTAATTTTTACATTAGTTCCTCACATGAGGCTCTTAGGAAAATAATTCATCAGGGTTTATATCATCTTTGGAGATGCTGTGTGGAGGGTCTTTTTAGCAAAGGAAGAAGTTTTGGGAAGGAAAAAGTACCAGGGTTGGATAGGAATTTGGGGGTCAGTGTGTCCATTTAAAACTTTCTGAAGTAATTTTATTCATAAAATCAAAGGCCACACTTCAAAATTATTTAAAAATATATTATATTCTTAGGTTTTTCTTTATGTTTGTATGCTTTGGACACGCAAATATTGTTTATGATAAAATTTATAATTAACATATAAGTAAATTTGTAATAAAGCGATAGTTGTGTATTTTACTTGATTTAATAAAAAAAATGTATACAATATTTATTTCAAACTAGCTGCAGTCAAATCAAATGAAAACAGTGACCTTCACATAAAACTGTAGATTTGCATACAATTCAAATCCACACCGCCCGCTCGTGCACCAAATACAGAAATTCTGCTTTATATATTATTATGTTCACCAATTTACACAAAACCTTGACAAATTATATACGTAAGCCTTCCTCAGGAATCACTCTATATATTGGTAAAAAGTGTATGAAAATCTATTCAGTAGGTTTTGAGTTTATCGCGAACAGACAGACGCGTCGGAGGACTTTGTTTTATAATATGTAGAGACGGTGCTAGGAAACTTGTTAAGCGTTTAAAATAAAAATGAATTCCGGTTTAAAACCAAAGCAACCACTTTTCATTCATAACTTCACACCACAAAATGTTCGCTTTACTGAAAATACAAAATAAAGAAACTACAAAACTACCCTCCATGGAACAATATGTTAATAAAATACATGCCATAATCCCTTACTTTGCGAGAACACCTAACTTCTCCCCAGGGGGTGGTGTTTGTTAGGGATGACATACTTTACTGTCAGAGCGCCGAATTATTAATATATTGTTCTTCAAGTTAAAACAAAGTTAATACACAGTTAATTCATTGTTAATACATAGTTAATTCATGCAAACAGTTGACTATATCTCCCGGTGCAGCTCGGTTTGGAAACTTTGGTTCGGTAACTTGTCGCAACTATTTGGCGGCGCAATGCACTTAAAACTTTCAAACCATATTCGGCAAAGTTTAGTCGTCACTTTGATCACTGAATATTATCATTTCTAGAAGCGTAATAGTGTCAGTATTGCTCTGGTGAAATACCAAAATTTATTAGTTAGCCACTGGAGCGACGGCTCAATTTAAAACTTTTTTCTCCAATTGCTCGAGATTTTTTGGAAATCATTTGGAATATTTTCCACCCACATTAAAAACAATCATACCTCCGGATTTTGATATTTAGACATACAAATTGATTATAGTTCTAAATAGCCAATTAATGCACCTTTCGTTTGTCGATTATCACATATTCGTAGAATTTATTAAAAAAAAAATTATAAAATCGTAAACTTCTACTTAATTACTTAAAAATAAGGGAAATTTTGCCAAAATTGGCAACAGAGCAAGTCGAGGTATTTTAAATAGTGCCATATTGTGGTAAAAAGCGCTCCAGTGGTTAAAATCGAATCGATGCTCGAAATGGCTTCAGCCGTGTTTGGTAACCAGTTGTGAAAAGCCAGATGGGTACTTTCCAACCTTCCAACGCCATCCCCTTCTCTCAGTCTCACAACTTACTCCATATTGGTATATCAGAGTCTCATTGGACTCTCTGAATCCATCTGCTTTGAAAGAAAACTGATGTCGCCAAATATTATAAGCTCTTTTGATTCCTGGACTTCACACAACCAATGAAATCAATCAGCTGTTCAGAGAAGATTTTTGATGTTTGGAAATATGAGAAAAAATTTCACTAAAAGAATGGTAAAATGGTGCTTACTTCGGGCACAGACACGCCCAGAATTCGCTTCTGTCGGTTTATTCTTAAGTGCCTCACTTTGAATAACTGTCAACAAACTAAATAAACGGCGATGAAATAAATAAGAGAAATTCTATATTTTAAACTTAAAACTCAAAAGCCGTCCACAAACCAGCTACCGAATTCAAGTAAAAATACATTTGGCATTGATACACAAATTTAAAATTTATATTAGAGTCGCTCCGAGTATATTAAAGTAGCCCCGGAGTGAGAGAGGGATGAGACGAATTAGATGAAGATTGGGAATTTCCTGGCTATTTGTTCAAGCGAATTTTTGATGCTAAACGGTAATCTTTCACCAGGGCGATAATGTGTTCTCAGATACCAATGAATAATAGTTTCAATCTAGTCCTTATAACACTTAACGGAACCTTGTTGAGGTTAAGATGAAGCTATACGTGAAATCCTATTTAGATTAATCTTTACGACGAATTGGTTTACATTATGAACATCAAAAAATATGTTACGGATAAATTGAAGCTTTTGCTAGCGTTTCTATGTATTGGAATTACAATAAAATTGTTAATTACATAACAAAAAATATAAGCGTAAACCACTAAAAAAATGTTTTTGCATGACTTAACTATGAAGGAATATAAGAAACAATTTTTAAAAAATACCCCTTTATGGCTAAGACTATTTTTGAGGTTTTGTATGCTCTAACTTTTTTCATTCTTATAAAATTATCCCCAAAATCAATCAAAACCACTTTTTCGCATTGCTTTTCTCGTGTAAATAAGACGCTCGATTTTAAATTTTGAAGGCATGAGAATCGAAATATTTCCAGCGTTTATTCCTCTTAAGGCTTATAATAATTGGAGTTACTCATAATTTCACTGTGTTCTCAGAGTCTCCCTATAACTGACTACAGAACATGAACGGAACCTTTATTAGGCAAAAGCTTATAATAATTGAAGTGGTTCACTGTGTTCTCAGGTACAAATAGTCTCCTCATAACTGTTGCTACGTTTTCGTTGGGTACCAGCGTAGGTCTTTCCGCCACTAGCTCAGTTGGTAGGGAAAGGTGACTCTGTTCTCCAGGGTCAGGGTCGGCAAGGGTGCCTCACGCTCGACCAGGTGAAACAAGGGGGCAATCATACTTCATCCAATGAAAAAGAGTGGGCTTCTCATACAAGGTTTATTGTGGTAGAGGGCATATGTTTAGGACAGTTTACAAGACATCAATAAAATAACATCCTGGCTAAAACAAACCATTCTCTCTCTCGGCGTAGCTTACGCAAAGCGGGGGGCGGCATCCTCGGACACGGGAGTTCTGTCATCACTTCGTATACATGAGGTCAGGACTTCATTATGAGGACACTTGCCACTAGGTGCAATCGCATGCGCGTGGGTCGGGAGGGACTCTGAGGTTTGACACACACGCTTCTTGTCGGGAGCAAATACTGGCGGGGAGAAGTAGTCCAGTCCGTGGGAACGGTGGCGCGGTGAAACGCGTGTAAACGGGACTACTGGCGTCATCTCTTATTTGTTTGTGTAATGTTGTAACATAACACTGTCTTAAGCAAATAGGCAAAGACTTTTAATAATTGATAATATATAATGTTCATAATTTCAGTGTGTTCTCAGATATCAATAATCTCCCTGGCACTGACTGCAGTACACGGACGGAACCTTGATGAGGCAAAGGCTTGTAATAATTAAATTTGTTCATAATTTCACTGTGTTCTCAGGTACCAAAATCTCTAATAGCCTCAATGTAGTCCTGACTGCAGAAAACAGAACGGAACCTTATTGAGCGAAAGGCTTCTAATAATAATTGAAGCTGTTCCACGGAAAGGGAACTCCAGGCAATGGAGAATAAAATCCGTGGAACTTTTATGAATAATTTTATTATTTGATTTGCGCGTTTTTTCACAAAGCACAGCAATTGGCTCCATGCTCCTCGCACTGTGGTTGCTTCTCGCACTAATTATTACTTATTCATACGCAAAATTCTTGTTGAATCTCGTTCTGTCGACATATTTAATTTTTAATGTGACAAACTCATTTGCCACCTAGACCTGCACAAACCACATCCCCTGAACCCGGGGACTCTTGCAAAAGACACCAAACGTAGAGAACCACTTGGAGTGACCTATGGCACGGGTGTTGCCTATCCAATGAATATTTGCTAGGGCGGCGGTACCCATGCCCACCTCACAAATTAAAGTATAAAGGTAGAATAAAAAATAATATCCGTTTTTTTTGTTATTTATTTTTGGGGTGTTATGCCGTGTTGCGCTACCTCTTTCTTTAGCCAACGTTTCAGAGTCAACGTTTCAGAGTCAACGTTTCAACGGACAGCGTTACAGAGTCCATCATCAGGGCAGATGAGCCATGAGGGACACTGTAACGCTGTCAGAAACGTTGGCTAAAGAAGGAGGTAGCGCAACACGGCATAACACCTCAAAAATAAATAACAAAAATACTTTTGGCCGTGAAAACCTAAAATCAGTGTTTATAAGTGAAACCAATCAAAAAAGAAAATCTTTGAAGTTTCACCAAAGCAAACTTACATTAATAACCTAAAAAAACAAAAATTAAGTGGTAACTTTTTGGTTTCAAATATTTCGAAAGAATTGGTTTAAGGGTGTCAAAAACGGACGTAATTTAGCAACTAAATGTTTCGACATGTATTAAAAAGTGTTATTTTATCGGTCATACCTAATTCTTAAAAGAATTCATTTGAAAATCCAATTTGAAATTTCAGCATAAATTTAATTGGGATCCGCGGATTACACTCATTGTCCGTCGCCAAACCGCGAGATTTTATCTAAAATATATTTAAATGCGGGATAATCCGGAATAATCTCTTGGTTTTTATTATTTAGTCCGACCACTTCCTTCCGCAGTCCCGTCGCGTCGTTAAATCCGGGTAATTGCTGTTCACAGCTCATTCCCGGCCATTCCCGGCCATTCCCGGCTATTCCCGGCTATTCCCGACCAATCTTCCCCAGGAGGGCGCTTATTGGAATATCTAAGGGGCCATCCATAAATAATGTCACACGAACTTAATGACTTTTTGACCTCCTCCCCGTCCTTGTCACACGCTGTCACATTTGTGAGACCCCCTCCTCCCTAGTGTGACATCACACGTTTTGGAATTTTACTTTATTTTTTTGAAAATTTTCCACAACCACAATGCATCTTTTCGCGGAGGGGCGAGTCGGGATATGGAGATATTTTTGTGATTTTATTGCGTGCGGGCCAAATGGGATACTGCGAGTTGTCGGCGAGAACAGGGGGTTACATTGTTTTTATCTTTTGATTTAAAAATTCGTACGTCAGACAGACATCTCGGGAAAATTCCTTCCTGTCATCTGGTGTACCCCCTCGTACGCCTTGTCACACAGTGTCACACTTTTCTGCACCCCCCCCCCCCCCTTAAGGTGTGATGTAATTTATGGATGGCCCCTAGCTAACAAACCAACTAAGTATCACACAATTTCTCCACAGTGGAAGGCAGATGCGTTGAACCGCCACAAAACATACAGTACCTAATGACTTCGCGGAATAACGCTCTAATAAACTGTTAAGTCAATTGATTATGTACTTGGTCAAAAAACTCGCCTTGGAAATTCAAACGTGACTTTGTCACAAATTGGCCAATTATTGTGTGTTTTTGACATTCGAAAGATGCCTGTAAGAGGGAATAACCAGACAAAAAAGGAAATATGTCATTTTTAAATCAAATTTAGACGTATTAACTCTTTTCCACAAAAATTTAATAATAAATAGATTTCAAAAGACTGTTTTTTTTTATCTAGTAAAGCTATTTTTTAAATTTTGAGAAAATATGTTTATTTTTAGCACAATACGGTTTTACCCTTAGGTCGTTGGCAGATTTGTTAAATTTTCAAATAAAATTTTGTATTATTCAACATATATTTCAAACCATGTAATCATGCAGTAAAATAAATTATTTGGTAAAGCTACTTTTCAGAATTTTAATTTTAGATCAAATAGAATCATAAAAAAAGATCCGCACCCTTGTTTTGTGCCGAAAATATTTCAGTTTGTCTTTTTATTTACGGTCTTACAAACTCCAAAAACAATTACAAAAAGTACATAATTTTAATTGTTTTATCATCACGAGTTTGAGCATTTTTGAAAGTGGGTTTTTATCAAAGCAAATTTGGAATGAAACAAAATCGATTTGAGTAAATATGTTAAAATGCTGGTATGAAGAATAATTAATCTTTCTCATCGGAACCGCCCTGTACCGTTGCAAGGGTACAATCGCAAGATCATAATATCATATTAACAAATTACAATCCGTGTTCAACGCTGCGGCAAGACTTATCACCGGCGTATCTAAATATTCCCATATTTCTGAACATCTCAAAAACCTTCACTGGCTCAAGTGTCCCGAAAGAATCCAGTTCAAGCTCTGCTGGATGATATTTAAGTCCCTTAACGGAATGGCTCCAGCTTACTTATCGGAAATGTGTATTCCAGAAAATTCCAATCCTCGACAATTAACCCTCAGGTCAGCAGCAACATCAGCTATCGGAAGGTTGAAGGAACCAAAACGCACACCAGATACTAAATTCGGTGAGCGTGCTTTCGGAGTGTCAGGACCTAAAGCCTGGAATGGACTGCCACACGAGTTAAGAATGATCACAGATTCAGCGGAATTTAGAGCTAAACTCAAAACTCATCTTTTCAGACAGTCGTATCCATAAGTTAAAAAACCTTTCACCTTCGCCTTCACGGCCCACGACGTTTTAAATAACTAATTGTGTAAAATATAACCAAATTCTTATTTTAATCTTTTGTAAAGGTCATTTTATGAAAATTTCCAGCCCCAGAGAGCTCTAAATTCACTATTCTTTCAAGATAAATACTAATTCAATTTTGGCATTAATCTTCTTATAAATGTAAAAGCAACAGTGATGAGGGTAGCAAAGGTAAATTAATGCAATGTCCAGTGTTTTCAATATAATGTCCTCCACGTGCAAAGTCGTATCATCCCCAAGTATAAACTTTCTAAAAAGGTGTGTTTATCGGAAGTGACCTGCCAGGTAAGTATGTTTCTGTATCTACTTGTAAATAATAAAATTAGATAGATTCTAAGAATATTAAAAAAAAAAAAAAAATAAAAATTGTAAAGCGCCCTTGAGGTGATTTTTCACAAAAACGGCGCTCTACAAATTGTCCAATTATTACTACTATTATTATCATCATTCGACGAAATTTAATTTCGAGGCCGCTGGTTAATAGCTCTTAATAAGGAACTCCAGTCCAATTTTTTTAATTTTTTAAAATGAATAATGACCTTCTAACTTAAATAACTGCATACTTTTTATAGTTAGTTTTAACAGTTAAAATAAATGGAAAAGCTTTAATTTTTCAAGATCCCCTGAAAACCATCGTATGACGTCATTATGACCAAAAGCCTTGGTTATTTTCAACAGATGTTGTCATTTTGTATGGAAGAAGCTATGAAACCATTCAATAAGTAAAACGTTATTTAGGTGGAATTATTTATTTATTATATTATTATATTTTTCAATATTATTACGGGAGAGCGGTATAAAATTTTTTTGAAATTATAATTTTTTAGCTTTACTAATATTATGTAAACCGAAGCATGAATTTTGTAAGCAACTGGAATCAGTTGTTCATCGCCGGCCATTTTGAATTTCAGCATTGGAGCGTTTTAATAGACATTACTGGGCATTACGATCGTTTTTTGTACAGTTAAAGTTTTTGAATATTTTAAACAATATAGATAAACTAATAGAGATAATTTATTATTGATACTGAATTATTTAGTTTAATGAAAAACAAATAACTTTGTGTAACACCACTATTTAATAAACAATTATCAACATGTTTCGAAAACTATGTTTTCTTCGTCAGGATAATAAGTTAATAAAAAATAACAAAAGACAAACAAGTATAGACTAATTAGAACATAGACAAAATATTAGAAAGGAGAGGTGATTAATTACCTAAAATATGTCATAATTATTATCATATCATATTAAAAACATGCCAGATAATATCCAACCAGCTTTTTACGCCAATAACAAATTAAAAAATTATATATTAAATAACAAGGACAAAGGTGTGTTTTTGAACAAATCTGGGGCTTATAAATTAATTTGTAATGATTGTAACTTTTTTTATATTGGGAAGACTTCTAGAAATTTTAACATTAGAGTTAAGGAACATCTAAGATGTTTAAATAATAATAATTATTCAGAATTTGCAAACCACATTTTGGAAACAGGTCATTCTTTTGATATTAATAAAGGTTTAAAAATTTTACACTCTAACACAACGGGTATACAATTAGATAATTTAGAAATTTTAGAAATTAGAAAAAGTGTTAATAGTAAATTAAATATTATAAATAACCAAACGTTTTTTAAAAATAGGCATCTTTTAAATTTATTTTCGCATTAATACTTATATTTATAATAATTTATTTGGTTATTTAGACTTCTTGTTTTGTTTTTAAAAGATTTTTTTATTATGTTAATGTAATTTTTTTACCCATTCTAAAATAATTTTTATATTTTATTTTATATAATTGTCTTTTATGATATATTTTAGGTAATTAATCAACTCTCCTTTCTAATATTTTGTCTATGTTCTAATTAGTCTATACTTGTTTGTCTTTTGTTATTTTTTATTAACTTATTATCCTGACGAGGAAAATATAGTTTTCGAAACATGTTGATAATTGTTTATTAAATAGTGGTGTTACACAAAGTTATTTGTTTTTCATTAAATTAATAATGACGCCACAAAGTGATTTTGCGTATTTTGAAGAAATAAAAAAAAGAATTATTTAGGCCTAAATAATGTTTCAATAAAAACAATAACTATTATATATCCAAATCTCTATAAACCAATAATACGGAATGTTGGATGGCTTGTCATAACTTCATACAAATATGACGGTGACTGGAAAATTATGGACGCGGTGACGTCACGCCTCACAAATTCAATAATACCAACTTGACAGGATGTTTTAATGATCTGTTTTAAAATGGACTTTTTAATATATTTTTTTAAACTCTATATTAAATATTATTTAATAAAACTTATATATTCAGAATCAGCATTTATTGGTCTATATGAACATATTTTTTTAACGTCGTAATATTTTTCACTGGAGTTCCTTATTAACGTAAAGATAAAAGATGCGGAATCACCTTTCAGATCTCAATAGCTTAGTGATTAGAACGTTGTTCCGGTAAGACCAGTCCAGGATGACCTGCGAATTGCGAATTTCACCTATTTATTTTCAGTACCATGATTTGATTCATATTTCGTTATTACTTTCTTTTTTGATTTTATATTACATTGATGTGTAACGTCCAAAAGGTATTCCAGCAAATTGAATAAAATTTTATTCTTTGAGTCAAGTTGAATTAATCAAATGTTTCTTTTCCTTCAAAACAAAGGAAACAAAACAAAGCGTAGATACGTTATGGGGATTTTTAGGCCTCCCAACCCATGAAAAGGCTGGAGGGATAATAATAGTTGAAGAAATAAATGTTTCTTTTCATCTGAACATTGAAGAATATGGACAACTTAAATCTGACGACGATCTGAAGAGTTTCTCAAACTGATTTTGTTTATTGCCTCTTTTAAAAAGGTTTTTTGTTTACCGCATCGATTCCCAGTTGCTCAAAGCTAATTAAGTTTATTTACTATAGAAATCCCGGTATGCGTTGCAATGTTACTCAGAAAGAAAGTGTTTCTTCCTGCGTATCCTTTCACCTTTGACGGTTTCCGTGGTCGAGGGGCATGACTCTCGACTTACGATCCGAAGGTCGCGGGTTCGAACCCGGGGTGCGCAAATAAATTTTATTTGATTAATTTGTCGTATTTCACAATTAATTAATTAAAAATAATAAATAGTTTATTTGCTTTACACAGTGGAAGATACATTCAGTATCTCTCTGGTGTAAGATCCCCATTCAGAATTGAAATGATCGCCTGAAATGGTTTTATCCGTGTTTGGTGACAATGTGCAGTAGCTTTAGGAAAAATAACTTAAATATTTTAAAACAAAATATAACGTACCCCGTAGGTACGTTCAAAGAGGATGTACCGCCGAATAACAAAAGAAAAAAACATATTTTCAATCAAATGCATCAATGAAAAATCTGCTTCTCTATTTACTCTATGTACTAGCCCATTAGTACGAAAAAATCGACACGTGAATTCCTTTGATATTCAAACCCACTTATTATTAAGGGTATTCTGAAGTCGAACAGAATATCTTTTACGTTTGAAATTGATGAGACAGTTCACACGCGGTAGAAATGAAACCTTCAGAAAACTAAAGTAGACAAGAGTGGTGAGGCTACGAAGCACCGCACGAAGATGAAACCGTTATTCTATGTCATTCTCTCGCAGGCTCAATCCTATAGATCAGGGATTCCCAAAGTGGTCCAGGTGGACCCCTAGGGGTTCACGGGAGACCCGACGGGGGTCCACGTAGGCGCGATAAAGAAATGGGGGTTCACAAGTTGTTTGTGGGGGTCCACGAACTGGTTTAGATTCAGACCCATCCCGTGCCCTATAACCCATCCCACCCCCCGTCTCATATCCCATTACACCCTCTCCTTAACAAAGTGACTGGCGTACAGCGCTCGTTGGTGTACCGGTTATGCATGAGATCTTAAAACGCCCAGCTTGGCAAGGGGGGGGGGGGGACATAATGGGATATGGGTGTACTGTACCTGGATGGAAACATGCCCCCCCGTCCCATATCCCATTACGCACCCTCCGTCAAGGCAAATATAATCGCGAATACTGGTCCATTTTGCTCCCGTTTGAAAACGTCGTAAAGTTTTGGGAATATGGTAGAAATGCACCAGCAGGGGGTCCACCGTGACCAGTAAAATTTTGAAAGTGGTCTACGAAAAAAAAGTTTGGGAACCTTTGCTATAGATGTATGTGTAGTATCTTTCTCTCTTTTTAGTTTCGCTTTTTCGTTTTATCGAATTTCAAAACACAACGGTACTAAAGAAGTTTTCACTTCAAAAAATGCTTTCGATGAATACATTTCATTTTGAGAACCTCTGATATAAAGGTATTGCTCGCCATCCCCTTTTTTTCCCTTTGACGCATTCTGACCGTAAGGCAGTTGAATATTTTAAAAGGAATTCAAATGTAACGTTTCCTAACGTTAAGTCAATAAAAAAGCCATGAAGTTTTTCATCCTGGAGGTATTTTCGTTTGCCTTTGTATCTTGATCTGTCTGAAGAATGAAAGTGCCTTTGTTTTTTTACGCTCGCGAAAAGAACTTTTATACCGGCAATTTTTTGAACTACCACAAATATAGATATGTTTTCAACGGAGCTTCGTACAGAAAGTAAAATAATATATTTCCATACAAGATCATTATACAGGGTTGTCAAGAAAATACGTGTCTCATCGAATGTTATTTGGAAATCGAAACGAAGTGGTTTTCAGAATCAACTTTATTTTGAGCTAAAATAATATGGGTATATATAAATATTTTTACAGTAGAATTCTTATTAGTTTGGTGTAAGGCTTGTTAAATGTTATTTTAGGAAATATAACACCTACATACGTGCTTGTAATAATATTCTGAATCTGAGAATTAGGGTTCTTAATATGGACCTTATTTTATATGGGTTTACCGAATTATTGTTATCTACTCGTAAAAAACGTGTTCTTATGTTATTAATTTTCCGAATAAGTCAGCTTATTTGCTTTCATACATACCTTTATGAATATACTAGCTTTTCCCCGCGGCTTCGCTCGCATGGTATTGGGAAATTATCATGAAATTACTCTAGCGCTTGCACTTATCACTTATCAATTAGCATCTCCGAAGAATCCGCTGCAAAATAGTACATGGTTATTTAATTCGGTAAATATTTCCCTATCAGGGACACGCTCAATACGCACTTTTTATTACAAAAACACTTAGGGGGTATTTCACCATCCTCCTCTTAGCTTATCCACACACATAATGAATATTAATAAATAAACAAATAAATACTTGCAACTGGTAAAAAATTCAGCTAACTTATCCTACATGAAGTCATTATTCATAGGTTTATGTTCCGAATAGTAAACACAGACTTTTTAAATAAATAAATCCTTATAATTAATCTAAAATGTACGCCATCGTTTGAATAATCTATGAGGAGGTTGGTGAAATACCCTCTTAATATCATTTAAATTATAATTAGAAGTAAGTATTCGAGTTTCCTGAATTGGAAAATAATGCATTTTAGTAGATATTTCATTAAAAAACAGACAATTTCACATCTTTTCTTCACGCCATGTTTTGTTATAATAATATTAAAATAGCTTTTTAGGCTAGTTTTTTTCTTCGTTTTTTAATTAAACCCAAACTAAGAACCTATTTTAGGGTCATGTGTTGGATATTTTGGATTAAAAAAGAGAAGAAAAAAAACTAACCTCAAAACTTTGACATCAATGGCAAGTGCGCCCCACGGTTGAATTTGGCAGCCACCTCTGGTCTGGAGCTCCAAAATACTTGAAAAATACCATCGACTCTGTGCAGAAACGGGCGGTCCGTTTGATAGATTCTCCCATCTTAACGAACGGGTTGCAATCTTTAGAGCACAGGCGTCGGGTGGGAATGCTATCCATGTTCTACCGGTATTTCAATGGAAGATGCTCTGAGGAACTAGCGTCATTGATCCCTTCGGCACCGGTGCATAGTCGGGAGACACGCCAAACGCGCGCCCATTATATGTACACGGTTGACATTTGTCACATGTCATGAGAACGGGTCGTTTTTTCGACTCGTTCTTGAGTTCAACAGCTCGGCTATGGAACGATTTGCCGGCATCTGCGTTTCCTCCCTCCTACAACATGGGTCTCTTCAAGACCAATGTTCATTCCTTCCTCTCCTCAAAAAGACCCTCCACACAGCATCCCAGATGACATAGGCCCTGAGGGGAATTATTTTCCTCAGGGCCTCCTGTGTGGAGTTAATGTAAAAAAAAAAAAAAAATGGCCGCCAAGCAAATATTCTTTTTTAATTTTAACGAAATAACTATTAAAATTCATTATTTTTCAATTCAGGAAACTGAAATACTTACTTCCCATTGTTATCTAACTGATGTTAAGGGGGTATTTCACCATCCTCCTCATAGCTTATCCATACACATAACGAATATTAATAAATAAAGAAATAAATGCTTGCAACTGGTAAAAAACTCGGCTAACTTATCCTACATGTAGCCATTATTCATATGTTCAAGTGCCAAATAGTAAAGTCAGACTTTTTAAATAAATAAATCCTGTATAATTAATCTAAAATGTACGTTATCATACGAATAATCTAAGAGGAGGATGGTGAAATACCCCCTAAGTGTTTTTGTAATAAAAAAGTGCGTATTGAGCGTGTCCCTAACAGGGAAATATTTACCTTTAATTCTTCCGCCGGGATAACTACTGTACTATAAAGTTACAGTTACCTATCACCTTTCTTTTCTGTGAGTCAACCACGATCATACAGTCCAAGAATCGAACCGATTATGACACAAGAATAAACATCGCAAGATCACCAGTCGTAAGTACCGTTGTGAGATACTCTGCTGTTGGTATGTGGGTAGCATTTAAATCCCTGGGAATCACGTGCGGTCAAGTGGCGCCAGCCAGCCGCGTTACCTTAGGTATATACAAATTGGGATGCATTCATATACTTGAAAAAAACTTTTATAGAAGATGGTAACAAAAGGGGAAAAAATTAAAATCAAGTAATTTTTTTTCAAGTTTTTAAATGTATTTCTTTTAGTTGTCCTTGTATCGCGTTAGTTTGATACCCACAGCGTTTTGTAGGAAAGAGTTCGTACTCGAGGTAAGTCTGGCATAAAGTGTTGCGCAATTGGCTGAATTTCCCTTCTGACAATGTTTACGCAGTAAAGTTAAAATGGCCGCCGTTTTTTTAAGGCGGAATGCGAGCATTTTTATATTTTACGACGTATTTCAGTTGGAATTGTTGAAAATTATTTTAAGGTACTCGTGAATGTTAGTTACCCCTGTCTTAATAGTAAGATGTTTAAATTGTGTGAATTCAAGTAAGATGAATAATGTAAGATCTGTTGTTGTATAAGTCCCTTCTGGGTAGGTACTAAAATCAAAATTTCTTCTGAAAAAAATGAGAATTTTCTGGAGAAGGCTGAGATTAAAAGAAAACAAATATGCCATAATATGCTGGTTCCAGAGAGAGATCGTATGCACGTCATCGGCGATTGTCTTAAAAGCCGTTCATAAAAACATCCTTTTCACTATGTGTTGGATCGAATCCCGGCGTGGAAAATAAATTTTATTTGATTAATTTGTGTTATTTAACAAATTAATCAGATAAAATTAATTAATTAATCAAATAATATATAGTATATTTGCAGCACGTTCCAGAGTGAAAGATACCCTCAGTGTCGCCCCGGGGTGAGACCACCATTCAGAATTGAAACGTGGCTTGAGCCGTGTTTGAAGAGCACATCTGAAGAGCCAGGTTTTTCCCTACCTTCCTCTTCCTCATCTCCTTCCCCGCCTTACTACCTTCAGCCTTACAACATATCCCAAAGATCTGTAAACCAGCGACAAAGATGCTAGGTTTTGTCATACACAATTCTAAGGATTTGACCAACCTTACAGTAATAAGGCTGCTTTACTTCAGCTTAGTGCGTAGCATTCACGAGAGTGGATCTCAGATATGGGGACCTGAGGACATCGTCTATGTACTAATGGTTGAGAAAATACAAAAAAAAATTATTAAAATTAAATATTTTAATTTAATGAAAACAAATAACTTTGTGTACACCACTATTTAATTAACAATATCAACATGTTTCGAAAACTATGTTTTCTTCGTCAGGATAATAAGTTAATAAAAAATAACAAAAGACAAACAAGTATAGACAAATTAGAACATAGACAAAATATTAGAAAGGAGAGGTGATTAATTACTTAAAATATCATAAAAAACAATTATATAAAATAAAATATAAAAATAATTTTAGGAAAGGTAAAAAATTAAAATTTAAAAAAAAAAAAAATCAAGTATTAATACGAAAATAAATTTAAAAGAAGGCGTTTTTTGATATTGTTATTAAATATATTGTTATTAAATAAATTACATGTTAATATTGTTAATTAAATAGTGGTGTACACAAAGTTATTTGTCTTCATTAAATTAATAATGACGCCACAAAGTGAATTTGCAAATTTTGAAGAAATCAATATTTTAAGTTTACTACGGTAAGGCTTACTTGAAGAGAAATAACTCTAAACTGCGCAACGCAAATGTTATTATTGTTACTTTACTGTTTATCATCAGTGTTTGTTAACCACAAAAACACAAACAAAATAAAACAGGTATTCAGTACACCAATAAAATGTAAAACGAATTGCATCTGCATTCGGAATCCTCAATACCCAGCTTACATTAACCGAATTGAATATATTCTAACAAAATTTTTGAAACACCTGTTGTATCTTTGTTATTTGTTTTTAGGGTGTTATGCCGTGTTGCGCTACCTCCTTCTTTAGCCAACGTTTCATATCTGCCCTGATGATGGACACTGTAACGCTGTCCGAAATGTTGGCTAAAGAAGGAAGTAGCGCAATAACCGGAGTCTCTAAATATTCACACATTTCAGAACACCTTCGTAACCTTCATTGGCTCAAGTGCCCTGAAAGAATCCAGTACAAATTGTGCTGGATGGTGTTTAAATCAATCAATGAAATGGCCCAACCTCATATCTCTGAACTATGTGTCCCGGAAAATACTGGTCCGAGGTAGTCAACCCTTAGATCAGCAACATCATCAGCTATAGGCAGACTAATGGAACCTAAACGCAAGCCAAATACAAAGTTTGGAGATCGCGCTTTTGGAGTATCTGGGCCTAAGGTTTGGAATAAACTCCCTCCGGAACTAAGATGCATAACAAGCCCAACAGAATTTAGGTCTAAATTAAAAACCTACCTTTTTGGGCTCTCATATCCTTAATTTAATTAAACCTATCTGAGAGTATCATACTTTTATTTTCTATGATATGTCTTAATTACACTTTTCTAATTAATTTTCTAATTACTTGAATCTTTGCACATCAATCTGTCTCGTTACGAATCACATTTAGGAAGATCAAATCCTTGTACTACTGTACCGCCCACTATAAAATGTTGCTTTTGATTTCCAAAATACACTCATCAAAGAATGTATTATATACTAATATTAAAATATATTTCAGGATTAAACACATATAACAAGTGTACACAATAATGTCCTCTGCGTGCGAACTATATCTAAATTTCTTAATAGACAATAAACAGTGTTAATTTCAAGCGACCTCCCAAGTATGGTCCTGTATACATTTTTAAGAAGCATCGCGTTCATTGATCGAGACATTGTACATATATTTTCTTATGAACCGGTGGATGCAATTTTTAGCCATTAGTTGTTTTAATTGTTTGTATAGTTTGTAGTTTTTCTAGATTTTAGAAATGTATTGTAAGTTTGTACAGCGCCCTTGAGGTGATTTTTCACAAAAACGGCGCTATATAAATCATCCAATTATTATTATTATTAATACGGCATAACACCCCAAAAACAAATAACGAAAATACTTTGGCCGTGAAAATTTAAAAACTTTCCTGTAGTATTGTTTTGAAAATCACCAATGCAACCCTTGCTCTTTAAAAACGGAAAAAAACTACGCCTGTTTCTAAATAAAATTGTTTCTAAATAAAATTGAGAACTGCCTTTTTGACTCACCTGCCTTATTGGAAAGAATTAATTCGAAATACTCACAAAACTCATCGCTCGGGCGTATTTGCAAATCTTACAAAGCCTTAAGAGATATTGAAGTTTTCCACAGTATTCTTTATCTGTTTTTATCTGTGTTTGTCACCCATAAAATACAAACTAAAGCACATAGTCAAAGCGCCAATACAATGAATTTATGCATACTGCAAAGGATTAATGCAATACTAACGGATATATAAGTAGGAAGGCAATAGGTTCATCTATTTAAAAATAAGTCAAAGAAGCGTTGCTCGCGGGCACACAGCGCCAGCATATAGAAAAAAAGATGCTGACTTAAGGCTCCATAGGAAGTATTCCAAATAAGAAGAGGATTTTTTTTTTACATGAGCTCCACGCAGGAGGCCCTGGGGAAAATAATTTCCCTCAGGGCCTATGTCATCTTTGGGGATGCTGTGTGGAGGGTTTTTTTAAGGAAAGGAAGGGGAGGAGAGTTCTGTGAAGGAAAAGGGTTTAAAGGGTGGGTAGGAATCTGGGGTTCAGTGTGTTCTGGTCATCCGCCTCCCAAGACCTAGACAAACCTCACCCCATGAACCCGGGCACCCCTGCTAAATCACCAAACGTAGCGAACACTTGGGGTGACCGATGGCAGAGGTGTTGGTTATCCAATAAAAGTTCCCGGGGCGGCGGTACCCATTCCCGCCTCCCAAATTGAAGAGGATGGTTTGAAAGGGAAATATGTTAAGCCGTCGCTAACTTTTTTTACATATCTCCTTTAAACATTTGAAGTTTTTAAGCTCTTAAAAAAATATATTTGTTATTTTTGAAGATAATATTAGATATGATCCATGCCGAAACGCAAATTATATAAAATTCCCTCGATGGAAAAAAAATCAAAAAGTATGCTCCGAAATTTTTTAAAACAAATCTATTTCTATTATTTTACAAGTTATATTTGTGAAAAAATTCACAATGTTTCTTTAAATGATACACAAGATGCCTTCTACGATATTTTTGATCTATTTTAAACGAGTCATGTTTTATTAAGCATTTTCACAATTTTCTCTTCAATTTTATCATTTAAAATATTAGCGCACTCTGTCTAACATTCGTTATAACGTATCTCTCCATCTTCTTCTTTTTGAGCGGGGAAGTGCCTTAAAGGGAGCGCGCTAATATTATATAACGATTATAATTAAGCGGATATGTGAAAATCAATATATATTATAAAAGAAAGTCCAAAAAAGCGTGCGGACCGCAAAAACTCAAAAACGAGTCTCGGTACGATCAAGGGAGTTATATGGTGTGGTAGATCTCTATCCTCCCTCCAGGATAAGGGTACCCGTTTTTACCTAAAAGGCGTGCTTTTGAAGATATAAGGGCTGCAAATTTCGCCTCCTATAAATTTCAAGAACAGTCTTCCGGAAAATGCTAGAAGATTCGATAAAACTCTAGAAGGTACTGGAAGGAATGGCGGAGTATGTCAGTGAGTCTAAAAGTTTCGAGAACGTTCTGGATGGTTTGGAACATCATTTTTGAACATTTCAAAACACTCTCGAATGTTGTCTTGAGCGAAACCGGGTACCGCAGCTAGTATTTAATAAAAAACGACTCGTTTAAAATAGAACAAAAATTTTTCGGCGAATTTCTAAAGTAGCAATTACAGATACACTCACTCATTTTTTCAATCCTATAACTTGTTAAAATAACTGAAAAAAGTGTTGTTAATATTACTCGGAGTTTATTTTGGGATTTTTTTTATCGAGGAAATTTCATCAAGTTTCAACTCAACATATTACGTATAGTTAAAAAAACCAAGTATTCAAAGAAAATATGTTTTGAATCGGAAGAAATTCGGAATGCCGGGCCTTACGAAGCAGAGACTTAACTAAATAAATACAAAGCAAAAGACATCGTAATTGTAGAAATTGCTTTGTACTGTCCTGCCAATGATAACTCCGTTGTGACCTGTTTATCTTCTTGTTCTAGTTTCATATTTTCATTGAGGATTTTTCTCCAGGGTACATTATTCTTGCCCGAATGCATCGGACTCTAAATCACTAACGAACTGCTCAAAGTCAAAGAGAATTTATCTGTTAATAATTATTGTACGCAGTCAACTAAAAAACTCAACAGAGAATATTCGAAGTACTCTACTCTAAACATCGACCAGGTAATTATCTAGACCAAGGCTGCCCAACCTTTTTAACAGTTAGGCGAAATTGACGATTTGAAAATCACTGGCGGGCCACTCACTACGGACGCAGTCTTATTTGGGTACTTTAACCGCAGATTTTCAAGAGCTGGAGGGCGGAATGGGGGGGGGGGGGTTTACATGGAAATTCTATATTTTATCACGACCTCTTTTTATAATCACATGTGATGCGTACGTATTCTTCCAATAAAAATTATGTTTCTCAATTCTACAACACATTTATAAGTGCTCTCGGAAATCGAGAATGGAATCCATGTAATAGGATTTCGCATCTCGAATTTTTACTATGTGTTTAGAATACCAGGCAGGTTTTAACTTTGAGATTGATTCTGCGTAAGGGTCCTCAAATAAGTGTTACACACGGAACAGTCAATTTCTCAGAATTTTGCTGCATTTGGTATGCAACTGAAATCCTCAAATGTAAAGCTTCATTAGATACACAATGAATCGGCAACTTGTTATTTAATTTATCGTTTTATTCTGAATACAAAACCGATTTATATTAAATCTGTATGCGACGAATTAAAACTACACTCAGAACATGAAAACGGATTTTCTTTGATTCTGGCAGCACATACATAGTCTGCAACTAGAATTTTATAACTGTACTTTGAATAAAAGAATGTTTTCCTTCAAAATGTGAGCAGATGAATTCATGACTGGAATTTTACATTCGAAATACAAAAATTATTTAAATTAAATATGTATGCGGCCAATAAAACTACACTCAGAACATGAAAATGGTTTCTCTTTAATTCTGGCGGCACATACATAGTCTGCAACTAGAATTTTATTATTGCACTTCGAATAAAAAATGTTTTCCTTCGAAATGTTTCAGCACATGAATCCACAACAGAAATTTTATATTCTGAACACAAAACTGGTTTAAAATTAATCTGTTTGCAGTAATGCGGCGAATTAAAACTACACTCAGAACATGAAAATTGTTTCTCTTTGATTCTGGCGGCACTTACATAGTCTGCAACTAGAATTTTGTAACTGCGCTGTGAACAAAAAAAATTGTTTATTTTGCAACATTTTTCAAATTGGTGGTTATTTTGAAAATGGTTCACGCGGGCCACTCATAATACGTTCGCGGGCCACAATGAGGCCCGCGGGCCTGAGGTTGGGCAGCCTTGATCTAGACAGAGTTTTGTAAACTTTAAAACCTAACACCGAAGATTAAAGTAGCAATAGATACAAATCTTACATTTATTTCTAGCAAAACAACTAGGTAAGTCATGCAAAATTACGACAACACTTTTGCCACAAAATGAACAATATTAGCTGGTTTCGCGTACGTTTTTAGAAGCTTGTAAATCAAGTTACGAACTTACTTATTTGGAATAAAAATAATAACGAAACTTGGGTTTCCGGTGACATTTGGTATGTTTTTTTTTTCAACGTGAAACATAATAAAAATCAGTAAGTATTTTACAGTAAGGGTCAGGGTGTAAGGTTGGGTGCTTCCTCGACTTAAGTCTCCACGTGATACCACTTCACTTCACGTGATACCAAAGGTATCACGTGAAAGAAATTTTATTCTGTTAAGTGATAAATGATGTCAGAAATCACTGCTAAGTCAAGTTACACCTGCACACACGTGCTGTTTTTATAATCTGTATTTAAAAAAAAAACAAGTTGGCCGTAAAATCAAATAAAAATAATAAAAAATACGTCGTCTCACACATATTCTTCTGTTATGACTGAGTTCGATTCTTGACGTGATCCGACCCAAATCTTTGAAGGACTTGGTCGTGCCGTGTCACATAACACGGTCAGCCCTGCGCTTTTAAACAACTTTTTTAAGTACTCTTTTAAAGTAAATTGCACATAACCCAACCATATTGTAAACTTTTGATTTGGTGTAAGACCACTATCCAGAATTGAAACGTTGCTTGAAATGGCTTTAGCTGTGTTTGGTGACCAGATCTGAATAGCCAGGTACCTCCCCCACCTTCATCTTCACCATCTCCTTCTCCTCCTCACTACCTTCAGCCCTACAACATACCCCAATTGAGATGTGTAAAAGCAAAGGCAGCAATCTCCAAAATATCGGAAAAAAGTTGTAAATGCAGTTTCATAGTGATTCGAATTGAGAACCTAAATTCAATTTGCAAATCTGGTTAGTTACAAACTCAGCTTTCTCCCATCAAAATCAGAGTTTGAAAATATGCATCAAAGGCAAAGATATCTATGTGTTTTTTGCCTTTTTTTCAAAAAAACGAAAGTGGAGATTGCTGCCTTTGCTTCTACACACCTAAATTGGGGATGCCATAGTCTCACCGTGTCCAAACGGGAGCAGTTGGAACTCTTGTGCAATATTCATTAAAAAAAACGAATTTTTATTTTGTTTTTTAATTTAATTCTTAATATTTAATTTTATATTCAAAACCATTATTTATTAACTTATAAATAAAAAATTTAACGGAATTCTACAAATTAAACTTGATAACAATAATTAAATTCGTATATTTTCTCTTTATTGATTACCATCTCTCTTTTTCATTTCTGTACTGCTTTGTGCATACGAAATTTATAAAATAGATTTCTCTTAAAATATGTAAAATTTGCATTATCTCCCACTGATTGTTTTGTAAATTCCTCCCGCCCTAAAACGAGTTTAATAAGTCATTGGGATTGCTTTGCAGCAAGATTAACATAGTAATTAAATAATTACAGATATTTTTTTCTTAAATTCTTTTCCCATCATCGTTATTGACACTTACTAATGGTGCAGTCAATAGAAGTGTTTGTTTTTCATCTTCTTTGTATAGAATAGCAGTAGAACACCATGTCAAAATCGTAAATCAGCAGTAAAGTTTAGATAAAAATTTTAATGACATCACTTGGCTGATATTTTTGGCTTTAGTGCAGTTTTCTGGCTCCGATAAGGAACTGCGAATAAAGCCAGTCAGCAAGACGTGATCCTTGATTGAACCAGGAATTTATTATTCAAGGAGATATCGAAAGGTTTATTATGAAACGTTTCAACAAACCTTCAGCAATAATAAAAAAATCTCTCGTTTAAATATCCTATTCTTCTTTCTTCCGTCAAATTAAATGTTTTGCTTATTGAAGTGAAACTTCTTTAACATCGTTATAATTTAAAACTCAACGACAAGAAAATGATGCTAAAAAGAGACGAACACATTCATGTGTAGGATTTAGCCTGCGAGAGATTGAGATAGACTAATTGATCTCCTCTTTGAGCGGCGCTTCGTAGCCTCCCTACTCTTGTCTACTTTAGTTATCTGAAGGTTTCACTTCTACCGCGTGTGAATTGCAAATTATTATTTTTTTTCTTATTTAATTCGGAACATGTTGATTATTTTGATTATTAATTAAGTGGTAAATAGTAAAGTGATTTGTTTTCATTTAAACAATACTTACAATAACAAACTTTCTAACATCGTTTCCCTGGGGTAGGCAGAGAGGGTAGACCGCCACACATCCCTCTAGGCGTAGGTTCCTTAATTCGCTCACATTCATGAATCGTCTTGTACTCATTTGATTCTCTTGGTTGCTCCACACTCATTGAGCGTACTTCTTCCGCAAGCCACCTACTTTCTCCTGGTACCTACTCCTTCACTCGGTCATCCGCTAAACATGTTTAAACCATCTGGGCACCCCTTTCTTAATCTTGTTCGCCAAGCTTTCTTCAGTGTTTAGTTCTGAAACAGCTTATGAACTAAAACCCATTTTTTCTTGATTTGTTATTTTCTCCTTTTGTCCTTCCCTTCCTTAAAAGACCCTTATTTACTTACTAGAAGAAGAAGATGATGCCTACCTACTTGCTAATGCACAATATTATTGTATTAAATCGAGAATTACCCACATTAAATTCAGTTCGAAAATCGTCGTGAAATTGATCACAACTCAGTCGTAAAATACTGATTAATATTACAAAAAGTAACGGAAATGTGTAACCACTTTTGCCATCATTTTTGGAAGATCGGTTTCATCAATATTTACATCCAAGCAGTCTATGAACACAACAAAGGTAAGGGCTTTCTCCTTTCAACTTGCCAAATCCTGTGACTTGATTTTAAAGAACGCAATCAATTGTCTTTGCATCGCACAAAACAAAGATTTACAGTCCATCCTCTCGTATGTCACAATATCGTTCGTTGACTTTCAGTCTTGCATTCTTTCTGGAATTCTACATATTTAACATGCTTTAATATAGTTTAACCACATAAAGGCCTCAGGGATCTCATTTCTACATCATACAGCCTACTTTCATCCTTCCTCTGTCAGATCCATACCTCATTGTCAAACATCGAAACCTTACACAATTATATTTTAGGTACTCACCATAGAAATGATTATAATATACTCGTAAATATTTTTTGAATTTCGTTAAACTTACTTCTTTCACACGGTGTTTGGAAACTGATGATACAAGCGGGAAGCTGGTGAACCATCATCATATGGAGAAACCAAAAAAAAAAAATTTTGAAGCTGAAATTTCCGTTTTATATATATTTTTAAACTTTTTCTCTCTTTCTGGCAACTAAAGTGTTCAAAAAAACTTTTGAAATGGGTAAACGGGTGTTTTAGATTCACCGGTTTCCCGCTTGCACCACTAATTTCCAGACACCATGTGTAGTCGAAAACATGTACATACTAATAGAAATAAAACACATAGTAATTAAAATCACATAAAATGTATAATTTATTTAGCACCTTAAAAATACAATATTATACAAATACTTTTAAAAACTAACTTACAGAAGGCAACCATTTATTTATTTAGAATTAACGGCACAAGTACCATTTACGTACATGATAGTTTTAGAAAATCAAAGTACAATATAGAAAGGAAAAAAAAACGAAAACAGAATATACATACATACTTTTTAGTCCAAAGTGAAAGCAATGAAGATGAAAAAGATGAAAAACCAAAACATAAAACTTGTTAAGCAATAACTTGTTAAGCATAAAACTTGTTGTTGAAATGTGCACAGCTAGAGTATATATAATTAGTACACGCTTAAACTTCAGTAGAGCCAGGTATGTTTTTAGGTTTTCACGGCCAAAAAGTATTTTTGTTATTGTTTTTGGGGTGTTATGCCGTGTTTCGCTACCTCCTTCTTTAGCCAACGTTGCTCATCTGCCCTGATGATGGACACTGTAACGCTGTCCGAAACGTTGGCTAAAGAAGGAGGCAGCGAAACACGGCATAACACCCCAAAAAAAATAACAAAAATTCAGTAGAGCCATATTAAAACATCAGCAACTTAAGCAAAAAAGTTACAAATGGTGTTTTATCCATTTATTTATTTGCTGTACAAATACCTTTAACACACATTAAAGCATTTTAATACATACAAATACATTACGAAAAATTATACAAATATACCATGTAAATGAACTAAAATTAACAATCACATTATTGGAAATTAAAAAAGGAAACAAATATATTTTTTTTAAATATCTCTAATGCATTTTTTTAAACTTCCTTCGGTGCTATTCATAATATCTGCTACTTCTGCATATTTGTTACCTAAGCTATGTACGCATGATATAAGGGAATTAAGTAAATTATACAGCAAAATAACTTACATTTCAATATTTATTTATTTGCGCCCTAGTGGGCTTTTACAAAAATAAGTGAACAAGTAATACAGATGTGTTATGTAAATAGTATACAATATACAATGATTAATGATTAAATTAAGGCAAATTAAAATTAATAGTGAGAAGTATGAAAAGCGAAATATGTATAAAGAAACATAGAAATATATAAATAAAAAGTGTATTCACTACGGAGTCTGAAATCATACATCTCATTAAAGTGATTATAAAGACTTTGTTTTAAAACTAACACGGAATCTTTACACATGTCTACAATATTCGCAAATTTATTGATAAAATGATGTAATCTGTTTATAGGTGTATAAGCTTCAAAGTTAGTTTTAAAATTGTCACAGAAAAAGGTAGCACTTTGCCTCGTGTTTCTGGTCGGTACGTATAATTTTATTTTGGCGAGAATAGAGAATTCCAGTCCAATTTTTTTTATTTTTTTTTATGAATAATGACCTTCTAACTTAAATAACTGCATATTTATTTTTATTTTTATAGTTAGTTTTAATAGTTAAAATAAATGTCAAAGTTTTAATTTTTCAAGATCCCCGAAAACCACCGAATCTAGTGTGACGTCATCGTGACTAACCGAAGTATGAATCTTGTAGGGATCTGGAATCAGCTGTTTGACTCCCGCCATTTTGAATTTCAGCATTGGAGCGTTTTCATAGACATTACTGGGCAATGCGATCGTTTTTTGTACAGTTAAAGTTTTTCAATATTTTAAATAATATAGATAAATTAATATTTAAATAATATAGATAAATTAATGAATAAACTAATAACACGGAATGTCGAACGGCTTGCGTCTTCATTTCTATTGATTTCTATACAACTTTGACCCAGGTGACGCGGCGCGGTGACGTCACGCCGCCAAAATCCAGCAATAGGGTGTTTTAATGACACGTTTTAAAATGGACTTTTTAATATTTTTTTAAAAACTCTACGTTAAATATTATGTAATAAAACTTATATATTCAGAATCAGCGTATATTGGTCTATATGAACATATTTTTTTAAAGCCATAATATTTTTCACTGGAGTTCCTTATTTCAGGGTTGTCAATGCAATTATTAATAATTTTATTTAGTAGTACAAGGTCAAGGATGATCCGCCCATCTGATAAATCAAAGTCAAAATCATCAAAAAGATATAGTTAATGTTTTGAATTGGAATATTCAGTTTAAAGTTAATAAATCATAGAAATTTGTGCTGTATTTATGTGAAATCTTAGAAATATAATATCAGCAAGATCAGAATAACACAATTTTATACAAAACGCATTAAAAAAGCCCTATCTATTTCTAATTATATATTTTAACAACCTCGCGTTAAATCTAAAAATTGTCGAAAATAATCATGAATTCCAGCTTAAATTAAAAAAGTACCTGAAACTACTGTGAGAGCTCATATTTATTATAATTACTTGAAATTATTTTTGAAAAATCTTGAGTTTTTCTTACTTATCATGTTATTATTTGCCATATTTTATTATTTACTTAATTATATGATTTCACATAATTGAGCATGAATTCCCTCACCAAACGCGCCTTGTCTCTTTATGGTGAGGAAAGATTATTTTCATATTCCTTTGAAACACTGTCTTACATAAAAATGTATACTTAAATGTAAAAACATATATGTTTTTTTTAATTAGTCATAAAAAGATACTACATATTTATTTATTTATTGAAACAAAAAACATTTATTTATTTATTTATTTCTATGCACAAGCATTTATTTATCAAGTATTTATCTATAGATCAATTTTGAAAAAACATTTTTACATAATATATTTTGTAATTTTATTATGTTGGGTGTAAGGTAGGTTTGTGAAGGTGAAACTGTGGATAGGTATTGTTGTATGTTTCGTGAACACCTCACTAGGAGAACCTGTGCTGAGGTGTTTACGTGTTTATTTATGTTTATGTATGACAAGTATTTATGTGTTGTAACAGAAAGTTTTATATGTATTTTTTTTTCAAATTTTAATAGTTATTGTACATTGGTTATTTAGAAGAGAAAAAAAAGTATTTAAATATATTAGAGGAATATAAAAAAAAATATATATATATAAACATACACATACATACACATCCATATAAATACATGTACCTGCACACATGCATATAAATATATATGTATACATACGTATACATACGCATACACATTCACATACACATACATATATGTACACAAATATATAAATTGTAAGTGTATGTATAGTTGTTGGATACATATACCTACATTATAAAAAAATACTTTGACTGTCCAACTAGGAGATTTCCCGTTTTAGGACTGTTGACGCAACTATGTATACCTATCTATATACCTTGTTCCATTTCTCTACCCATCCTTTTGTACCACAATTATCTGTCCATACAAATGAACACAGCAAATTCGTACTACTAGAATTGGCTCTGGTCTGAACTTTGTTGCAATTCAAACTAAAACTTCTTTTGGCCAAAGAAATTATTTTTATCAGGCTCCGCTCATTTTTAACAGCCTTCCAGAAAATATCAAGTCATCTAATTCCTTGAGCACTTTTAAAAAGATTGCCAAATTATTTATGTTAGCCGAGGATTGCCAATTAATTTTTTCAACCTTTCTAAATTATTAGCTAAATGATTATGTTTATAGTAATAATAAGCCAAATTAGTATTAGCATTCTTCTGCCAAACTTAAAGCATATTATATCATATACATATATTTATTATTTACAGCTTAATCGTTAAAACAAAAAAAAAACTTTTACTTTTTACTTTAAATCAGACCTCAAAACAATGGTCACCCTACAAAAGTCTACATGTTTACATGAATGTACTACCTAGCGCCAGCAGTTTAGTAATAATCTCAACCTGTAAGAAATGCAACAATATTGTTTTTTCAATATCTGTATAATTTTGTGTTATTTTGTCAATTGTAGAATTGTTAACCTCAACACAGGCTTGTCCTAGTGAGGTTGCTAATTGTTTTGTAAACATTTTTACCTGCAATGTAAAGATACAATAAAAAAATAAAATACTGACAATATTACCTACCGTACAACAATAAAATCAATATGTCAGTGAGTCTGTTATGTGCGGTGCAATGGTTCAGAATAACCTCTCTGTACATTCAAAATCCACTGTTGAAGAAGTCTAAGTGTGTTATGTGCTTGCAATGATCTACATTGATCTCTTGGCGCATTCAACATCGATTCTTAATGGAGTCTGTTAAAAGAAACTGTGCAACGAACATCATTATTCTCTCAGTTTTATATAACATCGACCAGTTTTATGGAAGCTTGTGCAGTGATTGACTTAGTGCTCCCTCAGACCCATAATATTGAGCCGAACATCAACCATAAGAGGTAAGTCAGTTTCCTTCCCCATTCATCTGTTTACCATTCCCCATAGTTGTGTCAAAGTATTCACAAGCATAACTTTTTTTTTAATATATTGATACAGTCCACTCCACGTGTCGCATTTGCGATACCAAGGACGGTCAAATTTCCTGGTTTAGTTCACATTAGGTAGTTGTTGTTTTTTGTAGAACATAATATTAAATGATGTTTACATTTGTAATTGATGTTACATGTTTAAAATATGTTACAAACAAATTTTTTACAATAATTAATTACATAATAGATATATTTGATGTACCCTCATAAATAAGCAGGGCTTGTGTGTATTGGTTTTATTTGACATGATTCAGTTCAAGTTTTCTGTATAATTTTTAAGCTGAGTTTTAAATTCTTTTATAATTATAATTCATGTTTCTAATTTTTTCTGGTATGAATTAAAAAATTTAACACCGAGATATTTATGATTTAGCTGTCCTCTTGTTTTTAACCCCCGACGCAAGGAGCGGTGTTATAAGTTTGACGTGTCTGTGTGTCTGTCTGTCTGTGGCATCGTAGCTCCTAAACAAATGGACCGATTGTGATGCATTTTTTTTTGTTTGAAAGCTGACGTAATAGAGATGGTTCTTAGCTGCAATTCATGGAAATCCGTACAGGTGTTTCAAGGTTATCAGCCTTTTTTTGTCGGAGGGTTTCTTAAAATTTTGTAAATTTGACTTATTTTACATTTTGGAGTACGAAGTATTGACGTTTGTCTAAGATTTCTGTTATTTTTAAAGGTTGCAACTTTATTTTGAATATTATCTTTATAAATTTGTAATGTAGCGTGGTAGAAGTATAATGCATTTAATTTTATGACCTTAAATTGTTTGAATAAAAGTTCTGACGAATACGAATAGGGCTTTTTTAATTGTTTTTATTATTAGTTTTTGTGATATGTTTATTGTTTGTGTTTGATTTGTATATGTATCGCCCCATCCTATAATGCCGTATTGTATAATTGATTGACAGAAAGCGATATAATAAAATAATATATAAAATAAATAAAAAAGTGTCGTAAACGAATTGGAATTGATCTTTCTGTTGCAATGTTCTCTATTAGGAACATGAATTGAAATCGATTGCTGTAAGTAGGGCTGTCAATGAACGAATTAATAATTTTAAAAATTAAAATGATCGGATACCAATCAACTATCAGACATTTATTTAATTTCAGATTTTTCACGAAAGTTATAGTTTACACATATTTTCAGTAATTTGAGGGGAACCTTGCAATGCGGCGAAGAAAATGGGTCAATCTGGCTCTGGACTAATGAGGAAAACAACAATACAAAAAATTAAGGGAGATATTAAAAAAATCCTTTTGCAATTCTTATTATAAAAACAAATTAACAGAACCTGTGATTAGATGATTGTAACAATAATACTCGCTAGAGAACCTTAATCTAATGGTGAGAGCACGAAAGTGAATCAACATAATATATCAGGGCTAAGAGCTGATAATTTACAATTTTAAGTAAAAATCTAAAAATCTTCTTCCGCCGCTAAACTTTTGTTCAACAATTTTAGTTAATTCAGTAAAATATCAAAATCTATTGATTCCAAAGGAATTCCAAGGAAGTCCAACATGAGAAAAAAGAGGTTAAGTTATACAAAAAGAAAAATAGAATAAACCAATTAGTGGAACCATAGAATAAGGAATAACACTAGAAATGGCTTCCAAATGTATCTTTTGGTTCTTGCTCATTTAGAACTTTAGCTTGACATCACAGAACTTTAGCTTGACATCAACATAACATTTTATAATGCTTGTGAAATTTAGGCAATGAAAGGTCAGACTTTTACATCACGAAACATTCACGTGGCATTTCTTGTGTGCTTCTTTATTCTATTAGTGGAACAGTTCTATGATCTATTGAAATTAGATACAGAAATTGTATTCAATTGAAACTTTGAATTGTTGCTTTAGAATTAGGTTATTAATTACCTTGAATAATTTTTTTTTACAAATGTGTAATGATGGTCACTGTTTTTATTCAGGCAATACCTCTAGAAATTTTAACACTCAAAGTTTTTGATTGATAATCGTTAGCCTGAATTTGTTAACCACATTTTGGAAATTTTTTACATACAAACATGATGTTGGTTTACAATTAGATAAATTAGAAATTAGGAAAATCGATTCTAGTCAATTAAATATAATTAAAAACCAAATATTTAAAAAAAATAGCCATTTCTTAAATTTATTTCACAATAATATTTATGTTTACAAAAAACATTTTTGTTTCATCTTGGTTACTCTTTTATTATTTTGTATTAATTGATAAAAGTTTTTAATGTATAAATCGTTACCAATTCAACTTTTTTTTTTCATTTTATATAATAGTTTTTCAAGGTACCATTAAGTAATTAATTACCACTATTTGTTGTGTTGTTGTCTTATTTATCTAAACTTCTTCATCTATTGTTATTTTTGTTAATTTTCGTTAATAAAAACAACAATCCTGACGAAGAAGCCATTGCTTTGAAAAATTTATTGATAATTTTGATTTAACGTGTATAAATTGATTTGTTTTCATTTAATTAAAATTGACGCCACAAAGTGAATCTGCAATTATTGAAGAAATTATTTATCTTTTTATTAATTGCATTGTTTATTGAAAGTATGCGTTAAGAACCATAAACCAGCGGCCGAGAATTTAAATTTCGTCGAACGATGATCTTGCAATCGTACCCTTGCTACGGTACAGGGTGGTTCCAATGAGAAAGATTAATTATACTCCATACCAGCATTTTCACATAATCGATTTTAAATCCGAATTTTATTTTATTTCATTTCCGAAATTTAATTTTATTTCCGAAATTCAATAATAAGTACGGACAGAGAACGTTTGAATACAACATACCGAAGATATTTAATTTATTACCTGACAATATAAAGCAACATAATTCTATGAATAAGGTTAAATATATGGTGAAAAATTGGTTATTGGAAAAAGAATATTTATTTTGATACTTGATACTTGATAAAATTTATGAAAAAATGTTTAACTGTAGATAAAAGATGTAAATTATAACTTTAAATATATTTGTAAGGAATTATAAGCACCTGCTGTCAAGCCAATTGCAATTGGCTTAGCGGGACTGGATTGTTGATTTATAAAATAAATAAATAAATTTAAAAAAAAAAAAAAAAAAAAAAAAAAAAAAAAAAAAAAAAAAAAAAAAATTTCATTCCAAATTTGCTAAGATAAATACCTACATTCAAAAATGCTCAAACTCATGATGATAAAACTATTAAATTTATGTTCTTTTAGTAATCATTATTTGAACATAAGTATTTATAATTTTTCAATAATGTCTAAGCAAAATAAGAATGTATTTTTTTTAAATATAAATTTTTAAGACCGTAAATTAATCGACAAACCGAAGTATTTTTTTCACAAAACAGGGCACGGATATTTTTTTTTAAGTTTTTATTTGAACTAAAAATAAAATTCTGAAAAGCAGCTTTCCCAAAAGTATGTTGTATAATACAAAATTTTGTTTGAAGATTTAACAAATCTGCCAACGACCTACTAACCTAAAACCTTATTGTACTAAAAATAAACATATTTTCTCAAAATTTAAAAAAAAGCTTTACAAGATAAAAGAACAGTCTTTTAAAATCAATTTATAATTTTTTTGTGGAAAAGAGTCAATACGTCTAAAATTTGATTAAAAATTGCATATTTCCGGTTTTGTCTGGTTATTCCCTCTTTTCGAATAATTAATGAGCTGTATCACATTTGGTAAGAAATAAGAATAATCGCACTGAGGTTGTTTCCTAGTTATTATTAATTTTAAAGAAAACTTTGACATCTTAAAATTTATTTCAAAGTTGACTAATAAACAAACAATAACACAATTAATTTTATTGATTTGAATTAAAGCGCTGTTTGATTTTCTACGTTATTTCATGTTGGTGTTACATAAAAAAGTAAAAGTATGTTACACAAATATATTGTAACAAGAAAAATAGTGAAAAGAGTTCTCAGTGAATGGGTACCTTTAGTTCTCAGTGAATAGGTACTGGAACTTTATATTAAATATTATATTGGCAACACTGTTATTTTTATCTGCTGAGTTGGTGAATCTGAGCAGAGGGTTCTCAGACAGGACTGGCCTTGAGCTGGCCATTCCTTGACAAGCCACAGGTGACTCCGGCCACAGTCCCTGTGGCTGGTCGAAGCAATCACTTCGCCATATTCATAAATCACCATGGTACTTCAAGATGTGATAAATTAAATCAACGCCCATCAGCGGCATCGGAAACTGAAGACCATCACAACAACAATAAAAATCCTGGATTGGATTCTGAGTGCCAGGGGAGCACATTATTTCTGGATTGGAAATCCAGCAACTGCAAACGAAGTCATTACTTCAATCACATCAACCTTCCGACTACACCTGGAGCCAGAGGTGCTCGCAGAGGTGCGGCCCAAGATAGATGACCTTGGCCGTCAT
Organism: Glyphotaelius pellucidus; assembly: GCA_936435175.1. Lineage (NCBI taxonomy): Eukaryota > Metazoa > Arthropoda > Insecta > Trichoptera > Limnephilidae > Glyphotaelius > Glyphotaelius pellucidus. The sequence goes on along the minus strand of OW386558.1, from coordinate 24,883,456 downwards.
CAAACTAGTCGGCTGGCTGACAACCGTCCTGGGACTGGACGTCGCACAATGGTTTTACAAGTATGGGAGCGTTGGAAACAAATCGAAAATTCAAATTGCAGGGACCACTAAATTTTGTTTCTCTATCTTGACATCACATACCAGCACATCTTTCCCCACACCACCCAACTCAGCAAAACGTTTCGTCGCTGCGTAACACGTCAACAAAGATTGACTTCCCGAGCAGTCAGGACGTTTGTGTGAAAGTGCATCTTTTATTATATAACATTAAGAGACAGGTAACTTTTTACACCGCTTGTTGGAAAACTTTTTTCAACATGGATTCAATACCTTCGGTATGTACCAAAGATTCATTTTCATTTCCTAATGTGACAAATTTGGGATATTTTTTTTAAAAAAAATCTCGTGAATTTAAAAAAAAATACGACAATTTCTGGAATAGTTAAGGTTTTAGTTTGATATTTCCTAAAATTTCGTAAATGTGCTGATGTACTTTTATAAATGAACTATTTTAGTATCATATTATAAAAAAAAATTTTGCGCATATTTGCGCTTCTACGGCCCAGCAATTTTTACATAATTTACTTACTGTTAAATTTGAATGCTTCATAAATATTATTTTTGTCACAGGTTCGGTTTCAAATGATTTGTTCTTAAGACAAAAGGAGTTAATTGACGTACTGATGAACTCAAAGTGCCAACAAATGGAAAAACGATTTTTATATTAAAAAAAAAAAACTTATAAACCTCACCAATTGCCTTAAAGAGGGGTCGGATAAACTCTGTAAAAAGACCGCGGGCTTCAAATTTCGCTTTAAAATAAGATGGACTTTTGCTCGTCGAGATGAAGCTAGATTTGTGATGGAAAATAAAAAATGACTTGAGACTCCGATTACTTTTATATTGTAGGCGATTTCTTCTGAAAACGGCACGTCGCGGTTATAAACACAATTTGAATGTAGTTCTGACCGATCCAAACGCTTGAAAACCAAAGTTCGGAAAATGCACCTCTTTCGCATTTGGCGTTTGCTACAAAAATGAACTTGAGAGCTTTTGGTCAATCGGTTACATCAAAATTATTAGATGAAATTATTCTAGGCGCTCAACTCAGGCGATCATCAGACAAGTGTACAAGGTATTTGATGATAATCGCTCATCTTACAAACAGATGTTCATTGGGACGCGAGAGATTGCGGATTATTCTAGTATTTTTACATCTTCAATTGTACCTATACGATTAGTTTGCGGGAAGTCTAACAATATAAACGTAATGTGGCAGAGTCCTTGCCCATCGTCCACCAGATATAACCGCCCGATTAAGATTATCAGAAGAGGCTCAGGAAGCTCGGAAGAAAGATTTTTTAACATATGTTACGTTACAAATAAACCGCCAATATAGAGGCGCGCGCATTACCCCCTCCCGCGAGCAACAAACCGAGCGGCCGCCAGAGCCCGGCAAGCGGCCAGTCTTCAGCAAGCGAGCTTCCCGGGCCCACGTTCCGCGCGAACATGGGCGACACAAGTTCAGTTTCGCCGGTTGTGCACTTCCGGTCCACGCATGGACGCTGCGTAGACTGAGAGAACAAGCGCGTAAAAGCCGCTGTTGGCCCATAAACCAAACGTGAGTCAATTACCATGTTACCCTTTGTGTGCAATTAAATGTTTTAGCCCTAACCACGCGTGATAGAGAGTAGAGACGGACGTTCAAACTAACTTTCAGCTAGGATCGTTCCTTTTATGTATTATTGTGTCTCCTAGAATTGAATAAACTGTTTATGTGATAACCTACCGTGTTTTGCTTGACGAGAGAGGCCCTGGGAGAATGGAGAAGCGTGAAGTTCCGAACCACAAGCACTAGCCTTGAGGTTACGAGAAATCCTGCTTGCACCGAATCCTGAGCTAGTTTTTATTTGGGGCAGATACAGCAACTAATTTGTATTAAATATGTGGGAGCTTTCTCCAACCCTGCCGATAGCATCAGCACGCACGCAGACGCTAACACTGGCGCTAAACGTGGGGCCATTTAAATTTTTTCTGTTCCACCACGGCCTCGTTCCCAAGCAACAATTGTAAACTCTGAAATGTTATTATGATGTAGTGTTTATTCCCAATTGTCTAGCACTTCCAACAGGAATCTCGGCGCGAACGTAATTTCGAATCACAATTTAAATTATTACGGGCGCGATTTTATCATTTGTGAGTCGTCACTCGACAAAATATTACCGGTATTCCAACGCAAGGTGCCCAACCTAGGAAGTTGTCGCTGCGAATAATACAGTGATTACAAAGTGTCGGCCGATTAAAATTGCTATTTTCAATACAAGTGAATAGTGGAAATAAACACAAATTAAAGAAGAATTTATTCAACAATTAAAATCATGTACATGATAAACAAATCATCCGCTTGGTCTCGAAAGTGCTAAATATTTTTAATAATATACTATATTGCAGCACGCTGGTACGTCTCTTAAACGGACACTTGCTGACACCTAGGGAACAAGTGGATTTAAATTCTTTCTGTCATTTGACAATTAAGTATTTTTGACTCTGTCGTCTGATGAAACCGGATCATGCCGAATCACATTCGAATAATGCAAAAAATACTAAATTCGCGTTGACGTGGATTCCTTGACATCTGACACTATAATACCTTGTCAATTGACAAAGAAGGTAATATCTTGTCGAAAAGACGAAGGGAATTCGCGTGTAAATACCAAAAATTGGTGCTGTTTAAAATCAGGCTATAGGAAGCCGCGTAATGAAACCATGCCCCCAAGATATTGTTGAATTCTCAAACAAATTACTTCCACGAAAACTTGTGAAAATTTTTTTCGATTTTTCCTTTTTTCGATTTTTTTTAATTTTCGAAATATTTTTTTTCCAAAACGCTTGGAGTTTTTCTTAAAAACGCAGTGCCAGAGGAAAATCGCTGCCCAAATTTTCTCCAGTTTCGGACTCTGAAAATTTTTTTCGATTTTTCCTTTTTTCGATTTTTTTAATTTTCGAAATTTTTTTTTTCCAAAACGCTTGGAGTTTTTCTTAAAAACGCAGTGCCAGAGGAAAATCGCTGCCCAAATTTTCTCCAGTTTCGGACTCTGAAAATTTTTTCGATTTTTCCTTTTTTCGATTTTTTAATTTTCGAAATTTTTTTTCCAAAACGCTTGGAGTTTTTCTTAAAAACGCAGTGCCAGAGGAAAATCGCTGCCCAAATTTTCTCCAGTTTCGGACTCTGAAAATTTTTTTCGATTTTTCCTTTTTTCGATTTTTTTAATTTTCGAAATATTTTTTTTCCAAAACGCTTGGAGTTTTTCTTAAAAACGCAGTGCCAGAGGAAAATCGCTGCCCAAATTTTCTCCAGTTTCGGACTCTGAAAATTTTTTTCGATTTTTCCTTTTTTCGATTTTTTAATTTTCGAAATTTTTTTTTCCAAAACGCTTGGAGTTTTTCTTAAAAACGCAGTGCCAGAGGAAAATCGCTGCCCAAATTTTCTCCAGTTTCGGACTCTGAAAATTTTTTTCGATTTTTCCTTTTTTCGATTTTTTTAATTTTCGAAATATTTTTTTTCCAAAACGCTTGGAGTTTTTCTTAAAAACGCATGGACAGAGGAAAATCGCTGCCCAAATTTTCTCCAGTTTCGGACTCTGAAAATTTTTCCGATTTTTTCCTTTTTTCGATTTTTTTTTAAATTTTCGAAATTTTTTTTTCCAAAACGCTTGGATTTTTTCCTAAAAAGCACGTGGCCAGAGGCAAACCTCTGCCCAAATTTTCAAATAACCCAAACACTTACAAATACGCGTTTTTTCGCAGAAGCATTTTGTAAAAAAAAAAAAAAATATATATACGTCCCCAGTGGTCAATCCCTGGCAAAAATTTCTTTCCAATTACGGATAAAGAGTCGAGTTCTCGTTTTTCTCCCAACGTAAGGTCACCCTGACACGACCCTATACACTATGGAAGTCCCTCAAGTCACGCTGGGTATAATCCCCCACATTTCTACGTCAAAAAAGGAAGAACTACTACAGGCCCTGAGAAGTAGAAAGATTTCTCCCAGGAATAAATCCAAAAAATGCCTTATTCAATATGCTTCTTTCTACAACAAAAAGTACATCAGGAAGTTGCAGTTTCAACAGGAAGACACCTCAGAAATCATCTCTACCTCCCTCACAGTCTCCGAAGCAAAACCCTTGGTGGTACAAGCCCAGGAACAGACGAAAATATATGATTTGACAACCTGGAAGACGAAATACAACGGACTCACGGATGTGGAGGATTTCATCAACAGAATAGAAGAAACAGCCCAAGTCAGAGGAATCCCCGAAAGTATTCTACACAGGAACTTCATAGACCTCATCGCTCCTGAAATGCTTACCTGGCACAGGATACATAAGAGAAAAACAAACTCATGGAGGGAACTCAAGGTGGCACTTTTATCCAGTTTCGGAGAAAAAAAGGCCCAACATAGAGTCAGGCTATCCCTACTCGCTATCAAGCAGCACTCCGGAGAGCCTGTTGCTAGATTCACACAGAGGGCAGAGGCCATCAATATAAAGCTCACCCAACCTGTCCCTGAAGCGGAACTTCTCCCGGTTTTAATCGACGGTCTCCTCCCCAGATACGAAAACATCATTACTTCTCAGAAAATTGCCACGCTGGAGCAACTGAAAGATGTCTGCCAGCTACTAGAGGCATACCAGGATCGGAAGAAAGACGAAAGATTCCCCAAAGAAAACTTTCGCCCAAGCACTTCGTCCGGCATAAAACCGGAGCACAACGAGAAGAAATCCTGCTCCTTTTGCCACAAGATTGGTCACTCCCAAGCCGCCTGCTTTAAACAAGCAAAACTTTTATCCTCCAAAGACACCCATTCTAACAAAAGGCGATCCGTCGATCGTTCTCCAAGAAGAGATGAAGGGAGGAAGTTTGGCAAAAGACCACGCCAAGACAATACCGAAACGTCCATCCCGGATCTCAGATTCATCAAACCCCCTATGGATTTCTCCAGACCCCCTCCCAATTGGACAGCCAGGAAGACAAAAAACTAGACCCCAACCCCCCGGGCCATCCCTCCCATAGGCCAAAGGAATGGTCGGAGTGGTTGGAACACGTCAAATTTTTTAAACAGGCCTTACCCCTCTCTACAGTTTGCTGCAAACAGGCAATAGACGGTAGACCCTTCGCGCATTTTTCCATAAACAACGTGGTTTTTTCAGGTCTCCTAGACAGCGGCGCCTCTGTCAGCTGCCTGGGCGACAACGCCCACACCTTATTCACAAACTGTGGTTTTAAAATGGGAAAACATTCTTCACATGTTACCACGGCAGACAACACTTCACAACTCGTCATCGGTTCTCTAACCCTACCGATCAATTGTGACCAAAAAACAGTTTGGATCAAGTTTCTAGTTGTACCTACAATCACACAGAAATTCATCTTGGGAGTGGATTTTTGGATGGCTTTCAAAATTGCCCCGCAACTGTTTAACAACCCCTCCGTCACTCCCCAAGTAAACGAAATCCGTACGGTAATACCCTACGAAAACTTGAACCCCTTACAAACAATACAATTAAATCAAATGATCAACAAGTATGAATCCATCTCCTTCGAAAGGTGCGGTTTAGGCTTAACCAACCTAGTACAACACCATATAAAAACAACAGGCCCCCCAATCAAACAAAGGTATTACAACCTAGCTCCACAAAAATTGAAAACGCTGGAAAAAGAATTGGACGATATGTTAAGACTGGGAGTGGTGGTACCCAGCCGCAGCGCATGGACCAACCCCACCTTATTAGTTTCAAAGAAAGACGGCTCAGCCCGTTTCTGCCTCGACAGCAGACGCCTCAACGCATGTACAATATCAGACGCCTACCCGCTCCCCTTGGTCAACTCCATCCTGGACAGACTTCGAAACGCTAAATACATCTCATCCATAGACTTAAGCAAAGCATTCTGGCAGATACCTTTGGATCCCAGCTCCTGCGAAAAGACTGCCTTCGTGGTGCCTGGCAGGGGTATGTTCCATTTCAAAAGACTACCCTTCGGTTTAAAAAACAGCCCAGCAGAACTACAAAGACTCATGGATAAATTGTTTGGCCCAGAGTTTGATAACAATTTATTTTGCTACCTGGATGACCTAATCATCATTAGCGATACCTTTGAAAAACATATACTTATTCTAGAAAAGGTTTTTCAACAACTCAAACAGGCCGGTTTGACTATCAACCTGAAGAAATCGGAATTCTGCAGGCACCGCCTACGATACTTGGGTTTCATAGTAGACGAAGAAGGCCTAAGAACAGACCCCACAAAAGTAGCGGCTATGACAAATTTTCCCCGACCTACAAATGCAAAAGAGGTAAAAGCCTTCCTCGGACTCACCGGTTACTACAGAAGATTCATAAAAAACTTCTCAACTCTCGCGGCGCCGCTCAACAAAATCACGGGAATCCGTAAAGGTACCAGTAACTTTTCCTGGTCTGCAGAGACTGAGTCAGCATTCAACTCCCTGAAAGAGGCTCTTCAATCAGCCCCAGTACTGAATTGCCCCGACTTCAATCTTCCCTTTACGATCCATTCGGACGCATCAAACGTCGGAATCGGAGGAGTCCTCACTCAAAATTTTACGGACGGCGAACACCCCGTGGCATACTTCTCTCGTACCCTAAATAAACACGAAAAAAACTACGGGATTACCGAGAGAGAATTGTTAGCAGTCATGGAATCCATTCAACATTTCCGCGGATACATTGAGGGCAGTAAGTTTACCGTCGTCACAGACCATAGCAGCCTAAAATGGCTGATCTCGCTAGACAACCCCTCCGGGAGATTGGCTCGCTGGTCGTCCCGCCTATCTCAATATACCTTCGATGTCATCCACCGTAAAGGCGCGGATAATATCGTCCCGGATGCCCTTTCTAGGATCGAGATAGCAACATTAAATGCCGAATTACCCAATTCTAGTCTCCCCACAAAAGACGTATGGTATCAAAAAATCTTTAGAGGATGCAGTGACAACCCACAAAAGTTCCCGAATTTTATGATTAAGAACGGACAACTATATCGCAACTGCAAGCCTCCACTGTCAATCTTAGAGGACTATGCCTGGAAAAAGGTAGTCCCTCTCGAAAATAGAGAACAAGTTATTATTGATAACCACAGTGCCGTAGACTCCATACACCCTGGAACTTTCAAAACATTCAAAAAAATATCTTTAAGATATTATTGGCCGGGTCTATTCAAACAAGTACGTTTATACATCTCCAAGTGCGACATCTGTAAGGCATACAAGCACAGTACGGCACCACCGTCTGGTCTAATGGGCAACCCCAAGCGTGCCGATAGACCACTTCAATCCTTTTCTATGGACCTCATTGGACCCTTCCCTAGAAGCTACGCCGGTTACATGCATATACTCAGCGTAGTGGACATCTTTTCCAAATACTGCTGGTTGTTTCCTCTGAAAAGGGCAACTGCAGCAGCAATAACCAATCTATTGGAAAAACATATTTTCATACCCTACGGTACCCCTCGTACTATAATATGCGACAATGGTAAACAATTTATAGCTCTGGAATTTAAAGAGTTTTTGTCTAAATATGGTATAAAGGATGTATTCTATAACACCCTTTACACCCCACAGAACAACACCGTTGAACGATACAACCAAACCATAAACACGGCCCTGGCAATTTTGGTTGGCAAAGACCAACGCACATGGTGCAAAAAATTAGACAAAATACAAGCAGCCATGAACAACACGGTGAACCTCGCTACAGGCTATACACCATTTTTTCTCAAACACGGCATGGAACAAGTAGTTCACGGTTCACTACACCCTGACAATTGCCTTCCACCCGTCCCTTCCTCCACAGCAGACCCCGCAGCAAATTACGCCCACCGCTTGGAGGAACTCTCCGCTATCTATAGTGAAGTAACAGACGCTCTACTATTGGCCCACCAAAAGAGCGCCGACAGGTATAACCTTCGCAGGAGGCACGTCACATTCAAGGAAGAAGACATCGTCTGGAGGAGAAACAACACTCTGTCACAAGGTGCGCTGTACTTCTCTGCCAAATTGGCACCCCGTTTTGTAAAGACGAAAGTCCTAAAGAAAATCTCAGACCTGGTTTACCGATTGTCCGACATCTCTGGTAAACACATAGGTAACTACCACATAAAGGACATTGTAAAAAGTGGGAACATGGAAACAAACTCCATTGCCACGCCCGTATAACCCCAACGGTTATTCCTTGACTCCTAGCAACCATTCGTCTACACCGTGACATGGATCACTATGGAAGTCAACCCTTTTGTTTCGTCACTAATGAGCGGCCTCTCGTAAACGATTGTCACTCATTGGGACACTCAAACGAAACCTTTCTAGCTCTGGCACAGTGTTGTCAACTGTAGCCAAAGTCATGGAAGAAATTATAATTCTCCCTTGTGGTTTCGTTTCATTTTATTTTATTTTTGTTTGTATAAATATCTCGTCATCATCAGTCATTCGCCTCTAATTGCTGCCCCAGGTGTCAAACCTTGGAAACATCGTTTTTTCTAAGCATGCACACCTCTACCTGAAATTGATCACTTCGGAGAAAGGAATTCCCTGTGGCTTACTGCAAGTAGTCAGAGACTACGTGCCCAAGGTTTTGTGCATCGTCACAACTCGCAGCATCATATTTTCACATCATCATGTCATACCTCGTCACCCCTTTCTAAATGTTAGAAAAATCTTTTTTGTACATTAAATATCGGGTCCTCGCCAAAGTGCATCTAACCCTTATGTCATATGTAGTTAAATTAGGTAAGCAAACCTGTGTAAACCCACGGCGGTATCAGATGTTTGCTACCCGTTCTAAGTTTTTTTTTCTGTTTTTTAAGAAAATAGAATGGCGCTCAATAAATAACCCAAATTGCTCTAGCTCTCCCCAGAACTGGATGTGGAGTCTGGAAAGTATCGTTATAAAAGGGACAACTTTCAACGTGCCTCTTCATTAACGATAAAATTTTTTACAACATTTCAGCAACATTGAGTCACCCTGGGTCTCAACTGCTCAAACTGAAATTTTGGGGTTGCCTTGTTGTGACTTATCACGTGCAAAGTACGAGGTCACAACAAGAAGCCAGGTCTCCAAGTGAACCACCCTGTGAACAACCCATCCCATTATTATAATTTTCATAACACCAAGGTGTGTCCATCGCAGTCTGTTTAAGTAAGTAAAACCTAGAAGGTCTTAAACACTCAAATCGGACCAATGTAAATAATTTTCCTTGTCAAACAACGATAAGCGCATGTCTTGTATTGTTGCTACCATCGTACGTGTAAGTACAACAAAAGTTGTACCATCACGATACGATACTCTGTGCGTAACCAAAAGGGTTGTACCACAAAGGATCTCTTTTGCGGTAAGCTTAGATGAAATTCACATTCCATCAGCACGCCAGAAATTTTTTTGTCCCTTAATTGTTGAAGTATAAAATCTTGGCCAGATCTTCAAATATGTTTTTGCCTTTGTGCAAGTCTTTAACGTACGCTAATATGGATTTATTATGCTACGGTATTGTTGTACTAAGTACATCAGTATGTCTCGCCGTCTGTATTGAATAGGTACCTTTATATGAACGTTAACCTTTGTTGCCATCATAGGTGGGAACCTTATAAAATCTGCCGTCATAGATGGGAATCTCAGAATATCTACTAAATGCGATACGGGGAGCCCGTTATAATTACTCTGTGGGTTTTTGTCAGAAATGTCATAAATACCTAGTCTTTTGCACCTCCCTTCAATACTGGGCAACCCAGTTGTAATTCGTTCATTGTTATCCGTGAAGACGTTATAAAACTTACTTGCAAATCTTTTGATTTTGCAATCTTGTACGCTATACGTGAAGACGTTACAATACTCACCATGAATCGTGCGAACGAAATAATATCAAACCTTTATGTGTGAACTACTCAATGTAGTCCACACCCCCTTTTTTGTAATCATTAATATGCCCGTGGACTTCCTGTCACAAGAACCCAGGAACTATCTACTATCTCAAAAGGACTAATCATACGCTTCACTCATGATTATGGGGCATCGTGTCGTGGGAGTTAAGTTGATGGACACAAAAATACCTAACTCGTTGTCTGGGAGACGAACAAAGAAAATCCCCAGGTTTGTGAGATTTGAGCAAGGGTCTGTCATTTCTCGCAAACAAGTAGGAGAATAAAACGACCCCTAATCTTCTGCCCAATACACGTAGAGGATTAGACTTTTATGTCAGTGTATTCTTTTGTCCAACACTACCAAATACTATTGTAATGTGCCAGGATGACTGCTGTAGACCTTGTTTCACCTCCACCCAGAGGTCGAATTTCGGAAATAGCCGAGTCCCCAGCAGTTTTCTTCGTTCAAATGTTCCCAACTATCACCCCTCCCCTTCCTCGAAATTATCCGTGAATGGGGATATATGCGTTACGCACTTGGCGTTTCGTTTGTCAAATGGGACAATCTTCATACGCGGATCCTTTCAACTTCCTACTCCTTTCCCAGTTGTCATTATTGTAATGTGCCAGGATGACTGCTGTAGACCTTGTTTCACCTCCACCCAGAGGTCGAATTTCGGAAATAGCCGAGTCCCCAGCAGTTTTCTTCGTTCAAATGTTCCCAATTATCACCCTCCCCCTTCCTCGAAATTATCCGTGAATGGGGATATATGCGTTACGCACTTGGCGTTTCGTTTGTCAAATGGGACAATCTTCATACGCGGATCCTTTCAACTTCCTACTCCTTTCCCACTTTGTTATAACTAATCTTGTACGCAATGTTTTGTTTTTCGAAAGTAGAAAAAATGCTACCGTATAGACGTGAGCATAGGTCATGGAAGACCAACTTCTTTCGAATGGGGAATTTTGTTATACGTACAATCCCTCAACCACGTATTCTTGGAAATGTATTTGGTAAAGAAAAAAAAACCAAAAGGGGTTACACAGAACCTGTCCTTGAATACGTACCTTTGTAACATGTATTAGGAATTAGCCACATTTAGTTAGCTCTCTCTCCGTCTCTCTCTCTACACGCCAAACAAATCCAACTTTTTCTCAACATGCACACTTGTTTCTCTCCAAACTTTTTTCATCATTGGTCTACTAGGCAGGTAAACTTCAAGAATTTTGTTCTAATAATAATTTTTGCCGGATTAAAAAAAAAAAAAAACCAGCAGCTCTGCACCCTATCTACATCTGCGCCTCTTCATGCTGCCCTCGCTACCGTCACGGAGGTCCCTTGCCTTCAATCCCTGCGTACCAAAAGCACCCGACCGCATCTAACATAACCTAGTGTGAGTCGTGCGTGTAGTTGCGAATTGTATCACCACAAAGAACCGACACTCAAAACAAACCCGAGCACGCCAGCTCTAGGTTGGTTCCTGTTCCTGTTGCCCTTGTGCAAATGTTCCTGCTGCCATTATGCAAATGTTCCTGCTGCATAATACAAATGTTCCTGTTGCCCTTGTGCAAATGCTCTGCTGCCATTATGCAAATGTTCCTGCTGCATAATGCAAATGCTCTGCTGCCATTATGCAAATATTCCTGCTGCATAATACAAATGTTCCTGTTGCCCTTGTGCAAATGTTCCTGCTGCCATTATGCAAATGTTCCTGCTGCATAATGCAAATGCTCTGCTGCCATTATGCAAATATTCCTGCTGCATAATACAAATGTTCCTGTTGCCCTTGTGCAAATGTTCCTGCTGCATAATACAAATGTTCCTGTTGCCCTTGTGCAAATGTTTCTGCTGCCATTATGCAAATGTTCCTGCTGCATAATGCAAATGCCCTACTGCCATTGTGCTGATGCTCCTGTGCCCTTGCGCAAATAACAATACCAACGATTGTTCACAAAACAATCCCACTACATACAAAAACCAGTGTACCAACCACCAATTACGATTCCACTCTCCAGTACTTCAATGGTTTCGTACTGGCTCACCCACAGGATCCGGAAGCAGTTACCCTTTCGACCTCTGTGACAGGTAGAACTCTCCACACCACCTAGAAGCCTCATCATGTGTTCTCTTCCTCGTATTTTCTTAAAGGCCCTAGTGTCCCTTGAGTGTAATCTCAAATGGGCCAGGTTACTGTGACAAAGTAACCTTGTAACTTCAGTGAAACGTTCAACCACCCCAGACATCCTACGCAAACCACGTTCGCAAACATTAGCTCACAGACCAATGATACAATTTTAGAGTTTTTTTTTCTATCACTGCATAACCCTTGTACCTTTCTTCAACAGATCCTTGTTCTTTGCAACTGTATTTATGTATGCCACTGCCTTTATATACATTTATTGACAATTCCTTGTTACACCATGTATCATCTCTTTTGTGTTCTGTTCATAACTATTCTCCAGCTAGGAATCTCTCTCTCTCTCTCTCTCCTCGTTTCTCTTAAATGTTTTTGGCACAAGTGCTGAAAAGGTAAGAGGATTTATTAGTCCTACAGCTCCATTACCACGTCGCTTTTATTGCGGCGAGGGGGGAAGTGTTACGTTACAAATAAACCGCCAATATAGAGGCGCGCGCATTACCCCCTCCCGCGAGCAACAAACCGAGCGGCCGCCAGAGCCCGGCAAGCGGCCAGTCTTCAGCAAGCGAGCTTCCCGGGCCCACGTTCCGCGCGAACATGGGCGACACAAGTTCAGTTTCGCCGGTTGTGCACTTCCGGTCCACGCATGGACGCTGCGTAGACTGAGAGAACAAGCGCGTAAAAGCCGCTGTTGGCCCATAAACCAAACGTGAGTCAATTACCATGTTACCCTTTGTGTGCAATTAAATGTTTTAGCCCTAACCACGCGTGATAGAGAGTAGAGACGGACGTTCAAACTAACTTTCAGCTAGGATCGTTCCTTTTATGTATTATTGTGTCTCCTAGAATTGAATAAACTGTTTATGTGATAACCTACCGTGTTTTGCTTGACGAGAGAGGCCCTGGGAGAATGGAGAAGCGTGAAGTTCCGAACCACAAGCACTAGCCTTGAGGTTACGAGAAATCCTGCTTGCACCGAATCCTGAGCTAGTTTTTATTTGGGGCAGATACAGCAACTAATTTGTATTAAATATGTGGGAGCTTTCTCCAACCCTGCCGATAGCATCAGCACGCACGCAGACGCTAACACATATTGCGAGAACTATTCTAGAAAATGTTCTCGTCAGAAATTTAATGAGGTAATGAATAATTTAATTTTAGTTTTTAATTTAATGTTAGTTACATCTGATCCTGTCATAAGTAGTTACAGGCAACCCCCAAAGAAACAATTAAATCGTTTTCCTAAAAATGCTTTCGGTTTAATAATTCCTCCGGATATTCATCCTTCAAATATATTTAGTACTGACGATGATGATGATTGTTCACCGTATGCATGAATGTTTAAAAGTAAAATTCAGCATTACTTGGCCTTTATTTTCACATAGACATGGACATAAATAATTTTAATTTTAAGATATTTTTTAAAATTTTATATTTTTTGTTAATAAAATCCAATAAAATCTAGTAAAACTTACTAAAACCGAATATTTTTATTTTTTATAACCGTACCGAAAAATAATATCACTTTTTTATTATGGTGGTGTAAAAACAAGAAATTTTATTGTGGAACAAAAATGTTTAGTTAAGGATTTCAGGAAAAATAATAAATTTACATGGGTAAAGGGAATAGTTAGTTACACATAAAATTGGAAAAAAATTATATTTGGTTAAAACTTGTGATTCTCAATTAATTTGGAAACGTCATGTGGACCAGATGAGAAACTTGTCAGTGAGTTGGAGCGATGATGAGTCGGATTTGCCAGATTCCGCGTCTGATGATACCAGGACTGAGCATTCTGAGAAAGAGTTGTCCAATCTGTGGAGTGAGTTAACGGTGTTTTCTCCTGATTTCAGATTAGCGGAGGGAGGAGAGAGGTCACCGGAGGTCGCAGACACGGCAATACCCGATGCAAGGCAGGAGCCGGCAATACCCAGTACTTCACATAGTCCCTGATCGGGGAGACTCCATCCAAGATAGTTAGTTAAATCCCCACAAGGAAGGAACGGAAAGCCTTCTGATTTATAATTTTGTGTATAAAATATTTATAATTATGTGTGTATAATAAGAACATGTGTGAATAATGAATATAATATTTATAATGTGCAGCAGTTTGGGGCCAGTACCTGCTTTTTCTAGCGATTTGATTCTAGTGTTCTACCCACGCGTTTGCCTGAGAGTATTTACAGCCGGCCGTTATTATACAGAGAGGAGAGTAGTAACGTGAAGTTTGGTCAGTTGGTTCCTGAGAGTTCGTGTTTGAGCAGCTGGACTTCAAGCCGTCGAAGGTCATGGTCATAATTACGCGTGAGCGAATAATTTTATTAATCATCATGAGATAATTCCTAACTTTGTTTAATTTAGCTTAGCATTTCAATAATCCTTTTCTAAATATGTATAGTTAATATACAGGCGCCCTTCAGGATTTTTTATTGTAATGCAACCATTTTGGGTTATACCACATGTTTCCGAGAATCGAGCTTAAACATTAATTGATTCATCATAGGTGATCAACCACCCCTGTAGATTCATTAATTAAATTTCATGCTCTACCTTTTGTAAAATTGAGTCTTAATAAATCTGCATCTAGTTACTTGGAAATTCCGTCTTCCTTCATTGAACTACCCACATTCCGAAAGGGATCAAATATTATATTTTAATTATGAGAACATATGTATTACTTTGGATGGCGGACAGGTAAAAGGATAAAACGGTAGGTATTACTGCTACAATTTGCCGCCCAACGCGGTTTTGCGAAGATTACCGTTACAATTTGCCGCCAAACGGGTTTTTCTTTCGTATTACCGTTACAAATGTAAATGAAGTATTTGGAGTCCTGAAATACTTAAAATAGAGATAGTAGATTGTAGCGACTGATTACAGGGGGAAGGATGTATCCATGTATTGGATCATTCGGAAACGTTCGGGTTCCGACAAAGTTTGTCGGGCGGCCGCGGTGCTCTCTGAGCCGAGGCAGCCGTCGGCGCGGGCAGAACCATTTTAGTAGCCTTAGTAATCACTCGCTACGTTATAGACAATAAACAGTACTATCGAATCCATTGTACATTACAATAAAAGACGAAAGAACTTACGTGTACATCTTATTATTTGTGGGCTAGTAAGGCCACAATAAAAGAACATTACACCTACCCACCAAAATAATTATTATACGGCTTGGGAAATGTTAACAGATAGATTTCAAATCTCTGAATTATTAATCTGTTTCAGACGCGTGTCAAAGAAATGCTACCCCCAGGCAGGGCTGAACGTACCCACGTGCCTCGATTAATAAATAGAATCCTAGGATCTAAAATCGATTTATTTAAAATGTAAAAATATATGTAAAATTGTTCATGCCAAATAAATATAACGAAGTAGGGTAGGAGTAGTTGAGTGAACAGGGTTTTGAGCGGCCCGGCGGCTTACGCTCTAATTGTGCGCTGGGGTTTCGATACAGCGTATAAGTAGGGCGAGACCGCTAGAATCAAGTCAATCAACCAGTACAAGCCGTGCCGACAACACTTCTTCTCTCTTCTCACTCGCTGACCTCGCCCCGAACTTCCCTCTACTCGCCTCTTTTATTTACCAACCAATGCCGTATCCTGGAATATGGAACATCTACATTCTACGGACCGGCTACGTCAAAAGGAAGAAATAGACAGCTCGGACCAGCTACAGCGCCACCGAAAATTACGTCCTTCACACGTGGTAAACGTCCGTAATAATAGATCCGCGCCTTCTTGCAACAATAATTTTACATCGGGTAACAATAACTTTCAGAATGCAAATTCATCTCACAGGAGTGAGACAAGGAATGGCAACAATTCTAAAAATTCCAATCCCAATTTTAGGGAAAATAACAATGCCAATCGTAACAAATATTTTAAACCTCAAAATGTGAATTCCAGAGATGTGCAATGCTTGCGATACGGTTACCCGGGAGTGAAGGCACCATCTTTTGACTGCCGTCGCTCAAAAAACTAACTTCTCGGGAGGTCCTAGCAGTGAACGGCAAAACATCGTTTGCTGAGATTATTTCTCGGGAGCGATTTTCATAGCTGGCAGTCGTGAGAAATTTCAATGACAACCTAAGGACTTTGAAACAGATGCGAGCGGCCGACAAGGACTGCCGTCCTTTCATTTCTTTCCAGGTTCTCTGAAACATCAGATAATATTGCTTCAACCGAACTTGGACTTCATAATTACAATATTTTTCGCTGTGACCGCTCTTCCTCTTCTAACAAGTGATGAGGGAGTGGGGTAATGATATGTGTTAAAAGAAAATACCCTTGCCACATTCTAAAATCGTCTAATAATGTATCTATCTGAACAATTATTCATCTGTGTTCCACTTGGTTCCAAGAAATTTGTCATTGGTTGTGTCTACATTCCCCCCTCCTCTCCAAAAAAGAACTTCACGTAACATTTAATACATACAGCTATATGTTTCATGAAATGCGTATCATTCCCGCAATGAGTTTATTAACTCCTGGGAGTACAATGCTTTATATAATATACTATATTTTGTATTGTATACTTTTGATAAATAAAAAATAAAATAAATAATGAAACAGTGGAGCTAGTTTCTATAAACGCCGATTCACTGTTTATTTGCGGTGATTACAATCTGCCAAAAATAGTGTGGCTTAATGATGGTCAGGGTGTGAAAAATCCTATTAACATTTCCCCTCAAGCTTCGATTATAGTAAATTCCTTTGCCTTGAATTGAATTGAAACTTCAATATGTTTCAATTAAACTCCATCAATAACTGTCTAGGTTACTGTCTTGATCTGATATTTACCAATATGCCTAGCGTTTCTGTAAGTGAAGCTACTGACTCAATGTTAACAATTGATAAATATCATCCTCCACTCGATATAAACTTCACTAATCCATTCAAATGCGATACTTTAAAATCAAAAGTTACGTACCACTACACATTTAACAAAGGCGACTATACTGGCATGAACAGTTATCTTGCCCAATTTGACTGGTCATCCATGTTATCAAACACCAATATTAACGATGCTATACTTAAATTTAATCAATGTATAACTCATGCTATAGACTTGTTTGTTCCAAGGGGAACTTATTCCCAGCCTAAATTTCCCATTTGGTTCAGTTTGAAACCACAGCAACCGATTATTGAAAAAAAAAGAAAATACACAATTTTTTCATTTAAAAATAATATATAGTATATTTGCGGCACGTTCCAGAGTGGAAGATACTATCAGTATCGCCCTGGTGTAAGACCACCATTCAGAATTGAAACGTTGCTTGAAATGGCTTTAGCCGTGTTTAGTGACCAGATCTGAATAGCCAGGTGCTTCCTTACCTTCCTCTTCCCCATCTCCTTCCCCTCCCCACTACCTTCAGCCTCACAACATACCCCAATTGGGGATGCCATAGTCTCACTGGCTCCAGACGGGAGCAGTTGGGACTCTTGTGCGGTATTTCATATAAAAAAAAATAAAAAAAAATAAAAAAAAATTCAAAATAACGAACAACTTAGCGCTCTATCAACAATTTTCTCATTTAAGAGAACTATCGAAAACTGAATCTACTACGTGCTACAAATCCTATATTGAATCCACTGAGACAAATTTAAATCTTAACCCTAAACAATTCTGGAAATTCTTTTTTTTAATTTAATTTTTTTTTTATATGAAATACCGCACAAGAGTTCCAACTGCTCCACTCTGGAGCCAGTGAGACTATGGCATCCCCAATTGGGGTATGTTGTGTGGCTGAAGGTAGTGGGGAGGGGAAGGAGATAGGGAAGAGGAAGGTGGGGAAGTACCTGGCTATTGAGATCTGGTTACTAAACACGGCTAATGCCATTTCGAACAACGTTTCAATTCTGAATGGTGGTCTTACACCAGCAAGCAAAAACGTATTGGGAATGATCTCCCTTCAAGTTTATTCTTTAATGAAACGCTACCAACGATATTGACATTGCCAACCTTTTTACTGAACACTTTTCCTCCGTCTATTCTGATAGCACTTGCACCATCCCTCCCCTTAACTATACTAATACTGTTGACCTTAATAATTGCCAAATCACACTTATTGATGTCTTCAACTCCTTAAAAAATCTTCCCAGCAAATCAAACACTGGTCCGGACGGTATACCTGAAATAATGTAAATTTATTGTATCAAAGCCAATTTGCTAATTATATAACTTATCTCTATCATTTGCCACTTTTCCGGACTCCTGGAAGGTTTCCTATATAAGACCTATTTTTAAGTCGGGTAATAAGTCGATCGTTGAAAACTATAGGCCTATATCGATATTATCTCATATTCCTAAAATCTTTGAGTCTATAATCACAAAGGAAATAACACTTTTTTTCAAAAATGTACTGATTGAGGAACAGCATAGCTTTAGATCTGCAAAATCTACCACTACAAACTTACTCTCCTTCATCAACACTATTTTCAACGGTCTAGAAGATAAATCACAAGTAGATGTTCTATATACCGACTTTTCTAAAGCTTTTGACAAAGTGAACCACTTAATCCTCATGGCCAAGCTACAAGCTATAGGTATACGAAACCCATTGTTATCCTTATTTAATTCTTATTTAAGCGATAGAAAACAAAGAGTTAAAATAAATAACATTGAGTCTATTATTATTAAAGTAACATCCGGCGTACCGCAAGGAGCACACCTAGCCCGCTTCTTTTCAACTTATTTATAAACGACATTATTAGTATTTTCTCTCATTTACGCTTTTGGCTTTTTGCTGATGACAATAAGATCCTAAAAATAATAAAAAATTACCATGACTGCCTTCTTTTACAATCAGATATTGACACATTCAATGACTGGTGTAAAATTAATTGCTTGAAACTAAATGTAAACAAAATAATAATTGCTTAGCAACTGTCCAATCTAATAAAGATTTTGGTGTCACTCTGGATAGCAAGCTTTCTTTTCGGGAACATATAAATGTGATTGTTAACAAATCTCTCAAGCTACTTGGTTTCATCACTAGAATCACTTCTGACTTCAAAAACATAAATACCCTAAGAACTCTTTACTGCTCCTTGGTCCGCCCCCATCTTGAATATGCTTGTGTTATATGGTCTCCTTTTTATGCTATCCATTTTCTTCATATTGAGTCCGTTCAACATCGGTTCCTAAAAGGGATTGCTAGGAGGCTAGGATTAGAACCAGGCAATTACTCATATAATGAAATCGAACAAACTATAAACCTTGCTCCTTTAGAAGACCGCCGGAAAAAATCTGATCTCATTTGTGTCTTCAAAATTATCAACTATATTATTGACTCACCTACATTATTATAGCTTATCTCATTCAATATACCTTCTCGTAGACTCAGAAATAAAGAACTGCTCTTCCTCAATCAACACTCGACTAATTATGGTTATAATTCACCACTATCCAGAATGTGTAGAATGGTCAACTCACGAAAATGATTTTTGTCGCTCACTAAACATTGAAGATATTTTATATTATTCTATTTTTAGCAGTCACATTTTGACACTTCTATTTCACTTCTATTTTCTTATGTTTATCTGTTTGGCTTCGCTTTCATGTACTTTCTTTATTCTTATAATGTACATTTTCTAAAATTTTGTGTCACTTGGTTGTAAATTGGACGTAAGTCCGTTAATAATAAATAAATAAATAAAAATTATTGACACGGGTGATTGTTTGCCAATTAAGCAACGCGTTTATCCTATTTCGCCGCATTTACTTCCCGAGATACACAAAGAGTTAGATAGACTTTTGGCATTAGGGGTGGTAGAACCTAGCAACAGTTCTTGGAACAATCCGATTGTTTTGGTTCCAAAGAAAAACGGCTCTTTCAGGTTATGTCTAGACAGCAGAAAATTAAACTCAATTTCTAAACGCGACGCATACATGATGCCGTTCATTTCGGACATTCTGAATAGCTTAGGAGGTGCACGATACCTGTCAACATTAGACTTGAATGACGCGTTCTTTCAGATACCTCTAGAGGAAATGTCTAAAGAAAAGATAGTTTTTACCATTTCCAAAAGAGGATTGTTCCATTTCGTCACCATGCCATTTGGATTACACGGGGCGAGCTCGCGAATGATGCGTTTAATGGACAAAGTATTAGGTCCTCAGCTTGCAACAGGTTTGATAACAGTACCTACACGCGACGATTTTACGGCTGTCAACACTACGTGTTGGAGAGAGAGAGAGGGAACGCAGGAGCGGGCTCTTTCGACGCTGGCAGTTTCAGCTGAGCTCTCATATGAATCACAGTGTGTTCGAGCCTTGCAGATTGGTGGATCGGAGACCGTGAGAAATATTCATATCTTGTTAGTCGATCATGTTTAATATTTTATAGAATATTTGTTAGTGAATTACCATGATTCTATTATTGTCTCATGCATCACATGAGGCTGGCACCCATAACCAGGTTTGATTTATTTTAGCATTTCAAATATGTCGGTACATGTAACTATGACGCAGCAGATTGTAACATCTTTTAGATTTATGTTTTCTAGAAGGCCTCCCCTGAATTTAATTCATTATTTATTTGTAGTCTGATTGTCTCTAATAGAAATTCTTAAATAAGAAATATTTTATAAATGAATTGCCCACAAAGATTGTGAATAAATTTTAATTGTTCTTAACAATACGAGTGTTAATTTCAAATCTACCCTTTGTTGCGTTTACTATTGAATACTTTACATTGATGGCGATCCTGGGACACCATTTAGTCATTGCTTTCAGGGTTCCTGCCTGAGCAGAGAAGTGGTTTTGGTAGGTTGATATGAAATAACACTTATCATTGTTACAAGCTGGATGGCTAAGTGTTCTGCTACCTTGACGATATAATTGTTATCAGTTCGTCTTTTGAGGAGCATATAGAACTTCTAACAAAAGTGGTTACGCCCATACACACACCTACACTTATACATACCTACATAGCACACATACATACTGTCACTGCTTGGGATTTGGTAGTAATATTGTTGCGAATTCCTTTTCCCACCTATCCATTGCCTACCCGTCAATCTTTATTCAGTAGTCTGTAATAAAACGCCCGCCGCAACAAATAGCCATTTTTGTGCTCCGCTCCGCCTTTAAACTAACTCCGCTGTGTATTATAAAATAAAATAATTCGCGCCTATCGCTGTTTGTGCATATTGGATGGAGAGAAAGCAGACGAGGGCCAGCCTACAAATTCTTTCTTCGGTGAGTCCTTTCCTTTCCATGCCATTATTTTTACCATTTTTTCAAGCAGTGATAGTAAACACAATCAAGGTCCTTCGCCAGACATTTTTAATACACAGGCATAACAATCTACTCTGCACAACCGCATATCTCATCCAACAAGTAAAAAAGAAATTACAGGCTGCAGGCTTAACTATAAATGTAGAGAAATCGGTTTTCTGCAGAGACTCCCTTAAATATTTGGGTTATGTGATAGATAACAAAGGTTTACGCACTGATCCGGACAAAGTCAAAGCCATAGTGGATTTTCCAACATCATCCTCGCAAAAGATTTTACGTAGATTTATAGGGGTCTTGTCTTGGTACAAGAGATTTATTTTGAATTTTTCAATTATCGCAGCTTCCTTATACAAACTAACAAAGAAAGAATTTGCTGGGAAATCTTTTAAGTGGAATAAACAGGCTCAAGCAGCGTTTGTGGAATTAAAGGGTATTTCAGTAAATGTTCCTGTTCTTACTTGTCCCGATTTTAACAAACCGTTCACGATTAGCTGCGACGCATCGGACACTGGTCTGGGCGCAGTCTTATCTCAAACTGATGAGAATGGGAAGGAACACCCGGTTTCTTTCATCTCCAGAACTCTCTCGGCGCAAGAGAAAAATCACTCCACCACCGAAAAGGAACTCAATGTTATGATCTTTGCGTTAGAGAAATTCAGGGGTTACATTGAGGGGTCACCCATTCCAGTCAAGGTTATTACAGATCACTAAAGTCTCAAGTGGTTAACTAGTTTAAAGTCTCCGTCGGGTAGGTTGGCGCGCTGGGCAGTCAGATTACAACAGTTCAACTTTGAAACAATCCACAGGAATGGAAAGGATAATGTTGTGCCTGATGCGTTGTCGCATGACCCATTGCACGTTGATTCGATAGATCAGGCTTTTGTCACTTCAGATCAGTGATATATCAATTTGAGAGACAAAATTTTAACTTCTCCTGGAAAATATCCTGCTTGGAGAGTTTTGAATGGAAAATTTTTCAACACATTCAAAGCATGAATGCACTACACGAAGTTTATGATTAGAAAGAAGTACTTCCTGAAAACAGTAGGAAGAGTGTGATTATTCAGCATCATGTACCTCCTTCTTGCGCGCATTTTGGAATCATGAAGACCTTAAAAAGGATCAAACAGAAATATTATTGGCCAAAAATGTCTGCTGATGTTAAAGCTTATATCAGTAAATGTCTGACTTGTCTTGGGTACAAAAGTTCCAATCTGTTACCTCCAGGTCTCATGGGAGATCCCAAGCTGGTGCAGCGTCCTTGGCAAATGATAGCGACGGATTTATTAGGTCCATACCCTAATTCGTACAAGAAGTGGGTGACTGGTGTCTGACTTTTTCACTAAATATTCTAAACTTTTCCCTCTTAGGAGAGCTACGGTAGCAATATTGCAATGATATTGGAAAATGAGATATTTTTTAAGTTCGGGGTCCCGGACACTATTGTGCTAGATAATGGTCCGCAATACATATCGCGTGACATGAAAGCTTTAGCTGAGAAATTTCATATCCGACATTTATTTTATAACTGTAGATACCATCCGCAAAACAATCCTGTTGAACGGGTCAATAAGGTTTTAGTTTCTGCTCTGGGAAATTGAATTGGCTATCAACACTGCGGTACATGAGGTCACAGGTTATACTCCGTTCTTTTTAAACTTTGGCAGAGAGATTCTCTGGTAAAGAATACATAGGTTCTAACTTCAACGCTGAAGATATTACCTTTTCTAATCGTGACACGTGGGCTTCTGGTCAAGAGGAATTAAACGACATCTTTTCTCAGTTACGCACGTCATTAAGACAATCTTATGAACGCAATAAGATTCAATATAATCTTCGCCGTAGGGACGTTCAGTACAATATTGGAGAAATCGTTTGGAGAAGGTCGTTTATCCTGTCAGACGCTAGTAAACACTTCTCAGCTAAATTAGCTCCAAAGGCGAAGTAAGGCGGTTGGTAAAATATCACTAGTTGCCTATAAATTAGCTTACATGAATGGGAAGGCTGTTGGTACCTTTCAAATTAAGGATATAATTAAATCGGAACGCCCCGTTCGAAATCCGAGTGTTTTTTTTCTCAAAATGTCATGAAGAAAATGGGTTTTTCTTTCTGACAACTCGATGGTGGTAGTATTTTGCAAGCATTTCCGCCCCATATTGCAAAATTTTGTTTATTCATTTGTTCGTCTTATATGTTGTCCTGTCTTTGTGTTTTATTATGTAGTTAATTAATGTGGAGTTGTTTTATTTGATGTTCAACGCGGAAGGATGATTAACACCTATCCTTGCGCATTGACGGGTTTTTTGTAAATGGTGATTTTTCTTTGTTATGTAGGAGTTGGGAGGTGGTTGTTCCTATCCTTGGGGAACAATCACTTTTCAACCATTTTGTTACCTCATTTTGTGTAAATTTTGGAAAATGGTTTATATTTTATTTTGTGCTATAGCTGACAGTAATTGTCTCTAGTATTATTACTCCTAATTTAGAGAAAAGTTTTAAAAATATTAATTTTGGTTGGTTTATGTTGTGTTTACAATTTGTTTGGAATTTCACCAAGAGTTTCACACGAAAGTTTCAGGAGCTAAAACTACCTATTTGACTTAGGAATCACCCTCTTGGTTAATTTCCAATTAATTGTCATTTAATCTGGTATTTAGTATTATGCAATTTTCTATTTTACAGTTAATTTTTTAATATTGCATGAATGATGTTTAAGTTATTATTATAAATGAAAATTACAATCACTTTTGCACTCCATCGAGTGATATATTCATGACTTATGAAGTGGGGAGCTTATTCCCGTACATTTTTTTTATTCTGAATTATTGTGAATTAATATTTTGACTGTGGTCATGTTTTAAATCAATATCATGACATCATTTAACTTAGGGATGTTGTCTTTTGAGCTCGAAGAAAATATTCTCAACTTATTTGATTTCTTAATATTGTTCAATTTTATTTTTGATTTTACCTATTTTCGTCAGGTGTTGCAAGAGAGAGATAAATTTTATTCAATATAATTACATTAAAAAAAATAAAAATAAAATAATCTCTTTTATGATTACTACAGCTGACATCTACAGTCGGTAATTAAAATTTTTATGATTTTCCAGTAAAATCAATAATGGTTTGTTTCTTGGGGGGTTAGGCTTACAGAGTTTTGTCAAAAGATGTCTCAATTTGAATTTTAGAAGTAATAATTTTTTGATTCTAGTAAAGAATTTTCAGAATATATTTCAGGCGTTTTGAGTTTGTTTTTTACATGATTTATTGTTAATTTTCAGTATTCCAGTAATTGTCAGGTCCTAGTTTAGAAGTAGCAAATATTCTCACTGAAGAAGATGCGGACTTCCATGCAGAGCTCCTTCAAGATTTCAAGAGGTCCAGGGAGTCACAAAGTTAATCATCACACCTACTTCTTCCCTTGATTATAATTCACAAGCACAATTCAAGAGGTTCTGAGACGGCGGTTCCTGTTACAAGCAATGTCAAATCATGTTCTTTTCTCAAGAGATCTCTGTTGTCCCTGGACTGTGTTTTTCAAACCCGGCTCAAGAATGAAATGGAATTTTTCTTATAACTCCTTCAGTCCAGTCTGTGATTTGAATATTGGATCCAGGTTTTGCCAAGCAACATTTTCATAATCAGCCCCAAGAGGGAGAGTTCTGATTAACTTTTGCATTGAAGTTCTTAGAATAATTTGAGCTTTTCATCTGGACGCCTTCACTTCCTGAAATTGAACGCTACTTGTTGAAGTTCTTTGAAGAGGAAGACATCATTCCACTGAAGACGTTTTGAAGTATGTCATCATGGCTGTCTCGTCTTCTTCATTGGTCATGCTGCTTTTCCACGGTCTTCGACTTATAAGTGAAATCTTCAATCATTTTTCACTACCGTTTGGAACTTCAGTAGGCATGATCTGCAAAACACTCCATACTTCGCTTGAACGCCAGGAGGCGTTACTGAATTTTCAGGCGAAATTTCGTTTTGGCAGGAGGGTAATGCAGCGGTTTGGATTCCGGTAGCTACCCGCTATAAGTTTTGTTGCTGCCAACACTATCGCTTGTGGAGGGGAGAGCTTACACATTGATTGATTGCAGACAAGGACTTTTTCTCTGGCAGTGACAGCTTGCTTGCCGTGTAGTACTGACGTAGTGTTTGGGCCTTGCAGATTGGCGGATATCGGAATTCATGTGAGGATATTCTTTTTAGATGTCGATCGAGTTTTATTTATTGTTAGAAGATTACCTTGTAGCTAATATTACTTTTGTTTCAAACATGATTTGAGACTGGCGCCCTTTTTATGTTATTTTAACTTAACTTGCATTTCAATTAGGTCGTATAATATGCTTTACCACTCAATGAAGCAGCAGATTAGTGAACATTATATTAGAATCTTTGTTTTCGTTATGGCTACCCCTGTGATTTATAAGTGATTAATTTAGAGTCTCATGTTTATAAATGTAATTCCTACGGTGATAATTGTATTATAAATTAAATTCCTACGGTGATGATTGTATTATAAATTAAATTTTTGTTGTTCCGATACGCGTTTAATATTTAAATTCACCCCTGGTACACATTACATACATAACATTTTATATGGATTTGATCCTGGGACACAAATTTATTATAAAGAATTTAATGATTCCCGAGGAGCAAGCAGGCAAGTATTTTTTTTTTGTAGATTGTTTTATTGATAGCAATTATAAAAAACACGGGAAATTGGCTCTGTAAAAAGACCATAGGTCTCCTGATGATAGGTTTCGTCAACAGAGAGAAACCCTGCCATTCAAATGGGAGATTCCAGAATCAACTTTGTTGAAACCGAGAAATATCTTGGTGTTACTCTAGATCGATCGTCCTCGTTCTTGGCACGTGTTAAGGAAGTCTCCGGCAAGGTTCAGGCCCTCTTTTCGAAGCTGAGGAGAATCTCAATATCTGAGTGGGGACTGAGAAGGTCGGCGCTCCGTCTCTTTTACGGGAGGATATACGTGACGTGTGTGGGAGCATCGCCTGGAGAATTTTCTGATACTCTCGGCTCTCAAAAGAAGCCAGTGAACCACTTTATGGTCCAGTTACTGTCCGGGCATGGGGAATTTAGAGGGAGGCTGCACAGACTCTCTCTATCTCCCCATCCAAACTGCACCTGTCGCGGCATGGATCAGACAGCCGAGCACATTATGTAGCATTGTGAGATTATGACGGATGCTCGGGATGAATTACTGGTCGGTTTGTAAGTGGTTACGAGACTTTTTTTTCAAATTAATAAAGATCAATACTTTTTTAAAAATTGTGTTTAGAAACTTTGGTTTCATATAGGTGTATATTTTAATTTTTCTGTGGTTAAATTTTATATTTGAATATAAATTGTGGTGTTTTCTCTTTCTAATACCTTAAGATCATATTTCTTACATGAGAGTAAGTGAGATTGTTATATCACGTGGACAAGAAATTGATTGAAAAAATGACAAAAGTATTCTTATGTCTTAAATAGTTTAGCTACCTAAAATCACATTAATAATAAATTAACAACACTAAATAAACTATTTTTATTTTTACTTTGTTTATTTTTGAAGTGAAACTTTTGAAGTGAAACTTCCTCAGCCCCGTTAGCGATTCGGAATTCGGATGAAACGGAAATGACGCGTATAACACCTGCGAAGCATTATACTCCTATCAAGGCTCCTATTGGTTTGATATATAAAACGGAAACGACACGAGGTCAGCGCTCATTGGCCTGCTAACTGCGCTTTGATTATGATCACAGTTCAGTTCACCTACATACGGTGCAGCTGTATTATTTTTCACTCTTCGTATTTCAATTTGTTTGTAAATTATTATTCCAATTTAAATACGAAAAGTTGTGTTTACATAAAGTGTTTTGCGAGGGCTTTCGCCCGATCATATTTTTCCCGGTTATCTACCCGGCAAGCTTAAAAAAACAGAAGTCAAACTGACTTTAAAGTGCTATTATTGTTTTTACAATAGCACTTTAAAGTCAGTTTGTCTACTTTGTACATTGTTGCCACCTCCTCCCAGGTAACAAATCACTTGATCAAAGTGAGGCCCCTCATTTTAGTTTTATTTGTGCAATTTTTTGTAGGCTCACTTCCGTCTCTAGGAACTATTCTCTCATTTGGATCTATCCTGAGGTTCTGCATACCAAATGTCCCAGGACCCATTTAACTATGCGCTAAGTCTAGAGACTATTGCCGTACTTGGCGGAATAATGGGATACCACTCTTACAACGGCAAGCTTATGCCGGCGGCCTG
The DNA here is from genome assembly GCA_936435175.1 of Glyphotaelius pellucidus. Lineage (NCBI taxonomy): Eukaryota > Metazoa > Arthropoda > Insecta > Trichoptera > Limnephilidae > Glyphotaelius > Glyphotaelius pellucidus. The sequence goes on along the minus strand of OW386558.1, from coordinate 24,855,870 downwards.
GTCTGCATGCTTTCCGTTGCCATGATAACGAGAATCATACTAAAACAGAATGCAGCACTGGGCACGAAGTCCAACTGATCGACATCAAAGGCATCTGCGGCCTGGAAACATGGTCAGTTAATTTATCAAACTGACGGGAGGTAAAAACCGTTCCTTCTTGTTTCAAAGGATGGGACAAGCGACCGCTGTGCATCCTGGTGCTGACGAGTTCGCTTGGCTACCATCACTAGATTGCAAAGGACAATCCAAAGAGCTATTTCCAAATTTTATCTATTGACCATAGTGGACAATATCGACCAAGGATGACTACAAACCCGTCCAACGGACCAGACGCGCCAGAATCAAATTGACTTCCTTAAGGACTTAAACAAAGGTGGTTGAGCATTTACACAATACATAGCTACGCTATCTATACATCACGACCCTGTATTTGCAGTTAGTATTGTTACGTATCCTTCCTACTCATCCCTATAAACTTGTCATTTTATATTATCCACATCAGTCATTAATCGACCCGCGCCGCATAAACATCTCTGCATTAATATTTCGCATACCGCTTACCGCATCCGCAAACCGAATCCCGCAAACCGAATCCCACAAACTGAATCCCGCATACCGTAAGTAACCTACTGCGACTAAGTGCATGATAAACCAACCAAGATAGAAGAAAGTGCCAGCGCAGTTATTCCCTTTTCTCCTTTCCTATATGTGCATTATTTCTACTTGTGCAATTGTGCAGTGGTCAAAACATACATTTCCCAACATTCATGGTCCTTCGATAATCAAAACCTCATAAAAAGTGAACGGCAAAAACAATGTTATTCAAGTAAAATCAACTTGACTTTTTAACTGTGAACTGTGAATAAGACCACTATGGTCATCAAAGTAAGCAAGAGTGTCTGTGACGGACGTATTGAGAATGAAACATGTGAGCCCCAGGAAGCGCTGAGCGCTGTCAACGAGCTTTTAAATAATGTGTAAACACTTGTAACTATTAGTATATGATGAATAAAATGTTGGAGTGGGGATGAGCGAGTGGACGGAGCGAGAAAAGTCAGCCGGCCACACGGCACGGCCATAGCATTAAATACGGGGTGCAGCCCCCTTTCCAGTCAGTTCTCTCACAACACCCGTCGCGACAACATCTCTCTCTCTCCGCCCGCTCGACCTCGTTCTGACTTGCTTCAATTCGCATCTTTTCTCTTCTGACCACCGCCTCACCCCTGGACCTCGGACATTCTACGCTCTACGGACCAGACCGGCTATTAGAAGGAACTACGAGCTTTTGATCACTGTCAGACTAGCTCTCCAAGCGGGCAACACTGAGACGCTCTCCAGACATCTACACGTCTTCGTCGATCGGAACCACCGCCCTGATTTTACAGTCTTGTGTGCCTCATCCTGTGTGGTACAGTGTCTAAGAATAATAGACATTTAAATCAAATTAAACTACACAAATTGAAAACAATTTACTTCAAATTGAATATTTTTTCAGTTGCGCATTATTATTAAAATGTGTATAGGTACATTGTTGGAAGAGGTATGTAGATGATATGTTTTATGTTTGGACTGGTACTGTGTGACAACACAATATTTTTCTTAATTTCTTAAATAAATTGGACAAAATTCTAACATAAACTTTTTAAACTGAAATATTTCAATTATTACAAATAAATTTGAATTTTGGTTAATTGGCCAGTTTAATTTGTATACCCTGAAGATGCTTGTGTTAAGCAAAACCAGTCGGTAGTAAAAAATAAATAAATAAATCGTGGTTGCAAACAAAGTTATTGTGTTATTTCAATTTATAAATTTGTATTTAATATTTTTCGTGAAGACAGAGAACAGACCTAATAGTCCACAACACATCAAATCATCCCATTTCTCAAAAAATGTCAGCTTTCCATTCTGTGATTCATAGATTGATTAATTTACCACTTTCTCCAAGCCATTTCTTAGTAGAACTTAACCTTATTAAACAAAAAGCAAATAATAATGAATAAAACAACAATAAACAATACAAGAATGCCAATCATTTGTTAGAAACTAGTTTGTTAGAGACACTTTTGTCTTTAATAGTGGAATCGAATTATTTACATTGTAATTTTAATGGATAAATTGAAAATATTAGAAATTAGAAAGAGCGTAAATTCAAATTTAAATACTATAAATAATCAAAAATATTTTTTAATGACCCACTACTGAACTTGTTCCCTTTGTCAATTTCCCCCCTTTCTCTCTTCCCTTGACATTGACACCGTTAAATCTATTGTTTGGATTAGTTTTTAGTAAACCCCGAGGAAGTAAGCATTGCTCTCAAAACATGTTGGTTTTATAAAAAAAACAGTGGTTAAAATAAAAAAATTCTTTTAATTTGAATTAAAATAGTGCCACGAATTGACACCAAAGACCGAAATTTTATTAAAAATTTGTATTGGTTCCAAACAGCAGAAATAAGACATGGGAATGAGAGATCTAATGCAATCGCCATTCAGCGTGGAGTACGACAAGGTTGTATCCTGTCGCCACTATTGTTTAATCTCTATTCCAACTATGTCTTTAAAAGAGCCCTAAGTAATACCGAGAAGAGTCTGAAGATCAACGGAGTTGTCATTAATAACATAAGATATGCGGATGATACTGTTTTATTAGCTGACCGTATCGATGACCTCCAAGATCTACTAAATCTAGTTAATAATTTATTTTAACTAGATTTAATAGATTTTTATTTGATGAGCAACTGGGCCTAACAATCAATGTCAATAAAACAAAATGGATGACATTTGGGCGACTAGATCACTCTGGATTAGTGATACAATTAAATGGTTGCAATGTCGAAAAGGTGGCAAGATTTAGATACCTCGGCAGCATTCTCACGGAGACTCTTGACCCAGATGTAGAGGTTAAGTGCAGAATTGAGGCAGCAAGAACTGCATTCGGTAAAATGAAATCCCTCTTCTGCAATGACAACCTCAATTTAAAACTAAGGCAAAGAATTTTAAAGTGTTATGTGTGGTCAGTCTTGCTGTATGGATGTGAGACATGGACCTTGAAAGTAAATACCATGAACAGGTTAGAGGCTTTTGAAATGTGGCTTCACCGGAGAATGCTCAAGGTTCCATGGACCGACATGATCACTAACATAGATATTCTTAGGCGGGCTAGAGCAGATAAAAAACTACTCACATCAATAAAAGTCATGAAAATTTCATATCTGGGTCACGTACTTCGAGGGGAAAAGTATCACTTGCTCCAATTAATATTGAAAGGAAAAATAGAGGGTCGCCGAGGGCCTGGTAGGAGACAAATGTCTTGGCTACGAAATATACGAGAGTGGATCCGCATAAGAAGTGCGAAGGAGCTATTCCGGGCAGCACAATGTAGAGAGACATTTTCCAGAGTGATCGCCAACGTCGGGGGGACCTGATAAGACACACGAAGAAAAAGTGCCACAAAAAAAATTCTGTGTTTGAAGAAGGAGTCAAAATGGTAAAACCTCAAAGAAGACTGCCAAAAATAGGACTATACAACGTTCCAAAGGGGGATGCAGACCTTGATCCAGCCTTGTTCGAAGAAATCTTCGAAAACAACTCAACAGAACCCTGGCAAAGAAGACCACGTAAATAACATGTGAAGGGTGTCAAGAGACAGGAGACAGGACGTGGCCTGCTCACAAGGCGGCATTGATAAGCAGATACGCATGATTGGTTATAGAATCTAGCGTTTTCTCTTCATAGATCAGATCAACCTGCAGAGGTGACTTGCGGTTTAAAATTAATTTTTCCAGTCGGCAACAATTCAATAATGGACTTTCCATCTGCTCAGCGCTCCGGGCCCTCCTTTGGTCTACTGGCCCCGTCCGACCTCCTGACTTCCTCCAATCTACTGGGAAACTCGGCCTCCTGGGGAACTCAGGCCTACTGAGCAACTCAGACCTCCTGGGTTTCTCCAGCCTTCTGGGGCCCTAGGGCTTTTGGAGCCATCTAGCCCTCATGAGGGCCCGCTCCAGTCACATCTCTGACTGCTTCTCTGATAGCAACATGGTTTGAAAACTGTAAAAGAATTGTTGTGGATTTAAATTTATTGAGCGAAAGCTTATATATTTTTGCAATGTTGAAGTTATACTCAGCAACGAGATACGATATCTCCGCAGAAGTTCACCTCCGTTTCGTTTCGGTTTCTTCCCGATTCCCAAGAATTGGGAATCTGTTGTCATCTCAATGAAATTTCAGAAATAAATCCCAAGAATTATTCGAAAAGTTGATTCAAAAATATTAGAAAAAAGAACCGTTTGAAAATGATTTGAGTTATTATTAATTATAAGTATCTATGAGAATATAAAACTTAATATGATTAACTTAATGAAGTGTTCATATTTTTATAAATTATTTTACTGTAAATTATTTTACTGTAATATTCGATAATATATTTTATTATAGGCTGAATAAATAAAGTATATATGACCCTTCCCCGTAATACCGTTTTGCGCCGACTGCATTCATAAAGACTATTTGAATACCTTTTCGTTATTTTTTTCCTAAGATTAATTTATTCAGTTCCTAAAGGTGCTTTATATTAAAAGAACGATAAAGAATAAGTGTTCTGTATGATTAAGCTAGAGGTAACTAATTTTGTTAACTTTTATTAAATGTCGTGTTCGTGGCTTAAAAAACAATTAATTAATATATTTTTGTTGACATAATGTCATGCTTTATTTCCCTGATAAAGTGCAATATAGCTAAAAGCAAAATTTTCTATTTTTTCCTTAAGTGTTATGAAATACCTGGTGTTGAATAAGTGGGTCACAATGACCCAACCCCCACGTCCGTGTATCAAATTTCCAGCCCCATTACGCCGGGTTTAGAGGATTTCACGACGTAACAGCGAAAGATCCGAGTAATTTGGGATTTTTTTAAAATATAGCCATGGTATCAGCTGCCGAGCTATCCCCTGGGGAGATAAATACAAAAACGGTTATCATGAAAAAGACGAAAGAATCGTTCAAAGTGTCAACGTGGCATCCACTCTCAATACACTTTTGGGTAAGTTAGTTCCTGTAGATTTGGTAATTGGGGCAAGCGATCACCATAAACAGATTAGAAATCTCTTATAGATTTTGCCGAAAAACCAGTCACGCGAGCAGAAATCGAGGTTATAATCAAGGTTTTGGGTCCTAAGAAGGCACTAAGACGATAGGCTCAATAGCATATTAGGGAAGCAGGTATGGATCCACACAAAGATAAAGCTCTTCTATTCATAAGAAGTCGGAAAGGCAATGATTCACTTGATCAAAGCAAGGCCATATAGTTTTATCTGTGAATTTTTTTTGTAGGCTCGCTTCCGTCCTTAGGAGCTGGTCTCTTTTTTGTGTCGATTTTAGGGTTCAGCTCATACCAGATGTCTTCCGTTCTAAGGAGCCGGTCTCTTGTTTGTGTCGATTTTAGGGTTCAGCTCATAACAGATGTCTTCCGTCCTAAGGAGCCGGTCTTTTGTTTGTGTCGATTTTAGGGTTCAGCTCATACCAGATGTCTTCCTTTCTAAGGAGCTGGTCTCTTGTTGGTTTCGATCATAGGGTTCAGCTCATAACAGATGTCTTCCTTTTTTAGGAGATGGTCTCTTGTTTGGGTCGATTCTAGGGTTCAGTTCATACCAGATGTCTTCCTTTCTAAGGAGCTAGTCTCTTGTTGGTTTTGATCATAGGGTTCAGCTCATACCAGATGTCTTTCGTCCTTAGGAGTTGGTCGATTATTTGGGTCGATTCTAGGGTTCAGTTCATACCAGATGTCTTCCTTCTTTAGGAGCTGGTCTCTTGTTTGGGTTGATTCTAGGGTTCAACTCATAACAGATGTCTTCCGTCCTTAGGAGCTGGTCTCTTGTTTATGTCAATTCTAGGGTTCAACTCATACCAGATGTCTTCCTTCCTAAGGGGCTGGTATCTTGTTTGGGTCGATTTTAGGGTTCAGCTCATACCAGATGTCTTCCGTCCTTAGGAGCTGGTCTATTGTTTGGGTCAATTCTAGGGTTCAACTCATACCAGATGTCTTCCTTCTTTAAGAGCTGGTCTCTTGTTTGGGTTGATTCTAGGGTTCAACTCATAACAGATGTCTTCCGTCCTTAGGAGCTGGTCTCTTGTTTATGTCAATTCTAGGGTTCAGCTCATACCAGATGTCTTCCTTTTTTAGGAGCTGGTCTCTTGTTTGGGTTGATTCTAGGGTTCAACTCATAACAGATGTCTTCCGTCCTTAGGAGTTGGTCTATTATTTGGGTCGATTTTAGGGTTCAGCTCATACCAGATGTCTTCCGTCCTTAGGAGCTGGTCTATTGTTTGGGTCAATTCTAGGGTTCAACTCATACCAGATGTCTTCCTTCCTAAGGAGCTGGTCTCTTGTTTGGGTCGATTTTAGGGTTCAGCTCATACCAGATGTCTTCCGTCCTTAGGAGCAGGTCTCTTGTTTGGGTCAATTTTAGGGTTCAACTCATACCAGATGTCTTCCTTCCTAAGGAGCTGGTCTCTTGTTTGGGTCAATTCTAGGGTTCAACTCATACCAGATGTCCTCCGTTCTTAGAAGCTGGTCTCTTTTTTGGGTTGGTTGTAGGGTTCAACTCATAACAGATGTCTTCCGTCCTTAGGAGCTGGCCTCTTGTTTGTGTCAATTCTAGGGTTCAGCTCATACCAGATTCTTCCTTCTTTAGGAGCTGGTCTCTTGTTTGGGTCAATTCTAGGGTTCAGCTCATACCAGATGTCTTCCGTCCTTAGGAGCAGGTCTCTTGTTTGGGTCAATTTTAGGGTTCAGCTCATACCAGATGTCTTCCGTCCTTAGAAGCTGGTCTCTTTTTTGGGTCCATTCTAGGGTTTAGCTCATACCAGATGTCCCAAGCTCCGTTCAACTACGCGCTTGGTCTAGTGACTAGTTCCATACTTGGCGGAATAATGGGATACCGTTTTTACAAAAATGGCAAGTTAACTCCGGCCGGTGCGATCTGCATGCGTTGCCTAGAGATGCCGTTGGAAAAGAGCATCCTGATCATCCTGAAGTACAATGCAGCACTGGGCACGAAGTCCGACTGATCGACCCTTTGGGCATCTGCGGCCTGGCAACATGGTCAATAAATTTATCTAACTGACTGAAAAGGGAATAAAAATGGTTAACCCTCCAAAAATACTGCCGAGAATAGTACTAAATCCCAAAGGGGAATGCAGACCTTGATCGAGCCTTGTTCGAAGATGTATTCAAAAACAAACTAGCAGAACCCTGGCGAAAGAAGACCACATAAGAACCATGAAAAGCGTGTCAGGTGACAGTCGACAGGACCCCACTCACAATGCGGCTATTGAAATGCAAATAAGCATGACTGATTATGGGATACAGTGCACTTCTCTCCATGATCATCCTGCAGAGGGCACTATTGCCTTCCCCACAAATATTAATTTGGGATCATCTCTTAAAAACTCAAAAAGTAAGGTAACTAAACTACAAAAACGGTGGCATTTATAAACTCTAGTGTGTCGAATGTAACGTTGTTTATGTTGGTCAAACTGGCCGGTCCTTTAATACTAAATTCAAAGAACACATGCAATTGTATAACAATAATAATAAAATACAGTCACAATTTGCCAAACATCTCCGAGATAAAAACCACTCGCTTAGTGATGATAATAAGCCAACTCTTGAAACAAAGGATGCAGTTGAAAATTAACGAAAATTCTTATAACCAAAAAGCTATTTTGATAAATGAACAAAAAAATATAATTCGCTCACCACTCTTAGATAAATTTAAGCCAATTTCAAAAACTTAACTACGATTAATAATAAACCCATGATTCATCATTTTAGAATAACTCACATAATTTTTATTTTTATTTTTTTATTTTAGTTTATTTGGGAAATAACAACGATGACTTGAATAACGACTTTCAGTCAAATTTCAGTTTTCAAATTTCAACGACCTTCAGTCAAAAAAAATGGTAATTGGGGGAACTTTAAAAGGATAATAACCATTAATAATTTAGTTATTTTACTCAGAAATTAGTAAGGGCGAAGATAATAAAATAAAAGCAAGAACATTTCTTCATATTTAATATTTGTTCGGCAATATTATAAACACATCGTCTGTAAGTGTAAACCACAGTTTGATAATGCCTTCACAAGGACAAAACAGCTGTCTCGCGTAATAATAATTGCATAGCAGAACTTGTTTGTAATTAACCGCGTTTTGAACTGTTAGAAATACTGGACTGTTATGTTTGATGAAACCAGTGACATACGATTTATGAATGTCGGACTTGGTAAGTTCTTGGCTTCCTATTAACCCTTAATTCTTGTAAAGAATTTGAGCAGTACATTGTTTTTTTTTCGCATGCAAACGAATTTTAAGTTGATTTGCGCAACCACCTTTATACATTACAACGCGTCAAATAATAAGCTAGGAGCAGTTTTATCTCAGACAATTTGAAAAAATAACACATAATCTCTTTTATCAATAGATCACTTTCGTCTCAGAAAAATATCATTCCAGTCAGAAAATGATTTAAATGCATTAATTTATGTTCTAGAAAAGTTCAGAGGGTTGACAGATGATTCTGTTATTCCTGTTACTGACCATTATAGTCTGAAGGTTTGTTAATATCACATCGCCATCAGGTAGATCAAATTTCTGCAGTGAGACTGCAGCCGTTTAGTTTTGATATAGTTCGCAGGAAAGGTAAATATGAAAATCCCTCGCCAATCTTAGAATTCATCGTCATGAAACTTGAATCACTTCTACATCACAAAGCCATCTGCCTTACCAGCCTAACATGGTTCGGAAAATAGGATTGGAACCACGAAGCCCTTGGGAGCAGCCCATGTGGGATCGTCAGAACTCGGCTTGGGGCCTAAGCCGGTCCCGCGCCAAAGAAAGGGCCATCAGAACCTACACCTTCGTGGAAAAGGCCCACAAAAAGTCCCGAGATAGTGAATTGTCAGAGGGGGAAAAATCCTAGAATTCTGCGTTGAAAATAAACTAATGACCGTTTGGTAACTGAGTTGAAAACAATAAACGCAGTTTACACATGGAAATCTCCTGGAGATAGACACACAAAACAAATAGATTTTATCAGGAAGCTTAATAACAAATGCCAAAACATTTTCTGGCGCTGAATGCAGCAAAGCAAGATGATAAATCGTCCGGTTCCAAATCGGATTTATCGACTTCGTCGCCCCTGATAATTCCAGTCCATAAATGGAACATTAACTACGACAGCTCTGCTTATGTGTGTAATTTCATTGAAAGGATAGAAGAACTTGCACTCTCTCGCAATGTAAGTACCGCTTCACTCTTTTCTTCTGCAGTGAAACTTTTTCAGGAGACGCACTACATTGGTACAAGGTGAATCGCTCTTCTTTCTCCTCTTGGGCGGACATTGTTGTCGCTGTTAAGGAAGAATCTGAATTACTTGACTGTGAACGGAGATTTTTAGCTCAAATCAGAGCTACTGTTCAGCAGCAAAAGTTTTGCGTTTTGGGTTCTTTCATTTCTCGTGTTTTATTATTGAATAATCGTTTGTCTTCTACACTACCTGATGAAGAAATTTTACAATTGTTACAATGCAACATGCTCCCCAGATATATTTAAAAATTTGTCGCTTACTGTGTTCCTGATATCATTTCTCTCAAAAAGTTTAGGAAAATGATTAAATTGGCGGACAACCGTTCCAATAATAGAGCTACTCTTGCTAATACTAATGCAAATAAATTAAATAATTACAGGTATGTTTTTAGGTTTTCACGGCCAAAAAGTATTTTTGTTATTGTTTTTGGGGTGTTATGCCGTGTTTCGCTACCTCCTTCTTTAGCCAACGTTTCGGACAGCGTTACAGTGTCCATCAGGGCAGATGAGTAAATGATATTGGTGAGAGTGTTTACTTATGTGTGTCGAAGCGATACCGTGCTGCCAGCTCCATTTCTCTACGAGCTGGTGTTAGAAAAAATTCAGCATGGTTTTTTTGCGTTTAGCTTTTGTGTAGCCGTCAATTACTGGATACCAAGAACTATTGAGCTTAGCTCCGTCGTCTCTGTTAATATTGATGGGGTTTTTATGGATTTCAATTGCCTCCGTAATTAGGCGTGCTCTGTAAGTTTTGGGTCTTCCCAGGACTTCAGGAACAAATCCAAAGTAATGGCCGGTTTCGATTAAGTGCTCGGCGATTGCCGATTTGTCAGGGTGGCCAAGTTTACAAGCACGAAAGTGTCCCGAAATCCTTTTGGAGATCGCCCGCTCTGTCTGGCCTACATAGACCTTGTCACATCCGGAACAGCTGAGTTTATATACTCCATCTGTTTCCAGAGGAAACTTAGTCTTTGCCGACCTCAGTAGGTCTTGGATTTTTGTCGTGGTTCCAAAGACCGTCTTGATGTTCTCTTTTCTCAACAGCCTGGCAATTCTGTCTGTTACATTATGGACGTAAGGCAGGAAAGCGCAGCCTTTTGACTCTTGTTCACCCCTGTCTTCGTTTCGTGCTGATTTGGCTCTTATGATTTGCCTTGTCTGCCAAAAGTCAAATCATAACCCGTCTGATGTGAATTCTAGGGAGTGGAGATGCTTTCGCTGTGGCCGTCCGGGAGTGAATACGCCTTTTTGTGACTGCCGTAGTCCAAAAAACTGATTGCCCGGGAGGTCCTGTCATTGAACGACGAGACGTCCTGGTTCGCTGAGATCACTTCTAGGGAATGGGTTTCCTGGCTGACTTCGAAGGAGGTGCGAGCAGCTAACAGGGTTGGCCGACCCTGTTAATCTCTTTCCAAGTTCTGGGTGCTAATTACCCCGCTTGCTAGACACAGGTTCACGTGTTTCAATTTTGGGAAACAATTTTCATCAGAATTCTTAAAATCTAGGTCTTAAGTTATCGAAGCTGGATACAAACTTTTCTCTTACTTCTGCAACGGGTCATTCAGTAATTTGCTGGTATAAAATTTCAGTTCCGGTAGTTTTCGGGAATGTGGAAAAAGTTTTTAATGTTGTAGTTATGCCAGATATCAAAACTAACATTATTTTAGGCTGCTACTTTTGGAAGACATTTAACATTTGTCCTAAAGTCTCACAGTTGATGTCTCCTAAGGAAATAGTTAGCAAGAATTGTGCAGCTGGTGTAGTAGGCCTTGATTGCTTTCAAACTTTAACTTCTTCACAACGTATTTTATTGAATGATGCCATTCAGGAATATAAATCATGTTCAGGTATTCGGTTAGGGAGAACATCATTAGAACAGCACGTCATTGACACGGGAGATTGTTCTCCAATCAAACAACGTGTATACCCCATACCACCTCATTTACTTCCTGAAGTGCATAGAGAGTTAGGCAGATTACTAGAATGAGGGAAAGTAGAACCCGGTAATAGTTCTTGGAACAATCCCATTGTATTGGTTCCCAAGAATAACGGAAAGTACAGGTTATGTCTTGATAGCAGGAAAATCAACTCAGTCTTGAAACGCAACACCTACAGCATGCCGCTTATTTCGGACATCCTCAATGGAGGTGCTCGTTATCTCTCGACGTTAGACCTAAATGACGCATTTTTTCAAAATACTCCGACTTCACAAAAGAGCTTGCGTAGAATTTGAGTGAATGAGTCCTTTCTTGATGTAAGAGGTTTATTTTAAATTTTTCTATAATTGCAGCTCCTTTGTATAACTTGGGAAGAAAGAATTTGCGGGCAAAAAATTCGCTTGGAATGAACAGGCGCAATCTGCGTTTTTGAAAATAACGAATATTTAAGTGATCGCTCCTCTCGTAACTTGTCCCAATTTTAGTAAACCCTTCACGATTAGCTGCGGCACATTAAATATGTACAGGCCAAGGTGCGGTTTAGTCACAAACTGATGGAAATGGGAAGGAACATCCATTTTTTTCATCTCTAGATCTCTCTCTGCGCAGGAAAAGGAGTTTAGTGATATGATTGTCACATCACTATGTTGTATCGCACATCAGTAGTGAGCTACCTTAATATAATTGTCGTCAGTTAGTCTCAAAGTAATGTCAATGGTGTAAACACCCAATCAATAAAGTCTGTCTTGTAAAGACATAAAGTGTTTATTTATTAACATCCTGAGTCCAACAAGTCAACGAAATAATGATTTCGCCTTAGAGAAATTTAGGGGTTATATTGAAGGTTCGTCAATTCCATTCAGAGTGATAACAGACCACTACAGCCTCAAGTGGTTAACAAATTTAATGTATTTTCGGGTAGGTTGGCGCGCTGAGCAGTCAGACTTTAATAAATTAATTTGAAATAATTCACAGGAACGCGAAAGATAATAAAGTTCATGATGCTTTGTCGCGTGATCCATTACAAGTAGATTTGATCGATCAGATTTTTTCCACTTCGGACCAATGGTATATTAAATTGAGGGAGAAAATTCTAGCTAATTCAGGGAAATATCTGGTTTGGAAGGTTTCTGATGATAGGATTTACAAATTTAAGCCAATTAAAATTATTGGGTTGCCTCACACATTGCAGAGATCAACATAAAAGGTAAGTGTTTTTTTCTCTTTAGATTTTTCAGATTGCTATTTTGTGTGATACATTGTCCGCGCAAGGTAAATCATAATCATATTTTTGAATATTACGCTCAGAGAGTTCTGGGAATATTTGCACGCCTCAGACTTGCATATTATAATGCAACATACATGAAATACATCAAAATTATTTGCTGGTTGACTAGGAAAGTACTATTTTGTATAAACAAATTTAAAAAAACTTCATAAATTGATATGAAAAAAGCACTGGGTCATTTTTTAAAAACCGACCAAAAGACCTCGCGCAATAAAAAAGGAAGAATGAGAAAAAAAAAAAAAACATCGCAGGCAAAATGTATATATAAGTGGAACCAACTCCAACCTTCGAAATGTGCAATGACGGAATAATTGTGGTAACGTTTGATGGGTACATGGTCCGGGAAATGCATTTGCGACCGCGGATCTCCTAGCAGCAGGCCAGGCGGGACCGGGTGAACACGGCTTGAGGGAGCTAACTTTAAGAAGAGGGCCCCCAAGAAGTTCTGAGACAAAGTTGAACCCCAAACGGGAAGCAAGTAGAAATCTAAACTTGTAAATATTTTGTAGCATCATCAATGAGCTTGCATCTGTCACAGCAGTACTTTGAATCGAAGATTCCGCGTCTTCATGCAAAAATATTATATAATATATTACATTAATCAAACACAATCATTTCTGTTATTAATAAAACTATTAGCTCTATTTCTTGATAAAAAAAATTAACAGTAATTTGCATATTCTTACTTATTTTTCTACAAAGTTTATTGCGAAAACTAAACTAAGGAAATCCACTTCCAGTTTAAAATTTTCATAATTTTCAAAACGGAAAATCAAATGATAAGTTTTGTAAAACCTTTTGAAAAATCGAGAAATGCTTTTGGAAGACGGACGTTTCCTCATCCCTGCTGACAGATATGATAAATTTATTCAGGTGATAAAGAAAATTTTCATATATGTATTTTGTTGTTAGATTGCCCGTTCGGTGCAGACTTTAAAACGAACTTTGTTTCCAAAGGAATCGATTGGCGGGCCAATCTTTTGGAATGTATCGCTAGACAAAATACTGCAAACAGACCTCGGTCTAGACGTCTACATCCAAGCTTACGTACTTCTAATTGTGAACGGGAAAAACCTACTGGATACGCGTCATAAAATATATTCAAATACATTTGGGCATTAATTTCTTTTAAATTAATAATTTATGCTATGGGACCATCTATGGTGGTTGTATTATATTGAATTTACCCATGTGACATTGAAATTCAGTGTATTCATGCATTTTCTTACCTCTGTGGAGCAGGCAATTACTTCCGACGTGAGTGTTAGTGAAAGGCAAGAGATGTCAGTCCTAGTCAAATCATAATCAAATAATTCACCCATAATTGAATTATTGTTGTACCTAAGATTTTGGCACGTATTATTAATTTGCAAATCTATATTCATTGTTTGAACTTCCTTCCTGTGATAAATACATGTTGAGATTGTGCACTTACCGCCTTGGCAAAAATCAATATTTTGAATGAAAACTAGTGTCGTTTTGTGCTGGACCTCGTGCAAGAGCTGCATTCTCTAAGTGAGCATTGTTTTGTTTTCACTTAAGATTTTGGAATTGCTGTGTAGACTGTTTTGTGTCACACAGGGAAGAGTTCAACTTTCCTTAATTTACATGGGGTAGTATTCCCTCGTGTCTGGGGCTATTTACACGCCCCTACATATTTAATGGTCCTTCGAGCCGGATTATTCATTCAAACATACATTCAATTCGAGATTATAGCTGATATTACATGGACGTTTGAATTTACGTATTTTTTTTGGTAAATTTGAAGTACCTCTCATTTTTGAGAACTATAGCTGGTCTTGTTTTTTCTTTTGGTTGACATATTTGGATGTTCGCAGAATTGTCGTAATTTTGGATAATTAATCGCAACATTATTATTAATTGATTATTAACATTTTTCGCAGAATTGTCGTAATTTTGGATAATTAATAGCAACATTATTATTAATTAATTATTAACATTGTAACATTATTGTAAAATTTTGTGGTAATCTTTTCGCATAAATAAAAAATGCCAAGAATTACGGAGGAAGGTGAGGGTGAAGCTCAAGACAGGTCGCTTATTCTTTTAACCGCAAAAATGGAAAATCTTTTTTTTCGTATGAACGATCTGCATAATCTAACAAAGAACATATCTAATTTTGAGTCAAGAAATAACGAAGTATTTATGGCTCAGTCAGAGATGATTGATCAAATGCGAAGTCAGTTTGAAAATATTAAAGATAGCATCAATGATAGTCAGTTAACTTTAAATCCAGAATTTAAACCAGATTTTCAAGCTTTAAATGCATTTGAGGATCTATTTTTGAAGATCAAACGAACTAGATCGAATATGAAAACTTCTGTAAGAGAATCACTGACGTCACAAAATAATTCGCGGGAGCCGTGCATGATTAATCTTCCTGCAATAGATCTTCCAACCCTTGATGTTAAAAATGAAAGCTGGACGAAATTTTTTGAGTCATTTAAAGCCAATATCCATAATAATAGACGGCTAACTGACTCACAGCGTGTGCAGTACTTAGTTGGAAAACTTACACACGGGGAATTGAACGTAACCGCAGGCATTGTGCCTACTCGTGATACATATCAGATCATTTGGGAGAGTTTAATTAAAAAATATCAAGATAAACGTGCACTAGGAACACATTATTTAAATAATATTCTCGATGCGAAAAACTGCAAGAATACATCTGCCAGTCTCAATTCTTTCATTGAAAGATATTCTTCGTCAGTGTCGGCATTAAAGCAGTTAGGTATTGAGGATTTAACTGATTTTATTTTGTTTCACTGCGCGGTAAGAAAAATTGATTCACAGACGGCTCAGAACTTTGAGCTGACAGTTCGTAATAAAGAAATTCCTTCTTATAATGAGTTAGTTTCGTTTGTACAAGATCAAGTAAAGATTTTAGAACGATCGAGTAACTCGCATGGTGTCGTAATTAAAACGCATCCTTCTTCGTCCTCCCGATCAAATAATACTAAATCGTTCGTCGCGAGTAATACGAATATTCCGCGCTTCCCACCTCCGCCGAAAGGTTGTATTCTGTGTAACAAAACTGATCATTTAGTTAACGTTTGCTCAAAGTTTAAATGTATGAGTTCCCCACAGGCTCGATTTGAATTTATAAAATCGAAACATGCCTGTGTAAATTGCCTTAGTGGTTCACATACAATCAAGTCATTTAAATCGGGGTTAGTTTGTGATTTGTGCAATAAACGTCATCATACATTCTTACATTTCGGCAGTGTGAATAATATGCAAACCAATACTCATGTACATACGTCGCAAGTACCTACCAGTGAAGAACCGTCAGTCCCCCCTCCAGTGTCATCCAGCATCAATGGAACTGGTATTTGTGATATGCAAGTGGAGGGGACCGCGAATGTCAATCTTCACATTCTCTGAGTGAGTATTGTTTTGTTTTCACTTAGGATTTTGGAATTGCTGTGTAGACTGTTTTGTGTCACATAGGGAAGAGTTCAGCTTTCCTTTATTTATATAGGGTAGTATTTCCCCGTGTCGGGGGCTATTTACACGCCCCTACACCTACGAAGCGCAAAAGAAGTAGCGGAATAGCGGAGAATGAGGAAGTGAGAAAAAAAACGTATTTTAATAATAAGTTAACTCCGGGAAAAAAAACCATTAACATAAAAATAAACGTTAAGGAGATAAAACCTATCTTGGAAATAACAAAATTGGGAATGGTTATTGACAATAAGTTTAGGAGGAACAAAAATGTAGATTAGTATTTGCGATAAAACTTCAACAATTATGCAGAGTGGTAAAACCGACGCGAGGATTATTACTAGAAATTGCAATCTTGCCGATATTCACGTATGAATCAGGGGTCTGGTGAGATATGTGTAAAAAAATTAAAAATAGGAAAAAACTAGCCAACGCTCAGCGACAACACGCAAATAGAATTTGTAAATGGTGAAGAACAATCTCTACCATCTCAGCATTAGCCTAGAACGGGATTAACAACTAACTTCCTTCCGGCTGACATGGAAATAATAACCTAGTGCAGCATAAGCAAGTTATCGCACCCAGGGAAAATAGTTAAAGAAAATATAATAATCGAGATAGAAAAAGGAAAAAATATTAACAAAGATTCAATACAAATTTACACAGACAGAACAAAGCGTGGTGAGCGTATGGAAGAGACAGACGTGTGTGAGTGACACAGCATGATTGAAGGCGTGTCTATTGTCCATTCATTCCCCTTTGCTATACAGGTTTCATGGAAGCAACACCTTATACAGCTCTCACAATAAACGGAAGATATACGTCTAATTATTGAATATTAAAACGAAAGAAAAAAAAATTAAATCTTACCCAACCTAATAATTCATCTTCCAACTTAAATCGGTGAGTGTATTTTTAATTTATCCAATACGTTTCGTTCCTGAGAAGAAAATTCGTCAAATACGAAAACCCGAAATGAGTCTTTCTATGCGGGAATTCTAAATCATATTCTAAGTAAACCTTGATTCCACAGCAAAAAAAATCCAAAAGAATTATTTCCTGCATTTCGAGAATGAGAATTGGTCAATGCTCTATTGCAGCGCATTTGTTTAAAATTCGAGTCCTATCGTTCTGTCGCTCTGTCAGTGCGGTGTGGAGGAGGAGGCTCTTGACCATGTCTTTTTCAATTGTAAAAATCATTTTTCCTTCAAGAGAATTTATCGTTTGCTCATTAAAATCACCCACCACTCTCCACTCAGTATTCCATATTTGATGTACAACAATAAAATACGGAATTATTTTTTGGGGAAACTCAGTAAACGCCAAAGATGTTTTTATCATCCAAAAAAGATGTTTAAGAAAAATGACAAACTCTGCTAATCGGGATTCATGTAGACCTATATTTAAAAATTTGAAAATTCTTACAGTCACCGACATATACATAATGGAGTTATGCATGTTAGTGCGATCATCTCCAGAAAAGTTTCCACAAAAAAACTCTACACATAAATACGCTACAAGGTTTACAGAAAATTTATTAATACCAAAAGCAAACAAAACAATTTTCCAAAAAGGACCCTTTTACATGGCCATTAAAGTATATAACAACCTTCCACATGATATTAAACAAATACCAGATACACTCAGATTTAAGTCATCACTAAAAACATTCCTTCTGAACAGGTCTCATTACACATTAAGTGAATACCTCACATAGGTACAACTGTTTTTATATTTATGTTTATATAATAAATTAAAACAAACTCAATTTGTATTACACCACTTTTATATTTATATTTCATTTGTGTTCATTTCTGTATAACATGTTTGGTTAACTGGAAGAAATAGGATGTAGGTATCTATAAGTTATACCTTTTGTACTAAATGAAAATTTTGTACAATAAATGATTTTGATTTTGATTTTGATTTTGATTTTGATTTTGATTTTGATTTTGATTTTGATTTTGATTTTGATTTTGATTTTGATTTTGATTTTGATTTTGATTTTGATTTTGATTTTGATGTCTCTCAACAATTCTCGCGTTTTTTGGTTTTATTGAATATAGACTTGAATGACTTCAATATTCGATATGTCCTATTGTCTTATAGATAATCCTCAAAATTGTAACTATCTTTCTTAATTGTTTCGGCACAAAGCACTCTCACACTCACACTCGGCACTCTCTTTATGGTGAATTACCTATTTCAAAAAAAATAATTTAAGCTGACAAAAACTATTTATTTAATCTCTTTATTTGATTATATTTGATCTTTACGTAGTCGGTGTGGCAAAATTATTTAATTTAATTGTCATTATTTATTTTATTGATTTCCAGCATCCTACCTACTCTTCATACCTATTCCTTCCCAGACCTTCCTTTCTCCACATAACAAAAAAAAAACAATAAAATCATGAACTCACAACCAAATAACAGTAACATCCTTACAACGGCGAGAAGCAGGAGTCCCGGCGCAGGCCAAAACTGATGGTGAATTTCACCAACATTCGCGGCCTGCACAAAAACTTAAATTTCCGTCCACCACCACCTTCTCTCCCAACGTCCCAACCTTCTCTTCCTCTCCGAAACGCAGATAGCCGAGCCTCCAGATGCCTCCTATCTAGACTGCCCGGGTTTCACCCTCGTAGGCAAGTTCAGACCTAATGGAGGTATCTGTCTCTGGAGCCAAGCTGACGTCAACTGTGCCCGACTGTTAAATCTGGAAAACTCCAGATATATCTTAATGTGGGTGCGCATCAATTTCCCAGTATGGTAAAATTCTACGCGTGTCTAATAACGCTCACCAAATCTTAGCAAATCAGACACATCCGAGCAATTTGAAAATTTGAGAGATACTATTGATGACCTCTTGCCCCGCTACTCTACGACCGAGTTTGTGGTTCTGGGGGACTTCAATGTAATGGTTCCTGTTGTCCAGATTCACCGCTCCAATCTGTTAGACCTATTTTTAAACACTGTGCCACACGTTTACAAGGTTGAAATCACAGCGCCTTTGAGATCATCCGATCACTGCCTGGTGACGATATAAATCCCCATAAACTTCAGACCACCAAATGAGAGGCTTAAGAAAAAAGTGAGGCACTATAGGTCAGCAGATTGGTTTGGTCTGCGGGCACATTTCAATGCATTCCAGTAGTCTGTTTTCGGACGCCGAATCCCTCAAGATATGCCCAGAAAATTGGTGAAGTGTACCCGTTTGCGATGGGTGGCTTCATCCAATCCACCAGTAAAGAAACCGGAGTAAGCTCAAAGTCGTGGTTCAGTCGACTGGTGCGACAAAAAGCGCGGCTTTCCGAGCCTACAAAATATCTTGAACGTCCGAAAACAGAACAGTATGAAACGAAATGGCAAATGGTAAGAGGATCATAAATAGGTCAAAATTCGTGCATTTGGTCAAAAGCTGTCCACATGGCAGCAAATTGCTCTGGTCGCTTGCGGGCTCAATAGGTCGCAAACATAGGACGCCAAAAATTGAATATTTATTTTCAAAGATTGCCGATGGAATTGTTTATTAAAAAAATAGACCTACGTCATTCGTACTTAGATTTAGATGAAGAAAGTGTGGAATGTACTACTATTTCTACTCATTTAGGTCTGCTTAAATTTACTAAGCTGGTATTCGGGAACAACAGCGCACTAGCAATCTTTAGTAAAACTATCGCTTCGTGTTTACAAGGATTAGGATGGGCGTACGCTGAGACATCGGTCGCGCAGCAGGTTCAGCGCAGTTGTGAAATGTATGAGAAACATGCACGTCTCAGCGTATGTCGCTCCATACACTTCCATACAACACAAAAACCAAAACTATCTTGCGCTGAACATTCTGCGCGACCGATGTCTCAGCGTACGCCCATCCTAAATGTGGTATTTTAGGTGACGTGATACGATTGAAAAACACATGCAGTTTTAATTAGGTTAAAAGATTGTGATTTTTGCGGGAATATTGTATATTTTTAACGCATAAACGGTATCTTTCTTAGATTTTGAAATCTCAAAGGATGGGATTAGGCCCATGGAAGATAAAACTACTGCAATTATTGAAGTACGCAACCTAAAGATTTAACGGGGTTTTGCAGTTTTTAGTAATGGTAAATTTTTACCGATCATTTGTTCCGAATATGTCTGTGTTATTAGATACCTTGCTCAGATTACTGAGGAAAAGTACGAATTTTTAATTTGATCAAGATTGCGTTAATGTTTTTAATGAAATTAAATCGATTTTATGTGATAATCGGGTGTTCGTAAATTACAATCCCAATATAACTTTGATAGTAGTTACGGACGCTTCAACAAAAGGATTAGGGGCAACATTGTTGCATGCAAATAACAATAATTTACAATAACCTATTTCTTTTGTTTCTCGTAAATTGTGAGAAACGGAAAAGAAATATTCAACATTGAGCCTCGAGGCCACAGGCAACATTGAATACATTTAAAGAAGGGAATTTATATTAGAAATTGATAATAAATCTCTATGTAGAATTTAAGGAGAAAAAAAAATGTATTCCAGTTTTAGTGTGCAGTTGACTCCAACGCAACGATATTATTTTAACTTCTTTCAATTACAAAGCTTTAAGCTTTAAATTGTTCCGATTACATATCACGCGTACCTGTATGAGATGCATTTGTAGAGGATTTTGATTTAGATAAAAAAATACGTTTATTCAAAACAACAGTGAGATGCCAATAGATGTCGAGGAAATTAAATCTGAATCAGAAACGGATCAAATAATATTTTAGAACAGGTTGACCCAGTAAAATTAATAAAAATGATTGTTGACTCACCACTGTTTAATATCCACATACTATAATACCCATGCACAGGCTTTGCCTTTGTGGGATTTTTTTTTGTAACTCTCTTATATATCATATAATTATGTAAGGAAAATGTATCAATATTCAAAATGGATTTATTGGATAAAAAGGAACGAATTTTCAATAAAATTAATGATTGTATTTTTTGGAAGCATAGATTATTAATTCCATAAAGTTTAAGAGAAAACCTTAATAAAATTATTATACAAATCTCATCTTGGCATTGCTAAAACGAATGGTTTAGCGAGAGGTTATTTTTGGTGGCTAGGTAGATGGTCGAATTGTACTTATCGCTGGAGGGTGCTCGAAAGTTGTTCGGAGATTACACCATCACAACCTAAGAGTGAAGTAACGCCATGGCCAATAACTGAAAAAATTTGGAGTAGGACTCATATTGATTACGTTGGTCCTCTCGGAAATAGTTGTTATAGATTCAACCTCAAAATGTGAAGTCACCTAACACAAATAATAACATTAAAATACCATTATAATCTTAAAGAGATTATTGAGTTATTTTGGTAGTGTGCAGATTGTCTTATCAGATGATAATGGATCCGCTTTCATGTCTGTAGGTTTCAAGCAGTCTGAGAGAAAAATAGTTTCAAACATTTAACGACGCCCTTTAGTCATCCTTAATCCGGTTTAGAGAACGCAGTTAAAACCTTTAAAAAATTATGAAGAAAAAAGCGCCGTACATGAAATTTTGAAGTGAAAACTTCTTTAGCACCGTTGTATTTTGAAACTCGATGAAACGAAAAAGCGACACTAAAAAGAGATAAACACATACATCTATAGGATTTAACCTGCGAGAGAATAGATAAATAATAGTTCTATGGCTGAACAACCTTAAAACATTACTAAAATAAAATTTTACCGACTGGTATCCCTGAGAGTCGCTCTCCGATCCAGTGCATGATATTGCAAATTCATTCCGGTTCCCGCGTAAGCTCAGTTCGGCTGTTTTACATTCCCTCTCGTGTCACCCTATAATTGTTACGATTTTAATTTTGTATCTAGTTTATTATAAAATATAACGTTACTTGTAAATATATTTGACCCGCATAATCAAGAGTTCTTATTGGCAAATTTCCCCTACACACGCATCTCAGTTTACAGTGCTCGGAAAGGCTGTAAAGCTGCAAATCCAAATCAGGATAAAAATATATAATTCACTACCTTTCAAAAGTTCTCCTCTTTGTGCGGTGCTTCGTAGACTCCCTACTCTTGTTTATTTTTTCTGAAAGTTTCATTTCTATCGCGTGTGAATTACACACTTGTATTTTTTTAAAGTTATCATTACATCGCAGCTAGCTGCAAAGGTTCCCAGCCTGAATCTGAAGTATATTTTTCTTCAACCCTTCCCCCATTCTGCAAAAAAAGTAAAACAGGAAGAACGCAAAAATGCCGCAGAAGAAAATAAATGAAAATTATATAATAATAAAAATGTTGACGCAACTATGTATACCTATCTATATACCTTGTTCCATTTCTCTACCCATCCTTTTTGTACCACAATTACCTGTCCTTACTGACAATATTACCTACCGTACAACAATAAAATCAATATGTCAGTGAGTCTGTTAAAAGAAACTGTGCAACGAACATCATTATTCTCTCAGTTTTGTATAACATCGACCAGTTTTATAGAAGCTTGTGCAGTGAGTGACTTAGTGCTCCCTCAGACCCATAATATTGAGCCGAACATCAACCATAAGGGGTAAGTCAGTTTCCTTCCCCATTCATCTGTTTACCATTCCCCATAGTTGTGTCAAAGTATTCACAAGCATAACATTTTTTTTAATATATTGATACAGTCCACTCCACGTGTCGCATTTGCGATACCATTATTTGGTCCTTCGAGCCGGATTAAACTAGAAAACATTAAATTTATCACATTCTATAATTATTGTCGCAGTATACATTGGCTGTTTTCTGTGTTAAATACATAATATTTAACTAAACAAGAATTAGTTTAAGATGGCAGATAAGAAGATTGCCGTATTGAAAATTCGAAGTGATCATTTTTTAGCTAGGTTACAAATAACGCATCAATTAATACCTTTTATAAACACGGATGAAAAAAAAGGGAAACGTTTTTAAAATACAATGATATAACTTTGTTTTATTGAACCTGAACCTGAACGATAACGACCTGAACCTTCTTCGAGGAAGGTTCAGGTCGAACCGAAACCGGTTGGAGAAGAATATAATAAAGTGGAATAAAACAAAGTTATAACATTGTATTATTATTATAATTATGTATTCCCACAAAGTGATTGCTACATGTGAAAAAATTTAAATTATATGTTTTGAAACATCACGACCAACCAGTTAGTAGCGTTGTTTTTAGTTATTGAATCCCACATGGTCGTTGCTTGTTCTTAAGTAAGAACTGTAAATTTAAAAAAAACATATGATTGTGACCGATCATCCGCAAAATATGGTGGGAAGGAATAACCGCCTATTCAGAGTCCCTCTGTCCCTGTGGGCCATAAGGAAACACTTCGCTTGCCGCCAATTGCCGATCGCTGCTATACACTATTGTATACACTTTTTGTAAAATACTGCTTGGATAAATTTTAATTATAAGCTAAGCAAAAAAGTTGATTCCCCAATTCAAAACATATCTTTAAATAATTATATTGGTATCTTCGCATCTGGGCCCCAAAATAAAATCAATATGTAGTAACACGCAGGAAACAGGAACATTGTAATAGATCGTAGGCGACACCTTTTTATTAATATGCAATAATAACAAAATAAATGCCTTGTTTTCTGGCTTTAGCAGAATTAAAAGTAATTAAGATAACTGATGAACCAATTTTCGCACTGATTTTATATCAATGAAAATGGACGTATTAGTGAAATCATTTTATTTTGTTAATAAATATCAGTTCAAATATTATATATTATTATTCCGTTATGGATTGAATCCTGTTTGAGGGTAAAGACCGAGCTGACGAACTAGCAGGGAAAGGAGCAAAAGCACCACTTGCAGGATCCGAGCCGGCCGTAGGATTAGCAGCTTGACACACCAAATTACATATTGAAAAGTGGGTCAAATCTAAGCACTGGAATGAATATGAGAGGGCACCCGGATTGAAGCCATCCAAAGTACTCATAAACGGACCGGACCCCAGAAGGACCAGGAAACTACTCGATATGGACAGAAACGCGCTGAGAGAACTGGTGGAACTAACGGGACACTGTCATCTCAGCAGACACATGCAGCTATTGGGAGTGGATAGCACAAACAGATGTAGAAAACTTGAAGAGAACGAAGAGACTCCAATTCACTTATGGTGCAAATATCCTGCCCTGGTAGGAAGTATGCTCAGATACCTTGGGAGACACTGCAGAACCAGAAGACATTGCCACATATCCAATGACAACTCTGGTGAACTCTATAAAAGGGTCTGGGTTATTGTTAAAGGTTTGAGGCAAAATGGGAGATAGCACAATGGGCCTTTAGCAAGTGCTAACGAAAACTAGTAGCAAACCGTCTCCACAAAAAAATCCTGTTTAAACTTAGCCATTTAACAATCTGCCGGCCTATTTGTTACGTTCCGGTTCCAGTTCAAGATGGTAGCCGCGTTGGATGAGTGCTAACTTTTTATACCGCCAAATTTCACAAGGTAGTGGTTTTTGCTATGAGCTGTCAAATTGAAATAATCAATATTATGATTGTTGGATGTTGTGTGATGTGATTGTCCTATTTTATATTTAAATTCATTTAGCACTGAACACTTGTACTTATTATTTCTTCTTATCTCGATGTGTAGAGCCCTTTATCGTAAACTTTCGCGTCTATGCCACCTCTTACTAAAATATCGCAATAAAATGTCTGTCTAAAATCTCTTTTGTCTGTGGCCGCGTCAGCTTTCTATTTTGTGTCTATAAAAACGGCGTGTTTGGATTTTGCTTGTCACTTATTATCATTCTCTCTTGTTATTCTTCTCGATTTGCTAAACTCTGCTTGTTTAGCCGTAAATCAAATCGTCTTTCGCTTCTGTTACTTTAATTAGTCTAAATTATTGTCGTCAGTCAACTGTTCAGACCAGAATCACTCTGTAAAAATTATTCACCCGAATAAACAGAATCAACATCCAGTATCAACACAAGGGTGTTTTACTACAAGGATAACCTCAAACTACCTCTACTCTATCACTCACTGTACCGTTCCATGGTGTGGAACAGAAGGAAGCCAACAAAGCAGCTCAACCTTACAACCTGACTGCAGACTATCTGGAGAGAACCACACCTGGATCTTCGCATGGTCCTTCCACCGGATTGAATCGGCATCAACACAGCAAGCCAAAAGTTAAGCGAAATCCTTATTTTCCTTTCCTTTCTGTGTAAAATTGTTGCCTATCTCTAAGTCTCTGTACTCTTTGCGGATCTTTGATCATCTGACAATGGCGGATAATCTGAAAGCACTCATTGCTAGAAGGGGCCAGATTAAAGCGCTCTTTACTAAATTTCAGTCGCTATTAGATGAGAATCAAACAGATCCTGTAGCGGTTTGGATTTAACATCCCTATCTCCTATCGTTTACACATCACTACGGTAGACCATGTGACCGCAGAGTGAGCTCCTGCAACGCGGGCTCGCGAAGCAAGTTTGAGTTTGGAAGCGGAACCTGGAAGTGCAACACACCTGCCGAGCGGGAAGAAACGGATTGGAATGCCGGGATCACAGAATCTATACTACGACGCAGTGAATCAAAATCTCCACGTAACGTTAAATTTTAACTTAGATTATTTTACGATATGGTTTATTTTATTCAGTAAATGTTTTCTTGTTTCATCTAAACAAGATGGCGCTCGGGTAATTTACATTTGACCTCATAGATTTTTATCTTATTCACAGATTGTGACTAATCACATTTTATTTTAAATCATTTGGCTCTTCGAGTCTAATGCACGCCTTTAGAGATTGCAATTATTTAAAAGTCAACCCATGATTGTTCTTCCAAGTAAAATAAATTATGTGTTTGTATAATTTGACTTTCATTGCAAAAAGGTTCCTGTCTCATACTCTGGGTTTTAAATAATATTGCTTCACACACCGTATGTTACACTACATTTTAAATACTAATATATTTTATCATTACATTTGTCACATTATGGCACTCCATGCTATAATCGCGTTACATATGGCGCTTCCAACATGGTTTAACCATTTTATAAATTGTGTTCATGTCGCAATTCTGGTGGGTACGAATTTTTTTTTGTCATGCGATTTAATTTATACTGCGGGAGGCTCTGTGGTCTCCATCCGTTTCTTCTGTTCGCTGGTGAGTTGCTTTGATTTTTTTTAATTATCACACCTTTATCCATTTTATGTTCCGTTTCCAAAACTCAATTTTATGATAATCTGTTACCGTTCATATACATAATTAAATATAATTATTTAAATTCCATTTTTTTCGCAAATGAGAGATTCATAATTAAAGCGCATATTGCTTTTCTATTATTCTGGTTAAATTACATTCATATAATTGAATCAATTTCATTTAAAAATTTATTGAATGAATCATAAAACAAGGTGGTTATTGTTGTTGTCCTTTACTTGCACAAAAGTTACAAGCAAATGGTGTTTTTAGAATTTGGAATAAAATATATTCTTCCGTAGGTATAATGTATTAATTGTTACAGCTTGCGTTCCCGAGTACTTGGGAATATAATATTAGCGATCGGAATATGTACATCCGTAGGTACAAAGCGGCCCAACAAAATGCATGAGTCATTCTACGTTCAATGTAAGTTAGTAATTTTCAATTATAATATGTCTAATTTAATTCTTTTCAGATCAAAATTTTATAATGCAACGCTTATTAAATATTGTTAGTCTGACATTAATTTTTGAAATTCCAATATATCTGTTTAATTTTAATTGCAAATTCTTCATGATAAAATTTGCTTTTGATTGCTATGCTACTTAACATTTTGAAATGAGAGACGGTGGATCTATGTCAGCATTAATTCTTTCCTTTCAGATATTACAGTGGGTTTTCAAGTTTAATCTTATTGTTTCATTTTAGGTTATTCAAATTTACTTTCTTGATAGTTTTGGGTTTATTTTACAACAATTTTTTTTTAGTCAAGGAATTTCTTATGTTAAATTTTCATGAATATTATTGCTACGGGTTTCTATTTCAAACTTCAATATGAAATTCATTCAAGTCTACAACTTAAGGTCAACTTTTAAATACCACATACTACTGATATTTATTATGGAGGCATACCTTTTCTTCTTTCATCTTCTTCATTTCACGTTACAAATTTTCAACATGACTTAAACAATGTAGCTACCTATTGCCAACAAAATCAACTATTTCTAAATGTTTCAAAATGTCATCACATTATTTTTTCCAGAAATAAAAATAAAATATTTAATTATTCTTTAAATAACAACAACATTGCAACAGTCTCAGATATTCGTGATCTTGGAATAACCCTTGATAGTAAACTACAATATAACCTTCATATACAACAAATCACAAATAAAGATGCTAAAATGTTAGGTTTCATCATAAGAAACATATAAAACTGTTTAATAGCATCAATATCATTAAGCAACTCTACTTTGCCTACGTACGGAGTCATCTGAAGTTTGCATCAGTTGTTTGGTCTCCATTTTACAAAATCCACATAAACAAAATCGAAGCAATTCAAAATAAATTCCTAAAATATCTTTGTTACAAGTCATTTGTAAGATTTAATAACTATGCAGAGGCAGCTTCATACTTTAAAATTGATTCATTGAGTGTACGAAGGCATCGTATGGATGTACTTTTCCTATATAAAGTAGTTAACAATAATATTCAATGCCCAGAGTTGCTAAATAAAATTCAATTTAATGTACCTGCGCGCTGGACACGCTCTTCCCTTCTGTTCAGGGTAGAGATCGATGCAAGACGAACTCTAAGCAGAATTCTTGTCTGAACAGACTATGCGATAATTACAATAGGGTAATATCCAAGGTGGACATTTTTAATTCTGAATTTACCAAATAAAAGGGGTACATAAAAGAGTATTTCTCTGATGCTTCATATGTTATGTGAATATGTTTCTCATGTTTCTATCGTTTATACTTATAATTCTGTTATGTTTTGATTTATATGTACAACCTGGCTTTTTTACTGATACCAATGTATTGATATTTTTATGTTTTGTGTAAATTTTAGTTTTATACAATCTTTTGTTTTAAATAATTTTTGGTTTTTTATTCCTTTATTATAAATTTTATTATCTATAATTTTTTTTACGCTGTTTTCATTTAAAGTCACAAGGAGGAAATCCATAATTGGTTTTATTTTGGCTATACAAGCATGTACAAACTGAAAAAATTTAACTGTCGATTTCCCGAAAATAAATAAATAAGTAATGTTGGCTTCTCCCACCATTCTTCCCCTCCCCCAAAATCACCCCTCTCACTACCCCCATCTATTTAAATCCAATCATTTCTGTACTTGTATAGAATTTTCAAGTTAATTTTAAGTTTGCTAGAGAATGACACGGATGTGTCTAACAAATTGTACACGAAAAGTAAGACTCTTCAAAACAAAAATATAATATATAACGTACCCTTAAAGAAGTGTTTGTTTGAACCTGAGTGAGAGTAAAGTGCAAAATACGACATAACATACCTCCCTTTAATACTCGTAGTCTTGTGGGGGCATTTTCATAAACATGAAAAAAAAAGATAAACTGTTACCAGTAAAATCCATTGAGGACTTAGGGGTATGATCCCAAACTTACATTCTCAGACCATATATTGCAATTAATAACATCATGCTACAAGCTTCTAGGGTTTGTCATAAGATCATGCAAACAGTTTACAAATCCTGAAGCAATGATGGCTATGTATAATTGCATTATAAGATCTAAAATTGAGTACGCCTCTGCTGTATGGGCCCCATACCAGAAAAAATACATCGAAAAATTGGAACAGATCCAAAAAAAGTTTCTGAGATACCTGTATATTAGAATGCATGGAGAGTACCCGCAATTCATGCATCTCGAAGATCTGCTCACAGAAACGCATTGCCAAAGTCTCCAGTAGAGGAGGAGTGGGGCCCTTGCAGCAACGGCGTACAAAATAATAAATAATTTAATAGATATCCCATGCCTCCTGGAATCCTACAAGTTGTTTGTGCCAAACAACTACAGTCGGGGACGGTACCATAACTGTAACTTCGGATCTAGATGTTAGTTTAACTGAAATTTCAAATCTTGGTGACTAATTGAAAATTCATTAGTTAAAACAATCATTTCGGAAACTTGCCGAACAGTAATAACGGTAGATATAATGTGAAATTTTCATGGTCTACAGTATTCCGTATCGCGCTTCCTCCTTATTTTGTCAACGTTTCGGACAGCGTTAGAGTGTCCATCATCTATCCACCATACAATTAAAGGAAGGTTTTTAACAAAAAAAGTTATATGTATCCTCTATTTTCACCTGCGACTGGAAGAAAAGCGCGAAATGCACGCTATACTTATTCATTTAAGGCTAACAAGTGATATTGTATATGGTAATGACAACACGCTTCACGGAAACTTCATAAAGCCACAGCTCACCAACCAAGAATACAGTAATTTTTTTTCATAATAATGAGGCAAGGAAAAATCTTTGCAAATAAATATAAATTATTGTAAAGAGATGGTAATTATATATTACGTATAAATAAAAATCAAAAAATGCTTGCTTATATGTGTGTTTATGTGAGTTGTCTATGTATTGCTATTCTAATCTTAGGAAATGTTGAAACTTTCAAAATACCTTCTTTCCACCCTAGCGAAGGTTTCTGATTTAATCCAACCACATGACAATACATCTGAAAAGTTTTTAAATCGTTACAAAAACTCGTACAAAAATGTCACAATTTGAGAATGACATTGTGGAAACCATCGATTGTTGAATCAAAATTCAATTTTGGAATTAACTCTTAAAATTAATGAATTTACTTGAAAGTAAGCCATAATTTTTATGGTAAGTAAGAATTATGGTTAAATTGGTATCAATTTTTATTTATTGTTCTTATGATATACAAAAATTAATGTTTGTAAAATATGAAAAATGAAAATTTGTAAAAGGTGGCACGCGAGCTGTTTGAGCATTGAAGAACAGTGGGAGAACACTGAGAGCACTGAAAATCCCAGTGCAAAAGGAAGTACGAAGGCCATCGATGTCTGAACAAGAAAAATTCCCATCTACGTTTGGACTTCGCAGAGCGATATAACCAAGGTTCATTCTACCATAAACTCCAGCAGAACCTCAACAACAACAGGAAGATGTGTCAACAATTCGTACAGAAGTATTCGTACCTATTAATAATGTGGCGGAGGAAAAAATCTATGAAAAGGAAGATTCAGGATTCAACCAAGGTTCATTCTATTTCTTGTAGCGGTTTGGATTATCCTTCACTATCGCCATGCAGATGTATATCACTAGTGCATAACATGTGACCTGAGAGCTCTCGCAACGTGGGCTCGGAAGCCAACTCAGGAGTTTGGAACGGGAATCTCGAGGAGCAACTCATCTGTCGAACCAAGAAGAAGTGTTTGGAAGGCTGGAACTTCCGAGTCTCCACGTAATGTTGAAATTTCGTATTTAGTTAATTTTATCAATGGTTTATCTTTATATAAATTATGTTTTCTTGTTTCTTACAAACAAATAAGATGGCGCTCGGATTTAATACGTTGACCCCTTTAGATTCATTAAAGTAATTTATATTATGTGACAGATTACAGATACAATACAAAATTAATATTGACAAGTTAGAAAGAATTCAAAAAAATATTGCAGTGGAATATAGTTGCAGTGGACATCCAGACCGCCCTCCACTACTTTCAACTACATTCCAATATAAAAGTGCTGAAATTTTACAAGATTTAATCCCTAAATATCAACCAAAGTTTAATCCAGAAACCCTGCAAGCGAACAACATCCGTAAAAAGCTAACTAGTGAAAAATTAGTGTTAACAAAAGCCGATAAAGGCAATACAGTAATAATAATGAACCGGTCAGAATATAATTCAAAAATGCAAGACTTTATTAATAATGAAACTTTCAAACCTCTTCTAACTGACCCAACCAATAAGTTTCAACAACACATCAAAAACGCATTAAAAGATTGTAAATCCCCTATTTTTGAAGATCTATCATATGATAATGTGAAATTCTTAACAAAAAACCCAAAAATTCCAAGACTTTATGGATTCTTAAAAATCCACAAACCTAACACCCCAATTAGGCCCGTAGTCTCATGTTGTAATTCCCCAAACTATAAATTAGCTTCTTTTGTGACTAACCTATTTAACACTTCCAATGTATTTTCCCCTGTGTACACCATTAAAAATTCATATGAATTAGTCACCTATTTAAAAGATTTAACTGTTCCTAATAACTGCAAATTAGTTTCCTTTGATGTTGTCAATTTATTCCCAAATGTCCCTGTACTTGAATGTAAAAATATTATGTCTAATGTTTTAACCAATTCCAACTTACCAAAAGATCTCTCTGATGATATGTCGCGTATGTTTAACATCTGTCTGAACCAAAACTGTTTTAAATTTACGATATTATCTATCAACAAAATGAAGGTCTACCAATGGGGCTACCAACGAGCCCGCTTTTTGCAGATATCTTCATGGATAATTTGGAAAATAATATTTTTAATTCTACCTCACCCCTTCTAAAAAATGTGTTTTTATGGAAGCGCTATGTTGATGACATTATATGTATTTGGAAAGGTACTGAACGTCAACTTAACTCCTTCTTGTCCCTCCTTAATTCATTCCATAAAAAAATTCAATTTACATTAGAAATAGGAAAAAATTGTTGTTTAAATTTCTTAGACCTATCCCTATCCATTGTTAATAATAAATTTGAATTTAATATTTATAGAAAACCTACCTTCACAGATACCGTAATCCACAATACTTCAAACCACCCAATTTCCCATAAACATTCTGCATTTCATTCTATGGTTCATAGACTTGTCACTATTCCTCTATCTAACGTTAACTTTACTGAAGAATTATCTAAAATTAAATCTATTGCATTAAATAACGGATACCCCCACAGCCTAATTGATAGAATTCTTTCAAAAAAACTTAATTTCATCTCTACCAATAAATTCCTTTATAATAATAATACATCCAACAATAGAGACAATAAAAACCACGGTTGGCGTAGAATTTTATTCATAAATAATTTTTCATCCTCTTGTGTTTCTAAATTCCCTATCGAAATTAAACCTGCCTTTTACACTAATAATAACCTTGGTAAACTGTTAATTAATTCTAAAGATAAAGAAAATAATTTAAGCCATTCTGGCATATATAAACTTAAATGTAATGATTGTCCAGCATTTTACATCGGTAAAACGGCTAGAAATGTTCACACAAGGGTGGTCGAACACTTGAGATGTTTAAACAGTGCAGGGTTTTCAGAATTCGCCACCCACCTAATAGATACAGATCACTCTTTCAATAAATCTTCCGGGATAAATATTTTACACAGAAATGGGATAGGTCTACGCCTTAATAATCTTGAAGCCCTTGAAATAAAAAAGTCATTAAAAATAAATAAAACTAATTTACTTAATAAACAATTAGATTTGTCCAACAGCACCATTTTTAAAATATTTCCACTAGCCCCGCCCACTTCCACCCCTCCCTCGTAGCCACCTCCCCTCCTCGCCCCCACTTAAGTTGATGTTCTTTCTCCCTCTTCTAATTAACATGTAATTTCTGAATATCTGTATTTTGTTTAGTATATTTTTATTCTTCCCTGAAGAAGGTTCAGGTTGAACCGAAACTAGTTGGATAAGAAAATAAAAAGTGGAATTAAACAAAGTTATACCATCGTGTTTATCAAAAAAATATATTGAAACACTTAGACTTTAAATCCTTTCGAACATCAGAAAATCTAAAAGATTCATTAACATTCCATAATTTATCGACTTTACAAGATAGAAGAAATATATATGACCAGAAATTTTTATTCATAATCCTCAACAACGTGGTCGACAACAACTATCTTCTAAAAAACATTAATTTCCATTGTCCACTACGAAATATGAGGTCAAACCAACTATTCCACATCCCGCACTCAAAAACAAATTACACACAAAATTCATTTCTCGGAAGAACGTGCACAAAATATAATAAATTCTTTTCAGATGCTGATATTTTCCATTTGTCCTCAGGCCAATTTACCAAATGCGTAATAGAAATAATCAAAACAAATCGTTAATTACGAACCCTCCACCCCTGCTGTTAATTACGAACCCTCCACCCCTGCTGTGTGTTACTTTCTCATTCTCATTATGTCATTCTTCCTTCTTTTCATAACAATATTTGGAAGATTTATATAGCACCGTTTTTCTTTAGTTGTGTAAAATCACCTCATGGGCGCTTGCAAATGGCTAATCGTGTATTGAACGTATCCTTGAACGTTATATTATGATGTGAAAATGTATTATATATAGATTCAGAGTTTAATTTCATTTTATATATCCAACATACTTTAATCTGTGTTTTTTATGTCTTTTATATTATTTCCTTCTTTTTCTACCTAAATTTTTTAATCTATGTTTTTAAATATACCATACACATTTTCGGAAACTTCGCTGGTTTATGCAACCATGTAATATGTAATTACCTTAATAAAGTATGTTTAACTGTTTGTTTCCCTAATAAACTAAAATAAAAATAAAATAGATTTATAATCATCACTTTGCTCTTCGAGAAAAATGCACCCCTGTAGATTATGCTATGATTTTGATAAGATATATAACTCTTGATTGTTGGATTTTAACTGAATAAATTTTTTCCTTTTAATTTTGAGTTTCACTGCAAATGTTGTCTGCATCATGCTCTTGGATTTATTAATACAACACATATCTTTTACACATGCAATACAATAATTCTAGCATTCTAAGTAACACACTTTTATATCAGTTACAATTTGGCGCCCAATGTGCTTAAATCATTTTTATAAATTCTG
The DNA here is from genome assembly GCA_936435175.1 of Glyphotaelius pellucidus. Classification (NCBI taxonomy): domain Eukaryota; kingdom Metazoa; phylum Arthropoda; class Insecta; order Trichoptera; family Limnephilidae; genus Glyphotaelius; species Glyphotaelius pellucidus. The sequence goes on along the minus strand of OW386558.1, from coordinate 24,821,953 downwards.
GTTCATGTCGCGATTCTAGTGGGTGGAATTTATTTGTTATGCTATTTAATTTATGGACGGCGTGAGGCTCTGTAGTTTTCCATCCGTTTCTTCTGTTCGCTGGTAAGTGGCTTTGGTTATTATTAATTATCATATCCTTAGATTATCTTATTATCTTTACCCATTAGTAGATTCCGTATGCAAAATCAATTTTATATTAAAATAATCTGTTACCGTTCACATACATAGGTTCATTCTTGCATGAGTCACTTTGCGTTACAATTTAAGTTTGTCATTTTCGATTATTATTTGTTTTATATCATTCCTTGCGGATCAAAATTAAATAATGTAACACTTGAGTCAGTAAATTTTTAGTCATAAAATATTATTGTGTCCGTCATAAATATTGAATTTGTACGTGGTGAATTAACCCGTCTAATCACAGGAGACCCAAGTTGTCCCAAAACATCATATGCCGTTATAATAACAGGAGACCCAGATTGTCCCAGAGCGACCGTGCATTATTAAAAGTTAGATATCTCTTTTACTGTCAGGCAAACATTTGTGATTTCTTTTATGTTAGAAAGCGAATGAAATAATGCTTCTTATTGCCTCAGGAATATACGAGCTATATTGGTCAGATATTTTACAAATCCGATCATAAGTGACGATTTTATTTTGCGCCAATTTGTGACGTAACAAACACTTAATTTAAAAATAAAATTGTATGAATGTCATAAAAAGTGAGGTGACAGTTTTATCACAAATTTTATTAAAAAAACGAATCTGTATTTAAAATTTTCGGATTATTTTATTTTATGTACTTTTTTGAGGAATCCCCAGGTAAGTATTTTTGAGCTAATTTACATTTTCAATATCAAAATTTTAATATTTTAAAACAAAAATGTTGATTTCTAATAAATACATCGAAAAGTTTATTTTATCTAGATTTTAGAAAAAATTTTGTTTTTGCAAAAAGGTTAAAAAATAACCAATAAAAAGTAACATTAAAAATGCGTGGGAAGAACCAGGAATTTTGTGCTCAAATCTTGACAGGCAAAAGTTCATAGATATTATTTTCTCATTATTCGAAGGGTTAAGATTTGGACTGGAAAATAACATCTATAAGCCCCTTATGCAGAGAAACTTACTTTACAAGGTCATGTGCACATTAGATATTTGCCCAATAGCCATTTTTGTTGACATTTATCCGCGAATAAATTCAATAATCAAAATAATTTTTAGAAGTGTTACTCTCCAGAGAGTTTTTTGGGAATATTTATACAACCCAAGCTCGTTTTACTTATGCCAGCCACTCTAGCTTCACTTGAAGTCGTTAGTTTGTTCTCCAATATACCAACAAACGAATTAAAGATAATTTTAAATATTTACAAAAAAACAAGAAAAAATGATTTGATCAAACGGAAAGAAATAACTAGACTACTTAATGCATGTATAGAACAAGATTCAATAAATAATAATAATAAAAATAATAATAATAGTTCGATAAAGTTTGTCATAAAATATTGATAAATAAATTAAGGAGTATGGGTATAACCGGGAACTTTCTTAAAGGGTAGAGAGTTATTTAACAAATAGGCAACTGTTTGTAAAGTTAAATGACGTAATATCGGATGCCTTTTCTGCCACTAGTGGTGTGCCACAGGGCTCCCATTTAGGACCAATACTGTTTATTTTATTTATTAATGACATTGTAGACGTTTTTTCCGATGTTGATATCCTGTTATTTGCTGATGATTTAAAATTATATAAAAAAAAATTAAAAATATTTCTGATTGCATAATCTTACAAACAAATTTAAACAACTTGTTTAATTGGTGTATATGCAATAAACTGGCACTTAACATTAGTAAAGTCAAATAATAAGATTTTATAAAATTAAGAAACCGATCATTTATGAATACAATCTTGACAAAATTATATTAAACTCAGTAGAAACAATAAATGATCTAGGTATTATTTTTAACTCAAAACTTACATTTATTAGCCATATAACTTATATTATTAATAGAGCAATGAAGATTTTAGGATTTATTATTAGAATAACCAAACAATTTTGTAACATTGATATGATTTCGCATTTTATACATAACGCTAGTGAGGAGCATTTTAGAATATAACTCTACGATTTGGGCTCCACATTACAATATCCATATTCAAGCGATTGAAAAAGTGCAGCATAGATTCCTTAGGTATATTAATTTTAAATTAGGTATTCCAAGAGAATCCGTTGACTATAATTTGTTATTAAACTGGACTAATCTCATAAATTTATCAGATCGCAGAAAAATCTGTGATCTATTAATATTATACAAAATAATTCACTCGGTCTTGGATACCCCTGATTTAAAAGAACTAATACGATTTCATTGCCCTGGTCGCGCTAACAATAGACTGACTCTACCGTTCTACTATAATAACACACATTTATTATCACATTATTACTCGCCAATCAGTCGATTACACATTTTGGGAAATGAATATGCTAACATCGGCGACATTTATTTCTTAAAATTAGCGCAATATAAATATGCACTCGAAAATTATTTTTCCATAATGTCTTTATATACGCAATACGGACATGTTGAAATGAAATGATGATATTTCTCATTGTTCTTTTTTCTTATTTTTTGTTGTGATACACAAAATAATTATATTATTTTTAGGTTTCAGTTTTTAAGTTTTTTATTTTTTCCATAATGTAACTTTATATACGCAATATAGACATGTTGAAATGAAATGATGATATTTCTCATTTTTATTTCTTGTTATTTTTTGTTGTGATACACAAAATAATTGTGTGTTATTTTTAATTTTAAAACTACTATTATTTAATGATATTATTTTTCTTACTTTTGTACTTTATTATATGTTTATTAATAAAAGGCAGTATAGCCGTTTATGTATTTAAAATAAAATAAAATAAATAAATAAAATTTGTTTAGATTCAATAATAACTTCGACATTCAATGTAGTGTCAAATAGTGTAGTCAAATAGTGGCTTAGCCATGGGCAGTCCGATTTCTCCGGCGTTAGCTGAATTCTTCATGGATTACTTGGAAAAATTTACCGAAAAATTAAAGTTATTTAAAAACCTTCTATCGCAAATATGAAGATGACATTCTAATTATCTGGATAGGAACACAAGACAGTTAACACAAAATCCAGTTTACAATGGAAATGGAAAATTTTTTGATAAATTTACAGGGGTAATAATAATAATAATATTCTTGACACAGATATCGACATCAGATTAGCAAAAAATTCGAATTTCCAATCTACAGTAAACCAACATTTAGCGATAACATCATACACCATCTGTACACCACATTCCACACATATTATCAGTATTCTACTCACTCATTCACTAACTTTTACATGAACCCTTGAAATATATAGATTATACGAATGAATTCAAAATTATAAAACCAAATCAAAGAAAGGATATAATAGCAAAAGTATTGAATAGGTCAAGAATAAAAACTTATATAAGCAATCATTTCATTAGGCCTTGAGAATGAAAAATGAAAGAGATTCCTCAAAACAAAGGACTGACATTCCTTATATTGGTGAAATATCTACAAAAATATACACTTTTAACAATAAATGTAGAGAACAGCATTCTAGAATGTAAATTCTCTAGGTAAGATCTTAATTAAAAATTAAGATAAGAGAGATAGACTGGAAAACTCAGGCGTTTACCAAGCTGCTATCATTGCCCGTCATTTTTAAAAACTTATAATAAAAATAAAAATAAAAACTCCAAACTTCCTTACTGAACGCATTTCAAAGAATTCAAAGTTCCAAAATTAAAAAAAACTTATTTATGAAAAAGATACACACTTATAGCAATCAGCCTTCGCTTTGTCGCGCTGTGGATTGCACCCGAAATGCATCGATATATCCAGAAGCAGCACCTGTGTTAAAAGATACGCAATCGAAGTTCCTAGATGCGCCGTCAGCCTTCTGGCACAGACGGCAAGCAACTGAGCGGTAGTTACCTAGCCCAGCGGAACAGAGCCACGAAACTACCTACCTGACAAGTAATATCATCTGCCACCTCCGCGAAAGCTCCTGCATTACTCTCGCACCTAGGAACACGGCGACAAGAACATTCGGGAGTCTTCCCGTTTGGCGCCGTGCCTCGATTTCTCGGCGTTCCAGAACATTACTGGTTTCGTCGCCCATGCTATAAAAGCGGACGCATCTCGAGAGTGTTCAGTGTTCTATCAACTCACCGAAGCAGTCGCCTCTACTATCCGCCATTAACCTTGACCTAGTGTTTACTACCAGTACTATTTTTATCGTAAGACTGTTACGCAGACCGTGTTCGCGTGTTTATAATAATTATAAATCCGTAGGAACTCATTCAAGGTTTTTATCACGCAACCTTGTTGTTCTTTACTTATCAACCACCAGCCTACACCGAGTACCTACATTGGTGACCCGACGCGAGCACGACGCGTGCAAATATACATTGGTGACCCGAAAGTGAGCACGACGCGTGCACATACGACTACCGCGAGCACGTCGCGCACGATATCAACTTTCCAGTAATAAATTTCGTGCAGCATACATCATCATCATGCCTACGAGCGTAACATCGGAGAGCAACAAGCAACAATTGGCCAGCAACCAGCAACCCAACATCACGTCTCCACCGCCTGAGGTCAACCGAGTGGCAGCACGCATTCCGCCTTTTTGCCCTACTGACCCAGAATTATGATTCGCCATGGTGGAACGCAGCTTTGAGGCAGCAGGAGTAACCGTGGATGCCACCAAATTTGGTTATATTCTCGGAGTCTTGGATCCCGCCTACGCTCAAGAAGTCCGAGACATCATCGTGAACCCCCCTGCAGACGGTGCATATGCACTGTTGAAATACGAATTAACCAGACGCCTCAGCTCCACGCAGGAGCAGAAGACAAAGAGACTCCTGGAACACGAAGAAATCGGAGACCGCAAACCCTCCCAATTCTTGAGACACCTGCGCACCCTCGCCGCAGCGCTGTGCCCGACGAGGTTTTGAGAACCCTATGGATAGGCCGTCTTCCGAGAAGCATGCAGGTGGTTCTGGCTACGCAGCAGGATACCCCGCTTGACAAGGTTGCCAGCTTGGCAGACGCCATAGCAGACTACGCTGGTAGACCGGCAGTCAATACAGTGGCTGTTCCATCGTCCGAAGACTCATTGGCTAAACAGATGGAGCGGTTGATGCAGCCTCTCCAACAAGAGCTAGCTACTTTGAGGCGCGAAGTTTCAACACTACGCTCTGGCCAGCATAGGAGGAGCACCACCCCGCATCGTTGGAGCAATCGTTCCCGCAGTCACTCCAGAGGTCGTCAGCCTGAAAGCACATGCTGGTACCACTGGAAGCATGGAGAAAAGGCAAACAAGTGCACCCAACCCTGCAATTTCCAACAGGGAAACGCTCGGGGCTCAAACTGATGGCGACCAGCGCCAGCCCCAACCAAGTCAGTCGCCTTTTTGTTACCGACAGGGTAACCCGTACACAATTCCTCATAGACACCGGCGCAGATCTCTGCGTTTTCCCACGACGGGAAAACGCAGAGATCTGCGTTTGCGTCTGCAATTCCTTGTCCAGGGACGCCCCACTAAGGCGACATACGAACTTGCAGCAGCAAATGGCAGTACAATCGCTACCTATGGCAGCCTAACGCTCAACCTGGATCTGGGATTGCGACGTGACTTTACTTGGAGCTTCGTCATTGCAGACGTCCCCAAGCCCACCATCAAGCCTCAAAGAGAAAATTAAGGTAAGACTGCGGGCTAATAAATTTAAAAACCCATTAGACTATGCTGAGTTTGTTATTTTAAGAAAAAGATCTAAAAGAATGCAAAAAGAATGCTATTTATCATACATTAACTCTGTAGAAAAAGGCATAAAGGAAAACGTTAAAGCTTTCTGGGCATACTCAAAATCATTGCGTACCACCAATTGCAATCCCAAATTAATGCATCTGGATTTCATATCTGCAGATAATGGACAACAAATTGCCAATCTTTCCTCTAATTATTTTGCATCCGTTTATACTCAATCTGATCCCTTGTTATATCCTGCCAGGCCGAATGATACTCTAAACAACCAATTCAATCTTGGCAAAATCATAGTTAGCATGGAAACCATCAAATCTTGTTTAGAAAAAATTGATACATCCAAAGGCCCAGGACCAGATAAAATACCTCCGTTGTTTGTAAGTTGTTGTTGCAGCGCGTTGATTAAGCCACTTTATATAATATATAATGAATCATTATCTATAGGTACTTTCCCAGATCTGTGGAAAAATGCACATATTGTTCCAATACATAAATCTGGAGACCAATCTTTTTGAAAAATTATCGACCTAATATTTTATTTCTTTTTTCTTCTTTTAGATCTTTTAATGTACCTCCTCTCTTATATTATTATATGTATTATAGTTATTTATGAAATATGGCAGACTGGGATTGCAGCCCTGCTGGAATAAAATCTTAAATAATTTTTTTTTCAAATATTAGAGTTTCTACATTTTCTCAAACTTACATCCAAACCGTGGCTGTTAGCCGTAAAGACGAAAAAGATGAGTGCCGAGGTTATGAAAGAAGTAAAAAAGGCCCTAGACCCAGATAAAATAAAGGTGGGAATAATAAATATCAGTCAATCAACGAAAGATAGGGCAATCATAAGGTGCGCGAGGAAACACTATGCAAAAATGGTTATGAAAGCTCTGTTGTCGGAGAAAGTTTCTTCGATCTGCGCAACGAAAACGAACCCAAAGATAATCTTGATAGTTTTACAGAAATAACTAAACTCCGTAGAAATAATTGACATTATTGAAGAAGAGAATCAAGATCTCGCTGGTCTCAAGGAGTAATCAAAAATACTACTTTTCCAAAAAAATAAAGATTCGTACCTAACAAATGTTGTCATCGAAACGAACTTCATGTTAAAGGATCTGCACTAAAAACTTTATATTATCAATGCAAAGGATCTGCACTAAAAACTTTATATTATCAATGCATGAATTGTATAGAGTTCGGACACTTAAAGAAACATTGCGATAAGGAAATAAGGTATTGGCACTGCCCCGAGAAAAACACATTTGGACAGTGTTAAAATAAAGATAAAATTGAAGAGATAAAATGTGGTTCACGCGTCAATGAACACAAAAATAGAAAGACGTAAACTCCATCAAGACACAGATCTTTTTCAGAAGAATTTCCACTATATAGGAGAGAAATTGAAAATCTATCGACCACCCAAATTATGAATAAAAATATATATTAAATAAAACTTTTGCAGACCGGTATAGCACAAATACAAATGAGTGAAACGCGCAGAAGCCGATCCGCGACAGATAGAGCGGTGAACATGGACAAATCAAATATCGTACTGCTACATAAAGCTTACACAGGAAAAACCAGCCTGCTAAAAATGAAACGGTGGCAAGTACACCAATCCACTAAATGAACTAATGAATGCCCAAACAAGACATCCAAGACAAGGCCAACGTGTTCATCTCTCATTGTTTTTCTCCTTCCTTATAAAGCCCTACTTTGGAAAGTAAAAAGACGATGACTACATTCCTACTTACTTGGCCAGTTCGAAATATGATTGTACAATCATATTTACAATACCCATTTTGTCATTTGAAAATAAATATTGTCGTACTGGTGGTCATAGCAATTATCGATTCTCTCTCTTTTTTATGATACTGACGGTGTAATTGTGCCAACCTGAATAATTGTGACCCGTGGATGGACCAGCAGATCATCACATTAAAAAGTAAGGGTTATCCCGTCATTCTTTTGTCCTGTGATAGAATACTGTACGTGCTGGTAATGGCGGCATGTGGTGATGTAAGATTATTGGTGTCATTAAATAAGTATAAGCATTTGTTGAATATGTATAACCCTGGGAGGCGGGGTTCTTATTGCCGCTCAATCTAATCCCCCCACTTCCCAATTACTTTTCGTCGAGGTACCACCGGGAAGTCGGCTTAAGGGCGCGGAATCCGAATCTTGAATTCGGCCTGCCCGATCACCGACACACTCAACAGGGCTGCTAGGCGATCTTTGATGGCCGCCTCCGTTTCTGGATCTATCAACTACCTTTTTTTTGTTGTTATTTTATTTTAATTTTATGTATTGTGTTAATATGTGCATAAAGGTCAGGCAGGGTAGGCATACCGCCTACTTTTTGTTTTTATTTTTCCTTACCCAAAAGAGGTTCAGGTAAGATTTTATACTTTTCTTTTATACTAATATTGTTCATAGCAAGCACTTGCATACTGCTGTCTAACAACGTATGCGGGCACAATGGAGGTCTAGTTTATGTAGAGTCGTTTTTATAAAAAAAATTAGAGTCCTTGCAAGAGCCTTGAAGGGGTAACCATCTGTTACCTATACCAGGGCGGGTAAGTGGTGGGTCCTTCAATGTGCCGCTCAATCTAAACATAATGTCATTCAACAGATGACTTGGTCAACACAAGAAACTGAGACGTTTATTTTATTTTATTGTTAAGGCAATACTATGGCACAAAATTATAATTCAGTGTATATTTACCCCGCAGCATGAAGAGAAACTTGAACATAAATACAACACTAGATTCACGCGCAACGACGGGTTAAAAGTTCAGAAATTTAATAAAGTACGGACAGAGAACGTTTGCATACGACATAACGAAGATATTTAATTTATTACCTTGTAACGAGTTCAATATTACAAAGTTCCTACTCGCTGGTTTTCGAGCTGACAATACAAAAACAGAGGAGTGGGGAGCCGTCGCCTTGCAGTGTACAAGAGGACGACGAGAATTGGAGTATAGTGGTAACCAGCAAAATGGACGGCAGCGATGTTCGGAACACGAGTGGCGGGTACTTTCAGGATTTACGTGAGAGATAATTAATAATTTTTACATCGAGAGTTAGATTTTATAATTTAGAGGATTACCATGTTTTTATAAATTAATTTGTTTCAATCATATTTGAAGCTGGCGCCCTCCCTTATTTTGTCTAATCTTTAGTTCTATCATAAATTAGATTCTTTGCTACTATAACGACGCAGCACTTTTTATGTCACCATCATTCTAGAATCACGATTCGTAATGTCCACCCCTGAGATTAATTTTAAAACTAAATAATTTTGAGTCTCATTGCTAAAGATGAATTATCATATTAGTGTTATAAATCATGTGTTGTGAATTAAATTATTCAAGGTTACGATTTGACTTTAATTTCTAAATTACCTACTGGGATTATTATTATATGTTACACATTGTCACCCGGAATCGAACCAGGGACAATTACTTTTTTATTTCAGAAACATGAAACTTTACACATACTCTGAGCTAGCTAATTAAATATTTATTATGATCAGAATTTACTGACACAAACCTTTTATATCACACTGATAGGATTAAATCATTGACATAAAATACAAGCATTATAACTTGACACTAAAGCAATATAATTCTATGAATAACGTTAAATATATGACTCTCCAGCCCTCAGAAAGGATTGCAATTCGTTGCCTTGAACGCAATACCAGATCGAATACCTTATTTCATATACAACATTTCAAATCGAAATACGCACAAAACACCTTGCTCGGGCGTATCTGCAAACCTTATAATGAATGCTCTAAAAGATATTGTCATTTTCCATTGTACCCTTAAATTGTTTAAAATCAAACTAACTATACAATGTACTGAAATCAAGCCTATTATTTCTGGTTTATTTTTTCTTTTTAATAACTCTTTACTTAACACTGTGTAGGTACTATTATAACTTTAAACAAGTACTTCTGTATTGATTATTATCTTCTTTTTAATATTTTTTTACGATTTGCTTACACCATATACATTCTATAATTGTTAACCAGTTAATTAAGAATCACGTAATCAGTAACCTTAACAAAATATTAAATATAGAACATAACTGGTTTAATTCACTACTTAATGTACAATAAATTTCTTTAAACATAACTGTATGTTTTCTAAATAAACTTAAATAAAAAAAATGTATAAATTTTATTTGGCCCTCCGTGCGGTATATTGAAGAGGAAAACTTTGCCAGTAGTAACATTTATAGAGTCGTTCCGTCCATGTAATGGCCGAGGACGGTTCTAGGCCACGTCGTTACGGACGGAATCCAGGTTTTGTTATGTTTGAGCGTGAACGCTTCCAACCGCATTGGAATCAATCAATTGTTATTTTAATTATTCAGTCTTGGTTTTGAGAGACTGTGGGGTGAATTTGCAGGTGTGTTGTAAAGTACTCGGTTTTAGTTTTATGAAGGTTTTTTGATATCGTAACATGGCATCATGTTTGATTTTTAAGTTTCTATTTCGTACCTACTGCTCCTTTTAAAGGGGATCCCGCATTCTATCAAGAGGATATGCTTTAGGTAAACACACATATTCATTACACGAGGGATTCATTTGTGGGTTATTATGCCATCTTACTTTTACTTCTTCTATAATCATCATTTTGGACAGCGTTACATTGTCCATCATCTGCACGTGACTACTTTCCCGATGATGGTCACTGTTAAGCTATCCAAAACTTTGGTTAAAGAAAGAGGAAGTCCAACACAAACCAAAACGGGGTCTGGGTCCGGATGCCAATAATTTCTTAGAAAAAAACCTTAGTGATTTGTTGTAATTACAGTTAGCAGACATTATAATATTTTATGAAACAGCTGTTGACCAACTCTTGTTGACCAAAAAATATGTTTTAAAGATTGTCTTTAATTTCTACGCTGGCACCACCAGCGTCTAGCTCGCTAGCACCGCCAAAACATCAGATGGTATAAAGACGAACCATTCCGTTTCAAACGCTTCTCCTGGCTAGCCACGAGCCGACCGGTGCCTGTCGTTTACCTCAAACGTCGTCTCAGAATTGCGCAGAATTCTCTTCGTTTAATCAGATGATACTCACAGTGGCGTACAATCTATTATCAGTGATAAAGGCTCAAGTGCAGTGACTTAAAAGAAAAGTGGATCAAATCAATTTACTATTTCCTGCCACGTGCAACTTTTCGAGACTAAATTCAACCCTCCCCTTGGGTGGTTGTTGCAGTAGCGCCTATATTATAATACTAGCATCGCATCGAACACTCACTAAAAATAGTCATATTTATGGTCTAACGATTATGGACAGATTCACTCGCTGGCCAGAAGCGGTACTTTTAAAAAACATGTCAATTGATTTGTCACTAATATCTTTAATAATTCCAAAGTATTTTTCCTCAAACACACTATTAAGAACTCATTAGACCTTATCAACTAAAAAACATAGTAAAAGTATACTAATTTCATTTCATATAGTCAACTTGTTCCCGAACATCCCAATAACTGAAAGCAAATCACTAATTAGTAATTTGTTAAATAATTCTAAATTATCAAGAGATTTTACTAATGATCTCTCTCTGTTTAATGTCTGCTAAGACCAAAATTATTTTTAATTTAACAACAAAATATAGGCTTGCCAATGGGTTCTCCAATATCCCCTTTGGTTGCTCATATGAATAATCTGGAGAGAAACATTTTTTTCTTGCAAATTCCCTCTCGTTAAAAACGTGCTGATTTAGAAAACGTATATTGCATTTGATCAGGTACGGATCGACAAATAAATGCCTTCTTCCAGCTTATAAATCACACTCATATAAGATACACCTTAGAAAAGGGTATAAACGCTTCCGTAAATTGTCTAAACCTTACACTCTCTTTGTTGAATAATAGTTTCTCAGAGTTTGCCAATCATTTGTTGGAGATGAATCACAATTTTTGGTTTAATTGCGGTTAATTAGTTAAATAAAGTTAATAAATTAAATTAGTGGCTTAGCCATGGGCAGCCTAATCTCCCCGGAGTTAGGTGAATTCTTCATGGAATACATGGAAGAATCTATAAAAAAATTTAAATCATTTAAAAATGTTGCCTTGTATCGTAGATGCGTAAATTACATTTGAATTATCTGGACAGGAACACACAGCAGAATAATATTTTAAAATTTCGTTGCATGTAAATTTCACCAAAATGACGCTTTAATGAATTTTTCAATGACTTTTTTTATTTGACTTGAAAATTTTATTTTATATTTCCCCCAATTGAGGACTACTGAAGAGCAGGCGAAGACTGACAAGAATAACGAAGCTTTTAGGATAAGACGGACGAGGGCAGAGGTCGGACTGACCAGGAAATATGTCAACAAGCACACATTTGTAAAGATTGAAGAATGATATTTTAAAATTTCGTATCTTTGTAAATTACACCAAAAATGACTTTTTAATAAATTTTTCAACGATTTTAATTCATTAGATTTGAAATTTTTATTTTATTTTCTTATATTTCACAACTCCAAGCCGACGACAACCGAAGTATAGCAAAAAGTGACAGAACAACGAGGCTTGCAGGATAAGCCGGGTGAGGGCGAAGGCAGGATTGGCAAGGAAATTTATCGACGAGCATGCATTTGTAAAGAATTTTTAAAATTTCATTACGACAAGAACAACTAAGTTTGCAGGATAAGACGGGCAAGGGCGAAGGCTGGACTGAACAGGTAAAATGTCAACAAGTATATATTTGTAAAGAATGAAGAATAATATTTTATAAAAAAAAAATAAATAAATTAAGAAAATATCCTTACTATGTCATTCACTATTATCAGTGGAAAGTTCTTCATTGGCATAATTAACTATCTTATTTTTGTGTTATTCTGTAATCTCAGATTTGCTGTCAGATTTCTATAAAATTATTTTTTCTTGCTTTTTTATAAAAATTTTTCAGCGATATAATTTTATTTCACTTGGAAATTTTATTTTATATTCTTATATTTCACCGCTCCAAACCGAGGACTACCGATCAGCAGGCCAAGAGTGACACAAATAACGAGGCTTGCCGGATAAGCCGGGCAACGACGAAGGCCGGAATGACTAGAAAATATATTAACAAGCATACAGTTGTAAAGAACGAAGAATAATATTTTTAAATTTTATTACGTTGTAAATTCAACCAAAAATTAAATTTTCATGAGTTTTTCGTTTTTATATTATTTGACTTAAAATATTTATTTTGTATTCTCATATTTCTCCACTCTCAACCGAAAACTACGGAAGAGCAGGCCAAGAGTGATAAGAACGAGACTTGCAGGATAAACCGGGCGAGGGCGAAGACCGGACTGATCAGGATATATAAAAGCATATTTTTCTACAACAATGTTTAAAATTGAAAGTGTTCCTAACTATTTAAATCGTTACTTCAACCGTGTAAATAGCACAAATCAAAATAGCACGGCTTAAAGAAGATCAAAAAAGTGTCTACAAAGAAAGTAACAACATTCAACTAAAATTACATGTGTTACGCACGGAGCTAGTTGGAATGGGATTGTTTGATGACAAAGTCAGACACTTTGCATCGTTAAAGGTTTTTAAAAAATGAGAATTTAATTAAAGAACTAAAAAATCTGTGCCTTACAGACAATCATGTAACAGTTTTCTCCTACCTGCCCCTGTTTGTAAAAGTTCCTGGTGAAAGTAAAAAAAAACAGTACATCGGACAGCTGGGTTTGTAACCTCTCGTCATTTGCGGGCTCTGTTTCTTCATGATTAAAACACTTAAGAATACGGTCTGTTTCTTCATGTTTAAAACACTAAAGTGAACGATGGAGCATTCCAAGAGTACTTATAAATCTATAGCGAAATTCCGTAAAATTGCCTAACCCGTGTCAATATGAAAACACTGAGGCCACGCCGACAGCTGCGGAAGACTCCAGTGCAAAAGAAGGTACGAAGGCCGCCGATGTCTGAACAAGAAGAATTCCTTGCTTTGTTTGGACTTCGTAGAGTGATTCAACCCAAGGTTTATTCTATCGCTGACTCCAAAGCTAAAGCAACACATTTCGCGTCGGATGTCTTGAAAAATATGAACGATGCACCTGATACAAAAGTAGTTTCAACTGTCAACGTCACTATGAAGGAAGATAAACCTGCAATTGTGGAGGATGATGCAATAGTTCGTACGGCAGAAATCAAAGAAACAGGAGATGCATCAGCAATAGACGCGGTGGAGGAAAAAATCTGTTGAGAAAAGGATGATTCAGGATTCGATGTAAAGGAAAAAATCAGCAAGCACAAAAAGAATCAAAAGCAATCATAGGACAGCCCAGTGTCACGATAATAATTATTGCCTCAATACAACGGCGAACAAGAAAGACGTAAGTAAGTAAGAATGGCGGCATAAATTCATTATATGTACTGAAAATATGAAAATTACATATTTGAATTTTAGAATTATCAAAACCGAAATTATATCGATTTATTTCAGGGATCCAGTCAAAAGAAAGCGAGAATTTTTTAATAAACTCCGAAGGATTCAGATAGAGAAAATATCCAGACACAACTGAAAATACATCATTTTTAAATCAATTTCTTGACATGTCGACTTCTTTCAACAAAAAATATAAACAGACTTCGAAAGATTGTTATTTTGTCTAGTAAATTTATGTTTTAAATATGGAAAATATATGTTTATATTTATTTTAATTTGGTTATAACGTTGTTCGTTGGCAGATTAATAAAATTTTCAAACAAATAGTGAGTTACACAACACGAATTTCAAATCATATTGTAAAATAAAATAAATCAATTATCTAGGAAACCAACTTTTCAGAATTCTAATTTCAGCTTAAATAAAATTATTATAAATAATCCGCGCACGTGTTTTGTCCGTACTCTCTAATCACAAAAATATATCTATTTAAAACTTTTTACGAATGAATTATTTATATTGGTTATGTTTTTTGTGTATGGCAATACTTACTTGACGTAAATAAATTATTGAAAACCCTACCGGGGGCAGGGCGTGGAAAAATGAATGAATAAAAAATGAATACAACAATGTCATGGATCATATTAAACCATAGAGATCTAACTCACTTTGCAATTTTTGAGTTAGAGCTTGAATTGAGGGCTCCAAATCGTAATCTAGCTCTGCCAGAAAGAAGAACCAATCAGGGAAAAACTATTTATGATTATTCAAGACAATATTTCTCTGATTGGTTCTCTCTGGCAGAGCTAGATTATGATTTGGAGGCCTCATTTCAAACTCTAACTCAGAAACTACAAAAAGTGAGTTAGTTCATTATGGTTTAGCACGATCCACATGTGTAATCCGATGATACACAAAAAAAACATCTAAAAAATAAAATGTATCCACAACCGAACACTTTTCTAAATAGTAAAGCTAAGGATGGGTTGTTTCAAAAAAATTGATGGATTCATCAAATATTTGAAGTTGATTTTCACGTTCTGTGTAAGTTTTTTTCAAGTTCTGTTATTATATAGTTATAGGACAGTTGCTTCACAATACTGAAATAATCACAGAACTTGAATAGAACTTACACAAAACGTGAAAATTAACTTCAAATATTTGATGAATCTATCAAATTTTTTGAAACAACCCATCCTAAATTGTATTTTTTAGAACGCAAGTTAGAACTATCTTAAATAAATTTTTACCAAAATACATGAAGAAATGATATGTTCGTTTGAAAAAAAAATTGTTCTTTTTCAAAACAGCTTAACTAAATCAAATATTCGTATTTTTGGTTTGAGTTATAACTTCATTTTACCCTATTGTGAGATATGAGGTGTGAAGGTTCACCAAGACGTTTTCTCGTTATCTATTTACCTATTTCTGATTTTGGTTTGAATCTTGTGTAAAATATTTTAGTTTAACATATTTTATAGAATCTTGTATAAATAGGACAGGAAATTGCCTTTTTAGAACGGTTCCATGCCAACTGAGAATAAAATCAACACCTCCTTGAAGTCATTAAAAGCTATGAAAAAAATTATTCTATATTAGTCGATAACCCTGACCTAACGTAACCTATTTAAATCATTTTTCATATTTATTGTTTTATCCATCTAAGTGACTTATCTGAGATGGTTCTGAGTTGGTTTCATTCCGAGTTGTTCGGTCACCTTTTAGAACATATGTAAACGCACAGATAGACCCGTACGCAACCAGCGTACCAATTCATTGCAAAGGGGCATTGCGACATTATTATTAAAAATTTACTCTCGAATTATGATAAACTTAAATGACTTATCTGAGATGGTTCTGAGTTGGTTACATTCCGAGTTGTCCGGTCACCTTTTAAAACACTCCTAAACGCACAGATAGTCCCATACGCAACCAGCTTAATAACCAGGACTTAATAATTCACTGCAAAGAGGCATTGCCACTTCGCATTAAAAATTGACCATCCAATTATAATAAATTTAAAACCTTTACACAAGAATGAACCTCAAAATTAGAAATAGTTAAGAATATGAGATTTCGTCTTTGCAAACTTTGACACCTCAAAACATGGTGAGGCGAAGAAACCTGTCCCACTAAAGTGACGACTATAATACGCCACGTAAAAACAATCAAAATTTAGAAACAAACAAAAAGACAATTTCAAAAGGTCCAAGGTTAGTACGTTGTAAAATAAATGGAAGTCTTAAAAACTCGATGTTAGAACTTCTTCTATGGAAATACAATACAAATGACTCAGAAAATTATTATGGATAAAGAAATGATTTTGCTTTCAAAGTTCATTTAAAAAAAAGTCAGTTATAAACTTGTCCAACTGAGGTGACGTGGTATTAAAAAACCTTAGTTATTTATTTATAAAACACACCTGTTTAAATTGAGCCAATTAAAATCTTTTTCTGAGCAAAAAATAAAATATTTTGCAGATGCAATCAATTAAAAAAAACATTGTGAAACTCGCTACCGTTAGAGGGTAGGATTATCAATTAAAATTGTTTCAATTCTGTAGAATTTCAATTTTGGGTAAAGATATTTTGGGTTTCAAAAGGTAACCAAAAGCTTTCCAATTGGACATGGAAAAGCAATTATAAATAATTAATGAATCATCGTACAAAATTCACCGTGATATAACAAAATGCATAAAATTCCGGAAGTGTTTAAAACAATGTTATGACAGTATAAACAAGACAAAAAAATCAACCAAAACGAAGTCAAGTTGATATGACATTGTAATTTCTTTTTTGTTACCAAATTGATTGTAACGTCACGAAATTTTCACTAACCTCTTCTAAGTGCAGCGTAACATACATTACGCAGAACGAAAATATTTCTTCTAAACGCTGAGAGAATTGTGAAGGACTTGATTTTTGACATAATGGCGTACAGAGCTCTGGGCCAAAAGGCCCCTTTCTCTTTCATCATTGTGGTTGACTTATTTTCAGTGTGGTTTCTCTTGGCTTCTCTTCCTGAAATCAAAGAAGAATTTGAGTAAATAATAAGTCGGCTTTGGTGCGGTTGGATCTTCTCCTTTAAGGGGGGGTAAGGTTTTAAAGGCGAAACAAAGGCATATTTTCATGTTTTTTTTGGAGATATGAGTCATGCTTGTTTATGTTTTATATACAGGTTGTAGTATAACATCTGAAAAATCTTTGAAAAAATCTTCAATAAATAGTCCGTTAGAGCGAATCTCCGGAGACGCCTCGAAAAAAGTTGTTATGCGGTGAATTCCATAACTTGTTATCGAATGATCTGAATCAAAAACTCGAAATGCGTTTAAAAGGTGGTGTGTTTTTCTTAATAATCAGGGAGAGTTTTTTCGATTTTTTTTTTTATTTTTGGCAGCATTTTGAAGTGACTAACGCGATTTTTGTTAAAAAATTTTGGTGAATTTGATTATATAAAAAAGGAAAAAAAATGGTTAAAAAAAGTCTCTCTGACTACCTGTTGATTTATGTGTAAAAATATTGTACAAAATTTCGAAATAAGAAGATTTTGAGTATGATGTTCACAAACTTCAAAAATTTGTTTGCGAGAATCGATTTTAAGTTTTTTTATACTCGAAATATACTCAAATCGAGCATGAGGGCCGGTCGCTTGAAACGCTGTATTTTCGTTAGTTTTTCTCCAATCTATTTCAAGTTTTAACACAATACTCTCGACACGTTGTACATTCCGAAAAAAAATTAAAAATTAGATTTAAAACCTTAAACCTCCTCCTTCAGGCAAATGTTAGTTATACATGTTGCCACCGTAACCAATATTATAAAAAATATATATATTTCTTTAAATTATTGGAACAGTTTTTGAAGGTTTTACCCATAAATTTGATATTTAAAAAAATAAAAAATAATTTAATATTGCTAACAAATTCAAAAGAAACAAGAAACAGAAAATAAAAAGATAACGGTCGCAATCGTCACAATAGACGATCGAACCCGATCGAATCGGAAAATAATATAGTTAATTGTGTTCTTAGGAGGGCTTAATTTTTTTTAATATTTAAAGCTATATATTGTAGGACCTCAACTGCCATTAGCTTAAAAATAATATGTTAGAAGGTCACCCTTACACATTTTGTAATGGAAGCAACAAACTTTGAGATAACAAAATTTTACTGTTACCAATAAATAATCTTACCTTAGATAAGATTAGCGAAGATATCATTATCATCATCTTCGTCCCCTTATTCTATTCGGGTTGGGACCCATTGCACCGACAAGGCTCCTCCGTACTTGCCTGTCTTGTGTTGTGCCTCTCCTCACCCAGTTTCTGGAGTTGCCTCGACCAGCTGTTCCTGGAGCGGCCCACTGGACGTCTACCCTCTGGAATCGCACTTAGTATCTTCCTCGAAATTCGGTCATCAGGCATTCTTAGTACATGCCCAAGCCACCTCAGTTGCGATTTTTCTATGAATAGTAGTAGTGGTTCAATGTTTAGGTCGGATAGTCGAGTTTCTTATATGATCCCATTTTGTAACCCCTGCCACTCCTCTCAAGTACTTCATTTCGGCAGCTTGTACTCTATAGCGCGTTCGTTCGCTTAGCATCCATATCTAGTGGCCGTAAGTGAGCGTCAGGCGATATACCGTTTTGAACACTGTCATCTTTGTCTTAATACTGAGCTCGGCTTTCCTTATCACTGAGCTGTAGAGAGGACGCAACACACCGCTTGCCGCTCTAATTCTTCGATCACTAATCTTTCTCCGTCTTGCCGTCCATTGCTGGAGAATTCAACCCTGAGGTATTTGAATCTGTTCACCTGTTTCAACTGAGTCCCGTTAGCGAGTATGTTGTAATATGAAGATATCATATGTTTCACCATTTTTTAACATGGCACTCTTGCCCTACTGTAGGCTTCAACATTACAGCTACCTTCATCAATATTTCTTCTCTTTGGTAATTCTTCAAATTATCTCTGAAAATTACTGGAAATGTTTATGTTAGGAAGTTGTTATTGCACTCTTTGCTACTCGTCGTTTGCCATACATTCTTGTTGCGGTCATATGCTCCGGTTGAACCTCGACTTGTTCTGATTATGCTCATCTTGGCTGGCTTGGACTCAGATCCTGCATTTATTCAGAATCTTAACAGGTGTTTTGACGGGAATATCCTCTATCCCAGTTGCAGAGTTGGTTGTCCGTATCAGCACTTTACCATTCTGCATTCTACAGGTCCCGGCTCTCCTTTCCTATTATTAATGTCTCTATTTGTTTGTTCTTTAGGAGTCTTCTCTGCAGAAACCAGTGGGGGACCTCGTGGTGTTGGGAAGGGAAATACGAAAATCTTCCCCATCTGTTCATAAAACGGTGGTTTGGTCCTTTTCCGCATGGCTTTGCTACGTTATTTCAAATTCGCATTTTCTTATCTGCATCTAGAAAAGGTAAAACAATTTCATCAGAAACAATTAAAGGAATCCTTAAGAAAGCATAGTTTTCTACGAGTTACACATGAGAGTTCCAATGGCTTAAAGCCTTTGGGACAACGCCATTTTCAATTGGGATATCGATCGATTACGATTCTCATGCCAACAAAATTTAAAATCGCGCGGCGTATTTGCACGAGGCAAGTAAGCGAAAAAGTGGTTTTTTATTTATTTGTGCATAATTTTGTAAGAATGAAAAAAAAAATTAGAACATACAAAACCTCAAAAATGGTCTTAGAAGTCCCTGGTCTCAGAGGTCCCTTAAAAGGGTATTTTAAAAAAATTATTTCTTATTCATAATTAAGTCATGAAAAAAAAAATTTTTTTAGTGGTTAACGTTTATATTTTTTGTTATGTAAATAATAATTTTATTGTAATTCCAATAAATAGAAAAGCTAGTAAAAGCTTCATTTTATCCGTAGCATATTTTTGATGTTCATACTGTAAACCAATTCGTCGTAAAGATGAATCTAAATAGGATTTTACATATAGCTTCATCGTAAGAATGAGAGGGAAAGGAGACGAGAGGATGAAGGTTCAAAAGTATCTTAGTTATTCAGTTCTAGTCATTAAAAGTGGCTTAAGCTTTTTCAAGTAATGAATCGATTCGGGTTATTAGTATTTTACCAGGACGATACTGAGAGTAGTAAAGAAGTGAAACGACTATTTTTGAACCATCGAAAAGAAGAAAAATGCGTATTTAAAAGTGCCATGGGACGTTATTTTTTTCCTCAAAAATGGCGCTGTAGAAAAAATTGAATTATTATTAATATTTTTATCATAGACCATCATCGACCAAATATCGATGGATGAAAAGTACCCACTTTGTCTGTAAGGAAGTACCCTTAACTACCACAATTTTATGAAAACAAATATTTATTCTCAAAGAATATGAATATGCACCAAAGTCATCAAAAGTTTTATAATATTTCACGTTCAATTTAGCTGTCTAACAATGGAAAATCTAAAAAGATCAACCAGTAAAAAACATTTTTTTTACTATAGCTACGGAAAAAAAATTAGGACAAAAGCTTGTTTTATTTTTTAAAGTTCGTGACGTTTCATCTATCTTGCAAGGAAGATCAAAGAGTAATATATTATATCTGAACGTGAAGAAAGAAAGAAATATGTGTCGGTAGTTGTAAATACTGACCGGTGACTGAAATAATAATTGTTTCTAATTCTTATTAAACTGATGCAAGGTTTTTAGAACAATTTGCATCAGTAACAAGAATGAGAAACACGTATTATTCATACATTGAATTATACATAATTGAATAATACATTGAACTCTCAATGATGACGCCTGGGTTCGAACCTGACGCATTCGTCCACCCGGCTATTAACATTTAAACGGGTTTAAACTGATTGTTAAGGGGGTATTTTAGTCTAGAAGCATGAAATGTAGGTATTTTTTCAGTTGCAATAAAAAAAAACCATAAAAGTGTTACAAGCCATTATTTTATCAAATATTGATTAAACATTAAAGAATACATAAAAAAATTCTAAAATTTACAGGGTGTTGAAGTGGGGGTCTTAAAAAAATGGCGCGCCCTGGTTGACACAATTGCAACCCTCCTAGTAATCTAAAAAAAAAACACAAAATGGCGGCTGCCTGAAAAAAAAAACATTTTTTTTACCAGTTTTTCTGATTTTCCAAATTTTTTAAAAATAGTGAAAATTGAAATTTTGTTAAAGTTTTAGTTCCCGCCATAGAGTAAATCTATAGAGAAAGCTCACACCAAATTTCAAGCAAATTGGTTACGTAGAACTTGAGACATCGTGCCAACCGTCTCGAAAAGAGATTTTGAGAAAAATGCGTTTAAAATTTTGTTCTATTCAGATTCTGGTTAGTTTTCGTCAACCGCGACATTGAATTGGTTATAACTTTTAAAATAATGCGAATTTCGAAAAATACTTTTAAAGAGATATTTTTGAATATTTAAACTTTGGAAATATGAAGATTTTTTTTTTTTTTTAGACTAAAATACTGCCATAAGTTTGATAAACCGTAACAATAATACATCTATCACACACCGTGCGAAACAAATGGACAAAAATGTTGCAAAATCGTCTACCTTCGTTTGGGCAAAAATAATAATTTTTAGCATCTTTTCATAACAAGCACAAATAAGAATATAAAACAAATTATAACCTTGAGGCATTCTTCCGTAGATATACACCGCACAAGAAACCGAGGTTCTACGTCAACCCAGATGTATAATTTTCCACGTGAAAAATGTAATTAAAAAAACTTCACATTTACATGAATGGCACAAGGTCAAGTAGCTGATTTATCTTCAAATTACGATGGATTCTTCAATTCCGTTCAATAATTTACATTATCTTCTTTCCGAAAGTAAACTGCAAAAAACAAACACATGTTATTTTTTATCTCTTCAAAATGTTACCCTTTTACCCCGTGTTCACGTGTTCGTGCACTCAGATATTCATTATAAAATCATTTTTACATTATGATTTTTTTATAAAATCTTACACTTTATGTTTAACTACAATAAATCGAAGCTCCAATAATATAAAATAAGTTACTAAAATATAGGTATACGTACGATTTGTCTCACCAAGCGAGATGCGTAGCGATAAACGCCATGACGCTCACGACCAATTTGAATTCGAAATTTTGTAATTGTCACCTAGCGGTAGATTAAAGAAACAATGTTGACAGTATTGAGAAAATATTTTTATAATGTGGGGAAAAATAACACTAGTGCAGAACGCAAAAAATAAGTGCAGACAGAATCAACTTGATGTTTACTAGATAATGATTCAGACAAATAATTTTTGGTACATTAAAGAGTAGATTTTTTGGAAATTACTATAGGAGAACACTGACCAGTCAGTGGTTGAGTGGGCATCGCGTTTGGGTCCCACCCGGGCGTCCCGTGTTCGATTCCTCAGCTGGCTAAATCCTCCATCACAACACAAGCAACATTTTCGGCTTTCTGTGGTGGTAGTAGGAGATTTTCAAACATTGTTGGGTTATTCGTAACCCGGGAACGGGTTTAAAAAAAAAAAAAAATGATTTGGTTCAATCTATTTTTTTTTAAAACGAAGCTTTACAAGCATTTTAAGATTAATGTTGAAATATCAATTTCAAAACTTTCAATAGGGGTGAGCTATTCAAATACATGTAGTTCTTTAAAAAATGGTTATAATTTTTTTTAATACATCTGACGTACCTATAGATAAACTCGTATTTTCAAAATATTGCTTGCAAATTATATTGCGAGTTTTTTAACGCATCAGCAAAATGAATCCTGACTGATTCTTAACCTTTAACTGTGGACGCCGGGTCTCAGAGGCCCAGCCCCTTCAATTTCTTGTAATAAACACCTTCCCCGCGCGCGCCACCCACGCACTTCTCAGTAGCTTCATTTTTAGTTGTGTTTGGACCAAGGAGGGAGAAATTAGCGTCGTCCGGCACTTATCACGTGAGTAATAATCATTTAAAATTTGATCAGGATCTGTGAGCCCTGCTAACTATAATGTCCATACAAATATACTTCAAATACATGGGCCTGTGTGACCCGCCTACTATAATTCTCTCACATTTTAATATTATAATCTTTTTCAATTTGTTCTAAATTTTGAAAACAAAATGGCGGACAGTAGTAGACAGCTGTGTAACGTGGTGCCCAACCACAAAAGATTTTTTTGCATGCTGCAAGAAGCCAGTGTGTCTTCAGTGTTCCAAACCTCTATGTTCTGAGTGCCAGTAATTTTACATAAGTTTGATCCTTGTCAGAATTTTTATTTTATTTTTTTTAGAAGTTTTTTTTTTATGAGTTTTTGTTACTGTTTTCTTTATTAGCTAGGAAAAATTATTAGTTTTGATTTATGTGAAACCAACTATAATTAAGGAGCCTTAATATGAAATCAAGTCAATTTAGACTGAAAACTGACTAAGTTTGCTAAATTTGGTGATAATTATTAAAATATGAATAAAAGTTCATTATTTTTACTACTCGATCTTTTATTTATAAATACTTTACATATGTAAATTCCTTGCTAAAGTCAGATTGGTCCAGGTATGAAAATTAGAAGAATTTTATGAAGGGGTCTGTTTGACCCGACGTCCATGGGAGTGTGATTTTTATTTCACGTCCATAGTTAAGGGTTAAAGTTATGTTCAAGAAAAAATTTAGACGTCTGACTCATTTACTTTACAAGGAATGCAATGTCATCAATATTTAACAGTTATGTATTACACAAACGCTTTGTAGATTTATTATAAAATAGAAATAGTGCAGAAAGAACACAGCAAATTCTTACTACTAGAATTGGCTCTGGTCTGAACTTTGTGGCAATTCAAACTAAATCTTCTTTGGTCAAAGAAATTTATTTATCAGGCTCCACTCATATTTAACAGCCTTCCAAAAATATTAAATCATTTAATTCCTTGAGCGCTTTAAAAAAAAAAAGAATTATTTTTGTTAGCCGTCGATTGCTAATTGATTTTTTCTACTTTGTCCTTTCTAAATTATTAGCTAAATAATTGTGTTTATAATGATAAACTAAATGAAAATTATTTTTGTCTTAACAAAACCTGCAAATTTATAGCATCATAAATTATATAAGTTTATATTTATTATTTACAAATTGATCCTTTAAAAAAAAACTTTTTTTTTTTTATTTTAAATCAAATCTCGAAACTATGGTCACCCTAAAAGTCTATATGTTTACATTAATGAACTTCCTAGCGCCAATAGTTTAGTAGGTACCCATAATCTCAATCTGTAAGAAATACAACAATATTGGTCTTTCAATATCTGTATACTTTTATGCTATTTTGTTAATTTGTAGAATTGTTAACCTCAACACACGCTTGTCCTAGTGAGGTTACAAATTGTTTTGTAAACATTTTACCTGCAGTGTTAAGAAACAATAAATAAATAAATTAGAAGCATCAAGTACAAAATATTAAAGATTACTATCTTGTGCAGAGATAAGTTCAGACGCGACCTTAGTAGCAACAATAAGTTGTTGGTAGGTAGTCCTAGAATTAACTCAAATAAAGAAAGCAATTAAAATTGACTTCAAAAATTGAAACTACCCTTTCTGGGATTATCGGTGACTCACTTATTGCGGTGCTAATTAGGTTAATACGTTATCATTGCTTCCTAAGTGCATTTAATAGTTACTTATAATTAATAAATACACGAATGCACTCGAGTCATAGTAAACGTAATTAGTTACCTAACTAGCGTTAGGGATGAAAGGTATAAAAGGTTGATTTTTGGGTATGAAAAATTAATATCGATTGAAACTTGCAGGAGTCAACGTCGACGTCCTAATTATTTAAGTATTTAAACCAAAGTATTATACAAATTTTTAATAAACTCTATTTGAGACAAAACTCAGTTTCGCCGTTATATAAAGTGTTGTAAACTTTCTCAAATCTACAAGCAAACCTGTGTTTAAGTTTGTGATTCTTCCTGATCGAAACACAAAAGACGTGTGAAACGTGAACGATGGAGCAGTCCAAGTATTGAAGTGTCCTACCTGATGAAGAATAGTTTCGCGGACACTGAGGCCATGCCGGCAACCGCGGAAGACTACAGTGCCAAAAGAGGTTCGATGGCCGCAACCGTCTGAACAAGAAGAATTCTTGGCTTTGTTTGGATTACGCCGAGTGATACAACCGAGGTTCATTCTACCATCGACTCCAGCAGAAGCTCAACAACAGGAGGATGTGTCAGCAGTCCGTGCAGAAGATACACCTATAATCAATGTGGCGGATGAAAAAATCTGTTTGGACGAGAAAGATTCAGGAGTCAAAGAAGAAGCAATATCAGTAGACGTGCAGGACGAACAACCAAAACAAGCAGAAAAAGTGGAGGACAAAAAACCAGCTAAAGAAGAATCAGAAGAAATAGATAATAAAATCATCGGTGTTCAGGAAGACTTACCAATCATTGTTGAGGAAAAAAACTCGCGCTACAAAGACAAGAAAAAGAAACAGAATGGCTGCCAAAAAATACCATACGGACGAGAACAGAACAATAACTTTAAGAATAGGCGGAAAACAGGAAGTTCTGCAGTACAACCCGGCCAAGGCGAGGTTTTACCACTCTAAGCCGTGTACTCCAGAGGAACAAGCCGAGAGGGACCGGAAAAACGAAGCCTCTCGAATAAGCCGGGCGAGAAAAAGGCAGGACCCGCTAGAAAATATATGTCCAAGAAAATAATTGTAGTGATAAAAAGAATAATATTTTTAAGAATAGAATTGAATTACTAATATCGCTATTAAAAAATGGGGGTTGATGGTAGAAATGTGAAAATTTAGGGCTGTATGTTTTTTTTCATGCCTCACCATAAAAAAATAAAATTTTCACAAAAAAGTAAAATAAAAAAATTCGGGGTGGACTACCCTTAACTTTTAGGGGTATAAAAACAGATGATGGCCGATTCTCAGACCTACCCAATAAGCCTACAAAATTTAGTTAAAATCGGTCCAGCCGATTCGGAGGAGTATGATAACAAACACCGTGACACGAGAATTTTATATGTTAGATGGATACATAAGGATATTGCTAAAAGATTGCTATAAGATTAATGCACGGAATAAAACGTTTTAATTTACTACTGTCCAAATACTTTTGAGTTAATAATTTATTTAAAAAGAGTAGTATGTAAGTTATGTTGGACAATAACCAGCTCTAATTTGGGAGGTGGGTATGGGTACCGCCGTCCCCGGAACCATTTATTGGATATCCAACACCTCTGTCATAGACCCAAATGGTTTGCTACGTTTGGTGATTTAGTGCCCGGGTTCATTGGGTGAGGTTTGTCCAGGTCTTAAGACATTGACATTGTCCTTTTGACATTTCCAGCCGGACTCTCTCGACCCATCGCCTTGCACCGCAGTTGGGGATGGATTCGTACGTCCGTCACTCCTGGACACACTGAGCCGCTGATTCCTACCCAACCCTTATACCTTTTCCTTCCCAGAACTTCCTATCCTTTCCTTCCTTAAAAAGGCTCTCCAAAAAGCACACGAAAATGTGAGGCAATTGTAATTAGTAATAAGATTTGTTTTGGGACCTGATCTCAATAGTTAGGTACTTTAAAACCTTCCTCTTTCCCATCTCCTTCCCCTCCCTACCCACTTTAATCTCACCGCAATTTGGGGATGCCGTAGTTCAACTTAGCAGTTATTTAAATTACATCTTTTCGCTTTAAGAATGCATTTTCACACTGTAGATAGCAGAAACAAGCCCAGCTGTAATTAATGAATTTTTGTTACCATTGTCAGGTATCCCATACATCAATGAAACAATAATTGAATTTTTATAACATTTAATGCAAAAATAAAAGGATCCTTTTTTGAAGTGAAACTGATTTGGAATTTGGATGAAACGGAAATTACCCATTAGCATCTACGAAGCATAACACTGCGCTCATTGGCCGATTTGATTATGATGTCACTTTTAAAGGCTCCTATTTGTTGAGATATGAAACGGAAATGACGCTAGGTCCTAGGTCTGCGCTCATTGGCTGCTTTGATTATGATCTCACTTTTCAAGGATTGAGATTGTTTTGGTAAAGCTTCGCTTCTACCGTGTGTGAATTGCACTCGTATTCACTCGTATTCACTCGACTCACAAAAAAATTTCAAAGAAAACATAAAAATTTGGATTAAAAGTAATGACAGGGCCTTTACCGGTGCACTCACCCAAATCCGCAATTACTAAAGACACCAATGTATTGGTTGGTACTATTAGAGCTTATCATTAAAGTAACCATCATATTATTAATACAATAATGTAGGTATGTTAGTAAGTATTTTAGATTGATGTACAAAATGAGTGCCTCAACACAGGCTAGCCTAGTGAGGCAGGTTATAAGAATCTTCAACTATATAACTAACTACACATTAGTATTCTTTAATTTACCTTTAACCTACTGTTCATATGTATACTACTTTCTACTTGTAAACTTTTTGTACTGATATAATCTATTGTAAACTACACTGAATATGTATTTTCTTAGTTATAATGTTCCAAATTTCACTGAATAAAGATATTATTATTATTATTATTATTATTTTTTATGCAAAAACTTTTATTTTTATTTTTTATTAATCATAAATAGATACATGTATTTCAAACAGATTCTATAAAAAAGTTAGTTACATAATATATACCTGTACCCCCATAAATAAGCAGGGCTTGTGTGTATGGGGGGGGGGGGTGTTATCATAATAGTTTTATTTGATATTACTCATTTCATATTTTCACTATAAATTTTAAGGTGTGTTTTAAATTCTTTTCTTTTCACTATAATTTTTAAGGTGTGTTCATGTTTCTAATTTTTTCTGGTGATATTTATGATTTTGGATAGTGGGTCATGTCAAAACATTCGAAACTTTTTCACTGAAACTGAGTGGGCAAATGCTTGTGTTGGTGACCCAACAATCGACCCCCTACGGTTGGCCCCCAACAATATAATTATGATAAAATTGCAATTTTTTTTTGCAAAATTATCAATTTCAAACCTAAGATCGACTTTTTTTAACATTTACTCCACGCAGAAAAACAATTATCAATTATCAAACAATTATTATTAAATCTATCCCTGGAAAAACAATTTCTCGAAGGGCCTAAGTCATCTGAGATTCTGTGTAGAGGGTCTTTTTGAAGAGAGGAAGGAATGAACATTTGTCTTGAAGAGACCCATGTTGTAGGAGGGAGGAAACACAGATGATGGCAAATCAGTCCACAGCCGAGCAGTTGAACACAAGAACGAGTCGAAGAAGCGACCCGTTCTCAAGTGACAAATGTCAACCGTGTACATATGTTGGGCGCGCGTTTGGCGTGTTTCCCGACTGTGCACCGGTGCCAAGGGATCAATGACGCTAGTTCCTTGGAACATCCTCCATTGAAATACCGGTAGAATAAGGATAACGTTCCCACCCGAAGCCTGTGCTCTAATGATTCCGATCCGTCTGTTAAGATGGGAGAATCTATAAAATGGACCGCCCGTTTCTGCACAGAGTCGAGGGTATTTTTAAGGTATTTTGGAGCTCCAGACCAGAGGAGGCTGCCAAATGTAACCGTGGACGCTACTTCCTCAGAGCATCTTCCATTGAAATACCGGTAGAATAAGGATAGAGTTCCCACCCGACGCCTGTGCTCTAATGATTGCGATCCGTCTGTTAAGATGGTAAAATCTATAAAACGGACGGTCCGTTTCTGCCCAACATCGAATGTATTTTACAGGTTTTATGGAGCTCCAGACCAGAGGTGGCTGCCAAATTCAACCGTGGAGCGCACTTGTGATTTGTACAGGGTTAGCAGTTGTGTACAATTAAAGTATATGGGGGCCCTGTACAGTGCGCCCAGTTTTTGAGAGGCTATCTGTACTCTGGCTTCGATGTAGCCCAAAATATCTTTAATAATAAGTTTGTTTGAATAGTATTTACACTCTCGATTTTTGTACTTAAAAGCAAATATATGGACAAGTAGTTTTATCCTTGTTACATTTGAATGAAAATGTGTGATAAACTTTTTTTATTCGGTGGTACATCCTCTCTGCATACCTCTTCGGAGACACTTAGTTATTTATTTACCTATTGTTTGAAACATTAACAGAGTGTTAACAATTATTACAATAATAGAATTGCCGTTGGGATGTACATAGATATCAACACTCCAATTAGAAATGTTCACAGCATGAAAAATCAATATTTAGTTGTTACTAGATGGAATTGCTTGTAGTGATAAAAGAAAAAATGACAATCAAAATGAAAACTAAAACATAGTATTGTCAAATATAATACATAACCTGCAGAGAAAGAGAAAAAATAAAGAAAGGGTATGACAATAAAGCAGCTACATAACTGTTCTCCACGAATTGTCGTAATTTGTTTTTTGAAATACGTGAGATTGTTTGCGTAGATATCTATGTGGTCACATTCAACGGTATTATATAGACCACATTGGAGCCAGTGGATTGAGGTATGCAATATTGTTATTAAATAATTCAAGATGGAATATTTTATGATTCTTTAAATTACGTAGGTATATTGTATGAGTATGCCGGGTGCCAACTGTCGGGGGATCAACTGACAAGGAACCGTTGGGTTAGCTCCTAAATCTTTTGTAAACTACACTTCTATTATGTATGTAGCAGAAATTCAGATATTCTCAAGTTTTCCGTTTCCCGGGGACCGACAACAGTGTTTTATTTGTTGAATACGATTAAATGGCTTAAACTTTGTGTTGGAATGTTTAAAACACATGTCTCAGAAAGTAATTCAAAATATAACGCCAAAAACAATCCTGTCCTTGAGACGTGTGCCGAATAATCAGGTATGAACACGTGTGACTTTCAGACAGGCAGTCTGCACGTGGAATATTTTTAAAGTATGGAAAACGTTAAAATATTTGCATAAGATAACAAAAAAAGTTTAGGTATTGGTGAAAATTTATTTCGGAAATGTCAGTTGTGCTATTTTGTAGTTTTGCAGTAGGACTGTTTAAATTAAAGTTACGTTTTTTTATTTTTAAAGTTTTTAAGATCAAGAAATAGCACTTAAGAAATATATTTCATTTCATTAAAAATTCCAGAAAATACAGACTTTAAAATCACCTAAGGGGTCGTCCATTAATCACCTGAGGCTCGAAAGGGGGGGGGAGGGGTTCGGAAAAAAATCACAAAAAAGAGGGGGGGGGGGGGATGTAATGAGATATAACGTGTATTTATTTTTAGTTGAACGCATGATTTCTAAACCAAACAGCGGCGCGTGGCCTTGACTCAACGTTGCCAGGCAACGATCTCCCCGCGCATCGCGACAACCGTCGCCAGAAAGTCTATGATTTTGACGCCGAATACATGCGTACATTGTTGCCGCGTATTTTTGCCTTAAAACAATGCGACCCATAATAGGCAGAACAGCGTATCCGCCGAAAAGTAAATTGTTTAGGAGAAGGTTTTTTTAAAATAACTTTCTTCATTGATTCCAAAAAGGATTTTGGTTAATTAGGATTATTAACCTTTGGTTGCTGCCTATATAACGCTGATAAAACAAATATCTAAATGCCTTCAGTTTTTGAGATAGTGGCGGTAACGCTGTTTTGCCTATGACGCTGACAGACTTTTTCACTAGGAAATGTCGTGTACGCTGTTTGGAGCACCAAATTATTTTTGAAATATTTACTGCGCAATCATGATAGGTAAACAAATAACCAAATAAAATGGTTCCATGACAGTTGATCCTAAAGTTGACTAAATATAATGATTTGCAAGTAAGTATTCAAAGAGGATATACGGCCGTATAACCAAAGTCGATATGCTTGTATCTGCAGGCATCTTGATTGAAAATCCGTTGTAAAAATATTTTTACCAAAAATAATGTCGACTCTCCGAATGCGCATGCGGTAATAACAAAATACGACATACTTATACGTGCAGTCGGCTTATCAAAAAACCGCTATACAACATCTTTAATCTGATTACAACACCAGAGGCCCAACTTCTCCCAACCGTCTGGAGCTAGTGAGACTATGGCCTCCCCAATGTTAGTATGTTATGAGGATGAAGGTAGTGAGGAGGGGAAGGAGATATGGAAAATGTACCTGGCTATTCAGATCTAGTTACCGAAAACGCTAAAGCAATTACAAGTAATAAGTCTAATATCTACACACCACACCAGCGTAGAAATACAAAAAAATCATACAATATAACTTTTATTCGAACACAACACAAAAGTCCCAACTGCTCCTAACCATCTGGAGTAAGTGAGACTATGGATCCCCAATTTTAGTATGTTCTGAGGCTTAAGGTAGTGGGGAGGGGAAGGGGATGTGGAAAATGTACTTGGCTATTCGGATCTAGTTAACAAACACGGCTGAAGCAATTTCAAGTAATAAGTCTAATACCTTTTCACCACACACCAGCGTACAAAAAGCAAAAAATCATATAATAACCAAATACGGTGACTAGATCTGAATATCCGGGCACATTTTCCACATCTTACTCCCCTCCTCACTACCTTCAGCCCCACAACATACTAAAATTGGGGATGCCATGGTCTCACTGGCTCCAGACGGTTGGGAGAAGTTGGGCCTCTGGTGTTGTATTCAAATTAAAAATGTTGTATAGCGGTTTTTTGCTAAGCCGACTGCACGAATAAGTTGGGCCTCTTGCGTTGTATTTGGATAAAAAGTTATATTATATATATTTTTTGGTATTTTTGCGCTGATGTATAGTGTATAATTAGACTTATTACTTGAAATGTTTTAAGCCGTGTTTGGTGACTAGATCTGAACAGCAAGTTACATTTTCTACACCCCTTTCCCTCCCTACTACCTTCAGCCTCACAACATATCAAAATTTGAATAGCCATAGTTTCACTGGCTCCAGATGGCTGGGATAAATGAAATTATTTGCATTACTACTTTTTATACCAATATTTAAATACAAAACACTATATTAAAAACACTTAAGTATTTCCGTTTAGTTTCCTATGCTACTAGCCGCTGACACATCTGCACTAGTCACCGTAGTATTTATTATAAAGGTTTTAAAATGTTCAACGAACTCCCGGTAAATGTAAGGAAGCTAAAAGTCTTGCAGTTTTTCGTAAATTATGTCTCAATGTTGTGAAGTTCAAATTTTAATATTATAGTAGTTGTAGATTAGATTATATTAGATATAAAATGTTAAGTTTTATAGCTAAATAAAATATACTTAAAAATAAAAAAAAAGATGGACGCCAACCGACTAAACTGAAACATTCTCGACCGAAAGCGTAGACAGCGTAAACACCGTAACCGACCATTGTCGCTTACGCTAAAAGCTACAGCTACAAAAAAAGTGTCAGGCGTATAAGATAGAGCTGCAATATTTTTGTCACTGATGTATTAGGCAGCACTGAACAGTTTTCTGAAAAAAACGTAATTTGACAAAAATGTCGTTAACGCTGTTCTGCCTATTATGGGTCGAATGGAACAATGTCTAAACTAGGAGATTTGTATAAATAGAGCAGACTAAACTAAGATAACTGAAGAAAGACTCACCGCCTACATTTTTAGAGACGACAATCGGTCTGTTGACAACTGATTATTAATCAGACGTGTTTTTGGACTCCAAAGTGGTGGCTCCAAGGTGATACTTCTAAGATAAGGTGATACTCCTAAGTTTCTAGAAATGTAAAATATAAATAGGCTTTTAACTTTATCAACTCGTTCGTACGAAGGTTCAAGGTGTAAAAATATTTTATTCGTAGCCTCCTTTCATTATGGGGTACTTTTTTAGGATATTTCATGGAGTCTAGCAAAAGCCTATCACACCCGCCACTGGATTCCATTCCTCGCGAGAGACAGAATGTAGTTGAATTTATTCGGTTTTTCTCACCCTTTTACCTGGCTTCATGCCAAGCTGGGACAATGGCAGGGGCGGCTCGTCTCGTATTCTATCCGTTGACAGAAAAGTGGGAAACTATTTTTAGATTTCCATCATGTTTTTATAAACATTCCACAAACCCACAGACAATAACGTGACTTACTTAGCAATCTTAATTTCGAGTTGTTCGAGCTCTTTTGCTTAAGAGGAATATAAACGCTAGAAATATTTCGATTCTCATGCAATACAAAATTTAAAATCGCGCGTCGTATTTGCACGAGGCAAGTAAGCGAAAAAGTGGTTATTATTTATTTTTTGCATAATTTTATAAGAATGAAAAAAAGTTAAAGCATACAAAACCTCAAAAAAAGCCTTAGCCATAAAGGATTATCGCAAAAAAAATACTGCGATGGATTTTTTCTTGAACTCTAGTCCAGAATGTTTTAATGGCCTTCTTGAATTGGTACTTCTAATTATGGCAAAGGTTCTATGTCTCCAGCCAGGCTGCTAAGGTAGGCACTAGTGACTAGATGCTGGCTAGATACCCACTACTCGCTATGAGCGGTGAACGGTGAACGGGATCTGCAAGCCGAACTTAGCAGAAAGCTTTTAAAGTTTTCATTTTGGAGGTCTCTGGAGTTTCCTTTTTAAAGTTTTTAGGAACCAACTCCACATTACCTAGTTGCCTTGACTTATTTTGGTTTTCCTAATTGCAAGAGCTTGCTCTCTTTTTCTTGGCAACTTTTAGCTTGCTCTCCAAGAAGTTAAGTTGTCCAGAGTTTTTTTTTTTTTTTTTTTTTTTTTTTTTTTTTTTTTTTTTTTAAATTTATTTATTTATTTTATAAATCAACAATCCAGTCCCGCTAAGCCAATTGCAATTGGCTTGACAGCAGGTGCTTATAATTCCTTACAAATATATTTAAAGTTATAGTTTACATCTTTTATCTACAGTTAAACATTTTTTCATAGATTTTATCAAGTATCAAGTATCAAAATAAATATTCTTTTTCCAATAACCAATTTTTCACCATATATTTAACCTTATTCATAGAATTATGTTGCTTTATATTGTCAGGTAATAAATTAAATATCTTCGGTATGTTGTATTCAAACGTTCTCTGTCCGTACTTATTATTGAATTTCGGAACTATTAACCCGTCGTTACGCGTGAATCTAGTGCTATATTTATGATCTAGTTTCTCTTTATGCTGCGGGGTAAATATATGCTGAATTATAATTTTATACCATAGTATTGCCTTCACAGGTAAAATTTTTGCACTCTGAAACAGCAACGGAGTATTGTGTCTTTGTTTGAAAATGTTAGGGACAACTAATAATTTTACAATTGCGTTTTGTGCAACTTGTACCTGTTTCAGGTTGGTTACAGTAGTATTTCCCCATATTGTTAACCCATATCTTATTATTGATTCTGCTAGTGACATATAAATTATTTTAAGTGTATCAATTGATAGGAAAAAATTTAATGTGTACATTCTGCTAGCAATTGATCTGAGTCTTTTACAGGTTTTTTTAATATGTTTGTCCCATTTAAAAAAACAATCTACTATAACACCAAGATACACATATTCAGTAACTAATTCTAAGCTTTCACAATTACAGTTAATTTGAATATTTTTGTGGATGCAATTAAAGTTATGAGAAATAATATTAGGATTAAATTGAAATTTGGCATTTGGTGATCTTATATGCATTACTTTAGTTTTTTTAGCATTTATTAATAGCCCTGCATCATGTGACCATTTACAGAGTTGATTAAAGTCAATTTGTAAGAGTTCAATTGCAATTTTTAGATCTTTGTGTGATATGACCAATGCCGTATCATCTGCGAATACAAAATGTTTTACAAAAGAGAAAAGTTTTTTCATTATAGTTACATAGATTATATATAGTGTAGGTCCCAATATGGAACCTTGTGGAACTCCTGCAGATATATTTTTTGTTTTACTAAATGTATTATTTATTTTGGTACATATTTTTCTATCTGTAAGATAATTTTTAAATAAATTTAACAAATTTCCTCTTATTCCAATTTTTTCTAGAGTTTTTAGCATTTTTAAAGAGTTTATTGTGTCAAAAGCTTTAGAGTTGTCGATAAATAAAACAATAACATGTAATTTATTATTTAACTGATTATTTATATAATTGGAAAAATCTTGCAGTAGTTTTTCAGTGTTTTTTTTTCTTTGGAAGCCATATTGATTTGGATCTATGATAGTGAATTTTTCAATGTAATTATTTAATTTATTTGATAAAAATTTTTCAAGAATTTTTTCTAATGCTGGTAGAATACTAATTGGCCTATAATTTCCCAGTTCAATGTGTTTTCCACCTTTAAATATTGGTCTAGTGATACTACATTTAAATTCTTGTGGAATTTTTGCTTGCTTTATTATCATATTGATTAAATGAGTTATTATTGGCCCAAGAGTTTTTATATTTCTTTTTAAATCAAACATTCTTATATTGTCAATACCTGTGCTTTTAGAGTTTTTCATTTTTTTAACGATATTTTCAATATCAGTTATAGTTGCTCTTGGTATATATAAACTATGAGGTAGTTCTTCCAGTACTATATTAGAAGCTTTGTGATTGCATTTATGTAACATGTTGCTGATGCTATCCGAGAAGTAATTCACAAAATCATTTGACACAGAATCCTCAGTTCTATCTTTTAACATGTATCGTGTTATAGTTTCATCACAATCGTTTTTGGGTTTACGTCCTAAAATATTATTTATCTCATCCCAGGTTTTTTTTTGTATCATTAAAACAGGTTTTAAATTTATTATTATAGTATTTAGTTTTATCTTTATTTATAAGTTTATTGACAAGGTTTCGTGTTTTTTTGTATTCTGTTTCATATGTTTTGTTTGTTGGTGTACTTTTCCATTTTTTATATAGTTTATCCCTTTTATTTATATTACATAATAATTCACTGCTTACCCATGCATTTATTGCATAAGGTCGTGTTTTCGGTTTTTGCACTATCGTTTTTGAACTACTATTGTAAAAATTTTTAAATAAAGATTTTATTTTTTCATATAATAGAATACAATCCTTCTCCTCTATAAGTTTACTCCAGTTATAATCTCTGATATATCTATCAATAGCCTTTTGTGAGATGATTTGAACATACTTATTTGCAAAGTCTATCGGACGTTTATGAGATTTTATATTAATAGCAGTGATAAAATGATCAGCAATATTATTTTCGCAGACGCAAGCAGTTATTTTCTTGCCTCTAAATTTAGCAAATATATGGTCAATACAAGTGCGAGTTATTTGTCCATTTAATACAGCTTCTCTGGTTACTATATTGATGCATTTAGTTAAATAATGGTTAGTAAGTAAGTTTTCATACGAAGTTATGATATAATCTTGGTCATTTAGTAAATTTAGATTTAGATCTCCGAGTAAGATAATATTTTCCTTACTATTAATTGTATCAAGATGTGCTGATAATTCCGTTAGAAATGAAGATTTACTGAGATTAGGAGGTCTATAGATGGCTATTATATTAACTTTAGTTTCGTCCTGGAGTATGAGCTTTCCTGTTATATTTTCAAAATGTTGTGATTGGAACGATTTTGGTCTAAATTCAAATTTGTTTCTAATATACAATATAATACCTCCTCCTGACTTATCAGTCCTGCAGTAGTTATATGCATTATATCCGGGAATATTGTACATACTCGTACTTTCAGTTTGAACAGATGTTTCACATAGCATTAGAATGTCAATATGCTTCAAACTATTTAATAAATATACATGCAATACATCCCAATATTTTTGTATAGATCTTATATTTAATTGAATACAAACAAGATTATCAGAAGCATTTATGCTTTGTTTTTTTATCCAAACTTCTAAATTATTTACTGTACTACATTCTATTTCGTTATCATTATCAATATAAGAAAAATTATTCTGCGCCATTTAATTCGTAGTTAAATTTGAAGCAATACAATAAGTTTCTAATGCGGGTTTGGTTGATTTTACATATTGAAATATTTCTATAATAAATATATCTATATAATGCAGTGTGAGGTTCAAATTTGTACTTGATATAATTACATACTTGTTTTTATCAAAGATACCACAATTATTTTTCTTAATGTTATAGCAGATGGTATAATATATTGATACAAAATGGTTTTCCATGCATTTAGCATTAAATAATATTACATATACAGTTATTATAATATTACATATATAGTTAACGAAGTACCGTAATAAGGGGCGACTTTTAAATTGCGTTGCGACTTTACATCGACTTATATGCAGCAATGCTCGCTACTTGGATAAAACAAGGCTTCGAAAATAAGTGACAATTTAAATGGTTTCTATTTACATAAAAAAATATTGTCGATTGAACTGTGAAGTTTAGAATATGTGGTGTACAGTAGGGTGGGTCACGACTGTGTGGGGAAAAAAAATTATTGTTTTGATTTGTCTAATAGTGATAAAAGGGTGTTAAATGGAGATATAAAATCACTTTTTTTTAAATATTTGGATACCATCTTCTTCCTCCGGATTGACTTTGAAATTTCACAAAATAGAGAAAAACCCGCACTTGTTAAATCTTAAAAAAAAGTTAGATAAACCATTTAAAAAGAACCTTTTTTAATTAAACACGAAAAAGAGAGAATATTTTAATTTGTTTCTAAAAAATATATATTTGAATATAATTCAAATTATCTCAAGGCAGTGTATTGAAATACCAGCAAAATCCTTCTTAATCTAATTTCGGCATTATTTTGTGAAACTCAATTTTGGGACTTTTTGTAAATGATTTCGTCAAAATTTACTACATTTGCTCTGGAAAATTACAAAAAATATGGTTTGGTAAAAAAAAAAAAAATTTCAAAATAAAATTTTCAAAAAAATATTATAATTTTCAAAACTTTGAAGTGAATCCGGAGGAAGAAGATTTTGAACCCATTTGGCACTCTTTTATTGCTGTTAGAATTTTAAAACAACATCTTTTGTTAAATGACCCACCTTAGTGTACAGTATACAGGTTAGTCATATAGTTTCAACTTTTAGTTAAATTTGACCTATGATTGGGCTTTTTAGATAGGAAAATATGATTGGGCTTCTAGGGTTAAAAAGACACTCCACACAGCATCCTGAGAGGCCTCATGTCCTGAAGGGAATTTTTTTCCTTGGGACCTCCTGTGTGCCCATGTGTAAAATGTAAAAAAAAAACATTTGATCGGCCAGAAATTAATTAACTTAGCAATGTCCAATCCAATTGAGATGCCAATCCACAAATATCGGATTTCCGAAGCGAGGATAGGGGAGTAAATGAAAAAAATCAAAAAGCCATTACGCGCCTCTGCCTTCCGGTAAATGTAATTAGTTTAATCATGGTTGTATGATGGTGGGGTGGGGGGATTAAAGGGTTGGGGGAGGCGGACTGTAATCTGCTTCCTGAATCTGTATCGGCAGGACTGCCTTGTTATGTCAGCTGTAATCTTGTTACTGGAGGCTAACGGCAAACATGAGATAATGAATTGTTTATAGGTTCATACATCATCGCGTACAGCAAAGTGCACACACTCTCAAAAATATTAT
The DNA here is from genome assembly GCA_936435175.1 of Glyphotaelius pellucidus. NCBI lineage: Eukaryota > Metazoa > Arthropoda > Insecta > Trichoptera > Limnephilidae > Glyphotaelius > Glyphotaelius pellucidus. The sequence continues at coordinate 24,783,245 of OW386558.1, read as the reverse complement.
CTGAAAAAAGTATTTTCCAAAACACGTTTCATCAGTGGCGGTTCTTCACAGGGGGACAATGAGGACACTCCTCACTAGTTACATCCGAAACCTACTAAAGGAATTAACAGTCGACGCTTTGTCTTCACCAAAATAAATGAATTCTTTAAACACAAAACGTCGCCTTAGTTCTTAATTGTCCAAACGAGCATTTAAGTTTTTGTTCAATCTCCACTTTAAAATGAAAATTAACGTATAAAAAATGATAGTTAATCACTTAACTAAGAATTTTTTTTAACTAATGAGACCTTTACGAAAATAGCTTTATCCTACACCTTTTTTTAATATTAACTTCACACAGGTGGCCCTGAGGAAAATAATTTTTCTCATGGCTTATGTCATCTGGGATGCTGTGTGGAGGGTTTTTTTGAGGAGAGGAAGGAATGAACATTGATCTTGAAGAGACCCGTGTTGTAGGAGGAAGGAAACACGGAGGCCGGCAAATCGTTCCATAGCCGAGCTGTTGAACACAAGAACGAGTCGTAGAAACGACCCATTCTCATGTGACTAATGTCAACCGTGTACAAGTGTTGAGCGCGTGTTTTGCGTGTTTCCCGACTATGCACCGGTGCCGATGGGATCAATGACGCTAATCATAATGTTTCATTGAAATAATGAAAGAAAACCTTCTCCTCCTGTAAAATTTTCTAATGGTCGTTTGGACAATGAAGAACTGAGGCGACGAAAAGTAATTAAGATTTGCAGAAATAAAGTACAAAAAATTATTCCGGATCATTTAAATGCTACGCGACGCGGCGAACACTCGTGCCGACCAGCGAGAGCGGAATGATAGCCGACTAGCGCACAAACTATCCGAGTCCATTTCTCAGTGCGCAGAACCTATTGCGCACATGGGGGACAATCCGTACTATCCCCTAAAGCATTTTGGTTCATTCCTTGCGTTTCTTTCGCAATCGTATGCAATCTGCAAAAATCGCGCACGCGCATGTATATTTCACATACCGTGGGGAGCATCCAATAAATCCCCACGACAAACTACTGAACCATTTGTTTGCGTAATTTTGGTCGGGAATCGCTCGCGTTCAAATTAAGTTCGATAATAATAATCTTGCAAGCATTATTTTTATTATACCATATTGTAAATTGGTATAAATCTTTAGAAATTTTGTAATATTTTGTGCTTAGGTATCCGATCAAAATTTTTTTGAGAAATTTTAAATTATTACAGGTGATGAGATTATGGTACAGTACGTAAAAAATGTCGATCCCCATCGCCACTGCGTTTCATATAAGGACAAACATGCGGTATGAAATATATCTACAATTTAATGTTTTATAATAATTTTCGCTTGTATGCTTTTTTTTATGAAGTGATCGATTGATTTTCTTCCATGATGTTTCATTTGGTTGGTAAGGTTTAAGTAGGTGTACATTTTACTTTAGATAGACACAAATAAATAGGATAGGCATAAATAAAATAAAAAATTTCCATGAAGGTAGGTACATCTGTAAATTAGTTTTTAATTAAATATGGTCTATAGTGCTGGAATAATAAATTTATAATAATGCTTCAGTGATTATTCTACAATAATGAATTATGTCAGGACAATAGACTCGTTTTGAAGAGCATGAATTTGCAATTACGTTGATTATAATTTGCGAAAATATTTTTTATAAATCAGTTTCACTTCTATATTCAATGACCGTAGCTAACAACTTGTATACTGAAATCGGATTCAGGGGAAAGTTAATGAAACATATTAAAAATTTGATGAAAAATGTCAAACATACCATTAATTTGTAGGAATTTAAGATTCGATACCAAATTATGACTCTTTAACAATTATTTAGGCAAAAAAAAAACAAAACTGTTACCCATTTGTAAAATTCAAGTCAAAAATATTTTTGTGCTTCTATCTGACGGCCGGCGTGATCTAGCGGTAAGGCTTTTGACTCGCAATCCAAAGGTCGCGGAATGGAATTTTGACGTGGCAAATAAATTTTCTTGTGTTATTTCACAATTTATTCATTTCAAATGATATTTAGTATATTTGCGGCACGTTATAGAGTGGATGATACTCTCAGTATCGCCCTGGTGTAAGACCACCATTCAGAATTGAAACGTTACTTGAAATGGCTTTAGCCGTGTTTGGTGACTAGATCTGAATAGCCAGGTACTTTCCCACCTTCTTCTTCTCCATCTCCTTCCCCTTCCCACTACTTTCAGCCTCAAAACGTACCACAATCGGGAATGCCATAGTCTCACTGGCTCCAGATGCGAGCAGTTGGGACTCTTGTGCGGTATACATATAAACAAAATCTACGAATGTAAAATAGCAATTAACACATTTGCGTTTTGGATATTCAGGATTTTTGGTGATTTCCTGCAGCGACAATTTAATTCAGCCAGCTTTCCGAATTTCAACTGTAAAGATGTAAAGAATATCTTAGTTATTTTTGTTTTTATCAATAAACATACGTGACTTCCTTTAATAAAATGAAATTTTAGTCTCCGTTAATGACATTTTTGATGTTTTTAATTTTTTTATACAATACACACGAGATTCCTTTCGATGGACGTAAGCAAAGCTTTTGACAGAGTATGGCATAATAGCCTTCTTTATAAGATGTCCCTCTTGGGCTTTCCAATATCATTTATCAAAATCATCCAATCAAGCTTTCTTACGGGTCAGGGTAAACTAGACGAGATTTTCTTCACAGAACGTCTACTAAAAGTAAGAGTCATTAAACCGATTGTTTTAGAAACTCTAAACATAAATGAAATCCAAGTCCAAGTTCCACACTCTGTTGCAAACAAATGTGGTGTGTCAGTAATAAAATAAGATTAAAAACTTAAAATTGCCGTCATATTTTCTGGTTGAAGATTAATTTGCATATGTATTTGCATATTCTAGAAGGGAATTCAATTTTACGCAACTTTTTTAAAATAAATTTCTTTCTTTGATGAATATTTAAGATGATATGAATTAATGTTTGATAAAGAATCTGAGGTAGTATGATTTTTTTCAAAATAATCCTCATAGTAAAACGCGTAACTCAAAAACGGCTTGGAATTTTGAAAATTGCGTAAAGAATAAAAGTTGTAAATAATTTTATGAGCTTTCATTTATACTCAATAATTTTCCCCTGCAATGTACCGCTTTTGAGATATAAGCAGAAAACCGAAAATTGGAACCTTCCCCTCCCTCCCACCCCCCCATAGCTCACCACCTAGATGTCAAAACTTTTGGTATGTTCACACAAGTTTCTGAAGGAATCACTTAGATATCTCAATCTCAATTTGGGAGGCGGGAATGGGTACCGCCGCCCCGGGAACCTTTATTGGATAACCAACATAGGTCACCTCTAGTGGTTCGCTACGTTTGGTGACTAAGCAGGGGTGCTCGGGTCCATGGGGTGAGGTTTGTCTAGGTCTTGGAGGCGGATGACCAGAACACACTGAACTCCAGATTCCTACCCCCCCTTAAACCCTTTTCCTTCCCAGAACTCTCCTCTCCTTCCTTTCCTTAAAAAAACCCCTCCACTCAGCATCCTTAAAGTTGACATAGGCCCTTAAGGAAATTATTTTCCTCGGGGCCTCCTGTGTGGAGCTCATGTAAAAAAAAAGATACCTTAGATATCGTATTATTTTGAGTTTTGCATTCGATGACATTCGATTCGCAAATTTTCCCGCGACTGACATCTCTTAACGAGGATTACGCGGCAAAACGCGCTGTCATCTTTGGCGTTAGGCTAACCTTTAAAGAGTTGGTGTCTTTACATAAGCATATTAATTCAACTCGTTAGCGCGATACAGAACACCGCATTTAAGAAATCTGTCAAAATACGTCATAAACGCGTTATGCTGTCGCTAAAGATAAAGAATCATCCTTCAGAAATTCGCACTAAGTATCTACTTTCTCAAATAACCTTTAATATAGTAACTCATGAAAAGAGGTCATTTTATGCCTAAAGGGTGGGACAGGATTAAAGCCGCAGAATGCAGGTCAAAGGCTGTAGGGAGGTCACAGGGCAAGGGAGATACTATCGGCGCACCTGCCTTTTATGGAGAATAATAATATTTCCTACCTCCATTACTTACCACTATTGTTTTATCGGCCAAAGGTTCAAACCATCCAAACATTCTAATAAACCAAAATTCGCAGTCTCCCACAGGTTCTCTGTTCCGCCTCATCGAAATATAAAATAGGTAAAGGTAAATATTATTACTCGTCGATTTTTACTTGGAATCAATGTTTTTGTAGAATTTTTACCAATATGTGAATTAAAATATGGCTTCCAAATGATTTCGTTAAAGAATTTTTTAAGTGAAAATTTCTTTAGCATTGTTGTGATTTGAAACTCGATGAAACGGAAACTAGCGACACTTAAAACAGACAAACACATACATCTATAGGATTTAGCCTGCGAGAGAGTGAGATAGCAATTAAATATTTATTTAATTCACGGGTACCATTTAGTACTACAAATCTACAGTCCCACGCAAGTCTCCTTTGGTGTAGTGGTATGAAGCGCCTGACAAATCTCTGCAGACATTTAGCGGACAAGGAATCGAATCCTACGAAATCCAAAAAAAATAATTGTTTTTGTAAAATCAATATCCAATCTTCAAACCACCCTAAAATGAATAGGCAAAAGAAAACACAAAAGAAAGCGACATCTAGCGGCTCCAAAGAAGAAAACACAAATACTTTTAAAATGAACAAATGTATAGGAAAAGGTGCACTGGAATTCGACGACAAAAATAAAGAAAAAAAATCATCCTTCTCATTGTCAAAAAAATGCTTCGTAGTCTCCCCACTCTTGTCTATTTAAGGTTTCTGAAGGTTTCACTTCTACCGCGTGTGAATTGCACACTGATTAGTTTATTTGGGAGGCGGGAATGGGTACCGCCGCCCGGGAACCTTTATTGGATAACCAACACCTCTGCCATAGGTCACCCCAAGTGGTTCGCTACGTTTGGTGATTTAGCAGGGGTGCCCGGGTTCATGGGGTGAGGTTTGTCTAGATCTTGGAGGCGGATGACCAGGACACACTGAACCCCAGATTCCTACCCACCCTTTAAACTCTTTTCCTTCCCAGAACTCTCCTCCCCTTCCTTTCCTTAAAAAACCCTCCACACAGCATCCCTAAAGATGACATAGGCCCTGAGGGAAATTATTTTATAAATAGGCCCTGCAGGCAGCTTTTGATTCGGCTTCGCCCAGTTAGTGTTGGTGACCATTTTATAAATCCAATAGGAACTAGTTCCAAAATTAGCCCGTTCCTCGTATCTACTGTCAACCAGTAATGGCTAGTCACCGGGACGGGCAATGACGTCGTATGTAATATGCAGCCGCTTGATACAACTGAGTATTACCGTCAATCTTTCTACATCCAGAGAGATATTCCAGATTCACTAATTGGTAGAACTTATACCTAGGAAGTGGCGACATCTTGTGACGAATTCTTTAATTCAAAACCGAATTACAACATTAGCTTTGTTTGAAATTCCACGTACACAGATGTTATTTGTGGCGTATGGCGTGGCGTCAGACATGCACTTGAAGCTGGGTTCTGAAATTCAATCATGAAGACGCAAGCCTAAAAATACTATTCGATTTTTTTTTAATCATAAAATGAAAACAACATATTTTTATTCAAAGATTTCATTTATTATTAAAACACCAATCAAATACATTCACAAATCAGTACACATATACACTTGGATTTAAATTATAACAAGCTGGTATCTCTTAAATTTATTCAAATCTCGATCAATAATGAGATAAGAATCGTTACAAAAATAAGATTTAAGTTCTGAAATTATTTCCTTTGAGTTAATAAAGTGATATTTGAATTAATTTTGTGATTACAACATAATATCAAAATGGAACTTCTTCAATTGCAAGCTAAGTTATTCAGGTTGGCGCAAAATTAATCATCCAATTTTGTTTTTGAATAACTTTTTTATTAACTAAAAATTTTTTTTTTTGAGTAACAGAAATCTTTACTTGACCTTTACAATTTTTTCTGTTAAGTGGAAAATATGATATTCGTCAAGTGGCTGCCGCCAGTGTTGATACACATTTGCGCCCGTTTTATCGCATTTACCATGACTTTCCGCAAGATTTCCGGTGACAACTATTCGCATCCCTGTCGAATGGGTTGCGATTGTCTGAGGAGCGTTGGCTTAAACCCGTGACTTCAACTAGCCCCAAAAAAACAAGTCTGGGATGGTTCAATCGGGCGATCTTGCTGGCCATGCCATATCGCCAAAACGGGAAATTACGTGACCAGGAAACGCTTCCTTCACAATATCCATTGTGGCTCGTGCTGTGGGTGCGGTTGCACCGTCGTATTGAAACCACATGCTTAACAAGCCCCGCTCATCCAATTCCGGCAGTAAGAAGTCGTTTATTATGGCTCTGTAGCGTTCGCCAGTAACAGTGACCGTATTGTCAATGGCGTCCTCAAAAAAATACGGCCCACTCACTCCTCCCGCGTGACGCCGCACCACACAGTGGCTTTGAGTAGATGTAATGGCTCTTCGTGATTGAATCACACGCAGATTTTCTGTGCCCCAGAAACGAAGATTTTGCTTATTGACGTAACCGCTTAAGTAGAAATGCACCTCGTCGTTCATCATGACTTTCGACACAAAATCGTCTTCTTCGTTGTTGAGATTGAGGATGGCAATCAATCCACAATTATTCCACGCTCTTGCGGAGTATAGCGCTCCATTGCTTGTTTGTTTGTATTCTGCAGATGTCTAGTTCACAAATGTCAAAAATGATTGACGTACGACGCCATTTGCTAAAATTATAACATCTTCCGATAGGGTGATTAATTTTGCGCCACCTTGTATAATATACAGTCATAAAATAATGTTTATCTGACAAGTCACGATTGATTTTTCCGTTGATGTTAAAGTGATTCTGTTACTTATCTAGTTTTCTTATTAATTCAATGTACTTTACATCCCGTATTCTTATCGTATAACTAGCGAAGACGCGTGAAAAATCACGATCCAGTTGTCCAGTTGATAGTCAGAAATTTCCGAAAAGTAGAAAAGTGATTTGTAAAAGTATAACCTCTATTTGGTACAATACTCAGATACTCATAAACACCACCAAATCAATTACAATGCAGAAAAAACAAATGTTGATGTTTTCTGGGTCACTAGAAGGATATTTTAAAATGTCATAATAATGCACGGACCGTTATGCCTCACAATGTTCTTTTGTAGCGTATTTTACATATAAAACACAGACACGTGTAAATATTTATAACGTAAATTTATATTTAAAACACTTCGTGAGTTCAACAGAGAGCTTTTATTTAAGTAGAAAGTATAACAAAAATAATAAAACCAAAATAATAAGTACACAGGTATAAATATACTTCGTAATATACGCGGCGCGTAACCTCCTACTGAGGTCTTCAGGCTTACTATCTCTAAAGGTTCCTCTACCGATCAATGTGGACACTACGTTATCTCACAGCTGATCCTGGGTATTGAGCCTTTAGGACTGTTTGCTGGATCTCTGCTCGTTCAAGGCCGGGCAGGCGCTTAAATAGGCGGCTGGAGGTACATCTTGTGGTAATTAAGTGTCCGGGAGCGAGGAGCTGCAAGATGGTTAGCCGTCAGTTTGAATTGTGCAACCAATGCAAGTCCTCCGGCACGCTGAGACGACAGATAAGGATGCCGTATTATGTATCAGCGAGAAAGTATTCGGATTCGCGCGGTGCCTCTCGTTACATATTTGATTAACGGTGAGACTTTGAATATTTCTTTCTAATTATCTCAAAACGTATTATTTAGAGATATCCAACTAATCAACTGGACGATCGATATGTTTGTTGCTTAATTTTTGTAATTTTCATATTACGTCGCCTTAGTTCGTATTTGTCCAACAGACCATTAGAAAATTTTACAGGAGGAGAGGGATTTATTTCATTATTTCAATGAAACTTAATGAAAGGTGTTTAAGATAAAGCTATTTCCTTAAAGATATAGGTCCCATTAGCTTAAATATTTCTGAATTAAATGATTAACTATACTTTTTATACTCTATTTTTAATTTAAAAGTGGAGATTGAACATAAACTAAAATGGTCTGTTGGACAAAAAAAGAACTGAGGCGACGATTTTCACTTTGCCACGGGATCCAAATAATTAAATCAATGTTTTTTATTCTTTATTTTATTATTTTTCCGAGGTTTTGAAGTAAAATAACTGTATTTACAAAAAGACGTACAATAAAACAATTGGAATTGTTGTAATTTTTTAGGGTGAATTGCCTTATACAAAAAAATTCAAAATTGTTGTAATTAGCAATGTTTGACTTCAAGACCTACGACAAGTCGTTTTTTTAAAGTACTTAACGAGATTTGACTTTGTTTGAGGCCTCCATTTTTAACATACATTTTATCTATCTAAAAAACAACACCCACTTGGTTATAAAAAACCTCACTAAACACATTTATAAATTTTCACTCACCTATATTCTAAGCTCTGAATTGTATCCACCTCACACAGTGAACTGTCCGATTTGATTACCTAAAACTTAATGCTAATTTTGTAGCCGAGTGTTCCCTTGTCTTCTGATGTATACGTTACTCTGAACGACAGAGCATACAAAAATTGTTCATTCAAATAATCTAAAACATCAGAGAAGCTATTTGGTAGTCGAATGTCCACGTTGTTGACCAAATCCTCTCGCCCGGGTCAAGAGAAGAGGGCAGAGGCTGTAGTTGTGGCAGATATAGAAGACAGGAGAGCAGTAGCAGAAGAAGAGGTCACCTGCCCCGGACGAGCGCGGGTAACAAAATAGCAAGGAGAGCTGTGGAGCGTGGTCCTCTCCCGGCCGCGCCGTACTGCATTGCGTCCGCGTGCTCTCCTGCAACAACGAAATGAAATAAAAAATTAACAAACATATTCTTGTATTACTTACAATAAGAAAACCACGGGATGTGTTCTCCAATTTAGTTTATTGCGCTGCACCCCGCACCACCCCTATTGATGTCTACGTGTGGTGAAAGGGAAGTCTCCTCTGTCTCAAGGCGGTACAATACCCTTATAAAGGGGGTTTGCTCGAGGCTCACATTTTAATTAATTCCGACGAATTCATAACTATAACACCCTTTCCTTTTAACCCGAAACCCAGGGGTGTAAGTTATTTATAGTTAAGATTAATAAAAAACAGTACCTTACCATAAATTTCGAATGGCAGACTGGACGCCCTCAATTTGACAAATTTTATTAATTTGCGAGTACCTACTCGCGAAACTCGGTCGAATGCATTGTATTCTGTTACCAATTCCGCTAATAATTATTTTATAAACTCTCCCATCCAAAGACTCCATTTACTCGGAAATAAATACAACTCAATCGACATTTATCGTCACCAATCTGTGTCTAAATTCAAACTCAGTATATTAGAATATTTAAAATAAAGCCATAAATATCAATCAATTGCACCTTTATCAAATTATTAATTATCGCAAAACATGAAATATGTGAATAATAAAGGTAGCCAAATAAGAACACAATTAACAACAATCCTCTCGTATTTATTGTTATTAATATAATAACTAACTCACATTGACTTAAATTTCTATTTAAATCTTGGTGCCCTAGCAATAATAATATATTAATGATTAAATTAAAATCGATGGTCTCTTCATGTTCACAATAAAAACAAAATTTAATACTTATGGATACAAAGATTACCTTAGTACTTATCTTTTTATCCTCTCTCTTTTGTATTAATATTATCTTGTACTTTTTGTACCATAATTTGTACCATAATTTGTACTATTTTTTACTTTTTTACTATCACACTATACACTTGTTGAACTCATCTGTATAACTTTTCAAGATATTACAACTCATGTATTTTTTATTTATTTTCTTCTATGTGTAGGTACTATTTATCGCTGCGTTAATTATGCTGAATTCTTGAAAAACTTGCTTTCGAACAATTTATTCATGATCAAGTTAATAATAAAATCAACATAGTAAATACCTACACGTTCCTCAATAACTACTTTTAAGTATCTTAAGCACTCTTCTGTTTTACCATTATTACACTATGTAAACTTTTTAACTCCTTTGTACAATTTTAATGATAACGAAACTACATACCTATGTACATATTAAACCTGTTTGTATCCTTAAAGTACAGTTTATAATGTTATATACTTCAATCTTACAATTATACTCCTGAATAACATGTGTAACTTGAATAATGTGATTCTGTAAAAGCCTTCAAGGCGTGTATGAATAAATAAAATAAAATAAATAAAATAAAAATATTTTACATAAAATTGCGCGTTACGAATAACCAAACAATGTTTGAAAATCTCCTACACCCACCACAGTAAGCGGAAAATGTTGCTTGAGTCGTGATGGAGGACTTAGCCAGCCGAGGAATCAAACACGTGACGTCCGGGTGTGACCCAAACGCGAAGCCCACTCATCCACTGACCGATCATAAAAATCATTATTACATACGGTATTATAGACTGGAGAGGAACATATTATTTCAAATCCACTCAAGATGGTTCAGACGTGAAAAAACCATCTACATTCTCTACTGAAAACATCTTTTAAATATTGAATGCACCTACAATTGACAGACAAAAAATATTAAAAAATATTAAATACTACAAACTTTCAAAGAAATACAGCTAATTAATTTACAATTCAATACATAAGCAAGATATCAGAATAATATTAAAATCCCAAAATTTAATACCAAGCACATTCAAAATACCTATCTCTATCTAGGTATAATTTATTTCAACAACCTCCGGTTGAATCTCAAAGTTATCTCATTGTTAATAATCATGAATTTCAGCCTAAATTGAAAAATTATCTGAAACTACTTTAAGAGTTCATATTATCTATTATTATTATTTCTTTTAAATCTCGAAATCCATTATTGATAAATTTTGAGCTTTTCTGACTCATCTTTTTGTTATTATTTGCATTATTCTATCATTTAGGGGCCATTCATAAATTACGTCACACGAATTTCATGATTTTTTTACCCCCCCCCCCCCGTCCCTGTCACACATCGTCACGTTTGTGAGACCCCCTCCCCCCTAGTGTGATACCACATATTATGCAATTTTACATCAAATTTTTTTTTTCGTTTTAATAATTTGGATTTTTACATGTAACGTCACAGAGCTGATGACCCCCCCACCCCTTGTCACACAATGTCACACTTCTCTACTTCCCCCCCCCCCCTTAAGGTGTGGCGTTATTTATGGATGGCCCCTTACTTACTTTTTTATTTACAGGATTTCATAAAATTGAGCATGAATTCCCCTAAACGCAAACACTTGTCCCATTGTGGTAAGGAAAAGCTCTTTTTATGTTACTTTAAACACTATATAAAAAAATGTACACTTATTGTAAAAAACATACAAAATTAGTCTGCTTCAGATCCTCCTTCAGAGAGTTATTTGGAGAATTAACAGAATGAATTGAAAATTAATTTTGATGCAGGCCATATGTTATCTACCATTTAGTGCATACCATTGAGTACGTGAACCGAAACAGTGGTGATGGCGGTTTCGTCGAGGCTGCAGGAGTAGTTCCCTGAGTCATGCTTGTTGGCGTTGGCAATGAACAGTTTGCTTGTGGCTCCTGTCGGCTTCATGTCAGTCTTCACACTGAAAAACAATCACAAAAATAATTATGTTAACGTGATAAATACCACAGTATTACAACAAATAACAGTGTAACTCCCTTTCCAAAGATTACTCATTTTAATTTGATCCACACAGGAGGCCCAGAGGGAAATATTTGCATTCAAAGATTCATTGGTGATATAAGGTGGATCTAGACAGATTTCCTGTTAACAAACGGATGGCAATCTTTATAGCACAATCGAGTGGGAGTGCAGTCCTTGTTTTACCAGTATATCGTCGGAAGACGCTTCGAGGAACTAGCATCATTGATTCCTTCGGCACCGGTGGCATAGTCAGGAAACACCTCAAACGCGCGCCCACTGCAACTCGTCTGACTCCAACTTCAAAAACCAGGTTAACTCCTTCTTTTTACACAGTAAGACTCTTCACAAAACATCTCCAAAGATGATGTATCTCTCGAGGAAAATTATTTTCCTTGTGGCCTGTTTTGAGTTAGTGTAAAAAACTAGACACATCCCCTTGCTCACGGGTGAATTCTATGGTGGTCGTGTACATAAAATAAGAACTAAAATAGCAAACATCTTTAAAAATTGGACATTATTAGATTCTGTAGGTCCTAAAGACTGTAAAGGGCTGGACAGAATGATATATGAATGGATAAAGAAAGACATTAATAACGGCTTTTGTTTCTAACCCTACTGATTAACTTGTTGAATCAAAATTTTGGCTCAACACTCCTTAAATGCACACGCTCTTCCCAACGCAACTCTCCGACTAGCAGACGAATCGAGCGTTACCACACAATTCACTTAGTTGTTCGGAGACTCAGATAGATAGATTTAATAATAATAATAATAATAAGGTCTTTATTCCAGGATGTGGGGAGGGGAGTGCAATCCCACACATCCCATATTAATAATCACCCATTACATATGTTACATATGAATAAATAAAAAGATAAAAATTAACAAAATAAAAAAATAAAAAAAGAAGCATCATTAGATATTAGGTGTTGACGCAACTATGTATACCTATCTATATACCTTATTCCATTTCTCTACCCATCCTTTCTACCACAATTACCTGTCACTACTGACAATATTACCTACCGTACAACAAAAAAATCATTATGTCATGGAGTCTATTAAAAGAAACTGTGCAACGAACACCATTATTCTCTCAGTTTTATATAACATCGACCAGTTTTATGGAAGCTTGTGCAGTGAGTGACTTAGTGCTCCCTCAGACCCATAATATTGAGCCAAACATCAACCATAAGGGCTAAGTCAGTTTCCTTCCCCATTCATCTGTTTACCATTCCCCATAGTTGTGTCAAGTATTCACAAGCATAACATTTTTTTAATATATTGATACAGTCCACCCCATGTGTCGCATTTGCGATACCACTAGGTATTCACATAAAATGTAAAATATATAAAGTTGATAACAAATATAAAAATTTGATAACAACGGCCGTAAGTAACGATCTAGTGCAGACTGGCGAAGACGGATTGGATGCATGGAAGATGATTAAGGTAGGAAAAGAAAGCCTGGAAACTGAGAATGAATGATGAAGAGCATCTGTGAAGGAGATCAAATACCACCCTGATGAAAATGTACCCTCCAGATAACAAGAATACCTGATCCCTCCTCTGGTGGTGTCGTAGTTGAGAGTCCGGAAACCGTGCCTCCACTGTACGTAGCCGCTGGGCTGCGGCACGCGGCTGATTTGGCAGACCAGCTCGATGGTGGAGCCTTTCTTATAAAACTTATCCAGGATCAGCACCCCCCGGTTGTCCACTATCTCCACGCGGGGTACTGGGGGAAATAGGAAATATTGCTTGTCACACCCGTGCAATAAGACTGTATGCGGTGCGTTGTGTGCGAGATTCACCGAGATTAAAACTTGGTTTATTTACATGATCATAAGGTATGCAATGAATATTTAACTGGGCCAATTGTCCGTTCTACAGGATGCTCGAAGTTATTCTGGTGCTGAGTAACCAAACACTGTTTATCATAAACCATCAGCTCTTTCCGCAACCATTAGACACGAAGGACGATAGAAAGAGCAAATACCTTGCTTTATATCTAAGTCTAAAAATTAACCATTGAAGAATTGAATTGTACTCATGTAAATGAAATGAAAGTTTCTAAATGCAATTTAAGAAATATTAATGAAACTGTGTGATTTTTTTAGTAATTTTATTTTTAAATGGAACGGCAAAAAAGTGAGTTGAAAATAATTTTGTAATACATTTGTACAAAAAATATGTATGTGTTTTTAGCTTTTCTTTTTTCATTATCAATAATTTTCGTTAAAAGAAAGGCAAAATGAGTCAATTAAATTTGTTTTTTCGTTTGCATCAAAAAAATTTAATGCTACTAAAATGAGTTTATTTCTAATAATAAAATTTTAAAGCTTATTTCAACTCCTTTCAAAATCATTATTTAGTTTTAAGATGCGCTCAGAAATATTCCTTTTATTTAAATTTTATTGCAAAGCGGAAATACTATGTATGACCTTGGGATAAAATATGCTCAGGCGTGAGGGGTTTTTAATGAGTTTCCACTCACCGATGACTGTGAGATAGACGTAGTAAACCAATGGCGGATGACTGGATACTTGGCACTCGTACACCCCCTCGTCCCGCTCATTGGAATAGCGGATCAGCAGGCGCCAATCATTGGGCGGCAGGTAGTCCAGCGAATACCTGGGAACCATAAGCACAATGACATAAACAATAACATACATAATATCATAATCAATAAAATAAACAATAACAACACATTAACATAAATATGAACATAAACAATAACATAAATAATAACCATAACATAATAATAACATAAACAATAATAGTTATGTTTTTAGGTTTTCACGGCCAAAAAGTATTTTTGTTATGATTTTTGGGGTGTTATGCCGTGTTTCGCTACCTCCTTCTTTAGCCAACGTTTTGGACAGCGTTACAGTGTCCATCATCAGCATCTGCCCTGATGATGGACACTGTAACGTTGTCCAAAACGTTGGCTAAAGAAGGAGGTAGCGAAACACGGCATAACACCCCAAAAATCATAACAAAAATAAACAATAATAATTTCATAAACAATAACATAAACAAGAACATAAACAATTACAAAAACATAAACAAAAACATAAACAATAACATAAACAATAACATAAACAATAACATAAACAATAACATAAACAATAACATAAACAATAACATTAACAATAACATAAACAAAAACATAAACAATAACATAAACAATAACGTAAACAAAAACATAAACAATAACGATAACATAAAGAATAACAATATCATTTACAATAACGATAACATAACAGAAAAGGAGAGGAAGTTCTGGGAAGGAAGAAGGCATGAGGTTTTTTTTTACATTAACTCCACACAGGAGGCCCTGAGGAAAATAGTTTCAATTTGTCCAAAAATGACAAACGTATGAATCCATCCCTCCCATTGCGGTACAGGGCAGCAAGAAATTAATATTTTTGGTAAGGAGAAGGAGAGGATAGTTTTATTGTCACCATTATAAAAGAACACTCAATATTGAACATTGATTGAATTGACTTTGTCTACTGAAAAAAGTTTTTCAAGAGCAGTTTTGTGATATTATTTCATTTCAGTCCACGTTTCGTTGCTCTAAAGATATTTTTTAATTTTTTGTCATTCAAAGAGTCAACGGAAGCATCCGCATATATAATACCCCTTTATTTATGTTACTTTGATATTTTGCTGTAGTAGAACTATTGCAATATCCACAAAGATATGCACAATGTATTTTGAAAGACGTAGATTCCAGTAACAGAGTAACATTATTCCAAACTCCGCGCAAAGTTTAAAAGATATAACCCGCATCGTCCCGACAGGAACAGATAGCCATGTGTCGCACAGCGCGGTGCAGAATGCACCCGCTGCATTCGCACGACCGCCGACTGTCAGTTTTATCGAACTTTGTTCCGGAAGATATTATATTATCACATACCCACATTATGCAGTTACGCAAAATTCTGACTCATCGTGGCCATGTTGGAAAAATATTATTTGTCTCTCGGATAAAAATGAATTATTTTTACTGTTAGAAAGAAGATTATATCACACGAAATTGTGGGTATGTTTGTCTATTGATTGTGTTACTTTGGTTCGATGAACTTGGATTTATTTTGAATTTAAATGTCATTTTCAAAATTGGGACAGATGTGTCAATTTATCCCACAATTGTTAATTGTTCATGGTTCTGTGATGTAATAATTTTGTGTTTGCATTTTGGCCTTTTATTAACAGCCTTACTAATAAAAATAAAAAAAAAAAACACTTAAGACCGTTAAACGTTTTCTCTGTTCGTTGACCGTGAAACGATGTTTTCGCAACGTTATCAATAACTGCAAATAAAACTTTTTTTTATGTTGGCTGCATTGAACTTCGGTAGATTTGCGCAAGCGCGGTGGCCTTTTTTTCATTCGCGGCAAAATGTCTTTTGTGACATTGTGATGCGCGAGTGATTTGAAAATGTGTGCATATTTCATATATTTTAGCGGCAGGGAGAGAAGGCAGAATTTATTTTTTTGAATATGGCATTGCAACGCATGCCGGGAACCCGCTAGTAATAGATATTTTTAAAACGAACCGTTCGAAAAACATGGTTTTAATCGTTCGTAGATATTAACTTAAATCTCACATAATTTTAAATGTTCAAGGCTTTAAGTATTTTTGTTTTTAAATTTTTCAGGTGTTATGCAGTGCTACGTTATCTCCTTCTTTAGCCAACGTTTCGGAAAAAGATACCTACAATTCATGTTTCTAGACTAGAATACCCCCTTAAGAAGAATTAAATAGTTTGAATCGTTAAAAATCATTAAACTGTTATACATACCCCTAGTTAGAAGTCTAATGGAACATAACTCCATAGTTTGGTCGCCCTTCTACAAAATTCTTATTCATAATTTTGAAAGAATTCAAAGAAATTTTCGATGTTTCGTAAATTTTACAGTGTCAATCATCATGATCAATCAGATGTGTCACACAGGTAAGGCTGTCCGAAACGTTGGTTAAAGAAAGAGGTAGCGCAACACGGCAAACACCCCAAAAATATAAAATCAAAATTTAAAAAACCTACCATGTTTTAAAATTGTACCGTAATTAGAAAAACAAACTAACTATCAATAATTAGGCATTTGACAAAACTCCCCATTTGCGAAAAAACTAAGGGAAAGGTAAAACTATGAATCTTGGCAAATGTAGGTTGAATGGGTTAACGGGCGCAAAACTGAGCGGAGTTCCGAGTTTTTGAGGTTATCTTCTTCTCTTTTGTTTGACGTCCTAATAAAAAGAAGCATTTTAAAACATGGTGGTAAAAACATCCAGTGGAAAATTGCACGTATCTACCATATGCAAATCTATGTATCCGTATGCACGTAGTTCGCCACTCGCTTCTTCCTACCCCTATGATAGTGTCAGTTATTTTAGGTGTGGGTAGTGGTTAGATGAAAGATAGGCGCCAAGAAATTTGTTCCAGTTTAATTTCTTCCTTTGCCACATATATAGTACGTCCGTCACGCAACGCCCTTATCTTAACTTGATCTCGAGATATTTTTCCAAAGGAGTGGAATATTAAGTGCTTCTGAAGATAACATTTATTTTTCATTAGTTCTGTGAACAGTTGTAGACGTCGCGACCGAAATTTCTGTTTATTGAATTAACCGAATCGTAAAATCATAAAATTTGTTAGCTGAATCTGTACAAAAAAAAATCCTAAGACTTTTATCATTTAATCTTGGATTAAATGCCTTACTCGTATCTTACGATGAACGACTCCAACAATTTCATTTTACAACCCTCATTGTCTGAGCAATATTCATGTAAAAGTTGCTAATAGACAAAATTTAAGGAGTCATAATACATTCCATCTTGAATTATTTAATAACAATATTGCATCAATGCACTGTCTCGAATGTGACATCTAATACGTAATACATGTAGATATCTATGCAAACAGTCTCACATATTTCAAAAAGCAAATCAACAATCTTCTACCATGTTATGTCATGTAGAACGATTATGGGATTGCTCTATTTTCATTTTATTTTTATTATCTATCATTTCTTTCTCTGCAGGTTATGTTTTATATTTGACACTACTATATTTTATATTTCATTTTGTAGTAACAACTTATCATTGACTACGCATGCTGTGAATAATTGGAGTGTTAATACCCACGTACATCACAATGGCAATTGTTAACACTCTGTAAATGTTTCAAACGATAAATAAATAATTAAAAAGGTAATTAAATACTTACGTACTTAATTAATAAACACGAAGATTCCACATTTCAAAAACGAATCTTTACTGAGCCATTAAAACGACCGCCATCTTAAAACCGGTACCGGAACGTAATAAACCAATTCAAAATTTCAATTTTGAAAATGACACTTGAATTCAAAGTATTTTTTGCATTAGCTCTAAACAGGACGCCCTGAGGAAAATAAATCCTCTCAAGGCTTTTGTCATCTCTGGGGATACTGTGTGGGTTCTTTTTAGAAAAGGAAGGAGAGGAAGTTCTGAGAAAGAACAAGGTATGAGGGATGAACGAGAGAGGGAGGGAGGGACGGACGTACGAATTCAACCCTTCCAATACGGTGCAAGGCGATGTTTCGAGGGAGTCCTGCAGGAGAGATCAAAAGGTCTCCTTCAATCTGTCTCTCAGATCCGGCCTACCACGCAGTTGGCGGGCACCTCTGCTAAGTCACCAAACATAGCGAACCACTTGGGGTGAACTGACTGTGTTGGTTATCCAATAAATGGTTCCCAGAATTAAGTACGGCCTCCGTGGTCCCGAGGCAAGACTCTCGACTCACAATCCGAAGGTCGCGGGTTCGAACCCGGCGTGCGCAAATAAATTTTATTTGATTAATTTGTGTTATTTCACAATTTATTCATTTAAAAATAATATATAGTATATTTGCGGCACGTTCCAGAGTGGAAGATACTATCAGTATCGCCCTGGTGTAAGACCACCATTCAGAATTGAAACGTTGCTTGAAATGGCTTTAGCCGTGTTTAGTGACCAGATCTGAATAGCCAGGTACTTCCCAACCTTCCTCTTCCCTATCTCCTTCCCTACCCCACTAACTTCAGCCTCACAACATACCCCGGTTGGGGATGCCATAGTCTCACTGGCTCCAGACGGGAGCAGTTGGGACTCTTGTGCGGTATTAACTGTAAAAAAAAAAAAAAGTATCTCACAAATTGAAAAAAGCAGGAATATTTAACATTTCGCACACAGTACTGCTATGTAATTATTATTACGCGTGACAGCTGTTTCGCCTTCTGCATGCATTATCAAACTGTGTCTCTTTTCCCAGTAAAACGAAGGAAATTATTAATGGTTATAAGTATTTTAGCGTTTCCCCAAATTCTGCCTTTTAAAAATTATATAACATGAAATATACACTGAAATGAGAGATCTTGGCGTAATGGTTATGGTATATGAAAATAGGATTTACATTAAGAATAATTATAAACTTTGAATCATTAAAAATCATTAAATTGATTTACATACGCCTCGTTAGAAGTCTAATAGAACACAACTCCATAGTCTGGTCGCCCTTCTACAAAATTCATATTCATAATGTTGAAAGAATTCAAAGAAAATTTCGACGTTACGTAAATTTTAAACACAATATCCTTTTAGAACTTTAGAGCATATTAATTTCTCGTTATTAATGAATATTTTATTTATTTCAGTGCAGAAATTCTGGGACTAACTATCATATGTATTCCTCTTTGCCCAGAATACTAATGGAGGGAAACAATTATACCAAGTCAGTGGACATCTTCAATTTATCTTTGAATAAATTTAAAATATTGTTATTGAGGCAGTTCAGTTATGTACAATAAAATGTTTTTTCTATGCTATATATGTAAAAGCCCCGAAAAAGGGCGTTTATTTATAAATAAATAAATAAATAAATAAATATTTTAAATATTCCAACTTTAGAAAACAGACAAAAAATACACGACCTAACCTTTTTAAATTTATTGAACTCTTTTATTAATTCTTATACCTACAAGATCGACTAGACAATATTAACATTTTATTTATTTATTTCTATATATTACAGTATTTACCTATTAATTAACATTTTTACATAATAGATCAATTTTGAAAACATTTTTACATAATATATTTTGCAATTTTATTATGTTGGGTGTAAGGTAGGTTTGTGAAGGATCTGTGGATAGGTATTGTTGTATGTTTCGTGAACACCTCACTAGGAGAACCTGTGCTGAGGTGTTTACGTGTTTATTTATGATTATGTGTGACAAGTATTTATGTGTTGTAATAGAAAGTTTTATATATATATTTTTTTTAAATTTTAATGGTTATTGTACATTGGTAATAGATTTTATATACATACTTCTCGTTCCAACTATAGTTTGAATTCTCCAATACAGCGTTTGGGCCAATTTGAATTTGGCAAACTTCAAACGCATGTGCCAACTATTTCTACCTACTTCATAAACTTTTGACGTGATAACATTTAAATCGATGAACACGGCTACATGTCCGAAAAAGCATGACTCATTGTTACGTTTCGCCCGAGCCCAGCGTGCGAGCGAGAGGCACGGTCAGCTTATTTTGGTTTCAGTCGCTCATAACCTGTCTAGCAAAACGCTACAATCGGCACAAAATATAATCTACGGCGCAATACATTTATTGACGTGAACACCGGCTGCATGCACAAAAAAGCATGACTCATTGTCACGTTCCGTGAGCCGAGCGGGTGAACAAGCGATAGAGAGGCAAGATCGGCCTAGGCGTTCGGCAAGAGCTCGGAACAAGCGATAGAGAGGCACGATCGGCCTAAGTGTTCGGTTTAAGCGTTCGGCTCGTGACGTTATCACGTAAAATTATCGTCCGTAAACCGACTTTACAGGCAACCAAATTTTATTTTTACTTAACCTACATTCTATGTTACCTGCTTATGTGTCAACTCTTATATTTTATGTAACGTATATTTTTGTTTCTAATAATTTATGTTATTTCCTGCATTTTGTCAAAAACATGTAGTGCACTATACGTAAAAGCCCAATGTGCGTTTAAATAAATAAATACACACAGTACATTTGAAATAAGCACGATTATCATTTTGTAGAACTGAATATATATGTATATGTACAATGGAGTGGCACGTACATGTATTATGACGTCATGTTCTAGTTCACAGCGATTTAATTAAATATGGAAATACGTCGTTTCAGTAATAATGATGGTTTATTCTGCTCTCCCAACATTACAATTTAATACCATCATCAACATGATACGTGCATTACTTGAGAACAAGCACATTATTGAATTTAACAAATGCTATTCGAATTTCCCATCCGTTTCGGAAATGTATTCGTACATTCAATTCTCGTAAATTAATGATCGAAATATATTATTAATGTGTGAAACACAATGACCCTGATAAAATATGGGGTAGGCGTGTCCGCGTGCCAAATTTTTTGATTTATTTCTGGCAAAATCGATCCAAATACATAAATGCTAACATTAAATTTATTTTAAATGTAAATTAACATTTTTTTTAAACAAGACACAAAAAATAGAAAAAGACAATTGTCGCAACTGGGACTCGAACTCAGACCTCTCTTTTGACAGTTTGAAAGATGGTGGCAATAGCGAAATTGGTTAACGCACACTTACCGGTTAAACGAGAGGTCTGGGTTCGAGTGCCAGTTGCGACCCATTGTCTTTTTTCTTTTTTTCTGTGTCTTGTTCTCTTTCATATTTTTGTTTAGATTAGTATTGTTATCTTCTTTAATGATATATTACATTGATGGGAATAACCTTCAAAAGTTATAAAAGAGAGTTTTTCTTTAAAAAATATTGAAACCATTTACGTTCTAGATTTGTCTTGAGATCAACATACAACATTATTCCACAAAACTGTCCCAACGACTAAAAAGCAAGCTTAATAATATTTTTTCTGGAAAAATTCTACTTTCCTGCATTCTTCAGCTTCTTGGCTTTGAAGACTTTCTAGTTGGAGCCATAAGACGTTCCTTTTCTCCATTTATTCCCATAAATTAAACCATGCGCCGTGATTTCCACAAACAAAACCTTAGAAAGGCTGCCACAGGCCTAAAAAAATTTTCAGTACCATAAAATCTACCTCAACCCTCGACCCGTCGCGTGGGGTCTTCAAAAGCCTAGGTTTTACTGAAATGCTAATTTTGTACATTTTAAATGTTTCCACTGATTTCATACTTTAGGTAGCATTCTAAAAGAGTCTATACTTGACGCTAGCGCCACCAAAATTCGGTCAACGCATGTGTTCTGTGACATACAGACGTGGGTTTCGGCGCGAGGCTCAATAAAAATCAACAAAATATAATGAAAAACCAAGTTAAAATGTTTTTTCATTGCATTTTGTTGATTTTTTCTTGTAATCATAATAAGTCTGTGTCATTCTTAAGTAGTTATAAGTTTCATAGAAATTTGTCACATTTTTTTTAAAGTAAACTATTAAAAAAGTATTATTCAAAATTATAAAAAAATGTTCCTTGTTGATTTTTAAATTTTTAAATTGAAAATTAACATCTAATTTTTAATTATTTCTTTTTATTTTAATGCAGCCCCTATGATCTGACTGTAATCAGTTAAAATAATACGTAAAATGTATGCTATAACAATAATTTAATCAAATTTATTGTTGGGGTCCTAGGCGACCCCGCGCGACGCCTCGCGTTATAAAAAAAGACGTGGCGGGCGGAGGGTTAAAAGATGCTTATTAAAATGCCCAACATTGTTCGATCAATAGCGCAACATTGATAGTTTTGTTGGATACAACATTATTCCGGGCAAGGACTCAAATATTAACTTACCTTTGCATACAGTTCTAAACATTGTATGTAAACATAACAATGTACGCTGTTAGCTAGTTCCTTATTCAGGATGTTTAGTATGGAAAACTATTCAGTTGAGTTATATTTGTACGGCCTTGTGGCACCCATTCTCTGTATGCTAATGTACACATTGTAACTTAACTTAACCTCTCCCTTGTTGCTATCCTGGGAGACAAAGGAGTTTGTTGTTTTATTGTGCAGATTGTAGTTGTTTGTACGCTGTGAATATAAAGTTTTGACAACTGTTTGGGGAAATGTTTTAGGATTTTAAATTTATTCATTAATTTTCAAACACTCTTACGACAGATCAGGGGCGATGCGTGTTTTGTATTATATACATTATTTTTTTACATGAGGTGCACGTTCAACAGAAAACCGTGGAACAAATCGTGTGAATAATTAAATACATTGGAAAAAGAGAGATAGGTTCTACTACATAAAAATCAAATTACGACTAAAAGGGATAGAACTTACATTACAATTACAATTACAATCCAGTCTCCTTCAACGGAAGCAATCTTTCACACATTCATTGGTATGCTTGGTGTAATTCTAAGTGACCAGCTCACGGGGATTCATCGAAGCCAGAGTCAAGTTAATAAGAGTCATACTTTAATAATACTCAACTGCTGACCCTATACAAATCGCACTGCATTTGGTGGCCACCTATGTCTGAAGCCTCAAAATATCTGAAAAACCCATGAATCTTCGCAGAAACGGGCGGTCCGTTTGAAAGATTCCCACATCTTAACAAGCTGATTGCAATCTTTAGTGCACAGGAGTCAGGTTGGTAAGCTGTCCTTGTTCTACTGGTAATACAATCGAAGATGCTTTGACGAACTAGCCTCATTGATCTCTTCGGCACCGGTGCATTGTCTCTTCAAGACCCATGTTTACTGCTTCATCTCCTCAAAAAGATTCTCCGCACAACTAATTCAACCCTTTCCCCTACAGTCATATTTAACTGTATCATACGGCGATTTTTTTTTTACAGAATGAAACAAGTTCTTTGTTTAAAACCACTTTATTTAAACTTATATTCGTCGACCGGTTTCGGTCGAACTCGACCTTCTTCAGGACAATAAACATATAAACTATATGTGTATTGTGATAAGTTTATATGTTTATTGTCCTGAAGAAGGTCGAGTTCGACCGAAACCGGTCGACGAATATAAATTTAAATAAAGTGGTTTTAAACAAAGAACTTGTTTCATTCTGTAAAATGTCAAGCCACAAAGTGTTTGCTTTCTTCGATGATTTTTTTTTGTTTACATGAGCTCCACACAGGAGGCCCTGGGGAAAATAATTTCCCTCAGGGCCTATGTCATCTTTGGGGATGCTGTGTGGAGGGTTTTTTAAGGAAAGGAAGGGAAGGAGAGTTCTGGGAAGGAAAGGGATTTAAGGGGTGGGTAGGAATCTGGGGTACAGTGTGTCCTAGTCAGCCGCCTCCAAGACCTAAACAAACTTCACCCCATGAACCCGGGCACCCTTGCGAAATCACCAAACGCAGCGTACCCCTTGGGGTGACCTATGGCAGAGGTGTTGGTTATCCAATAAAGGTTTCCGGGGTAGCAGTACCCATTCCCGCCTTCCAAATTGGTAAGCGCATTTGCCCGGAAAGCGAAAGGTCCTGGGTTCGAGTCCCAGAGGTGCAAATAACTTTTTCTGATTTTTCTGTTTCCAGATTTTTGATCGAGTCTCGCTAACGTTGTCTTCATTTAATTAAATATTACAATTTGAGGTTTTACTCATAAAGTTAAAAAATAAATTAAAATTAATTATAATGGTGTTGAGCCGTAATTTGAGTTGGGTTTTGTAACTTGATTGAATTATTAATTGAACTAATGGCTCAATCAGCAAGTTCAGACTACTAGGCAGTTAACACGCTGAATTGATTGCTAATAATTCATTAGATGGTTAACAATTATTTCACCACGCGAAATTTGGCACGCACTAATATCAGCGTAGAAGACCGATAAAGGTTATTTTCGGCGCTTTTAGGTCAAAAGAGAACCTCTCGATGTATTTTTTCGGCATCTAGTTGCGTGGAAAATCTGTAATTTAGTGTTTGGTACAAAATTTAGGACATTATTTGTGATCGATGAACAATATCCTTTTTTTATATCTACAATTTTAAAACCTTTCAGGCCTCGACGATATTTTGACAGAGGGGCAATTATTACGTTTCGCAATAAATTCCAAATAAATGAAATATTTTTTAAAGTATCCGAAAACGAAAGAATACGAAAATTTTTGAAAATGTGATAAAATAAGCTTTCTAATTTTAGATAATGTTACTGTGGTAATGGGGCCGAGATGTTAAAGTGTTATGTGTGGTTAGGCTTGCTGTATGGATGTGAGACATGGATGGACCTTGAAAGTAAATACCATGAACAGGTTAGAGGCTTTTGAAATGTGGCTTCACCGGAGAATGCTCAAGGTTCCATGGACCGATATGATCACCAACATCGAAATTCTCAGGCGGGCTAGAGCAGATAGAGAACTGCTCACATTAATAAAAGTAAAAAGAAAATTTCATATTTGGGTCACATACTTCGAGGGGAAAAGTATCACTTGCTCCAATTAATAGAAGGTTGCCGAGGGCCTGGTAGGAGACAAATGTCTTGTCTACGAAATATACGAGAGTAGACTGGCATTAGAAGTGCGGAGGAGCTATTCCGGGCAGCACAAGATAGAGAGACATTTTCCAGAGTGTTCGCCAACGTCGGGGGGACCTGATAGGGCACACGAAGAAGAATGGAGCCGAGTCTTTCAATACGGTTAAGAACCACTGATCTAAACGGTTTTAGAAAGAGAAAACACCGCGCTTTATATTTCAATCTAGAATCTAACAGAAAAATTAAAATTTGCGCCTTTATGAAACCAAACTTTCCGACCGCATTCCGAAAAAAAATTGTGAAGCTTTAGGAAATTTTTAGTAAATACTTTTAGATGTAAATGACAAATAAATGAGTGAGTTGAAAATAACATTTATCGCCTAATAAAATACGTGTGTGTTTTAATTATTTTGTTATCAGTATTTTTAGACATTTTTAATGTTTGCGTTAACAATGTTTGTATTTCAAAAATTATATGTTTATATTGAATTATAGCAAAGCGAAAATATTTTGACCTTCCGACAAAATAAGTCCGAGCTCTTGGGGTTAATAAACAGTTCTTCTTCTTTTTCGTGTGCCCTATCAGGTCCCCCGACGTTGGCGATCACTCTGGTAAATGCATATAATAGCTCCTCCACACTTCTAATACCGGTCCACTTTCGTACATTTCGCAGCCAAGACATTTGATTCGTACCAGGTCCTCGGTGACCATCCATCATGCCTTTTAATTTTAATTGGAGCAAGTGATATTTCTCCCCTCGAAATATGTGACCCAGATATGAAAATTTCCTGACTTCTACTAAGGTGAGCAGTTCTCTATCTTAGAATCTCGCCTGAGAATTTCTCTGTTGGTGATCGTATTGGTCCATGGTACTTTGAGCATTCTCCGGTGTTTAATAAGAAACTCCATTCCAATTTTTTTTTTAAAATAAATAATAACCTTCTAACTTGAATAACTGCATATTTATTTTTATAGTTAGTTTTAATAGTTAAAATAAATGTCAAAGTTTTAATTTTTTAGGATCCCCGAAAACCACCGTATCTAGTGTGAATCGTGTGACGTCATCATGGCCAAAATTTTAGTTATTTTCAAGAGATGTTGTCATTTTGTATGGAAGAAGCTATGAAACTATTCAATAAGTAAAAAGTTATTTAGGCGGAATTATTTATTTATTATATTATATCTATTATACTATTATATTTTTCAATATTATTAAGGGAGAGTGGTATAAAATTTGTTTGAAATTATTATTTTTTTAGCTTTACGAATCGAAATCAATATTAAGGAAACCGAAGCACAAATTTTCTAAACAACTGAAATCAGCTGTTCGTCGCCGGCCATTTTGAAAATCAGAATTGGAGCACTGCAACAGGCATTACAGGATATTTTTAGACAGTTAAAGTTTTTTTAATATTTTAAATAATATAGATAAACTAATAGAGATACTCTATTTTTGATACTGAATTATTTAACCTAAATAATGTTACAATTAAAACAATAACTATAATATGTCTAAAAGTCTTTAAACCAATAACACGGAATGTTGAATGGCTTGTAATTTTTCAATACAAATATACCAGGTGACTGGAGAATTATGGTCGCGGTGACGTCACGCCTCACAAATGCAATAATACCAACTTGACAGGGTTTTTTAATGACGCCTTTTAAAACGGACTTTTTAATAATTTTTTTAAAACTCTGCGTTAAATATTATTTAATAAAACTTATATATTCGGAATCAGCGTTTATTGGTCTATACGAACATATTTTTTTAAAGCCATAATATTTTTCACTGAGTTCCTTATTGTTTAATTCTTACCTGAGAGATGCGAACAATGGATGTGCTTGTGCTTGTTGAATCAACGGATTATTATAGCTAAATTTGCATTGGATTATTTAGAGCATGTTCATTGTTCAGTGTTAACGTATAGTTAGAGTAGGTACAATCCAGTACCTTGTATTGTATTGTAATCCGTCAATTATTATTCTGCTGTATATGTTATTATAGTCGTGTGAACTGCGCACATGCAGCCTGTGTAATATCTCTCGTACATAATGTAGCGAATTAATGCTGGCGATAGTACAAACTACGAACTCTGGACTTGTCGGGTTAACGCGTAAACCTCTCATAGCAATAATTACCTAAACGTTTTTAAACATTGCATCAAGGCAAAATTATTACTGATTTACAGCTAGAGTACACCGCAGTTAGAAGGTAGGTAGAAAATAAAATCGCAACGCAAATTTAACTAGTATACCAAAGCGTTATAATCATCAATCAAACAGTATTACTACCCTTGAAGCAAAGAATGGACGGTTACCTCGAGAGTGTTTTCTCTTGGGGTAGGAATAACTTCGTCGAATATAATGTTTCAAAGACCCAATCATGTCTGATTACGTCTAAAAGGGATCCAAATGATAATCTAGTCTCCTTCAACGGAAGCAATCTCTCAACAGGCCTTCCATAGATATGCTTGGCGTAACTCTAAGTGACCAGCTCAGGTATGGGGGCTCCATCGAAGCCAGAGTTAAGTTAGCCTCTCAGAAACTGGGCATACTGTACAGGGCCCGCAGATACTTTAATAGTACACAACTGCTAACCCCACGGTTGAATTTGGCAGCCACCTCTGGTCTGGAGCCCCAAAATACCTAAAAAAAACCTCGAATCTGTGCAGAAACGGGCGGTCCGTTTGATAGATTCTCCTAACTTAACAAACGGATTGCAATCTTTAGAGTCATTGATCCCCTCGGCACCGGTGCATAGTCGGGAAACACGCCAAACACGCGCCCAACATTTGTACACGGTTGACATTAGTCGTTTCTACGACTCGTTCTTGAGTTCAACAGCTCGGCTGTGGAACGATTTGCCGGCCTCTATGTTTCCTCTCTCCTACAACATGGGTCTCTTCAAGACCCATGTTCACTCCTTCCTCTCCTCAAAAACACCCTCCACACAGCATCTTTCTCTTGAACCGTCTACGGGTCAGAAGGGATGTGTTCATTATAACACATTTCTTCAGACTGATTCGTGGACGGTTCGAAAACTCGGCTATCATGGAGAGCATTAGTTTCTATATTCCCGATGGTTATCTCCGTCACCGACAGCATAGACTGTTTTATCTCCCGGCTTGCAGAACTAACTTGCCAATGGTTATGCCAGTCGGGAGAGCAGTCTTGTTGTTAAATCAAATCACTTAGAATATCGACATGTTTAGCATCAATGAAGCACAATTTAGACAGCAAGCTTTATTGCTGTTAGTCTGATTGTGCTTCATTGATTTTTAAATTGTTCATTGATGTTTATATTGTATAATTTGTTTGAATTGTTTATATTATTTGAATTGCTTTAATCTTAATATTTTCTCTATTTTAAAAAAGATTTGAAATTTAAATTTTGTTATGTTTTTAAAGTGAATAAATTGAATTGAATCTTCAAAGATGACATAGACCCTGAGGGAAATTATTTTCCTCAGGGCCTTCTTTGTGGATTTAATGTAAAAAAAAGCCTTGCGTCTGCGCGATCGAAGTTTAAGAATCCGACTAAGCCTGCTTGTACACGTCCGTTTTTTTCACCGGAAAACAGACAGTTTTTTTTGCCGGACTCGCAGTGTTGCATGGCTTATAATGGATGTTTGTACACGCACCGGATACGGGCCGGTATCCAGTGCATGTACAAACATCCATTACAAGCCATACAACATTGCGAGTCCGGCAAAAAAACGGTCCGTTGTCCGGTCAAAAAAACGGACGTATACCAGCGAGCTAAGAATGCAAATCTGACGCCGCATCTTATGCCAAGCCATCTTCGTACTCGAAGTTTTTTAAAAAACTGCTTTTGTAATTAGGTTTCGAATTCAAAAATTCGTCAAAGAATGGTGCAACTTACGTAAGCAGATCGCATGAGGACGTGTCCTTGGCAGATGTAAGTACTACGGATTTGTAAATTTTTAGTATATCTGGATATGGAAAGATTGACGGTAATACTTAGAGTTGTGAATAATAGTATCACGCGGCTATATATTACGTATAACGTCATTATCTGTCGCGGTTACTTAGTCCCGGTGACTAGCTATCACCGTAAAAACCTGTCACTGGATGACAGTGGATTTTTTGTGGTAGATTTCGTTTACAGATTGTCTCAACTTGTGTATTACATTATGTTTTTTTTTTTAAATTTTGTATTTGATATTTTTATTTGTATCTATTATATTGCCCGCCATGCAAGGGATGTCTCTGTGTAATGACGGGTGAAGCTTATAGACTATAATTTCAATTTGGGAGGCGGTAATGGGTACCGCCGCCCGGAAACCTTTTTTGAATAACCAACACCTCTGCCATAGGTCACCTCAAGTGGTTCGCCACGTTTGGTGATTTAGCAGGGGTGCCCGGGTTCATGGGGTGAGGTTTGTCTAGGTTTTGGAGGCGGATGACCAAGACACACTGAACCCCAGATTCCTACCCACCCCTTAAACCCTTTTCCTTACCAGAATTCTCCTCCATTTCCTTTCCGAAAAAAAAACTTCCACACAACATCCCCGAAGATGACCTGAGGGAGATTATTTTCCTCAGGGCCTCCTGTGTGGAGCTCATGTAAAAAAAAAATACTTCATTTTTAAATTCTTAAATTAAATGACATTAAATTTAAAAATTGTAGGTAATTCAACTCACCTCGCTTCATTACTATAGGTTAGGTGGCCGAAGGTGATGAGGTGAAGACTTTCCCCTTTCCGTCTCACCCAGGATACCTGATGTTAGGAAAACACATTGTCATATTTATTAAAACATCGTTACATTGAATCAAGTATTATTTATTTGTATTTCATTATGATAGAAATAATAATCCTGTTACGGAATTAGAACGGGTCGATCTTTTATTTTACATGACCCGGGTCGCTGACGATCCACCGGTGAAGAGATTGGGTACTTTTATGATAATGAATGACAGCTTATTTTAGATTTCAGGCCCCCTAGCATGATCGACCAATAAGGATTGAAAGTATAACTCTCGATAACTTCTCATCATTCCCTAGCATGACTATCGCCAACGAATAGGTAATAATAAAAACACATAAATTTTTTACAGACCACATTACTTTACTTTATTAATACTCTCCGGTTTTATTTTATTATATTTTTTCCCTAAATAATAACTCTTGTATTTTGAAAAACCAACTAAATTAATCTTTTAGTCCTTTTCTCGACATGTTTCCAATAAACCGTTCTGTTATCCCGCAATTACTCCTTCTCCTTTGCTCACCTCCCTCTCAAACACCCACAATTTGTGTATGTTCTGTCAGTATTCTGAATCGTACGTTTGTTCTAATATTCTCCTTATTTATTTATTTATTTATTTAAGGAACATTAACAGTCTTAGTAATACAATAAACATAAGAGGATGATAAAAAAAGCAGACCAATTATTAATGTTCACAGATAGGTATTTAGAAACAAGACTAACTGAATATAAACTAGAAATTTTAAAAAAATAATAAGAGTACAAATGTGAATTCAACAAATGGTAAACTAATACACAACATTAAAATAAGTGTGATTAAAACTGAAATAGACTGCAAAATAGGGATTTGGGTTGGGAAGGGTAAGGGGAGGAGAGGGATAAGGGAAAGTTGCCAAGTAATATAAAAATATTAGATACAATTAATTTATGTGTTATTCGCACCTAAAATGTTAAACAGTGAATTCTGTAGCGACAGTAACTAGCAGTAAATACGTCAGCACCTGTGTCTATATTTGCAAATTTGTTGTTATGGTAGTTACATGTCCTTTGTATAAATTAATTTTGATTGGAATTGGTGTTGCATCTATCAATATAGAAAATATGAAGGAAGGGTTCTTTTAAAACCGGTAGAGTGTGAATAAAATATAATTAAAGTGGTCTGTAACAAATTTATTTGGTTTTAATTGTGAATTATGGCAAGCCACAAAGTTAATGCTTTTTTTGATATATTCGACGTCAACTGTTGTTTGTACGTTAGCAATCCACACAGCGTTGACGTCAACTGTTGTTTGTACGTTAGCATTCCACACAGTACGTTTCCCTCCACATAGCATCCTCAAAGATGACATGGGCCCTGAGGGAACTTATTTTCCTCACGGCCTCCTGTGTGGAGTTAATGTAAAAAAAAATCGGCAGTTTTCCTATGGAACGTTGAGAAGTTACCAAAAGTTATCCTATTAAGGGGGGCGATAAATGTAAAAAAAAATCGTTTTTTTTTTGCATAAATAGTTAAAATAACATCTCAAAAATATGCATGTTAAGAATGAAATTCGCATTATTTATCGATTAAAAACTCATTTAAATGCTCCGCCTCAACTCAAAGACAAAATCGATGACCAAAGAGTGAGTCGAGAAAATCGCCACAGCTCTTTGACGACCAAAAAAGCTTGTCAAGCATATCAAGAAGAAGATAAACGAATACTTCGAACGCACCGAAGGACTTCTGTATGGCCCTGAAATAGTTGGGAGGTAGTTTTAATCATAGTGTGTGTCAAAACTTTGCACGTGTTTCTCTCCAAACTGCTTTTTTTTTAATTGGCGGGCAAGATGACTCAAAAAGTTCTCAACCGATTTTTATAAAATTTGGCACGGGTCTTCTTTATAGTATTAAATTCTAGTTGAACCTCAAACATGCCAAAAAATCTACAAAAAAATCATTTTTGACCCAAAAACCTTTAAAAAAAGGGTGAAAAATCGAACTTTTTTATTCTGAGGCGTGCCAATTTACGATTTGTTGACGTTTTTTGTTGGTTCAACTAGAAGATACATGTTTTATGAACATGCTCAAGCCAAAATTTTAGATTTTAAATAGCTGTAAAAAAAGCTTGAAATCCCGCCAATGCCTTTCGCGACGAGGATCTCAGGAGATTAGTTACTACGGCGGCCATTTAAAAAAAAATCTGATTATTGTATTTTGATATGTAATAAATAAACGTACTGAATTTCAAAACAATTCACCCTTAAGCCTTATCGATCGACCGTGCTAGGGGGAAAGGTATCCATTATCTCTATTTGTATGTCGCGAATGCGAGATTCGAGATGCAAGCCTAGTCCACAAAAGTCATACATCTTTGGTCCACCACGAGACACGCGTGCCGACGATCGAATCTTCTTTGAAAAAATAGGCTGATCACTCTGTGATTTTTTTTTTTTTTTTTATTTATTTTTTTTTTTTATTTTTATTTTTATTTTTTTTTTTAATTGTACAACAGATAAATAATCCAATTATCGTACAATTTTCTCATTTTGACAATCCTAAGACACACCTAAGAAGATGATCATTATAAAAAAAAATCTAAAGAAGAGTTGTATACATCTAGTGTTTTTGATATTTCGTTCAACAGTACCATTCCTCTTGTTATGCTATGCTGTGACCGGGTTATAAAGATCGGGTACTTTACAATCGACTAAGGACTATACAGAAATGTGGATTGATAATGATGTTAGTACCGTCTTATCCCTGAGATCATTGACCCTGCAATGCAGATGGACGTCATGCCCCAGCTGCGCGGTGACTTGTGTCAAGTTGCCCGGGTCCTGGAAGAAGGGCAGCATCTCCTCCGTGGTGGCGATGAACTCCTCGTCCTCTGGGCTGGTGAGGTGCATCCCTCCGTAGGGTGGGGCCAGGTGGGCGGGCACATGCAGTTGCAGTTTGGACTGCGGCCAGGGAGCCTTGGGAGTGGGGCGTTCCGACTTCATGACTAAGGGAAAAGAGTTATCTATCGTATTAGTATCGATAGAGCAAGAACCCAGGTGGAAGCCAAGCCCTGGCTGCGCGTTTCATTAGGTCAGATTGGGACTTGGGATCTCAAGGTCACTTTTGTTCCTAAATTAACCTTTTCACATCATTTAGTGCAATTATCAACATCGCGTTACAAACTTCTTGGGTTTGTTATAAGAACAAGTAAACATTTTTCTAAACCCGAAGCAATGACATCGATGTTCAACTACATTACACGATCAAAACTAGAAACCATAAAACAATTCTGAGCCATAAATTATTTTAATATGTAACCCAGGTTCGTAACACCCTAGAATATGGTTTCCTGATCTGATTTCCTTATTAAACAGTCTACAAAACTCAGTTTAATCTTCTTCATTTTTATTAAATGAATACGTATCACTTTGTATACACCATTTATAATCAAATTTATTCATTTGTTTCGAAACCAATGGTTCCCTGACTAACTAACTAACTAACCATCAAGCCGTTTCCCCGCAGGGGTAGGCAGAGAGGACGGACCGCCAAACAACTCGGTCCTGGCAAACACTCTTAGCTTCACTCACATTCATACATCGTCTCATACATACTCTTCTATTATTCTGGCTTTTGACATGGCCCGACTCAAGTATCTGATTCACTTGATCGTGCCATGTCTTCCTCGGGCGTCCCCGACTTCTTCTACCATTCACATTTGCGTCATATATTCTTCTTACACTACTTTCTTCGTTCATTCGCTCTACATGCCCAAACCATCTGAGGGTCCCTTTCTTAATCTTACTCATTATGCTTACATCAGCCTTACATTCTTTGCGGATCTCCACATTTCTCACACGATCATACATGGTTTTACCACACATACGCCTCAGGGATCTCATTTCTACAGCATTCAGTTTACTTTCATCCTTCCTCTGCCAGTTCCATGCCTCACTGCCATACATCAGGGTAGGTACCAGGACTCCATTGTGGACTGCTAGTTTCGCTCCTTTTGACAGTTTTTTATTAGCGCCAACGGCATTCAGTCCTCCATTAACGGAGTTACCGGCATTTACCCTTCTTTCGATATCTCTATCAGCCTTCCCATCTCTCGTAAACATACTACCCAGATACACAAACTCATCCACCTGCTCCAAGTATTCATCGTTCACAACTATATCACACACTGTTCTCGTACTTTCTCTTTCAAACACCATGACTTTAGACTTACTTACATTCATCATTAACTCATTCTTCATACATACTTCGTTCATCCTAGACACTAGAGACTGTAAATCTTCCATAGTGTTAGAAATCAGCATGGTTCCCTGACAAATTATTAAATACTTTATCCTGAAGAAGGAACTAGGTATTGGTTTTGAAACATGTTGAAAATTTTGATTTAATAAAAGTGGTGCAAAAAAATATATTTATAGAAGCAGGATCAGTAGAAGACAGGAGAGAAGCGCGTTTACAGCCTAGCGGTCACTTGATAATCATTGCGTCTCGTTCTAGCAGCACGGTACACACGAAACAGCGCGTGTATCGCTCAAACCCGTCGCGATGTAAATGGATGGGATCAGTAGCGACGTATTATTGTTTTTTATTATTTTAATGGAAAAAAATATCATCAGACAGCAAAATGACATCTACAATCTACATTATTAACTCCAAACACGTTTAGGAATCGCTAGTTAAAATCCTGCGGGCACGTCGTGCTACACCATGCAGATATTGATCATAACTTGAATGCTCAGAATGGATACTCACCAACTAGAGAGCATGATGGAACTCTCAGCAGAAGCAATACACCAACTCCCAGGAGGAGGTCGGCCCCTCTCCCACTCATGCTGCTCCCGTCACACCGGCACTGTCTCAAGCTGCTCTGCCATCGTCCCCCAGGATTTCTGAAACAAAATTTCAAAATGTAATAATACTACACTGGAATGATAATTGAATGAATGTAGCATAACTTTTTAAGGGGGCGATACATGTAATTTTTTTTTTTGCTTAAATAGTTAAAATAACATCTCAAACATATGCCTGTAAATTTTTAGAAAGAAATTCGCATTATTTATCGATTAAAAACTAACTAAGTGCTCCCCCTAAACTCAAAGACAAATCGACCAAAGGGTGAGTTGAGAAAATTGCCGCAGCTCTATGACGACCAAAACAGCTCGTCAAGCTTGTCAAGAAGAAATTAAGAAGAAAAACGAGTTCTGAGATCGCACCGAAAGACTTCTGTTTAGCCCTGGAATCGCTGACTAGTTGGTAAGTCGCTGTAATCATAATGTGTGTCAAAACTTAACGCGTTTCTCTCCAAGCTACTTTTTTAAAATTGTCAGGCAAGATAACTCTAAAAGTTCTCAACCGATTCTTATGAAATTTGGCACACGTCTTTTCTATAGTATTAGCTTCTAATTGAACTTCAAAAATCTTCAAAATTACACCTTTTGACCCAAAAACCTTTAAAAAAAGGGTGAAAATCGAACTTTTTTTTCAACTAGTAGAAGTTACATGCTTTATGAACACGCTCAAACAATTGTTTTTATTTCAGATCGCTGTAATAGAAGCTAAAAATCCCGCCGATTGATGCCTTTTGCCGCGAGGGTCTCAGGAGATTAGTTACTACGGAGGCTATTTTGAAAAAAAATCTGATTCTCGTATTTTAATATGTAATGAATAAACACACTGAATTTAAAAACGATTCATTTATTCCTTCTCTTTTAAATAAGCTTCTCCAGAACGGTCAAAATTCAGGTGGTTACGTATCGTCCCCCGGCATGAATTTCCATTATTATGCAATTTTTAGGAATGCTCCAATAATTATAAATAATCTCAATTACACCAATTTATGTTGCCCGGGTTTAAAACAGAGTTTTTCGAAATCAAATGTAGAAATTACCTAATATTGCTCTTATTTTAAGTGTGAAAGATTTCAGCAAAAAGTATCAAAGTTTACAAAATCGTAATACTTAGATGTAAATTGGGATCATTGAAACTTATTGAATCGTTGAAATTCTGCATAACAACTCTAACTTAATAAGTGCAAAACGATTAATATTTTAACGGCAAAAGTGGAAATTTATGGAAATTAGTTTGAGTAAAATAGTTAACTGTTGAAAAAACTAGTGAGAAATAAAACAATGCTTTTCTTACATTAACTAATTAAATAATTTCCATCGGGGACTTCATCTTTGGGGATACTATGTGGAGAGTTTCGTAAAGTTGTAAAAGTCCGCTTCATTCGGGCCATTATGGCGTCGAACACTTCGCTTAATGACGTTTTTATGTTGGCCAAAGTTTTTAGCAATTTTTAAAACGAAAGTGTATTTTAGACCCAAAAATTAAAAAGCGTATCCGATTACTTTCTCGCTCCTACATAAAACGGCCTCCTTGTCTGCCGTCTCAGCGTGCCAGAGGACTTGAAATGGTTGCACAATTCAAGCTAACGGCTAATCAGCCTGCAGCTCCCCGCTCCCAGACACCTAATTACCAAAAAATGTACTTCCAGCCACTTATAAAAACGGCTGCACGGCCTTGAACGAGCAGAGATCCAGCAAACAGTCCTAAAGGCTCAATATCCAGGATCAACTGTGAGATAACGTAGTGTCCACAATGATCGGTAGAGGAACCTTTAGAGATCCAGCAAACAGTCCTAGAGGCTCAATACCCAGGATCAACTGTGAGATAACGTAGTGTCCACAATGATCGGTAGAGGAACTTTTAGAGATATTAAGCCTGAAGACCTCAGTAGGAGGTTACGCGCCGCGTGTATTACGAAGTATATTTATACCCGTGTACTTATTATTTTGGTTTTATTATT
Organism: Glyphotaelius pellucidus; assembly: GCA_936435175.1. NCBI lineage: Eukaryota > Metazoa > Arthropoda > Insecta > Trichoptera > Limnephilidae > Glyphotaelius > Glyphotaelius pellucidus. The sequence continues at coordinate 24,746,492 of OW386558.1, read as the reverse complement.
TTTGTAATACTTGCTACTTAAATAAAAGGTCTCTGTTGAACTCACGAAGTGTATTAAATATAATTTACGTTATAGTTTCTTTTAAGGTATTTGCTTTTACGACCACTTCAAAAATAACAAATATACAAAACAAATACGTTTATAAAATTTAAAAATACGTTCATAAATTATTAATAAAACAAGCATGCACCATAGATAAACAATCCTTCCCTGTCTGTGTAAACAATGTGTACTTCTTTCTTGGAATAATATTTTCACATACACGGTCGCTTATCAACTGAAAAAAAAATTTACAACGTTTTTAAGTAAGGCTGCAAATATACAAAAGAAGAAAAAAATCGTTTGAAAACAAACGCTGTATCAAATATTAAATCAATACTAGATATTAAATTTATCTTTAGCAAGTATGCCCATGACCCTTGGAAACTATTTTACATTGAAGCACACGTTCATATGAATGTATAGTTTGTCTGTATTAGAACTACAAAAGCTTTGAATATGTTCCCCTCTTGTGGAATGTTTTATTGCGAATGGAAGAGCGTGAAGCCGTTGCAGCGTTAGAATTCAATAGAACTATTTGTTATATAGTACACATGTGTTGTATAGTGCTGGCCTTCTATCCTCATGTATGAGTGCATCGGATTCCTCTGTTCTCCATTTCCTTTTGCCAGTATTTAGCATAGTCTATTGGAAATATTCTAGGAACCTCATTGTTTTGAGTGCAGTGAATAGTTATTCCCTAGAGTGAGATTGGTGCTGAATTGAAAGAAAACACATCCTTACTGGTTTGACCCACATTGACCAACAATTTAGGATTGCCCTGGAGCAAACGAGCGGTCGTACGTCGCATTAAAAACAAATGTTTATAAATTGCTACATAGTTAATGCCCAAAAAAACAAAAACAAAAAGAAATATATATTAACCCTTCGGGCGTTATTTGTCAGTAAACAGAAATATTTTCGCTTTGCAATAAAATCCCAATAAATGGAAAATTTGTGAACGTATCCGAAAATTGAATAACCGTGCTGTTTTTTTTTCAAAACAATTTTTTTTGATCCTAACTTTTACAGTTTCTTAAAATGGCACACCCTACGTTTTCAAACCTTACAAACTTAAAAAAAAAATATATGAAAACCGCACAAGAGTCCCAACTGCTCCCGTCTGGAGCCGATGAGACTATGGCATCCCCAATCGGGGTTTGTTGTGAGGCTGTAGGTAGTTGGGATGGGAAAGAGATGGGGGAAGAGGAAGGTGGAGGAAGGTAGGAACTCTTTATCTGACATTTATTGCAAAACAGAAGCTTGTCCAAAAAAAAAAAACTAATTCTGATATTTGAATTTTCTGCAGTAGTAGCTGACCAGTAGACTGAGTATCTACCAGCATAGAGCCCAATAATATATCAACATTGTTTCCATAGAAAAGATTTTTTTCTGACGTTAGCAAAAACTCGCTTTTGTTAGCGACAGAAAACGTATAACAAATATAATATATTAATATTTATAATTTCATAACGCCAGAGCTTACCATCATATACAACCTGTAGTCTGCGCATATAATTTAGCTTTATATTAGTGAAAGAATTATTAAAGTCTTTATATTGTGTTATGCGTGAAAAGGTCATAAACGAACTCGAGCAGTTTCGCATTTATAATATTAGTATGGATTGTCACCTTTCTTTCCTTGTCGTTTCATGTAAAACAATTCTTTCAAAATTCCCAAAGTTTCATGGTTATTTTTTTTAAATTGCGGTCGGAAACTTTGATTTCATAAACGTGTACATTTTAATTATTTTGTGGTTAACTTTTCGATTTGAATATAGAGCGTGATGTTTTCTCTTTGCAATATCGTAACATACTTTTCACTTTGATAGAATGAGAGGCACAACGATTTTTATAAGACCTTTGTGGGCTGGGACAAATGTGGTCTCTTGTTTTATTAAATGGGTTAAAAATTAAAAACATGTATTTACAAAATGTTCACACAAAATATTCTGTTGGAAAAGAGTGTAGTACGGGCTTTATGTTAGAGTTACTTGAGATGAAGTTTTATTATAACTTAAAATTATTTTTAGGTGAGGAGGAGAGGAGGAGGAAAATAAGTTAAGGATAGGAGATGCTCCTTGTACGTTCCACACTCTTGTATTAATTATCAGTCGTACGTGTTACTTCTATTCGGTATTTCTGAAGGGTATTGAAAGATGTCCATGTTGTAAAATTTTGCATTATATTGCGAACATGTACGGGGAATTGGAAACTTTTTTCTAATGTTAGTTCTACTTGTGTGCAAATGAAACAAGTTGGTCTTGTCGGAATATGAATTTTTATTAAGTTTGTAAGCTCTGGTGAGTCCAGGCCATTATTCAATAAAGTAATAAAGTGTTTTATATTAAACATCCACGTCAAACAAATAACGCAACAGATAAGATACGTACATGGAACGTAGGTAGAAGGGAGATGTACGCACATAGTTGCATCAACAATATCTTTAAAAATTTAAATAAAATAAATAATAATAATTGAAGATGTTGCCCAGTTATTAAATTCGAGCTCATAGAGTCGTTATTATAGTAGTTATCCCAACTAAAACTGACTGCGGATGATCGTTAAAGTTCGCCCAGTAATTTCCGAGTCACGTAAAGCCGAGTGTTCGAGAATCAACTATTTATGGGCGAAAGTTCAAGGAACCTAAGCTTGGAGCCGCTTGGCCTATAAGCCTACATATATTATGGTCTGGTTGGATTCTACGCAGTGCACGCTTTGGTTACTAGCTGATAATGGTTCAGGAGCCTACAAGGGTTCCTGATGTCCAGTCTCACCGCTCTAATCTGTTAGACCTGTTTTTAACCACTGTGCCACACGGTTACAAGATTGACGTCACAGCGCCTTTAGGATCGTCGGACCACTGCCTGGTGACGTCATCAATCCCCGTAACCTTCAGACCGCCAAACGAGAGGCTGAAAAGAAAAGTGTGGCACTATAGGTCTGCAGATTGGTTCGGTCTGCGGGCACATTTTAATGCTTTCCCGTGGTCAGCTGTCTGTTTTCGGACTTCGGATCCCTCAAGATGTGCCCAGGAAATTGGTGAAGTCATCACGTCCGCGATGGATGGCTTCATCCAATCCACTATTAAGGAAACTGGTGTGGGCTCAAAGCCGTGGTTCAGTCGACAATGCTCTGAAGCAGTGCGACGAAAAAACGCGGCTTACCGAGCCTACAACACATCTCGAACGTCCGAAAACAGAATATTATACAACCAAATTGCAAAGGAAAGTAAGAGAATCATCAATAGGTCGAAATTCGAGCACGACCTGCAGGTCAGCAGAAAGCTGGCTGCCTGCCCGCATGGTAGCAGAGCGTTCTGGTCGCTTGCGGGCTCTATAGGTCGCAATTTCTGCAAACCCAGTCTGCCACCTCTTACCAGACCTGACGGCTCTCTAGCAAATACCGCCGCCGAAAAGGCTAACTTATTAGGCAAAATGTTCGCGGAAAACTCGACCCTCGATGACCAAGGTGCTATCTCGCCGTCGGTTCCTCACTGCGGTTTTCGTATGAAAAAGCTGAGGATTCGGCATCGGGATGTACTCCAAGTCTTACGAGGGCTTGATGTTAATAAAGCTAGTGGGCCTGACGGAATACCTGCCCTGGTTTTGAAGAGGTGCGCTGCAGAAATAGCTCCAATTTTGACGAAGCTTTTCAAAATGTCCCTGAAGTCTGGGTCTGTGCCCTCTGGTTGGAAAAAAGCGATCATTCACCCTATTCCAAAGAAAGGTGACCGCTCTAACCCGGCCAACTACCGCCCCATAGCGATCACATCTGTTCTGTCAAAAGTGATGGAACGTGTGGTCAACGACAAACTACTCACATACCTCGAGAAGAACAAAATTATTAACGACCGTCAATACGGATTCCGGCGGAACCGCTCGTGCGGTGATCTTCTCGCGTATGTGACACATGTTTGGGGGCGGTGCCTGGAACGCTTTGGTGAGACCCAAACCGTTGCACTGGATATTTCCAAGGCCTTTGACCGGGTTTGGCACCGAGGGCTTGTCAACAAACTGCCTTCTTACGGACTTCCCGCTTCCTTGTGTACGTGGATTGCCGACTTTTTGAGGGAGAGGTCGATTCAGGCGGTTGCTGATGGTTTCACCTCTTCCTCGCATTCGATAAATGCTGGCGTCCCACAGGGATCGGTTCTGTCTCCGACTTTGTTTCTGTTGCACATCAATGACCTCTTGACATGTGCACCGATTCATTGTTACGCGGATGACAGTACAGTCCATGATAGCTTTTTGTTTGACAAGCCCCCAAAGGGCTCACAAATCCCAATGGCTCGGAGGGCTTTGAAACAAAGAATGGACGGTTACCTCGAGAGTGTTTTCTCTTGGGGTAAGAATAACCTCGTCGAATTTAATGTTTCAAAGACCCAATCATGTCTGATTACGTCTAAAAGGGATCGGAATGATAATCTAGTCTCCTTCAACGGAAGCAATCTCCCGAACAGGCCTTCCATTGATATGCTTGGTGTAACTCTAAGTGACCAGCTCAGGTACGGGGGCTCCATCGAGGCCAGAGTTAAGTTAGCCTCTCAGAAACTGAGCGTACTGTACAGGGCCCGCAGATACTTTAATAGTACACAACTGCTAACCCTGTACAAATCGCAAGTGCGCCCCACGGTTGAATTTGGCAGCCACCTCTGGTCTGGAGTCCCAAAATACCTGAAAAAAACCCTCGACTCTGTGCAGAAACGGGCGGTCCGTTTGATAGATTCTCCTAACTTAACAAATGGACTGCAATCTTTAGAGCACAGGCGTCAGGTGGGAATGCTGTCCTTGTTCTACCGGTATTACAATGGAAGATGCTCCGAGGAACTAGCGTCACTGATCCCCCCGGCACCGGTGCATAGTCGGGAAACACGCCAAACACGCGCTCAACATTTGTACACGGTTGACATTAGTCACATGAGAACGGGTCGTTTCTACGACTCGTTCTTGAGTTCAACAGCCCGGCTGTGGAACGATTTGCCGGCTTCTGTGTTTCCTCCCTCCTACAATATGGGTCTCTTCAAGACCCATGTTCACTCCTTCCTCTCCTCAACAGCACCCTCCACACAGCATCTCCAAAGATGACATAGGCCCTGAGGGAAATTATTTCCCTCAGGGCCTCCTGTGTGGAGTTAATATAAAAAAAAAAAAAAAAAAAATGGCAGCAATGAATTTATTGATAAAAATATTTTTCAGATGCATACGTTGAAGCCCAAATAAATCAGATAGGAGTAGATGAGGAGGACCAAAGTTGGGAAGTTCTGTGTGATTCCTTACACTCTTGATAGGTACTCTATGCATCAACGGGATATTGTACACAATTTAAGAATACGTACTCTACTCACTAGGCACACCTACCTTCAATGTCACTATTCACAAACAAATTGTGTAGAAAACTCGACAAAGATTCAAGTAATTAATCTCAGGGGGTAAATATTTGGTTCCATGAAAACTCAGAATTAATTCAATTCAACACCTATTTGAAATGTCGTTTAAAGCTATGAAGAAATAATTTAAAAATAGCCCATAACCCTAACCCAGGGGTCGGAATTTGCGGCTCGCGAGCCGCATGAGGCTCTTAGCATAGGCGTCTGCGGCTCTTCAGATATCAATTGCAATTTCACCTCTACTCAACCAGACTCCTGTCGTGCACGGTGAAGGAGAAGACCGTCTGTTTCCTTAGAACGCCGTGGGAAAGAGGTGGGTAACCTCCAGCCTTATGAAATGGAGCCACCGAACGATTATTTTTTTGCATTCCGAACACAAAACTGGTTTTAATTTAATGAGGAATCTATGCGTGATTCTGTTTATAGAAACATTTAAATAGGCAGAAGTGATTTTTTTTTTACATGAGCTCCACACAGGAGGCCCTGAGAAAAATAATTTCCCTCAGGGCCTATGTCATCTTTGGGGATGCAGTGTGGAGAGTTTTTTTTTAGAAAAAAAAGGAAAGGAGAGTTCTGGGAAGGAAAAGGGTTTAAGGGGTGGGTAGGAATCTGGGGTTCAATGTGTCCTGGTCATCCTCCCCAGACAAACCTCCCCCCATGAACCCGGGCACTCCTGCTAAATCACCAAACGTAGCGAACCACTTGAGGTGACTTATGATAGAGGTGTTGGTTATCCAAAAAAGGTTTCCAGGGCGGCGGTACCCATTCCCGCCTCCCAAATTGAGGCAGAAGTGATATTACAGCAAGAATGTAAATAACACAAACAAATTGTAATTATCGTTACACCACATTTTTATCACAGTACCTACGATTACAACCCCCCCCCCCCCCCCCCTATATAATATGTCTCTCTGATATAATTGTTATCCTATTTCTTTGACTAATTGGCTCTTCTCACTTGACAAACTGCCGACCCCTGCCCTAACCTAATGTAACCCATTTAACCACTTTTCATATACTTTTTCATCACTTTTAATGATTTTTCAAACTAGGTTCTGATTTGATTTCATTCTGAGTTGTCTGATCACCGAATATAAACTAACTTACCATCTCGCCGATTCTCCGCAGGGGTAGGCAGAGAGGACGGACCGCCAAACAACTCGATCTTGTCACACACTCCTGGCCTCGTTCACATTCATACATCGTCTCATACATGCTCTTCTATTATTCTGACTCTTGAAATCGCCCGACTCAAGTATCTGATTCACTTGGTCGTGCCATGTCTTCCTCGGGCGTCCCCGACTTCGTCTACCATTCACATTTGCGACATATATTCTCTTTACACTCCTTTCCTCATTCATTCGCTCTGCATGCCCACACCATCTGAGCGTCCCTTTCTTAATCTTACTCATTGCGCTTACATCAGTCTTGCATTCTTTGCGGATCACCACATTTCTCACACGATCGTACATGGTTTTTCCACACATACGTCTCAGGGATCTCATTTCTACAGCATTCAGTCTACTTTCATCCTTTCTCTGCCAGTTCCATGCCTCACTGCCATACATCAAGGTAGGTACCAGCACTTCATTATGGACGGCTAGCTTCGCATCTTTTGACAGTTTTTTGTTGGCACCAACGGCGCTCAGTCCTCATTAATGGAGTTACCGGCATTTACCCTTCTTTCAATATGTCTTCCCATCTCTCGTAAACATACTTCCCAAATACACAAACTCATCCACCCGCTCCAAGTATTCGTATTACCGAATATTGTTTTGCTAAAGTAAGTGAAGAGGGAAAGAAAATGGAAAAATGGAAAAGGGAACGTACTTACACCTCACCACGGTGTTTAGAGTCAAAGTTAAGATCATTGTTTTAATAATATTTGTATTTTAATAGCGTCCTTAAATCAAATCAAAGTCTTCACAAAAAAAGTCACAATAAAGCAGAAAAAAAAATTGGCCAAACAATGATGGCTTTGTTAATAGCAAAGGGATCAATTTTGTTTTCAATTAGTATTTTACAGATTCCTTTAAAATACCTGCGAAGTCTAAAGGTTTTACCAATGAGAAAAAAATATTAGATAAGAATATTAATTACTAATTTTTTACGAGAAAAACTCTCTTTTCATAACTTTTGAAGGTTATTCCCATCAACGTAATATATCATTGAAGAAGAAGATAACATTTATAATCTAAATGAAAATACGAAAGAAAACAAGACGCAGAAAAATAGAAAAAGACAATGGTCGCAACTGGGACTCGAACCCAGACCTCTCGTCTAACCGGGACGTGCGCGTTATCCAATTTCGCTATTGCCACCTTCTGTCAAACCATCATATTTGTCAATCTCATATTTCAAATATTTAGAATCAACAATATTATCTTCAACTAGTTCTTGTGTCTTGTTTTCTTTCATATTTTCATTTAGATTATAAGTATTATCTTCTTCATCAATGATATATCAATTACTATTTTTGAGATTAATATTACCATCACAAGATGTCTCGGCAAACCTCTCCTACCCTTAAAGATCAAAAGTTAGGTGGCAAGTGCTGCTTGAATAGGGTCAAGAAGCCGGCGAAGGCTTCTCTTACCTCAACAGCCCTTGTGACTCCATATTATACAGCCTTAGAAAGACCTTGTCAGTTTTTAGGGGAAGCTCCGAACTTATGTCGTAATATTTTAAGGGAAGGTGAAAACGTGAAGTTTGCATTAATTTTACTAATTTCCATTTATCTATGGAAGTTCTTCACTTTTTGACCGATATATTTTTACATCGTTAGTCTTTCAAGTGGGTTGTGAATCACATGAAGGAATATTACAATAAAACAAATATATAACTTATTTCCCTTTAATTTATTTTTGATCGTAACCGGTTTCAGCCTGTTAAGGCTATCTTCAGGCTGGTACAATTTTTTCTTAACCCTCTACCCGTCGCGTGGGGTCTTTAAAAGCCCAGGTTTTACAGAAAACCTAATTATGTACATTTTAAATGTACATAATTAGCCATAAAAGGGACCATATTTGACGCTAGCGCCACCGACATTCAGTCTGTGCATGTACGCTGTGAGAAACAGACGTGTATTTCGGCGTAAAACTCAATAACAATCAACAAAATACAATGAAAAACCAATTTTATATGTTTTGTCATTGTACATTCTTGATTTTTTTTTAATAATGATAAGTCGGTATCAATCTCTTTTCAATCTTATCAAAGTTTGTTATAAGTTGTTTAGATTTTTTCAAAATTAAAAAAAAATTTTCCTTGTTGATTTTTAAGCTTTAATATTGAAATTAGATATCAAAGTTTTCATTATTTCACCTGACTATAATTAGTTTAAATAACACAAAATGTTTTCTAAAACAACAATTTAATCATATTTATTTTTGGGGTCCTTGGCGACCCCACGCACCTCGCGTTAAAAAAAGGGCAGTAGCAAGCAATGGGCGGAAGGTTAATCTACAGTTTACATACATTAACACTTGGGAGAGAACGAGGGGGGTAGTCCACAACGATTGTATTCGATTTATATGGGTTTTTCCAAATTTAGTTGTTATGTAGTTGGCGATTGGATTTCTAGTTATTATTTTATTAGCAGTAGACATAATTACCTCGGGTTTATAGATTGCTTTAAAATTGTTTGGGAAATACCTTACTTTTTAAAAAGTATATTATTAACAAATCCTTTTTATACTTTTCGTATTACTTGTAAAGTATTCCCCAAATAATATTGAGTTATCTATAAATTCGAGATTATTGGGTCGATTGTTAATAACCAAATAACTAAAAATTTAATCGTCAAAGACGACGTAGCAACAAATATGGGAAAACCCATATAAATTGAATAAAATCCTAATCTAACTAACTAACCATCACGCCGTTTCCGCAGGGGTGGGCAGAGAGGAAGGACGGCCAAACAACTTGATCATGGCACACACTCCTTGCCTCGTTCACATTCAGACATCGTCTCGTATGTATAATATCCTTATGTTTTATGTATCCATATACATATGTTATGTATATAAACTGTAATTTAAGAAACATATTTACCAATCTGAAGATGGCCTTAATAGGCTGAAACCGGAGAAGGTCACAAATAAATTAGGCGGAAACAAGTTATATATTTGCTTTGTTATATTATTGCAATGAAATTCCACCATGAATTATTGTCAATGATAGAGACAATACAAAGAATTTTTTTTTCAACTTAACGAGTAAAACCTCAAATTGTTGAATGAAGACAATATTAGCAGAACTCAATCAAATATCGTGGAACAGAAAAATTAAAACGATATTGGCACCTCCCATTCATAAAGATAGCAGCCAATACGATATGCGTTAAGTTAATGTTGGTAGTTCTTAGTCGAAGTATGATACATTTAAATATGACCGAATTGGATAGAGAACCATTCTCAGTTGGTAGAGTCGCGGCCAGAAAAGCCGAAGGTCCTGGGTTCGAGTCCCAGAGGTGCCAATATCTTTTAAATATTGCCTTTATTTAATTTATTGGAAATATTTTTTTAATATTTTAAAATTAGATATTCTAGAGTCGTAAAATGGCATTAATGGTATAACAGTATTCTAAGTCAGGTGACTTCTTTATATCAACATCCCAATTAGAATGGAATGATATAGAAGCCAACTGGTGCAGTTAGATCTGATACTTTTTGAATGGTTTTTCTAAAACAAGCACCTTAAAACATGATTTATTCTGATTCTATTAATTTTTGACGTGATAACGTCTTATAAATCGATGAACGCCGGCCGCATTCACGAAAACGCATGACTCTTTGTCACGCTGTCACGATGTCACGATGTCACGATGTCATGATGTCACGTTTCGCCTGAGCCAGGCGTACAAGCGAGGGCGCGGAACAAGCGTTCGGTCTAAGCGTTCAGCGAGAGCGCGGAACAAGCGATAGAGAGGCACGATCGGCCTAAGCGTTCAGCTTAAGATGAAGCCATAGCAGATAATGCAAAATCACACAAAATCATGTGTTTTTGTTTTGAAAATTTGATCGCTTAGAAATATTATAGATGCTTCAATTAAATGCTGCGTGTAGAACATATTTTGGCCCTTTCTTCGGTCGGTATAATATATAAATATCGGTCATTTTTTTTCAAGTCAAGTCTTTTAATAAACCTAGAAAAAAATAAAGTAATAGGTCTATAAAAAACATTTTCAAGTGCAAACTCTCCTACTTATGAACATGTTTTCGGATATGGTTTTATTGTTTATTGTAGCAAATTTAGTTTTTTTTTATGATAATCGCAAAATAAATTGATATTTACGCCCGATATTCACAAAATAAAATAAAATAAGAATTTTTGCGTTGTTATTTTACAATACGGCCGGCAGCCGACAAATTAGGATTTTCAAAGTGACCCTTATGTCGTTCACCGAAGGACTACTGGCTTGCCACACCCTACTTTCTTTCAGAACCGCCCTGGATGGAGCAGGGAACAGACGTGTGACTCCACGTCGCTCGGTTCCGTGAAATCAATTTTAAATTTCCTTGTTATTACAATAAACAATGTGTAAAAAAGGAGTTAATGTTTTTTTTAGGACTTTACGAAATCAACCTTTAAAAAAATTTTTCAAACATTTCCAAAAACTTGTCTCAGGATTTATATAAAATTTTTAATGTTATTCTTAAACAAAATTATTTTCAATTTGATAATATTATTTACAAACAAAAAGATGGTTTAGCAATGGGTTCAAGTACTAGCCCCCTAGTCGCAGATATATTTTTAAACAATTTTGAAGAAAAAATTTTTAATAGTCGTGCTTTATTATTAAAATATGTTTATTTTTGGAAAAGATATGTAGATGACGTTTTTTGTATATGGACTGGAACTAATAGGCAATTAAATATTTTCTTAAATTTCATTAATAAACTCCACAAAAAAATTAAATTTACCCTAGAAATTGGAAAAAATTGCAGTTTAAATTTTTTGGATTTAAGTATTTCTATGGTCAAAAATAAATTTGAATTTAACATTTTTCGTAAAGACACATATACAGATATCATTATACATGAAACTTCTAATCATCCATTTTCACAAAAATTAGCAGCGTTTCATACCTTACTAAGTAGACTAATTAATGTTCCCCTATCTTTAAGAAATTTTAAAACAGAATTAAATACAATTAAACAAATTGCAATAAATAACGGTTATTCTACACAATTAATAGATAATATGTTAAACAAAAAATATAAGAAAAAGTTTTTTAGATCTTTTGTTTATCCACACGTAGTTGACAAGAATAATAATTGGAGAAAAATTGTATTTTTAAATAATAACACTTCAAATTTGATAATTAAAAACATGCCAGATAATATCCAACCAGCTTTTTACGCCAATAACAAATTAAAAAATTACATATTAAATAACAAGGACAAAGGTGTGTTTTTGAACAAATCTGGGGTTTATAAATTAATTTGTAATGATTGTAACTTTTTTTATATTGGGAAGACTTCTAGAAATTTTAACATTAGAGTTAAGGAACATCTAAGATGTTTAAATAATAATAATTATTCAGAATTTGCAAACCACATTTTGGAAACAGGTCATTCTTTTGATATTAATAAAGGTTTAAAAATTTTACACACTAACACAACGGGTATACAATTAGATAATTTAGAAATTTTAGAAATTAGAAAAAGTGTTAATAGTAAATTAAATATTTTAAATAACCAAACGTTTTTTAAAAATAGCCATCTTTTAAATTTATTTTCGTATTAATACTTATATTTATAATAATTTATTTTGTTATTTAGACTTCTTGTTTTCCTTTTAAAAGATTTTTTATTATGTTAATGTAATTTTTTACCCATTCTAAAATAATTTTTATATTTTATTTTATATAATTGTTTTTTATGATATATTTTAGGTAATTAATCACCTCCCCTTTCTAATATTTTGTCTATGTTCTAATTAGTCTATACTTGTTTGTCTTTTGTTATTTATTATTGACTTATTATCCTGACGAAGAAAACATAGTTTTCGAAACATGTTGATATAGTTAATAAAATAGTGGTGTTATACAAAGGTATTTGTTTTTCATTAAATTAAAGATATATTTTTACATCGTTAGTCTTTCAAGTGGGTTGTGAATCACATGAAGGAATATTACAATAAAACAAATATATAACTTATTTCCCTTTAATTTATTTTTGATCGTAACCGGTTTCAGCCTGTTAAGGCTATCTTCAGGCTGGTACAATTTTTTCTTAACCCTCTACCCGTCGCGTGGGGTCTTTAAAAGCCCAGGTTTTACAGAAAACCTAATTATGTACATTTTAAATGTACATAATTAGCCATAAAAGGGACCATATTTGACGCTAGCGCCACCGACATTCAGTCTGTGCATGTACGCTGTGAGAAACAGACGTGTATTTCGGCGTAAAACTCAATAACAATTAACAAAATACAATGAAAAACCAATTTTATATGTTTTGTCATTGTACATTCTTGATTTTTTTTTTAATAATGATAAGTCGGTATCAATCTCTTTTCAATCTTATCAAAGTTTGTTATAAATTGTTTAGATTTTTTCAAAATTAAAAAAAAATTTTCCTTGTTGATTTTTAAGCTTTAATATTGAAATTAGATATCAAAGTTTTCATTATTTCACCTGACTATAATTAGTTTAAATAACACAAAATGTTTTCTAAAACAACAATTTAATCATATTTATTTTTGGGGTCCTTGGCGACCCCACGCACCTCGCGTTAAAAAAAGGGCAGTAGCAAGCAATGGGCGGAAGGTTAATCTACAGTTTACATACATTAACACTTGGGAGAGAACGAGGGGGGTAGTCCACAACGATTGTATTCGATTTATATTGGTTTTTCCAAATTTAGTTGTTATTTCGTCTTTGGCGATTGGATTTCTAGTTATTATTTTATTAGCAGTAGACATAATTACCTCGGGTTTATAGATTGCTTTAAAATTGTTTGGGGAATACTTTAATTTTTTTAAAGTATATTTATTATTAACAACCCCTTTTTATACTTTTTGAATTACTTGTAAAGTATTCCCCAAAGAATATTGAAGTAATCTATAAACCCGAGGTTATTATGTCTACTGTTAATAACCAAATAACTAAAAATTCAATCGTCAAAGACGACGCGCGACGTAGCAGCAAATATTGGAAAACCCATGTAAGTTGAATAAAATCCTAAGCTAACTAACTAACTAACCATCACGCCGTTTCCCGCAGGGGTGGGCAGAGAGGACGGACTACCAAACAACTTAATCATGGCACACACTCCTTGCCTCGTTCACATTCATACATCGTCTCGTATGTATAAAATCCTTATGTTTTGTATATCCATATACATAATACATTTATTATGTTTTGTTATTGTTATTATTATTTTGTATATCCATACAGTTTATGCTTAAATTGTCAGACAGAAGAATTTTCACTGACTTGGTATTTTTATATAAAATTCTAAATGATTTAGTTGATAGTCCGGTATTACTTGAATTGATAAGCTTCCGAATTCCACTTCGTAATACTAGAAGTCAGGATTTATTTCAGTGCAGAAATTCTGGGACTAACTATCATATGTATTCCTCTTTGCCCAGAATACTAATGGAGGGAAACAATTATACCAAGTCAGTGGACATCTTCAATTTATCTTTGAATAAATTAAAAATATTGTTATTGAGGCAGTTCAGTTATGTACAATAAAATGTTTTTTCTATGCTATATATGTAAAAGCCCCGAAAAAGGGCGTTTATTTATAAATAAATAAATAAATAAATAAAATATTTTTGTATATCCATGTATATAAACAGTAATTTAAGAAACATATGTACCAATCTGAAGATGGCCTTAATAGGCTGAAACCGGAGAAGGTCAAAAATAAATTAGGCGGAAATAAGTTTTATATTTGTTTTAGTTTATTATTGTAATGAAATTCCACAACGAAATTTTTTTTCAACTTTACGAATAAAACCTCAAATTGCTATATTTAATTGAATGAATACAATATTAGCAGAAGTCAATCAAATATCGTGGAACAGAAAAATTAAAACGATATTGACACCTCGCATTCATAAAGATAACAGCCAATACGATATGCGTTAAGTTAATGTTGGTAGTTCTTAGTCTTAAATGACCGAATTGGATAGAGACACATTGTCAGTTGGCAGAGTCGCGGCCAGGAAAGCCGAAAGTCCTGGGTTCGAGTCCCAGAGGTGCCAATATCTTTTAAATATTGCCTTTATTTAATTTATTGGAAATATTTTTTTAATATTTTAAAATTAGATATTCTAGAGTCGTAAAATGGCATTAATGGTATAACAGTATTCTAAGTCAGGTGACTTATTTATATCAACATCCCAATTAGAATGAAATAATATAGAAGCCAACTGGTGCAGTTAGATCTGATACTTTTTGAATGGTTTTTCTAAAACAAGCACCTTAAAACATGATTTATTCTGATTCTATTAATTTTTGACGTGATAACGTCTTATAAATCGATGAACGCCGGCCGCATTCACGAAAACGCATGACTCTTTGTCACGCTGTCACGATGTCACGATGTCATGATATCACGTTCCGCCTGAGCCAGGCGTACAAGCGAGGGCGCGGAACAAGCGTTCGGTCTAAGCGTTCAGCGAGAGCGCGGAACAAGCGATAGAGAGGCACGATCGGCCTAAGCGTTCAGCTTAAGATGAAGCCATAGCAGATAATGCAAAATCACACAAAATCATGTGTTTTTGTTTTGAAAATTTGATCGCTTAGAAATATTATAGATGCTTCAATTAAATGCTGCGTGTAGAACATATTTTGGCCCTTTTTTCGGTCGGTATAATATATAAATATCGGTCATTTTTTTCAAGTCAAGTCTTTTAATAAACCTAGAAAAAAATAAAGTAATAGGTCTATAAAAAACATTTTCAAGTGCAAACTCTCCTACTTATGAACATGTTTTCGGATATGGTTTTATTGTTTATTGTAGCAAATTTAGTTTTTTTTTATGATAATCGCAAAATAAATTGACATTTACGCCCGATATTCACAAAATAAAATAAAATATGAATTTTTGCGTTGTTATTTTACAATACGGCTGGCAGCCGACAAATTAGGATTTTCAAAGTGACCCTTATGTCGTTCACCGAAGGACTACTGGCTTGCCACACCCTACTTTCTTTCAGAACCGCCCTGGATGGAGCAGGGAACAGACGTGTGACTCCACGTCGCTCGGTTCCGTGAAATCAATTTTAAATTTCCTTGTTATTACAATAAACAATGTGTAAAAAAGGAGTTAATGTTTTTTTTAGGACTTTACGAAATCAACCTTTAAAAAAAATTTCTCAAATAACTTTTTCAACCATTCCCAAAGCTTTTTCTCAAAGATTTTTCCCTGGACTATTGGATCCCCTGAAGCGTTCGGCTCGTGACGTTATCGCGTAAAATTATCGTCCGTAAACCGACTTTACGGACAACCAATTTTTTTAAAATCATTTTAATTTTTGCTGATATTTCTCAAAATATATATTTTTAAATTTGAAAGGGCATTTTTAATTCAATAAACCTCATCATGGCACCCGGCCCATACATTATGGATGGCAAGGGGTCATATTATAATCGGAATAAAAAGCATAAAGGGTTCCTATTCCGTTCACGTCGAATAATCGGAGCGTACAGGACGTGAATTAATTATAAAGCTTTTATCCTAGTAGTTCCTTGCTCGCACGATGGCTACTTGGCTTCAACGCGGGCACAAAGGGATGAAGTATGGAAAAAATAATTTAATAACATCTTCACGTAGAAACCAACAAAATTAATGCAGCAAATAGCTCGCCAGATGCTCGCGCAATCACAACATATTACTTATTGAATGCTTTTGTGTTTAATTCGTAGAACTAAACTTAAGTAATTATTTTTTTAATATTTAATCCATACTTATATTATAAATGCAAAACTGCTCGAGTTTGTTTATGACGCTTTCACGCATTAACCAATAAAAAGACTTATGAAATTATAAATATTAATATATTATATTTTGTTATACAAAGTTTTGTTTAACACTATATGTTTATGAAAAGTAATGCGTTGGACGCCAAAATGTTATACAAAGTAAGGCGTTGTGTGTTTTTGAAAGAGAGCATGAGAAAATAGGTTATTACTATTTGTATTTGCATATCTCAGGTGTGGACCTTGAGCAGGCGGCTGTATTAAATACTTGGTGTGAGGAGGGGTTATCAAATAATACAGTGCTTTGAAACAGTTAAATTATTATATTTAAAATAAGCAAGAAAACATTATCTTAGTAATAGATTTTAGGGCTAATCTGTATCTGTAATAGATTTTAGGGCTAATATGAATGGGCAATTATGGAGCGGTAGTACCAGTTTAATCCAGGGAGTTGACGTGTGGGCGATCCCATGTGTTGGCGATCCCACATTGCTGCCTTCGCTGCTGACAAAGTGAAACGGCCGACTGGAGCAGCAAACAGGGCTCCAGCCCCGCGGTTTCCCGGCGACGTCCAGTCCCAGGACGGTTGTCAGCCAGCCGACTAGTTTGATGGCGGCCAAGGTCATCCATCTTGGGCCGCACCTCTGCGAGCACCTCTGGCTCCAGGTGTAGCCGGAAGGTTGTTGTGATTGAAATGATGACTTCGTTTGCGTAGCTGGATTTCCAATCCAGAAATACTGTTCTCCCCTGGCACTCAGAGCCCAATCCAGGATTTTAATGGTTATTGTGATGGTCTTCAGTTTCCGATGCCGCTGATGGGCGTTGATTAAGTTTATCACATCTTGAATTACTATGGTGATTTAAGAAAATGGCGAAGTGATTGCTTCGACCAGACACAGGGACTGTGGCCGGAGTCACCTGTGGCTCGTCAAGGAATGGCCAGCTCCAAGGCCAGTCCTGTCTGATTACCCTCTGCTTAGAATAAGCAACACAACAGATAAAAATATCAGTCTTGCCAATATAATATTTAATAATAAAGGTTCCAGTACCTATTCACTGAGAACTAAAAGTAAACATTCACTGAGAACTTTTAACTATTATTCATGTTACGATATATTTACGTAACAATTTGTTATACGTTTTCTGTCGCTAACAAAAGCGAGTTTTTGCTAACGTCAGAAATTTTTTTCCATGGAAACGATGCTGATATATTTGTGGGCTCTAAGCTGGTAGGTACTAAGCCCCCTGGTCAGCTACTGCTCCAGAAAATTCAAATAATATGTTTTGTTTTTTTTTGGACAAGCTTCTGTTTTGGAATAAATGTAAGATAAGAGTTCTTACATTAAAAATATTATTCGTAACGATTATAAAGACTGAAAAATAAATAGTGTATTTTTTAATTATATTAACAAACTTCCAAATATTTAATTAAAAATAAACATCCGAAATGTTTGTAAGCGCATAAATTCCGAACGAATGAACAAAATTGGATAATTCTTTTTTTCTTTGAGCTATAAGCTTTATGAAATTTAGGTGGCAGGCGAGATGTTTGAAAACTGAATGTAAGGGAATGAATGTATGGAATACGGGAGGGGAAGGGGATGGAGAGGAGGGGGGATAATCGATAAGTTCAACCGCTACAGTAATTTCCCGCAATACCATGCGAGCGAAGCCGCGGGGAAAAGCTGGTTTATATCATATTTAAGAATGTAATTATTAAGTTTTGCTATATTTTAGTTTTCGAAGTAAAAACTTGTTACATAAAAGTATTTGTAACAAGGTGTGTGCACCCTCTTGTACACACTTTATTTATGGTCTCGGTGTGTGGCACCTCTAGAGCTTGCCCATTGACATTTGGGCATTGGTTAATTGCGAGCCCTGCAAGATTTTGGAATGCAACAGTTGTTGATCCTGCTGAGATTCAAATCAGATTTGAAAAAAAAAGCATATAACAATAATTACATAAAATTCCGAAATAATTTTAATTGTTTTATTATCACGACTTTCAGCAATTTTGAATGTGAGTATTTAACAAAGCAAATTTGGAATGAAATAAAATCGATATTGAGTCTTTATGTTAAAATGCTGGTATGGAGAATCATTAATCTTTCTTATCAGAACCGCCCTGTACCGTTGCAAGGGTATAATCGCAAGATCATCGTTCGACGAAATTTAAATTCTCGGCCGCTGGTTAATGGTTCTTAAGGTAGGGATGTAGGAAGGGATTTATTAATGCGGGTCTTGAAGAGACCCGGATTATGTACATGAAGGAGGAAAAAAAGAAGCCGATAGCTTGTTCTACTTACAAGCCGATTAACACAAAAACCGGTCAAAGAAACGACCCATTCTCATGAAATCAACATCAACTATAAATGGGTGTTCCGCTCGTGTTCGTTGGGCTTCTCGCAAGAGCACCGGTACACCGGGAATCATCGCTGCTAGCTTCTTAGAGCAGGCTCCATTAATACACCTGTAGAACAGAGCCAGAATTTTTCTGTATTTCTTGGGCATTTACTATGTAAAAATTTCTAGACATTTTGTATTGAAGAGTTTTTTTCACATGTGTATTTGTTACTTAATTTGTATTTATCTGCAACCAGTTTTGACACGACCGTGTCATTCACTACAATAGTTTTAAGATTGCTAGTGAATGACACGGATGTGTCGAAACAGGTAGCAGATAAATAAAAATTAAGTAACAAACGTTCATGTGATATGGCTAACGATCAGTGGCTGAGTCGGTATCGCGTTTGGGTCCTACCCAGGCGTCCCGTGTTCGCTTCCTGGGCTGGCTAAGTCCTCCATCACGACATAAGCAAGATTTTGAAAGAGATTTTCAAATATTTATCGGGTTATTCATAACAAAAAAAACAAAAAAACATGTGTCATAAAACTCTTCAAAACAGAGTCAGAATACCTACATTATTTTTTTTATAAATGATATTGATTAACCTTTAAAAAAAATTCACACGTGATCCGAAGGGGGGTTACTCGGGGACCCCAATTTGTTTTGCTTATTAAAGGGTGTTAATGACATAATTTTTTGTAATTTGTTTTGATGATAATTAGAGTGAAGTATATTCATCGTATTTCAGTAGTAATTTTTTAAAATTGTTTGATAAATAAAGGCATAATTAACATTCTAATGAATTTAGACCATCACGTGTATTTTTCCGTAGAAAACAGAGAAGGTGGGCCGATAGCCAACATAACTCCTTGTTTCCTCCGAACTGGCGATTGGCGCTTACCGGAACGACCCAGACCGAATGATCTTTGACCGTCAATCGAACATTATAGGATTGTAAAAAGAGCAAACGAGATGCGCATCGTAAACAAACGGGATCTAGTCCTTTCCACTAACAACTTAGAAATTACTTGCTTTCGCTTAGAATTGTCCCGATACTTCCAGCAGATGGGTACGGGTTAACGCCCGAACAGAGGGGAAGGGGTGCGGGCGGAACAGATTCTCCGCCGGAATTTGATAGAAATTATTTAACATTAAGAAAAGTAGTAATGCAATATTAATTTTTTTAATGCAGATCGATACCAAATAGTTTTTCTAGAATGACCCAAATTATTGAGTATGTGGTTTAAAAAATTAACTCTCGTTAGTGCAAGTCCGTTCCCCCGGTCCGGTATGGAAGTGTTAAAACAATAATAAATTTCTGACAATTTCTAGAATGTATCCTGTATGCCTGTAAATCCACAAGTACAAAAAACTTCAACACATAAATATATTCTTATGTTAGGTTCTGCTCTCATCCCAGAAATACCGTTAAGTAATAACCAAATTTAAACATGCGTACATGTGAAAAATATTATCTAGATTCTAGAATGTGTCTAATTCTAGATTATTTGTGTATGGGTCACCCCTCTAGTATATCTTCCCAAGTGATCTTGCTGAATATCACATACATGTATGTATAATAGATACAACGTCTTCACATAAAATAAAACCCAACAAAACATAAATTATGCATAGCTTCGCCAAATACCCTTGTCGTTTGCATTGTATTACGGCAATAAAGTATTAAGAGATTGAATAAAATATTTTAATAAAACCAGAAAATGTCTATGCGTAACTTTCCGGTCTTTTCTGAAACGATTTTACAACGAGCAATATACTCTTTCTTCGATAGTTCAAAGCACAACTAAGGTCATTGTTCCCAAACCTACTGATCAACTGTTGAGCCGAAATTTTGCCTCAACACTTCTCAAATGCACAAAGACACTCGTTCCAATGCAACTTCCGATAAACCGTCAAATCAAGCAAACAACTAAAAAACATTAATTGTTTTGTGTTTAATTCGTTGAACTCCATTTATTTTTTTTTTATAATTAATTAAAATAAAATTAGATAAATTTATTATCAAGTTCTGCAAGTATTTTTAGTATATACCAGCACCTCTGCCATAGGTCACTCCAAGTGGTTCGCTACGTTTGGTGATTTAGCAGGGGTGACCAGGTTCATGTGGTGAAGTTTGTCTAGGTCTTGGAGGCGGATGACCAGGACACACTGAACCTCAGATTCCTACCCACCCCTCAAAGCCTTTTCCTTCCCAGAACTTTCAATTTGGGAGGCGGGAATGGGTTACCGCCGCCCCGGGAACCTTTATTGGATAACCAACACCCCTGCCATAGGTCACCCCAAGTGGTTTGCTACGTTTGGTGATTTAGCAGGGGTGCCCGGGTTCATGGGGTGAGGTTTGTCTAGGTCTTGGTAGGCGGATGACCAGGACACACTGAACCCCAGATTCCTACCCACCCTTTAAACCCTTTTCCTTCCCAGAACTCTCCTCCCCTTCCTTTCCTTAAAAAACCCTCCACACAGCATCCCCAAAGATGACATAGACCCTGAGGGAAATTATTTTTCCCAGGGCCTCCTGTGTGGAGCTCATGTTAAAAAAAAAAAAGAACTCTCCTTCCCTTAATTTTCTTAAAAAACCCTCCACACAGCATCCCCAAAGATGACATAGGCCCTGAGGGAAATTATTATACTCAGGGCCTCCTGTGTGGAGCTCATGTAAAAAAACGTGCTTTTGTTACAGCTGTTTCGATTTACAAGACCATTTTCTAACTGTCAAAATTTAAACAATACAAGACCATTTTCTAACTGTCAAAGTTTGACCAATACAAGACCATTTTCTAACTGTCAAAGTTTGAAAATGGTCTTGTAAACCGAAACAGCTGTAACAAAAATACACACTAAAAATACTTACAGAAGTTGACAATAAAACTATCAATTTTATTTTTAATTAATTATTTATTTATTTAAATTTACGGCACAAAGTGCCATTTACAAGCTTGTGTATATTTAATTACAGTCGTAGTACATTATACAGGCATTAAAAATAAACAATAATATCGAAAACTCATTATGTAGTGACCTCGTTAACGTATAATTGGCTGAAATGTTCGATCAGTACAACCTTATATTTCAGTATGGAAATATTAAAAATATCAGCCACATTGGCATAAAAATTTCCAATGGTGTGTAATCTATTTACAACTGAATTGGAGCCTGATACCGACATGTAGTTGTCACAATAAAACAAACTAGGGAACCTTGATCTTATTGTAGGTATATGAAAGTGAATCAACTTTAATATGTCAGGGCTATCCAACTGATAGTTAACGATTTTATAAAAAATAAATAAAAAATGAGAATAAATAAACAAATTACTTAGCTGATCGGAGACTCAAATTGAACGATTGAAAAGTTAAAAACAACGGCCGTTATTTTATGTCCGACTGTAATGAATATTAAAATTTAAAATATTGTTCATCAAACTTCGCAAATTCACTTTGTGGAGTCATTATCCATACTAATATTATAAATGCGAAACTGCTCGAGTTTGTTTATGACCTTTTCACGCATAACACAATATAAAGACTTTAATAATTCTTTCACCAATATAAAGCTAAATTATATGCGCAGACTACAGGATGTATATGATGGTAAGCTCTGGCGTTATGAAATTATAAATATTAATATATTATATTTGTTATACTTTTTCTGTCGCTAACAAAAGCGAGTTTTTGCTAACGTCAGAAAAAAATCTTTTCCATGGAAACAATGTTGATATATTTTTGGGCTCTATGCTGGTAGGTACTCAGTCTACTGGTCAGCTACTACTGCAGAAAATTTAAATATTAGAATTCGTTTTTTTTTTTGACAAGCTTGGAATAAATGTCAGATTTGAGTTCCAGTATTAAAAATATAATTCGTAACGATTATAAAGACTGAATGATAAATAGAGTATTTTTTTATTATATTAACGAACTTCCAAATATTTAAATAAAAATAAACATCCGAAATGTTTGTAAGCGCATAAATTCCGAACGAATGAACAAAATTGGATAAGTAATTCTTTTTTTCTTTGAGCTATAGCATTATGAAATTTAGGTGGTAGGCGAGATGTTTGAAAACTGAATGTAAGGGAATGAATATATGGAATGCGGGAGGGGATGGAGGTGGGGTGGGGGGGGGGGGGATAATTGATAAGTGCAAGCGCTATAGTAATTTCCCGTAATACCATGCGAGCAAAGTCGCGGGGAAAAGCTAGTTATTAATAAATGAAGACAAATAACTAGTGGTGTACACAAAGTTATTTGTTTTCATTTATTAAAATATTGTATTTAAACTTATACGCAATTCATGTATCTTCTTCTACACGGACACTGCATGTCCTAACCGGCACACGTTCGTTATTATTGAAAATTCAGAACTGAAACTTTAGTCACCGTAAACAAATAGTCAAACATTCTTGTGAAATCTCCAGTCAAATCTCCCTCTTCTGGACATATAATAAATGTGCGCTTTATACCATCGATGCATAAGCTCTTTCACAATTTTTCATAAACGAAGCACGTAGCAGTATATTATTAATATGGTACTCCTCGGCGTCTAGGGGACTTCAAGCGATGTTTCACATCCATTTCTTGGAAATATCTTACCAGCAATATATCACCGAGTTTCTTTTCTCGTGTTGACATTTTGACTAAAATAGTACAAAAGTAAGTAACAAAACGATCTCAATTTTTCTAGCCGGAAAGTCTTTGATGACCAAGACATTATGGAATAGAAAAATCTGAATTGATTTTGTACGATTTCAATCCGAAATCTACTAATTAATAATTTTATTAAAAAAAAAAACAAATAATTTGGTTTACATCAATTTATTTATATATACACGTTGTTAAGGCTGCCAGTGATAGAGGCGCTCACAGGATTCAGGGTGCTCTAGAGCAGTGTTCCGCACACTTTTTGTAATCAAGATACACCTATCAAAACAAAAAAATTTTGAGGTACACCAAAGAAAAAAACAATGTTTATTTGATATTTATTATTAAAATCAATATAATATGAAAACATGTTTAATGAGAAATGTAAGCCTGCTTATCTAAGCACAGGCGATCAAAATTTGGAGTAATCTTTGATAATGCTTCTCTCATCTCTTCTTCGATCGTCCTCAGGCGTTCTCTTTTTTTATTGTAGTGGGAGTTGAAAACCCCAATTCGCATAAATAAATCGTGGCAAACGGTAAGATAATTGCAATAGCACGCTTTGAAAGCACTGAATACTTATTTTTTATACGTAATGCGAGCTCTTCATGTGCTAGCTCTGTTTCGGAAAATTTTTACTTTTAATCTTCATAATTCTTCCTGCTCGTTTATTGGTAAGTGTCCAAGGAAAATGCTATCTGATAATGGATTTCGAACCCAGTTCATAGGTTGCAGGTTACACTTAGGAAAATACGAGTTCATTTTTTCTGCTGTGTTTCGCTAGCCTGTGCTTAGAGTGTTTCACTATCAAAGCCTGCACTGTTTTTATTGAATCGGCAGCCGTAACATTTGAAAACATTTCGTTACTACATACCATTGGGCGTGGCTGACCCATAACACCAATTTAGCGCGAAATCTTTCAATCTTATCTGATGACGTTAAAGTATTAGAATTCTTTCTTCTCTCATTTAAATGAGCGAATATGTCCGCCTTGCCTATTTTATTACCGATCCGATAGTCGGATCGCCTAAGCTGGTGCAGCGTCGCAATGTTACCTTGTTACAATGTAGCATTGCGATGAGGCACACCAGCTCACGACCACGGCACACCGCTGTGCCGCGGCACACACTTTGCGGAACACTACTCTAGAGCTCCACGGGGCACTCCTGCCTCTGTAGGTACCCAAAAGATCCCAGAATTACCTCAAAGGCAATTAGGTGGCCAGCTCAGCATGGGAAACTGAATATTTATCTCAGGTAGGTCGGCCACGGCCTTACTTTATCTATATTCTTGTCAGGAGTCATCGGGTTTGTTCAATAACGACTCAGAGGAACATTTAAACACACTTTACTTTCCTACCGCCTCTTCTTCACGGTACTTAATTTGTATTTAATTTTTATCTGTATTGTCCTGATGATGTGAATATTGTTCACGAAGCATGTAGATTGTATTTGTATAAATAAAGTGATGTTCACTAAGTTGTAGTATTTTAATAAAATAAATAATGCCATCACACAGTAAAAACCTTCTAGAAGTTTTAACAAAATATTTATTGTTACTCCTAAAATTGCGCATTTAATCTTCGAATACAGCACCTAAATTATAAATGAAAATAATCATTATTATCGTTAACGTATAAATTACCGGTGAAACCAATGGTAGTACCATCTCAGTAAGTTAATGCATTAGAACCCATAATTCTATAGGCATTATCGATTCCGGAAAAGCCAAAATAAAAATATTTCTGTAAACTGCGAGAGAAATTCCATAATTCATCAATGATTTAGTATGACGGGCGAGGAAAGAAAACCGTCCACAAATGATAAAATGATGAAAATGTATTGATGAGGCATCGATATGTAATAAAGATAGATTAGCCATCTCGTATCTTTCATTAAAAAAATAACACCATCATATTACAAAATACTCCCCATCAAATTCCGTTGCTTGCTTTAAGAGCATTGATGTACATGCAAGTTCCCTACAAAATAAACAGCACACAAATTTATCACTGAAACACTATGTTGTAATTTGTTTATTTTATCTAGTCAAGTCTGAAAAGCATCGCTTAACAACATTTAGAGACGAACTTAAGGACCCAATTTATCGTAAACTTGTTGAACTTACAAGCTTTAAAAGCTTAGGCGAAGTCAGTGAAGATCGTTCATTTTGTGGCCAAAGTGTTGTCGTAATTTGTTGAGTGGTTTTGCTAGAAAGAAATAAAGGATTTTTATCAATTGTTACTTTAATCGATAAGCGCGCCGCTTTGAAGCTGTCTAAAAGGTAAACATGTATTTAAAAAAAATTATTCATGTACTTAATAATATATTGAAACACATAAAAATTTCTTCTTCAGGCTTGTTCAGTTGTTTCTTAATCTGATCCAATCGGAAATCACTTGTACGAGTCTGAAAATTGGTTACGGAAAAGTTTTATATATGTTTTAATATATTATTATTATGGAATTCCGCCTCTTACTAATTATCAGTAACAAAAATAACGAAAAATATTTCTAACTACTTCTTATTCGTGTTTGACAAATGATCTTCACAAAGCTAATCCAGTGCGAAGGATATGCTAGAAATCGAATTTGCTCCGTGAAAGTGCACACCAGCAAAACGTTAAAATCAATGTTTGTTCTGACTGTCTATTTCGAGATATTGCACTAACTTTTTGGTAAAAAATGTTTTCTTAAACCAATGGGTTTCGGTGATAATTTTAATATTTCCCTGTCTAAATAATACTTGGTCGATGGATTGGGTTTATACGTGATGTTTCAAAGGTTCCATTGACCTCCTGGCAGTCATATGTTGATACATCTCTCGGATGTCTCTTCCTTGAATATCCTTCTCCTTTCATTTTCCTTTTCGTTCTTCTCAGAAACCTTTTGTTGGCAGCTTTGAGTTGTGCCTCAAATATTACAAAAATATATTGCTTTTAAAGGGTGCTTCGGTTGTAAGATTGACAACAGTGATGATTTATTATTTTTAGAACATTACATAAATAAACAAGTCTCATACATTTTGTCTTCACAGAACTTCTTAAAAAACCTTCTACACAACATACCTTAAGATTACATAGCCCCTGAGGGAAATTATTTTCCTGAGGGCCTCCTGTGTGGAACTAAGGTAAAAAAAATCGTAATAATATCAGTGGGTAATTTTTATTAATTATCATCTTTTAAACCACTTTATACACTTAACTGCAAAAATATACGTGCGGCGTGGTCTTGATTTGTATATAAATCTGCATTTTTTCCGAGGTTGATGAAATTTTGCACGATTTGATCTTCAAAGAAAGAAGAATCACTAGAAAGGTCACTGTCTACACGAAATTTCGAAAGACCTACCATCCCCATTACCTACCCCGAAAGGAAAACTTTTTGATGAAACTTTACACATTTGACATTCAAAATAAAATGAACATTACTGTCTTCATCAGTTTTCGAAAAACTCTGCGAAAGTAGGTGTAGATGTATATATATATATATATATTTTTTAAATATATTATATATTAAAAAAAAAGGAAAATCTCTTACTACCAAATGCGGAAAATGTTGTTTTTGTCGTGATCAAGGATTTAACCGCCGCCCCGGGAACCTTTACTGGATAACCAACACCTCTGCCATAGGTCACCCCAAGTGGTTCACTACGTTTGTTGATTTAGCAGGGATGCCCGGGTTCATGGGGTGAGGTTTTTCTAGGTCTTGGAGGCGGATGACCAGGACACACTGAACCCCAGATTCCTACCCACCCTTTAAACCCTTTTCCTTCCCAGAACTCTCCTCTCTTCCTTTTCCTTAAAAAAACCCTCCACACAGCATCCCCAAAGATGACATAGGCCCTGAGGGAAATGATTTTCCTCAGGGCCTCCTGTGTGGAGCTCATGTAAAAAAAAAAAAAAACCAGCCGAGGAATCGAACACGGGACGCCTAACGCCTAACGCGATACCAACTCAACCTCTTTCAAGATAATTTATTGTTGTGAGACGTACATATGACGTAGGAAGCATATCTGAATTAATGAAATTAGTGTCATCGAATATAGCACAACGACGATCTAAATCCTCGATTATATTGAGCGAGTTTACAAACTACTAACCGGTAAGTTTAAAAGCGGGTGAATCGGCGAGTGAGATTGTCATGATGACACACAAAACTGTCTTTTCGCTCAGTAGCACAGTAGCAGCTAAAATAACGACTCTCGCGCAAACCAATTCTGTCGACACTTTGTAAAAAACTTGAACTCGCAGCTAGCGTCACACGCTAGTCAGTAGCGAGAATTACGGCTCCCGCATGCGAACTAATTCTGACAGTTACAAAATCAGATGTTGGTAGGCCGCCATCTTGAGCGAGTAGCGAGTAAAGTTGACCACCTTTCAACTTTTTTCGTAGATTTTCCACAATCTGCTAGTCGGCAAGTAATGCGATGACACTGAGCGAGTTTAACAGATAATGAATTTCCCAGAGTAGTTTGTAAACTCGCCCAATGCCATCGAGGCTTTAGTGGCAAACTTTATCAAAAATCTATATTTTATATTCATGAAAGAAACACGTGGAGAGAAGTTTAGTTTTTCAAACAGAAATTTCTTATTATTAAAATCGTACACAATCCGTGTAATACTTGTGAGATCTAGGCTTGCGACGTATATACGGAATATGTTCCAAGCCGCGCCAATCTTGACATTCCGGCTAAGCAGAGCTTTAATCAACTGACAAACCGGGCCGTACTATGTTATTTCGATAAAAAGGTGTTTAAATTAAATGAGTAGGTAAGTTTCTTATCAATAATCATTAGGTTGAAATAACTTTTAAGGCTTAGAGTGCTCTCACGAGGCCACCTGGGATGAAGCTAAGTGACGGGGACACAGCCTTCGTTACCTGGGCTTATGGCCGGGGATCGCTTTCAATATAATAGGCTTTTCTCGAATGTGTTTCCTTTTTTTTATTTTCAACATTAACCCTAGAAGCCCAATCATATTTTGCTATCTAAAAAGCCCAATCGTAGGTCAAATTTACCCACATGAGTAAATTCACTTGTAACATAGTTTATTTATTTTATTTTATTCATTTTTTTTCATTGGATTCGTGAAAAAATGATTTTTATTTATTTATTTATTTACACGCCCATAGGGCTTTATTTTGTGTAATTTTTTTTTTTTTCATTATTTATTAGTATTAACTATTTATAAAATGAAAAATTGCATAATTAGAATAAAATTTATTTTTATTAGACTTTGAAAAAACAACTATTACTAATTAATACAAAAATTTGGTACATAATGAGATCCTTTCGGTTTGCTTCTTTTATACTAAAAATATTAAAAAAAAACTAAACAAAATCTTTTTTTTCTACTAACTAATAAATGTTTTATAACAATTGAACAGTTAAATACAATTATCTTTCTTTATTAACACATTTAAAAATTACAAAAAGCCTAAACATAGGTCATATTGACCTACAACAATATGACAACTCTAATATGAAGGGACTTACCAAGGCAACACCGCCGTCTCCTAAAGGCTCTTGGCGGGTACTAAGTTGGTTCGATCAATCAGTGCAATAAAGCATAAAGCAGATATTTGTGTGCGTATAGGTAAAAACGACCTAGATTGGGCTTCTAGGATTAAAACGCAAAAGTTGTTTCTAGGGGTGGCGAATTTACTAAATTTGGTGATTTTATTGAAAAAGGTTCGGATCTCCGGAGATTTGCAGGCTAATTCGCACGATTTTAACCGATTAGAGTATTTCTAGGAAAATCGGCTGTCGGGAGGAAATGGTCCGATATACCTGCTGATCTCCTAGGAGAATACTCTGCATTAAGCCTTCGTGGAAATTGAATATCTGCCTTAAACAAACCGAGAGTGATTTTCCTTTGATAAATATACTTTGTAAAGGAAGAAAAATAAATTCACCGCTTACTGATGTGAAAATAATTCTCAAAAGCAAAATTAAGGCTTGGTTATGTAAGTAAATCTCCTTCTGAGCTCTTCAAAAAATTTAATATCCTTGGTTTTAGTCAAAACAACATAAAAAAGATAATTATCCACGCACACAAAAACCTTCTTGTTTGTTCTATACTTTTGCATTTTTAGCTAATTATCTGTGTTGCTATTTTTGTTATGATTTCTGTATACAATAATTTTAAATCTTCCATGTACGTAAATTTTTGGGCAACACGCCTGTTTTTTGTACTAAAACAAAAATAAATAAACCTAGAAAATCTTTACAAAATTTATTTATTTATTGTTTGAAACATTTACAGAGTGTTAACAATTATTACAATAATAGAATTACCGTTGGAATGTACATATATATTAACACTCCAATAAGAAATGTTCACAGCATGAGTAATAAATGTTATGTTGCTACTAGACGGAAATAAGTAGTAGTCATAACAGAAATAATGATAATCAAAATGAAATAAAAAGCGTAGTAGTTGTTTGGTTCTGAAACAGTTTTTGAAAACAAAACTTAATCCATATTCCTCTATTCCTTCCATCATGTAATCCATTTTCTTCTTCCTTTCCTCAAAGTCTCCACCAGGAAAAGAAGATGTGCTTACCTACATGATGAACAATATTGACACCCAAGTGCACAATTACCCACTTGTTATCAGTTGCATTTCGGAAGTGATATGGATCACAACTCGTTCTCGTAAAATATCGCAAGTAGTCGCAAATAATCGCAGTTTCGTTGCTTTTTATAAAATATAATAGTGTCGTGCATAAAATCTATGTTGTGCAATATATATGTGATAACAGAAACGACACTGAGCAGCAGCCTTCAGAAGACGTTAAAGGTAGGAGATTCCCTTCAAACCGATTCTCCTTTGATCTGCCTTCAAAACACGATATATGGTCTATTTCGATTACAAAAGGGATTTACAGTCCGCAATCTCGTGTCGTAGCATTCGGCTGCGACAGTAGTGTCAAGAAAAAAGAATGAAACCCTCCTGATTCGCTACTCACCCCCTCTCCTTCCCATCCCTCCCCATCCCTTAATGCCCCACTGCTCCCGAAATTTGATAGTTTTAATAGCGCGAGTTTTTGATTATTTTGGAGACCTTTGAAAAATTCAAAAATTGAAAATTATTTCATCTGTAAAAACAATATATATTTACAAAAAAATATGTTTAAATTAGAAGGCCTGAAAGTTAAATATTCATTTAAAATACTAGAATTCCTTATAAAGATTTATAATTGAAATACGCTTTGAAAGATTATAAAAAACATAATTAGTTATAGTTAAACAATAATAAAAGGTTCCTTTCGTAACTAGACTTCAGATTTTAGATTTTTTTCCGTATTCATTGAATCATTAAGTCCTTATTAATTTAAGTAAATAGACATCTCCGGGAAAATCATTTTCCTGTTTTACCTGTTTTTCATCAAATATACGAGTAAATACGAATTAATAATGTTCAAGATCAGGATTTAATTAAGTTGTTTATCGATCCCGAGCGCTTTTGATGGGAAACAATTTTTAATTACAATTTGAAGCCCTAAGAACGTTTTTAAAGGCCTAAAATTATAGAACATTCTGACAAAAACAAAATCAAAATAATATATTACACAAGCTGGTTCCCGGCATGCGTTGCAATGCTTTATACAAAGAAATAAATGGTTTCTCCCTGCATGTCCTTTTCGTGCGTCCTCGTTCCCCTCTCGCGTCCCCTTCCCATCCAGCGATCCCCATCCACCTTCTCCGGCTTTCGATTCTCCTCTCCCGCTCCCACGTCCTGCCAATCCTCCTCCCGCGATCCATATATTCAGTACCAGTACATTAAGTTTTCAAACAGCTCGCGAGCCACCTATTATAAATTTTTTAAGTCAAAATTTTCATTTTTCGTATATAAAAAATATTCATGTTTGTATATTACAAGAACAATCAATCAAATTTGTTACCTCAAAAAGATACCTAATAATATCTTTAATTTAAAGGGTTAATTCGATTCAAAATATTATGTAAGTAAGTACTTCCAATCAATTCATTAATTTAACGATTTTGTAAAATAGAATTTGCAAAATATCATTCTCAAATTTTCGACAGTTTCGCAAGAATTTTTGTGACATGGGCGTGATATTTGACTCCTCATTTAGCTTCAATGAACATATAGATACAATTTCAAAGAGTGCATCACAAATACTAGGATTAACGCTAAGTATCACAAATTGCTTTAAAAGTGCAGATTAACTTTAACATTATACAAATCAATTGTGCGAAGTATTCTCGAATACGGATCCACTAATGGTTTCCCAATAATGAGATTCACAATTATATAATCGAATCCATACAAAGAAAATTAAACCGTATAATTGTTTATCGCGAAGGTTTATCAAACCAATTTGGAACGTATAACGACCGAATTCTACACTACAAACTACATTTTCTGACAGCCAGATGGAAACTTTCTGATTTATTGCTTCTACACAAAATTCATCATGCATTAGTTGATACACCAAACATTTTATTCCAAATTAACACTAACACACCACCAAGAAATTCAACAAGGAGGATGCAATATATTTTCTATATAGCTACCTATCACACAAATACAGGATATTTCTCCCCTACACCACGAACATTAAGACATTATTATTTTTTATTTTTTTAATTGTACAACAGATAAATAATCCAATTACCGTACAATTTTCTCATTTTGACAATCTTAACACCTAAGAAGATGATCATTATACAAAAAAATCTTAAGGCTATCTAAAGAAGAGTTGTATACATATAATGTTTTTGATATTTCGTTCAACAGTACCATTCCTCTTGTTATGCCTTGCTGTGCTAGAACATCTGTTCTGCCGTATGGTATTTTGAACAAGTCGTATCGACGACTACGACTGAAGTTTTCAGGCACGTATAAACCATAGCATTCCAAGAGGAATGGGCTGTCAATATAGTTATGGATTATGTTAAAACTAAGAATTGCAAGATTTGCATAACGTCTAGTTTCCAAACTAACTCTATTTGTTGCCTCAAGTAACTCCATATGGTGCATGAACCTCGGATAAGTTCCGTGCATTCGTACCTAAGGAATTTTTTCTGGATTTGTTCCAGCATATTAATATATTTAGTCTGGTGCGGAGTCCACACACCACTAGCATACTCTAGCTTACTTCTTATGACGCCATCGAACATGGCTATCATTGCATCTGGGTCATCAAATTGCTATAATTATAACCCTATACACTGCTTTAACAATGAAATTGACATTTTTAATGACCCGTTAAAACAATATATTTTACCACCAATCATATAAAGCTGATATTGTGATAAAGACTTTTATTCAAAGACAGGAATATTGTACCTACTAAATCATTATCCCATCAGCACTGGCGATTAGTCGGTTCAGCCGGAATGGGCTCTTGAAGCGGTTCCTACTCCAACTCCTTTTTCAAATCGACCACTCCTAAAGAATCCTGCCCCGGACTCGATGCTCGAACCCGCACTGGAGCGCGGGCTCGGGCTCAAACGCGGAACTCGGAACGCGAACTCGAACCCGAATGCCTCTACCTAGAGGTAGAGGCATTCGGCCCGTGTCGGCGTATTTTTTATATGAATACCTCACAAGAGTCCCAACTGCTCCCGTCTGGAGCCAGTGAGACTATGGCATCCCCAATTGGGATATGTTGTGAGGCTGAAGATAGTGGGGAGGGGAAGGAGATGGGGAAGAGGAAGGTGGGAAGTACCTGGCTATTCAGATCTGGTCACCAAACACGGCTAAAGCCATTTCCAGCAACGTTTCAATTCTGAATGGTGGTCTTACACCAGGGCGATACTGAGAGTATCTTCCACTCTGGAACGTGCCGCAAATAAACTATATATTATTTTAATTGAATAAATTGTGGAATAACACAAATTAATCAAATAAAATTTATTTGTCACGCCGGGATTCGATCCCGCGACCTTCGGAATGCGAGTCAAAAGCCTTACCGCTGCACTACGCCGGCCGTCATGCGCGGCGTCCAGGCAGCATGCGAGTCGCGTGGTACTACTGAATGAATGAGTGGCGGGTCTGTGAACTTCACCAAAATGAACCTTGCAGAACATGCGGACGGATGCGACGGGTGACGGCAGACCCGGTTCTAGAGCAGGTCCCGGGTCCGAGTTCTTCTGCGGGTTCTATCCGAGGGTGGGTCCGAGTTCTTGTGCGTCCCGTCTCGGTGCGCTGTAACAGTATCTACTCAGTCCACACCCAAGAACTCGAACCCGGGACCCGCTCCTAGAACTCGAATGCTTTTAAAACGAAGCACTCCTCGGAGGCCTCCGGCAAAATGCAGAACTTACTCATCTCTTATCAGCACAGGTGAGAATAATAAATTTTTGGTGATACTTTTGTATTCTACCTTTCACTCATTCTTGTTTGTCATTCACTTTCGCATATTTAGCTAATTATTTTTATTTCTATTTTTGTTATAATTTCTGTTATACGCTGTATTTAAATCATCCACGTATATAATTTTTTGGGCAACATGCCTATTTTATGTTCTTAAATAAAAATAAATATATAATAAATAAATAAGTATTGCAGATGTAAGGGTCCAAGGCGTTATTTGTGTTTTGAAAGCGTTGTATTGGGTTTCGGTTTTCAAATTATATGGAAGAAGGTTGAAGATTTTAGGAGCTAAAGAGATGAATTAACTTCATTAAATAATTTTCTCTCTCTTCGGTTGGTTCACTTCTAAAGGCACCACACTTTACATCTCTAATATTTATGTTCTTCTCGAGTACTTATAAAATATGAGCAAGGATTTGGTTCATTATATCCGCCGTGCTATTTGATTAAGATTTTTTGTAATTTTTCCTTTCATAATTTAATTTTCCGTTCCGAGAGCTGGAAGATTCTTTTTTCTTTTATTTTTAAATGGCAAATAATTAAATAAGCCGCCTTTGGACCTTCCGACCCCAGCGTATCCAACTTTTTCAAAATGCCTCTTGAACCGAATATTAATGCTGAACAAATGATGATATCTATGTAGAAGGTGGCGCAAAAGTCATCAGTGATGACTATCGCCTATCGACTATCACCCTATCGATGCTATAAGTTTTGCAAATAGCGGCAAATATCAGTTCTGCTTTGATATTTTTGAAGTTAACAGATACAAAAAACACGTCAACAAGACATGAGTGGCTATACTCCTAAAGAACGCGGTAAAAAAGTTTTTTGGCGATTTGCTCAGTCCAGCAAGATCGACCGATTTAACCAATCCAGACTTCTTTTTGGGAGGTTTCTTGAAGTTACGAGTCTTTGTCAACAAGTTCCAGACTTTTGAAGCCCTCAAGAGAATATCCGTCAAGAATGCGAGAACCTATTGCCGAAATTTCTGGAAAGAGTGATGGAAAACGCCATAAATTGGGCCCGTACGATCCGAATTCTGGCGGCGGCCACTTGGTCGATATCACTTAATCCTAGATTCATAAAAATACGCCTTTCATACACCCTGAAGTAGTAAAACGCTCATAGAGCGCGCGAAAGGCAATACGTGCGTCTCAGTACCCTCCCGACAGGTTAGAGCTCAGTGTGGCGCCAAGGATCTTGACGCCTAAACGTGTAGTTGCGCAAATACTACGCCTAAGGTCTCTGAGGTACGTATGTTTATGAATAGTCTAACAATTTTATTAAGATATACTATGCTACCTTTACGGTATGTTGATATGTCCATAGTCAATTTGTTTGTCATCCATGTCCAAAATAATAGTCGTAATTAAAATAAACCACTGACAAGGAGGGCTTTAGTCAAAGAAATATCAAATAAGTTGATCGAGCCTTGTTTACCGCGTCGCCGTGAAGCACCAACTTTGAGGCGATGCCTGAAACGGAACATCGATGCGATTTCAGGCGATACTTTGCCTGATGTACCAGCCGATCCTGGAATACAAACCAGGTAGCTATGCAACTTCTGTTGTTAAAAAAAAAACGTGTGATTAGATTTATCTGCACCTCTTGCAAACGTCTCATGTGCATGAAACATCGGGGAAGTTTGTGCTTAGAATGCTCTGAATGATCTCAAAAATTGTTTTTGAATGTGTTGATCTCAAATAAAGCTTCCTTTCATTAATATAATGTAGTATTATTTATTATTATTCTTATAGTTTAAAAATTTGGTGCACTTAAAAATAGGATGTATCTGTATTTACTGTTACAATGTTCATGTTTATGAACATTGTAAGAGTAAATATAGTTTATGAATCTAGGGTTAATAAACACAATGCAAAAGCAGAACCACAACTTATTCATTAAAAAACTACAGCCAAAGAACATCGTGTGACAACTTTTGCGCCACCTTGTAGAAGTGTGAAAATTTTCATCTTAAAAAAGAGGGGTTTTACAAAAGTTCATCACTTTGCTCAGAAAGTAAAATACTGAATATTACATGAAGTTTAAACAAGGAGCATCACCTAGGGCCGTCTGTTTCAACGCTCGCTAGAGTAAAAGTAAAACAAAAAGCAGTTACTTAAGTTAAATTTCACCAAAATGCGTTTTTCAATCAATTTGACTGCTTGTTTTACGTTACTTTTAACTTTTGTATTTACTTTCCGAAAACCGATAGTTACTCCAGAATTACTCCGCCATATTGGCATATTTGACAGTTCTGTTCGAGGGAAGCTACAAAATTGCGCGTTTCAACATTCAGTAATCATGATAAATATTGTAAAAGACGATGATAGTGACGATGAATTCCCCATTCAATATGTCTTGCAGCGAAAACCAAAAACATTTCGACCCCGCGTCAATAATATGGTCACTTGGAACGATTCCGAATTTTTGGCGCGGTATAGGATGTCGAAAAATCTCGTCAAATTTAAATACAAGGACACATTACAACTACTGGAAGGTAAATTCGCCACCAATTCATTCAACTTCGAGATTTCTTTGACCGAGAAATTGCTGGCTTTGACTCTGTAATAATAAAATGTAATCATTTTAACCGAACGTATATTAAAGCCATGTCAAACAATTAAAACAACATAGTTGTACTTATTTACATATTCTGCCATATTTATATTTGAATTAACGAAGAATGGGAAAAACAAAATGCGGCCGGATGTTTTGACAATTCCATGATGGTGTGGCCGCACCAAAAAATAATGCGGTGCATTTTTTCACGTAATTCCGGGGAATATTCTGCTTTTTAGACTGGCCACACTGACAACTATAACTTTAACGAAAATACACTTGAAATAGCGCGCGGTCCAATTAAAAGTTCTCGTTACTTTAAAAGACGGTTAAAATTTAACTTTAGGACACGATTTAACTTTCTGTTGAAACAGACGGCCCTTAGTAAAAACATACAATTCGGTGAAGAGCTATCACTTTGTGGTTTGACATAATATTATTGATGAAATAATAACTTTGTTTCTGCCACGAAATGGTGGGTATATTTCGCGTTTTTGCATCCGAGAATACTTACGACTTACAGCTCTAGATGCATTTGGAAATTGAGTGTAAATACTGACAATGAAACAAGGCAAAAAGATGTTTGCTGGAATTGGGTGAAAATATGTGTAGGAAAAACAATGGATGCAAGGAAAAAGGATAACCAATCACTTACCATTTTACCTCTGCGAAGGAGCACACAATACAATCACAGTGTAGTTTCACCGATACCTCGAGGAAATTATCGTCACAACAAGTAATAAGTACGTATTGTTTATTTTTGAGGTAGTCAAATACCTTCTTTTTAGTTCAAAAAATGAGAAACACCAAAAATTTGATTAAAATTCTTCTGTTTTTCAAATACAAATGCATTCGAGTTTGCTATATTTCTTGTCATTGTTCCAAATAAAAAATGCTTTTCTCACAAAGTGACATGGTTAGGCAGAGGTAGATACTGGATAAATGACATCCTGGCAGAAATCATGCATATTCTCAGTTTAAAACCAAAAACCAATACACTCATAAAATTCACAATTATCCGTTAATCTCCTCACCAGTTGACGCTTTGCCCCTTTTGGTATAATGAGGTAACTCAGTAATGAATGATGAATACTTGGAGCAGGTAGATGAGTTTGTGTATTAGGGAAGTATGTTTACGAGAGATAGGAAGACTGATAGAGATATCAAAAGAAGGGTAAATGCCGGTAACTCCATTAATGGAGAACTGAACGCCGTTGGCGCCAACAAAAAAACTGTCTAAAGAAGCGAAGCTAGCCGTCCATAATGGAGTGCTGGTACCTACCCTGATGAATGGCAGTGAGGCATGGAACTGGCAGAGAAAGGATGAAAGTAGACTGAATGCTGTAGAAATGAGATCCCTGAGACGTATGTGTGGTACAACCATGTATGATCGTGTGAGAAATGTACAGATCCGCAAAGAATGCAAGGCTCATGGAAGCGTAATGAATAAGATTAAGAAAGGGACGCTCAGATGGCTTGGGCATGTAGAGCGAATGAATGAGGAAAGGAGTGCAAGGAGAATATATGACGAAAATGTGATGGTAGACGAAGTCGGGGACGCCCGAGGAAGACATGGCACGATGTTTCTTTTCTCTGTTACCATGTTGTATTTAATTTTATGCTATCTCAATTTTATTTTATTCCATTTTATAATTTGTTTCACTTTATATATCTGTAAAAATAGACGATGTACTTTTTTATTACTTTAATTTGTACCCTGATGATACTTATGTTAATCGAAACCGGTCGGCTGCAATAAATTAAATACATTTGGTGGTTACAAACAAAGATTGTTCTGTTTCATAAACACATTACATTTACCCAATAGGTATCTTGAAAGAGAAATTAATTTTTTAGTTATATCTAATTAAGTTTAAAACGTGTTTTTGTGATACAAATTTGGCAGATACGCAAAAAGCTCTTAGTGGCTCCGAAATAATATGCTAATAGGGGCACTTCAGTTGTTAACAATACTACTATTTTTAAACAGTTGGCTTACTTTACATGTTGAAATTGGATCAAAATACTATTTGGGAGACGGGTAAGGGTACCGCAGCTCCGGAAACCATATTGGATATCCAACACCCCTGCCATAGGTCACCTATCGCGTGGTGGGCCGGATCTCTCGACCCATCGCCTTGCTCCGCATTGGGAGGGATAGATTCATTCTTTCGTCACTCCTGAACACATTGACGCTCAGTTTCCTACCCACCAATCATTTCTTTTTTCGTCCCACAGAACCTCCTTTACTTCCTTTCCCTAAAAAAACCCTCCACACTGCATCCCCAAAGATGACATAGGGCCCTAGGGCAATTTTTTTTCCTCAAGGCCTCCTAGGCAAGAAAAAAATCATAGAAATTTTACTTGTATTCATAAACAAATTAAATTTTGAAAACCAAAAAAAAATCTTTCGTGTGTGCTTATGTGAGCTTTAAAACGCTAGTTTTATTTATTAATTTATTTATTTAAACGCCATAAAATCACAGGGGGGGGGGGGGGTATCAGCATTTAAATAATAACGAAAAAATAATAGTTATACAATATTTAAATGATAAACATACTAGGTTTATATAAGACCTGATATAAAACAATATGAAGTATGTGTGATAAAGGCTAGTAAATAGGTATGTGATACAATTATGTGTTACAATAAAAAAAAATATGAAAACTTAAGTTTACTTATATGGAAATGTGGTTAAGCACTAGATTAATGAG
Organism: Glyphotaelius pellucidus; assembly: GCA_936435175.1. Taxonomy (NCBI): domain Eukaryota; kingdom Metazoa; phylum Arthropoda; class Insecta; order Trichoptera; family Limnephilidae; genus Glyphotaelius; species Glyphotaelius pellucidus. The sequence continues at coordinate 24,707,493 of OW386558.1, read as the reverse complement.
CTGAATTATTTCTTTATCCAATTGCCACACAGTAGTGCGTGCAACACTGGTCGCGTGACCGGGGTGTCGCAGCGATCGCTTCTCAAGGGAAAGGAACCTACGTCATTCCAGTCCCGACGCTGCCCTCGAGAACACGCTGCTAGACTCTAGATTCAATTTAAATTTCCATTGCATCCCATCCGCTACCGCGTTATTTATCTGTAAATGTTGCCTAATTTAATAAAACATAAAAACGTGGCGAACTCTTTAATTTCTCTGAACACAAAGACCCTTCCGCGGAGTCTCGTAGGTAAGTATCTTCCACAGCTCAAAAGGAAGTCCAAAAAGTAAGATCTCGCCACACTTACGTTTAACTTAACTTTAACTTACGTTTTCGTTAAATCGTATTCATAAAGGAGTACTAGGAAGATAATTTTTTTTTTCTTCAAAATTCGCAAATTCACTTTGTGGCGTCATCATTAATTTAATGAAAACAAATAACTTTGTGTACACCACTATTTAATTAACAATATCAACATGTTTCGAAAACTATGTTTTGTTCGTCAGGATAATAAGTTTGTAAAAAATAACATAAGACAAACAAGTATAGACAAATTAGAACATAGACAAAATATTAGAAAGAAGAAGTAATTAATTACTTAAAATATCATAAAAAACAATGATACAAAATAAAATATAAAAATTATTTTGGAAACAGTTCATTCTTTTAATATTAATAAAGGTTTAAAAATTTTACACACTAATACAACGGGTATACAATTAGATAATTTAGAAATTTTAGAAATTGGGAACAGTGTTAATAGTAAATTAAATATTATAAATAACCAAACGTTTTTTAAAAATAGCCATCTTTTAAATTTATTTTCGTATTAAAACTTATATATATAATAATTTATTTTGTTATTTAGACTTCCTATTTTGTTTTAATAGATTTTTTATTATGTTAATGTAATTTTTTACCCATCCTAAATACGATGGACACCTTTTTATTATGTTAATGTAATTTTTTACCCATCGACAACACGTAATGTAAATATTAGGATAAAGGAGCATCTTCGTTGCCTCAATAATAACGGTTTTTCAGAATTCGCCAATCATTTGATCGATAAAGATCATACGTTCTGTCATAGCACCGGTGCTAACATCTTACATAAAAGCGGGCATGGTAACAGCACCGGTGCTAACATCTTACATAAAAGCGGGCATGGTAACAGCACCGGTGCTAACATCTTACATAAAAGCGGGCATGGTAACAGCACCGGTGCTAACATCTTACATAAAAGCGGGCATGGTAACAGACTTAACAATTTAGAGGCACTAGAAATTAAAAAAGCTGTAAAAACCAAAAGTCATATACTTAATAATCAATTAGACATATCAAGTAGTCCAATATTAGGTCAGTTTCCAATAAACCCTTAAATAAAAATTCGCGTGCTCCTTACCCCATGCCAGTTGATGCTTTGTTTCTCCAGATTTATTATTGTAACCCATTAGTCACATAATTATCTTTCGGTTTTTTCCATTACTTGTGTACTTATGTTAATGTATTTTATGGCCATCAATGTATTTGTTGCATTTGTATCATGTTGTCTCCCTCTATATTTGTGATTATATATAAGCACACACTATGTACTTATTGTTTAGTATTAATTTGTACCCTGAAGATGCTTGATTAAAGCGAAACCGGTCGGTTCATAAATTAATAAATCTCGTGGTTTTAAACAAAAAAGTATTTTATTTTATTAGAAATTTTTTTAAAAATATTTATGTTCAAGTGAACACATTCCTGTACCTTTCTTGTATGCGAAATTGATTCATTTAAAACTTACCTCGTTTAAGAAACCCACGTTTTCCTAAGAAGCCCAGTCTTGTTTAGATTCGATAAAGAAAATCACGCAAATAAACAAAAAAACATGGTAGATTAAAGGAATTTCTTGAAACGGTGGGTTTTCTCGATTGGAATTAATTTGCGACAAATCCGAACCGAATTGAGTTTCATTCGAGCGAAAATCACCAACCATGTAGAAATGAATCAAACCTAACCACGTAGAAGGAAAGTATGGGTAGTGTTACCCAGGGAACCGTTCAGTGGAAGATAAATACCTCACACATAGCAGAGGTGCTTGGGTTCAGGAAGCTTGTCCAGATCTTGGCAGCGTGTGTGTATTGTGTACGAAAGGTCGGTTGAGGGATGATTGACCTCTCCAACCGGATTCTCTAGAACATAGATTCTCAACCTTTTTTTGCCTACCGCCCCCTTTGAGAATATTTTTGTTTCTAGCGCCCCCCCAACCGCTTTTGCATACCATATGTCGTTGTGAATCTGAAACAGTTTTATAAATTATACTTACCACAACGGGGGGGGGTGTAATGGGATGGGATGGGTTTCTCTGGGTCTCCCGAGAGTCAATTTTTTTTTACATACTCTCTGTCGCGAACAGCTAATGCCGCGATTACACTGTAATATTACGTGATCGTAAAATAGAAAATGCCTCCTATCATATTTCTGGGAATAAGATGGTTACAATGAGAACAATTAAAATGCATACTTAATTTATTAACATTGAAAACACAATTTGGCATTTTTTTAAAACACATCTATCTAATGAGAAAGTTGTAACTTAAGTTAAGTTACAACTTAAGTTAAGTTATTAATTTTTAATTCCAATCAAAAAAAAAAAAAATCATATTATCCAATTCAACGTAGATCTGAATGTAATAGAATCTTTCAGTTCTATTTTCATCCACTTCCCGAACTATCGAAATACGTAAATTTTCACACACGTGATAAAAATGATAACAATACACACAATAACAAAAATTAACCAATATTAATGTTGACTTTGATTTATTGTGTTATTATACGTGATTAGAGTTTTTTTGTTTATCTTTTCCGACCATATTTTTTACCAACCAACGCTCCCCATTTTTCTCTGGGTCTTCTACCGCCCCCCTGAAGGTCTCAAACGCCCAAAAGGGGGCGTTATCGCCCACGTTGAGAACCACTGCTCCAGACCCATCGCCTTAACCCGTCTAATCACAGGAGACCCAAGTTGTCCCAAAACATCATATGCCGTTATAATAACAGGAGACCCAGATTGTCCCAGAGCGACCGTGCATTATTAAAAGTTAGATATCTCTCTTCCTGTCATATAAAAATTTGTGATTTCTTTTATGTTAGAGAGCAAAAGAAATGATGCTTCTTATTGTTTTAGAAATATACAAGCTATATTGATTAGATATTTTACAAACCTGATCATAAGTGACGATTTTATTTTGCGCCAATTTGTGACGTAACAAACACTAAATTTAAAAATAAAATTGTATGAAAGTTGTAAAAAGTGAGGTAACAGTTTCATTACAAATTTTCATATGAAAATGAATCTGTATTTAAAACTTTAAGTTTATTTAATTTAACGTATTTTTTTGAGGAATCCCCAGGTACGTATTTTTAAGCCAATTTACATTTTCAATATAAAAATTTTAATGTTTAAAAACAAAAAAATTGATTTCTACTAAACACATCGGAAAGATTATTTTATCTTGATTTTAGAACAATTTTTGTTTTTGCAAAAAAGTTACAAAATAACTAATAAAAAAGAACATTTAAAATGCATGGCAAGAATCGGGAATTTTGCACGCAAATCTTGACAGGCAAAAGTTCAAAGATATTATTTTCTCATTATTCGAAGGGTTAAACCGCAGAGCATGAGAGGGATGGATTCGTATGTACCAACCTTCACCTTATTCCACACATACCTTTTTCTTTCCCACAAATCCTCTCCTGATTTTTTTAAATCATCGGGGCACAACCATATTACGTCAAAGGGTCAAAATATTTCCTCACTGCAATTAAATCTAAATAAATGGATTATTTCTGAACATATTCGAAAAAACTAATAACTTCTTTTAAAAGGTGATATAATACCAATAAAAATTTTATATATTGAAATAACACAATAATTTTATATATTGAAATAACACAATAATTTTATATATTGAAATAACACAATAATTTTATATATTGAAATAACACAATAATTTTATATATTGAAATAACACAATAATTTTATATATTGAAATAACACAATAATTTTATATATTGAAATAACACAATAATTTTATATATTGAAATAACACAATAATTTTATATATTGAAATAACACAATAATTTTATATATTGAAATAACACAATAATTTTGTTTATAACCACGATTTATTTTTCCACTACAGACCGGTTTCGCTTTACATAAGCTTCATCAATTTCTATATGCCCTGATGAAGCTTCCAAGTGAAAATAGTTATTCATAAAATGTAGGATCCGAAACTTTATTTTCATTAAAGTCTACATTTTACCGTGAAAAGCGTTGTATTTTCTCTTTCTAACCCTGTTTATATCACATTTCTCACTATGATAATTAGGGTTCCGTGCCAACTCAGAATCTAGTCAACTCAACACCTCCTTAAAAATTCATTAAAAACTATGAAAAAAATAATTTTAAAATAGTCCATAACCCTAACCTAACGTAACCCATGTAACCATTTTTTTTTTTAGATATTTTTTCATCACTTTTAATGACTTTTCAAATGCTTTGATTTCGTTCTGAGTTTTCGATCACCAAAGGAGGCACAACAATTTCTATGAAACCTATATACGTTGTTCCGAAAAGCAAACAAATTAGCCTGACGGGTTAAAAAACACTTAAGGGTCCACTTTTCGAATTTCGACCGATTTCTTACATATCTCCCTTAAACATTTGAAGTTTTTAAGCTCTTAAAAAAATAAATGTAATTTTTGAAGATAATATCTAGATACGTTCCACGCAGAAACGCAAATTATATGAAATTCCCTCGATAGAAAAAAAATCGCAAAGTATGCTCCGAAAATTATTTAAAACAAGTCTATTTCTTTTATTTTACAAGTTATATTTGTGAAAAAATTCACAATGTTTCTTTAAATGATACTTAAGATACGTTCCACGAGATTTTTGCTCTATTTTAAACGAGTCATGTTTTATTAATTTCGCTTCTATTTTATGACTTAAAATATTAGCGCGCTCTGACCAACATTCGTAATTACATTTCTCTCCATCTTCTTCTTTTTCAGCCGAAGAGTGCCGCCTTAACAAAGAATCCCGAAGCAAGACATAGGCTCTGAGAGAAATTGTTTTCGTCAAAGCCTTATGTGTGAATTAAATGAAAAAATAAGTGTACACTCTGTCCAAGTGCCTACAGAGGACATAATGTTATTACAGTCCTGGTGTTGAGCTGGGAACAGGTAAACATGGAGTATGGTGTGTCCAGTAATCCACTTTGAGGAGGTTGTCGAGGGAGAGCACGCGCTAACTAATGGGACAGTGTTTATCAAACAAACAATATCAACATCGAGAGCCTACAATCCAAACATGTGTTGGTAAAGGGACAACAGTCATTGAAGTATTGAACACTATTAAATTTATACTTTTGAATGTAGCTATAACTTTGTGGTTATCCATTACAAATAAATGGAACAATATAACTTTGTTAAAACCATATTTAAAAAAATACGGGGATAAATATTCTTCATATTAACCATTAAGGAAAACGCTTAGATAACTTGGAAGCCTTGAAAATAAAAAAAATACCTTAAAAATAATGAGTCCATTATCAATAAACCAAAAATATTATCTTTTAGCCCAATCCTGGATATATTTCCAATCAATGTCCGTTCCTTTTCTCCCACACACTCTTCATTCATCCCTGGCCACGCCCCCAACCCCTACCACAACACTTAGTAATAATACATTGTACCCACCCACTGTTATGTAATTGTCAACTCATTGTATGTTTGCCCTGAGGAAGGAACGGTCGTTCCGAAACCGGTCGGCGTAGATAAAATATAAAGTGGTTTTAACAAAGATTGTTTCATTTACTATTAAATTTGTCTTTTTTCGGGTAATTGTGTGCGTGATGTATTATAATTTACATTTATATTTTTTACATTAACTCCACGCGGGAGGCATTGAGGAAAATAGTTTCCATCAAGAGCTGTGCAATATTTAAGGATGCCGTGTGGAGGGTATTTTAACCCGCCCATCGCGTCTTTATTTTAACGCGAGGTGTCAGGCGGGGTCGCTAAGGACCCCAAAAATAAATATGATTAAATTGTTGTTATATAATACATTGTATGTGTTATTTCAACTGATTATAGTTGGGTGATAAGAGCTGCATCAAAATAAAACAAAATAATTAACAAATAGATATTTATTTTCAATATGAAAGCTTTTAAAAATCAACAAGGAATATTTTTTCTAATTTTGAATCTTACTTTTTTAAACGTAAACTTTAATAAAAAAACAATATCCATCAAACTTAAACCTATTTGAGATTGATACAAACTTATGATTTTTACAAAAAAAATCAATAAAATTCAATGAAAAAACATATGAACTTGATTTTTCTTTGTATTTCGTTGATTTTTGTTGAGCCTAACGCCGAAACACACGTCTACATCTCACAACGTACATGCGCAGACTGAATGTCGGCGGCGCTAGCGTCAAGTATAATCCCTTTTAGGAAGCTACCTAAAGTAAGGAATCAGTGGGAACATTTAAAATGTACATAATTCGCATTTCTGTACAACCTGGGCTTTTAAAGACCCCACGCGACAGGTCGAGGGTTAAAGAAATTGCGGAGAGAATCTGTGTCTTGAGGATATCCTTGTTGTAGTAGGAACGAAACACAGAGGTCGGCAAATCATTGCACAGCAGAGCTTTGTAGAACTCAACAGTTCCGTTCTCAGTTAACAAATGTCAAATGTGTGCAAATGTTGGGCGTGCGTTTGGCGTGTTTCACGGTGCATATTTGATGGAAAACCGGTTTTCCGGTAGAACAAAGGTATCATTCCCATCCGACACGTGTGCTCCAAAGTTCCCAATCCGTTTTCAGAAATTTGGGAGGCGGATAGGAACCATTCGATAACCAACACCTCTGCCATAGTTTACCCTAAGTGGTTTGCTTGTCCAACACTAATGCCGGCGCCAGACATGTATTCAAAGATGTGTTCAAATAAGTGTTCAAATGTGTGGCACGGGCATTTGATACTATTGTCACACATTTGAACACTTTAGTGCGCTTTGCCGTTTCGTGTTGTTTTTCTAGCGCACATCAAAGGGATCAGTGAACAAATGTTTGTGTGCCTGCCACACTGCGCGGGGCCCAGTTGATGTCTATTTGAAAACTGTGAGCTCAAAGAGAGGGATCAAATCTTTGAACACATATCTGGTAGGTACAACAATATGTGACCAAATGTGTGAGCAAAGTCTTCAAACAAGTGATCACTTCTTTGAACTTCTGTCTGGCGTAGGCATAATTTTATTCGGTTGACATTCGTCACATGAGAACGGTTCGTTCGTACGACTCGTACTTGAGTTCAACAGCTTGGCTGTGAAATGATTTGCCACTTTCTGCGTTTCCTCCTTCTAACCACACGAATCTCTTTAAGATATCCATGTTTACTCCTCACTCCCCTCAAAAAGACCCTTCACACAAAGATGATGTGGGCCCTGAGAGAAATTATTTTCCTTAGGGCCTCCTATGCGGAGTTAATGCAAATATGGAGTGCCAGCCTGGCAACTCCTCCAATAATTTGACAAAGTCTCATCATAAATAATGAAGTATCCACTTTGCAGTGAATGGGCCACATTTTCTCGCCTTTACCAGCTGATGATATTACGATAAAATTTTATTCCGTAAAAGTTATTTTCTTGATTTATTCAGCAAATAAAGATAGTTTCCAGGTATTTGCGATATCTTCCAAGCAGTGGCGGATTTGCAGTCTTGGCCTCCCTAGGCCCCAGGCCATGCAGTAAGTACCAGCCACCCCTTTCTCAGTACCCCCATCCACCAGACTACATAATGAATTTACTTTATTGCCAAATTTTATCGAAATCGATTTAGATATTTAGCTACAATAGCTGCTAGTTTGTAATACTTTATAATGTTACAAGGATAATTAATTGCACATTAAAAGAAGGGTTTTAGGTTTTATTTATTTAACTAGTTAAACTAAAGGTGTATTCTCATACAATATGTAATAAGTGTTTCACAATTTGTTACAAAACTCGTCTGCATTTAAGCGCACAAAATCATTGATTAAATCTTCGCAATCCAATTTCCTAAAAATTCTGCCCAAGATCGTTTAACCTTTGCTCCGTTACTGTTGTGCGTAAATAAATTTTAACTCGTCGCAAACAAGAAAATGATCGTTCTCCAGAACAGTTACTGGCCGGCAGTGCACACACGTAAGAAGAGCAATATCCTCGTTTGGGTAAATGGTTTGAAGACCTTGAGTTCATAACCATTTCAACAAACTGACAGCACTGTTTCGATCCTCACTTTTTACACTGCAGTGAGCATAAAAGAGACATTCTTCTGAAAAATTGTCTTCTAAGTCAGTAGAATAAACTATTTGCAATGCTTTGGCCTTTTCTTTGACTTCAGACGGGCTTAGTTTGTCAAGTTAGTAATAAAATTAAATTTATTGTAAAGTAATTTGTAAGCATCCTGTCGTTTTTTGAGTTCTTCTGACAATGTATTAATTATTACCAAAAAAGTAGTGTTAGTTTTTTTTTTATCATTTCGCGACCGTTTATTTCTTGTTATCATCAGTGACTTTTTTGTCACGATTGGCCGCCCCTAATATTGAGCCGCCCTAGGCCCGGGCCTACTTGGCCTTAAGACAAATCCGCCACTGCTTCCAGGTTCCGAGTATGTCATAAATTTGGATTGTTTAAAAATACGTTTGAAAATCTACAGCTTCGAATCTTTGGACGTATGGAATGGTTTCTCGTTATCTTTGTATTTATGGGTTAAATTATCCATTTTGCAATGAACCTTTCCCATGCGATAATTTCTCGGAGCAACGTCGAAGATTTCCTATTTCAAATATCTAACCCCGTTTTGCTATCATAAATACTATATCATAGCGATAGCACACATAACTGGTTCAATATTCTGTTTGAAGCACCGTAGAATAACAATTCTTGGTGAAGGTTTAAGTGCTGCCTTAATTTTTTTCGGATTGCATTGAAATGGTAAGATTGAGTTATTATTTATTTAATACAAACAGTATACATATACCATAAACACGGATTACCTACCTATCAAAAAATCGTAGTTAAGTAAGAAATAATAAACAAGAGTACAACAGTTAATTGTGGTTTTTGATTAAGAATTAAAAACAGAGATACAATTACATGCACAATTCTATAGTGCAAATAAAGTTAATACTGATTGAAAATATTTGATAGTATAGCCTTCTTGTATCTAGCTTCCGTGCAGTTAAATAGATCTGCCACATCAGCATATCTATTAGTAACTTCATGTAATCTGGGTACAAGCGAGTGTTTCGTATACTCGGTCCGGTTATTGTAGCATTTAAAAAGGATTTTAGAACGAGTGTCTCTCGTGGGTATATGAAATTCAATAAGTTTAGTTAACTCAGGACTGTCTTTTCTACCATTTACAATTTTGAACATAAATATTAAGTTGGATATAATTCTTCGATCTGAGAGTCTTAATAAATTTAATGTTTTCATCAAGTAATTATAGTTTGTTTTCAAAGAGAATGCCGAGTTTAAAATTAATGTGTCTAAGAAATTTATGTTGAATTATCTCGATTGAATCTGAATGTATTTTAAAATAGGGGGACCAGATTAAGGAGTTATATTCGCCTTGACTACGTACTAAGGATGTACACAAAATTTTTAAAGTTGAAAAATTACTAAAACCTCTGGAATTTCGAAGAATGAAGCCAAGCATTTTCATTACTTTATAAATAATTGTGTTTATATGGGATAAAAAAAATATGTGTTTATCTTTATTTTGTTTTTTGACTGATAATTTTTGTTAGTCTATAATTGTTTATTCTGTAGCCAATAATAATTGATTCCGCCAATGCGTAGTCAAAAGAGATTCTATACTTATATTATAAATGCGAAACTGGGTGTGTTTGTTTGTTACGCTTTCACACAAAAACCAATTTTTTTTTTTTACATGAGCCCCACACAAGAGGCCCTGAAGAAAATAATTTCCCCCAGGGCCTATGTCATCCTTGAGAATGCTGTGTGGAGGGTTTTTTTTTAAGGAAAAGGAGGAGAGGAGAGTTCTGGAAAGGAAAAAGGTTTAAGGGGTGGGTAGGAATCTGGGGTTCAGTGTTTCCTGGTCATCCACCTCCAAGACCTAGACTAACCTCACTGGAACCCGGGCACCCCTGCTAAATCACCAAACGTAGCGAACCACTTGGGGTGGCCTATGGCAGAGGTATTGGTTATCCAATAAAGGTTCCCGAGGCGGCGGTACCCATTTCCGCCTCCCAGATTGAAAAAATTAACAAATCATCCGATATTAAAAATTCTTTCACCAATAAAAAGCTACACTATATGCGAGTAATATAAGCTGTATATAATGGTAAGTTTTTTGCATTATGAAATTATAAACATAAATATATAATATTTATTATACATTTTCTGACGTTAACAAAAGCCGTCAGAAAACAAATCGTTGCCGTGGAAACGATGTTGATATATTTACCGGAAATCGTAGTTAATATCTATCTATCTATCTATATAAATAAAAAAGAATTTTCGAAATGTTTGTACGCGCATCAACTTCCTAACGACTGCACCAAATTTTATAATTCTTTTTTTACTACTGGTGAACTCTGGCATTATGAAATTTGTACAAACAAATTGTAATAGGAGGCACGCGAGCTAGTTAAAAACTCAATGTACCGGGAATGAATGTATGGAATTTGAGAGGGGAGTGGAGTGGGGAGGGGAAAGGAGGAGGAGGCGAAGAGGGAACGCGAGAGGGGAAGGGGACACGGGAGAGGAAGGGGATTCGGAAGGGAAACGGGACGAATGGGAAAGGACACGCAGAGAGAAACAATCTCTTTATTTATTTATTTGAGACACAAACAGGATATTTACAGAGCATTATTTTGGTTAATGTATAACAAATTAAGATACAATATAAATATCCCTTGACTAATGTGTCTACAGTAATAACATTAGCGTATTCACAGACACATGAAAAACAATGTTAGTATTTTTTTTACATAATTTAGAAACTTAAATAGAAAATTTGAAATACATGATAGCTAAATAATATTTAAAGTGTTTATTAAAAATAATAAAACAACATTTTAGTTGCACAAATCATGGAGATATTTCTTAAAACAAGTAAAATTATTCACAAAAATATATATTATAGAGTGTGATTTAGTGAGATCGTTGTAAGATCGTGACATTCTAGATATGGGATTAAAGTATCGCGTATTATTGTTAAAAATTTCGGTCCAAAATATGTCCAAAATATTAAATGGCATAGCAAGGCACGCCGGGTACCAGCTAGAATATTATAAATTTGTACAACGCCCTTCAGGTAATTTTTCACAAAAACAGCACCATTCAAATCATCCAAATATTATCATTTAAATACCCGATCAACGTAATTCTGCTAAATTCTTGCCATAATTCTAAATATTTTTTGGCGTACTAATTCTTGGATGATTTTTGAAACCTGCAAACTGTATAAAATATTCTTGCTTCGCTTTTAAATGATCGCGGTGGTCCCCATAACAAAATACGCCAAGTAATATACCGCATATTTTTAGGAGAAGGTAGAGCCCAGTTTTTGTTGAATAAACACTTAACCTCAAAAGCCTTGGCAAAACCCATTCAAATTTACCATAAAAAATTTAAGCCTTGCCAACAATGCAAATGAAAATTGTAATGTGTTAAAAACCGCCGCAGAAATGGGAACAAAAGGTGTTTTACTTTAACTGCGGACAATATTTCAGAGGTAACATTATTTTTTAGCGTAAAACCAATGTTTTGTAAAGTGGAAATGTTCTAGAAAAAATTCTGTAAAATTAAGTAGCCAAGGACAATTAATTTTTTGGTTCCTTCAAATAAATATTTCAGTTTATACTGACAAAGAAACCATTGGTTTTGAAAAATTTTGATTAACTTGATTAAGGCCCATTAAGAGGAATATAAACTCTAGAAATATTTCAATTCTTTTGCCTTCAAAATTTTAAATCAAGCGTCTAATTTGCACGAGGCAAGTAAGCGAAAAATTGGTTTTTATTTATTTTGTGAATAATTTTATAAGAATGAAAAAAGTTAGAACGTAAAAAACCTCAAAAGTAGTCTTAGCCATAAAAGGGTATTTTTAAAAAATTGTTTCTGAAATTGACTGATAAGCTTCCGGATATCACAACGTAACACCAGAAGTCAGGATTTATTTCAGTGCAGAAATTCTGGGACTAACTACCATATGTATTCCTCTTTGCCCAGAATGCTAATGGAGGGAAATAATTATACCAAGTCAGAGGACATCTTCAATTTATCTTTAAACAAATAAAATATTGTTACTGAGACAATTTAATTATCTACAATAATTACTATATATTTCTTACTATTCACGTGTAAAAGCCTCCAAAAAGGGCGCTAATAAATAAATAAATAACAATTTTATTGTAATTCCAATACATAGAAAAGCTAGTAAAAGCTTCAATTTATCCGTAGCATATTTTTTATGTTCATAATGTAAACCATTTCGTCGTAAAGATTAATCTAAATAGTAACTAAATAGGATTTCATGTTTAACTTCATCTTAACTACCGGTCGAGAATTCAAATTTCACTGAAAGACAGTCTTGCGATCTTACCCTTGCAACTTTCAAAAAATTTTCGAAGTGATAAAAGTTAAGTGATAACTTTTTTAGCACCATTGTGATTTGAAACTCGATAAATCGAAAAATAGCGACACTAAAAAGAGACAAACCGAGAATGAGATAGTATAATCGGTTTCCTTCTTATGCGGTGCTTCGTAGCCTCCCCAATCTTGTCTTCTTTTGTTTTCTTAAGATTTCACTTCTACCGCTTGTGAATTGCACACTCGGTTTTTTTTTATTTTCACAAGAGTCCCAGCTGCTTCCCGCTGGAGCCTGTGAGACTATGGCATCCCCAATTGGGTATGTATGGCTGAAGGGGAAGGGGACGGGGAGTGAGTCATATCTGGTTACCAAACAAGGCTAAAGCCATTTCAAGCAATTTTTCAATTTTGAATGTACAGGGCTGTTCCGATGAGAGCGATTGATTATTCTCGGTACAAGTATTTAAATTAATAACTGAATATCGATATTATTTCATTCAAATTTTGTTTTAATACAAAGCTATATTCAAGTTAGCATTAAAAATAATCTAGTTTTTTCAATAGTATTTATAATTTTTCAAAAATATTTATGCAAAATAATATTTTGTAAAAAAATATTAAATTTTTTGTTTGTAAGACCGCCAATAAATAGACCAACCATTTTCATCACAAAATATGTATGCAGATTTTTAAAAATGAATTTATTGGAACTAAAATTATCTTTCCCAGATAATTTTTTGATTTATTTTACTGTACGATTATATAATTTGAAATGTGTGTTGAATAATGCAATATTTTAATTGAAAATTTAACAAATGTGCCTACGACCAACAGTATAACCTTATTATAATAAAAACAAAAATTTATTTTCAAATTTAAAACTTAACTTTACTACATAAAATAACAGTCTTTCGAAATCAATTTATATTTTTTTGTAGAAGGATCGCGTCGATAGGTCCAGAAATTGATTTAAAAATGGCATATTTCCGGTTGTATCTGGTATACGCGGTATACCAGCGGTATACGCGGTATACCAGTGATATACGCGGTATACCAGCTCAAAAAGAAGACGGAGAGATATGTAAATATGAATGTTAGAGAGAGCGCGCCAATACAAAAAACAATAATATTTCAACGAAAATTGTGAAAATGTTTAATGAAACACGACACATTTAAAATAAAGCAAAAACTCGTTGAGAATGTCTAAATTAGCATTTAAAGAAACACTGTAAACTTTTTCATACACATAACTTGTAAAATAACTAAAAAAAAACAGTTTATAATAATTTTCGGAGCATAATTTGCGATTTTTTTCTATCGAGGGAATTTCTTATAATTGCAGTTTCGGCGTGGGGAACGTATAAATATTATCTTCAAGAATAACATATATTTCAAGAGCTTTAAAACTTTAAATCGGTAGAAATGCGGGAAGTCGGGCCTTAAACACAAAGATTTTTTTTTTCATTTTAATTATGTAATAACCTTTTCCAGAAATAATTTCTGAATTTTTTCAATTTCACTTACGACATATTTCTGTTGGTTTTGTCTTCAGTGGCGTAGGGTTTGTGGGCAATACCTACTGACAGGTGACTTTATGTGCTCAGCAAGGCAAACTTAGTTCCAAGAGCCGGGAATGGTTTTTGTCTCTCTAAAGTAATTTAATTCACTGAACCTGCACGGTGAATATCCATTTACGGGAGCCACCTCGATATATCAACAATGAAATAAAATACCAAAGAGTGGCCCACTTGAACGATAGCTTCCCAAATTTCGGTAGCTGTAGATAAGTTTTCAATTTGGGAGGCAAGAATGGGTACCGCCGCCCCGAACCTTTATTGGATAACCAACACCTTTGGTCAAGTGGTTCGTGATTGGTGATTTATTAGCAGGAGTGCCCGGGTTCATGGGGTGAGGTTTGTCTAGGTCTTGGAGGCGGATGACCAGGACACACTGAACCTACTCCTTAAAACCCTTTCCTTCCCAGAACTTTCCTTTCCCCCTTTTCCTTTAAAAAACCCTCCACACAGCATCCCCAAGGATGACATAGGCCATGAGGGAAATTATTTTCCTCAGGGCCTCTTCTGTGGAACTCATGTAAAAAAAAGTGATTTTAATTAATGTATTTGAATTTATTTTTATTGAAGTGAAAACTTCTGTAGCACCGTTGTGATTTGAAACTTGATGAAACGAAAAATAGTGACACTAAAAAGAGGCAAACACATACATCTATTGGATTTAGCCTGCGAGAGAATGAGATAGTATAATCGGTCTCCTCTTTGTGCGGTGCTTCGTAGCCTCCCCTCTTGTATTCTTGATTTTTCTGAAGGTTTCACCTCTACCACGTGTGAATTGCATTATTCTTCAATTATTTGAAGTGAAAAATTCTTTTGCACCATTGTGATTTGAAACTCGATGAAACGGAAACGAGTGACACTAAAAAAAGACAAACACATACACCCATAGGATATAGCCTGCGAGAGAATGTGATAGAATGAACGCTTACCGCATTGGCCGCTTTGATTATGAGCTCACTTTTCAAGGGTCTTATTGGTTGAGATTTTGTTTATCATTATCTGTGCCACAATCTTATATTTATTATTTTTTATTTTGTTCTCTGCGTAGCTTTGTATATAATGTATATTCTTTGCCTCATATTATTTGATCTATATTTTGTAAGGTCTCGCAAGGAACACTATAGGACTATATATTAATATTATTTATCAAGTGTTATATTTAAGTTTAAGACAATATTATAGTCAACACACTATTTATATGTAAAATATCTGTTCATTTTGACTGTTCTAAAACGGGCAAATTGCCTAGTTGGACAGCCAAAGCTCATTATAACAATGTAATATGTAATGTTTCTCAAAATAAATAAATAAATAAATAAATAAATAAATACAAACATAAATAAATAAATAAATAAATAAATAAATAAATGAATAAATAAATGAATAAATGAATAAATAAATAAATAAATAAATGCACTTGAAGTGAAATAACACAAAACTGCGCTATACAAATATTACGTTATATCAAAATAAATAAATTTATTTGATATTGATGAATCAAAATGTAGGCTAACCATATTTTTGAAGTGGTTAGGTTGTGATAAGGGTCATTGGGAAGCTTCCTCTACCGCCGACCGCGTAATGGGTTTTTTTAATTTATTTATTTTACACACTTTATAAGACAAAAAGTCCCGATAAACTGCTTTTAAGCAATTTTTTTATGAGAAAAACTCTCTTTTTATAACTTTTGAAGGTTATTCCCATCAACGTAATATATCATTGAAGAAGAAGATAACACTTAATCTAAATGAAAATATGAAAGAAAATTTTTTTTTTTCTGTTTTTCTGTGTCTTGTTTTCTTTCATATTTTCATTTAGATTATAAGTGTTATCTTCTTCTTCAATGCTTTTTAGCAGTTTGTCTAACCGGTTATTTACATTTAAAAATCTTATTTTAGTGAGTAAATAGTTATAAAATAAAAATTTAAAATTTTACAGAAATAAAGAAACACATAAATAACAAATTAAAAGTCTTTAGAATAATATGTCATTGTAAGCTAATACAAATTAATTCTTTCAGTTAGCAAAGTCTTCAGTAAATTCACCAATTGTTTGTTTTGGGCACAGTTTTTAATTTCAGCAGGACATATTTAAACAACTGGGAATCATGTAATTTAACGTTATTTGTCCATATTTATTTATATGCTTAGGTAAATTAGCCCTTTATTAAATAAAGGGCTAATTTACCTAAGCGATATTATGGTTGTGTTCCAGCCTGTTTATATATAAAGGTTATTTATGTGCTGAAATATAATTTTTTACCACAGAATTGCTCTCACTGAAATAATTTTGAGACTCTGATAAAAGTATGGAATATTGCTTTTTTAATACATTTTTTTAGCTATTAATTTAACCAATGAATTTTGCACTGATTGAACATGGTTGATATTTGTTTTACAGGAAAATCCCCAAGCTGTTACTCCATACCTTATAACAAATTCAGCTAGAGATAAATAAATTATTCGAAGTGTGCAGAAAGGAACAAAAAAATTTTAGTTTATGCTATCTGTTTACAATTGATCTTAGTCGTGCACATATTTTGTTTATTTGTTTATCCTTAAAAAAAACTGAAAAACTGTTAAAAAAAACTGTTAAACGGTTAAAAACTGAATGCTCTATTCCGGCACAAGCTTTTGTTATTTAATTAAAATTTATGCTCGTTAACACTTAGCCGTGATCCTTCCTTGCTTCCCTCTTTTCCTGTCCATTATGGGCTAGGCTTTCAAACCTTCCAAACTTAACCCATGTGCGAGTCCTACAAAATATTTCTACTTTGAAACATCCATGGTAGAAAGGAAATCATTAAAAATCCACTTACTAATATTTGGATAAGTCGACCCCCTTGGCTATCGCCGTGACAATCATACGTCGTGGGTCAGTCAAAAAGTAATGCCTCCTTTAATTGCCAAGAAATAAAAAATGCAATTACATCGGTCAAAAGCCTATTGACTATTAATTTGACATTTTTTTAATATTATAATCTCCATCTACTTAATCCATAGTTTTGGTCCATCTTTTAACAAGGGCGTGTATCCCAGAGTGGTAAAAAGCACGGTCCTGCTTCCTAAAGCCATCCGCCATAGCTTTTGTCGGACAATAGACATGCTTTAAGCTTTTTAAGGGTAATAACGCATTAAACTGAATTTATTGTGCATTCCTGCTCGAAAAAATCAACCACAATCAAACGCTCTGCATCCCTGAACATTGTTGCCATAACTTTCCCTGCCGATCGCACAGTTTTGAATTTTTTCGTCCTCGGTGAGTTTGTATAATGCCATTCCATTGACTGCCTCTTTAATTCAGGTTCATAATTTTTGTGCAATTGCATCACCATAAACATTTTACAGTCTTTCATGAATGCGAATAAGCGTTTGTCTTCTGCATTCAAGAATTCAATCTCAAAACGCTGAATGATACGAACATTGATATCGGCCATTTTGCAAACGACTGCAGTGCTGCCACCTATTGACGAAGATAGTCATTGTTGCAGTAGATTATAGACGAAGGTTTGAGGAATAGCGCCAAATTCAATTTTTTTACTTAACTAACTTTATTTGATTAGAAAAAAATAGGAGGCATTGGTTTTTGACTGACCCAAGTAAAACCGAAAATCGTCTTTGTGGAGTATTTCTGACTTTTGTACGTAAAGATGAATGTTTTGTTTATACGTTTGGGTTCCTGCACCATTAATCCGATTGCCATGAAACCTTGGTGAGTTGTTGTGCGTACGCCCGCGGAGATTTATTTACTTAATGGTGTTACGGCAGGTATATAATGAGTTTTGCCATGAAAACGGGGAAGGAAGGATGGAGGGGGAGGAGAATCTGAGAAGGTGGAAGGGGAACAAAGAAGGGTTCACGGGAGGGATGACGAGGGAGGGAGGAAGGTGGAAAGAAGTGCGGGAAACGACACGCTGGGAAAGAATGGCAGAGAGAAGGATTGAATAGGAGAAATAGTAACGGTAGGGCAGAGCACGGGGTAAATTTTGAAAATTCATGCTTCTCACATGGATAGCTGTGTGTGGCGTGCACACGCGTCGGAAAACCTATTAGTGTGCGCACCAAAAAAATCTCAACCAATAGGAGCCTTGAAGTGTAGTCATAATCAAAGCTGCGAATGAGCGCAGTTTGACGCTTCGTAGGTACTGTAATGCGTCTTTTCAGTTTCACATCTCAACCAATAAGAGCCTTGATAATAATCAAAGCGGCCAATGAGCGCAGTTTGACGCTTTGTAGCAATAATGACACATAATGCATCATTTTCGTTCTTTCGAAGTTGGGGGCTAAAGTAGTTTTACTTCAAAAACAGAGTGCATCCAAAAGCACTCCAAAAAAAAAAAAGTTAAAACACAAACACTAGTACTTTATAAAACGCAACTTTACAACGTTTTACATTCGTTGAGGCAAAGTTAAAGCATCCATCTACTTTTTAAACCCTCTCGACATTATCAAGAGCCGAGTAAGCCATTAAAACATTAAGCGAGTGCGGACGAGCTTTACACTGAAACAACACTCCTATCTGCCGCATCATTGTTAGTACATTGTTAGTACCGTATTGTTTGACTGCAGCGGCTATGCAGAAACCAACAGTTTCAGTCTGTAATTGGGCTCTTACCTAATGTGTATTTCACAGGCTGCTTTTTTGAAACATTACTATTTTCTATGTAGAAGTTTGTACATGGTGTAAGTGTAAAGCATAATATAAGGGATCGTCCATTAATCACGTGAGATTCGGAAGAGGGGGGGAGGGGTTCGGAAAATATATCACGAAATATCACAAGGAGGGGTGTGGGATATTATGAGATATCACAAGTATTTATTTTTCGTTGAACGCACGATTTCTAAGCCAAACAGCGGCGCATGGCCTTGACTCACCGTTGCCAGGCAACGATTTCCCCGCGCGCTGCGACAAACGCTCGGCTCACTAGTCGCCAGTAAAAGCTGGTTCACACTTAGCTCTCAAATATAAAAGATCATAGCGCGCCAAATAACGCTCTCCATACAATCCCTTAAGACCGTTCACACCTAAGCGTTTTTAAGCGCAGATCAATCATAGACAATACACATCTCAGACGTAACCGCTCCAGACGCGATATCCCAGAAGATAACTCTCCCCTTCTCCGACTAAAACAGGAGAGGGGGTCATTGTAATTACGGAGCTGCCCAGACCCGTGGATGACAGATGTCAAGTTGACAGATTTCAGTACAAAAAATATGCGTTCCGTTGCCGCTCCCTAATTCGACTGACCCCCTCCTACCACAGGAAGAAATATTTGATAGCCTCGTGTGAAAGGAAAAAAGATAAGAGCTCGCGAATCAACAGATATCTGCTCGCAGATATATAGCTAGGTGTGAACTAAGCTTAAGTCTGTAATTTTAACGCCAAATACATGTGTAAATCGTTATCGTATGTTTTGCCTTAAAACAATATTCTGAAAATTTTAATATACCTTGTACTAAAAAAATACTCGTTATTTTGGGTATGGGGGGATAGTCTAAAACCTCACCACGTATCACAAATAATTCACAAAAATTTCAACTGCCGGTTGATCAACTAACGAGTCACAAAGAATAATGTTTAAGTTTTTGCAATCCTTCTTACTAGACTTTTCTGTCCTTAGCCGGCCTGTGGTTTTTAGTTGTTTTTACTTTAATTGTCACTCTGTTCTCTCTATAGCTGATGGTGAAGTATAACTTACCAGGAATATACCATGCTATAAGGTCGTAGGGATACCTGAATAATAACAATAACACTTGGCGATAGTGATTTACATTTATTTGTATCTTTAACATATTAGGCACAGGTTAAATTATCAACCGCGACAATTATCGGGAGGATTTTGATTGACAAAATACATGTGTTATCGACCCCGATACAGAAACCGCAATGACGGGCTTGGTGTTTTCTAGAACATTCTCGGGGCTCCGGTGTGGCCAGCGTACATGAAACAATGATACCACTACGAAAATAGTCGGTTCGCCACATAATGAGTCGCCTGGCACGTTTATAGTTTAGTTTTACGTATATTCATTTCAGTTACTTTTTTTTTTTTGCTTTGGTAGAGCATAAAAAGGTTTTTTAACATGAAATTTAATAATTCTCTGTCCAAAGGTGTATTTTATTTTCTTTCTTAAGATTTTATACAGATATTTGCCATTAGAGAAGAAATAATATTTTGGGACGGTATTAGAGATCACTCGTGAAAGCATCCCTCATTTGATTTTGCCGTTACCATCAACAAATCATCAAAAATACACAAGACAATCACAATTCGTAATGAACATATTAATTTTATTAGTCTTTCTGTTAATATTTAAAATTTATAACGAAATAAACGTGAAAAATTTCCACATAATTACGTTAACCGACGACATATTCTACAGACCCGAGTTATGAACCTTGAAAGTTATATAATATTAGGCAAACGTAATTAATATTGACGGCCTCCGTGGTCGAGGGGCAAGGCTCGACTAGCGATCCGGAGGTCTTGGGTTCAATCCCAGATGGCACAAACAAATTTTATTTGATTAACTTGTGATTTCACTATTTAATCATTAAAAACAATATTAGGTGTATCTGCAGCACGTTCCAGAGTAGAAGATACTCTCAGTACCGCCTTGATGTAAGACCACCATTCGTAATTGAAACTTTGTTTGAATTAGCTAAGTGTTTGGTGATTACATCTGAAAAGCCAGGTATTTCGCCCCAGCTTTCTCTTTCCCATATCTTTCTCCTTCCCACTTACTTACATCCTCGCAACATAACTCAAGTGGGCGTGCCATAATCTTACTAACTCCAGGTGGTTGGGAGCAACTGGGACTTTTGTGCGGTATTCAATAAAAATAATTTCCTACTTACATACATCCATACTAATATTATAAATGCGAAACTGCTCGAGTTTGTTTATGACCTTTTCAGGCATTAACCAATAAAAAGACTTTAAAAATTCATTCACCAATAGAAAGCTAAATTATATGCGCAGACTACATGTTGTATATGATGGTAAGCTCTAGCGTTATGAAATTATAATTATTAATATATTATATTTGTTATACGTTTTCTGTCGCTAACAAAAGCGAGTTAATTGCAAATGTTAGAAAAAAATCATTCCCATGGAAACGATGTTGATATATTTGTGGGCTCTAAGCTGGTAGGTACTCAGCCCCTGGTCAGCTACTGCCCCAGAAAATTCAAATATTAGAATATGTTTTGTTTTTTTTGGACAAGCTGGAATAAATGTCAGATAAGAGTTCCTACATTAAAAATATAATTCGTAACGATTATAAAGACTGAATAATAAATAGTGTAATTTTGTATTATATTAACAAACTTCCAAATATTTTATTAAAAATAAACATCCGAAATGTTTGTAAGCGCATAAATTCCGAACGAATGAACAAAATTGGATAATTCTTTTTTTCTTTGTGAAATTTAGGTGGCAGGCTAGATGTTTGAAAACTGAATGTAAGGGAATGAATGTATGGAATGCGGGAGGGGGTGGGGTGGGGAGGAGGGGGGATAATTGATAAGTTCAACCGCTACAGTAATTTCCCGTAATACCATGCGAGCGAAGCCGCGGGGAAAAGCTAGTACTTACATACATCAATGATAAAGTAAGAAAGAAAAGACAATTTTTTTTCAGTCTCCGGAGAAAAAAAAGTAATGCATCAATGGCTAGTTCATTTAGCTACCGATTTTCATTTTTTTACTTATTTATTCATTTTATTTCAGTAATATGTACACTAAAGTTTACAAATTGCTAATTAATTATAACATTACGAACAAATTTTTTTCCAGTTTGATATAGCTCTTACAATACATCTTGAACCTCCGATTGGTGCGGACTTTAAAGTTTCTGGTATTTAAATATAGTTTAAGATGATGATATTTACTTAACTTCGAATTTTTCTCTCATTCCACAGAGTTCCACAACTCGGGTTTATAGAGTTCCTATTTGTAGAGGCAAAATAAACAAACAGTCTACAGAAACTTAATATTGCTTTGAAATCACAAAATAAATACCTGTAGAAAGGATACGGAGTCATCGCAAGAAACGTAATAATTTGCAATTCGTTGCAACTTTGACGATTAAATTTAAAAAATCAGAGTGCAATCCACACGCGGTAGAAGTGAAATCTTCAGAAAACAAAGTGGACAAGAGTGGGGAGACTACGAAGCATATTTTTATCAATGTAAAGGATGATCTTTCCATGTTTTTGTTGTCGAATTTCAGTGCACCTTTTCCTATACATTTGAATACCTTATTAGTATTTGTGTTTTCTTCTTCAGAGTCCCTAGATGTCGCTTTCTTTTGTGTTTTCTTTTGCCTATTCATTTTGGAGTGGTTTAAAGATTGGATATCGATTTTTAAAAAACTTTATTTTTGGATTTCGTAGGATTCGATTCTTGGTCCGCTGAATGTCCAGTCGCTGAGTATCGTCGGGCGCAGACTAAAGAAGACTCGCGTGGGACCGTGCATTTATCGTATTATTTTGGAACAGAGTACCTGTGAAATAAATAACTATTTTATTGCTATTTCATTCTCTCGCACGCTAAATCCTACAGATGTATGTGTTTGTCTCTTTTTAGTGTCGCTCGTTTCCGTTTCATGAAAACACGATGGTGATAAAGAAGTTTTCTCTTAAAAAAAATTTCAGAAAAATTAAATTACATTTCGCCTATGTTTGTGATCTGCACTTACCTTCCTCTTATAAAAATTAGGTCATTTGCGTTCGATCTTCCGAGAAATTTGGATTCCGGACAAAAAAATACTGGTTGGAATTGATTGCAAAAATAAATCCTTGTCCATGCGCCTGGCACTTTCAAAAAACAAAACCTCCATCGAGAGTTTCAGGCCTCATAACAAGAAAATTAATTTAATTTAACTTGAATTAATTATTTAATTATTCTAATTTAATTCAACAAAATATTATATAAATGTGATAATAAATGAAAACAAATAACTTTGTGTACACCACTATTTAATTAACAATATCGACATGTTTCGAAAACTGTGTTTTCTTCGTCAGGATAATAAGTTAATAAAAAATAACAAAAGACAAACAAGTATAGACAAATAAGAACAAAGACAAAATATTAGAAAGGAGAGATGATTAATTACTTAAAATATGATAAAAAAACAATTAAATAAAATAAAATATAAAAATTATTTTAGGATGGGTAAAAAATTACATTTACATAATAAAAAATCTTTTGAAACAAAACAGGAAGTCTAAATACCAAAATAAGTTATTATAAATATAAGTATTAATACGAAAATAAATTTAGAAGATGGCTATTTTTAAAAAACGTTTGGTTATTTATAATATTTAATTTACTTTTAACACTTTTCCTATTTTCTAAAACTTCTAAATTATCTAATTGTATACCCGTTGTGTTAGTATGTAAAATTTTTAAACCTTTATTAATATCAAAAGAATGTTTCTAAAATGTGGTTGGCAAAGTTTGATGAAGTAAATGTGATAACTTTACGAGAATTATTTTTCTTTTTTTTTGTATGAATAGGAAAATCCTAAGCGTAGAAAGTTGTTAATCCTAAGAAAATTCTAAGCATAAAAATTTGGGCCGCAGGTTGGGCTATTTGGGCTATTAACCTTTTTATGGGCTCTTCGGATCACTTGGTCTTATTGCCGAGTATTGCCGAAGGTGACCGAAAGTAGATTTATGAAGTCTCTAGGTTTTCAGAAGCTCTTCAGATCAAAACTAATCTTCAGCCTGAAAGGACATTTGTCCGCAGAAGAATCTGATAGTAATAATACGTTAGCTTCTGCGTGGTTGAAATTTAAGAACTCGGCTTTCAGTGCATGTCTGACGCCACGCCGTACGCGCCGCGCTAAATAAACATCTGGGTACGTGAAATTTCAACCAAAACTACCATTGTAATTCGATTTCGAATTCAAAAATTCGTCAAAGGATGGCGCCACTTCCGTTAGCAGGTCGCATGAGAACGTGCCCTCACTGGGTAAAAGCACTTCGATTTTGTAAATTTAATTATATCTCCCGATATGATAAGATTGACGGTAATACTTAGTTGTATCACGCGGCTTGTATAACACATGACGTCATTGTCTGTCACCGTTGCTTTGTCCCGGTGACTAGCTTTCACTGGATCGCGGTGGATCCGAGGAACAGGCTATTTTTGGAGCCAGTTCTTTTCGGATTTATAAAATGGTCACGAACACTCTAACTGGGCGAAGCCGAACCGAAAGCCATTCGCAAAACCTGCGGAGCGGGTTTTTAACTGCTAGCTATTATAATAATTACAATACGACAATAAACATTCAATGTGCTGTTTAAGAACCTACGATTATCAAACAAGAATCCTTTAGTTTATAAGGATACGTTCTGGAGAAAACAGATCCGTTCATTTTTTTAATAATCAAGCATTGTCAGATTTCGTGATTTTCCAAGGATGTAAGCTTTTCCATTTCCAAGAAAGCGTTATTTACTGAATAACTAGATTTACTATGATACCCCGTGATTTTCCACAGGTCTGCGCTAGTAGATAAATAATAAATAATTCACAGGATATTTTGATAACCTTTAAAAATACAGAATCGAGAACCTTCGATTTTATTTACTAGACCAACCCTTTAAGTAAAGTTATTTTCATCTGATTAAAGTATTTTATAGCTGTGTGGGAGACAAAAGGTAGACTAGATTGCTTCGGATTGTTACGGCGGATATCGGCAACCAAATAAACCTTCATTCCGTAAGTGAAAAACTTGGTAGCTAGGTTTTGCGTCGGGGTACTGTTTTTGCAACTCAGGGGGTGGCGGGAGGTGGGTGAATGGGGGTAGGAAAACACCCACCCCCTCGAGCTACAACGGCTTTATAAATAGTTATTTAATTATTAAGATGTTTGCTTTGGTCTACGCTGACGTAAACGTTGACAGTTTGTGGTGATTTGTTTTAGGTCAAATTATTTGCAGGAAATTAGTTTATAGACAATGAATGTAAAGACAAAACAACGTTCGCATATCCTTTAATAATCGAAAAGTATTGTTAGGCTCGCGTCTGCGTTGTTAAATTTCAGAACCCAGCTTCGAGTGCATGTCTGTCGCCACGCCATATGCGCCGCACCACAAATAACATCTGTGTACGTGGAATTTCAAACACAACTACCATTTTAATTCGGTTTTGATTTCAAGAATTCGTCACAGGATTTGCAAATTTATTGTTATAGTAGTTACATGTTCTTTGCATAAAATCATTTTGATTGGAATTGATGTTGCATCTATCAATATAGAAAAGGGTATTTTGTCTACTATATCGAATCGATGTGTGGAAATTTATTTTGTTTAGCAACTCCGGGCAGTCAACTTTTGAGATAATAATTTTGTACAGGAGCATCTGATCAGCGACAAGCCTCCTGTTGAGTAGTTTCGTGATTCGAAAATGTTTATCTTTCTTCTTTAAATAAAAAAAAAAAAAATTAAAATGTATTAAAGTGGTAGAGAAAAATAATTTGCAAAACTTTGCAAAATCACACTTCATATCACTTGCCTGTATAAAATTTATAGATAGAGATAGAAAAGATATTTATTTTCGACCCGAGGAAGGTTTTTCAAATAATGTTATCTGACCCGCGGCGATGACCGCACTTCAACTAAGCTGGTCTTTAGAGCCTTATTATGTAGATCTGTGAACCTTGCCTAGATCTAAACCAGTGATTCCCAAAGTGGTCCAGGTGGACCCCCAGGGGTCCACGGGGGTCCACGAAGGCATGAAAGAAAAATGGGGGTCCACAAGTTGTAAGTGGGGGTCATGAAAAAAAATCTGGTTTCGATAGTAAAGAACAAAAATGTTGGCTTGGCCTTTACCTATCAATAAAGGCAGATAATACACTACTCAAAAAAATTAAGGAAGCAAAAAAAATTCCAATTTTTCGATGATTTTTGACAGGATGTATTTTGGTGAAAAATGGTCGTATTGAGACTTAAAAAAAACGCATTTTGAAGTTTTAAAATTCTAATTTTCAGATTTCTGGCAAAAAATTTTTAGATGATAAGGTTCTCATGCAATCCTAACAAATGACGCGAAAAAATAATTTTGAAAGTAAAAAAAAATAAAATTTCAGTAAGGCCGGCATATGGATCAGATAGCTTGTTTATTTAGAATTAATTTCTTTTTTAATTCCTTTTTAAAACCCTCCCTTAACTTTTTTGAGTAGTGTATTTTAAAAAGGTCAGCGACGTTACTTGTAAAAACTTGCACATTCGATATTCAGTACAGGCTTGGCTTTACCTGTAAATGTTGTTGGCGTCCAGCGTGCGTGCTGATGCTAACGGCAGGGTTGGAGAAAGCTCTCACATATTTAATACAATTAGCTGCTGTATCTGCCCCAAATAATAACTAGCTCAAGATTCGGCGGCAAGCAGGATTCCTCGTAACCTCAAGGCTAGTGCTTGTGGTTCGGAACTTCACGCTTCTCCATTCTCCCCAGGGCCTCCCTCGTCAAGCAAAACACGGTATGTTATCACATAAACAGTTTATTCAATTCTAGGAGACACAATATTACATAAAAAAGGAACGATCCTAGCTGAAAGTTAGTTTGAATGTCCGTCTCTCTTCTCTATCACGCGTGGCTAGGGCTAATACATTTAATTGCACACAAAGAATAACATGGTAATTGACTCACGTTTGGTTTTGGGCCAACAGCGGCTTCACGCGCTTGATTCTCTCAAGCTACGCAGCGTCCATCGGGGACCGGAAGCGCACACGGCGAAACTGAACTGGTGTCGCCCATGTTCGGGCGGTACGTGGGCCCGCGGAGCTCGCTTGCTGAAGACTGAGGGCTTGCCGCTCCGAGAGCGGCAGCTCGGATTGTCGCTCGCGGGAGGGGGTTTGATGCGCGCGGGAGGGGATGGTGCGCGCGCATCTATATTGGCGGTGTATTTGTAACGTAACACTTCCCCCCTCGCCGCAATAAAAGCGACGTGGTAATGGAGCTGTAGGACTAATAAATCCTCTTACCTTTTCAGCACTTGTGCCAAAACATTTAAGAGAAACGAGGAGAGAGAGAGAGAGAGAGATTCCTAGCTGGAGAATAGTTATGAACAGAACACAAAAGAGATGATACATGGTGTAACAAGGAATTGTCAATAAATGTATATAAAGGCAGTGGCATACATAAATACAGTTGCAAAGAACAAGGATCTGTTGAAGAAAGGTACAAGGGTTATGCAGTGATAGAAAAAAAAAAACTCTAAAATTGTATCATTGGTCTGTGAGCTAATGTTTGCGAACGTGGTTTGCGTAGGATGTCTGGGGTGGTTGAACGTTTCACTGAAGTTACAAGGTTACTTTGTCACAGTAACCTGGCCCATTTGAGATTACACTCAAGGGACACTAGGGCCTTTAAGAAAATACGAGGAAGAGAACACATGATGAGGCTTCTAGGTGGTGTGGAGAGTTCTACCTGTCACAGAGGTCGAAAGGGTAACTGCTTCCGGATCCTGTGGGTGAGCCAGTACGAAACCATTGAAGTACTGGAGAGTGGAATCGCAATTGGTGGTTGGTACACTGGTTTTTTGTATGTAGTGGGATTGTTTTGTGAACAATCGTTGGTATTGTTATTTGCGCAAGGGCACAGGAGCATCCGCACAATGGCAGTAGGGCATTTGCATTATGCAGCAGGAACATTTGCATAATGGCGGCAGAAACATTTGCACAAGGGCAACAGGAACATTTGTATTATGCAGCAGGAATATTTGCATAATGGCAGCAGAGCATTTGCACAAGGGCAACAGGAACATTTGTATTATGCAGCAGGAATATTTGCATAATGGCAGCAGAGCATTTGCACAAGGGCAACAGGAACATTTGTATTATGCAGCAGGAATATTTGCATAATGGCAGCAGAGCATTTGCACAAGGGCAACAGGAACATTTGTATTATGCAGTAGGAATATTTGCATAATGGCAGCAGAGCATTTGCACAAGGGCAACAGGAACAGGAACCAACCTAGAGCTGGCGTGCTCGGGTTTGTTTTGAGTGTCGGTTCTTTGTGGTGATACGATTCGCAACTACACGCACGACTCGCACTAGGTTATGTTAGATGCGGTCGGGTGCTTTTGGTACGCAGGGATTGAAGGCAAGGGACCTCCGTGACGGTAGCGAGGGCAGCATGAAGAGGCGCAGATGTAGATAGGGTGCAGAGCTGCTGGGTTTTTTTTTTTTTTAATCCGGCAAAAATTATTATTAGAACAAAATTCTTGAAGTTTACCTGCCTAGTAGACCAATGATGAAAAAAGTTTGGAGAGAAACAAGTGTGCATGTTGAGAAAAAGTTGGATTTGTTTGGCGTGTAGAGAGAGAGACGGAGAGAGAGCTAACTAAATGTGGCTAATTCCTAATACATGTTACAAAGGTACGTATTCAAGGACAGGTTCTGTGTAACCCCTTTTGGTTTTTTTTTCTTTACCAAATACATTTCCAAGAATACGTGGTTGAGGGATTGTACGTATAACAAAATTCCCATTCGAAAGAAGTTGGTCTTCCATGACCTATGCTCACGTCTATACGGTAGCATTTTTTCTACTTTCGAAAAACAAAACATTGCGTACAAGATTAGTTATAACAAAGTGGGAAAGGAGTAGGAAGTTGAAAGGATCCGCGTATGAAGATTGTCCCATTTGACAAACGAAACGCCAAGTGCGTAACGCATATATCCCCATTCACGGATAATTTCGAGGAAGGGGGAGGGTGATAATTGGGAACATTTGAACGAAGAAAACTGCTGGGGACTCGGCTATTTCCGAAATTCGACCTCTGGGTGGAGGTGAAACAAGGTCTACAGCAGTCATCCTGGCACATTACAATAATATTTGGTAGTGTTGGACAAAAGAATACACTGACATAAAAGTCTAATCCTCTACGTGTATTGGGCAGAAGATTAGGGGTCGTTTTATTCTCCTACTTGTTTGCGAGAAATGACAGACCCTTGCTCAAATCTCACAAACCTGGGGATTTTCTTTGTTCGTCTCCCAGACAACGAGTTAGGTGTGTTTGTGTCCATCAACTTAACTCCCACGACACGATGCCCCATAATCATGCGTGAAGCGTATGATTAGTCCTTTTGAGATAGTAGATAGTTCCTGGGTTCTTGTGACAGGAAGTCCACGGGCATATTAATGATTACAAAAAAGGGGTGTGGACTACATTGAGTAGTTCACACATAAAGGTTTGATATTATTTCGTTCGCACGATTCATGGTGAGTATTGTAACGTCTTCACGTATAGCGTACAAGATTGCAAAATCAAAAGATTTGCAAGTAAGTTTTATAACGTCTTCACGGATAACAATGAACGAATTACAACTGGGTTGCCCAGTATTGAAGGGAGGTGCAAAAGACTAGGTATTTATGACATTTCTGACAAAACCCACAGAGTAATTATAACGGGCTCCCCGTATCGCATTTAGTAGATATTCTGAGATTCCCATCTATGACGGCAGATTTTATAAGGTTCCCACCTATGATGGCAACAAAGGTTAACGTTCATATAAAGGTACCTATTCAATACAGACGGCGAGACATACTGATGTACTTAGTACAACAATACCGTAGCATAATAAATCCATATTAGCGTACGTTAAAGACTTGCACAAAGGCAAAAACATATTTGAAGATCTGGCCAAGATTTTATACTTCAACAATTAAGGGACAAAAAATTCTGGCGTGCTGATGGAATGTGAATTTCATCTAAGCTTACCGCAAAAGAGATCCTTTGTGGTACAACCCTTTTGGTTACGCACAGAGTATCGTATCGTGATGGTACAATTTTTGTTGTACTTACACGTACGATGGTAGCAACAATACAAGACATGCGCTTATCGTTGTTTGACAAGGCAAATTATTTACATTGGTCCGATTTGAGTGTTTAAGACCTTCTAGGTTTTACTTACTTAAACAGACTGCGATGGACACACCTTGGTGTTATGAAAATTATAATAATGGGATGGGTTGTTCGCAGGGTGTTCACTTGGAGACCTGGCTTCTTGTTGTGACCTCGTACTTTGCACGTGATAAGTTACAACAAGGCAACCCCAAAATTTCAGTTTGAACAGTTGAGACCCAGGGTGACTCAATGTTGCTGAAATGTTGTAAAAAAAAATTTATCGTTAATGAAGAGGCACGTTAAAAGTTGTCCCTTTTATAACGATACTTTCCAGACTCCACATTCAGTTCTGGGGAGAGCTAGAGCAATTAGGGTTATTTATTGAGCGCCATTCTATTTTCTTAAAAAACAGAAAAAAAAACTTAGAACGGGTAGCAAACATCTGATACCGCCGTGGGTTTACACAGGTTTGCTTACCTAATTTAACTACATATGACATAAGGGTTAGATGCACTTTGGCGAGGACCCGATATTTAATGTACAAAAAGATTTTCTAATATTTAGAAAGGGGTGACGAGGTATGACATGATGATGTGAAAATATGATGCTGCCAGTTGTGACGATGCACAAAACCTTGGGCACGTAGTCTCTGACTACTTGCAGTAAGCCACAGGGAATTCCTTTCTCCGAAGTGATCAATTTCAGGTAGAGGTGTGCATGCTTAGAAAAAACGATGTTTCCAAGGTTTGACACCTGGGGCCGCAATTAGAGGCGAATGACTGATGATGACGAGATATTTATACAAACAAAAATAAAATAAAATGAAACGAAACCACAAGGGAGAATTATATTTCTTCCATGACTTTGGCTACAGTTGACAACACTGTGCCAGAGCTAGAGAGGTTTCTAAAAAAAACATTTCCTTTCGTTGTGCTCCGGTTTTATGCCGGACGAAAGGCTTGGGCGAAAGTTTTCTTTGGGGAATCTTTCGTTTTTACAAAACGGGGTGCCAATTTGGCAGAGAAGTACAGCGCACCTTGCGACAGAGTGTTGTTTCTTCTCTAGACGTTCTTCCTTGAACGTGACGTGCTTCCTGATGTACTTTTTGTTGTAGAAAGCAGCATATTGAATAAGGCATTTTTTGGATTTATTCCTGGGAGAAATCTTTCTACTTCTCAGGGCCTGTAGTAGTTCTTCCTTTTTTGACGTAGAAATGTGGGGGATTATACCCAGCGTGACTTGAGGGACTTCCATAGTGTATAGGGTCGTGTCAGGGTGACCTTACGTTGGGAGAAAAACGAGAACTCGACTCTTTATCCGTAATTGGAAAGAAATTTTTTGCCAGGGATTGACCACTGGGGACGTATATATATTTTTTTTTAAAAAAATGCTTCTGCGAAAAAACGCGCATTTGTAAGTGTTTGGGTTATTTGAAAATTTGGGCAGAGGTTTGCCTCTGGCCGCGTGCTTTTTAGGAAAAATCCAAGCGTTTTTGGAAAAAAAATTTTCGAAAATTTAAAAAAAATCGAAAAAAGGAAAAAATCGGAAAAATTTTCAGAGTCCGAAAACTGGAGAAAATTTGCGCAGCGATTTTCCTCTGGCAATGCGTTTTTAAGAAAAACTCCAAGCGTTTTTGGAAAAAAAATATTTCGAAAGTTAAAAAAATCGAAAAAAAGGAAAAAATCGGAAAAATTTTCAGAGTCCGAAAACTGGAGAAAATTTGCGCAGCGATTTTCCTCTGGCAATGCGTTTTTAAGAAAAACTCCAAGCGTTTTTGGAAAAAAAAATATTTCGAAAATTAAAAAAATCGAAAAAAGGAAAAATCGGAAAAATTTTCAGAGTCCGAAAACTGGAGAAAATTTGCGCAGCGATTTTCCTCTGGCAATGCGTTTTTAAGAAAAACTCCAAGCGTTTGGAAAAAAAATATTTCGAAAATCAAAAAAATCGAAAAAAGGAAAAATCGGAAAAATTTTCAGAGTCCGAAAACTGGAGAAAATTTGCGCAGCGATTTTCCTCTGGCAATGCGTTTTTAAGAAAAACTCCAAGCGTTTGGAAAAAAAATATTTCGAAAATTAAAAAAATCGAAAAAAAATTTTCACAAGTTTTCGTGGAAGTAATTTGTTTGAGAATTCAACAATATCTTGGGGGCATGGTTTCATTACGCGGCTTCCTATAGCCTGGCTTTAAACAGCACCAATTTTTGGTATTTACCCGCGAATTCCCTTCGTCTTTTCGACAAGATATTACCTTCATTGTCAATTGACAAGGTATTATAGTGTCAGATGTCAAGGAATCCACGTCAACGCGAATTTAGTATTTTTTGCAATATTCGAATGTGATTTTGGCATGGCATGGCATGATCCGGTTTCATCAGACGACAGAGTCAAAAATACTTAATTGTCAAATGACAGAAAGAATTTAAATCCACTTGTTCCCTAGGTGTCAGCAAGTGTCTCGTTTAAAGAAACGTACCAGCGAGCTGCAAACTAGTATATTATTAAAAATATTTAGCACTTTCGAGACCAAGCGGATGATTTGTTTATCATGTACATGATTTTAATTGTTGAATACATTCTTCTTTAATTTGTGTTTATTTCCACTATTCACTTGTATTGAAAATAGCAATTTTAATCGGCCGACACTTTGTAATCACTGTATTATTCGCAGCGACAACTTCCTAGGTTGGGCACCTTGCGTTGGAATACCGGTAATATTTTGTCGAGTGACGAGTCACAAATGATAAAATCGCGCCCGTAATAATTTAAATTGTGATTCGAAATTACGTTCGCGCCGAGATTCCTGTTGGAAGTGCTAGACAATTGGGAATAAACAATACATCATAATAACATTTCAGAGTTTACAATTGTTGCTTGGGAACGAGGCCGTGGTGGAACAGAAAAAATTTAAATGGCCCCACGTTGGGCGCCAGTGTTGGCGTCCAGCGTGCGTGCTGATGCTAACGGCAGGGTTGGAGAAAGCTCTCACATATTTAATACAATTAGCTGCTGTATCTGCCCCAAATAATAACTAGCTCAAGATTCGGCGGCAAGCAGGATTCCTCGTAACCTCAAGGCTAGTGCTTGTGGTTCGGAACTTCACGCTTCTCCATTCTCCCCAGGGCCTCCCTCGTCAAGCAAAACACGGTATGTTATCACATAAACAGTTTATTCAATTCTAGGAGACACAATATTACATAAAAAAGGAACGATCCTAGCTGAAAGTTAGTTTGAATGTCCGTCTCTCTTCTCTATCACGCGTGGCTAGGGCTAATACATTTAATTGCACACAAAGAATAACATGGTAATTGACTCACGTTTGGTTTTGGGCCAACAGCGGCTTCACGCGCTTGATTCTCTCAAGCTACGCAGCGTCCATCGGGGACCGGAAGCGCACACGGCGAAACTGAACTGGTGTCGCCCATGTTCGGGCGGTACGTGGGCCCGCGGAGCTCGCTTGCTGAAGACTGAGGGCTTGCCGCTCCGAGAGCGGCAGCTCGGATTGTCGCTCGCGGGAGGGGGTTTGATGCGCGCGGGAGGGGATGGTGCGCGCGCATCTATATTGGCGGTGTATTTGTAACGTAACAATGTAGGCAGGTACTATCTGCCTAAAACTACTTGTATTTTGATGAAAAATTGTCATATTGAGACCCATTCCGTGCCCATATCCCATCCCGCCCCCTGTTTCATATCAAATGACTATCCCCCACCCCTCCCGTTGTGACAGACCACAACTCCAGCGTTATATTCAATATTCAGTACAACCCGTGTCGAGTTTTGGGAAAATGGTAGCAGCAGGGGGTCCACCGAAACCAGTAAAATTTTGAAAGTGGTCCACGAGAAAAAAAAGGTTTGGGAACCTCTGATCTAGACCAACATGCCCAAGGACCGCATACGGCTCAATTGAAACTTTTTGCGGCCCAAAATGAAGTTTTCAGCTTTCTGTGTTTAGAATTTTGGTATTCATAAAAAAAATTGTCCTTAAAAATTTGAATTTTCTTTTAACTGGCTAATTTTAATTTGTTCATTATTATAGGTTATGTAGGTCTCGTAGAAATTGTGTTGTCTCCCTTACTATCATAGTGAGAAATATGGTATAAACGGTGCAGGAAAGAGAAAAAAATTACGCTTCATATTCAAATCTAAAAATGAACCAAATAAAATGTTCACCTTATTAAAACCAAAGTTTCCGAACGCAATTCGAAAAAAAATGATAAATCTTTTGGAATACTTTATTAATTATTTTTACATGAAACGACAAAAAAGTGAGTTGTCGATAACTTTTATGATATACATTTGCCTGATAAATATGTGTTTTTATTTTTTTCACCACTTTTCAAAAACAGTTTATAATTTTCGGATGCGTTCAGAAATAGTCTATTTTTTTTTTACATGAGCTCCACACAGGAGGCCTCGAGGAACATAATTTCCCTCAAGACCTTTGTCATATTCGGAGATGCTGTGTGGAGGCTCTTTGTTAGGAAAGGAAGGAGAGGAGGTTCTGGGAAGGAAAAGGGTTTAAGGGGTGGGTAGGAATCTGGGGTTAAGTGCGTCTTGGTCATCCGCCTCCAAGACCTAGACAAACCTCACCCCATGAACCCAGGCACCTCTGCTAAATCACCAAACGTAGCGAACCACTTGGGGTGACCTATGGCAGAGGTGTTGGTTATCCAATAAAGGTTCCCGGGACGGCGGTGCCCATTTCCGCCTCAAAAATTGATTTGATTATTTATTAGGATTTTAATGCAAAGTGGGAATATTTTGACCTTCCGACAAAATAGGCCCGAGGCTTGGGGGGTTTATTAGACCTCGGATCCTCAATGGGGGTTTTGATTTTTTGCTTGAAAAGTGTCAGACACATGGCCGCAATAGGAATTTAGTTTATCAATCAATTCCAACCAGTATATTTTTTCAGCACAATTCCCGGAAGATCGAACGCAACTGACCAGAATTCAATAAGTGGAGGGTGAGTGCAAAGGACAATATAGGCGCTTGTATAGTCAGTTTATGCTTCTAGCGTTGAAGGTCGCGGTTTCACAATAATAGCAATTTTGGACACAGAGTTAGTTACTGGTGAAAAAATCGGTAAGAGACAGAGGAAGAATATTCAGGCGATTAAGGGACATACTTGTATAACTTTAAACCAGTGATGTTGTGAGGCTGAAAATAATGTGGAGGAAAAAGAGACAGGGAAGAGGGAGGTGGGATAGTACCTGGCTATTCAGATCTAGTCACCAAACACTGTTAGAGTAATTTCGTTTTAATTTTGAATGGTGGTCTTAAAATACTTGTAGGGCGATATTGAGCGTTTTTTAAATTGGTATTTTAAATGAATAAATTATGAAATAACACAAATTTCCGGGATTATTCCTACCTTTTATTGTTTAAAGCGTGTATTTTGTGTTTTTGTTGTTAAAATAAATAAATAACAAAAAAAAATAAAAAAAAATATTTAAAATTAAAAAATCAACTGATGTACTTGTGCGTGGCGGGAGTCGAACGCATTACCCCTCGACCACGGAGGCGACAAAACATAATTTAAAAAAAAAATAAGTTCGAAAGATAATCAAACAAAAAATGCACCATACACAATGTAAACAAATACCAATCGAATAGTATTAAAAGACTTGCTTGGCTAAATTTCAGAACCTGACTTCAAGTGCATGTCTGACGCCACGCCAAAAAACTTCTGTGTACGTGGAATTTCAAACAAAGCTACCGTCGTAATTCGGTTTCGAATTCAAGAATTCGTCACAAGATGTCGCTATTTCCGTCAGCACGTCGGATGGGGACGTGTCCTGCATAGGTATAACTGCTACGAATTTGTGAATATGTAGTAATGTCTCTCCGGATATGGAAAGATTAACGGTGATACATAGTTGTATCACCGGCCATATATTACATATGACGTTATTGCCTGTCCCGGTGGCTAGCTACACTGGATGATTGTGGATCCGATGAATAGGCTATTTTTGGAACCAGTTCCTATTGGTTTTATAAAATGGTCACCAACACTAACCTCTGCCACAGGTCACCCCAAGTGGTTCGCTACGTTTGGTGATTTAGCAGGGGTGCCCGGGTTCATGGGGTGAATTTTGTCTAGGTCTCGAAGGTGGATGACCAGGACACACTGAACCCCAGATTCCTACCCACCCCTTAAACCCCTTTCCTTCCTACCCACCCCTTAAACCCCTTTCCTTCCTACCCACCCCTTAAACTCCTTTCCTTAAACCTTAAAACCCTTAAACTTCCTTAAAAAAACCCTCCACACAGCATCCCCAAAGATGACATAGGCCCTGTGGGAAATTATTTTCCTCAGGGCCTCCTGTGTGGAGCTCATGTAAAAAAAAAAAAAAAACTGGGCGAAGCCGAACCAAAATCAGTCCGCAGGGCCTAGCAGCAAAAACTTGTGGAGCGGGTTTTTAATTGCTAGTATACTATATTATCTAATTAAATTTGCAGTACCCAAATATGCTTCCGTAATAATATTGATGTGTATTACAGTACAATTTCATAAGTATTTTAAGACTTTACAATGTGTACTTTCTCTTGTGCATTATGTTAACAACAAACTCTAACAACATTATCGTGTAAATATTTTCAAGCATCATTTTCATGTCATATTTTCATAACTTTATTATTATATTTCGTAACTTAAAAAGGACACCTACCCTTCACTAGCATTGCTTAACAGATAATCGTGGAATTACGATTTGAATTATAAATGCACAGAAATTCAATGATAATCGCAAATATAAAGTACAAGTACTGGTAAATACGGAGTTTTTTTTAATTAAATGTAGGTAGTAATTTTCTTCATATTTTGACCTATTTGATAACCCAGATGCAGTGATAGGCATATTCGATGGCGTCATAAGAAGTAAGCTGGAGTATGCAAATAGTGTGTGGACTCCACACCAAACTAAATATGTTACCATGCTGGAACAAATCCAGAAAAAAATCTTTAGGTTGTAGACCTCTATATGCCAATATAGAGGTCTACAACCCTCCACACAGCATCCCCAAAGATGACATAGGCCCTGTGGGAAATTATTTTCCTCAGGGCCTCCTGTGTGGAGCTCATGTAAAAAAAAAAATATGCGGATGCACGGAATTTATCAGAGGTTCATGCACTATATAGAATTACTTGAGGCAAAAAATATACTTAGCTTAGAAACTAGATGTTATGCAAATCCTGCAATTATTAGTTTTAACATAACTGGATTGACAGCCCGTTCCTCTTGGATGGCTGATGCGTGCCTGAAAATTTCAACTGACTTGTTTAAAATACCATACGGCAGAACAGATGTTCTAGCACAGCAAAGCATGACAAGAGGAATGGTGCTGTTGAACGAAATATCGGAAACACTAGATATATATATAAGTCTTCTTTAGATGGCCTTAAGATTTTTTGTAAAATCATTATCTTTGTAGGTGTTAAGATTGTTAAAATGAGAAAATTGCACGTAATTGGAACATTAATCTGTTGTAGAATTAAAAAAAAGTGGGCAAAATTTCATCAAGTTGTATTTAAGGGGTGAAAAAAATAAGGTATGGGTGGTTTTTAGAAATCTCATATAGATAGTGAAGTTTCTCTTGTTTTGAAGGTCACCCGACCACAAACATTCTTATTTATATTAGACTAGTTAAGTCCCCGGCGTTTCCCGGGTTTTTCGCAGAGTTTTACGAATTCTGATTTCTCGACAATTGATCCTGCGATAGTTGCCCCCCGGCATATTTGTATACAAAGGGTTTAGGAAAAATACGGCAAACCTGCTTACACAAAATGTAATTAAGTGTCCTCGAAGAGGTGTGCAGTGGGGATGTACCGCGGTACAACGAAAGCACAACACATATATACTATACTTTGCATATGTACGAAGTCGTCTAGAGTTTGCGTCAACTGTTTGGTCTCCATTTTATGCATTACATATAAACCAAATTGAATCGATTCAGAAAAAATCATAAAATACATTTCTTATAAATCGCACAATCGATTTAATAATTATCTGGATGCAACAAAAATTTTCAAAATTGATACATTGAGTGTACGTAGACAATTCTCAGATGCAATGTTGCTATATAAAATCGTTAGCAACATTACTGACTGTCCTGAATTATTGAACAGAATTGATTTCTAAGTACCTACACGGAACACACGTTTATGTAATAATTTAAAGAAAAACACTGTATTACAAATTCAAATAAAAATGCTTGCCTTATATGACATTCTCTCTGAAATAGATATCTTCAATGGTGACGAAAATAAATATAAAAAATGAATTAAATGAGTACAAAACTGCGTAAAATTAATGATATATTATGGAACGACTTATGTAATGTACTACTTCCTGTTATAAAAATGTAATTTCTTTTAGTTATTGTAAGCTTACTATTTATTTTATAAATACACAATATAATAATATAATGAGGAAATCTGTAAATGGTTTCTCAGATAGGTAAATTAAACATGTATAAATTAATCAAGTTGTAAACTGTTGATTTCCCTAAAATAAAATAAATAAATATTTTCATTCAAATGCAACAAGGAAAAATGTATTGGTCTGTATACTGTGTTCTACCGCATAAGTACAAAAAATCGACACTGTAAATAAATTCGTTTGATTTTCATACCAACTTATTATTACAGGAATTTTTAAAGTGTTTCGCTACCTCCTTCTTTAGCCAACGTTTCAGACAGCGTTACAGTGTCCATCATCAGGGCAGATGAGAGCATCTCTGATGATGGACAATTCACAAAAAAATATTATTTTATAATTATTATTATTTTGGGGGGCCTACTGTTGGGGAATCGACTGTCTGATCTTCGCGAAATCTACCGCAGACGGTGGACCTTTCTCTTGTTTTGAAGGTCAAGCATGCAAAATTTCCTAAGCCTCGGAATAAAACTTTGTATAGAAATCGATTCCACGACGCCTCCGTCGCAGACAATCTTCTTCATAAACCAGTGATTGCGAAAGTGGTCCAGGTGGACCCCCAGGGGTCTACATGGACCTTGACGGGGGTCCATGTAGACGTGATAAAAAAATGGGGGTCCACAAGTTATAAGTGGGGGCCCACAAAAATTTATCTGCGGGCTTATTCTCTGTCTTTTGTGGGACCGTTATCGAGATAACGGACGTGATCTCCTGTCAGAATTGTGTGATTTTTACATATTTATTGTAACAAATTTTAGTTTAGATCGTTTTTAACATGAATTCCTGCAAGAAAGTATGATTATTTATTCATTTAATGTACGTTGTACATAGAAAAAGAAAATAAATCCAACAAATCTGACAAGAGATCACGTTCGTTATCTCGATAACGATCTCACAAAAGATTGAGAATAAGCCTACTGGTTTCAATAATAAAGAACAAAAATGTTGGTTTGTCTTTACTGTCAATGTAGGCAGATAGTACACTCGTATTCCGGTGAAAAATGGTCATTTTGAGACCCATCCCGTGCCCATATCCCATCTCGCCTCCCATCACATTACTCCTCCCCCCCCCCCCCCCACTCCCCGTTGTGGCAGACCACAACTCCAGCTTTATATGCAATATTCAGTACAACGCGTGCCGAGTTTTGGGAATATGGTAGAAATGTTGCAGCAGGGGGACCGAAACCAGAAAAATTTTGAAAGTGGTCCACGAGAAAAAAAAGTTTGGGAACCTCTGATGTAAACAGACAGATGAATTTGACCTAGTAACAAAATAAAGTTTTAAGGAAAACAAACATCTACTTTGAACTCGTTTAATGAAATGAAACAAAACAACAAAACGAGATGATTAGATGAAAAGTTTCAGTAAAGATTTTGTACTTAGGATGTATTCCCTCGACTTCGAAAATTCATTTTGGAAAAACCATCTCCCGGAACGAGGATGGTAGGTTTCTTAAGCCTATGTAAAGGCTGTAGCCCGAAATTATTAACGTCCCGAAAAAGAATATTTTGTGTTGCTTTTTGCGTTCCGATACAATTAAGAAAACAGGCAAAATTAGTCTGATATCAGAAGGCGTCCGTCGTGCGTTATCGGCTGTCAAATTTATGTGATTTTCTATGGCTTTCGATGACTTATCTAGGCATGTGGTTTGTTGATTGGATTACTTAGTTAAATTAGGTATTAAAACTACTTACATGAAAGCTTAATGGTAGTTCATAAACAACTATCAGTTTATCGTATTGTTTTGAAGTTTGTACGTGATGACATTTGATTTGCAAATTTTTCCGCTACTGACTGCAGCAAACGCGCCGGTAACTATTTTTAAGAGTTGGTGTCTTAATACAAGTGATGTAGTGTCTAGAAGCAATCACTCGCTGGATGACCTCAAATAGATTGAAATTGAATCCTGCAAAGACTGAGTTTCTCTGGACCGCTACAGCAGACGTCAGCGTAACATTGATAATTCCCCAATAACTATTTCAGGAAGTGACATCACTCCAAAGGCATGCATAAAACTACTGTGTGAACTCAAGTGAATAGAACCGTAAGTACGGGGTTCTTTCAATGAAGGCAAATTAAAGCAGTACGGAGAAACTTGTCAACAGAGGCGACTAAATTACTTGTCAATTCGTAATTATTCGGATTATTGCAACGGAATATATGCTAGTCTAACCGTGTTCAACACTGCGGCAAGACTTATCACCGGCGTATCTAAATATTCCCATATTTCTGAGCAACTCAAAAACCTTCACTGGCTCAAGTGTCCCGAAAGAATCCAGTTCAAGCTCTGCTGGATGATATTTAAGTCCCTTAACGGAATGGCTCCGGCTTACTTATCGGAAATGTGTATTCCAGAAAATCCAATCCTCGACAATTAACCCTCAGCTCAGCAGCAACATCAGCTATCGGAAGGTTGAAGGAACCAAAACGCACACCAGATACTAAATTTGGTGAGTATCAGGACCTAAAGCCTGGAACGGACTGCCACACGAGTTAAGAATGAACACAGATTCAGCGGAATTTAGAGCTAAACTTAAGACTCATCTTTTCAGACAGTCGTATCCATAAGTTAAAAAACCTTTCACCTTCGCCTTCACGGCCCACGACATTGTAAATAAATAATCGTGTAAAATATAACCAAATTCTTATTTTAATCTTTTGTAAAGGTCGTTTTATGAAAATTTCCAGTCCCAAAGAGCTCTAAATTCACTAGTCTTTCAAAATAAATACTAATTCAATTTTGGCATTAATCTTCTTATAAATGTAAAACCAACAGTGATGAGGGCAGCAAAGGTAAAGTCATGCAATGTCCAGTGTTTTCAATAAAATGTCCTCCACGTGCAAAGTCGTATCTTCCCCAAGCATAAACTTTCTAAAAAAGTGTATTTATCAGAAGTGACCTGCCAGGTAAGTATGTTTCTGTATCTATTTGTAAATAATAAAAATAGATGGATCCTAAGAATTCAAAATAAATTGTAAAGCGCCCTTGAGGTGATTTTTCACAAAAACGGCGCTCTACAAATTGTCCAATTATTATTATTATTTGTATTTGTATAAGCTCGTTAGCGTGATACGGAATACGTCAATTAAGAATACCAGGGGAGTATAACTAACTATCCAAATTTTCAACCGAATTCAAAGACACGAAATATCCGTGGTTGTGTGATGTCACAAGTCCCAAGCTAACATCTGTTTTATGTTAGGTGAATGGAAAAATTTTCTAAGTTTTGTTCGTGAACTTAACTAACTAACTAACTAACCATCACGCCGTTTCCCCGCAGGGGTAGGCAGAGAGGACGGACCGCCAAACAACTCGATCTTGGCACACACTCCTTGCTTCGTTCACATTCATACATCGTCTCATACATGCTCTTCTGTTATTCTGACTCTTGACATCGCCCGACTCAAGTATCTGATTCACTTGGTCGTGCCATGTCTTCCTCGGGCGTCCCCGACTTCGTCTACCATTCAAATTTGCGTCATATATTCTCCTTACACTCCTTTCCTCATTCATTCGCTCTACATGCCCAAACCATCTGAGCGTCCCTTTCTTAATCTTATTCATTACGCTTACATCAGCCTTGCATTCTTTGCGGATCTCCACATTTCTCACACGATCATACATGGTTTTACCACACATACGTCTCAGGGATCTCATTTCTACAGCATTCAGTCTACTTTCATCCTTTCTCTGCCAGTTCCATGCCTCACTGCCATACATCAGGGTAGGTACCAGCACTCCATTATGGACGGCTAGCTTCGCTTCTTTTGACAATTTTTTGTTGCTGCCAACGGCGTTCAGACCTCCATTAATGGAGTTACCGGCAACTTTGAACTTTTTTCGTGAACTTTGGTTAATGATATGTATTTATTTCAAAGCGGGATGTCTTCACAGAGCCCTGCTGCGTGATAAAAGCAAGCATGTTGTTATCAAAATGATTACAAAAGATTATGAAGAAAATCTGTGTTTCATTTTCCATAACATCTATTAAACATCAACTCATTCCAGAATGTATCGTTACAGGTTTATGTAAAAGGGGTATAGAAAGCTTCTGGAGGTTGTGATTTATATAAATATCTTGCTTTGGTGATTATAATTTGGGAGGCGGGAATGTGTACCGCCGCCCCGGGAACCTTTATTGGATAACCAACTCACCCTCCACTTATTGAATTCTGGTCAGTTGCGTTCGATCTTCCGGGAATTGTGCTGAAAAATATACTGGTTGGAATTGATTGATAAACTAAATTCCTAGTGCGGCCATTTTCAAGCAAAAACTCAAAACCCCCATTGAGGTTCCGAGGTCTAATAAACCCCCCAAGCCTCGGGCCTATTTTGTCTGAAAGTCAAAATATTCCCACTTTGCATTAAAATCCAAATATATAGTCAATTTAATTTGGGAGGCGGGAATGGGCGCCGCCCCGGGAACCTTTATTGGATAACCAACACCTTTGCCATAGGTCACCCCAAGTGGTTCGCTACGTTTGGTGATTTAGCAGGGGTGCCCGGTTTCATGGGGTGAAGTTTGTCTAGGTCTTGGAGGCGGATGACCAGGACACACTGAACCCCAAATTCCTACCCACCCCTTAAACCCTTTTCCTTCCGAGAATTCTCCTCTCCTTTCTTTCCTTAAAAAACCCTCCACACAGCATCCCCAAAGATAACATATGCCTTGAAGGAAATTATTTTCCTCAGGGCCTCCTGTGTGGAGCTCATGTAAAAAAAAAAATCCAACATCCCTTAAACTTGTTCACATTTACTCGCTTATACCATGTCATTCCTTGACATTCTTGCATTTTATGTTTCTGTGTTAGGTATCCATTTTAATATAGACAAAAAATAATAAAATTCTCGAAAGTGTTATTGTAAGTTTTTCATTTTTCTGTTTAAAGCAGAGAAACGTCAAAATTCGGTACTGTCGTAAGCATAATCATTTGCAAATGTTTACAAGATTTAAAATTTCAAATAATTTTAGTTATTTTTACAACAGTTGATTGGTTTACAGGGCAATACGTTTCTACCTGACAAAGCGCCGTCCTGAGAAGATGAGCTGTAAAAAAGGATACCGTAAAGCTCATTATTTCAGGACAGCACTTTGTCAGATGAAGCCTTTTTGTCACGACGGAATATGTTGGCATTTTATTTTGAAAGTAGTATTTCAGAAATATTGGCACATCTACGGTTAAATTATGTCGTAGCTTTCTCCATACAAAAAGCCCGAAGTTATCAATGTAGTGAGCGGTTTGATTTATTTATGAAGAATACTGACAAAATGTGTCGTGTACGACCGATTTAACACGCCTTACGCTGTCTCAAAAGATAAAAAAATCAAAGAAAAAACATTGAAAGTTATGTTATTTTAAAGCTTCACTCCCTCAGCTTCACAACACATCAGTTCTTGTGAATTTTATAGTCCCTGGCGATATTTGGGAACAGCTGAAAACTCTTGAGCGGTATTCCCACTAAAACAAACAATAAAAATACGTTTTTGTTCATATGAAGCAGATACTTTGTGATGTGACATTATAATTTAAAATAAAACAATAACTTTGTAAACACCACTTTTTATTTTTATGTACTTAAAGCCGACCGGGTTTCGCTACCACCGTAGCTTCTTCAGGGCAGTACAGTAGAGTTCTGTACTGCCCTGAAGAAGCTACGGTGGTAGCGAAACCCGGTCGGCATTAAGTACATAAAAATAAAAATTGGTGTTTACAAAGTTATTGTTTTATTTTTAAAAAATAAAAATACGTGTTTAGATGTAATGTATTTTTTACGTTTAAATCAGAGAATTCCACAAGTTTTTAAAGAAAAACTTCTTTACGCACGCTTGACTTGGTTAGTAAGCTGGTGAATTTGATAATGTTTCCAAAATACATAAAAACCACGACATCTTTGATTTTCCGTCATTACGCGGGCAACCTTCCGCACGGACGTAGTGTAAGTGACGCTTTGTTCCGTGAAATGGTATTAAAAAACGTAGGTGTATTAGTGATTACACACGGGAAAAAAGAAATCAAACCGTATAATTTGTTCGTGTAATTTGAAGGAAGTGGGTCATCCCAAGTGGGTCACACCAAGTGGTTCGCTACTTTTGGTGACTTAGCAGGGGTTTTCGGGCTAATAGGCTGAGGTTTGTCTAGATCTTGGCGATACACACGATATTGTAGTATTGTATTGTTGTCTCTTTTCCTAGCGCTGCGCCGCACGTATGCAAGTGCGAAACCACAACAACAACAGTAATAATATAATAGACCACAACAACAATAGAATATTGAAACGATAAAAATGTGAGCAGATATCATTTTTCCTAGGACAAAAGGGCTGTGCAAATAAATTATTAATTATAGAAACCATATAAGTT
Source organism: Glyphotaelius pellucidus (assembly GCA_936435175.1). NCBI lineage: Eukaryota > Metazoa > Arthropoda > Insecta > Trichoptera > Limnephilidae > Glyphotaelius > Glyphotaelius pellucidus. The sequence continues at coordinate 24,662,560 of OW386558.1, read as the reverse complement.
TAATCTAGCTATAATCTTGATGATTCAAACAAACAAAATATACTTGTTTAATAATCGCAAATTCACTTTGTTTAGGTAGTTTTTGTCTTTTTTTTCAGTATTAAAATATAAATATGGGAAACTAATGGCTTTTCAAAATAAGCGTTAGCTCAATAGGCTCTGAATGAAAAGGTATTGTAATAAAGAGAATCCGACGAATTTAACCAGCAACTCTTGAGCTCATTCGGAATAACAAGTGTAGTTTTCATTTTGCCACCGGGTGACATTTTTTTCAATTAAAAACAAACAAAAAAACATATGTATCTTATTTCTCATACCATAAGCCTATTGTTTCGGTCTTACAATCAACCACAGTAATTACTGATGTATCCGATATGTATAAAAATAAAAAATAAATCTCTTAAAAAATATGAAATTATCAATGAAAAACCCAAAATAAATTTAAATATTTGTAGAAAATTAATATATATATATATATATACTCGTACATACATATAAATGGAGTTAAAGAAGTTTTATTTCAGTCGTGTGGTCTAAACCACAATCGTTTTTTTTTAATTATTAAAATTGATGACATCAGTTTTCTTTCTAATCGGTTTACCTAGTTTATAATATAATATCACAACTAGGAATTTTCCGTTCAGGAGTTCTGCCTAAAGGGCGTTTTACACTACGCTTTTTTCATACCGATCCCCACAAGCTCGCAAGTGTACCGTGACATTATAATTGGTATCATTACCCCATATTCAAGGAAGATCATTCCGGCTGAATGAAATAATTAATTAATATATTCCCTTAATTATGCACAGATGTTATTCCTAGTAACAAAACCCAATCAATAAATTACGGGGTTCATATAAACATACACGTACGTATTTATCAGTTCAAGAAACATTGTTGGATGATTGACTATAAATTTAGATGAACGATATTTCTCACAATTGATAAAAATTCAAATGAACTAATTAACAACAAACCTTACGCCAATCTCCGAAGGGATAGGCAGAGAAAATGAACATCTCAGTCTTTGCACACAAACTCCGTTTTTGTATGAGAAATACGTCACAAGAATTCCAGCTGCTTTTTTTACATGAGCTCCACACAGGAGGCCCTGAGGAAACTAATTTCTCTCAGGGCCTATGTTTATAATTATTTTAGGCCCTTCAATTTGGGAGGCGGGAATGGGTACCGCCGCCCCGGGAACCTTTATTGGATAACCAGCACCTCTGCCATAGGTCACTCCAAGTGGTTTGCTACGTTTGGTGATTTAGCAGGGGTGCCCGGGTTCATGGGGTGAAATTTCCTGTGCGGAGCCCATTTTAAAAAAAATGACATCTTTGGGGATGCTGTGTGGATGGTTTTTTAAGGAAAGGAAGAGAAGGGGAGTTCTGGAAAGGAAAATGGTTTAAGGGGTGGGTAGGAATCTGGGGTTCAGTGTGTCCTGGACATCTGTCTCCAACACCTGGACAGACCTCACCCCATGAATCCGGGCACCCCGCTAAATCACCAAACATAGCGAACCACTTGGGGTGACCTATGGCAGTGGTGTTGGTTATCCAATAAATGTTCCTGGGACGGTGGTACCCATTTGAAGTCTGGAGCCAGTGAGACTATGGCATCCCCAATTGGGGTATGTTGTAAGGCTATAGGTAGAGGAGAGGGGAAGAATATGCGGTAAAAGTAGGTGTGGAAGTAACTGGCAATTCAGATCTGGTCACCAAATACGGCTAAACTCATTTCAAGCAAGGTTTCGATTCTGAATGGTGGTCTTACACCAGGGTGATTCTGAGAGTACCTTCCACTCTCAAGCGTGCCACGAATGTACTAAATATTATTTTTAATGAATTAATTGTGAAATAACACAAGTTAAACAAATTTCTTTGCGTACGCTGGTATTCGATCCCGCGACCTTCGAATTGCGGGATCATACATACCCTTCTATTATTTGAATTGGCTTGAATCAAGTATTTGGTTCACTTGTACATGCCATGACTTCCTCGGGCGTCCCCGACTTTTTGTGCCGTTCACTCGCGTCATGCAATATTCTTCTCCCATTGCTTTTCTTCGCTCATTCGCTGTAAGACTCTCGACTCACAATCCGAAGGTCGCGGGTTCGAACCCGGCATGCGCAAATAAATTTTATTTGATTAATTTGTGTTATTTCACAATTTATTCATTTAAAATAATATAAAGTATATTTGCGGCACGTTCCAAAGTGGAAGATACTGTCAGTATCGCCCTGGTGTAAGACCACCATTCAGAATTGAAACGTTGCTTGAAATGGCTTTAGCCGTGTTTAGTGACCAGATCTGAATAGCCAGGTACTTCCCCACCTTCCTCTTCTCTATCTCCTTCCCCTCCCCACTATCTTTAGCCACACAACATACCCCAATTGGGAATGCCAGTCTCCCTGGCTCCAGACGGGAGCAGTTGGGACTCTTGTGTGGTATTTCGTATGGATATCGCCACTCTGGGAACCATTTTTCAGATAACCTCTAAGCAAACGAAATAAGTAAAATTAAGAATGGGATTCTTAGATGTTTTTTTACAATACGTAGCTCCACACGCTCCGTAAAACATTTTCAATTAAATTATTGCCAGTCAATTTGATGTCCTTTTTTGAGTCCAGAAAATCTCGTTGGAATATATGGTTTGCCGCTATCGGAGCTGTACACTGAACACCGTCCAGTAGTACGTTACGCGTATACAGTGTTCCCAATAGCAGGTTAGGTTAGAGGGAATAAGTCAAAAGTCCTCTCGATAAAATATCCAGTGAAGCGTGGACAGATCGGGGAAAGAAATAAAGCTTTATCAAGAGAGACAGTCTCTTCCGCCACTTCGTGCCCTTGGTACAACAAGTTTTTATCTGACATTTGGGCCAAAACTGATATATCTGTGCACCAGGTTTCTTAGAATTTCTTTCAATTAAGAACTCTGTACGAAATATATCCAACTTCAATGTTTGCGTGTTCAATTTATCTAATTTCTAAGATTAATTACGAGATCTAATCCAGTTCTCTATCCTACCGAATTTCTCTTTTAGGCATGCTCGGAATGAGTCATCTACGAGTCGAGGCAGCTATTGTCCAAGCAATCTCTTTCGAAAATACGTGCATTGATCGACTTGGTTATTCTCGAGTCTCTTCGAAGGTACATTCTTAGACGCCAAACGTCGAAAGTCGTTCCACACGAACAACGAGTGGGTCGAACCAGTCGTGAGCAGCGTGTGGTAGGTTATTTGCGTATCTATGCATTGGCTGTCAAAATCTAATGTTATTGTGTCAATATGTGACCATACAGATATCTACGCAAACAATCTCACATATTTCAAAAAAAAATTATCAAACTCCTACCATGACACTTCGCGGAGAATAGTAATGTAGCTGCTTTACTGTCAACCCCTTTCTTTCTTTTTTCTCTAGGTTGTGTAATATAGTATTTGACCCTATTATGTTTTATATTTCATTTTGATTATCATTATTTCTATTATCACTACAAGGATTTCGGTCTAGTAACAACTAAACATTGATTACTCATGCTGTGAGCATTTCTAATTGGAATGTTAATATCTATGTATATCCCAACGGCAATTCTATTATTGTAATAATTGTTAACACTCTGTTAATGTTTCAAACAATAAACAATTGTTTTCCCGTGCACACTTTCGCACCCGCAAAGAAATCGTTTATTTTTATAAAGTTGTTTTAATACAATGGCTGAAATCAGCCGGCGATATTGGTTATCCATACTAATATTATAAATGCGAAACTGCTCGAGTTTGTTTATGACCTTTTCAGGCATTAACCAATAAAAAGACTTTAAAAATTCATTCACCAATAGAAAGCTAAATTATATGCGCTGACTATACGTTGTGTATGATGGTAAGCTCTGGCGTTATGAAATTATAAATATTAATATATTTTATTTGTTATACGTTTTCTGTCGCTAACAAAAGCGAGTTTTTGCTAACGTCAGAAAAAAATCGTTTCCATGGAAACCATGTTGATATATTTGTGGGCTCTAAGCTGGAAATTCAAATATTAGAATATGTTTTGATTTTTTTGGACAAGCTTCTGTTTTGGAACAAATGTCAGATAGAGTTCCTACATTAAAAATATAATTCGTAACGATTAGGTATAAAGACTGAATAATAAATAGTGTAATTTTTTATTATATTAACAAACTTCCAAATATTTAATTAAAAATAAACATACGAAATGTTTGTAAGCGCATAAATTCCGAACGAATGAACAAAATTGGATAACTTTTTTTTTCTTTGAGCTATAGCTTTATGAAATTTAGGTGGTAGGCGAGATGTTTGAAAACTGAATGTAAGGGAATGAATGTATGGAGTGCTGGAGGGGGTGGGGGTGGGGAGGAGGGGGGATAATTGATAAGTTCAACCGCTACAGTAATTTCCTGTAATACCATGCGAGCGAAGCCGCGGGGAAAAGCTAGTAATATATCATATCGAGCAGCTGCTTTGAGACCTGTAATATATACTGAACTCCCAGCGATTTCGAACATTGTCAACTGTTCGACATTTCAAATTTACACCATAAAAATCTCAAAAACATCAGGAACATAGACAATATTCACAGGGCTGCCAATAAAATCATCTCTTCGACCGTTCGACGTTCAAGAATACGTAAAATTGAAACATTCAACAAAGTTCGTCGCGACAACGAGTAATTTTTCGCTCGTAGATGGCGCATACGAGTAACGATGGATCGTTACTCTAGAATAGCTACCCAGAAAGGATGTGCACATTGTATCACTTTTTTTTAACTGGTTAAAGGATGGTTCGTAAATTGGACTATTATGGAAAGCATTAGTTTTTATGTTCCCGGTAGTTATCTCCGTCACCGACAACATATACTGTTTTATCTCCCGACTTGCACGTTTAATTTGCAAATGGTTATGCCAGTGGGGAGAGCTGTCTTTTTTGTTAAATAGAAACACTTCGAATAACGATTTGTTTAACATCAATCAAGCAGAATTTATACGGAAAACTTTGTTGCTGTTAGTATAAATCTGGTTTTTTGCGTTTATATTTTGCTGATCGGCGCGTTTTGGATTTTGCACGATTGATTTGTCAGTTGTGTAGGGTTTGGAGCGCATATATCAGTAACGCGTCAATTGTTTTCTTTGTGTGTATTTTTAAAAGGACTAGCAAGATTCCGGCATGCGTTGCTTTGTCACTAAATAAATTGTTTCACCCTGCATGTCTTTTCCCATTCGCCCCATTCACCATCCGCCTCCCCTTCGTCTCCCACGTCCCCTTCTCCTCTCGCGTTCCCATTTCGCCTTCTACGCCTTCCCTTTCCCCACTCCCCTACCCCTCTTCCCCCGTCCCAAACTCCCTTCCGAGTTCCCCTCCCATTCATTTCCAGTACATTTAATTTTCAACAGCTCGCGTGCCACCTATCGCAATTTTTTTATACAAATTTCATAATGTCAAAGCTAGCCAGTGCTTTTAAAAACCATTGCTGGCAGGCACAAATCAAATCCCCAAAATTTCATTGCAATCGGATGAACTGTTAGCAACGCATATTTTCATGATGTCAAAACTCACTATTGTATATAATAAGAATCACGGGCATGCGCACATCTATTTCCCAAAGTTTCATCGCAATCGGATGAATGGTTTAGCAACGCATAGCATACATACATATATAGACAGAAGCAAACAAACAAGTAATATTATTTTTGTTTTGTTTTTAAAATGTATGAATAAATCGAATTGAATTGAACTGAATGTTAGTTTGAAGATGTTATAATACACTTTTATTTTGGTATGTTTTTAGGTTTTCACGGCCAAAAGTATTTTTGTTATTTATTTTTGGGGTGTTATGCCGTGTTTCGCTACTTCCTTCTTTAGCCAACGTTTCGGACAGCGTTACAGTGTACGAAACGCTGGCTAAAGAAGGAGGTAGCGAAACACGACAAAACACCCCAAAAATAAATCACAAAAACACTTTTATTTTATTTTTAGTACAAAATGGTTTCATTGAAAATTTTGCGGCCAGCTTAAATTTGAGTTCGCGGAGACGACATAATGAATTTTCTTAGAAATTGTTTCCTAATAGGCCAGGTAATTAATTTATCCAATACAAGCAGAGCTCTCACTACGTAGTAGAATGCTCGTTGGTTTGGGCTATTGCTTGTAAAATATTGCTCAAAAAATATTTGTTTCTATGGTCAATGGAATTAACTTCCAAAGGCAATTTTGTTCGTGGCACAGTACAACCACAATCTAAATCTTTAACTAAATAAACCGAATTTGTAAATAACCTCAGTATTATCTTTGTAAAGGAGGCCATTCAGAATGGAAATTTTTTGCACTTATTCTGCGTTTGGTGATCAGATTTGCATAGCCAGGTACTTATTTAGTGACCATCATGTTGTAGCGGTTTGTTTTTCACTTGCATTTTTATTTTTTGTGTTTTTTAGGCATTAACTGGAACCTTTGCGCGGCCCTTTTCGGCCCGTTTCATGCTACATATCTTAAACTTGGATTTGAGATCAAAATAACCAATTAAACTGATGTTTTTTATGGTTTTCGTTTACTCACAAATAATTAATTGCCCAAGTTGCCTCTAAAATCATGAAACACTTTAATCTTCAATGACCTATATCTTATAATTTAAAGCAAAAAAAAATAAAGTAGCTCACGACCGTACTAGATATTTGATATACCTTTTGATTAAAAAAATAATTTTTAAGTTTGGTTGGGTATTTTGATCTCAAATCCAAATTTAAGATTAGTATGAAGCTGACCGAAATAATAATTGATAAGTGCAAGCGCTACAGTAATTTCCCCCTAATAACACGCGACCGAAGCCGCGGGTAAGAGCTAGTATTGTTATAAAGGACGTGTGTCTTAAATCAAGGAAAAAATCACACACGTGTCTCGTCCAATAATTGGATGATTCAACGATCGAAGGACTTCGAAAGGAAGGACACAAGATTTTTATTATTATGAGAGGCAGTAGGCGGAGATGGTGACTAGGGGAAGAAATCTGTAGTGAGGGGGAGGGAAATAGTAGAAATAAGAGATAAAGGAAAGGAGTTTAATGAGAGAGGCCATCTCCTCTATTCCCACAGATATCTGATAGGAATATCCAATTGGATTACTTCAATCCTTAATGGCAAGAATCCAATCTAATGCTAAAATATCGATAATAATAATACAGAGACTGCCTCATAAAACATTATTTAGTAACCATTTAGTTAGCAGATGGGACTGAGGGATTCCGATCACAATCCTTGCCTAATCTTTTAAATAGTCTGACTAAAAATGATACTACAATTTTAATGAAATCTCAATAAAAAACCTATGTTTATCAATTTTCGTTATTTGTTTTTGGGGTGTTATGCCGTGTTGCGCTACCTCCTTCTTTAGCCAACGTTTCGGACAGCGTTACAGTGTCCATCATCAATGCCAGCTCGAAGTGGAGCGGAGCTGGCAACACGGTATTGCTTCCAAGTACATAAGCACACATTTCACCAACAACAAGTACACAATTAAACATCTGCCCTGATGATGGACACTGTAACGCTGTCCGAAACGTTGGCTAAAGAAGGAGGTAGCGCAACACGGCATAACACCCCAAAAACAAATAACAAAAATACCTTTGGCCGTAAAAATCAAAAAACTTATATGTTTATTTATGTAGGGTATCTCAAATTTAACGCAAGATTTGAATTAAATAGAAAACACAGTTTTTAGTATTTAAGTTGTTTTTTTATTGAATCGTAAAGTACATAAGATAGAGTTATTTATGGAATAAATAATTATACCAAGTCAGTGGACATCTTCAATGCAAATTGTTCTTTAAACAGATCTAAAATGTTTTATTTTATTTATTCATACACGCCTTAAAGGCTTTTACAGAATCACATTATTAAAGTTACACATGTTATTCAGGAGTATAATAGTAAGCATGAAGTATATAACATTATAAACTTTACATTAAGGATACAAGCAGGTTTAATATGTACATTGGTATGTAGTTTCGTTATCATTAAAATTGTACAAAGGAGTATAAGTTACATAGTGTAATAATGGTAAAACAGAAGAGTGCTTAAGATACTTAAAAGTAGTTATTGAGGAACGTGTAGGTATTTACTATGTTGATTTTATTATTAACTTGATCATGAATAAATTGTTGCTGAGACAATTCAATTATGTACAATAAATACTGTATATGTCTTATTATGCTTGTGTAAAAGCCCCCAAAAAGAGCGTTAATAAATAAATAAATAACACAAATATCCTCCAGGGTTTTATTGGCATACCATAAATGGCACCATAAACGGTGGCAAATTCAAATCTTGCTTTAATTTTGGAACACGTTAATTTAAGCTGAATTTTATTTACGTCTATCTTCGTTTGCTCGAGATTTGTTGGCGATCATTTAGAATATTTTCCGCCCACATTGAAAAATCATACCTCCGAATTTTAATGTGGGGACATACAAACTGGTTATAGTTTTATATAGCCAATGAATTTACCTATCTTTTTTCGATTATCACGTATTTGTAAGATTTATCAAAACATATATTATAAAATCGTAAACTTCAAAACTGCGCGAATCCTGCGTGATAGTTCCTTTGAGATTGCCGTAAGGGATATTTTCTCCGTCAACATTTTATATTTTTGACTTCTACACGTTGTTAATGGTCTATTTGACAACCACAGAAGCATTTAATATATTAAAAAACCTCATTTTACTAACCTTTCAGAAAATATTGCTAAGTCTTGTTGGGTTTCGCCATTTTCATTCTCACAAAAATGCAATGTAACAGCTGGTTAAATTATCGTTTACTGGGTTAAAAGTTTAACTAACTAATTGAAATTTACATGTTTATCTTTGTTATGAATTGAAAAACTATAGTTCAAGTGATAAGATCGATAATTGTAAAAATAAACACAATGATCGGATGAAGTTTGAAATTCACATTTCACATAAAAACATTTAAAAAGGCGCAAATTTTTAATTTAATCGACTTGAAAACACGTCAAATACATGGATACTTGAATTGCGATAACAGTCATATATAAACACGTAATAAAAATCAATTTAAACAATCACTTTCACGACATCCTAAGCAAACACACGGCTGACAGTTCATACGAGAATTTTTTGTCAACGACGCGAATAAATATGTTTTTAGAACGTTCTAGTAAATCATGAACACAACAAAATTGAGACATACAAAAAAATACGTTAAAAAAAATTATCAGCTGCATTGTTATGTTAGTCTCAGATCGCGGGAGTTTTTGAAAATAATATAAAAAAATGTTTTGTTTTTTGAAGAGTTTTATTAAATGTACATTTTTTACTTAAATTTAATTTTTCCGCGACCGGTTTCGATACAACCGTATCATTCACAAGCAGAATTAAAACTAACTTAAAAATTAAATGCAAGTACCAAAGATTAATTAGGTGGGAGGGATGATTTTGGGGGGAGGGGGAAAGCGGTGGGAGGAGTCAATATTATACGGAAACATGGTTAGTAAAGGAGATTTGCAAGGCGCTATTATTTTATTCACTAAATTAATTTTAGATTTAATTTTTCTGTTTATTTCGAGCGTTTTTAAAGCGCAAAGATTAAAGTATGAATTTATAATGCAATGTTTAAATTTGTTTTTTTCTTTATTGAAGCTATGGCCTGACTCTATTAAATGATTCGCAAAGACTCCTCCCACCGCTTTCCCCCTCCCCCCAAAATCATCCCTCCCACTGCTCCCACCTAATTAATCTTGTGAGTTTCGTCGGAGACGACGATCGATGTAATCCATATTACAAACTATAGCTAATTTTTTTTTATAATTAAATCTATTTTTTTAATTTTTTTATTAAGTTCTGTAAGTATTTTACCTTTTTTATTTTTGTTACTGCTGTTTCGGCTTACAAGGCAATTTTCCAAATGTAGTTAGACCACTTTTAGACGACTTATTTATAGGATTCTTAATTACGATTTTAAAGGTGCCTAAATGTGGTATGTTTTTAGGTTTTTACGGCCAAAAGTATTTTTGTTATTTAAATTTGGGGTGTTATGCTGTGTTTCGCTACCTCCTTCTTTAGCCAACGTTTCGGACGGCGTTACAGTGTCCATCATCCGCCCTGATGATGGACAAGCTTAGCTCATCTGCCCTGATGATGGACACTGTAACGCTGTCCGAAACGTTGGCTAAAGAAGGAGGTAGCGAAACACGGCATACCCAAAAATAAATAACAAAAAAAGTGCCTAAATGGATTTATTACCGGTTGAACAGATTTACTGAGAAAATAATTGTGACAATAGAAACCCTATTTTGTGGGACACTTTGAAATCTGTTTTCCCCACATTAAATGGTAATTATTTGTTTAATAATAACGTGATTCCTATTGACTTATTGAAACTTATTGAAATATTACGTTGATGGGCACATTTCAATAAATCAATAGGAATTACGTTATTATTATGCTTGTCCATCATCCGCCCTGATGATGGACAAGCTTAGCTTATCTGCCCTGATGATGGACACTGTAACGCTGTCCGAAACGTTGGCTAAAGAAGGAGGTAGCGAAACACGGCATACCCAAAAATAAATAATAAAAAAGTGCCTAAATGGATTTATTGCCGGTTGAACAGATTTACTGAGAAAATATTATATTACAGAGAAAATAATTGCGACAATAGATACCCTATTTTGTGGGGTACCTACTTTGAAATCTGTTTTCCCCACATTAAATGGTAATTATTTGTTTAATAATAACGTGATTGCTATTGACTTATTGAAATGTGTTATTTTGTGTAGGTCTTGTTAACCTACTGAGAGGTAGGGAATAAATAGTTTTCCTTGCTTTATTAATTAAGTGTTTTATTATGGCCGTTCGTTTGTTCATTAATTTCTAATTGTTGAAGTAAATTTAAACTAATTAATTCTTGTAGTTGTTAAGTGGAATGTGATTATTCATTAGGAGATTTGGTAGAAGTGATTTTATTATTAAACCATCCAAAACGTTCTTTGAATCTAAATTGAAATTAAGAAATATAAATAAGTTGTCTCGCAGTGGTCTAACCACAGTTTGATGATGACGGCCGGTGTGGTCGAAGGGTAAGGCTCCGTAATTCTAGGTCGTAAACTACATTTATTTGATTAATTTGTGTTATTTCACAATTAATTCATTAAAAATAATGCATAGTATATTTGCGGCACGTTCCAGAGTGGAGATACTCTCAGAATCGCCCTGATGTAAGACCACCATTCAGAATTGAAACGTTGCTTGAAACGTCTTTTGCCGGGTTTGGTGACCAGATCTGAACAGCCAGGTACCTCCCTACCTTCTCATCCCCATCTCTTTCTCCTCTCCACTACCTTGAGCCGTAAAACATACCCTAATTGGGGATGCCGTAGTCTCACTAGCTTCAGACGGGAGCAGCTGAGACTTGTGAGATATTCATAAATAAAATAAAATTGTTAGCCGAACTTAACAAGAGCAAATTAAATTAAATTAAATTTAAATTATGTTTTTTAAAATTAAATGAAGTTTAAAATTAAAATAAATATCTAACTACTCATCATTATCATCACTCTTGGCTCTACAACCCCTGGTGGGTCTTCAACAGTGGCCTCCTCAAGAGGCCACTCTTTTCCACTCATCTCGGTTTTGTGCCAGCTCTCTCCAGTTTAATAACTAACTTCTAAGTTTATACAACTCGATGTCCAGTGTCGACAGTAAACGATTTTGCCAGGAGTTTCCTGAAATGTATTTGGATATGTTATTTATACAAGACAACAATTCTAAAAGATTCGTGGAACTCTACGACTCCTCAGGAGTCGTACGGCGTAGCGTGGAGCTCGTAGCTCGTAGCTCGTATCTCGTAGCGCGTGTCGTGGAGTGTGTCAACAGCGCGACATAGCGCTCTCCTGAGACGCAATCCTTTCAACAAACATTTTGGATTATTACTACAATCCAGTTTAAGTTAGGATTAGTGAAGTAAAACTCTATTTTGTAGGCAGGGTGTTAAAAGATTTTATCTTTCTGTAGCAAGGTACTAGCAAGCCATTAAGTGAATTATTTAATGTTCTGATACACTGGCAATGTGGCGGTTGAAAAAACAACGACATTGTTACATAAAAGTATTTGTAACAAGGTGTGTGCACCCTCTTATACACACTTTTTTTATGGTCTCGGTGTGTGGCACCTCTAGTGCTTGCCCATTGACATTTGGGCATCGGTTATATTGCGAGCCCTGTAATATTTTAAAATGCAACAGTTGTTAATCCTGTAGCGATTCAAATCAGGAGATTGTTAATCCGGAGAGTTGTTAATCCTGTAGAGATTCAAATCAAGAAAGGAAAGCCAAGCATTCTTTGTGCTACAGCCGAGAGTTCAGGGCGGTCCCCTTGACTGCAACACGACGGATCCTTTTTTTGAAGATCGCTACGATTCTGATCATCATTCTCGCCATCTTGGGAGCTAATTGAATCATCCTGGAGGCATTCTGATTGGCATCGAGAATCATCCGCATCTACTGCTTCTGGAGGGTCCTTTTGGCTGGGAGCCAATTGTCTGGAGTCCCACCCATCTCACGATGTGAGATTCATTTTCACGAAAAAATATTTCATCGTGCGTCCTTTCAACTACCCGCGGTATCAACATATACTATTTAAACCAAAGCAAGCCTTTTGCCAGACAGTCTTAGTACTACTATTTTTCCGTGTCTTGTTCTCTTTCATATTTTCATTTAAATTATAAGTGTTATCTTCTTCTTCAATGATATATTACGTTGATGGGAATAACCTTCAAAAGTTATAAAAAGAGAGTTTTTTTTATAAAAAAAAAAAAATAAATAATTTTTTTATTTCTTTTATATATTTAATAATATTATTATTCAATTTATAAAAACAGTTTATTTATAAACAAGTTCTGCTAGGTAATTATTTTTACACGTGACAGCTGTTTCGCCTTCTGAAGGCATTATCAAACTCAGAGTTTGATAATGCCTTCAGAAGGCGAAACAGCTGTCACGTGTAAAAATGATTACCTAGCAGAACTTGTTTATAAATAAACTGTTTTTATAAATTGAATAATAATATTATTAAATATATAAAAGAAATAAAAAAATTTAAATGGAGTTCTACAAATTAAACTTGATAACAATAAATAATAAATAAATAAATAAAATAAAATAAATAAAGTACTTGAAATGAATGTTTGTCACTTAACTAAGAATTATTTAATTAATGAGACCTTTACCTTTACGGAAATAGCTTTACCTTAAACACCCATCATAATGTAAAAATAATATAATACAATTTATAAATACATTATGTACAAATTTTGCTATAGATACTAATAAAAAATAAAAAAAATGTTTCATTGAAATAATGAAAGAAAACCTTCTCTTCCAGTAATATTTTCATGCTAACTTAAAATCTTAGTACTTAAAGTACTTAACAGATTAAATAAACCAAGGAAATACCGTAATGGGATAAAATCAAATATATTACGTTTCTTACCTGGTCCGGGCTGGAGTGATGGAAATACGTCAACAGGGATCTGAAAAAGAGCGTTTTATTAAATAATGTGTTCAAAGCTGAGATAAATGAGTTTGATGGATTTGCTAAGGGGAATGAGAACATAAAAGCTCTGAGATGAGTTTATTTGTAAAAGGATCAACACGAAATGGAACGAAGCTTTTCCACGTTTTCGTTTCATCAAATCACCAAAACCATCAGCAACACTGTTATTTCAAATTTATTTCGTTGAACTATAACGTCATATTTTATTTTTTGTAATGTAATTGTCATTCATAATTATTCAAACTAGTGGTCGCCCAATGGTTGAAATTCGACTATAATTGTAATGTTTTTTTTTGCATAATTTAAAAAAAATATTAGCATTCTGCACTCCTTCTCTACATAAACTATAAGTGTGCAAAATTTCATATTCCTCCGTCCGCGCAATTTCCGTAAAAAGGGGTACAAAGTTTTTGCTTCACGTATTAATATACTGATACTGATTTCGTAAAAAGGGGTACAAAGTTTTTGCTTCACATATTATTACACTGATTTCGTAAAAAGGGGTACAAAGTTTTTGCTTCACGTATTAATATACTGATTTCGTACAAAGGGGTACAAAGTTTTTGATTCACATATTAACACACTGATTTCGTAAAAAGGGGTACAAAGTTTTTGCTTCACGTATAAATGTACTGATTTCGTAAAAAGGGTACAAAGTTTTTGCTTCACGTATTAATATACTGATTTCGTACAAAGGGGTACAAAGTTTTTGCTTCACGTATTAATATACTGATTTCGTAAAAAGGGGTACAAAGTTTTTGCTTCACGTATTAATATACTGATTTCGTAAAAAGGGGTACAAAGTTTTTGCTTCACGTATTAATATACTGATGTAATTTATTTTAAATATTTTTATATATTAATTTACATACTGCTTCTGAATATTAACGGTTTTGTACTACTATATAAACCTTTGTAATCATTTGTAAAATGTGTATTCAAGGATAGACATAAATAATTAAATTAACTGGCGAGTTCCCAGCGTACGTTGCAAGGCCACTTAAATAAAGATGTTTTTCTCACTGCGAGTCTTTTCCAATTCATCGCCGTTCCCCTTCCACCTCGTCTTCCTCTCCCGCATCTCCAATCCACCTTCCTCGCCTATTCCACCCGTCCCGCAATCCCCCCCTTTGCTTTTCACTTTCCCCGCCTTCCCCCCTCCCTCCATTCCCCTCGCCCCTCACGGATTGACTTCCCCCTACCATCTACCCCCTTGCCGCTAAACTCCTTGAAATACACTCATTTTTCAAACAAATCGCGCGCCAACTATTGCAAAAATTTTATACGGAATCCATTACGACAGAGCTCTCCAGTGCATATAGGAACCTTTGCGAACGTGCACACAATAATTCACGAATTTTTCATCGCAATCGGATAAGGAGTACAGGAAATAATTTCACAACGCCAGAGCTCACTATTACATACAAAAACTATTGCGGGCATGCGCTTATCAAATCATCAAAGTTAATCGGATGAATGGTTTAGGAACGTATAGGGCAAAAAATACACAAATAGGAACGAATAGGACGAATAGAACGTATATGGCAATATATACAAACAAACAAGCAAGCAACAAAAAAACAAATAAACAAGCAAAGCAAGCAAGCAAAAATACATTATTTTTTATACGTATAAAAAATTTGCACAATTAGACCTAAACAAACCATACCCCATGAACATGGGCACCTCTATTAAGTACGAACTTTAGAATGACCTATGGCAAGGGTGTTATCCAATTTTCGGTTCCCGGAGCGGCGGTACCCTGCCTCCCATATTGTCAGAAGGGAACATAAAGTCACAAAGGCTTACTACAAACCCAGTATCACGTCATTGTTCAGGTTTAATGTTTACGTACTCGAAGACGTACTACGTGAATCTACGTTATGTTCTTTATATGGAACAGAATTAACTTCACAACATGTACTACATTACCATAAAATACATTTAGGTACGTTCAATTTATTACCAACTCGTCTGATAAATTCTACAGTTTCCTCTCCATTATTTTGAACATTGAAATATGTGCTGATTTTTTTTTAATGAATTGCTATTATTTCTTTTTTTTTTTATTTTTTTTTCAGGTTCTCCGTAAAACAGTTATTCACCAAAATATTATGGAGAAGATAACAAAATTTTAAAAAGTGTGTATGGGGGCAGTTTTACTGTGTTGTGACGTATGTCAAAAGATAGTTACTGAACTCTCTGTAGGTCGCATTGAAGATGTCGATGCTCAATGCAGAATCGTTAAGCAGTTGAGTTGCTCTGTTTAATGGCGCATTCTGATACGCAGAAGTTCTCGCTTTTTTTATGCTTCAAGCTATTGGTAAATGAATGAAATTCACAGCATTGGAAATAAGTGCACAAAAATAAAACTTATCAAAATGTTAACCTATACTTTCGGTTGTGTTTATATCAATGCAATTCAATTCAATATTTAAAATGCGTTTCTAAATCCATACATGGGAAGGTGAGGAAGCTAGAAGGGGAACAAGTGAGGGGAAGGGGACTCGAGAGGTGAACGGGGGTGTACGGAAAATGACACGCAGGAAGAATCAAAATTCAAAAAATTCAAAATTCAAAAAACCATTTATTGCACAAAAAAACACGAGTACAAAAGGTGTAGCTTATAGATGAATTCTATTTCTTCCAGCTAACCAAAAAATACAAACATTATAAACTAAACAATTACGTGTTTACAATTACATATGAGAAAATAAAAACTAAAAATAAAAAAAATGAACAGAGTTAATTTACGTAAAGTACTAAGAGTATAATGGCATTTGTTTAGAAGAAATGTTTTTAGTGATGATTTGAATTTGAGTGTATCTTGTATTTGTTTAATGTTTTGTGGAAGGTTGTTATACACTTTAATGGCCAGGTAATAAATCAATTTATTTCTCTGAATAGCATTGCAACGCATGCCGGGTACCAGCTAGCAATTAATAAATTAGGTCTTCAGTAATATTTAAAACATTTTAGTTTCTTTAACGGAATAAATTCGTAGCGTCTTAGTTGAATTATTTAAGTCCATGGATCGCGTATACGACTTCTTTCAATTCTAAAAGCTCCGTTAGTTGAAGTCCGTTCGTTAATAAGCCAGCGATTTTGCATAATGAACAATATTATCTAAATAAATGCGCATTTTGGCAGTTAACAGAAAGTTTTCTGATAATATGAAGTCCGAGTTTAAATTTATGAATTGTCGGTCGGAATATCTCTTACCTCTTGTTGATCATGATTGCAAATATTGTAACTGACCATAGATGACGGATTTGGTTAATGTCAGTCAAAAACTAATGCTTCATTTTTTTATAATTAAATAAAGTTAGTTAAATTAAAAAAAAATAATTTGGCACTATTCCTCAAACCTTCATCTACAATTTACGGCAATAGTAACTTTCTGCGTCAACAGGTGGCAGCACTGCAGTCGCTTGCAGAATGGCCGATATCAATGTTCGTATAAGTCAGAGTTCTGTGATTGAAATCTTGAATGCAGAAGATGAAACGCCTATTCGCACACATGAAATACTGAAAAATGTGTACGGTGATGCAACTGCACAAAAATTATGAACCTTTATCAAAGAGGCAGTCAGTAGAATGGCATCACACAAACTCACCAAGGACGAAAAAATTCAAAACTGTGCGATCGGCAGGGAAAGTTATGGCGACAGTGTTCAGGGATGCAGAGCGTTTGATTATGGTTGCTTTTTTGTAGCAATAATGCACAATAAATTTTGTCTGATACGTCACAACCCTTAAAAAGCTTAAAGCACGTCTTTCGCCCAACAAAAGCTATGGCGGATGGCCTTAGGAAGCAGGACCGTGCTTTTACCACACTGGGATAAATGCCCTTGCTAAAAAATGGACAAAAACTTTGGAAATGGACGAAGATTAAAATAATAATTATAATAATAGGATAATTTGTAGAGCGCCGTTTTTGTGAAAAATCACCTCAAGGGCGCTGTACAGCTTATTATTAATTCCTAGGTTCTATCTAATTTAACTATTTACAAACAGATACAGAAACATACTTACCTGGCAGGTCACTTCCGAGAAATAAGATATTATAATTATATAAAAAGTGACAAATTAATCGTCAATAGTGTGGTTTTTGACTTATGAAATTGCATTTTTTTATTTCTTGACAATTAAAGGAGAAGTAAATAGGAGACGTTACATTTTGACTGAACCTAGTAGTATTGATACAGGTTTTAATCGATCGATCAATCGACCATGCTAGACCTCCAGAAACAAAAATTTCACATTTGCCCGTCTATTTTTATTTTTTACTATTTTATTATCACATTGTAAACTTGTTGAACTCATTTGTATAACTTTTCATGATATTGCAACTCATGTATTTTTTATTTATTTTTTCAGTTAAATTTGCTGAATTCTTTAAAAACTTGCTTTCGAACAAATTATTCACGATCAAGTTAATAATAAAATCAACATAGTAAATACCTACACGTTCCTCAATAACTACTTTTAAAGTATTTTAAGCATCCTTCTGTTTTACAATTATTACTTATTACACTATGTGAACTTATTAACTTATTTGTACAATTTTCATGATAAAGAAACTATATACCTACATATTAAACCTGCTTGTATCCTTAATGTACAGTTTATTATGTTATATACTTCTTGCTTAGAAATTAAATTCCTGAATAACATGTGCAACTTTAACAATGTAAAAGCCTTCAAGCGTGTGTAAATAAATAAATACAAAAAAAAAAATTTGTTGAATCAACCAAAGCCCTACGGGTGTTAAGCTGCCATCAATAATAATGTAAGGCGTAGTTTGTTGTTGGAATATCAATGGTTGGAAGCTTTAATGTTGATTAAAACAATAATGATTTAGTAGTTGTATTTACGTACATTAGTAATAAAGGAACACAGTTTAATTCAATGGATGTTAGCTTGATTTACTCTTACCTTTTGTTTGACTTGTAACGCGTTAACTAGAATGAATAAATAACTGGTAATGGATTAGCGTTTAGTGTTTCTGCCAATAGTTGAATTTAACCCGTTAGAAATGTGTTACGAAGTTTTAGTTCATTTATTTATTTATTTATTTATTGATCAACGCCCTTTTTCAGGGCTTTTGCGAATGAATGGTAATAAATACAATATTTATTGTACATAACTAAAAAATAACTGTAATTGTTTCCTTCCATTAGTATTCTGGGTAAAGAGGAATACACATGGTAGTTAGTCCCAGAATTTATGCACTGAAATAAATCCTGACTTCTTGTATTACGAAGTGGAATCCGGAAGCTAATAAATTCAAGCAAAACCGGACTATCAACTAAATCATGCAGAATTTTATATAGAAATACCAAGTCTGTGAAAATTCTTCTGTCTGACAATTTGAGCATATTCATATTATTTCACAGAGTGTTTGAAGTTCAACATAATTGTTGGAATCCCCGTTTTGAAATTTAGAAAACGTAAGAATTTGTTTTGTATTCTTTCAACAGCTTGTACATGTATATTATAATGTGGATTCCAGATGGGAGAATTGTACTCAAGTTGACTTCTAACACACGCAAAATATAACAGTTTAATACACTTTATATTGTAAAAATTTCTAGTTAGCCTAGTTATAAATCCCAACATTTTTAAGCCCTTATTACAGATTTCTGTTATTTGGTTAACAAATGAAAGATTTGATTGGAAAGTTATGCCTAAGTCTTTATTTTGTGTTAGTGTCTCAAAAATAAGTAAATGCAATACAATAGTTGTACCCAAGAGAGTAAGTAATACGAATTGTTGAGGATTCAAAATTACATTCCATTTCTTTCGCACAGTTTTGAATTTTTTCGTTCTCGGTGAGTTTGTGTGATGCCATTCCATTGACTGCCTCTTTGATTCAGGTTCCATAAAACCCATGTTTCGTCTCTGGTCACAATTTTTGTGCAGTTGCATCACCGTACACATTTTTCAGTCTTTCGTGTATGCGAATAGGCGTTTCATCTTCTGCATTCAAGAATTCAATCACAGAACTCTGACTAATACAAACATTGAAATCGGTCATTTTGCAAGCGACTGCAGTGCTGCCTCCTGTTGACGCAGAAAGCTACTATTTACTATTGCTGTAAATTATAGATGAAGGTTTCAGGAGTAGTGTAAAATTATTTTTTTTCATTACATTCCATTTCTTTCGAATCCACTCGTACCTACGCCATAATAATATGTTTTATAATATAAAAGGGTGTTTGTACAATTATGCTGTTGTAACGCTGTCAAATAACGCTTCCAAAATTCAAGAATCATATAATTCTATAATATGTACGAGTATGTATCTCATGGTCTTATTACCTTACCTTACATTACCTTTTTCTTTAATTTATTCATAAATGTGTAGTTTGTATCACATGTGTATTGTAAATGAACACACAGTCTAAAAACACACAATTTAAAAAAATAGAGTGTGTAATTCACACGCGGTAGAAGTGAAACTAAAAAGTGGCTTGATGTCGCCTTCTTTTCTTTTGCTTGTTTTTTAAAGTGGTTTGAAGATTGGATATTGATTTCACAAAATATATATTTTTTTTTGGATTTCACAGGATTCTAACCCTCTGACTCTCTGGCCGCTGAGACTTGTCAGGCACCTTGCCCACTACGTTATGGAAGTGACGCCAAGGTGCAAATTCACCGCATTATATTAGAACCGAGTGTTTGTGTAGAACTGAGTTGTGACGCATATCCGTTTCACTTGAATTTTAAGTCACTAACGGCGCTGAAGAAGTTTCACTTAAAAAAAAAATGGGGGGGGCGGGGTTCTAGAGGTTCAATCCCCCCACCCATCGTCCTCAATATATCGTCGGAAATAAATACAATTGGCATTTATCTCTTTTAGAAATGTGATTCTTAACATTAACCTCTTGGGCTAATTCTTTCGCGTTTCAGAACAACTCATACAGGTCGCATAGAATCCGTTGTCTCCCTTACTATCATGGTTAAAAATATGATCTAAACGGTGTTAGGAAGAGAAAATATCAAGCTTTATATTCAAATCTAATGAATATGATAAAGTTAACCACAAAATAATTCAAAAGTACACCTTCATAAAACCAAAGTTTCCCACCGCAATTTGAAAAAAAAATTTAACTGTGGAATTATTTTATAAATATTTTTACATGAAACGACAAAACTACAAAAAACAAATAAATGAGGTGACGATTACGTTTTGTAATTCGTTTGGAAAACCTAATAAAATAGGTGGTTGTTTTATTTATTTGTGACTAGCTTTTCCCCGCGGCTTCGCTCGCACGGTATTACGGGAAATTACTGTAGCGGTTGAACTTATCAATTACCCCCCCTCCTCCCCACCCCACCTCTCTCGCATTCCATACATTCTTTCCCTTACATTCAGTTTCCAAACATCTAGCCTGCCACCTAAATTTCACAAAGAAAAAAAGAATTATCCAATTTTGTCCATTCGTTCGGAATTTATGCGCTTACAAACATTTCGGATGTTTATTTTTAATTAAATATTTAGAAGTTTGTTAATATAATACAAAATTACACTATTTATTATTCAGTCTTTATAATCGTTACGAATTATATTTTTAATGTAGGAACTCTTATTTGACATTTATTCCAGCTTGTCCAAAAAAAAACAAAACATATTCTAATTTTTGAATTTTCTGGGGCAGTAGCTGACCAGGGGGCTGAGTACCTACCAGCTTAGAGCCCACAAATATATCAACATCGTTTCCATGGGAATGATTTTTTTCTGACATTTGCAATGAACTCGCTTTTGTTAGCGACAGAAAACGTATAACAAATATAATATATTAATATTTATAATTTCATAACGCCAGAGCTTACCATCATATACAACATATAGTCTGCGCATATAATTTAGCTTTCTATTGGTGAATAAATTTTCAAAGTCTTTTTATTGGTTAATCCCTGAAAAGGTCATAAACAAACTCGAGCAGTTTCGCATTTATAATATTAGTATGGATAACAGTTTATGTTTCCATTGAATTTTTTTATATTTCAAAAATTCTGAATTTTCTTCGAATTAAAATTTGAAAGCGTATTTCATCGTCATTCAAAAGTGGTTTCAGTTTTTGGATGCGTTCAAAAACATTCCATTTTTTCGGATTATATTGCAAAGCGGAAATATTTTGTCCTTCCGATAAAATAAGGCCTGAAGGGTTAACGCAACATAGGAGCCGCCCCGATAGGAAATAAGTTCCTTAGGGCATAAAATATTAATTTTAGGGAAACAGAGAAAATGGTTCACATTAAGGACACAAGATTCGGAAAATATTATATCAAATTTTTCATAGGTTCCCAACATCGGAAGTGGCCCCGGCTGGGCACCAAATTGATAAACATTTTTATATTGGCGATAAACGTCGCTTGTGCAATGTTTGAGGACTTCGGTAGTAGAGGATTGAACTCATGACGTCTGGGTGGGAATCCAACGCATTTGTACACTCGATTACTAGGCGATTAAGCTGACATATTTTAAAGGTTTCTATTTTAAATCATACTTAAAAGATTTCAAATCAAAGAAAATACTAAAGGATTTCCGTTTCAGGCTAGAATAGTGCGACGCGAACGCGTCGCGTCAGTCGCTTACGGTCGCGCGTCGGACGCTGACGCTCAGTTAGGGATGATGCCGTAGTTTCAGGGTTGCCATCTTGACGGATTACCCGTCATATTTGGTGGATAGGAGTGCCTCAAAACGGATGTATCCGACACAAAAAAATTTCATCTGCAGCGCCTTTTCGGTCTCTTAATAAATTTGATAATTCATATTTCACTCCCTTTATTTACACTAAATAGATTATCCAATTATTGGGAAACCAGGGAAAAAGAAATTTTATGCTTTATGAACCCGGGTATCCCTACTAAGTCGCCGCGTGGGTAGCCTATGGCGGAGTTGCTTTGGTTATCCAATAAATGATTCCTGTGGCGGCAGTACTCATATCTGCCCTCCAAATTCATAACTTGCCAATGGTTATGCCAGTCGGGAGAGCAGTCTTGTTGTTAAATAGAATCACTTTGAATATCGACATGTTTAGCATCAATGAAGCACAATTTAGACAGCAAGCTTTATTGCTGTTAGTATGATTGTGTTTCATTAATTTTTAAATTGTTCATTGATGCTTAAATTGTTTGAATTGTTTGAATTGTTTAAAGTGCTTAAGTATGCTTTAATCTTAATATTTTCTCTATTTTAAGATTGATTTGAAATTTTTTATTTTTTTATGTTTTTAAAGTGAATAAATTGAATTGAATGATGTAGTGAAGTAAAAATATGTTCCCCAACCTCCCCTCCCTTTTTCCGTCCCCCAGCGGGAACCCCTCCCCCCATGTAAATGCTATAGCTACGCCCTTGATAAGATATAAACCCAATTATTTCTCTAAACGGAATACAGATATTGTATTACATTTTACAAAACAAGACTATATATGAATTGTGAACGAATTTTATCTCAACTACCTTGAATCTGTTCCCAGTGATTAAGACGAACGTATGCACTGCAGTTTCATACAAATCTTAAATTCGGATTTGAGATCATATTACGCATGAAATTAAAATACCCATTATATCGGATGTGAGCTACTTTATTTATTTTTGCTTTAAATTATAAGATATTCGCCATTAAAGATTTTAATTTTTAATGATTTTAGAGGCAACTTAGGCAATTGTTTGTGAGTAAATGAAAAAAAAATTTAACAATAATTTCGATACATTTATTTTACAATTACAATGAAATAAAATAAAAAATAAAGCATCGTTAAAAATGCATTTTTTGGGAGTAATTTTAATATGTAACAAATTTTTGTTCCACCGTAAATAGGTAATTTGTATTTTAAAATACACCCTTCAAACTGATATCTTTAATTAATTTTTGTTTTATTTCATCGTATTTAAGGTAATTTTTTTTATGTTTTCATTTACTCTCAAATAATTGCTCAATTTGCCTTTAAAATAATGAAACATTAAAATCTTTAATGGCCTGTGTCTTATGATTTAAAGGAAAAATAAATAAAGTAGCTCACATTCGTACTAGATATTTGATATACCTTTTGATTACAAAAATAAATTATCAGTTTGGTTGGGTATTTTGATCTCAAATCTAAAATTAACATTTATATGAAACGGGCAGAAATGGGCCGTGCAAACCTCTTAAAAAAAAGCACCCCTTTTACAAACTTCGTTCTTCCAGCAGAGCTGGTCTAACGAAACTAATTTTAATTTCTGTATTAATTTTGATCTGCGCTATCTCTTGGATTTAATCGATATTTTCATCATGTACTTAGTTCAATCGTAAATAGAAGTCAGGATTACAATTTAGATTACCAGATGATTTAAATAAAGAAACGTTATCTTTCCAACTAAAGATTAGCTAAATTGCTTGAAAAGCTTACCAAAGTAAATACTGTTAACCATCACAGGACCTCTTTCATTTAATTGGAAAAGCCCACGTTAATATAATTTATATTGGCAATTGACTAAAGTAATCAGTTCATTCATATAATATTCATGAAAGTAGGATAAACATTATTTGTTCAAAAACATACAAAAGAAATTGTCACTCCTGACATAAGCTGGATTTTTATTAATCTCTTTCTGTGAAGCCGGTACTGATATGTATTACATGTATATTATTTCTCCTTGATGAAGATATTATAAATATTTGATATTATATAAATGTACTTAATCCTCCGCTGAACGACAAGGTCTGGTCAGACTTGATTCTAAAAGTTGCGTAACTTTTTGAAGTGAAAAGTTCTTTTGCACTGTTTTGATTTGAAACTCGATGAAACGCCAAATAGTGACACAAAAGAGAGACAAATACAAAGATCTATAGGATTTAACCTGCGAGAGAAAGAGATAGTATAATCGGTCTCCTCTTTGTGCGGTGTTTTGTAGTCTATTGGTTTCCTTTCCGTTATTTGTTTTTGGGGTGTTAGGCCGTGTTGCGCTACCTCCTTCTTTAGCTAACGCTTCGGACAGCGTTACAGTGTCGATCATCAAGGCAGAAGGAGATAGCGCAACACCCCTTAAACAAATAACAAAAATTATTTTGGCCGTGAAAATCTAAAAGCATGTCTATTGGTCTCCACCCTGTGCGGTCCTTCGTAGCCTCTCCACTCTTGCCTCCTTTAGTTTTCTGAAGTTTCACTTCTACCGCGTGTGAACTGCACACAATTGTTTTTTCTCTTGCTTATTAGAATGAAATGGTTTCATGACTTAATCAAAAGTTTGTGCGGGAAACAGCTTGATTTCATGTATTTTGCAGTGAAATTTCTTCTTCAAAATTGATTTCCAAAGGTCTGTGCAGAACTAGCAAATATTTTTGAGGTAGTTGGTGTATATTCTCGTGAACGGATGCTTGTTAGAACGTGTTTTAAGGTAGCTAATCTTGTGGGGTATAAAATAAATATGAGCTTAGTTTGGCGGTTCCTAGTGTAAGAGTAGAAAACTAACAAGAGACCAGCTTTAGCTGAACCTACAGTTGGTAATTCCGAGCATTAAAAAAATTATCAAATCAAGAGACCACAAATTCAAAAAATAAACTATGGCAATGAAAGTGTATATCTGGGGTATGATGCTAGAACTGACTACGTCAGATTTTTGTTCTTTGATTTAGATACCAAAAAGAATTCTAAAACGTCCCTTGTTTGAATGCTTTGAAAAACTAGATCCAATACTCTAGATTCTAGATCAAATTATGACCTATCTAATGCAGAATCAAACAAAATATTTCGGAGTTTTGTACTATCTACGGTCTTCATTCCAGAGCAATTTTCAATTTTGCCATAGATTATTGCCCCAGATCATAGACATATGAATGTTAGTAGTCGAGAACAGACAGGAGAGGGATACAAACTAACTATAGCAGAACGCGGAGGGGCAAGATGACTGATGATATGTGATTTGTCAATAAATCAACCTGACAGTATATAGGCTTCTCGCATTATAATATCACCATTTAGTTCTTAAAAGTAAAATCTACTTTTGAATGAATAGACCTTTTAACATGGGAGCGCGAATTGCTCGCCACGTTATAAACAAATTTACGAAGTCCAAATACGGTAAAGTAAAGTTCGCCTGTTTTCAGAGTCGAATATTTTGTTGCCGTATTTAGTTAAGACACTTTTACAAATGTTTCATAATTTACTTACTCCAGTAAATAGCGACGAGCACACTTGAGAAACGCCTACATATGTATGTGTTACTAAAACTGATCATATTATATGATCTGAATAAGCTTAAAATAAAGTAAAATAATGCTTACCTATGGAATGTAATACGAAAATTGGGTTAATTCTCTTTTTCACTTCTATTTTTACACGTTTTTATAGCACAAGTCACCATTTTTGCCGTGTTATTTCGTAAAATGTTCCGATGAGAGCTCGACGCTGGTTTGCACAAGATTGATGACGTCACATTTTCTAGATTCGCTTGACACCATTCAAATTCCAAATCGGACCGGTATGGGGAAGCGGAAATAATACACTTTTATCACTTAGGGCAACATTCGTATGTCTACGCCCCAGATTTATATTTGGACAATAATCTATGGCAAAAGGTATGCACGATCCTTTGCACCTCTCACTGCCTCCCGGATGTCGCTCATCTGAGGGTTGATGTTCAAACCTACAAATTTACGTTTAGTGCTCATGTTGTGAAGGTTTTTTCCAAACATACATAAAGCTAAAGATGAATGAAATTATCGTGGTTTATTAATTCTTAGAAACACAACAATATCTTGTAACTCCCGACAAATGTTTCTCTCTACCAGACCATGTTTTGCAAAGCTTTCCAGACTAAAACGATTTCACGGAATGTTAAATGGTACGATAACAATTCAGGAAACTTATAATGTACCTGCTACTCTATCAGAACATGCTGGCTTGGTGGAAATATCTCTCACATGTTAACAATTGTAAGCTTATGAAAAAACTTGATTTAAACAATTGGATTTAGCTGAGAACTATAAAAGCTTTCCCAAGATTTCCATTAAAAAAGTTATACAACATTTTATGGAGCGAAACTTTGTGGTAAAACTTAATTAAAACTTAAAAATAATTAATCAGTTTTTGTGGTACATTTGATTATACTAGTAGTTTCAGCATCTTTCAAAAGATGTCGTTAAAATAGATAATTCTATGCAGTTCATGGGGTGAGGTTTGTCCGGGTCTTGGCGGTACATGCGCCTGTCCACTAGCTGCATGGAAGGCCGCATCGGGAGAGAATGGTTGAAGGAGTCCCTTCGACTTTTCCAGCCGTACTCTCTCGAAACATCGTCCTGCACCGCAGCGAGACGGATGGATGCATACGTCCGTCACTCCTGGACACAATGACCCCTAAATTCTTATCCACTCATTTTCTTTCACAGAACTTCCTCTTCATTCTTTCCTAAAAAGACCCTCCACACAGCGTCCCCAAAGATGGCATGGAATTATTTTCCTCAAGGCCTCCTGTGCGGAACGAACGTTAAAAAAAGTTTTGAGATGTCTCAACAGATGTCAGTTAAGTAGTATCTTATAGAAGAGTATCTACTATCGTAGTTCGTGTCTAATGCATGAACGATTACGGATATAGGCGATGATACGCGATAAACAGCTGGGCTCCCGCAGTGTCGGGTTCTTGAGCATCAGAATTACTTAGAGCGTCCAATAGGACGGACGTTCGATCCAGTTAAATATTCATTGTAAACCTTACTATTACGTAAATAATTTAACTTGTAATCTCGACAAACTTTGATCGTTATTGGAGTTTTACCGAACATATTACAAGCAATATCAAAAAAAATATCACGGTTTTATTTGAAATTTTGGTTTTACTCGATAGTAATAATCAATCACAAGTAAGCCATATTTAGGTAAAAAAAAAATAACAATAAATATGCATTTATTGTGTACGGTAGCTTGCGGCATATTTGCTACTTGTGTAATTATTATTTATGAGCTTCTGTGGTAAAGCAATATCAATTATTTAAGACGTAGACTTGAATAATAATCAAGCACAAAGTGCGGCCTCAGGGAGAATGGGTTAGACACTGAACAAAAAATCTTTAGAAGTGTATTCTATAATAATTTTTTTACACAAGACCTTTCCGGCCTGTGACATCATCATCATTTTCTTATTCCCTATATCCTATTCGGGTCGGGGACCCATTGCATCAGGCGCCTCCACGCGTCCCTGTCTTGTACTGATTGTTCGGCCTCCGTCCATGGCAGTCCCATCCTCTCCTCACACAGTTTTTGAAGTTGTCTCGCTCAATTGAGCCTAGGGCCCACTAGACATCTTCTTTCTGGAATAGGAACTTGCATCCTGCTTACTTACAACGTATGCAGGGACACTAGAGGTCTAGATTCGTTTCAAAATTAAAAGTAGATTCTTCTTATTTATTTTTGGGGTATTATGCCGTGTTGCGCTACCTACTGGACGTCTACTTTCTGGAATAGGAACTTGCATACTGCTTACTAACAACGTATGCAGGGACACTGGAGGTCTATATTCGTTTCAAAATTAAATGTAGAATCTTTTATTTACTTTTGGGGTGTTATGCCGTGTTGCGCTACCTCCTTCTTTAGCCAACGTTTCGAACAGCGTTACAGTGTCCATCATCATCCAGCGTCAGCTCATCTGCCCTGAAACGTTGGCTAAAGAAGGAGGTAGCGCAACACGGGATAACACCCCATAAATAAATAACAAAAATACTTCTGGCCGTGAAAATCTAAAATCATACCAAATGTAGATTCGTTCATTCAAAAAAAATTAGAGTCCTTGCGAGAGCCTTAAAGGAGTAACTGTGGTGAACGTATGTCTTAGGGAATGAAAGAGACATGCGTGGATGAGGGAGACAACATGAGTAAGGTATAAAAGGGTATGATTGTTGTCCATTCGTCCTCTCTTTGCACATAGGCTTACTGGAAACACGCCTTGTAAATATCTCGGAATGTCTACCCACGACTTATTATTGTCTCACCACCTCAAGTACTGAGTTCACCCACCGAAAGGAAACTGGATCCTCGCATATTTGGCATCCAAATCATCAAGCATCCTCAAACTGAAGATTTATCAAGAATAGACCATCACAGTAACCATCTGTTACCTACTTGGATAAGCGGTGGATAACCTCTAATACCCTCTGGAATCGCACTCAGTATTTTCCTAGGAATTCGGATCAGATATTTTTAGTACGTGCCTAAGCCACCTAAGTTGCGATTTTGCAATCAGGCCTCCGACAACCCAATGAAGTTGTTTTCCTACTTGGAAAGGCTTTCAATAATTATATATGGGGCGTATAAATAGCCCCAAAACTAAACGGGCTTAAAAATTGTGTTATATGAATTTACTTCACACTTTGGGAGGCGAGAATGGGTATTGCCGCCCCCAGAACTTTTATTGGATAACCAACATTTTTGCCATGGGTCATTCCAAGTGGTTCGCTGCATTTGGTGATTTAGCAGGGGTGCCCGGGTTCACGGGGTGAGGTTTGTCTAGGTCTTGGAGGCAGATGGCCAGGACACACCGAACCCCAGTTTCCTTTTTTTTTTTTTACATGAGCTCCACACAGGAGGCCCTGAGGAAAATAATTTTCCTTAGGGCCTATGTCATCTTTTGGGATGCTGTGTGGAGGGTTTTTTCAAGGAAAGGAAGGAGAGGAGAGTTCTGGGAAGGAAAAGGGTTTAGGGGTGGGTAAGAATCTGGGGTTCAGTGTGTCCTAGTCATCCACCTCCAAGACCTAGACAAACATCACCCCATGAACCCGGGCACCCCTGCTAAATCACCAAACGTAACGAACCACTTGGGGTGACCTATGGCAAAAGTACCCTACCCACCCCTTAAATGCTTTTTCAGTCCCAGAACTCTCCTACCCTTCCTTTCCTTAAAAACCCTCCACACAGCATCCCCAAAGATGACATAGGGCTTGAGGGAAATTGTTTCCCTGTGTGGAGTTCGTGTAAAAAAAAAACCTTCTCGGAAAAATATCTCAAAAATGGTAATCCGAAATTTCCTAAATGCATGAAAAAAATGGCCTTCCTGCAAAGGCGTCTCTCAAAACTTTCAGACGGCATTCACACAATTAAAACACCTCACACAATTACAATACAATATTTTGTGACAAACAAATTATTGATATAGATTCCCAAGTTGACCCGACGAGAGCAAAATTCGCAATGATTGAATCGTGTGTGATTTTTTCATGTCACAATCATAAAAATATTCGAAAATTTTAATTGTTTTCCAAACAGACACTTGCAAGTCAACTGTGGTGCATTTCAACGTTCACAATACATTTGATGCAAGTTAGAATACACAGAGGCAAGAAAAACATTTTTGATAATATAAAATACTATTCATTTATTTATAACTAGGAGACCCGGCCACACATTGCTGTGGATAAACATAACACCATTACCCAAATTTTATAACCAACGCCATCTGTTAATTTGCATACATATCAAATCCACACCGCCCGCTTGCCAGTCGCTGCCCGGTGCCTGCGTGCCAGCCCGCTCTCTTTATTTATATATTTCAACCAATTTATATAAAACCTTGACAAATTATTATCTAAAAACCTTTCTCTTGAATCACTCTATCTATTGGTGAAAACCGCATGAAAATCCGTTGCGTAGTTTAAAAGATCTAAGCGTACAGACAGCGGGAGCGACTTCAATTTACACGAAAAGAAATAAATTGCTTCTCCCTACGCGTTCCCCTTCTACGTTCACCCTCCTGCGATCTCCTTCAACCTTCCCCGCGTTCCCCCCTTCTGGATTCCCCTCCTTTTTTCTCTTTTCCGCTAAACTAAACAAAATACACTCAGTTTTCAAACAACTTGCGCCACATATTGTAATTTTTTAAATAAATTTCATAATGCAAGCCTCACCAGTATATACAAAAAATTTTGCGAGCGTGCGCACAATAACTCACTAAAGTTTCATCGCAATCAGATGAATGTTTAAGAAAATAATTGCATAACGCTAAAGCTCACTATATATCACCAAAAGTCTTATTGCAATCCGATGAATGGCTTAGAAACGCAAAAAGGACAAACAAAGAAACATTCATTTTTATATATAAAGATTACAAAAAAGAAAGTATATATTATGCTGCTTAACCAATGGTTAAAACGGTTTGATCGATTTCGGTAGAAATAAAAAAACATGAAGCTTACTTTGAACACAGAATCATGACCACAGTACGTTTCTACAAGATTACCTCTTCAGTGGCGTTAAATAATATTTGTTTGCCGGAAGCATGAACGCGATGTGCAAATCCAGCCAACGGAAGCAGTATCATAAATAAATTGAGACTAGTCGGAGGGAAAGCCTACCACGCATCTAAAGCCTATCCATCTCCTTGCAAATAGCCTTTACCATAAAGCCACTCAGTTATCCATTAATCTAGTCAGTAAACCCTCACAAAATACTCGTCACATTTATTTATTGAATAATGTTTTTATTTCAATTAAAAACATTGTAATTTGTATAAATTAAAAGTATAAAAATTAAACTGAAGGGGGAGTGGAGTGGGAAGAGGGAAGGTGGAGGAGGCGGAGGGGGAACGCGAGAGGGGCAGGGGACGCCGGAGAGGAAGGGGAGGCGGAAGGGGAATGGGACAAATGGGAAAAGACACGCCGGGAGAAATTATTTCTTTACTAAATGGCAAAGCAATGCATACCGGGTACCAGCTAGTAAAAAATAAAGTACAGTTTAGAAATTGCTCACATTCATTTAATACTTGCTTAAGTACCTAGCGTTGCTCGGGCTTTAGAAAGTGTCTCTAATTTTAGATCTGAATGTATTTAACTCATTCATATTTAAAAGTAGTGTAACTAAACTCACCATTAGTAATTCTTCTTTTTTATCTTGTGTTAAATTCAAATTAATGTTAAATTAAATTAAAGCAAATCGCTTTGTAAAACACCGTTTAATCAAATTTATGTCATTAATTAGGTACCTGAACAACACTGCTTCTTCGATTTAATTTTTTTGTAAAGAACAAAAAAAAATTTAAATGTGTAAGCAAAGAATTATTTTTTCTTCAAAAATCTCTTATCCTCAATTTTAAGCAACACAATGTAAGTTGGTTATTTTACTCTTCACAGTTTTTAGGTTTTTAAAATATCTCACAATATTTCATTCATCACTCCTTTGATTTCCCCCGCTTCTGTAAAAAAATAAGATGAAATAAACGATGAATTATTGTCTTATTTACTATTCGGAGAAAAACGAAATTCACAAACATCAAGAAAAATCCAACAAATTCTAAGGTTACATTTATTTATGAGCTTTTTTAAAGATAAGTCTGTTGGCTTAACACGTCTCGCTAAGTCGTCTTACAAGACAGATATCTCGCTAAATACGAACGGATTACATAAAATTATAGAGATAGAGACTTAAAGAGATCTGACCTAATTCCTAAATGGATTTTTAAATAATTAATTGAGTTTTAAGGCGTATTTTAGTATTTACAGCAGTGACCAGTTTAAAGAAGATTAATTAAACAAAATGATAAAAGGAGACAAAAATAACGTTTCAATTGCTGATGGTTTTACAACCATTTTTTTTTTGTTTATTCCGAGATGTACATGAAATAATCCTATTTTCCCCAAGAGAAGAACTTCCAAATTTTCGCAAACAAATTATATAGAAAACTACGGAAACTTTGTTTCATTTTATTTTTTACATTAACTCGACGGCCGGCGTCGTCTAGCGATAAGGCTCTTGACTCGCATTCCGAAGGTCGCGAGATCGAGTCCTGGCGTGGCAAATAAATTGTATTTGATTAATTTGTGTTATTTCACAATTTATTCATTTAAAATAATATATAGTTTATTTGCGGCACGTTCCAGAGTGGAAGATACTCTCAGTATCGCCTTTTTTACATGCGTTCCACACAGGAGGCCCAGAGGAAAATAATTTCCCTCAAGGCCTTTGTCATCTTTGGGGATGCTGCATGGAGAAATTTTTAAGGAAAAGGAGGAGAGGAGAGTTCTGAGAAAGAAAAGGGTTTAAAGGGTGGGTAGGAATCTGGGGTTCAATGTGTCCTGGTCATCCGCTGTCATGACCTAGACAAACCTTACCCCATGAACCCGGGCACCCCTGCTAAATTACCAAACCACTTGGCTTGACCTATGGCAGAAGTATTGGTCCCTGGTATAAGACCACCATTCAGAATTGAAACGTTGCTTGAAATGGCTTAAGCCGTGTTTGGTGACCAGATCTGTATAGTCAGGTACTTCCCACCTTCCTTTTCCCCATCTTCTTTCCCTCCCCACTATCTTCAGTCTCACAACATACCCCACCCAATGGGGGATGCCAAAGTCTCACTGGCTTCAGACGGGAGCAGTTGGGACTTTTGTGCGGTATTCATATTAAAAAAAAACACAGCAGGAAAATACTTTCCGTCAGAGCCTTTGTCATCTTTAAGGGTCTACTATTTGTATTTCGACCAATTTCTTACATATCTCCCTTAAACATTTGAAATTTTTAAGCTCTTAAAAAAATAAATGTTATATTTGAAGATAATATCTAGATACGTTCCACGCCGAAACGCAAATCATATGAAATTCCCTCGATAGAAAAAAATCGCAAAGTATGCTCCGAAAATTATTTTAAACAAGTCTATTTCTTTTATTTTACAAGTTATATTTGTGAAAAAAATCACAATGTTTCTTTAAATGATACAAGTTACGTTCCACGAGATTATTGCTCTATTTTAAACGAGTCATGTTTTATTAAGCTTTTTCGCTGCTATTGTACGACTTAAAATATTAGCGCACTCTGTCCAACACTCGTAATTACATATCTCTCCATCTTTTTCTTTTGCAGCGCCGTGCGTTTCAAGAGTGCGGCCTTAAAGCTGCTGTTTAGAGAGGAAGGAGTGAAGGAGGACTGTATAAGGGAGGAAACAGAGGCCGGCAAATCGGAAATCGGAAATCGGAACTCAAGAACGAGTCGTAGAAGTAACCGTGGAATATTGCTAAATGTTTCGAGTGTCTTCGAACATGTTTTTTAACCTTAAAAGAAGCTTTGCGAACAAATAACTCGGTAAAAAATTGAAGAGTGTTTAAATTAAGGAATGGCCTCAAAAAATACTCAACACATTGTCCTTCGTATAAACTCCAGAAATTGAATTGTTTTATGTAACTCATACGCTTGTCAATAATAATGTTTGTTAAAGTTATGCATCTGAATAATAAGCGCATATCACAAACTCCAACAGTTCGGAGGGCTTTGAAGCAAAGAATGGACGGTTACCTCGAGAGTGTTTTCTCTTGGGGTAAGAATAACTTGTCGAATTCAATGTTTCAAAGATCCAATCATGTCTGATTACGTCTAAAAGGGATCGAAATGAAATCTAGTCTCCTTCGACGGAAGCAATCTTCCGAACAGACCTTCCATCGATATGCTTGGTGTAACTCTAAGTGACCAGCTTAGGTATGGGGGCTCCATCGAAGCCAGAGTAAAGTTAGCCTCTCAAAAACTGGGCGTACTGTACAGGGCCCGCAGATACTGTAATAGCACACAACTGCTAACTCTTTACAAATCGCAAATACGCTCCACGGTTGAATTTGGCAGCCACCTCTGGTCTGGAGCTCAAAATACTTGAAAAATACCTTCGACTCTGTGCAGAAACGGGCGGTCCGTTTGATAGAGTCTCCCACCTTGACGAACGGATTGCAATTTTTAGAGCACAGGCGTCGGGCAGGAATGCTGTCCCTGTTCTACCGGTATTTCAATGGAAGATGCTCTGGGGAACTAGCGTCATTGATCCCTTCGGCACCGGTGCGTAGTCGGGAGATACGCCAAACGCGCTCCCAACATATGTACACGGTTGACATTTGTCACATGAGAACGGGTCGTTTTTTCGACTCGTTCTTGAGTTAAGCGATTTGCCGGCCTCTGTGTTTCCTTCTTCCCTGGGTCTCTTCAAGACCAATGTTCATTCCTTCCTCTCCTCAAAAAGACCCTCCACACAGCATCCCAGATGACATAGGCCCTGAGGGAAATTGTTTTCTTCAGGGCCTCCTGTGTGGAGTTAATGTTAAAAAATATATCAATGTCTGCAACAGTCCAACGGGCGTTTAATAAAAGAATAATAGATAAAATTGAAAGTAAAAATAATTCATTCTCCTAATATCTTTTGAAAAATAATAAAACAAAAATACTCTATTAGTTGACGGTATTTAATAATGTGTAGGAAATTCTCATTTAAGAAATACTTAAAAGACATGAGCTTGTAAATCCATTATTACAGAACATTTCATTAGGGGGATCTGTTAGCGATTTAATTTGGGAGGTTCCATCTGCCCCGGGGGCCTCCAGCGAGAGGGTGGTATAAGGGAGTGGAAGGGGGTGGGATCCCATCGACAGGGGAGATGATTAATCGGTTGTCTGTGATACTCTGTTTACGCCACCGATTGTGATAATCAGATCACAATTATTCTGTTCACACAATGGAAATTATCCGCGTGTCGATACACAATTTCATAGAGGGATTATAACTAGAAGGACATTCAATAAATTGCGGCAGCGTATTTTGATGTGAAAATTTCTTTAGCACAGTTGTGATTTGAAACTCGATGAAACGAAAAAACGACACTAAAAAGAGACAAACACATACACCTATAGAATTTAGCCTGCGAGAGAATGAGATGGAATACCTCCTCTTTGCGCTTCGTAGCCTCCCCACTCTTGTCTACTTTAGTTTTCTGAAGGTTTCATTTGTACCGCGTGTGAACTGCATATTTTTTTTTGCATAATTTTTGCAAGTGAAACTTCTTTAGCACAGTTGTGATTTGAAACTCGATGAAACGAAAAAGCAACATTAGAAAGAGACAAACGCATATATACGTAGGATTTAGCCTGCGTGATAATGAGATAGAATAATCGATCTCCTCTTTGTGCGGTGCTTCGTAGCCTTCCCACTCTTGTCTACTTTAATATCAGAAGGTTTCACTTCTATCACGTGTGAATTTGCATACTTTGTTTTTTTTTTAAATCTTGCAAACGATATTTACAACTGTTTGTTATTTAAATTATTGAAATTGGTTAACCAACACCTTCGTCAAAAGTCACCCTAAGTGGTTCGCTACGTTTGCTGCGGGCGCCCAGGTTCACATTCACGAGGGTTGTCCAAGTTTTGGTAGCGGATACGTCGGCCCACCAACTGATTCGTGGGCCGAATCACGAGAGATGGCTGAGGAAGACTTTTCACCTCTCCAGCAGGACTCTCTCGAAACATCACCTTGCACTGTAGTGCGAGGGATGGATTTTTTTTATTTTTTTTATTATTATTAAGTTAAAAGAAATATAATATTTCGCTTTCTTAACTTAAATACAGAGCATATATAGTATAGTAGTAAGAATATTTTTAATTTTTTTCCAAAATCTTAAGTTAAATAGTTTTTTTTTTAAGGTTTTTATATTCTTTTCCGTTTTTAGGTTATCTGGAAGATTATATATGTGAACCTCGTGGCCAATACTTCTCTTGCCACTTTCAGTCTTGACTGTATTTGCGTACAATTTATTGTGTTGTCTAGTATAATGTTCGTGTACTTGTGATGTTTTTATAAATGTTGTGTTTGTGTGTATAAGTCCATTTTGTATTTTGTAGATTAAAAGACATATGTTATATTCGTAAAATTTTCTTATTTTCAAAAGGTTCATTTCCTGGTATAGTTTTTTTGTGGGAGTGTCTGGGTTATAGTTGAAGAGTTTTTTAATAACTTTGTTCTGTATTATTTGTAAGTCGTTTAAGTACGTAATGTATGTGTTTCCCCATATTTCTATTAAATAATTTAGGTGGGACTGGATTAAGCTAAAGTATAAGCCCCTCTTTACCTCTGTTGGCAGAAGATGAGCAATTCTACCAAATACACCAATTAATGGGATGATTTTTGTTTTTAGTTTTTCTACGTGTTGTTTAAATGTTAAATGTTTATCAATATATAAGCCCAGGTATTTTTCGCTATCTAGAATATGTAGGTCTCTTTCTTCTATTTGTAATGGTTTATGCGATAGTATTATTCTTTTAGGTGAGCTTAAGATCATGTAACCGGTTTTATTAATATTTATTATTAATATATATTTTTATTAGCCCATCGTTTAGTACATTAAGATCCGTTTGAGATTGTTCTAATAGACTTTCTAAGTTTTTACCGAAGTAAAAAATTGCCGTGTCATCTGCGTATAAGAAGATTTCACCATGTAGTTTTAGCTGACAGATGTCATTTATGTATATTTGGAATAAAAGTGGCCCCAGTATTGATCCTTGTGGAACTCCGTAGTTAATACTCTAGAGTTGACTGTTTTTATCTCCTATGTTAACACATTGTTTTCTGTTGGACAGATAGGATTTTATTAGTTTGATAGCTCGTCGCCTTAGTTCTTATTTGTCCAACAGACCATTTTAGTTTTTGTTCAATCTCCACTTTAAAATTAATAATCACTTAACTAAGAAGTATTTAAACTAATAAGACCTTCACTTTTACGGAAATAGCTTTATCTTAAACACCTATCATGATGTTTCATTGAAAAAATGAGAGAAAACCTTCTTCTCCTGTAAAATTTTCTAATGGTCTGTTGGACAAAAACGAACTAAAGCGACGAGCTGGACCGGTTACACCTGTTTTTTTTCTATTTTTTTAATTAGTATTTCATGACTTACGGTGTCAAAGGCTTTTTGAAGGTCTACGAGAATTGCTATGACATAGTTTTTATTATCTATGGTACTTCTAAGTTTATTTATAAGATCATTCGTTGCAGAGAGAGTATTAGATTTTTTTCTGAAACCGTATTGTTTAGCATATAGAAATGATTTTTTTTCAGAAAGTTGTCTAGCCTATCGTACTCTTTCATATATTTTTGATAGAATCGGTAGGACAGAAATGGGCCTATAGTTAGATGTTTGAGATTTCAAGCTTCGTACGTCTGTCACTCCTGGACACGCTGACCCCCAGATTCCTACCCATCCTTTCTTCCCAGAACTTTTTCTCCTTCTCTAAAAAGATCCTCCCCATAGTATCACCAAGGCATTGGCACTGAGAGGATTTTTTTTCTCGGGGCCTCCTATGTGAAGTTAACGCAACAAAAAAAATTAAAAACGCATTTTTATTAATTGAATAAAAGAGACTATAAGTAAAACCAAAATAAATGTATATTTAAAAAAAATCATTACTTTACGCCTCTACGGTAATCAGTAAGTCTTTGATTAAAGATTTAATTGAAAAGCATTTAGAGGCACAATTCATGATTTATTTTTGTTCTGTAAGATCCATTTTCTAGCATTCTTCGTTCAAGATTTTTGTTTTTTTTTTTCATGTTGTAGATTGATAGCAATTAATAAGCAGGTAACAATACAGGTACTTATGTTGTTTCATAATCGTAAAAAGTTTAAAAAAGGATTTCAATAAGTTTAAGGGGGTATTCTAGTCTAGTCGTCCTATTTCCATAGTTTAGATATTCAAAAATATTGAAATTCGCATTATTATAAAAGATATAACCATTTTAGTATCGCCGTTTGGACGGAATCTAACTGGAATCTAAATAGAACAAAATTTTAAGCGCATTTTTCTCAAAACTACTTTTTTTCGAGACGGTTGATACGATACCTAAAAACCAATTTACTTGAAATTTGGTGTGGGCCTTCTATACACATTACTTTATCGCCCTTACCATAATTATAACAAAATATCAATTTTTACTATATTTTACGAATTTCGAAAAGTCAAAAAAACTTTAAAAAATGTCTTTTTTTATTTCAGACAGCCGCCATTTTGCGAAAACTTTTTTTTTTACTTTTCCGAGGTATGAGCTATAGCAGCACTTGTCTGGATTAAGAATAAATTTGTTTTTTTTTTCTGATTACTTGGGTTGCAATCGTGTCAACCAGGGCGCGCCATTTTTTAGAGCCTCCACTATAACACTCTGTAACTTTTTGAATATTAAATTTTCTCATTTAATTTTTTTTTACGTATTCTTTAATGTTTAATTAATATTTGATTAAGTAGATAATGGCTATCAAAATTTTTTTCTTGCACCTGAAAAAAATACCTACAATTCATGCTTCTATACTGGAATACTCCCTTAAGTATAAT
Source organism: Glyphotaelius pellucidus (assembly GCA_936435175.1). Taxonomy (NCBI): domain Eukaryota; kingdom Metazoa; phylum Arthropoda; class Insecta; order Trichoptera; family Limnephilidae; genus Glyphotaelius; species Glyphotaelius pellucidus. The sequence continues at coordinate 24,623,875 of OW386558.1, read as the reverse complement.
AAGAGTAAAACAAAAGTGCTTAAGTTACGATGAAAGTAGTTACAGAGGAATTTGTATTAACTATTATCTATTATATTATAAAATTAAAACTTAATAGTATGTTCTAAAGCTAGCTTTAAAGAACATAGCTAAATTAACAAAGCGATAGATAGTTCACAAGAAAAAAAATACATGAGTTGTAATGTCATAAAAATGTATGCAAAAGATTTCAATAAATTTTTAAAATGATAGTTTAAGCAGCCGCTACCCGAATTTTTACCGATTTCTTGCATATCTCCCTTGAACATTTGAAGTTTTGAAGCTCTGAAAAAAAATGTTATTTTTGAAGATAACATCTATACATTCCCCACACCGAAACGCAAATTATATGAAATTCCCTCGATAGAAAAAAATCTTGAAGTATGCTCCGAAAATTTTTATTTTCACGTCTGTCTCTATTATTTAACAAGTTATATGTATGAAAAAATTCACAGTGTTTTTTTAAATGTTGTTTTAGACAACTTCACTTGTAGCTCTTTTCTAGACGTGTCATGTTTTATTAAACATTTTCACAATTTTCGCTTCGATTTTTCGTTTTAAATATTAGCGCGCTGTTTCCAAAATTCGTAATTACATATCTCTACATCTTCTTCTTTTTGAGCTCAGATATGGCGCCTTGAGGACGATTCTGAATGGTGGCCATTTCAACGAGATGTTAAGAACTATAGGAAGGATATTAACTGTATGATTCTGAATGGTGGTTTTTCAACAGGGTGATACTGAGAGTATCTACAACTCTGCAATGGAGAAATCACCCTTGCACATAAAAGAAGAGAAATGACTGTGAAAAGTCGCCCGGACAGAATATTATATAATCTTGTTTCAAATAGAAACATGTTTGTTCGCTAGCCTTACAAAAGGTTAAACACAAACACGCTTCTCATCCATCACGTTTTCCCTACATAGTAAAACCCTTTTTATGAAATTTCCTCTAGGGTCAAATATTTGCTGAGCATTAAATCAGGCAGCATATGTACCCTGTCAACAGCCTAGATCCCGGTAGCACCTAACTAGAGTTCAATGTCATCCTAGGGGTTGTCAGAATTAAATTATACAGCCGTTATTTTCACATACCACGCTGACGACCGGCATTGTCTACCGGTAAGACTCTTGACTCGCAATCCGAAGGTCGCGGGATCGAATCCCGGCCGCGGCGTGGGCAAATTAATTTTATTGATCAATTTGTTGTATTTCACAATTAATTCTTTAAAAATAACTTAAAACATATTTAAGGCACGTTCCAGGGTGGAAGACACTGTCAATATCACTATGGTTTAAGACCACCATTCAGAGTTGAAGCGTTGCTTTTTAATATGAATATCGCACAAGAGTCCCAACTGCTCACGTCTGGAGCCAGTGAGCCAATGACATCCCCAACTGGGGTATGTTGTGAGGCTGAAGGTAGTGGGGAGATGAAGGAGATGGGAAAGAGGAAGGTGGGGAGGAACCTGGCTATTCAGATCTGGTCACCAAACACGGCAAAAGCCATTTCATTCCATTTTTAATTTTGAATGGTGGTCTTACACCAGGGTGATGCTGAGAGTATCTTTCGTTCTGGAACTTGCAGCAAATTTACTATTTATTATTTTTAATGAATTTATTGTGAAATCACACAAATTAATCAAATAAAATTGATCATTGATTCAACTATCGTGACAATTTCTTCTAAAAATTAAATTATTTTTTTATTGTTTTTCATTTACTCACAAATAATTGCCCAAGTTTCCTCTAATATCATGAAACACTTAAATCTTTAATGGCCTATATCTTATAATTTAAAGCATAAATAAATAAAGTAGCTCACATCCGTACTAGATATTTGATATACCTTTTGATTACAAAAATATTTTTTCAGTTTGGTTGAGTATTTTGATCTTAAATCCAAATTTAAGATTTGTATGAAACGGGCCGAAAAGGGCTGTGCGAACGTTCCACTTTAGAGTGAATATACAAAAGTATGAAATTCCTAATTCCTCTTTATGTGTCCACTCAATTTAAATTACATATTCCAAAAGCAAATAACTCATTTAATTTCTTCGAACTTCGCAAATTCACTTTGTGGCGTCATTTTAAGTAATTAATCACCTCTCCTTTTTAATATTTTGTCTATGTTCTAATTTGTCTATACTTGTTTGTCTTTTGTTATTTTTTATTAATTTATTATCCTGACGAAGAAAACATAGTTTTCGAAACATGTTGATATTGTTAATTAAATAGTGGTGTACACAAAGTTATTTGTTTTCATTAAACTCATTAAATCCTCAAAACATCAGTTCCTTGGCAAGTGACAATCATAAAAACGCTTAACGAAGTGGTTGTTTAATAAAATATTCCGTATTAATTGTTAATCCTTTTATTTGTATACAGTCTTTAATAAATTTAATAACATATTTCACAGATTTATTGACAGAATCTGTATTATAAAAAAATTAACAAACTTTGTCATCATTTCTACACAGCAAGAATTTGTCTCAAGATAAAATTATAAATTCTTGCAAAATATTGTCGAACTATGATCAACTCAGATAGTTTTTAGATTTTCACGGCCAAAAGTATTTTCGTTATTTGTTTTTGGGGTGTTTGGAACCAGTTCCTACGCCATTGCCTGTCTCGGCTACTTTCTTCCGGTGACTAGGGATCACTAGATGACAGTGGATTCGAGGAACAGGTTTATTGGAACCAGTTCCACGCCGGCTTACGGAGACAAGTGAAATCTACAATTATTCTGAAATATACTATAATACCAGCTCGTAGTGGAATGAAGCTGGCAACACGGTATTGCTTCCAAGTAGATAAGCACATATTTCACCACTAACAGGTACAAGGCAAAGGCAAGGCATTCCTGAAGGCAAATGCGGAAGAACTCCAAATAAAAGGACATGACCGCCTCCTTCCCATTCCCAACATAACACAAACACACACGTATGTATTTATTTCCAGCTTGCGGGTAATGAAAAGTAAATAATGACCAAAAAATATGCAATTTTAGTAGGGTTTTTAGGTAACAATTTTTTCCTACCGATTAAATTCAGGACCTTAAGTCTATAATAAACAAGTAAAATTTTTAAATACCCACATGAGGTAAAGATTGCGAGGCGCAAATGACGCCGTTCTATTTGTATAAAGAACATTAACTTTAAATTCAGTAAATTTAAATGATTTACCTCTTCAAGGAATATAAGAATCTAGTAAATCAAAAAAAAAATCACTAACAGGTACACAATTACACATATGTCCTGATGATGGACACTGTAACGCTGTCCGAAACGTTGGCTAAAGAAAGAGGTAGCGCAACATCTCATAACACCCCAAAAAAAAATAACTAATATGATCAACTCGTTTGCAGTTTTGAATGTTGGTAATGTAATTAGATGCAGAGGATGCCATTTTGACGGCAGCCATTATGAGTTCAGTGCTAGCGTCGCTGTTACCGCGTGTTTGTGTGCTGATCTATTCAAATTTTCAATACTCTGGTGAGTCTCTATTTCGTCTATTACCTATGTTTTGTTTTAATTTATTCATAATTACACGTGCGTTTTAAAAATATATCATTTTAATAATAAAGACTAAGATAAAAATATTAATTTCAAATGTAACCTCAAATTAATGTCCTATTCATCAATACTCTGTCGTCAGTCCGTTGTCTTAAATTGCACCGTGAATAAAAATAAAATGGGGTTTCCTTTGAATGTTTGAGCGTAGGTACCTCAAATTCCCGTCTTCCTCCCTTTTGACGTGATAACGTCTTATACATCGATGAACGCCGGCTGCATACACGAAAAAGCATGACTCATTGTCACAATGAGACGATGTCATGATGTCACGATGTCGCGTTCTGCCTGAGCCGGGCCTAAACATTCAGCGAGAGCGCGGAACAAGCGATAGAGAGGCACGATCGGCCTAAGCGTTCGGCTCGTGGCGTTATCGCGTAAAATTATCGTCCGTAAACCGACTTTACAGACAATTTTTTTGTTAATGGCACTTACACGCTTTTAAGTTTCCGGTATTCGTCTGTATAATTATAACTCTGTTATCAGTTATGTTTATAAATTGTACAGATAAATTTTATTTTAAAAACGTATTATAAATAATAACCTAACTAATTAACTGACTAAGCATCACGCCGTTTCGTCGCAGGGGTAGACAGAAAGGACGAACCACCAAACAACTCGGTCTTGGCACACACTCTTAAACTCATTCACATTCAAACATCGTCACATACATACTCTTCTATTATTCTGACTCTTGATATGGCCAGAGTCAAGTATCTGATTAACTTGATAGTGCCATGTCTTCCTCGGGCGTCCCCGACTTCTATCATTCACATTTGCGTCATATATTCTTCTTACACCATTTTCTTCGTTTTTTTCCTCTACATGCCCAAACCATCTGAGCGTCCCTTAACCTCACTCATAACGCTTACATCAGCCTTGCATTCTTTGCGGATCTCCACATTTTTCGCACGATAATATATGGTTTTACCACACATACGCCTCAAGGATCTCATTTCAACAGCAATCAGTGTACTTTCATCCTTCCTTTGCCAGTCCCATGCCTTACTGCCATACATCAGGGTAGGTACAAGTACTCTATTTTGGACTGCTAGCTTCGCTTATTTTGACAGATTTTTATGCCGCCAACGGCATTCAGACCTCCATTAATGGAGTTAGCGACATTGCCCTTCTTTTAATATCTCTAACAGCCTTCTCATCTCCCGTAAACATACTACCCAGATACACAAACTCATCCACCTCCTCTAAGTATTCATCATTCATTACTATATTGCACCCTGTTTCCGTACTCTCTCTTTTGAACACCATTTGAATTTTGATAGCGTATTAATTTTAAAGAATACTTAAATAAGAACTTTTTTGTTTAAACTTGTTTAATATCTCTCAAATAATATCAAAAGAAAAGTAAAAAAATAAATGGGATTAATATGGAACATCACTGCTACGAGGCATTCCACAAACCACGTATCGAATTGTTATTTGTATGATGAAAAATCCACTTCGGAAAGAAATAGTACAAAAACAAAATATCATCAAGAATGATAGTAATAATTTGGCCGCAAATATTTGTGAACGTCCCAGCAATATGTGATTCCAAATATTGGATTGTCTTTGAAGGTAAATATTAAAAATGTTAGAGCAGGGTACTCAAATATATTATTATATTAGTCCTTCAGAATATACTTGGACAAACGGGGACTTAAGGTTTTGATGGAAAACCCAGATATGGATATTTAAAAAAAAATTTTATTGGCAAAGATTTTTTGGAACATTAACAAAGAGGTAAATACATAATAAGATACATAAACATTAATAATTTGTAATAATAATAATAATAAGCCTTTTTATTCTGAACTTCTGTTAGGAATGAATTTTGGCATGTTCTTATTTTTTTATAGTATATCCCGAAGCTCAGTTTGTCTCTTGGCGTAGGCCTCCTCTAACATTTTCCACTGGGACCTGTCACGCGCTACTCTTCTCCAATGATGTCCAGCCGTGAGTTTTAGGTCGTCTTCCCATCTTATTTGTTGGCGTCCTCTACTTCTCTAGCCGTCTCTGGGATATCGTCAGTGACATTATTACACCTTTTCTCTTGTGGATCGCGGATCATGTGACCTGTCCATTTCCACTTTTGTTGGTCTATTTGGGTAACTTTATCAGCAACTTTAGTTTTCTCCCTTAATACGCTACATCTCACTCTGTCCTGTTTCCTTATTCCTGTCAAACTTCTCTCCATGGCTCTCTGGCAGCGTTCCAACTTTTCTCTGTGGCGTTTGGTGAGTGCCCAAGTTTCACATCCATAAGTGATGACTGGAAGTATACATGTGTTGAAGACTTTCCTTTTTATTTGCATACTTAGCTCCTTGGATTTCAAGACTTCTTTCAAAGACCAGTATTTCTTAAATACATTAACATTAACAAACAGTAAATACATAATAGACAATTCAGACTAGAAAGACAAGAAATACAAGAAAGACTTGAAATACAAGAGTGAAGATAAAAAAAATGATACAAGAAAGATTTGAAAAGTAAGAGAAAAAAGAGGGACGAAAAAGACAAAAAAAAAAGGAAAGTCTAGAAATACAACAAAGAAGATGGAAAAGAGAGACAAAAGATAAGGGAAAGACAAAAAATTTAAGAAAGACTTGAAAGATAAGAGAGACAAGACAGGCAAGAGAGAAGAAACAATAAATATTAATAACAAATAATAAAATAAAATATCAGTAACAAAAAAAATCCCAAAAAGGCGAAGCCTGTGTGTGGGTATTATATTATGTGGATAATAGTGGTGGTTAAAATAAAACACTAGAAAAAATATATAGATTTATATAGTATGTACAGAGATCATTGCAAGAGTCATTTATTTTTTAAACTAAAATTAAAAAATATATATGTATTCACACATTTACACTCTTATACATAAATACACACGTACGTAAAATATATACAAATGGAATATTTTAGTAATTTAGATTCAGTTAGTTTGAATTATAGAAAAAAGTTACTCACTTAAAAATAATTTTTTACACAGATTTTAACTTTTTTTTTATACGCGTTCAGATTTTGAGACGTGTTGATAGAATTGGGTTTGACACGTGTTGAAAGAATTGGCTGTTGAAGGTAAAGCTGTTGAGGCAGTATACGCGTACAGAATATTTGGGCACAAAATGCATTAATTATTTTAATAACCGCCGCACTTTTAGGCACGGATTATGGGAATTACACTGCATTTCACAAGAAACAACTATTTACGTGCACGAAATAGGTTATTAAGTACTTAATTTGGGCGAACTAAGTAAAATCATGCGTATTTAGATTGAAACTTCGCAAATGTCAAATCTTTGGTATGGGGTCGTCCATTAATCACGTGAGGCTCGAAAGGGGGGGAGGGGTTTGGAAAAAAATCACAAAATATCACAAGGAGGGGGAGGGGGGATATAATGAGATATCACGCGTATTTATTTATCGTTGAACGCACGATTTCTAAACCTAACAGCGGCGCGTGGCCTTGACTCACCGTTGCCAGGCAACGATTTTCCCGCACGTTGCGACAACCATTTGGCTCACCAGTCGCCAGTGATTCTGTGATTTTGACGCCGAGTACACGCGTAAATCGTTGCCGTGTGAGTTTTGCCTAAAAACAATGTCTAAAATAGGAGATCTGTATAAAGACCTATTTGCAGAGTATAAAACGGGAAAAAAAACTAGTGTAGCTCAGAAAGAATTAAAGGAGTAGTGGGCTAATGCGAAACAAAAATATACCACAAAAAAGAAGAAAAATGTATGCTTTTTTTACACCTTCCTTTATATTTTTATGCCAGTCAAAAACAAACTGCCACCTTTATGTATGTATGGACATTTTTAATCAAAATGTAATCATATTATAGATAAATTTAAAGATAATATTCTGAAAATTTCAATGTACTTTGTACTAAAAAAATACACGTGATTTTGGGTATGGGAGGGGGTTAGTCGAAAACCTCAAAACGTACATTAAATAAGTATACTTTCAGTATTTCGTTTTATAAACTAGTTGAAATCGGCGACAGCTGACATATCAGCCCATGAAAAAAACAATTGCAAGCCATAGACAATCAGACAAATTTGACAGTGAATTACGTATGGAATCAATTCCGTATCCACAAAAGACACAGAATCGCACGGCTGCGTTAAACGGAATCCGGTAATATCCAACGTATTTTTGAGGCAAATAATAAAAACAACCGCTCCATAATATTTAAATCTGAGTTTTTTCAGAGGTTTTTATGGACGAAAAGATATCCCAAGACTAATCTGAGTCTTAAACAGACGTATTTTTTATTACAGGTATGGGCATCACTTACATTCTTTCTTTAGGTGTATATGATTTTTTCTTTTTTAAGTAATGCCATATTTTATAATTTGCGTGCGACGCTGGTAGGGAGGTATATGGGCATCACTTACATTCATTTTTACGTGTGGCATCACCGCCACCTCTCCGAAAACATCTCGGCACCGCTCCGAGAATGACCGTGCAGATTATTCCGTTCCTAGCACTCGATTCAACCGCCCGTTCGCGTTTTGTACCTCTCTACCCGTTTCATACGTGAACACTAATTGTGTAAATTATTAAAATCTTAAATAAATGTTAAATCACTCAAATAAGAGTACAGTGTTATCAATCATCATCCAGTATAATCTTTGAACACATGATCGCGGCCTGAAAGTACCGCGACCCCCAGGAGCCTGAATATTCGTCACGGTTAAGTATTAATATACACTCGTCTGATGAGAAGACGGAGCACAGGTCAAACATCCTCCACCAGCTCCTCAGCCTCTGGAACCAATTCTTTCAACATTGATAATCCCGACGCTCAAAAACTACTTTCAACACAGGTCTTCCTCAATAAATAAATATTATTTTACTAGAATAAACTTCTTAAGCGGTTAACGAAAATTCTGGTTGAATAAAAAATAATTTCATTACAAACATGGCCTTCTTTTACCTTTGTGAAGCCAATTTAAAAGAAAATTAAAGTAAATTTCTTTCAAAGGGAAGAGGTGCCTTTACAATTTATTCCTTCATTTAAGGTTCGACCGGATAATTTCTCATTTTGTAATAATAAAGCTCTAATAATAATTTTCAAACTATCCAACGAACAGACTAAACAAAATTATGTGACATAACCTTCATAGTAATAATATTTTCCATAACAGTTTTCAAACCGGTTTTAGGTAGCAAGTAAGTAATTGAAAAAAGTCTAACTGTGAATACCGCACAAAAGTCCCAACTTGGCTGGGTGTGCCAAAATATAGTCGTAATCAGTGGCCCTTTATTTTGATCCCCTGACAATAGTAAATCTTCCGGATAGTTGATCACTTTAATAGTTGATCTCGGTCATTTGATCCCCCAACAGTTGATGATCCCTGTCGATCAATCATCTAAGGGAACGAACTCCGGGAGCCGATAGAGACGGAGGAGAAGAGAGATGAAATAAAAGACGGTCAGTCGTAATAGTGAGTCGAAGTCATTTATTGTTGAGCTACGTAGCTGGAGTCGGAGCGGATGTAAAGGGAAGTACGTCAAAGTGCCGTAGAGTAAGGTGTTGCGGGTGCACGCAGATGATGGCGATGGTCAAGGTCGGGAAGCTGCGGTGGAGCAGGCCACGGGCCTGCAGATTACCAGGGTGTTGCTCAACGCCGTGGCGGCGGAGATGACCTGGTCATCTAGGCCGTTGCTCGATGCGGTGAGTTGCGGAGATGAGCGGCGGTGACTCGGTGGGTGGAGCCATCGACAGGTAGTCCTGATGAGGCAGAGTGAGTTCAGTGGCACCAAAGCGCGATGGGCTTCGGTAGCCATTGAGATGAAGCGCTGTTTTCCGTACAGAAGATGCTACGGATCTTGTAGTTTCGGAGTGAAGCGGTGGTTGCAGCTGCTAGGTGTGGTGGACCTGGAGAGCTGGTGTATGGTGATGGCCTCGAAGGAAGCTGCCCTGGAGGAGAGTACGGATGCACCGGGCACTCGATGTTACATTGATTCGCTGTATAGAGGCGATTGTAAAAGCGACCGTTCGATAGAGACTGACTACTCTGGAGTTAAGTGCGTCGCCTTATATAGGAGCGACCGGCTAAGTAACTTTCCATTCGCTGGCAATATGTGCGCTGGAAAGTGCTAAAATTTACTCGTCACTGTATTCGTGGATGCACGTTCAAGTCTCGACCTTTCGCGAAGGTGGTGAAATTATTATTTATCTAGGCGGCTGGCCCAGCAAGTACCTCGCCACCGATACGTGCATAAGTAGGTGAGTAGCTAGACGGTGCTGGCGAATGGCAAGTACTTTGCGACTTGCAGATCTTTCTCGTGTGTTCTTTGAGTGGCGGAAAAATAATTGTATGAACGCCACACATCAAAGCAAAACTTCACTGATCTAAAAAAATTGTGAACACCGCACAAATGTCCCAACTGGCTGTGTGTGCCAAAATGTAGTCGCAATCGGTGTCCCTGTTTCTTAATTTCCTGATACATCCTGACAGTTGATCCCCGATAGTGGTTAATCCATGTCGATCAGTCATCAAATCAAATCTCCGATGATCAACTGTCCAGGGGATCAACTGTCCAGGGAACTGTCTAAGGATCAACTGTCCGGGGATCAACTTTCTACGGAATCTACTGTCCGGCAGAAAAAAAACTGTCGGGGGATCAACAGCTGATTCCCTGGGCAGTTGATCTCTAATATTTATTCCCACCACATTTTTTTATTCACGGACAGCTCTGAATGTTGTTTCCCGACAGTTGTTGATCTCCCTGATAGTTGATCCCACGAATGGTTGAGCCCAGCCCAGCAGTTGTAGGTACAGCATAATTTCTACTATCCAGGAGTCAACAACTGTCTAGAGAACAAATTTCGGAGGATCAACTGTCCGGGATCAACAACTGTCGGAGGATCAACTGTCCGGGGATCAACAACTCTCGGGGGATCAACTGACACGAGATCAAGCATCATGAAATCTTCGCGTTGCCTACTACTGCGAGAAATGTAATTTTGATCAGTAAGCCAGTAATATGTCATTCTTATCCAACAAGAGTTTAACGAAATCAATGATTTATAAGAATCGATTTTCTTATGTGGCATTTTTTAGCCTCCAGGGACTCTATTTTCCATTAAGCGCGATATCTATAGTCCCCTAAGGACTCTAGGCAGGGCAATAAAATTTCCTAACTCGAAACCGACGGCCCTTTAGTGGGATATATCGTTATTATTGGATTTGTGTAAATAGTCCATTCGCGTAACGACCCAAGACAAACATTGATTTTTGTTCCTTTGTATTAAGACGTAAATACACGGAATATTTTATACAAATGAGAAAGCAAGTATATTCAAATAAAGGTCATAGTTAAAGTTCCTATTAAGTATGTCCTTACAATATCTTAGTAATTATGCGTAGGATGAGTGAGAATTAATAATAAAAAAATAAAGAAATCTCTTGAGTGATGACGTGGGAAGTTTAGAGAAATTTAGGAATGAATAGCTTAATGAAAAATTAAGTGTGAGTTTATTTTTACGACGCTAAAAAATTATTCAATTAGTTTTTTTTTTGGTGTTATGCTTCTTTTTTCGGACAGCGTTAAAGTTTCCATCATCAGAGCAGAAGTGTGACGATGGCCGTGGTAATGTAAAATCATATCCAATTGTGAACGCACGATCAATTTGTGAGTTATTTGCTTTATTGGTGTTTTTGGCTTCATTGGATATTTAGGACTTTCTTTTTAATTATTAGCAGATTGTGAAGAAAAAATAGAACGTGTAGTGAACACGCACTTTCAATTTTTTTTTAAATGTGGGCTCACAGACTTAAGGCGGTATTCTAGTCTAGACGCATGAATTGTAGGTGTTTTTTCAGGTGCAATAAAAAAAAACAATAATATTTTTACCAATTATTATTTTATCAAATATTTATTTAATATTAAAAAAATCCATTAAAAAAGAGTCGAACGAAAAAATTAAAAATTCAAAAAGTTACAGGGTGCTGAAGTGGGGGGTCTCAAAAAAATGGCGCGCCCTGGTTGACACGATTGCAACTCTCCCAGTAATCTAAAAAAAAAATATTCTTAATCCAAACAAATGCGGCTATGGCCCGAACTAAGGAAAAGTAAGAATTTTTTTTTTCGCAAAATGGCGGCTGTCTGAAATAAAAAAGACGTTTTTGTACCAGTTTTTTGACTTTCCAAATTTTTTAAAAATAGTAAAAATTGAAATTTTGTTATGTTTCTAGTTGCCGCCATAGAGGAATGTATAGAGAAGGCTCACACCAATTTTCAAGTAAATTGGTTTAGTAGAACTTGAGATATCGTGTCAACCGTCTCGAAAAAAGTGGTTTGGAGAAAAATGGGTTTAAAATTTTGTTCTTTTTAGATTTTGGTTAGGTTCCGTCTTAACCGCGACATTAAAATGGTTATTACTTTTAAAATAATGTGAATTTTGAAAAATCCTTTACAGGAGATATTTTTTTGAATATTTAACTTTGGAAATACGAAAAAAAAAGTTTTTTTTTCTAGATTAGAATACTGTCTTAATGGACGTGCAAAGTGGATACAAGGAGAAAGAAGTAACAGGGTGATATTTGTCGAGCGTTCGCATTACCCTGGAGTGTGGTTTAGGTTAGTCATGCAGGTTAAGCATCCTTCAAAATGTACCTTTATTATAGTTAGTTATGCGTGGTTTAGTGGTATCTCAATAACGTCAATTTAGTATTATTTTAGAACAGTATAACCTATCGTCGGTTGTGTCTAATGTACAAATGATTAGCCGAAGGCATACGGTAGACTCCATCAGGATCCGCAGCCGCAGAATAGCTTAGAGTCTCCTGTAGAAAGGACGTCTAGTTCGGTTAAATATTCATTGTAAACATTACAATAACGTATATAAAATACTTGTAATTTCAACCTTGATCTTATTTGGAAGTTTTTTAACACAATTCAAGTAACCTTTATCACATGGCGGAAGATTACCATTTAGGATCGACATGTCGCTGTGATTGCCAATGACTGGCATTTATAGTCAATAAAAAGGTATGTGAAGCAGCGAAAGGGATAAAATGCGGTCCATTTCGGGTCTGCTGGGCAATGACGGGCATTAAAGCCAAAAGGAGGGAAAAAGAGGCAAATATGGGTACAGTGATCGTGTTTGTGATAATTAAGGGTGATGAAGGGTTTTGGAAAGCACAAAAAGACATCAGAGACGAAAATCAGCTGTTGGGAATCTACCCGCAGTTTGAAATTTCATGTAATTTTTTTATAATTTATTAATTTTATTAAATTGTTCATTTAAGTTTACAATTTGCAAAAAAATAAATATATCATTCCATATTGCAAACTATAATTTTTATTGTTTTATGTAGCTCCTACAATGCATCTTTAACTTTCCAATTGGTGCGTACTTAAAAGTTTCTAGTCAAGTGTTATGTACTGCTACGTTTTGGTTGAGTACTAGCGTAGGTCTTTCCGCAACTAGCTCAGTTGGTAGGGAGACTAGAGGTGACTCTGTTCTCCGGGGTCAGGGTCAGCAAGTGTGCCTCGCGCTCGACCAGGTGAAACAAGGGAGCAATCATACTTTATTCTGTGAAAAAGAGTGGGCTTTTCATACAAGGTTTATTGTGGTAGAGGGCATATGTTTAGGACAGTTTACAAGATATCAATAAAATAACATCCTGGCTAAAACAAACTATTCTCTCTCTCGGCGTAGGGCAAGTCGCTAGGTTAGCACATTAAAGGGGGGAAATGCGGGGTGTAGCTTACGCAATCAGGGGTAAAGCGGGGGGCGGCATCCTTGGACACGGGAGTTCTGTCATCACTTCGTATTCATGAGGTCAGGACTTCATTACGAGGACACTTGCCACTAGGTGCAATCTCATGCGCGTGGGTCGGGAAAGACACCGAGGTTTTACGCGCACGCGTCTTGACGGGAGCGAATACTCGCGGGTTCTGCGGGTGGGGGGGAGAAGCAGTCCAGTCGCGTCCGTGGGAACGGTGGCGCGGTGATACGCATGTAAACGGGACTACTGGCGTCATCTCTAATTTGTTTGTGTAATGTTGTAACATAACAATACCTACATCCCTTTGCACAATAAACAGTTCTGCGTATTTGCTTTGTCCTTTTTTTGTTACCTGATTTCCTTGCACACCCTTGTGTTATTATGTCTGTGAATGTCCTTGTTGTACATAATTTTGTTTGAAAAGTATTTTGGTAACAGGTTGTTCACTATTTTACGGATAAATATCATCGTGTTCAAGGTCAACATCTGTTTTACGATTAGCATTAGTTCTTTTACATTTTATCTACTTTGGAATGAAGTATTATTATCTTTGCCCTGTTTTGGAAAATTTGAAATTTTTTTGATCTATGTATATAAGGAAAAATAAGGTCTCATTTCGCAAAACTATTATGTATAATGATTATTGTAGGTACCTACCTACAATGCTTTTAAGATTTTTTTTACATTGAAAAATATAAACAACAAAAAAAAACAAACATGTAAAAATTAATACTTGATTTTGAAACACGTCAACTTTTTTTGGTTGCTCTAACATTAATTTTACCCTTCAAGGGTAAACCGTGTTTTAACCTTTTCAAGTAAAATATAAAAAGAAATTCAATTCAAATATATATTTTTTCCTAAACTTACACCTACATAGTTTTTTTGTCATTTCAGTTAATAATAATAATAATAATTGGATGATTTATATAGCGCCGTTTTTGTGAAAAATCACCTCAAGGGCGTTGAGAGAAATCAGTTTCTTTCATTCAATTTCAGTGTGTTTTTTTATGAAACTGCTGGAATGTTATCACCATGAGAGAAAATTGAAAAAGTCTTGTTCAATTCCGTATTCGATTCTGAGAAAATGCTCAAGGGACACATCAAAAATGACATTTTGAATACAAGTCACTCCCCTAGTACTTACGTCACCTCCTGTCGGATCTCATACAAATTCACGAGATGAAGTGCTCTCGTGGGGAGCAAATAAGATCATATGTCACCAGATCCCGCCTTTTGCCACATTTTCTTTGACCTTTCAATTCCGACACTTCAACCCTTACCAAGAAACCCTATACCCTTTCACAGGCTGTCAATGTTTTGATTTTTACAAACTTACACCGCGTCGTGGACTTACAAGTAAAATCAAATAAAATATATCTTTGGATAGTAAATAAGTCAAAAAGGTGCGTTTTCGTAAAATATAATACATTTTATTTTGGAAAGGTTGTTGATGCAAATACATACGTCTCTCTTCTTCCCCCAAACATACTATTCTCCTTGTACCTGTCCCTATCTGACAATGTATGCTCAATTTACCTACGAGTGACATTTGCAACAACTCATTATGGTACTATTAGTCTAATTTTATAATACAACTAGCGAGTTCCAGGCTGCGTTGCTATGCCACTTAAGCCGCCCCTATCCGCATTTCGACCGATTTCTTACATATCTCCCTTAAACATTTGAAGTTTTTAAGCTCTTAAAAAATATTTGTTATTTTTGAAGATAATATCCAGATACCTTCCACGCCGAAACGCAAATTATATGAAATTCCCTCGATAGAAAAAAATCGCAAAGTATGCTCCGAAAATTATTTAAAACAAGTCTATTTCTATTATTTTACAAGTTATATTTGTGAAAAAATTCACAATGTTTCTTTAAATGATACTTAAGATATCTTCTACGAGATTTTAGCTCTATTTTAAACGAGTCATGTTTTATTAAGCTTTTTCGCTGCTATTGTACGACTTAAAATATTAGCGCGCTCTGTCCAACATTCGTAATTACATATCTCTCCATCTTCTTCTTTTTCAGCCGGGAAGCGCCACCTTAAGAACGAAATTTTTTCTCCCTGCGTGTCCTTTCCTATTCGTCCCGTTCCCCTTCCAATTCTCCTTCCTCTCCCGCGACCCCTCACCATCACGCGTTCTCATTCCGTCTTCTCCACCTCCCCTCTCCCCTTTCCCGCCAGGTGACCGGACAACTCGGAATGAAACCAACTCAGAACCATCTCAGATAGGCCATTTAGAGTGATAAAAAAATATTTATAAAAAAATGATAAAATAGGTTACGTTAGGTTAGGGTTATCGGCTATTTTAAAATTATTTTTTTCATAGCTTTTAATGACTTTTCAAGGAGGTTTTGAGTTGACTTTATTCTCAGTTGGCATTTGTTAGGTCAATACAGACTTTATGGTATTTCTAACGAAACAAATATTGAAAAATATTTCACTAAGAAATACATGAAACGAACTGTTTTGCGCCCGATTTTGAGAAAGTTATGAAACCGTTTCGCTCTAACAAGCCTGAAAAAAAAGTTAGGCATTTTTCAAAATCGAAAAGGTCTGGACAGACCATGTCGTTCTTCAGAAGGTTGAGAGGCACGTTGAACAATATTTTATATCTATGCGAGCTTTTTTTTTCATTTATAGCCAAATACTCTCCCCGTATTTTTATAGATCAGTTCCAAATAATCAAATGTCACAGACGTTCTTACGTAGGCACGAATATACTTGAGGAAATAATAATCATAATAATAATAAAATAAAATTTCTTTATTCAATGAAATTTGGAACATTATAACTAAGAAAATACATATTCAGTGTAGTTTACAATAGATTATATCAGTACAAAAAGTTTACAAGTAGAAAGTAGTATACATATGAACAGTAGGTTAAAGGGAAATTAAAGAATACTAATGTGTAGTTAGTTATATAGTTGAAGATTCTTATAACCTGCCTCACTAGGCTAGCCTGTGTGGAGGCAGTCATTTTGTACATCAATCTAAAATACTTACTAACATACCTACATTATTGTATTAATAATATGATGGTTACTTTAATGATAAGCTCTAATAGTACCAACCAATACATTGGTGTCTTTAGTAATTGCGGATTTGGGTGAGTGCACCGGTAAAGGCCCTGTCATTACTTTTAATCCAAATTTTTATGTTTTCTTTGAAATTTTTTTGTGAGTCGCATTTTTTTATTAAGTCGGAAGAATGTTGTAAAGTCTTGTTGCAAGGTATATAAAGTTACGTTGACCAAAAGTAGTATGCATTATGGGAGTTTGTAGTAAATCTATATTATTGTTTCGAGTATTTGTGAGTATTCAATCTTTTTTATAGTATTTATGTATGTTTTTGTGTATAGATGAATGAGGATTGTTTTTGCATATATCTGCCGAACGTCAAACACATTCATAACATTAAATATTAAGTTCGAGTCGGTAATTAGAGGTAGCTTAAGGATAATTTTTATAATAATTTTTTGTGCCTTTATGATTGGGTCTAGTGCAGATGCAGTGCCACCTCCCCATGCTATTATACCGTACTCAATAACAGATTGGCAGACTGCAAAAGAAATCATTTTTAGGTGTTGTAAGTCGAGAAAGTTTCGTATCGTTCTGAAAAAGTGCATGGTTTTTCTTATTTTGTTTGCAATTATTTGTGTGTGAAGATTCCATTTGAGATATGGATCAATGGTGAGGCCGAGGTACTTCATGTGCGTAGTGCGCTCAATGTAGGGGCACTGACAACATTCATCGGAATTCAAACATGTGTGTATTCTAATAGAGGCATCATCATGAGGTTGACCCGTAATATTTATGCTTGATGTGACATATTTAGTTTTCTCGGTGTTTAGTGTGAGCTTATTTGTGTTCAACCACTTTTTTACAATGCCTATATCCGTTTGAGCTTTTTTGTAGACAGCAAGCCAAGTGTCAGCTTCAAACAGTAAGACAGTTTCATCGGCAAAACTAACGATTTTCCCCTGAATATTAATGTTGCATAAGTCGTTAATATATAACAGGAAATAATACAGATACTGAACAAATAATACAATATCGTACGATTTGAAACCGATTCTGAAACACAATCATCATCTGTGCTTGTGCTTTGAGTGCCAATTTCAGTAATATAATTCCACCCCCGAGTGTCCCGTGTACCCCTACCTGATCTGTCTGTCCACAGCCCCAACCCCTCCCTCCCAACCCTCTCCCAGCCACCCCATTGAATTTACTGTAAAGGGCGGCGGGTGTTTGATGGCCGTCCCGTTAACGTTATGGTTTTGGTGTATTTCGATATGACGTACCCGGAACACATAACTTGTTCAGAAGCGGTCATTATTAGGGGATGATTTTATTACTCTTACTCGTTCATTTAAGGTGTTAAAACCTACAATAAAGTATGTTTTTATAGTACGTGTCTGGGATAAATGTCGTGAAAATATGGTACAACGTTTTATGTAGCGAATTTGAATCGAATTAATTGTTTTTGTGTTTTATTCATAGAGCTCCTTTTATTTATATTTTAAGTTTAATTTAAATCAATTAAATTAATGTTTTTATTAGATTCTGCGAGTATTTAAACATTTTTTAAACATTTTGACAGCTATTTTGGCATAAACCGCCGCTACCCAAATTTCCACCGATTCCTTACATATCTCCCTTAAACATTTGAAGTTTGTAAGCTCTTAAAAAAATATATGTCATTTTTGAAGATAAAACCTAGATGCGTTCCACGCTAAAACTCAAATTATATGAAATCCCCTCGATAGAAAAAAATCGCAAAGTATGCACCGAAAATTATTAAAAACTCGACTGTTTTTATTATTTTACAAGTTACAATTGTAAAAAAATTCACAATATTTCTTTGAATGATACTAAAGACGCCTTACACAAGATTTTTGCTTTATTTTAAACGAGTCATGTTTTATTAAACATTTTCACAACTTTCGCTTCAATTTTAACATTGAAAATATTAGCGCGCTCTGTCCAACATTCGTAATTACATATCTCTCCATCTTCTTCTTAAGTGGGGAAGCGGTGCCTTAAAGGTCATTTTCAAACTCGTGATGACTTATTTATAAGATTCTATTTACCCCAGCCGAAAATCAATTTTTAAGGTGCCTTAAATGATTTTTATCGGTTATACCGATTTACAGAGAAAATAATTACGACCATAGATTATCCATTTAATGGGGTATTTTGAAGTTTGTTCTCCCCATATTATATGCTAATGTGTTCTTAATTGCTTTTAATGACGAGACTCCTATTGACTTTTAAATTGTTTAGGTCTTGTTAATATACTGAGAAGAGGGGAATAAGTAATTTATTTCGCTTTTCTAATAATACAATTCGTTAAATGCTTCATGAACATCAGTATTTAATATGAAGACATACTAAATATTGCAAAATCATATGTTTTTGTTTTGAAAATTTGATCACTTAGAAGTATTATAGATACTTTAATTAAATACAGCGTGTAGAAAAAATCTTTGTCCCTTAAAAATATTGGTCATTTTTTAAGAAGTCTTTTAATAAGCCTAGAAAAAAATAAAGTATTAGGTCTATAAAAAAATACTTTCAAGTGCAAACTCTCATATTTATAAACCCCTTTTTCGGGTATGGTTTTATTGAATAATGTGGCAAATTCAGTTTCTTTTATGATAATCGAAAAAAATATATATATAAGCCAGAAATTCACAAAATAAAATAAAAAATGCATTTTCACGTTGTTATTCCACAAAACGGCCGGCAGTCGACGAATTTGGATTTTCAAAGTGAACTCTATGCAGTGCACCAAAGAACCACTGACGAAGACTACTGACTAACCCCACCCATTTTCTGTCATTCTGCCCTCGGCCGGAGAGAGGGATAGACGTGTTGCTCTGCAACAATGCGAAAAAAAGGAATTAATATTTTTTTCAGGCCTTTACGAAATCAACGTGTAATAAAAAATTCTCAAATACCTGTTCCAACCTTTCCAAAAGCTTTTTCTCAAGTAATTTTAAACTCCTCCCATAAAGGGGCGTGAATTCCAATTTCAATTTTTTCCTGAACTATTGGATCGTTTTAATCAAAATTTTCGACATACTTCAGAACCAAAGCCAATGGTTTATTCGTTTTTACATTCGTTTAAAATGAATTAGTATATTAATAGACAAACATGTACCTGCAGAAAAAAATACTACTCCTTGATTCTGTTGTTTTAATTTATACAAGTTTTTGTGGTCTAAATACAACAATTACCTGTTTTATAATAATTTATAATCTGCATTATTATTTTTATATGATAATTGTGTTGCCGGAGATGAGGTGGCAATAATGTACTAGGTAGATTATTTTGAGCGAGATTGACTCGAAAATCTTGCTCAAAATAATGCGGTCAAGAGGACCGCCCTAAGCTCTCGGCTGCTCCACAAAGAGTCACCCCATAAAAAGAGGGTGGGATAGACTCTGTTCGTGCATATTGCAAGCGTACACACACCGGAGCGGTCTTCCCGCAATCCTCCCACGCCTCCCCCAATGACATGCGTAGTCCTGAGGAATAGCCGCGCGGTCTCGACGTCCTTCCGCCCCCCCTCCGACAACCCGACGCTCATCTTTTTCCCAGGGTCTTCTAAATCTTCCGTTTCTTTAAAGGGTGCGAACTTCGGTCCTCGTCTGCGGTTGGACTGATAGTCATGCACATTGTCATTGGGACTGCCTGGTGGTTTGTTGAATACCTACTCTGACTATTTTGGTTTTGCATTTTATTTTCTCTCTGATATTATTGTAAATACTTGCATTATATTATCACTGTTTTTTCGCTTATTTTTTTTATCTTTCCAACACTTTTATCTCTTTTTTTATGTTACCGATTTCAGAGAAATTATTCCGCGGGCTGATACGTTTACTTCTCTTTTGTATTATGTTAATGTAAGTACTTGCATACTGCTTACTAACCCCGTATGCATGAACATTGGAAGGTCTAGAGTCGTTTAAATAAAAGTAGCTTCGTTTAATCAAAAATAGAGTCTTAACGTGTGCGATGAAGGAGGAAACCATTCAATTCAATTCATTTTTATTATTTAAAAACATTACAAAATTTAACATTTTAATTCGTTTTTAAAATACATTTGTAACAGTTGTAGATAAAAACTATGCAAGCATTAATAGAGCTTGCCTTTTAAAGGCAGCTTCACTAACGCTAAATATGTCGATATCCGAATTAATTCTGTTTAACAGCAAAATTGCTCTCCCGACCGGCATGACCATTGGCAAGTTAGTCCTGCAGGCCGGAAGATAGAACAGTCTATGCTGTCGGTGGCGAAGATACCCATCGGGAACATAGAAATGAATGCTCTCCATGATAGCTGAGTTTTCAAACCATCCGCGGATCAATCTGAAGAAATGCGTAGCTATGTGTACATCTCTTCTGACCCGTAGATGGTTCATACCGAGCATACCCAAAAGAAAGTCGGTAGGATGGAGCCACGGATAATAGCCATACTCCCTCATGTATAGAAATCTTAGAAATTTCTTCTGAACCCTCTCCAACATGAGGGAATATTTTACTCGGTGTGGACTCCAAATTACCGACGCACTTTCAAGTCTACTCCTTACTAAGGAATTGAATAAAATTTTGAGAACCCGAGTGTCTCTTAAATTTCTTGCAGTACGCAGAACAAAGCTCAGCAATCTCAATGAATTGCTACAAGTCATCTGAATATGAGTATGAAATGTCAGCCTTCTGTCAAACATGATTCCAAGATCTTATAACGCTAATGTTTCCTTATAACGCCGTTGGGAAAGTAGTGGGGTCTCCTCCAATGCTCCACAGAGAATGGGCCCGCTTTCTTTTCAAATCTGTTGATTTGAATCTGGTGCAGGAACCACAACTCTGCATTTGAAAATATTGCAGGGCTCGCAATATAACCAACACAATGGGCAATTGCGCTGGAGGTGCCACACATTGAGACCATAAATGAAGTGTGTATAAGAGGGTGCACACACCTTGTTATTACAAAATACTTTAATGTAACATTGGAGGTTATCACCACTTGGTATAAGTAACTGATGGTTACTCCTTCAAGGCTCTCGCAAGGACTCTAATTTTTTTCGAAAGAATGAAGCTACATTTAGTTTAGAACGAATCTAGACCTCCAATGACCAAACAGTGTTAGTAAGCAGTATGCAAGTGCTTACATAATAAACTTGATACAATGGTGTTAGTAAAACATATAAGAGCATCGAAAGATGATAAAAAACAAGATAAAGGACGCTCGCGGGGGATTGAATCTTGCATATGCTGCAAGCACCTGCAAGAAAGGGAAGATACAAACAAGTTTAGATACAAATAAATGGCTCTGCAATCTGAAAGGGTTCCCTCTCTCGTCGTCTGGCAGTACCAGCAAGAATGTTTGTGGCGGTCGGTCAAACCTTAACGAGACAGGGCTGCCGCGCCCCTTAGCCAGTTCCTCGGTTGTGCCTTGAAGAAACAATAGGTAACCAATTAATCACCTTTTTTAATATAGACACTTGTTTTTCTATTCTTACACCGACTGTGTTAAGGTAAAATCCTTCAAGCCATATTTTTTGTGAATGATACATTTCGTTGATTTTATGTGGATTAGTTGTCGAAGTGCAACATGGTAAAATTGTTTTTGTTAATTTAGGCATACTAAAAATTAAATTTATTCTAATATTCTTTTTACGTTCTTCCGAAAAAAACATAAATGAAATTACTCAACTCTTTAATATTTCATAACTGTAAATATAATCGCAATACTTTAAATCAAAATTTTGAAAAATAAAAAGCCACTTTCATATAAATTTCAAGTCTCAAAATTAGTTTTTCTTGAACTAATTTGTAAATATTCGTATTTACAGTCTCCTGTGAAGTTTTCACTTTTAAAGCTTTCAGGCTTAAGGGGTTTATCCAAACCGCAGTCAATATTTATTATCCTGATGAAGAAACCATTAGTTTTGTATGTCAAGTATTGTGTATACAAAAGTGATTGATTTTCGTTAAAAAGGTGACTCCAAAAGTTAGTTTGCGATTATTGAAGAATACAAAAAAAAAAAATTGAAGTTACCCACGCAGGAGGTCCTATAATTTCCTTACGGGCCTTTTTCATCTTTGGGGATGCTGTGTGGAGGGTCTTTTTAGGGAAAGGCAGAAAAGGAAGTTCTGAGAAGATAAAAGTTAATGCTCGGCTGTGGAACGATTTGACGGCCTTTGTGTTTCCTCCTTCCTACAACATAAGTCTCTTCAAGACCAATGTTCGTTCCTTCCTCTACTCAAAAAAGACCCTCCACACAGCATCACAGACCCTGAGGGAAATTACTTTCCTCTGGGCCTCCTGTACTGAGTTAATGTAAAAAAAAAGTTAGAAGGTATGAATCCATCCCTCCCGCTTCGGTGCATGGCGAAGTCTCCCTAAAACGGCCTCACCCAATCCAGCCCACCGTGCAGCTGGTGGGCAGGAGCATCCGCTGTCAAGACCTGAACTCACAGTATCCAAATAATCAATATTATGATTTAAGATTATCGTCCATCGGGAAGCGACAATAAGAGGGAGGTGGTGTTTCTGGCTTGCTGAGGCGGCTCCCTTGCTATGTCACCAAACGTAGCAAACCATTTAGGGGAACCTATAACATAAAGTTATTGGTTATCCAATAAATGGTTCCCGGGGCGGTGGTACATATACTAGCCTCCCAAATTGTATAAAAATGTGGGAAATTTCCCAGTAATTAGTCATTAGTAAAAATTTTTTAATATTTTTCATTTACTCACAAAGAAGCTCGAGTTGCCTCTGAAATCATGAAACACTAAAATCTTTAATGGCCTTTATCTTATAATTTAAAGCAAAAATAAATAAAGTAGCTCACATTCGTACCAGATATTTGATAAACCTTTTGATTACAAAAATAATTTTTCTGTTTTATTCGGTATTTTGATCTCAAATTCAAATTTAATATTTGTATGAAACTGGCCGAAATGGGCCGCGCATACGTTCCTCTTAATACGACAGCCAACTAACTGCAATAAACCGCCCTGATGACCGACAGCGGTCGTTGAACATCATAGAGATCACCATTCACCGCAGTGATGTTCCCCTTGACGCCACTCTATGGGCTGCCGCGGACCTGCTTTGAAATTATTATACCTAACGGGTGTAGTCCATAAAGGGTTTATAATACAACATTTAACGTCCGCGGCAGTGTGGTGCCGAATGTAATGTTGACGTGACATGAGTCCCAACTAACTAAACTAACTAACTAACTAACCATCACGCCGTTTCCCCGCAGGGGTAGGCAGAGAGGACGGACCGCCAAACAACTCGGTCCTGGCACACACTCTTTGCTTCACTCACATTCATACATCGTCTCATACATACTCTTCTATTATTCTGGCTTTTGACATGGCCCGACTCAAGTATCTGATTCACTTGATCGTGCCATGTCTTCCTCGGACGTCCCCGACTTCTTCTACCATTCACATTTGCGTCATATATTCTTCTTACACTACTTTCTTCGTTCATTCGCTCTACATGCCCAAACTATCTGAGGGTCCCTTTCTTAATCTTACTCATTATGCTTACATCAGCCTTACATTCTTTGCGGATCTCCACATTTCTCACACGATCATACATGGTTTTACCACACATACGCCTCAGGGATCTCATTTCTACAGCATTCAGTTTACTTTCATCCTTCCTCTGCCAGTTCCATGCCTCACTGCCATACATCAGGGTAGGTACCAGGACTCCATTGTGGACTGCTAGTTTCGCTCCTTTTGACAGTTTTTTATTAGCGCCAACGGCATTCAGTCCTCCATTAACGGAGTTACCGGCATTTACCCTTCTTTCGATATCTCTATCAGCCTTCCCATCTCTCGTAAACATACTACCCAGACACACAAACTCATCCACCTGCTCCAAGTATTCATCGTTCACAACTATATCACACACTGTTCTCGTACTTTCTCTTTCAAACACCATGACTTTAGACTTACTTACATTCATCATTAACTCATTCTTCATACATACTTCGTTCATCCTAGACACTAGAAACTGTAAATCTTCCATAGTGTTAGAAATCAGCACCGCATCATCAGCGTACAACAGACAACATACTTTCAGATTACTCAATTTCGCACCCAATCCCAACTCTTTCAATTCTTGCATACAATTATTCATGTATAGATTGAATAACCATGGTGACATTACGCAGCCTTGCTTAACACCTTTTGTGATGTCAAACCACCCCGTAAAACCACCGTTCACCCTAACACACGCAACGCTTCCCTCGCACAGAGACGCAATTGCCTGTATGAGATTTGTATTCGGATTTGTATTCCATACTTGGACAATACCTTCCATAGCTTTTTCCCAGAGTCCCATCTATTTATTAATAAAGTAGAAGCAGGAAAATAATTCTAAAGGAAAAGCCAAATAGGTAAACAAGGAAAAAATACAAGTGTTTACATAAATCGATCGTCCGTTGATTAGTCAATCGTCACCGAAAAATTGAATTTGGAATTGAGTATGCAATTAATCACTGGCGCGATTATGGTCGAAAAATGGACTACTTTTATTTTTCTGCGATTGACAGCGGTCCAAAATTGGACCACCTTTTCCTACCATTCGTAAAGCAATTATTGAAATTATTTAAGGCAGTATAGTCTAGAAAAAAAAACAATTTTTTCCTTCATATTTCAAAAGATTAAATATTCAAAAATATCTCCTCAAAAGGATTTTTCGAAATTCGCATTATTTTAAAAGTTATAACCATTTTAATGTCGCGATTTAGACGGAATCTAACCAAAATCTGAATAGAACACAATTTTAAACGCATTTTTCTCAAAATCACTTTTTTCGGGACGGTTGACACGATATCTCAAGTTCTACTAAACCAATTTGTTTGAAATTTGATGTGAGCCTTCTCTAAACATTACTCTATGGCGGGAACTAGAACTATATCAAAATTTACGTGGTTCGCTACGTTTGGTGATTTATCAGAGGTGCCTGGGTTCATGGGGTGAGGTTTGTCCAGGTCTTGGAGGCGGATGACCAGGACACACTGAATCTCAGATTCCTACCCACCCCTTAAACCCTTTTCCTTCCCAGAACTCTTCTCTTCTCCCTTTCCTTAAAAAACCCACTTCACAGCATCCCCAAAGATGAAATAGGTCCTGAGAGAAATTATTTTTCTCAGGGCCTCCTGTGTGGAGCTCATGTAAAAAAAAATGCCGTCATGGAAAACGTTATGGAATCATTATAATACTCAAATTACTCATAAATGCAATCAATTCAGTTATAATGTAGATTGCTTGTCGTAAAATGTTGATGTTTTCTGGGTCACTAGTGGGATATTTCAAAACGTGTGGAACTGTACCGGACCATTATGCCTCACTTTTTATTTTATAGCGTATATAATATGTAAAACACAGTATCCTATTTTGTAATATTTACTTCATTTTCTACCCCTCATTCATCTTAATTTCTATG
Source organism: Glyphotaelius pellucidus (assembly GCA_936435175.1). NCBI lineage: Eukaryota > Metazoa > Arthropoda > Insecta > Trichoptera > Limnephilidae > Glyphotaelius > Glyphotaelius pellucidus. Next base: position 24,598,033 of record OW386558.1, on the reverse strand, counting down.
GACTCTTTTACTTTTAACTCTGAGTCACTTCTATTTTATCTTAAAATTTAGAACAAATTTGTCTTTGTATCATTTGTCTATGCTTTTACTAGAAGCAAGTCACTTCGAAACTATTGTCATTTATTCCTTGCGAAAACTCGATCATTTCACGTCAATCTTCTTTTATTGAATTAATCTATGTATCAGTAATTCAACACAAGTAACTTATTCCAAGTATAACTTTCAGAGTTACTGTGCGATCAACCCCAAAACAAAAGGAAACCATTGGAAAACAAAAGAAGTTTTCAAAGACTTGCTCGCTTCATAACCGACACCAGGCCTCCATGGGCGAGCAAGGGATCCCGGAGAAACTTGTAAATAATATTTGATTTATGGTGGGCATTCGAATATTGCTTATCATTTTCTCAAAACTTAGTGTTTGTCTCTTAGTATGTCTCAATAATCAACTGGGTGATCGAAACAGCCGCGCCAAGCACAAACCACAATAGATAAGTGTGAAGCACCTACTAACTGCTCGCTTGATAGTCCAGTCACTTAAGCTAAAAAAAGGGGATAACCGCTAGATGAAACGGAATAAGCTGAAAATTTGTATAAACCTTTATTTTGGTATTCTACATGTTGTCGCAATAGTCTCATAAGGTCACGTGACTGCGTCTTTAGATATTCAAAGGTCACAAAAATCAGTTTTTTGGAAATATCTCGCTTCCTTTGCCTCAAATCGTATTTGTATTTGAAATACAAGTTGTAGAATATTAAATTTTCTACAAATTTTTTTGTACGCTTAACCGTTTTTAAGATGAAGCGCGAAGAGTGTGGAGCGCTCAGCCGCACTTGCCATGGCGGAAGGTCAATGGGGAACCCAGTTCATAGTACGGTTTTTTTAATTTAATTATCTCGAGTCTTTTTCAATAATAGATCCACAGCAAAACGGCTTTCAAAAAAAGAAGAGCTCAGAACTGTTACTTCAAGATTTTTCAAATTACATAAATAACGAACTAAACCATAAAAATCATATATTAGTTTTGTTTATAGATAATTCTAAAGCATTTGATACTATCGACCCAACAAAATTACTTAAAGTTTTAGAGGCGATAGGAGTGCAGGGACGTTTTCTTAATCTTTTGAAGAACTACCTTAGTGATCGTAAAATTCAGGTAAAAATAAATGGAAAATTAAGTAAAGTGGGAACATCATCTACTGGTGTGCCACAGGGCTCTATCCTAGGTCCAACACTATATATAGTATTTGTCTCTCTTATGAATAAAGTATTTTCTTTTGTCAAACACTATGTATATGCGGATGACACCGCACTTGTCATCGCACATAGGGATCTGCTCGTGGCCATGAATATGCTACAGCAGGATTTCATATCATTACAAAAATGGTCGCACGACTCTGGCTTAGTTATAAATGCACAAAAAACAAAACTAATGCACATAAGATCGCCTCATGCCAGATTTACAATAGCACCCTCAGTAGTATCCCATAACTTTGGCTGCATACATAACAATTGTTTACAGCCCTGCGACTGTGGAAGAATTGAGCTTGTCAAAGAGTATGTCTACTTAGGGGTGACGGTGGATTGTAATATGAAGTGGGATATCCATATTGCTAAGCTATGTAAGCGCCTTCGAGCGATTGTAGGCAAACTGTATAAACTTAAATATTATGTGCCTATCAAAACCATGAAATTAATCTATTTGTCCTTGGCTGAATCTAACGTTAGATATGGTATAACTTCCTGGGGGCACTCATGTAAGACAAACATCCAACATGTACAGTCAATTCAAAACGCCATGGTAAAATTACTCGTCAGCAAAGCAGTTTACGACCAGCGGCAAAATATCTCATTAATGTATAAATCCATAAATGTTTTACCTATAAGAGCTCTTTTTTGGCATAAAATCTGTATGCAACATATACTAGATAGCCCATACAAAACAAAGGTGGATCACATGTACAATACTAGGCTCACACAAAATGAAGGGATGATTGTACCTAGATTTTCTAATAAACATGGCCAGCGAACTCTTGAATACATTGTACCGCTTATATTTAATATGCTGCCATACGATTTGAAAAAATATTGCTCGACACCTAAATTTGCCCTATTGTTAAAAAAATGGCTATTGGAATCAGATTTTCTTTATTGACTGACTCCTAGTGCACTTTAAAAAAAAAAAAAAAATTTTTTTTTTTTTTTTAGACATATTCTTCTTATTATTATTATTATTTTTATACTTATTTTTGTTTTTATTATGTATTTTATTAAATTGAAATATTTTTTTCCTGTATTGTATTATACTTAATTGTACTATGTTTCTGTCCACACTGTTCCTGCCGACAAGCTACTTGCAGTAGCTTTGCAGGTATAATGTAAACATGAAAAAAAATCTTTTTTCTGTAATAAAAAAAAAAAAAAAAAAAAAAATTCGTTAAATATTTGTTAATTAACTAATAAAAATTGCTTATAAATCAAATAGTCACTTAATATTACTTGACTTTTTCATATAAATAATAAAGTATGGAGTGAATTATTTTAAATATTATATTTTAAATATAATCACATTAAAATTTGTAGGAAAGAAATTAACAATAATTTTTTTAATAATATTTTTATTTTTCATTCATATATAATTCAAGTTGTACAATCCAAGTTGAAGTTTGGGAAGAATTTGTTTAACTTTAGTTAATAGCTAGCCAGCATGGGAATTAGTTTTCTTCTTCTTCCTTGTCGTCTTTGAAAAACAATGGAACAATGTCTAAACTAGGAGATCTGTATAAAGACCTATTTGCAAAAGTATAAAAAGGGGAAAAACCTAGTGTAATCAGATTAAACCTGTATTTAAAGATAATATTCTGAAAATTTCAATATACCTTGTACTAAAAAAAACATGTGATTTTGGGTATGGGGGGGATAGTCTAAGAACCTTGCCACATATCACCAGGGCGGGGAGGGAATAACTTCAGTGACTGCCCTCAAATTGAATGCTAGTTACTACAGATATCCGTATTCCTGTTAGTACTTTTAGTCTCCACTATCCTTTGCTCTTTGACAACCATAGCACTATCTATTCATATAACTCGTAGCGCGATTTCATCGGGCCGCCAATAATATGTGAATAAACATGAACAGATCTTTTTGAAATATTCAAAACCTCTCCTTTCTGCATCAAAGCAAAATTGTTTGTGAATATTTTTGAAATGTGTAACTTACTAATTAATGTACCTACATATTATTTTTACCTTATTTTGTTTGACATGCATTAATTAATATGTTCGTAAAAGCCCTACAAACGTGGCGAACTACTCGGGATGACCTATCGCAGAGGTGTTGGTTATCCAATAAATGGTTCCCGGGACGGCGGTGCCCATACCCGCCTCCCAAATTGAATTATCTAAGCTTTTTCCTTTTTTTTTAATAAAAAGAATATTTATCCCTATATTTTTTCAAAAATCGGAAAAATTATTATTATTAAGACATCTTAAATGTTCTTTGATTTTAATGTCGAAATTGCGGGTTGGTTTTTTTTTTTAAAGAGGGATAGTCATTAAATTTTAGTTTATATATACTGGAATTCGTCAATTTACGGTATAAAAAAAATATTAGTGGCTTATTTAATGAACGTATTGGACTAACGAAAATTTTTGTATAGGAAGAAGTCATATAAGCGATCCATAGACTTTATAATTCAACTAAGATGCGAACAAATTATTCCGTTCGAATTTTGATAAAGTAAACTGGCTGAAATATGACTAAAGAAATGATTAACCTATTAACTGCCAACTGGGTAGTGTCAAAAAGTAAATGCGGACCGCCAAAGCATATTTAGGTTTGTATTACAATTCAACATTGCGAAATCGTTAATATTTGTACGTATTTGAATGGAGTTTGACGTTTCTGAATGTGAATTTATCAATAGATCCGCCAGTGTTGCCAGCGTATATCGTGTAATTTACGAAAGATTAAAGATTAGTTTTCTATTAAAAAAATCATTTTCATATAAAAAACAATATGGCTTTAGGAAAAAATCGAACACACTAGGAGCAATTAATGACTTAATCAGTAAACTAAGGAGCGGTATTGATGGTGGAAATTATATTTTATCAATATTAGTGGATCTTCAAAAAGCCTTTGATACAGTTAGCCACGATATACTTCTCGAAAAACTCAAGAAAATTGGTGTAGTTGGTCCTGCTTTTAATCTATTCAAATCATAATTTAGCAATAGAAAGCAATTCGTCAACATTAACAATCAAAATAGCAACTACCTTCCAATAAACTATGGAGTTCCGCAGGGGTCCACACTAGGTCCACTACTTTTCCAAATTTACATCAATGATATTTCGCAATTAGATTTAAAAGGTGAAATCTTTTTATATGCAGATGATACTGCAATTTTCCACTGGGGTAAAGATTTAAACATCTTACTAGAGAATGCACAAATAGACCTAGAAAAAATCAACAGTTGGCTCAAATCAAATATTTTAACTATGAACGTAAAAAAAACAGGATACATGATCTTAAGCTCAACCTGTAAAATAATTCCTCCTCATGTACCCTTAAAAATTGAAAAGAACGACCTGCAAATCCTGATCCAGGAAAAATATCTTGGGTTGTGCATTGATCAGCATTTGACTTTCAAACAGCATATACAAGGTATTAAAGACAAAATCATCCCCTTAATTAGTGTATTCAGCCGGCTATCACATATGTTGCCAAATAGATTAAAAATAGGCTAATATTATAGTCTCGTACATTCATACTTCAATTATTTGATTGAAATCTGGGGAAACACATGTGAAACATATATAAATGAACAACAAGTAATACAAAACAAGTTAATCAAAAAACTATTTCACTACAAGCCTAGAACATCCACGAAAAAATCATATATAGAAACAAAACTATTAACATAAAAAAAAAAAAACTGTATGAATACAATACACGTCTCCTTATATACAAAATAAACAATAAACTCATACATATAAACACAGAATTCATTAAAACATCCCAAGTACACACACACTTTACACGACAACACGATAACATACATTTAAACACCATCCACACTAACTATGGTAAACAATCTCTGATATGGTAAACAATGCTCTGTATTTAAGTTAAGATGCTCTGTATTTAAGTTAAGAAAGCTAAATATTATATTTCTTTTAACTTAATAATAATAAAAATAATAAATAAATTAAATCCATTGGTTACGAGGGGGGCAACTTATATAATTGCCTACCAAACGACATTAAAAAAGAAAAAAGGTGGGTAAATTTAAAAAAAATATATTAATGTATATTCTTGATAAACAGAGTAATGAAATGGAATAGCGATGTATTTGATTTAATGTATTTAATTATTTCTGTATTTAATATGAGTGAAAATGTAATTTTCTTTTTTACTAGAATAAAAACAAAAACAAAAAAATCTCATTTTTTCTCCACAAATATCGGTTCGACTATCAACAATAAAATTGTGCTAGGGATATCGATATAAAATCATCGGAAGTTACTCCTAACGATCCGATATTGTAAAGTTATCGATTTCACCATGCTAGAGCCTCAGTTATGATATTCTAGTTTGCCGTAGGTTGGTCTATCAGCCCTTCAAATGAAAAAGTTGACTATATGGACACCCAGACACACGTAGTCGGAAATAAAATGTCAGAATCCAAAGAAAACAGTTAAAGTATTCACGTCGTATAAAAATATCAATCAGTTTTTTGGTAAGTGCTGATGTAATAAAAGAATATTATTTTTGCCATAAAAATATTATAGCCGCGAAGTGCTCTTCATACTGCCGATAAAATATATCCCAGAAGGATCAGACGATCTCGTAAAGTTTTATGCGACGCGAAACTTCTATCGCTTAATAAAATAGCCAATTTTTCAACGAAATACTTTTCCGGGATGATGCTTAGTTCACACTGAGCTATATATCTGCGAGCAGATATCTGTTGATTCGCGAGCGCTTATCTTTTGTCCTTTCACACGAGGCTATCAAATATTTCTTCCTGTGGTAGGAGAGGGGGTCAGTCGAATTAGGGAGCGGCAACGGAACGCATACTTTTTGTACTGAAATCTGTCAACTTGACATCTGTCATCCACGGGTCTAGGCAGCTCCGTAATTACTATGACCTCCTCTCCTGTTTTAGTCGGAGAAGGGGAGAGTTATCTTCTGGGATATCGCGTCTGGAGCGGTTACGTCTGAGATGTGTATTGTCTATGATTGATCTGCGCTTAAAAACGCTTAGGTGTGAACGGTCTGAAGGGATTGTATGGAGAGCGTTATTTGGCGTGCTATGATCTTTAATATTTGATAGCTGAGTGTGAACCAGCTCTGATTCCTAGACGTCACGATGAACACGTATTAACTTGGAATTTATTGATGTGAATAACAAATAAGAGTCCCAACTGTTTCCATCTAGAGCAGTGATTCCCAAAGTGGTCCTGGTGGACCCCTAGGGGTCCACGGAACACCCGACGGGGGTCCACGTAAGCGCGATAAAGAAATGGGGGTCCACAAGTTGTAAGTGGGGGTCCACGAGCTGGTTTCGATTGAGACCCATCACGTGCCCCATATCCAAATCCCATCCCATTCCCGTCTCATATCCCACTACGCCCCCTCCATAACAGAGCAACTGGCTTACAGCGCACGTTGTTGTACCGGTTATGCATGAGATATTAAAACGCCCAGCTAGTCAAGGGGAGGGGGGCGTAATGGGATATAAGTGTACTGTACTGGGATTGGAACATACCCCTCCCCCCGTCCGGTATTCCATTACGCCTCCTCCGTCGTGGCAAATATAATCTCGAATACTGGTCCATTTTGCCCCCATTTGAAAAAGTCGTAGATCCGGTACTGCTCCGTTGTGACAGACCGTACCTCGCCATCCAATATTCAGTACAACGCATGTCGAGTTTCGGGAATATGGTAGAAATGTACCAGCAGGGGGTCCACCGTGACCAGTAAAATTTTGAAAGTGGTCTACGAGAAAAAAGTTTGGGAACCTCTGACCTAGAGCCACTATGGCATCCCCGGTAACCGGCCAACTTGGAATGAAACCAACTCAGAGCCACCTCAGAAAGGTCATAAAGAGTGATGATAAAAAAAACATTAAAAAAATGGTTAAATAGGTTAGGTTAGGTTAGGGTTAACTGCTTTTTTCAAATTATTTTTTTCATAGCTTTTAATGACTTTTCAAAGAGTTGTTGAGTTGACTTTATTCTGAGTTGGCATGGAACCGGCATCCCCAATTACGATATACTTTGAGGCAGGAGGCAGAAGGGAGGAAAAGGAGACAAGGAATAGGAAGGTAGGGAGGTACCTGGTTATTCAAATCTGGTCAAAAGCCATTTCCAGCAACGTTTCAATTCTGAATGGTGATACTGAGAGTGTCTTCTACTCTGGAACGTTCCGCAAATAATATACTTTGTGTAATTTTTAAATGATCAATTTGCACACGCCGGGATTTGAGACCGGGACCTTCACATTGATAGTTGAGAGCCTCAGTTCTCGACCACGGAGCCCGTCAAAACACAAAAGCGACGTTTATTGTTCTTTATTGGAGTTCACTGTATTGTGAATGACTTAAATTGAAAAATATTGTATTTGATATAACATGTCGTATTGCGCTACCTCTTTTTTTGCCAACGATTCCGACAGCCTTACTAATAATTACACATCTGCCCTGATGATGGACACTGCAACGCTGCCGGGATGTCGGCTAAAGCAGGAGGTGGCACAACACGGCGTAGCACACCCACGCCTCGGGTGGTCGATTTTTTGGCTGGCTAAGTCCCACGTTACGACACGAGCAAAAATTTTCCGCCTACTGTAGTGGTAGTAGGCTATCACATCTGTTGCCAAATAGATTAAAAATAGGCTAATATTATAGTCTCTTACATTCATACTTCAATTATTTGATTGAAATCTGGGGAAACACATGTGAAACATATATAAATGAACAACAAGTAATACAAAACAAGTTAATCAAAAAACTATTTCACTACAAGCCTAGAACATCCACAAAAAAATCATATATAGAAACAAAACTATTAACATTAAAAAAAAACTGTATGAATACAATACATGTCTCCTTATATACAAAATAAACAATAAACTCATACATACAAACACAGAATTCATTAAAACATCCCAAATACACAAACATTTTACACGACAACACGATAACATACATTTAAACACCATCCACACTAACTATGGTAAACAATCTCTGGTTTGGTAAACAATGCTGGTATTGTGATGTTTACCTTTAAAAATACTAAAAATAAATCTAATAAATAATAAATAATCTTCTACCCAAAAATAAACCACGATAGTCCTTTTTGCCGTGAAAATCTCAAATCACATCTCTCCAAAGTAACATTTTTTTATAATTTTACATTACTGGGGGAATGAAAACACTAGACAAAAAATAATACTTACCATAATATATGTAGTGGATTAATAATTGCAACTATGGTCTTTATTCCATAATGTGGGAGGTAGTGGGTCTTGAAAAGACCCATGTTGCAGGAGGGAGCAAACACAGAGGCCGGAAAATCATTCCACAGCCGATTGAATTCGAAAACGAGTCGTAGAAACGTAGTCGTAGAACGATCTCATGAAAATTGTGCACGTCGTTGGGCACGCGTTTGACCTGTTTCCCGACTGTGGATAGGTGCCGAAGGAATCAATGACGGTAGTTCCTTGGAGCATCTTCTATTTTAATACCGGTAAAACTAGTATATAATTGTATTCAGGGATTCAAGTAAAAACATATTTATAAATGCAAATAAAACAGCACAATCCCTTTTAAAACTAACTTCTCTTCAAGGGTAGTGTGGAAAATTCGCTTATTATTTTAAAAAAATCAGGGTGTGCAATTCACACGCGGTGGAAGTGAAACTTTCAGAAAACTAAAGTAGACTAGAGTGGGAAGACTACGAAGCATTTTTTTTATCGATGTCTTTGTTTTTGTCTTTTCTTCGGAGTCGCTAGATGTCGCTTTCTTTTGTGTTTTCTTTTGCTTGTTCATTTTGAGTGGTTTGAAGATTGGATATTGGTTGTACAAAATTACAAAATATATATTTTTTTGGATTTCGTAGGATTCGATCCCTGGTCGGATGAATGTCTGCAAACGTTTGTCAAGCGCTTTATACCACTACTCTAAAGAGGATTTGCGTGGGACCGTATTAGAACCCATAACCCGTGAATATAAAAAATATTCTATTGCTATCTCTAGCACACTAAATCCGATAGATAAACGTGCCCTATCTTTTTAGTGTCGCTCGTTTCCGTTTCATCGAGTTTCAAATCACAAAGGTGAAATAAGTTTTCACTTCAAAATCAGAGTGTGCACACACGCGGTACAAGTAAACTAAAGTAGAAAAGAGTGGGGAGGCTACGAAGCACCGCACAGGAGGAGGCCGCTAGGCTACGAAACACCGCACAAATAGGAGACATACAATATATATACATATAACAATAACGCGAATTAAAACAGAGATTACAATGAAAGGAAAGTACATTTAAATGAAGAGCGTTGACAAATTATAACATAAAAGAACATATTGAAGACAATTTTTTTTTTTTTTTATTGTTTTTGGGGTGTTATGCCGTGTTTCGCTACCTCCTTCATTAGCCAACGTTTCGGACAGCTTTACAGTGTCCATCATCAGGGCAGATGATGGACACTGTAAAGCTGTCCGAAACGTTGGCTAATGAAGGAGGTAGCGAAACACGGCATAACACCCCAAAAACAATAAAAAATAAAAAAAAAACTTTTTGGCCGTGAAAACCTAAAAACATACCATATTGAAGACAACTACAAATCAAAGCTTGAAGATGGATTTAAAGACTTTAAAAATTACACATACTGCCGAAATTCATTTAGGCTAACACCAAAAATTGACTTGCGTTAGCAAGTTTTGACATTCTGGATAAAAGAGAATGATGTCCATAATTAGTAGAATGTTGATTGAGTAACAGTAATTCGTTGTTTGGTAGTCTACGGGAAGAGATGTTAAACTGGATGAGTTGTAACAAAGCAGGTGTGTCAGTAATACTGTTGATAATTTTGAATATGCAAATTACATCAGTGTCCTTTCTACGTTTTTCTAAAGAAGAAATGTTTAAAGTTTGTTCAATTTCATCATACGAGTACTCGCCTCTTTCAAGTCCTAACCTTCAAGCAATTCCTCGTAGGAAGCGATGTTGTACTGATTCATGGACAGCATAGAAATGAGACTAAATGACACGAGCATATTCAAGGTGAGGGCGAACCAGCGAACAGTAAAGAGTTTTAAGTGAACTTATATGTTTAAAGTTTAATATCATTCTCTCGTAGGCTAAATCATGTAGATTTTTAGCGTCGCTTTTCATTTCATCGAGTTTCAAATCACAACGGTGCTAAAGAAGTTTTCACTTTAAAAAAATGTCTTGTAAGTCTACGCATTCATGCGTGTTGTTTCAAGGTTTTTCTTTGCCTTTAATGAAAAAGGAAAACTTTGGATGGAACGATTTCTTGGGCGGAATTTGAGGTCCTAGCAAAACTTTAAGGATAACGACATGGCGACAGCTTTTATTACATATCATTTATATGATGGCTGGTCTCGCATTTGTAATTATATATCAAACCCTTAAAAGTACGGAGATATTTTTAAACGTAAAATACTTTTTACAAGTTGAGACATCCAATTTTATATTTTTATGAAGTTTTCATAAGTGATTCATTAAATTTTCAAAGTTAATATTCAAATTCTATGAAAATCCCATTAAAGTTCAGTTGTTTTCCAAGTACCGTGATGTATTAATAACAAACTAGCAATGAGTCTAGTTTTGCACTGATAATTCGTGGTGGGATTCCATTGTATTATAATTGAAATTAAAACACTTTTTTCCACTAATTTATTTACACCAGGACCGGTTTCATCCTACTACGGACATTTTCAGACTGGTAGTTGAAATTCTTATGCTATGGCATTTATACAAATTTAAGCAGGGGTACACAACATTGTCTCTATATAATGAATGTTCTATTTTTAAAAATAGAAACATTAAAAAAATGTTTCTATTTTAAAAATAGAAACATTCATTATATAGAGACATTCGAAATAGAAACATTCATTATATAGAGACAATGTTGTGTACCCCTGCTTTAGTTTGTCTAAATGCCATAGCATAAGAATTTCAAATACCAGTCTGAAAATGTCCGTAGTAGGATGAAACCGGTCCTGGTGTAAATAAATTAGTGGAAAAAAGTGCAAAAGTGTTTTAATTTCAATTATAAAACAAACTAGCAGTTAAAAAGTTACTCCGCAGATCTTTGCTATTAGGTCCTGCGGGGGGTTTTTGATTCAGCTTCGCCCTGTTAGTGTTGGTGATCATCAAATCCATTAGGAACTGGTTCCGAAAATAGCCATCCAGTGTCAGCTAGTCACAGGGAAAAAGTGAGCGGCACAGGCAATGACGTCATATGTAATGGTTCCATGCCAACTAAGAATAAAGTCAACTCAACAACTCCTTGAAAAGTCATGAAAAAAAAGCTTTGAAAAAAATAATTTTAAATTCGCCGATAACCCTAATCTGACGTTACCTACTTAATATATTTTTTATCACTCTTAATGACTTATCTGATATGGTTCTGAGTTGGTTTTATTCCGAGTAGTCCGGTCACCATATGTAATATAAAGTCGCTTGATACTATTATTCACAACTAAGTATTACCGTCAATCTTTCCATATCCGAAGAGATATTACAAATTCACAATTTCGTAGTACTTATATCTGCCAAGGGCACGTTCCCACGCGACCTGCTGACGGAAGTGGCGACATCTTTTGGCGAATTCTTGAATTGAAATCGAATTACAATGGTAGTTTTGTTTGAAATTTTACGTACATACGATATTATTTGTGGCGCGGTGCGTACGGCGTGGCGTCGGACATGCACTCGAAGCCGGTTTCTGAAATTCAAATGCGCAGACGCAAGCCTATTAATACTGTTCGATCTTGAATTAAAGCTTCGAAATTTGATTTATTGTTTAAATTCTGTTAAATAATCAGTTGTGTTTTTTTGAACAATTTTAATTATCGTGACGATTCACAGTTACGGTACCTTGACGGGAAAAAAGGCAAAAAACATACGTTCTTTATCGCTATGATGTTGCAGCTCTTTCAAAAGATGAGAGACCCAAAGTACGTAGGTCTGTTTCATCCAAAGGAAAAAAGTCATAATTTTCTTACATCTCTCTCGTACACCGCACCGTGACGTCTCCGTAGACCACTACAGTACAACTTACTAGCCGTGACGATAATTTTGAAAGCATGGAATTTAGTTACAAGGATAATATTGAGGTGTGAGTGAATTCCAAAAATTTAAAAACGTCAAAAGTCAATGCGCTGTTGGTTTTGCTTTTGTTTTTAACATAAAATGCTGCAGCTCTTTCTTACACACTAAATAACAACAGTCGAAAACGAAAAAAAAATGTGAAAATTATCATACATCTCCCTCACACGTATAAAGCTGCAACATTATGGCGAGAAGAAATATTTTTTTATTGCCTTTTTTTTGCCGTCACGGTAATAATAAATGCGCACATTAGCTCCACAAAGGAGACTGAAAAATAATTTCCCTCATCTTTGGGGATGCTGTGTGGAGAATTTTTTGGAGAAAAGAAGAGAAGGAAGTTCTGGGAAGGAAAAAGGTAATAGAGGTGGGTGGGAATTTGGGAGCCAATGTGTCCAGGGGTGACGGATGTATGAATCCATCTCTCCTACTGCAGTGCAAGGCGATGGGTCAAAATAGTCCGTATACAAAGGTCAAAAGGCCTCCCCAAACCAACCTCTCTTGATCCGGCCCGCCATGTAATAAGTAGGCAGACGCATCCGCTGCCAAGTCCTAGACAGACCTCACCCCATTATCTTGGGCACTCCTGCTAAGTCACCAAACGTAGTGAACCACTTAGGGTGACCTATGACAGGTTGTCCAATAAATGGTTCCCGGGGCGGCAAATAAATTTTATTTGATTAATTTGTGTTATTTCACAATTTATTCATTTAAAATAATATTTGGTATATTTGCGGCACGTTCCAGAGTGGAAAATACTCTCAGTATCGCCTTGGTGTAAGACCACCATTTAGAATTGAAACGTTGCTTGAAATGGCTTTGGCCGTGTTTGGTGACCAGATCTGAACAGCCAGGTACTTCCCGCCTTCCCCATCTCCTTCCCCTTCCCACTACCTTCAATACACCCCAATTGGGGATGCCATAGTCTCACTGGCTCCAGACGGGAGCAGTTGGGACTCTTGTGCGGTATTCATATAAAAAAAATTTAAAAGTGTCTGAGTTGGCAAATCTGTCGGGAACACATCATGGTAATGAGTTCAATTCTTTGGTTGACTTAGTCCTCCATCACGACAAAAGCTACATTTTTACTTACTATGATGGTATTAGGAGATTTTGAAAAATCTTCAGATTATTCGTAACCCGGGTATGTTTGCCATTTTTTTATTTCTGTTTTCTTGACTTATGTACCTAAAAAAATATGTATTCAACAAACATTATTGCCATTGGGATATTTTGGGACTCTCGGATTAATAATTCCTTTAACAACGAGCTTGGGGGAACGTTGCACTTAAATATTCTGTTTTAAGGTATTTTTCAAAAGGAATCCCAAAGGTTGCAATCGCGGTAATTTCAATAAAAACAAGGTTAAAACAATGATGGTATGATAGGAAAACGGACCCCTAAATTATGCGTAGGTCTGTGATAAAATTTCTGCCATTTTCATTTTAACATAGATTTTATCTCTTGATAAACGCTGGAAACATTTCTATTCACACTTCATGTCATGACAATTATTATAAAAATGATCAAAATATAACTAACTAACTAACTTACCATCACGCCGTTTTCCCGCAGGGGTAGGCAGAGAGGACGGACCGCCAAACAACTCAATCTTGGCACAAACTCCTTGCCTCGTTCACATGCATACCTCGCCTCATACATGCTCTTCTATTATTCTGACTCTTGACATCGCCCGACTCGAGTATCTGATTCACTTGGTCGTGCCTTGTCTTCCTCGGGCGTCCCCGACTTCGTCTACCATTCACGTTTGCGTCATATATTCTCCTTACACTCCTTTCTTCATTCATTTGCTCTACATGCCCAAACCATCTGAGCGTCCCTTTCTTAATCTTATTTATTATGCTTACATTATTTGCGGATCTCCACATTTCTCGCACGATCATACACGGTTTTACCACACATACGTCTCAGGGATTTCATTTCTACAGCATTCAGTTTACTTTCGTCCTTTCTCTGCCAGCTCCATGCCTCACTGCCATACATCAGGGTAGGTACCAGCACTCTATTATGGACGGCTAGCTTCGCTTATTTTGACAGTTTTTTGTTGGCGCCAACGGCGTTCAGTCCTCCATTAATAGAGTTACCGAAATTTACCGGCATTTACCGGCATTTATCAAAATATCATTTTCGTTATTTATTTTTGGGGTGTTGCACCGAGTTGCGCTACCTCCTTAAGCCAACTTTTCGGACAGCGTTACAGTGTCCATCATCAGGGCAGTTGTGTTATATATTTTCACGGCCAAACGTATAACAATGATTTATTTTAAGGGTATTATGCCGTGTTTCGCTACCTCATACTTGAGCCAACATTTCGGACAGCTTTACAGTGTTCATCACATCTGCCCTGATGATGGACACTGTAACGCTGTCCAAAACGTTGGCTATAGAAGGAGGTAGCGCAACACGGCATAACACCCCAAAAACAAATAAAGAAAATACTTTTGGCTGTGAAAATCTAAAAACAACCAAAATATCATTATTTAAAGTTTTGGGTAAAATGTATTCGGAAATTTCGAACATGCTCCGATTCACATAAAATATATTTTTTTTATTTTAGCTCCACGCAGAAGGCAAAAAAGAAGGAAAAAAATGCTCTCAGGGCCTATTTCATCTTTGGAAAGGAAGGAGATGAAGTTTTGGGAAGGAAAAAGGCATGAGGGGGGGGTAAGAATCTGGGGGTCAGTGTGTCCAGGAGTGACGCACGGATAAATTCATCTCTCCAACTGCGGTGCAACGCGATGGGTCGACAGCATCCGGCTGGAGAGATAAAAAAGGTCTCCCTCATCCAGTCTCCCCCGATCCGACCTACCACGCAGTTGCTGGGCGACGCATCCGCCGCCTAACCTCACCCCATGAACCTGGGCATCCCTGCGTCACCAAATGTAGCTAACCATATGGGGTGACCTATGACAGAGGTGATGGTTATCCAATAAACGGGTACCAGGCCGGCGGTACCTATAACCGCCTGCCAACTGAAACTTTATTCAGTTATTATTAAGATTGTAAAATAAGTAAATCAAAATTAAATTCATTAAAGTTTCCAATAAGAATCATAAATCCACTCCAACATTTAGTTCTGTGTAAACACATACATACATACTCACACATACACACACCTACCCACTACACACATCACCCGGTAGTTACTTAATATACATAGACACTACAAAGAAACATCTCATAGGTATACTTAATAATTGTAAATTGTTTTCACCATTGTAACAAGTGCACTGTTTGTTTCTGTTCATAAATAAAAATAAAATTAAGGTTTATCTAAATAATAACACTTTATTTAGACAAATAATTTTCTTACCTTTCGATTATTTCAGAAAATTGTTTAAACACACTTCACACTAATGAATACACTTAGCTGTTGAATTATACCATCACGCACCACACTGATTAAAAAATCACTCAGTAACAATAGAACTTACATAAAGTGTTTAATTCTTTCACAAGAACGACGAAAAGTTATTTTTAAGCTGATCTCAAAAATAAACAATTGTTAATAATTTTTTTTTTTCATGTTTACATGTATGTAAATATAAATATAACTCGTAACTCGTTTAAATTTATGTAAATATAACTCGTAAAACTTTAAGCACAACAAAATACGTTGGATTGTTCTACAGATGAGCTTCCGCTATAAATGCCGACAGAATACTGTTGAGGAAAATCTGTTCTGCTCCTAGGCTTGACGTTCGGCCATCTCCGCCAAAGCTCGGCTGTTTTCGTCGCTTTGCAGAAATTTCAGGCGGTGAAACTATGAGGGTTTATTAACGATTTCAGTTAAGCTGGGAGTTAATACTACGGGGTGCTAACTGCAGCAAGTGGCGTAGAAGGCTCTGCAGTATCATTTCAGATTCTCTGATATCAGTTTTACAAGGCTAAACTCCCGTGGTAAGTAAAACACAGTAGGCACATAATTGCAACGAGTCATTCTCCAGAATTAATGGGCTTTTTTAACAATAGCTGAACAGAAAGGAAATTTTATGTCAATTTTCTATGTCATCTTTAGGGATGCTGTGTAGAGGGTATTTTTACGGAAAGGAAGGAAAGGAAGTTCCTAGAAAGAAAAGTATCCAGGAATGACGGACGTATGAATCCATCCCTCCTACTGCCGTAATATATTAAGGGGTTATACGCAGTTAGATTTTTAAATAATCGTTTTTTTTTTTGCATTTCCGGAATGTATATTTAACTGATAATATTCCCTTAAAATTTCAAATCGATCCGATAAGTATTTTCCGAGATATAAGCATATTTGTGAAGACGTCTCGAATTGTTAGAAAGTAGGCGGAGTGCAGACCGGAGTAGCAGCTGCTCTTTTCTTTCTTTGTATTCCTAGGTATAAATGACCTTATGAAGGATTTATTTTATACCTGAAGACTAAATTGAGTTATTTCTTGTTCGAAATAAGTGGACATCATTTCACATGTCTATGTGTAAACTTCTTCCGAAACTTTAAACACAAACTTTTTCTGAAAACTATGTTTTCCAAGTTGGTGACCAAGATTTCTAAAAAACGGCTCGACCAATAGGTTTGAAATTTTAACGCACCCTTTTCAGATATATTTTTCAGAAATCGAATAAATAAGATTTCGAATAATTATTTCTATTTTTTTTAATTTATGTGGCAATTTTGGTTGAAAATTCGATATTTTTTTTACAAAGCCGCCATTTTGTTAAAAATCTAAATTTCGATAATTCCTATTATCAATACCTAGTTTTATCTATCCATTAACAGAATCTTATTGGTTTTTTATTATAAATTAACTATACCGGAGAAATCGTGGTCACACCTTTTTTGGAAGACCTTCAGGAGATCGTCTACAGGAGTACACTAAATCAACATTTTTACAAATCATTAGTGCCATTATTCCCCAACAACCACTAATATAAATTCATGATGAAAGAGAAAGGGGCCTTTTTGGCCCGGAGCTCTGTATGCCAATATTTCAAAAAGTAGTGCCATTATAGACTTAGATGTTGCCACTAAATGTCTCAATTCTTTTGGATGTTGTAAAATAAAAACCTTTTCACAAAAAAATTATAAAAAAACGTCTTTTTCGGCCTTCTGACTGCGTATAACCCCTTAATGGGGTTTTCTTTTTATTTATAACCGATAACCGTTGTCTTTTTATTTTTCTGTGTCTTTTTCTATTTCATATTTTCATTTAATTTATTATTGTTATCATCTTCTTCAATGATATATTAAATTGATGGCAATAACCTTCAAAAGTTATAAAAAGATAGTTTTTCTAACAAAAATTGAATATTCATTTAGATTTTTACAAAAACGTCAATAGGTATTCCATATAATAAAATCGGATATATTTATCCAAGACGCTATCTAGGTTACAATACAGTTCTTTGAACACTTGTTTCCAATGAAAAGGGGAGCTGCCTATAAAGTGGAAAAAAAATTGTCGAAGATAATATTGTTAATTCTGAAATTTTAAATATGAGATTGACAAAAAAGTGACGTTGAAATAGGAGATCTCAGTAGCCGGATTGGTAACGCGTTTGTCTCAGTAAGACGATAGGTTTTGGGTTCATGACCCGCGTGTCGCGACCGTTGTCTTTTTTTTCCTGTACAGTGGAATCCGTTTATAATGACATCGAAGGTAAATGACAAACACGTCATACTAAGCGGGCGTCATACAAAGCATTTTGTAGAAAATAAACAACCTCCTGTTTTTGTTAGGTATATATGTACGTATTTATTTTAATTGAGAGAAACACAGCATATTAACATCGTCGAGCGTCACGTGACCCTCCCGAACACTGCCAATGATGTTAAGAATCATGTCGGTCACTATAACCGACATCATTTTCCATGAAATTAGTACATAATTTTTTAATAATGGGTCATAATAAGCGACATATCACTATAAGCGAAGTCATTATATCCGACTTTGTTATAAAGAATTTTATATGAAAACCAAACTTTGCCGTGTAATTACGTTATATTAAGCGATTGGTCAATATAGGCGGAGTCATAATAAATGGATTCTACTGTATCTTGTTCTCTTTCATATTTTCGATTAGATTATTAATGTTGTTTTCTTCTTCAATGATAAAATATAAACTTCCTAACACAGCCATTCGATTCGCTTCAAGAAATCACAATTCACAATCTTTATTGCGCAGCGCTTTCGTATTAACTCTTTCAAATACCGTGACTTTTAACATACTAATAGCGATATTACACGGTTCAACCTAATGGCTTCACTATGGTTGAAAGACACAGAAGTGAAAGGCTATGCTGTTCACGTATCCCGAAGAAGTGAGCTATTCGATTCACATTGCTGAGGATGTCTTCGAATCAAGTTGTCGCTTGGGAATTACTTAATTTGCGATAATTTTAATAACGAATTAATTTAAAAAAACCCTCCGCTTTATTAAGGATGACATAGGCCCTGAGGAAAACAATTTCCCTCGGGGCCTATGTCATCCTTGGGGACGCTGTGTGGAGGGTTTTTTTAGGGAAAAGGAGGAGAGGAGAGTTCTGGGAAAGAAAAGGGTTTGAAGGATGGGTAGGAATCTGGGGTTCAGTGTGTCCTGGTTATCCGCCTCCAAGACCTAGACAAACCTCATCCCATGAATCCGGGCACCCCTGCTAAATCATCAAACGCTAGGATAGTTCTTAAAAAGTTCCAAAAAGAGAGACGTACGCTCATGTTTCCATTTATAAACCATTTTGACTACGTTCACAAAGCAAAATTTTGAATGGCTGCGGCGCGCACGAATAAAGACCGAATGAATCATTCATTACCGAGTGAATCATTTATTACTTGTACACCAACGGTATTCAAATACAAGAGATGTACTGGGTGGGACTGTGTTTTCTGGTGTCACCTATATTTATTAATTTATCGATTAGCGCCCTTTTTGGGGGCTTTTACATATGAATGGTAAGAAATATACATTATTTATTGTACATAACTGAACTGCCTCAGTAACAATATTTTTCATTGTTAACCAATACTACTGCACACCTTAAAAAAATCAACTAAATGAACGAATTCTTTCCGTATTCAAACTATATTGTTATCCAATACTACTACTGCACACCTTAAAAAAATCAACTAAATGAAAGGATTCTTTCCATATTCAAACTAAATTGTTAATAAATACTATAGTCGGGCAGCCATCATAGTACATCTCTTGATTTCAATATCTTTGGTTTACACATTCATTTCTCATTCAACCGCGTTAAATTCAACCATTTTTCATTCAAAGATGTTGAATCATTCACTTTTATAATAACATGATTTAATTTGGTTGCTTCATCCAAATTGAATTGCAAAAGTTAAGCATGTAATATCAGCATTATATTCATAAACTGTTATTCGGAATGACTACCTTTAATTTCAAAGGTCGAGTAGGTACTTTCCGTTTACAACAAAACGCGCTTGAATTGCCCAATTACAGTAATGGTACCAGTTTGTAATAAAGCTGGTCCTTAAGCAAATGAAATATTATCAGAGAGGGAAACATTTCATCCGCTATTAGCTGCTGTAATCATTGAGTCATTGATGGATTAATTTTGTATCCTACATAACTTTCAATGTTGAGTTATTGATGGAATAATATTGTATCCAACAAAACTGTCAAAGTTGAGTTAGCGATAGAATTATATATTGTATTGAACAAAACTATCAATGTTGAGTTATTGATGGAATTATTTTGTGTCGAACTAAACTATCACTGTTGAATTATTAATGGAATTATGTTGTATCGGACAAAACATAAGTGTAGAATTATTGATGGAATTATGTTGTATCGAACAAAACTGTCAAAGTTGAGTAAGCGATGGAATTATATATTGTTTAGAACAAAACTATCAATGTTGAGTTATTGATGGAATTATGTTTTATCGAACAAAACTGTCAATGTTTAGTTATTGATAGAATTATGTAGTATCAAACAAAACTATCAATGCCCAGTTAGTGATGGAATTATGTTGTATCGAACATAACTATCAATGTTGAGTTATTGATGGAATTATGTTGTATCGAACAAAACTATCAATGTTGAGTTATTAATGGAATTATGTTGTATCGATCATAACCATCAATGTTGAGTTATTGATGGAATTATGTTGTATCGAACAAAACTATCAATGTTGAGTTATTAACGGAATTATGTTGTATCGATCATAACTATCAATGTTGAGTTATTGATGGAATTATGTTGTATCGATCATAACTATCAATGTTGATTTATTAATGGAATTATGTTGTATCGATCATAACTATCAATGTTGAGTTTTTGATGAAATTATGTTGTATCGAGCAAAACTATCAATGTTGAATTATTGATGGAATTATATTGTATCGAACATAATTATCAATGTTGAGTTATTGATGGAATTATGTGGTATGCAACATAACTATCAATGTTGAGTTATTGATGGAATAATGTTGTATCAAACAAAACTATCAATGTCGAGTTGTTGATGGAATTATGATGTATCGAACATAATTATCAATGTTCGTGGAATTGTGTTGTTTCGAACATAACTATCAATGTTTAGTTGTTGATAGAATTGTGTAGTGTCGAACAAAACTATCAATGTTGAATTATTGATGGGATTATGTTGTATCAAACATAACTATCAATATTGAGTTATAGATGGAATTATTTTGTATTGAACTAAACTATCAATGTTGAATTATTTATGGAATTTTGTTGTGTCGAACAAAACTATCAATGTTGAGTCATTGATGGAATAATATTCGGCATATTATTGTGCATCTTTTAAGGTAGGCATTATTGTAAAGTAAAAAAAATTAGGTTTCATTTTAAATGTTGTTTTGTGGAAGTACTTTGTATAATTTTGTTAACAAAAATCACGGAGCATGGTTTAATTCATGGAAATAAAGGGAAAAAACGGATATCTTATGGCTTCAACTAAAAAAACTTCGAAAATCATTAAGTCTGCTTTTTAGCCGTTGAAAAAGGTACGATGAATAACGTTTTAAGTTGATCTCATGGCAGTATCTCGAATGTAAATGGTTTGATTTATTCAAATTGGGAGGCGGGTATGGGTGCCGCTACCCCGGGAACCATTTATTCGGTAACCAACACCTCTGCCGTAGGTCACCCCAGGGAGTTTACTACGTTTGGTGACTTGGCAGGGGTGTCCAGGTTCATGGGGTGAAGTTTATCCAGATCTTGGCGGTGGATGTGTCTGGCCACCACCTGCGAGGTTGGCCTTCACACCTTTTTCCAATCCAAAACTTCATCTCCTTCTTTTTCTAAAAAGCATCCACAAAGCATCCTCAAAGTTGACATATACCTCAAGGTGAATTTTTTTCCTCGGGGCCTCCTGTGTGGGAGCTAATGAAAAAAAAGTATCTTACGAAAATAAATTGTGTCGTTTCCCGAGGGGAAACAATGACACCATAATATTGACTATTATCGACTATAATATCGACAGTCCTCCTAATTGGGCAGTCAAAACATTTCATAAATAATGTTTAACAAATGCATAATCTTGTCATATATAAAGAATAAATAAATAAATACATTTATTTAGGAGGATCTTAACGTGATTTCCTATTGTCGATAAATTTTTACTGCGAATCGGTTGACATAATGAATTTTAAAAAATGGTTTGAATAATTTGAAGTTTTTTCTTGTCGTTTTGCTTGAGTATAATTAAAATTACATTTGGTAGCAAAATCACATTTCATCATAACAATTTTTATTTTGTTAAAAAAATAATATTTTCTATCACTATAATTAACGAATGAAATCATTGTTCCCACGGTAATCTTTGTTTACATTATTTTTCTCCTGGCCTCGTTCTAATCTATTATTTTTTTCACGATATCAATAATATTGTTGTTTACGAGAAAGAATACAAAAAATTCCTTGAAGTTCAACAAGGCACATAATTATCCCTCTTCGTGAATTAAATGAAAAATGACTTTTTTTTAAATTAACTCCACACAGGAGGCTCTGAGGAAAATAATTTCTCTCAGGGCCTATGTCATCTGGAATGCTGTGTGGAGGGTCTTTTTGAGGAGAGGAAGGAATGAACATTGGTATTGAAGAAACCCATGTTGTAGAAGGGAGGAAATACAGAGGCCGACAAATCGTTCCATAGCCGAGCTGTGAACTCAAGAACGAGTCGAAAAAACGACCCGTTCTCATGTGACAAATGTCAACCGTGTACAAATGATAGGCGCGCGTTTGGCGTGTCTCCCGACTATGCACCGGTGCCGAAGGGATCAATGACGCTAGTCCCTCAGAGCATCATCCACTGAAATACCGGTAGAACATGGATAGCATTCCCACCCGACGCCTGTGCTCTAAAGATTGCAATCCGTTCGTTAAGATGGAAGAATCTATCAAACGGACCGCCCATTTCTGCACAGAGTCGAGGGTATTTTTCAAGTATTTTGGAGCTCCAGACCAGAGGTCTAGCTGCCAAATTCAACCGTGGGGCGCACTTGCGATTTTTACAGGGTTAGCAGTTGTGAACTATTAAAGTATCTGCGGGCCCTGTACAGTACGCCCAGTTTTTGAGAATCTAACTTTACTCTGGCTTCGATGGAGCCCCCATACCTGAGCTGATCACTTATAGTTACACCAAGCATATCAATGGAAGGTCTGTTCGGAAGATTGCTTCCGTTGAAGGAGACTAGATTTTCATGACTATAAGAAATAACATATAGATTCTAAGAACAAGTTGGTCGAGAGCAAACTCGGGCTGTGCTTTGTCCTTACGAACGTATTTCCCAATTTCTTCTCTAGATTTTGACCCTTTTGCAAATATTTTTAATGTAATGTAAGGTCGACCACTGTCCCTACGTTTAAATTTTTTTGATAAATTACTTCCTGTGGGAGTAAAGATCCTTAAAAAATCATAAAAATTGCCTAGTTTGCTAGACGTGCATAATTGTTTATAGCATTTTTATTATTAGTTTGCGTATTTAATGGTAGGTATGTGCTAATTAACAATAATTTGGTAAATTTAAAAAAATCTTAATAGGCTTTTTCCATCTGCTTACTAATTAAAGCCTCAGATGCACTTTTAATTGACTCTCAATACTATAAACGAAACGAGACGAAATGGTGAAATTGTTAAATATGTGTAGGAAAAACAACGTATGCAAGGAAAGGGGATAACCAAACACTTACCACTGAATTCTGCTAAGGAGCACACGACACAATCATAATATACATAAGATCATAGTTTCACCGATACCTCGAGGAAATTATCACCGATAACGATAAAACTATGAACTTCCAAAATGGTCAAATTCTTTTATTTACTTAAAAACGAAATTGTGTACACGAAAAACACTAACGACTTGTTTGCAAGATAGTTCGAAATCTTCTTCTATTTTCAGAACAAATGCACTCGAATATTCACTATGTTTCTTGCTATGTTCCAAATTTTAAATACTTTTCCAGCAAGGTTAGGGAGAGGTAAGAACTGGATTAATAACATCCCACACATTCCCATTTCAAAACCAAAAAGGAGTACTATTTAACCATAGTATGTATGTGTTGAAATATTTTACTGTTCGAAAAGAAATTCACTAAACAATTTTTTTTAAAGTAGGAAATCGTAATATCTAGACTTTAAAAGGATTAATAGTCCAGTCTAGATGTACATCTGTGCATGCAAAAGGTTGGGTCATTCTGAATTTTTTATACGTTGTAAGGACCTAAACCAATATTAAAAAAAAAAAAACAGATTCGCAATTTCAGAAGTGCCGTGCGAGCGGCGGTGTAGCCAAAAACCCATGAAATTTTCAGACTTTTGCCAGTTTTTGCTCAATATCTCAGTGAAGGAAGGGTCTGACTGGTACAATTTTTCATTTATTTTTAAAGCAAACTAAATTTGCTACAATTTGAGACCAAGGCCAGCTCTATACAACTATTAGTTTCCAAGATACAGTTCTTCAAAAATAAGCCATTTTTTTCCAAAAGGTGATTTTTTTTATATGGTCAATTATTTTGTAAAATATCTTCTAAAATACGCATCTCACGTCATATATTACTGAAATAAAGTTGTATTAAATTTAATTAGCTTTCATTTTAAATCAAATTGGTACCTGTAAGTCCAGCGATTCTCTCATAAACGGCTAATAACCAAAAACAGTCATAAGTTGGTTTTGGGGGGAAATGCAAATAAACTGTTCTTACGTTTTTTACGGTTTTATTTATCAAACAGTTAGAATTTATTTAATTTATTGTAGTGTAGTTGTACTGCTTAATGGATTTCACCTCTTACTGACCTTTATGGGATGCATTGGCATACATTATTTTCTTCTAATACAGTTAGTAAAAACACCTTAAAATCGGTCCAGTTTTGCAGGAGAAAAATGCGGTATACAAAATCTCAATTTTTATGACTTTATTTAGGTATTTTCAGCCTGAGCTGCACTTATCCCTTTAGTTCAGTATTCGAGGAGTAAGGGCAACAGTGACAGCAAGAGTTGGATAAAATACATGTTGATCAAATTACTCGGCGACCGGGTTTGCACTTAAAAATGTTTTCATTTCATTTGCCACGCTGTTTCACTGTGGCAATAATTTTCCTGCAATGGACGCGGCCATGTTATAGTACTTGGCTGAAACATTATGAATGCATTCCTTTGAAATGCAATAATAATAATTGCTGAAATGACAACGGTACAGTGGTTTATTGCAATTGTTGGCATTTTGCATGCAAACGTCGGAATGCTGAATGTTTTATTATGAACTAGCAATTGTTACTCGGAATTTACGTAGATTTTTGAAGTGAAACTCCTTTAGCGTCGTTAGTGACTTGAAATTCGGGTGAAACGGAAATGCGTCACAACTCAGTCTACACAAATACACGGTTCTAACATAATGCATCAAATTCGCACCTAGACGCGTGCTGGGTAAGGTGCCTGTCATAGCGTATTGGGTAAGGTGCCTGGCAAGTCTCAGCGGCCACAGATACAGATGGTTCAAATCCTACAAAATCCAAAAAAATAAATTATTTTGTGAAATCAATATTCAATCTTCAAACCACTTTAAAAAACAAGCAAAAGAAAAGAAATCGACATCTAGCGACTTTCTAGTTTCACTTCTACCGCGTGCGAATTACACACTCTGCTTTTTTTAAATCAGATGTAGACAATTTGGGAAACGGGTATGGGTACCGCCGCCCCGCAAACCTTTTATTGGACTACACATTGGTCATCAGGACTGATTGATTGACGCAGACCTAACCTAGAACTCTCTAGCCGGACCCTCTCGACTCACCCCAGCCTTGCACGAGAGAGGGATGGATTCATACAACCGCCAACCCTGGACACACTGATCCCCAGATTCCTACCCAACCTCCATACCTATTTTCTTCCCAGAACTTCAACTCTTTCCTTTCCTAAAAATACCCACTACACAGCATCCCCAAAGATGACAGGCCCTGAAGGGATTTTTTAAATTTTTTTTAGGCTTGTCATCATAGTGTGGAGCTAAAGTAAAAAAAGACATATTTTTCCCTTATTTTAAAATGAGGAGGTGGTTTTTCGAAATGACTTTCCTCCTGTTTTGAAGATTGAGTGAGTAAAATTTCATCAGTATTGGAAAAAAACTGTAGATTCTTATAGGTGAAGCTGAAATAAAACTGTAGATTCTAATAGGTGAAGCTGTAAATTCTAATAGGTGAAGCTGAAGTAAAACTGTAGATTCTAATAGGTGAAGCAGAAATAAAACTGTAAATTCGAATAGGTGAAGCTGAAGTAAAACTGTAGATTCTAATAGGTGAAGCTGAAATAAAACTGCAGATTCTAATAGGTGAAGCTGAAATAAAACTGTATTCTAATAGGTGAAGCTGTAATAAAACTGTAGATTCTAATAGGTGAAGCTGAAATAAAACTGTATTCTAATAGGTGAAGCTGAAATAAAACTGTAAATTCTAATAGGTGAAGCTGAAGTAAAACTGTAGATTCTAATAGGTGAAGCTGGAATAAAACTGCAGATTCTAATAGATGAAGCTGAAATAAAACTGTATTCTAATAGGTGAAGCTGAAATAAAACTGCAGATTCTAATAGGTGAAGCTGTAGATTCTAATAGGTGAAGCTGAAATAAAACTGTAGATTCAAATAGGTGAAGCTGAAATAAAACTGCAGATTCTAATAGGTGAAGCTGTAGATTCTAATAGGTGAAGCTGAAATAAAACTGCAGATTCTAATAGGTGAAGCTGAAATAAAACTGCAGATTCTAATAGGTGAAGCTGTAGATTCTAATAGGTGAAGCTGAAATAAAACTGTAGATTCTAATAGGTGAAGCTGAAATAAAACTCTAGATTCTAATAGGTGAAGCTGTAAATTCCAATAGGTGAAGCTGAAATAAAACTGTAGATTCTAATAGTTGAAGCTGTAGATTCTTATAGTGTTTAAATATTGTATTTCTTCGCTCATATTTTATTTAACATATTACGAAAGGCAATTTGGTACAAATGAACATATACCTCTATGCCTATAATTACTTTAAATATTGATGACGTGGTATACTAATTTCATTTTTGAAATATAGGAATAAAGAAATTTCTACTGAGATCTCTTTACCTAACTTTTATTAAACCTTTAAATTACATACTTATCTCATTTTTTGTTATTTCGTGACACCTCTTCCCCTCTTAAATACTTGTTATTTTTGGAAGTACTTAAGTACAAATTTTTAGAGTAAAAAAGGTGTTAAACGAGATTTTCCTTAGCCCAAGGTCACCAAAATTGCTGTAAAGAGATTCGTAATGTATGCAAACAATGTTCCTACGCAAGGTCCTGAAAAAAATAAAATATCGAATAATCATTCCACCCACAGAACAGACAGAACTTTGTCTAGAAGTGTAATCTATACCAATTTAAAAAGACAACTGACATCGTCAAAAATATAAACGCAGATACGTAACGACTATAACCCCACGGAATAAGGAACTCCAGTGAAAAATATTATGGCTTTAAAAAAATATGTTCATATAGACCAATATACGCTGATTCTGACTATATAAGTTTTGTTAAATAATATTTAACGTAGAGTTTTAAAAAAAATATTAAAAAGTCCATTTTAAAACAGTTCATTAAAACACCCTGTCAAGTTGGTATTATTGAATTTGTGAGGCGTGACGTCACCGCTTCCATAAAACGCTCCAATGCTGAAATTCAAAATGGCAGCGGTCGAACAGCTGATTCCAGTTCCAGTACAAAATTCATGCTACGGTTTCCTTAATATTGATTTCGATTCGTAAAGCTAAAAAGTAATAATATTGAAAAATATAATAATATAATAAATAAATAATAACACCTAAATAACGTTTTACTTATTGAATAATTTCATCACTTCTTCCATACAAAATGACAACATCTGTTGAAAATAACAAAAACTTTTGGCCAGATGACGTCACAGGGCCAGATGACGTCACGGTGGTTTTCGGGGGATCTTGAAAAAATAAAACTTTGACATTTATTTTAACTATTAAAACTAACTATAAAAATAAAAATAAATATGCAGTTATTTAAGTTAGAAGGTCATTATTTTTTTTTTTTTTTTTTGGTTTAAGGCAATTCACCCTGGAGAGAGTGCTTTGTGCCGGTAATATTTAAAATGGATAAGAAATTTCGGTTAATCTAATGGGAAAATAATAAAACAAATTAAATATTGGACTCATTTAGATCACTAAAACAAATTAAATATTGAATTCATTCAGGTTAATAAACTTACATAAAGCTGTATGAACACGAGAATTGTTAAGAGATAAAAGGTATGAAATGTTAAGGGGGGACTGGTGTGTGATTTTAATAAGCCGGCGGTATATGTTCTTGAAAGATGAATGGTTTTTACAGTTAAAGAAAACGTGGTCGAGGGTTTCCTCTTCCACACCGCACTGGCAGAACGGATCATCTAAAACTCTAATTCTAGACAAGTGAGATGCAATTGAACAGTGGCCAATTCTCATTCTCGAGATACATGAAATGAATCGTTTTGAAAGTTTTTTACCGTGGAACCATGGCTTAGCAGGGATATGGTTTTGAATTCCCGCATAGAAAGATCCAGTTCTTATTTTGGAGACTGCCCAATTTTCTTCCCAGGCACGAGTCATATTAGATTTAAGAATCGGAAAGACATCGGATATAGGAATTCTAAAATTTAGTGGGATAGTTCCGGAATCTGAACCAGATTTGGCGAGAAAATCGGCCATCTCATTACCCTCGATACCCAAATGGGCAGGGACCCAGGCCAATATCGTCTCAAACCCAGATTCACTAAGAGAATTGAGAAGATTTTTTATTTTACATATAATATTGTCTTCCGGATAACGTAAAATATTTGACCTAATTTTAGTTAGAGCACTTAGCGAATCAGTACATAGTAAGGTTCGATGAATGTTGAGAACCTGGATTTGATTTAGCGCTTGTTCAATTGCAAAGCATTCGGCTGTAAATATGGAAGCTTCTTTCGGTAATTTATAAGTGAGATTGATGTTGAATTCTGGACTATATATAGATGCTCCACATCTTTTATTTTCAAATTTGGAACCATCCGTGAAAAGGATGGAAAATCCAGGGAATTTCGAAGCCACTATGCTTTTAAAACAATCATCCACATTTTGAAATTTATTTGGGGAAGATAAAATATTCTTCTGAAAGACTGATGTTATTGTGTTTGGCATAAAAGTGATTGCCTTAAATGGAATATTGTATATAGGAAGATTGGGAACTTCTTGAAGATATTGGAGGGAAGATGATAGAGAATTATAGAGATGAAAACTTTTAATGAAGAGAGGAAAACATTGTTTTTCTCTCAATCTTTTGTTAGAATTCAAATTAACACTTAACCTATTAAGACTTTGTTTAATAGGATGATGTGATAACGATAAAGCCTTGAAAATATATTTATTGGCAAGGAATTGCCTTCTGAAATATAATGGAGGCTCCACACATTCCACCTGAAGAGCATTAATTAGAGAAGACTTCATAGCTCCAATAATCATTCTGAGGGCTTTTGATTGAATTCTTTCCATTTTCTTATCTAGATATTTAGGGAGTGGGTCAAAAAGGAATGAGCCATAATCCAAGTGGCTCCGAACTAGGGAATTATACATTAATTTAAGAGTGGTAGGGTGAGATCCCCACCATACTCTGGAAACTGCTCGCATCATATTAAGTCCCTTTTCACACTTTGTAGAAATTATCTGAATGTGTGGAAGCCAGGAAAGTTTATGGTTCAAAAGAAGACCAAGGAATTTGATTTGAGTAGCGGTTTGTAGAGGCACATTATCAAAAGAAATTGAGAATTGGGGAATTTTTCTTTTGCGCGTGAAAGCCACGACCCTTGTTTTAGATGCCGCCAGATTCATCCCATTTATTGACAACCAGCTTTTAATATATTGTAAAGCCAAATTCATTTCCTTAGCTGCAAGAATAATATTTTTATGTAACAAATATATAAGGATATCATCCGCAAAGTAAAGACGCTTGATAGAAAAAGGAATTACTGAGTCTAGGTCGCTTATATAAATATTAAACAACAGAGGACTAATAACAGAACCCTGGGGCAAACCGCTCCATAGTTTGCGCCTTAAGCATTTAGAGGAAGACTCAATAATAATGGACCTATCTGAGAGTAAATTAATAATAAATTGGACTAATTTCGGGGGGATTTGTTTTTTAATTAGCTTTTCTTTCAAAACATTCAGTAAAACATCATCGTAAGCTGATGAAAGGTCAAGGAATGTGGCCAATGTATAAGAATTTAGGGATTGGGAAACTCGGATATCAGTTGTGAACAAACTTAAATTATCCATTGTAGATTTCTTTTTCCGAAAACCAAACTGATTTGGTGAGATAATATCTTGACTTTCAACAAACCACTCTAATCTGTTCTTCATCAAACGCTCTGCTACTTTCATCAAACATGATGAAAGAGCAATAGGCCGATAAGACGAAATTTCAGATGGATTTTTTCCAGGTTTTAAAATGGGAATGATTTTTTGAGTTTTCCAATCATCCGGAATTAGTCCTGTTTCAAACATATTATTAATAAGAGATAAGAAATATTCAACCGCCATATCAGAAAATGATTTAATGAAACTATTAAGTATTCCATCGGGACCCGGAGCAGAGTCAGAAAGGGTTCTTATTACTAGTTTCATCTCATCAATGGAGAAAGGAGCATCTAGCCAGTTAGAGTGAGATGGATATGGCTTAATAGAAGGCATTTCTTCACATCCGGCCACTGATGGGGGGGCTATTTTATCCGCAAATCCTATAAGAATTTCTTCTGATATATGCTTGGTACTCGGCGGAGAATACGATGATCCGAATTTTTTTAAGCTAGACCAAACTGAAGATTGGGGAGTTTCCGGAGACAGGTTCTCACAGAACTTCCGCCATCCAGCGCGTTTTTTATTTTTCAAAATTCGTTTGGTTTCTGCCTGGGCTTTTTTAACTGATAAAAAATTTTCTAGTGTCATACACTTACGAAAAGAGGAAATTGCTTTTTTACGAGAGTTGACGGAGCGAGTGCATTCCTCGTCCCACCACGGATTAGAGTGTTTTATTTTAATGTTCGCATTGCGTTTCGGGATGGATTTTTCTGCTGCATTTATAACCATAGAGGGAAACGTCTCACATTGCAATCTGATGTCTCCCGGGGACGATTTTTTTTTAAAATTAATAAGGTTATCTAGTTCAGAAGAGAAAGTGCTCCAATTCGCATCATTTATTCTAAATTTGAGATTATTTTTAACTGGTGGAGGATAAGTGTTAGATTGATGTTGGAATCGGATTATAATTGGAAAATGATCACTAGAGAGGGGATCGTTTAGGATGTCCCAAGAGCATTTAGATGCTAACGAATATGAACAAAGAGATAAATCAACAGCACTTTTCCGTTGATGAGGGGGGGTGAATCTGGTTGGAGATCCGTCATTTAAAAAACATAGGTTATGGGTATCAATAAAATCTAAAAGATTGCGGCCAGAACGATTTGTTATTTTGCTACCCCAAGAAGGGGAATGTGCATTAAAATCTCCTAGGATCATAAAAGGGGAATAAATCTGGGTTAAGATTGGTGCCCATTCATTTTCAATAAAAGTAGTAGAGGGAGGAATATATATTGATAATATTGTGATATCAGATAAGACAGCTGCTATTATCTGGATATCGTCGGAGGGAGTATGTATATTAATTTGTTTAAACGGGATAGAATTATGGATTATCAGAGCCGTGCCGCCTTTACCATCCGGTCTGTCGTGTCTGAGACAATAATAACCCGGAATTCTTAAGTGAAAGGAGGGTTTTAACCACGTTTCAGAAATGGCGGCCACTGAAACGTCGTGTTCGTCGAGTAATTGAATTAGGTCAGATTTGTTAGCGAAGAGGCTTCTACTGTTCCACTGAAGAATTTTGTTCAGTTTCGAAGTCATTGGGGAGGCAAGATAATAAAGATTTAATGTAATCGGCAGCGTTGGACGGTACAGTATTGTTGTTTGTAAGGATAGAAATTAAAAGGGTAATTAAAGTTTGTATAAAAGAATTATTATTCAATATTTCGGGGAGAGCAGGAGGGGATGTATTACTATTAATGGCACACCCATTGGGGGTCCGAGATTTGGCATTCCCATTCGGGCTGGTCAAAATATTATTCAATTGTTTTTTATCAAGGTAAGGAGTATATTTTGGGTTGGGTTTGACTGGCTTGAGAATGGTTTCTCTGTGAGAAGATGACGTTGAATTTAAAAAGGTGGTTGATTGGAAAGGAGCTGAGGACGATGTCATCTCTGCGAAAGATTTTTTCGCAGGAGAGAATAACTTTGAGGCCTGGAAGTACGAAATGTTGTCGGTAGCCATTTTATGTTTTATGTTCCTCTGTCTTGTCAATTCCGGACAGGCTAGACTGACCGCGGTATGTGCACCCGAACAGTTAATGCAAATGGGATTATTGGAAGATTTTGGACATTGATCAAATGGGTGATTTTCTCCGCAAAAGTAACAACGTGGAGGGGAGCGGCATACGGATTTTGTATGTCCAAACCGGCAGCAATTGAAGCATTGAACAGTTGGAAATTTATAAACTTCGACGGGAAGCGAGGTATAATAAATAAACACACGAGACGGAAGGGATTGTCCCTCAAATGTAACAACAACAGATTGGGAAGGTTTCCAGATCTTGTTTCCATCAGTAGAATCCTTGTAGTTCAGTCGACGTGCTTTTATTACTTTCGGGGTTCCTTGGGAATTATTCAAAGCATCAACAATTTCAGCCTCTGGGATATCCGTGGGAATTCCTCGAACAAGACCCATTCTCGTAAGGTTAAATGACGGGATGAACGATTTATATTTATGTTTTGAGAGCGAGTCAATTTTTTTTACAAATCCATTTGCGGAAGCGGCAGTATTAAACTCGATAGATAATTTATATCGCCCTTCCGGTTTAATTGAACCGTTAACAATACCAAGGTTATTATTTTTTGAGTCAAATAAGAATTTTCCAAAATCTAAAGGATGAATAAGTTTTCCTTGTTCAGTTCTCTGAACAATTACGATAAAAGGACCGGAAGCGGAAGCAGGATAAAGTAAGTCAGTACTTTTTGTATTATCGCTAGCTAAAGTACTTGTCTGGGTGTTACTATTGGGGTTAAGGTCGTTAGAGGTCGAGGTTTGTTGAATCGGCGGTATAGATTTAACTTTCGATGGGATGTGAAGGCTATGCGATGGTCGTCGTTTACGAGATGGAAGCGTAATAGAAGCCTGGCTAGTGTTAGATTCCGAATCAGAAAAATCTAATATCGATCCTGGGTCGGGAGGTCTATCTTCGTCTTCCTCCATTATATAAAAAAAAAACTTAACTTTTAAAAATTAAACTGAAAAAATAATACGCAGTCTATTTCATTGACTGTACAAACAAAAACGGATTAGCCGTAAGTAGGAATGCAAACAAATAAGTATACGATAAACAGAATTAAATAAAATGTAACAATAATCTCTTATCTGTATGAGGCACGGGAACGGGCGAACGGCACTAAGCAATAGGTAAGGTACACACAACCACTGTTGACCGCGGCTCGAATCGGACTGAAGGTCATTATTCATAAAAAAAAATTTAAAAATGGACTGGAGTTCTCTATTGCGGCATATTTTTTAAAATGTCAAAAATATTTCCGCTTTTTTTACATTAGTTCCACACGGGAGACCCTGAGGAAAAAATCCCCCAGGGCCTGTGTCATCTTTGGGGATGCTGTGTGGAGTGTCATTTTTAGGGAAAAAGGAAGGATAGGAAGTTTTGTGAAGAATAAAAGTACGAGGGTTGGGTAGGAATCTGGGGGTCCAGGAGCGACGGACGTATGAATCCATCATGAGGTCAAGAGAGTCCAACTGGAGAGAACTAGGTTAGGTCTCTCTCATCCAGTCACTCGCGATCTGGCCCGCCACGCAGTAAGAGGGCAAGACCTAGACAAACCTCATCCCATCCGCTAAGTCACCAAACGTAGCGAAACACATGAGGAAAACCAACCCCCCTGCCATAGCAGGGGGGTTGATTTTCCTATAAATGCTTCCCGAGACGACGGAACCCATAGCCGCCTCCCAAAATATAAAAAATCCAAATAAACTAAAAATTATTTTTGAAAGGTGGTGAAAAATGTTTACGAATGACTACAAATTTCTAATACAAACATAAAAGGTTTCAAAAATGACTCACCTTACGTTTTTTTCTATCCAAAATTACTGATAACGAAAAAAAAACACACAAACACACATATTTTATTAGAAAAACGTATTATAAGTTTATAATCACTTATAAGTTTATAATCACTTCATGTTTGTGTCATTTCATAAAAAAAAATAGTTAATGAAAAATTCTTGAAATTTTATTATTTTTTCTCAAATTGTTATCAGAAACTTTGGTTTCATAGAGGTGAAGATAAAAATTTTCCATGGATTAATTCTAGATTTGAATATAAAGCGTGTAGTTTTCTCTTCTAAAACCGTTAAGTTCATATTTTTCACATGTCACATACTTCGAGGGGAAAAGTATCACTTGCTCCAATTAGTATTGAAAGGAAAAATAGAGGGTCGCCGAGGGCCTGGGAGGAGACAAATGTCTTGGCTGCGAAATATGCGAGAGTGGACTGACATTAGAAGTGCGGAGGAGCTATTCCGGACAGCACAAGATAGAGAGACGTTTTCCAGAGTGATCGCCAACGTCGGGGGGACCTGATAGGGCACACGAAGAAGAAGAAGATCAATTTCTGAAAAGTAAGGGAAATATTTGCTTACTTCGAGTTCAAAACAACGTGCACGACATGCTACTTCTGTGAGTACATTCCTTCAGTGTTTCCGCCGAGAGCAGTAGAAGGCATTCACGGCACCATATTTACCATCTCAAAAAGAGTATGCCAAAAATTTACATAAAGGTGTCGGCATGCTATCTGGGGTTTCGCGTTTAAATTCGTAAAATTTCACACGTAGTAGAGGTTAACCTTACAATACTTTATTTAAATTGGCAGTTTCATATATCGACAGCTGGGTACTTAGCATGGTCGATCGATATAACTTTATATCAATACGATATTGCCCAAATCTGGCATCTATGGTCAGTTAGCAATATTTGCGATCACGGTCAACAATTGGTAAGAAGAATTTCAACCGACGATTGACAAATTTTAGCCCGGGTTTAGTACCTGTCAAAATATGCATTTATTTGAATTATGTCGTTCGTTAATCCACATTACAGGCTTATTTAATGAACATATTGAACTAACGAAGATTTTTGCATTGAAAGAAGTAACGTACGCGATTCATAGACTTTATAGTTTAACTAAGACGCGATCAAATTATTCCGTTCGAATTTTGTCAAAATTAAGTGCCTGAAATATGACTAAAGAAATGATTAACTAATTAATTCCCGTGTAGTGTCAAAAAGTAAATGCGGACTGCCGATGCATATTTAGATTTGTATTTCAATTCAACATTGTCAAATTATTCATACTAGTGGTCGCCCAATGGTCGAATTTCGACCATAATTGTAATGTTTTTTTTATTGATTTAATGTACTTTTTATGCATAGTTTAAAAACAATTTTATTATTCTGCACTCCTTCTCTAAATAAACTATAAGTGTGCGAAATTTCAAACTCCTCTGTCCGCGCAATATACTGATGATGATGATATACTGATGATGATGATGATTTTTACGTATTTGACTGGTGTTTGACGTTTCTGAATGTGAATTTATGTACAGTTCCGCCAGTGTTGCCAGCGTATATCATTTCTAATTTATTCCTCACCAATATCGGTTCGGCTATCAACAGTGAAACTGTGCTAGGGATAACGATATAAAATCATCGGAAGTTACTCCTAACGATCCGATATTGTAAAGTTATCGATTTCACCACGCTAGAGCCCCTGAACCAATACTACACGTAAAGTAATCGATGTTAGTTTATCAACATCAATAACGCCCGACGCTGCTAAATGTATGTATTTGCAAAACTGATTTTATTCATTATTTTTGTAATCCGCTGATTGTTTTAAAATATCTAATATTATCGTCATTAATTGTCACAACGTTTTTTTGAAAGTTTTTAATCGATTAGGACTGTCAAAGGTCGACTATTTATCAAAGAGGTCGATACAAAACTTAATCTTGTCTGTGTTGAAATTTTTGAGTTGATTGTAGATATGTTAAGAGTAGATATTTCTTTTAGATATCGGAGTGAAATAAATCTGTTTTGCCGAGGCGCGAACCAAAAGAGAATTATTGTGACATTCAATACTGGATCACCGAAAAATAATGCCGACATTTTAAACAATTATAACACAGAAACCTTTTACGTTAAACGCGTAATTCTGACACTGAACGCTAACTGGTGAACGTAAGTTTTATTTTGGAGATGGCGTGACCTTGCTACGCGCACACTAGATGCGCAGTAGCCAAGATCAGTCGCGGGCGCGCCAACGACTTCCGCCGTTCATTGTATGATGAATTGATGTTGACGGTTCAACAAAAAGCACAGTGCGTTGTTTGGTACGCGGGGTCAAAGTCAGTGACAAAATAAAAAAAATGAAAATGTCAGAAAAAAATCAGATGCTTTTAAGGCGCGGTGTATCCGCTCAAAAGGGATAAGATGGAGAGATATGTAAATTTGAAGGTTAGAGAGAGCGCGCTATTAAAAACGATAATAATTAAACGAAAATTGTGATTAATAAAACACGACTCGTTTAAAATACAGAAAAAATCTCGGGATTGTCTAAAATAGCATTGAAAGAAACACTGTAATTTTTTTTCACGCACTTACAACATACTTTGCGATTTTTTCCTTTGCCTTTTCTTTTGATTTTTGCCTATTCGGCGTGGGGAATGTATAGATATTATCTTCAAGAATAACATATTTTTTAAAAGCTTTAAAATATAAAGTATTTAAGAAAAATATGTAATAAATCCGTAGAAATGCGGGAAACCGGGCCTTAAGGTTGGTTGAACGGGGTTCTAACTTCACTTTACGTTGTTCTGAGGTATGAGGTAACAAAGTTTGCAAAGATGATTTCTCACTTCCTTTGAAATGTGTTAATCTAAAATGCTTACCACCAGATTGAACTTCAAAAATAAAATTGCTAAATAGATTAGCAAAATTCATCTTTGCAAACTTTGACACCTCAGAAAATGGTGAAGCGAAGTTAGAATCCTAAAGTCACGAATTATATTACGCCTCGTGAAAACAATCTGTCAGAAAAAAATATAGTAATTTTAAAAGGTTCGAAGTGGTCTTACAACCTTGTAAAATAAATCGATGTTTTAAAACTTGGTAGAATTTCGTCTTTCAAATATCTACGGAAATAGAACACAGATGGCTATGAAAGTATTTTGATTACAGAAATTTCGAATTTGGGATTAAGCTTAGTGCCTCCGTACATGACGCTACTTACAAGCTACTCGAGTCTCATGCGCGTAGCATGCGCGCCGCTCGTAAGTACCCACCGTACAATTTTGCTAGTGTTCGCACAAGGCGCTACGCGGCAGCTATCGGCTTGAAAGTTTGAAGTCAGTCTCACGCAGGCGGGTATAATTCCTATCCAAAATTTCACCCGAATCTTTGGTGATATCATAAGTCCCCTTCGATTTGTTTGTGGTTCCCGGCTTGTACATCTACCAATGGGAATAATTTATTTTTGTTGCATTTACCATCATTTACATTTCCGACGCAATAACTACGAATACGAACATTTCCGCGATAGAATGAAAAATGGGAGAACAGAACCCGTTATTAGATCAAAATTACAGGTGGGAATCTTCCTTTGGTTGTTATTTCGGTGTTTCTAAAGTATTTATAAATATGTATTTATTTATTTATGTCTATTCTTGAATACACAATTTTACAATTGATTACAGAGGTTTACGTAGGAGTACAAAAAAACGTTAATTTTCAGTAGCAGTAAGCAAAAAGATTTTTTTTTAAAGTATTATGTTAGTATGTTTGAGAAGGTAAAACTGTGTGTGGGTAATAGTTTAAATCATATTTTAAACTTTTTTGTACATGTTTCCGTTTTCAGAAGGTTTTCGTGTTCCACCCGGAATCTCCTGATTGACGCCGTCCAACGTCACAATTACATCTTAAAAAGGTATTTATGTTTTCTATATTGCATCGACCTATCTCATTAATTTAATTCATATCGATGCTGGAAAGGAAAAAGGTTTTGCATTCAAAGATCATTTTTTGATAAAAACGTCAGTTTGAATATTGTCCAACCAAAGTAATGAAATACCAATGTCTTTCCTCATCCGTGTATCACTGCGCGTTTCCTGATTTATGTGATTATCCCATGATTCATCCCACAATAATCTTAGCGCCCGAGAAGATACGTGATATGGCTGGAAAAGCGTTCAGCGCATGAGGGCAGTTAAATTATAAATAACTTTTACCCGCGGCTTCGCTCGCATGGTATTTGGAAGAAATTACTGTAGCAATTAGCAATACGCAATGTCCTTTCCCTTCCACCTTCCGTACCTTCCCCTTCCCTTGTCTCTTCCATCTCCGCGAACCCCACCTTCCCCTTGCCTTTCCTCCCTACCGCTAAAATAAATGAAATACACACATTTTCATTTATAAAAATGTCATAACGCTAGAACTTACCATTATGTATAGCTTATGTTACTCGCTGATAAATTTAGCCTTCTATTGATGAAAGAATTTTTAAAATCGGATTAGTGGTTTAGGCGTGAAAGCGTAATAAACAAACACACTCACTTTCGCATTTATAATATTAGTAAGTATTTTTTATTTTATTTTTATTTTTTATTTTATTGGAAAACCAACAGTTATAATAGTTACAATGAAAGATAAAACATGTATAAATTACTTAACCAATAACAGGTTTTCACTTAAGTGTATTAAATTATTTAGTGAAAATAAAGAAAAGAAAGAAAAATAACATAAAGACCAGAGTTAAAAAGCATCTGGGGATAGGATGGTGGGAGGGAGGGGAAAGGGATGGATCTATTCTGTGTACAAAGTGGTGTGTGTGTGTGTAAATGTTATTTATTCATTTTAGGTTTGAAAATGTTAGGTGTTGCGTTAAATATGTCAACTTCACTGTATAAATTGTTAAAGGTATGTGAAGCGCGGTGAATGAATGTATTTTGTTTAGAGTTAGTGTTGCATTGAGGAATGTTTAATGTGTAATATAGATGGTCTGTAATTGTTTATGTCTGACTTATTTCCTGTTTTATGTACAGGAATAAAAATACCTTGTTTCAGGCTTGGGGGAAGTCTTTAGGGGGGGAGGGGGGAGTTTCAAGCTTAGGTCCCTGAATAATGCTAAGGTTTTTATTGTTTGTTGGTTTATGTTAGAAGTTCTGGGGGCAATGCAATTCCATAGACAGTGTTTTCAAAATTCATTGCATAACGTTCTTACATCATTTTCCTAATGCCATTCCAAGCTAGGGCCACTTTCTAATTAAATATTTTCCTTTCAAATAAGTATCTACGGAAATATAACGGATGGCTCTAAACGCATTTTGGTTATAAAAATGAGCAAAATAAATGGTTTTGCATTCAAACATCATTTTTGAAAAAAAACCAATTGAGGTTACGAAATCCCATTTTTTTCCTCACCCGTGAATTATCATGCTTTTTCTGATTTATATGATTATCCGATGATTTATTTCACAATAATCCTCGCGCCCGAGAAGGATATGACGTGATATGGCTGGGAAAGCGTTCAACGCAAGTGGCTAGCGGAGAAGGTAGGAGGGAGGATTGTGGGATGATTTAAGTAGGTAAAGGGTTTTCCAATAAGAGGTGTTATTTTGATATTTAAAGAAAAATGCCATTTTCTAATATAAATGATCAGATGTTTATTTCATTATAAAGAAGAAGATATGCCGTTAATAGTAAAAAATAACATCAGGCAAATGACCACCGCGACCACGCTTACAAGACCATATCCTTTTCATGAAATTTTCCATTACCAAATCGCAAAGTGGCTGCCCTATGTCCTCGATAGCCTAACGAATTCAATCTTTGTTGGCGTAGACCTTCTCTTTCACGTGGCCTCAAAGGAAGAAGTCGCAAGGTGTTAAATCACAAGATCTCGGTGGCCAATTGTGATCGCCTCTTCGAGAGATAACACGGTTCGGAAACTTTTCCCGTAAAAGATCAATGGTTTCGTTGTTTGTGTGGCACGTAGCGCCGTCTTGTTGAAAGTAAACGTTGTCCAGATCAATACCATTCAATTCCGGCCATAAAAAATCATTAATCATTTCTCGATAGCGCAATCCATTCACGGGCTATTCAAAATAACACCTCTTATTGGAAAACCCTTTAGTTCACCCCCTCTCACAAACACTCCGTCACTTTCCCTCGTATCTGAACCCTCACTCCACCGATTTGTAGAAATCAATAAATTAATAGAATACTGCCACAAGATACAAATTATATCACTTACTTGCGTGTTTGAGAAATCAGTAACATCGAGTCGCTTACATTAAGTCAGTTACATGAAATCGTAGATTCAAATGCTAGTAGCGATTTTTATCTTTTTCATATTTTTTTATGTGTTTTCTAGACCTAAATTGTCATTGAGAGTTGTTGCTTCAATAAATGAATCCAAAAAAGTTTATATTAATTAATCATTTAAAATAAAACAAATCACTTTGAGCATACCACTACTTAGATGATATGATTGTTCCTTCACCAGGATAAAATTAAAATTAACAAAAATGACAAAAGAAAAGAAGTGCACGTGGACAGAAAAATTACAAAGAATGGTAATTATTTAGAAACTTCATAAAAAACATACATTTCAAATCATATAAACGTGCAGTAAAATAAATCAATAAATTATCTGGGAAACCAACATATCAGAATTTTAATTTTAATTAAAATAAAATCATTAAAAAAAGATCTGCACCCTTGTTTTGTGACGAAATTTTTTTAGTTTGTCTATTTATTTACGGTCTTGATCAAAAAATAATAATAAGAAATACATAATTTTAATTGTTTTATCATCACGAGTTTGAGCATTTTTGAAAGTGGGTATTTATCAAAGCAAACTCGGAATGAAATAAATTCGATAATGAGTTATTATGTTAAAATGATGGCATGGAGAATAATTAATATTTCTCATCGGAACCGCCCTGTACCGTTGCAAGGGTAAGATCGCAAAATCGGCCGCTGACTATTAATAACAGGAATTATTCGCACGCCTTTGATCATTAGAATATTAATTACCTAATTTGAGATGTAGATTCTTTAATGGGGTAATTAATACTGTTTTATTTATGATTAATGAAAATCGCAATTGACTAAAATACTTCATTCCTAAAGAATTATAAGAGCAGGAAAAAGTTATGATAGGTTTGTTTTCTTATTATTTGTCAAAGATATTAAAGTAATCTAGTTTTATATGAAACGTAAATCAGATCAGAATCCCTGTACAAAATCAGTATAGTACGTATTTTTATGTGAAAAGTTGTTCCATAATTTCTAAAGGTCAAATAAAATCATGATTGCTTTCCACAAAAATTTGTTATATCCAGAATAAAAATCGAAGTGGAAATGGTACAGGTCAAGAATAAACGATTCGGAAAACGATTTTATTCTTTTTAGTTTATATCGGAAAAACCAGAATAGAGCAGCGTTTATTGGGATTTTCCAACTGGACCAAACGTGTCAAACGTTCGGAACAAAAACTTTGAAAAAAATCTGATGGAATAAATAAAAAAATTACTTCGACGTAAGCCTCGGCCCAGAAGGTCTAGCATAGGTCTAGGTCAGCGATTGTCAGTCTTTTTGAGCCTGCGTACCCCTTGACTCTTACTACAAATTTGTTTATTTTCTTACTTTCTATTTACCTCGTGTACACGTGTAATGAAAGACATGTTTCATTTATAATTTTTTAATGCTCTCATTATTACACGAATTTAATAAGCAAGTCATATAAATATATTTAATGCAATTTTATACAGTGTGTAACTCGACTTCGGGTATTTTTAAGTAATGATTTTATTTCACGTCTTTTAATTTCGACGGCAGGGTGCCAAACCGCCGAAATTTGAAAACGTTGAAAGG
The DNA here is from genome assembly GCA_936435175.1 of Glyphotaelius pellucidus. Taxonomy (NCBI): domain Eukaryota; kingdom Metazoa; phylum Arthropoda; class Insecta; order Trichoptera; family Limnephilidae; genus Glyphotaelius; species Glyphotaelius pellucidus. The sequence goes on along the minus strand of OW386558.1, from coordinate 24,556,085 downwards.
CCTACCGCCCATGGAGAAACTGGAAAAAAAAAAACAGTTGGCAATTCAATCGCTATCCACAGCCATCTTGCGAATTTCATTTGCGGTCCGCTCACAGGCAACTTGTTTAAGACCAGTTGTTAGCATGGACGACGCCGCAACTCGCAGTGGTGGTCGCTGCGGCCGGTGCGTTTCAGTTGCCAGGTTGACAGGTTGCCATGGTTATGCCTCACGACTTGTCAAGTTTACGAGTAATTTGCGATGTGTCAGAGTAAAAAAATATAGGTTTTGTTCAAGAGTTTGATAAATTATTATTATATATTAAGGTTGTTAATTGATAAATTATTAATGAATTATATATTTGTTAAACAAGCTTAACTTTACTAAAATCGTAAAGTTGAGTTGCGCCGTGAATTGAGTTGAATAGGTTCCTAACCAGTTTTCGGTTTCTCCATAAGCAAAGGCCCTTAAAACCTACATTCGTGCCATGATATTGCGTACACCTAATTTTGCTTCGGGTACTCCAAAGGATACGCGTACCACGGGTTGAAAACCACTGGTCCAGGTCATGAAATTCCTGGCTTATTAATTATGACAGTTTAAAGTGAATAATCAATATTTTGTAACAATCTTTAAATGCTTGTTCAATTAACTGTAAGACAAAATGAATAAATAATATGAAATCTCAATTCATTCGTGAAAATCCGTCTTTATTTAAAAGGGAGTCTAAAATTGCGATTTTTTTATAAAATAATGTATTTTAAAATTTAAATATATTTTTTTTATTAAAATTAAGAAAAGTGTTCCAGAGTATCTTCAACACTAGAATGAGGCACAATAAAACTTTTTAATTTCATTAAAAAACCTTATTATTTTTCTTCTCTAAACTTAAAACTTATCTTTTCAGACAGTCGTATCCATAAGTTAAAAAACCTTTCACTTTCGCCGTCACGGCCCGCGACATTGCAAATAACTAATTGTGTAAAAATATAAGCAAATCTTTCTTTTTAAGTTTTTGTAAAGGTCATTTCATGAAAATCTTCAGTCCCAAAGAGTTCTAAAGTCTTTCAAAATAAATATTAACTCAATTTTGGCATTAATCTCCTTATAAATGTAAAACCAACAGTGATGAGGGTAGCAAAGGTAAAGTCATGCAATAATGTCGAGTTTTTTTTAATATAATGTCCTCCAAGTGCAAAGTCGTATCTTCTCCAAGCATAAACTTTCTAAAATAGTGTGTTTATCGGAAGTGACCTGCCAGGTAAGTATATTTCTGTATTTATTTGTAAAAACTAAAATTAGATAGATTCTACTTATAAAGGTCAAAGTTTTAATTTTTCAAGATCCCCGAAAACCACCGTATCTAGTGTGACGTCATCATGACCAAAAGTTATAGTTATTTTCAACAGATGTTATCATTTTGTATGGAAGAAGCTATGAAACCATTCAATAAGTAAAACGTTATTGAGGTGGAATTATTTTTTTATTATATTATATTTATTACATTATTAAATTTTTCAATATTGTTACGGGAGAGTGGTATAAAAATTATTTGAAATTATTATTTTTTTAGCTTTACGAATCAAAATCAATATTATGGAAACCGAAGCATCAATTTTGTAGGCAACTGGAATCACCTGTTCATCGCCCGCCGCCATTTTCAAATTCAGAATTTGAGCGTTGCGACAGGCATTACAGGATGTTTTTAGACAATCAGAGTTTTTGAATATTTTAAATAATATAGATAAACCAATAGAAATACTCTATTTTTGATACTGAATTATTTAGGCCTAAATAATGTTTCAATTAAAACAATAACTATTATATGTCTAAACCTCTATAAACCAATAACACGGAATGTTGAATGGCTTGTCATAATTTTCAATTCAAATATACCAGGTGACTGGAGAATTATGGATGCGGTGGTGTCACGCCTCACAAATTCAATAATGCCAACTTGACAGGGTGTTTTAGTGAACTGTTTTAAAATGGACTTTTAAATATATTTTTTAAAACTGTACGTTAAATATTATTTAATAAAATTTATTTTTTCAGAATCAGCGTTTATTGGTTTGTATGAACTTATTTTTTAAAGCCATAATATTTTTCACTAGAGTTCCTTATTGTGAAGCGCCCTTGAGGTGATTTTTCACAAAAACGGCACTCTACAAGTTGTCCAAGGATACATTATATTTGCAACGTCAAAGAGTCCATTGTCTAAAACGCCACAGACGAAGACTTTGTTAAGTTGATAAAAAAAACAAAGGATAATACTTTTGTGTGAGCCGAGTGGTCGAGTACCTTTTGCATTAATTCTGAGAAAAAAAATCAGAATATATGACGCAATGCGAATGGTAGAAGAAGTCGGGGACGCCCGAGGAAGACACGGCACGATCAAATGAATCAGATTCTTGAGTTGGGCCATGTCAAGAGTCAGAATAATGTATGAGAAGAGTATGTATGAGAGGAAGTATGAATGTGAGTGAAGCAAAGAGTGTGCCAAGACCGAGTTATTTGGCGGTCCGTCCTCTCTGCCTATCCCTGCGGAGAAACGGCGTAATGATAGTTAGTTAAATTTTGTATTACATGCAGGTAAATATCACAAGAACCCAATACGCAGAACCCGGGGAATCATTGTTACAATACTATGGTTACACCAATTATAACAATATTCTACTCGGTCTGACAAAAATTCAGAAAAACATATAAAAATACTGAAAGAAAGTTGGAATATTTTGAAGCGAAACAAACGGTTTATTAAAAAATTCACAACGAAGTAAATAATGTTTTTTTTAAATTTTTTATGCTACGGTAATTTAAAATAAGGGTTGCTTCTCAGATTTTGAACAGTTCAACAAATTTCAAAAGCTTTATTCAAGTTCTGTCATTACTTCAACTGTGTAAAACTACTAGCCAATAATGATGTAGTGGCAAAAACTGAATAGAATTTTTGTAGAACTTGAAAGTTTGCTTTGATAATTGAGAAATTATTAAAATTCCATGATGTAACCCGTCCTAATTCTTTCAAAGATAAGGTCAACATGAATTGATATTTCCAAGAAAATAACCATCGTATCTAATGTTATTAAGGTCAAATCCGCCAGCGTTCAGCTTTTATTTTGATTATTGTAGAAAATCGTTTCAATAAAATATGTTTTCTCTATAGATATATGAATATTACTAGACGTAGGATTACTAGAGATGACTGTAATGATATGTAATTCATCAATAAATCAATCTGACAGTATATGGGCATCTCGCATTACTATATCACCATTTAGTTCATAAAAGTAAAATCTGCTTTTGAATGAACAGAACTTTAGACATGGAAGTGCGAATTATTACCATGCATATGTAAAAGCCCTGAAAAAATGCGTTGATCAATAAATAAATAAATTTGCGAAGTCCAAATACGGCAAAGTAAAGTTCACCTGTTTCCAGAGTTGAATATTTTGTTGCCGTATTTAGTTAAGACACTTTTACAAATGTTTCATATTCTAAGCAACGAGCACACACTTGAGAAACGCCTACATTTGTTATGGTGATAGATATGTTACCAAAACTGATCATATAATATGATCTGAATAAGCTTAAAATAAAGTAAAATAATGCTTACATATGGAATGTAATACGACACTTGGGTTTATTCTCTTTTTCACTTTCATTTTTACACGTTTTCATAGAACAAGCCACCATTTTTGCCGTGTTATTTCGTTAAATGTTCCGATGAGAGCTCGACGCTGGTTGGCACAAGAATGTTTTTATTATTTATACATTTTTTATATTCACTCGAGGCCATTCGCGAGCCCAGCCGGCTCCAAATGGAACCGGTATGGGGGGGGGAAATGATTAGGGAAGGTCTAGCAATATTCATATGTCTATGGTTTTCTCCAAACTTAACCCACGAGATTTTCATCAAATACCATTTTGAAAGCAAGTTTTCCAGATATTAAAGAAAGTTTTTTTTAAAGACACCGCAAAGTTATCCAATAAGTTTAGTAACTTCTTGCCAAAGAAAGTCCAAGCAACAAGATATCACTCTTTTTATTCGTATTGTTTGTAATGTCGTATTTTTTTCTTCAAAGACCACAAGATTTCTTGGAAACTTTTGCAAGACTTTGTCGACAAAAATATGTTTAGTATCAACTGTAAATAATTCAGTACGTGGGTCAATTAAAAAATAACAATGCATTAGAAGGAGATACAAGACTTATCGCCGGGAATAAAAATGTATTAATAAAATGACGAAAATATGTACCTTTTCCGAAAAGGATGTGATTTATTTGACATTTGGTCAAAAACTTGCTACCATTTCCCTCTTTGGAGTAAAATGTACGATAATCTTGTTCGGCACTTAGCGGGCTAAAAAACCAGATTAAAAATGTTAACAAAAGTAAGTAAAAACTTGCACTGAAAATAATGTTAACAAAATGATAAGAAAGATAAACAGAGACATAATAGACAAAAATGATTAAAAACATAAACAGAGAAACAATAGACAAAAAAAGATAAGAAATAAAAACAAAAGACGAAAATGATAAGAAAGATAAACAGAGGAACAATAGACAAAAATGATAACAAATATAAACAGAAACAAAAGACAAAAGTGATAAAGAAAGATAAACAGAGAAACAATAGACATAAATAATAAGAAAGAAAAACAATAGACGAAAATGATAAGAAGGAAAAACAAAGAAACAATACACAAAAATGATAAGAAATAAAAACAAAAGACGAAAATGATAAAAAAGACACACAGAGAAACAATAGACAAAAATTATAAGAAAGATTACAGAGAAACAAAAGACAAAAATGATAAAAAAGATAAACAGAGAAACAATAGACAAAAATGATAAAAAAGATAAACAGAGAAACAATCGACAAAAATGATAAGAAAGATAAACAGAGAAATAATACACAAAAATAATAAGAAAGATAAACAGAGAAACAAAAGACAAAAATGATAAAAAAAAATAAAAGGTGAAAAAGACAAAACTTACAAATAGCAATTTATTTTTATTTAACTTCTTTTACGTTTTCAATAATATTGTTGGTTTATTTATAAACAAGTTCCGCTGTGTAATTTTTATCACGCATGACATCTGTTTCGTCTTCTTAAGGCATTATCAAACTGTTGACAAAAAAAACAAAAATTATTAAATTAAATATTATATTAAGCCGTCACGCAATGATATTTAATAAAGAAATTGTTTCTTCCTGCCTGTCCTTTCCCATTCGTCTTCCATGTCTCCTTTCCCTCACGCGTTCCCCTCCCGGCCTTCCACTTCAGGTCCCGCCAACCCCACTCCTGCGTTCCATATATTCAGTCCCATAATATTCAGTTTTCAAAGAGGGGAGGGGGGATAATTGATAAGTGCAAGCGCTACAGTAATTTCCCCCTAATACCATGCGAGCAAGGCCGCGGGTAAAAGCTAATATATTATAAGTCTAGTTTCTAGTTAGCCTGGCGGTCAGCGGCCTCATGCGAGAAACCTCAACAAGGTAAGAAAGTTCAACTTCTCCGACCTGAAAAGCGCTGTTTACATCCCAAACTTATTTCTCTCAAAGTTTCTAGTAAATGAGCAACATTTTTCAAAAACTTCCTGCCGGCAAGGTATTTCCGACAAGATTTCCTTGTTGTTAGTCATTGCCTATTTTATCCAATTATTCTGCAAAAAAACCTTATGTAAAAATTGTAACCCTTTTATGTACCCAGTGCGAAAGCCCATGGGTTAAAGAGACATAAAAGAGCAAACAAATAAATATAAAGGAACATTTGAAATGTCTAAATAGGATGAAGGAACATTTGAGATGTCTAAATAGCAATAATTATTCGGAATTTGCTAACCATCTAATTGAATTTAACCATTCATTTGATATAAATACTGGTTTTAAAATTTTACACACTAACGTTAGTGGTTTTCACGAAATATTAGAAATTAATAGAAATTTAAATATTATTAACAATCAAATTTATTTTGTGAGTAACCCTATCTTAAACATATTTCCATTGTAATTTTTTGTCTTTGTTCTTCTAAGCACTCCCTTTCCACCGCCCCCCCCCCCCTCCCCCTTGTTGATCTTCTAAGTACCTCCCCTTTCCACCTCTCTCCTCCCCCACTACTTCCATTTCTACCCACGCCGTTCTACGTTCGATCATTTAGTTTTAGTACATTTTATGTCCTGATGAAGAGAACATCGTTCTTGAAACATGTTGACTTTTAAATAAAGTTTATTGTGGTAAAAACAGTGTTTTTAATTATTTCATTAATAAAAATGGTGCCACAAAGTGAATTTGCAAAATTTGAAGAAACAAATATATGTTTGTCGACAACTTCTTGTCAATTGGGGAGGCGGGTACGGGTACCACTGCTCCGGGAACCATTTTATAGATGGCCAACAACCCTATCGTAGGTCATGTTAGTGTGTGCATGGTACGCTTTGTTAGGTGGCTTAGCAAGGGTGCCCTGGGTGTTACGGGGTGAGGTTTGTGTAGAACTTGGCAGCCGATGTTTTTGCCCACCTACTGCATGCCCAGCCGGACTCTTTCGAACCATCGCCTCGTACCTTGTCGTCTAAAAAGAATCAAATGAAAATCTAGTCTCCTTCAACGGAAGCAATCTTCCGAAGAGGCCCTCAATTGGTATGCTTGGTGTAACTCTAAGTGACCAGCTCAGGTATGGGGGCTTCATCGGAGCCAGAGTTAAGTTGGCCTCTCAGAAACTGGGCGTACTAACCGGGCCGGGTACTGCGGGCCCTATACGTAACGTATAGGGCCCGCAGATACTTTAATAGTACACAACTGCTATAATAATAATAATAATAGCCTTTATTCAGACAGTAAATTATATAACATTATTTATAATAAACTTTTCACTTATCATGCATCGACTCCCTGTCTGTATGTCACTAGTTGACAAAGGCCTCCTCCAACTGTCGCCATTTCTCTCTATCATTAGCTGTTCTTGTCCATGTACCACCTGCCACGGCTTTGATGTCGTCAACCCACCGTCTAAATGGTCTACCTCGTTTTCTCTTCTTGTCACTTGTGAACCAATTCATGACTAATTTTGACCATTTTTCACTTCCTCTAATCGTGTGGCCTGACCACTTCCACTTTAGCTTTTTTATTGTTTTTATGGCATCTTTTGTTCTTGTTTGCTTCTTAATGGTACACAACTGCTAACCCTGTACAAATCTCAAGTACGCCCCATGGTTGAATTTGGCAGCCGCCTCTGGTCTGGAGCCCCAAAATGCCTGAAAAAAAACCCTGGACTCTGTGCAGAAACGGGCGGTCCGTTTGATAGATTTTCCTTAATTAACAAACGGATTGCAATCTTTGGAGCACAGGCGTCAGGTGGGAATGCTGTCTTTGTTCTACCGAGATTACAATGGAAGATCAAGGACTAGCGTCATTTATCCCCTCGGCACCGATGCATAGTCGGGAAACACGTCAAACATGCCAAGCACGCCCAACATTAGTCACATGAGAACGGATCGTTCCTACGACTCGTTCTTGAGTTGAACAGCTCGGTTATAGAACGATTTGCCGGCCTCCTACAACATGGGTCTCTTCAAGATCCATGTTCACTCCTTATCTCCTCAAAAACACTCTCCACACAGCATCTTCGAAGATGACGTGAGCCCTGAGGGAAATTATTTTCCTCAGGGCCTCCTGTGTAAGGCTAACGTATAAAAAATCTTTACAAAATTTGAGATATAAATTCCAAAAATAATTGTAAAAGTTTCTCACGCGACGCGGTTCCAATTCCAAGAAACCTGAAACCCAAGAAGACACTCGGTTTTATTTCGGCCATTATTTATTTTATTAGAATCCGTATTGATCTCATGTGACATTTACGTATATTACCCGGTATTCCCATTGTTTCTTTGTTTCGCTTAACGTAATATTCAGCAATAAATTGTCTGAGCAAAGCCGCTGATAAATGGAGGTACATTTAAAATATTATGACCGTCAGAATCAATCTCAAATGCTTTGAATTAAATGTGTAGACAATCGTGACTTGAAGTGAAAAAAATTTATCATTTTCAAGCAACTGAATTAATTTTGATTCAACGAGATTATCTTTGTTACTCGTGTCTGTGGAAAATAACAGGAAAAGCGTAAGAGATTAAAAAGTGGGAATGTAATAATTGAAAATATACCATTTCTATTTTTGCTTTGCGTTGCATAAACCCAATTAATAGAACATTTGAGAATGCTACACAAACAGCATTCTCAAATCTTTGACAAGTATTTTTGCTTTGCGTTGCCTGAACCCAATTAAAAGAACATTTGAGAATGCTATACAAATCTTTGACAAGCATTTTTGCTTTGCTTTGCCTGAACCCAATTAAAAGAACATTTGAGAATGCTACACAAATATCATTCTCAAATCTTTGACAAGCATTTTTGCTTTGCGTTGCCTGAACCCAATTAATTAAACATTTGAGAATGCTACACAAATAGCATTCTCAAATCCTTGGCAAGCATTTTTGCAGAAACCATAAATTGTCTCCAGGAAACAATATAACCTATTATATTTATATACGTTATTAAAAAATTACCTATCGTATAGTTAATAGACTGCCCTGTTGATGTCACTGTCCGAAACGAAAACATAATGCTCTTGATCCTGAGAATTTTAAATCATTTCAAAAATACATTGGATAATCCATGCTTCTCAAATCAACAACTGTATGTGGCTTGCTGACGCGTCGAAAACCATCTTATTTATTCGAGTTCGCACCCGACTGAATTACAAAAACTATTGTTTATCAAAAATCACATAATTAAAATAAAATCGCTTTATCGTTGAGTGGCTTTGCAACTCGTGCCGGATTCTGGTCCTTCAAAAAATTACAATTACCCTTGATTATTCATGCAGACCCATGCGAATTAAAATATCTGCTATTATAATTAAATTACGAAATCAGTGATTAATAAGAAATCCGCCCTACTTCTATTGTTGTACGATCATTAACAATGAGGGAGGTTTAATTCAATTTATTTCAAGTTAAACGTTGTGTAGTTTTCTATCCCTCGAAAGTGCCACTAGACAGCGTCGGAATGTAATTCGCTTTCTTTGTTCCCGGCGATTTTAATAAAAAAATATTGAAAAATCTAAAGGCTCTCAGGCCGCCTGGGTCTGTCAAACCGCTAACAATCTGTACATCTTGTGTTAGGGTTTCAGATCACATTCAGTACAAAACACACTCCGTTTAGACAAGTATTCTGAGTTTATTTTATTAATTTACTACACGCCTTAATGGACTTTTACATTCTTTGTTTATAAGTTATCACAGTTATTTTAAATACTTTAAAATTAAAAAAATAAATAATATATTATAGAGCGAAAAAATGTATCAACACAGGCATGTAAAAGAATTGAAATGAACAATGTTGATACTGGTGATATATATGTATCTCCTAGATCAGAATATTTATTTCGAAGTCTCGGAATCGGGGAATTTGGGTAAGAGAGTGTCCTGGTGTCGTTATAGTAAAAAGGTAGTAAATGTCGGCAAGATCTTTTGGGAATGTGGATGTTGATTAATTGAAGTAATTCAGGACAGTCAATTTGTAATGTTAAATTTTATGTAATAATATTAAATCTTTGTTAATTCTACTTTCTGAAAGTTTTAATATGGACATTTTATCCAATAAGTAATTATAATCAATATTTTGTACAGGAATATACAATTCATAGTTTATAAACCTTGGGAACTTATGTTGAATCTTTTCAATGCTGTCGGAATGAATATTTTAAAATGGAGACCGCAACGTAGAGTTATACTCTAGTTGGCATCTGACAAGAGTTTCATATGATAAATGTTCCTAAATTATTGAAGTATTTTGCAGCTCTCAAAACAAATCCAAGAGTTTTAAGGGCTTTGCAATAACATGTTTACATGATGATTTTGTACTAAATATTTCTACCTAGCTACTCTGTTCTTAGGTTTTGAAGGAACTGCTTGTGCTACTTGTGAATTGAGAAGAAGAAGAAGAATTCAAGGAATAAGGAACTCCAGTCCAATTTTTTTATTTTTTTTAAATGAATAATGACTTTCTTACTTAAATAACTGCATATTTATTTTTATTTTTATAGTTAGTTTTAATAGTTAAAATAAATGTCAACGTTTTAATTTCTCAAGATCCCCCGAAAACCACCGAACCTAGTGTGACGTCATCATGACCAACCGAAGTATGAATTTTGTAGGCAACTGGAATCAGCTGATCATCGCCGGCCATTTTGAATTTCAGCATTGGAGCGTTTTATGGACGCGGTAACGTCACGCCTCACAAATTCAATAATACCAACTTGACAGGGTGTTTTAATGAACTGTTTTAAAATGGACTTTTTAATATTTTTTTTAAAACTCTACGTGAAATATTATTTAATACAACTTATATATTCAGAATCAGCGTTCATTGGTCTATATGAACATATTTTTTTAAAGTCATAATATTTTTCACTGGAGTTCCTTATTCTACTGTATTTATAAATAACGCGTTTAAAATACCAACACCAAAACAAACCAACTGTCAGCGTGTTTACAAATATCCATGGGCGTAGCCAGGTTTTGATTTAGGGTGGGGCAACAATAAAAATCTAGAGTAGGTACCGAAAAAAGTAAACTTAAACAACATATTCACGTTTTAGACCAGAGGCGGGGAATCTTTTTACCGTCGGGGCCATTAGGATTGTTACAGTATCACCAGTAAATGCGTTACCAGACATCGTGCTCATAAACAGGGCCGGATCTTGGGAGAGGAGGGGCAAACCAGGGCGCCTGCCCCGTGCGGCAGTTTTAGGGGGCGCCAAAATCGTAATTTATGTGTTTGATTTAAAACTTGATTCACAAGGCGCCTGGCACCCGGGGCACGTTGTTCATAATAAATTATTCGCGAAATCATACATTTAAACTACCGAAGTCGAAATCCATCTCCCCCGTACACTTTTTACACTTTATTACACTATATACTTACTTTTACACTATACACTTACTATTACATTATATACTTAGGATTATACTTTACACTTATTATTACAAAGTATACTTACTATTACACTTTACACTTATTATAACATTTTATACTTAGGTACTATTACACTATGCACTTACTATTACACTATACACTTATTAATACACTATAAACTTATTATTACACTATTGTACAAACTGCTTAGTTTAATTAAGTTTTTGCTTTGTATGTCAACTGTTTGTTCTTTCTAGGTAGAATAATAAAATGTTTATAACTAACTATATTATCCACGCACAGGCTGCGTCTTAGTGGGTTCCCATTACTATTTTGATTTTCATAATATTGTATTTATCAAATTTAAAAATTGGGAAAAATAAAGGGGAAAAAATCCTTAGTGAAAACTTTTCTAACTCGAAGAGAATACGCATACGCAGTCCTCACACGGAATAAATTATTATTGCTGATGTCTTTTGAACGACTTCCAAAAAAAAAAACGATTCTCTCAGAGGAAACATTGGGATCTTGAAGTAACGCACAAGGCACAAGTCGCGGCCGGCCGCATTGGTAAAACTTAATACGATACACGAATGCGTGTTTATTATATACTACGCCGAAATCCTTAATACAATAAAGAGCCTTGGCGAGAAATAAATCCTTGTATTCCAGACATCTCTTTAGTCACTTTTCATCCACAAATAAATCAAATGTAATTTAATTCCGTTGAGCCGAAATAAATATCAAAGTCTCTTTGTTATTTTACCAAAGTGACGGCATGCTGTTGTATTTCGTATTTAACTAAATTAATTGGCATTGTATATTCCTTGTGTGTCAAAAATGGTAAACAATAAGGTTCTTTGTGAAAAAAATTGAAAGCCTATTTTGTGGAATAAAAATCAGTGCTAATAATGACGTATTCAATCATCCTCTATCTTATTGATTTTTGTTTTTTTTTTTGTATTAACTTCACACAGAAGGCTCCTCGGGGCCTGTGTCATCTTGGGAATGCTACGTTTAGGGTATTTTTAATAAAGGAGAAGAAGTTCTGGTTAGGAGAAATTTATGAGGGTGGGTAGGAATCAGAAGGACAGTGTGTGCAGGAGTAAGGGACGTTTAAATCCATTCCTCCCACTGCAGTGCAAGGCGATGGTCGAGAGAGGCCAGCTGAAGAGGTCAAAGAATCTCCACAAACCGGCCTCTCCTGATCTGGCCCGGGTAGGCGAATCCGCCACCAAGACCTGAAACCTCATTCTGTGACCCCGGGCACCCCTACTAAGTCACCAAACGTAGCGAATCACTTGGGGTGACCTATGGCAGAGGTTTTTAATGTCAAATACATGGTTCCTGGCAATCAAATGCGTCTCCCAAATGTAAATAATCTAGGATAATTTATTTATTTTATTTATTTTTGGGTCGAGAGAGTCCTTCTGGAGAGGTCAAAGGGTCTCCCTCGACTTGATACAGCCCTCCAGGCAATTGGTGAGCAAAATCATCCTTCGCCAAGACCTTACAGCTGATAGAATAGTAAAACTTACCAGGAATATACCATGCTATAAGGTCGCGGGAATCTCTGAATAATAACACTTGGCGATATTGATTTGCATTAATTTGTAACTTTAGCATATTAAATACAGGTTAAATTATCAACCGCGACCATTATCAGAAGGATTTAGATTGAAAAATACATGTGTTATCGACCCCGTTACAGAAACCGCAATGACGGGCTTGGCATTTTCTCAAACATTCTCGGGGCTCCAGTGTAGCCAGCGTACGTGAAACAATGATACCACTACAAAAATAGTCGATTTGCCACATAATGAGTCGCCACAACCTAGAAAAACCTCACCCCATGATTCCGGGCACCTCTGCTTAGTCACCAAACGTAGCGAAACACTTGGGGGTGACAGGGGTGTTGGTTATCCAATAAAAGATTACCGGGGCGGCGATAACCGCCTCCCAAATTGTAAATTGTAAAACAAAAGACATTTCAGAAAATAGAGAGAAAGAATACGCTACAGTATAAATTGTACATATATTTATTTGATAAGAATGAAACTAAAATCCGCAGAGCGTCTTAGCAAACTTTAAACGAGAAATAGAGAGAGTCCTAAGCGGGTCGCATAAATTCTGAATTTATTATATAATCTGAAATTAATGTAAGACCTTGCAAAGAAATTATTCCGCAGCACAAGGAGCACGTTTTGTCACGTGTCCACAAAAATGGTGTCTGGAATATTTGAATTCATATTACGCTAGCCTCCGAATATTAAAATAACTCCTGAAGGTTTGAAAGTTTATAATTTGACGAAAACCTTGGCAGGGCAATAGTCAGTCATCGCCTTTGATCCAGAGGTCACGAGTTCAAGATCCCGCAAGTTATTTTACAACAGGTTTACATATAAAATATCACATCTTATATAATGGGGACTGCTTTTTTTACATCATCTCCATATAGGAGGCCCTGAGGAGAAAAATCTCTCAAGGCTTATGTCGTCTTTGGGGATGCTGTTTGGAGGACTGCTTAAGGAAACAAGGGAGAGAAAGCTCTGGAAAGGAAAATGCTTAAGAGGACAGACGCCCAAAACTTATATATATATTAATTATATGAATGTAAAGTAATACTGATTAAGTATATAAAATTTTATTTTATTTTACAAAATTTGCAATAATAATAATAATGCTTGCATAATTTATATTGCTCCATTTTTTCGAAATATTACCTCAACACTACATCGCCTTTGTTTTTAACTGTCCAAATGACCATTTTAGTTTTTGTTCAATCTCCACTTTAAATTTTTTTTTTTAATTACGGCACAAAGTACCATTTACAAGCTTTTTTTTAATTACAGTCGTAGTATTTAATACATGCATTAAAAATAAACAATAATATCAAAAAACTCGTTATGTAGTGACCTCGTTAACATATGTTTGGCTGAAATATTCGATCAGTACAACCTTTTATTTCAGAAAGGAAATATTAAAAATATCAGCAACATTGGCATAAAAATTTCCAATGGTGTGTAATCTATTTATAACTGAATTGTAGCCTGATACCGACGTGTAGTTGTCACAATAATACAAACTAGGGAACCTTGATCTAATTGTAGGTACATGAAAGTGAATCAACTTTAATATATCAGGGCTATCCAACTGATAATTTACGATTTTATACAAAAATATCAGATCAAAAATTTTTCGTCTGTCACATAATTTCAACAATTTTAATGAGTGCAGTAAAAAATCATAATTTATTGATTCTAAGGGAATTCCAAGTCTAAAATTAATACACCCCAAAAACTTGCTTTGGACTCTTTCAATGATATTGATGTGATTATTGAAGACAGGTGACCAAATTGTTGAATTATATTCTAGAATGCTTCTAACGAGAGATGTGAACAGAATTTTTAATGTGTAAATATTTTTAAAATCCTTGGAAATCCTTAATATAAAACCTAACATTTTCATAGCCCTGTTAGCTATAGAAGTTACATGAGATACAAAGCAGAGTTTCTGATCAAAAACGATGCCCAGATCAAGAATTAAAAATTAAAAATAAAGTATGAAAAATTATAGTTAATCACTTAACTAAGAATTATTAAAAATAATGAGACCTTTCTTTTAAGAAAGTAGCTTTTAGAAGTGTGATTTCTATAATCACACTTCACAATTTAATAAATAATTTAACCCTAAAGTAACCGAAAAAAAAAAAGTAGAAATCGAAAATCTTTATGTTTATTTGGGTTCTCTATGTGATGTAGGTTCCGCAGTTTTCCCGCTTGTATCCCTTTCCAGCATGCACACATCAAATCCCCAAAGTTTCATTGCAATCGGATGAATGGTTTAGCAACGTATCTCATACATACATCCGCAAGCAGCATTATTTTGATTTTTAGCCATATTGATTAAAATATCAATTTACTCAATTTATCGTTCCGCATCTTATTTTATTTTTAACGTCTTTCAGAGCCTTTTAGGCCTGATGATTATAAAATGTTTTCGTTGCATTTTTTTGTTACAACCTTAAAATTTACCTTTGTTTAATTATTAATTCCTAACGCTCAACAATTCCAGACTTCAGAGGGCACGAGAAGGTGGCTCTACGCACTGACCGTAAATTTAATAGAAAACTCGTGGTTTTAATTACATTTTAGCGAACAACGAAGCGACAAAGCAAAAAGTAACAAGTTGTTTAGGTAATTAATAAACTATTTAGATTAAACAAAGAGTTTTGATGAAGAACGCCATAATATTAATTGTTGTGATTTTTTTTCGAAAAAGTCCAACAATGCTGTCATAAATACGCACAAATTTTAATAACTAGGCCACATACAACGTATGATGAAGCATGAATTTTCCCCTGCTATCCTCTAGCGCTACTATGTCTCCTTTGTAATTCCTTCTCCGTCTCTCACTCCTCTCCTGAGCGTCCTTTCATATCCGTTCCCACCCCTGTTGTCTTCTGCGAATCCCCCCTACCTCATTTCCCTACTCTCCCTCTTCCTACTGCTAAACTATATGAAATACACACATTTTTCAAACAATTTGCCAGACTGCATATAACAATTCACCAAAATGAATGGTTGAAGAACGCATGTGGGAAAAACAAAGTAAAATTCATTTTTACATATAAAGATAACTGTCTAATGAAAAATTTAAAATTAATTAAGCTGTCTATGTCGGACGTGTTGAAGCTTTTGTGATGTTGTCGCGGGAAAGAGATGAGAGCACGAGGCAGCGCTGAACGTAACCACGGGTTTCCCGAAAAATTTTGTAAAATGCTTGTAATGTTGTTCAATAAATAAACCGTCGGAGTAGGGGTAGGCGAGCGGACAGAGATATTGTTAAGCAGCCTAGTAGCAAACACACAACTCGTACGCTGCCGTCGTGACACATCACACAACGCATAAATAGAGCGAAATAGCCCGAACCATTCGCCTCGTTTTCTTCTGACTATCGCTCATTCTTGCCGGGACTGCCCCGCGATAGTGGGTGTGATGGTCCCACCCCGCTGCAAGGTTTTTTCACCCCCCCTCCCTTTTTTTTTTTCTCTCTTACTCGTTGAGATCTCCGATTGGAAGGTTCAGCTACGCTGTTTTCCTGATCTCGTTTTCCCAACCCCTGTGATGCGAACACAGTAAAGCAAGGTTGTTCTGGGAAATCTTACAATAAACCCTTTACTTCACGTTGTGATTGATTTTTGTTTCGAAGCCTCCAGATTATTTGGAGTAGGAATTTAATGTATTTACTATTTCTCGTGGTAACTTTCGACTCTTTAAAAGGCGTGGAAGAATTTTTTCTGTTGTTTTCTCAAACGCATGAAGGATACGCCCTGTCTAACTGCCCTACACTACCGATGCCTATGGCCCTAACTGTATACTCCCTGTAGAGTCCCCGTTCCCCGCTATAGTGATCCCTTTTGCACCTAGTCTATTAAGGCTGGGTTAGCTATCCTCTGGTCCTATTTTGCGCTAGTAAAATTTAACTGCACGTCTAAAGGTCAGTTAGTAAATCACGAAGAAGGAACCTAGCTCGCGTAACGGTCGATCCTGTGGACAATTAAATGGCAATACAAGTTCATTATTTACTTAAATTTAAATGTACGTACCTAGAGGTGCCTCTCTATGGCCGGATAGGCTGCTCCCGCGTCTCCCAATCTGAAATACCTATCCTATGCATAACTGTTAGAAATATTGTTATTGTTAGTAGCACCAATTTACGACAGAACTAGGGGATTTTAAGGAAGTGATAAAAGGAAAGGAAGGAGAAATTCTTTGCAAACTAGTATTGGCTCCTCCGCTAACCAAGTTGACCGAGTGGGCAGTTCTCCGGACACAACTATCCCGCCAATGCATGTCTGAGCTATACCCCGGTATCTGGCGGATCTCTTGGACGATCACCCTGACATACCCGGACTCACTCATGCCAGAGGAAGAACAGCAGGCTTTCAAACCGTTCCCAGTCAACTCCAATACGCATTACGCCTCCAGATTACTACTTTACTGGCTCTAAAAGGGGTATTTCCATTTCGTCCCTTGTCATGACTCTATCCGCGGGCAAGTGGCGCGAAGCTGTGAGGCAGACCATTAAAGCCGACCGTCTTCGTCTTTCCACCTCCAATAGTTGACATAAGGCGCACTTTGTGGGCCTTACGTTTACTTTTGGGTTGACACAGATGAGAGAATGCAACAACGTTACAGAATTTTCCCGCAAGATACCTTGTTAACGGTCTCCTCCACTCAACCTTGCAGGCTTCCCGTGATGTCTAAAGTCAAACGCCTCCGTCAGCGAATCGTGCCCATGACATACAATTCGGCATCCCTGGTACATAACCTTTCGCGCCCGTTCGCTCGACACGATCCCGCGAAAGGGAATGACCCCGACATAGCGCGTGACCCGCCCAGTCTGTGGCTGGTACCTCCCCTCCTCGTAACATGGTAATGAGGGAAAACCCTTACCTTTCCGACATACATATCTCACTTATGTATAGTCTCAGTACCGTCGTACACATTCCTCAAACGTGAAAATTTAATTCACGCAATACAACAGGTAGAAATTTCGCAGATAAACAGGTTGATATAATGTTATACATGCATAGAATCGTGAATCTGGTTCCCACGCCCTCTTCCTGTCGAAGTCTGCGCCAAACCGTCAGCCAACAACTGCAATTGGGTAATAATAATAATTGGACAATTTGTAGAGCTCGTAGAACCCTTTTTTCTGCTCCGCTCCTAGCATCCAGCTGTTAGGCGACGGTTCGGGTGGCTGGACCCTGGTGATAACGGCGAAGAGAAAAAACCCCTGACCGACACGCACACTTATAGTAACCAATAGTTCAATTGGCTGCTTCATTCTTGCGGTCAGCATGTCCTGTAATTTAAATTATGGAGTTGTAATTCGACTTACCGAGAGTGATTGATAACTGTACCCTTTATCCTAGCGGGAATACACGCTCGTTGTGATTTTGGATCTGCACCTGTTATAACCTGTGGGAAAACAAAGAAACCCTTTCCACCTCCCTACGACCATTCCCCCCCCCCCCCTGTTATGTAATGTCCTGAAATCTATACTCTGTTCGATCATCTGTAGTTATCATTTTTTGTTATAGCTTCCGTCAAGCGGTATATTTATTATTAAAGCCCAAATTAATCTACGTAAAGTTTATACGATTTTTCCTGTAAAGTGAATTCCGTTATGGTTTGATTACTCCTTTCACCTCCCTAATAATGAGTCATCTCTTTATTTATTTTATTTATTTATAGTTGATTAATTTGATTATTACACGTAGAAAAGAAGAACACGTGATTTTATCCACTATCGTTTAACAATTTATCACCGCGATTATTGCAAACACAACTTATCACTGAATTTACGTTTTTTTTGCAGCTATTTGTCTATTATTAAGTTAGTTTTACCTCTTCATATTTCCGCAAATCGGATAAAGTATAATATTAATTTATTTACTAAGCGATTATAACACTGAATTTAATCCGATAAACTAACTTTATTTTTAATTACGGTAACTTCAACTATGTGCTTTTTCATTATTACGTGGCGATGCCATAATTCACGAACTTGTATTATTTTTATTATTCACCAACTTCTGATTGATGGATCGAACTTCCCTTTAACAAAACTTACAACTATCTGTTTTCACTTAGGTTAATTCACCGTTGCTACGAGCTGGTTAGAACCAAAACTTCCAGACTTCCGTATTCTTCCGCCGAATTCCACTGACTGACCCCCGTTATCAAAAAAACTGCATATTTAAAACGAAAATCTCCCATCAATCAAAATAAGTTCATGCAACTTTGAGTCGTATTTACTAGCTTGCCACCCACCACTCTTGCTTCATGCCTCTTCCTGCCTTCTACTTTTGTCACAGTCCCAACCCTTGAAATCGGGGTCCCAACCATCTCGGTCTAGCAAAATAAAACAGGGGTGGACCTCGCGCTCGACTCAAACTTGTCATAGGACATTTTCTCCCACTCAAAATAAATGTATTACACCGCACTACCCCTGCATACATTCTGGAATAATTTATTATTATTATCATTATTTTATAACCTAACGCGAAGGAATTTTATTCTACGCATTATTCTACGAACAATATGTATTCTCCCTTGTTTTTCCGTATTTGTGAGTGTTTAGGCCTTATACTCTGACAAACTCTCTCTTTAAACAAATAGCAACGCCCGTAAGGCTTTTCCCAGTATTAAACTCACATTTTTATTGATTTCGATTTTCATTTATGGCCATTTATCACCACCATGGCCTAATCTGTCCCTGTTATTTGCATCTCTACTAAGTAACCTCCCACATCTCATCGTCTCGTTCTCCCGAAAAAAGCTAATAACTGTCAAAATGTTTTATTGATCTCTTCAAAAATCACACTCGAATTTGTAAATAAATTTAGAATTAGACAGGCCGTTAAATTTTATGCATTTGGCTAATTACTTTTTCCACTATTTTGTACGTAACCTAGAGTGGTGATTTCGGCTTAATGACCTCTTCTAAGAGCCAAAATCGTGTTACCTGTCAATCTCTTAGAACGTCACTTATGTACAAGA
This sequence comes from Glyphotaelius pellucidus, assembly GCA_936435175.1. Lineage (NCBI taxonomy): Eukaryota > Metazoa > Arthropoda > Insecta > Trichoptera > Limnephilidae > Glyphotaelius > Glyphotaelius pellucidus. Next base: position 24,536,555 of record OW386558.1, on the reverse strand, counting down.
GATTGTAAACCTTCCCCATGTCGCTCCTAATAACTGAAACGCAAAAGTTCATAATTAACCCAAAATCTACTTCCTGAACGATCTTTTTCAAAATCTCAATAGAGTCTCGGTCCCGAATTTCAACAGTTATCAATTTCTTATTTTTGGTCATCATGAAGTGAGTTATGATCAAATTCATAAGGGTCTGCATTCCATACCATGGACTTCGTGAGAACTCTCGCTCCTTCAACCAGATAAACGCCTTTAGCTCCGCCTCTCTCTCGCTATTCGTTGTGTTCAAAATAATTGTTAATTTATCATTTCCAATTTGTCCAACGTTTTACATCTCCGATAGTCTAGCACCTCCCACGCGATAATTAACCCGTATTTTATTACAGACTCCTTCAATTTCGTTTTCAAACACCCCCAACAGAGGTCAGTAATATGATCGAATTTAAATATTTAAAAAAAAAATTTCCTCGTCTACTTGTTCAAACAACACTGAACCATCACAGCCTCCCTATATAAATTTTTTCCAGCGTCAAAACACGCCGTGTTTAGTCGATGGAAAAATTTGTAAACATAGGTTTTAAGGTTTTCCTTCTTCACCTTCTTTTCAAAATGTTTTGTTCCCTCTATACTTCCCCTCCCTACGACCTCTTCTCCTCTCCTCTCTCAAACAACAATTCAACATCCACGCAAATCTTCTGCTGTTTCCCCCCCCCCCTCGATGATCCACTTTACTTATTTTCCTTCCCCCTTTTTTTTTTTTTTTCCGAACTCGTTTACTATATGTTTTCCCCAATTCGGCCCCGTCCTGGTTCCTTATCAAGTGTCTTAATCTCTGTTTCTTTGTACTCACGAACTACTATATATCTTCACTCGTCCCAAAAAAACTGACAGCCGCCCGTTAACATCCGTTATTACCTATTGCATTTTGTTGGTCCACGCGACCGCACTCCGTCCTTGGGTGTTTGGCTGATTTCTGTTATAAGGTAGAGGACGAATATCTTAAGAGGCGACCGGGTGACGTTTCTCTTTTAAAACCGAACTGTAGTTGCTTATCATTTAAACTTGTAAATACGTTTTCACTTATTTTAAATTAAGGACACTTGTTAATAACACTGCACCTGCACTTTAAGTTAACGACCCCGAGGTACGCAAATGTATTTTAATTTTTTCGAAGAAAACTCCTTCATTAAGGTTTTTTCTTTGCGATGGCATTATTTATTTTTATTTACCTATTGTTATTATTTTATTATATATATACTCTTATATATACTCTATTAATTTTATTTTTTTTTTATTTTTTTTTATTTTATTTTATTTTTTTTTTTTTTTTTTTACTTAAGTCCTGATGAGGCGAACATCGTCCACAAAACGTGCTAAGTGTGTATCAAATAACAGCGATATTTGGTATATAAAGGTATTTGTGTTTTAATAAAATAAATGTATTTTACTAAACGAGTTTGTCCGAAATCGTTAAAATTGCCCGCTCCGGACACCATTAATAAATGCCCTGTACGCAACTTAGACAATGTATCCTTTCAATACCGAAACGTATTAACATAAAGCGCATTCTGAAAAAAAATACATTCTAACTCTGCCAGTAGTAAAATCGGAGATGCACAAATCTCAATATTTCGCCACTCATAATCCCGACGTGTCTCCCCTTAATGTAGGTCGAACCATTACGGATTCCATCCTGTACACACTATTGAAAAAAGGTCCCAAATTCCGATGCCGACCTTTTTTTTTTGTCGTCTTTTTGTCATTCGAGATGAATGATGAATGCGTTTTTTATTTGTTTGTTTAAATAACTTTCGCCAACTGAAGGTCTCCCCTAAAACGAGACAAACCTTATCGTAAATTTAACAAATACTGAGGTTTGATGGCACCATGGAATGTCCTTTTTAACTGATAAGGAAGGCCGACTGTCAACCTTAAAATTCAAACCTTTAAGTAGGTACGTAATTATTTTTCGTTTTTTTTTCTCTTTTAACCTCGCACAAAATTTGAATTTAAATTTTTCAGATACGCTTTGTCTGTAACATGGTTTATCTGATCAATATGTATAAATACAACAATTCTCTGCGCAATTTTTTTTCTTTCCAAACTATTCACTAATCTTTTCGTATCAATAATTGAATATTAAAAATCTATTGATATTTTAATTTTACCATTATAGAACCAATTTCTTCTCCTCACCTTGTAAAACCTTTTATACGTTATATAAGTCCGATAAGTCGATTATACGACACGTTATATAAGTTCAATGCACGTTATATTGGTACGTTATATAATTTCGATAAGTCGGAGGTTGATTAAAATTTTTCCTACCTCCCCCGTCTCTATCTGATTTTATTGTCTTCACGCCTAATGTCACTAGTAACGCCACGGTTTACGTAACTAAAGTTTATTCTATATGTTTTTATTCCACAGATTCTGTCTCTTTAAACGATTCAGTTAAGACTATAATTTCGTTTAAAACCCAACTATCTGTAAAATTATTTTGAAATCACTGTTTTTTTTTTTTTTTTGTTTATACGCGTATTATTTTTTTTGTTCATTTCGTAACGGCTCGATCTGCTTCAACGTAACTATCATCCTCTATCAACCAAAAATCTAAAGCTATACCTTATCGTCATAAATTTTTTTCCTCGACGAATATATCCGACTTAGCAGTTGTACTCGAGTACCGGTCATAAATCTCAGTTTTTACGGTTCGTTTACCTTTTTTTTTTTTGCTTGCATCTTTTCTACCCTCGCCTGCAATGGCCTACATCTTAGTCTGCCGAGGTCAAAATTCCTTAATAATATTTTGTTTACAATTTTTTCTTACCCTACGTATTTTAGACTCTTGGTGTAATAAATTATACTAATGGTTTGTTTACATTTTTTTCTTCATTTCTAAATACAAGCTGTCTTCCGTTAGTATATCATATTTCAGTTTTAAATTTCTTGTTTTATCCTGTGCTAGAAAAGTACCGCTATCGTTTTGTAATTTCTGTTTATTCTTCGTTTCATATTATTTTATCAATGTCTTGTAATGGATTATTATTATTATTATTTTTTATTTTGTTTATTAAGTTAACCGCGTTTGAAGTGAAGTAACACAAAACTGCTCTATACAAACGTAATAATATTATTATTTTTCTATTTTTGCAAGTTTTATTCCCACGTAAAAGTATCCATCAATACGTTCAAAACACGTCGAAATTCCTCCAACTTGTACTACCTTTTACTCCTGGCTCGCGGCAACAGTTGTGATGTTCCCACCCCGCTGCAAGGTTTTTTCACCCCCCCTCCCTTTTTTTTTTTCTCTCTTACTCGTTGAGATCTCCGATTGGAAGGTTCAGCTACGCTGTTTTCCTGATCTCGTTTTCCCAACCCCTGTGATGCGAACACAGTAAAGCAAGGTTGTTCTGGGAAATCTTACAATAAACCCTTTACTTCACGTTGTGATTGATTTTTGTTTCGAAGCCTCCAGATTATTTGGAGTAGGAATTTAATGTATTTACTATTTCTCGTGGTAACTTTCGACTCTTTAAAAGGCGTGGAAGAATTTTTTCTGTTGTTTTCTCAAACGCATGAAGGATACGCCCTGTCTAACTGCCCTACACTACCGATGCCTATGGCCCTAACTGTATACTCCCTGTAGAGTCCCCGTTCCCCGCTATAGTGATCCCTTTTGCACCTAGTCTATTAAGGCTGGGTTAGCTATCCTCTGGTCCTATTTTGCGCTAGTAAAATTTAACTGCACGTCTAAAGGTCAGTTAGTAAATCACGAAGAAGGAACCTAGCTCGCGTAACGGTCGATCCTGTGGACAATTAAATGGCAATACAAGTTCATTATTTACTTAAATTTAAATGTACGTACCTAGAGGTGCCTCTCTATGGCCGGATAGGCTGCTCCCGCGTCTCCCAATCTGAAATACCTATCCTATGCATAACTGTTAGAAATATTGTTATTGTTAGTAGCACCAATTTACGACAGAACTAGGGGATTTTAAGGAAGTGATAAAAGGAAAGGAAGGAGAAATTCTTTGCAAACTAGTATTGGCTCCTCCGCTAACCAAGTTGACCGAGTGGGCAGTTCTCCGGACACAACTATCCCGCCAATGCATGTCTGAGCTATACCCCGGTATCTGGCGGATCTCTTGGACGATCACCCTGACATACCCGGACTCACTCATGCCAGAGGAAGAACAGCAGGCTTTCAAACCGTTCCCAGTCAACTCCAATACGCATTACGCCTCCAGATTACTACTTTACTGGCTCTAAAAGGGGTATTTCCATTTCGTCCCTTGTCATGACTCTATCCGCGGGCAAGTGGCGCGAAGCTGTGAGGCAGACCATTAAAGCCGACCGTCTTCGTCTTTCCACCTCCAATAGTTGACATAAGGCGCACTTTGTGGGCCTTACGTTTACTTTTGGGTTGACACAGATGAGAGAATGCAACAACGTTACAGAATTTTCCCGCAAGATACCTTGTTAACGGTCTCCTCCACTCAACCTTGCAGGCTTCCCGTGATGTCTAAAGTCAAACGCCTCCGTCAGCGAATCGTGCCCATGACATACAATTCGGCATCCCTGGTACATAACCTTTCGCGCCCGTTCGCTCGACACGATCCCGCGAAAGGGAATGACCCCGACATAGCGCGTGACCCGCCCAGTCTGTGGCTGGTACCTCCCCTCCTCGTAACATGGTAATGAGGGAAAACCCTTACCTTTCCGACATACATATCTCACTTATGTATAGTCTCAGTACCGTCGTACACATTCCTCAAACGTGAAAATTTAATTCACGCAATACAACAGGTAGAAATTTCGCAGATAAACAGGTTGATATAATGTTATACATGCATAGAATCGTGAATCTGGTTCCCACGCCCTCTTCCTGTCGAAGTCTGCGCCAAACCGTCAGCCAACAACTGCAATTGGGTAATAATAATAATTGGACAATTTGTAGAGCTCGTAGAACCCTTTTTTCTGCTCCGCTCCTAGCATCCAGCTGTTAGGCGACGGTTCGGGTGGCTGGACCCTGGTGATAACGGCGAAGAGAAAAAACCCCTGACCGACACGCACACTTATAGTAACCAATAGTTCAATTGGCTGCTTCATTCTTGCGGTCAGCATGTCCTGTAATTTAAATTATGGAGTTGTAATTCGACTTACCGAGAGTGATTGATAACTGTACCCTTTATCCTAGCGGGAATACACGCTCGTTGTGATTTTGGATCTGCACCTGTTATAACCTGTGGGAAAACAAAGAAACCCTTTCCACCTCCCTACGACCATTCCCCCCCCCCCCCTGTTATGTAATGTCCTGAAATCTATACTCTGTTCGATCATCTGTAGTTATCATTTTTTGTTATAGCTTCCGTCAAGCGGTATATTTATTATTAAAGCCCAAATTAATCTACGTAAAGTTTATACGATTTTTCCTGTAAAGTGAATTCCGTTATGGTTTGATTACTCCTTTCACCTCCCTAATAATGAGTCATCTCTTTATTTATTTTATTTATTTATAGTTGATTAATTTGATTATTACACGTAGAAAAGAAGAACACGTGATTTTATCCACTATCGTTTAACAATTTATCACCGCGATTATTGCAAACACAACTTATCACTGAATTTACGTTTTTTTTGCAGCTATTTGTCTATTATTAAGTTAGTTTTACCTCTTCATATTTCCGCAAATCGGATAAAGTATAATATTAATTTATTTACTAAGCGATTATAACACTGAATTTAATCCGATAAACTAACTTTATTTTTAATTACGGTAACTTCAACTATGTGCTTTTTCATTATTACGTGGCGATGCCATAATTCACGAACTTGTATTATTTTTATTATTCACCAACTTCTGATTGATGGATCGAACTTCCCTTTAACAAAACTTACAACTATCTGTTTTCACTTAGGTTAATTCACCGTTGCTACGAGCTGGTTAGAACCAAAACTTCCAGACTTCCGTATTCTTCCGCCGAATTCCACTGACTGACCCCCGTTATCAAAAAAACTGCATATTTAAAACGAAAATCTCCCATCAATCAAAATAAGTTCATGCAACTTTGAGTCGTATTTACTAGCTTGCCACCCACCACTCTTGCTTCATGCCTCTTCCTGCCTTCTACTTTTGTCACAGTCCCAACCCTTGAAATCGGGGTCCCAACCATCTCGGTCTAGCAAAATAAAACAGGGGTGGACCTCGCGCTCGACTCAAACTTGTCATAGGACATTTTCTCCCACTCAAAATAAATGTATTACACCGCACTACCCCTGCATACATTCTGGAATAATTTATTATTATTATCATTATTTTATAACCTAACGCGAAGGAATTTTATTCTACGCATTATTCTACGAACAATATGTATTCTCCCTTGTTTTTCCGTATTTGTGAGTGTTTAGGCCTTATACTCTGACAAACTCTCTCTTTAAACAAATAGCAACGCCCGTAAGGCTTTTCCCAGTATTAAACTCACATTTTTATTGATTTCGATTTTCATTTATGGCCATTTATCACCACCATGGCCTAATCTGTCCCTGTTATTTGCATCTCTACTAAGTAACCTCCCACATCTCATCGTCTCGTTCTCCCGAAAAAAGCTAATAACTGTCAAAATGTTTTATTGATCTCTTCAAAAATCACACTCGAATTTGTAAATAAATTTAGAATTAGACAGGCCGTTAAATTTTATGCATTTGGCTAATTACTTTTTCCACTATTTTGTACGTAACCTAGAGTGGTGATTTCGGCTTAATGACCTCTTCTAAGAGCCAAAATCGTGTTACCTGTCAATCTCTTAGAACGTCACTTATGTACAAGAGATTGTAAACCTTCCCCATGTCGCTCCTAATAACTGAAACGCAAAAGTTCATAATTAACCCAAAATCTACTTCCTTAACGATCTTTTTCAAAATCTCAATAGAGTCTCGGTCCCGAATTTCAACAGTTATCAATTTCTTATTTTTGGTCATCATGAAGTGAGTTATGATCAAATTCATAAGGGTCTGCATTCCATACCATGGACTTCGTGAGAACTCTCGCTCATTCAACCAGATAAACGCCTTTAGCTCCGCCTCTCTCTCGCTATTCGTTGTGTTCAAAATAATTGTTAATTTATCATTTCCAATTTGTCCAACGTTTTACATCTCCGATAGTCTAGCACCTCCCACGCGATAATTAACCCGTATTTTATTACAGACTCCTTCAATTTCGTTTTCAAACACCCCCAACAGAGGTCAGTAATATGATCGAATTTAAATATTTAAAAAAAAAATTTCCTCGTCTACTTGTTCAAACAACACTGAACCATCACATGGGCTGCCCCCGATACCTTTCTTTTTATATATTTTCTTTTGTTTTAATCTTACTTACACCTGTAAATATTTTTCTTTTGACATGATAACGTCTTATAAATCGATGAACGCCGGCTGCACTCACGAAAAACCATGACATTGTCACGTTCCGCCTGAGCCGAGCGTGAAATCGAGAGCGTGGAACAAGCATTCGGCCTAAGCGTTCGGCTTGTGACGCATCTATCTCTCTTCCACTCCATCGTTATTATATGACGTTATCACATAAAATTGTCGTCCGTTAACTGACCTTACAGACAACCGATTTTTTCTTTATTATTTCACTCTAACTAGATGCTGAACCAACAGGCGAACACATCTATGATGTGTTTTTACCTTGTTAATTACTGCAAATGTAAGTACGCATACATTTTTTTTCCAACAAACAATCATGCATGCAGGGACATTGGAGGGTTTAGATTCGTTTTAAAAATAAATTTAGCTTCCTTTTTACAAAAAAAAAATTAGAATCTTGACTCCTTTTTCTCCTTTTTACTCCTTTTTACCACGCAAACACGGCTTAAGTAGCAGTAGCAGACATTTTTAAAAAACTTACAAAAAAGCATTCCACACATTTTTTAGGACAATTAATTATCAGTAAACATCTTGTTTCCAACAGACTGATTGTAAATTTTAGTTCACTAAAACATATTTACACTGTGTAACTTATTACACTTACTTTTGTTATCCATTTTTATGTAAAAAAAATATATATTCTCTATTTAAAAGTACCGTAATTAAATAAATAAATACCTTCAATCAATTTACCAGAGCACGCCAGAATACACGAAACAATTTAGAATAATTTCTATTCCTATCCACCACCGATTTGGTTCCTTTTGGTAGCAGATTAATTTAAGTCGGATTAACATTAAAAACGTGAAGGTTAAATGTGAAAAAATAATTTCCAATGAAAATGCCTTCATGATTTATGATTCATAGAAAAACCAAGTATTTTTTTATTAATTACCAGCCGGCTATTGCGGATCTAGATTATTAAACTTTGATTTTAATTAAGAGAGAAATGTAAGTTATATAATGTTAATTAAGAAAATACTAACATAAATTGAGGTCAGGTAAATATGTGTTCTTGTAAACAAAATCATATTTTCATTTTGTTGGCAAGCAGCAGCTGTAATGTGACAGTGTTAGTACCTACTTTATTCAAAATTATTTTAATTGCTCGGGGTTTAAACGATATTTTTGTTAAATTTTTTTACATTACCTCTGCACAAGAGGCCCTGAGAAAAAATCCCTGGGGACCTGCTTCGTCTTTGGAGATACTGTGTGGAGGATCGTGAGGATGGAAAGAAAGGAGAGTAAGTTCCCCATTGGGCTTTTAGATATCAAATATAAATTTCATTTATAACAACAGTATAACAAAAATAAAAAAAGATTACAAAATCAATTAATATAATAAAAGAAAGTCAAAAAAAAATGCGGCTCGCAAAAACTCAGAAACGAGTCCCGGTACGATCAAAGAAGTTATAAGGTGTGATTGATCTCTACCCACCTTCCAGGACGACGCGACGGTTCCCGTTTCTATCTAAAGGGCGTGCTTTTGAAGATTTAAGGGCTGGAAGCTTTGCCCTCTTGAAATTTCTAGAACAGTCTTCCGGAAAATTCTAGAAGGTTCCATAAGAACTCTAGAAAGTTCTGGAAGGAGTGGCGGAGTATGTCGTGGAACGTTCGGAATAGAGAATAGGAAACATCATTGTGGAACATTCCAGAACAAAACTCGAATGTTGTCCTGAGCGAAGCCGGGTAACCCAGCTAGTATATAAATAAAGCATAAACTCAATATAATAAATAAGAATATATCTAATGCTAAATCCACATGGATGACTTTAGAGAACTCGTATGTACAATTCGTATATGTACCTACGAGCAACAAAAATATTTAAAAAAATCAAAACACATTAATTTTTAATTTTTTACGAGAAAAACTCGCTTTTTATAACTTTTGAAGGTTATTCCCATCAACGTAATATTTCATTGAAGAAGAAGATAACACTTATAATCTAAATGAAAATATGAAAGAAAACAAGACACAGAAAAATAGAAAAAGACAATGGTCGCAACTGGGACTCGAACCCAGACCTCTCGTCTAACCGGGACGTGCGCGCTATCCAATTTCGCTATTGCCACCTTCTGTCAAACCGTCATATTTGTCAATCTCATATTTCAAATATTTAGAATCAACAATATTATCTTCAACTAGTTCTTTTTTTCCATATTATAGGCAACTACTCTTTTTATTGGAAACAATCATTCTAATAATTGGTTTGTAACCTGAATGGCGTCTCGGATAAATGCATCCGAATTTATTCATATGGAACTATTGACTTTATGAAAGTCTAAATGAACATTCAATTTTTTACGAGAAAAACTCTCTTTTTATAACTTTTGAAGGTTATTCCCATCAACGTAATATTTCATTGAAGAAGAAGATGACACTTATAATCTAAATGAAAATATGAAAGAAACAAGACACAGAAAAGTAGAAAAAGACAATGGTCGCAACTGGGACTCGAGACGAGAGGTCTGGGTTCGAGTCCCAGTTGCGACCATTGTCTTTTTTTATTTGTCTGTGTCTTGTTCTCTTTCATATTTTCATTTAGATTATAAGTGTTATCTTCTTCTTCAATGAAACATTAATTTTTACTTAATTACTAGTTGTTTGCATCTAAAAAAGGAACAATTAAAAAAAAAAACAAAGAAAATCGAAATAAAATAAAATGATATCTCATTCATTATTTATATCTAAAAAGTGGTGGAGTTATTTGGCTTTAAATGTATCAAAGTTAAAATTAAATATATCAGCGATATCAGTTAGTTCATTGCCGAACCTATATATTTTTTCCGTCTGGTTTATTTTGGAGGTATATGTATAGATAACAAATTTATAGCGTCAGGGCAGACCAATATTGAACCTTTGTATTGAAATATTAAAAGTACTGAAACAAAAAAATATTGGGTAGTAGGTAGATAGTTAATGTTTTATTTTTGACATATTTGGGGATGCATTGTCGCGCGTCATTTTGAGGAAAGGAATGGGTGAACCTTGGTCTTGAAGAGACCCATGGGAAGGAGGAACGAAACACAAAGGCCGGAAAATCATTCCACAGTCAACTGTTGAACACAAGAACGCATCGAAGAAGCTATCCGTTCTCGTATGAACATTTTTTGTAGTCGTGGAGTATGTACACAAAACTCATTTTTAAATATAAAATAAATTAAATTTATGCAGGAAAATAACAAGACTTGAAACACCACAAAATATTACCTTAAGTATTTTACGGTTCAATTATTCTGAAATTATCTAATTTCAAAGTTATTGGGTTAGTGTTCAAAGCGATTGTGAAATTTACGAAGTGGTTTTGCCTTTCAAATGATCTGAACTCTGGATTCTCTAAAAATAGCATTAATTAATGATCAAGGCTGACAAATCACAGATCAGGAACATCCAGAAAATAAGTTCACAGGTCGTAGTTTCTGAGTAATACCAATTAGAGTCTCTAAAAATACTAAGGTTTTGCTTTCAATTCCTAGATGCGTCGGAATCTTTTTATCATTTTTTTGTGTGAAATTTTCGTTTGAGAGTCTCTCGGAATTAAAAAAAATCGGATGCAGTTCACACGCGGTAGAAGTAAAAATTCACCAACACAATCTAAACCAATAGGAAGCTTGAAAAGTGAGCTCATAAACAAAGCGGGCAATGCGGCCAGCGCGACGTTAGTACTGTAATGCGTCATTTCCGTTTCATAACTCAACCAATAGGAGCCTTGAAATGTGAGATCATAATTAAAACGGTCAATGAGCCGAAGTATACTTTGAAGTAAAAGACTGCCACTACTTGTATTGCAGTTAATTCAAATCTCTCAATGGAACATGGACTTCAAGTTACGTCACGAATTTTTAGCCAATCAACGCTCCACCCCCTCGATAAGCTAACATTGACGAATTTCCTTCGAACCTGCCCATTTAAATTATGAAATACAAAATTTTGCAGTGTTAATTGTCGTAAAGAATAAGCTCGGTGAATGACACACTTAAGATATAGCTATACGTGAAATCTTACATAGATACTGTTCAGATTAATCTTTACGACGAATCGGTTTACATTATGAACATCAAAAAATATGCTACGGATAAATTGAAGCTTTTACTAGCTTTCTATGTATTTTTTTTTATTAGCAAATATATAAAATAATTGTACGCACAAAATATAATGATAAATTTAATGTTAAATATTGTATTTCTTAGTCCTCCTCACTAGGGGGTCCTGTGCCGAGGCGGACTAAAATTATTTAAATATATTTTATTTGTCTTCTTTGTTGTTTTTAGTGTCTCCATTAGGGTTTTTTCGTTTTTTTTTTATTTTTTTATATGAATACCGCACAAGAGTCCCAACTGCTCCCGTCTGGAGCCAGTGAGACTATGGCATCCCCAATTGGGGTATGTTGTGAGGCTGAAGGTAGTGGGGAGGGGAAGGAGATAGGGAAGAGGAAGGTGGGGAAGTACCTGGCTATTCAGATCTGGTCAATAAACACGGCTAAAGCCATTTCAAGCAACGTTTCAATTCTGAATGGTGGTCTTGCACCAGGGCGATACTGATAGTATCTTCCACTCTGGAACGTGCCGCAAATATACTATATATTATTTTAAATGAATAAATTGTGAAATAACACAAATTTATCAAATAAAATTTATTTGCGCACGCCGGGTTCGAACCAGTGACCTTCGGATTGTGAGTCGAGAGTCTTGCCTCGGGACCACGGAGGCCGTCTCTCGTTGATCTCTTTCAGCCGTATTTTTATTCTTGATTTGTAAACATTACAATTTTTTATTAGTTTTATGTCTTGGGAAGGATGTTATGAAGTTTTGTTGCAAATTATGTGTAGTTTTTTTGTCCGAATGTGGTTTTGTAACTTGGAATGTTTTTTATATCATTTTTATTCGACCTAGTGTTATGCATACACGGTCTAGTAGAGGATTCAGTATTTTTGAAAAACTTTACTAATATATTTTTGGCATATATTTGTTGCACATTTGGTACGTCAAAGCTATTGAAAATTTCAATTGAAGGCATTTCAATGGGTACTTTCAATCTGGTCTTTATGATTCCTTTTTGAATCGTATTCAGGTTGTGCATGTACTTATGTGTAGCAGATCCCCATCCTATGATTCCATATTCAATTCGAGAATGACACAACGCGTAGTAGAGCTTTCTCATCCTTTTTATTTACGACGTTTCTTAGATTTTTAAAATATATAAGGCTTGTGAGTTAAAGTATTGGAATAAAAATAAAATTATTAATTGCCTAACAGAGTGAGAATCGAAATATTTCTAGCGTTTATATTCCGCTAAAACATGTTTGAACGATAAAATCATTTGAAAAAATGTTTTACAGGATAGGTTTTAGGACAAATTTTCAAGTATTTGTTTAATGGGACGTTTATTTATTCGAAATACCTGTACATTACGTTGTTGTTAAGCTAATATTTAAATTTTCAGAAAATAAAAAAAAATATCTCATCATTTAATGAATCTTGGAAAAGGTGAATAAATATAAAATCTTAAATTTCACATCTTGCCTCCTTCATAAACAACATAATGCGATTATTCTGAACCATTTTCTTTTTTGCGCCATCTGAAATCGTCCTTTTCTTCGGGAGGAATTTGTGATTTTAGGTCGGACATCCGACTATCTCAGGAAATAATACTCCATTCAACTCTGGCCTGCCAGGGTGTGTAAATAAAATTTCTAATATAAAATGGTGCAGAGGAATTTATAGTGAAGTTTTCGCAGGAGGTGAGATCCCCCTTCCCTCTCTCTCCTTTTTCCTCTATTTTTCCACGAACCTTTCAACTCCTCCCTTCTTATCTCGACAAGTGAGAAAAATAATAAAATGTGTACATATATTTTTTTCCAATATAAACTCCTCGTTGGAGGCCCCAGGACCTATGTGATCTATGGGGATGCTGAATGAGGGGTAAGTTTTGAGAAGAGGAAGGAATGAACATGGGTCTTTTATCAGTTGATAATACTTTAGTAGATGTTTTCAATTGCACAGAACGTGGTAAAGTTGCAAGAAGGCTATAAATAGGACACCTCTTTAACATGAATATTAATGCGACAAATTGTTTTACTGTTTCTAGTATTTCACTGATTGATTCTACGATACGTATAAATGCTCCTGCATCACTTCGAACTAAATTCGGTTATCGGTGCGTGCGTGCGTGCGTGAAGTGATGTGAATAATTCTATGTATTCGTATTCCTGCTTGAAATTATTCAGGTTCAATAAACTTTTAATTTTGAAAATTGGAAATGATTGTAATAAAAGATATTTAAATATAAGAGATGTGCTATCCGTAGTTTTTACTAGTTGGGACTGTGCTTCCTGGTGTCACCGATATTTTTAACCAATACTACTGCATACTTTAAAAAAATCAACTAAATTCCATATTCAAACTAGTACTATTAGACCATAGATTCTCAACCTGCCCTTTTTTTACGAAACTTTTATGATCCAGAGAATAAGTGTGTGTAATAAGAGAAGCTTTTCGCGTAGAAAGCTATAACAGATAACAGCGCATGCCGGCAAGATGTGGAAACTGGCAATTTTAAAATTATTGCTATTTTTACTTCTTCGATATAATATTTTGATTTTGAAAACGTTAAAGACTGCCACGGCTGTGTCGAAACCGGTAACAAATAAATAAAATAAAGTGATAGGTAAGTGTAAATTGTAAATGATGCTCTTCAAAATAAAATGTCTAGAAATTGTTACGTAGTAAAAAATCGTATTTTAATATTATCGCTTATTCTTTTTTCACTTTTATTTATTTATTTATTTTATTTATTTATTTATTTAAACGCCGATAGGGCTTTTACATATAGTTCAGTACATGTTTTTGATAAAATATAGGAAATAACATAAAATATAAGAAAAAAACTAAAGATAACATAAAATATAAGAAAGAAAATATAGATAACACCAAATATAAGAGTTGACACAAAGCAGGTAACATAGAATATATGGTAAGTAAAAATAGAGATGAAGATGGTTTAAGAAGTAGAAATAAATAGTTGGCACAAACGTCGTTTTAAGTTTGATAAATTTAATTTATTATCAAATACATCCATATTGTTTAAATATTGGTTACCAAGGCTATGTAAACGCTGTATTGGAGAATGCAAACTATAGTTGGAATGAGATGTGTGTATATGAAATGTTAATATTTGTCTAGTCGATCGTGTAGGTACGTGTAGATTTATCAATTGCAGGAGTTCACAAAAGTTGAATTTAGAATTTAATAATTTTAATAAAAAGGTTAGGTCGTTAATTTTTCGTCTGTTTTCTAAAGTTGGAATATTTAACATATTCATTAAAGACGGGTAATTTATGTTCTCTAAAGGGATGTTAATTTTAAAATTTACGTAACATAGAAATTTTCTTTGAATTCTTTAAACATTATGAATATGAATTTTGTAGAAGGGCGACCAGACTATGGAGTTATGTTCCATTAGGAACTAACTTTTGCTAAGAACCTCTTTTAAAATGCGTTCTAGCTGGGTATGATTTTAGGTTTTCACGGCCAAAAGTATTAGATGGCCATCCTTACAAATCGGCAATTGCCGAGCACTTAATCGAAACCGGCCATTACTTTGGATTTGTTCCTGAAGTCCTGGGAAGACCCAAAACTTACAGAGCACGCCTAAGTACGAAGGCAAATGAAATCCATAAAAACCCCATTAACATTAATAGAGACGACGGAGCTAAGCTCAATAGTTCTTGGTATCCGGTAATTGACGGCTACACCAAAGCCAAATGCAAAAAAACCACTTTGAATTTTTTTTCTAACACCAGCTCGTAGAGAAATGGAGCTGGAAGCACGGTATCGCTTCTACATACATAAGCAAACACTTTCATCAATATCATTTGCTCATCTGCCCTGACGATGGACGCTGTTACGCTGTCCGAAACGTTGGCTAAAGAAGGAGGTAGTGCAACACGGCATAACACCCTAAAAATGCGTTCTAGTTATTTTAGTAATTATCTTATTTTCCCATTACATTCGCAGTTAAAGTTTTTCAGTATTGCGTTAGTGGGGATATCTCTCCTTGGGGTGGTGTTTGTTATTTTACAAAGTGAATGTTTGTACGCTGGAATGTTTCATTAGTTCAGCCGTGTTCGTGAACTAATCTGCAAACTCCTACATAATGTGTACTGACCTAATTATTCTACCCAGCTGATTAATGACACTGATGCACTTGTATTCCAGTAATAAAATAAACTTGCGCCCTTATATTTTAGTTAAATTCGAAATAAAATATATACACAAACATTTGGAATTTATTTTAAGTGTAACAGCATTTTTTAATATCCAGAACTCACTACAGACAGATTGCCAAAGTTTCAGCTAACAGTTTGCTATATTTTAGCGGTACTTAAAAGCTTTGAACTTTTCCTGCAAAATTTCTTTGAAAATTTCGCTATAGTACGGTATCTAAAATATTTGCTTGGGAAAAAGGCGAAATAATCATGAAAAAAAAAAATTATTCATCTTTGTCTTATAGAAAAGGATAATAAAAAAAAATTAAAAAAACAAAATTAAGAACTTAAAAAGAGCAAAAAATATAATTCATGTATCTTTAAAATTACTTCTTCAAACACAGCAAACTTATATTATTTCTCTTTACTGGTCCCTTGCCAGTCGTGCGCTGGCGCACAGGCCAAAATAATCACCAAAAACTAATTTTGTAATGCAATTTTAACCCTTATGTATAAAGAAAACGTATGAAGAAGAACGTCAGAATCGCTTGGGGAAATCTTGTTCATAAGGTATAAGATACCGTGAACTCACCAAACGGAGCGAAAAATTTTCTCTGAAATTGTTTATGATCACGGGCTTAGATTTTTTCCCGCCTTTCAACTGTCAGATTGGCATCCGTCGCTCTCGCGCCGTTGTCGTTGAAAAGATCGTAAAACGTATACATTCATCGAATAAACGCAAGTAATGTTGTTTTTATGCATAGTTTATTGTTCAAGAAATGTGTTTCGGTAAATATTACATAAGATAGCATAAAATAAACTCACAAAATATTACGTCAAAGTGAAAACATCGCGATTTTGCATCGTTTCCTCCCTGGCATTTGAAGTATTAAAATTAGTTTACCATTATCTACATGCCACGTGGAAAACGTAAACATTTCCTTTGAGGCAGCTAACTAGTACTCATATTTTAATACTTAACCTATTATGCCTTCATGCTTGTGTAAAATAAACTTAAACGTGGAACCCATAGTTATTAATAAACGAGAACAAATAGGAGAGGGGTACTAAAAAACTACAGCGGGACGCAGAGGGGCAAGGACTGTGATGAGATGTGATTCGTCAATAAATCAATCTGACAGTATATAGGCATATCGCATTATAATATCACCATTTAATTCTTAAAAGTAAAATCTGCATTTAAAGACACTTTTACAAATGTCATAATTTAGTTAACAGCGACGAGCATACTTGAGAAACGCCTACGTATTTTTGTTATTATTTTTGGGGTGTTATGCCGTGTTTCGCTACCTTCTTCTTTAGCCAACGTTTCGGACAGCGTTACAGTGTCCATCATCAGAGCAGATGAGCATGCTCATCTGCCCTGATGATGGAAGGTAGCGAAACACGGCATAACACCCCAAAAATAATAACAAAAATACTTTTTGGCCGTGAAAACCTAAAAACATACCGAACACCTACGCATGTATAAGTTACTAAAACGGATCATATTATATGATCTTAATAAGCTTAAAATAAAATAAAATAATGCTTAACTTTTTTTTTTTTTTTACAGTTAATACCGCACAAGAGTCCCTACTGCTCCCGTCTGGAGCCAGTGAGACTATGGCATCCCCAATCGGGGTATGTTGTGAGGCTGAAGGTAGTGGGGAGGGGAAGGAGATAGGGAAGAGGAAGGTTGGGAAGTACCTGGCTATTCAGATCTGGTCACTAAACACGGCTAAAGCCATTTTAAGCAACGTTTCAATTCTGAATGGTGGTCTTACACCAGGGCGATACTGATAGTATCTTCCACTCTGGAACGTGCCGCAAATATACTATATATTATTTTAAATGAATAAATTGTGAAATAACACAAATTAATCAAATAAAATTTATTTGCGCACGCCGGGTTCGAACCCGCGACCTTCGGATTGTGAGTCGAGAGTCTTGCCTCGGGACCACGGAGGCCGTCAAAGAATAATTTCGTTTCAATAAAGTTATGCAAACTCTGTCAAAGTGATGAACATAATATAATGCATTGCCCGCAGTTCTTAAATACTTCAATAGAAAACCGATATGAAATAATCAAGACATTAAAACTTTGTTTTAATTGCTTAAAGGCGCACAAGATAAAAAATTGTCTTTCTAAATTTACATGCATAAAATGTAAAAGGCGTCATCATTCTTTACTTCATAAAAATGATAAGCCTTTAGTGAAGTCCAAATCAAGTGAAGTATTATTTTCGTCATCGACATCACACTGTAACGTAGCTCTTTTAGGCACAGCTTTGGCAGAGTGTGAAACAGCTACCGGATCTTACAATACAATTCGAATGCTATTAGACAGCGGTTCCCAGGTATCTATCATGAGTGCATCATGCGCAAAACATTTAGGACTAAAAATCATGCCTTACAAAGGGAAACTCAAGGGAATCGCTCAATACTCAGTACATATAATTGGTGAAGTGCATTGTACAATCAAACCTAAAAGCCAGAACGGTCCAAAATTCAAAACAAGCGCTGTTGTTATTTCTAATTTTACAAGTGAGATGCCACCATCAAGGATCAAGTTAGACTTGCCTTCTATGAACGTTTCTAGAAGAGAATTAGCGGACGACACCTTCGATACTCCTTCAAAAATAGATTTCCTGCTCGGAGCTAATCTCTTCCCTTCAATTCTTGACGGTGGGCGGACTTCTTTTGGAAATAACAGCAATATATCTGGATTGTCAACAATATTTGGTTTGGTACTAATAGGAAATATTCCGAATGAAATTACTACTTCAACATCTTATCATGTTTCACTTGATCAGCTTATAAAAAGATTTTGGACTTCTAAAGAAACACCAACTACAGAATTGATACAACCTGACGGCGTCAAATGTGAAGAAATCTTCAAACGTAAACATCATCAACACGGTGATGGTAGTTATGTAGTTCCCTTTATAGTGAAATCCAAAGCACCTGAGCTTAATGGTTTCTACAACTTCAATTCTAGGCGGTTACGTAATTTAAAGCCAAAATTAAAAGGATAATAAAAGGCATAGAAGGCCTTACTTCAAATTAAGTTTTTTTTTCTGCATATGTACGTTTATCTTTTAATTTTAAGCAAAATTTTTGTTTTTTAATTACTTTCTACTTAATTAGTTAAATTTTCCTTCGTAAAATTGGTGGGCGGTATGTTAGGAATTATTATTGTCCTTTTGAAATTCCTACCCACTTCCCTCCCATTTCACCTTCAGTGCAGTTTAAACCTTCGAACAATCCGCAGTGTGTTATGAAGTTCATATTTTCAAAGTGCAAAGATAACCTTTGGAAACATTGTATTTACATGTGTGTGCAAAGACTTCAAATAACTGTACAGTTTGGAACATTTTATGTGAATTTCGTATGTGCATATCAACCCACCCAGCTACAACTACTGTGAGTTTTTTACCATCCTATCTTCCCTTCCTAAAGAAAGTTTCTAACATACTCCATTTTTTGGTAACTATGGAATATAATACGACAATTGGTTTTATTCTCTTTGTGACTTCTATTTTTACACGTTTTCATAGCGCAAGTTACCATTTTTGTCGTTTTATTTCGTAAAATGTACCGACGAGAGCTCGACGCTGGTTCGCACAAGAATGATGATGTCACATTTTCTAGATTGGCTATAAGTGAGCCCAGAATTTTGACGTCACATTTTCTAGAGGCTATAAGTGAGCCCAGCCGGCTCCTGGAACCGGTATGGGGAGGGGGAAATAATACGCTTTTATCACATGGGCAGGTCTGCTAATATTCATGTCTATGGTAGTACCCTATCTTAACCAGGATATCAAATATCAATGTGATATCGTTGAGAAGTTTATACCCCTTGAGGTGTGGTGCAACTTGGGAACTAAGGCTACAAATACCCGGCATTCCACAGATGCTTCCCATCAGGTTCGTATCCTCCCACTCGAAATGCGTCAACTATATTGGGTTATTAGGTACACTGTGAGAATGTAGGGGTTTCCACGGTTCAACTTGACAAATACTTAACTAACAAGTAAATAGGCTACCAAGAAACCTACTTATAATTATTATTACCCTTATGCCCGCGCCAGACATGTGTTCAAAGAAGTGTTCAAATAAGTGTTCACATGTGTGGCACGGGCATTTGATACTATTGTCACACATTTGAACACTTATAATATGTGCGCTTTGCCGTTCCGTGTCGGTTTTCTAGCGCACATCAAAGGGATCAGTGTACACATGTTTGTGTGCCTGCCACACTGCGCGAGGCCCAGTTGCGCGAGCGTCGCCGTGGAGGGATGTCGTGAGTCGTGCGCAAACAATCTAACGATCTAAGGCTGGCTTTACATTCGTAAGTTTTTTCCCGTAATTCGCTCGTGTAAGCAAATTATGGCCAAATTACCAATGTAAACGACACCAAAAGTCACTTAACGTAATTTAAAGCATGTTACAGAACTTCTTCTTCCGGAAGTTTTTTGACAGGTCTAATCGCGTCCGCGCGAAATTACAGCCTTCTCACAGCTTATAAAATCAGTTTGATAAGCTGAGGGACTTTTTGTAAGAAATAGTACCAAAATGCGCCGTTGCGAAATGTCAACAATCAAAAGACATTTGTTTTTATTGGATTTTTTTCCTATAAAACTAGTATTTATTTCCACTTATTTGAGTTTTCTGAAAATGAGCATCCTTCTATTCAATTATCGGTCCAAACCTTTATAATCTCAATATTTCTGTTTTTAAAATTACGTATTTGAATACGAAGTCAGTTGCTGTCGGCAGCTGTCAGGTAGCTGTCATTCGAATAAAATGAAAGAAATCCATTAATTTTCGCCTTTGACGGCAAAAAAAGTGCGCGGAGAATTGTTTAATTAAAGCCAAATTCTATTTCAGCAATTTATTTGGTCCTTTTCGACTTTATTGACAAAATCGCGTAAATTTGACAGTAGCAGGTCGTTGTTGAAAGGAAGCCATCTTACAGCAAATAAATTTACAGATGTAAACGGTCGCTTGAGCAGTTACACAGGTCGAACTTCCGAAACACTTCCGTGATCATTAATTACCACAAGTCAGATGCATATGTAAACGCTCCTAGGAGTAACCTGTCAAAATCTTACGTAATCCGTAATTTTTAATTACGAGTGTAAAGCTAGCCTAACGATGGAGTGGAGTAATGAAAGCGTTTTCGAGTTTATTTTTTTATTAGTTTTATAAATTAAAGGAGAAACTTTCTGTAATAGTATTTCATATTCTTCAGAAGACATTCTGCAAAAATTACTGAAGTAACTCACTGGTCTAGGCATCATTTCATCAAGCATTTTTTTCATGGAATCTCTAAAACAAAAACAGTTTTTAAATAAAAACGATTACAGGGAAAACATTTTTCTATATACGGAGACTTATAATTTTCCTGATTAATTTTTGTAAGTGTTAAAATAAAATTCACTTACCTTGTTCTATTACGATACATTTCACACATCCATTCACGTCTTCGTTTTTATTTAAAATTAATTAATTAATTTTATTTCGTCTTTCTCTGGAAATAGATAATAATTAACGAGATATGGAAAGGCTGATACGTAAAAAGATATTGAAAGAAGAATAAATGCAGATAACCGCATTAATTTATTTATTTATAAACAGAAACAAAGAGTTAGTTACAGTTGTGAGAACAATTTACAGTTATAACTATATTTCGTGTTGAGTACCTATGACATGTTTCTTTGTAGTGTCTTATTGTATGTATATTAAATAATTACCGGGTGATGTGCATAGTGGGTAAATGTGTGTGTATGTATGTTTGTAGATGTGAGAAGTGGTGATTTGTAAAAAGATGTGTATGCGCATTGAACCATTTATATTATTGACAAGATGCTCTTTTTAATTTGGACAGTGAATCGGAGAAAATGTCGATGTTAGAATTTAGACAAATATTATTCATACGAAGAGCACGGTTAATTGGCGAATTAGTTGCTGCATTTGGTTGATAATTAAGCGTGTGGAATAATTTTGTATGGCGTGTACGTCTTAAAGGTATGTTTAAATTAATTAGCGAAAGAAGTTCGATACAGTCGATTTAAAATTCTGTTCATAAATGTTAAATCAGCTTTTGCTCGCCTTTGTTACAAAGTTTCAAATATGGGTTCAAAGTTATTGTTGAATTTAAAGGTCAGATATTTTATAAATTTGTGTTGAATGTTTTCTATGCTATCAATGTACAGTTCGTACTGGGGGTTCCAAATTGGTGAGGCATATTCCAGTGTACTTCTGACTAATGCAAAATATAACATTGAATGTTTTCTATGCTATCAATGTACAGTTCATACTGGGGGTTCCAAATTGGTGAGGCATATTCCAGTGTACTTCTGACTAATGCAAAATATAACATTACTTTTGTACGCGGGTTACTAAAAACTTTACTTACACGAATTCATGGAGAAATAAACGCGGTTGGCGCAAACAAAAAAAAACAATCAACTGTCCAAAGAAGCGTAGTAAGCATTAGCAGAGAAAAGATAAAAGTAGACTGAGTGAGATCCTTGAGATATATGGTAAAACGTGTATGATCGTGTGTCAAATGTGGAGATCCAAAGATTAAAAAAGGGACGGTCTGGCCATGTAGTACGAATGAACGATGAAAGAAGTGTAAGGAGAATATATGACTCAAACGTGAAAGGTAGAAGAAGTCGGAGATGCCCGAAGAAGACATGGCACGATCAATGAAATCAGATTTTTGAGTCGGGCCATGTCAAAAGTCAGAATAACAGAACAATTTATGAATGAAAATGAGGCAAGAAGATGCCAAGACCGAGTTGTTTGGTCGTCTAACCTCACTGTATACCTCCGCTACAAAAAGGCGTGATGGTCAGTTAGTGTCTCTTGAAATGAAAAGGGAACTTTTAAAATAAATTGACGATTCATATTTATTTCTTCAAAAACATTAGAAACATACTAGATTACAAATCTATGAAAATTGTTCATTACTCTCTTTGCCAATCAATTATTGAATATGGCATAATCGCATGGGGAGGTGCAACACTTTCATCTATAAATTCATTATGAAAGGCACAAAAATTAATTATGAAATTTATTCTTAAAGTTCTAAAATAACAAGTTCTGAAGATATATTCCAAAAATTTCATGCATTAGATATTTGACAAATTTACACAAAAACTATCTGAACTCATCTATTTAAAAAAAAACAAAATTTTTTATGAAAATACCTAAAATATTGTAAACACGCGGCACAAAACCAAAGAACTCTTACAAACACCTAAAACAAACACAACATTTGGTCAAATACATTGCGTCTAAAATATACAATTGGCTACCTGACAAAACAAAACAATCTAATAATATTAACAAATACAAAATCCTGATCAAACAATGGATCATCGAAAAAGGTCGTGCAATAATTAGTACCCAATTTAGCACCCAAATATAATCTTCTTTCTCGTTATAGTTCCCACTATCTACCAACCTGAAAGTTTTTGTAAAATATTTTTGCTTTATTGAAAAATTTATTTTATTTAATATTCATAAAATATTTGTAAACTAGATACAGGATTTCCTAGTGAAACAGGCAACGTCAAATTTTTTTTTTTTATATAGATGCACATAATAAAATAAAATTTTATTGTATGGCCAAATATCGATAAAATTTTGTGCAAAGGGATGTTGCCCTGTCCATGCGAAATGTCAAACAATTTCCAGGAACTGCTCTAAAGTTAAATATTTGTGTGTCAGCAAAAGAGAACTTCATAACAAGACGTGGGAAGAACATTATTTAATAATGTTCTCATGTTGCGTCTTCGATTTGCGTTTGCAAAATCCACAACTTTTGCAAGTCCCGCTGGATTGCGAGAAAGAATTTAGAAATCCTGCTGGATATTCATTAAGAGGTGTTGCATTGACATAGTGCCAACTTTTCATATACATTTAATATCGGAATTATTCCGGTAGTCCCAATTTGTTTACATGTTTTATATACTCATCTCCTGATGTAAAATCTGAGTTTTTGACCTTAGCGCACTTGAGCTTTCGCCGCCATTTTGAAAAAACCAGCCGAAATCACGCCAAAATCTAGTTTTTTCTCAAATATCTCGTTACCAATAAAAAGTTTGGCTAAAGTAGCTTTACAAGTTTGGTAAAACATAAAATTATCTACAATTTTTTTGATAAAAATATTTCTTCTGTAGTTGTACAAGTACTGAGATATACAGTCGTAAAAATAAACAGGTAAATTGCACGACTTGGTGTTGTTTTTTGGTACATATCTCTTTACCAGTACGACTTTGAGAAAAAATTACTGATTTTAGTTTTGGAAAGAATGAAATGGGTTTGTTTTTAAAGTTTTTTGTAGATTTTTTTACTGATATCCATACTAATATTATAAATGCGAAACGTCTCGAGTTTGTTTATGACCTTTTCACGCATAACACAATATAAAGACTTTAAAAATTCATTCACCAATAGAAAGCTAAATTATATGCCTAGACTATATTTTGTATATGATGGTAAGCTCTGGCGTAATGAAATTATAAATATTAATATATTATATTTGTTATACGTTTTCTGTCGCTAACTAAAGCAAATTTTTGCTAACGTCAGAAAAAAATCGTTTCCATGGAAACGATTGCTACTGCTTCAGAAAATTCAAATATTAGAATATGTTTTATTTTTTTGGACAAGCTTCTGTTTTGGAATAAATGTCAGTTCCTACATTAAAAATATAATTCGTAACGATTATAAAGACTGAATAAATGAACTGAATAAATACTGTAATTTTTTATTATATTCACAAACTTTCAAATATTTAATTAAAAATAAACATCCGAAATGTTTGTAAGCGCATAAATTCCGAACGAATGAACAAAATTGGATAATTCTTTTTTTCTTTGAGCTATAGCTTTATGAAATTTAGGTGGCAGGCGAGATGTTTGAAAACTGAATGTAAGGGAATGAATGTATGGAATTCGGGAAGGGTGGGGGTGGGGAGGAGGGGGTATAATTGATAAGTTCAACCGCTACAGTAATTTCCCGTAATACCATGCGAGCGAAGCCGCGGGGAAAAGCTAGTAAAATATAAACAAATCAGTAGGTGAAAACAGAAAATTTATCACGATTTATTATCTCGTTATTCGACTTTTGTTTACATTTCAATTTTACACTTTATAACTATAAATTAACCCCCCCTCCTTTCACTTCCCCCTTCCCCTGCCCTAATATCATAATCAAGGATAAGGATCAATAAAAAATTCTTGTTCCAGCTTTTGCTGTATGATCGTTTGCACCTTAATCTGTGCTATAAATCCGAAAATATTTCGCTTGTTTCGCTGAAAAAGAGAACGATGTTTCGGTTTTTCGTGAAATGCGCACAGCCTTCTCTACTAAGAATATTAAAATTATACGTGTTAAAAAATTAACGAAACTTTTTCCGTTTAATAATTTCGTGAAAAAAAAATTGAGAGAAAAATCCCTTGCCCAATTGCGTTGCAAAATTAGTTACTTCATGTCATTAAAGAACTTTTCTTCTCAGCCTGTTCATTAAAGAGTCATTTTTGAAAGCAGAATACCCAATGTAGTGTTTTCCACGCCAATGGCTGTAGTAAATAATGTTTTAGAAGACCATCTCCGTAAATAGGCTTCTACAAACATGAAATAATAATATTTCATTCTGAAATTCAGTATTTCCCATCAAAGTTCAATTTGTTTTTCAGATCTTTGTCGGAGTAAAAATATTCCAATATCTTGTAGGGAAGAATTTTTGTAATATTTTCGATAGAAGAAAGGGACTCCGATACATTTATTAAATGAATTCTTTTTAACCCATATTAAGTAGAATTACATAGGTTTAATTTTTAACAAAAGTTTTTCATGGAAAAGCAACATTTTTCATTTGTAATAATATTTATTTATTTAATTTGACAAATAATATTTTTGTTCAAAATTGTAAACGGTAATGTAATCAGGATTTAATTAAATTAGCTTTATTGAATTTCATATATCTACAGTATCGAGAGTTATCGTTCCAAAATTCTGGTTAGGCAGTACACAACCCTAATAATTTTTGTTTTCTCAAAACTCACATTTTAATCATTTCCGGCGAATTCGTAACTAAATTTTTATTCCAACAGACCCCTGGGGATGTAAGTTTTTTTATATTTAAAATTAATAAAAACAATATCTTACCGTTAATATATTTCACGTACAACTATTTTAAAACTTTATAACAAGTTTTTCAACTACAAAGTTAGCGGTGAGCACCAGATTTTATTTTTCTAGACGATGAATTAATAATTTCGAAAGGGATTCATAAAGGAACATCTTAAATATTTGTAACACGTTCTTCAGTATTAATTAAAATGAACGCGGCGGAAAGTTCGAATCTCCAGGGCGTATTCGAATGTACGTTCGTCTTATACGCCGTGACGCGGGCATATATTTATTTACATGCTTTCTTAACTTACGTCGTTAAGGGTCTACTATTCGTATTTCGACCGATTTTTTTTAATATCTCCCTTAAACATTTTAAGTTTTTAAGCTCTTAAAAAAATATATGTTATTTTTTGAGATAATATCTAGATACGTTCCACGCCGAAACGCAAATTATATGAAATTCCCTCGATAGAAAAAAATCGCAAAGTATGCTCCGAAAATTATTTTAAACAAGTCTATTTCTTTTATTTTACAAGTTATATTTGTGAAAAAATTCACAATGTTTCTTTAAATGATACTTAAGATACGTTCCACGAGATTTTTGCTCTATTTTAAACGAGTCATGTTTTATTAAGCTTTTTTGCAATTTTCGCTGCTATTCTACGACTAAACATATTAGCGCGCTCTGTCCAACACTCGCAATTACATATCTCTCCATCTTCTTCTTTTTCAGCGCATCATTATTTGTCTCCTTCTTATTTTCTTTGATAGAGCAAATTCGACAGTAGTTCCGTCAATACACGGGTCGTGAGTCGCAATTCGTGTACACGGCTCCTTTACTTACACCATTTAGATTCTGAATATATTTTAGGGTATATTGTCGTCTTAATTATAATAATACCAGGACTCGGTATTTCAAACACTTGCTTGCATCTACATAGGTTGCATGAAGTTAGTATTAGATACGTAACAGTTAAAACTCATTTTTATTTATAACGCGTTGTCTCTGGTTAAAACTAGTTTTTACTAACTGCTTGTACAGAAAAAAACGCGTTGTAACTACGAACGGGTTTTAACTGTAACAGATACGCGGATGTGGATCATGGAAGGATCTATTTAACTGCACGGAAAGTAGGTATAAGAAGGCTGTACTATCAATACTTTTCATTCAATACTAATTTGGTCTAAGTCTATTTTTTTGTTTTTATTTTTTAAGAAAAACAAACATTCCCGGGTAACGAATTACCTGACAATATTTGAAAATCTCCTACTACCACCGCAGTAAGCTAAAAATGTTGCTTGTGTCGTGATGGAGGACGTGGTGAGGGACGTCGGGAAGCTCTGAACAAAATAATTCCCCTCAAGACCTATGTCATCTTTGATGATGCTGGTTGGAGGGTCTTTTTAGAAAGGAAGGGGAGGAAGTTTTAGGAAGGAAATTGGGTTGGATATATAAGGTAGGAATCTGGGGGTCAGTGTATACGAACGTATGAATCCATCCCTCCCACTGCGGTGAAAGGCGATATTCCAAGAGAGTACCGTTGGAAAAGTCAAAGGGACTCCTTCAACCATTCTCTCTCGATCCAGCATGCCATCCAGCTGGTGGGCACACGAATCCGCCGCCAATACCCGAAAAAATCTCATCCCTTGAACCCGGGCACTCCTACTAAGTCACCAACGTACCGAATCACTTGGAGTACCACTTGGGGACCTACATGGTTATCCAATAAATGGCAGTACCCGCCTCCCTTTAGAGGGAATGCTTGTATTTAATGGAGAGTACTTTTCTATAAAAGTAAGACATCTCTTGAATGTACAAATACCTTTGCTACGAACAAGACGGTTTCATTCAATTTAATTTCCTGAAAAATGCAGTGAACGAGACATATTTCAATTTGCCTTTTCAAAGACGACATAACTTGCATTTGAATTGAATTCAAAACAGCTACCAGGTTGTTAAAATGCACAAGGAATATGTGCTTATATGACTACCGAACAAAAGCTTATGTGCATTGCTTCCAAAGTATCTTTCCAAGGAAATTGATGAAAATCTTCGATGGGACTCTCACATAAATAGCATTACAAAGAAATTCACAAAGCTCATGTATTACTTTAGAAACATACGCAATATACTAAATAAAAATGATCTATATAAAGTCTACTACGCTCTTTGCCAATAACGCATAGTGAATAAGGCAGGCGCGCTGATGGCACCACCTTATAAGGGTTAGAGTGAAGCTGGATGTTCACTCTACGCGAAAGCTACGCCTGTGGATCTCGATATGGTATGTCTTCTGAATCAAATAGCAAAGGTAAGTCACAAAGGGTACTCACGATAAGTTGGCGATCTTGCCCGGATTGAGGTCCCCTCGTGGTCGATTCGGCTAGTCTGCGTCTGGATGAACCACAGGTAGTTACGATGGTCAGTTTTGTAGCGATTAAGGGAAATACGGCGGTATTTTCACCTCGCAAGTCTCGATTTGTGTCACGATAAAAACGGTATGTGTTGACGTTGCGATATAAAGACTCCCAAACAACACTTTACGTTTCCTTGACGACGGCTGTCAGCGGGCAGTTGTCAGCTAGTGAAGACACCAAGTAAGCACCCAGTGTGCGAATTTAACCAATAGATTTAAATTCTGACCTTTGTCAAGTGAAACAGAACAAACCTATCAAGATTCAATGTAGCGTAGACAACACATAGAATATGGAATTATTGGATGGGGATCTGCCTCAAACATTCACATGAAGCAGCTCGTCAAAACGCAAAAAGCAATAATAAAAATAATCTTGAAGGTACCTTTATTAACCCCATTAAAGACATTTTTAAAAAATTCATTGTGTTCAGCATTATAAAACTGTACGCAAAAAACGCGCTACTTAAATTTAAAGAAAAAAAAGTACTTTGATGACCAACAAACCTATACTACAATGACAAAATCCTCAAATCTACTTAACATTCCAAAATTAAATTCATCTTTTGGTCAGAAAAATCATCATTTCCTTGCTAAAAAATTATATCTTCCAATCGAAATTAAAAACACCATGGAGATACTAAAGATCAAAAAAGATATCAAATTATAGCTAACTAAACACGAAGATGAGGAAATTATAAAAATTATAAAGTAACACCAACGCAACTTACAGATAAAAAACAAACACTTTTTTACTTATCTATTTCTATTTTGTGGAAACAAACAAACTAGATGAGGAGGAATTTATGATCAACACCCATACAACAACCTACAGTCCGCCTCGGAACAGGAAAACCTAGTGAGGAGGACTGAGAACAAACTACTTCACTCTATATTTTTTAATTTACCTTATATTGTATTTTTACTTTACTTGATATTGTCGTTAAATAAAAAATAAAAAAATAAAAAATGAAATAAAAAAAGGGGGAAAATCTATTCCGTTTCTTTGTAAAATACGCACACCTGAATTACTATTAAAAGTATGATCAGTGTTTGGTTTTGAAATGAGAATAAGCTGAATTCATTCAAGCTCGTTCAAGCCAATCGTTTATGTAGTTCCTAACTCTCTTTAACAATACTGGAAAACAATTTGAAATTTGGAACAATGGAAAGAAATATAGTGCAAATTCGAGTGCATTTGTTTTGAAAACAGAAGATTTGGAACTTTTTTTACATTAACCTTTTCGTCCCGGAACGAAAAAAATCACACATGACCCGAAGGGGGGTCACTCGGGGACCCCAATTTGTTTTGCTTATTAAAGGGTGTTAATGACATATTTTTTTGTAATTTGTTATGATAATAATTAGAGGGAAGTATATTCATCGTATTTCAGTAGTCATTTTAAAAATCGTTTCATAAATAAAGTCATAATTAATATTCTAATGAATTTAGATCATAGCGTGTATTTTTCGATAGAAAACAGAGAAGGCGGGCCGATAGCCAGCATAACACCTTGTTTCCGAATCTCGACTGGCGATTGGCGTTCACCGGAAACGACTCAGACCGAATGATCTTTGACCGGCAAGCGAACATTATAGCATTGTAAAAAGAGCAAACGAGATGCGCGGTGTAAACGAACGCGATCTAGTCCTTTCCACTAACAACTTAGAAATTACTTGCTATCGCTTAGAATTATCCCGATACATTCAGCAGATAGGGACGGGGTACGCCCGAACAGAGGGGAAGGGGGGCGGGTGGCACAGATTATTAGCCGGAATTTGTTATAAACTATTTAATTTTAAGAAAAGTAGTGATGCGATATTAATTTTTTTAATGCAGATCGATAACCAAATATTTTTTCTAGGATTAACTAAATTATTGAGTATGTGGTTTAAAAAACAACTTAGATACAGCGTAAAACTCTCGTTAGTGTAAGTGCGTTGCCCTGGTCCGGTACGGAAGTGTTAACTCCACACAGAAGGCCCTGAGGAAAATAATTTCCCTCAGGGTCTATGTCATTTGGGATGCTGTGTGGACGGTCTTTTTGAGGAGAGGAAGGAATGACCATTGGTCTTGAAGAGACCCATGTTGTAGGAGGGAGAAAACACAGAAACCGGCAAATCGTTCCAAGCCGACAAATGTCAACCGCGTGCAAATGTTGGGCGCGCGTTTGGCGTCTCTCCCGACTATGCACCGGGGCCGAAGGGATCAGTGATGCTAGTTCCTCAGAGCATCTTCCAGAGAATCTATCAAACGGACAGCCCGTTTCTGTACAGTGTTAAGGGTACTTTTCAAGTATTTTGGAGCTCCAGACCAGAGGTGGCTGCCGAATTCAACCGTGGGGCGCACTTTTTTTCGATTTGTACAGGGTTAGCAGTGTGTACTACTAAAGTATCTACGGGCCCTGTACAGTACGCCCAGTTTTTGAGAGGCTAACTTTACTCTGGCTTCGATGGAGCCCCATACCTGAGCTAGTCAATCGCTTTATACTAGAGATGAAACGGATATTCGGTAACTATCCGAAATCCGGCCTATCCAGCCTATATTTAAAATCCAGCCGGATACCGGATAGTAAACGATTATCCGGCCAGATCTATAAACTTTGGTTGTAAGCACTTTATTTAATTCACATAACAAAGAGAATCATCAATTTTTTTTTATTACAGAACAAAGAAAATTAATACTCGAACTGCACTACGGGCAAATTATGATGAAAAAATAACAGTTTCTCTGCATTAAGAGGCAACAAATAGTTTCGCTTGTCTTCGTATAAAGGCCAGCTTCTGAAAAAAAGTCTATCGCTGCATACACTGCTGCAGGGCGCTGAAGATATATTTGAAAATTCTCAAACTCAATTGCTTATTTTCCGATACTGCAAGAGAAACTTGTCCCGGGTTGGCTATATCAATTGTAGCGGCTGAATCTATATTCAATGCACGGAATTCACGGGATGTTTTATTTTTACATGATTCTTTATGGCAGAAGTAT
Organism: Glyphotaelius pellucidus; assembly: GCA_936435175.1. Lineage (NCBI taxonomy): Eukaryota > Metazoa > Arthropoda > Insecta > Trichoptera > Limnephilidae > Glyphotaelius > Glyphotaelius pellucidus. The sequence goes on along the minus strand of OW386558.1, from coordinate 24,505,362 downwards.
TCAGTTCCAATTTGGGAGGCGGGAATGGGTACCGCCGCCCCGGGAACCTTTGTTGGATAACCAACACCTCTGCCGTAGGTCACCCCAAGTGGTTCGCTACGTTTGGTGATTTAGCAGGGGTACCCGGGTTCATGGGGTGAAGTTTGTCTAGGTCTTGGAGGCGGATGACCAGGACACACTGAATCCCAGATTCCTACCCACCCCTTAAACCTTTTTCCTTCCCAGAACTCTCCTTCCCTTCTTTTCCTTAAAAAAACCCTCCACACAGCATCCCCAAAGATGACATAGGCCCTGAGGAAAATTATTTTCCTCGGGGCCTCCTGTGTGGAGCTCATGTAAAAAAAAAAAATCTAGAAAATATAGGATATATCGTTAAGGCGACGCTTCCCGGCCCAAAAAGAAGAAGATGGAGAGATATGTGATTACGAATGTTGGACAGAGCGTGCCAATATTTTCAATGACAAAATTGATGCGAAAATTGGGAAAATGCTTAACAAGACATGTCTCGCTTTAAATAGAGCAAAAATCTCGTGGAAGATATCTTAAGTATCATTTAAAGAAACATTGTGAATTTTTTCACAAATATAACTTGAAAAATAATAGAAATAGACTTGTTTTAAATAATTTTCGGAGCATACTTTGCGATTTTTTTTATCGGGGCAATTTCATGTAATTTGCGTTTCGGCGTGGAACGTATCTAGACATTATCTTCAAAAATAACATATATTTTTTTAAGAGCTTAAAAATTTCAAATGTTTAAGGGAGATGTGTAAGAATTCGGTCGAAAATAGCGGCGGCTTAACAGAACTATGTTACCTACTAGCGTGACTTACGAAAGTAATGCAATAAAAATCGGAAACTCAATTAATCCGATACAGGTAAATGCAATCGGCTTTAGAAGTGCATTGCGTACCAAAGACCGCGTCACACGATTGAAGTTTTCACAAAAATTAACACCAGTTACACCTATTTACCTAATCATAATTTTCAATAGATAAATCGTTCGTTTAGCGATAAATTCCATTAATTAATTAAAAATAGAAAAAAAGAGATAAGCTATTTTTGTTTGGTACACGCTTGCCTTTTTTCCTTCCCCACCACGAGAAATTTTAACATTACGTAACGAATAAACAGCAAAGAAATAAACTAACATACGCATTAAAAGATCAACAATATGTTTACGAATAACTTAACTCAATATAATAATAATAACCTGATATTTGTATAGCGCAGTTCCGTGTTATTTCACTTCAAGTATTGTGTGCTTGTATAAGGTGGCGCAAAATTAATCACCCTATCGGAAGATGTTATAATTTTAACAAATGGCGTCGTACGTCAATCATATTGGACGTTTGTGAACTAGACAGTTGCAGAATACAAACAGACAAGCAATGGAGTGCTATACTTCGCAAGAGCGTGAAATAATTGTGGATTAATTGCCATCCTCAATCTCAACAACGAAGAGGACGATTTTGTGTTGAAAGTCATCATGAGCGACGAGGCGCATTTCCATTTAAGTCGTTACGTCAATAAGCAAAATCTTCGTTTCTGGGGCACTGAAAATCCGCGTGTGATGCACGAAGAGCCATTACATCCACTCAAAGCCATTTTATGGTGCGGTGTTCACGTGGGAGGAGTGATTGGATCGTATTTTTTTGAGGACGTCATTAACAATACGGTTACTGTTACTGGCGAACGCTACAAGGCCATAATAAACGACTTCTTACTGCCGGAATTAGATGAGTGGGGCTTAGTGAACATGTGGTTTCAACAAGACAGTGCAACCGCACACACAGCACGAGCCACAATGGATATTGTGAAGGAAGCGTTTCCTGGTCGCGTAATCTCCCGTTTTGGCGATTAGGTATGGCCAGCAAGATCACCCGATCGAACCATTCCAGACTTGTTTCTTTGGGGTTAGTTGAAGTCGCGGGTTTATGCCAACGCACCTCAGATAATCGCAGCCCTTAAGGAGAATTTTCGACAGGAATGCGAACAGTTATCAACGGAAATATTGCGGAAAATCATGAGAAATTCGATAAAACAGGCACAAATGTTTGTCAACACCGGCGGCAGCCACTTGATGGATATCGTCTTTTTTACTTAACAGAAAAAAATTTAAAAGGTCCAAATAAAGGTTTCCATCACTCAAAATCTTTCTTTTTATTTAGTAAAAAAGTTTTTAGATTTTCACGGCCAAAAGTATTTTCGTTATTTGTTTTTGGGGTGTTATGCCGTGTTGCGCTACCTCTTTAAAAAAAAAGTTATTCGAAAACAAAATTGGATGATTAATTTTGCGCCACCCTATACAAACACCCTACATGTGGTATTCGTTTTCATATCGGCGTCCTGGAACATAACGATTAAAAAACACACATTAATTTTATATTTCGTGATTTTCGACCGTCCCGAGAGTTATTAGAGGAGATGGCTGATTTCGTCCAACTTTTACTAAACCCTCGAATCGGCCTTTTTAGGGTCGGCGATGTTTAGTTTCCGGTCGAGGTAATGGTCCTGACTCTGCCGTTAGTTAATTGGAGGCACCAGAGATTAATTAGTCCCGATCAGTTTACCACACCCTCTCTACAGTCTCCGGGCTTCTAGGTCTAGTATCATGCACATTTGGTAGCATTTATGATTGGGGTCAAAAAGCTAGGATTACTTTTTAAGCCCCGAGGATTAAGACCAATCCGGAAAATTGCCTGGCCAACGCTTATAAAGGTTCTTTATTATATAGCATATCTTTAACAGGACCAAAATAATATAGTTAGATATATTCTTAACCCTTCAGAATTTTGGCGTATTTTTCAGATGTTCAAAATATATCCGCTTTACAATAAAATCCAAATAAATGGAATATTTCTGAACATATCCCAAAATTAAAAACTGTTTTTAAAAGGTGATAAAATACGCTTTAAAATTTTGTAATTCAAAATAAACATATAATTTTTGAAATATAAAAATTTTGCACACAAACATAAAAAAGTTTAAAAAATGGCTCACCTCACGCTTTTTCTAATTAAAATTACTAATAACAAAAAAAGAATAAAAACACATTCATATTTTAATAGAAAAGTGTATTATTAACGTTAATGTCACCTCAGTTTTCTGTCTTTTTGTATAAAACTAATTCATAAAAAATTCTTAAAGTTTCAATCTTTTTTTTAAAATTGCGATTCAAAACTTTGGTTTCATAAAAGTGAACATTTTAATTTATTCGTCGTTATTTTTTTAGATTAGACTACAAAGCGTGGTATTTTGCCTTTTTAACACTGTTTAAAACATAATTCTCAGTTATAGCGATTTACACGAGACGCATATGAGCTGAGACAAATATGGTCTCCTGCCATTCAAACTGGAAAATTATGTAAAAGGATTTAAAAATTCAGAATTAGCATATTCTTACACTGATGGTTCTTGGATTTTTTTTTTAATTCTATACCTCGTCACTGTCGTGATAATTTGGGAAATCACTGAGGAGGGAAAATTTGGGAAATCACTATATTATCATTTATTTTGAAAAACATTTTTTTTTAATGAAAACAAATAACTTTGTGTACACCACTATTTAATTAACAATGTCAACATGTTTCGAAAACTATGTTTTCTTCGTCAGGATAATAAGTTAATAAAAAATAACAAAAGACAAACAAGTATAGACAAATTAGAACAAAGACAAATATTAGAAAGGAGAGATGATTAATTACTTAAAATATCATAAAAAACAATTATATAAAATAAAATATAAAAAATTATTTTAGGATGGTTAAAAAATTACATTAACATAATAAAAAATCTTTTAAAACAAAACAGGAAGTCTAAATAACAAAATAAATTATTATAAATATAAGTTATAATACGAAAATAAATTTAAAAGATGGCTATTTTTAAAAAACGTTTGGTTATATATAATATTGAATTTATAATTAACACTTTTCCTAATTTCTAAAATTTCTAAATTATCTAATTGTATACCCGTTGTATTAAATTAAAAATGACACCACAAAGTGAATTTGCGAATTTTGAAGCTACTTTTTTTTAATTATTTTTTTTAAGAAAGAAAAACATTCCCGGGTTACGAATAACCCAACAATGTTAGAAAATCTCCTACTACCATCACAGTAAGCCGAAAATGTTGCTCGAGTCGTGATGGAGGACTTAGCCAGCCGAGGAATCGAACACGCGACACCCGGGTAGGACCTAAACGCGATGCCCATTCTGCTACTGACCGGTCGAAATCCTGAATCTGTAGCTGATCAGTGACCTTTTTGTCAATAGAATCAATGACAACTAAACAAAAAGTATGAAATTATAAAAAAACATTGATAAATAAACGTTTTCATTAATCTATTCAACGAGACAATTTTTTTTATGGAGTATTACATCAATAATACCATAAAGGATGTACCTAGGAATTCGTCATTAACGTGCTGTAACAGATAAAAAATAGGTGTGAGGAATAAAACGCTGATGCTGATGAAGGTAAGATCTCGGAAAAGTCACGTTTGGGACTTTTTGTATAACTGTTTTCGTAAATAATGTATTCTACATGTTTCAAAACTAACGAAGGGACGGGCGAAAAAGGACTCGAATATCGGAAGTTATTACAAACTCAGTTTTAGCTGAAAAGGTTTGAAGTGTCATCAAAAATGGCCTTTTCCTGAAGTGAAAACACTTTTTAGTATCCTGGATTGGTTGGAGGCTGGAGGATTATTAAATTTATGCAATTCTCAGCTGACGCCTTACAACTTCTCAGACCTTGACCGTATTCTGTCTGTGGGTCAAAGTATTTCCGCTTTGCAATAAAATTCAAATAAATAGAAAATTTGTAAGCGTTTCCAAAAAGTGTTTTTGTAAGCTGATAAAATACGCCTTCGAAATTATATTATTAGAAAAATCGGGTAATTTTTTTAAAAATATATTTTGAATGCAAACCTTAAGAAATGGCTTACGTTAATTTTTCTAAATTAAATTACTCTCAACGAACAAGAATAAAAACAGACACATATTTTATTATTTATTAATGTTATCAACACCTCTTTACTGTCGTTTTAGGAAAAAATAATTAATAAAAATTCACAAATTTCATTCAATTCATTCAAATTCATTTCAATTTTTTTACATATGAATACCGCACAAGAGTCCCAACTGCTCCCGTCTGCCAGTGAGACTATGGCATCGCCAATTGTGTATTACGTAATGTAATTTGTATTACGTAATTATTCTTGTTGAAAAAATAATAATAATAATAATCAGCAACGTACATTGAGTGCTGTGAAAAACATTAAACAATTTAATTCCTCTTAAACTTTTCTCGTTATCTAATAATTGTGTCGAGTGTCTTAAACAAGTGATTTAAACAATAGTGAAGATACCGTTCTCACTAACTTTATTTAAGTTGTGTGAGTGCCGCTGTAATCGAAGACAACGTGATTAGATATATCTTCTCTTTCTGAACCCCCTGTTAAAAAGACCACGAACCGCCACTGTATCTGAGTTAGTTTGCACAATCATCTTATAATGCATATTATCTTCCCTGGTCAACGAGTCTCTCCTTTGGCAGTTGTCTTGCCAGGGGAAATACGGCAGAGGAGAGACGTTGTGAGGATAAATTCAATTGTTTTGATTTACACAAGAAAATTTTATGTTTAAATATGTGTAAAACACATATTTAAATTTCATAAAGATTCGTCGACGAGAACTTATGGTGTCGAAATATGTGTTAAGCTTCCGAACGAACAGACTTTTATTTCACTTTTGAAAAACAATAAATCTAGAGCTTTTCTCCAGGCAAAGTATTTCCCATGCGCATAACAAATAGTATTGTTTTTTTTTTTAGAATTTCAGGGACGATGTGGATCCGCATGAGCTAAACGCAAGGCTTCTAATCTAAAGAAGCTTGAGTTTGCTCGAGACGCAAAAAGAGTAAGGAAGAAAAGGGAGGGGGGTAGAGGGCTAAAATCCGATCAAAGCTTCTCTACTTTAGACGTGATGTAAGTCAAGAACTTATTGTAAATCTCTATTTTCCTTAAACAAAATGTCTGTTGTGATTACTTAATTGCGCAAAAATATACACGAATCTTCGTGAGCTTATTTTTTTTTTCTTTAAGGCAGCGCTTTCCGCCTCAAAAGAAGAAGATGTAGAGATATGTAATTACTAATGTTGGACAGAGCGCGCTTAGTATTTTAAGTGATAAAAATGAAGCGAAAATTGCGAAAATGCTTAATAAAACATGACTCGTTAAAATAGAGTAAAAATCTCGTGGAAGGTATCGTAAGTATAATTTAAAGAAACATTGTGAATTTTTTCACAAATATAACTTGTAAAATAATAGAAATAGACTTGTTTTAAATAATTTTCGGAGCATACTTTGCGATTTTTTTCTATCGAGGGAATTTCATATAATTTGCGTTTCGGCGTAGAACGTTTCTAGATATTATCTTCAAAAATAACATATATTTTTTTAAGAGCTTAAAAACTTCAAATGTTTAAGGAGATATGTAAGAAATCGATAGAAATTCGGATAGCGGCGGCTTAATTACGTGAGCTCAAAATGGGGGGGAGGGGTCCCGTAAAATATTATCAAATCTTATTTAAACTGAGGGGGGGGGTCAATAAAAAACTCACGTCAACTTTAAAAGAATATTTTTTATGAGTAAAAAATTAAGGAAGGTGGTGCTGTTGTCATGTTGTATTATTTTTATTCTTTACGAAAATAAATATCGTCCTACAACTGTAGTGTTAATCTCACCTGAAGGGGAGGGAGGATCCCACCAAATCTCGCTTAATCTCACCAAGGGGGGGGAGGGAGGAGTCTAAATATAAGGAGTCGATAACAATGAGCAGGTTGACACATCATACCATGACTTTGCGAAGGCTTTCGATAAGGTAGATCACTTAGTGCTCCTAAACAGGCTCGAAGAAATTGTTTTTTCCGAAAACTTACTGAAACTTTTTGTTAATTATTTGAACGAAAGGAAACAATTCGTTTCCTATGGTGAGTTTAACTCTAACACGTATCCTACAAACTCTGGTGTACCGCAGGGATCCAATTTAGGACCCTTATTGTTTTTTAATTTTTATAAACAACATTCAGGAAAAAATCAAATTCGTCCGTTTTTTACTTTTTGCAGATGACATTAAACTCTTCTTGAGAATAAGATCCTTAGAAGACTGTAGAAAACTTCAGGAAGATATAAACGCAATTATCGACTGGAGTATCGATAATAAACTCGACTTCAACTTCCAAAAATGTTCAGTTATGTGCTTTACGAGGTCACAAAAGACCATATATTTTAATTATAAAATGAAAGACACGTCATTGAAACACATGGTGACTTGCAAGGACTTGAGAATTGTGTATGACGCTCGCTTAACATTTCATGCTCACATTGAAAAGATCTGTAAATCAGCGACAAAGATGCTGGGTTTTGTCATACACAATTCTCAAGGATTTGACCAACCTTACAGTAATGAGGCTGCTTTACTTCAGCTTAGTGTGTAGCATTCTCGAGAGTGGATCTCATATATGGGGACCTGAGGACATCGTCTATGTACTAATAGTTGAGAAAATACAAAAAAAATTTTTTACGATACCTCTATATGAGAGAGTTCGGTTTTTACCCATGGCTGTTTCCAACAGCATTTATCTCGGGAATGCCGGGTATCTGCAGCCTTAGTTCCAGAAGAGATGTCGCATTACTGCTGATGGCATATAAGCTTCTAAATGGTTTTATATCGGTACCTGATATTCTGGCTGAAATAGTATTCTGTGTCCCGGATAATTTCACGCGAGGTCGCCATCACAGGCTTTTGATTCTTCCCAGGTGCAGAACTAACTTATCAATGGTGATGCCCCTGGGAAGACTTACTAGGTTAATTAACTGCCTTGCAGGAAATGTGGATATTTTCCACATTTCCTGCAATGATTTTAAGCGTGAAATAGCACTTATTAAATAAATGTTTTAACTGTAAACGTAATGATTATGTATCTTGTACAACCGTTTTTGTGATATATTGGTGTAATGCTGTTTTTGCTAATAAATAAATAAATAAATAAATTGAAAAAAAAACAGCTCACGTAAATAACGGATGCCCCCATACATTACATGTGTTGCGCTACTTCTTTCTTTAGCTAACGTTTCGGAGAGCGTCACAATGTCCATCATCAGTGCAAATTGTGTAACCAAATATTGACTTGATGTTTATTTATTTACTAGGGGCTGCCTGCTTCAACGCTTGCCAGAGTAAAGGTAATTGCTATTATGTTTACGAATATGTGTTTCTCGATGAATTTAACTGCATGTTTTTAGCTTTAGCTTTTACTTTCAGAAAAATAATAGTTACTCCGCCATTTTCACAATGTTGACAGTTCTGTTGGCGTAAATGTACGGTATCGCAAATATCCCCCTGCTACCTACCTAGCACCTGCTACCAACCTAGTAAAAGCACTTGCTAAAGTTAATATTTACGAATATGTGTTTTTCAATGAATTTAACTGCATGTTTTATGTAATTTTTAGCTTTAACTTTTACTTTTAGAAAAATAATAGTTACTCCGCCATTTTCACAATGTTGACAGTTCTTTTGACGTAAATGTTCAGTATCTCCAAATATCCCCCTGCTACCTGCCACCTCTGGACCCTTTTCTTACGCTAGATTTACACAGCTCGGTGTAAAGTTTGCGCCCCTGATTGTCCGCCTGACCGAGGAATGCTCTCACCACACCAAACACCGCCCGATTGTGACGCCAGATTACATCTGCTCATCTTCTTGACGGCGAATTAATCAAGAGTCAACCCCCGGCCTGTGTCCACCAACTAAACCAACGGGGGCCTAGTCTCTATCTTTCACAGCGTCCGTACGGCAGGTTTAGCTACGTCACAAACCCGTATTAACCCTCCCCCTATCGTGCTAAAATCTTCCTCGCGCTCCGGTGCCGTACACTGAGTTAATACAGGGTTTTCCAATAAGAGGTTATTTTAATATGCAAAGAAAAATGCCATTTTTTAATGATAGGATGTTTATTTTATTATTAAGACAAAGGTATGCCGTTAATAGTGGAAAATAACATCAGGCAAATGATCACCACGACCACGCTTACAGGACTCATATCCTTTTCATGAAATTTTTCACAACTAAATCGCAAAGTGGCTGCCCTATGTCCTCGATAGCCTCACGAATTCCATCTTTGAGGGCTTGAATCGACGCTGGGCTGTTGGCGTAGACCTTCTCTTTCACGTGGCCCCAAAGGAAGAAGTCGCAAGGTGTTAAATCACAACATCTCGGTGGCCTATTGTGATCACCTCTTCGAGAGATAACACGGTTCGGAAACTTTCGTTGCTTGTGTGGCACGTAGCGCCGTCTTGTTGAAAGTAAACGTTGTCCAGATCAATACCATCCAATTCCGGCCATAAAAAATCATTAATCATCTCTCGATAGCGCAATCCATTCGCGGGCTCTTCAAAATAACACCTCTTATTGGAAAACCCTTTATTTAGATGTTGTTGCGCAAATAAACAAACCTTTCCTTATATATACCTTAACCTTTCAACCTATTTTTTCTACCCACATAAGCCATTCCCGAGCTGACGACAATACCCTGACTGGGTGACTGGGTAAAAATTACAATAATAATTTGTGTGAGTCTACTGTTTGTTATGTGCTTTCAATGATCTAAAGCAGTGATTCCCAAAGTGGTCCTTATGAACCTCCAGGTGTCCTCAGGATCATTCAGAGGTCCGTGGAAAATTAAAATTGAGTTGGGGGTCCCTGAACAACATCAGGGGGTCCGTGCAAGGTTTAATATAAAATAACTTCAAAACTGATCTGTACAAGAAGGTTCTCAGTTTTCAAATCTTTCAAAATGCAAAATAGAGATAAAGATGTGTAAGTAACGGCGCTTCATTTGGGGTGGGGGGGGGGAGGAGAAGGTGTCCGTGGGCCAAAAGAGTTTGAAAACCACTGGTCTAAGTGATCTTTTGGTGCAGTCAACACGATCCTGAATTGATAAATGTTACAGAATTGTATTATGTGCCATGCAATGGTCCACGGTGACCTCTCGGTGATTTCTACATCAATTTTTAATGAAGTCTATTGTTAATTGCTGTGCTGTCACCTTGCTTCATTATTTTTTTAATTTTATCGACCAGGAAACTTGTGCAGGAGTTCTCTTGCTTTGCAGTGTGCAGTGATAACCGCTAGAGTTGTCCCTCTACGACGAATGATTTATCATTCCAGGGAGCAACGTTTGTGAGACAGATCCTGCCCAAAACCTTATAACTATTCCTTACATTGTGTCAGCATCAAAGTCCTCAAAATACTGCATTATTTATTTGCGATTACAGTTGTTATTATTTTTATTTTTTTTTTTTTCAAGAGCGGAGACGGTTTACATAAATAAAGTTCCCGTGAGCACTTAGGCCGTAGGCCCATTATGCTATCTCCCACTTTACCTCATTCCTTTGACAGTAATCCAGTCCCTTTTACAAAGTTCACCAGGATTGTCATTGGAAATGAAGCTATATCTTCTGGTTCGACAATGTGTCTTCCCAGGTCTCATTTCTCCTCTTCACTCCTCCGCGGTTCCCTGAAGGCCCCCCGAAGAGGGGAGGGGAAGAGGGCTTCATCTCTCCTCTCCACTCCTTAGTTCCCTGAAGGCTCCACGATGGAGAGTTCACCTCCCCTTGGTTCCGTAAAGGCCTCACAAGAGAAGAGCCCACTCCACCTTGGCTCCCCGAGGGCCCCAGGAGGGAAGAGGACTTATCTCTCCTCTTCACTCTTCCTTGGTTCCCTAAAGGCCCCATAAGAAAGAGTTCACGGAGATGGCCTCATTTCTCCTTTTCACTCCTACATGGTTCCCTGAAGGCCCCACATGGGAAGAGGACATCATCTCTCCACTTCACTTCCCCTTGGTTCCGTGAAGGCCCCACAAGGGAAGGGTTCATGGAGGTGGCCTCAGCTCTCCTCTCCACGGCTTCTCCTCTTGGTTCCTCCTAAGGGCCCCAGGAAGAAAGTCCATAGAGGTGGCCTCAGCACTCCTAGGTTCCCAAAAGGCCCCTAGTTTTCGAATGGTCCAATTTTTTTGTCCCACGAGTGACCAGGGAAATAGAAGGTCCACTCCAGCAGAGCCCCGAATGTTGGAGTAAGGTCTAAATACTCCGAGATGCGACCTTGTTTCTCGGAGGCACCGTTCTTGACACTGTTCCCCAGGACATTCAGCCTGAGCACGGTAGCTCACACCTTTTTTTGGGTTCAAGGGTTTATTTATTACGGAGGAATACCTAAAATATGAACTTTATGTTAAATATATTTACAGAGATGTTTCAGTAATTATAGACCGTATCCGCTTAGTTGACATCAGCCGCTAGTGAAGGTTTAACCATAAACTTGCTGGTTTGTCAACCCGAAAGACAGAGATTGGGCCCCCTGGGGTTTTAGCAAAGTGAAATAGATAACCTTACAATATCAGATCGATAAGCGCAACTACCGATAATTGTATATCTTAGTTTTTTATATAGCTGTTGATAGCCAGACCGATATTGACAGGGAATCAATAAGAAATTTATATACGATGGCAAAACTGGCGATTTAAATATCAAGCGGCTTACTTCCAGCGGTAAAGCTCTTGACTCGCAATCCGAAGATCGCGGAATCGAATCCCGGCGTGGCAAATAAATTTTATTTGATTAATTTGTGTAATTTCACAATTAATTCATAACAAATAATATATAGTATATTTGCGGCACGTTCCAGAGTGGAAGATACTCTAAGTATCGCCTTGGTGTAAAACCACCATTCAGAATTGAAACGTTACTTGAAATGGCTTTAGCCGTGTTTGGTGACCAGATCTGAATAGCCATGTACATTCCCACCTTCCTCTTCCCCATCTCCTTCCCCTCCCCACTACCTCAGCCTCACAACCTACCCCACTTGAGGATGCTATAGTCTCACTGGCTCCAGACGGGAGCGTTGGGATTCTTGTGCGGTATACATATAAAAAAAAATATTAAAAAAACCTACAATTAAAAATACTAATAAATTGAAATTTTTTAAATAAAATACTAACTTTAATGTACGTTAGCGCTTTGCTTGTATTTTTTAGATTAAAGGGGAGTTAATTAATTAAAGAGGTCTTTAATAATTTTTCCACCAGATCGAACGGAATAAATTGATCGCGTCTTAGATGCATCATTTAAGTTCATGGATCGCGTACACGATTTCTCAAATCTAAAAGCTTCATTAGTTCACCTTCATTCATTAATAATCCATATTGTAAAAAGCATTAACTTTGTGGCTCGCCATAATTTACAATAAAAAAGCACATAAATTTGTTGTAGACCGCAATTATTTTATTAAAACTACAGGTTTCGGAGTGTTATAATATTCTCTTGAAGAATGAAGGGTGCTTCCGAAACCGGTGGTGTGTTAATAAAATAAAAGTGGTCTACAAAAAATTTATGTGTTTTTTTATTCATTAATAATCCAATTATTTTGCGTAATGAACGACATTATTAAAAATGTTTTGTACATTGACAGAATATCTGATACTCAAGAGGTCGTGCTTAATTAGTCGATGGTCGGTCGGAATATTTCTTATCAATCGTTGACCGTGCTCATATTTATAACTGTCCATAGATGACGGATTAGGTCAACACCAATGGATAAAGGCATCGGCCATCCGTGATAGACCTCCTGACACCTGAAATTATTCTAATGTCGACATTTGGATTCATAACTATTTGATAAAAATATTTTGAAGCTATTTTTTAGACTGAAAGTTCCTTTTAAAAATACACCGTTCGAGATCGTTTTGTATCTTGAAATAGCTTTCGTCTTCTTTTGAAAATAATTCTGACTATCCCGATTTTCTCTGTTTCTCTTCCCCTCCCTCATATATTTCCGCCAGTCTCCAGTGAAACTCTTGTTTTGTGTTATTAAAATAATTCAGTTTTTCCCTTTCCGAGATAGCAATAACAATATTTACTATTTTTTCGCTATTTAGGAGACGGGTGTGGGTACCGCCGCCTGGGAACCATTTAGGGATAACCAACACCGCTGCCATAGATTATCCCAAGTAGTTTGCTGCGTTTGGTGACTTAGTTCGGGTTCATGGGGTGGAGTTTGTCGCGGATGCATTTGGCCCCATTTTTTTTTACATTAACTCTACACAGGAGGCCCTGAGGAAAATAATTTCCCTCGTTGCCTATGTCATGTCTCGAAGATACTCATGTTGTAGAAAGGAGGAAACACAGAGGCCGGCAAATCATTCCACAACACAATACGAGTCGAAGAAGCGACCCGTTCTCATGTGACAAATGTCAACCGTGTACATGTTTTGGGCATGGGTGCCGAAGGGATCAATGACGCTAGTTTCTTTAAGCATCTTCCATTTTAATACCGGTAGAACAAGGATAGCATTCTCACCCGACGCCTGTGCTTTAAAGATTGCAATCCATCTGTTAAGATGGGAGAATCTGTCAAACGGATCGCTCGTTTCTGCACAGAGTTGAGGGTATTTTTCAGTGCCTCTGGTCTGGAACCAGAGGCGGTTGCCAAATTCAACCATGGGGCGCACTTGTGATTTGTACAGGATTAGCAGTTGTGTACTATTAAAGTATTTGCGGGCCCTGTACGGTACGCCCAGTTTTGCCTATTGCGTGACGGTCAGGATCGGGAGAGACTGGTTGAGGAAGACATTTTGACATCTCCAGCCGGACTCTCTCCATCGCCTTGCTTCGCATTGGGAGGAATGGATTCGTACGTTCGTCACTCCTGAACACACTGACCCCCAGATTCATACCTACTCTTCAAACCCTTTTCCTTCCCAGAACTTCCTGTCCTTTCGTTCCCTAAAAAGAACCTCCACACAACATCCTCAAAGTTGACATAGACATGGAGCTAATGTAAAATATATTTGTGTACAGTATATTATTCTAGCCATCACAATATCGATGTTTCTCTGGATCTATCACTGACTTTATTCAAATATTCCCCGTGAAGATTGATTGCGGCGAGCTCTTGAAACCAAGTGCCAGTGTTTTCATTGTACAATTGTTTGCTGATCATTGTTCACTGTCCATTGTGTACCACTCCTCTCTTAGATATACTGGAAAATACAGGCAGCCTCGATAAATTACAAAAGTATTATTTTGCAGCAATCATCCCAAGACTACTTTACACACACACACACACACACACACACACACACACACACACACACACACACACACACACACACACACACACACACACACACACACACACACACACACACACACACACACACACACACACACACACACACACACACACACACACACACACACATACATGCAGTAATATACGTACGAAGTACGAAGCACGTCGTTTAAAATTTGGAATCAGAAATCAGACCTCTTACAACAACATTCCTTATGTAGACGGCATTATTGCCGTCAATGAATTCAATTATTGAATTCAAACCTTATGGTTTAAATTCCTTTTTAACACCATCTGCCCGTTTTGATTTATTCACGAAAAAAACATCGCCAAAGACGTGTTTTATTTTATTTTGCGTTGCTTAGGCGCAAATATTTAAATGTTTTATGGTCATTTTCTAAAACAATTGATTTTCTACATTATAAATAAAACAAAAGCCGAAAATTGGTTCGTTATTAGGAGATTTTTAACTTAAAAGCAATTTTATTAAAAGACTTATCAACGTTTTTTTTATTATTTCAAAGGCAAATATGTCTTCTATCGCAGTATTCAATTAAAGTATATAAAATATTTCTAAGCTAAGTATCTAATTTTGAAACCAATATCACAGTCTTAGTAGTATACCTAAATGTTTATATTTTTACTTTTACGTAGTTATTATTGTTAATTTAAAGAGATGTATTTTATATGCATAAAAATCGCGAGATTTATTTTATATAATACATAAAAATCACGAGATTTATTTTATATACATAAAAATCAAAATGTGTTTGGGGATTAGTGAGATGTCTACGTATTGCCATATTAAGCATAGAATATGTTTGAAACTTTCAAAATATCTTCTTTGAACCCCTTCAAAGGTTTCTGGATTATTACAATCACATGACAATACATCTGTTAAAAATTGACATACTACCGGCACCTATGGGTTGCTGGAGCAAACACCTATGGTTTTTTTACCTGGACAAATGGTGCGAACCTTGGCTAGTGGCTTGTCCGGTTTTAGCAAGTAGCTTTCTGTTTTGACTACCACTTCATACAAACGTCAGATATTAAAGGTTATGTTTATTGTTTTTGTAAAGGTGTGTGTTTTGTTACTCTTATAAAAAGGCTGAATTTTATAGTTCAGCGCCCTTTTTCCTTCGCAAGTTCAGTAGTAAAACAACTGCCAGATGTTGGCCCGGTGTAGTCAATATTATCACCGTTATTTACACATTTTTAAACATGTTACTGTGATTTTAAAATACAAGTGAAAATTCTAACCATAAGAGTTTTATTAAGGTCAAAAAATTTGGGAATGACATTTTGCAAAACAATGATTGAAAACTTTGAAAACAGTCTTCAAATTAATGAATTAATTTGACCGTAAAGTAATTGAAATTAATGAATTAATTTGAAACACTTACATAATAATTACATAGAAAAACTTACATAATAATTTGAAGAATTATAGATGTTTTAAGTAGGCACCTATGTGAGGTACCAAATTTGATTGATGGTTGTTATATCTTTTGATTGTTCTTGTAATATATAAAAATGAATAATTATAGTATATTATGAAAAATAAAATTTGAATAAAAAACTTGTAACAGGTGGCACCCGAGCTCTTTGAAAACTGAATGTATTGGGACTGAATGTATGGAACGTGGGAGAGGGGTTGGCGGGACGGGGGAGCGGGAGAGGGTAATGTGAAGGAAGGGAAGGTGGAAGGAGAACGCGGAAGGGGAATGGGGAGAAACAATTTATTTCTTTGAATTTGGAATTGCAACCCATGCCGAGAACCAGCTAGTTGTATATAATTTTATTTTCTTTCTGTTTATTTTTTTTCATTCGTTCTTTTATTTGGCTTGCCTTTTTTGTCATGTATTATTATTATTATTTTTTTAATTGCCGTCAACCCGGGCGTTTATTACAGTAACAATATAATACAAGAAAAGTATGTAACCCGTCTCACTAGACGATGTCTGTTCTGAGACGGGTACATAAATATGCGTGCATGAACATATTAATACACAATTAGCATAATAAACATATTAATCATATAAACACATACACAAACATAACATACACACACACATACTTACACAAACGTACACGCATGCATGCAGTATTCAGTTTTATTAAATTTAAGAGTTTAGCTAGCATCTAAAAACAATAACATTTCAACAAAATAATATAAAGTATTAAACTAGACATGGGTAAAACATAAGCAATATTAATAAGAAAGCATAAATCTCTAAAAATTTAAATATCGCATATATGTTATAGAGAATCGGGATTAGACTAAGATGGGATTATTAGTAACTTGGTGATGCATTCCCTTTTTTTGTGTAGTAACCAAGTGTTGAAATATTTATTAAACCCTTTTAGGTTTTTTTGCTTCAAGCAAAAAGAGGTTTCTTTTAGGAATGTGTTGTAAATGAGAGGTGCGAGGTAGGATTCGTGCTTTTTGGCAAAGGTTGATTTAATTTTTGGGACAAGAAGTCGATTAAGCGTTTTTGCTCGTGTATTTTGTGGGTGAGTTACGTGGCATGGTGAGGATTTTATGCAGTTAATTTGAATGATCTTTTTAATGAATAGTTTCCTTATATCTAGTATGTCATTTGTAATTAGGAGATTTTCCGTTGGATGCAGATAGGGTTTTTTGAACATGATCCTAATTAATGTTTTGTGAGTTGAGTTAAGCGGCTTAATGTACTTGTCAGCGGCTCCCCCCCCCAGGCCGAAATACCGTAAGTTAAAAAGCTTTGACATAGTGCGTAGTAAACTTTTTTATTTGTTTTGGTGACATGATGTTCCTTATCGTTTTAAAAATGAATGATAGTTTTCGGATTTTCTTTATGAGTAAGTTAATATGACATTCCCAGTTTAATTTATGGTCCACTGTTAAGCCTAGATACTTGACATTATCTGTATGTTCTATTTGTTCGCTTTGATGGTTTGAGGTAACATAAGGGTGGAGGTATAAAGGCGAAAGGGTTTTTGGTTGCCCAGTACTGGTTTTGCTGAATGTTAGGTATTTTGTTTTAGAGATGTTTAAGGTCAGTAAATTATTTTCGAGCCAATTTTTTATTTCTAACATGCCGGTTTCCGCACTTTTGAATGCCTTTTCCCAACTTGGAGCTTTGAATAGAATTACCGTGTCATCTGCGTAACTGATAACCTTATATTCGATAGACGCCATTAATATCGGTAAGTTCATTTATGTAAATGAGAAATAGAAGAGGACCTAGGACGCTACCTTGAGGGACACCATACTTGATTTCTTCCGGATCACTGTAGCATTTATTTAGTTCTACTATTTGTTTTCTATTTTTAGTATAGCTAATGAACCAGTCGAGCGGCGGTCCATTGATACCATTATTTTTAAGTTTCTCGTACAGAATGTCGTGAGAGATAGTATCAAAAGCCTTGGCCAGATCTAGAAAGACTCCGATTACTTTGGCTCCTTCATCTGTGTTTTTAACAATGTAATGAGTTAATTCAGATATAGCCTGTTCAGTACTCATTTTAGCTCGAAAACCGAATTGACAATTTGAGAGTAAGTTATGTTTATCGAGGTAGGTTAATAGTCTTTTTTTCATTGCTTTTTCTAAGACTTTCGATAATTAATTTAATAGTGAGATAGGTCTGTAGTTAGAAATTAGGGTTTTGTCTCCAGATTTGTGAATTGGCTTTATAATGGCAATTTTTAGTTTATCCGGAACAATCCCTTGGCTGAAACTTTGATTGAATATGTGCAGAAGAGGTAAAGCAATATGTTCATGCAGATTAATCAAAATTTGGTTTGAGATTTTATCCGGGCCCGGAGCGCAATGTTGCTTGAGAGATAAAATAAGTTCAGAAATTTCTTTTTTATTAAGTTTATATATATTAAACGAGTGTATTGGTTGTTTGGGAGGGCTGTATTTGGATGACAGTTGTTTTGTGTTGTGGTTATTGGTGAGAATTTTGTTTGCTAGATCTGGGCCTACGTTAGAAAAATGAGAATTAATTTAATTTGCCATTTTGTATGGTTCGTTGTTTGTTTCAAGGATTTCACCATTAATTGACAATTTATTAATATTATTTCACTTTTTAGGTTTTAAATAAGCTGCTTCATTTATGACTTTCCAGGTTTTTTTCGGATCATTTTTGGCTTTTTCAATTTCATTTCTGTAAAATTTGAATTTGGCTTGCTTAATTAATTTGGTACAGAGATTTCTATATAATGAATATTCGTGATTTAGTTTACTGTGGTTTGGGTTTTTATTTACTCTCATGTGCATCATGTTACGTTTATGAATACTTTTTACTAGCCCTGCTGTGATCCATGGTTTTATTTGCAATGTTTTATGAGCGTTGTTTTTGTGAGTTCTGTGTGAGGTGCGTTTGGAAGTATACATTTCCAGTGTTAGTAGGAAAGCATTTTCGGGTCTTTTTCTTTTAGTGTTGAAGTCCAGAATTCATGACTTATTTCTGTCCTAAGTGATTTAAAGTCTATAACGTGATGTGTGGTATTTGTAGGCATTTTAGTTTTTTTTTCGATGTTCGATCGATTTTTTTTTTTTTTACATTAACTCCACACAGGAGGCCTTGAGGAAAATAATTCCCCTCAGGGCCTATGTCATCTGGGATGCTGTGTGGAAGGTCTTTTTGAGGAGAGGAAGGAATGAACATTGGTCTTGAAGAGACCCATGTTGTAGGAGGGAGGAAACACAGAGGCCGGCAAATCGTTCCATAGCCGAGCTGTTGAACTCAAGAATGAGTCGAAAAAAACGACCCGTTCTCATGTGACAAATGTCAACCGTGTACATATGTTGGGCGCGCGTTTGGCGTGTCTCCCGACTATGCACCGGTGCCGAAGGGATCAATGACGCTAGTTCCTCAGAGCATCTTCCATTGAAATACCGGTAGAACATGGATAGCATTCCCACCCGACGCCTGTGCTCTAAAGATTGCAACCCGTTCGTTAAGATGGGAGAATCTATCAAACGGACCGCCCGTTTCTGCACAGAGTCGAGGGTATTTTTCAAGTATTTTGGAGCTCCAGACCAGAGGTGGCTGCCAAATTCAACCGTGGGGCGCACTTGCGATTTGTACAGGGTAAGCAGTTGTGTACTATTAAAGTATCTGCGGGCCCTGTACAGTACGCCCAGTTTTTGAGAAGCTAACTTTACTCTGGCTTCGATGGAGCCCCCATACCTGAGCTGGTCACTTATAGTTACACCAAGCATATCAATGGAAGGTCTGTTCGGAAGATTGCTTCCGTTGAAGGAGACTAGATTTTCATTTCGATCCCTTTTAGACGTAATCAGACATGATTGGGTCTTTGAAACATTGAATTCGACGAGGTTATTCTTACCCCAAGAGAAAACACTCTCGAGGTAACCATCCATTCTTTGCTTCAAAGCCCTCCGAGCCGTTGGAGTTTGTGTGCCCTTTGGGGGCTTGTCAAACGAAAAGCTTTCATGGACTGTACTGTACTGTCAACCGCGTAACAATGAATTGGTGCACATGACAAAAGGTCGTTGATGTGCAACAAAAACAAAGTCGGGGACAGAACCGATCCCTGTAGGACGCCAGCATTTATTGGATGCGAGGAAGAGGTGAAACCATCAGCAACCGTCTGAATTGACCTCTCCCTCAAAAAGTCGGCAATCCACGTACACAGGGATACGGGAAGTCCGTAAGATGGCAGTTTGTTGACAAGTCCTCGATGCCAAACCCGGTCAAAAGCCTTGGAAATGTCCAGTGCGACCGTTTGGGTCTCAACGAAACGTTCCAGGCACCGCCCCCAAACATGCATCACATATGCGAGAAGATCACCGCACGAGCGGTTCCGCCAGAATCCGTATTGACGGTCGTTAATGATTTTGTTCTTCTCGAGATATGTGAGCAGTTTGTCGTTGATCACACGTTCCATCACCTTGGACAAAACTGATGTGATCGCTATGGGGCGGTAGTTGGCCGGGTTGGAGCGATCACCCTTCTTTGGAATAGGATGGATGACCGCTTTTTTCCAACCAATGCCGAGTGAAGTAGTGTAGTGATCAGTTACTGTTGTATGAATGATGGATGAAATGGTTATTTTTTTGGTTTTAGCAAAAATATGATCAATGCAAGAATTTGACTCAAGGGAAGTTCTTGTGGCAGAGTTTATAGTTGACTTAAGGCCATAGTGACTTAAAAGACTTAGGTATTCGTTAGTTTTCGGATTGCTATTGAGAATGTTTATGTTCATGTCACCCGCTAAGATGAGTTGTTGGGTGTTTAAATTATCATCCAGAAGTTTTTGAATGGAATTTAGGAAAGGTGTTAGATTTTTAAAGCATGGAGGTCTATAAATAGCAAAAACAGATAGATCAGATCCTAGGGATATTTTGATGCAATTTGCTTCCGTTAGGTTTATTTCAGAGATAAAGGGATTTAGCGACTCTCTAACGAAGATAACTATCCCATCATTTTGGTTTAGTTTGGTAGTAGTATGGAAAGTTGAATATTCAGGTAAGTTGATGTCGGTGTAAGAGTCGTCTGTCAAAAAATGTTTGGTATTTTATATACCTTATCTTTGTTTATTCTGTTATATTTTATGAACCTGTTTATTTTTTTACCTAAAATTTAAAACCATGTAAAAGAACATCGCGGCACAATTAATAAATTATTTATTGTGTTATAGTCCGGTCAATATAAACGTTTCAAATAGCACAAATTCTGACAGAGCTGAAATTTGATAGAGACCTTGAGTACATCATTACAAATAAAATACCGAATATCCTCATCGATCACATACCCGCTAAAAAAGTTATTCAAGGTCAAAGGCCAAAATTTTCGGTTTTTTTAATTTTTCTCGTAAACGGTAAGTTATATCAAAAAATAAGCAAAGCAAAAAATTGTAAATCATAAAATTATCTACAAAAATTGACATTATACGTTTTTTCTAAAAATCACCATTTCTTATAGTGATTCTAAAGGTTGAAGGAGTTTCATTCTATATAATATGCACACATTTCCACACCACCTGTAGGGGCGTGTAAATAGCCCCAGACACGAGGGAATACTACCCTATGTAAATTAAGGAAGGTTGAACTCTTCCCTATGTGACACAAAATAGTTTACACAGCAATTCCAAAATCCTAAGTGAAAACAAAACAATACTCAGAGAATGCAGCTCTTGCACTATGTCCAGCACAAAACGACACTAGTTTTCATTCAAAATATTGATTCTTTGCCAAGGCGGTAAGTGCACAATCTCATGTTTATCACAGGAAGGAATTTCAAACAATGGTTATAAATTTGCAAATTAATAATACGTGCCAAAATCAAATCTTAGATATAACAATAATTCAATTATGGGTGAATTATTTGAATATGATTTGACTAGGACTGACATCTCTTGGCTTTCACTAACACTCACGTCGGAAGTAATTGCCTGCTTCACAGAGGTAAGAAAATGCATGAATACACTGAATTTAATGTCATATAGGTAAATTCAATATAATACAACCACCATAGATGGCGCGTATCCACCGCCTGTGAGGTAGTGTACTTGGCGCATTTTTTTTAACGAAGTAATGTTTCAAATGTTCCATCATCTTCAATATCATTGAATGAAATAGTATTATTTATAATATTTTCAACAGTAATGTGAAGATTTGCATCCGTTTCGTCATCAATAACAAGTTCTTTCGATATTATTATTGCTAAAGTGAGCTGAAGTAATGTGTGAGCTCGAACTGCTCTCACGTAAGCATGGCCATTGAGAATTTTATATAAAGACTTAAGAGCATAAATTAAAGAAAGCACTTATTTCATGCCACTTCCTTGCATAATATAACCTATGGCTCCAAAAAATGACATAAGTAAATGAAATCCTCGAAGTCTTACTATGATTTTCGAAATTTCAGATCCTCCAGGTGCAGCAGATACGATTTCTCGAGCTTTGTGCTGTTTGACCCCTATTTTTTAACTAACTTGACCGGACTATATACAAAGCATCAATTATATTATTTAAATGTTCTTGACGTTCTTTTGTGATCAAACTTATATTAATATCTCTAGAGCAGCTGGCTTATCAAACGTCGACAATCATTATCCTCATTTTGAAATACTTTGAAACTTGAAAAATTGCTTAAAGGATAATCATTGTCCTATTATATACAATTTCAAGAAAGAAAATTATGAAGCTTATCGTCTAGACCTGTAAGCCGTAAATTGGATCTCATTTTTCAGCTACTCGAATGTCAATTACAATTGTTCTACTATAATTTAAGGGATATTATTTTTGAAAGCATTTTGGTACATTGCCTCAAAAATGATTCAGAGGTAGACACCTCACATACTCATAAAACCAGAGCAAAACAAACAGACATACTAAATGTACCAAAGTGTAACTCTGCGTTTGGACAAAGAAGCTCTGAATTTTTAGCAGTAAAGCTTTATAACAAACTCCCACACTTAGTATCAAAAAAATTAAAGCAAAAAATAATTACATTAAGGAAATTAAATGTTGGCTTAAGGGGGGCGATACATGTAACCACCTGAATTTTGACAGTTTTTCAGAGGCTTATTTAAAAGAGTAGAAATAAATGAATCGTTTTCAAATTTAGTACATTTATTTATTATTTACTAGCTTTTCCCCGCGGCTTCGCTTTCCCCAACTTATCAATTATCCCCCCTCCTCCCCACCCCCACACCCCCGCCGCATTCCATACAATCATTCCCTTACATTCAGTTTTCAAACATCTCGCCTGCCACCTAAATTTCATAAAGCTACAGCTCAAAGAAAAAAATAATTATCCAATTTTGTTCATTCGTTCGGAATTTATGCGCTTACAAACATTTCGGATGTTTATTTTTAATGAATATTTGGAAGTTTGTTAATATAATAAAAAACTATACCATTTATTATTCAGTCTTTATAATCATTTCGAATTATATTTTTAATGTGGGAACTCTTATCTGACATTTATTCCAAAACAGAAGCTTGTCCAAAAAAAACAAAACATATTCTAATATTTGAATTTTCTGGAGCAGTAGCTGACCAGGGGGCCGAGTGCCTACCAGCTTAGAGCCCACAAATATATCAACATCGTTTCCATGGAAACGATGACGTTAGCAAAAACTCGCTTTTGTTAGTGACAGAAAACGTATAACAAATATAATATATTAATACTTATAATTTCATAACGCCAGAGCTTGCCATCATATACAGACAATAGTCTTCGCATATAATTTAGCTTTCTATTGGTGAATGAATTTTCAGTCTTTTTATTGGTTAATGCGTGAAAGCGTCATAAACGAACTCTAACCGTTTCACATTTATAATATTATTAAGTATTTAGTATTAAGTATGAATTAAAATACAAGGATCAGATTTTTATTTTCTTTTTTTTCGAAATGGCCGCCGTAGGAACTAATCTCCTGAGACCCTCGTGGCGAAAAGCATCAATTGGCGGGATTTTTAGCTTTTTATACAGCTATCTGAAATCTAAAATTTTGACTTTAGCGTGTTTATAAAACGTGTATTTTTTTTTTGGTTCCAAAATGATATTTTTTGTAATTTTTTTTGGCATTTTTGAGGTTTAACTACAAGTTAATACTATAAAGAAGACATGTGTCAAATTTCATAAGAATCGGTTGAGAACTTTTTGAGTTATCTTGCCCGCCAGTTTAAAAAAAGCAGTTTGGAGAGAAACACGTGTAAACTTTTGACACACACTATGATTAAAACGACCTCCCAACTAGTCAGCTATTCCAGGGGCATATAGAAGTCCTTCAGTGCGTTCGAAGTACTTGATTTTCTTCCTAAGTTCTTCTTGACATGCTTGACAAGTTTTTTGGTCGTCAAAGAGCTGTGGCGATTTTCTCGACTCACCCTTTGGTCATCGATTTTGTCTTTTAGTTGAGAAGAAAACCTTGAGAAAACCTTATCCAAAACCATGAAGTTAAACCATAGAAGTTTCTGAAAAATTATCCAAAATATAGACTCGCTCAGCACAGGATCTCCTACTGATCCTCCTCACGAATATAATTTCTATTATATATATTTATATTATATATGCTTAATGTAAAAATGAAAAAAAAAATTATATGTAGTTACTTAATAAAAAAATAAAATAAAATAAATATCTGTGAAGTGGGTTTGGGTACCCTCGCTCCGGGAACCATTAAGTGGATAACCAACACCCCTGCTGTAGATCTCCCCGAGTGGTTCGCTACGCTTAGTGAATTAGCAGGGATGAACGCCCAGATTCAATGAGTTAGGTTTGTTTTTATTTTGGCTGCGGATGCGTTTGACCAATAGATCTATCTCTCCAGCCGGACTCTCTCGATCCATCGCCTCGTATCGCAATGAGGGGGAAGGAGGGATTCACATATCTGTTACTCCTGGACACATTGAGATCTCTACCACTCCTCGTACGTTCTCTCTTCCCAGAACTTCCTCCCTTTCCTTTCCCTAAAAAGACCCTCCACACAGCATCCCCAAAGATGACTTAGGTCCTGAGGGAAATTGTTTTCCTTACGGTCTCCTGCGCCGAGCTAATGCAAAAAAAAATTATATATTAATAAGAAATTACTATCGCAATTGGTTTAGTCAATCACGAATTAAGCTCTACAAATACTGAAATAAGGTTAGACTGCTGGCTAATAAATCTAAAAAAAAACTACTAGACTAAGCCGAGTTTGCTTTTCTAAGAAAAAGGTCGAAATAAATTCGAAAAGATTACTTTATATCTTACATAACTCAGTTGAATAGGGCTTAAAGGGAAATATAAAAAGCTTTCTGGGCAGACTCAGAATAATTGCGAACTACCAATTGTATTCCTAAATTAATGCATCTGGCTTGTGTATCTGCAGATAATGGACAACAGATTGCCAATCATTTCTCCACATCCATTTATACTCAATCTAATCCCCTGTTATATACTGCCAGGCCGAATGTTACTCAAAGCAATCAATTTAATCTTGACAATATTAATGTTAGCATGGAAACCAACCCAACGTATGTACACGGTTGACATTTGTCACATAAGAACGGGTCGCTTCTTCGACAAAAAGACCCTCCATACAGCATCTCATATGACATAGGCCCTGAGGGAAATTATTTTCCTGGGTAGAGTTATTGTAAAAAAAAAAACATCAAATCATGTTTAGAAAAAATCGTTTAGCACCGAGAAATCGAGATCTACAATATAGGAATCGATAGGCTTAACTTCAGATTGATGATTTCATATCGAAATTTTGATCACGGTTTCTCTGTAAACAGACGAAGCGATAATGACAGGGAATAAGTATGAAATTGATATATGCTGGCAACACTGGAGGTGTTTTTCTATGAACTAGTGGTCGCCCAATGGTCGAAATTCGACCATATTGTAATGTTTTATTTTTATGTTTGACATTCAAGAAGACCATAGATCAAAGACAAACAATATTAATCTATTCTCAATTTGACCATAGACTTTAACAATAAACAATAGAGTAAAGACGCGTGTGTGTGTGTCAAATACATGGTAGTGTGCGTAATGTTTTTATTATTGATTTAATGTATTTTTATGCATAATTTAAAAAAAATATTAGCATTCTGCACTCCTCCTCTATATAAACTATAAGTGTGCGAAATTTCATACTCCTCCGTCCGCGCAATTTTCGTAAAAAGGGGTACAAAGTTTTGGCTTCACGTATTATATCTATGAATTGGCATTCGAAACGTCAAACACCAAACACCAAACAAATAAGTAAAAGTTGAATTAAAATACTAATTTAATTATGAATAAGCAGTTCGCATTTACTTTTTGATACAAAACGGGAGTTAATTTGTTAACGAGTTCAACCACTTTCTTTTCTCAACTGTCGAACGTAAAAAAATGATAGCTGACTGATTAGCTGACTTAATATGTAAATACAAAATTATTCACGATAAGCTTCAAACCACTCATCGTCTGAGTAATATTAATATTAAAGTTCCTAATAGACGTAATTTGAGGAGTCATAAAATATTCCATCTTTAATTATTTATTAACAATATTGCATACTTCAATCCTCTGTCTCGAGTGTGTCGTCTATATAATACCATTGAATGTGACCAAACAGATATCTACGCAAACAATCTCACATACTTCAAAAAACAAATTATCAAACTCCTACCATGACACTTCGTGGAGAACAGTTATGTAGCTGCTTTACTGTCATACCCATTCTTTCTTTCTTTCTTTTTTCTCTTTCTGCACTGCAGTGTATAAATCAGTAGGTATTGTCACGTTTTGCAAAGAGGCTTTGGATCAATAATTAACAATTCGGTATTTTCTAACTTCAAATAACAATTCTGCATAAATAAACATTGGTTTGTTCCTAACAGATCCATTAATTCCAAATTCATTCTTGCTGGAATTTTGCAATTACTAATAAAACGCATTTAATGAAAAGACCAAATAGATGCCATTTACACAGATTTTCAAAAAGGATTTGATAAAGTGAACAACAATTTTCAAGAAGGGACTGTACATACAAGTATTTGTAACAAGGTGTGTGCACCCCCACACTTTATTTATGGTCTCGGTGTGTGGCATCTCTGGTACTTCCCCATTGACATTTGGGCATTGGTTATATTGCGAGCCGTGCAATATTTTGGAATGCAACAGTTGTTGATCCTGCACAGATTCAAATCAGTAGATTTGAAAAGAAAGCTAGCCATTCTTTGTGGAGCAGCCCAGAGCTTTGGGGCGGTCCTCTCGACCGCATCACGACGGATCCTTTTTGAAGATCGCTACGATCGTGATCGTGACCTTGATCGTCATACTCGCCATCTTGGGAGTTGGCTGGAAATCATCCTGGAGGGATGATAGGCATCCAGAATCATCCGCCTCTTCTGCTTCTGGAAAGTCCTTTTGGCTGGGAGCCAATTCTCTGGAGTCCTGCCCTTCTCACGATGTGAGATTCATTTCACAAAAGAAGATTTCATCGTGCTTCAATTCAACTTACCACGGTATCAACATGAACTACTTGACCTTTTGCCAGGCAGCCTTAGTTTCAGGATGTAATTTTTTTAATTTAATATATATTTGTATTTATAATATCTTATTTTCTTTGAAAAACATTTACCTATTCCTTACATCTGCCATGCAAGTCAATTTGCTCATAATAATCTACCTTGTACATTATTACCACCTCATCCCCGGCAACTGGTAAGTTATTAAGATGGCCTTATATCGATAAGTGCATGAGTCTAATATGATGGTTGAGATTAATTTTAATATGAATTTATTTGAAATAATTTTTAAAAAACCTGCTTGAGACTGTGACGCTATCTGAAATGTTGACTAAAGAAGAAGTTAGTGCAATACGGTATAATATCCTTAAAATCAATCATGATAATATTATATCAAACCTATTTTTTGTTCTGTTTTGTTTTGTCAAAAGAAGACACATTTCAGATATAATCTCTCTGTTTAAAATCTTTTTAATTAATCAACTGAATTTTAATATAAGGCCGAAATTCACGAGAAACGAAGTATTACTAGTTTTATTAAACCAACCTCAAGAATGACTCGACTATACAATAAATATTGCGAACATGAAGACTTGGACGTATTTTCAAATTCAATTACTACCTTCAAAAGGAACTTGTACTCACATATCCCTGATGATCTCTTAGAGCTGTAATATGTGAATAAATGTATATTTATGTGCATGTATGTATGTATAGGTATGTGTGTGTATGGTATAGAAATGCATGTTTGTACGTGTACACGTAAGTGTGTATGTATGTATTTTCTAATATTTGATTCTTCTTGTTTTATGCATGTATGTGTAATATAATTTACTATTGTGTAAACATAGAATGTTGAGATGAATGGTGTGCTAACCTTTAATTGGAATTGTCACTGTAATCATGTTCAATTTGTAAGTTAAATGTAATAATTATATGTGATGTGTTCTGTTGGCGAGCCAACAAACAAAATAAATAAAAATGTTGAATGCAAACACTGCTCCCAACCGTCTGTTTTATTTCACTTTTACAAAATATGCCGACATAAAATACTACGCAGAAAATAAGCGCATTATGTCCAAAAGGACTCGCGACGTTATGATGTCCTGAAGATCTAGTCTTCCCAAATCTCATTGTGTAATTTGCTTTTATTCTAAAGCCGTGCTTCGTATTCGATTTAAAAGGAAGCCATACGTCACTTCAGACTTTATTGTAACATTTTTCAAAAAATCCGGGATCTGCACTGTAGGCGGGTCGTTCGATTATTCTAGCCAGGAGTTTCAACCCAACACCAACAACTCTCTGTGGGGCACTAGCATATTGTACTGTTTTATTCACTACTATTAACGTTATTCTTAAGATTTATGAATAAAACAAGATTATTCAATTTGTTTGAAAAACATTCAAATTTATATTAGATGTTATTTTAAGTATTTCTTTAATTTAAATGTGAGATCGCTAAATATGATCGAATGTGACAAGGTCACGGTGTCTAAATCGGAAGCGTTGTCACAGTGAGCCTGATGATTTTTTTAACATTAGCTTCACACAGGAGGCCCTGAGAAAATTAGTTCCCCCAGTTCATTCATGTGTGAGGGGTCATTTTAGGGAAAGAAAGGAGAGGAAGTTCTGGGAAGTTAAATGGTGTGAGGGGTTGGTAGGAATCTTGTGGTCATTGGAGGTTATCCACCACTTACCCGCCCTAGCATAAGTAACAGATGGTTACTCCTTCAAGGCTCTCGCAAGGACTCTAATTTTTTTGAAAAAACGAAGCTACATTTAATTTAGTACGAATCTAGACCTCCAGTGTCGTACGTTGTCAGTAAGCAGTATGCAAATGCTTAGCGGGAAATACAAGATAAAATAGTGTTTGTATGACAAAATATAGATAAGACAATGGGACAGGTTGGTGACGGTCCACGAGGCTTCAAGCGCTGGGGATTGCATCCAACGTATCCTACAAGCACCTGTATGGGAGGAAAACACAAATAATAAGGGCATGGCAAACGGGTGGGAGTCCTCTCCAATCGATTGGCAGTTCTAGCAAGAATGCACATGACGTGCAATGCAATCTTATGGTCAATTTATTTATGCGGTGCAAGGCGATAAATCGAGAGTTCTTTTTTTTTTTTTTTTTTTTTAATTGCCGGCAACCCGGGCGTTTATTACAATAAAAATATAATACAAGAAAAGTATGTAACCCGTCTCACTAGACGATGTCTGTTCTGAGACGGGTACATAAATAGGCGTGCATGAACATATTAATACACAATTAGCATATAAAAACATATTAATTATATAAACACATACACACAAACATAACATACATACACACATACATACACAAACGTATACGCATGCATGCAGTATTCAGTTTTATTAAATTTGAGAGTTTAGCTAGCATCTAAAAACAATAACATTTCAACAAAATAATATAAAGTATTAAACTAGACATGGGTAAAACATAAGCAATATTAATAAGAAAGCATAAATCTCTAAAAATTTAAATATCGCATATATGTAAATAGAGAATCAGGATTAGACTAAGATGGGATTATTAGTAACTTGGTGATGCATTCCCTTTTTTTGTGTAGTAACCAAGTGTTGAAATATTTATAAAACCCTTTTAGGTTTTTTTGCTTCAAGCAAAAAGAGGTTTCTTTTAGGAATGTGTTGTAAATGAGAGGTGCGAGGTAGGATTCGTGCTTTTTGGCAAAGGTTGATTTAATTTTTGGGACAAGAAGTTGATTAAGCGTTTTTGCTCTTGTATTTTGTGGGTGAGTTACGTGGCATGGTGAGGATTTTATGCAGTTAATTTGAATGATCTTTTTAATGAATAGTTTCCTTATATCTAGTATGTTATTTGTAATTAGGAGATTTTCCGTTGGATGCAGATAGGGTTTTTTGAACATGATCCTAATTAATGTTTTGTGAGTTGAGTTAAGCGGCTTAATGTACTTGTCAGCGGCTCCCCCCCAGGCCGAAATACCGTAAGTTAAAAGGCTTTGACATAGAGCGTAGTAAACATTTTTTATTTGTTTTGGTGACATGATGTTCCTTATCGTTTTAAAAATGAATGATAGTTTTCGGATTTTCTTTATGAGTAAGTTAATATGACATTCCCAGTTTAATTTATGGTCCACTGTTAAGCCTAGATACTTGACATTATCTGTATGTTCTATTTGTTCGCTTTGATGGTTTGAGGTAACATAAGGGTGGAGGTATAAAGGCGAAAGGGTTTTTGGTTGCCCAGTACTGGTTTTGCTGAATGTTAGGTATTTTGTTTTAGAGATGTTTAAGGTCAGTAAATTATTGTCGAGCCAATTTTTTATTTCTAACATGCCGGTTTCCGCACTTTTGAATGCCTTTTCCCAACTTGGAGCTTTGAATAGAATTACCGTGTCATCTGCGTAACTGATAACCTTATATTCGATAGACGCCATTTTAATATCGGTAAGTTCATTTATGTAAATGAGAAATAGAAGAGGACCTAGGACGCTACCTTGAGGGACACCATACTTGATTTCTTCCGGATCACTGTAGCATTTATTTAGTTCTACTATTTGTTTTCTATTTTTAGTATAGCTAATGAACCAGTCGAGCGGCGGTCCATTGATACCATTATTTTTAAGTTTCTCGTACAGAATGTCGTGAGAGATAGTATCAAAAGCCTTGGCCAGATCTAGAAAGACTCCGATTACTTTGGCTCCTTCATCTGTGTTTTTAACAATGTAATTAGTTAATTCAGATATAGCCTGTTCAGTACTCATTTTAGCTCGAAAACCGAATTGACAATGTGAGAGTAAGTTATGTTTATCGAGGTAGGTTAATAGTCTTTTTTTCATTGCTTTTTCCAGGACTTTCGATAATGAATTTAGTAGTGAGATAGGTCTGTAGTTAGAAATTAGGGTTTTGTCTCCAGATTTGTGAATTGGCTTTATAATGGCAATTTTTAGTTTATCCGGAACAATCCCTTGGCTGAAACTTTGATTGAATATGTGCAGAAGAGGTAAAGCAATATGTTCATGCAGATTAATCAAAATTTGGTTTGAGATTTTATCCGGGCCCGGAGCGCAATGTTGCTTGAGAGATAAAATAAGTTCAGAAATTTCTTTTTTATTAAGTTTATATATATTAAACGAGTGTATTGGTTGTTTGGGAGGGCTGTATTTGGATGACAGTTGTTTTGTGTTGTGGTTATTGGTAAGTATTTTGTTTTCTAGATCTGGGCCTACGTTAGAAAAATGAGAATTAATATAATTTGCCATTTTGTATGGTTCGTTGTTTGTTTCAAGGATTTCACCATTAATTGACAATTTATTAATATTATCGCACTTTTTAGATTTTAAATAAGCTGCTTCATTTATGACTTTCCAGGTTTTTTTCGGATCATTTTTGGCTTTTTCAATTTCATTTCTGTAAAATTTAAATTTGGCTTGCTTAATTAATTTGTTACAGAGATTTCTATATAATGAATATTCGTGATTTAGTTTACTGTCGTTTGGGTTTTTATTTACTCTCATGTGCATCATGTTACGCTTATGAATACTTTTTACTAGCCCTGCTGTAATCCATGGTTTTATTTTCAATGTTTTATGAGCGTTGTTTTTGTGAGTTCTGTGTGAGGTGTGTTTGGAAGTGTACATTTCCAGTGTTAGTAGGAAAGCATTAAGAGCTTTGTTCGGGTCTTTTTCTTTTAGTGTTGAAGTCCAGGATTCATGACTTATTTCTGTCCTAAGTGATTTAAAGTCTATAACGTGATGTGTGGTATTTGTAGGCATTTTAGTTTTTTTTTCGATGTTTGATCGAATGCCGAGTGAAGTAGTGTAGTGATCAGTTACTGTTGTATGAATGATGGATGAAATGGTTATTTTTTTGGTTTTAGCAAAAATATGATCAATGCAAGAATTCGACTCAAGGGAAGTTCTTGTGGCAGAGTTTATAGTTGACTTAAGGCCATAGTGACTTAAAAGACTTAGGTATTCGTTAGTTTTCGGATTGCTATTGAGAATGTTTACGTTCATGTCACCCGCTAAGATGAGTTGTTGGGTGTTTAAATTATCATCCAGAAGTTTTTGAAGGCAATTTAGGAAAGGAGTTAGATTTTTAAAGCATGGAGGTCTATAAATAGCAAAAACGGATAGATCAGATCCTAGGGATATTTTGATGCAATTTGCTTCCGTTAGGTTTATTTCAGAGATAGAAGGATTTAGCGACTCTCTAACGAAGATAACTATCCCATCATTTTGGTTAAGTTTGGTAGTAGTATGGAAAGTCGAATATTCAGGTAAGTTGATGTCGGTGTAAGAGTCGTCTGTCCAGCATTCACTTAAAATTATTATGTCAAAGTCGGAGTCAAGGTCTTGTAAAAGAACTGTAAAGCTGTCAAAGTTCTTACGAATGCTTCTAATGTTTTGGGAGATAATATTTAACGAGTTAGTTGTGTGAAATACTTTGAAATCTTGTGTATTTTTGAATACATGTTCTTCATTATTTGGTGGTTCAAAATCTATATTAAATATTGAATCCATTTGTAATATATGGAGTTACATATATATTTAAAAGTAACAAATAATGTGATCAATTAGATAACACGCTGTAAATCGCCAACATGTTTGATGTTTATTATTTTAGAACTAATGTCAGAATTTTTTTTGGTGAGGATTTTATTGTTTTTAAACCACGTAAAAAGATAATTATTCTCTTTGGCTTTTAGCTTGGTCTTCCACAGTAGCTCTTTGAAGTAAGGGGTCAATAGTTCGCCTACAAATACGTTGTTCTCTCTTGCGTGTTTGCGGAAGTTCAAAACTGTCTGCTGTGCTTCCTCATCTTGGAGTTGTACTTTGTATCTGTAAGCTCGGTTCTCCATTTTCTGTGTTCTTTCTTGATAACGGATTATTTTTTTAATTTTGTGTGGTTCGATATTTATTTGTATCTCCTTAAATACTCGGTGTATGGTATCCATTGGTTCTTCATTAGGCAGGGTTGCCACCCCAGCAAACTCAACCCAGTTGTAGCTCAAACTAGCCTGTTCAATTTCGGCCAGTCGAGTTTCTAGATTATTAATTCTGATTTCTTTGATGTTGTTATCTTCTTCTAAGATTTCTATCTTTTTGTTTAGTTGAAGTATATTGTCAACCTTGATTGAGATATCGTCATATTGACTGCTTATAAAGTCGACACTTTTTTTCAGTTCTAACATATCAAATTCTAGATTTTTTTTAATATTTGATGTCTCTTGTTCTATTTTTGTGAATAGTTGTTGCTTAATTTCATCCATTTTTTTGTCAACATATTTTATAAATTTATCATAATGCTCTAGACCTGCATCAGTTTGTAGTGATATCTCATTTGGTTTTGATCTTGTTTGCACTTTGCTAGAAGTAGCCATTGTGATTGGTTATAGTTTTATTAAAGATGTTCAGTAATACTCGTATAACTGTATATAAAAAAAAAAGAACCAACAAAAAAAAGTTCTTCAGAATTACTCGGTTCGGCTAGAGAGGTCAAAATTCTCAACCAATCTCTCCCGATCCGGCCCGCCGCGCGGTTGGTGTTCAAATGCATACACTAATTTTTAAAAAAAATCATTTTTAGCTATAACAACTTCTATAATGTGGTATTTTTCAATCTTAGCACTATAGCTCACTGAAAAGTCACGGGCCGCCATTGATATGTAGGTAGATCAACAAACGCTGAATTTTAATGTATAAAATTAATTATGTAATATTTATTATTTGTAAAATTTATAAATCGTCACTTAAAAACGAATAAAACAGCATTACGTTGAAAACACTCTTTCATTGGTACGACTTAATCTGCTGATTATGACATCACGGATCTCGAATATGCATATGAAATTCAGGTATTGTTGTATGAATATTGGGCGACCTAGGACAATAAATGGTTGCAGGGATGGCGGTACCTATAACCGCCTCCCAAATTGAAAATGCCATTGATGTAACGTAAGAATGTCACGGCAGTAGAAGTAAGCATGTTGGAAATTATTTGGGTTTTGGTGCCGTTTGAAACATAGAAGGCGAGGAAATAGCACATATGGCCTCAACCGCAACAATCAACTAACACCATTACGTATGAGACGATTATTGGATTTTGGGGACATGATTAATCCAAATATATTTGATGATGTTGTCTTGTCATGTTACAGACACAGGTGTTAATAACAGCGACTGGCACGAACATTCTTCATATGAAATGGAGGGGGGTGTACTTCGCAATGCTGTTGGACAGTAATAATAGGAACGTCATTACCGCATGGCGTTGGTATAATACCTAATATCCATTTATTACCACATGACTGGAAAGCATTAAGCTTATTGAAAGTTTTTAAGAGCGACCTCAAAAATAAGATTACCTGTTAAAAGATAGACACTAAAAAAATCTAAAAAACTGCAATAGGACTACTGCGAATCGAAGATAAAAGGGTGAAATATGACATTGACATCAGCAATACACGGTATACAAAATTGTTTCAACAAATATTTTGGAAGTAGCACAACAGAATTAAATCGGTCCGTACTCCATACTAATACTGAAGTAAGACAAAATGTTTGGCTAAACGTGAAAAAGCTGTTTTTGAAGAGGTTGGTGAAACTCATCTTTTAGAGATAACAGCACCAAATCAAAGAAACGAGATGTAGTAAGTGTGACAGTTTTGAGAGATGCAATGCCAGTGATAGGACCTTATCTACTGAATGTAATAAATGAATCATTTAGAACTGGGAAATTTCCAAACACATGGAAAACATCTATTGTGATCCCGATTCCGAAAGTTGTCAACACCAGAAAATGTGGAAAATTTCGACAAATAAATATGTTACAAAATACGAACAGGTACTAGAAATTGTAATGAAAAAACAACACTTTGTGTATTTGAAAAATATGTCGTATTACATGACAAGCAATCAAGATTCGGGAACTATTACTCTTGCGAAGCAACTAAAAATGTAGTGATTGATACATGGAAGAAAGAAACAGCCAAAAAAAGTCACCATTGTAGCATCCTTAGATTTCAAAAGAGTATATGAAAAGATAGAAAGGAAAAAAATCATTAAAAAATTGGAAGACGTAAGTCTTTCTGACTTAGCTCTAAACCTTCAAAGAATAACTCCATGAAAGAAAACAGGTAGTAAAAGTTGAAAGTTTGGTTTGCTAACCAATTTAAAATAACTTAGGTGTTCCGTAAGGGTCGATATTAAGCTCATTTCTATTGTGTTATTGGATATGCCCAATAAAACCATCAAACAATTCAAAATTACACTATTTGCAAGCGATACATTAATCTACAAGTATATTTTGTGTAAAGAGTACATAGATGCAATAAACAAAATAAACGAATATTTAAATAATTAAACAAGTTGAAACTGAACGTAATCAAAATAAAATATGGGAAAAAGGCAATAAAACGCACAACACGGTGAAAAATTTAGCATATTATCTTGAAGTACTTACAAAAATAGTGGCACGATTTATTAAAATAAATGTAAGAGCCCTTCAGGTCGTGTTATAAACAAATAAATAAAGTGATGAAAAACCCAATGACAAAACACTTTAAGGATGACATTGATTTTGATAGAGATGTACATAGTTACGAAACCAGAAATATAAACAGTGTTAGATTGCCGCTTTTGATAAAACCAGGGTAACAGAACTGCCTAATGTTTAAAGAACTAACGATTCATGGTGAAATGCCTGAAAGTCTGAAGAATGAATGTATTTAAAAAGGGATATTATGCTTGAATAAATAATAAATGAATTTTTACCTCGTGCAAATTAGTTTACTTCTCAAATGTTGTTACTTACTCAATATTTGTTTTATATTTTAGACAATTAGCTTAATTAGCCTATTTGTTTTGTTATGATGCAGCCCGTTCATCCAGTGCGCCACTCACTAATGTACTCCACTCGATCGTAATGTAAAAGTTTTTTGGTCAGTCAAGTCAAGTGGCGAGTTAGTCATCACTCGGCCAAACTACTAGCATGGTTTAAAATCCGAACAAGGCTTAGATTTTTGTTTGCCGCTAAATAAACCCCTTCATTCATTGAAGAAGAAGATAACACTTTTAAATCTAAATGAAAATATGAAAGAAAACAAGACACAGAAAAACAGAAAAAGACAATGGTCGCAACTGGGACTCGAACCCAGACCTCTCGTCTTACCGGGACGGCGCGTTTTCCAATTTCGCTATTGCCACCTTCTGTCAAACCGTCATATTTGTCAATCTCATATTTCAAATATTTAGAATCATTAATATTATCTTCAACTAGTTCTTTTTCCATATTATAGGCAACTACTCTTTTTATTGGAAACAATCATTCAAAGAATTGGTTTGTAACCTGAATAGCGTCTCGGATAAATGTATCCGAATTTATTCATATGGAACTATTGACTTTTATGAAAGTCTAAATGAAGTCCCTTCATTCACTTTGTAAACGTTATATTGTGAAACTTTTCTTTTTAGATCTAATTAAACAAGAGTGTATTTTTGGTCAATTGACTTTTTAAATATGTCCCTCCCAAATACACACATATATAAAAGAGAAAAACAGTAATTAGCTAGATGCCTACAAGTTTTACCCTTGGAAATTTAAAAAATTGTGAGTTCATTGTCACTGGCTGAAGTATGTCATGAATTCACATGAAGCAGCTCGTAGCACCCATAACACACTCTAGAAATATAAAATATCTCGGCATTGAAATCGATGAAAATCTTCGATGGGACTCTCACATAAATAGCATTACAAAGAAATTAACAAAGCTCATGTATTACTTTAGAAACATACGCAATATACTAAATAAAAATGATCTATATAAAGTCTACTACGCTCTTTGCCAATCACGCTTAGAATATGGGATCATTGGATGGGGATCTGCCTCAAACATTCACATGAAGCAGCTCGTCAAAACGCAAAAAGCAATAATAAAAATAATCCTGAAGGTACCTTTTTTAACTCCATCAAAAGAATTTTTTTAAAAATTCAATGTGTTCAGCATTATAAAACTGTACGCAAAAAATGCACTACTTAAATTTAAAGAAAAAAAAGAGTACCTTGATGACCAACACACCTATACTGCAAGGACAAAATCATCAAATCTACTAAACATTCCAAAATTAAATACAACTTTTGGTCAGAAAAATCATCATTTCCATGCTACAAAATCATACAATGCCCTTCCAATCGAAATTAAAAACACCATGGAGATACTAAAGTTCAAAAAAGATATCAAATTATGGCTAACTAAACACGAAGATGAGGAAATCATAAAAATTATAAAATAACACCAACGCAACTTACAGATAAAAAACATAAACACTTTTTAGCTTGTCTATTTCTATTTTGTGGAAACGAACAAATTAGATGAGGAGGAATTTATGACCAACACCCATACAAACAACCTTCAGTCCGCCTCGGAACAGGAAAACCTAGTGAGGAGGACTGAGAACAAAATACTTCACTCTATATGTTTTTAATTTACCTCATATTGTATTTTTTACCTTACTTGACATTGTCGTTAAATAAAAAAAAATAAAAAAAAATAAAAATTTACCAATTACTTTATTAAAAATATATCCACCAAATTCATTAACAATTCCATAAGATAACAGGTCATTATTGAACTAACATCATGACTTAAGTAAATTAAAAAAAATATTTTACTCAAATTTATTGTTTAATGGAAAATAAATGTTGGTTATTAGTTATTGTACAGCTCATTGGCTATTATTAGGAGGCGGCCACGCGGTGGCTATTACAGGGCCGTACTCTAGAGAAAACACAACTTAATTTTAAACACGCAAAAAAGCGTAGGTACCTAATTTATTAGTATTAATACTTATTTTTAAATAGGCAGCCAGAGGTGCCTTTATCCAATACGTGCCAATATCTTTTTCTGATTTTTCTGTCTCCAGTTTTTCGATTGAGTTTCGCTAATATTGTCATTTTATTAAATATGTATTCCAATTTGAGGTTTTGACGTTAAAAATAAAAATAAATATTTTTTATGTGAATACCGCACAAGAGTCCCAATTGCTTCCAACCGTCTTGTGAGGAGATGACATCTCAATCGGGGTGTATTGTGAGGCTAAAGGTGGTAAAGGGGGGAAGGAGATGGGTAAGAGGAAGGTTGGGAATCACCTGGCCATTCAGATCCGGTCATCAAACACGACCAAAGTCATTTCAAGCAACGTTTGAATTCTGAATGGTGGTCTCACACCAGGCTGATACTGAGAGTTTCTTCCACTCTGGAACGCACCGAAAAAATACTACATTATTATCTTATACAGGGTGTCCGGGGGTTAAGTGCATTTACTTCGGGAGGTGATTCTACATGATAGTATAAGTAAAAAAGATAAATAACTTTTTTCGAAATTCCAACTTTTAGGGGTACTTTTTTGGTAAAAAGATAAAATTAGTCCGGCGTGTGCGACTAGCATTATTATTCTCCGTTGTTACGATACGGGCAAATATGAAAACCATACAACGTTGCCACAATCGCGCCCGACAAGCTAACAGCAACTTTATCGACTAAGTTTTACCTTACAGTAAGGATTTTTAGTAGGTATGTCTTTTTGTATGGAAAAAAAGTAATTTTTATGGAATTTCGGAAAAAGTTTTTGATCTTTTTTACTCATACTATAATGTAGAATCACATCCCAAAGTTAATGCACTTTACCCTCCGACATCGTATATAAATAACACCCTGTATAAAAATAAATATTTTTGTTTTATTTGTTCTATTTTATGCGCTGTCATACCGTTCATCCAATTACGATGAAACTTTAGTGATAGGTATGCTATGCGCACGCCCGTGAAGGTTATAGGCTTTATGTAATGGTAAGCTCTGGCGTTATGAAATTTGTATAAATGAAAATTTGTTTATTTTAGCGGCAGGGAAAAAAAGCAGTAAGAGGAGGGAACGGGAGAGGTGGGGTTCGCGGGAGGGGTGACAAGGGAGGGGGAAATCGGAAAAGGTGGAAGGGGAATACGGGATAGGGAGGGGACTAGGACGGGAAAGAACAAGCAGGCAGAATCAATTTATTTCTTTCATTGCAACGCATGCCGGGTACCAGCTAGTTTTTAATAATTTTAAAATTTACGCGTCTGACATTTGTCACGTGAGAATGGGTCATTCCTACGACTCGTTCTTGGGTTCAACAGCTCGGCTCTGGAAGAAGAAGAAGAAGAAAAACCTATGTCATCTTTATACGTCGGGATTTGAACCCGTGACTACCAGATTGCTAGTCAAGACTCTTACCCCTCGATAGCACAGGCCGTAGATTTTTTTTCAATAGCTCCATACAGGAGGCCCTGAGGAAAATATTTTCCCTCAGAACCTATGTCATCTTTGGAGATGCTTTGTGGAAGGTCTTTTAAAGGAAAAGAAGAAAAGGAAGTTCTGGGAAGGATAAGGTATGAGGGGTGGGTAGGAATCTGGGGTCAGTGAGTCTAGGAGGGACGGACGTGTGAAACCATCCCTCTCAATGCGGTGCAAGGTGATGGCTCGAGAGCGCTCTGTTGAAAAGGCCAAATGGTATCCCTCAACCAGTCTCTCCCGATCCGGCCTGCCACGCTGTAGTGGGCAGAAGCGTCCGCCGCCAAGAACCAGACAAACCTCACTCGGGCCCCGAGCACCCCTGCCACCCCAGGTGAACCCGGGCACCCCTGCTAAGCACCAAACGTAGCGAACCACTTGGGGTGACCTATGGCAGAGGTGTTGGTTATTCAATAAACGGTTCCTGGGGCGACGGTACCCATACCCGTATAATTTGGAAGACGGGTATGGGTACCGCCATCCCGCGAACCATTTATTATTGATAAGAGATTTCTTAAAAATACTGCCAACATATTACAATAATAAATAAATTGTAATTATTTTTCAATACTAATTCGTATTGGGTTAAAACTACGAAAACCCTTCCGGTTGCTCGTGTATTTCGTAAAGCATTGTTTTTATAGAAAAGAAGCAGACAATAAGTATCTTTTCTTTTCCGTATGTTTTGTATTGAAGAGAAAGAGATGTA
The DNA here is from genome assembly GCA_936435175.1 of Glyphotaelius pellucidus. Taxonomy (NCBI): domain Eukaryota; kingdom Metazoa; phylum Arthropoda; class Insecta; order Trichoptera; family Limnephilidae; genus Glyphotaelius; species Glyphotaelius pellucidus. Next base: position 24,465,150 of record OW386558.1, on the reverse strand, counting down.
AATAACATTATATTCACATTTTATAATATTGCAAATAATGGTATCATATTTCGTGTTATCTTTTAAGAACTGCAGCTACCAAAACGAGTTAAGTAATTTTTGGCACCAAAAGAACAGAGTGGAGTATACGATGTTATGTTATTTTAGTTTAATTGGTTTATCCCTTTCCATTTCAACTCAACTTTTATTTATATCGTAAATCTTTTTTATGTCGAATCGCAGTAGCGCTGACACGTGTGTACTAGTGCCAACAACGAAACTGAAACATCTTTATAATTAAGTTTTATATCTATTTCTTTGTACTTTGTTTAATATTTCATTAAAATAACACAATTGATATCACACAACCTTCAAACTGAAAATCCAATATATTTGTATGCGCAAAATTGTTGTGTATACGAATTATTCACTGTTTGAAAACCAATTTCGTCAAAAATAATGCAAAATTTAAAATGTGTTCACACCAAGCCTCTCGCCGATGCGCGCTCGCTTACACAAGCCACCTGCAAAAACTACACTGTGTTAAAAACGAATTTGTCCCGTTAAATAACGAAAATTTAATTTTTAATATTTAATTAAATGAAGACATTATGAGCGAAACTCAATCGAAAATCTGGAAACAGAAAAATCAGAAAAAGATATCGGCACCTCTGGGACTCGAACCCAGGACCTTCCTACTTTCCGGGTGGTTCCCAACCCGGAAAGTAGGAAGGTCCTGGGTTCGAGTCCCAGAGGTGCCGATATCTTTTTCTGATTTTTCTGTTTCCAGATTTTCGATTGAGTTTCGCTCATAATGTCTTCATTTAATTAAATATTACAGTTTGAGGTTTTACTCGTAAAGTTAAAATAATAAATAAGAAAATTTAATTGTTTTGCCTTTAATAATGAGCGGCTCTGGAATTTTGTGTTTTGCCTCGGCTGGCCGCACCATAGTTATTATTCATGTCGTAACGTAAAATAAGCCTATAATAATTAACACCAAACACATTTAATTTAAATATGTTTTCCCTAAAGAAATGTAATAGGCCGTACAGTTGTAGAAATTGTGTCGAAGAACGTCGTCTGTGTCGCGTATATTTAAAAATAAACTGCGTATCTCAAAAGTTCCTTCCATAAAATGCTTTCATGCACAATAATATTTTCTTAAATAAAAACATTGTTTCATGCTTCATTTTACAATAAGTTATATAATTATAATTTATTACGAAGTTCAGATTAAAAATATCATTAAATAATAGTGGTTCGTTTTTTTCGGAGATATTTTAAACTTTTCGCATAAAGTGCATCTGATCTTGAAGTTATTTTTAACAAAACTGGTGGTGTAGAGAACTTTTTTTTCACCTTTTTCTAGCGGTTTCGGAAACCAATTTTTTTTTTTTTTTAATTGCCGGCAACCCGGGCGTTTATTACAGTAACAATATAATACAAGAAAAGTCTGTAACCCGTCTCACTAGACGATGTCTGTTCTGAGACGGGTACATAAATATGCGTGCATGAACATATTAATACACAATTAGCATATAAAAACATATTAATCCTATAAACACGTACACACAAACATAACATACATACACAAACGTATACGCATGCATGCAGTATTCAGTTTTATTAAATTTAAAAGTTTAGATAGCATCTAAAAACAATAACATTTCAACAAAATAATATAAAGTATTACACTAGACATGGGTAAAACATAAGCAATAAGAAAGCATAAATCTCTAAAAATTTAAATATCGCATATATGCAAATAGAGAGTCAGGATTAGACTAAGATGGGATTATTAGTAACTTGGTGATGCATTCCCTTTTTTTGTGTAGTAACCAAGTGTTGAAATATTTATAGAATTGCTTTGATATAGTGCCTTACAGCGTTCCAGGTCTGGTCTCTACTCAACAGTTTCTGCAAATCTTTCCCCAGTTTAGTTTGATGTTCGCTCTGAAAATACCGTCAGTGTCTTGTGCCGCAATCTGAGTACATGCCCCAGTCACCTAATATGCGACTTTTCCATAAATACTGGCAGGAGTTTGATGTAAGCAATTAGTCGCATCTATTTTATGACAGCTGCTCTTCTTTAAAATCTCAACGCACCCTCTAGTTGAACATTCGGACTTGGTAACCATATTTAAGGGTTTACGTTCGTTGACTTATCTACTGGGGTATAATTAAGAACTACATTATTATATTCATACAATTACATTGCTTTTTTTAATTTCTTTGTTTTATGTTCTTAATTGTTTAGTTGGTGAAAGTCTTTAGGAAGGCATAGCAAAAACAAACTCAAAACTAAACGCCCGCACGATGAAGTTACTGGTTGCTGAAACAATGCTAGATGCTGTTCAGCCAATGATTATAGTTTTGCTCTTGAATGGAATTCCTTTCACGATCATTCAAAACAATGAGTCTCAGGAATACAAAATTAAAACACAGAAGATCTTTGTGATATACTCTGTTATTGGATATTCTCTTTATTTGTGGAATATTTATCGTATTTCTACAACGGATGAGACTGCTATCGGCCTCATCAACGGATCCTCTCTGTTCAGGTTTGGAGACCGGTTCAAAATATACTCGGACTTCTTTATATTGCTGGTGATCATTACACATTCCATATGGAAGAAAGATGTGTTTTCCACCATCATGAGTGAACTGCTTGACATCGACAATACTTGGAAAGTCCTTGGCGTGACTAAAAACTACACCAGAATCAAAAGAAAGATCTTTTTTGCCTTGTTATTTCAGGGTATCGTGCATTTCGGTCAAGCCATAACCTTTTCTGTATTGATGTATTATTGGATGAACAGAAACGCCTTTTCAATAATATTCGCCATGACCGCCCCGGGGTATACTTACACCTCCCTGCTGACCATGTATAACACCAGTCTGGGTCACGCCAGATTTAGTCTGGTGATCATCAGCTCAGAACTGGAGCTAATTTGTAAACACACATTGCTGACGAAGAGTGGCGCTAAGAAAGCTTGTTTGAACGTGGAAGAAACTTGCACGAGACAGAAGAAATTATTGGAAGAGTTACAATCCTCATCTAGAGACACAATAGTGGACCAAAGACTAACTTTGTACTGGAAGATATACGACAGGGTGTGCGATTACTACGACTCTCTTAATCGTGTCTACTTTATTAAATTGGTTCTTATATATGGCGTTTCTTTCACGTCGATGGTAATCAATCTATTTATTGGATTGAACGCGGTAGGGTGGATTGTGAAGGACAGAGGGGACGAAAATGCTGTCTTTTTCATGTTCTATTCCTTCTGCCAAGGAGTAGTGAACATCGTCAATATATTCTTGACAATATTTGTTTGTCAACTCTCTCAAAATTCTGTAAGTCTTTATTATAACTATAAGAATTGTATTATTTTATTACGGTTACAAGAAAAAAAAAATTAAATGTAATTTATATATTTTTACATATAAAATGGTGTTCGAAAGAGAAAGTACGGAAACAGCATGTGATATAGTTGTGAATGATGCATACTTGAAGCAGGTGAACGAGTTTGTGTATCTGGGTAGTGAGTGTTACGAGAGATGGGAAGGCTGATAGAGATATCGAAAGAAGGGTAAATGCCGGTAACTCCATTAATGGAAGACTGAACGCCGTTAGCACCAACAAAAAACTGTCAAAAGAAGCGAAGCTAGCCGTTCATATTGGAGTGCTGATACCTACCCTGATGTATGGTAGCGAGGCATGGTACTGGCAGAGGAAGGATAAAAGTAAACTGAATGCTGTTGAAATGAGATCCCTGAGGCATATGTGTGGTAAAACCATGAATGATCGTGTGAGAAATGTGGAGATCCGCAAAGAATGTTAGGCTGATGTAAGCATAATGAGTAAGATTAAGAAACGGACACTCAGATGGTTTGGGCATGTAGAGAGAATGAACGAAGAAAGTACTTTTAGAAGAATTTATGACGCAAATATGAATGGTAGAAGAAGTCGGGGACGCCCGAAGAAGAGCGATCAAGTGAATCAGATACTTGAGTCGAGCCATTTCAAAAGTCAGAATTTTTTTTTTTTTTTTTAAGTTTTCTTTATTCATTGAAATGTTGGTTACATAAATTTTAGAATTTTTCGACCACCATGCTAGGCACATGCCCGTGTTGTGGTGGTCGAATAATAGAAGAGTATGTCTGAGACGATGTAGATAGATTACCTTTATAAACTTTTAACATTTCCATATCCCTTCTCTGATCCGTGGTATTTTTTCGTTAAATATCATTAAAATTCATTCATCTGATCTACTTTAATCCCATCGATTAAGATTACTTGAAATTTGTTGAATGAATATTTAACTGGACCAGACGTCCGTCTGTAGGAGGTTTTAACTGGGCGCGCAAACACTCTTGGAGCCCAGCGGTCTAGCACAAGCTATTTCCGTAACCTTTCCTGCATTAGACACAGAACGACGATAGATGATACCCTTCTAAGGCATTACTTAACTGACATCTGTTGAGACACCTGAAGAATACATATAACTATATACACTTACGACATCTGTTGAAGGAATTTTATGAGAGTAGGTTCACAACCGAATTAATTCGTTAGTGCATAGACACGAACGATGAAAGATGATACCCTTCTTAGGCATTACCTAATTGACATCTGTTGAGACACCTGAAAAATACATATAACTGTCTATACTTACGACATCTGATGAAGGAATTTTATGAGAATAGGTGCACAACCGAATTAATTCGTTAGTACGTATACACGAACTACTATAGATGATACTCTTCTAAGGCATTACTTAACTGACATCTGTTGAGACATCTGAAAAATACATATAACTATTTTTTCTAACGATATCTGGTGAAGGAATTTTATGAGAGTAGGTTCGCAAATGAATTAACTCGTTAGTGCATAGACACGACGATAGATGATACTCTTCTAAGGCACTACTTAACTGACATCTGTTGTGACACCTGAAACTACATATAACCATATATACTTACGACATCTGTTGCAGGAATTTTATGAGAGTAGGTTCACGACCCAATTACTTCGTTAGTTCATAGACACGAACGATGATAGATGATACTCTTCTAAGGCACTACTTAACTGACATCTGTTGAGACACCTGAAAAATACATGTAACCATCTACACTAACGACATCTGATGAAGGAATTTTATGAGAGTAGGTTCACAACCGAATTAATTCGTTAATGCATAGACACGATGTATGATACTCTTCTAACGCATTACTTAACTGACATCTGTTGAGACACCTGAAAAATACATATAACTATCTATCTATACTAACGACATTTGTTGAAGGAATTTTATGAGTAGGTTCACAACCAAATTAATTCGTTAGTGCATTGACACGAACGACGATAGATGATACTCTTCTAAGGCATTACTTAACCGACATCTGTTGAGACACCTGAAAAATACATATAAATATCTTTACTTACGACATCTGTCGTAAGTATAGATATTTCGTGTCAGGGAAACGCCACAATTTCTGTGGTGAACTTGTTATTACGTTCGTACGGCAAGCAGGCATAAATTTCGAGTTTGAAAAAATAGTTTAAAATGTAATGTGATGATATTTTTCCTGTTGCAGGTTTATAAAACATGTACTCTGATTAATAAAATGATGGTAAAAGAACAAAACAAAACAATTTTGAACAGGGTAAGTATCTACCAACTGGCTTCTTCTTTAATATAATTTTAAAAACATGTAATTCTTAGGATGGGTTGCTTCAAAAAATTTGACGAATTTGTCAAATATTTGACGTTAATTTTCACGTTCTGTGTAAGTTCTATTCAAGTTCTGTGATGATTACAGTTTTATGAATCAGCTGGCCTATGATAAAATAACAGAACTCGAATAGAACTTACACAGAACGTGAAAATTGACTTCAAATATTTGATGAACTCATCAAATTTTTTGAAACAGCCCGTCCTAAATGTATTAAAATTAAGTGACTACAACGTCCGAAATTACCAAGTCTAATCAAAAAGTATTCGACCTGAGGCAGAAAAAAATCACCTTCCACTGGAGACTCTACAAAGCCTCGGTCATACGGAACAAATTTGTATTTGAATTTCTTCACTTAAAAAAATCCCTACTTTTTTTTTTTTTTTTACATTAACTCCACACAGGAGGCCCTGAGGAAAAAATAATTTCCCTCAGGGCCTATGTCATCTTTGAGGATGCTGTGTGGAGGGTGTTTTTGAGGAGAGGAAGGAGTGAACATGGGTCTTGAAGAGACCCATATTGTAGGAGGGAGGAAACACAGAGGCCGGCAAATCGTTCCACAGCCGAGCTGTTGAACTCAAGAACGAGTCGTAGAAACGACCCGTTCTCATGTGACTAATGTCAACCGTGTACAAATGTTGAGCGCGCGTTTGGCGTGTTTCCCGACTATGCACCGGTGCCGAGGGGATCAATGACGCTAGTTCCTCGGAGCATCTTCCATTGTAATACCGGTAGAACAAGGACAGCATTCCCACCTGGCGCCTGTGCTCTAAAGATTGCAATCCGTTAGTTAAATTAGGAGAATCTATCAAACGGACCGCCCGTTTCTGCACAGAGTCAAGGGTTTTTTTCAGGTATTTTGGGGCTCCAGACCAGAGGTGGCTGCCAAATTCAACCGTGGGGCGCACTTGCGATTTGTACAGGGCTAGCAGTTGTGTACTATTAAAGTATCTGCGTGCCCTGTACAGTATGCCCAGTTTCTGAGAGGCTAACTTAACTCTGGCCTCGATGGAGCCCCCGTACCTGAGCTGGTCACTTAGAGTTACACCAAGCATATCAATGGAAGGCCTGTTCGGGAGAATGCTTCCAGTAATCTGGCGGTAATCCGCACAGTGTTTCGTTTCATGCAAGCTGGACGGTAAAAATTCTAACAAGTACTTGTAACCCACGGGTGGGGTGTATTTAACCATAATATGAATCAGATTTGATTAAAATTTAAAAAAAAAAATTATTGATAAAAATATTTGTTTATTTATAATATGCGAAAATGCAGACTGATAAGGAACGAAATGACTTACTTTTAGCGGAGATTCCTGACATTAATTGAAGTAAAACTATACATTAAATATTGGTCTCCAGCGACATTTTTATTTGCTTTAAACATAATTGGCGTTTCTGATTTGCTGCCAAAACAACAGGTTTTTATTTGTGAATTTGGCGGCGTTGAGTCACGCCGGCCAACGTTAGAGACAGCCGTCTTACCAGACATTGGTGTTTTCTGCGTCATAATGATGTAGTATTTGAAGCCAGTGAAATTGTTTCAGAATGTGCGGTTGTAGTTCGTTTTTTAAATAATTAATTATGAATGAAATTATTAGAACCAGAAATTTTCGTACGACAATCAGAATCGTCAAAAAAGTACATATCTTCCAAACATTTTTATTTATTTATTTTTCTCTTCATACTAATATTACAAGATATTGTATGTTGTCCTCTACACTAGGAATGCACCTGTGTTGTGGAGCACAGATCTTCAAATTTTTATCATGTAGTACATTATTCATAGTTTATGAAAATACCCCATTCCTGTCTGTAAATCTCGTATTTACAGGAAAATAATAAAATTAGCTTGTTGCGGGTTTGTGCGGGAAATATCAATATTTGAAATAAAAATGTTTTTCTTCTATTTGAACCTCACTTCTCTTTAAAAAAACGAAAATTATAATTTTTTTGAGACATGCGAAAATTTTGTATGATATTTTACAATTCTTTTGTACGTTTTTTGTAATTAAAAAAAGTTTAAATAAAGATTGATCAAAAACTGTAGGAGCTGGAGGTTACACAAATTTGAAAAAAGTAGTTTCGAGAAAAATTAGTTTTAAATACAAGTGGTAGTAAAATAGTAGTGAATTGACGTGGAATTTTGGTTTGAAATTTTCTGAATATATTTTTGAATTCATGATAAAAAAATAATTTTTGAAGCCCCTACACCTATTTCTCTTCCTTAATGAACAACTCATAAACATAATTACCATGCTTTTGGACTTTGTTATTAGCCAACCCAAGCTTTCAATATCCCAATAAAAAATGCATTTGCCACACCATGCATTTTGGAGGTTCAGGGCGGTCATCGTTAAGAAATTCCATAGTGATTTACATACCTTCTTGCTTGTACGGGGCGAATCACAGTGCACCGACAGGAAGAATTTTTAACATCTGCTGGAGTTCCCTCTCCCCTCAATGGTGCAATTTTTAAAATAGGATGAATATTTTATGGACTGACCTCGTTTGTTCCCACACACGTTGTTTTGAAATAAAGTTCTTGAATTTGTTTTGATTATTTTTATGAAAAATTTGGTGGTGGAAAAAGACCACTGATACTTTTGAATATATTTAACATGTCTTACTAAGGAATTTATCTATTATGAATATATTTTTAGCTTCATCAATTTTCCACACACATGTTGCAGCGCCGCCCAGAGTTTTTCGCCCTCGGACTGTTCCGGATAGACAACACTTTGCTGTTTACGGTGAGACATTCAACAAACATAAATTAAAGAATACCCCTGACTACATAATATCAATTTAAGGGGGTATTCATTATTAATGAAAAATTCGAATATTTTCGATAACGATGCTTAATACGAGGTCCTTTTATTATTTTCAGATTTTTATTTTTTAAATATTTTGATACGTGGATATGTTTTTCAGATTGCTGGTTCTACGACGACGTATTTAATTATATTATTACAATTTTATATTGCCAATTGAATAAGTAAATTGTTATATGCCTTGTCTTGTCGTGGCTACTTATGATTTATTATATAAATATTAATATTATAAACTAATATCAATCAATACGCAAGTTTTTTTTTTAATAAATTTTATAAAATTGATTATTATTTTGTTTTGCAACCACAAACTTCAATCTTAAGGAGAGGGGAAGGCGAGGAAAGATTTAGGAGAACGCGGTAAGGGGGAGGGGGAATATGATAAAGGACACACAGGAGAGGTGTGACGGAAGAGTGGAGGACAAGGGAGGGGCAGAAGGAGTGATTACGATGATTATGATGATATGGTGAAGGAGTGATTGTGGAGCATAGTAGCGGCAGGGGAAAGCAGGAAGTAAATTTGGAAAATCCATGCTTTTCACAAGGACAGCTTTATGTGGTCTGCTAACGCGTCGGAAAACCTTCTGATTTATTAGTGCATGCAACAGAGGAAAACAAAAAGTACGTCGATAAACATAATTTAAACACGAACACTTTATTTCTTTGAGTGGCATGGCAACTGTGGCCTGGTGATGCCAGAGCTCACCATTATGTACAGAAACCACAGTGTGCGCACAACAAATCATCAAAATTTCATCTCAATCGGATGAAAGGCAAAAGAAACGCATACGAGACAAACGAAGGAATTTTTATATATAAAGATTTCAAAAGCCAATTTATCCAAACCAACATTTACTAATACAGGATTGACACATTTCGAAGAAATTTTTTTTACTTGCTTCCTTCCGGCCTAATGTATATATATATACTCGTATTTTTACGTGAACTATTTTATGTCAGTAAGGTTTTTTACATGTACAATTTTAAAAAAATTTCAGTAGGTTTATTAGTAAAACTATTATATTATTCAGGCAATATATTATTCAAGCAAATAATTTAGCATTGGCTCATCATGAAATCCATTGTATTATCATTAAGTTCATATCCAGTATCCTTTTCACAATCATTATTGCGTCCAAAGTAATATTATAATGACTCCCTAATTGGTCCTTCCCTGGTGCTATTAGATCAGTAATTTTGCTCACCGGAACAAATGATACATTTGCGATGTTGATAATTGTATGTGATTCATAATAATTGTTTAATGGTGGTCGGCGCTCGAGGCTAGGGAAGTGTACCAGACGACGGGTGAAAGTTCTCCAGAAGACTGGCTGTCAGCGATGTCCGTGGTTAGAGCGGTGCTAGAACCACTGTTGGCTCCATGCCGAAGCGTGTACAAGATCCATTTCACGTGCATGCGGCTGCTTGGTTTGGGCTGGTTGCGCCTTCCATCAGAGTGCAACTTCAACTCATTCCCCTTTTCCTACAAGTGCTACTCTGTTTGTTCCCTTTTCTTCTGGTACATCTTATTCATATCCTGCGTCTGGGCAGACGTTCCCAACAGAAGCTTCGCCGAACTCCTAAGCTATTTACACATCGTGTTCACTTTCACAATTTCCACCATCAAAATATTCACTTTCATGAAACATACTCAAATATTTCAAAGAATAATTTACACGCTGGAAATTGAGACTGTCAAGCGATTCCACAGTGAGGTTATTCGAGAAAAATGTAGGAAACAATGCATTATCTTGACCATGTTGTTTATAACATTTTCAAGCGCCACCATATTGGGTTATGTAGCGAAAGGGATACTGGATAGCCTGAAGCGCGATGGATGTTCCTTGGCCACCCTGCCTTTCCCCGTGTGGGTGCCTTTCTGCGCGTCCTCGGGGCCGCTGTACGCGCTTGTCTTTGCATACACTATAATCAGCTTCTCGTGGTGCGGCTTTTCAAGTCTCTTCATTGACCTGACGGTTGCGTGCATCATGCTTCAGCTGCGTGCTCAACTGCAAGTGCTGTGCACCGCGCTCGAGCGACTCCAGCTGTTGGCGGCCGATCGGTGCCGGCGAGCGGAAGCCGACCTGGACACAGACATATATACCAAGGACGTTGATGAGATCCAGTCCGATACGACGCTATTCAGCCTGGTTAAACGATATTATTCTAGACACGATTTGAGGGAAAAAATGAATTTCTTTAAAAAGAAATGTATCAAAGAAATAATTGAACAGCACATTGTATTAATCGAGTAAGTTCTATTTTTTATTTCTACAAAATATAAATTTTGATTTTATTGGAACAACTTTTGATGCCATAGTCACAATATTCTCTACAAATCAATGTTTGTACTATAATCAATAATTTTAAATAAGTTTCAAGTTGACACATCTATGGGAATAAGTGAAGTTGAGGATATTGTAAAGGACTAACATACCCTTTTCTTCTGATTTTTTTGTTGATGTGAATCGGTCTTATGAACTTGAGGGATCTTGGTGATATTCACTGCAAAATCATATATAAAAGATTCGAAATTATACCCACCGAGGGAGTACCAGGTGGTCTCTGCCCAGATTTCTTAATTGAGTTCATATAAATCGCACTGAGAGATCGAATTGTTGTTCTTTGCACGGGCTTCATTAACAGGCCTGTACATGACTTATTATTGCAAATGTCACACACGCAGGTAATGGCCGTACACTGTCAGGTAGGGACAGATATTTGGATAACAGTTTGGTTTAGAGGGAGATGTTGTTAAGAACTTTCTTAGAAGGTGGGAAATTAGGAAAGGCGTTAAACTCATTGAATTAATGTAGCAGGCTGGATTGATGGTGTCCACATAAGAATTCACATTCCACATAAAATGTTCCAAACTGTGCATAAATTGTATGATCACCAAAAGTTATAATTTGAAGTCTTTACGTCAACATGTAATTTACACTTGCGTTCGAAAATACGAACAAAATAGAACTTAATCGAATTAACTTAACAACATAATAGAACTTAAACGAATTAACTTAACAACATAATAGAACTTAATCGAATTAACTTAACAACATAATAGAACTTAATCGAATTAACTTAACAACATAATAGAACTTAATCGAATTAACTTAACAACATAATAGAACTTAATTACGATGAATACTTGGAGCAGGTGGATGAGTTAGTGTATCTGGGTAGTATATTTACGAGAGATGGGAAGGCTGATAGAGATATCGAAAGAAGGGTAAATGCCGGTAACTCCATTAATGGAGGGCTGAATGCCGTTGGCGTTAATAAAAAACTGTCAAAAGGAGCGAAACTAGCAGTCCACAATGGAGTCCTGGTACCTACCCTGATGTATGGCAATGAGGCATGGAACTGGCAGAGGAAGGGTGAAAGTAAACTGAATGCTGTAGAAATTTATTTATTTTTTATTTATTTATTTATATTCTTGAAATGTGATCCCTAAGGCGCATGTGTGGTAAAACCATGTATGATCGTGTGAGAAATGTGGAGATCCGCAAAGAATGTAAGGCTGATGTAAGCATAATGAGTAAGATTAAGAAAGGGACCCTCAGATGGTTTGGGCATGTAGAGCGAATGAACGAAGAAAGTAGTGTAAGAAGAATATATGACGCAAATGTGGATGGTAGAAGAAGTCGGGGACTCCCGAGGAAGACATGGCACGATCAAGTGAATCAGATACTTGAGTCGGGCCATGTCAAAAGTCAGAATAATAGAAGAGTATGTATGAGACGATGTATTAATGTGAGTGAAGCAAAGAGTGTGTGCCAGGACCGAGTTGTTTGGCGGTCCGTCCTCTCTGTCTACCCCTGCGGGGAAACGTTAGTTAGTTAGTTAGTTAGAACTTAATCATAATAACACACTGCTTGCTTGTTGAAGGTTATCACTGCACTGGTTTGCAATTTCAACAAGGAGGTAGAAGGAAGTATGTAGGTATGGACGAACGTAGATGGGTAGGAATGTAAGACAAAGGACAGGAATATTCTCAAACAAATGTATGTAGTTGGATTAACACCCATCAATTTAACATTATATTTTCATTTTCACGTTTTCTTTTTCAGATGTGTAGAATTACTAGAAAACAATTACAGTATTGGGTTTCTGATTCAAATGATGGTTAGTCTGTTGGCATTGTGTTTCACCTTCTGCGCGGCGACTACGGTAAGTGTGTATATCATTTTACGAATTAATTTGCAACGAAACTGGATAAGTAATTCAATGCTTGACATTTATATTAATGTTTCCAGAGAAAAAAAGACGAGGATTTTAGTTTGGTCGTGAGAATGAGCGTGTTGTGCGTCGCTCTACTCATCCAGCTCGGAATCCAATGTCTCCCCGCAGATGGCATAAGAGAACAGGTAAAACTAGATATATTTAAATATATATATATTATTTTATATATATATTTTTTTTCTTTTTTTTTTTTTTTATTTAACTTAAAAATGGTACATATTGTAGTAGTACTGATCTTCCATTAATTTTAAATAATAACTTTTTTTTACATTAACTCCACACAGGAGGCCCTGAGGAAAATAATTTCTCTCAAGGCCTATGTCATCTGGGATGCTGTGTGGAGGGTCTTTTTGAGGAGAGGAAGGAATGAACATTGGTCTTGAAGAGATCCATGTTGTAGGAGGGAAGAAACACAGAAGCCGGCAAATCGTTCCATAGCTGAGCTGCTGAACTCAAGAACGAGTCAAAAAAACGACCCGCTCTCATGTGACAAATGTCAGCCATGTACATGTTGGGCGCGCGTTTGGCGTGTCTCCCGACTTTGCACCGGTGCCGAAGGGATCAATGACGCTAGTTCCTCAGAGCATCTTCCATTAAAATACCGGTAGAACATGGATAGCATTCCCACCCGACGCCTGTGCTCTAAAGATTGCAATCCGTTCGTTTAGGTGGGAGAATCTATCAAACGGACCGCCCGTTTCTGCACAGAGTCGAGGGTATTTTTCAAGTATTATGGAGCTCCAGACCAGAGGTGGCTACCAAATTCGACCGTGGGTCGCGCTTGCAGGGTTAGCAGTTGTGTACTATTAAAGTATCTGAGGGCCCTGTACAGTACGCCCAGTTTTTGAGAGGCTAACTTTACAACTTTACTGGTTTGTTTGAGGCGCCGTATCCTCGCTCGGAAAGAAGAAGATGGAGGGATAAGTAATTACGAATATTTAATGTTTAATAAAACACGACTCGTTTAGAATAGAGCAAAAATCTCATGGGGGTTGTCTAAAACAACATTCACAGAAACACTGTGATTTTTTTCATACATATAACTCGTTAAATAATAGAGCATTAATTCGGAGCATACTTTGTGAATTTTTCCTTTCGATGGGATTTCATACAATTTGCGTTTGGGCTTGGGGAATGTATAGATTTTATCTTCAAAAATAACATATATTTTTTTAAGAGCCTAAAAACTTCAAATGTTCAAAAAAGATATGCAAGAAATCGGTAAAAATTCGGGTAGCGGCGACTTAAATGAAAACTTCTTAAGCACCGTTTTAATTTTAAACTCGATGAAACGAAAAATAGCGGCACTAAAAAGAGACGAACACATACATACATCTGTACGATTTAGCCTGCGATCGAATGAGATGGTATTATCGGTCTCCTTTTTGTGCGGTGCTTCGTAGCCTCCCAAATCTTCTCTACTTTAGTTTTTTAAATGTTTCACTTAAATGAAGTGCACACTCTTATTTTTATGCCTATGTCTTCTTTAGGAATGCTGTGTGGAGGGTCTTTTGGCGGCGCAGTTCCTTCGTTCCTTTCCCATAATTCGTGGTTCGGTTCGCGTCACGTTACATGCGTGTATGCAGCCTTAGCTTCGAGATTTCGAGGTTTTGACTGCCAAACTAAGTACTGTGTGAATGTGATCGCAGGGCCTCGAGATCGGGAGGGCGGCCTACAGCAGTATGTGGGGAGGGACGCTGGAGGAGGGGGGACCGGACCGAGAGACGCGGGACTTGATGCTGATGATAATGATCAGGTCTCTCAGACCTCTCACGGTTTCGGCTGCCAAACTGCTCACCTTATCTAATGAAAGTTTCCTCTTGGTGCGTAAGAGTGTTTTTCATTTTTATTCTTTAAATTTTAAAGTAAGATACATGTGACTGTTTCCTCCAAACACTACTTCTTCATTAAATGAAGACACTATGAGCGAAATTCAATCGAAAATCTGGAAACAGAAAAATCAGAAAAAGATATTGGCACCTCTGGGACTCGAACCCAGGACCTCTCTCTTTCCGGGAGAGCGCGCTGTCCACAGCGCCAAGGTGTCGATATCAAATTCGGTCACATTTAACTATATCATACCTCGACCAAGAACCACTCATATTATCTTCATTTTCTTAACGCATATTTTATTGGCTGCTATCTTTATTTATTTATAAATAAACGCCCCTTTTCGAGGCTTTTACATTTATAGCATAGTTAGAAAAATACAAATTTATTGTACATAACTGAACTGCCTCAATAACAATAATCTTTTAGAAGAAGTTTTCTTCGAAAAATTAATTTTATATTTATTCAAAGATAAATTGAGGATGTCCACTGACTTGGTATAATTGTTTCCCTCCATTAGTATTCTGGGCAAAGAAGAATACATATGGTAGTTAGTCCCAGAATTTCTGCAATGAAATAAATTTTGACTTCTAGTATTACGAAGTGGAGGAATTCGGAAGCTTAACAATTCAAGTAATACCGGACTATCAATTAAATCATTTAGAATTTTATATAAAAATACAAGGACGGGTTGTTTCAAAAAATTTGATGAGTTCATCAAATATTTGAAGTTAATTTTCAGGTTCTGTGTAAGTTCTTTTCGAGTTCTGTTTTTTTATCATCATAGGCCAGCTGCTTCACAAAACTGAAATCATCACAGAACTTGAATAGAATTTACACAGAACGTGAAAATTAACGTCAAATATTTGACGAATTCGTCAAATTTTTTTAAACAACTCATCCTTAAGTCAGTGAAAATTCTTTATGTATGATTGCAAGATTCAAACCCGAACTAAATGCAATCTAGATGGTGTCTGGATAAATTTTTATCCATTTTATTTAATATGCGACATCTATTGACTTTTCTGCAAGTCTAGGATGAATATTATTGTTTTTAACTTTTAGGAGTAAAACCTCAAATTGTAATATTTAACTAAATGAAGACAATATTAGTGAAACTCAATGGAAAATCTGAGAAAAAAAAAATCATAAAAAGATACGGTCACATCTGAGTATCGAACTCAGGACCTTCGGCTTTCCGGGCCGCAGCTCTGACCACTGAGCAAAGGTATCTCTATCCGATTCTGTCATTTTTAACTGTATCATACTTCGACTAAGAACTATCAACATTACCTTATTTTTTTTAACGCATATTTTATATATTTTAGTTTATGTCTTTATTTTAAATCTTTAACCGCATATTTTTCTGATGATTCTGTTTCAGATTTACGATTGAGTTTTGCTAATATTGTCTTCATTTAATTAAATATTACAATTTGAGGTTTTACTCGTTAAGATAAAAATAAAAATTAATATTCATCCCAGACCTGTAGAAAATTCAACAGATGTCGCATATTAAATAAAAATGGTAAAATTTATCCAAGACACTATTTAGATTGCATTTAGTTCTGGTTGAATCTTGCAATCGTACATAAAGATAGTGTTTCAGCTAGGATTATGATAATCTACAGCAAATAATTTCTATGCACTTATTATGACAATTATTTACTCACATGAATAAACTGGGAATAAAGGAAGGTGTGCTCCCTCTCCGCATTTCACTAAGAATTGTTTTTTTTATAGTTTTCACTTCGGATTGTTTTCATCAAAATGCGACGCGTTTTATTTAATGCGATTGGTATAATTCACGAGGAGCTTGTCCCGTTATTTGCGAAATAATAACAAAAATCATGCGATAAATGCACTGCGGCGTGTACACTCGAACTGTTTAATGCGGAATCACTCGCAGGCGGGAACGGGAGAGCGGGGTGAACAATAATCGCCATGGAACAACAATATTCTCGTTCCAAAATAACACAGAAATATTAGCCGAGCGCAGCCAAATCATAATTGGCGCTAACAGATAGCAACCAATAAAATATGCGTTAAAAAAATGAAGATAATGTTGACCATGTTGTTAAAAAAATTAAGATAACCTTGACCGGTTGGAGGTTGAGTGGGCATTGCGTTTGGGTCCCATCCGGACGTCGCGTGTTCGATTCCTCGGCTGGCTAAGTCCTCCATTACAACACAAGCAACATTTTTGGCTTTCTGCGGTAGTATTAGGAGATTTTCAAACATTGTTGGGTTATTCGTAAACCCAGAATGTTTGTATTTCTTAAAAAAAAAAAATGTTGGTGGATCTTAGTCGAAGTATGATACAGTTTAAAATGACAGAATCGGGTCGGGACACAACAGCTCAGTGGTCAGAGCTGCGGCCCGGAAATCCGAAGGTCCTGGGTTCGAGTCCCACATGTAACCGAATATTTTTCTGATTTTTCTGTTTTAGATTTTCGATTGAGTTTCTCTAATATTGTCTTCATTTTATTACAACATATATTTTTTAATTTTTTTTATTCCAAACTACACCCGTGGGTTATGCAATGCACCGAAAACCAAATTGATATTTCAAAATAATTTTATTTAATAGTATGTAATCAACTCGAAAATTAAACACGGGGGGTCAAATTAACGTAAAAAATAGCTATGGAATCTGTACAAAGTAAAATCTTAAAACTGTTATCATTTATTTACTTTTCAATTTGGGAGGCCGGAATGGGTACCGCCGCCCCGGGAACCTTTATTGGATAACCAACACCTCTGCCATAGGTCACCCCAAGTTGTTCGCTATGTTTGGTGATTTAGCAGGGGTGCCCGGGTTCATGGGGTGAGGTTTGTCGAGGTCTTGGAGGCGGATGACCAAAACACACTGAACCCTAGATGCCTACCCCCATACCCACCCCTTAAACCCTTTTCAGAACTCTCCTCCCCTCCCTTTCCTAAAAAGACCCTTCACACAGCATCCCCAAATATGACGTAGGCCCTGAGGGAAATTATCTTCCTTAGGTCCTCCTGTGTGGAGCTCAAGTAAAAAAAAAAAAAGTTTCGTAGAAGATGCATTTAACAAGATTAGCTCTTACGGGCCTTTTTCGACTAAAAAAAATCGTCGGGCCGCTTGCAAAATTTCCAATGCGAAACGTAACTTGAACTAGAAGACTGCCACTTGTATTGCAGTGAATTCAAATCTCCCAGTGGAACATGGACTTCAAGCCACGTCATGAATTTTTAGCCAATCACCGCTCGACTCCTTCTATGAGCTAACCTTGTTCAACACATTTTCTATGAACCTTGCTGAGAACCATAAAAATGTTTTTTGACGTGATAACGTCTTATAAATCGATGAACGCCGGCTGCACTCACGAAAAAACATGACTCATTGTCGCGTTCCGCCTGAGTCGAGCGTGCAAGCGAGAGCGCAGAACAAGTGTTTGGCCTAAGCGTTCGGCTTGTGACGCATCTATCTCTCTTCCACTTCATCGTTATTACATGACGTTATTGACGTTTCGATTTGGGAGGCGGGAATGGGTACCGCCTCCCCGTAAACCTTTATTGGATAACCAACACCTCTGCCGTAGGTCACCTCAAGTGATTCGCCACGTTTGGTGATTTAACAAGGGGTGTCCGAGTTCATGTGGTGAGATTTGTCTAGGTCTTTTAGGCGGATGACCAGGACACACTGAACCCCAGATTCCTACCCACCCCTTAAACCCTTTTCCTTTCCAGAAGTCTCCTCTCCTTCCTTTCTTTGAAAAAGACCCTCCACACAGCATCCCCAAAGATGGCAGAGGCCGTGAGGGAAATTATTTTCCTCAGGGCCTCCTGTGTGGAGTTCATGTAAAAAAAAATCAAGTAAAATTATCGTCCGTAAACCGACTTTACAGACAACCAATTTTTTTTACGTGATAACGTCTTATAAATCGATGAACGCCGGCTACCCTCACGAAAAAGCATGACTCATTGTCACGTTCCACCTGAGCCGAGCGTGCAAGCGATAGCGCGAAACAAGCGTTCGGCCTAAGCGTTCGGCTTGTGATGCATCTATCTCTCTTCTACTCCATCGTTATTATATGACGTTATCACGTAAAATTATCGTCCGTTAACCGACTTTACAGACAACTAATTTTTTTTTAAATAACGCATCGCTTTTTCTGACTAGCGTTGTGCATTATCTGTACGGGGCAGTGTTATATAAGAATTTATTTTCTTTCCAGATTGTTCAACGAGCTTATTCACTATTTGCATTCGTGCAAACGATGAAACGCGACTGATTCAACGACAAAGGAAATGCTGGAAATTAAGTTATTATTTCAAAATGCAATTCTTCAACCTTTAAACACATATTTAATAACACAATTTTACACACCTAGAGTTTCAGGCTTGTTAGAATATTTGATATTGGTTCCAATGCAGCAGGACCTGCTTTGAAAAACTGGCAGAGAATTCCACTCGTGAATTGAATTTGCAATATGCATTATGTATAAACACCAGCAACATTTTCACATTATAATGATACTAGTTGGGGAAAATAAAATCTTAGGTTATACGTTACCTGGGAATTTTGGTCTGTCTTTAAACTAGGTCGTTGGCTTATTGCCAGAAGTCATTAAGAGTCAAAATGTTAATTCTAAGATAATGGACTATAAAGATTCAGCTTTGATCGGTTATATTCAAGCTAAATGCAATCAGCTAGATGCACCTAACAAAACCCAACTCTCTCATGAGAAAGCCAAATTTTTGAAACGGTACCAAGATTGACATATCTAGGTTCTCTGATAACAAACGACAATATCACTCCAGAGGAGGTCCAGAAGCGCACAGTGAACGCAAATCGCTGTTACTTCCGCATACAAAACCAAATAACATCCAGACTGCTGTCCAGAAACAAGAAAGATATTAGTGTGCAAAACACTAATCAGACCAGTACTCACGTATGCAGCTGAGACGTGGGTACTAACTAAGAGAAATGAGCGAGCACTGGACGTTTTTGAAAGGAAAATTTTGAGGCGCATCTTGGACCGGTTCTAGAAAATGGATTTTAGCGCAGACGTTACAACAATGAGCTATACGCTCTGTTTAAGGAGCTAAACGTCACAAAATTTATAAAACTGGGAAGAATTCAGTGGCTGGGTCAGTTGGAGAGAATGACCGAGCATGATGAGTGAGCAGATGAGTGGAGGAAGACTCTTGAGGAGGCCAAGACCCACCAGGGGTTGAGTGACGATGATGATAATTCAAGCTAAAATAATAATTAAGTCGTTTTTAATTGCACTTTTAATCTTCTTCAATCTTTGCAAATGTACTTTGTGGGGTCATTTTTAATTAAATGAGAACAAATAATTTTTTAAAACACCATTATTTAATCAAAATTATCAACATAAGCAGGCACAACACAAGTAGGTACAAGTATTCAATAAGTAAGTTGAACAAAAGAGTTCATTCAACAAGCAGATTCGTATTTGGACTCGGGTTGGTCGAGGGTATTTTGGAGCTCCAGACCAGAGGTGGCTGCCAAATTCAACCGTGGGGCGCACTTACGATTTGTGTAGGGTTAGCAGTTGTTTACTATTAAAGTATCTGCGGGCCCTGTACACGTACAGTACGCCCAGTTTTTGAGAGGCTAACTTTACTCTGGCATTGATGCTATCTGAGCTGGTCACTTAGAGTTACACCAAGCATGCCAATAGAGGGCGTGTTCGGAAGATTGCTTCCGTTGAAAGAGAAGAATGCGTTTGACATTTACGTATGTAAATCCATGGACAGATCCGCCAATGTTGCCATCGTACATCGATTTCTTATTTATTTCCTGTCAATATCGGTCTGGCTATCAACAGTCCGGCCGATATTGTAATATTATCAATTTCACTGTGACAAGATGCGATGTTTCGTTACGAGAATGTTCATTTCACGATTTTCAAAAATGCTGGCAATGATACCAGCTATATATACATACAATAAATATTTTTTCTATTCCAGTTACGATAATCTATTTTCACGTAGCACTAAAACCACTGTTTTTGGTGTGGCAATATTTCTCACAA
This sequence comes from Glyphotaelius pellucidus, assembly GCA_936435175.1. NCBI lineage: Eukaryota > Metazoa > Arthropoda > Insecta > Trichoptera > Limnephilidae > Glyphotaelius > Glyphotaelius pellucidus. The sequence goes on along the minus strand of OW386558.1, from coordinate 24,444,488 downwards.
AATACCCTTTTTCTCTTAATATCACGCACATTTAAATCAATATATATTAGTAACTAGCTGATGGGGTACCCGGTTTCGCTCAGGGAGTTGATATGAGATTGTACTTAAGTTCAGACCCACAAAAGGCTTCGAATGGTTCACAATGTTCCAGAACATTACACGACATTCGAGAGTGTTCTGGAATGTTCGACAATGATCTGGGATGTTTCGAAATGTTCTCGAACGTTCCAGACTATTCTCGAACATTTCACAACATTTCAGAATGCTCCAGGAATGGTCTGGAATGTTGTAGAATGCTCTAAAATGTTCTGGACTGTTCTAAAAAAATTTAGAGGCCGAAGCTTCCAGCCATGACATCTTCAAAAGCACGACCTTCAATTAAAAACGGTAACCGTCTTGATAACAAAAGTAGGTGGTCTAATATATAGAAGTGGTGATGAATTCCTTTTTTGTCGAAATTATGACTATTGATTTTTGAAGAAAACGTCTGTAAGTACATTTGAAAAATGTCTAAGGATGACATAAACATGTTTTTGTGAATTACACCCAAACCTAAATAATAAAAAAAATCACGAAAAAATTACAGTTTTTTTTATTTTCAACTAGTGAGTTTTCGGCATACATTGCAATGCCAATTAAATAAAAAACATTTTCTCCCTGTGTGTCTATTCCCAGCCGCCCCCGTTCCCTTTCGACCTTCTCTTCCGTTCCCGCGTACCATTCCTCTTTTGCGTTCCCCCTTTACCTTCTTCGTTAAATTACTTCTAACTAAAGAATTAGAAACGAAGAGAATTTGAAACGTAAAGTCTTTAATTGTTCTTAAAATAAATCTCAAACATTTCATTGCCTTATTAATAACTTCATTAATGTGTGGAACAAATGTTAATTTTTCAAAACGATACCCAGATCCTTGATTTGACATAACTTTTTAAGAGAAATATTGTTGATACTATAATGAGACATAATAGGATTTTTGTTTCTACAGAAAGTTACAAATTGACACTTATCAATATTTAAAAACAGTTCATTATAATTACACCAATCCTGTAGATTAATTACACCGATCGAGATAAGATTGAAGGATATTACAATCATTGATGGAGGTAATCGTTTTGAAAATGTTTAGGTCATCAGCAAACAATAGTATGTTTACTCCTTTTAATTTTTTTACAATATCATTGATAAATATTAAAAATAATACGGGTCCTAAGTGAGAACCTTGTGGAACTCCACTGGAAGGCAAAAATTGCTTTGAAATGCAATATAAAAATTTTACAGAAAATTTTCTACATGACAAATAACTTATGAACCAGTTTAACATGCTATCAGAGACACCAAGAACTTTTAATTTATGTAATTATAATTTATATACTCATTTTTCATTATACTCGTTTTGGGAGGTGTGGGTTCTGCCGCCCGGGGATCCATTTATTGGATAATCAAAACCACTTACATAGGTCAGGGGTGGGCAGTTTGTCAATTGAGAAATGCCAATTTGTCAAAGAAACAGGATAACAAATATATCAGAGAGCCATATTATAACGAGGGGGAGGGGGTAATCGTACTATGGTAAAAATATGGTAGAACGATAATTACGATTAGCTTTATGTTATCTACATTCTTACTGTAATATCTGCCCGTTGAAATGTTTCTATTAACAGACTCGCGCATAGATTCCTTATTAAATTAAAACCAGTTTTGTGTTCAGAATGCAAAAAAATAATCGTTCGGCGGCTCCATCTCATAAGGCTGGTTGAGTAGAGATGAAATTGCAATTGATATCTGAAGAGCTGAAGAGTCGCAGACGCCTATACAAAGAGCCGCAAATTCCGACCGCTGCCGTAGGTCACCCCAAGTGGGTTGCCATGTTTGGTGACTTAGCAAGGGTGCCCGGCTTCATTGAGTGAGGTTTGTGTACGTCTTGGTGGCGGACCGGGAGAGGCCAGTTGAGAGGGACCTTTTGACCTATCCAGCTGGACTCTACCGACCCACTCTCAACGTAGTGAGAGGGATGAATTCAAGCATCCGTCACTCCTGGTTACACTGGCCCTAGATTCGTTTCCACACCTCGTACATTTTTCTTTCCCAGACCTTCCTCTCTTTCCTTTGATCATCATTTTGAGAGAAATTATTTTCCTCCTGGCCAACTGCGTGGGGCTAATGTAAAAAAATAAAGACCTTGGCTATTTGGGCTAGAGCTACTTTTTATTGATTTTTTATGCTTAATAATGAGTGGTCATTAAGTAACAATATACTTCCTGACATCGATCCCATTACATTAAAACACTTGTGGGGTAAACGTTAAACTACCTCGCAGTTATTAAAATGACAGAAATGTGAACGCTGTTCATGTTGTGTGTGTTCACATAATATTTTATTAGAGCTGATAAATTTTCAACGGTTTTATTTTAACTTTTTATGAGTAAAACCTCAAACTGTAATATTTAATTAAAATGAAGACATTATGAGCGAAACTCAATCGAAAATCTGGAAACAGAAAAATCAGAAAAAGATATTTACACCTCTGGGACTCGAACCCAGGACCTCCCTACTTTCCGGGTTGGGCGCTCTTATCCACTGAGCTAAGGTGTCGATCACCTCACATGTCGATCACCTCGTTTCGCTCATAATGTCTTCATTTTAATTAAATATTACAGTTTGAGGTTTTATTTTTATTTCGAAATCAAATTATTATAAACTAGCGAGTGCCTGGCAAGCGTTGCAATGCCATTCAAAGAATGAAAGTGTGTTTTAATTCTGTTTATTGAAGTGATTTTGAAACACAGTATTTTTTGTTCATGTGTAGCAGATACTTTGTGATGTGACATTATAATTTAAAATAATACAATAACTTAGTGAACAACAATTATGTTTTTATATTTTTTACGCCGACTGGGTTTCGCTACAATCGTAGCTTCTTCGGGGCAGTATAATATAACATAACAAAGTATCTGCTTCATATAAACATTTGGAGGTAAGTAAAGGTAGGTCTCCTCCGACCGAAACCATGAACACGAACAATCGCTTGATCATCACTATAAACTTTGAATAATTATTGTTCAAAAACGCTGTGTTCATGCTAACCTCGGGCGATGGAAAACATTTTCCTCCCGGGTGAAGCGAGAAGGCAGGCGGGGCCGGCGGGGGGGATTAGTTCATTTTTTACAGATATATCGAATGAGATTTGGGGCTATGTCAACTTCGCGAGCCTAGTAATTATGACTTCAAATTTTAAATAAATACTGTCGTAATGGATGATTTTTTCTCTCATGAACTCACTTGTAAATAATGTTTATTAATTTATAAATCGGTTTTAGAGACATTGAAGAAAGTGACATGGAAGAATTGTTATTCTATTCTTAATTCCTGATAAATAAATACCTAATAAAAATTCGAGGTAAGTAGATTTAACTTGAAATTTGCGTGTTCTTTGATACTTTGTCTACAATCTTAACGCTAAATTTCACATCAGAACTCGACTTTTGACTTCTACGTAATTAATTACGAACTCGAAATTAATTCCTAAATAGTAACTTTAGGTCGTGCAATAATCGATATTAGTCGGAAATCTTTCCTGATAAATAAATATCTATCAAAATATTTGTGTTTTCTCCCTGATGTAGCATCTCTTCTTCATTGGAAAGCATTTTAAATTTATGTAAACGCCAAACGTCAAACGTCAAGTGTTCAGTGCGTATGCGTGTACAAGTCCGTACCACAGACCACTAGTCAAATTGTGTGTGACCGCGCGAACTTCGCCCCGATTTTTCAAACCATGTTTCAACAAAAGGGGGAGACGGAAAACAAAAAATGTTTTTAATGACGTTCAAGCGAACGTTCACATTCATGTGCATGTAGACCAGTCTTAAGGTACACGTTATGTTATGTTAGGTTGTGTGTGGAATATAGGACAATGGGGAGTAATAATGTTGACACGTGTGCTTCAGAGCTAGTGCGTTTATTGACTGAACTTTGTTAGTACAGGCAGTACAATATAGGAGGAAATGTTGAGGTCGCAATGTTGTGTTTCCAAAAGAACTTTAATAAACAGAATTAATACACAGTTGTGTAATTATTATTTACGCATGACAGCTTAGGGTTGCTTTCGGAAGGCGAAACAGCTATCATGCGTAATACAATTAAGCAGCAGAAAACTTTTAAAAAAGTATTTTATAAAATGAGGAATACATAATACGGGAATGTGAATAGTGTGGTAGTCTAAAAACCTGTAAAAAACTGTATACAAAGGTTATTTTATGAATAAAGAAAATATGTATATGGTAGAGAGTTCCGGAATTTTTGCACCGGAATAAATGCCGAATTTAGTGTGCGTAGTGCATTCCAAAAGGTTACCATCGCAAGCAATTCTGGACTATCAAACCTGTTAAAATTGTTAGGATCCTTTTAATAAATAACTCCTTTGCGATAAATATCACTTATATTTTTTCACAGAGCAACATGTTTTAAATGTATAAATAACGGTGGTAATACTGAATACACCTGGCCAACAAGTGGCAGTTGTTTACTAATTGAAACTTTGCGTAGAAAAGAAGCAGTACAGTATCTGACGTTTGTAAGCGTGACGTGGTTAAAACAGTTTGCTACCTGATCTACCGACCCCAGTCACTAGCCAAGGTTCGCACCATTTGTTGAGGTATAAAAACCATAGGTGTTTGCTCAAGCAACCCATAGATGCCGGTAGTATGTCAATTTTTAACAAAACCATCATTTAGAATTTTGTACAGAAATACCATAACAGTGAAATCCTTCTATCTGACAATTTAAGCATAAGAATTTTAGTATTTTTCCAATGGCTTGTTCCTGAATTTTGTAATGTGGAAGAATTGTACTCAAATTTACTTCTTACAAAGGTGAAATACGGCAGTTTGATAATAGAACACAAAGACATTTCAAAGTGCTTTCATATGGATTGGATGGACATTGGTATTGAATAATAATCAAAGTAGAACCGTATCCGCAGAGTATTATCAGGAAGGAAAACAAAAAATCCGCACGATGGCCAACTTTTACAAAAAACTAATGCACGCCGAAACCGTACTGGAAGCAGTTTGGCCAATGAATGTGGTACTGCTCTTCGTTGGAATTCCCTTCTACGTAGTTCAGACGAAGAAATCTAACAAGTATCATGTTAAAATCGTGAAGCCTTTTGTGATATATTCAGTTTTTGGATATTTTATGTACTTGTTGAATATTTATTACATTTTAACAATGGACAAGACCACCATCGACCTTGTTAGTGGATATTCACCGTTCAAATATGGAGACAGATTCAAAATATGCTTGGACTGCTTATCGATGCTGTTAATTTTTTCAGAGGCTTTATGGAACCGTGGCGGGGTTCTTAAAATCTTCGGACACCTCCATGACATCGATAATGCATGGAAGGTCCTCGGCTTGACAAAAAATTACTCTCAAATTAAAAAAAGAAACTTCATGGCTTTACTTCTTCAGAGTTTTATGCATGTCGGCCTTTCAACAATCAGTGCGGTGTTCATGTATTCCAGGATGAACAAAAACGCCTTGTCAATTCTATTCGCAATAACCGCTCCCGGATACTTATTCACCGCTGTACATTCAGTGTATGCCAGTGGTATGAGTCAGGCTAGACATAACCTCGTGGCTCTAAACTCTGAGCTGGAGTTGATCTACAAACACGCCTTTATCACCAAGTCCGCTGCGGAGAGTGTCTGTTTGAAGGCAGAAGAAAGTTTCGCGAGACAAAAACAACTCTTCCTGGAGTTATGTTCTTCATCTAGAGATGAAATAATCATCCAAAGACTGACTGTCTACTGGACACTGTACGACAAAATTTGCGATTTCGTCGATTATTTCAACAGAATCTTTTTATTTAAAGTATTTGTCTTATTTTGTGTGTCTTTCGCATCGATGGTGGTAAATTTTTTCATAGCATTGAGTGCGCTGTTTTGGATAGCAAACGACAAAGCTGATGAAAAGACTTTCTTCTTCATGTGCTACTCATGTTTCCAGGGAGTGGTGAACTTCTTAAATATTTTCCTGGTAGTAATTCTTTGCCAGGTCTGTCAAAAAATGGTGAGCTAAATTTGGTAATATTCTTACAGTTTGTCGTTTCTAGCGTTATGGACATCTACAAGAGGAAAAATATTCTAATTAATTGTTTGCCTCAAAAAATATACCACGGAATGTTATAATATTCATGATTAATTTATTCATTATTTATTAATTTGTTCGGTATGGTATTTATATCATTTGTTCGTCAAACAATTGTGTTTAACACCTAAGTTTATATAGTACGTGTATGTATAATAACACGTATAAACCTCACCCTATTCTCAATTAGGGAGGTATTAATTAACTTAAGAACAGTACATTAAGAATTGGCTCTTGGCCAATCACTGTCAGCATACGGTATTACCTGATGGGGCAAATGATCGTATACTAAATTACTAATTAAAATCTACAAAGCCATAATGAAAATTATAATGAAAGTCCCGGTAAGAGCTAGCACTGACGAATTCTTCAACAATCTTAATATCATGTCAATTAAATAACTTTATTCTAAAACTATACTCCTTCACATTCATAAATACAAAACAAGTATATTAGAAACGGTTTCAGAACAACTCAGAATCAACTCAACCCAACACCTCTTTGAAAATTCATTAAAAATTATGAAAAAAAATATTTTAATAGCCCATAACCTAACCTAACGCAACCTATTTAATCAATTTTTTTTTAATATTTTTTTATGACTTTTCGAAGGAGGTGTTGAGTTGAGTTGATTCTGAGTTGTTCGGTCACCATTAGAAAAACATCACCATTGGTCGTCCGGTCACAATTAGAAAAACATCAAAATTAGAAAACTTCACCATTAGAAAAACATCACCGTTGGTCACCATTAGAAAAACAACACCATTAGAAAAACATCACAATTAGAAAAACATTACCATTAGAAAAACATCACAATTAGAAAAATAACACCGTCGGTCACCATTAGAAAATTATCAGGGTCAAAAACATTTCCAATAAGTTACTTAAAATATAGCATTTGGGTAAAAAAACTTCTTATTCTTTATAATAAAATCATACTCCCACTCAAAAACCACAACAACATTGTAACATTTAAATCCCAAATAAAAAGCTGGATTCAAAATATGGGGATATCAAAAAATTTAAAATTTTGACAAAAAAAATTACGTCAAAAAAAGTCAACGGAGTCAAAAATTCGTTAAGATTTTTTTCTCCAAATAATGTCCGAAATCACTGGTTTATCACAGTCTAGTCGTCCCTTTATATCTTGCATAAATACAATATAACAAATATTTCAATTTCACAGTAACGGCTTTTTTATTATTATTTTTTTTTTAAATTACAGGCTTATAAAACAACTATATTGATTAATAAAATGATGCTGAAAGAACAGAACAAACCTCTGTTGAACAAGGTAAATTAGAAATATTTTTATTTTACTCCTCTAACGCAATTAATGGATTTATCTTGTACTAGCTGTTACCCGGCATGCGTTGCAATGCCATTCAAAGAAAAAAAATGGTTCCCCATGCATGTCTTTTCCCTTGCGTCCCCGTTCCTTTCAACCTTCACCGTCTCCTCCTTCCCTCTTCTCTTCCCTCTCTGCTAACCCGATCTTCCCCCTGCCCTTTCTCTCTGCCTCTAAAATATATGAAATACACACATTTTCATTTATACAAATCTCATAGCGCTAGAGCTTACCATTATATACATCCTTTGTTACTCGCTTAAAATGTGGCTTTCTATTGGTGAAAGATTTTTTAAAATCGGTATAGTGGTTTAGGCGCGAAAGGCGTAACAAACAAACACACTCACTTTCGCATTTATATTATTATTAGCTTTTACCCGCGGCTTCGCTCGCATGGTATTAGGGGGAAATTACTGTAGCGCTTGCACTTATCAATTATCCCTTCTTTTGTGATAACTTTTGTGATAACTGATTGTGTATTTACTGCTAGTTACTGTCGCTACAGAACTTCACTGTATAACATTCTAGGTGCGAATAACACATATTCATGAATATTAATTAATTGTATCTAATATTTTTATATTACTTGCGTGGCAACTTTCCCTTAACTTTCCCTTATCCCTCTCCTCCCCTTACCCTTTCCAAACCAAATACCTATTGTTTTAGTTATAATCACACTTATTTTATTGCTGTGTATTGGTTTATCATTTGTTGAATTCAGATTTGTAGTATTATTATTATTTTTTTAATTGCTGCTTAGTTCTGTTTTCTTTTCTTAATTTTTCTTAAATATTCTAGTTAACGTTTAGTAAGTCTTGTTTCTAAATACCTATCTGTGAACATTAATAATTGGTCTGTTTTTTTATCATCCTCTCATGTTTATTATATATATTTTTTTTTTTTTTTATTTATTTATTTCTATACATTACAGTATTTACCTTTATAATTTTATTATGTTGGGTGTAAGGTAGGTTTGTGAAGGTGAAACTGTGGATAGGTATTGTTGTATGTTTCGTGAACACCTCACTAGGAGAACCTGTGCTGAGGTGTTTACGTGTTTATTTATGTTTATGTGTGACAAGTATTTATGTGTTGTAATATAAAGTTTTATATGTATTTTTTTTCAAATTTTAACAGTTATTGTACATTGGTTATATAGAAGAGAAAAAAAAAGTATTTAAATATATTAGAGGAATATAAAAAAAAAATATATATATATATAAAAATATAAAATATATATATATATATATTACTAAGACTGTTTATGTTCCTTAAATAAATAAATAAATAACTCCCGAGTTATCGAGATTTTCTTTTTTAAATTTTAATCTGATTGGTCTGCAGTATCATGTTGATGAAGGCCGTGGGTTTTTGCCATATAATAGTCTTGCTTCTTGAGTTTCCTTCGCTGCAGAGCTGAAGTGACAGTGAAGACGTTGTAAGGAGATACAGTCATAATGATATTCTCCATCACTATACCTTTTTCTTGTAGTGACTGTGACTACCACAACCATCACAGCCCCATTCGTACATCATTTGCAAAGATGAAAAATGTTCTGTCGATTGAACCAATTCTAAAACCTCCCTTTGAACCCCTGATAATCTACTGACTGTATGATCGACAAGTGCTTGTAGTTTTACTTCAACCAAATTATCGGTCTCTGTGATTTCTTTCTTTTTTAGGAAAACACTTTTATTTGATTATTTAAGACGGATATAATGTTTTCAGACACCTGATTTTTGCTTCCTTTCTTAAACCTTTGTATTGTTCATTCATTAACTAAGCTCACAATAAGCGTTAAAGCATCCTCTGGTGAGTATGGATTAAGGATGTTTTAACATTTCTATTCTTGATGCTCGACGAGGTGAAAATGTTATCTGTTGTACAAGTTTTGCAGCATCACTTTTTCCTGCGCTTCGAAAACTCATTTTTGCTGCTTACTGGAATTCATCAAGAGTACGAGACCCTAACAGACCATGCACTTTTTCTGCTTTGATCTAGAACCACTTTCTTGGAATACTTTTATTGGTCTACCTAACTACCTTTTTTGCAACCACTCTACATTATGTTTTTCAAACCTCACAACACATCGCACAATCAAGTGAGCTGATTTTCACTAAAATGGCACTCTACATCTACAAATCATCTAATTATTAATATTAAACAGTTGAGAGTCAGAACTGTACCTAACTGCGTAATATTTTTCGATGTCTCTGTATCAGGCAGTAAAACCATGTTCAAATTATACACTTTGTAAAAGTCCATCAGGGTGTTTAGAGTTAATAAATTTCCGTGTCGTCCTACTACTAGTTGATGAAGAGAGATTGGTTGAGGGGGGTCTTTTGACCTTTCTAGCCGGAATCTTGGCCCATCGCCTTGCACTGCAGTTGGGGGGAAGGATTGATACGTTCGTCACTCCTGGATGCACTGACCCCAAGATTCTTACCCACCCCTCATACCTTTTTCCTTCCCTTCCCTTCCTTAAAGACCCTTCACACAGCATTCCTTAAGATGAGATAGGGCCTCCTGTGCCGAGCTAATGTAAAAAAAATGCTACAAAATATAAATTCTTTTTTAGCTCCATCGGTTTTCCACCCACATGTTGCAGCGCCGTCCAGAATTTGTCGTTTTTGGTCTGTTTAGGATAGACAACACGTTGCTATTTACGGTGAGGATTTACAAATGTAATTATTTTGATAAATCGCAAACTGCTAGGGGCAAGTTAATTTGCTGGCATTGTTTTTGTCAAAAGTAATCACATTATTTACTGATGTTCAACGTTATTTTCGTCGATGACTTTTGTATCGTTTTTAACAAATTAAATGGTTTTTTTACAGATGGCTGGTTCTGCAACAACGTATCTGATCATTTTAGCCCAGTTTTATATTTTTTACTAAAACAACAATGATTTTACACTCCTGTTGGGTGTCAATGTAGCTGACAATATTATGTATATCGATTTTTATGTGCATAATAAAGAAGTAAGTGGATAAATAGAAAGGGATTATTATTAGTAATAAGTTCCATTAAGAACAAGGATTGCAGGACTGAGGGGAAGTTAAAACCACTCCAGAAATATTCTTATCGAAAAAGCCTGTTTGACTCTAGGATCGAGCATGGAAGAATATTGGAGAAAGACACTGGCTCCCACAATTTCAGATCCGATGGACCAACAGGAATCCAATTAAAGATTTTATTATATTTTTTTATGAATACTTATTATCTAATGATGCTTTTCTTGTTGTATTTTTTCTTTACGTATTTATAGCTCTCCGAATTTTATTTTATTATTGTTTTTCATTCTTTTCTGTGATTCTTTACTTTCGATTCAATTTTTAATTTTGATTCTGTCTCATATCTACTCTCATTTATAAATATTTATGTTTTCAATGTGTGTAATTATACTCTATATGGGATGTGTGGGATTGCACTCACCTCCCCACATCCTGGAATAAAGACCATTATTATTATTAATAATTGATACAGATTATTTGATGTTTCAGTTTAAGGTGGTATTTAAAATAATTCAAAATCTACTCTCTCTCAGACGAAGAAAGTTGAAATGTTTTAGGATATATTTTTGTTGTTGTAAAAAAACGCTAGCGCTTTTAATGCCAGGTGCAACACTAGTGTAGCAATCATACAATAATATCCGCTACTCAAAGAATTTGCGAGAAAGATCTACAAGCCGCAAAGTACTTGCAACAGTGGGTCGCCGCAGGCACCTACCTACCTGACGAATATTTCGCCACCTCCTGGAAAGTTCCGGAGTTTAACGCCCGCTTGCCCATACGGCGGCGGAATATTCGAGGGCATTCTCCGTTTGGCGTCGTGGCCGGAATACCCGGCGTTCTATAACATTACTGCTTACGTCGGCCACGCTATAAAATCAAACGCAATCCCGAGCGTGCCCAGTCAAGTCAAGTCACGACTTTCAGTAAGTTAATCCCAAGCGACTCTTGCAAGTGAGGTAAACAGTTCTGTGCAATTATCGATATGATCATTCAATAAATCCAATGTGACATTCAGGGCAGAAGAACTACGGCACATTATCGGACCCTTCTGTACACCTTCAAGGCCTCCTGCTTCCATCCTCAACCACCGTCTCGCTGTCCTGCCCATTGCGCTACGACAGAAATGCTTCCGCCCGCAACTACAAAGCCCGCCGCGCTTTCTGTTGGGGGCACATCACATCCGTCATCTGAATATCGAAGCCCATCGTGCTTTGCTTCAGATCTCATCCTCTTCACCTCATAAGGTTCCTGCGTCACGTGTGTGTCCAACCCACTGGACCCACAGCCGCCATATCGCGTTACTACCACGTCGATCGAACGCCTGGATCTGGTCATCCTCCACCACACCGGTGATCTGAATATCTGGGATCTTCACCGCCGCATTCACGACCTCATCATACCACGACCTACGCACCCGTCTACGCTTCACTAGCATTAACCTTTAATTAGTCGCGTGGGGTCCAGTCGACCCCAAGCGAGTTGGTTTGTGTCATATTTCGGCAATCATTACACTTAGCGACTGTGCGTTCTAGTAGCTTCCTAGCTTACCTGCCCCTCCCGCCTTAGGCCCAGGCTACGGTTTTCCCGCCGCGGGAAACCGCAGCAGATATTCTTTTAGCCGCAGCGTTAAATACACGTGACGTATGGAGGTGCTTGGGGTCCAGCGGACCGAATTTTACGAGTACTTACTATACTATTAGTGTAAATTTTTGTATAAAAAAATTTCACTTTTTAATTTTAATTTTTTTTTTGTTATTAAAATGATAGAATAGATAGCTTAATAGATAGAATCCTTATAAAAAAAATTTTTTTCATAACTACCAATAAATTCCATTATAATAATACACCCAACATCAGAGACAATTAAAACCACGGTTGGCGTAGAATTTTATTCATACATCATTTTTCATCCTCATGTGTTTCATAATTCCCTACAGTAGTTAAAGCTAGAGATGGGTAAGTTCTGCATTTTGCCGGAGGACTCCGAGACATGGTTCCTTTTAAAAGAACTCGAGTTCAAGGAGTGGGTCCCGGGTCCGAGTTCTTTGGTGCGGACTGAGCACTGGGTGCTGTTGCGGCGCACCGAGCCGAGACGCACGGGTTCATTTTGGCGAAGATTCGTGCCGTGTCCATTCGTGCCGTGTCCAGCCTACATGATTAATGACGACATACGACGATTAATGCGAGGCCATGACGGCTGTATAATTCCCAAGGAATGACAATTTTAGCACACGCGTAAGCAGTAATCAATCAAATAAAGTCATGAAATTTCTCAATTATTATTCTTATTTAGTGGTGATCATGCTTATCTCCTCACGGACTTGAACAAAGGATATTATTTTTAAATGTTTAGATAAGGCCGAAAATCCATTAACTTAACTAATCGTTTCATACATCTCACATTTCAAGAGGCGCGATAAGTATTAATAGTGTAATACGATATTATGGCATCATATTTACAAGATACAGAAACGATAATGATTTTATCAAAAAATATTTACGTCGATTGTCTTAAAAATTTGAGAAGTTGCTATCTCTGGCACAAAACATATTAATTTGATTCAGGACCGATATATGTATTAGGTATAAAGCATCATTTTACATCACCTATAATATTGGCGTGTTGTTTAAATAAAATATAATTGAATATCAACACATTTTTCTAAAATAACTATAATCAGTTGTTTTTAAAAAATGGTAAGACATTATTTTTGGGGTATTATGCCGTGATGCATCACCTCTTTTTTTAGCCAACGTTTCGAACGGCGTTACAGTGTCCATCATCAAAAAAGATGTGTGCCACACTTCTGTCCAAAGAAGGGGATAGCGCAACACGGCATAATACCCCAAAAATAAATCACTATTATACTTTTGGCCGTGAAAATCATATCAAATGTAAGACCATGTTACAAAAACGTAGAAAGACTGTACGGAGTAATGCACAATATTAAGAAGGAAATTCTTAGATAATTTGGACTCCGCATGAAATCATTGTTCAATTTACTTACATGACATACATTCAACGGTCATTTCCGAGTAATTGCCTAACAAGTCTACTGGTTAGAGATTATTACACATTTTGTAAATTTTCAGATTATTTTTTTGATTCCTTTTAAAATATATATATATATTTAAACAAACATAAATCGTAAAAAAATGCATATTCAACATATTTTTTTAAATGCTTATTTAATATACATTTTGTTTAAATGGGTCAAAATAATAATCTGCATATTTACAAAATGCGTAATAATCTCTAACCGTTGTTCCTTTGTTATAATTTATGTGTAACCTATTTTTATTTCATCAATGTTTTGTGTTACTATATATTGTTTATGTATATTGAAATATATACTACGCTCGTAAATGCATTTATTTATTGTTTAATTTTGAATCCCAATGAGGCTTATGCTAAGCGAAACCGGTTTGACATAAGAATGAAATTCCGTGATTTTGAACAAAGTAATTGTTTTATTTCATTACATTAAAAAGTTCTGATTTGTACTGAATGGGCAAGAATTTGCTTGAAGCAAAAAGTGTGTACCGTGATAGATTTATTTGTCATTCATTAATTCTCTGCCTACTCCTGTGGAAAAGCGGCGGTGGCGTGATAGATGAATAATTAGTCTGAAGCAATAACTCAGAAATGACCGTTGTAACTCAGAATTGACCTATGTCATAATCAAATTATAATTAAATTCAATTTTATTTCATAACATTACGTTCTTATATATGCTTATCAATTTTAATTTGTAGAACTCCATTTAAACAGTTTATACATTTTCGTAGGTCGGGGTCGTAGGTGGGAGGCATTCGAATTCCCGGTTCGGTTCCAAGTTCCGAGCTTGAGTTCCGAGTTTCGAGTTTCGGTCCGGTCCAGTTTGAACGCAGGGTTTGAAAAGAAAAAGAACTCAAACGCGCGACCTGCAATACCTTCACCCGACTCGCGACTCGCGACTAGCTCGGACCTCGGACCGCGGCGCACTGGCCGGCGAGCCCAGGCCTGGAGTGCGAGTGGCTCGGACCGCCGCGACCACCGCCGAGTTCCGGTTTTGGGTCCGATTCGGATTCCCGCCCCGGTCCGGGTCCAAGTTCCGCGTTCGGGCCCGAGTCCGCGCTCCGTTGCAGGCTCGAGCAAGTTCGAGTCCGGGACAGGGATCTCTGAGAGTAGTCGATTTGAAAAAGGAGTGGGAGTGGGAACCACTTCCCGCAAAGGACTTAAGTTCAAGAACCCATTCCGGCTGAACCTACTCATCGCTAGTTAAAGCTGCTTTCTATACTATTAACAACCTAGGTGAACATCCAACAAATTCTATAAAGAAAATAACTTAAGCCATTCTGGCATCTATAAACTTAATTGTAATGATTGTCTAGCATTTTTTATTAGTAAAACAGCTATGTTCAAACAAGGATGGTCGAACACTTGAGATGTCTAAACAGTGTAGGGTTTTCAGAATTCACCACCCACCTAATAGATAGAGATCACTCTTTTAATAAATCTTCCGGGATATATGTATTACATAGAAATGGAATAGCTCTACGCCTTATTAATCTTGAAGCCCTTGAAATAAAAAAGTCATTAAAAGTAAATAAAGCTATTTTACTTAATAAGCAATTATATTTCTATATATAATGGCCCCATTTTTTTATATTTCATTCCTCCGCCCACTTTCACCCCTCCCTCTTAGGAACCTCCTTCTTCGCCACCATCTCTATCCCTCTTCTAATTTTCTTTTAAATACCATGCATATCTGAATTATGTTCAATTAATTTTTTTCCAAGGGTGACAGCTTGGTAACTAGTCATGGTTACGACCCATGCAACAATCAAGCCATTGGCAACAATCAAGCCATTGGAAGACTTCAAGATCGCCATTTAAAAAACGCTGAGCACACAAAACAACTGTCACTAAAAAAATCACACAAACCGAACAAAACCTTCTTTAGCAATGACGTTTGGCTTACTGACTCGGGAATGGTTGTTCTATAGCCCCCTAGTGGCAGAACGCGGTACTACAAAAACTCGGCCCACCACATCATAAGTTCGGTTTTTTATGGGTACCCCCTCGTATGTTCACTTAGATCATAGATTCTCAACCTTTTTTTGCCCACCGCCCTCTTTGAGAATATTTTTTTTCTAGCGCCCCCCAACTGCTTTTACATACTATCTGTCGTTGTGAATCTGAAACAGCTATTGTCACAATTATACTTACCACAGCGGGGGGGGGGGGGGGGGGGCGTAATGAGGTGTGGTGGGTTTCTCTGGGTCTCCAAAAAGGTCAATTTTTGTACGTTCTAGTGGAATCCGTGTATAATGACATCGAAGGGAAATGACAAACACGTCATACTAAGCGGACGTCATACAAAGCATTTTGTAGAAAATAAACAACCTTCTGTTTTCATTACATATAAATGTATGTATTTATTTTAAAAGAGAGAAACACAGCATTTTAAGACTCGTGACGAGAGAAACACAGCATATTGACGTCGTTGGGCGTCACGTGACCCTCCCTAACACTGCCGAAGATGTTAGAAATCATGTCGGTCACTATAACCGACATAATTTTCCATGAAATAGGACATAATTTATTAAAAATGGGTCATAATAAGCGACATGTCACTATGAGCGAAGTCATTATATCCGACTTAGTTATAAAGAATTTTATATGAAAACCATACTTTGCTGTGTAATTACATCATATTAAGTGGTTGGTCAATATAGGCGGAGTCATAATAAACGGATTCTACTCTATCTGTCGCGAATCTGAAACAGCTATTGCCACAATTATATTTAAACGTGTAATTACACTGTAATATTGCGTAATCGTAAGATACGTAGGATAGAGTGTGGATCGGGGGCTACGGAACCAAGTCTTGTCGACGCATGTACTATGCTCACTCGCTGACTCCCGAATGTAACGACGACACTGGGCAAGTTAGCGCAAGCACAGATAATACTGTCAATTCTTGCAGGATTGCAAAAATCCCGTTATTTAATAAAAAAAACTTGTTATAATTTAATAGCTACAAACAATTAATTTATTCACTTCACCTGTATTTATACAAGTGTCCGAAAACTCGTAGTACAAGCGGAAAAATGGTGAATCCACATCACATAGAGAACCCATAAAAAACATAAAGAGTTTCAATTTAAGCATTTTTACAATTAAAATTTTAAGAATATTAAAAAAAAAAAAAATCGGTGTTTTTGTGGTTAACGGTTTGACATTGGAGTGAAGATGCAACTCTAAAATTATTTATTTATTAGCTACTATTAATCTCTTTTCGTGTCCATAATTATTTATTTTCACTTTACTAATTTATTCTTCCACCTCTTCTAAAATTTCACTTCTTTTAAGCATTACAATATGGTTAATTAGCGTATTTACTTTGTTGCATAGCAGTCCACTATTTTGCAACGGGCAGGGGCTAATAGGTAATTACTTGAAATTAATACGAACTCGCTCACTGATACTCGCTACTTGACTTCTTACTGGACCAATTTGAACAAATCTTGTGAGATAAATTGATAGCACAGATGAGTACCTACTTATATTATGTAGCAATGTTCCGTTTCCAATACAAAAACTACATCACAAAACACACATTTAACATATCATAATATTCTGCGTTGTATATTCCACAATAATTAATCAAGCACTAGTGTTTAAATATGAAAATAACACAAAAGTAATACACAAACACACACTTTGATTTAAAGTTTACAATTAACGAAAGGATTGTTGATTTAAAATATGTCAACAGCGAACCGGCGTAAACTAAACTAATCTTCCGTAAAAAAGTCCAGGAATCCAGGGATCCCCTTTTCAGTACGGTGCGGAGCGGTGATATTTCTTGTACACTATAGTTCGTCTGCTCTTTCACTCGTTTATTGAACCGAGGAAAAAGAGAAGGCTATTCTTTCGCAACGCAATTTGAACTACAACGTGCGTGAACATACATAACATAACAGTCAGCTGTGAATTAACCTCTGAGCAGCCGATTGTTTTATTTTTAATGATGGGAGTTTACAAAATAATGCAAAATAATCCGTTTTTTTTTGTTAATTTTCTTTTAAATAGTTTTTATTACTTAAGTACTGTGATCGTCACTAATAATTTATAAGAATTTGACCAATAAAAAATTCAACTTCCGACTCGATTTACTCGAAAACGAAAGCTCAAATCAAAAAAAGTTATACTACCCAAATCGATTCCAAATGTGATGTAGATTCTCAAGTTTCCCGCTTGTACTACGAGTTTCCGGACACCGTGTATATGAGATATTTCACGTGAAATCGGAATTTTTAACTTTTTTAATTCCAATAAAAAAATTTAAAAAATTCACGTTATCCAATTTAATGTAGATCTGAATGTAATAGAATCTTTCAGTTCTATTTTCATCCACTTCCCAAACTATCGAAATACGTAAATTTTTGCACACGTGATACAAATGATTACAATACACACAATAACAAAATTTAACCAATATTAAAGTTTACTCGCTTTATTAGTACGCGATAAGCGTGTTTTGTTTATCTTTTTAGACTATATTTTTTTACCTGTCAACGCCCCCTTGGGCCATCTCAACGCCCCCCCAATTTTCTCTGGGTTTTCTACCGCCCTCTTAAAGGTCACAAACGCCCAAAAGAGGGCGTTGTTGTCCACGTTGAGAACTACTGATCTAGATCAAAAAATATCGATTCTAAATATATAAATATATTTTTTTTTTATGAAAAACAAATACCTTTGTATAACACCACTATTTTATTAACAATATCAACATGTTTCGAAAACTATGTTTTCTTCGTCAGGATAATAAGTCAATAATAAATAACAAAAGACAAACAAGTATAGACTAATTAGAACATAGACAAAATATTAGAAAGGAGAGGTGATTAATTACCTAAAATATATCATAAAAAACAATTATATAAAATAAAATATAAAAATTATTTTAGAATGGGTAAAAAATTACATTAACATAATAAAAAATCTTTTTATACAAAGGTATTTGTTTTTCATAAAATTAATGATGACACCCCAAAGTAAATATGCCTATTTTGAAGAAATATATTTCTATATTATTTTTCTTAGAATTAATTAAACGTTCTTAAAAAATGATTAAAAATCTTTAAACTATAAACGCTTCATGATTGCTCCAAAGAATTCTGACGCCATCTGTAGTTCTGTTTGTACGGTCTTTGGAAGGTCTATGGTGCATCTCTTTATATTACATGAGAGATGGTTTGTTTATGATGAGAGAGGTATACGCAAAACAGTTTTGCTTGCTATCTTGTTATGAGTGTTTTAAGTTTAAGTAAGTGACCATAATACACAAATCAATACAAAATAATAGTACTAAATCTGATAAGTTTTTAGATTTTCACGGCCAAAAGTATTTTCGTTATTTGTTTTTGGGGTGTCATGCCGTGTTACGCTACCTCCTTCTTACCACAATTACACATCTGCCCTGATGATGGACACTGTAACGCTGTCCGAAACGTTGGCTAAAGAAGGAGGTAGCGTAACACGGCATAACACCCCAAAAACAAATAACGAAAATACTAAATCGTTTAAAAAACTACATACCGTATGAGAAACTTTAAACTGTACAAAAACAATCGTAATGCTAGGTACTCGCAACCCTTCGCAATTCTGATTCCGAAATGGCGAACGTCGATCAGCTGATTTGAAATGCCCATCGAATGCCTGACAACAACTGTTACTTGTAAATCATCCCTAATACCGTGCTGGGAAAAGTTTAGGCGGGAGAAACAAACATTAATTTAACTATGAAATCTTGATCAATATATATTTTTTTTTAAAATACCATTAATTCTAATAGACGGTTAACATTGATAAAAAAAATCAATTCCTTATTGAAGAATTTAAAAAATCTCCATACAATATGCCCAAGCAACGTGTTTTTCAGGGCCCAAATGACGTTACAAACACCCCGCCTCTTACTGCTTGGATTCCGCTCGTTTTGGCGGGCTTAAAAAAATTTTACTTTGAGAATTAATTTAATTATGAAAACGAACTTTAAAAAAAAAATTTCTAGTAAGTAAAAAAAATGGACCCAACTTAATTATTGATTGAGAAAATAAATTCCTAGTGCGGCCATGCGCCTAGCATTTGTCAAACAATAAATCAAAATCCCCAACAAAAGTCCGAGGTCTATTAACAAATTTAAATATAGAAAATTTACGAGATTACGGAAATTCAAAACATAAAAAGCTGAAAACTTCATTTCGGGCCGCAAAAATCTTCAATTGGGCCGCAGGTTGGGCGTGCCTGGCTTGGATCATATTCCTCACCGTGATAGTAAGGGAGACACAACGATTTCTATGAGACTCATATGAGCTGTTCCCAAAAGTAAATAAATTAGCCTGAGTGGTTAAATAGCAATCAGAGGGTTTTGAAAATTATATATATATTTATTTAATTTATCAGGTTTTTCCCATAATCGTTGATCAAATGAATTTTTATATTATAATCTACGGGTTATCTACTATTGATTGCCCAGGCGGTGCTCCCACACAGAGGCCGCGTACGTGACTTGCGACACGTATACCACCTCTCTGTACAAGAGACAGAGCGGTGGAGAGCGCAAACCCCACTCAGCAGTTCAGATTCTTCTCAGTTTCAAGAAGAAGTTCTGGGCCTTGCTTGATACGCTTTTGGGTCAAGAACGAGGACGAGCGATCCAAATTAACGCCTAGGTAGGTTGTATTCTCAACAAAATGGATGCTGGTATCTCCCATTTTGATGTCGGGATTTCTACCTCTATTGAGGAAACCCTTCATCAGGAGTCCCACGGTCTTGTAAGGAATGAAATTCAACCGATTTCTCTTTCCCCATTCCAAAACCACATTTAAATCCTCCTCAGCTTTACTCTGTGGTGAGCATTATCCACCACCAAATGCTAGAGTAATCTACCAGCCGGCTAAGTACCTTTGTTTACATTTTGCATTGTACCAAGTACCTTAATCGGCCGGCTGGATTATTCCGCGACCTCCTCGAAAAGTCTCGAGTCAAATTTCGCCTTGAAGCACAGCGGCAAGAAACTTCGAGAGGTTTCTACTGTGTGCGTATTCACACCTTGAACCGGCTGTCAGGGAAGTTACGCGATTGGTCGCTCCTATATAAGCAGCACGACTTAACGCGAAAGTCAGTCTTATCCAGTCAGTGTTAAACTACCGTTCGGCTAAGTATTTACCAACCAGCGAACATAACACATCGATCTACCTGTACTACCACTGATTATTTAACGCACTACCATTAATCATTGTTTACGTGCAATTTCGTTAAATAAATAAAGGACTCAGTGATCAACAAAAAAGTTATTATAATTATTTCTTTTGAACACGCGAGGTATGGTTTAACCATACCACTAAAACTTTCTACTTCCCTTCTACTGTCCTCCAGAGACCAAATACAACTTATCATCTGCGTAGTCAACCGAGAAGCATCCTTCAGGCAAGGGTAACCTAGAGGAGTCGAAAAGAATGTTCCAGAAATCCGGTCCGAGAACCGAGTTCTGAGGGCATCCCAAAAGTTTCGACTTTTAAATTTCGTTAAGATCATCGGCCACCACGCATGATCGAAGGCACCAGTGATGTCAAGGAAAATGCCAATTACATACCTCTTTGAGAGGACAGACAAAGCATCATTTTGTAATGTATTGAACTGTAATATATATACATACATGTATATGTAAAGTAATATCTAGAAATGCCTAGGATCCCTTTGTGTTTGAATTATGACGCGCTTTTCAAATGTCATTTATGTGTTGTCTTGGTTACACATTAAACAGCATTATTGTTTACTCGCCATGTGGCTGACATTTGAGTAATTGAAATTTTAAAAAAAAAAAATTTTTTTTTTTAATACAAAAAGATCGACAAATAAACTTCAAATGTCGTTTCTTTGTTTTACATGTAATGTTTGTAACGTTACGATAATGTAATCAGTGTTTTTTTTAAATATAGCAACACACGGCTTAATTTGTCACTGTAAATTGAAAAGGCAACAATCAGTATCTTATTTTTTTAATTTATCGTGTTTTTTCCACAATCGTTGATGAAATGTATTTTATGATCTATATATTATAATCTCCGTGATTATCTACTACTGATTGTCAAAATTGATATTTCCCAACACTTAATATTTATTCTGGTACAAATACAGGGCTGTAGCTAGGTGGGGCATTATGGGGCAATGCCCTACCTTAAAATACCTGTGCCCTACCTTAAGAAATACCATCGACTATGATGTATATTTATATATATTCAGGAATCTGACGAGAATTGGTTCACTCTAATGGAAGATGGGACGAAAGATAAAAATAACCGCGAAAATATTGCAGTAGCAATACGTTACGTTAAAGATTGAATAGTCAATGAGTCGTTACTGACAGTTACAACTACTGAAAATCTTTAAGCAGCCACTTTTACCTAATTAACGTTAAATTCTCCTAGAGAAAATATCCTTGACCTCTCTCGTATGCTAAGCCAATGCTATGTTGGCGCAAGTATAATGAGTGGGAAAGTTTCGGGAGTTGCGATCAGAATAGAAAATGAATCGGGCCGAAAAATTCCTTACGTCCACTGCTATAACCATCGCTTGTATTTGATAGTCATCAGGACTATCTCCGAAATGTCTTTTATTCTTTTATTTTTAGACGAATGCATCATGTTACATGAATTCTTCAACATGCCAAAATAGCTGCTTTGTACGGTGGAAAAAGGATTGGCCGGCTCCTCGAACAGCGTTGCTCAGGACACTTGGCGGTTACAAAAGTTGTAAGTGATAATTACTCTTCGATTTTGACGACTTTAAATGAAATCAAAAAAGACAAATTTAACGGTGAAGACGTTT
This sequence comes from Glyphotaelius pellucidus, assembly GCA_936435175.1. Taxonomy (NCBI): domain Eukaryota; kingdom Metazoa; phylum Arthropoda; class Insecta; order Trichoptera; family Limnephilidae; genus Glyphotaelius; species Glyphotaelius pellucidus. The sequence continues at coordinate 24,422,094 of OW386558.1, read as the reverse complement.
CCAAGAGTGCTGGTATTAAAAAAGTTATGCTAAATTTAGAATTTCGAATAGCCATGGTCGTGGCTAGAAAAATCTTGTCTATGCTGACGCAGCTTTACAAACCCGAAGCGCAGGATTGAAAAATGCTATAACAGTAATAAAGTTTGTCAAAAATGAAGTAACTAAACTGAGATCAGATGAAATGTATCATAAAATTTAAAAGACGCTAATCAATATACAAGTGGCAATTGCGATAGTAGGGCCCAGGCGCAAAAGAGACAAATCAAAAAATCAAGTCGGATGGATTACGTGATGTATGACCCTTCGTGTTCGTCAGCAGGAAAAATTTAGAAGAACATAATGCTCAAACCTTTAAATCTGAGTATTTCGAAACGTTGGACATACTAATTGCTGAATTACAAAGACGGTTTTCGGACAACGACGATCTTCTAAATTCTATAGTCTCGATGAGTTGGATGCAGACAAAATGGTTGTTTGTTACTATCGTGGTACGAAAGCACAACTCGATGGAATTTGCAGGAAAACACTTCTTGTTCTTCTTTGACACAATTTATTTAATAAAAATACAATACAATTACAAAGATTCTATTTTCCTTTGCTTGGGTGATCTCCAAGACCACATCACACTGACAAATATCGAAGTCCTTATTTTCCTCGATTTAAAAAATCTGTTGTTTTAAAATTTGTATAATTATATAAATACGTACAATTATATGGGACGTGTGGGATTTCCTCACATCCTGGAATAAAACATTTTTTATTGTTCTCTAGACTTTTTATATCCGGGTTAAATCTTCTCCACTGGAAAAATTCAACCCTTCCACACACTTTTCTACAAATGATCATCTAGTCAATCCACGCTACGCAATTGAACTGTATAAGTATAATAAATACAAAACAATTCAAAAACAACATTTCAACCTACCAGAGACCAAATGGGAAAAAAATTCACCGACTCCAGATATTTTCATATCAAAGGGTTCGGCTCGATAGAACTCCTAACTGTACCAATAAATCCTACTGATCTCTCAATATAAATATTTAAAAAAACCTTTCGTAATACGACTTTTTTTATTTGTAGCATTCATAGACGAGGAAATAGAGTTATGCTTTCAGTGTGTAACTCAAAATGCTGATTTTGGAGTAACATTGTTGCAGCTGTTACCCCACGATATTGTGTTGACATAAAAAGAATTGTTTAAAATATGTTTTAAACATAGAAATTGTTAATTTAAAAATGTCAAAATCATTTGAATATTCTTTTGCTAAACTATGTAAGTGAGAAATTGGCAAGTTTGTTACATAATTTGTTTGTGAATGGTGACGTTGAAATAGGTCCTTATACATAATGAGTTTAAGTTCATTTGTCACTTCCTCTATCAATACTGTTTAATATATCGCTCAAAACTGGTACATTTCCTGATACATGGAAAAGAGCATACATCACACCAATTCATAAATCGGGAACTAAGTGTGAAGCAGATAATTATAGACCCATTTCCAAACTCTGCATTTTTTCAAAGGTGTTCGAAAACATAGTCTATGACCAGTTATTCCCTGTGCTAAAGAATTCGATCAATGAATTTCAACATGGATTCTTTGCAGGTCGCTCTGTTGCTACAAATCTTATAATATTTACATTTTTTTTGTCTGCCTCCATGGATAAACGTGTGCAAGTTGATACAATCTACACCGACTATAGCAAAGCCTTTGACAAGATCAATCACAGCGTCCTCCTTAGAAAACTTGCTAATCATGGTATTCATGGAGATCTCATTCGTTGGTTATCTTCATACGTGACAAACAGGTCCCATGCTGTGACAGTGGGTGGATTTTCTTCCATCTGGAAAATCATCACTTCCGGTGTGCCTCAAGGGTCCATTTTGGGTCCTTTGCTTTTCTCTACCTATATAAATGATATTACGACATGTTTTCACAACTCTCATATTTTACTTTTTGCTGACGACATGAAGATATACCTTCCTATAAGCTCCCCGGACTGTTCTGTGCGTTTACAAGCAGATCTTGACCGACTGACGGATTACTGTCGAAGAAATAAACTTTTTATTAATATTTCTAAATGTTGCAAAGTTACATTCACACGTAACCATGTGAAAATACTGCATGATTACACTATTTCTGGATCGCAGTTAACAAATAAAGATTATATACGTGACCTCGGTGTTATTTTGGACTCTAAACTTACATTTGAAAAACACTTTGATAACATTGTCACCAAAGCAACAAAAAGTCTAGGTTTTGTACTGAGAACATGCAAATTTTTCAAAAACACTAAGGACGGGTTGTTTCAAAAAATTTGACGGTTTCGTCAAATATTTGAAGTTAATTTTCACGTTCTGTGTAAGTTCTATTCAAGTTCTGTGATTATTTCAGTTTTATGAAGCAACTGGCCTATAATGATATAATAACAGAACTTGAATAGAACTTACACAGAACGTGAAAATTAACTTTAAATATTTGACGAATCCATCAAATTTTTTGAAACAACCCATCCTAAGACTTTTCTGACTCTCTACAATTCACATGTTCGTCCTCACCTAGAATACTGTTCACAAGTTTGGAACCCGCGCTATATTGTTTATGTTAACAGGTTAGAAAGAGTTCAGGAGCGATTTCTCAAATTCCTCAATTTTAAATCATTCAACATATACAACTCTTACGATGAAATCGAGAAACATTTTCGAATCACGAAACTACTCAACAGGAGGCTTGTCGCTGATCAGATGCTCCTGTACAAAATTATTAACTCTAAAGTTGACTGCCCGGAGTTGCTAAACAAAATAAATTTCCACGCGCCGATTCGATATAGTAGACAAAATACCCTTTTCTATATTGACAGATGCAACACCAATTCCAATCAAAATGAATTTATGCAAAGGACGTGCAACTACTATAACAATAAATTTTCAAATATAGACACACGTGCTGACATATTCACTGCTAGTTACTGTCGTTACAAAAATTCATTGTATAACATTCTAGGTGCGAATAACACATATTCATGATGATTAAATTAATTGTATCTAATATTTTTATATTACTTGCGTGGCAACTTTCCCTTAACTTTCCTTTAACCCTCTCCTCCTCCTACCCTTCCCAACCCAAATACCTAATTTGCAGTCTATTACAGTTATAATCATACTTATTTTATTGTTGTGTATTGGTTTATTATTTGTTGAATTTGGATTTGTATTATTATTATTTTTTTAAATTGCTGCTTAGTTCTGTTTTTTTTTCATTTTTCTTAAATATTTTAGTTTACATTCAGTTAGTCTTTATAAATACCTATCTGTGAACATTAATAATTGGTCTGTTTTTTATTATTCTCTTATGTATATTATATTACTAAGACTGTTTATGTTCCTTAAATAAATAAACAAAATAAACAAAGTTTAAAAATACTCTTAAATTGGCTTCTCTTCGGAGTTTGCAACAATTGAGTTAGGAATTTACAATTTAAAAAATAAACAGAGGTCACCCTCCTCTCACAACTAACTGGTTGGTAGTGTGGTAGATATTGGTTCCCATTCGGAAGTTACGGGTTCGATTATTTACTAGTTTAGTTCTCCATCATTGCACAAGCCGACAAAAACAATTAATTTATCAATAATACCTAATTCTATTCTTCAATTCAATTCTTCTATTCTGCGACTTATTTGAATTATTAAGAAAATGATTTTTCTGGCCTAAACCGTAGGTAAATAGCATTCAGATGGCTTGGAAAATATCACTTTGAAAAAATTTGGTTGTCTGTAAAGTCGGTTTACGGGCGATAATTTTACGTGATAACGTCACGAGCCGAACACTTAAGCCGAACGCTTTGCCAATCGTGCTTCTCCATCGCTTGTTCCGCGCTCTCGCCGAACGCTTGTTCCGCGCCCTCGCTTGCACGTCCGGCTCAGGCGGAACGTGACAACGTGACAATGAGTCATGCTTTTTCGTGAATTCGGCCGGCGTTTATCGATTTAAAAGACGTTATCAAAAATAAGTACCAAATTTTCCCACCGTTTCAGTACCAATTCAATGTATTTTTGTAATCTAATCTGTGTTGCTGCGCATTCCTACTGATATTCAAACTGGTAATATCTCGAAATACTCAGTAATCAAGGTCTGGAAAATCAAGGAAAATTAATAAGAATTTAGTTGAGGTGGTGTAAGCTAGCGTGGTGGTCGAAAAATCCCCAATGCATGTAAACAAACAATTCAAAGAATAAAGAAACTTAAATAAAAAAATAAAAATAAAATTAAAAATATCTCTTTGCAAGTCAATCTTATCTTTGGAAAGTTGCTAGTCGCAAGTCATCACGCTGCCTTTGGCTTGGCATTTTTGGCTTGGCATCTTTGGCTTGGCTAATTCTATTTTTGCATCAAACCAAATCACCTCTGTACTTGTACCTGTGATTTCCAAGTACATTATATTTTTCTACACAAAACAAATGTCTTTTTATCTGTGAATTCCTTTAGTTAAAATTTTAAATTAAAATATACATTTCTAACGGTTTTGTGACATTTCTGTGACCATTACGTGAACTGGCGGGATTTGCTTGAGGTGAGTTTGTTCTATGTTTATTTAAGCCAGAGGTACCTAAACTTATCTGTTTATATTTGTTTATTTGCTCTTTTATGCATCATTTGTGGCGTTGACATTGCGTATATAATATTTACATTTTTTTACACGGGGGTTAAAAAACGAATCAACAATAGGTTGCAAAAAATAATTTCTTCTTTTACAGTGGTTTATAATAGCAAAAAAATGTAAAGAATAGAGTAATGGTAAATTTTGGTAAATCAGTTTCAAAATCACTGGACACGCTGAATAAGAATATTTTTAGAAAAACATTTTGTTTCACTATAAAAGACAACAAAAAAGGCATTTGATTCATTTTGATACATTTATCCATTTGATTCATTTCATTCATTTCATTCATTTCATTCATTTCATTCATTTCATTCATTTCATTCATTTCATTAATTTCATTAATTTCATTCATTTCATTCATTTCATTCATTTCATTCATTTCATTAATTTCATTCATTTCATTCATTTCATTCATTTCGTTCATTTCGTTCATTTCGTTCATTTCGTTCATTTCCTTTATTTCGTTATTAAATTATGCCTAACTTCGTAATAGAGAGCTTTTATTAGAGAGCAAATATATCAAAAGTATATAACAAAAATAATAGGTACACGGTATAAAGATAGTTCGTATATAAACGCGGCGCGTAATCTCCGACTGAGGTCTGGAGGCTGACTATCTAGTGACTTCTCTACCGAACCAAAGTGGACAAGAAAATATATCACAGTTGATTCCTTGATATTTTTTTTTATTTGTTAAAACTTTGTTCTCTAGACTTTATGTCCGGGTTAAATCTTCCCCACAGGAAAAATTTAACCCTTCCACACACTTTTCCACAAATGATCATCTAGTCAAACCACGCGATGTAATTGCATTGTATAAGTATAATAAATTCAAAACTATACAAGAACAACACGTCAACCTACCAGAGACCATATGGGAAAATACTTCACCGACTCCAGATATTTTCATATCAGAGGGTTCGGCTCAATAGAACTCTTAACTGGACCGATGAATCCTACTGATCCCTCAATATAAATATTTAAAAAATCTTTCGTAATCCTACATGTGTTCAATATGACTGATTTTTGCATCTTTATATAAAGATTCTTTGATAAATCTAATAAGCCTAAATTTTTAATTAGAGAGCTAGGTTTAATGCCAGTAGCCGAAATAACAAATGGTAATATTTTTATAGTCCGAGAATGCCAAATTCTTTTAATCTCATTTCCTAAATCTGTATATTTTCTAATTTTTTCAGAAACAGATTTTTGAATATTAGAGGAATTTGGAATAGCGACATCAACGATATAAGTTATTTTTTTTTTAATTTTGTCATGTAAAACTATATCGGGTCTATTATGACGAATCGTTCTGTCTGTTAGTATAGTTTTATCATAATATATTTTATAAAATTCATTTTCTAAAAACGAATTTTGTTCGTATTAATAATATGGGACTACATTACGGCAGTCAATCAATTTATGTTTAATTACCAAACTTTGATGAATTATTTTTAAAACCTGATTGTGTCTAAAAGTATATTCGGAAGGCGCTAATATAGAACATCCCGATATAATATGTTCTATAGTTTCCGGAAAAGCCAAACATTTTCTACATAAATCATCAATTTGATTTCTATCTTTGATTACATACTTCCTATAATTTTTAGTATGAATGACTCTATCCTGAATGGCAAGCATAAATCCTTCTATTTCTGCGCTCAATTCTCCAATACTCAACCATTTGTTTGACGAAAGTTTGTCAACATACGTTTGGTTGAGATAATTGAAGTTTTTGGCGTGAATAATTTTATTTGACCAGGAATTTAATAATTCCTGGTTGGAATTTAAAATAATGTTGGCATTCTCGTCGTATAAATTTAAAGGTGTAATGTTTCTATCTGCCTTGCAAATTATGTTGTGCATTTCTGAACTATTAGCTTTCCTATGGAAAAAAGTTCTTAGCATTTCTACCTGATTGTATTTCAAAGAAGTTATTTTGACTATACCTCTACCTCCTAAATTTCTAGGTAAATTAATTCGTTCTATAGATGAATTTGGATGATGGCAATTAAACTTTGTTAACGTAGTTCTAATTAATCGTTCTAAGCTATCTAAATCTGTATTGGACCATTTAATTATGCCAAATGAGTACGTTAATAAAGGTATTGCCCAAGTATTTATTGCCTTTACTAAATTTTTAGCAGATAGATTGCATTTTAAAATTTTTCTGACTATACTTTGAAATTTAATCCTAATATCATTTTTAATACTAGTATGATCTAATCTATTCGATTGCGGGTATCCTAAATATTTATAAACCTCATCCCCTTTCATACTTTTAATTTTGAAATTTCTAAATATACCCTCGTCTCCATCTACAATTTTGCCTTTCTCCATATGGATCGTTCTACATTTATCTAAACCAAAGTCATTTTAATATCATCTGAAAAAATTTTAACTACCTTAATCATTTTCTCGAAATTCGGTTCAGAATTCGAATATAATTTTATATCATCCATAAATAATAAATGCGAAATTATACTACTTTCTCTCATATTACCTTTAATTTTTATTCCAAACTTGCTTTTAATTAACCAATGCTAAGCAAAACCAAAGAGGACTCAATGAGTCACCTTGAAAAATCCCTCTTTTTATTGAAATGCCCGGTACTACTATTTTCTGACCTTTTAAATTGACAAATAAATCTGTATTCCAAAAGGTCATAATATTTTCCAAAAAGCTAATAATAATCAGGTTGATTTTATAAAATACTCAACATTTATTTAATAAGTGCTATTTCACGCTTAAAATCATTGCAGGAAATGTGGATATTTTCCAAATTTCCTGCAAGGCAGTTAATTAATCTAGTAAGTCTTCCCAGGGGCATCACCATTGGTAAGTGAGTTCTGCACCTGGGAAGAATCAAAAGCCTGTGATGGCGACCTCGCGTAAAATTATCCGGGACATAGAATCCTATTTCAGCCAGAATATCTGGTACCGATATAAAACCATTTAGAAGCTTATATGCCATCAGCAGTAATAATAATAATCTGGAACTAAGGCTACAGATGAATGACTCTTCTGTGAAGGTTAAGATATCTAATTTAAGTAGTTTAGAATCTGTAGTAAAATATGATATAGTACCATGTAGACGAATATTATCATGCCTAACATTGACAATTGTGATTAAGGTGTGTTATTATAGCCTTCTTGTAATTATATTCCGAGCAGCTGAATTCTAAAATAAAATTTGAATTTTAAAATAAACAAAAAGTTTATAATAAATAAAAAGTTTGTAATTATTTGCTTTCCTTTTTTTCAGTGGTGAATAAAACAAACAAAATCCAGTCCATTGAAAATTTAATGGTGGAAATAATGATGGGAACTTTATAAAGATTTTCTAGATTCCATCAGGACGCTTTTAAAATAATATAGGCTTTATATAATAATATAGCGCAACCACAACGCAACGAAAAGAATTACACATAATTTATTGAATTTCGTATAATAAAAATACTGTTTTATAAAAACAGCCAATCAATAAATTTTTATTTAAAATTATACCATAGAGAATATATTTGAATGGTTTCTGGTTTCAACGATTCAAAATGATTTTGGATCGTTTAAGCATGCTGGTTCTCATTTATGGGATATTAAGCTTCCCAACGACTGGGTCATCCATCAACAATTATAATCACCCGTGCAAAATCGGGTTCGCCTTAAGGCATTCCAGTTCCGACTCTCCGGAGTGTTACATGGTTAAATCTCCAGAAAATAGCTCCGAGAAGTATGATGGATGCATCGGTAATACAATCACTATCGATTTTTATACAACATTTTTCATTAAATCGGATGAGTTCGAGCAGCAAGATCAGTTAAAAGAACTTGAGTACTATATTTTTTGGACTGACTACGAGAGAGCTTATGAAAACGGTCCATTCGTGAACTGGCGTATCGGAGATGAAAACATGGGAGCGGTGGAGAATTTTACATCAACGATCTTCGAGGAGTGGACCACGAGCTCAATGAGCAGCGAACCGGGAAACTGCGCCACGGTGGATATACGAAACAAAGAGCTGAAGCCTGCGATGTGTGACCAGAAATTTCCGAGGCTGTGCGTTCTACCATCCCTACAAAGAGACAATGGCATACTCTACGAATCTTCTCCGGATCTGCTTGAAGTGGAAATCAAGTATGCACGCACAGAGTAAGTTAAAATTAATTGTAAAAAATGTACAGCAATATAAATAGATCTAACCAAAGCTTTTAACTCAACATGCCACGAAACGCTTCTCGAAAAATTACAATAAATAGAAATAACAGGAAAATAACTAGAAGGGAAGCGTCCTAGGACCACAACTCTGTCGTGTACTTAAATAACAGATAAAATACAAATAAATAGCAAAATCATAAGTTACGCAACGACACAGTGCTCCTGGTTGAAGTCAATGATTGAAAAATAGCGCATCTACTTAAAAAAGGCTTGAAAAAAACAAACTCACACTAAACATTCATTCTCACTCACAACACTCACTAAAACAAATTACACAATATACAAAACAAACAGAAAGTGGCAAACAAAATTGCTCACTATTTCAGATTCCACTTGTGTACTGAAAACATTGACAACTACTCTTGTAAAGAAATTGAAAAAATAAAAAACATAAATTAATTAGGAATATACATTGAAGCCATCTCAAGTGAAACGTACATATCGATCGTCTAATTGATTAGTCAGACCTCCGAAAAATAGAAATTCGAATTGAGTGTGCAGCTATATATGTAAAAGTGTACCCTATATCTGGTACAATACTCATATTACTCACTAACACAACAATTATAATGCAAATAAATTTGAAATGAAAAAAAACAAAAATGTTTTCTGGGTTACTATTGGGAAATTTCAAAATGTCATACTAAACCAGATCTTTAAATTTTTCGTTATTTTTTTACAGCATTTTTAATGTGTAAAACACAGACACATATAAATAATATTTGATTTATGGTGAGCATTCGAATATTGCTTCCCTCATTATCTCAAAATTTTGTATTTGGAGATGTCAGACTAATCAACTGGTCGAATCGCTATGAAATATGTTTCACGAACAAACTAACTTACTCAAAACAATACATGTTCAAAAATATTAGAAATATATTCTGTTTGAAAGAAATAAAAAAAACGTAGGTGCACTTAGTCTATATTTTATTGAATATGGAATATTAAAAAAGGGGTCACTGAAACACAGCTTTTAAAAAATAGAAATTACTCAAAAGGCAATAATCAAAATCATTAAAAAAACAATTAAACAGGTACCACAAATTAGTGAAATTTGACGTACTTGACATAAAACAACTGTAAGCACTATTAACAACAACAAAATAAACTACAGAATAACTGTACAAAACGGCACTCATGACAATAACATTTGGCTGTCATCAGTTGTTTTTTGTTTCTTTTGTTCATCTCCTATTAAAAATAATCTTTTTCCAATTTTTTGTTTTTTCCTGATAAAAAAAAGTTGGGACTGGACTTCCAGGAGTCACTTTTCTCCGCTGATTTCTAGATATTTTTCTCTACCCTCGTGGGTGGTGTCCCCCGACCCATGTTTCATTGGTCATTTCCCGGTCACCATCAATTGACAAACTTCTTTCCAACCAGACTAGTTACATATTTATTTCGACGAAGATTAGAACAAAACACCCCAAATAGGACGATTTTAACTCGCCAAGTTCCTACCAAAGTTACTACAAGTTCCTACCAAATTTCGTACAAGTTCCTGCCAAATTTACTCACCACCGATTCATTAGCAGTCAAAGATGCCTGTAACAATCAATGCTCATAAATGCAATAAGTAAATCAAATCCTCTCCCTAAAAAATCTTTTAAAAAACTCCCTGGAGGGATGAGGAGTGTTCCAAAGAAGTAAGGATTTGGAAAGCTAAATTCTTTCCTATCATACCATATGACTATGGAGAACTATTATATGCAAAAACACCGAATCCAACGCTAAAAGTATATTGAGATTTAAAAAAAAGATCCAGGTGGTACAACCTCTGCAGTTCAGTATCTCCGAATACTCCAAATTCGGAAGTTTGGTCTATGATTCCAAGATTTCGATCCTCCTTCAGTTCAACATTTCCTCGAACGTTTCGTTCTAAATTGATAGATGAATTCTTGGACAAAATAGCCCCCCCTTCTGTACCTCTTAGATGAAATAACTCCCATCTTCAATACTCCTACGTGTAATCATTGGCTAAAATCTCCTAGAATCGCTTTAATTGAGCTAAAAAAATGTTTTTCAACGGTCAAAGACTCATCTCCAGAAAAATACGGTATACCATCCAGCACAATAAAAAACAGTAATGATAATGTTCTCAGCCACTTCTTAAGCATCTTAAATAAAATCTTCAAGACTGGCATAATGGCTAAAGACTGGAGTTCTCAAACAATCTCGTAATCCTAAAATTGAACAAATCACCCAATTCTGGATCCAACTACAGGCCAATCGCTCTTTCATCCACCCTCAATAAACTTAATGAAAAATTTAATTTCGAGAAGTATTTAGAATTTTTTTGTCGACAGTAAACAGCTTCTCTCTTTATCTCAATTTAGGAAAAAATCTACTCAAGATAACCTTTCCACCAACAGAATAAATATTTATCTATCCATTTCTTACCAGGAAGTACGTCTTGCAGTCTTTATAGACATAAAAACGCTTGTGACGATGTTTTCATCCCAATCCTGAAAAAAAAAACTTTAAGGCCTTGGCCTACCCCCAATTTTTGTGTTACTTTCTCAGTCCTTCTCAGAGCTCCAAATTATCCAAAATGATCTTCTTGCCTCGTACATATAAAATATACAATATATTGTTGGGGATAGGGTGACCTGAGGAAAGTCGTTTTTATATGGTATCTAAATTCGACTTTCTTTTCTCCACAATTTTAAACGATCACCTAGAACATCTTTGAAGGGTGGAAGCCAGAAATAATTGAAAAAACTACACACTGTTAAAAAACTGAACACTGTTTTTGGACAAAGTACCTTTGACCAAAGTTGTATAATATTATTCCAGTCGCAATTAAAACACAAAATAAATATTCTACCTTTCTAAAACCAATGAAATTGGATCGAGTCATCTGGAGGAGATTTCATATAAAAAAAAACTGAAAAATAAAGAATAATATGTACAATAAACCCAAAACCTAATAGAAACAATACACTAAGATCTACTTTTTTTGCAGTTTGTCTTATATTATTACAAGTTAAAATAACCGTAGAAGAATAATGTAAACAATAACATTGTAATGTTTAGGCCACAGAACATGTACAATGCCTAGTGAGGTTTATATAACAAAACAAAAAATTATTTGTAACTCTTAGAATAAACATAAGTTCCGCTAAAAACGTTCATAGGCTGCATACTTTATAGTTAATGTATCAAGGTAGAGAGATGTTAAAAAAACAAATAGTATTGATATATTAAAAAATACAAAGAAAAATCAGGAAAATAAAACACATTGCACAATAATAAGAGATATTAATAGAAAGGCATTAAAAAATATATATAATTACAAAATTTATATTAACAACTCTTTTCTCTCCATGACGTGTTAGCATATGACTAATTTGCTTTTTAAAATACGCCAAAGTATTTGTGGAGATATCTTAATAGTCACAATCCTTCATTATGCAAACGACACGCGAGTCAGTGGATTGAAATAGGCGATTTTGTGGTATAATTCAAGGTGGAGTGTATTTTGAACAAAATTAAGTTTTTTTAGGAAACGTATTAAATGACTCTTTAAATTATGTCTATTATGAACTTTATGGCTAGACGCATACATCCGATTAACACCGCACACATCCGATTCGAAAATCGGATAGGTAATAACCCACATCCTTTTTCAGACCGGATTGGACGGCAGGCGTACAGGGGCGTGGCCTATTTTTATTACCGATCAGGTTTTCGTGTGCGGGCTTTCATAAGAAATATATTGGCGCAAAGGCCTTCCGGTTGTCTGATCAGACAATCGGATGTATGCGCCCAGCCTAATGTGAATTTATTTATTACTTCAGCAGAAGTATTTTAAACAACTGTAAGCACAACTAAAGGATTGTTTTAAAATTGCATTCCTTTTGTTCTTAGGAATGATTTGATAATTTTTAATATCACCCAACCAATATTGGACGAAGTTTGGTGTTTCCACGAATCTTTAATAATGACGGAGAGAAAAAGAATGGAAATCAAAGTTTTGAATAATACCGAAGAGTTCGGAGTAACGGCAAAACAAAATGGAAACTATTGGTGTCTTTGCATGAACAGAGGGGATTATTATTCGATCGATTCAGAAAAGATTATATTTGTGAGAAATAAACAATTATTTACAAACACATCCGTGATGATGATAAAAGATGTTGAACTCATGAGGTATTTGCTAGATGTTCATGGTCAAAATTCAGATGATTTGAAACGAAAACTTTGTCCTAACGGCAAATGCCCTAAAGATCCGGACACAATAATAAAATTAGCCAATAGTGAAGTATTAGCTAATGTTAAGATATCGGAGAAATTGGATCTTAATGACAAAATTTTGTTGCACGTCACTGAGGGGGCTGAAATTTTGTTAAATTACTTTCAAAATGCGGATATAATTTTCACGAGGAAGCTGCTATTTTGCAAAGACATTCATTTCGTCCCGGAGACAGAAATAGGTAATATATTTTTCATTATATGTGCATTTTATTTTTATGTGATAATCACTATTTGTGTGATAGGCACCACACGATAAACTACTTATATACTACTAGTAACTTAAAAATATAGTTCAAAAAAGTTCCAATATTTAATCTTATAATGTCGCCCGTACGATTAATAGACCGATGATATTTTTTTTTACATTTTTATAGTAGTGCGAGTACTAATAAAAGATAGCTTAATGTATATTAAAGTTTGTCAGGTGTCCCTTAACACATTTTATAAAAGAAACACAGTTGTCACAGGCAATTTTGTAGATCCTAGAAATCCAAAATGTAGAAATCCTGTTTACATAATATTTAGATTAATCTTTACAACGAATCAGTTTACATTATGAATATCAAAAAATATGCTACAGATAAATTGAAACTTTTACTAGCTTTTCTATGTATTGGAATTACAATAAATTTATTATTTACAAAACAAAAAATAAAAGCGCTAAACCACAAAAAAAGGTTTTTGCATGATTTAAATATGAGGTTATATAAGTAACAATTTTTTTTTAATTACCCCTTTACGGCTAAGACGATTTCTGAGATTTTGTATGTTGTAACTTTTTTTCATTCTTATGAAATTGTGCCCAAATAAATAAAAACCACTTACTTGCCTTTTGCAAATAAGACGATCGATTTTAAATTTTGAAGGCATGAGAATCGAAATATTTCTAGCGTTTATATTCTTAAGTAAAAACAGAAAAAAAAACACCAAAAAATTTAATATTTCTATTTTTGAAACTAACAATTGATGGTGGAATTCATTATAATAAATCAAATATAAAGCTTATTTCCACTTTAATTTGTTTGACTCCTGTTTCAGCTCATTAAAGCCATCTTCAGACTGGTATAAATTATTCTTAGCCTACGGTTTATAATACATAACATATGAGGGAGTGGGAGAGGGGTGGTCTACATGGATTTTAATTGATTAATTTTATTCCACTGAGATTCGTTAACATTATCACTCTAAAAAATCAATAAAATATAGTATCAGTTCTTTTGATTCGTCTATTTTCGTCCTTTTGGAAATTAATATTTTTGTTCGTGGAATAAATAATGTTAAATATTTAAATTCTTTGTACAATACGTCAGTCTAAAAATTTTTTTTCATGAAAATGCGTAGGTCACGATATAACAAGGACAGACCTCTGCCGAGAGTACAAATGTGAAGGTGACTACATTTTTGGAGCCGTTTGGAAAATCTCCAACTTAAACGATTGTGAACAAAACATCGCGAATTTAGTAAGTATAATTTTTTTGTGAACTGTGTGTGACATAGAAATACTAGAATAGCCTTATGCCTAGTGTCACTAGTGGGTTGAGTTGATAATTTTATGGACACTAGACTTATTCACAAGTAGTACAAGGGGAAGAAGATGGCATTAGATTTCTAAGAGATGTCAATAAATAATTGCTTTAAAAATCTTTTCTAACAGACCTCGGAAGAGCAGCTAAATTTTTCGATACAATCCCTTGATGACTTGCTCAAAAACACCATTGTGAACACTGAGAGTCTCGAAAATGTTGCCAGGATTATCAGCAACCTTCTTGAAAAAGACGACAATATTACGATACCTACTAGGATCTTCCAAAATGTTGAAACCTTAGCCAGCAGAGTTAAACTACCCACAAATAACAGCCAAGTAAAAATTGTACTACCTAACATGGTTATCGTGATCGTAGACAATGATAATTCTGATACTCCAGTCATAGGAATCAGAGTCGAATCGGCGACAGATGGTTCTCCAGGACGGTTTTCTTCGGTGGACCTTTTAACCACGGGTTCGTATTTATTTATTTATTGACGCTCTATTGAGCTTTTACATATAATATACAAATTTAATTTATAACAACAGTAGTGATAGCATAAATAAAAAAGATTAAAAAATATATAGAAAGCTTAAATTCAATTTAATAAATAAGAATATAACTAATGCTAAATCCACATGGATAACTTTAGAGAACTCGTAGGTACAAAAACATTTTAAAAAATCAATTTTTTACTTAATTGCTCTATCATACTCATCTAGACCACCATTCAGAATTGAAACGTTGCTTGAAATGGCTTTAGCCGTGTTTAGTGACCAGATCTGAATAGCCAGGTACTTCCCCACTTTCCTCTTCCCTATCTCCTTCCCCTCCCTATTACCTTCAGCCTCACAACATACCCCAATTGGGGATGCCATAGTCTCACTGGCTGCAGACGGGAGCAGTTGGGACTCTTGTGCGGTATTTCATATAAAAAAATTTAAAAAAAAGAATAACAACAAACAAAAAAAACGAAATAAAATAAAATGATTTCTCATTCATTATTTACATCTAGAAAGTGGTCGACTAATTGGCTTTAAATGGTCAAAGTTTAAATTAAATATGTCAGCGACATCAGTTAGTTCAATAATGTGATATGGAGTAAAAGATAACACCAAGGTCGTTGAATTCAAAGACTCTTTTTAGAGTGGCATTTTTAATAAAGTGGTCGAATAATAAATGAGTTTTAGATCTATGGAAACTGATGGATTGGCATTTGTTGATATTGAGATATAATTTGTTTACGATGCACCATTCATAAACATCTTAATTATTAAAGAGCACTATTTTTGGTGACCGGACAACTCGGAATGAAACCAACTCAGAACCATTTCAGATAAGTCATTTAGAGTGATAAAAAAATATATAAAAAGTTGGTTAAATAGGTTAGGGTTATCGGCTAATTTAAAATTATTTTTTTCATAGCTTTTAATGACTTTTCAAGGAGGTGTTCAGTTGACTTTCTTGTCAGTTGGCATGGAACCCTATTTTTTATTAAAAAAATGCGCTGGTACCAAAAATGCTTAATAATGTAACCTGTTTTTATTTTTGCTTTTGAAAGTATCTTCATCTAGAGCTCTAGTGCTAGTGTAATAACTTTTGAGATCTCTTCATGGGTAGGCATATACCAATTAATTAAATAACATTTAAGTTTTTCTTTCAGTATCAACATTTGAAGATTTCAAAAACATTAGCGTTTTGGTCAATGCGTCTTCTATGCTGAGTGCACATCCGAATTCACGACTTTCTTTTGTGGTGTATAAAAATGATAAAGCATTTAAGCCAGCTAAACAAATTGTCAGCGTAAAGCTAGGAGACCTGTCTCATTTTGGTGAAAACGAACACATTGACATTAAGATGAAGCTGAATAATGATGGTGATGGGAACGTGTGTGCACATGGAGAGTTTAATTTGACAACAAACGGATTATATTGGAAAACTAAAGGGTGCCTGCATCTCAAGGAGCTCGATGTAGGAGGATTGGCTTTCTGCAGATGTAATATGCTGTCGCATTTTGCCTTTTTATCGAGAAATGATCTGCTTTCTGAAGACCCTGCTGCACAACTAAGAGAAAATGTAAGTTTTTTCAGTTTAATAAAAAAAAAAAATTTTTGAAACTGTAAATTGAACGAAAAGAGGGCAGATGTGTAAATTATGTGTTTATATATTATGATAGAGGGTTGTAAGCGTTTTTCTTTTGTTAAGTTTTTTTTTCTAGAAAAAAGAAAATTGTGTTGTCACTTATTTAAGTAGAAATCTGAAATTCATACATTTTACATTAACTACACAATATTATTTACTTTCATTATTTTGTTGATTATGAATAAAAATGATTTTTTTCATTTTTAACATCTATCCACACTTTTTCATTTTTAATGTCGTCTGAAGACGATTATATAAATTGCCCTACTCGTAACCAATGGATTGCCCATAATAGTATGAATGTTATCGTGTTGTCGTGTAAAGTGTGTGTTTACTTAAGGCGTCATAATGAGTTCTGTGTTCATTGTTTATTTTATGTTTAAAAACTGGAGCGACAGAGCTATTTAAAACTTTTTCTCCAATTGCTCGACATTTTTTGGTGATCATTTTGAATATTTTCCGCCTAATTTTAAAAAAAATCATACCTCCGAATTTTAATATGGAGACATACAAACTGATTATAGTTTTATATAGCCAATAAATTTACCTATCTTTGGTCGATTATCACATATTCGTACAATTTATAAAAAAAAATATAAAATCGTAAACTTCTACTTAATTATTTACAAATAAGGGGAAGTTTGCCAAAATTGGCAGCAAAGCAATCCAAGGTATTTTAAATAGTGCCAGATTGTGGCAAAAAGCACCCCAGTGGATACATGTATTCATATTCATATAGTTGTTTTTTTTTTATATGCAGTTCCCCCTAAAAAGAGTGCTTTGGGATTCATATATTTTTCTTAATATTAACAGTTTTGTTTCCATATTTTTTGTGGATGTTCTGGATCTGTAGTGAAATAGTATTTTGATTATCTTATTTTAAATCTGTAATTAATTCATTTATGTTTCACGACCGTTTCCCCGGATTTTAAACAACTAATTTAAGTGTGAATTTACGAGACTCTAATGTAAACCTATTTTCAATTTATTTGGTAACATATATGATAACCGGGTAAATACGCTGATTAAGGGGTTCGATTTTATCTTTAACGTCTTGTTGTATAAGCTGTTTAAATGTTAAATGCTTCTCAAAGCACATTGCACAGCCCAAAATATTTTTCCTGCCCTAGGATTATAGAGTGCATGAGAAGGAATTATTTACGGGTTGAGCTTAAAATTGTGTAACCTGTTTTTTAAACATTCATTGTTAGAATATTTGATTGAAGCCAACTGTTAAAGTTTTCTGTGTCACTTTGTCCATTTCTAGTAAGATGTCTAGATCTTTTACCAGTAGAAAATTGCTGCCTGTTTGTAAAAACGCCTGCTCATGATCACCTGCATGTAAAAACAGTTTTAATCTAATTGTTAAATATCATCGATGTAAATTTGAAACAGTAGTGGTTCTAGTATGGATCTCCGCGGAACTACGTAGTTTATTGGAAGGTGATCACTTTTCGTTGGCGTTAATTATTGTTTATTCTCTTAATGTGATTTTGAGAATTGCACTCCAGATATTCTGTCAAGTTCGTCGCGCACGTTGTGATTTACTTACAAATTTGGTTGTTTTCTAAATAATTTTAATTTTTGATTACTCTTAACATAGATTTGACAATTAGTTTTTTTCCACAGAATCCCGCCGAGCAGATCCAATATGTGATGCAGACTATGAATGCTATGATGGACCTTCCTGTTAGTATCACTAGTCTCGAAAATGCTGCAACCATGGTGGACAGCATTCTAAAATTAGGAGAAAATGATACAATTCCTTCGGAAGTCCTAAAAAGTTTGGAAATCTTAGTTGCTGAAGTGATTCTGCCAAAGAATCAAAGCCAAATAATAACAATTCAGAAACCAGACGTCAACATTGCCATTGCCATTGCAGATAATTCCGAACAAAAATCTATTGTTGGAGTAAAAATTACTTCTGATCCAGACAAAAATTTGGGCTCCTCCTTTGTATTCTTGACTTCAGGTATTTATGATTATTGTTGTTTTTCTGTTGACATGTTAGCAAAAACTCATTTTGACGAACGTCTTTATTTCGATAGTATTCTGTAAAAACATTATGTGTGGAATTGGAGCTTACCCTTACTAGACGATAATTATACATTAAATTTGTTTTTTAAAGAAAGACAGGTGGTTTATACAATTTAAGTCCAACAGCTTAGCTGGGGAACGATTTGCCAACCTCTGTATTTTCTCCCTCCTACGATAAGGGTCTCTTCAAGACACAGGCTCTCTCCTCCCTTCACATAGCATCTTCAAAGATGACATAGGCCCCGAGGGAAATTACCTTCCACAGGGCCTCCAGTATGGTATTAATGTAAAAATATGTCAAATATGCAAAATTTCACCAATCTTGAAACAAAACTGAAGATTTGTATAAATATCAGATCCCCTCCTGCAACCGGTCACAGATTTCTTTATATAGATATATTTTAAAAAACCTCCCTCGTTACATCGAAGAGATACAATACCTACTTATATTTAAATCATCACTAAAAAGATTCGTTTTGAAAAAAATGTCACTACACCTAAAACGAATAAACCTAAATTAAATATTCGCATAATAAACTTAGTGAATATTTCTTATTCGTCTTTCTTTTATCCTCTGTATGATCTTCCGTATATTTACACTTTAGAAAATCCGTTTTCGTGTTAGAACGTAAACCAAATGTTACTTCTTATTTCTTAATGAAAAAGTCGTGGTCAGTGGTGTCAAGTAAAATGATTTCTAACTTAACTGACTACGGCAATGATTATATCTGACAGATCACGAAATTATCCGGTTTCGGTTGAGTGGAAACTCCTGTACGCAGATTAACGACCGGTAAACAATTTACTGAAGTTCAATTGTGAGGTAATTTGAGAAGAAGCAATTTATACAATATTTTTGTTGTAGCAAATTTGACACAGGTCAAAAAACACCCAAATTTTTGGCAACAAGCCGTAATATTTATTGTTGGGGAATAAGCCCCAGCAAGGGAAATTACCCATGATTAGGGACTTTTTAAACACGTGTATTGCATTTTTTTTAAACTCTTACTTTTTTTTCAGATTCACCTACGGATTATTCTAAACAAGGAAATATCTTGGTAAATATGTCGTCAATTCTAAGCAACCAACCGGCTGGCAGTGCGCAGCTGTCATTTATAGTCTATCAGAATGACAAAGCATTTTTAAACACGAAAAAACAAGTTGGCGAAAATCTGAAAAAAGTCGACGGTAAAATCATAAGTGTACAAATGGGAAATATTTCGAAACTAGGAAAAAATGAATACGTAGATATACATTTTAAGACTAATGTGAGTAAGATAGGAAACGAAAACGAAAACAAGGAGTGCGTATTTTGGGATTTTGGTTTGGGACCGACAGGCCATTGGTCGACTGAAGGCTGCAAGTTTCTAGGAGAATTCGACCTCGAAGGATGGGAAACCTGCAGATGTTATCATCTCGCGCATTTTGCTCAGCTGATAACTATTCATGGTGCCCGCAATCAGGATAACCTTAATCATGAAATGAGTGATTTTCACAATCGAATGTTGACGCACATTTCCTTTTATGGCTGCATTTTATCCATCGTCGGCTTATTTATTGTTGTCCTCACAGGATGTCTATTTAAGACCTGGAGAAATGTCTTGGTTCACAAGCTTTGGATGAATTTAGCTGCTTCAATAGGAATCATTATATTCAATGTCTTGTTTGTTTCCGCACGTGGCTTAAATGATCAAAACTTATACACAAACACATGCTTTGTTTTCGGAATTATTTTACATTACTCAGTTCTTTCAACGTTTTCTTGGATGTTTGTGATTGCTTTTTTCTACTATCAAATGACAGCCAACATGTTCAAATCCACGGTGTATTCGGAAAAATCCATACCATATCTTGCTCTAGCTTTTGGGTGGCTGTTTCCTTTGATACCAATGATTCCTCTTCTGGGTTTTGATTCTGACAGCTATTCAAACAGCTTAAGAAATAACTTTTGCTATCCCAGTGGATATGGTTTTTGGCTTGCGGTTGTTTTACCTATCTTTATTTTTATCATTTTTAATACTGTGTTTTTAATTTGTATTCTTTATTCTATTAATAAAATCTCAGGCGGCGTACATGTCGCAAGTAGACGAGAGAAAAAAATCATTCGGGACATCAAAATGTTCACGTTTCTTTTCTATCAATTTGGGCTAATATGTTTATTCGGGCTTTTATCTCAATACGTAGTCATGGCCTATCTGTTTTATTTTGCTGTTTCACTCCAAGGCTTAATTCTGGGTTTCATTTTTGTTTTAGGGGATAGAAAAACTATTAAACTATGGCGTTCCGAGTTTATTTTCTCTTCGGGTGAGGAAACATCTTACTTTAAATCGGAAATTTCCATCCACGGTAATAATAATAATAATAATATTGTGAAGAAAAATAAATCCGATGGCAAAGTTTTCGATCCGTGGCGTAAATGCGAAAACTCGGGAAAAACTGTAAATACATCTAGAATTCCGGTTTGTAATGAAAGAATGTATTCTTGCGCCAAGTATTCAGAAGAAGCGTGTTTAAAACTATTAAATGACATAGCGTGAGACAAAGGGTCCCGGAGTGATCCAGAGAACGGAAGCATGAAAGTGATAAAATCTAAAGATGGACAAATGTTGGTGAATAGGGAAGAAATTAAAGAGAGATAGATGAAATATTTCGAGGAAGTCTTCGAAAGTAACCCGGGTGATAGTGATTCCAGCGGTGAATCGGTTATGAATGATGATGGAGCGAATGTTACCAAAATCAGCATGGATGAAATAAAAGGATCAATTAAATGTTTGAAAAATGGTAAGGCCGTGGGTTTCAACATTTATGCTGCCGAATACTTAAAAGAAGATAGGCGTTTTATTCTTACATGGTTGTGCAAACTTTTTAATCAGTGTTTAGAGCAGGGTTACACGCCATTAGATTGGAGAAGGGCTGTAATTACATTACGAAATATAATTAAACAAAAAACCTAAGAAAACCACATTTCGGACTGTTACACCATTTTAACATGTGGTTGTATTATTTGAAGAGCTTCAGGTAGAACAATTTTAGATCCACATGTGAAGGCCCAGAAAGCCATAATTATAGTCATTACGTGTTTTCCCTATAGGTTCTCTAGCGATCAACTCTACAAAAAAATTAAAACTGCACAAAAAGTGTTATTAATAACGCACATAAAAATTTAGAAAATCTTAATAAAATTGTTCATAAATATATCGCAAGAAGTCACATCGGAAAGGATTTCGTGGTTTCAGGGAGCAGTTTATTTTTTTATAGAATGAAGAAAGTTCATTGTTTAAAACCACTTTATTTAAATTTATATTCGTCTATAAGACGATATATTTGTGTCTTGTTTAAAATGGTGCAGAAATCAACAATATAGTAGATTTATCGGAAAAAATCTGTCTCATGGAAAGTGGAGCTGATCAACGCTGAAGTTTATGGTAGTTCTGCACAGCAAATGACCAAAAGTAAGTACAGTCGTTTATCGGCAATAAATAATCTAATTGAAAGTGTTGCTGAGATTAACTCTGAAGAAAATGGCTGCCGGCCTGTACTCCATACAACGGTAGGTAAAAACAATTTAGCGATAGTAAAATATCTTACTGAAAGTGATGATGACCCTGAAGGTTGTTGTCTCGACAGCACTGTACTCCTTACAGCGGTGGGTAAAGACAATTTATCGATGGTAAAATATCTCTTTGAAAGTGGTGCTTGACTCTAAAAATAGTTACTCTGGAGATTGACTCTAAATATAATTACGGCCACACTGTACCCCAAACAGCGGTAGGTAAAGACAATTTAGCGATGGTAAAATATCTTATTGAAAGTGATGATGACATTACCCCTAAAGGTTGTCTCGACAGCACTGTACTCCATACAGCGGTAAGTAAAGACAATTTATCGATTGTAAAATATCTCATTGAAAGTGGTGCTTGACTCTAAAGATAGTTACTCTGGAGATTGACTCTAAATATTATTACGGCCACACTGTACTCCATACAGCGGTAGGTAAAGACAATTTAGCGACGGTTACATATCTTATTTTTTTTTTTTTTTTTTTATATTAACTCCACACAGGAGGCCCTGAGGGAAATAATTTCCCTCAGGGCCTATGTCATCTTTGGAGATGCTGTGTGGAGGGTGCTGTTGAGGAGAGGAAGGAGTGAACATGGGTCTTGAAGAGACCCATATTGTAGGAGGGAGGAAACACAGAAGCCGGCAAATCGTTCCACAGCCGGGCTGTTGAACTCAAGAACGAGTCGTAGAAACGACCCGTTCTCATGTGACTAATGTCAACCGTGTACAAATGTTGAGCGCGTGTTTGGCGTGTTTCCCGACTATGCACCGGTGCCGGGGGGATCAGTGACGCTAGTTCCTCGGAGCATCTTCCATTGTAATACCGGTAGAACAAGGACAGCATTCCCACCTGACGCCTGTGCTCTAAAGATTGCAGTCCATTTGTTAAGTTAGGAGAATCTATCAAACGGACCGCCCGTTTCTGCACAGAGTCGAGGGTTTTTTTCAGGTATTTTGGGACTCCAGACCAGAGGTGGCTGCCAAATTCAACCGTGGGGCGCACTTGCGATTTGTACAGGGTTAGCAGTTGTGTACTATTAAAGTATCTGCGGGCCCTGTACAGTACGCTCAGTTTCTGAGAGGCTAACTTAACTCTGGCCTCGATGGAGCCCCCGTACCTGAGCTGGTCACTTAGAGTTACACCAAGCATATCAATGGAAGGCCTGTTCGGGAGATTGCTTCCGTTGAAGGAGACTAGATTATCATTCCGATCCCTTTTAGACGTAATCAGACATGTTGAAAGTGGTGCTTGACATTAACTCTAAAGATAATGACAGTTGGATTCCATTGCATAGATCGGCATGTGCGGACCATCTCCGGGTTTGGGAGTATATCCTGCAGCAGGGGGCTGACTTAAGGAGGTTAGCCAGACGGGGAATGACCGCACTAAGTGTTGCATTGTGGAATAAGAAGTGGGATATGGTGCGAGTCCTGCTGGGGATGAGAGCTGACGTTAGTGCGGATGGTGGTGAAGCTCTTACTTGGGCTTGGTATCGTGGGGAGAATGGTCTGTAGTGAAATGTTCAATAGGTAAAGAAGCATTGGTGCATGAATCTCAAATTCGTCGTAATTTGCTTTTCTATGGGCCAATGTCAAAATTTCAGCTGTGAGCTGTCACGTATTTTAGTTAAGGTCGTTTTAAACTCTAATTCCTGCACGCATACTTGATAATTTACTCATTTAACAGCCGTAAAAAATCACACACATCTGAAAGGAGATCTTGCACGAAATCTATCTCGATCTCACAAAAGATATAGAATCGGTCTTCTAATAACTATGAAAAAAATTGTCATTTTCTTTAAATTTCATTTTTTGCAAAACGCATTTATTAAAAATGCTTTAGCCAAATGTTGTAAAGAAATTCGTAAAATAAGAGATAAAACATTTTATGTAAAACCGTTTGAAACAGTTTTTATGTCGAATTATCCTTCAGCAAAACTTTTATCGCTTTTTTCTGGAAATGATGTTTTTCAACCTGGTTGACAAGATATTAAAAAAACTAAAGATCCAATTTGCATTTACCAAGTCTTAAAACTGTTCAAAAATCTAGTTTCTACGAAGGGCGTCCTTCTATTTTTTTTGTTTTGAGCGATGAAAATTTTCCATTAAAACCGGAAATAAAATTCGCTGGTCCGCCTTTTTTTAGCTACCAAAATTCGTGGGAGTGTCCTGTCGAAAGCGGCGTACACGCAAAATATACTTTTGATTCGTGTACAAAAATTGTTTGCAGTCTTATGTTTGTATACATTGATTATCAATATTAATAAAAAATAATTTGCTTCGTTGTTCGCTTGAAAATAATTGCGAAATATACAGCCTTGTTATCGCAAAAGATAAAGATGCCCTTCTGAATGATAAAGCTTGACGGATGCTTCCAATGTATGATGAATTTTTATTTTTATCTGAATTATCTTGTAACGCTGTCAGATAACACAAAAGATACAATCGCCCTTCAGCTATGCCTCAATACATAAGGGCTATTCCATCAAAACCATGCTTTCCCCCATTTTCAAAAAAAAGATATTCTTTCACTTATTTGAATGAGAATTGGATATTGCTCCTTCCTTTTCTGTTTATGCTAGGCTCCCCAATTCTGTGTTCTAAAAGTGAGAACCTTAGATCACACATTTTTCGTTTTCCTCCTCTAATCAGAAAATATCCTCTCTTCTATCAAGTCTTACCTAAAATTGCCTCTCCCCCGTGCAACGTCTCATCTCTTCTAAGTCTGAACTCGACTCCAATCTTCCTTATTATAATTGTGAAATTTACCTTCACTTTCCTTCTCTCCATAACGTTAAATGATGGCCTGGAACACCAGTGAAGGATGAAAGTCGAAACATTTAATAAAAAAAACACCTGGATTACAGTGCTTACAAAAGTCCGGGATTTCTGGGATTATTATTATTAAGATTCATTTTGAAATTTCGCCGTTAATATAAATACATCATGATAATGTCCAACCTGTCCAATAATTGAAATGGTGCCAACAAAATGATTTAACAAAACTTAGCATAATATTTGCGAAAATCATGTTTTTTGATGTTCTGTTGTAATGTGCATATAATACATGAAGTGTTCAGAATTGAGTTTTATGTTTTAAGATTATGTAAGCCTGGTTAATTTACAATCTTTGTTGTAGTGTTAAAAAAATTGTATTTATTACAAATTATTTTACTGTTTCTTCGCTTAAATTTATTCTTATCTGTGCATTTTCTGCGGGTGTTCTGTCTTAAATTTAATTCAATCATTTTTAATTCTTTTTAGTTGTTGCTATTAATATTGTTTTATTTATTTGCTTGTTATGAAAATATCTTACTTTATTATAATAATTAAGTAAATCTTTGTAAATTCTTTCTCTTTCTTAATATTATTATTTTTACTAGATACGTTTTTAACATTTGTATTATAAATGTACACAATAGTTTAATTTATAACATTGCATTTTATATGTACGTAGGTATGCTAAATATCAAAATAGGAGGTGTCTTGAAAACAATGAAAACATTGCTTTTTATATTATCATATTACGTAGATATGCTAAATTTCAAAATACGAGGTTTCTTGAAAACAATGACAACATTGCATTTTATATTCTTATAGTACGTAGATATGCAAAATGCCAAAATAAGAGGTGTCTTGAAAACAATGACAACATTGCTTTTTATATTATCATAGTACGTAGATATGCTAAATTCCAAAATACGAGGTTTTTTGAAAACAATGACAACATTGCATTTTATATTCTTATGGTACGTAGATATGCTAAATGCCAAAATACGAGGTGTCTTGAAAACAATGACAACATTGCTTTTTATATTATCTTAGTACGTAGATATGCTAAATTCCAAAATACGAGGTTTCTTGAAAACAATGACAACATTGCATTTTATATTCTTATAGTACGTAGATATGCTAAAGGCCAAAATAAGAGGTGTCTTGAAAACAATGACAACATTGCATTTTATATTTTAATAGTACGTAGATATGCTAAATGCCAAAATAAGAGGTGTCTTGAAAACAATAACAACATTGCATTTTATATTTTAATAGTACGTAGATATTCTAAAGGCCAAAATAAGAGGTGTCTTGAAAACAATGACAACATTGCATTTTATATTTTAATAGTACGTAGATATGCTAAAGGCCAAAATAAGAGGTGTCTTGAAAACAATGACAACATTGCATTTTATATTTTAATAGTACGTAGATATGCTTAAGGCCAAAATAAGAGGTGTCTTGAAAACAATGACAACATTGCATTTTATATTTTAATAGTACGTAGATATGCTAAAGGCCAAAATAAGAGGTGTCTTGAAAACAATAACAACATTGCATTTTATATTTTAATAGTACGTAGATATGCTTAAGGCCAAAATAAGAGGTGTCTTGAAAACAATGACAACATTGCATTTTATATTTTAATAGTACGTAGATATGCTAAAGGCCAAAATAAGAGGTGTCTTGAAAACAATAACAACATTGCATTTTATATTTTAATAGTACGTAGATATGCTTAAGGCCAAAATAAGAGGTGTCTTGAAAACAATAACAACATTGCATTTTATATTTTAATAGTACGTAGATATGCTAAATGCCAAAATAAGAGGTGTCTTGAAAACAATAACAACATTGCATTTTATATTTTAATAGTACGTAGATATTCTAAATGCCAAAATAAGAGGTGTCTTGAAAATAATCTAAAAAATTTTATTTTATAACGCTGTAAAATAATTGTTTGAAATATATATCCGAAATCAAATATTTACTATGTTTTAATTTAAATAAACACAAATAACCATTTATCTTTTAATTAATTGTTTTAATGTGTCGATCGTCCAGTTGATTAGTCAAACATCTCCAAATACTACGTTTTGAGATAATGAGGAAAGCAATATTCGAATGCTCACCACAAATAAAATACTTTTTACAAGTGCCTGTGTTTTACATGTGATAAAATAACGCCGGGAGGCAAAACGTTCTGGTACAGTAGTATGACCTTTTGAAATATCACTTACTAGTGACCCAGAAAACATCA
Organism: Glyphotaelius pellucidus; assembly: GCA_936435175.1. Classification (NCBI taxonomy): domain Eukaryota; kingdom Metazoa; phylum Arthropoda; class Insecta; order Trichoptera; family Limnephilidae; genus Glyphotaelius; species Glyphotaelius pellucidus. Next base: position 24,394,657 of record OW386558.1, on the reverse strand, counting down.
ACATTTTGTTTAATTCACTAGTGCAGTTTTTGTGCATTATAATTGTTTTGGTGTTGTTTATAAGTAATCTTGTTGTACCAGATAGAGAGTACACTTTTATATATAACTGAATTCTCAACTCAAATTTAGATTTTTCGGAGATGTCTGACTAATCAACTGGACAATCGGTACACTGATGGCGCAAAGTCATCTTCCTACTGGAAGTTGATCTCATTTTGGGTGGTGTTTTATGTCACCATGACTTTGACAATGATTGTATTCATTGTGCATTCATGTATTCATATATATGCATGCATTTTTAATGGTACGATGTTACTGCTGATTTAAATGTAACGTACTACATTAAACAAGTTTACTGGGCTTTTATACAATCATCACTGGAATATGGTATTATTAGCTGGGGAAGTGCCACAAATACTAGCCTAGAGCCTTTAGAAAAAATTCAAAAACTATTTCTGAAGGTAATTCTTTAAGTCCCGTTGAGGACGAGCACTGATTTTATTTTTAAGAAACTAAATGTTCTAAACTTAAAAAAAATTGTATTCAAAAAATATTCTGCTCCATCAATTTAAAAATTCATGTGCTTACAACATGTGTTTGAAGAACGAATAAGTACTAGAACCGTAAGAGAGTCACATGTTAAATCTTTTAACATCCCAGTTTGTCAAACCTCTTATGGGAAAAGGAGGTTTAAATATAATGCAACTAAGCTGTTCAATTCTCTACCCACGGATATTAGAATAACCATAAATGTATTTAAAATTAAAATCATTGATTACCTCCGATAAATATATCCATAAGGAATATTTCATAACGTATTCATACTTGAATTGTATAAAGTAAAAAAAAAATATTACTGTTATTATTAACTATTATGTTTAAATTATTGAACCATGTAAACAAAAAACCTGTATAACAGCCACTTTGTAAATTGCCATCTTAACACAGGCGTTTCACACCTAGTGAGGTGGGCAATATGTCATTAATGTAACCAATGTGGTATTAAAAGAATACAAATAAAAATAAAACATTATATTGTTATTTGTATGATTGTTATAAACTGATTATGTTAACTGAGCCTGCTCTCAATACAGGAGTTCCTAGCGAGAAAATGGTTATTATATAATATTGTTAATGCGGTACACAATAATTTTCGTTTGCTCAAAACTCACATTTTAATCATTTCCGGCGAATTCGTAACTTAAATAACTTTTTAACTCCAACCGATACCTGGGAGATGTAAGTTCTTTATATTTAAAATTAATAAAAAACAATACCTTACCATTAATATATTTTACGTACAACTATTTTAAAACTTTACAACCAGTTTTTCAACTATAAAGTTAGCAGTAAGCACCAGATTTTATTTTTCTAGACGATGAATTAATAACTTGAAATTAAAAACTTGAAATCAGACTGGCCGACATCGAAACCATTTCAAAGTCTAATAATTTAGAAATAGCTGGGATTCCCCAACAAAACGAGAGAGAGACGAAGAGGCGACCGAAATAGTTAAAAGAGTGGCTGCAGCGGCTGGCTTGGAAATCAAAAATAGTGAAATAAATGATGTAAAAAGAATACCTGACAGACGAATCGATGCTCCCCTCAAACTGCTTGTTCACTTCAAAAATAAAACCACACGAGACAACTTCATCGCCGTAAGAAGAAATATAAACTACACTGCCATCAAAGGACTTGCCCAAGACAAGATATACATTGGAGAAGAACTCACCCCATATCATAAAGAACTCTTATGGCAAACAAAAAAATTTGCCAAAGAAACAAATTATACTTATGTCTGGTACAAGAAAGGTAGAATCATGATGAGGCGCCTCACGAACGAAAAAATTTTCTATATCAAACATGTAGATGATTTAAAAAAAAAAACTTAAAATGCTGGGAAATTGTCTTCTCACTTTTCATCACAATGTTACACATCATACAAAAATGGACTCCGTAACTACTAATATAACATCTAACAAATCAAACCTATCAATCTACCATTAGATCGATAAATAAAAACTTTGACCAGTTCCTCATCCAACTCGACCTTACTAAAACCAAATATGATCTAATTATCCTGATAGAATGTTGGCTAACACCTTTCTATACGCCAAAACACATCCTCAATTATACCCATCATCAAACCTCCAACCACTGCAGACAAAACGATGGTATAGTAGCATATACACTGCTATCCATTGAAAATCCAATCTATAATCCAGTGAAAATTTTATTCACGAAACTATGTAGTTGATAAAGATTAAAAATAGCAAGGGTCCAAGATGAGAGCCTTGCGGAATTCCCGATGTTACAGTAAAAAGATCCGCGGAGGATCCTCCTACAACTACTTGAGTTCATCAACCTTACTAATTCTCTAGTAAGTATCCGCCAAATTTGTTCCTTGTTTTTTTTTCAAATTTCCCCGGTATTCATACCTTCTCTAACCTTCCAGTCAGTCAAATCTATTTTTCCGTTTTCGTTTCTGTCACTATTGTTTTTTTCTATTTTCTCGCCTTCTAAGCTCCTCTCTCATATTACCCACCCTCCCTCATAAATAATAATAATCATAATATTTGGATGATTTATACAGCGCCGTTATTGTGAAAAATCACCTCAAGGGCGATGTACAAACTTTCAATATATTTCTAAAATCTAGAAAAACTACAAACTAGACAAACAATTAAAAACAACTTATGGCTAAAAATTGCATCCACTGTTTCATACGAAAATATATGTACAATGTCTCGACCAATGAACGCGATGCTTCCTAAAATTGTATACAGGACCATACTTACCTGGGAGGTTGCTTGAAATTAACACTGTTTACTGTCTATTGAGAAATTTAGATAGAGTTCGCACGCAGAGGACATTATTGTGAACACTCATCTGTACCTTCTTCCTTCCTCGAGTAGTCTCTTATCACCTTTAGCTAGGTAAGGCTGTTGAAATTTTATTTGATTAATTTGTGTTATTTCACAATTTATTAATTTGAAATAATATGTAGTATATTTGCGGAACGTTCCAGAATGGAAGATACTCTCAGTATCGCCCTGGTGTAAGACCACCATTCAGAATTGAAACGTTTCTTGTAATGGCTTTCGCCGTGTTTAGTGACCAGATCTGAGGTACTTCTCCATCTCCTTCCCCTCCCCACTATCTTCAGCCTCACAACATACCCCAATTGGGGATGCCATAGTCTCACTGGCTCCACACGGGAGCAGTTGGAACTCTTGTGGGGTATTCATATATAAAAAAAAAGCTCTTGAAAAGTTAATTTTCATACTTTTTATCGCAATTATGGCTAAGTCCCAAAAGTTATCGATTTCTCATTGAAGAAATCTGCTATTGAGCCGGGCGTGAGATTGTTTACAACAATCGTTACGATACCCGTCGCTAGATGTCTCCAGTATATCAATTTTCAAAGCATGCGATAAATATTTTCTTTTTTCTTTAATGATTTTTGCGACCATGAAAATTTATGGCAAATCTTAAGCTCGACCGGAAAGTCTTCCACACTTCTTTTACATTCAATTCAACTTGTATTCATAAATTTTTTTTACAGGTTCCAGGTGCGTTTCAGCTTTCTATCAAATTGTAATAAGCTGACATGCCTAACAACATGACAGTTGTCCTCTTCTGCTGATCACGATTCGTTCCAAAGCTGAAACGGACAAAGAATCGATATTTAACAGGAACTTTTCAAGGTCCCTGGACGGCCATTTGATGACTTTGTCATACGTGAATTTCTGCAAAACAACTAGGCCTAAATGTTTAATTATCTTACATCAAGAACTCGATACTCTTCACCACTCAGGTATTTTGCGATTGTGCAAGTGTTTTGTCTTAAACGAACTGTCAGATTTATAAAAAAAAATTGTTATTTCCGCTTCGCAATTAAAGCTCTATAAATGAAATATTTCTGAACTAACCGAATACTAATAACTGTTTTTGATAGGTTATGAAATAGGCTTTCAAATTGTTATATTACACATAAATATTAACATTTGTAAATATAAAAATTTAGAAAACAAATTTTTAAAAATGTAAAAATGTTTTGTATGTGAAAACGGTACTAAAATCACGAATTATTTAAGAAATACTTATTCTTTTGTATAAATGTATAATAAACAATTCTGTCCCCTCACTTTTCTACCATTTCTTACAATAATATTTAATAAAACATTAACAATGTCTAACGACAAGTAGGCGATTTGGCGGCTGAAAACTGTTTCTACAAAATAAGTATTTTTTAAATACTTCTATGGACAACTTTGAATAGAGATGTGAAGCTTGATTCATATGGATCTTTTAGTTTTTGTTTTAGGGTTGCCACTAGAACAGAATTATAACGATTTGTGTAGGAACACACGCGTTAACGTGAAAACACGCTTATTGTAGTACTTGGCTGCTATTATTATATTGTCGTGTAAACACGCTTATGGGATGAGTGGTTAAAATAATAGATTTATCTGAAAAAAAAAAAATTCTGGCCTAAACTGTACGTAAATGGCCTTCAGATGGTTTGGAAATAACATTTCAAATATAAATAGAGTGTGCTTTAGACCACACGGCTGAAGTAAACTTCTTTATGCTTTGTTCGCCTCGCCTGATCACACTTTTCGTAACGATCTCGTCACGCATTCACCAGCTTACTCCCCAAGTCAAGCATGCGTAAAGAAGTTTTACTTCAAAAATAATTATCAAATTTTCCCCGTAGTCGTCGATCAAATATTCAAAGAATTTTTGTACTGTAATCTGTGTGAATGCACCTATATACTGATATTCAAAACTGGTAATATATCGAAATACTCAATAATCAATGTGGAGATAAGGAAAATTAATACATATCTTAAAACAGCTCTTTGCACGCCAGTCTTATCTTCGACAACTTGCCAGTTGCAAGTCATCCCGCTGCATTATCTATTCGAATGCATTATAATCTATTTATTTGGTATACGGTCGGCGAGTTAACTAATTGAAATTTTGACATCTTTGACAAAACTGTAAAGATCTTTGGCTTGCCATCACACCAGACAAGTGCTAATTCTATTTTGCGTCTAACCAAATCACCACTGTACTTAGTGTACGTGTGATTTCAAAATACATTATATTTTACTGTACAATACAAAGTGTCTTTTTATCTGTGAATTCCTTTAGTTGAAATATCAAATTAAAATATACATTTCTAACAGTTGTGTGACATTTCTGTGACAGTTCCGTGAACTTGTGTGATATTGCTTGAGGTGAGTTTGTTCTTTGTTTATTTAAACCAGATCTGGCTCACTTTGTTTTACAAATTTTCTATCAAATTTGGTACCTAACATAGGTACCTATTTAAAATTAAAATAAATCTTGATAACCTTCAATGTATTTGATTTTGGTTATATATAGATGAGAATAAATTCATTAGGTGATTTAAACATTTTCGAAAATTGAATTTTAATTTAACAATCAAAATGTTTTAATTTAACAATCAAAATGTTTTAATTTAACAATCAAAATGTTTTAATTTAACAATCAAATGTTTGCAAAATGTAATTTTCCAGTTGTGACAGTTTTGTAAGAGGTTTTATATTGATTAAAAAAATGTATTGTTGTGTGGTTGTAATAATCCAGAAACCTTCGCGAGGAGGGAAAAAAGGTATTTTGATACTACAAATTAATCATCGACATCAAATCCCTAAGTTTTATCGCAATCGGATGAACTGTTAGCAACGCATTTAATTTCATGAGGCCAGAACTCACTATTGTATATTGTAAGAACTGCGGGCATGCGCACATCAAATCCCCAAAGTTTCATCGCAATCGGATGAATGGTTTAGCAACGCATAGCATACATGCACACGTACATAGACAGAAACGAACATATGCATATACTGCACAAGAGTCCCAACAGCTCCCCTATGGAGCCAATGAGACTATGGCATCCCCAATTGGGATATATTAAGCTGAAGGCAGTGGGAAGGGTAGGAGATTGGGGGATTAATCTGGGAAAGTACCTGACTGTTCGGATCTAGTCATCAGACTCGGCTGAAGCCATTTTATGCAACGTTCCAAATTGTCTTACGCCATGGAGATTATCTTTCACTCTGGAACGTGCCGCAAACATAACTCTTATTATTTTAAATGATTAAATTGTGAAAACACAAACAAATCAAGCAAAACTTATTTGCGCATGCCGGGATTTGAACCCGTGACCTCCGGATCTCTAATCGGGAGCCTTGCCCCTCGACCACGGAGGACTGTAAAGGATGTATGGTTAAATGACAAAATAAAATATGCTAGGCTTGTTCGCGTTAGTCGAGTTGGGAGTAACTTACTACTTGACTCGTTAGCATTACTTTCAAGTAGAGTTCATTAGTGAGCCGCCCATTGCAAGATGACGGCCTGATGCGCAACAAAGTAAATACGCTTAATGCTTATTTTAGAAGAGGTGGAAGAATAAATTAGTGAGATGAAAATAATTAAACTTTGAACATGAAAAGAGATTAAAAGCAGCATTAATAAAGAATTTTATAGCAGCATCTTCGCTCCAGTGGCACGACATATCTGCGCGTCTAGTAAAGAACTCTTCTAAAACCAAGGGTTTCGCGCATGTCAGTGCACAGGGACGCATGGTGGGGGTCGCTACTCGCCCGAAAAAGTAAATCTAAACGGATCGACTCTACTAAAGAGCTGACTAAACTACTCTACTAAATTTGTGATGTTCGGACGCGTTTAGTTACTAATATACTTGCTACTCTACTAAACTACTCTCTCAGTGCGAACGGCTCTTGTTGAACGGATTCGGCATACCAATAAAACATTCAAGCGGTTATACAAAAATGACGAACAAAATGGAACCAATATTATTTATCACTTATCATATAAACTGAATAACAACCATGGAAACCATTTGATCTTAACGCCATTTTTATATAACAGTGTGGACAGAATGTTCGGTACGTATTTGGATCAGAATTCCAAGTCCTTAGGTATTTTTTTAAGTAACTAATATGGATAGAATTGGAGAGTTTATAATAACATAATTGCGGTTATAAACAAACTAAATTTTCCTTTTTTCCCATTAGTTTTGCGTTTCTATTACTGAAATAATTATTTTTTTTTTTTTCTTATTTTTTTAAAAAGAAAGACAAACTTTCCTGGGCTACGAATAACCCAACAATATTTTAAAATCTCCTACTAGCACCACTACCACTACAGTAAGCCGAAAATGTTGCTTGAGTCGTGATGGAGGACTTAGCCAGCCGAGGAATCGAACACGGAACGCCTGGGTGGGACCCAAACGCGATGCCCACTCAACCACTGACCGGTCCGATAAATTTATTTACTTATTTACGCTCTTTTTAGGGGCTTTTACATTTGAACAGTAAAAATTATTCATTTTTTACATACTTGAGTCTCTTATTTTCCAAAATTAAAACAACTTAAAATTAGTTGGGTAACTCCCAAAGGTTCCTGTCATTATTGGTTGAAGTATTCAGTTATCGTAAATATTTACAATTAATATTAAACTGGACAGAGGTCCTTACTAGACTAGGCTCTAAATAGTTATGTTGCAAAATCAAAATCAAAATCAAAATCATTTATTGTACAAAATTTTCATTTAGTACAAAAGGTATAACTTATAGGTACCTGCATCCTATTTCTTCCAGTTAACCTAACATGTTATACAGAAATGAACACAAATGAAATATAAATATAAAAGTGGTGTAATACAAATTGAGTTTGTTTTAATTTATTATATAAACATAAATATAAAAACAGTTGTACCTATGTGAGGTATTCACTTAATGTGTAATGAGACCTGTTCAGAAGGAATGTTTTTAGTGATGACTTAAATCTGAGTGTATCTGGTATTTGTTTAATATCATGTGGAAGGTTGTTATATACTTTAATGGCCATGTAAAAGGGTCCTTTTTGGAAAATTGTTTTGTTTGCTTTTGGTATTAATAAATTTTCTGTAAACCTTGTAGCGTATTTATGTGTAGAGTTTTTTTGTGGAAACTTTTCTGGAGATGATCGCACTAACATGCATAACTCCATTATGTATATGTCGGTGACTGTAAGAATTTTCAAATTTTTAAATATAGGTCTACATGATTCCCGATTAGCAGAGTTTGTCATTTTTCTTAAACATCTTTTTTGGATGATAAAAACATCTTTGGCGTTTACTGAGTTTCCCCAAAAAATAATTCCGTATTTTATTGTTGAATATACATAACCATAGTATGCGGCCATTACCGATTCGATGTTTGATATATTTCTCAGTGTACCCAGAACAAAAGAAAAGCTACTGATTTAGGCTACTATTTTGGATACATGTTCTTTCCAGTTTATATTTGCATCTAGTTGTATTCCCAGCAGTGAACAAGTTTGGGAAAGTTCGATAATATTATTATTGAAGTTTACATTTATATTTATAGGTGTAGCTTGCACTAGACAAAATTGTAAAACTTGAGTTTTGTTAGTGTTGAGTGACAGATTTTGTGATAACAGCCAATTTGCTATTGATTGGCAAGTCTCGTTAATATGTTTATTAAATTCGTCAACGTCTCCATTACATTCAAACAACAAAGCAGTGTCATCAGCAAACATTGAACATTCTGTGCCAGCAACAATTGGAAGTTCGTTTATGTATATAAGGAACAGGAGGGGCCCAAGAATGCTTCCTTGAGGCACACCCTTGTTGATTGTTCTCCATTTGGATTCTACCATGTACTGCATCATTTTTTCGTCAATGTTGCTCCCGTGAAGAGACTGTAGAGACTCGAGGTGTCCGCCCAACTTGCCAATGCCTTCGGTGATCATCGTAACCTTTCGTACCTAAGACACAAACGACAACAGAGAGTACTTTTCTGATATCATACTCAACTCTGTTGAGATAAGGCAAAACTTCGAATTACTAACTAAGCTATCGACATCTATTGAAGGAAGTTGAAACTACTCAAATAATCAAAACACTACAATAAGTGAACTGCCTCAGAGACAATATTTTTTATTTGTTTAGTGATAAATTGAAGATGCCACTAACTTGGTATAATTATTTCCCCCCCATTAGTATTTTGGGTAATAAAGAATACATAAAACATAGTTTGTTTCAGAATTTCTGCACTGAAATAAATCCCGACTTTCTTTGTGTAGTAGAATCAAAGTGGAATTAGTATTATGTAGCGGAATCTAAAAGCTACCGACGCAAGCAATTCCGGACTCTCAGATGCATCATTTGACAATTTATATAGAAATAGAAAGTTAGTGGAAATCCTTCTGTCTGACAAGACATGACATGTTGATTCTGTTCAGCCGGGAGAAATTATGTAATTGTAAAGTGCATCCCTTAACAGCTTCGATAGAAAAAATGAATCGTATTTGTGGTTTTTGCGATTAGTTTTCATTATTTACACTGGCATGTTGAATTGCCAGTCCACAGGTTCATACTCCTCTGATATGCTGTGACTCCGTGTGACATCATTTGATTTTTTTTATTTCAGTTGATTCACATCTTGCATCTTTCCTACCATGGACGTCGACCACGGATTACTGCTGGAATGTTCGGAGGTACAATTATTGATTGACATCCTTCTGGATTCATCGCCGGATTATCCCCTGGACATCCTGGACATAGACCCTCATCCCAGCGACCTCACCCTGGCGAAGTTTGCTGAGAAGGTTTACACCGATAAAAATTCGGGTGAAACTGACAAAGCTTATGGGGAGAGGTTGGATCTTCCCGAGGGCTGGCGTCTTTTGCTGACTGGATACAATCCGGATCTGAACAACGGGTATTTTGGTGCCGCATTTATACACATCCAGTTGCAGCAGGTAGTTGTTGCCCACCGGGGGACAATTGCAACCAAGGTAGGACCACTTTACACAGATATTGTTGGGATATTCATGAATAAATACACCAATTGTATGAACTACGCACTCACTTTCACGGACCATGTTAGGCAGGCTATAGATATTGTTAATGCTAAACCTCACAAAAGGTGTTACAACCTGGCCATAACGGGCCACTCCCTCGGGGGCTGGCTGACTCAGGTGACAGCTTTCACGGTAAAGTGGTTGAAGGTGTCTAATGGAGCGTTAACGAAGAACATCGAAGGTGGAGTCCACGCTAAAACTGTGGCATTTGACAGCCCCGGGGCAAAAAACATTTTGGATAAAATGCGCGAAGATTATTACACCAACTATGAAACCAATATGCTGGGCAGGTTGGACATTACAGTTTATGTTTCGGCACCAAACAGAATTAACACATGCGGTGTACACCTCGGAACAGTCTATCGTGTATTCATTGATTTTTCTAAATTCGACAGGAAAGATATTATGGAAACTAGTTTATATAATGCGAAAACTCACGCAATCAGTAATTTCGTGGAAGCTTTTAAAACGGGTTCACCAAATATAAATGAAGTTTTAGACTGGGCTAAGGACAGCAAAGAATATTGTTCTCTTTTTGAAGATAAAATTTTGAACCTGGGCAATAATTACCACGTAAATTTTGAAAAGATTAATAAAACAGAATTTTTAGATAAAATCGTTAAACATTACCATGTACTACCGCATTCGAATTCATTTTCGATGCATTTAAACGGCTTTTCTGAAGACGAATTACAGATTCTTTATCAGTTGATATTTTTTCAAAAACAACATACAGATCTTAAGATTTTAAATAAATATATATCATTGAAAAACCTTGTTTTTAAAAATGATGATATATTTCCCGATTTTGAAATAAATCATGTTAATCGAACAATAAAGTGTCAGTCCAAGCAAATGTTAGACGAACTCAAAAGGCATCTAAAGCAGCTGATGCGGTGGTTAGGGTCAGAATTCACAAAGGTGGTGGAGGAGCAGATTTGGTCGCTTCCTCGAGCTGTCGACTCGATTTACCGCGCAGAGGGAGAGAGCTTTCTCGAAACATTACCAAGGTCTTCTTTGGATTTCAAGGATTCCTTAGGTCTCCGCGAGTTTCTACTTTCCGACACTAAACAAATCCTATCCATAATATCTCCAGACGGTGAATTCGAGATGTGCCGCCTTCAGAATGTATTCTTCCAAATTAAAGAAAGCGTTAATGCATCCGATCCAATTAGTAAATACACAGATGAAAGTCATTATACTTTCTTAGATTACCCACACTTGCAGAAACTTTTTAAAATTTACGGTTCACCTATTGACCAAAATCATCTTACGATAATTGATGGTACTTCACCCTCTACTATAAGTTCAGAAGTTCTCAATTTTTTAAACAATTACGTGCAATGCTCTCCCTTCATATTGAAAAAACTTGTCTTTATCTCTTCAGAGTCAAGAGATGATATATTTAGCTCATTAGAAAATATAAAAGAAGTTAAAGTTGATCAATGCATTGGTCTCATGGACTTATCCATCGAGTCGCTAGAAACTGTACTTCAAAGAAAATTATTATCAACAGGCAGTAAGGTTAATAGCTTTCAAGATTTTTTGTTGGAAAACTGTTCGATTTCGCAAATAAATGAATTCATTCGTTCGGACATCTTTAAGAAAATTGCATTAAATAAAGATTATGTTATAGTTTTGAAAGACACTCGTCCAATGATTTGTGACCTTCAAATGCCGTTTATACAAACAAATATTGTAACAAACAAGGGACACGTCTTTAATTGCTCAAATTTAGTTAATACCCTGGTGGTGATTAGCGGGCTGGACCGCGGGGATCTGGCAATTGGGGCTAGTTGGGAGCAGCTCAAAGGTAAAGAGATCATCCTTGCCGAGGGAGATGCAGAGTTGTTTTTTAAAGATACCTGCGATAAGAACCAACATAAGACTATTTATCTGTTTGAAGTGTTCGGGGACGCTAAAACAGATATCCACTGCAAACAAATATTTAATCGAGACTTCTACGTACCCAGGAAGTTTGTACATCGAACTTATATTAATTTAAATAAGTTCACAGAAGAAATGCACGTCGATGACATGTTTGTTGTCTGTAGTGAGGAAGATATGGCATCACTTTTGGGTTTGATCGAAACTTGTGAAAAAAGAGAAGAAATTTTTAAAAATCTACAAATTGTGGGGACAAAAGAAGGGGAAGCACGTTTTATTCAGAAATATTTTAACAAAAATATTCATTTTGTTAAGATTGAGCAAAATGAACAAAACTTCGAATTAGAATGGCGATTTTCTCACGGATCTCTAAAGAACGTGCTCCCTTGTTTGTCCACCGACTCGTTTGAGCTGATAGACGAACCAACCTTGAGCCAAACAGAGCGCAGCATGGTAATTTTAATAGATGAGCCCGGGATGGGTAAAACAACGACTTTGGCAAGATTGTCAAGGCTGATTGAAACATCCTGGGTCATACACGTAGAATTGAGACAATTCAAAAGATATATAGATATTTTATCAGATCAGTTTACCCCTCAAAATGTGGCAATTTTTCTATTGAGCCAGTGCTGCTCTAGTCCCGACGACAGACTGGCTCACGGATTGTTGGAATATGTTCTACAGAGTAAGACATGTTTCAGGAGGGTCATTTTAATGTTTGACGGTTTTGACGAAATAGATGATTATATTAAAAATAAAGATAGTTCAAAAGATAAACTTATTAAGCTTTTTAATTTTTTGCAAAGCAAACCGGCAATTCAAGTATTTCTGACGGCTCGAAAATACCTGAAAAAATCATTGGAAATAAAATTAAGTCAACTCTCCACGTCATTCGTAACGATCGACATGCAAGAGCAACAACATTTTTTATTTATGTTTTGGCAGTCTTTTCTTCCCCTAGAGCTTGACATTGATCGAGAGAAAGCGGAAGGGGGGCTCATGGAATATGCAGGGGAGGTGCTTCGACGGGTGAAGCGAGTACTAGGGCCAGATATGGACTGCTTTATGGGAGTTCCTTTGCAACTGAGAATGGTAGCAGAAGTTTTCAGGCCCCAGAGTGATCTGTTGATTCAACCCCTGGAAGATTTATATAATAACATAAATATAGTCAGTGCTCCAAATCTGTACAAAATGTATGTTAAGTTGAAATATGACATTTATTTACATGACAAGACGTTAAAAGGAAGAGCGTTGGATGAAGATGAAATATTGGAATTTACCGAGTCCTTAAACAAAGATCACGGTGAACTCGGTTTTAAAATGTTCTTTCCTAATTTTTATGACAAAAACTTTGTAGACATTACCAACCAGAGGTTGGTTAAATTAAACAGGCTTGGATTAGTACAATCGAAAGGAAACGGAGAATTCCATTTCACACACAGAACCTACGCGGAGTATTTTTGTGCACAAATGGTCGTCAAATGGCTAAATCATCGCGATAGCACTTTCAAGTATCAACTGATCAAAGACGTACTTCTGCCTAAAATACTACTACACCCAGACAGTAAAGTAATTCGATTGTTTATGAATGTTGAATTAGAAGAAATGGAGATGTCAGACACAACACTAAAATCAAACGCGGAACAAATTAGTCGACTGTGGTTTGAAACAAATGCCATATTTAGGAATGATGAAGATAATCAGACAGCTTTGCACATTGCCGTCATAGAAAAGAATGAACACATTGTGCAACTTCTACTCAGCGGGTTGCACTACAAAAGTACCCAGGAAGCCTTCATCAGACTCATTACCCAATATGACGTCAATAATGATTTAGCACTGCATATAATGGACCAGCCGACTTTTCATGGTAAAACTGAAGATGATGCATTGTGTAACAGAATTATGGATTTTTTTTTTAAATCTATTGTAAAGTGTAAAGAAGCGGTTCTATTAGCATATTTATTTAATCGAGACAGTTCAAAATCACATGTTTTAAATTATTTACTTAAGTCAGGTAAAATAAGTGGTTACACCTTAACAGTATTTACAATTATTATTAAAAATATTGTTAGCAGATTAGAAAAAGTTAAATTAGAAATTATTCCGCTGCATGATTGTTTACTTAAAAATAACGTGAAACTTACAAAAACAATATTATTTGAAAAGTTAAACAATAACATCGAACGTTACTGTTCATTACTCAATGGACCAAAAAAACACGTGACTTGCCTTTACTTTGCTGCACAGAATGGTTATCTCGGAATGGTTAGACTTCTCGCGGAGTTAACCTCGGATCTCTTTACGATTTTGATGACATGGCGCGATAAGAATAAAAAAAATCCTTTAATTATAGCTACCGAGGGCGGTCACCTGGATATTGTCAAGCTCTTAGTGGAGAGTCGGGCAAACATGAATACACGCTGCAAACTAGGTAAGACTGCTCTGATGTACGCGGCTTTCTATCGACACACAACAATTGTAAAATATCTTATTGATAGTGGTGCTGAGATCAACGTTATAGATAATTACGGCAGGTCTGCACTTTATATAGCGTCGGGCAAAGACAATTTATTGGTAGTGAGATATCTCATTGAAGGTGGCGCTGAAAAGAACTCTCAAGATAATGACGGATGGTCCACATTACATATAGCGGTAGGTAACGAAAATTCTTCGATAGTAAAATATTTGATTGAAAGTGGTGTTAAGATCAACTTAAAAGATAATAGTGATACAACTGCCTTACATAATGCGACAGGAAATAGTAATTTATCTTTAGTTAAATATCTCATTCAAAGTGGTGCTAAAATTAACTCTTTAAATAATTGTGGTAGAACTCCTTTACATATAGTGGCAGGTAATAAAAATGTATCCATATTAAAAGACATCAATGAAAGTGACGCTGAGACTAACTCTGTAGATAATGAAGACAGGATAGCATTGCACATTGCGGAGGGTAATGACAATTTATCAATAGTAAAATATCTCATTGAAAGTGGCGCTGAGATTAACTCTGTAGATAATGAAGGCAGGACAGCATTGCACATTGCGGCGGGTAATGACAATTTATCAATAGTAAAATTTCTCACGGAAAGTGGTGCTGAGATTAACTGTGCAGATAATGAGGGTAGAACTGCACTTTTCAGTAGCTCCACTTCTACGATATATTCATATCTTGTTAAAAATGGTGCAGAAATTAACAATTTAGTAGATTTATCGGAAAAAATCTGTCTCATAGAAAGTGGAGCTACAATCAACGCTGAAGTTTATGGTAGTTCTGCACAGCAAATGGCCAAAAGTAAGGAAAGTAGTTTATCGACTAAAAATAATCTCAGTGAAAGTGGTTCTGAGATTAACTATAAAGAAAATGACAGCCAGCCTGTACTCCATATAGCAGTAGGTAACGACAATTTAACTTTAGTAAAATATCTCATTGAAAGTGGTGTTGAGATAACCTCTAAAGATACTCGCGGCCGCACTGTACTCCACATGGCAGTAGATAATGGCAATTTATCCTTAGTAAAATATCTCATTGAAAGTGGCGCTGAGATTACCTCTAAAGATAATGACGGTCGCACTGTACTCCATTCAGTGGTAGGTAAAAACAATTTATTGTTAGTAAAATTTCTCATTGAAAGTGGTGCAGAGATTACCTCTAAAGATAATGACGGCCGCACTGTACTCCATTCAGCATTAGGTAAAGATAATTTATCGACAGTAAAATATCTCGTTGAAAGTGGTGCTGAGATTACCTCTAAAGATAATGACGGCCGTACTGTACTCCATACAGCAGTCGGTGAAGACAATTTATCGATAGTAAAATATCTCATTGAAAGTGGTGCTGAGATTAACTCTAAAGATAAATTTGACAGGACCGTACTCCACACAGCGATAGATAAAGACAACTTATCAGTAGTAAAATATCTCATTGAAAATGGCGCTGAGATTACCTCTAAAGATAATAAGGGCCGCACTATACTCCATACAGCGGTAGGTAGCAACAATGTATCGTTAGTAAAATATCTCGTTGAAATTGGTCTTGAGATTACCTCTGAAGACACTCGCGGCCGCACTCTACTCCAAATAGCAGTGAATAATGGCAATTTATCATTAGTAAAATATCTCATTGAAAGGGACGCTGACTTTGCCTCTAAAGATAATGACGGCCGCACTGTGCTCCATACAGCAGTAGGTAAAAACAATTTATCGATAGTAAAATATCTCATTGAAAATGGTGCTGAGATTACCTCTAAAGATAATGACGGCCGCACCGTACTCCGTATAGCGGTAAGCAAAGGCAATTTAGCGATAGTAAAATATCTCATTGAAAGTGGTGCTGAGATTGCCTCTAAAGATAATAACGGCCGCACTGTACTCCATACAGCCGTAGATGAAGACAATTTATCGATAGTAAAATATCTGATTGAAAGTGGTGCTGAGATTAACTCTAAAGATAAATTTGACAGGACTGTACTCCACATAGCGGTAGGTAACGAAAATTTATCGTTAGTAAAATATCTCATTGACAGCGGTGCTGAGATTGACTCTAAGGATAATTACGGCCACACAGTACTCCATACAGCGGTAGGTAAAGACAATTTAGCCATAGTAAAATATCTTATTGAAAGTGATGATGACATCAACCCTGAAGGTTATCTCAACAGCACTGTACTCCATACAGCGATAGGTAAAGACAATTTATCGATAGTAAAATATCTCATTGAAAGTGGTTGTGATATTAACTCTAAAGATAATGACGGTTGGACTCCATTGCATAGAGCGGCACGTGTGGGCCATCTCCGCGTTCTGGAGTACATCCTGCAGGAGGGGGCGGACCCAAACAGTGTAGCCAGGCGGGGAATGACCGCACTAACTGTTGCATCGTGGAATAAGAAGTGGGATATGGTGCGAGTCCTACTGGGGATGAGAGCTGACGTTAATGCGGATGGTGGTGAAGCTCTTACTTGGGCTGTATGGTGGGGAGAATGGCCTATAGTGAAATGTTTAATAAATAAAGAAGCATTAGTACATGAATCTCAAATTCGTCGTAATTTGTCAGAGTTCAAAAAAGAATTCCCGAATTACCAATTTAAAATATAAATTATTCTATTTAGTAGGGAGTGTGTCGCCACTAGTGTAAATATTGGGATTGCGAGTGTTAAATAAATTCTATTTCAAAATGTTTCGCAACCAAAACATTAACCCATATAAATGATCTAATGAAATACAATTTGGGAGGCGGGTATGGGCACTGCCCCCCGCCCCGACAACCATTTATTGGATAACCAACACCTCCATTGTTAGGGCAACCCAAGTGGTTCACTACGTTTCGTGACTTACCAGGGTTGCCCGAGTTCGTGGTGTCAAGCGTGGTAGATCGGATCTTTCTCTTGATCTCTCTAGCACAGTGGATCCCAGCCGGTGGTCTGAGAGATCTAAAATGTGGTCAGCGAAACATTCGTTCATTTTACTACAAAACTGAATCAAAAGGTATCCAAAAGCTGATTCGTAACCCTTTTAGTATTTGTGTTAGAGAGGTAGCTGAAGAAGTACAAGAAGAGCTCATTCTTGGACCTTGTGATCTCTGTGAGAACAAATAAATATCATGATGGTACCTGGTCAAAAAAAGGTCCGGAACCACTGCTCTATCAGGACTTTCTCAGAACATCGCCGCCGTAGTGGGAGCGGTAGATTCATATATAGGTCACTCCTGGACATACTGACCCCCAAATTCCTACCCACTCCTCATGTCTTTTTTCCTCCTCAGAACTTCCTCTCGTTATTTTCCTAAAAAGACCCTCCATACAGCATCCCAAAAGATGGCATTGACTTCTCCCACCTGGTGCATATTATTATAAGCATTCAAAAAGAAGAAAAAGACGATTTGAACGGGAGATGTGTAAATGCGAATGTAAAAAATATTGAAAAAAACTATTGTAGTTAATAGTGTTAGCGAATCTCGTGAATTTATTTAAAATAACACGACTTATTTAACGCCTCAGGTTTATCTGTTTGCTTTTGGGAAAAACTCATATAGATCTCACAGAAATTATTTTATCTTCCTTACTATCATAGTGAGAAAAATTATCTAAGCGATGTTAGAAAGAAAAAACCACCATGCTTTATTTTCAAATCTAAAACTTAGCCACAAAGCAGTTAAAATGTACACATTTGTGAAGTCAAAATTTCCGATCGCAATTTGAAAAAAAAATAATGAAACTTTGTGATTTTTTTATAAATAATTTTTACATGAAACGACAAAAAAGTGAAGTGATGATTAATTTTGTAATATATTTGACTAAAAATATATGTCAATCATCCAGTTGATTAGTCAGACATCTCCAAATGCTTAGTTTTGAGATAATGAGGAAAGCAATATTCGAATCGAAATCAAATATTATTTCAAAATTGATAATAAACTTAGTTTTTACCACTTTTATTGTTTTCAAAACCAACATGTTTCGTGAGCTAAGCTCACTTCTTCAGGGTTTAGTAACTGATAACAAATATTATTTGCACGTGTCTTTGTTTTGCACATTAAATACGCATAAAAAAAACCTAGAGGCATAACCATCAAAAAATTAGTAGGACATTTTGAAATATCCTCTTATTACCCACAAAACATCAACATTCAGTTTAATTCACTACAAGTTTTTGTGTAGTTTAATTGGTTTGGTGGTGTTTATGAGTAATCTGAGTATTGTTCCAGATAAAGGGTACACTTTTACTCATAATTGCATTACCAAACTCAAATTTTGATATTTGCATATGTCAGACTAATCAACTGGACTGTTATCAGTAAGTTTAATTCGAAAAAACTGGAGGTGAGCAATTTTTAAAAGTTTTAATGTTAGCGTTAAAAAAATTTGTATTTAAAAAATTACATGTTTATTTCTAAAAATAGATTTGGACAGCGTTATTACTACACCTTTCAAAAACAATTTTTAGTTTTCAAATACGATTAGAAATATTCCATTTATTTTGATTTTATTGAAAAGCGGAAATATTTAGCCTGAGGGATAAAAAATAGAGCGAAAACCTTCTAATATCTGAATTAAGTAGCATTTAAAGAAACACTGTGATTTTTCGATACCTATTTACAGAGTGGTGTTGTTTCAGTCTAAAAGAGTTTCACCGCATAACAAAATGAGATAAAATGAGTTTAATGAACTACAGGCCGGCTGGGAGATATTTCTTTCGAATAAGATTTACATAGCATTTTAAAATTTACATAAAAACTGTGAATACCTTTAACCTGTTAAATAAAAAATAAAACCGATGTGTTTTTTGACAATTTCATTTTTAATTTTTTAATGGAAATTTTCAAATTAAAAAGGAATTATCTTTAAAACAACTTTTTTAAGAACATATGAAAGAGTGTCATATTATGTCGAAACTGTTCGAAAATCTAGTCTCTATGAAGGGCCTCTTTCTATTTTTTTTTTGTTTTAAGCGATGAAAATTCTCCATAAAAACCGAAAATAAAATTCGCTGGTCCGCCTTTTTTTAGCTATCAAAAATCCCCTACTTGGTGCTATAAAACTATATTTTTTATTTTTTTTTACATTAACTCCACACAGGAGGCCCTGAGGAAAAAATAATTTCCATCAGGGCCTATGTCATCTTTGAGGATGCTGTGTGGAGGGTGTTTTTGAGGAGAGGAAGGAGTGAACATGGGTCTTGAAGAGACCCATATTGTAGGAGGGAGGAAACACAGAGGCCGGCAAATCGTTCCACAGCCGAGCTGTTGAACTCAAGAACGAGTCGTAGAAACGACCTGTTCTCATGTGACTAATGTCAACCGTGTACAAATGTTGAGCGCGCGTTTGGCGTGTCTAGTTTCTAAATATATTTTATTATTTTGATAACCTTGTGGCTTAATCGCTGTCAACCACCGAGTAGCAATTTCATCGGAGTATCCTGTCGAAAGCGGCGTACCGCCAACTATACTTTAGATTCGTGTACAAAAATTTGTATACAGTCATCTGTATGATTTTTAGATTTTCACGGCCAAAAGTATTTTCGGACACTGTAACGCTGTCCAAAACGTTGGCTAAAGAAGGATGTAGCGCAACACGGCATAACACCCCAAAAACAAGTAACGAAAATCATCTGTATGTATATATTGATCAGAATTAATAAAAAAATCCGTTCGTTGTTTGCTTAAAAATAATTACAAAATACTCGTATACAGCTTTGTACCGCGCACGCACCGTGGCCTTAACACGTGTTATACTTTATTTATTTATTTATTTATTTCTATTCTTGTACATACACTTTACAAATAATTACATAGTTTACATAGATAATAGGTTATTAATAAGAAGGGACCAAGAACGCTTCCCTGTGGTACTCCATATCTAGATAGAAGTGGCTCGCTTGACATGTTGTTAATTTTAACTTGTTGCATTCTACCCGACATGAAGCTTTTCAGTAAGTCTAGTTCTATGCCACTAACACCGACGTTCTTTAGTTTTTTGAAAAGTTTTTCGTGAGAAATTGTGTCAAATGCTTTACATAAGTCTAAATAAATTGATATTACTTTTTTTTTAGCATCTAGGTTATGTGTAATAAACTCGGTTACGGTGGCAATTGCGTTTTCTGTGTTCCTATTTTTTCTAAAGCCGTATTGGTTTACTGAGAGTATTTGCCTGTTTTCCAGATAATGTTGTAGCTGTACTTTTATTGCCTTTTCGAGAATTTTTGACAAAGTGTTTAATAATGTAATGGGTCTATAGTTATTAACATTATTTTTTGGTCCTGATTTATAAATTGGAATAACCATACCTTTTTTTAGAATGCTCGGGAAAATTCCTTCTTTGAGACTGTCGCAAAAGATACAAATGCCCTTCTGAACGATAAAGCTCGACGGATGCCTTCCAATATACGAAAAATTCTGCTTTACATCTTAACTGTCATGTAACGCTGTCTTAACGCAGGAGATAACACAAAAAATAGTGAATCACCCTTCATCTATGCCTCAATACATAGGACTATTCCATCTAAACCGTGCTTTCAACAATTCCCCCATTTTCCAAAAAAGACATTCCCTCACTTATTCGAATGAGAATTGGACATTGCTCTATTCCTTCTCTGCAAGTACTAGATTCCCTAGATTCTGTGAAAACAAAGAACTTTAGATCACATATTTTTCGTTTTCCCCTCTAATCAGAAAATATCCTCTCTTCCAGCAAGTCTTACCTAAAATAGCATCTCCTTCGTGCAACGTCTCATCTCTTCTAAGTCTGAACTTGACTCCAATCGTCAATATTATAATTGCGAAATTTGCCTGTTCAAATCAAATTAATATATAAATTCACTTTCTCTCTTCATAATGTTAAATGATGGCCTAGAACACCATTGAAGGATGAAAGCCAGAAACATTTAATAATAAAAAAACACCTGGATTACAGTGCTTAGAAAAGTCCAGGATTTCTGGGATTATTATTATTAAGATTCATGTTGAAATTTCGCCGTTAATATAAATACGTCATGATAATGTCCAACCTGTCCAATAATTGAAATGGTGCCAACAAAATAATTTAACAAAACTTAGCATAATATAAATACGTCATGATAATGTCCAATAATTGAAATGGTGCCAACAAAATAATTTAACAAAACTTAGCATAATATAAATACGTCATGATAACGTCCAACCTGTCCAATAATTGAAATGGTGCCAACAAAATAATTTAACAAAACTTAGCATAATATAAATACGTCATGATAATGTCCAACCTGTCCAATAATTGAAATGGTGCCAACAAAATAATTTAACGAAACTTAGCATAATATTTCCGAAAATCAGGTTATTTGATATATAGGTTATTGTATTAATGTTAGTTTTATGTTATTAGATTATCTAATTCTAGTTTATTTACAATCTTTGTTGTAAAATGTTAAAAAAATTGTAATTATTAAAAATTATTTCACTGTTTCTCAGCTTAAAATTGTTTTTATATCTGTGGATCTTCTATGGGTATTCTGTATTAAATTTAATTCGATCATTTGTAATTCTTTATAGTTTTTGCTGTTAATACTGTTTCATTTATTCGCTAGTTATGAAAATATCATACTTTGTTAGAATTAATAAATCTTTGTAAATTCTTTATCTTTTTTCATATTATTATTTTCACTAGATATGTTTTTAACATTTGTATTATAAATGTACACAATAGTTTAATTGACAACATTGCATTTTATATTTTTATTAGTACGTATGCGTACGTATTTTTATAATAGGTATGCTAAATGCCAAAATAAGAGGTGCCTTGAAAACAATGACAACATTGCATTTTATATTTTTATAGTACGTAGGTATGCTAAATGCCAAAATAAGAGGTGTCTTGAAAACAATGACAACATTGCATTTTATATTTTTATAGTACGTAGGTATGCTAAATGCCAAAATAAGAGGTGTCTTGAAAACAATGACAACATTGCTTTTTATATTTTTGTAGCACGTAGATATGTTAAAGCCAAAATTAGAGGTGTTTTGAAAACAATGATAACATTTTAAACTTTTATTAGTATAAGGCGGAATTCGGAGGCAAAACGAAAATTGCAGAGCCGCTAATTATTAAAGGCAAAACAATTAAACCATCGTTATTTGACCAGTTTAATTTATTTCACGGGGCCAACAGATTGAGCTATAAAGAATAAAAGTTCATTTGGTTTTGGCTTCTTTCAGCATATCGCTCGCCATACATTCCCGATGTTTTTGCCTCCGTATTCCGCCTCCTAGTTATTAGTGTGTAGGTATGCTAAATGCCAAAATAAGAGGTGTCTTGAAAATCAATCTAAATATATATTTTTTAATAATGCTGTTAAATAATTGTACGAAATCTGTAGACGAAATCAATTATTTACTTTGTTTGAATGTAAATAAACAAAAATAATAATTTATATTTTAATTAATTATTTGTATGTGTCTATCGTCCAGTTGATTAGTCAGACATCTCCAAATACTATGTTTTGAGATAATGAGGAAAGCAATATTCGAATGCTTACCATAAATCAAAAATTATTTACACGTATCTGTGTTTGACATGTTATAAAATAACACCGGGGGACATAACGTTCCGTTACATTAGTATGACATTTTGAAATATCCTACCACCAGTGACCCAGAAAACATCAAAATTTTGTTTAATTTAGTGCAGTTTTTGTGCATTATAATGATGATTTGGGTTCTGACTGAGACCGGATCGAAATGGGCATGCTAAAAACCAAATCTGTTCACCCAAGCTCGAAAATGTTTTTTGATATAGTTCAATAATTGTGTTTTGTCTTTGATGCTTCCGAATTCTTCTGATAAATCATTAATGAAAAATTTTCCTTTGTGTTTATAATGGTGTTGGGCAAAAAAAGTGCTTAGTTTGTGGCATAGTTTAAATCTTGATTTTCAGTAATGAATGAGAATTTGTCTTTTTCTTTTATAATTTGAAAAAAATTGAATTTTTCACGAATAAGTTTTTAAATGTAGGAACATTGAATTCATAGAAAACACATTTATGTATTCGTATAGCTATTTAGTTTCTACTTTATAATTACAAATATCTACATTATTATTATTTCCTAATTTAGTAATACAGATAATTTCATATGTACACTGCAAACTTATAATTTAATGTATCATTTTTATGTAGAAAAACCTTTTTAGACCTCTAAATAAATAAATACTTTAATAAATACCATGAAAATGTGTTGACGATGGTAATAGTACTACGAAATACTTTTCTTTTAATTTTCCTTTTTTTTCTGTTTAAAATGTTATATTTTTGTCTCTAATTTCATATTATTGTATTTATGAATGGACCAAATATGTATTTTATTGTTTAGTTCTTTGTTGTTACTTAGTACTAGTTGCTGTGTGTTATTTTGTTTCGTGCGGTTGGAGAGAGAGAGAAAGAGAGATGTTTGTTGTAGAACGCATCTTAAAACCAATTTTATTTATTTTGCTTTCCCGGTTTTTTGGGTTTCAGCAAACTCTATCATGTGTTTATGAACGGAATATAATGTGTTTCCCTCTATCATTAAAAATAAAACATTTAATAAACGTATATTAAAATGTATTGATAGACCAAATAACGATAATGTATTTTAATAAATTGTATTTTCAACAAAAATATTGTCTTATTTCTAATTACTCCCTCCTTGATATAGCCATTGTTGAGGATTTGAAAACAGGCACTATTTTATAATTAGTTACTTAATGGCTAAAATCGAAAATTCGGGTTTTATTTTTGACAATAATTTAAAGTGGAAAGAACATAATATTACTTTTTCAAACAAATTCAGAAAATTCATTTACTTTCTTAAACCTACTCGCCACTTTCTTGACTTGAATCAATTCAAAACAAATTACTACGCACTGTCAATCTGCAATCGAGTACAGTATCATAGCCTGGGGAGGAGCAAACTCGCTGCCATTGATCCGATCTTTCAAGTTCTGAAACTAATTATAAAGATTACTCTAAAACTACCGATCACAAGCAATTTGGATGAAATTTATGGAAGAATCTGTGTTTTGGACACTAGGCAAGGGCAACTTTATGCCAAAAACATGCTAGCATACCTTTTAAAACACAGAAATGCTTTTGAAAATATCCAAACTGCTCGAGATACTATAACCAAAGGGCATAATCTTTTCCGTATTGGTTTCGCTAAAACAACTTTTGGTCAAATAAATTTTAGATACTTTGCAACAAAGCTACACAATGCACTTCCACTGGTCGACAGAGTACAACTCTTTAAATATAAATCAGGCATCAAGTCTTGGATCATCAGCCAAGACAGATCTAATGTCAATGATTTTATCAAAACCAATTTATAAGTATGCATTTCTAATGGTACGATGCTGCTGCTGATTTAAATGTATCATTGTATTGTTGTTAATGTGCTTGTTATTGCTGATTATGTTAACTGCACCTGCTCTCAACACAGGAGTTCCTAGCGAGAAAATCATAGCACGTCATTAATTATAACAAATTTAATTAATACGAATAACAAAAAATAAAAAATAAACTACTATTACTCTAAGATGGTTCTTAGTAATAATATAATACCAACTTGATTTGACAAACTCCGTGGCAGAGCTGTTAGCTCCCTGGCCACGACCAGAGATCACGGGCTCGAATCCTGGCGTGGGCAAAACAACAATGTTACAATGGCAATAAAATATAATTGATATTAAATAATAATACCTACAATGTTCCAATCTTGTAGAGACTCACAGCACCCCACTTAGAATAGAAACATTCACTGTGTTTTGAGACCAGATCTGAATAAGCAGATACCTCTCAAACTTCCTCTTGCCCATCTCCTTTTCCTTCCCACTTCATCCAGCCTCACAATATTCCACAGTGATTAAACGATGCAATAACCCGCTGGTTCCGGGAATATGTGGCACTAGTACGGTAAAAACATACATATAAAACAACATTCATTAACATTATCATATTCATTAACTTCTTGTAACTTAACTTTTCATAAAAACATGTTCGTATTCTAGGTGGGGGGTTCGTATTAATTAAAACTGGGGACTCGCATGCTTCACTCTTAAGTTAAAACCGGTTTCATGTTCCGAATGATTTGTCTAAAATTCCATTAGCGGAATCTGCTGACACATTTCGAAGAAAACCATTCTAATGCTTAGAGGGGAGTTAAACATTTCGTTCGAACCATTCGCTGAAAAATTCGCAATTCGTAGGAAAACCATACGCACGCAGATTTACGCTTAATTTTAAATCAGTTTTGTGTTCAGAATGTAATGATTAAATTCCAATTATGGATTCATGAGCTGACACATTTCGAAGGAAACGATTCTCTTATTCGAAGTACAGTTATAATTATTGTTTTTAATTAAATGTGTTGCCAGAATCAAAGAAAAACAATTTTCGTGTTGATTTTAATTCTGGTTTTTATTTTTCCGCAGATTTACAAATTAACGATACATTAAATAACAAGTTGCAAGTTCATGACAAAATATGCTGCAAAATTCTGAGAAATTGATTGCTCCGTGTGTTACTATTATTTTAGTTTTTGGACTTTTACGCAGAATCAACATTTTGTTAAAACCTGTCTTGTGTTGTAAATACAATGTAAAAATTCGAAATGCGAAATCCTCTGCTGGCGCAATTCAAGACATACTTTTCTCCATTTCCGAGAGCAGTTACAAAATTCTAGTAGAATTTATTGATTGTTTATTGGCAGAATACTCGTCACTCGTGTCAAGGAATATTTCAACCAGGCATGCGATTCATCAGCTGATGTTGAGCGAGGTGCAAGCTTTTGCCTGAAGTTACCAGATAGTAACACCACTACTCCATCAAATGGAACTGGTTTATCATTGAAGAAGAAGATAACACTTATAATCTAAATGAAAATATGAAAGAAAACAAGTTTATTTTAGGAACTGGTTTATTTCGCGCAGTCTTTCAATGTATGATCTAATGCTTCCAATGACTTTTTGTGAGCCATTGTACACTCATCCCATACGATAATTTTACATTTCTGAAGAACTTTCTCAATCCTGATCTTTTGTAAATGTTACATAAGGGGTTTTCTGTGAATTGCGTGTTAATGACAGTTTAAGAGCTGAATGCCTTTTCTACCTCCTTCCACTATAGTTGCGAGGAAGCAAAAGCTAGTACAATATGTCCGTTTGAACCGACTTTTCGCTAGGATTAAGGAAATAAAAAGTTTTTCTCATACCACCCAACAATCCAAAAAAATATAATCCACCGGATTGGTTGGCGACAGCTTATATGACGGCATTTAATGCTATCTCTTGTTCTTGAAGACGTTTCGTATTTTCTTGGACGAACAGTTGTAAGTCATTTCTGTTGTATGATTAGTCACTGATTAGCTGTAAAATCATTGTTGTTTCAGATGTCAGGTGTAATTGCTCCTGAAACCATGGACTTCCATCTATAACTCTACCATTTTTACCGCTCGGAATTTATGTTTTCATATTTTAACTCACATAGCTTCATTTTAATACTTTATACTTTACTATCTATATATTTTTTTATATATTGTTTATTTTTTTTTTACTTATCGTCTTTATCATTGCATAGAACTCTGCTAAGAGCTGTGTGACTTACCATTATTATGTTATTATTATTTTTTTTTTTGGTTCCTTTTTCTTCTTTTGTTTCTTTTCTTTTTTCAGTTCTATAATTTGCAATTGTGCGTCGTTATTATGGCTGAACTGAACTGAACTGTAATCGTTCTGTATTGTCTACTTCCCTACTTGGGGGTGAGCTAGACCCCGTCCCTGCATAGTCAGGCGCCGAAAATCCCTGGAACGGAGCCCTCTCAGATCATCTGCGCCTCTCCCAGCAACATTTGACGGCCTCCGTGGTCCCGAGGCAAGACTCTCGACTCACAATCCGAAGGTCGCGGGTTCGAACCCGGCGTGCGCAAATAAATTTTATTTGATTAATTTGGGTTATTTCACAATTTATTAATTTAAAATAATATATAGTATATTTGCGGCACGTTCCAGAGTGGAAGATACTATCAGTATCGCCCTGGTGTAAGACCACCATTCAGAATTGAAACGTTGCTTGAAATGGCTTTAGCCGTGTTTAGTGACCAGATCTGAAGAGCCAGGTACTTCCCCACCTTCCTCTTCCCTATCTCCTTCCCCTCTCTACTACCTTCAGCCTCACAACATACCCCAATTGGGGATGCCATAGTCTCACTGGCTCCAGACGGGAGCAGTTAGAACTCTTGTGCGGTATTTCATATAAAAAATAAAAATAAAAAAAATGTGTGAGCATGAGGTTTGGCCGGGCGACCTCGACGACCTTCCGCCCTGCCTCCGGCAACTCGACGCTTCAGTCCTTAGGGTCTTTGGGCATTTTGCCCCTATTTCCCAGTTACTTTCTTCAAGGCACAACCGAGGAACTGGCTAAGGGGCGCGGCAGCCCTGTCTCGTTAAGGTTTGACCGACCGCCACAAACATTCTTGCTGGTACTGCCAGACGACGAGAGAGGGAACCCTTTCAGACTGCAGAGCCATTTATTTGTATCTAAACATGTTTGTATCTTACCTTTCTTGCAGGTGCTTGCAGCATACACAAGATACAATCCCCCGCGAGCGTCCTTCATCTTGTTTTTTATCATCTTTCCATGCGCTTATATATGTTTTACTAACACCATTGTATCAAATTTATTATGTAAGCACTTGCATACTGCTTACTAACACTGTATGCAGGGACATTGAAGGTCTAAATTCGTTCAAAACTAAATGTAGCTTCATTCGAGTCCTTGCGAGAGCCTTGAAGGAGTAACCATCAGTTACTTATACCAAGGCGGGTAAGTGGTGATAACCTCCAGTGTTGTATGATTGCTGTCTGAGCAGTTCACTGTCGTATGTTGCGTTGCTGGACCTATTTGGTGCGGTCACTCCCAATTGTGTCAACGACTTACAAGACAAAGATCTTTGTCCAAAGAATGAAAATTGTCGTTTCGGTATATACTTTTTCCGTGAAATCCAAGCCATAATTATGTGTTTCTTGAAGCATTCTGTGCAGAATATCTTCAGCCATGTAGTATTTGTATTTCTCCCATAATTGTGCTGATTGTGATGGGAACAATATTTGAAATGGATTAGATCTAATATCTTCAATTGACTTATCGTAATGATCGTCGTTTTCCAACAAATTAAGCGCCTCGCAGGCACTCTGAAATGTATTATGCACTACTTCGTTCAGTGTTCGCAAGTGTATAAATGATGTTAGACCACGAACGGTAATTAGAAGCAAACGTAAATAAAAGCATTCTGCGTTGTTCTGGTACACAGTTTATATTCTTCCTAAAGCATTTGAAGAAAATATTCCAGGTTGTCCAATTACTCCTAGCCTCTCTATTTTCTTATAAAATTCTTTCCGGGCGCGTTCCAAGTAGTAGTTTTGTGTTCGTTGGATTTTGTCCTCTGTCTTGTAGGGTTTGTTTCATAAAATATATCCTTGTCCGTTTCAAGGTGAACAGGAAGGTGAACGACAGTTGGATCTCTCTCATGGATTTCAAATCCTTAAATATGCCACACAACTTCATTGCTGCTAATATATCTGCCGATTTGGTATTGTGATATCACACACTCTTCGACACACTGACCCGCAGATCCTACCCGCACCTCACACTTTTTCTTTTCAGAACTTCCTTTCATTCCTTTGATCATCCGAAAGATGACGAAGCCCCTGAGGGATATTATTTTCCTAATGGCCTCTTGTGTGGGGCTAATGTAAAAAAAAAAACAGTAATAACCTTAATGGCGATTTGGGATAGAACTAATTTATATTGAATTTTTATGTATGAAAATGAGTGGTCATTAAGTTATAATGTACTTCTTGACATCGTTCCCATTATCAAACTCATTACTTTTATATGCTAGGTGTGGGTGAAGATTAAACTTCCTCACGGTTAAAATGACAGAAATGTGAACGCTGTCAATGTTGTGTGTATTCAAAGAATATTTTATTAAGCAGCACTGATAAAATTGCAACGCTTTCCGACGCGTTAACATGTCATATATACAACTGTGCTTGTGAGAAGCTTGGATTTACCATATATATCACCTGCTACCCCGCTACTATGTCTCCTTTCAATCCCTTCCTTTGCCCTCCCCCTCGATATCGTCCCTCACCACTTTGTCGCCTCTTCGCTTTGTTTCGTTATTGGTTTGACTTGGATGTTTAATATCAAACACTTTATTACTTTGTAATACAGACTTTTATTGACTAGGTCTTTACACCGTTGACATTACTTCGAGAGTGAGCACAGACTTATTTTTATACTAAAGATCCAACTAGCTCCATGCTCGTTTGGTTTAAACCCACCTTTACGAAGCATAAGAATTTATTCTTTAGTATTTCAATGGCTTGTACCCGATTTTTGTAAAGTTCTACTAAAGCTGGTTTCTAACAAAGGTGAAATATGGCAGTTTAACAATAGAACAGAAGAAAATTTGTGTTTTTCATAAGGATAATTACATTGATATTGAATAATAATTTAAATTAAAACTCGTTCATTGTACTCCACAATATTATCAGGAAGGAAAACGAAAAGTCCGCACGATGACCAACTTGTACAAAAAACTAATGCACGCCGAAACCATACTGGAAGCAGTTTGGCCAATGAATGTGGTCCTGCTCTTCGTTGGAATTCTCTTCTACGTATTTCAGAAGAAGAAATCAAACAAGTATCAAATAAGAATTGTTAAGCCTTTTTTGATATATTCAGTTTTTGGATACTCTGGGTACTTGTTAAGTATTTATTACATTTTAACAATGGACCAGACCACCATCGACCCTGTTAGCGGATATTCACCGTTCAAATACGGAGACAGATTCAAAATATGCTTTGACTGCTTAACGATACTATTAATTTATTTAGAGGCTTTGTGGAACCGTGGAGGGGTTCTTAAAATCTTTGGAGACCTCCATGACATCGATAACGCGTGGAAGGTTCTCGGCTTGACTAAAAATTACTCTCAAATTAAAAAAAGAAACTTCATGTCTTTACTGCTTCAGAGTTCTGTGCATGTCGGCCATGCAACAGTCAGTATTGTGTTTATGTATTCCTGGATGAACAAAAATTCCTTGTCGATTCTGATCGCAATGACCGCGCCTGGATACTTGTTCACCGCCTTACTTACCGTGTATGCCAGTGGTATGAGTCATGCCAGACATAACTTCGTGGCTCTAAACTCCGAGCTGGAGCTGATCTACAAACAGGCCTTTCTCACCAAGTCCGCTGCGGAGAGTGCATGTTTGAAGGTAGAAGAAAGTTTCACGAGACAGAAACAATTCTTTCAAGAGTTGTGTTCTTCATCTAGAGATGAAATAATTATCCAAAGGCTGACTGTCTACTGGACGCTATACGATAAAACATGCGATTACATCGATTCTTATAACAGAATCTATTTATTTAAAGTATTTGTCATAATTTTTGTTTCTTTTGCATCGATGGTGGTAAATTTTTTCATAGCATTGAGTGCGCTGTTTTGGATAGCAGACGACAAAGCTGACGAAAAGACTTTCTTCTTCGTGTGCTATTCCTGTTTCCAGGGAGTAGTTAACTTTTTTAATGTATTCCTGACAGTAATTCTTTGCCAGGGCTGTCAAAAAAAGGTGAGTTAAGTTAGTAACACTATTTCGTTTCTAGTGTTACGAACATCTAAAAGTAGAAATGTACTTTAATTTATACAATTTTCAACTAACGGCGATCAACTGTCATGGATCAGCACTACTCCACACACCTAATTATAAAAAAATAAATGCGGAACAATACGCCAATATACCTTCAGAACGTGTCGTATTTACGAGTAACTACGATATATAACATAATGGGTTATGTTTTACATCCATTTGAAACAGTTTTGTTTCTTT
The DNA here is from genome assembly GCA_936435175.1 of Glyphotaelius pellucidus. Classification (NCBI taxonomy): domain Eukaryota; kingdom Metazoa; phylum Arthropoda; class Insecta; order Trichoptera; family Limnephilidae; genus Glyphotaelius; species Glyphotaelius pellucidus. The sequence goes on along the minus strand of OW386558.1, from coordinate 24,363,441 downwards.
TACATGAATATATAACAATAACCAACCAATTAAACATTTTGTTGAATTGCAGGCTTATAAAACAACTACATTGATTAATAAAATGATGCTGAAAGAACGGAACAAACCTCTGTTGGACAAGGTAAGATAGAAATGTTTATTATACTTGTTGCTCTAGTATCTAGCTCCTATGGCTCGGTAAATAAGTTGATTTTAAGCTCGGCTTGGTTGGAATGTTATGTGGCTTGGAACATTATCCGTATATATGTCAGAAGCCTAGATATCACTAACATTACACGGATTGTCTACGATTTTTATAGGGGAACGTGTTTCTTTTTTTGAAGTGAAAACTTCTTTAACACTATTGTGATTTGAAACTCAACGAAACGAAAGCGACCCTAAAAAGACACTACGGGATTTTTATATATGTAAAATCAAGCGCCATACCACGGGCATGTGCCTAGCATGGTGGTCGAAAAATCAAAAAATTATGTATCCATCAAAGCAATGAATATAGAAAAAAAAATTGATAAAAATCCATTTTTTGTGAACACGATTTGCTACAGTCAGAACATGAGAATGGTTTTTCTCTACTGATAATTAAAGTTTTATTTTATTATCTTGATAACAAAATTATCCAAATGGTTTTTACTCTACCTATCCAATTGTGTGAAAAAATATATATTTTTTAAATATGGTATACCTAGGATCGTCCCGTCGATGGGATATATATGGTATACCTAGGGCCGTTCAATAACTTGGCCCATTTTTTCAATCAACTGGTCGCTACTAGAAAAAATGTACAGATCAACAAACGCATTGCATTTTAAATATTTTGGTAATGGAATAAACATTGGCAAGCGTCATCAATTTCGTGGATCTCAATATTTTACTTCCATAAAAGTAAAGTTCGAATTTAATCCTTTAGCAAGCAAACAAATTTATTGAGCTAAGTTTCAATGTGAATCTTTGGAAAATTGACCTTACCCAATCAATTGTAATGCCAAAGGTATTTTTTAAGCAAAAGGCTCCCTGTTTATTAAAATAGGCCATTCATTATAATACATGTTACTACAAACATATTAATCCTCTTGCAGCTCCATCGGTTTTCCACCCACATGTTGCAGCGCCGTCCAGAATTTGTCGTTTTTGGTCTGTTTAGGATAGACAACACGTTGTTATTTACGGTGAGGACTTACAACTGTCATTATTTTAGTAAATTGCTCTTCGGTCTTACTTAACGAAAAAAAATTATTTGCTCAAAAATGGGGCAATTTTTTTGCTCTAAAATAACATCATTATTAATATGATGTTTTTTATTTATTTATTAATGTCCTTTTCAGGGAATGCCCTTTATATGAATAGTAAAAATTATACACTATTTATTGTACATAACTGAACTGCCGCAGTAACAACATTTTGTATTTCTTTAGGGATAAATTTAAGATGTCCACTAATTTGGTACAACTATTTACCTTCATTAGTATTCTGCGCAAAGAGGAATACGTAGGTATGATAATTAGTTTCAGAATTTTTGCAGCATAATGAATCTCGTCTTCTAGTATTATGTAGTGGAATCCGAAAGCTTATCAACGCAATCATTCTGAACTATCAACTACTCGTATATCAATTCAATATTACGCCGATGACAGTACAGTCTGTGAGTTTTGACAAACGTGAAAAATTTGACAAACCTCCGAAGGGTGCACAAACTCCAATGGCTCGGAGAGCTTTGAAGCAAAAAATGGACGGTTGGGGTAAGAATAACCTCGTCGAATTTAAAGTTTCAAAGACGGAGACATGTCTGATTACGTCTAAAATGGATCGAAATGAAAATCTAGTATTCTTCGACGGAAGCAATCTTCCGAACAGGCCCTCCATTGATATGCTTGGTGTAACTCTTAGTGACGAGCTCAGGTGCAGGCGCTCCATCGAAGCCAGAGTTTAGTTAGCCTCCCAGAAATTGGGCGTACTATACGGGGGCCACTTAATAGTACTCAACTGTTAATTGAACGTTTGAATTTGGCATCTGGTCTGGAGCCCCAAAATACCTGAAAAAACCCTCGACGGTCCGATAGAGAGTTTCTCCTATCCTAACAAACAGACTGCAATCCTTAGAGCACAGAAGTCGGGTGGGAACGCTGTCCTTGTTCATTATTCCCTTCGGCACCGGTGCATAGTCGGGAAACACGCCAAACATGCGCCCAACATATGTACACGGTCGACATTAAATGTTCTCATATGCCAGATAAGCACAATCATTTCAAAGAAAGAGTGTTGTAGTTCAACATAATTGCTGAATTACCCATTCTCAAATTAAAAAAACTTACGAATTTATTTTCTATTTCTATTCCTTACACATGAATGTTTTAATGTGGGTTCCAGACCGGAGAATTTGTACTAAAGTTGTCTTATAAAAAAAAGAAAAATATGTCATTTAATAAACTTATTATTTATTAGGTTTTTTATTTGAGAAAACTGACTACATGATATTTTGAGATATTTCAGTAAAGTCCATTTTCATTGCACCAAATTGACAATTTGTTGATATTTAAGTTACTATGTTATTTGAATAATTCTAAAAATGTTGAGGTCGTCAACAAAAAGTAAACAAGGTTGGGCCAAGATGGGTACCTTGTGGGACTCCCACCTGTAGTACAATTTTGTGGGACTCCCACCTGTAGTACAAGAGGATGATTTTATTTTAGCAATTTGTTATCTAACAGTAAGGTAGTTCTTAAACCAGACTTACATGTTGCTTACTTTCCTAATTTTAAGAATTTTATGGGAAACCGTAACAAAGGCTTTCCTGAAATCAGTATCAAAAGAGTCTACTTGTTTTTTTCTTTAAAAGCATTGGTAATAAAATATATTTTTGGATAATAAAGTTGGAAAGAGTACTTCTACCTGACATAAATTCAAACTGTTTGATGACTTTTGTACAGTCCTCAATGACTTTTGTATATTTTGTATCGTTTTTAACAAATTAGTAAATACTACATTATTTTTTACAGATGGCTGGTTCTGCAACAATGTATCTGATTATTTTAGCCCAGTTTTATATTTCTTACTAAAACAACTATACTAAAATACCAAAACAACAATAGTACAGTTTGTCAAATAAGAGAAGAAAACATAGGAGTGCGCCACTGTTCTTCAAATGGCAATACTAAAAATATAACTCATGTTGGAAATGTAAAACTGTGTAACCTACATTTTTTTTAAAAATTAAAAAGGCATAAAAGTGAAAAATCATTTTTCATTGCAATATTAATACCCACTGATCTCAAAATTTGAATTGCGTATAGGTGTATTATACCTTTGCAATTTTGTGTTAACATAATGAAGAGAATATTGTAATCCATACTAATATTATAAATGCGGAACTGCTCGAGTTTGTTTATGACGCTTTCACGCATTAGCCAATAAAACGACTTTAAAAATTCATTCACCAATAGAAAGCTAAATTATATGCGAAGACTATATTCTGTATATGATGGCAAGCTCTGGCGTTATGAAATTATAAATATTAATATATTTTATTTGTTATACGTTTTCTGTCGCCAACAAAAGCGAGTTTTTGCTAACGTCAGAAAAAAATCGTTTCCATGGAAACGATGCTGATATATTTGTGTCTCTAAGCTGGTAGGTACTCAGCCCCCTGGTCAGCTACTGCTCCAGAAAATTCAAATATTAGAATATGATTTGTTTTTTTTTTTTGACAAGCTTCTGGTTTGGAATAAATGTCAGATAAGAATTCCTACATTAAAAATGTAATTCGTAACGATTATAAAGACTGAATAATAAATAGTGTAATTTTTTATTATATTAAGAAATTTCAAATATTAAATTAAAAATAAACATCCGAAATGTTTGTAAGCGCATAAATTCCAAACGAATGAACAAAATTGGATAAATTTTTTTTTTGAGCTATAGCTTTATGAAATTTAGGTTTCAGGCGAGATGTTTGAAAACCGAATGTAAGGGAATGAATGTATGGAATGCGGGAGGGGGTAGGGGTGGGGAGAAGGAGGGATAATTGATAAGTTCAACCGCTACAGTAATTTCCCGTAATACCATGCGAGCGAAGCCGCGGGGAAAAGCTAGTAAAATATAAAGCACAGTTTAGAAATTTCTCACATTTATTTAATACTAACTTAAATACCTAGCGTTGCCCGGGCTTTACGGATCACGTCTCTAATTTTAGATCTAAATATATTTAACTCATTCAGATCTAATAGCAATGTAACTAAACTCACCATTAGTGATTCTTCCTTTCTACCTACTACTAAATTCAAATTTATGTTAAATTAAATGAAAGCGTATTACTTTGTAAAACACCATTTAATCAAATTTATGTCATTAAATAGGTACCTTGACAACAGTACTTCTCCGATTTTATTTTTTTTCTTTAAGAATAAAAAAAATATTTTTAAAATGTGATTAACGGTGTTCTATTGTTTCAGTGTCATTGCGCTTTAAACGAATATTTGACAGTTTAATTGGTGTTGCCAGCCTACAAGTTTTGTAGTTCCATTTTTAATATTTTCTACTCTTAATTGACACATACCCACTGGAAGTGGTGTGTGTCAAGGCAAATGATAATATTATGTAGATTTTAATGTCCATAATAAAGTAGGTACCTGAGTAAATAAATTGTAAGGGTTTATGAATAATTTGTGTAGATTCTAACATACAATATTTGTTCAGCGGTGTATGTATTATTTAGAGTGTCTTCTATCTAACTATATTTTCGTAAATCGCTATTTAAAGGATAGATGAATGTGTAATTAGTAGGAGGCGGAATGCGGAGGCAAAACGAAAATTCCAGAGCCCCTAATTATTAAACTATCGTTATTTTACCGGTCCAATTTGTTTTATGAGGCTAATCTGCTAGGCACAACACGGGCATGTGCCTAGCATGGTGGTCGAAAAATTCTAAAATTTATGTAACAAACAATTCAATGAATAAAGAAAACTTAAAAAAAAAAAAAAAAAAAATCAGGAGGCAGAGTGGAAGATACTCTCAGTATCGCCCTGGTGTAAGACCACCGTTCAGAATTGATACGTTGCTTGAAATGGCTTTAGCCGAGTTTGGTAACCAGATCTGAATAGCCAGGAACTTCCCACCTTCCTATTCCTCATCTCCTTCCCCTCCCCTCTACCTTCAGCCTCACAACATACCCCAATTGGGGATGCCATAGTCTCACTGGCTCCAGGTATACATGTACTTATGCGGTATTAATGTAAAAAAAAATAGACTTAGCTAAGTCTAGTAAAAAATTGGGAACGTATGGCGAGCGATATGCTGAAATATGCCAAAACCAAATGATTTTTTTTTCTTTTATAGCTACGTTCCCGAAAAGAAAGTTTGCTATCAAGAGTGACACCAAGGTCTTTAATAGATTGAACAGTTGTTAAGCAATTATTATTTAGTTTGTATTCGAAAACAATCGGATTCTTTTATAGCTATAAAATCGATTTCTTTTACAGCTATAAAAGAAGAAAAAAATCATTTGGTTTTGGCATATTTAAGCATATCGCTCGCCATACGCTCCCAATTTTTTTGCCTCCGCCAGCCGCCTACTATAGTATTAGCCCAGTCGAACAGCAGAGCTCCGGCAAGGCTGAGGTCAAAGTTTCAATCTGTTTCATGTATTGATTCATAAAAACGTATTAACAATCTTCCTAGGTTCTTGCTCTCTGCCAATCCCAGTTAGCAAATGGCATCTTAATTTACCATGACTGCCTTCTTTTCCAATCAGATATTGACTCATTCAATGACTGATGTAAAATTAATTGCTTGAAACTAAATGTCGATAAGTGCAAAATTATGTCCTTCTTTAGAGCTAAAAATCCGATTGTTTTCGAACTAAATAATAATTGCTTAAAAACTGTTCAATCTATTAAAGATCTTGGTGTCACTCTTGATAGCAAACTTTCTTTTCGGGAACATATAAATTTGATTGTTAACAAATCTCTCAAACTACTTGGTTTCGTCACTAGAAAACATAAATACCCTAAGAACTCTTTACTGCTCCTTGGTCCGCTCCCATCTTGAATATGCTTGTGTTATATGGTCTCCTTTTTATGCTATCCATATTCGTCATATTGAGTCCGTTCAACATCGGTTCCTAAAAGGAATTGCTAGGAGGCTAGGATTAGAACGAGGCAATTACTCATATAATGAAATCGAACAAACTCTAAACCTTGCTCCTTTAGAAGACCGTCGAAAAATCTGATCTCATTTGTTTCTTCAAAATTATCAACTATATTATTGACTCACCTACATTATTACAACTCATCTCATTCAATATACCTTCTCGTAGACTCAGAAATAAAGAACTGCTCTTCCTCAATCAACACTCGATTAATTATGGTTAGGTATAATTCACCACTATCCAGAATGTGTAGAATGGTCAATTCACGTCAAGACCTCGATTTTTTTGGCATAAGCCTAAATGATTTTTGTCGCTCACTAAACAATTAAAGATATTTCATTAAACTCTATTTTTAGCAAAGTCTTGACTTGACTTGACACTTCTATTTCACTTCTATTTTCTTATGTTTTATCTGTTTGTCCTTGCTTTCATATACCATCCTTTATTCTTGTAATGTACATATAAAAATTTCGCGTTACTTGGTTTTAAATTGGACGTTAATCCGTTAATAAATAATAAATAAATAATTTGGGGCGGCTGTACTCTTAATTTTATTGATCCTCTACAAAAAGCCCAAAAAACGATAATACGTGCTATCAACAAGCGACCAACGAGATATTTCTCCACTCGACTCTTCACTGAATATAATTTATTTATTTATTTAAAATTTACGGCACAAAGTGCCATTTACAAGCTTGTATATATTTAATTACAGTCGTATTACTTAATACAGGCATTAAAAATAAACAATAATATCAAAAAACTCATTATGTAGTGACCTCGTTAACGTGTAATTGGCTGAAATGTTCGATCAGTACAACCTTATATTTCAGTATGGAAACATTAAAAATATCAGCCACATTGGCATAAAAATTTCCAATGGTGTGAAATCTATTTATAACTGAATTGGAGCCTGATACCGACATGTAGTTGTCACAATAATACAAACTAGGGAACCTTGATCTAATGTCTTAAACATACGGCAACTCCATCTAAAATTTAGTCTAACGCATTTCATGTTCAAATAAAGAAAAAAAAACCTCTTACATCACAGTTAGCGCCTCCGTACATGGAGCTACTTACAAACTATTCGAGCCTGATGCGCGTAGCACGCACACCGCTCGTGGGTACCCACCATACAATTTTGCTGGTGTTCGTACACGGCGCTGCGCGACGGATGTCAGGTTGAAGTCGGTAGCGCGCTAACGACGGTGCTGGTAGCGCACTACGCGTTGTAGCATTCGTGTCTGCTACTTTCGTTTGACGTTTGACAGAAATGGCGTCTGAACATGAAAGTAATGTTAGATTTGTTCTGGAAGTGAATAAAAATGCGTGTTTACATAACTTTACATTACCAGAATACGCAAGAAAGGATTTAGTGAAGAAGGCATAGATTAATGTTGGAAAAAAAGTCATTTGACATCGTTCGACATCGTGTTAACTCCACGGCTGCACGTGAAAAATGATCAAGTTCAGTATAATTCGGGTAGTGCCGTGTACGGAAACCAGCTTTAAAAAGTAGTACATCTGCAGGGTACTTGTGGTTGTGTCACAATCATGTAGTTTGTAAGTATCTCCATGAACGGAGGGCCTTACACCGCCAGAACAATAACCAACCGACACTACAATGTTCTTACACTACGCACCACATCAGCTCGAAGACATTTCATGTACCTAGCTCCTAAAATATTTAACCTTCTACCTGAGAACCTAAAAACCGAAACCCAGCCCCATACCTTTAAAAAACAATTATCACAATAGATCTTTAGAAACTATGATATGTAAAACTTGCTATTTTAATTGAAATGAAATATAATAAATACAATTAGTTACTTAAATTAATTAAATGTGTTACTCAAATTACTAACTTAATTTGTTACTTAATGAATTGCATAAGTTAATAACTGTACACTGTATCCAATCTGTAAACTTCATCCGCCATAACACAGGGACATCCCTAGCATGGCGGATGAATTAACGCAATTTTTTTTTGTTCATTGTTTAAAGTTTTTAAAATAACTAAAAAAAATAAAATTAAAAAAAATCCTGGCTCCAAAAAGGTTTAAGGGAGAAAATATGGAATAGGTATTAAACTGTGAAAATTGAAAAAAAAAGAATTATGTATACATAAAAGAAAAAATTGTTTAGCTCGAAGCAATTTGAGCGAGTTTCCACGTTTTAAGTATGAGCGAATTACGTAATGACTAATGACGTAGCCGTTGGAATGAATGTTAGCAAAAATGAATGTAAACATAATTTTAGCAATAATTTTAACGAACGATATCGATCACCACTGCCATAGGTCACCCCAAATCTTTCGTTACGTTTGGTGAATTAGCAGGTGCGTCTGGGTACGTGAATGAGATTGCCCATCTACTGCATGGCAGGCCGGATCGGAAGATACTGGTTGAGGGAGACCTAACCACCTCTCCAGCCCGACTCTCTCGACCTATCGCCTTGCACCGGAGGGATGGATTCATACGACTGTCACATAAAATGATAATAATAATATTTGGATGATTTTTATGGATGTATATAGGCGCTGTACAAATTTAAAATACATTTCTACAATCCTACTTCCAACCACAAACTAGACAAACCATTATGACAACTTACAGCTAAAAATTGCTTCCACCAGAAAGGTAAAGAAAATAAAAGTAAAAGAACTGTAATAGCTACAGATCAAACAAATAAAGGAATTCGATCTAATGTTATTAAGTAATTTCGTATATTTAGTGTAGTAGAAATAAAATTAATAGCTCCGTTCATCGATCACTGATACGAAACTATATGTACAATGACTTGACCAATGAACACGATGTCACGTAAAATTTTACGTACCGAATACTAAATATATTGTATCCTTTATACTCTGCACCAGGGTTTTTACGCATGCAAAAATTTTGACATTCGCGGACGCAGATTATTAGAGGTTTGAATTATGCAAATATTCCGCATTTGGGGATTAAGTACCTCCATTATTTTATTGAGGTGTGTAGAAGCAAAGGCAGCAATCTTCAAAATATTGGGCAAAAGTTGTAAATGCAGTTTCATAGTGATTCAAATTGAGAACCTAAATTCTGTTTGCAAACCTGTTAGTTACAAACTCAGCTTTCTCCCATCAAAATCAGAATTTGAAAATATTTATCAAAAGCAAAGATATCGATGTGTTTTTTGGCTTTTTTTCAAAAAAACGAAAGTGGGGATTGCTGCCTATGCTTCTACACACCTCAATTAGCGTATTTTGGGAAGAAAAAGCGAAATTTTAAGATGGACGGTACAACAGTTCAAGGATTTGATCAGAATATTTGTATTTCTAATTGTGATACGTCCCTCGGTAAGAGGTGGATTGATGTGTAAGGATTAAAATAAATGTTAATCCAATAAGGATAGTGTGATTAAAGCCTATCTTAGTCAATACAATAATGATACTTTTAGATAGGTATAAGTAATTAATTTAAGGGTATGAGAGCCCGAAAAGATGGGTTTTTAGTTAGGACCTAAATTTTGTTAGGCTTGTTATGCATCTTAGTTAAGAGGAAGTTAATTCCAAGTCTTATTTATTTATTTAAAGAACTTTATAACAATGAACAAAAAAAATTGTGTTCATTCATCCGCCATGCTAGAGATGTCCCTGTGTTATGGCTGATGAAGTTTACAGATTGGGTACAGTGTACAGTTATTAACTTATGCAATTCAATTAAGTAATTTAAGTGACAAATTTAGTAACAAATTAAGTTAGTAATTTGAGTAACACATTTAATTAATTTAAGTAACTAATTGTATTTATTATATTTCATTTCAATTAAAATAGCAAGTTTTACATATCATAGTTTCTAAGGATCCATTGTGATAATTGTTTTTTAAAGGTATGAGGTTGGGTTTCGGATTTTAGGTTCTCGGGGAGAAGGTTAAATATTTTAGGAGCTAGGTACATGAAATGTCTTCGAGCTGATGTGGTGCGTAGAGTAGGAACATTGTAGTGTCGGTTGGTTATTGTTCTGGTGATGTAACTGTGATGTAAGAGGGTTTTTTTCTTATAGTTGCACATGAAATGCGTTAGAGTAAATTTTAGATGAAGTTGCCGTATGTTTAAGACATTATATTTCAGTGAAGAGCTTAGTGGGGGAATATCTTGTTGGTCGCTTGTTGATAGCACTTATTACCGTTTTTTGGGCTTTTTGTAGAGGATATTCCTTAGGCCCAGATATTCCGAAATCGCGATCTGTAAACTTAGGACGGGTTGTTTCAAAAAATTTGATGGATTCATCAAATATTTGAAGTTAATTTTCACGTTCTGCGTAAGTTCTATTCAAGTTCTATTATTACATCATTATAGACCAATTGATTCACAAAACTGAAATCATCACAGAACTTGAATAGAACTTACGCAGAACGTGAAAATTAACTTCAAATATTTGATGAACCCATCAAATTTTTTGAAACAACCCGTCCTTAGTATTTGTCTTGCATTTAGCATCTATTAGTCTACCTACAGCTGATGATGTTGCTGATCTAAGGACCAGTGTTTTCCGGGACGCATAGTTCAGAGATGTAAGGTGGGGCCATTTCATTGATTGATTAAACACCATCCAGCACAATTTGTACTGGATTCTTCCAGAGCACTTGAGCCAATGAAGGTTACGAAAGTGTTCTGAAATGTTCGAATATTTAGAGACTCCGGTTATGAACCTACACAGTATGTTATTTTGAGACAAGCGTAAATGCCGTTACAGTAATCGAGCCGAGAGACTACGTAATGACCCTCGTATACCCACACCTAATTCCTTTTCCTTCCCAGAAATTCCTCTCGTTCCTTTCCTTAAAAGACCCTAGGGAAAAAAAACTGTGATCATACAAAATCCCAATTAATAGCGGTCACCATGTAAATTTAGTCAATAAATTCCAAAATAAAATTATCTACAAGTAAATTTTTATTCAACCATCCCATGGCCAGGGCCATCTAAATAAAATACGAATTTGTAAGAATTATTTATTATCAATCAATTTTTATTTTTCAAAAAACATAAAACATCCCAAACCAGCACGAACACTGGTAAATTTTTTTTTAAATGAACGGGAAGGAAAAAAAGGATAGTTTTGGCTAAAATTTTAGTCGGTTTGGCCACGTAGGCCTGGAAAAACCGCATTTAAAGTTCGACCCCAAGCCTTACAATGCGTCCATCAAAATGATTATTTTTCAACAAATCCTTCTGTTTGCTGATTTTTGACTGATTCCCAAAGACACCATAGTTTTTAGTAAGAATAAAAAATTTCAGTCGGTTTGGCATCTTAGGGCCTGAGAAAACCGCATTTAAAGTTCGAAGCCAAGCCTTACAATGCGACCATCAAAATAATTATTTTTCAACAAATCCTTCTGTTTGCAGATTTTTCACTGATTCCCATTTAAACAATAGTTTTTAGTAAGAATAAAAAATTTCAGTCAAAAAATTTCAGTCGGTCCAAACCGACAACAACATAGGGCCTGAGAAATCCGCTTTTAAAGTTCGACCCCAAGCCTTACAATAAGTCCATCAAAATGATTATTTTTAACAAATCCTTCTGTTTGCTGATTTTTGACTGATTCTCATAGAAACCATAGTCAATAGTAAGAATAAAAAATTTTAGTCGGTTTGGCAACTTAGGGCCTGAGAAATCCGCATTTAAAGTTCGACCCCAAGCCTTACAATAAGTCCATCAAAATGATTATTTTTAACAAATCCTTCTGTTTACTGATTTTTGATTGATTCCCAAAGAAACCATAGTTTTTAGTACGAATAAAAAAAATCAGTCGGTGTGGCAACTTAGGGCCTGAGAAAACCGCATTTAAAGTTTCGACCCCAAGCCTTACAATGCGTCTATCAAAATGATTATTTTTCAAACCCTTCTGTTTGGTGATTTTTGACTGATCCCATTAAAACCATAGTTTTAAGTAAGAATAAAAAAATTCAGTCGGTTTGGCAACAAAGAGCCTGAGAAATCCGCATTAAAGGTTCGACCCCAAGCCAATGCCTCCATCAAAATGATTATTTTTCAACAAATCCTTCTGTTTGCCGATTTTTTACTAATACCCATTAAAACCATAGTTTATAGTAAGAATAAAAAATTTCATTCAGTTTGGCAACATAGGGTCTGAGAAATCCTTATTTAGAGTTCGACCCAAAGCCTTACAATGATTATTTTTAACAAATCCTTCTGTTTGCTGATTTTTTACTGATTCCCATAGAAACCATAGTTTTAAGTGAGAATAAAAAATTTCAGTCATTTTGGCAACTTGAGGCCTGAGAAAACCGCATTTAAAGTTCGACCCCAAGCCTTACAATGCGTCCATCATAATGATTATTTTTAACAAATCCTTCTGTCTGCTGATTTTTTACTGATTCTCAAAGAAACCATAGTTTATAGTAAGAATAAAAAATTTCATTCAGTTTGGCAACATAGGGCCTGAGAAATCCGCATTTAAAATTCGACCCCAAGCCTAAGAATGCGTCCATCAAAATGATTATTTTTCAACAAATCCTTCTGTTTGCCGATTTTTAAATGATTCCCATAGAAACCATAGTTTTAAGTAAGAATAAAAACTTTCAGTCGGTTTGGCAACTTAGGGCCTGAGAAAACCGCATTTTAAGTTCGACCCCATTAAAATTATCAATTTTCCACAATATTTTTCCTTCCAAGAACATCAATGATATAGACTTGTAATGCCTTCTGTGCGGAGTCATTGTTAAAAAAAAAACTAAAAAAAATCACATTATGAAGAGCCATATTTTTTAAAGTGTTTGTTTTGAGTTTTTCATGTCCAGTCACCCCAATATTATCTTTCCCCCTCTTTCCAAATTCCGACGCGATCCTTGCCGCTTATGGCAACCCTCATTCATAATATTATTGTTCAGCAGGGAAATAATTTTTGTTCTAATGGTCACACTTCGCGATAACGTCACTTTGCGGTTTACGAACTAATAAAAAAAAATCGGAATGTCTAGTATATTGGCTTCCCCGTCGCTTTATGCTTCAATCTGTGGAGTGACTGTTGCATTGTGGTCTTTTAAATATTATAACGTAATGGCTAACAAAACCTGCGACAAATCTATCCGGCTTGATGGAAAGACAGCTATTGTTACCGGCGCGAATACAGGTAAGATTATAAAAAAAACTATTTATGTAACCAAAACTTTTCAACTGTCATTCGCAATCGCGAGAAGTTGTCGGAATGTAAACAAAGGTTCATTACGACGTAATTTTTTGTAGGTGCATTCGTTCATATGCTTTTATGTGTCGTAAATTCTGTTATCAGTATTTTGTTGGACATTTATATTCTGAAACTTCGTCGAGCAGATAAATTTGTGCGTTATAATTTTGCCGGTTAGATGTCAAACTGTTTGGATTCGGCCTTAGATGAATTAAAATTGAAGATATATTACTGAGACACTTGAGACTTGATTTCACTGAACTAGATCCAGTAGGCTTTTACATGATTTGTAGTGTAATTTTAATTTGACAGATACTTTGAAACTAAGGAAATAATACAAATAAAACTACATTAGATAAAAGTCATACAACAAGTCATACAAACACATAAACATAAACAGAGAAATACAGCTATTTTATTGGTTTACAAGATGTGTTTAGTGATAGTGTTGAAATAAATTTTTAGATGATCCACAAAACTCGCCAAGTTAATATTGAAAATGTCAATATCACCCAAGTACTTATTCCCCATGGTGTGAAGTCGTTGTATCGGAGAGTGGGCAATGTAGTTACGCTTATGAGTGCTGCTATAGAATATTGTATTTTGTCGTGTTGATACTGTGGGTATTCGTAAGTTAATGAGTTGCAAGAGTTCACAACAATTATACAACATTCTTCCACAAACCAAACTTTAAAAGGCTTTCACAGGCCTAAAAACATTTTCATTACTATAATTCCTACCTTAAAAGTTGCGTATTAATATGCCCAACATTATTCCATCAATAACTCAACATTGATAGTTTTGTTGGATACAAAATTATTCCGGGCAAGGGCTCAGTTGCTAAGCTCCATTATTCTAGCACGGTAGTTTTTATTTTTATTATTTTTTTTTTACATTAACTCCACACAAGAGGCCCTGAGGAAAATAATTTCCCTCAGGGACTATGTCATCTGGGATGCTGTGTGGAGGGTCTTTTTGAGGAGAGGAAGGAATGAACCTTGGTCTTGAAGAGACCCATGTTGTAGGAGGGAGGAAACACAGAAGCCGGCAAATCGTTCCATAGCCGAGCTGTTGAACTCAAGAACGAGTCGAAAAAACGACCCGTTCTCATGTGACAAATGTCAACCGTGTACATATGTTTGTCGTGTCTCCTGACTATGCACCGGTGCCGAAGGGATCAATGAGGCTAGTTCCTCAGAGCATCTTCCATTGAAATACCGGTAGAACATGGATAACATTCCCACCCGACGCCTGTGTTCTCAAGATTGCAATCCGTTCGTTAAGATGGGAGAATCTATCAAACGGACCGCCCGTTTCTGCACAGTCACAGGGTATTTTTCAGGTATTTTGGAGCTCTAGACCAGAGGTGGCTGCCAAATTCAACCGTGGGGCGCACTTGCGATTTGTACAGGGTTAGCAGTTGTGTACTATTAAAGTATCTGCGGGCCCTGTACAGTACGCCCAGTTTTTGAGAAGCTAACTTTACTCTGGCTTCGATGGAGCCCCCATACCTGAGCTGATCACTTATAGTTACACCTAGCATATCAACGGAGGGTCTGTTCGGAAGATTGCTTCCGTTGAAGGAGACTAGATTTTCATTTTCATTATTGAAAGCATATTTCTGTTTTATTTCAGGCATTGGATATGAAGTGGCCAGAGATTTTGCAAAGCGAGGAGCCAAGGTCATCATGGCCTGCCGAGACATGACAAAAGCAGAAGCAGCTAAAAGCATCATTGTTCAGGAAACTGGAAACCACCAAGTTCTGGTAAGTTTCTCTTTTATTCGCCAATCAGTTAAGTAGTTACGGTGTGTATGCAAATTTCCGTTTCCAACCTTCATTAGGTTGTGCACATTTTTTTTTTAATCATTTTTAATTTTGTTCTTACGATTTTGTGATGTTCTATGCCTGTCTCACTAGTAAAACCAGTGTTGAGAGCAGGCGCTTTAAAACATGATCATTTTATAATAAAAATACAACGAATACTTGTAATGTAAAGGATGTTTTTTTTAGAGGTTTGGTTTTTAAACTGGCAGCATTCTTTCTACAGACTGTTAATTTGACAGTTGACAGTTGATTTGTAGTCAGTACGTTTTGCCATTTCACCATGAACAGACTGACGTCAGAATGTGCGCTTGCAAATTTATTTTGAAAATCATGGTTCGTTTCGCCAAACTTATCGTGCGCTGCATCCATTTTACGGTCGACATAATCAACCATCCGAGCAAGTTATTCGGAAGACATGGATCGTTTACGCACCACGTACACTCTAGTGAATAATACGCATCCACAAAGACGACAAACAGTGCGCACAGAAGAAGTTATTGCTGCTGTGGAGAGTAGTGTTGAGGAGAATCCGAATTATTCGATTCCCCATCGTGCACAGCAATTGCAGCTGTGCCCATCCACTTTGTGGAAGATTCTGCGGAAAGATCTGGGTCTAGGCCTCCACGATCGTGTGATCTCACACCATTAGAGTACTTTCTTTAGGGGTATATGAAGTCACTAGTCTATGCTGATAAACCAGAGACGTTGGACCATTTGGAAGTCAACATTCGCTGTGGTATTGCCGATATATGGCCCCAGTTGCTCGATAAAGTTGTCGAAAATTGGACTTCAAGATTGCGCTTCTTTTGAGCTAGCCGTGGCGCTCATACGCCCGAAATCATATTTAAACAATAATGGCATAAAATTATCTATTAAATAAAGCTAATATCATAGACATTAACATTATTTAAATGTGTTTTTTTTGTTCATTTTGAATTTGTATACCTCTAAAAAAAAAGACCTTTACAAATACTAACACAATATTATATTTAAAGTAACAGACAATCATCATCCTACCATTGAAAAAATACATGCTTATAAGTTGGTTTTGATAATATCTTTGATGTTGAATCTGTTTTGGCTGGTAATCCAGGACTTCCCAACTCATTCCCCTCCCCACTACCTTCAGCCTCACAACATGCCGCAATTAATTGGAGGTGCCATAGTCTCACTGGCTCTAGACGATTGAAAGCAGTTGAAACTCTTGCGCGGTATTCATGTAGAAAATTATATTTAACTGATTGATAATCGAGTGAACAAATGCGTCTGGTTCTCATCCGGATCTTGGGGTTCCGTCCTCCACTGTGTTTCCTCCCATCTCTTTAAGACCTATGTTGTGGGATGGAGGAGACACAGGCCGGAAAATCATTTAACAGCCGAGCTGTTGTACTCAAGAACAGGTTGTGGAAGCAACTTATTCTCACGTGACAAATGTCAACCATGTACATTTGTTGGGCTTGCGTTTGGTGTGTTTCCCGACTATGCACTGTTAGTGATAAACTATGTAGATGCCAAAAAGGATATTAGTTCCTCGGAGCATCTTCCACTGTAATAACGGCAGAACATGGACAGCATACCTACCTGATGCTTGTGCTCTGAAGATTGCAATCCGCTTGCTAAGGTAGGGGAATCGTATCAAACAGACTGCCCATTTCTGCACAGAGTCAAGGGGTTTTTTCTGGTATTTTGGGGCTGAATTCAACTTTGGGGCGCACTTGCGATTTGTATAGGGTTGTAATAGTGTACTATTAAAATACCTGCGGGCGCTGTACAGTACACCCCTAAAGAGTCAAGGCTCTGGTTTTGAATTTGTGTTATTTGTCTTAGCATTTTTAATGTTACTGCCTAGTTATAGAAAAAACACAAAACATAAAATACCTCCGAGTAATAATTGATGAAAATCTTAGATGGGACCTACACATCAAAGTTATTACAAAAAAACTCACAAGCCTTATATATTTCTTTAAAAATCCAAGAAATGTGGTAAATAAAAAGGATATGAAAAAGGTCTACTACGCGTTATGTCATTCTCGAATTGAATATGGAATTATAGAATGGGGATCTGCTTAACATAAGTACAAACATAACCTGAATAAAATTTAAAAAAGAATCATAAAGACCATACTGAAAATACCCATTAGAACGCCTTCAATTGAAATTTTCAATAGCTTTGATGTACCAAATGTACAACAAATATATGCCAAAAATATATTATTGAAGCTATTCAAAAATACTGAATCCTCTACTAGACCGTGTATGCATAACACTAGATCGAATAAAAATGACATAAAAAATATTCCAAGTTATAAAACCACATTCCGACAAAGAAACTACACATACTTTGCAACAAAACTCCATAACATCCTTCCCCAAGACATAAAACTAATAAAAAATTCTAATGAATACAAATCAAGAATAAAAATATGGCTGAAAGAGGTCAATGATAAATACCCTAATGAAGACACTAAAAACGATAGAAGACAAATAAACTACATTTAAATAACTTTAGTCCACCTCGGCACAGGACCCCCTAGTGAGGAAGACTTATTAAATTCACCATTATATTTTTGTACAATTATTTTATATAGTCGCTAAAATTAAAAATATATATATATATACCAACCCAATCGATGACTAATTTCTCCTGACAACCAATTTGCTTATATAACATTGTTGTGCATATTTAACATGTAACTATTTATGTAACCATTCAGTTATTCAATGAATCACATTATTACGTTTCCGTCTTCTATCTATGAGACAATCTGCCTCTATAAAACAGTAATGGGATTAGAGATATGAAATAAGTTATTTGTATCTCAGTTACCCAACATTATTATCATTACAAGCCTTAAATTGTGTAATCATTGTTAGAATCCACAGATAATTGTTTAATTTCTTGGTCACCAAATAAAATGAAAATATCTTAAACCCCCAGGGGCCTGAGCCCTGCAATTGCAGTGTTGACCTTATATATTAATTTTGCCTTCAGATAGAACCTCTACTAGGTTAGTTAAAGACAAAAATTAAAAATTAATTTTGTGACATATCGTCCCTTAGCTGACAACACCGCTCAAGTCGAAAATTGGCGGTTTTCACATTTTAATGCCTTTAGATGGAGGTGCTCACGGCACGTCTAACCATTGGTCACATGAAATAGATTTCAGTCAATCAGAAGCCGTAATTCAAAAAGTAATGACAGCGCGCAAGTCGGTTGGCCTCTCAACACCGCACAGTTTTTTTCGTCTCCTGTAAAGTTGGTAAAAATGACTTATGCAGTGTTGTTAGCTAAGGGACGATATGTTATCATTTATATGTTGGCTTTAACCTGTTAAATGCCAGGCGCATTTTGGAAAACCGCGCGGATTTCTGGTTAAATATCCATATAAAAACAAAGGAATTGCTTTTTATGCGATTGTTTTCTGTTTAGCAAATATATCTTGTTTTTCATGTGTATTACGTGATAATATCGTAAGAGTATCGTTCCAGAATAGCTCACTAACTAAAAAAAAAAATTAGAAAATCTCCCATTTTGGTAATAATTGTTAAAAATATACACAAATGTAAACTGTAAAAATATGCTCAAATATAAACTGATTTTATTATTTTTACACAAATCTGAATACGTACCCAACATGAAAAAACACAATTCAAAGGAGTTTGCAAATAAATAAATACCTTTATATGCATTTGAAAACGCAAAACTTTGATTTTTCACTTTTGACAGTTGCAAAAAATGACCCGCCAAGTCATATAAAATTCATTTAAAAATATTCTAAAGCAGCTAGATTAATGAAACCATCGGTTGCGTCAAGAATGATATTGGCGCGAGCAATTCTGACCTTGTCCTTATTACAATTTCTTTTATACTAAGGGATAAAATCGCATTTAAAAAAATATATAAGCAAGTGGCCTTCCGGCAAATGACAGGTTAACAAGAAAATGTTTTTATTTTTCGAAGTTCTTGTCGACCCTAGGGGTTAAAAATGTGTTTGTACACATGAGGTCAAAGGTTTTACCTTAACCTCTCATCTGTCGCGAGCCCGCTGGTGGGCCCGTGGTTTAAATGCGATTTTAACCCTTATGTATAAAGAAACTATATGAAAGAAAAAAATCAGAATTGCTTGTGCTAATATCATTTCGAAATACGATTCAACATTCTGTTAAACTGTTTTTAACCCCCGACGCAAGAAGCGGTGTTATAAGTTTGACGTGTCTATGTGTCTGTCTGTGGCATCGTAGCTCCTAAACGAATGAACCGATTGTGATGCAATTTTTTTTGTTTGAAAGCTGACGTAATGGAGATGGTTCTTAGCTACAATTCATGAAAATCTGTTCAGGCGTTTCAAGGTTATCAGCCTTTTTTGTGTCGGGGGTTTCTTAAAATTTTGTAAATTTTACTTATGTACATGTTTGTAAGCTAAAAATACCAAGACCTTTGAAAGATCGGCAATAGACTCGAGCAACTAAAGTTATCAATATTAACCTTAACAATGATGTCCTTAAAGAATTTGCAATACCCGTGGATGGGTATTGCAAATTCTCACATATAAGCGTCATGTATAGATGACGCTCGTCTTTTAGGCTTGCGATCGGTTGGCATGTATAACTGACGCTCATCTCAAATAGGTTGAAAGAAAGAAGATTATTTGATAATTCATTCATAAATATGTAAGGTTAGAAAAATTTGTTAGAGATTGGTATTATGTTTGTATTTTTTTGTTTAATTCATATAAATTTAATTATTGCAGGTGAAAAAAGTAGATTTTGCATCTCTGAAATCTGTCCGAGAGTTTGCCAAAGATATGCTGGCCACCGAGAGCAAGATCAACATCCTGGTCAATAACGCAGGAGCTGGTGGTCTCGGAGACAGGAAGTCTGAGGATGGACTGCATCTCGGAATGCAGGTCAATCATTTCGGGCCATTTCTTCTAACTAACTTGCTGCTTGGTAATTATAATAAGTATTATATAAACTCGTAACCCCTTACCAATAAACGTGTTTTGCTTTTACACAACTGATAAACTACCTTTTACGATAAACTACCATTACGGTTGTTATCAGTTGTGTAGAATTTAAAACACGTTTATTAGTGAGGCCCTTACTGTGATTGAAATATTATGTGGCAATAGATCAGTTGATTAGTCAAACATCTCCAAATACTAAACTTTGAGATAATGAGGAAAGCAATATTCTAATGCTCGCCATAAATCAAATATTACTTACTTGTGTCTTTGTTTTACATATTAAATATGCTATAAAATAACACCAGGAGGTATAACGGTCCGGTACAAATGTGACCCAGAAAACATCAACATTTTGTTTATTTCACTACAAATTTTTGTGCATTATAATTGATTTGGTGGTGTTTATGAGTAATCTGAGTATTGTACCAGATAGATGGTACACTTTTACATGTAACTGCATACTCAATTCAAATTTAGATTTTTCAGAGATGTATAACTAATCAACTGGACAATTGATATGTTCTCGTCGATTTTATGACAAATATTTTTGATTTAATCCTTTAAGTAGCCCCCCCCCCCCCCCCCCCCCTCCCTTAAGTGAATTATTCATAACCACTGGAGCGACCATGCAAAATGCTCGAAATTTCCAACATTAATACGTTGGGTGCTGAATATGCGCCTAGCGTGTATTACGTAATTTCGCGTGGTGCTAAGAACACGTCTAGCGCGTACATATATAGCGAAACTGGACAGCTTTCCACGTAATGTTTATCAACATCTTGTGTTGTACTAACAAATCGTAAGTAATTGTATTGTAAGTATTTTTTAGGAAAAAATGCATTTGTATCAGTTTTAATCTGTGTTTAAATTAGATGTAATTTGCAGCATCCAGTGAATGTTTTAGAAAGTACGTCGCAGTGAATGTGTTAAAAAAAATCTTACCTTTGAATTTTAACACGGGAACAAAAACTTATTATAGTGATTATAGCCAATGAATTTACCTGTATTTTGCCGTTTATTTCATATTTGTAGAATTTATAAAAAATATATTAAAAAAATCGTAAAGTTTTTAACTGCATGAATCCTGTGTGTTTGTTACTTTGAAACTCCGTGAGAGGTACTTATTTGAGTCAACATAGAATATTTTCGATTTTTATATGTTATCTGTGGTATACTTGATAATGAAAGGTGCATATCTATGGAAAATGGACTTAATTTTAACAGTAAACAAAACAGCTGATCAGAAATTCTTCGTGAAAAAAATATTTAAAAAATTTATTTTTAAGATCGTTCTAAAATAGTATACTAAGTTCGGATTTGCGACATCTGTGGTCATAATACATAAAGCATTTCAATAGCTTCGTTTAAAAATAAATGGATTTTTTTAAAACCGTCCGTCCTCTCTGCCGCACCCTGTACAATAAATGTTTTACGAATGGTAGGAAAATGTGGTCCAATTTTGGACCGCTATCAATCGCAGAAAAATATAAGTGGTCCATTTTTCGACCATAATTGCTCCAGTGGATAAGAACATGTATATAGACTAATCATGTAGCTTCAGATCCTTCAACAGATGTTATTAGTTTTTTTTTTTTTTTTATATGAAATACCGCACAAGAGTCCTCAACTGCTCCCGTCTGGAGCCAGTGAGACTATGACATCCCCAATTGGGGTATGTTGTGAGGCTGAAGGTGGTGGGGAGGGGAAGGAGATAGGGATGAGAAAGGTGGGGAAGTACCTGGCTATTCAGATCTGGTCACTAAACACGGCTAAAGCCATTTCAAGCAACGTTTCAATTCTGAATGGTGGTCTTACACCAGGGCGATACTGATAGTATCTTCCACTCTGGAACGTGCCGCAAATATACTATATAATATTTTAAATGAATAAATTGTGAAATAACACAAATTAATCAAATAAAATTTATTTGCGCACGCCGGGTTCGAACCCGCGACCTTCGGATTGTGAGTCGAGAGTCTTGCCTCGGGACCACGGAGGCCGTCGAAGATAGTAATATGAAGTTTTTCCACATCCCAACAGATGACAGTTAAAAGACCCTTAACACGCCTACTCCAAAGATGACAGACCCTGAGTGAAATTATTTCCCTCATGGCTTTTTGTGTGGAGTTCATGTTAAAAATTATATATTTGTTAGGCATGGATTTTTATTTTTCCCTTTTTTATCTTCTAATGAGATGGACCAAGAACCGCCACAGTTTTGGTCCATTACTCTTCTCACTAGCTTTCTTTCAA
Source organism: Glyphotaelius pellucidus (assembly GCA_936435175.1). Taxonomy (NCBI): domain Eukaryota; kingdom Metazoa; phylum Arthropoda; class Insecta; order Trichoptera; family Limnephilidae; genus Glyphotaelius; species Glyphotaelius pellucidus. The sequence continues at coordinate 24,341,066 of OW386558.1, read as the reverse complement.
TGTTCCCTTGCCAAAAAATACAAAATATTAATAATGTTTATCCCTTAGGAAGACTGAAGGAGTCCAAACCCGCCAGAGTGGTTGTGGTATCAGCCATGGGTCACAAGTTTGCAGACATCGACCCCGAGGACATGAACATGGAGAAGAAGAAGCTGAGGGACACAATGGTCTATTGCAACAGCAAACTGGCCAACATACTCATGGCCAACGAGATCGCACGCAGGTTCGAAGGAAAAGGTAATTGTAATCATCAGTATATTAATACGTGAAGCAAAAACTTTGTACCCCTTTTTACGAAAATTGCGCTGACGGAGAAGTATGAAATTTCGCACACTTAATTCTGACAACTGCAAACTATTTTTGAAAGGTGATGAAATAAGGTATCATTTTTTTTACTTCTAAATAAACACATAATTTTTTAAATATAAAATTTTTTAACTCCAACATAAAAAGTTTAAAAAATGGCTCACCTCACATCTTTTCTAACTATAATGAAAACAACTGATAATGAAAAAAATAAAAACACATATTTATTAGGCAAACGTATTATGAAGATTATCGTCGACTCACTTTTTATCTTTTCATGTAAAAATAATTAATTAAAAAATTCCCGAAGTTTCTCAATTTTTTTTTTCAAATTGCGATCGGAAGCTTTGGTTTCGTAAAGGTGTACATTTTAATTATTTTGCAGTTGACTTTTAGATTTAAATGTATAGCCTGGTGTTTACTCTTTCTAACACTGTTTAGATCATATTTCTAACCACAATAGTAAGGGAAACACAACGATTTCTATGAGACCTAATTGAGTTGTTCCGAAAGCCGAACAAATCAAGCCTGAGTGGTTATATTAATTTTTTTACGTCAGCTCCACACAGGAGGCCCTGAGAAAAATAATTTCCCTCATGGCCTATTTCATTCTATGGGGATACTGTGTGGAGGCTCTTTTTGGGGAAAAGAAGGAGAGAGTGTTCTGGGAGGGGAATAGATACAACGGGTAAGTAAGATCGGTCACAGTAGCTTAGTGAGCAGCGCTTTTGGGTCCCACCCGGCCATCACATGTTCGATTCCTCGGCTGGCTAAGTCATCATGAATCAAGCAACATTTTCGGCTTACTGTGGTAGTAGTAGGAAATTTTCAAATATTGTTGGGTTATTCGTAGCCCAGGAATGTTTGACTTTCTTTAAAAAAATTAATAATAATAATAATACAGAGGTCAGTAACAGTGACAGATGTACGAATCCATCCCTCCCAAAGAGGGTCAGGCATCAGTTCAATCTACAATAAAGGCTTCATTTAGGCAAATTTATTGTTAACTCATCCCGTGCCTCTGGAGGAAACTCGAAAATTTCGCGATGTTTTGTCTTTGACATAATATTTTGTGGGTTTATTTTATGCTATCTTATGTAATATTTACCGAAACACATTCCTTGAACAATAAACTATGCATAATAATAACATTACTTGCGTTTATCTGACGAATTATTATGTTTACGATCTTTCTTATGAGAATGATGCAACCGAACTGTCAGATGAAATGCTCCGAAAAAAACTCGGCCAGAAATCCATAAAGAATTCATAGAAATTATTCTCGTTCCATAGATGTGTTCAAAATAATTTGAAAAACAAGAATGCCTCAAGCGATTCTGACCTTAACCTTCATACGTTTTCTTTATAATTAAGGTTTAAAATCGCATTTCAAAAAAATATTTTTTAGAGTTTAATTTGGCTCGCATCTGGCGCACGCGGGCGCGTAATCGGCAAGCAACCGGTTAAACCCTCAGGCCTCGACAATATTTTGTCAGGGGGCAAAATATATCCACTTTGTAATAAAATCTATATAACTGGAATATTTCTGAATGTATCCAAAAACTAAAAACTGTTTTTGACAGGTTATAAAATAGGCTTTCAAATCTTATAAATCGAAATAAACGTATAATTTTTGAAGTATAAAAATTAAAATTCCCTTCCCTCACCCCCGGTGGATCCCCCATCCGGGTGGATCCCCAATCCGTGGGAATGCTATAGCTACGCCGCTGATGCCAGCTAATCAAAGTGTGAACAATACAACACCTGCGTCCTTTTTGTAATGTTTATATGTGCTTCATCAAAAGGAAAATGAGGCAGAATTAATTATTCATATTGTGACTCAATGCATAGAAACATCAATGTCATATTGATAGAATGTTCTAGGGCACTTAGTAAAATTGTAAGAAGTAATGCATATAATATTTATTTATTTTTTTACATTAACTCCACACATGATGCTCCAAAGAAAATAATTTCTCTCAGGGCTTGTGTCATCTTTGGGGGTGATGTGTGAAGAGTTTTTAAAGGAAAGAAAAGGGAGGAATATCTGGGAAGAAAAAGGGTATGAGGGGAGGAATCTAGGGGTCAGTTTTTTCAGGAGTGACAGACATATAAATTCTTCCCTCCCACTGCGGTGCAAGCGGTCGAGAGAATCCTGCTGGAGAGGTAGAAAGATCTCCCTCACCCAGTCTCTCCACATCCGGCCTGCCACACAATCAGTGGGCAGACACATCCGCGGCTAAGACTTAGACAATCCTCCCCCCTTGAACCCGGGCACCCCTGTTAAACCCCATACGTGGCGAACCCCTTTTTTTATTTACAATATTTGTTTGATTTTTTTAAATTTAACAGTCCGGTTTGATAGTTTGAAAATGGCCTTGTAAGCCAAAACAGCTGTCACAAAAATAAAAACTAAAATACTTGCAGAACTTAATAATAACATACAATAACAACTCCCTTGAGGTGAGATTTTCTCATGAAAATGGCGCTATAGAAATCATCCGAAAAATTTTTTTTTTTCAATTAAACACAAAAAAATTCATCTTTGTTTGTGCTTTTTGTAGGTGTGACAGCAAATTCCAATCACCCAGGAGTTGTGATGACGGAAATCTTCCGGAATCTTCCCGGATGGTTCCGGGTTCCTCTTCATGGAATCATCAAAGTATTCTACAAGGTAAATCATACTAATAAATTATTAAAGTGATGTAGCACTTCGTGTAACATTCAGAATTGGGCCACTAACAATAACACTCCTTATGTAGATGGCGATAAGGTTTAAATTCCCGCTTAACACCAGTTGCCTTTTTTGATTTATCCAAAAAAAACATTGTTCCAAAAGTATTTTCGTTATTTATTTTTGTGGTGTTGTGCCTCCTTGTGCTACCTCCTTCTTTAGCCAACTTTTCGGACGGCGTTACAGTGTCCATCATCAGGGCAGATGTGTGTCCAACACATCTGGCATCTGACACTGTAACGCTCTCCGAAACGTTGGCTAACGAAGGAGGTAGTGCAACACGGCGAACACCACAAAAATGAGAAACGAAAATCCATGTACTATTTTATTTACATTTGCACCAAGCAGGAAACACAATTTTTTTATATTCCCACCATAAGGGGCCATCCATAAATTACGTCACACCTTAAGGGGAGAGGGGGGTGTAGAGAAGTGTGACATTGTGTGACAAGGGGTATGGGGGGGGTCATCAGCTCTGTGACGTCACATGTAAAAATCTAAATTATTAAAATGCAAAACTTAAATGTAAACGAAAAAATGTTAAATTGCAAAATATGTGACGTCACACTAGGGGGGAGGGGGTCTCACAAATGTGACGATGTGTGACGGGGACGGAGGGGGTCAAAAAATCACGAAATTCGTGTGACGTAATTAATGGATGGCCCCTAATGATGACGCTGGGTTAGGTTAGGTTAGGGTGGGCTGGTTTGAAAAAAGCCACCAGCTGTCTATAAGCTTACGATGTATACAATTAATTAATAAATACTGGTCATTTTGACTGGTCAGTGGCTGAGTTAGCATCGCATCTGGCTCCCGTCCAGGAGTTGTGGGCTTGATTCCTTAGCTGGCTAAGTCCTCCATCACGACACAAGCAACATTTTCCGCTTACAGTGATTATAGTACTGACATCGTAAGCAAAAAGGCAGCTGGAGATTTTCGATGATTACATTCTGATGTACTTTTTATTATAATAGATCTCTTATACCAGAATTTATGTGAATTGTTTCTTCAAAATCATCATCTATATTATTGACTCACCTACATTATTACAACTCATGTCATTCAATATACCTTCTCGTAGACTCAGAAATAAAGAACTGCTCTTCCTCAATCAACACTCGACTAATTATGGTTATAATTCAGCACTATCCAGAATGTGTAGAAAGGTCAACTCACGTCAAGACCTTGATTTTTTTGACATAAGCCTAAATGATTTTTGTCGCTCACTAAACAATTGAAGATACTTTATATTATGTACTCTATTTTTAGCAAAGTCTTGGCTTGACTTGACACTTCTATTTTCTTATGTTTTATCTGTTTGTCTTTGCTTTCATATACCATCCTTTATTCTTGTAATGTACATTTCCAAAATTTCGTGTTACTTGGTTGTAAATTGGACGTTATATATAAATAAATAATAAATAAATAAATGTGACCATTGAAAATTAACAACTACCTTTTTGCTTAGAGCTGGTTCACACTCAGCTATCAAATATAAAATATCATAGCACGCCAAATAACGCTCTCCATACAATCCCTTCAGACCGTTCACACCTAAGCGTTTTTAAGCGCAGATCAATCATAGACAATACACATCTCAGACGTAACCATAGACAATACACATCTCAGACGTAACCGCTCCAGACGCGATATCCCAGAAGATAAGTCTTCCCTTCTCCGACTAAAACAGAAGAGGGGGTCATTGTAATTACGGAGCTGCCTAGACCCGTGGATGACAGATGTCAAGTTGACAGATTTCAGTACAAAAAATATGCGTTCCGTTGCCGCTCCCTAATTCGACTGACCCCCTCTCCTACCACAGGAAGAAATATTTGATAGCCTCGTGTGAAAGGACAAAAGATAAGCGCTCGCGAATCAACAGATATCTGCTCGCAGATATATAGCTCAGTGTGAACTAAGCATTATGATAGCAATGCAGGAATTTTTAAAATATTGTAAGATTGACAATCGATGTGTTGCTAGCGTTTTGTTTCCCCCAAAGCTTATCAACAATATTCATTGTATCAATTTTTTTTCCATTCCAGACTGCAGAAGAAGGTGCCCAGACCACCGTGTACCTCGCCATATCTCCTGAGGTGGAAAACGTCACCGGCAAATACTTTGTAGACTCCGAGGAGGCCAGCATGTCGCTGAAAGCTCAAGACGAGGAGTTCGCCAGGACCGTATGGGACGCCTGCGAACAATGTGTCAAGTTGCAGCCGGATGAGAAACATTACTGATTATTAAGTTAAAAGATTAATGTAAAATATTTCGTCACCGATGTCACTGTACTATGTACTTCGCAGGGTGGGATTTGGACTTCTTCGCTAATTTCAACCCTCAGTCCTTATTCCTTAGTCTCCCGCTCCAATCCTCTTCTACGCAGTCTATTCACCACTTCCTCTGTAAAAAATAAAACTAACTGAAGAAATCATATTGACACTAGAAATCATATTGGCATTGTGCTTGGAAAAAATTTTAGCTTTTTTTTTAAATGCGATTTTAACCCTACGTATCAAGAAACTGTATAATAATAATAACATTACATTTGTATAGCGCAGTTTTGTGTCACTTCACTTCAAGTGCGCTTAACTTAATAAATTACAAAAGTAATTATAATAATAATCCTACAGTGCTCCTTACGAATCCATTACAAAATATTGTTAAAATAATATGAAACAAAGAATATACAGTATTTACAAAACAATGACAAGAGAACAAAATTTAACAAAAATCGTGCTTTCATAGCACACACTGGACAATAATAATAAACAATAACGGTGCTTGGAGCACAGGACAAAACAAGAACTTTAAAACTAAAATATTATATACTAACAGAAGGCAGTTTGCGTTTAGAAATGAGAAATATTCTGACATTATATTCGACCATTAAACATAAAAATACAATTAGGAGGAAACCGAAACCAAACAATTATCGGAAACTTGAGAGCATGGCTTAGGTATTACGTGTATTGAAAATGTGTTAGGATTCATGAATGGTATGATTTTTTAAATAATTGTGTTTTTAAATCCCGTTTAAATTCAGCCAAATTCTGGATATTAGTGAGAGCTGAGGGAAGTTTATTCCAAATGAGAGGGCCAGTTACACGAAAAGAGCGATCATAGTAAACGGCTCGATTTGACCTAGAAAGTTCGATTAAACGATTATTAACATCTAGATCTGCTGACCTTAGAGTAAGCTGTCTCTCGCTTAAGTTTTGTCGGACACATAGTTCCGATATATAGGCTGGCGCCATTCCTTGCAATGCTTTGAAAGTCATTAAGCAGATTTTGAACTCTATTCTTTCAGCATTGAGACGGACTGTATTCTATTTAATTGAGTCTTTGGAAGGCCAGCATATGCACTATTACAATAGTCCATACGTGAGACAACGAACGAATTTATGAGGGACTTTGCCCCGTCAGAGGGAAGGCATCTCCTGATTGATTTTATCTGCCGAAGATGGAAAAAGCCAGAACTCACAGCTTTTGAAATTTGCGATTCAAGAGAAAGACTATTGTCTAGAGTGAAACCCAGAAATTTTATTTCTGTAGAAGGAATTATATCTGTGTCCTGAATACGGATTGGACTGAAATCGATTTGGGCTTGCCTTCCAGGAGAAGCTATCCAAATAAATTCCGTCTTTGTCGGATTAAGTTTGAGTTTATTAACAGACATCCAACTTGAGACTGTGTTAATGAAGCTAACCACCTCGTTTTTAAGGACGTCTTTTTCATCCGGGGAGCAAAACTTGAAAATCAAACGATCATCCGCGTAGCCTTATGATTCAAAGCCAGCTGAGTGAATGAGTCGTTCGAGATGATTCGTATAAATAATGAAGAGAATGGGACCCAGGACAGAACCCTGGGGAACTCCAAATTCGATGGGAGTTTCAGGTGATGTATTTTTATTGAAAATTACTGAAGCTACTCGTCCAGACAGGTACGATGTCATCCATTGGAGTACGTCACCTCGAATGCCAAATTCGGTTTCAAGCACATTTAATAAAATACTATGATCTACCGTATCAAATGCCGCACTCATGTCAAGAATAGAAACCAAACCCAACTTACCTGCTTCCATCCCGATGATCAGATCTGAAATCACCCGCAAAAGAACAGTTTCCGTTGAATGAAACTGTCGATAAGCGGATTGATTCTTGGCAAAGAGACCGGCGGAGTTCAAGTACCCCATCAATTGTTTGGCAACGATTTTCTCAAGCAGTTTTGATAGAAATGGTAGATTGGATATTGGCCTGTAATTATCCGGATTGTCAGTGTCAAGGTTAGGTTTTTTTAGAATTGGAGTTATAATCGATTTTTTAAGTATTCCCGGTACAAGTGAAACTACTAGTGACTTCTGGATAATTGCGGTAATTACAGGCGCTATATCCGGAAGACATTGTTTTAAGAGCCAGGTAGGTATGGGGTCTTGAGCGCATTGTTTATTAGGACAAGACTTCACAGCATGCGTGACATCTTCTTCCGTTATTGCTGCGAAAGTAGTGAAATCACTGGAGAACGGACTTGGTGCTGCAACAGAAGGCGATCCTACCACACTGAGGTCTCGAATTTTTTCAACCTTAGTTCGAAAGTGTGTTGCGAGGCTGTTCGCTTCAAGGGAGGAATCGACCTTGATGTTGATCTCTCCAGACAATGCCTTTATATTTTGCCAGAGTTTTCGAGGGTCCTTTTCTGATTGAATTTGGTCACGTGTATGAAGGACAAGGTCAGAATCGCTTGAGCCATTCTCATTCTTGACGTAACCAAATATTTCATTCATCTAGCAACACTAGAATATTTTTTAATTAATTATCTAAGATTTGGTAAGTCGGATTTTTCAACTGTCAAAGGCGAAAAAATCATAGTTTTACACTTTCAAATGCGTACAAATGTCTTTATTTATTTGCAAACTCCTTTGAATTGTGTTTTTTTATGATTAGTGTATATTCAGGTTTGTGTAGAAATAATAAAATCAGTTCATTTTCGTATGAATATATTTTTTTTACATTTGTTTGCCTAATGGGAAAATTTTTATTTATTTTTTGATAAAGTTAGCTTGGGAAATCTTGTAACGATATTATCACTTAATATACATGATCAATAAGATACATTATCTGGTAAACAGAAAACAAATGCAAAAAACCATACTTTCGTTACTAACTAACCATCACGCCGTTTCCGCAGGGGCAGGCAGAGAGGACGGACCGCCAAACGACTCGGTCTTGGCACACACTCTTTGCCTCATTCACATTCATACATCGTCTCATAATCTTCTATTATTCTGACTCTTGACATGACCCATCGCAAGTATCTGATTCACTTGAGCGTGCCATGTCTTCCTCGGGCGTCCCCGACTTCTTCTACCATTCACATTTGCGTCATATATTCTTCTTACACTACTTTCTTCGTTCATTCGCTCTACACGTCCAAACCATCTGAGGGTCCCTTTCTTAATCTTACTCATTACGCTTGCATCAGCCTTGCATTCTTTGCGGATATCCACATTTCTCACACTCATACACAGTTTTACCACACAAGCGCCTCAGGTATCTCATTTCAACAGCGTTCAGTCTGCTTTCATCCTTCCTCTGCCAGTTCCATGCCTCCAGCACCCATTGTGAACTGCTAGCTTCTTTGGACAGTTTTTTATTAGCGCCAACAGCATTCAGTCCTCCATTAATGGAGTTACCTGCGTTTACTCTTCTTTCAATATCTCTATCAGCCTTCCCATCTCTCGTAAATATACTACCCAGATCCAAGTTTTCATCATTTTTTATATGAATATTTGACCAGAAAGCAACAAGGTGAAATCCGTTTTCAAGGTGAAAGGGTTTTTTGAAGTACGCCTGGCATTTGACGAGTTAACTCGTCAAATGCCACAAAAAAATGGTAACAAACGAGAAAATTTCGCGATGTTTTGACTTTTACGTAATATTTTGCAGGTTAATTTTATGCTATCTTATGTAATATTTTCTGAAACACATTCCTTGAATACTAAACTATGCATAAAAACAGCATTACTTGCGTTTATTCGATGAATTTATACGTTTTACGATCTTTTCATCACCGCGGCGACAGACGCCAATCTGACAGCCGAGAGGCGGGAAAAATCTAGGCCCGTGTCATAAACAATTCCAAAGAAAAAATATCGCTGCGCTAGGTGGGTTCACGGTATCTTATACCTTATGAACAAGAATGCCCCAAGCGATTCTGACCTTCTTCTTCATACGTTTTCTTTATACATAAGGGTTAAAATCGCATGACAAAATTATTTTTTAGTGATTATTTTGGCCTGCGCCGTTGGTGCGCCGGCGCACGAGCGGCAATCTAGCGGTTAAAGATGAATCTATACAATAAGCTATTTCGTTTGTTTGTTTTCTAGAGTTTCCCACATGTTCTGGGAAACCTTGATTTGATAAACATAAACACAACAATATAGTAAAGTGTAAGTTCATCTGTAATGCCACAGCTTTATGGCACTTTATTTATTTTTCCTTTCCAGCGAAGATATTATTTACAAAATGAAATATATGTACATACTAGCTTTTACCTGTGGAGAAATTACTGTGCAAAGAATTTTTCCATGGGAATGAAATGTTTTTTCAGGATGACCCCTTTGCAAAAAATCACATCGATCAGTCGCTCCATTGCGATGTGAAAGAAGGACAAACACACCTTCACATTTGTAATATTAGTTATGATATTTCTGTCCTGCCTAAAGAATGTTCCTAAGGGAAAATAGGGAATATAGTATAAAAAGCTCATTGAGACTGTTTTTTTAGTCAATGGCAAGCGTAGATATATGAATATTACTAGCCTGCTCTAAGTGATAAAAGCGTATTATTTCCCCCTCCCCATACCGGTTCCATTTGGAGCCGGCTGGGTTTGCGAATCTAAAAAATGTGACGTCATCATTCTTGTGCGAACAAGCGTCGAGCTCTCATCGGAACATTTTACGAAATAACACGGCAAAAATGGTGACTTGTTCTATGAAAATGTGTATAAATGGAAGTGAAAAAGAGAATAAACCCAATTGTCGTATTACATTCTATATGTAAGCGTTATTTTACTTTATTTTAAGCTTATTCAAATCATATATTATGATCAGTTTTAGTAACATGTACACATGTAAGCTTTCTCAAGTATGCTCGTCGCTGTTTACTGAAGTAAGTAAATTATGAAACATTTGTAAAAATGTCTCGGCAACAAAATATTTGACTCTGAAAACATTTAAATCTTTTTTTTTTTTACATGAGCTCCACACAGGAGGCCCTGAGAAAAATGATTTCCCTCAGGGTTTATGTCATCTTTGAGGATGCTGTGTGGAGGGTTTTTTTTTTAGGAAAGGAGGAGAGGAGAGTTCTGGGAAGGAAAAGGGTTTAAGGGGTGGGTAGGAATCTGGGGTTCGGTGTGTCTTGGTCATCCGCCTACAAGTCCTAGACAAACCTCACCCCATGAACCCCGACACCCCTGCTAAATCAACAAACGTAGCAAACCACTTGGGGTGACCTATTGCAGAGGTGTTGGTTATCCAATAAAGGTTCCCAGGGCGGCGGCACCCATTCCCGCCTCCCAAATTGGATCCCAAATTTATTGACGAATCACATATCATCACAGTCATCTTCGCGTCCCGCTATAGTTGGTTTATACCCCTCTCCTGTTTGTTCTCGTCTAGTAATATTCATATGTCTATTATGGCAAGTAATCTAGAAAACTCCAAGCAGATGACGCTGGTGTGATTGGATATTATTAGCATGATATGTCGGCTATGTAATATGGTTTAAAAGATATTGTTTTAATGATTCAAATGCATTTTTTTAATTGTTGATGATTTGAACATGATTTCAAGATTAATTGAGACAAAGGAAGACTTTGTAATGTTTATAACCGCATTCTAATTCAGATTGTTTTCCTGCGAACATATGAATCTGCACATACTTTTAACCGAATAAGTAAGAGAAATATTGTTGTGTTGTTTTCAGATTGGTGTTTTATGTCAGAAATAACAATTTTTAGATGATTTTCAGAGAGCCAAAATGTTGAAAAGTGAGGTTAACTCAAGTTTTAAAATGATGCTTATTTATGTTGCTTTAAGTAGCATTTTGCTCAAATTAGACTTAAATTGCAATATAATAGATCCCAGAGGCATCATGTAGTCCGATAAAACAAAAATTTTAATGCAAATATGAGATTTTTTTTATCAGTTTATATTAATGTATTTTTAAGGCACAATCCACTTTTTTCTCAACATTGTTCATCACTTGAAAATCTTTGTTTAGACAAACATAAAGGCACAATACAATATTGAGACATTTTACTATTATTATTAAACCTTTGTAAAAAAAACTATTGCATTTGACGGCCGGCGTAGTCCAGCGGTAAGGCTCTTGACTACCATTCCGAAGGTCGCGGGATCGAATCCCGGCGTGGCAAATAAATTTTATCTGATTAATTTGTGTTTTTTCACAATTTATTCATTTAAAATAATATGTAGTATATTTGCGGCACGTTCCAGAGTGGAAGATACTTTCAGTATCACCCTGGTGTAATACACTATTCAGAATTGAAACGTTGCTTGAAATGGCTTTAGCCGTGTTTGGTGACCAGATCTGAATAGCCAGGTACTTCCCACCTTCCTCTTCCCATCTCCTTCCCCTGCCCACTACCTTCAGCCTCACAACGTATCCCAATTGGGGATGCCATAGTCCCACTGTCTCCAGACGGGAGCAGTTGGGACTCTTGTGCGGTATTCCTATAAAAAAAAAAAAACTTGCATAATAGTAATGGCTGGCGTCATATCCAGCACCAATGACTGATTGAAGCGTTTTGGATTACATGTCATTTTAAGTGAATTCTTTTGTAATCTACTATCAACTAAATTGCCTTCTGTAAAGAAAATTTTGATAATATTTTTTAATGACTCAAAAATCTTGCATCGTATTGTTTTAACATGATCTGCGACCATTACGTATGTGATCTGTGAAATATTACTATTAATACAGATATCGATTGTCTGGTTAATTTGTCAGATATCTCCAAAAAACTAAATTTGTGTTGAGCATGCAGTTATACGTAAAAGTGTACCCTCTATCTGATACAATACCCAGATTATGTACACGGTTGACATTTGTCACATGAGAACGGGTCGTTTCTACGACTCGTTCTTCAGTTCAACAGCTCGGCTGTGGAACGATTTGCCGGCCTCTGAGTTTCTTTCCTTCTACAACATGGGTCTCTTCAAGACACATGTTCACTCCTTCCTCCCTCTCCTCAAAAAGACCCTCCACCTAGCATCTTCAAAGATGACACAGGCCCTGAGAAAAAATAATTTCCTCATTTATAAGTTTAAAAAAACGAGTGTGCTTTAGACCACATGACTGAAGTAAAACTTCTTTATGCTTCGTTCGCCTCGCCCGATCACACTTTTCGTAACGCTCTCGTCACGCATTCACCAGCTTACTCCCCAAGTCAAGCGATGCTTCGTTCGCCTTGCCCGATCACACTTTTCGTAACGCTCTTGTCACGCATTCGCCAGCTTAATCCCCAAGTCAAGCATGCGTAAAGAAGTTTTACTAAAAAAAAAAAATTATTTATAAACACCACGAAATCAATTATAATGCAGAAAAACTTATATTGAATTAAACAAAATGTTGATCTTTTATGGGTCACTAGTAGGATATTTCAAAATGTCGTGCTAATGTACCGGACCGTTATACCTCCTGGTGTTATTTTATAGCATATTTAATATGTAAAACACGGGCATGTATAATTAATATTTGATTTGTATTGAACTTTCAAATATTGCTTTTCTCGTTATCTCAAAACTTAGTATTTGGAGATATCTGACTAATCAACTGGGCAATCGACGTATATGATCTGTGAAATATCAATAATACAGACATGTACATTGTGTCAAAACATGCCGCTACAAGATAGATTGCAAAAATAAGGCAGCATTTTAAAGGTTAAGTTATTGATTGTTTGAGAAAATTATCTTCAATTAAAATATTGTTTATGCTTTGTAACGGCAGCATTTTCTGGTTTGGTGTTAGTTTTTTCTTTGAAGATAAATAATATTTGTGAGAGTTGTTATTTTATTTACATGGTTTTACTATCTTATAAGAAATATTTTTACTGAACTGAATTAAGGAAAACTTTTTGTAAGAATTCATATTTTATTATTACTGTTAAGTGTTTATAAAAAATAAAAATAAAACGTTTTAATAAAAAGTTGTAAACTGATTTATATTTAGATATCTTTAACACAGTTGTGTGTCCATTGTGGAAGAGTTAGGCATCCACAATAGGCTTTCACATAGCTTTGGACTTGATGCTTGGCAGACTGAAGACTCTAACTTGGAGAAACTCATAGTCACTGACAAAGTGAAAAGCAGAAGAAGGTCAGCAATGCACTGAAGTGAACATATATCACTGGTATCTGTGTTCGCAGTTCTTCATGCGGCGCAGAACCGTGAGGAATGGAGAAGCCTTGTCCATCATGGAAATTGAAGTAGGGGTCATGATTCTCCATGAACCTTTTTAAGAAGACCACATTTCGATCTACTTAATTGTTCTGTTGGGGGCGTCACTATAGTACAGTACAGCCCAGAAGAGCTATTCTTTATCTTTTGTGAGAACGAAATCGTTCTGTCAGATTTGTGTGATTTTCTACGACTGTTATTTGCTTTTCTATCAGCCGATATTGAAATTTCAGCTGTGAGCTGTCACGTATTTTAGTTTGGGTTGTTTTAAACACGAATTCCTGCAAGTATGCATGATTATTTATTCATTTAACAGCTGTAGAAAATCATACAAATCTGACAGGACATCTCACGGGAGAACAATCTCGTTCTCACAAAAATAGAGAATAGCTCTTCAGGTGGTTTGAGGAATTCTCCGATGGCCGACACTCGATTGAAAATGAACCTGGATGAGAAGCCCAGAGGAAAGGAGGCCCTTCGAAAAAAAATTCCCTTCAGGGCCTACGTCATCTTTGGGGATGCTGTGTGGATGGTCTTTTTAGAAAAGAAAGGAGAGGAAATTCTGGGAAGAAAAAAATATGAAGAGTTGGTAGGAATCTAGCTCAGTGCGTCCAGGATTGACGAACTTATGGATCTAACCTTTGAGTTTTTCCAAGAGAAATTTGCTGAAGATTAATAGGTCTCCCTCAACTGTATCCGTCTCCAAGACCTGGACAAACCTCACCCCATGAACCCGGGTACCGCTGCTAAGTCACCGAACGTAGCAAACCACTTGGGGTGACCTGTGGCCGCGGTACTCATACCCCCTTCCCAAATTTTAAAATATTTGTAAGAACTAATGAAAATTTCCTAAGGCGCTTAAGTAGCCCGTCTTTCCATTATCATTTGATTCTTACTAGAAAAACCCATTACTTGGTATCATTTTTTCAAAGCCAGTTTTAAAAGCATTCTGGGTTATCTGTAAAAAAAAAAATTGTTGTCTGTAAAGTCGGTTTACGGACGATAATTTTACGCGATAACATCACGAGCCGAACGCTTAGGCCGATCGTGCCTCTCTATCGCTTGTTCCGCGCTCTCGCTGAACGCTTAGGCCGAACGCTTGTTCCGCGCCTTCGCTTGTACGCCCGGTTCAAGCGGAATGTGACAACGTGACAGCATGACAGTGTGACAATGAGTCATGCTTTTTCGTCAATGCGGCCGGCGTTCATGGATTTATAAGACGTTAGCACGTCAAAAAAATTTCTGTCACCAGGTATGTACTTCCCCAATACTACTTTCAAATCAAGAGATACAATTAACTCATCATTGCAATAAGTATGGCGACTATTTTAAAAGATTGCCTGCTCTCTGCTCGCTTTGCTGTCACAAGTTTTCCGCAGAATCAGTCAAAAATCTGCAAAGAATTTTGCCTTCAAACTTCCAATAAGGAACTCCAGTGAAAAATATTATGGCTTTAAAAACATATGTTCATATAGACCAATATACGCTGATTCTGAATATATAAGTTTTATTACATAATATTTAACTTAGAGTTTTTAAAAAAATATTAAAAAGTCCATTTTAAAACGTGTCATTAAAACACCCTATTGCTGGATTTTGGCGGCGTGACGTCACCGCGCCGCGTCACCTGGGTCAAAGTTGTATAGAAATCAATAGAAATGAAGACGCAAGCCGTTCGGCATTCAGTGTTATTGGCTTATAGAGAATTGGACATATAATATTTGTTTTTATTGAAACATTATTTAGGCCTAAATAATTCAGTATCAAAAATAAAGTATCTCTATTAGTTTATCTATATTATTTAAAATATTCAAAAACTTTAACTGTACAAAAAACGATCGTATTGCCCAGTAATGTCTATGAAAACGCTCCAATGCTGAAATTCAAAATGGCGGGAGTCGAACAGCTGATTCCAGTTCCCTACAAGATTCATACTTCGGTTAGTCATGATGACGTCACACTAGATTCGGTGGTTTTCGGGGGATCTTGAAAAATTAAAACTTTGACATTTATTTTAACTATTAAAACTAATTATAAAAATAAATATGCAGTTATTTAAGTTAGAAGGTCATTATTCATAAAAAAATAAAAAAATTGGACTGGAATTCTCTATTGTAGGTACCTCAAAATCACTCCATGTAAGTCCGAATCTTGTTTCTTTATCTTACGGCTAGTTTACTTGTGATCGTAAATTACACTTCCGCATATCAGAAGAATTTAACTTAAATTACACATCCAAATGCCAGAAGTGTTTTACGTAAATTGGACTTCTGAATGTCAGACGAGTTTTAGTTACATAAATTACACTTCCGAAATTCAGAAGCATTTTAGGTAAATTACATTTGTGACCTTCTGAAACGTTTTAGGTACATAAATTACTTTCGAATTTAAGGTAAATTACAATTCCGACTGTCGGAATACAATTAAATTACAATTCCGACTGTCGGAAGAGTTTTACGTTAATCCGATTATCAGAAGTTGAAAAATGAAAAGTTTTTTCTAAATATAAAATATTGCGATCAAAATAGTGACTTGCCATTTATTAAGTAAAAGATCATTATATTTGTTAGAATTTCTCCAAGTAATTTTGTTTAACGTGTCCGTGAATTGTAACATTTTTCTTTTGTTTAAATAATGAGAATTAAATTTCTTTTTTTTTTTTTCTTAAACAAATGTTTTTTTTTTATTGAAAACATTAATATTTTCGTTTTGTTTTAAATATTTACATAGATAGTCCACTCTGCCAGTGCGGCATGGAAAATGAGACTCTTGACCATGTATTATTTAATTGTAGAAATCATTCATCCTTCAAAGGCATTTATCTTTTACTTATTAAAATCACCCACCAATCTCCCCTTAGTATTCCTTATTTGCTTTCTCTCGGCAATTCTCGCATTTTTTTCAGTTCTATACACAAGTTCGTAGACTTGAATGACCTTAATATTTGAGATTTCCTTTTCCCTTATAGATTTCCCATAAAATTATAACCATCTTCCTTAACTTTAACGACACATAGCACTCTTTTTAGGGTGAATTGCCTTATACAAAAAAAATACATATATTTACATGATTCCCCTTTTTGTTCTAAATATCACTTTTATTGTTTTAATGAAGATCAAGAGTGAAATGATACATTTGAACCCAAGAAAAACCTGTTTGCAAATTACACCAACAGAGGGTTACTTTGGGACAGAATTATTTTATTTTATTTTCTTTCATATGGGTCCATTCATTAAAATGTAAAAAAAGCAATTAGTGCTCAGTGTTCGATTTTATGTTTAAAAAAAAAATAGAACATAGAACAATTCATAATCCAATATGGTATAATAGGATGGGGTGGCGCTTCTAAAACCCACACAACACCAACTCCGTTGCTCAAAAACTAATAATAAAAATAATATTTAAAAAACCATTTTTTATCCTTCTGAACTTGTATTTAAAGAATTTAGAAAGAAGATGAAATTTTTATCGAATTATTTATTTTTTATTATTGTGTTATCAATTATGTTATAAGTAGCCCCACTTTGCAGAATTTAATTGTCTTATTGTTGAAAATATTACTTCATTGTTCTACGGGAGATAATTATTGTCTATTTAAATCATTAAAAAAATATACTGCATTTTATTTAACACAAGTCACCGCAATAATAGAATGTATTTTTTGCAATACAAAGACTTTGCCCGGGCTTCACGCATAATTTTACGAAAATTCTTCACGCAGAATTTTTCCTTCCTCTTGTTTTTGAATATCAAGTGTCGAAATCCGCGCCGCCCGCCCGCCCGCCACAGACACTCTTCGTGTTGTCCAGGGAGCTCATAGTTCAAACGGGAAGCATCCAAGCAGAGGTACGTACCTATCTTCCTGTGTTGTGAGACTGAAAGAAGGGAGAGAGAGAGAGGAGGGGAAGAACTTTGGACACAGCACTCGCTCGACCACGGCGGCTCTTTGTGCCCATCTGATAGCATTATTATTTTTTTTTCAGGCTTTTGTAAAATTCGAAAATTTGAAATTTTTCGAACAACAAACTATTGTATCTAAGGTGATATATAATTTTTTAAATTAATTAATTGTGAAATAACACAAATTAATCATTGAAGAAGAAGATAACACTTATAATCTAAATGAAAATATGAAAGAAAACAAGACACAGAAAAACAGAAAAAAACAATGGTCGCAACTGGGACTCGAACCCAGACCTCTCGTCTTACCGGGACGGCGCGTTTTCCAATTTCGCTATTACCACCTTCTGTCAAACCGTCATATTTGTCAATCTCATATTTCAAATATTTAGAATCATTAATATTATCTTCAACTAGTTCTTCAACTGTGTCTTGTTTTCTTTCATATTTTCATTTAGATTATAAGTGTTATCTTCTTCTTCAATAATATATTACGTTGATGGGAATAACCTTCAAAAGTTATTAAAAGAGAGTTTTTCTCATAAAAAAAAAAAAAAAAAACAAATTAATCAATAAAATTTTATTTCGCTTTTGGATTGCGAGTCGAGAGCTTTACCCCTTGACCATGGAGGCCGTCGATTAGGTACCTATGTAATGATAAAATTTAATTTTTGTACACATCGAATAGTATTTATTAACAGGGTTGCGTGGTTGAATTTCAGAACCCATTTTCGAGTGCATGTTGACGCCACGTCATACGCGTCGTGCCACAAATAACGTCTGTGTTAGTGGAATTTCAAACAAAGCTACCGTTATAATTTGGTTTTGAATTCAAGAATTCATCACAAGATGTCGCCACTTTCGTCAGCAGTTCGGATGGGGACGTGTCCCCCCTAAGTATAACTGCTACGAATTTGTGAATATGTAGTATCTCTCCGGATATGGAAAGATTGGCGGTAATACATAGTTGTATTAAGCGACTATATATTACATATTATGACGTCATTGCTTGTCTCAGTTACTTTGTACCGGTGTCTATCACTCGATGACAGTGGATCCGAGGAACAGGATATTTTTGAAACCAGTTCCTATTTGATTTATAAAATGGTCACCAACTCTAACTGGGCGTAGCCGAATCAAAAACCGCCCGCAGGGCCTAGCAGCAAAAACCTGCGGAGCGGGTTTCTAACTGCAAGTTCTAATAATTGCTGTTGTACATACAGAAGGGCAAAACAGGGAACCTTACCACATTGGACGAAGTCCATCAAAAAGCTCCTGCAGGGCCTAGCAGCAAAAACCCGCAACATCGTGGGCACGTTAACGCAATTACGGGACTTACTCGAAGGCTGCTGTATATTAAATATGACGTCATTCCATCTCCTGGTTACTTTGACCCGGTGACTAGCTATCACTGGATGACAGTGGATCCGAGGAACAGGCTATTTTTGAAACTAGTTCCTATTTGATTTATAAAATGGTCACCAACACTAGCTGGGCGAAGCCGAATCAAAAGCTGCCTAGCAGCAAAAAACCCGTGACATTGTGGGTACGTTAACACAATTACGGGACTTACTCGAAGGCGAAAATAATAAGATTTAAATTAACAATAAAAAAATTAAATCTACTTATTTTTAATCGTGTTTTGTGGCGCTCACCGCGCCGTAGCGGAAAATATATGTGCATTCATTCCCAGACAAGAACAACGACCTAAAGGCCTTTCACCAACATACACTCAGCGTGTGATGAGAGAATTGTTATTGAAGAGAACCTGTTACGGGTGGAATAATGCAGGCGAAATTGGAGCAATGCTCTGAACAACGCGTTGCCGAGTGCTGTATTTGTCAAGTAAATTCTACATGCATACGCACTAACTAAAGACACAACTTGTTAAAAATACTGATTAAAATTAATAGGCTGAATTTTAATGAAATTTATCTTAAATTAGCTGCATTATTACTCGTTTTTCGATATCAGATATGAGAAGTAATTATGTTCCTAGTATTTTGATTGTAAAGTGTGCAAAATTTCATAAAATGTATAAAAAATCCGCTTTAATCACAGGAGACCAAATGTAGCTCACATAGGTCTCATATTATTTGTTGTATCTCCCTTACTGTCATGCTGAGAAATATATTCTAAACGATGTAAGAAAGAGAAAACGCCACGCTTTATATTCAAATATTCATAAAATTAAATGTGCACCTTTATGAAACCAAAGTTTCTGAAGCAATTTGAGAAAAATGTATAAAATTTGCAGAATTTTTAAATCATTTTTATTTTGCCAAAATGACATAACAAGGTGAAATTTGTCTCGATTGCTTGATATTTCCAAAGATCTTTTTTTTTTTCGCCAACATTAAAAAAATCATAACTTTGAATTTTAAAATGGAGACATAAAAACTTATTATAGTGCTACATAGCCAATAAATTAACCTGTATTTTACCGTCTATCACATATTTATAGGATTTATAAAAAAATATTAAAAAACCGCGCGAATTCTGCGTGTTTGTTACTTTGAAACTCCGTGAGAGGTACTAATTCGAGTCAACATAGAATATTTTCGATTTGTGTGTGTTGTCTGTGGTATACTTGATAATGAGAGGTGCATTTCTATGGAAAAGGGACTTAATTTTAACCATAAACAGCTGATCAGAAATTCTAAGTAAAAAAAATATTTTTGACATCGTTATAAAATAGTCTACGAAGTTCGAATTTTCGACATCAATGGTCATAATAGATAAAGCATTTCAAAAGCTTCGTTTTAAAATAATTGGCTGGCCATGGAAATGTTTTAAATAATTGTTAGGAAAATGTGGTCGAATTTTGGACCGCTATCAATCGCAAAAAAATAAAAGTGGTCAATTTTTCGACCATAATCGCTCCAATGGATAATAACGTTTAAAAATTTTAATTTGCGTAATAAAATATGTGTGGGTTGTTCCTCATAAGTAATAATTACTTAAGAGTAATAATTAACATTATTTGAAATGGAAAAAACGTAAGGTGAGCCATTTAAACTTTTTTTGTGTTTGTATTAAAAATTACAACATTTCAGTAATTATATGTTTATTTCTAATGATAACATTTGAAAACACATTCTATCTTCTTTCAAAAAGAGTTTTTAGTTTTCGGATACATTCAGAAATATTCCGTTTATTTGGATTTTAAGCAAAGCGGAAATTTTCTGACCTTCTGGCAAAATATGCCTTATGAGTTAAGGGGGGGATTCTAGTCTAGAGGCATGAATTGTAGGTGTTTTTTCAGGTGCAACAAAAAAAAACAATAATATTTGTACCAATTTCTATTTTGTAAAATATTTATTGAACATTAAAGAATCCTTTAAAAAACGAGTCAAACTAAAAATTAAAAATTCAAAAAGTTACAGGGTGTTGAAGTGGGGGGTCAAAAAAAAAATGGCGCGCCCTGGTTGACACAATTGCAACCCTACCAGTAATCTAAAAAAAAAAAAATTAATCCTTTATCCAAATAAATAGGGCTATGGCCCGAACTAAGGAAATGTAAAAAAAAATTTCGCAAAATGGCGGCTGTCTGAAATCAAAACGACGTTTTTGTACCAGTTTTTTGACTTTCCAAATTTTTTAAAAATAGTAAAAATTTAAATTTAGTTATGTTTCTAGTTGCCGCCATAGAGGAATGTATAGAGAAGGCTCACACCAATTTTCAAGTAAATTGGTTTAGTAGAACTTGAGATATCGTGCCAACCGCCTCGAAAAAAGTGGTTTGGAGAAAAATGGGTTTAAAATTTTGTTCTACTTAGATTTTGGTTAGATTTCGTCTAAACCGCGATATTAAAATGGTTATAACTTTTAAAATAATGCGAATTTCGAAAAAAATTTTAAGGGGATATTTTAACTTCGGAAATATGAAGAAAAAAAATTGTGTTTTTTTTTCTAGACTAGAAAAAAAAAATTGGGCCTTGGTGTAAGAAAAGGGGGTAGAGGTGGTTTGTCGAAATTTCGTTTATACAGTGACCTTCCTCCTGTTTTCAAAGTCAATTGCGCAAAATCTCTGAAAAAATCTGTGTATTTGTGTAGGTAAATATCAAATCCACGCCGCCCCGTCCGTCGAACAATTCTGAAAGTAAGAAGACCTCAGACGAAATTGTTCTAGAAATATAAACGGTTCAACAGCCTCGTTCGGCCGTGAATCTACTTTTTCTCGATTACGAATAATAATCTCTTTTTTGTTTACAGCTCAGACATTTTTATACGGTTTACGAGGCCTACATAATGCGTATAAACATAACTGCCTGTAATTTTTTAGACAATACAATGCTCTATTTTTTGTATGAATACCTCACAAGAGTCCCAACTGCTCCCATCTGGAGCCAGTGAGACTATGGCATCCCCAATTGGGGTATGTTGTGAGGCTGAAGGTAGTGGGGAGAGGAAG
This sequence comes from Glyphotaelius pellucidus, assembly GCA_936435175.1. Classification (NCBI taxonomy): domain Eukaryota; kingdom Metazoa; phylum Arthropoda; class Insecta; order Trichoptera; family Limnephilidae; genus Glyphotaelius; species Glyphotaelius pellucidus. Next base: position 24,319,228 of record OW386558.1, on the reverse strand, counting down.
GAGATGGGGAAGAGGAAGGTGGGGAAGTACCTGGCAGATCTGGTCACCAAACACGGCTAAAAAGCCATTTCAAGCAACGTTTAAATTCTGAATGGTGGTCTTACACCAGGCCGAAACTGAGAGTATCTTCCACTCTGGAACGTGCCGCAAATTTACAATTTATTGTTTTTAATGAATTAGTAGTGAAATAACACAAATTAATCAAATAAATTTTATTTGCGCACGCCGGGATTCGATCCCGCGACCTTTGGATTGCGAGTTGCGAGTCAAGAGCCTTACCCCTCGACTACGGAGACCGTCAAATACTAATTTACTTCATCGACTAAAAAAATAAAATCTAGTGCTTACCGCTAATGTTACAGATAAAAACGTTTCATAAATTTTTCAAAGCGTTTTTCGTAAAATATTTTAATGATAAGGTGCTGTTTATATTAGTCTTAAACTTAAGTAACTTTTGCGCATCCCGTACGCATCCGTTTTAAGAAAAATAAATTGAAGTTAGGAATTGTGTATATTTATTATATTATTTATTTTCAACTATTTTTAACTCCCAAAGATATTCCACCGTGAGATAGATAGCTCATTAATTTACCTGAATAAAAATTAATAGACATGTCATTAGAAAAAGAAAACTCCAATTTAAACTTACATAGGTCTGTTTAATAGATGTCTTCGAATGAACTGAAAAATGTGATCATGTACACTGTAAACAACATAATCCTATTTGTACTGTAATTAACTCTTCTTTCGAAATTAAATATCTCGGTGTGGTCATTGATCAAAACCTGAAGTTGAATAATCACATTTCCGAGCTAGTGAAGAGAATAAGGAAATGAATATATATACATTTGTTAGATTAAGAAATATTTTAAATGTAAAAATAATCAAAAATATGTACAATGCCCTTGTTCATTCTTCACTTATCTACGGAATTATAGGTTGGGGAGGATCTTATAAAAACAATCTAAACTCAGTAAAAGTTTCACAAAGAATCATCACTAAATTAATATTAAAAAAACATCTTCTCAATAGAATCTTTTAAATTGTTTCCAGTACCAAATGTCAATGACATATTCAAGCATGGTATAAACCAATTTATTACACGTAATTTTAAAACAACTCAAATGCAAAATCATATAATTGCCAAGCCATAAAAAACTTTAATAACCTTCTGAATTGCGCTGTATCATCAACCAATCATAATAAATAAATAAAAATTTAAAAAAATTCAAAAAAAACTTACGCTAAGAAGTTAATATTTTATACAAAACATGTTATAACATAAAACCTAAGTAAGAATCGTGGCTCCCTTTTCACAAGAGCTCCTCTTTTCTGATAAGGTTTACATGACCAATGATGTCCTAATATAATATTTTGTAAAATGTATTATTTAGCTTAATAGATATATTTCTTCTGTCCGTGTGTATGTCACTGAACTCCTCCTAAACGGCTGGACCGATTTTAATGAAATTTTTTGTATGGATTCAAGGGGATTCGAGAATGGTTTAGATTCACAATTTGGTCCACTGGAAAATGTTCTTTTAATTATTTTTTTAGCTCTAAGGAGTTGTTGATTTTGGAATGTTTTACATTGGATCCGGCAGAATGCGCTACCATCGCAGTATCGAATATTCAATATTATTCTATTTTAATTTTAGTTTGTCCCGACAGTTGTGTACAGGACAACGTCTGTCGGGTCCGCTATAAATAAATAAAATAAATTGTGGAACATTCCAGAACACTCTCGAATGTTGTCCTGAGCGAAGCCGTGTAACCCAGCTAGTATTACAATAAACATAAAAAAAATTAAAAAAACTTCGATGGGGCTCCATCGAAGCCAGAGTCAAGTTAGCCCCTCAGAAGTTGGGCGTACTGTATAAGGCCTGCAGATACTTTAATAGTTCACAACTGCTGATCCTGTACAAATCGTAAGTGCGACCCACTGTTGAATTTGGCAGCCACCCTTCCCAGTCCCTTTAGAGTTTAGAGCAGAGGTAGGTATGCCATCCTTGATCTACAGCGGTATTACAGCGGAAGACGCTCCGAGGATCATTTATCCTTTTGGCACCAGTGCATAGTCGGGAAATACACCAAACGCGCGCCCAACATATGCGCACAGTTGACATTTGTCACATGAGAACGGGTCGCTTCTAAGACTCGTTCTTGAGTTCTACAGCTCGGCTGTGGAATGATTTGCCGGCCTCTGTGATTCCATCCCCTTACAGCATGGCTCTCTTCAAGATCCATGTTCTCTCATTCCTCTCATCAAAAAGAACCTCGACACTGCAGCTCCAAAGTTGGCCACCTGTATGGAGTGAATACGATTTTAAAAAAAACATGTGTGCAGTTCACACGCGGTAGAAGTGAAACCTTCAGAAAACTAAACTTCGAGATAATGAGACGAATGCAGTATCGGGAGTATCAGGAGTAAGAAAATAAGGAACTCCAGTGAAAAATATTATGGCTTTAAAAAAAATATGTTCATATAGACCAATATACGCTGATTCTGAATATATAAGTTTTATTAAATAATATTTAACGTAGAGTTTTAAAAATATATTAAAAAGTCCATTTTAAAACAGTTCATTAAAACACCCCGTCTAGTTGGTATTATTGAATTTGTGAGGCGTGACGTCACCGCTCCCATAAAACGCTCCAATGCTGAAATTCAAAATGGCGGCGGTCGAACAGCTGATTCCAGTTCCAGTACAAAATTCATGCTTCGGTTTCCTTTATATTGATTTCGATTCGTAAAGCTAAAAAAATAATAATTTCAAACAATTTTTATACCAATCTCCCGTAATAATATTGAAAAATATAATAATATAATAAATAAATAATTACACCTAAATAACGTTTTACTTATTGAATAGTTACATCACTTCTTCCATACAAAATGACAACATCTGTTGAAAATAACTAAAACTTTTGGCCAGATGACGTCACAGGGCCAGATGGCGTCACGGTGGTTTTCGGGGGATCTTGAAAAATTAAAACTTTAACATTTATTTTAACTATTAAAACTAACTATAAAAATAAAAATAAATATGCAGTTATTTAAGTTAGAAGGTCATTCATAAAAAAAAATTAAAAATGGACTGAAGTTCTCTATTGTAGGTTTTATTTATTTAATATTGATATGGATTTTACATTTTATTCTACGAAGCATTGCGCAAAGAGGAGGCCAATAGGCTGCGAAGCACTTAGCGATTAGTCTGTCTCATTATCTCGCAGGCTAAATCCTTTAGATATAGTGTTTGTGTCTTTTTAGTGTCGCTATTTTTCGTGTTTCTAATCACAACGGTGCTAAAGAAGTTTTCACTTAAAAAAAAAATCCAAGTGTGATGATGATTAGTGGGAAGAATCGAAATATTATCAAGTGTATCTTTCGTCAATTTAAAGTGAATTTTCAAACTATTTTCATGGTTCGTTTTACTAAATACCCGTCTACAAACATCAAATTGAAAAAGCATTATAGTAAGCGTATTTTCTTTGACCCTAAGGAATAAAATGGCCCTTTGTAGGATGGATCAAACCCTTAATATAACCATTTTGACACCGAGCATGATTTTTGGTTAATTTGTGAAAAAAACTTAAGATTTCTAATTGAACTGGCAACATTTCCCATACGCCATGGAACCGGAATGAATTTGAATATCATTATCTAAAAATAAATTAATAAACAACATGTCTTATATTCCACATTCTATAAATAATATATCCCGTCACGACCAAACCCATAATTCATATACAGGTCTGAAACTGGAAACTGGATATAGATAGGAACATAATCATTTTTGATTAGTTGAAATTAGTGATGGGAATAATCGATAAATGCATTTCGAATGATCGAAATAATTCGAATCTAAAAATAAACGATTTTTCGAAAATATGAAAGTCACCTAATTGAAGTATTACGAAAAATGTATTATTAGTTCGATGTTTCAAATATGAAGCACTTTTCATCGAGAAAAGGGTGGGGAATACTAAATTTCGTAAAATTAAATTTTAATTTAAATCAAAAACACGAAAAAATCCACCCTTAACTTTATTACGAAAAATTAAAAAAAAAAAACACATGTTGGCTTAGTTTATTACTAGCAAGTACCCGGCATACGTTGCAAGGCTACATAAAGAAATAAACTGTTTCTCCCTGCTTATTCTATCCCATTCCCCTTTTCCTACCGCGTTCCCCATCCACCTTCCCTGTCTGGCGTCCCCCGTCTTGCGAACCGCTCTTCTCCCCGCGTTTCCCTCCCAAGTTTCTCTTCCACCTTCCCTGCCTTCCCCCTTGCGACCCCCTTCCCTTCGTTCCCATACCCTCCCCTCCTTCCCGCCCTTCCGCTAATCTATAATATATATAATCGAATTTGTTCGTTATTTCATAAAAACAGAATTACTGCTACTGTTTTGAAAACGAGAGCTATTTTCACATTTGCATGCAACCCAAAATTTATTTGCGATTTCGAAGTGATGGGAATAGGTACCTATTTCGATTATTTAAAAAAAATTTATTCTTCCCATCACTACGGTGTTCCATACACTAAATTCTGTACTACGAAAAACGTGATTTTATCTGTAAACGAGAATTGTTATACGTGCACGTCAATTTTCTCCGTGCAACGGAACTTGCCACACAATAATACTACATTCGAAAACCGGTCTAGCCAAAACTAATGAGTGACCTTTCGGACGTTTTCTGTTTAAAAAGCGGTCCTTCCGACAATAACAACTTTCTTAACGCCCAAGCTTAAAATAAACCCACGCTAGTAGCCCTAATAGATGCAATTTTGTAGATAAATCACAGATCTTGGTAGAAATCGACTCACAAAAGATATTCTTTGGAATGTTCGAGAGGTTATTTTACGTACAGCACGTGTAACATACATCGTCAAGATAAAATGTCAAATCGTGTTTCAGAATTAAAATTGACATCAGATCTGTTATTAATTTCTTCTCGATCTGTCATTTCCCCCCCTCCTTCCCGTCTCCTATTTGCTTCTGAGCGACATTTTTTTAGAAACTTTAATGACTTCAAGATGTAATAAATATTATATTTAACACACTGTGTCTCAACTGATTTTATTAATGCAAGAAACATTTTGATGATCTATTTTTTGTGAAATATGGAGGTGCCATAGCCCCCATGTCTCCGGGCAGTTAGGACTGTTGTGCGGTGTTCAAATTAAATAAAAATAAATAAATAGATGCGCTTCTCAATGATTTCTATGATATCTTATAAAAAAATACTATAAAATAAAAATAAAATGTATTAGAAAGTATCCGGTTTTGCCCGTTCTTTATGCTTTTTTCCAAATTAGATGAATACAGTAATTTTCCTCTTATTTTGACGGATTTTGTAGATTTGTATAAAAAACAAAATCAACTACAGACCCTCTTCTTTATACGTATATTGCAAGCTAAAGTACCCGGCGTTGTCCGGATTGCAAATTAATAGTTTTTCGAATTAGATGAAGACACTTATTTTCCTCTTATTTTGAAATTCAAGTTTGTGTTTTATCAGGAAGTATCGAAATTCTGCCTTAAAGAGTGGGGTAGGGGGAAAAAGGGATGGTGGTAGTTTTTTAGAAATCTCATGTAGATATTCTGTTTTTTTTGAAAGGTAAAGTGTACAAAATTACATAAATCTCAAAATAAAACTGTAGATTTATATAAAAAGTAAAGCCATCCATATTCGTGAACACAATTTTATGTGAATACCGTTCCAATTGCTCCTGATTGGGGATGAAGATAAGTGGGGAGAGGAAGGAGATGGTGAAGAGGAAGATGGGTCTATTCAGATCTAGTCACTAAACACGGCTAAAACCATTTCAAGCAATGTTTCAATTCTGAATGATGTTTACACCAGGGCGATATCGAGAGTATCTTCCACTCTGGAACATGCCGCAAATATATCAAAAGTCCGACCATCCTTTGCTTATTGAAGTGAAAACTTCTTTAGCACCGTTGTGATTTGAACTCGGTGAAACTAAAAAGCGACACTAAAAAAGGCTGTACATCTGTAGGATTTAGCCTGCAAGGGAATGAGATAGAATAATCAGTATCCTCTTTGTGAGGTGCTTCGTAGCGTCCCCACTCTTGTCTACTTTACTTTTCTGAAGGTTTCACTTCTACCGCGTGTGAACTGCACACTAGTATTTTTTCAAATACAGAACTTTGTTTCTGCATATTTACGAAATTCAAATGGCGGTAGGTATAGCAGTCACAGATAAAGGTCGTGCGGGTCATCTTTCTAGTGAGAAGGAAGAGTATGATTCATTTATTTATTTATTAAAAGAAGTTTAAACAATGAACAAAAAAATTGTGTTAATTCATCCGCCATGCTAGGGATGTCCCTGTGCTATGGCGGATGAAGTTTACAGATTGGGTAGGTACAGTGTACAGTTAATAACTTATGCAATTCATTTAAGTAGTTTAAGTAACAAATTTAGTAACAAATTAAGTTAGTAATTTAAGTAACACATTCAATTAATTTAAGTTACAAGTTGTATTTATTATATTACAATTCAATTAAAATAGCAAGTTTTACACATCATCGTTACTGAATGTAAGGATCCATTTTGATAAAAAAATTTTTTAAGGTATGGGGTTGGGTTTCGGATTTTAGGTTCTCGGGGAGAAGGTTAAATATTTTAGGAGCTAGGTACATGAAATGTCTTTGAGCTGATGTGGTGCGTAGTGTAGGAACATTGTAGTGTCGGTTGGTTATTGTTCTGGTGGTGTAAATGTGATGTAAGAGAGTTTTTTTCTTGTATTTGAACATGAAATGTGTTAGTGTAAATTTTAGATGAAGTTGCCGTATGTTTGAGACATTATATTCAGTGAAGATTCTATTGGAGGAATATCTTGTTGGTCGCTTGTTGATAGCACGTATTATCATTTTTTGGGCTTTTTGTAGAGGATCAATAAAATTAAGAGCACATTGACCTTTGAAGACGTGTACACGAGCTTCCTCTGGGTCTACTATTTGTGATAATACGAAACCAGGCAGTGCAGGAGAGACAGAGCGTGCTGAATACATAGTGGCGACAATGGCTTCCTTCTAAAAGACAAAAGACCAGACAAAACCGGAAATATGTCATTTTTAAATCAAATTTTAGACGTATTGACTCTTTTCCGCAAAAAATTATAAATTGATTTCGAAAGATTGTTATTTTATCTAGTAAAGCTTTTTTTTAAATTTTGAGAAAATATGTTCATTTTCAGTACAATAAGGTTTTACCGTAGATCGTTAGCAGATTTGTTAAATTTTCAAACAAAATTTTGTATTATACAAAATACATTTCAAATCATATAATCATGCAGTAAAATAAATCAATACATTATTTGGCAAAGCTACTTTTCAGAATTTTAATTTTAGTTCAAATAAAATCATTAAAAAAAGATCAGCGCCCTTGTTTTGTGACGAAAATACTTCAATTTGTCTATTTATTTACGGTCTTAAAAACTAATATATTAAAAAAATGCATTCATATTTTGCTTGGACATTATTATTTAAAAATTATAAAAACTTACTCATGATCAAAAAATAATGATAAAAAGAACATAATTTGAATAGTTTTATCATCACGAGTTTGAGCATTTTTGAATGTATGTATTTATCAAAGCAAATTTTGAATGAAATAAAATCGATATTGAGTTATTAAATTAAAATGCTGGTATGAAAAATAATTAATCTTTCTCTTCGGAACTGCCCTGTACAGTTGTAAGGATACGATCGCAAGATCATCTTCGACGAAATTTGAATTCTCGGCCGCTGGTTAATGGCTCTTTAGGTGGCGCTTCCCGGCTAAAAAAGAAGAAGATGGAGAGATATGTAATTACGAATGTTGGACAGAGCGCGCTAATATTTAAAGTGATAAAATTGAAGCGAAAATTGCGAAAATGCTTAATAAAACATGACCCGTTTAAAATAGAGCAAAAATCTCGTGGAAGGCATCTTAAGTATCATTTAAAGAAATATTGTGAATTTTTTCACAAATATAACTTGTAAAATAATAGAAATCGACTTGTTTTAAATAATTTTCGGAGCATACTTTGCGATTTTTTTCTATCGAGGGAATTTCATATAATTTGCGTTTCGGCGTGGAACGTATCCAGATATTATCTTAAAAAATAACATATATTTTTTAAGAGCTTAAAAACTTCAAATGTTTAAGGGAGATATGTAAGAAATCGGTAGAAATTCGGATAGCGGCGGCTTAATCTACATGGAAAGCATTTCTAGTGTGAATTATCTATCCAGTGTTTGTATGCAAATAGGTAGCTATAATAACGCGCATTATAGAAATTAATTCCTAAACAATAAAATTAAATATTTGGAACACTTATTATAAAAATAAATGGGACCTTGAACGCGGGGACTTCGAACTTTTAGAAATTCCAGCGACGAGAAAGTACATTTGTACTTCCGTCAGATTGCCGTGGAACGTTTGGAACTCTCCAAACTTACCGACACGCCATCTCCATGTCGGCTAGGAGTTAGTTTCGTCCAAGTCCATTTACAGTTTTCTTTTTCAACTAACATAATATATATTTAGCATCCATACTAATATTATAAATGCGAAACTGCTCGAGTTTGTTTATGACCTTTTCACGCATAACACAATATAAAGACTTTAAAAATTCATTCACCAATAGAAAGCTAAATTATATGCGCAGACTATATTTTGTATATGATGGTAAGCTCTGGCGTAATGAAATTATAAATATTAATATATTATATTTGTTATACGTTTTCTGTCGCTAACTAAAGCAAATTTTTGCTAACGTCAGAAAAAAATCGTTTCCATGGAAACGATTGCTACTGCTTCAGAAAATTCAAATATTAGAATATGTTTTATTTTTTTGGACAAGCTTCTGTTTTGGAATAAATTTCAGTTCCAACATTAAAAATATAATTCGTAACGATTATAAAGACTGAATAAATGAACTGAATAAATAGTGTAATTTTTTATAATATTCACAAACTTTCAAATATTTAATTAAAAATAAACATCCGAAATGTTTGTAAGCGCATAAATTCCGAACGAATGAACAAAATTGGATAATTCTTTTTTTCTTTGAGCTATAGCTTTATGAAATTTAGGTGGCAGGCGAGATGTTTGAAAACTGAATGTAAGGGAATGAATGTATGGAATTCGGGAGGGGATGGGGGTGGGGAGGAGGGGGTGTAATTGATAAGTTCAACCGCTACAGTAATTTCCCGTAATACCATGCGAGCGAAGCCGCGGGGAAAAGCTAGTAGTTTATAAAACTGACAATGATGTTTTGCTTGAGGATAAATTATTTTTCTGTCTGCATTATTATTAAAGTTAGGAGAGTTAATATTGGCTAACTACACTTGGTACACCGACATATGGGGACGTTGCGGCCAGGCCACTCGCCCGCTCATTCTCGCCGGGACTGCCCCGCAATAGTGGGACAAACTGCCCCCGATATCTACTTGATATCACTTGGTACACCGACATATGGGCACGTTGCGGCCAGGCCACTCGCCCGCTCATTCTCGCCGGGACTGCCCCGCAATAGTGGGACAAACTGCCCCCGATATCTTTCTTTTTATATATTTTCTTTGGTTTAAATCACACCTTCCACCTGTAAACATTTTTCTTTTTCTTAATATTTGACTCTAACTAGATGCTGAACCAACAAGCAAAACATCTACGATGTGTCTTCATATTGCTAATTACTGCAAATGTAAGTATTCTAACATTTTTCTTTATTACTATCAATCATGCATGCAGGGACATTGGAGGGTCTAGATTCGTTTTAAAATAAATGTAGCTTCCTTTTTACAAAAAAAATTAGAATCTTGCTAGAGTCTTGAAGGAGTAACCATCTGTTACTTATACCAGGGCCAGTAAGTGGTGGATAACCTCCAATGGTACACCATGAAACTGATGAATATGATGACCGGACAACTCAATGAAATCAACTCAGAACCTCCTTCATAAAGTCATTAAAAGTGAGGTAATGTATAAAAAATTGGTTAAATAGGTTACGTTAGGTTAGGTTATGGGCTGTTTTTAATTCATAACTTTTTAAAGAGGTGTTAAGTTGACTTGATTCTGGGTTGGCATGGAACCGATGAATATAATGAATTTAGTTAATAATTTGAATTTTTTCCGAGGATTTGATCACTTCGACAGTCCCCCATCATTTGTACAAAGTTGACATTTGTCACATGTGAACGGATCGTTTTAATGGCTTTGACGATTTTCCGGTCTCTGCGTTTCCTCCCTCTTTTAACGTGTGTCTCTTCAAGACACAGCTTCACTCCTTCCTTTTCTCAAAAATACACTCCACACAGCATTTCCAAAGATGACATAGGTCCTGAGTGAAATAATTATTTTCTTCAATAAGTCCTCTGTGGAAATATTATTGAAAATAATAAAAATAATCTTATTAGAATCGTGTTAGAAACCAGCAAGACATTTTTAAGGGGAAATATTTAGCAATACTTAGCTAACTAAACAAGTAGTTTTTCCTTGAAAACAACGCCTCAAAAACAAGCGAACGTCTTTGACACTTAAAAATCAATATCTTTTACAGTTAGTGCAGAGCGTACAACAGAATGCATTTGTACCAAACCATTACAGGTCCCTCTTTCAATGGCGTGGAATACGTAGCCAGCTAATGGGCAAGGCTACACGGGTTTAATGGAGGTGGTAGCCGCTGGCTTTATTCCGCTGGAGAAATTTCCTTTTTTCTTCAATCCCACATCATTGTCATTCAGTCTGCATTCGTTCCTCCTCCAAGTAACTCGTGTGAAGTTTGACGCGAACCGTTCGTTTTCCGAGTGACGGAAGACATCTTATTTTATTTTGAAACAAACGTCAGATAAAAAGCGCGGTAAGTCCACTATTAAACATATCATAATTATTTTCATTCCAAATCGTTTCATTTGTATGAAAGGCGTTGCCGGTTTATTTTAGGTTATGTCGTTTTTCCAGTGTTTCACAGCTTTGCCGGTAGATACGTCAAAAATATCCTGAATTTTATTTTTGGGAAAAGGTTCGAATCCTAGATTATGTCATATTATTCGAGTCACGTTACCCGAGTTGTGACTCAATGATATTGTTAATTTTGAAAATATAACTGGTTACTTACTGATAATGTTAAAGATATCGCTTGTTATTTTAGAAAGGATTCACGTGTTCGTGAGCTTTCTTTCTGTTATAACGAATTGAACAGTTTGAAGCCTTTTATTTGAGATTCGTTAACACAATAAGAAATAAAATCGCATTTGTTTTAAAGCAGCAAAACTCTGAAACTCTGTGCCCTAGCGTAATGAAATTTACACAAATTATTCTACGTAAAATTTCTAGCTCAAAGCAACTACTTTCAACACTCAACCTAATTTCCATCATGAGCTACATAGCTTTAAAATTGTCCTGTATAAATAATAACTAGGATGAAACCGGATAGAAATAACAACATGTAATTTCACTTGAAAGGGTGTTTCATGATAAGAAAAACGAAATAAGTTTAACATAAGGTTAAAATTCTAAGCATTAGTTTGTTAAGACCAGTTATTTCATAGAATTTTAACAATTCATCAATTTTTTCTAAGTTTTGTTATTATTACAGTTTTGTGAAACAACTAGACAATAAAAATAACAGAAAATATATTTACAAAACTTGAAAATTAACTTTGAAATTTGTTCAAATTCTGTGAAAATATTTCTCTATCGAAACTGAATCAATTGTTTCAAAGTTGGTATTTTATAAAATCTTCTTTTGTTATGACAAAATTGTAAAAAAAATCTTATTCTAAATAACGTTTCGGAAAACAATGTACAGCATGCCTCTGTGCGCCATTTTAGGTAGATTTGGGATGTTCAAAAACCGGAATATTGTTATTTGAGCGTGACCGCTAAACCAACCAGGCAAGGTCAATGGCACGCGAGGTTTATTTTTGTCAGGGGTGGCCAACTTAATTCTTTTTGCTGCTGAATTTTGAATTTATTAGCATTGTCGTTACTGCCTCAGCACCATCCGAACTAGCATCGTTTCAAGTATTTCTCAACATTCCTCTTTCCGGTCTCTGCACTTCTTTTTTTGCTCCTTTGACGGCCGGCGTGGTCTAACGGTAAGACTCGCAATCCGAAGGTCACGGGATCGAATCCCGGCGTGGCAAATAAATTTTATTTGTTTAATTGGTGTTATTTCACAATAAAATCATTTAAAATAATATATAGTATATTTGCGGCACATTCCAGAGTGGAAGATACTCTCAGTATCTCCCTTTTGTAAGACCACGATTCAGAATTGAAACTTTGCTTGAAATGGCTTTAGCCGTGTTTGGTGAACAGATCTGAATATCCAGGTACTTCCCCACCTTCCTCTTCCCCATCTCCTTCCCCTCTCATCGCCACTACCTTCGGCCTCACAACATACCTCGATAGGGGATACAATAGTCTCACTGGCTCCAGACGGGAGCAGTTGGGACTCTTATGCGGTATTCATATAAAAAAAAGCTCCGCTCAGGAGACCCTGAGGAAAACAATTTTTCTCAAGGCCTATGTCATCTTTGGGGATGCTGTGTAGGGGGTCTTAGTAGGGGGGAAAAAAGAGAGGAAGTTCTGGGAAGGAAAAGGTGTGAAGGGTGGGTAGGAATCTGGGGTCAACGTGTCCAGGAGTGACGATCGTAAGAATCCTGCTGGATAGGTCAACTAGCCTCCCTCTACCAGTCTCAGACGCATCCGCCACCAAGACCTAGACAAACTTCATCCCCCGAACCTGGGCACTCCTGCTAAGTCACCAAACAGCGTACAAAGGGTGAACTATGGCAGAGGTGTTGGTTATCCAATAAATGGTTCCTGGGGCGGCGGTACCCGTACCCGCCTCCCAAGTTGTATTCTGTGTTATTCTTTTAGCCTCTGAATAGAAAATATACTAGAAATATTGTCTTCCATGTTGATTTGAATGGTAACTAATTTTGCCACTGACTTTTCCTTTTGGTTCTAAGCCATTTAGCACGCGCTCTGTCTTTCTTAAACCTGCCTGACATTGTAATCGCCATCCAATTTGAATTTCGAAATGATGAACACAGTTCTGTATTTAAAAATTAAGGCCCGATCGGCCGGACTTTTGGATCACGAAGTACCCCTAATGCCCTAATCACTAACGAACAACATATATTGGGCATTGGGACTCTTGTGCGGTAATACTGGATTAGATTCCTAAAGCAAATATGTGTAATAATATTTGAAATTTTGTCAAAATTGATAATACGATCAAATAATAAAATCGGTTCGCGATCTACCAGTTGGCCACCCCTGATAAATAATAAAAACACCTTGCACCATTCTGCATGTTAATGAATGATTGGCTTGAAACTTGAAAGTAAATTATTAGAGTATGAAATATGAAGCGATCGGTACCATTTAGAAAGAAAAATTTCTCATTATTAATTATGTAGATATGTTGAAAAAATGCAACCACTTGAGTGTGAGAAGTCTCGAATGTGAGAAAAGAAAGGTAAAATTACTAGTGATACCCATACACTTTTTGACAAGTCAACGCTTAGTATATTAGTTCTTTGATATTATAGAGCATAGGTTCTCAACCTTATTTTGCCCAACGCCCACTTTGAGAATATATTTTTTTCCAGATCTTCCCTTCCTGCATTACTATAGTTACCTTTTAATTTTGAAATCGTTGTATTGTAATTGACATTCTGGATTTTATGCACTAATATTGTAATCGAAATTCGGGATTTTAAGCACCAATATTATAATTGACATTCTGGAATTTATGCATCAATATTGTAATTAACATTCTGGAATTTATGCATCAATATTGTAATTAACATTCTGGATTCTACTCACTGATATTGTAATTAACATTCTGGATTTTACGGACCAATATTGGAATTGACATTCTGGATTTTATGCACCAACATTGTAATTAACATTCTGGATTTTATGCACCAATATTGTAATTGACATTCTGGTTTTTTATGCACCGACATTGTAATTGACATTTTGCATTTTATGCACCAATATTGAAATCAACATTCTGGATTTTATGCACCAATATTGTAATTAACATTCTGAATTTTATGCACCAGCTCTGTTGACTTATTTATCAGTTGTGATTTTTAAGTTTACTCCATTTTTGACTCCATTATCATCTTAGCCGACCCGCAGAAAATGGACGTTACTTAACATTTATACACGTAACGAAGGCCTTAAGCGTACCACTGAGAAAAAATCACACTCAGACTCGTTGGTAACATCAAGATTAGATGAATTTTAGCTGCGTTTTAACATAGCGATCGCTCATTTTGACTGGTGAAAGTATATATATTTTAACTGAGCTAATCAATCAGATATTGTCTTCGTTTTGTGTTCCTAACTAAACAAGAAACTTTCTTTAGACAATGACAGATTCATTCAATTAAAAATACTCGTTAACCATCACATAATATATCGTATTTCATTACATTGATGGATAGTGGATTTAAAAATAATTACAGCCAAGTAGAAGATGCCAAAGAACTTTTCGTATATTTTTTATTAGTAATAAGTCATTACTAATGAATTAGGAAAAGTTGGCAGCAAATCATAAATTATGCAATGAAAGTGATAATATAGTAAATTATGCCAATTATGAACTTTCCACTGATGAAAGTTAATGATAAAGAGTGACATTATAAAAGTGTTTTCTTAGTTAGTTTATTTTTTAGTTACAACATGTGAGGAGGGGAGGGGGGTAAGGAGAAATATAGGATTGGGATTAAGAGGATAAGGACGGGAATGTACAGGGAGGAGGGGTAGATTGAACTTCCTAGTTTGAGTCACGTTGCTTAGTGAGTTTTCGTTTTATGTCACGTAACGTCGAGTTAAAAATGTCAATTTGGTAATAATTTAAGTTAAATGAATGTGTGGATCTGTAGATAGATGAGTTCTGCTTGGAGTTGATCTTGCAAAGAGGGAGATTAAAAGTAAGCGACTGTCTGCTGTTGCGATTTGGAATATGGAATGATAGGCGTTGAAGAAGATCGGGACTATCAATTAACATTACCGAATATGCTAAATTTCTTAGACAAGTTAACGTCTGCATTTTGAAAAACTTTGTAGAGTCTTCATTACTAACTTGAGATCGAAAAGAGCGGAAATTGAGGTACCTTAAAAATCTATTTTGAACGCTTTCAATTCTATTTTTGTGTACTGCGTAGCCTGGGTTCCACACTTGAGATAATACAGTCTTCAGACTCTTTTTCCGCCATCCTATCATCATCAGCGTAATATTTTGTATTTAAAATGGAAGAAACCTTCCTAGATTACGAATACTCTGTCAATATTATAACCTCTCGGGCTAATTTCTCGTTTTTGGGAACAACTGTTGTCTCTTAGAAATCGTTGTCTCCCTTACTATCGTAGTGAGATAGCATTTAGAAAGATTTAGATTTTATAATTAAAAAATACCATGCTTTGTATTTAAATCTAAAAGAAACCACAAAAGATTTGAAATTTATGCTTTTATGAAACCAAAGTATGCAACAACAATTCGAAAACAATTTTGAAACTTTGTGAATTATTTTTAAGTGAAACGATCAAAAGTGAGGCGATGAAAACGTTTATAATACATTTGACTAATAAAATATGTGTATTTATAGTTAGAAAAAACGTTAGTTTAGCTATAATTATAACTTTTTTATGCTTGCATTAAAAAAATATATATGTTTATTTCTGAAAATAAAATTTGAAATCGTATATTAAAAACACCACTTTTAAAAAACAGTTTTTAGTTTTTGGATTCTTCAAAAATATTCAATGTGGATTTTATTGCAAAGCTTCTTTTTTTAAATTTATTTATCTATATAAGTATGTTTACATTGGGTTTTTCGATGCCTGTCTCACTAGGATATACCTGTGTCGAGACAGGCTTAGAGGTACATAAATGAACATATTTAAGGAACATATTTGGTAGTTACAAGAATGTTTAAGGTTAAATACATATTCATTTGAATATAATAAAAATAGAAAAGTGATTGGAAGTGTGGGTAAATACTTTAAAGAGATAACTCTATGATAACTCATATAAATGTAGGAAGAGAAGTGCACTAGTAAATCCTTTTAAATCTATTTATGGAATTAAATTTGACAAGATTCTATTTTTTAATTTATTTTATATGGATTAGGTCGTATGTAAATTGTTTTCTGTCTATGTGTGATATATTCTGACAGAATATACCCGAGGTTTTAAGGGTTAAAAAACTGTTACTACAACGTCGCCTAAGTGGGAACCAGATGCATTTGTAAAATCAGCCACCAACCGTTATTAAATGTAAAATCATTACAATTACTATTTATCAGAGGCTTTTATAAGCGCCTATGGCTATTTCCAAACCTGTTTTGAGTGCTTTTCGCTATTCATCATGGCCTGCCACGGGTGGTAATGAAATGTGATTTCTTAACAATAATAATTTCTTACAAAGCGTGGTATGTTCGTCTGCATTTAGAAAAGAGAAATGCTTGTTAACGGTAGACGGAAAACGCATTAAAATTACATTTGCAATAAAGGAGGTGCATCAATGCATGTATAACTTATTACATTACAGTAAATAGGCAGTAACGACATTGATTGAATGAATATGCGCAATACCTGCGTATTTACGGTTATAACAATATTTCTAGTCGTTAGTAAACCGTCTATACAACTTAGATGGCATTAAGTGCCTGTCTGAACTCTGTCAAAAGGTCAACCGTTGTCAATTTCTTTAAGGGGAACGGCTGCGAGGCCTTTAAATTTGGATTTGAGGTCAAAATATTCAACCGAACTGAACAAGTTTTTAATAAAAATGTTTTGCAAATATCTAGATATGCGCTACATTATTTGTTTAATAAAATTAAAATACGCCATTAAGCCGCCGCTACCCGAATTTCTACCGATTTCTTGCATATCTCCCTTGAACATTTGACGTTTTTAATCTCTTAAAAAAATGTATGTTATTTTTGAAGATAATATCTATGCAAACCCCACGCCGAAACGCAAATTATATGAAATTCCCTCGATAGAAAAAAATCGCAAAGTATGCTCCGAAAATTTATATTTTCAAGCCTAACTCTATTATTTAACAAGTTATATCTATGAAAAAATTCGCAATGTTTCTTTATGATACTTAAGATACCTTCCACGAGATTTTTGCTCTATTTTAAACGAGTCATGTTTTATTAAGCATTTTCACAATTTCCGCTTCAAATTTATCATTGAAAATATTAGCGCGCTCTGTCCAACACTCATAATTACATATCTCTCCATCTTCTTCTTTTTCAGCGCCGTGCGTTTCAAGGGTGCCGCCTTAAGACGTACGTTTACCACAATTCCTAATTGTGGTCAGGGCCACACAGATATTTTCTGTAACATTTTAACCAGTGGTGATACCCGATGCGTAAAATTAGGCGATGCTTTGGACATTTATGACTCATGAAAAAAAGAAATTGTCTTCGCTTTACCAATAAATTCGTCATTGTTTTTTTGGTTAGCATTTGTTGAACAGGTTATTATAGTAGGAACCAACCTAACTTTCCAATAAAATATCACTACAACAAATTTGGAATCAACAAATGACTATAAAATTACAATTTTGATCAGTAAATAACCGTAAAAAAAGTTATGATGTTCATTTTTCCGCAAAACATGGTGTCACGTTATTTCTAGTTCGGTTTTATAGGCTTTATAAATTACTTTACAACAGTGGTAAGTTGGGTACAAACACCATTTTTAATTTAAAAAAACGGGTTTCGAACACCAACGCGTCGATGTCATTTGTATGAGACTTTTATGCTGAAGATATTCAAGAATTATTATGAATGTGGGTGATTTTTTCATTTCATAGAGTGATAAAATTTATATCAGAAGTGAGATATTTTTTCTTATAAGAGCAGTAATGGTAGGCTCTGGCGTTATGAAATTTGTATAAAAAGGGTATAGAGAGTCTTTTTAAGGAAAGAAGTGCTAGGCGTACGAATCCATCCCTCCCATTGCAAAGCAAGACGATGGGTTGAGATAGACTAGCTAGAGAAATCCTAGGGTCTTCTCAAACCAACCTCTCCGGATCCGGCCCGTTATGCAGCTGGTGGGTAGACGCTGCCAAGATCTGAACACATCTCACCTAATGAACCCGGTTACCCCTGCTAAAACATCAAATGTAGCGAACGGTTCCCGAATAGAAATTATTAACATAATTATGGATAACCTGACAATATTTCAATCAATTTAACTACCATAATTAAAAGCGGAAAATTTTGCTTAGGTAAATACGAAGGACTTGGCTGGCAAAGAATTGAATCCGCGATGCCTGAGTAGGATGTAAGAAGCCACTGCTTTATTCACTCGGCTACTAACTATCTTTAAGCTCAGTGTAATTGCCTAATAATTTCACATACCTTATGTATGTACATAATTCGTAACGCAACGACTTAATTTCCAAAATAATTCATTAAAACATATAATCAAATGCATATGGCTACACATTCACACTCTGATATAGCTCTACCGACGATAGTTCTAGTATGATTCTTACTTAAGAGATGCCTTCAATAACGCACTATTGCAACCCATTCACGACAAAGACATTGTCATTGAAAATGAAAATTTATTTACAAAGTTTAAACAATTTTTTTTTTACTAAAATACATATATTTTTTGTAGTGAAACAGTTTCGACATCTGTCGTATGACCTAGTTACGCCATCATTTCATCCAATTTCACATAAATGCGTATGTGTGTGTGCGGTTACCACCAAATATTTATAGAATGCATTGTCATCGACAACCAGTCTATCTGCCGAGTTTCATCTCGATCGGAAGTCATCGAGATTTGCATTAATTCATTCACGAAAACAAAATCGAAATTCTAATAATAAATAAAAATCATACCTGAAAATCATATCTGAATGGGTACGTGCTTCACAACATTTTTTTTAAATTACTGAGGGTGGATATATTTAGATTGCAAAATTTCTTATTTTAACATTCTTAAAATTTAGAAAGATAAGTGTACAAAAATATCAGAGTGTGCAATTCATTAGCGGTAGGAGTGAAACCTTCAGAAAACTAAAGTAGACAAGAGTAGAGAGGCTACGAAGCACCGCACAAAGAGGAGACCGATAGGCTACGAAGCACCGCACAAAGAAGAGACCGATTATACCATCTCATTCTCTCACAGTCTAAATCCAACATACGTATCTAGGTGTTTGTCTTTTTTTGTGTCGCTATTTTTCGTATCATCGAGTTTCAAATCAAAACGGTGCTAAAGAAGTTTTTGCTTCAAAAATTTTAAAGTTAAAAAGAGTATTTTAATATATCTAACGTTTTAGAAATGTATTTAACTAGTACCAATCCTTTTTCATGCTATGCTGTGCTAGAACTTCTGTTCTGTCGTGTGGTATCTTGAACAAGTCATATTTTTGTATCTCCTTCAACCTCACAACATCCCAAAATTGGGGCTGCCATTGTCAGTAGGTAGAAATAATTTGGAGGATATTGTACGTCTGAAGGAACTAGGAAAAGAAAGGAGATGTAGAAGATGAAGGAGGGGAATAATCTGGTATAATCCGGTCACTAAACACTGCTAAAGTC
Source organism: Glyphotaelius pellucidus (assembly GCA_936435175.1). Classification (NCBI taxonomy): domain Eukaryota; kingdom Metazoa; phylum Arthropoda; class Insecta; order Trichoptera; family Limnephilidae; genus Glyphotaelius; species Glyphotaelius pellucidus. The sequence goes on along the minus strand of OW386558.1, from coordinate 24,299,612 downwards.
ACCATAATATTCATATATTCACACGTTTCTATTCTGATTAGTATTATTTCACCAAGGAATTACTGAATTAATTTACCAATCAATCCGCAGACCAGAGCTCTCACTGGGAAATCACACTAGCCTTACTCAATGCAGAAAGTTAATTACCTCGGAAATGAAAGTCAGGTTACTTTTTTTAATAATAATTAGTTCAGTTTTCCATAGTGATGAACGAACTAAAGACATACGGACGGGCCATCCATTGCTTTATATTTTGTAACAATCTACTGACAAGTTTCGCTACCGTTAAAGACATTGTGGATTATTTTTCTAAGCCCATCAACGAGGTAAGCTTAAATTAAAATTGCAATAACTTAACGAGCACTTGACAAAATTATTGTATGCATTTTTCAAGAGCTTTCTTTGCCTTGCTTACAAAATTGCAACTCTACAGGCGAAAAATATAACTAAAGACGCCATGTTTTTTTTTACTTTTCTGTCAAATCATTTTCAGTTGTGGTTGTTCTTTGTGATATGTTTGTTTTTTGTGATATAAAGAGATTCAATTTAGGAAACCTATAAAAAGTGTTGCAAAAAACATTTTTCTTAGTTTCTATTATTAATTGTGTTTCAAAAGTAAAGAAGTCAGTGTTGACGGATGGGATATTGGCGGCAAAACTTGAAAGGATTTATAATCTTCTCATAGATGGCGCTTATTTAATTATTTAATCATTATTTTAAAAAAAACTCTTTCTGTAAGTTATGCTTTAAAAATATTAAGATGAATTGATTGTTTGTGTGTATTAAGGTACACGAATATGGATAAATAGTTTTGTCCTTACAGAAACTCAATTCAAGTCGTACAAATACATACAATATTGGATTGAATCACCGATACAATCGAACAGTATTAATTGGTTAGCGTCTGCATGGATGAATTTCAGAACCCGGCTTCGAGTGCATGTTTGACGCCACACCGTACGCGCCGCACCACATATAACATCTGTACGTGAAATTTCAAACAAAGCTACCGTTTATTCGGTTTCGAATTTTAAATTCGTCAAAAGATGGCGCTACTCCCTTTAGCAAGTCGCATGGGGACGTGCCCCTGGCAAGTATAAGTACTACGAATTTGTAGTATCTCTACGGATATGGAAAGATGGACGGTAATACTCAGTTGTGAATAATAGTATCAAGCGGCTACATATTACATATGACGTCATTGCCTGCCCCGGTGACTAGCTATCGTCGGATGTCGGTGGATCCGAGGAACGGACTATTTTTGGAATCGGTTCCAATTGGATTTATAAAGCGAACCAGAAGCTGCTGAGCGAGTTTTTAACTGCTAGTATTGTATTATTTGTAGTCTTTCTTGAAAGAATTGAGTTTTTTACCTGCACTTATATCTAAATTTGTGCAATATGAACCGTACCAATTGTTCTTATAATTGCATTTAACTGCAGTTTCAAACAATGCATTAAATGAAACAATAGTTTATTCGTGGGAATGCGGTCAGTACGTTGGGTTACTTACAAAAATTGGAAATTTAATTTAATCGTTGAAAACAACGTTAGCCTCTCTTAAACGAAAATTTAATACAGAAAAATCAGAAAATGATACGGTCGCATCTAGGAATCGAACCCAGGACCTCAGTCTTACCGGAGCCCTGCTCTAACCACTGAATTAATACGACTCTATCTACTTCGGTCGTGTTTAAGCCGCCGCTACCCGAATTTCTACCGATTTCTTGCATATCTCCCATGAACATTTGAAGTTTTTAGGCTCCTTAAAAAATATATGTTATTTTTGAAGATAATATCTATACAATTGTCCGAAACGCAAATTATACGAAATTCCCTCGATAGAAAAAAATCTCAAAGTATGCTCCGATTTATTTTTATTTTCAAGCCTGTCTCTATTAATAGCATGAACACCTTAAAACATTGGTTTGATACAAATCTCCTTTCATTGAACACTAACAAAACATACTACATACACTTCTCAATTAACAAACTAAAAACACTCCCCAACACTAAAATAATTATCCACAATAACAAATGCAATAAAATCACATGTATCCAAGGCTGTTCAACGTTGAAATCAGTATCAGAAATTAAATATCTCGGAGTGATAATAGAACAACATATGAAGTGGAAGAGCCATATCTGTGAATTGGTTAAGCGTATCAGAAAGTGTATATATATATTCATAAGATTAAGAAATATTTTAAAACCCAACAATCTAAAAAGAGTATACTATGCACTAATCCAGTCATTAATTCAATATGGAATTATTGTATGGGGGGGTTCATACAACAACATTCTTACCCCGATCAAAGTGATCCAGAAGCTAATCATTAAAGTAATCCTAAAGAAACCCTCCACATATCCAACAGAAACACTTTTCGCAGATTTCACGGTGCCTCGAGTAGAGAATATCTTCAAGAAAAGTGCAATTATCCAAATTTACAAAGATAATATCGTTAAAAAATTTGAAACCCACCAATCAAAAAGATATCAAGACAACATCAAAATACCTAAATTTAATACCAAACTAATGCAAAACAATTACATCTATTTAGGAATAAAGTATTTCAACAATCTTCCGATTGAAATAAAAAAAAATCAAAGACATCAATAAACTGAAACTCAAACTGAAGCAACACTTCGTCAGGAATAATTAATTAAATAATTACCTGTTTTTTCTCTTTCTTTCTATATTCATTTCTATTTAATTAAGATTTTTTCGAATTTCTCTAAAGTGCACAATATTTTAGTATGTAACCATATCCCATTGTATGTACATCTTCACGTATAGATCATCCAGAAGTTTCAATTGTTCCCATTATATACTTACCTACTGCATAATGTTATTCTATTTCTGTCATAATTAGTGTAACTCGCTCATCAAGCACAAGAACTAGCTTCTTCTTTGGTGAGATTGCAATTTTAAAGAATTTCTGAACCAATATGTAATTTATGTAACTGTTAAACTTTATCACTGTAAACTTATATATTTATATTGAATTAAAAAAAAAAAGTTATACATATGAAAAAAATCACAGTGTTTCTTTGAACGTTGTTTTAGACCACCCCCTCGAGATTTTTGTTCTATTCTAAACGAATTGTGCTTTATTAAACATTTTCACAATTTTGGCTTCAATTTTATCGTTTGAAATATAAGCGCGCTCTCTCCAACATTCGTAATTAAATATCTCCCCATCTTCTTTTCGTGCTCGGATACGGCGCCTTAACTGTATTCGACTAAGAACTACAAACATTATTTTCATTATAACGCGTATTTTTATTGGCTGCCATCTTTTTGCAAGATGCAAAACCGAAATCCGAACTAAATGCAATAAGTGTCTTTATTAATACATCCATTTCTATTATAACTTGCGACATCTATTGACTTTTCTGTAAGTCTCGGATGCATGTTTTTTTTAATCACTTCAATTTGGGAGGCGGGTATCATTTTTTGGATAACCAACACCTCAGCCACGAGTCACCCCAAGTGGTTCGCTACATTTGGTAACTTAGCAGGGGTGCCCGGGTTTACGGGTTGAGGTTTATCCATGACTTGACGGTTTGTGCGTCTGCACACCAACTGCGTGGCAGCCCGGATCGGGAGAGACTGGTTGATGGAGACTTTTGATCTCTCTAGCCGAACTCAATCCACCCATCGCCTACGCAGTGGGAGGGATGGATTCACACGTCCGTCACTCCTGGACACATTGATACCCAGATTCCTATCCATCCCTCTTACCTTTTTCCTTCCCAGAACTTCCTACCCTTTCTTTCCCAAAAATGACCATCCAAACTGCATCTCTAAACATGACATAGGTCCTGAGGGATTTTTTCTCCTCAGGGTCTCCTGTGTAGAGTGAATGTAAAAAAAAATTTAAAACTGAGCAATAAAATTTTACGATTTGAATTATTTCTCATTAAGTTATTCCAAAAAATATAATAATATTTTTAATTTAGGTTAGGTGTTTGGTGGTGTATTGTCTATTTATATAAATTTTAGCATAAGGTTTTTTTTTAATTCTTTTCACTTCAGACAGAAATTTTATTTTATTTTTGTTAAATATACCTATTAAAATAAGGAAAATGCAGCTTAATATTGAAATTAAATTAATATTGAAGCTTCGTTGGAAATTTCGTGAGCTGTGTAAATTATGCAAGAAATTAGGGCTGCCAAAAATATTTTCAGCGACATTTAGAGTTAGTACTATCATTCGAAACGTACCTGCGTACCTATCGTAGTACCCAATATTCGTTTGTATTAGTTATCTAAATGTTAAAATTTTCGTTTGCATCGGTCAAAAAATTATACACAAACATAGATCGTTCAGTTGACTAGTCAGACATCTCGAAATACTATAAATATTTAGATAATGAGGAAAGCAGTATTCGAATTCTCACCATAAATCAAATATTATTTACACGTGTCTGTGTTTTACATATTAAATATGCTATAAAATAACACAGGAGGTATAACGGTCCGGTACAGTAGTGTGACATTTTGAAATATCCTACTAGTGACCCAAAAACATCAATATTTTGATTAATTCACTACAAGTTTTTCTGCATTATAATTGATTTGTTATTTTTTATAAGTAATCTGAGTATTGTACCAGATAGAGGGTACATTTTTATATAATAACTGCATATTCAACACAAATTTCAATTTTTCGGAGATGTCTGACTAATCAACTGTGTGCTGATGTGCGGGTATCTTGTTAGAATATTTATGATATTATTGGATTATTATCTTTTTGGATCACTTAGAAATTTTAGAACCATGCAACGATTTTTAACCCGCATTGTCCACACATCGATCATGAGCTATGGAGCTTTGAAATATCCATTCGATTGATAAAAAAAAATTAGACATGGTAACATATTTTCGTTATTATTTTTGGATTTTTACGCCAATGTTCCAAGTCATTTTAATCATAGTTTCGGATAGCGTAACAATTTTCATCAAAAGGACTGATGCATTCTGATGGACACGGCAACTCTGTCCAAAAGGAGGAAGCCGAGCACGGCATACTAACCCAAAAATTATTCACGATATTACTATTGACCGTGAAAATCTCAAATCATACAATACTGTTTTTTTATTGTTTATTCATAGAATAACTCAAAGAGTACAACCTCAAATTGTAATGCTTAAATTGAAAAAAATATTCTTAACGAAAATTACAACGAAAAAATACAGTCACGTCTAAGATTCCTAGATGCGACCGTAACATTTTCTTTTTTTATGTGAATACCGCACCGTATTTTATGCGAATATCCCCAATCGGGTATCTTGTGAAGCCGAAGGTAGTGGGGAGGGGAATGAAATGTGGAAGAGGAGGGGGGGAAAATTCCTGGCCTTTCAGATCTGGTCACCAGACAAGCAACTAGCAACGTTTCAATTCTGAATGGTGGTCTGGGAGTATATTCCACTTTGGAACGTGCCGCAAATATACTTTATATTTTATTTTTAATCAATTCGTTATGAAATAACACAAATTAATGAATTAAAAATTATTTGAGCACGCCGGGTTCGAATCCGCGACCTTGGAATTGCGAGTTCAGAGGCTTACCTCTCGACGACGGAGGTCGTCAGATTTTCTGATTTTTGTGTTTCAAATTTTCGCTTGAAACACAAAAATCAATTTTGCTAATATTGTCTTCAATTAAATTTAAAATTATTGTTTTTTGATATTTTGCACTGTTCGAAAGTAATAATAAAATTTTCATTTTAAATTGGTACCTGCCGAATCATTTATTTTTAAGCTTACCGCATCCCTGTTTGAATCTTAAATCGAAGCAACTTGATCCGTGAGAGGTAATCTTTAACTAAATTAAAATCGTTCTAGTAATAAACCACATAATAAAAAGGAACATTATTCGTCATCCATCCATACTAATATTATAAATGCGAAACTGCTCGAGTTTGTTTATGACGCTTTCACGCATTAAGCAAAAAAAAGACGTTGAAAATTCTTTCACCAATAGAAAGCTAAATTATATGCGAAAACTATAGGTTGTATATGATGGTAAGCTCTGGCGTTATGAAAATATAAATATAAAAATATTATATTTGTTATACGTTTTCTGTCGCTAACAGGCGAGTTTTTGCTAACGTCAGAAAAAAAATCGTTTCCATGGAAACGATGTTGATATATTTATGGGCTCTGTGCTGGTAGGTACTCGGCCCCCTACCTACTGGCTACTAATCCAGAAAATTCAAATATTAGAATATGTTTTGTTTTTTTTGGACAAACTTTTATGTTTTGGATAAATGTCAAATGAGAGTTCCCTACATTAAAAATATAATTCGTAACGATTATAAAGACTGAATAATAAATAGTGTATTTTTTTATTATATTTACAAACTTCCAAATATTTAAATAAAAATAAACATCCGAAATTTTTGTAAGCGCATAAATTCCGAACGAATGATCAAAATTGAATAATTCTTTTTTTCTTTGAGCTATAAGCATTATGAAATTTGGGTGGCATGCGAGATGTTTGAAAACTGAATTTAAGGGAATTAATGTATGAATGCGGGAGGGGGTTGTGGTGAGGGGAAAGGGGATAATTGATAAGTGCAAGCGCTACAGTAATTTCCCGTAATACCATGCGAGCGAAGCCGCGGGGAAAGCTAGTAATAATATAAACAACAATAATTTATCATCCACTTACAAATCAATCAAGTTTTTAATCATAGAAGGCAATAACTAGCGACTCTGAAACGAAAATTTAAAACATAAAAATTATGAAAAGATTCGGTCGCATCTAGAAGCGACCTAATCTAGATGCGATCGAAGCTTTTTCTAATTTTTTTGACTCAGATTTTCGTTTTAGTGTCACTAATATTGTTTTCAATATTAAATATTACCTACAATTTGAGATTTTACTCATTATGTTGTTCCAAAAATAAAATAAAACAATCAATTTTTACTTGGTGCCTTCAATTTCATCGCCGATATTTCTTTAAATAATAACATCCAAGACTCAAACAATATTATTACCTTTATAATATTTCAATCGAACAATTCAAATGAATTTACCAGGTGCTTTATAACAAGGTGAATTTTCAACATATGGTCATTTGTAATTGATGTGTTAACGGGCTTTATATTTTTCTACTTTCTGTCTTTATTTTGTCATCTACGTTTTAACAATGGTGGCAGTTTCAAGAATATTACGTTCGTAGTATCGTAGTTGATCTAAAACCTTTGAAGTGGGTGGACATTGTTTTAATCGTTGTAAATTTAAATCGTAAAGTAACATTTTCATTGCAATGACTTTCATGTAAGTTTTTAAATCTTTGTTATAAGTAGGTACCTTCGTTAATTATAAATAAATTTAAAATTCGAAATATAAGATTTGAAACAAAATTATTTGAAATAATAATTTTGTATTCCTGACTCTGAAATCTAATTTTTTATTTGTTCTGTATTTTGCCTTGTGTCTAAATAATTGTATTGCGAGATCCGGGTTGTAAACCAGACGAGTTATTTATTTTATGTGGGTTTTGCTTTTTACCGCACACGCAGAATTTGATTAAATAAAATTTATTTTATTTTGTTATTTAAATCGTTTCAATGTTGAAGATGCCCTGTAAATTTGTCATTTTATGTTATATCACACAAGATTTGCATGTGTTCAAAGCTGGGGGAACAATGGCATCCCATTTGGAAATGTTGTGATGCTAAATGGAGTAGGGTTGGGTTAGAAGAAGGGGAAAGTTGGGATGTCGCTGGTTATTCAGATGTAGTCACTAAACATATAATGTTATATATCAAGCATTAGATTCTGAATGTGGACTGTTGAGAATCCTTGTTGAGAACATAATCGAAACGTAACTTAAAAAGGCTTCAGATGTTATATATATATACATACAAAACAGAATCTCCAAGTGCTTCCTAACCTTCATCTTTCTCTTCTCTTTCTCTTTTTCCCTCCCCACTACCTTAAGTCTCACAATATTTATTCGTTTTCACATAAAAAAAGTACTGAAGTACAGGAAAATAATTCACGGTAGTTTTGAAAGTTTTAAAAAAGTTTTTGGAACATTCCCTGCAGTCCCCTCTTACTTATTAGAATCCCAAAAATACTGGGAATATAGCGACGTTTATCAATTTCGTTTAGACTAGCGATTCACTTTGAGAGTGTTCTTATGTTTTTTTTTGTTTCGTTCTATACGTTTCTTAAGGCCGGACGCTATTTAAAAAATCATTTTTCATTTCATTTTCTGAAAAATGCATTTCTTAAGAATGCGCTCACCAATTTTTTTAAAGAAATTCGTAAAATTGACAGAGATACAGCATTTTATGTGAAACATAAGTTTAATTATCCTTCAGCAAAACTTTGAAAACGAGTTTTTTTCAAAACTACGATTTTCAACCTGGTTGACAAGATATCAAAAAACTATACATATATCAGATTTGCATGCACCAAGTCTTGAATTGTTCGAAAATTCAGTCTCTATGGCACCACATAGAGCTTTTTTATAAAGGGCCCCCTTCTATGAACGATGAAAATTTTCCATAAAAATCGAAAATAAAATTCGCTGGTCGACCATTTTTTTCTTTTTTAGATATCAAATTCCCCTACGTGGTGCCATAGAGACTGAATTTTCAAACAGACTTAGTGCAAGCAAATCGAATGTATAATTTTTTTTATTATGTTGTCAACCAGGTTGAAAAACGTAGTTTCGAGAAAACGCGTTCAAAGTTTTGCTGATGGTTAATTTAACATACAAACTGTTTCAAACGGTTTCACATAAAATGTTGTATCTCCGTCAATTTAGTAAATTTCTTTAAAACAGTTGGTGAGAGCATTCTCAACAAATGCACCTTTCAGAAAATTAAATTTGAAAAAATGACAAAAAATAATTTTACTGTATCCTTGGGGCCTTAAAAAAACTTTTTTGTATCCAGTTGTACACCGCTACATAAGTAAGAACTTTTAATGATTTATTTTCATGTACAGTAGAATACTTTTAGGTATGTAAACGCCGCCACTTCCCGATTTTTTACGGATTTCTTGCATATCTCCCTTGATCATTTGAAGTTTTTAAGCTCTTAAAAAAATATGTGCTATTTTTGAAGATAATATCTATACACCCCCCACACCGAAACGCAAATTATATGAAATTCCCTCTATAGAAAAAAATCGCAAAGTATGCTCCGAAAATTTTTATTTTCAAGCCTGTCTCTATTATTTAACAGGTTATATGTATGAAAAAATTCACAGTGTTTCTTTGAAAGTTGTTTTAGACAACCCCTACGAGATTTTTGCTCTATTCTAAACGAGTCGTGGTTTATTCAACATTTTCACAATTTTCGCTTCAATTTTATCGTTCGAAATATTAGCACGCTCTCTCCAACATTCGTAATTACATATCCATCTTCTTCTTTTCGAGCTCGGGTACGAGGCCTGCGCGCTCTTTAGAATGATTTGCTTGTAATAAGTATTACCCTTTTAGAATAAGTCGATGTTATTCAAGTCGCACAGGTGTTACAATTTATAAGATAAACTTGTATTTCTACGTTCTTTGCATAAATAATGTATCACACCTTAAAAATGTCGTGTATTTTCCTATAAAACATGTACCTTTGATCCGTGGTTGAATTTAAAAATCAAGTTTTAAAATATTAACAAAAAAAATATTATCGCGGCGTAAAAAACAAGTGGGAAAGAACTGGCCATTATTTTTACCGCTTTTTTGTTGGGTTAGCAACAAATCGACACTTTAGTTGGACGTGGTTCTATCTTCACTTTACCTTGTTCTAAGATTATGAGGTGTCAGGGACAATTTCTCATTATCTTTTTACCGATTTCTGATTTTGAGGATGAATCTTGTACTATTTTAGTTCATATTTGAAAAGAAAATTTTTAATTAATCTTCTTACTAATATTATAAAATATTAATTGAATTTAGAACCCTGACGTACTACGCTGCGTCTCGTAAAAACCATCAACTGTCAGGTTCAAACAAAATTGCTATTTCGAAAGGTTCAAAGCGATGTTAGAACCTTGTAAAATAAATGGAGCTTTAAAAACTTGATGTTGGAACTTCGTCAAACAAGTATCTAAGAAAATACAACACAGATGCTCTGAAAATTATTTTGATTCTAGAAATAAGCAGAATAGATGGTTTTGCATTCAAAGGTCATTTTCGAAAAAAATGTTAGTTAGAACCTTGTCCAACTAAGTTGACGAAATGGCGTTTTTTAAGACGGGACATCATTAACATCATACAATAAGGATATTTTTATAAATTTTCATTTGAACTTTGATATCTTTAGAATTATGTATATGCACTTTAATTTACACTATTAGATAGATGTGATGACAATCAAAATCCGTGTTGTAATGACATTTTTTTGAATAATTTTTTATAAATGTCTCAAAAAGGTTATTGAAAATGCGAATCCCTCTCTGAAAATTTTAAAACATCCTTATTTTTAACCTTCTGAGGTTTGCCTTGTAAAAGATGTTGACCTTGTGCAATTTAACCTTCAAGAAAATTGCGTGAAAGCTACGTCTGTATTTCAGTTTTAATGGTCGCTTGAGGGCCGGTATTTCGGTTACTTGCCTCGGCTGTAGAGATATTTTCGTTGTTGTTTCGTCAAGTTTTTTTTTTATATGTAATACCGCACCGCGGTTCCCTCATGGGCCGGTAAGGAATTGACGTAAACCAAAAACAGTAAGAAAGCACGATACTCCGTCCCATATATTTCTATTCGCTCAATTTTCGTCTCAATTTGGGAGGCGGGTATTGGTGCGCGCCGCCCCGAGAACCATTTATTGGATAACCAACACTCCAGCCTTAGGTCACCCCAAGTGGTTCGATACGTTTCGTGACTTAACCCGGGTTCATAGAGCGAGGTTTGTCTGGGTCTGGGATGCGTTTGACCACCGAGTACGTGGCGTGCCGGATCGGGAGAGAACGTTGAGGGAGGCCTTTTGAACTCTTCAACGGACTCTCGCGACCCATCGCCTTGCGCCTACTGCGTGGCGGGTCGGATCGGGAGAGGCTGGTTGAGGGAGACCCTTTTATCTCTTCATCCTGGCCTTGAATCTCTCGACCCTGGCCCTGCACCGTAGTGGGTGGGATGGATTCAAACGTCTGTCACACTTGGACACATTAACCCCCAGAAACCCTCCACACAGCATCTACAACCCGTGAACATCCGTTCACGGGTCGGTGCGGCACAGGAGCGGTATTTCGTACTCCATTGCCTGCATTCTTACTGCGCCCGGCTTAGTATGTCGATTTCTTACCTACCCGTGACTACCCGTGACTACCCGTGAGGGATACACGAAAACACGGTCTTTATTAATTTTATTTTTATTACATAATATGGCCTGTACCTAGATATATATTAACTAAAATTATTTCGTGAAAGAAGAAGCAGCTATATCTTCGCACAGACCCGAAGGTTTATGAAATCAAGATACCAAGTTGTAAGGCTACGAGGTTACTGGATTTCAGGTTTTATATGAAACCGGTTGCACGAATTTCGCTTTTCCCTAATTGACTTCACTTCAATTTTAAAACATCGTACTTTTGAATTTAATATAGCTTACGTACCATACCTTATCAAGACTTTATTTAGATTCGAAATTTTTGTTAAAAACGCGCCGTATTGCGAACCTCATTTTTAAGACAAAATTACGATTAAATTACGATTTTATATTAATTTTTACTACGAATCGGTTTAAATTATAAATCCAAAAAAATATGTTTTTGATAAATTGAAGCCTTTTCCATCGTTTCCGTTGAGTAGAATTAAAATAAAATGGTTAATTACTATATAAAAAAATATGAGCGTAAACTACTAAAAAATGTATTTTTTCATTAGAAATGTATGAAAGCATATAAGAAACAACTTTTTAAAATTTTTTTTTTTTGGCTAGAATTATTTGTGATAATTTCCGTTGATCAACTTTTTTTCTCTGTTATAAAATTCTTTACAAAATGAATAAAAACCGCTTATTCGTTCTGAAATGATGATCTCTAGATTGTTTGCCATTTGCCAGGCAATTTTTATGCCCGTTATTGGCGATACATTAACAATACACACATTTTTGACTTGCGTCTTCATGTTTACAACAATTGTATTATTATTACATTAGCAACTAATGTGCACGTCCGCGAAGTCTAATGTTGTTATTATTAATTGATGTTTAATGATTACGATTACGAAATTACTGATTGTTGATTAATGATTACGAAAGATTCAAAACATTAAAGTAACAACATTTTTCCATTCAAAGTCAAGATAGAAGAATGTTATAGTTTACAATATTTCTAATCAAATAAATCGTAACCTCAGTTGGACAAGGTTCTAATTAATATTTTTTTCAAAAATTACATTTGAACGCAAGATCACTTCTTTTACTCATTTCTATACCAACATAATTTTCAGAGCTATTTATGTTGTATTTATGGTCCCGTGACAACTCAGAATTAGGGTTGCCATCTCTAAAATTTGGCAACCAGGACAAGACGCGTGAAAACCCCGGATTTTAGAGCCCAGAACCCGGACATGTCAACAAGTTTTTTTAAACATAGTCAGTGTAATAAAAACAGTGGAAAATGTCATAAAAAATTATTTTCAGACCTTAAAATTAAATTTTGTCATCTTTTATCATCATTTTAAATGTACCTAACTAAACAGAATCTTATTATAGTTTATTATAAATTGTTTTAATAATCAGTTTTAAATTTTTAAACCCGGACTATAAATGAAACCCCGCCCGGACGCTCCCCGGACGCCCTCTAAACTAGGACAAATCCGGGGAAACCCGGACGAATGGCAACCCTACTCAGAATCAACTCAACTAAATACCTCTTTCAAAAGTCATTAAAAGCTATGAAAAAAAAATTAAAAATAGCACTTAACCTAACCTAACCTTACGTATTTAACCATTTTTTTTTCATCACTTTTAATGACTTTTCAAAGGAGGCATTGGGTTGAGTTCATTTTGAGTTGTGCGGTCACCAACATTATATTTGCGATGCGTTGCGTTCCTGAGTGTTAGATATTTTCAGTATCGTCCTTGTGAGAGATCACCAACGTTACTTGGAATGGCTTTGGTCGTGTTTCGTCACCAGATCTGAATAGCCAGGTACTTCCCGGCACGATCTCATATTATACAAAATACATACATAAACGTATCTATTGTTAACCACAAATTAATAGATGATAATTTATTCATTTCATGTAAATACGTGTTTACATGTACGTAACAATAGTTAATGAACTGCGCAGAGGGGAAATTTTATAATTATTAATATCATGATTAATTTATTGTATTCATAATGTGGAAAATAACAACAATAGAAAGAAGTAACTAAAGCAATATACAAACAATAATTATTACAAACATAAAATAAAGAATAAAACACCGCTGCCCCATGTCACTCTCAGTGGTTTTGTTCGGTGACTTGGGAGGGGAGCACGGGTTCAAGTGGTGAGGTTTGCCTAGGTCGTGGTGGCGAATGCATTTGCCCACCTACTGTGTGAGATTTAACGTAGACCTCTCCGGCCGGACTCTCTCGACCCATTGCCTTGCACCACAGCGGGAAGGATGGATTCATACATTCGTCACTCCTGGACATGTTGACCCCTAGATTCCTGCCCACCCTATTTCCTTGGAGAACTTTCTCTCCTTCCTTTCTCTAAAAAGACCCTCCACACTGTAGGGTCCCAGGGTCTGGTCTCCAGACAGTCTGCTGTCAGTTGTAAGGTGAGCAGCTTTGTAGACTTCTTCGTTTCCACACCAAGGGATTCTGAACAGAGAGAGATTGTGATTTGGTTGGAGATGTACCCTTTGTTAGTAAAAACACATATGTTGTACTGGACGTTGTTGTAAAAATTTGAATTTATTCAGATGAAAAGTAATTTTACAGAGATTTGATTCTAATCTGAGCACTGTGGTTTCAATTTGTAGGATGAGTTGCAAGAAATTAAAACAGCTATTTAATAACACAAAAGTGAAAGTAAACGTGACTACGGACAAATGAGCGCGTAGACAAAAAATGTATCGAAACATTTAGCTAAAGGTGACACACACGTTAAAGTTATGAGTAAAAGAGTCTGCACATCGAAGTTAAGCAAAAAGATAAAATGTAAAGTGCTAATTATTAAATGAATTTAAATATCAGATATAGGACAACACAACACTCAACACACACAGCATCTGCATCGGCCCTGGGGGAATTTTTTCCCTCGAGGCTTTCTGTGCGGAGCTAATAAAAAAAAACTAGCATCTTAACTGCTGGAACCAAGTGGGTCTACGGCAGTTAGCCATATTGAAAGAATTGCCCCCTTTACCACAGTAAAATTATCCAAGAGTGACAGACATATGAATCCTTCTCTTCCACTGTGGTACAAAGCCTTGCTCGAGAGGGTCTGGTTGAAGAGGTCAAAGGGACTCTCTCAATCAGCCTCTTTTGGGTAGAAGCATCCATCGCAAAAACTTGGACTTATCTCATCCCGTGAACCGTTAATTAAGTTGCCACTTGGAATTGTCTTATAAATGTATGTTCATTTTTCTTTTGTTTGTTACAGAGAATGACTTGGTGGGACTGGAGTTATCTGTACGTCCTGGTGCCGGCTCTAATCGCCATATTCCTGCTAGCCCTGTTCAGCATTGTCACGGTTCTAGCAGCCCTACGTCTGTACGCTTACCTGACCTGCGGCAAGTGCAGGAGCCCCGCCAAGATGGAGGGCAAGACCGTCATCATCACGGGGGCCAACGGGGGCATCGGGAAGGAGACGGCCCTCAATCTGGCCAAGAGGGGGGCACGCGTCATCATGGCGTGCAGGAATTTGGATGCTGCCAATAAGGCCAGAGGTATAAATTTTTTTCTTTTGAAAGATTTCAATTTTTTTCAGCTTCTCAAATGCTGCAATTAGAATATCCCAGGATTTTTCACTGGTCTGCTCTAGTAGGTACCTAACATACTAAAAACAGAATTGAACTATGGCATCTCCGTTTTGGAGAATTTTGTGAGGCTAAAGGAAACGTGGAGGGAAGAAGATGGGGAGGGGAAAGGTTTGCGTCTGACTTTTCAGATCTGGTCACTAAACATGACTAAAGTCATTTCAGATAACTTTTCGTTTCTGAGTGGTCTGTCACCAGGGCGATATTCGGGGTAAACAAAACACTCTGATCACAATATGTTTTCACTGTGCTTTTTCCCATATTTCACCTTATTCCTGTGACAGTTCCTTTGATGAACTTCACCATGGTTAATTTTAAGGTTCCTCAATGTAGCTCCCCAGATATCTTGCCATCATGTAAGCATTAATTCAGTATCAAACTATGTTCTTCTTCTCAATGGCGTTACAGCCCATTTCGAGCCTTGGCCTCCTTCACGATAAGCCTCCACCGCCCTCTGTCCTCGGAGATCGTCTTCCAATCTATAGTAGTCCCTTTGCATCCTTCCTGACATCATCCTCCCATCTCAGCCTAGGTCTACCCGCCTTTCGTTTATCTCCCGGGTGTCCTGTTAGAACCTTTTTCGGTACTCGTGTGCTTGGCATTCGGTGCACGTGTCCGGCCCATCTTAGTCTTTGGAGCCTTAAATGGGTAGAGAGCCTGGAAGCTTGGTAGATGTCATAGAGTTCATTATTGTGGCGGATTCTCCATGCCTCTCCCTCTCGCACCGCTCCTAGGATTCCAAACCATGTTAATAATTCTTAATTTTATTTTCAGATGAAATCATTGAAGCTTCCAAGAATAGCAACATCGTTGTCATGAAGTTAGATCTCAGTTCGCTAAAATCTGTGCGCGAATTTGCCGAAGAAGTCATCAAGACTGAGCAGAAGTTACATGTCCTCATCCACAATGCAGGATATGCCCAGACCTTCAAGAAGACCACAACAGAAGACGGTTTAGAAATGACCATGGCTACAAACCACTACGGACCATTCCTACTCACTCATTTGCTGATTGACCTGATGAAGAAGAGCGCTCCAGCAAGAATTGTGGTTGTAGCATCAGAACTGTATCGTCTAGCGTTCCTGAATCTCGAAAACCCCAACCCAACAACTACATTCCCTGCTTATCTCTACTACGTTTCTAAATACGCTAATATCTGCTTCACAAAGGAGCTAGCCAGACGTCTCGAAGGAACAAACGTCACAGCTAACTGCTTACATCCTGGAATGGTAGATTCTGGAATCTGGAGAAATGTTCCCTTCCCATTGAACTTGCCTTTAAGCCTCATCATCAAGGGTTTCTTTAAGACTCCAGCCCAAGGTTGCCAGACTTCGGTTTACTGCGCAGTTTCAGAGGAAGTTGAAAACATCACTGGAAGTTATTTCTTGGACTGTGCCGAAAGGGATGTGCACTCTGGAGCCAGCGATATGGCTAAGGCTAAAAAACTGTGGGAATTGTCCGAGGACTTGGCCAAGCTGCAACCGACTGATCCTAAAATCTAAGCTAGATTTGGAGGTTAGGTTTAAAGACGTCATGAACTATTTTATTTACCAGATCACCAAGCTAAATAATCTTACAAAGGTCGAAGAATTCTAATTATTCTATAAATGTTGTCAGGCCAAAGTGAGAGTATATAGTTACTTATTTCGGTACTGTTTATAAATAGGAGCATAGATTTTCTACGTCATGTTGTCATACCTGGGAGATTTTATTTCTTTTGCCAATTAGAAACAAACCTCCTTGTGTTATGCAGATATTATTTTTTTAAGCATTTTTGAGATAGCTTTTTACTGTTTGCTATTGTTTTTTTTAATTCATGCTGTACTGATCATTATTTATTGTTGAAATTAACTGATATAAAAGAACCTAATTGTAAGTTGGTTTACTAGGTGCTTAGGTTAGGTTTATGAAATTAATTGATTTGTAAAAAAAAAACACAATAAATAAAAAATACCTTCAAAACTTGCATTTTATTATTTAATTTTTTATTGAATGAAAACAGTGTGCAATATAGTTGTGAATGATGGATTCATGGGGTAGGTGGAAGAGTTTATTTATCTGGGAAGTATGTTTATGAGAGATGGGAAGGCTGATAAGAGATATTAATAGAAGGGTAAATGCAGGCAACTCCATTAATGGAGGACTGAATGCCATTGGCGCTAATAAAAAACTGTCAAAAGAAGCGATATTCACAATGGAGTGCTTGTAGCTACCCTGGCAGTGAGGCATGGAACTGGCGGAGGAAGGATGAAAATAAACTGAATGCTGTTGAAATGAGATCCCAGGGGCGCTTGTGTGTAAAACCATGTATGATCGTGTGTGAAATCCTCAAAGAATGCAAGGCTGATGTAGGCATAATGAGTAGGATTGAGAAAGGGACCATCAGATGGTTTGGGCATGTAGAGCGAATGAATGAAGAAAATAGTGTAAGAAGAATATGTGACGCAAAAGTGAATGCCAGAAGAAGTCGGGGACACCTGAGACATGGCATGATCAAGTGAATCAGATACTTGAGTCAGGCCATGTCAAAAGTCAGAATAATAGAAGAGTATGATACGATGTATTAATGTGAGTGAGACAAAGAATGTGTGCCAAAACCGAGTTGTTTGGCGGTCCGCCCTCTCTGCTTACCCCTGGAGAGAGTGGCGTGATGGTTAGTTTGTTAACTCTTATTATAATAATTTTTAAAGGTTATTTATTTATTTGAGACACAATATAATGTCATTTTAGAAGAAGGTATTTTGCCATCGCTGGAGGACGCGCATTAACTTTGTGAACGAGTAAGTATTTCTAAATTGCATCAAAATAATGATTGTAATTATTTGAAACTAGCCTGTTTGTAGTTTGTAAGGATGATGTGAATAAATAATTGGGATTTCTATGGTTTAAATGCCCATAAGACAGAAAAATGCATGGGGTCGTCCACCAACCCACATGGTTACGGACGTTACGTTTGGCATCTTGGCCTGTCGAGAGTTAACTAAGGCCGGGCGCTTATATCGGATTTTGCTTTCTGATTGTCTGATCAGACAATCGGATCGGATAAACACCGCACACATCCAATTTGAAAACCGAATAGGTAATATCACCGGGGTCACACCCTTTTTCAGACCAGATTGGACGGCCGGCGCGGAAGGGCGTGGCCTATTTTTATTACCGATCCGGTTTTGGAATCGGATGTGTACGGCCTTTCATAAGAAATGTATGGCGCAAAGGCCTTCCGGTTATCTGATCAGTCAATCGGATGGAAAAATCTGATGTATGCACCCGGCCATAAGCGCAGTATTTAGCATGTTAGAGCGAAAAGAATACATAGATACATGGTTTGTATATCTATGTCCTTCAGTACAGTGCCGGCTCCCATCTAAACATGTCTCATCAAGCAAGCCTTATCTCAGTCAAAGGATTAAAATATTGGTTAAATCAAGTATTTATTATTTTTCCAAAATAAGTACAACATTAAAAAATAAATTACTATCAAATCTGCACATGTACAGATCGTGAAATTAAAATCATCAATCTGACACAAATCATGAGTCTATGAAAGTTATCAGGTCATCCATTGAATCACAACTCTTGTGGGAACGGTGAATTTTAAAATTTTCTTTATTTAGTTCTTCGTCAACAATGGACGTGTATTCATTCAAGGCTAAAATTGATACGAGAGTCTCCGGCTTGGTGTCCATCAGGGATATTTCATTTTTCTTCGACCTGAGAGATTTCCTCGACATGTTCTTGACTAGATCCTCGATGTGGGCATCTCTTGTCCTAATCAAGTTCTCAAGATGGCTAGCCTGCGAAAGAACATAAAGCTTATTATACATTTGTATGTACATATAAACAACTAATGTCACTTCATGCAACTAATATGGAGTGTATTTTATTTCAAATTTAATTTATTGTACAACAGATTAATCTTCCATTTACAGCAGTACATGATTTCTTATTTTAACATTCTTAATATTCGGGAAGATAGATGAAAAGTTTTAAGGTTATTTAGAGAGTTATTAACAATTCCGTACCGGACCGGGGGAATGCACTTACACTAACGAGAGTTTTACGCTGTATCTAAATTGTTTTTTAAACCACCTCCTCAATAATTTAGGTAATCCTAGAAAAACTATTCAGTTATCGATCTGCATTTAAAAAATGTATATCGCATTACTACTTTTTAAAATGTTTAATAATTTCTATCGAATTCCGGCGGATTATCTGTCTCGCCTGCCCCACTTCATCTCTGTTAGATCGCCTGGCGTTACCCCGTTCCTATTCCCTCCACCCTGTGCAACAAACTAGCCATGAAAGCAGACGCTGTAATCGCCAACCTCCAGTCGAGATTCGGAAACAAGGAGTCATGGTGGCTATCGGCCCGCCTTCTCTGTTTTCTATGGAAAAACATGCGTTATGGTCTAAATTCATTATCATATTAATTATGACTTATCATATTATCATATTATTCATATTAATTATGACTTTATTTATCAAACGACTTCGATAATGACTACTGTAATATTATGAATATACTTCCCTCAAATTATTACCAAAACAAAATACAAAAAATTATGTTATTTACACCTTTTAAAAAGCAAAACAAATTGGGGGACCCCCTTTTTTTTTTTTTTTTTTTACATGAGCTCCACACAGGAGGCCCTGAGGAAAATAATTCCCCTCAGGGCCTATGTCATCTTTGGGGATGCTGTGTGGAGGGTTTTTTAAAGGAAAGGAAGGGGAGGAGAGTTCTGGGAAGGAAAAGGGTTTAAGGGGTGGGTAGGAATCTGGGGTTCAGTGTGTCCTGGTCATCCACCTCCAAGACCTAGACAAACCTCACCCCATGAACCCGGGCACCCCTGCTAAATCACCAAACGTTTCATCATGTGTGATTTTTTTCTTTCCGGGACGAAAAGGTTAAACAGAGTTATTAATGTTTCATTCAATAGCACCATTCATCTTGATGATATCTGTTCTGCCATGTGTTATGTTACAAGTTGTGGCGATGACTATGTCTGAAATTTTCAGGCACATATAAACCATAGAACGGGCTATCAACACAGTTACTTACTATATTAACAAACTTTAGGCGGACAAAAACAAGGAACTCATTCAAGGAAATGGAATTTGTTTTAATTTTTTTTTATACAGAACGAACCACTATACAAGTATTGTCCAAAATCTGCTACTTTGCAATAGGACTCCATAAACAAAAGTGTTGGGCCATTTAGCGACATTTTGTGTGTAAAAAATGAAAGTATTTTATTACATCACCAAAACAATGGTTTTTACTTTGGCACAAATCATTACAAAAAAAGATTAATTTGCACATCTCCAGAGATAAAGTGTAAGTTCCCTTTTGATAAAATACTCATCCACAAAAAAGACGAGGAGATAAGAAGATGGGGAAGACCTGTATCATGTACATACATATGTGGTACAAGTATTAGTGTATAACTAGTTTTGCTATGACCCAACAGATGGCAGTTAAGTATGATATCAGGAGAGTACTATCTATCCACGCTTACGATGATTGCTGAAGGCATCTGAGGGCTGGGCGAGCGCCTTCACTCCGCTAGTTGAGAGCGGCAGAACTACTTAGAGCCTAGTCTAGTAAGGACGTAGTCCAGTTTAGTATTAATTGTAATATTTACGATAACTTAATAAATCAACTAGTAATCACACAAACCTTAAGCTTATTCGGAAGTTACCCAACACATCTAAAGTTATATTAATCAACGACTATATATTACAGAGGTAAATATCTTGAAATGGTGAAGTTCTCCATTGAAATAATAATATGGACAACTAACCTTTTGCTTGAGAATCTCTATTGCTTCATTTTTCTCCGATAAGTCATTTTTAAGGGATTCGTAGACCTCGTAAGCAATGACTTTCTTCTTGAAGACCTCTACATTGTCCCCTCCACACCTTCGTCTCACATTAATTATCATCACGTCACCTGCTCATCATTAAAAAAACAGTAGGTATTAAAGTTAGGGTTGGAATGGGGGGCTGGGCGGTTAC
The DNA here is from genome assembly GCA_936435175.1 of Glyphotaelius pellucidus. Lineage (NCBI taxonomy): Eukaryota > Metazoa > Arthropoda > Insecta > Trichoptera > Limnephilidae > Glyphotaelius > Glyphotaelius pellucidus. Next base: position 24,278,652 of record OW386558.1, on the reverse strand, counting down.
TCGGCAGAGTGACCATTGGCGACATGTGAAAGAATAAAAAAATTTGAAATGAAACAAATGTCACCGGACACCAAAAACTCATTTATATTTAACCTTTTTACGACGTTGTTAAAGAATTTGCAATACCCATGGACGGGTATCTCAAATTCTCGCATATTTGTGTCGTGTATAGATGACGCTCATCTTTTAGGCACACAATCGGTTGGCATGTATACATGACGCTCGTCTCAAATAGGTTAAAGTATTTCAGGTACACCTCTTACAACTCTATTTATAAATTATCCAAGTATTATTACTTACTGTCATCATCAATAGCTCCTACATCGTACCAACTTCCATCACTTGATAATTTGTCATCTCCTTCCAACTCCAGCCTTTTCTTCTCCTCGTCTTTCTTGATCTTCTCTCGCAAATCTATCAGAACCTTTTCAATTATCCCGGGCGTGCAATTACAAATGTCTACCATACTTTTCTCATCCAAATGTATTCTGAGCTTCTTTAAAACTTTCCTGTTCAGCGTGTGCCAATTTTCCATTTTTGTAGCAAATGAGAATCTTGTACTGTAATTATGCATCTCTACCAATTTTGGGTAGAATTGATTTATGATTTCGGCTAGAAGCTCTGAGAAAATTGGAAAAAATATTTACACTGATTTTGACTTCCCTTGGAAAATGATATGATTGAGATTTTCATGGCCAAAAGTGTTGATTAATTTTTCAGTTATTATGCCGTTTGCGATTCTTTCTTCTTTAGCCAATGTTTCGGACAGCATCAACATTACATCAGCCCTGATGATAGACACAGTAACGCTGTCTGACACATTGGCTAAAGAAGAAGGAAGCCAACACGGCATAATAACTCAAAAATGAATCACAACAATCCCTTGGAAAACGTTCAATAATTCCAGTGAAAAATGGCGTGACATAATTATGTTCAGATAGAACAAGAAGGTATGTTATGATGGGGAGGAAAATTAGAAAGTGAGAAGTATATTGGGGAATACCTGGCTATTCATATCTGAACACTAAACACAGTTAAAACCACTTTTAGCAACCTTTCTATTCCGAATGGTAAGAGCTATACAGAGCATCCAATATGATTATACTTTCAATATCAGTCTTTGACCAAATTTGAACCATGAAAAGAGTATTGAGATTGAAAGCTGAGTAATTTTTCTGATCCCAGAGTTTATCGACAATGGAAAGGAAAAATGGCTAAAGTTTTGTAGAGCTGTAACATTAAAGATGAAACTACACAATAAGTTAAATTGTTTATTTGTGCTTGTGTTCATCAAATCTAGAATTACCTACAACATGTGGAAAACTCCAGAAAACTTGATTTAATTAATACAAGCCTAAAAATAAACAAAATAGCTTATCGTGTAGGTTCATTTTTAATCTCGCAGCTCTAAGGCGCTTTAGTCATTTTTCCTTTCCAGTGTCGATTTTTTTTTTTTTTACGTGAACTCCACACAGGAGGCCCTGAAGAAAATAACTTCCCTCAGAACCTATGTCATCTTTGGGGATGCTGTGTGGAAGGTTTTTTTAAGGAAAGGAAGGAGAGGAGAGTTCTGGGAAGGAAAGGAGTTCAAGGGGTGGGTAGGAATCTGGGGTTCAGTGTGTCCTGGTCATCCGCCTCCAAGGCCTAGACAAACCTCACCCTATGATATATATAAATACAGTGTAAACTCCATGTAACGTCACTCGATTTAACGACAAACTCCCGAAAGCGTCGAAATCACTCGGCTTTGGTTGGTTTAGCTTGTCTTTAATAATAGTAATAGTAATAAAAGTTCTTTTTTAGTTGCCAAAATTAGTAAAATCTGCACAGATGTGTTCATTCTTTTGTCGCTTTATTATCCTAGCCCGTAATAAACTGTCGGCATCATACATACCGAACTTTCTAAGAAATCCATTCTTTTGTTTACAAATTGGGATTCCTTGCACCTGTTGATTGTTGTTTTCTAAGAAATCCGTTCTTTTGTTTAAAAATTGGGATTGTTTGCACATGTAGACTGTTGTTATTACTAGGTGTCATGGATTATCTATACGTTATCATATTCTTAGTTGCCCACAAACTTTCAAACTGTATAAACGGCAAGTAAGAGAAAATCACTGTGTATTGATGAAAAAGTTTTAGTGTTACACGCAATAGAGGCGGGAGAGAAGGTAAGTGATGTTGGCAGACGCTTTGGATTTAGTCGCTCTACCGTGTCCACAATATGGAAAAATAAAGAAAAAATTCTACAAGCAGAGGATGGAAAATCTTCTTTTCTTTTTCTATTACAGATTTTTCTTCTCTCCATTTAACGACAACTCTCTACAACATCAAAATACACACAGTCCCTTGAGTGCCATTATACAGAGTTTACACTGTTAATACAAAGATATTTATAAAAAGTTAAGTCCATACTTCCATCTGAAAAATCTCTGTGAATCCGTTTCTTTGGCCTGGAGAGGTTCAATTGATCCAACCATTCTAAAACTCCTTCCATTTCCTGGCATTTGGAAACAATTGAGCCATCACTCTCATTATTTTCAGACATGATTCAATATTGTTTATATTATATTACTACTTGTAAATGAATTATAAAAATGTTAATGGTTTGTGATGCCAAACTTCAAATTGATTTGTTTTGTTTCCAATCAAAATGTTCTTTTTTCAAATAACATTTCAGAATATTATGAAAGTAGGTAATAATGGAAAATATGTTTAGGAAGGTTTCTTTCAGAGAATTTGAACAATTCATTGAAATTCATTGTAGATGTTCAAGTCCCGTGAAGGTCCTATTTAAGTTCTGTTTTATTGTAGTACTGTGAAACAACTGGCCCATGATGAAAATAAACAGAACTTCAATAAAACTAGAATTTTAACTATGCTATTTGATGAATTGTACAAATTCCGATAAACAACCTGACCTTAATTGAAGGTGTTAGGGCTTGTGCGCACTAGCGGCCAGCCGCGTAGGCAGTTCACCGCGCGGCTGGCCGCATTTTTATTTTAATATGCAACTGCTCATGTTTGTCTGCTCCAAACCGCCGAAAAATTCATATCGCGGCGGTTGAACGAAGGGCAGTGGCCCGCTTCGCGGCTGACCGCCATATTGCTAATCCACTAGCACCGTCTATGCGCACTAGGCGGTTGGCGGTTGCGGTTTAGTTCGGTGCTAGCCGCTGCTGAGTTTGCACGTGTCAGCCCAGCTATGAATTCCAACAGAAAAATTTATCTTTATTTTTTTTATTTTTAACTTTGTGAGTTCAATCTTAAATTGAAATATTTAATTAATGAAGACAATATTAGCAAAACTCAATCGGAAACAGAAAAATCAAAAAAAGATACGGACATGAGCCCAGGACCTATGACTTGCCAGTCAGTGCTCTACCAACTGAGCTAATGTGTTCCTATCCGATTCAGTCATATTTAACTGTATCATTCTTCAACCAAGAACTACCAACATGTCCCAGATGTGACCGAATCTTTTTCTGATTTTCTGTTTCAGATTTTCGATTGAGTTTCGCTAAAATTGTCTTCATTGAAAAACGTATCGTTGAAATTCAACAATGAGAAGCTATTTAGAATTGTGAAGGAGCAGCATAGAAGAACAGAGAATTGAAACTCAAACAATGGGAAGAGCTAGCGGATATTTTTGGAAACGAAGATATGTCAAAAATATGGAAAAAAAGTCTAGGTATGTATTTATTTCAAAATTATTTATTCAAATGAAATTAACCTCAAAAACGTCCATTTTATTAACGCTGAGATAACGCAGTTTTCTGTTTCCGCGATTGAACCGCGCCGAGCAGATCAACAGCAGCTAGCTGCCATGGCGGCCAGCCGTTTGATTCAACCGCATCAGGCGGCTAGCCGCTTAGCCGCTTAGCCGAACCGCCCACATGGCCGGCCGCTAGTGCGCACGAGCTCTTAGGGCCTTACTAGCAAGTTTTACAGTGATGGATTGTGACTTTTCAGTTAGCTAGAGCAGTAAGATTGAAAAATAAGACATTACTGATTTTGTTGTACCTAAAAAAAATTTTTTGCAGTTTGTTAAAAATCATACAAAAAATAGAAATCATGAAAAAAAAAATTTTTTCAGGTACATCATTCACTGGAAAATCACGGACCGCCACTGGTGTTTTAAATTTTAAATATTTATATTAGGCCCTCAGCATGTAATTTGAAGGCTGAAGAGTGGGGAAGGGAAGAAGATAGTTTTTGTAGGTGTACCGGACGGGACCACGATTATGACTTATTATATTTATGTTTTATTTTAACTTAGCATCGCTTAATGATTTTATGTGTTTGTTTCTTTTTTAACTTAGCGCCATTTAGCGCCTCCGTACATGGAGCTACTTACAAACTATTCGAGCCTGATGCGCGTAGCACGCACACCGCTCGTGGGTACCCGCCATACAATTTTGCTGGTGTTCGTACACGGCGCTGCGCGACGGATGTCAGGTTGAAGTCGGTAGCGCGCTAACGACGGTGCTGGTAGCGCGCTACGCGTTGTAGCATTCGTGTCTGCTACTTTCGTTTGACGTTTGACAGAAATGGCGTCTGAACATGAAAGTAATGTTAGATTTGTTCTGGAAGTGAATAAAAATGCGTGTTTACATATCTTTACATTACCAGAATACGCAAGAAAGGATTTAGTGAAGAAGGCATAGATTAATGTTGGAAAAAAAGTCATTTGACATCGTTCGACATCGTGTTAACTCCACGGCTGCACGTGAAAAATGATCAAGTTCAGTATAATTCGGGTAGTGCCGTGTACGGAAACCAGCTTTAAAAAGTAGTACATCTGCAGGGTACTTGTGGTTGTGTCACAATCACGTAGTTTGTAAGTATCTCCATGAACGGAGGGCCTTAGAGATTCAGCGAAGAAGAGGATGAGTTCCTTGAAGGCCGTCCTCTTCTTCTAACCTAAAGGGGGCTTGTTGGATGTTAAAACGAAGACGGTACGTCTTCGTCTTCGTACATTGAGGTTTAATTTGGGCGACTTAGCAGTCACCCATTCGTGGTATAATAATGTATAACTGATGTTTTATTAATAAAGTTAATAAATTTGTGTTTTATGGGCTATCGGAGAGGTCGAATGCGAGGACAGGGTTTTGCTGTGCCCGGTCTCGTTTTCGATTTCTCCGTACGCCACTGTGGGCGAAACTTGGCCTTGCCACAGGACCAAAGTGCCTGGCGGGGAGCGGGGGGCTCCCGCTCCCCTGTCCTTCCCCGCGTCCTACCTTCGGGCAGACCAATTAGAGCCCTCCTTCTGGGGGTTAGGTATTTTGGTCCTGTTTGATGCCTGGTGTAGCTCGCACTGTTTAGTTGAATTACGGGAGTCTGGCATAATGAATTACGAAATAAATAATATGAATTGATAGGCCAGACTCCCTTTACCATTATTATGTAGGTTAACCTAGAGTAAGTTTAGTTTTAAGTTCAATAATTAAGATTCCCCCCAATAATGTCACGCCGGGGGGCCGATGATCTTTTTTGTATCTGACATAAAAAATCGAAATAAATTATAAGGAGAGAGGTCGGGAGGTTCAGACGGAAGCACGAAGAGAGGCGAATGATTGCTACTATGGTGACCTCAGCTGTGATGACCACAGCAGAGGTCGCGACCCGCTAAAACTCAGACTGCTCGGAAAAGGAGACAGTTTGCCGTTTCCACCCCCACCGCCGGCGGCAAGGTGGGGGTGCGAGCTATATATACGGGGCTGCTACCCCTATATCGTCACTTCACTCAACCGGTACCATCACAGCAATCTTCGCCTCTCTGCCTGACCCGACTTCTCTCCGGGCTTTTTGGAAATATTGGACTTATTTCTTCCCTGCCTGGACACCTCCACCCCCCGGGACCCAGCGGCTACCAGGACTACCCAGCGCCTATCTACAGTCTTTGTGGGAGTAACCAGGACGTACCCTACAGTAGGTGTATTCAGCCCCGGATCTAAGGGGGGGACAAACTGGGGCGCCTGCCCCGGGCGGCAGTTTTAGGGGGCGTAAAAATCGTACTTTATATATTTGACTGAAGAAAAACCTTGTTTCACAAAGCGCCTAGCATCCAGCGCACATTGTTCTATCAATTATTCATTATCAACACGCCCAGTTGGTTTTTGAACTCATCATAATCCGATTTTGAATGCATGCATTGTGTATGTGATGTCTCTGCCTGGGGAATCCCCGTCGCATCTAGAACTAGGGGATACATGAGCTGGGCCGAATAAACCCAAGCGGTCAAACGTCATGCAAATTGACGATCACTCACCTCACGAGAAGGGGCGAAACTGATTGAAAGGGAGCGTCACTATCAAGTTTCTGCCCGGTTTGAAAAAGTCGTAGATCCGGGGCTGGGTGTTTTGCTAGGCTAAGAGAGAAATGAATATAACGCAGGTCAATTTATTGATATTTTTTATTTGATTTTGGAATAATATGTTACAATAACAGATTAAGAGAAAATAGAATAATATTAGTTGTTGACCTAATAATTTCCTTATCAAATATAGATGAGATAATAAAAATAATGGAAGACATTACTAATCATAAGGAGTCAAAAGGAAATGTGTAAATTGATGATATGAGATCAGTTTTCTTTCAAATGGATATAGATCATAATTCTAAGTCAGTGAAAGACAGACAAATGAAAATTATTATTGAAGAAGAAGATAACACTTATAACCTAAATGAAAATATGAAAGAGAACAAGACACAGAAAAATAGAAAAAGACAATGGTCGCAACTGGGACTCAAACCCAGACCTCTCGTCTAACCGGGACATGCGCGTTATCCAATTTCGCTATTGCCACCTTCTGTCAAACCGTCATATTTGTCAATCTCATATTTCATATATTACGTTGATGGGAATAACCTTCAAAACTTATAAAAAGAGAGTTTTTCTTATAAAAAATTGAATATTCATTCATACTTTCATAAAGTCAATAGTTCCATATGAATAGATTCGGATGCATTTATCCGAGACGCTATTCAGGTTACAAACCAATTCTTAGAATGATTGTTCCAATAAAAAGAGTAATTGCTCATAATATGGAAAAAAGAACTAGTTGAATATAATATTGTTGATTCTAAATTATTTGAAATAAGAGATTGACAAATATGACGGTTTGACAGATGGTGGTAATAGCGAAATTGGATAACGCGCACGTCCCGGTTAGACGAGAGGTCTGGGTTCGAGTCCCAGTTGCGACTATTGTCTTTTTCTATTTTTCTGTGTCTCGTTCTCTTTCATATTTTCATCTAGATTATAAGTGTTATCTTCTTCTTCAATGATATATTACGTTGATGGGAATAACCTTCAAAAGTTATAAAAAGAGAGTTTTTATTATAAAAAATTGAAAATTATTAATTTGAAATCGTTTAAAATAAATAAAAGCAAAATATTTATACATAATTACAAGTTTTTTTAAATAAATAAGATGACTTCATTACAATAGTTATTATTTTTAAAAATGGCTTTTTTTTAATAATACCATTCAGTCTATAAGTATAAGGTTTTTTTTAAATCAGGAAAAAAATTACCATTAAGCAATGTATAACAAACACATAGACAAGTCATTGTTTCATAAATTTAATGCAAAATGTGCCCATTTGTGGTAAATTTTTAATTAAAACGTCCATTCAAGAATGACAAAAATACACATTCAAAGATAATGTGTGTGTGTGTGTGTGAACGTAACAGATATAGGACGGTAGACTGTCCTTATACCTACGTATTACTATATTCGCTATCTCACTTTCTCTAAAGGTACTTAACCCCTCAGGCCTCGGGCATATTCTGTCAGAAAGTCAGAATATTTCCACTTTGCAAAAAAATCCAAATAAATGGAATATTTCTAACGTATTCGTAAACTAAAAATGTTTTGAAAGGTGATGAAATATGCTTCCAAATTTTATTATTAGAAATAAACTTGTACATTTTGAAGTGTAAAATTTTTTAATGCAAATATAAAAAGTTTTAAAAATGACTCGCCTTAAAAATTTTTTTAACTAAAATTATTGAAGTGAAAAAAAAACAAACATACACTTTTTTTATTAGAAAAATGCAAAGATATTGAAATGTAAGGAGGTATGCTGTGATGTCCGCCCGACTGTCGCCGGAACTACTATCTAATGGGAATAGTTTGAATACGAAATTCAATTGATTTTTTTAAAGTTGTGCAGGTTGGTTAATAATATAGTTTTAAAACGGTAAGAATTCGTTCATTTAGTTGATTTTTGGAATGCGTGCAATAGTTTTTTCGTTATTTGTTTTTGGGGTGTTATGCCGTGTTGCGCTATCTCCTTCTTTAGCCAACGTTTCGGACAGCATTATAGTGTCCATCATAACACAATTACACATCTGCCCTGTTGATGTAACGCTATCCAAAACGTTGGCTAAAGAAGGAGGTAGCGCAACATGGCATAACACCCAAAAAACAAATAACGAAAATGCTTTTGGCCGTGAAAATCTAAAAAAAAAAAGCATGCACAAGTATTGGTCAAAAATATCAACGACACCAGGAAGAACAATCCCACCCAGTAAAAACTGCCGATAACCCATCTTCTTATATTTCAATATCTTTGGAAAAATGTATTATAAACGTTATTGACACCTCACTTTTTATCATTTTGTGTAAAAATAAATAATAAAAAATTAAAGTTCAAGAAATTTTGGTTTCACAAAGGTGTATATTGTTGTAATTCGGCTTCGAATTCAAGAATTCGTCAAAAGATGTCGCCACTTCCATTAACAGGTCGCATGGGGGCGTGCCCAAGGCAGGTATAAGTGCTACGAATTTGTGAATTTGTAGTATCTCTCCGGATATGGAAAGATTGACAGTTATACTCAGTTGAGAATAACAATATCGAGCGACGTCATTGCCCGTCCCGGTTACTTTGTCCCAGTGACTGGCTATCACTGGATGATAGTGGATCTGAGGAACAGGCTATTTTTGGAACCAGTTCCTATTGGATTAATAAATGGTCACCAACACTAACTGAGCGAAGCCGAATCAAAAGCCGCCCGCAGGGCCTAGCAGCAAAAACCTGCAGAGCGGGCTTTTAACTGATAGTTATTAATAATAAGTGATCAGCATATATTTATGATTGTAAAGTTATGAAAACGCTTTCTCTTCTCAAACGAGGGCCTTTTGATACTCATTTACGTAATTTGGTTAAACAGCACACAACAGTTTAAATACCAAATTTCTGAATCAAAGGGAAGGCAATTGGCATATCTTTTGCTAAAATTTTAACATTAAATTACGTGTCTATAAATTTTGTAATATTTTTGCCACAAAATATACATTTTCAAAGTGAAAACTTTTTTAGCACCGTTATCATTTGAAACTTTATGAAATGAAAAAGCAACAAAAAAATTATCAGTCTCCTCTTAGTGCTTCGTAGCCTCCCCACTCTCGTCTACTTTAGTTTTCTGGAGGTTTCACTTCTACCGCTTGTGAACTGCACACTTGTAATCGTTTAGTTACAAATTAGGTACTAAATATTTGTAAGCCAGCACAAAAAAGTACCTATAATTTTTTTTCTGAGCGAATATGCCCTTTATTTGGTAAATGCAAAACAGAATTTAAATAATATTAATTTTACGCAAAAGCCATTAAATTATTACTTAGGTTATTAAAAAAAATACAATATTTCATGCGATATGAATTATAAACAATCTTACAATATTAACTAATTTTAAATTATAACAAATGTGTACCTAAGAATATGCATATTTTTATTTTATGTAAGCCAAAATGAATCGTTAAAAGTGAAAAAAATATTAGACAACTACCATGAAAATAAACATGCTATATTTCTTACATATTTATTTTTTTTAAATGCTAAATTTGCAAATGGAAAATGTACACATATCACTAAATGTACAAATGAGGGGTATACTGCCGTCGTAAGTGAAAACACAGTTGCTTCCGAATCTGTGTGGCGGGCTGAATTGTGAGATGGTCGAGGGAGACCTAACCCAAATCTCTCTAGCCGGACCCATCGCATTGCACCGCAGTGGGAGGGATGGATTCATACGTCCGTCACTCCTGGACACATTGACCCATTAATCAGAACTTCCTTTCTAAAAAGACCCTTCACACAGCAAACCCAAGGATGACATAGGCCTGAGGAATTTTTTTTTCCTCCTGGTGGAAAAAAATTGCAACATATGTGAGAAGGAGAAAAATTATGGAACAATTTAACATCATAAACAATCGTCGATGAATCACGACACCCCTAACTTGACTACAGTAACAAATGTGCATTCAGAAAAACTATCGAAAATATTTCATCGGGAAAGAATATTTACAATAAAACATTGAATTATTACAAAAAAAAATCATTTGTGATTGATGTTACTTCGATTTTGATAGTCTAAACTTGGACTTAACAAATCAGGAACCGACGACAAAAATAATGAATCTTCTTTGGACGGTAATTTTTTTTTGGTCTCTTTATTATCGCCCAAATCAAGCTGTCCTAAAAAAGAATCGCCCAAGACTTTGACGTTATCGTCCGATTTTTTCTCGGCAGTAAGTCCAATGCCTCGCGCAAGTTTAAACTGCTTGTACATGTCTATCAAAGATTCTACAGATTTTCTACGCGGAGGAGTAGACTTTTTAACAATCGGAGGTGATGATTCTGGTTTCTTGAAGTCATCATCGGAAAAAGTTTGTATGTTAAACTGATGAACGATGGAAACAGCTTCAGTAATGATGGTCTGCTGATTATTGCTGGGGATATTTTCTTTTTTAGAAGCACTTGAATTATTATCGATTAGCGAACTGTTATCTTTTCTCGAAGAACTGAAAATACTTTGTTGCTGGTTTTCTTTTTGAGAGCCGCTAGAAGTATTGTTGTTTTTGTTGGAGATGTTTGGCGTGGATCCCAATTCCGACAGAAAACTGGAATAATCGATTTCTCTTATGCCCGAAATCCGTTCTGTGACAGAAACGGGTCGATTTATTCTGGACGGTCTTTTCGATTCGGAGGCTAAATCGCGAAGCAGGTTCGGCGAAGACATTGTTTTCTGCAAGACCGACGGAGAAAGATTTGTTGAACTTTCGTCGAAAAGATTGCCCCACGTTTTACGGAAAGATCTGTCGTTCAGTTTTCGTTTTTTGTTCTTTTCTGCTGAAGTCGGCCTCTTTTTGATGGACGTTAACAAGTTCCGGAGATGATTGGAAGAAAATAATGGCTGTTTGCGTTCGGTGCCAAAACGACTGCCGATTGTTGTCATGTTATGTTGGGTCAAACACGACTTATTGCCAACATCTGAAATAATTTCCATATTCCTTTTCAATTCTTCGATATTTTTCATGTAGTCAGGTTTTGAATTAACCTTTTTATTTAACGTTTCTAGATTAAATTCAAGGGCTTTTTTGATAATTGAATGGTTCGGCTTAACAATTTTACCATCCTCTTGTTCAGGTAAATATACTTTGTTGTTTTTGAAAGGATGTTTGAATTCTGCAAATCTGAATTTTTCTAAACAATTGCACCAAAAGTCGGAATGGTCTTCTTCAGATCTTAATTGCACATTCATGGAAGGAAAATTTAAAATTTCATAAATGGCAGAAGGAGATTGTAAATTTGCGCAGGAATAGTCATCCGGGTTCACTGCCTCCTAAAAGGAATAAAAAAAATTAGCATTAGAAAATAAAAAACGATGACAACACAATAATAATTTGTAATATTTTTAGATAAATTTAAAAAGTAATGTATCTTTGTAAAATGAAGTTAAATTATTTAAGGGGGAGGGGTAAGGTTTTGAAGGCGAAAAAAGGCATATGAGATATGAGTAATGTTGGTTTGTTTATTCAATATACACGTTATAGTATAACATCTGAAGTATCTTTGAAAAAATTTTCAATTAAAAATATCAATAAATAAGTGAGTGAGAGCGAATCTCCGGAGGCGCCTCGAAAAAAGTTGTAATGCGGTGAACTCTATAACTCGTTACCAGATCATTAAAACCAAAAAAGTCGAAATGTGTTTAAAAGGTGATATGTTTTCCTAGGTAATCAGAGAATTTTTTTTCGATTTTTTTTTATTTTTGGCAGCATTTTGAAGTGAAAAACGCGATTTTCGCTAAAAAATTTCAATGAATTTGATATTATAAAATGGAAAAAATGGTAAAAACAATTTAAGAAAAAACTCTCTCCGACTACCTTTTGATTTAGGTTTAAAAATAGTGTACAAAATTTCAAAAGGATCGGTCAAGGTCAAGTAGATTTTGAGTTATGATGTTCACGAACTTCAAAAATGTTGTTTGCGAGAAAATTGATTTAAAGGTTTTTTATATTCAAAATATACTCGAATCGAGCATGAGGGCCGGTAGCTTGAAACGCTGTATCTTCGTTAGTTTTGCTCCGATTTACTTGAAATTTTGACACAATACTCTCGACATGTTGTACATTCAGAAAAAAAAACTGCAAAAATAAAAGTTTTAAAACCTTCCCCCTCCATACATAAAAATACATACTTTTGAGTCTGCTAACATAAGAAATAACACCTATAATTTATCTGCAAGGCCCTTCATACATAGAGATACTTACAAGCTAAGGCCCTCCGTTCATGGAGATACCTACAAACTACGTGATTGTGACACAGCTACAAATACCCTGCAGATATACTACTCTTTAAAGCTGGTTTCCGTACATGTCGCTACCCGAAATATACTGAACTTGATCATTTTTCACGTGCAGCCGTGGAGTTAACACAATGTCAAGCGATGACAAATGACTTTTTTTCCAACACCAATCCGTGCCTTCTCCACTAAATCCTTTCTTATGCATTCTGGTAATGTAAAGTTATATAAACCCGCATTTTTTTCCACTTCCAGAACAAATCTAACGTTACTTTTATGTTCAGACGCCGTTTCTGTCAAACGTCAAATGAAAGTAGTAGACACGAATGCTGCAATGCGTAGCGCGCTACCAGCACCGTCGGTAGCGTGCAACTGACTTCAACCCAACATCCGTCGCATAGCGCCGTGTACGAACACCAGCAAAATTGTGTGGTGGGTACCCACGAGCGGTGCGCGTGCTACGCGCATGGGGCTCCATTTTCCATCACCCCGAATGCAAAAAATTGCCTTTTATAGGCATGAAGGCGAAGTTTTTTTCTAAAAATATTTGTATTGAGCGTGGCCAGTGCGATCCAAAATTTACCAATTACTTTTATACATTATGGTATATATCAGGGGTCACCAATTACTTTCATAAGGAGTCTGTTTTTTTAAATAACATGACCGTCGCGGTCCGGAAGGGAAAAAGCCTATTTTCAAGTATTGGGTGTTTCAAATTAAGAATTCTGTAGCCATAGATAATATTATATCATTATACAGATTGGCACAAATAATTTTCGTTATTTATTTTTGGGGTGTTACGCCGTGTTGCGCTACCTCTTTCTTTAGACAATGTTTCGGACAGCGTTACAATGTCCATCATCAGGGCAGATGAGTGATGATCTGCCCTGATTGACATAACCCCTGTGAAAATCTAAAATTATACCTGACAAAGATAACTTTGCAGGTGGCGAAAACAGGAACTAACGAATTAACTACCATTTATCCATAAATTTTTTCATGTCCACAAAATCCACAATGACAATGTGACCCAACTGAAAACTTTTCTGTGTCAAGCTCTAAGTAGATGTAAATGTTTTGGTTTTAAAATGAAGAATTCTCCAGTAATAAAAAAGTGGCAGTCAAATAAAGTAAACAAAAGAAACATACCTTTAATTGTTCGTGAAATTTAAATGTTTCAACAATCAAGTCTTTGGATTGTTGCTTTATAAACATAACAAGGGTTTTCTTTTCTTCGAGAGCATTTTGAAAAATGGCCGTAGATTGACTCGGCGTATAAAATTGAAAACTGTGAGTGATAACAACGGAATAAGACTTCAAGAGGTTCGGGAAATTCAGTATCCCATTTTGAACATTCCTTTTCAAAATGGCAGACTGTGAAACTGATAGGCTTGTCTCAAAAGCGGAGGGAACTTGGAATACATCGTTTGCTTTGTCGTATTGCAAAACAGAATCATTGCATTGTTTCGATTGCATTTTGACAAGTTGTTCACTTCGGCTTTTACATTTCCTTGCGACATCAAGAACACTAAACGAGGTTTTATTCCAATTAACTTCAATGTTGGAGATTTTGTCGTCGATCAATTTTGACCAATCTTCAAGGAAAGTATTTTTTGTGAAAATATCATTCAATTGTTTTGCAAAATCAGGATCTGCACAATTCACGCGGCTTCCAATAGTCTCGAGTAACACACTTTTATCAAGTCTTTCTTTTGCGATGATAGGTAACCATGTTTGGTAAATATTGCTCATATTTTTCATGTTGATGGAAGTCGTGTGCCACCATGTAACTTTTTTAACGAGGGAATCTTTTATTTCAACCCTTGAAAGACGTATTTCTTCCGTTTTCAGTTCGTTTATGTTCAAATCGACTTGTTTTTTAGATCGACGTTGAATGTGAAGTTTGAGAGCAACCTGTGAAAGTTCGAACATGAGTTTTGCCACTTTTATACCCCCGGCATTCACAATCCACGAAGCCATTATGTGTGAAACATGACCAGGATGTTCCTTGGATAATTTTCCAACCAAATTTAGAAACTCGGTGCGGTATTTAGCTTCTATTTTGATTTCAAACATTGCCCAACATGATGACGAAGCTGCGTATTTGGGATCGATTATTGACATCAAATAATATGACAAATGGTGGAATGCAGCACCGTTGGGCTTCTCAAACATCGATTCCTTGAAATGAGAACTCAATTCATTACTCATCGGATAATATAAGCCGAGAAGGTAAACATTTCGATGCAAGGCCTTGTGAAGTTTGGCTTGTAACAAAACCTTTTGGTTTAGCGTCGCCATTACGAAAACCTTCACTATTTCTCGGTCCTAACGTTTAATTTCACATCCGTAACGGCAAGTTTTCCACTTTGACACTAAACAATCGATGTTAAATGCACTTGACACGAATTTTAAATGTTTATCATTCGCATTTTTCACTTGCTTCCAAATTTGTCAAATTTCAAACAATAGCCGTTGGTAGTGTTGGCAGCATAAATAAACAAATTAGCAGGGTTGACACAATAAATAAACCAATCCGTTGGCATGTACGGAGGCGCTAAAGGTTGCGATTATTTTTCCGTTAAAAATATTATTATTTGAGGTACCTGACTAATTGAGATTTTTATTTTATACAGTTGCAACATTACCACAAATCTGTCAATGTCAAAATCTTTGAAAATGGTTTGCGTTTGAAATTGCAAATTGAAACGGTGTTTCCCCATATTTATCCGGTGTTTCAACTTCTGATAACACATCAATATTATTATATTACCAGTGTAAATTGTAATTATCGTTATTATTCTATTTAACAGGTAAATTATTCATATCCATATCTCAATACTGAACAAATGTGCCGGTTTTTTTTTTTTAAATTTATTGGTTAATTTTATAAATTTCTTCCGTTTTGCAATTAATAATAAATGTAATTCTGCATTATCTTTTCTAGTATTCTTTCAACTTTATCAGTACGTACCTAATATATACAAGTTTCATATTTTTTTGCCGAAAATCCTCAAAAAATACATTTAGGGGTTTTCTTTAACCACAAAAAGAAATAAAATAAAATATGTTCTTAATTAATTAATCAATAGTTAATTTAAAATCACGTTTAAAGGAAGTACATTATATTTGCAATAATTTGAGCAAACAATGACCTTCGTATGTTAAAACATTGTAACCACCCCGAAACTTTTATACTTTTACACTGGTAATAGAATTTTCACAATAAATAAAATTTTCAGGAATAATGCGAATGAGAAGAAATAACGAATTGAAACACTAAATAATACTGATGGTGTGAATATGAATATCCCTGCGATGGAAATGAACTTCAAGTGGATTCATCATGTCGAAATTTAATCTTAGTGGAAAGTTGGCTTGTTGAAAAAGTATTCGAAAACATCAAAACTGGCATGTTACCAAACATCAAGAAGCTTGGCAAGCATCCCTGTGGTAAATAATTACTCATTTTTATGATGCTTTATAATCATGCATTATTTCATAGCGTTTTCAGACAAATTGTTCAGCTGCTTGTTCCACCGAAAAAAACTATAATATTTAACATTTGTTTTGCAGCTGAATGATGGCAACTTTGCTCCTCAAAACCTACACCTGCCATCCCTACTTATTGAGACGAGCACTGAAGATGTTTGCGGTCATATTCCTTGCGGTAGACGGATTGTGAACATCAATTTCTTTTAACGTCAAATGGAGGAATTATGTTTGCACCCTATGACATGTGCTGGAAGAAAGATCGTTCTGGCGAGAGAAACTCGGGACGGGCTTTTGTCAAAATTGAAATATGAATGTGTGTTTTATGGAATGGTATCCATTTTATATTCAGAACCTCTCTTGTTTGGGGGGCTTTAAACATTTTTGTCAGACATGAGCAAGCAGAGGAGCTTCTGTGTACAATGGACATTCTGTTCATGTGCCCTGCACATTTAGAAGACACAAAATGAATGTAGTTATGTCATGGAAGACCCGTTTAGCTGACCAAATGTCAAGCAACATACGACAAGAGGAGCAGCTAGCATGTGACAATGGAGACTTCGATGAAGTACATCCATTTATAACAGTAATTGTTGATGGAGGTTGGTCCAAAAGAAGTTACAGACACAGTTTCTCTGCAAAGTCAGGAGTGGCTTGTATTATCGGTAGGCGAACGGGGAAACTTTTGTATCTCGGAATAAAAAAGAAGTACTGCCATAACAACAGTATGTGCGCTAACATGAGTGCAATATTAACTATTGAGTTGATCAACAGGAATGGAACAGGCTATAATAGATGAGGGTCTGAAATTTATTTGTCAGAAATTCATTGTTGGGCAAAATTTTAAAAAGGGGATGGTGATTCCAGTGTATATGCAAGAGTGCGAGAAATGGCCCCATTTGGGTACACGATACAAAAACTGGAATGTGCAAACCAAAGTTTTCAAGTGCTATATGAACAAATTGTATAAGCTACAACGGACATGAAATATGATGTCAGCAGTTGTATGTTATTGAAAAGGCAAATTAAAAGACTGAAAAGTGCTGCACATGATGCCATAATTCAAGCTAATGGCAATTTGAAATGATTTAAAAATGGTCCTTTTGGTTTGGAAGTCGCTCGAAATGTCGTGCTCAATACTGCAAACACATTGGTAGTGATGCCATTAATCGTGTACCCTTTTTAGAGAAATCTCATTTGCTCTCAGATCTACGCATTCAACTGGATGCTGTTGTCCGTAAAGCGGATAGACTGATGGAAAATTACTACGAACTTAGCTGAGAATTGTCAGTAAGATCCTAGGTGGCAAAAAAATAGATTTTTTCCAAAGGTAGAAGTTATAAGGATCGATATTACGGTGCAGGCTTGAGTTACACCTTGCACAAGAGAATCACAGGGAAGTCACCTGGTCAAACGACCAAGTATGTGGTAGCGAGGTGACTCAATGTCGTTGTTTGGCGAGACGCTTGGTGTTCACCAATGCGTACAAAGCCAGAAAATCACTCGTCAATAAAGGACCGGACTGTGAATACGAACCCGAAGCAGTTGAACTTGCCCTTTCCTTTGAGGAATTAAACGAAAAGATGACTTCTGTCATGGATATGCTGATACATCAAATTTCCTCTGAAGCGGTTGCTATCAAACTGCAAGAATTTACAGAATCGGTCAAGCAAATAATTCTCTCTGGATGGAGGCGAGGCATAAACGGTCTACAGCCTCGAAGTTTGGCATTACAGTACAATCTCACTAATCCGGCCTCCCTCGCCCCTCCAGCATAACATGGGCAGAAGAAAACGGCATATCTGCCAAAGATATTATAATTCTTCGAAACATGCGAGAAAAGGTTTTTAAGCAAGGACTACAAGTTGCACAAAAGCAGACTTCAATTAAGATGAAGCTATACGTGAAATCCTATTTAGATACTATTTAGATTAATCTTTACGACAAATCGGTTTACATAATGAACGCCAAAAAATATGCTACGGATAAATTGAAGCTTTTACTAGCTTTTCTATGTATTGGAATTACAATAAAATTATTATTTACATAACAAAAAATAAATAAAAACCACTTTTTCGCTTACTTGCCTCGTGCAAATACGAAGCGCGATTTTAAATTTTGTATGGCATGAGAATCGAAATATTTCTAGCGTTTATATTCCTCAAGGAGTATTTTAAAACTATGTAATTTTGAGATATGTTAGTTACACTAAAACCTGTCAAACAAGAACACAAATATGTACATACATTATATTCTCTTTATGAAATGCTTTGTTTTATTTCTTATGATTTTTTGTCCATATAATACAGTAATCCGAACATTCCAATAATCCGGCACCCTCTGGTTTTAATAATGCCGGATTAGTGAGATTGTACTTTATAAATTAAGGGATTCTTAATTTATAGATACTGCCTAAACGGCACAAGACTGCCAAGAATTTGCGGAGAGACCTTATTATTGCTTAGTAGTATGGTTTCTTTTTGATCAATTTAAAAAGTGATTTTGATGATTTAGCATAGTTATGTGGATATTTGTCCCAAAAGACTTTTTGAGACAGTTTGCGGTCTTTTTGAAGCAGTTAACTTCTGCCAAAACTGTATATCACTGAGGCCATCTGGTAAACCTATTGCTCCTGCCATAATTGAACATTTAAAATCACTGTTGCATTTAAATCCATCGGATGCAAAAAGTTTTAATACAAAATTGCAATGTGATGTCAATGTGATGATGAATACACGTTGACGGTTGTAATAATAACTTAGATTTTAAGATAAATCAATAACTTTTATGTTAATTTAAAGTATTACGACTGTTCTTATTATAACCTATGTTAATAAAAACATAATATTATGTAGCACAAAGTTTTCTTTTTTATTTACATGTTGATAATAAAAAATTGATGATAGAAATATATACATGATATAACGATACATTAATATAAATGATATAACGACTTCGCTTATAATGGCTTACCATTTACAGCGACGACAACGTAAACTCAGTTAGGTTTCATAGTTAGGTGCTATATCCGTTTAGTACGACTTTTAAACGACCAACTGTTTAAAGCGACCTTTTTTAATGATAGTTCACCCGGTTAGAACGACGCATAATGCTTTGTTTACAAAATTTACGCATCAATACCTCGCCGCCCTGTGCCTTCTTCCCGCACGCTAACACCTATCCTTATTAGCAAGCATAAATAACAGTTAGTGTTTATCATCTGTTGTGACTTGATTAAAAGCTTGACACGATGAGTTCCACGAAGCGAAAATGTTTTTCAATTGAAGAAAAAAGTGTTATTTTACACCGTTTAGAAGCCGGTGAATCAAATGTAAACCTCGCGAAGGAGTTCGGCGTGTCTCATGTAAAAACAAGCTTAAATTACCTGGCCGTTTTGTGTATTGTCCGGATAGTACGACAAAGAATCGCCGGCCCCTTGAAGGTCGTTATATCTGGATTCCACTGTTTTTTATTTATTTTCATAAAAAACCAGTGAGTCCCCGGCATGCGTTGTAAGCAACTTAATAAAGAAATTGTTTCTCCCTGTGCGTCCTTTCCCATTCGTTCCGTTCCCCTTCCTCTCCCATGTCCCCTCTCCTGCTTTCCCCTTCCCCTCCTCCCTTCCGCATTACCCCCACCCTCCCGCGTTCCATCCATTCAGTCCCATTACATTCAGCTTTCAAATGGCTTGTGTGCCATCTATTTTTAAATACAAATTTCAAAATGCCAGAGTTCACCAAAGATATGCGGGCCTGCTCAAAATAACTCACCAAAGATTCATCCCAATCGGACGAATAGTTTAAGAAATAATTTCACAACGCCAGAGCTCACCACTATATGTTGAAACCATCGCAGGCGTGCGCACAACAAGTCACTAAAGTTTCAGAGGGTACACTTTTACATATAACTGCACACTCATCTCAAATTTCTATTTTTCATTGTTTTTTTTTTAGATGTCTGACTAACCAACTGGACGACCGACATAGTAAAATAACTAGGTTCATTCTATTCCACTTTGTATATCCTGATTTTGAAATATCCACAGAACATTATGTATTACCATTTTATAAAATATGTCAAACAATTGTATAAATATAAAGGCAAGAGAATAAAAAGTCAATTTCTAAAATTATCAAAAAATTGTATTTTTTCCGCATCCGTATACACAACTACATTTCAAAATAAATACAATGGCATCACTAGATTTCCTTAAAATAGAAACAATAAAATAATAAGTATAATTATATTTTAACATTAGCCCATACAAAATAACGCAATTCTTAAGAAAATAACGATACATATTGAGATTAAAACTCGGTGATTTGATCATTAAAGGCCTTGAAGATAATTGAATTATCAATTTATATCATTTTTTTTCCATAAACAACCACCAAATCATGAAAAATTAACAATAAAGGAAGCTCGGTTGAAACACATGTTGAGAATAAACAGTGGCAATTTTTTGGCAAGGACTAGAACTACAAAAATTTCAATAGTAAATTTTAATTATCTTAAAATAATCATGTATTAATCGTTAGTTCTCATTAGCATACCTAGATGGCAATGCAATGATTGGACATCTAGGAAATGCAGCAAATTGAAGAGAGCTTCCTAAATCGTAATTTTTGTAGCATTTGGTTCGACAATATGGCGCTGTCTACAATCGTGATCAACGAGTATTGGCTTTCTTGAAGTAGTCCTTGCTGCCTTTGGGATCAGGTTTGATGGTGGCCGAATTAGACTCCGGGTTCCAGTTAGCTGGGCAAACTGGAAAATGAAAATATGTTTTCAAGAGATCAAGGAGAAAAAATATGTAAACAAAAATTGCACAGCTTTTTCTGTACGGAATTTCTATTTAAAAAAAAAAAACACTTTTAGTATGCGACGTCATTTCTATCATGAGCTATGGAGCTCTAAAGCATTCATTAACTATTGGCAAAATAAAGGTGATATGCTTTTGGTCCATATTTTCGACTGTTTAATAAGAAAAAAGGTTTGGAAAAAAAAAAGAGTGAAGCCTGGGTGAAAAACTGTACATGGCGTCAGGAAACTGATTGTACAAGCGAAAAACTGTTGGAAACTGGTTGATCTCTGTCACATTTAGAGTTGATTTTGTATAATTACTTTTTTTTTTATTTGAGCTTTCATTTTCGAGTAAATCAAGTTGAAATTTTTAAGTCAAAATTGTCAGTAGAAAAATGAAGCGAATGGATGCAGGGTCAGAGCTAGGTCGGGCGGGCAAGCAGAGAGAAATGTTTTTAAGACGAGCGTTGCTAGTTAGGGGCCATCCATAAATTACGTCACACATTAAGGGGGGGGGGGAGGTAAAAAGTGTGACATGGGGTATGGGGGGGGCATCAGTTCTGTGACATCACATGTAAAAAACTAAATTATTAAAACACAAAAAAAATTTTGATGTAAAGTTGCAAAATATGTGACATCACACCAGGGGGGAGGGGTCTCACAAATGTGACGATGTGTGACAGGGACGGGGTGGGGATAAAAAAATCATGAAATTCGTTTGACGTAAATTATGGATGGCCCCTTAACTGACTTATTTCGGGTTATTTCGCCCTGTTTATACTACGTAGTAGTACCGTAGTTATACTACGTAGTTGCGTTCGGACAAGAAACGCGACTCTCTCTTCGCCTGCTCGCTTACCCCCACTCTGAAGATTTATACAACATATCAAGTAGTTTAACAGACATAATACAATTCAAATAAATTTTGAAGAAACCCCATGGTTGCGTTCGACCGTGCCTTGGGCTCAAATTTTTTCATGTGACATGGTCAAATACAAATGCACAACGCATCCGTTACAGGGATTATTATCAGCTGTTGACGGCCGGCGTAGTCCAGCGGTAAGGCTCTTGACTAGCATTCCGAAGGTCGCGGGATTGAATCCCGGCGTGGCAAATAAATTTTATTTGATTAATTTGTGTTATTTCACAATTTATTCATTTAAAATAATACATAGTATATTTGTGGCACGTTACAGAGTGGAAGATACTCTCAGTATCGCCCTGGTGTAAGACCACCATTCAGAATTGAAACGTTGCTTGAAATGGCTTTGGCCGTGTTTGGTAACCAGATCTGAATATAGCCAGGTACTACCCACCTTTCACTTCCCCATCTCCTTCCCCTCCCCACTACCTTCAGCCTCACAACATACCCCAATTGGGGACGTTATAGTCTCACTGGCTCCAGACGGGAGCAGTTGGGACTCTTGTGCGGTATTCATATAAAAAAAAAAATGTCTTTTAAAATAGATCGAAACGTAGACCCGGCTCCGAAAGTTTTTTTTGAGATTTCTATGTGATGATATAGGTTCATTATTTTCCTGCTTGTACTACGAGTTTCCAGAAACCGTGTATTTTAAATTATTAAGGAAAAGTTTTGTGATATAGAGCGCCGTGATGTGTTTCAATATGAAGATCTTTACATTGTTTCAAGTTCTGTCCGCTAGAGCCACTCATCTTTATTTATTGCAAGTAAAAGAAATAAAAAGTACCTTCTCCATGTTTGTCTGCAAATTGGAAAGCTTTCACCAGCCTCAGGGTTTCATCCACAGACCTTCCGACGGGTAAATCATTCACCGTCATCTGCCTCAAGATACCGTCCTTGTCGATGATGAAGAGACCTTGATTAAAGAAATGTAAATAAAATTAACCATTTTTTTTATTATTATTAATTGCCGGCAACCCGGGCGTTTATTACAGTAACAATATAATACAAGAAAAGTCTGTAACCCGTCTCACTAGACGATGTCTGTTCTGAGACGGGTACATAAATATGCGTGCATGAACATATTAATACACAATTAGCATATAAAAACATATTAATCCTATAAACACATACACACAAACATAACATACATACACAAACGTATACGCATGCATGCAGTATTCAGTTTTATTAAATTTAAGAGTTTAGCTAGCATCTAAAAACAATAACATTAGCCTATTTGTTCAGTTTTCGGAACAACTCATATAGGTCTCATAGAAATCGCTGTATCTCCCTTACTATCATAGTGAGAACAATGATATAAACAGTGTCAGAAAGAGAAAAGACCAAGCTTTGTATTCAAATGCGAAAACTAACCACAGAAGAAGTAAAATGTACACCTTTATGAAACCAAAGTTTCGAATCGCAATTTGAAATAAATTTATAAGACTTTAGGAATTTTTTATCAATTATTTTCACATGGAATGACAAAAGGTGACAATAACGTTTACAGTACATTTGCCTAATATGTGCAAAATTTTTAAATTTCAAAAATTATGTGTTTAGGTCGATTTATAAAATTTGAAAGCGTAGTTTATCACCTTTCAAAAACAGTTTTTGGTTTTCGGATAAGTTCAGAAATATTCCATTAATTTATTTGCATTTTATTGTAAAGCGGAAATATTTTGACTCCCTACCATAAACTGTCGAAGTCTGAGAGGTTAACAAGAGTTAGGATGGGGTATTTCAGATGGGTCCTCAATTAATCAAATCAGCGTAATTTTGTTATTATCTGGGGGTCAATATGTCCAGGACAATTACTCATACAAAGTGGTCGGTCAATTTACCTACCTACTCACAGAGAACAATGAGGATCCAGCAGAAATCAGAAGGAGAATCACAGCAGCCAACAAAACATACTTCTCTTTGCTCCCAGGGTTTAAGACACGTAGCGTCCACAGAAAAACCAAAATAACCATATACAAGACCATTGTTAGAACTGTACTGGCATATGGATGTGAGGCGCTGACACTGACGGTAAAGATGACTGAAATGCTAGATACTTTTAAAAGAAAAGTGCTGAGAAGATTATGTGGACCCGTGAAAGAGGGGGAACAGTGGCGCACCCGGCACAACAAAGAACTGTACGATATACATCAAGCCCCTAACATCTCAGCCCACATGAGACTCCTCAGGTTGAGTTGGGCTGGACATATACAGATAATGCCGGATTCACGGGTCCCAAAAAGAATTTTGAATGGACACCCAGGTGGAAAGAGAAAAGTGGGAAGACCCAGACTGAGGTGGGAAGACGAGGTAAGAGGGGATAGAGCACAGCTTCTCCAGATAACAAGCTGGAAGTCAGCCGTTGAGGACAGGAGGAGTTGGAGGCGAATGTTAGCCAAGGCTCGTTATGGGCTGTATCGCCATTGGAAATAGAGATGTCCAGGAGAGATGGAGATATGAATCTATGATGGGTTGAGAGAGTCCAGCTGGAGAGGTCTGGTTTAAGTCTTCCTCGACCAGTCCCTCCCAATCCGGCCCACCATGCAAGGCAACCCGGGCACCTCTGTCACCAAACGTAGCGAAGAACTTGAGGTGACCTATTGCGGGGATATTGGTTATCCAATAAATGGTTCCCTGGTCGGCGGTACCCATAACTGTCTCCCAAATTGTGGCTAAAATATATTGATTCCATTAGAACTTTTCAACAAACTGTGATCAGCGGAAAAGAAAAATTGTCATATTGTTACGTTTGCCAGCTTAACACAATTTTTTAAAAAGTTTAGAATTGGCGTTCAACAGAGACCTTTCAAATGTCAAAAAAACAAAATGGCGCTGACTGACAATTTGATGACCATGTTACTTTTGAATTTCTGTGAAATATTCCAACCCAAATTATGCTGATAAAGAACAAAGGCATTGTGCGATGTTAAAATTCCTTTAATAATGTTAGAAGGAAAAGGATTATAGAAGTATGCTTACCTCTCAGTGCAATTCCTTCTTCCTCGATCAGGACATCATAGGCCTTAGATGCCTCCTTGTTGAAGTCAGCCAGGAGGGGGATGTTCAGTTTGCCCACTCCTCCATCCTGAAAACAGAAGACTGACTTTAAATAACCAGCTCAGGCACGGAGACTTAGGGCGAGTTGTTTTACACAACTAAGAACAGTTTTTTTTTTTACATTAGCTCCGCACAGGAAGGAGGGTCTTTTAACCGGTCCTGTGCCGAGTACGCGCGAATAAAATTTTAATTTTTTTTTTCTGAAATGCGATTTTAATCCTTAATTATAAAGAAAATGTATGAAGGATAAGGTCAGAATCGCTTGGGGCATTCTTGTTCTTAAGGTATAAAATACCTTGAACACACATCTATGGAAGCGGAATAATTTCTTCTGAAATTCTTTATGATCTCCGGCCGAGTTTTTTCGCAGCAATTTAGCTGTCAGGTTCGGTTGCATCATTCTCGTGAAAAAGATCATAAAACATATAAATTCATCAAATGAACGCAAGTAATGTTGTTTTTAGGCATAGTTTATTGTTCAAGGAATGTGTTTTAGTAAATATTATTTACGATAGCATAAAATAAACCCACAAAATATTACAAAGTCAAAACATCGCGAAATTTACCAGTTTCCTCCCGTGTCACGTCACGAGTTAAGGAAAGGAAGGAGAGTATGTTCTGAGAAGGATAAAGGTATGAGGGGCAAGTAGGAATCTGTGTCTCCAGGAGTGAAGGACCTATGAATCCAGCCCTCCCACTGCGACGCAAGGCAGTGTTTCGAAAAAGGTTTCTCTCAACCAGTCTCTCCCGGATGCATACACCGCCAAGACCTGGACAAACCTCACCCTATGCTAAGCACCCCTGCTAAGTCACCAAACGTAGCGAATCACTTTGGGTGGCCAATTATCCAATAAATGTTTCCCGGGACGGCGGTATCCATACCCGCCTCCCAAATTCAACATCCCAAACAGGTGACAAAAACATTTCAAAGTTAATATTCAAGTTCTGTTCTGGGAACGAGACTAACTAATCATCATGTCGTTTCGCCTCAAGGTTAGGCAGAGGAAGGACTGCCACACAACTCTGTCTTGGCACACTTCTTGCTTCATTCACCTTTGTACATTGTCTTATGCATCCTGTTAAAGATTCAAGTCACATTCAGTGTCTCACAACATACTCCTTTTAGACAAGTATTCCGAGTTTATTTTAAAATAACAATAGCATGTTTAAATTACGATTTTGGACTTTTTATTTGTACCCGTTAACTCTGCCCCCCTGCTTTTCTGAACAAACTGCTCGTCCCACTTGCGAATTAGAAAGTTTCCACGTATTGCATTTATAAACAAAAGTTTTAAAAAAACCAACACTAAAACACACAAACTGCCAGCTACAAATACATAGCTCACAATAACACCCTTCATTACCGAATAAGAGAGAAAGAGTTCTGTTTGATCATATAGTAATTAACATAAATGACAGCAGGGTTTAG
The DNA here is from genome assembly GCA_936435175.1 of Glyphotaelius pellucidus. Lineage (NCBI taxonomy): Eukaryota > Metazoa > Arthropoda > Insecta > Trichoptera > Limnephilidae > Glyphotaelius > Glyphotaelius pellucidus. Next base: position 24,252,351 of record OW386558.1, on the reverse strand, counting down.
TCAAGCTCCAAACCTAATGCCTTTGAGTTTTTACTCTACAGAGGGCAATGGTAATTAGTTATCAAGTATATTGCTTTTTAACCACTGGAGCGACCACGCGAAATAAATAAATTTGCCTTGGTTGCTCGAGATTTTCAGAATATCATTTTTTAAATTTTTTGCAAACATTAAAAAAATCATACCTTCGGATTTTAACATGAAGACATAAAATGAAGATAAAAATAAAAACTTATTGTAGTGCTATATATAGCCAATGAATTAACCTGTATTTTACCATTTACCTCTTATTTGTAGGATTTATAAAAAAAATATTAAAAACTCTTAAAGTTTATAACCTCGCGAATCACTTTGAAACTCCGTGAGAGGTACTTATTTGAGACAACATTGAACATTTTCGAATTCTGCATGTTGTCTGTGGTATACTTGAAAATGAAAGGTGCATATCTATGGAAAAAGGACTTTTAACCGTAAATAGCTGATCAGAAATTCTGCGTGAATGAAATATTTTTAAAATTTATTTTTAAGTATTATAGTCTACGAAGTTCTGATTTGTGACATCTATGGTCAAAATAGATAGAACATTTCAATAGCTCCGTTTTAAAATAAATGGCTGGTCATGGAAATATTTTAAATAATTACAATAAATGTTTTACGAATGGTAGGAAAATGTGGTCCAATTTTGGACCGCTATCAATCGCAGAAAAATAAAAGTGGTCCATTTTTCGACCATAATCGCTCCAGTAGTTAAGCATATTCTGACCCTTAACATGACCAAACTCATTTTATCCGGCCATGTCTTTCTCAAAAGTCCCCGACTTACGCTCTACAAAATGGCAGAGTCCTCGAAACAACCCAGCAGCAATGGTCTGAAAAAGCGGGTGGCGTCGTGACCAGGGAAGAAGAAGGGAGTAAAATCCAAGCATAAACATAAAGTTAGTCTGATTTAGTACAACCTGACGAGGATTCCAAATAGCAGAAACATGCTTCAGCCTGCAATGTCCAGTGTTTTCAATATAATGTCCTCCACGTGCAAAGTCGTATCATCCCCAAGCATAAACTTTCTAAAAAAGTGTGTTTATCGGAAGTGACCTGCCAGGTAAGTATGGCTCTGTATCTTTTTGTAAATAATAAAATTAGATAGATTCTAAGAATATAAAAAAAAAAAAAAATAAATAAATAAAAAATAAAAAACTGTAAAGCGCCCTTGAGGTGATTTTTCACAAAAACGGCGCTCTACAAATTGTCCAATTATTATTATTATTATTATTATTAGAGAGCAACTCCTATATTACTCTCGGAATCCAAACCCTCTGAAGATCATTTGCAGTATTATTTTTTTGTGTATATTTAGTAAATGTATGTAAGCAGACCTTTCGTTCTATCTGTGTCCACGCAAGATGGCTGAACTTGGAATCAGTAGAGACTCCGATAACTTCGCATCCGATGTCTCGGAACTCCTTGGCCTTGTCACTGAAGGACACCAACTCCGTGGGGCACACAAAAGTGCTGGAAAATAATGCATATTATTGGTTGATCTCTTTTCATCACTGGCTTTTATCAGCATATATGTACCATAAAACATAAATGTGGATTATATAAAGCAGAAGTACAAGTATAAAATAAACTTCAAAATCTTCTAAAGGTACCATACTAGTAGCAGAGATGCTAAATCGTCAATATTTATTTATTTACAGACAAATAGTCCATTAATAACATGAATAAAAAAAGAGATGACAATGAAAGGAAAGTACATATAAATGAAGAGCGTTGACATATTATAATACATATAAAGAACATGTAGAAGACTACAAGTCAAAGCTTGAAGATGGATTTAAAAGACTAAAAATTACACATTTCGTATCGACTGTTGAAAGTCATTTAGGCTAACACCAAAAAATTCAATGCTTTGACTTGCGTTAACAAGTCTTGACATTCTGGATAAAGGAGAATGATATCCATAATTAGTAGAATTTTGATTGAGGAAGAGCAACTCATTATTTCGGAGTCTACGGGAAGGGATGTTAAATTGGATGAGTTGTAACAAAGCAGGTGTGTCAGTGATACTGTGGACAATTTTGAATATGCAAATTTGATCAGTGTCCTTTCTACATTTTTCTAAAGAAGAAATGTTTAAAGTTTGTTCAATTTCATCATACGAGTACTCGCCCCTTTCAAGTCCTAATCTCCAAGCAATTCCTCGTAGGAAGCGATGTTGTACGGATTCGATGCAACAAATGTGGACAGCATAGAAAGGAGACCAAATGACACTAGCATATTCAAGGTGAGGGCGAACCAGCGAACAGTAGAGTTTTAAGTATACTTATATGTTTAAAGTCAGCGGTAATTCTATGGATGAAGCCGAGTAGTGATTTGTTTACGATGTTGTTAATGTGATCATGATTGATTATAATATCAGAATTGATTCTGTTCAATAACAAGATTGCCCTCCCCACCGGAATGACCACTGACAATGAATAGTCCTGCAGGTCGGGAGATAAAATAGTTTATGCTGTCGGTGACGTAGATCAGTGTTCCGCAAAGTGTGTGCCGCGGCACACTGGTGTACCGTGGCCGTTAGTTGGTGTGCCTCGCCGCAACGTTACATTTCGACGCTGCGCCCGCTTAGTCTTCCCAGCGGTCCCAGTTTTTAGATACACAGGGTTCGGATTTAGCTTCTCTGTTTAAAAAAGATGAATGGGTGGTAAAACTTGAGTGTATGGCGGACATATTCGTTCATTTAAATCAATCAATGGAAGACAGGATTCTAATACGTTATCGGACAAGATTGAAAGCTTTCGGGCTAAGTTGGTGTTATGGGTTAGCCACGCTACCAATGGTAGTAATGAAGTGTTCCGAAATGCCATTGCTGCCGATTTAGAAAAAAAGGGCAGGCTTTGATTTGAAACACTTGCAGCTATTAGCAGGAAAAATGAACTGATATTTTCCTAAGTGTGACCTGCATCCTATGGACTGGGTACGAAATCCATTCCCAGATAGCATTTCCCCTGGACACTCACCGATAAATGAGCAGGAAGAATTCATGGAGCTAGAAACTAATAGAAATAAAGCTAGCACATTTTTGGCTGCATATTAAAAACGAGTATACAATGCTTTCAAAGCTATTACAATTCTCTTAGCATTTGCCTCGTCCCACTTACGCGAATTGGGGTTTTTAACTCTCACTACGATTAAATAAACAAAAAAGAAAGGCCGGGGAAGATCGACGAAGGGATAAGAGCGACATCTGATGGTATTAATACGCTAGCGTCTGTACGGTTGAAATTTAAGAACCCGCCTCGAGGACATCTTTGACGCCGCACCTTATGCAAAACCATCTTCGTACGTGAAGTTTGTTACAAAGCTACTGTCGTGTTGTCCGCCGCCCGAAGGGCCTAGCAGCAAAAATCTGCAGAGCGGGTTTTTAACCGCTCGTTACTCCGATTCCTCCAATTTGCCTGAGCTCAGTAAAGTAGGCTCCCTTTGCTCATCAAACATATTTTCATATTATATTGATTAAAGTAAATATTAAATAAAATTGGTTTTTTCTTCGGTGTACCTCTAAAATTTCTGAATTGGTTGGTGTACCTTGAACACAAAAAGTTTGCAGAACACTGACGTAGATAACCATTGAGAATATAGAAACGAGTGCTCTCCGTGTTAGCCGAAATTTCAAACCATCCACGAATCAGTTTGAAGAAATAAATAGCAACGTTTCCACCCGTTTATGGTTCATTCCAATATCCAAGCTTACCAGCATACCCAAGATAAAGTCGGTATCTCTAAAATGCCTTGTAGAACGTAAAATAAATCCCAGCATTCCCAAAGGAATGTTGGGAGACTTGAACTTATATAGCTAGATTTAGAGGTAAACCAATTTTGATAACTGTTTTGTGGCCTTCGTACCTGTTTTACAAACATGCAAAATGGACATAGGACCATTGATGTTTCGGATACATATATTGAATTTTGTTAGAAAACACAATCCATGAAAAATTGAGCAGCATTTGAGATAGAAAGATATTTACAGTCACACTTTCAACCCCATATGAAGTGGTACAATGGCATTTAAAAAAACATTCATTGAGCACCAAACTATTAAATTGGTTTAAATTGCTCACGAGAATTTAAGTAATTGGTCTCTCATTTTAAAAACAAACTCACAAGTCCAGTGGGTAGAAGACGAGCACCACGTATTTGCCCTTGTAATCGGATAACTGGATATCTTTAAACTCCCCATCGACTACAGCTACTCCTTTGAACTCCGGGGCAGATTTCTGGACTCGAGGAGCGAGCAGTCGGGGACCTTAAATCAAAATAATTATATTCAATCAATCGTGTATGGTTTTATTTAGTAACACCGTTTTGGGCTTTATTATAAACTAACTGGGTTACTCGGCTTCGCTCAGGACAACATTCGAGAGTGTTCTGGAATGTTCCACAATGATGTTTCCGATTCCCTATTCTCATACGTTTACGTTCCGCAACGTACTCCGCCACTGCTTCCAGAACTTTCTAGAGTTCTTATGAAACCTTTTAGAATTTTCCGGAGGGCGAAACTTCCAGCCCTTTTATCTTCAAAAGCACGCCCTTTAGGTAAATACGAGTGAGTTCACTAAAGATAGTGAATTTCCCAGATAGTAGCTTGTAAACTCGCCCAATGTCATCGAGCCTTTAGAAAAAAACTTAAGGTGAGCCATTTTTAAAACTTTTTAAGTTTGCATTAAGATTTTATATTTATTTCGAATTATACAATTTGAAAGCGAGTTTCATCATCTTTCAAAAACAGTTTTTAGTTTTCGGACGCGTTCAGAATATTCCGTTTATTTAAGAAAATTGGGTAGCTTTTATTTCACAGAAATTACAAAAATATCAATTGCCTTATAATATTGTTTTTATAACCGCAAATAATTCTCAAAATTGCCATAATATAAGGGCAAATTTACAGGAAAAGTGGGACACGGTTAACAGATTGGATGAGAAACCACTCTTTCAGTTACCGAAAATGGAAAATAATACATTTTAACTGATTCCTACAAATTGTTTTGTATGTCTATTTATACGTATAAAGTATTTTTAAAATAAAATGTGCAACCGTATACAATTTTTTTGTATGTTTACCAAAAGCAATGCCATAAATACAAACAAAAAGAACTACGACTTACAAGTATGAATAAAAGACGAATTTGCATATTGAAATGCACTAGGAGCAGCAACCTGAAAAGAAAAATTCAATTATCATGTAGGTAGGTAAAATAAATCGAAGCAAATAAAACTAGCAGGTGTATAAAATAGACGTTTTCAACCTTTCTCAAAATGTTACGAAGTACAAAAGACATGATGACCAATTATTAATAGTATTATTGTTAATTAGGTCACCGGTAGCAGATAAGAAATATAGGTTAAAAGTTATACGTCAGATTGATATTTTGATAACTGAAAATTATGGAAAAAATTCTAGTGCTGCCAGTGTCGAAAATATGTCTCCCGTATTTTATTTTTAGGCTAATGAATATTCTTAACTAACTAACTAACTAACCATCACGCCGTTTCCCCGCAGGGGTAGGCAGAGAGGACGGACCGCCAAACAACTCGATCTTGGCACACACTCCTTGCTTCGTTCACATTCATACATCGTCTCATACATGCTCTTCTGTTATTCTGACTCTTGACATCGCCCGACTCAAGTATCTGATTCACTTGGTCGTGCCATGTCTTCCTCGGGCGTCCCCGACTTCGTCTACCATTCACATTTGCGTCATATATTCTCCTTACACTCCTTTCCTCATTCATTCGCTCTACATGCCCAAACCATCTGAGCGTCCCTTTCTTAATCTTATTCATTACGCTTACATCAGCCTTGCATTCTTTGCGGATCTCCACATTTCTCACACGATCATACATGGTTTTACCACACATACGTCTCAGGGATCTCATTTCTACAGCATTCAGTCTACTTTCATCCTTTCTCTGCCAGTTCCATGCCTCACTGCCATACATCAGGGTAGGTACCAGCACTCCATTATGGACGGCTAGCTTCGCTTCTTTTGACAATTTTTTGTTGCTGCCAACGGCGTTCAGACCTCCATTAATGGAGTTACCGGCATTTACCCTTCTTTAAAATGAAGAAAATTAGGTAAGTACTTCAAATCAGCAAAGCTGTTTATTTTATTGTACAAAAAAACGTTGTACAAATATTACATTAAAAAATTGCATTAAAAAATCTATAATAACGCCAAGAGTTAGTGAAAAGAGGAAAGATGGTGGGCTTCTAGACGATTTCTCACGGAACGGGCGAACTTATATTGGGCCCGGTATTTTAGAACATTTGCGGAATATTTAAAGGTTAGACTAGGGGTCGGAATTTGTGCACAGACGTCTGCGACTCTTGGGCTCTCCAGACATCAATTGCAATTTCACCTCTACCGCCGCCGAACGATTATATTTTTGCATTCCGAACACAAAACTGGTTTTAATTTAATAAGGAATCTATGCGCGAGTCTGTTTACAGAAATATTTAAACGGGCAGAAGTGTAATATTACAGTGAGAATATAGATAACACAAAACAAATCGTAATTATTGATCCACCACATTTTACCACAATATGATTACAACGGTTCCATGCCAACTGAGAATAAAGTCAACTCAACATCTCCTTGAAAAGTCATTAAAAGCTATGAAAAAAATATTTTCAATTAGCCGATAACCCTAATCTAACGTAACCTATTTAAGCAATATTTTATAAATATTTTTTTATCCCTCTAAGTGGAAGATACTATCAGTATCGCCCTGGTGTAAGACCACCATTCAGAATTGAAACGTTGCTTGAAATGGCTTTAGCCGTGTTTAGTGACCAGATCTGAATAGCCAGATACTTCCCCACCTTCTTCTTCCCTACCTCCTTCCCCTCCCCACTACCGTCAGCCTCACAACATACCTCGGTTGGGGATGCCATAGTCTCACTGGCTCCAGACGGGAGCAGTTGGGACTCTTGTGCGGTATTAACTGTAAAAAAAAAAAAAGTGACTTATCTGAAATGGTTCTGAGTTGGTTTCATTCCGAGTTGTCCGGTCACTAATTATAACACCCTCCTCCCCCCGTTATAATATGGCTCTGTGATATATTTGTTATACTGTTTCTTTGACAAATTGGCCCTTAGGGTTGATGACATAACTGACAAAGGTTCTCAGGACAATTTTTGGAGAAAAAAAACGCATCGGGCCCCTCGCAAGCTGTTGACCTTGTATATATGTACGCATGACCCGAAAGATTTCAATCAGCAATCCCTGTAGCATATTTGGAGTAAAAAATGGAGAATGTCTGTTAGATGATGTTTTTTCAATAAAAAAATAAACAAAAATTCTATCACACTACCGCACGTCGCAAGTGTACCGAGCACTGCATCATCTGTAGGTACCATGGGCGTAGACACGGTGGGGCAAGGAGGGGCGTTTGTTTCACCCTGGAAGACCGATGCATGACCTTTGGGATTGTCGACCGAGACCCGTTATCAAATTTGCAGCACTTCATTTAGTTTGCCTTCTTCCGTTCATATTTTTGTAATCATAGAGCCTAAAACATGAATATGTTGTAGAAACCTACTTTTTTCGGTTCCTACTCTGGATTTTTATTTTCTGCCCCACCCTAAATCAAAACCTGGCTACGCCCATGGTAGGTAATCTATATTATGCTGCTGGAACGAGATGGAATGCGTAATATCACAATGATGCGCTAGGTTGTACTGGCAACGCAATATTCGTAGAAAATATATTTATAAAATACACGATGTATTCAAAGTATGTAGAAACAAACCAAATTTAATAGCTGTCCTGTAATATTTTTGTTAAGAATTGAAAAAGATTTTTTAAAGTATTTGTTTCGCTTGAGCACGCTATGTCTTCCTCATGCATTCTGGCTAATTTAAACATACATATTTATATATAGGTTTCATTTGATCGCGCCTGTCTTCCTCCGGTGTCCCCGACTTTTTCTACCTTCCACTATTTATTGTATACCATGTTGTAAGAGAGATGTGTAATTACGAATGTTGGACAGAGCGCGCTAACATATTACCTAAGTTATAAAATAGCAGCGAAAAAAGGGTCTACTATTCGTATTTCGACCGATTTCTTACATATCTCCCTTAAACATTTGAAGTTTTTAAGCTCTTAAAAAAATATATGTTATTTTTGAAGATAATATCTAGATACGTTCCACGCCGAAACGCAAATTATATGAAATTCCCTCGATAGAAAAAAATCGCAAAGTATGCTCCGAAAATTATTTTAAACAAGTCTATTTCTTTTATTTTACAAGTTATATTTGTGAAAAAATTCACAATGATACTAAAGATACGTTCCACGAGATGTTTGCTCTATTTTAAACGAATCGTGTTTTATTAAGCTTTTTCGCAATTTTCGCTGCTATTCTACGACTCAACATATAAGCGCGCTCTGTCCAACACTCGTAATTACATATCTCTCCATCTTCTTCTTTTTCAGCGCCGTGCGTTTCAAGAGTGCGGCCTTAAGGCCACACTTCCCGGCGCAAAAAGAAGAAGATAGAGAGATATGAAATTACGAATGTTGGACAGAGCGCGCTAATATTTTCAATGATAAATTTGACAATGATATGCCACACAATACTAGTGCCAACGGGTTTACTAAGATAGGCGTTCCCAAACAGACAAAATCCCCCAACAAAATATCTACTAAAGCCTAACCTAACATAACCTAACCTAACCTAACAAAGAATTGGTACCAAAACAATACAGACATCTTGTAAAGACAATAAACTGTTGTTATCTGCGTTATTTTGGTCCCAGTTTACTAATATTGAATAATAATTTATTGTTACAGGATGTCTGTTTTATTTTTGTCCCATTTTTCTCGTGATAACGTCTTATAAATCGAGAACGCCGGCTGCATGCACGAAAAAGCATGACTCATTGTCACGTTCCGCCTGAGCCGAGCGTACAAACGAGAACGCGGAACAAGCATTCGGCTTATGACGCATCTATCTCTCTTCCACTCCATCGTTATTAAAATGACGTTATCACGTAAACTGACTTTACAGACAATCAATTTTTTTTGTTAGGTTATGTTAGGTTAGGTTAGCAGATATTTTGTTAGGAGATGTTTTATCCCTAGGATATTTTGTCGGAGGATATAAAGTCTTAAATAGTTTCTGTGTCGTTCTGCAGCTTAACTAACCACGGATCGCGAAGTTAAAAATAAATTTGTTTTCGAACCTTTTAATCCGTACCACGTCTAAATTACTTTCTTATGATTTATGTGAGCCTTGTATGAAGAAGAATAAATTAAACTAAGTTCCATGGATTAAATAAATTAGTTTGGAACATTGACTGTATTGTGGGTGTAGGTACTTTAGCTGATTTAAATAAATACACCTTACTCGTTTCTATTTTGCGAGATATTTCGTACAAAATATTCAATACTAAACCTTTTTTTACATTAGGTTCACACAGTAGGCCCTTAGTAAAATAATTTTTCTCAGAGCCTATGTCATCTTAGGGGTCTTTCATTAATCACGTGAGGCTCAAAAGGGGGGAGGGGTTCGGAAAAAAAATCATGAAATATCACAAGGAGGGGGGGTGGGGGATATAATGAGACATCACGTGTATTTATTTTTCGTTTAATGCATGATTTCTAAACCAAACAGTGGCACATGGCCTTGACTCACCGTTGATTTCCCCGCGCGTTGCGACAACCGCCAGCTCACCAGTCGCTAGTAAGTCTGTGATTTTGACACCGAATATGTGCGTACATCGTTGCCGCGTATGTTTTACCTTAAAACAACATTCTGAAAAAGTCAATATACCTTGTACTAAAAAATACACGTGATTTTGGGTGTGGGGGGGGGGTAGTCTAAAACCTCACCACATATCACCAGGGAGGGAGGGGGTTAAAAAGTTGCTAAAAAACATCACGTGATTAATGTATCTTAAATATTTTACTCTGGTGAGAGGTATTTGTATTTTTGAATAAAGTAATACAATATCCTTGAGATAATTATCGGCAAACCTTTACTAAATTGACAAAAGCTTTGGGCTTTTTTTGTAACGGAATTTGCTAACCAGTCCTTTTATTTTAAGATATTTTCACTAGTAGGTACTCATCCTGTTGAAGAGGCATCTGCTCACAACCCAGTCTCCTGCGACCTCTGAAGGCTTGACTCCATCGAGAAAAAAACACGAACAATCGCTTGAGCCACACTAGGAACATTGAAAACTTTGAACAATTTGTGTTTAAAAACCCTGTGTTCAAGCTTTACCAAAAAGAGGAAAACATTCCTCTCGCGGGTGAAGCGGGAAGGCAGGCGGGGCCGGCGGCCGGGGGGAATAAGTTCATTTTTTTACGGGAGCCGCACCAAGCGGTTGTTAATACCTAATTATGACTTTAAATTGTAAATAAATACTGTCATAATGGATGATTATTTCTTTCGTGAACTCACTTGTAAATAAAGTCTATTAATTTATAAATCGGTTTCAGAGACATGGAAGAAATTGAACAATTAAAATAGGTATTCTATTCTTACTCCCTAATAAATAAATACCCATTAAAAAAAATCGAGATAGGTAGTTAGGTCTAACTTGAAATTTGAGTATTTAAAATTTACTAAACCTTTATACTTCGTCTACAATCTTATCGCTAACTTTTGACGTTACTCGACTTTTGACGTTTGAATTCTGAATACTAATAATGTTATTAATTACGCATTCGAAATTCTTAAATACTAACTTTAGGTCATAATAATCAATATTAGTCGTAAATCTCTCCTGATAAATAAACATCTATTAAAATATCTGTGTTTTCTCCCTGATGTAGCTTCTCTTCTTCATTGGAACGCATTTTAACATTTATTTAAACGCTAAACGTCAAACGTCAAGTGTTCAGTGCTTACGCATGGACAGGTCCTTACCACAGGCCACTGGCAAAATTGTGTCTGACCGCGCGAACTTCACACCAATCTTTCAAACCTTGTGTCAACAAATGGAAGAGACGAAAAACAAAAAATGTTTATAGTGTTTTTGAAGCGATTGTTCATGTTTTTTTTCTCACTGGAGTCAGGCCTTGACATGAACATTTGGTTACACATTTACCTGAACATTATTATAAAAAAAAATTTTTGTTTTCCGTCTCCTCCGTTTGTTGAAACATTGGGGAGAAGTGGCCACACATTTTGTCTAGTGGTATATGGTAAAGACATAGCTATCCACTGAATACTTGACGTTTGACATTTACGTAAACGTCAAGATGAGTTCCGATGAGGAAAAGATGCTAGATCAGGGGAAAACCAGAAAACCGAGATTTTATATATTTTTTAATAGATATTTATTTATCAGAAAAGATTTCTGGCTAATATCGATCATTACACGACCTAAATGTACCATTTTAGAATTTCGCCTATGTAAATAATTACGTAGACGTCCAAAATGTTAAGTTCTGAAGTAGAAGAGATTCTGACAGTTTTAGCGATGAGATTGTAGTTGCTACATGTGAGTATCAGGGAGAAAACGTAGATTTCATTTATTTTTCAGAAATTAAGAATAGAACACGATTGGGCGATTTCTTCCGTGTCTCTCAAACCGATTTCGAACAATTTGGTTTAATTATACTAATGTGCTAGAAAAATTTCACCAGAAATACGGATTGGTATTACATTAATATTTCTGGCTTCTAGCATTCGTACAAGACCTACAATAGTACAAATTTACCATTCAAGAATTTCAAAATAACGTATTATTATAAATTTTATTGTTACATAGGTTTATGGGCCCTCTACATATAAATTAATAGACTTTATTTATAGCTGAGTTCACGTTAGAAATAATCGTTCATTACGACAGTATTTACTTACAATTTATTAAAATATTAAATAATAGGCTCGCTCAGTTGACATAACCTTAAAAACTCGTTCGATTTATTCTCCATGACTGACCACATCGCGTGGCTGCTGTGAAAAAATGAACTAATACCCTTCTCTGCTTTCTCCGCTTCACCCGAGAGCAGAATATTTTCCACCGGTTATGCATCATTGCATCTGCAAATAAGAATTGTTCAAAGCCACACCCCCGTTTATAGTAATGTTCAAGCAAATGTTCATGTCGAAGGGCGCAGGAGATAGACCAGTTTCAGAATCTCACTTCAAAACTGTATTGGGATTCCTTAAATAAGGGTCGAATCAGTTCAGAAGAGTCTAACTCGGACCTTATACCACAGAGCCGGATTGTTCACACGACGCCTAGAATATTTTAAATTACAATACAAAAAGAAGGGCGCTGTCGTCTATGACTTGATTTTCCCTACTTCTTGCGCGAATATGTCGACTATACAGGATGTTACAAGACGTACTTGACTTACTTTAACCAATATTTCCTGACATTATTATATAAATGGAATGTTGGTCTCCGGTGACATTTTTATGTTTGTGTCAACTTAAAACATAAGCAGGGAGGCGGGTATGGGTACCGCCGCCCATTTATTGGATAACCAACATCTCTGCCATAGGTAGCCACAAGTGGTTCGCTACGTTTGGTGACTCAGCAAGAGTGCCCGAATTCATCGAGTAAGGGTTTTGGCGGCGGATGCGTCTGCCCACCAACTGCGTGGCAGGCCGGATCGGGATAATAGTGAAGGGAGACCTTTTGATCTCTCCAACAGGACTCTCTCGGAAAATCACATTACACCGCAGTGGGAGGGATGGAATCATACGTCCGTCACTCTTGAACTCACTGACCCCCAGATTCCTACCCACCCCTCATAATTTTTTCTTTCCCAGAACATCCTCCCATTCCTTTCCTAAAAATACTCTCCATACAGCATCCCCAAAGATGATGTAGGCCCTGAGGTGAATTATTTTCTTCAGGGCCTCCTGTGTGGAGCTTTTGTAAAAAAAATCAATAGATATTGGACAGTGGTTGAGGGGTTAACTCGCATGAGTGACCGCTGATGACATGTGAAGAAAGTGTTTTTGTTTGGTTTTGAAGATAAAAAATAAAAATAAAAAAAGTCACTGCATACCAAAATTTTGTATAATATAATATTATTTATTTATTATAATGGCCTACCTATAGACTTCTATAAACTACATATGTAGTTAGGTACCTCAAAATGAGACTAAGGTGAAAATACAGGTAAAGTCCTAAGTATTTTATAGGTCTGTCTGTCTGTCTACGCGATCATCTGATTTTAAACATGTGATTACATCAATATATAATTCACGTTGTTGATTTCTTGTCATTAAAAAAAAAAATTGTTTGTCTGTAAAGTCGGTTTACGAACGTTACTTTTACGTGATAACGTCATATAATAACGATGGAGTGGAAGGAGATAGATGCGTCACAAGCCGAACGCTTAGGCCGAACGCTTGTTTCGCGCTACTAATTTCACGCTAATAATTCACCTCAGGGCCTACATCATCTTTGGGGATGCTGTATGGAGAGTATTTTTAGGAAAGGAATGGGAGGATGTTCTGGGAAGGAAAAAAGTATGAGGGGTGGGTAGGAATCTGGGGGCAATGAGTTCAAGAGTGACGGACGTATGATTCCATCCCTTCCACTGTGGTGTAATGTGATTTTCCGAGAGAGTCCTGTTGGAGAGATCAAAAGGTCTCCCTTCACTAGTATCCCGATCCGGCCTGCCACGCAGTTGGTGGACAGACGCATCTATTTTATTTTATTTATTTATTTTTTTTATTTTTTATTTATATACATAAATATTTCAAAACGAAACAAAACAAAATGGTACTTTGTCTATCCAACTGGGAAGGATTCCCGTTTCAGGATAGGCAAATTGCATTTTTAGTTCATAATATTCTTAACTGTCCAAATAACTATTGAGAACATTAAAAATTGCATCCTGAGCGTAGGAATAGATTTTTTATGTCCTTGAAAGAGTCGCAAAGTATCTATCGTCGAGATTAGGACAAACCTCATCCTATGAACCCGGGCACCCCTGCTAAGTCACCAAGCGTAGCGAACCACTTGGGGCTACCTATGGCAGAGATGTTGGTTATCCAATAAATGTTTCCCACGCTCGGCTCAGGCGGAACGTGACAATGAGTCATGCTTTTTCGTGAGTGCAGCCGGCGTACATCGATTTATAAGACGTTATCAATTCAAAAAGGTTCAAAAAAGGCGCGAAATAAAAGTAGTTTTTCGGAATGTTCGTTGCCTTATGATTTATTATTTCATAATACAAATTTATTATTCAGACAAAATAAAATTTAAAAGTTATTACAGATTTTGCGCTATTTCATGCAAATTAATTAGTAAAATACAAATTAATTAATAACATTAATATTAGTTTTAAAATAACACGTTGATTAAAATATCGCCACATTAATAAAAAAAATAATATACAAAGATATTAAAAAACCTGAAAACCCAGCCAAAGTCAAGTTTTTTATCAATCAAGGACTATATGAAAATTATAAAAATAAAAAAGGTACTAAACCAAAACCTTGCGGAATACAAAATGTTCTAGTTTCAATCAATCAGGTAATTCTAATAACTATTTATCTATCAACAATATGAACTGAAATAAAACATTTGTGCAATGTGATGCACGAATATACAATTTTCGTAACCGGTATTTGATCTCAGGAACTTCCATTTCTGGTTGATTGTTGAAACCATTAAGCTTCTGCGATAATCTCAACACCCTCCGCGTTCCTTCAATAAAATTCGTGCTTTTTAAATTTTTAAAACTGGCAGAATGTCTAAATTAAAAGTTCAGTCAAAAGAAATGTTCCGGTCATTACCTTTATTTGAATGAATTTGTATCAAGCATTCAAAATTGATGGTACATTATCAAATAATGAATGATAGAAGAGCTGTTAGTTATGGAATTTCATTAAATCAAAGAAGAATTCTACAAAACAAATTTATTTTAAGCAAAAAATATTTTCACATTACATATTCAAAGAAACTCGATAATATAAGCTTCAAGTTAATTAAAAGTAATTTGATCAATTTATTATTGTGACGATATTGAAATGGAGCATATTATTCAGAATCATCCTTTGATTTATTAATATATTTTTATTTTATGTGATCAGACGAAGTTGTATCGGTTTTCCTGGGGCCTGGGTTCGAAGTCAGGGGCGGATCTTCTCAGGCGCAGTCCGGATGATTCGGGCTCGTTCTCGGAAGGTCCCATGCTCAGGAGTTCGCAGGGAACCATCAACTGAGAAAAAGAAAAACACATGAAACGGCTGAATTGTCCAAAAGTTTTTTTTCTGAATCAGACTTAGACAATGATCCGAACAATCTGCAAGAAAGAGCTGAACAATCTGCTTGAAAAAGGATTGGAGAAGGATGGAAAGACCTGATGACTTGAGTCAAATGAGTAGGGACTGGATCCATCGGAAAACATTTGCGAAGGGGGTAAAATGCTAAGTTGGGATAATACAGCACCGTGATAATGATGAAAAAATAGAAAAGAAGAGGGTAAAATGTTACTTTCATGGATTGAAATGAAATATGACTAAATAAGGTAAATCTCGTGGTTCAATGGACCACTTTCAGTTGTAAAAGACACGATTGAACATATTGTCAAAGATTTATTTCAAATTGAGTCTTCTCTCGAGAAGAACCAAGTATAATTGTCATAAACCGTTTATCAGATCAGTGTTGATCTTCCACTTAGAAAGCTGGTTTGTGTAACATAAGGGTTTGAATTTCGGGGTAGTTTTGTCTACGTGCCTTACAGGGGTGTTATCAATCTAGTTGAGTCAAACCGCGTGGAGATACGTTGTATGTGGTAAGATTAATACTCAAAGTTGACACACTACGGTCGATGTATAACGGTTGAACCATCCAAATTGAGTGGCCTGTAAGGGGTTTTAGGCTGCGCGTATTGGGCTGTGCTTTTGTGTGGGCTTCTTTCTCCATCATCAGAACAAATGTAAGCTAAAAATCTATCTTTACCTTCTCGTTCAGAGGCTTTCCCTGCAGGATGTATCGCAGCTTCTCAAGCTGGCAAGGATTGGCGAGCAGCTTGTCGATCAGGCTGAGCTCGTAGATGCCATTTCCGCCACCCAGCCCGTTGCGTTTGCCATTGGTCCAGCCGCGGGAGTACTGGAAGGTCTGCCCGTCGGCAGCCGATAGGGCGGCGAGCACGGCCGTGAGGAACACGAAACAGGCGAGGTTGGAGTTCATCTTGACGGCTGAAAATGTTGATCATTGATTGATGGTTGTCAGAGAATTGATTCTTTTTTTAAAAGAAAACAGTAATATATCTCACGGAGATCCAACAGGTAGATGTTAGTCTGCCAATTCGATTACTAAGCTTAGCTTGGAGATGCCAGATTAAAAGCCCCATCATATGAGTCTTAACACGAAGCAACAACGTGGCAGATATTTTTGATAACTGAAATGACAGAATTGCCCTATTCATGTCGTCTGCAAAAAATTGGTTGATATTTTGAGGGAGGGTTAGTGTTGGATTCGCAGAAAGTTAGAGAATCTAATCTCTTACAAATAAATAACAGGAAAAGGTGTGGTTGTGGTTTAAGAGCATATTGACGGCTGGAATCATCGTAATTGATGGATGGGTTGTTACGTTACAAAATAGACCGCCAATATAGAGGCGCGCGCACTACCCCCTCCCGCGAGCGACAAACCGAGCGGCCGCTAGACGCGCCGCTCACGGCAAGCCCTCAGTCTTCAGCAAGCGAGCTTACAGGGCCCACGTTCCGCACGAACATGGGCGACACCAGTTCAGTTTCGCCGTTTGTGCGCTTCCGGTCCCCGATGGACGGTGCGTAGACTGAGAGAATCAAGCGCGTGAAGCCGCTGTTGGCCCATAAACCAAACGTGAGTCAATTACCATGTTACCCTTTGTGTGCAATTAAATGTATTAGCCCTTACCACGCGTGATAGAGAGGAGAGACGGACATTCAAACTAACTTTCAGCTAGGATCGTTCCTTTTATGTATTATTGTGTCTCCTAGAATTGAATAAACTGTTTATGTGATAACCTACCGTGTTTTGCTTGACGAGGGAGGCCCTGGGAGAATGGAGAAGCGTGAAGTTCCGAACCACAAGCACTAGCCTTGAGGTTACGAGGAAATCCTGCTTGCACCGAATCCTGAGCTAGTTTTTATTTGGGGCAGATACAGCAGCTAATTGTATTAAATATGTGGGAGCTTTCTCCAACCCTGCCGATAGCATCAGCACGCCCGTTGACGCTAACAGGGTGTTGGAGAATGAAGTAATTGACCTTTTGAAAAAAGATTGTGATAGAAATTGCTCACCGAAACTGAACTTGTAGATGAATATGAACTTGTAGACCCTGTCTGAATGAGGCATAGAAACGATTGACAAGTCGGATATTCGTCTTGCCGGTTGAGGATATCAGATCCATTAGGGTGGTCATTTTAGGGAGGTACACGATCGCATTTACAAAAAGTTAAGGTTGTAGGTTATGTTTTGCTGAGACAACAAGAAACTGCATAGGTTGAAGCTGGAAAGCTAATACGATCTTTTGAAAAAAGACGGTGTCGGGTTTAGCGTTAAGCTCACTCAAGCGCCCATCTGAGCCATAAAGACGGTATTGAAGGAAGATGATCACCATGAAGATGCACGTCTGGAAAGATGAAAATTATTGATCGGCTTGGAAGAGACGTTCTGTGGAAGAGACGTTCTGTGGAAGGAGGGCCTAGGAGATGTTAGGTCATTGGAGGTCACTGGTATAAGTAACAGATGGTTACTCCTTCAGGGCTCTCGCAAGGACTCTAATTTTTTTTTAAAGAACGAAGCTACATTTAATTCAGAACGAATCTAGACCTCCAGTGTCCCTGCAAACGTTGTTGGTAAGCAGCATACAAGTGCTTAGCGGGAAATACAAGATAAAATATGTGTTAGTATGATAAGATACAGACAAGGCAATGGGACAGGTTGGTGACAGTCCACGAGGCGGCAAGCGCTGGGTGATTGCATCCAGCATATCCTACAAGCACATGTATGGGAGGAAGACACAGTACACAAATAATAAGGGCATGGCAAACGGGTGGGAGGCCTCTCCAATCGATTGGCAGTTCCACAAGACGTTCGGTCTAGCCGTAAACCACACTCAGCTTCCGCGCCCCTCAGCCGGTTCCTCGGTGATGCCTCAAAGAAAAGTAAATGGGAGATTGGAGGAAAATGTTAGGTCAGATCAATGGGTATCAAATGACCACGTTAAAGATCTCACGCGTTCACGTAGAAAAGATCGAGAGGCATTATATTCATTTCAAAAGGCGCCAAAATTCAGGCTCCCCCAGGCGCCGTTTGGGTCAGGCCGAGTTGAGTGGACACCCTAATCCAATTATTATTTTGTTTGAGCATTAATGTAATTTTAAAAAGAATAAAAAACGTAACATTAAAATTCTACAATGTCATCATTGTATGAAATCATTCAATCAGATCAATTCTTTGTAAATTTGTTAAAAATTCAAAGTCAAATAAATACATTTTTTAAATCGACGGAAGGTCGGTCTTCAAACAATATTACATAAATATTTTCTTAGGATTTAAGTGAGAAACATCTTTTCACAGTGTTTCGTGGCCATCTCAAATAATATCTACAAATGATTTTGAATAGAAACTACATTTTTTTACAAAACATTCAGTTAACAAAAATATTTTTTGGAATAATATCTAAGCTTTGTTATTTTCGTATTTATAAACAGACTGTTATTATATTATTTAAGCCCCTATTAATACTTAACGTCCACGATACAATCAGGTTTATTGTGACCTTGGAGCAATAATGTGTAATTTATTGTGATTGATCAAACCAACATATAGAGATAAAACCCCATACCAATATGATATTTGCAAAATCCATCATCTATGGTCAGTTACCAACATATTCCGACAGACGATTGATAAATTTTAACGATAAGTCGATATCGGATAAGTTTCGGTTAACTGTCAATATGCACATATTTTTTTAACGGTTTGAACTAACGAAGCTCTAAGAATTGAAAGAAGGCTTACATGCGATCCATGGCTCCGGGCGGGGGCGGTTGGGACTCTTGATAAATATTTTTTAAGAGAAATTGGGCATTCAGTGGGGTTATAGATGTATTTAAAAAAATAATTTAAAAAAAAAATAAAAAGAATGAAGCGAAAAACCGAAAAGAACATTAAAACACCTCCAACAGCTTTGGAAAATTTTCGGGGTAAAAGGGAACTGCGGGCGAGAGTTACAAACTAGTTCTAAAAACTTTATTGAAATTTTCGATACTATCGGTGTGTGTGTGACTTCTTTAAAATTATTTGCCCATACCAACGTAGGTACTAGGCAGAGATTTATTGTGAAAATTCATTTTTCAAAAAGGCATTATAGGTAAGTACCTATCTTAATTTAATTTTCCAACACCGCCTACTTGATATTCAGATATTTTTTAAGCCACGCATTATTTCGAATCATAGATTTGAATATATTTATAATAAACCGATATGTGAGCAAATTGAATAAAATTACTTCAATCACGTTCAAGACACTTTTATTTTAGGAATGTGAATTATTATTTAAACGCCGTCGTTCAGTGCAGCTTGAAATATCGCTGGTATTTCATATATTTACGTTTTCATTTTTATTTTTTACTTTTTTTTATTTTTCCCCAAACACAAAGTTGGATTTTGTACGATATTTGAAGGGTAGGAATATTCTTATCTATTTTCGAAAACAGAACAATTGATTTGTCAATTTTAATGATTAGTCGAAATTTGAAACATTTTTTAAAGTGCGTAACTCATGGAGAAACTGAAAAAAAAACCAGTTGGCGACTCAATCGCTATCCACAGGAAAGGAACTTGTGAATTTCATTGGTGGTCTGCTCACCAGGCAGTTACCATGGTAGCGGCTCACGACCTATCAAATTTTAGAGTAATTTGCGATATGTCAGATCAAAAAAATGTCGATTTTGTTCAGGAGTTCAGGATGCTAAGAAATTGAGTTGTGCCGTGAACTGAGTTGCCAACCAGTTTTCGGTTTCACCATGACGGGGGATCCATCAGTCTCTCAGGACGTACTATACAGTGCCCGCAGATACTTTGATAGTACACAACTGCTGGCCCTGTAGTGCAGGTGCGTCCCACTGTTCAATTTGGCAGGCACCTCTGGTCTGGAGCCCCAAAATACCTGAAAAACCTTTATAGTATGTGCAGAAACGGGCGGTCCGTTTGGTAGATTCCCCTATCTTAACAAGCGGATTGCAATCTTTAAAGCATATGCGTTAGGTACCTATGTATGCTGTCTTTGTTTTACTGGTATTACAATGGAAGATGAGGGACTAGCGTCCCTTCGGCACCGTTGCATAACTGCATAGTCGAGAAATACGCCAAATGCTTGCCCAACATATGTACACGGTTGACATTTGTCATATGAGGACGGGTCGCTTCTACGACTCGTTCTGTTCAACAGCTCGGCTTTGGAATGATTTGATGAAAAGACCCTCCACACACCATCTTCGTAGATGACATTGACTCTGAGGGAAGTTATTTTCTTCAGGAACTGCTGTGTGGAGTTAATGTAAAAAAGTGAGATTTATCGTAAAAGGTGAATAATAACAATTGTGACATTGGAAAAGAAGATAAAACTTATAAATATAAACGAAACAGAACGAGACAAAGACAAATATAAAGGTAACGGTATCACTGGGACTACAACTGGGACTCGAACCCAGGATCTCTTAGCTTACCTGGAGACAGCGCCTTAACCACTCGGCCATTGGACATATATTTTCTTCTAATTTTTTTTAATGATTACAAAGTTCTTTAATGAATTTATTTGTAACCTAGATTGTGTCTTGGATAAACATTTCCGATTTTATTTTTATTGAAATCCTGTTGACTTTTTCTAAAAGTATTTTATTGGAATACATTTTAAAGGTTTTACTCATCAATGAAAAACATTAATTTATATTGATACGTATAACGAGTAACACAGTACACTAGTACACGTACACTACATAACGAGTTTTTTGATTTTATTCTTTCTTTTTAATGCTTTTATTAAGTCGTTTGTAATTTATTTTGTTATTCTATTGTCATATTTAATAAAAGAAATAAAAAAATCATTTCTTTCTTCAATGTACTACGACTAATATTAAATAAACACACGCTTGTAAATGGCACTTAGTGCCGTAAATTTTAAATAAATAATTAACTTTCAAAAGTTAGTCCAACACATTAAACAATGACTGTACGAGCTATTTGCAGGTTAATTATGAAAATTTATTTTCCATGGTTAGGTAGGTAAATAAACTTTTTTTTTCTGTCTCCCCTAATATCAAAATTTTAAAACTCATGTTATTTTTTATTCAAAATTCCTATGTTCAACGTATTTGAAAACTTTTTGAAGATCGTTGAATACACCTACTTCACATCAATTCATTACAAAGTTTCTATGCAATGTAGCATAAAGGTTTTGAAATTTAAAGCTTGAAGCTTTCGATTTATAAGGAATTTTCCTTTACAAATATTTAATAATTAAAGGTGTGTCGTTTGAAAGAAATTGAATAATTCATAAAATTTTATATACAGGTCCTGTGAAAGTACAGTTTAACTTCGATTATGATCCAAGTACTGCGAAATAACCGAAAAAACCGACCCATTATGAAATAATAACACAGCTTGAATAGAACTATCGCATAACTTGAATTTTATCTTTGAAATTTGACAATCATTCAAATTCTGAGAAACAACACGTCCTAAGAGTTTATTTTTGTAGGGAAAAAATATTTATCTGTATTTACGTTAATCAGAGTGAAATATTAATTATATAACATGCATTATTAACCTAACCTAACCTAACAACCTGCTCAAATTTTGCGAAAAATTCATAGAATACAATCTTCGATCAAGAATACAATGTATAAATTTTCCATAAGTAGAACTATAATAATGTTTTTTAAGGCCACACTCCCCGGCGCAAAAAGAAGAAGATGGAGAGCTATGAAATTACGAATGTTGGACAGAGCGCGCTAATATTTTCAATGATAAAATTGAAGTGAAAATTATGAAAATGCTTAATAAAACATGACTCGTTTAAAATAGAGCAAAAATCTCGTGGAACGTATTTTTTCACAAATATAACTTGTAAAATAATAAAAATAGACTTGTTTTAAATAATTTTCGGAGCATATTTTGCGATTTTTTTCTATCGAGGGAATTTCATATAATTTACGTTTCGGCGTGGAACGTTTCTAGATATTATCTTCAAAAATAACATATTTTTTTTTAAGAGCTTAAAAATTTCAAATGTTTAAGGGAGATATGTAAGAAATCGGTCAAAATTCGAATAGTGGACCCTTAAGGTGGGCTCGAATATTTAATCAACAAGTCAAGTGTTTTAATTTAAATATTATGAAATCTTGAATAATATTATCAAACAGTATGGCCTTCCGTCTGCGTGGTTGAATTTCAGAACCCGACTGGGGTTGCATGTCTGACGCCACGCTTTACGAGTCGCGCCACAAATAACATCTGTGTACGTAGAGTTTCAAAAGAAGCTACCGTTTTAATTCGGTTTTAAATTAAAAAAATTGTCACAAGATGTCGCCACTTCAGTCGGCAGGTTGGTGTGGACGTGCCCCAGGCAAGTATAAGTACTACGATTTAGTGAACCAGCAGTATCCCTCCGAATATGGAAAGATTGACGGCAATACTCAGTTGTGTCAAGCGGCTATATATTACATGTGACGTCTTGCCCGTCTCGGTTACTTTGTCCCGGTCACTGGATGACAGTGGATCCGAGGAACAGGCTGTTTTGGAATCAGTTCCCATTGCATTTATAAAGTGGTCACAAACACTAACCGGGCGAAGCCGAACCACAAGCCACCCGCAGGGCCTAGCAGCAAAACCTGCGAAGCGGGTTTTTATCTGCTAGTAAATTATGAATGTGTTATATTGATGAAGACATAGAAAAAAAAGGTTACGGTCGCAACTGGGATTCGAACCCACGATGTCTGCCTTATCGGGATTAATTATTTTACATCATTTTGATTGAGATTTCTAAAATTGAGACATGAGATCGACAAAAAAGACGAAATATGATTAGGTTTCAATGGGCGTGTAGTTTAGTACACTGTGCCGCTAAGTTAGAGAATTCCTGGGTTCGGTTACCAGTTACCTTTGTTTCGTACGGTCATTTAATTAAAATATGCTCCAAAAACCAACTTGTTAGGACGCAAAAATAAATATATTTTATTTTAAAGGACTCAATTTTAATATACTCCACACAAAATGTTAAATAAGTTAAAATATGGTAAATTTTGTGAGCTAAATGAAGAAAAAAAATATTAAATGCGTCAGTAAGGTAACTTTTAGTTATTCTCACCAATCCGCCACCCCAAAAATCGGACTATATTCCAATTATTGAAACCGACGCACAGTTAATAATCACGATTACCTGCACACGTTGACCCGTGGGAGATCCAAACTCGACAGACATAAAATTACTCGTTCGCGTTTCGAGGTAGTGAGTATTTGCGATGGTGCCATACGTCGCAAACAGCTAAAATCTTTGTTTCTTTAAATTCTAAAAAGACTAGACATTTAGGTACCCAATTAAAATAAAATGAAATCCAGAAAGAAACCTTGGGTTTTATAATAAAGTTACGCTAGTTACCTCAAATTATTAACTGTGCGACGGATTGTAGAGTATGTATACAAAAATGCAAAACATTAAAACAGGCATGAAGTTAAGATGTCCAGCCTTACTTATTAAAAAAAAAACACCTCCCAACCGTTAAATGGTGTTTTAGTCACACATTGAATATAGACAATACATTTTCTGTTTGGAATTATTAATAATAAAAATGTCTTCAACAGCGCTGCGAAAGAACTGGCCACATTGCATTTTGGTACATTTTCAAAAATTAGAAATGTGTAAAAGACATTTAAAATATCTTGGAAAAATTTCAAAATTCGATAAAAAATTATAATTTGTAAGAAACTTACCAAAATGTTCAGAAAAATCAAATTATATGAAATTCCCTCGATAGAAAAAAATCGTAATCCGAAAATTATCATAAACACGTTCATTTCACTTATTTTAGAAGTTATATGTATGAAAAAATTCACAGTCTTGCTTTAAATGCTACTTTAGATGTTCCCCACGAGATTTTTGCTCTATTTTAAACGAGTCGTGTTTTATTAAACATTTTCACAATTTTCGCTTCAATTTTATCGTTTTAAATATTAGCGCGCTCTCTCCAACAGTCGTTATTACATATCTCTCCATCTTCTTCTTTTTGAGCGGGTATAAGGCTCTTTAAAGCATTACGTGAAAAGCGTTATTCCCTAAAAAAATTACACTCGCGCAATAGATCATGAAATATTTTGAATATCACTTTAAATAACTTTCAGAATATGAAAACAAAATCATCTTGAAATAACTGTCGTAAAAAACGCACTTTTTTTTCTATAAATATTTCGACGACGTAGATCGAAAGAGAATAAAAAAACGGAGAAAAATTAATTTAATTAATTTTAAATTTATTTTCCTTTACTGCATTTCAAATTTTTGCTATCGATGTAATGCTAAAGTAACAGTCAATTTAATGTGAAACATTTGCTTCCGTAGCATATTGAACAGAATCTTGTTTACTGTTTGAATAATGATAATAATAGATAATAAATTGATGATAGCCAACATCCTAAAAGAGAAGGCGTCGGATGAAAACGCAGAATTCTTATTTATCGTGATTTATATTGGGTTATCATGCCCTATTGCACTACCTCCTTTTTAGATAACGCTTCGGACAGAATTATAGTGTCCATTGTCAGAGGAGATGTGTAATTACATCATTTAGATTTTTTAACGGATTTATTTTTTAAATTTTCGTAACAACTCATAAAGATCTCAAAAAATCGTTGTCTCTTTTACTATCATAGCTAGAAATATGATCTAAACGGTGTTAGAAAGAGAAAATACCAAGCTTTATATTCAAATCTAATCTAAAATAATTAAAACGTACACACGCATGAAACCATAAATCCCGCACACATTAAAAAAAAAATTATGAAACTTTGGGAATTTTTCATTAATTATTTTTACACGAAACGACAGAAAATAGAGTTAACAGTAATGTTTATAATACATTTGTCTAATAAAAAATATATGTGTTGACATTTTTTTTTCGTTATCAGTAATTTTAGTTAGAAAAAATATTGTCGAGCCATTTTTTAAACTTTCATATTTGCATTTCAAAAATTTTGTATTTCAAAACTTTTATATTTATTTTGAATGATATAATTTGAAAGCATAACTCATCACCTTTCTAAAACAGTTTTTAAATTTTGGAAACGTTCAGATGTATTCAATTTATTTAAATTTTATGGCAACTACTGGAAATATTTTGATATTCTGACAAAATAAGCCCGAGGTCTGAGGGGTTAAATTAAAATAAATAGAAAGAATATGTCATAAGAATATTTGTAGTTAAACATTTTTTTTTAAATTAGTAACCACTTACCAAAACAAGGAACAACTTCTAGAATCCAAAAAGAAGATAATCACAAAATGATTTACTTTGTTGAAACAATTGAGCGAACTTTAAATTTTGAAAAAGTTGATATAATTCACTGATGCTACTGATACAAGTTGTTCTTCTCCCAACGGCTATAAGATGAAGGATGCTTTCTCTGAAGCGGGGAAGGCTTTTATACCGAAGCTTTTAGGGTGGAAATAACTCCCCCTTTTCCAGCGCCTACTGTATAAGGTTCTGGAGGGGGTAGGGGGCTAAATCCCAATGTTTTAAACTCCTCGTGAAGAAATGAAAAGCTTCTGGTTTACATCCTCGTTAGCATTTATTGCTTCAGTTAATGTGCCGCGGAGTAAGTACATATTAATTTGTAGATTGAAGGTATATTTGATAATAAAATGTATTAATATTTATCTACACGGTGTGCGAACATTTTTGCTAACATATAAACAGTTTTCTATCATTTTCGGAGGTGGCATGATGGGTACCGCCGCCCCGGTTGCATGCCAACTGATAATAAAGTCAACTCAACACCTCCTTGAAAAGTTTTTAAAAGCCATGAAAAAAATAATTTTAAATTAGCCGATAACCCTAACCTAACGTAACCTATTTAACCAGTTTTTTTTATCACTCCAAATGACTTATCTAAGATGGTTCTGAGTTGGTTTCATTCCGAGTTGTCCTGACACCCCCGGGAACAAAGCATTGGATATCCAACACTTCTGCTGAAGAGGCCCATTTTTTAACCTGTAAGGATGTAAACGAAAGCTGGAAAAATATTTTACAATTTCTAAAATAACCTAAACCATTCAAATGAGGAAAATAATTCCCCTCAGGGCCTGTCATCTTTGGGTATGCTGTGTGGATGCTTTTAGGAAAGGAAGGAGAGGATGTTCTGGGAAGTGAAAGGGTATGAGGGTGGAAAATGGGGGGACGTATGAATCCATCCCTCCCACTGCATTGTAAGGGGGTGGGTCGAGATAGTCCTGCTGGAGAGGTTCAACGGTCTAACTCAACAAGTTTCTCCTAATCCTGCCAGCCACGCGGTTGGTGGGCAGACCCATCCGCAATTTGGGAGGCGGTTATGTGTACCGCCGCCACGGGATCTATTGGATAGCCAACACCCCTGCTGTAAGTCACCCCAAGTGGTTCACCCTAAGTGTGTTGATTTAGCAGGGGTGCGCGGGTTCACAGATGAGTCTAGATCTTGGCGACGGATGCATCTGCCCACCTACTGCGTGGCGGGCCGGTTCGGGAGAGACTGTTTGAGGGAGATATTTTGACTTCTCCAACCGGTCTCTCTGGGTTAATCGCCTTGCACCATAGTAAGAGAGATGGATTCAGACATCAGTCACTCTTGGTACCACCAATTCCCAGATTCCTATCCACCTTTTTCATTTCCAGAACCTTCCTCTTCTTTCTTACCCTAAAAAATCTCCACAAAGTGTCCTTAAAGATGACGTAGCCCCAAGGGAAAATGTTTTCCTCAGGGCATCCCGTGTGGAGCTAGTGTAAAAAAAAGATCCGCCGCCAAGACCCGGACAAACCCTACTCATCCCAATATGTCTTGAATTAAAATACTGGTAGCCTTAGTTATATATTTTCATCTATTTGACTTACATAACCCGTACAATCATCTATACTAATATTATAAATGCGAAACTGCGTGAGTTTGTTTGTTACGCATTTACACGTTTCACGCATAAACCGATAAATCGATTTCAAAAATTCTTTCGCCAATAGAAAGCTACATTATATGCGAGTAATGTAGGCTGTATATAAATGAAAGCACTTATATTATAAATGCAAAACTGGGTGTGTTTGTTTGTTACGCTTTCACGCATAAATCAATGAACCGATTTTAAAAATTCTTTCACCAATAGAAAGCTACATTACATACAAGTAATATAGGCTATATATAATGGTAAGCTCAGGGGTTATTAAATTATAAATATTAATACATTATTTTTATTATACGTTTTCTGTTGCTAACAAAAGCGAGTTATTGCTAACGTCAGAAAACAAATCGTTGCCGTGGAAACGATATATTAGCGGGAAATCGTAGTTAATATCTATCTTTCTGTACAAATAAAAATGAATCTCCGAAATGATTGCATGACTGCACCAAATTGGATAATTCTTTTTTTCTTTGAGCTCTAGCATTATCAAATTTAGGCAGCATGCGAGCTGTTTGAAATCTGAATGTACCGGGAACGAATGTACGGAATGCGGGAGTGGGGAAGGCGGTGGGGGGAGGGGAGAGGGAGGAGGGGGGGATAATTGATAAGTGCAAGCGCTACAGTAATTTCCCCCTTCTTCTTTCGTATGGTGGGGGGGTCGGAGGGGGACATCTAGGTTTGCAAGCCAGCCTCAGGCGTTGCCCTGTGGACCTCATCAATCCCGCCAAGGAATGAATGGAGCGGGCATTCGTTGAACACATGTTCGGTGGTCTGCACCTCACCGCATTCACACATCTCCGACTTTTTAAGGCCCCATCTATACATCATATGGGCACAACGGCTATGGGAGCATCTTATCCTATTGATGACGGACCAGAATTTGCGAGGCAATGAGAACCCAGGCTGTCTTTCAGTGGGGTCTTGTACGAGATGGACATTGTTCACCTTGACCGATTGCCACTCAAGCTTCCACCTATCTTCTGGGGTGAGAGGTGAATGGAGGAGTCTTTCTCCTTCTGTCCAGAAGGGTTTTCGGGACTTCAAGCGGCATGCCGGGTGAGAGACGACATCATCGTGCAAAGGTATTGCGATTTTTTGCAGCGCCTTCTTGTACTCCTTTAGTGTTGCAATCTCTCGCCTGATATTTGGCGGGGTTATATTTGCAAGTACGGGGAGCCAAGGCAGAGGAGTAGATTTTAACGTTCCGCTTATGGTTCTCATTGTGGCATTAAGCTGAACGTCGGCCATGGAAGTGTGGGCGCTTCTAGCCCATACTGGAGCACATTTCCTACCATGCGAGCGAAGCCGCGGGTAAAAGCTACTCAATATATAATTTTGAAATGGAGGCCAACACCGATCTTCCATACTGCTCATTCTTACTATAATCTGTTTTCCCGTAAACTAAAAACGCCATAAAATACAATCTAAAAAATTGTGATAAAATGTTTCTACAATTTTGATCTAAATCCTGATTCTATTTCACAATCTCCTTTGACCACTATCCAATCAACGAAATGATTTATTCATTACAAACAAATCTTTTAATGTCTGTATTTTTTTTAATCTATCTCATTTTTCAATGAAACTAAAACATGAGTAAGTACAATTGACCGCAGAATTTTAATCAAGCCGATATAAAAACTAATTCCTGATACTTATTGACTTGTATAATAGGATTAATTCATTTATTTGAGAATGTTTTCGAATTCCACAAACGGACGAAACCAAAACAAGCCTGTTAAACCGCAAAAGATTTAAACAAAAATTTTCTGTGTTCTGAGTAAGGGGTGAAATAAGTATTATATTAAACAGTGGCTTTATCCATACTTCCATACTAATATTATAAATGCGAAACTGCTCGAGTTTGTTTGCTACGCTTTCACGCATTAACCAATAAAAAGACTTTAAAAATTCTTTCACCAATAGAAAGCTAAATTATATGCGAAGACTATAGGCTGTATGTGATAGTAAGCTCTGGCGTTATGAAATTATAAATATTAATATATTATATTTGTTATACGTTTTCTGTCGCTAACTAAAGCAAATTTTTGCTAACGTCAGAAAAAAAATCGTTTCCATGGAAACGATGTTGATATACTTGTGGGCTCTATGCTGGTAGGTACTCAGCCCCATGCCTACTGGTCGGCTACTGCTCCAGAAAATTCAAATATTAGAATGTTTGGTTTTTTTGGACAAGCTTATGTTTTGGAATAAATGTCAGATAAGAGTTCCTACATTAAAAATATAAAGAATTTGTAACGATTATAAAGACTGAATAAGGGGCCATCCATAAATTACGTCACACGAATTTCATGATTTTTTTGAAAAGTCAGTAGAATAATACAGAACACGTGGGATATTTTTTTCCATTTTGAAAAGCAATATTATGTTTATACAATATTAGAAGGGACGCAGACAAATCGGTCAAGAAATGTCAATTTCGTGATGAATGGATCAGAATTTTGTATTTTTGGTCAATTTGGGATGGTAACCATTTTAGAAACCTACAACCTAAGGGATGAAATATCTCTCGTATTTGCTAGTAGATTACAAAAATAATTTTTCAGTTTGTTTGGGTATTTTGATCTCAAATCAAAATTTAAGATTTGTATGAAACGGGCCGAAAAGGGCCGCGCAAACGTTTCACTTAATAGTTCACTGATATTTTGTGAGAAAACTATTTTATGCTGAATAAATAATATACAGTATTTCAATTTGGCAGGCGGGAATGGGTACTGCCGCCCCGGGAACCTTTATTGGATAACCAACACCTCTGCCGTAGGTCACCTCAAGTGGTTCGCTACGTTTGGTGATATAGAAAGGGTGCCCGGGTTCATGGGGTGAGGTTTGTCTAGGTTTTGGAGGCGGATGACCAGGCCACACTGAACCCCAGATTCCTACCCACCCTTAAACCCTTTTACTTCCCAGAACTCTCCTCCCCTTCCTTTCTTAAAAAAACCCTCCACACAGCATCCCCAAAGATGACATAGGCCCTGAAAGAAATTATTTTCCTCAGGGCCTCCTGTGTGGAGCTCATTTAAAAAAAATTATATTTAAAACATTGGTTTTAATTTCACTTTATTCGTTTACACCTACATCGTGTTATTTATATTTTAGCAATCAGATAAAGTATACAGATGTACAAAATGAATTTACCTTCGATGAAGTTTAAAATACATCACTCCTATGCTTCGACCAAGTTTATCAAGACGTGCCCTGTGAAATTAAAAATGACGCCAGAAACCAAATAAAACTGGCTCAAGGCCCATTTATGAAAAAGTGCGAGCATTGTTTCGTACTATTTGGATCGCATAGTGCTTTGTGTTTTACCTTTTATCGGTCCACACTGAAACTAATTGCTGTCCCAGCCGTCCTGACGGAATTAATTTTTTCAAACACAAAAATATCCTACTTCCGAATATTGTACAAGGTACAGTCCGCGAACTTTATTTTTGATAATGTAACCAGCTATCTGAATACATAAAAAAAATTATGCCTTACAGATAGCTTTAAGACAGCGTTTTAATAAATGTAATAATATGGACGTCTTATTTTTTTGGCAAGCAAAGTTTCTGACGTCACTTAATCACCCAAATGCTTGTGACGTCACCACACACCGATACTAACACATAGACGAAGGGCTAGCATCACGATATGGCAGTGGTTTTTAAACTTTTTAAAAACGCGACCCAATTTGTATAAAACGGAAACCTATACATTAAACGCAGATCTTAACAAAAAACCGCTGCACTATTCTTCAATTAAGGTCGAAAGTTAACCTATCTTAAGCCATAGCATTCCGAATTTCTACCGTTTTACAACATATTTCTCTAAAACACTTTAAGTTTTTAAGTTTCTAAAAAAATATATGTTGTTTTTGACGATAATATCTATACATTTGCCACGCCGAAACGGTAATTGAATGAAATTCTTCCGATAAAAGAAAATCGTATAATCGTATATTTCGAAAATTATTATAAGCACTTTATTTTTGTTACATTACAAGTTATATATATGAAAAAATCATAATTCATTTTTTTCTTTAGAGCTACGACATTTCCCGCGAGATTTTGGTTCTATTTTAAAATAGTTTAAACGAGTCATGTTTTATTAAACATTTTCACAATTTTCGCTTAAATATTATCGTTTTCGCGCTCCCTCTAACATTCGTATTTACATATCTCACCTTCCTCTTCTTTTTGAGCGCTTACTAACGGGCTTTAATTAACTACGATTTTCTGTCATTTTTTAATTATTACCTATACACAAAAAAAACTTAATGATTGAGCAGCTGATTCGAAACTTTTAAGAAAGATTATAGTTTTCGGCTAAGACATTTTGCAAAACAGAACAGAAGCCTTTGAATATTTTTAGCGCAATTTTTTTGATATTTTTTGTAGTCAAAAGTCCGGAAAGCAGTAAAAGGGCTTGCGGGCTGCTGGTTGCTCATCACTGTGTTTTTTTTTTTTTTACATTAACTCCACACAGGAGGCCTTGAGGAAAATAATTCCCCTCAGGGCCTATGTCATCTGGGATGCTGTGTGGAGGGTCTTTTTGAGGAGAGGAAGGAATGAACATTGGTCTTGAAGAGACCCATGTTGTAGGAGGGAGGAAACACAGATGCCGGCAAATCATTCCATAGCCGAGCTGTTGAAAAGAACGAGTCGAAAAAACGACCCGTTCTCATGTGACAAATGGCAACCGTGTACATATGTTGGGCGCATGTACATATGTTGTACATATGTTAATGATAAGCGACCAACTTGGGTAGCCCACTGTGCGCGGGCGGTAAAAGGGTCAATTTTGCGTAATTATTTTCAAGCAAACGATGAATGGATTTTTTTTTATTTTAAAACTCATGATCAATATATACATATACGGGACTGCGTACAAGTTTTTGTACACGAATCTAAAGTATGGTTTGCAGTGTACACCGCTTTCAACAGGACACTTCGACGAAATTGCTGCTTGGTGGTTGACAACGAGCCATACGGTTCATCAGAAAAATAAAATTTAAAAATTATCAGACGCATCCGCCGCCAAGACCCGGACAAACCTCAATCCATGAACCCGGGCACCCCTGCATAGTCACCAAACGTAGCGAACCACTTGGGGTGACCTATGGCAGAGGCTTTGGTTATCTAATAAATAGTTCCCGAGGCGGCGGTACCCATACTCGCCTCCGAAATTGAATCGCTTGTCATAATAAAGTAAAAAAATATTTTTGTCTAATTAAATTTATGAATGTCTCGCGATCCCCATTTTGAAAACCATTTTTACACAACACAGCTTGTCGAAACGTCACGCATGCAAAACGTGATCACCTATTGAAATGTTAGTTCGACAAATCACACAATGGGATTAGTCGGTGCTCAGTTTTATATTGCCGAGAATTCGCATGCAAGACGGCGGAATTCGAAGGAGAGTTGTATTGCGAAATTACTGATACTTGTGGTTATTTTTTTCTGATTTTTACTATGAGACGGCTTGTCTAGGGTATACTAGGTCAATGCTCCTATGTTAAAAATGAATAGAACTTGGAGAAATAAAATCCTTGAAAATATTTAATTTTAACATCCTGTATTCCAATAAACAGATTCTTCCAAGACTTTCAGTCTACAAGATGTATGAAAACCTGATGTGTCACAAACATAACAAA
This sequence comes from Glyphotaelius pellucidus, assembly GCA_936435175.1. Taxonomy (NCBI): domain Eukaryota; kingdom Metazoa; phylum Arthropoda; class Insecta; order Trichoptera; family Limnephilidae; genus Glyphotaelius; species Glyphotaelius pellucidus. The sequence goes on along the minus strand of OW386558.1, from coordinate 24,219,512 downwards.
TCTGAATGCTTCGAATTTAAGCCCATTTTTACGACCCATGTGTAGAATTTAAAGGTTATAATTAAAGTTGTGACGATCGGGGAAAATTTCCCCCCAGAGTACCTACCAAGTATCTAACCAGCGAATTGAATAAGAGTACCTAATTAGGTATTTGGTTTCAAATAATAAATTTACTTATAACTTATGACGGCCGGCGTAGTCCAGCGGTAAGGCGCTTGACTAGCATTCCGAAGGTCGCGGGATCGAATCCCGGCGTGGCAAATAAATTTTATTTTATTAATTTGTGTTATTTCACAATTTATTCATTTAAAATAATATATAGTATATTTGCGGCACGTTCCAGAGTGGAAGATACTCTCAGTATCGCCCTGGTGTAAGACCACCGTTCAGAATTGAAACGTTGATTGAAATGGCTTTAGCCGTGTTTGGTGATCATATCTGGATAGCCAGGTACTTCCCACCTTCCTCTTTCTCATCTCCTTCCCCTCCCCTCTACCTTCACCTTCGCAACATACCCCAATTGGGGATGCCATAGTCTCGCTGGCTTCAGACGGGAGCATTTGGGACTCTTGTGCGGTATTCATGTAAAAAAAAAGGTATGTAGAAGTAATTAATGTACCTAATTAGTCCTTCATCAATCGCGTCATCATCATCATAATCGCCATCATAATGTGTCTTTTATCTTTTAGTTTTTTATGGGAATAACTCTCTTTTATGATAATTTTTGAAGATGGTTTCCATCAGTGTAATATATCACAAAAAAAGAAGATGCAAGAACAATGCAAATAATACAACTTAATTCGAAGGTTATTATAAAAAAATGGTTATTCTAATTGTATTTTAATTTGCGAGCCTGGGGCGTGTTAATAATCTCAGAACTCTCAAAAGTATGATTATGAATCTACATTGCGCGGACAAAATATCACAAAAAATAGCGGTCTCACAAAATCTCAAGGGAAAAGACAGACACAATAACCTTGATTATAGATCTCTGTGACGTGGGAGGCCTTCCAATAATTTCCATCCACTTAAATTAATCTCAATACAATTTTTGTAATTTTGAAATATGCACAAGTCAGTTGTCAACTTTACACAACTAGATTAGAAATCACAATGAATTGAAAGATTTTCAAACCACCCGATAATGTGATATTTATTCACTGGTCACAATAATACTTTCAACTAAAAACATTTCTAAAACTGCATTATTTCTAGAAAGGACAAGTGAGCGCCATCTCTGATTCATTTGGTGGGGCATGATGATTTTAGCACTTTTTTCAAACAATAAATTTAAGTGCCTCTGAAAATCCAAAGAAATCACCAAAAATCACCACTTTTGCAATATAAATATTTTAATTATTTTTCGAACAAACAAAACAAAAAAAAATTACAATGCCCAACCTCTAATAAAAAATAATATTTATTTAGACTTTTAGAAAAAGGCCAACAGACATCCCACATAAATAAAATCGGAAATCTTTAACCGAGACACTATCTAAGTTGCGTACCAGTTCTTCGGACATTTGTTATTATTTAAAAAACTATTAGCTGCCGAAAAAATTGGAAAAAATAAGTCAAAGATAAAATTGTTAATTCTGTATTTGAAATAGGAGATTATCAAAAATTACTTAAAAATAAGAGGTCTCGGTGACCGAATTGGTTAAGGCGCTCGTCCGGTAAGACGAAAGATGCGACCGCTAGCTTTTATTTTATTTTTTTCCCCTTTCATATTTTTGTTTAGATTTATTAGTAAATATTATATTCTTCAATGATAATTATTTATCGAAGTAATAAGTAGGTACAGTAGAATCATTTTAAATAGATTCTTACCTACATTAGTATCGCAGAACTTCTGCGGAATAAGAGGGGACTTGGGGCGGTTGTTTCAAACTATTTCGAATCAGTTTAAAAAAGTGGTGATTGAGTAAAATAATGTGAAACCGGTCAGGCATCAATGTATCAAATATCACCGCCGGCAGTTTTAATTCAGGTTTTAAGTGGGGTTAACTCCGACGAGAAAAACCAACAGATTGAGGACATCTTGTCTTTTTTATTACAATGGCTCACAAACTTATTACAGAGTTGTAAAATAATATGGTAAAGTCTGAACAACAACAATAACACCTTGATCTATATATGTAGGTATAACTCTTAAGGCCTTCGCTCACGGAGAAATTGAAATGAAACCAGTTGTCAGCGCAATTCGAAATTCGTGAGCGCTACCATGGCAACCCGTTAACAAGGCAACTGAAAAGCAACACAAGCAAAAGTGCTGGTGCGTTGACAACTGGTTTCATTTCAGTTTCTCCGTGAGCGAAGGCATTTACTTGTAAAAAGGGGTCAATAATTTTTAATAAAAATACCAATTTTGCTTGTGACTCTGTCTGTCTGTAGCTTCAGTTCAAGAAACTCTAGAACTGTTGCTTTAAATTTAAATGTAATCATTTTTAAAATTGGATATGTTTATCGAGAATTCAGACATGCAATAAAGTATATTCGTACTTGTGTCGCAATATTTTCAACAGGAAAAAGTATCTGAAGGCTCTCTACGGTTCGCCCGGCTTCTGAGAGGCCAGCTTAGGCACGAAGGATTCGGTGGAGCCTTCGTGCCTAAGCTGGTCACTTAGTCCATCCGCTCACTAGAGGCAACTGAAAAACCAGTTGGCAACTCAAGTCGCTAACCTGTGTATTTCAATAGCGGTCTGCACACTATGTAACTTATCAAAGACCAGTTTGCAACGCCGACGCAACCAGTCACTCGCAACTCGCCGTGCTAGTCGCCGGCGCTTTTACATTTCCAGGTTATCATGGCTGCTCCTCAAGAGCTGTCAGATTTTCGAGTAATTTGCGATATTTGCGATTTGGAGCAGGAAAATACCGATTTTGTTCAGGAGGTTGATAAATTACCTTGCATTTATGGCTACAGGTTTTCCAATTATGCACAAGATAACATTATTTTAGTAATTTTTAAGGCACTTTTAAGGGACGCTAAAATTTCGCAATGAAAAATAATAATACCTTATAAAAAATTTTACCGTTTCATTTCATATTTTAGTCGCACCTACTATTCAGACCGATTGAAATGGGTACGGAATTTTTTATTACTTATTCTGTGACATAACCGGGAAATCCTCTTTCTTTATAGAATGTAAAATAATGTCATATGATCACTGTAGCGACCTGCAACACCGTCTACAGTGAATAGCGAGAATTCCCCGAATTTTGTTTTGCACTTGGATTGTTCATGGCTAATATTCAGTGAGAATGATTGAGGGAGGTCCGTGGGTGGTGCTTCGACAATTCTTAGAAAGTTTCATGGATGTGTTCCGATGGATCATCAAACCATCCATGTGTTCCAATTGAAAAAAATAGGAGGAAAACCATTTTCTTGTTCTGGGTGTAGTATCAATTAAAGCTGAGGACTCGCGTGCAGTTTCACTCTTAGGTTAAAACCAGTTTCGTTTCCGAATGATCTGTCAAAATTCCAGTAGCGAAAAAAATTCGTAGTAATTCGGATTAATCTGCTGTCGCATTTAAAAAAAACCGTTCTTATACTTCAAGTGGAGTTTAAATTTTTGTTTCAAACTATTCTTCGAAATTTGTAATTCGTAGGAAAACCATATGCATATTACGATAGTAATATTAATTAAAGCTGTGGATTCGCAAGAGTGAATACTCTTCCTTTAAAGCCATGTTTGTGATCAGAATAAATTCCAGTTGTGGATTCATGTGTTGACACATTTCGAAGGAAAATATTATTTTATTCAAATAATTTGTATAACTTCATATAATCAAATTTAAATATGAAAATTAAATCATCAGCCCAAGAGATTCCATTGAAGATATCATTGACATTTAAGGCGCCGTATACCCGCTCAAAAAAATGTAAACGCCATTTTGCTGTCCGATGATATTTATTTCAATTTAAAACAAAATAAACTCCCACACACTTCGCAATTGATTAGTTGAGTGAAATTTGGGTATTTATATTGATACAAATTTAAATTGGCAATCACAAATTAATAATACCGTTTCTAAATTAAGATACCTTACATACATATTTTAAAGACTTAAAGAAATACTTAATATTGACAAATTAAAAATGATTTATTTTTCTCTGGTGCAATCTTCACTCATATACGGAATAATAGGATGGGGTGGTGCGCTTGATGTGTTTATAAAACCTTTACAAATAACTCAAAATTATATTATCAAAGTTATGTTTAATAGAAACAGAACATTTTCGACAGATGCACTATAAAAAGAAGCTAAACTATTCAGTCTCCGTAAACTATTTATACTGCAAACTATGAAATATATCTTTAAAAACCAAAACAAATTCGAAAAAAATGAAAATAGAATCAACATTAGAAATAATAATGTTTTTTATACCCCCCAAACGAAAACCAAACAAATGCAAACTCACAGCAGTTTCATTGGACCTCGTACATTCAATCTTTTACCGAAAAATATTCAAGTGACAACTAAACTTCTGCAAAACATAAAGGAGTTGAAGTCGTGGCTTGACAATGTAGATATTGAAACATTGTTTGTTTAATTTGTATCACTTTATTGTTTTTTCACAAATAGTACACTTATTATTACATTATGCACTTATTGTTACACTATACCATTATTGTTACACTACTTCACTTAATATACAATTAGTATTACACTTAATATTACACTATACACTTACTGTTGCACTGATGTATGCTCATTTTGTGCAAAGCTGTTTAGACAAATTTTAATCATGTTTTTGCTTTATATGCCCATTGTTTGTTCTTTCTAGGTACAATAATAAAATATATTCAACTATATTACCCACGCACAGGCTGCGCCTTAGTGGGTTCCCATTATTCTTTTTATTTTATAATATTGTATGCATCAAATGTAAATTTTGGGAAAAATAAAGGAAAAAAAAATCAGCATGGGTCAAGTGATACTCACTGCGTCTCGTTCCAACAGCGCGGTAACAGAGATAATAACACTGGTTAAAGTAAGTTAGGTTCTGTCTTTAACCAAATGAGAGATAGAAACATAATTTTTCTAATTATTTTGATAAGTTACCAATCGGTTCTGATGTTCTGATCATATCTTTGGGCGGGCTATAAATAGAGTATCCATTTAACGAAGTGCGTGGATCACAATTCTGGGAAAATTAATTCAATCAGAACTTCCATCGGAAAACATTGTTCATTTAATAACAAGAGACAAAATAACGGTCCGATCATTAAAAGTTTCGGACATGCCAGGTGCAATATGCAATGCAATTAATAATATCAAACAATACACAGTAACTGTTTCACATTTTGCATAGTTTTCAAAGTGAAGTTTTACTTGTTTATTTCGTTGTAATCTCATACCACTGGGTGATAAAATCCTTGGCTTTAAATCATGGATTTAAATTTTTAAATACTTATTATTTTCATCGCAGTCGGTAAAAGTAATTTTTAACGAAAGTAAAGCGCATTCTCTTCTAGAAATCGAGAGGTCGCGAGTTCGAACCCCGGCTTGAGCAAATAATTGATGTGTTATCTATACCTAACATCATAAAGAGGAAAGATTTGATTGTTGGTTTGTCTGTTTGTTTGCATTGAATAGGCTCCGAAACTACTGAACCGATTTTAAAAATTCTTTCATCAATAGAAAGCTACATTGTCAGCGAGTAACATAGTCTGTATGTAATGGTTATCTCTGGCGTTATGAAATTTGAGGGAAGGTAGGGGGAAGGTGGGGTTCGTGGAGAGGGAAGAGACGAGGGAGTGGGAAGGCGGGGAAGGTGGAAGGGAACGGGGACGCACGGGAAAGGATAAGAAGGGAGAGTCAATTTATTTCATTGAATGGCATAGCAACGCATGCCGTGAACCAGCTAGTTTTACATAAAATGATTAATAAAAAGTAATTGACTGAGTGTTTTGCATTTCATCATTCTGGGAGATCAAAAGGTCTCCCTCGACCAGTCTTTCCCGATCTGGCCTATCACGCAGTAGGTGGGCAAATCGGCCGCAAAAACTTAGAATGCCTCACCCCATGAACGCGGACACCCTTGCTAAGTTACCAAACATAGCGAACGTAGGTCGCTTGGGGTGACCTACAGCAGGGGTGTTGGTTATCAAATAAATGTTTCGCGGTACGGCGGTACCCATACCCGCCTCCCAAATTGAAAAAATATATTGAGAACAGCTCTGAATAGCCTGGTACTTTCAATTTTCTTCTTCCCCATCTCCTTCTCCTCGCCACTACCTTCAGTCCCACAGCATACCCCAAATGGGGATGCAGTAGCATCACAATCCCTGGACAATGGAGAGCAGTAATAACTCTAGTGCATTATTCACATTTAACAGAATAAAATACAATGTGTGCAATTAACACGCGGTAGAAGTGAAACCTTCAGAAAACTAACGTAGAGCAGGGAGGCTACGAAGCACCGCACAAAGAGAATACCGATTATACTATCTCATTCTCCCGCAAGCTAAATCCTATAGATGTATGTGTTTGTCTATTTTTAGTGTTACTCATTTCCGTATCATCGAGTTTCAAATCACAACGGTGCTAAAGAAGTTTTCACTTCAAAAAACCTAATTTGATGTTTTTAATGCGCAAGTTTTGTTCGAGAAAATTTTATTTTATATAATCATTAGCCGTTTGTTAATAAACTGTTTCATGTTCAAGTGCACTCTTTTGTTTTATAGTTTTGAAAAAGGCAATCCTTTTAAGTTAATCAGGAAAATAAAATCAAAGTTCAGAATCCTTTTTACAAGCTTTCATCTTGTGAGAAACTCTCTTCTCGATACAAAATGTATGCAAATCTTTCTAGTTACACCTTTTGGAAAAGAATTTCTTCTCAAAAAGTTTTACTGTTCAGGTTAAGAGAGGAGTTCTGCTGTAGAATATATATACAGTTTTAAAAAATAAATTCATCATCATCATCTTCGTCCCCTTATCCTATTCGGGTCGGGGACCCATTGCATCGACAAGGCTCCTCCATACGTCCCTGTCTTGAGCTGAAAAATATATTACATTTTATAATTTTTTTATTAAGTTCTGCATTTATTTAAGAGGAATATAAACGCTACAAATATTTCGAAGAGATACCGAAAGAAGGGTAAATGCCGGTAACTCCATTAATGCTTAGTTCACTCTGAGCTATATATCTGCGAGCAGATATCTGTTGATTCGCGAGCGCTTATCTTTTGTCCTTTCACACGAGGCTATCAAATATTTCTTCCTGTGGTAGGAGAGGGGGTCAGTCGAATTAGGGAGCGGCAACGGAACGCATATTTTTTGTACTGAAATCTGTCAACTTGACATCGTCATCCACGTGTCTAGGCAGCTCCATAATTACAATGACCCCCTCTCCTGTTTTAGTCGGAGAAGGGGAGAGTTATCTTCTGGGATATCGCGTCTGGAGCGGTTACGTCTGAGATGTGTATTGTCTATGATTGATCTGCGCTTAAAAACGCTTAGGTGTGAATGGTCTGAAGGGATTGTATGGAGAGCGTTATTTGGCGTGCTATGATCTTTTATATTTGATAGCTGAGTGTGAACCAGCTCTAATGGTGGACTGAACGCCGTTGACGCCAACAAAAAACTGTCAAAAGAAGCGAAGCTAGCCGTCCATAATGGAGTGCTGATACCTACCCTGATGTATGGCAGTGAGGCATGGAACTGACAAAGAAAGGATGAAAGTAAACTGAATGCTGTAGAAATGATATCCCTGAGACGTATGTGTGGTAAAACCATGTATGATCGTGTGAGAAATGTGGAGATCCGCAAAGAATGCAAGGCTGATGTAAGCGTAATTAATAAGATTAAGAAAGGGACGCTCAGATGGTTTGGGCATGTAGAGCGAATGAATGAGGAAAGGAGTGTAAGGAGAATATATGACGCAAATGTGAATGGTAGACGAAGTCGGGGACGCCCGAAGAAGACAAGGCAAGACCAATCGAATTAGATACTTGAGTCGGGCAATGTCTTGACATTGAATTGACACAGTCAGAATAATAGAAGAGCATGTATGAGGCGACGTATGAATGTGAACGAGGCAAGGAGTGTGTGCCAAGATCGAGTTGTTTGGCGGTCAGTCGTCTCTGCCTACCCCTGGGGAAAACGGCGTGATGGTTAGTTAGTTAGTTAGAAATATTTCGATTCTAATGCCTTCAAAATTTAAAATCGAGCGTCTTATTTGCAGTAGGTAAGTAAGTTTTTATTTATTTTGTGCATAATTTTATAATAATGAAAAAAGTTAGAACATACAAAACCTCAAAAATAGTCTTAGCCATAAAGGGGTATTTAAAAAAAAATGTTTCTTATATAACTTCACAGTTAAGTCATGCAAAAACGTATTTTTTTTAGTGGTTTACGCATAAATTTTTTGTTTTGTAAATAATAATTTTATTGTAATTCCAATACGCAAGTAAAAGCTTCAATTTACCAGTAGCATATTTTTCATAATGTAAACCGATTCGTCATAAAGATTAATCTAAATAGGATTTCACGTATAGCTTCGTCCTAAGTTTTTTTTTTATTATTGTGGCAGCTGTTTCAGCTTGCAAGGCCATTTTTCAAACTATGGTAAGATCACTTTGAGGCGACTTATATATATGATTTTAAATTATATTTGAAGGTGAGAAAATAATTGTGACGATAGATTCTCTTTTTTGGGGAACTTTGAAATCTGTCTTCCCCACATTAAATGTTAAAGTGTTTTTAATTGTTAATAATGATGTGACTTTAGAATAAGAACATATTAACGTTTAATTTTGGGAAAACAGATTTCAAAGTACTCAACAAAATAGAGAATCACAATTATTGAATTATTAATCGGTTTGATCGGTAATAAATCTATTTAGGCACCTTCAAAATTGAAATTTAGAAAGATCTAAATAATTTTTCTCAAATTGGTCTAACCACAGTTTGAAAGAGGCCTTGTAAGCCGAAACAGCTGTCACAAAAATAAAAACTAAAATACTTGCAGAACTTAATAATAAAAGTACAGAATTCATTAGGAATTGTTTTACAAAAGCATTATTTCTCTCGCCTGTTATTCATATTTTTTTTACATTGGCTCCACACAGAAGGCCCGGTTTTTTTTAAGGAAAGGAAGGAGAGGAAGTTCTAGAAACTAAATTCTGGCTAGAGAGGTCAAAAGGACTCCCTCAACCAGTCTCTCTCGATCCGGCGTGGCCAGATGAATCCTGGACAAACCTCACACCTCGAACCCAGACACCTCTGTCAATTCACCAAACGTAGCGAACCACTTGGGGTGACCTATTGCAGAGGTGTTGGTTGTCCAATAAATGGAGCGGCGGTACCCGCACTCGCCTCCCAAAGTGGAGAATAATGTCAATTCTATGTACGAAGCCGAACCAAAAGCCGCCCGCTAGGCCTCTCAGAAAAAAACCTGGTGAGCGGGTTTTTAACAGTTAGTCTAAATATTCGACCCATAATAGGCAGAACAGCGTAAATGACATTTTTGTCAAATTACAATTTTTAACGCAAACTGTTCAATGCTGCCTTATACATCATTGACAAAAATATTGCTCTAGCTCTCACTTTCTCAAACCGTTAGAAGCAGTTGGGACTCTTGTGTTGTTTTCGGGTGTAGTGTGTAGGTATTAGGCTTATTGCTTGAAATTGCTTTAGCGTTTTTTGTAACTAGATCTCCTTCAACGGAAGCAATCTTCCGAACAGACCTTCCATTGATATGCTTGGTGCAACTATAAGTGACCAGCTCAGGTACGGGGGCTCCATCGAAGCCAGAGTAAAGTTAGCTTCTCAAAAACTGGGCGTACTGTACAGGGCCCGCAGATACTTTAATAGTACACAACTGCTAACCCTGTACAAATCGCAAGTGCGCCCCACGGTTGAATTTGGCAGCCACCTATGGTCTGGAGCTCCAAAATACTTGAAAAATACCCTCGACTCTGTGCAGAAACGGGTGGTCCGTTTGATAGATTCTCCCATCTTAACGAACGGATTGCAATCTTTAGCACAGGCGTCGGGTGGGAATGCTATCCATGTACTACCGGTATTTCAATGGAAGATGCTCTGAGGAACTAGCGTCATTGATCCCTTCGGCACCTGTGCATAGTCGGGAGACAAGCCAAACGCGCGCCCAACATATGTACACGGTTGACATTTGTCACATGAGAACGGGTCGTTTCTAGGACTCGTTCTTGAGTTCAAGCTCGGCTGTGGAATGATTTGCCGGCCTCTGTGTTTCTTCCCCCCCACACAACATAGGTCTCTTCAAGATCTATGTTCATTCCTTCCTCTCCTCAAAAAGACCTTCCACACAGCATCCCAGATGACATAGGCCCTGAGGGAAATTATTTTCCTCAGGGCCTCCTGTGTGGGGTTAATGTAAAAAAAAAAAAAAATAGAAAGGTACCTTTTCCATATCTCCTTCCACTCCTCACTACCTTCGGCCTCATAACATACTAACATTGGGGAGGCCGTAGTCTCACTGGCTCCAGACGTTGGGAGAAGTTGGGCCTCTGGTGTTGTATTCAGATTAAAAATATTGTACAGCGGTGTTTTGCTAAACCGACTGCACGTATAAGTATGTATTATCGCATGCGCCTTCGGAGAGTCGAAATTATTGTTAGTAAAAATATTTTCACACCGAATTTTCAATCAAGATGCCTGCAGATACAAGTATATCGACTTGGGTTATACGGCCGTATACCCTCTTTGCATACTTACTTGCAAATTATTGTATTTAGTCAACTTTAGGATCAACTGTCATGGAACCATTTTATTTAAATATTTGTTTACCTGTCATGATTGCGTGATAAATATTTCAAAAATAATTATGTACTCCAAAACAGCGCATGCGACATTTCGAAGTGAAAAATCCGCCAGGGTCATAGGCAAAACAGCGTTACCGCCACTTTCTCAAAAACTGAAGGCATTTAGATATTTGTATTATCAGCTTTATGTAGGCAGCAACCAAAGTTGAATAATCCTAATTAACCAAAATCCTTTTTGGAATCAATGAAGAAAGTTATTTAAAAAAACCTTCTCCTGAACAATTTACTATTCTGTTCTGCCTACTATGGGTCGAAATACATCAATGCTGCTAAAACAATGTAGTATCGAGATGATCAAGCAAATATTGTTTGCCATTAAAAATAATCAACCTTATACTTAGAATATATTAAAAAAGCTCCCTTTTTATTCCATTAAACCCATTGGAAGATACCCTCTTAAAACACCCACAATTTCCTTCAACTCTCTTACAGGTAGTGTAGGTTCTTTGAAACGACCCATCCCCCTTTGGAACAAGCGGAGTTAACTTTTAGCTGGAACCGTTTAGATAAATGAATTTGAAGGGTAAATTTCCCCACCATTTCACAACCCACAAGAGATTGATTTCTGACCAATACTCTGAAATATTGTCTTTATTTTATTTTACTTTTTGTGTATACTGTGAATTCAAATACTATCCTAAATATTATACAAGTACATTTAAATTACAATAACTGAATTTCAGGGAACAATAAGTGTCAAAATTACACGCGGATAAAATTACACGTGGATAGAATTTCACCCACAAATTTTTAAATTTTTAATTTTTTAAGTAAAACCTCTTTACGCACGCTTGACTTGGGGAGTAAGCTGGTGAATGCGTGACGAGAGCGTTACGAAAAGTGTCGGGCGAGGCGAACGAAGTTGAGAGGGAGACATAATTTAGTGAAGATAGAAAGAGAAAGAGCTACCTTTCGTATATTACTGTAGGAGCAAGAGAAAGAGGTGCGAGCACACATTTTCTTTCTCTCTTTCTCTCATAGCCAGTTACATTTCGTATATCTAAGACACAGTGCGGGCCTATTGTCTGTATCACACTGTATGAGCAGAAGAGCGGGAACGCGAGAAGGGGAACGCGGGAGGGGAAGGGCACGCGGGAGGGTAACGGGGACGCACGGGAAAGGACATGCAGGGAGAAACAATTTATTTATTTGAATATGACGTTGCAACACATGCCGGGAACCAGCTGGTTCTTTATACAAATAGCGTCATTTGCGCCTCATGTGGGAATTCAAAATATTACCTGGCTATTGTAGACTTGGGTCTTGTATTTCATCGGTAGGGGAAAATTGTTACCTAAAGACCCTAATAAAATTGCATATTTTGATCATCATCAACATACATAAGTCACTTCACCACTATCAATAAAACATATTTCCTGATGATGGACACTGTAACGCTGTCCGAAATGTTGGCTAAAGAAGGAGGTAGCGCAACACGGCATAATATCCAAACATAATCAAAAAAGTTTTTGTTATCCTGTGATACTTTGGTAAAACACAAGTAGCCTGTTTTGCAAGCGCAACGAGAAATATTTAATTCTCATTGCAGAAAGACTTTCAAACCAATTAAAGTTTATTTATTGCAATAATTTAATTAAAGTCGGATTGAAAGTCTCCTAAAGTTGAACATTACGTAATTTGGTTTCAATAATTATGACACTTTCGGAACAAGTAATTAGTTTTCACCGCGCCCTACCCAATCATAGTCCGGTTTGAAATTGTCTCATCTTTAGAACCTTCTGTTTGGCTGTCTAAAATATAAATTAATATTTAAAAAAAATGTGTAACAAAGACCTGTATCATGTACCCGCTCCCAGAAGCCCATCATAGTTTTTGAGTACAGAATAAAAGGGCAAAAATTACATCGAGTCAATTGTTTGTCAAATTTTCTTTATTGTATTTGTTCACAAACTAACGCTCTCAGACCACATATCAAGGCTCACTCCAGTTTGCTATAAGCTTCGGGTACCTAACATGGTCGATCGATATAACCCTATATCAATACGATATTACCCAGATCCGTCATCTATGGTCAGTTAGCAATATTTGCGATCACGGTCAACAATTAATGGTAAGAGAAATTCCGACCGACTGTTGACAAATTTTAGCCCGGATTTCGTAGTATCAGATAAGTTTCGGTTAGCTGTCAATATATGCATTTATTTTAATTATGACGTTCGTTAATCAACAGTACTGGCTTATTTAATGAACATATTGAACTAACGAAGATTTTTGTATTGAAAGAAGTCGTTTACGCGATCCATAGACTTTATTATAATTTAACTAAGACGCGACCAAATTATTCCGTTCGAATTTTGATAACTAAACTAAAGTGGCTAAAATATGACTAAAGAAATGATTAACTAATTAACTCCCGTGTAGTGTAAAAAAGTAAATGCGGACTTCCAATGCATATTTAGGTTTGTATTTCAATTCAACATTGTCAAATTATTCATATTTTCATGTATTTGACTGGCGTTTGACGTTTCTGAATGTGAATTTATGAACAGATCCGCCAGTATTGCGAGCGTATATCGGTTTATAATTTATTGTCACCAATATCATTCGGCTATCAACAGTGAAACTGTGCTAGGGATATCGATATAAAATCATCAGAAGTTACTCCTAACGATCCGATATTGTTAAGTTATCGATTTCACCATGCTAGAGCCCCTGGTATTTATCATCAGAACATCGAAACAATTTAATAAGCCTGATGCAACGTTAGCCGTGTTCGATGGCATTTTAAGGCTGCGTAAACATGCACGTAACAAAACGCGAAACGATCCACTAATTATGGGAAAGTGGCCTGCCGTTCGCTGTTGCTTAATTCCTATCCCTTAATTCTTTGTTTCGCATGTATACGAAACCTAAGAAGTAATCTGGAGTATGCTAATGATGTGTGGACTCCGCAATAATGCTAAATAAATTTGTTGGAACAAATCCAGAAAAAAATCTTTTCTTGCAGAAGCGAACTTATCCGAAGTTTATGCACCACATGGACTTTTTTAATTTATTAAATTGAAGTAAAATTATATATGGTTTCAAAGTGCTTTCACATAAACGAAGTATTGAATTCCGTTAGTCTAAACTTCTTTTAGGTCGCACAGTTTTCAGACGTTTGCAAATCATGCGCTACTGATTTTGAATCTCTATTGATAGGTACATACTAACAAGCCTGAAAACTTCAGGCTTAGTCGTCACCAGTGTCACCACGACATATCTTTTATACTTACAAAAAAATATTATAAATTTTATAAAATAATTTTATCTAGCTGATAACAAGCCAGTATCAAAAGGAAAAAATGAATGGGGAAATTATTTAAAAAATAATTATCTTTTCCATTTTGCCGTGTGAAGTTTGGAAATTTGGGTTTCAAAATTTGAAAATATGGAAATATTGAAAAATTTTTAATTCTGGAAAATTATATTTTTCTGAAAAATTTCTTGGAGGAAAATCCAATCAATAAGCTGAAGTACGTTGTGAAATTTTTTAAAGCCATTTATAATTTTGATATTATGTGAAATTTGGAATTTTTTCTTTTTTTGAAAAAAATACTAGGAAAATTGGAAAATTTTAGCTCGGTAAAATTGTTCGAGAAATTATTTTAAAATCATTTATCTTTTTGATTTTGTTATGTGAAATTTTTAACTGTTTCATGTTTGAAAATTAAATCCATACTAATATTATAAATGCGAAACTGCTCGAGTTTGTTTGCTACGCTTTCACGCATAAAACAATGAAACGATTTTAATTTTTTTTTCATCAATAGAAAGCCACCTTATATGCGAGTAATATAGGCTGAATATAATTGTAAGCTCTGGCGTTATGAAATTATGAAAATTAATATATTTTATTTGTTATACGTTTTCTGTCGCTAACAAAAGCGAGTTATTGCAAATGTCAGAAAACAAATCGTTGCCATGGAAACGATGTTGATATATTTGTGGGCTCTATGCTGGTAGGTACTAAGTCCCCTACCTACTGGTCGGCTACTGCTCCAGAAAATTCAAATATAAGAATATGTTTTGTATTTTTTGGACAAGCTTATGTTTTGGAATAAATCTCAGATGAGAGTTCCTACATTAAAAATATAATTCCTAACGATTATAAAGACTGTATAGTAAATAGGTAGTGCTATTTTTTATTATATTTACAAACTTCCACATATAAAAAAAAAAAATCTCCGAAATGTTTGTGATCGCATAAATTCTGAATGACTGCACCAAATTTTATAATTATTTTTTTCTTTGAGGTCTAGCATTATGAAATTTAGGTGGCACGCAAGCTGTTTGAAAACTGAATGTACCGGGAATGAATGTATGAAATGCGGGAGGGGTGGGGGGAGGGGCGATTATTGATAAGTGCAAGCGCTACAGTAATTTCCCCTTATACGATGCGAGCGAAGCCGCGAGGAAAAGCTAGTATAAAATAAAAAAAAATAAAAAATCCGAAAAATTTCTTCCGACAAAATTGGAAAAAAAAAAATTGTTCGGAAAATTTATCGAAAAATGGGTCAGATCTAAGTTTTTAAAAATTTTGAAAACGTGAAATTACAAGTTTTGTAAAATTTCCTTTTGACATTTTCTCATCGACTGCTTGAAAACTTCAAAGGTTCTTTTTGGAAATAACAGAGGGCGCCACTTTCGTTTAGAATAATCCTAAATTGTGCCGTCATTAAGATAATTATACTATCAGAATAAAAAAATAAATACTACATGAGAATCATACTGACCAGATCCAGGTATCAATATCATCCACTACACAGAAGAATAAACCGATCGTGCAAGTCTTAGGTAGGTTATAAGTGTTCAAGATTAATTGGATCGTAGGAGTATAAGATTGGGGTGAGATCCACAAAATTAAAACGCCTACTCAAAAAAGATGACTTATAATTTAAATTGGTGTCCACTTTACCAACATTTACTTTACCATTAAAGGAAAGCCTTATTAAAATTGAAATTTTTCTCAAATTAAAAAAAAATAGACTAGCCGACATTGATCACATAAGCAAAATAATATATGGTATTTCGCTCAATCTCGCATAAAAGCAAAAAAGATGGAAGAGACCAAATACCCTTTAGCAGGGTTTCCCAAACTGGGTTCCGCGTAACACCAGTGTTCCGCTGAACCTGAATAGGGGTTCCGCGTCAATTTATCTGAAGAATTTAAAAATATTCAATTTTAGATTTCATCGGTTCAATATAACTATTTTGATTGTTTTCCTGCTTAAAATGAATGTTTGAATGAATTAAATTTCAAAGTAGATGAAGAGGTTACCAAAGAATTTTTGGAACACATACATGACTTGAAAGCAACTCTTATGCAATATTTTCAGAAATCTAGTAAGGACGATTCCTGGGTTCGGACTCTCTTTTCCGTGTTAAACCAATAGGCTTAAGCGCAAATGAGTATTAAAATCTAATTCTTTTAATTAGCGACTTGAAACAAAAAAGCATAGATCAGACTTTAAATGAGATCTGGGAAATGATGTCAAAAGATTTTTATGAAAACAAGTTATTATTGTTTTTTTCTGTTTTCTACAATCTATTTATGCAAAGCGGGATTTTTTAATAATGCTGCAAAGCCAAAGCGCAAGAAAAGGCTCGACGCCACACCAGGTATTAGAGTCCAACTTATCAATATTGTGCCTGATTTATTTATTTTATTTTAGGGAAATCAACAGTTTACAACTTGATTAATTTATACATGTTTAATAAACCTATCTGAAAAACCAATTATAGATTTCCTCATTGTAATATTATATTATGTATCTATAAAATAAACAGTAATCTTACAATAACTAAAAGAAATTACATTATTACAATAGGAGGTAGTACATGATATAAGTCGTTCCACAATATACCATTAAATTTATGCAGTTTTGTACACATTAATACATTTTTAATAGTTTTTTATATTTATTTTCGGTACAATTGAAGATATCAATTTCAGAGAGAGTGTTATTATACGTTGAACACAGTCTTATAAGGCAAGCATTTTTATTTGAATTTGTATTACAACGTTTTTCTTTAAAAATATTACATTAACGTGTGTGCCGTGTAGGTACTTTGAAATCAATTCTGTTCAATATTTCAGGACAGTCAGTAATGTTGTTTACAATTTTATATAGCAACATTGCGTCTGACAACTGTCTACGTACATTCAATGTATCAATTTTGAAAAAAATTTGCGTAAAGATAGTTATTAAATCAATTATACGATTTATAAGAAATATATTTTATGAATTTTTTCTGAATCGATTCAATTTTGTTTACATGTAATGCATAAAATGGAGACCACACAGTTGACGCAAACTCTAGATGGCTTCTTACATATTCAAAGTATAGTTGTTTGAGAAAGATTAAGAAAGGGACGCTCAGATGGTTTGGGCATGTAGAGCGAATGAATGAGGAAAGGAGTGTAAGGAGAATATATGACGCAAATGTGAATGGTAGACGAAGTCGGGGACGCCCGAGGAAGACATGGCACGACCAAGTGAATCAGATACTTGAGTCGGGCGATGTCAAGAGTCAGAATAATAGAAGAGCATGTATGAGACGATGTATGAATGTGAACGAAGCAAGGAATGTGTGCCAAGATCGAGTTGTTTGGCGGTCTGTCCTCTCTGCCTACCCCTGCGGGGAAACGGCGTGATGGTTAGTTAGTTAGTTAGTTAGTGAATTCTTTTGTATTTCTTACGATGCGATGAAAACAAGCATTTTAGCTGCTTTATTTGTTATTTGATTGATATGACATTGATATTGTAATTTACTATCGAGAGTCACACCTAGATCGCGAATATTCGAGCTGGTTACAATTTTGTTTTCATTTAACATATATTGGTATATAATTTTTTTGTCGTTTCTTGTGAATATCACATGATGACACTTTGAATAGTTTAAAAATAACTGGTTATTCTGGCAATATGTAGCTACGCTATTTAAATCATCCTGTAATTTGATACAATCATTTAGGTCATATCAAGAAGATATGCAGTTCACGGACTCAAAATCATCACCAAAAGGTTCTTTATTCACAAGGTGCTTTATTGATTCCTTTTTTTTGTTTATATTTCATTTTTTTAATATTATACAGGTTGTTAAGGAACGTACTTGACTTACTTTACTTTTACTGAGAAAAAAAATGTAAAATGAAATTTTGATCTCCGGTTTATTTTTTATGACTTTTTTCTTCAAAATCAAACAAAAAAATTCTTCCACATGTAGTAATATAGTAATGTAGTAATATGAATACTCCTCACCCGCCCTCAACTGTTTAACACCTACTTTGTTAAATTTTTTTGTAGAAAAAAAATCTAAATGTCACCGAAGACCAAAATTTCATTTACATTTTTTATTGTCAAAATAATGTCAGGAATCACTGTTTAAAGTAAGTCAAGTAGTCCCTTATAACCTTGGACACATATGTTTTGTTTATATACTTACTAATAAAAAAATGTGTTTTTTTATTTTTACCGTTAGGAATTACCTAACCCAAAAATAAGCCAATAAAATTTACGGGTTTGCAAAGTGTTCCATAGCAGAAAAAGTTTGGGAAACCCTGCCCTATAGTATTAATAATATCACAAAGTTCTGTTCTGTTTCTGAAGGTAGCATGCTACACTAACGCCTCCTAGCGGTGTGAATTGTACATCTTGGTTTTCCTTCACACATTTTGATAGATTTTATCTTTATTAACGTTATCTTTATTATAGATTTTATCTTTATTGAACGAGTGGTTCGCTACGTTTGGTGATTTAGCAGGGGTGCCCGGGTTCATGGGGTGAAGTTTGTCTAGGTCTTGGAGGCGGATGACCAGGACACACTGAACCCCAGATTCTTACCCACCCCTTAAACCTTTTTCCTTCCCAGAACTCTCCTTCCCTTCTTTTCCTTAAAAAAAACCCTCCACACAGCATCCCCAAAGATGACATAGGCCCTGAGGAAAATTATTATCCTCAAGGCCTCCTGTGTGGAGCTCATGTAAAAAAAAAATAAATAAATAAATTATGGTAATCGAAAAAATCATAAAAATCAGGTAACCTACACAGGATTACCTTCTCTGTTTTTTTGTTATTTATTTTTGGGGTGTTATGCCGTGTTGCGCTACCTCCTTCTTTTGGCCGTGAAAATCTAAAATCATATCTTCTCTGTTTTTGATGATTTAGAATTTTCCCATGCCGATCACGTCAGGGATGAAAATTTTATACGAATTGTTCACATCGCAAATAAAAAATGTGGGGTCCTCCAGAAAATAATATAATTTATCAAAAGATCAGAACCATTTCCATTTGCTGATGCAGCACCAAAAGGTTTTTTTTTAAGGGGGGCGATATACGTAAAAAAAATCGATTTTTTTGGCATAAATAGTTAAAATAACATCTCAAAAATATGCCTGTAAATGTTTAGAATGAAATTCGCATTATTTATCGATTATAAACTCATTTAAGGGGCCATCCATAAATTACGTCACACCTTAAGGGGGGGGGTGTAGAGAAATGTGACAAGGGGTAAGGGGGGGTCAAAAAATCATGAAATTCTAGGGGGGAGGGGGTCTCACAAATGTGACAGGGGGGGGGGGGGGGTCAAAAAGTCATGAAATTCGTGTGACGTAATTTATGGATGGCCCCTAAGTGCTTCGCCTCGACTGAAAGACAAAATCGATGACCAAAGGGTGAGTCGAGAAAATCGCCACACGTGCTGTGGCGATTTTCGACCTCGATTTCCTCGACCAAAAAAGCTTGTCAAGCACGTCAAGAACAAGTTAAGAAGAAAAACGAGTACTAAGAATGCACCGAAAGACTTATGTATGGCCCTGGAATAGCTGACTAGTTGGTTAGTCGTTGTTATCACAATGTGTGTCCAAACTTTACACGTGTTTTTCTCCAAACTACTTTTTTTAAATTGGCGGGCAAGATTACTCAAAAAGTTCTCAACCAATTCTTATGAAATTAGGCACACGCCTCCTCTGTAGTATTAGCTTTTAGTTGAATTTTAAACATGCCAAAAAAAATTACAAAAATTGTCATTTTAGACCCAAAAACCTTAAAAAAGGGTGAAAAATCGAACTTTTTTATTCTGAGGCGTGCCAATTTACGACTTTTTTTACTTTTTTGTTTTTTTGTTGATTCAACTAGAAGATAAATGTTTTATAAACACGCTCAAACCAAAATTTTAGATTTCAGATAGCTGTAAAAAAAGTTGAAAATCCCGCCAATTGATGCCTTTCGCGACGAGGGTCTCAGGAGATTAGTTACTACGGCGGCCATTTTGAAAAAAATAAAAATTTGATTCTAGTATTTTAATATATAATTAATAAACATACTGAATTTAAAAACGATTCATTTATTCCTGCCCATTTAAATAAGCCTCTGAAAAACGGTCAAAATTCGGGAGGTTTCATGTATCGCCTCCTTTTGTTTGTTTTGACAGAAAAACTTTCCCTGATAGGAATAACAGACAACCGAAATTAGTAATTTTGATGATTACAAATCGGTAGTAGAAACTCAAATTCAGTCAGTCTTTTTTTATTTTATTTAATTCCAAAAGGCAAATAATTAATTACCTATAACTAAAGTGATTAAATTACATCGATTAAAATTTAGGCTCACATACGAGTAACTGCTAAACTAATTTCTGTCTGTATTAAGACATAATTTCGAGGACAATAACAATTAACAAAATATGCCATTTTTCACCCCCCTGCAATGTACGAGACTAAATAATACAAAGTGATTGTGTGAATAAGTCTTCGGCCTAATACGGCATTGTCTCAAGTTCCCTAATACCCAAGAGTGGTGCCACGGGCCATAGGCCATACAAACAATATGTTCTTTTGTTCTCGGCGTCAATTCGGCTTGATCTGGGCCACTTTGCCGTAACTGGCGCCTCTAATCTACAGTTTTAAAACATAATTAATGGACAGTGGACGCTTCGGTATCTATTATATCTCGTCTCTTCTTCTGGGCAGGGGTGGGAAATACTACGACAATTTCAATGTCCCAAAATGAGTCCCAAAAAATTGTTTTCTTCGAATTATGATAAACCGAGGGTCCGTTTTTCATAATCTTGCACAAGGCTATTGCATTCTTTGCGAGATTCCATTTTTTTTTTGTTTTCACACACCAATATTTAATATTATTTCAATATAACCTTCCTACACCCTTACGTTAGTAAGTAATTCCATGCCAGTTCCACGTCTCACATTCTGCGCATGTCTGCGTACGTCAGAACTGTGGGAAGATTATGCTGCATCCCAATAAGCTAAAAGTCACTAACTATTATGCTTATCGCCAACTGTTCCGCCTACCGAGATATTGCAGCACTACGGAAATGTTCCTGGGGGGACTAGTGCAATCTTTCAGAGCATTTCTCCACCACCGCATGAGAAATGGCGCAGATTACGCCAATCAAATAACACAATAATCATCGCCATGATTGCCTTGATGGAATGCACCCCGATGGTCCTCTGGAGACGGTAAAATATCCCCCATAAACGGCTGCTTGCATTCATTTTTGTGTTTAACATTTTTCACTTCTTTTCGGCATTATTTTTTCTTATCCGTTTTTATTTTATGAATCTTTATTACTTTGCTTAAATTATTTTTTGTTATTGTTTTGTATTGCACTATCCCTGCGTTCATTCTGCCACTATCATTATGATTAGGTATTTATATTTATTATTATTATCTGAGCTTAACACTGGCACTGGGGCAGGTTCGTCACCCGTGCCATTTGTTGAGCACTCCTGCCCCAGACCTTCCTTCATCCCCTACTTAGTCTCCACAACACGCAGATTATGATATTCTCTTGTAATTTGCACGGGCATTATGCCGCGCACAATGTGGGCTTTACGGCGTCGCCGACAATTCGTTTTATGATATTAATGAATGAATTATGAGGCCTTTGTGGCGAAGTGGTTGAGAACAGGGTGTCGGGGCATATCCAATAAAAGTTCGAGGTTCGATCCCGATACCGATGGAAGGTCCCTGTAGAAAAACCGCGTGAATACAGAATACATACGTTAAGGCGATGCAACACACCGTCCAACACTCCTTTTGTAGTTGGTGATAAAGTTTGGTATTAACCGTTCAAAAAGAAGAAGAAAGGGAGATATATAAATACGAATGTAAGAGGGAGCGCGCCAATATTAAAAAAAACGATTATAATTAAGCGAAAATAGTGAAAATATTTAATAAAACACAACTCGTTTAAAATAGAGCAAAAATCTCTCGACAAATGCTTACGTTGCATTTAAAGAAACGCTGTGTTTTTTTCATACCTATAACATGTTAAATAATAGAATAAAACGTGTTTTTAATAATTTTCGGAGCACACCTCACGATTTTTTTCTATCGAGAGCATTTCATATAATTACCGTTTCGGTTTTACAAATGTACAGATATCTTCAAAAATAACTTACCTATATTTTCTAAGAACTGAAAAACTGAAAGAATTCAAAAGAAACATGTTATAAATCGGTAGAAATGCGAAATGCCGGGGCTTAAGACGAAGCTATACGTGAAATCTTATCAAGATACTATTTAGATTCATCTTTAAGACGAATCGGTTTACAGTATGAACATCAAAAAATATGCTACGGATAAATTCAAGCTTCTACTAGCTTTTCTATGTATTGGAATTAAAATAAAATTATTATTTACATAACAAAATATATAAGCGTGAACCACAAAAAATGTTTTTTTTGTGGTTCACGGTTTTTGGGGTTTTGAGGTTTTGTATGTTCTAACTTTTTTCATTCTTAGGGTCGTCCATATTACGTCACACGAATTTCATGATTTTTTACCCCCCCCCGTCCCTGTCACACATCGTCACATTTGTGAGACCCCTCCTCCCTAGTGTGACGTCACATATTTTGCAATTTTACATCAAAAAATAATCAAAACATTAGATTTTTACATGTGACGTCACAGAGCTGATGACCCCCCCCCCCCCCATACCCCTTGTCAAACACTTCTCTACTCGCCCCCCCCCCCCCCTAAAGTGTGACGTAATTCATGGATGGCCCCTTATAAAATTATGCACAAAATAAATAAAAACTAATTTTTCGCTTACTTGCCTCGTGCAAATACGACGCGCGATTTTAAATTTTGTAGGCATGAGAATCGAAATATTACTAGCGTTTATATTCCTCTTAAAAGATGTTCAGTACAAACTGGAAGATGTATTTTTTTAAAAAGCAAAATGTATAAATATCAAAAATTTTCTTATAATAATATTACATTGATGGGAATAACCTTCAAAAGTTATAAAAAGAGAGTTTTTCTTATAAAACATTCAATAAAATTTTCATTGAGATAGTGACATTTTTTGTGCAATTTGTATAATGCCTTACTAAAATAAAAATAAAATTTTATATTAAAAGTAAATTTATAATTAGGGTACCTAAGTAGATAGAAATTTAAGTAACTACATACAAATATTTAATTCTTTGGAAATGTTGGTTTTAATTCATTAAATAAGAGAAAATTGGAGACATTATTTTTTGGAACCTAGTTATACCTACTAACTGTTTACAGAATTACTAGTATTGAATCATCATCATCATCATCATCATCAATCATCGTCATCAATCATCATCAATCAATCAATCAATATATTAATACGTGAAGCCAAAACTTTGTACCCCTTTTTACGAAAATTGCGCGGACGGAGGAGTATGAAATTTCGCACACTTATAGTTTATATAGAGGAGGAGTGCAGAATGCTAATATTTTTTAAAAATTATGCATAAAAATAGATTAAATCAATAACAAAAACATTACACACACTACCATGTATTTGACACACACACTCGCGTCTTTACTCTATTTATTTATTTATAAATAAACGCCCTTTTTCGGGGCTTTTACATATATATAGCATAGAAAAAACATTTTATTGTACATAACTGAACTGCCTCAATAACAATATTTTAAATTTATTCAAAGATAAATTGAAGATGACTGATGAGATCCACTGACTTGGTATAATTGTTTCCCTCCATTAGTATTCTGGGCAAAGAGGAATACAAATGATAGTTAGTCACAGAATTTCTGCACTGAAATAAATCCTGACTTCTAGTATTACGAAGTGGAATTCGGAATTGTATTGAATTGAATTCTATTGTTTATTGTTAAAGTCTATGGTCAAATTGAGAATAGATTAATATTGTTTGTCTTTAATATTATTTGTCTATGGTCTTACTGAATGTCAAACGTAAAAAACATTACAATTATGGTCGAATTTCGACCATTGGGCGACCACTAGTATTTGTAATTGCTTGAAGTAGGTGTTACCCAAAATTCAATGTTTTAATTCGTATTCAAAATAACCTTCAAAATTAAGGATCACTTTCTTTTAAGCCGCCACTACCCGAATTTCTTGCATGTCTCCCTTGAACATTTGAAGTTTTTAAGCTCTTAAAAAATATATGTTATTTTTGAAGATAATATCTATACAATCCCCCGCCGAAACGCAAATTATACGAAATTCCCTCGATAGAATGCAAAATACGCTCCGAAATTTTTTATTTTAAAGCCTGTCTCTATTATTTAACAAGTTATATGTATGAAAAAATCACAGTGTTTCTTTGAACGTTATTTTAGACAACCCCCACGAGATTTTTGCTGTCTTCTAAACGAGTCGTGTTTTATTAAACATTTACAATTTTCGCTACAATTTTATCGTTCGAAATATTAGCGCGCTCTCTCCAACATTCGTAATTACATATCTCTCCATCTTCTTCTTTTCGAGCTCGGGTACGGGGCCTTGACCACTTTTATTGTTTAAAAAACCAACGTGTTTCATAAGCAATGCTTATTTCCAGTTTCCAGGGTTTCTTAAGAGGAATATAAACGCTAGAAATATTTAGATTTTCACGCCATACAAAATTTAAAATCGCGCGACATATTTGCACGAGGCAAGTAAGCGAAAAAGTGGTTTTTATTTATTTTGTTCACAATTTTATAAGAATGAAACAAAAGTTAGAACATACAAAACCCCAAAAATAGTCTTAGCCATAAAGGGGTATTTAAAAAAAATGTTTCGTATAGTTCTTCATATTTAAATCATGAAAAAACATATTTTTTAGTGGTTTGCGCTTATATTTTTTGTTATGTAAATAATAATTTTATTGTAATTCCAATACACAGAAAAGCTAGTAAAAGTTTCAATTTATCCGTTGCATATTTTTTGATGTTCATACTGTAAACCGATTTGTCGTAAAGATGAATCTAAATAGTATCTTAATTGGATTTCACGAATAGCTTCATCTTAAAACTAATTACAAATTACAACAATTAATAGATAGGCGGGTGTAGGAAAGGAGGGGGGGCGTAATAAGGCGTACTTCAAAATTATTTAATTTAAAAATAACTTTGTTTTGATCAAGAGAATTAATTAAGAAATTTAATTGAGGAGTTTAAGAGTAGGTACTAAGCTTGTTTTTTGTAATAACAACCCCGGATAAGGAGTGACTGGCGTGTCCCTTCGAGACCTACGTTGTCTTTAGGGATAATGTAAGACATTAAGTAACCCCTTCTTAGTAATTAGAAGAGTATTTTTAAGAAACTCAAGTTGTAATATATCTTCATATAATTTTTTTTTTATATTTGCTCCATAAAGGAGGATTTGAGAAAAACAATTTCCCTCGGGGTCTATGTCAACCTTGGGGACGCTGAGTGGAGGGTATTTTTAAGGAAAGGGAGGAGAGGAAGTTCTGAGAAGGAAAAAAGGTGAGAGGGGTGGGTAGGAATTTTCCATAAAAATACCCTCCACACAGCATCCTCCAAGATGACATTGAGGTAAGTTATTTTACCAAGGGCATCTTCCTCAGGAGCAAAAGTAAAAAAAAAAAAAAACCAGACTGTGTGATTCACAAGCGGCAGAAGTGAAACCTTCAGAAAACTAAAATAGACAAGAGTAGGGAGGCTGCGAAGCACCGCACAAAGAGGAGAGCAATTATACTATCTCATTCTCTCACAAGCTTAATTCTATAAATGTGTGTGTTTATCTCTTTTTAGTGACGCTATTTTTCGTTTCATCGAGTTTCAAATCGCAACGGTGCTAAAGAAGTTTTCACTTAAATTTTTTTTTCTTTATATGAATACCGCACAAGAGTCCCAACTGCTCCCGTCTGGAGCCAGAGAGACTATGGCATCCCCGATTGGGTATGTTGTGAGGCTGAAGGTAGTGGGGATGGGAAGGAGATGGGAAAGAGGAAGGTGGGTAGTACCTGGCTATTCAGATCTGGTCACCAAACACGGCCAAAGCCATTTCAAGCAACGTTTCAATTCTGAATGGTGGTCTTACACCAGAGCGATACTGAGAGTATCTTCCACTCTGGAACGTGTCGCAAATTTACTATATATTATTTTAAATGAATAAATTGTGAAATAAAACAAATTAGTCAAATAAAATTTATTTGCCAGGTCGGGATTCGATCCTGCGACCTTCGGAATGCTAGTCAAGAGCCTTACCGCTGGACTACGCCGGCCGTCATTGTTTACCATCTAACGGAATATTTTTAACGAGGTTTAATTCATTGTTTACATAGAAACACCCGTCACAAGGGTGGGTAAACATTGCCCTAACTGTGTCAAACTCAAACTTTTCAAATTTGCAAACTTATTAAATCTCCCATCATTACGCCAACTAAACAATATTAATAATCATCCTCCATTCTTCCATAGAGATGCATCTCCTTTACAATGTAACCATGTTCTTGCCAGCCTTCAAACACCAAAGTTACCCACCCTTTAATTATTCACGATAATAATATGAAGTTTAGGGCGACGCAGTACCTACCCATCTTATGCAGCCGCAAAATGGCGCCCAGCTAATTGGTGGGTACTTACCGTGTCCGTGCAATTAACAGCGCCGTCAAGTTGGTATCTCTAACTTAAGCCGTAATCCCGGGAACAATGCTCAAGTATTTCACCCTGATGTTTGCAACACTGCGAGCTTTGTTTTTCTAATTCGATCCAATCAGTAAGATTTGAAAGAATTTGAAGACCTAGAATAGAGAAGACTCCAGTCCATTTTTTTTATTTTTTTTATGAATATGAACGACCTATGGAGCTTTCAAATATCCATGATTTATTTTTGTGGTTTTATGCCGTGTTGCGTTACATTGTCCATATTCAGGGCAGATGTAAGACACTATAAAGCTGTCCGAAACGATGGCTAAAGAAGGAGGTAGCGTAAATTCTCCAAAAAGGTATTAAGACATTTATTTTATTATTAGTATTAAGAGATTAGACTGTGAAATCTAAAATCATACCATGAAACCAATTGCTCGCTCTTGGAATGATTTACACAAAAATGGCACTACAAAAATTATCAAATTATAAAAATTGTCAAATTATTGTTAGTTTTTATTTATTTATTTAAAAAAATATATATATTTTATTTATTTATTCAATATTAAAAGAAGGAAGAAATCTCGGAGTACGCCGGAAAGTAAAACTACGGACTCGTCATAACTAGTAGGCGGCTGGCGGAGGCAAAAACATTGGGAATGTATGGCGAGCGATATGCTGAAATAGGCCAAAACCAAATGATGATGACCTTCTAACTTAAATAACTGCATATTTATTTTTATAGTTAGTTTTAAAAGTTTTTTTTTTGGTTTTAGGCAATTCACCCTGGAGAGAGTGCTTTGTGCCGGTAATATTTAAAATGGATAAGAAATTTCGGTTAATCTAATGGGAAAATAATAAAACAAATTAAATATTGGACTCATTTAGATCACTTAAACAAATTAAATATTGAATTCATTCAGGTTAATAAACTTACATAAAGCTGTATGAACACGAGAATTGTTAAGAGATAAAAGGTATGAAATGTTAAGGGGGGACTGGTGTGTGATTTTAATAAGCCGGCGGTATATGTTCTTGAAAGATGAATGGTTTTTACAGTTAAAGAAAACGTGGTCGAGGGTTTCCTCTTCCACACCGCACTGGCAGAACGGATCATCTAAAACTCTAATTCTAGACAAGTGAGATGCAATTGAACAGTGGCCAATTCTCATTCTCGAGATACATGAAATGAATCGTTTTGAAAGTTTTTTACCGTGAAACCATGGCTTAGCAGGGATATGGTTTTGAATTCCCGCATAGAAAGATCCAGTTCTTATTTTGGAGACTGCCCAATTTTCTTCCCAGGCACGAGTCATATTGGATTTAAGAATCGGAAAGACATCGGATATAGGAATTCTAAAATTTAGTGGGATAGTTCCGGAATCTGAACCAGATTTGGCGAGAAAATCGGCCATCTCATTACCCTCGATACCCAAATGGGCAGGGACCCAGGCCAATATTGTCTCAAACCCAGATTCACTAAGAGAATTGAGAAGATTTTTTATTTTACATATAATATTGTCTTCCGGATAACGTAAAATATTTGACCTAATTTTAGTTAGAGCACTTAGCGAATCAGTACATAATAAGGCTCGATGAATGTTGAGAACCTGGATTTGATTTAGCGCTTGTTCAATTGCAAAGCATTCGGCTGTAAATATGGAAGCTTCTTTCGGTAATTTAAAAGTGAGATTGATGTTGAATTCTGGACTATATATAGATGCTCCACATCTTTTATTTTCAAATTTGGAACCATCCGTGAAAAGGATGGAAAATCCAGGGAATTTCGAAGCCACTATGCTTTTAAAACAATCATCCACATTTTGAAATTATTTGGGGAAGATAAAATATTCTTCCGAAAGACTGATGTTATTGTGTTCGGCATAAAAGTGATTGCCTTAAATGGAATATTGTATATAGGAAGATTGGGAACTTCTTGAAGATATTGGAGGGAAGATGATAGAGAATTATAGAGATGAAAACTTTTAATTAAGAGAGGAAAACATTGTTTTTCTCTCAATCTTTTGTTAGAATTCAAATTAACACTTAACCTATTAAGACATTGTTTAATAGGATGATGTGATAACGATAAAGCCTTGAAAATATATTTATTGGCAAGGAATTGCCTTCTGAAATATAATGGAGGCTCCACACATTCCACCTGAAGCGCATTAATTGGAGAAGACTTCATAGCTCCAATAATCACTCTGAGGGCTTTTGATTGAATTCTTTCCATTTTCTTATCTAGATATTTAGGGAGTGGGTCAAAAAGGAATGAGCCATAATCCAAGTGGCTCCGAACTAGGGAATTATACATTAATTTAAGAGTGGTAGGATGAGATCCCCACCATACTCTGGAAACTGCTCGCATCATATTAAGTCCCTTTTCACACTTTGTAGAAATTATCTGAATGTGTGGAAGCCAGGAAAGTTTATGGTTCAAAAGAAGACCAAGGAATTTGATTTGAGTAGCGGTTTGTAGAGGCACATTATCAAAAGAAATTGAGAATTGGGGAATTTTTCTTTTGCGCGTGAAAGCCACGACCCTTGTTTTAGATGCCGCCAGATTCATCCCATTTATTGACAACCAGCTTTTAATATATTGTAAAGCCAAATTCATTTCCTTAGCTGCAAGAATAATATTTTTATGTAACAAATATATAAGGATATCATCCGCAAAGTAAAGACGCTTGATAGAAAAAGGAATTACTGAGTCTAGGTCGCTTATATAAATATTAAACAACAGAGGACTAATAACAGAACCCTGGGGCAAACCTCTCCATAGTTTGCGCCTTAAGCATTTAGAGGAAGACTCAATAATAATGGACCTATCTGAGAGCAAATTAATAATAAATTGGACTAATTTCGGGGGGATTTGTTTTTTAATTAGCTTTTCTTTCAAAACATTCAGTAAAACATCATCGTAAGCTGATGAAAGGTCAAGGAATGTGGCCAATGTATAAGAATTTAGGGATTGGGAAACTCGGATATCAGTTGTGAACAAACTTAAATTATCCATTGTAGATTTCTTTTTCCGAAAACCATACTGATTTGGTGAGATAATATCTTGACTTTCAACAAAACACTCTAATCTGTTCTTCATCAAACGCTCCGCTACTTTCATCAAACATGATGAAAGAGCAATAGGCCGATAAGACGAAATTTCAGATGGATTTTTTCCAGGTTTTAAAATGGGAATGATTTTTTGAGTTTTCCAATCATCCGGAATTAGTCCTGTTTCAAACATATTATTAATAAGAGATAAGAAATATTCAACCGCCATATCAGAAAATGATTTAATGAAACTATTAAATATTCCATCGGGACCCGGAGCAGAGTCAGAAAGGGTTCTTATTACTAGTTTCATCTCATCAATGGAGAAAGGAGCATCTAGCCAGTTAGAGTGAGATGGATATGGCTTAATAGAAGGCATTTCTTCACATCCGGCCACTGATGGGGGGGCTATTTTATCCGCAAATCCTATAAGAATTTCTTCTGATATATGCTTGGTTCTCGGCGGAGAATACGATGATCCGAATTTTTTTAAGCTAGACCAAACTGAAGATTGGGGAGTTTCCGGAGACAGGTTCTCACAGAACTTCCGCCATCCAGCGCGTTTTTTATTTTTCAAAATTCGTTTGGTTTCTGCCTGGGCTTTTTTAACTGATAAAAAATTTTCTAGTGACATACACTTACGAAAAGAGGAAATTGCTTTTTTACGAGAGTTGACGGAGCGAGTGCATTCCTCGTCCCACCACGGAGTAGAGTGTTTTATTTTAATGTTAGCATTGTGTTTCGGGATGGATTTTTCTGCTGCATTTATAACCATAGAGGGAAACGTCTCACATTGCAAACTGATGTCTCCCGGGGACGATTTTTTTTTAAAATTAATAAGGTTATCTAGTTCAGAAGAGAAAGTGCTCCAATTTGCATCATTTATTCTAAATTTGAGATTATTTTTAACTGGTGGAGGATAAGTGTTAGATTGATGTTGGAATCGGATTATAATTGGAAAATGATCACTAGAGAGGGGATCGTTTAGGATGTCCCAAGAGCATTTAGATGCTAACGAATATGAACAAAGAGATAAATCAACAGCACTTTTCCGTTGATGAGGGGGGGTGAATCTGGTTGGAGATCCGTCATTTAAAAAACATAGGTTATGGGTATCAATAAAATCTAAAAGATTGCGGCCAGAACGATTTGTTATTTTGCTACCCCAAGAAGGGGAATGTGCATTAAAATCTCCAAGGATCATAAAAGGGGAACAAATCTGGGTTAAGATTGGTGCCCATTCATTTTCAATAAAAGTGGTAGAGGGAGGAATATATATTGATAATATTGTGATATCAGATAAGACAGCTGCTATTATCTGGATATCGTCGGAGGGAGTATGTATATTAATTTGTTTAAAAGGGATAGAATTATGGATTATCAGAGCCGTGCCGCCTTTACCATCCGGTCTGTCGTGTCTGAGACAATAATAACCCGGAATTCTTAAGTGAAAGGAGGGTTTTAACCACGTTTCAGAAATGGCGGCCACTGAAACGTCGTGTTTGTCGAGTAATTGAATTAGGTCAGATTTGTTAGCGAAGAGGCTTCTACTGTTCCACTGAAGAATTTTGTTCAGTTTCGAAGTCATTGGGGAGGCAAGATAATAAAGATTTAATGTAATCGGCAGCGTTGGACGGTACAGTATTGTTGTTTGTAAGGATAGAAATTAAAAGGGTAATTAAAGTTTGTATAAAAGAATTATTATTCAATATTTCGGGGAGAGCAGGAGGGGATGTATTACTATTAATGGCACACCCATTGGGGGTCCGAGATTTGGCATTCCCATTCGGGCTGGTCAAAATATTATTCAATTGTTTTTTATCAAGGTAAGGAGTATATTTTGGGTTGGGTTTGACTGGCTTGAGAATGGTTTCTCTGTGAGAAGATGCCGTTGAATTTAAAAAGGTGGTTGATTGGAAAGGAGCTGAGGACGATGTCATCTCTGCGAATGATTTTTTCGCAGGAGAGAATAACTTTGAGGCCTGGAAGTACGAAATGTTGTCGGTAGCCATTTTATGTTTTATGTTCCTCTGTCTTGTCAATTCCGGACAGGCTAGACTGACCGCGGTATGTGCACCCGAACAGTTAATGCAAATGGGATTATTGGAAGATTTTGGACATTGATCAAATGGGTGACCTTCTCCGCAAAAGTAACAACGTGGAGGGGAGCGGCATACGGATTTTGTATGTCCAAACCGGCAGCAATTGAAGCATTGAACAGTTGGAAATTTATAAACTTCGACGGGAAGCGAGGTATAATAAATAAACACACGAGACGGAAGGGATTGTCCCTCAAATGTAACAACAACAGATTGGGAAGGTTTCCAGATCGTGTTTCCATCAGTAGAATCCTTGTAGTTCAGTCGACGTGCTTTTATTACTTTCGGGGTTCCTTGGGAATTATTCAAAGCATCAACAATTTCAGCCTCTGGGATCTCCGTGGGAATTCCTCGAACGAGACCCATTCTCGTAAGGTTAAATGACGGGATGAACGATTTATATTTATGGTTTGAGAGCGAGTCAATTTTTTTTACAAATCCATTTGCGGAAGCGGCAGTATTAAACTCGATAGATAATTTATATCGCCCTTCCGGTTTAATTGAACCGTTAACAATTCCAAGGTTATTATTTTTTGAGTCAAATAAGAATTTTCCAAAATCTAAAGGATGAATAAGTTTTCCTTGTTCAGTTCTCTGAACAATTACGATAAAAGGACCGGAAGCGGAAGCAGGATAAAGTAAGTCAGTACTTTTTGTATTATCGCTAGCTAAAGTACTTGTCTGGGTGTTACTATTGGGGTTAAGGTCGTTAGAGGTCGAGGTTTGTTGAATCGGCGGTATAGATTTAACTTTCGATGGGATGTAAAGGCTATGCGATGGTCGTCGTTTACGAGATGGAAGCGTAATAGAAGCCTGGCTAGTGTTAGATTCCGAATCAGAAAAATCTAATATCGATCCTGGGTCGGGAGGTCTATCTTCATCTTCCTCCATTATATAAAAAAACTTAACTTTTAAAAATTAAACTGAAAAAATAATACGCAGTCTATTTCATTGACTGTACAAACAAAAACGGATTAGCCGTAAGTAGGAATGCAAACAAATAAGTATACGATAAACAGAATTAAATAAAATGTAACAATAATCTCTTATCTGTATGAGGCACGGGAACGGGCGAACGGCACTAAGCAATAGGTAAGGTACACACAACCACTGTTGACCGCGGCTCGAATCGGACTCGTTTTAATAGTTAAAATAAATGTCAAAGTTTTAATTTTTCAAGATCCCCCGAAAACCACCGTGACGTCATCTGGCCCTGTGACGTCATCTGGCCAAAAGTTTTTGTTATTTTCAACAGATGTAGTCATTTTGTATGGAAGAAGTGATGAAACTATTCAATAAGTAAAACGTTATTTAGGTGTAATTATTTATTTATTATATTTTTCAATATTATTACGGGAGATTTGTATAAAAATTGTTTGAAATTATTATTTTTTTAGCTTTACGAATCGAAATCAGTATTAAGGAAACCGAAGCATGAATTTCGTAGGGAACTGGAATCAGCTGTTCGACCGCCGCCATTTTGAATTTCAGCATTGGAGCGTTTTATGGAAGCGGTGACGTCACGCCTCACAAATTCAATAATACCAACTTGACAGGGTGTTTTAATGAACCGTTTTAAAATGGACTTTTTAATATTTTTTTTAAAACTCAACGTTAAATATTATTTAATAAAACTTATATATTCAGAATCAGCGTATATTGGTCTATATGAACATATTTTTTTAAAGCCATAATATTTTTCACTGGAGTTCCTTATTACGTCTAAAAGGGATCGAAATGACAATTTAATTTCCTTCAACGGTAGCACTCTTTCCAACATGTCTTCCATTGATATGCTTGGTGTAACTCGAGGAGCCACAGTTTCAAAATGAAGCATTTGTGGAATGTTTCAAAGATGACGAGTGTTCAACTGATGCCAAGACTCCATTATCAGACGTTGTAAATTCTGAAAGGGTAGGTAGGTACTTCCATTGATACCTGTTAAAAGATTTCCAATGTAGAAAACAGATGATATATAAATGTCCAACAACCCTACACGATACAAGGTTATGTTTTTTCTTGCAACGTCTGACAATGGAATATCGCCATCAGTTGGCCACTCGTCACCATCGAAATACTCCACAATTGGTTCATTTTGAAACTGTGGTCCCGGTAAATTTTCAATTTGTACCTTATATTCATCATCAAAATCTTGATCAGTAAGAATTGGCTTTTACTAGTGGTTGTACGCAAATTTAGCTTATTTGATCGCATTCGTTATTGGTGTCATCACCTTTTTCAAGAAAGAATATGTTTTGGTGCAGTGATGAGCAATTGAAAAGGGACTTAAGCCGCCGCTATTCGAATTTCGACCGATTTCTTACATTTCTCCCTTAAACATTTGAAGTTTTTAAGCCCTTAAAAAATACATGTTATTTTTTAAGATATTATCTAGATACTTTCCACGCCGAAATGCAAATTATACGAAATTCCCTCGATAGAAAAAAATCGCAAAGCATGCTCCGAAAATTATTAAAAACAAGTCTATTTCTATTATCTTACAAGTTACATTGTGAAAAAATTCACAATGTTTCTTTATATGATACTTAAGATACGTTCCATGAGAGTTTTGCTTTATTTTAAAGAGTCATGTTTTATTAAGCTTTTTCGTAATTTTCGCTTCAATTTTATCGATTTAAATATAAGCGCGCTCTCTTCAACATTCGTAATTACATATCTCTCCATCTTTTTCTTTTCGAGAGCGGTTACCATTGCACACCCATAACCCTATCGTAACAATTTTGGTGCACAAAAAGTATTGTTAAATTACGCTACCTATGATTTTTGTTACAATATTTAAAAAAAAATAGTTTACACGTTTAAATAAAAACACATTTTCTTCATTCTTACGTTCTGTAAACAATTTTTTAGATTTTGTGAGGCACAAACTTTACAATTTTAACATCAAACAACAAGTGTGCTGTTTGATGTTAAAATTGTATAGGCTAGTCATAAATATACCAAACCACCCACTAGTTACTGAGGCTAGTATAGGCTTTATAATCATTTTTTGTTTGGCACCAAAATTGGTACGCTATGTGGGACGTGATTAAACCTACGATTCCAATGATGAATATGCTACCTAGCGCCAGCAGTTTAGTAGGTACCCATAAATTCAATCTGTAAGAAATACAACAATATTGTTCTTTCAATATCTGTATAATTTTGTGTTATTTTAATAATTTGTAGAATTGTTAACCTCAACACAGGCTTGTCCTAATGATGTTGCTAATTGTATTGTAAACATTTTACCTGCAGTGTAAAGAAACAATAAATAAATATGCAAATAGAATTTCGGTCTTCGGTGACATTTTTGATATTTGTTTTTTTTCGACTTAAACATAAAAAAATTGTAGGTTTTGGACAGTTAGGGGTGCGGTGAGGGGTTGGGCGGTTCCTCGCCTAAATGACCAGTGATAAAATGTGGAAAAATATGTTTTCTTTGATTTTGAAGTAAAAAAAAATTAAAAAAAACTTCACAAAAGTCACCCGAGACCAAAATTTAATTTCCATTTTTTTACTCCAAATAATGTCAGCAATCTCTGGTTAGGGGGTTATATACAGTCAGGAGGCTCAAAAAAGGTATTTTTCAAGAATTTTTCCTGAGAAGACTTTATAATTAATTAAAGTAAAAATTTGTACATATATTATGGTAACTTTTAACAGTATTTAAAAAAAATTATTTGTAAAAATAATAATTGTGAAAGCTGCTATAGCTGATCTCCAGAAGCTCCCCTCAAAAAAGGCGTCTTGCGGTGGCCACCATATCTCTGGACTGAATCATTTAAAATTGAAATACCAAACGGATTTCGTTAAAATAATAAATATTCATTGAAGAAGAAGATAACACTTTTAAATCTAAATGAAAATATGAAAGAAAACAAGACACAGAAAAACAGAAAAAGACAATGCTCGCAACTGGGACTCGAACCCAGACCTCTCGTCTAACCGGGACGGCGCGTTTTCCAATTTCGCTATTGCCACCTTCTGTCAAACCGTCATATTTGTCAATCTCATATTTCAAATATTTAGAATCATTAATATTATCTTCAACTAGTTCTTTTTCCATATTAAGATAATATAATATGAGATTGACAAATATGACGGTTTGACAGAAGGTGGCAATAGCGAAATTGGAAAACGCGCCGTCCCGGTTAGACGAGAGGTCTGGGTTCGAGTCACAGTTGCGACCATTGTCTTTTTCTGTTTTTCTGTGTCTTGTTTTCTTTCATATTTTCATTTAGATTTAAAAGTGTTATCTTCTTCTTCAATGATATATTACGTTGATGGGAATAACCTTCAAAAGTTATAAAAAGAGAGTTTTTCTCGTAAAAAATTTAATAAATATTCATTTAATTAATCGAAGGACATAGCAAAATAATTTTTTTTGACAAAATGGCGGCTTCTCAAAAAAAAATCGACTTTTTACCAAAATTTTCGCCTTGTATTGCTTATAAAAAAATATGTATTTATCGGGGAGAACAGGCCTTCCATTAATAATTAAATTATACTTAAAAAGCTTGTGATAAAATTTGAGACTGATCGGTTCAGCCGTATGTGAGTAATCTTGATCACCGACTTTAAAAACACAGTTTTGAGAAAAACGCGTTTAAAGTTTGCCTCCTTCTTTCAAAAGCTCTGACACGTCTTTACAAATATGCGTGTAACTTTGAAAATAATCGCCGGATTAACTTGAATTTTTTTTGTGTATACTTAAATATATGTACATTACGAAAATGAAATAATAAAAAAATCGATTTCTTGAAAATTCTCACTGTATATAACCCCTTAAGTGTGTGTACAATGTTCATTGCTGGAAAGCAAAATTTAGTTAAAGGGAAAACTAGTTGGAACTCCCCATTGCTCGGGCTTTACACAGAGTTTTAGAAATCAAAGGTCAAGTGCAAGGGCGGATCCAGGATTTTTTTCTGGGGGGGGGGGCACAAGGGACGGACAGACAAAAAAATCAACAATTATTGTTAGAAATAAACTTGAAGTATCATACTTCAAGGTATAGGAAGGTTTATGAAAGCGTCAAAACAATAGAAAAATTAAATGTTTAATAAATACTGTTTTTGAAGTAAAACTTCTTTACGCACGCTTGACTTGGGGAGTAAGCTGGTGAATGCGTAACGAGAGCGTTACAAAAAGTGTGATCGGGCGAGGCGAACGATTTTAATTAAGTCGTGTGGTCTAAAGCACACTCGTTTTTTTTTGTTTCCTGCTAAAGATGTCCAGCACTTCATTTTTGCCGCAACGTCTTGATGGATATGCATTAAGCCGCCGAATTTCTACCGAATTTCTACTGATTTCTTACATATCTCCCTTAAACATTTGAAATTTTTAAGCTCTTAAAAATATATGTTATTTTTGAAGATAATATCTAAAAACGTTCCACACCGAAACGCAAATTATATGAAATTCCCTCGATATAAAAAAATCGCAAAGTATACTCCGAAAATTATTTAAAACAAGTCTATTTCTATTATTTTACAAGTTATATTTGTGAAAAAATTCACAATGTTTCTTTAAATGATACTTAAGATACCTTCCACGAGATTTTTGCTCTATTTTAAAGGAGTCATGTTTTATTAAGCATTTTCACGATTTTCGCTTCAATTTTATCACTGAAAATATTAGCGCGCTCTGTCCAACATTCGTAATTACATATCTCTCCAACTTCTTTTTTTGAGCCGGGAAGCATCGCCTTAAAGCCAATCCATTCAAACGCTCTTCCGTCATCCTGTTGCGAAGATATGACTTAATCGGCGTAAGGTGGAGAAAGATCGCACGGCAGTGCTACGTATTTTTGCGACCGTACCACTCTCGCAAACGCTGATTATCATCTTTCATTTGCAAGTGCGTGAAAGGGATACAACGAACAAAATTCGCAATTCCAGCCAGAAATAGACAAGAGTTTGATTATGTTCTTTCTGTTATTTTATTCATATATTTTAACAACTCTGATAATTTGATTTGCTTCTAAGTAAGTACTGTGATAGAATCTCCACAGTACACAAAAATACCTTCTGGGGGAGGCACGTGCCCCCGTGCCCCCCCCCCCCCCCCCCCCCCCTAAATCCGCCCTTGGTCAAGTGTGCGAAATTTCATAAATCTTGAAACAAAACTACAGATTTCTATAAAAATAATATCCACACCACCCGCTCGCCACAAACCCACAGACACTCCTTTATATATATACGTAGATAGACTACTAAATCAGGTGTAGACAGTTACCTTCCTCTTCTTTAGAAGGAAAGTGAACAAAATTCCATAAATCTCGGAATAAATCTGTAGATTTATTCACAGGCATTTTTTTTTATACTAGTGGTCGCCCAATGGTCGAAATTCGACCATAATTGTAATGTTTTTTTTAAATGTATTTTTTATGCATAATTTAAAAAAAATATTAGCATTCTGCACACCTTCTCTATATAAACTATAAGTGTGCGAAATTTCATACTCCTCCGTCCGCGCAATTTTCGTAAAAAGGGGTACAAAATTTTTGCTTCATGTATTAATATACTGATGATGATAAATAAATAGATTTAACAATACTTTTTTAAGTGTGAATTTTTTTCCTTGTGAACCTTCTAAAATAAGTATTAGGTAGGTACTGAATGATGGCGCTGACAATAACCTTCAAATGACTGTGTGCTTTGTTTGTACGAAAGGTTGCCTAGGCACAATGTACAATACTAACGTTAGTACATCTCACATTACTTTAGACGCCTACGAGAACTCGCACAGAACTTTCCGCGAATCAACGCTTCAGCGGAGGCATGAAACTCGAGCTGCTCTGAAATCTTAGTGTGTTCTATGAGCTCACTCTTTCTGTCAAAGATAATCAGTATTTGATACATCATATTACTTGTTTTTTAAAACAGTTTGTTTTTTGTTTGTTTGGAAATCTTTGCCTACAATCGCCGCGACACCTTCAGAAACGTTAACCTCTTGTGCGCCGCAATTTTTTTGAAGCTCCACACAGGAGGCCCTGAGGATTTTCCCTCAGGGCCTATGTTCTTTGGGGATGCTGTGTGAGTGGTCTTTTAGAAAAGCAAAGAGAGAAAATTCTGTGAAGGAAAAGAATATGAGGGATGAGTAGGAATCTGGGGGTCAATGAGACCAGGAGGGACGGACATATGAATCCACCCCTCCCACTGCGGTACAAGGCGATGTTCTGAGAGTCCGGCTGGAGAGGTAAAAAGGTCTCCTTTAATCAGTCTCTACTAATCATTAGATGAGCAAGTGCATGTGCCGCCAAGACCTACACAATCCTCACCCCATGAACCCAGGCATCCCTGCTAAGGCACCAGACGTTGTTAATCACTTGGGATGACCTACGCCGGGGAGTTGGTTATTCAATAAATGGTTCTCGGGGCGGCGGCATCAATACTCGCCTCCCAATTTAAAAATACCCACCTTCCAAGCTCCCATTGTAAGATTCTAAATGTTGAACTCCAGTGAAAACATGCTTTCTTGTTGTGGGATTTTGAAGATACCTTTCTCAAAAATGTTCCTAGCAATTTAAAATATATTTTATTTGCTTGACAAGGAAATAATACAACCTATTATTATTCTATCCTGTCGTTTTGACTTGCCAACATATTTATTTTATCTGTTAATAAGTGTGCGGCCAACGAAAAAAGCTCTATCGACCTAGTAACGGTCTTCTGTATGTCACAATCACAATATTATTTAGGTAAATTGCAACATATTTTAGCTCTATGAAATATGATAAAACCGTTTACTTAAGTAGGTACATCTTTCGGTTTCTTTATAACTATTGTTTGTAAAATGAGAGGGAGAAAATCGTTTTTCTGAATGTAGGTACCTAGCTATTACCGAGAAATCTAGGTACTTCTAATAGATATATGCAATGTCAGTGTACTTCAATTCCTCAATTGATTTATGAAAAAAAACAAAGAAACTACACGCAATTTCGCCATCTTGGTTTTTCTGTTTTATCTTCCACGTTGTATGTACATTACCTGTCAGTTTCGAGGTTTACATTCTAACTGTGATGCACTGCTTTATTTAGGGGAATATACATTTCCTTTAAAAACACATAACTAAATATACCTATAACCGTATGCTACATATAAATAAATAAATAAATAAAGAAATAACGAACATAATTACACATCCACCATAGCTAAAGTGACCATTTATTTTCCCCCCAAATCGGGACACCGAAAAAAAGGTAGGTACTAATAATAATAAATTGGACAACTTATATAGGTAGTACTGTTTTCGCAAAAAATCGCCTCAAGAGCACTGTACAAAAGAGGCTGTGTTACAATCCATCTTGCAGCTACCAATCACATTGACGATTGGAATTCTAGACCCTTGTTCAAAATTTAAAGAGATTTTTCTTTACTACCTAATAGAAATAATGTAATGTGTTATTTGACTAAAATTAGCACGGATTTTACGAGCGAATTTACTTTACTTGGTACCAAGTCATAACTCGTCTCGCAGCTATTCATGGATTATTGGTAAAATATCTATTTTATAAACTTATTCGTTTTACGAGCCACACAATTTCATACAATAAAATTGACAAGATAGTAATGTTTTTTCTTGTCATATGAGTGTTATTTTATATATTTCAAGATTACCGGTATGCTTGTGAAGACGCTTTCTTTTCGAAAACGTGACATTTTGGCGCCGGGACACGCTGCCTGAAAACGGGACGTCTGGTCACATTACCCATTGCAAACTAATACAGAGAATTCGTTCGCGGGAGCTCAGCTTTCAAAGGTTAGGCGTTTTTAAAAAATAGTGTTTTTCTCTAAAATACTTACCTATGTACCACCACTAAGAGTACATTTTCCCTTGGGACTTTTTACATTACATGTAAGTACCTACCAATGTTTCTGAAACACGAGATCAACACAGTGTAAAGCCAAATAACAAAAAATAAAAATGGTAACAATGGACACGATTTTAGATTTTCACGGCCAAAATTATTTTAGTTATTTATTCTTGGAGTGTTATGCCATGTTGCGCTACCTCCTTCTTTAGCCAACATTTCGGTAAGCGTTACAGTTACCATCAAAAGGACAAGGTATGATGTATTTATTTATTTATTGTTTGAAACATTTACAGAGTGTTTACAATTCGTCGCCTCAGTTCGTTTTTGTCCAACAGACCATTAAAAA
The DNA here is from genome assembly GCA_936435175.1 of Glyphotaelius pellucidus. Lineage (NCBI taxonomy): Eukaryota > Metazoa > Arthropoda > Insecta > Trichoptera > Limnephilidae > Glyphotaelius > Glyphotaelius pellucidus. The sequence goes on along the minus strand of OW386558.1, from coordinate 24,178,515 downwards.
AAATTACAAGAAACGAAGGTTTTCTTTCATTATTTCAATGAAGCATTATGATAGGTATTTAAGATAAAGATATTTCCGTAAAGGTAAAGGTCTCATTAGTTTAAATAATTCTTATTGAAGTGATTAACTATCATTTTTTATACTTTATTTTTAATTTTAAAGTGGAGATTAAACAAAAAGTAAAATGGTCTGTTGGACAAATAAGAACTGAGGCAACGAATTATTAAAGTTATAAAATTGCCATTGGGATGTACATACTCCAATTATAAATGTTCACAGCATGCGCAATCAATGTTTAGTTGTTACTACAAAATGAAATATAAAACATAGTAGTGTAAATATATAACATAACCTGCAGATGTAATGTAATGTTATGCGTGTGTGTGATTACATCACATCACATCACATCACACACCTGCCCTGATGATGGGCACTGTAACGCTGTCCGAAACGTTGGCTAAAGAAGAAAGTAGCACAACACGACATAACACCACAAAAATAAATAAAGAAAATGGTAACAATACTTATTTTTATTATTGGAAAAACTTTGAATAAAACCTAAAATTGTAATATTTAATCATTGGAGAAAAAAGAAATCCTCTTGAGAACGACTATTTTTTTTCTATTTTATTGAGAAAGACTCTTAATAGAATTTTATTTTTTATTGTTTTTATTTCTTGCCAGGGCAATCCCGATGAGTTACAGAACTCATTTTAGGACAGGAGGAACATACAATTCATAGGTGGGAGGAAATAACAATTTTACATAGGAACTTAGATATAAGAAATATAAATTTCACATAAAATGTAGACGAAAAATAAAAGACAGGTTAAGTAGAACAAACAACAATAGAAAACAATTAAAGAAAAAAGGAACAAGTTTATACAAATATGGATGATTACAACTAAATTAAAAAGAAAGAAGAGAAGGAAACAAGATATAATTGAACATGACAAGAAAATTACATAGTTTCATCTTTAAACCTATTTAAAAAATATTCTTTTAAAGCATTACTCTGAATTTTTTTATTTTGCTAGATTCCCTTGTACATATCTTGAAGCGAATTATATAGTGTATAGGCAATGTAGTTCAGAGATTTTATCCCATATTTTGTAGTATGTGTTTGAGGTACGCGGATTTTATTGCTATTTCGAGTATTGTGAGGGTGGATGTCTTGATTGTAAAGTGGCTTGATGTTAGTGTGAGTTGATTTTTGAGTAATTTGTAGGATTGTGCTTGTGATTTCATGTTTAGGAAGGATTGTGATTGGAAGAATACCGGAATACGGAAACCGAATAGATGTCTCTGACATGGGTGTCCCGTGGAAGTTCAAAAACATTTCTGAGAGCACGGTTTTGAACCACCTGCAGATCAGCTATCAATTTCTTTGAGGCAAATCCCCAGATACAGCAGAGATAGGAAAGGTGTGAATGTACCATGGCATAGTAGACTGATAGTAAAGGAGTAGTTAGTAATCCTTGGAGTCTATAAAGTACACCAGTTATGGGAATAATTTTCTCCTTTACATGATTTGTGTGGAGAACCCACGAGAGTTGGGAATCTACGATCAGGCCCAAATATTTTGTGCTCATTTTCTAGGCAGTTATTTTGAAACAAAAAAATCAGAAAAAGATTGGGTCGCATCTAGAAATTGGACCTTAATAATAGGAGCTGACCTTACCGGGGTCCAGCTCTTACCACTTCGAACCTAACCCCTTCGTTCATATTTAACTGAATCGTAGGTACTTTGATTGATAACTGACAGCATTATCTTCATTTTCTTATAGCATATTTTTATTGGCTGCTATATTTATGAAGTGTTAGCTGGCACCCATTTAGTAAAGAAATTGTTTCTCCCTGCGTGTCCTTTCCCATTCGTCCCTCCTCCTCTTTATCTCCCGCGTACCCTCCCCTCTCGCGTTCTCACTCCGCCTCCTCCACCTTCCCTCTCACCACTCCACTCCCCCCTTCCCCCGTCCCGCGAACCCTCTACCCGAGTTCCCCTCCCCCTCCCCCGCATTCCATACATTCAGTCCCGGTACATTCATTTTTCAAACAGCTCGCGTGCCACCTATTGCAAATTTTATAATGCCAGAGCTAACAAGTAGTTTCATACAAAATAACGAACATAAAAAAATATATATATCCAATTTGATGCAGTCGTTCGGAAGTTATGCGCGTACATACATTTCGGCCATTCATTTTTAATGATAGATATTAACTACGACGCCTGAAAAAAAATTTCCCGCAAATACGTCAACATCGTTTTCACGGCAACGATTTGTTTTGCTTTTCTTCCAACACTAGCAGTTCTAATTCGCTTTTGTTAGGGACAGAAAACGTATAATAAATATAATATATTAATATCTATAATTTCATACCGCCAGAGTTTACCATTATATACAAGCTATATTACTCAAATATAATGTAGCTTTCTATTGATGAAAGAATTTCATAAATTACGTCACACGAATTTCATGATTTTTTAACCCCCCCCCCCCTGTCACACATAGTCACATTTGTGAGACCCCCTCCCCCCTAGTGTGACGTCACATATTTTGCAATTTTACATCTAATTTTTTTTTGCTTTTAAATAATTTAGATTCTTACATGTGATGTCACAGAACTAATGACCCCCCGATACCCTTGTCACACTTTTGTACTCCCCCGCCCTCCCTTATTGCGTGACGTAATTTATGGATGGCCCCCTACCAGTTGTTGGTGTTTGTCGTATACGTACACAATCTCGTTTTTACCTAAAAATAAGGAATTTGGTCATTTCGTAAGTACATAATATCGTTTTGTATACATTTATTTTGTTTTGGCGATAATTATCTCCAGGTATCGCGGTAGAACCATAATTTATTGGTAATGTCGTATGTTCCTTCGCAGAGATAAGGGACCATCCATAAATTACATCACACCTTAAGGGGGGGTGGGGAAGTAGAGAAGTGTGACATTGCGTGACAAGGGGTATGGGAGGGGGTCATCAGCTCTGTGACGTCACGAGTAAAAATCTAAATTATTAAAACGCAACAAATTTTTAGACGTAAAATTGCAAAATATGTGACGTCACACTAGGGGGGGAGGGGGTCTCACAAATGTGACGATGTGTGACAGGGACGGGGGGGGGGGGGTTTAAAAAAATATTAAAATTCGTGTGACGTAATTTATGGATGGCCCCTTAAGCGCTAAGTGATTGGTTATCCCTTTTCCTTGCGTATCTTGTTTTTTCTGCACATATTTATTATCATCCAATTCAAGCAAACACCATTTCGTCTCGTTTCGTTTTTAGTATTTGCAGTCCATTAAAAGTGCATCTGAATATGTAATTCATAAGCAGTTTTGGATGCAAAAAGTTTTTTTTATCAATAATCATACAATATACATCTCGCATTAGTCTAGAATCTTCTCTGAACTCACTGATGCATAAATTTCCAAGAGATATTACTTCAATTATTATTTCATTATTACAAGATTTACGGAAATCCACAATCTAGTAATGCATTTTCTTTTCCCTAAGGAATAAATGTCGATTATTATTTCATGAAAATTGAATATCTCTAGGGACAACGCAAGCAACTTAGAAACTGTTATCCGTGGTGAAAATACAAAAGTTTCTACGTTTTTACGACAGATGTCACTACGATTCTCAAAATGCCTGCTACAATATTGTTTTCCGGATGAAGTATTATGTATTTTTTTAAATTAATTTGTGCAGGATCTGTAAGAAAAATTAAACCTAAACGGGTATTTAAAAATCTCAAAAAAAATATTTTTCTGTGTCCTGAAATATAACGATAAAGTTAAAGTGAGAATACGTAATCAGACACGTGAAATCATAATATACGTATTATTTAAAATAAAATTAGACGTTCTATAATAATTATTATGATAAAGCTACAACCTGTAACTACCAGTTACTAGATAAAATCATAAATAAACCAATGCGATAAAATACTATCGCCCATCGCGCCCAAAATCAAAAAGTGACGTTGACCGCCATTTTGATTTTGCATTGCGCGCGCATTCTTTGCCTGACGCACAGTATCCACAAAGAAATGACTCACTGAGAGTACAGATGATAATATTTATGAGAAGCTGCGACAAAATTCCATACATCGAAGAAGTATACTATTTTCAGAAATTCAGTCTGGCGGCGTGAATGTAAAACAACACATTGTGAGAAAAATTTCTACATTGAAGGAACAGTACATTTTTGTGTATCAAATATGAATTAGTTCTAAGTCTCTCCACCAGTAAAATTATTGGCGTCTCATGCTTCGATTTTATAGCCAAGTTTCTTGAGCAGTCATGTGTTTACCAATTAGAATAACAAAGTTGTATCTGACACTATAACGTCATGTGATAATAATCTTTAAAATATCATTGTTTAGAGCCTATTGTCGCGTATTATTTTTGTATCCGAACTGTTCTAGCCTCTGAGAATAACAAAGTTTCTTTTGATACAGCAAAGTTATGCGATAATGGGCTATATTGAAAGAAATTTTAGAGTTTCTTATCACATAACATAAACGTATCAGATGAAACCTTGTTATTCTAAAGGGGTCGGTGTAGTATTCTCTGTCCAGTCCGTAAAAAAAATCTCGCTCGGGACCTCGGGAGAAACATGTCCGCCGTTATGTGTTTCGCTTGACACAAGTTGTTTGTCTTTTTCAACGCGTCAAACTGCAGTTATAGTGTTTTAAATGTTATCAAAATATGTGTGCCAGTGGTTTGAAAGATTCATATGAGGTTGTTATATAAAACTGGTGCTATGGAGTCCCTGCGAAAATGGTTCTACAAACCTAAGGTAAGTCACAATAATGATAAATATTATCTTGGTGTTGTTTTCGTCGTGCAGATTAAATGGCAACCATCCAGAAACACTTCCGAGGCACTGCGAAATGTTTACATCTCGTTTTTCGTTCTCAAACAATCGTTAAATAGAGTGAATATCCATTCTAAAAACTGACACACATAACCTAACCTGCACTGTCATCAACCTAATTACCTTTTAAATCATTTTAAAACATCTCCAAATCGTTATTAGCGTACGTAATACGAAAGATTACTGTCTTATCTTGTTGAGTAATGTTAAATTTGATTAAAAATGCTGCAATATTTGAGTTTTTTGTTATATAAAATTCTAGCCCATCTGTCACTTTAATTTTCTCCTCGCCTGAAGTGAGAGTTTTGAAATAGTATTTCTGACTCCTTTTGGACACTGGTGCTGCATTTATCGTGATCTGTATATTATTTGCTATTCTATTACGAAAAATCGATAAACCTTGTTTTCAATTTCCTAAATGACCTTAATAAATAATACAATCTAATTAGTATGTAGAGATATCGATAACGCGTTATAGAATCATTAGGAATTCTAGATGTTGCATTCAAAACAAATATTATTATTTTCTCATGTATTTTGCAATCAATATTTCAAAATGTTATGCGTGCTAGTAAGACATGGCCACTGTTGTATTATACATATTAGCTCTATGGACATGGCACGATCAAGTGAGTCGAATAGGAGCCAGTGGAACCATGGCATCACCAATGTTATAAGACTGAATGGGAAGTATCAGGCTGTTCAGATCTGGTCACTAAACGCGACCAAAGCCGCTCCAATCATATTATCTACCACTGTAACCTTTCCAAAATTTATTAGTTAAGTAGGTATTTTTTTCTTGTTTTTTACCCTACCGACTGTCACTTCCAATTTTTTCAAATACCTAATAATGAAATATACAACACAAGTATCTATCTACCTATCTAGATACTTCGGTAATCATTTTCTCCTCAAAGAGTTTATTTTGAATCAAATAATTAAAAAAAAAAAATAAAAACAATTTTATAAAAATAAAAATAACATTATTTGATCACCTGGCCGTGCCAATCAAACTATCAATAACCTGTTGAATTTTTTCAGTTTTTTTTTTCATTGCGGTAGGTAGGTACTGTCTAATGTACTATTACATATTTACCTACCTAGATACATATTTATTATAATGGAACTAAAATAATTGTTTATTCCACTTTTGACTTATGGCAACACCAATTTTAGAACAATTACAAAAAATGTGAAAAGTTTGACTTCTGAATTTGATTGGGGATTTGAAGGTTGATTGGGCGGGAAAAATGTCTTAATTTTCTGTATAATACAATTCAAAACTGCGCTCTTCTTCCAGATAGTTTTATATTTTATTTTGATTGAGTTTATCTTTTAATAAAATAACTTTTAATAATAAAATGCACATTTAAAACAAGTTTGAAAATTAAATGTCCTTAGATTATGACGTAGAATCATCTCTGCCTTCAAGAATTACCACTAATTACTTAACACTTAACCTAGGTACCTAGGTATTGTTCTTTTTTAGATTTAATTTTTCCTAGTGATGGTGCTGCCATTTAAAACCATTTTAGAAGATCGCGAATCCGTCTATTTTTGTCTACGTTATTTTGCCAACCTACCTATACAGGTTATAGGTACATACAAACTTGTATTAAGACAGAAAAACTAAAGTAACAACTTTCTTTAAGATGAATATACAAGCCAAAAAAATGGCTTGTCAAACAGAATCTGGAAACGGTCTATTTTAGCGCAATTGTCAATTTTATTTTAATTATGCTTAAGAGAAACAATATAAAAAGCTTCTTCTTCTTCGTGTGTCCTATCAGGTCCCCCCGACGTTGGCGATCACTCTGGAAAATGTCTCTATTTGCGCTGCCCGGAATAGCTCCTCCACACCTAATAACGGTCCACTCTCGTACATTTCGCAGCCAAGACATTAGTCTCCTACCAGGACCTCGGCGACCCCCTATCTTGCCTTTCAATATTAATTGTAGCATGTGATAGGTACTTCTCCCCTCGCAAATATGTGACCCAGATATGAAATTTTCCTGACTTTTATTAATGTGAGCAAGTCTCTACCTGCTATAGCCCGCCTGAGATTTCTGTGCTGGTGATTACGTCGGTCCATGGGACCTTGAGCATTCTCCGGTGAAGCCACATTTCAAAAAGCTCCAATTTATTCAAAGCTTATTTTTTGGTATTCATAATGGAAACTGATTCGTAGTAAATATTAATCGAAAATCGTGATTACAAATACAAGAATTAAATATTGTATGTTTTGCACTAAAAGAGTATTTGTTATACTATTATTTTTGATAATGTGGTTTTATAACTACAATGGCAGCTTCTTAGACTTTCGAAAGATTGCTCCTTACCTTGTAATTACATTTTTATTTATATTTTCCTTCTTGATCGCGGCGTGTAACAGAATTGATATATTTTGTTGTAATGTACTCAATATCAGAAAGATCTTGTTTTTGTCTTTCTTTCCATTGAAATAACGTTAAATAAACACGGCATTTTGTATTTATGATGTAAAGCTATTGTAAAACGAAGATTGGCGTGTTGTTTATAATCCGTTAAGTCGCTTTACTACTGATAAGAGTGATAGAAGTAAACATTGTGTCAATATTTTGAACAAGTACTTCGAAAATACCTGAAAAGAATTCAAAATTCTCTAAAAATAACCATTTTTATCTTCTCCAATCTAATCAACAATCCTTATCGGCGTTTACAAGTGTGCAAATATGTCCCATGGCACAATGTTGGGAAACATCTCATTTCGAATTGTGTAAATAATCGAATGTATTCGATTAATCGATAAAACCGGGTCGACGTCGATTTGTGTACTTGGGTGAACAACGACGAGGTGTGACCACGAATAAAGGATGATCCGTTTTTATTAAAAAAAAAAATTTTATACTGCAAAACTGTTGAATTTTATCTACATATAAAAAAGAAGTAATTTTGGATTACCAAATTCTACACTCTAATAAAACTAATTGACTGTTGATCGCCAAAATTTTGTCTAAAAACGATGGCGAATTATTATTCTGTCAAGAATCATTTTTGTTCCGCAACAGATTGTGACGATCTTTGTTAGGTGTATTAAAAAACGTGAAGAATGTCCAATTTTACCTCTAAAAACCCGATGAATAATTTTGTCACCAAACTTTTACTTTCAAATAAAAAATCTTTCTATTGTACGTGGTTGTATGCAATACGCTGTATATCTATAATATAAGAAACGAAATGTTTCGTAAAAACATTTCGAATTATGTTTTATCGGTTATGCACATCACTATTTTATCAAGACATTCTAGGTAAGTAAGTATTTTAAAATTATTTTTGCTTATTTAAAAAAATATTTATATTCCTAATTCAAACGTCCTTTCATTTACTTCTGATATTCGCCTTGTGACGCGTTCTTACCTGATATACTCGTATTCTGTGGTTAATTTTTATAAAACGAAATGGAATTTCTACGAACTTTGGATCGATATTTGAAGTTGGGTTGGGTGTCTATTGGGTTTCTATTCCATAGAAAATCCTGTTCTCACGGATCTATTTCACAGATTCTATGAAATAGATCAACATATAGATAGAATGGTGATTTTGCATCTTATACGACACGTTTTGACAGTTTTCTTAAATGCGGTATTACGTATAGCGCTGACGAGCTAAATAGTACGATTGTGTTAAGACACCAACTCTCAAAAGTGGTTACCCTAACGCCAGATATGACGGCGCGTTTTGCTACGTAATCCTCGTTAAGAGATGTCAGTCGCGGGAAAATTTGCGAATCGAATGTCATCGCGTACATACTTCAAAATAATACGTTAAACGGATAGTCATTTATGAACGCCTATTTGTCTTATATGTAAATCGGGTACTAGTTATTAAAAGAACCGTGTAAACAAGCTTATGGGTCCGAGTGGTTAATAATTAATAAATAGTAATTCGTGTTTTTAAGAAGGTAATTAATCCATTTAACACAGGATATGCATTGACAAGCTATCGAAAGCCATAGAAAATCAAAGGAATTTGACGGCCCATAACGCACGATTTTGCCCTTTTGTCTTAATTGTCTCGTAACGCTGTCTTAACGCAAAAGATAACACAAAAGGAACAGAAACACCTTTCTGGTGAGTAACGTATTGCGTTATATGTACCTATATTGTAATTGGCCACATACGTTCTGTCTTAACATGGCCTCTCCCTCCTTCTCATAATGTACGCATGTGACAGAAAGAGAGGTCGATCAAAACAGAGCTCTCATTAGAAGGACCGCATTATCTACTTTTGTTAGGCTTAGTCACACAGTATGCATTTTAAATGATTTTTTTTTACTTTATGTCCGTGTTAAATCTTCCCCACAGGATAAACTAAACCCTTCCACAAACTTTTCCACAAATGATCTTCTAGTCAATCCACGCTATGCAATTGCACTATATAAGTATAATAAATACAAAACAATACAAGAACATGTCCACCTACCAGAGACCAAATGGGAAAATAATTCATCGACTCCAGATATTTTCATATCAGAGGGTTCGGCTCGATAGAACTCCTAACTGGACCGATAAATCCTACTGATCCCTCAACATAAATATTTAAAAAAATTTACGTAATCCTACAAGTATTTAATATGACTTGATTTTTGCATTTTTATATATAGATTCTTTGACAAATCTAATAAGCCTAAATTTGAATGAGAGAGCCAGGTAAATGCCAGTAGCCGAAATAACAAATGGTAATATTTTTATAGTCTGAGAATGCCAAATTCTTTTAATCTCATTTCCTAAACTGTATATTTTCTAATTTTTTCAGAAACAGATTTTTGATTTATTTTATTATTATTATTATGTGTGGTCGACGTCCATTAGAATTGACCCATATCCTCGAGTTGTTTGCCCTTCGAATAATCGGTAATCTGTCGTGCAAATGCTTGCTAATTCACTAAATCGCGGCATTGAGCACTTCCTTAGGATGATCCTAGGGCTAGTTATTTTCTACGCTAAAGGTCACGCACTCGTACACTGTTCCCGCTTACCTTGGGTTAAGTAAGTACGGCATGTTTTCATAAAATATTATTTAATAACCGCATATAAATTTTTGTGATAAAAAATATTCGCAATTTATGTTTTATTGTGGTTTTATTGGTGTGAAAAATTATTGCGTTCGAAATTAATAATAATAATATTTGGATGATTGTGTGGCGCCGTTTTTTGTGAAAAATCACTTCAAGGGCGCTGTACAAATTTAAAATACAATTGTGCAGTTCACACGCGGTAGAAGTGAAACCTTCAGATAAAGTAGGCAAGAGTGGGGAGGCTACGAAGAACCGCACAAAGTAGACCGATTATTTACGAGGCACCGCGCAAAGAGCAGACCAATTATCTTATTCTCTCGCAGGCTAAATCCTATATATGTGTTTGTCTCTTTTTAGTGTCGCTTTTTCGTTTCGTCGAGTTTCAAATCATGACGGTGCTAAAGAAGTTTTCACTTCAATAATTTATTTCTACAATCTTGCTTCTAACTATAGAACAGACAAAAAAATTCTTACAACTTAAATCTCGCTCATCAAGCTCAAGAACTAGCTTCTTCTTTGGTGAGATTGCAATTTTAAATAATTTCTGTACTGATATGTAATTTAATAACACCACTGTACACTTTTATATCTATATTAAATAAAAAAATAAATAAAAAAAACTACCACCAACATATGATTTTTAAAAAAAATGTTTAAAGTCTGGGCAACGCCGGGGAATTCAGCTAGTAGATATTTTTTATATTGAAATCTTTCGTGAACGGATGATCAAATTCATTGGTCTTTCTAGGAGTAGAAAGATGTTACTTAATTTGTCGTTTTCAAACAAATCGGTTCAGTTCTCTTTAAGGGGTTTTTTTTTTAGTGGGTATCCGAGATGGGGCAGCCCGAGTGCTTCCTCTAAAATCATATATCGCGCAGTTGTTGCTTGAATTATTATCGATTGCGTAGTGACAGTGTTCGCCAATAACAACTGATACCTCCTTCACACCGTTACCCCTTCAATGAGATGGTCCACTTCTTTTCACCCTTTTTACAAATGATTTCGCCAAAATAGTCGAGTCATTTGGTCTCTTGTCCCACTGCTACGCTGACGATCAGCAAGTTTATTTTTAATGCACTCCAATCGAAACAGTCTCAAAATCCGTGTAGCTGAAAGCCTAGAAGCAATAACACGTTGGATGTCTTCAAACAAACTGAAGCTGAACCCATCTAAGACTGAGTTTCTTTGGGCGGTCACAAACAAGTATTCAAGAAAATATAAATAAACATGTAATAATTACACGGTAGGGAGCAAACTTCCGTAAATCTAAGAAGCTGCCATTGTAGTTACAAAATCATATTATCAAAAATAATTATACAACATTTATCCAATCGCATATAAGCCGTGAAGGTTGGAAATAAACTCTCTAACTTCGCAACACTTTCTTCAGGGGTTCCCCAGGGATCCGTTTTAGATCCACTTCTTTTCATCCTTTTTATAAATAATGATGCCAAAATAACTTATTCATTTTATCTCTTGTCCCACTGCTACGCTGATCAGTAATTTTATTTTTACTGCACTCCAAACGAAGCCAACAGTCTCAAAATCCGTGTAGCTGATTGCCTAGACGCAGTAACTCGCTTCAGACCCTCAGGCACAAAAAACGGACACTGGATGGAGCGCAGGCGAAGGCACTGGAAAGGTATAAAATTAACGATTCATGCCATGTACTGTAATACACATTAGAGTCTTTATTAATAATGCGCAATTGAATCAAATAAAAAATACTTGCACTTTGATTGTCGGTTAATTTTATTGTTATGTAAACATTTTAGCAATAAATCGAATTGTTTCGTTTAACACAATTCCGCTGTGGGAATGTATGCTATAATATTATGAATTATGATGCTTTGTTTATCTACAATACTTATTATTCGTGTATTTGTAGTTAGGGAAAGGAAATAAGTACCCACCTGATAACGTGAAATTCGTTTTCACTATTTACACCAAAGAAAACCAACGAACAATAACGATAACATCAAGCACCAGAATTCTTGCAAATGCTCTAGGGATGTTTAGATCAGGCGAGCGAATGCTGATGATGCGAGCGAATGCTGATCCAGAGAAGTTCGTGATCTTGCATCTCATAATACCCCCTTCTTAAGTCAACCTTTCGGGCAGCATTACAGTGTCCATCACGATAATATTTTTGGCCGTGAAAATCTCAAATGAAGAGAGTACGAAAATTATGTTCAATATGGTTGTTGTGAATGATGAATACATGGAGCAGGTTGAGTTGTATATTTGGGAAGTATGTTTAAGAGAGATGGTAAGGCTGATAGAGATATTGAAAGAAGGGTAAATGCAGGTAATTCCGTTAATGGAGGACTGAACGCCGTTGGCGCCATAAAAAAACTGTCCAAAGAAGCGAAGCTATCAGTCCACAATGGAGTGCTGGTACCTACCACGATGTATTGCAGTGAGGCATGGAACTGGAAGAAGGACTGGCCATGCACGATCGCGTGAGAAACGTGGAGATCCTCAAATAATGCAAGGCTGCTGTAAGTGTAATGAATAAGATTAAGAAAGGAACACTCAGATGATTTGGGCATGTAAAGCTAATGAACGAGGAAAGGACAGTAAAGCCTCGATGACATTGAGCGAGTTTACAAGCTACTATCTGGGAAATTCACTATCTGTTTGTAAACTCGCTCAGTGTAATCGCATTACTAGCTAACTAGCAGATTGTGGACAATCTACGAAAAAAGTTAAAGATGGTCAACTTTTCTTGCTACTCGCTCAAGATGGCGGCCTACCAACAGCTGATTTCGCAACTGTCAGAATTAGTTCGCGCGGGAGCCGTAATTCTCGTTACTGGCTAGCGTGTGGCGCTAGCTGCGAGCTAAAGTTTTTTTTACAAAATGTCGACCGAATTGGTTCGTGCGGAAATCGTTATTTTAGCTGCTACTAGACAGTTAGTAGACAGTTTTGTGTGTCATCATGACAATCTCACTCGCCGATCCACCCGCTTTTAAACTTACCGGCTAGTAACTTGTAAACTAGCTCCATGTAATCGAGGCTTTATGAGAATAAATAACGCAAATGTGATGGCAGAAGAAGTCGGGGACGCCTGAGGAAAACATCAGGCACTTGAGTCGGGCCATGTCAAGAATCAGAATAATAGAAGGGCGTGTATGAGACGATGTATGAATGTGGTAAGGAGTGTGTGCCGAGACCGAGTTGTTTGGCGGTTCATCCTCTTTTCCTACCCCTCCGAGGAAACGACGTTATGGTTAAACTAAATATTCGTTCAAATATGTTTTAATTTGAAGTTGTTATTTTGAATATGCCCAATATTTGCTTCAACATGACATTTTTGTAGATAGTCAACAACGCAACAGTTCGAGTATTGCATTTGTCGATTTGTTATTCTCGAGTGATCGAACGCACACTGCAATCGGTCACAAGTCATATCACGCTAATGATCTTGAATCAGCAGGTGAGGTTGGGTTGGGTCCACCAACTTAAGCCTTCGTTACCTTGAGAGGCAGCGCCTACGGCCGTGACAAATTTATTTATCGACCAGCGAATAAATTAACAACGCTAACAGAATGAATTGTTGCTTTTTAAATTGATAACATCATCAGGTAAATATGAAAAACAAAAAATTTTGATGACAGGAGATATATATTTTGGCCAGTGGCGTGCTGTACAAAAAGGCTTAAAAGCTATGCTTGCAATTGAAGAAAAAAAATTGCGTAATTTTCATTTTTTTGAAGTGAAAACTTTTTTAGCACCGTTGTGATTTGACTCGATGAAACAAAAATTAAGACACTAAAAAGCGACAAACACATACACTTAACCTGTGAGAGAATGATATGGTATAATCGGTCTCCTCTTTGTACGGTGCATCGTAGCCTATCGGTCTCTTCTTTGTGCGGTGCTTCGTAGCCTATCGGTCTCCTCTTTGTGCGGTGCTTCATAGCTTCCCCACTCTTGTCCACTTTAGTTTTGTAGAAGGTTTCTTCTACCGCGTGTAAATTGCATTTTTAAAATTTTTTTATTTATTTATTTTTTAATGTCAGACAGGCATAACGCCCAAATTCTTACATATATATTTATTTATGTATTTATTTTTAATGTGAATACCTCAAGAGTCCCGGATGCTTCCGTCTGGGGCTAGTTAGACTATGACATCCCTAATTGGGGTTTGTTGTGAGGCTGAAGGTAGTAGGTGAGTGGAAGAAGATGGGAAGAGGAATGTGGAGAAGTACCTGGCTATTCAGATATGGCCATTTCAAACAACGTTTCAATTCTGAATGGTGGTCTTACATTAGGGCGATTCTGAGAGTGTCTTCCGCTCTAGAACGTTCCGCAAATACACTTTATATTATTTAAAATGAATTAATTGTGAAATAATACAAATTAATCAAATGAAACTTATTTGGCACGCGGGATTCGATCCCGCAACCTTCGAGTTTTGAGTCAAGAGCCTTACACCACGACCACGCAGGCCGTTATACTAATACTAATGAAAAAAAAATTCCCATAAATTTGTGAAGTTAATGTGGAAAAAAAACATTGATGAAGTGTTTCCATAATATGACTCATTTTCACTTTTTGCTAAGATAATAAATTGGCCGATTTTTCATATTCAATGCTATCTGCAACTCATCCTACCTTTGGTCATATATCGATGCACGCCAATGCTTGCGGCGTACTAGCGTATCAACATACATAATATTGTGTTCTTGCCCGTTACCACTTTTTTCAATGTTTACAATCAACTCAATAGGTTTAATACTTGCTCTACTGGGACACGTTTTGCTTCATTCACGTTCATACGTGCTCTATTTGACATTACCGACTCTATTGTTTAATTGACACGTTGTTTTGAATCAGGAAGTGGGTTAAGAAAAAAGGCTATAGAAATTGTTAGTAGAAAGATTGAAAAGACCGAATACAATAGGAGGAGAGAGACAATCCTGGAATGTCTTCCTTGAACACCCCCGACTTTCTCTTTCATCCACTTGCTTGTCAAAATATTATATTCTCCTGAAATACCAGACCAAACCAAATGAATGTCACTCGAAATTACCTTACGCTCTTTTCGGATCACCTCATTCGTAATTAGGTCATACACGATTTTACGCGCAAACGCCTCGGGAATCGCATTTCTACTGCATTCAACTTGACAAAGACTGTCAAAACTTTAATTATTAATTAATCGTTTCGCAAAATAATACAATACACAAGGAAGAGCTTATTGTTTGCTAATTGTTATTTTTGACAGTTGTTGTCACGACAATAGCGTATACAAATTGATATGCGAAGGGTAGATCCACTCGTATTGTCAGTTATGTTTTGAAGGCTTTCGATTGTGAATAAAGTTCTTGACTTCCCTTGTGGTCCCGAAATATCAATAATTATCATCAATGCTATAAACTTTGGAGAGTCCCGTCTGCCTAAGTCCAAGGATAGTTAGGAAACGCTTTCAATTCTACTGTTTCCTCCCAAGTTCATCATACCTAAGGATATACTGTTCGTCTCCACACCTTCCATTCACCTAAGTTTAGGTCCCCACACTCCTTCGTCCTGTAGGTGTATTATAGAGAAGCCTATTTAGTGGTCAACTATAGGGTTTTCCAATAAGAGGTGTTATTTTGAATAGCGATTGCGCTATCGAGTGATGATTAATGATTTTTTTATGGCCGGAATTGGATGGTATAGGATTGATCTGGACAACGTTTACTTTCAACAAGACGGCGCTACGTGCCACACAAGCAACGAAACCATTGATCTCGAAGAGGTGATCACAATTGGCCACCGAGATCTTGTGATTTAACACCTTGCGACTTCTTCCTATGGGGCCACGTGAAAGAGAAGGTCTACGCCAATAGCCCAGCGTCGATTCAACACCTCAAAGATGGAATTCGTGAGGCTATCGAGGACATAGGGCAGCCACTTAGCGATTTGGTTATGGAAAATTTCATGAAAAGGATATGGTCTTGTAAGCGTGGTCGTGTTGGTCATTTGCCTGATGTTATTTTCCACTATTAACGGCATACCTTCCTCTTTATAATGAAATAAACATCCGATCATGTATATTAAAAAATGGCATTTTTCTTTGAATATCAAAATAACACCTCTTCTTGGAAAACCCTGTATTTTCAAACTATCGCAACTATGCACCTTCCAACCTTGCAATAAATGCTGGCGTCCCACAGGGATCGGATCTGTTTCCGACTTTATTTTTGTTGCACATCAATGATCCTTTGACGTGTACATCAATTCATTGTTACGCGAATGACAGTACAGTTCATGATACCTTTTCGTTTGACAAGCCCCAAAAGGGCACACAAACTCCAACGGCTCGGAGGGCTTTGTAACAGTGAATGAACGGTTACCTCCAGAGTGTTTCCGAGAGTAATTGCCAAGAACCATTGTGCGTTTTATGTATTTTTGTTTGTAAATTATTGGCACACATGATATGAAATAATTCATAGTCCATTAGTGGTCAATAATATCATTAGATCCGTCTTTTGTTGCTTACCCAATCAATAAAATATGCGTGGAACAAAACATTACATTCGCAGGTTGATTTTGTCTCGAAAATCAATAGAGACAACTTTTTGTCGTTAATTAGCATAACGTCTATCTGAATGCAGTCCCAACGGCAGCCAGCCTACCTGTTTACGTGCTTAGTAATGTATATAATATCTGAATATACATAATATACGTCGAGTAGGGATATGTAGGTAACTCACAATAATATTTATTGCGAATGTTAATAACAACTAATGGTATGAAACGTTATCTTTATTGATTTGTTTCATTTCTTATTTTGATACTAGCTGGGTTACCCGGCTTCGTTTAGGACAAAATTCGAGAGTGTTCTGGGATGTTCCGCATTGATGTTCCAATTCCCTATTCCCGAACATTTCACAACGTTCCGGGATGATCTGGAATGTTGTAGAAATCTCAAGAATACACTCGAATGTTCTGGACCGTTCTAGAAATTTCAAGGGGGCGAAACTTCCAGCCCTTATATCTTCAAAAGCACGCTCTTTAGGTTAAAACAGGTACTCTTATCCTGGAGGGGGGATAGAGATCTACCACACCATATAACTCTCTTGTTCGTACCGGGACTCGTTTCTGAGTTTTTGCGGTCCGCACGTTTTTTTAAACTTTCTTTTATAATATATATTGATGATTACTGGATCATTTGTTTGTTTATTGTATCTTGTATATGTAACAATTTCTAGAATTTTTGTTTTGAATAGTTTTACTTTCTACGTACATTTGTTACTTAAATTTTAATTTATATGCTACCGTTTTCGACACTACTGTGTCATTCCCTAGCAAACTTAAAACTAACTTAAAATATGTTAACAGGAACTTCTGAGAAAGTATTGCCAACTGTGTGCAATCTTGGTACAAGCCGGTATCTAAATTATTCAGTCCTAATGTTACAATTTAAATTAATTTTAGTTCGAATAGTTCTCTCGAAAGGGGCCATCATTAAATTACGTCACACGAATTTCATGATTTTTTACCCCCCCCCCCCTTCCCTGTCACACTTCGTCACATTTGTGAGACCCCCTCCCCCTTAGTGTGACGTCACATATTTTGCAATTTTACATCTTAAAATTTTTGCGTTTTAATAATTTAGATTTTTAATGCGACGTCACAGATATGATGACCCCCCCCCCCCCCCATACACATTGTCACACAAAGTCACACTTCTCTACTCCCCCCCCTCCCTTAAGGTGTGACGTAATTTATGGATGGTCCCTTAAGGGGGGGGGGGGGGGGGGGGGTAGAGCCGTGTGACAAGGGTTATAGGGGAATCATCAGCTCTGTGACGTGACATGTAAAAATCTAAATATTTTTAATAATTTTTTTTTTTAATTTTAACTACTTTCTTGATAATTTTGTAGATGTAAAATTGCAAAATATGTGATGTCACACTAGGGGGGGAGGGGTTTTATAAATGTGACGATGTGCGACAGGACGGGGGGGGCGTCAAAAAACATGAAATTCGTGTGACGTAATTTAATGGATGGCCCCTTATTGGTGCTTCGTCTAAACCCGATGGCATTTTTTTTTCAAATTGCGCTCCGAAATTTTGGTTCCAATAGGTCTATATTTTGCTACTTTTGTGAATAACTTTTAAATTTGAATATATAGCGTGGTATTTTCTCTTTCTAACACCGTTTATATCAAACTTTTCACAATGATAGTATAGAAGACAACGGTTTTTAAGAGACCTACACGAGTTGTTCCGAAAAGAGAACAAATTAGTCTGACGGGTTAGATGCTAGACATCTAGACAAAGAGTGCATAATAACTATCTTATAAGCAATGTGTCCTGTTGGCATTTGGCCATGTCTTTTTAGGGAAATCGCAGAAAATTACACATTCATATGTAATGTTGTGGTTGACAGCCACTCGCATTATTTATTGCCACCGAAATATAAACTCTTGTGCACAACCACAATCGCTCGATTCTTGGAAACTTAAACACAGTTTTTTACTGCAAAATTTATGCTGGTTTTGAATCAGAATTATTATATCAGCAATAAGGAAAATAATAGCCATTAAAAGAAATTTATTTACCTGAAATACCGATTTCTTCTTCTTTTATTGTTTATAGGTTGATAAATTAAAAAAAAAACCAAAATTTATAGAAGTGAAGCAGGACATACCCGATAGTCTAACTGAAAAATCATTACAACAAAAAGGCATCTAGATTTTTTACTCCAATCCAGCTAAGGAATAATTTTTTTTATTTTATTAATCTATAAACAAAAATATACATAAATTGCTTTTTGAATTTCCATCTCGAGCTATTGCGCTTTGATATTTATTTATTTATTGATCAACGCCCTTTTTCAGGGCTTTTACATATTAATGGTAATACATTTTTATTCCTTTTATTTATTATTATTATCATTTTAATAACTGTTGTATGCCATGCATACACAAGTGAACTATATGTTTAAGCCCTTTTTTTTCAAGAACCTATACATATAAACCTTTTTTTAAGTAATATGTTAATACGCTTTTAACTTTCCATTTTTATGTTTTATTCTTTCTCTTCTTTTCATTTCCTCAATTTTCCCTCTTTTTGTATAAATCATGGTCCATATATATTCACACTTAACCTAATTTGACTGTCCTAAAACGGGAATCATCCTAGTTGGACAGTCAAAACATTTTATAAATAATTTACATAAATGTGTAAATATTTTACTAAATAAAAATGAAATAAATAAATAAATAAATACAAAAATGAAATATTTATTGTACATAACTGAACTGCTTAAGTAACAATATTTTATATTTGTTTAAAGATAAACTGAAGATGTCCACGGACTTGGTGTAATTGTTTCCTTCCATTAGTATTCTGGGTAAAGAGGAATACTTATGGTAGTTAGTCTCAGAATTTCTACACTGAAATAAATCCTGACTTCTTGTATTACGTTGTGGAATCCGAAAGCTTATCAATTCAAGCAATACCGGACTATCAACTAAATTATGTAGAATTTTATATAGAAATACCAAGTCAGTGAAAATTCTTCTGTCTGACAATTTGAGCAGAGTGTTGTAGTTCAACATTATTGTTGGAATCCCCATTTTGAAATTTAGAAAACGTAAGAATTTGTTTTGTATTCTTTCAACAGCTTGTACATGTATGTTATAATGTGGATTCCAGACGGGAGAATTGTACTCAAGTTGACATCTAACATACGCAAAATATAACAGTTAAATTTTAACAATATTTTATATTGTTAAAATTTCTAGTTAGTCTAGTTATAAATCCCAACATTTTTAAGCCCTTATTACAGATTTCTGTTATGTGGTTAACAAATGAAAGATTTAGTTGTAAAATTTAAATAAGCAATATGCATTCTTGTTTAATTCCTAATTTAAATTTTCCAAGTTGCGTTGACGTAGATAATTAGAGATTTAAAAATATGCGCAAATTTCTTGATGCCTGAGTTACTGGACAAGCGCAATTTCATATTCCTTGACTTTAGATTAGATCTGTAAACCGCTCAAAAATTTATGAATAAAAGTTAGAATACATTTGTGAAAGTGGTGGCTATATATTATTTTACCTTGAAAAATGATCGATGGTTCCGAAACAGGTCGGCAAAAAACTGAAAATAAAGTATTTTTAAACAAAGTTAATTTCTTTTACTTTTTTATAATGAACTAGCAAGTATCCGGCATGCGTTGCAACGCCTCATAAAGAAATTGTTTCTCCCTGCGTGTCCTTTTCCATGCGTCTCCTTTCCTTGCGTCTCCTTTCCGGCCCCCCGTTCCCCTTCATCTTTCCCTCTCGCGTTCTTCTTCCGCTTCCTTTGCCTTCCCCTCTTCCTCGTGACCCCTCCCACAAAGTTCCCTTTGGTCCCCTCCCCCCTCCCGGATTCCCCTCCCCCTTCCTCCTTCACTCCCTGCCACCAAACTACATGAAATACACACAGTTTGCAAACAATTCGCGCGTCACCTGTAAAATTTTTGAGCAAATGTCATAACGCCAGAGCTCACCGGAGTTCACTTTCGCGGGCGTGCGCACAACAACTCACCAAAGTTTCATCGCAATCGGATGACTGGTTTAGGAACGGATTACTTACCCACCTTCCTCTTCCCCATCTCCTTCCCCTCCCCACGACCTTCAGCCACAACATACCCCAATTAGGGATGCCGTAGTCTCACGAGAGCAGCTGAGACTCTTGGAAGGTACTCATACAAAAAATATATTAAAGACAAACAAAGAAACAATCATTTTTATATATCATTGATAACCACCAATTAATAGCTGCATACAATATTAGTATAATCATTTTTACATTAACGGATACTATTTTTATTTATTTAACTTCTGTTTGTGAATTATTTCTTCTCAAGTCGATGGATACCTTTATTAGGCAAATAGTCATGCCTTTAATAGAAATACGTGCTAGCAACTAGGAAACACAGCGATCAAAGGAAATACGCAGCAGTAGTTTCTAGAACACATTATTTATTACTGATGTGATTTTAACCTGTTTATCCACAATGAAAATGTGATGCATGTTTCAGGTAGTCTATATATATATATTTTATGTCTATATATATTTATTTTATCAATTATTATATTATGTCGTCACGGAGTTGTATCACCATGGAAACCGCTGTTATCAACGCAAGCGAAATGTTAGATTAGTGTAATGTGTCATATTTAGTCTGTGGCTAGGTTTACACTCGTAAGTTTTTTTCCCGTAATTCGCTTGTGTAAGCGATTTATGGCCAAATTACCAATGTAAACGACACCAAAAGTCACTTAACGTAATTTAAAGCAAGTTACAGAACTTGTTCTTTCGGAAGTATTTTGACAGGTCTAATCGCGTCCGCGCAAATTTCCAGCCTTCTCACAGCTTATAAAATCGGTTTGATAAGCTGAGGGACTTTCTGTAAGAAATGGTGCCAAAATGCGCCCCTGCGAAATGTCAACAATCAAAAGACAATTGTTTTTATTGGATTTTTTTCTTTAAAACTAGTATTTATTTCCTGTTATTTATTTACTTATTTGAGTTTTCTGAAAAAGGACCATCCTTCTATTCAATTATCGGTCCAAACCTTTCTTATCTCAATGTTCCTGTTTTTAAAATTACTTATTTGATTACGAAGTCGGTTGCTGTCGGCAGCCGTCAGGTAGCTGTCATTCGGATGAAATGAAAGAAATACAATAATTTTCGCATTTGACGGCACAAAAGTGCGTGGAGAATTGTTTGATTAAAGCCAATTCAGTACTTTATTTTGGCCTTTTCGTCTTTATTGACAAAATCGCGTAAATTTGACAGTAGCAGGTCGTTGTTGAAAGGAAGCCATCTTACCGCAAATAAATTTACAGATGTAAACGGTCGCATGAGCAGTTCCACAGGTCTAACTTCCGAAAAACTTCCGTGATCATTAATTACCACAAGTCAGATGCATATGTAAACGCTCCTGCGAGTAACCTGTCAGAATCTTACGTAATACGTAAATATTAATTACGAGTGTAAAGCTAGCCGTAGATAAGTTCTCATAGTGCTATAGTTGTCTGTGGGCCATTCGGATAACACAGTCTCGTTTTACGAGATGTACCGAAAGAACCCGAAGGCAGGTCTGCTCAGTCATTATAATGTGGGAGCCTTCCAGATAAAACCTACCAACCGTTAGTACGGGCGTCAGTTCTCCTAAGCTCTATTTAAATAATAATAATATATAATAAATTACCTAACATGAAAAAACCGTGATCTCAAGAATCTAAAGTCTTTTAATAAGCACATTACAGTACTGGAAAATACTGGTTCCAGTACCAGTAAATAAGAATATCGCTGGAGAGGACATCCAGAGATACTTTGCAATTAGTGATATTTTATTGCTGTGAAATTTGTTGATTTTTGGGAGGAGACGAGTTACGAAAATGCGTTATTTTTATATTCATATAGATTCGTTTTCGTAAATAATTTTATTTAAAAAAGCTGTAAGCCCATATCTGTCAAATCATTGAAAGTTAACAATTTTATAATACACCATTCTTTAGGTTTTTGTAATAAATCATTTGCAGATCATATCTTCGGTAAAGAATTAAACACTGTAGAAAATTCTGGTGAATACATCGATCAATGATGAATAGGATAAATAGTAAAGGTCCCATGCGCGAACCTTGTGGAACACCGCTGTTAGCAATAAATTCATAGATAGACAGTCATTGATCTTAACAAAAGGTAATCAATTAGATAAGTAACTAATCAACCATGCCAACAATTACCTCTAATTTAGAAAAATATGGAGATGTAGATACAGGTATTTATTGTCTGTACTACAAAAAGAAAACGAAGTATTCTTTTTAAGTCGTCCCTTGTAATTAGTGTAAATGGTCGACAGACACAATCCACTCCCTTTCTCTCCAATGATGTGATGAAATTATGTTTTTTTAAGCCCGCAGATCTGTGTCGTTGGACGTTGAGATAATTATTGCCGAACAAGGTAAACGTACAACTTATTTACTACTGAGTAATAATTAGTCTCTTCCGGACAATTTTATTATTGTCTCGTGATTTATATCTCTGCACTTCTGCAGGTGGATGAAACCCGATCAACCGAGAATTGTTAGTAAAATACTTGTCTTTTATATTATTTATTTATTTACTTATTCATTTTCTCCGTAAAACGGTTATGAACGAGAAGATTACAAATTTGATGATTACGTAAATGATAAAAAGGTCATTGGTGCAGTTTTACTAATTTGCGACATGCGTCAAAGATTGTTGCTGAACTGTCTGGAAGTGGCGTTCGAAATATCGATGGTCAATGCAGAATAGTTCCGTTGATTGGCGCGTTCTGATCAGAAGTATGAAAACGCTTTCATAGTATAAAAATGCACTTAATCTCCCACGAGTATAAATATACTTGTTAGGCACGTGTAGTCACGAGTATTTTACTTGTGAAGCACGGTTTTTTCAACATAGATGGATAGTTACAGTTCCAGAGGTTAACTAAAAAAAATGTTTACCTAAAAATATTTTTCGGCGGGCTTCTAAGATGTTGAAATCAAGTTAGAGCTAGGATGAATACAGGAATGGATTCCTATTCCCTCGTGTACGGGTAACGCATGAACATCTTTAGTATTTTTTCTATGTCTAGGTATGGTTTTGTTCAGAAGGGGCCCAAATAATTAACTGTACTCCAGAACACTGCTAAAAAGTGCTTTATAATTTTATTCTCGTAATATTTTAATGTAAGTTGTTAGCGTCGGCGTGGGTGCTGACGCTATCGGCAGGGTTGGAGAAAGCTCCCACATATTTAATACAATTAGATGCTGGATCTGCCCCAAATAAAAACTAGCTCAGGTTTGGTGCAAGTATGTTTCTCCTAACCTCAAGGCTAGTGCCTGTGGTTCGGAACTTCACGCTTCTCATTCTCCCAGGGCCTCCCTCGACAAGCAAAACACGGTAGGTTATCACATAAATAGTTTATTCAATTCTAGGAGTCACAATAGTACATAAGAGGAACGATCCTAGCTGAAAGTTAGTTTGAACGTCAATCTCTGCTCTCTACACGCGTTGTTAGGGCTTTAAAACATTATTTGCACACAAAGGGTAAACATTGTATTGACTCACGTTTGGTTTATGGCCCAGCAGCGTCCATACGCGGACACCGGAAGTGCGCACCCGGCGAAACTGAACTCGTCTCGCACATGTTCACGAGAGACGTGGGATCGGGAAGCTCGCTGGCTGAAGACTGGCGAGCTTGCCGGCCGAGATGCTCTAGCGACAGCTCGGTTTGTCGCTCGCGGGAGGGGGTAATGCGCGCGCCTCTATATTGGCGGTTTATTCTTCAGTCCGCGAAGAGGTCTATTCTCGAATACGCAACGTGACAATTTGTAACGTAACAAAGTATTTACTTATAATTCATGCAAAAAACAAGCACAATGTGACCTTAGAGAGGGAGCCCTGTAATGTCACATTCTTTTCAACTATTGTAAAAAAATTATGAAAAATTAAAAAAAAAAAAATACAATGGCTCTACTTGTAATACTTTCCCCGGTGCTTGTCGTCTTTGGGGATGCTATGTGGAGGGTTTTTTTAAGGAAAGAAAGGAGAGGAAAATCTGGAAAGGAAAAGGGTACGAGGGGTGTGAGATCAATGTGTCCAGGAGTGACGAACGTATGAATGCATTCCTCCCACTGCATTGCAAGGCGATGGGCCGAGAGAAACTGGCTGTAGAGGTCTAGGTTAGGTCTCTCTCAGCCAGACTCTCCCGATCGCCATCAAGACCCAACAACCGCAAATTGCGGAATGCAGTAGCACTCGCCTGGGCCAGTTTTGCAGAAAGTTGGGAGTTTTGTGCAGTTCAGAGTGGTATATATGTTCAGTTTCGCCCTGGTGAAACACTTCAGAATGATAACATAAAAAAAAAAAAATGTTGATTTTTTTTTACATTAGCTCCACACAGGAGGCCCCGAGCAAAATAATTCCCCTTAGGGCCTATGTCATCTTTGGGGATGCTGTGTGGAGGGTCTATTTTAGGAAAGGAAGGAAAAGGAGAGGAAATTTTCAGAAGGAAAATTAGGGAGGGTAGGAATATGGGGGTCAGTGTGTCCAGGAGTGACAAACGCTTGAATCCATCCCTCCCATTGCGGTGTAAGGCGGTGTTCCGAGAGAGCACGGCTGGAGAAGTCAAAGGGATTTCCTCAACCACTCTCTCCCGATTCGGCCTGCCATGCAGCTGGTGGGCAGACGCATCCGCCACCAAGACCTAGACAAACCTCACCCCATGAGCCCGGACACCCCTGCTAAGTCACCGAACGTGGCGAACCATTTGGGGTGACCTACGGCAGGAGTGTTGATTATCCAACAAATGGTTCCCGGGGCGGCGGTACCAATATACGCTTCCTAAATTGATTGAAAAGGCTTCGTCGTGTTTTGTTGTCAGTTTCGAGTGACCGTAGTCTGGTGGGTACCCACTTGTCAGGTAGGTACCCGCTTCTTCCTACTCTCCCTCCTCTCCCTCCTCTCTTTCCTCTCCTTCATCTCCCTCCTCTCTCCACATCCTTCAACCTCACAACATACCCCTGATTTATTGTATGTAATCTCTTTTCATACTCCAGGCAGGTCAGTTACAAGACAGTACCTACCATATTATCGTGACAATTCTACATCAACGTCGCAATATTACACTCCTATGCGACGGATTCAACAGCTAGGAAACTCTGATGTTGTTGATACATTTAGTACATCAATTTTAATAATAAGCAACCTTATTGAAATTTTTTTTATCAAGTAGGGGAATATTTTGATAAAGCTATTTAAAATGTATTTTGTCTGCTGAAAGAAAAAAAGCTATTTTGAATTTTTTATATTTTAAATATTTTTTTTACCTACATACTGTGTGGATCAAATTCAATAAAGTTATTACTTTATAATCATTTTTGTGCAAGTGTCTTAAACAGTTGTTTCCTGCACTATTTACAAGTATAATTTCGTAAATATTGTTATATCTTGATATATATATTTCTTCTGTCCGTGTGTATGTCACTGAACTCCTCCTAAACGGCTGGACCGATTTTGATGAAATTTTTTGTGTGGGTTCAAGGGGATTCGAGAATGGTTTAGATTCACAATTTGGTCCACTGGAAAATGTTCTTTTAATAATTTTTTTATTTCTATGGAGTTGTTGATTTTGGAAAGTTTTACATTGGATCCGGCAGACTGCGCTACCATCGCAGTATCGAATATTCAATATTATTCTATTTTAATTTTAGTTTGTCCCGACAGTTGTGTACAGGCCAACGTCTGTCGGGTCCGCTATAAATAAATAAAATAAATTGTGGAACATTCCAGAACACTCTCGAATGTTGTCCTGAGCGAAGCCGGGTAACCCAGCTAGTTTACAAGTATAATTTCAAAAATATTTTAAAAGCCTAAATAGGCGTAAATAAATTAATAAATACTCTAATAATTGGGGATGCTGTAGTCACACTGGCTTCGGACAGCGGGGAACAGTTGGGATCCTTACGCTGAATTCACATTTAACAAATGCCACGTTGACGTCCTCCAAATTTCCTCCACTACAACAAGAAAATGTACGCAGTTTGTATTTTAATATTTTATTTGTGAACCATCCAGTCCGAATCCATGATTGAAGTTGCAATCTCTCTCTAGTGGTGATTAGTTCTTTACCGGATTTGGGCGACCGAAGCCGGCGAATTCACGGCTGGCTGCGGCTGCCTTCAGGAGAAAGTTGGTAGAGGTGGTTCGTAATAATGCGCAACGACTGTTCAATTGTATAATTGTTATGTAAGATGGTGATGTTAACTAATACGAAGCTTGCTGTTAAAAATCTTTTCAAAAATGCGCCTCGTAAAGTAGTTATTGATAGAAATACCGATGCTTTTCGTTTCAGCAGAGTTTTAATTAAGGCCCTTTACTAAGCACTCAAAAAGAAGAAGGTGAAATATGTAAATACGAATGTTAAAGAGAGCGCGCTAATATTAAAATCGACAATAGAGCGGCGCTTCCCGGCTCAAAAAGAAGAAGATGGAGAGATATGTAATTACGAATGTTGGACAGAGCGCGCTAACATTTTAAGTGATAAAATTGAGGCGAAAATTGCGAAAATGCTTAATAAAACATGACTCGTTTAAAATAGAGCAAAAATCTCGTGGAAGGTATCTTGAGTATCATTTGAAGAAACATTGTGAATTTTTTCACAAATATAACTTGTAAAATAATAGAAATAGACTTGTTTTAAATAAATTTTGGAGCATACTTTGCGATTTTTTTCTATCGAGGGAATTTCATTTAATTTGCGTTTCGGCGTGGAACGTATCTAGATATTATCTTAAAAAATAACATAAATTTTTTTAAGAGCTTAAAAAATTCAAATGTTGAATGGAGATATGTAAGAAATCGGTAGAAATTCGGATAGTGCCGCCTTAAAAATCTTTTCAAAAATGCGCCTCGTAAAGTAGTTATTGATTGAAATGTTGATGCTTTTCGTTTCAGCAGAGTTTTACTTAAGGCCCGGCTATAAGGGTTATAAGCGCTACAAAAGATGAAGAAAGGGAAATATGGAAATACGAATGTTGAAGGGAGCGCGCTAATATTAAAAAGCGAAAATTGTGAAAATTTTTACTAAAACTCGTTTAAAATAGAGTAAAGTTCTCGTGGGAAATGTCTTTTTAGAAACTCTGTGATTTTTTCATTGTAAAATAACAGAATAAACGTATTTGTACAAAGCATCAACTTTGTGGCTCGCCATAATTAACAATAAAAACACACATATTTGTTGTAGATCACTTTTATTTATTATTAAAAAAAAAAATGTGTTTTTATTGAAGAAAAACAGAATGTGCAATTCACACACCTTCAGAAAATTGAAAAGTGGGTGGCTACGGTGGCTAGCACCGTACAAATAAAAATTAAAAAATCGAGTGCATTTCACACGCGGTAGAAGACCACACAATCTCTAACTCTTTGTTTTAAAGCTTTTAAAAAAATACATGTTATTTTTTAAGATAATGTCAAGACGTTCCCCACGCCGGAACGCAAGTTGTATGAAATTCCCTCGATAGAAAAAAATCGCAAAGTAAGCTCCGAAAATTATTATAAACACGTTTTTTTCACTTATTTTAGAAAAAAATCAGTGATTTTTTTAAATGCTAAGATGTCCTCCACAAAATTTTTGCTCTATTTTAAACGAGTCTGTTTTATTAAACATTTTCACAATTTTTATAACGGGCCCCTTCTATTTTTTTATGAAAGATGAAAATTTTCCATAAAAACCGAAAATATATATTTTTTAAGATATCCAACTTCCCCTACGTGGTGCCACAAACCTATATGTCTAGTTTCTAAATATATTTTTATTTTATTTTTCTGATAACCGTGTGGCAACCACCGAGCAGCAATTTCGTCAGAGTGTCCCGTTGAAAGCGGCGTACACCGCAAACTATACTTTAGATCCGTATACAAAAATCTGTATGCAGTCTTCTATATTGTATATGACTGAGTAAAAGAAAATTCTGAAAAAAGTGACTGAATAAAGAAAATTCCATTAATCGTTTGCTTTTGTGCAATAAATGGTTTTTTGAATTTGAATTACGAAAAATACTCCCTTGTATCGCCCACGCACCGTGGTCTGATGATGCCTTCAAAAATATATGTTTTTCTATGTACAGAATCAAGAAGGTTTATCGTGCATTTTGGGCTGCAATTGTTGGGCTTATATGAGAGATGTACAGGGCTAGCAACTGTTCACTATCATTAATGAAGAATCTGCTAGCCATACACAAAACGCCCGGGGCTAGCACATTGATACTCTTTTTCAATTATTACATAAAATATTACTTAAACATTAGATGCGCTTCATGGGGCGTCCAGCCATATACAAAATTCCGAAGAAATTTCCTATTCGTGTCGTATTTTTTCCTTGTTTTCGGTGTGAGGTTTTTAATCGCCGCCTTTCTACGTTATTAATGACATGCATTTATGCATTTTACAAATGCACCGTATGCAGTGGGTAGTGTCCTTGACATTCTGCACAAAGGTCAAGTCAAGCGTGTAGTGTATTGAATCGATCTTTCTCCAGGTTTATGCAAGCAACGTTTTCTTTACATATTTACCTGCTGTTTTACTAGATTTTTTTAGTAACGGCCGCTTTCCCCACTCAAACTGAGCGATCGCTAAGTTAAAATATTGCTCAGAAGCATAATCTAGGTGTCACCAACGCAACTGCACTTGATTTTCATCCAGCGGTACTGATTAGGTACGTAACTAACTAACGTATTCATGTGATATCATGCACTATTACGTTTATTAGAAACAAACAATTGATTACTTACTGATCTTTTTCAGTCATATTTATTTATATAATAAAAAAATCACTTCCCAACCGTTAAACAAATAATAAAACATTACCTTTTTTTTTAACCTGCAACATCGCATTTTGCATCCCACGCATGCGCAGTACCGCGCGCCGAGCGCCCTGCGCAATATATTTGGTGACAAATATGTATGTCTTGTAATCTCTATACAAATCGTGTTTTTGTTCATAAAATGGTCAATTTACTATTAATATAATATGTGTATAAGTTTTAGACACTAAACGCCCTGTGATGATTGATCGGCGTGTTCTCAATTTTGCGCGATGTCGCGATGCGTGGACCCTTGTTTTTAATTTATTTATTTATTTATTAGCAAAAACAGCATTACAACAATATATTGCAAAAACGGTTATACAAGATACATAATCATTACAGTTAAAACATTTATTTAATAAGTGCTTTTTCACGCTTAAAATCATTGCAGGAAATGTGGAAAATATCCACATTTCCTGCAAGGCAGTTAATTAACCTAGTAAGTCTTCCCAAGGGCATCACCATTGGTAAGTTAGTTCTGCACCTGGGAAGAATCAAAAGCCTGTGATGGCGACCTCGCGTGAAATTATCCGGGACATAGAATCCTATTTCAGCCAGAATATCTGGTACCGATATAAAACCGTTTAGAAGCTTATAAGCCATCAGCAGTAATGCGACATCTCTTCTGGAACTAAGGCTGCAGATACCCAGCATTCCCATTAATAGTATTTAAAGTATTATAATTTATTTTTTTTGTTATTGTTTTTGGGGTGTTATGCCGTGTTTCGCTACCTCCTTTAGCCAACGTTTCGGACAGCGTTACAGACGAGCTCATCTGCCCTGATGATGGACACTGTAACGCTGTCCGAAACGTTGGCTAAAGAAGGAGGTAGCGAAACACGGCATAACACCCCAAAAACAATAACAAAAATACTTTTTGGCCGTGAAAACCTAAAAACATACCTATTATAATAGTATTTAAATAATATTTTAACAGAAAGTTATATTAATTATTAATTTAAAGATTGCAACTGATGTGCCAAGAATACATTGTTTCTAATCGTGTCAGCGAAACCAAACAAATTGTGTAAACTTTATTACATTACCAATAATTATATTTATTATCACAACTGTACTGATATTTAGCGTCAAAGGTCGAAGAAGTGCAAGCTTCAAGTGTACATACACTTTGTGTTATTTCCTTCAAGATTAAACAATTCAACAGTCGTAATTCTATATTATTATAATGGTTCAAATGGTTCATTGTCGGTTGTCGGTTGGTTGGCCTTTACCACGCGATGGTTTGAACTTGGTGCTTCGTGTAATATTTCTGTAGGTGGAAAATTGTGAAACCTTGCACGAATTCTGATATACGTTATATATTAAAAAAAATATATGAAAAAAATAATCGTTACTTATTATTCAAAGCTGCTTTTTACACAGCGGCGTTACTTGTTGGTTTGTTATGGTGCTGGCGACAATAAACCCTAAAATATATTCAGAATCTTAATGACTTAAGTAAAGGAGCCGTGGACACAAATTGCGACTCGCGACCCGTGTATTGGACGGACCGACTGACGAATTTGCTCTATCAAAGAAAAGAAGAAGAAGACAAATAATGTGGGAATCTTAACGACGTAAGTGAAGAAAGCGTGTATACAAATATAAGCCCGCGGCACGGCGTATTAGACGACCGTACGGTCGAATTCGCCGTAGCGGGCCTGGAGATTCGACCTTTCCGCCGCGTTCATTTTAATTAATACTGAAGAACGTGTTACAAATATTTTAGATGTTTATTTATGAATCCCTCCCGAAGTTATTAATTCGTCGTCTAGAAAAATAAAATCTGGTGCTCACCGCTAACTTTGTAGTTGAAAAACTGGTTATAAAGTTTTAAAATAGTTGTACGTAAAATATATTAATGGTAAGGTATTGTTTTTATTAATTTTAAATATAAAGAACTTACATCCCCAGGGGTCTGTTGGAATAAAAGAGTTATTTTAGTTACGAGTTCGCCGGAAAGTATTAAAATGTGAGTTTTGAGCAAACAAAAATTATTAGGGTTGTGTACCGCCTTAACAACACGCAAGTCAAATTTTCAACCATTTGTTGTTGGATTACCAACACCTCTGCTATAGGTTATCTCAAGTGGTTTGCTACGTTTGGTGATTTAGCATGAGTGCCCGGTTAAAGTGGTAAGGTTTGACTAGGCCTTGCTTGATAGGCAGTGGATAGGTCTACCTACTTATTGCGTGGCAGGTCGCATCAGAAGAGACTGATTGTTGATCATTGGCCTTTCCAGCAAGATTCTCTCGCCTTGCACCGCAGTGGGCGGGGTGGATTCATATGTCCGTCACTCTTGGACCCACTGACCCCCAGATTCCTACACACCTCTCATCTTTTTCCTTCCGAGAACTTCCTCTCCTGCCTTTACCCTTCCCCTCCTGACTTTACAGACAACCAATTTTTTTTTGGATTTCGTAGGATTCGAACCCTCTGTCTCTCTGACCGCTGAGACTTGTCAGGCCTTGCCCACTACGCTATGGAAGGCACGCGCCGAGGTGCGAATTTGCCGCATTATATTAGAGCCGAGTTTTGTGTAGAACTGAGTTGTTACCCATTTCCGTTTCACCCGAATTTCAAGTCACTAACGGCGCTAAAGAAATTTCAATTAAAAAATTGGTTAAATAGGTTACGTTAGGTTAGGGTTATCGGCTAATTTAATTTTTTTTTCATAGTCTTTAATGACTTTTCAAGGAGGTGTTTAGTTGACTTTATTCTCAGTTGACATGGAACCATCCTAAACATAGAACCACTGGCTCCGAGCAGTTGAACTTTTCTGTATGACAAATAAAAGATAAATTTAAAAACAAATGTGTGGGTAATATATTTATTATTACGTATAAATTGATTATCGGAAAGAAAATTCATTTTCCTCGTACACAGAATAACTCAAGCCCCGGACTGTTTGAATAATACAGTACAGAATAATAATTTCCGCTTTACGGTGCTATAGCGCTATAGTAATAGCGAAAACGGTGCTAAACGTCACGCATGACCGGTTTTGCCTTCTCGTCATCGTCGGACTGTTACGTCACACAAAGGAAGGATTGCCGCGCCGGAGTTGCCACAAGAAATAATCTTTATTTTTAACGAGATCCAAAACGGCTCACGTTTTGAATTAATTACTAATTGTTTTTGTTTATTTTGTAAAACCTCAAATTGTAATACCTAATTAAATGAAGTCAATGTTAGCGAAACTCAATCAAAATCTGAAAACAGAAATATCAGAAAAAGATAGGTCACATTTGGGACTCGGAGAAGACCCATAAAGAATGGGAGAGTCGAAATTCTTGACACATAAGTGCCAATTTTAAAAATACAATTTAAATAATTTTCTGTTAAAATGGGATATTTTTGTAAAATCTCTACGGGGAGGGGCTATTTGGGATACGCAGATATTTTTGTGAATTCACTGCGTGCGGAGAGGGGTCAAATGGGATACTGCGAGGTGTCAGCCTGGTTTTACAAACAAACTCGCGAGAATGTGTGTGGAGGAACACGGGGTTTTATTGTTATTTTCTTTCGTTTTGAAAATTCGTAAAATCAGACGGACATGTCCTGAAAATTCGTGTCATCCAGGGAAAGCCCAACTGCATGTGACGTCAAGCTGATGATCCCCCCCGTACGCCTTGTCGCCCCCCCCTCCCCCCTTAAGGTATGAGGGGCTGGGGGGGGGGGTGGATGGCCCTTAAGCTTGAACACAGCGTTTTTGAACAATAATTGTTCAAAGTTGGCAATGTTTGTAGTGGTTTATTTATTTTATTTTAAATGTAAATTTACAGTTATACAAAACAAATAAATAAAAAAATATACATTTTATTTTACAAATAACAAATGTACAATTTATTTTATAAAGTAATAATAGCGTTTTTGAATTTTTTAATATTAAGTTGAAAAATATCGATATCAGGGGACAGGTAATTAAGTAACAGAAACATTTTTCCGAGCGGCTTTACTAATGGTAAATTAGTTCTGCATCTCGGAACAACAAAATTGGGAGGCGGGAATGGGTACCGCCGCCCCGGGAACCTTTACTGGATAACCAACACCTCTGCCATAGGTCACCCCAAGTGGTTCGCTACGTTTGGTGATTTAGCAGGGGTGCCCGGGTTCATGGGGTGAGGTTTGTCTAGGTCTTGGGGGCTGATGACCAGGACAAACTAAACCCCAGATTCCTACCCACCCCTTCAACCCTTTTCCTTCCCAGAACTCTCCTCTCTTCCTTTTCCTTAAAAAAAACCCTCCACACAGCATCCCCAAAGATGACTTGGGCCCTGAGGGAATTATTTTCCTCAGGGCCTCCTGTGTGGAGCTCATGTAAAAAAAAAACAAAAATTCTGTGTCTGCGCGCTCTTGTGAAGTTGTCGGGGACATAAAACTCAAATTTGATGTTCAAGGGAACGTTCACGTTCATGTTTATGGTTTCGGTCGCAGGAGTCACGTCTTTACGGGTTAGTTGAAAGAACACAGAAAAGCGTGCAAATGTATTATTATTTTGTTTTGAAGGGATGTCGTGCCGCCTTGTGTTATTTACTATGTGCCAAGCTTTATCTGATTTTAGTGTTTTTTAGCATTGCGTGCAATCTTAAAGTATTTAACCTCTGCTGAATAAATACTTACCCCCTTACTAATAAACGTGTTTTAAATTGTGCACAACTAATAAACAAGAATTTATTTATGGTTAACTGCTGTTTTTACAACGCCTCACGTTCAGCACATTGAACCGTAGTATGTAATAGAATGGTAGATATCTACTAATTAGTACTGCCCTGGTGGAATACCATCTTTCAGAATCCAAACGTTGCAATATCTGAATAGGCAGGTACTTTTTAACCTTCCTCTCCCCATCTACTCCCCCTACAAACCACCTTCGGCCTCACAACATGTCCTAATTGGGGATGCCTTAAGCCTCAATTACATAGAGCGAGTTTACAAGCTACTATCTGGGAAATTCACTATCTGTTAGTAAACTCGCTCAGTGTCATCGTATTACTTGCTAACTAGCAGATTGTGGACAATCTACGAAAAAATTTGAAAGGTGGTCAACTTTACTCGCTGCTCGCTAGTGTTTGTCTAAAGATGGCGGTCCACCAACAGCTGATTTCGTCTGTCAGAATTAGTTCGTTATTCTCGCTACTGGTTAGCGCTGCGAATTCAAGTTTTCTACAAAAATGTCGACAGTAGCATGGCGTGAGAGTCGTTATTTTAGCTGCTACTGTTGCTACTGAGCGGGTAGACAGTTTTTTGTCATCACGACAATCTCACTCGCCGATTCACCGCTTTTAAACATACCGGCTAGTAGCTTGTAAACTAGCTTAATGTAATAGAGAACTCCAGTTCTATTTTTTTTTTTTTTTTTTTATGAATAATGACCTTCTAACTTAAATAACTGCATTTTTATTTTTATAGTTAGTTTTAATAGTTAAAATAAATGTCAAAGTTTTAATTTTTCAAGATCCCCGAAAACCACCGTGACGTCATCTGGCCCTGTGACGTCATCTGCCCAAAAGTTTTAGTCATTTTCAACAGATGTTGTCATTTTGTATGGAAGAAGTAATGAGACTATTCAATAAGTAAAACGTTATTTAGGTGTAATTATTTATTTATTATATTATATTATTATATTTTTCAATATTATTGCGGGAGAGTGGTATAAAAATTGTTTGAAATTGTTATTTTTTTTAGCTTTACGAATCGAAATCAATATTAAGGAAACCGAAGCATGAGTTTAGTAGGGAACTGGAATCAGTTGTTCGACGGCCGCCATTTTGAATTTCAGCATTGGAGCGTTTTATGGAAGCGGTGACGTCACGCCTCACAAATTCAATAATACCAACTTGAAAACTTGTTTTAATGAACTGTTTTAAAATGGACTTTTTAATATTTTTTAAAACTACATTAAATATTATGTAATAAAACTTATATATTCAGAATCAGCGTATATTGGTCTATATGAACATATTTTTTTAAAGCCATAATATTTTTCACTGGAGTTCCTTATTGAGGCTTTAGTCTCACGGGCTAGATGGTTTGGAGTAGTCGAGACTCAAATTAATTTAAAAAATCCCTAAAACGTACTAATTTTGTGATTGGTTTACGAGTTTAAAAATTGACTTGGTTCTCGAATCCTTCTTTCACAAAGAGTTTAACTGGGTCGATCACAGTAAAAAAAACCTTAATAAATTCCTCGGCACGCGCGGTATCCGCTGGTTATACAGGGTGTTACAGAACGCATGACATTATTTGGAATAAAAATTGTAAATAGAATTTTGCTCTCCCGTGACTTTTTATGTTATTGTAACTTTTTTGCATTTCATTAATTTTCAACGCCTTACCCCGACCCTAACTGTCCAATACCTGCTAATTTTTTGTTTTTTTTTTTTTATATGAATACCGCACAAGAGTCCCAACTGCTCTCGTCTGGTACCAGTGAGACTATGGCATCCCCAATTGGGTTATGTTGCGAGGCTGAAGGTAGTGGGGAGGGGAACGAGATGGGGAAGAGGAAAGTGGGAAGTACCTGGCTATTCGGATCTGGTCACTAAACTCGACTAAAGCCATTTCAAGCAACGTTTCAATTCTGAACGGTGGTCTTACACCAGGGCGATACTGAGAGTATCTTCCACTCTGGAATCATAAACTCATGTTTAAAATAAAATGTCACCGGAGAATTTTTCTTTTCTTTTTACATTAGCTCCACACAGGAGGCTCTGAGGAAGAAAATTCTCTCAGGGTGTATGTCATCCTTGGGGATGCTGTGTAGGGGGTCTTTTTAGGGAAAGGAAGGAGAGGAAGTTCTGGGCAGGAAAGGGTATGAGGGGTGGATAGCATTCTGAGGGTCAGTGTCTAGGAGTGACGGACGTAAGAATCCATCCCTCCCACTGCGGTGCAAGGCGATGAGTCCTGATGGAGAGGTCTGGGTTAGGTTTCCCTCATCTGTAATATATGGTCTGAAAATATAAGTTTGGGATCAAAGACTACCCCTAGGTCCTTAATGGATTTTGCATGTGTACACTTTCTCGAACGTGTACATTGTAACACTTTTTTTGTATCAAATTTATTTTCATCAGCCCACGATGAAATTGAATCTAAATCGATTTGTTATTTAACACAATCTTGCTTGTCACAAATCATCTTTAAATAATTTCAGATCATCTGCAAAAAGCGCGCAAGTGCAATGTTTGATGCATTGTTGAATGTCATCAATTAAAATTAAAAATAGTAAAGGTCCCAGGTCTGACCCCTGTGGCACTCCTGAGAATGCAGAGAATTCCCTAGACCCGTATCCATCGATCCATACATACTGTTTCCTATTTCTCAGATGTGTGGCAAATTTTTTAGAAGAGGCTCGTCGAAACCTATTCTGTGAAATTTTCGTGAAAACGTTATGATCGTGATCAACTTGGTCAAACGCCTTAGCGAAGTCCGTGCAGATTCCTGAATTTAAAAAGATCTTTTCATTTACATTTTTTTACTCCAAATAACGTCAGGATTCACTAGTTAAAGTAAGTCAAGAACGTCCTTTAACACCCTGTATACTATGCGTATGTAAAGAGAGGATGTCTGAACAAAAATCTGACCATCTGCACCAGATGTTATTTTGTGTGGACCTCTTCTGCACCTTTGGTTACCTGACCTAACCTAACCTCAGCCAAGAATATTATTATTTACTCAATACAATACCTATGTTATATGAAATGAAAGTATAGATTCCATACTATGGCGTGTCTCTTCGTCGATGATGAAAGAGATATCTCAGATGTTTATAGTATCCAAATGAAATTAATTAGAAAAAAAAAAAACGGTAGTTTTTATTTCATGTCGCCAAACTGCTGATCGAATCCAAGGTTCATAGATAATGTGTTTAACACATATTTGCCTTTGAAATAATCGATTTTTTTTTAGTCTTTTTATAAGCCCAGCTTTGAAAAAAATTTCAAAAATATCAATAAATAAATCCGTGAAATCGAATCTCCGGAGGCGCCTCGAAAAAAGTTGTAACGCGGTGAACATCTAACTCGTTAACGTATAATTTGAAACAAAAAAGTAAAAATGCATTTAAAAGATGAAATTTTTTTTCTAGTCAGAGGGCATTTTTTTGGCAACATTTTGACGAGAAAAACGCGATTTTCGCTAAAAAATTTAAATAAAATGAAAAAAATGGTTAAAAAGAACTCCCTCTGACTACATGTTGATTTTTGTGTAAAAATAGTGTACAAAATTTCAATAGGTTCGGTCAAGTAGATTTTGAGATATGATGTTCATGAACTTCAAAAATGTTGTTAGCGAGAAAATCGATTTAAAGTTTTTTCATACTCGAATCGAGTATGAGGGCCGGTCGCTTGAAATGCTGTATCTTCGTTAGTTTTGCTCCGATTTATTTGAAATTTTGACACAATTCTCTCGACATGTTGTACACAAAAAAAAGTTTTAATACCTTACCCCCCCCCCCCTTAAGAAGTTATTTTGGAGCCAATCTATGACCAATTTTAGTTTTTTTCGTTAAAAATTATTAATATGTGTTTTTTTCCCAAGGCGGTTGTGGCTGGATACGCCGTGCGTCGGCGTTTTGTCGCTTGTTGCATGGATTTATTTTCATAAAAATATACGACTAGACGAATAAACGACTTATGTATGTTTTACACGATCTCTTTTTTCAGACCGATTCCCACATAGAGACCAAAGACAAAATTTTTCGCTCTTCGCGATCGCTATTTTCATATCTACGATTTCAATTAGCATCACTGCAAACAACACGTGAGCCATGATGCCAAATGAAATCGTAGATATGAAATTAGAGATAAAAATAAGGATCGCGTAAAGCGAAAAATTTTGTCTTTGGTTTCTGTACTGGAATCGGGTTGAAAAAAGAGATGGTGTACAACCTACATTACTTGTTTGCAGCGTGAATTCAACCCCCAGTGCGCCCTTTATCATCGCTGTTCTGTGATCTCTTCGTGTATACAATCACAGGTGCCAACACCTGCCGTTAAAAACATGCGGTGTGCACGCGAACGTGAAAAAATATTGTTTGCATTTCGGGATTGAACGACAAAGGTAACACATTAAATTACCCGCATAGGTGCCACTCTCGTTTGAGTTTTTTTTTTTAATTCTTCGCGGCAGCTGTCGCCAAATGCTTCCAGCTATACCCAACTAGTTTTTATGAGGTTTTTTGCAAAACGGTGAGGGCGAACGCAGCCACTCTACAACCAGTAACAATCCAATCCATTTTAGATAATTCTTTACTACCAATCGGTTTATATTATGAATACAAAAAATGTGCTTTTGATAAATTGAAGCTTTTCCTAAAGTTTTCCATTGAGTAGAAATAAAATAAAATTGTTAACCCTTGTTCGCTTTTCGGAACAATTCATATTATAGGTGAAATCGTTGTCTCTTCCTTACTACCATGGTTAGAAATATGATATAAATGGTGTCAGAAAGAGAAAGCACTACTCTTTATATTCAGAGAAAAGAGTCAACCACCAAAGTTTCCGACCGCATTTTGAAAAAAATTATGAAATTTTGGGAATTTTTTATTAATTATTTTTCCATGAAACGACAAAAAATTGTGTTGACCATGTTTACAATACATTTTTTTGTATGAATACCGCACAAGAGTCGCAACTGCTGTCGTCTGGAGCCAGTGAGACTATGGCATCCCCGATTGGTGTATGTTGTGAGGCTGATGGTAGTGGGGAGGGGAAGGTGATGGGGAGGGGAGGGTGGGGAAGTACTTAGCTATTCAGAAGTGGTCACCAAACATGGCTAAAGTAATTTCAAGCAACGTTTCAATTCTGAATGGTGGTCTTACACCAGGGCGATACTGAGAGTATCTTCCATTCTGGAATCCACAAGATACAGGATCGCTCTTCAGGAAAAGTCACGATTAATTTGCGATACACATATGACTCGTAGTGAACAATACAAGAAGACATTAAGGCCGCACTCTTGAAACGCACGGCGCTGGAAAAGAAGAAGATGGAGAGATATGTAATTACGAATGTTGGACAGAGCGCGCTAATATTTAAGTCGTAGAATAGCAGCGAAAATTGCGAAAAAGCTTAATAAAACATGACTCGTTTAAAATAGAGCAAAAATCTCGTGGAACGTATCTTAAGTATCATTTAAAGAAACATTGTGAATTTTTTCACAAATATAACGTGTAAAATAAAAGAAATAGACTTGTTTAAAATAATTTTCGGAGCATACTTTGCGATTTTTTTCTATCGAGGGAATTTCATATAATTTGCGTTTCGGCGTGGAACGTATCTAGATATTATCTTCAAAAATAACATATATTTTTTTAAGAGCTTAAAAACTTCAAATGTTTAAGGGAGATATGTAAGAAATCGGTCGAAATACGAATAGTAGACCCTTAAGTTTTCAAAATAAAAAAATATTTTTAAATGAAAATATATTCAACAATACAAACTTCATTAATTTAATGTATGCCTCTACCGGTAACCGCAAGCGCTTGTGTGTGACTTACAAGTCATCGTAAAATAAATACTGATTACAAAATTCGGTCGTTTTTCTCGGTTCCTGCATTTTTATTGAATAACGTCATTAAAATTATATCTTGGGCATCGAATTGCACTTAAATATATCGCGATTGTAATATCTCTTATGTTCTCTCCATAGACATTCGTAATTTACTCTACTGGGACCTGTAGATGTACCGGGCAGATGCAACCGCCGCCAAGACCCGGACAAATCTCTCCCCATGAACCTGGACTAAGTCACCAAACGTACCAAACCATTTGGGGTGACCTGTGACATACATGCAGAGAGGGTTGTTTATCCAATAAATGCTTTCCGGGTCGCGGTATCCCAAATTGAATGTGATTTTTTTTTTATATGATTACCGCACAACTGCTCCCGTCTGAAGCCAGTGAGACTATGGCATCCCCAATTGGGGTATGTTGTGAGGCTGAAGGTGATGGGGGAGGGGGAAGGATATGGGGAAGAGGAAGGTGGGGGAAGTGCCTGGCTATTCAGATCTGGTCACCAAACACGGCCAAAACCATTTCAAACAACGTTTCAATTCTGAATGGTGGTCTTACACCAGGGCGATACTGAGAGTATCTTCCACTCTGGATTAGTTTCAATTTTGAAAATTACGCAGGAATATTTCACTTTAATTTCAAGCTGAAATTAGTATTAATTTTATCCCCTATTTCCTCTCCGGTTTTTGACACTACTGCAAATATTCAGTCTGGGAAAAAACCTCGATTTTTGAGGATTTTATTTAGGTTCCAGCTGGTACCCGGCATACGTTGCCATTCAAAGAAATAAATTGATTCTTCCTGCAGGTCCTTTCCCGTGCGTCCCCGTTCCCTTCCACCTTCCCCGCCTTCCCCCTCTCTCGTCTCTTCCCTCTCCGCGAACCCCACCTTCCCCCTGCCTTTCCTCCCTGCCGCTAAAATATATGAAATACACACATTTTCATTTATACAAATTTCATAACGCCAGAGCTTTCCATTATATACAGCCTATGTTACTCGCTGATAACGTAGCTTTCTGTAGGTGAAAGAATTTTAAAATCGGTTCACACTCACTTTCGCATTTATAATATTAGTATGGATGTTAACGCATCAGATGGAACCCTGTTATTCCAAAGGGGATATATCGAATCCGAAAACGCCAAATGGAATAACCCGCTTTTTATGAAAATCATCACTGTTTGTGGAAAAACCGTGTATCTTGGCAAAGGAAAATACGTCTCAAACCTAATTTAATGACTTCAATCACATTAAAAAAATCCCACCAAAGCAGAATCGAGTTAAGCTGTTAGAAGCCCTATAAAAAACGTGCAAGTTACTTTTTAAATAAATACCAAGTCGCATTCCTAGTAGACAGTATTCGAAGGGAACAAGTCTCATTTTCCAAGTGGCTCAAATTATCATATTCTATTCAATTCATTTTATTATTTTAAAAACATTACAAAAATTTTACATTTCAATTCGTTTTTAAAATACATTTGTAAGTGGTAGATACAAACTATACAAGCATTAATAGAGCTTGCCTTTTAAAGGCAGCTTCACTAACGCTTAATATGTCGATATCCGAATTGATTCTGTTTAACAGCAAAATTACTCTCCCGACCGGCATGACCATTGGCAAGTTCGTCCTGCAAGCCGGAAGATAGAACAGTCTATGCTGTCGGTGGCGAAGATATCCATCGGGAACATGGAAATGAATGCTCTCTATGATAGCTGAGTTTTCAAACCATCCGCGGATCAATCTGAAGAAATGCGTAGCAATGTGTACATCCCTTCTGACCCGTAGATGTTTCATTCCGAGCATACCCAAAAGAAAATCGGTAGGATAGAGCTACGGATAATAGCCATACTCCCTCATGTACAGAAATCTTAGAAATTTCTTCTGAACCCTCTCCAATATGAGGGAATATTTTACTTGGTGTGGACTCCAAATTACCGACCCACTTTCAAGTCTACTCCTTATTAAGGAATTGAATAAAATTTTGAGAACCCGGGTGTCTCTAAAATTCCCTGCAGTACGCAGAACAAAGCCCAGCATTCTCAATGAAGTGCTACAAGTCATCTGAATATGAGTATGAAATGTCAGCCAAACATAATTCCAAGATCTTTCATGATGGAGACACGTTTTAAACTTCGGGGGTCCATCGTATACCAGTAACACTGGGTATGACACGCCCTAGTGAATGACAAAACCGAAAATCTGTACCATAATAGAACACCTTCCTTTTTCATTCCGAATTCACATTACGAAAACACGACCCATATGGAATCTTGACGAAAAACAACCATGATGTCTGATTTTCTATGCTGTCCATATTTGTCACATCGAATCAGTACAACATCGCTTCATTGAATAAGTCGAGGACGACGTTCAGGAGACCATTGAACTCTATTTTTAACAGTTATTTTATAAACAAATCACTTAAACTACTCGGCTTTATTCATAGAATTACCTCTGACTTTAAACATATAAGTACACTTAAAACTCTTTACTGTTCGCTGGTTCGCCCTCACCTCGAATATGCTAGTGTCATTTGGTCTCCTTTCTGTGCTGTCTATATTTGTCTCATCGAATCACTACAACATCGCTTCCTACGAGGAATTGCTTGGAGATTAGGACTTCAAAGAGGCGAGTACTCGTATGATGAAATCGAACAAACTTTAAACATTTCTTCTTTAGAAAAACGTAGAAAGGACTCTGATCTAATTTGCATATTCAAAATTATCAACATCAATTATTACTGACACACCTGTTTTGTTACAACTCATCCAGTTTAACATCCCTTCCCGCAAACTCCGAAATAATGAATCGCTGTTCCTCAATCAACATTCTACTAATTATGGATATCATTTTCCTTTATCTAGAATGTCGAGACTTGTTAACGCAAGTCAAAGCATTGAATTTTTTGGTGTTAGCCTAAATGACTTTCGGCAGACAAAACGAAATGTGTAATTTTTAAAGTCTTTTAAATCCATCTTCAAGCTTTGACTTAGTCTTCTATATGTTCTTTATATTATAATTAGTCAATGCTCTTCATTTATATGTACTTTCCTTTCATTGTCATCTCTTTTTTTATTCGTGTTATTGTTATGTTATTAATGGACTATTTGTCCGTAAATAAATAAATAAATGATGTAAAACGGCCATAATCATGATAAGACCGCAAATACAATTCCTGTGAAATACTTAGATGTTGCATTGTAATAAACAGGAAAGGCCAGTCATTGGAAGCAGGAACAAAATACGTTTTTCATAGTAATCTTGTGCCATTCACATTCAGTTCGTGGTACAGGTGTTCTACGTACAAGCCGTCGAGTTAAATTTCAATGTGGGTTTTTCAATAACAAACTGGTATGTTTACAATTAGTTTACAACAGCGTTGTCTGAAATTCAATACAATTCAAGATCGGCTAATCTTCTGTTTATGTAAAGAAAATGTTTGTGGCGGATGGGCTGACACCGAGCTTTGGATTGATTGATTTTAATACAAATCTACAGTTTTATTTAGAGGCTGGTGACATTGTTAATCCCTTAGGTGACCCGACAGTTCCGCCTACAATTGGCCACCCTCCCCGGGAAAGGTATTTTTGACTATAAAATTGTAAAGTTTTGTGTATTATTTACCAATTTTAAAAGTAAAATTGACTTCAAAATGCTCTTAATAATAAGTTGGTATGAATATCAATCGAATTTTTCAAAACAATGTTGATTTTTTGTACTTATACGCTGGTATACAAAGTAAATAGACAAGTAGATTTTTCCTTATGCATTTGAATTAAAATATGTCTTACGCTTTGTTATTCGGCGGTACATCCTCTCTGCACATCCCCTCGGGATTACTCAGTTGTATTTTGTGTAATTAGGTACACCGTATTTTCCCTAAACCGATAAACTGCATATCTTATATATAAAAATAATTTTTTGTTTGTTTGTTTGTTTGTTCATCCGATTGCGATGAAACTTTGGTGATTTGTTTTGCGCACGCCCGTGAAGGTTATAGGCTATATATAATGGTAAGCTCTGGCGTTATGAAATTTGTTTAAATGAAAATATTGTATTTTATATATTTTAGCAGCAGGGAAAGCATGAGGGGAAGGGCTACGAAGGAGGTGGGGTTAGCGGGAGGGGAACGGGGAGGCATGGGAAAGGAAAACGGGGAAAACAATTTATTTCTTTGCATTTCAACGCATGCCGGGTACCAGCTAGTTGTATATAAATATACCGGGGGGCAATTGTCGGCGGATCAACTGTCATGGAACCCACTACTCAGGCTAATTTATTCGTTTTTCGAAACAACTCATACAGGTCTCATAGAAATCGTTGTGTCTCCCTTTCTATCATGGTCAAAAATATGATATAAAACTGCGTTAGAAAGAGAAAACATAACGCTTTGCATTAAAATCTAAAAGTTAACCATAAAATAATTAAAATGTACGGCGTTATGAAATCAAAAATTTCCGACCGCAATTTGTAATAAATTTAAGAAACTTTGGAAATTTTTAAATTAATTATTTTTTGTTTTATACATATAAATTTGACGGTAAGGCTTATAACAATGCCTAATCGAATATGTATGTTTTTAATTTTTTTCGTTATCAGTAATTTTAGTTAGAAAAAATCGACGGTGCGCCATTTTTTAAACTTTGTGTTTGCATTCAAAAATT
This sequence comes from Glyphotaelius pellucidus, assembly GCA_936435175.1. NCBI lineage: Eukaryota > Metazoa > Arthropoda > Insecta > Trichoptera > Limnephilidae > Glyphotaelius > Glyphotaelius pellucidus. The sequence continues at coordinate 24,133,995 of OW386558.1, read as the reverse complement.
TAATTTAAAAAAATATATGTGTTTATTTCGAATTATAAAATTTGAAAGCGCATTTAATCGCCTTGCAAAAACAGTTTTTAATTTTCAGAAATATTCCATTTATTTGGATTTTATTGCAAAGCGGAAATATTTTGACCTTCCTACAAAATAGGCCCAAGGCCTGAGAGTTCAAGCAAGAATTTCGATATTTGAAAACTTTTGATCAATTTCACCAGAAGTAAGAACAAATTGTGCTTACTTCGCGTGTAGCAACATGCCCATAACACATTTCTCATCTTCGTTGCAGTTCAATATAAACAATTATTTTGTTTAAATACTTATCTGGGAAAATTATCTAACCTATTTAATAGTTCAAAGAGCACGTTCCACGAACTTTACAACAAATATAATGGGAAATCAAACGTTGTAAAATACGCCACACACGAGCCGATTAATCAAAATAATATTGTTTCCACCGAAGATGACTGTAATGATTAGGAATCAGTGTGGCTGCGTCATCTACATTTGCGGAACTGATTCCAGGAAGACAGATTGATTATTTATTATTAATGATTTTTCCGACGGATTGCGGTTGCGGCAGACAAGGTGGCGCGGATATTATGATATGTAAGCTTGTTGCAAATTGGCTAAGAAAAAGGATAGATAGTTAGGTATTTAATAACGTTTGTTAATTTTACAAGTCGCCGGTGCTGCCCGGGATTCACACAAATCGAAATCTAACGTAGACAGTGACTTTCCTCTTGTGTTGAATGTCAAGAGTCCAGAATTTCATCAATATCGGAATAAAACTGTTTTTGCATAAAGCCAAACAAATGCCGCCCGCATGAAATATACTTTCATACGAAAATATATTTTCATACGAATATAAACTGATTTTATTGTTTCTACACAAGCCTGAATACCTACCCTACGTGAAAAAAGACAATTCAAAGGAGTTTACAAAGAAATAATTATATTGGTATTCTTTTGAAAACGTAAAATATTTTTTTTTCCACTGAGAGCTCTTAAAAGTGACCCGAAAAGTCATAGAAAATTAATTTAAAATCATTCCGAGAAGCTAGATACATCAAATAAAGTGTGACGTCAAGAAAGATGTTGGCCCACGCGATTCTGACCGTGTCCTTCATACAGTTTCTTTATACATAAGGGTTTAAATTGAATAAAAAATGCAATAATTGGCCAAAAGGCCAGCGACAGTTGGAAGATTAATGGACTTACTTGATTTACTTTAATTAACCAGATTCCTGACACTATTTGGAGTAAAAAATGTAAATAAAATTTTGGTTTCCGAAGTCATTTTTAATGTTATTCCTTTTACCTAAAAACATAAAAATCATCGAAGAAGAAGATAGCAGTTCGCACGCGGTAGAAGTGAAACCTTCAGAAAACTGGGGTAGACAAGGGTGTGGAGGCTACGAAGCGCCGCACAAAGAGGAGACCGATTATTCTATCTCATTCTGTTGTAGGCTAAATCCTGTAGATGTAGGTATGTGTTTTTTAGTGTCACTTTTTCCTTTCATCGAGTTTCAAATCACAACGGTACTAAAGAAGTTTTCACTTAAACACAGTTACGGTCGGGGTGACCAGTGACCAATTACAACATTTTCTAGAAATTGTTTGTTCTTTTTTGAAAAAAATAGTCACACGAGATCTATATTTCATTAACATTTTTTACTCCAAATAATGTCGGGAATCATTTCGACGGTCCCGAAAACAGTCTGATGTGCGATTTTTTAGTTTTGCAGTAGAGCTGTTTAAAATCAACAATCCTAAGGACGGGTTGTTTCAAAAAATTTGATGGATTCATCAAATATTTGATGTTGATTTTTACGTTCTGTGTAAGTTCTATTCAAGTTCTGTGATTATTTCAGTCTTGTGAAGCAGCTGTTTTATCACGATATAATAACAGAACTTGAATAGAACCTACACAAAACGTGAAAATCATCTTCAAATATTTGATGAATTCATCAAATATTTGAAGTTGATTTTAACGTTTTGTGTAAGTTCTATTCAAGTTCTGTGATTATTTCAGTTTTGTGAAGCAACTGTCCTATAACGATGTAATAACAGAACTTGAATAGAACTTACACAGAACGTGAAAATCAACTTCAAATATTTGATGAATCCATCAAATTTTTTGAAACAACCCATCCTATGAGTCCTAAATTCTTTGATCTTTCAAAATAAATATTAAGGACGGGTTGTTTCAAAAAATTTGATGAGTTCATCAAATATTTGAAGTTAATTTTCAGGTTCTGTGTACGTTCTTTTCGAGTTCTGTTTTTTTATCATCATAGGCCAGCTGCTTCACAAAACTGAAATCATCACAGAATTTGAATAGAACTTACACAGAACGTGAAAATTAACGTCAAGTATTTGACGAATTCGTCAAATTTTTTGAAACAACCCATCCTAACTCAACTTTGGCATTAATCTTCTTATAAATGGAATACCAACAGTGATGAGGGTAACAAATGTAAAATCATACAATGTCCAGTGTTTTAAATATAATGTCCTCCACGTGCAAAGATGTAGCTTCTCCAAGCATAAACTTTCTAATAAAGTGTGTTTATCAGAATTCACCTACCAGGTAAAGCGTGTTTCTGTATCTATTTGTAAATAATAAAGTTAGATAGAGCCTAAAGCCCAGATTACATTGAGCGAGTTTACAAGCTACTAGCCGGTAAGACTAAAAGCGGGTGAATCGGCGAGTGAGATTGTCACGATGACACCCAAAACTGTCTACGCGCTCAGTAGCGACAGTAGCAGCTAAAATAACGACTCTCGCGCTAACCATTTCGGTCGACATTTTGTAAAAAACTTAAGCACGCAGCTAGTGCCACACGCTAGCCAGTAGCGACTAATTGTGACAGTTACGAAATAAGCTGTTGTTAGGCCACCATCTTGAGCGAGTAGCGAGTAAAGTTGACCACCTTTCAACTTTTTTCGTGGATTGTCCACAATCTGCTAGTTAGCAAGTAATACGATGAGACTGAGCGAGTTTACTAACAGATAGTGAATTTCCCAGATAATAGCTTGTAAACTCGCTCAATGTCATCGAGGCTTAAGAATTCATAATTAAGTGAACTTTGTTAACGTTAGTTAAGTACCTACGCCCGTTAATCCTTTGTAGAAATATATATGATTTTTTGCAATAACACGGTCTTGGCTCTAAAAAGTACAGTTTTTTTTTTATCTGTCTAACGTTGTTACCCGCAGATAACACAGATAAGATACGGTTCCACTCGAAAAGATAAGCACAACTTGATGATAAGTGTGCATAAAAAGTGTATTTTTATCTTCCACCAACAATGCCAATGAATTAGGCTAAGGTGGACTTAAAAAAACTCAAGCCCAGGTCATATGAATTAATATCTGATACAATACTCGGATTAGTCATAAACACCACAAAAATCAATTACAATGCACTAAAACTTGTAGCGGATTAAGGGGGGAGTCTAGTCCATCCGAGTTGTTTTTTTAAATGCGTTTTTTCAGAGATAAAGTTTATTTTCGTTCACGAAACTTTTGTAACATATAAAGGTGCATATGAGCTAGAAAAAAACACTACTGATAATTTGATTTGAATATTTTTAAAATTTCGTTATAGTATGAATGCAGAATGAGTATGAATCAGTTTGCAAAAAAAGTTAGTGATTGCATAAATGACGGACATAAAAAGAAATAGACCATCTGGTTAATTTTGCAGTTTGCGGCGGGCCAAAAAAATCTTTGCATTTTTTAAATGCGATTTTAACTCTTATGTTTAAAGAAACTGTACAAAGGACAAGGTCAGAAACGCTTGCACCAATATCGATCTAGGACCTAGGTATTATGTGATTATTGTAGCAACTCGGAATTATTTTAAAAGAATTTTATATGAAATTTGCGTATGGTTTTTTGGCAGCTGTCAAAGTAAAGTTTCCGTTTTCAAATGAGTATAAATGTCATTATTTCTTTGAAAACTCCTTTGAATGGTGCTTTTTCGTGTTGGGTATGTATTCAAGCTTATGTAGAAATAATAAAATCAGTTTATATGTGTATGAATATATTTTTTGACAATTATTTTCTAAATGGGAAATTTTTTATCTTTTTTTTAGTTAGTTAACTATTCTGAAAAAGTTCTTAAGATATTATCATGAATATTAAGACAAATTATCTGATGAATAAAAAACAATCGCTTTATTTTTATATCGATATTTGACCAGAACTCATCAAGGTAATTTTCACGCAATTTTTTTAAATACCATCCAACGTTCAATAGGATAAAATTTGGATGTTTTCTGGGTCACTAGTAGGATATTTCAAAATGTCATACTAATGTACCGGACCTATGCAAATATAGGATTTGACAACTAGCTACTCCCTAATACTCTCAATTTATACCCTCTTAAATAAGACCAATAAAATGACTTAATGAATGCATACTTGCAGATTGTTACGAACCTTTGTTTTGTGTAGACAATATGAATTATAGAGAGAGATAAGTCAGTGATTCACTGTTGAGTCTCGGTGAATCACTTGTCAGCTGACATCGATACAATTTTCCAGCAGCTGTCATGTTGCATCACTAGTCACCAGTGGCGTTCACCGAGTTCTTAATCAGGGTAGGCAGTAGGAAAAATAGTTTATCTTAATATATAAAAATGATTTTTTCTTTGTTTGTCCCTTTTTCGATCCTAAGTGCCCACGTTGGTCTCTATGTATAATACTGAGCTCTGGCGTTATGAAATTATTTCCTGTACTATTCATCCGGTTGAAACTTGGGTGAGTGTTGTTCGCACGCCCGCGAAGATTTCTATATGCATACTGGAAAAACGTGGCGTTAAATTTGTATAAAAATTTTTGCAACATGCGGCGCGCGATTTTTTTGAAAAATGAGTGTATTTCATGTATTTTAGCGGCAGGGAGGAAAGGTGGGACGGGGAGGGGGATCCGTAAGGGTGGAGGGGATCGGAGGAGGGGGGTGACAAGGGAGGGGAAAGACTGGGTAGGTGGAAAGTAAACGCTGGTGGTGGCAGGGAACCCGGGAGGGGTGGGGGGTCGCGGGACGGGTGGATGCGGAAGAAGGGATGGTCGAAGGCGTGACGAATGGTATTGGACAGGGGTCGAAATTTGCGGCTCGCGAGCCGCATGCTTTGCATAGGCTTCTGCGGTTCTTCGGCTCTTCAGTCATCAATTGAACAATCAATTTCACCTCTACTCAATCAGTCTTATGAGATGGAGCCGCCGAACGAATTTTTTTTTTGCATTACGAACACAAAACTGATTTTAATTTAATTAGGAATCTATGCGCGAGTCTGTTTATAGAAACATTTAAACGGGCAAAAGTGTGATTACAATGAGAATGTAGATAACACAAAGCAAATTGTAATTATCATTCCACCACATTTTTACCATAGTACTATTACAACCCCCCCTCCTCCGTTATAATATGGCTCTCTGATAAATTTATTATCCTAGTTCTTTGACAAATTGGCTCTTCTCATTTGAAAAACTGCAGACTCCTGGTATAGGACACGCAGGGAGAAACAATTTCCTTTTTTTAAGTGGCATTGCAACGCTTGCCGGGTACTCGCTAGTAATTTTATAAATGTAGACACCACTTATATTAGCCAGCAGTGCTAATGTGCCTATGTGAAGTGCACGCCTCTGTGGACCACATCGGTGCTTACGATATTATCAATTATTATTATTTATACAAATTATTTCTGTTTATAGTTTGATTTGTTATTTTTACAATAACTTTTGTTTATAATTGTTTATTGGCGGTGATGTAATCTGTACTTTTGTACTGCACAACCACTAATATAAACTAAACAAAAATTGTTATTTAATTATTTTAAAATGATTTTCTGACGTTTGATTGACATCAAAGTAGATACAACACAATTTTAGCAGCGTGATTTCATTGGGAAAACGAAGTAAACCTGTCTATTTGTTATTTATTTATTTATATATATTTTTAGTGGAGTTTAGCGTGTTATGTACTGCGTTTTGTATTATTTGAAAAGTGTATAAAATCAGCATGCAAATAATGACGTAAGAATCTTCGGAAATTCTTCATCTCCGCCACAGGTCACCCCAAGTGGTTCGCTACGTTTGGTAATTTAGCAGGGGTTCCCCAGTTCATGGGGTGAGGTTTGTCTAGGTCTTGGAGGCGGATGACTAGGACACACTGAACCCCAGATTCCTACCCACCCCTTAAACCCTTTTCCTTCCCAGAACTCTCTTCCCCTTCCTTTCCTTAAAAAAAACCCTCCTTACAGCATCCCCAAAGATGACATAGACCCTGAGGGAAATCTTTTGCCTCAGGGCCTCCTGTGTGGAGCTCATGTAAAAAAAAATATATATAGCTCTAATTATAATTGGTCAACGATGATGATGTGCAAAATCTACGATTGTTTTGTATTCAAAAGCTTGGCCCCGTAAGCCAATAATTGCATCGTGTAGCCATTATAATTGGTTCACTTTTTAACAATTATTTCAACTCTGGTCAGGAGCCCCGTAATACCTACATGAAAAGACCCCCGACTCAGAAACGGGTGGTCCGTTTGATAGTTCTCCTATCTTAGCAAACGGATCGCAAGCTTTAGAGTTTAGAGCACAGGCGTCGGGTGGGTATGCTGTCCTTGTTCTACCGGTATTTCAATGGAAAATGCTCCGAATGTCATTGATTCCTTCGGCACCGGTGTACAGTCAGGAAAGGCACGCCCAACATTTGTACACAATTCACAACTGTCACACGAGAACGGGTCGCTTCTATAACTCGTTCTTGAGTTCAAAAGCTCGGCTGTGGCTGTTTGTTTTAGGGTTGTAACTAGAACAAAAACGGAGTTCTGAAAACGATTTCTATGGGAACACACGCGTTAGCTTGAAAACAAGTTTATTGTACTTGACTGCTATTGTTATATTGTCGTGTAAACAAGCTTAGGGGTCGGAGTGGTTAAGACACCAACTCAAGTAGTCCTCGTTAAGAGGTGTCAATCGTGGGAAAATTTGCGAATCGAATGTCATTGCAAACATCGAAATAATACGACAATCAGATAGTCATTCATGAACGTCTATTAGGCTTATATGTAAAAATATATAGTTTTTAATAGTCATTCATGTTTTTAAGTAGATAATTAATCCACTTAACACACGGCAGGCAAGTTATAGAAATTTGACAGCCAATAACGCACGACGGACGCCTTCCGATATCCGACGGATTTTGCTTGTTTGTCTTAATTGTCTCGTAACGCCGTCTTAACGCAAAAGATAACACAAAAGATTCATAATCAGCCTTATTTTCGTTTCTGCCTTCACAGAATTGCTTTTATTCAAAATACAGAGCTAATTTTAAAAAAAAATCCTCTGGGCTCTAGGACTCTTGGGGTATGCCTACTATCATTTACCCTGCTAATTAAAAAAATAATAATATACAGTCCTGTGCAGATAATTAGAATCAAACACAAATTCGCGTGTTTTTCTGTGGAGGTAATTTTTACACTTCTTTTATCATTTGTTCATCTAATTATTTTTTTTAATTAGAACAATGTTTAGTCTTTTTATATGGCAACCATGATATCCAAATGGTGATGGAACATTCCCCTGCCACAATGCCAAAGTTGTCCACGAATATGTTCAATATATTGAACCTGGAATTATCACCAATATGAACCCTAACGAAAATCGGTTCCATGCCAACTAAGAATGAATTCAACTCAACACCTCCTTTAAAAAGTCATTAAACGCTAATAGCCTATAACCTAACCTAACCTATTTAACCAATTTGTCATATATTTTTTCATCACTTTTAATGACTTTTCAAAGGAGGTGTTGAGTTACGCAATTATTTTGTATTTTAAGTACCAGGTTGCCACCTCCTTCCTTATTTTATTCATGATATAGTGTCGATTCTTAATAATAACAATGCTAGTAAGATTATAAGCACGTGATTAGCGTGTTTTTTGTCTTTTTTAGACCATATTTTTTTTACCTGCCCACGCCCTAATTGTGCCATCTCAGCGCCCCCCTAATTTTCTCTGGGTCTTCTACTGCCCCCCTGAGAGTCCCAAACGCTCACTTCGAGAACCTACGATTTAATTAAATAAACAAAAATCGTTTGAGTCCAATAATTTGCACACGTCTGTATCTATGTTTCGACATGATATTTTTAATTAACAAGTCTTTTGGGAACCCTTGTTCCAACATAATTTTCTATTTTTGATACTGACAAATTACAAGGATTTCCAGTGAAAATTTCGAAAAAACATGTTTTCCAAATTTTTTTCGAGTTATTTTGCTAGGAATCCTATTCCTCAAGGAACACAATATTTAAAAGGTTTCTACTTTTCAATACGGACAAAACATCGAATTAATTATTACCGCTTGAAAAACATGGCCAATTTTCGTTAAACATCTTGGAATATTGATTTAATATGTTAATTAGTAATTAAATTTCCTTATAATTCTTCCTACGTCATTAGTAATGTTGCTAACCGGCTTTGCGCCCTAGTTCCGTTTATTTTTCCTTTTCTTTTCTTTTTTCTTTTGTATTTTATCAATATCCATTTGAAATAATTTTCAAATGTGAACAAACATCAATGGCGTCTTGCCTTTTTTCAGTTAAATTGATATTTTTCTAAATTCAAATATACCTGTTAAGTAAATGAGGTTGCGGGCTGAAAATACTCGCATAAACCTAGAAAAATACCAGACAGAAAATGCTGTGCAAATTTATGACTCAAAAGCTCACCGTTAGACAGTTTTTTACTTTTTTTTACAATAGCTCCACACGGGAGGCTAGGACCCTGATGTCTTTTTCGAAAAACATTCAGAAATTACTCGTGACGACGTGCCACGGGAGGAAACTCGTAAATTTCGCGATGTTTTGACTTTGACATAATATTTTGTGGGTTTATTGTATGCTATCGTATATTATATTTACCGAAACACATTCCTTGAACAATAAACTATGCATAAAAACAACATTACTTGCGTTTATTTGACAAATTGATAGGTTTTATCGATCTTTTCATGACCCACGACGCTCACAGCTTGACAGCTCGAATCGCGGCAAAAATGAAAATCGAAGTCATAGATAAATTAAATAATTATTATTCCGAATGGCTAGGTGTGTTTCTGATATCTGTTACGTCAAGAACAAGAATGCCCCAAGCGATTCTGACCTTGTCCTTCGTACATTTTCTTTAAACATAGGGTTTAAAATCGCATTTCAAAATGTTTTTTTTATTTTATTTTATTCGGCGCGCGCCGGCACGTACTCGGCACAGGACCGGTAGAGAGTCCAGTCATCCCGAAAGTTTACTTATATTATTGTGATTTTTTTTTAAATAATTCCCCTCAGGACGTGTATCATCGCTGCCTTCGATTGGTCGAAGATCGCTGGGGATGCTGTGTGGAGGAGTCTTTTTAGGAAAATAAGGAAAGGAATTTCTGGGAAGAATAAAGGTATGAGGGGTGATTAGGAATCTACTGGTCAGTGTGTCCAGGACTGACGACAGACATACGAATCTATCCCTCCCACTGCGGTGCAAGGTTCCGGGTGAGTCCTGCTGGAGAGGTCAAAAGGTCTCCCTCAACCAATCTCTCCCGATCCGGCCTGCCGCGCAGTTGGTGGGCAGATTATCCGCCGCCAAGATCCAGATAAACCTCATCTCGGGCACCGCTTCTAAGCCACCAAACGTAGCGATCACTCGGGGTGACTAATGGCATTCATAAGAGGTGTTGGTTATCCAGTAAATGGTTTCCGGAGCGGCAGTATCAGATTTAATAAATTGAATTAAAAATGTTGTTTTAGGTATTATGTATTCATTATGTACATCCAGAAAATGCAAATTCAATTAGGTAAATAACACGCAATAGTAAATAATGTTGTTTTCGTACTGGAGGAAATTAATTCTTCATTTTCCGGCTTACGTAGGTACTAATTGCCGAAGGTCTCTGACGTTTTTCCAACTGAAATGTATGGAGACACGGTACAGGCCTTTGTATTATTTCAATTCCTACCATCTCAAGTGACTAATCAAGGTCGGCTCGGTGATGCCATGCCTCAAAAATTAAAATAAAAACATGTTTAAGGGGTAAAAAAAAACAATGTTTTACCATGTTTCGAAGAATAAAAAAACATGCTTTTCGTAATCTTCTAATTGAGAAATTATACAAGAAAACAACGTTACCCAAGTAAATTACGTACAATATTCTTCTTTTATATAAAAGTCAATATTTGTTTGGAGTTTGTATAAATGAAAATATGTGTATTTCATATAATTTAGCGGTAGGGAGGGAAGGAAGGGGAGGGTAACGAAGAAGGTGGGGTTCGCGGGAGGGGTGACGAGGGTGGGGAAAGGTGGAAGGGGCACACGGGAGGGGAAGGGGACGCGGGGGGGGGTGCTGATAAAATGTCAGTTAGAATCTTGTACAACTGAAATGACGCTTTTGTTGGTGTTGTGGTTTTTTTTCATAATTCATTTACGGACATTTAAAAATTATCAGTCTTGACAAGACTTCGCTTTCAAACTTTCAACCAATCAGGTAATTTATCACATGTCATCGATTACGTCACACACAGACAACTGTCACTGTCTTGAATAATTTTATTTATTCGATGCGTTATTTAAGGAGATATCTAATTCTTACGAATTAAGCCTCGATTACATTGAGCGAGTTTACAAGCTACTAGCCGGTAAATTTACTATCGCTTAGTGTGATCGTGTTTTCAGCGAACTAGCAGATTGTGAACAATCTACGAAAAAAAGTTGAAAGGGGGTCAACTTTGCTCGCTACTCGCTAGCGTGTGTCACAAGACGGCGGCCCACCAACATCAGATTTCGTAATTGTCAGAATTAGTTCGCGCGGGAGTCGTTTATTCTCGCTACTTGCCAGCGTGTGGCGCTAGCTGCGATCTCAGTTTTCTTTAAAACGTCATCAGAATTAGTTCCCGCGGGATTTGTTATTTCAGCTCATGTTATTAAAAAGGAGTTTAAAAGGAAAGCGGATTTGATTTATGTTCCACTTTATTTTTTATCGCTAGGAATACCAAGAAAAGATAGTAACACGTGGTTTCAACTCGCTAGCTAGTTCGTTATTGAGCGAGTGGACAGTTTTGTGTATCATCATGAAAATCTCACTCGCCGATTCGCCCGCTTTTAAACTTGCCGGCTAGTAGCTTGTAAACTGGCTCAATGTAATCGAGGCTTTAGAAATCAAATATTGTAACCTGTGTCATCGTGAAAATCTCACTCGCCGATTCGCCCGCTTTTAAACTTGCCGGCTATTAGCTTGTAAGCTCGCTCAATGTAATCGAGGCTTTAGTGATCGAATATTGTAACCTGTTAGTCCTGATAATGTGTACTATTTTAAATTAAATAAATAAATACCTAAATGGTTACATTTTTTTATTTTTTTATTTTATTTATTAAGTTAAAAGAAATATAATATTTCGCTTTCTTAACTTAAATACAGAGCATATTATGTAGTAGTTTTTAATTTTGTTCCAAAATCTTAAGTTTAAATAGTTTTTTTTTAAAGGTTTTTATATTCTCTTCCGTTTTTAGATTATCTGGAAGGAGATTATAAATGTGAACTCCCTCGTGGCCAATACTTCTCTTGCCACTTTCAGTCTTGACTGTATTTGTGTACAATTTATTGTGTTGTCTTGTATAATGTTCGTGTACTTGTGATGTTTTTATAAATGTTGTGTTTGTGTGTATAAGTCCATTTTGTATTTTGTAGATTAAAAGACATATGTTATATTCGTACAATGTTCTTATTTTCAAAAGGTTCATTTCCTGGTATAGTTTTTTTGTGGGAGTGTCTGGGTTATAGTTGAAGAGTTTCTTAATAACTTTGTTCTGTATTATTTGTAAGTCGTTTAAGTACGTAATGTATGTGTTTCCCCATATTTCTATTAAATAATTTAGGTGGGACTGGATTAAGCTAAAGTATAAGCCCCTCTTTACCTCTGTTGGTAGAAGATGAGCAATTCTACCAAATACACCAATTAATGGGATGATTTTTGTTTTTAGTTTTTCTACGTGTTGTTTAAATGTTAGATGTTTATCAATATATAAGCCCAGGTATTTTTCGCTATCTAGAATATGTAGGACATTAAATGTATCTACGCCTAAGATAACCAAAATTACGTAAGAGAAACGTTTTGGTTTGCGGTCGACAATAGGACTTCCGATTAGTAACATCTTTTTAGAAGGGGCCTTTGGTTGTTGCATATCGTATGCCTTTACTTACATTAAATGCAATATTTCAACGAATTTCATCATTTATTCACGCAATTCAATTTATTAACGCAAAATCACGTGATTTTGGTTTGAAAATTTGATCGCTTAGAAAAAGATGCTTTAATCGCTTCGGTATACTAGGTCAATGTTTAATCGCTAATAAAAAAACTGTCAAAAGAAGCGAAGCTAGCAGTCCACAATGGAGTCCTGGTACCTACCCAGATGTATGACAGTGAGGCATGGAACTGGCAGAGGAAGGATGAAAGTAAACTGAATGCTGTTGAAATGAGATCTCTGAGGCGTATGTGTGGTAAAACCATGTATGAGTCCTGGTACCTACCCTGGGAACTGTTTGCCGAAATTTCGGACATAGGCCGATGGAAATTATTTTTCTCAGTGCCTCCTTTATGGACTTAATGTAAAAAAAAATAATAATCAGCCTGAGAGGTTAATGGATCATTTGTATAATTACGACGCACAGTTTAACCCGCGCTCGTCTCTGATGTCAAGGATGATGTTGGAGTGCAATTTGAACGGTTTGAATCGATAACGTGAATTATAACAATTCGGATTGTTTAGTCGTCCGTCTGCTGAAAGTGAAATCAGGTGCCCACGAAAGTGAAATCCGATTGCCTGCTTGCTTTTTTGGTTGCTTTTGGGCAGGGTTGTCACGCCATCAAATAATATTAAAATTATTTAAAAAAATAACATTATTTATATTATTTAAAAACAACATGTTAACGCGCGTTGTTGATTTTATTTTTTGAAGTGGAACTTCTACAGCTCCGTTAATGATTTGAAATTCGGGTGAAATAGTGCGTCACTAAAATTTATTATTTGATGGGTTGTCGGTTCTTATATAATGCGTAAAATTCGCGCCTCGGCTCGAACCTCCCGTAGCGCAGCGGCTAAGGTGCCTGACAAATCCAAGCGGCCAGAGAGACTGACATCCAGCGAACGGAGTTCGAATCCTACGAAATCCAAAAAAAATAAATAGTTTTATTTTTCTGAAATTAATATCCAATCTTCAAACCATTTTAAAATAAAACAAATAAAGCAACCGAGTAGCCGGTGTAAGTTTTAAAATCGTTTTAGCCGCTAATGGCACTCGCTACTAGGTAAGTACAGTACGCGCCGACACGAAAACATCCCATCTCGCCCCCTCCGTTGTGGTAAACATTAAATATGACCGCGACGAAAAAACGTGATGTCAGGCTAGGGGGGAGGGGGTCTCACAAATGTGGCAGGGACGGGAGGGGGAGGTGAAAAAATCATGAATTTCGTGTGACGTAATTTATTTATGACATAAATTACATCACACCTTGAGGGGGGGAGGGGTGCAGAGAAGTGTGACAAGGCGTACGGGGGGGGGGGTCATCAGCTTTGTGACGTCACATGCAGTTAGGCTTACCGCAGATGACAGGAATTTTCCGGACATGTCCGTCTGATTGTACGAATTTTCAAAACGAAAGAAAACAACAATGAGACTCCGTGTTCTACCACACATATTTTCGCAAGTTTGTAAAACCAGGCTGACACCGCACAGTATCCCATTTGGCCCCTCCCCGCACGCAGTGAATTCACAAAAATATCTCCGTATCTCAAATAGCCCCTCTCTGTAGAGATTGCATTCGAAACAAAAATATCCCATCTCGCCCCCTCCGTTGTGGCAAAATATGAACGCGACGAAAAACTTCAAATTGCAAAATGTGGGATGTCACGCTAGGGGAGAGGGGGTATCACAAATGTGACAACGTGTGACACGGACGGGGGGTCAAAAAATCATGAAATTCGTGTGACGTAATTTATGGATGGCCCTTATGTAGATGGCGAGAAGGTTTAAATTCCCCCTTGACACGGGCCGCCTATTTTGATTCACACAAGAAAAAAAAACATCGCCAAAAAACGTGTTTTATTTTATTTTTCAAAGTTCATGCACAAATATTTAAATGTTTTACGATCATTTTCCACCTTACACAATAAAACCATAACCCAAAAGTGGTTTGTAAATAGGAGGTTTTGAACTTTAAATCAATTCTTACAGGCCTGGTAAAAAGACTTGTCAAAAAAAAAATACTCGATTATTTCAAAGATCAAGATGTGTTCTAATAATTATTATTATCATCAAAGTTATCATCTTTCGGCATTAATAATACAGCAATGGATTGGTTCAGATCTTATCTTAGTGATATAACAGCAAACGAGAGATAAATAAAATGTCAGACAATGTTAAATCAATCTCCTTTAGAGTCCCACAAGCTCTAAAATTTTATATTATTTTGTTACTTTGTAGAATTGTTACCTCAATTCAGGTTTGTCCTAGTAGGGTTATAAATTGTATTGTTACTATTATACCTACCACGTAAAGAAACAATAAATAAATAAAATAAAATCGCAGTATTTAATTCAAGCATATAACTTATTTCTAAGCCATCAAATTTTCAAACCAAAAACACATGATTTTGCATTACTTCGTAGTGTTTCGCTTTCTGGTGGCTTGCCGGTTGTGCGCCGGCCCACACGCCAAAATGTAAAAAAAAATGTAATTTTGGAATGCGATTTTAACCCTTATGTATAAAGAAAACGTATGCAGAACAAGGTCAGAATCGCTTGGGGGCATCCTTGTTCTTAAGGTATAAAATACCGTGAACACACCTAGGGAAGCGGAATAATTTCAAAGGAATTCTCTATGCCCTCCGGCCGAAATATTTCGCGGCATTTGAGATGTCAAATTCGGTACCGTCGTTCTCGTGAAAAAACACAAGTAATGTTGTTTTTATGCATAGTTTATTGTTCAAGGAATGTGTTTCAGTAAATATAATATACGATAACACAAAATAAACCCACAAAATATTACGTCAATGTCAAAATATCGCGATTTTACATTGTTTCTTCGTTGGCACTTGACGAAATGTCTTCGTTTTTGGCAAATTTAAAAAAAAATTGTTGTCTGTAAAGTCGGTTTACGGACGATAATTTAACGCGATAACGTCACGAGCCGAACGCTTAGGCCGATCGTGCCTCTCTATCGCTTGTTCCGCGCTCTCGCTGAACGCTTGTTCCGCGCCCTCGCTTATACGCCCGGCTCAGGCAGAACGTGACAACGTGATAGCGTGACAATGAGTCATGCTTTTTCGTGAATGCGGCCGGCGTTCATCGATTTATAAGACGTTATCACGTCAATAAATATATATTTGCGTTAAAAATTTGTTAGTGTTTGTGGCAGCCCTAATGTATTGGTGAAATCTCCTTCCGTGCCGCCAGCGATCCACCAGCTGATCCAATGGCTTGTCAAATTACATTTAATACCGTTTTTTCCGCTTTACAAATGAACACAATGAATCATGTCTCCAATTCGCTTAATAATGTTATTATTATTCTTAGGAAGCTTTGTTTTTTAAATCTGCCGGTACTTCGTAATAATTGTTATATTTTATATAAAACTTGAACTAAAACTTCAATCCTCCAATTAATTTATTCTCAGAATAATGAATGATTCTTTTGTACCCATAATTAACAATACATTTTCCTCCTAATTTTTTTCTAACCCCCTCAAAAGGAACATTTTTTCGACATTCATTGTTATTAGCAGTTAAAAACCCGCTCTGCAGGTTTTTTCTGCTAGGCCCTGCGGGCGGCTTTTGGTTTGGCTTCGCCCAGTTAGTGTTGGTGACCGTTTTATGATTCAACAGGAACTGGTTTCAAAAATAGCCTGTTCCTCGGATCCACTGTCATCGAGTGATAGTCACAAAGTAACAAAGACAGGCAATGACGTCATATGTAATATATAGCCGCTCAATTCAACATGTATATGTATTACCGTCAATCTTTATATATGCTACATATTCAAAAATTCAAAGCAGTTATACCTAGGGGGGGGCACGTCCCCATCCGACCTGTTGACGAAAGTGGCGACATCCTGTGACGAATTCTTGAATTCAAAACCGAATTACAACGGCAGCTTTGTTTGAAATTCCACGTACACAGATGTTATATGTACAGTCAGTTCCAATTTTGAAAATGACACATTAAATTCAAATCAAAATGATTTTGACCGGTCAGTCGCCCTTGGTTCCTTTTCAGGCTTTGTGAGTTCAATTCTTCGACTGGACAGGTCCTTCATCATGACACAAGCAAATTTTTCCACCAACTGTGAAGATAATAAATGAATTCATAACTTGGGAATGT
Source organism: Glyphotaelius pellucidus (assembly GCA_936435175.1). NCBI lineage: Eukaryota > Metazoa > Arthropoda > Insecta > Trichoptera > Limnephilidae > Glyphotaelius > Glyphotaelius pellucidus. The sequence goes on along the minus strand of OW386558.1, from coordinate 24,117,565 downwards.
CTGTCTTTCAAGAAAAAAAAATCCAAGTTCATTGAACCACAGAGTTACACAGACAGACAGACCCACAATCGAAATTAGTATTTTTGAAGATTGATGACTTCCTCCATGTATGAAATCTGCTTTGATATCGGCGCAAAAGTAATTTTTATTTTGTTTAATTGTTTCAGCGCGATGACCGCTCCCTGCTGGCCCAGTTCTTCTTCGCGGACGAGACCCTCAACATGGTGGCTGCGGAGCTGGACTCGTTCGATGGGCGCGAGGACCCGGAACGCTGCTCCACCCTGGTCAACCAGCTTCGACACGCCCAGGTAATGATGCAGATTAGACTATGAAACCATTGTTATGATTGGACCTTTTCTTACCGCTCCGATCCTCTTCCTCGGTTTGCCTCTAGGTTGCTTCTAGGCCATTATTTTCCACATGTACAGCCGTCGATTATAGAAATAACAGCTAATCGCAGTGGTGCCCCACCTTAACCATTCTGGTCTATCACTTTTGTGCGAATTTTTGGTCTTAATGAACTGTCTGTCAAAACTGATAAAAATTTTGTGTTATTTCCTCTTTGTAATTAAAGCTCGATAAATGAAATATTTCTAAACGTATTCGAATACTAAAACTGTTTTTAACCCTAGACACCTAACGTTCGTGTGTACCCTGATAAACCTAACCATTCGTCGAATCGACTGAAAAATTTTTCATCAGTATTTATCTATTGAATACTTATTTTTTTTTTAAATTTATTTTCAAAAAATACGAAACAAAGGTTATATTGATAAATAAAACTATTTATTTAAATGTAATTGGAAAATATATTCGTTTTAATTTTTTTAGTAAGTCACTAGGTATTTATCGGACTAGAAGTGACATCATACTTAGAAAATTAATAATAAAAAGAACAGCCTCTTTTCTTTGGCAAAACAAAATAAAAAGATCACGATCCCTTATGTGAAAAAATAAAAACTAGTTTTTTAAAGCGCAACTAGTGCAAAAATCAATTTTATGTTCACCACAAATTGTAGTGCTGCACTTTGAGCAATAAGTCTTCGTCATACGCCTTTTTTTATACGGATATAATCCACAAATTTTTCTTCTTCGCAAATTGGCAGTCTCTGTTGATCCAGGGTCATTTCTGGAGGTAGACTGACCACTTTGACCTTGAACTTCAGTGCTGACACGTAATATATCTTGTATTTAACTTTTTATGTGTTGGCATGATACGAATTTGCAGTTGTATTTGGAGCCAAGGTGTTACAAGTTGTGAATGCAACTTTTTCATAAAATCACGACAATTCATTACTTGTTGTCCCAATGTGGAGGCGTTATGACAATAAATGATGTAACTGTTTATACATGTTTTATTCAGCATGCCATAAAAAATGCAAAAAAAACAACCACAACAATATACCAAAAAGTCACACAAACCCTAACCATTCGTTGAAACGACGACTATGAGCGTAATATATCAAAAAACACTGTACTTACCTGCCGAACACGGCCATTCCCCGTAAGAGTTTTAAGAGCACTGAGTTGACAAGGAACGACACGATCATCCGCACACGCGTTAAAAAAGGACAGCCTATTTTGTGTCGCGTATTCATCGAATCGACGAAGGTTAGATGTCTAGGGTTAAAAGGTGATAAAATTTTCTCTCAAATTATATTATTACAAATAAATATTAAAATTTATAAGAATTAAAATTTGGGATGCAAACATAAAAATTTTTTTAAAATGACTCGCATGATGTTTTTTTATGTGAAAACAGTAATTAAAATAAAAATCACGGATTATGCAAAAAATACTGATTTTATTGTTCAAAAGTATAATAAACAATTTTGTTTGCTCACTTTTTTACCATTTCATACAATAATATTTAATAAAAAATTAACACTGTCCAACGGCGCGTATATCATTTGGCAGGTGAAACTGTTTCTACAAAATGATCTATCTTTTATATCTATTTTTATGGGCAACGTTGAAAATATAACATGTGAAGGGTGTTTTATTATAGATATTCTCTTTTTTTGTTTTAGGGCTGTAACTAGAACAGAAACGGAGTTATAACGATTTCTGTGGGAACACAGGTGTTAGCTTGAAAACATGCTTATTGTACTTGACTGCTATTGTTATATTGTCGTGTAAACAAGTTTGATAGACTGGAGTGGTTAAGAAATGTTTACTTTTTCCTTTGAAGGAAGCAGACCTATGTACATCGTTTGTCTCACTATTATTTAGTGTGTAAGAAAGAGTTACAGCATTAATGTGATAAGTAACGTTAGTTTATTGCCTTTTTGTGCCATCGCCGTGCCGTAACCGTGGGAATCATAAAAGCGCCCGTTGGCCTCACAGTTTTGATCATAGCTTGGCGACAGTCAGTATGCTTCTATGCTTTGTTTCTATTATCTTTGGCTATACTTATGAGGCTAATCAAGGTTAAGTCAAAAATATGTGTTGGTTAAAGATAGTTTTATTTTGCATTAAACTAACATGAAGTTAAAGGGAAGAGGAAGATAGAATAGGGATAGGAGACGCTCTCTGTACATTCTAATTCATGTATTGTTTGTGATTGTATGCATTACTTTGCTTCAATGTTTCTGAAGTTTATTACTAAGAATGTTGATAATATGAAATTGTGTGAAATATTGTTTACATATACGGGATGGAGAACTGGGGAATTTAAGGTTAGTTTATTTACTGTCTCCTATAATTTTCTACATGGTCAGTCCATTGCTGAACTACATTCTTGATCCATTTTCTAATTTAGGTCCAATGAGTGTTTTTGCATTTCAATTTGATTTGTTCATCTCTGGGTTAGACATAATCTAATTTGGTATCTTAAAAAGCAATCTGTTTTTGTCATATCGACATGTAAAAATATTTGCTTATTCCTCAATTCTTCTTCTTTATTCCAGGAACGAGTGCTAAACATCACCGGGCAGATTATGGACCAGCTCTTGGGCAGTGAGAGAGTGGCGCGAGGGTTCCGGGTCAAGTTCCCGGAAGATGTTCTTCAGGACAATCTAGCGGGACAGCTGTGGTTCGGAGCCGAGGTAATTACATCTACCCTGTAGATGGGAGATGTTTTCAGTATCGCCCCGGAGAAAGATCACCTTTCAGAATTGAAACATTGCTTGAAATGGCTTTATTTAGGATATTTAGGTTATAGTCCTCTGTGTATTTCAGCAGCTGTTGTATGTGTTTTAGTTCCTTTCGTTCTGCATTTTTTCGTTCGAATAAGTTAACAAAATCGAATCTTCTCGCAAGCTTAAACATGACACTATAACCACTGGAGCGATTTTTGCCATATATTGGCGCCATTTTAAAGGTCTCCAATTGCTTTTCGGATAAAAAAAGCAATTATCTCCTTGATTCGGCAAGTTTTTTTTTTTTGTTAATATTTGTAGCTCTCACGTTTGTTATTTTGGACTTAAAACGAAGCTATTGAAATGCTTCATCTTTATGACCATAGATGTCGCAAATCCGAACTTCGTAGACTATTTTATAACGATGTTAAAAATAAATTTTTGAAATATTTTTTTCATGCAGAATTTTTGATCAACTGTTTATGGTTAAAATTAATATTCCTTTTTCTGTAGATATGCACCTTTCATTATCAAGTATACCACAGACAATATACAAAAATCGAAAATATCCTGTGTTGACTCGAATCCTCTCACGGCAGTTTCAAAGAAACAAACACGCAGGATTCGTGCGGTTATAAACTTCATGATTTTTTTTATAAATCCTACAAATATGATATAAACGGTAAAATACAAGTTAATTCATTGGCTATATAGCATTCAAATAAGTTTTTATGTCTATGTCAAAATTCGAAGGTATGATTTTTTTAATGTTGGCCAAAAATTAAAAAAAATATCTTCTGAAAATCTCAAGCAAACGAAGAAAAAAGTTTTAACCCCTCAAATGCCAGGAAAAAACGAAAAAACTATTACGTTAAAGTCAACTTTAACGTAATATTTTGCAGGTTAATTTTATGCTATCTTATGTAATCTTTACTGAAACACATTCCTTGAATACTAAACTATACATAAGAACAATATTACTTGCGTTTATTCGATGAATTTATACGTTTTACGATCATTTCATCGACAGCGACGCGAGACTTGACAGCCGCCATCTTGACAGCCGAACGGCGCGAAAAAGTTCCAGGCCGTGTCATAAACAATTTCAAAGAAAATATGTCGCTGCTCTAGGTGGGTTCACGGTATCTTATGCCTTATGAACAAGAATGCCCCAAGCGATTCTGACCTTCTTCTTCACACGTTTTCTTTATACATAAGGGTTAAAATCGCATAACAAAATTATTTTTTAGTGATTATTTTGGCTTGCGCCGATGGTACGCCGGCGGACGAACGGCAAGGGGCAGGTTAAAATGCGCTGTCGCTCCAGTGGTTAACTACCAGAAAATGGAAATTTTACATAAAACCCTTTGTTTTCTTTTTCAAAATACCTTTTTTTAGTTTTGTATTTATGCACTGTAATCCGCCGCTCTCACTAATTGGACTCGCCTGGATTTTAGGGTGGCTTATTATTCATGATAAATTGCTGTTTGTTGTTATTTTTTAAATTTTGTTTGTCGTTGACGTATCCCCTCGAAGCATTATCTTCTTTTGTGTTAAACTGTAAAAAACTAGATTGAATTTTTTTCAAAGGCAGCATTTTTAACACATTAGTAGATTGTATGACTATTTACTATGATTCACCTGCCTCTTGCCTGTGTGCACAGTAAAAAAACCTTATCATGTGTGTGTGATTCAGAAGGTCGCAGATTACAATTTAGGTTAATTCCGAGGTAAGTATTTATTTAAAGTTTGTTCTGATAACATATTGACTGTGGACGACAAAGGACTAACAAAATTTCCGACAAATCAATGAGTCCATGTTGACAGATGCTCAATTTCACAGGAATTGTTTCTCTCATTATCACCTTTATGCATCAAAAACACTTTTTTTTGTGCTAGCAAATGAAATTAGTTTATCTCAAAACATTGTCTGTAGTTAAGTTATGAAGAATATGCCGTAACAAAACAAAAAAATTATTATTTGCAATCGTATTATTTTGCCGCTGAGAGCTCCTTCATAACTTTTTTTACTGCTATGTACATGTATTGTTTATGACAAAGAGGATTAGTAATTTTAATGTGAATACCGCACAAGAGTCCCAACTGTTTCTTACTGTTTGGAGCCAGTGGGACTACTTTCGACTATGACTTTCCCAATTGGATTATGTTGTGAGGTTTATGGTAGGGGGTAGGAGATGAGATGAAGGAAGGATGGGAAATACCTGGCTATTCAGATTTAGTTACCAAACATGGCTAAAGTGACGGTTTAATTCTGCTTGGTTGTCTTTTTTTTTACATTAGCTCCACACGGGAGGCCCTAAGGAAAGTTTCCCTCAGGGCCCATGTCTGGTCTATGAAGGGTCTTTTTAAGGAAGGGAAGTTCTGGGAAGGAAAAGGAGTGGGTAGGAATTTGGAGGTCATTGTTTTCAGGGATGACGGACGTGTGAATCCATCCCTCCAACTGCGATGCAAGGCAGTGGGTTGAGAGGGTCCGGCTGGAAAGGTCGTAAGGCCTCCCTCAACCAGTCTCTCTCGATCCGGCCCGCTACGCAGCGAGACCCGGACAAACCTCAGCCCATTAATCCGGGCACCCCTGCTAAGTCACCAAACGTAGCGAACCACTTGGGGAGACCTATGGCAGAGGTGTTGCTTCTCCAATAAGTGGTTCCCGGGGCGGCGGTCCCAAATTTACCAAGACGAAACTGAAAGCCTCTCGAACTTGCTACAAATATACTACTTACACAATACAATTAACTAACTGACCGTCATGCCGTTTCTCGAACGGACGGACTAAGAGGGGACGAACCGCCAAACAACTCTGTCTTGGCGTACACACTGCTTGCTTCAATCATATCCTTACATCATCTCTTACATACCCTTCTGTTATTCTGACTCTTGGCTAGACTCAAAGTATTTGGTTCTCTTCATCGTGCCATGCCTTCCTCGGGCTTCCCCGATTTCTTCTGCCATTCACATTTTCGTCATATATTCTCCTTACACTCTTAACCATTGTTTCTCAATATTTCAGTGCTTAGCAGCCGGTTCCTCCATCATGAACCGTGAAGAGGAATCAGCGGCCATGCGTCCGCTAGCCAAGGCCCTGACCCGGAGCCTGGAGACGGTCAGGGCCCTGCTGAGAGAGCACTGCCTGCGATGCAACCAGTACGGAGCCTCCTTAGTCTCGTGCTGCAGCGAGATGCTACACGAGAGCCTGAAGATATTTGACAGGTAATGCTCTATTAAGATCAGGGCCCTGGTGATCCTGGTTAAGGCCATGGTAATCTTGGTCAAGGCCCTGGTAATCCAGATCAAGGCCCTGGTAATCTTGGTCAAGGCCATGGTAATCCTGGTCAAGGCCCTGTTAATCTTGGTCAAGGCCCTGTTAATCTTGATTAAGGCCCTGGTAATCTTGGTCAAGGCCCTGTTAATCTTGGCCAAGGCCCTGTTAATCTTGATTAAGGCCCTGGTAATCTTGGTCAAGGCCCGGGCAACCCTGGTCAAGGCCCTGGTAATCTTGATCAAGGCCTTGGTAATCCTGGTCAAGGCCCTGGTAATCGAGATCAAGACCCTGGTAATCTTGATTAAGGCCCTGTTAATCTTGATTAAGGCCCTGGTAATCTTGGTCAAGGCCCGGGTAACCCTGGTCAAGGCCCTAATAATCTTGATCAAGGCCTTGGTAATCCTGGTGAAGGCCCTGATAATCCTGGTGAAGGCCCTGGTAATCTTGGTCAAGGCCCTGGTAATCTTGGTCAAGATCCTGGTAATCCCTAATGATTCATAATACCTTTCCACCAAGCATTTAACATTCGGGAATTTGCTGATGAAAGACACTTTTTTTGCCCGTTAAGATAAGATAATTAATTAGAAAAGTTACATCATAATTTTGTGGAAGTATGATTTATGTTTCATTCATTATTTACTTGTCAAAGTGCATTCTTGTAAGCTTCTTCAAATATAATAAATATATTTCACCACACTTTAGAGAATCCTGAATGCCTTTAGGATATTTTACTCCTGCTGTCTCCCTCCTAATGTCTAAAGCCATGGTGTTCGCCTTAACTCTGCCCGGTGCCCAGCCACCAGTTTACGAAATGTTTAAGACTGATAGAAATAAATTACGTATTGTCAATTTTTTTTCATTCTTTTTATTTTGTATTTGCAGATTATTTGCCGAGTTTGAGCTGTGCTACGTGTCCGCCATGGTTCCGGTCAAGTCTCCCGGAGAATTCGAAGTCCAGCAGCACATCTGCGTTCTCTTCTCGGAAACACTCCAGAGAGCCAGGAGAATAGGACTTCTAAATCAAGACCAGGTAAAGCCAACTTTAAATTATACCTCGCAGCCTTCTGGCTTCTGGATTTGGTAATGGTTTTCCCCCAAATGTACCTTATGTTGCTTCCGGTTCCAAGCCAACTGAGAATAAAGTCAACTCAACACCCCCTTGAAAAGTCATCAAAAGCTATGAAAAATATAATTTTAAATTAGCCGATAACCCTAACCTAACGAACCTATTTAACCAATTTTTTATATATTTTTTTATCGCTCTAAATGACTTATCTGAGATGGTTCTGAGTTGGTTTCATTGTCCTTTATTTTCTATATCCGCTATATGTATTAACTTTCACTGATTCAGAAAAAACCGCAAAAAAACTGTCACATCTCTAGCGTTAATAAATAATTGCATTTTAATTTTTTATATAATGAATTGGAGTAATATAAATTCGAAAAAGGTTCATTTTTCAATTTACGTGTCTAGCAATATTTAAGAAATTTCGATAAATAAAATGGATATTGTTGGAAATAGTGATTGGTTGAATTCTGATGTAACGGGTTTTGATAGTAATTTCTTGAATGACATAGCGGGTTTTGTTTCTCACTCGCAGTTTTGACATGTTTTTTGGTTGTGATAAGGGAGGTTTTGAAACTCAATTTTAGGTTCATCTTCTTCCTCGCAAAAATGTGAACAAGATGTCATACTCAGATCATTTTGATAAAAAATCGGATATAGCGGGTATTGCAATTATAGGACTCAAACTCTCTTAAGAAGTTTTACAAGGGACCGAAAAAACTTCTTAAGTCGGAAAACCTTATACGTGGATAAATTGTCCCATTCAGTCTTCAAGGGACCCAAAAAATCAATCTTCTTAAGCAATAAAACTTAAGAGGTTACTTCTTAACTCGTCCCTTGCCACGGAGGAAAATTGTAAATTTCGCGATGTGTTGACTGTGACGTAATATTTTGTGGGTTTGTTTTATGCTATTTATGCTTATCTTATGTAATATTTGCCGAAACACATTCCTTGAACAATAAACTATGCCTAAAAACAATATTACTTGCGTTTATTTGACGAATTCATAGGTTTACGATCTTATTTACGAGAATGATGCAACCGAACTGACGGATGAAATGCTCCGAAAAAAACTCAGTATGAAATCCATAAAGAATTTATAGAAATTATTCTCGCTCCATAGATGTGTTCAAAGCATTCTATACCTTAACCGCTTGAACGCTCCGGTGTTTACGGATGAAACTCGAAAATTTCGCGATGTTTTGACTTTTGACGTAAATTTTGTGGGTTAATTTTATGCTCTGGTATGTAATATTTACCGAAATACGTTCCTTGAACAACAAACTACACCTACAAACAACTTTACTTGCGTTTATTTGACAAATTTATAGGTTTATCGATCTTTTTATTACCCGCGGCGCATCCAGTTTGACAGTTGAAAATCGCGGGAGAACTGACATTTAGAAAGTCAGAGAAACCATTATAAATAATAATTCGAGAGGCTAGGTGTGTTTCTTATATCTATTACGTCAAGAACAAGAATGCCCCAAGCGATTCTGACCTTGTTCTTCATACATTTTCTTTATACGTAAGGTTTAAAATCGCATATCGAAAAGTTTTTTTTTTTAATTTTTTTTTTCGGCTATAGGGCGCGCACCGCGCCAACGGCACGCAACCTGTTAAGAACAAGAATGCCCCAAGCGATTCTGACCTTATCCTTCATACGTTTTCTTTATAATTAAGGTTTAAAATCGTATTTCAAAAAATATTTTTTAGAGTTTAATTTGGCTCACGCCGGCGCGTAATTGGCAAGTAGCCGGTTAAGAAGTTTTATAAGGAACCCAAAAAAAAACTTTTTAAGCCGAAAAACCTTATTCGCGGATAAATTGTCCCATTCAGTCTTCAAGGGACCCGAAAATCAATCTTCTTTAGCCATAAAACTTAAGACGTAACTTCTTGAGAGGGTTTCACTGTATAATAATAATATCTTCATAATAATATAATAATATCTTCAGACATTTCGACTGAACGTGTAAATAATACGTGCCTATGAATAAATACAATTCTTGAATTGACTCGCGTTTCTATTTCGATTCCAGAAATTTATTAATGTACACATACAAATTAAATATTTTGCATCTGAATCATCGATATAAATTCTTATTGATACATACCATGTTATTAATATAAATAATATATTGTAGTGTAAAGATCCCGTCAATTATAGAAAAATTTTCATTGTCACTCATCAATATGCTAAAAAACAAGATACCACATAATATGTTCTTTTCGAATACTTCACGATGACATGGATACGACCTCTGCCTGGGTTTACTTTTACTAAATTTTTTGTGTAATTTACTCAAGAGTTTGGATTTTTATAATTCTATTCCATCGTACAAAATTGTATCGAAAAATATTACTCCACGCGTTGTCCAATATAAACGATTCTTTTTCATGATAGTTTCATTCGGGAGCTGACCTCCAAGGCGTAAAAAAATAGTGTTCTGCAGTTGGTAATAATGATAAGGAGAGAAGACGAATACCTAAATGGCGGTGAATGCGCTATTTCAGAGCCTACACCCAATAGAAAGTTGTACAATTTTTCTAATAAAAGTTTATTTTCTGCTCTAGGTGGATGACTATGACCCAGCCCTCATGTTTGCTATTCCGAGGTTGGCCATCGTCAGTGGACTGCTCATATTCTCCAACGGACCGCTCAGTATCGACAAAGCTCCCGGTAAATAAATAAATAATTATTTTTTTAAAATAATATTGACCATTTGAAGAATTTTTATTTCTGTTTCCACAAAGCAATTTGTGTTTGCAAATTTGACAAAAAGTTGCAAGTTGCAGGTGGGCAAAAGCATTCGCTGCCAAGACCTAGACAAACCCCAGCCCATGAACCCGGACATCCCTGCTAAGTCACCAAATGTAGCGATTCACTTGGGGTGACTTGTGGCAGGGGTGTTGGTTATCCAATAAATGGTTCCCGGGGCGGTGGTACCCGTACAGGTCTCCCAAATTGAAATTGAATTTTATTGCAAATGAGAAATGATGCAATTTGTTCAAAGAAACTTTGCTATCTCAATTAAAATTAATTTGTTTAAACCTTAATAATATTAAAAATTAAGTGAATTAGAAAGTCCAAATAAATAAAACAATTTCATATAAGAAAAAATAATCATTACAGAACCATTAAATTGCTACCATCTTCAAACAGAAATAGATCGCAAAAATAAATTTACAGACACACAAAATGCAAAATGGTTGAGTTAAAACAATTATTACTAGGTTTGTACTGTGATTGTAGATCAAATGTCGGACATGTTCCGACCGTTCCGCACCCTGCTACACAAGATCCGACAGCTGCTCTGGACCCTGGACCGCCGGGAATTGTATCTGCTGGAGAAACTGCTCTGCACCAACGAGGATATCGCCAACATCCGCTCCAGCGTCGATGCTGCCAATACTGATGGTGAGATGACTAATCTAATACTTGTATTGAAAACACTTTCAGATCTAATAATCACGTACTTTACTTTACTTTGTGTAATGCTTAGACGAATTAACTGCTGAAGACGTAAATATAATAACATTACACATTAACATTTTTTACTTAGAAAATTTTACAATATACTCCAACTCGTCAAATGCCACAAAGCAAACGGGTAAATTTTGCGATGTTTTGAATTTTACGTAATATTCTATGGGTTTATTTTATGCTATCTTATGTAATATTTACCGAAACACATTCCTTGAACAATAAACCATGTCTGAAAACAACATTACTTGCGTTTATTCATTTATACATTTTACAATGTTTTTCATGACAACGGCGCAAGAGCGGCGCAAGCCAATCTTACAGTTCAAAGGCGGCAAAAAATCTAAGCCGGAGATCATAAACAATTCCCTCAGAAAAGATTTCGCTCTGCTAGGTGGGTTCGCGGTATCTTATACCTTATGAACAAGAATGCCCAAAGCGATTCTGACCTTCTTCTTCATACGTTTTCTTTATACTGTTAGCAATAATAAAACGCTAATTAAATATTTAGAATGAAATATATTGTCTCAACGGTACATGACAATAATAACTTCCAATAATCGGCACATTGCGTTACGCCATTCGAATTCACAGCCGTTGGCTATCCCTTCTGTTGGTAGCTCTCCGCCAGTCTTGCCAACCAGGAGAAGTTAGTAGTTCCCTCCTTTACCGACAGCAGTAGCTGGAGTAGTTTCCTTGTTGGCCGCCAGAGGCGCTAGCAGTACCTCTGGCGGCAGACCAAACGTGAGGCGGCAATATTTAAATATGCTGCTAACACGGCCATACTGACCACTGCTTTGACCTCAAAGCAGGAAGCTGAAATAAAAATAAAAAAAATAATTAGACGGATTGAAACTTTTTCAACCCCATAATGGTGCTGACAAACAGATCACACCGTTCGCCCTTCCTGACCATTACAGAAATTTGTTCAGCCAGCCAAATCCTCATATTTTCATAAATATGTTATCGTCACTCTTTTACGAGTGCTGACGTTGGGTCTGGTACCCAACACTTTGAAACGATCTTTCGGCAAAACTTCAACCACTTTATAAGGCAAGCTCCGAATCCGATCTTTCAACCTTTTTGCATCCAGGAATTTATTTAAGAGATCCTGATCGCAACCATATCGCCAACGCGATTCGAGGGTTTCATGAATCGTTTCGAGTGGAAACATTTCATCTGCCATCTTTGATATCCATCAAAAAGTTCCCGTGACTCAACGTTTATAACGTTGAAGTTCTGCCTCTCAACAGCCGTGAGATTATTATCTACACCGTGCTTCAGCACATATAGCCCGAAGGCTCAGCCTCTCACCAGACAACATAAGATTTATTTAAACCGTGCTTCAGCACGTATAACCGTAAAGGTTCTGCCTCTCACCAACCAACGTGAGATTATTCAACAACATTGTGCCTCAATGGGTCTTGCCACTCACCAACCTACGTGAGTTTATGAATCGGTTCGAGTTGAACCGTTTCATCTGCCGCCTTTGATATTCATCAAAAGCTTCCGTGTCTCTGCACGTAAGACCATAAGGTCTGCCATTCGATTATGAATCGGTTTGAGTTGAACCGTTTCATCTGCCGCCTTTGATACTCAACAAAAGCTCTCGTGTCTCAGCACGTATGACCGTAAGGTCCTGCCACTCACCAGTCTACGTGAGTTTATGAATCAATTCGAGTTGAACCATTTCATCTGCCGCCTTTGATACTCATCAAAAGCTCCCGTGTCTCAGCACGTACGACCATAAGGTCCTGCCACTCACCACCCTGTGAGTTTATGAATCGGTTCGAGGTGAACCGTTTCATCTGCCGCCTTTGATACTCATCAAAAGCTTCCGTGGCATCCCAAAAAGGTACGCCATCGCAAAATTGCCTTGATGACAACTTTCGTACTTGTTTCTGTACGTCGCCTCCATCCAGCAGCAACAGAGGCAGCCCCATCGCCCCGGACCAGGAGCCAGCAGGCCACATCCTCAAACGCAGCAGACGACGAGGACAGATGGACGCTCATGTGCCCACGTAGCCAGCGGAAGAGCAGCCAGCCCGAGCCTCAGCCGAGCCGCAGCCCCGCTCGCAGCTCCGCATGCAGCAGCCAGCAGGATTTGAAGCCTCCAGAGATCCAGACGCCGCGCTGATGATGGCCCAGCTCCTGGGATTAGAAAGTGTGTGACCGCAGCTGGCCTGCTGCTCCACCGATGCTGAAGGGCGTCTACAGAGGGCGACAATTCTAATGAATGTCAACACCTCCGCCATCAATGTCTAATCCCGAGATAGTGAACGTCCTCCTGTGGAATGCCTGCAGCATCCGCTTCAAGATTGATGAACGCTTTGTTTCTGCCCCCGCCTCTAATCGGCAGTTTTTCATGAAGCCATCCTGGAGAGCAATAACACGCTGCATTCCATCTACGCTCAAGAAAGATCATAAATAAATTGGTCTACGTGCCCAAAGCAACAGCAAAAGATATCTCCATTTTCTAAAAACCCCGGGCTTACATATCACATCGCCCAGTATCACTTTTTCCAACAAACATTTAAAATGATTTTTCACATATTTTGTGATAACATTCCTCATCCATGGAAATTGTCCCGGACGGCAGCCAGTGTCTGATAAACACCTTGATGTCCACTCTCATCGTGAAGAATCCAAAGCCACACCTGATATTTCTAGGTGTTTACCATTTCGAATATCTTTGAACCATTTTAACATTGAATCATTTCAATTATCTCTGAAGCCTTTCAAAATCGAATCACTTCGATTATCTCCGAACCATTTCAAACCACTTGATCATTTCGATTAACTCCGAACCATTTCAAATAAGGTTTCGACCGAGATAGTCGGCATAATTGTAACTCGACATGCTTGTATCTTCTTTTCGCCACACATAAACAGGCTCTAATTTTCGCAAACATATTTCCTTTCAGTTATTGCGTCATCTGCGATGTCCATACTCATAGCAGATCACCAAATTGATCCGCTTTTTAGCGGCTAGACGGCTACCAGGATCAGGCTTTATCACCGCCATATCAACTTTCAGCATCATAATTTCGAAATACATTTTGAGGTTTCGAACATTTCGCCAATTCCCATCAAGAGTAATCTGTAATATCCATCTGCTGGCACTCAAGTCAGCTTCTCTGAGTTACTTTGTATTTCAAATTTCAGGTTACGCGCCCAGCGTATAATGCTAACGACTTTATTTGACAGCCATTGGTTAACATTTTTGACAATGTCTTCGATCATCAAATTAGGCTCACGAGGATGAATGTGAAAGGGAAAGGTCTTTTTGACGAATCCATTGAATCACAAATGAATTTTCAAGCATCATTTTTAAATTCTCAATCCGGACTCCGGACTTTCGGCGGGAATCGGGAATACGATTCACGCATTCCTCCGACATCGGGCACAGTACATCTGTCATCACTGTAATTATGCGGCATTTTTACGTAAATTCACAACAGAAGTCCAAATATTTCACATATATTCAGAAGTCCGATACACAGATTATCACTAAAGTGTAAAAATCACCGGCATCAACCGTAAACAAAAACTCGAGACGCATTAATGGCGGTCGTTTGTTTTCAAAACACGAGTTTTCAAGTCAGGTGAACAAAGTCAACGAAGTAAAAGCACACGACACTTGCTTTTTACGAATCCCACTTCTGATGTTAGCAATAATAAAACGCTAATTAAATATTTAGAATGAAATATATTGTCTCAACGGTACATGACAATAATAACTTCCAATAATCGGCACATTGCGTTACGCCATTCGAATTCACAGCCGTTGGCTATCCCTTCTGTTGGTAGCTCTCCGCCAGTCTTGCCAACCAGGAGAAGTTAGTAGTTCCCTCCTTTACCGACAGCAGTAGCTGGAGTAGTTTCCTTGTTGGCCGCCAGAGGCGCTAGCAGTACCTCTGGCGGCAGACCAAACGTGAGGCGGCAATATTTAAATATGCTGCTAACAATACATAAGGGTTAAAATCGCATTACAAAATATTTTTTTTTTATTATTTTGGCCTGTGCGCCGGCGCACGACCGGCAATCTAGCGGTTAACATATAATTTTTCAATTGTAATTAATCAGATCAAAGATTATTCAAGAATCAAAAAATATATCTGTCTAAATATATCTTGGTTAACCCGTCAAATGCTTGGCGTATTTCGTAAAACCGCACGTATTTTACCTTGCTGCTTTCTGGTCTTGTTGATTTCTGTGAGACCTACTGTATAAGTTGTTCCAAAAATCAAACAAATTAGCCTGAGGGGTTAAGCGGGTTTCACTGTATTAACTCATCCCGTGCCTCTGGAGGAAACTCGAAAATTTCGCGATATTTTGACTTTGACATAATATTTTGTGGGTTGATTTTGTAATATGTAATATTTACCGAAACACATTCCTTGAACAATAAACTACGCCTAATAACAACATTACTTGCGTTTATCTGACGAATTCATATGTTTACGATCTTTCTTACGAGAATGATGTAATCGAACTGACAGTTGAAGTGCTTAGAAAAAACTTTGCCAGAGATCCATAAAGAATTCATAGAAATTATTCGGGTTCCATAGATGTGTTCAAAGCATTCTATACCTTAAGAATAAGAATGCCCCAAGCGATTCTGACCTTATCCTTCATACGTTTTCTTTATAATTAAGGTTTAAAATCGCATTTCAAAAAATATTTTTTAGAGTTTAATTTGGCGCACGCTGGCGCTCAATCGGCAAGCAACCGGTTAAAGCAAAAGACTAGAAAGTCATAGTGTGTTTTGTTAAATGAAATTCTTACCGTAATGTTTGTAATTCCAGGCTCGCTAGCCATCAAGATGGAGAGTGACTGTTACCCTGACATCTCGGAGTTTGTGACCCGCTTCTACTCGGACAATGCTCACTGCAAGGACATGCTCAAGCAGATGGTCAGCTGCGAGTGGGGCAGCAACACGGAGGACCAGCCAGACCCTCAAGCCAGAGACAGTGCTCTGAGGTAACTCATTATTAATACTCTGCAGTAGGCTTGAGAGTGGTTTGGATATCTGGAATCCCCATGAAGTGGGGTGCTCCATCATGTTGGAGAGGGTCCAAAATAAGTTTCTAAGATTTCTCTACACGAGGGAGTGCTGCCACTGTCCATGAACCCTAAGACACTTTCTTTTGGGTTTGCTGGGACTTTCACTCCCTGCAGCTTGTAAGAGAGGGGTTTGCCGCTACCCACTTATGCAGACCGCCGCGGGCTGCATCGAGAACACAGCTATTTTGTAGCGCATGAGTATGTTCCTGATGACTACCTTGTCACCTATTGCAATTTTTTTATACACATTTCATTATGCCAGAGCTCACCAGTATATACAGAAACCATCGCTGGCAGGCACACATCAAATCCCCAAAGTTTCATCGCAATCGGATGAACTGTTAGCAACGCATAATTTCATGATGCCAGAACTCACTTTATTATTATGTCCTTTGGTTCTATCTAGTATTTCGAGCAGTTTGAAAATTTTCAAAAGCAGTTCTGGGTTTGAAGAGGTATGCTATTACTCTTATCTTCCTGCCTGTATGACCAACCTGCCGATGTTTCTCCCGGTGATAAGGAGTACATTGCTCCTGAACCAAATCTCCTCTGAGATTGATATATTTAGCGTCAGCAAGGAGAGATTCGAAAGGGAAATACCATTGTTTCTTGAAAGAGTCTCTACTCATTGACGTCATCTTCACCAATATTTGAAATGCTTTTTCTTGCTTATTTTACATTAAAAAATTTACAACATGACATTAATTTGTAGTACGTAATCAAAACTAAATTATTTTATTTCTCTTTGCAGTGCGAGATTAATTAATGACTCTGACTACTTGCCTGAAAACATGCAAGTCATGTCTCCCATCCTGGATGGTTTCAACGCTCTGCAAGGGTCTGTCACTGAGGAAATGTCCTACGAAGCAGCCATCGCCCAATCCCTCCGAGACATTCAACCGTCGCACGATACTCCTCAAGACCATCAAGACACCGAAATTGAATCCAGCGTTGATGATAATACAGTCGCTAATAATGAAAGCAAAGAGTTACAGTTCCACTCCAGAAAGGAAGACATCATTAGGCTCAATGTTCAAGCACCGGAATGTGAAGTTACAGTCAATAATAAAGAACTGGAGACCATACAAGAGAATCTTAACCTCACTTTGACGAGAGCGGAACGAAGGAATTCCAACCTGTCGCACGCCAGTAGGAAATCCAGCCGTAATGAAAGCACGTCAAGTTCCCATGACTTCATGATCAGGAACTTATCCAGTAATGCCTTGTCCATGTTTGATCCTTTGGCAGCTACCAGCTCTAGTTCCGTGAATATCAATCCAATTGCGTCGGAGAATAATATCCTTCTTCCCGATCAGTTTTTGGTCTCAAATCTTTCCGATCAAGTTTCAGAAATCGCCGATAAACTCTCTCAGATAACTTATGGCGATCTTCCAGAAAATTCTATGGATGCTGGTCGGAATTATTCTCTCATTGATACCTCCATCAGCAATCTATTACAGGACCAAGTTGCCGCTCAAATTTATTCATACTCGTCCAACGATGTGTCGAATTTGATGCACAGATCAGAAGGAGCCGAATTTCAGAGTTCTATTAACAATGTTAACTATTCCCCCACGCGCAGTGATAAAGTCATCTCGCAGCTGGTAAACATGCCTTCGACGAGTCACGGATATCTCATTCCTAACGCAATCAGTCACGAACCGGCTATTCTGTCGACGTTATCGAGTAACAGTTCCGCAATCTATGACGAAGACCTGTTTTTGAATCCGATCAACAATCCCATGATGATCAGCCAACAATCTGCGAATTTAGAAAATGATTTGTTCAATGATTCGATATCTGTCGCGAATGCAAACTTGAGCTCTTTGCTATTGACGAATGAAGAATTCCACAATAGATTTCTAGCCCAAACGGCCGATACTTCTAACGCCTTGTCAAACTGTGACGAAGCTAGTTTTTATTCTGCCAGTAATGAGACAATCGCCGCCGAGAGGCTCGACGATTATCATGCAGGTGAAAATGCGGCTCGTCAGAGAGCAAAGTTCTTGATTGGTTACGATAGTGATAACAATGAGCCTACTCCTGGTGATTCGGGTATTTGTACAGAGAACACGAGTTTGGACAGGACTCCAGACTCAGAAATCAAAGATCTCCACAGTGAAAAGAACAAGGCAACGTCATCCCTGAACGTGAATGATAGAGAAGATCGTCTCGCTGTTCAAAACATTAGTAACGAAATAGATAAAGATCTGTCTTACGGACACTTCATGGATCAAAACCGTATCTTGTCGAGTGACAATAAACAAAGACTGAATAGTAGCGACGACAAAGTCCTCTTAGATGACCCGGCGCAACTCAGAAATTCCTTCTCGTCGAGTAATAAGGGATCCGTGAGTATCAATATTTCCGACGGCAGCGAGCAAGAAGTGATAAGTTCGCTGCATATTAATTATTCCGAGGATTCTGCTAATGTTCAGAAAAACGACGCAGGGCCTTCTCACAACTTGATGCAGAGCCCCGAGTTCGTTCAGAATCTAATCAGTGAGCCGGTGGCTGACTTGAGTGATATTAGCATTAGTGACAGAACAGAGGCGAACCGATCGCCATGTGATAAAATTTTGTGTTCAAATCCGATTGCCGAAAAGCTCTCCGATGAAGACAGTAGTGTTGCGGCGAGCGTTGTAGAATCGTCGCCCGATCGGACTTGTAACGATTTAGACTCGAAGGTTATTGATAAGGTTGAAAATTGTGATAATAATATTAGTACTTGTAGTTTGAACGAATGTAGCGCTAGTGCTCCTGTTACAAATAGTGAAATTCCGATAGAAATTGAACGAAATATCGTCCAAGTGGAAGAAGTTAACTCTGAAAGTGTTTCCAATTCTGATGTGAATGTTTTGCCTCAAAATCAAATTGTAGAATCGGTGGAGCCTGTTGAGCAGGAGTTGAGTCAGGGTTTGAACGCGACGGGTGTTTTGAACCAGCGGAAGTTGCGAAAGTCCACGTCCAGTGTGAAGAGCAAGAAGAAAAGGCCGAGTAGATCCACGCGGGAGACGAGGATCTGGTCTCCGGGGAGGTTTGTGCTGGAGAACAGGTCGCGAGTGGAGCAGCGCAGCCCCATGAGGCTGAATCTCGACCAGCTGGTGGATGATGGGTAAATTATATTTCATATTATAACAATTAAATTTACCTTAATTTACGATTAGCACCAAGTTAGGAACATAGGAAATCTTTATTAAATATTTTACAATTCAGTTCATCTCATGCAATTCACGTAGCAGATATTATTGTTTTTTATTCAGTACTCTTTCATTAATAAATTTGGGGGCGGATATGGATACCGCCGCCCGGGGAACCATTTACTGGATAATCAACACCTCTGCTATAGGTCGCACTAGGTGGTTCGCTACGTTTGGTGACTTAGCAGGGGTGCCCGGGTTCTTTGGGTGAGGTTTGTCCGGGTTTTGGCGGCGGATGCATCCGCCCACCAATTGTGCGGAAGGCCGGATCGGGAGATACTGATTGAGGGAGACCATTCGATCTCTCCAGCACGACTCTCAACTCATCGCTTTGCACTGCAGTGAGAGGGATGAATTCACTTGTCCATCACTTCCGGGCACACCAACCCCCAGATTCCACGCCAAGTCCTAGACAAACTCCTGCTAAGTCACAAAACGTAGCGAACGAATTGGGGTGACCCTTTGATCTTCCATCTGGTCTCCCTCTACCCATTGTCCTGCGCCGCAGTGGGATGGGATGGATTCACACTGAACCCCCGATTCCTACCCACCCCTAATACCTTTTTACTTCCCAGAACTTCCTCTCCTCCCTTTCCTTAAAAATTTCCTCCACACAGCATCCCTAAAGATGACAAAGGTTTATTATTTTCCTCAGGACCTCCAAATGTTGGCAAACATTGGTATGACTTTGTCTATATGTATAACGGTGGAAACTTTTTGATTGACATTAATTCAAATGTCGCCTTACAGTGGAGACTGGCAGTCATCGCAGTCCAGTGCCACTTCTTCCTTCCACTCGGAGTGTGCTGACGACGAGGAGATAGCTCTGGCACTGCAGGCCCAGGAGTTGGCTTCCAGACACCACACCAGGGCCAAGTTTAGGTAAGATGAGTTCATTATAATCTGGAAAATATTCTCCAACTGCCCGGACAAATTGGGACTGTGTTGTGAGGTTGAAGGATGTGGCCTGGAAGGAGAAGGATGGTTGTTTAGTTCCTGGCTGTTCAGATCTGGTCAATTTCAAGCAATACATGGTTTCTGAATTGTAGTCTTTCAACATTAATTTGTAATGTTTAAAGAAGCTGTTTAACCCTTTTTTTGCCTTGGAGCAAACAGGTAAATTTTGCGAAGTTTTGACTTTTACGTAATATTTTGTGGGTTTATTTTATGCTATCTTTTGTAATATTTACCGAAACACATTCCTTGAACAATAAACTATGTCTGAAAACAACATTACTTGCGTTTATTCAATGAATTTATACGTTTTACGATCTTTTCATCGATCACGGCGTGAGAGTGACGGACGCCAATCTGACAGTTCAAAGGCGGGAAAAAATCTAAGCCGGTGATCATAAACAATTCCACAGAAAATATTTCGCTCCGCTAGGTGGGTTCACGGTATCTTATACCTTATGAACAAGAATGCCCCAAGCGTTTCTGACCTTATCCTTCATAAGTTTTCTTTATAATTAAGGTTTAAAATCGCATTTCAAAAAATATTTTTTAGAGTTTAATTTGGCTCGCATCTGGCGCTCGTTGACGCGTAATCGGCAAGGGACGGGTTAACCAATCGACTTGTTTTTGAGCACAATTAAAAACTACAATTTTTACTACCGAGGTTGGCCTTCGCTCTAATACCATCCACGCTGAAATTTTTTCCAATCCAATTTTGACCTTTATGCTTTGAAAAATCATAATCGCTTGCGCTAATGTCACTAAATTCTCCTTTTTATTATATGAATGTATCCTCCGTAATGGCTTGCGAAATAAATTGTCTATGAATATCAAAATTAATTTTTTTCCAAAGGCGTCCCAAAAATGAAAATATTTAAATATTAGAGGAAATATGGGAATTCAAGGGGTATTTTGACGATTTTCTGCTTGGACGTTCAAAAGGTTAAAAGTATTTTATTGATATTACATATTTTTGTTTTGTAATTGCCCTCGACAAATTAAGATGTCTTAACAAAACTAGTATTCGGTTTATTTTTATTAACTCGAGAGACGCCACGGAGCAAATGACTTATGCAAATGATAATTTGATTTTGACGTAATATTTTGGGGTTTATTTTATGCTATCGTATATAATATTTACCGAAACACGTTCCTTGAACAATAAACTACGCCTAAAAACAACATTACTTGCGTTTATTTGACAAATTGATAGGTTTATCGATCTTTTCATGACCCGCGACGCTCACAGTTTGACAGCTCAAATCGCTGGAGAAACGACCATAAATGACATTTGGAAAGTCATAGAAATATTCATAAATAATTATTCCGTGTGGCTAGGTGTGTTTCTTACATCTGTTGTCCTTCATACATTTTCTTTACACATAATAAGGTTTAAAATCGCATTTCAAAAAGTTTTTTTTTTTAAATTTTATTCGGCTATTCGGCGCACGCCGGCGCGTAATTGGCAAGCAACCGGTTAAATCAAAGTGATTGTGTGATTTGTAAACCATATGTCCAGTTGATTATTCAGACATCTCCAAATACTTAGTTTTGAGATAATGAGGCAAGTGATATCCGAATGCTCACCTTAAATCAAATCTTATTTACACACTGCATTTTACATATTACAAATGCTGTAAAATAACACCGGGAGGCATAACAGTCCGGTACATTAGTATGACATTTCGGAATATCCTTCTAGTGACCCAGAAAACATTTTGTTTAATTCAATACAAGTTTTTTTTGCATTATAATTGATTTGGTATATTTATGAGTAATCTGAGTATTGCACCAGATAGAAGGTAAAATTTTAGATATAACTGCATACTCAACTCAAATATCGATTTTTCAGAGATGTCTGACTTATCAACTGGACAATCGATATTTATTCACATGGAAAATAATCTAAACAATTTAATAATAATAAATTTTTCTGCTGTAGATCCAGTGAAGACCTCATTCATCGCCTTTTCGTCTGCATAGCCGGAGTAGCTGACCAACTTCAAACCAACTTCGCCACAGACCTCCGCAACATCCTCAAATCCGTCTTCCTCATGAATCAAACCATAGAAATAGAACCAGAGAAACCAGTGGAACCCCAAGAACCAACACCCGAAAACCCCCAATCCACCTCACAAAAGAACACCGAAACCATAGAGTATGAAGTCTCGGAATCGGAGGTTTTAACTAACGGAGATTCGTTCGATAGCATCTATTCTGCTGAAGAAGTCTACGCGGATAACAGTCCTACTTCTAGAAGATCGCAGCACAGCTTGACCGCATTGGAAGGTACTTCAAACTCCGAAGAAAACACACAGAATGATCTGAATGAACGTAGAGACTCTCAACCGTCTTCGCGTCAGAATTCGCAACGCTCGTTGGATTCGCGGAGTTCTGCAAATTCCATCGGCGCAACGCAGCAGAGTGAACGTGTCGAGATTGCAGCCGATGTTAATGGAAGCCCACGTTCGCTAACGAGGAAAGAAGCACCATCTCGAAGTTCGTCAAGTACATCGTCGGATTCAAACAGAAATCCTGCGACGGAGAATTACTACGATACTGAGAGCATCGGTTCTAACTCGCGTGTTTCTCAAGTCGTCACCGAACAAACTGTGGTCAACGGAAATGTGGGTGCTAGACTAAATACGAGAGCTAATTTGAGGTCAGTTGGTGATGCTGGGGAAGATGGAGTCAGGAGCGGAAATAGAGCTGGTGATAGAACTGGAGATAGGGCTCACAGATCGCAGTCTGTCAGCAATGGATTGGAGAGGGCACCGGAGTGGGTACCAGACATAGCGGCACCGGACTGCATGAGATGTGGATCGCACTTTACGGCGTTTAGGAGACGGCACCATTGTAGAAATTGTGGTAAGTAAATTTCTTTTTATGAATCTGTGTTGCTTGTACGACTGTATTACAAATGTGGAGATCCAAAGAGAATGCAAAACTGATGTAAGTGTAATAATGAATAATTACACAGTTTGCAAATAGTATGCATTATCATAGCGTTCTGATAATACTAATCGTTATGCGTGGTTTTGAGGCCTCTGTGGAAATAATCTCACATTGTGAGAATAGCAGGGCTGCGGAGAATTAGCTTCCAGCCAAAAGGGCCTTCCAGAAGCAGAGCAGACGGATGTCTCTGGATGCCAATCATCCATCCAGGATGATTCCCAGTCAGCTCCCAAGATGGCGAGAATCACATCCAAGGTCCAAGATCACAATCGTAGCGATTTTCAAAATGTTCTGTCGTGTTTCAATCGAGAGGACAGTCCAATGCTCTCGGCTGCTACATAAAAAATGACCCGCTTCCTTTTCAAATCTGCTCATTTGAATCTGCCTGCAGGATCGACAACTGTGCCGTTCCAAAATATTGCAAGGCTCGCAATATGAACATTTGCTCAATTGTCAAAGAGCAAGTACTGGAGATGCCACACACTGAGACCATAAATAAAGTGTGCATAAAAGGGTGCACACACCTTGTTACAAAATTTTTTACGTAACACAATTTTTAATTGTCATCATTTCACCTTCCAGGAAAAGTGTTCTGCGCCTCCTGCAGCTCTAACTCTATCCCGCTCCCCCGGTTCGGGCACCTAAAACCGGTGCGCGTGTGCGAGGAGTGCTTCCAGTCCACCAGCCTGAAGCAGCAGCAGAATCACCACACCGCCCAGCATCACAGCCGGGCCGGTGTCCATGGCTCCCGCCGCCAGACCTACTCGCACAGATGAGTCGGTGCTCTACCCTCAATTCAAACTGTCTCTCGTAACCTGATGATTCTTTGTCTAAATTTTATATGTTTTGCAACCATTTTATGATTGATAATAATTGATAATTCATCAGATCTACTCGTTTTTAATGATTAGACAGATTTTTATCCCCAATTCAAACTGTGTTTGTCCACCTGATGATTTTTCAATGAATTTTATATTTTTCATGGCTTGTGACAAAATTTAATTTCCATACTGACATTAAAATACATATTATATGAACTGCAGTAGCTTTCCGTGACTTTTCAGTGAGCCAGAGTGGTAAGATTGAAAAGTACAACATTAAAGATATTGCGGTAGCTGAAAAAATATGTATACATACTAGCTGACCCGGCCACACGTTGCTGTGAAACACAACGCCATCTACCGGATGGTTACCCAACCTAGATAACCAGGTGTTGTGTCGATAAATTAACTCACACCGCCATCTGTTAGAAACTTACGGAATTTACAAATAATTACAAACCATTGTTCTATAACAAGCATTTAATTCGCAATAATAAATATTGAGGTCAATAATCGAGATAAAAACTATCCATCTTTTAAATTGGACCAAATTATACGCAGTAATCCAAATTTCATCAAAATCGGTTAAGTAGTTTCGGAGTTTATTTCGAACAACTTTGAGATTTTTATTTATAAAGATAAATAATTATTTTCAGCTACAACATCAATATTGTGTTATTATTTAATCTTACCACTCTAGCTCACTGCAAAAGTCACGAACCGCCACTGATCTACATTGATATCTCTGTTAAACGCTTCCTGGGCGATCACGCAAATGCGTGGAAAAATTTAACAATTATCTTATTTTATTTAATATAATTAATTAATTTTTTTAAATTAAATTCCGACCTTCAAGGGGTTAAAAAATGTATACATATATAAATAATTTTTGTGATTATTGATAATATGCTTTAAATTAATTCGCCCCGGAAGCAGTTCATGAAGTTACAATAAATACTTTATTATTATTTTTTCACAACGTTTGACTCCAGTTCTTTGAGCAGAGGTTCCCAACCTTTTTGCCCAATTTTAAACTAAATTTTTCTTCAACACGAGCAGCAGAAAAAATTTAATCAAATTATCATGTGTTGCTTTGAACAAGCTATTGTGAATTACAACAATAATTTTTAATAATTAATCAATAAACTATTATTATTATTAATCATTGGATATCGTCTACGCAATTTACAACCACCCAAGCGATAGCTAACCGGATTGGAATAGATGATTTTTATGAATTAAAATTAATTATAAATTTAACGATTATTAAAAAAATATTATAAAATCTAAAAATAAAACACCCGAAAATCGGTATTGCTTGAGTGGTTAAGAGAACTGCCTCAGTGAGTGAGATGGTTATCTCTACAACTGGACTATAGCCATAAGTCTAAAACGTGTACCTTTGTGTAAAAAAACCATACATTGTATAAATATATAAAAGACAATTTGACTATATTTTAATTTTTTTTACTAATAATTATTGTATTTGTATAACTTTGCTCATTTCACAAATTGACTTCTTCTAATTGAATTATACTTTAACAAAATATATGCTTTAATTAATTTTATAACACCGTTGAAATCTTACCAATGTTTTTTTAAGGTGATACTTAAAAGAATTCATAATCTTCTCTTTCATAGATGGCGCCAGTTTAATTATTTTACAGAAAAATGCTTTTTACGAGTTATGCTTTAAAATATTAAGATTAATTAATTGTTTGAGCTTGTACAGATGCAATATAATAATAATAATAATTGGACAATTTGTAGAGCGCCGTTTTTGTGAAAAATCACCTCAAGGGCGCTTTACAATTTATTTATTTAATATTCTTAGAATCTATCTAATTATATATGAATATGAATAAACAGTTTTGTACATAAACAAAAACAAATCTTTCAAGAAAGGCTTAAAAAATACAATTTTGGATTGAATCACTGATAAAATATTGTGTTTGTTAGCTTTTCTTGAAAGAGAGAGTTTTTTTATGTACACAACTATTTATTCATATTGCTTATGTATAGGTGCCAAAAATTATGTAATTCATCTTAAAATTTTAAGGCATAACTTGTAAAAAGCATTTTTCTCTAAAATAATTAAACTAGCGCCATCTGTGAAAGAAAAGATTATAAATTCTTTTAAGTATCACCTCAAATTCAATTGATTGAAATACCATATAATGCAACAAAATAAAAAAAATCTTTAATCAAATCTTTTAAACAATTAAGAAAAATATTATAAATTTTAGCATAATTCAATTCCAACGAGTCAAATTAATATCAATTTTTTTAACTTTATAAATTTATTTTGTGTATATTTGATTAAATTAATATTTTGCAATGATTTTCTTTGACTTATCAATGACATTCATATTATAAAACTCAGTAACCAATAAACAGTGAAATAAGATATAAAAAACATTTTTTTTACAATTTCAGTTGAAAAAGTTGGTATTTCTAAAAAACATTTATTACACCAGTCATTTATAAAAATATTTAGACAATTGGATTTCACCTGGTACTGCAATTCAAATTCAAATTTAGAATTGTCAGAAAAAATAAATTATTTTTCAGACTTAGCTGACTTTATACAACAGTCTGAAAAATGTTTCTTTATTTTTGTCATTTAAAAAAAAAACAACAAATTTTTGTGACTATCAATGAATATAATAAAATTATTGTTAAGGACCTAATTTAATCCCTGATTACAAATATCTATATAATTAAGTAATTTTAATTTTTATTGTAATGTTTGACTGAATGTAAAGAAAAGAGAAATAAGTAATTTTTATTATTATTTCTTGAACTATTTGACTGGAATTCTTTTTGTGACTAGGCTATGTAATTTTATTTTTTTTTAAATTTGTTATTGTTTTCCGTGTTTTAAGTAAATAGATAGGAAATAAAATTATTATAAAGAATACATCACATGGCTTAGATTATTAATTTAATTAATTATTATGTTTGTAAAACTGTGATTGTTATTATGTTATGATTCTTTACTGCCTAGATTTTTACTAACACTTGCTTTATTTTAATTCATTCTTACACAAGAGGCAAAACTGTAATAAACTATAAAAACATATTTTCTAATAAGTATCAAATTTCAATTATCTCTTTTTCATATTTTGATTTGCGTTAACTCACATGGCATAATGACTTGTACGCTCGCTGTATTGTAAAGGCATTTAAAAATTCATTTTGTTTTAAATTCTAATTCATAATTGTTGCGATTTTTATTGTTGGAATTTGAAGTTGGAAACATTTTGTATAATCAATGATGAAAACGGTATGACATATGCTGTCAGAATCATTTCTAGTGCTGACTGTCAATGTAGAAGTCAAATGTTCATTTTTCTTAAAATTTTGAGTCACTTTTTAACTATATGCAGTTGACCTGCAGTAATCCGGTACCCCTAAGTAATTCAACATGCCTAAAACAGTATGTACATATAACTCATTTTTATTATGGCATAAGTTCGTCAATGCAAGCTTAACTCCTGGACTGCCGATTGCGCGCCCGGGATGCGCCATAAAAAAAAAAAACTTTTTGTTATGCGATTTTAAACCTTATGTATAAATAAAATGTATGAAGGACAAGGTCAGAATCGCTTGGGGCATTCTTGTTCTTGACGTAACTGATATAAGGAACACACCTAGCCTCTCAAATAATCATCTGCACATATCTATGACTTTCGAAATAACATTTCTGCCGCGATTCGAGCTGTCAAACTTTGAGCGTCGCGTGTCATGAAAAGATCGATAAACCTATCAATTTGTCAAATAAACGCAAGTAATATTATTTGTAAGCATAGTTTATTGTTCAGGGAACGTGTTTCGGTAAATATTATATACGATAGCATAAAATAAATCCGCAAAATATTACGTCAAAGTCAAAACATCGCGAAATTTTAGAGTTTCCTCCCGTGGCATTTGAGAGGTTAAACATGTTGTTCGCGGTACCGTGACTTTATCAATGCGTATTGTCTCAGTTTGATTGTGAATGTGATCGCATGTGTTCATATATTGCTGTCGCATCGTTTAACGCATAACTGCACGTGTCGCAATGGCTTCGTCAGTACTCTGTAGTCCGACAAATTCAATCATCCGACACCGCCTTGCAAAACATTTGTCAGATTACCGCGGGTTAACTGTATCGGAATTTTTGATTAGGTGCTAGATTTTCAGATGTTAAATTGTTGAAATAAATTGCTGCCTGTTGACTTTCTGTTAAAAAAAACTGGCTGGAGAGATTGAGATCACAGTGAAAAGAAGTTTTTTTAATTAAATTGAAATTGCTGCATTATAATATGTATGTATACAATTTTATTCAATTCTATTTTGATCAAGGTATGGTTTATTGAATTTTTGCTTAGTGGCAAAAATATGTATGTGTTCTGGCGTTTTATATCATCTACGAATATGAGGATAATAACCTTCTGAGAAATTGAACTGACTGCCCATTGAAGATTGCAAAATTGCTCAAATCCTGAAAAGTCGGTCAACATACAAACAAGTACCGTTTGCTCTGCAGTGAGAATTTATAAGCCTTAAATGAATTTAAATACTTTTACCAATGATTTAACTTTAACAAAAAACTTGTCCAATAAACTATTCTGCTACAGTCACTTCTAAAAATTTGCAAACATGGAAAGTTGAAAAGAACCCAATAGATGTATGAATACGTTCCTTGGTCATTTTTCATTCCTAGTTTGTCCTACGTCTGTAGTAGTACGCTTCTCCGCATAAATGTATACCTGATGAGTTACTGAACGTCTTGACATGTTTCCGCAAGGCAGGCAGAGAGAATGGAATACTACACACTCCTTGCTTTACCCATTGTCTGTTATTCCAACCCTTGATATGGCCTGACACAATAATTTGATTAACTTGATCATCTACTTTCATGTCATACATTCTGCTTTCACGTTTATACACTAAGCGATCAAAGCATCCCTTTCTTAATCTTATCAACTGCGCTTACATCGACCTTGCATTATTTTAAGATTTCTCACTTGTATCAATTTGAGTTGTGTGTAAACACGCTTCTTATTTTGCCGAGAACTATAATTTTTTTAACTCAGTTTTTTTATGAAGATTTTCAGTTTGTCAATGTGCTGCACCGGTTTGCTTAACCCCCAGGCCTCTGACACATTCCATCAGAATGTTAGAATATTTCCTCTTTGCAATAAAATCCAAATAAATGGAATCGCGCTTTCATTTTTGAAATACAAAAATTTGATTTCCAAAGATAAAAAAGTTTTATAAACGGCTCACATTACATTTATTCTAACTAAAATTACTGATTATTAAAAAAAACACACGCCTCTTAAAAAAAAATATAAAAATGATTGATAACAGAAATTTCAGCTTCATACGGTATACAATTTAATTCTTCCATGGTTAACTTGTAAATTTGTTTACGAAGCGTGTTGTTTTCTCTTTCTGACACCTTTTACTCATTGCTGCAACTAGTACAACTGTGACATCCGCATTTCAGATATTTTGAGGCTAAATGAAGTGGAGATAGTAAAAATGAAGAACGCGAAAAACCTACCACACACCTGCCTCAGGAATATCATTTCTAGTCTTATTTCTTCATTTGCCAGTTCTGCATTCATCTTTCAACTATCCGTGTTCATTCTAAACAATTTTAGACTTGCCCATATTCATCACCGCATGCCGTGCCGCATCACTTTTTTAAACATAGTTCAAAAATAATACGAAATAAAATAATGCCTTTTGTCCTTATAATAAATATGTATTTATAGTGTAATATTTATATGAAAAAAAATAACTGTACCTATTATTAATAAATATTATGTAACTTTAACAATAATATCCCTACCTGCTGATTTTTTTGTATGTAAGTCTCATCTTATAAATATTATGGATAATTACCTTTTGTGTTATTTGTATCATAATATGTATTGTATTCTTGATAGTGACTTTTCTAATAATCATCATGATGTATCGATTTAAAAATGAATATTGTTATTATTATTATGAATATGGACTAATTAATATTGCGTTAATGAATAATCCAATACTTGGGTATAAAGTTGTATTGTATCATATTATGTATTGTATTATATTGGAAACAGATAAGCAGCGATGTTATTTTCAAGTTAAATCTATTGTTTTATTTTTCACCTTGAAGCATGGTGTCTTCCATAAAAACCCTCATTGCTCCGTATTGGTATTTTTTGGAGTTGTTTTCTTTTTGAAATTAAATAAATAGCAACACTAAAAAGAGACAAAACACAAACACCTTTAGCCGGGGTGGGAAACCTTTTTACCGTTGGAGGCCATTTGAATTCTTTTACATTCTGGCCGTACTAATTGTTGGCCGGGTTGGAATCCTCAAAATATTATTACACCCTCAATTTGGAGGCCTCAGCACGGGTAAGCCACCTAGTGAGGCCAACATTTTTGGATTGCACTATGAAATGTGTAATGTTGTACCAAAATAAAAATAATATTTTACCAAATTTTTTAAAATGTACCATTTTTTTTTAATAATCTAATTTTTTGTATCATCATGAATTCTTGGAATAAAAAATGTGAATGCGTGACCAGACATCATGTTCATAAACTCTACAACCAGAAATTTATAATTGAAATCAAAATACGAGATAGTTTCCCTTGAATTTTGTCACAGGACTTTGCAATTTTTGAGTAACGTTTAGAACACAAGACTGTTTTCATGTTAAGAGTGAGTCTGCGTAAGAGTCCATAAGCTTAAATAATAGTAACACACAGAACAAGCAAATATTTTCCTTTGAATTTCGTAACACGCGGTGTGCAACTCGAATTTAAAGCTTATCACAAAATTGGTTTTAATTTAAGAGTGAATTTGTATGCGGGAAATCGTTTTTAATTAAAACTACACCTAACACATGACATGAAAATGGTTTTCCTTCGAGGAAAACCAACATAATGTATGGCTCCGAATGGTGGACTATGTACAAGTCCTACTCTAAGCAACTCGAAACAGCAGAAATGCGAATGCTTAGATGGTTGGCAGGAGTATCACTAAAAGATAGAAATAAAAGTTCACGCATTCGTAGCAGCCTGGGTGTAACGGACATAAACAGTAAGCTGGAGGAGTGACAGTTGAGATGGTATGGGCACATAAGACGGAGACCACCAGACCACACAGTGAAGGGTTTGGCGAGAGAGGTGGTTTTTTACGGTTCACCAAAAATATATAAATGAAAACAAATGCTGACAAACTACCTAAGTAGTTTAACAGGTTTTAAATGTTAATAAAAAAACCTTTTTAGCAAGTGCCGCGCGGGGAGATCCAGAATTCAGGGATGTAGTACTACTTGAAATATACATAGAGATATAGGCACAGACGATGTGAACGTGGTAGTGGTATTATCGGGGTAATCCATGGATCTGGTAAATTATTATCAAATCAAAAACATTCGACAAAGACAACCATCAAAAACAGTGTTCCCAAATACTTACCATGTTTTCGTGATTTTTTATTTTAACCCGGCGAGATGGGGGTGGAAAATTGTTACACGGAGTTGGGGGCCGGGTAATTGTTACCGGAATAGACAATGTCACACATTTCAGTATCTATTTAAGGAAATTAATATTATGTATTCATTACGAGCATTATGTTGCTGTTATCAATGTAATAAATCACCAAAAAATCTTAGAAATAAACTTTTAATCATAGAAACAAGGCTTTGAAACTTAATGTCTAAAATAATCAACAAATAATGTTGACTTCTTCTAGCAAAATCTAAGTTAAATATAACATTATTTATGTCTTAAATTATTTAAATGTTCCTTTTATGAATCTACTAACATAAACAATTACGGAAACAGTCAAAAATACTAATTATAAAAACACTCATTATAATTACATTATAAACAGTTGAAAGAAACTTGGTGCAAAATTGTTACACCGAATACGGGCAATAATTACCTTTTTCAAGTTTTGGCACGTGTAGCGCACAACGCGGCTAATGCCCGACAATAAATATACCAAACCACTGCCCGACTGATTTTGCACCAGAAACTTGTCGAAAAGCGGCAACGTCACATAAATAGTTTTAAAATTATAGGCAAACTTAAAAGGCGTGGGTAATCTTGACCCAGCCTCCATCTCACCGGATTAAAGGAAAATTATGAAATGATTTTTTTTAATAGAGCATAATAGATTATTAATTAGGTACTGTTGTTTTCTTATTTATATTCTCAATAGCTTACGAAAAACATCTTTTTTTATTATTCAAAACGTGTTTTTTTATCCCTCAAACATAGTTTTTCATTTTTGGGATTTTATGGCTTCCTGACTTGAATAAATAAATTCAATATTTGATTGCCGATTTCAGTTTTGAAAAGAATTACGATATTAGTGACATCTGTGAAATAGTGAGCTTATTAAAATGCTATCAACGAGTTTTACTCTGAAAAATAATTTCTTATTTTTACTGTAGGTGCTGTCGCAGAGCACAGTATTTAAAAAAAAAATCAAGCAAAAAAAAGTTATAATTCAATACATCATCTATTTTCAATTTTCGCCCTAGTTGCGCCATCTCTTGGGCCGGCTAGTAGCCAATTTCAAAGATTTTTTTGGATTGACCCTTCCTCCCCAGGTGAACATCGCTAAGATATACCTAAGTCAAATCCTAATTAGATGGTACCGAGATTTATTTAGTGAATTAATTAACTGCTCTAAATTTTTTAATATACATTACGTCACCGTAATATACCTTTTTTAATATACAATTCCGAGGAAGAAACTAGGTGCGATTCCATAGGGTAGACGTCCAGTGGGCCGCCCCAGACACAGCTGGGCGAGGCAACTCCAGAAACTGTGTGAGGAGAGGATGGGACTGCCATGTAAGGAGGCCGAACAGTCAGCACAAGACAGGGACGTATGGAGGAGCCTTGTCGATGGAATGGGTCCCCGACTCGAATAGGATAAGGGGAAGAAGATGATGATGACATTACGTCACCAGTTTCAGAAAAATAAGACATATGTTTGCGAATGTGTGTGCGTGAGTGCCACCAAAAGTTGATAGAATGCATTATGATCGACAAAGAGTCTATCTGCCGAGTTTCAGCTAGATCGGATGTCGGAAAGTAGGTTAATTTCCATTTCCAAGATTATTATTAAAATCTAATTAATTAATTAAATCAAGAAAACGAATATAAAATTGAAATACCTAGATGTAATAAAAAAGTTTTTTTTCTAGTGTATCATTGGCCCCTGAAAATCGAAAACTCTCGAAATCGAAAGATCCTTTTAGAATTCGGAAGATATCTCAATTTTGATGCGAAATCGTAAAAACAATAAATTTTATCATGGGAACAAACTTCAAAAGTTATAAAAATAGAGTTTTTCTTATAAAAATTGTATAACAACTGGTATGATTTTAGATTTTCACGGCCAAAAGTATTTTTGTTATTTATTTTTGGGGTGTTATTTGTGTGTTATGCGCTACCTCCTTCTTTAGCCAACGCTTCGGACAGCGTTACAGTGTAACGCTATCCGAAACGTTGGCTAAAGAAGGAGGTAGCGCAACACGGCGTAACACCCCAAAAATAAATAACATGAATAACAACTGTTTATTCGTTTAGAGTGGCCTTCCATGATGCATCCACCTTATTTTGACAATCATGCGATTGTCAATATATTTCGACAAAGCCACTTTAAAAAGAAAATAAGAAACTTTTGTATTTTTAAGGTAAAGTCAATTGCGTTGTAAATATTTATTTTATAGCGTCTAGGTCTAGCTTTTTGCCTATTTCGCCAACATAACGTCCATTGCCTTTGTAAATGTTACACTTGTAAGTAATAAGAAACATGTCTGCCATTTTCCTATCTTTAATCCTACATATTATCAATAAAGTATTATAATGAAGGTACTTTCTACGATTTAGGTGTTCCGTGGGGCATTTTTATCGAATGTGAAAGCAGAGTGTGCAATTCACGCAGTAGAAGTGAAGCCTTCAGCAAACTAGAAGTAGGTATACAAGAGTTGGGAGACAACGAAGCACTTTTTTTATCAATGTGAAGGACGATTTTTTCCATATTTTTGCCGTCGAATTTCAGTGCACCTTTTCCTGTACATTTGATCACCTTAATAGTATTTGTGTTTTCTTCTTCGGAGTCGCTAGATTTTTTTTTACGTGAGCTCCACACAAGAGGCCCTGAGGAGAATAATTTCCCCTAGGGCCTATGTCATCTTTGGGGATGCTGTGTGGAGGGTTTTTTAAGGAAAGGCAGGAGAGGAGAGTTCTGGGAAGGAAAACAGTTTAAGGGGTGGGTAGGAATCTGGGGTTCAGTGTGACCTGGTCATCCGCCTCTAAGGCCTAGACAAACCTCACCCCATGAACCCCGGCTAAATCACCAAACATAGCGAGCCACTTGGGGTGACCTATGGCAAAGGTCTTGGTTATCCAATAAAGGTTCCCGGGCGGCGGTACCCATTCCCGCCTTCTAAATTGAAAAGATGTCGCTTTATTTTGTGTTTTCTTTTGCCTGTTCATTTTAGTAGATTTGAAGATTGGATATTGATTTTAAATTTTTTTTTTTGGATTTCGTAGGATTCAATTCTTATTCTGCATTGGTTCGTCAGGCGCTTTATATCACTACGCCAAAGAAAACTTGCGTGGGACTGTGGATTTATCGTATTATATTGGAACCGCGTATCCGTGAATAAAATTAATATTTTTTTGCTATCTCATTCTCTTGCAAGATAAATCCTATAGATGTCTGTATTTGTCCGCTTCGTCGAGTTTCAAATCACAACAGTGCTAAAGAAGTTCACTTCAATAACTTCATTACTATGAACTTCATAATGGCCTTATGAATTTTTGTCAATCACTATTTACAAGCAGCCAGGTACCTACTTGGAATTAGCTTTGACTTTTTCAGATTTAAAGCGATGCCCTACCAAGTAGTCTTTGGTTTGAAAGTTAGAGCACTTAGAAAGATTTTAGATGCTTTAATTAAATACTGAGAGTAGGACACATCTATTACCTTTGAAGAAATCGGGCTTTTTTTATTAGTCTTTTTATAAGCCAAGAAAAGCGGCAAGTCTCTCAGCTTATCAAACTGATTTTATAAGCTGTGAGAAGGCTGAAAAATCGCGCGGGCGCGATGAGACCTGTCAAAAAACTTCCGAAAGAAGTTCTGTAACTATGACTTTTGGTGTCGTTTACATTGGTAATTTGACCATAAATCGCTTACATGAGCGATTTACATGAAAAAAACTTACGAGTATAAAACTAGCCTAAGAACAACTTCTGTAACTTGCTATAAATTACGGTTTGACTTTTGATGTCGTTTGCATTGGTAATTTGGCCAAAAGTCAATAGGCCAATATCAAAGTGTTGCCACTTCATTTATCATTTACAACATGGGTCGGCAACCTTTTGTTGTAAAAGGGCCAAAAATTGATTGTGGGGATTAGTGCGGGCCGCACTTGGGCCACACGTCATTAAGTATACGTGATAGTTGGTGACTTAGTAGGGGTGCCCGAATTCATGGGGTGAGATATGTCCTGATCTTGGCGGCGGATGCATCTGCCCATCTGTTGCATGGCGGGCCAGATCGAGAGACAGATTGAGGGAGGTCTTTTGACCTTTCCAGCCGGACTCTCTGAACGCATCGCCTTGCAATACAGTTGGAAAGATTGATTCATACATGCATCACTCCTGGACACACTGACACCCAGATTCCTACCCGCTTTTTCCTTCCCAGAACTTCCAATCCTTTCCTTCCTTAAAATGACCCTCCACACGGCATCCCCTAAGATCACATAGGCCCTGAGAAAAATATTTTTCTCATGGCCTCCTGTGTGGAGCTATTGTAAAAAAGAACCTACAATATTTGTACAAATATTTTATTTTTAAAAATAAAACCTTATTGTATATTTTTACAACATTTATTATAGTTAATAAAATCAATGACATTTTTGTGGTTGTATTTGACTTGAAAATTTTCTTATATTAACTTGCATTTTTGAAGTAGAGTCGTTAGTTTTGCGTCTAAATGTGAACCCGATAACCGAGAACACTATTTGTTTTCTCGTTAATTTAGAATTGAAAGAGCTTGCTCACAAATTTATCTATTACCAAACATAGTAATTATTTGCTCACCAAACCATTTTAACTCCTTTTAGCTTCAGAAGGCAAACCCCTACAGTAATCCACTAAGTAAGTTTTCCTTTGAAAGCCATTTTAAGTGTGGTATCACTTTGCAAACCTATCACGTTGATTTGCTAATCGCTCCCCCTTCGTTATCCCTTCGCTCCCTTTCTCGCTCCCTTCGCTCCCTTTCTTGCTCCCTTTCACTCCGTTGTGTATGATATCGTCCCTCACGTGCGTTGCGGCGAGAATCTTGCGGGCCGCACTAAGACGCCTCGCGGGCCGCAGGTTGCCGACCCATGATTTACAACTTTTTTTGTTTTTTTTGTTTTAGGCAATTCACCCTGGAGAGAGTGCTTTGTGCCGGTAATATTTAAAATGGATAAGAAATTTCGGTTAATCTAATGGGAAAATAATAAAACAAATTAAATATTGGACTCATTTAGATCACTAAAACAAATTAAATATTGAATTCATTCAGGTTAATAAACTTACATAAAGCTGTATGAACACGAGAATTGTTAAGAGATAAAAGGTATGAAATGTTAAGGGGGGACTGGTGTGTGATTTTAATAAGCCGGCGATATATGTTCTTGAAAGATGAATGGTTTTTACAGTTAAAGAAAACGTGGTCGAGGGTTTCCTCTTCCACACCGCACTGGCAGAACGGATCATCTAAAACTCTAATTCTAGACAAGTGAGATGCAATTGAACAGTGGCCAATTCTCATTCTCGAGATACATGAAATGAATCGTTTTGAAAGTTTTTTACCGTGAAACCATGGCTTAGCAGGGATATGGTTTTGAATTCCCGCATAGAAAGATCCAGTTCTTATTTTGGAGACTGCCCAATTTTCTTCCCAGGCTCGAGTCATATTAGATTTAAGAATCGGAAAGACATCGGATATAGGAATTCTAAAATTTAGTGGGATAGTTCCGGAATCTGAACCAGATTTGGCGAGAAAATCGGCCATCTCATTACCCTCGATACCCAAATGGGCAGGGACCCAGGCCAATATCGTCTCAAACCCAGATTCACTAAGAGAATTGAGAAGATTTTTTATTTTACATATAATATTGTCTTCCGGATAACGTAAAATATTTGACCTAATTTTAGTTAGAGCACTTAGCGAATCAGTACATAATAAGGCTCGATGAATGTTGAGAACCTGGATTTGATTTAGCGCTTGTTCAATTGCAAAGCATTCGGCTGTAAATATGGAAGCTTCTTTCGGTAATTTATAAGTGAGATTGATGTTGAATTCTGGACTATATATAGATGCTCCACATCTTTTATTTTCAAATTTGGAACCATCCGTGAAAAGGATGGAAAATCCAGGGAATTTCGAAGCCACTATGGTTTTAAAACAATCATCCACATTTTGAAATTTATTTGGGGAAGATAAAATATTCTTCCGAAAGACTGATGTTATTGTGTTCGGCATAAAAGTGATTGCCTTAAATAGAATATTGTATATAGGAAGATTGGGAACTTCTTGAAGATATTGGAGGGAAGATGATAGAGAATTATAGAGATGAAAACTTTTAATTAAGAGAGGAAAACATTGTTTTTCTCTCAATCTTTTGTTAGAATTCAAATTAACACTTAACCTATTAAGACTTTGTTTAATAGGATGATGTGATAACGATAAAGCCTTGAAAATATATTTATTGGCAAGGAATTGCCTTCTGAAATATAATGGAGGCTCCACACATTCCACCTGAAGAGCATTAATTGGAGAAGACTTCATAGCTCCAATAATCATTCTGAGGGCTTTTGATTGAATTCTTTCCATTTTCTTATCTAGATATTTAGGGAGTGGGTCAAAAAGGAATGAGCCATAATCCAAGTGGCTCCGAACTAGGGAATTATACATTAATTTAAGAGTGGAAGGATGAGATCCCCACCATACTCTGGAAGCTGCTCGCATCATATTAAGTCCCTTTTCACACTTTGTAGAAATTATCTGAATGTGTGGAAGCCAGGAAAGTTTATGGTTCAAAAGAAGACCAAGGAATTTGATTTGAGTAGCGGTTTGTAGAGGCACATTATCAAAAGAAATTGAGAATTGGGGAATTTTTCTTTTGCGCGTGAAAGCCACGACCCTTGTTTTAGATGCCGCCAGATTCATCCCATTTATTGACAACCAGCTTTTAATATATTGTAAAGCCAAATTCATTTCCTTAGCTGCAAGAATAATATTTTTATGTAACAAATATATAAGGATATCATCCGCAAAGTAAAGACGCTTGATAGAAAAAGGAATTACTGAGTCTAGGTCGCTTATATAAATATTAAACAACAGAGGACTAATAACAGAACCCTGGGGCAAACCTCTCCATAGTTTGCGCCTTAAGCATTTAGAGGAAGACTCAATAATAATGGACCTATCTGAGAGCAAATTAATAATAAATTGGACTAATTTCGGGGGGATTTGTTTTTTAATTAGCTTTTCTTTCAAAACATTCAGTAAAACATCATCGTAAGCTGATGAAAGGTCAAGGAATGTGGCCAATGTATAAGAATTTAGGGATTGGGAAACTCGGATATCAGTTGTGAACAAACTTAAATTATCCATTGTAGATTTCTTTTTCCGAAAACCATACTGATTTGGTGAGATAATATCTTGACTTTCAACAAACCACTCTAATCTGTTCTTCATCAAACGCTCCGCTACTTTCATCACACATGATGAAAGAGCAATAGGCCGATAAGACGAAATTTCAGATGGATTTTTTCCAGGTTTTAAAATGGGAATGATTTTTTGAGTTTTCCAATCATCCGGAATTAGTCCTGTTTCAAACATATTATTAATAAGAGATAAGAAATATTCAACCGCCATATCAGAAAATGATTTAATGAAACTATTAAGTATTCCATCGGGACCCGGAGCAGAGTCAGAAAGGGTTCTTATTACTAGTTTCATCTCATCAATGGAGAAAGGAGCATCTAGCCAGTTAGAGTGAGATGGATATGGCTTAATAGAAGGCATTTCTTCACATCCGGCCACTGATGGGGGGGCTATTTTATCCGCAAATCCTATAAGAATTTCTTCTGATATGTGCTTGGTACTCGGCGGAGAATACGATGTTCCGAATTTTTTTAAGCTAGACCAAACTGAAGATTGGGGAGTTTCCGGAGACAGGTTCTCACAGAACTTCCGCCATCCAGCGCGTTTTTTATTTTTCAAAATTCGTTTGGTTTCTGCCTGGGCTTTTTTAACTGATAAAAAATTTTCTAGTGTCATACACTTACGAAAAGAGGAAATTGCTTTTTTACGAGAGTTGACGGAGCGAGTGCATTCCTCGTCCCACCACGGATTAGAGTGTTTTATTTTAATGTTCGCATTGCGTTTCGGGATGGATTTTTCTGCTGCATTTATAACCATAGAGGGAAACGTCTCACATTGCAATCTGATGTCTCCCGGGGACGATTTTTTTTTTAAATTAATAAGGTTATCTAGTTCAGAAGAGAAAGTGCTCCAATTCGCATCATTTATTCTAAATTTGAGATTATTTTTAACTGGTGGAGGATAAGTGTTAGATTGATGTTGGAATCGGATTATAATTGGAAAATGATCACTAGAGAGGGGATCGTTTAGGATGTCCCAAGAGCATTTAGATGCTAATGAATATGAACAAAGAGATAAATCAACAGCACTTTTCCGTTGATGAGGGGGGGTGAATCTGGTTGGAGATCCGTCATTTAAAAAACATAGGTTATGGGTATCAATAAAATCTAAAAGATTGCGGCCAGAACGATTTGTTATTTTGCTACCCCAAGAAGGGGAATGTGCATTAAAATCTCCAAGGATCATAAAAGGGGAACAAATCTGGGTTAAGATTGGTGCCCATTCATTTTCAATAAAAGTAGTAGAGGGAGGAATATATATTGATAATATTGTGATATCAGATAAGACAGCTGCTATTATCTGGATATCGTCGGAGGGAGTATGTATATTAATTTGTTTAAACGGGATAGAATTATGGATTATCAGAGCCGTGCCGCCTTTACCATCCGGTCTGTCGTGTCTGAGACAATAATAACCCGGAATTCTTAAGTGAAAGGAGGGTTTTAACCACGTTTCAGAAATGGCGGCCACTGAAACGTCGTGTTCGTCGAGTAATTGAATTAGGTCAGATTTGTTAGCGAAGAGGCTTCTACTGTTCCACTGAAGAATTTTGTTCAGTTTCGAAGTCATTGGGGAGGCAAGATAATAAAGATTTAATGTAATCGGCAGCGTTGGACGGTACAGTATTGTTGTTTGTAAGGATAGAAATTAAAAGGGTAATTAAAGTTTGTATAAAAGAATTATTATTCAATATTTCGGGGAGAGCAGGAGGGGATGTATTACTATTAATGGCACACCCATTGGGGGTCCGAGATTTGGCATTCCCATTCGGGCTGGTCAAAATATTATTCAATTGTTTTTTATCAAGGTAAGGAGTATATTTTGGGTTGGGTTTGACTGGCTTGAGAATGGTTTCTCTGTGAGAAGATGACGTTGAATTTAAAAAGGTGGTTGATTGGAAAGGAGCTGAGGACGATGTCATCTCTGCGAAAGATTTTTTCGCAGGAGAGAATAACTTTGAGGCCTGGAAGTACGAAATGTTGTCGGTAGCCATTTTATGTTTTATGTTCCTCTGTCTTGTCAATTCCGGACAGGCTAGACTGACCGCGGTATGTGCACCCGAACAGTTAATGCAAATGGGATTATTGGAAGATTTTGGACATTGATCAAATGGGTGACCTTCTCCGCAAAAGTAACAACGTGGAGGGGAGCGGCATACGGATTTTGTATGTCCAAACCGGCAGCAATTGAAGCATTGAACAGTTGGAAATTTATAAACTTCGACGGGAAGCGAGGTATAATAAATAAACACACGAGACGGAAGGGATTGTCCCTCAAATGTAACAACAACAGATTGGGAAGGTTTCCAGATCTTGTTTTCATCAGTAGAATCCTTGTAGTTCAGTCGACGTGCTTTTATTACTTTCGGGGTTCCTTGGGAATTATTCAAAGCATCAACAATTTCAGCCTCTGGGATATCCGTGGGAATTCCTCGAACAAGACCCATTCTCGTAAGGTTAAATGACGGGATGAACGATTTATATTTATGTTTTGAGAGCGAGTCAATTTTTTTTACAAATCCATTTGCGGAAGCGGCAGTATTAAACTCGATAGATAATTTATATCGCCCTTCCGGTTTAATTGAACCATTAACAATACCAAGGTTATTATTTTTTGAGTCAAATAAGAATTTTCCAAAATCTAAAGGATGAATAAGTTTTCCTTGTTCAGTTCTCTGAACAATTACGATAAAAGGACCGGAAGCGGAAGCAGGATAAAGTAAGTCATTACTTTTTGTATTATCGCTAGCTAAAGTACTTGTCTGGGTGTTACTATTGGGGTTAAGGTCGTTAGAGGTCGAGGT
The DNA here is from genome assembly GCA_936435175.1 of Glyphotaelius pellucidus. NCBI lineage: Eukaryota > Metazoa > Arthropoda > Insecta > Trichoptera > Limnephilidae > Glyphotaelius > Glyphotaelius pellucidus. The sequence goes on along the minus strand of OW386558.1, from coordinate 24,076,105 downwards.
TTGTTGAATCGGCGGTATAGATTTAACTTTCGATGGGATGTAAAGGCTATGCGATGGTCGTCGTTTACGAGATGGAAGCGTAATAGAAGCCTGGCTAGTGTTAGATTCCGAATCAGAAAAATCTAATATCGATCCTGGGTCGGGAGGTCTATCTTCGTCTTCCTCCATTATATAAAAAAAAAACTTAACTTTTAAAAATTAAACTGAAAAAATAATACGCAGTCTATTTCATTGACTGTACAAACAAAAACGGATTAGCCGTAAGTAGGAATGCAAACAAATAAGTATACGATAAACAGAATTAAATAAAATGTAACAATAATCTCTTATCTGTATGAGGCACGGGAACGGGCGAACGGCACTAAGCAATAGGTAAGGTACACACAACCACTGTTGACCGCGGCTCGAATCGGACTGATGATTTACAACTATCTCTATGAAATCGTAAATATCAAAATTATGTTCACGTAAAGATTGTAGAGCGATGATTTTTTCATATGGGTCCCGATTACCGATGTAATTTCCATGAGGGGATAGGTATGAAAAAAAAACATTATATAAAATGCCCGTAAGTTGTTCTTCGTGAAAACAGTTCCGAAGTCCAGAAATTCATCTCTGGTCTCTTATCTGTCCTGCCCGCCTCACAATACTTACAACTTTAGTCCCAGCCAACAGTTACAGATACGAGTAGAAACTACAAGGAATGTTAAAAGCTATTTAATATAATGCCTTGTTGATTTCATCTTATTTATGTCCTTCCCCGGGACGCGGGGTAAAGGATGGCCGTCTGCTTAACTTTGGAACTGTGAAAATGTGCAACTTTGAAAATGTGGAGCTGTGAAAATGTGTAAATGTGAAAATGTGGATCTGTGAAAATGTGTAACTGTGAAAATGTGTACCTAAATGTGAAAATGTGGATCTGTGAAAATGTGTAAATATGAAAATGTGGATCTGTGAAAATATGGAACTGTGAAAATGTGTACCTAAATGTGAAAATGTGGAGCTGTGAATATGTGTAAATGTGAAAATGTGGATCTGTGAAAATGTGGAACTGTGAAAATGGGGAACCGTAAAAATTTGAAAATGTGAAAATGTGGAACTATGAAAATGTGGAACTATGAAATTGTGGAACTGTGAAAATGTGTAAATGTGAAAATGTGTAAGTAAATGTGAAAATGTTTTAGGTGAATTATGGAACTGTGAAAATGTGTAATTGTGAAAATGTGGAACTGTGAAAATGGGGAACTGTGAAAATGTGTATCTGTGAAAATGTGGAACTGTGAAAATGAGTAAATGTGAAAAAGTGGAAATGTTAAAATGTGGAACTATGAAAATGTGTAATGTAAATTGTGGAACTGTGAAAATGTGGAAATGTGAAAATGTGAAAATGTGAAAATGTGTAATGTGAATTTTAGAACTGTGAAAATGTGGAACTGAAGATGTGGTTTGTGGAATAATGCAATGATATACAGATATGGCTTTATCTCTTCAGGCCACGAGCATATTTTGTGAGAAGGTCACAGTATTTCCGCTATCCAATAAAATTCAAATAAATGGAATATTTCTGAACCTAATCTAACTTATCCTAACTGTATTTGAAAGGTGATGAAATAATCTTTCTAATTCAATTATTGGAAATGAACGGTAATTTTAGAAATATTTAAACGCACACTCATTTAATTATTTTTGTCGCTATATAAAGCGTGGCATTTTCCCTTTCTAACACCGTTTAGATCATGTTTCTCACATGACAGTAAGGAAATGCAACGATTTCCTTGAGACTTATATGAGTTGTTCTCAAAAGCGAAGAAATAAGCCCGAGGGTATAAGGAAACATGGTGAATAACAGGTATTTTACCAAACTATTGTAGCTTTCACTGTCACTGTTAGCAATTTTATAACTAAGGCCTCCCTAGTACAACACATTTCAATGCTCTGTTTGAAACTAGGCTCTCGTTACCCATATTTAAATGTAAAAAGCAACTGTTAGCTTCGGAACTGTGTCCACTCCGGATAAACCAATCGGGTCGTAAGCTAATGAAGTGATCCTATATTCAATGGACGACTTATTCCAACGAATCGCCAACAGATTGACGCTTTTGATATTATGGTCTCTATCAACAAAGTACCGAGTCGGGTTGTCATTATTTGTAGTTGGAAGTCAAGAACTTGCCCGGAATAATGTTGTATCCAACAAAACTAACAATGTTGAGTTATTGATGGAATAATGTTGTATCCAACAAAACTAACAATGTTGAGTTATTGATGGAATAATGTTGTATCCAGCAAAACTATCAATGTTGAGTTATTGATGGAATAATGTTGTATCCAACAAAACTATCAATGTTGAGTTATTGATGGAATAATGTTGTATCCAACAAAACTAACAATGTTGAGTTATTGATGGAATAATGTTGTATCCAACAAAACTAACAATGTTGAGTTATTGATGGAATAATGTTGTATCCAGCAAAACTATCAATGTTGAGTTATTGATGGAATAATGTTGTATCCAACAAAACTATCAATGTTGAGTTATTGATGGAATAATGTTGTATCCAACAAAACTATCAATTTTGAGTTATTGATGGAATAATGTTGTATCCAACAAAACTAACAATGTTGAGTTATTGATGGAATAATGTTGTATCCAGCAAAACTATCAATGTTGAGTTATTGATGGAATAATGTTGTATCCAGCAAAACTATCAATGTTGAGTTATTGATGGAATAATGTTGTATCCAACAAAACTATCAATGTTGAGTTATTGATGGAATAATGTTGTATCCAACAATACTATCAATTTTGAGTTATTGATGGAATAATGTTGTATCCAACAAAACTAACAATGTTGAGTTATTGATGGAATAATGTTGTATCCAGCAAAACTATCAATGTTGAGTTATTGATGGAATAATGTTGTATCCAACAAAACTAGCAATGTTGAGTTATTGATGGAATAATGTTGTATCCAACAAAACTAACAATGTTGAGTTATTGATGGAATAATGTTGTATCCAACAAAACTGTCAATGTCGAGTTATTGATGGAATAATGTTGTATCCAACAAAACTATCAATGTTGAGTTATTGACGGAATTATGCATCTTTTGAGGTAGGGATCTTGGTAAAAATTTTAGGCCTGTGGCAGCAAAGGTTGGTTTGCGGAAGAACATTTATCAAAATCACGGAGCACGGTTGGGAACAAAGGGAGAAAACCAACATCTTATGCATTCAACTAGAAAGACTTCAAAGCCAAGAAGCTGAAGGACACAGGAAAGTAGTATTTATCCAAAAAACATACTATAGTCCAGGAAAAACTCGAAATCGGTATCCACGCCTCTTCTTGGGCGGGATTTAAAATTGACAAGACTTGAGAAAAAGCTTTTGGAAAGGTTGGAAAAGGTATTTGAGAGTTCTTTTTTACAGGTTGATTTCGTAAAGGCCCGTAAAAATATTAACTCCTTTCTTACGCGTTGTTTATTGTAATTAACAAGGAAATTTAAAATTGATTTCACGGAACCAAGCAACGCGGAGTCTATTCCTCACCGCAGATGGGGCGGAACTGATACAAAATGGGTGTGACAAGTGCACAGTTCTTACGTCGATGGCATAAGGTTCACTTTAAAAATCCAAATTCGTCGAGTGCCGGCCGTCTTGATTGATGTCATAAACAACAACGCAATAATGCATATTTTATTTTATTTTGTGAAGTTCAGGCATAAATATAATTTTTTTATGAGATTATTGAAAAAAAACCTGAATTTTTCACATTATACAAAAAACCATATCAAAAAAGGGGTTTAAAAGCAGGAGAATTTGCAAATTTGAAAGTGTTTTTTATAGACCTAATACTTAATTTTTTTCTAGGCTTACAAGAAGACTTATTAAAAAAATAATAGATATTTTCTAAGGCCAAGATATGTTCTACTAGCACTATTTTATTAAAGCACCTATTATATTTCTAAGCTATGAATTTTTTAAAACAAAAACACATGATTTTGTATGATTTTGCATTATTTTGAGTTCATCTTAAGGCTGCTTTTTAGCCGTTGAAACAGTTTTGTGGAATAATGTTGTAAGTTAGTAATGACAATATCTTGAACGTAATGGTATAATTTATACATATCGCAATTTGATTAATAAGCTCAAATACATCAATGACAAGTGTAATTTTTTTGTTATAAGAGCACGTGGATTTCTGTAAGGTACGAAGAGTAAAAAAACATTTTGTAGAATAACGTTGTTTGTGAAATTTTTATATTCAACATTTTTTCACCAACTTAGCATAAAATCTTGTAATAAATTCTAATTTAAATGACTTTCTTCACGACTTTTCATTTAAAACCCTTAAGAATTGTATGTTTATTATGGTGACCGGACAACTCGGAATGAAACCAACTCAGAACCATCTCAGATAAGTCATTTAGAGTGATAAAAAAAATTTGGTTAAATAGGTTACGTTAAGTTAGGGTTATCGGCTAATTTAAAATTATTTTTTTCATAGCTTTTAATGCCTTTTCAAGGAGGCGTTGAGTTGATTTTATTCTCAGTTGGCATGGAACCATTTATTATAATGATACAATCTTTATCCGGGAAAACTTTAGATAGCTCTAAATCTAATTGTGTTATAGTAATAAATTATTTCAGAATGTACGCAAATGCAGGGGTAATTTAACGCACTACACATCATATAAAAATTCAGAGAAAAACAAAATAACAATAAATAAAATAAAAGCAGAAAATAAGTATAAATCATTAAATTAAATTGAAAAAACTTTGAAGGTAATCCCCATCAATGCAATATTAATATTAGAAAAAGTCTATAGGTGTCCCATATACCTAAATTTAAAAAAAAAACGGATGAGTTTATCCCAAACATTATCTAAGTTACAAATTCGTATTTATATTCATTTCCAGTAGTGTTTGTTGTTCTAGCGAAACGTCACTGAGAAACAGGCTTTTTTCTTGCTTACTCCTACTTTTAGCAATAAAGGGACAACAAATTTGCACGTTTTTCGAATGTAGAAATAACAAAAGTAATTTTTTTTTATTAAAAAATATATATAAGAAATAATTTTTTTTTTCTAAAGTCAACAAGTTTTAAAGATTTTCGTTATTTGTTTTTGGGGTGTTATGCCGTGTTGCGTTACCTCCTTCTTAGCCAACGTTTCGGACAGCGTTACAGTGTCCATCATCAGGGCAGATGTGTAAGTTTTAAAGATGTTGTGTGCAAGCAATTCATCTGTATTCGTCAGCCTGCGACACATACCATTTTTGAACACAACATTTTTTTTACGTTAGCTCCATACAGGAGGCCCTGAGGAAAATAACCTCTTTATGGCCTGTGTCATCTTTAGTGATGCTGTGTAGAGTGTCTTTTTGGAAAAAGAAGGAGAAGAATTACTGGGAAGGAAAAAGGTGAGGGTGGGAAGGAATCTGGGAGCCAGCGTGCTCAGGAGTGATGAACGTATGAATTCATCCCCCAATTGCGATGCAGAGTCCTGATGGAGAGGTCAAAATGGCTCCCTCAACCAGTCTCTCCCGATCCGGCTCGCCACGCTTTCGGTGGGAAAGCGCAACTGCTGCCAAAACCCGGACAATCCTCACCCAATCGAATTTCTGTTCAAATTTTCATAACACCAAAACCAATCGCCGAAAACCACATTACTTTCATGCTTACTTACATGAGAGGATTAGCGCGCGCAATACAGTATCACTTCTTCTGCGTATGAACAAATAAACCCTTCACCATCTGCCCTGATCACGGACACTGTAACGCTGTGCGAAAGGTTTGCTAAAGCGTAACACGGCGTCATAACACAAACAATAAACACGATAAAGATGTACCTTAGTTGTTTTACTGTTTCTATTATTTTTTATGTTATTTTCTTATTAGCCATTATTTGAAATTTTGTAATTTTTTTATAAAAGCTTGTTCATTGGCCATTACCAACATTTATGTAGATAATCTTTTTGTTATTGAAGTACCACTGTACCTAGGTATACATAAGTATTTATTTTAAAAGCCTTGTTGTAGTGTCGGTGCATATTTAATTTCCGACTTAATTCGTTTCAGATGGCTTTGTCCGTGCGAGGAGTGTAGGCAGGGCCGGCTGTGCGGGGAAAATTTTGGCGCCCCTTTTCAAAATCAGTAAACACTAAAATTTATTTTAATGAAAAACAAATAACTTTGTGTAACACCACTATTTAATTAACAATATCAACATGTTTCGAAAACTATGTTTTCTTCGTCAGGATAATAATGGTGTTACACAAAGTTATTTGTTTTTCATTAAATTAATGATGACGCCACAAAGTAAATTTGCCTATTTTGAAGAAATACTAAAATTTATCTTAATCCATAAGTAATTTCTTCTTATATATAACTAACCTATCGAATTACGTCATGATATAGTTGTTTTGCTGGAAGGAAATTAAACATTTTCGAAGTGAAAACTTCTTTAGCACCTTTGTGATTTGAAACCCGATGAAACGAAAAAGCGACACAAAAAAGAGACAAACGCATACCTACATCTATAGGATTTAGCCTGCGAGGGAATGAGAGAGAATGATCGGTCTCTTCTTTGTGCGGTGCTTCGTTGCCTCCCCACTCTTGTCTATTTTAGTTTTCTTTTTTTTTACATTAACTCGTGGAGGGTTTTTTGTGGAGAGGAAGAGTGATCATGGGTCTTGAAGAGACCCATGTTGTAGAGGAGGAAACACAGAGGCTGGCAAACCGCTCCACAGCCGAGCTGTTGAACTCTGTTGAAGAGTCGTAGAAACGACCCGTTCTCATGTGACTGATGTCAACCGTGTACAAATGTTGGGCGCGTGTTTGGCGTGTTTCCGACCATGCACCGGTGCCGAGGGGATCTGCCGTCAAGATTAGAATAAATCTCACCCTATGGACCCGGGCACCCCTATTAAGTCACCAAACGTAGCGAACCACTTGGGGTGACCTCTGACGGAGGTGATGGTTATCTAATTAATGGTTCTCGGGGCGGCGGTACCAAAACTTGCCTCCAAAATTAAATAAATACACGCTCAGGTCTCAGGAAAAAATAATATACCTATATTTCATGAGGGAGCAAATCCCTAATTAATAATATTTGGATGATTTATATTTTTGTGTGGCGCCGTCTTTATAAAAAAATAATCTCAAGAGCGATGAGTTAGGAATTATCAGCGCCTTAGAAATTCTGGTCTCATTGAGCCGGCCCTGATTGCGGGAGTCCTTTATCTGCCGCACCGCATGCCCCGGCGGAGAGCGGACCTGCCTAACGATGGTGGTGTTATATATCAAGGAATGAATAAAGATAAAGACTGAGTGGTCCCACAATAGAACCGGACTGGTCAAACAATAAATAAAATACTCAAGATGAAGAAGATGCGAAATAAAGCAAAAGAATGTGTTTTTGTTTGGAAAATTTGTTTACTTAGAAGTATTACAGAAACAATTAAATACTGTGAGTAGAACACATCTTGGCCCTAGAAAACATCGATTATTTTTTTTGTAAGTCTTTTTATAAGCTAAGAAAAAAATTAAGTATTAGGTCCATAAAAAAACACTTTCAAGTGCAAATTCTCCTACTTATAAACCCCTTTTTGGATATAGTTTTATTGTATAATGTGGAAAATTTAGTTTTTTTCATAATAATTGCATAAAAAATTCATATTTATGCCTGAACTTCAGAAAAGAAAATAAAATATGCATTTTCGACAACAATCAAGACGGCCGGCATTCGACGGATTTGAATTTTCAAAGTGAACCTTATGTCATCGACGTAAGAACTATGCACTTGTCACACTCATTTTGTATCAGTTCCGCCCCGTCTGCGGTGGGGAATAGATGTCCCTAGACTCTACGTCGCTTGGTTCCGTGAAATTAATTTTAATTTTCCTTGTTATTACAATAAACAATGCGTGAGAAAGGAGTTTATGTTTTTACGGGCCTTCACGAAATCAACCTGTAAAAACAACTCTCAAAATCCTTTTCCAAAAGCTTTTTCTCAAGTCTTGTCAAGTATTTTTAAATACCGCCCAAAAAGAGGCGTGGATTCCGATTTCGATTTTTTTCCTGAGCTATTGGATCACCTTGAGTGTCTTGACTCAAACTTTGGACTCTATGTCAATGATGCATACGCGACTTCGACCAAGGGGTATACTAGGTCAATGATACGCGAACACTTCCGACAGTGACGTCCTGGTCAAACATCACTGAGAAACAGCCTTTTATCTTACTTACGTCGACCTTTTGTTTGCAGCGAGAAATGGACGAGCATCCGCGATAGTCACTATCCATTATTTTGAATAATTTCCACTGAATAGCGGAAAATCTGTTTTTATGCAGCAAAAAAAAAATTGAAAACTTTCACAGCTTTTGCTGCCTGGAATTTCTATGAAAATACACAAAATTTTTGCTCTCAACGCCATTTCCATTGAGAGCCACGGAGCTTTTACATTTAGCTATCAAATCTATCACATAAAACTATCCTTTATTTAGGAGACTGGGCAGTATAAATAAAATCAACCAATTAAGAGGAACGTATGCGTGGCCTGTTTCATACAAAATTTATTTCCGGATTTACGGCTAAACTATCAAATTAATGGTTTTCATTTTTTTTTTAAATGACAGGTTAGATATATAAAAAGTACGGATATGAATCCGATTTTCGATTTTTGCTTTAAATTATAAAATATAGGCTCCAAAAGATGACGATTTATCGATGAATTTAGAAGGCTACTTTGGAATTTTTTTCCGACCAAATGGATGCTATTTTTGAAAAATTCTTTCACATCCTGCCTCAGAAATATGATGAAATATACGATAAAATTTTAGTTTGCACTGAATACAGTTATATTTGCGTCAAAAACCGGATCTAGTTACGCGCAAATTTATCGTAAAATTACTTAGGTTTTTTTGTTGCCATCTCATCCACTGTTTTGCCAGTCTCGGTGGAGCGAAACGTGCGCGGGCCGGGGGGAGAGGTAAAGGAATCGTGTATCTGTGTGTGTGTTGTCAGACAAGCGCAGGTGCATGATCGTTGTTTGTTTTATCAATTTAGATCTGTTTACCGAAAACTGGAGATTGTATTCAATAACGCTAATATACTTGTGTTCACTAGGTAGTAGGTAGTAAGAAATTCAATTTTGGCAGTTCAGCTTTTATTTTTAAAATATTTTCTACGATACCAGGGTACCTAACTAGGTATATGTATGGCAGTAAGGCATGGAAACTGGCAGAGGAAGGATGAAGTAGACTGAATGCGAGGCGGGTATGGGTACCGCCGCCCCGGGAACCATTTATTGGATAACAAACACCTCTACCATAGGTCACCCCAAGTGGTTCACTACGTTTGGTGACTTAGCAGGGGTGCCCGGGTTCATGGTGTGAGGTTTGTCCGGGTCTTAACGGTGGATGCGTCTGCCCACCACCTGCATGACAGACCGGATCGGGAGAGAATGATTGAGGGAGTCTCTTTGACTTCAGCCGTAGGTACTCTCTCGAAACAACGCCTTGCACCGCAGCGGGAGGGATTGATTCACCCGTCCGGGACACTCCTAAACACACTGACCCCCAGATTCCTTCCCATCCCTAATAACCTTCTCTTTTCCAGAACGTGAGGAGGGGAAGGAGATGGGGAAAAGGAAGGTGGGGAAGCACCTGGACATTCAGATCTAGTCACTAAACACAGTTAAAGCCATTTCGAGCAACGTTTCAATTCTTGATGGTGGTCTTACGCCAGAGTCCTACTGAGAGTAACTTACATTCTGGAAAGTGCCGCAAATATACCATATATTATTTTTTAAATTATTGAATTGTGAAAAAAAAAACAAATCAATCAAATATAATTTACTTGCGCACTCCGGGATTTGTACCCGTCTTTTCCTAATCGCTAGTCGAGAGTCTTACCCCTCGACCACGGAAGTCATCATTATTTTTTTTGTTTTCATGAAAGTGCCTAAATATGTCGATTATATGGTTCCATGCCAACTGAGAATAAAGTCAACTCAACACCTCCTTGAAAAGTCAAAAAGCTATGAAAAAAATAATTTTAAATTAGCCGATAACCCTAACCTAACGTAACCTATTTAACCAATTTTATATTTATATATATTTTATCACTCTAAACATTGAGTTCAATGACTCTAAATGACTTATCTGAGATGGTTCAGAGTTGGTCTCATTCCGAGTTGTCCGGTCACCGATTTTATTTTGTACGAATGTTAGGCCGGGTTGTTTAATCGTAACTCCAAATTAATATTTGACAAAACTTCACATTTTGAACTCTGTTCTAACATGTAAACATCAAATCGGGGTAAAATTCTATATTGTTTTCTTTTCTTATAAATATAATTGTTTTCAATGATTCAAGCAAGATAAAAATATCATGACATCGTTGAATATAAATTTGAGTATATTATGAAACAATTCAACCTAACCGAAGATTTGTTAAATTATTGTAAATGTTATTGACACTCGGCGTTTGTACTATAAACGATAAACAAACTAACACTACTACAGAATATGTCCAGAGACCTTCGCATGTGTGCCCCCTCGTCCGCTAATGCTAAGGTACTAAACAAAAGGGACTGTTCACCGGCTTCCTGCAAATATTCAAGCGTAATATTACATATATTTTCTGCTTTGTTCACTACATAATTATTTAATTTTTGTGTTCGCTCGCGATGTGCGACAATACGTATTACGATTTCCCCCTTCACTACCTCCTCTCGTACGCCCCTCTCCTGTACTTTACTAGAGCAGGACACATGATAATATACCTATCAGTATGATTTTTTGGGTAGTCAATCTTAGCCCGCGTGAACAGACCTCTTAATAACTTCTTAAATCAAAATTCTATGCCGAAGCTTTTGGTAAGCAAAAGAATTTATGCACAAAGGGATATAAAATTCTTATACGAGCCAGTTAATATGTAGTTCGAGGGATATGGTTTAAAATTACGCCAAAACCTATTGTCGGATTTCCTGTAGATTCCAGTCGGATTCCTACGTAGATCGCACACACAACACAAGATTGTCAAAATAAAGACCAAAACAAATCCAAATTTAGAACAATCCAAAAATTACAAATAAACATGGGCAACGAACAATCTTGCACCTACCTGTATAAAAAAAACTACTCAAATTGCACCATTGAAGTAAAAAAATGCTGAAAAACTGCTTAATTAATCAAGATTTTTTTTAAATATTGATATTGTTTCTAAATACTTAATATTCGTTGATTGTTGGCAAGTAATCTCAGGTATATTTCTATGAGTGGGTTTAGCAGGCGAGGTCCCTCCATATATACCTACTGTGAATGCGGCGCTTCCCTTCCTTTTGAGGCGTTATTTATTTATTCCGCATTAAGAAAAGCTTACAGCTTAATTTTTTTCTAGCCGTAAACAGCAATAAACACTGCAATTTAACGACACCGTCTCAACCTCAGCGGCCAAAAACAATAAAACGCGACGCACGGAACGGACCGAAATACACAATAACACCATTCTCGATGCTAGCGTGTCAAATGTCGCGTAAACACACCAATATGCACCAATACCAACAACAGTGGATTCTCTGCTCCATTCTGCATCCACAATGTTACAAAAAGTTTGATATTTGCGCACGCGCGTTTAGTTCTGCCTGCCAAGTTTTGCCTGAAGCAGTACACGCATTCGATGGGAGCATCCAACGCGCAGAAAACTACTTTAATGCGCGTAGGCATAGTGCACAGAATAGCATCACCACTTTGACAATTTGGCTTGAATAACGGATGCCGATTGAAACGTTGAATATCTTTCGAATATCTATTTAAATAATTTAATTTTAGAAATATGTGCAGCATAAAGGATTTATAGAGCTAATTTGACATACCATTTTTGTCAGTAATCGCATCTTGTTCGTGGGCTAGTCTATAGATATTTATATTTGATATCAGGTAGGTATATACTTCAGCATTCCTTATACATAAAATCACCGACCGCCACTGGTGTTTAGGTATGTTGTGTGCCTTTGAGTATGTTGTATGCCTGTGTTATATGAATTTTATGCCTTTGTATTGTACTCACTTGAAATTCTTCTAAATCTATTTTATAAATTGTGGTTTTTCATTATATGTGTGCTCTAGTGTTAAAATGAATACTGTGAAATTGACCTGCTGTCAAACCGCTTTGGCAGTTTAGCGGGTGCTTAACATCAAGAATAAGAAAATATATAGAAAATAAGTGGTAGGCTTGGCAGAGTAACAAAGGATTAATTTTCTAATTCGGTTCTGCAGTTTTCTCGAACCTTTACACCGAGTTCATAAGTAAATCGCTGCTAAGGAATTTATCGAGTGTGCGTTGACACGAGCCGATACAGGGGACACTTTGCCATCAAAACCAGGCGTTTATTTACTGACGTATCAAACTTTATTCAATGCATAAATTACTGTAACTTATCATTTTAAATGGAGGGGATTTATCAACCTGCCAATTTTTACAAGTTGTTTTGCAATAATACAATAGCTGGCTTGCAGATAAAAGAATGAAAAGGAAAATTCAAGAGAATCTTATTTTGAAGCTTTGGAAAACCGGAGAATAACCTAAATCCCCAGGTTCATCGAGGAAAGCAACTCTAGAGGCTGTCTGAAGAGAGGTTGGTTCTGCAATGGACAAACGTCGTTGAGGTGTCACAGGTCTGCCGAAGCGATTGAATTAAACTGAGGGAGACGAACGAGATGGTTCCAACCATTTATTTATTAATAAACGCCCTTTTTCGGGGTTTTTTTTACATATACAGCATAGTTAGAAAAATACAAATTTATTGCACATAACTGAACTGCCTCAATAACAATATTTTAAATTTGTTTAAAGATAAATTGAAGATGTCCACTAACTTTGTATAATTGTTTCCCTCCATAAGTAGTCTGGGCAAAGAGGAATACATATGGTAGTTAGTCCCAGAATTTCTGCAATGAAATAAATCCTGACTTCTAGTATTACGAAGTAACGAAGTGGAATTCGGAAGCTTATCAATTCAAGCAATACCGGACTATCAATTAAATCATTTAGAATTTAATATAGAAATACCAAATCAGTGAAAATTCTTCTGTCTGACAGTTTGAGCATATTCATATCGTTTAAAATAGTTTTGTCGTTCAACATAATTGCTGGAATACCCATTTTAAAATGTAGAAAACGTAAGAATTTGTTTCGAATTCTTTCAACAGCTTGTACATGTATATTATAATGTTGATTCCACACGGGAGAATTGTATTCAAGTTGACTTCTAACATACGCAAAATATAACAGTAAGTTTAATACACTTTATATTGTTAAAATTTCTAGTTAGCATAGTTATAAATCCCAACATTTTTAAGCCCTTATTATAGATTTCTGTTATGTGGTCAACAAAAGAAAGTTTTGCTTGAAAATTTACCAATAATTATCTAGATTAATTAGGGCGTGTGACACTTTAAATTAATACCGAATCCAAGCATGTTGATTTAAGAAAAGATGTCTCAAAAAGAAAGTACATTATCTCATGTCGAAAGATCGGATGAAGCTGCGCTTTTTATCTTTTGGAGATCTGCACGAAGCTAATTTGTATTCCTGCAAGTTCGTCCCAACTCATAACGACTAGCTGCGAAGATTATTTTTCAAACACGAATTTGAGGCAGTTAGAAATATTTTACGAGTTATAAGGAAGGCCCCAACCCAAGAAATTAATCCGTCAACATAAAAAAGTTAATAACTGAATTTTTCCGCTGTAATAATGCTGTTGGGGACTTAACGAGGTACCCGCAAAGCGGAAAGAAAGTCGGGGAATGCCGACTTATCCTATTTTGTTATTTCGCTTGTCTAAATTTCGCTGGTTCATCACATTAACCACCAAACTCGCGAGTCTGGGTTTTTATCTGTTTAGACATGATCGAACCAGGGCTCCGCAATCACATAATATTGATGTTGTGACACGATTGACAAGATGTTTGGTGTTACTTTCCAACTGAACACTATGACACATATTTGTGTTCTTTTGAATGTAGCTATAACTTTTAGTTTTACATTATAAACAAATGAAACAATATTTCTTCAAAATTCGCAAATTCACTTTGTGGCGTCATAAACAAAGTTATTTATTTTCATTAAAGAAACAATATTTCTTTGTTAGAACCACTTATATATTTTATTAAAGCTGAATGGTTTCAGAAAGACCGTTTTATATCGGGAAAAACAACATGTCATTTCGAAATGAGAATCAAAGAACATTTAAGATTTAATAATAATAATAATTTTTGGATTTTGCTAACCATATCATTACAAATAACCATAGTTTTGGAAAAAAAAAACGGGATAAATAATCTTCATATTAATAATAGGGGGAAACGCTTAGATGACTTGGAAGTCTCAGAAATAAATAAAAAAAACGCTTACCATACACAAAAAATATTATCTTATGGTCCTATCTTAGAGATGTTCCCTTTCAATGTCCGTTCTGTTTCCTCCTCCAACTCTTCATTAATTCCTAGCCACGCTCCCACCCCTACCACAACATTTGGGACTGTTTGTTTAAAAGGATTTGACGAGTTCATCAAATATTTGAACTTAATTTTCACGTTCTGTTTAAGTTCTATTCAAGTTCTGTTATTACGAGTATTATCATTATAGGCCAGCTGTGAAATTATCACAACACTTGTAAAGAACTTACTTACACAGAAGGTGAAAATTAATTTCAAATATTTGATGAATTCGTCAAATTTTTTTAATCAACCCATCCTTAGTAATACATTGTACTCACCGACTGTTTTGAAATTGTCTACTTATTATAAGTTTGCCCTGAGGAAGGAATAGTCGTTCTGAAACCGATCGGAGTTAATAAAATACATACTTAAGTGGTTCTAACAAAGAAATATTGTTTCATTTATTTACACATGTATTTAGTTGGCATTTATGTATTACATTGTATTGTATTGTATTACATTGTATTGTATGTATTACATTGTATTGTATTGCATTGTATTGGCAGTTACATTCATGTATTTAGTTGGCGTAAGGCATAATTTTGGAAAAACTAAGCAAAATCGTTCTGTATCTTCGAAGATTCCATAAAATGAGAATAGCTACTAATGATATGTTCCGATTTTATCTGCCTTTATTGCCAACTCGGAATAGCAGAGGCATCAGCATTAAAATGATTGCGATGATTTGAGACAATGGAAGACCATTACGTGAGACAATAGAGGTCCATTACGTCCAAACTCAAGTCCACAACCTTATGACCAGTTGAAATCAATATTTGAATGATATTCCCTTGGAGTTGGTATAGTAAGTGCCAAAATTTAATGCCTACATACCTGACGTTGATACAGAAATCGTCGCAATAGAGTTTAAAGTACGAAAAGTAGCATGCCTCCCCGACTACGCCTTTCTCTGTCGCACGTATGTTTAACACATCTTTTTCTTTCGCTTATGGTCATTTTAAAATCAGTAAAGTGACTGTACCTGCGCGAGAATAGATAAAATAGGTCGGCATTTAAGACGCCGTACCCGAGCTCGAAAAGAATAAGATGGAGAGATATGTAATTACGAATGTTGGAGAGAGCGCGCTAATATTTCAAGCGATAAAATTGAAGCGAAAATTGTGAAAATGTTTAATAAAACACGACTCGTTTAGAATAGAGCAAAAATCTCGTGGGGGTTATCTAAAACAACGTTCAAAGAAACACTGTGAATTTTTTTCTTACATATAACTGGTTAAATAATAGAGACAGGCTTAAAAATAAAAATTTTCCGAACATACTTTGCGATTTTTTTCTATCGAGGGAATTTCATATAATTTGCGTTTCGGCTTGGTGATTGTATAGATATTATCTTCAAAAATAGCATATATTTTTTTTAAGAGCTTAAAAACTTCAAATGTTCAAGGGAGATATGCAAGAAATCGGTAGAAATTCGGGTAGTGGCGGCTTAAGTTTGGCGTCTACTGTACCAAGATAATCAGCGCCCGGGCAGTTTTACTGGTACCTACGTGTGTTAAAAAATATGAACACAGCACAAGAGTCTCAACCGCTCGGAGCCAGTTGTATTATGGCATCCCCAGTTGGGTTATGTTATGACGCTGAAAGGAGAGGGAAACTAAGGAGAAGTGTTAGATAAAAGATAGAAAGTATCTACCAGAGAGTAGGATTTTATTATAGAGTTTAGTACCATGGTATAAGAAGCTTTTTAACCAAATGCTGTATTTGTTACTTGCTGTATAATACAATTTTGACCCTGATATCTAGTGCTTCTAATTGTTAGTTGCTATTTCAATCTACATGTTAGTTGCTATTTCTTGTGTTTTCAATTCCCAAATTTAAAAGAAGTTTTAGAAAACAGTTATTTAATTGACATGATGTTAAAATTGTTGAAGAAGTCGTCAGTTAATTCTTACAGGGATTTTCAGTATAATTTTCATTGTGGCTTTTAAAAAGTCATTTGCACTACCCCATCCGGTAATACCGTATTATAACATTGATTGGAAAAGAGCTTGTAGCACATAGGACAGAGGGACTCTCCCAACAACTCTGGCCCAGAGTCAATTGGAGCCTGCAATGGTCCAAGTTTTAACTTTTAACTAAACCTTCTCTAGTATATCTTCACAGTTGTCTCATGTTCGGCCATCGTTGGCATTTTCAATCGTGTATGAAAAATATAGTAAAAAAATTATGCCTACTAGTTGGATATGACTCCAATAACGTGTGGCAAATGAATATCAACACGTATCGTTCGAATTAAAATGATTGCCGCTCGTAAAACTCTGCCCGTTTAAAAAAATCATTGCTACCGGCTACCTGCAGCAATTATTTCAAATTGCTTCAGGTGAGTCTAAGAAACTATCCCATGTGTATGTGAATATTATAGGCAAAAGGCTGTATATTTTCAAGTACCAGCTAAAGTCCCCGGCGTTGCACAAGAGTTTTTCGAAGACAGATGTAGACTGTAATTTTCATCTTATTTTTAGCATCTGGTTTGCAAAATTTT
Source organism: Glyphotaelius pellucidus (assembly GCA_936435175.1). Classification (NCBI taxonomy): domain Eukaryota; kingdom Metazoa; phylum Arthropoda; class Insecta; order Trichoptera; family Limnephilidae; genus Glyphotaelius; species Glyphotaelius pellucidus. The sequence goes on along the minus strand of OW386558.1, from coordinate 24,059,096 downwards.
ACGTATCAGAATTTTAAGTATCAAGATTCCACTTTTAGGAGTGGGTTAAGGGGATGTGAGTGTTTTTTGAAATCTCCCGTAGACAGTCACTCTTATTTTGAAGGTGTAAAAATTGAAAATTAATTATAAAAAACAAAGACACGCCGCCCTTCACAGAAACTCTTTTCTTTACATTAACTCCACACAGGAAAATAATTTCCCTCAGGGCCTATGTCATCTTTGAAGATGCTGTGTGGAGGGTGCTTTTGAGGAGAGGAAGAAGTGAACATGCATGGGAATTGAAGAGATGTTGTAGGAGGGAGGAAACACAGAGGCCGGCAAATCGTTTGACAGCCGAGCTGTTGAACTCAAGAACGAGTCGTAGAAACGACCCGTTCTCATGTGTTTTATGTCAAACGTGTACAAATGTTGGGCGCGTGTTTGGCGTGTTTCCCGACTATGCACCGGTGCCGAGGGAATCAATGACGCTAGTTCCCCGGAGCATATTCCACTGTAATACCGGTAGAACAAGGACAGCATTCCCACCTGACGCCTGTGCTCTAAAGATTGCAATCCGTTTGTTAAGTTAGGAGAATCTATCAAACGGACCGCCCGTTTATATAAGTATGTATGTAAATTGTATAAAAAATAATTACTAAATATTATGTTATGAATAAGATGAACTTTTCCGAAAACTAAGATGATTTTTAATATATTTATTTACATTAGCTCCACACAAGGGGCCCTGAGAGAAACAATATCGTCATTTTTAGGGATGCTGTGTGGCGGGCCTTTTTAGATAAATGAAGGAGAGGAAGTTCTGGGATGGAAAAAGGTGTGAGGGGTGGGGAATATTAATTCCCAGGGAATATTTTAATATTCCTTTAAAAAAATTTTTTAAATTGGTGGTGTTTGCAATACCAATCAGAATGAGGCTAATTCGTGAGGCACCTTTAAGGATGCCCAAAGCTCCTAAAATGTTTCTTTCCGGTACTGCCGTGACGTTATTAAAGACGAATTAAAAAATATATGGTAGCCAAATACCTAATACCCACTTTTAGATAAGAAGACAGGCCATAGATAAAAGCTAGACAGATGAATCATCTTACGTTATTATGACTCGATTTATTAATCTATGACACGACAAGAACTGGCCATAGAAGATAAAAAAAACGTTATTTTACAGGCGCACAAGCAATACTTTCTGTATAAATGCCCGAACACTTAGAGCTAAGATGGCGGCCATATTAATTAAAAGTGTTTGTTAACCTTTTTTAGAGATTTGGTGATTTTACAAATTTACTAACGGTGTTTATTCGAAGGTAAATTTTTTATCGTCTTTTTTATTAGCTCCATGTCCATAACAAATGTCATCTTAGAGGATGCTGTGTGGAGAGTATTTTTAGGGAAAGGAAGGAGAGAAAGTTCTGGCAAGGAAAGGGTATGAGGGGTGGGTAGGATTGAGTCAATGTGTCTAGGAGTGACGGACATGAATCCACCCTTACCAAGGCCTTGCAAGGCGATGGGTCGAGAAAGTCCAGCTGGAGAGGTCTAGGGTAGGTCTCACTCAACCAATATCTCCCGATCAGGCCCGCTAGGCAGTAGGTGGGCAAACGGACGGCATTAGACGCCAAGACCTAAACAAACCTCAAACCAAACGTAGCGAACCACTTGGGGTGACCTATGGCAGGGGTGTTATCCAATGGTTATCCAATAAATGGTTGCAGGGGCGGCGGTACCTATGCACGCCTCCCAAATTGATTCTGTCTTAAGGCCCCGTAATCGCTCTCGAAAAGAAGAAGATGGAGAGATACGTAATTACGAATGTTGGAGAGAGCGCGCTAATATTTCAAACGATAAAAGTGAAGCGAAAATTTTGAAAATGTTTAATAAAACACGACTCGTTTAGAATAGAGCAAAAATCTCGTGGAACGTATCTTAAGTATCATTTAAAGAAACATTGTGAATTTTTTCATAAATATAACTAAATAATAGAAATAGACTTGTTTTAAATAATTTTCGGAACATACTTTGCGATTTTTTTCTATCGAGGGAATTTCAAATAATTTGCGTTTCGGCGTGGAACGTATCTAGATATTATTTTCAAAAATAAAAAAATTTTTTAAGCGCTTAAAAACTTCAAATGTTTAAGGGAGATATGTAAGAAATCGGTCGAAATTCGAATAGCGGCGGCTTAAGAACGTTATCGGTGACTTGCATAGAGTTGTGGATCAGGATTGGCAGAAAGAAAAACAACGAAATCGTAAAAAAAACTGGAGAAAAAAAGCGTTAACAATATTCAGGCTTTTATTTAGGAAGGTGTTGCTGGAAGGCCAGAAGTCAATATTATTTCGGTAGCCAGATTTTAATAGGACTAATTTAAAGGAGTATAGTTTTACAATGCTACGCTCATATCAAATCACTTTACAACTTGATGATACAAAGGAATGCAGGTTTAAGTCTTTATAATAGGTATTTTTATCACAAAATATTAAATAGTGGTCAATCATTTCGTAAGAGAACGCGTTAGGTTTTTATGAAACTATTATCTTTTTTTGTTTACAGTAGGCAACTACGAAAGAAAAAGTACCTTGACTTGCCTTTTAGAGTGGTAATGAAAAACTGAAACAATTTAGTCATAAAAATATTTCTGTTTAAGACATTGCGACAGCGTGAAAATACATTTAAATATTTATTTTAATTAAATGAAGACAATATAAGCGAAACTCAATTGAAAATCTGAAAACACTAAAATCAGATAAAGATATTGACACCTCTGGGACTCGAACCCAGGACCTCTCGCTTTCCGGGCGAACGCGCTAACCACTGCGCCACGGTGTCGATATCCAATTCGGTCATTTTTAAATATTCATCCTTGACTTGCAGAAAAGTCAATAGGTGTCGCATATTAAATAAAATGGATAAAGACTTATCCAGACACTATCTAGATTGCATTTAGTTCGGGTCTGAATCTTGCAATCATACATAAAGTTAGCTGCCTATAGAATAAGCGTTAAGAAAAATGAAGATAGTATGGGTGGTTCTTACTCGAAGTATGATAAAGTTAAAAATGACCGAATTGGATATCGATACCGTGGCGCAGTGGTTAGCGCGTTCGCCCGGAAAGCGAGAGGTCCTGGGTTCGAGTCCCAGAGGTGTCAATATCTTTTTCTGTTTTCAGATTTTCGATTGAGTTTCGCTTATATTGTCTTCATTTAATTAAAATATTACAATTTGAGGTTTTACTCATAAAGTTAAAGTTAAAATAAAAATTAAATAAATATTTATTTGCGAAGAGTTTGAGTTCCTCATCTTAGCTCAGATATATTTTTTATTTTATTGAATATAATGGTACAGAGGTTACATGTTTTTATAAATTAATTAATTTTTTTCTTTTAAAAATACATTAATTAATAAGTATTACACCTTTTTTTAGAGCAGAGCTCGAGTAAAAAAGGCGGAGAAAACGAATGTAAAGCACAATTTAACAAAGAAAAAAATTGTAATTTTTTTTATGTGTAAAACAAAAGATAGGAATTTAACAGTGAAATAAGAAAGAAGGTCATATATGTAAGTATACACATACACACACGTAGATATACACACATACCTACATATAAACACTTATCCACTGGAGCGAATTCGGTCGAAAAATCGACCGTTTGTACCTACCCCTTGATTGATGTTGGTCGATTTTTCGACCGATTTTTCTATCACTCGTAAAACATTTATTGTAATTATTTAAAACATTTCCATGGCCAGCCGTTTGATTTCTCGAATAGTTAATATAATATTCTTTTAGTCTATGACCTTATCGGTTACCTTATGGTTGTCTTTGAAGTAATAACAGCAAGTTTTCGCGGCTTTTTAAGAGCGTCCTGTCAAAAATCAACATAAAACTTTTGAACGTTCTGACGTATTTTGCTCTCGACTTAAAATGCCGTTAGGAATTGATTTTTTGAGTTTTTAACGCAAAAATATATATCAGTGTAATCGTGAATGAATTATCTATCTTTGAAATGTGTTTTCAATTCGTTTGTTCATGATATATTGTTTCTGTGGTAGTTTTTAGTAACAAGCGTCAACTGAAAACGTCCATCAGTTTTTGATTTACAATAATATCCATAATTACTGCACTTTTGCTTTTGAAATGCAGTTATTTAATCAGAGTGATTCATAACTAAGAGATAAATATAAGTTTTATTTGAATTGGTTCGTTATTAATCCAGATATCAGTTATCCAATTATGAATGTCCTATGTCAAAAATTCGACATTTTTTATGATGTAAATTCGTCTAAAGCTCCCGCCACACAATGATTTTAACAGTTATTTCGTTAAACACTTAATTAATTTATTTACTTTAACCAAATGTGTGCTCAAACAGTAATTGTTCAGGGAAAAGGAGCACTCCACGATCCAGGATTAATTTTTTTTTAAATTTTATAATATTAATGTGCAGTATTTAAAAAAAGTTTTAACATTGAAGTACATGAAGTGTTTTCAATTTGAAATATGTAGAGTGGAAGTGAAATATGAAATGAGAGGTAGAGGTGGGGTACCAGCTGCACAAGCAGTAATTTCTGGTGCCGGACTATGTGGACGTGGGCGTCAACGCAGAGCTGCTGTTGCAGCTCGGCCCGGAGTGTAAGTATTTTTTAATGTTTTTTTTATGAAAGTACTTTGCTACGGCTGTGGAGATATTGAACTCATTATATATTTTTTATTTATTTTAACAGTGACCCTGGTGAGGGAGGATCGCGCCAAGGCCTTTAAAGCCGTTAGGTCTCTGCCTGCTTCCTTCCATTTTGCTCCCCACCGCACCTCCAAGAAAAAATAAACAAAAGTAAGTTATCGTATCTAGATGCATGATACAATATTATGTTTCACGCGTGAATGAGAAAGATTCATATAATTTATGTAAATGTTTTCAGAAATCCATCTCCGAAGAGAATAGCTTGTCACTTTTCACAAGGGACACCTTCAACATTACCACCACCTGTTTCACCACCGTTGCTGTCCACTCCCGTACAGACCCAAGCAACGGCTCCCTATGCACCGATTCCGCCTGCTGCACCTTTCCAGGCAGCATCTCGGGAACCGTTACCTGGGACATCGTGGGGTGGGGAACTCCAGTGCGGAGAACTCTTCTCTCCGGAGGCCGGCTACAACAGCGTGCTGTGGGTGGACGTGCCTTTCTACCAAGAATTGTCTGCGTTTGGGAACAGTGAGTTTATTTTTTGAAATGTTATACCAGGGGCTCTTCTAGCATAGTGAAATCCATAACTTTACAATATCGGATAGATAGGCGTAACTTCCAATGGTTGAATATTAATATACCTAGCACAGTTTCACTGTTGGTATATTGGCAGGGAATAAGCGTAGAACTTAAACTTTCTGCTACTGTAATCTGAAACGATACAATGTACCTACATTCTATGCAAGCAAATATGTAGTTGCTAACGTAGAAAGTCTGAAATTTGACCTTGTTTTTGGCCAATTTTTGTGCGATAGTAAGATCAGGTGGATATTGTAGAATGAGACACGCCGAACTCCTTCGCTAAATAAGTTAAGTACCCTTTACACACAGAGTTCGGAGCGGGACGTGCCCCGCGCCACTTCAGGCCGCCGCACAGAAAAGTAAAGACCGAAAGTAAGATAACGGTTTACAGCGCAGTTCACTGTGAGACTTTTATGCATGGCGGCCTGAAGTGGCGCGGGGCACGTCCCGCTCCGAACTCTGTGTGTAAAGGGTACTATTCATTGGATTCACCGTCTTCTAAACGGTGTAATACAGCACTTTTTTCTTCAATTGAAAAAACACTTTCACTTCACGGAAATCACTGTGTCGAGCTTTCTAGTCACAAGCGAGGCGCGGGGCGGTGAGGTATTGGTGCGTGGGTTTTGTAAACAAAACGCTGCATGTCATTCTAACCTGACGAATTGTCATTAAAATGGGTTGCTTAAAACGGAGTCATACTAAACGTATACGTTTTCCTACTAAAAGCTATGAAACCTAACTTGAGTTTACATTATCGTCGCTTAAAACGGTAGGCAGTTATATGCAAAGTCATTATATCCGAATTCTACTGTAAATTTGTGTTTTCTATTATTTCAGAGTCAGACATGGGCAGAACCAGCAACGTGGACGAGGCAGCTCTCTATCAAGAAGAGTCAGTACCGGGAAACGTGAGTTATTAAACTATCTAACTTACCTTCATGCCATTTCTCAGAGAGGACGAACCGCCAGACAACTCGGTCTTGGCACACACACTCTTTTCGTTCATAACCATTTCTTTTATTTTTCCACGATTTCATCGGTTTGTTGATGCGCTGGGGCATCCGGGGCGTTCGTCATCTTCAATCTTAAATTTTAAAATTCCCGTTACTTTTTGAACAAACCTCGTATTTGATTAACTTGATCGTACCAAGAGTTAATTATTTTGAAACGTTTTACCAGAGGCAGTAGGTAATCGTAATACAGACACGTTAAAATTAATTTGGGTTTTCTGTTGTTTCAGAAATGGACAGAACGAGCGACGTGGACGACGAGGCAAGCGACGTCGACCACCAAGAGGGCGTTGAGGATGTCTTGTGCATGCCACCGATACCTTATAATAATATTAACAACGTTTCACCTATTCCACTAACGGCCATAGACTTTAGTAGACAAGACCAGTTAGATCGTGAGGCAATGTGTTCGATTCTGCCGCCTGATGGTTACTCTTTCGATTGGTCCAGCGAGGTCTCACGTTTTACTGGTATAAATGAGACTTTCACAGGTACACAGATGCCAGGACCAACCTTCAATACCGACAAAATGGGCAAACCTGTGGATGCCTTTTTAAAAATCTTCAACGCAGATTTCGTTGAACTAATCGCGAGAGAGACCAACAGGTATGCAGATCAATGCATTGCAAAAAACAATTTCAGCGCCATGCGCGTACCAATAAATGGGCTCCCACGAATAAAGAGGAAGTGTACGTATTCTTGGCAATTTTAATGCATCAAGGTATTTGTCCCCTTCCCGTCGAAAAAGGCTACTACTTTTCAAAAACAATCACCGCCATGCCTTATTTCAGCCAAGCCATGGATTATAATCGTTTTCTTCTAATGACATAACGGAAGACATGACAGAAGACATGACGGAAGACATGACGAAAGACATGACACGGGCCAACTTTTCGGGCGGTCACGATATCTGCCCAGTTGGGGCCACTGCAAAGATAGTATACGACCTGGCCAGCCCTCTGTTTAACAAGGGGTATACGCTAATAATGGACAATTTTTATAATAGTCCATTATTAGCGCGATGCCTCAAAAGAAATGGGATGGACTGCATGGGCACATTGCGGTTAAACCGAGAATTTGTGCCCTCTGCATTGAAGCCCAATGTCCGAAAATCACTGAGGGAAGGTGAGATGGGATACTCGAACTGCGGGGACATCAATATTTTGGTTTGGGTGGACAAAAACGTGGTAAGTATGTTGTCTACCTACCATTCGGCAGAAATCGGGTCAGCTCAAAAATTTGGTACCACTAAATACAAACCCGAGCGTGTACTTGACTATAACAGATTAATGGGGGGAGTTGACCGAAAAGATCAGCTTTTGGCAGGCTTCCCCATTGAACGACAGCGAAACCTGGTCTGGTACAAGAAACTTTTCAGGAGACTACTAAATGTTTCGGTGCAGAATGCGTATATAATGTATACAGCTCAAAGCTCCACAAGGAAAATAAACACATTTTGCACCGAAACTTCAGGAGTGAGGTTGCGGAGGATCTCCTCCAGCTGTTCTGTCGTAGTCGAATTGATACGACTGTAAGGACCATTAGCCTAATAGCTGAAGGAAAGGCTCTGCGACCTATCCTGAAAGGCAACCACTTCGTGGTCCGTAGTGGGAAAAAAGTGAAATGTGCGTGGTGCAATTTAAATAACATTTTTAAAAGGACCCTCACAAAGTGTGATGTGTGTGATGTGGCTTTATGCTATGATTGCATGAAGCCATATCACACTACAGTATTGAATTGCTGAGGGTTTTTTTTTAATTTCAATTTTTTTCTTTTCTTGTTTTTTAGTTGTGAAATTCTAATTAATAAATTTAATTAACTTTGTTTGAACATCAAGACCCTTCTTTCCGCATACTCACACCTCATGTTGTCCTCAAAGGTTCGACTTTCGCTTCTATCTGATAAGGTTCGGTGGACATTTAATACGTATATTTCAATTCTGATCATTGAAATGTGCGTGTTAAAAAATGCACAGGTATTCTCATTTTTCCCTGTTTATTGTACCCATTAAATAATAACTTGTTTTATTTTTATGTCTTAATTATATTTTGCGAAATTGAGTGATCTGGAAGTATGTTGCCTGTTGTATGCTGATGATGCGGTGCTGATTTCTAACAGTATGGAAGATCTACAGTCGCTCGTGTCTAGGATGAACGAAGTATGTATGAAGAATGAGTTAATGATGAATGTAAGTAAGTCTAAAGTGATGGTATTTGAAAGAGAGAGTACGAAAACAATGTGCCACATAGTTGTGAATGACGAATACTTGGAGCAGGTGGATGAGTTTGTATATTTGGGAAGTATGTTTACGAGAGATGGAAAGACTGATAGAGATATCGAAAGACGGGTAAATACCGGTAACTCCATTAATGGAGGACTGAACGCCGTAGGCGCCAACAAAAATCTGTCAAAAGAAGCGAAGCTAGCCGTTCATAATGGAGTGCTGGTACCTACCCTGATGTATGGCAGTGAGGCATGGAACTGGCAGAGAAAGGATGAAAGTAGACTGAATGCTGTAGAAATGAGATCCCTGAGATGTATGTGTGGTAAAACCGTGTATGATCGTGTGAGAAATGTGGAGATCCGCAAAGAATGCAAGGCTGATGTAAGCGTTATGTGTAAGATTAAGAAAGGGACGCTCAGATGGTTTGGGCATGTAGAGCGAATGAATGAGGAAAGGAGTATAAGGAGAATATATGACGCAAATGTGAATGGTAGACGAAGTCGGGGACGCCCAAGGAAGACATGGCACGACCAAGTGAATCAGATACTTGAGTCGGGCGATGTCAAGAGTCAGAATAATAGAAGAGCATGTATGAGACGATGTATGAATGTGAACGAAGCAAGGAGTGTGTGCCAAGATCGAGTTGTTTGGCGGTCTGTCCTCTCTGCCTACCCCTGCGGGGAAACGGCGTGATGGTTAGTTAGTTAGTTAATTATATTTTGTCAATTATTCTGTAAAGAGGCTTTTTCAGATCTAGTCACTAAATATAACTAAGTCATTTCAAGCAATGTTCAATTCTGAATGGTGGTCTCACCAGGGCGATACTGAGAGTATCACTCTAGAGCGAGGCACAATGATATTATGTATTGATTTACTTTAATTATGAGAAAAACCAATATAAATTGAATACATTTTTATTATGACGAAGGGTGTAAACAATGTTTCAATCAATATACTGTTTTTCCAATGTAACTATGCAACTCTAATATTAATTTAATTTGTAAAAGCCTATTAGGGCTTAAATAAATAAATAAATCATTAATTTGTTACATCAATTATTTTCCTCCCCATTTTTTTCGATATCCAGCTTTTAGAAATAAAATAATAATTATGGTTTTATTTTGCCAAAAGACACTCCTACAAAAGGTTTGATATATACGGTTTTATCATCATCATCATTTTACGTGGTCATGAGAGACCCTGTGTGCATTGACCATTATGTCGCTTGTCAATGACATTTTTGTCGAAAATTGACAAATGGCGACACGATTTCATCAACTTTCAAACTATCACGCTGAAATATTGGCAAGGTGTATATCTATGATATATGTTTTATTTTAAACCTTGTTTCTTGTTTTATCACGTAATATAAAAACAAGGATAAAAATTTCTAATTCTAAATCACAATCGTTCAAAAAGAAGCACCATGATTTTAATATTGTGAAAAAGGTAATCTGTATAATTCATCAAATGATTCAAATAAACCAAACACGGCAATTATTCTCATCGTTAATTGTAGGCAATTGATGTATCTTCCTAATGTAATGCCAGTTTTTTGTGTTAAATTTATTAAATAGTATAATTTAGTGAATTCAATTTTGACATCGTCACGCACTAAAATTCTAAAATAATTTTCGAAGTAAACTTTTAATCAGACATTAGCATGTAAAAAAATCGTTTTCTGAGTTTATTTTTGCATCTGTGGTTATCGAACAGGCCATAGAGAACATAGAAACGTAGAAAATATTCAAAACAGATATTTAAAACTGCCACTGGCGGCGATTTCAAATCACTACAACACAAATTTTGCGCATTTATAAAGTTAAAGATTTTTTAATTATTTATCTATCAATTCTAAAAATATAAAAAAATTAGTAAAATATGTATAGGTAAATTCATTGGCTATGTAGAACTGTAATCAGTTTTTATGTCTCCATATTAAAATTCGGAGGTATGATTTTTTTAATGTGGGCGGAAAATTTTCAAAATCGTCACAAAAAAACAGCGAGCAATCGGAGGGAAAAATGTTTTATCGCGCGATCGCTCCAGTGGTTTTATACAAAATGTTATCCCCATGTGTACATACATAAAAACATATGCATATGTGTACACATACATTTATAAAAATATACATATATGAATATAACAGAAATAAAGTTGAGGAGGTAACAAAAAAGAAAGGAGAAAAATAAAGAAAGAAAAAGGATATCCGTATACTACAATTGTGTTGAGAAGTATAGTATTATAAGATGTAGTCATAATAATGTGTTTTTATTGATTTTTTGAATTTTTTATAATTAGTTTCCAATCTTAGATTAACTGGTAATTGGTTAAACCATTTCACTCCAGTATATTTATAGAATTGTTGGGCTGTGGTAGTGTTACAACGAGGGACAGTCATAGAGCCAAGTATATTTGTTCTAATGCTGTTTGAAAAATGAGTAAGGTTCTCATTATTGAAGCAATCTTTGTGGATTTGTAAAATTGTAATTTTTTTATAAATAATGTGAAATGAAGGTACTTTAAAATCTTGAAATAGTTTAATGGTGGGGTAATTATATGACTTTTTTTAAAATTATTTTTATTATTGTTTTTTGAATGATTTCCAAAGGTAAAAGAGAAGTTTTGAAGGCACCACCCCAACCAACAATTCCATATTGTAGCACTGATTGAATTAAGGTAAAAAAAAATGGTTCTTAACATCGTAATATTTAAAATGTTTCGAATTTTAATGAAAATGTACATTAATTTTCTTATTCTCTCAACTAACTGATTTGTATTTTCCACTTTATGTTGCTATCTATAATTACACCCAGGTATTTAACGTTGGTTTTAACAGTAAGTGTAGAACAATCAGGTTTACATGGATATGAATTTGAATTACAATCATATGAGTGGATACATATGTTTACATTCTCAGGGATAGCATTTTTATTCAAAGTGAATGGTATAACAAAGGTTTTATCAGTATTTAGGGATAGTAAATTTTGATCAAACCATTTTTTTATTATATTTATATCATTCCGCCGTTCTTTTTCAGTCCAGGTTAATCCCTCAGTTAATATTGCTGTGTCATCAGCATATGATATTAGTTTGGACTTTATGGTGAGTTTAAAAATATCATTCAAATAAATGATAAAAAGTATTGGACCCAGTACCGTTCCCTGCGGGATTCCAAATTTACAGAACGTGTAACATGAACGACATCAACCCAAACTCAATCCATACCCACTTCACAGAACCTAACGTCTATACAACCTCACTCAAATCCAATCTTATCTCAAATCTAAATCAGACATCAAAACTCAATCTATATCTTATTTGATCACAGTTCAACCCAATCCTATCCAAAATTGATTCCATCCTGTTTGCATCCGGTACGATTCCAATTCAAATCTATATATAAAAAATGAAAATATGTTTGCTTCTGTCTATGTCTGTATGTTTGTATGCTATGGGTTGCTAAACCATTCATCCGATTGCAATGAAACTTTGGGTATACGATGTGTGCATGTCAATGATTCTTACTATATACAATAGTGAGTTCTGGCATCAAGAAATTATGCGCTGTTAACAGTTCATCCGATTGCGATGAAACTTTGGGGATTTAATGTTTGCCTGCCAGCGATGGTTTCTATATACACTGGTGAGCTCTGGCATTATGAAGTTTGTATAAAAAATTGCAATAGGTGGCTCGCGAGCTGTTTAAAACTGAATGTACCGGGAATTAATGTATGGAATGCTGTAGGGGGGAGGGAAACTCGGGAGGGGGTAAGATAACTCAGGAGGTAGGATTACAGTAAGAATGTAGATTAAAAAAATCGTAATTATCGTTCCGCCACATTTTTACAACAGTAAGATTACAATCCCCACCCCCCTTTATAATATGGCTCTCTGATATATTATTTATTATAATTTTATTTATTTAAGGGAAAAATGACAGCAAATGTGAGATTACGTAATAATACAATAATAAGATATTAAAATTATGCCAATTAAGAACTTTCCACTGATGATAGTAAATGATTAAGTGTGACATTGTAAGAGTGTTTTCTTAATTAATTATTTTTTAGTTACGATGTTTGAGGGGGCAGGGGGGAGTGGTGAGGAGGAACATAGGCTTAGGATTAAGGGGGAAAGGACGGGAAGGGCTGGAAGGGGACAGGGCTTTCTAGTTTGAGTCATGTTGCTTAGTGAGTTTTCGTTTTATGTCACAAAAAGTCGAGTTAAAATGTCAATGCGGTAATAATTTAATTGAATTGAAAGCAGCTTAAAACAGTATTCTAGAAAAAAAAAACTTTTTTTCTCTTCATATTTCCAAAGTCTTCATATTCAAAAATATCTCCTTAAAAGGATTTTTTGAAATTCGCATTACTTTAAAAGCTACAACCATTTGAATATCGCGGTTTGGACGGAATCTAACCAGAATATGAATAGAACAAAATTTTAAACGCATTTTTCTCAAAATCACTATTTTCGCGAGGGTTGACACGATGTCTCAAGTTCTAGTAAACCAATTTACTGTGAGCCTTTTCTATACATTACTCTACGGCGGGAACTAAAACTGTAACAAAATTTTAATTTTTTCTATTTTAAAAAATTTTGGAAAGTTCAGGAAAAATTAAAATGGTAAAAAAATATCTTTTTTATTTCAGACAGCCGCCATTTTGCGAAAAATATATTTTTTTAATTATTGTTTATTTTAACTTTTTATGAGTAAAACCTCAAACTGTAATATTTAATTAAATGAAGACATTATGAGCGAAACTCAATCGAAAATCTGGAAACAGAAAAATCAGAAAAAGATATTTACACCGCTGGGACTCGAACCCAGAAATTTATCCAGACACCATCTAGATTGCATTTAGTTCGAGTTGAATCTTGCAATCATTCATAAAGATGGCAGCCAATAAAAAATATGCGTTAAGAAAAATGAAGATAATATGGGTGGTTCTTAGTCGAAGTATGGTACAGTTAAAGGTGACCGAATTGAATATCGACACCTTAGCTCAGTGGATAAGAGCGCCCAACCCGGAAAGTAGAGAGGTCCTGGTTTCGAGTCCCAGAGGTGTAAATATCTTTTTCTGATTTTTCTGTTTCCAGATTTTCGATTGAGTTTCGCTCATTAATGTCTTCATTTAATTAAATATTAATATTTTTTTTTACTTTATGTTAGTTCGGGCCATAGCCGCATTTGTTTGGTTTAAGAATTAATTTGTTTTTTTTTTTAGATTACTAGGAGGGTTGCAATCGTGTCAACCAGGGCGGCCATTTTTTTTAGACCCCCCACTTCAACACCCTGTGAATTTTTGAATTTCGAATTTTTTCGTTTGATTTTTTTTTTTGTCAATATTTCAATATTTGGTAAAATAAAAGCTTGTAAAAATATCATGTTTTTTTATTGCACCTGAAAAAATAGCTACAATTCATGCTTCTAGACAAGAATACCCCCTTAAGTTGATCAGCGGCATTCACATAAAAAAAAATTCATGTCGAACCAAACTCAATAAATCGAATAATAACCCAATATACTGAAATGACCCATTTAACTACATCAGTCACTCATTCAAGAATATTTGCCAGCATTATCGATCTCATTGTGCTTGCTTTTAAAATAAGTACCACGAATCCATTAGCATAATTAAAATAGTGCAGTTTGGTCCTCCATTCAAAAAGAAGGAACTAGCCAAAATGTTGGCTGCATTTAACAATAAGTTCCCACACAATAAATTAATAGTGTCCAGAAAACTTTAATGAAAAGAGCTAATGGATCACATTAATCAACGCCTCGCATATCTAAACAAATCCATTAAATGTTGGTATTTAAAAAAGGCTATTGATTAGTCTGCTGAATCAAAAATGAACTTGTGACGACGAACTCTTTGTCAGAGAAGTGGGGGCTTGTTTTGAGGACGAGTTGAAGATACTAAAATAAATAAAAATTGGCTGTCTGTAAAGTCGGTTTACGGACGATAATTTTACGCGATAACGACACGAGCCGAACGTTTAAGCCGAACGCTTAGGCCGATTGTGCCTCTATCGCTTGTTCCGCGCCCTCGCTTGTACGCCCGGCTCCGGTGGAACGTGACATCGTGACATCGTGAAATCGTGACAGCGTAATCAGTTTATTAGTTATGCCCCGCATGCGAAGGGGAATAGACGTCCTAGATTCTGCTTCGCTTGGTTCCGTGAAATCATTTTTAAATTTCCTTGTTATTACAACAAACAATGCGTAAAAAAGGAGTTAATGTTTTTTACAGGCCTTTACGAAATAAACACGTAAAAAAAATCTCAAATACCTTTTCCAACATATTCAAAAGCTTTTTCTCAATATGTTTAAACTCCTCCCAAAAAGAGGCCTGGATTCCGATTTAGATTTTTTCCTGGACCATTGGATCACCTTAAAAAGTGATTCTATTGAGAAGGTAGAATTTTTATAAGAATTAATTTTATGATGATTCTTTGCGAAATTTTATGAGTGTAGATTGTTTTTGTAAGATCCTCCCCAAATATGAAAATGATGATCGTGTTACTCAAAGCTTTTTCATATGGGTCCCGATATAATTTCGGTATGAAAAAAGCTAAGTGTAAAACGTTCGAAAACGCTAGATAGTTGAACCACTCGATGCCGTTGTCGGAACCCTAGCTTTGAACCACTAGACCACTTCCCATCATTTTTAACCTGCGAGAATCACATTTCTATTTTTAAATTACCCGTATCCTCTACCCACAACCCCCATAGTTCATAAGAAAATACAAATAAGTTGATCTAATGATTTGGACTAAAATATACCAAGGAGATTCTGTTGGAGACATTTAAAAAAAACGAGACCGTTTCAAGGTATTATTGCTATCAAAAATATCAATTTTAAGTGACTGAACTTGCAACAGGGTTGGCAAAAGACATTTTTTAAAAAATTCATTACTAACACTTTCGTAGATACTTTAGTAGAAACATGTTCTTATAATAAGTTGGAGTGAGTTTTCATTTCAATGTAATAAATACGTGCAGTACTTTAACCACTTTTTTTATGCCATTACCGCACAAGAGTCCCAACTGCTCCCAACCGTCTGGAGCCAGTCGCCAATAGAGATATGTTGCGAAGCTGAAGATAGGGGAAGACGAAAGCGTTGAGAAGAGGAAGATGGGAGAGTACTTTCTGTTGAGAATTGATCATCAAACACGGCTAAAGCCATTTCAAGCAATGTTTCAATTCCGAATGGGCGATATTGCGAGAATCTTCCATTCTGGAACGCAAATGCACGATATTATTTTAAATTAATAAATTGTGAAATAAAACAAATCAATAAAATAAAATTCACCGTGATTTAAAGTGACCTCCGGATTGCTAGTCGACAGCCTTACCTCTCGACTACGGAGGCTGACATAAAATATGTATTTCCTTTCAATCATTTCTGTTTTCCCAAACAGCAAAAACTTTCGAAGTTCTGGAATAATCTTGAATTTAAAGAAAATATTATTATAAAAAATATTTTCAGTTCTAACGGCAATTCCAAAACGAATCTTGTAGCTTTGAAAAACTTTAACATCGCCCAAATTTTTTAACTTATTAAAAAGGGTCGAGACGATCTAAACATTGAACCACTGTTACTCTTCATAGAAAAATCTCAACTGAGGTGGCTTGGGCATGTACTAAGAATGCCTGATGACCGAATTCCAAGGAAGATACTAAGTGCGATTCCAGAGGGTAGACGCCCCAGACATAGCTGGTCGAGGCAACTCCAGAAACTGTGTGAGGAGAGGATGGGACTGCCATGGACAGAGGCCGAACGTCAGCACAAGACAGGGACGTATGGAGGAGCCTTGTCATTGCACCCGAATAGGATAAGGGGATAAAGATGCTGATGATGATAAAAAGGGGTATTAAAACTCACAAAGTTCAACCGCTTTATATTCTTGCGAAGTTTTTATTGAAAAACAAAATAAATATGTAGGTAACTACTTGTAACATTTACGCATATTTTATTATAAATATTTTTATTGATTGGCAGCCCTGAGTATTAAGTGAGGTCTCATTTGTTTAATGGCATTGTGTCTCCTGAGTGTTATTGTTTCAGTCAATCGGTTTGGTTTGGTCGTTCCTTTTTTCAGTCTGCAGAGATTCCCCTGTCCCCTTCCCTTCCCTCCCTCTACCTGGCGCCTGGGACCTTCACCATGATCTATAATATACCTCCTTCCTGTACACTTTAAAGACCGATGGCATTACTAATAATCGTAATATAAATTTTATACAATTGAACTGAAAAACAACTGTTTACGTAAAAACCTTACTTATTTAATAAAATTGTATACACGTGCAGCGGAAAAAAACGAGTGTGTTTTAGACTACACAACTGAAGTAAAACTTCTTTATGCCTCGATCACACTTTTCGTAACGCTCTCGTCACGCATTCACCAGCTTACTCCCCAAGTCAAGCGTGCGTAAAGACGTTTTACTTCAAAAAACAAATTGACATTTTGGATTCATTGTTTGCGCAATATACATATTGGATTATATTATAAATATTATCTTGGATTTACATGAACATGCATAATGGATTTATGTTAATATAAAAACATCACTTTCATGGAATTCTTATTAAATTAACATTGTAACGGTCAATTAAAAAAAGTATTGTAACAGGAATAACCTCACTTTTTGAAGTTGGGAATACCATGCGCCAGGCTGCCAAAATGCAATGTTGTCAGTTCTTTTGCAACAACACTTTATTTTTAATAGCACATTTAAACACTTTTAAGTGTTTAAATGGGTTTACAGATATAGAGTGTTTTCTTCTAAAACAGTTAGAAAAAACATCTTAAAAATCGATCCAGTTTTGGAGGAGTAAAAATGGGAATACAAAACCTCAATTTTGATGATTTTATTTAGCTTCAGGTGCAGTTGTCTCTTTCGCTCAGTATTCAGGGGAGCAAGAGCGACAGTGACGGCAACAGTTTAGTAAAATAAAAATTGTAAAAATTTCTTGACGACCGGATTTTTTCTTAAATGTAGATACAATAAATTTACATACAACTGAATGTTTCCTAAATTTACTTAAATTATTAAAAAAACAAAATAAAAATGTTTTTCTGTCACAAAAAGTTTGTCTGTAAGAATCTAAATTAATTTTATCGTCTTCTACGATTTTTTTTATTTTCACAAATTATATCGTTAACGGATTAAGAAGCAGCTATTTTAACACTATTAATATACTCATATTTTTAAATTAAAATGTCTATACCCGGGCATTAAGGGGTTATGTCGTTACCTCGGTATTAGCGATAAGCAGAAATGGTTCTCGTAAGTATCGCTAGATGGCATTTGATGTATTATTTGTCTGGGGTGACGCCGTCTCTATCTGCTGTTCAAATACCCGCCGATAATACAAGAAAATAATTGAACTTCTCGATAGGAATTCCTTTGAGGACTATTCTATTAAAGTTGAAAGGTTTTAATTAAATCAAGGCTGTGTTTTTTTTACTCTGAAGGAATTTCTGGTATTTTTACTTCGATTATCGCTGAGTCGTTTAGTAGGGTACTTATCTTAATAGCTCTCAAAATCAAAACCTTTTGGTTTTAATCAATACAATCATCAGCTATTCCGCGTCTAATACTGGAAGAGCGACCTCCGTGGCCAAGCGGTTAAGATTATTGGCTCCCTACGGATCTGGAGGTCACTGGAAGAAAAAGACTCTTCGCACAGCATCCTCAATAGATGACATACGTCCTGAGTTAATGGACGAAAAAATTCCAGAGATTTTCGAAGTGAAAACCTCTTTAGCACCGTTGTGATTTGAAACTCGATGAAACGAAAAATAGCGACACTAATAAGAGACATATACATATATCTACAGGATTTAGCCTGCGAGAGAATGAGATAGTCTCCTAGTCTAGAAATCGGTCTCTTCTTTGTGCGGTGCTTCGTAGCCTCCTCACTCTTGTCTACTTTAGTTTTCTGAAGGTTTCACTTCTACCGCGTGCGAATTGCACAATCTGCAAAATTCCATACAATAATTTCAGTCGCTTGCATTCATAGTGATTAAAAAATCAATTACTATAAAACATCTGTTTGCAAAAAACAATTTACTATAAAACATCTCATTTAAAATTAATTTTTGTTGTTGTTTGACTGATGTTTGAACCTTCCTACCCAGTGATCGCAATTAACCGCGCTTCAAACCGGGCCAAATCCAGAGTTGGTAAGGCCGACAATTATTTCGTATAAGTGCTTTAATTTCTATGAATTTAAGTATATGTCCACGTGTGTGTGCGTGATTGGCAATAGAATGCATTGTCATCGACAACGAGTCTACCTGCCGAGTTTCAACTTGATCAGATCTCGGGAAATAGGTTAATTTTCACTTCCAAGATCTTATCTTATTTTTATTTTAGTTTATTAAGGAAACAAACAGTAATACATATTTTATTCAAGTAATTACATATTACATATTATATAATTACATGGTTGCATTAACCAGCAAAGTTTCTGCAAAATTTCATAGTAATTAAATGGTGGACAAAGAAGAAATGAAATATAAAAAAGAAATAAAAAAAAACACAGATTCAATAAGGGGCCATCCATAAATTACGTCACACGAATTTAATGATTTTTTTACCCCCCGTCCCTGTCACATACAGTCACATTTGTGAGACCTCCTCCCCCCTTGTCGTTGAGGCCTACTTTTCGAACCGATATTTTGTGGTAGCAACCCAGCGTGCCTTTAGGGTGCGTCAGTATAAATTCCTTTCTTCAAAACTTAATAAAACCCATTGTAAGAATCAGAAATTTTTTATTTGTTTTTTATAATGTAGGCACAAACCTAAATATTTTTTTTTACTAAGTTTTTGAAGATCAAATCAGGTAGGTGACGTCCTAGGCACACGTCGTAGGAGCGCTGGGTTGCGATCACATCCGTTGGAAAAATAGGCCTCAACGGCAAACGCACGCTCCTCTCTGTTCCAAAGCATGATGGCTACTAAACTGTGTTGGGACATTACTTTATAGTCCCGCCTCTCGAACGAGATCACTAGCGCTCCGCTACGACATCAACCGACTGAATGGCGCGCATTAAAAAAAATGAAATTATGCTGTCGCACCTTGTACAAATATGTAGAGCCCATGAGTGTTACAGACGAATAATATTATGTTTACATTTTTTTGTTTGTTAATTCTTTTTTTTTTATATTCAATTCTTTAGACTTTTTGACCACCATGTTACGTTACGCACATGCCCGTGTTATGGTGGCCGATTTTACATATTATAGTGCGCTAGCGTTATAAATAAGCAATTATATAACGGAGTATAAAAGGTTATTAAATAATATCAAAGTATGTAAAATAACACAGTATTAAAGAAAATAAAGTACCTAATAATTAAAGAATTTTTGAGGTATGCTGTAATAGCCTTCTTGATACTATATTCCGAGCAATTGAACGCATCTAGTATATCTACAGAAGTATCGCCAACTGCAATTTGTATAACATGTCATACAGAGTAAAAAACGATTGCAGCAAATTCGGTAAAATTTCAATATTGCCCCACGTTGGGCGTGGGCGTATTATGGTCCCGTGGACCATAATACGCCATACAGAGCAACTCTCCGCTTTTCGCAAAAGTAAAAATCGGCGCGGATATGCGAAATTACAGCGCGGCCTTTGGGGCTCGATGCAAACCTAATTACAAAGCAATCGGGCTAAGAGGATGGGATGGCTGTTTCGCCTGGCGCGGGTAAAGTCCCGGCGCGGGGCAAACATATTAATACACCCATAAAATTGGGGGCCAACGTTCATTTGTTCCTATAAAAATTCAACCGAAACGACGTTAGCTCCGCCACGCTTGGAAAAGAATGGACTAGATGGGACCTTGCGGAAATAAAATAAAATTTTAACAAAAAGTTTGTTTAGCTTATGCTATTTGTAGTTGGGAAGGGAGTTTGTCTGGGTAGAAATGTGTTAATTTATTTATAATCGATAAAAATCAATTTACGTTTTTAGATTTTCACGGTCTTTTCGTTTTTGAGGTGTTATGCCGTGTTGCGCTACCTCCTTCTTTAGCCAACTGTGTCCATCATCAGGGCAGATGTGTAATTGTTAGTAGTGAAATGTTTATGTTCTTGGAAGCAATACCGTGTTGCCAGCTTCACTCCACTACAAGTATTACAGTATACTTCCTAATGGTTATAGATTTCAATTGCCTCCGTAATCAGGCGTGCTCCAATAGGAACTGGTTCCAAAAAACCTGTTCCTCGAATCACTGTCATCGAGTGATCCCTAGTCACCAGTACAAAGTAGCCGAGATAGGCAATGGCGTAGGAACCGGTTCCAAAGTAGCTAGTTCCTCGAATCCTCTCTCATCTAGTGATCCCTAGTCACCGGTACAAAGTAGCCGAGATAGGCAATGGCGTAGGAACTGGTTCCACAGTAGCTTGTCCCTCGAATTCATTGTCATCTAGTGATCGCTAGTCTACTAGTCCGCTAGTACAGTGATCCGCAAACTTTTTATGTTCAAGGTACACCTACCAATTCAGAAATTTTAAAGGTACACCAAAGAAAATACCAATGTTTATTAATTTAATATTTATTATTAAAATCAATAAAATATGAAAATACGTTTAATGAGAAATGTGAGCCTACTTTTGAGCGCAGGCAATTTGGAGTAATGACCCATAACACCAACTTAGCGCGAAAATCAATCTTGTCCGATGACGTATTAAAATCCTGCCTTGCATTTTTTGTTGAGCTGATTTAAATGAGCGAATGCGTCCGCCATACACTCAAGTTTTGCAACAATCTCTTCTTTTTTAAACAGAAAAGCAAAATCTGAACCCTGGGTCTCTAAAAACTGGGACCGCTGGGAAGACTAAGCGGGCGCAACTCCGCAATGTAACATTGCGGTGAGGCACACCAACTAACGACCACGGTACACCAATGTGCCGCGGCACACACTTTCCGGAACACTGCGCTAGTTGACTAGCGATCACTAAGAATTCATTTGATATTAGAATCCTTCAAAATGATTTGTTTTTACATTACAATCAGATAGTGTAAAATAATTTCACACATTACTTATTTTAGAAAAAATGTGCTTCTTAGCTTTTATTAGCTTTAATTCTGTGACTGTTTACGATTTCCACCTACATTCTGCAATCGTATAGTGACTAAAAAATTTTAAATTATTTTTCAATAACGAAAAAGCGTTGTTTTTTATAAAAATGTTGACTAAATTCATGCAAACAATGATACTTTAAATCGATAATACGATGACAAATAGAGACTTGATTTCAATTATACTTTTTACTGCATCATTTTGGTTTTTGGGTCATCACACATCACCCAGAAAACAATCCGCACCTATCACCTTTTGTGGTGTATGTGTGAATGTATATGAGAGCAAGCGAGATGGTATGCTTGCAAGAGGCTATAAAAGGTGATGCGTGACAGCAGTAGACAACTATCAAATCCTTTAAATATGGTAGAGTCAGTAAACTCATTGTTTAGGAACTCTGTCATTAAATAATATCCAAGTAAGCAGACAACTTTTGCTAGAAGCAGCTCCCGAATAAATACCAGTACAATACTACGTATATAAATTATTGAGTACTACCCGACACGACACTACACACCACACGCATATATTACACCTTTTAAATATAATTAACGTGTGCTAGTTGAGCGAAGGGCTTACCTAGTCTGTCTATGTCATTGTATGTACAAACCAAACCCGATTCATGCTATTACAATTCAATTGTTTCCCCGGGTGTTGCCGGGCTTCGAGATTTGAATTTTGATACTTTGTAATTGGAATAGGTGAACAGTCAGCAGCGAGCAGGTACTATCACTAATTGATTTCGTATTAGATTTGTTGACTTTCAAAGATTTAACAGACAATAGAGAATTTTTGATGATTTTCAATGATTTTCTGATGCAGATCAAATAATTATGTGACTGAACAACTGAAAGTAAAAAACGTAATAACATATGTTAGTTGTTTTATCTGTTGAATATTGTTTAGTTGGACGTGTGATCTGAGTAGGTGAAGAGATTAGGTAATATTTAGCAAAGAACACAAATTAACAATAAGAGCTGGTTCACACACAGCTATCAAATGTAAAAGATCATAGCACGCCAAATAACGCTCTCCATACAATCCCTTCAGACCGTTCACACCTAACGGTTTTAAGCGCAGATCAATCATAGACAATACACATCTTACGACGGAATAGCTGCAGAGGCAATATAAGAAAAGATAGGCCTCCCCTTCTCCGACGAAAACAGGAGAGGGGGTCATTGTAATTACGGAGCTGCCTAGACCGGTGGATGACAGATCGTTTGCTGAGGATTGGTTTGTACTATGTCCACAAAAACTCGAATTGAAAAATAAAAGTTTTGAAGTTTCAAAAAATCATATTTTTGTTTCCTTTAATTCAAACTAATTGTTATAAATATTTTTTTTAAATACAAGGTTTAATCTATCTATTAGTAAAATAACAACATATTTGGTTGAATTTTGAACGAAATAACATATACTTCAATTCACAGCTTAAAAAAAAACCTAAAAATACGGGAGTACAAACCAATCCTCAGCAAGCGAGATGTCAAGTTGACAGATTTCAGTACAAAAAATGTGCATTCCGTTGCCGCTCCCTAATTCAACTGACCCCCTCTCCTACCACAGGAAGAAATATTTGATAGCGTCGTGTGAAAGTACGAAAGATAAGCGCTCGCGGTTTTTTTTTTTATTTTTTATTATTTATTAAAATTACAGAGAACATTTTGTACAATAGATAGAGTAGACCCACAAAGCTGTCATATGGCAGCTTGTCTGCAGGTTCTAACAATTTAAACATTCTTAATATAATATCTAAGAAAATATTTGTAAATACATTTATAGTTTTAAGGAAACATTAGAATTGATCACATAGCAGTATTAGATAATTTAACTTACAACTATAAATATATAAGATATTTCAATATACCTATCTAATAAAAGATATGTAGGCAGCTATATTAAGATATTCATCTGAATACAGATATCTGCTCAACAGATATCTGCTCGCAAATTTATAGCTCTGTGTGAACGAGCTTTTAAGCAGATGGATTGTCATCGGGAGAATGCTGTTCAAACAAGGAAAAAGTGTGTGGTTATCAAAGAACATTTAAAATTACAACAATTGTTGTAGAATTGAATCATTTTTAAGAAAAATCTTACTTTTGCATTAGTGCATCGCCGGACTAATGCGGGATTAGAGGGTATTGGTGTTCCAAACTATTTAAAATCTGTTTGAACCACTATCAGTGTTATCGTTATTTATTTATAGGGTATTATGCCGTGTTACAGTGTCCATCATCAGAACAGATGTGTCTATTACTATCCGTGTGCACAAATAAATTCAAACCCTCGTTCTTTAAAAGGGTAAGGGTATAGATATTATTAAACAAAATAAATACACATTTAAGATTTATTAAAATAATTTTCCAGTTGACAAATATTATATTACCTCTTCATCCTTTAATTAAAAAGAGCTTCCATACAGCAGAAAATATTTTTTCAAGGCCTCCTGAATCAGGAGATTAATGCAAAATATGGGAAGCTAGCTCACTATTTATTTTGTACAACAGTTTATTAATGATTTTATTTATTTATTTATTCACGCCTTGAAGGCTTTTACATGTTCACGTTATTATAGTTACATAAGTTATTTAACATTGTTTTAAAAATTATTAATAGAATTAAAAAGAAATGAAAATATTAGAATAATAATAATAAAATTTATGACAGAATTTTAAAAAATTCTGATGTAAATTTTGGTAAAGAATAAATGAAAATATCAATATTATGTCGAACAGTGTTTCGAAAAATGACGTTAAGGTGCTCCAATAGTCCAGGGAAAAATCGAAATTGGAATTCACGCCTCTTTTCGGAGGAGTTTAAAAATACTTGAGAAAAAGCTTTCGGAAAGGTTGGAAAAGGTATTTGAGAAAAAAAAGGACTGGTTAAAACTATTAACTCCTTTTTTACGCATTGTTTATTGTAATAACGAGGAAATTTAAAATTGATTTCACGGAACCAAGAGACGTGGAGTCTAGGACATCTATTCCCCTTCGCAGGCGGGGCGTAACTGATACAAAATGGATGTGCCAAGTGAATGGTTCTTATGCCGATGGCATAAGGTTCACTTAAAAAAA
Organism: Glyphotaelius pellucidus; assembly: GCA_936435175.1. Lineage (NCBI taxonomy): Eukaryota > Metazoa > Arthropoda > Insecta > Trichoptera > Limnephilidae > Glyphotaelius > Glyphotaelius pellucidus. The sequence continues at coordinate 24,034,416 of OW386558.1, read as the reverse complement.
TTCAAATTCGTAGAGTGCGAGCCACATTGATTGACGTCAAAAATAATAACGAGAAAGTACATATTTTATTTTATTTTGTGAGGTTCGGGCGAAGATATCATTTTTTATGTGATTATTACAAAAGAAATTGATGGAGTTTTCTATGGATTTGACCCTGCGTCTATAAGTGGCAAAAGGAGTGAAGGAGAATACTATGATTTTGAATGGTAAAAGAAGTCTGGGCTGCCCGAGGAAGACGTGGTATGATAAAGTAAATCATATACAGGAGTATGGACATGGAAAGAGTCAGGACAACAGAATGAGAATGAAGTACAAAGTGTAAGCCGGGTAACTCGATTGTAAGTTAAAACTGTGATTTTCCACCCATTTTAAAGCCACTCATTACTCCCAGATATGTTTAAACCCAATCCACTATAGATTGATCCGGTATATCAGTCAGTCCAAATCCTCGCTACGGATTACACTCCTAGCTCAAATTTAAGCGGACTACGAACGGCTGCGCGGCACAAAACTTAATTTTGGATTTTTTGCCAAAATACCCAACCGAATCTAAAAATTATGTTTTTAATCCAACGGTTTAGCTTTTATCTGGTACGGATGTTTGTTACTTTATTAATTTGTGTTTTAAATTATAAAATATAGGCCATTAAAGGATTAAATTTTTCAGGATTAAGATGAAGCCAGGCGAAATAATGCAAAATCTTACAAATCATATGTTTTTGTTTTGAAAATTTGATCGTTAGAAGTATTAAACATGCTTTAATTAAATACTGCAAGCAGAACACCTTAAAAAATATAGATAATTTTTTTTATAAGCCTAGATAAAAAAGTATAAGGTCTATAAAAAAACCTTTCAAGTGAAAATTTTCCTACTTATAAACCCTTTTTCGGTTATAGTTTTAGTGTGGCGAACCCATCGCTCAGGGAGTGGAAACACAAACCTGCAATAGCCATCCCAAGCCAAGGTGTGAGCTACCGTGCTCAGGCTGAATGTCCTGGGGAACAGTGTCAAGAACGGTGCCTCCGAGAAACAGGGTCGCATCTCGGAGTATTTAGACCTTACTCCAACATTCGGGGCTCTGCTGGAGTGGACTTTCTATTTTCCTGGTCAGTCGTGGGACAAAAAAAAATGGACCATTCGAAAACTAGGAGCCTTTTGGGAACCTAGGAGTGCTGAGGCCACCTCTGTGGACTTTCTTCCTGGGGCCCTTAGGAGGAACCAAGAGGAGAAGCCGTGGAGAGGAGAGCTGAGGCCACCTCCATGAACCCTTCCCTTGTTGGGCCTTCACGGAACCAAGGGGAAGGGCACTCTTCCGGCACGGGGCCTTTGGGGAACCAAGGAGGAGTGAAGTGGAGAGATGATGTCCTCTTCCCATGTGGGACCTTCAGGGAACCATGTAGGAGTGAAGAGGAGAAATGAGGCCATCTCCGTGAACTCTTTCTTATGGGGCCTTTAGGGAACTAAGGAGGAGTGACGAGGAGAGATAATCCTCTTCCCTCCTGTGGCCCTTGGGGAGCCAAGGTGGAGTGGGCTCTTCCCTTGTGGGGCCTTTAGGGAACCAAGGGGAGGTGAACTCTCCGTCGTGGAGCCTTCAGGGAACTAAGGAGTGGAGAGGAGAGATGAAGCCCTCTTCCCTCGTGGGGACTTCAGGGAACCACGGAGGAGTGAAGAGGAGAAATGAGACCTGGGAAGACACATTGTCGAACCAGAAGATATAGCTTCATTTCCAATGACAATCCTGGTGAACTTTGTAAAAGGGACTGGATTACTGTCAAAGGAATGAGGTAAAATGGGAGATGGAGTAGGCACAATGGGTCTACGGCCTAAGTGCTCACGGGAACTTTATTTATGTAAACCGTCTCCGCTCTTGAAAAAAAAAACCCTTTTTCGGTTATAGTTTTATTGTATAATGTGGCAAATTCATTTTTTTATGATAATCTAAAACAAACTGATATTTCTGCGTTAACTTTACAAAAAAAATAAATTGAACTTTGGCTATGTTCTCTTACAGGAAATTAAAAGAGGCGTTACTCAACTGCAAATTTCCGCAGAAGGAACGAAAGCGCGTCGTATTATCCCACTCAGTAGCCTGGCCGTCGCTTTGTTCTTTAAAAATGTACCAGCAAAATAACAAAACACCTTCAAAGCTAAAGTCGCTTGCTCCGCCCAATTTGAATGGGTCCAATTTTTTTTCAATTCAATTCAATTTATTCACTTTAAAAACATTACAAAATTAAAATTTCAAATCGTTTTTGAAATAGAAAAAATATTAAGATTAAAGCATATTCAAGCAATTTAAATAATATAACAATTCAAACAAATTATATAATATAAACATCAATGAAAAATTTAAAAATCAATGAAGCACAATCAAACTAACAGCAATGAAGCTTGCTGTCTAAATTGTGCTTCATTGATGCTAAACATGTCGATATTCAACGTGATTCTATTTAACAACAAGACTGCTCTCCCGACTGGCATAACCATTGGCAAGTTAGTTCTGCAAGCCGGGAGATAAAACAGGACTAGGGGATCGTCTTAAAGTCATAGTCAAAACATGTAATATTGGAGACTTCTAGGCTACGACCTAAATACGAAATTTGTTCAAAGCTGTGTTAAGCTCGCCATACCAAGCAAGCCGGGCTTAAAATCAACTGATATACCGAGCCACAGACCACTTACTTCCATAAATACCTACTCCCATGAATAATGCAAGCCACCTTAATATCTTATAGACAATAGCCGAATAGCCATAGCGTTCGGCTTCTGTTAAATTCATTGGATTTGTTGCTTGAATAATTCACCGTGGCCCTTCTTTCACGGTCGTAAACGTCTCCTTGTATTGTTCAGAAAGGAGATATTATTTGGGATTCAAGTGACTAGCGAGACGATGCGAGGCTATGTGCTATGGGCTGTGCTGTGGGAACACGTGGGCTGTGTAGCACGGGCTGTGCGCTATGTGTGGCTTGTGGTCGGGGCCTTGGAGGATAGTTTGAGAGGGCCTGGATATATGGGGAACGCGGCTAATAAAACCATATTATAAAGAAAGACTTATTGTTGCGGACGCTTTTCCAAGGCTTCTCGAACTTTTGACGAAAAGGGGCAAGCTGAATTTACTCATTCTGGGATGCGGGTATGGGTACCGCCGCGAGACGCATTTATTGAATAACCAACACACTTGCTTGTAGGTCACCTGCTACGTTTGATGATTTAGCAGGGGTTCCGGGTGCCGTATTTTCATAACCTATACGGGTTCAGTTGCGGTAGCGACAAACACCTCTTTATTGATTATTTTTCAAAACTTTGCAAAAGCAAAAAATGTTTTAAAATCTAAATAAAATAATCTTTTTGTACATTAGAAATCAATAATTTTATTTCTAAATATTTAAATGTTGATATTATTCCCATTTATTGCAAATACACCTCTATATTGGTTATTTTTTATCACTTTGCAAAAACAAAAATTGTCATAAAATCTAGATAAAATAATCTTTCCAATGTAAATATTTAATAAATGGTGTTTTTTTTAGAGGTATATAAATTCAAAATGAAAAAAGACGCATTTAAATAATGTTAATGTTTATGATATTGGCTTTATTTAATAGATAATGTTATGCCATTATTGTTTTAATACGATTTTGGGCATATGAGCGCCCACGGCTGGCTCGAATGACGCGCAATCGTGAAGTCCAATTTTCGCCAACTTTATCGAGGAACTGGGGCCATATAACGGCAACAATGCGGCAAATGTTGACTTCCAAATGGTCCAACGTCTCTGATTTATCAGCATAGACTAGTGACTTCACAAACCCCCAAAGAAAGTACTAATGGTGTGAGATCACACGATCGTGAAGGCCTGTTGACAGGTCTATTACGTGAAATTATGCGCTCACAAATGATTAACGCAGTTATTGCGGGCTTGTGTAACGTTGACCTGTGAACTGGCCTTCACGATCGTGTGATCTCACACCATTAGATTACTTTCTTTGGGTATGTGAAGTCACTAGTCTATGCTGAAAAAAAAGACATTGGACAATTTGGTAGTCAACATTCGCCGTGTTCTTGCCATTATATGGACCCAGTTCCTCGATAAAGTTGGCGAAAATTGGACTTCACGATTGCGATTCATTCGAGCCAGCCGTGGGCGCTCATATGCCCAAAATCGTATTTAAACAATAATGGCATAACATTATCTATTAAATAAAGCCAATTTCATAGACATTTACATTATTTTGATGCGTTTTTTTTCATTTTGAATTTGTATACCTCTAAAAAAACACCCTATATTAGTAATTTTATTTCTAAATATTTAAATTTTGATATTGAAAGTGTAAATTGTCGCTACCGTGATTCAACCAGTATGGGTTTTGGAAATACGCGCCTTGGTTTATGGGGTGAGGTTGGTTTAGGTATTGACGGCGGATGCTTTTGCCCACCTACTGCGTGGCGGACCGGATCAGGAGACTTGTTGAGGGAGAACTTTTGATCTCTCCAGCCGGATTCTCCCAACCCATCGCCTTGAACCTCAGTAGGAAGGATGGATTCATACATTCGTCACTCCTAAACATATTAACCCCCAAATTCCTACCCACCCTTTACACCTTTTTCCTTCCCAGAAATTCCTTTACTTTTTTTCCCTAAAACTACCCTCCACGCAGCATCCCCAAAGATGACATAAGCCCTGAGAAAAAAAATTCTTCAGGGCCTTCTGTGTAAAAAAGCCTTTTTACGGGAAACTAAATTTAATAAAAAACTGTATTCATCATTTGTGTATGAGAAAGAGACGCTTGTATTTAGGAATATAGAGCAAATGAACCAGGAAAGGTGTGTAAGGTGAATATATAAAGCGAATGTTAATTGTAGAAGAAATTGGGGAAGTGAGCCAAAATCTGAGTCAAGTAATAACAGATGTGTATGTATGAGACGAAGTATGAATGTGAATGGAGATATATATATATATGCCAAGACAGAGTTGTTTGGTGATCCGCTAGTAAGTTAGTTATGTATGGTTCTTTCGCAAACTGGTTTAAAGCGATATAATATTCAAAACTAGATAACATATTTTTAAAATATCGATCGGTCAAGTTGATTAGTCAGACTTCTCCGAAAAATCTAAATTTGTGTTGGGTTTGCAGTTATATGTAAAATTGCACTCTTTATCTGGTCTAATACTCAGGTTACTTATAAACGCCGTCAAATCAATTATAATAAAGGAAAACTTGTAGTTAATAAAACAAACTGTTGACGTTTTCTGGATCACTAGTTCAAAATTCCAAAATGTCATACTAATGTACCGGACCGTTACGCCTCTCAGGGTTATTTTATTTTAGCATATTTAATATGTAATACACAGACACGTGTATAGCTGGGGTTAATAATCACGTCGGGGTCACCATTTATAGCTGTGCGGAATGGTATAACTAACTTGGATATACCATGTCTTAAGGAATAATAACGCTTGGCGATTACATTTTTATTTACTTATTCACAAATTAAATTTCCACCGCGACAATCATCAGAAGTATTTAGATTGACAGATGGCATGTGTGATCTACTCTAATACAGAAATCGCATAGCACGTCTAGTAAGATTATCGGAGCTTCTCGAAATTCTGGTGTGGCCAGTGTATGGAAAATAATGATACCACTACAAAAATAGTCAACTCGCTACATACTGAGTGTAAATAATATTTGATTTATGGTGAACATTCAAATATTGCTATAATAATTATCTCAAAACTTAGTTTTTGGGAATGTATGACTAATCAACTGGACGGTCGATAAATACATTTTGCTTTTATCCCTTTTTATGATCTTCTTATAATTTTTTTCGACTTTACCAAAAAAGCACATAAACATATTTAGAACCACTGCTCCACGTCTCAGCACGATCCACTTGTAATGCATGTAACAAAACAATAAGTTAGTGCCGCCCCCGCCCGCCCACGTGACCGGCATACTAATGTCCCCCACTGGGGGATGGGAGGTCACCCCAGCCGAATACAATGCAACTGGAGGGAGAGGAAGGAGGGATTGATCTAGAGGTAGGGTGACCATGGAAATATGCTAATTTCAGAATTTTATTTTGTTGTTTTAAGTTTTCATCAGGTAGCGAATCTTTATTTATTTTTCACTAGTTCCACATAGTCCTGTCATATTTAGGGATGCTGTATTGAAGATATTCTTAGGAAAGGAAGGCTAGAAAGTTCTTGGAAAGGAAAAAGTATGAGGGGTGGCTTGGAAATCCAAAATGTCAAATTTAATATTGTTATTTTTTATTCTACGAATGATATAAAAAGTAAATTGATATAAAAAAATTAATTTGTGTTTTTAATTATAAAATATAGGCCAAAGGATTCAATTTTTCATGATTAAGATGAAGCCATGCGAAATAATGCAAAATCTTACAAAATCATGTATTTTTGTTTTGAAAATTTGATCGCTTAGAAGTATTATGGATGCTTTAATTAAATACTGCGAGCAGAACACATCTCGGCCTTAAAAATTATCGATAATTTTTTTATAAGTCTTTTAATAAGCCTAGAAAAAAATAAAGTATTAGGTCTATAAAAAAAACTTTCAAGTGCAAACTCTCCTACTTATAAACCCCTTTTTGAATATGGTTTTATTGTTTATTGTAGCAATTTTAGTTTCTTTTCTGATAATCGCAAAAATTTTTGATATTGACGCCCGATATTCACAAAATAAAATAAAATATGCATTTTCACATTGTTATATCACAATACGGCCGGCAGTCGACGAATTTGGATTTTCAAAGTGAACCTTATGTCGACTACCGAAGGACTACTAGCTTGCCACACCTATTTCCTTTCAGTACTGCCCCGGCCGGAGCGGGGAATAGACGTGTGGCTCCACTTCGCTTGGTTCCGTGAAATCAATTTTAAATTTCCTTGTTATTACAATAAACAATGATTAAAACAGGAGTTAATCTTTTTTACAGGCCTTTACGAAATCAGCCTGTAAAAAAAAATTTTAAATACCTTTTCCAACCTTTCCAAAAGCTTTTTCTCGAGTATTTTTAAACTCCTCCCACAAAGAGGCATGAATTCCGATTCCGATTTTTCCCTGGACTATTGGATCACTTTAAGTTTGTTATTTCAAATTAATAGTTAATGGAGATGCAATATTTTAGCTTTAGCCATCCATAGATATTGACTTAATAGAAAAAAAACAACACTAGCTTTGTTATGATTGCAGTATATCACTTGTATGTTTATTACCCTGCAGAAACAAAAAGAAACCCCCCAACGTTTGTGCCCACTCTCCCCAGGGGGTGGAGTGCCCATCACTTATTTATAATATCGTAAAAATGAGCAGTGGCGCCCCCTCAGCCCCACTCTCCCCCACTTATTTACTTATATGGAGGGATGCCACCGGGTTGGTACAATTATTAGTATCAGCGCACATCGTACATCTATACGCTGTCCGTGGAATCGTTACTCTTATTGTCGTGGATGTTGGAAAGAGGGTGGATATCGTTTATCGCAAAACTCGTCGAAAAAAAACAAAAATGTTTTCATTTTTTTTAAGCTTATATTATTTAATACAATAAATTTACATTCTCATAACATTACATGATAATGAGGCGTCCATTTTACAATTTAGTAAAATTAAATAAATAAGTTAAATGAAATAATGAAATAAAATAAATATAATATTATGTCGGCAGTGAAAAAAAATACAAAATTTAAATAAATCACCAGATGTGTTTTTAGATTTTCACGGCTAAAGAAGAAAGTGGCGCAACAAGGCATAATATCCCAAAAATAAATCACTTGTTAGTAATATATGGCACACTAAATACATGCACATTTTTGGTATGATTTTATGTTTTCACGGCCAAAAGTATTTTTGTAATTTATTTTTGGGGTGTTATGCCGTGTTGCGCTACCTCCTTCTCCACTCCACTCATCTGCCCCGATGATGGACACTGTAACGCTGTCCGAAACGTTGGCTAAAGAAGGAGGTAGCGGCATAACACCCCAAAAATAAATTACAAAATGCACATTTTTGCTTGTTTATTCCTCTTAAACTGTACGAAAAAAGGTGACAAAATAGAAAACGTGCTTACTTCATACAGATTCTGTATGAAAAGACGACCCATATGAAAAAAAAACGAAAAAAAAGTTTCGTGTGAAACGCCCATAATTCTATCAAAATTGATTTTTTTCTTTAAACGTTCGTAAAGCTATGTTACCTGAATGTAACACAGGTAAAACTACTTTCCTCGTACGATTTTTGGTACCTATGACGGCCTCCGTGGTCGAGGGGTAAGGTTCTTGACTCACAATAAGAAGGTTGCGTGAATGCATCAAGGCGTGCGCAAATAAATTTTATTTACACTGTGGTGCTATAATGCTGAAGCAGGTAACTCAACACGGCATAATACCCAAAAAAAAATAATTCACTTAAATACTTTTGGCCATGAAAATCTCCAATCATACAATTATCTGTACTGAAATTTAATCCATTAAATCTCTGCTATTATTTATTACACGGCATAATACCCCAAAAATAAATCATCATAATTCTTTTATAAAATCATAAAATTATAAAATTTTACCCAAAAACATTTTCGTAAGAATATTTATGAATATTTTTGTACCGAAATCAAAACCATTAAAACTGTATTTATGTTATTTGCGGTACAATTGTCTATGTATAGATTAGAGGCAGACACAGGAAATGTAAAATCACAAATAATATCTATCGATTGTCGCCCTTGGAAGACCTTGCCTAAAAAACACCGAAATGTCACCCATCAAATAACAATTGGAACAACCAAAATATTTAACAACACTATCAGACTTTTATAAAAAAGGGTCGATATTTTAATAATAGAGCAGTTTTTGCAATGCAATTAGTAAAAAGGTATAAAGAATAATATATGTGTTGAAATTTTTTTCGTAGAATTTATTTGTGACCTTTTAGTGTGTGGTGACATCTGCGTTCGTATTTTGACGTATCCTGAACGAACCCATCAAGATGTGAAAAAATGTTGGGTGGTTTTAATACGACTCTCTAGTATAACTTAATTTCGTTTTAGCCTAATTTAATTTTAGCTCAATTCAGTTTTTTTCTATTAAAAAGAAAGACAAACATTCCCGAGTTACGAATAACCCAATAATGTTTGAAAATCTCCTACTACCACCAAAGAAAGCCGAAAATGTTGCTTGTGTTGTGATGGAGGACTTGGACAGCCGAGGAATCGAACACGGGACGCCCGGGCGGGACCCAAACACGATGCCCATTTAACCCCTGACCAGTCAAAGTTTTCTAGGTTTTAAAGGCGAAAGAAAGGCATAATTTCATGATTTTTTTTGGAGATATGAATTATGTTAGTTTATTTATTTTATGTACACAATATAGTATAACATCTGAAGTATCTTTGAAAAAAAAATTTAATTCAAAATCTCAATACATAAGTCCGTGAGAGCGAAGCTTCGGAGGCGCCTCGAAAAAAAGTTGTTATGCGGTGAACTTTATAACTCGTTACCAGATCATTTGAAACAAAAAATTGAAATTCGTTTAAAAGGTGATACCTAGGTTGTTGGTTTTCCTAGGCAGTCAGAGAGAGTTTTTGGCAGCATTTTGAAGTGAAAATGCGATTTTTGCTAAAAAATTTCGGTGAATTTGTTATTATAAAAAAAAATGGTGAAACAAAACTCTCTCAAAAATGGTAAAACAAAACTAGACTACCTGTTCATTTATGTGTAGAAATAATGTACAAAAATTCAAAAGGGTGGGTCAAGTAGATTTTGAGTTATGATGTTCACAAACTTCAAAAATGTTATTTGCGAGAAAATCGATTTAAAGTTTTTTGTACTCGAAATATATTTACTCGATCTTCGTTAGTTTTGCTTCGATTTACTTGAAATTTTGACACAATACATTTGACATGTTGTACATTCAGGAAAAAATACTGACCCCCCTTTAATGAGCTTAATTTATATATAATATATAATTTGTTGTTAAGCTTGTTTATTATTTCGTTTATCAATACAATTGCGATCAGAATCAATATTCTTAATTCTGCATCGAAAGAGCATCACGCATAGTCGGGAAACACATAAAAAGCTCACCCGTAATTTGTACACGGTTGACATTTGTCATTTCTTTTCAAGACTCATATTTACTCCTTCCTCTCCACCACACAATATTCCCAAAGAGGACAAAATATTTGGAGTTAATTTAAAAAATAAACTTCTTATATTCCCATTTTTTGTTAAAACGCTAAATCTCAATTTGACATGGATCATATTTTCTCTTTGGAAAAATGATGTTAAAATCACTAATAAGTATAATTTATTCCTGTGTATGCCTTATCTTATCTAAGAGATGATTTTAAATAATGTTTTCTATAAAAAAAATCAATTGTCGTTAAAACAGTAAAACTTTCTTCACAAAACTAAAACTAGAAATGAACCCAATTTTTTTCAAAACTATAAAAAAGTGTCGTGCGTTTCGGCGCCTCCCTAATGAATGGTCAGAAGGTAGAAAGGAGGTAGAACCCGGGTTGATGGAGGTGATAGAAATAGACTAGAAGTAGGACGCCCCAGAAGAGGAAGGGATGGTCGGATGTCGGATCGCCCACGACTCTTTTCAGCCACTTCCGCAAATTAGCGCAGCTTGTTGGTTTTTCGACTTCTTTGTTAAAATGCCGACTTTTTTAGGCTTGTCTTTGTTTAAATACGGTTTTAAATTACGATATCGATGTATAAACTGAACTTATCAGTCTGAATAGGTTAATTCCTGGTTGAAGATAGCGGGCTGAATCGATAGATAGTGGTTGAGGCAGGCCTTTTGACCTTTCCAGTCGGACATTCCCGACCCATCGCCTTATAACGCAGTTGGAGGGATGGATGCATATGTCCGTCACTCCTGGACCCACTGACCCGTAGATTTCCTACCCACCCCTCATACCATTTTCCTTCGCAGAACTTCCTATTCTTAGAAAAAAACCTCCACACAGCATCCCCTAAAATAACATAGGCCGTGATTGATTATTTTCCTTAAGGCCCCATACGGAAGTCGTGATTTATTTCTCTTTGCCCAGAATACTAATGGAGGGAAATAATTAAACGAAGTCAGTGGACATCTTGAATTTAAAAAATTCAAAATGTTATTACTAAGGCAGTTCAGTTATGTATAATGAATTTTGTAATTTTTTTATTACAAAACAGAGCGTTAAATTTTTTTTATATGAATACCGCACAAGAGTCCCAACTCCTCCTGTCTGCAGCCAGTGAGACTATGGCATCCCCCAATTAGGGTATGTTGTGAGGCTGAAGGTAGTGGGGAGGGGAAGGAGATAGGGAAGAGAAAGGTGGGGATGTACCTGGCTATTCAGATCTGGTCACTAAACACGGCTAAAGCCATTTCAAGCAACGTTTCAATTCTGAATGGTGGTCTTACAACAGGGCGTGTATAATAATAAATTAATAAATAAAAATCAACCTGTTTTGGAAGTGAAACTTCTTTAGCACGGTTGTGATTTGAAATTCGATGAAACGGAAATGACACTAAAAAGAGACAAACACATACATCTGTAGGATTTAGTGTGCAAGAGAATGAGATTGAACGAAACCTTACCTACATACAGTACCTACGATGCGTTGTTCTGGCCGCACTGGCCGCATTGATTATGAGCTCCCTCTTCAAGGCTCCTATTGGTTGAGATTGTGTGTAAGTTATAGTGAAGGTTTCACTTCTACCGCGAGGGAACTGCGGTCGATTATTTTTTTTGAAGTAATATTTTGAAATTTTTGATAATTTTTGACAGTGACACGACAGGTGAACCGCCGACAATGGTCCCCCGAAATGACATTTACCATAAAATAATATTCTTTTGCGAATTATTTACCAATTTCAAATGTGAAATCAAATTCAAAAATACCTTTAAATAATAAGTTGGAATGAATTTCAATTTATACACAGTGTCGATTTTATGATTTTATTCAGAATACAGAAACAGTATACAGAAAAGTAGTTTTATCCTTGATGCATTTGAATGAAATTTTTTTTTATACTTTTCTTATTTGGCGGTACAATCTCTCTGAACACCCCTTCGGGTGCACTCAGTTATATTTTGTGTTAGCAGGTATACCGTATTTTCCCTAAACCGACTCCATATTATATATATTAGTATGCCAACTGTCGGCGGATCAACTGTCATGGAACCGTCAAACACCGGCAATTGTTCTTCATTTGTTTTTATAGCAGGCTGAGAATCGATCCCACGTGATGATTGCAGATTGCAGGTAGAGAAACTATGATAAATATTTTCCCCGAAAAAATAATTTGCCTCACAGACGGATGTGGCCAAAAAAGGTCGATAACAACTCCCTGCCTAATTGGCTTGTTAAGTGTCCTTTTCTTTCTGTTAAACACTTCTGTTCAGTGGATTTTTTGCTTGTTTATGAATGGGTAAATCCGTTTTAATTTTTAACAAAATTAAATGTCTTTTAGAAGGTCAAACTTTTCAATAAAATAACTTTTGTTAATATTTTAATTAGGTGTGAGTTTTGTGTTTAATGTTACGAAATCGTCACCTATTTGTGAAGTGCTTAACGGTAAGCAATTAACCTTTTTAATGCCTAAGTAGATACTTGTAGAAAAGCAATGTGTAATATGGATACAGGGTGTTAAGTAACGATTTCTTTCTTCTACCAAGGACCCTCTTATCTCATTTTTGTTTTTCATTTACATAACTCTACAAAGGAGGCTCTGAGGAAAATAATTTCCCCCAGGGCCTATGTCATCTGGGATGCTGTGTAGAGGGTCTTTTTGAGGAGAAGAAGGAATGAACATTGGTCTTGAAGAGACCCATGTTGTAGGAGGGAGGATACACAAATGCCGGCAAATCGTTCCATAGCCGAGCTGTTGAACTCAAGAACGATTCGAAAAAACGACCCGTTCTCATGTGACAAATGTCAACCGTGTAAATATGTTGGGTGCGCGTTTGGCGTGTCTCCCGACTAAGCACCGGTGCCGAAGGGATCAATGACGCTAGTTCCTCAGAGCATCTTCCATTGAAATACCGGTAGAACATAGATAGCATTCCCACCCGACGCCTGTGTTCTAAAGATTGCAATCCGTTCGTTAAGGTGGGAGAATCTATTATCTAACGGACCGCCCGTTTCTGCACAGAGTCGAGATTTTTTTTTAGGTATTTTGGGGCTCCAGACCAAAGGTGGCTGCCAAATTCAACCGTGGGGCGCACTTGCGATTTGTACAGGGTTAGCGGTTGTGTACTATTAAAGTATCTGCGGGCCCTGTACAGTATGCCCAGTTTTTGAGAGACTAACTTTACTCTGGCTTCGATGGAGCCCCCATACCTGAGTCATCATGAGATGACTTTCTTCGATAGCCTTGAAGTGGGAATTCTTCCCGGTGCTGTAGTCCAGCGGGCTTCCAGGGGATTCCGGAAATGTCTTTAGTTATAAATGTTGCATGCTAGCAATGCTTACTAACGGCCTCAACACAGGCATGTGCCTAGTACGGTAGTAGAAAAAATCAAAACATTGTAATATTAAATAAAACAATTAAATTTGCTACCTGCCGAAATTAAAAAAATGGACAAATATTATGTAGAAGAATTGGCTCGCTGAAAGAAAAAAATGTCATTATTATGTTGGCATCATTGAACTTCGGTAGTAGACGCATGCGCAGTTCCGCCATTTTTTTCCACGCGCGGCAAAATTATAGCTAGCATTATTGTTAAGCCTATATAAACATAACACCCCAAGTGGTTCGCTACGTTTGGTGATTTAGCAGGGGTGCCCGGGTTCATGGGGTGAGATTGGTCTAGGTCTTGGAGGCGGATGACTAGGATACACTGAACCCAAATTCCTACCCACCCCTTAAACCCCTTTCCTTCCTAGAACTCTCCTCCCCTTCTTTTCCTTTAAAAAACCCTCCACACAGCATCCCCAAAGATGACATAGGCCCAGAGGGAAATTATTTTCCTCATGGCCTCCTGTGCGGAGCACATGTAAAAAAAATAAATATATATATATATATATATATAACATGTATTGATTGATTACAAGTCATGTTATTATATTAATTGACACAACCATGCGGAATGTGACGAAGCAATAATTACTTCAATCAAGTAAATATTGTTTCAATACACAATACGGAGTGATGCAAATTAAAACAATAATTAATTCCAAGGTTTTAATAAGTATTGAAAGCTTCTACCGAACGCGCTGTAGGAGTATTGATGACTTCGGTTCCATATTGATGAGTCTTTTGACACATTGATATTATGTCCATTAACGACATCGCTAAATCTTTATCAACGTCGGCACTCCCACCCATATTTAATGACTACCCAAATTCAGAATCTAAAGTAGACAAGAGTGGGGAGACTACGAGGCACTTTTTTTATCAATGTAAAGGATGTTTTTTTCATATTTTTGTTGTCGAATTCAAGTGCACCATTTCCTATGCGTTTGGTCAATTGTGGTGTCATTAAAAGAGCAATTCAATATGTCTACCGTTTTCGAAATTGAGTTCAATGGTGCCATTCTACTTACGTGTTATGTCGTGCTAGAATATCTGTTCTGCCGTTTGGTATCTTGAACATGCCGTGGAAAATATGTCAAATTTGTTTCCGTTACTTGTGAAGATATTAATTAAAGGGGTCGTATTCTTGACAGTGGATTAGACAACATCCCTTTGGTGTAGAGCAGGTAACAACTGGTTGTCAGACGGAATGAGTTTTAAAACCTCAGCGGATACCGACGTACACCGTTTTAGAACAACTTAAGGTGATCCAATAGTCCAGGGAAAAATCGAAATCGGAATTCACTCCCCTTTGTGGGAGGAGTTTAAAAATATTTGAGAAAAAGCTTTTGGAATGGTTGAAAAAGGTATTTGAGAATTTTTTTTACAGGTTGATTTCGTAAAGGCCCAAAAAAACATTAACTCCATTTTTACACATTGTTTATTGTAATAACAAGGAAATTTAAAATTGATTTCACGGAACCGAGCGACGTAGAGCCACACGTCTGTTCCCTGCTCCGGCCAGGGCAGTACTGAAAGGAAGTGGGTGTGGCAAGCAAGTAGTCCTTCGGTGAACGACATAAGGGTCACTTTGAAAATCCACATTCGTCGGCTGCCGGCCGGATTGTGAAATAACAACGCAAAAATGCATATTTTATTTTATTTTGTGAATATCGGGCGTAAATATAATTTTTTTGCGATTATCATAAAAGAAACAAAATTTGCTACAATAAACAATAAAATCATATCCGAAAAGATGTTCATAAGTAGGAGAGTTGGCACTTGAAAGTGTTTTTTTATAGACCTATTACTTTATTTTTTTCTAGGCTTATTAAAAGACTTATAAAAAAATTACCGATATTTTTAAGGGCTAAGATATGTTCACGCAGTATTTAATTGAAACATCTATAATATTTCTAAGCGATCAAATTTTCAAAACAAAAACACATGATTTTGTGTGATTTTGCATTATTTACTATGGCTTCATTTTGAGGGGGTATTCTAGTATAGAAGCATGAATAGTAGGTGTGTTTTCAGGTGCAATAAAAAAAACAATAATATTTTTGAAACCATTATTTTACAGAATATTTATTAAACATTAAAGAACACATTAAAAAAAAATCAAAAGAAAAAAAAATATATTTAAAAGTTACAGGGTGTTGAAGTGGGGGGTCTCAAAAATATGGCGTGCCCTGTATGACACGATTGCAACCCTCCTAGTTATCCGAAAAAAAAAACAAATTTATTTTTAATCCAAACAAATGCTGCTATGGCATGAATCTCGGAGAAGTCATAAAAAATATTTTTCGCAAAATGGCGGCTGTCTGAAAAAAAAAAACATTTTTTTACCAGTTTTTTTGACTTTCCAAATTTTTTTAGAATTAATAGTAAAAATTAAATTTTTTTTAAATTCTAGTTCATGCGATAGTAAGTAATGTATAGAAAAGGCTCACACCAAATTTCAAGTAAATTGGTTTAGTAGAACTTGAGATATCGTGCCAACCGTCACGAAAAAAGTGGTTTTGAGAAAAAGGTGTTTAAAATTTTGTCCTACTTAGATTTTGGTTAGATTCTGTCTAAACCGCGAAATTAAAATGGTTATTTTTTTAAAAATAATGCGAATTTCGAAAAATCCTTTTACGGAAATATTTTCGAATATTTAAAGTTTGGAAATATAAAGAATTTTTTTTTTTCTATACTAGAATACCCCCTTAAGATCAAGGACTGTATGTGCAATAAACGTTTTTTTTTATTTACAGCTTTTCCTAAGTTTCTAAATTTTACTTTAAGATAAACTGTCGAAGTTCATGGAAATCGCAAAGATACAAAAAAAATTACCTCTCAAACTAATTGACTGAGCGTAGGTATGTTTACTGTTTGAACTCGATCGCTTTGCATTTCATCTGTGTAATTTTTTGTGAGCGTTCCGTTTCAAGATGGTGGCCGTTTTAATGGTTCATTAAAGATACTTTTTGAAAGGTGAAATCATCAAGTTTATTTGGTATATTTCAAAATTGGTACCTGCCTGCCTGAAGAAAGTTTAAAAAAGAATTGTCATTGAGATAGTGACGTTTCTTTGGATAAATTGTAAAATTCATTATGTTTGTCTAGGACTGATGGACGTAAGACTTCATCGCTTCTACTGCCATCCAAGGCGATGGGTTGAGAGTGTCCGGCTGCAGAGATCTGGGATAGGTCTCCCTCAACCAAACTCTCCCGATCCGACCCACCAAGCAGTAGGTGGGCAAACGAATTAGCCGCCAAGACCCAGACAAACCTCATCCCAAGAACCCGGACACCCCTGCTAAGTCACCAAACTTAGTGAACTACGGTGGCCTCACCAAATTAACTGTTCACAGAACCACTAGCATAGTTATGTAGAATGTTTGTGAATGCAGTTTTAAAAAACTGTTTCTTTTACAGTTTGTCAAATAAGATTAGAAAACATAGGAGGGCGCCACTGTTGTTCAAATGGCAATACTAAAATTATAATCATGGTGGTAATCTGAAGCTGTATAACCTACATTTTTAATAAAAATTAAAAACGCATTAAATTGAAAAAAATATTTTTTATTGCAATATATATACCCACTGATCTCAAAATTAGAATTTCATATAGATACATTATTACTATACCTTTGCAATTTTGTGTTAACATAATGAAGAAAGACGCTATTTAATAAAATATAAATCACACTTTAGAATTTGCTCACATTGATTTAATATTAGCTTAAGCCGCCGCTATTCGAATTTCGACCGATTTCTTACATATCTCCCTTAAACATTTGAAGTTTTTAAGCTCTTAAAAAAATATATGTTATTTTTGAAGGTAATATCTAGATACGTTCCACGCCGAAACGCAAATTATATGAAATTCCTTCGATAGAAAAAAATCGCAAAGTATGCTCCGAAAATTATTTAAAACAAGTCTATTTCTATTATTTTACAAGTTATAAAAAATTCACAATTTTTCTAATGATATTTACGATACGTTCCACGAGATTTTTGCTCTATTTTAAACGAGTCATGTTTTATTAAGTTTTTTCGTAATTTTATCGATTTAAATATTAGCGCGCTCTCTACAACATTCGTAATTACATATCTCTCCATCTTCTTCTTTTCGAGAGCGGTTACGATACCTAGCGTTGCCCGGGCTTTAGATTATGTCTCTAATATTAGATCTGAACATATTTTACTCATTTAGATCTAAAAGTAGTGTAACTCCACTCACCATTTTTTCTTTCTACCTAAATTCAATGTTAAATTAAATGAAAGCCAAATATTTGCCAATCACTTTGTAAAACACAATTTAATCAAATTTATGTCATTAAGTAGGTACCTTAACAACAGTGCTTCTTCGATTTTAATATATATTTTTAAGAACAAATTAATTTTCAAATGTGTATACATTCATTGTATTCTTAAAATTAGCGCAATATAAATATGCACTCAAAAATTATTTTTCCATAATGTAACTTTATGTACGCAATATGGACATGTTGAAATTAAATGATGATATTTCTCATTGTTCTCTTTTGTTATTTTTTGTTGTGATACACAAAATAATTGTATGTTATTTTTAGGTTTCAGTTTTTAAGTTTTTTTATTTTTTCCATAATGTAACTTTATATATGCAATATGGACATGTTGAAATGAAATGATGATATTTCTCATTTTTATTTCTTGTTATTTTTTGTTGTGATACACAAAATAATTTATGTTATTTTTAAGTTTAAAACTACTATTATGTAATGATATTATTTTTCTTACTTTTGTACTCTATTATATGTTTATTTATAAAAGGCAGTATAGCCGTTTATGTATTTAAAATAAAAAAATAAATAAAATAAATAAAAAACAATGTTCTGTATTTTCAGTGTCATTGCACTTTAAAATAACATTTGACAGGTAAATTAGTGTTGCCAGCCTACAAATTTTGTAGTTCCATTTTTTATATTTTCTACTCTTATTTGACAGAAATAAATTTGTTGTTTTTTAAGTTGTCGTTTTCAATTTTCAATCGCGACCAGAGAGGCTATTCCCTAAAATTTATGATAAGAGATCGTTCTCCCGCGAGAAGTGCTGTCGTAGAAAATTGCACAAATCTGATAGATAACGGTCTCTTATCTCACATTTTAGGGAATAGTCTTTCAGGGACCATTGCGGAAAAAAAATATTATTGCACTGCGTCTTGTACTTTCTTTTTTATTAGTAATGGAGAGCGTAAAACCAGAAAGGCTAATCAAGCTACTGTACAGAGTGTCCAGCATTCACCACTTAAAATGCCGATGATTTATCACGTGTTATCTCATCTTATGACAGGAGGAAAGTTACCAACTACCAGCTAAATACCAACCTACCAGTGTAAAACCTGATCAGGGATGTCAAAATTTACACGCAACGGCTGCGCCTTTATCGTACAAAACTTAAATTCGGATTTTACGCCGAAATAACCAACCAAACTGAAAAATTCTTAATCAAAAGTTATATTAAATATTTATTACGGATATGTGTTATTTTTATTTTAAATGATGATATACGGATAAATACGGCCTCCGTGGTCCCGAGGTAAGACTCTCGACTCACAATCCGAAGGTCTGCGAAAATAAATTTTATTTGATTAATTTGTGGTATTTTGACAATTAATTAATTAAAAATAATAAATAGCATATTTGCGGCACTTTCCAGAGTGGAAGACACTCTCAGTATCGCTCGGGTGTAAGACTACCATTCAGAATTGAAACGTTGCTTGAAATGGCTTGTTTGGTGACCAGATCTGAATAGCCAGCTACTTCCCCACCTTCCCCTTCCCCACCTCCTTTCCCTCGTCACTGCGTCAGCCTCACAACATACCCTCTCACTGGCTCCAGAAGGGAGCAGTTGGGGACTTTTGTGCGGTATTCATATTAAAAAAAAATTATAATAAATCAGTTTTGCTACATTTTTGGATTTTTTGGCAATTTTGGCAATTTTGGATTTTTTTTTTTGAGTTAAGGCCTTCGCTCACGGAGAAACTGAAATGAAACCAGTTGTCAATGCACCAGTACTTTTGTTTGTAAGGCAGTTGCTTTTCAGTTGCCTTGTTAACGTGTTAGCCATGGTAGCGCTCACGAATTTCGTTGACAACTGGTATCATTTCAGCTTTTCCGTGAGCGAACTTTTTTTTACATTAGCTCCACACAGGACCCTATGTCATCTTAGGGGATGCTGTGTGGGTCGTGTTTTTAAGAAAAGGAAGAAGAGGAAGTTCTGGGACGGAAAATAGTATGAAGTGTGGGATGGGGTTAGTCTCCAGGAGTGACGAACGTAAGAATCCATCCCTTCTACTACGGTGCAAGGTGATGTTCCGAGTTGTCAAAAGGTCTTCCTCAACCAGTCTCGCCGATCCGGCATGCCGCGTTGTTGGGAGGCAGATGCATCCACCGCCAAGACCCGAACAAACTTCTCCTCACGAACCCGGGCACCCCTCCAAAGTCACCAAAGTCATCAAACGAACGTAGCGAACCACTTGGGGTGACTCATGGCAGAGATGTCGTTGATTATGCAATAAATAGTTCCCGGGTGGAGGTAACCATACCCGTCTCCCAAACTAATTCAAATATACATTGGTACAAAGCTAATGAAGAAGAAAAACAAAAACTCAATTAAAAAACCTGTTATGCAGAGACCTCGTTATAATATGCCCGGCTCAATTGGTTTAGTACCGCTCTGCACTTCAATAGAGGCGTATTAAAACAAGTGAATCATTCGTTATAATTTGATTTTTTAAATTGAATGTAATAAGAGACATTTTGACACTTTTACGTATTGAGATGGTACCTATCTATATGTTTATTAGCAGCCGGCATTAAACTTAACGGCGCTAACAAAAACATACAAAAGAAGTGAAGCTAGCAGTCCACGATGGAGCGCTGGTACCTACCTTGGTAGTGAGGCAAGGATCTGACAGAGGAGGGATGAAAGTTCACTAAATGCTGTAAAAATCAAATGAGGCAAAACCACTGCGTATGTATCCACTTTTTTGATAACCCTGCATCACAAATCCACACTTCCCAGAAAAATCTCATCTCAAAATAACAACTGATTAATTAATATATTGCTGGGCCCATTAAATTGTTTCTGTCTCAATTCACAACCACTCTCACAGCCTCCTTCAGTGGAGATCTGAGGACAGGCCATACTTTATTATAAACAGGCCATTAACGGGAGCTCTTTCAGAGATTACAACTTCATTAACAATCGTGACAGGTAAATTAAGCTGTAATCAATTGCAACGACAATGCTAAGCTGTTTGCGTAGAGCCCTTTAAGATTTTAAGTAATCTGTAACGTTCTCAATAATTGTTGTTTTTGTTTAAAATATTATAATATGTATTTTTTTATCACTCTCAATGACTTATCTGAGATGGTTCTGAGTTGGTTTCATTCCGAGTTGTCCGGTCACCATTACGCAAATATGAGTTGTTTGTCTCATGTGCAAATTATGAAGGTATTAAAAAATACATTAAATCCACGCAGGAGGGCTAGAAATACCGATAGAACAGGACAGCATTCCAATGCCTGTTTTTTTTCACAACTGCTCCCGTCTGGAGCCAGTGAGACTATGGCATCCCCAATTGGGGTGTGTTGTGAGGCTGAAGGTAGTGGGGAGGGGAAGGAGATGGGGAAGAGGAAGGTGGGTAGTACCTGGCTATTCAGATCTGGTCACCAAACACGGCCAAAGCCATTTCAGGCAACGTTTTAATTCTGAATGGTGGTCTTACACCAGGGCGATACTGCTAGTATATTTCACTCTGGAACGTGCCGCAAATATAATATATATTATTTTAAATGAATAAATTGTGAAATAACACAAATTAATCAAATAAAATTTATTTTCCACGCCTGTGTTCTAAAGATTGCAATCCGTGTGTTAAGAAAGGGACCGCCTGTTTCTGCACGGGTTTGCTTCATGTCTTTTGGGGCTCTAGACCAGAGGTGGCTACCAAATTCAACCGTGGAGCGCACTTGCGACTTGTAGAGGGTTAACAGAATAAATGTACATATTAAAAGCTCCTTTTTTTAGATTAACTCCACAAAGGAGGCTCTGAGGAAAGTCTTAGGGGAGGGTTTTTTAAGTAAAGGAAAAAGAGGAAGTTCTGGGAAGGATATAGGTATGAGGGGTGGGTAGGAATCTGGGAGTCAGTATGTCCAGGAGTGACAGGAGTGAGTGAAAGGTCAAAAAACCTCCATAACCAGCCTCTATCGATCCGGCCCGCCACGCAATAAGCAGACGCATCTGCCGCCAAGACCCGGACAAACCTCATCCCATGAACCAGAGCACACCTGATAAATCACCAGATGTAGTGAACCACTTGAAGATACCTATGGCAGAGGCGTTGGTTATCCAATAAATGGTTCCCGGGGCGGCGGAACCCATACCCGCCTCCCAAATTGATATTTAATTAATGAAGGCAATTTTAGCGAAGCTCAATCGAAAATCTGAAACAAAAAAATCAGAAAAAGATATGGTCACATCTGGGACTCGAACCGAGGACTTGCCAGGTCAGTGCTCTACCAACTAAGCTATCCTATCACGTCATTCCGTATCGTGCTTCGACCTACCAACATTATTTTTATTTTCTTAAACCGCCGCTATCCGAATTTCTACCGATTTCTTACATATCTCCCTTAAACATTTGAAGTTTTTAAGCTCTTAAAAAAATATATGTTATCTTTTAAGATAATATCTAGATACGTTCCACGCCGAAACGCAAATTATATGAAATTCCCTCGAAAGAAAAAAATCGCAAAGTATGCTCCGAAAATTATTAAAATCAAGTCTATTTCTATTATTATACAAGTAACATTTGTGAAAAATGTTTCTTTAAATGATAATCAAGAAACCTTCCACGAGATTTTTGCTCTGTTTTAAACGAGTCATGTTTTATTAAGCATTTTCGAAATTTTCGCTTCAATTTTATCACTTAAAATATTAGCGCGCTCTGTCCAACATTCGTAATTGCATATCTCTCCATCTTCTTCTTTTTGAGCCGGGAAGGGCCGCCGTAACGCATATTTTTATTGGCTGCTATGTATGATTGCAAGATTCAACCAGAACTAAATGATATCTAGATAGTGTCCTGGATAAATTTATTCATTTTGATGATGTGACCGTACCTTTTTCTTATTTTTTGTTTATGTTTTCGATTGAGTTTCGCTAATACAGTCTTCATTTGAAAAAATATATTTAAGTGAACAAAATATAATTTGTGAAGGTGCCAACCAAACGAGAATAATGTTTTGGTTGTATAAGTGAGCATCTACAATAATATTATTGTGCAAAAATCACACCAAATCCTCTCTCCAATTTCCAACCCCATAAGCATTTACATCCCTTCTCAGGGGGTGAATTATTGATGTCCTGTAATAGAATACCCGTGTCTTCCGACTACCCCATCAATCCTCTGCATAACCACTCTAGGAGGGCTCTGCTCTGTGGAACACGCCACAGAAATAATCTAGGAGAGACTGCCAACTATCAGCTATGTAGGATCAAAAATAATAACTCTGCTGACAAAAGAAAAGATATAATCAGTAATGGAGTGATGGGGCACAACGCTTTGAATTGTAATTGAAATGATTAAAATGATTGGGATGTAGTTTTTATTTTGTATTACTAATGAAATTAAACTTAACCCCTCAGGCTTTCAGAGGATCAAAATATATCCGCTTTGCAATAAATTCAAAATAAATGCAATACTTCTGAACGCATCCGAAAACTAACAACTGTTTTGTAAAGTTGATGAAAAACGCTTACAAATTTTGTAATTCGAAATCTATACTTGATATTAAAAATGCGAAACTGCGTGTGTTTGTTTGTTACGCTTTCACGCATAAACCAATAAACCGGTTTTGAAAATTCTTTCACAAATTGAAAGCTACATTATATGCGAGTAAAACAGGCTGTGTACAATGGAAAGCTCTGGCTTTATAAAATTATAAATATTAATATATTATAAGCGAGTTATTGCTAACGTCAGAAAACAAATCATAAACAAATCACAAATAATAAAATGTTTTCCGATTATTTTGTAAAAAACTTAATTTGCCACGTTATATAATGAAAATTTAATCGAAAATGGATTCATTAGTAGGAGATTTTGACACTTGAAATTATTTTTAATAGGCTTGATACTTAATTTTTTTCCAGACTTACAAAAGGATTAATTAAAAAATTACTCGATTATTTCAAAGGCCGAGATGTATTCTACTCGCAGTATTTAATTGTAGCATCTATAATATTTCTAAGCGATCAAATTTTCAAACCAAAAACACATGATTTTGCATTATTTCGCATGGTTTCATCTTAATGACTTTTCAAAGGGACTTTGAATTTGCGTGATTCTTATTTGTCATGGAAACCTTTGAATCATCGTGACTATTAATTGACGTATCATAAATTATAAATAAAGTTCGGATGACTAGGTATTGTCTGCGGAGCTCTCGGATTATAACGATTCTGCACACCTACCTTCGGCTATCTTCGTTTAACTTCGGCCTGGTGTTTATTCTTGGAATTTCTTTGTAATGTTTTCTTATGTTTACCCTCTATCTGTTGTGTACATTAAAATAAAGTAAAATAAATAATAATCTACTGATTTTCTACGTGGCATGCCATTGCGCAAGCCCTAATTCGGAAGCGGGCGTTAAACCTTAAAGCGTCGTTAAGCCATATCGGCCATAACGCACTCCCGATAATGGAGCAGCGATATCGGAATATTAAATTGGCCAACGGATAGCAGATAGCTGCTAACTCGATTACCGCGCAATATGTGTGGATAATAAATTAGAAATGGGGGCAGGAAAATTGCATTTTTATTGGCGATCGCGCCCCGCGTTACGCCACTGTGGCCGGGGGGGGTTCAACATGTAAGAATGCCTGATAATATCACTATTAATTCAATTAAAATTGTATTTTAAAGGTTATTTAAAAATATTTTAATTTTCACAACTCAACCAGATCAATGCTGCAGTGTCCCTTTCTTCAACCATTCGAATAATAATAAAATAATATCTCTAAACTTTTGCCTGTCAAGGTTTGCGCGCAGAATTTCTGATTCTTCCCATTATAATGTTCGAAATGTCTTTGAAATGTTCCTTTTTATTGGGTAATTTTTAACCCTTTTGCAGAAACAAAAATTGTTCTAAAATCTAGATAAACTAATCTTTCCGATGTTTTTTTTAGAAATAAATATTTTTGTTTCTATTAAAATTTTAATATTGGAAATGAAAATTGGTTAAAAAATGCATACCTGCGAATATTCGAATTAAAGTCCTTAAATAGAAAAACCTAAAATTTTAAATACAGATTTTTATTTTTCATACAACTTTATTTTTTAAATTAAATTTGTGTTACGTCACAAATTGGCGAGACAAAAAAACCATCACTTATGATCGGGTTTTGTAAAATATTTTAACAACATAGCTCGTTTAATCCTAAGACAGTGAGAAGCATTATTTCTTTCACTTTCTAAAATAAAAGAAATCATTAAAGTTCGCATGACAGGAAGAGAGATGTCTAACGTTTAATAATGCATAGTCGGTCTGGGACAATTTGGGTCTCCTGTTATTATAACGGCATATGATGTATTGGGACAACTTGGGTCTCCTGTGATTAGACGAGTTAATTATAAGGCCATTCGCTCAGGGAGAAACTGAACAATCGATATCCACAGAAAAGGAACTTGTGAATTTCATTGACGGTCCGCACATAGGCAACTTATTAAAGACCGGTTGTCAAGGGCAACGCGGTGACCAGCATGATACGGCCGGCGCGTTTCATTTGCCATGTTGACAGGTTGCTAGGGTTGCGCATGACGACCTGTCAAGTTTTCAAGTAATTTGAGATATGTCAGATCAAAAAAATATCGATTTTGTTCAGGAGGTTGATAAATTGAATAATGCTGTGGATTGTGTTGCCAAACAGTTTTCGGTTTCTCTATGAGCAAAGGCCCTCACTTACACGTCTAAAGCAATAAAAACGTAGAACGGTTCAATTCTAGCTGAGATCTAGGATGAGAGATACAGCTAGACCACGTGCGACTACTTTTTTAAAAACAATTTAACAAATAGCACCATTTTGCAATCTTGAGTCTTAGCATTTTAATAATCGAAAAAAAAAATTTGGAAGGCGTGCATGGGTACAGTCGGCCCGGGAATCATTTATGAATAATCAACACCTCTGTTATATGTCACTCCAAGTGCTGCTCTGGTGACTTAGCAGCTGTGCCCGGATTCATGGGGTTTGTCCAGATCTTAGCGGCGGATGTATCTGCCTACCAACAGCGTGGCAGGGATGATCGGGAGATGCTGGTTGAGGGAGATCTTTTGGCCTCTCCAGCAGAACTTTCTCGGAACATTGCCTTGCACCGCAGTGGAAAGGATGGATTTATTCGTCCGTCACTCCTGGACACACTGACCCCCCGATTCCTATCCACTCCTCATACTTTTTTCCTTCCCAGAACATCCTCTGCTTCCTTTCATTAAAAAGACCCTCCACATAGCAACCTCTTCCACATGACACAGGGCTTGAGTGGAATTATCTTCCTTATGGTCTCCTGTATGGAGCTAATGTAAAAAAAGTGTAAGATATTGTCAACGAACGATATCGTGACACACAAGAGGATGGACTGTAAAACTTATTTTTTGTGAGATGCAAGATAATTAATTGCGTTCTTTAAAATCAAGCATAATGGCAAGTTGAAAGGAGAAAGCCCCTACCTTTGCTGTGTTCATAGGCTGCTTGGATCCAAATATTGATGAAGCTGGTTTTTCACGATGACGGCAAAATTCAAGTCACTTTTTGTAATAGTAATTAGTATTTAACGACTTTTGAGCGAGATTTGTAAGGCAAGATGTGATCAATTTCACGAGTTTCGAACTGATTTTAATATGGGTAATGTTCGACTTTGTGGAATAATGTTGTGCCTTAGCAAGTGGTTAGGCATCATCTTCTTCTTCTAGCAAGTAAGTAGGGGCTTTTCAAGGAAGGAGAAGGACAAAAAGGGAGAAAATAACAATGCAAGGAATTTGGTAAAATTGGTTTCGATTCATAAGCTGTTTCCGAACTAAACAGATGTAATGATATCATTTTTTTTACTTCTATTTTCTATCTTTCAATCCATAAAAAAATGTAAAAATAATGTGAAACTCAGACGAAATCTTATAAAGCATTGGCACATATTTTTTAATGTATGCATTCACTTGAATTACTATTTATAGGCAACAAATTTAGATTAGAATCGTAAATTTATCAAATGTAGCAACGATAAAGTGTTCGTGTGCGGTACCTACTGGTAAATTACAATTCATAAAATTACTTTATAATGTCTTACTCAAGCCGGGATTTGGTACGGATTCACGTTAGCTCGATAAAGCTAAAGGTTCGTAGATAGTTTGATCAAGCAGTCTAGTCAATAAACTTGTAAATGATTCCGTTCTAGTTTGGCTAAATTAATAAACAAGGAAAAGTATTGATTGCTGTAATTTAATAAAAATAAATATTCTCAGATTCTGAACCACCCACCTATTAAGAACCAGTGGCAGTGGGGTGGTGGGGTATTTGATGGTACAATTGTTTTCCGTGGCAGATGCCCCCCTTATAATAATATAATTGATTAAATTTTATATCATATTCTAATAATTAGACATTATCCAACACCGTTGTTATTATTATTTTAAGAATTTTAATGATACTTCTAATAAATTAAATATAAAATTCATAATAAACGTCGTGTTCCTTGCTCGTATTGATTATTCACGAAAAACTTGTAGTCATTTTTTTATTGGTGATGAAATAAAAAGTTATGATAAATTTCTTATTTTGTGCGTTTTACTTCGTAGAAGCGACCCGTTCTCATGTTACAAATTTTGACCTTATACAAACGTTGGGCACTCTGCACTGGTGCCGAAGGAATCAGTGACGCTAGTTCCTCGGAGCATCATCCATTGAAATACCGGTAGAATAAGGACAGCATCCCCATCTGAAGCCTGTGCTCTAAAGATTGCATTCCGTTTGCTAAAATTTATTTA
Organism: Glyphotaelius pellucidus; assembly: GCA_936435175.1. Taxonomy (NCBI): domain Eukaryota; kingdom Metazoa; phylum Arthropoda; class Insecta; order Trichoptera; family Limnephilidae; genus Glyphotaelius; species Glyphotaelius pellucidus. Next base: position 24,006,811 of record OW386558.1, on the reverse strand, counting down.
TTTATTTGTTTCTTTGCTCGCGTATGCAGTTTACATATTATATAATAAAAATTACGTTGCAGTATATACGTAAACATATAAAAAAAAACTAGTGTGCTTTAGACCACACGACTGAAGTAAAACTACTTTATGCTTCGTTTGCCTCGCCCGATCACATTTTTCGTAACGCTCTCGTCACACATTCACCAGCTTACTCCCCAAGTCAAGCGTTCGTTCGTCTCACCCGATCACATTTTTCGTAACGCTCTCGTCACGCATTCACCAGCTTACTCCCCAAGTCAAGCGTGCGTAAAGAAGTTTTACTTCAATAATCAATAATTATGTGTAAATGAGTTGGTGGAAGTATTTTGTGAATACTTCACTAGAAGAACCTGTGCTGAGGTGGTCGCATGTTTTAGATAAAGTGTTTTTTTCCCTTCATAAGTGAAATCGTTCTAAGAGAACTTATCGGACGGACCGGCCGTTTCTGCAAAAGTCGACAGTTTTCCTAGTATTTTGGGGCTCCAGACCGTAGATGGCTGCCAAGTTCAATCTTTTAAGCAATAATTGGAAAACTTTCTTGCTCGTTCCTAACCCATAATTCGTGGTTCGGTTCTCAGGTTTGGCTCGCGTGTGTATACGCAGCCTAAAGCCTCACCGATGTTTTCCGAACACCTATATTACGAATCGAAGGCTACGATCACACTAGAGAATTAATAAAAAAATTGGTAAACAATATTGCTGTATTTATAAAACATAATTAGGATTTTTTTCTTAAATTTTCATGAATAATTCTGCGGTACATGCATGAAACACTGTGTATCCAATCATGTGTAAATTTTATATATAAATATTTTATAAACCAGCCATGATGTAATCCCAAACCGGTTTCAGAAGCACTGGTTCGATTACTGGATAAGCCTTGTGAAAAATCGCGATAACGCGTTATTTGAGTCGCTCGCCCGCGGTGCTAGTAATCGAATTAAAATGTCATTATTTGGTATGAGGCCCCTTCTCTTCCCCTTCCTCTTCCTCTTTCTCTTCTCCACCGGCCCTGGCGCCCGTTTTAACAGAGCCAATCAGTTCATCCACAGCAGGGGCGGCCAAACATTTTAATACTTAATCTATATTATCTCCTAATTACAAATAACATACTAGATATAAGGAAACTATTCATTAAAAAGATCATTCAAATTAACTGCATAAAATCCTCACCATGCCACGTAACTCACCCACAAAACACAAGAGCAAAAACGCATAATCAACTTCTTGTCCCAAAAATTAAATCAACCTTTGCCAAAAAGCACGAATCCTACCTCGCACCTCTCATTTACAACACATTCCTAAAAGAAACCACTTTTTGCTTGAATCAAAAAAACCTAAAAGGGTTCTATAAATATTTCAACACTTGGTTACTACACAAAAAAAGGGAAGTTACTAATAATCCCATCTTAGTCTAATCCTGATTCTCTATTTACATAATATGCGATATTTAATTTTTTAGAGATTTATGCTTTCTTATTAATATTGCTTATGTTTTACCCATGTCTAGTTTAATACTTTATATTATTTTGTTGAAATGTTATTGTTTTTAGATGCTAGCTAAACTCTTAAATTTAATAAAACTGAATACTGCATGCATGCGTATACGTTTGTGTATGTATGTTATGTTTGTGTGTATGTGTTTATAGGATTAATATGTTTTTATATGCTAATTGTGTATTAATATGTTCATGCACGCATTTTTATGTACCCGTCTCAGAACAGACTCGTCTAGTGAGACGGGTTACAGACTTTTCTTGTATTATATTGTTACTGTAATAAACGCCCGGGTTGCCGGCAATTAATTAATAATTAATTAATTAATATATATGAAAACGTTTATTTGTTTGTAACTTATTATTGAAGTGAAAACTTCTTTAGCACCGTTGTGATTTGAAGCTCGATGAAATGAAAAAGCGACACCAAGAAGAGTCTACTTTAGTTTTCTGAAGATTTCACTTCTACCGGGTGTGAACTGCATAGGTACTTGTATTCTTTTCCTATATCATTTATACACTAGTTTTGCACACGCCTGCGAAGATTTCTTTATAATGGTGAGCTTTGGCGTTATTAAATTTGTATAAAGTTATAAAATAGGCGGCGTGCTAGTTGAAAAATGTGTGTATTTTATAGTTGAGAGTTTACATGCTACAATTTTAATCTTAATGCCACAATTTTAATCTGCATGCTACATGTTACAATCCGCTGTAATCTACATTACAGCTGGTTGCCTTTCCATGATCCAGGATTGGTATAGATTATTATTTAGGTTCATTGCGGCACGAGAATTATGTAGCACAGCGATTTTGCACTGATTTCGAAAACTCACTCTCGAATGAAATGTACAATAAACATTAAATGCTGACTTACAGAGTTCAGAAAGCCTTCAGTGTTATATTATGAATTTCAGGACATGCTGTTACATTTTATAATACGTGTGTATTATAAGCGATCGTACCCGGAGTTGCACGAGATTCAGAACATTCTGAAAAAATGTTGAAAAATTACGAACATTTGTCTAGAATCTAGTGCTGGCAAATTATTGACATATCGTGATAAAAAAATGCATAAAATTCGCAGTTTAGAGTTTTTTGTTTTCCAATCTAGGGGCTCCAGACCCGAGGTGGCTGCCAAATTTAAATAGTGAGTCGGGGCACCTGTACGTAACGGTGGGCACTATTATATCAGCAGTTACTGTGGAATAGTATAATTAACAAATATAATGGCTTTAAAATAAAATAATTTTGAACCAGTCAAAAATAATTGAAGACGAAAATGGTTAAGGTTAAATTAGTTCTTGAGGCTGAAATAAGTGGGGATAGGAAGGAGACGATGAAGAGGAAGGTGGGAAAGTACCTAGCTATTCATATCTGGACACCAAAAACGGTTAGAGCCATTTCAAGCAACGTTCCAGTTCTGAGTGATTTTTCAACAGGTGATCCTCAGGGCATCTTCCACTTTGAAGCTTGCGGAAATGTTGTCCGTGTTTACCTGTATTTCATTGGAAGGTGCACAGTCGGGAAACACGCCAAAGGCGCCCCCAACATTTGTATACAGTTGACATTTGTCACATTGAACTTCACAATGAGAATGTTTCTATGACTTGTTCTTGAGTTCAATAGCTCGGCAGTAGACTGATTTGCCGGCTTCTTCAAGACCCATATTCACTCCTTCCTCTTCTCAATATTTATCAACGAAACCCTCCACACAGCATCCACGGAGATGGCACACGGAAGTTATTTTAAAGCCTCCCGTGTGAAATTAATGTTAAAAAAATCTGTCACTACGAGAGTCGAGAGTTTTCACGAATTATTTATGGAGTAAACTTGAATACCATAATAAACAAAACTTTAAAAAAGTAATCATTTAACATACAAAAAACATAATACCCAATAAATTACTTTTGCAATTAAATTTTCATCAAACAATTATAATTTAAATGGTATCCAAATGATCGCAATTTCAAATGTAAACTGTTCAAGTAGGTAATACCCTCGTTACAGCGAAGTCATGACTTGCCATTAATGTCATCATTAAACATAGAAACATCATCGAATTTCATATCTTCATCATTATTTATGCCGGATTTCATCAGTTCATCATTCATCAGTGCAATAATTCCGGGAAACGTTCATCGGGCTAATAGATGCCAAATTATCTCTGTAATGAGACGTTAAATATGTTTCCTCTTGTCATTTGGACGTTGCAAATGATAATGGGAAATTAATAATAAATTCTTATATTACAAATGAAAATTCGGAAAATGTCGATGTTGATTCAAAAACATGATATTATTAAACACAAATTTTACTACCCGGTTTCAGCATTATTTATTATCATTTTTTTTAATTGAATAATTGAGTCGTAAATGACCGTCAATATCAAGGTAAGGCTCTCGATAAGCAATCCGAAGGTCGCGGGATCAAATCCAGGTTAATTTGTGTTATTTCTCAATAGTGAAAGATACTCTCAGTATCGCCCTGTTGTTGATTTTTTTTATTTGAGCTCCACACAGGAAGCTCTGAGGAAAATAACATCCCTATGTCATCTTTGGGGATGCTGTGTGGAGGGTTTTTTTTAGGAAAAGGAAGAGAAGGAAGGAAGGAAAGGAAGAGTTCTGGGAAGGAAAAGGGTTTAAGGGGTGGGTAGGAATCTGGGGTTCAGTGTGTCCTGGTCATCGGCCTCCAAGACCTAGACAAACCTCACCCCTTGAACCCTTTACCCCTGCTAAATCACAAAACGTAGCAAACCACTTCGGGTGACCTATGGCAGAGGTGTTGGTTATTCAATAAACGTTCCCGGGGCGGCGGTACCCATTCCCGCCTCCCAAATTGATTGAAATTGTTGTATACCACCATTCAGAATTGAAACAAATCAAAACAGATATGTTGCTTAAATGGCTTTAGCCGTGTTTGGTGACCCGAGCTAACAGCCAGGTACTTCCCTACCTTACCCCATCTCCTTCCCCTCCCCTCTACCTTCAGCCTTACAAAGTACCCCAATTGCCCAACACCTCTGCCATAGGTCACTTCAAGTGGTTCGCTACGTTTGGTGGTTTACAGGGGTAAACAGGTTCACGGGGTGAGGTTTTTTTAGGTCTTGTCGACGGATGTGTCTGCCCGGATGTGTGCTACTGCGTGGCAGGCTGGATCTGGGGAGACTTGTTGAGGAAGATGGATTCATACATCCTTCTAGATGCACTGACACCCAGATTCCTACTCACCCCTCACACCTCTTTCTTTCTCCTTCTTTAAAATTTATCTCTCTTTCTCGGACTAAATAATGCAAAATCGTGTGTTTCGGTTTGAAAATTATTTTATTATTTATTTATTTATTAAAAGAAGTTTATACAATGAACAAAAAATTGTGTTAATTCATCCGCCATGCTAGGGATGTCCCTGTGTTATGGCGGACGAAGTTTACAGATTGTGTAGGTACAGTGTACAGCTATTAACTTATGCAATTCATTTAAGTAGTTTAATAATTAGATAAATAATTAATTAATTAATTATAAATAAAATTAATGATAAATAATTAATTAATTAATTATTAATAATTAGATCGATAAACTCTCAAATACCTTCTCCGACCTTTCCAAAAACGTCTTCTCAAGTATCTTTAAATTCCTCTAAAAAGAGGCGTGGTTTCCGATGTCGAATTTCTTCAGGACTAGGGGATCACCTTCTATTTTTTTCAATAACTACTGCGTGGGGCTAATGAAAAAAAAATATCCCTTAACTTAACAAAAACTACCCCGAAAAATGACAACGATAAACAGAAAAACAATTATTCAATCGACTAAACAACTATGAACAAATTCTCTTATTACAATAAACAACCTTTGTACCCTTACGTCACAATGCACACATCTGCGAAGTCAATTTTGTTGTGTTTTTTACGCCCAATTGAACACCGTGAATTATTTCATTTGTTCTTGGTAAGGCAAAAAGCTCAGTTGACCTAAGCTTTTAAAAAGGCTGTGATATATTGTTATTATTGTAAAAGGGGGGGATTTGCACTAACATGTCAACGGCTTGACGCAGTAAACAATGCGATAACTTGTTTACTTTCTGCTCTTAAATGGAGGGCTGGATTTTTAATGTGAACTTGAATATGAAACTTTAATTGCAGCGAAGTCCTGATTTAATTCGACAATTTCTCAATTTGTTTGTCTGTAGATTTGTTTATTAGTTCCTTTTCCGATTCAAGATGGTGACCTTTTATGGTTCATTAAAGATTCATTTTAAAAATGTGAAAACGTCATGTTTTTTGGACTTTCTTATTTGCAATTTTTCAATATTATGATGCCTACCTGTCTGGAGAAAGTTTTAAAATTAATTGTTATTGTGATAGCGAAGTTCTTTGGAGAAACTCTGTGATTTCTTATTTGAAATAAAAGACGGATTACATTATTATTTATAATAAGTGCTTATTAACAAATTAGTAAAAAAGAGAAAATTAGAAAATACTTTTTTGATGCGATATATACTGTACACAGAAGTTTCTACTGTTTGAATGTCAAAAACAAACATATACATTTTTTTAAATCTTAACAATCTAACACTATGCAAAACCGAGTTATTTATTAATCTCCTTATTAATAAATGCGTTTTGAATTTTACTCAACTGATAAACAATTAAAATCTTGTCAATCCTGTCAATTTTTGTGACGGGTATAGGTACCGCCACCACGGCAACCATTTATCGGTTTACCAACACCCCTGCCATAGGTATAATCCCAATAGGTTCGCTAAGTTTGTGTGACTTAGCATGTGTTTCCGGATTCATGGCGTGAGGTTTTTCGATGTATTTGTCCACCTACTGCGTGAAGGGCCGGATCGGGAGAGACAGGTTGAGACCTTTTGACTTCTCCAGCCAGACTTACACCGCGGTGGGATTGATGAATTAATACGTCCGTCACTCCTGGACACATTGACCCACAGATCCACCCCTCACGCCCTTTTCCTTCACAGAACTTCCTGTCTTTCCTTTCCCTAAAAATACCCTCCACACAGCTTCCCCAAAGATGATGTAGACCCTGAGGGAAGTTTATTTCTTCAACGCGTTCTAAAACTCACACCGCTCCAGCGTGAAAAAAATATAGCTCTTTTCAGGCACTGAACAACTTTATTGAAAAAAGGTGATCGTAGATTAAAAAAATTTGAAAACTTAATGATTTTAAAATTTTAATTATCCTCTTTTGGTAGACAGACCAAACCAATTACACTTATTTATTTACTCACACAGCTTCAAATAAAAATCACCCCTAGTTGACAAATCACCCCCCACACGCTGGGGTTGATAATATAACAAGGGAGTCCTCTCACAGGAATGACGAGAAACAGATATCTATGTTTACTTCGTACAGTGACTATTGTAACAGTGTTAGGCAGTATTCAGTAGGCTGTAGTTCATAAAGCAGAGTAAAGTGATTCTAGAGGGGTGGGCCGCGTGGGAGAATCGCGCTAGGGGTGCTAAAACACTTGCAACGCTCATTATAAAGCTCTCAGGGGTATGTTGGGATAATATTTTTAAAAGAGAGTGACGTTTGTACCAGGAAACCAACCCCTTGAATCTATTTTAAATTCACTTGCAATGCTGATTATATATATGACCTAACACTTTTGCGAGCATTTTTAAAAGCGGGGAAAACAACTCAGACCATTAAAAAATATACGATAATATTTACGGATGGGTTGTTTCAAAAAATGTTAACATTTCATCATTCATTTGAAGTTAATTTTCACGGCCTGTGAAAGTTCTATTCAAGTTCTATAGATATTCTAGATATATTAACAGAACTAGAATAGAACTTACACGTAACCCGTCCTAAGAAATGCAAAATTTGTTATTTTAGTTTTAAAACTAAAACTAGGTCATTTTATAAGTCAAAAAAAAATATGTTTCAGGCCTGTAAAAACTGCTTTAAAGTTCAAAATTTTGACTCTACGAACGGTTTTTCGGTTTTGGTTTAACTGTGTAATGTGGCCAATTAAATTGTTTAGAAAATGATTGTAAAACATTTTAATATTTGTGGCTGAGCTTCGCACAATAAAATAAAACACGCTTTTTTAAAACGGGCAGCTTGTGTTAAACGGGAATTTAAGCCTTATCGTCATCTACATAAGGGGTGTTATTGTTAGCAGCTTAATTCAGAATTTTACACGACATGGTGCATCACCATTAAAGTAATAACTTATTGACAGAGAGAGAACCGTGAAGACTAAAAAGTAAATGAAAGGAAATGTGTAACATATTAGTGGTAGATACTCTCAGTATCGCCCTGTTGAAATACCGCCGTTAAAATCGATTTTTGAAGAAATTTTAGTTCGCAATTCGAGAGGCGAGCATGGGTACCGCCGCCCCGGGGACCATTCATTGGATAACCAACACCCCCGTCATAAGTCACCCCAAGTGGTGCGCTACGCTATGTTTAGCAGGGGTGCCCGGATTCTCGGGGTGAGGTTTGTCTCTTATGCGTTTACTCACCTACTGGCAGACATAATCTAGACCTCTCCATCCGAACTCTCTCGACCCTTCGCCTCGCACCGCAGAAGGAGGGAGGGACTCACGTGACTCTCACCCCTCATACCTTTTTCCTTTCCAGAGCTTCCTCTCCTTACTTTCCCTAAAAGAACATCTACACAACATCCCCTTAGATGACAGAGATTCTGAGGGAATTTTTTTCCTCAGGGCCTACAATTTTTTTTCTCAGTGGAGCTGCGTTTGTGACTAGTGTTTGGTGACCAGATTTGAAAAGCCAAGATTTTCTCACCTTGCTCTTTCTCATCTCTTTCTATTCTGAAGCAGACTGAATCTCGGAGTCCAGAGAGCGGTCAGTGGCTGACTTGAGGCATGTGATTGATTCCTCGTCTGACTAAATCCTCCACATGACGCATAAAACATTTTCCGCTTACTGTGATGGTAGTTGGAGATTTCAAATATTGTCAGATTATTCATAACTCGGGAATGTTTGTCTTTCTTTAAAAAATAAAACGAAACAACTCTGTTGCTTTCAGTGAGCCATGAAAGGCAAAGAAAGGGCGTAAGCAGACTTAAGGCCCCGTACCCGAGCACGAAAAGAAGAAGATGGAGAGATATGTAATTACGAATGTTGGAGATAGCGCGCTAATATTTCAAACGATAAAAGTGAAGCGAAAATTTTGAAAATGTTTAATAAAACACGACTCGTTTAGAATAGAGCAAAAATCTCGTGGGAGTTGTCTAAAAAAACGTTAAAAAAAACACTGTGAATGTTTTCATACATATAACTTGTAAAATAATAGAAATAGACTTGTTTTAAATAATTTTTGGAGCATACTTTGCGATTTTTTCCTATCGAGGGAATTTCATATAATTTGCGTTTCGGCGTTGAACGTATCTAGATATTATCTTCAAAAATAACATTTTTTTAAGAGCTTAAAAACTTCAAATGTTTAAGGGAGATATGTAAGAAATCTGTCAAAATACGAATAGTGCCGCCTTAATAGAGTTGACATCCCTGAGGCGTGTGCGTGCTAAATCATATTCGACAGCAAATTGTTTTACATTACATTGAAAACTTTGACTGTCCAATTAGGAAATTCCGCAACCTAATATACAACATTATTAAATTTGGTTTACTTTTAACTAGCAAATGCCGGTAACTCCATTAATGGAGGACTGAATGCCGTTGGCTCTAATAAAAAAACTGTCAAAAGAAGCGAAGCTAGCAGTCCATAATGGACTCCTGGTACCTACCCTGATGTATGGCAGTGAGGCATGGAACTGGCAGAGGAAGGATGAAAGTAAACTGAATGATGTAGAAATGAGATCCCTGAGGTGTATGTGTGGTAAAACCATGTATGATCATGTGAGAAATGTGGAGATCCGCAAAGAATGTAAGGCTGATGTAAGCATAATGAGTAAGATTAAGAAAGGGACTCTCAGATGGTTTGGGCATGTAGAGCGAATGAACGAAGAAAGTAGTGTAAGAAGAATATATGATGCAAATGTGAATGGAAAAGAAGTCGGGGACGCCCGAGGAAGACATGGCACGATCAAGTGAATCAGATACTTGAGTCGGGCCATGTCAAAAGTCAGAATAATAGAAGAGTATGTATGAGACGATGTATGAATGTGAGTGAAGCAAAGAGTGTGTGCCAGGACCGAGTTGTTTGGCGGTCCGTCCTCTCTGACTACCCCTGCGGGGAAACGGCGTGATGGTTAGTTAGTTAGTTACTTTTAACTAGCTGACGTTCCTGATGTTGACGTCACGGTTGTTTTCGAATTATAATATAAACAGTGGCTTTTCCCTTGTTTTGAAGATCAAATGTGCAAAATTTCATCAGTTTCGAAATAAAACTGTACATTTTTATACAAATCAAATCCACGCCGTCCCCCCTGTCTCCGCCCCACGTGTTTTAAATACTAGCTGGTACCCGGCATGCGTTGCTATGCCATTAAATAAAGAAATTGTTTCTCCTTGCGTGTCCGTTCCCTTCCATCTTCCCCGCCTCCCCCTCTCTCGTCTCTTCCCTCTCCGCGAAGCCCACATTTGCCTTTTTTTTCCTGCCGCTAAATTATAACAAATTTCATAACGCTACAGGTTACGATTATATACAGCCTGTTTCCTCGCTTATAATGTAGCTTTTTATTGGTGAAAGAATTTTTAAAATCGGTTTAGTGGTTTATGCGTGAAAGCGTAACAAACAAACACACTCGACGGCCTCCGTGGTCCCGAGGCAAGACTCTCGACTCACAATCCGAAGGTCGCTGGTTCGAACCCGGCGTGCGCAAATAAATTTTATTTGATTAATTTGTGTTATTTCACAATTTATTCATTTAAAATAATAAATAGTGTATTTGCGGCACGTTCCAGAGTGGAAGATACTATCAGTATCGCCCTGGTGTAAGACCACCATTCAGAATTGAAACGTTGCTTGAAATGGCTTTAGCCGTGTTTAGTGACCAGATCTGAATAGCCAGGTACTTCCCCACCTTCCTCTTCCCTATCTCCTTCCCCTCCCCATTACCTTCAGCCTCACAACATACCCCGATTGGGCATGCCATAGTCTCACTGGCTCCAGACGGGAGCAGTTGGGACTCTTGTGCGGTATTAACTGTAAAAAAAAAAAAAAAAAACTCAGTTTCGCATTTATAACTTTAGTTTAAATATTATATGTAGAAGATAAATAAAAATAATTATTTGGTTTCTACCAATTAAACGCGATGACAGATTTTTTTTATCCATGCTATGTGTTTGCTCTGATGTCCAACCTCCAATAGGAGTAAATAGGCATCAGAAGAAGAATTAAATGTCAGATGATGCCAAAAGTGGAATTACTAAAAACTAACAAGATTGACATCTGAATTATATTTGTAAATAATTAAATAAAGGAATTTTTTAAATGGGTAGAAGATGTGTTTTAGTAAAAGTTACTTTTTGCTGCTAATTTATTTATGATGAGTTTATCCATTGATAAATGTAATTCAGTAGCCCTGTTTTTACTAACGGCGTTCCACATCCAACCCTTATTATTCCACCCCATTGAATTGTCTAGACCAGGGGTCGAAAACCCTCCATTTTGATTTTCACTGAATTGTGCAATTTTTTTAAATGAAAACTTTTTTAGCACCGTTGTGAACCTAAAAAGAGACAAGCACATACATCTACAGGATTCAGCCAGCTTTTCAATATAATACGATAAATCCACGATCCCATGCGAGTCTCCATTGGTGTAGTGCGCCTGACGAACTTAAGCGGCCAGACATCCAGTGAACCAAGAGTCGAATAATATTTTTATTTTTGTAAAATCAATTCTTCAAACCACTCCAAAATGAACAGGCAAAAGAAAAAAAATGACGTTTTGCGACTCCGAAGAAGAAAACATAATTACCAAATGTTTACAAAAAGGTTCACTGGAATTCAATGGCAAAAAGCATTCTTCACATAGATTTAAAAAAGTGCTTCGTACTCTAGCTACTCTTGTCTACTTTAGTTTTCTGAAGGTTTACTTCTACGGCGTGTGAATTGCACACTCTGATTTTTATTTTAAATTTAGAAAGAATCATCATTCTACTCACCATTTCCACTCACATTATAAGCGCCTTTCTTTCAGATCAATTTTCAACCTTTTTTTGTATTTCTTGAGCATTCATTCATGATGCTTTACCACGCTCCCCGCAAATAAAATTTACTTGCGCACGCCGTAACTACGTGAGAATTTCTAGACATATCATTTTGAAGAGTTTTATTTACAGTGTACATTGGTTACTTCATTTTATTTATTTGCTACCGGTTTCGTCACACCCGTGTCATTCACTAACGCTCTTAAAACTAACTTGAAAAAATATACAATATTAGTTGCGGGTAGTGGGAGTGGATACTTGGGGGGAGGGGAACGGTGGGAGGAGTCAAAAAAATAAGAAACATGATCAACAAAGCTGACTTACAGGGTGCTATAATTCATTTTCAATTTAATTTTTGTGTTTATTTCCGGTTTTTAAGGTGCACAAATTAAGCTAAGGAGCTTTGAACTAACCATTTAATTGTACACAAAATATCAATTTGTGTCTTTGAACGTTTGCACACCATCTTGTGTCTTAGTTTGCCTTTTCCATCACGGGCTATGGAGCTCTGAAATAACCATTTGAGTGTCAAAAAAATTACAAAACGGTAGGTAGGTAGGTAGTACTACACCAAATTGCGTTTTGAACCCAACTGCTCCCAATTTTCTGGAGCCAGTAAGATTGCGGCATCCGCAATTGGGTTATGTTGCGAGACTGAAGGCAGTGGGGAGGGAAATGAGGAAGATGGGGAGTGCCAGGCTATTCAGATCTGGTCACCAAACATATCTAAAGTCATTTCAAGCAACGTTTCAATTCTGAATGGTGGTCTTACACCAGGGTGATTCTGAAAGCAGCTACCATTCTGGAACGTGCCGCAAGTGTACCATAAAATATTGTTTTAAATCAATAAATTGTGAAATATGACACATTGGGATTTGAACCCGTCACGTACGGATTGCTAGTCGGGAATCTCACCATTCTACCACAAAGGGCGCCTATATCTTTCCGTAACTTTTAATTTAAATTCACAGCTAAAAGCGCTGGCAAAATTTAAAAGTGTTGTTTGCGTGTTGGTAGGTGCACAATTAAAAGTACTCCTTTATTATCAATTTTGCAAAATTCTAAAATAAAGATCCCGGCCATCAGATCTAGAAATGTTTACCGCCCCTGCACAGTGCGTAGCAACAGATATAATACGATTTGATATCCCTCTACAACTCAATCAACCCCTGATTAAAATGTAATCGGATAAACCGCCGGGTATTCCATCCCCCCTCTCCCCTTGGGGTAGCGCGAGGCGGGGGAGCCAGAGCGGCCGTTAGGGGGGAATGGGGTAAACGGAACAGAAAAACTTATTGTGACGTCAGAAAGAGTGCGAATAAGTACTTAGCGTGTGATTATTTTCTGCTTTTATGAGTTGTCGATAACTTTTTTCTTCTATTCTCATACATATAGAGTAAACAGGTAAATAAATTATATAATATGCAAGTAATACAAAAATGTTCCTAATATAGACACGGAAAGTAAATGGTTGAAATGTTTTGTGAACACCCCACTTTGAGAACCTGTGCTGAGGTGTTCATGTATTTTAGATAAAGGGTTATTGTATGCATATTAAGTTAGTAGCAGTTAAAGCACAACATGACAGTCTTATACCCACACTTATACCAGTCTTGGGCCCAGCGCCACTCCTGAGTGAGCGCTGGGCCCGAGCTCACCTCAGCCCACGTCCTATTATTTATTTTATTTTTATTATAGTTTAACTTTTTTTTCTTTCCTATTCTATATACTTTTTACTTAAAATATGCTGTGTAAATATGTGATTGTGGGATTGCACTATCCTCCCCACATCCTGGAATAAAACATTATTATTATTATAGTAACAATAGTAACAATGCACTAAGTAACAGTGTAGTGACAACTCAACGAAGCAATTAAGAAGAAAATGGAAGAAACCAAAAAATGTGTAGGGGTAAATTATTGTTTTAAATGTTTAAATAATTTAAAATCTCAACTCGTATAAAACAAAGTTATTTTTACTTCAATTTTCAAAAATAGTCTAAAACTTTATTTTCTTTTATTTGACCGGGGTTTGAATTTTCCTAACAGTGATTGGAATCAACTGGGTCAACAATCTGAATCTGAATCAACAATCAAACGCTGTGTGTCCGTGGTAGCCACCGACAGTTGACATAATGCTTTATCATTGACAACGAGACTATCTGCTGAGTTTCAGCCCGATCTGATGTCGGAAAAGGGTTAATTTCCACTTCCAAGTTTCCGCTTCATTCATACTTCATTGACGGCCTCCGTGGTCCCGAGGCAAGACTCTCGACTCACAATCCGAAGGTCGCGGGTTCGAACCCGGCGTGCGCAAATAAATTTTATTTGATTAATTTGTGTTATTTCACAATTTACTCATTTAAAATAATAAATAGTATATTTGCGGCACGTTCCAGAGTGGAAGATACTATCAATATCGCCCTGGTGTAAGACCACCATTCAGAATTGAAACGTTGCTTGAAATGGCTTTAGCCGTGTTTAGTGACCAGATCTGAATAGCCAGGTACTTCTCTACCTTCCTCTTCCCTATCTCCTTCCCCTCCCCACTACCTTCAGCCTCACAACATACCCCGATCGGGGATGCCATAGTCTCACTGGCTCCAGACGGGAGCAGTTGGGACTCTTGTGCGGTATTAACTGTAAAAAAAAAAAAAAAATACTATCAAGAAAACAAAAGTGAATTTCAAAATTGTAGATCTATTTAAAAATATAATACTTTCAATGATATTTGTTAATAGGAAGGCACTTCTAGTTTTTTTCTTTATTCTATGACTGACCCTGTATACTAACCGACATCTATCGGATAATTATATAACCATTATTATATATCTACACTAGAGCCATCTACATCCCATAGCCTGAACCATCACAGTTTGTTAGTTTTTTGTTAAATTCCAACATTCAACAACAATTTCCAACTTTTCGAAGGTAGTGGTACTATATGATATCCTCGATTCGGACAACTTTACAAGGCAGTGGGACAGGGAAGGGGAAAGAGATGCGGGTGGAAAAAATTGAATAATGTATAAAACTTCAATTTTTTTAGAAACACTTTTGTAATAACTTTTAGAGGTGATTCCCACCAATCATCGAAGAACGTAAGAAACGATAAGATAAGATATTCCCGCTAAGACGAGAGATCCTGTCGGATCGGATATATTTATCCGAGACACCATCTAGGTTACAAATCAATTATTTGATTTTTTGTGATAATTTAATAGGTAGTTGCCAAAAATACGGAAAAAAGTTAATCGAAGATAATATTGTAAATTCTGAATATGAAATACGAGATCGACAAAAATAACTAAAAAAATAAGAGGTCTCAATGGCAGAGTTGTTTAGAGGCGCTTGTCCCAGTAAGACGAGATATCCTTGCTTCAAGCCCCAGTTGCGACCGTAACCTTTTTATTTATGATATAAATATTGCAATTAATAACATCATGCTACAAGCTTCTAGGGTTTGTCATAAGATCGTGCAAACAGTTTACAAATCCTGAAGCAATGATGGCTATGTATAATTGCATTATAAGATCTAAAATTGAGTACGCCTCTGCTGTATGGGCCCCATACCAGAAAAAATACATTGAAAAATTGGAACAGATCCAAAAAAAGTTTCTGAGATACCTGTATATGAGAATGCATGGAGAGTACCCGCAATTCATGCATCATGAAGATCTGCTCACAGAAACGCATTGCCAAAGTCTCCATTCGAGGAGGAGTGGGGCCCTTGCAGTAACGGCGTACAAAATAATAAATAATTTAATAGATAGCCCATGCCTCCTGGAATGCTACAAGTTGTTTGTGCCAAACAACTACAGTCAGGGACGGTACCATGAACTTCTATGTATACCACATAGCAGAACGGACGTACTGTCTCGGCATAGCATGACACGAGGTATGGTGCTATTAAACAACGCTTCCAAAACTATTGATATATTTAACTGTAGCCTCGAAGAATTTAAGAGGTATTTAAGCGCGACAGATTACCCGCTATATGTATAAATCTTCTTTCTACTATTCTATTTCTACTATTTATCTATAAATGTGTAGTTTGTATCACATGTGTATTGTAAATGGACACACAGTCTGTAATACACAAAAAAAAAATAATAATAATAATATATAAAACATTTAAAGGCACCTAATTAAATTAGTGAAATTTTAATTTCTACCAATTCCAGTTCATTCGTGTCCGTGAGACTAAATCAAATTACCAAACAATTGTGAGGCTGTTCCCCATTTTATTAGCATCATCTATCACGCCAGGTCCCGCGGGGGCAGGCAGTTAAACATCGGAAAAAGTCCGTATACAATATTCGCACGGCGCGAGCATGTTATACTAATGGAAAAGCGAGTTGATATCACCTCCCCAAGTTAATTCTTCCCCGGGGGTTCACTTGCCCCTCTCTCCCCGTATTGTCTGTACGCGGCGTCAGAGAATGACAATACACCTTACGCATTTTTGCTTCAAGAATAGAGGAGAGTGGGATTAATATGAGCATTGTTTATGTTGATGGGTTTATCATTGATATGTTTGAGGGTGGAAATTCACTGTTTGGATAAGTGAATTGAGATGTTTGCGTCGATTACAGTGAGTATTGTGGAAATTGTAAGGTAAAGAAATATTTTTCCAAAAAAATAAATGATTTTTTAATTTTTTTCCTTATAGCTTAGATTGAATTTCAACCAGAAGAAAGAGTAGGTACCTACCTATTATTCAATATGTATGTATTTATGCACTTTATTGGACAATAATTTAAATTTTAAATATGTCTATTTGAATATATTTTTGTTTGTTTGACGGGGAAACTTGGAAGTGGAATTTAACCCCCTTTCCGATATCCGATCAAGCTGAAACTCGGTAAATAGACTTGCTGTCGATGACATTGTATTCTATTTGGTAGCAATCACGCACAACGACCAGTATTGCCAATTCGATTTTTAAATAAAGCTAGACGTCACCCGAAAAGGAGCTAAAAACGAGCTAAAAAGGAGCTAGAATATTGTTTAGCCTAAGTTAACCGAAAATGCGACGAAGAGCGAGTTAGATAAGTTACTTTTGTTTCCTAGGGAGGGGGGGGGGGTGTGGCGGCTAGAGAAATTCTGATGTAAAATCAAGTTTTTATTACAAATAGGTAGATGTAATAAACTAACCGGTCAATAAAGAAATGATCCTTAAGACCATGGGTCGGCAACCTGCGGCCCGCGAGGCATCTTGGTGCGGCCCGCAAGATTCTCGTCGCAACGCACGTGACGGACGATATCATACACAACGGAGTGAAAGGGAGCAAGAAAGGGAGCGAAGGGATAGCAAAGAGGGAGCGATTAACAAATCAACGTGACAGGTTTGCAAAGTGATACCATACTTAAAATGGCTTTTAAAGGAAAACTTACTTGGAGTTAAAATGGTTTGCTGAGCAAATAATTACTGTGTGGTAGTAAGTACATAATAATGTGAGCAAGCTTTTTCAATTCTGAATTATCGCGAAAACAAAAAGTGTTTTTTTTGTGTTTCTCGGTTATCGGGTTCACATTTAGAAGCAAAACTACCGACTTTACTTCAAAAATGCAAGCTAATATAAGAAACTTGCATGTCAAATACAACCACAAAAATGTCATTGATTTTATTAACTACAATAAATGTTGTAAACATATGTAATAAGCGTTTTATTTTTAAAATTAAAATATTTTAACAAAAATTGTAGGTTTTTTTAATAGCTCCACACAGGAGGTTTTTTTTACAATAGCTCCACATGTCATCTTAGGGAATGCCGTATTGAGGGTCATTTTAAGGAAGGAAAGGATTGGAAGTTCTGGGAAGGAAAAAGTGGGAAGGAATCTGGGTGTCAGTGTGTCCAGGAATGATGCATGTATGAATCAATCTTTCCAACTGCAGTGCAAGGCGATGAGTCGAGAGAGTCTGGCTGGAAAGGTCAAAAGGCCTCCCTCATTCAGTCTCTCGATCCGGCCCGCCATGCAGCAGATGGGCAGATGCATCCGTCGTCACCTGGACATACCTCTCCCCATTCATCCGGGCACCCCTACTAAGTCACCAAATATCACGTATACTTAATGACATGTGACCCAAGTGCGGCCCGCACTAATCCCCACGGTGTTTTGTTATTTCGCTGGTATATTTTTATAGAACAAAGCGACGCGAAGATAAAAACACGTCTATTCGGCCCGAATTCAGGAAGTCTACTGAGTTGGACAATGCGACGCGCTTTCGTTCCTTCTGCGGATCGCATAAGGCTGAAATTTGCAGTTGGGTAACGCCTCTTCAAATTGTAACTTTTCATTTGTGCATTTTGAATAAAAAGAGGACCAAATTATTTGAAAAGGAGCTAAGAAGCTAAACCACTTTTTTGGAGCTGATGTCCACATTTTGGAACTTCTGGATAAGGTACACGCATTTTTCTTAAAATTAAAAGAAATAAATTCAAATGAAGGCACTTAATAAGCGAAATAAATGTCGGTTTTAATAATCGGAATTTTGGCTAGGTTGGTAGCGCGGTTGAATACGATAACCGGGAATGGAGGTTCAAACCTCAGTCAAACCATTTTTTTGAAGTGAAACCTTTTAAAGCACCGATGTGATTTGAAACTTAAAAATGAAAAAATAACGAAACTAAAAAGAGACAACTACATACATCTGTATGATTTAGAATGCGATAGAATGAGATAGTATAATCGGTCTCCTCTTTGTGCGGTGCTTCGTAGTATCCCCACTCTTGTCTACTTTATTTTTCTGGAGGTTTCTCTTCTACCGCGTGTGAATTGCATACTCTGTTTTTTTTAATCTTTTTGATTATGTGTATTTTTCTTGATTGAATCACATCAGCTGATGTACAGAATGTAACAGCACGTATCCTGTGTGTTACCGTGCCGTTAGAACGAGATGGAGTGCGCATCACGTGAACCGTAGGCTGTAGTTGCGAGGTGTGATGGAAAAATATATTTTTGGCTTTAAATTGAAAAAAAATTACTTCTACATTTTTAACTATATATGATCTATGTGCCAATCATTCGGGTACGTGCTGTTACACCCTGAATAATATTAATATTTATTTATAAGAATATTTTGACGGCTTCCATGGTCGAGGGGTAAGGCTTGATTCGCATTCGCCGAGGTCGCGGGATCGAATCCCAGCGTGCGCAATTTTATGTTTCACAATTAATTCATTTAAAATAATGTGTAGTATATCTGCATATACGTTCCAGAGTGGGAGATACTCTCAGAATCGCCCTGGTGTAAGACCACCATTCAGAATTGAAACGTTGCTTGAAATGGCTTTAGCCGTGTTTGGTGACCAGATCTGAATAGCCAGACATTTCCCCACCTTCCGCTTCCACATCTCCTTCCCCTCCCCACTACCTTCAACCTCATAACATACCCCGATGGCGATGCCATAGTCTCACTGGCTCCAAACGGTAGCAGCTGGGACTCTTGTGAGGTATTCACATTTTAAAAAAAGAGATAATATTGTAATGGATGGGATACGAATGTTTTTTTTTTTTTAAAGTTTCTTTATTCTTTGAATTATTGTTTGTTACACAAATTGGTGATTTTTCGACCACCATACTAGGCACATGCCTGTGTTGTCCCAGTTAATCAAGTTCTAGGAAGACGTTTATGTAAACCTTTTCTAGGAGCAGATTATTTTTCACCATTTACCATCTGTCAATCTGCAATCAGGATGTGGCGGGTTCCAACCCCGGCGTGCGCAATTAAATTTTATTTGATTATTTTGTGTTATTTGTGCAGTAATCGTCATTTCTGTTTTATCCGAAATCTAAATCACAGCCGTGCTATAGAAGTTTCATTTCAAAAAATAATCAAGAATCATAATTCGCATTTTCCTCAATAGCTAGAAAAAATTCTCACAAAACATGAAACAAAATCTAATATTATAGATTCGTTATCATTTTAATATTTTCCAGTAATCTTATCGACACGGTCCGACGGACGATTCATCTCGTAGTAACTTGATTATCTCGTCAGTCCGATGATGCTTCAAGTGGCAGTGGCGAAAGCCACCCCCTCCCCCCTCATCCCAAACCTTCCTCCTTCCCTTCTCTGTCCGCACCGCACACCCAGCCGTCACTATGATCCCTTAAGTCCGATTCAGCAGCTTTAAACTGGGGGCTGTTAAAGTGTTTATTCAGAAGAGGATAGCAATTTTAAAAATATATGTATATAAAATGTTGACCGGACAACTCAAAATCATGATTCTTCAACACCCCCTTTGAAAAGTCGTTAAGATGAAGTCAAGCGAAATAATGCAAAATCATACAAAATCAAATGTTTTGGTTGAAAATTTGATCGTTTAGAAATATTATAGACGCCTAAATTACGACTGCTTTGAAATAACTGAGTAATTTTTGATAAGTCCTTTTGTATGTCTGAAAAAAATAAAGCATCAGGCCTTTTAAAAATACTTTCAAGTGTTAAATCTCCTACTAATGGATCCATTTTCAGTTAATGTTTCATTACATAATGTGGCAAATTAAGTTCCTTACAAAATAATCCGAAAACACTTTAATATTTGTGGCCGAATTTCACAAAATAAAATAAAACGTGAATTTTGGAGATATTTTTTTCCAATGATTAAAAAGAGGCGTTACCCAACTGCGAATTTCATCCTTATGTCATCTTCAGAAAGGCCGATAGCGCGTCGATAAGTCGTACTTAGTTGCCTCCCAGATTCGGTGGTGTGTGAACGTCTCTAGACTCCGCGTCGCTTGGTTCCGTGCAACCGATTATAAATTTCCTGGTTATTATAATAAACAATGCGTAAAAAAGGAGTTAATATTTTTTATAGGCCTTTAAGAAATCAACCTACGAAAAACAACTCTCAAATACCTTCTACAAACTTTCAAAAACTTTTTCTCGAGTATTTTTAAATCCCTCCCAAAAAGAGGCGTGGATTCTGTTGTCAAATTTCTCTAGTACTATTGGATCCCCTTAATACTGACCAAAAAAAATAGGTTAAATAGGTTAGGTTAGGTTATATGATGGGCTATTTTTCTTGACTTAACTTAACTTTTAACGACTTAAAAGGTTGTTGAAATTGTATGATTCTGAGTTTTCCTGAAAAAAACCCTGATGAAGACTTTAAAAACGACCCAGAAGACAAATAAAATACAATTTAATAACTTTAGTACGTCTGGGTACAGGACCCTCTAGTGAGGAGGACTAAGAAATACAAGATCTATAATTAAATTCACAGTTATATTTTGTATATACATTTTTTTATATAGTCGGTAAAATATAAATACAAATTTTTAATTACATAAAATATATGTAATTAATCAAACGTACTGCTGTGAGTCTGTGTGTAATGTAACTCTGGTTCAATGAACTGGAATTTTATGTGTCATTTTCAAAATTGGAACTGATGGTGTCAAGAATTCAAACCAATGATAAATTACCTATCTAACAAAAAATATTTTCATTGTCATTTTCAAAACAGATTCAAAAATTCAGATGAACGATCTAGTGCCTAACCTACGCACAATATAATGTTTTAACAGAAAACGGCGGAAAGGAACACGGGAGAGGGGAAGGCGGGGAAGGTGGAAGGGAACGTCCCAGGGGAACGGGGGACGGGAATCTGGACGCTTGGAAATAAGAATGGTGTCGGAGGGACGGGCGGGAGAGGGAGGGATTGGAATTTACATATATGTATATTAAGAGGAATATAAATCCTACAATATTTCGATTCTCATGCCATACAAAATTTAAAATCGCGCGTCGTGTCTGCATGAGGCAAGTAAGCGAAAAAGTTTTTTTTATTTATTTTGTGCATAATTTTACAAGAATGAAAAAAAGTTAGAACATACAAAACCTCAAAAACAGCCTTATCCATAAAGGGGTATTTAAAAAAATTGTTTCTTATATATTACTTCATAGTTAAGTCATGAAAAAACATTTTTTTAGTAGTTTACGCTTATATTTTTTGTTATGTAAATAATAATTTTATTGTAATTCCAATACATAGAAAAGCTAGTAAAAGCTTTAATTTATCCGTAGCATATTTTTTGATGTTCATAATGTAAACCGATTCGTCGTAAAGATGGATCTAAATGGTATCTAAATAGGATTTCACGTATAGCTTCATCTTAACACAAACGCTTTCTTTCTTTGAGTTACATCGCAACGCGTACCGGGTATTAAATAAATGTGAAAAGTACTTAAATTTGGACTTCAATTTTTTTATATGCCTTGAAATAAGCCCCTGGATTTATCAGGCGCGCAGAAGGTTGCAGAGGTCGGGTTGGTTGAACGGTTGCCAGGGACCGCGGCCGCTGTCATCGGCGCTCTCCCGTCCAATCAATCACACCACCAGCCAACCGACTCCCACTTCCTCCTCTTTCTACACCTCCCGGCCTCCACCCACCACCCACCCTCTTACAGCCTCTACTGCGCCACGTCATAATGTGGATTATCTAGGTGTGCGGTTAGCGAATGCTGAAGAACTTGTTAAATATATTGTATTGATCTTTTTGAAAATGCTTAAGATGAAGACTTACTAAATAATGTAAAATCATACAAAATCATATGCTTTTGTTTTGAAAATTTGATCACTCAGAATTATTATAGATGCTTCAATTAAATACAGCGTGTAGAACAAATTTTGGCCCTTAAAAATATCGGTCATTTTTTAAACAAGTCTTTTAATAAGCCTAGAAAAAAATAAAGTATTAGATCTATAAACAATACTTTCATGTGCAAACTCTCCGACTTATAAACCCCTTTTCGGATATGGTTTTTTTGTATAATGTGGCAAATTCAGTTTCTTTTATGATAATCGTAAAAAAAAATTATATTTACGCCAGAACTTCACAAAATAAAATAAAATATGCCTTTTCACGTTGTTATTTCACAATACGGCCGGCAGTCGACGAATTTGGATTTTCAAAGTGAACTCTACGCCGTGCACCATTGACCTAGATATACTTGGTCGAAGCCGTGCACCGAAGAACTTTTTTTTTTTTTACAGTTAATAAATACCACACAAGAATCCCAACTGCTCCCGTCTGGAGCCAGTGAGACTATGGCATCCCCAATCGGGGTATGTTGTGAGGCTGAAGGTAGTGGGGAGGGGAAGGAGATAGGGAAGAGGAAGGTGGGGAAGTACCTGGCTATTCAGATCTGGTCACCAAACACGGCTAAAGCCATTTCAAGCAACTTTTCAATTCTGAATGGTGGTCTTACACCAGGGCGATACTGATAGTATCTACCACACTGGAACGTGCCGCAAATATACTATACATTATTCTAAATGAATAAATTGTGAAATAACACAAATTAATCAAATAAAATTTATTTGCGCACGCCGCACTACTGACTAACTCCACCCATTTTCTGTCATTCTGCCCTCGGCCGGAGTGAGGAATAGACGTGTTGCTCCGCGTCGCTTGGTTCCGTGAAATCAATTTTAAATTTCCGTTTTATTACAATAAACAATGCGTAAAACAGGAGTTAATATTTTTTTCAGGCCTTTACGAAATCAGCCTGTAATAAAAAAAATTTAAATACCTTTTCCAACCTTTCCAAAAGCTTTTTCTCAAGTAATTTTAAACTCCTCCCATAAAGGGGCGTGAATTACGATTTCAATTTTTTCTGAACTATTGGATCGCCTTAATTTAAAATATCAAAGGGGCCTCTGTAGTTTCATTTAATTTTAAATGTTAGTAGATTTTAGTTTCACCGTGGTAACGATTTTACTTCATTAGAGGCCTTCGCTCGTTGAGAAACCGGAAACTGGTTGGCAACTCAATTCACGGCGCAACTTAACTTTGCGATTTTAGTCATTATATCAGCTTGTTTAACAAAAATATTTTTTATTAATCTTTTATCAATTATCAACCTTAGTATCCATCCATACTAATATTATAAATGCGAAACTGCTCGAGTTTGTTTATGACGCTTTCACGCATAACACAATATAAAGACTTTAATAATTCTTTCACCAATAGAAAGCTAAATTATATGCGCAGACTACAGATTGCATATGATGGTAAGCTCTGGCGTTATGAAATTATAAATATTAATATATTATATTTGTTATACGTTTTCTGTCGCTAACAAAAGCGAGTTTTTGCTAACGTCAGAAAAAAATCGTTTCCATGGAAACAATGTTGATATATTTTTGGGATCTATGCTGTTAGGCACTCAGTCTACTGATCACCTACTACTGCAGAAAATTTAAATATTAGAATTCGTTTTTTTTTTGGACAAGCTTGGAATAAATGTCAAATTTGAGTTCCTGTATTAAAAATATAATTCGTAACGATTATAAAGACTGAATGATAAATAGAGTATTTTTTTATTATATTAACGAACTTCCAAATATTTAAATAAAAATAAACATCCGAAGTGTTTGTAAGCGCATAAATTCCGAACGAATGAACAAAATTGGATAAGTAATTCTTTTTTTCTTTGAGCTATAGCATCATGAAATTTAGGTGGTAGGCGAGATGTTTGAAAACTGAATGTAAGGGAATGAATATATGGAATGCGGGAGGGGATGGTGGTGGGGGTGGGGGGAGATAATTGATAAGTGCAAGCGCTGCAGTAATTTCCCATAATACCATGCGAGCGAAGCCGCGGGGAAAAGCTAGTATAATAATAATTTATCAACCTCCTAAACCAGCCAGGTTCGCCAGCCTGATGAGACACCGGATCAATGGAGCCAGGATGCCGCTAATGGCCTCCGACAACACGGTGGTGACCGCAGCCTTCCAGCACCAAGCGCTACTCCTGAGTGAGCGTTGGACCCGAGCTCACCCAAGATGGATTATTTTTCAATTTTTTATATTGTTTATTTCAGGAATAAAAAAGGTACATTTTTAGTATTATTTTACCCGCCATGCTAGGGATATCCCTGTGTTGGGGCAGGTGAAATTAACAGTTTTGAAATATACATTGTGTGCTTGACAATAATGGTAATTCGATTATATAATTCAGATTAAGTTAAAAATATTTTACAAAGTATTTAACTTAAGAATATTTTACATAGTTTTTTAATTATGAAAATTGTACAGGGATTGTGGGAAATATGAAGGTATATTGGATGGATAGAGTGTAAAAGTATGGGTATTATGATTGAAATGTATTGCAGATGTAAGGTTACATAGCGTTTTTTCATGTTTTTGAAGGTAAGGATTCTAGAGTTAGATTTTTGTTGTTATTATTTTTTTTCTTTCTATTTATGTTCTTGTTCCTCTACTGGGTAATCACAAATTACTCAAAAACTTGACAGTTCGTGAGGCGCTACCGTGGCAACTTGTCAACCTCTGTGGTCCCGAGGCAAGACTCTCGACTCACAATCCGAAGGTCGCGGGTTCGAACCCGGCGTGCGCAAATAAATTTTATTTGATTAATTTGTGTTATTTCACAATTTATTCATTTAAAATAATATATAGTATATTTGCGGCACGTTCCAGAGTGGAAGATACTATCAGTATCGCCCTGGTGTAAGACCACCATTCAGAATTGAAACGTTGCTTGAAATGGCTTTAGCCGTGTTTAGTGACCAGATCTGAATAGCCAGGTACTTCCCCACCTTCCTCTTCCCTATCTCCTTCCCCTCCCCACTACCTTCAGCCTCACAACATACCCCGATTGGGGATGCCATAGTCTCACTGGCTCCAGACGGGAGCAGTTTGGGACTCTTGTGCGGTATTTCATATAAAAAAAAAAAATAAAAAAAACCTAGCAACTGAAACGCGCCGGCCACGACGTGTGACTGGTTGCGTCGCCCTTTACAACTGATCTTTAACAAGTTACCTGTCTATGAACCGGTAATGAAATTCGCAAGTTGCTTTCCTGTGGATAGCGATTGAGTTGCCCCATGAGCGGATGGACTTGTAGATTCATTTCTATAGATTCCTGTTTTATCATCTCCGCCATTTTTCTTTTTTTTTTAACTACTAAATTTTCCCTTCTTAAATTTGCAAACTCATGGGACAACATCTTGTGACCGAACTAAGTAGACCGAAATAATAGTAAGGGATTTAATAAATTATGATAAAATGTGATAGATACACCGAAACAAACCTTTGGTAGGCGAGTATGGGTAAGGCCGCCTCGGTAACCAATTATTGGATAACCAACACCTCAGTCGTAGTTCATCCCAAGTGGTTGGTGACTTAGCAGGGGTGCCCGGGTTCCTCGGATGAGGTGTGTTCAAACATGTAAATATATATATATATATATATAAGTCATCGAAGATGACGAGGAGTCAAGAAAATAACACTAATAATCTAAACGAAAATATGAACGAGAACAAGACACAAATAGAAAAAGATTACGGTCCCAACTGGGACCCGAACCCAGAACCTCTTGTCCAACAGGGACGGGCGTCTTTACCAATTCAGCCATTGCCACCTTCCATCAAACCGTCATAATCTCATAATTCAAATTTTAGAATTAAAATATTATCTTCGTCTAATTTTTCCGTATCATAGGCCTTTTCATTGGACACTGTCTTCCTGAGAACTGGTTTTATTGTTGTTATGGTGTCTTATAATATGTTTCAAATAGTTATATTTCCCAGTTGTGTGCGTAATTGAAGGCTGTATTCAACTTAGGAGCTATTGTTCTTTCAAATCTCAGTATCCTGGCAGTAAGCGAGAGAAAAGAATTTAATGACTATCAAATCAATCCATTCCAATCCCAATACATCTAATTTCGTATCTAACCGATAGATTTCAAGAAATCAATAATAAAAATAAAAGAATTGTTTCAAATCGACCTAATCGTCCTCTAAACGGTACGTTTATTTTTTAGACAATCATTGCAATCCAAGAAACATTTGGACAGTAATATTAACGTAAAAAATCTTCAGGATAACCCCTGTAATAATTATTATTGTAGATGTCCATAAAAAATGACGACTTCGATTATATAAGGGGGTAAGTCATTTTTTTTACTGAATCATGCTTATTTCAAGAATGTTATTGTTTGAGTTACGTGTAACGTGTTGGAGTTAGTAGTTAAACGTTACTTAAAGGTAAGCTATTTTTCCTTGCATATCTTTAATTTTTTCTTTTATAACGTAAATTTATATTAAACGCTGCGTGAGTTCGTACAGAGAGCTTTTATTAAAGAGAAAATATAACAAAATAATATTAAAAAATAATTGTTATATTATTATAATCACGGATATATATTTTTTTTACATTAACTCCACCCAGGAGGCCCTGAGGAAAATAATTTCTCTCAAGGCCTATGTCATCTGAGAGAGAGAGAGAGAGAGAGAGAGAGAGAGAGAGCAAGGAATGAACATTGGTCTTGAAGAGATCCGTGTTGTAGGAGGTAGGAAACACAGAGGCCGGCAAATCATTCCATAGCCGAGCTGTTAAACTTAAGAACGAGCCGACAAAACGACCCGTTCTCATGTGACAAATGTCAACCGTGTACATATATTGGGCGCGCGTTTGGCGTGTCTCGACTACGCACCGGTGCCGAAGGGATCAATGACGCTGGTTCCTCAAAGCATCTTCCATTGAAATACCGGTAGAATAGGAATAGCATTCCCAACCGACGCCTGTGCTCTAAAAATTGCAATCCGTTCGTTAAGGTGGGAGAATCTATCAAACGGACCGCCCGTTTCTGCAAAGAGTCGAGGGTATTTTTTAAGTATTTTGGAGCTCCAGACCAAAGGTGGCTGCCAAATTCAAATGCGTACAGGGTTAGCATTTGTGTACAGTTTGCCCAGTTTTTGCTAGAGGCTAACTTTACTCTGGCTTCGATGGAGCCCCCGTACCTTAGCAGGTCACTTATAGTTACACCAAGCATATCAATGAAGGGTCTGTTCGGAAGATTGCTTCCGTTGAAGGAGACTATATTTTCATTTCGATCCCTTTTAGACGTAATCAGACATGATTTGACATGGCGCGTAATCTCCGAATAAGGTCTGGAGGCTGACTATCTCTAGTGACTTATCTAGCGACCCAAAATGGACAAGAAAATATCTCGCAGTTGATTCCTTGGAATTAAGCCCTAGGACTGTCTGCTGGATCTCTGCCGTCTCAAGGCCGTGCAGCCATTTTTACAGGGCTGCTGATGGTACATCCTACGGTAGGTAGTGGAAAGCCGCCCGCAATTAGCTGAAGTGTTAATTGGGTAACCAATACGGTTGCTACGGTGTCTTACGTTCTATGTCTTATGCCGTTTTAGGTGTGAGCGAGAAATAATTCGAGCTCGCGCGGTGTCTCTCGTTACAGTTTTTAAATATCGACATTCTTACTTGAGCAGATAGATTATCAATTTCGTTAGCCTGTCTAAAACATAGGAATCGAAATGTATTTTGTAATTTGACGACACACTTGACGATTTTCGGGGCCTTATTTCCAATTGAAAATCCAGTTATCATTAATTACAAAATTGATTGTTATCAATGCTCTTGAGACATCAACATAAATTAAAGACTTAGGCATCACCTTTCAATCATTTGTTAACCACATAACAGAAATCTCCAATAAGGACTTAAAAATATTGGGATGTATAACTAGGCTAACTAGAAATTTAAAAAATATAAATGCATTAAACTGTTATTTTTTGCCTATGTTAGAAGTCATCTTGAGTACAATTCTCCCGTCTATAATACTCATATATAAGCTGTTGAAAGAATAAAAAACAAATTCTTACCTTTTCTAAATTTCAAAATGGGTATTCAAGCAATTACGTTGAACTACAACATTATTTTAAATGATATGAATATACTCAATTTCTCTGAAAGAAAAATTTTCACTGACTTAGTATCTCTGTTTAAAATTCTAAATGATTTAGTTGAGTCCGATATTGCTTGAATTGATAAACTTCGGATTCCACAACGTAATACTAGAAGTCAGGATTTATTTCAGTGCAGAAATTCTGGGACTAACTACCATATCTATTCGTCTTTGCCCAGAATATTAATGGAGGGAAACAATTATACCAAGTCAGTGGACATCTTCAATTTATCTTTTAATAGATATAAAATATTGTTACTGACGCAGTTCAGTTATTTACAATAAAAACTGTATATTTCTTACTATTTATATGAAAAAGCTCCGAAAAAGGGCGTCAGTTAATAAATAAATATATAAGATGAATAAATAATAAAATGGTGTTCATTCACATAAGACATTTCAACTCCTAGGCCACAGAGAGGCCAAATAAATTCACATAAGACATTTCAACTCCTAGGCCACAGAGAGGCCAAATAAATTCACATAAGACATTTCAACTCCTAGGCCACAGAGAGGCCAAATAAATTCACATAAGACATTTCAACTCCTAGGCCACAGAGAGGCCAAATAAATTCGTTGTCTGTTTCAAAAATAATTTCGGTATTTGGAAAAGTTGATTAATTTCAGCCGAAGAAAGGGAAAATTGACCTTACTTCTGGGAAACTAAACATGCTCACTTTTATCAGTGTATCTCTTCAGTTGTGTATAACTTAATTATATTGATTTAATTTAAAGAATATTTGGTGGGAAAAACGCGAAGGGAGGAAATCGTCAATTTAGGAGGCGGGTATGGGTACCGCCACCCCGGGAACCATTTGTTGGAAAACCAGCACCCCTGCTTTAGATCACTCTAAGTGGTTCACTACGTTTGATGCCTTAGCGGTGGATGCGTTTGCCCACCTACAGCGTGGAATCGGAGAGACTGGTTGAGGGAGCCCTTTGAACCTCTCCAGCCGGACTCTCTCGACCCGTTACTGCACCGTAGTAGAAAGAATGGATTCATACGACCCACAGTTTCCTACCCAATTCTCATTATTTTTTCCTTCTAAGAACTTCCTCTCCTTCCTTCTTAAAATACCATACACACAGCATCTACAAAGATAGATGACACAGACATAGACACAGAGGAAATTTTTTCCTTAGGGACTCCTGCGCGAAGCTAAGTAAAAAAAAAAAAATCACACACACACACACACACTAACCCCCGGCAGATTTCTACCCACCTCTCAAATTTTTAACCTTCCTAGAACTTCCCCGTCTCTCTTTCCTAATAAAGACCTCTACACAGCATCAAAGATGACATAGACCACGCGGGAAACTATTTTCCTTTGGGCTTCCTGTGTGGAGTTAAAGTCAAAAAATGATAAAAATAACGCCGAAATAATTTGTTTAGCATGACTAAATCGACTTGCCCGGCTATAATTCTGAACCCTGAACATCACCAGTCGGATATGATTGCCTTCATTTATGGGTCTCTAAAAAAGTAAGGGGTAACCAATTTAAAGTATCGCGGCCTTTGTTCCCAAAGCCTTCGTGTCCTGCAGGGGTGTAATTTAGTGTCGGTAGATTGGGGCCCGTCCCGCGGCCCGCGACCCGCTGCCCGCGCTACTAAATGTCGCTGCCAATTTACCACGAAACACTTTGGGAAAATTGTCATTTCGATTGTAGTCTAAACGAAAAATATTAGTCGTCGACAAAAAAATGTCACTCTAATTTTCGTGGATACGATTGTTGGACAGGGCCGGTTTGGTAGTGAAAAGTAAGCTATCTCTTCTTCTACAGTCGTCCTTTCTTTTCTTTCTTCTGTTCATTTTGAACCATTTTGTTAATTGAATTATTTTCTTAATCTTATTGTTATCTTAACTCTGTTATTTTCTTAACTTTGTTATTTTCTTAAGTATGTTATTTTCTTGATTATTTTTTCTTTATTTATTCATTGTTGGTTACATAATAGGATTTTTTGACTACTATGTTAGGCACCTGCGTGTTGTGATGGTCGATTGCATTTATTATCTT
This sequence comes from Glyphotaelius pellucidus, assembly GCA_936435175.1. Classification (NCBI taxonomy): domain Eukaryota; kingdom Metazoa; phylum Arthropoda; class Insecta; order Trichoptera; family Limnephilidae; genus Glyphotaelius; species Glyphotaelius pellucidus. The sequence goes on along the minus strand of OW386558.1, from coordinate 23,976,418 downwards.
TACGCTTATTATCTTAACTTTGTTATTTTCTTGCCTCTGCTATTTTCTTAACTTTGTTATTTTCTTAAGTGTGTTATTTTCTTGATTATTTTTTTTATTATTCATTCACTGTTGGTTACATAATAGGATTTTTCGACTACCGTGTTAGGCACCTACCCGTGTTGTGATGGTCGATTGCATTTATTATCTTTACATTTATTATCTTAACTTTGTTATTTTATTAACTAGATTACTATCTTAAGCGAATCTTTACCTAATTTTTATTATTTTCTGCTAATTATATTTTATTCTTAACTATGTTATGTCCAAACTTTGTTATTTTCTTTAATCCTTGTTTTATGTACCTACTTGTAATTTAATATATTATTAGATGTGTATTACAACTTATAGTCAAGAATGTTGTGATGAATGGTGTGATCACCTGTGATTGGAATCATCGCTCCAATCATATTGAAAATGTAAATTAAACTAATAATTTGAAACGCAATCAGGTAGAAATGCTAAGAACTTTTTTCCATAGAAAAGCTAATAGTTTGCACAGAAATGCACAAAATAATTTGCAAGGCAGATAGAAACACTACACCTTTAAATTTATACGACGAGAAAGCCAACATTTTTTTTAATACCAACCAGGAATTATTGGATTATGGTCAAATAAAATTATTCACGCCAAACACTTCAATTATCTCAACCAAACGTACGAGCATGTTGACAAACTTTCGTCAAACAAATGGTTGAGTATTGGAGAATTGAGCGCTGAAATAGAAGAATTTATGCTTACCATTCAAGATAGAGTCATTAATACTAAAAATTATAGGAAGTATGTAATAAAAGATACAAATCAAATTGATGATTTATGTAGAAAATGTTTGGCTTTTCCGGAAACTATAGAACATATTATATTGGGATGTTCTGTATTAGCACCGTCCGAGTATACATTTAGGCACAATCAGGTTTTAAAAATAATTCACCAAACTTTGATAATTAAACATAACTTGATTGACTGCCGTAATGTAGTACTATATTATGAATACGAACCAAATTAATTTTTAGAAAATGAATTTTATAAAATATATTATGAACTAAAAACTATACTATCAGACAGAACTGTGGCGTTCATTCAATTCCGTGTACACCACCAGGACTATCTGCCGGTGGCTCCACTCACCGAGTCACCGCCGTTCATCTCCGCAACGCGCGTCGAGCAACGGCCTGGACGATCAGGTCCTCTCCGCAACGAGCGTCAAGCAACACTCTGGTGACCTGCAGGCCCGTGGCCTGCTCCACCACAGCATCTCCGACCTGCATCACTCATCATGACCGTGCACCCGCAACGCCTCACTCTACGGCACTTCGACATCTTCATGTTACACCGCACCGACCTCAGCTACGTAGCTCATGATACAATAAACGACTGGACTCGCAAGTTTGTTTAGCATGACTAAATCAACAACCAACACGGATGCCTTTCATTTCCCTCACCGTCTCCGTCGACACGCGGAGTCCGTTCCCTCAGAACAATTAGTCATAATAGACCCGATATAGTTTTACATGACAAAATTTAAAAAAATAACTTGTATCATTGATGTCGCTATTCCAAATTTCTGTTATATTCAAAAATCTGTTTCTGAAAAAAAAATTAAATATGCAGATTTAGGAAATGAGATAAAAAAAACTTTGGCATTCTCAGACTATAAAAGTATTACCATTTGTTATATCGGCTACTGACATTATATCTAGCTCTCATTCAAAATTTTGGCTTTTTACATTTGTCAAATAATCTATATATAAAAATGCGAAAATCAGTCATGTTAAATAATACGAAAGATTTTTAAAATATTTATATTGAGGGATCAGTATTTATCGGTCCAGTTAGGAGTTCTATCGAGTCGAACCCTCTGATATGAAAATATTTTCCCATTTGGTCTCTGGTAGGTTGACATGTTGTTCTTGAATTGTTTTGTATTTATTATACTTATATAGTGCAATTGCATAGCGTGGATTGACTAGATGATCATTTGTGAAAAAGTGTGGAAGGGTTAAGTTTTTCCTGTGGGGAAGATTTAACCCGGACATAAAGTCAAAAAAACAATAAAAAAAATGTTGATGTATTATTCTGTTGGCAAAAATTAATAATTATTATGATGTTCAAGCTCGACATTTTCCTACCAAATCCCCCCTTTTCATATGATGCAACCCACCGTAAAATAAAAACAAGCAAAAGTACAAAACGTCACTCGCTTACAAAACTTTGGTCATTATCTCTCGCGCTAATGAAAATAAATATATAATGACATTTGGTAGACTAATCTATCTCCAAAGCTTCGGTGGTTTCAGACATACGATTTACTAAATTATACTCATCAAATTCTGTTGTATTTCGTCGTTTTTTACACTCTGCCTAAAAGCATATGGCTGTAATTGGTGACATTTAGAAGACAATATTTTGGTATCATTTCTTCTGTTCATATAAGTTCCATTTTGTTAAACGGTAGCTACGACGTTCAGGCTATTAGGATTGGATATTAACCTTCTTGCCAAGCAATTGCCAAGGTTCCAATTTTCTTTTAAGATTAATGAGGTAACCGAATATGTTACATAAAAAGGTTTCTCTCTCCAAAAATATTTGGTGAACACTGAAGAATATTTCAAAATAAGGGTGCACATTTTAGAATTCAGGAAAAACTTACATTTCGACACCCAAAACGCAATTCAAAAGGCTTATCTTTTTAGCATTTGATGTATTTTTAATCATTGGAAATAATAATAACATCTCGCTACAGAAATAGAATCTGCTTAAATTGTGTTCTTGAATTTCCCATTTAAGGTGATCCAACAGTGCAGGAAAAATCGAAATCGGAATCCACGCCTCTTTACGGGCGGAATTTAAAAATACTTGACAAGACTTGAGAAAAAGCTTTTGGAAAGGTTTAAAAAGGTATTTGAGAGTTGTTTTTACAGGTTGATTTCTTGCGCATTGTTTAATGTAATAACAAGGAAATTTAAAATTGATTTCACGGAACCAACCTTCGCAGGCGGGGCAGAGCTGAAACAAAATGGGTAAGACAAATGATATTTCTTACGTCGATGGCATAAGGTTCACTTTAGAAATCCAAATTCGTCGAGTACCGGCCGTCTTGATTGACGTCAAAATTAACAAGGCGAAAATGAATATTTTATTTTATTTTGTGAAGTTCAGGCAAAAATATCAATTTTTTTTGCAATTATTATTAAAAAATACTAAATTTGCTACATTGTACAATAAAACCACAACCGAAAAGGGTATGTAAGTGGGAGAGTTTGCACTTGAAAGTGTTTTTTATAGACCTAATAGTTTATTTTTTTTCTAGGCTTATTAAAATACTCGCTTAAAAAAATTAACGATATTTCAAAGGTCAAGATGTGTTCTACACGCAGTATTTAATTGAAGCATCTATAATACTTCTAAGCGATCAAATTTTAAAAACAAAAGTACATGATTTTTTATAATTTTGCATTATTTTGTATGGCTTCATCTTAATATGGAAGTAACAAGGGAAATAATCCAGGGATTAATTCCCTTTCAATCCGAATACTAGTTTTAATAAACAATAACTAGTATAATTACCAACGTATTATTGAATAAATCATTTGTAGGTGCTTTCAGAGTCGCTTGAAGCCATTAGTTGTACTGCAGCAAATTCAAATATGCGGTGTGGAACGGACTTCAAGCTACGTCATGACGTTTTAACCAATCATCCGCTCTACCCCCTCGACGAGCTAACCTTGTTAAATATATGTTATGTTCTACGAACCTTGGGTCTTTGGGTTATGTCGCCTGCTATCCGATACCGATCCAGTGGGTCGACGGCTTTATATCGGTGTGGTTATTACAAAATAAAAATTATTAAAAAATTAGAGTGTGTAATTCACACGCGGTAGAAGTGAACTAGAAATTCGGTAGATGTCGCCTTCTTTTCTTTTACCTGTTTATTTTAAAGTGGTTTGAAGGTTGGATATTTATTTAAAAATAAAAATGCTTATTTTTTTGGATTTCGTAGGATTCGAACTCCGTTCGCTCAATGAGTGTCTCTCTGGCCGCTTGGATTTGTCCGGCGCCTTAGCCGCTATCGAGCAGAGGTGTAAATTTAGCGCACTATATTAGAACCGACGACCCGTCATATAAAAATTACGAGTGTGCTTTAGATCACACGACTGAAGTAAAACTTCTATGAGAGAAAGAAAATGTGCACTGCTATCTCTTGCTCCTACAGTGTGATACAAACAATAGGCCCGTATTGTGTCTTAGATATACGAAACGTAACTGGCTATGAGAGAAAGAGGGAAAGAAAATGTGTGCTCGCACCTCTCTCTCTCTCTTGCCCCTACAGTAATATACGAAACGTAACTCTCTCTCTCTTTCTCTTTCTATCTTCACTAACTTATATCTCCCTCTTAACTTCTGTTCGCCTCGCCCGACACTTTTCGTAACGCTCTCGTCACGCATTCACCAGCTTACTTCCCAAGTCAAGCGTGCGTAAAGAAGTTTTACTTCGATAAATTTTAGTGACTAATTTCTGTTTCATCCGAAATTCTAATCACTAACGACGCTAAAAAAGTTTCACTTCAAAAATAATGATTTCGCTTTGTCTCCAACGAGTTATTTTGCAACGATTGTGTATAGGATGTACGAATCTACTTAACATTATCGTATGGTTAGAAGCTACATTACAAACTTAAACGTTTAACCTAAAAATTAGTGTCCGTATTGCTTATTTCTATGTAAGCGGAAACCATTAAAATTACAATCACAGGTCACACGCTAGCGTTAGCAGTTAGCCGAGTCCTTCCACTTTTTGTTCTCATTCTTACGAAACTTTTTAAGACGTAAAAGGAATGGATAACTCCAATGAAATAATTATTTTTCTAATGTTTTGAACAGACCTGATATCTATATATTTCATCATCATCTTCATCCCCTTATCCTATTCGGGTCGGGGACCCATTGTATCGAGACGGCTCCTCCATACGTCTCTGTCTTGTGCTGACTGTTCGGTCTCCGTCCATGGCAGTCCCATCCTCTCCTCACACAGTTTCTGAAGTTGCCTTGCCCAGCTGTGTCTGGGGCGGCCCACTGGACGTCTACCCTCTGGAATCGCACTTAGTACCTTCCTCGGAATTCGGTCATCAGGCACTGTTAGTACATGCCCAAGCCACCTCAGTTGCGATTTTTCTATGAAGAGTAGCAGTGGTTCAATGTTTAGATCGTCTCGGATCGTCGAGTTTCTTATATGATCCCATTTCTTAACCCCCGCCACTATCCATATATATAAAAATAAAAACATGCATAGGGGTATACGAGTTCGAAACTTTCACAATACCTTCTTTCAGTCCTCGCGAAGGTTTCTGGATTATTACAATCACATGACAATATGTCTGAAAAGTTTTTTTAATCATTTCAAAATCTCTTACAAAAACTGTAAAAAATGTTGAGAATGACATTTTGGAAGCCATCGATTGTTAATTCAAAATGCAATTTTCAAAACTCTTTCAATCAATGAAATTATTTGAAGTACTCGCCTTATACTTTGAATCTAATCAATAATTATAGATATTTTAAATTGGTACCTATGTTAAGTACCAAATTTGATTGATTGTTCTTATAATATTCAAAAAATAATATTTGTAATATTAAATGAGAATTTGAATAAAAACATTGTAATAGGTGGCACACGAGCTGTTTGAAAACTGAATGTACTAGGATTGAATGTGTGGAACGCGTGAGGGGGGTTGGCGGGACCGGGGAGCGGGAGAGGAGAGAGGGAAGGCGGGAAAGGTGGAAGGGGAACGCTAGAGGGGAAGACGCGTTAACCTTTGCCGCTTCCATCAAGAAATCATCCATAAAAAATACACACGAAATTCATAATTTTTGAGATCACCGTGACCGTTTATTGTCGTTTCATACTTTACAAATATGCCATTCGAAATAATGCAAAATCATACAAAATCATGCATTTTTGTTTTGAAAATTTGATCGATTAGAAGTATTATAAATGCTTCAATTAAATACAGCGTGTAGAACATATCTTGACCCTTAAAAATATCGGTAATTTTTTTAGAAACTCTTTTAAATAAGCCTAGAATAAATAGGTCTCTATAAAACACTTTCAAGGGCAAACTCTTCCACTTATGTGACAAAATCAGTTTCTTTTATAATATTCGCAAAAAATTATATTTACGCCCGAACTTCACAAAATAAAATAAAATATGCATTTTCTCGTTGTTATTTTGGACATCAATCTATGCTGTTAATCACTTTTCGTGTCCATAGTTTATTTATTTTCATTTTACCAATTTATTCTTCCACCTCTTCTAAAATTTCACCTATTCTAAGCATTACAATATGCTTAATTAGCGTATTTACTTTGCTTCGTAGCAGCCCGTCAAACGCCGTCATCTTGCAACGGGCGGCGGGCACAAATGTACTCCACTTGAAAGTAATGCGAACGAATTTCGGCGACCCAAGTAGCAAGTGTACTCGCTACTTGATTTACTACTTGATCAATCTGAAGAAGCCATTACGGTCATGTCAGTCGGTGAAAGAATGTCGATCCAGGATTTTTTTTTAACCAATTACACAAAAAATTGGGTGCACCGAAAGAACTTTAATTTATCAATTAAGTCATCGCAAATAAAAAAACTTATCTAAAAATTTCCTTTAGAAGATCTGAACGTTCGTGAAAACGTTACCTTTTTTGGTTTTCTGTGTTAAAAAAATTATCAATGCTTTATTTCATTGAATTTATTCCACCATGATATAAAAGCTCCTTGGTTTTGATTGTCAGTTGAACCGTTTATTTGTGAAACTTCTGTCAGTTGTAATAAATATAATTGGCTGTCAGCTTCATACCGTGTTCCCGTCCTAGTCCTAGTCCCATAGTCCCGGGTCTGACAGCACACTGTTGGTACAGGTCCGGTTCTAATTAATATTATAATAAAATATTTAAAATTTCTTGATAGCTACGCGATTAGTCGTCAATTTACAATAATGAATCTTGAAGTTTTAAAGGCCGGGAAGGGTCGATTGTTTTACCCAAGGAATACATTCTTTAATTTAAACATTTAACAATGGGACGTTGAATCTCTATTACTAATTGTGACTGTTGATTGTAAAACGGAATGGTATCAAGCCGACAGAAACAGACGGAGTAATTTACGCGGCGTAAATTACGCCTTAACGCCGCGTACTTTCGGCGTACAGCAGAGCGTAAATTTCAAGTCCAATGTCCTCCCATAATCTTGCCTTCATAGAACTATTTGTATATGCACTGTTCCTCATTTCATACAAACAATAATGTTTCCGGACACATTCAATTAATTTTTCAATAATCATTTTTATCACAGTCGAGCAAGAACGCCCGGCGTAAAATAAAATCTTGTAAAAAAATACAACGCGACGTATTAACGCCGCGCTAGAGCGTAACGTACTGGTATGCGCTCGCTCTGTTTGACCGGTTTAGACAAGTTCAGTACAACACAACGCGGCGTACAGTACGCGGCGTATTTTACGTCGTACGCCGCGTAAATTACGCGTTCTGTTTGACGAGACCTTTAATTGTAGTAACGACTAGCTCTACTAGGACCACTTCCATTTTCCACCTTTCCACCGCGGGGGATGTTTTACCTGTTTTTAGGGCACGAATCTGGTAAAATACGGTTGCCAGATGCTCTATTGAAGATGGAAGCTGCCCAGGTCCGGACGCCGGGGACTTCCCAGCTCCTTTTACCATAACCTCCTACTGGATTTGGGGTATATCCGTGAGAGACGCTTGGGTCCGCCTCTTCAGTTCAGGGCGGAACTGCGCCGATAGAAGACTTCGGATTTTCGCACCCTTCTTCACTTGGTTTTTCAAACTACTCACTTAGCTAACTAGAATCTCATGTGAACATTTCGGTCATAGAGCAAGTGTTTCTAATTCATAGAGTAATTGCTCTAGGCCACTCTAGGGGAATTGTATGCAAGCTTAACAATATATTTAACTTCTATTCTACTATTTAAATCGGGTATTAATTAGATGTTAACCCATCTACTAATCCGATCTGTTGAAATTTTGAAAGAATCAATTTAGTAATATCATTTATTAAAATGCATTGAATACTTAATTTCATAACTACATTTATTTATTACTAGCTTTTCCCCGCGGCTTCGCTCGCATGGTATTACGGGAAATTACTGTAGCGCTTGCACTTATCAATTATCCCCCCCCCCCACCCCACCCCCATCCCCTCCCGCATTCCATATATTCATTCCCTTACATTCAGTTTTCAAACATCTCGCCTACCACCTAAATTTCATAATGCTATAGCTCAAAGAAAAAAAGAATTACTTATCCAATTTTGTTCATTCGTTCGGAATTTATGCGCTTACAAACATTTCGGATGTTTATTTTTATTTAAATATTTGGAAGTTCGTTAATATAATAAAAAAATACTCTATTTATCATTCAGTCTTTATAATCGTTACGAATTATATTTTTAATACAGGAACTCAAATTTGACATTTATTCCAAGCTTGTCCAAAAAAAAAACGAATTCTAATATTTAAATTTTCTGCAGTAGTAGGTGATCAGTAGACTGAGTGCCTAACAGCATAGATCCCAAAAATATATCAACATTGTTTCCATGGAAACGATTTTTTTCTGACGTTAGCAAAAACTCGCTTTTGTTAGCGACAGAAAACGTATAACAAATATAATTTATTAATATGTATAATTTCATAACGCCAGAGCTTACCATCATATACAACCTGTAGTCTGGGCATATAATTTAGCTTTCTATTGGTGAATGAATTTTTAAAGTCTTTTTGTTGGTTAATGCGTGAAAGAGTCATAAACGAACTCGAGCAGTTTCGCATTAATAATATTAGTATGGATTTTAAAAAAAAACATTCCTGAGTTACGGATAACCTGACAATATTTGAAAATCTCCCACTACCACCACAGTAAGCGTAAATATTGCTTGTGTCGGGATAGAGGACTTATCCAGCCGAGGAATCGAACACGCGACGCAAATGCGACGCCGACTGACAGAATTTACCATATAAACATTCTATACCTATAACTGGCAGATATAACACTGGCTCAGCCGGTAGGTACTCAGTTCAGTCTCACAACTTCCCTCAATATTAAACATCATAGTTCACTGGCTCTGGACAGTTGGGGTCGGGAGCAGTTGGAATACATTTACAGCATTCACAATTTTTTTTTTTTAATTTAGATACATCTCAATGCAATGCAATACTTTCGCGTAAATTTGAATAAGGCGTGCAATCTCGTGATCTTGAGCGCCCCCTGAATAAATTACCTGTAAATTCTTTAACCGGCCCTGCAATCTAATACCTTGAATATAATAAGTATTCAAGGTGTGTATATATGGTATATGGTTGATATTATATCGATTGATGCTTATTCTACTCACGCCATTCACTTGAGCAAATTCGATTAATAATTTATATACAAGTATAATTGTCTTCTGCGAACGTGTTTATGTTCTCGGGAAAATCAGAATTTTGAGCGTGGGCATTCAATTTGAATCAATTTAGTTAATAATTAGGATTGAAGTAATTGGAAGAGGAATCAAATGTTAATTTTTTCATGAGTTTAACCCTGAATCATATATGAATCTAGTTGTAGTAGAATCTAGTAATCTATCTTGATTAACGTGGGTAAAGATCAAAGTGTTTTTTTTTTCAAATACTTTCATTACTGAGTTAGTGGGACTACATCACCCAAATTTACAATTGGGGAACAAAAGAGTAAATGCGGGAATACCGCATTTAAGAAAAGTAGTTCTGCGCTTGTGTTAAGACACTAACTCTTAAAATAGTTATATTAGCACCTATTAGGCTTATATGCAAGTAGTTATAATGACTAATAAATTGTGTCCAAAAATGCCATTGTTGTGAAACTGCGATCTTCAATGCAAGAAGGCATAAAATGACTACACGTGCACCTATGTACGTCATTTGCACTCACCCTCCACTTATTGAAATCAGGTCAGTTGGAATCGATCTTTCAAGAAATGTGGGGAAAAAATATACAGGTTGGAATTGATTGCGAAAGTGAACTCCTAGTGCAGCTACGCGCATGGCACTTTCAAGCAAAAAATCTAAGCCCCCATCGAGAGTCCTAGGTCTAATAACAAGAATGTTCTAATTTCACAAAATATAATATGAATGTGATAAATTTACGGGAACAGTTTTTTGACATTTTTTTTATATGAATACCGCACAAGAGTCCCAACTGCTCCCGTCTGGAGCCAGTGAGACTTGGCAGCTCCAATTGGGGTATGTTGTGAGGCTGAAGGTAGTGGGGAGGGGAAGGAGATGAGAAGAGGAAGGTGGGAAGTACCTGGCTATTCAGATCTGGTCACCAAACACGGCCAAAGCCATTTCAAGCAACTTTTCAATTCTGAATGGTGGTCATACACCAGGGCGATACTGAGAGTATCTTCCACTCTGGAACGTGCCGCAAATATAATATATATTATTTTAAATTAATAAATTGTGAGATAACACAAATTAATCAAATAAAATTTATTTGCCATGCCGGTAATCGATCCCGCGACCTTCGGAATGTTAGTCAAGAGCCTTACCGCTGGACTACGCCGGCCGTCAAAAGACGTGACAACGTCTTATTAATCGATGAACGCCGGCTGCACTCACGAAAAAGCATGACTCATTGTCACGTTCCGCCTGAGCTGAGCGTGCAAGCGAGAGCGCGGAACAAGCGTTCGGCTTGTGACGCGCATATCTCTCTTCCACTCCATCGTTATCATAAGATGTTATCACGTAAAATCCGTAAACAGATTTTACAGAAAACCATTTTTTTCTTTTTTTGTATGAGTACCAAAATCCAAAACGTAGACAGCTGAAAATTTCATTTTTGGCCGCAACAAATATTCAGTTGAACCCCAGGTTGGTCATGCCTGGTCTAGTGCGATTTTACCGAACTGACAATGCATGTAAGGACCTTTTCTATATTTTCAAAACCTATCCGTCCTGCATCAAGGCAAAAATAACTAATTGTGAATAGAACTGATATTATGATGTATTATGTTTGTAAAATGTTCAAATAGTATAAATACCCTTGCATCTGCGTGGTTGAATTTCAGAATCCGACTTCGATTGTCTATCTGACGCCAAGCCTTACGCGTCGCGCCACAAATAACATCTGTGTTCGTGGAATTTCAAACAAAGCTACCGTTGTAATTTGGATTTTAATCACCACCACACTGAAGCAACTACTAACTACAAATTCATCTACCATAGTTCTCAAAAAACACATAAAAGACTGGATCAAACAACAAGGTATTCAATTTACTCAAAAAATTATAACACGTAACCAAACATAACCCATCCCAAATATAAAAAAAATATAATTAAATAAACTTTGTTTCGAGACAGAAAATATTACCACAATATCCGTGATTATACCATTGGCGCGTGGTCCATGGAAAAAATATATCTACCGTTCATCGAGACAATTATTTATCTTACTCATAATCTAGATTCTAAGAACAACTGTATATATAGATCCACACCGAAACTAATCTTTTAATTTATGTGTATGATGCTGCCGACATGGGTCGACCCACAGTGCCCTTCTTGACAATATCAAGGAGGATACGGTGTTTCTACTTAGGTCGACAGAATAGTACTTAATCCCAAACATGGGAACACCTCAGCACAGGTTCGCCTAGTGAGGTGTTCACAAAATACTACGACTAACCTATTTACATACAGTTACGGATCATTAACATTTTTTTTTCTTATTACTAAACCTATTATCTATGTAAACTATGTAATAATTTGTAAAGTGTATGTACAAGAATAGAAATAAATAGAATAAAAAATAAAAAAATTTGAGGATCTGTTTTTTTTTTGTTATTTATTTATAGCTCTCTCAATTATACTTTATTATTATTTTTCTTTCTTTCCTGTGTTTCTTTAATTTCGATTCAATTTTTAATTTCGATTCTGTCCCATATTTACTCTCATATATAAATACCTGTGTTTTCAATGTATGTACTTATACTCTTTGTGGGATGTGTGGGATTGCACTCACCTCCCCACATCCTGGAATAAAACCATTATTTATTTATTTATTTAAAAGATGTCGCTGCTTTCGTCAACAGCTCGCATGAGGACGTTTCCCCCCTAGGTATATGTACTACGGATTTATAGAATTAGTATCTTTCGGATATGGAAAAATGATACCTACTTGACGAGTTGTGATATATTACATTATTACATACGACCTCATTGCGTGTCTCGGTTACTTTGTCTCGGGCTGTCACTGGATCACAGTGGATCCGGGGAACTGGCTGTTTTTGGAACCAGTTCCTATCGGATTTATAAAATGGTCACCAACGCTCAAACTGGGCAAAGCGAACTAAAAGCCGCCCGCAGGGCCTAGAAGAAAAAACCTGCGAACCGGATTTTTAACTGCTAGTAAGTATTTATTGTACTGGTGTGCATTAGCATTAGGTGTATGTTCTGATGTGTTTTTTTCTGAATAATGTTTGTAATTGTTCGACATATATTATTATCTACAAAAGTTTACAATAAATACTATTTTATTTTCATAATATACCTGCTTTTGGATACCTATTACGCACATCCCGTAGAAAATTGTCGTAAGTCAAAAAAGTTATTTTTACAGGAGAGCGAAAACAAATATATGAATAATGAACAATCGGTCCCGTAGAAAAGTGATACTAGCAACATTTTGTATATGAATACCTCTCAAGAGTCCCAGCTGTTACCATCTTAAGCCAGGGAGACTACGGCATCCCCAATTGGGATATGTTGTGAGTCAGTGGGGAGGGGAATGAGATGGGGAAGAGGAAGGTAGGGAAGTACCTGGTTATTCAGATCTGGTCACCAAACACGGCTTAAGCCATTTCAAGCAATGTTTCAATTCTGAATGGTGGTCTTACACCAGGGTAATACTGAGTGTATCTTCCACTCCGGAACGTGCCACAAATATACGGTATATTATTTTTAATTAATTAATTGTGAAATAACACAAATTAATCAAATTACGTTTATTTGCCCATACCGGGATTCGATCCCGCTACCAAGATTGCGATTGCAAGAGCCTTACCCCTCTACCACGCCGGCCGTCAAATGTGGATACGGAGTGATTTAACTTAAATATGGTTTTCATGGGGCGTAGATAGTCAGAATCACTTTTCTTTTCAGAGATAAAACGTAAAATAGAAAATTTTAACTTGCGACACTTTTCTATGGGATGTGCGAATATCTTATTTAATTTCATGTAGGTCACTATGCGCTCATGAAATAAACTTTTTTTATTTAATTTATTTGCATTTCGACGGAAGAAGTATTCTAAGTATAGAACATTGTATTCCAGAAAAGTTAGTACTTACCTACCAATGTAATTAGGTGATTTTTTGAACATTTTATAGCTCACTGCCGTAAAATATCATCGCCAGATTAATAATACTGATTTTAAAAAGTAGGTACTTTTTTATTATTTTTGTCTTATTCCGCTCACTGGTTAATACGCAATATTTCTTAATCAAACAGTTAGATTTAGCTTTATTATCGGGGGAGATGAAAAAATATGCATAAAACATGCATGTTACATTTAAATTTTGTTAAAATTATTGTACCCGCGCGGTTTACGCCATTTGCATTTCCATCGTTTTTTGGTTTACATTTCATAGATAATTAATTATCAATCAATCATGCCAATAGAATAATTACACATACCCGTTAGGCAAACCCTGCTTTGCCAAACAAACCATTCAAAACCTGGGATGTATATCTAAATTTTGATGACATCCAGCTTTCACAGCTTAATCTCAATCCAGGAATAATTCGAAGTAGGTACTTTTCTGTTTTTATTTTGACGAGAATTTATTTTATAAGATTGGTACTTCCGACAAATGTCATATTTGATTGTCTATTAGTTAAAAAAGGAATATTCCGTATTATCCGTGAATCGAACTTCAACAACACGAACTTTCTGTATTATCCGTGTATCGAACTTCAACAACACGAACTTTCCGTATTATCCGTGTATCGAACTTCAACAACACGAACTTTCCGTATTATCCGTGTATCGAACTTCAACAACACGAACTTTCCGTATTATCCGTGTATCGAACTTCAACAACACGAACTTTCCGTATTATCCGTGTATCGAACTTCAACAACACGAACTTTCCGTATTATCCGTGTATCGAACTTCAACAACACGAACTTTCCGTATTATCCGTGTATCGAACTTCAACAACGCGAACTTTCCGTATTATCCGTGAGTTAGGCTTATACAATTTTACCCTTTTTTTACCTCCAGTTCATTCTCAATTTCCGTTTATTCTTAATTCCATTTTCAGTTTAAAATAGTAGCGTGCCAACCAACACTGTCTGTCAAATCCTCTGTATGACCAATCAAAAATAGACACGGCAGTTCTAGCTCGCCGGAAACAGTTTAAACATTTAAAAAAGGAACTTAATTGCTGCTGTCAATAATTCCAATAATAACTGACTCCGAATTGTTCACGTAACAATCGTTTAATTTGTTTATTTGTGGCGCAAAGTTATTGTAAAATAACTTATTGGTATTGATGGAAAACGAAAATAATCTATTCAATTTTATCAATTTGATTGCCCATAGACACCAATCCTCAAAATACCTGAACACACAATCTTTAGAGCACAGTCGGGAACAATGGAAGATGCTCCGGGGAACTTGCGTCATTTATTATAGGCATCGGTGCACAGTTGGGAACCACACCAAACGCGAGCCCAACATTTGTACAAGGTTAACATTTGTCACGAGCCTTTGACTAGTTCTTTAGTTTAATGCCCGGCTTCTTGAATTTCTACCGATTTATTAAATATTTTCATTAAACACTTACCTACTTACTAAAAGACGTGTTTTAAATTTTGAACAACAATTTTTGTATGTTAAACGGTCTTGTAGGTATGGTGTATCAGTTGTACAATTCTTTTTTAATTTTATTAGTAAGGCCCTTTAAGGGTCTACTATTCGTATTTCGACCGATTTCTTACATATCTCCCTTAAACATTTGATGTTTTTAAGCTCTTAAAAAAATATATGTTATTTTTGAAGATAATATCTAGATACGATCCACGCCAAAACGCAAATTATATGAAATTCCCTCGATAGAAAAAAATCGCAAAGTATGCTCCGAAAATTATTTTAAACAAGTCTATTTCTTTTATTTTACAAGTTATATTTGTGAAAAAATTCACAATGATTCTTTAAATGATACTAAAGATACGTTCCACGAGATTTTTGCTCTATTTTAAACGAGTCGTGTTTTATTAGGCTTTTTCGCAATTTTCGCTGCTATTCTACGACTCAACATATTAGCGCGCTCTGTCCAACACTCGTAATTACATATCTCTCCATCTTCTTCTTTTTCAGCGCCGTGCGTTTCAAGAGTGCGGCCTTAAGTTTGAAAGCTCTTAAAAATGTTATTCTTGAAGATAACACAAAAATATCTATATATTTCCCACGCCGAAACGGCATTTATAAGAAATTCCTTCGATAGAAAAAAATCGCAAAGTGAGCTTCAAAAATTATTATAAACACGTTTTTTTCAGTTTAAATAATATTTATACATTTGCTGAATCAAAATGGTAAATATGTCGCACTCTTTCGAAAGAAAAAAATCGTAAAGTATGCCCCGAAAATGATTGTCATTAGATAGACAATCTCCACGAGATATTATCCCACTATATTAAACATTTTCACAATTTTCGCTTAAATATTATCGTTTTCAATATTTCCGCTCTCCCTCTTACACTTTTCGTATTTATATATCCATCCTTCTTCTACTTTTAGAGCGCCTACTACTGGTCCAAGAGCTCGGCTAAGGAAAGATTTGCGGCCGTTGTGTTTCCTTCTTCCTACAACATCGGCCTCTTCAAAACCCTTTGTTCACTCCTTCCTCTCTTCAGACAAACCCTTCACAAATAAGATGCAGGCCCTGAGAAAATCATTTTCCTTCAGGGCCTGTTTTGTTAAATTAAAAGGAAGCCACTACGCAAAAATGTGTGTATTCTTAGTATTCCTTATATCGCTACTAATATAGGTAATAGGCATAAAAATCGCTTGGCAAGCGGAGTCTCGAGTCACGATTTCAAGCGCAAAAGGTTTTTATTTATTTTAACAAATAATTTTAACCATAATGCTTAGTTCACACTGAGCTATATTTCTGCGAGCAGATATCTGTTGATTCGCGAGCGCTTATCTTTTGTCCTTTCACACGAGACTATCAAATATTTCTTCCTGTGGTAGAAGAGGGGGTCAGTCAAATTAGGGAGCGGCAACGGAACGCATATTTTTTGTACTGAAATCTGTCAACTTGACATCTGTCATCCACGGGTCTAGGCAGCTCCGTAATTACAATGACCCCCTCTCCTGTTTTCGTCGGAGAAGGGGAGAGTTATCTTCTGGGATATCGCGTCTGGAGCGGTTACGTCTGAGATGTGTATTGTCTATGATTGATCTGCGCTTAAAAACGCTGAAAGTGTGAACGGTCTGAAGGGATTGTATGGAGAGCGTTATTTGGCGTACTATGATCTTTTATATTTGATAGCTGAGTGTGAACCAGCTCTAAAACTGCATTTAAAAAAAGTTGTTTCTTAAATGCGTTCACACATTTCTGATGAAAAAATACATTTTTTAATATTTTGCGCTTATATTTTTTGTACATTAATTAACAATTTTATTTTAAACTAGCGAGTTCCCGGCATGCGTTGCTATGACACTTAAGAACGATTTTTTTTCTCCCTGCGTGTCCTTTCCCATTCGTCCCGTTCCCCTTCCACCTCCCCTTCCTCTTCAGCATCCCTTTCCTCCTCACGCGTTCCCACTCCGCCTTCTCTCTCCCCTCTCCTGCGATCCCCTCCCCTCTCCCGCTTTCAATATATTCAGTCCCGGTACATTAATTTGGGAGGCGGGAATGAGTACCGCCGCCCCGGGAACCTTTATTGGATAACCAACACCTCTGCCATAGGTCACCCCAAGTGGTTCGCTACGTTTGGTGATTTAGCAGGGGTGTCCGGGTTCATGGGGTGAGGTTTGTCTAGGTCTTGGAGGTGGATGACCAGGACACACTGAACCCCAGATTCCTACCCACCCCTTAAACCCTTTTCCTTCCCAGAACTCTCCTCTCCTTCCTTTCCTTTAAAAAACCCTCCACACAGCATCCCCAAAGATGACATAAGCCCTGAGGGGAATTATTTTCCTCAGGGTCTCCTGTGTGGAGCTCATGTAAAAAAAAAAAAATTCAGATTTCCAAACAGCTCGCGTGCCACCTATTGCAATTTTTTTTACAAATAATCTATCAAATTTGGTACCTAACATAGATAACTATTTAAAATAAATATAAATTTTGATAAGCTTCAAAGTATTCGATTATGATTAGTACCATAGGCGACAATAAATTAATTAATTTTAACATTTTCATACATATATAGACAGAAACAAACAAATTTTCATGGTTATATATGTATAGAATAGATACAGATGTAAACCGATTTCGAAAATAGTGATTTAGAAATAATTTTCGCCAATGTAAAAATAATCTTGGGGAGAAAAGAAAACAATGAAATTATGCAATTATTTTTATTAATTTTCCATTACAACTACATTTACTTTTAAATATCATTTACACATTAAAATTAAACCGATTATGGTGACAAAAAATCATACAATAACTTTAGTCACTCAACCAAAGTACGGGAAACTTAAAAGAGCTAATATTTCCTTAATATATTAAAATCTATAACGTACCTATTGTTAAAAGTTCCTACAGTAAACATAATTATCAATTTATTATAGTTTTAATTACACATACCTACTAATTTAAAATGCATTAAGTGAATCGTGCAATAAAATATACATTTATATTCGTACAATATTTAATTTATCCATCGACAATTTTTTTTATTTATTTATTTTAATTTAGTCGAAAGGTTTCAAAACCAAGTTTTTATTTCCTGAAATGATCAGGGAATCCTTTTTCCTTGTTTTTCATATTTTTGTTTCTTTCGGATGAACTCACAATTGTCGTCAATAGGCGCTTTTATGATTACCGTTACGATTCACGGTGACGGCATAAAAAAGGCAATAAACTTACGTTCCTTAACCCAATAATGCTGCAGCTCTTTCAAAAGATGCGATACATAATGTACGTAGGTCTGTTTCCTCTAAAGGAAAAAAAGTCATTATTTTCTTGCATCTCTCTCGCACACTACGCCGTGACATCCTACAATACCACTTGCCGTGACGATAATAAGTTTTGAAAGTATGGAATATAGTTGCAAGGATAATATAGGACCGGCTCGCCAGGTTTTTGCTGCCAGGCCCTGCGGGCGGCTTTGATTCAGCTTCGGATTCGGCTTGCAGTTTAAGTGTGATTGACCATTTTATAACGTCGATAGGAACCGGTTCCAAAATAGCCGGTTCCTCGGATCCAGTGACAGCTAGTCACCGGTACAAAGTAACCGTGACAGCCAATGAAGTCATATATATTATATAGATGCGTGTTATTATTATTCACAACTGCCAGTTACAGTAATAATCATATTATTCCATGCCCGGGAAGATTCACGAAGTTACAAATCCAATATAAGTTGTACTTGCCAGCGGCAGGTCCTCATGCAATCTGTGGTCCTCTGCGCCATCTTTTGGCATTATTGGCTACTTGCTTGAATTATTCAGTTCTATTACAAAAGCAGCTTTTTAACAAATTTCAAGTACGAAGATGGTTTTGCATAATTGCATGATTCGACTATATTAAATTTAATAAAAAAAAATTCTCTGAACGTCTTAAGTAATTCAGTTTAATTGTATGTATATATACACTTAAATAATATAAAATTAAGTGTTAGTTCTAAAAACTATTTATTTACGGTAATATTATTTTGAAACATTTTATCTAAGCAACTAAATATCAGTAATATTTACAAAAG
The DNA here is from genome assembly GCA_936435175.1 of Glyphotaelius pellucidus. Classification (NCBI taxonomy): domain Eukaryota; kingdom Metazoa; phylum Arthropoda; class Insecta; order Trichoptera; family Limnephilidae; genus Glyphotaelius; species Glyphotaelius pellucidus. Next base: position 23,957,397 of record OW386558.1, on the reverse strand, counting down.
TTATTAACTTATAACTATATGTAACTTCTTAATATTCTTCGTACTGTATTTAGCGAACCAATTTTCTACTACATCGACAAAGCTTATTTTTGATTTGTGAATTTCAAGCATTTTTTAAATAGTTTTCTAAGAGTGATCTTAGACTTATATAACCATTTTGGTACTAATTATAAATAATTTCCACATTATATATTCATCAAAACAAACCTTAATTTTAATATTATATACACATCTATTATTTATAAATATAATCACATATATAAAATCACATATTGAATTGAAAAACAATGAAAACATAATACATAATGGAATATTTTTTTACAAATATAATATTGTAATAAGTATCAATCTGGCAGTAAATTCAACAAATGATAAACTTCTTTCTAAAAACTTTTATTTGAATTACAATAATTTGTGTAATTACCTATTCGAAGTGTTCAATGCATGATTTTAGTGCTAGTGGCTCATAAGGTTTACAGAGTTATCCAAGAGATGTCTCTGGTGTATAGGTTCGCCCCTCCAGTTCAAAACCCAGGTGGCCCAGCAGTTAGGGTTCTACCAAGGGAAAGAAGACGTAGGCCTCCAGCCTTTCCAACACACTCATTCCCAATTATAAGAGTTTCTAATATAAATAAACACAGTGTTATTTTGTGAAGAAGGCAGTATTTGTTTAAAGAATAACAATAAACAAGACTGTCAGTGATCCAAATGTATGAACTAAAATCGCTTTAACTGAATTTACTTATTAGCTCTAACATATTGGTTCAGCCACGGGGGGCCCCGGCATATAGGGAGACTGTCCGGGCCAGGGTTGTGGGGGCGCGGGCCTACCCTGTCCAGGGTATCCTTTGGACATGGCCTCCGCTTGCAGAGACAACATGAGACGGGAAGCAGCCTGTCGTTCTGCTTCACGCTCCTCGGCTGTTTGGCGTCTGGAAAGATAAAAAAAAACGAATGTTTAGTTTAAGATATTTGCTGAATACACATAAAAGGCTTCTGGAAAGTAAACCCAGAGACGCTCATGGTCACTGGCAAAGTGCAAGGCAGAAGTGGCAATGGAAAATCACCGATTAATTTGACCGAACATGTGTGTCACGTCACAGGCGTCCGGGACGTCAATATTCTTGGTTCTCCGCGCAGGATCATGAGAAGTGTAATTTGCTTCATTAGGGCTATTGGAGTGAGGGTCACAATATTCAGCATTAAGGCAATGACTTAAGAAACAGAAAAACAATAAATTGTTGGCTTGATTAAATCTTGACCTGGGTTCATCCTTATTGTTTGAATATTGATCAAATTTCATCATCAATGCAATCGGAATCTGTGATGTTTGATGTGATGTGTGATCGGAGGTAACTAAAACTCGCAAATTTAATATAAGATACTACGTGCTCCATTAATAGAGGACTGAACGCAATTGAAGCTAATCACAAAAAAACTGTCCAAAAAGCGAAACTCGTAGTCCACAATGGTGTGCTGGTGCCTAACCTGATGTATGGCAGTGAAGCATGGAACTGGCAGAAGAAGGATGACAGTAGACTGAATGCTGTGGAAATTAGATCCCTAAGTAAATGATAATGTGAGAAATCTGGTGAACCAAAAAGAATGGTATTTATTTATTTATTTATTAGATTTATTTTATTAAATTGTACATTTAAGTTTACAATTTCCTAATTAATTATATTGTATCATATTTAAAAATATATTTTTTCTTGTTTTATGTATCTCCTACAATACATTTTGAACTTTCCAATTGGTGCGGCCTTTAAAGTTTCTGGTAGAGTGTTGTATAATTTCATCCCTTTGTATAGTAAACTGTTCTGCGTATTCGTTTTGTACTTTTTTGTAGTCTGATTTCCTTGCAAGTCCTTGTGTTGTGTCTGTGAATGTCCTTGTTGTATATAATTTTGTTTTAGAAGTATTTTGGTAACATGTTGTTCACTATTTTATGGATAAATATCATCGCGTGCAGGGTCAACATCTGTTTCACGGTTAGCCAATTTAGTTCCTTTAACATTTTATTTATTTTTGAGAATCTATTTCGCTGAAGTATTATTCTCATAAGTAAGCATAATTTTTTTTTTGTTTAACTTTATTTATTCTCATTTCTTTGTACATATAATGTATAATAGCACATATAATAACATAATATATAATAACAAATAGTATGAACAAGAAATGAAAACCCACTAAGGCACTGCCTGAGTGTGGGTAATATTAAAACAAAATATTATATATTTCCAAGTACCCAAAGTATAAAATAGACTTAAAAAACATATAAAATATAAAGTTAGTATAAAAAGTTAGTAATACATTGGTAGAATAAGTGAAAAAGGTTTTTTTTTCAGCTATTATAAAAATAAAATAGTATATAAAGGGAAAGGGACACTCGGGGGGTTTGAGCATAAGGGGAGAATGAATAAAGAAAGGAGTGTAAGGAGAATACACGATGAAAACGTAAATGGTAGAAGAAGTCGGGGACTTCGAAGAAGACACGGCACAATCAGATGCTTGACTCGAGCCATGTCAAGAATCATAATAATAGAAAAGTATGAGATGATGTATACATGTGATGAGGCAAGGAGTGTGTGCCAAGACCGAATTGTTTGTCCTCTCTGCCTATCCCTGCGGAGAAACGGCGTAGTGGTTAGTTAGATAATTTACTATATAAAATACAGTGCAGAGGTCTGACAGAAGCTTATTGTAAAACTAACATTGGGATTACCACAATTAGCATAATATATATATACTAAATCCATATGTTAAATAGGATTTTGAAAAAAACTTTTAACTGGTCGGAAATAATGCGAAAATAAAGAATATCTGAAGACAAGATACCGAAAATCATGACCATGAATGGATAGATTGTGTGGAAGAAGATTGAAGCAGGGTGGAACGGCAAGAAAACTAATGGAGAGCGGTCGAGAACTCTTGCAAAAGAGAACAAATCTTACCGTAGATTTTTTTGGGACAATTGTGAATATCGGATCAGCTAGGGAATTCAACCTACCAGTCATAGAAGATTGAAAGCTTTTAGAAAGCACTCGTCAAAGCTCTTCTCCAACAAACTTCGTAAAACAATCAATAAAAGTTTACAGCGAAATTATCAACCGTGGGTAATAAAAAGTTGATAAAAATAAAAATTTCATCGGGTAATAAAATCGAAATGTTAATGGCTTGATACAGATTTTTATATTTCTGTAAAGTGTTGTGCTTACAGTGCAATAAAAAGCCAATCCAACCAATTTAACAGCCAATTTAACGATTATTGAGACATTAGAGTCGAGTTTGAATTGCCTTTTCGTATATTAATGTGATTGATTCGTCTTAGATCAACAAACTATAAAATTTAACCTTTTAACGCTAGTAATACTGTCACATCAATGGTTTTTTCACAGTTGATTTTAATTCCAAATAGATTAGAGAGAATTTATAGAGATGATGCAATCAGCCCGAAATGAGAAAGTCCAGTAATTAAATTGATACCTAACCAAAAGTAGCCAGACCAATTAAATTATTCAATTAGATAAGAATTAATTTTTATTTGCTCTGAGCTAGGATAAGGAAGCAATCGTGTTATATATTAAATGGAAAAATACAATACTTTGCAATACACAACTTTTTTAATGTTAATATTTAAGAGGAAGTTTACGCGGCCCGTTTCGACATCTTTCATATACATCTTAAATTTGGATTTGAGATCAAAATACCCAACCAGACTGAAAAATTATTTTTGTTTCTTCAAACTTCACAAATTTTCTTTGTGGCGTCATTATTAATTTAATGAAAACAAATAAGTTATCGTAACGTTAATCTGGTACGGATGTGAGCTACTTTATTTATTTTTGCTTTAAATTACAAGATATAGGCCATTAAAGATTTTAGTCTTCCTCACCATATTGCAGCCATGTACCTTTGCAAAAATTTTTAACAAATAACTAAGTAATCAACTTTTCAACAACCATTAATATATATTCATGATGAAAGAAAAAGGGGCCTTTTTGGCCCGGAGCTCTGCATGCCAATATTTCAAAAAGGCAAAAATTCAGTACGAACAGCTCTTTAGGGACAATATTTGGCCAGTTTCAACTGGATCGGATTTCGGGAAGTGGGTTACTTTCCATTTCCAAGATTCCACTACATTCAACCAAGCAAACAAATGTAAAATTCAAATAGATGTTATAACGTAAATTATATTTAAACACATCGTGAGTTCAACAGAGAGCTTTTATTTACGAAAAAGTATAACAAAAATAATAAGTATACGGGTATAAGAATACTTCGTTAATACACGCGGCGCGTAACCTCCTACTGAGGTCTTCAGGCTTGCTTTCTCTAAGGGTTCCCCTACCGATCAAAGTGGTTGATCCTGGGTATTGAGCCTTTAGGACTGCTTGCTGGTTCTCTAAGGGTTCCTCTACCGATCAATGTGGACACAAAGATATCTCACAGTTGATCCTGGGTATTGTGCCTTTAAGACTGCTTGCCGGATCTCTGGCGTCTCAAGGCCGTGCGGTCGTTTAAATAGGCTGGCTGGATGTAATTAGGTGGCCGGGAGTGGGGAGCTGCACGCTGATTAGCCGTTAGTTTGAATTGTGCAACCAATGCAAGTCCTCCGGCACGCTGAGATGGCAGACAAGGATGCCGTATTATGTATGAATGAGAAAGTATTCGGATCGGCGCGGTGCCTCTCGTTACAATGTAGGTATTTCAAAATTTAATAAAAATGTAAAAAATCTAGGTTAACAGCTAAATAATTAGCAGTACTTAACAGATAAAAAATTACTATCCATGATAGATAATATAAAGTCGTAAACTTTACGATTATTGATTTTGGCACACTGTCTTTATTTTATATCTATTTATTTTTTTTACGATTCGTCACATATTATGATGAAGAAGGAATGTCGGCTATTATCAAGTATTTCTATGGAAGCAATTAACAAGTTTATATCCGCGTTCGGAATCGTACGATGTTTTTTTAAGTATAATTTTATGACTTAAATACACAAGATTGTTTTTTTATTGGTTACTAATTGATTTATCAAGAAGAGGGTTAATCGCGTTGATTTAGAGTGGATTTTTTTCACTCTTTATCATCCATTAAAATATATATATACGACCAAATCAAAAAGCTAGTAAGTGAGTGTTCTTAGTCTATTCGTCTAGCGTGGCTAGCTGCCCACTGATGGGCAGCATGTCCGCGTCGAGCAGTCCGAGCATCATGTCATTCGAGCAAGTCTACGCGTGTGGATTGATTTATCCGGTAGACATCAATATGAAAACGTGCATCGCTCGCTTGTGACTTGTGACGTAATGCTCGCCGCGAACATGCTCGCCGTCATTGTGGGATACAGGATTCGTGGACTATCTCATTGGAAGCTCAAATGAAAAGGGAGAAAAAAATTCCCAAAAAAATTTAATAATCCTGTGTTGATCTTTTCAATATTATATTTTTATTTTTCCCTATGCATATGAAGGATTTTTATCATATCACAGCACCAAAGATTAGCGGAAGTAAATTTGATGATAGCTTTGAAACTGATCTAAAAGACATTAACAGATTACTAGCGATTACCCGGCATGCGTTGCAATGTCACTCAAAAAAAGAAATGTGTTTTAATTTTGTTTATTGTTTTTTTTGACGTGATAACGTCTTATAAATCGATGAACGCCGGCAGCACTCTCTAAAAAGCATGGCTTATTGTCACGTTGTCACGTTGTCACGCTCCTCCTGAGCCGAGCGTGCAAGCGAAGGCGCGGAATAAGCGTTCGGCCTAAGCGTTCGGCCTAAGCGTTCGGCCTAAGCGTTCGGCCTAAGCATTCGGCCTAAGCGTTCGGCCTAAGCGTTCGTCTTGTGACGCATCTATCTCTCTTCCACTCCATCGTTATTATATGACGTTATCACGTAAAATTATCGTCCTTAAACCGACTTCATAGACAGCCAATTTTTTTTACATGAATACCGCACAAGAGTCCCAACTGCTCCCGTTTGTAGCCAGCGAGACTATGGCATCTCCAATTGGGGTATATTGTGAGGCTGAAGGTAGTGGGAAGGAGATGGGGAAGAGGAAGGTGGGAAGTACCTGGCTATTCAAATCTGGTCACCATTTCAACCCAAAGCCATTTCAAGCGACGTTTCAATTCAAGTGCTTTTCGATACACAATATATATTTTATTTTTCCGTCTTTTGAGATGTATGAACTTTCCAAATTCTCCCCCCTGCTACCCCCTACCGCTGCGATCTCCTTGGCGATTTCTCCCTCCGTCTCTTTCTGACCCCCCTCCTCTCCATCAATTCTCTCCTGCGTGTCCTTTCCCATGCATGTTCCTGTCTCCGCTCCCCCACCGCTTACCCTTCACTCCCACGTTCCCCTTCCACCTTCCTCGTCTTCCCCTCTCCCTAGTCACCCCTCCTGCGAACCCCCCCCTCTCATCCATTCCTCCCCTCCCTGCCGCTAAACTATTTGAAGTACATAAATTTATCAAACAACCCGCGCGCCACCTCTTGTACAATTTTCAAAATGCCAGAGCTCACTAAAATATATATAGAAACTTTCGCAGACATGCGCACAACAAATCACCAAAGTTTCATCGCAGTCAAATGAATGGTATAGGAACGCTTACGGGACACACAAAGAAAGATTCATTTTCAAATATAAATTAAAGACACAAAATAAACAAACGCATTGAAAATCCGTTCCTAAGTGTCCCCGTGTTTATCTCTGTATTTGTTAATAAGTTAGGGGTAACACTTAATGCAGGGTGGGCTGCGTAATGTTCACTACACCCCGTGTAGTATATACAAAAGCCAAGACTGTAGGGCGCTGTAGGCTGTAGCGCTACGGGTAGTGGGTAGCCTTCAAGAACAATCAGGCTGTGTTCGTGTGTTCCGCAGTTGGAGGGTGCTGCCTGTGGGGGAGGGTTGTTAGCCTGCAGCCTACAGCCTATTAAATAATGCAGCGGGAACGAGAGGCTCAATCAGCATTAAATGTGGGAAGATTGGTGACAAAGTTGTATGGAGAAGTGTTAAGTTTGATCTATGAATACAGCTTCGTAATTTAATTACTTAAGTATTGATTACTTAAGTTATTACAGTAACAATGTTCAGAAGACAATGTCATTTGGTAATACAGTTTAAGTCATGCCAATAAATAAGAATAACGTTCATGTAAAAATATAAATTACAAAAATGTTTACAAAGTTGTTAAAACAAAATTTTAAACATTTCTTTTTTACGTTGGTTACACACTGAGGCAATGAAAAAAAAAACCTTCAGGGCCTATATCATCTTTGGGGTTGCTGTATGGGTGATCTTTTTATAAATTTTTTAGAGGAAGTTCTGTGAAGTAAAATAGTATGAGGGGTGGGCAGGAATCTGGGGGTCAGTAGGTCCAGGAGTGACGGACGTATGAACATATCCCTCCAACTGTGGTGTAAGGTGATACCAATTTCTTGCCACGCAGTTGGTAGGCAAAAACATCCGCCGCCAAGACCCGGACAAACCTAACCCCACGATCGCGGGCACCCCTGCTAAGTCACCAAACCTAGCGAACTACTTCGGGTGATCTATGGCAGAGGTGTTGGTTATTTAATAAACGATTCCCGAGGCGATGCAACATAGATAAGGGGGCATACATTAATTACACGAGTTTTTTTTTCAATTTAGACTCCTCCTCCTCCCCAACCCTTGGTGAGATTACATGAGATTTGGTGGAACCCCATCCCCCTCCCTCTCATGTAAGATTTACACAACAGTTGTTCGTTAAGGTGATCCAATAGTCCAGGAAAAAATTGAAATCGGAATTCACCTCCCTTTTTGGGAGGTGAATTGAGTGAAATTTTTTTTACAGGTTGATTTCGTAAAGGCCTGTAAAAAACATTAACTCTTTTTTTACGCATTGTTTACGATGTTTACATTGACGCGGAGCCACACGTCTATTCCCCGCTCCGGCCGCGGTCAAACTGATGGGTGTGGAAAATCAGTAGTCCTTGGGTGGACCGCAGAAGGTTCACTTTGAAAATCCAAATCCGTCGACTGCCGGCCGTATTGTGAAATAACATCGCGAAAATGCATATTTTATTTTATTTAAAAGAAACTGAATTTGCTACATTAAACAATAAAATCATATCCGAAAAGGGGTTTATAAGAAGGAGAGTTTGCACTTGAAAGTGTTTTTTAATAGACCTTATACTTTATTTTTTTCAAGGCTTATTAAAATAATTATTAAAAAAATATCCAATTTTTAAGGGCCAAGATATGTTCTACATGTAGTATTTAATTGATGCATCTATAATACTTCAAAACGATCAAATTTTCAAAACATAAATACTAAATGAATACATAAATGATTTTGTATGATTTTGCATTATTTCGCATAGCTTCATCTTAAATGGTTCCCGGTGCAACGGTACCCACACCGGCCTCCCAAATCGAAAAGTGTCTCTGTCTTTTAAATTCATACTGAACATTCTGAGCTAATTTAAAAACCTACCTACATTTGTTGGTTTTCGCTGCTTCGAACAAATGAAAAGTGGTGTATTTTCTGATGTTTTTGTATTTTTTAATGATATTATAATTATTTTTAAATCTAAATTAAGCAATATATATAACATTCAAAGTGTTAGAGGACGAAAACGTTAAGTATCTACCTCCGGAAACTGTGACAAAGCCTTTAAAAATGCAGGCTTTAAGTAAAAGGCGAGCGGAAAGCCCGTAAAGGCAAGGAGATATAAAATCCTTAATGACTTTCATAAAGCATATCCTCGACAGGACCCACTCCTGTTTAGCCCCCTAGTTAAGTGGGACTTAAAACTACAAGGGTGACCAACGGTAGAATATTCATTAGTGATAAATTTGTGCAGAAATTCCAATTTCGAAACATATAAACTTGTTCTATTGAGTGCGAAATGAGCATTATTTTATTGAAGAAGAAGATAATGCTAATAAATAATAAATCTAAACGTAACATGAAACAGAACAAGACACAGACAAATAAAGATGTAACGGTCGCAACTGGATCTCTTGTCTTACCAGGTCACGTCGTCTTAACCAACTCGGCCATTGGAACCTCTATTTTTTTTCCTTTTAGTCGTTTTTTTCGATCAAAATTCAGATTTTTTTTTTTATATATGAAATACCGCACAAGAGTCCCAACTGCTCCCGTCTGGAGCCAATGAGACTATGGCATCCCCAGTTGGGGTATGTTGTGAGGCTGAAGGTAGTGGGGATGTGAAGGAGATAGGGAAGAGGAAGGTGGGGAAGTACCTGGCTATCAATTCTGAACAGTAGTCTTACACCAGGGCGATACTGATAGTATCTTCCACTGGAACGGGCCGCAAATACACTATATATTATTTTAAATTAATAAATTGTGAAATAACACAAATTAATCAAATAAAATTTTATTTCCGCACGCCGGGTTCGAACCCGCGACCTTCGAATTCGGAGAGGCGGGAACGAGGCGGGCGGGATCGAGAGAGACTGGGTGAGGCTTTTTGATCTCTCCAGCCGGACACTTTCGACCCATCGCCTTGCACCGCAGTTGGAGGGATGGATTCATATGTCCGTCACTCCTGGACACACTGACCCCCAGAATCCTACCCACCCCTCATACCTTTTTCCTTTTCAGAACTTCCTGCCATTCCCTTCTTTAAAAAGACCCCGCACACAGCATCCCCTAAGATAACGTAGACCCTGAGGGAAATTATTTTCCTTAGGGCCTCCTGTGAGAAGCTAATTTTAAAAAGGTATCTTTTTCAATGATTACAAAGTTCTTTAACAAATCCATTTGTAACTTAAATAGTGTCTCGGATAAAAAATTCCAATTTTATGTATATGGGACACCTGCTGACTATTACTATGTCTAAATGAAAATTCGCGTTTTATTGGAATAACTTTCAAAATAAAAATCCATAAACACAAATCTCTTTCGTCAAAAAATAAAAACAGTCATTAATCATTCAATAAACCGTTCGCCATTTTCTTTTCCAATCTAAAATGGCTGAAATGGTAAAAGTCCTCCGAAAAAGCGGCGCTCGGCAATCTACCCCCAACACAAACCGTTCTAATTAAGTAAGGGTGAAATTTTAACTAGGTAAACATTCGCCCGGTCGTTGGCTGGTAAGCGGCTCATGATTAATGCAGGCCCTAAAAGGGTTAAAACGCGTTCGCCGTAATGAAAATTACGAAGGATTTTGTTTTAACGTTTTTAGCTGTTCGAACAAATTACGGGAAAAGCCGGGGGTAACTTTGACGCGCTTCACTTTCGAGCGAATTTTCTTTAGGGGGGTATGAAACTCGCGTGAAAAATTATTTATGACTTCGGCCAAGTTGACTTGTTGGGATTTCGATTGCAAAGTTTGACAGTCCAATGAAAATCGCATTTTAAACAGAAAGTTTTAGTTTCTACCTGTTTCGGTGTTGTTTTTTATCTAGGTGGGTAGGCACAGTTTTTGTAGTTGTATTTAACTTTTTGTGACACCCAACGATATTCAAATACAGGAGATATGCTATGGTGTCCGCCCGACTGTCGGCGGGATCACTTCCGAATGGGAATAGTTTGAATACGGAAAGTAGTTGATTTTTTAAGGTGTGCAGTTATTTAGTTCTGAAACAGCTCATGAACTAAAGCCCATTTTCCCAAATTCCTTGCATTGTTATTTACTTCCTTGTTGTCCTTCCCTTCCTTGAAAGGCCCTTACTTACTTACTAGAAGAAGAATGTGATGCCTACCTACTTGCTAATATTATTGCATAAAGTCGAAAATTATCCACATTAAATTCAGTTCGAAAATCGTCGTGAAATTGATCACATCTCGCTCTAGAAATCTCGCTTAAAAGTCGTAAAATACTAATTACTGCAGGGTGGCGTAAAATTAATCATCCAATTTTATTTTTGAATAACTTCTTTACTAAATAAAAAAAAAATTTTTGAGTAACGGAAATCTTTACTTGGACCTTTACAATTTTTTCTGTTAAGTGGAAAAGATGGTATCCGTCAAGTGGCTGCCGCCAGTGTTGATACACATTTGTGCCCGTTTTATAGCATTTTCCATGACTTTCCGCAAGATTTCCGGTAATAACTATTCGCATTCCTGTCGAATGGGTTGCGATTGTCTGAGGCGCGTTGGCATAAACCCGTGACTTCAACTAGCCCCAAAGAAACAAGTCTGGGATGGTTCAATCGGGCGATCTTGCTGGCCATGCCAAATCGCCAAAACGGGAGATTACGCGACCAGGAAACGCTTCCTTTACAATATCGATTGTGGCTCGTGCTGTGGGTAAGGTTGCACCGTCTTCTTGGCACCACATGTTCACAAAGCTCCGCTCATCCAATTCAGGAAGTGTTTATTATGGCCCTGTAGCGTTTGCCAGTAATAGTGACCGTATTGCCAATGGCGTTCTCAAAAAAATACGGCCCAAACACTCCTCCCGCGTGACGCCGCACCACACAGTGGCTTTGAGTGGATGTAATGGCTCTTCGTGCATCACACGCAGATATTCGTTTCCCAGAAACGAAGATTTTGCTTTTTGATGTAACCGCTTAAGTGGAAATGCGCCTCGTTGCTCATGATGACTTTCGACACAAAATCGTTCTCTTCGTTGTTGAGATTGAGGATTGCCATCCTGATTGATTGCCATCAATCCACAATTTTTCCACGCTCTTGCGGAGTATAGCGCTCCATTGCTTGTTTGTTTGTATTCTGCAGCTGTCTAGTTCACAAATGTCAATATGATTGACGTACGACGCCGTTTGCTAAAATTATAACATCTTCCGATAGGGTGATTAATTTTGCGCCACCTTGTATTACAAAAAGTGACTGGAATGTGTAACCACTTTTGCCATCATTGTTGGAAGATCAGTTTCATCAATATTTGGATCCAAGCAGCCTATGAACACAGCAAAGGTAGGGGCTTTATCCTTTCAACTTACCAAATCCTGTGACTTGATTTTAAAGAACGCAATCAATTGTCTTGCATCACAAAAATTAAAGATTTACAGTCCATCCTTTCGTGTGTCACGATATCGTTCGTTGTCAGCAAGTAGTATTGTTCACCAATATAGTTTGAATACGGAAATAATACGTCAATTTAGATGATTATTTGAAGGTGTACAGTAGTATTGGTTAACAATATCGGCGACACCAGGAAACACAGTCCCACCCAGTAAAAACTGTGGATGCACATCTCTTATATTTCAATATATTTGGTGACACCCTATCTGTTAAGAATTTGTATGACCGAGGGAACTATATCTACACCCAAAGAGCGATTCTCTATCTTTTGTGGGATCGTTATCGAGATAACGGACGTGATCTGTCAGATTTGTGTGATTTTAACATATTTACTGTAACATATTTTAGTTTAGCTCATTTTAAAGACGAATTCCTGCAATTACGCATGATTATTTATTCATTTAATGTACATTGTACATAGAAAAAGCAAATAAATCACACAAATCTGACAAGAGACACGTCCGTTATCTCGATGGCGATCCCTCAAAAGATAGAGAATCGCTCATCTGGTTGGTCAACGTTGTGAGGTAGAGTAAGAAACGGATTTTTTGTTGCTGTTCTTGAAGAGGTCAGATGAAACGAGGATGTTACTAATAGCTCCCTGCAAATGATTGCCATTTTACATAATTAAGAACGAGTCAACGATATACAGTTAATCTAATGCTGCGGAGATAACTGTATTGTTATCGGATCTTCTACATTATTACAATTACGAAACAGTAGAGGCTGGTTGAGGTAGTTATTTTAACCTCTATATCCAGACGCCTTGCACCGCAGTGGGAGGAATGGGTTCATACATCCGTCACTCCTGGACACTGACCCCCGGATTCCTTCCTAATTTTCATGTGACTAAATATCCTAAGAACAAAACATCCTCCAACAAACCAAACCTAACCTCACCTAACAAAAAATGGGACAAAAATAATACAGAAATTCTATAAAGACAATAAATTATTGTTATCTGTATTATTTTTTTCTAATTAAACTATTTTTGAACAACAATTTTTTGTCTTTACAGGATATCTGTATCATTTTTGTCCTCTTTTCTTGTTAGTTTAGGTTAAGTTTATTAGTGTGACATAGGTCCGAGGGAAATTGTTTTCTTCGGAATCCTGTGTGGAGCAAATGCATAAAAAGAACCAATCCTATATCTATCATATTCCTATCCAAATTTGGTTGGTATTACTAATAATCTGAAAAGGAACCAACTTTGGATCTTCGTCTCAAAAGTTCTTTCAGCAATGCAACATCCCTTCTTTTGTATTGTTCAAAGATTCTTTGGCTTCCATCTTTACTACATCCCGTTTTATGGCTTCAAAAGAAGACAGGAAGTAGCTTCTATCTCGTCATAAAATAATTGCTTTAGAACAACATTCAGCGATAGAAACAAAAGAACTTTCAGAAGCTTCTTAACAATGAATATCAATTACGGCAAACTGCGGGCTAATAAATTCCCGTCTTGCAGAAGCGTAATACCGTCTGACGCGAGAGAATAATGAACATTCTCCCCGGCTTACGGTTAATTTATAACAAAATTTAAATGGATTTTAACGCAATTAGCTTGCCGCCTCCTTTTAACTCGTTATGTCATTAATTTCACGGAGGAAATTAATGTAGCCGAATTCTGCGATGATTAATTATTCAGGAACGCTTCTGGCGTGAAGTCTCTACCTAAATGTCTACGTTTCTATTGTTTTACGGCGTGCCACAAGGTACCCTTATGGGCCCTCAGTTATTTTAACTGCAAGCGTTTAAAGACTACTTTAAGATAACTTATGCAACAGCTTATTGAGATACCAAAAAAAATGTGAAGATTACCATTTATTAATTTACCACCATTATATAATATGTTGCAAGTTATTGGAAATCATTTTAATTTATCTGTAGAGGTGAACATAGTATGAATGGAACACTTTTCAGTTTAGTTTAGTTCGCTTCTCTGCTTACGAATGTCACAGCTTTTTTTTACATGAATACCGAACAACAGTCCCAACTGCTCCCATCTGGAGCCCGTGAGACTATGGCATCCCCAATTGGGGTAAGTTGTATGAAGGAAATGAGATGGGAAAGAGGAAGGTGGGAAGAACCTTGCTATTCAGATCTGGTCATTAAACACGGCCGGTGGTCTTATACAAGGACGATACCGAGAATATCTTCCACTCTGGAACGTGCCGGAAATATACTAAATATTATTTTAAATGAATAAATTGTGAAATAACACAAATTAAATCAAATAAAATTTATTTGCCACGCCGGGATTCGATCCCGCGACCTTCGGAATGCGAGTCAAAAGCCTTACCGCTGGACTACGACGGACAATAAAAAGGTGTTAATAAAATTCAAGAAATATGAGATTCATAAAAATGGCACTTAGTAAACTGCACAATTGGCAAATCCGTCCTTTCGGATTTGAAGTTCGGGTCTTGGTCAACAACCTATTTTTTTTTCTTCTATTCTATTTATTTCTATTTCACACGGTTCGAATTCTATTTCACATGGTTTCTATTTCACATAATTATTGCTGACCGGTCAGTGGCCGAGTTGATATCGCACTTTTTGATGGTAGTAGGAAATTATCAAATATTGTCAGGTTATTCGTAATCAATGAATGTTTGTATTTCTTTTTTTTAAATCTTTATTACTTAAATTGTTTAATGTTGATTTTTAACAAGTTCAAGCGAGTCATTAGGTGTTAACGAGACACATAAAACAGCTCCCTAATTTACTAAGCCGCTTGATTCTCATCAGGTAACTTGATACACCATTTACCTGAGCCTTAATGAACCACGTATCTTTAGTTAACCGGTTAAGCGAGGTGGTAGGTACCTGCCGTGAAATTTATCTTATCGTTATATAATTCATGTTATGGAGATTATAAATACTGCGATAAACAGACCTGAACAACTGAACATCATTTTTATCATTATTATGGCACAAAAAGGGGATTGGTACGTACACCTAATTCTGTGGGCAAAATTAAGTTAAAATTGTTACGAAATTCTTTGAACAAACTGGGTGTTTATTTTATTTTCTAATTACCTATCGTATAAGAGATCAAATACAATGCCACCTATTTAATACGTAACTGACAAATTCATTAAAATATTTTATCATTGTCCGTATATGGTTTTTGTTTAAAATTGTAAATGGTTGTAAAGACCGCACTGATTTAATTAACCTCATTGAATTTCATGTACGAGAGGTACTCGTTCCAAAATCCTGTTTAAATGTAACAATACCAGGACTGAGCATTTCAAGCACTCGCTCGTAACTAGATTACACGAAGTTAGTATTAGATAGGTACGCAGGTGTGGCGGATCTATTTAACTGCACAGAAGATAGATATATACCATCATCACTTTCAATCAATACCTAAATCTACTACTTGTATATTATAATATGTGTGTGCTTTTGTCTCCTACTTTGACATCCTTTAAGAGTTAGAATTCATTTTAAAATTTCTGATATCATTTTACGATCACACTTGTTTTTTTAAAATTATTTTTAAATTCTTTGTATTTAAGATGAAGCCTTACAAAATCATACAACATTCCCGGGTTATAAACCATGCAACCCAACTTAACTTAACCTAACCCAACCTAACTCAATCTAATCTAGCCTAACCCCACAATATGTAAAAAAATCTCTTACTAACATCACTGCAGTAAGCGGGAAAAGCTTGCGTGGTGATGGAGGACTTCGCCAGCCGAGGAATCGTTCTCGCACAACTCCTGAATGGGATCCAAATCAATCACCAAACGAAATCGATGCCAATTCAGCCACTGACCGGAAATTACATAGCATATTAAACTGCTTCATTTTTACTGGTATATTTCATATCAAAAGCGATGTTTATAAAGTTCTTCTAATTACTTTTTTATTACGACTGACAGCTGTCTGTAAAATATCAAATAAATTTGATAGTATTTTTATTGTGTTCCCACTAAGTCAAATGTTCCGTTGAATTGGATTTACTGCCCCTAATCTGATGACGTCAGGTGACTCGGTAGTTCGGTACAAAACAGTTGGGTAAACGAGGTACCGAATGGGACAGATTGGGTACAAACGTAGCGGAGAACATTAGATTAGTGGTGCGTGTCCCTTCTTTATATTACCAAAGGACATCACCAATTACTACCCGGGACTGGATACGTTGCTATGCCGTGGGGTCCAAAGTGTGGGCCGATATTAAATAATTAATTAATTTAAATTTGTTTTCGATATTTTGTAATCATTTTTCATGTTATGTTTCAATTTATTGACGTTTCATGTTCCGATTCAACATTTTGTTAAATTTCAATATAATATTATCTACTACCTTCTGTTAAAAGTTATAAATTAATGCAGTTAGTGACCACTGTAGTTTTTTTATCTAAGTTGATTACCTACAAATCGTATGTCGGTAATGCAGATTAGTACAGCACGAGCAGATGGCGCTGACGTCTTGTTGATATTTGAAATGACAGAGCAATTTGTTCCTTCGGAAGGGATTCCGCTTTTTTTAATATAAATTGGTGCTCTCAGTTTATTTGTTCTCCTTTTTGCTGACGATCTTACAAATAACAACAAGGCTGTTGAAGTTTTTTTAGCTAGAGATCGGGGAACCGGGCTGCGTAATATTGTAACATGTTTCAGTGTTTCTCTGATCATGTTTAACCAAAAAGAAGTTGTAAATAAATAACTCAGTGAAAATCTCTCAGAATGTTTATATATTAAGAAAAGTTTCAGTGTTTTTTTTTTTTTTAAATGTACAACAGATAAATAATCCAATTTCAGTACAATTTTCTCATTTTGACAATCTTAACACCTAAGAAGATGATCATTATACAAAAAAATCTTAAGGCTATCTAAAGAAGAGTTGTTTACATCTAGTGTTTTTGATATTTCGTTCAACAGTACCATTCCTCTTGTTATGGTATGCTGTGCTAGAACATCTGTTCTGCCGTATGGTATTTTGAACAAGTCGTGTCGACGACTACGACTGAAGTTTTCAGGCACGTATAAACCGTAGCATTCCAAGAGGAATGGGCTGTCAATATAGTTATGGATTATGTTAAAACTAAGAATTGCAAGATTTGCATAATGTCTAGTTTCCAAACTAAATCTATTTGTTGCCTCAAGTAACTCCAAATGGTGCATGAACCTCGGATAAGTTCCGTGCATTCGCATATAGACGTACCTAAGGATTTTTTTCTGGATTTGTTCCAGCATATTAATATATTTAGTCTGGTGCGGAGTCCACACAACACTAGCATACTCCAGCTTACTTCTTATGACGCCATCGAACATGGCTATCATTGCATCTGGGTCATCAAATTGCTATTACTAGTAGGCGGCTGGTGGAGGCAAAAACATTGGGAATGTATGGCGAGCGATATGCCGAAATGGCCGAAACCAAATGATCTTTTATAGCTATGTCTGTTGGCCCCATAAAACAAATTAAACCGGTCATATAACGATAGTTTAATTGTTTTGCCTTTAATAATTAGCGGCTTTGGAATTTCCATTTTGCCTCCGCATTCTTCATGTCGGGTAGAATGCAACAAGTTAAAATTAACAACACGTCAAGCGAGCCACTTCTATCTAGATATGGAGTACCACAGGGAAGCGTTCTTGGTCCCTTAATGTTCCTTATTTACATTAACGACCTATGTAACATTGATATCGATGGTCAAATCGTAACATTTGCTGACGATACAGTACTTCTCTGCCAGGCAGAAACATGGAATGAGGTATATACAAAGGCCGAAAATAATTTATCGGTGGTCAAAAATTGGCTAAACAACAACATTCTTACCCTTAACACAACAAAAACCAATTATATTACACACAGCATCACACAAAGAGGCCAACCTCCACCGCACACAGACCTTATCTTACATAACTGTGGTCAAACTTCTCGTACATGTCAATGCGAGCGAATTGAAAGGGTTAATCAGACTAAATACCTTGGAGTTATAATAGATGCCAACTTACGCTGGACTGACCACATATCTTACATCACAAACAAACTGAAACGAGTCATGCATCTCATAAAGTCAATTAAAAACATATTTCCAAGAACAATCCTCAGAACCATATTCTTTTCACTTTGTCAATCCATTATCTCTTATGGCATACTGGCTTGGGGAAGTGCAACGAATACAACAATTGACCCAATAGAAAAAATTCAAAAGGCAACAATCAAACTTATCCTCCAAGTTCCTCGCTACACAAGCTCAAATGTAATTTACGAAACACTAGACGTCATGACAATAAGACAACTGTATGCCAAATCTGTTCTACTTTACTTCTTCCAACATAAACTCCACGTTCCAATGCAAACCCAATTATCAATTAAAACCAGGGCCTCTACAAATAAAACACTAAATATACCGATAGCTCATACCTCACACGGGCAAAGAAACTTTAAGTACTACGCAACCAAACTATATAACTGCATGCCCACCACACTGAAGCAACTACTAACTACAAATTCATCTACCATAGTTCTCAAAAAACACATAAAAGACTGGATCAAACAACAAGGTATTCAATTTACTCAAAAAATTATAACACCTAACCAAACATAACCCATCCCAATTATAAAAAAAATATAATTAAATAAACTTTGTTTCGAGACAGAAAATATTACCACAATATCCGTGATTATACCATTGGCGCGTGGTCCATAGAAAAATATATCTACCGTTTATCAAGACAATTATTTATCTTACTCATAATCTAGATTCTAAGAACAACTGTATATATAGATCCCCACCGAAACTAATCTTTTAATTTATGTGTAGGATACTGCCGCCATGGGTCGACCCACAGTGCCCTTCTTGACAATATCAAGGAGGTTACAGTGTTTCTACTTAGGTCGACAGAATAGCACTTAATCCCAAACATGGGAACACCTCAGCACAGGTTCGCCTAGTGAGGTGTTCACAAAACACTACGACTAACCTATTTACATACAGTTACGGATCTTTAACATGTTTTTTTTTCTTATTAATAACCTATTATCTATGTAAACTATGTAATTATTTGTAAAGTGTATGTACAAGAATAGAAATAAATAAATAAATAAATAAATTCTGCTTCTAGTTAATATTCATGCCACAATTTAAACCAATTGTGCAAATGCTTGATGTTTCAAACAATTATTGAGAGGTTGTGATGTTACGTATCAATATACAATTAATATTTTCGTATCAAAGTTTTATTCATTAAGTGGTCGAAGGGTAACAATTCTCGATTCGAAAGTGGCGGGTTCAAATCCCAGCGGGCGCGCGTAAATTTTATTTGTTTGATTTGTGCTATCTTATAATTAAATCATTTAAAATAATGTAATGTGTATTTGGGGTACGCTCCAGAGTAGAGGTACTATAATTTCGCGATCTCGATGCTTGCTTGAAATGGCTTTAACGGTGTTTGGTGACTAGATCTGAATAGCCTTCCTCACCTTCTTTTTCCCCGTCTCCTTCCCCTCCCAACTACTTTCAGCCTCACAACATACCCCGATTTGGAATACCGTAGTATCACTAGATCCAAGCCGTTGGGAGCAGTTGGGACCCTTGTGCGGTTTTTTTTTTTATTTTTTTTTTATATGAATACCGCACAAGAGTCCCAACTGCTCCCGTCTGGAGCCAGTGAGACTATGGCATCCCCAATTAGGGTATGTTGTGAGGCTGAAGGTAGTGGGGAGGGGAAGGAGATAGGGAAGAGGAAGGTGGGGAAGTACCTGGCTATTCAGATCTGGTCACTAAACACGGCTAAAGCCATTTCAAGCAACGTTTCAATTCTGAATGGTGGTCTTGCACCAGGGCGATACTGATAGTATCTTCCACTCTGGAACGTGCCGCAAATATACTATATATTATTTTAAATGAATAAATTGTGAAATAACACAAATTTATCAAATAAAATTTATTTGCGCACGCCGGGTTCGAACCCGCGACCTTCGGATTGTGAGTCGAGAGTCTTGCCTCGGGACCACGGAGGCCGTCCAGGTTCCTCTTCCCCATCTCCTTTTTCTCCCCACCACCTTCAGCCTCACAACATACCCCGATTAGGGATGCCATAGTCTTACTAGATCCAAGCAGTTAGGAGCAATTGGGTCTCTTGTGCGGTATTCCATTAAAAATAAGATATAAAGAAAAGAGGAAGGGAAATATGGGACAAGGATTGGAGATACTCTCGATACATTGGAGGAAAGTGGGGATTTTTCCTCTTCCCATCTCCTTCTCTTCAGGCATCATCTTCAGCCTCACAACATACTCCAAATGGGGACGCCATAGTCTCACTAGATCCAAGCGGTTGGGAGCAGTTGGGTCTCTTGTGCGCTATTCACATTAAATTCTTTAGTTTCATCGCACCAAAGTTTGAGCATCGCTTTCCCCCATAAAACAGCATGTTAACACAATTTGCCACTGGCTTTCCGATTGCCCCGCGTCACGCGTGCCCGCACGCACCGGGCGCCGCGTCGGGCACGCGTGCCGGTGTGCGTGCCCCTCCCAGGGTGGGCGCCCCGAGGGGGTGCAAATCGAGTTTAGCTAAGTGCGTTAACCGGGACTGTCCCCTTTACCTAAATTACAACGGAGATATAAGGCGGTTAGAACTACGTAAGATTACGGAATCATTTAAACAAAAGAAAAAAAAAATCACCTTTTACATATCGTCAAGATATATAATGTTTTGATTGACTACTTAAGCCGCCGCTATCCGAATTTCGACCGATTTCTTACATATCTCCCTTAAACATTTGAAGTTTTTAAGCTCTTAAAAAAATATATGTTATTTTTTAAGATACTATCTAGATACGTTCCACGCCGAAACGCAAATTATATGAAATTCCCTCGATAGAAAAAAATCGCAAAGTATGCTCCGAAAATTATTTTAAACAAGCCTATTTCTATTATTTTACAAGTTATATTTCTGAAAAAATTCACAACATTTCTTTAAATGATACTTAAGATACGTTCCACGAGATTTTTGCTCTATTTTAAACGAGTCATGTTTTATAAAGCTTTTTCGCAATTTTCGCTTCACTTTTATCGTTTGAAATGTTAGCGCGCTCTCTCCAACATTCGTAATTACATATCTCTCCATCTTCTTCTTTTCGAGGGCGGTGGGACCTTAAGACGATCCCATAGTTCAGGAAAAAATTGAAATCGGAATTCACGCCCCTTTATAGGAGGAGTTTAAAATTACTTGAGACAAGTCTCATAGAAATCGTTGTATCTATCTCCCTTACTATCATGGTTAGAAATATGATCTAGAAATAAAATACACCACTCTTTATATTCAAATCTAAAAATTAACCACAAAATAATTAAAACTTATGAAACCAAAGTTTCCGACCGTAATTTGAAAAAGTTATTAAATTTTTGTAAATATTTTATTCATTATTTTATATTAAACCATAAAAAAGTAAGTTGAAATTAACGTTCATAATACGATTACGTAATTTTAATTTTTTTTTTTAAAGAAAGACAAACATTCCCGGGTTACAAATAACCCAACAATGTTTGAAAATCTCCCACTACCACCACAGAAAGCCAAAAATGTTGCTTGTGTTGTGATGAAGGACTTAGCCAGCCGAGGAATCTGTTACATTATCTATTACAATATGTATTGTCTATGTCTAGTATTGTTGTCTATGTCAGAATATCCGGGCTGAGACGATGGGCCGCTCGCTCGTCCTCTCTGATAACAGCCGTCGTGGCGCTAACATGTCTATAGTGATTGACAATAAACGTAATCCAAGTAATCCAGACTTTAATTATTCAAGCCATCCATCAAGAGAATAAACACGGGACGCCCGGTTGGGACCCAAACGCGATGCCCACTCAACCACTGACTGGTCGATTAAACATGTGTGTGTTTTTTTCCTTATCAGAAGTTTAAGTTGGAAAAAACGTAAGGTGTCCCATTTTAAAAACTTTTTAACGTTTGCATTAAAAAAATATTTATTATTATTTCAAATTAATAAAATTTGTAAGCGTATATAATCACCTTTTCTAAGCAGTTTTTGGTTTTTGGATACGTTCAGAAATATTCCATTTACTTAAATTTTATTGCAAAACGAAAATGTTTTTACCCTCTGACAAAATTGAACATTACGTTATTGAAAACATGAACGTAGCACGTGCAAACTAGAATTGTTCAAAGCCACGCCCCCATTGACAATGTTAAAAGTAATGTTCAAGCAAATGTGTAAGCAAATGTTTATGTCGGGGATCACAGGAGACAGGGCTTTACATTTTATTTTATTACAAAATCGAGAATATTTTATCGGTTCTTGTAATTCTGGTCCAATGAACTCGGATTTGTTTTGAATTTAAGCATCATTTTAAACATTGGAACTGATGATATCAAGAATCAAGTGTCAATCAGACAAGAGATAAGTGGGTAGGTACCTACCTGTAATGTAATATTTTTGACGTGATAAGTCTTATAAATCGATGAACGCCGGCTGCACTCGCGAAAAAGCATGATTCATTGTCACGTTGTCACATTCCGCCTGAGCCGAGCGTGCAAGCGAGAGCGCGGAACAAGCGTTCGGCTTGTGACGCATATATCTCTCTTCCTCTCCATCGTTATTATATGACGTTATCACGTAAAATTATCGTCCGTAAACCGACTTTACAGACGACCAATTTTTTAAACTAGAAAATTGTCATTTTCAAAATTGGAACTGATTTTTAAGACTTTTAGATTTTTAGATTTTCTCTTGGTTTTTCACGGGTCGTTCTAAAAGCAATCATTCTATAACTTTTAATGTGATATATCGCAATAAAAACACTGCCTACAAAATTTCTAACCACCTCTCCTTAATGTTCTTCGGTTAGCCCATTTCCAGACCCCTCCCCTCTGATAGTTGTGTGGGAGGGGTTGTTGGATTATTTCAGGGGAGGGAGGCTCTATTAGGGGTGGGCTAGGAGGTTGTATTAGTTCCCGGACTGCCTTATCTAATCAAATATACCGGAAACACCCGTTTTCTCTGGTTTGGAACAAAGTCATGGATTCGCCCTGGTGGGGGATGAAGGCTTTCGGGTTTCTGGGGGATGATTAATTTATGGATTTTATTATTTGTATGGTTGAAGGGGGATTAACTGGATGTTTTTAATTTATTGGCTGATGGGCTTTGAATATAAATAGAGTTTATGCATACAAACTTAAATGCATGTTGAGATCTTAAGAACACTTTGATAAAATATTTTTTATGTGATTACCACGAGTGTTCCAACTGTCCCCAACCATCTGGAGCCAGATTGAGGTATCACCAATTAGGGTATGTTGTGAGGCTGAAGGTAAAGATGGGGGGAGGATAGAGTTGGTGCGATATTATATTATTATATGCATACGGATAAATCCATTCCCAGCTGATATTTTTGGGGTGTTTTGCTGTGTTGCGCTACCTCCTTCATTAGCCAACGTTTTAGGCAGCGTTATAATGTCCATCATCACACATCTGCCCTGGTGATGGACACTGTAACACTGCCCGAAACGTTGGCCAGAGAACGAGGTAGCGCAACACGGCATAACACCCTAAAAATAAATAACTAAAAAGTCCGAACCCGTTGTTTTAGTAGAGTTCACTAGCCGTCGCAAAAATGTAGTTCTGTTGGAGGCGGGTATGGATACCGCTGCCCTGGGAACCATTTATTGGATAACCAACACTCTGCCATAAGTCGCCCCAAGTGATTCGCTACGTTTGGTGACTTAAGGGTGCCCGAGTTCATGGGGTCGGGTTTTTCCGGGTTTTGGCGGCGGATGCGTCTGCCCACCGGCTACATGGCAGGCCGGTTTGAGAGAGAATGTTTGAAGCAGTCCTTTTGACTTCTCTAGCCGTAATCTCTCGGAATATCGCCTTGCACTGCAGTGGGAGGGATGGATTCACACGTCCGTCACTCCTGGATACATTGATCTCCAGATTCTCCATTGATAACCACCCCTCATACCCTTTTTCTTCCCAGAACTTCCTCTCCTTCCTTTCCTAAATAGACCCCCACACAGCATCCCCAAAGATGACTTGCGTTTTATGCGTATTCAAATTCAAAAACGACAAACAACTACAATTTTGAATCGGTGACTCAAACACTCCTGTGTGGCTAATGTAAAAAAAAAAATCTCAAGGACTTGAGATTTTTTTCATTTAAACATGTGCCCTCTGAGGGATTCGATTTTGGGTGTCGGCGGTTAACCGAGTGGACTACTCGTACCTATCAATCTATCAACCATATCAGAGTAGTTTTTTCGTTTACTTTTAAAAATAAGTATTATTTTACGTTACCTGGCAGGTACCTAACTAAACTTCTTCGAAAACGTTTCCAGTTCATTCAATCAACTTGTCAAATAAAAATTTCAGCGTGATCTCTCAGTCAACAGTCGCGTTGACAGCTTAATCCTCTCAGCATGCAAGTGGTGGCAATATTCCTACACAGCCTCTCATCCCTCAAGTAGCTTCATCCCCAAACACCTCCCACCCCCCACTCCTTGCTCCCCCGGAAGGATCCGGGCCGAATGCCTTAATAATTCAGGCTGTGGAAGGATTGATGGAACCTCCCATATGTACCTATATATAGCTATCTATTGCGGTTAAGTCTCAATTGAACGATGAACCATTAGTCAGTTTGAAAGGGTTCAAACAGATAAGAAATTCTGTTTCTCAATTTTCGTTTGAAAGTCTTTAAATGTCTTCAATGATTAAAAAATAGTATCTGCATATCGATTGACCGGAAAAGAATAATGCCTGCTTATGGATTGACCGCTTATGGATTGATTAGAGGAAAACAATGTTTGCTTATCGCTTATCTATTGATCAGAGAAGAACAATGCGTGCTTATGGATTGACGAGAGGAAAACAATGTCTGTTCATCGATTGACCAGAAAAGCAAAACGCCTGCTTATGGATTGAACAGAGATAAAGAATTTGTGCTTATGGATTGATTTGTGCCTAGCATGTTGATCGAACAATCCACAAATTTTGTAACCATCAAAGCAATGAATAAAGAAAAATTAAAAAAAAAAAATGTAAAACGTTGCTAATCGATTGAACAGAAAATACTGTCTAGTGCTAGCGAAAATAATGTGTATTACAAAAATTTATTTATTTATTTGTAAGAGACAAACAGCTTTTACATTAAATACAGATACATACATATAAAATAAAATTAAGTTAAGCCAAAAAGGTCTCCTATGTTAAAATTATTTGAAGATGGAGTTTTGTTAAATAATGAAATATAGGAAGAAATTCTGATGTCCGCCGGACTGTCCGTGGATTACGTTTAGTTTGGTACGGCGGATTATTTGGATACGGCGTTAGTTTGAATACAGAATTTAACTGATTTTTCGAAGATGTGCTAATTTGTTGGCTACCAATATAGTTTGAATACGGAAAAAATCGTTCATTTAGTTGATTTTTTTAAGGCGTGCGGTTAAAAGTATCGGCGACACAAGGAAGCATAGTCCCACCCTGTAAAATCTACCGATAGCCCATCTCCTTATATTTCAATATCTTTGATGTATTAGTAATAACAACCAAAATGTCTGCTTTATGATGCAAGAAATCAGTATATGTAAATAACTAACCAAGTATATGATATCCACTTTAAACTAATCCACCTTTTCTGATAGATCCACAAGGCATTTATCAAATAATTGATATTAATTTGAAAATATATGACAAATGAATATCAGTTGCAGTGATTGTAAGACTTGTTGCCTAACCCAAAATAAAGTGACTGGATAATGGGTCCCACAGATTTTCGATTCTCTGGGTCCTAATAACTAAAATGTGTTGCCCTTGTTGGTAGAAGACAAGACAGACGATAAACATGACCAAGGGGGTGCTCCATTGGAAGTAACCCAAGGAAGAGATGGATTGACTGCATGGAAGAGGATTGGAAGGTAGGAAAATAATAACTGAGGATCGGAGTCAGTAAAGGTCAATTCTTACACCAAATGATAAATATGAGGAGATCAATAAACGAGTTTCAGTGAACAGCACATTATTAGTACTATTTCTGCATTTTAATTAATTTTCATATTAATTATCAGCGACCTGACAGGCCACCAGCATAATGTCTCCTTACAGATTGGCCAAAGATGTAGATCGAATGCTTATGGATTGACTAGAGGACAATAATGTCTGCTCATCGATTGACCAGATAAGAATAATGTCTCCTTATGGATTGACCAGCAGTAAAGAACGTGTGCTCATAGATTGACAAGAGGAAAATAATAATTCTGCTAATCGATTGATTCGAGAAGAATAATGTCTGCTTATGGATTGACCAGAGAAAAATAAAGTGTTCTTACGGATTGACTAACGAAAATAATGTGTCCTTATCGATTGACTGTACGATACAGAGACACAAAAAAGTTTAAAATGTTTAGATAACACCAAAAAAATACGCAAGAGGAACGACTGCAAGGCATTTTCCAAACAAAAATTAAACTTAATCTAGGGCTCATTTTAATTACTTGGGTTCAAAATTACAAAATATAGTGCTTAATATATAACAAAGTGCATGATACTGAAAAAAAGAGAGCAGGAGCGTATTTAAGAGGGGGGGGGGTAAATGAATAAGGTAGGCGCGCTGATGGCACCACCTCATTAGGGTTAGAGTGAAGCTGGATCTACGCCAGAACTATGCCTGTGAATCTCGATATGGTATATCTTCTGAATCAAATAGCAAAGGTAGGTTCACAAGGGTACTCACGATAAGTTGGCGATCTTGCCCGAATTGAGGTCCCTCGTGGTCGGTATTTAGCTATTCTGCGTCTGGATGAACCACAGGTAGTTACGATGGTCAGTTTTGAAGCGATTAAGGGAAATACGGCGGTATTTTCACCTTGCGATTCTCGATTTATGTCACGATAAAAACATTACGATGTTGACAGTAGCTATACGATATGAAGACTAAAAGTAAATGTAGACCTGAATTCTGCAAATGCATTAAAAAAAATCGACGCTTTTTTTATAATATCTTAGCATTACATTCGCCTTTTATAAATATCATCCCTTCCGTCAGTTGGTTTAAATCAGCCCTTAGTGAAGGGATAGAGTGGGGTTGAGGGAATCCCCCATCCCCCTCCCACTTTAGAGCCGCTGACGGATGAAGACAGTTTTTCTTCCCCGAGCGAGGGGGATGGTGATAGACACGGTGGTGTCTGCTTATTTATTTATTGCTAAATCTCAGAGCCGCAAACTTCAGAGTGGTCGTTCGAGTAAACTATTCGGTTTGAGAAGGACCAAGGAAAAACAATATACGGTGAAGATTTAGAAACTTTGTTTCATACAAGCAGTCAGTAAATGAACGATACAACGCAAAGAGGAATTGTAGTGTATAGGTAGGTCATGTAGTTTCAACGTCCTTCGATAGATGTCGTTAGTATAGTTAGTTATACGAAGTTTTGTGATATCCCAACAGATGTCAGTTAAGTATTATATTAGAATAGTGTCATCTATCGTCGTTCGTGTCTAATGTACGAGCGGTTCTGTTGGCAACCGAAGGCATCTGGTAGTCGACAGACACTAATCTGACCGATCTCAGAATAACTTAGAGCCTACTTGCAAGGGCATCTAGTCCAGTTTAATATTCATTGTAATCTTTACGATAACGTAAATTAATCAATAATTGTAATCACAGGGAACCTCAAACTCATTTGGAAGTTTCCCAACACATTTTAAGTAGTATTACTGCATGAAAGCCAAAGTAATTGGTTGTGAATAAAGATATACATTTATGTATTAGGTTTGTAAAATGATAAGTAATTATTGTACTGATATGTATTACGTACGCACTGATTTGTTTTTCTGTATAATGCTGTTCGACGTCTGGTCAGTGGATGAGTGGGCATCGCGTTTGGGTTCCACCCGGGCGTCCCGTGTTCGATTCCTCGGCCGGCTAAGTCCTCCATCACAACACAAGCAACATTTTCAGCTTTCTGTGGTGGTAGTGGGAGATTTTCAAACATTGTTGGGTTATTCGTAACCCGGGAATGTTTGTCTTTCTTTAAAAAAAAAGAACATATATTATGTCTGCAAAAACCCTACGGGCGTTTAATAAACGGATTTTTTAGTGTGGTATAAAGAACAATAGTTACATTTATTCACATAAATTTTACAAAACATAATAATGTCATCATTCGTCATGTATGCCCGATCAGAAAAGAGGAGCTCTTGTGCCTGATAAGGGACCAACGATTCTTACTTAAGTTGTATGTTATATGATTTGTATAAAATATTTACTGTTTAATATAAGTTGTTTTTTTTTAATGTTAAATTTTATTTATTTGTTCTGCTAGGTTGATGATACAGCGCAATTCAGAAGGGAGGTTTTATACTTCTTTTTTTTAAATCTTATCATGTATTTTTTATGTAAACATCTTGTATTAGGTCTGTATATTTTTGAGCATGTACCTTTTATTGTATTTTTCCTGATTTGTTTTTTATGCATTTCTATAGTCCATCATGGAGGATACTTTATTTTAACTTTGTGACACCAAAAGTGCATAAATCAAATGAGTGGATATAATATTATGCATAAAATCTTATAAGACATGTTTCTGTGAAATATTTGTAAAGTGATTCTTCATACACGGTACAAGTTGCACAAAACGCAATTGTAAAATTATTAGTTGTCCCTAACATTTTCAAACAAAGACACAATACTCCGTTGCTGTTTCAGAGTGCAAAAATTTTACCTGTGAAGGCAATACTTTGGTATAAAATTATAATTCAGCATATATTTACCCCGCAGCATAAAGAGAAACTAGATCATAAATATAGCACTAGATTCACGCGTAACGACGGGTTAATAGTTCCGAAATTCAATAATAAGTACGGACAGAGAACGTTTGAATACAACATACCGAAGATATTTAATTTATTACCTGACAATATAAAGCAACATAATTCTATGAATAAGGTTAAATATATGGTGAAAAATTGGTTATTGGAAAAAGAATATTTATTTTGATACTTGATACTTGATAAAATTTATGAAAAAATGTTTAACTGTAGATAAAAGATGTAAATTATAACTTTAAATATATTTGTAAGGAATTATAAGCACCTGCTGTCAAGCCAATTGCAATTGGCTTAGCGGGACTGGATTGTTGATTTATAAAATAAATAAATAAATTTAAAAAAAAAATAAAAATAAAAAAAATAAAAATATGTTTGTGTCTGTATGTTGCTTCTGTAAAATTTTTCTTCATTTATTGTGTCTGCATATTGGGTTGGGTTGGGTTTATCTTTTAAAATGTACCAATTGGCGATCCCTTAATGAGTTTTGATAACTCATTGGGAATGCAACTTCGTTGTATGTTTTATTTAAAAAAAAATAAAAAATTCTTATGGCTTGTTAAATGTAATGATTTTGCATTTGAGCGGATTAGGATTAGGTGTAATAAATGATTTCCATTTCTCATTAGTAGTAAAATTCTTGATATTCTTTGTTTTTTTTTCTTTACACATTTTTTAATGGTAAAAAAAGGCTTTATTTGTAAAATCCCCATACTTCCAGCAGAATCAAAATAATCATCTTGATAAATAAATAAATCCCGTCGGGGTCACCAGGGACTAGAGACTGACTAATCTGTAGTTAAGTGCGCCGCCTTATATAGGAGCGACCGGCCAAGTAACTTTCCGTTCGCTGGCAATATGTGCGCTGGAAGGTGCTAATATGTACTCGTCACTGTGTTCGTGGATGCACGCTCGAGTCTCGACCTTTCGCGAAGGTGGCGAAATTATTATTTAACAGACGGCAATCCCAGCGAGTACGTCGCCGCCGATGCGTGCATAAGTAGGTAGACGGTACTTAGCCGGCTCTGCGCAATAAGTAAACAAATGCGTAGCGGCTTGTAGATCTTTCTCGTGTGTTCTTTGAGTGGCGGAATAATAATGTATGAACGCCACACATTAGAGGTAGATAGGTACTTTATCACTTGTTTAGATTTGAAAATATTCTTTTTATGATTGTAGTTTTACTTAATACTAATTGCAACACGTACTAATTTTGAAAATGTTACACTCGTGCGAATAAGGAAATTATCTTCGTTATCTGTTTTTGGGGTGTTATGCCGTGTTGCGCTAACTCCTTCTTTAGCCAACGTTTCGGACAGCGTTACAGTGTCTATCATCAGGGCAGATGTGTAATTGTGTGACACAATTACACATCGCACGTGACACAATGACACAATTACACATCTGCCCTGATGATGGACACTGTAACGCTGTCCGAAACGTTGGCTAAAGAAGGAGGTAGCGCAACACGGCGTACCACCCCAAAAACAAATAACGAAAATACTTTTGGCCGTGATAATCTAAAAACGTATCTAAGGAAATTATCGTACTGTTTAATAAAAACACGCTACGTTCGTAAATGACTGTTATACTGCAAGGTGGATTCTACTAGCAAATGTTACACACAGCCGATCATGAAAATCATAAGGTGATACTTAAAAGAATTTATAATCTGCTGTGTGCGCCCGTAAATATTCAATATGAATCTGAATAAATAGTTTTGTCGATAAACAAACTTAAGTCTTTCAAGAAAAGCATCCAACATGATTGTATCGGTGATTCAATCCAATATTGTTTTACTTAGCTTTTCTTGAAGATTTGAGTTTGGTTACTGACAAAACTAATTATTCCTATTCATTTTGCGTAAGTGTGGCGCAAACAATTAATTCGTCTTAATATTTGAATGCATAACCTACAAAAAGCGTTTTTCCCTAAAATATTAAATTCGCGCTATCTACGAAAGAGCAGATTATGAATTTTCAAATCATCACCTTGATGAAAAGCTCGCAATGTTCGTAAATTTCAGCTGTAAACGCAAGAAGGATTCTAGGAGCGATCTCCGCGTTATTCTGACCTCCGTGTTAGATTATTTGAAAAGTTTTCTGAACACGGAATACCTAATCCTTTTCCGGAAAAAGTTGATAGAAGAAAATCACAAATAAATCATCCCCCTAAATACGGAAAAGAGTTTATTTTCAAACCTAATCCAAGTCCTAACACGGAAAATAAATATTATATTTAAATTCTGATTCCTAATTCACTTTCTCGTGATAAATAACATTTAATTTTTTTTTTTTTTTAAACTCTCTTATTATAACTTTTGAAGGTTATTCCCATCAATCTAATACATCATTGAAAAAATATTAATCTAAACGAAAATATGAAAAAGAACAAGTCACAGAAAAATAGGAAAAGATAATGGTCACAACTGGGACTCGAACCTAGAACCTCTCGTCTAACCGGGACGTGCGCGTTTACAAATTCCGCCATTGCCACCTTCTGTCAAACCATCATATTTGTCAATCTTATATTTCAAATTTTTTAGAATTAACAATATTTCATAGACGAAAGGCTCTGTGTTCGAGTCCCAGTTGCGACCATTATATTTTTCTGTGTCTTGTTCTCTTTAATATTTTCGTTTAGATTATTATTATCTTCTTCTTCAATGAAATGATATTTTACATAAAAATTTTCACGTGTGCAAACTAACTAACAAACCATAACGCCGTTTCGCCGCAGGGGTTGGCCGAGAGGATAGACCGCATCATTAGCCCATAAAGGTCGTGGGTTTAATTTTAAACTCACGTTTGAAGATTGATTATTTAATTTCTCAAGTAGTAATAAAATTATCCACGAAAATTATTATCAGAAATTACACGGGAAGTTTTAGAAAAGGTACCACCTTTCCACAATATCGTATCATACATGTCAAACTCTTCTGTCATACTGACATTATTCGACTCAAGTATTTGATTCACTTGATCATGCCACGATTTCCTCAGGCATCCCCGTCTTTATTTATTTATTTATTTATTAACGGACTAACGTCCAATTTACAACCAAGTGACACGAAATTTTGGAAATGTACATTACAATAATAAAGGATGGTATATGAAAGCAGAGACAAACAGATAAAACATAAGAAAATAGAAGTGTCAAGTCAAGTCAAGACTTTGCTAAAAATAGAGTAATATAAAATATCTTCAATTGTTTAGTGAGCGACAAAAATCATTTAGGCTTTTGCCAAAAAAATCAAGGTCTTGACGTGAGTTGACCATTCTACACATTCTGGATAGTGGTGAATTATAACCATAATTAGTCGAGTGTTGATTGAGGAAGAGCAGTTCTTTATTTCTGAGTCTACGAGAAGGTATATTGAATAATATAATATATGCAAAAATCTCGTCGTAAATCATCTATCTCATCCAGTTATTGATTTCAATCAATCGCATTCAAGTTCGCAAGTGCAAAAAACGTCAAATTCCACCAACAACGATAAAAGCTTTAGAGATCTATTCTATTTTTAAATCGTCCCTTGTACACCGTTGGCTAACAACTTCGTTAATAAACCATTGGTGAACCAATGTCGGTGTCGCCAGTGGATTGCCACCTTTAAATATTTAAGGCGCCGAACGGACCGGCGGAGTACCAGAGAGGGTATGCAGGTAGCGGTGAAGTGACTACTTGGTGAGGTATGGATGTTGGATGTCCCCCTACGGGACATGACGTTTCCGCATCGGGTAAATTGTGTCTGTGTGTTGAGGGTAGGGCGGGGAATTGGCCACTTCGGGTAAGTGAGCTTAAAACGGATTGAAGCAGAAGGTGAGGGGAAATTTAAAGTTTAAGCAATTATTTTAGGTTTGTAAAATAGCAATACAAAAATCCGTAATTTTAGTATTCCATATTTTCTTGAATCTAAATTATTTGATGACCGTTTTAAATCGACCGATTAGATATTTCAACTGGAAAGTACGGCGCCTTGTTTTATTTTTAACGATAAAGTTGAATTTCAAAGCTCAAAAAAAATGCGGTGCAATAAGAATAGAAGGTATTGATAAAATTTAATAATTTCATTTGGACAATCGTCAGAATTTTGCATCTATTGCATTTATGGATAATTAATTACTTTGTGAATAAATTAAAAATACTTTCAAGTGCCGAAATTTCCTACGTATGAAATCATTTTCGGGCAGTGTTTCATTGTATATTGTGGCAAATTAAGTTCTTTAGAAAATAATCGGAAAACATTTTAATATTTGTGCCTGAACTTCACAAAAGAAAACGTTCAATGTAATTTCGCACTGTTTTTTTCAGTGTGAATCAAAATAGGTGGCATTCAACGAATTTGGACTATATAATAAAGACTATGTGCATTTTGTATCAGTTAAGCCCCGCCTGTGGTGGCGAATAGACGTTCCGTGAAATTGATTTTAAATTCCCTTGTTTTTATAACAGTGCGCAAGAAAGGAGTTAATGTTTTTTTATAAGCCTTTACGAAATCAACCTGTAAAAACAACTCTCAACTTTTCCAAAAGCGTTTTCTGAAGTATTTTTAATTCCCACCAAAGGAGAGGCGGGGATTCCGATTTCCAATGTTTCAAGGACTAGTGGATCACCTTAAGAACTATTGTTGACTGGGCCATAATGTATTCATAACTCACATACACTTTATTCATATTCAGATTTGTTTTAATTTTAAACACATAATTTCTTTTTTTTTTTAATAAAATGTATTAAATAAATAAATATCTACTTTTGACTTGGGTCTAAATAAACTAGCAAGGGCAATAAAATAATTGTAGCTAAAAATATACATAAATAAATCCGTTACTTTCCAAGAGGTTTTTTGTTGTTATTTGGGGTTGAAATTGAACGTCCTTCGTTCACACCACCCGTTGGATTCTCTTCGTATTTTTAAGCGTCAATAAAGTGTCAGCCCCACTTTGTATTTTAAAATTGACGAGTTGAATATTTGACGAGGTTTCTGCCCGCGGACGATCTGTGACGGGGCAGCGGCAGGTGAAGCCAACTTTCAACTGTCAACTTAACTTTGTAACGCTTTTGCGGAAAATTTGATTAATTTATTTTTATTTGCGCAATATTTGAACCGGAATTTTTAAGTCACGATTCTATAAAATAAAGAATAATGAAAACGCAACATGTTATCACGTAACGTTTTTCATATAAATAATACATGGAGTGAAGATAAACAAAGATTGTTTCACCTCAGGCATCTATAAGACAAATAGCGTGGTAAATTCTCAATATATAAAGGAACATTTGCATCAAATATAAGAAGGACACGCAATAAATGACTAAATTTCCGGTTCGATCGCCCCACACAAAATTTAAAGCTACTTTATGTACTAGTTTGGTAATACGTGGCCAACTAGGGACTCCGTTATCCAAAATTTCCTCTTCCGCAGAGATTCCGGTGGATATTGCGTCACTAAGTCTGTTTTGGACGATGTCGCCTTACTACCTAGATAATAATAAAGAATATTCTCTTTACATGATCTTTGTTTTTATTTGTAAATTGTCTCCCTCAGAAAATTCCCTCAGGGTCTACATCATATTTGGGGATGCTTTGTGGAGGGTCTTTTTAGAGAAAGTAAAGAGAGGTATACGCGGGGAGGAAAAGGGTGTGAGGGATAGGTAGGAATCTGGGGTCAATTTAGGTGTGACGGCTGGAGTCCGACTGCGGGGCGAGCCGGTATCTCATCCATCGCCAAAACCTAGACAAACCTCACCCCATGAATCCGGACACGCCTGATAAATCACCAAACGCAGCGAACCAATTGGGTGTTACTAAATATAGGGGTGTTGGTTATCCAATAAATGGTCCTAGGACGGCAGTATCCATTATTTAATTTTCCTTCAATACCTATAAACAAGAACTATAATACCTAATCACCTCATCTCATACGCATTTCATTTATTTACGACACGTAGAATATTTAATGTTATTTTAGGTTGGGTTTATTCGATGTCTGAAGGTATTTTTTTCTATTAAATTGCATAAACCCCACTTTTCTGATTAATTCATTCGTTTGGTACGATAAAGTAAAACGTAAAAAGCATATTTTAAAGATTTAGGTGCTTTCCATTTGTGAAGCTTCAAATCACAAAACAGTTAATCATTAGAGCGTTATTATCACGATTGTTTCTTCACAGGTGCGCGTTTTAAAATTATCAATTGAATGACAGATATTCAAAAGCCAGGTTGTTATTTAAGATAGATTTATTATTGTGTTACTTGCGAACGGCATTAAATTTGTTTATAACATTGACACAATAACGCACTTATCCTTCAAGAATGAGACTGTAGAAAATCGTACAACATTCATACATATTTGTATGAGTATTGGAATAATAATGGATTCTATGAATTATGATAAATTGATGTCATGAATTAACGATTAAGGTAAAGTTACACCTGTATAAACCGGCATGCCCAACGATTTTAACGTTTCTTTTTGGAATTTTTTCTATGGTTGATAGTTATAAAACACTGCCAAGAATTTCACAGAAATTCAAATGTAACATTGTCATCGATGCAATTTGGAGGGCGGGTATGGGACGGCCGGCGACGTCGAGCGGTAAAGACCCCTGACTCGCAATCTGAAGGTCGCGGGATCGAATCCCGGCCTGCGCAAATAAATTTTATTTGATTAATTGTGTTATTTCGCAATTAATTCGTTTAAAATAACGTATAGTATATTTGCGGCATGTTCCAGAGTGGAAGATACTCTTAGTATCGCCCTGGTGTAAGACCAACATTCAGAACTGAAACGTCGCGTAAAATGGCTTTGGCCGTGTTTGGTGACCATATCTGAATTGCCAGGTACTTCCCACCTTCCTCTTCCCCATATCCTTCCCTGAAAAAATTCACAGTGTTTCTTTAAATGCTATTTCAGATGTTCCCCGCGAGATTTTTGCTCCATTTTAAACGAGTCGTTTTTTATTAAAAATTTTCGCTCAAATTTTATCTTTTTTTATATTAGCCCCAAATACTTCCGTACTTCCTCTTCCCCATCTCCTTCCTCTCCCCACTACTTTCAGCCTCACAACATACCCCAATTGGGGATGCCATAGTCTCACTGGCTCCATACGGGAGCAGTTGGGACTCTTGTGCGGTATTCATATAAAAAAATAAAATAAAATACTTTTTCTTTACATTTTGTAATCTTCTCCATAATATTCTGGTGTATACCTGTTTTATGGAGAACCTGATAAAATAAATAAATACATGTAAATACATAATAATAATATTTTTTTATAAATAATAATAATAAGACGCTCGAAGCATTTTATATAAATTGAAATTCAAAATGACGAAGACTTTTATTAATGGTTCAGATAAAGGATGATGCATCTGTTTTGCGCTCCGAAACGGGGCTGCCGGAATGTTACTTGACAATTCACTTAGCGAATACAATGAAAATCTTTGGACTGACAGGTATCTACAACAAAGATGTAGGTAGGTACTCATAAATATATTTTGCATTACAACATTTCAGCAATTTATAGTAACGTTTATAGTCTGTCAAATAAGAGTAGAAAATATTAAAAATGGAACTACAAAATTTGTAGGCTGGCAACACCAATTTACCTGTCAAATATTATTTTAAAGTGCAATGATACTGATTGTATAGAACGCGGTAAACAACATTTTTGTTCTTAAAGAAAAAAAAATTAAAATCGATGAAGCACTGATGTTAAGGGCATCCAATAGTCCAGGGAAAATCGAAATCGGAATTCACGCCCTTTGTGGGAGGAGGTAAAAAATATTTGAGGAAAAAGCTTTTGGAATGGTTGAAAAGGTTATTTGAGAATTTTTTTTTACAGCCTAAAAAAACATTAACTCCTTTCTTACACATTGTTTATTGTAATAACAAGGAAATTTAAAATTGATTTCACGGAACCGAGCGACGTGAAGACACACGTCTGTTCCCTGCTCCAGCCAGGGCGTTTCTGAAAGAAAGTAGGGTGTGGCAAGCCAGTAGTCCTTCGGTGAACGACATAAGGGTCACTTTGAAAATCCTAATTCGTCGGCTGCCGGCCGTATTTTAAAATAACAACGCATAAAATCATAATTTATTTTATTTTGTGAATATTGGGCGTACATATCAATTTATTTTGCGATTATCATAAAAGAAAATAAATTTGCTACAATAAACAATAAAATTATATCCGAAAAGATGTTCATAAGTAGGGGAGTTTGCACTTGAAAGTGTTTTTTTATAGACCTATTACTTTATTTTTTCTAGGCTTATTAAAAGACTTACATTAAAAAAAAATGACCGATATTTTTAAGGGCCAAAATATGTTCTACACGCAGTATTTAATTGAAGCATCTATAATATTTCTAAGCGATCAAATTTTCAAAACAAAAACACGTGATTTTGTGTGATTTTGCATTATTTACTATGGCTTCATCTTAAGGTACTTATTTAATGACATAAATTTGATTAAATGGTGTTTTACGAAGTGATTTGCTTTCATTTAATTTAACATAAATTTGAATTAAACAGTAGATACAAAGGAAGAATCTCTAATGGTGAGTTTAGTTACACTACTTTTAGATCTGAATGAGTTAAATATATTCAGATTAGAGATATGTTCTAAAGCCCGGGCAACGCTAGATACTTAAGCTAGTATTAAATAAATGGGAGCAATTTCTAAACTGTGCTTTATATTTTATTGCAATATCGTTGTTCTTCATTATGTTAACATAAAATTTCAAAGGTATAGTAATATACCTCTATGCAATTCTAATTGTGAGATCAGTGGGTTTCTGTATTGCAATGACAATTTTTTTTCACTTTTATGCCTTTTTAATTTTTTATAAAAATTTAGGTAACACAGCTTTACATTTATACCGTGTGTTATATTTTGGTATTGCCATTAGAACAACAGTGGCACCCTCATATGTTTTCTACTCTTATTTGACAAATTGCATATTTATATGATTTCTTTAATTTTTTATTGTTGTTATGCTTAATTCGTAATTTTCAAGAAACCCAATTTTTTTTTTTAAGGACAAACATTCCCGGGTTACGAATAACCCAACAATGTTTGAAAATCTCCTACTACCACCACAGAAAGCCGAAAATTTTGCCTGTGTTGTGATGGAGGACTTAGCCGGCCGAGGAATCGAACACGGGACCCCCGGGTGGGACCCAAACGCGATGCCCACTCAACCACCGACCACTGACTCAACAACTGACCGACATTTTAAGGGCCAAGATATGTTCTGCTCGCAGTATTTAATTGAAGCATCTATAATACTTCTAAGCGATCAAATTTTCAAAACAAAAATACACGATTTTGTATGATTTTGCATTATTTCGCATGGCTTCATCTTAATGAGCTGAACTTGGGAGAGATAACAAAATCTTCCAAGTTGAAGATAAAATTAAAACGACGCTTAAAAAGCTTGACCTGTGAACAAATCGTACAATTAAAAAAAAAAACTATTATCACTTTCTTATACCGTCAGCTGTTTGGTTCTGAAACAGTTTTTTTTTTTTAAAACTTAATCCATATTCCCCAAGTCCTTCAATCATGTATTCCTTTCTCTTCCTCCTTTCCTCAATGTCTCTACCAGGAAAAGAAGAAGATGTTCCTACCTACATGTGGAAAATTTGAACAATATTGCCACCCAAGTTTACATTACCTACTTGTACAGTTGCAATTTGATAGTGACATGGCTCACAACTCCCTCTTTCGAAATATCGCAAATAATAGAAAATTTCATTTTTTATTAAATCAAAGTGTCGTTGCTTAAAACCTGGTGTTGTGCCGATATATTGGGAAGCCAAGATCGATCCTGAAACGCCATAAGAAGCCGTCAAAAGGTAAGAGACTTCCTCTCAAAACCTATTCTCCTACGATCAAACTTCAAAACACAATACATGGTCTTTATTCATCAACAAAAGGATTTACAGTTCATACATTCTCGTGTCGTGGCATCGGCCGTGACATCAGCATTTTTGGAATCCTCTGATGGAGCAATGTTGCCAACGCAAGTACAAGACGAAATGATGTAACGCCTCCGCGCTTTAAGTTCATCATTTTGGGATTATTTTCCAATACTCGATAAAAATAACAGTTGGATATTAAACTCTAATCAATCAATCCTCTTTATCACGTTTTTGGGTGAATGTAAAGAAGGATTATAAGGAAACTAGCTGGGTTACTCAGGACAACATTCGCGAGCGTTCTGGAATGTTCCACAATTTATTTTATTTATTTATAGCGGACCCGACAGACGTTGTCCTATACACAACTGTCGGGACAAACTAAAATTAAAATAGAATAATATTGAATATTCGATACTGCGATGGTAGCGCAGTCTGCCGGACCCAATGTAAAACATTCCAAAATCAACAACTCCTTAGAAATAACAAAAAAATTATTAAAAGAACATTTTCCAGTGGACCAAATTGTGAATCTAAACTATTCTCGAATCCCCTTGAACCCACACAAAAAATTTCATCAAAATCGGTCCAGCCGTTTAGGAGGAGTTCAGTGACATACACACGGACAGAAGAAATATATATATTAAGATATCAGAAGAAGCACTGAAACATTTGCTGCTTTTCTCTACTCCTGTATATACTAAAAACAAATACAGAAACAGATTACGAGTGGAATCCAATTTGAGATTACAACTCGGTAGTAACATCAACCCGAATATTACTAATATAGTTGCAAAAAAGCGACCCCAGCCTTCACATTATTTTTTTATTTTTTTTTACATGAGCTCCACACAGGAGATCATCATCTTTAGGGATGCTGTGTGGAGGGTTTTTTTAAGGAAAGGAAGGAAAGGAGAGTTCTGGGAAGGAAAAGGGTATTAAGGATGGGTAGGAATCTGGGGTTCAGTGTGTCCTGGACCTTCAACACCTAGACAAACCTCACCCCATGAACCTGGGCACCGCTGCTAAATCACCAAACGTAGATGACCTATGGCAGAGGTGTTGGTTATCCAATAAAGGTTCCCGAGGCGGCGGTACCCATTCCCGCCTCCCAAATTGAACCTTTAATTAATGTTAATGTTGGTGTTGCTGTTTTTTTAATTGTTCTCTAGACTTTATGTCCGGATTAAATCTTCCCCACAGGAAAAATTTAACCCTTCCACACACTTTTCCACAAATGATCATCTAGTCAATCCACGCGATGTAATTGCATTGAATAAGTATAATAAATTCAAAACTATACAAGAACAACACGTCAACCTACCAGAGACCATATGGGAAAATACTTCACCGACTCCAGATATTTTCATATCAGAGGGTTCGGCTCAATAGAACTCCTAACTGAACCGATAAATCCTACTGATCCCTCAATATAAATATTTAAAAAATCTTTCGTAATCCTACATGTATTTAATATGACTGATTTTTGCATCTTTATATAAAGATTCTTTGATAAATCAAATAAGTCTAAATTTTTAATTAGAGAGCTAGGTATAATGCCAGTAGCCGAAATAACAAATGGTAATATTTTTATAGTCCGAGAATGCCAAATTCTTTTAATCTCATTTCCTAAATCTGTATATTTTCTAATTTTTTCAGAAACAGATTTTTGAATATTACAGGAATTTGGAATAGTGACATCAATGATATAAGTTATTTTTTTAATTTTGTCATGTAAAACTATATCGGGTCTATTATGACGTCTTATGGGTCTATTATAAAATAAATATACTAACAGACAGAACGGTCTGTTAGTATAGTTTTATC
Organism: Glyphotaelius pellucidus; assembly: GCA_936435175.1. Taxonomy (NCBI): domain Eukaryota; kingdom Metazoa; phylum Arthropoda; class Insecta; order Trichoptera; family Limnephilidae; genus Glyphotaelius; species Glyphotaelius pellucidus. The sequence continues at coordinate 23,916,829 of OW386558.1, read as the reverse complement.
GTAATATATTTTATAAAATTCATTTTCTAAAAACGAATTTGGTTCGTATTCATAATATGGTACTACATTACGGCAGTCAATCAATTTATGTTTAATTACCAAACTTTGATGAATTATTTTTAAAACCTGATTGTGTCTAAAAGTATATTAGTATATATATTATAATATAGTATTGCACAGTTTTTGAAAAACTCACTTTTTCATAATTTAGGCAAAAGACGACCTTGCCGCCCCTCAAGTTTTACCCGTTTCGAGGTTCAGTTTCGCTCGAAAAAGAGGGCTTTTTTTTTCAGTCAGGGCCTCCCACGCCAAAATGACCTCTCCGCTCTTCGAGTCTGACCGACCTCAGAGACCACTATCGCAAGACAGGAAACTCACACGAAATTCTTATTTTAGAAACGCCAAAAGTCAACGGAAAAAACTGATACAAAATCAGCGGCGATAACTGGAACCTCCGGCTGAATCTCTCATCGACGAAGAAATCGGCCCGGTTATATTTCCCGCCGACAGGTTCGCATTTGCAAAAAAGATAAGAAATCTTAATCACTATTTCCTTTACGCGAAACGAATTTGCTAGAAATTTATTCTTTTATTTTAATGGCGATGCTGCTAAAAAATGACATTTTATAGGTACGACACGCGGTACGAGATATCGTCGAAAAAGCGCATTGTGGTCGAGATGTTTTTCAATAAATAGGAGGAATAGAAATTAAGGAAGCTTTTAAAATCGACAAATATGTCGGTCACCATTCAAAATGCTACACAATATCGCGCGGAAAAATGATATTTTCTGACGTTTCGCAAAACTCGCATTTTTCTCGAGGGTGCATAATATAACTGGCCAGTAGAAGACCTAATTTTCTTACAAATAAATTCAGGTTGGGTAAATTTTCTCACACCTTGGAACACTCGATTCTGAAATTTTACAAATGGCGGAAGGCCGCTCTCTCCGCCAACTAAAGATTTCAATCCAGAGACATCTAGCGGTGTGGAATATAAGTACGGATCGTTCACACAAAACAAAATCAAATGTCTGTCGAACACGCCTGTAGTTCTATTTCAATCCGTTCAAATCGGCAGGTTCGTCTGTATCGAAAGAAATTTGCTCAATTCACGAAAAAAGATCTCGGTATCGAGTGTTGCTAGACGCTCGGTTTTGAAATGCCTATTTTAGGAAAGTAGTACCTACACTAGCTAGAAAAAATATTATTAAAATTGTGAGAGGACTAAGTATAAATACTTTGCGAACTCTTTTTCATTGAAATGATTATTTGATAAAAAATTCTGAATATACATTTTAATGGCGTGTTTTTTTTACGTATGTGCAGGTGTACCAACTGAGAATCTGAGTAGGTAGGTACCTGCACATAACAAATCGGAATCATCTGTTTTTTTTTTTTGGAAATTTGTAATAAAATTATTTGAAGTTGAAAGGATAATTTCTTTTGTAATAATTTTTTGGGCTGTTATGCCGTGTTGCGCTACCTTCGTCTTTAGCCTAGATATTTAAGGGATTTATTTTTTTTAAATATTAAAGTTACATAACGCTTTTTTTGTATTTTGCTTCTTTATGATAATTATTCAACGTTAGAGGCGGGCATTGGCACTGCCGCTCAGGAAACCATTCGTTGGATGAGCAACACCTCATAAAAATAGGTACACAATAATTTTGATAATTATATTTTTATAGGACCGTTTTTGTAAAAAATGACAAAAAGGGTGACGTACAATATTGAAAATCTACCAGGAGCTCATAATACGCAGAAGTAAAATATTACAGAGGGTACATTTATTTACTGGGCTACTCAGACCTCACTTTTCAAGTATTAGTTGAGATTGTTTTGGAAAAGTTTCACTTCTACCGCGTGTAAACTGCACTCGAATTTTTTTTGACAACGTACTCGGACACTATATATTCTGAACATTTCTAATAAAATGAGTAAATTTAAATAAAGATGGTCCATTTTTTTTTTGCGAAATGGTGTAGGTACCTTTTGAATACTGTACGGGAACTAATCGTTGGTACATTTTACATTAAATTTCAATGTGAAAACCGCACAAGAGTCCCAATTACTGCCGTCCGGAGTCAGTGCGACTACGGCGTCCCCGGTTGGGTTTGGTTTTAGTTTCTGAAAAATTCTGAATAATACATTTTTATAGCGCCGTTTTTTGAAAAACTACAGTAAGCTGCACTCGAATTTTTTTTTGACAACGTCCTACTCGGATACTATTTATTCTGAACATTTCTAATAAAATGAGTAAATTTAAATAAAGATGGTCCAATTTTTTTTTTGCCAAATGGTGTAGGTACCTTTTGAATACTGTACGGGTTCATACATTTTACATTAAATTTCAATGTGAAAACCGCACAAGAGTCCCAATTACTGCCGTCCGGAGTCAGTGCGACTACGGCGTCCCCAGTTGGGTTTAGTTTTAGTTTCTGAAAAATTCTGAATAATACATTTTTATAGCGCCGTTTTTTGAAAAACTACAGTAAGCTGCACTCGAATTTTTTTTTGACAACGTCCTACTCGGATACTATTTATTCTGAACATTTCTAATAAAATGAGTAAATTTAAATAAATATGGTCCAATTTTTTTTTTGCGAAATGGTGTAGTTACCTTTTGAACACTGTACGGGGACTAATCGTTCGTACATTTTACATTAAAATTCAATGTGAAAACCGCACAAGAGTCCAAATTACTGCCGTCCGGAGTCAGTGCGACTACGGCGTCCCCAGTTGGGTTTGGTTTTAGTTTCTGAAAAATTCTGAATAATACATTTTTATAGCGCCGTTTTTTGAAAAACTACAGTAAGCTGCACTCGAATTTTTTTTTGACAACGTCCTACTCGGATACTATTTATTCTGAACATTTCTAATAAAATGAGTAAATTTAAATAAAGATGGTCCAATTTTTTTTTTTGCGAAATGGTGTAGGTACCTTTTGAACACTGTACGGGGACTAATCGTTGGTACATTTTACATTAAATTTCAATGTGAAAACCGCACAAGAGTCCCAATTACTGCCGTCCGGAGTCAGTGCGACTACGGCGTCCCCGGTTGGGTTTGGTTTTAGTTTCTGAAAAATTCTGAATAATACATTTTTATAGCGCCGTTTTTTGAAAAACTACAGTAAGCTGCACTCGAATTTTTTTTTGACAACGTCCTTCTCGGATACTATTTATTCTGAACATTTCTAATAAAATGAGTAAATTTAAATAAAGATGGTCCAATTTTTTTTTTGCAAAATGGTGTAGGTACCTTTTGAACACTGTACGGGAACTAATCGTTCGTACATTTTACATTAAATTTCAATGTGAATACCGCACAAGAGTCCCAACTACTGCCGTCTGGAGTCAGTGAGACTACGGCATCCCCAGTTGGGTTTAGTTTAAGTCTCTAAAATTTCTGAATAATACATTTTTATAGCGCCGTTTTTTGAAAAATTACTTTCAGTTATAAGTTCAAAAATTTCCGAGATCCGACAATTTTTTTTTCCAAAATTAAAAAATTTCCAGAATCCAATAATTTTTTTTTCCAAATTAAAAAATTTCCAGAAAACAAAAATTTTTTTTTTCGAAATTCAAAAATTCCCAGAAACCAAAAAAGTTTTTTTTTCAAAATTAAAAAATTTCCAAAGTCTAAAAAATTTTTTTTCAAAATCCAAAATTTTTTATTTTTTAAATTACACCCTAAGTACCCGAGATGGATATCAAATTACGCGTCTCGACCTACACAATCCGAAGGGCTGACTGAAAAAATTGAACGATAAACTCCGAAGACCCTTTTAGGCTCTATTGGTTTTTCTAATTTAAATTAAATGAAATACTGAACGCCCTGAGTCGGGCGGCTGGATTGGTTCAGTACTGAATTGAGCGGTAAGCTCCTGGGACGTTTTAAAAGTGTCGGCGACCAAAGTGGCACAATGGTAGGAGTCTTTGCAACAGTAAATTATACGTTACGGGTAACAAATTACAAACATCGTTTTTTTCTTTACCTATTTTATTTAACACACACTCTTCGCTTCATCCGCGTTCACACGTCATATCGTGTAGTGTTTAACCCCTTGGTTGCCTCTGCAACAGGCAAAGCTAGTTAGTATAGTAATACGCAGTTTTTCGAAAAACTCACATGGGTCATACAGGCAAAAGACGACCTTGCCGCCCCTTAAGTTCGCCCACCCTAAGGATCGCTTTCGCTTGAAATGCGATTCAGTACCCCCCCCCCGCCTCAAGCGAAAATCGACCACTCTGCCTATCCAGTTTCACCGACCGCAGAGACCATTTTGGCAAGACTTCTGCGAAGGAATCCGCGGAGTTTTTTTTCCATACAAAATGCAATTTGCTAGAAATTTATTCTTTTATTTTAATGGCTATTCTGATACAAAATGACATTTTACAGGTACGACACGCGGTACGAGTTATCGTCGAAAAGTCGCATTCCGGCCGAGATGTTTTTCGATAAATACGAAGAACAGAAGTTAAGGAAGCTTTTTAAATCGACAAATATGTCGGTCACCATTCAAAATGTTACACGATAGCGCGCGGAAAAATGATATTTTATGACGTTTCGCAAAACTCGCTTTTTTCTCGAGGGTGCATAATATAGCTGGCCAGTAGAAGACCTAATTTTCTTACAAACAAATTCAGGTTGGGTAAATTTTCTCACACCTTGGAACACTGGATTCTGAAATTTTACAAATGGCGGGTGGCCAAGCTCTCCGCCAACTAAACTTTTCAATCGGGCCAGGACAGCGTTGTTTGTATGGAAAACGTTAAAAACCACTCGATTTTCAGGCCGTGCTCGAGGTGGTGACTACATTATTTCGTTTCGGTCTTGCCAGCGATGAAAATATAATTGCAGACTATTGTACGTCTGCGAATGACGAACTAAGTAGGTACCTGATAAATGGGCTCCGATGCATTAGGATTCGTATTATTTATAAATATAAATACTTTGCGAACTCTTTTTCATTGAAATGATTATTTGATAATAAAATTCTGAATATACATTTTAATGGCGTGTTTTTTTTTTACGTATGTGCAGGTGTACCAACTGAGAATCTGAGTAGGTAGGTACCTGCACATAACAACTCGGAATCATCGTATGGGAATTGCATGTGTTTTTTATTTGGAAATTTGTAATGAAATTATTTGAAGTTGAAAGGATAATTTCTTTTGTAATTATTTTTTGAGCTGTTATGCCGTGTTGCGCTACCTTCGTCTTTAGCCTAGATATTTAAGGGATTTATTTTTTTTAAATATTATAGTTACATAACGCTTTTTTTGTATATTGCTTCTTTAAGATAATTATTCAACGTTAGAGGCGGGCATTGGCACTGCCGCCCCGGGAACCATTCGTCGGATGAGCATTCTGAACATTTCTAATAAAATGAGTAAATTTAAATAAAGATGGTCCAATTTTTTTTTTGCGAAATGGTGTAGGTACCTTTTGAACACTGTACGGGAACTAATCGTTCGTACATTTTACATTAAATTTCAATGTGAAAACCGCACAAGAGTCCCAATTACTGCCGTCCGGAGTCAGTGCGACTACGGCGTCCCCAGTTGGGTTTAGTTTTAGTTTCTGAAAAATTCTGAATAATACATTTTTATAGCGCCGTTTTTTGAAAAACTACAGTAAGCTGCACTCGAATTTTTTTTTGACAACGTCCTTCTCGGATACTATTTATTCTGAACATTTCTAATAAAAAGAGTAAATTTAAATAAAGATGGTCCAATTTTTTTTTGCCAAATGGTGTAGGTACCTTTTGAATACTGTACGGGTTCATACATTTTAAATTAAATTTCAATGTGAATACCGCACAAGAGTCCCAACTACTGCCGTCTGGAGTCAGTGAGACTACGGCATCCCCAGTTGGGTTTAGTTTAAGTCTCTAAAATTTCTGAATAATACATTTTTATAGCGCCGTTTTTTGAAAAATTACTTTCAGTTATAAGTTCAAAAATTTCCGAGATCCAAAAATTTTTTTTTCCAAAATTAAAAAATTTCCAGAAAACAAAAAAAATTTTTTTCCAAAATTAAAAAATTTTCAGAATCCAAAAAATTTTTTTTCCAAAATCAAAAAATTTCCAGAAAACAAAATTTTTTTTTCCAAAATTAAAAAATTTCCAAAACTCAAAAGATTTTTTTTTGAAAATTCAAAAATTTACAAAATCCAAAAATTTTTTTTTTGAAAATTCAAAAAGTTCCAAAATCCAAAATTTTTTTTTTGCAAATTTAAAAATTTCAAAAGTCCAAAAATTTTTCTTCAAAATCCAAAAATTTTTTTTTTTGAAATTCAAATATTTCGAAAATCCAATTTTTTTTTTTTTTAAATTACACCCTACAGTACCCGAGATGGATATCAAATTACGCGACTCGACCTACACAATCCGAAGGTCTGACTGAAAAAATTGAACGATAAAATTCGAGGACCCTTTTAGGCTCTATTGGTTTTTCTATTTTAAATTAAATGAAAAACTGAACGCCCTGAGTCGTTGCGGCTGGATTGGTTCAGTACTGAATTGAGCGGTAAGCTCCTGGGACGTTTTAAAAGTGTCGGCGACCAAAGTGGCACAGTGGTAGGAGTCTTTGCAACAGTAAATTATACGTTACGGGTAACAAATTACAAACATCGTTTTTTTCTTCATCTATTTTATTAAACACACACCCCTCGCTTCATCCGCGTTCACACGTCAAATCGCGTAGTGTTTACCCCTTGGTTGCCTCTGCAACAGGCAAAGCTAGTATATATTAATGCACAGTTTTTCGAAAAACTCACATGGGTCATACAGTCAAAAGACGACCTTGCCGCCCCTTAAGTTCGCCCACCCTAAGGATCGCTTTCGCTTGAAATGCGATTCAGTACCCCCCCCCCGCCTCAAGCGAAAATCGACCTCTCTGCCTATCCAGTTTCACCGACCGCAGAGACCATTTTGGCAAGACTTCTGCGAAGGAATCCGCGGAGTTTTTTTTCCATACAAAATGCAATTTGCTAGAAATTTATTCTTTTATTTTAATGGCGATGCTGCTAAAAAATGACATTTTATAGGTACGACACGCGGTTCGAGATATCGTCGAAAATACGCATTCTGGTGGAGATGTTTTACGACAGATTCGTAGTAGAGAGTATTATTAAGATTTTAAAACCGCGACATGTAACGCATTTCATCCAAAATGTTCTGCAATATTGCATAATACCTTGCATTATTTTTGACATTTGCTAAGATTTCACTAGCGTCGAAAGTGAAAAATTTGGCGGCCAGTAGAATAAGTCGTCGAGTAGGTACTTAAATTCGATTAAATTGACTAATAATTGATAATAAAAAACAATCTTGAGTTTCAAGACACGTCAGTTAGGAGAAAATTATGATTTAGCCGTATAAAATAACGGCTTCAAGCCTGTTTCGGTGTCGACAATTTGAAAACGCCTCTGCGGCTCGAAAACCGATTCTGGCTGTAATGTTTTTGAATATTATGGAGGTCGAGAGATTAAAAAAACATTTTCAACGGCCGTAACATACGCAAACCATTAAAAATATTTCACTATACGCTACGGAAAATATGACGTTTGAGAAAAATAACGTGCTTTGAATTTTCCTACAGAAGAGAAAATGTTGCTGGCCATATAAAAAGAACACGTTTAATTACAGGGTAGGTACTTTTCCGTTGAATTATTGCAAATTTGTTCGTAAGATGAACGGATTTTTTTAAGGAAATGCTTAGGTACCTACATCAATATTGTTGTCTGCGTAAGAACCGGGTAGGTACCGGCTTACGCATCGGTTCCTTTCCTTTAGATATCAAATAAAAAATTAATGATTTGAAATAAAAGAAATCACTCGGGATGGTCGCACTTTTTGCCAAAATGCATTATTTCAGGTAGGTAGACTTTTGTAGTTATGAAGGAAATTAGTACTAGATAAATCGGAACGTTTTTAAGTAAGATGGGTCCAAATACAATGCTAAACACTTTTCATTTATGATTGTGTTAGTAAGGATTCGATTGCTTTGGACATTATTAAATAAGTACCTACAACCATTCTTTGAAAGAATATATTTTTCTGTAATTTTTTACTGCAATTAAATTGTTCGAGTTAAAGCGATCCTTTCATTGACAAAAATTATGAATTTAAATAAAAAGAAAGATAAGATTAATTAATACAATATGCTTTCTTAATTTTTCACGTCCGGAGAAAAAAAAACTGTGTTTTCATTACACATTTCAAACTATTTCAACAAATGATACAAAACTCGCAGAAAAATATATCGTTCAATTACAATGGCTGTAAAAGTCCAATGTCAAAATTGCACAAGAGTCCCAATTACTGCCGTCCGGAGTCAGTGCGACTACGGCGTCCCCAGTTGGGTTTAGTTTTAGTTTCTGAAAAATTCTGAATAATACATTTTTATAGCGCCGTTTTTTGAAAAACTACAGTAAGCTGCACTCGAATTTTTTTTTGACAACGTCCTACTCGGATACTATTTATTCTGAACATTTCTAATAAAATGAGTAAATTTAAATAAAGATGGTCCAATTTTTTTTTGCTAAATGGTGTAGGTACCTTTTGAATACTGTGCGGGTTCATACATTTTAAATTTAATTCAATGTGAATACCGCACAAGAGTCCCAACTACTGCCGTCTGGAGTCAGTGAGACTACGGCATCCCCAGTTGGGTTTAGTTTAAGTCTCTAAAATTTCTGAATAATACATTTTTATAGCGCCGTTTTTTGAAAAATTACTTTCAATTAAAAGTTCAAAAATTTCCGAGATCCAACAATTTTTTTTTCTAAAATTAAAAAATTTCCAGAATCCAATAATATTTTTTCCAAAATTAAAAAATTTCCAGAAACCAAAAAATTTTTTTTCTTAAATTAAAAAATTTCCAGAAACTGAAAATTTTTTTTTTTCAAAATTCAAAAATTTCCAGAATCCGAAATTTTTTTTTTCCAAAATTAAAAAATTTTCAGAAACCAAAAAAGTTTTTTTTCAAAATAAAAAAATTTCCAAAACTCAAAAAATTTTTTTTTGAAAAATCAAAAATTTACAAAATCCAAAATTTTTTTTTTGAAAATTCAAAAATTTCCAAAGTCTAAAAAATTTTTTTTTTCAAAATCCAAATTTTTTTTTTTTAAATTACACCCTACAGTACCCGAGATGGATATCAAATTACGCGTCTCGACCTATACAATCCGAAGGGCTGACTGAAAAAATTGAACGATAAACTCCGAAGACCCTTTTAGGCTCTATTGGTTTTTCTAATTTAAATTAAATGAAATACTGAACGCCCTGAGTCGGGCGGCTGGATTGTTTCAGTACTGAATTGAGCGGTAAGCTCCTGGGACGTTTTAAAAGTGTCGGCGACCAAAGTGGCACAATGGTAGGAGTCTTTGCAACACTTTATTATACGTTACGGGTAACAAATTACAAACATCGTTTTTTTCTTCACCTATTTTATTAAACACACACTCTTCGCTTCATTCGCGTTCACACGTCAAATCGCGTAGTGTTTAACCCCTTGGTTGCCTCTGCAACAGGCAAAGCTAGTTAGTATAGTAATACGCAGTTTTTCGAAAAACTCACATGGGTCATACAGGCAAAAGACGACCTTGCCGCCCCTTAAGTTCGCCCACCCTAAGGATCGCTTTCGCTTGAAATGCGATTCAGTACCCCCCCCCCGCCTCAAGCGAAAATCGACCACTCTGCCTATCCAGTTTCACCGACCGCAGAGACCATTTTGGCAAGACTTCTGCGAAGGAATCCGCGGAGTTTTTTTTCCATACAAAATGCAATTTGCTAGAAATTTATTCTTTTATTTTAATGGCTATTCTGATACAAAATGACATTTTACAGGTACGACACGCGGTACGAGTTATCGTCGAAAAGTCGCATTCCGGCCGAGATGTTTTTCGATAAATACGAAGAACAGAAGTTAAGGAAGCTTTTAAAATCGACAAATATGTCGGTCACCATTCAAAATGTTACACGATAGCGCGCGGAAAAATGATATTTTATGACGTTTCGCAAAACTCGCTCTTTTCTCGAGGGTGCATAATATAGCTGGCCAGTAGAAGACCTAATTTTCTTACAAACAAATTCAGGTTGGGTAAATTTTCTCACACCTTGGAACACTGGATTCTGAAATTTTACAAATGGCGGATTGCAAAGCTCTCCGCCAACTAAACATTTCATTCAGGCCAGGACAGCGTTGTTTGTATGGAAAACGTTAAAAACAACTCGATTTTCAGGCCGTGCTCGAGGTGGTAAACACATTTTTGCGTTTCGGTCTTGCCAGCGATGAAAATATAATTGCAGAATATTGTACGTCTGCGAATGACGAACTAAGTAGGTACCCGATAAATGGGCTCCGATGCATTAGGATTCGTATTATTAAATACTTTGCGACCTCTTTTTCATTGAAATGATTATTTGATAAAAAAATTCTGAATATACATTTTAATGGCGTGTTTTTTTTTACGTATGTGCAGGTGTACCAACTGAGAATCTGAGTAGGTAGGTACCTGCACATAACAACTCGGAATCATCATATGGGAAATATATGTTTTTTTTTTTTGGAAATTTGTAATGAAATTATTTGAAGTTGAAAGGATAATTTCTTTTGTAATTATTTTTTGAGCTGTTATGCCGTGTTGCGCTACCTTCGTCTTTAGCCTAGATATTTAAGGGATTTATTTTTTTTAAATATTATAGTTACATAAGGCTTTTTGTATTTAGCTTATTTATGATAATTATTCAACGTTAGAGGCGGGCATTGGCACTGCCGCCCCGGGAACCATTCGTTGGATGAGCAACACCTCATAAAAATGGGTATACAATAATTTTGAAAATTATATTTTTATAGGGCCGTTTTTGTGAAAAATGACAAAAAGGGTGAGGTACAATATTGAAAATCTACCAGGAGCACATAACACGCAAGAGTAAAATTTAACAGAGAATACATTTATTTACTGGACAACTTAGACCTCACTTTTCAAGTATTAGTTGAGATTGTTTTGGAAAAGTTTCACTTCTACCGCGTGTAAACTGCACTCGATTTTTTTTTGACAACGTACGTAGGTACCTACTCGGATAGTATATATTCTGAACATTTCTAATAAAATGAGTAAATTTAAATAAAGATGGTCCAATTTTTTTTTGCCAAATGGTGTGGGTACCTTTTGAATACTGTACGGGTTCATACATTTTAAATTAAATTTCAATGTGAATACCGCACAAGAGTCTCAACTACTGCCGTCAGGAGTCAGTGAGACTACGGTATCCCCAGTTGGGTTTAGTTTGTCTCTAAAATTTCTGATTAATACATTTTTATAGCGCCGTTTTTTGAAAAATTACTTTCAGTTCAAAAATTTCCAAGACAAAAAATTTTTTTTTCCAAAATTAAAAAAATTTCCAAAACTTAAAAATTTTTTTTTTCAAAATTCAAAAATTTCCAAAATCCAAATTTTTTTTTTCCAAAATTAAAAAATTTCCAAAACTCAAAAATTTTTTTTTTCAAAATCCAAAAATTTTTTTTTTAAATTACACCCTACAGTACCCGAGATGGATATCAAATTACGCGTCTCGACCTACACAAACCGAAGGGCTGACTGAAAAAATTGAACGATTAACTCCGAAGACCCTTTTAGGCTCTATTGGTTTTTCTAATTTAAATTAAATGAAATACTGAACGCCCTGAGTCGGGCGGCTGGATTGGTTCAGTACTGAATTGAGCGGTAAGCTCCTGGGACGTTTTAAAAGTGTCGGCGACCAAAGTGGCACAATGGTAGGAGTCTTTGCAACAGTAAATTATACGTTACGGGTAACAAATTACAAACATCGTTTTTTTCTTTACCTATTTTATTTAACACACACTCTTCGCTTCATCCGCGTTCACACGTCCAATCGCGTAGTGTTTAACCCCTTGGTTGCCTCTGCAACAGGCAAAGCTAGTATATATATTAATGCACAGTTTTTCGAAAAACTCACATGGGTCATACAGTCAAAAGACGACCTTGCCGCCCCTTAAGTTCGCCCACCCTAAGGATCGCTTTCGCTTGAAATGCGATTCAGTACCCCCCCCCCGCCTCAAGCGAAAATCGACCTCTCTGCCTATCCAGTTTCACCGACCGCAGAGACCATTTTGGCAAGACTTCTGCGAAGGAATCCGCGGAGTTTTTTTTCCATACAAAATGCAATTTGCTAGAAATTTATTCTTTTATTTTAATGGCGATGCTGCTAAAAAATGACATTTTATAGGTACGACACGCGGTTCGAGATATCGTTGAAAATACGCATTCTGGTGGAGATGTTTTACGACAGATTCGTAGTAGAGAGTATTATTAAGATTTTAAAACCGCGACATGTAACGCATTTCATCCAAAATGTTCTGCAATATTGCATAATACCTTGCATTATTTTTGACATTTGCTAAGATTTCACTAGCGTCGAAAGTGAAAAATTTGGCGGCCAGTAGAATAAGTCGTCGAGTAGGTACTTAAATTCGATTAAATTGACTAATAATTGATAATAAAAAACAATCTTGAGTTTCAAGACACGTCAGTTAGGAGAAAATTATGATTTAGCCGTATAAAATAACGGCTTCAAGCCTGTTTCGAAGTCGACAATTTGAAAACGCCTCTGCGGCTCGAAAACCGATTCTGGCTGTAATGTTTTTGAATATTATGGAGGTCGAGAGATTAAAAAAACATTTTCAACGGCCGTAACATACGCAAACCATTAAAAATATTTCACTATACGCTACGGAAAATATGACGTTTGAGAAAAATAACGTGCTTTGAAAATCCCACAGAAGAGAATATATTGCTGGCCATATAAAAAGAACACGTTTAATTACAGGGTAGGTACTTTTCCGTTGAATTATTACAAATTTGTTCGTAAGATGAACGGATTTTTTTAAGGAAATGCTTAGGTACCTACATCAATATTGTTTGTCTGCGTAAGAACCGGGTAGGTACCGGCTTACGCATCGGTTCTTTCCTTCAGATATCAAATAAAAAATTAATGATTTGAAATAAAAGAAATCACTCGGGATGGTCGCAATTTTTGCCAAAATGCATTATTTCAGGTATGTAGACTTTTGTAGTTATGAAGGAAATTAGTACTAAATAAATCGGAACGTTTTTGAAGTAAGATGGGTCCAAATACAATGCTAAACACTTTTCTTTTATGATTGTGTGAGTAAAAATTCGAACTAAAAATGACAATGAGGGCGCTGTACAATATTGAGTTTCCATCAGGAATACACATTTTGCAAGAGTAAAATATTGAATAAAATATGCTTATTTCCTAGACAAGGTAGGTACTTAAATACCTAGGGACTTTTTTCTTTTAAAAATAAAAAAAAAACATGATATCAAATAAACAGAAACAAACAAAGATGGTCGTATTTTTTTGCCAAAGTCGATAGGTACCTATCATTTCAAAACCAAATTTCAAAATCAAAAAATTAGGATTCGTAATATTTATTCAAAAAATATATAGGTACTCATGTGCACCTGCCCTGATTTATTTTTTATATGAACGATTTTGCATTAAAATTATTATTTGTTAAATAATTTTGAAAAATACATTTTTATGGCGCCATTTTTGTGAAAAATGACAAAAAAGATGACGTACAATATTGAAAATCTACCAGGAGCACATGATGTATCACTATAGAGTTCAAGTGGGGTGGGTCGCGAACTCACATGTCAAACTTTTGTCAACAAACCGGACCTCTCAGCGGTTTCGGTTGTTGTTTTACGACAAACGGCATTACGGCCGAAAAATCGATCCTGGCTAAAATGTTTTTGAAAAATATTATAGTCTAGATGTCTCCTCAACTAATTCGATCGTCATTACATACGCATCGCATGTGAAATATTTCAGGGCAAGCTAAACAAAATCAGATTTCTCCACGAAAAACACGTGCTTAGAAATTTTTAGTTTTTCATTCCTGGGTAGGTACTTATTTGACGACGACGTACTTCATTGAAAAAATTTGAAAAGAAATGCGTAGGTACTTTCACGAATAGGCTTCACAATAAATTAGGTTTTAATGCAATACTAAGGTAAAGTTGTTTCAATAAAGTTGAATAATTCAACAATGTTTTTAAAGTTAATTTTCACGTTCTGTGTAAGTTCTATTCGAGTTCTGTTGTTTTATCGTTATAGGCCAGTCGCATCATAAAACTGAAATAATTACAGAACTTTAATAGAATTTGAACAGAACTTTCACAGAAGGCTAAAATTAACTCGATTAGTACATATTTTCTACACAAAATTGTAGAAAATATGTACAGGGAGACATCTAGCGGTGAAGAATGTAAGTACTGATTATTTTCATAAGAAAAATTCACACGAATTTATTCTATTTTTATTTTATGGCGAGGGGGGCGGAAATTTGACATTTCGAACGTACATTGCGTGGTCGAAGATATCGTCAAAAATACGCATTCTGGCCGAGATGTTTTGAATTAATCTTAAGTAGAGAGTTACTACAAGCAGTTAAAACTGTGACATGGTTCGCTTTCCATTCAAAATGTTACACAAGAGTGCATTTCACAATGACATGTTTTGACACTTTACGTAAAAAGCATTTTCCTCTAAAATATCTTTTGGCTTTCTAGCCAGTATAAAACCTAATTTTCTTACAAATAAAATCAGGTTGGGTAAATTTTCTCCAATATTGCAACACCGAAAATGAAAATTTTTCCATAACCCTCTTGAACTTACGAAATCACCCCATAATACGTTTTTGTATGAAGATTTTTTTTTAAAGATGGCGGATTTCAATTTTTACGGCTTGGTGCGGTTAAAATTCAAGCGGGATTAGTCCAAGTTTGTGAGTTGGTCTTGCATGTGTAAAAAATATAAATACAGAATATTGTAAAACTGCAAATTATGAACTAGGTAGGTACCCGATAAACGGATTTAACTGATAAATTGGGCTCCAATATAGCTCAACATTAGGATTCGTATTATTTATAAAAATAAATACTTCTGCGAACTTTTTTTCATTGAAGTAATTACTTGACAAAAAATTCTGAATATACATTTAAATGGCGCCGTTTTTTTTTTAATTACTGTAGGGAAACTTAGTACCTACTCGCGTACAATGAAATAATATTTTCTCTGTAATTTTTTTACTGGAATAAAAATAAGTTTAAGTTTCTAAAAAATTCTGAATAACACATTTTTATAGCGCCGTTTTTTGAAAAAATACTACAAGGGCCCCAAGTACCTACCCGTGCACTCATGTGTAGGTACCTACCCTGATTTATTTTTTATATGAACGATTTTGCATTAAAATTATTATTTAAGAAATAATTTTGAAAAATACATTTTAATGGCGCCGTTTTTGTGAAAAATGACAAAAAGGGTGACGAACAATATTGAAAATCTACCAGGAGCACATAATACGCAGGAGTAAAATATTACAGACGATACATTTATTTACTAGAACAGGGAGGCAATTCTTTCATTGACAAAAATGATTAATTTAAATAAAAAGAAACATCCGAAGACGGGAGTTTTGAAGTGATATTTCTATAGCACTGCTGTGATTTGGATTTCGGATGAAACGGAAATGACGATTACTCCACCTGCGACAATGGTCAAATTTTTTTTGCCAAATGGTGTAGGTACCTTTTGAATACTGTAGGGGTTCATACATTTTAAATTAAATTTCAATGTGAATATCGCACAAGAGTCCCACCTACTGCCGTCTGGAGTCAGTGAGACTACGGCATCCCCAGTTGTGCTTAGTTAAAGTTTCTAAAATATTCTGAATAATACATTTTTATAGCGCCGATTTTTTTAAATTAGTGCAAGGGCAAAATTTTTTTTTTATATCCAAAATCCATTTTTTTTTTCCAAAATTAATTTTTTTTTTTAAAATTCAAAAATTTCCAAATCCAAATTTTTTTTTCCACAATTAAAAAATTTCCAAAATCCAATTTTTTTTTCCAAAATTCAAAAATTTCCTAAATCCAAATTTTTTTTTTCAAAATTAAAAAATTTCCAAAATCTAATTTTTTTTTCAAAATCCAATTTTTTTTTTTTTTTAAATTACACCTTACAGTACCCGAGATGGGTATCAAATTACGCGTCTCGATCTACACAATCCGAAGGGCTGAGTGAAAAAAATAAGCGATAAACTCCTAGGACCATTTTTTGAGATAAAGCTCTAATGGTTTTTTCTAATTTAAATTAAATGAAATACTGAACGCCCTGAGTCGGGCGGCAGGATTGGTTCAGTACTGAATTGAGCGGTAAGCTCCTGGGCCGTTTTAAAAGTATCGGCGACCAAAGTGGCACTGTGGTAAGAGTCTTTTCAACAGTAAACTATACGTTTCGGGTAACAAATTACGCGTATCGACCTGCATAACCCAAATGGCGCAGTGAAAATTTGAGCAGGAAGCTACTTGGCCTCCTTTTGCGAGAAAAGGCCCGTACTGAACGCCTTGAACCGGGTGACCGAAGCAGCCCGAGAGCGGATGTACGAAATTGGGCTGTCAACTACCTGTGCCCTTTGTAGGCGCACACTCCTTGCTTTATCCACATTCAAACATCGTTTTTTCTTCACCTATTTTATTTTACACACACTCTTCGCTTCATCCGCGTTCACACGTCATATCGTGTAGTGTTTAACCCCTTGGTTGCCTCTGCAACAGGCAAAGCTAGTTAGTATAGTAATACGCAGTTTTTCGAAAAACTCACATGGGTCATACAGGCAAAAGACGACCTTGCCGCCCCTTAAGTTCGCCCACCCTAAGGATCGCTTTCGCTTGAAATGCGATTCAGTACCCCCCCCCCGCCTCAAGCGAAAATCGACCACTCTGCCTATCCAGTTTCACCGACCGCAGAGACCATTTTGGCAAGACTTCTGCGAAGGAATCCGCGGAGTTTTTTTTCCATACAAAATGCAATTTGCTAGAAATTTATTCTTTTATTTTAATGGCTATTCTGATACAAAATGACATTTTACAGGTACGACACGCGGTACGAGTTATCGTCGAAAAGTCGCATTCCGGCCGAGATGTTTTTCGATAAATACGAAGAACAGAAGTTAAGGAAGCTTTTAAAATCGACAAATATGTCGGTCACCGTTCAAAATGTTACACGATAGCGCGCGGAAAAATGATATTTTATGACGTTTCGCAAAACTCGCTCTTTTCTCGAGGGTGCATAATATAGCTGGCCAGTAGAAGACCTAATTTTCTTACAAACAAATTCAGGTTGGGTAAATTTTCTCACACCTTGGAACACTGGATTCTGAAATTTTACAAATGGCGGATTGCAAAGCTCTCCGCCAACTAAACATTTCATTCAGGCCAGGACAGCGTTGTTTGTATGGAAAACGTTAAAAACAACTCGATTTTCAGGCCGTGCTCGAGGTGGTAAACACATTTTTGCGTTTCGGTCTTGCCAGCGATGAAAATATAATTGCAGAATATTGTACGTCTGCGAATGACGAACTAAGTAGGTACCCGATAAATGGGCTCCGATGCATTAGGATTCGTATTATTTATAAATATAAATACTTTGCGAACTCTTTTTCATTGAAATGATTATTTGATAAAAAAATTCTGAAAATACATTTTAATGGCGTGTTTTTTTTTTACGTATGTGCAGGTGTACCAACTGAGAATCTGAGTAGGTAGGTACCTGCATATAACAACTCGGAATCATCGTATGGGAAATATATGTTTTTTTTTTTGGAAATTTGTAATGAAATTATTTGAAGTTGAAAGGATAATTTCTTTTGTAATTATTTTTTGAGCTGTTATGCCGTGTTGCGCTACCTTCGTCTTTAGCCTAGATATTTAAGGGATTTATTTTTTTTAAATATTATAGTTACATAACGCTTTTGTTTGTATATTGCTTCTTTAAGATAATTATTCAACGTTAGAGGCGGGCATTGGCACTGCCGCCCCGGGAACCATTCGTTGGATGAGCAACACCTCATAAAAATGGGTATACAATAATTTTGAAAATTATATTTTTATAGGGCCGTTTTTGTGAAAAATGACAAAAAGGGTGAGGTACAATATTGAAAATCTACCAGGAGCACATAACACGCAAGAGTAAAATTTAACAGAGAATACATTTATTTACTGGACAACTTAGACCTCACTTTTCAAGTATTAGTTGAGATAGTTTTGGAAAAGTTTCACTTCTACCGCGTGTAAACTGCACTCGAATTTTTTTTGACAACGTACGTAGGTACCTACTCGGATAGTATATATTCTGAACATTTCTAAAAAAATGAGTAAATTTAAATAAAGATGGTCCAATTTTTTTTGCGAAATGGTGTAGGTACCTTTTGAATACTGTACGGGAACTAATCGTTCGTACATTTTACATTAAATTTCAATGTGAAAACCGCACAAGAGTCCCAATTACTGCCGTCCGGAGTCAGTGCGACTACGGCGTCCCCAGTTGGGTTTAGTTTTAGTTTCTGAAAAATTCTGAATAATACATTTTTATAGCGCCGTTTTTTGAAAAACTACAGTAAGCTGCACTCGAATTTTTTTTTGACAACGTCCTACTCGGATACTATTTATTCTGAACATTTCTAATAAAATGAGTAAATTTAAATAAAGATGGCCCAATTTTTTTTTGCCAAATGGTGTGGGTACCTTTTGAATACTGTACGGGTTCATACATTTAAAATTAAATTTCAATGTGAATACCGCACAAGAGTCTCAACTACTGCCGTCAGGAGTCAGTGAGACTACGGTATCCCCAGTTGGGTTTAGTTTGTCTCTAAAATTTCTGATTAATACATTTTTATAGCGCCGTTTTTTGAAAAATTACTTTCAGTTCAAAAATTTCCAAGACAAAAATTTTTTTTTTCCAAAATTAAAAAAATTTCCAAAACTTAAAAATTTTTTTTTTCAAAATTCAAAAATTTCCAAAATCCAAATTTTTTTTTTCCAAAATTAAAAAATTTCCAAAACTCAAAAATTTTTTTTTTGCAAATTTAAAAATTTCAAAAGTCCAAAAATTTTTCTTCAAAATCCAAAAATTTTTTTTTTCGAAATTCAAATATTTCGAAAATCCAAATTTTATTTTTTTTTTAAATTACACCCTACAGTACCCGAGATGGATATCAAATTACGCGTCTCGACCTACACAAACCGAAGGGCTGACTGAAAAAATTGAACGATAAAATCCGAGGACCCTTTTAGGCTCTATTGGTTTTTCTATTTTAAATTAAATGAAATACTGAACGCCCTGAGTCGGGCGGCTGGATTGGTTCAGTACTGAATTGAGCGGTAAGCTCCTGGGACGTTTTAAAAGTGTCGGCGACCAAAGTGGCACAGTGGAAGGAGTCTTTGCAACAGTAAATTATACGTTACGGGTAACAAATTACAAACATCGTTTTTTTCTTTACCTATTTTATTTAACACACACTCTTCGCTTCATCCGCGTTCACACGTCCAATCGCGTAGTGTTTAACCCCTTGGTTGCCTCTGCAACAGGCAAAGCTAGTTATATATTAATGCACAGTTTTTCGAAAAACTCACATGGGTCATACAGTCAAAAGACGACCTTGCCGCCCCTTAAGTTCGCCCACCCTAAGGATCGCTTTCGCTTGAAATGCGATTCAGTACACCCCCCCCCCTCAAGCAAAAATCGACCACCCTGCCTATCCAGTTTCACCGACAGCAGAGACCATTTTGGCGAGACAAGAAATTAAGATTTTTAAGATATTTTAAGACTTTTTAAGACTTTTTTCTCATACAAAGTGCAATTTGCTAGGGATTTATTCGTATATTTTAATGGCGATTCTGATATAAAATGACATTTTACAGGTACGACACGCGGTTCGAGTTATCGTCGAAAAGTCGCATTCTGGTGGAGATGTTTTTCAATATATAGGAGGAATAGAAATTAAGGAAGCTTTTAAAATCGAAAAATATGTCGGTAACCATTCAAAATGTTACACAATAGCGCGCGGAAAAATGATATTTTCTGACGTTTCGCAAAACTCGCATTTTTCTCGAGGGTGCATAATTTATCTGGCCAGTAGAACACCTAATTTTCTTACAAATAAATTCAGGTTGGGTAAATTTTCTCACACCTTGGAACACTCGATTCTGAAATTTTACAAATGGCGGAGAGCTTTACCTTCGCCAACTAAAGTTTTCATTCAGGCCAGGACAGCGTTGTTTGTATGGAAAACGTTAAAAACAACTCGATTTTCAGGCCGTGCTCGAGGTGGTGAAGACATTATTTCGTTTCGGTCTTGCCAGCGATGAAAATATAATTGCAGAATATTGTACGTCTGCGAATGACGAACTAAGTAGGTACCTGATAGATGGGTTCCGATGCATTAGGATTCGTATTATTTATAAATATAAATACTTTGCGAACTCTTTTTCATTGAAATGATTATTTGATAATAAAATTCTGAATATACATTTTAATGGCGTGTTTTTTTTTTTACGTATGTGCAGGTGTACCAACTGAGAATCTGAGTAGGTAGGTACCTGCACATAACAACTGGGAATCATCAAATGGGGATTGCATATGTTTTTTATTTGGAAATTTGTAATGAAATTATTTGAAGTTGAAAGGATAATTTATTTTGTAATTATTTTTTGAGCTGTTATGCCGTGTTGCGCTGCCTTCGTCTTTAGCCTAGATATTTAAGGGATTTATTTTTTTTAAATATTAAAGTTACATAACGCTTTTTTTTGTATTTTGCTTCTTTATGATAATTATTCAACGTTAGAGGCGGGCATTGGCACTGCCGCTCAGGACACCATTCGTTGGATGAGCAACACCTCATAAAAATAGGTACACAATAATTTTGATAATTATATTTTTATAGGACCGTTTTTGTAAAAAATGACAAAAAGGGTGACGTACAATATTGAAAATCTACCAGGAGCTCATAATACGCAGAAGTAAAATATTACAGAGGGTACATTTATTTACTGGGCTACTTAGACCTCACTTTTCAAGTATTAGTTGAGATTGTTTTGGAAAAGTTTCACTTCTACCGCGTGTAAACTGCACTCGAATTTTTTTTGACAACGTACTCGGACACAATATATTCTGAACATTTCTAATAAAATGAGTAAATTTAAATAAAGATGGTCCATTTTTTTTTTGCGAAATGGTGTAGGTACCTTTTGAATAGTAGGGGAACTAATCGTTCGTACATTTTACATTAAATTTCAATGTGAAAACCGCACAAGAGTCCCAATTACTGCCGTCCGGAGTCAGTGCGACTACGGCGTCCCCAGTTGGGTTTAGTTTTAGTTTCTGAAAAATTCTGAATAATAAATTTTTATAGCGCCGTTTTTTGAAAAACTACGGTAAGCTGCACTCGAATTTTTTTTTGACAACGTCCTACTCGGATACTATTTATTCTGAACATTTTTAATGAAATGAGTAAATTTAAATAAAGATGGTCCAATTTTTTTTTGCCAAATGTTGTAGGTACCTTTTGAATACTGTACGGGTTCATACATTTTAAATTAAATTTCAATGTGAATACCGCACAAGAGTCTCAACTACTGCCGTCTGGAGTCAGTGAGACTACGGCATCCCCAGTTGGGTTTAGTTTAAGTCTCTAAAATTTCTGAATAATACATTTTTATAGCGCCGTTTATTGAAAAATTACTTTCAGTTATAAGTTCAAAAATTTCCGAGATCCAACAATTTTTTTTTTCCAAAATTAAAAAATTTCCAGAATCCAATAATTTTTTTTCCAAAATTAAAAAATTTCCAGAAACCAAAAAATTTTTTTTTTTCACAATTAAAAAATTTCAAGAAACCGAAAATTTTTTTTTTCAAAATTCAAAAATTTCCGGAAACCAAAAAATTTTTTTTTCAAAATTAAAAAATTTCCAGAATCCGAAATTTTTTTTTTCCAAATTTAAAAAATTCCCAGAAACCAAAAATTTTTTTTTTAAAAATTCAAAAATTTCCAGAAACCAAAAAAGTTTTTTTTCAAAATTAAAAAATTTCCAGAATCCAAATTTTTTTTTTCCAAAATTAAAAAATTTTCAGAATCCAAAAAATTTTTTTTTCAAAAACAAAAAATTTCCAGAAAACAAAAATTTTTTTTCCAAAACTAAAAAATTTCCAAAACTCAAAAAATTTTTTTTTGAAAATTCAAAAATTTACAAAATCCAAATTTTTTTTTTTTTTAAATTACACCCTACAGTACCCGAGATGGATATCAAATTACGCGTCTCGACCTACACAATCCAAAGGGCTGACTGAAAAAATTAAACGATAAAATCCGAGGACCCTTTTAGGCTCTATTGGTTTTTCTAATTTAAATTAAATGAAAAACTGAACGCCCTGAGTCGGGCGGCTGGATTGGTTCAGTACTGAATTGAGCGGTAAGCTCCTGGGCCGTTTTAAAAGTGTCGACGACCAATGTGGCACTGTGGGAAGAGTCTTTTCGACAGTAAACTATACGTTTCGGGTAACAAATTACGCGCATCGATCTGCACAACCCAAATGGCGCAGTGAAAATTTGAGCAGGAAGCTACTTGGCCTGCTTTTGCGAGAAAAGGCCCGTACCGAACGCCTTGAACCGGGTGACCGAAGCGGCCAGAGAGCAGGCGTACGCAATTGGGCTGTCAACTATCTGTGCCCTTTGTAGACGGACACTCCTCGCTTTATCCACATTCAAATAACGTTTTTTTCTCTACCTATTTTATTTAACACACACTCTTCGCTTCATCCGCGTTCACACGTCATATCGCGTAGTGTTTAACCCCTTGGTTGCCTCTGCAACAGGCAAAGCTAGTTAGTATAGTAATACGCAGTTTTTCGAAAAACTCACATGGGTCATACAGGCAAAAGACGACCTTGCCGCCCCTTAAGTTCGCCCACCCTAAGGATCGCTTTCGCTTGAAATGCGATTCAGTACCCCCCCCCCGCCTCAAGCGAAAATCGACCACTCTGCCTATCCAGTTTCACCGACCGCAGAGACCATTTTGGCAAGACTTCTGCGAAGGAATCCGCGGAGTTTTTTTTCCATACAAAATGCAATTTGCTAGAAATTTGTTCGTATTATTTTAATGGCTATTCTGATACAAAATGACATTTTACAGGTACGACACGCGGTACGAGTTATCGTCGAAAAGTCGCATTCCGGCCGAGATGTTTTTCGATAAATACGAAGAACAGAAGTTAAGGAAGCTTTTAAAATCGACAAATATGTCGGTCACCGTTCAAAATGTTACACGATAGCGCGCGGAAAAATGATATTTTATGACGTTTCGCAAAACTCGCTCTTTTCTCGAGGGTGCATAATATAGCTGGCCAGTAGAAGACCTAATTTTCTTACAAACAAATTCAGGTTGGGTAAATTTTCTCACACCTTGGAACACTGGATTCTGAAATTTTACAAATGGCGGTAGGGCAAAGCTCTCCGCCAACTAAAGATTTCAATCCAGAGACATCTAGCGGTGCGGAATATAAGTACGGATCGTTCACGCAATACAAAATCAAATGTCTGTCGAACACGCCTGTAGTTCTATTTCAATCCGTTCAAATCGGCAGGTTCGTCTGTATCGAAAGAAATTTGCTCAATTCACGAAAAAAATCTCCGTATCGAGTGTTGCTAGGCGCTCGGTTTTGAAATGCCTATTTTGAGTAGGTAGGTACCTGCACATAACAATTCGGAATCATCAAATAAGAATTGCATATGTTTTTTTTTGGAAATTTGTAATGAAATTATTTGAAGTTGAAAGGATAATTTATTTTGTAATTATTTTTTGAGCTGTTATGCCGTGTTGCGCTGCCTTCGTCTTTAGCCTAGATATTTAAGGGATTTATTTTTTTTAAATATTAAAGTTACATAACGCTTTTTTTTGTATTTTGCTTCTTTATGATAATTATTCAACGTTAGAGGCGGGCATTGGCACTGCCGCTCAGGACACCATTCGTTGGATGAGCAACACCTCATAAAAATAGGTCACAATAATTTTGATAATTATATTTTTATAGGACCGTTTTTGTAAAAAATGACAAAAAGGGTGACGTACAATATTGAAAATCTACCAGGAGCTCATAATACGCAGAAGTAAAATATTACAGAGGGTACATTTATTTACTGGGCTACTTAGACCTCACTTTTCAAGTATTAGTTGAGATTGTTTTGGAAAAGTTTCACTTCTACCGCGTGTAAACTGCACTCGAATTTTTTTTGACAACGTACTCGGACACAATATATTCTGAACATTTCTAATAAAATGAGTAAATTTAAATAAAGATGGTCCATTTTTTTTTGCGAAATGGTGTAGGTACCTTTTGAATAGTAGGGGAACTAATCGTTCGTACATTTTACATTAAATTTCAATGTGAAAACCGCACAAGAGTCCCAATTACTGCCGTCCGGAGTCAGTGCGACTACGGCGTCCCCAGTTGGGTTTAGTTTTAGTTTCTGAAAAATTCTGAATAATAAATTTTTATAAATGACAAAAAGGGTGACGTACAATATTGAAAATCTACCAGGAGCTCATAATACGCAGAAGTAAAATATTACAGAGGGTACATTTATTTACTGGGCTACTTAGACCTCACTTTTCAAGTATTAGTTGAGATTGTTTTGGAAAAGTTTCACTTCTACCGCGTGTAAACTGCACTCGAATTTTTTTTGACAACGTACTCGGACACAATATATTCTGAACATTTCTAATAAAATGAGTAAATTTAAATAAAGATGGTCCATTTTTTTTTGCGAAATGGTGTAGGTACCTTTTGAATACTGTAGGGGAACTAATCGTTCGTACATTTTACATTAAATTTCAATGTGAAAACCGCACAAGAGTCCCAATTACTGCCGTCCGGAGTCAGTGCGACTACGGCGTCCCCAGTTGGGTTTAGTTTTAGTTTCTGAAAAATTCTGAATAATAAATTTTTATAGCGCCGTTTTTTGAAAAACTACGGTAAGCTGCACTCGAATTTTTTTTTGACAACGTCCTACTCGGATACTATTTATTCTGAACATTTTTAATGAAATGAGTAAATTTAAATAAAGATGGTCCAATTTTTTTTTGCCAAATGTTGTAGGTACCTTTTGAATACTGTACGGGTTCATACATTTTAAATTAAATTTCAATGTGAATACCGCACAAGAGTCTCAACTACTGCCGTCTGGAGTCAGTGAGACTACGGCATCCCCAGTTGGGTTTAGTTTAAGTCTCTAAAATTTCTGAATAATACATTTTTATAGCGCCGTTTTTTGAAATATTACTTTCAGTTATAAGTTCAAAAATTTCCGAGATCCAACAATTTTTTTTTTCCAAAATTAAAAAATTTCCAGAATCCAATAATTTTTTTTCCAAAATTAAAAAATTTCCAGAAACCAAAAAATATTTTTTTTTCACAATTAAAAAATTTCAAGAAACCGAAAATTTTTTTTTTCAAAATTCAAAAATTTCCGGAAACCAAAAAATTTTTTTTTTTAAATTAAAAAATTTCCAGAATCCGAAATTTTTTTTTTCCAAATTTAAAAAATTCCCAGAAACCAAAATTTTTTTTTTTTAAAATTCAAAAATTTCCAGAAACCAAAAAAGTTTTTTTTCAAAATTAAAAAATTTCCAGAATCCAATTTTTTTTTTTCCATAATTAAAAAATTTTCAGAATCCAAAAAATTTTTTTTTCAAAAACAAAAAATTTCCAGAAAACAAAATTTTTTTTTCCAAAACTAAAAAATTTCCAAAACTCAAAAAATTTTTTTTTTGAAAATTCAAAAATTTACAAAATTCAAAAAAACATTTTTTTGAAAATTCAAAAATTTCCAAAATCCAAAATTTTTTTTTTTTAAATTACACCCTACAGTACCCGAGATGGATATCAAATTACGCGTCTCGACCTACACAATCCAAAGGGCTGACTGAAAAAATTAAACGATAAAATCCGAGGACCCTTTTAGGCTCTATTGGTTTTTCTAATTTAAATTAAATGAAAAACTGAACGCCCTGAGTCGGGCGGCTGGATTGGTTCAGTACTGAATTGAGCGGTAAGCTCCTGGGCCGTTTTAAAAGTGTCGACGACCAATGTGGCACTGTGGGAAGAGTCTTTTCGACAGTAAACTATACGTTTCGGGTAACAAATTACGCGCATCGATCTGCACAACCCAAATGGCGCAGTGAAAATTTGAGCAGGAAGCTACTTGGCCTGCTTTTGCGAGAAAAGGCCCGTACCGAACGCCTTGAACCGGGTGACCGAAGCGGCCAGAGAGCAGGCGTACGCAATTGGGCTGTCAACTATCTGTGCCCTTTGTAGACGGACACTCCTCGCTTTATCCACATTCAAATAACGTTTTTTTCTCTACCTATTTTATTTAACACACACTCTTCGCTTCATCCGCGTTCACACGTCAAATCGCGTAGTGTTTAACCCCTTGGTTGCCTCTGCAACAGGCAAAGCTAGTATTATATTATTAACGTATTTTTTTGTATTTGTAGTACTACTATAAAAAATGGTTCAAAATTTATTACTCATTTTTTTATTAAAGGGGTCCTTGCAAATTGCGCTTGATTTCTTAGGGGTTCGCGGCTGAAAAAGTTTAGGAAACGCTGGTTTAGTCTTCTCGTTTCATAACAGTAAATTGTAAACCAAATAATAAAATATTGAAATTTCAAAGACGTTTTAGTTCAGTTTAGTCACGACCCAATAACGACTTTCTTTATTATTTGGAAATAAATCGAAAACATTGTTTATTGTATCACTAAACTATGTCGTGTTCACAGATCATAAACCATAAATGTCGCATTTTATTGCAATGGGAATGAAAAATGAAAAGAAAGCGATTTTACTTTGACATTTGGAAATAATGAAAAAAAAAAAAACTAAAATTTCTCTTCTCACAAATTTGGACTCTGTTTTATATAATGCCTACTAGTTTAGTAGTAACCGACTTCCCGGCTCAGCACGAGTTTCATTGCTCTATTTTCTAATATTTTATTCTTACAGAACAGTAAATGAGTCCAATGTCTTATTTGTTGGCAGCTTAATAGATTTATAATTTAGGAGGCATGGATATCGCCGCCCCGGTGACCATTTTTTTTTTTACATGAGCTCCATACAGGAGGCCCTGAGGAAAATAATTTCCCTGAGGGCCTATGTCATCTTTGGGGATGCTGTGTGGAGGGTTTTTTTTTAAGGAAAGGGAGGAGAGGAGAGTTCTGGGAAGGAAAAGAGTTTAAGGGGTGGGTAGGAATCTGGGGTTCAGTGTGTCCTGGTCATCCACCTCCAAAACCTAGACAAACCTAACCCCATGAACCCGGGCACCCCTGCTAAATCACCAAACGTAGCGAACCACTTGGGGTGACCTATGGCATAGGTGTTGGTTATCCAACAAAGGTACCCGGGGCGGCGGTACCCATTCCCGCCTCCCAATTGCATTTATTGGATAACCAACGCTTTGGTCACCCATAACAGTATGGAATCTCAAACAATGAGCTCTGGCGTTGTGCAACGCCATTATGAGTTACCCCAATGTAAGAAATTAGAGTGAAGTAAACCCCTATGTAAGAAAAAAAACCCAATGTAAGAAAAAAACCCAAAAAACCCCAATGAAAGAAATTAGTTTGAAGTAAACCCCTATGTAAGAAAAAAAAAACAGTGTAAGAAATTAGTTTGAAGTAAATCCCAATGTAAGAAATTAGTTTGAAGTAAACTCAATGAAAGAAAACAATAGAAGTGGTTAAAACAAAGCATTCCTTTAATTTTTAAATAAAATTGTGCCACACAATAAGTTTGCTGTGTTTGAAGAAGTATTAAATTTTAAATCTAATTGACAGGGACCATACATGTTTAGTGTCAAATTATATTGAAAATACAATACAAATGTGGTTTTGACAGCATCTTAAAACGAGCTTAACCCGGGATTAATGAATAATGCATCTAAATCCCCAAACATATCTACCCACTGATATGATAATATAATGGTAGCAACTCAACAGAGGAGTGTTAGTGCAAGTGGCGCCATCTCTTATCTGACTACAGCGATTGTCCATTAACTGTCCTGTCCCTTTAAGTTCGAGATAAGGGGGTAAAGGGAACAGAAGCATACCGAGAATACTACTGTCTGTGGCCCTTGGCGCTAGGATCTTTGGGTGAAAGATTTTACTGGTGTGAATAATGTGATTATATCGAATGTTTGAAATGAAATGTTTGCATTTCATCCATAAGAAAATATTATTAGAACAGTAAAATATCTCAATGAAGAAGTTAACACTAGAATATATCTAAACGAAACATGAACGAGACATGAAAAAATAAATTAAAAAAACTGAGTGTTGCAATTCACACGCGGTAAAAGCAAACTTTCAGAAAATTAAAGTAAGCAAGAGTGGGGAGGCTACGAAGCATCGCACAAAGAGAAGACCGATTATACAGGGTGCGGCAGCATAACTTATTTTTTTTAATGCGTGCCATTCAGTCGGTTGATGTCGTAGCGGAGCGCTAGTGATCTCGTTCGAGAGGCGGAACTATAAAGTTTTGTCCCGACACAGTTAAGTCGCCATCATGCGTTGGAACAGTGCGGAGCGTGCGGATGCCGTTAAGGCCTACTTTTCAAATGGGTGTTCTGTGATCGCAACATTATAAAAAACATTTCTTCAATTTCTGATTCATACAATGAGATTAGTTGTGGTTTTATTGTATAATGTGGCAAAATCAGTTTTTTTATGATAATCGCAAGAAAAATTATATTTATGCCTGAAATTTACAAAAAAAATAAAACATGAACTTTGGCGATGTTCTTTTACAGTAAATTAAAAGAGGCGTTACCCAACTGCAAATTTCAGCCTTAGCGATCCGCAGGAGGAACGATAGCGCGCCGTATTGTCCCACTCAGCAGCCGCCCGCAATTCGGGCCGGACAGACGTGCTTTGCTCTTCGCATCGCTTTGTTCTATAAAAATATACCAGCGAAATAACAAAACACCGTTGTTGGCTATTGATTGGTCAAAGCTAAAGTCGCTTGCTCCGCCCAATTCCGAATGGGTCCAGGACTAGGGGATCGTCTTAATAAAAATATATTTACTTTCTGGAAACATATCGGCAATTAGGGCATGGGCTACACGTTGAGTGTGGTTGATTTTGTCATTATACTAGCTGACCCGGCCACGCATGGCTGTGGCTAACGAAACACAACGCCATTTCTAGATGGTTACCCAACCTTTAAAATTTTCGATAAATTAACTCACACGGCCATCTGTTAATTTGCATACAAATCAAATCCACACCACCCGCTTGCCAGCTTGCTCATCCACCACATACAGACATTCCTTCATATATTATACATTTCAACCAATTTACACAAAACCCTTACAAATTATGTACCCGAACTTTCCTCATGAATCACTTTATTTATTGGTGAAAACCGCATAAAAATCTGTTCAGTAGGTTTTGAGTTTATCGCGAACAGACAGACGCGGCGGAGGACTTTAATTTATTATATGTAGAGATTAACCTGCATCTTTATCAAATAATAATAATAAATCTGTTTCTGAAAAAATTTGAAAAAATATACAGATTTAGGAAATGAGATTAAAAGAATTTGGCATTTTCGGAATATAAAAATATTACCATTTGTTTTTTCGGCTACCGGCATTATACCTAGTTCTCTCATTCAAAATTTAGGCTTACTAGATTTGTCAAAGAATCTATATATAAAAATGCAAAAATCAGTCATATTAAATACATGTAGGATTACGAAAGATTTTTTAAATATTTATATTGAGGGATCAGTAGGATTTATCGGTCCAGTTAGGAGTTCTATCGAGCCGAACCCTCTGATATGAAAATGTCTGGAATCGGTGAATTATTTTCCCATTTGGTCTCTGGTAGGTTGACATGTTGTCCTTGTTTTGTTTTGTATTTATTATACTTATATAGTGCAATTGCATAGCGTGGATTGATAGATGATTGGTTGATAGATGATTGATTGATAGATCGTTTGTGGAAAAGTGTGTGGAAAGGTTAAGTTTTTCCTGTAGGGAAGATTTAACCCGGACATAAAATCAAAAGAACAAATAAAAAAATTATATCCAGATACACCCCTGTTGTTGAAAACTAGTCCCAAGCCATAAAGCTTTCTTATCTAAAGCACGCCGCATTCCGAAACATTGTCAAACCCGTCCAGGGGCGTATCGCGCTATTCATTACTCTATGGCTAACCGATTTGTTTATCGATTGTTACACTGCCTACCTACGCAGGTACTTTAAACAGCCTACCAAACTACCTAACTAAAGAACGAACCTGAAACTGCATTACGTTGCTCATTAATTAATGCAGGTTTCTTATATTAAACATTACCTATCCGTTTGTCGAAATGAATTATGATATCGTCATTAAAGCGATTGATTTTTTCGAAACTTTAAAAACGCTGTTCAAAATGGTAATGCACTTTTTCATCCCACCATAAAATATTCCCGACAAAATCTCCTTGGACAAAGTATCCTACGGAAAAAACATCCTCCAACAAAATGTCTGCTAAAACCTAACCTAATCTATCATTTTAGTATTTTTGAACAATAATTTATGGTCTTTACACGATGTCTGTAATATTTTTTTCCTATTTTTGTTAGTTTAGGTTAGGTTGGGTTAAATTAGGTTAGGTTAGGTTTGTAGATATTTTGTTGAGGGATGTATTGTCGTGGGATGAAAAGTTGCGGAACCGTTAATAGGCTTAGCGCCGCATTTTTATTTTTATTTTATTTTAAATACATAAACGGCTATACTGCCTTTTATGTATTTAATTTAACTTATAAATTTTTTAGTCTCGTTTTAAGCCGCCGCTATCCGAATTTCAACCGATTTCTTACATATCTCCCTTGAACATTTGAAATTATTAAGCTCTTAAAAAAATATATGTTATTTTTGAAGATAATATCTAGATACGTTCCACGCCAAAACGCAAATTATATGAAATTCCCTCGATAGAAAAAATTCGGAAAGTATGCTCCGAAAATAATTTAAAACAAGTCTATTTTTATTATTTTACAAGTTATATTTGTGAAAAAATTCACAATGTTTCTTTAAATGATACTTGAGATGCCTTCCACGAGATTTTAGCTCTATTTTAAACGAGTCATGTTTTATCAAGCATTTTTTCAATTTTCGCATCAATTTTGTCATTGAAAATATTGTCGCGCTCTGTCCAACATTCGTAATTACATATCTCTCCAACTTCTTCTTTTTGGGCTGGGAAGCGTCGCCTTAAAGAAGGATTAAAATTTGTGCCAGTACCGCTTTAACAGTCGGGAACTGCACCCACGAAAAGCGGACCAATGATTCCACTTCTACTTCTACTTTCCGGATTCGACACGATTAAGTCAAATCTCAGAGATTAAGATGAAGCCATGCGAAATAATACAAAATCATTTATTTTTGTTTTGAAAATTTAATCACTTATAAGTATCATAGATGCTTCAATACTGCGTGCAGAACATATCTTGGCCCTTAAAAACAGTCATTTTTTTTAACTAGTCTTTTAATAAGCCAAGAAAAAAATAAAGTATTTGGTCTATAAAAAAACACTTTCAAGCGCAAACTCTCCTTCCTATAAACCCCTTTCGTATATGGTTTTATTGTTTAATGTGGCAAATTCAGTTTCTTTTATAATAATCGCAAAAATTATATTTACGCCCGAACTTCACAAAATAAAATAAAGTGCATTTTCTCGTTGTTATTTTGGATATCAATCAATACGGCCCGCACTCTACGAATTTGGATTTTTAAAGTGAACCTTATGCCATCGGCACAAGAACCCTGCACTTGGCACACCAATTTCGTATCAGTTAAGCCCCGCCTGCGAAGGGGAATAGACGTCCCTAGACTCCGCGGCGCTTGGTTCCGTGAAATAATTTTTAAATTTCCTTGTTATTACAATAAACAACGCGTAAAAAGGAGTTAATGTTTTTTACGGGCCTTTACGAAATCAACATGTAAAAATAATCTCAAATACCTTTTCCAACCTTTCCAAAAGCTTTTTCTCAAGTATTTTTAAACTCCTCCCAAAAAGAGGCGTGGATTCCGATTTCGATTTTTTCCTGGACTATCGGATCACCTTAAGGCCCAGTCATTATTCAGAAATTAGAAATGTAATTATGTCATCAAATGGCTATTTAGCGCTAATTTGTATTTTTGACAGTTGAAAGGTTCCCGTTAAATGCCGATTCTGAATCCATTTACGCTTTTGAACAAGTTGTGATCAGCAGAAAGGAACATTGTCATTTCGTTAAGTTTGTTAGCATATTCTCCGTAGGGGTAGGCAGAGAGGTTGTGTTTCTACACAATTCTGCACAAGCATACACTCCTTGCTTCGTGCACGTTCACACAACGTCCCATACATCATACCCTTCTGTACAAAATAACAAATTAAATTAAGTATCTACCTACACCCTGTCAAAACACGTGTATTTTTTTAAGTCCTGCCACTGGCCCACTACCTATTCCCATTGTCAACTTGTCTCCAATCGACCGCCTTTGTGTTGTGACTCCTTTAAGTTGTAGGTAATAAATAACTAGCGTCTCAACAATGTCACATGACATGACAACAATGTCACAAATTCTTTAAGGGGGGGGGGGGTAGGGTTTTAAAAGCGAAAAAAGGCGTATTTTCATGATTTTTTTTTTTTTGAGATATGAATAATATTGGCTTATTTCTTTTAAATACACCTTATAGTATGACATCTGAAGTATCTTTGAAATTTTTTTGATTAAAAATATTAATAAATAAGTCGGTGAGAGCGAATCTTCGGAGGCGCTTCGAAAAAAAGGTGTTTTGCGGTGAACATCATAACTCGTTAACGAATCATTTGAAACAAAAATATTGAAATGGGTTTAAAAGATGATATGTTTTTTCAGTAAGAAGTAAAAATGCGATTTTTGCTAAAATTTTCCGTGAATTTGTTATTATAAAATGGAAAAAAATAGTAAAAAAAAACTCTCCGTCACTACCTGTTGATTTATGTGTAAAAATAGTGTGCAAAATTTCAAAAAGATCGGTTGAGTAGATTTTGAGTTATGATGTTCACGGACTAAAAAACATTATTTGCCAGAAAATCAATTTAAAGTTTTGTTATACTCGAAATATACTTGAATAGAGCAAGAGGGCCGGTCGCTTGAAATGCTGTAACTTCGTTAGTTTTGCTCCGATTTACTTGAAATTTTGGCACAATATTCTCGACATATTGTACATTAAAAAATATTTTAAAAATGAGTTTTAAAACCCTACCCCCCCCCCCCCCCCCCTTAAGGAATTTGAAAACCGACATCTACACTTAATATTATAAATGCGTGTATTTGTTTGTTACGCTTTCACGCATAAAACGATAAAACAATTTTAAAAATTCTTTCACCAATAGAGAGCAAAATTATATGCGAGTACTGTAGGCTGTATATAATGGTAAACTCTGGTGTTATGAAATATTAATATATTTTATTTATTATACGTTTTCTGTCCCCAAGAAAAGCGAGTTATTGCTAAGCAAAACAAATCGTTGCCGTGGAAACGATGTTGATATATTTTTCATATGAATCGCCGAAATGTATGTACGCGCATAACTACCGACCGACTGCACATATTAGATAATACTTTTTTATGTTCGGTATTTTGTATAAAACTACTGGTGAGCTCTGGCATTATGAAATTTGCGATAGGTGGCACGCGAGCTGTTTGAAAACTGAATGTTCCGGAATGAATGTATGGAGTGCGGGAGGGGGGAGGGGAACTCGGGTAGGGGGTTCGCGGGAGGGGTGGGGGAGAAGAACCAAGGATGGGGTAGGGGAACTCGGAAAGGGGGTTCGTGAGACGCGGGAATAGGCGAGTGGAGTGGGGAGAGGGAAGGTGGAGGCGGCGAAGTGCCAACGCAAGAAGGGAAGGGGACGCTGGAGAGGAAGGGGAGGCGGAAGGGGAACGGAAAGAATGGGAAAGGACAGGGAGGAACAATTTATTTATTAAATGGCATAGCAACGCATGCCGGGTACCAGCTAGTATGAATAATACATTTTTTAAATGTTCAAGGAACTAGTTTGTAACCTAGATAGTGTCTTGGATAAACATATACATACGATGTTATTCATGAGACACCTATTGACGTTTTTCTAGAAGTATAAATGAATATTAAATTTTTTTTAGAATAACTCTCTTTTGTAACAATTTTTTAAGGTTGTTTCTATCAAAGCAATAAATTTTTGAAGTAAAAGACAATATTAATAAATCTATAAGAAAATATGAGAAAGAACAAGACAAAGAAAAATAAAAAGGTAACGGTCACAGCTGAGACTCGAAGCCTGTGCTGTGTGGAGGTTCTTTTTAGGGAAATAAAGTTCTGGAAGGAAAAGGTATGAATTTGGGAGTGACGGACGTATGAATCCATCCCTCCCACTGCGATGCAAGGCGATGGGTCGAAATGTCTATTTTAGGTCTCCCCAGTTACTACCGATCAGTAGGTGAGCAAACGCATTAGCCGCCAAGACCTAGACAAACCACATGCCATAATATATACCATAAACATATCATTTATTATTGATTATTACTTATTGATTTATGATATGGTGGACGTTTATTTATTGTCACGTTCGCGATATTAATGGAATTAATTGAATGCCAAATTGGATTGACGTATTAAAAAAAATCTAGTTATAAATTAAAGCACGTACAAAACGTAGGTTTGCATTTGCAGGTAGGAAGTCAATTAAATAAATTATTGATCATGAATAATACGTTTCATGTAAAAATGTGGTGATGCTTAAAAAAGTTTATACTGATTGAAATTATGCGCTTAAAGGTGATCCACTAGTCCTTGAAAAATTCGACATCGGAATCCCCGCCTCTTTTGGCAGGGATTTAAAAATACTTGAGAAGACGTTTTTGGAAAGGTTGGAGAAGGTATTTGGTGGAGTGCGGGAACTGAAGTATGCATGTATGTAGACTCTACATTGTAGAGGTTATGTATATGGTAGATGGGGTGTGGGTACCGCCGCCCCGGGAACCATTTATTGGTTAACCAATTCCCCTTCCATAGTCAACCCAAGTGGTTCGCCACGTTTGGTGACTTAGTAGGAGTGCCCGGGTTGTAAAGTTTGTCTAGATTTTGGCGGCTTATACATCTGCCCCCCTTGGAAGATACTGATTGATGGAGACCATTTCACCTCTCCGGTCGGATTCTCTCGACCCGAGTGGAAGGAAGAATCATACATCCGTCATTCTTGAACCCACTGGACCCCTAGACACCCATCTACCCCTCATACCTTTTTCCTTCCCAGAACATCCTCTCCTTCCTTTCCTAAAAAAAATCCCCACACAGCATCCCCAAAGTTGACATAGGCCATAAGGGTTTTTTTTCGTAAATGTTTCATGTGCGTGGAACTAAATACATAGGTTTACACGCAGAGTATTTCACTGTAAAAATTAAACATTAGATAAAACATGTACAATATTCCCTCTTCCTCTGCTTAAACAGTGTGTATAACTTTTTATTGCTGGTAAATATCAGTTTGTCAATTTTAGTTTATTAGTACAGTTTTTACACACACGGTGTATTTCAAATGTATCATGTATTCACCACGTTTTATTAGTAAGGCTGTTAGTGTATTCTAGTTGGGCTAGTTATAGGTATGTACGTTATGTTTGATTGTCTCACCTCCACTTGGTCCGCCTGTTCTGGAACCACGTCTTGACCTGCGCGTCCGTCATCTTGAGTGTCTTGGCGAGGGCAGCGCGCTCCGCCGAGGCGAGGTACTTCTGCTTGTGAAAGCGTTTCTCCAGCTCGGCGATCTGCAGCCTCGTGAACGACGTCCGCGGCTTCTTCCTCTTGGGCGGTGTGCGGTTTTGGTATGGGTGGCCGATGCGCCGCGTCATCGGGAAGCTAGCTGGAAGAACATACATACTGAATATTAATAAAAACACAATTGATTAGAAGTACAAAGAAAGGTGAACTGAAAGTTCAAGAAAAATCTGACTCAATTTAGGGGACTGACTAGAATAACAAAGACACTCGAAATGATTACCCGCGGCCGCGTCATCAGGAAACTGGCTAGAAGAATATAAACACCGAATGTTAATACATAGACAACTGATTGGAAGAACAAACTCACTGAACTTTCCGCTCGCCCGCTCATTCTCGCCGGGACTACCCCGCGATAGTGGGACAAACTGCCCCCTTTTTATATATTTTATTTGGTTTTAATCATACTTACACCTGTAAATATTTTCTTTTTATTTCACTCTAACTAGATGCTGAACTAACAGGCGAACACACCTATGATGTGTCTTTATCATTTTAATTACTGCAAATGTAAGTATGCATACATTATTCCCTCTTACTAACAATCATGCATGCAGGGACATTGGAGGGTCTAGATTCGTTTGAAAATAAAAGTAGCTTACTTTTTACAAAAAAAAAATTAGCGTCCTGACGTGTGCGGCTAAGGAGGTTAAACAAGTTTTCTCACACAGCCGTCGGGAAAGTGGTGGGTCCCCTCCAATGAACTCTCAAGGGAAGCTAGCAAGGGAGTCATTTATGGGGACTGGCTTAAATAACAAGAAAACTCGATGTGATTAGTGGTGGCCGCCGCATCATCGGGAAGCTGACTGGAAAAACATACACACTGAATGTTAATACAAAGACAACTGAATGGAAGAAAAAAATCACTAAATGTTCAAGAAAAGCTGACTCAATGTAGGGGACTGGCTAAAATAACAAGGATGAATGTACACGTTAATACAAAGACTCAATATAGGGGATTGGCTAAAATAACAAGCACACTTGATGTGATTACTGGTGACCGAAGCGCCGCTGGCTGGAAGAATATACAAAATGTTTAAAGGAAGCTGACTCAATGGCTAGATTAACAAGGACACTCAACGTGATTTCTGATAGGGAAGCAGGCTGGATGAACATACTGAATATAAGTATGTACAAATAAAACTGACTTGAAGACCAAACTAGCTGAAGTTCAAGAGAAGCTGACTCAAAGTAGGTTAATGCAAGGGACTGAATGTAGTCAAACAGATACCAAGTGCACTCCCAAAATTTAAAATGGGGAAGAACATTCTTCCCCGTTTGAAATTTTGGGAGTGCACTTGGTATCTGTTTGACTTTTTTTATAGTAGAAAAAGGACACTCAATGTAATTAATTACTGATAGTGATAGGTGGATGAATGGATGGCCGATGCGCCGCATCACGAGAAAACCGACAGAAATAACAGGGACACTTAATATTAATACAAAGGAACTGACTGAAATAACAAAGACACTGAATATTGTTTTCTAATTTTGAAAATGACAGCATCAAAAAAGTGGAAGAAAGTTCTGAAGATGTTTTAATCCGTAAAATGAATTACATATGCAATGTTAATCCTATGGAAGTTGTCTGAAATAATAAACACACTGAATATCTGTATCTTATCACAAAGGAAAGCTTGCTGGAAGAATAATAACACAAAATGTTAGCTCTAATGAAGCTGGAACAACGAAGACATTGAATGTTAATACAGTGGAATATGATAGGAAAAACAAACTCACAGAATATTGATACAGGGAACTGGTTAGAAGAACAAACT
This sequence comes from Glyphotaelius pellucidus, assembly GCA_936435175.1. Lineage (NCBI taxonomy): Eukaryota > Metazoa > Arthropoda > Insecta > Trichoptera > Limnephilidae > Glyphotaelius > Glyphotaelius pellucidus. The sequence continues at coordinate 23,879,258 of OW386558.1, read as the reverse complement.
CACCTTATTCTATCTGGTACCTACATAGGAAGCTGTATATATATAGGAAACGCAACGAACCTTTTAATTTTTGGGAGATATCTTTGGCAGAAGGGCTTTTTCTCCTAAATGAAGATGCTAATAGCCATCTCAAAGTGAACCCTTCTTGAAATGAAACGCATTGTCGTTTACGACTATTTATATCTAAAAACTTGCCTTATAATTTCCGTTAAAAGATTAAATTAGTCAGATTTGCTGGGTTTTTTGAAGCTACCAGAAGCTTTGTTACAGAATTTGAAATTGGAAGAATTCCCTAAGGATGGGTTGTTTCAAAAAATTTGATGGATTCATCAAATATTTGAAGTTGATTTTCACGTTCCGTGTAGGTTCTATTCAAGTTCTGTTATTATATCGTTATAGGACAGCTGCTTCACAAAACTGAAATAATCACAGAACTTGAATAGAACTTACACAGAACGTGAAAATCAACATCAAATATTTGATGAATCCATCAAATTTTTTGAAACTACCCGTCCTTAGTCAATATTTTTGTTACTTGCTCCATTAACTATTTCTACCCTTGTAAATATGGACATTCATCTTACGAAAAATGTTAATATTTGTTATAGATCTAAGTTGTTCCTGCGACAAACATTTTTGTTTATGATTCTTGAACCATCTTACAACCCATCAAAGTTTGCGCAACGTAATAACAATCTTCAATCTAGAACCCGCCATCACATCTCACCATAACATCCCATTGAATTCTTCCACTAGAAGAATAAAAGTGACAGCCTGCAACTTGTAACATCTAAGTACAGCGCGGCGCATCAAAACATCAAACATCGGCGTAATCACCTGTAACTTGTAACATCGGCAGGTTGGGTAATAATAACGCTGATCTAACTGTGACATAACATCTGCAGCCTCAATGATGATCGTGACTAACTTAACTGTGATGCATTACAATACAGTGTGGTTAAATTCGGCATCTTATCTTTTAATACCACGCAGTTTCAAACGTTCGGAAACTGTGAAATTTCGACCTCCTGCTTTGGAGGATATTGTCTTAGAAATAATAAAGCTGAATTTTTTTTTTACATTGGAATAAGGCTCTTGACTCCCAATCCAAAGGTCGCGGGATCGAATCCCGGCGTGGGCAAATAATTTTTATTTGATTAATTTGTGTTAATACACAATTAATTCATTAAAAATAATATGCGGCACGTTCCAGAGTGGAAGATACTCTCAGTATCGCTCTGGTGTAAGACCACCATTCAGAATTGAAACTTTGCTTGAAATGGCTTTAGCTGTGTTTGGTGAACTGAATAGCCAGGTACTTCCCACCTTCCTCCTCCCCATCTCTTTCCCCTCCCCACTACATTCAGCCTCACAACATACCCCAATTAGGGATGCCGTAGTCTCACTGGCTCTGAACGGGAGCAGCTGAGACTCTTGTGAGGTATTCGCATGGTGAGGTTCTGAGGAAAACAATTTCTCTTGGGGCCTATTCATCTTTGTGTGTGCTGTGTGGAGGGGCATTTTTTTTTTTCAAGAAAGACAAACATTACCACGTTACGAATAATCCAAAAATGTTTGAAAATCTCCTACTACCACCGCAGTTAACCGAAAATGTTGCTTGAATCGTGATGGGGGAAGCCAAACGCTATGCTCACTAAACCACTGAACGGTCAATTAAGGGAAAGGAATGAGAGAAAGTTCAGGGAAGGAAAAAGATATGAATAGATAGATAGGTGGGTGTGGGTGTAAATCTGTTAATGTGTCTAGGAGTGACGGACGTATAAATCCATCGAATGATAGGTCGAGAGAGTGCGGCTGGAGAGGTCTAGGTTAGGTCTCCCTCAACCAATCTCTCCCTGTCCGGGCCGCCAGCCAGTAAGTGGGCAAAAGCATTGGCCGCCAAGACCTAGACAATCCTCCCTCCATGAAATAAGACACCACTAAATCATCAAACGTAGAGAATCACTTAAGGTGACCTATGGCAGTGGTGTTAGTTACCCAATAAATAGCTCCCTGGCGGCGGTACCGATACCCGCCTCTCAAATGAAATTGATTCCAAAATAACTCGCAATTATTTCACATCGTTAGCATTTTAATTCACCATCAATTTTACTTATAAGAAACAATTTTTTGAAAATGCAGCTTTATGGCTAAGATTATTTTTGAGATTTTGTATGTTCTAACTTTTTTTTATTCTTATAAAATTACGCACAAATTAAATTAAAACCACTTTTTCGCTTACTTGCCTCGTGCAAATACGAGAATCGAAATATTTCTAGCGTTTATATTCCTCTTAATAAGTAGGTACCTACTAAAATCTTATTTTTAGGCTCCTATTGGAGGTTAGACAAGATTGCGGGTTTGTGGAAGGTGGCGACAGCAGGATAATAGGGTGTGGTTTCATTGTCAGGCAGAATTTTGCGAAAGCAAAAGTAAAATTGATGGTGAATCAAAATGCTAACGATGTGAAATAATTGCGAGTTATTTTGGAATCAATTTCATTTGAGAGGCGGGTATCGGTACCGCCGCCAGGGAGCTATTTATTGGGTAACTAACACCACTGCCATAGGTCACCTTAAGTGATTCTCTACGTTTGATGATTTAGTGGTGTCTTATTTCATGGAGGGAGGATTGTCTAGGTCTTGGCGGCCAATGCTTTTGCCCACTTACTGGCTGGCGGCCCGGACAGGGAGAGATTGGTTGAGGGAGACCTAACCTAGACCTCTCCAGCCGCACTCTCTCGACCTATCATTCGATGGATTTATACGTCCGTCACTCCTAGACACATTAACAGATTTACACCCACACCCACCTATCTATCTATTCATATCTTTTTCCTTCCCTGAACTTTCTCTCATTCCTTTCCCTTAATTGACCGTTCAGTGGTTTAGTGAGCATAGCGTTTGGCTTCCCCCATCACGATTCAAGCAACATTTTCGGTTAACTGCGGTGGTAGTAGGAGATTTTCAAACATTTTTGGATTATTCGTAACTTCATAGTTAAGTCATGAAAAAACCTTTTTTTTAGTGGTTTACGCTTATATTTTTTGTTATGTAAATAATAATTTTATTGTAATTCCAATACATACAAAAGCTAGTAAAAGCTTTAATTTATCCGTAGCATATTTTTTTATGTTCATACTGTAAACCGATTCGTCGTAAAGACGAATCTAAATAGGATTTCACGTGTAGCTTCATCTTAAAGCACGAATTTAATATGTAGGCAGGTATAACCAATTCGCGGACCACCGTGTGCCGATGTAGAATAAATGGTTGTTGAGTTCATCTAAACGGGACGACAGTTTGCGGTTTGCAGATGACTGCGGGCAGGTGTTTTGGGCAAGAGCCATTGGCGTAACTATCAGCCGGGCGACAAGAACAAATACGGTAATCCGACAGTTGATCCCCCGACACTTGGCCCCCCGAAATACATTTATTTTAAAATTATAAGTTTTTGTGCAATATTTACCATTTCAAACATAAAATCAATACCCCACATACTTTTATAGATAAGTTGGTATGGGTATATTTTTTAAATTAGGTCCACACAGGAGGCCCTGAGGAAAATTCATGTTTTATTTTATTTTGTGAAATTCGGGCACACATATTAAAATGTTTTCCAATTATTTTGTAAAGAATTTAATTTGACACATTATCAATGCCGGATTAGCCCCCAATCAAATTAAGCAATTGCTCAGGGCACCACGTATTGGGAGGCACCAGAAACAGCACAAAAAAAACCATTTGCTACCACACGAAAGGTAAGGCTATTTGAAATTCCACCCGTTTATTGACTAGAGCGTTGACGATCGGGGTGGCACCTGGGGCATATTGGGATAGTGTGGGGTGGGATGGGATCATGGTATCGGGTGGGATGGGCTCTAACTGGAGGGGCGAAATGGGACACACGATTATGAACTATGTGGTGCAGGTATCGACTAGTAACGAAAATGCATGGATTGCTTAGGGCAAGTACTCTTAATCCGGCACTGCACATACAATGAAATTTTATCCACAAATGGATTCATTATTAGGAGATTTTGGCACTTGAAAGTGTTTTTAATAGGCCTGATATTTTTTTTTCCAGACTTACAAAAACAATATTTTTCAAGGCCGTGTGTGTTCTGCTTGCAGTATTTAATTGAAGCATTTGTAATATTTCTAAGCGATCAAATTTTCAAAACCAAAAACACATGATTTTGTATGATTTTCATTATTTTGCATGGCTCTTCATCTTAATTAAAAAAAAATAATATGGCTTCCGATATACTTTCCATAATGGAATCGATTTGAAAATGGCATAGAGTCGATACCAATATTGCGTTTAATACAGAGAGGATTCGTAGGTACTGGGCGGGGCCAGGAAACTTATCGCTAAGCCACTGGGGTAAGCAATAAGGAATCACGTCATCACATTTCTACTTCTCAATATTCTGTTACTCAGTACAGTCATATTGATGATTTGGTGATTGCCGAAAATCTCCAGTTGTCTGGGTAACGCTGAACTGAACTAAAAAGGAAATATCGTTACCTACCTACCGATTATCGTTGTTATTTTGTACAGCTATGTATGTAGCTATTTTTTCTGGGTTGAAGTAACTGATCCGTTTTCTAAAAAAAATATAAAATGCGTAAACATTTTATATGTTTGCATTTCCCTCCAAAAAAATCATTACATCTACGAATGTATATTTTTGATTGCACCTTTAAAAAGCGCGCCCCTGCCTATGGATAATTTAATTATAAGTGTCCGACCGAAACAGGACTTTCTACCGAAACCAAATCTTCGGTATCTATCTCAGTTTCGGCCGAAACCGAAACCGAAACTTTTTTAAACATGTTAAAAATCTATCGTTTGCTGAAATTCGGCTTATATTTTACACTTATACAGACGGTTAACACGTTTTAAATGAAATAAAAATCAATAAATGAAGTATATGAAAAAAAAAATTTATTGCTTTTATAAAACGAACATTTTTAACTACTTCTTGGAAATTTTTTTTCAATAATCAACACTTACATTATAAAAGAAGGACTTCGTTAATTGAATACTTTAACCGGCCGGCGAACTCAGCTGATGTTGGCGGGTGACACACGAGCCACGAACTCACCCGAAGTCAGCCGAACAACGAGCGATAATTCACGAACGCAGTTCGTGCGATCGAAGGTTCGGCAGATTTTCTACCGAAACCGAAACTGAAACTAGATTTTTTTGCCGAAACCGAACCTTCGGTCGATCACTATTAATTATATTGCCACCCTGTTGAGCTTCGTTTTGAGGCGTATTAAAGTAGGGGTTGTATGAAGGGATTCATTGCCCTCTGTGTAGTAAAAACTCAAAGCCGTTAGGTTCGGAACTTAACTAAAACCTACCGTCATTTAAATTAATTACTTACAATATAATCCTACAGATCTCTCTCTCTCTCTCTCAGTAGGTAACGAAGAGTGTTGTGATCTACTTGTAAATACGTTGATAGTTGTTTTTTTGCATTGTCAGTTTTTTAAACCCGTTATTTATAAATGCAATAGGAGACCTTGAATCTTCCTTCTGTCTAATTCGCAAGCGAGACAAGCAATTCCTTCAGAAAATGAGGGGGGCCGAGCCGGTATAAATAAAAAAATTGTAAAATCATCATATAAAATATGATTTAACACTTGCTATTCAGAATACTTGTCTAAACGGAGTACGTTTTTTACAGAACGCGACCTCAAATCTAAACACAGTAAAATATAAATAACTAACATCCCGTTGGCATCCGTCTGAAAAAAGAAGATATTTTAGTAGCAAATTCGTCGTAATTAAATAAAATGTGAGCCTTGAGAAAAATTCTTACTGTTCAAATGTCGACACAGCAGACTGTAGTAACCTTATGAACAGCATTTGTCATTACTTAGTAACTTCTTGTGTTATTTTCCAGCCTTTAAACGGATTATTACCTCCGTTTTAGAGCCAATTTGTCGGATGATTGCTAATGTTACGACTGATGGACTTTTTAATGTAATCATTTTTTTGTTTCGTAAATAACCAACTCCATCTAACTGTTAAATTCAATAATAACCCAACTCCATCTTTGTACCCACCATTGGTAGCCCAATAATTTATTGAGAGTTTGAAAAAATTTGGGTAAATCCGCCCCGGGAACCATTTATTAGATAGCCAACACCTCCGCCATAACCGCACTAACCAAGTGGCTCACTACGTATGGCGACTTAGCAGGGGTGCCCGGGTTTATGAGGTGAAGTTTTTTCTAGGATTTAATGGCGGATGCTTCTGCCCATTTAAAATACCGGTTGAGGGAGATCATTTGACCTCTCCAGCCGGACTCTCTCGACCTACCGCCTTGCACCGCATTAGGAGGGATGGATTCATACACTCGTTATTCCTGGACCCACTAACCGCCAGATTCTTACTCTCATTCCTTTTAACTTCTCAGAACTTCCTCTCTTTTAAAAAAAAATCAAGATCAAGTTGACCCATATGCGGGGTAATCGAACGCATACCGTAGTTACCCCCCCCCCCCCCTTAAAATCGGCAAAATAGGGGTTGTCAATACAATACGAATGATAGAAAGAGCGCGCTAATATTAAAAACGATAATATTTTAACGAAAATTGTGAAAATGTTTAATAAAACACGACTCATTTAAAAAGAGCAAAAATCTCGTAGAGATTGTCTAAAATAGCATTTAAGAAACACTGTGAATTTTTTCCTACAAATAACTTGTAAAATAACTAAAAAAAAAACGTGTTTACAATAATAACTTTGCGATTTTTTTTCTGTTGAGGGAATTTCATATAAGTGCGGTTTCGGCATGGGGAATGTATAGATATTACGAGTATCTTCAAAAATAATATATTTTTATTTAAGAGCTTTAAAACTTACAGTAACTAGGTATGTAATAAAATATGTAATAAATAATAAATCGATAGAAATGCGGGAAGCCGGGCCAACAGAAGTGTGTGCGGGTAGGTATGAATGTGAATAAAGCATTTAAAGTAATTCAGAATTTTGTAGTTCTTCGTATTCATCCTGTTTGCATTAATCTAATTCTTTTGAATCGCTTAAAACCGTGAAAAATTTTACAGCAGGCCCGTAAAAAAGGAATTCATTTGATAGGTGCCAATAGTAATACAAGTACGCACTTAGGTATTAAACTATTTGGTAAAACAAAATATTATTTTTAATCAAATTAAGTGCCAATCCCGCCAATCCCACGAATCCCACCATGTCATGAAATTATGTACAAAATGCCATGAACCGATAAAAATAATCGCTGCGCAAGCATTACCTACCATTATCCAGAATGCGATCAGATAAAAACTCATGTAAAATGGACACGGAATGTAAAATGGATTGTAATTTAAATGAAGCTCGTATATAACGGGCTCGCTCAGAGTTGTACTGAGAAAAGTTCATTTGTAATTATTTTTACTTGCATGTTTATGAGTAGTTTATATAATATACCTACAGGGTGCTTGGAAGGCGATGAGAAAAATAATAATGACGGTACTTATTCATTGTTGATATTAATTTTTTATAAGTACTACAGCTACTCTTGATTCGCAATCCGAAAGTAGCGGGATCGAATCCCGGCGTGCGCAAATAAATTGTCTTTGATTAATTTGTGTTATTTCACAATTTTTAAAATAATAGTATATTTGCGGCACGTTCAAGAGTGGAAGATACTCTCAGTATCGCCCTGGTGTAAGTATATTGTATTGTATAATGTATTTGCGGCACGTTCAAGAGTGGAAGATACTCTCCTGGTGTAAGACCATGACTATTCATAATTGAAACGTTGCTTGAAATGGCTCATTTTAGCCTTGTTTGGTGACCAAATCTGAATAAACAGGTGCTTCCCCACCTTCTTCTTCCCCATCTCAATTTGGGAGGCGGGAATGGGTACCGCCGCCCCGGGAACCTTTATTGTATAACCAACACCTCTGCCGTAGGTCACCCCAAGTGGTTCGCTACGTTTGGTGATTTAGCGTGGGTGCCCGGGTTCATGGGGTGAGGTTTGTCTAGGTCGTGGAGGTGGATGACCAGGGCACACTGAACCCCAGATTCCTACCCACCCCTTAAACCCTTTTCCTTCCCAGAACTCTCCTCCCCTTCCTTTCGTAAAAAAAAACCCTCCACACAGCATCCCCAAAGATGTCATAGGCCCTGAGGGAAATCATTTTCTCAAGGCCTCCTGTGTGGAGTTCATTTAAAAAAAAATTTAAAAAATCTCCTTTGCCTTCCGACACCTTCAGCCTCACAACACACCCCAATTAGGGATGCCTTAGTCTCACTGGCTACAGACGGGAGGAGTTGGGACTCTTGTGCGGTATAACCTTACTTTAAAAAATTAAAGGTACACTGGAGAAAAATGCATCATCCATGGATTGTTTTAATGTGAACACCGCACAAGAGCACCAATTACTCCCAACCGCCAATTGAGGTATGTTGTGCGGATGTATGTGTTTGTCTCATTTTGATGTCGCTATTTTTCGTTTCATCGAAATTTGAATCACAACGGTGCTAAAGAAGTTTTCGCTTTAAAAATATTCCCAAAAATTTATAAGCATCCGCCACACGCCATTTTGAGTTCGCTCCTGTAAAATTTAAGAATTAACAAAATGGCCGCCGAATTCACGTGTAGGCACTGCGGCCGTATTATAACTCTTATCATTTAATTAGATTTTCTTTATAGTTTCGTATAATAACGCGTGGCCATTGTCTGCCAGCCAATGGGGCAATCATCTTTACATTTTCATTATTGAGCGGAAGCCATTATGGAGTAATGGAGTCCCACGGCCAAAATGGCGGCAATTGGTTTATTAAAAAACCCAATTACAATGGGAATTTTCAACCGAATAAAATACCCACTCAATTTTTAAGTTCTTTCTTGGTGTATTACGTAGGTAGGTATTTATGATTTAGAAGTGAGTTTTTATACCTTTGCTAATATATAAAAAGCGTCACAAAATCGATCGTCCAATCGGTATTAAGGGGATCCAATAGTCCAGGGAAAAATCGAAGTCGGAATTCACGCCCATTGTGGGAGGAGTTTAAAAATATTTGAGAAAAAGCTTTTGGAACGGTTGAAAAGGGTATTTGAGAATTTTTTTTACAGGTTGATTTCGTAAAGACCTTAAAAAACATTAACTCCTTTTTTACACATTGTTTATTGTAACAACAAGGAAATTTAAAATTAATTTCACGGAACCGAGCGACGTGAAGTCACACGTCTGTTCCCTGCTCCGGCCAGGGCGTTTCTGAATGGAAGTGGGGTGTGGCAAGTCAGTAGTCCTTCGGCGAACGACATAAAGGTCACTTTGAAAATCCACATTCGTCGGCTGCCAGCCGTATTGTGAAATAACAACGCAAATATGCATATTTTATTTTATTTTGTGAATATCGGGCGTAAATATCAATTTTTTTTGCGATTATCATAAAAGAAACTAAATTTGCTACAATAAGCAATAAAATTATATCCGAAAAGATGTTCATAAGTAGGAGAGTTTGCACTTGAAAGTGTTTTTTTAAAGACCTGTTGCTTTATTTTTTTCTAGGCTTATTAAAAGACTTATAAAAAAAATGACCGACATTCTTAAGGGCCAAGATATGTTCTACAGGCATTATTTTAATCGAAGCATCTATAATATTTCTAAGCGATCAAATTTTCAAAACAAAAACATGATTTTGTGTGATTTTGCATTATTTACTATGGCTTCATCTTAAATGCAATTCTCGTCACTGTTGCTCTTTTTAGTTTATTATAATTTACAGGGAATATTTTTATCCTAAATTGTGATATGTATGTGTAGGTAGGTAGAACATACTTTGCTAGTTGAATTTTAAGTTTTTTGCTGCATCATACAATTGGATTTTTACGTTCTATATCATGTTTGATTCATTCGGAGCCAACCAGAACAGTACTGCTCTACAGTTTTCTCATTCTCTCGCAGGCTAAATCCTGTAGGAGATGTATGTGTTTATTTTTTTAGTGTCCCTATTTTTCGTTTCGTCGCATTTCAAATCACAACGGTGCTAAAGACGTTTTGGGAAATTGTCGTTTCTGCGGCGAAACTAATTCGTACACAAAACATTCAATTGATATAAGAAGTAAACGTTACGGTTCATCATTTTCATTGCCTATTGCACCAACAACACTTTTTACGTATATTATTGCCTACCTATAAGAGTTAGCCCATAAATATACCAAACCACACACTGTTAGCCAGAAGTAAAAAAATATCTTTGTCGGAGCTGCCCAATCACAGTAACTACCGAAGTAAATGTGGGTAGGTACTTTAGGGGGCAAAAATTGCCACATTGGACATTGATAAAAATAAAACGAAATGTTTTCATCACTAATTGATTAATTGCTTTTTTGATGCTAAGTAGAGATGTCTTTTCTGTTAAAGTTAATGGGTGAATTAGGTAATTGTTTCATTGCACCACTGATTTCAAAATATCGTTTTGTTTCTTTGTGGGTAACTAATAACCAAATAACCTTCAAACATAGTTTTGAAGATAAAAACAGTCTATTGATCACTAGTTTTTTTTTTAATTTTACTATTGTGGTTTGAATTGAGAATAGAGTATTTTGGAATGTGGACCTATGATGAAAACTGCTAATAAAATATTTATAGTTTTTCAAATTATTGTACCGTAAATTATACGGTAAATTATTGTACGATTAATCGTCCATTTATAGTATGTATCAAACTTTAATACCGACCTGACGTCGATACAGAAATCGTCGCAATAGGCAAATTTAAGGTCAGAAAAGCGGCATGCCTCCCCGCTCACGCGTCTTTCTCTGTCGCACGTATGTTTTACGTATCTTTCTCTTCCATTTACGGTCATTGTAAGGTTATTAAAGTGACTGTACTTGGGCTAGAATGAATCATATCAAGTTCAGCTCGGCATTTAAGTTTGGCGCTTACTGTACCTACCTATTAGGTAAATTGGGTGAATATGGCACCGATTTTTTTCAACGTGGCTAGCTCTAACAATATGAACATTAGGCTTTTCTTTCTTTGTGTAATGGAATGTTCGTCTTTTTAACTAATACAAAAAGTAGGTCACCAAAAGGTATTCACCACAAAAGTGAATAATTAATGGTAAAATAGTAACTTGAAAAAAAAAAATGGAAAATGCCATATTATCCCAAGACCTCGGGAATATGGCACTACCGATCAGGGTAATATGGCACCAATATAAAAAAAACAATCTACAAAATCAAAGTACAAAAGAAAGTTGGATGTATTCGTATAATAAGCTATGCAGAACAATCTAAACAGAACATTTTATAAGAAAATTAAGGAAATAAGTAGGAAATATTAAAATAGTTAAGCAGAACAATCGTTACAAAAGTTTTCAAAACTTGTACACGATTCATGCAACCAGAGCAAGCATTTGGTGCATTCTAACCAATCACATTTCGTCTCGTTTTTAGCGTAGAAATACCCGATGCATTGTTTACAGTAATCACTTTCTTTAAGTACCAGCATATAATCGTAACTTGAGCTTATCATTTCTAGAGACGAAGATGAACTGCCCTTCCGCATTTACGCAACTAAGCACCGTAATTGATTGGCCCTTTTCAGCGCTGGTTACCGAACATACGGTTTGGATCCTTTTGATGCAAGTACCTTATCAGGGGGATTGTTTGGGCAATTGGGCAATCTCTGGATGTCACGCATGGTGGCTGGGAAGTTACTTTTTTCCAATTTCTTAATGTGCGACACAAGCTTTTCTTCATTTTCTTCCCCTAAAACACATTTTCTGCCGAGCTTTACTTTCGTAATGCTTGTTTCCTTAATTTTGCGCTTAATAATCCGGAATGGAACGTTGTAAATTCTTGATATCTCCCAAAAAGACCCAGTTTTATTCGTTATAGCTGCAATGGCCGCTTTCAGGTTTTCGAGGCTCCACTGCGCCCGCAAATTCTTTTTTACGTAATTACGTGGCATGTATAACAAACAAGATACATTTGTCTTATTCCGACCTACAAAAATATGCGTAACAAAGTTGATATTTAATATGGGGTAATAAGCCGCGCGCGGCATATTACCCAGCCCCAGTGAGGCATATTACCCCACAACACATATAATTTCGCACATGCACCGACCGAACAAATAAATCAGAAATGGCGACTGGCCGGCAAGCACATCGAGACGGCTTGAACTATGTAATCGAACAATATAAGAGCAATCGTGCTACATAGCGGGGGTTTTATTTAACACACAGTTGAAGATGAGCTTCTAAAATAATTCAAAGTAATTATTTCGGCACATACCTTGTATTTTTTAAATTTTTTACAATAAATCCTTCTCTTGACACGATGACAACTACAACATGCTTGCTATGATGGACGACTGACAAGTTGCAATGACTCGTGAAGCCATCTCTGTATTGGTATTGAAACTAGAAGGACTAACATCTAAATGCGGCATATTACCCATGGTGCCATATTCACCCACTTTACCTTATACGAAAAGTCTTATTTTAACATTTTTAACAATTACGAAGAGTGTACCAAGCTTACAAAAATGTTGCAAGATTATAAAGAGTAGTTAATTAAATATATCTACCGTTTTAGAAGTCAATGGCACCATTCCTCTTGTCGTTTTAGAAGTAAACGGCACCATTCCTCTTGTCGTTTTAGAAGTCAAAGGCACCATTCCTCTTGTCGTTTTAGAAGTCAATGGCACCATTCCTCATGTCGTTTTAGAAGTCAATGGCACCATTCCTCATGTCGTTTAAGAAGTCAATGGCACCGTTCCTCTTGTCATACTGTGTAGTGCTAGAACAATTGTTCTGCCGTGTGATATCTTGATCAATTCGTAGTGACAACTAAGTCTAACATACCAAACTGGGAAAGCCTGCGTTCCCCTTCTCCCCTGCCGAGTTTTCCATCCACTATCCCCGCCTTCTCATTTCCTCGTTCTCCTTCCCATAAAACCCCTCCTTTTCCCCCTTCGCCCCTCCCAGATTCCCCTCCCCCTCTTGCCTTCCCCTGCCGCTAATCGACATGAAAAACACAAAGTCTTCAAAATTCTCATGCTCCACCTATTGTACATTTTTTATTGATATTTCATAAAACTAAAATTAACCATTTTATATAGAAACCTTCGCGGGTGTGCGCACAACAAATCACCAAAAAAAATTCGCAGTCGAATGAATGGTTTAGGAACCCATAAGGGACAAACAAAGAATCATTCATTTGGACATACAAATTAAGATTTTAAATTTATGTATTTTTTGTAAATGTTTTAGCCCACAGGTACGGGACCCTTCTTTTTTTGTTATAATTTTATGTTGTGTGAAAATCGATAATTAGATTTTATTTGTAGGTATTTTTTTTATAAGTTTCTTATATACAGATGTAAAAAAAATGTCAATTTTTCCAAAAAATTTGGTTGTCTGTAAATTCGGTTTACGGACGACAATTTTACGTGAAAACATCATATAATAAAATGGAGTGGAAGAGAAATAGATGCGTCATAAGCCGAACGCTTGTTCCGCGTTCTCGCTTGTACGCTCGGCTCAGGCGGAACGTGACAATGAGTCATGCTTTTTCATGCATGCAGCCGGTGTTCATTGATTTATAAGACATTATCACGTAAAAAAAAACATCGACTGTGACTGAAAAGGGTTAAAATAATTACGAACTCCAACAGACGAAGAAGCATTCATTACCATACACACTACATACCATCCTTATGCAGGTATATGTATAATATGAAATAAATAATATAAGAGTCATTATTACATTACACACTTATATATATAATAGAATAATGCAGCCATAATGACCCCTTGACGTCCGAGCCATAAGCCATTACGGTCGGCCAATCGTCGTCCGGGGCTATAATGACCGCATCACGTGATGGTCTTATATGCTCGGACTTTTTCAGTGCTGGTATTTGCGTTAACCGCCTTACTCTTTTTATGTGTTGCCATCATGCACGAGACGAGCCAATGATTTTGTATTATTGATCGTCGTATTATACGTCAGACAGATGGAAGCCAGTGGCGTACGTTGCTCTTTGATCAGGGGTAAGCTGTGGTTATGCAGTGGCAGATTTGAAAATGTTAGATAATTAATTTTGCTGTTAAAAAACGTGAAAATTTGAATAAAAATTACCACGTTTATACTTTTATTAAAATGAAAACTTTGGTTTGTGGTTTGTTGAATTATTGTGGTTTGAAACTCCTTTAACTACTTTAGTTTTCTGAAGGTTTCACTTCTACCGCGTGTGAATTGCACACTCTGTTTTTTTTTTTTTTTCTCTTCATTTTTTCCCGTTTTTATATTGTGAGTACCTTACTGATAATTAATACCTTGGAACATTACATATTTAGTAACGAATTAGAAAAATTATAACAATATAGAGTAATGAACTGTAATTTTGCAAAAAATATAATTAGGTTGTTTATTAGAGCAGGCACTTTTTTATTTAAATACTGCACAAGAGTCCCATTTGCTTCTTACCGCTAAAAGCCAGTAGTGGTAGCGTGGTGAAGAGGAAGGTGGGAAATTTCCTGGCTATTCAGATCTAGTCACCAAGCACAGCTAGAGTCATTTAAAGCAACGTTTCAATTCTGAACGATGGTCTTACACCAGTGCGAAACAAGCGTATCTTTCACTCTGCAACAAATATTCTCTATATTATTTTTAAATTATTAAATTATGGAATATAATAAATCTAAAAAATTAAATTTTCTTGCATTCGCCAGGATTTGAAGTCACTAGGTACCTCTGGAGCACTAGGATTTCTTTAAATTCACGCGAACAGTCATGAAAAAAAAATTGTAATTTGGACTGGAATTTCACGTGTCTGAAATACAACGTTGCCAGCTCTTTCAGCACACATAAAGACATTTTTTACTAGTACCAAATCGAATCTGAGCTTCAGTAATTTTATTTTATTTTAGTCACCGTTTAACACTTGGGTGTTTTTTTATTAGTAAGGCTTTAGGTGCTTTGTTCACTGCACTCCACTGATATATATTAGTAACGACACCTCGTAAGGTAAGGCATTTTCAAGCATTCATTTTTAAGCGATGACAAAATACCTAAATTGCTTCAGAGAGTATGATAATGTTCATAGAAGCTAATGATAGATTCACAAAACAATCTTTTTGTAATAACAAAATTATTTCATCATAAATCTTCAACTTTACGAATAGAAGTTTTGCTATGAATTATACCACTTATTTTTGATTCGTAGATTAAAAATCGTCAGAGCCTGGAACTTATCTACCTAATAATGAATTAAAAATCGCTTTTTCACTGAAAATTTCAACTCGCATTATTTCGAGTACAACTCAAATGCGTATAATTTATAGCCTCATTTCGCCCATTGGAGGCCCAACCAGGGACTATTTGCAAATATGTTTTTATAAATTATACAAAAATATTAATTTTAAAAAAATTAGATTTTTCAATTCACACGCGGTAGAAGTGTAACTTTAAGAAAAACTAAAGTAGACATAAGTGGGGAGGCTACGAAGGAGATCGATTATACTATCTTATTCTCTCGCAGGCTACAGATGGATGTGTTTGCCTCTTTTTAGTGTTGCTATTTTTCGTTTAATCGTGTTTTAAATTACAACTGTGCTAAAGAAGTTTTCATTTTGCAAATTATGAATAATTGTCAATAAAATTATAATTGTTAAAAAAAACTGTTTTTACAGTTTGTGAGGTGGGTATGGGTGCCGCCGCTCCGGGAACCATTTTTTGGGTAACCAACACCTCTGCGATAGACTGCCAAGTGCTTCTCTACGTTTGGTGACTAAGCAGGGATGGGGTTTTTTCAGGTCTTGGGAGCGGATGCATGGTGAGAGCGGTCTTGTTGTTAAATAGAATCACTTCGAATAACGATACGTTCAACATCAATGAAGCACTATTCAAATGGCAAGCTTTGTTGCTGGTTAGTCTAATTCTGTTTATCTAATCTAATATATGTTCTCTTTTAAAAACGCTTTGAAATTGTAATTTTGTAATATTTTTTAAAATTAATAAATTGAATTGAATTGAAAATCTGCCCACCAACTGCGTGACGGGCCGGATCGGGAGAAGCTGATTGAGGGGGACCCTTTGACCTCTCCAGCCGAACCCTCTCGGAACATTGCCTTGCACCGCAGTGAGAGGGACGGATTGATACATCCACCACTCTTGGACCCACTGACTCCCAAATTCCAACCCACCCCTAACACCCTTTTCTATTTCAGAACTTCCTCTCCACCCTTTCTTTTAAAGGACCCTCAACAAAGCGAGCTGACAGATGACATAGATCTTGAGGTAAATTATTTTATTTTGCGCATGTGAAATAATCAAAATGTATTCTATTTTTATATACATTATTTTAAAACGTTATACCTACTACGTTATACTTTAAAACGTTTACTACTACTATGAGGGTATTTCACCATCCTCTCTGTAGCTTACCCATATGAAAATGTACTCTTAAATTAACAAATAAATACTGGCAATGCGTAGAAAACTCGGCTAATTTATCCAATATATAGCCACTACTCGTAGGTTCGAGAATCTACCCAATAGTAAACTCGGACTTACGTAGGTATGGTCATCAAAACATATGTACGAGGTTTGTTCAAAAGAAAAGGTGAATTTTGAATTTTCGCAGGCTGGGTACATTCGATTATCGATTTTTTTTTTGTTATGTTGGTACACATATGTTTATCATATGTTGGCATTATCAGAGCATTATTATCATTAGCAGTAAACACTTCTGGAATGCGCTTTTCGGTATGGCCATAAGCTCGTTCTTCGATTCTGACTTTATCTCATCAATTGTGGCAAAAAGCTTTCCTTTCATTGGTCTCTTCGGTTTCGGGAATAGGAAAAAGTCGCAGGGAGCCAAATCTGGTGAATACGGTGGTTGAAGCATGATAACGGTGTTGTGTTTGGCCAAATAATCACGAACAAGCATTGATGTGTGAGCTGGTGCATTATCGTGATGCAAAATCCATGATTTGTTTTTCCACAATTCCGATCGTTTGAGCCGTATTGCTTCACGCAAACGTTGCATAACTTCCTTGTAGTATTCTTTATTAACCGTACGACCTGTTGGCAAGAACTCATGATGCATCACGCCATTGTAATCGAAGAAAACAGTGAGCAAAACCTTCACATTTGATCGAACTTGGCATGCTTTTTTCGGTCTTGGCTCTTCTGGCCGCTTCCATTGGGATGATTGGGCCTTGGTTTCGACGTCATAACCAAATCCCCACGTTTCATCACCAGTTATGACCCTTTTGAGCAAATCTGGATCGTCGTTGACGTCATTCAACAACTCCTGAGCGATACTAATGCAACGTTGCTTTTGCTCAAAATTTAGCTATTTCGGAACAAACTTCGCAAAAATCGAAGAACACACAAAAACGTGACTAACCTATCGATAATCGAATGTACACAGCCAGCGAAAATTCAAAATTCACTTTTTCTTTTGAACAAACCTCGTATAAAAATAGTTCACATTTATGAGTAGTTTTTACCCATTTATAAAGTCCGCCCCAATCTACCCTATATTTTTCATAGGTGCATTATAAACTTGGTACATTATTTATTTAATGCTGGCAACCAGTGGCGGCGAGTAGAAATCATACAGGTTATTCAATCGGAGATTAAAAGAGAAAGAAAAAAAAATCTCAGATATGTGAAAAAATTCGACGTTATTTATATTTTTCCGTAGATCTAAAGGAATTTCATCACTTTAATTTACCGGAGATTAGCTACCTAACGACAAAAAAACTATTTGTCAATTCATCGTACGCTTACAAAAAATAATTTTAAATATGAGAATCATAATTTCTACAAGAAACAGGAAAAAAATGTGTTAAACAGTAACATATTCAGTAATTACAACACAGGCCTAGTCCTAGTGAGGTTAATTTTTATTTTTGTATGTAAATAAAAATAAAAAATAATTTATTTTAATAACTACAGCATAAAATACGATAGTCGCAGAAAAAAACCTGTTGATTCTTAAATACAATACATACAAATTTGGTGTTAAAAAATCTCGTAATCGCTGCGCACACGGTCACCTTTTTTTAAATTAACTCCACACATTAGTCATCTGGGATGCTGTGTGGAGGGTCTTTTTGAGGAGAGGAAGGAATGAACATCGTCTTGAAGAGACACATGTTGTAGGAGGGAGGAAACACAGAGGCCGGCAAATCGTTCCATAGCCGAACTGTTGAACTCAAGAACGAGTCGAAAAAACGACCCGTTCTCATGTGACAAATGTCAACCGTGTACATATGTTGGGCGCGTGCTTGGAGTGTCTCCATGCACCGGTGCCGAAGGGATCAATGACGCTAGTTCCTCAGAGCATCTTCCATTGAAATACCGGTAGAACAGGGGTAACATTCCCACCCGACGCCTGTGCTCTAAAGATTGTAATCCGTTCGTTAAGGTGGGAGAATCTATCAAACGGACCGCCCGTTTCTTCACAGAGTCGAGGGTATTTTTCAAGTATTTTGGAGCTCCAGACCAGAGGTGGCTGCCAAATTCAACCGTGGGGCGCTTTGCACAGGGTTAGGAGTTGTGTACTATTAAAGTATCTGCGGGCCCTGTACAGTACGCCCAGTTTTTGTGAGGCTAACTTTACTATGGCTTTGATGGAGCCTCCATACCTGAGCTGGTCACTTATAGTTACACTTAGTAAAAATCCAAGATTGCTCCTTTTCCGCTCCATCGCCACTAGCATGTTTTGTATGAACTATTTCTTAAATCGCAAAGTCCCGTAGTCGCTGTCATTCACAACGCACCAATGGAATACATTTCGTACTTGCTTTTGGGCAGTATAATTCAGAAGGGTCAATTTTTTAAAATGGTATTCGAATGGCGCGCTCTTTAAATTGTTGTAATTATTATAAAATGGGTTTATATATATTTTTTTTATATAAGTTCACCGCACAGGATAAAAACGCCAATGCTGACAACCAGAAATAAACATATATGCTTTACAAATAATGTACCCCGTGACATGAAAAATGGCCTGTCTCATTATAAACGCATTTCCTCAAATTCATAATATTGTTCTAACCCCTTCAGACGCGTAAAATAAATGACCGCTGATTACAAATTACCCCGGCCTTAGAATAATCGCCCACAACGCTAGTGAAAGGGTTACAAAGTGGATGTTAGAAGGAGAGTGGATTACAGAAGTGTTTGAATTTTTGAAACGTAATAATTATATCATCATGACCAAATACTTAATGCTGTGAATGATTGTTGTGATTCAAACCGACCCGAAGTGTTTGAGAATCGAAAGGATTTCTTTTTTATAATAGCTCCACACAAGACGCCCTGAGGAAAAAATCCCTTGGTCATCTTTGGGGATGCTATGTGGAAGGTCTTTTTAAGGAAAGGGAGAAGAGGAATGAAAAAGGTACGAGGAATAAGTGCCTATGTGTCCAGGAGTGAGAGACTTAGACAAACCTCACCTCAGAACCCGGGCACCCCTGGCTAAATCACCAAACGAAGCGAACCACTCGGGTGACCTGTGGCAGGGGTGTTATCCAATAAACGTTTCCCGGGGTGGTGGTACACAAACCCGCCTCCCAAATTGTACCGTATTATTTAGCATGTCTATCAATATGCATCGGTTCCGAAGAGATCAACGACATTTGATATTCAGACCACCTCTAAAGGAAATACCGGTAAAACAACAATTTAATATATCTGCTACTCCATCAAAGTAATGCAATCTCAACATATAACTGGTGAATGGAATAGTTGAAAAGTTTTAAAATTACTTCTTAAACCAGAAGAAGTTTTAAAATTAGTTGTTAAAATAGAAAAAGTTTTAAAATAACTTGTTAAACTAGAAGAAGTTTTGAATTACTTGTTAAACTACAAGAAGTTTTAAAATTATTTGTTAAACTAGAAGAAGTTTTAAAACGACTTGTTAAACTAACCCCATCCGTGAATGAAGACCTCAATGGGGTGAAAATTGTAACTACCGCCTACTCATTTAACAATTGAGCATCCCTTAACATTAAGAGGGGTTAAGCCAGGGCTAATCGGGCTGAGGGGGTTAAACGTAGCTGAAATTTAAGGGGTTATTTGAATGATGATTTTTATAGGTAGGTCTCCTACTCGAAGTTGCCCCGTCTACCCCTATTTGAATAATACCTTCGTTGAAAATAAAACTAGGTTAATAAAAAGGGTGTGTTTAAAATACATAGTATTGTATAATTATTAACCGGTTTCGCCGGAATTTCAACTGGAAAGCTCGTAAGCACGAACTATTCCATGTCTATTATATATGAATGACAACATTGCGAGATGAAAATAGTTTTTAAATAGAATTTTCTGGCAGTTTTTGGTGCTTCAGGCAAAACAACATTTTTTCTGTGTACCATGTAGCCTTATTTTCAAAAATTACTTTATATTTAATCATTGCAGGCAATTTTTAAATCAATACGTTTAACTGCAGTGGTAGGCAGAGAGCATATTTATACATTGACGACCTCCGTGGTCGAGGGGTAAGGCTAGCAATCCGAAGGTCGCGGGTGAAATTCCCGGCATGCGCAAGTTCAATTGCTTTATTTCACAATTTAATAATTTTAAATCATTTAAGGTATATTTGCGGCACGTTCCAGGATGGAAGACACTCTCAGTATCACCCTGGTGTAAAACCACCATTCATAATTGAAATCTTGCTTGAAATGGTTTAGCAGTGTTTGCCAGGTACCTACTTCCTCACGTTCCTCTTTCCTGTCTCCTTTCCCTCCTCATGACCTTCAGCTTAACAACATACCTACCCCAGTTGGGGATGCCAGAGTCTCACTGATCCCAGGCGGTTGGGAGAAGTAATAAAATTGGCTAATTTTCTGTTACTCTGAATCCTGACATGACCCGATACCTATTTGATTCACTTGATCGTGGCAGTCTTCCTGGAGCTTCCCTTACTAATTTCAGCATTATATATTCGGCGCTCGGCATGCCGAAACCATACAAGCGACCCTTTCTTACACTTAACTACTTGCATAATTATTACATGAAATTGTTCATTCAAGGTTGGACTGCCCTGACGTTATAAACTTGTTATCTTTACATATACCTCCCAAATACACCAGGCGGTTGACATTAGTCACATGAGAACGGGTCGTTTCTACGACTCGTTCTTGAGTTCAACAGCTCGGCTGTGGAACGATTTGCCGGCCTCTGTGTTTCCTCCCTCCTACAATATGGGTCTCTTCAAGACCCATGTTCACTCCTTCCTCTCCTCAAAAACACCCTCCACACAGCATCCTCAAAGATGACATAGGCCCTGAGGGAAATTATTTTTTCCTCAGGGCCTCCTGTGTGGAGTTAATGTAAAAAAAAAAAAAAAAGGCGGAACATTTTATTTTACAACAATAACTTCGCTGTGAATTCTGTGTTAGAAAGAATACATAGGTTGGGCAATGAACTAAGTGATTTCACTGACATATTTAATTTAAACTTCACACATTTAAAGCCAAATTAGTCCATCACTTTTTAGACGTAAATAATGAATGAGAAATCATTCTATTTCATTTCGATTTTCTCTTTTTTTCTTTTTATTCTAGATGCTACTAAAGAGTAATTTAGTAAAAAATTGATTTTTTTAATGTTTTTGCTGTTCGTAGGTATATGAATTGTACCTACGAGTTCTCTAAAGTCATCCATGTGGATTTAGCTTTAGTTATATTCTTATTTATTATACGGAGTTTGTGCTGTATTTTTATATTTTGTTATCTTTTTTATTTGTTATACTGTTGTTTTAAAAGAAATTTGTATGTGATGTGTAAAAGCACAATAGGGCGTCAATAAATAAATAAATAATTCAGGGTTGCTTTCGACACTACATTGTAAGCTGCTGACTTCGCTTCTGTGTGCTTTATTAGTGCCAATCGCGATGAGTTTCCTGAATTTTACCTTTTATCAATATTCGAAAATAGCCAAAGTGATAGAAAAAATATCTAGTCGTTTTTTTAATGCTTAGGTCGTAGTTAAAAGTTCATGTTATTATCTACCCACCTGGCTCTTTGGTGAATCCGCCATCTTGAAAAGATTTACAGGGCCGTGGAGCGGTGGGAGGGGGGCTGTGGAGAGATGGGAAGGGGGTGGTTATTTAATTTCCGTTCTCCCAGGGCGCTTTACACCTGAAGAATACTCGAGAAGTGGAAGCTTTCTGTCTTGCCATATTAAATTGTAAGCGCTGGACTTGAAAAGAGCTTCTCAACTTTAAAGGAATCTATTCAATTTTGTATTAAACATCCTAGATTAACAAGGTAAAGAGTTTCTTCTGATTGCGTCGTGGCTCATGCCCTGTCGTACATTGGACTGCAATAATTAATGTAATTATTGTTGGTAAGGTGCAGTCGAGGGCACCCACCACTTTCCCGAACCGTTTTAAGGACCAGATTGGTCCCTCTATCGGTTCTCACATCAAGACTCTAAATTTATTTTTTAAACGAAGCTACTTTGAAATGATTCTAAAAGCCCCCGACTGTCCCTACACGGCACAACATACAATTAAACATACCAAAAAAAAAAAATTGGTAAGGTGCAATGAAAGATTTGTCAAATGATGTCCAGTTTATGAGTACAAAAATTTTGCAAGATGAAGGTTCAAAGGCACTTTATCTGAATCCACGCGGTTTGTCTTTGGTCCTTGAAAATGGACTTCCAAAGGTTGGAAAACTGACTTTTACTCCGTAGCAATATAATCCGGCTGGTAGGTACCATACAATATCTAATAAAATCTTGTGGACGTGTCGCAAAAAACTTATATTTAGTTTTTATTTCAAATTTGTTGGATTTGTCCAAATCAATATCAATAAATAGTTTTTGCAGCTTGCTTTATTGCGTAAAGTGGAAAATTTGTATCCTCAAATTCTGATAAGGAAGAGCATTACAAACCTGATGAAAACAGTTATGCGGTGTCCAGAAACTAGTGGTAAAAACAGGAAATTGATCAATCTACATCAAATATCTCTTTTCTTCGTCCTTTTTCAATTTCTTTTTCTTCGACTTTAACCTACTTTAAAATACAATGACCCACAGCAACAGAATTTTTCAAATTTGATCTAAAAAATTATAACATTAGACTCCATTTACTCGAAAATTTAAACTAAGACAATCAACTACAAATGTGGTGTAGATTTCCGACTTTTTTTAAATTAAAAGAAAGACAAACGTTCCCGGGTTACGAATAACCCGACTCTACCACCACAGTAAGCTGAAAATGTTCCTTGAGTCGTGATGAAGGACTTAGCCAGCAGACGAATCGAACACGGGACGCTTGGATGGGACTCAAACGTGATGCCAACTCGGCTAATGACCGGACAAAAACTTGTACCAATAGTTTTAAGACACCATGTTTAAGGGGATCCAATAGTCCAGGCAAAAATCGAAGTCGGAATTCACGCCCTTTGTGGGAGGAGTTTAAAAATATTTGAGAAAAAGCTTTTGGAACGGTTGAAAAGGGTATTTGAGAATTTTTTTTTACAGGTTGATTTCGTAGACTTAAAAAAAACATTAACTCCTTTTTTACACATTGTTTATTGTAACAACAAGGAAATTTAAAATTAATTTCACGGAACCGAGCGACGTGGAGTCACACGTCTGTTCCCTGCTCCGGCCAGGGCGTTTCTGAATGGAAGTGGGGTGTGGCAAGCCAGTAGTCCTTTGGTGAACGACATAAAGGTCACTTTGAAAATCCACATTCGTCGGCTGCCAGCCTATTATGAAATAACAACGCAAATATGCATATTTTATTTTATTTTGTGAATATCGGGCGTAAATATCAATTTTTTTGCGATTATCATAAAAGAAACTAAATTTGCCACAATAAGCAATAAAATCATATCCGAAAAGATGTTCATAGGAGAGTTTGCACTTGAGAGTGTTTTTTTAAAGACCTGTTACTTTATTTTTTCTAGGCTTATTAAAAGACTTACATTAAAAAAAAAATGACCGATATTTTTAAGGGCCAAAATATGTTTCTACACGCAGTATTTACTTCTTGCTTCACCTTAAGATGAAGCCATACTAAATAATGCAAAATCATACAAAATCATATGTTTTTGTTTAGAAAATTTGATCGCTTAGAAGAATTATAGAAGCGTCAATTAAATACTGCGTGTAGATCATAATATCTTGGCCCTTAAAAATATCGGTAATTTTTTTATAACTCTTTTAATAAGCCTAGAAAAAAATAAAGTGTTAGGTCTATAAAAAAACACTTTCAAGTGCAAACTCTCCAACTTATAAACCCATTTTCGGATTTGGTTTTATTGTTTAATGTAGCAAATTTTGTTTATTTTATGATAGTCGCAAAAAAAATGATAATATTTACGCCCGGTATTTACAAAATAAAATAAAATATACATTTTCGCGTTGTAATTTCACAATACGGCCGGCAATTAACGAATTTGGATTTTCAAAGTGAACTCTATGCCGTCCACCGAAGAACTACTGACTTAGCACTCCCATTTTCAGTCATTCCGTCCTCGGCTGGAGCGGGGATCAGACGTTAGGCTCCACGTCGCTTGGTTCCGTGAAATTAATTTTAAATTTGCATTTTATTACAATAAACTATGTGTATAAAAGGGGTTAATGTTTTTTACAGGCCTTTAAGAAATCAACGTGTAAAAAAAAATCTCAAGTACCTTTTCCAACCATTTCAAGAGCTTTTTCTCAAGTATTTTTAAACTCCTCCCAAAAAGAGGCGTGGATGCCGATTTCGATTTTTCCTGGACTATTGGATCACCAAGATACCATGTTTAAATATGAAACGCCTTTTATTTGTATTTTCGCCCTTATTTTGTGGCCGATGCGACAAAAACTCTCACGCAGAAAGGTTCGTCGGAGGAAACTCGAATTTGTATCACGATTATCAGCAATTATGAAGAAGAATCATTCCGACAAAGCAATCGTGATCACGACTGATCTTCTTGCATTGATTTCCCATACATCTCACTAACCTTAAGTTACTTTCTCTTTATTCAAATATCTCAATCTACAGTGATTTTCCAAGCATTAAGTGGAGAAAAATGCCTATCATTTTACGATCTCAAAATGTAATAGAACCTAGCTATTATAAAGACACATCGATCGTCCAATTGGTTAGTCAGACATCTCCAAATACTAGGTTTTGAGATAGTGAGGAAAGCAACATTCGAATGCCCACCACATTATTTACATCAGTGGCGGACTAAGGGGGGGGCGGAGGGGGCGGCTCGCCTCGGGCCCCTGGTCCTGGGGGGCCCCCAACGCCTCCAAGTTCCCTCGATCAAATCCCAAAGAAGGCTTTAAGGCACCAGGACAGTGTGAATTTTTTTTTTTATATTTCATTTTCTGAAAGATGCACTTGTTGAGAATGCTCTCACCATTTTTTTTCAAAGAAATTCAACGCCATCTACTGGATGGTTGAGTGTTGTATCGATAAATTAGTGTGAGTTAATTTATCGACATTTACCATCCATTAGATAGCGTTGTGTTTAGATTTCACGTCAAAACAACACGTGGCCGGGTCAGCCTGTTTAAAATTAAAAAATGTCTTTCTCTTGTTATGTTTGATTCTGTCTTGTCTCCTTTTCTCTCCTTTTCTTTCCCTTTATTTGTAATAATCCATATTCGTACATCCTTGTGTTTTTTATTTACATGAAAAACACTAGTCTTTTATTTTATGCTGTACTGTATATGAAACTTATATTGTTTAGATCAAAATAACTTTGTAAAATTGTACCTTTTACCCCCCACCTATGATTTGTGAGTTACTCCCGTCCTAAAATGAGTTTTGTAACTCACCAGAATTGCCTAGCAAGAAATAAAAACAATGAAAAAATAAAATTAATAATTTAATTTGTGTTATCACCGTTTGACAATCGCCGCTTCACAAGGAACAGAAGTACAGATACGCTTCTCGGGTAATTTAACACTGTTTCAATTTACAGGGACTTCCCCCTTTCCAGAGCCGCCGGGGGGAGTGGGTGGGGAGGGGAACGCCATTTTTCTCTGCCTCCCCCCCCCCCCTCTCCCCCGACGGCAACCAGCCAATCAGAGGCGAAGGAAACTCGGCGTATTGTAGTATTGTATTGCCAGTTTGAAGGATGTAGATGGTGGATGGGAATTAATGTGGCGGGGAGGAGCATCTTTATGGCAGCACCATTACCGTCGGGAGGTGCGCGCTTTCATTTTAACAATTATTTGATAAAGCGGACTCGTGGCTATTGATTCGTTTATGATAAAAGAGGATAGGGTCATAACGTGAATGAAGCATTTCGAATTTTCTCGTGTAATCATTTTCTGTAGGAAGAAGTTTAAATCGCAAATCGCAAATGAGACTCCAACGATGAAAAAATATTTCTAACACTTACTTTTCAAAATGATCAAAAAAATATATTAAATTTGGTTTGCAAACCGTTTTAAAATATGATTTAAAAAAATATAAATTTGGCACGCTGTTTTAAAAAAGGCACGATTTTATCTGACGCTTTTTGAAGTGTAAATTTCCTTAGCACCGTTGTGATTTGAAACTCGATGAAACGAATAATAGCGACATTAAAAAGAGACAAACACATACATCTACCGGTTGAGTGGTCATCGCGTTTGGGTCCCAAGCGTCCCGTGTTCGATTCCTCGGCTGGCTAAGTCCTCCATCACAACTTAAGCTTTTCGGCTTTCTGTGGTGGTAGTAGGAGATTTTCAAACATGGTTGGGTTATTCGTAACCCGGGAATGTTTGTCTTTTTTTATTTTAAAAATTTAAAAAAAAAAATCTACCTTTAGGATTTAGCATGTGAGAGATTGATATATTATAATCGGTTTCCTCTTTGTGCGGTGCTTCATAGTCTCCTCACTCTTATCTAATCTAACTTCACGCAGGGTTTCTCAGAAAAATAATTTCCATCGGGGCCTATATCATCTTTGAAAATGTTGTGTGGAAGGTCTTCTTGAGGAGAGGAAGGAATGAGCATGGGTCTTGAAGAGATCTATTTCGTAGGAGGGAGGAAGCATAGAGGAAGGAAAATCATTCCACAGCCGAGCTGTTGAACTCAAGAACGAGTCGTAGAAGCAACCCGTTCTCATGTGACAAACGCCAACCGTGTAGGTACATATGTTGGCGTGTTTCGACTACGCACCGGTGCCAAGGAGATGCCAAAGACGCTAGTTCCTAGACACATCTTCCATTATAGTACCAGGTCACATGGTCTCGTTGCCGAGTTAGCCAAAGGTGACCGAAGTAGATTTGCGATGTATTTTGGTTTTCAAGAGCTTTTCAGATCAAAACTAGCCTTCAGCCTTCAGCCTTCAGTTTGTCCTCAGAAGTATTATTATAATTACAACACGACAATAAACAGTCACTGGTGTTATTAAGAACCCAAGCCTTTCAACCAAGCATCCCATAGTTTATAAACAGTCACTGGTGTTATTAAGAACCCAAGCCTTTCAACCAAGCATCCCATAGTTTATAAACAGTCACTGGTGTTATTAAGAACCCAAGCCTTTCAACCAAGCATCCCATAGTTTATAAATAGTCACTGGTGTTATTAAGAACCCAAGCCTTTCAACCAAGCATCCCATAGTTTATAAACAGTCACTGGTGTTATTAAGAACCCAAGCCTTTCAACCAAGCATCCCATAGTTTATAAACAGTCACTGGTGTTATTAAGAACCCAAGCCTTTCAACCAAGCATCCCATAGTTTATAAGGATAATAAGTCCTGGAGAATACAGATCCCAGTACCTACTTACGATATGAAGATATTCTCTGGAGAGAATATAAAGGACCTAACAAAAAGAAAAAAAACGTTTTGTATTTATAAAATTTCTTTTATTTATTGTTATCAAGTTTAATTTGTAGAATTCCAATTTAATTTTTTATTTCTTTTATATATTCAATAATATTATTATTCAATTTATAAAAACAGTTTATTTATTAACAAGTTCTGCTAGGTATTTATTATTACACGTGACAGCTGTTTCGCTTTCTGAAGGCACAGACAATTTGATAATGCCTTAAGAAGGCGAAACAGTTGTCACGTGTAATAATAATTACCTAGCAGAACTTGTTTTTAAGTAAACTGTTTTTATATAATGATTTTTTTTAAATAATAATATTATTGAATATATAAAAGAAACAAAAAAAAAAAAAAATAAAAATAAAAAATAAAAATGTAAAATTCCTTTTCACAATCTGCGTAGGTACCATTTTGTAAGTATCTTAAGAAAAAGATAATCATAATAAATATATATATAAAAATCAAAATGTGTTTGGCGATTCGTGAAATGTCTACGTATTGCTATATTAATCATAGGAAATGTTTGAAACTTTCAAAACATCTTCTTTAAACCCCCGCAAAGGTTTCTGGATTATTACAACCACATGACAAAACATCTGAAAAGTTTTTTAATCATCACAAATTTTTTTGCGAAACTGTCAAAAAATTTTGAATGGCATTTTGCAAAACAATTGTTCTTAAATAAAAATTCATTTTTAAAAAATCCGTTAATTTAATGAATTAATAATATGAATCACATAATAATTTGGATCCCATACCTATGTTAGGTACCAAATTTGATTGACTGTTCTTATAATATACAAAAGTTTGTAATATACTTATGAATAATGAAAATTTGAATAAGTAAAAAAAATTGTAATAGATGGCATGCGAACTGTTTGAAACCTGAATATACTGGGACTGAATATATGGAACGGGGAGGGGGGTTGGCGGCACGGGGGAGCAGGAGAGGGAAAATTTTCAAAACTCTTTAAATTAATTAATTAATTTGAAGTATTTACAAAATAATTTGAATCAAATCAAGAATTATAGATATTTTAAATAGGTAGGTACCTATGTTGGGTATCAAATTTGATTGTCTGTTCTTAAATTTTATTGTTCTTGTAATAAACAAAAACAATTATTTGTAATATATGAAAAATTAAAAATTGAGTAAATAAATTTGTAATAGGTGGCATCTTAAGTGTTTGAAAACTGAATGTACTGGGACTGAATACATGGAACGCGGAAAGAGTGTTGGCGTGACGGGGGAGCGGGAGAGAGGGAGGGATGGCGGGGACGGTGGAAAGAGAACGCGGGAGGGGAAGAGGACGCGGGAGGGAATGGAGGCGCACGGGAAAGGACATGCAGGGAGAAACAATTTATTATTAATTTAACCCTCTTTAATTTTTTTACCATTCTTTTAACGGCTTCAGTAATAATAATATCAAATATTCACAGCATTCATCCAAAATTAATTATCTCCCGGCAAAGTGTAAAAATCCCAACTTGCAAATTCAGTTCCTTACCTAAAGGCGCACCACCGTCCACCGATATCACCATCATAATTTCCTCCTCTTACTTATGACGGTCTCATGCACCAGAAAGAGAGGTAATAACGGGGCTTTCAGTGGCAAGACCGGAGGTAGGTACCTATCCATAAGGGGGAGGGGGGGGGGGGCAGGAATATAATCAAATTACACCTAGAATGATTCATGGTCCCCCCTTGAAGGCACTTTGTTTGGCCCAACTTTCGCGTTTTGCTTACGCGCGTCATTTTCGTACCGCGTCAGGATTTTCCGGTATTTAAAAAATATTACGAGTCGTCTTTAAATTGGGTAATTAGTAGGTGTTTTGCTTTTTCGATTTTAAACCGCCGATTTCTTATATATATATCTACCTTAAACATTTGGATTTTTTAAGCTCTTAAAAATTTATATATTCTTTTTGAAGATAATATCTAGACATTCCCCACGCCGAAACAAATTATATGAAATTCCCTCGATAGAAAAAAATCGCAAAGTATGCACCGAAAATTATTATTAACACATTTTATTCACTTATTTCAGATGTTGTATCTATGAAAAAATTCACAGTGTTTCTTTAAATGCTATTTTAGATGTTCCCCGCGAGATTTTTGCTCCATTTTAAACGAGTCGTTTTTTATTAAATATTTTCACAATTTTCGCTCAAATTTTATCTTTTTTTTATATTAGCCCCAAATACTTCCGTACTTCCTCTTCCCCATCTCCTTCCTCTCCCCACTACTTTCAGCCTCACAACATACCTCAATTGGGGATGCCATAGTCTCACTGGCTCCAGATGAGGGAGCAATTGAGACTATTGTGCGGTATTTCACTAAAAAAAGATTATAAAAGATGATTTATTTTATTGAAGAAGAAGATAACACTTATAATCTAAATGAAAATATGAAAGAAAACAAGACACAGAAAAATATAAAAAGACAATGGTCGCAACTGTGACTCGAACCCAAACGAGTTCTTCAATGATATATTACGTTGACGGGAATAACCTTCAAAAGTTATAAAAAGAGAATTTTTCTTATAAAAATTTGATGATTTATTTGTTTTTTCCCTATTCGACTTCTTTGATAAGCATAGAAAACTGATGAGAGAGCAGTAACACCTGTTTGGTGTTGACCGTATTTACCGAATAGGTAATATGTCTAATATTATGACAAGTATAGGTACTGTCCGTACACGGCGATTGTTGCCAAATATGCCAACCACACGAATACGAATAGTACTGAAGAGCCACCATTAGAAAGTTATGTAGTTTTTTTTTACGTTAGCTACACACAGGAGGCCATGAGGAAAAAATCCCTCTGGGCCTATGTCATCTTTGGGGATGTTGTGAGGATGGTCTTTTAAAGAAAAGAAAAGAGAGGTAGTTTTGGGAAGGAGAAAGGTATGAGGAGTGAGTAGGAATTTGGGGATCAATGTGTCCAAGGGTGGCGGACGTATAAATTCATCCATCTCACTGCGGTGCAAGGCGATTCGTTGAGAGAGTCCGGCTGGAGATGTCGAGGTAGGTCTCCCTCAACCAGTCTATCCTAATCCCGCCAAACAGTAGGTGGGCAAACGCATTCGCCGCCAAGACCTAGACAAACCACACCCCTTGAACCCGGACTATGCTAAGTCACCAAACGTAGTGAACCTGTAGTAAGGGCGATGGTTTTCCAATAATTGGTTCCCGGGACTGCGGTACACATAACCGCCTCTCAAAATGCATATTGTTATTAATAATTAGCTTGATAACCTTTCACGCACCTACAACAATTATTATTCTAACATATGAATAAAAGTATTTATTTATTTATTTTTATTTATTTATTAAAAGAAGTTTATACAATGAACAAAAAATTGTGTTAATTCATCCGCCATGCTAGGGATGTCCCTGTGTTATGGCGGATGAAGATTACAGATTGTGTAGGTACAGTGTACAGCTATTAACTTATGCAATTCATTTAAGTAGTTTAAGTAACATATTTAGTAACAAATTAAGTTAGTAATTTAATTAACACATTAAATTAATTTATGTTACAAGTTTTATCAATTATATTACAATTCAATTAAAATAGCAAATTTTTACTCATCATCGTTACTGAATGTAAGGATCCATTTTGATAATTTTTTTTTAAAGATATGGGGTTGGGTTTCGGATTTTAGGTTCTCGGTACGGTACGGTAAAGTACGTCAATTACATAGTTAAAATGTCAGTGTAAACCGGCAATAATTTCCCCTCACATTTTGTTAAAAACAATATATTCAAAGGTACACAAAGGTCCCATTTTTAGCCCCCCTACCGGTGCCACCAGGCTTATGACGGAATTATTTATAAGCATAAAGCGTGAGGGTCGCGTAACGTGAGGGGATGGTATGCGCGTGCAAATTAAAATTGGAAAAAATTAATCTGGAAATTTTCGAAGGCTCATCGTGTGATGGTCTCAAACTTTTTTTTTACATTAGCTCCACACAGGATGCCCTGAGGAAAATAGTCAGGGCCTATGTTACCTTTGGGGATGCAGTTTGGAGGGTCTTTTTAGGGAAAGGAAGGAGAGGAAGTTCTTGGAAGGAAAATCCTCAGTCCTGAAGGCCCCGGTGAGCAAAACATTATTTCAAATTATAACAAAAAAATAAATTATAATTACACCGGTCTCTCTACCCCATGCCTTGCACCAAAGAGGAAGGGATGGATTTACATGACACTTCTAGACACACTGACCCGCAGATTCTTAATTCCACCCCACATACCCTTTTCCTTCCTAGAACTTTCCCTCCTTCCTTTCCTGAAAAATACCCATCACGCAGGATTCCGAAGATTACACAGACCCTGAGGAAAATTATTTTCTTCATGGCCTCTTTTTTTCTTTTTTTTTTAAATACCGCGTAAGAATCCCAACTGCTCTAGTCTGGAGCCAGTGAGACTATGGCATCACCAAATGAGGTATGTTGTGAGGTCGAGGGTAATGAAGAGGGACATACATTGGAGTACAAGAAGACGCTGCAAAAAAGCGCAATACCTCTCTGCACGAGAAAGACTCCTCCAATCAACTCTCACCCCAGAAGATAGGTGGAAGCTTGAGTGGCAATCGGCCAAGGTGAAAAATGCCCATCTCGTGCACCATCCCACCGAGAGACAGCCTGGGTTCTCATTGCCCCACAAACTCTGGTCCGCCATCAATAGGATAAGGTGCATAGCCATTGTGCCCATATGATGTATAGATGGGACCTTAAAGAGTCGAAAATTTGTGAATGCTGTGAGGTGCAGACCACCGAACATATGGTCAACGAATGCCCGCTCCATTCATTGGTGAGGTTCACAGGGCAACGCCTGAGGCCCTAGACTGGCTCGCAGACCTAGATGTCCCCCTCTGACCCCTTCACCATACGAAAGAAGAAGATGGAGAGCGAAAGGAAATGGGGAGTAGGTATCTGGATGTTCTAGATCTGGTAACCAAACATGGCTAAAGCTATATCATGCAATGTTTTAATTCTGAATGGTAGTCTTACATCAGGGTGACGCTGAGAGTATCTTCAACTCTGGAATGCGCTGCAAATATAATTTATATTATTGT
The DNA here is from genome assembly GCA_936435175.1 of Glyphotaelius pellucidus. NCBI lineage: Eukaryota > Metazoa > Arthropoda > Insecta > Trichoptera > Limnephilidae > Glyphotaelius > Glyphotaelius pellucidus. The sequence goes on along the minus strand of OW386558.1, from coordinate 23,846,374 downwards.
GAATTAATAAATTATGAAATAATACAAATTAACCAAATAAAATTTATTTGGCCGGGATTTGAAGAGGCCGTCAAAGCCTCTCTAATGTAAAAACTTAAAAATAGGTATTTTTCACATATCCTTAGTGAAGAAATCAACCATAGAAGCCTTTCCTAGCAATAGAACAGTGTCGTAAAGTGTTCTTCATCCCCAAACAGAAAACAGCCCCCTAGATTCAGCCGTGGTTTATCTCGGGTAAAATGCAACCCCTAAAGCGATAAGGATGCTGGCAGAATGCATGTTTTACAGGGCTTTCCGCGACTTAACTTATTGTACAGGGTGGTTTGGAATGGCAATATACCTTCCTAATACTTCAAAAATATTTTTAAGGAGATTTTGAATAAGTGTTTATGTGAGCAATCCACACAATTCGGCCAGAGAAATCAGTTTAAATTATTTCAACTCGTTTCGATTCGGTTGAAAACAATTCTTTCGATTCAATTCTTCTTAATTCGATTCAATTGAAAATAAAATAGATTTGTTCGATTGAATTCATCTCAAATCAATTAAACCCATCATTGTATTTCTTCAAGAAACGTTTCAGAAAGATGTTAAAACAATGAAATGTTCGTAGGTATTATACAGGGTGCGGCAACATAACTTCCTTTTTTCAAAACTTAATAAAACTCATTGTATGAATCAGATATTTTTTATTTGTTTTTTATAATGTAGGCACATACCTAAAGTTTTGTTTTACTTAGTTTGTGAATATCAAATCAGGTAGGTGACGTCCCCCATTCTCCATACACTGTGTAAACCGATTTCTGGCATTTGTCATGACTCTTGCTATTATATCAGGCGTTATCCTGGAAATTTCTTCCTGGATGTTGGCCTTCAAATCTTATAGGGTCCTTGAACGGTTCACGATTTCAAAAAACCCCATAAAACAAAATCACAAGGGGACAAATCGGGAGAGCGGGACGGCCACTCCAAATCGCCCCTAATTGAGATAGGCGCTCTGGGAACAAAACATGATCACTGAACATCCGTTCGAAAAGTAGGCCTCACTGTTCCAACGCATGATGGCGACTAAACTGTGTCGGGACAAAACTTTATAGTTCCGCCTCTCGAACGTGATCACTAGCATTCCGCTACGACATCAACCGACTGAATGGCACGCATTTTAAAAAGGAAGTTATGCGCCGCCCCCTGTATAAGCATTTAATAATTTTAAAACAATAAATTCGGCTATAGTACACGCCAAACATAAATGCAGACCTGAACTTGATACAATCCATTCTCGCGCAGGTACAGTCACTTTACTGACTACAATGTCTTTGGGCTTTAGATCATGTTTCTAATTTTAGATCTGAATATATTTAACTCATTCAGATCTAAAAATGGTGTAACTAAACTCACCATTAGTGAGTCTTCTTTTCTCGCTACTGTTAAATTTAAATTTATGTTAAATTAAATTAAAGCAAATCACTTTGTAAAACACAATTTAGTCAAATTTATGTCATTAAATAGTTACCATAACAAGAGTGCTTCTCCGATTTTTTTTCTTTAGAAACAAAAAAAAAATGTTTTTTTAAATGCGATTTACAGTGTTCTTTATTTTCAGTGTAATTGCGCTTTAAAATAATATTTGACAGTTAAATTAATATTTTCTACTCTTAATTGACAGACTATATATCGGTTACTATTAAAATCAACGACACAATAATTAACTTTAATATTAAAATCCTGATATAAACACTTCTTCTGAAATCTTTCTGAACACTCTTTTCTATTCGTAAGAGTCGCATAATTCAACTTGTCTTTTCCTCGTGTACCCCCCTAAACATGATATTATACAGGATACAGGAACCGGATACAGACCGGATGGGGTAGTTCCGGAAGCTGTGGAGGCTTCGCTTAAAAGCCTCGACCCCGAAAGCCTTGGCCCTTTAGCTAACATAAGCTTCCGCTTCCGGTGTAACGAGCTCACTAAACTCACCCCATTTTCTGGTTCTGCACCGATAAGAGGTTTGACACGATTACAACATGGTAACACTTGGTTAGTATGCCCTTGTTTTAATAACAAAGTTAATTTATCGATGGGTAACATGTTTTCATGATATTCTTGTCATAAATACTATCAACCTAGTAGTGGAAGTTGTTTGGTTAGGCAATCTTTATATATGAAAATTAAGGTTTCTTTGTTTTTCCCGTATGCGTTCCCATACCATTCATAGCAAATCCAAGGTTAAGAGTTCATTGAACTAGAGTTACAGACGGAATCACAGCCGAAATTAGTATTTTTTCCATCAAGGGAATTTTTTTTTTGTAAGTACCGCATAAGAATCCCAACTGCTCCCAACCGTTTGGAGCCAGTGAGACTACGGCATCCCCAATTTGGGTATGTTTTGAGGCTGAAGGTAAGTCGGCAGGGGAAGAAGATGGAAAAGAGACGGGGAAGTAACTGGCTATTCAGATCTAGACGCCAAACACGACTAAAGCCACTTCAAGCTTCGTTTTAATTCTGAATGGTGGTTTTACACCAGGGCGATACCGAGAGTAGAGTCTTTCATTCTGGAACGTGCCGCAAATATACCTTATTTTAAATTATTAAATTGTGAAAATACAAATCAATCATATAAAATTTACTTGTGCACGCCGGGTCTTGCCCCTCGACCACGGAGGTCGTCATATTGTAATTACTTTTTCTAATCTGCAAATATAGGGAGATAATCTTCAAAAATAATATACATATTTTTTAAGAAATTGATAACTTTAAGTGTTCAATAGAAATATGTTATAAATTAAGAGAAATTCGGAATGCGGAATCTGAAAGCCTAAAATACTAAGGTCAGTCAAAAAGTAATGCCTCCTATTTTTTCTTTAAATGAAAATTTTGAACTTCTTCTACAATCTACGGCAATAGTAACTTTTTGCGTCAACAGGTGGCAGCACTGCAGTCGCTTGCAAAATGGCTGACATCGATGTTCGTAATAGACAGCGTTCTGTGATTGATTCTTGACTGTAGAAGGTGAAACGCCCATTCACATTCATGAACAATTTAAAAATTCGCCCATTCACATTCATGAACAATTTAAAAATGTGTACCATAATGCAACAGTGGATGTCAGCACTGCTAGATGATGGGTTCGTCGCTGTAACGAAGCTGAACGACAAACACAGCTGACAAAAAGCGGAACGGCGCAGGCCGTTGATTGCAGTGATTGCACGCGAGTTAATGACATCATTCGTGGTAACTCAAGGTAACTACAGATGTCGCATTTTCTCCCTAAATAAAGTCAGTGTGATGACGATTATTCGACAACTGATTATTCAATAAAAGTTTGTGCAAGGTGGGTATCAAGAAAGTTTACCGGCCAGAATAAAGAAACAAGAAAAACAAGAGCCTCAAAAAACTTGCAGTGCTTGATTTTTGGAAAAAATTGTGACCGGAGACGAAATATGGGTTCATTTTTTTAAACCTGAATCAAAGAGGCAGTCAATGGAATGACATCTAACAAACTCAACAAGGACGAAAAAATTCAAAACTGTGTGATCAGCGGGGAACGGTGTTCTCGATGTGACCGTGCTTTTTACAACAATGTGATACATGCCCTTGTTAAAAGATGGACCAAAGCTGTGGAAATGGACGGATATTATATTAAAAATTTACAAATTAATCGTCAATAGTGTGATTTTCAAACCATGCAATTGCATTTTTTATTTCTTGACAATAAAAGGAGAAAAAATAGGAGGCATTACTTTTAAAGTGACCCTTGTAGTATTTCAATTTCTTTATTCAATCACATTTGGCTAACTAAGCGGTTGTATGTAGTTCCATTGAATTACATCAACTTAATATTGGTATCTCGCACCTTTAATAAAGATATTGAAAGATGGCTTTATCAATCCGCAGCAAGAGACTCTTACTTACGGCGCTGCCTCACTCTCCTGAAATATGAAAACTCCGCGGCGAAACGGCCAAACTTTGGATATTCCTAAGTGATTTCCGGTACGTAGGTACTTTTCCCGGGTAGGAACCGGAACGTACATAGTAGAAGAAGGTTCTGGCTGTACGTTGGTAACATGGCCGCCTTCCGGTCGCCTGCCAAGAATATTTCACGATTTATTTAATACCATCTGACGGGCCGATTTATAAACTTCTGCGGTTATCGTAAACTCTGCAGATGAAATGTTCAATACGGAAAAGTTGGGTCGATGTTAAAACACGCTTTCCGATATTACATAAAGAAGACTTGTACTCTGTGTACAGCTGGGGAAATATAGTCGTAAGTACTGAAGAATTTGGTTTGTGGCATTTTGTGTTCTTTAATCCCAGTAATAAAGATTACTTGAATTCTGTTCGGAAACTTACAAATAAGATTTATTGAAACTAAGAGGTTTATTGAAACTAGTGGTCGCCCAATGGTCGAAATTCGACCATAATTGTAATGTTTTTTTTATGTTTGACATTCAGTAAGACCATAGACAAGTAATATTAAAGATATACAATATTAATCTATTCTCAATTTGACCGTAGACTTTAACAATAAACAATAGAGTAAAGACGCGTGTGTGTGTGTGTGTGTCAAATACATGGTAGTGTGTGTAATGTTTTTATTATTGATTTAATGTATTTTTATGCATAATTTTTAAAAACTATTAGCATTCTGCACTCCTCCTCTATATAAACTATAAGTGTGCGAAATTTCATACTCCTCCGTCCGCGCAATTTTCGTAAAAATGGGTACAAAGTTTTGGCTTCACGTATTAATATATTGATGATTGATGATGATGATTGAAAATTGCTTTATTTACATTTTTTATTATGTTTACAATGGTCACTATTAAGGTTTACTATTTAAGGTGAAGCCATGCGAAATAATGCAAAATCATACAAAATCATGAGTTTTTGTTTTGAAAATTTGATCGCTTAGAAGTATTATAGATACTTCAATTAAATACTGCGAGAATCTTAGAAAATATCGGTTTTTTTCGTAGGTCTTTTTATAAGCCTAGAAAATAATAAAGTATTAGGTCCATAAAAAAACGCTTTCAAATGCATATTCTCCTACTTATAAACCCCTTTTTGAATATGGCTTTATTTTATATTGCGGCAAATTTAGTTTTTTTAATAATAATTGCAAAAATTGATATTTATGCCTGAATTTCACAAAATAAAATAAAATATGCATTTTCGCGTTGTTATTTTTGACATCAATCAAGACGATCGGCACTCGACGATTTCGGATTTTTAAAGTGAACCTTATGGTATCGACGTAAGAACTATGCACTTTAACACCCATTTTGTATCAGTTCCGTCCCCTCTGCGATGGGGAGTAGACGTTCCTAGACTCTGCAGCCTTTGGAGAAGGAGAAATCAATTTTAAATGCCCTTGTTATTATAGTAAACAATGCGTAAGAAAGGAGTTAATGTTTTTTTACGGGCCTTTACGAAATCAACCTGTAAAAAAAAACTCTCTAATAACTTTTCCAACCATTCCAAAAGCTTTTTCTCAAGTCTTGTTGAGTATTTTTAAATCCCGCCCAAAAAGAGGCGTGGATTCCGTTTTCGATTTTTTCTTGGAGTATTGGATTACCCTAAGGTCACACTTAAAATAATTCATAATTTTCTCTTTCATAGATGGCGCGAGTTTAAGTATTTTAGAGAAAAACGCTTTTTACCAGTTATGTTTTAAAATTTTAAGACGAATTAATTGTTTGCGCCCGTACGTACCAGTGTGAAAATAAATAAATACTTTCATAAGCAAGTTCAAATCCATCAAGAAAGGCTTACAAATATAATATTACATTGGTGATTCAATCCAATATTGTATTTGTTTGTCTTTTCTTTAAATATTTGTTTGCCTTCCCTTTAAATATTTGAGTTTGTTTATGGCCAAAACTATTTATTCATTAAATTCATATTTGGTTTTCATGGGCACAAACAAATTGTTCATCTTAAGATGAAGACATACTAAATAATGCAAAATCATACAAAATCATAATATGTTTTCGTTTTGAAAATTTGATCGCTTAAAAGTATTACAGAAGCTTCAATTAAATACAGCGTGTTGAACTTATCTTGGCCCTTAAAAAATCGGTCATTTTTTTCAACAAGTCTTTTAATAGGCCCAGAAAAAATAAAGTATTAGATCTATAAAAAAACACTTTCAAGTGCAAACTCTCCTACTTATAAACCCCTTTTCGGTTATGGTTTTATTTTAAAATGTGGCAAATTCAGTTTCTTTTATGAAAATCGTAAAAAAAATTATATTTACGCCAGAACTTCACAAAACAAAATAAAATATGCATTTATTATTATGCTTATGCTTAATAAAAAATTACCAAGATATGTTCTACTCGCAGTATTTAATTGAAGCATCTTTAATACTTTTAAGCGATCAAATTTTCAAAACAAAAACATGATTTTGTATGATTTTGCATTATTTAGTATGGCTTCATCTTAACGAAGATTATGAATTCTTTTAACTTTCACCTTAACTGGGCCAGACGTCCTTTCTACAGGAGGCTCTATGTTATTCTGCTGCTGGACCCGCGATAGTGATGAAGTCTAGACGTCTACAATATGCCTTTTAATGATACTCTTCTAAGGTACTATGTAACTGACATGTTAAAACGTCACAAAACTAAGGATATCTATTGAAGGATATTTAAACTACATGACGAATTCTATACACCACGTAAAGTGACACTTAGGAAATTAAGTTTAGGAATTCATTCATAAGTGTTCAATTGAATGAATCACCGATTAGATTCGATACTTTGCTTGAAATACCTTAAGCCATGTTTAGTGATCAGATGTGAATAGTCAAGTAATACTCACCTCCACATTAATAAAACAAACAAACAAAAAACTGGGTAAAATGTATTTTCGGGAAACAGAAAACTTAGGTCAGGTTGTTTCACAGAATTTGAACAATTCATCAAATTTCGAAGATAAAATTCAAGTTCTTTGGGAGTTCTGTTCAAACTCTGATTTTATTAGTTCTGTAAAGTAACTGACCTAAAGTGATATTATAATAACAAATTTTGAATAGAACTTTCATAGGGCTTGAAAATTTGATGAATTCTTCATTTTCTGTGAAACACCCGGTCCTGCACAAAGTTTTGCACAAAGTCATGAGAAGGTAGGTACCTAATTATTTGAGTTAAATATTAGATTAAAATATTTCAAATCAAATGTTTTTTCATCTAATTTACCACTGATTGAAAAAACTGCCAACTTACCAAACTATAAGAAATCCTTGGCACCTGAAAATGATTACAATAAAAAAATAGACCAAATTATATCACAGTTATTACTTATTATTGTGACATGAAGTCTTTGTGATAATGTTTATTAAACTGAGAATGTACCAGAGGTATAAAACAATAACGTTGGTTGAAAACCGCAGAAATAAATACGTAATTGAACTTTTTTATATCTATTTCTTTTTAAGTCTTAGCCTTCGCATTGATTAGAAGTTAACAAGATTGGTCTTTTATGCTGTAAAGATGACCAAATTTTATCTAAATTCTGTAACAAAACATGAATACGAAGCCTCGAGATAAGACTTCAAATTAATGTTTGAAATCATCCCCAGAAAAATGTGTCAAAAACACGATTTACGTAGAGATTACAAGACATAAACATCATTTTAAACACTCGTAGGACGCTCGCAATCACAATTGCGCTATTGCGCGTGCGTGGGATTCAGAATGCAATGTTGCTAGTACTATTGCAGAACAGTTAAAGACTTTTCTATTAGAAATAATTTAATAATTTGAAACAGAAAATGTAAAATATTTATTCAATGTGTAAGTAAAACACCGTTCAACGGTTTGGATGTGTTTTTTATAAGTGAAGACTGTTTTTAATGATACAAATTAACAAGTTTCGAAACCATTGCTTCATAAGATACGTGTACTCAAAATTAAAATGACATGCAAGTACGGACAAAAAAAACACAAATGTAAAAATAGGTGTTGGTGTCGGAAAATCATAATAAACAAGTAGGTTTGTTATTTGCATCAACAAAAAACCATTTATAAATACATTCCTTTTTTTTCGAAAACAGGAAACTTATGATTTATTTTTGGGTTATTATGCTGCGTTGCGCTACCTCCTGTTTTAGCCAACGTTTCGGATAGCATTGCAGTGTCCATCATCAGGGCAAATTTGTAAGGTCGAACATGTTATTATTATTAGATATTACTAGAGTCTGCCCTGGTGCTCTCCGATGATGTCTCTGATGCTAAAGAAGGAGATAGCGCAAAAATAAATCAGAGTGAAATGTGGTTAAACTGTTTTAGAGGATTGTAAAACGGTAAAACAATTTCATTAAAATGTCTAAAAATAGGTTGTAGGTACCTACCTATCTAGTGCGGCGCATAGCATCACAAATTTTTCACATAAATAGCCTCCAAAAAAACCAAATTTAAATGGAAACCGCATTTAAACATTTTGGCTGGTACCGACTACCTATTCTGCAGGTATTTTCAGACTAAATGCTCCTAAAATGGCAGAATAAAACGACTGACAGCCGATACAAAGAGGAAAAACACGGTAGAAATCAATTGTTCGGTGAATTAGGCATTATTTTTCGCTCCGACAGAGAACGCTTGTCGAATATTTTATCATGGCGGCCGTGAATTCTTTATGCAAAATCGTTCGGCGAACGGTTCCCCCTAAAAACCCACCAAGCCAACTCGTGAAGACAATCCTGCCCGCTTGTAAGCTTGTAGCCGGGGCTTTTCCTTTTTCTGGTTGCCTACCTATTTTAAGTGCAGAGCCGGCTTGGGAATTGTTGGTAAATTTACACAGATAATTTATATAAAAATCAAAATATACTTGCGTTGGGGTACGAGTTAAGCCGCCGCTATCCGAATTTCGACCGATTTCTAACATATCTCCCTTAAGGCCCCGTAACCGCTCTCGAAAAGAAGAAAATGGAGAGATATGTAATTACAAATGTTGGAGAGAGAGCGCGCTAATATTTAAATCGATAAAATTGAAGCGAAAATTACGAAAGAGCTTAGTAAAACATGACTCGTTTAAAATAGAGCAAAAATCTCGTAGAATGTATCTTAGTATCATTTAAAGAAACATTGTAAATTTTTTCACAAATACAACTTGTAAAATAAAAGAAATAGACTTGTTGACTTTGCGATTTTTTCCTATCGAGGGAATTTTGTATAATTTGCGTTTCGGCGTGGAACGTAGGTGTATCTAGATTTTATCTTCAAAAATAACATATATTTTTTAAGAGCTTAAAAACTTCAAATGATTAAAGGAGATATGTAAGAAATCGGTCGAAATTCGAATAGCGGCGGCTTAAACATTTGAAGTTTTTAAGCTCTTAAAAAAATATATGTTATTTTTTAAGATAATATCTAGATATGTTTTACGCTGGAACGCAAATTATATGAAATTCCCTCGATGGAAAAAAATCGCAAAGTATGCTCCGAAAATTATTTAAAACAAATCTAATTTTTTGTAAAGTTCAGGCATAAATATCATTTTTTTGCAATTATCATTAAAAAAAACTGAATTTCCCACATTAAACAATAAAATCATGTCCGAAAAAGGGTTTGTAAGTAGGAGAATTTGCACTTGAAAGTGTTTTTTTATAGACCTAATACTTTATTTTTTTCTAGGCTTATTAAAAGACTTATATAAAAAAAATTATCGACATTATCAAGGCCAAGATGTGTTCTGCTTGCAGTATTTAATTGAAACATCTATAATACTTCTAAGCGATCAAATTTTCAAAATAAAAATACATGATTCTGTATGATTTTGCATTATTTCTCGCATGGCTTCATCTTAAATTGAATCGAATATAATCCCACCCTTAAACCGCCCCTGTTTATTTCTTACCCAATATCAGTTCTCGTCTTCTCTTGTTAACCGATGTATTATTCACTATGGGGGCGAGACAAAGCCGGGGGGCGAACAGACGGTGGAGGGGGTCGTTCCGTATTTTATGATAATCTATAAAGTTGTCCTAGTGGGGGCTGCAGAGGGGCTGAGAGAGGGGGCGATGAGAAAAGAATCAGATTGGAGTGGCTGTTTAATGCTTGCGAATAGGTTTCTATTATAAAAATTATGTATTCTTTACAAATGCTACTTAAGATGAAGCTATGCGAAATAATGCAAAATGATACAAAATCGTGTGTTTTTGGTTTGAAAATTTGATCGCTTAGAAGTATTATAGATGCTTCAATTAAATACTGCAATTAGAACACATCTTGGCCTTAATTAGACCTTACTACCTCCCTCGATTTTTTAATGGAAGGTTCGAAACACAACAAGAATTATCAATTTTTATAGTGGTGTGACAATATCAATGGTGATGTTGGAGGGAATGTCAAAGCAAAAGTTAATGGGGGAGGTCGCAAGAAACGGGCCTTAAGATGAAGCCATGCATAATAATGTAAAATCATACAAAATCATGTATTTTTGTTTGGAAAATTTGATCGCTTAGAAGTATTATAGATGCTTCAATTAAATACTGCGTGTAGAACATATCTTGGCCCTTAAAAATATCGGTCATTTTTTTTATAAGTCTTTTAAGAAGCTTACAAAAAAATAAAGTATTAGGTCTATAAAAAAATACTTTCAAGTGCAAACTCTCCTACTTATAAACCCCTTTTCGGAAATGGTTTTATTGTTTACTGTAGTAAATTTAGTTTCTTTTATGATAATCGCAAAAAAATGATATTTACGCCCAATATTCACAAAATAAAATAAAATTTGCATATTCGCGTTGTTATTTCACAATACGGTCGGCAGTCGTCGAATTTGGTTTTTAAAATGACCCTTATGTCGTCTACACAAGGACTACTGGCTTGCCACACCCCACTTTCTTTCAGTGCTGCCCTGAACGGAGCGAGGAATAGACGTGTTGTTCCGCGTCGCTTGGTTCCGTGAAATCAATTTTAAATTTCCGTTTTATTACAATAAACAATGCGTAAAAAAGGAGTTCATTTTTTTTCAGGCCTTTACGAAATCAACCTGTAATAAAGTATTCTCAAATACCTTTTCCAACCTTTCCGAAAGCTTTTTCTCAAGTAATTTTAAACTCCTCCCATAAAAGGGCGTGAATTCCGATTTCAATTTTTCCTGAACTATTGGATCGCCTTAAGTCAGAGATAATTATTACTTCGTGTAAAAGACTGCTTACTTAGACTAACGCAAGTAGGTGAATCAACTATCCGTGAAAAAAACATTACGTTGTTAAATGACATTTTAAACGATTCATAAACATTTTGTGCAGATAGGTGAGCATTATATTTGACTGAGAGTAGAGAAGAACTGTTTTTAACTCGGTCTACTCGAGCGTTTCGAATTTGGTCTTTCTGTAAATAATGTTGGTCGTACATTCCGGCTCTGATTCAAAATGGTGGCCGTTTTAACCCATCGTGCGCCGAAGTAACCATAGGCACTAAAAAAATTAAACATGGTAAATTGTTTATCAGATGCGTTCTCGGATGTATCTCTGGTAGAATACAACAATATTAGTGGTGAGATGTTGTCATTTTATCTAGTGTCGAACAACTTTAAAAGCAGATTGTAATATAATAAATACAACTTGTAACTTAAATTAATTGAATGTGTTACTTAAATTACTAACTTAATTTGTTACTAAATTTGTTACTTAAATTACTTAAATGAATTGCATAAGTAATAACTGTACACTGTACCCAATCTGTAAACTTCATCCGCCATAACACAGGGACATCCCTAGCATGGCGATGAATTAACACAATTTTTTTGTTCATTGTATAAGTTCTTTAATAAATAAATAAAATAGATAATCTGAAGAATAAAAAAGCCATACACAGAACCTGTTAAAATAAAATGTAGGCTTTTTAAAATTGGTTACGTCACGCAGACAACCACAGATTTGGTGCGATTTCGGAAGACCCGAAAAATTAACTATTTAATAGTTACAATAACTATGAAAGTTATTGTAACTATTAAAACTTATATACCTACTAGTATTTAAGTTAGAAGGTTTATTATTGATTAAAAAAAAATAAAATGAAAAAGGGACTGGAGTTTTTTATTCTGTTTTTCTCATCACAAAGACGAAATCTATAATTGGTTGAATGTTTGGTATAATGTAATAAATATTTAATTCAACGGTTGATTTCCAAAAACAAAATTGATTTCAAAGAGTGTATTAAATAAACCAACACTACGTGAAGGAAACAAAATTCTCAACCCTTCTTCAATAATGAAGAAAATACAATTTTAAACGGGAACAAATAATATTCTGTCGTCTATCCACGATATAAGCGTTTAATTTTTATTTCATACTAGCGAGAACCCGGCATGCGTTGAATGCCACATAAAATAAAAATTTTCTCCCTGCATGTCCTTTCCCATGCAACCCCCCCCCCCCCCCCTCTCCCTCTGGACTGCTGAAAAACTTTATGAATTACACACATTTTTCAAACAACTCGCGCGCCATCTATTGTAATTTTTTTTACAAATTTTAGAACGCCAGAGCTCAAAAAAAATATGTGAAGGCTTCTATATATATATATGCTGAAGTGGGGGGTCTCAAAAAAATGGCGCGCCTTGGTTGACATGATTGCAACCTTCCTAGTAAAGTATCAAAAAAATAATAATAATTCTTAATCCAGACAAATGCTGCTATGACCTCGAACCTCGAAAAGGTAAAAAAAATATTTTTCGCAAAATGGCGGCTGTCTGAAATAAATAGACATTTTTTTACCAGTTTTTTTTTACTTTTCGGAATTTCTTAAATACAGTAAAAATTAAAATTTTGTTATAATTCTGATAGGAGCTATAAAGTAATGTGTAGAAAAGGTCCACACCAAATTTCAAGTAAATTGGTTTCGTAGAACTTGAGGTATCGTGTCATCCGTCTCGAAAAAAGTGGTTTAGAGAAACAGGCGCTTAAAATTTTGCTCTTTTTAGATTTTAGTTAGATTTCGTCTAAACCGGTCAAACTGAAAGGGCTGTAACTTTCAAAATAATTCGCATTTTGAATAATCCTTTTAAGGAAATATTCATGAATATTTAAATCATCGACATATGAGTCATTTTTTTTCTAATATACCCCCTTAAATTCTTTAATACTTTGTTATTTTATATTCTTTGATATATTAACAATCTCTTATATTATTTTACCTAAAACTAACTAACTAACTAACCATCACGCCGTTTCCCCGCAGGGGTAGGCAGAGAGGACGGACCGCCAAACAACTCGATCTTGGCACACACTCCTTGCTTCGTTCACATTCATACATCGTCTCATACATGCTCTTCTGTTATTCTGACTCTTGACATCGCCCGACTCAAGTATCTGATTCACTTGGTCGTGCCATGTCTTCCTCGGGCGTCCCCGACTTCGTCTACCATTCACATTTGCGTCATATATTCTCCTTACACTCCTTTCCTCATTCATTCGCTCTACATGCCCAAACCATCTGAGCGTCCCTTTCTTAATCTTATTCATTACGCTTACATCAGCCTTGCATTCTTTGCGGATCTCCACATTTCTCACACGATCATACATGGTTTTACCACACATACGTCTCAGGGATCTCATTTCTACAGCATTCAGTCTACTTTCATCCTTTCTCTGCCAGTTCCATGCCTCACTGCCATACATCAGGGTAGGTACCAGCACTCCATTATGGACGGCTAGCTTCGCTTCTTTTGACAATTTTTTGTTGCTGCCAACGGCGTTCAGACCTCCATTAATGGAGTTACCGGCATTTACCCTTCTTTCGATATCTCTATCAGTCTTCCCATCTCTCGTAAACATACTTCCCAAATACACAAACTCATCCACCTGCCCCAAGTATTCGTCGTTCACAACTATGTTGCACATTGTTTTCGTACTCTCTCTTTCAAATACCATTACTTTAGACTTACTTACATTCATCATTAACTCATTCTTCATACATACTTCGTTCATCCTAGACACGAGCGACTGTAGATCTTCCATACTGTTAGAAATCAGCACCGCATCATCATATTTTACCTTATTTACGTTAATGCACTATATTATGTAAAATTGACCACCATAAAACGGGCACGTGCCTAGCATGGTTGTTGAAAAATCCACAAATTATGTAACCATCAAAACAATGAAAAAAGAAAAAAAAATTAAAAATCGGTTGAATGGTTTAGGAACTCATAAGGGGCAAACAAAGATACAAAGAAACATTCATATTTATATAATGATTAGGTAGGAACCTTCACAAGTACGAAGGATTTCTACCACAAAAAAGGTCTCGGTTTTATATATTTGAATAATGTAAATATTTTTAATATTATCTCTGGCATAGTAAAAGGTTCTGGCAAGCGGGTAGCTACCCAAAAGATACAATCTTACCGAGCTTCTAGCCACTCGTTGACTTTTCCCTGGGGCATAGGGAAACCCGATTTTCTTAACTTGCAATACCTTTCCGTATTCCTTTGGGTGAGCGCCGGCGTTTTTCTGTGTTGCCCACTTTGGAAATAAAAACGCTTTTATTTTTCATATATTTATTTGGTAGGTGATTCAGTTTTCTTCAAACTGCGAGGCGAATATATTTTGTGAACTAGTTGTATTATTTACGAAATTATTAGAATAACTAAGTACACGCTCTAGAGTACAAGCTGCCGAAATGAGGTACTTGAGAGGAGTGGCAGGGGTTACGAAATGGGATCATATAAGAAACACGACGATCCGAGACGATCTGAACAGTGAACCACTGCTATACTCTTCATAGGAAAATCACAACTGAGATGGCTTGGACACGTACTAAAAATATCTGATGACTGAATTCCGAGGACTGAGTGCGATTCCAGAGAGTAGACGACCAGTGGGCCGCTCCAGACACAGTTGGGCGAGGCAACTCCAGAAACTGTGTGGGGAGAGAATGGAACTGCCATGGACGGAGGCCGAACAATCAGCACAAGACAGGGATGTATGGAGGAGCCTTGACGATGCAATTGGTCCCCGACCCGAATAGGATAAGGGGAAGAAGAAGAATAAGAACTAAGTACACACGTGAAAGTGGAAAATGGCAGATGAAGTCAGGGACATCCGAGGAAAACATGTTATGAAGCGATTGTATTTATCGTAAGTTAGGTACTATTTTTTTTAAATGCATTTTAATTGGTTAGGTTGGCAAACCTAGGGGAGTTTCGTTCAACGTGTCGGTAGGCGGCGGTTTTTTTTGGGTTTGGTTTCCGGATCCGGACTCTGGTTTTCACGGCGAGATGTGCGGTACGCCGTGAAAACAACGGTCAATTAATCTTAAGTTTTAATACGATGTGATTGAAATCCAAGTTTTGGGCATCTGCATTCGGGGGACGGAAACACGTTGTGTTTTTTTAAATATAAAAATCAAAGATTTATTCGCGTAAAATGCGAGTTTTCGCGCGGGTCCCAAAAGTGACCACGAGTTTAATGGCGATGTACGTGTGTTACGATCAATGTACCTCTTTATCCGAGACATCGGTGTATATAATAACCCGCCACGCTTATCATGGTGCGCGGTGCAACTAACCGAAGATTTATTCACGTAAAATGTGAGTTTCGCGAGGGTCCCAGTGACCACGAGTGAATTGGCAATGTCCGAGTGAAAAGACTATTGTACCCCATTATCCGAGTCATCGGATTAAATAATAACTCGCTGCGCCCGTGATTATATGCAGGCCAACTATCGAATTCCCCCCGAGGGTTTATTTATGGAACAAACCCGAGATACCGCAGTGTTGAACGATTCTTCGCCTAGAATTGCTGACGGGCCTTCCTTTACAATTTGGAGTAGAGTCTGGGTACTCCTTCCTTCTCCTGAGGGTCCAGGTCTAACATCACTTCCATGCGACTGCTGAGGAGGTCGCAGGGCCAAGCTGAGCCGCAGAGGTTGGGACCACCCTTGCCACCAGGAGGTGGGGTTGGTTCTCCCGACATCGGGAGTTCGGTGGCAGTAAATTTAATTAGGGTAGCTAGGAATAGCATAAAATTACGATATTGGTCCCGGGGGTGAGTCCATACCATTTATTTTATTATGTCTTACGAAATCAATACAGTGAACCGATTCTATACTCTACATTTTGTTTTATTATGTAGATTCCTTGTGCAGCCTTTTCAGGAATGCTATGAAAACTATGGCCCACACTCTGAGAATTGAGTACCGTGTTCTCCGCTGGTTGACATACCCAGACATTAGACTGGGTTTGGCGTCCAAGGTTTCCTGTGAGGAAATCAAAGTTGACTAGCAGATTACACCCGAGCCCGACAAAGGCTCATTATTACATCTCCCTTTAATCTTATAACACAAACACATAACGATATGTCATTACACTTTAAGGGTAACAAACACTGCATCAAATGTATTGAAATACAAAAGATATTTGTATGCTAAGATGGCCACCCGACCGTCGGCGGACTATAACCTAATGGGCGTAGTTCGCATACGGAAATAATTCGTTCATTTAGTTGAGTTTTTTAAGGTGTGCAGCAGTTTTAGTTAACAATGTAGTTTGGATACGGAAAAATTTCGTTCATTTAGTCGATTTTTTCAAGGTGTACAGTAGTATTGGTTAACGCGCCAGGATGAACAGTCCCACCCAGTAAAAACTGCGGATAGCACACCTCTTATATTTCAATATCTTTGCAGTACACGAACACGTTTACGATACCTACATTAATGGTTTTTTATCACTTGTATAAATTTTAAAACATATTTATTAGTACCTAAGGCTGTTAGTCTATATTAGATGTGGGTAGGTACCTAGTGCATTTTTTTTAATTCTATTTTATTGCTGATTTTTTTAACGTAATTTAAATTATTTCTGAAAACTTCATTAATCTATTTTTAAAGTCAAAACTTCTCTACCGCCGTTTTGATTGGAAACTCGATTAATCTAATAAGAGACAAACACATACATCTATAGGATTTAGCCTGCGAGAGAATGGGATAGAATAATTGGTCTCCTCTTTGTGCGGTGCTTCGTATAGTCTCCCCACTCTTGTCTACTTTTGTTTACTGAACGTTTCACTTTTATCGCATGTGAACTGCACGCTTACAATTTATTTTTCTTTATGTATCCTCATTATAGATATCTGTGATCTTTTTGAAGTGAAAACATCTTTAGCACCTTTGTGATTTGAAACTCGATGAAGCGAAAAATAGTGACACTAAAAGGAGACAAACAAACACGTCTTTAGGATTTAGCCTGCGATAGAATGAGATAGTATAATTGGTCTCCCCTTTTTGCGGTGCTTCGTGCTACCCACTCTTGTCTACTTTTGTTTTCTGAAGGTTTGTATATTTATTGGAATATTATATATATTAATCATCTTACGGGTACGAGCTTTGCTCTTTAGTCAAAGGGTGGAATTCTTTATGCACATTATTTATATTTTCTTAAAACGATTTTTTTATATCGTCCATATTTTGAGTATCTCTCTTATAAAGAAGTAGGTAGAAAAAGAATACAGGCAGTACCTACCTACTCACATGAAGAATGAAAAAACCCCTAAGTTTCCCCCGGAGACGACGTTCGGAAACAGAAGTTGGCAGGAAAAGCTTTTCATCCATGTTGAAAATGAGATGTAAAAATTCATACGTTCACATTCAAGGGTGTGTTGGGTGTTGTGGGTATTTTTATATTATTACTAGCTGACCCGGCCACGCGTTGCTTCGATGTGAAATCGAAACACAACGCCGTCTACTACATGGTTACCCAACCTAGATAACCAAGTGTTGTGTCAATAAATTAACTCACACCGCCATCTATTAGAAACTTATGTAATTTACAAATAGTTACAAAGTTCTGTAACAAAAATTCAATTCGAAATAATAAATATTGAGTTCAATAATCTTTCAAGTTGGATCAAATTACACACAGGAAGCCAAATTTCATCAAAATCGGTTGAATAGTTTCGGAGTTTATCTCAAACAAACATTGTGACGCGAGATTTTCATATATAAAGATTTTAAAATACATATTTACCTACCTTTACTTCAGATGAAAATATAATGTTACACTCACGGAACAAATATTTATTCTCAAGAAATATGATTTTTTTGGGATGCGGGTGTGGGTACCGCCGCTTCTGGAACCATTTATTGGATAACCAACACCCCTGCCATAGGTCATCCCAAGTGGTTGGCTACGTTTGGTGACTTAGCAGGGGTCACCGGGTGGGGTTTGTCTAGGTCTTGGCAGCCAATGCGTTTGCCCACCTATTGCGTGGCGAGTGGGATCGGGAAAGTTTCGTTGAGGAAGACTTAATCTAAATCTCTCCAGCCGGACTCTCTCGACCCATCGCCTTGCATTGCAGTGGGAGAGATAAATTCCTACGTCCACCAAATGCAAATATTTTTTAATGTAATACAGATATCGACCACTAGCGTTTTGCTTTTTTGAAGTTACTTCTTATTAAAGTTAGGACTCTCCGAAATCCTTAAAATTGCATACACAATTCAGTATACAAACTAGACACTGTATTTAAAAAAAAAAAATCAAAACATACCGACACGAAATGTTGTCTTCTAATACAGTTGCCAAAAAAATCTAAAAAAATCGGTCAACTTTTGGAGGAAAAAAATGGAGAGTACGAAGCCTTAATTTAGAAGATTTTGTTTGGGTATTAACAGCCTGAGATGCAGTTATCCCTTTCGGTCAGTATTCGGAGAGGGAGGAGGGGAAAAAACGACAGTGACAACAACAATTTGGTAAAATACTTATTATTTATTATTAAATTCCTAATACCTATTTTTATCCTCGGCGGCCGTGTTTCCTGTAGGTACCTACCCACCAAAACAACTTCGAAAGTTAAGTGAGTAACACCATATCCACGCGAGGTCAGAACGAGTTTTCCATATAAGAACATCAAAAAAATTATTTTGCTTATTGATATAATATTGGTGGATAGATATATCAGTGAAAGTATTTCATCCCGTTAACACTCCTACGCCGCGTGTCACTGTTCCCCGCACACCGTGTGCCTGGGGCCTAAAGTCATAAACAAGATTAAACCATATGCGCTCTTTAAGGGGGGAGCAGTCGGGCTCGGGCCAGGGGGTTGCAATATACCTGTCTAATAATATGCCCCACATTATGTGTACGTACGGGCGTTTTACACGACGATGTTTTTATACACGATTCCAGTGTGAAAATATGGGAACCCATATATTTTTTTAAAATTAAACTTAAGGTAATCCAAGAGTCTAAGATAAAATCGAAATCGGAATCCACGCCTCTTTTTGGGAGGTGTTTAAAAATACTTTAGAAAAAGCTTTTGGAAAGATTGGAAAAGATAATTGAGAAAAAAAAAATTCAGGTTGATTTCGTAAAGGCCTGTAAAAAACATTAACTCCTTTTTTAAGACAAGGAAATTTAAAATTGAAGCCAAGCGACACGGAGTCTAGGACGTCTATACCCCTTCGCAGGCGGGGCGTAACTGATACGAAATGGATGTGCCAAGTGCATGGTTCTTGTGCCGACGGCATAAGGTTCACTTTAAAATTCCAAATTCGTAGAATGCGGGCCGTATTGATTGATGTCAAAAATAGCAACGAGAATATGCATATTTTATTTTGTATGTGAAGTCGGGCGTAAACATATTTTTTTTTGCGATTATTATAATAGAAACTATATTTCCCATATTAAACAATAAAACCATATCCGAAAAGAATTTGCACGTGAAAGTGTTTTTTATAGACTTAGGTATTGAAAAACTTATTGAAAAAATTACCGATATTTTTAAGGGTCAAGATATATGTTCTACAAGCAGTATTTAATTCAAGCATCTATATATATATAATACTTCTAAGCGATCAAATTTTCAAAACAAAAGTACATGATTTTGTATGATTTTGCATTATTTCGTATGGCTTCATCGTAAACTATCATTAATTCCATACTTGACGGCCTCCGTGGTCCCGAGGCAAGACTCTCGACTCACAATCCGAAGGTCGCGGGTTCGAACCTGGCGTGCGCAAATAAATTTTATTTGATTAATTTGTGTTATTTCACAATTTATTCATTTAAAATAATATATAGTATATTTGCGGCACGTTCCAGGGTGGAAGATACTATCAGTATCGCCCTGGTGTAAGACCACCATTCAGAATTGAAACGTTGCTTGAAATGGCTTTAGCCGTGTTTAGTGACCAGATCTGAATAGCCAGGTACTTCCCCACCTTTCTCTTCCCTATCTCCTTTCCCTTCCCACTACCTTCAGCCTCACAACATACCCCGATTGGGGATGCCATAGTCTCACTGGCTCCAGACGGGAGCAGTTGGGACTCTTGTGCGGTATTTACTGTAAAAAAAAAAAAAAAATACTTACGATTTGATACGAATAGATCTCATGAAAGCATCATTTGCCATTCCCGTTGCCGTCAACAAATCAAAAAATTCACAATAAGGAACTCCAGTCCATTTTTTTTAAATGAATAATGACCTTCTAACTTAAATAACTGCATATTTTTTTATTTTTATAGTTAGTTTTAATAGTTCAAATAAATGTCAAAGTTTTAATTTTTCAAGATCCCCCGAAAACCACCGAATCTAGTGTGACGTCATCATGACCAACCGAAGTATGAATTTTGTAGGCAACTGGAATCAGCTGATCGTCGCCGGCCATTTTGAATTTCAGCATTGGAGCGTTTTATGGACGCGGTGACGTCACGCCTCACAAATTCAATAATACCAACTTGACAGGGTGTTTTAATGAACTGTTTTAAAATGGACTTTTCAATATTTTTTTTTAAACTCTACGTTAAATATTATTTAATACAACTTATATATTCAGAATCAGCGTTTATTGGTCTATATGTACATATTTTTTTAAAGACATAATATTTTTTACTGAAGTTCCTTATTCCGAATAGTAATACACACAAACTTAAACATGTTTCAGTTATTATTTTTTTTACATTTGCTCAACACAGGTGGCCATGAGGAAAACAAACCTATGTCATCTTTGGGAATGCTATGTGGAGGTTTTTTTTTAAGAAATGAAGTTTTGGGAAGAAAAAATGTTTGAGGGGTGAGTAGGAATCTGTCAATATGTCGGAACGTATGATTCCATCCCTCCCATTGCGGTGCAAGACAAAAGGTCTCCCTCAATCAGTCTCTCCCGATTCGGCCTATCACGCAGTTGGTGGGCAAACGCATCTGCCGCCAACACCTGGACAAACCTCAACCGGGCACCCACCAAACGTAGCGATCCACTTGGGATGACCTATGACTAGGTTGTTGGTTATCTAACTAATGGTTCCCGGGGCGGCGGTATCCACAACCTCCTCCCAAATTTAAAATGTCTGATTGTGAACATAAATAAATATATATAACGAACGAATACGTCCCCCATACACACAATCCTTAAGCCGCCGCTACCCGAATTTCTACCGATTTCTTACATGTGTATTTCTTAAACATTTGAATTTTTAAACTCGTAAAAAAATATGTGTTATTTTTTAAGATAATATCTATACATTCCTCACGCCGAAACGCAAAATATATGAAATTCCCTCGGTAGAAAAAAACGCAACGTATGCTCCAAAAATTATTATAAACACGTTCATTTCACTTATTTTAGAAGTTATACATATGAAAAAATTCACAGTCTTTCTTTAAATACTATTTTAGACATTTCCCACGAGATTTTTGCTCTTTTTTAAACGAGTCGTGTTTTATTAAACATTTTCACAATTTTCGCTTCAATTTTATCGTCTTAAACATTCGAGCGCTCTCTCCAACATTCGTAATTACCCATCTCTCCATCATCTTCTTTTTGAGCGGGGATACTGTGTCTTAATATATTAAGCTGTATTGTTGTGTTATTAATACGCGCATTGCGACGTTTTTTGTAACATTATTTTTTTGAATAATCATGTAAAAAAAAATATGTATATATATATATGTATATTATTTTTGGGGATGAGAGCCCGTTCTCATGCGAATAATTAATTTTGGGTGCGCTTTTGGCGTATTTCCATTGAAATGCACCTTCCATTTAAATACCGGTACAATCGGGACTGCATTCCATCAATCTGATCGCCCTTTTCTGAAGAGCATTTTTCAAGTAGATATTTTGAGGCTTCTTACCAAAGGTGGCTAAATAAACTAAGATTAACATTTTTTCGATAAAATCCTAAAACAGGCCCCAACGAATGTGGCATTTGGAGTCAATTAAACCCATTAAAAATAAATGGTCGCGAGTTCGCGTGGTTTCTCCGATTGAATAATAAATAATATAGGAGCTTGGGCTAAGACAGGTAGCTAAAACGATCCAGCTTTCAAAATTAGGGTCATTTACGACCCACGGGCCCGGGTTTACAACACGCAGACATTATTATGTGATAAAGTCCTGAAATGCTTACCTCGAGAAGTCCAAAAAAGTATAGACTTGGATTTGGATAGACACAGATAAAGGAAGAAATGTGAAATAGATTATGCAATCCAATTTTTTCTATTCCCAGTTAAAAAAATTATTTTATAGTGTGTGGTTAGGTACCTGCTGTAGAGTAGGTATTATGGTTTTTGATTAAAAGGAAACCTGGCGGCGTTTTCTCCATTTTCCACAATTTCCTCTCAGTATTTTGACACTACTGCAAATATTTTTTTATCGACCATCAGCGTGTCGGTTCGTTTTGCTTTATTTAATAATTTACTTCTAATAGGAGTTAGGACCCTCCAAAAATTGTTGAAATTGTCTGGATTGAACGCTATTCCTAGTGATAGCGCTAGATGGTATTAAGCGAAAAACCGCGCGAAAATTATCTTGATGAGTTCAGATCAAATATCGATGTAAAAACAAAGCGATTGTTTTTTTGCGATTCTTTTCTGTTTACCCGATAATATATCCTATTATTCATGTATAATTACATGATAATATCGATAACTTTCAGAAGAGCCAACTAACTAAAAAAAGATTAAATAATCTCACATTTTGGAAATAATTGTCAAAAAGATATGTATTATTATAAATACAAATATAAAGCCAACAAGAAAAAACACAATTTAAATGAGTTTTTAAAGAAATAGTGACCTTGATACTCTTTTGAAAACGTAATCTTTTGTTTTATATAATTTTTGGTTTCATATTCCTTTATTATAAACTAGCTTTTCCCCGCGGCTTCGCTCGCATGGTATTACGGGAAATTACTGTAGCGGTTGAACTTATCAATTATACCCCCTCCTCCCCACCCCCACCCCCTCCCGAATTCCATACATTCATTCCCTTACATTCAGTTTTCAAACATCTCGCCTGCCACCTAAATTTCATAATGCTATAGCTCAAAGAAAAAAAGAATTATCCAATTTTGTTCATTCGCTCGGAATTTATGCGCTTACAAACATTTCGGATGTTTATTTTTAATTAAATATTTGAAAGTTTGTGAATATAATAAAAAATTACACTATTTATTCAGTTCATTTATTGAGTCTTTATAATCGTTACGAATTATATTTTTAATGTAGGAACTGACATTTATTCCAAAACAGAAGCTTGTCCAAAAAAATAAAACATATTCTAATATTTGAATTTTCTGAAGCAGTAGCAATCGTTTCCATGGAAACGATTTTTTTCTGACGTTAGCAAAAATTTGCTTTAGTTAGCGACAGAAAACGTATAAAAAATATAATATATTAATATTTATAATTTCATTACGCCAGAGCTTACCATCATATACAAAATATAGTCTGCGCATATAATTTAGCTTTCTATTGGTGAATGAATTTTTAAAGTCTTTATATTGTGTTATGCGTGAAAAGGTCATAAACAAACTCGAGCAGTTTCGCATTTATAATATTAGTATGGATTTTATTGTTTCTAATTTTTTATTATGCTGTTTAATCAGAGGTAAAGTCACAAGGAGGGAATCCATAATTGGTTTTATTTTGGCTATACAAACATGTGCAAACTGAAAAAATGTAAACTGTCGATTTCCAGAAAATAAATAAATTAAATTAAACGTAACTTAAGCTGCCAACAGCCACCCGCAAATTTCATAGAAAATCATTTAAAAAATAATTCAGAGTAGCTACAATAATCAAATCGTACCTAGGTCCTAGATTGATATTGGCGCGAGCGATTCTGACCTTCTCCTTCATTCATTTTCTATATACGTAGGGGTTGAAATCGCATTTTAAAAAAAAAGCAAGGATTTTCCAGCGACACATTAGAGGCTCAGTGAACTGTATTTTTTTTAAAGCAAATATACTTACAGATGTAGAGTATTTTAAACACTTATGTTCATTTACTGATTACATTTAAAAGTTTAGATAAACCAGCAAAAACGTGAAATAAACCTTGATGCTGCCTGCAAGGCTTTAAGAAATGGAAAGGACGAGTTTTAAAAAGAGTAAACGATGCCGATTTGTTTTGTGAAAATATTGAGATAAAATGCGCCACACACGATAAATTAAAAGTAAAATGAATCACGATGAATTTAATATAAATGACAGATAGAAAATAAAGTTGGATGATACACGAAGCTGTCAATGGCAGGAAGTGGGTATATTTTAATATTTTATTTAATCAAACAGTTTGAAAACCTAATCTGATGTAATCTAGTCCTGTATTCCAGGAAAAACAGGTAGCCCCTCTGTTATCCACAATCAAACACCGTAATTACACTCGTTTATGACCCAAGACCGTGTTGGAGTCTGTATTTGGTAGCCCTAGTGATACCCTTTCACAATCTCGAGTCATCTTCAAATATCTCCCATCCAACATACCGACAAAGGTAACCGTTTAGAAAAAGATATCTCTCAATAATAAATGTACTTATTAAAGATAATCAGTGAAAGGGTTAGATAATTATAGAAGTGACGTCCTCCGTAGTTCAATGGTTTACTATCCCTAATTATAATAATAATATTTTGATAATTTTTACAGCGCCGTTTTTGTGAACAATCACCTCAAGGGCTATGGCACCATATTGGCTGCGAATCCAAATCAAAATTCAGTGTTCACAAATAAATAAAAAATTCCTAATTTGTGTTATTTCACAATTTCCAGAGAGCTTCTTAGCCCTGGTGAATAACCATCATTCGGAATCGAAATTTGCTTGACAAGGCGTTGGAGACTTGTCAGGAGGCCTTGTTTGGAGACAAGATCTGAATAGCCAGGTACCATCTCCTTCCCATCCCCACTACCTTCAACCTTCAAACACCGCATTTGGGGATGCCTTAAAGCTTGTTCTGACTAAGCCAGTAGTTCAGTCGAGTGGCGAGTAACTCGCCACTTGACTCGCCGAAAATCGTTCGCATTTCTTTCAAGTATAGTACATTTGTCCCCGCCGCCCGTTGCAAGATGACGGCGCTTGGCGGGCTACTACAAAGCAAAGTAAATACGCTAATTAAGCATATTGTAATGCTTACACGAGGTGAAATTTTACAAGAGGCAAAAGAATAAATAAGTAAAATGAAAATAAATAAACTATAGATACGAAAAGAGATAAATAGCAGCATTAATAAATAATTTTAGTGTTGAATCTTCGCTCCAATGCCACAACATTTCCGCGCGTTTACAAATGAACTCTGCTAAAACGGCGGGTTTGCGCATGTTGGTGCGCAGGGACGCGTGTAGGGGTGCGCTACTCGCCGAATAATTAGAACGAAATGGATTGAATCGACTAAAGAGCTGACTAACCCACTCTACTAAAATTATGGTGTTCGGACGCTTTTAGTTACTACTATACTCTCTAGTTGACTAACATACTCTACCAATGCGAACGGGCCATTAGTCTCACTGGCTCCAGATGATTGGGAGCAATTGAGACTCTTGTGCGGTACCCACATAAAATCAAATATAAGTAGTTATCATAATTTTGCGATTTGAATTAGATATCTAGAAATAGTATAGAGGGTGTGAAGAGGAACATATGCGCGGCCCATTTCGGCCAGTTTCATACAAATCTTAAATTTGGATTTGAGATCAAAATACCCAACCAAACTGAAAAATTATTTTTGTAATCAAAGGTTCATCAAATATCTAGTCGGATGTGAGCTACTTTATTTATTTTTGCTTTAAATTATAAGATATAGGCCATTAAAGATTTTAGTGTTTCATGATTTTGGAGGCAACTTGGGCAATTATTTGTGAGTACAATAAACAATAAAATAATATTTTAAAATATATTATTATAATAATAAAAATTTGTAGAGCGCCTTTTTTGTGAAAAATCACCTCAAGGGCGCTATATTTTAAATATACGTATATTTAATAAATGAAACAGAGTGTGCAATTCACACGCGGTAGAAGTGAAACCTTCAGAAAACTAAAGCAGACCAGAGTGGTGAGGCTACGAAGGGTTCCGTGCGTTTAGTCGTTTCATCGAGTTTCAAATCACAACGGTGCTAAAGAAGTTTTCAAAAAAATAACACATATTTTTTAAGAACTTAAAAACTTAAAGCATTTCAAGAAATTATCTTATAAATCGGTAAGCATTCGGAATGCAATAAAATGAAAGGCATTATTTATTTAAGGAACATAAACAGTCTTAGTAATGTAATAAACATAAGAGGATGATAAAAAACAGACCATTTATTAATGTTCACAGATAGGTATTTAGAAACAAGACTAACTGAATGCAAACTAGAATATTTAAGAAAAATGAAGAAAAAAAACAGAACTAAGCAGCAATTTAAAAAAAATAATAATAGTACAAATCTGAATTGATAAACCAATACACAACAATAAAATAAATGTGATTATTACTGAAATAGACTGCAAAATAGGTATTTGGTTTGGGAAGGGTAAGGGGAGGAGAGGGATAAGGGAAAGTTAAGGGAAAGTTGCCAAGCAAGTAATATAAAAATATTAGATACAATTAATTTAATCGTCATGAATATGTGTTATTCGCACCTAGAATGTTAAACAATGAAGTTCTGTAGCGACAGTAACTAGCAGTAAATACGTCAGCACGTGTTTCTATATTTGCAAATTTATTGTTATAGTAGTTACATGTCCTTTGCATAAATTCATTTTGATTGGAATTGGTGTATCTATCAATATAGAAAAGGGTATTTTGTCTACTATATCGAATCGACGTGTGGAAATTTATTTTGTTTAGCAACTTTGAGATTACATTGATTACTCATTTACATTGATTTTCATTGTTTTACCAACAAAAACCCATCGAGAGGCAATCAAAAGAAAAGGTTTGGATGCTAATCAATCATTGGATGTTTTTTGACAAACTCTCGTTTGTGTGTCATCACGGAAATTGCCGATTATCGGCTTTCACGGAAACGCACGATCTGGCACAAAGGCCGACGATCACGAAACGAATCATTTCGTAATCTGTTTCTTCGAAGGCGCAATCTTCGCAATGTTTCCACGTTGTTTAAAGTACCTACCTATCTAAGCAAGCGGGTAAAATGATTTTAAAGAGACCCTCGCTTACGTAGTGCTGTGCTAAATGGATGAAAAACGATTTCACATGAACATGAATTTGTGTTTGAAGTACAACCTCTTTACGCACGCTTGACTTGGGGAGTAAGCTGGTGAATTCGTGACGAGAGCGTTACGAAAAGTGTGATCGGGCGAGGCGAACGAAGCATAAAGAAGTTTTACTTCAGTCGTGTGGTCTAAAGCACACTCGTTTTCAAATAGATGAAGCCATGCGAAATAAAGCAAAGACATAAAAAATCGTTTGTTTTTGTTTTGAAAATTTGATCGCTTAGAAGTATTATAGATGCTTCAATTAAATACTGCGTGTAGAACATATCTTGGCCTTAGAAAATATCTTTTAAAATATTCTTTTTATAAGCCTAGAAAAAAAGTATTAGGTGTGTAAAAAACACTTTCAAGTGCAAATTCTCCTACTTACAAACCAACCCATTTTAAGATGTGGTTTTATTGTATAATGTGGCAAATTCAGTATTTTTTTTAAATAATCGCAAAAAAAATTGATATTTATGCCTGAACTTCACAAAATAAAATAAAAATTGCATTTTCGTGTTTGATATTTTTGACATCAATCAAGACGGCCGGCACTCGACGAATTTGGATTTTTAAAGTGAACTTTATGCCATCGACGTAAAAACTATGCACTTGTCACACCCATTTTGTATCAGTTCCAACCCTTCTGCGGTGGGGAATAGACGTCCCTAGAGGAATTTTCAATATTTTCACTTCGTTCGTCGCTTGGTTCCGTGAAATCAATTTTAAATTTCCTCGTTATTATAATAAACCATGCTCAAGAAAGGAGTTAATGTTTTTTACGGGCTTTTACGAAATCAACCTGTAAAAAACAACTCTCAAATACCTTTTCTAACCTTTCCAAAAGCTTTTTCTCAAGTCTTGTCAAGTTTTTTTAAAACCCGCCCAAAAAGAGGCGATTTCGATTTTTTTCTGGCATATTTGGATCACCTTAATAATAATTTTGTTAAGAAGCTGAAGATTAAAGCAATATTGAAAGATAAAAATACCTTACATTAATTTTTCCGAAAGAAGTGATAAAATTTTCAATCCCCTTCTGGCCTCGACGGTATTTTGTCAGAGGGTTAAAATATTTCCGCTTTACAGTATAGTCGATATAAATGGAATATTTCCGAATGTGTCCGAAAACTAAAAACTGTTTTTGAAAGTTGATAAAGTACGCTTTAAAATTTTATAAATCAAAATAAACATATAATTTTTTAAATATAAAAATTTTGCATGCAAACATAAAAAAGTTTTAAATTTTTTTTTTTTCTTTTTCGCTCATCTGACCTGATGATGGACACTGTAACACTGTCCGAAACGTTGGCTAAAGAAAGAGGTAGCGAAACACGGCATAACACCCCAAAAACAATAACAAAAATACTTTTTGGCCATGAAAACCTAAAAAGCATACCAAGTTTTAAAAATGGGTGTTAAACAGGCGCGTGCGTAAATCTCTCAAAAGATTTAGGTTACCTATCTGTAATGCGTTATTCTTTGAATGACCATTTATTATGAAATTGTAACAGACACGACTAGAAAAAAACCTGAACATTGTTAGAGAGTATTTCTGATATTTCCTTATTAATACCCACGCCTAATCCCCCTACCTACATGTGTGAAATCACAAAGTCAGTGCAATGACAAATCTTCAACATAACAGCAGTGTTCTACGAACAATATCTTGACTGCGAATGATAAAATTACGAGCTACATTCAAAACCTTTAAAATTACAATTCGTCGCCTTAGTTCTCAATTGTCCAAACGACCATTTTAGTTTTTGTTCAATCTCCACTTTAAAATGAAAATTAAAGTATAAAAAATTATAGTTAATCACTGAATCATGAATTATTTAAACTAAAGAGACCTTTACCGTTAAGTAAATAGCTTTATCTTACACCTATCATAATATTTCATTGAAATAATGAAAGAAAACCTTGTCCTCCTGTCAAATTTTCTAATGGTCGTTTGGACAATTAAGAACTGAGGCGACGAATTAGTGATGAAATTTTTATTTTTTTTTATTTGTAAGAAACAAACGGCTTATATACATACAATAGACATAAAAATATACATGTTGATTGCAGTGAAGCCAAAAGAGTTTCTTATGTTAATATATTTTCTAGATGGAGTTTTAATTTATCTTAAGCTAAATTTTAGACTTAGGAAGCGGCGAGGAAGGGGAGAGGAGGGGGAGGGGAGGGAGAATATAGGATAAGGATATGAGATTTTTTTTTTTTTTACAGTTAATACCGCACAAGAGTCCCAACTGCTCCCGTCTGGAGCCAGTGAGACTATGGCATCCCCAATTGGGGTATGTTGTGAGGCTGAAGGTAGTGGGGAGGAGAAGGAGATGGGGAAGAGGAAGGTGTGGAAGTACCTGGCTATTCAGATCTGGTCACTAAACACGGCTAAAGCCGTTTCAAGCAACGTTTCAATTCTGAATGGTGGTCTTACACCAGGGCGATACTGATAGTATCTTCCACTCTGGAACGTGCCGCAAATATACTATATATTATTTTAAATGAATAAATTGTGAAATAACACAAATTAATCAAATAAAATTTATTTGCGCACGCCGGGTTCGAACCCGCGACCTTCGGATTGTGAGTCGAGAGTCTTGCCTCGGGACCACGGAGGCCGAGAATATTATAATCGTAGCAAAGTGGAAAGTGTTATTGAACAAGAGACATCATTGTCCTGTCTTCAGTGAGTTTTTAAGCTTCGTTTTTCCTACCCTTTCAAAAAGTTCTTAGTCTTGGTCACACTACGAGAAATGATAAACAATATAGATATAGCAACTGATTATAGTTCAGAGAAAGGTTGACGGAAAGCGCCGCACCTCGCGGCTTCAATACCTTCGTGACAGGTACGAGCGCAGTTCCAGTGAGTAATTCCACCGAGTAGTTCCGCCGGGTAGTTCCAGGATGCAGCCTGCTGGGAGAAGATAACTCTGATGTGTAATTTACGATTTCAAGAAATCAATTATTGTAGAAGTTCATACATTCCAAAGTTAATTTATTCAGAGGAACCGAAAACGCGAACATCTGCAATGTGGATTTTGGAACACTGATAAATTGTTTATCAGATGCGTTCATGGATTTTTTTGATGAGATGCTGACATTGTACCTAGTGTTCTTCAATATTAAAAGCGGTTAATTTTAAGTCTCCGTATTAAGCTTTCAAAAAGAAGAAGAAGATTATTTGAAAGGAAGATATATAAATACATATGTTAGAGGGAGCGCTCTAATATTAAGAAAACGATAATAATTAAGCAAAAATTTTCAAAATCATTACATAGTATAAGTCGCTCCCGCTGTATGTACGCTTAGATCTTTTAAACTGCGCAACGGATTTTCATGCGGTTTTCAATAATAGATAGAGTGATTCAAGAGGAAGGTTTATATTTATAATACATGCATATTACAGTAGATAATAGTCGAGAAATTCAAAGATTCAATTCAGGCAGCGGGCTGGCAATCGGGTGGTGTGGATTTGATACGTATGCAAATTAACACATGGCGTTGGTTGTAAAGGTTGGGTAATGGCGTTGTGTTTCGTTAGCCTCAGCAACGTGTGGCCGTGTCTGCTAGTATTTAATAAAACACAACTCGTTTTAATTAGAGTAAAAATCTCTCGACAAATGCCTAAGTTGCATTTTACGTTGTGATTTTTTTCATAGCTATAACACGTTAAATAAGAGAAAAATGTTTTTTAAATAATTTTCGGAGCAAACTTAGTGATTTGTTTTCTTTTGAGAAAATTTCTTATAATAGAGAATTCCAGTCCAATTTTTTTTTTTTTATGAATAATGACTTTATGAATAAACTGCAAATTTATTTTTATTTTTATAGTTAGTTTTAATAGTTAAAATAAATGTCAAAGTTTTAATTTTTCAAGATCCCCCGAAAACCACCAAATCTAGTGTGACGTCATCATGACTAACCGAAGTATGAATCTTGTAGGGAACTGGAATCAGCTATTCGACTCCCGCCATTTTGAATTTCAGCATTGGAGCGTTTTCATAGACATTACTGAGCAATACGATCGTTTTTTGTACAGTTAAAGTTTTTGAATATTTTAAATAATATAGATAAACTAAAAGAGATACTTTATTTTTGATAGCCTTAGATAGATTTAGGCCTAAATAATGTTTCAATAAAAACAAAAACTATTATATGTCCAATTCTCTATAAACCAATAACACGGAATGCCGAACGGCTTGCGTCTTCATTTCTATTGATTTCTATACAACTTTGACCCAGGTGACGCGGCGCGGTGACGTCACGCCGCCAAAATCCAGCAATAGGGTGTTTTAATGACACGTTTTAAAATGGACTTTTTAATATTTTTTTTAAAACTCTACGGTAAATATTATGTTATAAAACTTATATATTCAGAATCAGCGTATATTGGTCTATATGAACATATTTTTTTAAAGCCATAATATTTTTCACTGGAGTTCCTTATTACAAAATCGGCCTGGTACAAACATCAACAGATTTTTATTTCCCACATTAAGTTCTCACCTCATTTAATACCAAAATCCATCTGAATCTCCGATAATCGTCCAAGAAATAACAGTTGAAGAAATGAGTTACAGGAAGCGGTTAAATAATAAAGCCGAGTATAATGACCTGAAACAACTTAATCGTTTTGGAAAAATCTGTGTCCTTCCTTGAAGACAATTACTCCCTATCCATTTTCAATAAGACGAACGCGGTGTTCCTCAAAGCTCTGGAGCAGGGCCTCGCTTATATTATTTTACTAAATAATGCAACATCATACAAAATCATATGTTTTTGTTTTGAAAATTTGATCGCTTAGAATTATTATAGATGCTTCAATTAAATACAGCGTGTAGAACATATCTTGGCCCTTAAAAATATCGATAATTTTTTTTAATAAGTCTTTTAATAAGCCTAGAAAAAAATAAAGTATTAGGTCTATAAATACTTTCAAGTGCAAACTCTCCTACTTATAAACCCCTTTTCGGATATGGTTTCATTGTACAATGTGGCAAATTCAGTTTCTTTTATGATAATCGTAAAAAAGAATTATATTTACGCCGGAACTTCACAAAATAAAATAAAATATGCATTTTCACGTTGTTATTTCACAATACGGCCGGCAGTCGACGAATTTGGATTTTCAAAGTGAACCGTGCCGTGAGTAAGCCGTGCTCCGAAGAACTACTGACTAACCCCACCCATTTTCTGTCATTCTGCCCTCGGCCGGAGCGAGGAATAGACGTTTTGCTCCGCGTCGCTTGGTTCGAGTTAATATTTTTTTCAGGTCTTTACGAAATCAACCTGTATTAAAAAATTCTCAAAGACCTTTTCCAACCTTTCCAAAAGCTTTTTCTCAAGTAATTTTAAACTTCTCCCATAAAGGGGCGTGAATTCCGATTTCTTTTTTTTCCTGAGCTTTTGGATCGCCTTAATGATGTTTTATTAACTAATGTAACTACCTACATTTAACAATAGCAAATGATCACAAAATCTTGGTAATCACCGTTGTGATTTGAAACTCGATGAAACGAAAAATAGCCACACTAAAAAGAGACAAACACATCCATCTATAGGATTTAGCCTGGGAGTGAATGAGATAAACTTTTCGGTCTCCTCTTTGTGCGGTGCTTCGTAGCCTATCAGTCTTCTCATTGTGCGATGCTTCATAGCCTTTGCACTCTTGTCTATTTTAGTTTTATGAAGGTTTCACTTCTACCGCGTGTGAACTGCACACTTTTTTTTTTTTTTTTAAATGATGTTGTTTTAGAAAAAATCTGAAATTACGATAATACCATTTTGATGAAAAAATCACTCCATCATTACATAGTATAAAATGAAGTTGCTCCCGCTGTCTGTACGCTTAGATCTTTTAAACTACGCAACGGATTTTCATGCGATTTTCACCAATAGATAGAGTGATTCAAGAGGAAGGTTTTTATGTATAATACATGCATATTATAGTAGAGAAAAGCCGAGAAATTCACAGATTCAATTCAGGCAGCGGGCAGCGGGCTGGCAAGCGGGCGGTGTGGATTTGATATGTACCTATGCAAATTAACAGATGGCGTCGGTTATAAGGGTTGGTAATGGCGTTTTGTTTCGTTGGCCGCAGCAACGTGTGGCCGGGTCTGCTAGTAAAACTATAAAATTAAATTAAAGTACCTTAAAATTCAAAGTTACATAAGTAGGTATTTTAGTTGAACGGGCCTAAATGCTCTATTTTCACTCAATTATACTTAAGTACCTGGATATGAACAGAAAATATTAATTTGCTACCTACAATTTTATTAACTACCTCTTAAACAAGTTTTTCAGTTAAATTTTTCAACTTTGTAGTCATACTTTTGGAAGACGTTTCTGCATGACAACTCTGTGTATTAATAGTAGTTGAATCGCCAACCCTGTTCCTCCCTTTAATGATCTCGGATAGTTTGTCCTTCCCCTTCCCTCTCCCTCCCCTAACTACCAACTACCGGATATAATAGTTCCCCCAGGAGACCAGAAAGATGAAAGATGAAGACAGGCCTACCGCATCGACCAGAAAGATGGAATAACTTTTTATAACATCTCTTGCGGTCAACTTTTTACGGCACACTCTTTTTACATACCTACATTTATTGTTTTTTTTTAATAATAGGGTTAGATATGGGATAAGAGTTATAGTTCGGGATCTTCCGCCCGAAAGACCGGATTTGAAATAATGATTCGGTTTGATTGACAAGCCTGTAAAAAACAAATGTCTTTATCTGACGAGTGGCATTTCGGTTTCCGTGTCGTGATGATTTCGGGATTTTGTGCAGGTAGAAATAATCTCGGAGATGCTTTGAATTATTTTTTGTTTCCTTTCTATTTATGTAAATCTACTGTTTTTTTAGTTCTGTTAGTTTTTACAGATGTTCTCTCTCACATAAGAGCAATTCAGTTATAAAAACTCAGTTAATACGCATTAAAATAAAACATTAGTTATGAATACAAACAATTACATAAATGTAATCAGACATATTATACATTTGCATACATTTAAATAAAGATTAAAATCCGTACAAGTTCACTCAAATGACAAATAATATAAAGAGAGGCAAGAGACAAAAGAGCCACAAAAGACACGAGAAACACAAGAGACACGAGAGACACAAGAAACACCAGAGACACGAGAGACACGTGAGACACAAGAGACAAGAGACAAAAGAAACACAAACGACACAAGAGATACGAGAAACACGAGAGACACAATTAGAGACACAAATGACGCATAATGTACCTAATAATTAGCACAACATACTTTTTAGCAATCGTCGAACATTTTTTTTTAATCCAAATAGATTATCAACGAAAATATCTATTCAGCACACTCTGTCTTATTATAAAGTTGACACATTTGGGTCACAGGGCTAAAAAAGGCGAAATTATTTTTAAATGTGTTCAGGTGAAATGTACTGAACCTGTAAAAATTATCGAAATCATGCGACGGCCCAACAAACATGACATATGTATAAATTGGTTAGAGCCGTTTACAGTTGCACTAAATCTTACATAATCTTCTTTCAATACCAATCTGTCCACCGAAACCGAGGAACCGGCTAAGGGGCGCGGAAGCTGAGTGTGGTTTACGGCTAGACCGAACGTCTTGTGCATTCTTGCTGGAACTGCCAATCGATTGGAGAGGACTCCTATCCGTTTGCCATGCCCTTATTATTTGTGTACTGTGTCTTCCTCCCACACAGGTGCTTGTAGGATATGCTGAATGCAATCACCCAGCGCTTGCCGCCTCGTGGACTGTCACCAACCTGTCCCATTGTCTTGTCTATATCTTATCATACTAACACATATTGTATCTTGTATTTCCCGCTAAGCACTTGCATACTGCTTACTAACAACGTATGCAGGGACACTGGAGGTCTAGATTCGTTCTAAATTAAATGTAGCTTCGTTCTTTAAAAAAAATTAGAGTCCTTGCGAGAGCCCTGAAGGAGTAACCATTTGTTACTTATACCAGGGCGGGTATGTGGTGGATAACCTCCAATGTCCACCGAAATTAAAAGGGGTTTACGCTAAAACCTGAACAAAGTAATAATTCAATTTTTTTATGAGAAAACTCTCTTTTTATAACTTTTGAAGGTTATTCCCATCAACGTAATATATCATTGAAGAAGAAGATAACACTTATAATCCAAATGAAAATATGAGATGAGATTGACAAATATGACGGTTTGACAGAAGGTGGCAAT
The DNA here is from genome assembly GCA_936435175.1 of Glyphotaelius pellucidus. Lineage (NCBI taxonomy): Eukaryota > Metazoa > Arthropoda > Insecta > Trichoptera > Limnephilidae > Glyphotaelius > Glyphotaelius pellucidus. The sequence goes on along the minus strand of OW386558.1, from coordinate 23,810,724 downwards.
AGCGAAATTGGAAAACGCGCCGTCCCGGTTAGACGAGAGGTCTGGGTTCGAGTCCCAGTTGCGACCATTGTTTTTTTCTGTTTTTCTGTGTCTTGTTTTCTTTCATATTTTCATTTGGATTATAAGTGTTATCTTCTTCTTCAATGATAAAGTAATAATTCTTCCTTTTAAAAATAATAAAAATAAGAATAAATAATTTTCAGCACCTAATTTTAATGTAAATTTTGCCATTTGCACATTCAATTTTTTTCGTTGGAACAGTCGATGTTTATTATGAATCATGACAAACACTATTCGTGGCCTCGGGTCAATCATATTTTCGATCAAGGAAATTTGAGAGAAACGTATGCGCGGCCCATTTCGACCAGTTTCATACAAATCTTAAAATTGGATTTGAGATCAAAATACTAACCAAACTGAAAAATTATTTTTGTAATCAAAAGGTATATCAAATATCTAATACGGGTGTTGAGCTACTTTATTTATTTTTGCTTTAAATTATAAGATATAGGTCATTGAAGATTTTAGGGTTTCATGATTTTAGAGGCAACTTGAGCAATTATTTGTGAGTGAATGAATAACATTAAATAAATAATTTTACTGTGGTTACTTTAAAAATGCAGTGAGAAATAAAATAAAAAATAAAAACCTGTTAAAAATGCATTTTATGGATAGTAATTTTAATGTACAAACGAAAAAATTTTGTTCCGCCGTAAATAGGTAATTTACACCTATGAATATGATTTTTTTTCTTTATTTTTATTTTATATTTCATTATATTTCTATGATGATTTAAGTAAAATTATTTTTTATTTTATTTCATTTACTCACAAATAATGGCCCAAGTTGCCTCCAAAATCATGAAACACTAAAATCTTTAATGGCCTTTATCTTATAATTTAAAGCAAAAATAAATAAAGTAGCTCACATCCGTAAAAGATATTTGATAAACCTTTTGATTACAGAAATAATTTTTCAGTTTGGTTTGGTATTTTGATCTCAAATCCAAATCTAAGATTTGTATAAAACTTTGTAGACTTTTTGTAGAATTTCCGCTATCGTTATGATAAGTGTCATTGTAATTCATTTTAATTTTTAATTTCATTTCATTTTTCTTCTTTCATATGATATGAATATGTTAACTCTTTCTATTACTTCTAGGTAGGTTTACAAACAACCTTTAAAACAAAACAATTCAGATATTGGGTCATTAAATCGGAATTTAAACGCAGTTTCCTGAGAAATAACATTTTTGTTCTTTAAACTTTTTTAAAAGCTTACAAATAGGTGTGTATATTTGTTAGGAATCTACTTAGAACATTTTTAAGATAGCACCTAGATGACAATAATATTATTAGGTACTTAAAATAATCAAGAGTCAGAATAGTAGAAGAGCATGTATGAGATGATGTATGAATGTGAACGAAGCAAGGAGTGTGTGCCAAGATCGAGTTGTTTGGCGGTCCGTCCTCTCTACCTACCCCTGCGGGGAAACGGCGTGATAGTTAGTTTTTAAATGATCAAATGGGTAACGATTAGGTAGGTACCTACGTGACTAAAACAGATTTGAACCGGTGCGGTAAAATATTGACCCATCTGCTGGTGTCCAAAAAATAATGAGCAAATTTAATAAGAGAATTTTCGTAATAGTTTTTTTTTTATTAGAAGTGTCTACCTATTAAGTTTATTGATTTTCACGCATACGTAAGTAAAACAAATTAATTTAAAATAAATCATATTGGCGTGTTTATATTGTGTAATTTTTATTCTGTATTTAAAGGCTTGCATCGCAAATAAATAAAATAATTTACTAGTAAAAATCCAATAAACAAGATTCCACAAAAATAATGCAATCCTAATTAGCGCGGTTCACCAAAAACGCAGTTAAAAGCTCCGTTCGCTTCAGGTGGGTACCCACCTGGTAGTAGCTACCCAGAATCCGGAATACTCGTGTGTAATTGGGTGTCAGTACCTAATTAGGGAGTTCAGAGAACTTAACCCTTTTTTAAACCGTCTAAGAGGCCTTTCACATCCTTTTCAGTTTAGTAGGGCACGAAACACGAACCCATTATTTAATACAATGTAGTTATGTTGGCACCTGTGGTATAATGCCTTTTTATATATTTTTTATCTAAAAGAAAAGACAAGCATTCCGTGGTTATGAATAATTATTTAAGAAAACACATATTACCATCAATATAAGCGAAAAGTGTGACTTACGATGATGGAGGACTTAGCCATCAAAGGAATTGAACCTACGAAGCCTGGATGAAAACCCGACGCGTTTTTCATTCAGCAACTTACCGGTCTAGTATAGATACAAAATGGAATAAACAATTTTTTCTTGTTGGAGGATTGAAGGTATTCAGATGGTTGTTGCAAAATTAGACCATTTGAGAGAAGGAATGCAAAAAAAATAATGATAATTTTATTTTTTTTTTTTTTCAACCTCAATTGGTATATTTTCTCTTGTTTTGAGATGCAGAGCCCCCAATAAATGATAATCCCTTTATAACAACTACCGCAATCGTTAAGTGAAGGAATATAATCAGAAGTTATAGACAGAAGGGAGAGTTCCAGGATTCGAAGCCCTGTTAAGAACAAGGATTGCAGGACTGAGGGGAAGGACAAACCACTCCAGTAATATCCTCATCATGGAAGCCCGTCTGATTCCAGGATCGAGCATAGATGAATATTGGAGAAAAACACTGGCTCCTACAATCTGAGATCCGTTGGAACAACAAGAACCTGATTAAAGACTTTACTATATTTTTTTGTGAATAGTGTATCTAATGATGCTTTTTTATTTTTTATTTTGTTAATTTTTATCTTTTTATTTATTCACAATAACATTTGTAATTATACCCTATATGGGATGTGTGGGATTGCACTCCCCTCCCCACATCCTGGAATAAAGACCTTATTATTATTATTATTATTATTATTATTATAGATACAGTTATAGAATAAGATAAAATGGAAATTAGAAAATAAGTCCCAGAAACACTCCAAAATTGGGTTCACTACACATCAGCGATACCTAAATACGATAAAAAATACTAAACAGAGAAGATGCAAGAGCTGATCCTCAATTGTCGGACCCTTAAATGAAGACAATTTTCAAGGAATAATAAAACAAGGATCAACAAGAACTTATAAAATAAGGCACAGAAATAACGATAAAACTCATAAAATAACTTCACGACAACCAAATGCATGTAAACAGACAAAACTTTCAAAATGGATACAGTATTTCCAAATATTCAGTGTTATAAGTCTGCACTGCAAATCCACCCTATTCAGTGGGTAGCACCCATCAAAATATGGGTTCAAAATAAGTAATAAAATTCAGTATTTACCATTGAGTCTATCCTTCACAACCTGGTGAGCAAAGGCCGCCGCTGCAGCCTGCCGTGGATCCATTGACAGCCCCCATGGCAAGGAAGCTAAAGCCCTCTGCGCTGGTACTCTCAACACTCCTCCTCCAGACCCGTAGAACCCTGGAACACCATATCCCACCCCCATGGGCCCCATGAAACAGTTTGCCATCCCATTTTCACTCAATCTCCTATACTCCTCCCTGGCGTTTTCCATCTCACTTTCAGCAGCGTTGGTTAGTCTTCTATATTCATCTTTAGCGCTTTCCGATTCATTGTCGTTATTAATTTCATCGTTAGTTCTTGCTCTTCTGAATTCGTCTCTTCCTTGTTCCGAGTCGTTGTCACTTCTCAGTCTTCCTTCTTCGTCTGTGGTGTCTTCGTTTGAATCTCTTCTGTGTATTCTATCCATGAGTTCATCCACTCCTCTTCTGGCAACGTTTACGAGGTTCTTTTCATCATCGAAAGACTTCCCGAGTAGCCTAGATATGCTGAACGGTAAGGAGATCTGTGCTGGATGGGGTTGTGACGAGATGTGACCTCTGTGAAGGTCTGAAGGGGATATTGAATGCATATTGAGTCTATTTCGAGGACTATAAGATTCTGAGTGTTTATCTGATTCGTGGTCAGATTGTTCACCACCAGCAGACAGTCGACTATCTGTATCCACGTTAATTTCTTCGTGTTCGTCTTCCGAGTGTAAAGAAGACATTTTTGATATCAACTATAGTTTCTTTACAATTTAAAACGCTTTGTTTTATATTCCAACTATTTCCAAGTCATTTTAAAACACATTCAGCAATTTAACACATATTCTTTATAATACCCAACAACAAAAAAACTTGTCGAAGTCCTTAAAACACCGTTGTTTTTAAAAGAGCAACACCAATTATTCAATTACACAAATTAAAAATCCCCCTTCAAAAAAACAACTGTCAAAACAGAACCAAAAAAATCTTCTTCACTTTGCCGCATTTTTAATTAGAACACTTTTCAAATTAGAATCCCATAGCAGCTGTCGCGTTCGAAAAATTAACACAAAAATCCTCCGTCAGCTTAAAATTAAAAGCGGCCTGTAACGCGTAGAATTTTTTTCAAACAAGGCTGTTCACTTCAAAAGAAATACCGATAAGACAGTAGGTAGGTACTTTTTAATACTAGCTAGAAAGCTTTAGAAATCAGTTGAATTAGAACCGATTTAGCTGCGATTTCGGACGAATTATCTCCCACCAATCCGGCAGTGGACCCTTCACTACTGCTAACCGATTCACACTGAATGTTCCGACCCGTTGGAGAAAGAAGAACGAAGCCTGCAAGAGGGGGACAGCTGAACCAAAACAGTTACTTCAACGTTATAAGTGAGAGGAGTTTGGCCATATTTCAGACATTGTATCGTCATATTAGGGGAGTATTTTTATAAAGAGGTGTGTACACTTTTCGCTTTATTCGTTTCGTTTATTGAAGCGCGGATTACGATTAATGATTCGTGTAGAATTTTTATCCTTGTTGGTGGATAAAAGATCGAAGATTATAATTTTGGTAGATAGTTTATTGGCATAAATATTCATCGTTTGGAATAAATATTACAGCAACAGACATATTCATATTTCGTTATTATTTTCATTACTCTTTCAATGTAGTACCTGCATTTGATTCGTTGTGAGAGGAAAGGTGACCGGGCAACTCGAAATGAAACCAACTTAGAACCATCTCAGATAGGTCATTTAGAGTGATAAAAAAATATAAATAAAAAATTGGTTAAATAGGTTACGTTAGGTTAGGGTTATCGGCTAATTTAAAATTATTTTTTTCATATCTTTTAATGACTTTTCAAGGAGGTGTTGAGTTGACTTTATTCTCAGTTGGCATGGAACCGAGAGGAAAGGCCCCAAAAACTAATAATATTAGAAAATTAAGCTTTAACTGGCCTCAATTTAAAATGAGGTTTGATAAAATTGTTAGAAATGAAAATGACTGTTTATAATTTTTTTGCCATATTTAAAAGCTTTAAAAATTTCAAATTATTAGGTATTTAAGTCTAATACGTGTAGGTAGATCTTGCTGTTTTTTTTGCCTTTTTTCTGCCTTTCACACTTCAAGAGTGTTCTGGACCATCAATTAAAATTATGGAGAGAGGTTTTTTTTACATTAGCTCCACACATGAGGCCCTGAGGAAATAATTACCCTAGGGTCATCATTGAGGACGCTGAACGGAGAGACGTTTTAAGGAAAGGAAGGAGAGCAAGTACTGGGAAGGAAAAAGTTATGAGGGATGGGTAAGAATCTGGGGTTCAGTGTGTCGAGGTAATCGGCCACCAAAACCTAGACAAACCTCACCCCAACAATCAGGGCACCCTTGCTAAGTCACCAAACATAGCGAAACACTTGGCGTGACCTTTGTCAAAGGTGTTGGTATTACAATAAATGGTTCTCGGGGCGGCAGTACCCATTCCCGTCTCCCAAATTGAAGGTAAGGTGAATATGTAGATACTTATATAAATATATTAATTGTATTTAAATTGATAAATGTCAAAATTATGTAGACGAGTTTTGGAGTCGAGTTCAGACTTAGAATAGATGAGATGTTGAGAGGAGGAGAGAGATGAGAGGATAGATGAGAGATTTGTTTAGAAAGGGACGACATAAAAATTAATAAAGTTCCCAGAGTTTTGCGTTAAGGCCCCGTAGCCGCTCTCGAAAAGAAGAAGATGGAGAGATATGTAATTACGAATGTTGGAGAGAGCGCGCTAATATTTAAATCGATAAAATTAAAGCGAAAATTACGAAAGAGCTTAATAAAACATGACTCGTTTAAAACAGAGCAAAAATCTCGTGGAACGTATCTTAAGTATCATTTAAAGAAACATTGTGAATTTTTTCACAAATATAACTTTTGTAATAATAGAAATAAACTTGTTTTAAATAATTTTCGGAGCATACTTTGCGATTTTTTCTATCGAGGGAATTTCATATAATTTGCGTTTCGGCGTGGAACGTATCTAGATATTATCTTCAAAAATAACATACATTTTTTTAAGAGCTTCAAAACTTCAAATGTTTAAGGGAGATATGTAAGAAATCGGTCGAAATTCGAATAGTGGACCCTTAAGAGCTCTGAAAGAAATTCTAATTTAATTGAAAGGTAATTTTGTGTAAAGAAAAAGCCTCGATAAAACTGTTAGAAAAAAATATGTTTCTAAGTAGGTGTACCAACCATTTTGAAATAACAACGATTATGTATTTTTGCTGGAATCTTGAAATTCGATTGGCGCTGTTAGATGCTCTTATAAAAAACGATAACATCGTATTTTTTACTTCTTTTATGGATTCTTAAGAAAGTCCAATTTTTGTCTATTTTATTAACGGATCTACCTACAACCATAACAAATATTTTGTATTTAAAAACGCCATGACCCGGAGAAAAAGCATTGAAAAGAATTGATAAGATTGGCTATCCGAAACTAAAAAATATTTTGCAAAAGTTGGAAGCATGGGCACAATAAGTATGTCTCTCCCGCCCCCTTATTTTACTTAATTTTAACCTAATACATAATCAATAACATATTAGGTATTATATCAGTATTTTGAAGTGGGTTTTGCTTTTTAACTAGCATTAAATCTGAAAATTCTGACAGTCACAGACATATATATATATATATATATATATAATGGAGTTGTGCATGTTAGTGCGATATCTCCGGTCAAGTTCCCACAAAAAAATTCAACACATAATTACGCTACAAGATACACAGAAAACTTATTAATACCAAAAGCAAACAAAACAATGTTCCAAAAAGGACCACATTACATGGCCATTAAAGTGTATAACAACCTTCCACAAAGATAAACTCAAATTCAAATCATCACTAAAAACATTTCATCTAAACAAATGTCATTATACTCTTAACCCTTAAGTATCGACGTGTGGTCTGACAGACACCTCGAGCTTTCGAAAAGTCTAGTTAGCTGTGTTAGCGTAGTAGTATTACTCTGTACTTCTCTTTACCCCTCGGGCCTTTGCCCAACAGCGTTCATGGAGAATGGTAGTGTCGGACCGTATGATATCGGTAAGTTATGGCTGTTACAAGATCGCGAGTGGCCTGTCAGACCACACGTCGGTACTTATGTAACTTTTTTTGATTGATCAAATCCCGGCGTGGCAAATAAATTTTATTTTTTTAATTTGTGTTATATCACAATTAGTTCATAAAAAATAATATTAAGTATATTTGCGGCACGTTCCAGAATGGAAGATACTCTCAGCATCGCCCTGGTGTAAGACACCTTCAGAATTGAAACGTTGCTTGAAATGGCTTTAGCCGTGCTTGGTGGCCAGATCGGAATAGCCAGGTACTTCTCCGCCTTCCTCTTCCCCATATCCTTTCCCACCCCACTACCTTCAGCCTCACAACATACCCCAATTGAGAATGCCATAGTCTCACTGGCTCCAGACGGGAGCAGTTGGGACTCTTGGGCGGTATACATATAAAAATAAAAAATCTAGTACCCATTCTCTTCTACCTATAAAGGTTCCTTCCTACCAACTTTATTTTGATTTTCTACATTGAAAAAAACTGAAAAAAAAATTGTCAGTTGCAGGGCAATCTATTTTTTTTTTAATTGCACTTCACACCTCTGGTAGGCGTGTAGTACCTTTGTAGCTTAGGTGTCATTTTTTACAATAGCTCCACACAGGAGCTCCTGATGAAAATAATTTCCCTCAGTGATGTCATCTTAGAGGATGCTGTGTGAGTTTTTTTTTAAGGAAAGGGAGTTCTGGGAAGGAAAAGGGTTTGAGGAGTGAGTAAGAATCAGAATGAAGTGACGGACGTGTAAATCCATCCCTTCAAATGCAGTGCAAGGTACTAATAATAATAAAGGGCTAATCTAGTGGATCGTCCTCCACTGGTAACAATCTAACAATAGTAGATTCCCTCAAATAATGGCGTCATTGCGTTGCTTGTGGTTTGGAGAGAATTTTCACTTTTGAGTGAAAATATCCGCGTCTCATTGTCTTCTATTGCCACACCATCCGCATAGGCTTGCCCTGATACCTCCGTCGCAATCTTTCCCTCTTGCTCATAAACATCGCATGTGACGGAAAGAGAGGTTATAAGGGAGCTCTCAATGGCAGAAACAAAGGTTGGTTCTCTTTACTTTCTGGTTATTGAACGATTGCGACACAGATAACAGGCAGATTGGCAACACGACGCGTAATCATTTATTACTGTTAAGTCAAATTAACTTACAGGTTAGGTTTGATGATATGACACCGTGGATACATAGAGAGGAACTCTATATTCTATGCATGACAACATGCGATATATTTATGTATTTACTTGTAAGAAATAGATCATATTATATAGAATCTGTGTAACAGCTTGTACCTACTCCAAGAATTCTAACAGCATATTCTGAGTAAAAAATGATGAAGTAATTTTTCTGTCCGATGATTTTTTTTCAATTGTAAACAAAAAAAATATTTTTCCATCACAGTTCGCAACTATGTAGTCGGTGTGTTATGTTAGGCAAGATTAAATCAGGTGGAAACACCTTTAGGAAGGGTTGTTTCACGGAATTTGAACAATTCATCATTCTGTTAAAGTTCTTTTCAAGTTTTGTTATTATTTCAGTTCTGAGAAGCAACTTGTCCAACTAACTAACCATCACGCCGTTTCCCCGCAGGGGTAGGCAGAGAGGACGGACCGCCAAACAACTCGGCACACACTCCTTGCTTCCTTCACATTCATACATCGTGTCATACATGCTCTTCTATTATTCTGACTCTTAACATCGGCCGACTCAAGTATCTGATTCACTTGGTCGTGCCATGTCTTCCTCGGGCGTCCCCGATTTCATCTACCATTCAAATCTGCGTCATATATTCTCCTTACACTCCTTTCCTCATTCATTCGCTCTACATGCCCAAGCCATCTGAGCGTCCCTTTCTTAATCTTATTCATTAAGCTTACATCACCTTGTATTCTTTGCGGATCTCCACATCACTCACACAATCATACATGGTTTTACCACACATACGTCTCAGAGATCTCATTTCTACAGCATTCAGTCTATTTTCATCCTTTCTCTGCCAGTTTCATGCCTCACTGCCATACATCAGGGTAGGTACCAGCACTCCGTTATGGATGGCTAGCTTCGCTTCTTTTGAGAGTTTTTTGTTGGCGCTTTCCATGATGATATTAAAACAGATATTGAATGGAACCATCACAGAACTTGAAATTTGAAGAATTGTTCAAATACTGTGAAAAAAATTATCAAGATGTTAGGTAGGAACCTACCGCAGTACGAATGAATTAAAATTATGTGCAGTAGATGTCGTCCCTTACTAACTATGTGCTGTAATATTGTGGTTATCAATGCTAATTATAATTCCTGGTTTTCTTCGTTAGTTCCAATTTTGGCCGCTTGCGGAGGCAAGTTTACAAGTCTTTAAAAATTAATTAATACCTAACCCAATACGACTATATAAAAAAAATGTCAGTCGGTAAAGGTTTACTTACTTACATAATAATTACGTTACAATATTAAAAAAAAACGGTTAAATAGAGTTATTTTCAATTCCGTGTTAGTGATTTTGCCTATATTCCTGGAGACACCATTAAATATTTTCAATTTTTTCTATACTTACATATTTTTGTGTTTTTTTCTATCGGAGATCAATTTTTTTCTGAACTTTTTTACATTAGGACACACAGGATGCCCTGAGAAAAATAATTTACCTCAGGGTCATCTTTGGGGATGATGTGTGGAGGGTATTTTTAGGGAAAGTAAGGAGAGGAAGTTCTGAGAAGGAAAGAGGTATGAGGGATTGGTAGGAATCTGTGGGTACAAGGCGATGGGTCGAGAGAGTCCTACTGGAGAGGTAAAAAGATCTCCTGAGAGAGTGTCAGCCTCTCACGATCCGACCCGCCATGCAGTAGATGAGCAAACGCATGTGCCGCCAAGATCTAGACAAAATTCACCACATGAAGCCGGGCACCCCTGATAAGTCACCAAACGTAGCGAATCTCTTCGGGTGACCTTTGGCAGGGGTGTTGGTTGTCCAATAAACGTTTCCCGGGGCTGTGGTACCCATACCCGCCTCCTGAATTGGAATGCAAAGGAAAATAGACAGGCATGTACATTTTGCAACTAGATGCAATTCGACAATGTTATTTTTAGGATTTATTTTATTTCATTACTCAGCTTACTAATAACAAAAAAAATATCATTTTTAAATGAAATAATTTTGTATCCAATCGAAACACAACTACATAAGCAAAGGTCTTTTTTAAAATGATTTACCTGTAACTACCAAATTGTATGGAATTATATCAAAATTTCAAACTTAATTCATAATTCCAATACAAAAATAGAACACGTTTCAAAACGATTATATCAGATGAATAAAGCATAAAAATAATAATAATTCTAGATTATCGACACCACGTGGCCTCCCGCCGTCTCCATGGCAACCGGGCGGCCAATGGGAAGCCAGCGCCTCCCCGCCGGGCCACGCCCCCCCGCTGCACTGATTGGTTGAGGGTCGGATTTGATTATGAAGGGAATTGGCCCTGAATGTGTATTGTGTAGGGATTGCAATTCTGGAAAACCGTTGTGATGGAAAATTCTAAATAATTTTCGATTTTTTTTTAAATAATTGCCTGCAGTAATTTTGTGCCCACAAAAAAAGAAGACTAAAAGAAAACATTTTTTCAATGTCTAATTGATGACAAATTGACATTTTTAGTAGCTAAGTATAGTATAGGTAGGTACCTAAATTGGTATTAAAAATGTTTTTTTATGCCGTGATTAATTTTTTGGTTATAATACCGTGTTGCGCTTCTTTATTCTTTATTCAACGTTTCGGACAACTTTACAGGGTCCATCATCAGGTCAGATATGTGCAGATTTTTATTTATTTACTATTTTATGCACACATGGGGATTTTAAAAATAGGTACGTAAAATGGATACCTACAATTTTTCACACGAGTCTTTTTAATAAAAGGTTGGGTATGGTTTACAATTGCATAAAATTTTAAAATTGACTCTAATATTCAAAAAATTTCAGAAATAATTTGATGGGAAAAAATTGTTATGATAGGAACCTACCTAAGTTTTAAATATCGAATATGTTGTGTTAAAAATGTCGATATCATTTGCACCTGTATTCGTTCGCCAAACTATGTGGGTAGGCAAGCTTGCTTCATAATTTATTTGTAAACGATGATATTCAAATTAGTACTTCGAGTAGGTACTCTTAAATTGACTAGACTCAGAAGTTCAAAACTAAGGACGGGTTGTTTCAAAAAAATGTAACAATTCATCAAATGTTTTACGTTAATTTTCACGTTCTGTGTATGTTCTATTCAGCTTCTGTTATTAAGTCATAATAGACCAGTTGATATGTAAAGCTGAAATAATCACAGAACTTGAATAGGACTTTTACAGAACGTGAAAATTAACGTAAAATATTTGATGAATTGTTCAAATTTTTTAAAACTACCCATCTTAGTTCCGTTCAAGTTCGGATAGTGATGAAGTGTGTGTTTGTGTATCCAGAAGATATACCTACAGTATTATCAGCGTTAATCCTCTCAATGTGGTTTTTGCGTTTAGTTTTGATGTGGCCGTCTAATGCCGGATACCAAGAACTATTCAGCCTAACCCATTAATCGGCTAAATAAATTGGCTGATATTGTCATTAGAATCGAAAAAATAAATTGTGTGGCTTAAGCAGTGATTGGCGACCCCATACAAATAGCAGGGTAGATTTTCTTCAAAAACAAAATCATTTCATTTACCTACCTACGAGTTTCCACAAAAAATATATTTAGACAATTTGTATAGTGCCTTTTTCGTGAAACATCCCATCAAGGGTTCAACGATACAATCGATTTAAAAAATATCGATATTAAAACTAAATTCTGCAAAAAGAATTTCGGTCCCATCCCTAGGCTACCCTTTGTAATGTGTTATCATAGAGCTCAGTTTTGCTTGGCCCTGTATTAATTCTGGGAGGCATTCAATTGTTGGTGTTTATACGCCATAAGGCCGGTTCACTTACTACAATTCAACCGTTGACGTAAATCGTGTAAATGCTTTTAGGGCGGGTTCGTACCGGTGAATTCAACAACTGGTTGATTAGAATTTTATTTAACAAATTTGTATTCTTTCTTTTCCTGTATTTTCCCTTGCATGATTATTAATTAAAATATAGGTAAGTTCAACTTGTAGAATGTTTTTTCTTTCGGTATCTACCTAGATTTTTCAAGACCTAACTTCCCTACCATTTAAAAGGGTAATTTCGTACATAAGTAGGTAGAAACTAGGAACCTTTCCATGTAGAAATTAATGTAAAAAAAAACATGAGTTTTCACTACTTAGGGGCCCATCCATAAATTATGTCGCACCTTAAGGGTGGGGGAGGGGAGTAGAAAAGTGTCACATAGTGTGGCAAGGGGTATGGGGGGGGAGCATCAGTGTGGATAAAATTTGTTAATGATTTTATTAAAAAAAAAACTTTTTTTTTTAAATAAATAAATAAATTTGAACTACTGTTTTGATTACTTTTAGGTGTTAAATTGAAAAATATGTGATGTCAAGCTAGGGGGAGGGGTCTCACAAATGTGACGATGTGTGACGGGGACGGGGGTTCAAAAAATCATAATTTAAGGATGGCCCCTTAGTAGTGCATCACTTTAAGATGAAGCCATGCGAAATAATGCAAAATCATACAAATTCATGTGTTTTGGTTTAAAAATTTGATCGCTTAGATATACAATAGATGATTCAATTAAATACTGCCAATAGAACACACCTTGACCTTGGAAAATATCAAATGTTTTTTTAATAAGTCCTTTGGTACCTAAGTCTGAAAAAAATCAAGTATCAAGCCTATTAAAAATACTTTCAAGTGCCAAAATCTCCTACTAATGTTTCAGATTACAAAAAAGGACAAAACTAATACGCAGAACAGTTAACTATACAAAGGGATGAAGTTATACAACACTCTGCACCAATTGGAAAGTTAAAAAAACAAGGAAAAATATAGTTTGAAATATGATATGATATCTATAATTAATTAGAAAATTGTAAACTTAAATGTACAATTTACTAAAATAAAACTGATAAATAAATAATGTGGCAAATTAAATTCTTTACAAAATAAGCGGAAAACATTTTAAAATTTGTGCTTCAATTTCACAAAATAAAATAAAACATGAATTTTGGCGATATTTTTTTCCAGTGCATAAAAAGAGACGTTACCCGACTGCGAATTTTATCCTTATGCCATCTGCAGAAGGGCCGAAAGCGAGTCGATTAGTTTTACTTAGTTGTCTCCCAGTTTCGGGGGTGTGTGGAGTGTGGACGTCTCTAGACCCGCGTCGCTTGGTTCAGTGCAATCGATTTTAAATTTCCTTCTTATTATAATAAACAATACGTAAAAAAAAGAGTTAATATTTTATACAGGTCTTTATGAAATCAACCTATGAAAAAAACGCTCAAATACGTTCTCCAATCTTCACAAAAGCTTTTTCTCAATTATTTTTAAATCACTCCTAAAAGAAAAGGCCTGAATTCCGTTATCAAATTTCTTCAGGACTAGTGGATCCCTTTTATCTTGTTCAACCTAAATTCCCAATCAAAACATCACTACGCGGGGTTCAAACGTAGGTTTGCTTATTATTTCCTAGCATTTTATTCACCATTGTAAATTGTAATAGTGCCTTTTACCTTCAACTCAATAATCCCATCCTGTCGGTAGACATGATTGCTTCGCGTTGAAACCGCAAATGGTTTTGGGACTTTAAATAAAACTGTGGTGTTCGGCCGCCGTACCGTCTTCAGGTACCAACTTAACCATTACCTGGACATTAAATAACTCTTCTACCTAGGTAGGTACTTTGATGAATGTATTATCATGATAGATTTTTTCCCTAAGTACCTACCTACCTAATTAACCTAATGATAATAATGAACGTATTATTATGATAGATTTTTTCCCTAAGTCCCTACTTACCTACCTAATTAATGTTTTATTATGAAAGATTTTTTCCCTAAGTACCTACCTTAGGGAAAAAATGACAGAGCTATCGAAATTTCACCGTTGTTTTATTTTCTAACTACATTCAAATTTAAGATTTGTATGAAACTGGCCGCGCATACGTTCCTCTTTACAATTTACCATAACTTATCTTTCAAACCGTGTTGATCACAATTCTAGGGAATTGTTCAGTGATCCTGGCAACACAAAATAGATAGGTATATGTTTATGGTACTAATCGATTCGCAAATTTAATGATATTGTCACGAATACCATTCGGCATTATGGTATTTCCAAGTTATAACTATAATATGATTGCTGGCCAGGCCATTACGGCAAATGGGATGCCGGATACGGTTTTACTGTATTTATTTATTTATTTTAAATGGTCTCCCATACCCTTTAGCCTTTTCCTTCCCATAATTTAGTAATAGAGGTAGGTAAGAACCTAATTTGTTTTTGCTGCGACGATTTGCTAGAACGAAATGAATGAAAAACGTTAACCGTATTCTTGATAGATTTTTTATAAATTTAATCTTATTTTTTAATATCTATATTTATTTCTTACAGGCGTCATCGAGTCATCAGGATGACGATTAAAAATTGAAACACATAATAAATTAAATGATTCAAAGTCGATAACGTTTCGGCCTGAAAGTGGTTGAGTTGTCCTGGAAAACGCAGACAGAAAATCTGTGAATATTTCGTGATGCCAGAGCTCACCGCCCCATGTTTCTTCCCCGTTTCTGCTTCAACAAAAAAAAATTTCATTTTTCAATTGGTTGAGGCGATCCACTTGTCCTTGAAAAATTCGAAAAGGAATTCCCGCCTATTTTTGGGAGAGATTTAAAAATATTTCAGAGGACTTTTTTGGAAAGGTTGGAGAAGGTATTTGAGATTTGTTTTTACAGGTTGATTTTGTAAAGGCCTGTAAAAAACATTAAGGGGATCCAATAGTCCAGGGAAAAATCGAAATCGGAATTCACGCCCTTTGTGGGAGGAGTTTAAAAATATTTGAGAAAAAGCTTTTAGAATGGTTGAAAAAGGTATATGAGAATTTTTTTTACAGGTTGATTTCGGAAAGGCCTAAAAAAACATTAACTCCTTTTTTACAAATTGTTTATTGTAATAACAAGGAAATTTAAAATTGATTTCACGGAACCGAGCGACGTGGAGCCCCACGTCTGTTTCATGCTCCGGCCAGGGGAGTACTGAAAGGAAATGGGTGGGGCAAGCCAGTAGTCCTTCGGTGAATGACATAAGGGTCACTTTGAAAATCCTAATTCGTCGGCTGCCGGCCTTATTGTAAAATAACAACGCAAAAAATTATATTTTATTTTATTTTGTGAATATCAGGCGTAAATATCGATTTATTTTGCGATTATCATAAAAGAAACTAAATTTTCTACAATAAAAATAAAACTTTATCCGAAAAGATGTTCATAAGTAGGAGAGTTTGCAATTGAAAGTGTTTTTTTATAGACCTATTACTTTATTTTTTTCTAGGCTTATTAAAAGACTTATAAAAAAAATGACCGATATTTTTAAGGGTCAAGATATGTTCTACACGCAGTATTTAATTGAAGCATCTATAATATTTCTAAGCGATCAAATTTTCAAAACAAAAACACATGATTTTGTGTTTTTTTTGCATTATTTACTACTAGCTTTTCCCCACGGCTTCGCTCGCATGATATTACGGGAAATTACTGTAGCGCTTGCACTTATCAATTATCTCCCCCCCCCCCACCCCACCCCCATCCCCTCCCGCATTCCATATATTCATCCCCTTACATTCAGTTTTCAAACATCTCGCCTACCACCTAAATTTCATAATGCTATAGCTCAAAGAAAAAAAGAATTACTTATCCAATTTTGTTCATACGTTCGGAATTTATGCGCTTACAAACATTTCGGATGTTTATTTTTATTTAAATATTTGGAAGTTCGTTAATATAATAAAAAAAATACTCTATTTATCATTCAGTCTTTATAATCGTTACGAATTATATTTTTAATATAGGAACTCAAATCTGACATTTATTCCTAGCTTGTCCAAAAAAAAATAACGAATTCCAATATTTAAATTTTCTGCAGTAGTAGCTGACCAGTAGACTGAGTACCTACCTACTGACCATAGAGCCCAAAAATATATCAACATTGTTTCCATGGAAAAGATTTTTTTCTGACGTTAGCAAAAACTCGCTTTTGTTAGCGACAGAAAACGTATAACAAATATAATAAATTAATATTTATAATTTCATAACGCCAGAGCTTACCATCATATACAACCTGTAGTCTGCGCATATAATTTAGCTTTATATTGGTGAAAGAATTATTAAAGTCTTTATATTGTGTTTTGCGTGAAAAGGTCATAAACAAACTCGAGCAGTTTCGCATTTATAATATTATATACTAGCTTTTCCCCGCGGCTTCGCTCGCATGGTATTACGGGAAATTACTGTAGCGGTTGAACTTATCAATTATACCCCCTCCTCCCCACCCCCAACCCCTCCCGAATTCCATACATTCATTCCCTTACATTCAGTTTTCAAACATCTCGCCTGCCACCTAAATTTCATTAAGCTATAGCTCAAAGAAAAAAAGAATTATCCAATTTTGTTCATTCGTTCGGAATTTATGCGCTTACAAACATTTCGGATGTTTATTTTTAATTAAATATTTGAAAGTTTGTGAATATAATAAAAAATTACACTATTTATTCAGTCTTTATAATCGTTACGAATTATATTTTTAATGTAGGAACTGACATTTATTCCAAAACAGAAGCTTGTCCAAAAAAATAAAACATATTCTAATATTTGAATTTTCTGAAGCAGTAGCAATCGTTTCCATGGAAACGATTTTTTTCTGACGTTAGCAAAAATTGGCTTTAGTTAGCGACAGAAAACGTATAACAAATATAATATATTAATATTTATAATTTCATTACGCCAGAGCTTACCATCATATACAAAATATAGTCTGCGCATATAATTTAGCTTTCTATTGGTGAATGAATTTTTAAAGTCTTTATATTGTGTTATGCGTGAAAAGGTCATAAACAAACTCGAGCAGTTTCGCATTTATAATATTAGTATGGATATGGATTATTAGTATATTAGTATTAGTATATTAGTATATTAGTATATTAGTATATTAGTATTAGTATATTAGTATTAGTATTAGTATATTAGTATTAGTATATTAGTATTAGTATTAGTATTAGTATTAGTATTAGTATGGATGGCTTCATCTTAACTACTTTTTTGCGCATGGTTTATTATAATAAAAGGGAAATTTAAAATTGATTTCTCCATCAAATCCTGATAAAAGTTATAATGTTTTTGTTACATTGAGGTACCTAGAGGGGTAGGTACTAACAGTACCTACCTACTCTTATAAATCGACATATTTAACTGCAGTTAGTGGTGACGGTGTCACAGTTCTTTCTTTGAACGCCTGGCAAAGAAAAATGTACCGAGACATCTCATTTGGATTCGTTTCTAACTGACTTCTTTCTAACTTTTTTTTTAAATGACCTTTGAATACCAAGGCATTTCTTTTGCTCTTTTCTACATCCAAAATAATTTTCAGAACTATCTGTGTTGTATTTTCGTAGATATATATTTGACAAAGTTCTAACATCAAGCGTTTTAAATAATAAATTATGTATTTTACAAGGTTCCAGCATCACATCACTTACACTCGCTTTTTATTTGAATCTGACAGTTAAACGTTGTTACGAGGCGCATTTTAGTTCATCACTTTGGTTGGATAGGGTTCTAACTTCGCTTTACCGTGTTCTGAGGTTTCAAAGTTTGCAAATACGAATTTTCATGTTAATAAACAATTTTTGATTTTGAGGTTCGATCTTGTGTAAAATATCTTAGTGTATCATATTTTAATGGAAAATATTTAAATACGACGTGGCCCTAGCTTGGAATTGCATTCGGGAAATGTAATTAGAACTATTCCCTAGCTAGTTGCATACGTTTCTATATGCACGTTTTGGTATGTTCTAAAATGGTAAATATACGTCCTTTTAAATGCCAGGGAGGAAACGACGTAAAATCGAAAAGTTTTGACTTTGACGTAATATTTTGTGGGTTTATTTTGTGCTATCATATACTATATTTACTGAAACACTTTCCTTGAAAAATAAACTACGCATGAAAACAGCATTACTTGCGTTTATTCGATGAATTTTAGGATTGCGATCTTTTTCACGAAAACGACGCTAACTAATTAGACAGCTCGAATCCCGGGAAAAATGATACCCGGACGCCATAGAGAATTTAATACAAATTATTCCGAATGGCTAGGTGTGTTTACGGTATCTTATGCGTCAAGAACAAAAATGCCCCAAGCGATTCTGACCTTGTTCTTCATACATTTTATTTATACATAAGGGTTAAAATCGCATTCCAAAACAAAAATATTTGAAAATTTTGACGTGTGCGCCGGTGCACACCTGACGCACTAGGCCTAGGCGACTTGAATATTTTACTTTAAATTGTAATCAATTAAAATACTTTACACGGGATTCAATCTCAACGTCAGAAATTGGTAAATAGATTATGAGAAATCGCCTTTGAAAACTTTGACACCTCGTATCTCAGAACAAGGTATAACGTGAATTTAGAACCCTATCCAAATGAGTGATGATGTAGAAAGATTGATTGTAAGAATTATTTATTTATTTAATTTTCCGAAGAAGACGTACAAAATCAAGATCTTCGTTGAAAGAAAAACAAATCACAATAATGCAATCGCGCAATATTAAATTCGCTTTGTTCGCCAACCATCGGAATTAATTATTTCTTTGTCTCGGAGAATGGCGGGCTAGTACCTACCGACCTACCTGCTCTGTTGCGAGTACCAACGTAATAATGATATCTCTCTATACAACATAATGATGAACAATGTACAGACAGGCAGGCCAACCAAACAGGGGCGGATTTAAAAACCGAACGAGTTGTTTTAAATCAGTCTGGTTTTAGTACCTACCTATCCACTTAAAAAAAAAACATTAATGTTGGGTACCTACCTACCAAATTGAAATAGTTCAATTTGACGTTCCTTTGTGACCAGATTTTTTATTTTATTTTATTTATTTATTTATCTATACACAGTATGTTTACTTTAGGTTTTTGTCTTTGTTTTTGTTATTTGGGAGGCGGGAATAAGGAACTCCAGTGAAAAATATTATGGCTTTAAAAAAATATGTTCATATAGACCAATATACGCTGATTCTGAATATATAAGTTGTATTAAATAATATTTAACGTAGAGTTTAAAAAAATATTAAAAAGTCCATTTTAAAACAGTTCATTAAAACACCCTGTCAAGTTGGTATTATTGAATTTGTGAGGCGTGACGTCACCGCGTCCATAAAACGCTCCAATGCTGAAATTCGAAATGGCCGGCGATGATCAGCTGATTCCAGTTGCCTACAAAATTCATACTTCGGTTGGTCATGATGACGTCACACTAGATTCGGTGGTTTTCGGGGGATCTTGAAAAATTAAAACTTTGACATTTATTTTAACTATTAAAACTAACTATAAAAATAAAAATAAATATGCAGTTATTTAAGTTAGAAGGTCATTATTCATTAAAAAAATTTAAAAAATTGATCTGGAGTTCCTTATTGGTACCTACCGCCGCATCGGGAACCATTTATTAGATAACCAACCCAAGAGGTTCGCCACATTTGGTGACTACTGTGGGATTCTCGGGTTCATGGGGTGAGGTTTGTTGAGGTCTTGGCGGTGGATGCGTCTGCCCACCAACTGCTTGGCGGGCAGGATTGTGATTGGGACCCTTTGACCTCTCCAGCCGGACTTAGAAGGAGAGAACACCAAGCTTCCTCTTTGCATTTAAAAGTTTATCGTATAGACGCTCTTTTTGTACCTATATTTTTTAAAACTATAAAACCACAGACCAAAGAAATCATAGACGTGCCCGAACGTAAAATCTGAATATCATGCTAACGAGCTCGAGGTAAACCACGCGCCCATTTTTTTGGCACCAAGAAGGTTCAAGCCTGTCTTATAAACTAGACATTATTTGTATCTACTTTGACCTTCGATGAATGAACTTTGGCTTCGAAAAAACCACGCTCTAAGCAGAAAGTAAAGTTCGTTAAAATAAAATAGTGGTTTGCAACGCAGACCATTGTGGGACTTTTCTGGGTAAAAGCGTTTTTTCCTAATATTTCACGTCGTGTTCGTTTTTACTGTGGTGAGTAGGTAAATTATAAAACATTTCAAAAATTGTTACAAGAGAAGAACTAGAACAAGCTACCTGTAGACTAGAGGTTCCCGAACTTTTTTTTCTCGTGGACCAATTTCAAAATTTTACTGGTTTCGGTGGACCCCCTGCTGCAACATTTCTACCATATTCCGTATATTTGCGGCACGTTCCAGAGTGGAAGATACTATCAGTATCGCCCTGGTGTAAGACCACCATTCAGAATTGAAACGTTGCTTGAAAATGGCTTTAGCCGTGTTTAGTGACCAGATCTGAATAGCCAGGTACTTCCCCACCTTCCTCTTCCCTATCTCTTACTTTACTACCTTCAGCCCCACAACATACCCCGATTGGGGATGCCATAGTCTCACTAGCTCCAGGCGGGAGCAGTTGGGACTCTTGTGCGGTATTAACTGCAAAAAAAAAATATTCCCAAAACTCGACACGCGTTGTACTGGCACGGGATGGTTCTCAATATGACAATTTTTCACCGAAATGCGAGTACTCAATATCGAATGTGCAAGTTTTTACAAGTAACAGTCGCTGACCTTCTTAAAATACGCTTAACAAAAAATTAAGGGAGAGTTTAAAAAAAGGAATTAAAAACTAATTAATGCTAAATAAACAAGCTATATGATCGATATATAACCTAACCTAACCTAACTGAAATTTTTATCTATTTTTTTTATTTTCAAAATTATTTTTTCGCGCTACCTGTTAGGATTGCATGAGAACCTTATCACCTAAAAAAAATTGCCAGAAATCTGAAAATTAGAATCTTAAAGCTTCAAAATGCTTTTTTAAAAGTCTCAATATGACCATTTTTCACCAAAATACAGCCTGTCAAAAATCACCTAAAAATTTGGAATTTTTTTTGCTCCCTTAATTTTTTTTTGAGTAGTGTGTTATCTGCCTTTATTGATAGGTAAAGCCAAGCCAAAATTTTTGTTCCTTACTATCGAAACCAGATTTTTTTTCGTGGACCCTACTTACAACTTGTGGACCCCCATTTTTCTCTCATGCCTTCGTGGACCCCCGTGGAGTCTTCCGTGGACCCCTGGGGTCCACCTGGATCACTTTGGGAATCACTGCTGTAGACTATCGGATTTATTTACTTACGTTGAAACCGAAATACACCCCTGGTCCATCACAATATTATATTAAAGCAGTCGTCTACATACAAGTGGGTAGGCATCAGATACAATCCAACTGTACCAACCTACAACAGTCCGACTCAGATATAAACGGAATGACAACCCTTTTTATAATTTAGGTGCATTGAAGATAATGTAAAAAAATAATGAGCTCTCGGCCTTACATATTAAGCCCGACAAATTATACCTTTCGAAATGATAAACTTTTATAAAATACTCGGATACAATTTAGCGTCTAAATGCTTTCGTGGGTGGATATCAAAGACATTAGGTATCACGGTTGTTTTGATTGTAATAAAATAATAGATTATTTTTTTACCTACATAGGTAAGGCCTATCAACCTTATTGACTTCATCACAGTAGGTAGGTACTCACACAGACGAAAAACTTGGTGAGCGGACAACTCAGAATGAAATCAATTCAGAAACCTCCTTTGAAAAGTCATTAAAATCAATGGAAAAAAATGTAATGCAACCATGCGAAATAATGCAAAATCATACAAAATCGCGTGTTTTCGTTTTGAAAATTTGATCGCTTGGAAGTATTATAGATGCTTCAATTAAATACTGCGTGCAGGACATATCTTTGGCCCTTAAAAACGTTGGTCATCTTTTTTATAAGTCTTTTAACAAGCCTAGAAAAAAAAATAAAGTATTAAGTCTATAAAAAAACACTTTCAAGCGCAAATTCTCCTACTTATAAACTCCTTTTTTGATATGGTTTTATTGTAGAATGTGGCAAATTATTATTTTTTTTATAATAATCGTAAAAAAAATTGACATTTATGCCTGGACTAAACAAAATAAAATAAAATATGCATTTTCGTGTTGTTATTTTTGACATCAATCAAGACGGCCGGCACTCGACGAATTTGGATTTTTAAAGTAAACCTTATGCCATCGACACAAGAACTATGCACTTGGCACAGCCATTTCGTATCAGTTACGCCCCGCCTGCGAAAGGGAATACAATAAGTCGTAAATCGAAAATATTAATTATCCTGTAGATAGGTTATAAAACGGATGGTGAAACACCCCCTAAAAATTAATCTTCAGTACTGAAATAAATGGGTTGAAGAAAGGGTGGTATTGTGGCCTCCCTTTTTGTTTTAATCCATAATATATTTTTTTAAATAGTCTTAAATATCGTTTTTAATTAAGGAAAATTATTAAGTTTTCGTGTGGCAAAACTTGGAATAAAGAAAAAGCTTACTGATTGCATTAAAAAAAAAAATCCAAGATCACGGTAGGTAATTTGGCCCCTTCTAAAATTAGAAGAAAACAATGCCTAGGTATGCAATAAAGGATAGGTACCTACCTACGACCTGAAGTTTTCCTTTAAAGAGAGATTAGTACCCTTTACACACAGAGTTCGGCGCGGGACGTGCCCCGCGCCACTTCAGGCCGCCGCGCAGAAAAGTTTCACAGCGAACTGCGCTGTAAACCGTTACCTTATTTTCGGTCTTTACTTTTCTGCGGGGCGGCCTGAAGTGGCGCGGGGCACGTCCCGCGCCGAACTGTGTGTAAAGGGTACTATTGTCCGCGGAAATGTGCTTTGAACGATGCTCCTAAGTCCTATCTCAACAACATTCATGATACTCACGATTCATAGGAAATGCAAGTCTCTGGAATTCTTTTTCGAGAAGATCAAAAAATGTGCTTGTTAGGTAACCGTCTCTTGATGACTGATGTGCAGCAAGACACGTCGCTGGAAGCGTACACCAATACACAAATGCTGGTGAACTGGTAAAAAATATATTAAAAAAATGGTTAAATAGGTAACGTTAGGTTAGGGTTATGGGCTATATTAAAATTATTTTTTTCATTGCTTTTGATGGCTTTTCAGATGTTGAGTTGACTTGATTTTGAGTTGGCATGGAACCATTCAATATTTAGACAAGTAGTTTTTTTCTTGACGCATTTGAATGAAGATACGTTTTTACTTTTGTTATCCCCTTTGCACATCCCTTCGGGACACTTAGTTATAGGTATTTTCTGTAAATACGTATACCGTATTTTCCCTAAAGCGGCAACTGTCGGGGGATAATCTGTCAAGGAACCATAAATGTTAGGTTTTTTTAAAATATATTTACCTACCTGCGATTTAGATTTCATGGAGAGCAAGATTAATAATATTTTCAGTCAAATCTTTGTAATTGGACATCTATGGATTTTGTTGTGAAGCAGAAATCTTCTTTATTTTCACACGTCAGGTCGTAATGCTTTTAGTGACCTCAAGATGGCGGTAATCAATAATCGATTCGAAATTTGATTTTGTTTGGGAAAACTTTATTAACTTATAAAAAGTTATAAACCTTGCATGAAAAATTGAAGCAGGGGGAAATATTATTATTGAACATTAAAATCTAGTTTAAAACATATGTATCACAGTCAAACTCGTTTTTGTAATAATCAGCGGGAAATATTCAAACATGTTTCAAAGTAGACTGCTGTAATGTAATGACGATGACAGCGCTATTTTTCAGTGACGTTTACCCCGTTAACCTACTATGCTAGAATATTTTACTTGTTATCTCGCAAACAAAGCCTGCAATTGAAAAGAAGATAATAAATTATTCTAGTATGCGACTGATTAAATAATATTGTTCTCCTGTTTACGGTGTGAAGCGGAGTTTTTTTTAAATAGTTGCTGTTGGATTTTTCGCTAACCGGTGAGTTGCAATTTATTTATTATTTGCATTTGAACCCAAACTGCACACGAAACAAAATTTAAAAACATGCATTATTAATATTTATGACACATCACTTTGTTTGTTGCATTTTATAGAGGATACATTCTAATGTGACGGTGTTAGAATTAGTTTTGTAATGAAAATTCAGAAAAACTAAACGTTTGCCTAATTATTTTGTGATATAAGTCATTTTTCTTCTGCTGCCTTCTCCTATCGGAGGGTAGATATCATCAGTGCCATGGGACCTTGAAGTCGCGAAGGGGGACATATTCCTCTGTTATGTCTTCCTTCAATCTTCCTCTGATTGTCAGTTGTATTTGTCGCTCCTCACTCACATATATTATGCGATAGTCAGAAACTCCAGTGAAAAATATTGTGGCTTAAAAAAATGTATATTCATACAGAACAACAAACAACCAATTCTCAATGTATAAATTTTATTATATATTATAGGAAGCAGAATATATAATCATTGAATGAATAAAACACCATCATAAACCTGAATATCTAAATATATAACAATCAAAATATACTTGCTTGGGGATAGAATACGTGTGTGAGTTATGAATTGTCTATGTATTGCTATATTAAACATAGGAAATGTTTGAAACTTTCCTAATACCTTTTTTAAACCCCCGCGAAGGTTTCTGGATTATTACAACCACATGACAATACATCTGAAAAGTTTTTTAATCATTACAAAAACTCTTTCAAAACTGTCAAAATTTGAAAATGACGTTTTGCAAAACATTGATTGTTCGAAACTCTTTAAATTAATGAATTTATTTGAAGTACCTACTCGCCTAATACCTTGAATGGAATCAAGAATTGTTATCCAGTTGTTCATACACAAATATTCTTTGAATCTCTATCTTTATCGTAGATGAATTAAGAATTTACTGAAAACATAAGAGTGTTCCTTATGTGCCACATTCTATCTTGTTTGTGAGGCAATTTCGAGTCTATTTATTACACACAACGGTTTGACCTAAATTATTCTATATCTGATAAATAATATTGTTAGCAAAGTCTTTTGAACCTGTCTCATTGTTTAAGCAAAGGTAATATGGAAATAATGAATTGTTTATTTTAAATTAATGCGATACAAAAGATCCGAAGAAATCCAATACTGTTTACAAAGAAGTGTGCGACATACAGTCCTGAAAAAATATTTTGCTTCATTTGCATGCATGCACTTTGTGAACAGTGGCCATATACATACATCTACATTTGTTCTTATTATTAACTAATTAACCAGTATAAAATAATAATGTTACGAACGATTCGTCATAATAGACCCGATATAGTTTTACATGACAAAATTAAAAAAATAACTTATATCATTGATGTCGCTATTCCAAATTCCTGTAATATTCAAAAATCTGTTTCTGAAAAAATTAAAAAATATACAGATTTAGGAAATGAGATTAAAAGAATTTGGCATTCTCGGACTATAAAAATATTACTATTTGTTATTTCGGCTACTGGCATTATACCTAGCTCTCTAATTAAAAATTTAGGCTTATTAGATTTATCAAAGAATCTTTATATAAAGATGCAAAAATCAGTCGTATTAAACACATGTAGGATTACGAAAGATTTTTTAAATATTTATATTGAGGGATCAGTAGGATTTATCGGTTCAGTTAGGAGTTCTATTGAGCCGAACCCTCTGATATGAAAATATCTGGAGTCGGTGAAGTATTTTCCCATATGGTCTCTGGTAGGTTGACGTGTTGTTCTTGTATAGGTTTGAATTTATTATACTTATACAATGCATTTACGTTGCGTGGATTGACTAGATGATCATTTGTGGAAAAGTGTGTGGAAGGGTTAAATTTTTCCTGTGGGGAAGATTTAACCCGGACACAAAGTCTAGAGAACAATTTATTTCACTTTTTTTATTTTTTTTTTATTTTGATATTTTTCTCCTAAAGCCTCGATTACATTGAGCGAGTTTACAAGCTACTAGCCGGCAAGTTTTAAAGCGTGTGAATCGGTGAGCGAGATTGTCATGGTGACACACAAAACTGTCCACTCCTTCAGTAGCGAACTAGCTAGCGAGTTGAAACCACGTTTTGCTGTCTTTACGTTTTTTTATCTTTTTCTATCTGGGTGAACTAGTGTTAAAAATGAAGTGGAACTTAAATCATATCCGATTTGCTTTCCTTTTTAACTCCTTTTTGATAACATGAGCTAAAATAATGACTTCTGCGCGAACTAATTCTGTCGACTTTTGTAGGAAACCGAGCTTGCAGCTAGGGCCACACCCTAGCGCATACCGAGAATAACGACTCCAGCGCGAACTAATTCTGTCAGCTATTTGACAGTTACAAAATCAGTTGTTGGTGGGTCGCCATCTTGTGGCATATGTTAGCGAGTAACGAGTAAAGTTGATCCCCTTTCAACTTTTTTCGTAGATTGTTCACAATCTGCTAGTTAGCTAGTAATACGATTACACTGAGCGAGTTTACTAGCAGATAGTGGATTCGCCGGCTAGTAACTTGTAAACTCGCTCTATGTCATCGAGGCCTAAAGAAGCGGGCGCTTGTGTTTAAAAGAGGAGGGAGCATCCGAATGAAAATTATTTTGTATCTATTATTAATTATGATTTAAGGAAATATGATCATCAAAAAAGAGAAAAATAAACAAATTAACAAATTAAAAAAGTTATATTAATTAAGAAGATAATTTTGTTATTTTTACATTGAATTGCTCTTTCATCGCTTTTAGTAAGCGTGTATCATCTTCAATTATTCTGATATTTTCAGATAAGCTGTCGAAGTATTTTTTCCCTAGATAAATGTAATGATGTTGTGCAAATGAGGTGCTACATTTTTGTGTTGGAAATATATATTATTGACGAGTACGACGTTCAGTTAAAAAGCTGTGATTTTGTATTTTTTTATTATTTGAGTTATATGTTTTTTTTTGACTAAATCATTAAATTTGAATACTTTAAATACTTAAAAATAATGTCCTTGTTTTTTTTTCAATATTATTTTTATAATTAGACGTTGTATAATTTCAACAGGGAGTAGATTTGTTTTGAACACAGCTACCCACCTTTTGTATACAGAATATTGGAGATTTGATTGTACTATAGCATGGTAGACTGGTAGACATGGTAGACATGGTAGACATGGTAGACTATAGATGTTAAATGTTTAATAATATATATCTTTCTGTTTTTCCATCCGTGATAAAACATTGCAAATGTGTTTGTGAGTTGATCGTAGGATCAAATTCCATTATTTACACCAGAGGTTCCCAAACTTTTTTTTCCCGTAGACCACTTTCAAAATTTTACTGGTTTCGGTGGACCCACTGCTGCAGCATATCTTCTATATTGTGGGGGGGGGATTATGTGATATGAGACGGTGGGCGGAATGAGATATGGGCACGGGATGGGTCTCAATATGACCATTTTTCACCGAAATACTGGTGTACTATCTCCCTACATTGACAGGTCAACAGCAACATTTCTTTACTATCGAAACCAGCAGGCTTATTCTCTATCTTTTGTGGGATCGTTATCGAGATAACGGACGTGATCTCCTGACAGATTTGTGTGATTTATTTGCTTTTTCTAAGTACAACGTACATTCAATGAATAAATAATCATGCATTCTTGCAGGAATTCATGTTTAAAATGATCTAAACTAAAATATGTTACAGTAAAAATCACACAAATCTGACAGGAGATCACATCTTGATAACGATCCCACAAAAGATAGAGAATAAGCCTGCAGATAAATTTTCGTGGACCCCCATTTTTTTATCACACCTACGTGAATCCCCGTCGAGTCTCCCGTGGACCCCTGGGGGTCCACCTGGACCACTTTGGGAATCACTGGTTTACACCAACTGTTCAATTTATCAAAACATGATTATTAGCTATTATGATTTGTTTTTATATGTTTCATTGATGATTTTTATTTTCAATGACAATAGTTATTGTGTTCTTAACAATAAGGATTCAATATAATTTATTCTGATTGAAAATGATGTCCGTACAAAAGCAATAACAATTATGTAGAGAGTTATTGATTTGACAACATTTTATTGAAGAGTCAATATTTAACATTCAGTGCCAACTATTGTTGACCTCTGTACCGCATGAAATGTCATCCAATGAGCACTTTTATTATTACCGTGACGATCCGCGATTACGTGTCGGCATAAAAAATGCAATAAACATGCGTTCCTTATCACAATAATGCTGCAGCTCTTTCAAAAAATGAGTAAATTGTAAAAAAAAGTCTTTATTTTCTTGCATCTCTCTCACACACGGCACCGTGAGGTCTCCGTAGACCCCTACAATTAGGGATTGCAATCCCACAGCTCATTCAATCCCGCGGGATTACTCAATCCCGCGCGTGATCACGCGGTATCCCGCTTCTTTGAAATTATGTTATAAAATCAAATTGAAACTACAGATTTTTGTGTAAAAATCAACTTTTATTAAACATTTCTATTAATTAAGTATAAGTAATTAGCGATTTTCTTAGATTCATCTTTAAATGTTTGGCATAGTTTAATATTTTTGTTTAATTTTACCCTTACTCCTAACAACAGTTTTATATTTTTAATTCAGTCTTATTCATATAATGATTAATAATCAAATCACAACTTTCTCTTAGATGCTATTACTATGATATCAACCTACGGTGATAACTTTTGAAAATACGCTCTTAAGAAGCAAATGGCATTTATTGTATCATCTCCGAGCCTGCTTCTGAGTGAACTGCAAATATATCCTGATGCTGAAAACGCTCTCTCGGCTTCCACGCTAGTAGACTGAACCGTCAGGATATATTCAGAGGCGAGCGTCAGGTACTCTCCTTTGATACCATGGGACTCAAAGAACGTCATTTCTTTCTTCAAATTTTTAATTTGAGGGATCCAGCAGATTAATAAAAGCTGCAGGATCCCGTGGGAATGCGTCATCCAGTTTTGCGGGATTGCAATCCCTACCTACAATACTACTTTGCCGTGATGATGATTTTGAAAGTATGGAATATAGTTACAAGGATAATATTGAAGTGTGAATGAATTCCAAAAATTCAAAAAACTTCAAACGTCAATGTGCTGATGGTTTTGCTTTTGTTCTTAAACGTATAATGTTGCAGCTCTTTCTTACAAACTAAATAACAGCAGTCGAAAATGAGACAAACGGTGAAAGTATGTCTGCACCCTCCCAAGGAAAACATATCATTATCATACATCTCCCTCACACGTATATTGAAAATGAAACACAATTCCCGTCGCCGTAGCTCAGCCGTGAAAAGATATCTGTTTCCTCCAAAGGAAAAACGTAATACTTAAGAGGATACAGATGCACGTGTATTGTGTGCCTCACCATATTTATAGTAAAGAATGCATGTTTCATGCTTTTTTTGTGTGTCACGGTACCGTCATCGTGCATCGTCACGTTAATACATAACTAAAGCGCTCAATTCCGTCCAATGGCACAGAATAATAGTCCCAAGCATTAGAAATAGAGAAAAATCACTTTTTCATCTTTATAAATGTTCTACTAATCTTGGACAAAACGCTTTTATGTTCAGATCATGAAACCTATTTAATAATACGGACATATTTTCATGTAATTTAATGTATCTTAGCTAACATTGAATAATTTAAATATCATATTGCAAGTTATCATGTTGTTGCTATGAATCGTGTCCAGTTTCCCCCCATTCATTTTATAAACATATATTCAGTTTAGTTGAAGGTTGATATTAATGATAATAATTAATTTCTGTTATTCGTGTAGTAATGATAAATTTTTCAATGTAAGTAAGGGGCCGTCCATTAATCACGTGAGGCTCGGAAGGGGGGGGAGGGGTTCGGAGAAAAACACGAAATATCACAAGCAGGGGGGGGATGTAATGAGATCATGTGTATTTATTTTTGTTGAACGCAAGATTTCTAAACCAAACAGCGTATGACTCACCGTTGCCAGGCAACGATTTCAACAACCGCTCGGCTCACCAGTCGCCAGTAAGCCTGTGATTTTGACGCCGAATACATGCATAAATCGTTGCCGCATATGTTTTGCCTTAAAACAATGGAACAATGTCTAAACTAGGAGATCTATATAAAGATCTATTTTCAGAGTATAAAAAGGGAAAAAAACCTAGTGTAGCTCAAAAGAAGAAGAAAAAATGTGTTTTTTTTACACCTTCCTTTATTATTTTTATGCTAGTCAAAAACAACCTGCAACCTTAATGTCTGTGTAGACATGATCACGATGCTTACATTAGATCAGAGGTTCCCAAACTTTTTTTCGCGTAGACCACTTTCAAAATTTTAGTGGTTTCGGTGGACCCCCTGCTGCAACATTTCCACCATATTCCCAAAACTCCACACGCGTTGTACTAAATATTGAATATAACGCTGGAGTTGTGGTCTGTTACAACGGGGGGGTGGGGGGGCGTAATGTTATATGAGACGGGGGACGGGATGGGATATGGGCATTGGATGGGTCTCAATGTGACCATTTTCCACCCAAATATTAGTGTACTTACTATCTGCCTACATTGACAGGTGAAGCCAAGCCAACATTTTTTTTCTTTACTATTGAAACCAGATAAATTTTCGTGGACCCCCATTTTTTTATCACGCCTACGTGGACCCCTGTCGAGTCTCCCGTGGACCCCTGGGGGTCCACCTGGAGCACTTTGGGAATCACTGCATTAGATTATACCTCTATTTAAAGATAATGTTCTGAAAATTTCAATATACTTTGTACTAAAAAAATACACGTGATTTTGGTTATGGGGGGGGGGGGGTAGTCTAAAACCTCACCACATATCACCAGGGGGGGAGGGGAAAAAAAACATCATGTGAAATGGACGACCCCTAATATATTTTTTAATTTATTACGTTGTTTATTAGTCATATATGTATTGTCATTTATTTGTGTTCTTATATCATAATTTTTATTTGATTAAACAAAGACAATATTAGCAAAACTCAATCGAAATTCTGAAGAGAAAAATCAGAAAAAGGTGCATACACATCTAGGACTCGAACCCAGGACCTTCGCCTTGCCGGGGCGCAGCTCTACCATCTGAGCTAATGTGTCCCTATCTGATTTGGTCATATTTAACTGTATCATACTTCGACTAAGAACTGCCAACATTATTTTCATTTTCTTAAAGCATATTTTTATTGGCTGCTCTCTTTATGTATGATTACAAGATTCAAACCTTAACTAAATGCTATCTAGATAGTGTTTTGGATAAATTTTATCCAATTTTATTTTGAATATGCGACATCTTCAAAAAGTTTGTGCAGCGCCCTTGAGGTGATTTTTCACAAAAACGGCGCTATATAAATCATCCAATTATTATTATTATTATTATCTATTGACTTTTCTGCATGTCTAGGGTGAATATTGTACAATGTATAAAATAAATGCAGATGTAAAAAATCCTTTGATTTTCCTAAATTAATAGGGGGAGTAGGGGGAGGCGGGGCTAGTTGTTACAAAAATGAAAAATATTTTTTATTGGAAGACCGTTTATTCATATGAACAAAATAACATGTATTTAAATTGTGCACACTTTTATCAACAACATAACATTTTTTTTCAATAAAAATATTGGCGAGAAAAAATATTAAAAAAATTAAATTAAACATAAAAAGAAATTGCTGTGTTGCACTGAAATCCGTTTCAGTGCAACACAAGCAGGAAAACCAAAAGAAACACACAACATCATTATACACCACTGTAATGACCTAACCACTTGTAATTGCAATAACTTAGAATGTGTCGATAGCATAAAATATCTAGGAATCATAATAGATAAATCTCTGAGATGGGAGGAACACATAGACTCTACCACCACAAAGATCAGAAAACTTACTCATCTTTTTATGTCTGTTAGAAATATTCTTTGCGTAAAAGATCTGAAACAAATGTACCATGCCATGTGTAATTCTTTGCTAGAATATGCATCCTTAGGATGGGGCGGCTGTTCGAAAACAATTCTTGATCCCTTAGCAAAAGCACAAAAATCGCTTCTAAGGGTCATCCTTAAGAAACCTTTCAGGTATCCCAGTGATCTATTATTTGAAGAGTTACGAGTTCTTGACGTACGGCAACTTTACATAAGAAAAACTATTCTACATACACAAAAACATCGACACCACTATTCATCCATTGATCATCTCCACAACACCCGTCATGCAAGGAGGAATCCAGTAGTTCCACCAAATACCAACACATCACATGCACAAAGACAATACTCTTACTTAGGGCCAAAATTGTTCAACCTCGTACCCGATGCATGGAAATTGAAAAGTGCAAGCACTCTGCGCAAATTTTTTTTTTTTTTTTTTTTTTTTTTTTTTTATTTAATATAGATATATAAGTTTACAGTGGGTTAATATAAATTACATATTGGTTCAGAAATTCTTTAAAATTGCAGTCTCACCAAAGAAGAAGCTAGTTCTTGTGCTTGATGAGCGAGTTACACTAATTATGACAGAAATAGAATGACATTATGCAATAGGTAAGTATATAAGGGAACAATTGAAACTTCTGGATCATCTATATGTGAAGATGTACATACAATGGGATATAGTTACATACTAAAATATTGTGCACTTTAGAGAAATTAGAAAAATCTAAATTAAATAGAAATAAATATAGATTGCCAATAAATAGAAAGAAAGAGAAAAACAGGTAATTATTTAATGGGTTAGCAATTGGCTTCTGGACATGGGGAGACTCGAGAGCGAACACATGCTCACACAAACTCACTTACCTAATAATATGTACTATCAGGTTTACGTTAATCCATAAGAATCTTATAAGTACTCATCTAATTAGCTGGTATAATATAGGTTGTATAATATTATCTTTATTTTTTTATATTGTTATCTTCAAACTAAAAGTTACTAGGTTACAAAAATAGGTACAAAAATATTTTAAAAGTTGTAGTATTGATAAAATTAAATTATGAGTAAAATATTATGTACTATCAAAAATTGTAACACAGAGGCTATTTTTGTACATTAGAGGAATCAGAAAGTTACTTTTTATTAATTTCTAAAAATGATATAATTTTTTTTTTTTCTATGCCCCTGATAACTTATATCCCTTTTTGTTAATATTTACAGACTTTTAAATCAACAACCATTTCATCAAATTATTATAATATTTAAAAACATTTTTTTTTTAGAAAACATAGGATAGATACGAAATTGTTAAATTAAAAAAGAGAGGTTGTCTTTACTCAAACCTATTATATTTTCTTAAAAACACATTCGAACTTTCGGATAGGAATACATCGAAGAAAGATTTAGTTTTTATTTTTCTGTTTCACAAACCAATGAGTTCATATTTTTTTTTTCTTTGTAGCTTTAATATATTATCATTCAAATTTTTTGTACTTGGTAACTCTTCTCAGTAGCTTTTTACTATTAATATTAAATTTAATTGTTTTATTGCTTTTTAATCTTGCACTTGACTGTAGCTTCAACAAATACAAATGTATTCAGCACTTATGCCCTCATTCATTTACTAGTATTTAAGTTCTACAAAAACAACGTAACTACCTAATGTGAACTAAACCAGGCAATTCGACTGTCCTAAAACGGGAAATCTCTTAGTTGGACAGTCAAAGTTTTCTTATAATGTGTATGTATTTTTGTTCAAATAAATAAATAAATAAATAAATTGTAACAACATGCCCCTCAGTGGGGCAAGTTGTTACATGGCGGGGGCACATTGTTACAAACAAAAAAATAAATGAAATATAATTATGTAATAATAAATAAACTATGTAAAAGATACCTCTATGTTCTAATCGTTATTATTATGTGCGTGTATGTACCTACCTATTACTTTTAAATTAGAATGCTACCAAGCAGCAGTTAATCTTTTGTTTTAATTGGATATTTTATTTTATTCTATCACTCCTCTTTTTTATTCATATTTATACAAAATATATATGTATGCTTATAATATGTAATGCAAACTTCATTTATAAGTAAACATATCTATAATTTTGATAACTATGCAAGCAAACAACAATAATCATGTATTAATTGTTTATTTTATTTTATTGTTTCTGTTTTCCTTATAGTTCTCATTAGTAGGACAAATGTTCATTTAATCATTTACGTTTAAGTATATAAATATATATTTCCTTTTATTTATTATTATTATCATTTCCGTGGGACACCATGGTCGGCTTATAAACACGTGTCCACCATAGACATGCACACAAAAATTTGCTCTGGTGTGTGATTTATCGATTATGTAACAATGTGCCCCCATAACAATGTGCCCCCGTAACAACGTGCCCCCGTAACAACGTGCCCCGTAGCAACGTGCCCCGCCTTCCCCTACTGCAGTACTGCACGAAGCGATGTCTTAAAAATAAAAAAAATATTTTATCCATGCTTTAATTTAGAATTTCTTTAAAAACTCTTTTAAACTCCTTAACCCGTCTAATCACAGGAGACCCAAGTTGTCCCAAAACATCATATGCCGTTATAATAACAGGAGACCCAGATTGTCCCAGAGCGACCGTGCATTATTAAAAGTTAGATATCTCTCTTCCTGTTGTTCAAACATTTGTAATTTCTTTTATGTTAGAAAGCGAAAAAAATGATGCTTCTTATTGCCATAGAAATATACGAGCTATGTTGGTTAGATATTTTACAAACCCGATCGTAAGTGACGATTTTATTTTGTGCCAATTTGTGACGTAGCAAACACTTAATTTTAAAATAAAATTGTATGAATGTCATAAAAAGTGAGGTGACAGTTTTATTACAATTTTTCTTAAAAAAATGAATCTATATTTAAAATTTACGGTTTATTTTATTTAACGTACTTTTTTAAGGAATCCCCAGAAACGTATTTTTAAGCCAATTTTCATTTTCAATATCAAAATTTTAATATTTAAAAACAAAAATGTTGATTTCTAATAAACACATCAGAAAGATTATTTTATCCAGATTTTAGAACAATGTTCGTTTTTGCAAAAAAATTAAAAAATAACCAATAAAAAGGAACATTTAAAATGCACGGGAAGAACCGGAAATTTTGCGCGCAAATCTTGACAGGCAAAAGTTCATAGATATTATTTTCTCATTATTCGAAGGGTTAAAATACAATAGTATAGTCACTATGGTAAAGTGGAAGGCAGAAGAAACAGATAAAGGTCACCAATACGCTGAAGTGAACAAGTATCAACATGAAAATTGGAGTAGGGGTTACAATCCTCAGCAATGAGGGACTTACTTAAGAAGAACAATCAATACTAGCAGTTTTGCTAGGCCCTGCAGGCAGCTTTGGCTTTGGCTTCGCCCAGTTTGAATGTTGGTGACAATTTTATAAATCCGATAGGAACTGGTTCCATAAACAGCCGGTCCCTCGGATCCACTGTGATCTGGTAACAGCTAGTCACCGGGACAAAGTAACCACTACAGGCAATGACGTCATATGTAATATATAGCCACATGATACTATTATTCACAACTGCTAGTTACAATAATAATCATTTTACTGTCAATCTTTCCATGTCCGGAGAGATACTCAAATTTACAAATAATCATCTACCAGGGGCGCTTCCTAGTGCGATCTGCTAACATAAGTGGCGCCATCCTTTGGCGAATTCTTAATTTCGAAATCGAATTACAAAAGTAGCTTTTTAAGTAATTTCAAGTACGATGATGGTATCAGATGGCGCGGCATCAGAGTTGCATTCTCAGCCGGATTCTTAAATTTGAACCGAACAGACGTTAACGTAATAATATTGTCCGATTGTTTGATTTCAGCATTTTTCAATCTGATTTTTTTTCGTTTTCTTATCGCATTCTTTCGACATTTACAATCAAAAGGTACAATCTTTCTTTACGTCTTTACTTTACATTAAAAAATTCTAATCAATATTAATATTATGATATCTGATAAACTCAACTCATTTTTACGCTGCAAGAACTAGGGCAAGTACAATATTATCACTGAAGTGTTAAAGCAATAGAAGTGTATTGTATGCTCATAGTAAGGTCAGTTATTTCTTACCTCAGGTGAGATTGAACACACATTTTCAAATATCAGTTGAACAGATAATCAATTTATTTTTTTTATTATTTATCTTTATTATTTTATTACTAACTAACTAACCATCACACCGTTTCCCGCAGGGGTAGGCAGAGAGGACGGACCGCCAAAAAACTCGATTTTGGCACACACTCCTTGCTTCATTCACATTCATACATCGTCTCATACATGCTCTTCTATTATTCTGACTCTTGACATCGCCCGACTCAAGTATCTGATTCACTTGGTCGTGCCATGTCTTCCTCGGGCGTCCCCATTCACATTTGCGACTTCGTCTACCATTCACGTTTGCATCATATATTCTCGCGCCAATGGCGTTCAGTCCTCCATTAATGGAGTTACCGGCATTTACCCTTCTTTTGATATCTCTATCAGTCTTCCCATCTCTCGTAAACATACTTCCCAAATACACAAACTCATCCACCTGCTCCAAGTATTCGTCATTCACAACTATGTTGCACATTGTTTTCGTACTCTCTCTTTCAAGTACCATTACTTTAGACTTACTTACATTCATCATTAACTCATTCTTCATACATACTTCGTTTATCCTAGACATGAGCGACTGTAGATCTTCCGTACTGTTAGAAATCAGCACCGCATCATCAGTATACAACAGGCAACAGACTTCCAGATCACTCAATTTCACGCCCAATCCCATCTCTTTCAATTCTTGTATAGATTGAATAACAACGGTGACATTACGCAGCCTTGCTTAACACCTTTTGTGATGTCAAACCACCCCTTAAAATTGCCGTTCACCCTAATACATGCAACGCTTTCCTCGTACAGAGACGCAAATGCGTGTATGAGATTCGTATTCACTCCGTACTTGAACAACACCTTCCACAGCTTTTTCCTGTCAACTCGGTCGTATGCTTTTTGTAAATCTACAAAGGCACAGAAGAGTTTCTGGTTTTTTGCAAGAAACTTCTCAGTGAGCATACGTAACGAGAAAATCTGGTCTGTGCACCCCCTTCCACTCATAAAAGCACCTTGCACATCCCAAACTTTATGTATTTTATTACAATTATTGATATACCACGCCTGTCTCACTAGGAACTCCTGTGTTGAGAGCATACGTAATTTAAGAAGTTTATAACAAAAACACAAATAATAAACAATTTTAAGTTTAAAGTAAAAGACAATCAGCATCATACTTTTAGAAATGCATACTTATACATACATTGGCCTGTATCGTATCTAAGCATCGATATAATAGCTATATTTTAGCCATCCCATACTGAATTTCAATCCAAAACTAATAACACCACCTGTAATTTCATAATACAACTAACTATCCATCGAATTCTGTCGCATCTCTTGCACGGTGAAGTTGTTTTGCTAGGAAGAAATTAAATTTTTTATCAAATGTTTCTTTTCTCGATGCAGTAACTCGAATCTACCTATATAGCACTTGACCGCAGCATCCTGGAATATAGCTCCATTATTTGGGCCCCTTCTGAACAAAACCATATTCTAGAAATAGAAAAAGTACAAAAAAGGTTTATGCGATACCTGTACATGAGGGAATATACATATGACCCATTCCTGTATCCATCGTTGTTCTTAACAGGAATGCTCGATCTTAATACCTTAGAAGCCTGCCAAAAAATATTTTTACCTAAATATTTTTTTAAGCTAATCTCTGGTACTATCCGCCTATGTTGAAAGAGATTAACTTTTATGTCCCTAACGCATTTACTCATGGAAGATCCCACGCACTTTTTTTATGCTCCGAAAGTGAGAACTTCTGCTTATCAGAATGCGCCATTAAACAGAGCAACTCAACTGCTTAACGATTCTGCATTGAGCATCGACATCTTCAATGTGACCTACAGAGAGTTCAGTAACTATCTTTTGACATACGTCACAACATAGTAAAACTGCCCCCATACACACTTTTTGTAATCTTCTCCATAATATTTTGGTGAACAACTGTTTTATGGAGAACCTAAAAAAATAAATAAGTAAATATATAAATGTGTATATTTTTTTAAGTATTCATATAACTGATTAAATTGAACTGCCTCCATTTTGATTTTCAAAAATGATTTTTACATAAAGCTAGTGATTCCATTGCTGCGAACTTGCTGGAAAATAAATTAGCTCTACACAGACCAACAAAAGGTAAAAACCAATGCTTCGTTTGATCTTTTGACTGAGATAATGCTCTTTGTTTTTGATAAATGTTTTTGTAAACCAATATTTTTGGTTCTGGTGTCATGTTTAATTTCTAAGCCACACGCAATTTTTGCAGTTTTCTCTCAAGTCGGTACAGATACTATACCTTCTAGGAATTTTCTATTCAGTGGTTATTATTTAGATTTTTTTTACATTATTTTTTTTTATCTTGCTTGTCTGCAATCAGTTATACAGGCATCCATCACCTTATTTTTCCATTCAAAAAACTCTACATCATAAATTTAACACCAGAAGCAAAGACATACAACATTAGTAAAGGTAAATTTTCGTTTAGTTTTCTTACGACGGGTTATTAATATTCAAGTTCTATGAAAGTTCTAATCAAGAACTACGAAACAACCGTCCCATGATAAAATAGTAAAAGAACTTAAATATAACTTTCCCAGAACTTGAATTTTAACTTTCAAGTTTGATGAATTGTTCAAATTCTGTGAAATAACCCATCCTCTAGTTGGGTTATTTCGAATACTCGTCACGTTTGATAGACATCCAATCATCGTAACATTTATAATGTTTCAATTTATTTAAAAAACTAAACAAAAATACGTTTTTTGGAGTACAAGTTAGAAGCCATTGTGATCTAGGAAGTTTTTTTAATTAAACTCTTGATTCCTGGGCATTTCATGGGTTTAAGTATTCTGTAAAATGTATTATTTTATTATATCAAAACCAAAAATATGGCATACGCAATTTTAATTGGAATTGCAAATAAAATTCTTATGTCACTTTATATAATGTTGCATCAGTTTAATTCAAATTTGTCTACTAAGGCCTGTGTGGCATCCAAAACTGCTTACGAGTTACAGCTTCAGGCGCAGTTCAATGGCCTGTAAATACTAAAATGTAGTTTGCTAGAATCGGGTGATAGTATGTGTTGGAAAAAACAAGGGTTGCAAGGAAAAAGGAATGACCGAATTTCGGTAAAATTGATCTAACATTTTCAAATGATTTCATTAATCTGTCTACAGTGGAGGTTCCCAAACTTTTTTTTCTCGTAGACCACTTTCAAAATTTTACTGGTCACGGTAAACACCCTGCTGGTATATTTCTACCATATTCCCAAAACTCAACAAGCGTGTACTGAAAATTGAATGGCGAGGTGTGGTCTGTCATAATGGAGCAGTAACGGATCTACGACTTTTTCAAACGGGGGCAAAATGGACCAGTATTCGAGATTATATTTGCTATGCATGACGTAGAAGGCGTAATGGGATATGGGACGGGGGAAGGGATAGGGTATGGGTATGTTCCCATCCCAATACAGTACACCCATATCCCATTATGCCTCCCCCTTTGCCTAGCTGGGTGTTTTAAAATCTCATGCATAACCGGCACAACAAAGTACGCCAGTCGCTCTGTCATGGAGGGGGCGTAATGGGATATGAGACAGAGGGGTGGTCCCAATCGAAACCAGTTTGTGCACCCCCACTTACAACTTGTGAACCCCCATTTCTTTATCACGCATACGTGGACCCCCGTCGGGTCTCCCATGGACCCCTAGGGTCCACCTGGATCACTTTGGGAATCACTGGTCTACAGCCTAGTAGCCGAAGAGAACGTAAATTTACAACATTTCAAATTATTATAGAGCATACTTTTTTGTGAATTCCAAATAAAAATGCCAATTATCCGGAGCTGGTGGAACTAAGACATCCCCAATAAGGGTACCTACTTTTTTAGGCTAAATGGATAAAGATGGAGAAGAGGAAGGTTTAGACCTTCACATCTGGTCATCAAGCACGGCTAAGGCCATTTCAAGCTACGTTTTGATTCTGAATGGTGGTTTTTGGTTGGTTGGTGGTGATTAACCACTCAACCACGGAGGTTGACACTTCTAGGGATTATAAATTCGATGGCGCTTATTTACTCAGTAGTGTTATTAACCTGACATAATAAACATAAATATCTTATCCTATTAAACAATTATATAAGTCAGCTGTATCTGAGTCAGTGTATTTATGTTAAATGATATAACAATAATAATATTATTATGACACTATACTTCTCCTTATCAGAAA
This sequence comes from Glyphotaelius pellucidus, assembly GCA_936435175.1. Lineage (NCBI taxonomy): Eukaryota > Metazoa > Arthropoda > Insecta > Trichoptera > Limnephilidae > Glyphotaelius > Glyphotaelius pellucidus. The sequence goes on along the minus strand of OW386558.1, from coordinate 23,769,882 downwards.
GTTATTGTATATACATATTCAGAATATTAATCATTTGTAGCATTTTTAGTCAGTTTGTGATTTAAATTTGTGGTGAACACACTGGACAAAGTTAGTATACTATAAATATTTTATTTCTTCGTTGTCAATTCTTTTTTTCTTGTTGTCATTATTGCATTCCTGTCTGCTGTATATTAAAATGTCACTGCCGAGATAATATATAATCCTCGTAAGTCAAAATGTTCAATTTGTCATTAGAAATTATAAAAATTACAGTTTTTCAAAAACATTCCCAAATTTAAATCCTTAGTTTTAATGAAAGTAATCTTATCTTAATATATATATTTCTTCTGTCCGTTTGTATGTCACTGAACTACTCCTAAACGGCTGGACCGATTTTGATGAAATTTTTTGTGTGGGTTCAAGGGGATTCGAGAATGGTTTAGATTCACAATTTGGTCCACTGGAAAATGTTCTTTAAATTATTTTTTTTATTTCTAAGGAGTTGTTGATTTTGGAATGTTTTGGAATGGCAGACTGCGCTACCATCGCAGTATCGAATATTCAATATTATTCTATTCTAATTTTAGTTTGTCCCGACAGTTGTGTACAGGACGACGTCTGTCGGGTCCGCTATAAATAAATAAAATAAATTGTGGAACATTCCACAACACTCTCGAATGTTGTCCTGAGCGAAACCAGGTAACCCAGCTAGTATATATATGTTTTTAATGAAAAAAATTACTTCTCCAAATAACTGATTCCTAAATTATTTTTTTTTCAAAGTTGTGCTATTTTTATTTAATAAACCATCGATTTTTTGTTCTTCCTGTAAACCTGTGTAAAATTAGGTGTTGTAATGTGAGCGACAATATATATATATTTTTAAATAATTATTATTAAATTATCGAAGAAAGCAAACACTTTGTGGCTTGACATTTTACAGAATGAAACAAGTTCTTTGTTTAAAACCACTTTATTTAAATTTATATTCGTCGACCGGTTTCGGTCGACGAATACAATGAAGAAGAAGGTTGAGTTCGACCGAAACCGGTCGACGAATATAAATTTCAATAAAGTGGTTTTAAACAAAGAATTTGTTTCATTCTGTAATTATTATTATAATATCAGTACCAATTATTTTTTACTTAACTTTGTATAAAAAGTGCGGTGATTTGTCAAAACATTTGTTTGTCGATTCAAACCATGGCGCATGTGTAGTTAAAAGAAATTCGAAAAAAAATTCATGTTTTTTGAGATACGCGGTGTTGTAATGTGAAGATTAAATATATTTTGGTACTTTAGCAAGCTGATGCTTTGATCGGAATCACAATGTGTGATCTATCCTCTCTGCCCGCCTCTACGGGGACTGAAAACGTTGAAACCCCACCGTGGGAAGGAATTCGTTACTGCAACCAATGGAGAATATATGAGCATTTTAATAATAGGTAATTAGACTTAATCACTTGCTTTTGTATCTGTGAATGTTCATTTGATTGTTGTTTTATTTTTCCAAAAAAAAAAAAATGTTGTAATTTACTCATGTCGATCGATAAAAACTTTTATCAATACAATATTGATCAAATCCGTCATCCATGGTTTAAGGTGGGATTAGGGGGTTTATGCGAACAGTCTGCAATTGATTCCAATCGACATATTACATTTATCGGTGTAATCTTCAAAAGTTAATCCAGCTGTGGACACCAACATACAGACGCCAGTGACACTTCCTCTGCTTCTATCTATGCCAGTGTCTCTCCAAATTGGAGTGCTCAGTTTGGTCAAAACAACATGATCAAAGTTCCTTAACCTCTCCACGAATATGGCCGACACGGTTCGGCGAAGCGAAAAAATGCTCAAAAGAGTATGGCCGAAATGTTTCGTCCGCAGCTATTATTCAAATGCCGTCATATTTAATGAAAATATTTGGCTTATAGTGGCATCTATGGACACTTTCGCGTAGTTTGTCGAAGTTTTGGAACACATACCTACAATACCGACTTCACAGTTTTAGTTTAAAAATTATTTTTGCGTCATTCAGTCATGGCAGTCGTCAGAGGAAGGAAGCAGTTTTTTTGTATGGACATGTTTTTTTTTCGATGTTGATTTATTTTCGTGAATTGATGTTGATGATGTTTTAATTCAAAATATAACATTATTTTTGTTAATATTCGTATCAAAATGAATATCGGACTACTAACGCCATCTATTTACAGGAATGTAAAACCTTTATTACTAATAAAGTCAGTCGGTTGCGAACAGTAAAACGTGTTTCAATAACAATTTTTAGTTAAAATCTAATAATTTATAAAAAAATATTTAAAAAATGAACCAAGTAGTCCTAGACTCAAGTATTTTTTTTTTTTAAGTGGATTTGCGAAGTTTGAAGAGGTCAAGTATGTATTTTTCATTAAAAAACTGCAACTTTGCATGTTGTGAATATTTATGAAATTCCAAAGTTAATGATTTGTGGCTTTCTATTAACATTTCCCACCTGCATTTCTCTACGACCAAAGGTAGGCTTTGTGTAGTTTTTCAGGGAGTATGAATTATGTGTTGAATATTTCAAAATTGCCATTTTATTGTCATCTTGATTATTAGGGGCAACTGAATAAAATCACCAACAAGTTCATATCTTTTCATTATTTGTTTTTGGGGTGTTATGCCGTGTTACGCTACCTCCTTCTTTAGCCAACGTTTCAGACAGCGTTACAGTGTCCATCATCAGGGCAGATGATGGACAGCAATGCTGTGCTAGAATATGTGCTATGACATAGTTCTGCCGTATGGTATTTTGAACAAGTCATTTTGACGACTACCGCTGAAGTTTCCAAGCATAGGAATGGGCTATCAATACAATTATGAATTATGTTAAAACTAACTATTGCAAGATTTGTATAACGTCTAGTTTCTAGACTAAATCTATTTGTTGCCTCAATTAAATCTATACGGTGCATGAACCTCGGATAAGTTCTATGTGTTCGCAAATAGACATATCTGAGGAATTTTTTCTGGATTGTACCAGCATATTTATGCACAGTTGAGTAACGTAGCTACAACGGTATGTACATTCAAAGCATATTTGTTACGGCAAATCTTCATCAATGCACGCCTTGAACATGTTGTGACTTGTTTGCAGCACCGTGACTTTTGCTTGATGTGTATTGCTCAGTTTTTTTTTTTTTTTAAGAAAATAAACAGCTTTACGAATAACCCAACAATGTTTGAAAATCTCCTACTACCACCACACTAAGCGAAAATGTTGCTTGTGTCGTGATGGAGGACTTGCCAGCCGAGGAATAGAACACGCGACGCCAGGGTAGGATCCACTCAGCCACAGATCGTTTTGATTGTGAATGCGTATTGCTGTCGCATCGTACAACGCATATCTACACATGTCGCAATGGCTTCGGTCAGTGGCATTACTCTATACTCTGACAAATTCGATTCTCCGACTCTTTGGTCGGATTACTGCGGGTCAACTGTATTTGGTTTAGTGCGGAGTCCACACACCACTAGCATACTCCTGCTTACTTCTTATGATGCCATCGAACATGGCTATCATTGCATCTGTGTCATTATTGTTTACATGTTCTGAAGATAAATCCCAGGAGTTTGTAGCATACTAGAGTGAGCCGTGATATGTTTTCCGAGAATGTTTTACTAACAGCTTGAGTCAAAGGCAACCGTAGTATTCTACACATTCAACGTTATCGGGAGATTTAGCATATTTAATTATCATTGCAGTTAAAAATACAAGATTTTTCTCATTTCTTGTATTATATTGGTACTGTTATATTGAATGTTGTGCTATGATTGTGAAATTTAACCCACCTTACAGAAATGGCCTTTCAGCTACTGTAAGAAACATTGATAAACTAATTGAAGTATCTAATTAATCAACTTTGTAATTAATTGTTACAGAATGTCGTCACCAGACGAATTTTACCTCACGAGGGAGACCCTCACAGAGGTGTCAAGCCTCAACAGTCCAGATTACGATGGAGTTCTCCTCATCACATATCCTGAGGATGTGAAGATCAAGGCACCTGCACTGCTGGTGAAGAAAGTGGAAGAAGCACTTTTACTGGACAGTGGACTTAAAACTGTAAGTTGAAGAAAATATTTAGTTTGCCCATTTAGTAAGTTAAGGAATAAGGACTTAGCTTTTTGATTTTCCGTTTATTAAGTTAAGAAATAAGGACTTAGCTTGTTGATTTCCCATTTAGTAAGTTGAGGAATAAGGACTTAGCTTGTTGATTTCCCCATTTAGTAAGTTAAGGAATAAGGACTTAGCTTGTTGATTTCCCATTTGGTAAGTTGAGGAATAGGGACTTAGCTTGTTGATTTCCCATTTAGGTTACGGAATAAGGACTTAGCTTGTTGATTTCCCATTTAGTAAGTTAAGGAATAAGGACTTAGCTTGTTGATTTCCCATTTAGTAAGTTAAGGAATAAAGACTTTGCTTGCTGAGGATTGAACTCGCGATTAATGTATGGGAATCCAACTCTTTGGACCACTTCAGCAACTAACTCTCTTCTTCTTGTGTAAAGTGAACTTAATGTTGAAACATTATTCTCCGCCTTAGAAGCCTCCGTAGTCGACTAGGCCTTGACTAGCAATCCGGAGGTTGCAGGTTCAAATCACGGCGAGTGCAAATAAATTTTATTTGATTAACTTGTGCTGGTTCCATTACAGTTGATCTCCCAGCTTACTTATGTACAATATGCAGTCAGTTTAGGGAAAGTACGGTGTACCTACTTATACAAAATATAACTAAGTGTCCCTTGAAGGGATGTGCAGAGAGTATTTTCATTCAAAAGCATCAAGGAAAAACTACTTGTCTGTATACTGTACATACCAGCATACAAGTACAAAAAATCAACACTGGAAATAAATTCATTTGATATCCATACAAACTTATTAATAAAAGTTTTTTCGAATTTTTGATTTTATGTTAGGAATTGGTAGATAACGCACATAAAATTATAATTTTATAAAAATATAACTTCGGGGGCCAACTGTCGTGGGATCAACTGTTGGGTCACCTTTGTGTTATTTCTCATTAGAAATAATAAAATGTATATTTGCTGCACTTTCATTATCGCCCTCTTGAAAGACCACCATTCAGAATTGAAACTTTGCTTGCTTGGCTTTGGTGACCAGATCTGAATAGCCTGGGACTTCCCCACTTTCCTCTTTCACATCTCCTTCCTTCGTTACTATCTTCAGCCTTACAACACACCCCAATTGAGGATACCATAGTCTCACTGGCTCCAGTTAATAGTGAGCAGTCGGGACTCTAGTACGGTATTCCCAAATGAGTTTAAAAGGCTTTAAGCACTATTTATTCACTGTACCAATAAATATTTTTTTCTTTAACAAAATTGTACTTTCATTATTTCAGGTTATAGCAGTTATTCAAAACGAACAAGTCTCGGGAAACAGGCTGGTCATCTCTCCCACGGGACCTATTTCACCATACGATGACGTGAGGTAAAGGTTCATTTTTTTCAAAACTAGTACATAAAGCATCCAATTATATTGGACAAATTATAATTTCCTAACTACAAAGTATAAATTTCAATTTGGGTATGAGTGGTAGCGCCCCAGATCATCCCAAGTACTTTGCTACGTTTGGTAGCTTAGCAGGGGTGCCCGAGTTCGTGGGGTGAGGTTTGTCCGGTTCTTGGCGGCGGAAGCGTCTGCCAACTGCATCGCAGGGCCGGATCGGGAGAGACTGGTTGTGGGCGATCTTTTGATCTCTCCAGCAGGTCTCTCTGGGAACATCGCCTTGCATTCCGGTGGGAGAGTTGCATTCATACATCTGTTACATCATACCTTTTTCCTGCTCTCTTTCACTTCATTCCCAAATAAGGCAAGGGGGGAATTATTTTCTTCAGAGCCTCCTGTGTGAAGCTAATGTAAAAAAAAAAGAAATCTGTTTGTATGAATCAATAAAAACTCATATTAAAATTAAGAAGAATCATTCTTTACAACATTTATCGAAGAAAATTTAGTTTGTCTTACTAGAGAGCAATTTGTCACTCAAATGGGGTCGATAAACCTCTTTTTTTTTTATAAAAGACGGAGACGGTTTACACGTAGTTCCCGCGAGCACTTAGGCCATAGGCCCATTGTGCTATCTCCCATTTTACCTCAATCCCTTAATAACAACCTAGTCCCTTTAATAAAGTTCACCAGGGTTGTCATCGGATATGTGGCTATGTCTTCTGGTTCAACTGTGTGTCTCCCCAGGTATCTGAGCCTAGTTCCCACCAGGGCAGGACATTGGCACCATAAGTGAATTGGAGTCTCTTCGTCCTCTTCACATTTCCTGCATCTATTGGTGTTTTCCACTCCCAATATCTGCATGTGTCTCCTGAGATGGCAGTGTCCCGTTAGTAGTCCTAATAGTTCCCTCAGCGAGTTTCTGTCCATATTGAGTATTTTCCTGGTTCGTCTAGGGTCTGGTCCTTTTATGAGTACTTTAGATTGTCTCATTCCAGGTGCCCTCTCCCATTCTTTACAGTGCTGGGATTCGACCCACCTATGTAGTTTTGTGTGGCAAATCCTTTCAGTAGTTTTTGATTTTATCACGAACAGACAGACAGGAGCGCCGGAGGACTTTAATTTATAATAGGTAGAGATAATCTTTGAAATTTATGTACAAAGTATGGGGAAGTGCTTCTGACCACTGAGCTAATGCGACCATATGAACTTATGTCATTTTTAACAGTATCATACTTCGACTGAGAGCCAGAAACTTTTCAGAAGAATCATTTTCATTTTATGAATGTATTTTTTTTTTACTGTTATCATGTGATTATCAATGTATGATTGCATTTTTTTGGCTGCTCTCTTGTATGACTTTCTACTTATGATTGCAATATTCTACTCGAATTAAATTGCAATCTAGATAGTGTCTTAGATAAATGTATCAATTTTTATTTTAGTGTGTGTTATCTATTGACTTTTTTACAAGTATGTTTTAAGTCAACAATATTTTTATAGAAGAATAACTTAATAAGTCAGGTACACCTCATACGTGATACATATTTCTGGTAATGTTATATTATCATGAAAATGAGCTTATGGGTCCGAGTGGTTAACCAGAATTAGCTCAGTGGTCAAAGTGCCTCCCCGGCAAGGAAGAGATCCTAGGATCAATTCCTGTATGCGACTAAATCTTTTTCTATCTTTTGTTTCAAATTTTTCACAATTTTTGTTTCACAATTTGAGGTTTTACTCGTGTTATTCTGCTATAAAAATATTGAATATTCATAGTATTTAAATCTCTAGTAACTACCAGCAATATAATATAATTAATAGTCTGCTATGTATGAGCATCTCCTATCCTTATCCTATATTCCTCTTCCTCTCTCCTTTACCTACTTATTAGTTTTAAGACATAATAAAACTCGTACATATACACGTCTAAAGCCTCGATTACATAGAGCGAGTTTACAAGCTACTAGCCGGTAAGTTTAAAAGCGGGTGAATCGGCGAGTGAGATTATCATGATGACACACAAAACTGTCAACTCCACACTAGCCAACAACGACTCCCGCCCGAACAGATCCAGATGACAGGCGAAATCAGCTGTTGGTGGGCCGCCATCTTTTGGCAAACACTAGCAGGTAGCGAGTAAAGTTGACCACCTTTCAACTTTTTTCGTAGATTGTCCACAATCTGCTGGTTAGCAAGTAATACGATGACACTGAGCGAGTTTACTAACAGATAATGATAGTAGCTCGTAAACTCCTTCAATGTCATTGAGGCTTTAGTAACTTCAGCATAAGAAACTTTTTTGTTTTAACCACTCGGATCCAATCTTGTTTTCACGATAATTTAATATTACCAGACATATGTACGATGTTTGAGGCATACCTGATTTATTAACCTTATTAAAACTCACACATATAAAAATAGCTTTGTATCATACGCGCCGTTTGTTTTTAACAAAATAAAATAAATACCAAGGTGCCTTAAAGTTTTATCACATTCAACAAAGATTATTATATGCTAGCTTGCATTATTAACACATTGTATTCGGGAGCTTTGAACAATAGACTATAGCCTTTAGCGGGTGTTTTTCGCGATTAGCGCAAAAATATATCGATTTCTTAAAATTGACACAATTTCTAAACCAAATAATATTTTCGATTGAAATTTTCAAAAAAATCATATATGACATTTGATCATCAAAATAAATTATAATTGCTTTGATTACACATTCGGTTGTCACTTTTCCTTACTAAACTTTGGCAATATTATATAACTGTACATAATAAAACAAAATACAAAAAAATACGAAAGACATTTTTGTAGGGATAACGTCCTATACAATGCTAAACAAAACAGTGCGAGCGGTATGAAAAATAGTCCAATACGTGAAATGACTCAAACTAAACTGGAGATTGAGATCGCATAAAAACTCTAGATTTCTGGCGACGCCTTTACAAGCGGCACACTAGCCAATCCGGACAAGGCATCTCAAATAACATCGACAGACTGTCGCCTAGCACCCAGGTAGCAAATTACCCTTCAAGGCATTTTATTGTTTCCCGCCAAAAACCGACAGTCGACAAAAACGGCATTTGCCGTGTCCCACAGTTGACCGACAGTCCGCGAAAAACGGCAAATGCCGTGTCCCGATGACAATGTGTTAAGGTGGATTATATACTATTTTCATAAATATATTAACCCATTATCTGTTAAAACAGTGCAATTTTCAAAAACATTGTTTTGCAAAAAAACAAGTATCTTATTACAAAAATAGAATCAGCTGGCGCTGTCGACAATCAAGAAATTAATACGGCGTACAATCAGCAATGTGGAAAACAATAGACCATTCATTTATACTAACATCACTGTAGAAAAATAATACATCCAACTTCTGACATTCTCCTTACATTGAAGTGACAACACGCTACACTAGGGCCTCTAGCGGCCCACATTGTTGAATGTTGCCAGTATTTTGAAAAAGCTCTGTTTATTAACAAGGTAGGTACCTAGGAACTTTCTTGTAATATTTTACTACTTATTTGAATGTGTTCTACATTTAAATTGTGGTCATTATTGTTTTATAAGCATTAGCAAATATGGTGCAAATGCTTATAAAACAATAATAACTACAATTTAAATGTAGAACACATTCAAATAAGAAGTAAAATATTACAAGAAAGTTCCTAGGTACCTACCCAGAATAAAATAATTTATTAACTTTTTTCTGTGGTTTTCCAGGAGTCTGTACGAGGCAGCCAAGAAAGGAGTGAATCGTGCTCTGAAGGCTGGCATCAAGAAGCCTCTTCTGGTTTTACAAGATGTTCCCGAATTCGAAGACAGTGCCCTGGTCCTGCTTCTCGGAGTTCTGGATGCTTTATATGTCGTGAGTGTTGCTACATTAAAAAATATGTTACCACAATTTTATTTTTATTAAGTTCTTTGAAATTGTTACTAGAATTTTATTTTTTTTACATGAGCTCCACACAGGAGGTCCTGAGGAAAATAATTTCCCTCTGGGCCTATGTCATCGGGGATGCTGTGTGAAGGGTTTTTTTAAGGAAAATGAGGAGAAGAGAGTTCTGGGAAGGAAAAGGGTTTAAAGAGGTGGGTAGGAATCTGGCATTCATTGTGTCCTGGTCATCCGCCTTCAAGACCTAGACAAACTGCACCTATGGCAGAGGTGTTGGTTATCAAACATAAGGTTGGTTGTGAAACACTTGGAGTGACCTATGGCAGAGGTGTTGGTTATCCAATAAAGGTTCCTGGGGCGGCGGTACCCATTCCCGCCTCCCAAATTGTAATTCTACTTTAAGAAAACAAAGTTGGACACAGTTGTTAACTTTGCTGGCAACCAAAGGAGGAACCAACAAACGAAAGACCTGTTTTTTCAAAGGGTGGTTTTTTTATACTCGCAAAATATACACTATTGACACTTCCAATTGCAAAGTTAACCATGTCAAGCTGTGCAATAATTTGTTGATAAATTTTTACTTTTTGATCTTCTTTCCAACTTTTTATTTGCCATAATGCTTCTTTTGCTATGGCCATCTAGAAATTACATGTACATTCAAGTTCCTTTTTTGTGTTAAGTTATTGCGTTATTTTATATGTTTTGTTATTTCTTTCTTTTTGTATTATTCTTATATTACTTAGATACTGTTAACGGTTTAACCTCTTCCCCAATTCTGATTGTCGGGTGTACCGCAAGGATCGCCCCTTGAACCCTTACTTTTTTGTTTAATAAATTTATCGACCTGCATGTAAACTGCGCTATGATTTTTCTCTGTCTACTGACGACCTTAAGTTATATATTGAAATTAAATCTATAGAAGATTATGAACTCTTACAACAAGATCTTAACATCTTATCTTCATGGTTTATTGACAATGAAATGTAATTAAATATAGCTAAGTGCCAAGTTATAAATTTCACTAAGAACTCCAATAAAACTATATTCGTGTAGCGTATGTGGTCACAATTTGAAAAAATTTTAATCAAACGATAAACTAACCTTCAATCAACACATTGAATACATTGTAAGAAAATCAAATAAATTACTAGGTTTTATTGTAAGATCAACTAAACTGTTCAAGAACTCCAAAAGTCTAATAAGGTGAGTTGGGGTAAGACCGTGTGCTTTTTTGATGAGATGAATTTTTTTGATCATTGGTCCACTTTGGAATTTTTAAATGAAGAATTCATGGTGCTCCCGCAAAGTTTTTAATTTTATTATATTACCTTTAGCTCTTAACTACGTGAGTAAATTTTTATTTATCGAGTTATCCACAGTAAAACACCCAAAAACTGCCAATCAAAACTTCCTGTAAATTATTTTTCAATGTGGGGTAATATAGGAAATTTTTGGGGTAAGACCGGCATTCATTCTAAAATTGCAATTTAGCATATCTAAAAATAATACACAATGAATTTGAAATCAATTCAACAGCTTACCTGGATCCGTAGATTTTTATGAAGGGTGTAAGATCGATTATCTCACAATTTTCCTCGAAATTTCACCTGTTTAAAAAACGCGCTTGACAACCTAACACTTTAGCTTCCTAGAGCTGACCAAAGGGGGTGCGACGCGTAATGAAATAGTGCTCCTCAAGAGGTATTGGCGCATATTATAGGTTGCTACAATACCGCGAAAATCGAGTTTTTCGATCTTCCCCCAAATCCGGATTTACCCCAACTCACCCTATGTAATTCTTTTCAATTTCTTGATCTGTAGTGTTGTTGAGAATGGGTCAACAGCTTGGAATCCACACGTTTCTAGACTTGAATCTCTTCAAAGAAAATTTATGCGATTTTATCTTATAAACCATATGTCTACCATCTAGTGGACAGTTATGAACAAAGACTTATACTATTTCAAATTAAAGAGTCTATTTACAAGATGAAACATAAATAATAATAATCAAATTGTAGTGTAGTAATTTCGTAAATGAAATGTTATTTCTTAACTTTTAATAATGTTTGCCATGCAATGAAACACTTTCTCACCAACGTGTGATGGCTTTTTGGCATTCATTTACACAATTTGGTTCAACACACACGCTTGTGTGACGCACGATAGTTTAATGCTAAATCTAACGGGCGGCAATTACTCTCTACAACATGTCTACAAGTTTTGTAATGTCATTGATTCCATGCAATCATTTTTATTTTGAAATTTATTTTGTTTTAGCCACTTCAAGTAAGAGACAGCGGTGTATCTACCAAGGTGGATAGACTGGGAGTGTTTGGTGATAACCTCAAGAGGGATGTGAGCAAGGTCATTAATATTGCTCTTTCTCTGGACCAAGCCAGGTTTGTGCTACAATTTTTTTTTTTAAATATTTCATCTTTTTATTGCTGAAATTAATATTATTTATAAGCTTTCCCATCTGCGATGTGTTTGTCCTAAATTCATTATTTTGTATTCATTTCAAGTTATAATTAAAAGAAATAGTTATGTTTAATACCAAAAAGCAATTCACACATTTTGATTTCTGGTTTTTAGTACAATTTGTTTGTGCTTGACTTCAGTTTGTTGTAAGATTCTTTCTCTTTGACTTCAACCTGTCATTCATAGATTTTTTATTGACTTCAGTAAGTGTCTTTGTTTAACTTCCACCTTCCATCATTTTACGTTCTTGTTATAAGTTTCTCATTATTTGACTTCAATTTGTTGTAAGTTTCTCATCGTTTGACTTCAATTTGTTATAAGTTTCTCATTGTTTGACTTTAATTTGTTATAAATTTATCATTGTTATAAGTTTCTTGTTGTTTGACTTCAGTTTGTTATAAGTTTCTCATTGTTTGACTTCAGTTTGTTATAAGTTTCTCATTGTTTGACTTCAGTTTGTTATAAGTTTCTCATTGTTTGACTTCAGTTTGATATAAGTTTCTTTTTGCTTGACTTTAACTCATTCATCGACTTGATTCAGGATCGTGGCTCGAGACATCGCCGGAGGGGACCCGGAGCGAATGTGCCCGCCCAATGTTGAGACTTACATTAAGAAGGCCTTCGCTGGTAAAAATGTGACCATCGATGTCATAGATGACCTCAAAGTGTTTGAAAAAGATTTCCCCCTTCTGGCAGCAGTCAACAGAGCTGCCAATGAGATTGAGCATCACAGAGGTGGGATATATGAATATATATCATTTTTTTATGTCTGCATAGCTCCCGTAAGCAGGCCATGGGCCCAATAAGCTATCTCTCGTGTGTCCTTTAGCACACAGAACACCAAAAAAAGAGTATTCTTTTGTACTTTATAGCACAAACTAATATGTAACGGACTCATAAAAATCTCCTTTTTGTATTACTGTGAGATTTATGATTTAAGCAGTATTCAAACGTTGCAAAACCACGCTACGTGTTTGCATTTAAAAGTTTCACATAGATACTTTCAAATAATTACAATATATTCCAAAAAGTCATTGACCGCCATTGCTTTCACGTTGCGAAAGATTTGCCAAATTTTGCGATTTTTTTATGAATTATTTTTAATGAGTTTTAAGTTTTTGAGACGCCCAGTAGGGTGGGTCACGACTGTATGGGGAAAAATTTTTTCTTGTTTTGATTTGTCTAATAGTGATAAAAGGATGTTAAATGGAGATATAAAATCAAGTAATTTTTTTAATAATATTTGAATATCATCTTCCTCCGGATTGACTTTGAAATTTCACATAATAAAGAAAAACCCACCCTTGTTAAATCTTAAAAAAATGTTAGATAAACCATTAAAAATTAACAATTTTTAATAAAATACTAAATAGAGGGAATATATTGATTTATTTATTAAAAAATACATTTGAATATAATTCAAATTATCTCAAGGCAGTGTATTCAAATACCAGCAAAATCCTTCTTACTCTCAAATTTTGGCATTATTTTGCGAGACTCAATTTTGGGACTTTTTGTAAATGATTTCATCAAAATATGCTACATTTGCTGCGGAAGATTACAAAAAATATGGTTTGGTAAAAAAATAAAATTTTAAAAAATATATTTAAATTTTCAAAACTTTGAAGTGAATCCGGAGGAAGAAGATCGTATCAGAAATTTGAAAAATTTTAAACACGTCGTTTTGAACCCATTTGGCACCCTTTTATCGCTCTTAGAATTTAAACATAACATTTTTTGTTAAATGACCCACCTTAACGCCCAGTCTACAATCTATAACATAATAATATCTACCTAGGACTAATTCAAATTTTAACATCTCAAAATTTTTTGAAATATTATTTTGTTTGGTGGGGTTTTGAGGGTATTGATGATGTGAATGTGTTGTGGGCAGGTCGCATCATCACCATCACGTACACGCCGAGCGACCCGGCGCAGATCACCGACACGGTGATGCTGGTGGGCAAGGGTGTTACCTACGACACGGGCGGCGTGGACGTCAAGTACGGAGGCAACATGGCCGGCATGTCTCGGGACAAGAGTGGCGCAGGAGCCGTGGCTGGCTTCATGAAGGTACCAACCAATCAATCTAATAACTAACTTTTATTTGATGCACAGGAGACCCTATCCTGTCAGTAGGTCAGAATATTTCTGCTTTTCAATAAAATTCAAATAAATAGAATATTTGTCAACAAATCTGAAAAATAAAAGGTGATGAAATACACTTTCATGTAATTTTTTAAATATAAAATTTTTTAATACAAACTTTAAAAAGTTTAAACAATGGATCACCTCACTTTTTCTAACTAAAATTACTGGTAATGAACCAAAAAAAAACATCCACATATTTTATTAGATATAAATAATTTTTATAAACTTTATCATCACCTCATTTTTTTGTCATTTCATTAAAATATAATTAATTAAAAATTCACCAAGTTTCATAATTTTTTTTCAAACAGCGGTTGAAAACTTTGGTTTCATAAAGGTGTACATTTTAATTATGTTCTGGTTAACTTTTAAATTTGAATACTTTTCACTATGGTAGTAAGGGAGACACAAAGCTTTCTAAGAGACCTACGTGTGTTGTTCCGGAAAACTAACAAATTAGCCTGAGGGGTTAATTCTATAAATTTATTCTGTAATAATTGTTTGTTCCAGGCCTGCCAACTCCTGGAGCCCCCACACGTGAAGGCGATAGCCGTGTTGGGAGTGGTGCGTAACTCCATCGGGGAGAACGCCTATGTGGCGGATGAGCTGATCATCGCCCGGAGTGGAGCACGTATCCGTGTTGGCAACACTGACGCTGAAGGCAGGATGATCATGGCCGATCTGCTTTGTCTGGTGAGTTTACTTCCTGTCATTTCATTATAAATTTATAAAAGTATGACATTACCACCCCAGAAGGGTGATTTTGTATTTTTTGTGTTACATTTTGCTTTAACCCCTCATTTGCCGGAAGTGCAAAGATTTTGGGTTTTTATTGAATGCTATTTTAACCCTTATATATAAAGAAACTGTATGAAGGACAAGGTCAGAATCGCTTGACGTAGCCAAGGGTTTAAATTCATATAACACTAGAATATTTTTAAATGCATTATCTATGACTTAGCAGATTGACTTTTCCAACTGTCAAAAGTGAAAAATACAATGTTTTATGTTTCCAAATGCTTAAAAAGGTATTTATTTATTTGCAAACTCCTTTGAATTGTGTTTTTTCAAGTTGGGTATGTATTCAGATTTGTGTAGAAATAATAAAAACAGTTTCTATTTGTGTCATTATATTTTTTGACATATTATTACCAAAATGGGAGATTTTTTAATCTTTTTAGTTAGTTAGCTATTCTGAAAAAACCTCTTATAATATCATCACGCAATATACATGAATAATAAGATACATTATCTGGTAAACAGAAAACAATTGGAAAAAAAAACAATTCTTTTGTTTTATATGGATATTTCACCAAAAATCAGAAAGGTAATTTCTGAGCGGTTTTTCTATATACGGTTGGACACGGGAGGAAACCCAAAAATTTCGCAAAGTTTTGACTTTGACATAATATTTTGTGGGTTCATTTTATGCTATCGTATATTATATTTACCGAAACACATTCCTTGAACAATAAACTATGCATAAAAACAACATTACTTGCATTTATTTGACAAATTGATAGGTTTATCGATCTTTTCGTGACCTACGACGCTAACAGTTTGACAGCTCGAATCGCGGGAAAAATGAAGGCTGGAAGTCATGGATAAATTTAATAAAATTTATTCTGAGTGGCTAGGTGTGATTTGAATATCTGTTAAGAACAAGAATGCCCCAAGCCATTCTGATCTTGTCTTCATACATTTTCTTTATGCATAAGGATTAAAATTGCATTCTAAAAAATTTTTTTTTTAATTTTGTTCAGTGCGCGGCTGCGGCACGGGATTAGTTAAGAGAGCGTTTAAGAGTCGGTAAAATCTAGGCAAGCACGGTTAGCTACTTACACATCCGCTGACACATGACGGTTAGAAAGGTCAAAAATCCGCTACGGGTTCTTGTCATTCCAAGAGTTAACCTCACAATGCTAAAACATTCCCAAAAGAGTGCATGTCATATTTCAAGTACCTAATAGAAATAAAATCATAGTTAATATTGGTTCCAGTTGAAAGAGCAATCCACAAATGAAGTGAACCCTCACCTTTACACCGTGGCTACACTCACCGGTCATTCCCTGAGAGCCGTGGGTATTGGATACGGAATCGTCATCGACAATCACGCTGCCAGGTGATTATTCACTTATTATTTTCAATTTTATAACTTTGGAAGGTTATTCCCATCAATGTAATATATCATTGAAGAAGAAGATAACACTAATAATAACGAAGATATATAAGAAAACAAGGCACAGAAAAATACAAAGATAACGTTCGCAACTGGGACTCGAACCCAGAGCCTCTCGTCTTACCGGGACAAACACCTTACCAATTCGGCTACCTTCTTCTTCAATGATGTATTACATTGACGGGAATAATCTTCAAAAGTTATAAAAAAGAAAAACAATTAATAAAAATTGAATATTCATTTAGACTTTTACAAAAAGGTCAATCCATAGAAATAAAATTGGACATATTTATCAGAGACACGATCTAACAAACCAGTTCTTAGAACACTTGTTTCCAATGAAAAAGGTAGTTACCAATAATTTGGAAAAAAATTAGTGTAATATTGTTAATTCAAAAAAAAAATTTAAATATGAGATTGACAAATATGACATTCAAATAAGAGGCGGCAGTAGCCGAATTGATAAGGCGTTTGTCCCGGTAAGACAAGAGGTTCTGGGTTCGAGTCCCAGTTGCGACCGTTATCTTTTTATGTTAACTTGTCAAAAACTAACGTAGTCGTAAATTTTACTTACGAATGTAAAGCTAGCCTAAGGGTAGTAGGTAACGCTTTTGACTTCACGTTAAACTCGCTACTACTGTTAGCTGCTTTGTGTGGTGCTATTTATTTACTTTTATTAGACATTATCTTAAAAGTGGTAACCAGAATTTCTAAATTTAATACAATCCAATAAAAATGTTGAAAATATGCAAGTTTGTTTTGGATCACCAATGAAGACAAAACGTATTTATTTATTTTGATGTTAATAACCCCCGTGTTTCCTCCTGTTATAAAGTGATTTTATTTCATCATAAAATATTGAAAAAATAATGCTGATGGTGTATTAACAAAATATTAAAATTAAAATTGATTGATTTAGGTAATTTGCTGATTATGCAATACTAAATATTTGTTGCATCAGATTTATAAAAATTTGCATTATTTATTATTATAAACTGAATATTTATTATTATCAAATTGTCGAGTTAGAATAACAGAAGAATAGATATTTATTTATGAATATGAATGAAGCAAGTAGTGTGGCACGAGGGCACAATATATTTTAGTATCCCTGAAAGCACGTAGAGACTGCCAAACAACCACGTGTGATATAAATAGTTTTAATTTATAATCGAGATCAAAAAAACTAAAACATATTATGATGCCTAACCAGGATGTGTGCTGAAACAGAATTATGTGGTAGTCTTTCCTGCAGAGGAAAGGTGGAATGGTTACTTAGTGTATTATTATTGAGCTCACAAGGCATTTTCTTATCAAATTTGTTTGTGTTTTAGAAAAGAGAACCATGCCAAGCGACTGCAGGCAGCGGGTGATCGCATCGCGGACATATTCGAGATCTCCACGCTCCGGAGGGATGACTTTGCCGCGCATCGAGGAACCTTTGAAGGGGATGATGCCTTGCAGTCTGGCAATGGATCTTCAATGGCCACTGATAGAGGACACCAGGTATTAAAATAGTAACAGGGTAGACAAAATTATCTCCTCATTTGTGCACCTCTAGAACTTGCTCCCATCAATAAAGTAACTCTGATCTGGGTACCAGAACATATTGAAGGTAACAACGAGCCTTGTACTGTCTCCCGTTTTTCATTTCATTACTTACAGTAACCCAGTTCACAAGAGTTGACAATGAGCGCTTTTAAAATTACCTTGACGATTCACGGTTACGGTACTGTTATGGCATAAAAAAAAAATAAACATATGTTTCTTATCACAATAATGCTGCAGCCCTTTCAAAAGATGAGATATACAATGTGCATAGGTGTGTTTTCTTCAAAGGAAAAAAGTAATAATTTTCTTGCTCATCTCTCTCACACCGTGAGGTCTCGTAAACTCTTACAATGCTACTAGCCGGGACGATAATTTTTAAAGTATGAAATATAGTTACAAGGATAATGTTGAAGTGTGAGCAAATTCCAAAAATTAAAAAACATCAAATTTCAATACGCTGATGGTTTTACCTTTGTTCTTAAACATATAATGCTGCAGCTTTTTCTAAATAACAACAGTTTAAAATGTGACAAAGGGTGTAAATGTATGTCTGTACCCCCACCAAAGGAAACATACAATCATTATCATACATCTTCCTCAAACGTATAAAGAAAATGAAACGAAAAATTCCCGTCGCCATGGCTAAGCTGTAATAAGATATATATATCTGTTTCCTCCAATGGAAAAAGTAGTACTTTGGAAGTAACAGTAACACGTATTTTGTGTCTCATCTTTCTTAATGTGTAAGAAAGAACTGCAGCATTATAACTTTGAGGAACATATGTTTATTGCTTTTTTTTTTGCTTTCACGGCACCGTAACCGTGAATCGTCACGGTATTTATAAAAGCGTCTTTTGGTTGTGTTAAGTGATGTCTCCTGGTTCCGTAACATGTTGAAGGGTACTTACTACGACTAGGTTTCTCTGAATCAGCATTTTAAAGTTACACACAAAACCATACCTTTATTATTTCCTCTCCACAAACACATAATACGTCTGTTGGGTTGTCGAGGAAATCAAGTTGATTTATGCTGACATTATAATACAGTGAAACCCTCTTAAGAAGTTTCGTGGCTTGATAAGTTTGTTTTTCCAGTCCCTTGGAAATCTTCTTAAGGGGGGCGATACATGCAACCGCCTGAATTTTGACCGTTTTTCAGAGGCTTATTTAAAAGGGAAGAAATAAACAAACCTTTTCTAAATTCAGTATGTTTATTTATTATTATATATTAAAATACAAGAATCAGGTTTTTTTTTTTTCAAAATGGCCGCCGTAGTAACTAATCTCCTGAGACCCTCGTGGCGAAAGGCATCAATTGGCGGTATTTTTAGCTTTTTTACAGCTATCTGAAATTTAAAATTTTGGCTTGAGCGTGTTCATAAAACATGTATCTTCTAGTTGAACCAACAAAAAAACAAAAAAGTCAAGCACGCCTCAGAATAAAAAAGTTTGATTTTTCACCCTTTTTTTAAGGTTTTTGGGTCAAAACAGATCATATTTGTAGATTTTTTTGGCATTTTTGAAGTTTAACTAAAAGCTAATACTATAAAGAAGACGTGTGCCAAATTTTATAAGAATCGGTGGAGAACTTTTTGAGTTATCTTGCACGCCAATTTAAAAAAAGCAGTTTGGAGTGAAACACATGTAAAGTTTTGACACACACTACCATTAAAACGACCTCCCAACTAGTCAGCTATTCCAGGGCCATACAGAAGTGTGGATTTGAAGTGTGAATTTGTGCATTTGAAGTACTCGTTTTTCTTCTTAAGTTGTCTTGACATGCTTGTCAAGCTTTTTTGGTCGTCAAAGAGCCGTGGTGATTTTCTCGACTCACCCTTGATTGATTTTGATTTTGTCTTTCAGTTGAGGCGGAGCACTTAAATGAGTTTTTAATCGATAAATAATGGGAATTTCATTCTAAACATTTACAGGCATATTTTTGAGATGTTATTAAACAGATCATAAGGGGCATTTCAGTTGTCTTGTTGACAGGTTGCCATGGTGGCGGCTCATGGTGGCAGCCAAGTTTTCGAGTAATCTGCAATATGTCAGATCAGAAAAATATCGATTTTGTTTAGGAGGGAGGTTGGTTGCGATTGCATCGCCAACTGTTTTTTTTAGTTTCTCCATGAGGATGGCCTAAGGCTCACGGAGAAACTGAAATGAAACCAGTTGTCAAAGCAATTCGAAATTCGTGAGCGCTATTATGGCAACCTGTTAACAAGGCAACTGAAAAGCAACTGTCACACAAGCAAAAGTGCTGGTGCATCGACAACTGGTATCATTTCAGTTTCTCCGTGAGCGAAGACCTTTAGTGTTTCAGTCTCATTCAAAGTTTGATATTCTCACTGAATACAGTTCTATAAGGATGTTTGTTCTCCTGTTCCAGAAACCAGCTGGCTTCCTCGTGATTGCATCCGGGATGGAAGGCAAGGACATCAAGTATTCTCACCTGGAGATTGCCCCCAGTGCGGGAATAGCTCCTGAGGAACCGACTGGTTCCCCCATGATGGCCCTAGCTCACTTTTACAACATCTGGAAGTCGGCATAACAACGCGGCAATATCGCAACATTGGACAGTTTTGAGTCAACGGCATTAAAAAACGTGTTGTCTTTATGAGGAATTCCAGTATATCCACGCAGGGTTAGGCAGAAAGGATGGAACATCACCCACTAGCTTCATTCACATTTATATACAGTCTCATACATACTGTTCAGTTATTTTAAATTTTTTTTAAGTTACCTCCACATGGGAGGCCCTGGAGAAAAAAAATTCCCCAGGGCCTGTACCATCTGTGTAAAGGGTCTTTTTAGGGATGGAAAAGAGTGGAAGTTCTAGGAAGGGAAAAGGTGCGAAGGGTGGGTAGAAATCTGGGGTTCAGTGTGTCCAGGAGTGACAGATGTATGAATCCAACCCTCCCGCTGTGGTACAAGGCAATTGGTCGAGAGAGTCCGGCCGGAGATGTCGAAAGGTCTCACTCAACCAGTCTCTCCCGATCCGGCCTGCCACGCAACAGATGGGCAAACGCATCTGCCGCTAAGACCTAGACCTTAGCATCCCTGCTAAGTGTCCAAACATAGCGAACCGCTTGGGATGACCTAAGACAGGGATGTAGGTTATCTATGGTTCCCGGGGTTCCATGCCAACTGGGAATAATGTCAACTCAACACCTCCTTGAAAAGTCATTAAAATCTATGAAAAATATAATTTTAAATTAGCCGATAACCCTAACCTAACATAACCTATTTAACCAATTTTTTATATATTTTTTTTTATCACTCTAAATGACTTATCTGAGATGGTTCTGAGTTGGTTTCATTCCGAGTTGGCCGGTCACCGGTTCCCGGAGCGGCGGTACCTATACCCGCCCCTCAAATTGAGACTTGATATGACCCAATATTCGTAAAACTTAAATATGTGTGTATTGCCCTCCGAAATGCCCCAATTTGATTTTTGGTCAGTTTTAGCTTTTGATAAAATTGTCATCAGCTGATGAGCA
Source organism: Glyphotaelius pellucidus (assembly GCA_936435175.1). Taxonomy (NCBI): domain Eukaryota; kingdom Metazoa; phylum Arthropoda; class Insecta; order Trichoptera; family Limnephilidae; genus Glyphotaelius; species Glyphotaelius pellucidus. The sequence continues at coordinate 23,748,626 of OW386558.1, read as the reverse complement.
AAACAAAATTATTGTTATGCTCGAAAGTTAATCACAATATGAACAAAAGTCGGGCTGAGAATCGGGCATTTAACAATAGCTGTTAAAATGTTGAAAACTAAAAATGGCAACGGAGTTTGGAAAAACTAGTCTAGGAGTGCGTAACATTGTGTGTTTATAAATCAGCCGTTGTTTTAAATATTGTGCGCTCCAACGATGTCAAAACTCGTTAGGTCAAACACGGAGCATTTAGATATTTTGGTTATTCTATAAGAATAATAATGATTAAACATAATATTATTAATTACATATTAGAAAATGTATGTACTGATCATGTGAAAATCTATAAACATCATATTTTTCACTGGAATTCTTTATTGTGAAGAATTTGTTTAATGCCTTTATCAAAGCAGTCTTTTTATACATTTTTGTAATGTAAAATTTTCTATAAAACTGTATTATCTACAAATAAGAGTTTTTACAAAATGACTGAGAACTAAAACACAAGTGTTTTATTCTTTCATTTCAAACATAATACATTTTTACTTTCATATGAGTTGGCATAATATTTTTGTACTAGATATTACTTTGTACTTACCGAAAAAGAAGTGCTTAAACTTTTGGAACAAATTTTATTTTTCTTTCCGGAAAATTGTGATTTTTTGAATATTTATATATTATTCAAAAGCTTTTTTTTTGTATCTTTCATTTAGATTATTAATTATAAGTATATTATTATTTATACTCTTTATTTTGTTAATTTTTTTTTGCTTTTTTTATCGAGATATTTTACAGAACTCAATTTTAAATATGCTGTTTTATTTTACATGTTGAGTAATTTTTGTACTTAAAGAAAAAATTAAATTCAAAAGTATATGATTTAAAATTTTTCTCTAAGCATGTTTGAACAGTTTAATAAAGATTATATAAAAATTGCATTGTTTTGAATTAACTACTATAATTCCCAATCTTTCTCTTCCCCTCCCCATTCCGACAACACACCTCAACTAGCCGTAGTCACACTGGCTGTAAGCATTTGGGACTGTGGTGTGATATTCAAACTTAAAAAAATAAAATTGGTAAAATTTAATTAGCTTGGTAAAAATACAATTTGAAGTAAAAAATTATTTATTCAGAAAAATATTTTATTTAAACATGTTCAAACTTCGGAAAATACAAATGGCTTAAAAATAATACATTTTATAATAATGACCGAACACTGAAATATTGCATAGTTGGGGAACATAATAATTTTTCTAAAAATATAATACATATGTTTGTAATTGAGCTAAAATTCTCGTCTTATCAAAATAGACACAAAGCAAGACATATTCATTTGAGAAAATATATTTAAAAAAATATATATTTATCAGCAAAAGTAAATGTGAAAAAGTTTTTTTATTTTTAATTTAAACATTATTTGAGCAAATGTGAATATGAAAGGCACATGTTTGTTTATAAGTCAGTGAAGTGCTATTTTGTGTACTCACTTGGAAGACAATTACTTAGAAGAGAACTTTGCAAAATTTTGTACGACTTATCTCAACAATTTTATAATAATGTTGGTGTCCATAACACGGATGAACCATTCGTAATAACATTCAAAAAAACTATCTAGGGATATTTGTATGTGCTTTGGGGTACTGACTTCAATCCGGTACAAGCAGTCTATTGGTCAAATTCAAAATTTGAAAGCGCCAAAAAAGGGTTTTGTGAATTATTGGCTCATACGCTGTGTTGAACTTACATAGACGATATAATATTATTTGTGCGTAGCCGTCAGAAAGTACTGAAATCATTAGGCAGTCAGCAATCACGTAGGTAGCGCAGTCAGTTGACCCAAAGAGACCCCCCCTTATTGTGTGTATTGGTGCATATAACCGACCACCACAACACGGGCATATGCCTAGCATGGTGGTCGAAAAATCATAAAATTCATGTAACAAACATTTTAATGAATAAAGAAAATTTAAAAAAAAAAAAAAACAAACAAATTTGAAAAATGTTGTATCAATTCAATGATTGACCATGATTCTAGAGGTGACGGGAAAGATTTCCATTGCAATAGATAAGGTCTGGGTGTTGTTAAATATTAACTCTTAAAGTCTATTTGTTCAGTTTTCGGAACAACTCATATAGGTCTCATAGAAATCGTTGCATCTCCCTTGCTATCAGTGAAAAATATTATACAAACGGTATTAGAAAGAGAAAAAACCACTTTACATTCAAATACAAAAGCTAACCACAAAAGAAGTAATATAACCTTCATGAAACCAAAATTTCGAATTGTATTTTGAAATAAATTTATGAAACTTTTGGAATTTTTTATTAATTATTTTTACATGGAACGACAAAAAAGTGATGTTACAATAATGTTTACATTTGTCTTACAAAATATGTGTTATTTCTTTTCATTAATAGCAATTTTAGAAAAAACGTAAGGTGAGCCATTTTTAAAACCTTTTATGCTTGCGTGCAAAATTTTTATATTTCAAAAGTTATATGTTTATTCTGATTTATAAAATTTGAAAGCATATTTTATCACCTGTCAAAAACAGTTTTTAATTTTCGGATACGTTCAGAAATATTCCATTTATTTGCATTTCATTGTAAGGCGGAAAAATTTTGATCGTCTGAAATAATACGGTTGGGGCCTGAGAGGTTAAGTTCAACAATTTTACAAGATAACTAATCATCTGTTAAAGGGGGGGTATTACCTAAAGTTTCAGTACTTTCTGCAGGATTCTATTATTACATCGTTGTAACAAGGCAATGATTGGAGGGACCCTTAAACTCTGATGTCCATAAGTCATACATTCTCAAAGGCACAATAATTTTATATTAAGACCAAAATCATCTGCCTAACCTGGCAGAGAAACAGCTCGAGGGTAAGTTATTATGTATGTACATATTTTAAGAATGCACCATTCAAACAAGACGGTTACAACATAATCATTTTACAATTACTTCTACAATAATAATAATTAAATTATTCTTCTTCTTGTATTGCTCTCTCCTATCGGAGGTTGGCCATCACCATAGCACATTTAAATTACATTCACAAAATATCTTATATTACTTAACGCACGCACAACCCTACAATTCACTGAATACTTTTGTGGTGAAAACAATTACTGTTTACAATGTTTTGTGCAAATTTCCTAGCGGCTTATAATATTATTATTTTTGAAGTTGAGTCATAAGTATTGTTACAACCTCTTACATATATCAATAATTAAATAAACATTCCCAAAAAAGCACTGTAATATTAGGTTAGGTTACATCGAACTTATTTTTTATAGTATTTTAGCAAGCCAAATAATACGTAAATCAATATAAATTGAGCCAAATATGAATTATTTTGTAAATCAGGCCTTGAAATGTCAGCAAAATTGTTTCTAAGGGGGACTTTATAAAACTATTTTAAATACATAAAAAGCAAGGAAATCTCAATAAAACAAAATCAAAAGGAACTATTTTTCCCTTATTTGAAAGTAAATTAAAAAGCACCTTGTTGGCACCTAAAACATAACTCAAAATAGGATGTGTATGGAATCAAGTTTGCGAAACAATATAGTTATTATTCTAACGATTGGTGGATTATTTGATTGACGCATTTTAATAATAAGTGCAAAGAATAAAAATACGTAAGCTTTTAAAAATAATTAAGCGTTTAAATAAATAGCACTGTTATTAATCGACATCATTAGAAAAAGATCGTTCTGATTGCATAAAATTGGCAGTAAAGTCACCAAATTTAGAAGGAACCACATAATTATTTTAAACATCTAAAAACCTCTAAATTGGAGGTTCTGCTAAAATTAGTTAATTTTTAAGGAAATCTGTAGCAAAATCATGGATTGCAAATTCTATACAAGGTTAATTTTAAATTGTACAAAATCAAATGTTGATCAAAGAATTGCATAAATTCCCATATCCCACTTCCTGTAGAAAAGTGTTGTAAGTCAAAATTTTCTATTTTACGTTTTACTTGCAAAATCAAACGTTGATCAAAGAATTGCATAAATTCCCATAACCCACTTCCCATAGAACAGTGTTGTAAGTCAAAATTTTCTATTTTACGTTTTACTTGCAAAATCAAACGTTGATCAAAGAATTGCATAAATTCCCATAACCCACTTCCCATGGAAAAGTGTTGTAAGTCAAAATTTTCTATTTTATGTTTTATCTCTGAAAAGTAAAATGATTGTGTTTATCTATGCCCCACGAAAACCGTATTTAACCAGTTGAATGCCTCGGTTTTTACGGATGAAACTCGAAAATTTCGCGATGTTTTGACTTTTGACGTAAATTTTGTGGGTTAATTTTATGCTTTGGTATATAATATTTACCGAAATACGGAAATACGTTCCAACAACAAACTATGCTTACAAACAACTTTACTTGCGTTTATTAGACAAATTGATAGGTTTAACAATCTTTTCATGACACGCGACGCTCAAAGTTTGACAGTTCGAATCGCGGGAGAAATGCCTTTTCCAAAGTCATAGAAATGTCCAAAGACAATTATTTGAGTGGCTAAGTGTGTTTCTTTTATCTGTTACGTCAAGAACAAGAATGCCCCAAGCGATTCTGACCTTGTTCTTCATACATTTTCTTTATACATAAGGTTTAAAATCGCATATCAAAAAGTTTTTTTTATTTTTTTTATTTGGCTATAGGGCGCGCATCGGCGCGCAATCGGCACGTGACCTGTTAAGTTAGATCACTCCATCTCTGCAAAATGACGTTAGTATCTCTTTTCGTCAGTAACACTTGTTCATCATTCGTCCATTTGTTTTCGCTCTTCTCTAAAATGTTACTTTTTTGACTTACGACACTTTTCTACGGGATGTGCAATATATTACTATTATTCAGAGAACATAAAAACATATTGCATAAGATTTGGTAGCCGGATTTCAAAGAATTGCATGAAGATGTTATTGGAACATAATTTTTTTTTAAAGAAAGACAAACATTCCTGGGTTACGAATAACCTGACAATATTTGAAAATCTTCTACCACCACCACAGTAAGCGGAAAATGTTGCTTGTGTCATGATGGAGGGCATAGCCAGCGAGGAATTCAATTTGCAATACCTGGGTGGGACACAAACGCGACCCACTCACTAACCAGTCGAAAAAAACATATTGTATTAATTTTGGTATAGCCTGATTTCAAATTGCATGAATATGTTATTATTATATTGTGCAAGTTTTGGTAGCCAAAAATAAAAGAATTACACTGAACACGATTCGTATTATTTCAACACTAATTTTAGTACATAATTTTGATTGAATTGTATTTGGCCCCAATATTAAACTGTGGATTAATTAAATATAACTTGCATTGCTAATATTTGTCTGGTAAACATTAATAAAACATCACCAGATGAACGCCACATTAAGCTTCCTCTCGGTCAATAGTTTTGTTAAATTATGTTATTTTTATAATTTATTATATTACTAATTTATATTATTTATTATTTGTACTTTTCATAAAAATGTGATATACTTATAATATCTGCAAAATCTTGTAATTTATTGAGAGTGGTGCTGGAAAAACAAACAAAATTTTAAATTTAAAAAAATTTGCAGTTAAAAACTGATGTCCCGTTATTGCTAGGAAATTGTTTTCAAAATTATTTTAATTTGGGACAAGACGAACATTACAGATTTGACGAAGCTTTGCAGTCCAATGAAAACTAAATATATTTCTGCAAAGTTGTCACATAGTTTTAACAGCGCATTGTTGATAATAAGTATGATTATTTAAATCTAAAAATATATAATAAAATGCTAAGCAACAAAAAAACGCACACATTAAATTCACACTAAAAAGCATAATAATGCAACTTAAATAAAGAAAATTATATATAGGATAAATCTGTCTAAACATAAACCATAATATTACAATATAACTAAACATACATATAAGTATTTAGCATATTGATATAGAATACACATCACTTGACGCCAACTAAATAATTCACATCAAAAAATTAATTTGTGCTAAATCCATCGACTCTGGATGATTATGTCCTCCTTCTGCGTGGCGGGCTGGATCGGGAGACTGGTTGAGGGAGACCTTTTAACCTCTCCAGCCGGATTCTCTCGACCCATCGCCTTTCACCGCAGTGGGAGGGATGGATTCATGTAACCATTACAAGCTGATTATATAATGATATATATTATTTGTAACTATATCCTTTAGCTATAATTTAGCCTAATCGCATACAAATAATGTTCAACCTCGCTTAGTATAACTCAGGCCAATCGGTTAACATAAGTTGTGTGGCGCAATTTAGAGTTGGCGCAAACAAAAAATGCTTAGGATTGTGCGCTGATGCACACGCATACATTTTATTGCAGAGCAGTCCTTGAAAAGCATTACCGATAAACAGCCTTGTTTTCATTCTTTGAATCTTAGTGAATTCTATATCAACATACATAACTGATAAAATTATACATTTCTAAAAACTAAAAGTTGAGAATTTTACAAAGTAGTGTAGGGTCAGATATTGAACGATTGAACAAGAACCAGCCCATATAATCTGCTTCACTTTTCACAATATGCCATCAAAGCCACAGTATTAATTCTGTCAACTTTTCAATACATAATAATAAAAATTGAACAATATATAATCAACTAAGTACACTGTACCCATAGCTTTATAAATAAAATTAGCCATCATTAATGTCTAAGCGCACACTTTTGAAACATTAAAATTAATCAGCGTGATATTTAATATATTAAGAAATTATTATTATTTTAGTCTTAATAAGTGTGCGTGGTTTTGAATTGGCGATACACACTATCAAACATAGTGTTTCTAGTACTGTGTTTCAGCAGAGATTATTAAATAATTATTGTTCCTATCAGCACAATCAGTCCTCATATTCTTTGGAGCAATTTCACACAATCACTTTTTCTGTCTTGTGGAGCGAGTGACTTTCGGGGATCTGAAATTTAAAATACAAATTAAGAAACAATTCTAAAATGAAATGGAATTTTTCAAGATGGTGGTTACACGCTAATTTATTTTTTTAATATGAATCTATAGCCGGTTAGTAGTGGAAATAACAAATGCATTGGGTTCTGACCCGGGCTACTGTGGTAAAAATGTGGAGCGATAATTACAATTTGCTTTGTGTTATCTACATATCACACTTCTGCCCCTTTAAATGTTTCTATAAGCAGACTCACGCATAGATTCGCCAGTTTTGTGTTTGGAAAGCAAAAAAATAATCGTTCTGGCTCCGTCTCATAATAGACTGGTTGAGAAGAGGTGAAATTGTATGCAAAGAGCCGCAAATTGTATGCAAATTCAGACCCCTGACCTAACGTAAACTATTTAGCTAATTGTTTTATATTATTTTGTGACTTTTCAAAGGAGTTGTTGAAGTTGCATGATTCTGAGTTGTCCAGCTACCATTTTTTTCATATCGGTTATGATAATTTGTATTAACTCCAGACATTTTGAATGTTTTTTTTAATTCAAAGCGGTAAAATTGAAGATTTTCACCTGTCGATAGTTGGATGGTTTTTTGAAAGGCCACCTGCAAATTTTATAGAAAATTATTTTTAAATAATTCACTGTAATCGAATCTAAAGTATAATGTGTGGTGTATGCCTCTTCCAACAGGACATTCCCACGAAATTGCTGTTAAGCGTTTGACAGAGATTAAACCATACGGATCATTTGAAAAATAAAATAAAAATATATTTAGAAACTAGACATACAGGTCAGCATCATGTAGGGGAATTTTGATATCCAAAAGAAATGGCGGACCAGCGAATTTCATTTCCGGTTTTCATAGAAAATCGCTCATAAAAAAAATATTAGAAGGGGGACCGTTTGTAAACAAATCCCTATATGGTGCCATAGAGACTGAATTTTCAAAAGGTTGAACACTTGGTTCATGCAAATCGGATGTACAATTTTTTAATTTGTTGTCAACCAGGTTGAAAAATGTAGTATCGAGAAAAACGCGTTTAAAGTTTTGCTGAAGGATAATTCATTATACAAGGTGGCGCAAAATTAATCACCCTATCGGAAGATGTTATAATTTTAGCAAATGGCGTCGTACGTCAATCATATTTGACGTTTGTGAACTAGACAGTTGCAGAATACAAACAGACAAACAATGGAGTGCTATACTCCGCAAGAGCGTGAAATAATTGCCATCCTCAATCTCAACAACGAAGAGGACGATTTTGTGTCGAAAGTCATCATGAGCAACAAGGCGCATTTCTACTTAAGCCATTATGTCAATAAGCAAAATCTTCGTTTCTGGGGCTCTGAAAATCCGCATGTGATGCACGAAGAGCCATTACATCCACTCAAAGCACTGTGTGGTGTGGCGTTCATGCGGAAGGAGTGATTGGGCCGTATTTTTTTGAGGACGCCATTGGCAATACGGTCACTGTTACTGGCGAACGCTACACGGCCATTAGATTATTTGGAGACCATGGGATTATGGCATCCACCTTCAGCCTCACAACATAACCCCAAACGGAGGGGAAGAAGATGGGTAGAGGAAGGTGTGAAGACACACAGAAATTATCATTTCAGTGATATACATAATATTATAATAAGGTAGAGGTAGGTACTTACTTCTTTTCAGTCACTGTCTTTACAGCTTTTTTAGAAGCCGCAGAAGCCTTAGTTGTTGTGGCTGCCTTGGATTTAGGGGCGGCCTTAGACTTGGGTGCAGTCTTGGACTTTGGAGCAGCTTTGGCCTTGGGTGCAGCCTTGGCTTTTGGGGACGCCTTGAGTTTCGGAGACGCTTTGGCCTTTGAGGCAACCTTCTTTATAGGGGTCGCCGACTTTTTGGATGAGGCAACTTTCTTTGCAGCAGTTACTGACTTATTGGGTGAGGCAACCTTTTTTATAGCAGTTGCCGACTTATTGGGTGAGGCAACCTTTTTTAAAGCAGTTACTGTCTTTTTGGGTGAGGCAGCCTTCTTTATAGCAGTCACTGGCTTTTTGGGTAAGGCAACCTTCTTTACAGGAGTTACTGGCTTATTGGGGGAGGCAACTTTCTTGGGGGAGGATACCTCCACCTTCAATGTCTTTGCACCTCTCTTGGTTGCCTTTTTCACGGGAGTTGGAGAAAGGGACACTTTTTTGGGAGAAGCCGCCACTAAAGCCTTTTTGGGAGAAGCGGCAAATGCGCCTCTTCTTGTTCTCTTGATGGCAACTGGAGAAATCACTTCTGATGATGAACGTTTTTTGCCTAAAATGTAAATGAAAGCAAGTTTAGTTGTGCTGCTAGACAATTCTGTATTTGGTATCACAGCAAATGTTAATACCAACGCAGCATATTTTGAAATGAAAGAAAGTTCACTTCATCGCGGCAAGTCTTCCGCAAGTGCCCCAGACTTCTTCTACCAGGTTCTTGTTATATATTCTCCTTACACCCCTTTCTTTCTTCACTCGTTCTACAAGCTCAAACCATCCAAGCATCCCATTCTTAATTTTATTCATTAGGCTTAACATTACATTCTTTGTTTTTCACACAGTCGTACATGGTCCTCCATTAATTAAGGCATCAAACCATTATATTTCGAAACTAGACATACAGGTTTACAGCATCTCAAAGGAGAATATTAATATTTAAAAAAAAGGCAGATCAGTAAATTTTATTTCTAGTTTTATGGAAAATTTTAGTCATTCATAAAAATAAATGGAAGGGAGCCTTTATACGCTAGATTGCCGCTCGTGCGCCGGCGCACCAACGGCGCAGGCCAAAATAATCACTAAAAAATAATTTTGCTATGCGATTTTAACCCTTATGTATAAAGAAAACGTATGAAGAAGAAGTCAGAATCGCTTGGGGCATTCTTGTTCATAAGGTATAAGATACCGTGAACCCACCTAGCGCAGCGATATTTTTTCTTTGGAATTGTTTATGACACGGGCCTAGATTTTTTCCCACCTCTCGGCTGTCAGATTGGCGTCTGTCAAGTCTCGCGCCGCGATCGATGAAAAGATCGTAAAACGTATAAATTCATCGAATAAACGCAAGTAATGTTGTTTTTATGCATAGTTTAGTATTCAAGGAATGTGTTTCAGTAAATATTACATAAGATAGCATAAAATTAACCTGCAAAATATTACGTAAAAGTCAAAACATCGCAAAATTTTCTCATTTGTTCCCGTGACATTTGACGAGTTATAAGCTAAAATGCCGAGTGTCCCGTTGTGCGCAGGCTGACACCATTTACATAATAACTTACTTGTATTTAGCAAAAATTATATTTTTTTTGTGGTAATTGTAACGTCTTACCAAGATGGTGTGTTTAATCTTAAAAATCTCACATCACGATGTTCGTTCGAGATAAACTCCAAAACTACTTTAACGATTTTGGTGAAATTTAGCTTACTATAGGAAATTTGGTCCAACTTAAAAGATAGGATAGTTTTTATCTCGATTATTGACCTTAATATTTATTATTGCGAATTAAATGTTTGTTATAGGACACTGCTTTGTAATTATTTGTAAGTTTCAAAAGTTTCTAACAGATGGCGGAGTGAGTTAATTTAAGGATAAACCCCTTGGTTATCTAGGTTGGCCTACCGGTGGCCGGGTCGGCTAGTATTTATATAAATTGTGTATATCTATCCTATAGAATCTTCATTCTCTAGAATTACATTCAGACCCGTTGACAACAAACAGATTTCAATCAAAACGAAACGTTGGCTAAAGAAGGAGGTAGCGCAACACGACATAACACCCCAAAAACAAATAACGAAAATACTTTTTGCCGTGAAAATCTAAAAACTTATCAGGTATCAGTTTAACGGGACTTAATTGAAAACATGTAAAAAATGTAAATAAATAATAAAGGAATTTATTAATAAAAAAAAATAAAAAAATTTTTAAGATGTATTATTTCCTTGCAAGGTAAATAAAATATATTTTAGTACGCCACGAGAATTTTTAAGGATCTAAATTCCATACAATAGGGGCAAGTACGGAGAGCTCTAGCATGTCTGCTAAGGATTAGTTGGCATTCAAAGAGTTCGTAATTAAAGGGAGTTGTTACCTCTGGTGCTGTCTGCTTTGGCCACCTCTACAGCCACAGTCGTTTTCTTGGCAGCCGCAACTTTCTTGGTTGCTTTTGGAGATTTGGGTGGTGGGGGGGCGGCTTTCCCTTTGCCTTTGGACTTAACTTCTGCGACTCCTACCTCGACCTCCGCTGAAAATATCATATTTTTAAGAAACGGAAAATGGTGTGGCAATGCTGAAATAGGTTCAACGAGGGTGTCTAGCACAGTGAAATCAAAGAATTTTAATATTGAATCGATAGGCATAACTACCATTGATTTTATACCCTTTTTCCGAGCACGGCCGCACTGTTGATGGCCAGACCGATATTGACAGGGAATAAATAAAAATTGATACATGATGGCAACACTTGTGGATCTGTTTATGAATTTACATTCTTGTCAAACAACCTCGTTAAATTAAAAATACTAATAAATTGACAATTTCAAATTGAAATATTAACTTTAATATAAACAGGCGCTTCGCATATACTTTTTTAGACAATGTTATGTTAGGGTTGGGATAAGGGGTTGGGTTGGGTTAGGTTAGGTTAGGTTTCTTCCACATACTGGTTATGCAGCCGAGTAACCAGTATGTGGAAGAAAGTCATTTTTTGGTTTTAACCGGTCCCTTGCCGATTACGCACCGGCGCGCGCCAAATGCAAACCAAATTAAACTTTCAAAAAAATTTTTTGAAATGCGATTGTAAACCTTAATTATAAAGAAAACGTATGAAGGATAAGGTCAGAATTGCTTGGGGCATTCTTGTTCATAAGGTATAAGATAGCGTGTACCCACCTAGCACAGCGGAATAATTTCTGTGGAATTGTTTATGATCTCCGGCCAAGATTTTTTCCCGCCTTTGAACTGTCAGATTGGCTTGCGTCACTCTCGTGCCGTTGTCGTGAAAAAGATCGTAAAATGTATAAATTCATCTAATAAACGCAAGTAATGTTGTTTTTAGGCGTAGTTTATTGTTCAAGGATGTGTTTCGGTAAATATTACATAAGATAGCATAAAATAAACCCACAAAATATTACGTTACAGTCAAAACATCGCGAAATTTACCCGTTTGCTCCGTGGCACGTCATGAGTTAAAGATTAAAAAAAATTGAAAAAAAAACATCAAAAAAGTCACCCGAGACCAAAATTTCATTTACATTTTTTACTCCAAATAATGCCAGAAATCACTGGTTAAAGTAAGTCAAGGTGGATTTCTTGGCATAATTGGAATTAAGATTCAAGTGGATTTGAAGAACTTTAATCCACTTTTCAATAGTGTTTATTTTAGGTATGAAATGTATTATTAGTACCTGTAGGTTTCCCGCTCCTGGTGCCGCGGGTCTTCAAGACGGGTTTATCATCGAAAGCCTTCATCACATCTGAAGAGAAAGTCACCTTTTTCTTCTTCTCCATGCTCTCCTGCAGAGTTCAAAAGGGACAATAATTATTATTGAATGCAAATGGGTTATCTTCTAACAGTTTTATCAGAGATAATGCCATCGATAACGTCATTAATAACAATATAACTGATAAGGATTTCTCTTAATTATTGGATAAGTGCAGTTAAAAAAACAATGATAACATATTTTAATATTGTGAATCTTTGGAACAACAAGATTCCATCCGGCATTTTGGCCAAAATTGACTATTTGCACCAAAATTCAAAATAATTTTTTTTCTTAACCCTTACTAAAATATGTCCAACTCTTATCTAAGTTCGCAGATAATTACTCAACTAAGTTCTATTTAAAATGCTTTACAATTATTATTTACAACATTTCATTTCCAAATTTACGGGCAACTTAGTTCTATCTGCCATAGATAAAATATATTTAATCCTAGATTCATAAACATACGCAGCGCGAAAGAGTTGGCAATATGTGCGTCTCAGTACCCTCCCAACACGGTTAGAGCTCAGTGTGGCGCCAGGGATCTTGGCGCGTGAACGTGTAGTTGCCCAAATACTACGTCTAAGGTGTCTGAGGTACGTATGTTTATGAACAGTGTAACAATTTTATTAAGATATACTAAGCTACTATGCTACTTTTACGGTATGTTGAATATGTCCATAGTCAATTCGTTTGTCATCCATGTCCACAATAATAGTCGTAATTAAAACAAACCACTGAAAAGGAGAGCTTTAGTCAAAGAAATATCAAATAAGTTGATCGAGCCTTGGTTACGGCGTCGCCGTGAAACACCAACTTTGAGGCGATGCCTAAAACGGAACATCGATGCGATTTTAGGCGATACTTTGCCTGATGTACCAGCCGATCCTGGAACACAAACCAGGAATGCAACTTCTGTTATTACAAAAAAAAACATGTGACTAGATTTATCTGCACCTCTTGCAAACGTCTCATACGCATGGAATATCGGGGAAGTTTGTGCTTAGAATTCTCTGAATGATCTCAAAAATGGTTTTTTAATGTGTTGATATCAAATAAACCTTCCTTTTATTAATATAATGTAGTATTATTTATAATAAATAATACTACGGAGTTTATTTGCACTTAAAAATAGGGTGTATCACGATGTATGTTTATGAACATTGTAACAGTAAATATAGTTTTTGAATCTAGGGTTAAAGCAACATGGTTTCGTTCCCTTGGGACAACAGTCATCTGAAAATTGCGTGAAACTGAGAAAAAAAATTATAAAAAATTACATTTATGGAAAAGTGAATACACAAAGTATATTTTAATTGAGCAACAAGGTTCTTGGATAAATACCAAGATCAATATTCTGAAACATAAAGAAAAGTTCTTCACATTCAGTTTTTCATAAATGTCAATTTTTAATCATCACTCGCTACACGCCAGTGTTGCCGGATCGCACATAAAATCATTCCTCGCGACCGTAGCACCTTGGAGACCTTATTTTACAGACAGCCCTCGTACAATATTTGGACCTATTTCAAAAAAGGCTATCATTTGCACTATTAGTATTAGGAAAACAAGGTTCTAAAGTCTGACAATATTTAAACTCTCCTCATTTCCATCTTAAAATGCTGAAATTGTTGCTTGCGTAGTGATGGAGGATTTAAATTACAGAGGATTGAATCTGGGACGCCTGGATGCAAACCCGACACTAGATAGATACAAATCCAAATGAAGAAAGTCACTACACTTAACGAAATGACCTATATACTTATAACAAAATTACCGTCTTTCCCACAGAATAAAGAAAAACATAAAAAATGCCAAGTGAGAGCATTTCATGATCCGAAAATCTCACCATTCTTTGCTTAAATTTCATTTGCAGAACTGTATTACACCGTCACTACGAAATTCAAATGGGATAGCGATATACAATATGGAGAGGCAGAATGCTAAATGGACTACAATTAAAAGGTATTAAGCCGGTGATGACATTGGTTTCATTTGAATATTTATGGAAGGCATTGTCAGTGTTCTTCTTTGTTCTATGATTTTTTTCCACTTATAGATATATATTTCAACGTACCTCCAACTTAGCACTCTGCGCTTGAGTTATTTTGGGTTTTGCTTTGGGGGCGGCAGCTGTGGCAGCCTTACCCTTTCTTCCTCTCCCTTTGGGCGGGCTCGCCTCTCTGCCAGAACTGCTTTCAGTTCCGCTACCAGAACTGCTTCCAGTTTTGCTACCAGAACTGCTTTCACTTCTGCTACCAGAAGTGCCTTCACTCCCGCTACCGGAACTGCTTTTAGAGCTGGAACGACCCCGAGTGGCTCTCGCCTGCTTCACTTTTTTAACGGGAGACGGCTTGGTGAGGACAATCTTCACGTTTTTCTTAACTATCGTCTTGGCCACAGCGGGGGACTTCTGAACAGGGCTAGCCTTAGGACTCTTTTTGACGACAATTTTCTTGGCGATGACGTTCTTACCTCTGAAAAGAAAATTCTTCCTATAGTAAACAAACAATCTTCCAACATATGTACAGAAAACCACACTAGAATACTACACAAACCTTAAATTAGTGGTGGAGGACACTGGTGACTGTGTCTTGTTTACGCTGGGCTCTTCTTTGGGCGCTTTTGAGAGTATAGGAGATAGTTGCTTGATGTTTATTTCACTCATATTGGCCATCACCTTTCTCAGCTTTGCCGGAGTGGACTGGCCCAGGATGGACGCATTGCTTGCGAGTTGATTGGATCGCGGCTGTCTAGTCTGCACCTGGGCTTTCGATACTTCTAGGGAGAAGTTTGATCTATCGATTGTTCCCTGTCTTCTAGATCTTTCCGTGGACACAGAACTTTCATCTTTCAAAAGTAAAGTTGACGCTTCAAAAAACTTCTTCTGGTTTTTGCTCAAATTCACAGAAGACTTATCGCTTACTGCGGATGTTTCTGAATTTCTTCCTGCAGGAGTGACTGAATGTTTAGCATAAGTCTTGACTGGTGATTTACCAAATGCGGAGTCAAATAGTTTTTCAGATATGCTGTTATTGGCAGATTTATTCTTAGCTGGAGATGATTTAAACAAACCACTAACTCCACTAACATTGTTCAAAGAATTATTAGGAGATTTCCGTACTCTGGGAGATGCAAACATTTTCTTAACTCCGGTAACATTAGTCAAGTCATTTTTGGGTGATTTGACTACTTTAAAAAGATTTTTTACTCCTCGAACGTTGGTCAGGTCATTCTTAGGCGTAGCATTGCCCTTGCCGGGAGTCTTCATCAGTCTCTTGACACCCTCCACCCTCCTCAAATCATTCTTGGGAGATTTTCCATAATTGAAAAGATTCTTTACCCCTTGAACATCGGTCAGGTCATCTTTAGGTTTAGCGTTAACTTTCCCCGGCGTCTTCATAAGTCTCCTAACACCACCTACATTTCTGAGGTCATTTTTGGGAGACTTGGGCACTATTGGAGTTTTGAGAAGTTTCTTAATGCCTTCCACATTTGTCAAATCATTTTTGGGAGACTTTCCGACCTTGGGAGTCTTCAGTAAGGCCCTAACACCCGTGACATTGGTCAAGTCATTTTTAGGTGATTTCTGAACTCTAGGGGTCTTGAGCAAGTTCTTGATTCCTGCCACATTTGTCAAATCATTTTTGGGGGATTTGACATTTTTTGGAGTTTGGAGTAATCGCTTTATACCGGCCACGTTAGTCAAGTCATTCGTGGGAGACTTGTGTTTTCTGATAACCTTGCTTTTAGGACAGATTTTAAATATGGCAGAAACATGATCGCTGGATTTGTGAGGAGAGCGGAATGACTTGTTCAAAAGGCCTCCTTCAAAGTTGTTTCTCATGGATTGTCTTAGGTTTTTGGCAGCAGATAACGGATCTTGCAGGGGGCTGACTTGTGACACGGAGGAAACTCGCTGGCTGTTGACAGACACAAAATCAAAGGAAACATCCGGGGTGCCTCTGGAGATTCTCTTGGATGACCTTGAAATGTTCAGCAGTTCATAGGATGAATCTTTAGAGGGAGATCCCTTGGATTTCCTAATGGGTGACCTAGAGCTGTTCATCACTTCCGAGGAGGTAGCTTTAGTGGGAGTTCCCTTGGATTTCCTGTTAGGAGATCTAGAGCTGTTTAACAGTTCGAAGGAAGCGTCCTTAGCGGCACTGGTGATGCTTAGGTCTTGCTCATCATCGAAAGTGATAGCATTACACAGCCGTATGCTTTGTGACAATTTTCTCTTCACTGGACTTTTGAATAATTCCTTGACTATGTCAGGAGAGTCGGTGAGGTGGTCGATCATAGCCTTCCTGGATATAGATTTCTTTGCGGTTGAATGCTTTTCCTTCAACAACTCCGGTTGCAACTTCACGGTGCTCTTTGGTGTTATGACAATCTGGTTATCAGGTCGAGGGGCATTCACATCAGTCATATCAGAGCTGTTGGATTCCTGGTCAAAAGACTTGTTACTTCTTTGTGAAGTATTGGGCGAATTTCTAGTTCTGCGCAGGGTCGCTTTCTGCACTCCGGCCAGTTTTTTTATCGGATCTCGTTTCAGGGATTTTCTGGATTCTTTTGGCTTAGGTGTAGAGGCTTCCATATCGAAGAGAATGCTCAAATTGGGTGTTGTCACAATGTTAGTGTCTTCTGTTATTATCATGGACACAGGAGTTCTGGGCGAAGCAGGTTTGGGTGAAACGATGGGAGATATATTGCCAATTATCTGTGGAGTATCCTTGATGGAAATATTCTTTTTCTTAGCGGATTGATTGGCAGCTTTGAGGGATGACTTTCTCTTTGAAAGTGACATTTTTGCTGACTTCCTCGTGCTACTGGGCGTGACATTCTTAAGAGCTCTAATCACGAAAGATGCCTTTTTCTTTGGAGTCTTTGATTTGGGAGACTTGGGAGATGGCGTTGTCAGACTATCAGCAAAGGAATATTTGAGTAGTGAAGAATTATTCGAACTGATTCCAGAAAAATCTGATGTATCTAACGTGTTGTCGAAGAATGTCACAGATTTGGAAAAAGTTCCATCAGCGGACTTGGATAGTTTTCTTGACACTGACTTCAAGAGGCTAGTTTCCGGAGAGAGGACCGTGTTAGATTTTGAAGACTTAGCAGATCTTGGGGAAACCTCGTTGGGAGTGCCCGCAACTGGTGTTCCTCTGATGGGTGTGCTCATGGCTTGGCCGGGAGAGATTCTAACCGACTGTCTCTTAAGAGAAGACTTGAAACCTGGAGTCCTACGACTGACTGGAGAAGGTCTCTTTGGTGTGAATGTTGGTCGACCCTTCAGTGATAGTGACCGATCATTCGGAGTGACAACAGGTGTAATATCTTCGTACATTGCTTGAGGAGTGTTTCTGGTAGGCCTGTTTACATTTTCAAGTGATTCTGTGACAGATAGATTTAAACCTTTTTGTGCAGATACTTTATTTGGAGTTTTCTTTTGGGGTGTTCCCTTTACTGATGTTTCTTTTAGCAGTGTTCCTTTTGAAGGGGTTCCTTTAGGAGATGTACCTCTTAGCAATATCACAACAGGTGATAAATTGACAGGTGATTCTTTTCTCGGTGTTTGGCGGACTGCTTCCATGGAAGACTTACTTGGTGAAGATTGTTTCTTAGGGGTAACACTTTTAGGTGACGCTAGATTAACTAGTGACACCCTAGGTGTAGTTTTCTTAGGTGAAACCTCGGGTGTTACTTTCTTAGGTGTACTTTTCTTAGGTGAAACCTTGGGAGTAACTTTCTTAGGTGAAAACTCGGGTGTTACTTTCTTAGGTGCACTTTTCTTAGGTGAAACCTCGGGAGTTACTTTTTTAGGCGAAACCTCGGGTGTTACTTTCTTAGGTGTACTTTTCTTAGGTGAAACCTTGGGAGTAACTTTCTTAGGTGAAAACTCGGGTGTTACTTTCTTAGGTGCACTTTTCTTAGGTGAAACCTCGGGAGTTACTTTTTTAGGCGAAACCTCGGGTGTTACTCTCTTAGGTGAAACCTCGGGTATTACTTTCTTAGGTGAAATTTTAGATGTACTTTTCTTAGGCGAAATTGTAGATTTACTTTTCTTAGGTGAAACCTTGGGTGTGGCCCTTCTGGGAGAAACTTTAAAAGTGGCTTTTTTAGATGATGTTTTAGGTTTGCTTTTCGTAGATGAAACTTTGGGTGTATTTTTCTTAGGTGAAACCTCGGGTGTAACTTTCTTAGGTGAAATTATAGGTGTACTTTTCTTAACCTCTGGTATTACTTTCTTAGGTGAACTTTTAGGTGTACTTTTCTTGGGTGAAACCTCGGGTGTTATTTTCTTAGGTGAAATTTTAGGTGTACTTTTCTCAGGTGAAATTTTAGGTGTACTTTTCTTAGGTGAAATCTTGGGTGTGACCTTTTTAGGAGAAACTTTAAAAGTTGCTTTTTTAGATAAAAACTTAGGTGTAACATTCTCAGATGTAGTTCTCCTGGGTGAAACCTTGGGTGTGGCCTTTTTGGAAGAAATTTTAAAAGTTGCTTTTTTAGGTGATACCTTGGGTGTAACATTCTTAGGTGTAGCTCTCCTAGGTGAAAACGTGGGTGTAGCAGGTTTAGGTGTCGTTTTAGAAGCAAACAATTCAGGTACTTCCGTTTGTGGAGTTGTAACTATTCTCAGCAGCTTGTTTGATATTGGGGATGCTTTTTTAGCTGATAAAATCTTACTGGAGACAACCTTTGAAGCCGATTTAGAATTGATTGATTCTTTAGAGGTCATAATTATTTTAGATTTGCTCTTAGCCGGTGAAGTCCGATTATAAAACGACCGTGCACTGAGCGGCGCAATCTTCTTTGCAATAGGCTTAACTACAGCCTTCTTTGGTGAATATAGTTTCCTGGCCAGAGCCTTTTTAGGAGAAGTTTTCGGAGCAACTTTCTTCAGTGTACTAACCCTGACGGAAGGAGTTTTACCTTTGGGAGTAGGCAATCCGATCAATGGCGTGGCAGAACTAGCAATCCTTTTAGATCTGGCAGGGGTAGACTCCTCCTTGATAGTTTTAACCGCAGATGTGCCAACGTCCAATTTTCTCCTGGAAGATTTTGCGACAGGTTCGTCATCGACGAGCATTACATCTTCAATGATAGTTTTCTGTCGAGTAGATTTAATAATGGACGCAGATTTGACAGAATATAGATTTCTGGGTGTGTTCTTCTGCGCAGACTTTGTAACAGGGGTGACTTTAGAGGTGGGTGTTCTTCCGATTGATCTCCTCGTGGACATCTTCTCTACGGAAGCCTTCCCGATCAGAGCTTTGAGACTGATGGACTTCAGTTGCGGAACTTTCAATGTTTTTTTGGCGCTTTTGAGTGGTAATTTGGAGGCAGAGATTGCAGGGGTGGATTTGGAAGGCTTAGGGGATGGGACATGCTTAGGCCGGGGAGAACCAGAAGCGGTGGCCCCTGAAGCCTCTACTGACTCTCTTCTAGCCGGAGTGAGCTTGATGACTGACCTTGGGGATTTGATGGTGGTCTCCTTAACCGGGGTGGACCTGATAGAATCGCCAGAGCTTTCAATTGTGTTGGAAACGCTTTTTCTCGTGGGCGACCCTTTCGGTGAGTTCTTGTTTGATCGGCCGAGAGGGCTTTTTCCCGTAAGCAGCATCAAAGCGGCTCGTTTATTTTTATCTAAAAATTTTAAGATGCATCAGACAAGATAATAAGCTAGAAACACTATACGACTAATTGATTTTAACTCGTCCCGTGCCACTGGAGGAAACTTGTAAATTTCGCGTGTTTTGACATTGACGTAATATTTTGTGGGTTTATTTTATGCTATCTTATGTAATATTTACACATAACAAAACACATTCCTTGAACAATAAACTATGCCTAAAAACAATATTACTTGCGTTTATTTGACGAATTCATGTTTTACGATCTTTTTTACGAGAATGATGCAACCGAACTGACAGCTCAGATGCTCCGAAAAAAACTCAGCCAGAGATCCATAAAGAATTCGTAGAAATTATTCCGGTTCCATAGATGTGTTCAAAGCATTCTATACCTTAAGAACAAGAATTCCCCAAGCGATTCTGACCTTATCCTTCATACGTTTTCTTTATAATAAAGGTTTAAAATCGCATTTCAAAAAATATTTTTTAGAGTTTAATTTGGCGCGCGCCACGGAACGAGTTAAAAGGAAAACATTCACACTGTCTGCTTATATTCATTTTTATGTTGAATCATGACACGAGATGTAAACATTATGATTGAGAAAGAGGTAAAGTTGAAGGTTGGTAAAATACTTACCCATAACAGGAGCGTGGATCTTCTCAACGTCATTGATCTTCCTGCGTTTGTTGGCGAGGGCCACCTTCAAAACATCGGACTCCGGAGAAGCCACACTGCTTGTTCTCTTTACTTGTCTCCGTGCTAAAACATAACACAAACAAACCTTAACATAAAATGCAAACTCAATCTACATCACTTCACATCAGCGGCAGAGCATATATCCTTAGTCCTTAACTCCGGACCAAATGATACTTATTATTTATTATACATCATATTTATGGCAATTTCCAGAATGGTAGATACACTCTGTATCGCCCTAGTGAAAGAACACCATTCAGAATTAACCCCTCAGGTCTCGATTGTATTTTTTCAGAGGGTCAAAATATTTGTTTTTCAATAAAATCCAAATAAATGGAGTATTTCTGAATCTATTCAAAAACTAAAAACTGTCTTGGAATGGTGATGAAATACGCTTTCAAATTTTATAATTCAAAATAAACATATTATTTTTTAAATATAAAATAAATTAATAAAATATTTGTATGCAAAAATAAATTAATATTAATAATGGCTCACTTTACGTTTTTTTCTAACTAAAATTACTGATTAAAAAAAAAATAAAAACACATACATAATTTATTAGGCAAATATATCATAAAAGTTATCGTAAACTCACTTTTGTGTAGTTTCAAGTAAAAATAATTTACAAAAAATTCTTAGAGTTTCATAATTTTTTTTCAAATTGCATTCGGAAACTTTGGATTCATAAAGGGTTACATTTTATTTATTTTGCGGTTAATTTTAGATTTGAAAATAAAACATGGTATTTTCTCTTTCTAACAGTTTAGATCATATTTCTAGCCAAGATAATAAGGGGGATACTACGATTTCTATGAGACCTATACGAGTTGTTCCGAAAACCAAAAAAAATAGACCTGACAGGTTTAAATAATTTCAGTTATGTTTTGTGACCAGGTACAATACCAATCAATATTTTCCCAATCTCCTTTTCCCTTCCCGCATTCTTTAGCCTCCATAATTCCACTGGCTCCAGAAAGTGGATGGAACAGGTCTGTGATGCCTGAGGATGATATGACACCATCAAGTCGATGAAAAATAATACTGTAGCAGTATTAATTACTACTATTAAACTGTTATTATTTGTGATGTATTGAAAGAGCTTCTAAGTGATGCCGACAGATGGCAGCAGAGAAGTGCTTCTATCGATTGCAGACAGTGGTGCCCGGGTAGGTGATGGTCATTGAGAGTGATTCTCGCCAGCCTACCACTCAGATTCAATTAGCTGCTAGTGTAGACAGGTCGTGTGACTTGTAGCATAATTAACTTTAAATAAACCAGTTTGTATCAAGGACCTATTGTAATTGAGAAGTACCCCCACAGAACTAATAGTGTTTGAATGTGAATAATATAAAACATTACGCTATTACAGCGGAGAAAAGGTATTTATTTAATTATTTGTTTAAAGATTACAAAAAGGAAACAAAAGACAATTCTCTCCTCACTGGAGTACCCCGCTTTAAGGCCACATTGTAAAATGGCGTTGTTTTAAAGTTAACATCAATTCAGTTAGAATGACAGTTATTATAATTATTTATTTATTAGCCAATATTATTTACTAATACATAGTTCCCATGAACATTCTGCTATCTTGCACTATTTCAACTCATTCCTTTAACAGTAGCCCGATCTCTTGGATAAAGTTCAGTAGGGTTGTCATTGAATATTTGGCTATGTCTTCTTGTTCCACAATGTGCCTTCCCATAGGTGAATTGGAGTCTCTTCATCCTCTTCACATTTGCTGCATCTATTGGTGTTTTCCACTCCCAACAGCCGCGCAGCTGACAGTATTCCAGTTTCTGTCCATATTGAGTAGTTGCCTAGTATGAATGGTAGACTCACCAGAGCTGGGAGTGGCGGTGGGGGGAGTGGCGGCCTGCGGGGGCTCCGTCACCCGGCGCTGCGGCTTCACCACCGCCACCTGGCGCGTCTTGGTCGCCGAACCTAATCAAGGAAACATTCATTACCATATCATCACTCTGATGCTCTGAGCCTGAAGTAAACACCACAATGTCGGGTAATCTGAGGCTGGTGTAGTCAGCGATCATGCCAGTAATCAATCCTTGTTTATTCCTATTCTGTGACGAGTTTTCCACAAAAGTATATTAAAAATAATAATAATTAAAATGCATCATTTTGTACAGTGCCATTATGTTCCTCGAGAACATCTAAACATGGATTTCCAAGTGATAAACAAATTTTAAAAAGTGGTTTGACATAAATAAAAACCAAAATAAAGTTCTTGTATTTGCAAAAAAACATTTTGTTCTATCAGACTACTTGATGTCTCTGGAATCTGTTACAATCATATTTAAATTGAGTCTAATTCATCAATATAGTCTAATTCAAAGGTTCCCAATTATTTTTGCATTTATATTTCTCAATTTATTTTTTAATAACTCCTTGACACTCCAACCACCATCTCACAATTTTTTTTAAATATTCTTAAAACAATTTCTTTTAAACTGCACCACATGGCTGAAATCCACAGGACATCAAAAATCAAATTTCGAATTTCCACTTAATTCAAAATTTTATGAAAAAAAAATTGTAAAAAACCGCCGAAAATAGAGTTGCTCAGCTTCAAATTCGAGTAGGTTTTACAGAGTCAATTAGTAATAATATGACATATTCCCGTAATTATTTAATATAAACGAATTTTCACAGCCGTTTACCGCCGCATCGGCCCTATATTCCGAAGTAACTTCAAAAAAAAGTTTGATTACCGTCTCGGCCGCCCCTTTAAACTCATAAAAATATGATATTACTGCGTAGATCGAAATTTTGCAGCCGATTTCTGACACAGCCGATGGAATAAATTTGTAAAAATACAATTTTTAAATTATGTTATATTTTCGCATAAATTGAAATTTCGCATTCGATGTCCATCGCAGCCAGCCCTTTGATATTTAGATATTCTAATTAAATTCAAAAAAATATGTTATATTCCCTCATAAATCATAATTTAGAACTGATTCCCGTTGCAGCCGCCCCTTCCATTTCAGATATTGGAAGTAAAAAATAAATTTTGAATTACAAATCAACGAATTTCAGATTAAAAAATCATTTTGTATGAAAAAAAAAATTTGTTTTTTTTGGCAAAAAATTTGAAGTGCGCGTTTTTTTTTCAAATTATCAGGGTTTGAATTATCAGGGGTTCGAATTAACGGGGTTTTACTGTATTTACATAAAGCAATGAAGTGAAATAAAAAGTGAAAACAAAAAGAGAACTATCGACACACCAAAAGATATTGTGTTGAAATTCAATAATAAAATTAAACAAATATTATGTAATTTTAGATCCACTACAGTTTAATCGTATTATGAAACTTATTATTACTACCTCAAAAATTCCCTGGATTCTGAATGCAGCTGTAATGTTATCCTTATATTTACTATTTTGTGTATTTCTTTTTCGGGCACTAACTATGTGACAATTTCTAGACATTTTTTTTTTGAAGAGTTTTACTTTCCATGTACATTTGTTACTTAAATTTTAATTTTTCTGCTTTCGGTTTCGACACCTCCATGTCATTCACTAGCAAACTTAAAACTAACTTATAATTAATACATACACAGAAATGATTGATTGAGTGGGAGGGGTGATTTTGGGAGAGGGGGAGAACAGTGGGAGGAGTCAACATAACATGGCACCATTGTCAAAAAGGGTGATTTACAGGGTGCTGTTATTTTGTTAACTAAATTAATTTTTGATTTAATTTTTCATTTATTTTTAAGAATCGTGCCTATGCACGGTACGAAGCAACGGCAATTGCAATACCAACTTATACATTCATTTTTTCTTCTGATATTACCTCTCCTACAATAGTTAAAGATAAATACAATAATGTAACTATATGGTTCCACATGTTGGAATCAACAAAAAATATTTTTTTATTTATTGAACTTTCTTGCGTCCCCTATGGGTTAAGACACAATATACAATTAAGTTTGGATTAATCCAAATGTTACAATTTAATAAGGATACACTATAATTTATTTTTGTACTCTAGTCCAGCGGTTATCAACCTTTTTGAGCCTGCGTACCCCTTGACTCTTACTACAAATTTGTTGTAGCCTTACCCTCTATCAATCTTAGTGTACACACGTAATGAAAGACATGTTTCACTTGTAAATCTTTAATACTATTGCATGAATTTAACAATCAAGTCATACAAAAACAATAAATGCAATTTTATACAGAGTATAACATGACTTTGGACATTTTTAACCAGTGATTCTACACGTGAAGTTGAACAAACCTACATTCGTGCCATGATATTGCATACCACCAATTTTTGCTTGGCGTACCCCAACGGGTACTTCGGGTACCACAGGTTAAAAACCGCTGCATTAGCTGAAGTCCCCGGATTTCTCGAAATCTAATGTAGACAGTGATCTTCATCTTATTTCTCAGGTCAAGTGTGCGAAATTTCATCAGTGTTGGATTAAAACTGTAGATTTGTATGCAAATCAAATCCAAGCCACCCGCCCGATGTCTACACAGACATTAGATTAACACGTCTAATCACAGGAGACCCAAGTTGTCCCAAAACATCATATGCCGTTATAATAACAGGAGACCCAGATTGTCCCAGAGCGACCGTGCATTATTAAAAGTTAGATATCTCTCTTCCTGTTGTTCAAACATTTGTAATTTCTTTTATGTTAGAAAGCGAAAGAAATTATGCTTCTTATTGCTATAGGAATATACGAGCTATGTTGGTTAGATATTTTACAAACCCGATCGTAAGTGACGATTTTATTTTGTGCCAATTTGTGACGTAATTGTATGAATGTCATAAAAAGTGAGGTGACAGTTTTATTATAAATTTTCTTAAAAAAATGAATCTATATTTAAAATTTACAGTTTATTTTATTTTACGTACTTTTTTAAGGAATCCCCAGAAACGTATTTTTAAGCCAATTTACATTTTCAATATCAAAATTTTAATATTTAAAAACAAAAATGTTGATTTCTAATAAACACATCGGAAAGATTATTTTATCCAGATTTTAGAACAATTTTTGTTTTTGCAAAAAAATTAAAAAATAACCAATAAAAAGGAACATTTAAAATGCACGGGAAGAACCGGAAATTTTGCGCGCAAATCTTGACAGGCAAAAGTTCATAGATATTATTTTCTCATTATTCGAAGGGTTAATAGTTAAAATCAGTCAGTAACAGTCCCAAATGCCCGGAGCCAGCCAGGCTGGCATCCCCAAATGGGGAACATTGTGAGGCTGTAGGAAGATGTGGGAGTGGGAAGGAGACTGGGAAAAGTAAGTTTAAGAAGTATCTGGCCATTCAGATCTGGTCACCAAACATGGCTAAAGCCATTTTAAGATTTCGATTCTGAATGGTGACCTTTAATACAAGGGTTGTCCAAGAATTAAAGACCTTTATTATTTAAAAACTCTGAAAAAAAATTCCCGTTCGACCATGCACTTTGCATACGCCAATTTCTCCCCCAAAATAGTTTGTGTGGTAGACTTACTGACGTCTGGGATCAAAAGTGCGATCTCACAGACTGCAACAAGGCCGGCTTGCGTCCTGGTTAAGAAAGCGATTAATTAAACGCACCTTGCAGGTGCAGGATTCGACAAAGGAGCGTCCATCAACGTACGCAAAGATCGCACTGAAGCAGCTACCGAACCGGATCAATGCTTGTTTTGTAGAAGAAAGTCTGAGCTAGTGCCACCATACGAGTAAAGGTCTTTAATTCCTGGACAATCCTCGTAGATACTGAGAGTATCTATCAAATATAAGACCATACAGAGAGTGTCTACCAAAAGTGAGTGTAATTTAATAATCAGTGAGCATACCTAAGTGACCTTGAGTATCAAAAGTGATATCCATACTGTTTCGCAGCTTTTTGACTTGCGGATGCACCTTCTGGGGTGCGGTGTCACTCCTTCTCCGACCAATTGAATTCCGACCCCTCTTCACCAGGAATGTGGGACGGGTGCTTCCTGCAACAGAACACAATGTTTCATTATTTTACAGAAGATATTAGAAACCCTAACATTTACACGGTATCGATTCGACACACATAAGTAAACACTCTCACCAATATCATTTACTCATCTGCCCTGATGATGGACACTGTAACGCTGTCCGAAACGTTGGCTAAAGAAGGAGGTAGCGAAACACGGCATAACACCCCAAAAACAATAACAAAAATACTAACATTTACAGTCCATACTAGTCCGGAATCGATCGTGAAGAATCCTCTCAATAAAATCAGCTCATGAGCAAAAAGTATATATATATCAGGCCCCTAACATCTCAGCCCACATGAGACTCCTCAGATTGAGATGGGCTGGACATGTACAGAGAATGCCGGATACATGCGTCCCCAAGAGAATTTTGACTGGACACCCAGGTGGAAAGAGAAAAGTGGGAAGACCCAGAATGAGGTGGGAAGACGAGGTGCGACAGGATGTAGCACAGCTTCTCCAAATAACAAACTGGAAGTCAGCCGCTGAGGACAGGAGGAGTTGGAGGCAAATGTTGCAGGAGACCAAGGCTCGATATGGGCTGTAGCGCCATCGGAGAGAGAGAGAGGGCAAAGAGTGAGCGGGTTATTTTGTTCGTCAACGCCACCACAGGGTGCTGGTTTGGCGGGGCAAGCGACAATAGAAGATGTATGAAAATTAATTTTATAGACCTGGCATCACGTCTCGAATCACTTTCTCATGGCAGACAAATAAAGATGGTAAGTAAATACCTGTCGTAATGGTTCCAGTTACTGGAGACACATGTGAAACTGTTAATTTTTCTAGATACTTTTGAAACTGGTTTCCAGTGAAGGGATAATATATCAAATGCAATAACAAAATAAAATAAATTCTATCAATAGTTTTCCATTGTAATGGGTTCACTGCCGAACTTTTAAAACTTCTTAGGTGGGGAGTAGTTTTAGCTAAAATTGTGTTTTTGTGTTGAATTTCAAGGGAGCGAAAAACACAACTTCTTCTGTAAAACCTTCTTAAGTGGAACGTTTGCGTGGCCCTTTTCGGCCTATTTCGTACAAATCTTAAATTTGGATTTGAGATCAAAATCCCAACCCAACTGAAAAATTATTTTTGTAATCAAAAGGTATATCAATTATCGAAGAAGAAGATATACGAGACGTATCCAGAAAGAAAGTGTACTGTCTCACGACCGAATGAATATTATTATCGACATGTTGGCTACACTTATGTGTAGCCTGACTCTTCCCCTCCGCAACGAGACCGTTTCAAGGTCAGTACGTTGAGAAATGTCGACGCGACAACACGTTTCGTGAAAAATGTCAATCCAATCTCCCGCCAAGTGCGAAATACGCGGCGTCATCCGTTATCTCGATTGGAAGGGAAAACCCCCGGTTGAGGTTTATAATGAGGTGAAAACTGCATATGGTGATATAGCTATGAATCGTACGAGTGTGTACAAGTGGTATCGCAAGTTTAAAAACGGTCGTACGTCTGTGCATGATGATCAGAGGAGCGGAAGACCTTCAATTGTGACTGACGAAATTGTGGAAAAAATCGAAAAAACGCTCCGTGACGATCTCAGATTGACTGTGAATGAGCTTTCTGCGATGTTTCCGCAAATCTCCAGATCTCTACTACACGAAACCATCACAGAAACCCTCGGATATAGGAAACTGTCCGCGAGGTGGGTCCCAAAACAGCTGACAGACCAACACAAGTTGAATCGAGTGGAAGCCGGACAAGAGTTTTTGAGGCGCTGCAAACTCCATGGAGATGAATTTCTCTGCTCCATCGTTACTGGAGATGAAGCTTGGGTTGCACACTACACGCCTGAAACCAAAAGGCAGTCTCAACAGTGGCGTCACACCTCTTCACCCTCCGCCAAAAAGTTCAAAACCACAATTTCAGCCAAGAAAATCATGGCATCCGTGTTTTGGGACTGTCAAGGCATAATTTTGATTGAATGCCTCAAGGGGAGACCATCAACTCTGCAAAAGATACTGTGAGACCCTAAAAAAATTGCGGAAGGCGATTCAAAACAAGAGGAGAGGCATGCTGTCAGCCTGCTGCACGACAATGCCAGACCACACACAGCCAACGCCACGAAGGAACTGCTTGCCTCGTTTAAATGGGATGTCCTGAACCACCCCGCGCATTCCCCCGACCTAGCACCTTCAGATTATTATCTCTTTACCTCCCTGAAGCTGCACATGGGTGGAAAAAGATTTCAACCGACGAGGAGGTAAAGGAGGAGGTGGAGAAGTGGACGAAGGGGTTGGCGGGAAACTACTTCGAGGAAGGCATCAAAAAGTTGGTACCCTGCTTCACCACCTCTATGCTAAACTGGGGTTCATCTCTAGATTTCCGCTTGCTGGAGATCTGTGTGATATAATCCCAGCAAAACTGTCCGGTATTGAAGGAGAGAATGTCTCCACCGGCATATTATTCACCATGGAGGCTGTATTAGTAAAAAGGGGTTTACCTTTAGATTTCCGCTTGCTGGAGATCTGTGTGATATAATCCCAGCGAAACTGTCCAGTGTTGAAGGAGAGTATGTCTCCGTGGGCTAGTACCTTGCTGTCCACTGGCTTATTATTCACCAGTGTGGGGGCTGTATTGGAGAGGTTCTTGATTGTAGCCTTAAATTGATTTAAAAAAAAAAACAATTAGAAACTAATAAATTACTGTGTGTCAAATAAGAGTAGAAAATATAAAAAATGGAACTACAAAATTTGAAGGCTTTTTTGTTCTTAAAAAAAAATTAAAATCGAAGGAGCACTTAATGACATAAATGTTATTAAATTGTGTTTTACAAAGTGATTGGCTTTCATTTAATTTAATATAAATTTGAAAGGAAGAATCATTAGTGGTGAGTTTAGTTACACTACTTTTAGATCTGAAAGAGTTAAGGGGAACGTATGCGCGGCCCATTTCGGCCAGTTTTATACAAATCTTAAATTTGGATTTAAGATCAAAATACGCAACCAAACTGAAAAATTATTTTTATAATCAAAAGGTATATCAAATATCTAGTACGGATAAGAGCTACTTTATTTATTTTTGCTTTAAATTATAAGATATAGGCCATTAAAGATTTTGGTGTTTCATAATTTTAGAGGCAATTTTCGACAATTATTTGTGAGTAAATGAAAGACATAGGTCTCATAGAAATCATTGTGTCTCCCTTACTACCATGGTGAGAAATACAATCTAAACGGTAATAGAAAGAGGAAACCACCACGCTTTGTATTCAAATCTAAAAGTTAATCTTTATAAAACCATTTTTTTTTTATAAAATCAAATTTCTGACCGCAATATGAAAAAAAAAAATTAAAGCGATGATAACATCTATAATACATGTCTAATAAAATTTGTGTTTATATTTTTTTCATTATCGTTACCGTTACAAAAAATTTAAATTGAGCCATTTATAAAACTTTTATATTTAAAAATTACATGTTTCATATATATTTCATCACCTTTCACAGTTTTCGAACATGTTTGCAAATATTCCATTTATTTGGATTTTATTGCAAAGCGGAAATATTTTAGGGAGGGGTTAAGAAAGCATTTCGATATCTAAAAAGTAATCAATTACTTTTATAACATATAATATTTTACACTTTATAGTATAATTTAATAAATGTTGGCGTTACTGGGTGGCTTACCTATCTGTAAACTAAGGCCAACGTAAGCTAAAATTCAACTTACTTCGGGCCCAAGGAAGCCCGCGACATTGTGTTATCGGTGTCTCTTCGCAGACTGCAAAGTTACCCGTCCCAAGCTTAAGAAAGAATATATTATATTACCTGCATGTTTGAGACTGTAATCAGGCACTGTTTGTGCGCTAGCCCTTTGACGGGTATTCTTATATCACAGTCCTTGCCGTTGCCAATGTGGATGCTCCCGTTGTGCAGCGGATAAATGGATCCATCATTTCCATCCCGCTTTATCACCACAATCTGGCCACTGCCGGCCAACGCCATTTTTATGTTTCAATCTACAACAACACAAAACGCCATAAATAAACTTTTTTAAACAATTTTTTTTTACGTTTGCTCCACACCCCACTGAAAAAATAATTAATGTGGGTGGTTCTTAGTCGTAGTATTATAAAAAATGACCGAATCAGATATCGACACCTTGGCGCAGTGGTCAGCGCATTTGCCCGGAAAGCGAAAGGTCCTGGGTTCGAGTCCCAGAGGTGCAAATATCTTTTTCTGTTTTTTTTTTTTCAGATTTTTGATTGAGTTTCGCTAATATCGTCTTCATTTAATTCAATATTACAATTTATTTTACTCACAGAGTTAAAAAAAAATTATATATTCATCCTAGACTTGCAGAAAAGTCAATAAACGCCGCGTATTAAATAAAATGGACGAAGATTTATCGGGACTTAGATAGCATTTAGTTCGGGTTTGAATCTTGCAATCATACATAAAAATAGCAGCCAATAAAAATATGCATTAAGAAAATTAAGACATTGTGGGTGGTTCTTAGTCATAGTATTATAAAAAATGACCGAATCGGATATCGACACCTTGGTACAGTGGTCAGCGCATTTGCCCGGAAAGCGAAAGGTCCTGGGTTTGAGTCCCAGAGGTGCAAATATATTTTTCAGATTTTCGATTGAGTTTCGCTAATATTGTCTTAATTTAATTAAAAATAATTCCCCTCAAGGCCTATGTCATCTTAGGGGATGCTGTGTGGAGGGTTTTTTAAGAAAAGGAAGAAGAGGAAGTTTTGGAAAGGAAATAGGCATGATGGGTAGTGATGGTAGTGTGTATGTCCAATATGAATGATTCCGTCCCTCCCACTGTGGTGCAAGGTGATGTTTCGAGAGAGCCCTGCTGAAAAGTCAAAGGGTCCACCTCAACCAGCCACAGTTGTTGGGCAGGCCCAGACAAACCACATCCCATGGACCTGGGCACCCCTTAGTCACCAAACGTAGCTGGTGACTAAGGGGTGTTGGTTAACCAATAAATGGTCCCGGGATGGCGGTACCCCAATTGTAAACCTGCTCGTTCTGCTAATTTTATTATTTTAGGGAAAAACACTTTTCACAAGTTATGCTTTAAAATATTAAGTTGAATTATTTGTTTGAGCCTGTAAATATCTATCATCCATCCAATCACTCATAAACACCATCAAAATGTGCAGTGAAACCAAGTTGATGTTTTCTGGGTCACCAGTAGGATATTTCAAAATGCAGTACCGATGTACCGTTATGCCTCCCGGGGTATTTTTTAGCATATTTGATATGTAAAACAAACATAAGTGAAAATAAAATTTGATTTATGGAGCATTTGAATATTGCTTTCATTATCTCAAAAATTAGGACGGGTTGTTTTGGAGAATTTGAACAACTCATCAAATTTCAAAAGTTAATTTTCAACTTCTGTGTAAGTTCTATTCAAGTTCTGAATAAAGTAATATTTTAAAGAAAGTGGTAAGAGAAGCATAGGCCACGAGGGTATACATTTACAATAGTCTGAAACTCTTCAATCTTTAGTAAGTAAATAATCGGGGTCTCTTCAAGACCCGCATTAATAAATCCCTTCCGACAGCCCCTCCCTTAATCCTCCTCACAAAGCTGCCCAACCAGGTAGCGACATGTTTCCTGTCTTTACACTGAGGGGGCACTCTTGTGAGGTGACACATAAAAACAAATAATAATTTTTTACAATATTATGCCGCGATTTGACTATGTATTCAAGTAGAACAGCCCAAAATAAGACGAAAATGAAGAATAAAATTTTTCGATATCTCGCTTGGTTTTCGAGAAATCGATACTTAAAGATTCAGATTCAAATTGATTAATTTTATAAAAAGTACTGTTTTTCATGATAAAATGACCTTTTTTTATAACCTAACCTAACCTATTAAGAGACGTAGCATTGAGCACAATTTATGGGTTCCATGCCGACTGAGAATAAAGTCAACTCAACAACTGCTTGGAAAGTCGTTAAAAGCTATGAAAAAAATAATTTCAAATTAGCCGATAACCCTAACCTAACATAACCTATCCAACCAATTTTTTATATATATTTTTTTTAACACCCTAAATGACTTATCTGAGATGGTTCTGAGTTGATTTCATTCCGAGTTGTCCGGTCACCAATTTATGGTATTAGTCTACATAGAATTAAAAACTTTAAGTATTGATATCTCGAAAACTTCATCTTATTTTGGGCTGTTCTATCTGAATACATCGTCAAATCGCAGCATCACGGAAATCATGCTCTCCCCTATGAAACCGAATTTTGGGGAAAAAATAATTTTCAGCTACAGCGTCAAGAACATTGTTGGTATGCGAAAAATGTTGCTATATTTATAGTAAAATTGAGTTTTGCGTAGATCCAATGTACAGTGCCCTTGAGGAGATTTT
This sequence comes from Glyphotaelius pellucidus, assembly GCA_936435175.1. NCBI lineage: Eukaryota > Metazoa > Arthropoda > Insecta > Trichoptera > Limnephilidae > Glyphotaelius > Glyphotaelius pellucidus. The sequence goes on along the minus strand of OW386558.1, from coordinate 23,715,501 downwards.
TCACAAAAATGGCGCTACACAAATCATACAAATATTATTAATATATATTTACAGTTTTGATGTGTACAGTTGATATATTGATTATTTACAGTTAAAAATGATAATGCACAACAAATAAAATTATATGGGTTCACCTACAGCAGCGAAGGAACAAGAGATGTTCTTGTGTAGTTTTTGTTTCTGGTAAAAAAATTTTACATTAGCAGAAATAAAGAAAATTACGGTGTGTTTCGTAAAAATATATTTTCTTGAAAATTCTTACGACACGTTCGATTATGCACGTAATTTTGAAACACTCGTATTCAATTTTTTTTCAATGAAATCATAAAAAGTGCATCAAGCTTTGCATCCACTGAAATGATTTTGGGGTTAGAAAGGTCAAGATTTACAAATCATCAGTAACTTCGTATAAACGGTTATTATAAATGGGTAAATGTAAATGTATGATAATTTAACGAGGAAACGAACATTAGTTAAGCATCAACAGACGAGTATGTTTATGTGGCTAATGAAAAATATTTACCCGCCGCTTTCTAATGCTTATGTCAAAACAATGCAGAAAATATTAAAACCGGCCTCCGAGCAGTTTTGAAATATTAATAAATTAAAGACACGTCTCACAGGAAGACGCTTCCTCAGGTTAAAATTCACAATAAAATATCAAACACAAACAAAAAACACTCGATGTTCAATGTTGACGTATCATTACGAAACAAATTGCACACAAGAAAACTATTAAAATAAGAATAATCGTAAAAACACGTATGCGTAAATTACAATTTTGCGATATAATAAAAACAATATGTTATTTAACTAAACTGAACTAAGGAAATCACTCACTGATTGTTGTAAATTTGAAGCAGCTCAAATGATCCAAGCCAGCTCAAAATATTCAAATTAAAAATGGCGTCGCGTAACCGAAACGGTTAGCGGAGCGCGTACGTTTAAGGAGGCTGTCCAACATACAGATAATAAAATTTCATAAAATAGAAGTTCTTACCCAACTAATGTAATGGTCCGTCCAGACTCCAGACGCTTGCCAAGCGTTCACAAATTCCAACGTGTGGATTGTGGGTAATGCATTTGGCTTGGCTTGAAGAGGCTTTCAAGAACTTGCCGCCGCCGATGATGACGGTGTCGGTATTTTGCTCACAAGACAGAGATCCTTTGCTCTTGCGAGGCATCAAATTCAAATTCAAGTTCAAAAACCATTTATTGCAAAACCATTGAATGGCAGGAGACCATATTTGTCCCAGCTCACATGCGCCTCATATAAATCGCTGTAACTCCATTACTATCAGAGTGATAATTATGTTCTAAACAGTGTTAAAAAACAAAACACCACGCTTTGTAGTCTAATCTAAAAAATAATGACGTAAAAAGTAAAATGTGCACCTTTACAAAACCAAAATTTTGAATCGGAATTTGAAAAAAAAATCTAATCTTTGAGAATTTTTTATTAACTATTTATATAAAAAAGAAGACAAAAGTGAGGTGACAGTTACGTTTATAATGCATTTGTCTAATAAAATACGTATATTTTTTTATTTTTGTTTCGTTATTAGTAATATTAGTTAGAAAAAGCGTGAGGTTAGCCATTTTTACAACTTTTCTATGTTTGCACGCAAAATTTTTGTATTTCAAAAATTAAATGTATATTTTGAATTATGCAATTTGAAAGCGTATTTTATCACCTTTTAAAAGCAGTTTTTAGTTTTGGGATAAGTTCAGAAATATTCCATTTATTTGCATTTATTGTAAAGCGGAAATATTTTGATCTTCTGAAAAATACGCCAAAATTCTGAAGAGTTCAAACAAAAATACAAGTACAAAAGGTGTAGATGTAGGTGTATTTATAGATACATTCTATTTCTTCCGGCTAACTAAAAAATACAAATATTATTGCCATCCATATGCTATTGCCAGACGTTTGTCACTTGTCAGCTTATCATAAGTCACAAGTCGCTTGTCGCAAATACTTGGCAAGCTTAGGCAAGTCAAACGTCGAAATCTACACGCTTGCGAATGAGCATCCAAACACGGTGGACGTCTACTTTAAGCTATATTACAGTTTGTCAAATAAGAGTAGAAAACATAGAAGGGCGCCACTGTTGTTCAAAGGGCAATACTAAAAATATAACTACGATGAAAATGTAAAGCTTTGTAATCTACATCTTTATAAAAAGATAAAAAGGCATAAAAGTGAAAAAAATATTTTTTTCATTGCAAAATTGATACCCACTGATCTCAGAATTAGAATTGCATACATATGCATTGTTAACAGTATATTTAAATATTGCCGCCTCACACGTTTGGTTCGCTCATCCGCCGCCAGAGGTACTGCTAGCGCCTCTGGCAGCCAAAAGGCAAACTACTCCAGCTACTGCGGTCGGTAAAGGAGGGAACTACTAATTCCCGCGGATTGGCAGGACTGGCGCAGAGCTACCAACAGAACAGACAGCGAACGGCTGGGAAAATGGCGCGACGAACAGTGTTGCCAACTTGACGGATTTCCCGTCATATCTAGCGGATTGGAGTGCCTCGAAACGGGAAAATTTTGTTTTTTTTGTTATTGTTTTTGGGGTGTTATGCCGTGTTTCGCTACCTCCTTCTTTAGCCAACGTTTCGGACAGCGTTACAGTGTCCATCATCAGGGCAGATGACCAAATGATATTGATTTTTTTTTGATTTACTAGATTCTTATATTCCTTGAAGAGGTGAATCATTTAAATTTACTGAATTTAAAGTTAATGTTCTTTATACAAATAGAACGGCGATAAGACATGCTCGGGAAGCTTGATCGTGTGTGTGTGTACTTCTTTGAGAGGTATGTGTGTGTCTTGTGCATGTTGTATGATTTCCGTGAGAGTGCTTGCGGCCTCGTCGATTTCATCTGTAGAGCGCAGAGTTCCCGATGTTAGGTGTATTCGTTCGTTAATCTCTTTCTTGAATCCTTCCCAGTCTGCGTCCTTGTAGTTTCGCTGTTTTCTGGGGCTCCTTGAAGTCGTTCCTCCAATACTGAAGCTCACGGGCAGATGGTCCGATGACAGTTCATCCAGCGTGCGCAGTGGCGAGATCGTCTTGACGTTTTTCTCGAGTACGATGTCCAGAGTGCTGGGGTACTGTGCGTGCACTGCGTGGTATGTCGGTTTGTCCGGCGCCATTATCGTGTAGTTGTGAGTCTGCATATGCGTAAAGAGCGTTTTCCCGTTCGCGTTGCCTCTGTAGTTATTCCAATAGTTGTGTTTGGCGTTGAGATCTCCTCCTAGAACAACAATTGGGTGCAGATTAAGTAATTTGTCCAAATCTTCTCTCACCAGAAGGTTGTGGTGTCTGCAATAGGCGGCGATGAAGGTATGCGCTCTATCCTCTATGGTGACTTCGACAATCGTAGCTTCAGTATGCTTCAGCTTCGGAGTGGGGATCCTTGTAGATGTGATGGATTGACGAACGAAAATGGCGGTGCCTCCGCCTCCTCCTTCTAGTCGGTCGTCTCGGTGAACTTCGAAGCCGGGCACTCTCAGCGGTGTGTCGGGTTTGAGATGTGTTTCTGAAATGAGAATGATGTCAATGTTAGTGTTATTTGCCAGAGCGAGCAGTTCATCGATCTTAAAGCGGATGCTGAAGGCATTCCACAGGAGGACGTTCACCATCTCGGGATTATACATGGATGGTGGTGGTGATGACATCCATCAGGATGCAAGCCCTCTGGTATATGGAGGTGCAGCTGGCCAGCTGCGATCGCACGCCATCTAGTCCCATGAGGAGGGACATCATCAGCGTGGCGTCTGGGTCTCTGGAGCCTGCGGACTGCTGCGTGTAGGTCTGCGAGCGGGGCTGCGGTTGGGGCTGAGGCTCGGGCTGCGCCTCGGGCTGCGCCTCGGGCTGCTGGGTGGCCGCTCTTCCGCCAGCCACGTGGGCCCATGAGCGTCCATCAGTCCTCGTCGTCTGCTGCGCCTGAGGATGTGGCCTGCTGGCCCCTGGTCCGGGGCGATGGGGCTGCTTCTGTCGCTGCTGGAGGGAGGCGACGTACGCTACCCTCTTCGGGCAGCCTCTGAAGTTGGCGGGATGGGGGCCTCCGCAGTTGCAGCACGCGGCGGGCTCGTCCCTGGTGGTTTTGGGGCACTCGGCCGAGGCGTGCTCCACCAAGCACTTTACACACCTCGCGGTGTGTGAGCAGTTGCGGGACCCGTGCCCGAAGTTCTGGCAGCGGTAGCACTGTGTCCCGTGCTGCAGATGGTTGCTGCGGTGCTTCTGCAGGCGGATCCTGCAGTGGCAGATGTACTTTACTGCCGCCCTCAGCTGGCCCATGTTCACTTCCTTGCCAAACTGAGCCAGGTACATCGGGTACTCAGCGGCGGTCGTCATCCTCACGACTTTGACTGGGGGGAAGCCCTGATCCGTCAGGTCTGCGGCGATCTCCTCCGTCTCGATGTTTGGCAGGCCCTTGATGACTGCCTTCTTGAGTTTTTCAGCCTCCGCCGTGTATGTATGAAAGCCGCGCGCCTCCACACGCAGCCCGTTTGTGAGAGCGCGGTGATCCGACATGCTCCGCACGAAAATGTTCGCTGTCCCGCCCCGGTTGTAGCGAAAGGTGAAGTTGGCGTGGCCCAGGTGTCCCTGTACCGTAGAGGTAATTTGGGCGTGAGTCAGGGTGCCCAGGGTCATGACCACTGGGGGGACGCGATCCTTCTTCTCGGGCTGACTTCTGGTACCTGCGGAAGAGAAATGGGTGGGATTAGTAGTGTTGGCGCGTTTGGGTTGCGGAGCGCCGCCGCCTTCAGAAACCTCCTTGAGGTCGGAGAACCGGTTACCGACAATAACCGGTTCCGGTCCCTGCGGTGACAGGGGCCTCTTCACGGGGTTGGACGGCCTCGTCCAACCTTCCTCCTGGGTCGTCTCCATGTCCTGGGATGGCTGCTGGGGTCTGGGGGGCGGCACGTAGCCCGAAGCTGGGCCTACTGTGGGGCGGTTGCTGGGTCCGGGTGCGGGGGCGGGCTCGGGCATCACGGGGGACGGCATGGGGATGGCCGGCCTTGTCCTCGGGTCTGCGGGGTGGCTCTTCACTGGCTGCTGGGGCTGGATGGCGGGGATCGTGTACAGCACGGTCCCGGTCTTTGTCCTGCTGCGGTACTGGCGGGCGCCAGGGGGAATCACGATAGGAGATTCCTCCGGGTCTGCGGCTTCTAGCCGCGCGGAGTACATCCGCACGGCAGGAATGATATTCTTCCTCTTCTGGATTGGGATGACAGTCCTGTGGTCTCGTCTCTGTGGGGCCAGGTCGTCCTTCTTCTTCTTTGCCTTGAAAAAGGCAGTTGGTGGCGCGGGGGCCTGGGCAGTGAGCCGGTCGGGCCGGCTGGCTGCGAGGTGGCAGGTGTCTGGCCGTGTAAACACAAGCCAGACAAAAGCGAATCGGGGCGAAAGGGCGGTGGTCTCGAAAAGCGACTGTCGCAGGCGGCAGTCACAAGGCGAATCCGATCGAGTCGATGATCGATCCCAAATGATATTGGTGAGAGTGTTTACTTATGTGTGTCGAAGCGATACCGTGCTGCCAGCTCCATTTCTCTACGAGCTGGTGTTAGAAAAAATTCAGCATGGTTTTTTTGCGTTTAGCTTTGGTGTAGCCGTCAATTACTGGATACCAAGAACTATTGAGCTTAGCTCCGTCGTCTCTGTTAATATTGATGGGGTTTTTATGGATTTCAATTGCCTCCGTAATTAGGCGTGCTCTGTAAGTTTTGGGTCTTCCCAGGACTTCAGGAACAAATCCAAAGTAATGGCCGGTTTCGATTAAGTGCTCGGCGATTGCCGATTTGTCAGGGTGGCCAAGTTTACAAGCACGAAAGTGTTCGGAAATCCTTTTGGAGATCGTTCGCTCTGTCTGGCCTACATAGACCTTGTCACATCCGGAACAGCTAAGTTTATATACTCCATCTGTTTCCAGAGGAAACTTAGTCTTTGCCGACCTCAGTAGGTCTTGGATTTTAGTTGTCGTTCCGAAGACCGTCTTGATGTTCTCTTTTCTCAACAGCCTGGCAATTCTGTCTGTTACATTATGGACGTAAGGCAGGAAAGCGCAGCCTTTTGACTCTTGTTCACCCCTGTCTTCGTTTCGTGCTGATTTGGCTCTTATGATTTGCCTTGTCTGCCTTGCTGGGTATCCGTTACGCTCCAGTGCATCGGTGAGTTTGGTCAGTTCCAATCCGAGTTTTGGCTCCTCACATATTCTGGTCGCTCGGGTTACCAAAGTATGGATGAGTCCTCTCTTCTGAGCGGGGTGATGATGCGAATCAGCGTGGAGATACCTGTTTGTATGTGTTGGTTTCCTATAAACTGTGTGTCCTAGGCTACCATCCTCTTTTCGCATCACCTCCACATCTAGAAAAGGCAGAATTTTTTGGTTATTTTCCAGCTCCATTGTGAATTTAATTTTGCTGTGGAGTGAGTTGAGATGGTCCAGGAATTCGTTTAGTTTCTCTGTTCCGTGAGGCCAGATGGCGAAGACATCATCGACATATCGCCACCATACTTTAGGAACAGCCGAAGCTGTGTCGAGTGCCACTTCTTCAAACTTCTCAATAAAAAAGTTGGCTAGAACTGGCGACAATGGACTGCCCATCGCAACTCCTTCCACTTGCTCGAAAAGTTCACCCTGAAAAGCAAGATAACCTGTTTTGAGGCAGTGTTCAAAAAGTTTGCAAATGTCATCCTCATAAATCTCCCTGAGCAAAGTCATGGAGTCTTCTAGAGGAACATTTGTAAAAAGAGACACTTCATCAAAACTGACAAAGATATCTCCTTCATCCGTCTTTACCTTCTTGAGCTTACTGATTAGATCTGTGGAATCCTTAATCCAAGATTCAGTTTTCCCAGTTTGCATCTGCAGCAACTTCGATAGGTATTGGGAAAGTTTGTATGTCGGTGCACCAATAGCACTGACAATCGGTCGCATTGGGATATCCTTTTTGTGGATTTTCGGAAGACCGTATAAGGCAGGAGTTCTGGAGGCTTTTACGAAAAGCCCAGATCGATCCTCTTTCCTAATACTGGAAGCTTTAACTAGTTCCCTTGTCTTCAGGTCAATCTTGTTAGTGGGGTTGTTTTTTATTTTCTTATAGGTGCCGGCATCGCACAGGAGGTCTTCCATCTTTTTGATGTAGTCTACCGTATTAATCACGACAGTGGCATTGCCTTTGTCGGCTGGCAGAACCAAGATATCCTCATTGGCGCGCAATTCTTTTAGGGCCGCAAACTCTCCTTTTGTGATGTTAGGGCGGGGTATTTCTGCCCTTTTCAAAATATGGCAAGTCTCTTGACGTATGTTATAAACTTGGCCACCCTGACAAATCGGCAATCGCCGAGCACTTAATCGAAACCGGCCATTACTTTGGATTTGTTCCTGAAGTCCTGGGAAGACCCAAAACTTACAGAGCACGCCTAATTACGGAGGCAATTGAAATCCATAAAAACCCCATCAATATTAACAGAGACGACGGAGCTAAACTCAATAGTTCTTGGTATCCAGTAATTGACGGCTACACCAAAGCTAAACGCAAAAAAACCATGCTGAATTTTTTCTAACACCAGCTCGTAGAGAAATGGAGCTGGCAGCACGGTATCGCTTCGACACACATAAGTAAACACTCTCACCAATATCATTTGGTCATCTGCCCTGATGATGGACACTGTAACGCTGTCCGAAACGTTGGCTAAAGAAGGAGGTAGCGAAACACGGCATAACACCCCAAAAACAATAACAAAAATACTTTTTGGCCGTGAAAACCTAAAAACATACCGGGAAAATTTTGTGTTTAACGGAATTTACAGTATGACGGATTTCCTAGCGGATTTGAATAAAGTAACAAAATACACAATTTTGTAAGGGAAAAAAGCCTAAATTTATGGATTTTTTGAGAAATTTTTAACCCTAAAATTCTCGAGCCACCCTCCCCCCCCCAGGACAGACCAAAATATGGGCGTCTGACGGAATTCTGACCGACGATCCGTCACGATCTAGCGGGAACGGAGATTTAGAGTTGGCAACACTGGCGACGAAGCGTTGACGATCATTGGATGTTATTATTATTGTTATGTACCGTGGAGACACCATATTTCATTCTAAATATTTAATTAGCGTTTTATTATTGCTAACAGTATATTTTACCTCTGCAACTTTGCGTTAAGAATAACGATATTGTAATAAAATACAAAGCACAGTTTAGAAATTGCTCAAATTTATTTAGTACTATCTAGTACCTAGCGTTTCCCGAATTTGGATCATGTCTCTAATTTTAGATCTGAATATATTTAACTCATTCAAATCTAAAAGTAGTGTATATAAACTCACCTACTTTTGAATTCAAATTCATGTTTAATTAAAGGAAAGAAAATCACTTTGTAAAACACCATTTAAGTCATTTATGTCATTAAATGTAGGTACCTTAACAACAGTGCTTCTTCGATTTATTTTTTTTCCTTAAGAACAAAAAAATGTTTTCTTAATTGTGAATTACAGTTTTCTATATTTTCAGTGTAATCGGGCTAAAAGAATATTTGAAAATAGTAAAATTGGAATTGTCAACCTTCAAATTTTGTAGTTCCATTTTTAATATTTTCTACTCAATATTGTTATTCATCTTAGATTAAAAACTCAGATTGTGAGTTCCCACATTACGACGGCATGGAACCGGTTTTTCTTAAATATACCAAACCACCCATCGGTTTTTCGTTCCTGAAACATGTTTTATTTTTTTTATTTTTGGGACATGGGCATGGCAACCCTAGTTGGAATATTTGATGATCCGGATCATAGACATATGAATATGTCTAGACAAGAACATACAGGAGAGAGGTATAAAACTGACTCTAGGGGGACGCGAGGGGACGAAGATGACTGTGATGGTACATGATTCGTCAATAAATCAATCTGAGAGTATATAGGCATCTCGTATTATAATGTCACCAGTTAGTTCTTAAAAGTAAAATCTGCCTTTGAATCAATAGACCTTTTTACATGTGAGCGCGAATTACTCGCCACGTTATGAACAAATTTGCGAAGTCCAAATACGGCAAAGTAAAGTTTCACCTGTTTTCAGAGTCGAATATTTTATTGCCATATTTAGTTAAGACACTTTTACAGATGTTTCATAATTTACCTACCCCAGTAAACAGCGACGAGCACACTTCTTCCAAACTGCAACATTCTGATTTTAGGGTTGTCACAACCGCTCTGTTCTTATTAATAATAAAATATTATAATTATCTATTTTAATTAAAATTAATTTACATGAATTATTTCATATGTGATTTATTACAATAATACGTAGCTGTTACATTATTATTTGCTCCTGGTTTTTGTAGATACTCTCAGTATCGTCCTACCTGCTTGAAATGGCTTTAGGTGTATTTAGTGACCAGATCTTCATAGCTAGGTACTTCTCACATTTTCACATCACATCGACGCATCGTGTGTACGCAATAAATCCCCCCCCCCCCCCTCTACCTCCCGACTTATCGGGGTTCTGCAAGTCGGATCGTACGTAGCCAGGAATGGGGTATTATTTTGGAGTATTTTGACGACGAAGGTGCTTTTTATTTATTTTGGGTATAAAATTTATATTCACATTTTTTTTTGTTTAGGTACATTTAAGCATATGTCAGCAGAAACTTAGAAAAACAGTTTTATATACATCGACACAGTAACCGTATTCTCAGACTACGCATAATATTATAAAAATATATACGAGTTATATTTTATTTTATTTTTAATTATTTATTTATACAACACATGTTACAAAAATTGTGACATTTACATAAAGTAGATATATTAAATCACCATACTAGGTGGCTGTCTGTTTCACGGTGACCAATTAGTATAGTTACTTTGTATGAAATATAAAGTCTAGTGTAAACATATGGATTTAGTATAAATCATGCTAAAATAAAAAATAAGAGAAAAGAAGTAAATTAGATTATAAAAATGTAAGCAACTTTTTTTTGACATTTTTTCAATTTTTTAATTTAAAAAAAAATTGTTTTTCACTCGGTATAACCTAGCGCATTACGTGATATGCACTCCTTCTCGTTCCAGCAGTACAGTACATACGAAACAACGCGCGTACCTAACACATGGTCTGTTGCGACGTGTGACAATATGATCCAAAGATAATATGATCGGTGGCGACGTGCGATAGAAAAATATTTTATTTTTAGTTTTAATTGATAAAAAAAAAATATATCATCGGACAGCAAAATGACACCTACATTTTTCAAATGCAGACATGCTCACTGTATCTACATTTTACTTCCAAACATACCGCGAAGGGGTACGTACGTAATTAAGAAAGCAAAATATACAAAAACGCCTAATAAATAAAACCATACTTTATTCCACGTTTAACCCCTTACTAACACCGTGTTTTAAATTTTACACAACTGATAACCAACCATTTATCCTATATTAACGGTTGTTTATTGAGTTGTGTAATATTCAAAACTCGTTGAGTAATAACGCCCTTAAAGTGGAATAAATTTAAAAATGATTGGTTTATTATCCTTTATTAATACGACGGAGTTCCAGTAAGAAATAACAGACGAAAAAACAGACGTTCCAAATGATACCATTATGTATTTTATCAAAGCGCAAAAGTCGAAGGCACATCCCTGATTATATTGCAAACGGCTTTGTGTTTTCATGTGATCTGAATAAGCTTAAAATAAAGTAAAATAATGCTTAACTATGGAATGTAATATGATAATTGGGTTTATTCTCCTTTTCACTTTTATTTTTACACGTTTTCATGGCACATGCCACCATTTTTGACGTGATATTTCGTAAAATCTAATCGGTTCCAAAATCCGGTTCCAAAGTCGGTATGGGGAGGGGGAAATAATACGCTTTTATCACTTTTTTTTTCATGGCTTTTCACCCCAATGGAGTGTTCTGGCCAGTGTCAAGTGAATGATTTTATGAGTGTAATTTTGCGTTAATATTTACAAATTTAGTTATATCACTTTAGGGCAGGTCTATGAATATTATGTCTATGATCCGGATTGATTTATTTATAAATCATTACATTACAGATGAATGTCCCATGCCGGCAATACTGCGGTCTGTCAGTTGCAGTCTGATGTGTATCATTTTGTATTCTTTTGTTTTTTTTTTGTTTGAACACGAATATTGATTACCACATCCGTACCATGCATTTACATTCACTTATAAACCACACATTTTGCTTAATGGCGACCCCTTTCCCGTTTGGGCGGGATTTTTGGTAAAGTGTGAAAGAACCGCCGCTTCTCGCTACACTTTTTCAGTCAAGATAGGCGAAAAAAATATGCATTGAAATTTATATTCCATAAAAATTTATTTGTATGTAATTTTTCGTTAACGACTGACATTTCTTGTTGAATTCCTTCACAAATCGAACATTTTCCGGGATACCAATTGTTAAACATTAAAAAAGATTGCCATATCGCAAAAATCATTACGCCTATTTTTTAATAAGATAATAACGAAAATAAATTTAAAAAAAAACTAATTTTTTACTTTTCAAAAAGATATACAGTGGCACAATGGGGACAGTCCCCACCAGTTACATTCGAAACCTACTAAAGGAAATAACAGTCGATATCTTCACCAAAATGTATGAATTCTTTAAACATAAAAGTTATTAATATTTGCAAAAATAAAATGCAAAAAAATGGATAATTATAAGACCCGACGCGCGTACAGCGAACAATGTACGACGCATGAGAACGGCGCGGGTCTATTTCTCAGTACGCAGAATCCACTGCGCACTTAGGGGACAGCCCGAACTCTTCCCGTAGGCGATATGATTCATTCCTTCATTCCTTGCGTTGTTTCGCGATCGTATGGAACCGCGTACGCGCACCCGTATGTGAATTCAAATACCGTGGGGATTGGGCTTTGGATCCCCACTGAATCATTTGTTTGCGTAGTTACGGGCGGGAATAGCTCGCGTTCAAATTAAGTTCGATAATAATCTTGCAAGAAAAAGCTTTCTTTTTTATTAAACTATATTGTAAATTGGCATATATCAATAGACATTTTATATTATTTTGTGTTTAGATATCCGATTAGCATGATTAGACCATCAAATTTTTTTTGAGAAATTTTATATTATATTCTACGGGTGGTGAGATTACGGTACAGTACGTTAAAAATGTCGATCCCCACCACCCAAGAAGAGCTCGAGCCGCCACTGGAGATATACATACCAGGTTTTGAATGGTTTGTACAGCAAGCAGGGTTTGTCTGACGGGTATGTGTTATTACAAAATAAAAGACAAATTAACAAAAATAAAGAACGCACACGCGCTCTTCTTTGCAATAAGATATACATCCCAGGTTTTGAATGGTTTGTATGGCAAGCAGGGTTTGTCTAACGGATGTGTTATTACAAAATAAAAGACAAATGAACGAAAATAAAGAATGCGCACGCGTTTTTCTTTTCAATAAGATATACATCCCAGGTTTTGAATGGTTTGTACGGCAAGGAGGGTTTGTCTAACGGGTATGTGTAATTATTCTAATAATTTTTACTATAAAAACAGATTTAAACTTGTTAATAATTATTTTCTGGATGTCGTCTAAGAACGCCTTTTTATATACCTAACCTAACCAAACCTAATCTAAACTAACCTAATTAATAATACATTGATTTTAATTCGTATATCCTAAATTATTTATTTATTCAGAATATGAAAATTGCACCATACTAGTACTTTCATATGAAAATTGCACTATACTGGTACCTTCCTCGAATATATATGATTATTGCGATATGGCAATCTTTTTTTTTATGTTTATCGTTTATCGATTGGTACCCTGGAAATCATTCGGTTTGCGAAAAAAGTAACATAAAATCATATGAAATGTCAGCCGTAACGAGAAATTACGTACAATTTTTTTTTTATGAAATGTAAATATTAATGCATATATTTCCACCTCCCGCGACTGAAACCGATGTATTTTTGTGGTAACTAAGTTTAAAAGTAGTGTACTTTTCAAAATCTGTGCCTATTAAAAAAGCGGCGGTTCGTTCACAAACAAATGGAGATTTTTCTAGGTATGATTATTTCAATTTTAATTATCATTGAAAACCGAGTGAGTAAATATTCCGTCTTTAAATTATTTTTAAACCCTGGCACGATGTTTTAACTCGTTTTTAGTTTTCGACATTTTTGAAAGAAAACTACGATTTTAGCTTAGTAAGCGCCTCCGTACATGGAGCTACTTACAAACTATTCGAGCCTGATGCGCGTAGCACGCACACCGCTCGTGGGTACCCGCCATACAATTTTGCTGGTGTTCGTACACGGCCCTGCGCGACGGATGTCAGGTTGAAGTCGGTAGCGCGCTAACGACGGTGCTGGTAGTGCGCTACGCGTTGTAGCATTCGTGTCTGCTACTTTCGTTTGACGTTTGACAGAAATGGCGTCTGAACATGAAAGTAATGTTAGATTTGTTCTGGAAGTGAATAAAAATGCGTGTTTACATAACTTTACATTACCAGAATACGCAAGAAAGGATTTAGTGAAGAAGGCATAGATTAATGTTGGAAAAAAAGTCATTTGACATCGTTCGACATCGTGTTAACTCCACGGCTGCACGTGAAAAATGATCAAGTTCAGTATAATTCGGGTAGTGCCGTGTACGGAAACCAGCTTTAAAAAGTAGTACATCTGCAGGGTACTTGTGGTTGTGTCACAATCACGTAGTTTGTAAGTATCTCCATGAACGGAGGGCCTTACAGACAGATTGTTACACGGAACTGCGCCATCGTTGTTTACCTATGAAACAGTAAGCGCCTCCGTACATGGAGCTACTTACAAGCTATTCGAGCCTGATGCGCGTAGCACGCGCACCGCTCGTGGGTACCCGCCATACAATTTTGCTGATGTTCGTACACGGCGGTACGCGACGGATGTCAGGTTGAAGTCGGTAGCGCGCTACTGACGGTGCTGGTAGCGCGCTACACGCTGCAGCATTCGGGTCTACTACTTTCGTTTGACGTTTGACAGAAATGGCATCGGAACATGAAAGTAATGTTAGATTTGTTCTGTAAGTGGAAAAAATGCGTGTTTATATAACTACACATTACCAGAATACGTAAGAAAGGATTTAATGGAGAAGGCATAGATTGATGTTGGATAAAAAGCCATTTGAAATCGTTTGACATCGTGTTAACTCCACGGCTGCACGTGAAAAATGATCAAGTTCCGTATATTTCGGGTAGCGCCGTGTACGGAAACCAGCATTAAAAAGTAGTATATCTGCAGGGTACTTGTGGTTGTGTCACAATCACGTAGTTTGTAAGTATCTCCATGAACGGAGGGCCTAAGCGCCTTCGTACATGACGCTACTTACAATCTATTCTAGCCTCATGCGCGTAGCATCCGCGCCACTCGAGAGTACCCCCCATACGATTTTGCTAGAGTTCGTACACGACGCTACGGGGCGACTGTCGGTTCAAAGTCAGTTGCGCGATATTGACGGTGCTGATCGCGCGCTACGCATCGCAGCATTCGTGTCTGCTACTTTTCGTTTGACGTTTGATAAAAATGGCGTCTGAACAAGAAAAGTAATGTTAGATTTGTTCTGGAAGTGGAAAAAAATGCGTGTTTGTATAACTTTACATTACCAGAATACGCAAGAAAGGATTTAGTGGAGAAGGCATAGATTAATGTTAGAGAAAAGGTCATTTGACATGGTGTTAACTCCACGGCTGCACGTGAAAAATGATCAAGTTCAGTATAATTCGGGTAGCGCCGTGTACGGAAACCAGCTTTAAAAAGTAGTGTATCTGCAGTGTACTTGTGGTTGTGTCGCAATCACGTAGTTTATAGGTATCTCCATGAACGGAGGGCCTAATAATGGTATTTCTCATAATCGCACCATAAATATAATACGAGGTTAGTCGAATACAGATTGGTTTATTTAGGGTCGAAAACGTTACTTATAATCGCGCGCATGCGTATTGCGTATACCGGCTGTGAGCTGTGATACGAGCAATGGATACGAGAGTATTAGGCCATCCGCTCAAGGAGAGACTGAAAAAAAAACAGTTGTCGACGCAATCGCAATCAACCTCCTGGGCAAAATCGATATTTTCCTGATCTGACATATCGCAGATTACACGAAAACTTGACAGTTCCTGAGCCGATACCACGGTAACCTGCCAACAATGCAACTGAAACGCAACTGCGGCGACCATCAGTGCCGGTCGCCGCAGTTGGATATACATACGCCCATCATACACCCCTGGATACATTGACCCCCAGATTCCTACCACCCTTAATTTTTTTAAATCATATTCCTTCCCAAAACTTCTTTTCCTTTAAAAGACCCTCCACACAGCGTCCCCTAAGATGACATGGGCCCTGACGGAAATCATTTTCTTCAGGGCAATGTAGACATAGACCAACGGTAATGGATCATTGGGACTACGCTGTGACTGGACTGTACACTACAAGGTACAGCCAACTGGCCAGTATTCTACTGTACTATACACTTCTTACATTCAAATAAAAGATGTACATGTTAAAATGAAACATAAAATGTTAGCCTTTAGATATTCCTTTCATTAGAGTTTTGTACCTACCATTTCTAGCTTTGTAATTTGGTGTAGATGATGATGAGCGGGAGCCGGAGCAGGTGGCGGTGCTGCCATGGGACTAGAAGTGGCCCCACACATGAACCAGAATGGGGACGTCTCTAAGCAGTCTTCATTAGTCAACATTTTAAAATCATTTCTCAACTTAGTAAGGTTAATCCTTTAACGACTATAAATAGCTTATAACGATATGATTGTAAATACTTATAAATGTGAATCTATAATTTCTAATTTGCTGTCTAATTAATTATATTATACTGTTTGAAAAATGTACTTGGTCAATATAATATGCCCGCATACACAAACACGTGTTACACAATAACAGAAGAATAAAGCACAATATTATAATGAATACAATTTGATTTATTTATGTATAAATTTTATTTAGCTCTCCGTCCATTTTAGCATCAATATTTTTAATATAAAGTTTTTATAGATCACTTTAATTTTATTTTATTCACACTATCGGTTTCGGAAGAACCCTTTCTTCGTCAGGAGAATATTAGAACTAACCTATGATACAGAATATTGACAGACGAATACATAAATTTTGGGTGTTTGAGTGGGAGGTGAACATAGGAGAAGGGGTAATTACGGGCATAAAAATGTCTGCTAACCGTGGGCTTGTTGGAGCACCCATAGGAAGCTCTTGGTAATGTTGATAGACGCAGTTGTTATATTGGAAATAATTTTGATTAAGGCACATATAGAATAAGCGAGACAGGTCATCAATAATATTATCTAAATTAGAAGAATTTAGAATATCTACAATTATTTCTTTGCAATCAGTTGTTGGAACATTTGGGAACAAATCAAAGGAAATTAGTTTAGCATTATTAGAAATAACCAAGTCCTTAACTGCATTTATCAGTTCAAATGAGTGCTTTAGTATATTTAGTATCTTAATAGTAAATCAATATTATTGAAGACATTAGTTATTATCGGGATTCGGAATCTCAGAATTGAGATTCCGAATCCCCCACATAATACACTTTCAATTAGTGTATCAACAAATTGGTTTAACAGGTGATAAATCAATACTGACACCTTCGAAAATTGACATTTAAAAACTTGACCATCAAACCACAGTTTGAAAATGATGGTTGCGTATTGAAATTGAGTCGAGGTCTTTCGGAAACTGTTGGTTGAAACGGAAGGCTTTTCGGAAACTGTTTTGTGAAGAATGTGTGCATTTAGTAGGAATTAATCAACAATATGGAAAGCAACCTTCTTGTACCGTTTTACGGATTTTCTCATACAACTTAGGTTGCTCAACACCATGTCAGCCTTATCAACCGAACCCATACATTTATTGTACTAGTACACATTTCAGTTTTTTAATTGGTAGGCCCGTGTTTCTAAGTTTCTATCATTTTTCCCGGTCTCTGCAAAAGAAGCGCCGTGCACAGTTGTCAACAAATGAATCTCTCGTTTATCATGCCGCTTGAGGGCTACCAAGGGGCTTGTACGTTTGGATTCACGGTCACCTTTTTTTAACTTACTAAATTTAGGCATTCCCTTTCTATTTGCTTTTTCAGTTCCACAACCGTTTGTTTTTTGATCGTTTAAGAATTTTAGTAATTTTGGACTTGTGTTACCAATTATCGGTCCATAAATTATGATTTTTTCCAAAATAATCTGAGAGTAATGTGGTTACCACTGCTCCAGAAACGCCTAAACATTCGTTGCCAGACCGTTTAAGATGTAGCTGAAAAATATTGCATTTTTAATTAAGTTGCATACATATCTACATATATCACCTAATATGAATTGCACAGATAGTATTATTATTATTTTTTAATTTTAAATAGATTTAAATTCAAGTTTCATTATAAGTAATGACGAAGGGCAAAAATGTCTATCCCTCTTACGAAGATGATATGGATAAAAAGTCGAAGAAGAAAGTAATTGCTACTAAAATCAGATGCGCTAATGTTAAATCTGCGAAGCCGTAAACTAAATTGATTGGTCTTACGAAAAACGCTTTGTGGCTGTCAGTTTAATCTGTAGAAAAGTTAGTCATACTATTATGTAGGTGTACTTCATTAAAATTGTCGCTCAAATTATTTTGTTAAAGTTTCCACGTTCATTTCACTGCTAAAACTTTCAGAGCTGTCAAAATAATATTGACATTTGAATAAAGTGAAGTTGGCAACACGCCGCTTCATGAAATTGGCGGCGTTTTTTCAGCTTTGCAACAGAGTGATGCCAGCCTAAAAATATCATAACCCGTAATCCATAGGTAGAGCTATATTGGGAAAAAATATTATCAAGAGAAAAGATTTCCCGAGCAATAAGCCTCCTCCCCCGCATAGCTACTAGCTACACCGACGCCGAAGCGTCGAATTAGGAAATATTAATTTATAAGTAAGACTGTATAAAATATATATTAAGATTTAGGTGCACACAAGACTGCATTTTTTTGGAAATAAAAAATTTCCTTCCAACTAAGGTACTTTTGCTATATTTATGTGCCATTTTCAATTTGGGAGGTGGGAATGGGTACCTCCGCCCCGGTAACCATTTATTGAATAACAAACACCTCTACTGTAGATCACTCCACGTAGTTAACTACGTTTGGTGACTTAGCAGGGGTGTCCGGGTATATGGGATGGGGTTTGTCTTGGTCTTGGCAGCGGATGACCTGGACACACTGAACCCCAGATTCCCGCCCATCCCTCTTTCCTTACCTTTTCCCTCCCAGAACATCCTCTCCTTCCTTTCCTCAAGAATACCCTTCATAGAGCATCCCTAAAGATGCCACAGGCTTTGGGGGAATTTATTTCCCTCAGGGCGTCCCGTGGGAAGTTAATGTAAAAACAATACTACAAACATTTTGTTTACCTGATTTTTTTTGTTGAATATAACTTTTCGAATCAAATAGGAATGATTAAAACTACATTATTAGTTTATCCGTAATATTATTTAATAGTACCTACCACTTAGTAGTACCTACCTCGTAGAAGTACTAGGGAGTGGAAAAGATTTTTTGCTACTAGCCCCGCACATTCGCTAAATTCCACTCGGGAAATAAATTATTTATGCGCACCACACTGCCTTCAGTGATTCTTCAATTTCTTTTGCCGGCGTTCGTTTGCTGAAGTCTCGGTAAATCCAGTAATAGTAAAACAATCGCCATGGCTGATGAATATTTTTACGGTTAGTCATTCTTTATTGTAATTTTTCTATAATTTATAAAATGTATTTCACTTATTATGTTCATACTTTTTGTGCCATCCTTCGTAATTCTTGGGCGTCTCCTAACAACCGGCGAACTCGCCATTTTTGCCGTGGCTTGGGTTTTTGAAAAACTACATCATGTACGCGATAGCGCTTGGAAAATGTGTTTAATTTGTGAAATTTCTGTTGTAATATGGTGGTTTACCGGAGAATTTACAGACGTAACAATACCTTATTGAATTATGAGTCTGAAATACCCGCCATTTTTCACTCTTTCGTTTTTAGGGGGAATGTTTTTAAAGTCTCGAGTGGTGTATGAAGAGTGCTTCGGTGTTAAGATACGTATTTATTAATTAAATTATGTTAATTGCATAGTTCACCATAATGTACGAGTAATATAATGTCTACTACGCGTTGTCGTAAAGACAGCCAATACAGGCATGTGGCGCGCTATTTTGAAATGTGGGAACTTGTCATGTACCCTGCGCAGGGATGTTTTTCTCGCCGGCAAGCGTCTAAAATTCATATTCAGCCCCACGAGATATGTATAATGGTTATTGAATAAGTACGAGTGCTGTTACAGGTTAAATACTTTTTGTTTATGCTGATAATGATCTCAAGCCATGTGCTCAACGAAAATGTGACACCTGAACATACAATGTCCGACAATTACTTTTTGCATGTTGCTGTGTTGAGTTACCAAATCATAGTAGTTGTTTATCCAAACCTTTCAAGCCAACCTAACCCAATGACTGACATGAATAATAATGATATTTATATGGCGCGGTTTTTGTGAAAAGTCATCTCAAATTTATAATATGTTTCTTACTTCAACTATAAACCAGACAAATTATTATAATAACTTATGGCAACATATTAACAGATTGCTTCCACCGTTCGTCGATCAGCCATTCAAAACTTTATGTTTAATGCATTTGACCAATGTATGTGATGCTGCATTTAAATGTACATATACTGTTTTATTTGTATTCTGTACATGCAGAAAATATGCAGGAACATACTTACCTGGTAGGTCGGTCGCTTGAGATTAGCAGTGTTTATTAGAGAAAATTTAGATAGATTTGTGTATGCAGAGGACATCATTGTGCACATGTCATTGGAAATGCTTTGTAGAAAGTGCTAAATTGAATGTTGCAGGTTTTTAATATAAAATTAAATGCATCAAGTTATAAAGGAACTGAATGCAACAGGTTTAGCCATGTACACCGAACGACCCCTAGGTATAATATTAATGTAAAGACTTAGCGCCTCCGTACATGACGCTACTTACAATCTATCCTAGCCTCATGCGCGTAGCATCGCGCTACTCGAGAGTACCCCCCATACGATTTTGCTAGAGTTCGTACACGACGCTACGGGGCGACTGTCGGTTCAAAGTCAGTTGCGCGATATTGACGGTGCTGATCGCGCGCTACGCATCGCAGCATTCGTGTCTGCTACTTTTCGTTTGACGTTTGATAAAAATGGCGTCTGAACAAGAAAATAACGTTAGATTTGTTCTGGAAGTGGAAAAAAATGCGTGTTTGTATAACTTTACATTACCAGAATACACAAGAAAGGATTTAGTGGAGAAGGCATAGATTAATGTTGGAGAAAAAGTCATTTGACATCGTTTGACATGGTGTTAACTCCACGGCTGCACGTGAAAAATGATTCAAGTTCAGTATAATTCGGGTAGCGCCGTGTACGGAAACCAGCTTTAAAAAGTATTGTATCTGCAGGGTACTTGTGGTTGTGTCGCAATCACGTAGTTTATAGGTATCTCCATGAACGGAGGGCCTTACTTTAAAACACTCAATAGGTGCAGTCATTGTTGCAACTGATCCCATATTCACAGTGCTTTCTCGACCTTTGAGTGTATACACATATACCTTCAAGATTTTCAACACCCTTTACGGTGGTCATGATTGCTGGTTCTCCGTGTATCAGAAATTATATTAAAGTCGACCATCTGTAATTCCAGGAGTCACCCTGACCGAGGCGAACAAGACGGAGACATGGGATCCGGAGATCAAGACGGAGGAGTATCCCCGAACCAACAAGCTGGTCATCCGTCAGGCCCTTCTGGGACAGGATGCCGGTGCAGAATTCAATGTCGTCCAGGTAACTAACAAACCACATCTTCCCCTTGTTCAATTTGCGTCAGGGACCTATAGCCTTCAGGCTTCCTTGTCTTGTAAACATTTGCATGTCAAGTAAAATTCTGAGTGATGACACCTTAACTACCAAGTGAATGGATTGGAGCATAGGCCGTCTTGGTTTCCCTGCTCTATATGAACCACATGAGGCATTTGTCTGACTGAATTATTATTTGATGTGTTTATTAAAATATCTTCTGATGGGAAACACTATAGAGGCCCACAATGATATAATTTTATAATGTTGTGGTTTCAATAGAATAATTTGGGTTATTTGGGAATATTTTAGTTCTAACTTATCTAAACTCCTGTCACATGAAACCTCCATGTAAAGATATTATTGTCAGTATTTCAATGCTAGCAACAATATCACTATTGAGGTGTAATATGAAGCGCTGGGCATAATGCTTATCACATTTTAAACTGCAATACTTGTCACATCATAATAACATACTGATGTGTTAGAGCTCGTTCATACACAGCTATAAAAGATCATCACTTGCCAAATAATGCTCTCCATACAATCCCTTCAGACCGTTCACACCTAAGCGGTTTAAGCGCAGATCAACCATAGATGATGCACATCTTACGACGGAACTGCCCCAGAGGCAATATGCGAACAGTTAAGCGAAAACAAGAGAGGATGCGGATGACAAAAGTCAAGTTGACAGATTTCAGTACAAAAATGTACACTCCTCTGCTGCTCCCTAATTTATCTGGCACCCTCTCCTACCACAGGAAGAAATATTTGATCGTCATGTGGAAGTACAAAATATAAGCGCTCGCGGTTCAACAGATATCTGCTCGTAGTTTTATAGCTGTGTGTGAACGAGCTTTTACCCTTGAGATGATTTTTCACGAAAATGGCGCTCTACAAATCATTATTTAACAATATATTCCTCTGTGCCAGGAGTGTGGAAGCTGTTTGGGGAGTGTTGTAACTGTTTGGGGGATGTTTTTTTATAAAAATATAAAGTTTGAATGCTTCATTAATAATGTTAAAATACTTAATACTATTCTCATGTTGATAGTTAGACTGTGCTCTCTGTAAACCATTTCCGCATTGTAGAGTGTGACATTGACCCTAACCTTGTGTAAACTATTCCAGGTTGAGACCATGTCTATGCGCGACACAGTGAAGATCCCTGTTGCAGTCCTGAAGGCCGGAGAAAACAGACAAGTCCGGCTTGACCTCGAGTTCCCCGATGCACCTGTCACCTTTACCCTCATTCAGGTAAACAAACACCTTGGAATAATAGCACCTTTTCTGTTAAATATTATTTTAACTTTCCATTGTTAATTACCCATATCATTATGAACCCAGACTCCAAATTTACTTCAAATAATGGTTCCCGATTAGACCCTTCTTTCTCAGGGATTGCAAGTATCCGATGTTGTGTTTTTGGGTCGAACACAACTTGTCGCGAACACTACACGTTACTACTGAATTCTTGAGACCCCGCATAGGCACCAATCACTCTTGAACTTCAAAACTAGAATGCTTTTCATAAATTCGCTCACAACCAAAGAGTTATTGTCATTGCGTTGATCTAAAGAACATGCATTGTTGCAAAATGTCTTGAGATGCCATGTTTAACCACTCAGGCCTAGGGCCTATTTTATCAGAAGGCCCTTATTATTATTAACTGAAAGGTGTTTGTACTGAAATATGGTTTCAAATTTTCTCATTTGAAATATACATATAATTTTTGTAAGCCTCTGTAAAAAAAAAATTAAAAACGGCTCATCTTAGGTTTTTTCTAACTAAAATTACTGAAAAGGAAAAAAAACACAAATTTTATCAGTCAATATTACAAACTTTACTGTCAACTCACTTTTTTGTTGTTTCGTATAAAAATAATTAATAAAAATTTCCCAAAGTTTCATATATTTTTTCAAATACGGAAATTTTGGTTTCATAAAGGTGTATATTTGAATTATTTTATTGTCAAATTTACATTTAAATTATTTTATTGTCAAATTTACATTTAAATTAGTTTATTGTCAAATTTACATTTAAATATAAAGCATCTTGTTTTTTTCTTCTAACATCGTTTAGATCATATTTCTAACCTTGATAGTAAGGGAGACCTCAATGTCTACGAGACCTGTATGAGTTGTTTTGCAAAGTGAAAAAATTAGTCTGAGGGATTAAAGTCTTACCAATGCGAGTGGGAACAATCTTGCCTGGCTGGTTTGTAAGATGTCGGTAACGCAGATAGACGTATAGCGGTAATCACCAAGAAACATTTTTAAAATTTTTTTTTTTAAAAAGAAAGAAACATTCCTGGGTTACGAATAGCCCAACAATGTTTGAAAATCTCCTACTACCACCACAGAAAGCCGAAAATGTTGCTTGTGTTGTGATGGAGGACTTGGCCAGCCGAGGAATCGAACACGGGACGCCCGGGTGGGACACAAACGCGATGCCCACTCAACCACTGACCAGTCGAATGAATCATCAAATAGCGTATCCCCGTAAAACAAGGACATTACTAACTGATTCTACACTTAATTCTTAGTGGCACTGATTGCCGATTTGCAACAATATTACAAGTTCATACGGTTTGAATACTTTTGAATATTAAAAGCAATCTAATTTTTCTTAAAGTACCGGTGATCAAGCCTTCAATGTTGATGATGAATTTAAAGCTGATTGTACACGAACATCATTTTAATTTGATGCCTTTGCTGCTGAGTTGACAGTAATTTGTTATCAAATGCGTTTTTAGCTATGTATCAGATATATAACCTGTTTATTTGATCTTCCGTAGTACCTTGTCAACAATAATAAATTGGTTTCCATTTCTCATTAGTTTGTAAAATTCTTGATTTTCTTTACACATTTTTTAATGAAAGCTTGCTTGAATATGTCATCGACATTTGGTACTGGAAACAATTTAAAAAGTGATTCTGTTGAGAAGGCAGTTTTTTTTTTTTTTTTTTAATGATGATGATTCTTTGTGCAACTCATTAGTATGGCGTAATATGAAGTTTAGATTATTTTTGTAAGATCCTCCCCAACCTATAATTCCGCAGATAAGTAAAGAATGAACAAGGGCATAGTTTGATTATTTTTAATATTTCTTTTTGAAATATTTCTGATTATTTTTACAAATATCGCTTCTGTAAAATTAGTAAAATTCTGAGTGATGACACCTTAACTACCAAGTGAATGGATTGGAGCATAGACCGTCTTGGTTTCCCTGTTCCACATGAACCACATGAGGCATTTGTCTGACGGAATTATTACAACATTATACACACTGGGCAATCTTCTGCCCTGAGCTGGATAAAGACCTCCCAAATTTCGTGTACTTATAAGAATGTTTGTGTGTTGTAGGGTTCAGGACCTGTGCACTTGATCGGCCAGCACCTGTTGGGCGCTCTTGTAGAAGAGTTTGAGGATATGGACGACATGGAGGAGGAGATGATGGACGAAGAGGAAGGAGATGAACCACATGTAAGTACTTCACTCGCACTCACTCAACCAACTACCCCCTCTACTAACTCTAGTGCACACTCTTCCAATACTAAATAATGATTGTGACTCTATGATTCTCTCTATTCAAAATTAAGCGTACTATGAGATTTGAATTTTTGTCTCTTGAATTAATTTAATCGTTTGTAATCAGAGTAAGTTTTACTTTTACGGTTCGCAATAATAGATTTCTATTGTTTCAAAATCTTTAAACGTCACAATCATTAATTTGGTGTGCACATTTTTTATTTAAAAGATCTTGAATTTTAGTAATTTGAACAGTTAGTTTTAGTTAAATGCAGTTTCACAGCCTTTTAAATTTTGATTAAATTTTCTCAGTTGTCGTCTTGTAATGATTTTTATTTTCACAATTTGGTTAAAAGCTAAAATGAGTTAACAGGGAGAAATTCAGACTCACGTTAAATAATTTCACTAGTCTAATGCTTTTTATTCACACATTGGCACATTTATAGCTTTTTAATATTTTTTCTCGCTTTCATAATGGGTTTTTTTTTGATAACCTAAAAAATCCCAGCCAAACGTTTGAGTTTAAAGTTTTTTTTTTTAAATCCGTCAGAGTGATGACAACTATACTAATTATCTTTTGAGCTAGGCTGGTTGCCGTTTTGGTGTACGGTCTACAGAGATATCTTGAGGCATTTGTCTGACTGACGGATCTGACAGTAAAGATTCCCGACTGGCCGCCTGAGCTGTGTTTCACGCATGTTAAGCTTGGTGAAATTTGCAGGTTGACGCTAAAAAGGGGAAGACGACAGACAAGCGCAAGAAAGAGGAGGTATAAATAACTGAACAATCAATCAATACCACACATTGGCCGTTTGTCCAATTTACATTAGACGACAAAATAATTGTGGTGCTAATTTCGCTGGTGCTTGAAGCCTTGTCTGTATACAAATAATAATACTATCCACCATTTTTCATGTTTGTTGAAGCGCGCATTAGCATTCTGTATTTTGGACAATGACCAGGTACTTGATTTATTATTGGGTGCCGTCATTATGCCTTTTGTTATAATATTCCTTGTTGACTAACACTATTCCATAATCCTCCATATGAAGCAACTGATTTGTTTTTCATCTTTGTACCACCTACATTCTTCAGTTAGTTTTACATTGTTGACATCGATCCTCCTTTGATTAGTCAGGCATCTTCAAAAACCAATGACTGGAAAATTTTGCAAATTGGGCTACCCTGTGGATCTCTTGCTTCACAAGAGTAATTAATTATCTTTAAAATGGATATATTTAATTAAATATTGAATTTTAATTTTAATCTTTGCACTCAGAAAATTATCTTTAAAAATTAAGGTATATTTTTGACTAAAAAGCCACAAAAAAATCTGGGGCCTTAACTAACTGATCTACAATTAAAGCCTAACTTGGAGTGAAACAAATCCCCCACATTAGTAAATTTTTCTCTCCGGATAGTAAGAGATTTGGCAGTAATAGTGTAAGTACGACTAGCTTTCCCCACAGACTAAGTAGTGATGTGACTTGCATGACTAGCTGGTTGCGCAGAGCCAGTGAGCGGGGATGTCAGGACTGACTGTATTTTTGGTTGGTTGCAGGACGAGGAAGACGAGGATGAAGACGGACCCAAGAGCAAGAAGTCCAAACTGTCCCACAACGCCAAGGGAAAAGCACCCGCGCCTAAGAAAAACGCCAAGAAGTGAAGTGCCCCCTCCTCCCCCCCCGACCTTCTCGGTTGTATTTACTTTAAGCTTTATGCCCATCTCCTGTTCAACGGCGGCAGTATCATGTACAACAAACAGTCTGCTACAACAGTCTGGCTGCATTAGAGATGGTGGAAATGTCCGCTGGTTGAACAGTGAGAAAGCTATTTAATTGTAGGTATGTAAGATAAGTAAGTGTGTCGTGTCCTTGTCTCGTGATTGGCACTAGAAGAGAGGAGTTGCATACTGTCTGTTCTGAGAAAGTCCAGTATGCCTGCGAACATTTCATCTCAATTATGTTTTTAATGAAAACGAAATACTGTATTAGTGTTATATTATTTTTGTAATATCTGACTATTAGGGGTCTGTTCCTTACATTGTGTTTATTTTAATTAATTAGATGCATCCATTATTACGTCTCATTCATTCCTGATTGTGTCACTACTGTGGTTTCGTTTGTAGGTTTATCTTATTAGGTTTTAATTATTGTGATTGGTTTCGTTTTTATCTCTACGGGACAAACAAACAAACCACTTAATTAATTACACCTTCTGACTGTAGAGCGAAACTTTTAGTGAATCCACTTCGTTTGTTTTGTACATAATATATAACATAAGATAACAGTAACAATAAACTAAATCTTTTCTAATTAGCCGCCTTGTCAATCAATCAACTTGTTCCCATCTCACTTTTCCCTCCCATTCTAATGCTGTGGACGAGGCAGACAAATTGTCCCAAGAAGCAGTTGATGGCGTTGTACTTGCAGGAGAGAGTTGACACAGCTACTGGAATATCAAAAGCATCTTGAGAAAGTATTAAAGAAGAAAACCCTGCAAAAAAAACCCTTATATTCCATGACAGAAATCACCCAAAAGTGGTCTAGATGGGTTTGTCTGTGATTTTCTGAAGCACGAACACAGACCCGCAATGTACCCCAATTAGTATGCCACACACTATTGTGAAAAAAATTCGTACAAAAGATTCAGGAGAAAACTATTCTGGGAGTATAGAAACTGTTAAATATGGTAAGTAACATTTTGCAATTGGTGGAAAAATTTTCAGAGGAGCCATAGACCTAAACCATTATTAGTCTGGTATTTGCAATACGCCACACTAATAATGCTCTCGGTTATAATCCTGTGGAAAAATAAATAATTTAATTTAAAAACATTTTTTCAGGATTATTTCTTGTTTGGTGGGGCATTGCTTAGCCTGAGGCTAGCTTTACACTCGTAATTAAAATTTACGGATTACGTAAGATTTTGACAGGTTACTCACAGGAGTGTTTACATATGCGTCAGACTTGTGGTAATTAATGATCACGGAAGTTCGACCTGCGTAACTGCTCATGCAACCATTTACATCTGTATATTCATTTGCGGTAAGACGGCTTCCTATCAACAATGACCTACTGTAAAATTTACGCAATTTTGTCAATAAAGACGAAAAGGCCCAATTAACGTGTTGAAATAGAATTTGGCTTTAATTAAACAATTCTCCACGCACTTGTGCTGTCAAAGGCGAAAATTAATGGATTTCTTTCATTTTATGCGAATGACAGCTACACCTACCTGACAGCTGCTGACAGCAACTGACTTCGTATTCAAATACGTAATTTTAAAAACAGAAACATTGAAATTAGAAAGGATTGGACCGATAATTGAATAGAAGGATGCTCGTTTTCAGAAAACTCAAATAAGTGGAAATAAATGCTAGTTTTATAGGAAAAAGAAATCCGATAAAAACAATTGTCTTTTGATTTTTGACATTTCGCAACGGCGCATTTTGGTACTATTTCTTACAGAAAGTCAGTTCCTCAGCTTATCAAACTGATTTTATAAGCTGCAAGAAAGCTGGAATTTCGCACGGACGCGATTAGACCTGTCAAAAAACTTCCGAAAGAAGAAGTTCTGTAACTTGCTTTAAATTATGTTAAGTGACTTGGTGTAATTTGGCCATAAATCGCTTACACGAGCAAATTACGGGAAAAAACTTAGAGTATAAATCTAGACCTAAATAGCCTAACTGAAAAATCTTCAAAATTCAAAGAAATTAAATTTTGAAAAATAATAAAAGTTATTGCCGGTTGCAACGTTTAACAATGTTGTGTATTTGTCCCGGGGAGAGATCGTATCTACATCGACTATCGTCCTAAAGACACTCCATAAAAATCTTCCTTCTCACATGTCTAAAAGACGAGATACTAAAATGTCTTAAATCGTTTTCCTGTAGACATTTCATGAATGTATGTTTCTTTCAAATTTTAGATGCTTGCCGCCAATAATGTTATAAATATGTTAAGTTATTGTATCAAATATAAAATCAATCTCAATAATTTACAAATTCACTCCAAATTAAAAAAAAAATTGTCTAATAAAATATTTGTGGCGCACTCCAGAGTGGAATATACTTTTAGTATCGCCCTGGTGTAACACCACCATTCAGAAGTACGTGAAATTGCTTCAGTCGTGTTTGGTGACCAGATCTGAATAGCTAGGTACTTCCCCACCTTCCTTTTCCCCATCTCCTTCCCCTCCTCATTACCTTCAGCCCCAAAATGTACCCAATTGGGAATGCCAGTCTCTCTAGCTCCAGAGGATTGGGATTAGGAGTAGTTGGAACAGTATTCACATAAAAAAATCATGGATGCTTGTGAGGCATTGATTTATGTTCTTCAAGCCCCCAAATAAAGGTGACTCAAGAGGATTCGTTTATAAAGACAATACAAATTCAGAAATCTAGAAATCCTGTGATTGATATTGTGATCCGTCAATTTACTAGTCTGTTCAATAAATTTTAGGATATTTAATCTCATTTCACCATGGAAAAAATCTTGAGAAGATGCTCCCCGTACAACTCAATGAGGAAAACATAAGCACATCTACGAATGTAAAATACTTGGGTCAAATCATCACTGAAGACCTCTCGGATGATGGTGATATTGAACGACAGAGAAGTATCAGTGTATTGTCCAATGTGATTGCCCGAAGATTCTTCCAATGCAGTAACCATGTAAAAAAAACATTGTTCAATGCATTTTGTACTAGTCTATATACATGTGAAACATGGTGTAACTACCGAACCACCTCGATGGAACGACTCCGGATCCAATCCATCCAACGATGCATGCAGAATTATATTTGGATTCAGAAGATATAACAGTGCGTCGACAATGTTCACTGAGCTAGGATTGCACGGTTTCACCGATCTGATGAGACATCGGGTCACTGGAGCCAGGTTGTGGCTAATGGCTTCCGACAATACAGTGGTGACTGCAGCGTTCCAGCAACAAACCCCATTCCTGAGTGAGCACTGGGCCCGAGCTCACCCCAGACCACGCCCTACATAGAATTGATTATTTTTAAATTTTTTTATTCCTATTCTATGTACCTACTTAGTTCTTTATTTAAAAAAATCTGTTGTATTGAAATATGTATAATTATATGGGACATGTGGGATTGCACTATCCTCCCCACATCCCGGAATAAAAACATTATTATTATTATTAACATCTGCGGGTCACAAATGTGGTTACTGAATGTGTAGGGCTCAAAATCAAAATATTGGATATGCAGTCAGGTAAAGGTGCATTCAGTGGCTCTCTAACACTACATCCTCGCCGTAGATGTCAGAGGAGTCAGGCCACAAAACCACAATCTGAGAAAACGGCCCTCAAAGATTTTTGATAACAAAAAGTCACATTTTTTTTGTTTTTAAAAATAGAAGGAAACTTAGGACGTAGACATTTTGTGATCTTATTTATGTGGCTTGTCGTCATTGACTGCTTTAATTTGTATTAAATTATTCGGAAATCAAAAGATCTATGCGGCTTGTAGTCATCGACTGTTTTCATCTATGTGTGTTAGATCTATTGGCAATTTTCAAAATACTCATATTAAATGGAATGTTTTATGACTCAAATAAATTGACCACGGCAACTTTGAAGGTTATAAAAAACTTCTGCGTACTTAACTCATTTTCACTAAATTGTGGCTTGGCTCCCTCGACACCTACAACTGTTTAGTAAAAGTGTTGAAATAAATGTTTTAGATGATCCACAAAACTCGCCAAGTTGATATTGAAAATGTCAACATTACCAAAGTACTTATTTCCCATGGTGTGAAGTAGTTGTATCGGAGAGTGGGCAATGTAGTTACGCTTATGAGTGCTGCTGTAGAATATTGTATTTTGTCATGTTGTTACTGTGGGTGTTCGTAAGTTAATGAGTTGCAAGAGTTCATAACAGTCGAATTTAGAGTTAAGTATTTTGAATAAAAATGTTAAGTCATTTGTTAAAAATGTGAATTTTGTAAGTTGGGGACCAAACTACTGAGTTATATTCAATTAGGCTGTTATTCAGTTAGAGATACATATATTAGTTCAATGGCTTGTAAGGAATTAAAGTTTTTAGTTGTTCGTAATACGAAGCCTAATGTTTTCATACCTTTATTAACAATTTGATGGATATGATTGGCGAAACTTAGTTTTTCATCCAAAATAATTCCCAGATCTCTCATTTCTGTAACTCTTTAGAAAGCTGTGTTATTGACCGAATATTCAAATAAAATCGGATTTTTATTTTTGATCCATCCAGCACATCACTACACAAGCAAGAGTCTCTTTAAAATTGAATAGTCAGATATCTCCAAAAACTAATTTTGGAAGTAATCAGCAAAGCAATATGTATGTATTCGCATGCTCACCATAAATCAAATATTATGTACATGTGTGTGTGTGTTGTACACATTAAATCTTAATACAGTGAAACCTCTATCTATCGTTCCTCGAATAATCGTTTTCCTGAATGTGTTGCTATATAAAACACGCAAAAGTAGATTGCGTTGATCGTTTCTCTTTACCGCATTAATCGTTTAAATTATGCAGCAAATCTTAATACATATATTTCTTCTGTCCGTGTGTATGTCACTGAACTCCTCCTAAACGGCTGGACCGATTTTGATGAAATTTTTTGTGTGGGTTCAAGGGGATTCGAGAATGGTTTAGATTCACAATTTGGTCCACTGGAAAATGTTCTTTTAATAAATTTTTTTATTTCTAAGGAGTTGTTGATTTTGGAATGTTTTACATTGGATCCGGCAGACTGCGCTACCATCGCAGTATCGAATATTCAGTATTATTCTATTTTAATTTTAGTTTGTCCCGACAGTTGTGTACAAGACAACGTCTGTCGGGTCCGCTATAAATAAATAATGGAACATTCCAGAACACTCTCGAATGTTGTCCTGAGCGAAGCCGGGTAACCCAGCTAGTTTTGTATATAAATGGCCAATGCATTGGAGAGCGAGAGAGAAGGAAAGAGCGGTTTGTCTCCTCTGTTAGCTGCCGTTTCTGACATGTTAGTGCTAAAGTACCTACTTTATATCATAGTGAATTCTGGCGTTATGAATTCATTTCCTATACCGCACATCCGATTGCGATGAAACTTTGGTGAGTTGTTGTGCGCACCCCTGTAAAGGATTTTATACAAACTGGTGAGTTCTGGCCCTACAATATTTGTATATAAAGGTGCCATATGAGTTAACGGGGGTTCGGGGAAGGTTGAAAGGGAACACCCTCCCGCATTCCATACATTCATTCCTGGTACATTCAGTTTTCAAACAGCTTGCGTGCCACCTAAATTTCATAATGCCAGAGCTCACCAGTAGTAAAAAAAGAAATTATCCAATTTGGTGTAGTCGTTCGGAAGTTATGCACAAACATTTCAGAGATTAATTTTTATTTAGATAGATAGATATTAACTACGACACCTGAAATAAAATTTCCTGCAAATATATCAACATCATTTCCACGGCAATGATTGGTTTTCTGACATTAACAATAACTCGCTTTTGTTAGCGATAGAAAATGTATAATAAATATATTATATTAATATTTATAATTTCATAACGCAAGAGCTTACCATTATGTACAGCATTTATTACTCGCATATAATGTAGCTTTCTATTGGTGAAAGATACAGGGTACACTTTTACCCATAACTGCATACTCAACTCAAATTTAGATTTTTTGGAGATGTCTGGCTAATCGCCTGGACGATCGATGTAAATAATTCCATTTAATTAACTTGATAAGAAGTTACCCCAATCTGTATTTTATACTCTTTTGTGTATGTTCTTTATTTAAAGTCTTTCACCTTCCTTTACCGCTCTCTCTCTCTTCTACATTGGTTTTGTACAGCTGAAACTGTTGTATTGTCATTACACAATACAATGAAGTATATAGTAGGTCAGCACGTATGTATTTAAATATGTTTTTATTTAACATAGCAGTCAAATTCAAAATGTTTTCTTAACAACTTGGAATACATATATTTTGTATTTAATAATAAAAATAGTTATATGTATTTTTAATTGTTGGCATCATGCAAAAGAATTTTACTGATCTTCTTCTTCTTCAGAATGGCCTTGTTCATCTTGAATTTCTGGAAGAAAAAAGGATTATTATTAAATATGTATTATAATTTTAACGGTTGCCGATTGCGCACCGGCGCGCGCCCTATAGCCAAATAAAATTAAAAAAAAAAAACTTTTTGATATGCAATTTTAAACCCTATGTATAAAGAAAACCCTACTACACACACACTTACATTAATAAATATGTGTAGGTGTGTGTAACTTTATATGTATGTATGTCTATAAATATAAACATGTACAGATATGTGTATATATGGATTTGTATTTTATACGTATTTTTTCATTCTAAATAATCAGTGTATGCGATAATAAAATGTATAAAAAAAATAATAATAATTAAATAACTAATTTTCTACAACACATAAATACTTGTCACACTTAATCATAAGCACGTCAACACCTCAGCACAGGTTCTCCTAGTGAGGTGTTCACGAAACATACAATATTACCCACACACAGTTTTACCTTCTCAAACCTACCTTACACCCAACATAACACTAAAAAAAAAAAAAATCTTTTTGCTTACTGCTACTGAAAATTAACGTTTTGTACTCCTATGTAAACCTCTGTAATCAATTGTAAAATTGTGTATTCAAGAATAGACATAAATAAAAAAAAATAAAATAAAAAAAAGAAAATGTATGAAGGACACAGTCAGAATCGCTTGGGGCATTCTTGTTCTTGGCGTAACAGATATAAGAAACACACCTAGCCACTCGAATAATTATTTGGGAATATTTCTGATATTTCATTGACTTTCCAAATGTCATTTCTCCCGTGATTTCGGCTGTCAAACTATGAGCGCCGCGTGTCAAGAAAAGATCGATAAACCTATCAATTTGTCAAATAAACGCAAGTAATGTTTCATTGAAGAAGAAGATAACACTTATAATCTAAATGAAAATATGAAAGAAAACAAGACACAGAAAAATAGAAAAAGACAATGGTCGCAACTGGGACTCGAACCGAGACCTCTCGTCTAACCGGGACGTGCGCATTATCCAATTTCGCTATTGCCACCTTCTGTCAAACTGTCATATTTGTCAATCTCATATTTCAAATATTTAGAATCAACAATATTATCTTCAACTAGTTCTTTTTTCCATATTATAGGCAACTACTCTTTTTATTGGAAACAATCATTCTAAGAATTGGTTTGTAACCTGAATAGCGTCTCGGATAAATGTATCCGAATTTATTCATATGGAACTATTGACTTTATGAAAGTCTAAATGAATATTCAATTTTTTATGAGAAAAATTCTCTTTTTATAACTTTTGAAGGTTATTCCCATCAACGTAATATATCATTGAATAAATGTTGTTTGTAGGCGTAGTTTAATGTTCCAGGAACATGTTTCAGTAAATATTATATACAATAGCATAAAATGAACCCACAAAATATTACGTCAAAAGTCAAAACATTGCGAAATTTTTGAGTTTCATCCGCAAAAACCCGTGGCATTTAAATGGTAGGTTGACAACAAATAACACACACTTAGGCTGTTCGCTCATGGAGAAACTGAAAAAAACCAGTTGATGCAAGCGCAATCAACCTCCTGAACAAAATCGATATTTTTCTGATCTCGCGTTTCAGTTGCATTGTTGACAGGTTGCCATGGTAGCGGCTCACGAACTGTCAAGTTTTGTCATGTTTTGACATGTCAGATCAGAAAAATATCGATTTTGTTAAAACTCGTCCCGTGCCACTGGAGGAAACTTGTAAATTTCGCGATGTTTTGACTTTGACGTAATATTTTGTGGGTTTATTTTATGCTATCTTATGTAATATTTACTGAAACACATTCCTTGAACAATAAACTATGCCTAAAAACAACATTACTTGCGTTTATTTGACAAATTCGTATGTTTACGATCTTTATTACGAGAATGGTGCAATCGAACTGACAGTTGAAATGCTCCGAAAAAAACTCTGCCAGAAATCCATAAAGAATTCATAGAAATTATTCTCGTTCCATAGATGTGTTCAAAGCATTCTATACCTTAAGAACAAGAATGCCCCAAGCGATTCTGACCTTATCCTTCATACGTTTTCTTTATAATTAAGGTTTAAAATTACCTCTCAAAAAATATTTTTTAGAGTTTAATTTGGCGTGCGCCGGCACGTACTCTGCAAGCAATGAGTTAAGGAGGTTGATTACGATTGCGTTAACTGGTTTTTTTCAGTTTCTCCATGAGCGAAGGCCCTTAGGATTTTCTTTGTATATATTTCCGACTGTGATTTCCTTACGAAACATCTCTGAGAAACAGCCTTGTCTTGCTTATGCCTTATACATAGACATTTTTTATGAATTGCCAACTAATATTTATTTGAACTTCAGTTTTAGAAAAAAAGAGTGAACCGTAGTGAGCGCAGGAGGGAGAAAACACAGAAGCAGGCAAATCATTCTAGAGTCGAGTTGTTAAGCACAAAAAAGATTCGAAGCGGCGCGCTATGTGGAAAATTAATGTTAACAATGTACAAATGTTGGGCACATGTTTGTTATATCTCTCATTGGCACTGGTACTGCAAGAATCAATGATAGTTCTTCCGAGCGCCTTCCATTAAAATACCAGCAAAACAAGCACAGCATTCCTATCCCAGATCTATGTTCTAAAGGCTGGAATTGACGGCCTCCCTGGTCGAGGGGTAAAAGCAATCCGAGGGCCGCGGGTTCAAATCCCAGCAAGTAAATTTTATTTTATTGATTTGTGTTATTTCACAATTTAATAACTTAAAATAAAATAAGGTACATTTGCGGCACATTCCAGAATGGAAGATATTCTCAATATGGCCCCGGTGTAAGACCACCATTCAGAATTGAAACACTGCTGTAAATGGCTGTAGCCGAGTTTGGTGACCAGACCTGAATAGCCAGGTACTCCACATCTTCCCCATCTCCTTCCCCTCTCCACTACCTTCAGCCTCACAACTTATCCCAATTGGGAATGCCAACTGGCTCCAGACGGTTGGGAGCTCTTATGCAGAATCATTTTTGCAATGAAGTACAGATTGGAATTTTTTCATTATTACATATATTCTAGATACCTTTTTCTTCTTAGCAATCAATCCCTTGAAATCTTCGCTCCTCTCTTTCCTCGATGGTCTGCTCTCATCCTTGCTCTTTTCCGTCACATTATCTTTAGCCCCTGGGCTAACATTCGCCACGGCGTGTTCCTCTCCATTATGATGTTCAGCTGAGTTTCCCTCTGATTCTACATTTTGCTTCTTGAATTTCTTGAAAGAAGGTTCGCCGGAGTCACCACCTTCAGTATGTTCAGTGTTATCTTGTTTCTGTCTCTTGTCTGGATTTCCTTCCAAGTTGCGCTTTCTCTTTTTGTTACCCTGGAAAGAAACACATCTTTATTATAACAAGTCTCTTTTTATAATTTTTTAAGGCTATTCCCATCAATTTAATATATCACTGAAGAAGAAGAAGATAACAATAATAATCTAACCACTGGAGCGACCATGCAAAATAAATAAATAAATAAATTTGCATCGATTGCTCAAGATTTCGAGAAGATCATTTTTTAAATTTTTCGCAACATTAAAAAAATCATACCTTCGAATTTTAACATGGAGACATAAAAACTTATTATAGTGCTATATAGCCAATGAATTAACCTGTATTTTACCGTAGATCTCATATTTGTAAGATTTATACAAAAAATATAAAAAAATCGTAAAGTTTATAACCGCGGGAATCCTGCGTGTTTGTTACTTTGAAACTCTGTGAGAGGTACTTTTTCGAGTCAACACAGAATATCTTCAATTTCTGTAACTTGTCTGTGGTATACTTGATAATGAATGGTGTATTTCTATGGAAAAAGGACTTGATTTAAACTCTAAAACAGCTGATCAGAAATTCTGAAAAAATATTTAAAAATTTTATTTTTAACTACGAAGTTCGGATTTTCGACATTTATAAGGTCATAATAGATAAAGCATTTCAATAGTTTTGTTTTAAAATAAATGGCTAGTCATGGAAATGTTTTAAATAATTACAATAAATGTTTTAAAAATGGTAGGAAAATGTGGTCCGATTTTGGACCGTTATCAATCGCAGAAAAATAAAAGTGGTCCATTTTTCGACCATAATCGCTCCAGTGGCTAAACGAAAATATTAGAGAACAAGACACAGAAAAATAAAACGATAACAGTCGCAGCTGGGATTCGAAACCCAGAACATCTCGTCTTACCGAGACAAACGCCTTACCGATTCGGCTACTGAGACCTCTTTTTTAATAAAAGTCATTTTTGAAAATCTCATATTTCAAATTTCAGAATTAACAATATTATCTTTGAATATTTTTTTTCATATTATTGACAGCTTGTCATTGTAAAAATTGAAGAGATTAAGCGTTGGCTAGCTTCCTGGGAGACCTAACACCAATGCCCGGGCCACACGAGGCTAGTATTTCATTTCCAGGATAGCAAACTAGCATGCCGGCGTCCTATCCTGGCTTGGCTTGAGCTAGAGTGGTCCTATGGGTATCCCGGTCTTAAAATTTGATGATACTGGCTTTAAATTTCTTAGCATAGACAACTAGCTTTGTTTTTAACCTTGTAGGCTAGAAAGGAAGCTAGTAAGCTAGCAACTCAAGACAGTTTAATAGGATGTGGTTCTATTATTTGAGCTAGTACTGCCCACCAAAATTTCTATCCTAGTTTTGTGTGGCAGTCCAAAGCTAGTACATGATCGGCTAGTGCACGGTGACGACATGCTGGGTTTTTTCTGACCACAATATGGTTCTAAAAATGTAAAAACTCAGTAATGAGATTAATTTAAAGTTTGTACAATTGTATTATTAATAAAGAATGTCTGGGAAACGCTAGTATTCCATTTTATAAAGACAAGTCAACATGTAATTCGGCAATACAAAAAAATTGTGGCAAATTAATGACAATCGGCCATAGACATATGAATATCATTAGACGAGAATAGATAGGAGAGGGGTACAAACCAACTATAGCGGGATGCAGAGGGGCAAAATGACTGTGATAATATGTGATTCGTCAATAAATCAATCTGACAATATACAGGCATCTCCGCATTATAATATCACCATTTAGTTCTTAAAAGTAAAATTTACTTTTAAATGAATAGACCTTTTTACATGGGAGCACGAATTGCTCGCCACGTTATGAACAAATTTGCAAAGTCCAAATACGGCAAAGTAAAGTTTGCCTGTTTTATGCCGAATATTTTATTGCCGTATTTAGTT
The DNA here is from genome assembly GCA_936435175.1 of Glyphotaelius pellucidus. Lineage (NCBI taxonomy): Eukaryota > Metazoa > Arthropoda > Insecta > Trichoptera > Limnephilidae > Glyphotaelius > Glyphotaelius pellucidus. The sequence goes on along the minus strand of OW386558.1, from coordinate 23,677,688 downwards.
AAGACACTTTTACAAATGTTTCATAATTTAATTAACCCCGGTAAACAGCGACGAGCACACTTGAGAAACGCCTACACATGTATATGTTACTAAAACTGATCATATTATGTGATCGGAATAAGCTTAAAATAAAGTAAAAATAATGCTTACCTATGAAATATATTACGACTATTAGGTTTATTCTCTTTTCCACTTCTATTTTTACACGGTTTCATAGCACAATCAAACATTTTTGCTGTGTTATTTCGTAAATCTACTAATGAGAGCTCGACGCTGGTTCGCACAAGAATGACAACGTCACATTTTCTAGATTTGCTCGAGGCCATTCGCGAGCCCGGCCGGCAAATGGAACCGGTATGGGGAGGGGGAAATAATACGCTTTTATCACTTAGGGCAGGTCTAATATTCATATGTCTATGCAATCGGCTTAATAATTATCTTCTATGTTTAATGTTTCTTCAAGAAAAGCTCTTCATTCTTCCCTACAGACGATGCGGACATGTGGTTACCGTAGTCACTGCAATGATACTATTGAATAACAATCCTAGCAATGTGTAAACTGCTCTAGCTTGTGCCAAGCCAGGATCTTGCCAGGACAGGACCCAGACATACTAGCTTGAAATACTAGCCTCGTGTGCACATATAAAATATTAGTAACAAACCTGTTCATCTCTCTTCTTCCCATAGTTAGGTTTATACTGTTCCACAGGTGGCTCGGGGTGGAACTTCTGATATCTCTTCCCGACCACTCTGTTCTCTCCTTGGTTCCTCTTGCCTTCACGCTTGCCCTTGTTGTCTCTGGGGTTCTCTCGCTTGTTGTTGGACGCGTTGTATCTCTGCACGCGGATGGTCTTCTTCTTCAGGAGAAGGTCCTCCTCGCTCATGGACATGGCCAGCTCTACTCCGTCAGATTTCTCAAAGTTGATGAAACCGATACCTGAAATAATTTGATACAACGGGTTCACCATACATCTCAAGAAGTAAGGATGGTTGGGAGCACCTTCACCAACAGGAATACAATGAAGAAACTCTGAGCGTGATCTCAAATAAATTAAAAAATCAGGTTGGTTTGTTGTTAGGTTTTTCTGTATGGCATTGATAGAAGCTTTTAGAATTTAGATCGCATTCACACCACCATCTCAGGTGTCCCCTACTTCTTCTACCATTCATTCTCCTTACACTCCTTTCTTCGTTCATCCGCTCCATAAATGTCCAAACCTTATAACCCGTCAGGCTAATTTATTCGCTTTTCAGAAAAACTCATACAGGTCTCATAGAAATCGTTGCATCTCCCTTACTATCATAGTGAGAAATATGATTTAAATAGTGTTAGAAAGAGAAAGCACGACACTTTTTATTCAAATTAAAAAAATATCCATAAAATAAGAAAAATGTACACCTTTATGCAACCAAAGTTTCGGATGACAATTTGAAAAAAAAAATTAAAACTGTGGGAATTTTTTATTAATATTTTTACATAGAATGACAAAAAATGGAGGTGGCAGTAATGTTTGTAATACATTTTTCTAATAAAATATGAATGTGTTTTTATTATTTTTTTTATCAGTAATTATTTTAGTTAGAAAAAACGTAAGGTGAGCCATTTTGTAAAAATTATGTTTATTTCGATTTATAAAATTTTAAAGACTATTTTATCACCTTTCAAAAAGTTTTTAGTTTTCGGATACGTTCAGAAAAATTCCATTTATTTGGATTTTATTGCAAAGCGGAAATTTGACCCTCTGACAAAACATGGCCGAGACCCGAGGGGTTAATCTCTATAATGTAAACTTAGCTGATCGATCACTGGCTGAGTCGGTCAGTTCAATTCATTACACAAGCAACATCATCAGCTTTTAAAGATGGTAGTAGAGATATTCAAATATTGTTGGTATTCGTAACCGGGGAAAGCTTGTCTATCAAAAATGAAATAGTTTAAAGTTACCTTTGCCGATCTGAGTCTGTCTATCCCTCACCAATCTGACGGAGACAATGTTGCCGCAGTTACTGAAGACTTCCCGGAGAGTCTCCTCCTCGATGTTGAAGGGCAGATTGCCCAGGAAGATGGTCTTCCTGGTGTCCACCGGCACCTTCTTGTCTTGATAGCAGCGGTCCACGCGGAGGTGGTTTCCGTCCAGGAGAGAGTTGTTTTCCACCAGGGCCTAGGATTAAAAGATAATATTATATAAATAAATATAAATCCATACTAATATTATAAAAGCGAAACTGCTCGAGTTTGTTTGTGACGCTTTCACGCATAAAACGATTTAAAAAATTATATATATGCGAGGACTATAGGCTGTATATAATGCTAAGCTCTGTCGAAATTCAACCATAATTAATTTAAATTTAAGGTATCTTTTATGCATAATTTAAAAAAAATATTAGCATTCTGCACTCCTTCTCTATATAAACTATAAGTGTGCGAAATTTCATACTCCATCCGTGCAATTTTCGTATAAAGGGGTACAAAGTTTTTGCTTCATTTATTTATACTGAAAAAAAATAAATAAAAATGAAACTCCGAATTGTTTATAGGCGCATAACTTCCGAACGACTGCACCAAACTGGATAATTCTTTTTTTCTTTGAGCTCTAGCATCATGAAATTTAGGTGGCATGCGAGCTGTTTTAAAACTGAATATACCGGGAATGAATGTATAGAATGCGGGAAGGGGGGATAATTGATGATGCAAGTGCTACAGTAATTTCCCCCTAATACTGTGCAAGCGAAGCCCGTAAAAGCTAGTACTTTCATAATCTCAGAAGCAACTCTGTTTCTGGCCAAATAAAAATAAGTAAAATTTACAAAATTTTAAGAAACCCCCGACACAAAAAAGGCTGATAACCTTGAAACGCCTGAACAGATTTTCATGAATTGTAGCAGAAATTGTAAAGAACCATCTCTATTACGTCAGCTTTCAAACAAAAAAAACTGCATCACAATCGGTCCATTTGTTTAGGAGCTACGATGCCACAGACACACAGACACGTCAAACTTATAACACCGCTCCTTGCGTCGGGGGTTAATAAAATAATAGTGTTTCAATTACCTTTTGAACGGAAGAAGCATTTCTAAACTTGATGTAGGCAATGACTGTGGTTCTTTCCGTGTGGAATTTCTTCTCAATGAGGGCTACTTTGGGTTTTGTTTTGAAGTCGGCCAATGGAATATTTCTTATCCTGAAAGAATAAATAAAATTAGCAAAAGGAAAAAAATAGGCAGAAAGCGAAGTGGAACAGAAATAAATAATTTATTATGGGTTATTAAATTTCACCAACAGTGTAATGCAGTATATTTGCAGCGGGATCCACAGTGGTAGACATTGTCAATGTGCCCAGGTGAAAAAACACCATTTCTAATTGAAAACTTGATTGAATTATCAATGATAAATGACCAGGAACTTCCCCTGCACATTTCCTTCAGCCTCATCATATGTGTGATTTATTCACAAAACCACTGGAGGGATTATGGTCGAAAAATGGACCACTTTTATTTTGATAACGATCCAAAATTTGACCACATTTTCCTACCACTTGAAAAACATTTAATGTATTTATTTAAAACATTTCCATGGCCAGCCAATTATATTAAAACGAAGCTATTGAAATGCTTTATCTATTATGACCAAAGATGTCACAAATCCGAACTACATAGACTATTTTAGGATGATAATATTTATAAATTATTTTTACGCAGAATTTCTCAGCTGTTAACGGTTAAAATTAAGTCTTTTTTCCATAGAAATGCACCTTTCATTATCAAGTGTACCACAGACAACATACAGAAATTGAAAATATTCTGTGTTGACTCGAATAAGTACCTCTCACAGAGTTTCAAAGTAACAAACACGCAGGATTCGCGTGATTGTAAACTTTACGATCTTTTTAAATTTTTTATAAATTCTACAAACATGAGATAAACGGTAAAATATATCACTATACTAAGTTTTTATGTCTCCATGTTAAGATTCAAAGGTATGATTTTTTAATGTTGGCGAAAAATTTAAAAAATGATCTTTTGGAAATCTCGAGCAATTAAGGCAAATTTATTTATTTCGCGTGGTCGCTCCAGTGGATAATGAAAAAAGCATTTGAATACCTACCTCACTGATTCAATTCCTCCATAAGGTGAGAACTTGTGTCTAAGGACTTTTTCGTGGTTCTTTTGCAATACAGAAACAGGGATATTGCCCACAAACAAGGTCTTGTCAATTTCTTCCGGGCTGAACTTCTCCTCTTTCTGAAGCTTCTTCTCCACCCTCCGAGAAGCCGCCCGCTGGAAATCTGTCTGCGGAACATCTTCGTGGTTTTCATCCTCGCTTTCCGGACCATTCTCTTCCAATTCCTCATTGATTTCCATCTCATTATCGGATGCTGGTAGCTCATCATCAGAATTATTTTCTGATCCGCTATCTTGCTTTTCTTCAATGATTTCATCTTCTACAATGTTTTCAGACTCCGATTTTTTATTCTTCTTACTCTTTTTATTTTTTCGTGACAAGGATTCTAATTCAATCTCATCTATCGTTGTTTCTTTATTTTTCTTCTTTTTAGATTTCTTTTCTTGGCTAACTATATCATTTTGAATAACAATGGGTTCAACATACGCATCCTTATTTTTTTTTTTCTTAGGTGAAGCCTCTTCGACCTTGTCTTTGCTTAAATTCTTGTTATTTTTTTGCTTGGTTTTATCAAATTTACCTTTTGGTGGATTTCCATTTAATTCTTCTTTTCCAATGTAATATTCTTTGATGACTCTCTTCCCCTCTTCTTTAGTGTACTTCTTGGACTTTTTCATTCCCAAAAACTCTTCAACTTCTCCGGTTTCGTCGTCTTCTCCAAAACCTTCATTTCCAGAGTCGGAATGGTCGGGAAGTTGCGATAAAAACTGGAAATTATTAGAAAGCTTTGATTTCCTCTTTTTCGGAACACTTTTCGGAGATTCGAATTGATCTCTCGCGGGAGTGTTAATTTTCGTTGCACTTTTTAATGGAACTTCTGGTGTGAAGGCGAGTTTTGGAGTTCTGATTTTGATGTGTTCTTGATCTCTCGGAGTTGCTGGTGTGACATTAATTAGCGGTGGCACCTTTACTGGAGTTAATGGTTTCTTGGCCACTTTGCGCCGATTGGGAGTGTGATTTCCAGATATTAAATCTGCTATACTCCCGACTTCGTACTCCATAATAATACCTTATATTATTATGACAGCGACTAGAACGAAAACCAATTATTTTATGCAGGACAAACTATCAACATTAACACTTTTTATAAGACAACAATGTATGTTTTTCGTTACCTCGATATTCAAAAGATAATATAGTATTTTATTAAACTTTTCAACACAACATCAGAAATACATGTTTGAAAGCTCACATGTACCGCGAAGATTGCAAACATTGATTTTTGGAGGTTATATTTTCATTTAGTGTTGCCAAGGCAATGTGCAAGTCGAAATAAAAGAAAACATGCTTTTTTACCAAACTTGCCCCCACCCTATTTAATTTTTGTTATGATTTATTATATTATAAATAGTTATTACCGAAAATAGTAATAATTTTAAAGAAATAGAAAGTCATTAATGAACGCCGATACAGCTGTCACACAAATATAAATGATTTGCGTATGGCGTAAGTACTGACAAGGTTCGCTCATACGGTTCGATGCCAACTGAAAATAAAGTCAACCAGCACCTCTTTGAAAAGTCCTAGAAGCTATGATTTTTTTTTAAATAGCCCATTACCCTAACCTAACGTAACCTATTGAACCAATTTTTTTTCATCACTTTTAATGAGTTTTCTGAGTCGGTTTCATTCTGAGTTGCCCGGTCACCCACTCATACAGGCACTTTTAGAAAAAGAATGTAACGTGGCTCCAAGTCCAGTTGGAGATCGAAAGGAATGATCTCTTTCACTTGGTATATAATATTATTTTTTAGTAAATCTTACTGGGGAGGAGGGTTATCCGTATACAGGCAAAATATGTTGTGTAGCTACCTAATGGTAATTAGGTACCTACCTATTGGCAATACTTTCAGGAATTAAAAACAAATGAAAGCAACACAAGAAAATTTAATTTATTCCTTCCCTGCTGCTTGTTGAGTCCGCATTATTCAATTTTAGTTGTTTTCATTACTACAGTTTGTCAAATAAGAGTAGAAAACATAGGAGGGCGTCAATGTTGTTCAAATGGCAATACTAAAAATATAATCATGGTGGTAATCTAGAGCTGTGTGATCTACATTTTAATTAAACATTTAAAAAGAATAAAAGTGAAAAAAAAAATTCATTGCAATATAGATACCCACTGATCTCAAAATTAAAATTGCATATAGGTTTATTATTAATATACCTTTGCAATTTTGTGTAAACATAATGAAGAATAACGATATTGTAATCAGTGGCGTAGCTGGGGGGGGGGGGGGGGGGGGGGGTTCGGCCCGCCCCAGGTGCCACCCGATGAGGGGTGACACCAGACCGTGGAAAAAAATACAAAGGATATTGCCACAAAAATATTGAACAGGGTCTGTTATTTTTATTTTTGTAGTTCTATATCTCCCGTGGAGTGACCCGAAACGGGAGAATTTTGTGTCTGACGGTATTTTTATAGGTGGAAGTAGTCTATATTTATGGAGAAGTTTGGGTGGCACCCATGCTAGCTACGCCACTGGCGAGCCCTGTTCAATGCACCCAGCTTCTGAGAGGCTAGCTTGAATTTGGCTTCGATGGAGCCCCTGTGCATGAGCTGGTCAATAAAAGCTTCCGTTGAAGGAGACTAGATTGTTATTTCGATCCCTTTTCATCGTAATCAGACATGATTGGGTCTTAATTACATTAAATTCAACTAGGTTATTTTTACCCCAAGAGGAAACTTCCTCGAGGTAACACTCCATTCTCTGCTTCAAAGCCCTTTGGGGGCTTGTCAAACAAAAATCTATCATGGACTGTACTGTCATGAAGACATCGAACATTACTTTGGTATTGAAGAGGATGAAAATATTATTACTACATGTACATATTTAGATTCATTATAAATTTACTTTCACTTTATGAAAAGATAATAAAACCATAAAAATATATTTAGATGTCTTTATTCAATTTTTGTTTATAAAATAAGGGAAAACATACAATTTCTCTGAATAAAAGTAGTCATTCTGGGGAGACTCTTTATGATAGGATAGACATATAATATTTACAATGTTTATAAATAGTGGATAATGTACCTATTTATGTGTGGTACCTTTTTCAACGAAGTTGAGGAATTTCAGCATTAAAATAGATTTTTCGATATTAAAACACTTCATTATGAACAAAAGAATAAATTTTTTTGAGTGCCGAGATAACTTTTAGAGTTTTATAAAAGAACATGTGAATGGTTTCTCTCCTGAATGCTATATTTTAATGACAACTTTTGAGTATATCAGTAGTTGCATTCTGAACATGGAAGTGGTTTCTCTAGCGACCGCCTTTATGCATTTTAATTGTTTATTTTGACTTTGGAGGTGTTACTACATTTGTAAAATGGGAATGTTTTTTTTGAAAAGTAAATTAAGTAAAAAATGTACATGTGAAATAAAACCATTAAAAACAAAATGTGTAGAGATTGTTACACAGTTAATGCCCAAGAAATACTAAAAAAAATGGGAATGGCTTCTTTCCAGAGTGCCCACAAAAGTAATCATTTGAGGATTAATTTATCATAACAATTAATACTTGCATTCAGAACATTAGAATGGTTTCTTTCCAGAGTGTGCAGAATGTGTTTAGTTGTTATGTCTGCCGTTATGCATTTGATGAAGGTCTGTAACAACTCTCAATGGGACTGATTGATTGATAATTATTAGTAATTAGTGGTTCAACCTTTCCATTTATTTAAACTCAACATATCAATTGTCCAGTTGATTAGTCTGATATCTGCAAGTACTAAGTTTTGAGATAATGAGAAAAGTAATATTCAAATACTCGCCATAAATCAAATTTTATTTACATCTGTCTGTATTTTACATATAAAACAACACAGGGAGGCAAAACAGTCCGGTACATTAGTATAACATTTTGAAATATCCTACTAGTGAACCAAAAAGCATCAATAATTTGTTTAATTCGCCACAAGTTTTTCTGCATTGTAATTGATGTAGTGGTGTTTATGAGTAATCTGAATATTGTATATTTGGAGTAAAAAATATACATTTTATTTTGCTGCCCATTTTAAATTTAAAGAATTTTTTTTTTCAATCACTCGTCACCACTGATCCTACCCCTATACGTCATGACTGCAAGCATCACTTTCGTGTGTTACCATGCTGCTAGAACGAGACGCCCGCTACGTTACATCCAACTACTCAGTTGCAATGTGTGAAGGAAAAAAATATTTTTTGTTTTTAATTGAAAAAAAATATTATGAGGCAGCAATAACATTTTAATAACAGCAAATCTACATTTTGTACTCCAAATTTGCTCAGGAATCGCCGGTTTAAGTCCTTCGGGTACGTGCTGTTACACCATGCATACTGACCAACAAAAAAAAATTCTTCATTTCGTTTTTTTTTACCTAAATGATATTTGACAGTAACAAATATACATTATTTTTTTTGTATATGGAAAATAATTTCCCTCAGGGCCAGTATTCTAACATCATTACCAAAAGAAAATAAAGGGAACCTCTGTGTCCTGGTTTCACAGAGAAATTCAATACAAATTATATTTAAGTCTAATTTTTAAATGGTATGTTTTCATTTTTTTTTAATAATAAATATACATTTTTAATTTATCATTCGGCATTTGTTCAGATTCTGACTGACAATTTATGGTTGACAAAAATATTGGTCCATTGATGCATTGTACACAATGACATACACGATGCCACATCCCTAAAGTCTAAAATAGGCAAAAAAAAATTGCAATCAGCCGAATACCGCTGGGTCTCTGGAGAACAAAGCGAGCATTCTAATATCACCTTGTTAGAATTATTTGCGATGCGATTTTGACCTTTATGCTTTGAAAAACAAAATCAGAATCGCTTGCGCTAATAAAACTTAAAATTCCACCTTTAATTTTCTGCACTTTGCTCTGGCTTTCAAAAGGTTAACATCAAAAATAAAATAAAATATGAAATTTTGCTTATTTATTTTTAGATTTGATGGGTCATGCACAAAGAGGTTAAACCCTCAATATCTAGATACATGTAGATCTTTCTTCCTTACCAATACAACACAATTATTCAATCAAATTATTATTAAGGGAAGGTTGACTATTCAAATATAATACATGTACACATTATGTTAGCAATACACTTACAACACTTAATAACTAAAACACGTGAACACCTCAGCACAGGTTCTGCTAGTGAGGTGTTCACGAAACCATTTACAATACCAGTAGTCATCATATTATAATACCATCATTTCAACCTACTGTAAATGCGGATGGGCTTCATGGAACAAAAAATCTACGCACTTCACAGTTGCAAGATACTTTTTTGATGTTTTGTAGTTGTTTATTATTATTTGCTTAACCCTTAGAGGCCGGAGCTCTGCATTTGCAATATTGAAGAATCGTGCCCGTGCACGGTACGAAGCACTGCAATTGCAGTGTCGACCTTAGGCCCTCCATTTATGGAGATTTACAAACTACGTGATTGTGACACAACCACAAGTACCCTGCAGATATACTACTTTTTAACGCTGGTTTCCGTACACAGCGCTACCCGAAATATACTGAACTTGATCATTTTTCATGTACATCCGTGGAGTTAACACAATGTCAAATGACTTTTTTCCAACATCAATCTATGCCTTCTCTACTAAATCCTTTCTTACGTATTCTGGTAATGTATAGATACATAAACACGCATTTTTTTCCACTTCCAGCACAAATCTAACATTACTTTCATGAGACGCCGTTTCTGTCAAACGTCAGTAGTAGACACAAGCATGAGGCTCGAGTAGCTTGTAAGTAGCTCCATGTTTGGAGGCACTTATACATTAATTTAATTAATTAATTACTGGATTAGTTAAAAGACAAAAATAAAAATGTCACTTTATCAAGTATGGTATTTTATACATGTCGGCTTGAACAAAAAAATATTGTTATTTATTCGAGTTTCTTTGCCTGCCTCTGGTTTAAGAATGGCAGAACTGACCACATGTTTTGTCAAAAGCAAAATTGTGGCAACAATGTTAATTTTATGGATTACTAGTGCTAGCTCCAGTGAAATTAAAACTTAAGAGTGTTGACTCTAACGTTGCAATTCTTAAATTTTTTAAAAATTTTTCGGCTACTTTCGGTACAGCTTCGGTAACCCCGTGATGACTGAATATTTTGGATTTGATCAAAAAATAAATTCCAATTTGGAACCGAAAGCACAAAACAAAAAAATTATACCACAAAATCAGCTGCAAGTGTGATGTCGATTTAACAGTTTTCTGTTTTCACCGCTAGTTTCCGAACACCATCTAATAATATTAGAGAAGATAAATTTCGAAAAAAGGTTCTTAAATTGGAAAGAAAATATTGACTCTGGTAACAATATATTTACATGGTTCTACGAACTTTTAACAGGCTGGTTAACGTTTGTCTTTTTTCTTTTTTGCGCACTCGTGTTGCCAACGCCGCGAACTGAGAATTTGCATCGGGAATCCCCTCTTGCATTTAGGACAGTGCCAATCTGCTTCCACGGCATGCACCGTGTTTAGATGTTGCTCCAGATTTCTCTTGGAGTTGGTGCCACTGCATTGAAACAAACACAAGCAGCACTTGAAGCTAATGTATTGAAAAAGATTGTGCACCATCTCTTGGGCTATTGAAAAGATGTATGCATCATCCTTCTTGTCTATATCGTACATAATGTTGAAAGTGGATAGATGAAATTTGGCTGTTGGATATATTATTTGCTGCAGACGAATATTTTCACAGTTTTTATCAAGTTTCATTTGGTCTTCATACTTAATGAGGCCATCCGTTTTCGCTTTCTTTTCGTCTATCGGCATCGCGAGATATCGCACGTATCCTTTGCTCAGATGACAAAAGTATTCCGTGTTGGTGTCGATTTCATCTGCACATAAAGCAATGTCTTTTTCGAACGCCGTCAACACGCTCAAGATGGAGATCTTCACGTTGCTCGGGTATAAACAATCGAGAAGTCCTAGTTTGTGCCTCAATTGTTTCATAAAAGTCAATATAAAAGTGTTAGGAAAAGACTCTATGTTTTTCGTGAGTTGCTTATATTTAAGAGGCATTTTTTCCGAGTTAATCTTCGGTTTATAATCTGACGTCAATTTGATCAGTTTAAATTCCGACGTGAAAATATTACTCCTGGTTATTTTAAAATCGGGGAATTGAATATTGATTTCCATAAACGGCCAGTTTACGAGTTCTGTCATGTCATATCTTTGTGGGGTGCAATAATTGGAGGGTTTTAAGTTGACGAGATCGTTTGTGGACGGGTGGATGCTGGTGTAAAACATAGAATTAAGTTTACGATAAGGGCAGGATACTTCAACAGAGACCTTTTCACTTTCAATCGTGTTACTTAATTCGCATTCAATAATTCTTCCGTCCACCGTTGAAATGATGTAGTCGAGGTTTTCTTTCAAGTATTGAAGCAAGTCATTTTTCATGTCTTCTTGGTTCATAACTCGGTAATAACCCTTCCAGTTCTTGAGCAGAGTTTTAATGCAGAGATAGACGATAGAGGTGACAATGCTGGAGAGCTGCGTAATGTCTGTCTTGTAAATTTCAAAATATATATTCCTCAAGTCGGCATTCTGCATTCTGGTGATGACCTCTGATATTTGGCTTTCTTTGAGATTATTATTAATTGCGGCCAGTACTTTAGACAGCATGATGGTTAATTGAATCTGTAATAGATTAAAAAACAATCAATATTAAAACAATAATAAGAGATTTGATCCCTCACAACATTGCATTCCTGTTATCCTTAGTCGACAAATTTGTATACAAAATCTAAACTAATTTTAAAGATGCTAACAGCGCTAACATGAAGTTGCGATTGTGAGAATTAATAATTAAGAACTTATGTTTTGTGTGTTTAGTACCAATTTGTAAGCGAATAAGTGGTTCGAATTACTAAACGTTAACCTAAACTTACAAAAGTTCCACCTTCATCCTCTACACGACACTGGCTACAACATTTCGAGATGAAAAGCAATAAAAAGTAGGGTATTTACCCAATGTATATTTATACAGAAAAATGAGACACGGTTAATAGGCACATTTTATTTTTAACACCCTTTGAAATATTTCAGTTTTTGGAAATGGAAAATAATGCATTATAATAGTTATTTTGTTAAAATTAAAATCAATTGTTAACTTGGCGGCCATTGTTATTGATGTGAAAGTTTAAGGTTAGTTTTTTCTTCTCATATTTAACACAAAATTGAACCCAAGAATCTAAAATGTTTTTTGCTTCTTAGTTTGGGTTTAATTAAAATATTTATAAATAAAAAATAAAAAAAACTAGCCTAAAACAACTATTATCATATTATCATGTCAAAACATGATGTGAAGTAAAGATGGGCAATTTTCGTTTTTTTTAAGTAATGGCTATTAAAAAGCATTATTTTCCATTTTAGATTATTATTTAACTACCAAGAATAGTTTTAAAACTAAAAATTGATAATTTCATAGAGAGAACTGTATTGTTTGTCTTTCATTATTTACAACAACAAAAAAACAAACACTTTAACACCACTCATTTTTACTGCAATATTTGCGACCTGCCGGCTTGGCTTGATGAAATTCCTCACAGAAGATGATTGAAATGTTTTCGCTCGCAACAATTTATTTGTGTACATTTTTGGACTGGAAGAGTAACTACTAGTAGCATTCGGCAAAGTGTGCTCTGACATAAATGTAGAAAATTATAGGAAATATTTACGACTTAACGCTTAAATTCATAACAGCTTTTTTAGAAATCAGACCACCACAACTTTAAAATAGTGAATCACAAAAAACTCACCAAACTGGCAGATTATCAAAAACTATGAAAACATTTTTCGATCGCGCAGCCGTCAGTTTGAAGTTTTCGCGTCTGTCGTCAGTGTTAGTGATGCCATGCGGCGAAGATGAAAATCGGTACCTAAATAAGGACAAAAATCGGTACCTAGCTAGTTCGCTAAATATTTATGAGGGCTGGTTGTTATATTTTGTACTTCAACGACTGCAACCCATCCTCAAGCAAGTGCAAAACGGTGGTTCAAAAAAATCCAACTGCCTAAAAATATAAAATATCACCATCACTATGGGGTTAACGAATACCGTACCTCAAATGAATTCGGTGTTTCCATTCATTTTGACGTCCTCAGCTGTTAGGCCGCCCGTCGGCGTCGTTCGGATTGCTGCGGTGACTTCATCATTTTGATGTCTGCAATAGAGAACTCCAGTCCAATTTTTTTTTTTATGAATAATGACTTTCTAACTTAAAGAACTGCATTTTTATTTTTATAGTTAGTTTTAATAGTTAAAATAAATGTCAAAGTTTAAATTTTTCAAGATCCCCCGAAAACCACCGAATCTAGTGTGACGTCATCATGACCAACCGAAGTATGAATTTTGTAGGGAACTGGAATCAGCTGTTCGACTCCCGCCATTTTGAATTTCAGCATTGGAGCGTTTTACTGGGCATTATGATCGTTTTTTGTACAGTTAGAGTTTTTGAATATTTTAAATAATAGAGATACTTTATTTTTGATACTGATTTATTAAGGTCTAAATAATGTTTCAATAAAAACAAAAACTATTATATCTCCAAATCTCTGTAAACCAATAACACGGAATGTCGAACGGCTTGCGTCTTACATTTCTATTGATTTTTATACAACTTTGACCCAGGTGACGCGGCGCGGTGACGTCACGCCGCCAAAATCCAGCAATACCAACTTGACAGGGTGTTTTAATGACACGCTTTAAAATGGACTTTTTAATATTTTTTTAAAAACTCTACGTTAAATATTATGTAATAAAACTTATATATTCAGAATCAGCGTATATTGGTCTATATGAACATATTTTTTTAAAGCCATAATATTTTTCACTGGAGTTCCTTAGTTTTACAATGGCATTCCGTGGTCTTTCTTCAAACTTCTCCCTGGAGGTGACTCAAATAGCGTATTCCATTTGGTCAGGATTTGATATATTTAATTCCGTACATTATGTTCTTAATTGTCACTTTTATTTTTTCCGGAATCCCAATGATTTAAAAGAAAAATATGTTTTTTAATTTATATTGGTAAAAGTTGTTAATCCTTTAATTTTTTGTAAATCTACGTTAATTTGTACGAATAATATTGTATTATTTTCGCTATTTGTAGAAGCCGTGGAAAGATAAGCCTAGTGATACCATTACTAAAAATATTGATACATCGGCCCAAAGGGTATTAGTTCATTTATAGCACAAAGTGTCGAAAGTTGAGCAAGCATATAAAGTAACAGTTTTTTAAAACTGATGATAATAAAGTTTTTTAAACAGTTTTTTAAAACTGATGATTACTTTAGTAAACTTTTGGGATAACTGGATACACTAAATAAACATTTTTTTGGAAAAAACCTGTTGATTCACCGTTAAAATTCAGTAAGAAAACGCCTTACAGCGCAGTTCACTGTGAGACTTTTCTGCGCGGCGGCCTGAAGTGGCGCGGGGCAGTGTCCCGCTCCGAGCTCTGTGTGTAAAGGGTACTATTGTTAACGGATTCCATACGACGAAATCAAATTTTAATTTTGCGTAATTGAAATTTTGAATGCAGTATTTCCATCGCCCGAACGCAAATAGTTGTTTATAGCAATAATACATTAGAAGCTTTTTTTTATAAAAAAATATTTGTATTTAGCGAGTCACCACATTTTCAAAATGTATCGAAAATATTATACATCACTAATTCGCAACGAATCGTTGTAATCTTCAGGTCTGTTATTTATGGTACAACCCCGCTGTCAGTTTTTGAGAACGCTTCTTGCCGCACTATTTCTTTATTATCTTTACCAATATTTACATTTATTACATAGCTGCTCCTAAACTATATTATTAATAGTATTTGAAAGATTTGTATACGACATTTTATATTATTTTCGTAGTTGAGTGATAGTTAAAAATGAGTTTGCCCGACGTTGGGTTGGAAGACAATGTTGCCTTGGTATACTTCACTGCCGAAGAGATTGAACTTCAGAAAACACGTTAGTAATCTA
Source organism: Glyphotaelius pellucidus (assembly GCA_936435175.1). NCBI lineage: Eukaryota > Metazoa > Arthropoda > Insecta > Trichoptera > Limnephilidae > Glyphotaelius > Glyphotaelius pellucidus. Next base: position 23,662,489 of record OW386558.1, on the reverse strand, counting down.
TAAAAGTATATTGTAATATTTGTGCTCATTGACCCACCTCCAAGCCGTTTCCCCCAAGGACTAGGCAGAGAAGATAGGCCGCCGTACAATACTACTTTGGCAAACGCTCTTTGCGTCGTTCACATTCAGGTTTCGGGTCTCATCTGAATAACAAGAATGTCTTCTGCTATTCTGATATGGCCTGAAATAATATGTAAACCACATTTTAAAGATTTAATATACTTTCCATTACTTAAATCCATAATTTACATATGGTTTTACATAGATATGTTAGATGTCACTTAACATAAAATAAAATAACTTGGGTAAATATTTAAAAAATAGGGACATGCTTAACACGCACTTTTTTATTTCAAAAGTACTACACTGATAATAATGACAAGTAAGTATTTCAGTTTCTGGAAATGGAAAATAATGCATTATAGTCATTTCATTGAAAAAACAGACAAATAACATCTTTTCTTCACGCCATGTTTTGACAATAACATTAAAACTAGGAGTTAAAAACCCACTTTGCAGGTTTTTACTGCTCTTACCGACCCTGCGGGCGGCTTTTGGTTCGGCTTCGGTTTAGTGTTGTTGGCCATTTTATAAATCCAGAAGAACTGGTTTCAAAAATAGCCTGTTTCTCGGATCCATCGAGTCATCGAGTGATAGTCACCGGTACAAAGTAACCTAGACAGGCAATGACGTCATATGTAATATGCTTGATACAACTATGTATTACCGTCAATCTTTCCATATCCGGAGAGACACCACATATTAACAAATTCGTAGCACTTGTATCTAGGGGTCACATTCTCATCCGACCTGCTGACGAAAGTGGCGACATCTTGTGACGAATTCAAAACTGAAGCGGTAGCTTTGTTTGAAATTCGACGTACACAGATGTTATTTGTGGCGCATCGCGTATGGCGTTGCGTCAACATGCACCCGAAACTGGGTTCTGAAATTCAACCACGCAGATGCAGACGTATTAATACTATTAGATCGTTTTTCAGGCTAGTTTTTTTTCTTTTAATTAAACCCAAACTAAAACCTTAGAACCCATTTTACGGTCATAGGTTAATATTTTGGATTAAATAAGAGAAGAAAAAAAAACTGATCTTAAAACATTGACGCCAATGACAATGGCCGCCAAGTCAATAATCGATTTTAATTTTAACGAAATAACTATTAAAATTAATTATTTTCCAATTCCAGAAACTGAAATACTTATTTTTCATTATTATCTAATTGATTTTATAAAAAGTGCATATTAAGCTTGTCCCTATTTTTTAAATATTTACCATTCATGCGTATTTAGATTGAAACCAAACTTCGCAAATGTCAAATCCATAAAAAAAAATGGCGGCAAAGGAGACATTTTATACGGGAAATTTTAAACTTTTATTGAATAAAAATTGAATTTTAATGCATCTTTTACCATCTATCAAAACGTTAGTAGTTATTTCTGATGTAATTTTCAAAATCTGTGCCTAATAAAAGTGGCGGCTTGTGCAACATTTACCAAAACTTGAATTTGAAGAATCCTCAAACAAGTTCATAGGAAAAGCGGAGCTCTGATGTGAAGTTTGCACAGCTTTTTCTGTCAGAAATTTATAGGTTGTTGCAATTATTTTCAGTTTTGTGGGAGAGTGGGTCATTACTGCTTAAAAGCATGAGGTACAAGGTACTGGCACCCATCATTCCTCTCTCGTTTAATCTGGGACTCTTGGAGACCCGCACTTGTTACATTCAACTTATGTGATTGAATTGAAATGTTAGGGCGCCATCCTGCTTATTTCAGCAGGAACACAAAAAAAAAACAATGAGAACTGCTTACCTCAGGTTGTGTATCCAATGTACTGGCAATCTGGGAATGAGGGTGTTACCAATTCAAGATTCAAAAGCATAGTTTTTCAATCAGCAATAAAAGGTTATATTGTACCATAAAAAAAAATATTACATGGAGAACACCCTACATCCTAATGTACTCACTTTACCAAGGGGTCTTTTGTTAACACTGGTAGAAAAACGGGATTGGTCCAACGATCCTCCGAGATCCATATGATTCTTGAATAAAGTGTCTATCCGGGCGATCACACACTTAGTGATCAAAGTTGCCATAATATAGGGTTGTAAAGGCCTTGTATGAGACCAGTAACTCTCCTCCAAATAATGGTGGATTCACACCAAGTAGCAAATAATACAAAATACGACCTTGTATTGCGTTGGGGAGATTGTTTTCACAGTCTCTCACAAAATTGCCTCGCTGGGCATCCCTTTCTAAATTCTGCCTCACTATGTCACCAACAGGGTGGTGATTTCTCCTGTTTCTACAATTAGAACTGGTTGTTGTTTCATATACAGAAATAAGTTTTTACAAAGTATGAATTCTCTTTTTCCAGATACCAGGATAACAGTCCTCGGTGAGTTGATTAAACGAATCAGACACGGAGGCGAGGACAACTATGTGGTTTGTATCACTGAATTGCCCGATGAGAGGTATATAGACATTTATAGCGAAGTGTTTGAGGAGGACATTTGCAAGCACAGTCAGCTGGACATTTCCATCATCCTCTCCTGCATCAAGAGCGTCATGATCAGTTGGAAACACTACTTTAGAGATTCAGACTTGCCCTCCGTTCAAGGCAAACTCCAACGCCACATTACCAAGAATGTAAAACACCTCCTGACACTTAAAGATGAAGTCGTCCAATACATGGAAGATGAAGACCCGGACAGAATCATAGCTCAAGTCACATGCCCGGTTAGGAAATACAAAACATTCTTCTACCAGGTGATCAACCCAGATAACGAAATCATCAATGATAAAAATTTTGTTTGTCGGGATATGAAACGGTCAACCGTGTTCATCTCTTCAAAAGACATCATCAACTGGCCAAACATAGCCGTATCAGTCGTATTTAGCAACTTTCACCTGGTCCACTGCAACTTGCCACAGTCCAAGTTTGAGCTGATCAAGTTTGGCACCGATTACAGACCGATTGCTAGAGAACGCTGCACAGACCTTCGATACAAACATCTCGCTGAAGATCGGAGAACGCTCAGCGCCAAAGTCGTCGCCGACTATGTAGACCATATCAAACAATACGTACGCATGAACCCGAACATCCGCATCGGCAAAAAGGTTGACTTGTTAAGCATTCTGACTGAATTAAAGCAGGATATGGAAATGTGTTCGGATTCCATCGATACGGACACGGAATATTACGCTCCAACGAGTAAATACTCGTACGTAAGATACCTCGGACAGCCCGATGGCGGAGAAGCAGACCAACCAACCATAGCCGTTGAGGATCAAATCAAGATCGTTGAAAATAAGACTAATATTCGAATGAAAGAAACGGTTAGCCCTGTCACAAAATTCATCATCAAGAAGTTTGATGTGAATTTTGAATTGACAGATGACAACAAGTACAAGTATGCCGCTGAAGATGAGACCATTCCCGCTCTGCGAAACTGTCTCTCGTATGAATGCCTGATTTGTAGCAAGACATTCTCAAGCATGACTGCAACAGAAGAAGTAGGAAAACATATAGTTCACACACATGGTCCTGAACCCGACTGGCTGTGCGTCAAGTGCGGGAAAACATATTCTACAAGGAAATTGTCCTGTGAACGATGGAGTCACACGTGCCCCAGTAAAAAGTCCAAAAAGAAGAAAGATTTGTAATTTGAGACAGTATTGTGTTTTTTAATGTAAATACATTTTTGAATAATATGTTTTTGAGAGAAAGAGCCCGTCAGGTTGGTAATATGATTGTTGTTAGATTGGCAGGTAATCTGAAATGCTCAAATCAGCTTTTGGCACTGGTGTAGTTGGATATTGTGTTAGCCATTATGGCTGTGTTACCCTACGCCATGGGTCGGCAACCTTTTGAGGTAAAAGGGCCAAATATTTTATGTGGGGATTACTGCGGGCCGCAATTGGGTCACATGTCATTATAGTATACCTGAAATTTGGTGACTTAGCAGGGGTGCCCGGGTTCATGGGGTCTTGGCGGCGGATGCGTCTGCCCACCTACTGCGTGGCGGGCCGGATCGAGAGAGACTGGTTGAGAGAGGCCTTTTGACCTTTCCTGCCGGACTCTCTCGACTAATCGCCTTACACTGCAGTTGAAAGGATTGATTCATACGTCCATCACTCCTGGACACGCTGACACCCGGATTCCTACCCACCCCTCATACCTTTTTCCTTCCCAGAACTTCCTATCCTTCCCTTCTTTAAAAAGACCTTCCATACGGCATCCCCTAAGATGACATAAGCTCTGAGGGAAATTATTTTGCTCAGGGCCTCCTGTATGCAACTATTGTAAAAAAAAACCTACAATATTTTTGTACAAATGTTATAGTTTTAAAAATAAAACCCTGTATATTTTTGCTATGAGTTTTTTTGTGGTAGTATTGACATGCAAGTTTTCTTATATTAGCTTGCATTGTTGAAGTAGAGTCGCGTAGTATTGCATCTAAATGCGAATCCGATAACCGAAAACACTGTTTATTTTCTCTATAATTCAGAATTGAAAAAGCTTGCTCGCAAATTTATGTACTATCAAACATAGTAATTATTTGCTCAGCAAACCATTTTAACTCCTTGTAGTTTTCAGAAGGCAAACCCTCACAGTAATCCACCAAGTTTTTCCTTTAAAAGCCGTTTAAGTGTGGTATCACTTTGCAAACCTATCACTTTGATTTGCAAATCGCCCCCTCTTCGCTATCCCTTCGCTCCCCTTCTCGTTCTCTTTCACTCAGTTGTGTATGATATCGTCCGTCACGTGGGATGTGGCGAAAATCTTGCGGGCCGCACCAAGACCCTCGCGGGCCGCAGGTTGTCGATCCATGCCCTACGCAATGGCAAAAGTAATTGAAAATAATAAAAGTGTTTGAAATATCTCAATGTTGTATTGTGGCTTTATACTCCCCGAGATAAGTGATGAACTGTTAAGAAAAAAGCAAATTTTGCCTTAAAAATACATAAATGAATATAAACCAATATAAAATTCTCGTATTTGTAATTAAAATTTTGTTTTATCAGACTATATGCTGCCTCTAGAATCTGTTATGAGCATAAGGCTAGCTTTACACTCAATGATATTTGGCTGATTTATAAAGCGCCATTTTCATGAAAAATCATAAGTAAAATTTACGACTTAGTTACGTAAGTTAGTTACTCACAGAATCGTTTACATATGCATCCGACTTGTGGTAATTAATGCTCACGGAAGTTCACGTTCAACTTGTGTAAATGCTCAAAGCGATTTATTTGCAGTAAGATGGTTTCCTGTCAACAATGATCTGCTGCTGTCAAATTTACGCAATTTTGTCAATAAAGACGAAAAGGCCCAAACAAATTGTTGAAACAGAATTTGGCTTGAATTAAACAGGCCTTCACGCGCTTTTGTGCCATCAATGGAGTTAATGGAGTTCTTTAATTTTATCCGAATGACAGCTACCTGACAGCAACCGACTTTGAATTCAAATACGTAATGTTATAACAGAAACATGATTAGAAATAATTGGACCGATAATCAAATAGAAGGATGCTCATTTTCAGAAAACTTTTTTCCATATATTTCCAAGTATTTTTCCACCCGAATAATAAATGATACCTCTACCGTTTTTGGCATCAGAAAAGTATCTTTCTGTCTAAATTTGTTTTCGTGGGTACGTGGTGCTAATTTGATTTTTAGCTAGTGTTATTTTTATATTATTTTCGGGATATAGTAAGGTGGGTAATTAGATTTTAGGTATAAATAAATACTAGTTTTATAGGAAAAAAACCTACGAAAACAACTGTCTTTTAATTTTTGGCATCTTGCAACCGCGCATTTTGGTACCATTTCTTAAGCCTCAATTACATTAAGCTAGTCTACGAGCTACTAGCCGGTAAGTTTAAAAGCGGGTGAATCGGCGAGTGAGATTGTCATGATGACTCACAAAACAGTCTACTCACTCAGTAGCAACAGTAGCAGCTAAAATAACAACTCCCGCGCCATGCAACTCTGTCGACATTTTGTAGAAAACTAGAATTCGCGGCTAGCGCCACATGCTAGACAATAAGGGCTTCCGCCCGAACTAATCCTGACAGACGAAATCAGCTGTTAGTGGGCCGCCATCTTTAGACAAACACCAGCAAGTAGTGAGTAAAGTTGACCACCTTTCAACTTTTTTCGAGATTGTCCATAATCTGCTAGTTAGCAAGTAATACAATGACTGAGCGAGTTTACTAACAGATAGTGAATTTCCCAGATAGTAGCTTGTAAACTCGCTCTGTGTAATTGTGGCTTTACAGCAAGTCTCTCAACTTATCAAACTGATTTGATAAGCTGTGAGAAGGCTGGAAGCTCGTACTGGATTAGACCTGTCTAAAAACTTGCAAAAGAACAACTTCTGTACTTGCTATAAATTACGTTAAGTGTCGTTAACATTGGTAATTTGGCTATAAATCGCTTATGTGAGCCACTTACGGAAAAACTTACCATTGTAAAGGCAGCCATGGTCTAATTTGAACAAAATGCAATTTTTATAGCATTTTAAATATAAATGGGCAGTAATTCATAACTTGAATTAACCTCACTTGTTAACATTTTAGTTCAGAAAATCGTCTGAAAATTGTTATTTTTTTCCAAGCTGCCAATCAGCAAAACTTATTTATTATCTTATTCTGTTAAAAGTGTGTGTATACGTCCTTAGGAAAACAATTTGAATCAAATTGCGGTTGGAAACAAACCAAGTACTCCTTTTTTCCAATTACTTATGCATTTATATTTCTCAATTCATTTTTTAATAACTCCTTGACACTTCAACCACCATATTTATCCACCATTTAAAAGAATACCTTTAAATCTTTAAAACCGTATCATATAGCTGTCGCATCACGCAAATGATATCCAAAAACACCAACGCCATCTGCTTCGAGCTTTCCAGATTACCTGCCATTGAGAAATAATATTTAATACTTAAATTACCTGAAAAATATAATTATTGCAATAAAGCAGTCTTTTATACAAACTTGTTTTGAAAAAATATTTTTAATTTACAATAGATTCTCTCAAACCCACTTCAGAGGTCCGTTACTGTCTGGGTTCGGGAAATTTGCACACCGAAACCTTTGAAAAGGCGCATTATTTTGTTTGCATATTTTTTATTTTATTTTATCTATTAATTTCTGTTATACTTACATGTGTACACAATATAATAATTACAATGAAAATATATTTTAATTTTGTTATTATTTTAAACACTGAATTAAGTTAGAGTGTTCGGTTAATAATAATTCATTTTTCCAAATAAAACTTTAAGGCTCTTGTTGATGGGTGTTTTTTTTATCGGATAAAGAGCTGGTGCAAAACTGGTGACCAGGTTCACAAATCATTAGTTTGAAACAAGAAGTGAGTGAATACAATGCCAGAAAGAAAAAAACTTATTTAATTAAAAAAATATATATATTTTATCTATTTGACTTTTTAATTTTTATTTTATTTATTTGGCTTTCACCCATTAAGAGCGTGTCACACACAGCCATAAAAGATGTAGCTTGGCCTATTTCAGCATACCGCTCGCCATACATTACCAATGGGAATATATGGCGAGTGATATGCTGAAATAGGCCAAGCTACATCTTTTATTTATTTATTTATTCACGCCTTGAAGGCTTTTACATTTTTTTTTACATGAGCTCCACACAGGAGGCCCTGAGGAAAATGATTTCCCTCAGGACCTATGACATCTTTGGGGATGCTGCGTGGAGGGTTTTTTAAGAAAAGGAATGGGAGGAGAATTCTGGGAAGGAAAAGGGTTTAAGGGGTGGGTAGGAATCTGGGGTTCAGTGTGTCCTGGTCATCCGCCTCTACGACCTAGACAAACCCATGAACCCGGGCACCCCTGCTAAATCACCAAACGCAGCAAACCACTTGGGGTGACCTATGGCAGAGGTGTTGGTTATCCAATAAAGGTTCCCGGGGCGGCGGTACCCATTCCCGCCTCCCAAATTGTGCACGTTATTATAGTTACATAAGTTATTTAACATTGTATTAAAAATTATTAATAGAATTAAAAAGAAAATACAATATTAGAATAATAATAAAATTTATGTCAGAATTTTAAAAATTTCTAATATAAATTTTGGTAAAGAATAAATGAAAATATCAACGGAACCGAATTTATTTCCAAGCCTATGTAGTCTTCGGATTGGGGAGCGGATAAACAAAGAACAGTTCTGGAAGTCTCGTGTCACGATTTGGTACCCGGAATGTTATTAGTTTTCTTAAGTCAGGATCAAGTGATCCATTAACTAATTTGAATAAAAGTACCAGATCGCTCTTGGTTCTTCTACACGATAAGTCAGTTAAATTAAGTAGTTTCATTAAATTATCATAATTAATTTGTTCAATGGGTATAGAGAGTTTGAAATTAATGAATCTTAAAAATTTATGTTGAACTCTCTCAATTTTTAATTGATGTGTTTTATAGTATGGGGACCAAATAGCTTTTATAGCTGTGTGTAAACGCGCTCTGAGGGTGATCTTGGCCACTTCTTAGAGTCAGTTACATATTTTAAAAATTAGTTACATCATCAGTCTTTTTTTAAAATTAGTTACATTATCAGTTTTTTTTTAATTAGTTACATTTCCAGTTTTTTTAAATTAGTTACATTATCAGTTTTTTTTAAAATTAGTTACATTTTCAGTTTTTTTTTAATTAGTTACATTATCAGTTTTTTTTAAAATTAGTTACATTTTCAGTTTTTTTTTTAATTCGTTACATATTCAGTTTTTTAAATTAGTTACATTTTCAGCTTTTTAAATTAGTTACATTTTTCTAACAAAAAAAAATTTAAGTTGAAGAGACAATCGCAGAATTATGAAATAGGAACCTAGGTATATCAATAGTGAGCGTTCTTCGCCATTCAAAAGAACAGATTTTTCTTGAATTGGTTACATTTCCCCCCCCCCCACAAAACTGTGGATACATGGAATAGACAAACTAATATCAACAAATGCAGCATGTGAGAGTAGACAAATTTACATGTAATTATAGAACAGTTTCTTAAAATAAACAGAACAGAGCTGGCAATAGTAGGCAGGGCCGTAGCCAGAGTTGAATTTAAGATAGGGCAGCGGTAATTACAGGTAGGGCGCAAGTAAAAATGTAACATGATCTGATCTGGTGAATCGATTTTCGTTGTGCATGTATGAGGCAATACTTTTTAATTGGATGATCAAAACATTTAGTTATTTAACAATGATAAAGGATTACCTTGTGTTCTTTCACCAGGTACAAAATAAGTATTTGTAACTTGATCATTGCTAACAATGAACATCAGAAAAGGACAGTCCGATTCGAGCCGCGGTCAACAGTGGTTGTGTGTACCTTACCTATTGCTTAGTGCCGTTCGCCCGTTCCCGTGCCTCATACAGATAAGAGATTATTGTTACATTTTATTTAATTCTGTTTATCGTATACTTATTTGTTTGCATTCCTACTTACGGCTAATCCGTTTTTGTTTGTACAGTCAATGAAATAGACTGCGTATTATTTTTTCAGTTTAATTTTTAAAAGTTAAGTTTTTTTTTATACAATGGAGGAAGACGAAGATAGACCTCCCGACCCAGGATCGATATTAGATTTTTCTGATTCGGAATCTGACACTAGCCAGGCTTCTATTACGCTTCCATCTCGTAAACGACGACCATCGCATAGCCTTCACATCCCATCGAAAGTTAAATCTATACCGCCGATTCAACAAACCTCGACCTCTAACGACCTTAACCCCAATAGTAACACCCAGACAAGTACTTTAGCTAGCGATAATACAAAATGTACTGACTTACTTTATCCTGCTTCCGCTTCCGGTCCTTTTATCGTAATTGTTCAGAGAACTGAACAAGGAAAACTTATTCATCCTTTAGATTTTGGAAAATTCTTATTTGACTCAAAAAATAATAACCTTGGTATTGTTAATGGTTCAATTAAACCGGAAGGGCGATATAAATTATCTATCGAGTTTAATACTGCCGCTTCCGCAAATGGATTTGTAAAAAAAATTGACTCGCTCTCAAAACATAAATATAAATCGTTCATCCCGTCATTTAACCTTACGAGAATGGGTCTTGTTCGAGGAATTCCCACGGATATCCCAGAGGCTGAAATTGTTGATGCTTTGAATAATTCCCAAGGAACCCCGAAAGTAATAAAAGCACGTCGACTGAACTACAAGGATTCTACTGATGGAAACAAGATCTGGAAACCTTCCCAATCTGTTGTTGTTACATTTGAGGGACAATCCCTTCCGTCTCGTATGTTTATTTATTATACCTCGCTTCCCGTCGAAGTTTATAAATTTCCAACTGTTCAATGCTTCAATTGCTGCCGGTTTGGACATACAAAATCCGTATGCCGCTCCCCTCCACGTTGTTACTTTTGCGGAGAAAATCACCCATTTGATCAATGTCCAAAATCTTCCAATAATCCCATTTGCATTAACTGTTCGGGTGCACATACCGCGGTCAGTCTAGCCTGTCCGGAATTGACAAGACAGAGGAACATAAAACATAAAATGGCTACCGACAACATTTCGTACTTCCAGGCCTCAAAGTTATTCTCTCCTGCGAAAAAATCTTTCGCAGAGATGACATCGTCCTCAGCCCCTTTCCAATCAACCACCTTTTTAAATTCAACGTCATCTTCTCACAGAGAAACCATTCTCAAGCCAGTCAAACCCAACCCAAAATATACTCCTTACCTTGATAAAAAACAATTGAATAATATTTTGACCAGCCCGAATGGGAATGCCAAATCTCGGACCCCCAATGGGTGTGCCATTAATAGTAATACATCCCCTCCTGCTCTCCCCGAAATATTGAATAATAATTCTTTTATACAAACTTTAATTACCCTTTTAATTTCTATCCTTACAAACAACAATACTGTACCGTCCAACGCTGCCGATTACATTAAATCTTTATTATCTTGCCTCCCCAATGACTTCGAAACTGAACAAAATTCTTCAGTGGAACAGTAGAAGCCTCTTCGCTAACAAATCTGACCTAATTCAATTACTCGACGAACACGACGTTTCAGTGGCCGCCATTTCTGAAACGTGGTTAAAACCCTCCTTTCACTTAAGAATTCCGGGTTATTATTGTCTCAGACACGACAGACCGGATGGTAAAGGCGGCACGGCTCTGATAATCCATAATTCTATCCCGTTTAAACAAATTAATATACATACTCCCTCCGACGATATCCAGATAATAGCAGCTGTCTTATCTGATATCACAATATTATCAATATATATTCCTCCCTCTACCACTTTTATTGAAAATGAATGGGCACCAATCTTAACCCAGATTTGTTCCCCTTTTATGATCCTAGGAGATTTTAATGCACATTCCCCTTCTTGGGGTAGCAAAATAACAAATCGTTCTGGCCGCAATCTTTTAGATTTTATTGATACCCATAACCTATGTTTTTTAAATGACGGATCTCCAACCAGATTCACCCCCCCTCATCAACGGAAAAGTGCTGTTGATTTATCTCTTTGTTCATATTCGTTAGCATCTAAATGCTCTTGGGACATCCTAAACGATCCCCTCTCTAGTGATCATTTTCCAATTATAATCCGATTCCAACATCAATCTAACACTTATCCTCCACCAGTTAAAAATAATCTCAAATTTAGAATAAATGATGCGAATTGGAGCACTTTCTCTTCTGAACTAGATAACCTTATTAATTTAAAAAAAAAATCGTCCCCGGGAGACATCAGATTGCAATGTGAGACGTTTCCCTCTATGGTTATAAATGCAGCAGAAAAATCCATCCCGAAACGCAATGCGAACATTAAAATAAAACACTCTAATCCGTGGTGGGACGAGGAATGCACTCGCTCCGTCAACTCTCGTAAAAAAGCAATTTCCTCTTTTCGTAAGTGTATGACACTAGAAAATTTTTTATCAGTTAAAAAAGCCCAGGCAGAAACCAAACGAATTTTGAAAAATAAAAAACGCGCTGGATGGCGGAAGTTCTGTGAGAACCTGTCTCCGGAAACTCCCCAATCTTCAGTTTGGTCTAGCTTAAAAAAATTCGGATCATCGTATTCTCCGCCGAGTACCAAGCATATATCAGAAGAAATTCTTATAGGATTTGCGGATAAAATAGCCCCCCCATCAGTGGCCGGATGTGAAGAAATGCCTTCTATTAAGCCATATCCATCTCACTCTAACTGGCTAGATGCTCCTTTCTCCATTGATGAGATGAAACTAGTAATAAGAACCCTTTCTGACTCTGCTCCGGGTCCCGATGGAATACTTAATAGTTTCATTAAATCATTTTCTGATATGGCGGTTGAATATTTCTTATCTCTTATTAATAATATGTTTGAAACAGGACTAATTCCGGATGATTGGAAAACTCAAAAAATCATTCCCATTTTAAAACCTGGAAAAAATCCATCTGAAATTTCGTCTTATCGGCCTATTGCTCTTTCATCATGTTTGATGAAAGTAGCGGAGCGTTTGATGAAGAACAGATTAGAGTGGTTTGTTGAAAGTCAAGATATTATCTCACCAAATCAGTATGGTTTTCGGAAAAAGAAATCTACAATGGATAATTTAAGTTTGTTCACAACTGATATCCGAGTTTCCCAATCCCTAAATTCTTATACATTGGCCACATTCCTTGACCTTTCATCAGCTTACGATGATGTTTTACTGAATGTTTTGAAAGAAAAGCTAATTAAAAAACAAATCCCCCCGAAATTAGTCCAATTTATTATTAATTTACTCTCAGATAGGTCCATTATTATTGAGTCTTCCTCTAAATGCTTAAGGCGCAAACTATGGAGAGGTTTGCCCCAGGGTTCTGTTATTAGTCCTCTGTTGTTTAATATTTATATAAGCGACCTAGACTCAGTAATTCCTTTTTCTATCAAGCGTCTTTACTTTGCGGATGATATCCTTATATATTTGTTACATAAAAATATTATTCTTGCAGCTAAGGAAATGAATTTGGCTTTACAATATATTAAAAGCTGGTTGTCAATAAATGGGATGAATCTGGCGGCATCTAAAACAAGGGTCGTGGCTTTCACGCGCAAAAGAAAAATTCCCAAATTCTCAATTTCTTTTGATAATGTGCCTCTACAAACCGCTACTCAAATCAAATTCCTTGGTCTTCTTTTGAACCATAAACTTTCCTGGCTTCCACACATTCAGATAATTTCTACGAAGTGTGAAAAGGGACTTAATATGATGCGAGCAGTTTCCAGAGTATGGTGGGGATCTCACCCTACCACTCTTAAATTAATGTATAATTCCCTAGTTCGGAGCCACTTGGATTATGGCTCATTCCTTTTTGACCCACTCCCTAAATATCTAGATAAGAAAATGGAAAGAATTCAATCAAAAGCCCTCAGAATGATTATTGGAGCTATGAAGTCTTCTCCAATTAATGCTCTTCAGGTGGAATGTGTGGAGCCTCCATTATATTTCAGAAGGCAATTCCTTGCCAATAAATATATTTTCAAGGCTTTATCGTTATCACATCATCCTATTAAACAAAGTCTTAATAGGTTAAGTGTTAATTTGAATTCTAACAAAAGATTGAGAGAAAAACAATGTTTTCCTCTCTTAATTAAAAGTTTTCATCTCTATAATTCTCTATCATCTTCCCTCCAATATCTTCAAGAAGTTCCCAATCTTCCTATATACAATATTCCATTTAAGGCAATCACTTTTATGCCAAACACAATAACATCAGTCTTTCAGAAGAATATTTTATCTTCCCCAAATAAATTTCAAAATGTGGATGATTGTTTTAAAAGCATAGTGGCTTCGAAATTCCCTGGATTTTCCATCCTTTTCACGGATGGTTCCAAATTTGAAAATAAAAGATGTGGAGCATCTATATATAGTCCAGAATTCAACATCAATCTCACTTATAAATTACCGAAAGAAGCTTCCATATTTACAGCCGAATGCTTTGCAATTGAACAAGCGCTAAATCAAATCCAGGTTCTCAACATTCATCGAACCTTACTATGTACTGATTCGCTAAGTGCTCTAACTAAAATTAGGTCAAATATTTTACGTTATCCGGAAGACAATATTATATGTAAAATAAAAAATCTTCTCAATTCTCTTAGTGAATCTGGGTTTGAGACGATATTGGCCTGGGTCCCTGCCCATTTGGGTATCGAGGGTAATGAGATGGCCGATTTTCTCGCCAAATCTGGTTCAGATTCCGGAACTATCCCACTAAATTTTAGAATTCCTATATCCGATGTCTTTCCGATTCTTAAATCTAATATGACTCGTGCCTGGGAAGAAAATTGGGCAGTCTCCAAAATAAGAACTGGATCTTTCTATGCGGGAATTCAAAACCATATCCCTGCTAAGCCATGGTTCCACGGTAAAAAACTTTCAAAACGATTCATTTCATGTATCTCGAGAATGAGAATTGGCCACTGTTCAATTGCATCTCACTTGTCTAGAATTAGAGTTTTAGATGATCCGTTCTGCCAGTGCGGTGTGGAAGAGGAAACCCTCGACCACGTTTTCTTTAACTGTAAAAACCATTCATCTTTCAAGAACATATACCGCCGGCTTATTAAAATCACACACCAGTCCCCGCTTAACATTTCATACCTTTTATCTCTTAACAATTCTCGTGTTCATACAGCTTTATGTAAGTTTATTAACCTGAATGAATTCAATATTTAATTTGTTTTAGTGATCTAAATGAGTCCAATATTTAATTTGTTTTATTATTTTCCCATTAGATTAACCGAAATTTCTTATCCATTTTAAATATTACCGGCACAAAGCACTCTCTCCAGGGTGAATTGCCTTAAACCAAAAAAAAAAAAACATCAGAAAAGTAACTGCAGCATCAATGGCTTTTCATTTATTAAGGTTTATATTAGGTACCAAACATAATTTGAAATTACAGAATAAAAACAAAATTAAAAATAATAAAAAGGCCTTCCTTAAAACAATTGGATTCTTCGATTCGACATATCATTAAAAATACGAGTACGTCATTTAGATGAACTGATTTAGTTCTTTTCTTTTCAAAGGCTAGAAACACCATGCCTGCCATTCTTTCGTGACCCATTGACAGCCTCTGAGGCCTATTGATTGCAGTCAATGTTGAAAACGTAGATTCGCACACAGCAATGCTGTAGCTTATTATCGCCACAGATGCAAAAGTTCATACGTATCTCTAAACGCCTTTCGCTGCCTGTACAAAACTTTTTTTTTCAATCATATCAAACTATAAACATATATAAAAACATACCTATAAACAAACAGTTTACTAGTATATTATCATAGTCGATGGTATTTCTTAAGGTATTGCACAGGTATTTTAAGGTAGGGAATTGCCCCACAATGCCCCCCCCCCAGGTACGGCCCTGATAGTAGGTAACAAAAAATTATAAAAATATGAGTCTGAGTTCAGGGGTTCTTTGCCATTTACAAGAACAGCTTTTTCCAAAATTAGTTACAAAAACATGATTACATTGAATAGATAAATAATTATATTAACAAATACAGACAATGATGGGCCAAGACAAATATTCATATAATTATATTAGTTGTTCTAACATACAGAGTTGGTATTGACTTTCGATTTTGTTATATGAGGTGTTTAGTAGCTTCCATCTTCTTAAGTACTTTCCACAGATGCAGTGGCAGCTCGAGTACTTATAATGGTGGGGACCAATATTTTTTACAATACTGTTCCGTAATCTCACCGCAGAATACATTATAAAATTTCTCCAACAAAAATTTTCATGCTCATGGTCAAGTTAATCAAATGTCTAATCACAAAAAATCGTGAAATTCGTGTGACGTAATTTATGGATGGCCCCTAATAAGACGATAATACAGGGTTTTCCAATAAGAGGTGTTTTTTGAATAGCCCACTATTTCGGTAGATGTCACTTTTGAAGCTGTAATTTTTTGACATTTGACAAGTAGAAACTACGCCATTAATAAAAATCGCATTGAAATTATTAAATTTTACTAGGTGAAAATTTGGCAGAGACGGTTCGTAAAACTCGAACATTTTTGGGTCGTCGTGAAGCACATTGTCGGACCGCAATACAGAAATTGGTGGAAAAATTCGAGCTGTTGGGACAACTTAGTGATGTGAAGAATAAAACCCGTGCACGTCGCTTGAGAACAGCCGAGAATATTGCTGCTGTAGCCGAAAGTGTTGAAGAAAACCCAGGTTTGTCCATTCCTCGTCGTTCTTTGGAATTAGGCATTCCACAAACTTCATTACACAATATTTTGCATAAAGATTTGGGTCTTAAGGCTTATAAAGTTCAGTTAACACAAGAACATCTCTTATTGGAACAAATAACACCTCAAATAACACAAGAACACCTCTTATTGGAACAAATAACACCTCTTATTGGAAAACCCTTTATTATGGTATTGGTCGGCCATCCTGAATCCCGACTACTTCCTTCTGCCCCATTCTGCGAAATGATTGACCTCCCCTCTTATAAAACAAAGACAATAATAGAAGGGGCATATTCGAAAGGCACTCGGGGGTAGGGCGAATTGAGTTAGCCGTTACTTTGTGGACCTTTTATGAGATTTTCTCTCCTTTTGACCCTCGCGGAACCTTTCTTTATCCACTCACTCTTATAACGAATTATATCGCATCATACAAAATGGATTAGGATGGGCGTACGCTGAGACATCGGTCGCGCAGCATGTTCAGCGCAGTTGTGGAATGTATGAGAAACATGCACGTCTCAGCGTATGTCGCTCCATACACTTCCATACAACACAAAAACCAAAACTATCTTGCGCTGAACATGCTGCGCGACCGATGTCTCAGCGTACGCCCATCCTTATAGTTGCCCAAAGGCGCATCTTGATGCGACATACCTACCTATTTGCAGCTAGTCGGTATGCTCCATAACGTTAACTGTTTCAACGAACAATGTTCGAGCCACTCTAATAGTGGCCAAAACCCCGAAAAGAATTACAATATAATATATTGTAATTCTTTAATAATTAATTTACAAGCTGGGTTACCCGGCTTCGCTCAGGACAACATTCAAGAGTTTTATAGAATGTTCCACAATGATATCCGATTCCCTATTCCCGAACATTCCACGACATACTCCGCCACTCCTTCCAGAACTTTCTAGAGCTCTATGGAACCTTATAGAATTTTTCGGAAGATTGTTCTAGAAATTTCAAGAGGACGAAACTTCCAGCCCTTATATCTTCAAAAGCACGCCCTCTAGGGAAAAACGGGAACCGTTATCTTGGAGGGGGGATAGAAATCTACCACACCATAAAACTCCCTTGATCGTACCGGGACTCGTTTTTGAGTTTTTGCGGTCCGCACGTTTTTTGGACTTTCTTTCACAATATATATTGATGATTAAATCGAAAATTGCCAAAAAGCCATAAATTGCGAAAAAATCTAAAATTTAGCTCTGCTTACCTAACATAAAAGCTGGATCACATTACGCTATAAATTTGCGAGCAGATATCTGTTGATTCGCGAGCGCTTATCTTTTGTCCTTTCACACGAGGCTATCAAATATTTCTTCTTGTGGTAGGAGAGGGGGTCAGTCAAATTAGGGAGCGGCAACGGAAGGAATATTTTTTGTACTGAAATCTGTCAACTTGACATCTGTCATCCACGAGTCTAGGCAGCTCCGTAATTACAATGACCCCCTCTCCTATTTTAGTCGGAGAAGGGGAGAGTTATCTTCTGGGATATCGCGTCTGGAACGGTTACGTCTGAAATGTGTATTGTCTATGATTGATCCGCACTTAAAAACGCTTAGGTGTGAACGGTCTGAAGGGATTGTACGGAGAGCGTTATTTGGCGTGCTATAAACTTTTATATTTGATAGCGTAATGTGAACCAGCTTTAAACATTTTTCTATCGATTTTTTTATAAGAAAAACTCTCTTTCTATAACTTTTGAAGATTATTCCCACTAATGTAATATATCACTGAAGAAGAAGGTAACAATAATAATCTAAACGAAAATATGAAAAGGAACAAGACACAGAAAAACAGAAGAAGATAATGGTCGCATCTGGGACTCGAACTCAGAACCTCTCTTTTCATATTTTCGTTTAGATTATTATTGTTATCTTCGTCTTCAATTATATACCTATTACATTGAAGGGAATAACCTTAAAAAGTTATAAAAAGAGGGTTTTTCTTATAAAAAATTGAAAATTCATTTAGACTTTTATAAAGTCAATAGTTCCATATAAATAAAATCGGATATATTTAACCGTGACGCCATCTATGTTATAAACCAATTCTTGTGTGATTGTTTCCAATATAAAGGGTAGTTGCCTGTAATATGGAAAAAATTAGTTGGAAATAATATTGTTAATTCTAAAATTTTAAATATGAGATTGACTAATATGACGGTTTGACAGAAGGTGGCAATGGCAAAATTGGTAAACGCACGTCCCGGATAGACGAGAAGTTCTGGGTTCGAGTCTCAGTTGCGACTATTATCTTTTTCTGTTTTTCTGGGTTTTGTTCCTTTTCATATTTTCGTTTAGATTATTATTTTTATCTTCTTTTTAAACGATATTTTTCTATCGATTTAAAAATAAAACGTAAATCACTTTCAAAAAGCTGTTTCTCAATAATTTTCGGTAAACAACACTGTCGGAATGGGTTCGATTTTAATTTTGACATTGGTAAACAATGCTTAAAAAATGATAATTTAATAATTATTATTTTATTGGGGGGGCAACTATCAAGGGATCACCATCGGAATATTTCTATGTAGCAATAAACCGCGTGTGGTATGCACCAATACATCCACAATAAAATGTTTGCTTTATTTAATTGCAAATATGAGCGTCCAAACTGCTCCCAACCTCTGGAGCCAGTGAGACTACGGCGTTTCCAATTGGGGTATGCTATGTGGCTGAAGGTAGTGGGGAGGGAGGGAGATAGGGAAGAGTGGAGAAGGGTGGGAAGGACCTATCTGACTATTCATTTCTGGTCATCAAACACTGCTAAAGCCATTTCATACAACGTTTCGATTCTGAATGGTGCTCTTTCACCAGGGTGATACTGAAGAGTATCTTCCACCGTGAAAAGTGCCGAAAATACAGGCATAATTTTACACGAATTTAATTCTCAATTCCAAATTTGTTGAACGCCGCCAATTTTGATTCATGCCGAAAAACACAGCGGGAAATTGCAATTTTTTTTATATTGTGAAATTCTGGCGTAAATATTAAAATGCTTTCCGATCATTTTATAAAGAGCTTAATTTGCCACATTATACAATAAAACTTTATCCGAAAAGGGTCACTGGTAGGAGATTTAAGATATTTTTTTTATAAGCCTGATATTTTATTTTTTCCAGATTACAAAAAGACTTGAAGCATCTATAATACTTCTAAGCGATCAAATTGTCAAACTAAAAACAATTTTGCAATACTTCACAAGAAGAAGATGGAGAGATATGTAAATACGAATGTTAGAGAGAGCGCGCTAATGTTAAAATCGATAATATTTAAGCGAAAATTCTAAAAACGTTTAATAAAACACGACTCGTTTAAAATAGAGCAAAAATCTCGCGGGGGTTGTCTAAAACAGCATTTGAAAAAACACTGTCAATTTTTCATACATGTAACTTGTAAAATAACTGAAACAAATGTGTTTATAATAATTTTCGGAGCATAGTTTGCGATTTTTTTCTATCGAGGGAATTTCATATAATTTGCGTTTCGGCGTGGGGAATGTACAGATGTTATCTTAAAAAATTACATATCTTTATTTTTTTAAGAGATCTAAAACTTACGTAAAGTGCTTACGGTTCATATGTAATAAATCGGTAGAAATGGGTTATGCCGCGGCTTATGTACCTGTGTATATTTTCATTATGTATAACAGAACGGTTTTTTCACAATTTTCGGAGCATATCTTAAATTTGAATCTATCGAGGGAATTATAGGTATATATTTAATCTCGGCATGTGAATAAAGATTATCCTATTTTTTAGAGCTTAAAATTTTTAAGTGTTCAAGGGATGTACGTTGTATTTCGTTAGAAATTCGGAATTCGGGGTCTTAATGTAGGTATTTAGGTACAACAGTCGTACCCCGGGGCTAATCTTGTGGGGTGGGATTTCCCCATTATCTTTTTTTGTTTTTGTTTTAGGCAATTCACCCTGGAGAGAGTGCTTTGTGCCGGTAATATTTAAAATGGATAAGAAATTTCGGTTAATCTAATGGGAAAATAATAAAACAAATTAAATATTGGACTCATTTAGATCACTAAAACAAATTAAATATTGAATTCATTCAGGTTAATAAACTTACATAAAGCTGTATGAACACGAGAATTGTTAAGAGATAATAGGTATGAAATGTTAAGGGGGGACTGGTGTGTGATTTTAATAAGCCGGCGGTATATGTTCTTGAAAGATGAATGGTTTTTACAGTTAAAGAAAACGTGGTCGAGGGTTTCCTCTTCCACACCGCACTGGCAGAACGGATCATCTAAAACTCTAATTCTAGACAAGTGAGATGCAATTGAACAGTGGCCAATTCTCATTCTCGAGATACATGAAATGAATCGTTTTGAAAGTTTTTTACCGTGAAACCATGGCTTAGCAGGGATATGGTTTTGAATTCCCGCATAGAAAGATCCAGTTCTTATTTTGGAGACTGCCCAATTTTCTTCCCAGGCACGAGTCATATTAGATTTAAGAATCGGAAAGACATCGGATATAGGAATTCTAAAATTTAGTGGGATAGTTCCGGAATCTGAACCAGATTTGGCGAGAAAATCGGCCATCTCATTACCCTCGATACCCAAATGGGCAGGGACCCAGGCCAATATCGTCTCAAACCCAGATTCACTAAGAGAATTGAGAAGATTTTTTATTTTACATATAATATTGTCTTCCGGATAACGTAAAATATTTGACCTAATTTTAGTTAGAGCACTTAGCGAATCAGTACATAATAAGGCTCGATGAATGTTGAGAACCTGGATTTGATTTAGCGCTTGTTCAATTGCAAAGCATTCGGCTGTAAATATGGAAGCTTCTTTCGGTAATTTATAAGTGAGATTGATGTTGAATTCTGGACTATATATAGATGCTCCACATCTTTTATTTTCAAATTTGGAACCATCCGTGAAAAGGATGGAAAATCCAGGGAATTTCGAAGCCACTATGCTTTTAAAACAATCATCCACATTTTGAAATTTATTTGGGGAAGATAAAATATTCTTCTGAAAGACTGATGTTATTGTGTTTGGCATAAAAGTGATTGCCTTAAATGGAATATTGTATATAGGAAGATTGGGAACTTCTTGAAGATATTGGAGGGAAGATGATAGAGAATTATAGAGATGAAAACTTTTAATTAAGAGAGGAAAACATTGTTTTTCTCTCAATCTTTTGTTAGAATTCAAATTAACACTTAACCTATTAAGACTTTGTTTAATAGGATGATGTGATAACGATAAAGCCTTGAAAATATATTTATTGGCAAGGAATTGCCTTCTGAAATATAATGGAGGCTCCACACATTCCACCTGAAGAGCATTAATTGGAGAAGACTTCATAGCTCCAATAATCATTCTGAGGGCTTTTGATTGAATTCTTTCCATTTTCTTATCTAGATATTTAGGGAGTGGGTCAAAAAGGAATGAGCCATAATCCAAGTGGCTCCGAACTAGGGAATTATACATTAATTTAAGAGTGGTAGGGTGAGATCCCCACCATACTCTGGAAACTGCTCGCATCATATTAAGTCCCTTTTCACACTTTGTAGAAATTATCTGAATGTGTGGAAGCCAGGAAAGTTTATGGTTCAAAAGAAGACCAAGGAATTTGATTTGAGTAGCGGTTTGTAGAGGCACATTATCAAAAGAAATTGAGAATTTGGGAATTTTTCTTTTGCGCGTGAAAGCCACGACCCTTGTTTTAGATGCCGCCAGATTCATCCCATTTATTGACAACCAGCTTTTAATATATTGTAAAGCCAAATTCATTTCCTTAGCTGCAAGAATAATATTTTTATGTAACAAATATATAAGGATATCATCCGCAAAGTAAAGACGCTTGATAGAAAAAGGAATTACTGAGTCTAGGTCGCTTATATAAATATTAAACAACAGAGGACTAATAACAGAACCCTGGGGCAAACCTCTCCATAGTTTGCGCCTTAAGCATTTAGAGGAAGACTCAATAATAATGGACCTATCTGAGAGTAAATTAATAATAAATTGGACTAATTTCGGGGGGATTTGTTTTTTAATTAGCTTTTCTTTCAAAACATTCAGTAAAACATCATCGTAAGCTGATGAAAGGTCAAGGAATGTGGCCAATGTATAAGAATTTAGGGATTGGGAAACTCGGATATCAGTTGTGAACAAACTTAAATTATCCATTGTAGATTTCTTTTTCCGAAAACCATACTGATTTGGTGAGATAATATCTTGACTTTCAACAAACCACTCTAATCTGTTCTTCATCAAACGCTCCGCTACTTTCATCAAACATGATGAAAGAGCAATAGGCCGATAAGACGAAATTTCAGATGGATTTTTTCCAGGTTTTAAAATGGGAATGATTTTTTGAGTTTTCCAATCATCCGGAATTAGTCCTGTTTCAAACATATTATTAATAAGAGATAAGAAATATTCAACCGCCATATCAGAAAATGATTTGATGAAACTATTAAGTATTCCATCGGGACCCGGAGCAGAGTCAGAAAGGGTTCTTATTACTAGTTTCATCTCATCAATGGAGAAAGGAGCATCTAGCCAGTTAGAGTGAGATGGATATGGCTTAATAGAAGGCATTTCTTCACATCCGGCCACTGATGGGGGGGCTATTTTATCCGCAAATCCTATAAGAATTTCTTCTGATATATGCTTGGTACTCGGCGGAGAATACGATGATCCGAATTTTTTTAAGCTAGACCAAACTGAAGATTGGGGAGTTTCCGGAGACAGGTTCTCACAGAACTTCCGCCATCCAGCGCGTTTTTTATTTTTCAAAATTCGTTTGGTTTCTGCCTGGGCTTTTTTAACTGATAAAAAATTTTCTAGTGTCATACACTTACGAAAAGAGGAAATTGCTTTTTTACGAGAGTTGACGGAGCGAGTGCATTCCTCGTCCCACCACGGATTAGAGTGTTTTATTTTAATGTTCGCATTGCGTTTCGGGATGGATTTTTCTGCTGCATTTATAACCATAGAAGGAAACGTCTCACATTGCAATCTGATGTCTCCCGGGGACGATTTTTTTTTAAAATTAATAAGGTTATCTAGTTCAGAAGAGAAAGTGCTCCAATTCGCATCATTTATTCTAAATTTGAGATTATTTTTAACTGGTGGAGGATAAGTGTTAGATTGATGTTGGAATCGGATTATAATTGGAAAATGATCACTAGAGAGGGGATCGTTTAGGATGTCCCAAGAGCATTTAGATGCTAACGAATATGAACAAAGAGATAAATCAACAGCACTTTTCCGTTGATGAGGGGGGGTGAATCTGGTTGGAGATCCGTCATTTAAAAAACATAGGTTATGGGTATCAATAAAATCTAAAAGATTGCGGCCAGAACGATTTGTTATTTTGCTACCCCAAGAAGGGGAATGTGCATTAAAATCTCCAAGGATCATAAAAGGGGAACAAATCTGGGTTAAGATTGGTGCCCATTCATTTTCAATAAAAGTAGTAGAGGGAGGAATATATATTGATAGTATTGTGATATCAGATAAGACAGCTGCTATTATCTGGATATCGTCGGAGGGAGTATGTATATTAATTTGTTTAAACGGGATAGAATTATGGATTATCAGAGCCGTGCCGCCTTTACCATCCGGTCTGTCGTGTCTGAGACAATAATAACCCGGAATTCTTAAGTGAAAGGAGGGTTTTAACCACGTTTCAGAAATGGCGGCCACTGAAACGTCGTGTTCGTCGAGTAATTGAATTAGGTCAGATTTGTTAGCGAAGAGGCTTCTACTGTTCCACTGAAGAATTTTGTTCAGTTTCGAAGTCATTGGGGAGGCAAGATAATAAAGATTTAATGTAATCGGCAGCGTTGGACGGTACAGTATTGTTGTTTGTAAGGATAGAAATTAAAAGGGTAATTAAAGTTTGTATAAAAGAATTATTATTCAATATTTCGGGGAGAGCAGGAGGGGATGTATTACTATTAATGGCACACCCATTGGGGGTCCGAGATTTGGCATTCCCATTCGGGCTGGTCAAAATATTATTCAATTGTTTTTTATCAAGGTAAGGAGTATATTTTGGGTTGGGTTTGACTGGCTTGAGAATGGTTTCTCTGTGAGAAGATGACGTTGAATTTAAAAAGGTGGTTGATTGGAAAGGAGCTGAGGACGATGTCATCTCTGCGAAAGATTTTTTCGCAGGAGAGAATAACTTTGAGGCCTGGAAGTACGAAATGTTGTCGGTAGCCATTTTATGTTTTATGTTCCTCTGTCTTGTCAATTCCGGACAGGCTAGACTGACCGCGGTATGTGCACCCGAACAGTTAATGCAAATGGGATTATTGGAAGATTTTGGACATTGATCAAATGGGTGACCTTCTCCGCAAAAGTAACAACGTGGAGGGGAGCGGCATACGGATTTTGTATGTCCAAACCGGCAGCAATTGAAGCATTGAACAGTTGGAAATTTATAAACTTCGACGGGAAGCGAGGTATAATAAATAAACACACGAGACGGAAGGGATTGTCCCTCAAATGTAACAACAACAGATTGGGAAGGTTTCCAGATTTTGTTTCCATCAGTAGAATCCTTGTAATTCAGTCGACGTGCTTTTATTACTTTCGGGGTTCCTTGGGAATTATTCAAAGCATCAACAATTTCAGCCTCTGGGATATCCGTGGGAATTCCTCGAACAAGACCCATTCTCGTAAGGTTAAATGACGGGATGAACGATTTATATTTATGTTTTGAGAGCGAGTCAATTTTTTTTACAAATCCATTTGCGGAAGCGGCAGTATTAAACTCGATAGATAATTTATATCGCCCTTCCGGTTTAATTGAACCATTAACAATACCAAGGTTATTATTTTTTGAGTCAAATAAGAATTTTCCAAAATCTAAAGGATGAATAAGTTTTCCTTGTTCAGTTCTCTGAACAATTACGATAAAAGGACCGGAAGCGGAAGCAGGATAAAGTAAGTCATTACTTTTTGTATTATCGCTAGCTAAAGTACTTGTCTGGGTGTTACTATTGGGGTTAAGGTCGTTAGAGGTCGAGGTTTGTTGAATCGGCGGTATAGATTTAACTTTCGATGGGATGTAAAGGCTATGCGATGGTCGTCGTTTACGAGATGGAAGCGTAATAGAAGCCTGGCTAGTGTTAGATTCCGAATCAGAAAAATCTAATATCGATCCTGGGTCGGGAGGTCTATCTTCGTCTTCCTCCATTATATAAAAAAAAACTTAACTTTTAAAAATTAAACTGAAAAAATAATACGCAGTCTATTTCATTGACTGTACAAACAAAAACGGATTAACCGTAAGTAGGAATGCAAACAAATAAGTATACGATAAACAGAATTAAATAAAATGTAACAATAATCTCTTATCTGTATGAGGCTCGGGAACGGGCGAACGGCACTAAGCAATAGGTAAGGTACACACAACCACTGTTGACCGCGGCTCGAATCGGACTCCCCCATTATCTTATAAACCTGTCTAAATCCCCCCCATCTTCTCAATTTATCAGTCAACAACTTCTAGTTAGGGAAAAAGTTAAGAATTACCATCAAGTTAAAACGAAGAGTTAAGCACGCAATTAAAAACGGACCCCGTTTTGTGATTTTTCATTGGAACTTAAGATTTTTTAGAATTTTCCAGTGAGCGTTCAAAAAGAAGAATAAGATTACTGAATTTTAAAAAGAGCAAAAATCTCTTGACGTCTACTGAGGTGATCCACTAGTCCTTGGAAAATCGAAATCGGAATCCCCGCCTCTTTTTGGGAGAGATTTAAAAATAGGTACCAACTTGAGAAGATTTTGGTTGAAAGGTTGGAGAAAGTATTTAAGAATTGTTTTTTACAGGTTGATTTTGTCAAGGCCTTTAAAAAAACATTAACTCCTTTCTTACTCATTGTTTAGTATAATAACAAGGAAATTTTAAATGGATTTCACGGAATCACGCGACGTAGAGTCTAGGAACATCCGTTCGCCACCGTAATGGGACCATGGGACGTTAACTATGCTGATGCTGATGAAAGGGAGTTATGTTAATACGAATGTAAGAGGGAAGGCGCCAGTATTAAAAAAAACGATTCCCGTACACGCGCAATATGAATACCTAAATAGTTTTGTCCATAAACAAACTCAAATCTTTCAAGAAAGGCTAACAAATACAATATTATATTGGTGATTCATCAACTTAAAATTTTTTTTAAATTTTAAAATTTGTAATTGAATGAAAATTTGAGAAAGATTTTTTTAAAATTAACTTCACACAGGGGGCCCTGCGGAAAATAATTTTCCTCATCTTTAGAGATGCTATGTGGAGGATATTTATGAGGAGAGGAAGGAATGAACATGGGTCTTAAAGAGAGCCATATTGTAGGAGGGAGGAAACACAAAGGCCGCCAAACCGATCCACAACCGAGCAGTTAAAATCAAGAACGAGTGGTAGAAGCGACTCGTGTGACAAATAATGATAACTGTGTACATATATTGGGCGCGCATTTGGCGTGTTCCCGACTATGCACTGGTGCCAAAGGGATCAATGACGCTGGTTCCTTGGAGCATCTTCCATTGTAATACAGGTAGAACACGGACATCATACCTACCTGACGCCTGTGCTCTAAAGCTCGCAATCCGCTTGTTAAGATAGCGGAATATATTTTGGGACTCCAGATTAGAGGTGGCTGCCAAATTCAATTGCGCACGGGGCCAAATTCAAATTCAAGGGGCGCACTTGCGATTTTTACAGGATCGACAGTTGTGTACTATTAAAGTATCTGCTGGCCCTGTAGTTCGCCCAGCTTCTGAGAGGCTAATTTGACTGACTTCGATGGAGCCCCCGTACCTGAACTGGTCAATTAGAGTTACACCAAGCATATCGCTTGAAGGCATTTTGAGAAGATTGCTTCCGTTGAAAGGGACTAGATTAATTCTTTTAAACATTAAATTCGACTAGGTCGAAAATCACAAATTTATAGAAAGCACGTGTAAATTTGTTCATACCCTATGGTACGGTACCGAACGGAATGAAATAATTTGGATTTCGATTTAATGTTTGAAGACGATCCAATAAAGCGTCCTCCAAAATGAGACGTTTGTTTAGTGTTTTTATAATAATTGTAATCATAATATATTTTGTTATGACTGTTTCATTTACAGCGACTCGTGTTACGGTAATATTAGAGTTCTCGTATGGATCTTTTGTTGAAAAAAAATTCAATGCGCATTTATGGATAACATTAGCAATTTTAATAAATTGGTGAGACCTTATTTGGATTAGGTAGGTATTCATTGGACCGTTTACTCTCTTAACCGGTGGAGTGATTAGTTATACTTAAGCCATTATTAAATTATCACTTGTTTACTTAAGCTAGAAGCTTAACCATAGCTTACCTCAAAAGCTCCTAATTGAGTTCAAATTGGATTTTCACAGACTAAGTGAAAATGTTTGTAAAATCTCTGCATAGATCAATAAATAAATAATAAATACTGTTTAAACAATTTTATCTATTGATAAGGACTGAATGTAAAATACTATCTACATACATACAGATCATATAAAATATGCTTGGGATGTATGAGTTCGGAAATGTCTGTGTATTGCTATATTAAGCATATGAAATGTTTGAAACTTTCAAAATACCTTTTTTTTTTTTTTTTTTTTATTAAGTTAAAAGAAATATAATATTTCGCTTTCTTAACTTAAATACAGAGCATATTATGTAGTAGTTTTTAATTTTGTTCCAAAATCTTAAGTTTAAATAGTTTTTTTTTAAAGGTTTTTATATTATTTTCCGTTTTTAGATTATCTGGAAGGAGATTATAAATGTGAACTCCCTCGTGGCCAATACTTCTCTTGCCACTTTCAGTCTTGACTGTATTTGTGTACAATTTATTGTGTTGTCTAGTATAATGTTCGTGTACTTGTGATGTTTTTATAAATGTTGTGTTTGTGTGTATAAGTCCATTTTGTATTTTGTAGATTAAAAGACATATGTTATATTCGTACAATGTTCTTATTTTCAAAAGGTTCATTTCCTGGTATAGTTTTTTTGTGGGAGTGTCTGGGTTATAGTTGAAGAGTTTTTTAATAACTTTGTTCTGTATTATTTGTAAGTCGTTTAAGTACGTAATGTATGTGTTTCCCCATATTTCTATTAAATAATTTAGGTGGGACTGGATTAAGCTAAAGTATAAGCCCCTCTTTACCTCTGTTGGTAGAAGATGAGCAATTCTACCAAATACACCAATTAATGGGATGATTTTTGTTTTTAGTTTTTCTACGTGTTGTTTAAATGTTAGATGTTTATCAATATATAAGCCCAAGTATTTTTCGCTATCTAGAATATGTAGGTCTCTTTCTTCTACTTGTAACGGTTTATGCCATGGTATTATTCTTTTAGGTGAGCTTAAGATCATGTAACCGGTTTTATTAATATTTATTGTTAATATATTTTTTATTAGCCAATCGTTTAGTACATTAAGATCCGTTTGAGATTGTTCTAATAGACTTTCTAAGTTTTTGCCGAAGTAAAAAATTGCCGTATCATCTGCGTATAAGAAGATTTCACCATGTAGTTTTAGCTGACAGATGTCATTTATGTATATTTGGAATAAAAGTGGCCCCAGTATTGATCCTTGTGGGACTCCGTAGTTTATACTCTCGAGTTTTCATGACTTACGGTGTCAAAGGCTTTTTGAAGGTCTACGAGAATTGCTATGACATAGTTTTTATTATCTATGCTAGTTCTAAGTTTATTTATAAGATCATTAGTTGCAGAGAGAGTATTAGATTTTTTTCTGAAACCGTATTGTTTGGCATATAGAAATGATTTTTTTTTCAGAAAGTTGTCTAGCCTATCGTATATTACTCTTTCATATATTTTTGATAGAATCGGTAGGACAGAAATGGGCCTATAGTTAGATGTTTGAGTTTTCAAGCTCCCTTTATATATTGGAATAACCCTTGCAATTTTACAACTGTCCGGAAATTGATCTTCTTTCAGGCTCAGGTTAATCAGTTTAGTTAGTGTAGGAGTTAGTAGTGGGGCAAGTATTTGTACTGTTGTACATTTTAGTTGATCATGTCCAGCACTCGCGTTTGATTTTAGGGATTTTATAATAGCTAATATTTCGGTAACCTTCTTTCCGTCCTCGAGAAGGTTTCTGAATTATTACAACCACATAAAAATACATCTGAAAAGTTTTTTTGATCATTACAAAATCTCTTAGAAAACTGTCCAAAATGTCACAATTTGAGAATGACATTTTGCAAACCATCGATTGTTAATTCAAAATTCAATTTTCGAAACTCTTTCAATTAATGAAATTATTTGAAGTACTCGCCTAATACTTTGAACCGAATAAAGAATTATATTAGATATTTTAAATAGGTATCTTTGTTAGGTACAAAATTTGATTGATTATTCTTATAATATACAGGCAGGGTTGGGCAGTATTTGAATTACTTGTAATTGAAATACGTATTTGAAATACAAATACGTATTTTGTATTTGTATTTCAATTACTTCCTAAAAATGTATTTTGTAATTGGTATTTCAATTACCTGATGCTGAGGTATTTTGTAATTTGTATTTCAAATACTTTTTCAAATACATTTAGCGATCTTAATAATGATAATGAAAAGTAAATGGGCATAGTTAATACATAGACTAAAAACGCTTGAATCCAGAGCAATATATGTTAATATTTAGAGTTGGCAGCACTGTACGTCAAAGCAAGTATCTTGTCAATTGTCGTTTTCATCGTTTCGCGGTATTTATTCATGACGACGAGATCAAATTCCGTCAAAACCACAAAACTTTGCAAGTGGAGCGAATATAAGTTGCGTCTTTTGAGCAATAAGTATGATTGGCCGATTTTTGCACGTCTCTATTTCACTCTGTTTAGCTTTGATTCTATGGGAACGCACCCTTAGATATGGGCACTTACGACAATTTATTGCAACCATAGGTTCTACCAAAATCAAATGTATTTTGAACTTTGTATTTTGTATTTGAAATTAAAAAAAAAAAATGTTAAAATACTGTATTTTGTATTTCAAATTCACGAATCGAAATAATTTTGCATTTCATATTTTAAATACATGCGAAGAAGTATTTTGTAATTTGTATTTTAATTACAGCAAAGCATGTATTTTGCCCAGCCCTGTATACAGGAATGAATACTGTAATACTTTACCGAAAAATATTCAAGTGACAACTAAACTTCTGCAATACATAAAGGAGTTGAAGTCGTGGCTTGACAATGTAGATATTGAAATATTGTTTGCTTAATTTGTATCACTTTATTGTTTTTTCACAAACAGTACACTTATTATTACATTATGCACTTATTGTTACACTATACTATTGTTACATTATGCACTTATTGTTACACTATACCATTATTGTTACACTACTTCACTTAATATACAATTAGTATTACACTTAATATTACACTATACACTTACTGTTGCACTGATGTATGCTCATTTTGTGCAAAGCTATTTAGACTAATTTTAATCATGTTTTTGCTTTATATGCCCATTGTTTGTTCTTTCTAGGCACAATAATAAAATATATTCAACTATATTACCCACGCACAGGCTGCGCCTTAGTGGGTTCCCATTATTCTTTTTATTTTATAATATTGTATGTATCAAATGTAAATTTTGGGAAAAATAAAGGAAAAAAAAAAATAGGTACATAATATATTCGTATAAAAATGAGAATTTGAATAAAAAAATTGTAAGAGGTGGCATGAGAATTGAAAACTGAATGTATTGGGTTTGCGAGACCGTGGAGCTGGATAGGGGTGTGAGAAGGCGGGGAAGGTGGAAGGGGAACGCTAGAGGGGAAGGGGTCGCAGGAGAGGAACGAGGACGCACGGGAAAGGACATATAGGGAGAAACAATTTATTTGTTTGAATATGATTAAACCACCCTAGCCAGGAGCACTTCACTCCCGGTGAAATGAAAACCTAACAAGTTAATATTGTACTTTAGGTTGGGCAGGAATAAAGGAATTGGTTGGGTATTGTTTTTCTTATTATTGTCTTCTTTCTTCTTGCCTTTTTTACACCTCCTTGCCTCTTTTCGGCCCATCCTGAACGATCCATCTAGTCTCTTTTTGATTCTTCTTGTCTCTTCTTGCCTCTTCTTGGGTTGCCTCTTCTTGCATTTTCTTACATCCTCTCCTTGGCTCGTCTTTTCTTGAATCTTCTTGTCTCTTTTAGCCACTTGTAGTCAGTTCCAGTTTATTTTTGGCTCTCTTTGGCTTTTCTTGAATTTTTCTTCTTGTATCTTATAGTCACTTCTGGTGTTGCGAGTATGTGTTCTACTTCCAGTCTTCAATTGAAGTGTCTAAAATATTTCTAAGCGTTCTAATTTTCAAATCAAATCAAACCATGATTGAACCATGAACCTATTCTGTTAGATATACGAGTAAGTTAAAAGCTTCCCAGATTCCCACATAGAGGGCAGTGCTAAGAGCTTTCCTGAAAGTCCGCAAGATGGCGACTGGATTAGTTAGGCGTTAGTGCTCCAGAGGGCCGGGGGCCGAGGTGCAGGAGCTCCCACAAAACACGACGGGAATCAGATCTATTTCAGCTAGCTCCTAGTTAGGTTGACTGCTCGCAGTCACAACTTGTAATACGCGAAGTATTAATAAATTCAGATTAACATAAAGAACTCTAATCTTTCCCTAAGAAGTAATCTCTTACCAAGACGAGTTGGAGGATTGTGTAACACAACACATTCGAATTTCTTAAATTCGTTCGACCGTTCGAATTTCTTAAATTCAAAATGGCGCTGATCGGCGATTTAATTGTTATCAAATGAGACGAGTTTAAAATATCCCATTGAGAAGAATCCCAATTTAAATCAATAATTTTTGAGTTTAACATGGCTTATTCTCCCATCATCTGAGCTATCCAGTATTCAGGCACCCCGATAATCCACCCGTATTCAACCCTTCTTATTTGTTGCCAAATCCGCAAAAACAAAAATCACATTTACAACTGGCAACCCCTCAGTTTCGAAAACAAGATGGCAGCTTCTTATATCTTTGATCGAGTTAGTTATCCTCGTGCCGTCTCGAAAACATTCAGGTGGTAGAATGTATTTTTAGGGGAAGGGGCCATTTATCTACTTAGATGCTTCGGGAGGGGAGGAACTAATATAATAGAACTCCCAAACCAATCTGCCTCCCTCGGCTACCTCTGGTGTCTTAATATAACCTATTATCTAAGGGTCGCGTAGGGTTGGATTACACAACTGTTTTGATGCAGTGCAGATTAGAATAATAAAAGGCTCACAACGCATTTTGAAATAAATGTGGTTATTTCAAAATGCGTTTCAGGGAATAAATTTGGAAAATCCATGCTTCTCATGGTAACGCGAGGGGTGTGTATATTTCAAATAGTTTAGCGGCAGGGAGGGAAAGAGGGAGGGAGATGTGAATCCGGGAGGGGGGAGAGAACGAAGGAGGGGGGTGGAAAGGGAGAGGAGGAAAGGGGGAATGCGGGGAAGATGGAAGGAGAACTTGGGAGTGGCAGGAGAACGCTAAGGGGGGAGGGGGGAAAAAGGTGGATGGGAAACGAGCGAGGGGAAGGGGATGCGTAGGGTAAAGGATATCCAGGGAAGGGAGACGGAGGGGTGGGGGATGAGGGAGGGATTGCAAAGGAGAAACAGTAGGGTAGGGAATAGCAGGGGATAAATTTGATAAATCCATGCTTTTCACACGGACAGTGGTATGTCGCCTGCGGTATGAGTGTGGAGACTACGAAGCTCTTTTTTTTATCAATGTGAAGGATGACTTTTCCAAAATTTGTCATCGAATTCCAGCGCACCTTTTCCTATACATTTGGTCATCTTAATAGAATTCGTAGTTTCTTCTTCGGAGTCGCTATGTGGCTTGCTTTTGTGTTTTCTTTGCCTGTTAATTTTGGAGAGGTTTGGAGACTGGATATTGATTTACAAAAATATAAATATATATATTTTTTGGATTTCGTAGAATTCGATACTTGGTCCGCTGAATGTCTGGCCGCTAAGGTTCATCAGGCGCTTTATACCACTAGAACAAATAAGGCATGCGTGGGACCGTGGATTTATTGTATTATATTGGAACCGAGTACCCGTGAAATAAATACATATTTTATTGCTATAAATCCTAAAAATGTAAGTGTTTGGTCTCGTTTTAGTGTCGCTTTATTTCTTTGAGTGACATTACATGGCACGCCAAATACTCGCTACTTAATTATAAAAATAATTCAAACAATAATGTTTCCACTCTTATAATTATTTCATCATTTCTTCCCAGGCTCCCAGCGCGATGGACTGGTAAAGTGGGTTTATTTGTATATTTGCACTTGGGGTTAGATTTAATAGTTGGCGTCGTAGCGAAGAGCATAAGTTTTTATTATCTCCTGAGGCGTACGAAAACCTGCCGGAGGTATCTATAATGCAACTAACTTCGTGATATTACATTAAACACGAGCAGTAAGTAAGCTTTAATGGATGGAGTGGATACTACACAACATATTACACACTTATTAAATGTAATTTTTTTAAAAATAATTTTTTATTTAATATTTGTATGTTTTTATAAAAAGTAATTTATTTTACATTTTATATAGTGTTTGCAATGAATATTCCTCACCATAAAGAGACAAGGCTCTTGTGTTTGGTGAGGGATTTCATGCTCAATTATAGTAATCATGTAAGTAATTAAATGAAATATTTTTCAAATAATTATAAGAAGATAAGTAAGAAAAACCCAAAACATAAAGAAAATTGTCAATATTATAAAAATAAAATAATAGTAATTATATATGTGAAATCTTACAGTAGTTTCATGTAATTTTTCAATTTAAGATTAAGCCATGCGAAATAATGAAAAATCATACAAAATCATGTGATTTTGTTTTGAAAATTTGATCGCTTAGAAGAATTATAGATGCTTCAATCAAATACTGCGTGTAGAACATATCTTGGCCTTTGAAAATATTGGCCATTTTTAAGTTTTTAATAAGCCTAGAAAAAAAAATGTATTAGGTCTATAAAAAACACTTTCAAGTGCAAATTCTCCTGCTTATAAAACCTTTTTCGGATTTGTTTTTTTTGTATAATGTGGAAAATTCAGTTTTTTTTTTAATGATAAGTAATTGCAAAAAAAATTATATTTATGCCTGAACTTAACAAAACAAAAAGAAACTTAAGTATTGTTCTTTTAAATGAAATAAAAAGAGGCGTTACCCAGCTGCAAATTTCAGCCTTATGCGATCCGCAGAAGGAACGAAAGCGCGTCGCATTATCCCACTCAGCAGCCGCCCGGAATTCGGCCCGCATAGACGTGCTTTGCTCTCCGCGTCGCTTTGTTCTATAAAAATGTACCAGCGAAATAACAAAACACCATTGTTGGCTATTGATTCCGAATGGGTCGAGGACTAGACGATCGTCTTAAGTTGTAATTAATGATTGTTTTCGATAATTTTTAGATTTAACGGGAGGTTGTTGAAATAAGTTATACCTATCTAGATACATAAGATTGAATGTGGTTGGTATTGATTTTTGGGATTTTAATATTATTCTGATATCTTGCTGATATATTGAAATGTAAGTTATTTAGCTGTATTTCTATGAAAGTTTGTAATATTTAATAATTTTTGTATATTTTGTTTAGTGGGTACATTGAATATTGAAGAGATTTTTTCAATAGGAAATGTACATGTTTTTTTCAGGACAACCTAAATTACCCATCTTTGAACTATTTTGAGAGGATTTAAAATAATATCGTACGTTCCTCCCCATCCTATAATGCCGTAGATTATTGTAATTTACATTAATTGCTTTCGGAAGTCTCGAATTTTAAACCATAGTTGTTCGTCGTGGTGACCGGACAATTCAGAATGAAATAAATGCAATACCTCCTTTGAAAAATCATTAAAAGTAATGAAAAAAATTGATAAATATTTTATTTTTATTTAGTATTTTATTTAGTATAGTATAATACATTTATAAACATTATTTATGAAATGTTTTGACTGTCCAACTAGGATGATTCCCGTTTTAGAACAGTCAAATTAGGATTAGTGCGAACCTTCGACCAGTGAACATATGGAACATGATTTGTACAAAAAAGAGGAAAAATCGAGGAAATAAAAAGAAGAGAAATAATAAAAAATGAAGTTAGAAAGCTTAAAACATAGTAACAAAAGTTAAAACATAGTAGTTCATATACATGCAGGTTCTTAAAAACAGGTTCTTAAAGCATACACAAGTTATCTATATTAAAATATATAGATAACTTGTGTATGCTTTGCATACTATAGTAGAAAAATAGAAAAAAAAGAGAAGAGAAAGAAATAAAATTATTATAAAATAACCAATTAAAACATACAAAAGCCGTGGTTTGTTTAGCATGGTTATTGAAATGATAATAATAATATGTTACGTTAGATTAGGTTATGGGCTACTTTTCATTTTTTTTTTCATAGCTTTTAATGACTTTGCAGAGATGTGCTGAGTTGACCGGATTCCGAGTTGGAACATGATGGAACCGTGTATGGGTACCACCGCAACGCCCCGGGAGCCATTTATTGGATAGCCAACACCCTTCTCACAGGTCACCCTAAGTAGTTCGCCACGTTTGGTGACTTAGCAGGAGTGCCCGGATTCCTGAGGTGAGGCTTGAAGGAGACCTAACCTAGACCTCTCCAGCCAGACTCTCGACCCAATGCACCGCAGTGGGAGGGATGGATTCATACGTCTTGGATGCATGGAACGCAGATTCCTATCCATTTCATACTTTTTTCCGTCCCAGAACTTCCTCTTTTTCCTTTACCTAAAAAGACGCCACACCATCCCCAAAGACCCTAAGATTTTTTTTCTCCAGAGCCTCATACGTAGAGCTAAAATAAGAATAAACTTTTATGATGGAAATTTGTAAAGAAAGTTTGTATTTAGTTTATTCTTTTCATGTCATTTGTAGCAAAAATATCCCCCCCCCCAAATCATTCAAATTATTAAACTTGTTATTTACGCATAACAATTTTTTAATACATGTATTTAAATCAGCCCGATAGATGTCACGTCATATTTTCTATTAAAATGTGGGCGGCCATTATTTTCGCGAGCTTGTGGTTGAGGGAGGGAGAAACTCAACTGGGATTCTGTAGGGAAAAGAGGAACCAAAACTGTCCCCTGGAAAAACAGGGTCATCACAATCTGAACATCGACTTTTTATAAAAATAATTTAATAAACTTAATGCATACTAGCCAATAGCACTTAACATACAACCTAAGTAAGAATCGTGGCTCCCTTTATCAGACACAAGAGATCCTCTTTTATGATGAGGCATACAAGACCAATGATGGATGACCTTAAATATAATATTTTGTTAAGTATATAAGTATAAATGTTACTCATATTCTTTAAGTATATCAGGGGTGCCCGGGTTCATGGGGTGAGGTTTGTCTAAGTCTTGGAGGCGGATGACCAGGACACACTGAGCCCCAGATTCCTCCCCACCCCTTAAACCCCTTTCCTTCCCATAACTCACCTCCCCTTCCTTTCCTAAAAAAAAAACCCTCCACACAGCATCCCCAAAGATGACATAGGCCCTGAGGGAAATTATTTTCCTCAAGGCCTCCTGTGTGAGGCTCATGTAAAAAAAAGTATATAAAAAAAAAAAAAATTACTTGCTTCATGTATTATCCTTTTCTTTTCACCGCATTGTTACGATAGTTTTACTGTTTTTACTATGTTGTTTCTAAATTTTCGTAATTTATTCCAAACAAAAGTTCAGATTATTAAGTATGCTCATGAATTGTGACGAGATGCGAAGAGTCTAGATTTTCAAACCACCATTTTCGACTCCCCTCCCTTATTGTTAATCGAACTTTTACAATTTTTTAACATTTTTATTTTATTTTGAGAATCAAATTATTATTGGCAACCTTGTTTATGCTCTGTAGTCCAGAGAGAGCCTGGAATATAATTCTCGCTGCCATTTAGCACCGAATCAGGGGTGGCACGAACCAGGACCGAGAGCCGCCCCCCACTTGGCTGTGTGAGGGGGGGGGGGGGGGGTAGGAGGGGATAGGGGTGGTGTGGGGGGGAGGCACTCATGTGGAAAATTAGCTTATCTTACGTGACAAGGAGTAGACAGCTACGGGTGGATTTTTCGACTCATTTTCACATATTTATGTACGATTTGGTTCGCTTCGGCGAATTCAAATTTCGAAGGGAATATAAATTTTTTTATTCACACCTTTTTTTGTTTTTGAAATGCATTTTCGTAATAGGCTTCCGTTTGTTTTACGTTGTTTTGCGAGTTTTTAATATTTTTTGTTCATGAATTTGCAAAGACTTAACAAAATACCTAAGAAAAGGACTTGGCATATCGATCCAAATACATACCGAACAATCGGCCCAAACGGTTATTCAGAAATGGCATTACATTCAAATGGTTTCCGTGGTTATTATTCAGTTTATAAGATAAAGCCTCGATTACATTGTGCGAGTTTACAAGCTACTAGTCGGTAAGTTTATAAGCGGGTGAATCGGCGAGTGAGATTGTAATGATGACACACCCGTCTTCTCGTTCAGCAACAACAGTAGCAGCTAAAATAACGACTCTCGCGCGAAACAATTCTGTCGACATTTTGTAAAAATAGCTTGTGCTCGCAGCTAGCGCCACACGCTAGCCAGTAGTGAGATAACGGCCCCCGCGCGAACTAATTCTGACAGTTACGAAATCAACTGTTGGTAGACCGCCATCTTGAGCGAGTAGCGAGTAAAGTCGACCACCTTTTAACTTTTTTCTTAGATTTTCCACAATCTGCCAGTTACAAGTAATATGATGACACTGAGCGAGTTTACTATAGTGAATTTCCCAGATAGTAGCTTGTAAACTCGCTCAATGTCATCCGAGGCTTATGCAATAAACATTTGTTCAATCGTGGCCGCCATTTTTAACCCCCGACGCAAGGAGCGGTGTTATAAGTTTGACGTGTCTGTGTGTCTGTCTGTCTGTCTGTCTGTCTGTGGCATCGTGGCTCCTAAACGAATGAACCCATTGTGATGCAGTTTTTTTGTTTGTTTGAAAGCTGACGTAATAGAGATAATTCTCAGCTACAATTCATGTCAGGCGTTTCAAGGTTATCAGCCTTTTTTGTGTCGGAGGTTTCTTAAAATTTTGTAAATTTTACTTGTTGTATATCCGTTTGTACAGAATGATTGATACGGTTAGTAGGGTGTTTTATTTAGTGAATTTGTGACATTTTCCCCTTATATCGATAGTCAATTAACTAAGTAAATGACAATAATACAAAAACAGTCTATCATTGAACCATATAATCTGTTCTGTCAAAAGTGATGGAACGTGTGGTCAACGACAAACTACTCACATACCTCGAGAAGAACAAAATTATTAACGACCGTCAATACGGATTCCGGCGGAACCGCTCGTGCGGTGATCTTCTCGCGTATGTGACACATGTCTGGGGGCGGTGCCTGGAACGCTTTGGTGAGACCCAAACCGTTGCACTGGATATTTCCAAGGCCTTTGACCGGGTTTGGCACCGAGGGCTTGTCAACAAACTGCCTTCTTACGGACTTCCCGCTTCCTTGTGTACGTGGATTGCCGACTTTTTGAGGGAGAGGTCGATTCAGGCGGTTGCTGATGGTTTCACCTCTTCCTCGCATTCGATAAATGCTGGCGTCCCACAGGGATCGGTTCTGTCTCCGACTTTGTTTCTGTTGCACATCAATGACCTCTTGACATGTGCACCGATTCATTGTTACGCGGATGACAGTACAGTCCATGATAGCTTTTTGTTTGACAAGCCTCCAAAGGGCTCACAAATCCCAATGGCTCGGAGGGCTTTGAAACAAAGAATGGACGGTTACCTCGAGAGTGTTTTCTCTTGGGGTAAGAATAACCTCGTCGAATTTAATGTTTCAAAGACCCAATCATGTCTGATTACGTCTAAAAGGGATCGGAATGATAATCTAGTCTCCTTCAACGGAAGCAATCTCCCGAACAGGCCTTCCATTGATATGCTTGGTGTAACTCTAAGTGACCAGCTCAGGTACGGGGGCTCCATCGAGGCCAGAGTTAAGTTAGCCTCTCAGAAACTGAGCGTACTGTACAGGGCCCGCAGATACTTTAATAGTACACAACTGCTAACCCTGTACAAATCGCAAGTGCGCCCCACGGTTGAATTTGGCAGCCACCTCTGGTCTGGAGTCCCAAAATACCTGAAAAAAACCCTCGACTCTGTGCAGAAACGGGCGGTCCGTTTGGTAGATTCTCCTAACTTAACAAATGGACTGCAATCTTTAGAGCACAGGCGTCAGGTGGGAATGCTGTCCTTGTTCTACCGGTATTACAATGGAAGATGCTCCGAGGAACTAGCGTCACTAATCCCCTCGGCACCGGTGCATAGTCGGGAAACACGCCAAACACGCGCTCAACATTTGTACACGGTTGACATTAGTCACATGAGAACGGGTCGTTTCTACGACTCGTTCTTGAGTTCATCAGCCCGGCTGTGGAACGATTTGCCGGCTTCTGTGTTTCCTCCCTCCTACAATATGGGTCTCTTCAAGACCCATGTTCACTCCTTCCTCTCCTCAACAGCACCCTCCACACAGCATCTTCAAAGATGACATAGGCCCTGAGGGAAATTATTTCCCTCAGGGCCTCCTGTGTGGAGTTAACATAAAAAAAAAAAAAATAATTTCCGTGACATTTTCAAAATTGGAACTGATGTAGGTACCTACGTGTTGTGAAAATTATTCCTTTACAAATCCAGACAAGCGATAAATAATCACCTATATACCTGTAACTGATTGTTTTAACTCGAACGTTTTGCATTTCGTATGTCTGTAAATTATGTGGGGTCGTTTTAACGGTTCAGTAAAGATTATTTTGCAAATGTGAAATACTTGTATAGTCATTTGAACTTCTAATTAAGACATTATTTTCAATTTTATGGTAATTACCTTCTTGAAGAAAGCTTGAAAAAATAATAATCATTGAGATAATTTATTTTGTCCAATTTTATAATTCCTTATTTGAAAAATAATATCGGGCGCTCCAGGGGCAGCAATGCCACCGGGACAAAAAAACTGACAGAAATGTCGTGGTTCAAAGTTAGGTTCAAAAGTTAGATTTTTTATATTCAATTTTAAATATGAGAAAATTTTTATTTTTAATTTATGATCCTGAAATTTTACCCATTTTCCAGAAATATTTGTTTCGGGAAAATTGGTAAAAAATTTCCCCGAAAATGGGTCGGAAAACTATATTAATTATCGGTTCGTTTTTTTCTTTTAGACATTTTCTCTTAGAAATGTTGTTTGAAAACTTTAACGGTTCTTTCTGAAAATAACAGAGGGCGCCACCTCCGTTTACAACAATCCAAACAATGCATCATCAGATTGCAACATTGATAAAATCTTGAACAAAGTTATTAATCTTGCGTGTGCGCCTCCCAAAGTTACTGTACGTTATACCCTGACAATGCATTATAGAATTGACACCCTTTACACAATTTTGTTACAAAATCGCGTACAGATATAATATAAATCCGACTCCCTGCTCCAATATTTTGTATTCTAAACATTTCGATTCTTTAATCAATGTTTTGTGAAACATCAAAACCTGCCTTTAAAAAAGATATTAACAAAGAATAACACATTCGCCTGTTGCTTGATTTCCCAACAGGATCGGCCTGATTATAAATGCATTGAATGGCGGGAGAGGAAAACAAAAAGGCATTTTCCCGCTTTTTGTCCGGGTAGGTACCATTTAATCTAAATGACAGCAGGATATCGAAATGCCGCCATGTGGCAACACCACCCGGGAAGCTGGCAACACCGGATAGGAGACTCGAGGAGGGATTGTGAACGTGATTCAACGAATTATTTTCAAATCTGCCGTACGCTTTTATGATTTGAATATTTAATATTTGTTATGGTGGCAGAACTGAAATAATGGAACCCAATATAAAATAACATCATTTCCTTGTGCTTACGTATGATTTCAAAATTGGAATTGATGTTTGAGAAAGTGATCAAATCGCAAAAATGACCCTTTCAAATCCATATACGCGATAAAGTAGATATCTACTCATAAAAACACTAATTTATTTTGTGGTTCTGTCTGCAACCTCGGTTCAATTAACCCTAAATTACTTTGCTTTGAATTGAGTCATCATTTTCAAAATTGAAAGAGTTTGTTTGGAGAATTCAGATACCGATATAGTACCTCCCATTGATTTAATATTTTAATGGAAAAATCTTTTTAATTGTCATTTTCAAAATTGGAAGTGAATTGTCTAGAATTCGGACTATCCCCGTCAGTGAATTTTAAACCTCGATTACATTGAGCGAGTTTACAAGCTATTAGTAGGCAAATTTAAAAGCGGGTAAATCGGCGGGTGCGATTGTGATGATGACACGTAAAACGTTCCACTCGCTCAGTAGCGAATTAGATAGCGAAAAGCTGAGCTAAAATAATGACTCCTGCGCGAACTAATTCTGTCGACATTTTGTAGAAAACTGAGATATTCGCAGCTAGCTCACCGCTAGTAGCTACATATTTGCCGGCTACTTAATAGATTGTACAACGAATAATCCAGATCAAGCAGTAGTTTGACAGTTATGAAATCAGTTGTTCGCGGGTCGGCATCTTGCCATCCACCACGCTAGCGAGTAGCGAGAAAAGTTGATCCCCTTTCAACTTCTTCGTAGATTGTTCACAATCTGCTAATGATCTGCTAGTTAGCTAGTAATACGATTACACTGAGCGAGTTTACTAGCAGAAAGTGAATTTGCCGGCTAGTAGCTTGTAAACTCGCTCACTGTAATCGAGGCTTAACTATTTTTTTTATTTTTTTATTTATTTATTTAAACGCCCATAGGTCTTTTACATATAGTGCAGTACATGTTTTTGGAAAAATAAGAAATACATAATATAATATAAACATAATATAAATATAAGAAACAAAATAAAGATAACATAAGATATAAGATATACAAAATATAGATAACACCAAATATAATAGTTGACACAAAGCAGGTAACATAGAATATATGGTAAGTAAATTGATGTGAGATTGTTATTTTAATTATAGAGGGAAATACGATAGGATTGTCAATATTTATGTTTGTAATTAGCAAACTTTTTTAAAGTATTTATTACGTGTTTATCGAAACATAGCTACCATAATATTTCGATTAAGGTGCTATATAGTGCATGATATTAATAGATTTATTTTAATTGTTCTAATACACTGAGTTTAAATTTTGACATCGATTGATGACGATAAACGTCTATAGAGGAATATTTATTTCCGAGTATATGAAGTCTTTGCAGAGGAGAGTTAACAAAATAATTACTAGCAGAATTAGTTACAAGGTAAATCGCGTTAGAGCGAGTATCACGCGTGGGTATTCTCAAATTAATTTTACTG
Source organism: Glyphotaelius pellucidus (assembly GCA_936435175.1). Taxonomy (NCBI): domain Eukaryota; kingdom Metazoa; phylum Arthropoda; class Insecta; order Trichoptera; family Limnephilidae; genus Glyphotaelius; species Glyphotaelius pellucidus. The sequence continues at coordinate 23,619,769 of OW386558.1, read as the reverse complement.
ATTAAATCAAGGGCGTCCAGTCTGCCATTCGAAATATTAAAAAGACAAACTAAATCGCTCGCTATGCGCCTTGACGCTAAATCGCTTATATTAAGTAATTCCATTAAATATACATAATTTAGATCTTCGACAGGTATACCGAGTTTATAATTAATAAATCTTAAGAACTTATGCTGTACTCTTTCAATTCTTAGTTGGTGTGTCTTATATAGTGGAGCCCAGATGATTGAATTGTATTCTAAATTTGATCTCACCAGCCCAGTGTACAGCAATTTAAACGAATTTAGTGATTTAAATTCTTTAACCGTCCTCAGGATGAACCCCAGACTTTTCATGGCCTTGTTAGTTATTACATTAATGTGAGGAACAAAAGTTAATTTACTATCAAATATAATACCGAGGTCCTTGATTTGATCTACTCTTTTCAGGAAAATGTTGTTGATGCTATATTGAAAATTAATGGGATTTTTGATTCGCGCAAAAGTAATTGTTTGGCATTTTTCAATATTGAGGAACAGTTCATTAAGGGCGCACCACTCTTGTAACCTCACTAAATTTGATTGTAATATACAGCAGTCCTTAAGATTCGTAATTGTTTTATATATTTTAAGGTCATCCGCAAATAAGAGTATCATAACTCCTTCAAAGATGGTAGTTATGTCATTTATAAATAAGGAAAATAACACTGGGCCCAGATGTGACCCCTGTGGAACTCCGGTGAATATTTCGAACTGATTTGAAAAGTGTGAATTTAGTTTGACTGATATTTTTCTTTTGTGTAGATAACTTTCAAACCATTTCAAAATATTCCCCGTTATTCCTAAGGATCTTAATTTATGTATGAGAATTTTGTGTGAGACTTTGTCAAAAGCCTTACTAAAGTCGGTGTATACTACGTCAGTTTGAACATGATTGTGCATACTATTAAACAATTTTTCCTGATAGATCATGAGATTCGTAAGAGTAGACCTGTTTGCCATGAAACCGTGTTGTAGATGTGATATAACTTTATTAATCTCAGGCGAAAGTTTAGAGAGCAGTGCAGATTCGAATATTTTAGGGATTGTCGACTGAATGCATATGGGTCTATAGTTAGATACATCAGATTTATCACCTTTCTTAAAAATAGGAGACACAAAGCTTGTTTTCCACTTTTCCGGAAAGGTGCCAGTTTTTATAGACAAGTTAAAGATTTTAGTAAGAGGATAAGTTAAAACTGATAAGCATTTCGATAAAAAGATTGGAGGAATGTTATCAGGGCCAGCCGATTTGTTTAGGACGAGAGATTTTAATTTGGTTCTAATGTCGCTTTCTTCAAATTTGCACTGATTGAAGTCGATCTGGTTATAATTGGATGTTGTGGCATTGATCAATGGGGAGTTGTTTGTTGATTCATAGACTTTGCTGAAGAATTCGGCAAACAGATTAACAACTTCTTGGGGATTATCGGCCATTTTGTTATCTAAATACATGTTAGAGGGAATACCGGAGTCGTTGTTATTAAGCATTTTTGAAAATTTATAAATGTTCTGAGGGTTGGCAAGAGCCAATTGTTCACAGTTGTCAATGCACTTTTTATAACATAACATGGACATATTTTTGGCGGTCTTTCTGAGTTCACAAAATTTTGCGTAATCTTTGGGATCACGTGATGATTTATAAATTTTATGAGCAATTTTTTTGTCTCTAATTGTTTTAATGAGATCGTTACCGAACCATTTTGGGTAGCTATGAACATTAATTTTTGAAATGGGTACAAACAAATCAATAGAATTATTAAGAATTAAGTAAAATTTATCAACCATTTCATTGATGTTTTCTTCAAAGTCTAAAAAGTTCCAGTCAGTTGAAGATAAAAGATTTGTGATTTGGTTATAATCAGCTTTGAAGAAATTCAATTTTGTTGATGCAGGTGGATTTTTTCTTGTTATAGAACTGTTGCATTTAATAGTAAGAGGAGGGTGGTATTTGTCGATTGGGAGGATAGATTCAGTAGATGCGGATACTTGAACAAATAAGGAAATTTAGATGAGACAGTAAGCGAAGAAATTTAATCCATCTTATTTTACCTTAAATAAGTCCAATTTGACTTCCAACGCTCTAACAACGAACGAACGGAAACTACCGAATCCAGTTCCGGCGCACTGCTACTCGGGTTATAATAATTACATAAAAACTAAAATAAACGTATTCTAGTATATTGTAATTTAAAATACGATTATTTAATTCTTTACAACAATGATTGTAATGGTTGTAAGTACCTATCTACATACGTTCTTTTGACATTGATGCACTTTGCAAGAGCTGTCACTGAGAAATAGCCTTTTACCCAGAGTATTTCTGTTCTGTTTATTGTTTTTTTTATTTTTTATTTATTTATTTTTATTTTATTTTATTTTTTATTTTTTTATTTAGAAAGGGATATAAAATCGAAAACATAAGATAATAATTTACAAAAAACACATTTGTGGCGTTCATACAACTATTTTTCGCCACTCTAGAATTCGCGAGAAAGAACTACCGCCACAAAGTATTTGCAAATTCGCACTACGCGCAGCACCTACCTACGCACGTATCGGCAGACATGTACTCGTGAGACCGGCTGCCGACGAATAATAATATGCACCACCTTCGCAAAAGGTCTAGACTCAAGCGTGCATTCACGACTGCAGTGACGAGTACATTCTAGCACCTTCCAGCGCACGTATTGCCAGCGAGTGGAAAGCTACTCGGCCGCTCGCTCTTATATAAAGCGGCCCGCTAAACTACAAACTTGTTCAGTGCAGTTCAGTTCAGTTCTAGTCAGTCTCGCGGCGCGCTAATCAACACTTCAGTGCAATCTCAACGGTCTCGCCTCTCTACAGCGAACCATCGTAACATCGAGTGCCCGTGCATCCTTCCAGGGCAGCTTCCTTTGTGGATGTCACAAGGACTATCTGCCGGTGGCTCCGCTCACCGAGTCACCGCCGTTTCCCTCCGCAACGCGCGTCGAGCAGCGGCCTGGGAGACGAGGTTATCCTACACCGCCACGGTGTCAAGCATCACGCTGGTGACTCCACTCACCGAGTCACTGCCGTTCATCACTCCAGGGCAGCTTCCTACGTGGACATCACCAGGACTATCTGCCGGTGGCTCCACTCACCGAGTCACCGCCGTTTCACCTCCGCAACGCGCGTCGAGCAACGGCCTGGAAGATCAGGTCTTCTCCGCAACGAGCGTCGAGCAACACTCTGGTGACCTGCAGGCCCGTGGCCTGCTCCACCACAGCATCTCCGACCTGCTTCACCCATCATGACCGAGCACCCGCAACGCTTCATTCTACGGCACTTCATCATCTCATGTTACACCGACCGACCTCAGCTACGTAGCTCATGCTTCAATAAACGACTGGACTCGCAACCAACTCTGATGCATTTCATCTCTCTCTCCGTCTTCGCTCCCTCACATTGAAAAAGCAATTTATTTAAGAAAAAAAGTTTCTAACATTATGAACGCAAGTAATGCATCCGTTCTCGACTCTGGTAAGCGTTAAATTACACGTTTTTTTTTACCTTAACCCTTTCAGACCGTGTATAATTGAAAATATACAGATTTCAGAATTTTTTCCTCACTCTCTAGAGTGAATAAAAAATGGCGATTTCATCTTCCAATTGCTGGAATAATTGTATTTTAACATTTTTTATTAGATAGTGTAAAGAAAATAACACTAGAAATGCATAGTACTAAAACTCTAGCAGCCTTACTACAAAAAAATCACTTCACAACCGTTAAACGGTATTTTAATAAACGACAACGATCAATATTTCAATAAAAAATAAATAAATTTATTTTTCAAACTAGCAATACAGAGAGCTTGCGCATGCGCCAGTTGGAATAAAATATTTTTTAACCGAAATATCTTCGTGAATCATGTTTCATTTTATAAAACAGTGAATTTATATTTAGATTTGCGTAGTCTAATATATTAAAAACTTATTTGTGCTTTGTTTCATTAATTTTACTCAAGAAATTATACAGTAATGGCGTGGTAAATTAAATTCTCGTTCTGTCAAAATTGGGGTTATACCGTTATAATTTTCAATTTTATGGGCTTATCAAAAAACCAAAATTTATTTGTTCTCAAAAGTGATATTTTTTATAACATAAATGTCTAATGCATGTGTTGGTAAACGTATCCAAGAAATTGACGTCTTTAGAGATTGAAGAAATTCGTTCGAAACATCTGTTAAAAGATAGTAATTTATAAACCTTAAAGTATATTTCAAATACAAATCTCTAAAAAGTATTTTTTTCTATGAGAAGTTTCTATCAAGGTATTTGTTTTTACGACATCTTCAAAAATAAAAAATACGCTGGAAACATTCCAAAATTCGTTCAGAAATTATTAATAACACAAGCGTATACAATAGATAAACAACTCCCTCTGGCTGTGTGAGCAATGTATATATCTGTCCATAAACAATTATTTGTCATTTTTTAATTAGTAATGTTTTCACATCCGCGGTTGTTAACCAATTGAAAAAATTTTACGACGTTTTTTAGTAGGGCTGTCAGGTTAATAACATTAGACAAATAAAATAATTACAAAACGGAAAAATATTTTAAATAACTGTACAAATTGCTATCAAGCATCAAATATGTTCTACGACTAATTCAGTTCTAAAAGGGTTAAAAAGAATCAAATTTAAAAGTTAATCTTCAACTATAGTTAAATGCCAAGACCCCCTTTGCTGTTGGTATTCGGTGTTTGGGGGATTTGATGGCGGAGAAAGATATTATTTGGATTTCCAGTCTCGAGAGCTCAACCTTTCATTTGGCCTATAATACCCGCTCCAGCTATAAACATATTTTATATGATATCGCTGCGGGGGAGAATAAAACAATACCGGTAAGTCGCGCTGGAAGTAGCTACCGGGAAGATAGTTCCTCGCAGTGCGGGGGAACTGCAAACGAAAGTGTCTCTGGTTTTTATTTGTAATTTGTCTGTGGTGGCCAAAAACATCATGAATATCAGCTACGTCAGGAGGTCTACCATAGACAATCGATAAAACTCTACACTAATTCGATATTGACGAAGTCCGTCATCTATGATCAGTTATCAACATTTGCGAGCACGGCAAACGATTGTTAACAGATATTGACGATTAACGATTGATAAATTTTACCGCGGCCTCCATAGTATCTGAGAGCTATTTTAGAGCAACGATCAATTTTTTGTATTTCTTGGGCATTAGATGTAACAATTTCTAGATCTTTTGTTTTTGTAGAGTTTAGATTCCAATGTACGTTAGTTACTTAACTTTAAATTTTTTCCGCGACCGGTTGCGACACAACCCTGTCATTCACTAGCAGGATTAAAACTAACTTAAAAATTAAACGCAAGTACCAAAATGAGTTAGATTAATTAGATGGGGGTAGTGGGAGGGATGATTTTTGGGGAGGAGGATAGCGGTGGGAGGAGTCAATATTACATGGAAACATAGTTAGTAAAGGATTTGCAAGGCGCTATTATTTTATTAACTAAATTAATTTTCGATTAAATTTTTTTTCTCTATTTCCAGGGTTTCTAAAGCGCAATATTAAAATATGAATTTATATTACAATGTTAAAACTTTGTTTTTTCTTTATTATGTTATTTTTGAAGATAATACCTAGACGCGTTCCACGCCGAAACGCAAATTATATAATATTCCCTCGATAAAAAAAAATCGCAAAGTATGCTCCGAAAATTTTTAAAATTATTCCAAACACGTCTGTTTCTATTATTTTACAAGTTATAGTTGTGAAAAATTCACAATGTTTCTTTAAATGATACTTAAGACGCCTTCCACGAGATTTTTGGTTTATTTTAAACGAGTTGTGTTTTATTAAACATTTTCACAATTTTCGCTTCAATTTTATCATTTAAAATATTAGCGCGCTCTCTCCAACATTCGTAATTACATATCTCTCCATCTTCTTCTTTTTGAGCGGGGAAACGGCGCCTCAACACAGGTGTTGACGGCCTCCGTGGTCCCGAGGCAAGACTCTCGACTCACAATCCGAAGGTCGCGGGTTCGAACCCGGCGTGCGCAAATAAATTTTATTTGATTAATTTGTGTTATTTCACAATTTATTCATTTAAAATAATAAATAGTATATTTGCGGCACGTTCCAGAGTGGAAGATACTATCAGTATCGCCCTGGTATAAGACCACCATTCAGAATTGAAACGTTGCTTGAAATGGCTTAAGCCGTGTTTAGTGACCAGATCTGAATAGCCAGGTACTTCCCCACCGTCCTCTTCCCTATCTCCTTCCCCTCCCCACTACCTTCAGCCACACAACATACCCCGATTGGGGATGCCATAGTCTCACTGGCTCCAGACGGGAGCAGTTGGGACTCTTGTGCGGTTTTAACTGTAAAAAAAAAAAAATTGTGGAATTATAAACAATATAATTATTTTTTCAAAAAGTCTAGCACCATTATTTTCCGATCGACTGGACCAAATTTGCGGGCTCTAAAGCGGAAGGTCTCGGCGGGAAGATCCCGCACATTAAACAGTGTAAAATATGGTCTAAAGCGCGCACACCACACCCCCCCCTTCAGGGCGGTTTCTCGGGGCGCCACTGGTGCGGTTGCCAGGTGGAATAATAATAATAAATAATTGGATTTAGGCACTTGGGTGGTTATTTTCGTCGAAGCAGATCCGGTTGTTTTAGTATCTAGCTGTTTCGATTAGCACTCTAAGGAAGTTCCTGGTTAGGAGAAGCCTTTTACGGGTAAAGTTCTATCAAATAACACCAATATTAATAATACGTATTTGATTAGGTAGGTACCTAACTAATTTGTATAGCGCCGATGTTTTGAAGAATGGCAGCGATTATACGATAGATTTATATGATTTAATTAGCTGGGTTACCCGGCTTCGCTCAGGACAACATTCGAGAGTGTTCTGGAATGTTCCACAATTTATTTTATTTATTTATAGCGGACCCGACAGACGTTGTCCTAGTTGTCCTATACACAACTGTCGAGACAAAATAAATTAAAATAGAATAATATTGAATATTCGATACTGCGATGGTAGCGCAGTATGCCGGATCCAATGTAAAACATTCCAAAATCAACAACACCTTAGAAATAAAAAAAATAATTGAAAGAACGTTTTCCAGTGGACCAAATTGTGAATCTAAACCATTCTCGAATCCCCTTGAACCCACACAAAAAAAATCATCAAAATCGGTCCAGCCGTTTAGGAGGAGTTCAGTGACATACACACGGACAGAAGAAATATATATATTATTAATATACGCCTCTATAGACATTGAAGGTGACCCGGCAGTTAATCCGACAGTTGTGACCCGACGAGTTGATCCGTCGACAGTTGCCCCCCGAAATGATATCTTTTATTGATGTGTATATAAAATTCTCGCGTCATGATGTTTGTTCGAGGTAAACTCCGAAACTACTTAGCCGAATTTGATGAAATTTAGCTTATTGTTTGTAATTTGGTCCAACTTAAAAGACAGGATAGTTTTTATCAATTATTGACCTCAGTATTCATTATTGCCCGGGTGCCCGGGTTCATGGGGTGAGGTTTGTCTAAGTCTTGGAGGCGGATGACCAGGACACACTGAACCCCCGATTCCTACCCACCCCTAAAAACCTTTTCCTTCCCAGAACTCTCCTCCCTTTCCTTTCCTTAAAAACACCCTACACACAGCATCCTCAAGATGACACAATTAAAAGTTCATTAAATGTTTGCTATAGGACAATGCTTCGTAATTATTTGTAAGTTACATAAGTTTCTAACAGATGGCGGTGTGAGTTAATTTATCGACACAACACTTGGTTATATAGATTAGGTAACCATCCGGTAGATGCGTTGTGTTTCGATCTCACGTCACAGCAACGCGTGGCCGGGTCAGCTAGTTTCCTATAAAATTATAATTTTTTGTGCATGACCTGGACATACTGAACCCTAGATTCCTACCCACCCCTCTTACCCTTTTCCTTCCCAGAACTTCCTCTCCTTCTTTCCTTTAAAAGATCTTCTATACAGCATCCCCAAAGATGAAATAGGGCCAGAAGAAAATTGTTTTTCTCACGGCCTCCTTTGTTGAACTAATGTTAAAAAAGTCACAAGGTTAAAGCCATTTCAAGCAACGTTTTAATTATGTATTTAGGCCTCTTAACAGAACGATACTGAGAGAATATACTCGTACCACTCTTGATATTTATGTATTAATTATTTTATTGACGAATTGTCCAGAAAAAATCAGAATTCTCTGTGAAAGAATTTGGACAAAGAAGCTCTGAATTTTCAGTAGTAAAGTTTTATAACAAACTCCCAGATAGTATAAAACGAATTACAATAAAAAATAACGTCATTATGGACATCAAATCTTGACTTACGGAACTATCGGAAAAAGAAATGACTAGCATTTAAAAAAAAGCCATAGAAGTTATTGAAAAAAAACCTTACCCAACCAATGAAGTCGTAACGTAGAGGTCCGAAACCGTTATTCAAAAACCATTCCCCCTCAGCACAGGATCTCGTAGGGAGGAGGACTAAAAAAATAATCTACATCTTTTTTATAATTACATACGTATATACATACTAATGTACCTATCTTCTAAAAATGTAAAAAATGTAATACTAATAAAAATGCAAAAATCAGTCATTTTAAATACATGTAGGATTAAGAAAGATTTTTTAAATATTTGTATTGAGGGATCAGTAGGATTTATCGGTCCAGTTAGGAGTTCTACCGAGCCGAACCCTCTGATATGAAAATATCTGGAGTCGGTGAATTATTTTCCCATATGGTCTCTGGTAGGTTGACATGTTGTTCTTGTATTGTTTTGTATTTATTTTACTTATAAAGGGTTTTCCAATAAGAGGTGTTATTTTGAATAGCCCGCTCATTTCGGTAGATGTCACTTTTAAAGCTGTGATTTTTTAACATTTGACAAGTAGAAACTACGCCATAAAAATGCCATTTTTTAATATAAATGATCGGATGTTTATTTCATTATAAAGAGGAAGGTATGCCGTTAATAGTGGAAAATAACATCAGGCTAATGACCACCACGACCACGCTTACAGGACCATTACCTTTTCACGAAATTTTCCATAACCAAATCGCAAAGTGGTTGCCCTATGTCCTCGATAGCCTCACGAATTCCATCTTTGAGGTCTTGAATCGACGCTGGGCTGTTGGCGTAGACCTTCTCTTTCACCTGGCTGTGTGTTAAATCACAAGATCTCGGTGGCCAATTGTGATCACCTCTTCGAGAGATAACACGGTCCGGAAACTTTTCCCGTAAAAGATCAATGGTTTCGTTGCTTGTGTGGCACGTAGCGCCGTCTTGTTGAAAGTAAACGTTCAAAATAACACCTCTTATTGGAAAACCCTTTATAGTACACTTGCATAGCGTGGATTGACTAGATGATCATTTGTGGAAAAGTGTGTGGAATGGTTAAGTTTTTCCTGTGGGAAAGATTTAATCCGGAAATAAAGTAAAAAAATCGATACATGAATAGAGCCATAAAAAAAGTTGGACAAAGATGTACCTACACGAAGAAAATAAAGTCATTTTCCGATCAAAATCTAAGATTATGGATTATGAGAATTTGTAATCATATTTCTCTTGTCAGTCGGAAGAATTCACAGTTTTCTCAAGTTCAGGGGTCATTTTCCGAGCGGAATAAAAAACCAGTGTGCTTTAGACCACACGACTGAAGTAAAACTTCTTAATGCTTCGTTCGCCTCGTCCGATCACACTTTTTGTAACGCTTTCGTCATGCATTCACCAGCTTACTCTCAAGTCAGGCGTGCATCGTTCGCCTCGCCCGATCACACTTTTCGTAACGCTCTCGTCACGCATTCACCAGCTTACTCCCCAAGTCAAGCGTGCGTAAAGAAGTTTTACTTAAAAAATTCGGACAATTCGCTATGACGTTTATTGGTTCGAATATAAATCAACAATATTATAACTGCCTGCCTTAGATCTAGTACGAACGCACATCAGGTTAAATATATTAAGCTTACAATGGTCTTGGCAATATTATCGATTCAAAATCAAATTTTCTTTCTCACATTAATACAGTCACTAACAAAGGATTAAAAATTGTTGGTTTCGTTCTCCATAATGGCAGAGGCTTTCAAAATATTTCAACATTAAAAATATTATATTCTTTCTAGTTTGAAGTCACATCGAATATAACCCTCCTATTTGGTCCCCTCACTTTAAAATACACTTATATTTCATTGAAAAGTTTCAGCACAATTTCCTGAGGTATAATTACAACTACTTGATGAAAGAATTAAAATTATTGAAATTCTCAGATAGAAGACTTATTTCGAATTGACTGTTATCAAAATGATAATGGTACCTAGTATAGACACTATTGACAGCCCTGATATATGAAGCTTTATATCTACCATGTATGTACCAAAAAGAACTACTCGACCTAAAATTCTTTTTAATTGCAACAATACCAGGACCGAGTCATTTAGATACTCGCTTGAAACTAGATTACATGCAGTTGGCAATACTTTCTCAGAATTAGTAGAAGTGTTCAACTGCGTGGAATTTAGTTAGAAACAGGTTATAATAACATACCTCAATAATAATGATCCACCTCAGCATAATACCTACCATTCTACTGCCTGAGTTATATATAATTTAATTAGCATATTTTACTTTATGTTTACCGTTTCACAATATTATTATGTATATCACACGTTCGTAAAAGCCCGTATAGGCGTATATTAATATAAATTTAAAGCAACCTAACTTTTTCCCCATATTTCACGGTAGTTTTGTAAGCCAATTCCTAAAGCTGCGTTTTCCCGCGCGCGGTGGCCATTTTACGGAATCGTTTCGACAAAATGGCGCCGGCAGTGCCAACCTAACGAGTCCCTGAGGCAAGATGGCGGGCGGGCGGATGGTAAATGGCCAACGGTGGATGTAACCATTTACGCAGACAGCTCGGTAATACGAAACACGGGACAATTGCCATTTACGGCTGATGGTGGGTGCTTAAGATGAAGCCATGCGACGTATTGCAAAATCATACAAAATCGTGTATTTTTGTTTTGAAAATTTAATCGCTTGGAAGTATTATATATGCTTCAATTAAATACTGCGTGTAGAACGTATCTTGGCCCTTAAAAATATCGGTCATTTTTTTTATAAGTCTTTTAATAAGCCTAGAAAAAAATAAAGTATTAGGTCTATAAAAAAACACTTTCAAGTGCAAACTCTCCTACTTATAAACCCTTTTTCGGATTTAGTTTTATTGCATAATGTGGCAAATTTAGTTTCTTTTATGATAATCGCGAAAAAAATTGATATTTATGCATGAACTTCACGAAATAAAATAAAATGTGCATTTTCGCGTTGTTATTTTTGACGTCAATCAAGACTGCCGGCATTCGACAAAAATGTTATTTCAAAGTGAACCTTATGCCATGGACATAAGGACCACACAATCGTCACCGCCTTTTTGTCGCATTCTCCACCCAACCGTTGTGGTGGACAGACCTGTCTTCGACTTAGTGACTCTCTGCGCCGTAAAATGTTATTCGAGTTTACGTACAATCGATTTTTAAATTTCCTAATTATATATGTAGATGTTTGAATGAACCGGTTAACCACTTTATAATTTACTTTATTTATATAATAATACTCGTATTTGAAAAAAATATATATAATTCTGTTGCCAAATGTCGTTTGAAGTAGGCAATAACTTTGCCTATGATTTGACATTTACAATTTTAAATCTGGCGCGCTTTTGAGTATTAAACAGTGACAACAGTACCGCACAGTGAGCAAATTTCAATACATGGTTAACAATTTAATATTAATAAATTCGTTTCATTTTCCGTATAAAACGACTTCCTTGAAGTACTCGATTCACATTTTGAATAAGTTATATTATTTTTATTTAAAAAAACGCGATTTTTAAAATTCCGCCGCAACATTGATGAACTTAATTATTTTTACCTTGATAACACTGGCATAAATCTAACTATGCACATCAAATCTCCGTAGAAGAGAAACTTATTAACTTTAATTAATTAACTTTTATTGCCAAGTTCTTACTTTCGGGGAATGATTAAATATATTTTTTTGTGTATTAATACCTAAATTACAGTCCGAAGCTTTCCCGTTCAGTTGTTAACCGCCAAGCTGTTGGTGAATATTTTTGTTGAAAATTGTTATTTCCAATATTTTTATTTTTAAATAAATGCAAATTGTCCAGAAGAATTTAAACAATCTAATTTATTAGCAGTTCAAATATAATTGTAGGCCTCCTGGTCAAATGTATTTGACGGCCTCCGTGTTTGAGGGGAAAGGCTCTCGTCTAGCGATCCGATGGTTGCGGGTTCAAATAATTAAATATAATATATTATGGTATATTTATGGCATGTTCCGGAATGGAAGATACTCCCAGTATCGCCCTGGTGTAAGACCAATATTCGAAATTGATACGTTGCTTAGTGACCAGATCTGAATAGTGAGGTACTTCCCCACCTTCCTCTTCCCAATCTCTTTCTCTTCCTCGCTACCTTCAGCCTCACAACATACCCCAATTGGGGATGCCATAGTCTCACCGACTCCAAATAGCAGAAGTTGAGACTATTGTGCAGGCGCGGCTGGCGCAAACGTTCAATGGTGCGCTGAACCGCCAACAAAATTGAACAACAATTTACCTTATTTCGGCTCGTTGTATTTCTATGTAATGTGTTTAATTATAAAATTGAGCACAATCTTTAAATATAATCACAATTAATTACCTATCTAACAATGTTTTGCGGCCAAATAAACGCAGTGTTCCCGCCCGCCCGCCCCCTAATACGGCGGCTAGGAACGAGGAACCGAGGAACAGAGGTAGGTACATACCAATCCGCGCGCCAGAACAAAGCGCCCCGTAGCTTGAATGAAGCTCGTAGTAAAAAATCCCAAAACGTCGAAATATGTCATACTAAACCAGTCATGGGCAAAGTACGGCCCGCGGGCCAAGTCCGGCCCTTCAGGCTAGTCAATCCAGCCCGCGACATTGTTTTGAATAACCCTACCACAATTTACCAATTGACGAGTTTTCGGACGAGTTTGGGATTTAAAAGACGACTCTTTCATGGAAGAAAAAGGAATGGACGAATGTGAACATATGGAAGATATTGTATGGCTTTCAGACTTTGCATTTTTACAGATCTCAGATACATCAATAAATTTAAACTTAAACTCCAAGGAAGAAATCAATTAATCAGTGATATTTGGGATCATATCATGTATTTCAAAATGCAATTGAATCTATTTTCCAAACAACTAGTCAAGAAAGACTTTACTCATTTTCCAAGACTAAAAACTATTGCAGTTAGGGAGGACCAACTTAAGAACTATGAGAAAAGCGTGAAATGTCTTCAGGAAGAATTTGAACGAAGATTCCAAGACTTCAAAGTTATAGAACAGGACCTGGACATTTTTAGCACGCCATTTAATATAGATTGTGAATCAGTCAAACCAGAATTGCAGCTCGAACTGATTGAGTTGCAATGTAACACTGAATTGAAGCAACTGTTTCTCAACGTATCCAAAATTGAGTTCTACAAGGCCCTGTCAAAATCAAGTTTCCCAAACCTGAAATTTCACGCTCAGAAGATAATTGCGATGTTTGCATCTTCCTACATCTGTGAACAGGTGTTTTTTACTATGAAGCTTCGCAAAAACAGCGTTAGAAACCGATTGACTGACCACCACTGCGAATCAGCTCATCCCAGTTTCTACCAGATTATGAAAAACTTTTAGAAGCTCAGTCACAGTTTCATCTGTCACATACGCCTTCATACTCTTCGAAAGAATAATTAATTTTTGTTACTTTTTGCCTTTGTAGCATATAACATACTTAATATTATGTTTGATGTAAAAATTAAAAAATAAAGTATATCACTTTTAAAAAATTATTTTATTAAATTGTTTTCCGGCCCGCCTAGATAATTTTTTGATTTATCTGGCCATTTCGTTAAAAAGTTTGCCCATCTCTGTACTAAACGTATCTAAAAAACGACTAACCGCGCGCCGCACGTCCACCCGGAGATCTTCGGGATTCTTCGGAAATATTCCGAAACTTTGGTTCTAGCGAAAGTAGGGTTTGAACAAGATAATATTAAGTAATAATATTTCTCTTCTAAAACGCAACCATTAGTCAAAGGGTCAGTTATGCGTTCCCACGATTTTATCTTGTTCGAGCCCTTGGGATATACCTTTTTGAGATTATTATTTGTTTGTTTGACAGTTGAAAATGACCTTTTATTTGTGTGCGTTTTTTGTCACCTATTGCGAACTTTATAGGTCGTCAGTAACAGACAGTAAATACCTGCGACCGCTGGCGATCTACTCCGCTAAGTGAAATGTTTCTTGTGTGTTAATTATTGCGTTTTTAATATTATTGGAAGGTGGAGTCTTTTATTTTTATTTTATTATTTATTTATTTATGTCTATTCTTGAATACACAATTTTACAATTGATTACAGAGGTTTACAAAGGAGTACAAAAAAAACGTTAATTTTCAGTAGCAGTAAGCAAAAAGATTTTTTTTTTTTTTTAAGTATTATGTTGGGTGTAAGGTAGGTTTGAGAAGGTAAAACTGTGTGTGGGTAATATTGTATGTTTCGTGAACACCTCACTAGGAGAACCTGTGCTGAGGTGTTGAGGTGCTTATGATTAAGTGTGACAAGTATTTATGTGTGTTGTAGAAAATTAGTTATTTAATTATTATTATTTTTTTTTTTATACATTTTATTATCGCATACACTGATTATTTAGAATGAAAAAATATGTATAAAATACAAATCCATATATACACATCTATGCACATGTTTATATTTATAGACATACATACATATAAAGTTGCACACACCTACACATATTTATTAATTAAAATAACTGTAAATTGCATGTTAATAACTACCTAAAAAATTATATTTAAAAAAAAAATTTAAAAATTCAAAATTATTAAACATTTTTGATTAATAAACTATACAAATCTTAAGTACGTTCAAATGTTTTATAAACCTAGTCTATTCCGTGCGAAGGAGAGCGGTTCATCTTGGTTCATGGGTTTAAAAAACAATCTTTTCTGCCTCCTGTAAAATTTGATAAATGAAAGTTACTTGTTCTACAAATTAGGCCCATGATTTGTTAATTTTACCGTGTATTTTGATAATCATAAATAAGTATTCAATATAATTATAATGTTCATATTTTTCACAAATTTTACCACAGTGTATTGGAGGGCGGAACTCGGGATTTATGAGCCTGATGCCCCTTGTCTATTATTGGTTGTCAAGTTTTCTCAAGTATTTTATAATCCCTCGCAAAACAGACGATTTCGAATTTTTCAAGGACTATGGGATCACCTTAACGAGGTATGCAGGATTCTATGGAGGTACTTAGACATCTACTTGTTCCCTTTTACGAGTAGGAACCCAAACAATCAGAAAAATACTAAGGACGGGTTGTTTCAAAAAATTTGATGGATTCATCAAATATTTGAAGTTGATTTTCACGTTCTGTGTAAGTTCTATTCAAGTTCTGTGATTATTTCAGTTTTGTGAAGCAACTATCCTATAACGATGTAATAACAGAACTTGAATAGAACTTACACAGAACGTGAAAATCAACTTCAAATATTTGATGAATCCATCAAATTTTTTGATACAACCCATCCTAAGTACTTACCAACCCACACCTTTTTATTTACTTTTACACATTCAGAATGTTGTTCATTGTGCTCTTTTATAATTAAAAAAAAAAAGATTTTAAATAAATAAAATGACAAACTTTGTTTTCACTGCCGTTTAATAAAAATACTCAACTTGTTTCAAAATTAATTGTTTCTTCATCAGGACACAAAGTGAACCAACTTAATACAAACAAATAAATATAAGAATAGACAAATAAGTACCTACTTATAGACAAAAAATGATGACTATGACAAGTTTGTTATTCGATTTTAGAAAATATATAAATTTTTTTTTATTGAAAATGAAAAGAAAATCAATACAAATCTTTGTGCTGTATGCAAGAAATGCTTCTTATGAGTTGACATTCCTATTTATAGCAAGGTATGGAGGATTCTATGTTGGTTTACATTACATTCTATTTTTACAAGTAGAAACATAAAAATTAGAAATTAGAACAAAGAAAGATATTGTATAATTATTAAATGGTAATGGAGTCGAATTTCAAATATTTTGCGATTGTTTACTTGAATCTTTATTTCTTTAAACACAGCAAACTTATTTTGTGAAATCGTCGGTAAATTGCGCATTAATTGAATAGCCGCTAATTAGAAAAAAATAGTTGAAAGTAAGTACTTGTGTACCGTTGTGGTCTTTCGTTGAAACACGTGCATTTCTGAACAAAGGTTCACCATCGAACACCGAACACGCCGATGATATAAAAAGAAAAAGAACGAAGCGATTATTCGCGCGCGCTTTGAGTCGGATAAACCATAGAAAGAGAAGAGATAAACCTCTGCGTATTCGAAATTCCGGCCAATGGGAGGGCCGATACAAAACTCCCGCCATTTTGGGGTGGTAATTCAAGAACGTGTGTGGGAACGAATAAAAGGATATTGAGGTTGGCGGGAAATTGCGGCATGACGCGTCAACCGGAATTTTCACATTTCGATTATACGTAAATTAAACTTCAAATCGTTATTTTGCTTGGAGAGGGTTCTAACTTCCTTTAAATACTTTGTTCCGACGGTTCCACGACAACTTAGAGTCATGCAATTTCAACACCTCTTTGAAAAGTCAATCAAAGTTAAGAAAAAAAAGAAAAATAGCCTGTAACCTAACGTTACCCTTTTAACCATTTTTTTAATATATTTCTTTCATCACTTTTAATGACTTTTCTAAGGAAGTGTTGTATGCTTATGAATTGTCCGGTCACCGTTCTGACATGAGGTGTCTAAGTTTGTACCATTTCTTTTAATCTATTTACCGATTTCTGATTTTGAGATTGAATCTTGTGAAAAGTATTTTCATTTAACATATTTTTAAGGAACTTATTTAAATAGGACGGATATTACCATTTTAGAACACACCTAAACGTGCAGATAGAACCATACGGAAGCACCAGGGCATGATAATTTATTGCTTAAAACTAGCTTAAAACATTGCTTAAAACTTAAAGCTCTAACTATATTTCCCTAAAGCCATTCCAATATAGGTGAACGTTCTAATTAAATATTTTATTTAACCCTTCAGATCTCGGCCAAATTTTGCGAGAGGATTAAAATATTTCCGCTTTGCCATAAAATTAAATTGAATGAGAGGTGTTAAAATATGCTTTCAAGTTATAGAAATCGGAAAAACACATTTTTTTATTTATAAAAATATTGGACGCGAGCAACAAAAAATGGCTCACCTCACCTAGCTAAAATTACTAAAATTACTGAAAACGAAAAAAAACAAAAATACAAGTGTGCAGTTCACACGCGGTAGAAGTGAAACCTTCAGAAAACTAATATAGACAAAAGTGTTAAGAAGTAGGAGTGGAGGTAAGTAGGAGTGGAGTGTTAAGAAGTAGAAGTAGAGGCTAAGAAGTAGGTACCTACCGCGCAAGGAGGAGACCGATTATTCTATCTCATTCTCTTGCAGGCTAAATCCTACGAAGCCGAATGAGCCCCCCCCCCCTAGTTGATGTAATTTTACAAGCTTTTTATTCGGTTCACACGGGCCTCTGGTCCTGGGGGGGCCTCCATGTTCCCTTGATCAAATCCTAAACAAGACTTTAAGAGGGAAATAACCAGATACAACCGGAAATATGTCATTTTAAAATCAAATTTTAAACGTTATGACCTCTTTTCCACAAAAAAAAAAATAAAATGATTTCGAAAGACTGTTCTTTTTAACTAGTAATTTTTTTTTTAAATTTTGAGAAAATACGTTCATTTTATTACAATAAGGTTTTACCGTAGGTCGTTGGCAGATTTGTTAAATTTACAATCAAAATTTTGTATTAGACAACATACATTTCAAATCATATAATCAATCATGCAGTAAAATAAATCAATAAATTATTCCGAAAAGCAACTTTACAGAATTTTATTTTATTTCAAATAAAATCTTTAAAAAAATGATCCGCGCCTTTGTTTTGTGACAAAAATGCTTCAGTTTGTCTGTTTATTTACGGTCTTACAAACTAATATATTTAAAAAAATTACATTCTTATTTTGCTTAGACATTATTGAAAAATTTTAAATACTTATGATCAAAAAATAATTACAAAAAGTACATAACTTTAATAGTTTTATCATCACGTGTTTAAGCATTTTCGATTGTAGGTATTTATCGAAGTTGTTGAATGAAATAAAATCGATATTGAGATATTATGTTAAAATGCTGGTATGGAGAATAATTAATCTTTCTCATCGAAACCGCCCTGTACAGTTACAAAGGTACCATCGCAAGACCACCTTTCAACGAAATTTAAATTCTTATCCGTTGATTAATGCCCCTTAAGGCACCAGGACACTGTAAAAAAATATAATTTCATTTTCTGAAAGATTCATTTGTCAACAATGCTCTCACCAAATATTTTAAGAAAATTGACGGAGATGCAGCATTTTATATGAAACCGTTTAAAAAAAATTTTATGTTGAATTATCCTTCAGCAAAACTTGAACGCGTTTACATCGAATCTACGTTTTTCAACAAGTTTGACAACATATTAGAAAAACTATACATCCGATTTGCATGCACCATGCACCAAGTCTTAAACTTTTCAAAAATACAGTCACTATGGCCAGGGCCGTATTATCCAAAAGGCAATGTAGGAAACTGACTAGGGGCCCCTAGGGTAACGGGCCGCAACATGTTTAATCCGGCCCTGCCGCATCGGCTAGGGGCCCCTGTGGTAATGAGGCCCCGACACGTGCATTGGCTAGGGGCCCCGACCTGTTTAATCCGGCCTGGCGCATCGGCTAGGGGCCCCTATGGTAATGCAGCCCCGAGACGTGCATTGCCTAGGGGCCCCGACATGTTTAATCCGGCCCTGCCGCATCGGCTAGGGGTAAAGGGGCCCCGAGAGGTGCATTGCCGAGGGGCCCGACATGTTAAATCCATCCCTGACTATGAAACCACATAGGGATTGTTTTATTTATTTATTTCTACGTTGAAAATTTCCATAAAAAATCGAAAATTAAATTCGGTCCGCCATTTTTTTTTAGATATCGATATTCCCCTACATGGTGCCATAGACACTGGATTTTCGAACAGTTTAAGAATTGGTGCATTCAAATTGGATGTATAGTTTGTTTAATATGTTGTCAACCATGTTGAAAAACGTGTTAAAAAAGTTTAGAGATAAACGCCTTCAAAATTTTGCTGAAGGATAATTGTAATTTCATAATCGAGATTTATTTAATTATATTTATTTATTTATACTGGGTTTTACAGATGTTCGCACTCACGTGAGAACAATGCCGTTATAAAAACTCAGTTATTACACAATTACAAAAATCTAGAATTACATACGATTCAGTACAGATACGTACAATTAGAAAAACAAAAAAATCACAAATAAAAATACAGAATTATATACAAGCTCACTCAAGTAACACATTACTATGAGTGGCAAGATACATAAGAAATACACGAGGAATGCACAGAAACACAATTGACGCAATACAATTAGTTAGTATTTTTTAACAGCGCCAGAACTTTTTTTTGAATCCGTACAAATTATCGACGAAAATATCCACTTCAGCACCCTCTACTTTGTTATATAGTCGACACATATGGGTCAGAGGGCTAAAGTAGGCGATATATTATTTTTTAAATATATTCATGTGAAAAATGTTATGGCGTCGTAAGGCGGCGCTCTTCGGCTGAAAAAGAAGAAGATATGTAATTACGAATGTTGAACAGAGCGTGCTAATATGTTAAGTGATAAAATAGCAGCGAAAATTGCGAAAAAGCTTAATAAAACATGACTCGTTTAAAATAGAGCAAAAATCTCGTGGAACGTATCTTAAGTATCATTTAAAGAAACATTGCGAATTTTTTCACAAATATAACTTGTAAAATAATAGAAATAGACTTGTTTTAAATAATTTTCGGAGCATACTTTGCGATTTTTTTCTATCGAGGGAATTTAAAATAATTTGCGTTTCGGCGTGGAACGTATCTAGATATTATCTTCAAAAATAACATATATATTTTTAAGAGCTTAAAAACTTCAAATGTTCAAGGGAGATATGTAAGAAATCGGTCGAATTCGAATAGCGGAGGCTAAAATAATGGGAATTGAGGACATGTATTTCAATACTGCTAAGACATAATGAAGTATCAAGATGGCCGTGAATAATTTTATGTAAACATATTAGATCAGTAAAGATGGCTCACTTTTGACAAAATGCCTGCAATGGTAAAAAGTTTGTTGGCCGAACCGAAATTGGAATCGTTCTGCCGACAAAGAAATATCCTTAGATTAACATTTTTTTTTCAATATGGCTAATCAAAATGGCTGTCTGTCCCGCCTGTTTTTTGTAAATCCCCAGTTTCGGGAAATAACAGGCTGCGTAAAACGCATTACTGTATCTCGGCGCGATGGCGTGATGGTGCCCGGGGGACACACACGAAATGTTTTCCCGACATTATTCCGCGCACATCCACTTGGTACCTACCTACCTACTACCTATCAACTCCCACCTACCTACCTGCTACCTACTCACTTCTCGGGTACCTATCTTTTAGCGCGCTAGCAGATTGCTACCGGGTGGCGTATTTAAAAAGCCTAATAATCCACTGTTTCAGTCACGGTGAGAACTGTAATAGAGAACCTTAGAACCTAGTTGTTTGTGTAAAATCATTTACAAAGTCTTAGGGGTTATATACAGTTAGGAGGCCCAAAAAAGCGATTTTTCAAGATTTTTTTCTGAGAGTACCTTTATATTTATTAATGTAAAAATTTGTACGCGTATTATTGTAACTTTTAACCGTTTTAAAACATTTTTGTATTTGTAAAAATAATAATTTTGAAAGCTGCTGTAGCTGATCTCCAGAAGCTCCTCTAAAAAAGGCATCTTGCGGTGACCACCATATCTCTAGACTGGATAATTTAAAATGAAAAAACCAAACGGAACACGTTAAAATAATGTATACTCTTCTAATTAATCGAAGGACAGAGCAAAATAATTTTTTTTGACAAAATGGCGGCGTCTCAAAAAAAAAATCGATTCTTGACCAAAATTTTGGCCTTAAATTGTTTATAAAAAATAATATTTATCCGTGAGAACTGACCTTCGATTAATAACTAAAAAAATACTTAAGAAGCTTGAGTTAAAATTTGAGACTGATCGGTTCAGGGTTCCGAGACATCTTGGTCACCGACTTTAAAAACACAGTTTTGAGAAAAATGGGTTTAAAGTTTGCCTCCTACATTCAAATGCTCTGAAACGTCTTTACAAATATGCGTGTAATTTCGAAAATAATCGCATCGCAATTAAATATATGTACATTACGAAAATAAATAATCTTGAAAATTCTAACTGTATAACCCCTTTTCCATTCTAGTTGTGGTGATGGCTGTAATAGCTAGTGGTAGGATTGGTTATGTTTTTAGGTTTTCACGGCCAAAAAGTATTTTTGTTATTATTTTTGGGGTGTTATGTCGTGTTTCGCTACCTCCTTCTTTAGCCAACGTTTCGGACAGCGTTACAGTGTCCATCATCAGGGCAGATGAGCAAATGCTATTGGTGAGTGCTTACTTATGTGTGTCGAAGCGGTACCGTGCTGCCAGCTCCATTTTTCTACGAGCGGGTGTTAGAAAACATTCAGCAAAAAAAAAAAAAAGTGATAGGATTTTTTGTGAAAATATTTCAGTCGTGGTGACTGTAATATTGGTTTTGTTATTAAAAATCATTTACAGAGCCAGCACCATTTCAGTGATGACGACTGGATAACCAATATTTTTGCCTTAGGTCACCTCAATTGCTTAGCTACGTTTGGGGACTTAGCAGAGTTGCCCGACTTCATGGGGTGAGATTTGTCAATGTCTTGTTGACGGATACGTCTATCCACCAGCTGCGTGGCAGGCCGGATCGGGAGAGGCCGGATGAGGAAAGCCCGTAAAAAACATTAACTCATTTCTTACGCATTGTTTATTGCAATAACAAGGAAATTTAAAATTGATTTCACGAAACCAAGCGAAGCACAGTCTAGGGACGACTATTCTCCACCGCAGACGGGGCGGAACTGATACAAAATGGGTAAGACAAGTGCATAATTCTTACGTCGATGGCATAAGGTTCAAACATCTAAATTCGCCGAGTGCCGACCGTCTTGATCGATGTCAAAAATAACAACGCCAAAATGCACATTTTATCTGATTTTGTGAATTTCAGGCATACATATATATTTTGTCACATTATACAATAAAACCACACCCGAAAAGGGGTCTATAAATAGGAGAATTCGCACTTGAAAAACTTTTTTTTTTTTGGCTTATAAAAAGACTTGATTGATATATTTTAAGGCCAAGATGTGTTCTTCTCGCAGTATTTTATTGAAACATCTATAATACTTCTCAGCGATCAAATTTTTAAAACAAAAACTCATGATTTTGATGGTTTTGCATTATTTCGCATGGCTTCATCTTAATGAAATTCCACTACGAATGGAATGGAAATGTTACTGTAATAGTATGTAGGTACTTCACAATTCGTAGATGCAGAACTTTTCCACAGTTTCCAGTGAAAAGCGCTTAAAAGCTGAGTGCTTATTAGCCACGCTTAGCGGAAAGTGGAATTGTAGCTCCAGACCATATATAACCCAGCACTTCCCACTACCCACAGGTAACTACTGTGGAACTGTGGAATCCGCGCTGTGAGTATTCGCTCGACTGGAGCTATTTTTCCACTCTCTCAGCGAGTCTCCAAATTGCAGACTTAACTTTTATTTAGTGGGTGACTGAAAAGACAAGGAAAAACCATTTTTAAAAACTATGAAAAATTTACGAAAAAGAAACGATAACATAATTTTTTTTATTAGTCTCGTTAATATACGTAGGTATATTACAAATAAATTTCATACAGTAATTAATTACATAATAATTGTATTTGATGTACCCCCGCAAGGCTTGTGTGTATGGGGGATGTGTTATCATTAGACAACGGATTATATGCAATAACAAATTACCAAAATATGCATGCAAATATGCACTAAAAAAGGTCGAAATATGCACTAAAAAGCCGCGATATGCCCAAAATATGCACAAGGAAAAATCAAAAAACCATTTTTTTATATATTTTAATTAAAGACGGTACTTAAAAAGCGAAATATTCTTAAAATGATGCATAATTTTAGTGACAATATACAATTAAGTATTTTTCCAAATTTTCGAGCGCAAATTTGTGACGTTGTCACGCAGTACATCAATTTGTACGCCGAAAACGACCTCTCTACGTCAACTGATGTCATTGGACAAAATTTAAAATTTGGCACCATTTAGGAGATACCTGTTCAGGCAGGGTATGGACCTGTGCCGTTGATGTAGGCATTATGTTCTGCATGTTTTCAAGACTCGGGTTCTTAAAATAATAATTTAAAATAGCGTCTAACTTTTTACGAATCTTTTCTGATATTGGATTAGGAAGGGCGTTGGCGAATTCAGTCATTGTTTTCAGTATTTCTATCGATTTAAATAGAGGAAGGTTTTTTGTTTTCAATTTTTTTTTATGGCATGTGGTAACTTGTGAAAACGTGTTGAGATGAGGAAAATATTCTGTTTAATGGATGCGTCTTCAAACACTAGCTTGCTTGACCGAATTGCAATGGCCCCAGAACTCAAATCGACCAACTACTTGTTTTACAGCCTCAAAATTTTCAGCATAGAATAGCATCGTCTTTAGCCAAGTACCCCAACAAGTTATTGTAGGTTCTGGGGGCAATGCTAGATTTGGCAATTTCTCTTCTTTGTAAGACTGCACACGCGACGGTGCTTTTAAAAACACTTTTTTGTAGAGGAAATTAATTTGTCAACTTTCTCATAATCTTGCCTTATCTCTTCTGCAAGGCGATGAAACCCGTGAGCTAAGCAGGTAACGTGCCGTAAATTTGGAAAAAGTTTGCAGGGCTTGGCCAGCTTTCACCATGTATGGCGCAGCATCAGAAACAAATATGTACCTCCCGCCGCTATTAAACGAAATATGCACGATTTGGGAAAAAGGCTAAAATATGCAATAACGCCGTAATTAGAGAGATATATGCATTTGCAAATGCAAATATGCAAATGACGCAAACTTATTTTTTTATTGTACTCACAAATAATTGCCCAAGTTGCATCTAAAATCGTGAAACATTAAAATCCTTAATGGCCTACATCTTAAAATTTAAAGCAAAAATAAATAAAGTAGCTCACATCATACTAGATATTTGATAAATCTTTTGATTACAAAAATAATTTTTCAGTTTGGTTGGGTATTTTGATCTCAAATCCAAATTTAAGATTTGTAAGAAACTGGCCGAAAATGGGCCGCGCATACGTTCCTCTTAAAGTGACAACACAAAAATCATCTGGGGGTCTAAATATAAAGGATTAGATTAATATAGTCTAAAAATAGTACAAAAAACGGAACATAATAATTACAATTCTGGTCCTGTACATGATTACTGCGTTTCCCCCACTTCCAACATAATAATTACAATTCTGGTCCTGTACATGATTACTGCGTTTCCCCCACTTCCAACATAATAATTACAATTCTGGTCCTGTACATGATTACTGCGTTTCCCCCACTTCCAACATAATAATTACAATTCTGGTCCTGTACATGATTACTGCGTTTCCCCCACTTCCAACATAATAATTACAATTCTGGTCCTGTACATGATTACTGCGTTTCCCCCACTTCCAAGATGACGGTTTTTGCCACGCGTAAAAAAGCTCCATTTATTTCCCTTACAGGGCGTAAAGTTGTATGTTTTATTGCCATAGTGTGGACACTTTGTTGTTTCCTATAGAGATTTATATCCCCTCTGTATCTACTACGTAACTACACTGGGAGCTCGTCTTTCTACCACTACTTTATTTCAACGGAGAAAGAACTTCAGAGATTTTGTTATTCAGTAACATTAATTTATTTAAATATTAGCTAGTACCCAGCATGCGTTGCAATGCCATTTAATAAAGAAATTGTTTCTCCCTGCGTGTCCTTCCCCATTCGTCCCAATCCCTTTCCGCCTCCCCTTCCTCTCCTGCGTCCCCTTCCCTTTTCGCGTTCCCTCTCCACCTCCTCCACCTTCCCACTCCCCACTCCACTCCCCCCTTCCCCCTTCCCCCGTTCCGCGAACCCCCCTCCCGAGTTCCCCCCAGTTTCCTCTCCCCCCTTCCAGCATCCCCTCCCCCACTCCCGCAAACCCCCTACCCGAGTACCCTTGTATTTTTAGTGCAGACGTCACTACTCTCCATAATTCTTAGAACACTTACTGTTCTTCAGCTCCGAAATCCGAACTCGAAAATGGCGGACGTCGAACAGCTGATTCGGCGCTGTATCTTTTCAGTTGCCTACATATAATCAGAATCAGCGTTTATTATTATTACTATATGAACATATTTTTTTAAAGCCATAATATTTTTCACTGGAGTTCCTTATTGTAGATACTTTTGCTAATAATTGTGTAGATAAAGTGGATTATCCATCTCATTACTGTCCTGTGTCTTCTTTAAACTCCTACAACAATTCCAGCATTCTCCCACTTTTCAACGTCTCTTGTCTAGTTTTATTTTCCGCGAGCGGAGCAGCCATTGTATCGACATTTTTCTTCGATTTTCTACAACACCCACTTTTATAACAATGTGTCTCATTGTGCCTCGTCCCTCCATTCTTCCACTCCTCCATTGGCCGACAGCTTTCAGAATGCTTGGATCTTATAAGTTTCATTGTAAGATTTCTATATTAATTTTATTTAATTTGATATATCGATCGTCCACTTGCTAAGTCAGACATCTCCAAGTACTAAGTTTTGAGATAAAGAGTAAAGCAATATTCGATTATTCTCACATTAAATCAAGCATTATTTACAACTGTCTGTGTTTTACATAATAAATATGCTAATTTAATTTAGTTGTCCGTAAAATAAGGTCTCCAAGGTGCTGAGGTCGCGAGGAATAATTTTACGTGAGGTCTAGCAACACTGGCTTGTAGCCTGGTTCACCTACGTCAAATTCCAACCATGCTGCACTCTCTGCGACACTTAGTCTCGGCGTGGCAGCCGTTCGCGATGGAGCTTACAATCGCCCGCCAGGTGTGAGTTATGCTCTGTAATTCATTGTTTAACTTTGCTTCAGCGAATCTGAATGAAGCCACTGACGGCATTGTGGGGATTTGGCAAGGGTAAACCAGGCTACATGCCAATGTTGCCGGATTGCGCGTAAAATCGATCCTCGCGACCACCTTGGAGACTATATTTTACGGACAGCCCTCGTATAACGGTCCGGTGTATTGATATGACATTTTGAAATATCCTACTAGTGACCTATAAATCGACGTTATTGACAGCCTTGCGTCTGTACGATTGAAATTTAAGAACCCGACTTAGAATACATCTCTGATGCCCCGCCTTCTCTGACACAAAGCTGCCCGCAGGGCCTAGCACAAAAACCGGAGCGAGTTTTTAACTGCTGGTTTGGTTTAATTCACTATAAGTTTTTTTTGCAATATAATTGATTTGGTGGTGTTTATGAGTAATTGAGTATTGTACCTGAAAGAGGGTACACTTTTACATATAAATGTACACTCAATTCAAATTTCGATTTTTCGGAGATGTCTGACTAATCAACTGGAAGATCAATTCAAATTTCGATTTTTCGGAGATGTCTGACTAATGGAAGATCGATATATTTGCGTTAAATGGTTCTCATTAAAAGCACTTATGGGCATTTTACACGATGATTTTTTTCGGTAACCGAACAACTCAGAATCAAGCAACTTTTACACCTCCTTTGGAAAGTCATTAAAAGTGATGAAAAAAAATGGATAGGTTACGTTAGGTTAGCTTATGAGTTACTTTTAGTTTTAATTTTATTTTTATAACTTTAAATGACTTTTCTAAGTGGCATTGAAAATGCACGAGTCTGAATTAGCTAGATACTTCCCCACATTCTTCCTCCCAATCTCTTCCCCCCCCACTACCTTCAGCCTCAAATCATACCAAAATTGGGAACGCCATAGTCTCACTGCCTCCAGGCGGTTGGGAGCAGCTGAGACTTTCACATTAAAGAGAAATCAATGAAATAGATCGTAGAGTGGAATCACACCTCAAGAATCATGTATTTTTTATTATTACATATACCGTAATGTTAATTATAATCAATCGAAGTTATATTGTTTAATAATTAATATTACAATACGAAATAAAAGTTAGTAGCCATTACGTTGGTAGCCACTATGCTATCTATTTCCCAAGAAGCTAACCTCGATTCATTTCAGTTGTTTTCAAGATGGCAGCACTGAGCGCTGAAGAATAAAACTTTACTTTCCCGCCAACACGACGGTGCTGAATCTTTTGTTCACCGAAACCCTTCAATTACCGCAATTATTTTAAAAATGTAAATTAATAATTCCAGTCCAGCACGACCGAATTCAAAACGTAACAATTAACCGTTTTATAACCCAGAACGGTTGCGCTGCGACAGTCGAATCGATATTGATAAGAAATAAATATGAAATCCTAATACGATGGCAACATTGTCGAATCAAGTTCAAGAGAAATACGTTATAAAAAGGTAGAAAATTCGGAATGCGAGGACTTAACCGACAACTTGGCCGCGCTAAAAACATCGCCTTTTATCTACCGACTGTCTGAATCATTCATGCTGACCATGCTCACAAATATAGACGATGTATTTAGTCAATTTTGTATTGATATTAGGTTTTATCGATCGACAGTGGTAGATACCCTGATACATTGGCCAAATACATTGTTTATATGTGACATTTTACGAATTTAAAACGTTGGTTAAAGAAGGAGGTAGCGAAACACGGAATAATACCGTAAAATAAAACACGAAAACACTTATGGTGGTGAAAATAAATACATATATCATTATTAAAATCACTAGTTAAGTTCTCCCAGAGGAAATAATATTTCGTTAATTAAACTTTCAGGTTATTCGAGGGTTTTATAGCGATTCGTTGAAAGAGGAATCAAATACACTCCACTATTATGCTTTTGTGTGGCAACACCGAACTGTATTCCACAAAAAGGAAGCAAACAATTGTGAACCCGAGTAAAAAAGTAAAAATCTACGTCACCAACACGCAAAAATTACCAGTAGTAACATTTTGTTCCTTTTGCTAAGTTTCCCGGATCGGAAAACAAAATTTTTCAAACGTTTTCTTCTGAAGGGAGAAAGTTTTATTTTATTTATTTTATTCAGGCGGGAAAGGAAAGTGCTGCAATACAGTTAGTTGCTTTCCTTTATGGGTCGCCATTTTGGAATGAGCTCCACTTTTAAATGTGTTAGGAACAAGATGGCGGCGGTTTATTTGATACGTTGCATGTTTATTTCGTTTTTATATTAATTGAATACAGTATTAATAAAAATACCACGTTTTTATAACATATTTGTTTTTATTACTGATTGTGATCGTGTAGATGTTATTATTAGATACTGCTCGGTATTATGAGATTCGCGTTATATTTATATTTTGTTAGCATCGGCAAAGACAAATGATACTTTCACGTGATCTGTGGTTACGTTTAGGTTTTGCCATTTTTCGACGATTTTGTACAGTGCTAAAATATTATTATTTCTTTAATTCAATTTGGGAGGCGGGTATGGGTATCGTCGCCTCGGAAACCATTTATTGGTTAACCAAAACCTGCCGTAGGTCACCCCAAGTGGGTTGTTGGTAGGTGACTTAGCAGGGGTGCCCGGGTTATGCGGTGAGGTTTGATCTTTTTCTTTTTTTACATGAGCTCCACACAGGAGGCCCAGAGGAAAATAATTTTTGTAATCGTCTTTGGGGATGCTGTGTGGAGGGTTTTTTTTATAGAAAAGGAATGTTTTGGGAAGGAAAATGGTTAAAGAGGTGGGTCGGAATCTGGGGTTCAGTGTGTCCTGGTCTTCCGCCTCCAAGACCTAGACAAACTTCACCCCGTGAACCCGGGCATCCCTGCTAAATCACCAAACGTAGCGAACCACTTGGCGTGACCTATGGCAGAGGTGATGGTTATCCAGATCTTGGCAGCGGATCACCAACTGCGTTACGTTAACTGAGGAGAAAGACTCCTCCATTCACCTCTCACCCCAGAAGATAGGCGGAAGCTTGAGTGGCAATCGGCCAAGGTGAAAAATGCTCATCTCGTAAAAGACCCCACTGAGAGACAGCCTGGGTTCTCATTGCCTCGCAAACTCTGGTCCGCCATCATTAGAATAAGGTGCTCCCATAGCCGTTGTGCCCATATGATGTATAAATGGGGCCTTAAAGAGTCGGAGATGTGTGAATGCGGTGAGGTGCAGACCACTGAACATGTTGTCAACGAATGCCTGCTCCATTCATTCCCCGGCGGGATTGATGAGGTCCACAGGGCAACGCCTGAGGCCCTAGACTGGCTCGCAGACTTAGATGTCCCCTTCTGACCCCCCCACCATACGAAAGAAGACCAACTGCGTGGCAGGTCGGATCGGGAGAAACTGAGGAGAAATTGAGGGAGACCTTTTAACCCGTAGGTTCTCAACGTTGTCTATAACGCCCCCTTGTGAGCGTTTGAGACATTCAGCGGGGCAGAAGAAGAACCACAAAAAGGGGGCGTTAAGATGGCACAGAGAGGGCGTGGACATGTAAAAAATATGGTTCAAAAAGACAAAAAACACGCTAATCACCTACGAATAAAGCAAAGTAAACTGTAATATTGGTTAATTTTTGTTATTGTTAACGTTTTTGTATTGTTAACGTTTTTTTAGTTCGGGAAGTGAATGAGAATTGAATTGAATGATTCAATAACATTTTATTTTTATTTATTTTTAAATTTATTTATTTTATAAAACAACAAACAAGTCCTGCTAAGTCAATTGTAATTGGCTTGACAGCAGGTGCTTATAATTTACTTACATTTCCTTTTAATACCATTCCCACTTTTGAAATAACTAAAACTATATTACAAGTAATTCAACACTCGGCACATTCCAACACTACACTCTATTACAATTGCGACGTACACCAACACAACACAAGAAATCACAACAAACTTCTTATATCAAAAATCAAATCAACAAAATATGGACTAAGATCCCTAGAATACATAGCTCACACAAAATATAATCAACTACCCAACGAGATCAAACGTGCAAGTCAATGTAAAAAGACCCAAACTAACATGCTCAAACTTCATCTTATTAATGACTATCTGAAATAATAATGTTGTGTATGTCCCCATCATATGTCCATTTAATACATACAGCTATATGTTTCATGTAATGCGTATCATTCCCGCAATGAGTTTATTAACTCCTGGGAGTACAATGCTTTATATAATATACTATATTCTGTATTGTATACTTTGATAAATAAAATAATAATAAAAAATAAATATATATTAAAAGTTATAATTTACATCTTTTATCTACAGTTTAAACATTTTTTTCATAAATTTTATCATAAATATCAAAATAAATATTCTTTTTCCAATAACCAATTTTTCACCATATATTTAACCTTCTTCATAGAATTATGTTGCTTTATATTGTCTACTTATTAAACTACATTAAATTGGATGATATGAAATTTTTTATTTTTTATTATATACTAGCTTTTTTGCCCGCGGCTTCGCTCGCATCGTATTAGGGGTAAATTACTGTAGCGCTTGCACTTATCAATTATCCCCCCCCTGCATTCCATACATTGACTCTCGGTACATTCATTTTTCAAAAAGCTCGGGTGCCACCTAAATTTCATAATGCCAGAGCTCACCAGCAGTGAAAAAAGAATTATCCAATTTGGTGCAGTCGTTCCGAAGTTACGCGCGTAGGTACCAACATTTCTTAGATTCATTTTTATTTACATATTTAGATAGATATTAACTACGACGCCTGAAATAAAAAAAATATATATCAACATCGTTTCCACGGCAACGATTGGTTTTCTGACGTTAGCAATAACTCGCTTTTGTTAGCGACAGAAAACGTATACGAAATATAATATATTAATATTTATAATTTCATAACGCCAGAGCTTACCATCATATACAGCCTATAATCTTTGCATATAATTTAACTTTCTATTGGTGAAAGAATTTTTAAAATCGTTATATTGTTTTATGCGTGAAAGCGTAACTCGAGAAGTTTCGCATTTATATGATATTAGTATAGATTATTTATATGTAAAATATACATAAGTGAAAAAATTGGGGGCTCTAGAAAAAAAAAATATTCTCAAAGTGGGCGGTGGACAAAATAAGGTTGAGAACCTATGTTTTAACCTCTCCAGCCGAACTCTCTCGGAACATCATCTTGCACCGCAGTGGGAGGGATAGATTCATACGCCCGTCACTCCAGGACGCACTGACACCCAGATTCCTCCCCATCCCTCATACCTTTTTCCTTTCCATAACTTCCTCTCCTTCCTTTCATAAAAATACCCTCCACACAGCATTTCCAAAGATGACATGAGCTCAGAAGAGAATAAAATAATACCGATCATTAATTAATTAAGTGGACCCTACTTATTCCACTATGCTGTAATAATAAAGTACCTACCCGTTCTACAATAATTGAACAAGATGGCGGGCGGTGCGGCCAGCAGACAACTAAAAACCATTCTCATTAAGAGGGGTGTGCTCGAATTTAATGACTTTACGAATGCTCCTCCAGTATTTAACAATGAAATTGCTAAGCACTTTCAACTAAGTAGCTGAACTGCGGAAGGTACGAACTATGCTGAGGTATACTGAGTCATGGAACAGTGAAGCTGGTATGCCGGTGAAATTACACTGTGATGACGTCATAATTAAAAAAAGCGGAACTGCAATACTGTTAGCGAAAATAGGTATTTGACGGCCGGCCGGCGTGGCAGATAATTTTTATTTGATTAATTTGTGTTATTTCACAGTGTATTCATTTTTTAAAATAATACATAGTATATTTGCGGCGCGTTCCAGAGTGGAAGATACTCACAGTATCGCCCTGGTGTAAGACCGCCATTCAGAATTGAAACGTTGCTTGAAATGGCTTTGGCCGTGTTTGGTGACCAGATCCGAATAGCCAAGTACTTCCCACCTCCCTCTTCCATCTTCCGTCTCCCTTCTCCTTCCCCTCCTCAATACCTTCAGTCTCACAACATACCCCAATCGAGGATGAGGATGGATACTCATAGTCTCACTGGCTCCAGACGGGAGCAGTTGGGACTCTTGTGCGGTATTCATATAAAAAAATAGGTATTTACGATATCCTGAAACTTGGTACAAACATCAGGAAACTAGTGAATATTTGACGGCCTCCGTAGTTGAGGGATAAAGCTCTCGACTGCCAATCCTGAGGTTACGTGTTCAAATCCCGGCGTGCGCAAGTAAATTTTATTTGATTAGTTTGTCAATTTAAAATGATACACAGTATTTTTTTACGACACGTTCTAGAGTGGAAAAACTTTCAGTATCACCCTTGTGAAAGAACATCATTCAGAATTGAAAAGTTGCTTGAAATGACCAAATCTGACTAGCCAAGTTTTTCCACACCTTCCTCTCCCCATATCCTACCTCTCTTCACTACCTTCAGCCTCACAACATACCCCCGATTAGGGATGTCGTAGTCTTAATGACTCCAGACGGTTGGGAGCAGCTTGGACTCTTGTGCGGTATTAACATTAAAAAAAAATTAAAAAATCTGATGAGCAAAAAAAAAAATTCTTTTTATAATTTTTTAAAAATTTAACTAAACATTGATTACGCTTGCTGCGAACATATATAATTGGAGTGAAAATACCTATGTACATCCCAATGCCAATTTTATAACTATATAATTGTTAACACACTCTGTTGTTTCAAAGAATAAATAAATAAATGTCTTAATCAATCTTTTGAACCATTTAATTATATGATTCTTTTTATTGTGCGATCCTTTAGTTAGCCTAATTCAGCGCACCTCTCATTTCAATCCGGCAAGTAAGTACTAAACCCCTTTCCCTCTCCTCCCTAGTACCGCCCCACCCAGCCCGGGGCCTCTTCACTAAACAGCTTTTAAGCAACAACTCCCAACGACTAAATTTCCCAAACATAAACAAACTATGGCTCGTTCTTATTCTAGTCGCTCGTTGCGCGCTCTGGCATCTAGCTCCAAGTTGAACAGTGCAGGCACTAAATAAAGTAGGCAAAATTAAAACATTAAATTAATAATTTCTCGAATGTTCCAAACTTTTCTGTCTGAGTGAAAGCTAGACGATTCTTAAAACATTATAACTTTTTTGAATACCAGTTGAAAGAAAAGTGCAAGATAATGTATTTAACATCGAAGAAAGTTTTTACTGATATGTAATCTACCTACACACATTCATACATTTTCCGCATCCATGGCAACTCATAAAAGTGGCATTTCAACACCCCGACGTATACCCCGCCTACGCCCCGGCGTAGTCCAGCGGTGAGGCTCTTGACTCGCATTCCGAAGGTCGCGGGATCGAATCCAGGCGTGGCAAATAAATTTTATTTGATTATTTTGTGTTATTTCACAATTTATTCATTAAAAATAATGTATGTAGTATATTTGCGGCACGTTCCAGAGTGGAAGATACTCTCAGTATCGCCCTGGTGTAAGACCACCATTCGGAATTGAAACGTTGCTTGAAATGGCTTTAGCCGTGTTTAGTGACCAGATCTGAATAGTCAGGTACTTCCCCACCTTCCTCTTCCCTATCTCCTTCTCCTCCCCACTACCTTCAGCCTCACAACATACCCCGATTGGGGATGCCATAGTCTCACTGGCTCCAGACGGGAGCAGTTGGGACTCTTGTCCGGTATTCATATAAAAATAAGCTGTTTCCTAGCATGCGTTGCTATGCCATCCAAAGAAATAAATTGACTCTTCCTTCTTATCCTTTCCTGTGCGTCCCCGTTCACTTCCACCTTCCCCGCTTTCCCCCTCCCTCGTCTCTTCTTTATCCACGAACCCCACCTTCCCCCTACCTTTCCTCCCTCCTGCAAAAATATATGAAATACACACATTTTCATTTATACTAATTTCATAACGCCAGAGATTACCATTATATACAGCCTATTACAGTTATTCGCTGATAATGTAGCTTTCGATTGGTGAAAGAATTTTTAAAATCGGTCCAGTAGTTTCGGAGCCTATTCAATGCAAACAAACAAACTAGGATACTATTAGGATAGATATTAACACACATTGTCTCAAACAATCTAGAAATCTGATAGATTGTCAAGTGCCAAGCGCAATGAATATTGCCGAAAGAGCCAGTTCTTTTAGCCTGACCATAAATTCAAAATGATCGGATTCCTACCTATATTTTTCAACATTCTAACTGCTTCGTCAAGTAATTTATTTTTATTTTTTATTGTTTAATATATAACATTGTTACAGAATTGAATATAATATGAGGCAAAACAAAATAGTGAAATACATATTTTAATGAATTTCTACGCCAAATGAGTGCAGGCTCTTGAGCTTGGCGTAGGAGTTATTTCATAATTATTTCATTATTATAACAATTTTACACAGAGTTTACAATCATTATATACTTAACTACTAGGTTGTTGGCGTTATTTTTTAATATGGCATGAAATGAATTTATAACATTCTGATTGGTAAAGTTATGGTTGCTATTTTTTTTAAAGGATTAATTTGACCTTATCGATACAAATCGCAAGTGCGCCCCACGGTTGAATTTGGCAGCCACCTCTGGTCTGGAGCTCCAAAATACTTGAAAAATACCCTCAACTCTGTGCAGAAATGGGCGGTCCGTTTGATAGATTCTCCCACCTTAACGAACGGATTGCAATCTTTAGAACACAGGCGTCGGGTGGGAATACTATCCATGTTCTACCGGTATTTCAATGGAAGATGCTCTGAGGAACTAGCGTCATTGATCCCTTCGGCACCGGTGCATAGTCGGGAGACACGTCAAACGCGCGCCCAACATATGTACACGGTTGACATTTGTCACATGAGAACGGGTCGTTTTTTCGACTCATTCTTGAGTTCAACAGCTCGGCTATGGAACGATTTGCCGGCTTCTGTGTTTCCTCCCTCCTACAACATGGGTCTCTTCAAGACCAATGTTCATTCCTTCCTCTCCTCAAAAAAACCCTCCACACAGCATCCCAGATGACATAGGCCCTGGGGGAAATTATTTTCCTCAGGGAGTGGAGTTAATGTAAAAAAATAAAAATTAATTAATGATTGGACAAGTTCGTACTGAACTATTTGTTTGGTTGTTTAACTTGAGAATATTTCTTAATCTAATGAATATATAGATACATTTCCTAATGCGTTTAACAAGTTTAAAAATCCCGAATATTCGATAAAATTTTTGATTTCTTTAATAATGTTACCGAATATCAAGATTATCGGATTCCTACCCATCCCTGCCATCCTTACAATCCAACCCTTCCCCCTCTCCTAATTGGCAGAATTTCGTTCAATGCCTTCGCGAGTAATCATCCGTAGCTTATGTCATATTAATTAAGCGGCCAAAAAGTGGCTTACTAATTAGTTTTCTCCGCTGTGTTCGGTTCTACCTCCCGTTTCTCTTTGCCGGGGACTTTCATGCCGTTCGCTTCCACCGGGGGGAGTTTGCACACCCGCCTGGGGGAGGGATGGGGATGAGGGAAAATCGATGGGAAGGGGAGGAATTAAGACGTACAGAGTGGCTGAGAAATTATTATTTTATTTAAACTCTCCATTCCGAATTTCTATCGATTTATAACACATTTCCCTTGCTCACTTTAAGTTTGCTCTTTAAAACACATGTTATTTTTTAAGACAATATCTACGCATTTGTTGAGCTGAAACGGTTAATACGTATATCAAATTCGGTTCCATGACACCTCTTTGAAAAGTCATGAAAAAAAAGGAAAATAGCCCCTAACCTAACCTAACGCAACCATTTTTTATATATTTTTTTCAACACTTTTAATGACTTCAAAATAGGTGTTGAGTTGAGTTGATTTTGAGTTATTCGGTTATATCGATATAAAAAATTCGCAAAAATTGCTCAGAAAATTATTAAAAACACATTTTGTTTTGTCCCGCGAACCCCTCTTCCGAGTTCCCCTGCCCCCTCCTGAGTTCCCCTCCCCTACCCGGGTTCTCCACCCGCCTCTCGCATTCCATACATTCATTCCCTGTACATTTTGCGTGCCACCTATTGCAATTTTTTTTATATAAATTTCATATTTTTCATTTTTATTCATTTTAATTTTGTATACCTACCGACAATCAGAATCAGAAAATGTGGATAGTTTATATTTCCTATAATTATTTTCTTCACATTTAAAACACACAATTTTTTAAAATATTTTTTTTTGTTTAATTTTTTTTTCTTAAAACTTTATTGATAAATAGAATATTCACAAGTTTGATACACTCGGTACATGGGTGGCGCACCCCCCGATTGCGTTGTTTACCCCAAATAGCGGGGGAGAGGGGCGGTGTTGGTATAATGGTTATAAATCACTAATGGTTATAACCAATTACACCTCGTTTCGGTTGTTTTCACCCCCGGCGCCTTCACCCCGCTCTTCCCCAAACCAACACCCAAACTACCCCCGATATACCTACCTAACCAACCCGCCTATACTCGTATGTAGAATTTATAGATATGGCGACGGGTAGATTGTCGTCATGATATTTAATAGAAAGTTATACAAAGTTAGTTAGTTTGTATGCAAGAATTGAAAGAGGTGGGATTGGGAGCGAAATTGAGTAATCTGAAAGTAAGTTGCCTTTTCTATGCTGATCACGCGGTACTGATTTCTAACAGTATGGATCTACAGTCTCTCGTGTCTAGGATGAACGTTTCAAAAAACAGGTTTCTCAAATTTGGAAGAGGCTATGGGTACCGCCGCCCCGGGAACCATTTATTGGATAACCAAAATCTCTGCCAAAGCAGGGGTGCTCGGGTTCATGGGGCGAGGTTTTTTTCGGGTATTGGCGGCGGATGCATCTGCCCACCAGCTACGTGGCAGGCCGGATCGGGTGAGATTGGTCGAGGAAGATCTTTCAATTTTTCCAGACGGATTCTCTCTGCCTTGCACCGCAGTAGGAGGGATGGATTCAAAAGTCCGTCACTCCAGAACACATTAACCTCCAGATTCCTATCCATCCCTCATACCCTTTTCCTTCTCAAAATTTCCTCTCCTTCCTTTCCCTAAAAAGACTCTCCACACAGCATCTCCAAAGATGAATTTTTTTCTCAGGGCCTCTTGTGTGGAGCTAATGTAAGAAAGTCTTATTATTCTTAGTCTACAGTTAAATATGACCGATGTGGATAAGGTTCCATTAGCTCAGTGGTAGAGCACCGCCCTGTCTCATTCAAGGTCCTCATTTAATATTTTTATTTATTTATTTACGCCTATTTGGGCTTTTACATATATTTAACAATATTTACGAAATCATACTCGTATATAAAACAGGAAACGACTGTTTAAAACACTTGTACAAAAATAAATATAAAGTAAAAAAAGTATTGAATTTGTCCACACAGTTTTTTTTATTTTTTTTTTTAAAGTTTTCTTTATTCATTAAAATGTATGTTACATGAATTTTATGATTTTTCGACCACCATGCTAGGCATATGCCCGTGTTGTGACAGTATGTAGGTACAAAATATAAAAAATCCAAAATAGTTTTTTTCTTTCAGCCGACAAAATACTGTTAATGTGTTGGTCAATTTAAATAGCTTTATCAAAATATTCCCCTACTTGATGAAAAAAACTTCAATAAGGTATGCTTGTATATTAAAATTGATGTACTAAATATATCAACAACATCAGAGTAATTTCCTAATTTTTTAGTTTCAAATTTTCGTTTGGGAGTCACTTATATTGTCTTTATTAATTAAATAAAAAAAACGTTGTGTCTCGTAAGTTTTTTTAATGAATTTTCCATATTCCCCATTACTTACTACCCTTATTCAAAAACTATGTGCACATCATTGGTAATGTGAGATTCCTGCTTAATGCGTAACATTATTTAAGACCAAAAAACTTTTACTTTAAAAATTGGAACTACCAATTTCTTGTCATAGCAAACAATCGATTATTTTATGAATCACTGGTTGAATTACCAGCTGGTTCCCGTCATGCGTTGCGATGCCATATTCAAAAAAATAAATTGTTTCTCCCCGCATGTCCTTTCCTGTGCTTCCCCTTCGTCACCCCTCTCCCGCTCCCCCATCCCACCAACCCCACTCACGCTTTCCATATATTCAGACCCGGTACATTTGACGGCCTCCGTGGTCCCGAGGCAAGACTCTCGACTCACAATCCGAAGGTCGCGGGTTCGAACCCGGCGTACGCAAATAAATTTTATTGGATTAATTTGTGTTATTTCACAATTTATTCATTTAAAATAATAAATAGTATATTTGCGGCACGTTCCAGAGTGGAAGATGCTATCAGTATCGCCCTGGTGTAAGACCACCATTCAGAATTGAAACGTTGCTTGAAATGGCTTTAGCCGTGTTTAGTGACCAGATCTGAATATCCAGGTACTTCCCCACCTTCCTCTTCCCTATCTCCTTCCCCTCCCCACTACCTTCAGCCTCACAACATACCCCGATTGGGAA
This sequence comes from Glyphotaelius pellucidus, assembly GCA_936435175.1. Lineage (NCBI taxonomy): Eukaryota > Metazoa > Arthropoda > Insecta > Trichoptera > Limnephilidae > Glyphotaelius > Glyphotaelius pellucidus. The sequence continues at coordinate 23,580,963 of OW386558.1, read as the reverse complement.
TGCCATAGTGTCACTGGCTCCAGACGGGAGCAGTTGGGACTCTTGTGCGGTATTAACTGTAAAAAAAAAAAAAATTCCGTTTTCAAACAGCTCGCGTTCCACCTAAAACAATTTTTTTATAAAATCTTTAATTTTTCGTATATATTACAAATATTAATTTTTGTAAATTATAAGAACAATCAATCAAATTAAGTATCTAACGAAGGTACCTATTTAAAATATCTATAATTCTTGATTACATTCAAAGTATTAGGCGAGTACTTCAAATAATTTCATTAATTGAAAGATTTACGAATATTTAATTTTGAATTAAAAATCATTTTACGATGGTTTGCAAAATGTCATTCTCGAATTGTGACATTTTTGACAGTTTTGTAAGAGATTTTGTAATGATTAAAAAAACTTTTCAGATGTATTGTCATATGATTGCAATAATCCAGAAACTTTCGCGAGGACGGATAGAAGGTATTTTGAAAGTTTCAAACATTTCATATGCTTAAGGGTCTACTATTCGCATTTCGACCGATTTCTTACATATCTCCCTTAAACATTTGAAGTTTTTAAGCTCTTAAAAAAATATATGTTATTTTTGAAGATAATATCTAGATACGTTCCACGCCGAAACGCAAATTATATGAAATTCCCTCGATAGAAAAAAATCGCAAAATATGCTCCGAAAATTATTTTAACAAGTTGTTTCGTTTAAGTGCTTGACAGATGCTTAGATGAATTAAGATGTGAGTTAATTGATTAACCGAGACAACACACGTGGTTTTATTGAACTAGGCTAAATGACCATCCTTTTCACGTGGTGCTATATTTTTACAAATATAACGTGTTTTGTCTTTTTATAATGTCATTGGAGAGATGTCGTAATTTTTCATAAGTTAGTTCCTACATTTTTTTTTTTTACATGAGCTCCACACAGGAGGCCCTGAGGAAAATAATTTCCCTCAGGGCCTATGTCATCTTTGGGGATGCTGTGTAGAGGGTTTTTTAAGGAAAAGAAGGGGAGGAGAGTTCTGGGAAGGAAAAGGGTTTAAGGGGTGGGTAGGAATCTGGGGTTCAGTGAGTCCTGGTCATCCACCTCCAAGACCTAGACAAACCTCACCGCATGATCCCGGGCACCTCTGCTAAATCACTAAACGTAGCAAACCACTTGGGGTGACCTATGGCAGAGGTGTTGATTATCCAATAAATGTTCCCGGGGCGGCGGTACCTTCGTTTGGTAAATTTCTTCTTTTAATAAGTCAAGTACGCTTCGTATATTATACAAAATATGTATGTCTGGTAATGTTATATTATCGTAAAAACAAGCTTACGGGTCCGAGTGATTAAAAGTCAATGATTCTGCCCAAAATAATTTTTTATAAATACTCGTATTTATAATATCCCGTGGTTTTAATAACGGTAATAATATTTGGATGAATTGTATAGCGTTGTTTTTGTTAAAAATCGCCTCAAAGGCGCTGTATATAAGAATCTTATAAGAATATTATCTTTTTTTTTACATGAGCTCCACACAGGAGGCCCTGAGGAAAATAATTTACCTCAGGGCCTATATCATCTTTGGGGATGCCATGTGCAGGTTTTTTTAAGGAAAGGAAGGGTAGGAGAGTTCTGGGAAGGAAAAGGGTTTAAGGGGTGGGTAGGAATCTGGGGTTCAGTGTGTCAAACGTAGCGAACCACTTGAGGTGATCTATGGCAGAGTTGTAGGTTATCCAATAAAAGTTCCCGGGGCGGGGGTACCCATTCCCGCCTCCCAATTATCTGCCTTCAATGAAACATTTAAAGGTATCTGTAAAGGTAGGTTTTCTGTAGATATTGAAATTGAATTTATTATGAATAATGGATAGGGGTAGGTCAAGTTAATCTACAATAAGTACCTATTTCTAACTTTCTCTGTGAAATTGATTTTGTTATGGAACGAATTTAGAAGGCACAAGAAAGAGTTAAGTTGACGTTCGGTACCTTTCCATATACAAAATATGTCATCAACACATCGGTTCAACGAAAACACGTTTTTTAAACTGGTGAGTAAGAATTAAAAATATTTTTTTCCAAGTTATCTAGGAAGATATCAGCCAAAAGCGGGCTCTTTGATAAACCCATAGATAAGCCTTCATTTTGTTTATATATAACATTATTAAATTAAAAACAATTATGGCTAACAAAATATTAAATATACGGGCCAGATCACCGGTAAAATCTTTCTGTAGGTTGCAAAAATTTATAATAATAATATTTGTTTTTATTCAAGGTAAAAGATTCACTCATTTAACTAAAAATAATCAAACACTTTAAACTAAACTATAAATTACATGCAGCGCTATTATATTTCATTATTATGTTTTTCAAGAATAAATATATTTTTATTCACCCAGCTTTTCTTCGTTTTTAATGTCGTTTGGGATTATTATTATGGTTCACACCTTGGCCCAATCTTATTTATCTTGTTTATAAATGATCTTACAAAAATATTTCATGATGTATCTATCTTACTTTTTGCTGATAACCTCAAAATTTTTAAAATTATAGAAAATATTTATCATTGCAACATTCTTCAAGATAATATCAACAAATTGTTAATTTGGTGTAAGGAAAATAGACTTTATTTAAATATCTCAAAATGTCAAAATGTTAGATTTTCTCGAATAAAAAATCCAGTGATCTTTAATTACAACATTGATAACAATGCTCTTGAGACATTTATGCAAATTAAAGACTTGGGCATCACTTTTCAATCAAATCTTTCATTTGTTAACCATATAACAGAAATCTGTAATAAGGGCTTAAAAATGTTGGGGTTTATAACTAGGCTAACTAGAAATTTTAACAATATAGTGTATTAAACTGTTATATTTTGCTTATGTTAGAAGCCAACTTGAGTACAATTCTCCTGTCTGGAATCCTTATTATAATATACATGTACAAGCTGTTGAAAGAAAACAAAACAAATTCTTACGTTTTTAAAATTTTAAAATGGGTATTCCAGCAATTATGTTAAAATACAACACTATTTTAAACGATATGAATATGCTAAAATTGTCAGACAGAAGAATTTTCACTGACTTAGTATTTTTATATAAAATTCTAAATGATTTAGTTGATAGTCCGGTATTACTTGAATTGATAAGCTACCAAATTCCACTTCGTAATACTAGAAGTCAGGATGTATTTCAGTGCAGAAATTCTGGGACTAACTACCATATGTATTCTTCTTTGCCCAGAATACTAATGGAGGGAAACAATTATACCAAGTCAGTGGACATCTTCAATTTATCTTTGAATAAATACAAAATATTGTTATTGAGGCAGTTCAGTTATGTACAATAAATATGTGTTTTTCTAACTATGCTATAAATGTAAAAGCCCCGAAAACGGGCGTTTATTAATAAATAAATAAATAAATAAAATAAATTATGTAAGTTGCCCCCCTCGTAACCAATGGATTCGTTAGTGTGGATGCTGTTTACATGTATGTTATCGTGTTGTTGTATAAAGTGTTTGTGTACTTGTGATGTTTTAATGAATTCTGTGTTTGTGTGTACGAGTTTATTTTGTATATAAAGAGACATGTATTGTATTCAAATAGTTTTCTTAATTTTAATAGATTTGTTTCCATAATAATAATAATACGGATGATTTGTACAGCGCCGTTTTTGTAAAAAATCACCTCAAGGGCGTTGTATAATTATATATAATTAATATATATTTTTTTTGTACATAGTACAAACAGATTTAATGTTTAGTAATTTTGTAGCGTCATCTTGCGTATTCTATCTCAGAGCAAGTGTCCCATTACTACGCTGCATTCAGCTATTGGCTTTGGAAAAATCAGACTATTAGCTACGCCACTGATTTCGCTAAATCAAATTCACCGGCGCTCCGGCGACAGAGTGCGGCCGACCAATGAGAGCGCTTCCCTCACACCAGTGGCGGCGCTATTTCCACCTCCGCGGGGCCGGGGGAGGACGAATAACTGTTAAATGTAAGGGGGCGAAACGGGACAGGGTGTTTATAGCGACCCCCAGCCAACAATTCTCACTGGGAAAATGGTTGAAACAACATGCGATCAAGTTTTTCATTGTTTGCAGTGAGATGGTTTTAAATTTTATCCCACCCAGGAGCGTAGGATTTAATTATCATGGGTTGCTTTTAGACGTTTTGTTCGGAGACGGAATATATTTCGTTTTACTTGAAATATAATTTAATATAATAATACAACATTTCTCCTGTATTTGTTCGTGAATTATTGATTTAAAGCGATGTACAATGTCGAGTAAAATTTGAGATCAGGCCGCTAACAAAAACGCTCCTTATGTAGATGGCGATAAGGTTTAAATTCCCTTAACACCAGCTACCTATTTTGATTTACAATAAAAAAACCTAAATTTGTTGTAGACCACTTTTATTTTATTGATTCTTTACCGGTTTTGGAAGCAATCTTCCTTCATCAGAAAAATATATAAGAAGGGTTCTTCCGAAATCGGTAGTGTTAATAAAATAAAAGTGGTCTACAACAAATGTACGTTTTTATTGTAAATTGTCACACCTTAAGGGGGGGGAGTAGAGAAGTGCGACAAGGGGTATAGGAGGGGTCATCAGCTCTGCGACGTCACATGCAAAACTCTAAATTATTAAAACGCATAGATGTAAAATTGCAAAATATGTGATGTCACACTAGGGGGGAGGGGGTCTCACAAATGTGACGATGTGTGACAGAGACGGGGAGGGGGGGGGGGGTAATGAATATAATTTTACATAATAAACAATGAAATCGCAACCGAAAAGTGGTTAGTAAGTAGGAGATTTTGAACTTTAAAGAAGTTTTAATTGGCTTGATACTTTACTTTTTCAGGGCTTGTAAAATAATCGATTATTTCAAATTCAAATAGACATTACTGGCAGTATTTATTTAAAGAATCTAAAATATTTCATAGCGAATTAATTTTCAAACCAAAAACACTCGATTTTTCATTACTTTGAGTGCATTGCCTTAATTGTGACACAATTAGATTTAAAGCTTGTTATTTAAATACATAATCTTTTTGTTAATATTTTCATATTGTCATGTTTTTATTAATGTATTCTTGGTATATGTTCAGGCTTGTATTCATAATTTATAAGTTGGATTTAATAAAATTATCATTGAGTGTCAGAGGTTTATATATACGCGCCAGTGTGTTTAAATAACAAAAAGGGGGTTTTTGGAGTGTGATTTATTCTAATAATCAATCCATATTCTCATTTAAGATGAAGCTATACGTGAAATCCTATTTAGACACTATTTAGATTCATCTTTACGACGAATCGGTTTATATTATGAACATCAAAAAATATGCTACGAATAAATTGAAGCGTTTACTAGCTTTTCTATGTTTTGGAATTACAATTAAATTATTATTTACATAACAAAAAATATAAGCGTAAACTACTAAAAAATATGTTTTTTCATTACTTAACTTAATTCTAAATCTTCATCAAAAAACCTTAAAAGATTTTTATAATGATCTTCAAAGATTATTTCATCTGATTTTTATTTTTATTGAAAATGTCTATAACATTCTAGTTTGAATTGACCATATTTAGTAAGGACGGGTTGTTTCAAAAAATTTGATGGATTCATCAAATATTTGAAGTTAATTTTCACGTCCTGCGTAAGTTCTATTCAAGTTCTATGATGATTTCAGTTTTGTGAATCAACTGGTCTATAATGATGTAATAATAGAACTTGAATAGAACTTACGCAGAACGTGAAAATTAACTTCAAATATTTGATGAATCCATCAAATTTTTTGAAACAACCCGTCCTAAGTAAATTGCAGATTCGTCAATAAAAAAAAAAACATTATCAATATCCACAATTCAAGCATGATACGAGATTCTAATAAGATTTTCTATCATCCCTAGTTAATTTTCCGATGAAATTGAAAGATCAATGTTTTCTTGTCTGAAATTAGTCCCGGAGTTCACAATGTAATAATCGCAAATAGGCATGTATATGAGATTTACATAGTAATTTCAGATTATTAGAGTAAATGAATGGAATTCGAAATATTTATTTTCAGAGTTAAAAACACACGCTTGCGATATATTTTAAATAATTTATTATTTAAAACGTCCATAAAGGAAAAATGAGAAATAATGCCTTAGAAGCCATTAACCAGCGGCCGAGAATTTAAATTTCGTTTAACGACGATCTTGCGATCGTGCCCTTGCAACGGTACAGGGCGGTTCCGAAGAGAAAGATTAATTATTCTCCATACCAGCATTTTAGCATAATAACTCAATATCGATTTTATTTCATTCCAAATTTGCTTTGGTAAATATACCCACATTCAAAAATGCCCCAACTCGTGATGATAAAACAATTGAAATTATGTACTTTTTGATCATGAGTATTTATAATTTTTCGACAATGTCTAAGCAAAAAAGAATGTAAATTGTTTTAACAAAATAAGACCATAAATAAATAGATAAAGTGGAGTATTTTCGTCACAAAACAAGGCCGCGAATTTTTTTTAATGATTTCATTTGAACTAAAATTAAAATTCTGAAAAGAAGCTTTCCCAAATAATTTATCGATTTATTTTTTGCATGATTATATGATTCGATATGTATGTTGTACAATACAAAATTTTAATTGAAAATTTAACAAATCTGCCAACGACCTACGGTAAAACCTTATTATACTAAAAATATACATGTTTTCTGTAAATTTATAAAGTAACTTTTCTAAATAAAAGAACAGTTCTTTCGAAATCAATTTATAATTTTTTGGGGAAAAGAGTCGATATGTCTAAAATTTGATTTAAAAATGACATATTTCCGGTTTTGTCTGGTTATTTCCTCTTAAGCCAAAACACATCATACGCAGGACTAGCTGATTCTGCTACCCTGTACAACTCTCTTAAAATCTCAAGTACCTACATCCAACAATTGAATTTGGGAGCCACTTCTAAAAATCTTCTTGATAAACCTACTTGATTCTGTGCAAAGGACAATCAAAGGACATTCTGTGACAAGGACAAAGTGGCTGACAATCCGTTGTTAACAAACCGATTGCCATCTCTATTGCAGAAGCAATTTAGGAATGCCGAGTCTGTTTTCAGGTATTTCAGGTCAGTCTGCTCTAAGGAGCTAGCAACATTGATCACCTGTGCACCAGTGAACGGTGCACGAGCGCGGAACTCAACGATGAAAGAGTTAACCCGTAGACTACTGATGTTGGTAATTTCATACCAACATCAATTGTTAATTAATATGTTGTATGACATTAATATGTTGTATTAATAGTTGGTATGTAATTTGCTTACTGATGTTGGCTTTGTGTGGTAATTTCATACCAACATCAATTGTTAATTAATATGTTGTATGACATTAATATGTTGTATTAATAGTTGGTATGTAATTTGCTTACTGATGTTGGCTTTGTGTGGTAATTTCATACCAACATCAATTGTTAATTAATATGTTGTATGACATTAATATGTTGTATTAATAGTTGGTATGTAATTTGCTTACTGATGTTGGCTTTGTGTGGTAATTTCATACCAACATCAATTGTTAATTAATATGTTGTATGATATTAATATGTTGTATTAATAGTTGGTATGTAATTTGCTTACTGATGTTGGCTTTGTGTGAAAGGGTAATTTCATCGAATCGTTTTTGTGTAAGTCAGCTCTTCAACACCCTATTTATAAATGCCTTCCTACAGCCCTACCTGTACCCGCCTCACAACGCTACCCACCGGGCGCGCGATATGTTGCGGGGCGCGGTTTTCACACTGTACAGACAGAAGCGCTTTTGTGGTGTGTCACTTTTTGAACTTCACCGATTGATCCTGATGAGGTGGATTTGTTTTGTATTGCAAGGACCTTCTTGATTTTTATATCATTTTCTAAACGTGGAAAGATCAGTAACGATTGACTGCACGCAAATAATCAAGCGATTCTTTCAGTATTTTTAAATTTTTGCTATTCATTAGTTTCAAACTAGATTTACTTTACATTTTAATTTCTTTCAGCCAATCATTTAATGTGTACTCAATCTTATTTTGTCTTTGGAATAGCAGAGAAGAGAGAGAGAGAGAGAGAGAGAAAGAAAGAGAAAGAATCGGAAAATCTTGAGAAATCATAATAGTCGAGTCCCAGTTGCGACCATTATCTTTTTGTATTTTTCTGTGTCTTGTTCTCTTTCATATTTTCGTATAGATTGTTGTTGTTATCTTCTTCTTCAATTATACATTAAATTGATGGGAATAACCTTCAAAAGTTATAAAAAGAGAGCTTTTCTAACAAAAAATTGAATATTCATTTAGACTTTTATAAAAAGATCAATAATAATTCCGTATAAATAAAATCGGATATATTTATTTATCCGAGACGCTATCCAGGTTACAAACCAATTTTCAGAATGATTGTTTCCAATAAAAAGGGTAGTTGCCTATAATAAGGAAACAAATTGGTTGATGATAATATTGCTAACTCTAAAATTTGAAATATGAGATTGATAAAAATGACGGTTTGACAGAAGGTGGAAATGGCGGAATGGGTAAACGCACACGTCCCGGTTTACGAGAGGTTCTGGGTTCGGATCAAAGCTGGTTCACATTACGCTATCAAATATAAAAGATCATAGCGCGCCAAATAACGTTCTCCATACAATCCCTTCAGACCGTTCACACCTAAGCGTTTTTAAGCGCAGATCAATTTTAGACAATACACACCTCAGACGTAACCGCTCCAGACGCGATATCCCAGAAGATAACTCTCCCCTTCTCCGACTAAAACAGGAGAGGGGGTCATTGTAATTACGGAGCTGCCTAGACCCGTGGATGACAGATGTCAAGTTGACAGATTTCAGTACAAAAAACATGCGTTCCGTTGCCGCTCCCTAATTCGACTGACCCTCTCTCCTACCACAGGAAGAAATATTTGATAGCCTCGTGTGAAAGGACAAAAGATAAGCGCTCGCGAATCAACAGATATCTGCTCGCAGATATATAGCTCAATGTGAACTAAGCATTAGGATTATGTGCTTCGTTCTAGCGATCAAGATTATAATTTGATTACTGTCTTATTTCTTAGTTTAATAGTTAATGTTAACTCGATGGATACACGACTGAAGAAATTAAATGTATTGTATGAAATAAATGTTCTCTAAGTGCCTTATTAATTAATAAACGTGGTTTAAATTAAAAAAAAAATTTAAAACCATCATTCACGTAGGGTAATTTTTTTTCCTGAGGCTCTGTGGAAAATAATTCCTCTCGGAGCAATATCATCTTTGAGGATGCTGTGTGGAGGGTTTCTTTAGAATAAGACGGGGAGGATGGAAATGAGAAAGGTATGAGGGATGGGTATCTGGAGCTCAATTTGTCCAGGAATGACGGACGTATCCAAACCTCCCACTGCGGTGTAAGGCAATGCTCCGAGAAAGTTCTTCTGGAGAGATCGAAACCAGTTTTTCCCGGCCCGCCACGCAGTTAGGGGGGGCAGACGCCGCCGAGACAAGGACAAATGTCACCCCATATCTCGGGCATCCCTGCTAAGTCACCAAAGGGTGTTGTGTTTCAATCAATGTGACAATCAGAACACAGTATTTTTGCGACCCGTTCCAAAATGGTAGACAGATAGGTACTCTCAGTATCACCCTAGTGAAATAGTACCATACAGAATCGAAACATTTTTTGAAATGACTTTAGCCATGTTTGATGATTTTTATTAATCATTAATTTTACAAAAACAATGTAAAAAACAATACATTACAAAAGCGGAAAACAAATCAAAAAAAAAATTGGTTATCAGATCTGAATAGTTAGATTCTAACCAATCTTCCTCTTTCCATCTCTTTCCCATTCCCATTAGCTGCAGCCGCACCACATCATGTTCATCGACGTATTATTATTTAACCGATTTTTCTATTTTCCATTTTCACTTTGTGTAAGTGACCCCCTGAACAGAGAGAGGCCTCACACATTATACCGCCCGGCGTTTGTCACTTGGATTTCAGAGTTAATTGCGAAGTCGTGTCGCGTGTATAGCCCCCCCACCCGAAAGCAAACCATATTCGTTTCATTTGCTCCCCCTATCCCCTATCCCCGTCCCACTTTCCAAACCCCACCTACCCCCTCCCCCCGGCAGGAGAAAATGATGCGCCACTGTGTACTCATACGTGGATACTAGTTTGTGTATGTGTGTGTGTGGTGTGGCAATGAAAATAAGATATTAATTCTGTTGAAATGGCGCCTGGGCCAAATGGCGCCTGGAATATGTGGAATTTTGGCGCCTTTTGCTAAATGTTAAAAGGGGTACCTACTATCGCCATTTTTCATGAAAAAAGTATGAACCGTGAATTATATATAGATCGAGAGTAGTAACGTTTTGAAAACTGCGTTAAGATTTGCTAAAAAATATGCTTAGTATTTTTTTTGTTTGTTTTTCTGTCGTAGGTGTATGTGTGCGTGCGTAATTTGAATTTTATTTAATTTAATTAAAAATAATTTAATTTAATTTAATAATTCTTTAATTGAAATGTGTATTTCTTTTGTTTAAATTTTTTATATTTTTTATTTATAAAATACATGTTACTTAATTAAGACATTTACATACAGTAGATACATTAAATCACCTTACTAGGCAGAGCCTGTTTCATGGTGACCAATGGAGGATAGTTACTTTGTATGAAGACTAGTGTAAACGTGTACAATGGTGAAAATTGGTAAAATTGGAATAAAAAGTTCATTTTAAAAATGTGTATAACCTTACTTATTTTTTTTTTACCTGTATGTATGTACATGTGTACATGCACGCATAAATGTATACATAGGTGCACATATTCATACTCACATATACTTATATACACACACATACATGCACCTACGTACATGAATGAATACATGAATTTACATATATGTACACGCATGCATATAAATATATACCAAATCATATATTACTATATATTATATATGTATATACTCATATACATACATACGCATTCGACTGATCAGTAGCTGAGTGAGCATCGCGTTTGGGTCTCACCTGGGCGTCGCGTGTTCGATTCCTCGGCTGGCTAAGCCCTCCATAACGACACAAGCAACATTTTCCGCTTAGTGTGGTATAATAATTAGTAAGTTAATGTATAATAAGTGTCATTTCACAATTAATTGGCACGTTCCAGAAGATACTCTCAGTATTGCCCTGGTTTAAGACCACCATTCGGAATTAAAACGTTGCTTGAAAGCAACCGGATCTGAATAGCCAGCGGGTATTTCCTCAACTTCTTCTTCCCGTCTCCTCCCATCCCCACTTCCTTCAGTCTCACAACGTTGCCCAATTGGGGATGCCGTAGTCTCACTGGCTCCAGACAAGAGCAGCTGAGACTCTTGTGAGGTATATATATAAAATAAGTGATCTCCCAGATTAAATATGGTCCTATTTTCTGCATGTATAAATAACACAATATATGTACATTTTAAGCAGCATCGCGTTTATTGGTCGAATGCATTGTACATAGTTTTGTATTAGTAATCGACAACCGGTGAATACAATCTTAAATATGTAATTTGTATTTTAAATTTACACGTATCAAAATGATGTTTTTTCTCAATTTTATTTTTTATTTTATATTTCATTATATTTCCATGATAAATATAGTAAATTTTTTTTATTATTGTTTTTCATTTACTCACAAACAATTGCCCAAGTTGCCCCTAAAATCATGAAACACTAAAATCTTTAATGGCCTTTATTTTATAATTTAAATCAAAAATAAATAAAGTAACTCACTTAGGATGGGTTGTTTCAAAAAATTTGATGGATTCATCAAATATTTGAAGTTGATTTTCACGTTCTGTGTAAGTTCTTTTCAAGTTCTGTTATTATATAGTTATAGGACAGTTGCTTCACAATACTGAAATAATCACAGAACTTGAATAGAACTTACACAAAACGTGAAAATTAACTTCAAATATTTGATGAATCCATCAAATTTTTTGAAACAACCCGTCCTTAGTTTCTAGATATTTGATATAACTTTTGATAACAAAAATAATTTTTCAATTTGGTTTGGTATTTTGATCTCAAATCCAAATTTAAGATTTGTATGAAACCGGCCGAAAAGGGCCGCGCATACGTTCCACTTAATAAAATTGTCCTGTCTACATTCTTAAAAAGCTTTCTTTATATTTAAATTATCACTGGTCACTTTCACAAACACACTTTTATACATTAAAAAAAAATTATGAGTGAAACTAAAAATTGTAATATTTAATTAAATGAAGACACTATGAGCGAAACTCAATCGAAAATCTGGAAACAGAAAATCAGAAAAAGATATTAGCACATATGGGACTCGAACCTAGGACGTCTCTCTTTCCGGGCGAGTGCTCTGACCACTGAGCTAAAGTGTCGATATCCAATTCGGTCACTTTTAACTGTACCATACTTCGACTAGGAACCACCCATATTATCTTCATTTTCTTAACGCATATTTTTATAGTCAATAGACGTCGCATATTAAATAAAACGGATAAAAATTTATCCAGACACCTAGATTGCATTTAATTCGAGTTTGAATCTTGCAATCATACATAAAGATGGCAGCCAATAAAAATACGCGTTAAGAAAATGAAGATAATATGGGTGGTTCTTAGTCGAAGTATGGTACAGTTAAAAGTGACCGAATTGGATATCGTACCTTAGCTCAGTGGTCAGAGCACTTGCCCGGAAAGAGAGAGGTCCTAGTTTCGAGTTCCAGAGGTGCCAATATCTTTTTATGATTTTTCTATTTCCAGATTTTCGATTGGTTTCGCTCATAGTGCCTTCATTTAATTAAACATAAAAAAAAACGCTTTACAAAGACGAACATTCATTTAGTAACAAACACAAAACAACAATTTGAATTGAATCAAGTTGATTGCTTTAATTATCCTATTCTTGTAACAATACAAAAACAAACAAAAAACATTGTAAAGTTTCAAGAAACAAAAAATAAAATATTCGAACGCGTTTCAAATTATGTAAATTAATTAATTCAAAAAGAGGGTGTTGTTTTTCTTATTTTTTGTGTCATTTCAAACAGAAAACAACTCCTGTTTCTCACTAATTAACACAAATTTTCTTCGTAGAATAATCAAAAGTGACAGCGTATAATTTAAGATCTGCTCCCCTAATCTAAAAGTGTTTTAATTTGTGATTATAACGTTATATTTTGTTGGTTAATTCCACCCTTACAGATTTGCGAGTTTTCCCTTTGTTGTGGATGTTGTTTGAGGCATGAAAGATGCGGTCTTTATCTTTTCAAGTATGAGGTATGCTTAATGGATGATTTTATAATAATTGAATATTGTGAGAGGGGAATATAATAATATTTTCGGGGATGGGTGTAAATACATGTTTATCATATTATTAATTGGCATATTTTTTGGGGTTTTGAAAATAATCTATTTATATGAAGACATTTAATTAGGTACTGCTCAGATTGGCGATTAAAAATACATTCGATTTATTATCATTGAGATTAGTCGACACAACGTTAGTTTTTAAATTTTTCGATAATTATTTTTCTTTATTTGAAAACCTAATAAAAAACAAGCAATTTTTGTCACACAAAAGGTTATAGCTTCAAAGATTTTTACCTTTTTAAAAATTATTTCTTTGTTTTACTTGTACATTACTTTTACTAAAATCACATTACTTCACAGTGTTTAGGTTTAAGCATCTCTAAGTTCTACATGTAGGTATTTATATTTTTTATGGCATGACGTCTATTTCGCCTTTTTGTACCATTACATCCATAAAAATATCTACGAAAACATCCGCACAAACATCGACACAAATGTCCACAAAAACATTCACATGAACATCCATACAAACATCCACACAAACATCCGCACAAACATCCACATAAAAATTCAACCAAATATTCACATAAACATCAAAACAAACCTCCACACAAACATCCACACGAACAACACCTTAACATCCACTCAATCATCCACTAAAAATTCTCACAAACATCCACACGAACTTTCACACAAACATCCACACAAGCATCCACACAAACATACAGACAAACAACCACACAAACATCCACACAAACATCAACACAAACATCCACACGTACGGCCAAGAGATCTATTCTCTTCACTTTCTTTGCCCTTTCGCCCTTTACGTCCAATATTCCCAAGTGTCCCTTTCTTTTTGTTGTTAACACGCCTTGTGGCCTCTACAATATCAGAAAGGTAACGGTTAACTGTCAATTTACACATATTTTTGTATAATGTCGTTCGTTTTGCAAAATTACTGGATTATTTAATGAACGGATTGAACTTATGAAGCTCTTAGAATCGAAAAATTTCATATACGCGATCCATAGACTTAAATAACGCATCTAAGACGCGATCAATTTATTTCGTTCGATCTTTGAGAAACGAAATGGTTGAAATATGACTAAAGACCTCATTAACTAATGACTGCCAATGAATAATTAGGTTATTATTTCAAATTAACATTGCCTATTTATTAATATTTTTACGTAATTGTTTGGCGTTTGACAATTCGCAATGTAGGATTCATAGAAAACACCTCCACAGTGTTGACGGCGTATATTGATTTCTTATTTATTCCCTGTCAATATCGGTTCGGCTGTCAACAGTGCCACCGTGCTCGGTATATATCGGTATAAAATCGATCCGATATTGTTAAGTTATCGATTTCTCTGTGCTTGACTCCCTGTAATCGACATGCATCCCACATTTTACGAACCACCGATTTAACTACCTAGTTTTTTTGTTAATATCTACGTTTCAATATAATGTTTCGTGATACCCATGTTAAACTTGAATACGCCAATATCCTACGTCAGCAATTTAATTAAGAGCCCCGCGACCAGATTGAGAGCATTTACTTAAATAAACGTGAAAGACCTTTGAGATATAATGTAATAAAGAGCCGCCTTCGTCGGGTTATCCCGAATTAACTTAATTTCAATACAGATTGCCCGCTATTGAAAAGTTCTCCTTCTGCTCTCCTTGCCTCTATTTCTCTACTCCCACCCTCTTCTCTCCTGCTCCCCCACCCTCGCAGCATCCTTTAATCTCATCACTTCTTCTTGCTTCTTACACTTCCATACATCTTGGTGTTGGAACACCTTTTAGTTTGATGTGATGATGGAAAAATACTCATAATGTTCAGTGGCTGTACGTGGCATCTTTTTTAATAAATTAATTTTTCAGTGAAGAAGATAATTCTATTATCTTTTTCTTCATTATCTAACGGAAAAGCTACATTATATGCGAGAACTATATACTGTATGTAATGGTAAGCTCTGGCGTTATGAAAGAATAAATATGAATATATTATATTTATTTTACGTTTTCTGTCGCTAATTTGGGAGGCGGGAATGGGTACCGCCGCCCCGGAAACCTTTATTGGATAACCACCACCTCTGCCATAGGTCACCCCAAGTGGTTCGCTACGTTTGGTGATTTAGCAGAGGTGCTCGGGTTCATGGGGCGAGGTTTGTCCAGGTCTTGGAGGTGGATGACCAGGACACACTAAGCCCCTTTCCTTCCTAGAACTCTCTTCCCCTTCCTTTCCTTTAAAAAACCCTCCACACAGCATCCTCGAAGATGACATAGGCCCCGTGGAAAATTATTTTCATCAGGGCCTTCTGTGTGGAGCTCATGTAAAAAAAAACAAAAGCGAGCTATTGCTAATGTCAGAAAACAAATCGTTGCCGTGGAAACGATGTTGATATATTTTTATTTAAGGCGTCGTAGTTAATATCTATCTATCCATATAAAAATGAATCTTCGAAATGTTGGTACGCGCATAACTTCCGAACGACTGCACCAAATTGGATAATTCTGTTTTTACTATTGGTGAGCTGTGGCATTATGAAATTTAGGTGGCACGCGAGCTTTTTAAAACTGAATGTACCGAGAATTAATGTATGGAATGCGAGAGTGGGCGGTGAGGGGGGTGGGTGGGGGTGGCGGGATAATTGAGAAGTGCAAGCGCTACAGTTATTTCCACCTAATACCATGCGAGCGAAGCCGCGGGTAATAAAGCTAGTATATTATATTAATAAAAAAACCTTCAAAAAGTTATTTTAAAGAGAGTTATTCTGATAAAAATTTAACATAAATTTATCGTTTGAATATCCTATTTTTTCAATTCTCTGTTTATAAAAGAGTCTTCGCTGTATCCTCTTCCAGTGTTCTCTTTTCAGAGCCTGTTTTTAATGTCCTTTCATTCCTGGTTCATGGAGTGAGGTTTATCTAGGTCTTGGCAGCGGATTCAGAGAACCCACCAGTTGCATGCCGTGCAGGATCGAAAGAAACTGGTTGGGGGACACCTTTTGACCTCTCCAGACATACTCTCTCTACCCATCGCCTTGCACCTCAGCGGGAGGGATGGGTTGATACGTCCTTCACTCCAGGACACCCTCACCCCCAGACTCCTACCCTAGTAACTTTTTACTTCCCAGAACTTCCTCTCCTTCCTTTCCCTAAAATAATCCCCACACATCATCCCCAAAGACGAAATACACCCCTAAGGGAAATTGTTTTCCTCAAGGCCTCCTGTGTGGAGCTAATTTAAAAAGAAAAATTAATACAAAAAATGCGTAGCATATTTACGGAACGTTCTAGAGTGGAAAATACTCTCAGAATCGACCATTCAGAATTTAAAAAAATACTTAAAATGGTTTTTGTGAACAGCTCTTAATAGCCAGGTTTACAAACCTTCTTTTTCCTTACTCCTTCATCTCCCCACACCCTTCAATAACACAACGTACTCCAACTGGGGATGCCAAAATTTTACTGGCTTCAAACTGTTAGGAGCAATAGGAACTCTTGCGGTATTCACATAAAATACTTGGGTAATGCTTGGGTAGGGTATTTTCAATAACTTCTAAGACGATGTTTTTAAAAGCTAACAGTTCTTTTTCTCATTTGCTGACTTAATGTACTTATAAATGGGTTGAATTTGTTTGACTATAGGGGTCTTAAGCATTTTAAATTTTACACAACTGATAAATAATATAAAAAATCGTGTATGGTAAATGATTTTTATCAGATGTATAAAATATAAAACACGTTTAATAGTACGGGGGAAAGTGGGAGATTGTCGTATGAACCTACCTGAGAGTATTTAATACCCAATCATGTCCCCTGCGTGCAAACTAAAAGCAATTTTTTTTATATGAATACTGCACAAGAATCCCAACTGCTCCCGTCTGAAGCCAGTGAGACTATGGCATCCCCAATTGGGGTATGTTGTGAGGCTGAAGGTAGTGGGGAGGGGAAGGATATGGCGAAGAGGAGGGTGGGGAAATACCTGGCTATTCAGATCTGGTCACCAAACACGGCTTAAGCCATTTCTTCAATTTGGGAGGCGGGAATGGGTACCGCCGCCCCGGGAACCTTTATTGGATAACCAACACCTCTGCCATAGGTCACCCCAAGTGGTTCGCTACGTTTGGTGATTTAGCAGGGGTGCCCGGGTTCTTGGGGTGAGGTTTGTCTAGGTCTTGGAGGCGGATGACCAGAACACACTGAATCCCAGATTCCTACCCACCTCTTAAACCCTTTTTCTTCCTAGAACTCTCCTCCCCAGAATTCTCCTCCCCTCCCTTTCCTTAAAAAAACCTTTCACACAGCATCCCCAAAGATGACAGGCCCTGAGGGAAATTATTTTCCCCAGGGCCTCCTGCGTGGAGCTCATGTAAAAAAAAGCAACGTTTCAATTCTGAATGGTGGTCTTACACCAGGACGATACTGAGAGTATCTTCCACTCTGGAATGTGCCGCAAATATACTATATATTATTTTAAACGAATCAATTGTGAAATAACACAAATTAATCATAGAAAATTTATTTGCCACGCCGGGATTCGATCCCGCGACCTTCGGATTGCGAGTCAAAAGCCTTACAAAATCAATAAACAGTGTTAATCTCGAGTGACCTCCCAGTTAAGTATGGTCATGTATATTTTCTACATTTTAACGCAGCATTACATCTGATTAAATGAGCTAAAATTTGTTTTGAATTTAAGTGTCACTTTCCAAATTGTATCCGATTTGTCGAAAATTCAGACCATCCGTTATTATTCACGGGTCTGCCTTAAAAAATAATAAAAAAGTGAGTAATTTTGGATGGTTTATTTCGTCTACGCCCCTGTACTCACCTAACGTTCACCTCCCTCTCCCACCAACGCGGAGCCTGCTTAAAGGATATTCCGTCGCGACTTAAATTAAATTCTCACTCCAACCAAGATGATACAGAAAGATGGATATGTGTCTAACGGTGGGTGGTTCAATATCACAAATAAAATACATTATTTTATTTTATTTAAAACTTGAATTTTTTGAACTTAATAATGCAATGCACTACATAGTGTTGTAATCAGAAATAATCATGTAATAATAAACACAATAAAATAACTTTGTTTTAATTACACTTTATTATTTCCTTATCCAACCGGTTTCGGTTCGACCTGAACCTTCCTCAGGGATGAATAAAAATATATTAAACATAATACAGATATTACATGGTATTGAAAAGATAATTAGAAGCGAGAGAAAGAACATCAACTTAGGTGTGGGCGAGGAGGGGAGATGGCTACGAGGGAGGGGTAAAGGTGGGCGGGGGGAGTGAAAATTTAAAAAAAATGGGGCTGGTAGACAAATCTAATTGTTTATTAAGTAAATTAGTTTTTTTTATTAAGTCATTAAAAATAAATAAAACTAATTTACTTAAAAAAACAATTAGATTTGTCTACCAGCCCCATTTTAAAAATATTTCCACTCCCCCCCGTCCAATTTCACCCTTCTCTCGTAGCCATCTCCACACATAAGTTGATGTTCTTTCTCTCTCTCTTGTAATTATCTTTTAAATACCATGTAATATCTGTATTATATTTTTTTATTCATCCCTGAGGAAGGTTCAGGTCAAACCAAAACCGGTTGGATAAGGAAATAATAAAGTAGAATTAAAACAAAATTATTTTATTGTGTTTATTATAATTATGTATTCCCACAAAGTGTTTGCTACTTGTGAAAATTTATAATCATGTAAGTTCAACATCCCTCAACATACGTCGTTAACATCGATAGTTATTTGTTGTTTTTAGGTGTCTCAACAGATGTCGGTTAAGGTAGTACCTTAGATGAGTATCATCTATCGTCGTTCGTTTCTAATGCACGCACGGTTACGAAAGTGGCCTGTAGTTTGCGCGCCCAGCTTCAGAATAACTTAGAGCCTCCTACAGTACGGGCGTGTGGTTTAGTCAAATAGTTTTTGATTTGAAAATTTGATCGCCTAGAAATATTATTGCTTTAAATAAAAGATGTAGAACACATCTTGGCCTTTGAAATGTTCCAGCATTTTTCGATGTAAGTAAGTTTTTTTTATAAGCCAATAAAACAATAAAGTTTCATGCCTGCAAGAACTGCGATGAAGTTAAAAATTTTCTACTTGTAAACCCTCCTTCGATTACAGTTTTATTGAATAACAAGCGAGTTCCCGGCATGCGTTAATGCTATGCCACTTAATAAAGAAATTGTTTCTCACTGCGTGTCCTTTCCCATTCATCCCATTCCCCTTCCGCCTTCACTTCCTCTCCCGCGTCCCGTTCCTCTCTCGCGTTACCACTTGGCCTTCTCTGTCTTCCCTCTCCTCATATCCCTCGCCCTCTTCTCCCGTCCCGCGAACCCCCCTCCCGAGTTTCCCTTTCCCCCCCCGGATTCACCTCCCCCTCCCGCGAATTCCCCTCCCGAGTTTCCCTCCCCCCGCCCGCATTCCATACATTCATTCCCGGTACATTCAGTTTTGAAAAAGCTCGCGTGCCACCTATTGAATTTTTTAATACAAATTTCATAATGCCAGAGCTCACCAGTATATATAGAAACCATCGCTGGCAGTCACACATCAAATCTCCAAAGTTTCAGAACTGTTAGCAACGCATAATTTCATGATGTCAGAACTCACTATTGTATATAGTAAGAATTGCGGGTATGCGCACATCAAATCCTCAAAGTTTCAACGCAATCGGATGAATGGTTTAGCAACGCATAGCATACATACATACGCAGACAGAAGCAAACATATTTTGATATTTATATACATATATAAAGACGGAAAATGAAGTTAGAAAATTGAAAAAGCGGAAACGCAAAGTACAAATTAATTTACACATTTTATTTTGACAGACAAAATGCCAACCGTCGTCTTAAAAAAGTCAATAAACAAATAGAAAAATTATTAATTATTCTTTAAGCTCAGTTGTTTCGCAGACTTGTTACAAAGTCATTAAATGGCCAATAAGCGCCATTTTGTTTTCTTTTTTTGACAAGGCTTTTACAGAATCACATTATTCAAGTTACACATGTTATTCAGGAGTATAATTGTAAGATTGAAGTATATAACATTATAAACTGTACTTTAAGGATACAAACAGGTTTAATATGTACATAGGTATGTAGTTTCGTTATCATTAAAATTGTACAAAGGAGTTAAAAAGTTTACATAGTGTAATAATGGTGAAACAGAAGAGTGCTTAAGATACTTAAAAGTAGTTATTGAGGAACGTGTAGGTATTTACTATGTTGATTTTATTATTAACTTGATCATGAATAAATTGTTCGAAAGCAAGTTTTTCAAGAATTCAGCAAAATTAACGCAGCGATAAATAGTACCTACACATAGAAGAAAATAAATAAAAAATACATGAGTTGTAATATCTTGAAAAGTTATACAGATGAGTTCAACAAGTTTATAGTGTGATAGTAAAAAAGTAAAAAATAGTACAAAATTGTGCTATCTATGACTGTCTCACCAGGTACTCCTGTTTTGAGACCAGGCGCAGTTTTTTAACATGATCAGATTATAACAGAGATAAAAATAACACAATAACACATTTAAAATACAAGACAATCAGTACTGTACCATTGGAAAAGAACACTTATAAGTGGATAATACTTATAAACGAATACTTAAAACATTATATTGTACACTTTAGATTGATGTCGTACCGTAACCCTTGTATTCCTAACTGGAATCCACATTCTAAGGAAATAGAAAGTCATTGTGGGTTTTCCAATAAGAGGTGTTATTTCGATATTGAAAGAAAAATGTCATTTTTTAATATAAATGATCAGATGTTTATTTCATTATAAGGTGTGCCAATAATAGCGAAAAATAACATCAGGCAAATGACTACCACGACCACGCTTACAGGACCACATCCTTTTCGTGAAATTTTCCATAACCAAATCGCAAAGTGGCTGCCCTATGTCCTCGGTAGCCTCACGAATTCCATCTTTGAGGCTGGGCTGTTGACGTAGACCTCCTCTTTCACGTGGCCCCAAAGGAAGAAGTCGCAAGGTGTTAAATCCCAAGATCTCGGTGGCCAATTGTGATCACCTCTTCGAGAGATAACACGGTCCGGAAACTTTTCCCGTAAAAGGTCAATGGTTTCGTTGCTTGTGTGGCACGTAGCGCCGTCTTGTTGAAAGTAAACGTTGTCCAGATTAATACCATCCAATTCCGGCCATAAAAAATCATTAATTATCTCTCGATAGCGCAATCTCGATAGCGTGCTATTCAAAATTACACCTCTTATTGGAAAACCCTTTATGTAATTTTGTAATACCTCGTATATTTGAATCTATGTACTTGTTGATTGTATGAATTTTTTGTTCATATTACATTTAACTGAATTTTTTATTTCTTCAAAATTCGCAAATTCACTTTGTGGCGTCATTATTAATTTAATGAAAACAAATAACTTTGTGTACACCACTATTTAAATTTTTTTATTATTAAGGCTTATACTGCTAACATATTTGTATTTATATTATTTGTAATCCAACCAATTTATATAATTGTTAATTTAGTCATCAACATCGTACATATATACCATTTTAAAATCAGCATGTTATTGCATAAAATGTTGTCACTATGTACCTGTTGACAAACAACTTAAGTAGTTTAGCAGATTTAAATGTTAATAAATAAAAAAAAATATATGTTTAAAAAAAAAAATCTATATTACATATCTGCGAAATAATCCGTCCTTATAATCCATTTCTTGAACCACCCCGCGTCTTAAGTTCAGGATTTGATTCTGGAGAAAGGCGTCCAATTCATCTGAATTTGTAAGCAATGGCAGTGTGCCGTAAAAGCTGCTGATAATCAGCATGGAACCTGGAACCAAACAACCTTCCCTAAATAAACACCAGCTAAATAGCAGTAGCGGACTGGGGCTCGCGTAGCCACCTACCAATTAGATAGGTACCGGCCACACAGGGGTGGATTTACCAACTCCTATTGAAATTGCCCTTACAGAGATATAGCCCAAGAACCTACCTAAATTCTGAAAATATTAATATTTTTAAATTTTCCTCGATTAGCGATCCGCAGGACGCGGTTTCAAATTACGCCAAATGCAAATAGATTTTATTTGATCAATTTATATTATTTCACAATTTTACTCATTTGAAACTCACAAGTTTGTTAATGAATGACATACCGATGTTTCGAAACCGGTAGCAGAAAAATGAAAATTTAAGTAACAACTGTACTTGGAAAGTAAAACTCGGAAGGTAAAATTTGTTATGACCTGGCATTCATCCTTGTACCAATATTGTAATTCCTATCCGTACTAATTTTTTTCTTACCTTTAGCCTCAATTACATTAAGGCCGCACTCTTGAAACGCACGGCGGTGAAAAAGAAGAAGATGGAGAGATATGTAATTACGAATGTTGGACAGAGCACGCTAATACTTTAAGTCGTACAATAGCAGCGAAAATTGCGAAAAAGCTTAATAAAACATGACTCGTTTAAAATAGAGCAAAAATCTCGTGGAACGTATCTTAAGTATCATTTAAAGAAACATTGTAAATTTTTTCACAAATATAACTTGTAAAATAAAAGAAAAAGACTTGTTTAAAATAATTTTCGGAGCATACTTTGCGATTTTTTTCTATCGAGGGAATTTCATATAATTTGCGTTTCGGCGTGGAACGTATCTAGATATTATCTTAAAAAATAACATATATTTTTTTAAGAGCTTAAAAACTTAAAATTTTTAAGGGAGATATGTAAGAAATCGGTCTAAATTCGAATAGTAGACCCTTAAACGAGTTTACAAGCTACTAGTCTGTAAGTTTAAAAGCAGATGAATCGGCGAGTGACATTGTCATGATGACACGCAAAACTGTCTAATCGCTCAGTAGCGATAGTAGCAGCTAAAATATCGACTACCGCGCCAAGCAATTCTGTCGACACGTAGAAAACTTGAGTTCCCAGCTAGCGCAACACGCTAGCCAGTAGCGAGAGTAACGACTCTCGTGCGAACTAATTCTGACAGTTACGAAATCAGCTGTTGGTGGGCCGCCATCTTGAGGTACACGCTGGCGAGTAGCGAGCAAAGTTGACCACCTTTCAACTTTTTTCGTAGATTGAACAAATAGTGAATTTCCCAACTAGTAGCTTGTGAACTCGCTCAACGTCATCGAGGCTTTAGGCCGATCAAATACAATCACGGTGTTCAGTTGAAAATTAATTATCATCCTGTCAACACATATTGTGAGTGTTGATTACGCAGCCCTTGTTCGACCGTGTCAAAACAGATAAGAACCATCATGAGCTCGCGAGTTCAGTGGTGTATGTGATAAACCAGCGGAAACTAGACAAACAAAGGAAGAAAAGTAAACAGGGTGAGTCGGCAATCCTTGATTGTCCCACTCCTTCTGCTTTGCAGGTATCTTTTCCCCAACATAAAAATATATGTAAATGAAATTTTGATCTCCTGCGACTTTTTGATGTTTTTTTTTCAATTTTTTTTCTTCCAAACAAAAAAAAATTTAATTTTATCACTGGTCAATTTTTTTTTTTTTTTTTTTTTTTTTTTTTTTTTTTTTTTTTTTTTTTTTTTTTTTTTTATTCTTCATTTTAATCACCCGCTAAACTGCCAAGGCAGTTTGTCAGCAGGTCAATTTGACAATATTAATAAAACACTAAAACATAAAATATTATAAGAAAACACAATAGCAAAATAGTTCCAGAAGAATAACTTTTAAGTACCTACAATACAAAAGCATAAAATATACAGACAGACAGATATAACACAGGTAAATTACTGATAGATTAAATTAATTATAGATAGTATTTATACATAAGATTACAAACAATATCAGTACAAAAAGTTTTGACCCATTAGCCATTTTTTAATTTTTCTTTTGAGATCAGTGGGGCAATTGGATTCGATTTTGAAATTCATCGGCATCTTATTAAATATGGTGGGGACAAGATAAGTGAATGTCCGTTGGCCGTATTTATTTATAATTTTCGGAACGGACAAACCCTCATTTTTACTAAATCTAGTGCCATGTTCATGATCTACTTTTTCTTTGTAAATTGAGTCCGACAATAGGTTTTGGCATACAATTTTAAACCATAATATTCCTCGCACAGGTAATATGTTAACTGATTCATCCGAGTAACCGCCCAACCCTTTTCCCCGACATACTTGTCCAATGTTATTTTATGTTTTAAATTGAAAAAAAAAATGTCACCGGAGCAAAATTTCATTAATTTTTACTCCAAATAAAATCAGAAATCCCGGTTAAAATAAGTTTAATAGGTCCCTTAACAGCTTACACGGTTAAATCCATTTTAACCGGCGGATTTTCAGCATTTCAGTAAGTTCGGTCCTGTAATTACTTTCCTAGGCATGTAATGCTAGCTCTATTTTCTGATCTGATCTTTTCCTTAGCCTTCCCTGGATTCACTTTGTAAAAAAAATCAAAAAATTATATTGCTTTCGTGTATCGTCACTTTACTGAAAAAAATCTGAGTCATAAATAATTTGAATGATATTAGTTTTCAGTCAATAGTCTTAGTTGTAAGTCACTAGATATAAGGCTCAGTAGTTAGTTGCTAGATAAATCTTAGTTGTAAGTCCCTAATTATAAGATTCAGTAGTTAGTTGCTAGATAACTCTTAGTTGTAAATCACTAGTTATAAGACTCAGTATTTAGTTGCTGGATTACTCTTAGTTGTAAGTCACTAGTTATAAGGCTCAGTAGTTTGTTGCTAGATAACTCTTAGTTGTAAGTCACTAGTTATAAGACTCACTATTTAGTTGCTAGATAGATAACTCTTAGTTGTAAGACACTAGATATAGGGAGTCAGTAGTTAGTTGCTAGTTAACTCTTAGTTGTAAGTCACTAGTTAAAAAGCTTAGTTGGAAGCAATGAGTGACAAATTTCAGCTGTTAGTTATTCTTATATCCTTATATACTTTTCGAGTGAATACCGTTAGAAAACTTTTAATCAAATCATAATTGGTGTCATTTTATTACAAAATAGACAAAATATTAATTTTTTCTTACATATTAGGTACTGGACGTTCACCCCATAGTCATTTTTGTAATTATTCCAACAGCCTTTGACCGATCTACACCAAAAATTAATTTTTGAAAATGTATCCTTAGGCATCGGGTTAAAACAAAGGCACCCTTTCCCCCCATCTGACCAACCCCAAAAACCCCTGAGGAAATACAGCCTTCCTACCTCCTTGTTTCTCACCCTCCTTTTGCCTTCATAATATATTCCAAATGCTTATAATTTTAAAATCCAGATATGCTAAAAAGATCATTAAATAATAATTTCAAGATTTTCATTAGTGTGTTTTATTTCAGGTTGATTGAAATACTTAGTGAAAAGATTTGTTTGAATTTGTTCCCAAAACCCGTGAATGAGTTAAAGTAAAAAGCAATCAAATGGCGAGTTCTGGTGTTCTGAAATATGAACAGCATTTTTACCTGGACTGGAAACGTCAACGTTTCTATTATCACATTCTTAAATATGAACACATTAAGGTTTGCAATATTAATTTTGCTGTTAAAAAATAGACAACTTACCTTCTTGTTTATTCCATTGCTTGCCTTGCCATTTATTCCGCGGCTTTGCTCGCGTGGTATTACGGGAAATTATTGTAGCGCTTACACTTACCAATTATCCCCCCTCCCCTACCCTCACTGTAACTCCCGTAACATCACTGTTGCCACCTAAATTTCATAACTTAAGCTCACAGAAAAAAAGAATTATCAAATTTTGTGCATTCGCTCGGAATTTATGCGCTTACAAACATTTCGGATATTTATTTTTATTTAAATATTTGGAAGTTTGTAAATATAATAAAAAATTACACTTCTTATTATTCAGTCTTTATAATCGTTACGAATTATATTTTTAATGTAGGAACTCTCATCTGACATTTATTCCAAAACATAAGCTTGTCCAAAAAAACAAAACATATTCTATATTTGAATTTTCTAGAGCAGTAGCCGACCAAGTAGGTAGAGAGCTGAGTACCTACCAGCATAGAATCCACAAATATATCAACATCGTTTCCATAAACATTCCACTAGCAAAAACTCGCTTTTGTTAGCGACAGAAAACGTATAACAAATAAAATATATTTATATTTACGATTTCATAACGCCAGAGCTTACCATCATATACAGCCTGTAGTCATTGCATATAATTAAGATTTCTATTGGTGAAAGAATTTTTAAAGTCTTTTTATTGGTTAATGCGTGAAAGCGTAGCAAACAAACTCGAGCAGTTTCGCATTTATAATATTAGTATGGATTAGCCCAAGTCCCCGGTGCAACCCGAACTTAACGCAAAGTTTTACGAAACGTTCGTTTTTTGTTTAAAAAAAACAAACCCACACTGGGATTCTGATAATATGTCTGAGAATATGCCTAAGAATTCATAATAAATTGTACAGCGCTCTCGAGGTGATTTTTCACAAAAACGGCGCTCTACAAATTATCCAATTATTATTATTGCATATACACGGTGTCCGAAAATTCGCAGTACAAGCGGTAAACTGATGAATATACATATCGTTATCACTGTTATCAGCTAGTGTCCAAACTAAAGGTGATCCAATAGGCCAGGAAAAAATCGAAATCGGAATGCATGCCTTTTTTGGGAGGAGTTTAAAAATTCTCGGGAAAAAGCATTTGGAAAGGTTGGAGAAGGTATTTGAGAATTTTTTTTACAAGTTGATTTCGTAAAGGTCTGTAAAAATCATTAATTCCTTTTTACGGATTGTTTATTGTAATAACAAGGAAATTTAAAATTGATTTCACGGAACCAAGCGAGGACGTCTATACTCCTTCGCAGGCGGGGCATTACTGTATGTGCAAAGTGCATGCTGCACTCAACAAAAAAGTGATTTTTTATTTATTTTTGAAAATATTGTAAGTTATCCTGATTTTGCTACATAGTTCTTATCGGTTGAAGATTGCAGTGGCTAAGACTATCCCAGTTCAAAATAAGATTTATTTCTAAATACCAGTAAATATTCAAATACGCTTACCTTCTGAATCACTAGGAACGTTAGTTTTATCATTGTCATCTGACAATTCATGAAATCTGACGTGGAACACTCCGAAAGGTCATCATTTCTGCTAATAGACGCGCGACCTGTCATGTTGGATAGAAGCCATATTGGATACTGAGTTAGTTTAGTGTGGATGGAGAACTAATGGAAGAATGCTTGTCTCCGATTGGTTCACGGTGCTGTAAAACACTCTATTATGCAGATGGCATAAGGATCACTTTAAAAATCCAAATTCGTAGACTGCGGGCCGTATTCATTGATGTCAAAAATAACAACGCGAAAATGCGTATTTTATTTTATGTTATGAAGTTCAGGCATAAATATATATTTTTT
This sequence comes from Glyphotaelius pellucidus, assembly GCA_936435175.1. Classification (NCBI taxonomy): domain Eukaryota; kingdom Metazoa; phylum Arthropoda; class Insecta; order Trichoptera; family Limnephilidae; genus Glyphotaelius; species Glyphotaelius pellucidus. The sequence continues at coordinate 23,553,192 of OW386558.1, read as the reverse complement.
TGCAATTATTATAAAAAAAATCTGAATTTGCCACATTACACAATAAAAAGAGGTTTATAACATTGAAGAATTAAATTAAATTAAATTAAATTAAATTCGGATACATTTATCCGAGACGCTATTCAGGTTACAAACCAATTCATAAAATGATTGTTTCCAATAAAAAGAGTAGTTGCCTATAAAATGGAAAAAAGAACTAGTTGAAGATAATATTGTTGATTCTAAATATTTGAAATATGAGATTGACAAATGACGGTTTGACAGAAGGTGGCAATAGCGAAATTGGATAACGCGCACGTCCCGGTTAGACGAGAGGTCTGGGTTCGAGTCTCAGTTGCGACCATTGTCTTTTTCTATTTTTATATTTTTCTGTGTCTTGTTTTCTTTCATATTTTCATTTAGATTATAAGTGTTATCTTCTTCTTCAATGATATATTACGTTGATGGGAATAACCTTCAAAAGTTATAAAAAGAGAGTTTTTCTCATAAAAAATTGAATAGAGGTTTATAAGTTTAATTAAGCAAAATTTGCACTTGAAAGTATTTTTTTATAGACCCAATACTTTATTATTTTCTAGGCTTATAAAAAGACGGTCGATATTTTCTAAGGCAAAGATGTATTCTTCCTTCAGTATTTAATTGAAGCATCTATAATACTTCTAAGCGATCAAATTTTCAAAACAAAAACACATGATTTTGTATGATTTTGCATTATTTCGCATGGCTTCATCTTAAACAGCTGACTTCAACCCTCAAGCGACAGGTTTTTTAAAAATTTGACCTAATAACTTCCTATTCGATTTACTCGAAAACGAAAACTGATATCAGAAAACCAAAACTTAAAATCGAATCCAAAATTTCACCAATTATTCAATAGATTCACCAATCTCTCGCATATACCATATAAGCCAGAGTTAAGTGAGCCTCTCAGAAACTGGGCATACTGTACATGGCCCGCAGATTCTTTATTAGTACACAACTGCTAACCTTGTACAAATCGCAAGTGCGCCCCACGGTTGAATTTGGCAGCCTCTCATACCTCTGGTATGGAGCCCCAAAATACCTAAAAAAAACCCTCGACTCTGTGCAGAAACGGGCGGATCGTTTGATAGATTCTCCTAACTCCAAACCGATTGCAATCTTTAGAGCATAGGCGTCAGGTGGGAATGCTGTCCTTGTTCTACCGGTATAACAATGGAAGATGCTCCGAGAAACTAGCGTCATTGATCCCCTCGGCACCGGTGCATAGTCGGGAAACACGCCAAACACGCGCCCAACATTTGTACACGGTTAACATTAGTCACATGAGAACGGGTCGTTTCTACGATTCGTTTTTGAATTCAACAGCTCGGCTATGGAACGATTTGCCGGCCTCTGTGTTTCCTCCCTCCTACAACATGGGTCTCTTCAAGATCCATGTCCACTTCTTCCTCTCCTCAAAAACACCCTCCTGTTAATATAAAAAAAATTATTATGTATACTCCGAATTTCCGTACTCCGTGCATACGCATATAGATTTTTCGGTTGTTCAATAAGATTTTTTTCTCTGAAAAGGTGTCTTTTAAATTGATTTGCTAAACAAATATAAACTGACTTAAATTATGATCTGTTTCAAATCTTATTGTCTATGTAATTATTGTCCTAACAAAAACATTCATCCAGCATCCCTTCTCAATTCCACTTCCTTACCTCCGGCAGAGATTAACGAGTGAAATAAGCCAAAACATTAATAATTAAAGCCCGTCTTAATGAAACAACAAGTGTTCGTGAATAGAGCGAGCTTCCTTCTCTGACAGTCCCTTTAAAACTCTGGGGGTGAGTTTCTTGGCTAATCATAAAACTTGGCTAATAAAGCTATCCTTTGTGAGTATCTCTTTTGCTCCGATTTGCCGTCTCTCTGCTGGAAATAAGGGATGAAATCTTCTATATGATTATTCTTTTGATTGTGCCGTCAAAAAACCTAAATATTATTATTTTTTATTTTAATGAAAACAAATAACTTTGTGTACATCACTATTTAATTAACAATATCAACATGTTTCGAAAATTATGTTTTCTTCGTCAGGATAATAAGTTAATAAAAAATAACAAAAGACAAACAAGTATAGGCAAATTAGAACAGAGACAAAATATTAGAAAGGAGAGGTGATTAATTACTTAAAATATAATAAAAAACAATTATATAAAATAAAATATAAAAATTATTTTAGGATGCGTAAAAAATTACATTAACATAATAAAAAATCTTTTAAAACAAAACAGGAAGTCTAAATAACAAAATAAATTATTATAAATATAAGTTTTAATACGAAAATAAATTTAAAAGATGGCTATTTTTGAAAAACGTTTGGTTATTTATAATATTTAATTTAGTAACACTTAACTACTTAACACTTTTCCTAATTTCTAAAATTTCTAAATTATCTAATTGTATACCCTTTGTGTTAGTGTGTAAATTTTTTAAGCCTTTATTAATATCAAAAGAATGACCTGTTTCCAAAATGTGGTTTGCAAATTCTGAATAATAATTATTATTTAGACATCTTAGATGTTCCTTAACTCTAATGTTAAAATATCTAGAAGTCTTCCTAATATAAAAAAGTTACAATCATTACAAATTAATTTATAAAGCCCAGATTTGAAGAACAAAATATTTTTGATTATCTAAAACGGGGGATCGTCTGTCTGTGCTCAGTGACATATCCCTATAATTTAAATTTAGTTTTCTTATTTTAATTTTTAACCAAGTTCTCGGCATGCGTTGCAATGCCACTTAAGGGGGTATTGTAGTCTAGAGGCATGAATTGTAGGTATTTTTTCAGGTGCAATAAAAAAAAACCAAAAATATTTTTAGAAGCCATTATCTTACCAAATATTGATTAAACATAAAAAAAACACAAGTGAAAATAAAACAAACGAAAACATTAAAAATTCTAAAAGTTACAGGGTGTTGAAGTGGTTCTAAAAAAATGGCTGGTTGACACGATTGCAACCCTCCTAGTAATCTAAAAGAAAATTTTTTTTTATTCAAACAAATGCGGCTGTAGCCCGAATTAAAGAAGTCAAAATCAAAGTCAAAAAGTCAGTTTTCTTAAATAGTAAAAATTGAAATTTTCGAAATAGTAAAAAAATTTTGCATGACTTAAATATGAAATAATATAAAAAACAATTTTTAGAAAATAAATCTTCGTGGCTTAGACTATTTTTCGCTTACTTGCCTCGTGCAAATAAGACGCTCGATTTTAAATTTTGAAGGCATGAGAATCGAAATATTTCTAGCGTTTATATTCCTCTTAAATCGCGAGAGAATGTGGATGGTAGAAGAAGTCGGGAACGCCCGAGGAAAACGTAGCTCGATCAAGTGAACTTAACTGCCTTGTAAGTGGCTGAGTTAACATCGCGCCTGGTTCTCACACATGCAACGTGGGTTCAATTCCTAGATTGGCCAAGTCCTCCATTACGACACAAACAAAATTACCGATTATTGTTATGGTAGTTGGAAACTTTCTATATTGTCAGGTTGCTCGTAACTCGTGAACGTAAGTCATTATTTTCGAAGTTTAAGTAAAAAAAAATTAAATATCTTAGACGTCAAGAATGTCAAGAATCCGAATAACACAAAATTATGAGACGATGTATGAATGTGAATGAAGGAAGGAGTCTCTGCTATCCTCTCTGCCAACCTCGGGGGAAAAATGCATGATGGCTGGTTAGTTAACTAGATTAAACTATTTAATTTTTCGGTCTTTAATTAGTAGCAAATCGTTTTTCTCTCAAATAATTGTACATCCCTAACCTTAACCCCTAAGTAAGTACTTAACTAAGGAGAACCTAATAGAACCTTTCAAAAGTTTGGGGAAATGTCGTTAGCTGAGAGAAAACGGGAAAGGGGTGTGTTTTAAAGAAGGGTGTGGGGGAATTAAAATGGGGGAAACCTCTTATAAATGTAGGCAATTCGGTTTATAAGGAGTTTAAGTAAGATGAATCAAAGAATTTAGATTATATACGAAAGATGTTCACGCTTTAAGGGTCTACTATTCGTATTTCGACCGATTTCTTACATATCTCCCTTAAACATTTGAAGTTTTTAAGCTCTTAAAAAAATATATGTTATTTTTGAAGATAATATCTAGATTCGTTCCTTGCCGAAACGCAAATTATATGAAATTCCCTCGATAGAAAAAAATCGCAAAGTATGCTCCGAAAATTATTTTAAACAAGCCTATTTCTTTTACTTTACAAGTTATATTTGTGAAAAAATTCACAATGTTTCTTTAAATGATACTTAAGATACGTTCCTCGAGATTTTTGCTCTATTTTAAACGAGTCATGTTTTATTAAGCTTTTTCGCTGCCATGATACGACTTAAAATATTAGCGCGCTCTGTCCAACATTCGTAATTACATATCTCTCCATCTTCTTCTTTTTCAGCGCCGTGTGTTTCAAGAGTGCGGCCTTAAGACTAATTTTGGAATTTATGGAGACCGTTCTAAAATACTATTTGTAGTTTGAATGTTTTATTCCGTGTATCAAGGTATAGGAAAAGCCGCGAGAGTTGACCCCAATACACATTGTTATGCATCGCTGGGTTGCGATCACAGAACAAAGAAAAGTAGGCCTCAACGGCAAACGCACGCTCCTCACTGTTTCAACGCATGATAAACAAATCATAAATAAACTCCTCAAAACAATACACATTTTCCTAAACATAAGAAACAAATATAAAATAAAACAATATATTTTGCACTTTGTCAATCAATAATAGAATATGAAATAATTGTTTGGGGAGGAGCAACAAACGCAGCAATCGATCATTTAGAAATCACACGGAAAACTATTTTAAAGGTAATACTTAAAAAACATAGAATGACCGATACAGACCAAATATTCAACAATTTTGAAGTACTAGATATACGCATATGCGCCAAATTTACGTTAAAACACTATTAAACTACATATTTGAACAAAAAAACAAATATCACTAACAGACCACCTAGACAAGCGTACAAAGAAAACATAAAAACTCCGACGGTAAATACAAGCTTTGGACAAAAACACTATAATTATCATGCTATAAAAGCATTCAACAGTCTTACACTTGAAAATAAAATTGAGGAAAACAAAAATAAATTCAGACACAAAATAACAAAATGGATTAAAGAACAAAAAGACAATATTACCGAAATTTCATAACATGAAAGAATAAAACATATGTAAAAAATAACACGCAACACACAAAAACAATTTAAATCACATCACTCACAAACACAAAACACATATTATTATTTATTATTTTAACTTTATGAGTAAAACCTCAAACTGTAATATTTAATTAAATGAAGACATCTGTTTCCAGATTTTCGATTGAGTTTCGCTCATAATGTCTTCATTTAATTAAACAAAACACATAATATATGCCAATTTTTAAATTTAATTTTATATTTTTAATTTTACTTTAATATTACATTCTTTCTTTCTTATTAAATTCTTTTTTTATAAAATGGGGGCCTCAGCACGGGTTAGTCACGCAGTGAGGCCAACATTACTAGTTTATATTTAGAAATGTAAAATATTGTGTCAAAATAAATAAAAAATTATGGCGACTAAGCTGTGTCGGGACAAAACTTTATAGTTACGCCTCTCGAACGAGATCACTAGCGCTCGACTACAACATCAACCGACTGAATGGGCGCATTTTAAAAAGGAAGTTACGCTGCCGCACCCCGTATTATTGAAAAGTCACGATCATCAGAATTGTTTTGCTAATCAGAAGAATATAATTAAAGTACACCTCACTTCTATAGTTGTTTCACCAATTCGCAATGCCTGTAATGCAGTTTAGTAGTAACAACGACCGAATCCCTGTGAAGGTAGTCAGTGAATTACCTTTGTGGTCCTGAGGACTGCGTTTATAGTACGTTGTGCTTCGAGAGTACAATCAATCCAGGCTGTTACAGCCACCATATTCCAAAAAGTTACCCAACTGCGAATTTCACTCTTCTGCGATTTGCAGAAGGAACGAAAGCGCGTCGTATTGTCGCACTCAGTAGCTGCTCAGATTTCTGGCCGAATAGACGTGCTTTGCTATTCGCGTCGCTTCGTTCTGTAAAAGCTTGTTATGGCCATGTACCTACCCATTGGCCACAGAATTAATGAGCTAAAAAATTGGCCTTCACCACTGAATTAATCTTGTACCAAAAATTGAAAACCTGCGTTGATGTAATAAATCTATTGTTACTTTTGAACCATGTTTTCAAATGAATTAATTTCTTTAAATGTGCTTACATATTAGATAGAGATAAAGAAAACATAAAAATTTAAATTTAAAAAATATTAAAACATGTGTAAATAAGGATTCAAATATAACCTTCTCTTTTTTCGTGTTTTATTCATAAATTCACATTTTTATTAACAAATCGAACATTACTAATTTTTGTTTTTTACATACATGTATACTAAAAACTAATAAAATAATTTGGTATGATAGTCCTCAACGCAATCAGGGATGTTCAGGGCCACTGCCAAAAGCTTATAACCACTCGCAGCTTTGAAGAAATTAAATGGCGGCTGGCTGCATACAAAACTTGGAACACAAATATCGGGGAAAAAACATAAGGAACATATTACTGCCAATTCTACGAAATGAATGATTAATTATGTACAGAGCGTTCAGCATCTAATTTTTTTTTTCATAAAAGTCACTGTCGTGCTGGCTTTCCATTTTTTTGCGGATCTACTCTAGCCCGGCGGCGAGCCGGGGTTTGTGGGTAAGTACTTGAGTTGCACACCCGGAAAGCTGCCGGGGTTTGTAGCTAATGGGTTAAGAAAGAGTATTGTATGTTTATGAGTAAAAGCAAAACCATCGGCGCATTGACATTTGACGTTTTTGAATTTTTGGAATTCACTCACACTTCAATATTATCGTTGCAACTATATTCTATACTTTCAAAATTAACGTCACGACTAATTGCAGGGTCTACGGAGACGTCACGGTGCAGTGTGTGAGTGAGGTGCAAGGAAATTTTGACTTTTTTCCTTTGAAGGAAACAGACCTACGTACATTGTGTATCTCATCTTTTAAAAGAGCTGAATCATTATTGTGTTGAGGAACGTAGGTTTATTGCCTTTTTTTATGCAGTCACGGTACCGTTACCGTGAACCGTCACGGTAATTGTAAAAGCGTATATTTTCTTCCCTGAAATTGTTAGATATAAGTAAGTACTTAAATACCTACCTACTTAAAATTGAGAAACACAGTTATTTCAATGGTCTGCCTAGGACTTAGGAGATGAAAGGTCTTAAGGCCGAGAATTTAAATTGACCTTGCAACTGTACACGGCGGTTTTGATGAAAAAGATTAATTATTCTTCATACCAGCATTTTAACATAATAACTCAATATAGATTTTATTTAATTCTAAATTTGCTTTGATCGTACTCTTGCAACTATACAGGGCGGTTCCGATGAGAAAGATTAATTATTCTCCATATCAGCATTTTAACATAATAACTCGTCATCGATTTTATTTCATTCAAAATTTGCTTTGATAAATACCTAATTCAAAAATGCTCAAACTCGTGATGATGAAACTATTAAAATGATGTACTTTTGTAATTATTTTTTGATCATAAGCAATTATGATTTTTCAAGCAAAATAAGAATGTAATTTTTTTTTAAGTATATTAGTTTGTAAGACCGTAAATAAATAAACAATCAGAAGTATTATCGTGACAAAACTAGGGCGCGGATCTATTTTTTATTATTTTATTTGTTTTATTTATTTACTGATTTATTTTTATTATTTTATTTAAATTAAAATTTTGAAAAGTAGCTTTCCCAAATAATTTATTGATTTATTTTACTGCATGATTATACGATTTTAAATGTGCGTTGTACAAAACAAATTTTGTTTTTAGATTTTCACGACCGAAAGTATTTTCGTTATTTCTTTTTGGAGTGTTACGCCGTGTTGCGTTACCTCCTTCTTTAGCCAACGTTTCGGACAGCGTTACAGTGTCCATAATCAGGGCAGATGTGTAATTGTGTACTTGTTAGTGGTGAAACAGACACTGTAATGCTGTCCGAAACGTCGGCTAAATAACAAATAACGAAAAAACAAAATTTTGTTTGAAAATTTAACAAATTTGCCAACGACCTACGGTAAAACCTTATTTTACTAAAAATAAACACATTTTCTCAAATTTGAAATTTTTTTTACTAGATAAAAGAACAGTATTTCGAAATAAATTTATAATTTTTTTTTGGAAAAGAGTATGCTTCTAAAATTTGATTTAAAAATGACATATTTCCGGTTTTGTCTGGTTATTCCCTCTTAAGTAAATTAGCTTTCTTTAAATTCGGTATAAACCACATTTCTTCGGATTATCTGTTAACATAAAACATTTTTTTAAATACTTCACCAAAATGGATTTAAAAATTCTTTGAAAAATCCCATCTGTACAGTAGGCACTCGATTGTGCAGTCGAGTAGCCGCTTAGAGAGTGCACAATGGGTCCCGGATGGCCGGCGTCTCTTCACAATGGCGTTCACTCGCCGAAAGGAAAACATCGATCGGGGAAGGGCAAGGTGAGGGGCGTCGAGCAACCCAACCTGAGGGGTACTTACTTATAAGGTTAGTTGCTATTGTAGTGTGTTGTGCAAAACAACTCGAGATTATTGAGAGCTTAATGGGGAACAGGGTGTTACTGAAAAGAACCTCTTTTTTAAATCATCTTTTTGAATTTTTATTTTGTTTTCTTGAATTAATGTACGAATGAAATAGAATCTTGGAAGTGGAAATAGACCCACTTTCCGACATTCGATCGTGCTGAAACTTGGCAGATAGACTTGTTGACTGATAATACATTCTTTCAATCACTCAGCAATCACGCATACACACACGGACATACGTGCATTTCTATGAAACTGAATGATTTTAAAGCAGGTATGTTTTAAGGTTTTCACGGCCAAAAGTATTTTTGTTATTTATTTTTGGGGTGTTATGCCGTGTTTCGCTACCTCCTTCTTTAGCTAAAGAAGTAGGTAGCGAAACACGGCATAACACCCCAAAAACAAATAACGAAGATATTAAAGCAGTTTTTTTAAAAAATTATTTTTGGCTTTCTTCCTTCAAGAGTTTTCTAGGCCATCAATTAAAATTACAGAAAAAAAGGAAAGGTGAATTTAAATAAAATTCAGGCTCCACTGTCGCGGAATCGGTAATTTGATAAAAAATATATTTAATTATTTCTTGTGCAATTTTGTTTAGCAAGTTAAAAAAAGCGATTTTTATGTTATTATTTTTTTTTTACTTTTATGAGTAAAACCTCAAATTGTAATATTTAATTAAATGAAGACACTATGAGCGAAACTCAATCGAAAATCTTGAAACAGAAAAATCAGAAAAAGATATTTACACCTCTGGGACTCGAACCCAGGACCTCCCTACTTTCCGGGTGGATGCTCTTGTCCACTGAGCTAAGGTGTCGATATAAAATTCGGTCCCATTTAACTGTACCATCCTTCGACTACGAACCACCCATATTATCTTCATTTTTCTTTTTTTTCTTCTTTTTTTAATTTTTCTTTTTCTTCAAAAGAAATAAGAAAAATGAAGATAATATGGGTGGTTTTTAGTCGAAGTATGGTAGAGTTAAAGGTGACCGAATTTGATATCGACATCTTAGCTCAGTGGACAAGAGCACCCACCCGGAAAGTAGGGAGGTCCTGGGTTCGAGTCCCAGAGGTGTAAATATCTTTTTCTGATTTTTCTGTTTCCAGATTTTCGATTGAGTTTCGCTCATAGTGTCTTCATTTAATTAAATATTACGATTTTTATTTATTTTAAGTTCAGGGTCCTTAATTCTTGTATTCATGATATGGTGTTATCCAATTTAATTTTAATAATTTTGAATGTAGTGGAATCTTTCATTTGAATTTTTATCCACATCCCGAACTACCGAAACATGCAAATTTCCGCATTTCGTATTAAAAATGACTACAATACATACTTGAACAATAACAAAAATTAACCAATATTAAAGTTTAGGGTGGCGTTATCGCCCACGTTGAGAACCTATGACGTGCATTATGCGCGCGCTCATAATCGTTAATGGATAGGATACGTTAATAAATCAACTTAGGATTCATAAACCAACTGGGCGTTTTAAAATCGATGAATAATCGAAAGAAAAATGTACGCTGGATGTCAGGCGCTTTATGAATCAAGTTTTTTTTTTCAATCAAACAAATAAATTACGATTTTGGCGCACCCTAAAACTGCCGCCCGGGGCAGGCGCTCCGGTTTGCCCCCCCTAGATCTTGCCCTGCCAGTTAGGGCATAATAATCCTTTGCATAAGGTTTTAATAACATTTCCCTAATGCAATACCAGGCTAGGCCATGTCCTGTTTAAATATTTTTCCATTAAAGTGTGATAAACTTAAATGCTTTACAAAATATTGAATCTCAAAGTCAAAAATTCGTCCTTGCCGACTTTGAAACCTCAGAACGTGGCGAAGTTAGAACCCTAGCCAACCAAAGTGACAAACTATAACGCTCCTATCAAGGATCATCTGAAAAAATACTAACAAAATAGAGAATGTAAATGTAATTAGAACCTTGTAAAATAAATGATTATATAATATCTTTGATGTAAGAACTTCGTCTTACACATTAAAATTTATCTACGAAAATACAACACAGATGGTTTTGAAAATTATTTTGGGTATAGAGATGAGCAAAACACATGCTTTGGCATCCAATGGTCATTTTCGAAAAAAATGTCAGTTAGAATCTTATCCAAATGATGTGACAAGTTCCTACAAGCAAACTACAAACGTTTCGATTCTTAACGGTGGTATTTTACGTAGTCGAGAGATTTAATTAGTAAAATATTTATTTTCCAGGGTGATGGATAGATAGGTTGACTCCTTCATCGAGATGCCGTGGTATCACTTGTCCCGGGCAGTTGGGACTTATTTGCGGTATTCACATTAAAATAATAAAATAATAACGCGTCTTTTCTTCCACCCTGTACACATTAAATTCCAACACACGTACTTTATTGGGGCGTCCATTGTCCGCGTAAGCACCTCTTAATTTACCTTTCAAAACACCTCGTCGCTCCTCAGGCCAGGGGATTAGCACTTTGAGCTATCTCAACACCATTCCCGGGGCGCGATTCTCTACCCAGCCGCGTTCCACACTTCGCTTGATTCCTATTGAGGATCGCACCGCAAGAATCGAATAACAACAACTTGAAAAAAAAAAAAAAATCGCTGCTGATTGTAACAGAAGCGATTATGTCAGTTTAATTATTATTTAAAATAAGCTTTCTACGATTATGAGATGATTTATCAGTAAAACAATACAGTATTAACTTTTTTCGTTATTTGTTTTTGGGGTGTTTTTCCGTGTTGCGCTACCTGCGTGTGGTTACGCAAAATTACACATCTGTCTTGATGATGGACTCTGTAACGCTGTCCGCTGGCTAAAGAAAGAGGTAGCGCAACACGGCATAACACCCCAAAAACAAATAACGAAAATACTTTTGGCCGTGAAATCTAAAAACGTTTCAGTATTAATTTTCTCAAAATTCGAATAAAATGCTTCAAGGTCAGTTGTTTCACAGAAAATCAATTTTAATTTTGTTATCAAATTACCATTCTGCGCCATTTTGTTATTTTGAAGTGAAAACTTCTTTAGCACCGTTGTGATTTGAAACTCGATGAAACGAAAAATAGCGTCACTAAAAAAGACATTATATTCATCTGCACGATTTTTGCCTGCAAGAGAATGAGATAGTATAGTCGGTCTCTTATTTGTGCCGTGCTTCGTAGCCTCCGCACTCTTGCCTACTTTAATTTTCTGAAGGTTTCACTTCTACCGTGTGTGAATTGCATACTCAGATTTTTTTAAACATTTGGAAGAGCCCTATTAAACGCCGATGCATTTCGGCTTTCTATCAAATCGATGTTAGTTGTTCTCTTAGAATCGGTATTTAAGGGGACCTTTCAATTGTCAAAAAAATAAAATGAGGCTGAATGGCCATTTGTTGCACAATGTTCCTATCGAGTTTCTTTTGATATCACCACATTTGAGAAAAAGTATCAAAATGAAGAACAAGAGTGGGGAGTCTACGAAGCATCTTTTTTTAATCAATGTGAAGGATGATTTTTTAAAATATTTTTGTCGTCGAATTCCAGTGCGCCTTTTCCCATGCTTTTGGTCATCTTATTAATATTTGTGTTTTCTTCTTCGGAGTCGTTAGATGTCGCTTTCTTTTGTGTTTTTTTTACTGTTTATTTTGGAGTGGTTTGAAGATTGGATATTGATTTTACAAAAAAAAAAAAAAAATTTTTTTTCGTTGGATTCGGTCCTTGGTCTGCTAAATGTCTGGCCGCTGAGGTTCATCAGGCGCTTTATACCACTACACCAAATGAGACTTACTAGGGACTGAGGATTTATTGTATTATATTAGAACCGAGTACCCGTGAATTATATAAATATTTTATTGCTATCTCATTCTCTCGCAGGCTAAGCCTTGTATGTGTTTGTATCTTTTTAGTGTCGCTCTTTTCCGTTTCACCGAGTTTCAAATCAACGGTGCTAAAAAAGTTTTCACTTTAAAAAGTTATTCCACACAAAATCCACTCCAAATGTGACGTAGATTCATCAGTTTTTTATAAATTTTCGGATACCATGTATATCAAAGGCTTGCAGTTCATATTATTGACTGTAAAATTGTAATTTAATAAAATAAGACAAAATATAAATTCATGAAAAATTTGCTCTGATTTTTTTTTCAATGAATTTTTTCTACAGAGTTTGTAAAACTTTAAGAAGTTCCAAGTTGTGGCAGTAAATACAGTTTTTTCCTAAGGGGTGCAATTCTGATGTGAAATAAAAGAAAAGAAACCTATTTACATGTAAACACACCTCACCTATTCATTACTCAACAGAATTTCTCGGTAGCACCAACAAATCCTCTTGCATAGATTAAAAGAAGATCCAACTTAAGTGCTATGTTTGTGTTAAGTGCCATTATTGTTGTTTGAGATGCCATCTGCGAATAGGTGCCGAATTTACCATTAATTTAGAATAGACTTTTTTGTGTTCTGGTTTCTGTAATAGATTTTAAGTGTTAATTCTGAAGTTGTTTGGAAGTGCAATGCGTAAACGGTTGAGAGAAAAACTCTCTAGTACTTTTATGTACTTACTTTGCCTAGTTCACAAGAAGACAGGATAATGTTGTATTGTCCCAGCTCCCACTGGAGCGACCACGCAAAACAAATAAATTTGCCTCGATTGCTCGAGATTTCCAGAAGATCATTTTTTAAATTTTTCGCCAACATAAAAAAATCAAACCTTCGAATTTTAACATGGAGACATAAAAACTTATTACAGTGCTATATAGCCAATGAATTAACCTGCATTTTACCGTTTATCTCATTATTGTAAGATTTATAAAAAAATCATAAAGTTTATAACCGTGTGAATCCTGCGTGTTTGTTATTTTGAAACTCCGTGAGAGATACTTATTCGAGTCAACATAGAATATTTTCGATTTCTGTATGTTGTCTGTGGTATTCTTGATAATGAAAGGTGCATTTCTATGGAAAAAAAGGACTTAATTTTAATCGTAGACAGCTGATCAGAAATTCTGGGTGAAAAAAATATATTAAAAATTCATTTTTAACATTGTTCTAAAATAGTCAACGAAATTCGGATTTGCGACATCTATGTTTATAATAGATAATGCATTTCAATAGCTTCGTTTTAAAATAAATGGCTGGCCATGGAAATGTTTTAAATAATTACAATAAATGTTTTACAAAGCGGACCAATTTTGGACCGCTATCAATCGCAGAAAAATAAAAGTGGTCCTTTTTTCGACCAAAATCGCCCCAATGGTTTTAACATCAAACTTTCCGCAGTGTAAGGCAGAGAGATGGACCGCCACATAACTCTGTCTTGGTACGTATTATTTTTTCAATTTAGATTTATTAATCGTTACGTACATACTTTTCCGTTACTCTTAACTCTTGATATGACGCAAATCAAACAATTGATTTGCTTGATCATACCATGTTTTCCTGGGGAATCCCTGATTTTTCCTGCCATTTACTTCCGCTTGTATGCTCTATGTTCCAAAATTACTGTCTGACCAAAACCGAAACCGAATCTTCGGTGTCTGCTTCTGTTTAGACCGAAACCGAAACTTTTGAGAGAGACATGTTAAAAATATTTTGTTTACTGAATTTTTTTATTTTTAAATATAACTGCTATAAAACAAACAAAATTATAAAATCAACAAAACATGTAAAGTAACTACTCGGAACAAAAAATTGTCAATAATCAACACTTAAATTATAAAGGAAGAACCTCATCAATTAAATATTTTAATTTTAATCGCGTTTACAATCACAACATTCTTATTACACGTGTTAAAAGGAATAACAAAAAACAATAATTGAAGCATATGAAAAAAATGGTTATTAATTTTTTTGATATAACTGCTATAAAACAAACAAAAATTTAAATTAACTACTTCTTCTAACAAAAAATTGTCAATAATCCACAACTACAATTTACAAAGGAAATGTTTGTTTTAACTTTATAATATTACATCGCTTTCTTTGTTTATTATTATTTAATTAAATTTCCTATAAATATGTTCACTGGTACGCCCATTGTTCACTGATGATATCATGTATCAATTTTATGTGAAAGAATTTTTAGGCATATTAATAAAAAAAATGAGAATACTCAGTCAAGACGCCAGGGCCCGCAGATACTTTTAAAGTTCCCAACTGCTTCACCTTTACAAATAGCAAGTGCGCCCTACTGATGAATTTGGCACCCACTTCAGGTCTGGAGCCCCAAAATATCTGAATAACACTTGATTCTGTGCAGAAACGGTGCGTAGATTCCCCTAACTCAGGGGTCGCAGCCGCATGTGGCTCTTTGCATAGGCGTCTACGGCTCTTCGAATCTTCAGACATCAATTGCAATTTCACCTCTACTCAACCAGCCTTATGAGATGGAGCCGCCGAACGGTTATCTTTTTGCATTCCGAACACAAAACTGGTTTTAATTTAATAAGGAATCTATACGCGAGTCTGTTTATAGAAACATTTAAACGGGCAGAAGTGAAGATCTTACAGTAATAATGTAGATAACACAAAGCAAATCGTAATCATCGTTCCACACATTTTACATTACAACCCCCTCCTCCAATTATAATGTGGCTTTCTGATATATTTGTTGTCCTGTTTCTTTGATACATTGGCTCTTCTCACTTGACAAACTGCCAACCCTTGCCCTATCTTAAGGCGGCACAATACTCAAATAATGGCGGTTTGTTCAAGGCTCACATTTTAATTAATTCCCAAGAATTCCTAATTAAAATTCCTTTTTTTAAACCGATACCCAACGATGTAAGGTATTCATATTTAAGATTAATAAAAACAGTACCTTACCGTTTATATATTTTACGTAGAACGATTTGTAAATTTTATTATCCGTTTTCCAACTATAAATTTAGCGGTAAGCACCAGATTTTATTTTTCTAGACGAAGAATTAATAACTCTTGGAAGGATTTGTTTAGAATCACTAAATTAAGTGTACACGCTTTCTTCACTTACGCCGCTAAGATTCCCATATTATTTTAGAGTGTTAAGTAGGCCTGTCCAATAAATACACCGAGGCCGCGCGTCGCATATTTGTGTACACGCCTTCTGTACTTACGTCGTTGAGATTCTGACTATATTTTAGAGTATTGTGTTGTCTTAACAAGCGGATTGCAATCTTTAGAGCACAGGCGTCAGGTAGGTATGCTGTCCTTATTCTACCGATATTAGAATGGAAGATGCTTCGAGGAACTAGCGTCATTGATCCCTTCGGCCCAATATATTGTACATGGTTGACATTTGTCACGTGAGGACGGGTCGCTTCCACGACTCGTTCTTGAAACGTTCTACGACTCATTCAACAGCTTGACTCTGTGTTTCCTCCTTCCTATAACACTGGTCTCTTCAAGTCACACGTTTGTCCCTTTCTTTTCTCAAAAAGACCCGCCACACAGCATCTTCACCGATGACATAGGCCCCGAGAGAAATCATTTTTCTCGGGGCCTCCTGTGTGTAGTTAAGCCGCCGCTACCCGAATTTCTACCGATTTCTTGCATATCTCCATTGAACGTTTGAAGTTTATAAGCTCTTTAAAAAATATATGTTATTTTTGAAGATAATATCTATACATTCCTCACACCGAAACGCAAATTATGTGAAACTCCCTCGATAGAAAAAAATCGCAAAGTATACTCCGAAAATTTTTAGTTTCACGTCTGCCTCTATTATTTAACAAGTTATATGTATGAAAAAATTCACAGTGTTTCCTTGAATGTTGTTTTAGACATTTGTTTTAGATTTTTGCTCTCAGAAGAGAGAGTTTAATAAATCGCTACTCGTTTAGAAAAACGAGTAGTGTTTTATTAAAAATTTTCACAATTTTCACTTCAATTTTATGATTTTAAATATTAGCGCGCTCTCTCCAACATTCGTAATTACATATCTCTCCATCTTCTTCTTTTCGAGCGAGGATACGGCGCCTTAATGTAAAAAAATAAAACGTTAGTTTCCAAATGGCACGAAAAACTTGTTCATATTTGCTTCATCAATTCATCTCACTACCCCCAATATAAGAGGAAAACGTAACTTGTGCAATGACGGAGGACGTAGCTAGCAGATACATGAATGTTCTCAATTTATCAATAATACACACCTTTGTAAGCATTTCCTGATTTCTGCATTCACCTGCATTACGTTCCCCTTACATCCCTCAACTCAGAACAAACCAAAATTTCCTCTGCACCAAAACCAATCAGTATAAAATCGGAGTCTGATTGACACCACATTTACCTTCCATTAATCCATCAGCCGCCGACGCATCCTTTGACGCCAACCACCCCCTACCCTCTCCCCGTCAACACCGGTCAACCCCCGTCAACGCCCGTCAACTCCCCTCCGTCAAACCCTAAATCTAGATCCTGTGTCAGATAAGCTTAATAACGGCTACTGGAAACCCTTAAATACGCGAATAACTTAAGGCGGCGCTTCCCGGCTCAAAAAGAAGAAGATGGAGAGATATGTAATTACGAATGTTGGACAGAGCGCGCTAATATTTTAAGTGATAAAAATGAAGCGAAAATTGCGAAAATGCTTAATAAAACATGACTCGTTTAAAATAGAGCAAAAATATCGTGGAAGATATCTTAAGTATCATTTAAACAAACTTGTGAATTTTTTCACTAATATAGCTTGTAAAATAATAGAAATAGACTTGTTTTATATAATTTTCGGAGCATACTTTGCGATTTTTTTCTAATTAGGCAATTTCTGACGGCCTCCGTGGTCCCGAGGCAAGACTCTCGACTCACAATCCGAAGGTCGCGGGTTCGAACCCGGCGTGCGCAAATAAATTTTATTTGATTAATTTGTGTTATTTCACAATTGATTCATTAAAAATAATACATAGTACATTTGCGGCACGTTCCGGAGTGGAAGATACTATCAGTATCGCCCTGGTGTAAGACCACCATTCAGAATTGAAACGTTGCTTGAAATGGCTTTAGCCGTGTTTAGTGACCAGATCTGAATGGCCAGGTACTTCCCCACCTTCCTCCTCCCTATCGCCTTCCCCTCTCCACTACCTTCAGCCTCACAACATACCCCGATTGGGGATGCCATAGTCTCACTGGCTCCAGACGGGAGCAGTTGGGACTCTTGTGCGGTATTAACTGTAAAAAAAAAAAAATTTTTCATATAATTTGCGTTTCGGCGTGGAACGTATCTAGATATTATCTTAAAAAATAACATATATTTTTTTAAGAGTTTAAAAACTTCAAATGTTTAAGGGAGATATGTAAGAAATCGGTCGAAATTCGGATAGCGGCGGCTTAAGAATGGAAGAAAATGGTTAATAATCTTAGCTTCCTTATTAGAAAATTATAATTAGACATTGGATTCTACGCGCTAAATTTTTTTT
Source organism: Glyphotaelius pellucidus (assembly GCA_936435175.1). Lineage (NCBI taxonomy): Eukaryota > Metazoa > Arthropoda > Insecta > Trichoptera > Limnephilidae > Glyphotaelius > Glyphotaelius pellucidus. Next base: position 23,535,145 of record OW386558.1, on the reverse strand, counting down.
TTAATTAACACTAGCTGGGGCACCCGGCTTCGCTCAGGGAGTTGATGTGAGATTGAACTAACGTTCGAACCCACGACGGATCTTGATTCATATACCCCTACCAATGGGTAGCTCCACCCATACAAAAAAGCCTTCGAATGGTCCACAATGTTCCAGAACATTCAACAACATTCGAAAATGTTCTGGAAGGTTCCAAAATGATCTTGGATATTTCGGGATGTTCCCGAACGTTCCAGACTATTCCCGAACTTTCCACAATATTCCAGGAAGTTACGGAATGTAAGGCGAATATTTATCTAATTTATATCTTCGAAATATCTTCGAAAGCACGTCCTTCAGGTAAAACCGGGAACCTTCTTCATGGATGGGGGATAGAGGGCCACCACACCATATAACTCTCTTGATTGTACCGGGACTCGTTTCTGAGTTTTAACTGCACGCACATTGTACACTTTCTTTTATAATCTACTAGCTTTTACCCGCGGCTTCGCTCGCATGGTATTTGCGAGAAATTACTGTAGCAATTAGCAATACATAATGTCCTTCACATAATTCTCTTCAAAAACGTAAGGTGAGCCATTTTTAAAACTTTGTCATGTTTTCATGAAAAAAAATGCCAAATCACCAAATTTCGGACACGTTAAAAATATTCTATTTATTTGGATTTTATTGCGAAGCGGATATACCGTGGCATTCTGACAAAATATGCTTGAGGCCTGAGGAGTACGGATACAATAAGAGTAGACATATTTTTGTCTTGAATGTTCTCGGTCTGTAAACAGAACATAACCTCAAAGTGCACCGAACTCAAAACCCCGTGCCACCGAAATACGCTTCTTCAGTACCTAGTCTACAACCTGCAGATTGCAGCGTGCACTCTGCAGCCTGCAGAATGCACCTATATAGGTGTGTATCTAATACAAACGCCGACGGAACGAAGTGTCGATTGTTTTCCCAACAAAGGTGACATGTTTGGTGCTGCAGTGTCCGGATTAACGGCTTAGTTGACAACGCCATTACGCTGGCACCAGCTTCTCAAACTTACAAATAATAAACTAAAAATGACTGGTACCCAATGACGTTATATAGGTATAATATATGTGTAGACTCGCCATTGTCTCCTAAACTCAAGACAGAATGTGACAAATAGGAAACACTCTTGCGTTTTCAATAAATTCTCGAAAAAAACTATTCATCTATGTATATAAAAATGAAAATATGTTTGTTTCTGTCTATGTATGTACGCATGTATGCTATGTGTTGCTAAACCATTCATCTGATTGCAATGAAACTTTGGGGATTTGATGTGCGCGTGCCCGCAATTCTTACTATATAAAATAGTGAGTTCTGGCATCATGAAATTATGAGATCCTAACAGTTCATCCGATTGCGATGAAACTTTGGGGATTTGATGTGGTTGATTTGTAGTATCAAAATACCCTCTTTTCGTCCTCGCGAAGGTTTCTGGATTATTACAACCACATCTGAAAAGTTTTTTTAATCATTCTAAAAACTCTTACAAAACTGTCACAATTTGAAAATGACATTTTGCAAACCATCAACCAATTTTCTAAAATGTTTCAAAATGAATTTATTCTCACCCTTCGAAAATCGAATACTTTGAAGATTATCAAAATTTATATTTATTTTAAATAGGTAGGTACTTATGTTAGGTACCAAATGAAAAATACGGATACTAAAAAGATACTAAGATCTAAAGGATTTAGCCTGCGATAGAATGAGATAGAATAATCGGTCTCCTCTTTTAGCGGTTCTTCGTAAACAATCAGTTTTCTCTCTGTGCGATACTTCGTAGCCTCCCCAATCTTGTTTAATTTAGTTTTCTCAAGGTTTCACGTCTACCGCGTGGGAAGTTGTGTATGTTTTTTTTAAAATCTTAACTCCTCAAGCCTCGAGCGTGTTTTGTCTGAATGTCACAGCTTCACAGTATTATTTCTGGACGTATCTTAAAACTAAAAACTGTTTTTGAAAGGTTATTAGAAATAAGGACAAAACTTTAGAAATATTAAATTTAAAAAATGGTTCACATTGCTGGCCATGGACATTTTTTATACAATTACAATAAATGTTTTACGAATGGTATAATCGCGTGAATTTTGTAAGATGGAGACCAAAATACCGAGTCATATTCAATTAGGCTTCTAACTAGAGATACGTACATATAAAACTTTCTATTACAACACATAAATACTTGTCATACATAAACATAAATAAACACGTAAACACCTCAGCACAGGTTATTCTAGTGAGGTGTTCACGAAACATACAACAATACCTATCCACAGTTTCACCTTCACAAACCTACCTTACACCCAACATAATAAAATTACAATATATAATATGTAAAAATGTTTTTCAAAATGTATCTATAGGTAAATACTGTAATGCATAGAAATAAATAAATAAAGTACAATAATTTAATAGCTTGTATGGAATTGTTCACAATTTGGTAGATATAATTGGAGAAACTTAGTTTTTCATCCAAAATAATTGCAAGATATTTGTGATATTTGATGCCTGATTCATATCTTGTTTTGTTCATAATTTCTATTCGTCTAACTCATTCATATTATTTTATTACAACAGATAATTGATAAACGACCATCTTTGGCTGGATAAGCAATATATAAGATAAGACATATAGATAAGCATACCTACATCTTTCCATGGACTCTTTTTTGTCAGTTTCTAATTAGTAAGTTCTTCACATACACAGTTTTATTTTTCAATCATTTCTGGCTTTCACCCTTCAAGGGTATTCTTGGCCACCATTTAAAATTGTAGAGAAAGGAAAGGTGAATTTATACATTCATTTTATGGAAGATTGGAGTCGACTTCAGACTTAGAATAGATGTTAAAAGGAGGGGAGGCAATTTTAGATAACGCTTGATATTTAACGAGGATATTTATTTAGATAGGGACAAACAAAAAATACGTGACCAAGCTTTCACATCTAGACCACAGAATGTACAATCTTTTTATCAATACAAATATAATATTAATTCAAAATTCATTAGTTAAATTATTAGCTCATAAAAGTTTATATGAACAAAGGCAAAATGTTTCGTACTTTTACCAGAATCTCAAAATTCTCTCAGTAAGAGCAATTCTGTGGTATAAAATTATATTTCAGCACATGAATAGCCCTATATAATAAATAAACTGGACCACACGTACAATACTCGTTTTACGTTAAATGAAGGACTAGAAGAACGTTCTTCCCCGTTTGAAATTTTGAGAGTGCACTTGGTATCTGTTTGACTATAATTGTACCTAAGCATTTAAACAAATATGGACAAAGAACGCTGGACTACATGATACCTAATTACTTAAATATGTTACCTGCCGAAATTAAAAAAATGTATAAATGGTAAAACAAGTATTTTGTTGAAGAATTGGCTTGCCGGAGGAAATAATTTGTATTAGAATAACACAAAAATTCTAACTGCATAATAAAGTAAAATAAGTTTATTTATATCTTCAAAGTAAAAGTACCCATCGACAAACTACTTAAAAGAAGTTTATTGGGACTTTTCTTTTTTCTGTACAATATGTTATTTTTGCTTGCATATTGTATTACTCTGTATTTATAATAAACTAGCTTTTCCCCGCGGCTTCGCTCGCATGGTATTACGGGAAAGTACTGTAACGGTTGAACTTATCAATTATCCCCCCTTCTCCTCACCCCCACCCCCTCCCGCATTCCATACATTCATTCCCTTACATTCAGTTTTCAAACATCTCGCCTGCCACCTAAATTTCATAAAGCTATAGCTCAAAGAAAAAAAGGATTATCCAATTTTGTTAATTCGTTCGGAATTTATGCGCTCACAAACATTTCGGATGTTTATTTTTAATTAATTGGAAGCTTGTTAATATAATAAAAAAATTACACTATTTATTATTCAGTCTTTATAATCGTTACGAATTATATTTTTAATGTAGGAACTCTTATCTGAAATTTATTGCAAAACAGAAGCTTGTCCAAAAAAAAACCGAATTCTGATATTTGAATTTTCTGCAGTAGTAGCTGACCAGTAGACTGAGTATCTACCAGCATAGAGCCCAAAAATATATCAACATTGTTTCCATAGAAAAGATTTTTTTCTGACGTTAGCAAAAACTCGCTTTTGTTAGCGACAGAAAACGTATAACAAATATAATATATTAATATTTATAATTTCATAACGCCAGAGCTTACCATCATATACAACCTGTAGTCTGCGCATATAATTTAGCTTTATATTGGTGAAAGAATTATTTAAGTCTTTATATTGTGTTATGCGTGAAAAGGTCATAAACGAACTCGAGCAGTTTCGCATTTATAATATTAGTATGGATAGTCTTTTAGTAAGGCCGTGAGATGTTAGTGAGTTTTTACCGTTTGAAAATCTATGGTTTTAGAGAATTAGTCCACACAACAGAGTTCCATATTTTAACAGGGCATCGCTTCCACGAAAGCTAATCTCCCATTTGTAGCGAGAACAGTGCCAGGAGATGGCTAATCTGAGCTTGCACCTATAGAGCTTTAAGTGATGTATCTTTACCTTTATGTATGCGTTTATCTTTGGCTGTATGAATGTGCATGGTTTAATGGATATCTATTAGTTCTGTGAACGGTAGATCTCGCGTTAAAAAAGTGTGTTTTATTTTATTTTTTGAAAAGAAAGGCAAACATTCCAGTCACTTAAGCTAAAAAAAGGGGATGAACGGAATAAGCTGAAAATTTGTATAAAACTTTATTTTGATATTTTACATGTTGTGTCAAAAGTCTCATAAGGTCACGTGTGAGCGTCTTTGGATATTCAAGGTTAAAGTTCACAAAAAACAGTTTTTTGGAAATATCTTCCTTCATTTGCCTCGAATCATATTTGCATTCCATATAAAAGTTGTAGAGTATACAATTCTCTACAAATTTTGTCAAAAAAAAATTTATACGCTTAACCGTTTTTAAGATAGAGCGCTCAGCCGTACGTGCCATGGCGCAAGGTCAATGGCGAAACCCAATTCATGGTACGGTTTTTTAACTTAATTATTCATTAAATATTAGTTCATTAACTATTTAGTATATATTTTTTTTAAATATTACTTATAGTCATTTAATATTACTTTTTTTTCATATATAAAGCAATTAATTGAATTATTTTAATTATAATCTCATTAAAGATAATTAATGATCTCTAAAGAAAGAAAATAATTAAGTTGTTTTTTTTTTGTATTAGTTCCGTGAAAATAATTCCCCTCACGGCCTATGTAATCTTTAGGGATGCTGTCCGGAAGCTCTTCCAAGGAAATGAAGAAGGGGAAGTTCTGGGAAGGAAAAAGGTTTGAGGGGTTGGTAGGAACAGGGGGTCAGTGTGTCCAGGAGTGACGGACGTGTGAATCTATCCCTGCCACTGCGGTGCAAGGCGATGTTCCAAGACAGTCCTACTGGAGAGGTGAAAATGTCTCCATCAACTGGACCTTCCTGATCCGGCCTGATCCTGGGCTTACGCATCCGCCTCCAAAATCTAGGCCAACCTCACCCCCATGAACCCGGGTGCTCCTGCTAACTCACCAAACATAGTTGGTTATCAAATAAATGCTTCTCGGGGCTGCGGGACCCATACCGGCCTCGCTATTTGAGCTCCCGCTTAGAGGATTACGTGCACGATATGCACGTGATAGAGGTCTTAGACAGCAGAGGAATTTAATGCATGATCCAAACGCGATGCCAATTCGGCCATTGACCAGTCTTATATTAAGTAGAAGCCGTGCGAAATAATGCAAAATCTTACAAAATCATGTGTTTTGTTTTGAAAATTTGATCGCATAGAAGAATTAAAGATGCTTCAATGAAATACTGCGAGTAGAACACATACGCCTTAGAAAATATCGATAATTTTTTTAATGTCCTTTTAAAAGCCTAGAAAAAATAAAGAATTAGGTCTATAAAAAAAAAACTTTCATCGGCAAATTCTCCTACTTATAAACCCCCTTTTGGATACGGTTTTATTGTATAATGTGGCAAATTCAGTTTTTTTATAATAATCGCAAAAAATTGATATTTACGCCTGAACTTCACAAAATCAAAAAAAATATGCATTTTCGTGTTGTTATTTTTGACATCAATCAAGACGGCCGGCACTCGACGAAGTTGGATTTTTATAGTGAACCTCGTGCTATCGACGTAAGAACTATGCACTTGTCACACCCATTTTGTATCAGTTCCGTGGGGTGGGGAATAGTCGTCTCTAGACTCTAGATAAATTTCAAATTTCCTTGTTATTACAAAAAACAATTAAAAATGCCCGAAGTCGTAGTTATACGCTGTGTAAAACCGCACTTATTTATTAATAGTGAGAGTATTAAAAAATTACAGACGAAAAAGTATTTTAAAAAAAAGTACAACAAATTTGTTGTCAAGATTCAAGGGGTACGCAGGCTCAAAGAGGTTGACCACCGCTGTATTAGTATATCAGAAGGGTACCATCTATCGTCGTTCGTGTCTTATAAATGAATAGTTACGATGATAGCCGAATACATCGGATAGTAGGGCGAACGCCGGCAGCCTCACAAATATTTAGAGCCTAATCAAGTAAGCACGTATAGTCCAATTTAATATTAATTGTAATTTCTACGATAACTTAATAAATCAACTAGTAATCAAAACGAGCCTCAAACTAAATGATTGACCTTAACACTACACAAATGTATGCTTTTTTTCCTTCAGAGCCTTTCTGCTAGCTTCTATTTCAATGGGTGGGAAAAACAGACCCAAAGAAATCAAAGAAAAAACGGCTACCTACTATTAGTATGTTATCTGTATATAAAAGGTTTTTAATCTACCAACTATGGAGTTGGTAGCATTTTAAGACGCCTAATCTCTGTATTTTATTTGTTTCCTTATGCTATTTAAAAGCCGTATTGAAAAATGATATCTTTTTTATATATCATGGAACTATGATAAGAAGGTGAGAGATACGATGGAAAAATAAATAATAATGCAGTTAGGATTTTTGCTTTTAAAAAAATTGTCGCTGATGTCAAAGAAAAGTTTGCAACCTTTGTATTACATGGTGTCCGGAAATCAGTGGCACCAGCGGGAAGCTACGGTGAATCTACATCACATTTGGAGTCGATTTCGTGGTACAAGGTTTTTCGATATGGGCTTTCGTTTTTAAAAAAACCATGGCCAAATCGTACACTACACATTTTGGCAGTTTTCTTAAATGCGATATTGCGCCAGTGAGCTAAATACTGCACTTGTCGACACCACGTCCTAGGACGATCCCCTAGTCCTGGACCCATTCGGAATTGGGCGGAGCAAGCGACTTTAGCGTTGACCAATCAGCAGCCAACAACGGTGTTTTGTTATTTCGCTGGTACATTTTTATAGAACAAAGCGACGCGAAGAGTAAAGCTTATCTATCCGGCCCGAATGCCGGGCGGCTACTGAGTGAGAAAATACGACGCGCGGTTGAGTAGCGCCTCTTTTAATTTCCTGCAAAAGAACATCGCCGAAGTTCATGTTCTCGTATCAATACTATAATTTATTTGGATAATTTCTTCTGTTATGCAAACATACCGGCTTATTAATGAGCGGAGTTCAACTAACGAAGTTTTTTGTATTAAAAGAAGTCGTATACGCGATCCATAGATTTAAATAATTCAATTAGGACGCGACCAATTTATGAGAAACTAAAGTGGTTGAAATATGACTAAAACCTGTTAAGCTAATTAACACCCGTTTAGTGTCAAAAAATAAATGCTGACTGCCAATGCATTTTTAGGTTAGTATTTCAATTCAACATTGCCAAATTATTAATATTTTTACATACCTAATTGACAGGCGTTTGACATTTCGGAATGCTAATTCGTGAACAGATCCACCAATGTTGCATCCAATTCTTATTTATTCTCTGTCAATATCGGTTCGGCTATCAAAAATGCAACTGTGCAAGAGACATCAATATAAAATCGTCGAAAGTTATGCCTATCGTTCCGATATCGTAAAGTTATCGATTTCATCATGCAAGAGCTCCTGGGGCTTGATTCTCCAGTCGAGGCAGCTCGCAATCGCTGTTGAAAGTACATACATTGGTCGACTTGATTATTCTCGAGCCTCGTAGAAGGTACATACTTAGATGCCAAACGTCAAAAGTCATTCTAATCGAACGTGTGTCGAACCAGTCAACACCGACAAAACTGTCAAAATCTAGTACATCATATCCTAACCTAAGATCGTTTCGCGCCCTTCGAAGGAAGGGCATTGTATATTTATGCAAAGTTGTTTTAATGGTCTACTATTAGAATTTCGACCGATTTCTTACATACCCCCCTTAAACATTTGAAGTTTTTAAGCTCTTAAAAAAATAAATGTTATTTTTGAAGTTAATATCTAGATACGTTCCACGCCGAAACGCAAATTATATGAAATTCCCTCGATAGAAAAAAATCGCAAAGTATGCTCCGAAAATTATTTAAAACAAGTCTATTTCTTTTATTTTACAAGTTATATTTGTGAAAAAATTCACAATGTTTCTTTAAATGATACTTAAGATACGTTCTACGAGATTTTTGCTCTATTTTAAACGAGTCATGTTTTATTAAGCTTTTTCGCCATTTTCGCTGCGATTTCATCACTTAAAATATTAGCGCGCTCTGTCCAACATTCGTGATTACACGTCTCTCCATCTTCTTATTTTTCAGCCGAATAGCGCCGCCTTAAGGTTTCATATGATGGCTGATTTACCGGCGGTATTGGCTGCACTACATAATGTAAAGCAAACTGAAGAGACCAATAATAATGTTTTGCCGGACGGAAGATAGTTTTCAGATGAAAATGATTTCCTAATGTTGCAATATCGTTTTGTATGTGTTAGCAGCATTAAATTTCTTTTCCGCGGTGGTTACCAGCTGTTTTTGTTTAATATACCCGAAGAAAATGCGGTCGTCATTTCAAATTCACACCATAGAAACCTCAAACACATCAGAAACACAGACAATATTAACAGGACTATCAATATCATTCATCTCTTCATGTTCAGCCTTCCGACATTAAAGAATATGTAAAAATGAAACATTCGACCAAATCCGTCGAGACGACGAGTAATTTTTCATTCTTAGATGGCGCGTAACGAGTAACTTGATCCTTAATGGAGAATGGCAGCACTGGTCGGAATTCGATGGAGAGTTGAATTACGAAACTATTCTCAGTTGGTGTTAATTTTAGATTGAAATTAGGTAAGTGAGAGCTGATATATTGTTATGTTATATTATGTATCGATAATTTAACCTTTTGGTTAGCCTCTCTCCGGGATGATAGTAAGATTACCTACCTACTGTGGGTACTGGGTACCTGGGTACTTGGGTACTCGGGTACTTCTTCCCAGCAATAATAACATCCTTTGTGGTAGGTAGTAGCGTGTTTGCCGTTCTCCGGCGGGATTGGAGCGCACAGAGAAGAGAAGAGACCAATCTCTAAATATTCCAATTGTCGCTCTCCTTTGTGACGCTGAATTGCGAGGCACTGTCGGCTCTAACGCATAGTTGAACTGCACTCAAAATATCATCTACACAAGAAAACAAAAAAAATAAATATATTTTCCAGATAATAGTACCGACCATTTATAATAATTTTATTCGAAATAAACCCTTTTATCAATGTTAAGCATCATAATATGTTTTAGTTTTTTTTGATCTCGATTATAAATTAAACCTAATTATATCACAGCATGGTAGTATGGTAATTACTACGATTATTTCAGGGTTTCTAAACTTTCTAATTAGTATTGTTTTCGTGAACTGCGTAATGACGACAACTGGGCCATAGATGTCGCATAAGTGTCCTTTTGCAGATAAAATTTAATTAATTGAAAATGTTATTGTAAAGTGTCAAAAAATGGAAAAATACTGTATTTTGTATTTGAATTGAAAGTATTTTGTATTTCGTTTTTAAATACATGCGAAAAAGTATTTTGTTATTTGTATTTTAATTACAGCAAAGCATGTATTTTGCCCAGCCCTGATTATAGCCAAGTTCAACCAAATCTTAAGTAGGTACTTGAAATGGGAAAAACATTTAAACACACGTAAACGAATTAAAGGTAATACAAAATAAGGTAATCAAAAACCTATTTAAATTTAATTCCAGAGCTTTCACCAAACATTTATACGATGAAACAAATCTGCTAGCAATAAAAAAACCGTAGGAATATAATTTAAAATGTCTTCTGTTATTATATTGTAAAATGCATAATGAAATCATACACACAAACAAAGAAATCATTATTCACAACTTGTGAATCACAAGTATCTACGCACAAATTTTACACGGCAACTTGATACGCGGGTAATACTTTTAAACACCAAGCGTACACCATACGACAAGCAATCCATTGGCTACGAGGGAGGGGGAGAGGACAATTTATGTACAGGATGCGGCAACATAACTCCCCTTTTTAAAATGCGCGCCATTTAGACGGTTGATGACCTAGCGGAGCGATCTCGTTCGAGAGGTGGAACTATAAAGTTTTGTCCCGACCAGTTTAGTCGCCATCGTGCGTTGGAACAGTGAGGAGCATGCGTTTGCCGTTGAGGCCTACTTTTCGAACGGATGTTCTTGTTTTGTTCCCAGAGCGCCTCACCTAATTAGGAGCGATTTGGCCGGCCCGCTCTCCCGATTTGTTCCCTTGTGATTTTTTTCTATGGGGTTTTTTGAAATCCTGTGTTTATGTGAACCGTCCAAGGACCCTCATTGTATGGAGAATGGGACGTCACTTACCTTACGGTAGGTGACGTCCCGCGTAGTCCAGCGGTAAGGCTCTTGACTCGCAATTCGAAGGTCGCGGGATCGAATCCCGGCGTGGCTAACAAATTTTATATGATTAATGTGTGTTATTTGACAATTTATTCATTTTAAATAATATATAGTATATTTGCGGCACGTTACAGAGTGGAAGAGACTATCAAAATCGCCCTGGTGTAAGACCACCGTACAGAATTGAAACGTTGCTTGAAATGGCTTTAGCCGTGTTTGGTGACCATATCTGAAGAGCCAGGTACTTCCCCACCTTCCTCTTCCCTGTCTCCACTGGCTCCAGACGGAAGCAGTTGCGACTCTTGTGCGGTATTCATATTTAAAAAAAACCTGATTTGATTTTCAAAAACTAAGTAAAACAAAATTTTCGGTATGTGGTTACATTATAAAAAACAGATAAAATTTTTCTGATTCATGCAACAGGTTTTATTAGGTTTTGAAAAAAATAAGTTATGCTGCCGCACCCTGTACACAAAATTTGCCTACCAGAAGTTATAAAAATACATATTTGATCCATTAATTAATCCATTAATCCAGAAGAATTTTCACTGACTTGGTATTTATATATAAAATTCTACATGATTTAGTTAATAGTCCGGTATTGCTTGAATTGATAAGCTTCCGGATTCCACAACGTAATACAAGAAGTCAGGATTTATTTCAGTGCAGAAATTCTGGGACTAACTACCATATGTATTCCTCTTTACCCAGAATACTAATGGAAGGAAACAATTAAACCAAGTCCGTGGACATCTTCAGTTTATCTTTAAACAAATATATAATATTGTTACAGAGGCAGTTCAGTTATGTACAATAAATATTGTATGTATTAACATTCATATGTAAAAGCCCTGAAAAAGGGCGTTGATAAATAAATAAATTTGAAATAAGATGAATAAATATTTAGGTAACCTTTCTCATGAAATTTAACTTTTCGAAAATTAAATATATGTTTTTTAAATAGAGCACCATTTGGTTTACTTCGTTCACATTTATATCCGCGCTACTATGGTGTCTACGATAAAAGCTCTGATTGGTTTGCGAGAGAAAAAACAGTCACAGAGAAGAAATAAAAGAGGAAAAAGCGTCCGGCAAAGGGGACACTTTGAGTTGCGTTTCTCATTAAACCATTTGAGTTCCACTGCCTCCGGTAAATGCTTTCCCTTCTCTACTTCTCTACCCATATTGTGTATGTACTCTATACTGATAATGTACTCTACCTGGTATGTATTCTGTAGAACTCCCTGTGCGCCACACCCTTTCACTTGCTGCTCTCCTGATGGACTTAATAAGAACAAAATTTCAAAAACGAATTTGGGCGTAATTCTGAAAAACGTGTAGATTATTTGGATTAAGAGAAATATAAACGCTTGAAATATATGCATACAAAATTTAAAATGGCGCGTCGCATTCGCACGAGGCAAGTAAGCGAAAAAGTGGTTTTTATTTATTTTGTGCATAATTTTATAAGAATAAAAAAAAGTTAAAACATACAAAACCTCAAAAATAGTCTTAGCCATAAAGGGGTATTTTTAAAAAATTGTTTCTTATATTACTTCATAGTTAAGTCAAGAAAAAATAAATTTAGTGGCTCTTGCTTGTATTTTTTGTTATGTAAATAATAATTTTATTGTAATTCCAATACATGGAAAAGCTAGTAAAAGCTTCAATTTATCAGTAGCATATTTTTTGATATTCATTCTGTAAACCGATTTGTCGTAAAGATGAATCTAAATAGGATCTAAAAAGGATTTCACGTATAGCTTCTTCTTAAGCAATGCGTCGGTCTACTGCTACACTAGGTGACTTATCAGGGGTATTATGGGGGTGAGGTTTGTCCTGTTTGGCGGCCGATGCGTCTGCATGCATCCGCCGCGTGGTGGGCAGGATCGAGAGAGACCGGTTGAGGGGGGTATTTATCCTCTCCAGATAGTCTCTCGACCCATGCACCGCGGTTGGAGAGATCGATTCATACGTCCGTCACTCCTGGAAACACTGACTATTTCCTTCCCAGTACTCCTCTCCTTCCTTTCCTTAAAAAATCCTCCACACAGCATCCCCTAAGATAACATTGGCTCCGAGGGAAATTCAAAGTTCGCGACATTGTAAAAAACGATTTCATGCCGACTGAGAACAAAGTCAACTCAACACCTCTTTGAAAAGTAATTAAAAGCAATGAAAAAAATAATTTTAAAATAGTCCATAACCCTCCTAACGTAACCTATTTTCTCATCACTTTTAATGACTTTTCTGAGATGGTTCTGAGGTTTTATTCTGAGTTGTCCGGTCATCGTAAATAAATTAATACTAAATAAATAATACTTTGTAATAATTTAAAAAGATAATATTGTGGATTCTGAATTTGAAATACGGTATCGACAAAAATGACGTAAAAGAAATGGGTCCCAATGGCCGAGTTGATTAAGGCATTGTATCAATAAGCTAGGATGGATTCTGTTCCCAGTTGCGACCGCTACCTGTTTATTTTTCTGTATCTTACTTGTTCGGTTTCATTTTTATTCTGTTTTATTAGTATTATCTTCTTGTTCTGTTTTATTGGTATTATCTTCTTGTTCTGTTTTATTAGTATTATCTTCTTGTTCTGTTTTATTAGTGTTATTTTCTTGTTCTGTTTTATTTGTAGATATTAACTTTTTGTTCTGTTTTATTAGTATTATATTTTTGTTCAGTTTTATTAGTATTATCTTTTTGTTCTGTTTTATTAGTAGTATCTTCCTCTTCCCCATCTTCTTCCCCTCCTCACTACCTTCAGCCTCACAACACACTCTAATTGGGGATGCCATAGTCTCACTGGCTCCATACGGGAGCAGTTGGGACTCTTGTGCGATATTCATATTTAAAAAAATCTTCTTGTTCTCTTTTATTAGTCGATATAATCTTATATCTGTTTTATTAATAGATATTATCTTATTGTTCTGTTTTATTAGTAGAAATTATCTTCGTGTTCTGTTTTATTAGTATTATCTTCTTGTTCTGTTTTATTAGTAGATATTATCTTCTTGTTCTGTTTTACTAGTAGATATTATCTTCATGTTCTGTTTATTAGTATTATCTTCTTGTTCTGTTTTACTAGTAGATATTATCTTCATGGTCGGTTTTTTTAGTATTATCTTCTTGTTCTGTTTTATTAGTAGATATTATCTGCTTGTTCTGTTTTATTAGTAGATATTATCTTCTTGTTCTGTTTTATTAGTAGATATTATCTTCTTGTTCTGTTTTATTAGTAGATATTATCTTCTTGTTCTGTTTTATTAGTAGATATTATCTTCTTGTTCTGTTTTATTAGTAGATATTATCTTCTTGTTCTGTTTTATTAGTAGATATTATCTTCTTGTTCTGTTTTATTAGTAGATATTATCTTCTTGTTCTGTTTTATTAGTAGATATTATCTTCTTGTTCTGTTTTATTAGTAGATATTATCTTCTTGTTTTGTTTTATTGGTATTATCTCCTTGTTCCGTTTTATTAGCATTATCTTCTTCTTTGATAATAAATTTAATATTTAGGCGCCAAGGACAAGAGATCGCCTAAACGTCTGCCCTAGACAAAAAAAAATCTGCAAAAGCAAAAGCCATCGAACCGCAATTAATTTCCATGGATTATCCGCAATTATTCCATAGAAGAACACCGTGGAAAATAAAAATATCATAACAGGCCCTTTGTGCCATTGTAAGGCCGCCGCTAGCGCTAATCGATGTGTGTTGGGTACCCCATACCTACTGTGGCGTACATTGCTCTGTGATCAATAACAATATTATGATGATTTGTATAGCGCCGTTTTTGTGAAAAATCACCTCAAGGGCGGTGTACAAATTTATAACATACTAGTTGGTTCCGGGCATGCGATGCAAAGCTATATTCAAAGAAATAAATTGTTCCTTTCCCGCATCCCCTTTCCCTCCCGCGTTCCCTTTCCATCTTCCCCGCCGTACCTCTCCCCTTTCCAGCTCCTCCGTCCCGCGTTCCACATTTTCAGTCCCGGTACATTCAGCTTTCAAACTTAACAATCTTTGTTTTGCGAAATGTCATTCTTAAATTTTTGACAGTTTCGCAAGAATTTTTGTGATCGTCAAAAACTCTTCAGATATATTGTCATGAGAAACTTTTCCATAATACCACCATTCAGAATAGCTTGAAATGACTTTTTTTCCTTGTTTGGTATATTCTATATTCTATATGGTTTTATATATAGGTCTGAATAGCCAGATCTGGTCACCAAACATTCTCCACCTTCTTCGGAACCATCTCCTTCCCCTCCCCACTACCTTCAGCCTAATAACATACCCCGATCGGGGATGCCATGGTCTTAATGGCTCCAGACGGGATTCTTGTGAGGTACTCACATAAAAAGGGTATGCAGGCACGGCTTTTCAGCCGTTATGAAATGCACGCCACTGGATACCCACCAGAGAGACTATGTAGGTGTACTGCCCTATTTTATAATAGATAATATAATGTGTCCGCACCCTGGCGGTAGGTTGGGGAACTATGATTTTATTTATTACGACTACAGGTTGTCACAAATAAATTGCTATTTTATTTGGGACAATTAAGATCAGTTTTCTTTTAAATAAGGCATGGAGTACACATTCCAAAGAGTGTTGGTCAGAATGAAGTATCTGTCAAACTTAAAGGTCTCGTCAAACAGAACGCGTAATTTACGCGGCGTACGGCGTAAAATACGCCGCGTACTGTACGCCGCGTTGTGTTGTACTGAACTTGTCTGAACCGGTCAAACAGAGCCGAGCGCGTACAGTACGCTACGCTCTAGCGCGGCGTTAGGACGTCGCGTTGTATTTTTTTACGAGATTTTATTTTACGCCGGGCGTTCTTGCTCGACTGTGATAAAAATGATTATTGAAAAATTAATTGAATGTGTCCGAAAACATCATTGTTTGTATGAAATGAGAAACAGTGCATATAAAAATAGTTCTATGAAGGCAAGATTATGGGATTAAGATTATGCTCTGCTGTACGCCGAAGCCGTCACACAGAAAGTACGCGGCGTTAAGGCGTAATTTACGCCGCGTAAATTACGCCGTCTGTTTGACGAGGCCTTAAGACGAAACCTGCTTGCCGAGAAATTTGAACAATAAGTATTTTACCAAATTGTTGCTGTGACCGTCGCCCTTACACCCCCGAATACTTAGTAAAAGGAATAACTGCACCTCAGGCTGATTTTACCTAAATAAAATCATTTAAATCAAGGTTTTGTCTTCCCCATTTTTCTCCTCCGAAACTGGTCGGTTTTTGAGATTCTTTTTACTTACTGTATTAAAATAAAATACTCTATGTCTGTACGTTTTTATTTTTTAATAAATACATTGTCTAGTCTATATACTGAACGTCTGTTGGTAGCATTTAAACCAGGCAATTTAACGCTATTTAATCAATAAAATAGACTAGGACACACTGAACCCCAGATTCCTACCCACTCCTTAAAACCTTTTTTTTTTTTTTAAAAGAAAGACAAACATTCCCGGGTTACGAATAACCCAACAATGTTTGAAAATCTCCTACTACCACCACAGAAAGCCGAAAAATGTTGCTTGTGTTGTGATGGAGGACTTAGCCAGCCGAGGAATCGAACACGGGACGCCCGGGTGGGACCCAAGCGCGATGCCCACTCATAATCGATGTTCCTTCCCAGAAATCTTCTCCATTTCCTTTCCTTAAAAAATCCCTCCACACAGCATCTCCAAAGATGACAAAGGCCCTGAGGGAGATTATTTTCCTCAGGGTATCCTGTGTGGAGCTCATATAAAAAAAAGAAAAAAAACATAAACACTAACTGGGCGAAGCCGAACCAAAAGTCGACCGCAGGGCCTAGCAGCATAAACCTGCGGAGAGGGTTTTTAACTACTGGTAAATAATATTGTGGTAATATTTTCTGTCCTGAAACAAAGTTTTTAAATGTTTGGGTTGGGTTATGCTTGGTAAGGGGTTATAATTAGTAACTATATAAAGTGTGTCTAGTCCGTTTTAAAATTATGTACTGTTCACTTAACTTCCATTGAATTTCGTGTTCTTGTGTAAAAATAATTTTCTTTTAGTTTTTATTAAATTCTTTAAATTTCTTTTATTTGTGTAATGTTGTCCTTCCCGAATTCAGTTTTGTTAAACTCATTGGGAGTAATATATTAAAAATGTTATGTTATATATTATCACTAATAAATAAACAATGTTTTGAGTAAAGTGAATACCTTCTTGATATATTGAACCTAAGATGGCAAGTTTTTGGGAAACCAGAATAATAAATAGAAATGTATATATTTTTCCATCGTCCACCCGGTACAGTACTTATCTGTGCGTTCAATACCATAGATACTGCCATTATCTACAGATCAATGGATACAATCGGATTTCAAAAAGTGTTTAACTAACCGTGACAGAGGATAAAGCACATAATAACATCCGTGTAACAATGGTGAATAGTTATCCATCACATAAATATTACTACAAAAGTTCGCCGATTTGCGAAACCATCATTATTTACATCTGCCGCAGAAATATGACGTTTTGAAGCCATTTAATTATAAACAGACCACCATTTTCAATAGGCCACTTGCCTGCGTTTTATAATGACTTGTAAAAAGTTTTGGTTTGATGTGAAACTTCTTTAGAAACTGTGACTTAAAATTTGGGTGAAACGGAAATGCGTCACAACTCAGTTTTACACAAATACTCGGTTCTAATATAATGCGGTAATTTCGCACCTCGGCGCGTGCCTTCCATAGCGTAGTGGGAAAGGTGCCTGACAGGTCTCAGCGGCCAGAGAGGCAGAGGGTTCGAATCCTACGAAATCCAAAAAAAATAATTTTATGTTGTGAAATCAGTATCCAATCTTCAAACCACTTAAAAACACAAGCAAAAGAAAAGAAAGCGACATCTAGCGACTTTCTAGTTTTACTTCTACCGTGCTTTTTTTTTAGCTCACTACTTCACTATATAAAAATGTCGGATCGTCAATTTTCATTATTTATTTTTATAAAATTCCACACTGTTTTTAACTTTAATGTGGTAACACTGAGATTTCCGTTGACGTTGAAATTTTTTCATTTGAGATTATTCGCGGACGTTGCAAGATGAAATTGCAAGTATTTTTAAGGCCCGCGTACCCGCTCAAAAAGAAGAAGATTGAGAGAAGTGTGAAACGAATATTAGACAGAGCGCGCTAATATTAAAAACAATAATTTTTAAGCAAAAATTGTGAAAATGTTTATTAAACCAGACTCGTCTAAAATACAGCAAAAATCTTGCAGGGAATATCTAAAATAGCATTTAAAGAAACACTGAATTTTTTCGTGTAACTTGTAAAAAACTGAAAAAAACGTGAGGTATGATTCAAGGTTTTCACGGCCAAAAGTATTTTTGTTATTTATGTGGACACTGTAACGCTGTCCGAAACGTTGGCTAAAGAAGGAGGTAGCGCAACACGGCATAACACCGCACAAATAAATAACAAAAATGATAAAAAACGTGTTTACAATAATTATCGGAGAATAATTTGCGATTTTTTTCTATAGAGAGAATTTCTTATAATTGCCTTTTGGGTGCGGTGAACGCATAGATATTATCTTCAAGAATAACATAGGTACATTGTTATAACCACTGAAACGACAGTGCAATTTAAAAGTTTTTCTCCAATTGCTCTAGATTTTTTGGAAACATTTTGAATATTTTACGCCCACATTAAAAAAATTTATTCATTAATTTAAAGAGTTTCGAAAATTGATTCTTGATTAAACAGTCGATGGCTTGCAAAATGTCGTTTTCAAATTGTGACATTTTTGATAGTTTCGTAAGAGTTTTTGTAATGATTAAAAAACTTTTCAAATCTATTATCATGTGGTTGTAACAATCCAGAAAATTTAGCGTGGATGGAAATAAGGTATTTTGAAAGTTTCAAACATTTCCTATGCTTAATGTAGCAATACATAGATAACTCAATTTTTTTTAAACGTAGATTGGAGGGTTGAGTAATTTCATCTCTGTTTTTTGTCGAAATAACGTAAGAAAAGTTGCACATTAAAAATGTCGGAATCTGTAAAAATTATTTTCAAAATTAATAATAAGCTTAGTTTTTATCACTTTTATTGTTTAAAAAACCAACATGTCTTGTTTCGTGAGCTAAGCTCACTTCTTCAGGGTTTACTAACTAATTATTATTTTTTTTATTTTATTTTATTTGTAAGAAACAAACAGCTTATATATAAATAATGGATAAAAACAATGGTTATAAAATAATTATAAATAGTCAATGGAAAGGTAAGAATGGGTAGAGGGAAGAGGGGCAATAGGGAACAATTTACAAAGGAAACAGGTTTAATGTCGGGTAATTTAAAAACAATTTTTGGTTATTCTTCTTCTCTTCGTGTGCCTTATCAGGTCCCCCCGACTTTGGCGATCACTCTGGAAAATGTATCTCTATCTTGTGCTGCCCGGAATAGCTCCTCCGCACTTCTAATGCCGGTCCATTTGGACCAAGACGTTTGTCTCCTACCAGGCCCTCGGCGACCTTCTATTTTTCTTTTCAATAATAATTAGAGCAAATTATACTTTTCCCCTCGAAGTACGTGACCCAGATGTGAAATTTTCCTGACTTTTATTGATGTGAGCAGTTCTCTATCTGTTCTAGCCCGCCTGAGAATTTCTATGTTGGTGATCATGTCGCTCCATGGAACCTTGAGCATTCTCCGGTGAAGCCACATTTCAAAAGCCTCTAACCTGTTCATGGTATTTACTTTCAAGGTCCATGTCTCACATCCATACAACAAGACTGACCACACTGTTATTAATAATATTCAAAAAATTATTTTATCATATTGTTTTTCGACAACTATTCTGAATGAAACTACTGAAAACCAACATACCCAACAAATTTGGCTTGAAGTGTTTTACTGACAAAACACAGTCGCTGTGTTATTTTATGATATTTCAAGGATATCAAAAAAGGTAAGTGTTGTGTTGGCTGTCTACCAAAAACAATAAATATGTTTGGACATTTTTTGGAATTTTAAATTTTCCTAACATTACATAACGAAAGCTTTGATCTTTTGCAGAGACATTTAAAAAAAATATCAAAAACATTGAATAACAAATTAATAATAAATAAAAACGGGTATTTAGACCATTCATACAGAAGTCTGTATGCGATATGGGTGTCCTCATCATTTCGTTACTCCGTTCCCACACAACCAAAAACTGGCAAAAAAAAAATCGGTAAATTTACAAGAAGCAACCGTCATACGGTCAATTTGAATCGAGTTTCATAATTTGGGGCGGCTGTGCTCTTAATTTTATTGATCCTCTGCAAAAAGCCCAAAAAACGATTTTACGTGCTATCAACAAGCGACCAACAAGATATTCCTCCAATAGACTCTTCACAGAATATAATGTCTTAAACATACGGCAACTTCATCTAAAATTTACACTAACACATTTCATGTTCAAATACAAGAAAAAAACTCTTTTACATCACAGTTACACCACCAGAACAATAACCAAACGACACTACAATGTTCCTACACTACGCACCACATCAGCTCAAAGGCATTTCATATACCTAGCTCCTAAAATGTTTAACCTTCTCCCCGAGAACCTAAAATCCGAAACCCAACCCCATATCTTTAAAAAAAAATTATCGAAATGGATCCTTACATTCAGTAACGATGATGAGTAAAAATTTGCTATTTTAATTGAATTGTAATATAATTGATACAACTTGTAACATAAATTAATTTAATGTGTTAATTAAATTACTAACTTAATTTGTTACTAAATATGTTACTTAAACTACTTAAATGAATTGCATAAGTTAATAGCTGTACACTGTACCTACACAATCTGTAAACTTCATCCGCCATAACACAGGGACATCCCTAGCATGGCGGATGAATTAACACAATTTTTTGTTCATTGTACAAACTTCTTTTAATAAATAAATAAATAAATAAATAAAGTTTCCTTTACGAAGATATTGAAGATAAGAACATTAGCTATTGCTCTATAATTGGTCTTTCTGTCTACTAGTAGAGACTGACGTGTTCACTCGACCGGTCTAATCATTTGTTCAAGATAGTAGAAGAGACAACAAAAACCCTCAGACAACCATTAGACTGTAAATTTGAAATGATGGTATCGATTTTTAAAGGTTTTTAAAAATAATTTTGCAGCACAATTTTTGGCAGAACTTTACGTCAGAGTCCCACTATATTAAGAGCACCCAATGATTGGTGTTCAGTGTTTATCGATGGAAATAAACAAATGAAATTGATAAATTTAGAGATTTCTGGAGGTCTAGCAGGCGCAATCGATAAAATCCTATATCTATACGATATTGACCAAGTCCGAAATCTATGGTCAATTATCAATATTTGCGAGCACAGTCAACGATTGAGATTAAGAGATTGATAAATTTTGGAGCGCCCTCAGCTGTCGTACCGAACTACGTAAATATTTTTATAATTTTTTTTTTATATTTCTCTTATTTAAAATCCAAACCAAAATATCCTCTGAAATCATAAGATTAGTTAGTAGGTAAAAAGATCATTTTACTCTATCAAAAATCATATACAAAATGTGTAATATTTCATGTAACAGTTTTTTATTTCAAATTAAGGAATTATACAATTTGTCCAAAGAAACGTCATTATCTCAATGACAATTGTTTTTTCAAACTTTCTTAAGGCATTAGCTCTATACAGGAAGCCCCGAGGAAAAAATCCCCCAGGGCCTGTCACCTTTGGAGATGCTGAGTGGGAAAGGAAGTTCTGGGAAGGAAAAAAGTATGAGGGGTGGGTAGGAATCTGGGGTCAATGCGTCCAGGAGTGATGGAAAATGAATCCATCCATCCCACTGCGGCGCAAGGTGGTCGAGCGAGTCCGGCTGGGGCGTTCAATCCGGTCAGAGCCGATCCGGCCCACCACGCAGTAGGTGGGCAAACGCATCCGCCATCGCACCCCACGAATCCAGCACCCCTGTTAAGACACCAAACGTAGCGAATCACTTGGATGCCCTTTCAGGGGTGTTGGTTATCAGATAAATGGTTCCCGGGGCGGCGGTACCCATATTCGTCTCCCAAATTGGTAGGTAGATATAATATTGAAACAAGAAAATATAAAAAAACGTGACGATGTCACGTGGAAAAAAGAAAAACGGCCACCATCTTGAAACTATAACGGAACGTTCAAATAAATTTCAAAACGATCTAGTCAAAACAGGACTTCTGCCCAGTCAATAAATTTATATTAGAAAGAACAAATACAAAACTTCAAATCATATTTTTTTTGTATTTGTGCAAAGAAAATTAAAAATTAAGAATATTATACAAGTAAAATTTAGTTTTGAAATAATACAAGGTATCCACATGTATCATGCATTGATATGACATTGGTTAAAAATGGATTAAAAAAGAATTATAAAATAAAAATATATTTTAGGGGACACCCGGGTTTGAACCGGGGACCTCTCGATCTGCAGTCGAATGCTCTACCACTGAGCTATATCCCCACATAGAAAGACTGACAAAATGGTTAATTTATGATAAAAAATAATATCACTTTGTTGTTCCACCCACGTACAATCGAAGTAAAGGCATGACGTATACACAATGCCGGCTCTATACGCTCTGGGCGAAAGTTCACTGACCGGCAAAATTTTCTTAGTTAGAAATTTTTCGCGTTGGACCGTATCAGAAATGAAGGATTGAGATGAGAAATTTTTTATTTTTTATTTTTACATTACCTCCACACAGAAGGCCCTGAGGAAAATAATTTCCCTCAGGGCCTATGTCATCTGGGATGCCGAGTGGAGGGTCTTTTTGAGGAGAGAAACGAATGAACGTTGGTCTTGAAGAGACCTATGTTGTAGGAAGGAGGAAACACAGAGGCCGGCAAATCGTTCCACAGCCGAGCTGTTGAACTCAAGAACGAGTCGAAAAAACGACTCGTTCTCACGTGATAAATGTCAACCGTTTACATATGTTAGGCGTGTGTTTGGCGTGTCTCCCGACTACGCACCGGTGCCGAAGGGATCAATAACGCTAGTTCCTTAGAGCATCTTCCATTGAAATACCGGTAGAACAGGGATAGAATTCCAACCCGACGCCTGTGCTCTAAAGATTGCAATCCGTTTGTTAACTTCGGAGAATCTATCAAACGGACCGCCCGTTTCTGCACAGAGTCGAGGGGTTTTTCAGGTATTTTGGGGCTCCAGACCAGAAGTGACTGCCAAATACAACCGTGGGGCGCACTTGTGATTTGTACAGGGTTAGCAGTTGTGTACTATTAAAGTAACTGCGGGCCCTGTACAGTACGCCCAGTTTTTGAGAGGCTAACTTTACTCTGGCTTCGATGGAGCCCGATACCTGAGCTGGTTACTTATAGTTACACCAAGCATATCAATGGAGGGTCTGTTTGGAAGATTGCTTCCGTTGAAGGAGACTAGATTTTCATTTCGTGGAGACGGAGACATGACCATGTGTGGAGAGGGATGTGTTGTGTGATGGGCACCGAATGGACGAACGTGGCCCAAACCAATGAACGTTATGAAAATGATAAGTATGCAGGAGTAACCAGATTGAAAAAGTGGAGAGTGACGGTGGTTAGAGAGAGAAGAGATAAAATAATTCATAGAATGAAGATATTTAAGATAATTAAGATTGTGAAGTAAGCAAATATATACAGAAGATAGATGAATTTATTTTATTTTGTGCTTTTGTTGTCTTCTTAGTACTTCATAAGTATATATTGTGTATTTGGTTGAACGCGCGTAGCAAAATCCTGTTTTAATTTGACAGTTTTGCATTTCACGCCCTATAAATTTGTTTGTACGTTCCGTTTCTGGTTCAATGGTTGGTTGGCCCTTTGATGGTTCAGTAAAGATTATTTTTGCTAATGTGAAATCGTTGTGTTTATTTGGACTTTCTTATTTGCATTTGTGAATAGAGAGGTTTGAAGAGAGTCTGAAAAATAATTAAGTAATGGTTTTTAATTACGTAGGTAGATATTTATGTAACCACTCACAAATTATAAAACCAAAAACATTATTTTTTATGTTTATTGTGGTAAGAGAAACTCGCTTGAAGTGAAATGCGAGGGTAGGCTGAAAAGTAATGCACACATGCTTGTACAGCGCAAATAAAATGACCTTCAGAAGCGCGCCAGGTGGAATGTGGAAGTGACACTTCTTCTCTATACGCAAGTATGAGGTCGTAATTCATCCATTTTATCCTTGTAACAAAGACTGGGCTATACAAATGTTATGAAATTATTGTTGTTATTTATATATTATGTTGAAAATAGTGAAGAGAGTTTAAAAAAATTATAGAATTAGGGGAATCAAAAATAAAAAATGAATGATAGTAAGGATTAATAAATTTGAAAGAAATAAGAGTGCCGTGAGAGTTTTAAGAGAGTAGAGAATAAAGAGAGTAGCAGTCTGGATCAAGTTAAGTTTTGCCAAGAGTGTAGAGCAGGCATTATACGCCAGGTCATTCAACTCGAAATAATGACGCCATTTTACAACAAAAAAGATAATAAATAATCTTTGTTAATTCATTTTGTAAAAATTTGATAACAATTTGTCAGCAAAATGTAAATCAGTATTCACGAAATCAATTGCTCCAAGTAAGCACAGTCCAATGTACATGCAGATAAAAAATGATTTAGAATTATTATTTATGTAGCAAGTAGATACATTAATATTTATTTCGGATTTATCAATTTCTAAATTAAATTTTTTAGTTTTTATTTTTATTTATTTTTTATATCTATACCGCACAAGATTTTTTATATGCATACTGCTCCCGCCTGGAGCCAGTGAGACTATGGCATTCCCAATTGGGGTATGTTGTGAGGCTGAAGATAGTGGGGAGGGGA
The DNA here is from genome assembly GCA_936435175.1 of Glyphotaelius pellucidus. Classification (NCBI taxonomy): domain Eukaryota; kingdom Metazoa; phylum Arthropoda; class Insecta; order Trichoptera; family Limnephilidae; genus Glyphotaelius; species Glyphotaelius pellucidus. The sequence continues at coordinate 23,510,423 of OW386558.1, read as the reverse complement.
AGAAGATGGGGAAGAGGAAGGTGGGAAATATCTGGCTTTTCAGATCTGGTCACCAAAACGGCTATAGCCATTTCAAGCAACGTTTCAATTCTGAATGGCGGTCTTACACCAGGGCGATACCGAGAGTATCTTCCACTCTGGAACGTGCCGCAAATATACTATGTATTATTTTAAATGAACAAATTGTGAAATAACACAAATTAATCACATAAAATTTATTTGCCTCGCCGGTATTCGATCCCGCGACCTTTGGATTGCGAGTCAAGAGCCTTACCGCTGGACTACGCCGGCCGTCGTGTATGGTGGTAGTAGGAAATTTTTAAATTTTGTCAGGTTATTCGTATACCAGGAATGTTTGTCTTTCTTATAAAAAAAATTGGTTGTCTGTAAAGCCGGTTTACGGACGATAATTTTACGTGATAACTCATAAGAAAACTTTAACATAGAATTTTACCGTCAAAGCCGAACGCTTAGGCCGATATCTATCGCTTGTTCCGCGCTCTCACCGAACGCTTAGCACGATCGTGGCTCTCTATCGCTTGTTCCGCAATCTCGCTTGCACGCTCGGCTCAGGCAGAACGTGACAACGTGACAATGAGTCATATTTTTTCGTGAGTGCTACCGGCGTTCATTGATTTATAAGACGTTATCACGTCAAAAAGTAAAAGAATTTAATTTAATTTTGCTTGTTTTTGTAACAGGTGTATGATTAAAAACATTCGCTATGCTGGTATCTTTTGTTTTCATACGAGTCATGTGAGAAGGAAAGTTTTTAAGGGGATCCAATAGTCCAGGGAAAAATCAAAGTAGGAATTCACGCCCATTGTGGGAGGAGTTTAAAAATATTTGAGAAAAAGCTTTTGGAACGGTTGAAAAAGGTATTTGAGAATTTTTATTACAGGTTGATTTCGTAAAGACCTAAAAAAAACATTAACTCCTTTTTTACACATTGTTCATTGTAACAACAAGGAATGGAAGGCGTTTCTGAATGGAAGTGGGGTGTGGCAAGCCAGTAGTCCTTCGGTGAACGACATAAAGGTCACTTTGAAAATCCACATTCGTCGGCTGCCAGCCGTATTGTGAAATAACAACGCAAATATGCATATTTTATTTTATTTTGTGAATATCTGGGGTAAATATCAATTTTTTTTGCGATTATCATAAAATAAACTAAATTTGCTACAATAAGCAATAAAATCATATCCGAAAAGATGTTCATAAGTAGGAGAGTTTGCACATGAAAGTGTTTTTTTAAAGACCTGTTACTTTATTTTTTTCTAGGCTTATTAAAAGACATAAAAAATGACCGATATTTTTAAGGGCCAAGATATGTTCTACACGCATTATTTAATTGAAGCATCTAAAATATTTCTAAGCGATCAAATTTTCAAAACAAAAACACATGATTTTGTGTGGTTTTGCATTATTTACTATGGCTTCATCTTAAGAACGGCTTTTAGGATGATTGTCGATGATGTGCATACGATCTCTTCCTGGGTCTAGTACCGTTAGTTGTCTCTCAGGAAAAACCAGGTAGTAAATAAGTACAAGAAATTATTCAATCGCCGACTTGAATGTTACCTTACCTTTGTAACTTGAAAATGTTATAGTTACAGATTCGCACATAAAACAATTACATGAAAGTGCGTCTATTACGAAAGAAAAATAAAATAAAAATGTCACCAGTGTTACCAGCATGAAATTCATCATAATTGGTTCCTTTTTGAAAAACGAGTGGAATGAATCACTTCCCTAATCTGATACTCCGTGTTGCTAGGGGTGGGTAATTTGAGATTAATTTCTACCCCTTACCCTTACACTAAAGGGTCTACCCTTCCCACCCACCCTTATTCAGGCAGGTAGCCACCCGCGGGTGATATAAACCCTTGACGATAATAATTCGAGGCCCTTTTATGAGGTGCCCTTAATTTAATCCTAAATGGAAAACAAGTACTTGATACAGTAGTACAATCAGTATACAATAATTGATTGGACTAAAATGAATTAAAAAAACTCTGTTGATTGATTTGAATTAATTGATTTAAAATAAAATACTGTATATTTACCTCACGTCCTAGAGTGAAAGATGCTCTCAGTATCGCAATGGTAAATAGAAAGGTTGCTTGAAATGGTTTTAGGCGTGCTTGATGACCAGATCTAAATAGTCAGCTCTGTTCTGTTTAGTCTCACCAATTTACGCCTTTTGGGGATACCATAGTCACACAGTCTACGAAAAGTTGGGACTCGTTAAAAAAAATTAAAAAAGGTTTTTTTTACCATGCTACATTATTTTCAATTTTCGACCTAATTGTGCCATATATTGGGCCGGTAGTAGCCAATTTAAAAGAAAAAACCTATTATTTTTGTTTGACTGAGGATTGAACCTTCTTCCCCAGGGACTGTCTAAAATAAGTGAACACGCTAACACCCAAGCCAAATCCTAATTGGATGGCACCGACATTTATTTCGATAGCTCGATCGGATGACGGGAATTGGGTTTATTTCCACTTCCAAGAAAAAAAAATTCAGGAAAACAAAATCGAGATTCAAATAGCTGTATTTAAAAATTTAAAAGGTAATTGAAGAATACGGTGCCTGGTAATGCCAACCCTGTGAACCTTATTAAAGGGGACTGGGCTTTGTCCAGGGAATAAGGTGATACATTGAAATAGGACAATGAGCCAACAGATATGCGTGCTCAGTTATTTTGACAGTCACCGTGTTAATAAAAAGGCAATAATTTAACAAATAAACAAATTAACACATTAACAAATAAACAAATAAATAAATAAGCAAATTAATAAATTTATAACTAAGAGAATTACTAACTTAAATTAACTAAATAATTATTTATTTATTTATTACACGCCCTAATGGGCTTTTACATTCTTTGTTTATAAGCTAAGTATCACAGTACTTTTAAATACTTTAAAACTAAAACAACAAAGAAAATATAATATAATGGATAAAAATGTAACAACAATAGCACATAAAATAAAATAAAATACATTGGTAGAAATGATAAGAAGTCACACATAAAAAAGATATTCAATATAAACAGAAATTGCAGAAATTATCCACGACTATTTGTGTATAAATTTGTAAAAGAATTGGAATAAACAATGTTCATACTGATTATTCTATCTCCTAGATCAGAATATTTATTTCCGAGATTGTGAAGGGGAATTTTGGTAAGAGAGTGTTCTGGTGTTGTTAGTAAAAGGGTAGTAAATGTCGGCAAGATCTTTTGGGAATGTGGATGTTGATTAATTGAAGTAATTCAGGATGAAATTATGTTAAAATTCAATTATGAAATTAAAATTAATCAATTAACAAGTAAAGATTAACAAAGTAAAAATTAACTAATTAAAATTAACAAATTAAAATTAATAAATTCAAATGAAAAAAAAAAACATTTCAATTTGAGTTATTTACAAAATTCTAATTAAAATTGACAAATAATAAAAATAAATAAAAAATAATTAAAACTAACAAATAAACTAATAAATATTAACAAATTAACTGATAAAAAGAAACAAAATAACCTTTATTCCATTTTGCTACAGAGATATGCTTGGTTTCTTACCTCGATAATAAGAATTCTTCTGTTAGATAGATAGATTCCTAAGATACGTACTACAATTCTTGAGAAAAATTGTGATGCAATTACAAGTATTTTTGGAAGACTAGTCTACTAATAGTACTAGTCTCGTGTCCCGGAGCTAAGGATCCAATGGCACCTCCAATTGGGGAATGTTGTCAGGCGGATGTTAATAAGGGAGCTGAAGGAAAAGGGGAAATATGGTTTAGTACCTGGCTAATCTGTTTTCGTTACTAAACAATACTTAGGATGGCTTTAGTTATTGTGATGGCGGTCTTTCTCAAGAGCCAGGCGATTCTGAAGTTACCTTCAACTCTGAAAAAAGGGCCTTCCCTTTCTTAAAATTAAAAAAAATCCATTATGGCGATAGAAGGTACTTATTTCCAATTATACAGGGATATTGAGTAATTTGGACATACAGAGGAAGAATAAAGAAAGAAGTGTCATGAGACAAAATGCAAAATGGAATAAAGGTTATGAAGTGCATCAACTATGTTCACTGAACAAGGATTGCGGATAACGGATTCGCCGGTCTAATGAGACATCGGGTCACTGGTTTCAGCGCCCTTGAGGTGATTTTTCACAAAAAACGGCGCTCTACAAATTATCTAATTATTATTATTATTATTATTCTGTATCTTCTGCATTGAATGTAAATCTACATGCATCATTATATTGGAACCGGAGTCGTTCCATCAAGGTGGTTCGGTAGTTACACCATGTAAAATGTCTTCATCAACCAGTCTCTCCCGATCCGGTCCGACACATAGTACTTGGGCAAACGCATTTGCCGCCAAGACCCAGATAAATCTCACCCCACAAACCCGGGCACCCTTGCTAACCAAAAACGTAGCAAGCGTTTTGGGGTAACAGGCAGTGGTGCTGGTTATCCAATAAATGGTTCCCGGGACGGCAGTATCCAGACCCGCCTTCCAAATTGAGATTGGAGGAGTAAATGAAGCTACGAATTATATGTCAGTTTAGAGTTGTATGACATTTTATTTTCTCTACTTTTCGCCGGTAAATAAATAATAAAAATCTTTTTGATAGGTAAATAAATAATAAAAATATGCTTTTCTGTTTAGGAATGGCTTTTACTTAACCGGTAAACAAGAAATATTTGCATTAAGGTGATCCAATAATCCAGGAAAAAATCGAAATCGGAATTCACGCCCCTTTTTGGGAGGAGTTTTAAAATCTTGAGAAAAAGTTTTTGCAAGGTTGGAAAAGGTATTTGAAAAATTCTTTTACAGGTTGATTTCGTAAAGGTCTCTAAAAAAACATTAACTCCTTCTTTATTTTTCATTGTTTATTGTAATAACAAGGAAATTTAAAACTGATTTCACGGAACCAAGCGACGCGGACCTCAATAATACGTCAATTCCCCGCTCCGGCCGGGGCCGAACAAAATGGAAATGGCAAGTCAGTAGTCCTTGGGTGGACGGCATAAGGTTCACTTTGAAAATCCAAATTCGTCGACTGCCTGCCGTATTCTGAAATAAAAACGTGAAAATGCACATTTTATTTTATTTTGGGAAGTTCGGGCGTAAATATATTTTTTTTGCGTTTATTATTTTTGCGAAGATTTTTCCAATGCAGTAACCATGTAAAAAAAACATTGTTCAATGCATTTTGCACTAATCTATATACATGCGAAACTTGGTGTATTTACCGAACCACCTCGATGGAACGACTCCGGATCCAATATAATGATGCATGTAGAATTATATTTGGATTCAGAAGATATAGCAGTGCATCGACAATGTTCACTGAACTAGGACTGCACGGATTCGCCGGTCTAAAGAGACATCGGGTCACTAGAGCCAGGATGCGGCTAATGGCTTCCGACAATGAAATTATTTAAGAATCTGTAAAAAATTAAATTAACATAATTAATTTTTTTTTTTTTTTAAAAACAAAACAAGAAGTCTAAATAACAAAATAAATTATTATAAATATAAGTATTAATACGAAAATAAATTTAAAAGATGGCTATTTTTATATTTTATTTTATATAATTGTTTTTTATGATATATTTTAGGTAATTAATCACCTCTCCTTTATAATATTTTGTCTATGTTCTAATTAGTCTATACTTGTTTGTCTTTTGTTATTTTTTATTAACTTATTATCCTGACGAAGAAAACATAGTTTTCGAAACATGTTGATATTGTTAATTAAATAGTGTTTGTTACACAAAGTAATTGTTTTTCATTATTATATAAAATTTTTAATGTTATTCTTAAACAAAATTATTTTCAATTTGATAATATTATTTACAAACAAAAAGATGGTTTAGCAATGGGTTCAAGTACTAGCCCCCTAGTCGCAGATATATTTTTAAACAATTTTGAAGAAAAAAATTTTAATAGTCGTGCTTTATTATTAAAATATGTTTATTTTTGGAAAAGATATGTAGATGACGTTTTTTGTATATGGACTGGAACTAATAGGCAATTAAATATTTTCTTAAATTTCATTAATAAACTTCACAAAAAAATTAAATTTACCCTAGAAATTGGAAAAAATTGCAGTTAAAATTTTTTGGATTTAAGTATTTCTATTGTCAATAATAAATTTGAATTTAACATTTTTCGTAAAGACACATATACAGATATCATTATACATGAAACTTCTAATCATCCATTTTCACAAAAATTAGCAGTTTTCATACCTTACTAAGTAGACTAATTAATGTTCCCCTATCTTCAAAAAATTTTAAAACAGAATTAAATACAATTAAACAAATTGCAATAAATAACGGTTATACTACACAATTAATAGATAATATGTTAAACAAAAATATAAGAAAAAGTTTTTTAGATCTTTTGTTTATCCACACGTAGTTGACAAGAATAATAATTGGAGAAAAATTGTATTTTTAAATAATAACCCTTCAAATTTGATAATTAAAAACATGCCAGATAATATCCAACCAGCTTTTTACGCCAATAACAAATTAAAAAATTATATATTAAATAACAAGGACAAAGGTGTGTTTTTGAACAAATCTGGGGTTTATAAATTAATTTGTAATGATTGTAACTTTTTTTATATAGGGAAGACTTCTAGAAATTTTAACATTAGAGTTAAGGAACATCTAAGATGTTTAAATAATAATAATTATTCAGAATTTGCAAACCATATTTTGGAAACAGGTCATTCTTTTGATATTAATAAAGGTTTAAAAATTTTACACACTAACACAACGGGTATACAATTAGATAATTTAGAAATTTTAGAAATTAGAAAAAGTGTTAATAGTAAATTAAATATTATAAATAACCAAACGTTTTTTAAAAATAGCCATCTTTTAAATTTATTTTCGTATTAATACTTATATTTATAATAATTTATTTTGTTATTTAGACTTCTTGTTTTGTTTTAAAAAAAAAAAAAATTTATTATGTTAATGTAATTTTTTACAGATTCTGAAATAATTTTTATATTTTATTTTATATAATTGTTTTTTATGATATATTTTAGGTAATTAATCACCTCTCCTTTATAATATTTTGTCTATGTTCTAATTAGTCTATACTTGTTTGTCTTTTGTTATTTTTTATTAACTTATTATCCTGACGAAGAAAACATAGTTTTCGAAACATGTTGATATTGTTAATTAAATAGTGGTTGTTACACAAAGTAATTGTTTTTCATTATTAAATGATGACGCCACAAAGTAAATTTGCCTATTTTGAAGAAATTAATATATTATATTTGTTACACGTTTTCTGTCGCTAACAAAAGCGAGTTTTTGCTAACGTCAGAAAAAAATCTTTTCCATGGAAACAATGTTGATATATTTTGGACTCTTTGCTGGTAGGTACTCAATCTACTGGTCAGTCACTACTGCAGAAAATTCAAATATTAGAATTAGTTTTTTTTTGGACAAGCTTGGAATAAATGTCAGATGAGAGTTCCTATATTAAAAATATAATTCGTAACGATTATAAAGACTGAATGATAAATAGAGTATTTTTTTATTATATTAACGAACTTCCAAATATTTAAATAAAAATAAACATCCGAAATGTTTGTAAGCGCAAAAAATTCCGAACGAATGAACAAAATTGGATAAGTAATTTTTTTCTTTGAAATTGCATTATGAAATTTAGGTGGTAGGCGAGATGTTTGAAAACTGAATGTAAGGGAATGAATATATGGAATGCGGGAGGGGATGGGGGTGGGGTGGGGAGATAATTGATAAGTGCGAGCGCTACAGCAATTTCCCGTAATACGATGCGAGCGAAGCCGCGGGGAAAAGCTAGTTATTATTATAAAAGAAACTAAATCTGCCACTTTATACAATAAAACCATATCCGAAAAGAGGTTTATGAGTAGGAGAGTTTGCACTTGAAAGTGTTTTTTTACAGACCTAATACTTTATTTTTTTCTAGGCTTATTAAAAGACTTATAAAAAAAGACCGATATTTTTAAAGGCCAAGATATGTTCTACACGCAGTATTTAATTGAAGCGTCTGTAAAACTTCTAAGTGATCAAATTGTTAAAACAAAAATACACGATTTTGTATGATTTTGCATTATTTCGCTTGGCTTCATCTTAAGTACCGAATTTAAGTGAAGCATGTATCACCCGAAGTGAGTTTTCATTGAACTACCTTGGCGCAAATAATTCCGCAGCTCTTACCGCCTCCAAATATTTACACACGTAATAAAAAAAACAGCAAATACATTTACCCACCGTGCTCAAATAAAGGAATTCCAACACCTAGGGTGTCAACGAAATAAAAAAAAATCAGAAATCTAATCTGCGAATACCTCCTCAGTCGTTACCACCCCTGGTAGGCAAAAGAAACAACCCTATACAAGAAGGTGAAGAGAGGTAGGGATGGAATTCATGTTCAAGGGATGAAGAGAGAAGGAATCCAGCCTTTCGTTTCGTTTAGGGGTGGTAACTTCACGCGGTGCACGCCCCTTTAGGGGTTCGCAGTGTTCACCCCTATTTCCAGTTTCCCGGCACATTTAACGGCTAAGGTTGTTCATAGATTGACAGTTGCTGCAGATTGGGACGTGGGGTTGGCAAATGGGGACGAATCTACCTCGCGATCCGCGCTTTATAACTGAATTCAACTCAATACAATGTCATTGAATCGACTTTGTATTAAAAAAGCAAAGCTTTTATTATTCATATTTTTCAGCAAAATCGTGTTAGTTTAATGTTGAATCAGCCACATCCTTCGTTTTTCGTCAAAGTTTACAAAATTTTTAATAATATTGTGAGTGTTTAAAAAATCTTTTTTGGCGTGCTTGTGACTAAATTGAACAAAAGTGTACTTAACTTGTTGATGAATGAAACACTTAAAACTTTTAAGTGGCGTGACATTAAATCAAAACAGTGAATTGCGAAAATAGGACCAAAAACATTGATCAACGTATCATCACAGTGAATTGTTAGTAATCCGTTCCCATTTGAATGTCGAGTAATGTCCTGCGGCGTTGCATGTTCAGAGTCTGTCAACATTTCCGTAGTAGATACCTGAATCCCGTACATCCGTTGTTTGTACGTAGTTGTAGGTAAACTACACTGTGTGCGGTTTGCTCCCATTGATTAGATAGCCAGAGGCAGTTTGGCGGTCCAGAAATCGCGTGTTTGAACACAGAACTGAGGCTGGATTTTCGTAGTTTGATGCCATTTTAGTTCACACATCGCTGAAATTCTGTTGACAGATTTTACGCGGGTTAAAACCTGGATTCACCAAAAGCAAACATTCGAATTTTGCGCGAATCGAAAACAAGCATTGTTTATTCAATGTGCAACCAATTCAATGGGAATTATCGAAATTGATTGCAAATATTTGATACTTCGTGGTTGAATTTACGAGAACAAAGACATCTGAAGACATCTTCAGCAGATCAGATCAAAGGAAACTAATTTAGCGCGAAGGATCTTTCCGCTCTTTCTGAAAGATCAATACATCCAAGTTAATGTGAAGCGAAAAGTCATTTGTGCATTTGAACGAGATTTTCTAAAACGCCAGTAATCGATAGTCTGGTTTGTCCCACATGAAAAAGATTGTGTTACATCTAATAAAGAGAGCAATCGACGATGCGTTTGTTCAAAATCGTTTTCCCTACAAAGAGATATTGAATTTCACGGTGACCAAAAAAGCCACCCTCATTTAATATATTTACAATCGTCGATCGCAAGGGTTTAAAACCGATAAAAAACGACACAAAGGAACTTAGAAAGCAATCATAGTCATAATCGCAGATAAGATCTGTGGACATTGTGGTGTTTTGACGGAAGAGACCGCACCAATTTTGTTAATATGAAGTTTGGTTCTTTTGATACATCAAACCGTTATCTGGCCATCGATGAATGAAGCTATACAATGTCAGATGAAACCCGATGATCTGATAAGCGGCAAATTGGATCCAGAGAACGCCACGATGCCTTTTTGAGTAATATGGGCTCTCTGTCTGGGGAAATTAGCTGTTTGCATATTCATGACTTCTAACCCTCTTCGCATTTGATTACCCGAGTTGTTGTGGGCTGGATAACTCTTCTGCCAAAACATTCCCCGTATCTCGACCGGGCCATCTTCGAGCAGATGTTTTCTATGGCCGAACACAGTTTCAAATTATAAAGTGGCTAATGCAATAAACTTTCGGGGGTGCGTTTGAATATTTAATAGGTCCGCCGCACCGCCACCGCCGACGGTGGGTCGCTTAATTTGACTGTTGAACACAATTTAGAGCCTACAGATTTTGCTGATAGCGGTTTCATCGCAGCCAGTCACCGTGACGCTTGACTCTTTTAATGCTAGATAAATTATTCGTATTAAAGTAATTAAATACGGCATGATTAATGTGAAGCGATAGGGGAGCATTATTACAAGAGCAATATTGAATTAAGCCAGCAAAGACTAATTCTATTTCAATTAATTAATTTAATCTTAGATTAAAAGTTACACCGACTAAATAAAATAAAAAAGTAACAATTGTTTTAAAACATGGTGTTTTGTGAGTTTTAATAATTAATATTGTAAGTGGATAGGGAAACGTTGATTGTGGAACAAAATGAATTCGCCTTCTTCTCACGACGACCGAGATATTGAAGTCAATGTTGTCTCTGAACCAAACAGTCCAGAACCGCCTAGCAAATTCAGATCTGTCAACATTTTGATAGCGCCAAACTCACCACAGAACGTGGCTCAAAATTACACAATCAACGGAGGAAGAAAATCACCGATATTCATACCGAAGACACAAACAGAAAGCAACAGCTTATCAAAATTCAGAAACACAAGCAATACAGATCTGACAGGATTTAGATCAAGCAGTCCAAATTACGGGACAGAAAAGACTGAACAATTGAAGATAGTAACAAAAGAAAGAGGAACAAGTTTCAAAATTAAAGACGTTTGTGACTTGTCACCAGTTAGTGCAAAAGACAAAGATAGTGGGATCGAAAAACACAGCATAGAAAAGCATATTGGATCAGGTCATAAGATGAAGGATGATTTAAGTAAAGATACCAACATGACGCAGAACTCTCCCAAGATGGGAGGAGGGCAGACGTCAGGTTATACGTCGTTTTCCATCTCCAGCATTTTAAGCAGGAGTGAGCCCAGGAAGCAAGGGTTCCAGGGGTCTACTCCGAGAACCGGCAGTCCTCCAAGAGCAGTGCTGGAAGCAGCGGCTTTGGCTGCTCATCATCTTCAATGCTCTGATGCTGCAATGCTCTCCAGGTAATTACACAAATAATTTAAAGGCCTTAACCATTAATGGTTGTTTATCAGCTGTGTAAATTTAAAAAAAAATGTGAGGGGGTAAACATTTCAGTCTAGTGTTTATTTCAGATTTCTAAAACTCCCTAGACATTGAAACTGCATTTTTAAACGACGCCAAGCGACGCCATTTTTAAACCAAGTCATTACTATTTTATTGCACAATTTATAATGGTTGAATGAACTTTTTTACGGTCAGAAATTACTCAAGTTCAATAGGTAATCTTCAGCAAGCTCTTTTTTCTTATTTGAAAATTGAAAACCTTTTTTTTATATATGAACGTTTTTTTTATATATGAATACCGCACAAGAGTCCCAATTTCTCCCGTCTGGAGCCAGTGAGACTATGGCATCCCCAATTGTGAGGCTGAAGTGGGGAGGGGAAGGAGATGGGAAAAGGAAGGTGGGAAGTACCTGGCTATTCAGATATGGTCACCAAACACGGCTAAAGCCATTTCAAGCAACGTTTCAATTCTGAATGGTGGTCTTACACCAGGGCGATATTGAGAGTATCTTCCACTCTGGAACGCGCCGCAAATATACTATACAAAATTTTAAATGAATAAATTGTGAAATAACACAAATTAATCAAATAAAATTTATTTGCCACGCCGGGATCGATCCCACGACCTTCGGATTGCGAGTCAAGAGCCTTATCGCTGGACTACTACATCCTTATTAGTATATAGACTGAGATTTCATAACTCGCCTGTTCTTGCGTTTAAAAACATCATAAATAAATCTTATGTTCGTGAAAAATACGACAGGTTTTTGTGCATATTTCATTGCTCAATAGCTAACGGAAATTATTTTGCGTGTTCAAAGTAATTTGATTTACCTAGGATATACGTAACGTAATTTCATAACGTTTGAGCTCACTGTTCGGGAGTTTTTGGATCTACCGAAGAGAGTCAACAGTTTTTCCGTAGTATACTTAAACTAACAGTCCCGGCCACACGTTGCAGTGGCTAACGAAACAACGCCATCACCCAACCTTTATAACCACGCCAACTGTTAATTTGTATACATATCAAATCCACACCGCTCGCTCGCCAGCCCGCTCGCTTTATTTATAAATTCCAATCAATTTACACAAAACCTTGACAAATTATATGCCTAAAAACCTTTCTCATGAATCACTTTATCTATTGGTGAAATCCGCATGATAATCCGTTGCATAGTTTAAAAGATCTAAGCGTACAGACAGCGTGAGCGACTTCATTTTATACCATGTAAAGATATTACCAGCAAGACAAACACACACCCAAAAAGGAAACACTGAATTATTTCTCAAAACAGTTTTTTTTTGATAATTTTTTTTTCCGTCGGGAGATCATATCAGTAAGTAGGTGTCTATTTACCTAAACAAAAAATACTTTCAAGTACCTACCTGTAATTTCCTTACGACATTTCTGATCGTAATGCAGGTAACACATAACAATTGTATCAATTATTAATTAATTTTACAGCCGGGGTAGGTAAATGAATAATAACATCTCAAATATTTTTTATTGCACTCTGAATTTGGATGGCTTTATTCAGTATAAATATCTATTATTGGATAACCAACACTCTGCCACAGGTCACCCCAAGTGGTTCGCTACGTTTGGTTACTTAGCATGAGTGCCCGGGTTCATGGGGCGGGATTTGTCCGGGTTTGGCGGCGGATGCGTCTGCCCACCAACAGCATAGCAGGCCGGATAGGGAGATACTGGTTGAGGGAGACCTTTCGATCTCTTTCAAATGTTGGTAAACCGGAATTTCAGCAAAATCAAAATTTATAAATAACTCGATCTTCGCTGAGTTTCGATTGGTTTACAGGTGCAGAAGTGAAACCTTAAAAAAAAACTAAAGTAGACAAGAGTGGGGAGGCTACGAAGCACCGCACAAAGAGGAGACTGATTATACCGTCTCATTTTCTCGCAGGTTAAATCCTACAGATGTGTTTGTATTTTTTTAGTGCCGCTATTTTTCTTTTCAGAGAGTTTCAAATCACAACGGTGCTAAAGAAGTTTTCTCTTCAAAACTCACCAATCTTGCGTAATAATGTGTTTTGATACCTTTGATAAGTGTATTATAGATTTTTTAAATCAGCTTCACACAGGAGGCCCTGAGGAAAATAGTTCCTGTCAGGGCCTTTGTCATCTTTGGGGATGCTGTTTGGAGAGTCTTGTTAGAAAAAAAAGGAAAGGAAGTTCTAGGAAGGAAAAAGGTACGAGGGGTGGGTAGAATCTGGTCTCCAGAAGTGACGGACATATATATATATATTTTATTTTGCATGAGCTCCACACAGGAGGCTCTTAGGAAAATAATTTCCCTCAGGGCCTACGTCATCTTTGGGGATGCTGTGTGGTGGGTTTTTTCAAAGAAAAGGAGGAGAGGAAAGTTCTGGGAAGGAAAAGGGTTTAAGGGGTGGGTAGGAATCTGGGGTTCAGTGAGTCCTGGTCATCCGCCTCCAAGACCCAGACAAACCTCACCCCATGAACCCGGGCACCCCTGCTAAATCACCAAACGTAGCAAACCACTTGGAGTGGCCTATGGCAGAGGTGTTGGTTATCCAATAAATTTTCCCGGGGCGGCGGTACCCATTCCCGCTTCCCAAATTGAATATGTTTTCGGTATACGTTTTTTTCTTTAGACATACACAGAAATATGCATTTATATTCGTGCAGTAGGTACAGTTAGTTTGTCAAATAGGAGTAGAGAACATAGGAGGGCGCCACTGTTGTTCTAATGGCAATACTAAAAATATAACTCATGGGTGCTGATTTCTATCAGTATGGAAGATCTACAGTCGCTCGTGTCTAGGATGAACGAAGTATGTATGAAGAATGAGTTAATGATGAATGTAAGTAAGTCTAAAGTGATGGTATTTGAAAGAGAGAGTACGAAAACAATGTTGTGAATGACGAATACTTGGAGTAGGTGGATGAGTTTGTATATTTGGGAAGTATGTTTACGAGAGATGGAAAGACTGATAGAGATATCGAAAGACGGGTAAATACCGGTAACCCCATTAATGGAGGACTGAACGCCGTTGGCGCCAACAAAAATCTGTCAAAAGAAGCGAAGCTAGCCGTCCATAATGGAGTGCTGGTACCTACCCTGATGTATGGCAGTGAGGCATGGAACTGGCAGAGAAAGGATGAAAGTAGACTGAACGCTGTAGAAATGAGATCCCTGAGACGTATGTGTGGTAAAACCATGTATGACCACGTATGATCGTGTGAGAAATGTGGAGATCCGCAAAGAATGCAAGGCTGATGTAAGCGTTATGTGTAAGATTAAGAAAGGGACGCTCAGATGGTTTGGGCATGTAGAGCGAATGAATGAGGAAAGGAGTATAAGGAGAATATATGACGCAAATGTGAATGGTAGACGAAGTCGAGGACGCCCGAGGAAGACATGGCACGATCAAGTGAATCAGATACTTGAGTCGGGCGAAGTCAAGAGTCAGAATAATAGAAGAGCATGTATGAGACGATGTATGAATATGAACGAAGCAAGGAGTGTATGCCAAGATCGAGTTGTTTGGCGGTCTGTCCTCTCTGCCTATCCCTGCGGGGAAACGGCGTGATGGTTAGTTAGTTAGTGAAAATGTAAAGCTGTGTATTCTACATTTTTATAAAAAATTAAAAAGGCATAAAGTGAAAAAAAATATTTTTTCATTGCAGTATAGATACCCACTGATCTCAAAATTAGAATTGCATATAGGTACATTATTATTATACGTTTGCAATTTTGTGTTAACATAATGAAGAATAACGAGATCTAAAAGTAGTGTAACTAAACTCACCATTAGTGATCCTTCCTTTCTACCTATTGTTAAATTAAATTACATCAAATTACTTTGTAAAACACCATTCAATGAAATGTATGTCATTATGTAGATACCTTAACAACAGTGCTTTTTCGATTTTTTTTTAATGATCAAAAATGTTTTTAAAAATATGGTTTACTGTGTCCTATACATTCAGTGTCATTGCACTTTAAAAGAATATTTATTAAATTGGTTTTGCCAGCCTACAAATTTTGTAGTCCCATTTTAAATATTTTCTACTCTTATTTGACAGACTAGTAGACGAGTTAGGACGGGTTGTTTCAAAAAATTTGACGGTTTCGTCAAATATTTGAAGTTAATTTTCACGTTCTGTGTAAGTACTATTCAAGTTCGGTGACTATTTCAGTTTTATGATGTTACCCTTAAAGTGTAATGACATATCGTTATGTGTTTGTGTTATAAGATTAAAGGGAGATGTAATAATGAGCCTTTGTCGGGCTCGGGTGTAATCTGCTAGTCAACTTTGATTTCCTCACAGGAAACCTTGGACGCCAAACCCAGTCTAATGTCTGGGTATGTCAACCAGCGGAGAACACGGTACTCAATTCTCAGAGTGTGGGCCATAGTTTTCATAGCATTCCTGAAAAGGCTGCACAAGGAATCTACATAATAAAACAAAATGTAGAGTATAGAATCGGTTCACTGTATTGATTTCGTAAGACATAATAAAATAAATGGTATGGACTCACCCCCGGGACCAATATCGTAATTTTATGCTATTCCTAGCTACCCTAATTAAATTTACTGCCACCGAACTCCCGATGTCGGGAGAACCAACCCCACCTCCTGGTGGCAAGGGTGGTCCCAACCTCTGCGGCTCAGCTTGGCCCTGCGACCTCCTCAGCAGTCGCAGGGAAGTGATGTTAGACCTGGACCCTCAGGAGAAGGAAGGAGTACCCAGACTCTACTCCAAATTGTAAAGGAAGGCCCGTCAGCAATTCGAGGCGAAGAATCGTTCAACACTGCGGTATCTCGGGTTTGTTCCATAAATAAACCCTCGGGGGGAATTCGATTAGTAATTATTCAATTAGTTGGCCTGCATATAATCACGGGCGCAGCGAGTTATTATTTAATCCGATGACTCGGATAATGGGGTACAATAGTCTTTCCACTCGGACATTGCCAATTCACTCGTGGTCACTGGGACCCTCGCGAAACTCACATTTTACGTGAATAAATCTTCGGTTAGTTGCACCGCGCACCATGATAAGCGTGACGGGTTATTATATACACCGATGTCTCGGATAAAGAGGTACATTGATCGTAACACACGTACATCGCCATTAAACTCGTGGTCACTTTTGGGACCCGCGCGAAAACTCGCATTTTACGCGAATAAATCTTTGATTTTTATATTTAAAAAAACACAACGTGTTTCCGTCCCCCGAATGCAGATGCCCAAAACTTGGATTTCAATCACATCGTATTAAAACTTAAGATTAATTGACCGTTGTTTTCACGGCGTACCGCACATCTCGCCGTCAAAACCAGAGTCCGGATCCGGAAACCAAACCCAAAAAAAACCGCCGCCTACCGACACGTTGAACGAAACTCCCCTAGGTTTGCCAACCTAACCAATTAAAATGCATTTAAAAAAAATAGTACCTAACTTACGATAAATACAATCGCTTCATAACAATGAAGCAACTGGCCTGTAATGATATAATAACAGAATTTGAATAGAACTTATACAGAACGTGAAAATTAACTTCAAATATTTGACGAATCCATCAAATTTTTTTAAACAACCCGTCCTTAGACTTCTACTCTTACTTTTTACTTAACTTTCCCTTTTGGAATGTTTAGAAAGTTTAGAAATTCATAAAATATTTAAATTACCAACAATAATTAAATTGCAAACAATATTAGACCAGTTAGTATCTTGCTGAGACAAATGCGCCTGGTTCCAATTTCTCGCCTGGTTCCATTCCAATTCGTCGCAGATTTAATCTATCTGATAGCTAAGTCCACCAATACACCAGCATATTTTTTTCTTTTACAATTATGGTACCTGGCTAGTAAAAGTTTATCAAATATGGTTATTTGTAACCCGGTAATGTTAATCTTAAAAAAAAAAACATTTTTAATTCGACTATATGTCATTTCATATCCCATAATAATCATATATATCATAAATTTATTTGTTTCGTTACGGTTCCGATTCATGATGGTAGACGTGTTGGATACTAACTTTTTATCCGGCCAGAGTTCGCATGATTGTGGTTCCTACTGCGAATCAAATCGTGTTAATCAATACTATGGTACCAACTTACTTAAAAAATGTTTGAAAAAAGAATTGGCATTGAGATGCCGAGATTACTCTGGACAAATTGTGTGATTCCTTATTTGAACCATTTAATGGATAACCAACAACTCTGCCATAGGTCGCCCCAAGTGGTCTGTTTGGTAAATAAGCAGGGGTGCCCGGGTTCATGGGGTGACATTTGTCAGGTTCTTGGAGGCGGATGACCTGGATACACTGAACTCCAGATACCTACCCACCCCTGATACCTTTTCCTTCCCAGAAATTCCCCTTCTTCTTTTCATTAAAAAGACCCTCCACACAGCATCCCCAAAGATGACGTAGGCCCTGAGAGAAATAATTTTTCTTGTATGGAGCTAATGTGAAAAAAAATGTTACACAAAATAAGTACATGTTTTTTATCTAGGTAACGTATTGAAATGGGTGCTTACAAATCTTATGATTTTGGAGTAAATTTTGGTTTTGATTTAAAATAAGAGGATATTAGAAACATACCCACTTTTTTGGACGCGTTAGAGTCTAAGTCAAATCGTCGTGCATTTAGAAAATACGTGTTTATGATAATATATGTGTATGTATATACATGTATTGTATAGGTATGACGTACGCGTATGATGGCCCACCCCTATTTAGCCAGGGGCAGTAGGTATTCCTACAGAAGCAGACCCTCCCGGAACCGAACCCTCGCCCCCTCAGACTTGCCCATGTCTGTAGATGTATGTAGACCGACCACGCTTGTTTTGCAAAACACAAATTAGACATGTAACTCAGCCATTTCGGTCTGAGGGCTGTTACGTCGTGAAGGGTTGTGGAGATAAATCTTTTAAAACAATATACTTTAAAAGCAAACTAAAAGCACTACTTAATATTTGGGAATTTGGGTGGTTTTTTTTTTAACCAACATTTAAAAAAAATCAACAGAATTACCAAAATTATTATTTTATAATTACTTTAAAATCTGCTGTACTAAAGACGTAACGAATGGGTGCGTTTAAAAAGAATATGTGTTTATATTTTTGTTGTAAAAATTACGTGACAGAGGTGTAACTCCTCGTGATAGAAGGGTATTTCATACAAATCGCAGTTGACCACCTCGACTTGCGTGTATTCTATAATGTTACAAAAAATTAAATGACGACATAAAACATAAAACTATTTTAAACTCCAAAATGTATAAACTATCAAGTAACAGCGATTATTACTTTTAATGATGTTTAATAAAATATTTTAAAAATCTCAAAAAATTGTCTCCTACAATTTTCATGTCGTACGACACTTCACGTGGGTTTTCATTCAATAAAGGTATACACGCAGCTCGTGTTTATCACCCCAATAGGCATTTTAGGCCTCCTTCCCCCTTGCTACAATTTCCCCTCTGAGATCCAGAGAGATTCATTTTTAGTAAATACAAAATGTGACGGAGTGGTGGAAATGTGACAGAGTTGTAAACAACCCATTAGATTTGAATTTCCACGCAATAAAATTTAAAAAAAAATATATATTTAAATAATGTTGTGGTTATCGTGTTTTTAAAAATGAATAAAAACAATATTCTTTCAATGATTTTGATAAAAAAGGTTGCCCACAAAATTGATTTATGGACATAAAAATCTCTCCATTTTTGTACGGATAATTTAAATCTATATTTTTTCACCAATATGTAAAATAAACCCCCTAAAATAATTTTTATAAAAGTTGTAGTTTTCTCACATATTATCTCGTCATAGAACATGGTTAAAGACATTTGAAAACAATACTGTGATTACGTATTTATAATTGTCTGTCACAAGGGAATATTTGGCTGGTTTCCTGGAAAATATGATAACGTAATAATGCCAAATTGCCGACTAATCCACACCAAGCTAATTGTGACACAAATCCAAGAGAAAACATTAAATAAATTAATTCCAGTGTTTGCAGTAAATTTGCTAGCCCTAGCGATGACAAATTACGGGGAAAATACTTAAGGGAAGACAGACAAAGGTTTCTGAAAGCCGAGTCCCCTGGTTTATACAGAAGAGGGTGTTTAGGTTTCATCAAACCTATGGAAAAACAACCCTTATACGAGAATCACATGCAACTATCATAATATATTATGTAACCCCCTTAATTGTATAAAAAATACTGTTGATTAATAAATACGGACAATACACTCGCAAAGATTTTTTAACAGCAATACCATAATATTCAATATTTATTTTATAATGTTATATAATATCCCCTTATTGCAGAACTTGCCTTTTTTGTTGCGAATAACCCAACAATGTTTAAAAATCTCCTACTACCATCACAGTAAGCGGAAAATGTTGCTTGTGCCGTGATGTAGGACTTCGACCCATCCGAGGAATCGAAAACGCGAACCCAATAAACGCAATACCCAATCAGCCACTGACCGTAACAGCTTATCTTGGAAGTGAGAAGAGAAGTCATTTTGGGAGGCGGGTGTAAGGGTACCAATTACCAACTATTGGATAATCAACACCTCTGCCGTAGGTCATCCCAAGTGGTTCGCTGCGTTTAATTTCTTAGCAGGGGTGCACGGGTTCATAGAAGTGAGGAATTGGTTTGGGTTTTGGGTAGGCCGGATTGGGAGAGACTGGTTGAGGGATACGATTTGACCTCTCCAGCAGGACTCTCTCGGGACATCGCTTTGCACCGCTTAGTGGGAGGGATGGATTCATACGTCTATCACTCCTGGAAAACTGACTCCCAGATTCCTATCCTTATAACTTCTTCCTTCCCAAAACCGCCTCCCTTCCTTTTTTAAAAAGACCCCAACACAGCGTCCCCAAAGATGACATTGGCCCTTAGAGAAATATTTTCCTCAGGGCCTCCTGTGTGGAGCCCATGTAAAAAAAAAATTAATCTTGTTCGACTTACTGACCACAAATGGCTGATCAACTAATTGTATTTTCCGGCAGAAAATATTTTAGAGCTGAGCCAAACCTAAATATAATGCTGAACATTAAAATGTTTATTACAGTTTTGAGTAATTTTCTGATTTTATAAAGGACCCTAGAGAGGCTATCTAAAAAAATACACTTAAAATTATCCAAGTAAATACAAGAAATCTACACTTCCTCTGGGAGGTAGTACAATTCCAACAGCTGTCACCAGCTTTAGGGCTTTCTTACGGTCAAAGAAAGACTCGTCAAATTACCCTTAGTAGAGTCTGCAACCCTTGTTAACACGCCGTTAGACTCTTTGGAACATTTCTTACGTCTTCCACCCTGTGTTCTGTGTCATCCTTTTCTCAGCCTGACGTTCCCCTTTTAGGGGAAGAAAAGAATCCCCTGATAAATAAATAGGTCGTTTTTCAGATTGAAAATGTCCTAATTTTTTTAAAGATAAAGTCATTTGTTTTTGCTATCAATAAACTTATATTATTATTGGCTGTATTGTTGTGTGCATTATAATAACACAAGTCAAAAATCAATTTTAGATTTATATCACCTATAAACTACCGTAAATTTTACACGTTATTTTAATTGAAATATCAAAATATTATAAAGATTGTACATTAATCGATGTTAGGACTTATAAAGATACCAATGATGAAATGGTACGGTTTTACCTACCTACATTTTTTATACGTTAGCTTAACACTGGAGGGTCTGAAGTCTTTTTAGGAAAAGAATGGAGAGGAAGTTCTGGGAAGGAAAAGTGGATGAGAATGTGTCCAAGAGTGACCTTTGAATTCATCCCTCCCACTGCGGCGCAAGCCAATGAGTTGAGAGAGTCCGGCTGGAGAGGTCTGGGATGGGTCTCCCTCAACTAGTCTCACCCAGATAAATTGCCAAACGTAGCGAACTACTTGGGGTGACCTAAAGCAGGGGTGTAATAAAATAAATAGTTCCTTGGGCGGCGGTACCCATAACCACCTCCAAAATTGAAAATTGCAACAGAAATTTTTTTTTCAATTCAATTCCATTTTTACTATTATTTTTAGAACATTATAAAATTTACGTTTTGATGCATTATAAAACATAGATATAAATTATATAATCCAGAAGTGTAAGTGCTTTTAAAATAAATAAAGCTTCTAAAGGTACCTACTTTACCACCAACAAGGCTTGCCGTTTAAAAGCAGCCTCCTAACGCTAAATATATCGATAACCGAATTGATTTTGTTCAATGGCAAGACTGCCCTCCCCACCGGCATGACCAATGTAACGAAAATGCCATGAAAATTATCCAACTATTTTAAATATATATCGAACTCCAAGTCTTGGGTCACCAGCGAAGACAGATCAATGATTTTATCTAAACTAATTTATAAGTAAATTCAACAAACAAACACATAAACACATTCAAATTTCACATTCAACAAACTGTAAATAAGGGTATGAAAACATTAGGTTTTGTTTTAAGAACAATTAAAAACTTTGAATCGTTACAAATCATTAAACTGTTATACATATCCCTTGTTAGAAGCCTAATGGAACATAACTCCATAGTCTGGTCGCCCTTCTACAAAATTCATATTCATAATGTTGAAAGAATTCAAAGAAAATTTCTACGTTACGTAAATTTTAAACTTAACATCCCTTTAGAGAACATAAATTACCCGTCTTTAATGAATATGTTAAATATTCCAACTTTAGAAAACAGACGAAAAATTAACGACCTAACCTTTTTATTAAAATTATTACATTCTAAATTCAAATGTTGTGAACTCCTGAAATTGATAAATCTACACGTACCTACACGATTGACTAGACAAATATTAACATTTCATATGCACACATCTCATTCCAACTATAGTTTGCATTCTCCAATACAGCTTTTACATAGCCTTGGTAACCAATATTTAAACAATATGGATGTATTTGATAATAAATTAAATTTATCAAACTTTAAGCGACGTATGTGCCAACTATTTATTCCTACTTCTTAAACCATCTTTATCTCTATTTTTACTTACGATATATTCTATGTTACCTGCTTTGTGTCAACTCTTATATTTGGTGTTATCTATATTTTCTTACTTATATTTTATGTTATCTTTAGTTTGTTTCTTATATTTTATGTTATTTCCTATATTTTATCAAAAACATGTACTGAACTATATGTAAAAGCCCTATGGGCGTTTAAATAAATAAATAAATAAAATAAATAAATAAATAAGTAAACACTTCTAATGGTACAATGATGATTGTTTTTTTTTATTTTAAACATAATGTTGTTATTTGTATTTTAGTCAAAAAATGCGCCTGCTCCCAACATAAGAGTTCCTAGTGAGACAGCAACATCACCAATTGTAAAAGAATTAAAAAAAAATTTAAATGAAAACAAATCACTTTGTATAATATAACACGTTTTTAATCAAAATTCGCCATTTTTACGATTGACCCGCGACATGTACCTCTGCCATAGGTCACCCCGAGTGGTTCGCTATGTTTGGTGATTTAGCAAGTATGCCCGGGTTCATGGGGTGAGGTTTGTCTAGGTGTTGGAGACGGATGACCAGGACACACTGAACCCCAGATTCTTACCCACCCCTAAAACCCTTTTCCTTCCCAGAACGCTCCTCGATTTTCTTTCCTTAAAAACACCCTCCACACAGCATCCCCAAAGATGACATAGGCCCCGAGGGAAATTATTTTCCTCAGGCTCTCCTGCGTGGAGCTCATGTAAAAAAAACTTAGATTGGTGACATAAATATAGAAACCACCACTTAAAACGAAACCACAAAGTGAATGTGTTATCATTATTGAAGGATTAAATAAAATAATTTTAATTATTATTTTGTAAAGTTTCCATCACAAAGTCACTAATAATAAAAATAAATGTATTTGTGAATACGCTGCGAAAAAATTGACTTAGATTTTCTGTGGTATGATTTTTGAAGCGAGCGGAAAACTACGTAGAAAATAATAGAAGAACGAAGAAGGCAGTTGTTGCGTCTTCGATTCTTTCCGTTCTTGTCTCTGGTACCGACGATAATGGAACAAAATGGCGGAGAAAAACAACACCGAACAATCGGAATTTTACGGAAAATGCCTTTCAGGAGATCGGGAGAAGCCACAGGGCCGAACCTGGGCTCCATTTATTTAATTATCAACGCCAAAAATTATACAGTATTTATTTATTTATTTAAGGAACATTAACAGTTTTAGTAATACAATAAACATAAGAGGATGATAAAAAAACAGACCAATTATTAATGTTCACAGATAGGTATTTAGAAACAAGACTAACTGAATGTAAACTAGAATATTTAAGAAAAATGAAAGAAAAACAGAACTAAGCAGCAAGTAAAAAAAATAATAAGGACGGGTTGTTTCAAAAAATTTGATGGATTCATCAAATATTTGATGTTAATTTTCACGTTCTGTGTAAGTTCTATTCAAGTTCTGTGATTATTTCAGTTTTATGAAGCAGCTGTCCTATAACGATATAATAACAGAACTTGAATAGAAGCTACACAGAACGTGAAAATCAACTTCAAATATTTGATGAATCCATCAAATTTTTTGAAACAACCCATCCTAAGAGTACAAATCTGAATTCAACAAATGATAAACCAATACACAACAATAAAATAAGTGTGATTACAACTGAAATAGACTGCAAAATAGGGATTTGGGTTGGGAAGGGTAAGGGGAGGAGAGGGATGAGGGAAAGTTGCCACGCAAGTAACATAAAAATATTAGATACAATTAATTCATGTGTTATTCGCACCTTGAATGTTATACAATGAGGTTTTGTAGCGACAGTAACTAGCAGTAAATACGTCAGCACGTGTGTCTATATTTGCAAATTTATTGTTATAGTAGTTACATGTCCTTTATTTATTATACACTAGCAGTTAAAAACCCGTTCCGCAGGTTTTTGCTGCTGGGCTTTGCGGGCGGCTTTTCGTTCGGCCCAGTTAGAGTGTTGGTAACCATTAAATAAATCTAGAAACTAGGAACTGAATAGCCATTCTCAATCTTTTGTGAGAACGAGATTGTTCTCCCGCGAGATGTCCTGTCAGATTTGTGTGATTTTCTACGGCTATTATTTGCGTTTTCTAACGCGATGTCAAAATTTCAGATGTGAGCTGTCACGTATTTTAGTTTTGGTCGTTTTAAACACAAGCTGTAGGAAATCACACAAATCTGACAAGACATACCGCGGCAGAACGATCTCGTTCTCACAAAGATATAGAATAACTTTTCTGGTTCCAAAAATAGCCCGTTCCTCGGATCCATTGTGATCCAGTGATAGCTAGTCACCGGGACAGGTAATGACGTCATATGTAATATATAGCCGCGTGATACAACAAAGTATTACCGCCAATCTTATCATATCTGGAGATCCACTTAAAATTACAAAATTGTAGTACTTATTCCTAGGGGGCGGGGGGGGTATGTTCTCATGCGACCTGCTAACGGAAGAAGCGCCATGCTTTGACGAATTCTTGAATTCGAAACCGAATTACAACGGTAGCTTTGTTTGAAATTTCACGTACACAGATGTTTATATGGCGCGGCGCGTACGGCGTGGCATCAGATATGCACTCGAAGCCGGGTTCTAAAATTCCAACCACACAGACGCTTACGTATTAATACTATCAGAAAAACTGAACTAAATTTGACGCACAAACAAGCTTTTTGTATTTGTTTAGTGATAAATTTTATTTGATAAATTTGTGTTATTTCACAATTTATTCATTTAAAATTAAATATAGTATATTTGCGGCACGTTCCAGAGTGGAAGATACTATCAGTATCGCCCTGGTGTAAGACCACCATTCAGAATTGAAACGTTGCTTGCAATGGCTTTAGCCGTGTTATGTGACCAGATCTGAATAGCCAGGTACTTCCCCACCTTCCTCTTCCCTATCTCCTTCCCCTCCCTACTACCTTCAGCCTCACAACATACCCCAATTGGGGATGCCATAGTCTCACTGGCTCCAGACGGGAGCAATTGGGACTCTTGTGCGGTATTTCATGTAAAAAAAAATTGAACTCCACTGACTCGGCATAATTATTTCCCACCATCAGTATTCTGGAAATTGAGGAATACTTACATATTATAATGTTAGTCCCAGAACTTCTTCCGAAAGTTTATCAGTGTAAGAAAATCTGTAGTACAAATGCTTCAAATAGAATTTTATACGGACTCACATAATCAGTGAAAAGTCAGTTTAACAATTTAAGCATATTCAAATAATTTAAAAGAGTGTTGCTAAAATACCCATCTTAAAACTTAAGAATTTATTATGTATTCTTTCAATGGCTTGTACATGAATATTCTAAAAGGGGTTCCAGATGGGAGAATTGTACTCAAGATGACTTCTAACGAAAGCAAAATCTAACGATTTAATACGCTCAAAATTGTTGAATTTTTAATTGACTTAGTTATAAATCCCAACAACTGTAAGCGGTGGTTGGAGATTTTCAATTTGTGGTTAACAAATGAAAGATTTGATTGAAAATGATGCCTAAGTGTTTACTTTATTTTAATGTTGCAAGAGCATTGCTAACAATCTCGTAATTAAAGATCACTGGATTTTTATTTGAGAAAATCTGACTGTTTGAAATTTTGAGATATTTTAGAAAAATCTCTTTCATTGCAGCAAATTAACAATTTGTTGATATTATCTTGAAGAATATCACGATATATTTTTTTAATAATTCAAAATTTTTAAAGTCATCAGCAAAAAGTAAAATAAACACATCATCTCCTACTACTTCGCGTGCCCTATCAGGTCCCCCCGACGTTGGCGATCACTCTGGAAAATGTATCTTTACCTTGCGCTCCTCCACACTTCTAATACCGGTCCACTCTCATACATTCCGCAGCCAAGACATTTGTCTTCTACCAGGCCCTCAGCGACCCTCTATCTTGCCTTTTAATATTAATTGGGGCAAGCGATATTTCTCCCCTCGAAGTACGCGACCCAAATATGAAATTTTCCTGACTTTTACTAATGTGAGTAGTTCTCTGTCTGTTCTAGCTCGCCTGAGAATTTCTGTGTTGGTGATCATGTCGGTTCATGGGACTTTGAGCATTCTCCGGTGAAGCCACTTTTCAAAAGTCTCTAACCTGTTCATGGTATTTACTTTTAAGGTCCATGTCTCACATCCATGCAGCAAAACCGACCGCATATAATATTTTAACATTTTCTGCCTTAGTTTAGTATCAAGATTTGACTTATTTCATTCGAAATTTGAAAATGCGTCCAATTTTCAAATGATTGTGCTGAGTAGCCAGAGTATTTGTTGCGGTGAGTAAAGTTCCGATGCGACTTGTGTGGGAGTCCGAGAGTGGCTTGTGACTGCGAGAGTGTGACTGCGAGAGTGTGACGTGTGACTGCGAGATTGTGACTGACGTGTGACTGCGAGATTGTGACTGACCCTTCCCGCCTCTACCATTCCATAAATCGCCTTTGACTTCCGACCTCGCACATTCCTTGGATTACCGAATTCTCTCCTTGGATAACAACCGGATCAGGCACCAGTATAGCAGCTCGCCGACTAGAACCCAGCATCCTTATTACAGTCAATATAGAGGACACCCGTCCGATGTAATATGATTTTACTTCATGTGAGAATGTGTTCTTTTTTTTTAAATGGCTGGAGATTGTAGGATTTTGCTTCATCTTTGTGTTCCTATTTTAAAATTTGGAATGATGGCTTCCTGTAAAACTTCACTTCATATTTAAATGTGTTCCATTTTTAATTGGAGTTGGTAGATTCTTAGACCATATCGAAATTGGTATTCAATTGGAGAAGGCAGTTTCTTGTGGGTTTTTCTTTCTTACTTGAAAGTGTTTCTTTATTATCCACTTAAGCCGACGCTACCCGAATTTCTACCGATTTCTTGCATATCTCCCTTGAACATTTGAAGTTTTAAGTTCTTAAAAAATATATATAACTTTCGAAGATAAAACCTATACAATTTCCACGCCGAAACGCAAATTATATGAAATTCCCTCGATGGAAAAAAATCGCGAAGTATGCTCCGAAAATTTTTATTTTCAAGCCTGTCTCTATTATTTAACAAGTTATATGTATGAAAAAAATCAGTGTTTCTTTGAACGTTGTTTTAGACAACCCACTCGAGATTTTTGCTCTATTCTTAAAGAGTCGTGTTTTATTAAATAATAAATATTAGCACGCTCTCTCCAACATTCGTAATTACATATCTCTTCAACTTCTTCTTTTCGAGCTCGAGGACGGGGCCTTAAATGTAACTTCCTTTTAAGATCTTACTTCATGTTTAAATGTGTTCCATTTTTAAGTACTCCACGAAATATTTTATTTATTTTTTATTGTGTTCCATTTTCAATACCGGTCAGTTTTGATAAGCGTATTTTTGAACAGAGTTTGAAAATACAACAGAAAAAAATAAAATCTATTTATAAAGACATCAATTCACCTCTGTCCCTAAATGTAGCGTATAACAGGAAATATTGCGCGCAATGGAACTCACAATGGGCGCAAAACGGCGGCGATTATTGTAGTACTATTGGCAGAGGAAACAAATACATTTATAAACCTATGTATACTTCTTACTATTTACGTTTATCAACTGTGTGTTTAATGTGAATACCCCATAAACCAAATGCTCTCAACCGTCTGGAGCCAGTGAAATTACGGCATCACTAATTGGGGTACGTTTTGAGGCTTAAAGTAGTTTAAAAGGAGGTGAGCGAAATGGGTATCAAATCACGGCTAAAGCCATTTCAAGTCTGAATATTTCAATTACGAATGGTGGTCTTTCTTTAGGGAAATACTGATAGTATCTTCAATTTTGGAAAGTGCCTCAATCAAGTACACGATGATATTACTTTGAGTGAATTAATTGTGAAACGCCACTACAATTTGGGAGGCGGGTATGGGTACCACCGCCCCGGGAACAATTGATTGGATTCATTGAAATAAAATAATAACTTAATTTTAACCACGATTAATTTATTTTTTTAATACCGACCGGTTTCGCTTAACACAAGCATCTTAAGGGTGTGATGGTGATGATAAGTTTAATTTTCTACCCTGAAGATGCTTGTGTTAAGCGAAACCGGTCGGTATTAAAATAAAATCAAATGCATTATTAAAATAAATGTAAATTAATTATGGTTACAAACAAAGATATTGTTTTATTTCAATTAATATTATGTCGAACCACAAAGTGCCTGCTTTCTACCAAAGTATTCATTGGATTGCCTACATCTCTGCATAGGTCACCCCAAGTGGTTCGCTATGTTTAGTGACTTGGGAGGGGTGCCTGGGTTCACGGGATGGTTGTCCAGATCTTGGCGGCGGATGCGTCTGCTCACGAGATGAGCGGGGAGCTGGATAGGGAGAGGGCGGTTTGGAGAAACCCTTTGATCTCTCTAGCTGGTTTCTCGCGACCCATCGTCTTGTATCGCAGCCGGAGGATAGATTCATATGTTAGTCACTCCTGGACACACTGATCCCTAGATTCCTTGATAGTTGTCCTTGCAAACGATGAGAAGTTACCGAAAGTTATCCTATCAATCCTTATCGATCGACTATGGTAGGAACCCAGGGCCGCTATTCTCCAAACTAGGTCGCTCTCAATCGTCGTTGAAAGTACATGCATTGGTCGACTTTGTTATTCTCGAGTCTTGTCGAAGGTTCATACTGACTCCAAACGTCAAAAGTCATTCCACACGAACAACGAGTGGGTCGCACTAGTCGATACCTAGTAGCGAGTGATGAGTTGTTTGCTTATCTATGCATTGGCTGTCAAAATCTAGTATTAATATTGTTTTCTCGCGCGCACTTTCGCACCCGCAAAGACATCGTTTATTTTTATAAAGTCGTTTTAAGGTTCCAAATTACAATGTAGGAGTTGTTTTTGGTTGCTTCTCCCAGAAAATAGTTATGGATTGTTTGATATTTAAAATTCACACCTCAAATATCTCAAAAACATCAGGAACATAGACAATATTCAAAGGGCTGCCAAAATAATCATCTCTTCTACAATTCGACATTGAATAATACGTAAAAATGAAACATTCGACAAAGTTCGTAATTTTTCGTTCGCAGATGGCGCATAACGAGACGGAAAGACGAGATCTAGCGGAAAGGCTCTCGACTCGCAATCCGAAGGTCGCGGGATCGAATCCCGGCGTGGCAAATAAATTTAATTTGATTAATTAGTGTTATTTCACAATTTATTCATTAACAACAATATATATTATATTTGCGGCACGTTCAAGCGTGGAAAATACTCTCAAATCCCCCTGGTGTAAGACCACCATTTAGAATTGAAATGTTGCATGAAATGGCTTTAGCCATGTTTGGTGACAGGATCAGATAGAGAGGTACTTTCCCACCTTCCTCTTCCCCATCTCCTTCCCCTCCCTACTACCTTCAGCCTCACAACATACCCCAATTGGGAATGCCATAGTCTCACTGGCTCCAGACGGGAGCAGTTGGGACTATCGGAAGACGCTTTCATTTTTGCAAATGGCGTCTTATTTCATCAACGTTACGAAGTTTAAAACGCTAAAGCATTTCTAAACATTACATAGAGGTAAAAAATGCTTAAGCATATTCATTGACCTCCGTAAAGCTTTTAATAGAGTCTAACATTCAAAATTAATTAATAAACTAAATGATGTAGGCATAACGGGCAAAGCTAAACACGGATAAAAAGTTAACTCCATCAAAGAACTCAACAGGTGAAAGTAAACACCGAACTAAGTGAAACAGAAAATATAGAATGGAATTCCACAAGGAACTGTTTTAGGACCTTTACTGTTCATAATGTATGTAAATGAACTTTTTGAACTCCCAATCATTGGAAACATTATATCTTACGCTGATGATACAGTGATAACTATTGAAGGAAATTCTTGGAATGATGCCGAAGTAGTCAGTCAGTTCTGTTTGACGAAAACTTAGTATCACTAAATGTCGAAAAACCCATTTTATACCTTATAGCTTAACAGGGAATATCTCAAATATAAATGTAAACATAAAAATTCACGAAAGAAATTGTCTTAGAATCGCACCCTGTAACTCAAACTGTATAAATATTAGTAGTAAATAAAAAATAAAATATCTTGGAATAATTATAGATCAAATGGAATAATTATAGATGCAATTATGCATCAAATGGAAAAGTCAAATAAATTCCACAGTAGGCATAATTATAAAACTCATCGGTATATTTTTTAGGCTTAGAAATAATCTATATATTTTGAATTCAGCGCTGTAATGGGCTTATATTATATAACAAATTTAAATAGATAAGAGTAGTTTTCCTCATTAAGAAAGCACTCTCCCAATCTTCCTACCTTTTCCTATAGAATCTAGAATCCATACAACATAAGGCTAGGGGTAAAGAGACCACCGATCCGTAAGCCAAGTAGACCAAAATACGTTTTACTTAAGCGTTCGATCGCCGCCGGGTAATTCGCAGTAGTTAACATAAACTCTGGTCAAACCACCCACTCCACTACCAACTGGTAACGATAGTATTTAATGCAGAACGCCTTGAGGCAGGGATGAACTGGGCGCCAGCACGTCTGAATGGGCTTTCTGTTCTGACAAGCCATGACTTCTATGTTCAACTGCATTATTTGTGCTGTAAGAACCAGAATTATTGAAAAAAAAAAAAAATATAAAACCTTATACATGTGTGGCGGAATCTTACTTTCAGGACTTCCTTTGTGCCGTTGAAAATACTTACCTACGAGACTCCGAGGAAGGGTCTTTGTGTTCGGAGAAGGTAATTTAAGAGTTCGCACACGTTTTTATATATTATTTTGTTAGACAACATTTACAGATAAAATATCGCGGTAGGAAGCAATGGAAATGTAAATTGAATCTAGAATTTAGCAGCGCGTTCTCGAGGGCAGCGTCGTGACACGAATGACGTAGGTTCCTTCTTCTCGAGAAGTGTTCGCTGCAACACCCCGGTCACGTGACCAGTGTTGCACGCACGACAGTGTGGCAATTGGATAAAGAAATAATTCAGTTAATTTATCTAGTGCTTAACCGCATTTCCATACATGGATTGTCCAGGGGATTAGTCAGACGAAAGAAATCGAAATTTGAATTGAGTATGCAGTTACATGTAAAAGTTTTCCCTCAAACTGGTAAATGCTCAGATTGGTGATATAAATATAAATATCAAAAATCAATTTAAATGCACAAAAAGTTGCCCAAACAAACAAAGCGTAAAGAGTTCATGAAAGAAGACGAATGCAAAAACGCTTGCACACGATATATTTATTTACTAACGCCCTTTTTGAGGGCTTTTGCACGTGAATAATAAGACATGTACAGTATTTATTGTAAATAATTGAATTGCCTCAGTAACAATATTTTAAATTTGTTTTAAAGATAAATTGAAGATGTCCACTGATTTGGTATAATTATTTCCCTCTGTTAGTATTCTGGGCAAAGAGGGATACAAATGGTAGTTCCAAAATTTCTGCACTGAACTAAATCCTGACTTCTGGTATTACGCTGTGGTGTATTTTATTTTATTTTATTTATTATGGAAAATCAACAGATATTTTACACTTATGATAATAAAATTAATAATATACATAATATCCAATGACAGATTTTCACATAATTAAAATTATGGTATATAGAGGTATGCATGCGTGATCCGTCCTCTCTGGTCATTTATCAAACTTTTCGATCGAACAATCTGAGACTCCGATCAGCTATGTGATTTGTTTGGTAAAGCTTGCCTGTTGGTCAGAGAATTGAGTTGGGAAGAGCATATTTGTACAATTTTGGCTCAACACCCCTCAAATGTACTAATTTTAAAATTATTTTTTTCATAGCTTTTATTGACTTTTCAAAGAGGTGCTGAGTTGAATTTATTTTCAGTTGGCATGGAACCAACGTACATACGTTAAAACACGGTTGACATTTATTATCTGAGAATTGGTTGCTTCTACGACATCCTTAATAGAGATTTCTGTCTTTCTTTCTTCTATTGTCTATCTTGAACATCTTTTTGTGTGCTGGTTCAATGATGCTGTCATCACCACAAATTTCTTTGTCGGGGAGTAGCGGCTCATTCCAAAAAAAAACAGAAATCTCTATTAAGGCGACGCTTCCCGGCCCAAAAAGAAGAAGATAGAGAGATATGTAATTACGAATGTTGGACAGAGCGCGCCAATATTTTCAATGACAAAATTGATATGAAAATTGGGAAAATGCTTAATACAAACATGAATCGTTTAAAATAGAGCAAAAATCTCGTGGAAGGTGTCTTAAGTCTCATTTAAAGAAACATTGTGATTTTTTTCACAAATTGTAAAATAATAACTTGTTTTAAATAATTTTCGGAGCATACTTTGCGATTTTTTCTATCGAGGGAATTTCATATAATTTGCATTTCGGCGTGGAACGTATCTAGATATTATCTTAAAAAATAACGTATATTTTTTTAAGAGCTTAAAAACTTCAAATGTTAATGTTTGTTTGGGAGATATGTAAGAAATCGGTCGAAATTCGGATAGCGGCGGCTTAAAAGGAGAAAGAAGGTTCTTGAGTTCACCATCTCGGCTGTGCAACTATTTGTCGGCCTCTGTGTTTCCTCCACACAACAGGAAATTATTTTCCACTTATTTGCCTACTGCATGAATGTGAAACAAATACGAAATTTTTTTTTAATAAGTTCATCGGCCATTCTTGAATCTCCGGCCCTGCCTTCCAGTAAACTCTGACCGCCTCCAGTTAACACTGCTGACCGCCGCTGGGAGTCGATAGAGAAGGCTAACCGCAGCAAGTAACTAAACCAACCAGGGTACCTACCAAGCAACAGAACAAAGTAGCCTTCAGGGTAGCGGAGTTGGCTGGTAAGGTTGTCTAAGAACAACTATTCAGGATTCACTTAACCGGGTGATCGATCTGTTTCCGATCGGTTGAGATTTAGAACTGGTTAAGTTTTTGGGACCACCGTAGAATAAGCACTCTAAAATTTCTGTTTAAACTTTCTGCACCTACCTTCTGTGCGATTTATCGAAGTAAAACTTCTTTAGCCCCGTTGTGATTTGAAATTAGGATGAAACGGAAATGAAGCATGCAGTACCTACGGAGCGTCAAACTGCGCTCATTGGCTGCTTTGATAATGACCTCACTTTTCAAGGCTCCTAATGGTTGAGATATAAAACGGAAATGACGCATGCAGTACCTACGGAGCGTCAAATTGCGCTCATTGGCCGCTTTGATTACGACCTCACTTTTCAAGGTTCCGATTGGTTGAGACATGAAGCGGAAATTACGCATTGCTGTACCTACGGAGCGTCAAACTGCGCTCATTGGCTGCTTTGATTATGACCTCACTTTTCAAGGCTCCTATTGGTTGAGAATGTATGGGCGAAAGTTTCTCTTTAACCGCGTGTGAACTACACTCGATTTTATTTATTTATTTAGTAAGACATACCTACACAGGACATTAGGGTAAAAGTGATAAGTTGAATTAAATTGCATTATTACACCGTTATAAATTGCATTATTACAATGAAGAAACTTTTTTTTTTTTTATATGAAATACCGCACAAGAGTCCCAACTGCTCCCCTCTGGAGCCTGTGAGACTATGGCATCCCCAATTGGGGTATGTTGCGAGGCTGAAGGTAGTGGGGAGGGGAAGGAGATAGGGAAGAGGAAGGTGGGGAAGTACCTGGCTATTCAAATCTGGTCACTAAACACGGCTAAAGCCATTTCAAGCAACGTTTCAATTCTACTACCTGTGACCTACTGTTTCTGTACAAAATTATGAATTGGCATTACATAGATATATGATTACATAGTATAAAATGAAGTCGCTCCCGCTGTCTGTGCGTTTAGATCTTTTAAACTACACAACGGTTTTCACCAATAGATAGAGTGATTCAAGAGGAAGATTTATACGTATAAAACATGCATATTATTGCAGAGAAAAACCGAGAAATTTAAAGATTCAATTCAGGCAGCGGGCAGCGGGCTGGCAATAGGGCTGTGTGGATTTGAAATGTATGCAAATAAATAGATGGCGTTGGTTATAAAGGTTGGGTAATGGCGTTGTGTTTCGTTAGGTGGCCAAGTCTGCTAGTATTATATATAATAATTTTTTTTTTCAAAATAAAAAAAAAATTCTTCCAATTCTTAACTCCGATCCTATCTGTCAAATACCTACTGATATTTTACGTTTTTAGGTGAAAAAAAAACACAAAAAATGTCACCGGAGACCAAAATCGCTACTCCTATAATACAAGCGGAAATAACAGAACCAAATGTGATTTTATAATTTTCGGAAAACAGTGTGCAAAATTTCATCAATCTCAGAGTAAAGCGGTAGATTTGTATAATAAACAAAGCCAGGAAACCTACCCGCCCGCTCTCCGCCTGCCACCACAGACACTCAACTTTATATACTAACTAGCAAGTTTCTGGCATGCGTTGCTATGCCACTTAATAAATAAATTGTTTCTTCCTGTGTGTCCTTACCCATTCGCCCCGTTACCTTCCGCCTCCCCTTCCTCTTCCGCGTTCCCTTACTCTCTCGCGTTTTCACTCCGCCTTTTCCACCTTCCCTTTCCCCTCCCGAGTTCCCTCACCCCTCCCGAGCTCCCGTTTCCCCTCCCGGGTTCCCCCCCTGTCCTCCTCCCACCCGCATTCCATACATTCAATCCGGTACATTCAGTTTTCAAACAGCTCACGTGCCACCTATTGCAATTTTTTTATACAAATTTCATAAAGCCAGTATATATAGAAAAATTGTGATTTTTTTCAAAATTACTTTATGAGCTAGGCATCTGAATAGAGATGACCTTAAAAATAAACATTTTTAAGAGCTTAAAAAGTGTTCAGGGAAATGATGTTATATGTCGATTGAAATTCGTAATGGGTGGAATTTGATATGTCAGAAAAAAACATGATTTTGTACGAAAAAGTCAAGGAGTAGGTACCAGACATGTTCGTGTGGCGGTCTATCACATCTGCTTACCCCCAGGAGAAACTTTAGCAGTTTGTTTGCAATTATTAGAAGCTATTTTAGTTGTTTTACATATTTAAACCAGCAAACCAGCATTTAGAAGTCGAATTATGTAATTTTCCTCGTAACCCAGCATTAAACGTCTATCACCCGTCAAATAATAACTGAGAAAATCACAAAGGGGTGCATCCATACATGCAGAGTTATTATTCTTCGTACCGAATAGCTCGCTATAGAGAGGGGTGAGTCGTGATTGGATGAATGGGTGTGGTTGGTCGTGCCCCTCCACTCGGAACTGGGGAGGGAATCTCCCCACCCAACCTTTCAGAAACTCCCCCTAACCCCCCCGAGAAATATCTTGAACAGGGGTTGAAAACTGCTGATAAATTTTGTAACAAAATTTTTAAAGATTCTTTTATGGTATCGAACAAGTTTTCACGTGTTTCGATTATGGTATTCCCGCCTGGGGAATTTTGTAATCTGAATGAAAGGCTCTCGTCTAAGTATCTGGAGGTTGCGGGTTCAAATCCCGCAAGATATTATTTTTATTATTATTCACATTAGCTCCGCAAGCAGACCCTAAAGAAAATAATTTCAATCACGGCCTTTGTCATCTTAGAAGATGCCATGCGGAGGGTAATTTTAAGGAAAAGAAGGAGAGGAGGTTCTGGGAAAGTAAAATATATGAAGGGTAGGTAGAAATCTGGGCGTCAGGAGTGAAGGACGTATGAATCCATTCCTCCAACTGCGGTGCAAAGCGATAGGTCGAGAAAGTTCAGAGGGAGAGGTCAAAAGGCCTCCTTCAACCAGTCTTTCTCGATCCCCGCCACGCAGCAGGTATATAAGACCCGAATAAACTTCACCCCATGAACCCGGGCACCTCTGCTAAGTCACAAACGCTAGTAGCGAAACACTTGGGGTGACCCATGACAGAGGTGATGAGTATCCAATAAAAGGTTCCCGGGGCGGCGGTACCCGTGCCTACCTTCCAAATTATTATTTATGTAATTTGAGTTGTTTCTTTATTAATTCAATAAAACAGCATTTGCTGTTTTTTCCAGAGTTTTGAGGTATTTGGTGACCAGATCTGAATAGCCACGTACTTCTGCACTTTCCTCTTCAAATCTCCTTCCCCTCCCGACTGTCTACAGCCTAACAACTTAACCCAATTGGGGATGCTATTGTCTGACTGGCTCCGAACGGTTAGAAGCAAATGGGATTCTTGCGTATTCACATTAAATAAATTGGAGAAGGAAAAATTGACAAGAAGGTACCCCCAATTTCGGAACTAATATGAGGCTGTGAAGACTGTGAAAACGCGCCAACTTGACTATCTATTGATATTTCAGGCAATGTTTCGATTATGTAAATTTTTGATCTTTAGCCACGTATTTACCGATGATTGGAAACATCGTAAAATAGCTCTAGCCTTGTTGACTTATCAGATCTGAGTAAACAGCAACCTTCCAAACCTACCTTCCTATTTCTTTTCTCCTTAAGATGAAGCCATGCGAAATAATATAAAATCATACAAAATCATGAATTTTTGTTTTGAAAATTTGATGGCTTGGAAGTGTTATAGATGCTTCAATTAAATACTGCGTTTAGAACATATCTTGGCCTTTAAAAGTATCGGTAATTTTTTTATAAGTTTTTCAATAAGCCTAGAAAAAAATAAAGTATTAGGTCTATAAAAAAACACCTTCAAGTGCAAACTCTCCTACTTACAAACTCTTTTCGGAAATGGTTTTATTGTTCAAAATAGCAAATTTAGTGTATGATAATCGCAAAAAATTGATATTTAGGCCCGATATTCACAAAATAAAATAAAATGTGCATTTTCGCGTTATTATTTCACAATACGGCCGGCAGCCGACGAATTTGGATTTTCAAAGTGACCCTTATGTCGTTCACCGAAGGACTACTGGCTTGCCACACCCCGTTTTCTTTCACTTCTGCCCCGAACGGGGCGGGGAACAGATGTGTAGGCTCCACGTCGCCTGGTTCCGTGAAATCAATTTTAAATTTGTGTTTTATTAGTATAAACAATGCGTAAAAAAGGAGTTACTGTTTTTTACAGGCCTTTACAGTCAACCTGTAAAAAAATTTTCAAATACCTTTTCCAACCTTTTCAAAAGCTTTTTCTCAAGTATTTTTAAACTCCTCCCACAAAGGGCGTGAATTCCGATTTCGATTTTTCCCTGGACTATTGGATCACCTTAACTTCTATTAGTAGTGTTTGTAGCAAAACGCTTTACGCATTTATTTCTAGGTTGAACGGTTTCGAGTTAATTTTTTTAGCTTTCATTATTTGGTTCATTTCACCACAATTTTTTAGCTTTCATTGTTTGGTTCATTTTATAATCTGGATTTGTGTTTGCTACAGATGTTTCCAAACTTGTACAGCCTCCCAAAAGCTCCAAGTTGGCAACGACTGCTCCACTAAGTAGCTAAAACACTGTAGGAAAACAGTCTCTGTAGACAGGGCGCACTTAACGAAAGCTATCGTTTGAGCGTATGGAACAAAAACATCCCTTATATATTATAGTCTGGTACAGGGTCTTTAAAAACCTTTAAATAGGTATCAGATGTGGTCATTATTTGGGCAGTTGTTAAAACTTGCAATCCTTTATGGGTAAGGTACGTACTTAAAGAAATGTTTCATAAGATATCTTGATTGAGGTGATTGGATTTTTATTATTTTTTAAAATGATTTATCTGTATAAAATTTGGTTAGAGTTGCTTTTTCGCTGCCTGTTTCACTAGGATATACCTGTCGAGACAGATTAGAAGGTACATAAATGCGTACAAGCATACGTACATAAACTCTAAGGTTAAATACATTTAAATAATCTCTCTTTGTGATTGTAGAATTATCTTAATTATCCAATTAATTTAAAAAATAAATGGAAAAGGAAGTGTGGTAAATCTTATAACGAGTATATTATTACAAATGAAGGAAAAATATGACGTAAAATAGATTTTGAAATAATGATTATGTAAGTTAGATTAGACAGGAATACATTATTTTATTTTATTTGGGTTAAGTTGCATGTAAATTGATGTTCATGTCTAATGGTCGTTGTTCCCAATTCTACTGATCAAAATGAAATTTTGGATCAACACTCCTCAAAGGCACAAATACGCTCTTCACAATGCAACTCTCCTACCGACAGGTGAATTGAACGATACTAAACAAAACATTTAGCTGATCGGAGGCTCAGATTGATCTGCCGAAAGGGAACAACGGTAGTAAAGCGATTCGTTTTACAGATGTTTGCAATACTGTGTCCTGTATTTGAAATCCAATTCTTTATTTCATGTTTAAATTTGGTCATTGTTTTTGTTTGTCTAATTGTAGCTGGTGTCTTTGTTCAAAGATGGTTTTAGTAAAAGGAGTTTGGAAAAATTCTTTGATTTTGGCTCGGGTATTGTGTATCGTTTGTGTTATTTTGTTTAGTGTTTTGTTGTTTTGGTATTAATTAACCAAAATGGTTCTTGCAATGGTTCCTTCAATAAACGCCCGAATTGCCGGCAAAAAAAAATTTTAAAATTAAAGATCTGCTTTAATTCTTACTGCAAAAGAGTCCCAGTCCAATGAGACCATCGCATACCCAGTTAGGGTATGTATGATAACTTCCAACTGTTTGGGAGGCGGGTACGGGAATCATTTATTAGATAACCAACACCACTGCCATAGGTCACCCCAGTTTTCAGTCACCAGAGTTTCTCTACATTTGGTGACTTAGCAGGGGTACCCGGGTTCATCCGGTGAGGTGTGTTCAGGTTTTGGAGACGGTATGCCTAACCATCAGCTGTATGGCGGACCAGATCGGGAGAGGCCGTTTTGGGGAGACCCTTCGACCTCTCCGGCTGAACTCCCTTGACAATCGTCTTCCGCTGCAGCAGAAGGGATGGATTCATACTTCGGTCACTATCAGATTCCTACTTCTACCCCTCGAACGCTTTCCCTTCCCGTATCCCATTCCTTCCTTTAAAAGACCCTCCGCACAGCATTCAAAAAATGACATAGAATATAAATATTTATTAAAAAATTAAAAAAGCTTCGAAAACTTTCAAATTTTCTGCCAATTTACCAAGGGTCAAATATATTCTTCCACTGCCAATTTTAATTCAGAACTAAAAGGGTTGTTATTTTTAATACCGAATATGTTAATTTAAAAAAAAAAATAATATAAAAAAAATGGAAAAGTATCTGAAGAAAATCATCTCCTTGAAAAATAAAAAAAATATCTGTTTTAAAAAATACCAAATAAAACTTCATCGTCTTAAAAATCGTGAAAATCCTCAGTCACGACCCGCCTCTGATACCCACCCTATCGCTATATAAGAACTTGTACAACACAGTACGATGGTGGCGGTGTGGAAGAGGGGGGGGGAGTGCTTTAATTGGTTAATATTTCAACGCACAAGATCTCACAACTCCTCCGGGAGGCTGCCTCTTATAAAACCGTTCGAGAAAGGAAATTTACCGGATTAATTATTTATTCTTCCAAGAATTGAGAAGGGACGTTTCCTATTAAAATAATCAATAATTAAGAGTGAATTTTAAAATGCGACACAGCCCTTACTTCAAACTTTAATGCCGCCCTGAACTTGGTGCGATTCATTCTCGTACAGTTTTTTGTTTAAAATAGAGCGAAAATTTCTCGTCTTAAATACAAATGTTAGAGAGAGCGCGCTAATATTAAAATTGATAATATTTAAGCGCAAAATTTGAAAATGTTTAATAAAACACAACTCGTTTAAAATAGAGCGAAAATCTCGTGGGGATTGTCTAAAATAGCATTTGACGACCGGCGTAGTCCAGTGGTAAGGCTCTTAACTCGCATTCCGAAGGTCGCGGGATCGAATCCCGGCGTGGCAAATAAATTTTATTTGATTAATTTGTGTTATTTCAAAATTTATCCGTTAAAAATAATATATAGTATATTTGCGGCACATTCCAGAGTGGAAGATACTCTCAGTATCGCCCTGGTGTAAGGCCACCATTCAGAATTGAAACGTTGCTTGAAATGGCTTTAGTCGTGTTTGGTGACCAGATCTGAATAGCCAGTTACTTCCCACCTCCCTCTTCCCCATCTCCTTCCCCTCCCCACTACCTTCAGCCTCACAACATACCCCAATTGGGGATGCCATAGTCTCACCGGTGGGAGACGGGAGCAGTTGGGACTCTTGTGCGGTATTCGTATAAAAATTTTTTTTTTTAAAGAAGCACTGTGAATTTTTTCATACATATTACTAGTAAAATAACTGGAAAACCGTGTTTATAATAATTTTCGGAGCATTCTTTGTGATATTTTTCTATCAAGGGAATTTCATATAATTACCGTTTCGGCGTAGGGAATATATAGAAATTATCTTCAAGAAAAACATAAATTTTTTTAAGAGCTTTAAAACTTACAGTATTTAAGGAAAATATGTAATAAATCGATGGAAATGCGGCTTTTAGTTGCATTTAACGATACACTGTGAATTTTTTTCATCCCTATTACATGTTTTTGTTATGTCCTATAATTATTTTTTAATGTTTTTCAATTACTCACAAATAATTGCCCAAGTTGCCTCTAAAATCATGAAACACTAAAATCTTTAAGGGCCTAAATCTTATAATTTAAAGCAAAAATAAACAAAGTAGCTCAGATCCATACTAGATATCTAATATACCTTTTGATTACAAAAATAATTTTTCAGTTTGGTTGGGTATTTTGATCTTAAATCCAAATTTAAGATTTGTACTGGCCGAAATGTGCCGCGTATACGTTCCTCTTAAGGGAGACTCAATGATTCCTACGAAACCTAAATTAGTTGTTCCCAAGAGCGAACAATTTAGGCTGGGATGTAAAAAGAAACACGCGATAGAACAATACATTCATGCGAAATCGAACAGACCATTTTAACATTATGTAATTATATGACCGACCCATTAAATTAAAGGAAGGATCTAGAGTAGAACCTCAATACCCGCATCTTGGTTCACTGACTCATCCTTGAAATCCGCAAAAGCCTCCTGCCAACATTCCGCACTACACATATCTCACATTATCGGGAAAATCTTCCGCAGTGTTTCCCTCACCTCGTGCAAATTCCCCCGGGTGGGGAAAACGCTTCACGGAAACTGCGGAAAGTCGGGAAAAACACGTAAAAGCAATCTTCTCAAAAGCTTAAAACATCCTCCCAGCGAAGTGTGATGGATTGTTGCAATAAATCAATATTATTTGACAGTTGATTAAGCTGCGAGTTTCAACGCCTACCGTACAAATGAAGCCATTTTTTTTCTGATACCAATTCATTTATATGCGTTCATAACCTAAAAAATGTGTTTGACCTCAAACAGGTATATCACCTCAAAAATGTTTACGACCTCAAAAATATATACGACCTCAAAAATGTATTTGACCTCATAAATGTATATGACCTCAAAAACGTACATGACCTCAAAATGTATACGACCTCAAAAATGTATACAACCTTAAAATGTATATTGACCTCAAAAATGTAAATGATCTAAAAAATGTATATGACCTCAAAAATGTAAATGACCTCAAAAATGTATACGACCTCAAAATGGATATTGACCTCAAAAATGCATATGACTTCAAAAATGTGTATCACACAAAAAAGTATATGACTTAAAAATGTGTATTTTAAATTCTCAAATTTCTCAAAGCTCTTATTTTCATAATTTGAATTAAATTTTTCTTTGATCAAGAAGAACGTTAGTATAAACAAAATAAAAAAAATAAATATAGCACTTTAAATTCACGCAATAAATATCTAAGATCCACAAGAAATACGATATACACAATACATATATTGTTTGAAAATAATTGAAGTTTTCAGACTAATCTTGTTGGCACATGGTTATTGGAATGGAATACCGCACAAGTGTCCCAAAAGTCCTCAACTGCCTGACCCCCAATTGGGGAATGTTGTGAGGCTGAAGATAGTGAGGAATGGAAGGAGATGGGGAAGAATGAGGTGGAGAAGTTCTTTGCTCTTCAGGTCTATTCACCAAACACGGCTAAAGCCATTTCAAGCACAATCTTCCACTCCAATGTTTGGTGTAACTTAAGTGGCCATCTCAGGTAGGAAGCCAGAATTAGCCTCTCAGAAGCTGGGCGTATTGTACAGGACTAACAGATACCGCAGACAGTGCTTTCCATACTGTTGAATTTGGCAGCCACCTACCTCTGGAGCCCCAAAGTACTTGAAAACCCTCGACTCAGGATGTGTGTCAGGGCGGGTGTTCCACCGTAATACTACAGCTGAATAACCTTAAAACATTACCACAGTTTAATTTTACCGACTGGAACCACTGAGAACCGCTCTCAGTTTGGCTGTTTTACATTCCCTCTCTTGTCACCCTCTAGTTGTTACAATTTTAATTTTGTATCAAGTTTATTATAAAATATAACGTTACTTGTAAATATATTTGACCCGCATAATCAAGAGTTCTTATTGGCAAATTTCCCCTACACACGCATCTCGGAAAGGCTGTAAGCTGCAAATCCAAATCAGGATAAAAATACACAATTATCACCTTTCCAAACTACTAACCCCTGCGGTGAAATAGCGTTATGAAACAAATAACAATTTTACATGTTGGGTTTTATAACTAGGCTAACTAGAAATTTTAACAATATAAAGTGTATTAAACTGTTATATTTTTCCTATGTTAGAAGTCAACTTGATTACAATTCTCCAATCTGGAATCCACATTATAATATACACGTACAAGCTGTTGAAAGAATACAAAACAAATTCTTACGTTTTCTAAATTTTAAAATGGGGATTCCAGTAATTATGTTGAACTACAACACTCTGTTAAATAATATGAATATGCTCGAATTGTCAGACAGAAGTATTTTAACTGACTTGGTATTTCTATATAAAATTCTACATGATTTAGTTGATAGTCCGGTATTGCTTGAATTGCTAAGCTTCCGGATACCACAACGTAATACAAGAAGTCAGGATTTATTTCAGTGCAGAAATTCTGGGACTAACTACCATATGTATTCCTTTTTACCCAGAATACTAATGGAAGGAAACAATAACACCCAGTCAGTGGACATCTTCAGTTTATCTTTAAACAAATATAAAATATTATTACTGAGGCAGTTCAGTTATGTATAATAAATATTGTATTTCTTACCATTCATATGTAAAAGCCTTGAAAAAGGGCGTTAATCAATAAATAAATACATAAATAAAAACAATCATCGTCTGCAAATGAACTTTTTAAACTTGCAATAAACGAACTATTTAAAAATTGCGCAAGACGAAAGACTTCTACCGGCGATAGTACAGGAAGTCTGAATCTTGGATAAGTCTGAAACTAAGAGAACTTAACTTAAGTGCCTTCTGCTAAATAGTTGGGTAACTTTACCTAGCTGCTAGTACCGCCTACAGCTGGCTGCCAGCTACCTTCAGTACAAAGCCTCTTTTACCCAGGGGACTAAAGCTAAGGGTATGTACTAGCTAAGGGTAGGTGCCTACTCGCTGTTCGGTCCATTTCTCAGTTATGTATTGCGAATCTACCTTCGGGGGAAACTTAAATACTTGCGCCTGTATGAATAGCACTCAAGTAAGCGAGGCTTACATTAGAGTTAAGTGCAATCGATAAAATTTAACAAACCACTTAGAATTAGAATCTTAGTGCTGCCTGTTTATTAATCGGTTTGGTTAAGTAATAATTAAGTACACTGGCGATTATTTGCTTGATCTGAATAGTACATTAATAGTAATTGTACAGAATTTATTACACATAACTGAACTGCACCTGAAACAATATTTTACATTTGTTTAGTGATAAATTGAAGATGTCCGCCGACTTGGTATAATTATTTCCCTCCGTTAGGATTCTGGGCAAAGAAGAAAACATCAGCCTTAATAATAACAAAATGCCTTAACGATCGTTTAACGGCATATCCATTTTTGCACCTTTACTAATAACGTGATCACATTATTATGTTAGTTGCATATTTTTTGCTTGACCTGCGCATGCACGGCAATCTTTTGGGGTATGCGGCAGCCATCTTTTTTTCACTAAAATCACGGTTATTTTCTTTTGTGACGTGTGAAATTTCATGCGATATAATACATTTTCAACAATATTATTACGACAATATAATTTCTATTATTTGCGATATTTTTGACAGTTTCTGTGGTTTCATAATGTCTCTACAGTTGCT
This sequence comes from Glyphotaelius pellucidus, assembly GCA_936435175.1. Lineage (NCBI taxonomy): Eukaryota > Metazoa > Arthropoda > Insecta > Trichoptera > Limnephilidae > Glyphotaelius > Glyphotaelius pellucidus. The sequence goes on along the minus strand of OW386558.1, from coordinate 23,465,835 downwards.
TTAATTATGTTTACATAAAAATATAGGTTATTTCGAATAAATTAATCTTTATCCACTTTATTTTAGTAAAACTTCGATAAATGTAATATTATTTATTTAACATAATAAGCTTGAACGTGTGTAAATACCAAATTCGAGTTATAAACGTTTATATTGTTCGAAAATGAATTCAAAGTGTCAGAATTTTTTAATTATTCTCTTGGAATATTTGTTATATTTTTTTAATAATTTTTAATTGTGTGAATGAGATAAATAGTGAGGAGACAGTTTCTTTCCAAATTGATAAAAGGACTGTGTTTTTTTAATTTGAATTTTAAACATTTTTTCTACATTTTGAGTAAAAATGTTTTTGGTAAGTTTTTTTTAACAATTTGTTTTTATAAAAAATTGATAAGAATCTAGTTTTATCTAGTTTTTTATAATGGTATTTGTTTTTACAACATCTTCAAAAATAAGAAATTGGAAAAAATTAAGAACTGTAAAAAATTAAAATTTAATTAACATTAAAAATACTTGAAAAAATCCAAAATTGTTCAGAAATCATTAACAAAACAGTCGTATATAATGGATAAACTACCCCCTCAGGCTTGCAAGCCATGTATATATACAATTTTTTAATTAGTAATTTTTTTTTTACATCCGCTGCCGTTTTATCAATTGAATAAAATTTTCACGGGGTTAGTAAGGCTGTTGGTATTTACTTCTAGAATTTCTGCTACGAAATAAATCCTGACTTCTAGTATTACGTATTGGAATCCGGAAGCTTATCAATGCAAGCAATTTAGTATTTTCAACTACATCATTTAAAATTTTATATAGAAATACCAAGTCAGTGATAATCCGTCTCTCTGAAAATTTAAGCATAATCAGATAATTTAAAATACTGTTATAATAGTTCAACATAAATTACTGCAATATTTGTTACAATATACGAAAGATATGTATTCATAAAAAATGTTCACGCAAGTCATTATAAATTTGCAACTGTTTTAAGGATTTTTATAATATTTTTTTCCGCCCCGGGAACCATTTTTGGATATCCAACATCTCTGCTATATCAAGTGGTTCGCTACGTTTGGTGACTTAGCAGGGATGCCCGGTTTGATGTGGTGAGATTTAGCTAAGTCTTTGCGGTGGGTGTGTTCTATGTGGCAGATCGGGAGAGACTGGTTGAGGAAGCCCTTTGACCTCAACAGCATCTCTCGACCCCCTTGTACCGCAGTTGGAGGGATGGATTCATTCGTCCGTCACTCCTGGATTTACATACTGACCGCTACGCACTTTTCACACCTTTTTCCTTTACAGAACTTTCTCTCCTCCCTTTCCTTAAAAAGACCTCCACACAGCATCCAGAGCTAGCTGAATGCATCTAATGTAAAAAAAAAGATTATGACCGTTTTAATGGTTCAATAAATAATATGCTTTCAATAGAATCAGCGTTTTTATTAATTAAATAGGTAGATATTAATTTTTAAGTACCAACTTATTTTATGACTTCAGAGGAAATTTTTGGTTTTTAATTTATTAAAAAAGAGAAAATTAGAAACATGCTTTTTGGATGCGTGGTCTACTTTTCACTGAACTATTATTAGTAATAAAATATGTTAATGTTTTATTGTTAATTTGCAGATTGGGTTTCATGTCACCTTTCGGAGCCCTCGGAGCCCGCTACGCCCCCCTGGCACCGGGGCCATGGTGCGCTTGGGGAGCCCTGCCCCCCCTACTGGACAGGCCGAGTCCCAATCACGGTAAGCCCTACGAGAAAATAACTCAATTCAAAGAGAGCACAGAATATTCTTGTGAGATTTGGAAGGTCAGTCGAGATTGAGATTTCATGACTGGTAACTGGCAACCCAGTTTATTGAAATATTGTGCGAGAAGCGAAGCTAGCAGTTTACAATGTAGTGCCGGTACCTACCCTGATGTATGGTGATAAGGCATGGAGCTGGCAGAGGAAGAACTAAACTGAATGCTGTAGAAATGAAATCCCCTAGGCGTAATCCCCTATGGTAAAACCATGTATGATCGTGTGAGAAATGTGCCGAGTTTCGCTAAGAATCCAAACCTGATACAAGCATAATTAGGTTTGGGTATGTAAAGCGATTGAACGAAGAAAGGAGTGTGAGACGAATGTGGATGGTAGAAGAAGTCGGGGACGCCCGAGGAAGACATGGTAAGATCAATGAACCATAGGTCGGCACATGTCAAGAATCATTAACCTTGGGTATGTAGAAGGTTATGTATTAGACGATGTATGAATGTGAATGAAAAAAGAAGTGTGCTAAGACAGAGTTGTGTAACATGTGTCCTCTCTACATACCTTATGGGAAAACCAGTGACAGTCCGTGAGCTTTCAATGGTAAGATTGAAAAATTCAACATTATTACACTAGACAATATGAATTCTGAAATTGAAGCCTTACTTTTAAACCTGATTTAAAAATTAAACAACTGATAAACAACCATCAATGTGCGGTAAATTATTATCACCGTTTATGTAAAATTTAATACACGTTTATTAGTAAGGGGTGAACGTGTGCAGTGAAATGTAATAAAAGTCATAACTTTTTTCGATTACTTTTTCTTTAAAAAAAAAATACGTAAAAACTCCGTAGCTCATGATGCTTATGCATGTGCCTTATGCTTTCCTAAACCATTCATCCGATTGCGATGAAACTTTGATAATTTGAGCGCATGCCAACGACGGTTTCTATATAAAGTAGTGAGTTCTGACGTTATGAAATTATTTCCTGTAGCACTCATCCGATTGCGATGAAATTTTCGTGAGTTGTTGTATGCACGTCCGCGAAGGTTACTCTGTACACTGGTGAGCTCTGTCTTTATGAAATTTGTATTAAAATTTTGCAATGAGTGGCGCGAGAGTTGTTTGAAAACTGAGCGTATATCATTTGAAGTTTAGCGGCAGGGAGGGTAGGCAGGAGGGGGAGGGGAATCCGAGCGGGGCGGAGGGGAATTTATTTATTTAGTGGTGATAATATATTGCATAACATTTATAATAAATTACTCCCATTGAGTGTAAGAAAACTCATTTCGGGAAGGACAACTTCATACAACTAAAAGAAAATTAAGGAAAATTTAAAAAATTAAAAGAAAATAATTTTCACGGAATTTTTTTATTATTTTTTTTAATGAAGGGAGGGTGGAGATTCGCGGGAAAGCGGGGAAAGTGAAAAGTGGGCGAGGACGCCGTACGAGTGGAAACGGAAAAGGGGAGAGGGAAGGGCGAGGAAGGTGGAGGAAGAACGCCGAAGGGAAAGAGGAGGCGGGAGGGAAACGGGTCGAATCGGAAAAGACACGCAGGGAGAAACAATACCTTTATTTAAGTGGCATTGCAACTAATGCCGGCAACTCGCTAGTGATGTATAAACACTTGTCTGTTCAAATTTTGAAAATTAAAAGTTCAATATATGAACTTGAATAATTTTACACACTACGTAGGAATACAATTTCAAAGCACACACCCATGCGGCTTTAGAGCTGTTTCACACTACGCTATCAAATATAAAAGATCATAGCACGCCAAATAACGCTCTCCATACAATCCCTTCAGACCGTTCACACCTAAGCGTTTTTAAGCGCAGATCAATCATAGACAATACACATCTAAGACGTAACCGCTCCAGACGCGATATCCCAGAAGATAACTCTCCCCTTCTCCGACAAAAACAGGAGAGGGGGTCATTGTAATTACGGAGCTGCCTAGACCCGTGGATGACAGATGTCAAGTAGACAGATTTCAGTACAAAAAATATGCGTTCCGTTGCCGCTCCCTAATTCGACTGACCCCCTCTCCTACCACAGGAAGAAATATTTGATAGCCTCGTGTGAAAGGACAAAAGAAAAGCGCTCGCGAATCAACAGATATCTGCTCGCAGATATATAGCTCAGTGTGAACTAAGCATTAACGTAATTAAATAGTATGTATATAAATAAAAGATAGTTTGCGCTTTTGTTTTTGATAAAATAATTAACAAAGCTTATTTTGTGGTTGTTTGGCGGTCTCTATGTATTTTCAAAGACATTAAAATATATTGTGCCCGTTGAACTGGGGATGGATCAAGTGTCCATATGAACAATACTTTGAATATTTCAAATAATGTTATTGTGACACGAAAAACTTAAACCTTCATTGCGAATTTTACTCCACCTGAATTGATGACCTAACCTGTTTCTGTTTCGAAATGTAACTTTATAATTAATTTGGGTTACAGCATAGAGGTAGTATTTCTGCTATTCCAACATTATTATTATTTACAAATACGAGTGGCTACAAAATAGATAACTGAAAATACTTTCCATTTAAATTTCCCAGGTAAATGAAACCTGCAATTATTCGGCCGTTTACACTGGGAAATCACTCGTCGAATGAATACATTATTAACCGAACGCTTCCAGTGCAATCGCGGTGTGGGCATTTTATCGCACTGTGAATAGGTTTACATAGTCGTATTGTAACTGGTGCATTATTGTATTACTTAATGCAATTTGTCAGCAAATGCATTGCTGTTAGCAGCGGTAATGCGTTTATACAATTAGCCCGTAATTGGCATTATTTTTATACCACTGGGAAAGAGTGAACGAGGGTGGTGTCCATAAGGTCAAATGGTCACTACACGCATTCCAACGAAATTTAATATATTTTATTTTTGAAGTGAAACTTCTTTATCATCGTTAGTGATTAGAATTTCGGATAAAATGGAAATACGTCACAAACATTTATTATACGACCGGTCGTCGGTTCTACATAATATAATGCGCTGAATTCGCACCTCGGCTCTACCCTCCCGTATTGTAACGGCTAAGGCGCCGGACAAATCCAAGCGGCCAAAGAGACAGAAATCGAGCGAACGGAGTTCGAATATTACGAAATCCAAAAAAAAAACATTTTTATTTTTGTAACTAAATATCTAATCTTCAAACCACTTTAAAATGACTTTCTAGTTTCACTTCTACCACGTGTGAATTACACACTACAATTTTTTATTTTTTATGAATTAGCTCCTTACAGGAGGTCCTGAGGAAAATTCCCCTATGGACCTATGTCATATTTGAGGAGCTGTGTGGGAGTCTTTTATGGAAAGGAAGATGTTGAAGTTCTGGGAAGGAAAAGCTGTGGGGTTGACAGGAATCTAAGGGTCAGGAATGACGAACATATATTTTTGTTTTTATCTTTTTATTTTGTTTTTATCTTTTATTAATCTATATAAAGTATGTTTACATGTATGATGCCTGTCTCACGGAGATATACCTGTGTCGAGACAGGTAAAGAGGTACATAAATGCATATAATTACAAAAATATTTAACCAATGGAGCGCTTTTTGCCACAATATGGCACTATTTAAAATACCTCTGATTGTTTCGCTGCCAATTTTGGCAAATTTTCCCTTATTTTAAGTAATTAAGCAGAAATTTACGATTTTATAATATTTTTTGTATAAATCCTACGAATATGTGATAATCGATTAAAGATAGGTAATTTCATTGGCAATATAGAACTGTATTCAGTTTGTCTGTCTCCATATTAAAATTCGCAGTTATGATTTTTTTAATGTGGGCAGAAAATATTCAAAATGATTTCCAAAAAATCTCGAACAATCGGAGAAAAAAGTTGTCGCTCCAGTGGTTAAGAGGAACGTATGTGCGGCCCATTTCGGCCAGTTTCATACAAGCTGAAAAATTATTTTTCTAATCAAAAGATTTATCAAATATCGCTACTTTATTTATTTTTGCTTTCAATTATAAGATTTAGGCCATAAAAGATTTCAGTGTTTCATGATTTTAGAGGCAACTTGGGCATTTATTTGTGAGTAAATTAAAAACATTAAAAAAATATATAGATGTCGGTATATTATACTGTTTTTGGTAAGTTACTTTTTATATGAGTAAGGACACTCCGAAAATTGTTAAAATTGTCTGGTTTTAACGCCATCAACAAACGTTCAATCTATAAACCAGACAATGCATTAAAAAAAACCGAAACGTTGAGACACAGAATTTTTTTTTCTAGTACATTTAGTAAAAAAAAATATTTAAAATCGATCCAGTTTTGAAGGTGCAAAATAGGGAATACAAAACCTCTATTTTGATGGTTTTATTTAGGTATTTATCAGCCTGAGGTGCAGTTGTTCCTTTCTCTCAGCATTCGGGGGCTAGGAGTAAGAGCGACAGTGACAGGCCTTCATTTCACCAAAAAACCATTCACACAGCATCCGCAAAGATGACATAGGCCCCAAGGGAACATATTTTCCACAGGGCCTTCCGTGCAGGGTTAATATAAAAAAAATATATACAAAGTGATAACACTAATAATTTAAACAGTAAAAGCTCGATTGACATTCTGTCTAAATGGCCTACTTAAGAATCACGTCATTTCCCGTCGCCGATAACGTAATGCATTCAGTAATCCGTGACTTAGCCCCTCTCCCCCGCAGCCCCGACAATGTACTCTCGGGGTCAGTACTTAACTAGCTAAGGGAAGGGGTAGGGACCGGGTGCATACATTTAAATCAAACAGGGGCACATCGGAAGCAATTGTTAGCACGAATAGGTACTATTCCGGCTGGGAACAAATCACTTGGCGGGCTTCTAAAATCCATGTATTGGTGAAACACAATCATTAATATGATGTTGATGGGTTTACGACAAAGTTATAGATCGACATACTATCGATGCAACATTTACAGCTTCCGTGATCGAACTGGTAACATGCAGAATCACCCCCTTTGGTCACAAACAAAATGAATTTCTTCAAACTTTGCAAATTCACTCCATGGCGTTATCATTATTAATAAATGAAAACAAATATCTTTGTGTATTTAAACATGCCAGATAATATCCAACCAACTTTTTACGCCAATAACAAATTAAAAAAATTATATATTAAATAACAATGACAAAGTTGTTTTTTTTTAACAAATCTGGTGCTAATAAATTAATTTGTAATGATTGTAACTTTTTTTATATTGGTAAGACGTCTATAAATTTTAACATTAGAGTTAAGAACATCTAAGATGTTTAAATAATAGTAATTATTCAGAATTTGCCAACGACATTTTAGAAACATGTCATTCTTTTGATATTAATAAAGGTTTAAAAATTTTACACACTAACACAACGGGTTTACAATTAGATAATTTAGAAATTTTAAAAATTAGGAAAAGTGTTAATAGTAAATTAAATATTATAAATAACCAAAGTTTTTTAAAAATAGCCATATTTTAAATTTATTTTCGTATTAATACTTATATTTATAATAATTTATTTTGTTATTTAGACTTCCTGTTGGTTTCAAAGATTTTTTATTATTTAAATGTAATTTTTTACCCATTTAAAATAATTTTTATATTTTATTTTTTATATTGTTTTTTTTTTTAATGATATTTTAAGTAATTAATCACCTCTCCTTTCTAATATTTTGTCTATGTTCTCATTTGTCTATACTTGTTTGTCTTTTGTTATTTTTTATTAACTTATCGATATTGTTGATTAAATAGTGGTGTACACAAAGTAATTTGTTTTCATTTATTAAAAATGAATTTCAATCACCGTCTAGAAACCCCGAAACTTTCCATATTCCTTTTCAAAGAACCAACTTAACTTTTTACCAGCCTCTTTTTATACTCTAGCTCCACACAAGAGGCGTGAATTTAGGGTGAGATTCTTCTAGGTCTTGGCAGCGAACGCGTTTGTTCACGGTTTATCAAGGTCTTACCACACGTACTCCTCAGGGCTCTAATTTCTACTATAGCCCACACTAACATTACACTTCCACTTAGACCCGTGTTCACTCCGTCGTCTCCTCAAAAGACCCTCCACACAGCATCCCCAAAGATGACAAAGGCCCTGAGGGAAATTATTTTCCTCAAGACCTCCTGCGTAAAGTTGAATTAAAAAGCATTTTAGAAACTCGAAAAGTAATTAAACGGAGGTACGATTGATTTAAATTGTTCACATTGTTTAGAAATCGTTTGTAACGCCCGCCCGCAGTCCCCTCTTACCTCACAATAGTCCTACAATACAGTATACCACTATACAATCAAGAAATTATTGAACTGAAGCAACTATTTTTATTAAATAATGCATTCGTAATGTCAAAGAATTACAATGATCTATGTAGACACGTTGATTTTCTGGGCGTATGCAAGAAAGCCTGTACAACAGTGAATACCTGATTAAACTAACATGGACATACACCTATTGTTAAATGCTCACTTCCTATACCAATCACCCTCGCCACCCTTCACCTACCCATCCACATCCCCACCTTCACCTATCCCCTCTCCAATACCTTCAGTATTAACCTACCTTCCTTTAGTAACACGCAATGCTTTCAAGTTGCAGTAAGCACCCCCCAGTTAAATGAAGTGAGTCAAAACCGTTAAAAGATCATATCACGTTTCAAAATACGCACTGCAAGCAAAAACAGAGTTTTTAAATTGAATTTTAGATTACAGAGTGGTAGATATTCTCAGTATCGCAATGAAACAGCCCCCTTGGTCGAGGGATAAGGCTCTTGACTCGTAATCCGAAGGTCGCGGATCGAATCTGTTTTATTTAACGATTAATGTTTGTTCGAGATAAATTTCGAAACTACTTAACCGATTTAGATGAAATTTGAGTCAAGTGTGTAATTTGTTCCAATTTAAAAGAAAGAATAGTTTTTATCTCGAATATTGACCTGAATATTTATTATTGCGAATTAAATGTTTTTTATAAGAAAATGATTTGTAATAATTTGTAAATTCCATAAGTTTCCAACAAGTTTCGGTGTGAGTTAATGTATCGACACAAGACTTGGTTATCTAGGTTGGGTAACCATCCAGTAGATGGCGTTGTGTTTCGATTTGAGCCACAGCAACGCGTGGCCGGGTCAGCTAGACAGCAGAGTGGAAGATACTTTCAGTTTCGCCCCGGTGTAAGACCATCATTCAGAATTGAAACGTTGCTTGAAATGGTTTTAGCCGTGTTTGGTGACCAGATCTGAATAGCCAGGAAATTCCCCACGTTCCTATTACTCACCTCCTTTCCCTCCCCACTACCTTCAGCCTCACAACATACCCCAATTGGGCATGCCATAGTCTCAGACGGAAGCAGCTGGGGACTCTTGTGAGTATTCACATAAAAAAAAAAAAAAAATACCCCAATTCGGAATCGGAAAGACTTGAAATGGCTTGAGCTGTGTTTAGAAAACAAATCGTATAAGGAACCTACCCACTCCCTATTCTTTCTCTTCCCCATATATTTGTAAATGGCAGTTTAGACCGTCCTAAATTAACTAACCTCGTTGAATTTCATACATTTAGATCTACTCGTTTCAAATTCCCGGAACTCAAAAATTAACTGTGAAATTTGATGTATCGTGCAAATTAGAAAACAAACAAACAATACTCATTTAAAAATAAAATTTATTTATTTTAAAATTCAAGTAGATTTAAAAAATTCTGAAGACAATATTAGCTACTCTCAAACTATAATATGAAACAGAAAAACAGATTTTATTAATTTTAAGATTTACTCATCAACCCCTCAGACCTCGACCATATTTTGTCGAGGGCCAAAATATTTCCGCTTTGCAACCAAATCCAAAGGAATGGAATATTTCTGAACGTATCCGTTGTTGAATAAAATTCGCTTTCAAATTTTATAAATCGAAAGAAACACATAATTTTCGATACATAAAAAATTTTGCATTCAAACATAAAAAAGTTCTAAAATGTCTCACCTTCTTTAAACGTTTTTTTAAACCAAAATTACAGATAGGAAAAAAAAAATTCCCAAAATTTCATAATTTTTTTTTCAAATTGTGATTCAAAACTTTGGTTTCATAAAGGTGTACATTTTACTTCTTTTGTGCTAAACTGTTAGTTTTGAAAATAAAGCATGGTGTTTTCTCTTTCTAACACCGTTAATATCGTATTTCGCACTATGATAGTAAGAGCGACACAACGATTTCTATGAGATCTATGTGAGATATTCCTAAACGCCAACAAATTAACCTGAAGGGTTAAGTTATTAAAAAAAAATATATTTGTCTAATATTTACCTAAATTGTAATCGAATACACCATTAAGCAATACACAACAAAATTCGGTTTGTTCATGGTTGTACATTTAAATGACAATAGGCAGCCTACATTTAATTTGATATGACAAAGGTGAAATTTAAAAATTTATAAAGCTCTTTGAAACGGATCAACAAATACTGTATTGTGTTTAGTAGGTTTTGTAGATAGGTAAACCTTAATTTGAAAAGAGTAAGGCTTTTATTATGTAGATTTTATGCTCATATATGTATTAGGTAAATGCTGACCCTGTATACATTGCAAGTTTCCCATTTACAAGTTTTGTAGTCATCTTTGGTCCTTCAAATCCTGAAAAAATAGTCCCTATTGTGCAAAAATAGATAGGTTTACCCAATCTTTTCGGACGGATTGGATCACTTAAAGCACACGTCAAAATTGCTTGAATTGTGTATCTTTTTAACAGTGATTTCATTGGAAAGTACTCTGCAGTGGTTTTTTTTATGTGATGCTCCTAACCATCTGGAGCCAGTGTGACTATGGCGTCCCCGAGTGAGATAAGTTGTGAGGCTGAATGTAATGTGGAGGGGAGTAAGATGGGGATGAGGAAAGTTGGAAAGTACCTTTTTTTTGTAAATCATCCTTCAGTTGTAAATTGAGCTGCTGTATGACTTCTTTTTTTCCAATCCAAGGGTCGCAGATTTGAGGTTTTTTAAGAGGTTATCCGTTTTAGGAGTAAAAACACGTAAGTTTTTATTGCGTATATTTATATTTATTCAGATGAATTGCAATTTACAGTGATTTGATTCAAGTTGTGAGCTCTTGGGTTCTGAAATGTGGAATGAAATGGCAAGAATCATATCGAAAATATCACAATAACAAAAGAGAAAGTTGACATAAAAACCGTAGACAAACGATAACATGGATAAAAGTTGTAAAGAAAAGTCAGACGAAAGGTGACACAGACGTTAAATTTAAGGTAAAAGGGTCTTTAGATGGAAGTTGAAAAAATGAATTAAATTTTAAACGCCAAGTAAGAAATGAGGTTAAATATTAAACATAGGACAACAAATAAAATATTAAACATAGGACTAATATTAAACGTAGGACAACACAAAATTCAACAAGTTCTTCAAAAAATAAACCCGAAAGCGTGTTTACACGGCAATATAACAATCCAGTCAAACGGCAATATAAAAAACCATTAAAAATAAACCTACAGACAACCTTAAAATTAGAATCCATAATACTAGTTGCAATCAAGAAATGTGCTTCATGTGCAACGAACTCACTAATGTCAAAAATATAAAATATTTACGAGTATCAATAGATATAAATCTTAATTGGAAATCACATATTAATCAAATCACTTCTAAATTAAGATACCTGACCTACATATTTTATAGACTTAAGGAAGTACTATACATTGAAAAATTGAAAATGGTCTATTTTTCCCTGGTGCAATCATCAATCACTTATGGCATTATAGGATGGGGTGGTGCACTTGATACATTTATTAAGCCTCTACAAATAATTCAAAAACACATAATTAAAGTCATATATAACAAAAATAAAACATTCTCGACCAACTTATTATACAAAGAAACTAAAATATTTAATATACGTAAATTATTTATATTATATTACAAACTTTGAAATATGTATTTAAAAACAAAAATAATTTCGAAATAAATGAAAACAGAATGAGCAAAAGAATAAATAATATATTTTACACTCCACAAACCAATACTAAATTATTGCAGACACATAGCAGTTTCATTGGTCCTCGTTCATTTAACCTTCTACCACTACAAACTCAAATGATAAATAAAATGATAAAATATGTAAAAGAGGTAAAATTATGGTTGAATAATGTAAATATTGAAAAGCTTTTTCTATAAATTTATCCATCCTTCTACAACTCACTTTCTGTAACTTTCTAAACTTTAGTACAATGTGTTTTCTGTTTTTTTTTTTTTTTTTTTTTTTTAAATAACTAAAAAAAAATAAATTAAAAATCATTATGTTTTTTTCCATATTTTTATTTTATTTTTATTATAGCTGAAAAAAAACCTTTTTCACTTATTCTACCAATGTATTACTAACTTTTTATACTAACTTTATATTTTATATGTTTTTTAAGTCTATTTTATACTTTGGATACTTGGAAATATAGTATTTTGTTTTAATATTACCCACACTCAGACAGTGCCTTAGTGGGTTTTCATTTCTTGTTCGTACTATTTGTTATTATATATTATGTTATTATATGTATACTATGTGCTATTATACATTATATGTACAAAGAAATGAGAATAAATAAAGTTAAAAAAAAAAAAAATACAAAAAAAATACAAAAAGCGTGTTTCAAGTAAACGCGTGTGTTCCCACAAAAATCGTTGTAACTCTGTGATTGTTCTAGTAACAACCCTAAAATAAAAAGTAGTAGACCCATATTGAATCAAGCTTCACATTTTTATTCAAAGTTGTCCATAAAAGTACATAAAAATACTTATTTTGTAGAAACAGTTTTCACCCATCAAATCGCCTACGTGCCGTTAGAAATTGTTAATTTTTTATTAAATATTCTTTGACCAGCCAGTGGTTGAGTGGGCATCGCGTTTGGGTCCCACCCGGGCGTCCTGTGTTCAATTCCTCGGCTGGCTAAGTCCTCCATCACAACACAGGCAACATTTTCGGCTTTCTGTGGTGGCAGTAGGAGATTTTCAAACATTGTTGGGTTATTCGTAGCCCGGGAATGTTTGTGTTTCTTTAAAAAAAAAAAAAATTTATGAAATGGTAAAAGAGCGAGACGACGAAATTGTTTACTAGACATTTATACAATAGAATAAGTGTTTTTCTTTACAGTCCTTGATTTTAGTACCGTTTTAACATTAAAAAATCATGTGAGTCATTTTTATAGTTTTTTTATGTTTGCATTCTAAATTTTAATATTTGCAAATGTTAAAATTTATTTGTAATATAACAATTTGAAAGCTTATTTTATAACCTTTCAAAAACAGTTTTTAGTACTCGGCTTTGTTAAAAAATGTTTCATTTATAGAGCTTTAATTGCGAAGCGGAAATAACAGAAAGTTTTTATAAATTTGACAGTTCGTTTAAGACTAATCTCAAAATACCGGAGTGGTCAAAAGCATTATATCTATTTATAAGTCCCGACCTCGATGAAAATTGGTCAACTCAATCGTTTGTCAAGCATTATTGCATGTCGCAACAACCGTCAAAATCAACACGATTATAATCAAAAAAGGTACAACGCACATTAATTTCTCCCAACAACCGAAAAACGTGTTTTGGGTCATTTTCATAAACTTATTTCAGAATCTAATGCGCCCATCGTTTGACCTTATCGCTAACGTGCATCTTTATTTACATTGCCACCCAAAATTACCGGTAAGTCCTGCATATCATTTAGATAAATAACTTATAATAACCTAACTTAGTACGCCCAGAATTAATTATTTATCAGTAGATCTACCAAATTAATTAATTATAATTCGGCTTATGGGTGGGTTGTAGGGACGTTTTAATATTATCTAAAACCGCACATGTCTGTAATATTATCCTATTGCTGCGTTTATTTGACTGTTTCACGAAAAAACACGAGTAGTTATGCTAATTGGTGCATAACGACGTCATTCCAGATAGTTCATTCAATAATCATGTGTAACTGATTGAGGAGTTGAAGTTGCTCGATTCTGAGTTGTCCGGTCACCGTGCTGTGCGCCTCTAATATCAGTAGGTAGACTTGAGCAAGACAAACGCTTTTTTTTCGTTATTTGTTTTTGTGTTATGCCGTGTAACGCTGTCCGAAACGTTGGCTAAAGAAGGAGGTAACACGGCATAACACCCCAAAAACAAATAACGAAATTACTTTTGGCCGTGAAAATCTGAAAACGTATAAGACAAACACTGTTTCTCAGAAACGTTTCGCGACGATGTTGCTGGTAAAAGCTAATACCATTCAGGTTAGTTGACACCAACACACTGAAAAGTTGGCCTCGCCGTTTAGTACGTAAAATGTGCTTACAAATGTAATTACATCAATTATCTAGCATCGCCTCATTATCAAATTAGTATAAATAATTACTAGCTACCTCCAAATTTTCAAACAGAGGATTGCATTTAATCGAGCTTATTTAAAAGCAATTATTTCACTACAATGAAGTAATAATAAATTAAACATGCACCTTTTTCCCAATTATCGGGTATTACATTTTGCGCACCCATTTCACATCCAATAAATAAACAATTTATTATTATAAAGCATGGTCCATTTACAAATACTTGCTAGCTTTTTTATTTATTAACAATTTTTTTGGTATAAAAATATAATATAAACAGTTTAAAAAAAGTAGAGAATAATACAATTAGATTAGCAGATTAACCAAAAAAAATCCCACATAGTCATCGCCAGTTCGTGGGTATACTTGAGTGGAGAAATTGCTCATAAACATACAATATCTTTGTAGAAGTTTAAAAAAAAAAAATTAAATTAAATACATAAAAAATAGATTCAGTACTGAAATACATATTCAAAAGGCATGTTCATAAAGATTAATAAAAAAATGTTGGGTTAAAACCAGCAGGTCAGATGTTACAGCAAGTAAATGTTTGTGTCGACGGTATTTATCCAAGACTTTAATATATTTTTATACTTGCTGTAGGTGGATATATTTTTACAATCAATTTCTGTAGCCTTATAGAAAGCATTATATATTTTTGGTGTAATAAAATATGCATGTCTTTGCGCAAGCCTAGTGTTACACCGTGGAACTTCAAATACATTATTTAACCTATTACTAAAACGCTTTTCATTTTTTGTAAAAATACTATTTCGTGTAAATATATATTTTAAACATTGTAAACAGAAAATTTTTACATTGATTACATGCAGTTGGCAATACTTTAAGTAGTTAGATGTGTTCAACTGCACGGAGTACGTCTTAAGATTAAAATTTGGAAGGCGAATATGGGAACCATTTATTGGATAACAAACACCCCTGCCACAGATCACCCCAAGTGGTTCGCTACGTTTGACGACTTAGCAGGGGTCAACGGTTTTATGGAGTGAGGTTTGTTTAGGTCTTGGCGGGGGACTCGTTTGCCCACCTATTGCATGGCGGGCCGGATCGGAAGTGACTGGTTGAGGGAGTCCCTTTGACCTCTCCCGCCGGACTTTTTAAAATAATGGATTCCTCCTGAACACATTGACCGCCAGATTACCCACCCTTCGTACTCTTTTTCCTTCCCGTAACTTCCTCTCCTTCCAGTCCCTAAAAATACCCTCCACACCCCCATCCAGCATCCCCAAAGATGACAAAGGCTCCGAGGGAAATCGTTTTCCTCTGAGCCTCCCGTGGGGAGCTAATGCAAAATATATATATTTTTTAATAATACCGCACAAGAGTCCCAACTGCTCCCGCCTGGAGCCAGTGAGACTATGGCAACCCCAATCGGGGTATGTTGTGAGGCTGAAGGTATTGGGGAGGGGAAGAAGATGAGGAAAAGGAAGGTGGGGAATTACCTGGCTAATCGGATCTGGTCACCAAACATGGCTAAAGCCATTTTAAGCAACGTTTCAATTCTGAATGGTGGTCTTACACCAGGGCGATGCTGAGAGTATTTTCCACTCTGGAACGTGCCGCAAATTAACTATATATTATTTTAAATGAATTCATTGTGAAATAACATAAATTAATCAAATAAAATTCAAATTATTTAATTAAATTATACAGATAATAATACGTTATATGTACCATACATACCTCAATAATAATAATCAATGATAGCTATTGTAATATTATTAAACATGATCACAAAATTATTATATACATGACTTGTTTGTAAAGCCCCTACAGACCTATAATAATATAAAAAATATAAATAGATCTACCTACTGCAATAATTAGAAAGTTGAAAACAATAATGTTCATGTTGTAGAATTAATTTTTTTATAATTTATAATTGATAGATATTAACTAAATATCAAGTTAATTTTTTGTAGTGATGTTTCGTAATTTGTCTATGATTACTTCTCATATTGCTTTAGTTATGGGCTATTCGGGTCACGTGCGGTCTCGTTTACGAGATGTGCCGAAATTAACCGAAGGTAGGTGTGCACAGTCATTGTAAAGCGAGACAAAACCTAGCTTCCAGTTAATATGAACGACATTCCTCCTAAGCTCTATTTGTAAATTACAAAACGTCAGTAAACAGTCACTGTGACCTCAAGAATCTAAAGTCTTTTAAACACTTTGTAGTATTGGTCTCAGAACTAATAAATAACGAATATCTCTGGAGCGGACATTCAGTGATACTTTATGTATAGTTCTATTATTTAGGTAAATTTCGGACGATCTTTTGAAGGGCAAATATTTTTTAAAAAACACTTTCAGCATGCAATCTTGCAATTTTTATTTCCATTGATTTTTCACGAGTCTATGCTATTTCAATAACATATATGTTCTAGCTGGTTACCGGCATGCGTTGCAATGCCGCATTCAAAAAAATAAATTGTTTCTCACTGCATGGCCTTCCCTCTCCACTCTCCCGCTCCCCCGTCCTGCCTGTCCCTCTCCCGCGTTCTACATATTCTGTCCCAGTACATTGAGTTTTTAGTACAGCTCGCGTTCCACCTATTAGAATTTTTTTTATTCAATGTTCATTTTTCATGAATAACAAATATTCATTTTTGCGTATTATAAGAACAATCAATCAAATTTGGTATCTAACATGGGCATCTATCTATTTAAAATATCTCTAATTCTTGATTCGATTTAAATTATTATATAAGTACTTCAAATTAATTCATTAATTTTAAGAGTTTTGAAAATTAAATTTTGACTAAACAATCATTGTTTTGCAAAATATCATTCTCAAATTTTTGACAGTTTCGCAAGAATTTTTGTGATGTTTAAAAAACCTTCGCAGGGGGTTTGAAGAAGGTATTTTGAAAGTTTCAAACATTTCATTTGCTATAATATAGCAAAACATAGACATCTCACTAATCCCTAAACACTTTTTGATTTTTATATATATATAGATAATAATATACAATATGTGGTACGTATTTAGTAAGAAAGTAGGTAAGCTGTTCCACTTGGAGTGGAAAATCTTTCCCAACAAATCGTTGTAGATTTAAGTCCATGCATTGCAACCCGGTTAAGTGCAAATACACGTTACGTTTACAAACAGTGGTAATAAACCTTTTAATTAGCATATTTTATTTATTTATTTATATACGCCTATTTAGGCTTTTACATATATATATATATAACAATATTTATGAAATTATACTTATAAATAGTGCAGGAAACAACTGTTTTAGACAATTGCACAAAAATAATTATAAAGTAAAAACATTATTGAATTAGATCCACACAGTATGTAGGTACCAAATATTTAAAAAAAATATTTAAAATATAAAAATCCAAAATAGCTTTTTTCTTTATGCAGACAAAATACAAATAAATAGCTTTATCAAGGTATTCCCATACTTGATAAAAAAACTTAAATAAAGTATGCTTATATATTGAAATTGATGTACTAAATATATCAACAACATCGGAGTATTTGTTTCCTAGCTGTTGAATCCGTCGCGTAGGAGTGTAATTTTGTTAAAATAATAAAAATTTCTTCAATTCTTTTAAAGTAGATCCCAATTAATAGTATTCATCCCCTTATCCTATTCGGGTCGGGGATCCATTGCATCGACAAGGCTCCTGCATACGTCCCTTTCTTGTGCTGACTGTTCGGCCTCCGTCCATGGCAGTCCCATTCTCTCCTCACACAGTTTCTGGAGTTGCCTCGCCCAGCTGTATCTGGGGCAGCCCAGTTTACCTTCTGGAATCGCACTTAGTATCTTCCTCGGAATTCGGTCATCAGGCATTCTTAGTACATGCCCAAGCCACCTCGACGAGTAGCAGTGATTCAATGTTTAGATCGTCTCGGATCGTCGATTTTCTTATATGATCCCATTTCGTAACCCCTGCCACTCCTCTCAAGTAATAGAATTCGTAATTCTTTAATATTAAGAGGAATATAAACGCTAAAAATATTTCGATTCTCATGCCTTCAAATTTTGAAATCGTTACGTCTTATTTGCACGAGGCAAGTAAACAAAAATTTAGTTTTTATTTATTTTATGCATAATTTTATAAGAACGAAAAAAGGTTAAAACACACGAAACCTCAAAAATAGTCTTATCCATAAAGGGGTATTTAAAAAAAAAACTTATATTACTTCATAGTTCATGCACAAAACGCAATTGTAAAATTATTAGTTGTCCCTAACATTTTCAAACAAAGACACAATACTCCGTTGCTATTTCAGAGTGCAAAAATTTTACCTGTGAAGGCAATACTATGGTATAAAATTATAATTCAGCATATATTTACCCCGCAGCATAAAGAGAAACTAGATCATAAATATAGCACTAGATTCACGCGTAACGACGGGTTAATAGTTCCGAAATTTAATAATAAGTACGGACAGAGAACGTTTGAATACAACATACCGAAGATATTTAATTTATTACCTGACAATATAAAGCAACATAATTCTATGAATAAGGTTAAATATATGGTGAAAAATTGGTTATTGGAAAAAGAATATTTATTTTGATACTTGATACTTGATAAAATTTATGAAAAAATGTTTAAACTGTAGATAAAAATTGCAATTGGCTTAGCGGGACTGGATTGTTGATTTATAAAATAAATAAATAAATTAAAAAAAAAAAAAAAAAAATTGCAAAAATGTTTTTTTTAGTGGTTTACGCTTATATTTTTTGTTATGAAAATAAATTTTTTATTTTAATTCCAATACATAGTAAAAATTAGTAAAAGCTTCAATTTATCCGTAGCATATTTTTCAATGTTCATAATGTAAACCGATTCGTCGTAAAGATTAATCTAAACAGGATTTCACGTATAGCTTCATTTTAAAATTAATTCTTGATACTGTGGAAAAGTACAACGTTTACCGCCTTTGTAAAATTAAATAAAAGAAAGCACCGTATTTAAATGATAAATACTAGTATTTCTTCCAAAAAAGTATATCCCTAATTTTATCTTATTTGATAAATTAAAACTAAAATTTCCTCTGAAATCAGAAAATGTGTAAGTGGGTACTTAAATACCAACCAACTTAATTAATGAGCACGATGATTCAACGAATGATCTCATTTGAAAAAAGAATATTTAATTAATCATTAAAACGGTCGCCATCTTTAAGCGGAACCGGAACGTAACAAATAAAGTAAGAGAAAGACCACGAAAGCGAAGCGGACTTTGCTTCACAAGTCAACAATTCAATTAATAAATAATCGAGTTCTAGAAAACAACCCATAAACCTTCATAAAACACTTATGAATGCCAAAATCGACTTCTTGTTTTGTATATTCCCTACATATTCGTGATAACACTTTAGTATTTTTATTCTTTGGGTCACCAGTTATATATTTATTTAACAATATTAAACAAGTTTTCTCAAGGTCCGAACCTTCTTTTCCTGTCTGAAACGCAGATAGCTGAGCCTGTAGATGCCTCCTATCTGGACTGCCCGGGCTTCACCCTCGTAGGCAAGTTCAGACCTAAAGGAGGCGTCTGTCTCTATAGTCGAGCTGACGTCAACTGTGTGCGACTGTGGAATCTGGAAAACTCCCGATTCGACGTAATGTGGGTGCGCGTCAATCTTGCCAGTACGGTAAGATTCTACGCGTGGTTATACCGCTCACCGAACCTTGGCGAATCAGACACTGCCGAGCTCTTCAGACACTTGAGCGAAACTATTGATGACCTCTTGCCCCGCTACCCTTCGGCCGAGTTTGTTGTTCTGGGTGACTTCAAAGTTCATAACGAACCATGGTTGAAGTTCTCTGGATCAACAGACACGGCTGGCCGACAGGCGGAATCCTTTGCCCTTTGCCACGGACTGGAGCAAATGGTTCAGGAGCCTACAAGGGTTCCTGATGTCCAGACTCACCGCTCCAATCTGTTAGACCTTTTTTTAACCACTGTGCCACACGGTTACAATATTGAGGTCACAGCGCCTTTGGGATCGTCAGACCACTGCCTGGTGACGACCTCAATCCCCGTCAACTTCAGACCGCCAAAGGAGAGGCTGAAGAGGAAAGTGTGGCACTATAGGTCAGCAGATTGGTTCGGTCTGCGGGCCCATTTCAATGCTTTCCCGTGGTCAGCTGTCTGTTTTCGGACTTCGGATCCGTCAAGATGTGCCCAGGAAATTGGTGACGTCATCACATCTGCGATGGATGGCTTCATCCATTCCTTTGTTAAGGAAACTGGTGTGGGCTCAAAGCCGTGGTTTAGTCGGCAATGCTCTGAAGCAGTGCGACGGAAAAACGCGGCTTACCGAGCCTACAACACATCTAGAACATCCGAAAACAGAACAGCATACAATAAAATGGCAAAGGAAACCAAGAGAGTCATAAATAGGTCAAAATTCGATCACGACCTGCAGATCAGCAAAAAGCTGGCTGCATGCCCGCATGGCAGCAGAGCATTCTGGTCGCTCGCGGGATCAATAGGTCGGAATTTCTGCAAATCCAGTCTACCACCTCTTACCAGACCTGACGGCTCACTAGCGAACACTGCCGCCGAAAAGGCTAACTTATTAGGCAAAATGTTCGCGGATAATTCAACCCTCGACGATCAAGGTGCTGTCCCGACGTCGGTTCCTCACTGCGGTTTTCGTATGAAAAAGCTGAGGATCCGGCATCGGGATGTAATCCAAGTCTTACGAGGGCTTGATGTTAATAAAGCTAGTGGGCCTGATGGCCTGACAGTCCCACCTAAATTATTTAATAGAAATATGGGGAAACACATACATTACGTACTTAAACGACTTACAAATAATACAGAACAAAGTTATTAAGAAACTCTTCAACTATAACCCAGACACTCCCACAAAAAAACTATACCAGGAAATGAACCTTTTGAAAATAAGAACATTGTACGAATATAACATATGTCTTTTAATCTACAAAATACAAAATGGACTTATACACACAAACACAACATTTATAAAAACATCACAAGTACACGAACATTATACAAGACAACACAATAAATTGTACACAAATACAGTCAAGACTGAAAGTGGCAAGAGAAGTATTGGCCACGAGGGAGTTCACATTTATAATCTCCTTCCAGATAATCTAAAAACGGAAGAGAATATAAAAACCTTTAAAAAAAAACTATTTAAACTTAAGATTTTGGAACAAAATTAAAAACTACTACATAATATGCTCTGTATTTAAGTTAAGAAAGCGAAATATTATATTTCTTTTAACTTAATAAATAAAATAAATAAAATAAAATAAAAAAAATACCTGCCCTGGTATTACAGAGGTGCGCTGCAGAAATTGCTCCAATTTTGACGAAGCTCTTTAAAATGTCCCTGAAGTCTGGTACTGTGCCCTCTGGTTGGAAAAAAGCGGTCATCCATCCTATTCCAAAGAAGGGTGATCGCTCCAACCCGGCCAACTACCGCCCCATAGCGATCACATCAGTTTTGTCCAAGGTGACGTGAGGTGGAACGTGTGATCAACGACAAACTGCTCACATATCTCGAAAAGAACAAAATCATTAACGACCGTCAATACGGATTCCGGCGGAACCGCTCGTGCGGTGATCTTCTCGCATATGTGACGCATGTTTGGGGGCGGTGCCTGGAACATTTCGGTGAGACTGAACGGTCTGTCCAGTGAGACCAAACGGTCGCACTGGACATTTCCAAGGCCTTTGACCGGGTTTGGCATCGAGGACTTGTCAACAAACTGCCATCTTACGGACTTCCCGTATCCCTGTGTACGTGGATTGCCGACTTTTTGAGGGAGAGGTCAATTCAGACGGTTGCTGATGGTTTCACCTCTTCCTCGCATCCAATAAATGCTGGCGTCCCACAGGGATCGGTTCTGTCCCCGACTTTGTTTTTGTTGCACATCAACGACCTTTTGTCATGTGCACCAATTCATTGTTACGCGGATGAAAGTACAGTCCATGACAGCTTTTCGTTTGACAAGCCCCCAAAGGGCACACAAACTCCAACGGCTCGGAGGGCTTTGAAGCAAAGAATGGATGGTTACCTCGAGAGTGTTTTCTCTTGGGGTAAGAATAACCTCGTCGAATTCAATGTTTCAAAGACCCAATCATGTCTGATTACGTCTAAAAGGGATCGAAATGAAAATCTAGTCTCCTTCAACGGAAGCAATCTTCCGAACAGACCTTCCATTGATATGTTTGGTGTAACTATAAGTGACCAGCTCAGGTATGGGGGCTCCATCGAAGCCAGAGTAAAGTTAGCTTCTCAAAAACTGAGCGTACTGTACAGGGCCCGCAGATACTTTAATAGTACACAACTGCTTACCCTGTACAAATCGCAAGTGCGCCCTACGGTTGAATTTGGCAGCCACCTCTGGTCTGGAGCTCCAAAATACTTGAAAAATACCCTCGACTCTGTGCAGAAACGGGCGGTCCGTTTGATAGATTCTCCCATCTTAACGAACGGGTTGCAACCTTTAGAGCACAGGCGTCGGGTGGGAATGCTATCCATGTTCTACCGGTATTTCAATGGAAGATGCTCTGAGGAACTAGCGTCATTGATCCCTTCGGCACCGGTGCATAGTCGGAAGACACGCCAAACGCGCGCCCAACATATGTACACGGTTGACATTTGTCACATGAGAACGGGTCGTTTTTTCGACTCTTTCTTGAGTTCAACAGCTCGGCTATGGAACGATTTGCCGGCATCTGTGTTTCCTCCCTCCTACAACATGGGTCTCTTCAAGACCAATGTTCATTCCTTTCTCTCCTCAAAAAGACCCTCCACACAGCATCCCAGATGACATAGGCCCTGAGGGGAATTATTTTCCTCAAGGCCTCCTGTGTGGAGTTAATGTAAAAAAAAAAAAAGTCCTGCATATAATATTTTTAAATGTTTCGAAATATAGTACCTATCAATCTATTTAGTATAGCAAACCTAATTTCCGTTTAACACGAACCTTTTTTTTTTGTACAGTTTCCATATGGGTCGTCTTTTCGTATGATTTCGGGATAGAAAAAAAGGACATGTTCTATTTTGATACTGATTTACGTACAGTTTCGAATTGCGCACAATATTTAACGTTTATCACACCATTTAACGTCTGTCACACTCTTTAACGTCTGTCACGCTATTTAACGTCTGTCACATAATTTGAATTCTGTCGCACTATTTAACGTCTGTAACTCAATTTAACAGTCACACTATTTAACAACTGTCACAGTATTTAACAACCGTCACACTATTTAAAGTTTGTTACGCTATTTAATGTCTGGCTCATTATTTGAAGTCGTCACACTATTTAACATCTGTAACTCTATATATAATGACTGTCAGACTATTTAACCACTGTTACACTATGAAACATCTTTCACATTATTTAACATCTGTCACAGTATTTAACTTCTGTAACTCTATTAAACCTCTGTCGCACTATTTAACAACGGTCACAATATTTAACATCTGTCGTAGTATTTAACGTATGTCACACTATTTGACGCCTGTTTCACTATTTAATGACTGTCACACTATTTAACGTCTGCAACATATTTGACGTCTGTCACACTATTTAACGTCTGTCACACTATTTGACGTCTGTCACACTATTTAACGTCTGTCACACTATTTGACGTCTATCACACTATTTAACGTTTGTCGCACTATCTAACGTAGTCGGTGGAAATATAACATGTTTATTTCGTTTCATATTTTATATATTGTTAGAAACGTGTTATTATTATCTACTGATTGTGAACTTGTACTTTATTTTATTTGAAAAACCAACAGTTATAAAATTCAAAATATAAAGTAAAAAATGTGTAAATTATAGGTTTTCATCGATGTATGTTAATTATTTAGTGTATATAAATTGAAAAGAGTTATGTTAAACTATGGGGATAGAATGATTGGAGGGGAGAGGGGAGGGGAGGGATGGATCTATTGTGTGTGATGGGTAGCATGTGTATGTAAATGTATTACTGTTTAGTATTGTAAATTTTAATGATTTGTTGTCGGCTACAACAAAGGCGAATTTCATGTAGCCCGACATAGTTTCCAGTTTCCATATGAGATCGGTATGAAAAAATGCCTCACACAAGACATCCGTAATAGAAGGTTTCAATTTTAAAAGCTTCATAAAAGTAATTATTTTTAACATGAAAATCTACTGTTTAACAAAAAAACTGTCCCCGATACCTGTAAGTATGGATAGAGTATAGCATAATGCCTTGAGCGTAAATGGATTTTTTTTAGCTTACTTTGACTAAGCACAGCTTGTCGCAAGGGAAACTAGAAGCCCCACAAGGTAAAACAGATAGCCCTCAGCGCGTTGGAAATATTTCTGGCTTAATCGTCCAAAACACGATATACCTACCTGAAATTGTTTGATGAATTCAATTGCTTGATACAGGTCAATATTTTACGCACGTTAAAACAGTTGAAAATTGAATTCCTCAGGGCCTCTTATGTGGAGATAGCGTAAAAAAAGAGGGTCAACTGCTCTCGACCGTCTGGATCCAGTGAGACTATGGCATCCCCAATGCATTCCCAAGGCATTTTGTTAAGCTGAAGGTAATGTGAACGAGAAGGAGATGGCTGGCTATTTAGGTCTGGTCACCAAACACGATAGAAGCCATTTCAGGGGACTTCTCGATTCAGAATAAATTAATGAATACAATGTTTAATAATAAAAAAATTAATGAACTGAGTTGTGAAGTTGAAGCTGAATTGTGAGTTTCAATAATTAAAGATGTGATTTGTGAGATTTATTATTAGTTAGTGTTCTGTGAGATTCGTGAAACAAAGACGTGATTTGTGAGAGTTAATAATTAAAGACGTGATTCGTGAGATTTATTAATTAAAGACATTATTGAACCGTGAGATTCAATATAGTCGTGATTCTTGAGAGTTGATAATTAAAGATATTAGTGATCTGTGAGATTTAATAATTAGAGACGTTAATTAGTGAGATTGCTGTGAGATTTAACAATTAAAGGCGTTAGTGATCTGTAAGATTTAATAATTAAAGACGTTAGCGAACTGTGAGATTTTAATAATTAAATACTGTGAGATTCAATAATTAAAGTCGTTAGTGAACTGTGAGATTCAATAATAAAGACATTATTTGTGAGATTTAATGTGAACTGTGAGATTCGATAATTAAGACGTGATTTGTGAGATTAATTAATTAAAGACTTTAGTGAACTGTGAGATTCAATAATTAAAGACGTGATTTGTGAGATTTATTAATTAAAGACGTTAGTGAATTGTGAGATTTGATAATTAAAGACATGATTTGTGAGATTTGATAATTGAAGATGATAGTAATTTGTGAGATTCAATAAAGTCGTGATTTGTGAGATTTAGTAATTAAAGACGTTAGTGATCTATGGAGATTTAATAATTAGAGACGATAGTAATCTGCGAGATTCAATAATTTAAGATGTGAGTGATTCGAGAGATTATTGAATCTTACAAATCACTATCGTCTTTGAGATTTAATAATTAAAGACGATAGTAATCTGTGAGATTCATTAATTTAAGATTTGAGCGATATAATAATTGTAGACGTAAGTGATCTGAGGTATTTTGTAGTTAAAAATGTTAGTGATCTGTAAGATTTAATAATTAAAGACGTTAATATCAAGTTAGTGAACTGAGAGATTCAATAATTAAAGCCGATAGTGAACTATGAGATTCAGTAATTAAAGACGTGATTTGTGAGATTTAATAATTAAAGACGACAGTCATCTGTGAGATTCTGTAATTAAATACCTGATTTGTGAGATTTAATAATTGTAGTCGTTAGTGATTCGAGATATTTTGTAGTTAAAGTTGTTGGTGAACTGTGATATTTAATAATTAATTAAGTTAGAGAACTGTGAGGTTTAAAAATTGAATACCTGATTTGTGAGATTTAATAATTAAAGACGTTAGTGAACCGTGTGATTTATTAATTTTAATCATTAGTAAACTGTGAGATGTGGGGTTGATGAAGACAATGTATTTCTTCAGCGAAGTTCGATTCCGGAATCTGGGCTCCGGCGGGAATACAGAATAGAAAATCAAAAAAACCCGTCGTATTTATCCACCTGGCTACTAAACTGTCCCCGTTTCCCAGGTTAATAAACAAATTTATTTCCCAGGTTATTAAAAAAAAGTTTGTATTATTACTATCGGATCCGTTACAAACAATCTGCCAAAGTCAGTTTGCTTTCGAAATAGCGAGGTGTTGACAAATTGAAATCGCCCACACTTATCTATTCGAATATTTGCAGTGACGGCAGCAACTGAGTTACAAAAGGCTTCTGTAAAGCTTATGAATCATGAAAAATAAAACCAGCAGAATTTGTACGAATTTAACATTTAAAGAATGATCGATATCACGCAATATAGAACGAAAGGATCAAATTACAGGTTTCAAGTAATTTATGTCACTTCTTTCACAGTTTAGAACTTTTTAATAAATTGGCATTAAATGGTCAATTAGATCCCCTGTTCCTTAAAAAAATGTGAATTGTTTTTGGTAATGTTTTAATTTTTTTTTACATCAACTCCACACAGGCTTTGGAGAAAATGATTTTAAACAAAAAGAAATTGATTTTATAAATTATTGTGTTGTTATTATGTAGCTGTAACAGACTGAGTCCATTTCTATAAACATGAAAGTAACAAAATTAAAATCACTACGGCCGGCGTAGTCCAGCGGTAAGGCTCTTGACTCGCATTCCAAAGGTCGTGGGATCGAATCCCAGCGTGGCAAATAAATTTTATTTGATTAATTTGTGTTATTTCACAATTAATTCATTTGAAATAATATATAGTATATTTGAGGCACGTTCCAGAGTGGAAGATACTCTCAGTATCGCCCTGGTGTAAGACCACCATTCAGAATTGAATCGTTGCTTGAAATGACTTTAGCCGTGTTTTGTGACTAGATCCGAATAGTAGATCCGAATAGCCAGGTACTTCCCACCTTCCCATTCCCCATCTCCATCCCCTTCCCACTACTTTTAGCCTCACACAATACCCCAATTGGTGATGCCATAGTCTTAGCGGCTCCAAACGGTAGCAGTTGGGACCCTTGTGCGGTTTTCATATAAAAAAAATAATTATTTCAATTATTTCTCTTGAAGGTTAATTTTGAAGATATCAAGAGAAATGTTATTTAGCAGCACCAAAACCCTGCTCCAACACAGTCTGTTCTGTCATGTGGTAAAAGAAGATCGTGGTGCCGCCCTGACAGTAGTTGTTTGCCAAAAACATCACGTATAGCACTTCGGGAGGTACTATATGCTCAAAATAGTATTGGACTAAAGTGGAGCTAAGGGACCATCCATAAATTACGTCACACCTTAAGGGGGGGGGGGGGGGGGGGGAGTAGAGAAGTGTGACAAGGGGTATGGGGGGGTCAAAAAATCATGAAATTCGTGTGACGTAATTTATGGATGGCCCCTAATGTAAAAAAATAGCGTTTGGTGTTCGATTCCTCAGCTGACTAAGTCCTTCATAATGACATAAGCAACATTTTCCGCTTACTGTGGGGTACTAAGAGATTTTCAAATGTTGTCAGGTTATTTGAAACCCAGGGTCGTGTGTTTTTCTTTTGAAAACAAAGAAAAGAAAAAACTCTGTCAAAGCCGGGCAGTGTGTGCTAGTTTTCATAAACTTCCTATTCATGAATATAATACATTCTTAATCTCTGATTTGGAGGTATTACCGTCATGCTTGTGTTCAATGACATATACATGAAAATTAAAACGGAAACCTTACAGTAATTTATCTCTTTGTCACCGTATGTGACTGTGTTAGTTGGAATTAATTATTGGTGTGCCTTGGTAAAAAAATGACCATTCCGAAATGTTATTATGAATAAACCCTGGAAAATTTGAAACGAACAATATTGAGGAAAATATATTTGAGCAAAAGCTTTCGAGTGGTGAGCTTTGGCGACAAAAATTTGTCATGTCATTCATTGATCATTTCAAATTTCAACCCCTCAGGGCTTATTTGTTCGCTTTTCAGAACAACTTATATAGGTCTCTTAGAAATCGTCGTGTCTCTCTTACTATCATTAGAAATTAGAAATTAGATTAGAAATACTATCTAAACGGTGTTACGGCTTGTTCGCACTGGGAGAGTGGTTTGGTCCTGTAGCGAATAACTTGCTACTTGATTCGTCAAAAAGCGTTCGCATTACAGACATTCGCGTTCCATATAGTCAGTCCCAGTACATTCAGTTTTCACAACCAATCAAATTTGGTACCTAACGTAGGTACCTATTTAAAATATCGATAATTCTTGATCCGACTCAAATTATTATGTAAGTACTTACTTCAAATTAATTTATTAATTCAAGTTTTGAAAATTGAATTATAAATTAACAATCATTGTTTTGCGAAATGTCATTCTCAAATTTTTGTCTGTTTCGCAAGAATTTTTGTGATGATTAAAAAAACTTTTCAGATTTATTGTCATGTGGTTGTAATAATCGATAAACCTTGACGGGGGTTTAAAGAAGATATTTTGAAAGTTTCAAATATTTCCTATGCTTAATATAGCAATACACATGTATTGCACTAATCACCAAACAAATTTTGATTTTTATGTATATATAGATTAAAAAAAAACGTTGTTAAAAGTAAGTAACCTAATAATTTAGAATTAATGAAAAAAAAAGTTAAAAACAAACAAATAGGTAGGTATTACATGCAATTAACTTCTAAATTTATTGACAAAAAGTAAAACATTGCTCTAATGATGGAATAGTGCTTCCAAAACCAGTAGGAAATATACACAATTTTCTTGTATGAAACAAAGAATTTTTATTAAATTTATTTGGAAATTCCGAATTGGAATTTTCGTAAAGTCTATTTTGATGACCTTAATAGTTTTGATGATCCATTCAAAATTACTTGGCTTCAAGTGATAAATAAATAAATAGAGCTCTTCCGATTACCTAGGTCTATAAATATCGCTTTTTAGTAATTTACGCAAATGTCCGGCTTCCGAATCGCGCCGCAACATAGTCAATTAGTGGAATTAGTCAGTGTTTGTATGTTCTATCGCTTTGATGTTTTCGACAGCCACTGCTACCCTCGCCATTGTTCCCATCGGGAAGTATTCGAAATGACCGGTTCCATTATCCACTAGGCCAGATCGGATTTCTTCAGCAGGCTTCTTCGTAATGCGACTGTGACATTTGGTAACAAGCTGTTAACAGATTTTGTGGAGGCGCATGAAAATCGGTGAAGCGATCAGTGGCTTTATTGAAAACACAACGTGACTTGAGCATTAAAATAAATAAAGATTACGTTTCATTACGTTTTGTACCACCACTTTCAGTAATTACAACGTAGCTGGTTGATACAGTTTTTTTTGGCGTGCTTTTATTTATTTTTTTTTTTTTCAATATTAACTCCACACAGGAAAATAATTTCTTTCAGGACCTATCTATGTATTTATTGTTTGAAACATTTACAGAGTGTTTACAATTATTACAATAATCGAATTGCCGTTGTGATGTACATAGATATTAACACTCCAATTAGAAATGTTCACAGCATGAGTAATCAATGTTTAGTTGTTACTAGACGGAAATGCATGTAGTGATAACAGAAAATAATGATAATCAAAATGAAATATAAAACATAGTAGTGTCAAATATAATACATAACCTGCAGAGAAAGAGAAGTAAAGGTTATAACAATAAAGCAGTTTCATAACTGTTCTCCACGAAGTTTGTCATCTGTGATGCTGTGAGGAGGGTATTTTCGAGGAGAGGAGGGAATGAACATTGGTCTTGAAGAGACTCATGTTGTTGAAGGAGGAAACACAAAGGACGGAAAATCGTTCCACAGCCGAGCTGTTGAACACTAGAACGAGTCGAAGAAGCGACGCGTTCTCATGTGACAAACCGTGTACATATGTTGGGCACGCATTTGACGTGTTTCCCGACTGTGCATCGGTGTCGAAGGGATCAATAACGCTAGTTTCTCGGAGCATCTTCCATTGAAATACCGGTAGAACAAGGATACTATTCCCACCCGACGCCTGTGCTCTAAATTTAGTAGAATCTATTAAACGAACCGCCCGTTTCTACATAGAGTCGAGGGTTTTTTTCAGTTGTTTTGGGGCTCCAGACCAGAGGTGGCTGCAAAATTCAATCGTGGGGCGCACTTGTGATTTGTACAAGGTTAGCAGTTGAATACTATTTAAGTATCTGCGGACCCTGTACAGTACGCCCAGTCCAACTCTGGCTTCGATGGAGCCCCCGTACCTGAGCTGGTCACTTAGAGTTACACCAAGCATATCAATGGAGGGTCTGTTCGGAAGATTGCTTCCGTGCTTAGGTTTTTTTTATTTATTTGTTTATCGTTTGAAACATTACGGAGTGTTAACAATTACTACGTTAATGAAATTGTAATTCAGTGCATTATATAAAAATTACGTTTAAAAATGTTCAGAGCATGCGCAAGTCAAGGTGTACCTTTTACTACTGCTGCTAGTGAAATAACAGAAACAGTCTTTCGCAAAATAAAATATTAAACGTACATTGATCGTCCAGTTGATTAGTCAGACATCTCCAAATACCAAATTTTGAGATAATTAGGAAGGTGATATTCGAAAGCTCACTACAAATCAAATATTATTTACACGTTTCTGTGTTTTACATATTAAATATACTATAAAAAAAACACCGGAAGGCATGACGGTCAGGTAAATTAGTATGACATTTTGTGATATCCTACTAGTGACCCAGAAAACATCAACATTTTATGTAGTTCACTACAAGTTTTTATTGCATTATAATATATTTGTTGGTGTTCATGAGTAATCTGAGGTTTGAATCAGATATAGGGCACACTTTTACATATAACTTCATACTCAATCAAATACTGAGAAATTGTTTCTCCCTGCGTGTCCTTTCCCATTCGTCCCGTTCCCCTTCCGCCTACCCTTACTCTCCCGCATCTCCTTCCCCTCTTGCGTTCCCACTCCGCCTTCTACGCCTTCCCTCTCCCCACTCCCCTCGCCCTCTTCCCCCACCCCGCAAACCCCCTTCCGAGTTCCCCTCTCCCCTCCCGCGAATCCCCCTCCCGAGTTCTCCTCCCCCCTCCCGGGTTCCCCTCCCCCCTCCCGCATTCCATACATTCATTCCCGGTACATTCAGTTTTCAAACAGCTCGCTTGCGTGCTATTGCAATTTTTTTACGAATTTCATAATGCAAGAGCTCACCAGTATATATAGAAACCATCACTAGCAGGCACACATCAAATCCCCAAAGTTTCATCGCAATCGAATTAACATTTGACAACGCATAATTTTATGATGCCAGAACTCACTATTGTATAAAGTAAGAATCGCAGCATGCGCACATCAAATTTCCAAAGTTTCATCGCAATTGGATGAATGGTTTAGCAACGCAAAGCATACGTACACAGGCAGAAGCAAACATATTTTCATTTTTATATATACAGATTAATGTCATCGTGAGGAAAAATTCATAACTTTAATATTACCGTGAACTTAAACATTGATAAATTTCCCCCCAGAAACACAGATCATGGACACACTTTTCAAATTAGATTTTTCACTTGTTACAGATGGATCAAGTACTACAAATGAAGAGGGATCTCCACCAGGCTCCCCAGTGATCCAGAGGAACGTTTCTCCGAGGAGTCGAAGCCGCTCACCTCGCCCCTCCAGCTCTCCGCAGCCACTTCTGCACCAATCCAGACCTCCAACACTCTCCCACCCAGCTTACTTAGACACCGACTCCTATCTCCAGAGATTCCGTCCCAAAAGTCCAATACCACACAGAGAACCACCGACAAGCTACCAAAACCAAAACTTTGGATCCTCATCAAACCTCAACCAAAGCAACGACGATATGATAGTTGAATCAGATGGTGAAATTGATGAGAGCGACGATTTCGACAGCCTAAAAGACTCCGATAAAAGATCCACAAACAACATGTCTCCAAACGGTCAAAACAGCATGAACAAACGCAAGAAAAAAACACGAACAGTCTTTTCGAGATCACAAGTTTTCCAGCTAGAATCTACCTTTGATATGAAGAGATATCTAAGCAGCTCTGAACGAGCGGGTCTTGCAGCAAGTCTTCACCTAACAGAGACGCAAGTGAAAATCTGGTTCCAAAATAGGAGGAACAAATGGAAAAGGCAGCTGGCTGCAGAATTGGAGGCAGCAAACATGGCTCACGCAGCTCAAAGATTGGTTAGGGTCCCGATTTTATATCATGAGAATGCTGGAAATCCTCAAGGATTAGGACCTTTGGGTTCTCCTCTTCATCATCATCCGGCGTTGGGCCTTCATCACCATTTTGATGGGAGTTCTGGACCACCAGGGTTGTTCATGCAGCAGCCTCCACCAAATCTCCCACCCAGTCCAGTGACATCTAGAGCGCCCTTGTCTGGCCTCGTCTAGTCCAACTTTCACAACACTTTGAGGTTATATTATCAGGGATATTGTTAGTACCAGATTTAGCGATTGAAGACGATTATTTTGTTCCTATCTTAAGGCGTTCAGTTTTAACTTCTCAAATTGTTGTTTGTAGAAGTGGAAAACAGCGCTTTAGGATCTGCTATGGATTCTTTGAAGCGGGTATCGTTTGAATCCTCTAGCGAGAAAAGTATCAGGAGCCTTACTAATAAAGGTGTTTTAAATTACATAACTGACAAAACGTCACGTTACGCAATATCAATAAATAGATTTGTTCATTTTAAAACTCATTTTTTTCAAGAAAGGCAAACAAATAACACATTGAATTGAATCACAGATACAACATTGTTTTTGTATGCCTTTCTTGAAAAACATTGAGTTTTAATCTCGACAAAAATACTTATTCATATTCATATTGCGTGTGTACGGGCGCTAATAAATAATTCATCTTAATATTTTAAAGCGTAACTTTAAAAAAACAGAGAAAAAATAATATAAAGAATCTTGTTTAAACGATTTATTCATTAAAAGCATTTGATTATACGGTATAACGTATAACCATGGAAAAAACTTACACATTTAATCATAAAAAACTGATTTACACGGTGTATGCGTATAAAGCATCTCATTTATCAAAATATTTTAAAACATCTGATTTACACGGTGTAATCGTATGAAGAATCTGATTTATCAAAATATTGTAAAACATCTGATTTACACGGTGTAATCGTATGAAGAATCTGATTTATCAAAATATTGTAAAACATCTGATTTACACGGTGTAATCGTGTGAAGAATCTGATTTATCAAAATATTGTAAAACATCTGATTTACACGGTGTAATCGTGCGAAGAATCTGATTTATCAAAATATTGTAAAACATCTGATTTACACGGTGTAATCGTATGATGAATCTGATTTATCAAAATATTGTAACACATCTGATTTACACGGTGTAATCGTATGAAGAATCTGATTTATCAAAATATTGTAAAACATCTGATTTACACGGTGCAATCGTGCAAAGAATCTGATTTATCAAATATTGTAAAACATCTGATTTACACGGTGTAATCGTATGACGAATCTGATTTATCAAAATATTGTAAAACATCTGATTTACACGGTGTAATCGTGTGAAGAATCTGATTTATCAAAATATTGTAAAACATCTGATTAACACAAAAACAACAATTCCACCATGAATTAAGGAGTTTATAATCAACAAGAGAATTAATTGCTCTTCAATCGTTAAAAATCTGTGTAGCAATTCGTTCGGTTAAGTGTTGAAATTATGTAAATATTTCTTAGTTAATAAAATATCATTAAAATATTAGTAAATTTCTAAATATTCTTGTGGCTTCGTAGTGAATTTGTACGCATAATTATCTTCAGGTGTAAATATAATAAAAATATTAATTACATAACTTAAATTAATATTTAATATATTGTAAATGTTATAATGATTAATCTTGTATGATGTGTTTTAGTATGAAAACTATTATATGAAATTACAATCGATATTTGTGAATTTAGGACCTAAGAATTTAAATTAAATTTATAAATCTTTGTATGTATGTGAGTAGTGAGAAATTTGTATGTCGTAGCAAAAG
Organism: Glyphotaelius pellucidus; assembly: GCA_936435175.1. Lineage (NCBI taxonomy): Eukaryota > Metazoa > Arthropoda > Insecta > Trichoptera > Limnephilidae > Glyphotaelius > Glyphotaelius pellucidus. The sequence goes on along the minus strand of OW386558.1, from coordinate 23,431,631 downwards.
TACTATTAAAAAGATATTAATATTAATTGTAAATAAGAATGGGTACAGCTTAATCACACCTTCAGTAAAAGTATATTATTTATTGTTTACGATAACTACATATGTATATTATATTGGATTGATGCATAAATTCGTGACGTTTTATTCAATAAAAAATTATTAAAAACAAAAATCATTATTCTTTTTATTTTGGTGGAGTATCCTGTAGGAGGTTATTGGAGGTTATCCACCACTTACCCGTCCTGGTATTAGTAACAGATGGTTACCCCTTCAAGGCTCACGCAAGGACTCTAATTTTTTTTAAAGAACAAAGCTAATACCATATTAAGCTCAATAGTTCTTGGTATCCAGTAATTGACGGCTACACCAAAGCTAAACGCAAAAAACCATGCTGAATTTTTTCTAACACCAGCTCGTAGAGAAATGGAGCTGGCAGCACGGTATCGCTTCGACACACATAAGTAAACACTCTCACCAATATCATTTACTCATCTGCCCTGATGATGGACACTGTAACGCTGTCCGAAACGTTGGCTAAAGAAGGAGGTAGCGAAACACACATAACACCCCAAAAACAATATCAAAAAAAAAAGCTACATTTAGTTTAGAACGAATCTAGACCTCCAATATCTCTGCATACAGTGTGAGTAAGCAGTATGCAAGTGCTTACATAATAAACTTGATACAATATTGTTAGTAAAACATATATAAGGGCATGGAAAGATGATAGAAAGCAAGACGAAGGACAGCAGCTCGCGGGGGATTGTATCTTGCGTATGCTGCAAGCATCTACAAGAAAGGGAAGAGACAAATATGTTTACATAAAAAATGTCGCAGTCTGGAGGGTTCCCTCTCTCGTCATCTGGCAGTACGGCAAGAATGTTTGTGGTGGTCGGTCAAACCTTAGCGAGACAGGGCTTCCGCGCCCCTTAACCAGTTCCTCGGTTGTGCCTTGAAGAAAAAAACTGGGAAATAAGGGCAAAATGCCCAAAGACCCTAAGGACTAAAGCGTCGAGTTGCCGGAGGCAGGGCGGAAGGTCGCCAAAGTCGCCAGGCCAAACCACGGGAGGTCAGTTAACATCGGGTTAATCATCACACTGCATGCTGCAGCTCGGAATAGTTCTACAGAACTACATATTTACCATGTAGACATAGGTCTCAAGCCATTTTTTTGGAAAGTCAAAATATGAAGTCAACTTAGAATCCAAATAAATGGAACATTTCTGAATGCATCCGAAAACGAAGAGTTTTTTTTAAAGGTGATAAAATATGCTTTCCAATTTTATAATTTTAAATAAACATATAATTTTTTAAACATAAAATTTTTCATTGCAAACATAAAAAAGTTTTTAAAGCTCACCTTACGTTTTTTAACAAAAAAATTAATTATATTTTATATTAGGAATATATATTACAAACGTTTACGTCAACTCAAATTTTTGTCGTTTCATGTAAAGATAATTAATAAAAAAATCTCAAAGTTTCATTTTTTTTTTCAAATTGTGGTCTAAAACTTTGGTTTCATAAAGGTGTACATTTTAATTATTTTGTATTTAATTTTTAAATGAATATAAAGCGTGGCATTTTCTCCCTCTAAAACTGTTTATATTATACTTCTAACCATGATAGTAAGGGAGACACAATGATTTCCATGAGATCATTATGAGTTGTTACGAAAAGCGAGCAAGTTAGCCTGAAGGGTTAAAAAGTCACAAAGCCAAAAAACATGATGTAATCAATCCATAGAAGAAAGAAAAAAATAGCAACTATTTAACTTTACAGGTATCAACTCCGTCAAACCCAACATAGAAAAAATCGCTTTACCCCTGAGCTTAATTTATTGACGTATTGATTCTTAAATTATTAAGTTATGAGTAACTTTCGTAAACCAATTAGGTATCTAGCCACTGAAATTCATAATCCCATTATAACTGTCAAATGAATAATTTTGTCGAATTTCAATATTATTTTTATTTAAGCTGTGGAAAACTGCGTCAAACGTCATAAAAATATATTTCCGGTTAGTGGCTGATTTGATAAATGCGTCGGCGTCGTGGGTTCAATTCGACTCCAAGCTGAACAACAGATTTCGCTTATTAATCGACAAAATTGTTAATTTATTTACGGACAAATAGTCCATTAATAAGATAACAATAACACGAATAAAAAAAAGAGATGACAATGAAAGGAAAGTACATATAAATGAAGACCATTGACAAATTATAATATAAAGAACATATAGAAGACTACAAGTCAAAGCTTGAAGATGGATTTAAAAGACTTTAAAAAATACACATTTCGTATCGACTGCCGAAAGTCATTTAGGCTAACACCAAAAAATTCAATGCTTTGACTTGCGTTAACAAGGAGTCACGACATTCTGGAAGATACACTCAGTAGAAGATACACTCAGCATCGCCCTGGTGTAACATCACCATTCAGAATTGAAACATTGCTTGAAATGGCTTTAGCCGTGTTTGGTAACCAGATCTGAATAGCCAGGTGCTTCCTCATCTTCCTCTTTCTCATCTCCTTCCCCTCCCCACTACCTTCAGCCTCACAACGTACCCCAATTGGGGATGCCGTAGTCTCACTGGCTCTAGACGGGAGAAGTTGGGACTCTTGTCCGGTATTCATATAAAAAAAACATAATTGTCAAATGCGAACAACTATAATTGCGAGCCTAGTTAAATAAATTCTAGTTTGTAAGTCTGTCACTGCATTATTTTTACTTAAAAAAAGTATAAAAAAGAATACCTAATTTACCTAAAAAAAACTACTTTTTTTACATGAGCTCCACACAGGAGCTCATGTAAATGTAAATCTATGTCATCTTTGGGGATGCTGTGTGGAGGGTTTTTTCAAGGGAAAGGAGGAGAGGAGAGTTCTGGGAAGGAAAAGGGCTTAAGGGGTGGGTAGGAATCTGGGGTTCAGGGTGTCTTGGTCATCCGCCTCCAAGATCTAGACAAACGTCACCCCATGAACCCGGACACCCCTGCTAAATCACCAAACGTAGCGAACCACTTGGGGTGACCTATGGCAGAGGTGTTGAACTACTGAACTACTGAAAAAACTACTAAATTCTCACTATCTAAAAACGTTATGCCGCTTCAAAATGATGATAATGTTATTTTTTAGATGTGTAAATAATAATTTGGTTAGTACATTGTATCCTCTCCACCTACCGAAGTGGTCGTGTGCCGCGGTCCCCTAATTGGTAATCTACCGTCCACAGTCCACCGTCCACCGTCCACCATGGGTAAATGGTTACGGGGTCCTAATTAATAAACTAATAAAGAGTCTGATGGGCAGATAAGATCTGCTAAACCTCGTGTCGCGTGCCAGCGTGCTTTTATTTTATTCCGAGGGGAAGGCGGAACCCACCGAGTACCAACGCACTGTAGGTCGAACTGTAAAAAAGCTGGACAAAAATACATAATTCAGAGCGTCGTTGATTAATTAAAAATTCAGAAAATACAGTTTAAAAAAACAAAAACAAAATCAAATAAGATTTACTGTACAAAATAAACAGAGAAGAGTGTAAGGAGGATAAATTATGCAAGTGGTACAAGATGTTGGGGACGCCCGAGGAAGACGTGGCACGATTAAGTGAATCAGATAACTGAGTCGGGCCATAACAATCAGAATAATAGAAGTGTATCAGTGACTCAAAGTGACTCAGAGTCCCCATCGGAACTCCTACAGACTACGTTTTTAAGGCTCTCAATTTAATGTCACTAAAACAATTATATGCAAAAGACGTTCTAATGTACGCATTCAAAAACCAGGAAAACTTTGAACATACAAACTCGGGCTGATTAACAAGATCCACATTACAACATGTATTCCACCAACCAACAACTAAAACGACTTTTGGACATAAGAAATATGCAATACTTCTCTATAAATTTATTTAATATACTCCTACTTGCAATAAAAACCGTTAAAAAAATAAAAGACTTCAAAAAAAGAATTAAGATATGAGTTATGGACATGGAAGGAAGAACATAAATACAGTTTTGCAACCAAATAAAGACTAATGCTTGTATCGTGCTTTCTTTTAGATACATCTTTTTAATTTTCCTCTTGTAATACTTTAAAATAGGTATTAATTTATAATTCAAATACAAAACATGTAAAATGTGACCTTAGAACGGGGTACCCCAGTAAGGACACATTCTTTCCTAAAATAATGTAAAAAAAAAATTAAAAAAGTATGTTTGAATGTGAATGACGCAAGGAGTGTGTGCCAAGACCAAATTGTTTCCGCGGTCTCTTTGCATACCACTGCGGATCTTTAGTTAGTTAGTTAGTTAACTCTTCGCTTACAACGATAATAGAAGGAGGAATTCTAAGGTGGTCAAGTTATTCGTAATCATAGAATAAAGAATAACACAAGAAGTGTCTTGTGAATGTGTTTCGTTATCCAAATATTGGCCCAATTTGGGCAAGTGTTATTAAATTGTTAGTGCAAGTGTAAGTGATGCAGAACTCATGGGGATTTGGGCTAAATGAAACGTTTGTTTCCATTCATATGGATTACGATACGGGAATATAGGATATAGGATACGGAAAGCGTTTCTGGTATTATATTCTTTATTCTATGTTTGTAACCCTGCAATGTTGGTCTTCCTGAAAAAATAACTTTGAGACGATATTCTTAAAAATGTTAATGCTTGTGGAAAATATTTAGCAATCTATGATTAAATCGTCGACCAAAGCAGTAATAAAACGTGTTTTTTTTCTAATTTTCAAGTTCAATCAATTATAAGTATATTCACACTTCTGTGCTTTTGTCGCTAGAATTAAAAAAAATAGAAAGTGTTATTACTAAGTAATGTGTTATTCACCTGAATTCCAATAATTGTGTTTCCAAATTTCTACGAAAGTAACAAAGACGTTTAATTAAAATAAATATTCTAAATCTGATCAATTTCCAAGAAATATTAACGTGAAAGATCGGCTGTAACATTCTGGATTTACGTCCCAAGTGGACACCCACTTTACAAGGCAACACGATAACATAAATTTAAACACCAAACACACTAACTATGGTAAGCAATCCATTAATTACGAGGGGGGCAATGTAATTGCCTTCTAGACAATTATATAAATTTAATGAAAACAAATAACTTTGTGTACACCACTATTTAATTAACAATATCAACATGTTTCGAAAACTATGTTTTCTTCGTCAGGATAATAAGTAACAAAAAAATAACAAAAGACAAACAAGTATAGACAAATTAGAACATAGTTTTCGAAACATGCTGATGTTGTTAATTAAATGGTGGTGTTAACAAAGTTATTTGTTTTCATTAAATTAATAATGACGCCACAAAGGGAATTTGCGAAATTTGAAGAAATAATTATATAAATTGCCAAAAAAAAATTATAAAAACGAATAAAGTGCGGGTAGATTTAAAAATAAATTATTAATATTTATTCATAATCAACAAAATAATTAAAGAGAAAAACATTGTATTATAATGTAATGTAAAATTTAGGTAGTTCAGATTTATTGTTAAATAAATGAAAATATAATTTTCATATTACTAGAATATATTTTTTTTAAATAATTAGTTACACATGAAAAAAATATTGACCGTAAATTTTTAACAAATATTTTTGACCAGCTAAAGTTCAGATTCGGACCACTGTGCAAAGTAACTAATTCAAATTAAATGCCGAATATCGCGACGGGCTCCCCATCTAAGATTATTTATCTAATCTCGTTACATAAATCATTAAACAAACATTATTTGGGGAGCTGTTATTAAATATGAAAGTCAGTACTCACTGCCTACCAGTACCTAACGAGTTACAATCATGTTGTTATTTATCAGCAAAGGTGAGTAGGTTAGGTACTAGTTTGAGGTTAATGTTGTGGATGGTAATGTTTTCACTGACTAATTATTTTCTACGAAGTTTGTTTATCTATGTAATTGAGTGGGTCAGATAGAATTAGAGTACGTATGATGATTTTTTAATTGGGGTAACTAGGTTAGAAATTAGATAATTGATAGTTTGAGGAATTTGGGAGTAGTAATTTTCTCATTTATGGGGCTATTTGAATTTTGGTAGAGGATGCTTTTAGTATCGCCCTGTTGAAAGACTCTCAGTAAAATTGATCGTTAAATTGCTTAAATAGTCAGGTTATTTTTGGCAGGCCAAGCGATCCAAGGAGCACACTAAGAATACAAGCATTTTTGACGACCGGCGTGGTCTAAGGTAAGGCTCTTGACTCGCGATTCGAAGGTCGCAGGATCGAATCCCAGCGTGGGCGAATAAATTTTATTTGATTTTGTGTTATTTCTCAATATTTGCGGCATGTTTCTGAGTGGAAGATACTCTCAGTATCGCCCTGGTTTAAGACCACCATTCAGAATTGAAACGTGATTGAGCTATGAATGGTAGCTATTTAATTAAATTACACTACACTTTGTATTACACCGGATCTATTCTACCGTCTATTTCATAGAATCTATGAAATAGATTAGTGAGAATAGGTTTTTCTGTGGTACAGAAACCCAAAGTTGTATCGTTTCCATTTTTTTTCTATGAATAGACCATAGACTCACATAATAGATAATTGATTATACTTAGCAAGCTGGGATACCACCGGATATATTCTATAACCTATTTCATGGAATCTATGAAATGGATTAGTGAGAATAGGTTTTTCTGTGGTACAGAAACCCAAAGTTGTATCGTTTCAATTTTTTTCTATGAATAGACCATAGACTCACATAATAGATCATTGATTATACTCAGCAAGCTGGGATACCACCGGATATATTCTATAATCTATTTCATGGAATCTATGAAATGATCAGTGGGACAGACTATTCTATGTAATAGAAACCCAAAGTTGAATCAACTTCAACTTTCCTTCTATAAATAGACCATAGACTTTCATAGAATACATAGATAAGAAGGGAACCCAGCATAAGATGGTGTAAGACGGAAACCAAGTAATGAAAACATTATCTGAGCGTCAAAGAAAATCATAACGTAGGTATAAATAATAAAACATTAAAAAAAGGAACAAAATTCCATTCCAAAACAAAATAAAAGCCCAACATCAAACATATTCTAAACCATAAATAATCACTTTTCATTTTGGCGCGTGCGCGCGTTTTGTCTATGGGGTGCGTGGTGCGCATGCCCAACTTCCGGCCCTCCCATTGGTCGAGGGCCTCCTCGCAAAACGAAACATTACTTTTTAAACGCGACGCGTGGCTGTTGCGTGAGGGAGTTTATGGTAATTGAAATGTTTTGAGGGGTACTCGTGTATTCTGGGGAAGGTACTTGGGCATTTTTTTTCTAGTGGGAGTTTAAAGGGTAGTGGGTTTATTAATTTTGTTTTGTTCTTGATTTGAAGAGTTTCGGTTTTTTGTTGTGCGAAATTGTAAAAGATTTATTGAGGATACTGTGGGAAGCTTATAATTTTTTTTTACTTATAAAATGAAAATGTGTCTATACTCCTGTATCGTGGTCATTATTATGCAGGTTCTGACGAACTGAAATTGATTTTTTTGTTTTTCTTTCATCTGGTGGGGGGTCAAAAGGGTTTAATTACATATATATATATTAAAAAAGTTGGGATTTATAACTAGGCTAACTAGAAATTTAAACAATATAAAGTGTATTAAACTGTTATATTTTGTTTATGTTAGAAGTCAGCTGGAGTACAATTCTCCCGTCTGGAATCCACATTATAATACTCATGTACAAGCTGCTGAAAGAATACAAAACAAATTCTTACGTTTTGTAAATTTTAAAACGGTCATTCCAGCAATTTGAACTATAACACTCTGTTAAATGATATGAATATGCTCAAATTGTCAAACAGAAGAATTTTCACTGACTTGGTATTTTTATGCAAAATTCTAAATGATTTAGTTGATAGTCCGGTATTGCTTGAACTGATAAGCTTCCGAATTCCACAACGTAATACCAGAAGTTAGGATTTATTTCAGTGCAGAAATTCTGGGACTAATTACCCTATGTATTCCTATTTGCCCAGAATACTAATGGAGGGAAATAATTATACCAAGTCAGTGGACACCTTCAATTTATCTTTAAACAAATGTAAAATATTGTTACTGAGGCAATTCCATTCGGGGGCTTTTAGAATCATTTCAAAGTAGCTTCGTTTAAAAAATAAATGTAGAGTCTTGATGTGAGAACCGATAGAGGGACCAATCTGGTCCTTAAAACGGTTCGGGAAAGTGGTGGGTGCCCTCGACCCTCGACTGAGGCAATTCCATTATGTAGAATAAATACTGTATATTTCTTATTAAAAGCCCCCAAAAAGGGCGTTAATAAATAAATATATTATCGCCTGATCATGTTCTTGGATTGGCGCAGTCTGCGCCATAAGCTTCTCATGCGGTGGCGGAGAAGTGCTCTGAAAGAGCGCTCTCATCCCTCCTGGAACATTTCTGTAGCGCTGCAGAATCTCGGTAAGCGGAATAGTTGGCGATAAGCATTATTGGAGGCAACTTTTAGCTTCTGCCATTGGTATGCGTTGTAATCCACCTACAGTTCTGACAGAAAAATGATGTGCAGAACGCGTTGCAAAAATTGAAAAGACCTTTGTCAGCATGTTAATATCACTCTTTTCATCTTTTATATCCTCGACGTCTTTCAGGTCGTCTATGATAATTTGTCCCAGCATTTTAGCGCTACTAATAAATTTCGTAAAGTTTTAAAAATAATAATAAAAAATTAATTTAATTACTGGTTAGTGGCTGAATTGACAAATATGTCGGCGTCGTAGATTCTATGCCTCTCCAAAGTGAAGTCACCCATAATAACAACAACAGCATCCCTCGTTCAAGATATCTCATTATAGAACATGTGTTCTAGCACAGTATAGCATGTTAAGAGGAATTTCGAAGGAATGGGTACCGCCGCTCCGGGAACCATTTATTGGATAACCAAAACTCCTGCCACAGGTCCCAAGTGATTTGCTACGTTTGGTGACAGCATGGATACCCGGGTTCATAGGGGGTTTGTCTACTGGAGAGACTGGTTGAGGGAGACCCTTTGAACTCTCCAGCCAAACTCCCTCGATCCATCACTTTGTACTGCAGTGGGAGGAATGGATTCATACGTCCGTCAATCCTAGACTTTTTTCCTTACCACAATTTCCTCTCCTTTCTTTCCCTAAAAATACCCTTCATACATCTCCAAAGATAGCACACATTCTAAATGATTTTTTTCTTTGAGGCCTCCTATGTATAACTAATGTAAAAAAAAGTTGAATGAGATTTCTAGACACATTTACTTACGTTCTAATAATCTTGAATCTTTTTGTACATTATCCTAAAAGAATATTAAAATTAGAAAAATGGTTCTGAAAATGGACGATTAATCTGTCGTAGAGATAATAATTCAATAAATAAGAAAATAAGAAAATTCAACTCAATAAGTAATCTTTCCCCGATCAAAGTGATCCAGAAGCTAATCATTAAAGTAATCCTAAAGAAACCCTCCGCATATCCAACAGAAACGCTTTTCGCAGATTTCACGGTGCCTCGAGTAGAGAATATCTTCAAGAAAAATGCAATTATCCAAATTTACAAAGATAATATCATCAAAAAATTTGAAACCCACCAATCAAAAAGATATCAAGACAACATTAAAATACCAAAATTTAATACCAAACTAATGCAAAACAATTATATCTATTTGGAAATAAAGTATTTCAACAACCTTCCGATTGAAATAAAAAAAATCAAAGACATCAATAAACCGAAACTCAAACTGAAGCTACACTTCATCAGGAATAATTAATTAAATAATTACCTGTTTTTCTCTTTCTTTCTATATATTATCAATCTATATTCATCTCTATTTTATTTAGATTTTTCGGATTTCTCTAAAGTGCACAATATTTTAGTATGTAACCATATCCTATGTATGTACACCTTCACATATAGATGATCCAGAAGTTTCAATTGTTCCCATTATATACTTACGTATTGCATAATGTTATTATATTTCTGTTATAATTAGTGTAACTCGCTCATCAAGCACAAGAACTAGCTTCTTCTTTGGTGAGATTGCAATTTTAAATAATTTCTGTACCAATATGTAATTTATATAACACCTCTGTATACTTATATATCTATATGAAATAAAAAAAATAAAAAAAAGTATATTCAGTAATTAAATTTTTATTCAGAGGAAACAAAAAAAAAGGTTTCCGGGTTACATTGTATTTTGTCAAAACAACTAGGTAAGTACCCACCAAAGTTCCAACCCTTACTCCTATCGTTTTACGCCTAATTTCCTATAACATCCATATCCCCAAAAAGCAGCTAATGTATGCTAATGCATCGGGCAAAAGCGTTAGAATTAATGAAATTAAAACACCAGTTGTTGGGACATTAATATCCCAAACAACGCCGTAGTGACAGTGACTGTCCCACTGTTCGGGTCAACTGCGCGCGCATGGTCACACTATTAATTAATTACTTTTGTTTTTTTAACAATACGCAACATTGCAACACTCAGTTTTATAGATTGTTGTTAAATGATCTAGTTCAAGGGTTTCTGGTTCACGCCCAGTACTGTCTATTTCAATTCCGGGGTGGATTTATTTATTTATTAACGAACTTGCGTCCAACGCACAATATTCAGATTTCTTACACATCTCCCTTTAACATTTGAAGTTTTTAAGCTCTTAAAAAAATATATGTTATTATGAAGATAATATCTAGATACTGTTGGCGTCCAGCGTGGGTGCTGATGCCAACGGCAGGGTTGGAGAAAGCTCCCACATATTTAATACAATTAGCTGCTGTATCTGCCCCAAATTATAACTAGCTCAAGATTTGGCACAAGCAGGATTCCTCGTAAACTCAGGGCTAGTGCTTATGGTTCGGAACTTCACGTTTCTCCATTGTCCCAGGGCCTCCCTCGTCAAGCAAAACACGGTAGGTTATCACATAAACAGTTTATTCAATTCTAGGAGACACAATAATACATAAGGAACGAGCCTAGCTGAAAGTTTAGTTTGAATGTCCGTCTCTCTTCTCTAACACGCGTGGCTAGGGTTAATACATTTAATTGCACACAAGGGATAACATGGTAATTGACTCACGTTTGGTTTTGGGCCAACAGCGACTCCACGCGCTTGATTCTATCAAGCTAGGCAGCGTCCATCGGACACCGGAAGCGCACGAACGGCGAAACTGGTGTCGCCCATGTTCGGGCGGTACGTGGGCCCTCTAAGCCGGCTTGCTGGAGACTGACGCGGGCAGCGGTGAGCGAGCGCGTCTAGCGGCCGTTCGGTTTGTTGCTCGCGGGAAGGGGTAGAGTGCGCGCGCGGGAGGGGATGGTGCGCGCGCATCTATATGGCGCGTTATTCTGCAGTCCGTGGCGAAGTCTAATTCTCGAATTGTAACGTAACACTTCCCCCCTCGCCGCAATAAAAGCGACGTGGTAATGGAGCTGTAGGACTAATAAATCCTCTTACCTTTTCAGCACTTGTGCCAAAAACATTTAAGAGAAACGAGGAGAGAGAGAGAGAGAGAGAGATTCCTAGCTGGAGAATAGTTATGAACAGAACACAAAAGAGAAGATACATGGTGTAACAAGGAATTGTCAATAAATGTATATAAAGGCAGTGGCATACATAAATACAGTTGCAAAGAACAAGGATCTGTTGAAGAAAGGTACAAGGGTTATGCAGTGATAGAAAAAAAAACTCTAAAATTGTATCATTGGTCTGTGAGCTAATGTTTGCGAACGTGGTTTGCGTAGGATGTCTGGGGTGGTTGAACGTTTCACTGAAGTTACAAGGTTACTTTGTCACAGTAACCTGGCCCATTTGAGATTACACTCAAGGGACACTAGGGCCTTTAAGAAAATACGAGGAAGAGAACACATGATGAGGCTTCTAGGTGGTGTGGAGAGTTCTACCTGTCACAGAGGTCGAAAGGGTAACTGCTTCCGGATCCTGTGGGTGAGCCAGTACGAAACCATTGAAGTACTGGAGAGTGGAATCGCAATTGGTGGTTGGTACACTGGTTTTTGTATGTAGTGGGATTGTTTTGTGAACAATCGTTGGTATTGTTATTTGCGCAAGGGCACAGGAGCATCCGCACAATGGCAGTAGGGCATTTGCATTATGCAGCAGGAACATTTGCATAAGGGCAACAGGAACATTTGTATTATGCAGCAGGAACATTTGCATAATGGCAGCAGAGCATTTGCATTATGCAGCAGGAACATTTGCATAATGGCAGCAGAGCATTTGCATTATGCAGCAGGAACATTTGCATTATGCAGCAGGAACATTTGCATAATGGCAGCAGGAACAGGAACCAACCTAGAGCTGGCGTGCTCGGGTTTGTTTGGAGTGTCGGTTCTTTGTGGTGATACGATTCGCAACTACACGCACGACTCACACTAGGTTATGTTAGATGCGGTCGGGTGCTTTTGGTACGCAGGGATTGAAGGCAAGGGACCTCCGTGACGGTAGCGAGGGCAGCATGAAGAGGCGCAGATGTAGATAGGGTGCAGAGCTGCTGGTTTTCTTTTTTTTTTAAAATCCGGCAAAAATTATTATTAGAACAAAATTCTTGAAGTTTACCTGCCTAGTAGACCAATGATGAAAAAGTTTGGAGAGAAACAAGTGTGCATGTTGAGAAAAAGTTGGATTTGTTTGGCGTGTAGAGAGAGAGACGGAGAGAGAGCTAACTAAATGTGGCTAATTCCTAATACATGTTACAAAGGTACGTATTCAAGGACAGGTTCTGTGTAACCCCTTTTGGTTTTTTTCTTTACCAAATACATTTCCAAGAATACGTGGTTGAGGGATTGTACGTATAACAAAATTCCCATTCGAAAGAAGTTGGTCTTCCATGACCTATGCTCACGTCTATACGGTAGCATTTTTCTACTTTCGAAAAACAAAACATTGCGTACAAGATTAGTTATAACAAAGTGGGAAAGGAGTAGGAAGTTGAAAGGATCCGCGTATGAAGATTGTCCCATTTGACAAACGAAACGCCAAGTGCGTAACGCATATATCCCCATTCACGGATAATTTCGAGGAAGGGGGAGGGTGATAATTGGGAACATTTGAACGAAGAAAACTGCTGGGGACTCGGCTATTTCCGAAATTCGACCTCTGGGTGGAGGTGAAACAAGGTCTACAGCAGTCATCCTGGCACATTACAATAATGACAACTGGGAAAGGAGTAGGAAGTTGAAAGGATCCGCGTATGAAGATTGTCCCATTTGACAAACGAAACGCCAAGTGCGTAACGCATATATCCCCATTCACGGATAATTTCGAGGAAGGGGAAGGGTGGTAATTGGGAACATTTGAACGAAGAAAACTGCTGGGGATTCGGCTATTTCCGAAATTCGACCTCTGGGTGGAGGTGAAACAAGGTCTACAGCAGTTATCCTGGCACATTACAATAATATTTGGTAATGTTGGACATGGTGAGTATTGTAACGTCTTCACGTATAGCGTACAAGATTGCAAAATCAAAAGATTTGCAAGTAAGTTTTATAACGTCTTCACGGATAACAATGAACGAATTACAACTGGGTTGCCCAGTATTGAAGGGAGGTGCAAAAGACTAGGTGTTTATGACATTTCTGACAAAAACCCACAGAGTAATTATAACGGGCTCCCCGTATCGCATTTAGTAGATATTTTGAGATTCCCATCTATGACGGCAGATTTTATAAGGTTCCCACCTATGATGGCAGATTTTATAAGGTTCCCACCTATGATGGCAACAAAAGGTTAACGTTCATATAAAAGTACCTATTCAATACAGACGGCGAGACATACTGATGTACTTAGTACAACAATACCGTAGCATAATAAATCCATATTAGCGTACGTTAAAGACTTGCACAAAGGCAAAACATATTTGAAGATCTGGCCAAGATTTTATACTTCAACAATTAAGGGACAAAAAATTCTGGCGTGCTGATGGAATGTGAATTTCATCTAAGCTTACCGCAAAAGAGATCCTTTGTGGTACAACCCTTTTGGTTACGCACAGAGTATCGTATCGTGATGGTACAACTTTTGTTGTACTTACACGTACGATGGTAGCAACAATACAAGACATGCGCTTATCGTTGTTTGACAAGGCAAATTATTTACAAAGGTCCGATTTGAGTGTTTAAGACCTTCTAGGTTTTACTTACTTAAACAGACTGCGATGGACACACCTTGGTGTTATGAAAATTATAATAATGGGATGGGTTGTTCGCAGGGTGTTCACTTGGAGACCTGGCTTCTTGTTGTGACCTCGTACTTTGCACGTGATAAGTCACAACAAGGCAACCCCAAAATTTCAGTTTGAACAGTTGAGACCCAGGGTGACTCAATGTTGCTGAAATGTTGTAAAAAAAATTTATCGTTAATGAAGAGGCACGTTAAAAGTTGTCCCTTTTATAACGATACTTTCCAGACTCCACATTCAGTTCTGGGGAGAGCTAGAGCAATTAGGGTTATTTATTGAGCGCCATTCTATTTTCTTAAAAAACAGAAAAAAAAAAAAAACTTAGAACGGGTAGCAAACATCTGATACCGCCGTGGGTTTACACAGGTTTGCTTACCTAATTTAATTACATATGACATAAGGGTTAGATGCACTTTGGCGAGGACCCGATATTTAATGTACAAAAAGATTTTCTAATATTTAGAAAGGGGTGACGAGGTATGACATGATGATGTGAAAATATGATGCTGCGAGTTGTGACGATGCACAAAACCTTGGGCACGTAGTCTCTGACTACTTGCAGTAAGCCACAGGGAATTCCTTTCTCCGAAGTGATCAATTTCAGGTAGAGGTGTGCATGCTTAGAAAAAACGATGTTTCCAAGGTTTGACACCCGGGGCAGCAATTAGAGGCGAATGACTGATGATGACGAGATATTTATACAAACAAAAATAAAAATAAAATGAAACGAAACCACAAGGGAGAATTATATTTCTTCCATGACTTTGGCTACAGTTGGCAACACTGTGCCAGAGCTAGAAAAGGTTTCGTAAAAAAAACATTTCCTTTCGTTGTGCTCCGGTTTTATGCCGGGCGAAATGCTTGGGCGAAAGTTTTCTTTGGGGAATCTTTCGTTTTTTACAAAACGGGGTGCCAATTTGGCAGAGAAGTACAGCGCACCTTGCGACAGAGTGTTGTTTCTTCTCCAGACGTTCTTCCTTGAACGTGACGTGCTTCCTGATGTACTTTTTATTGTAGAAAGAAGCATATTGAATAAGGCATTTTTTGGATTTATTCCTGGGAGAAATCTTTCTACTTCTCAGGGCCTGTAGTAGTTCTTCCTTTTTTGACGTAGAAATGTGGGGGATTATACCCAGCGTGACTTGAGGGACTTCCATAGTGTATAGGGTCGTGTCAGGGTGACCTTACGTTGGGAGAAAAACGAGAACTCGACTCTTTATCCGTAATTGGAAAGAAATTTTTGCCAGGGATTGACCACTGGGGACGTATATATATTTTTTTTTTTAAAAAATGCTTCTGCGAAAAAACGCGTATTTGTAAGTGTTTGGGTTATTTGAAAATTTGGGCAGAGGTTTGCCTCTGGCCGCGTGCTTTTTAGGAAAAATCCAGGCGTTTTGAAAAAAAATTTTCGAAAATTTAAAAAAAATCGAAAAAAGGAAAAATCGGAAAAATTTTCAGAGTCCGAAAACTGGAGAAAATTTGCGCAGCGATTTTCCTCTGGCAATGCGTTTTTAAGAAAAACTCCAAGCGTTTGGAAAAAAAAATATTTTGAAAATTAAAAAATCGAAAAAAGGAAAAATCGGAAAAATTTTCAGAGTCCGAAAACTGGAGAAAATTTGCGCAGCGATTTTCCTCTGGCAATGCGTTTTTAAGAAAAACTCCAAGCGTTTGGAAAAAAAAATATTTCGAAAATTAAAAAATCGAAAAAAAAGGAAAAATCGGAAAAATTTTCAGAGTCCGAAAACTGGAGAAAATTTGCGCAGCGATTTTCCTCTGGCAATGCGTTTTTAAGAAAAACTCCAAGCGTTTGGAAAAAAAAATATTTCGAAAATTAAAAAATCGAAAAAAAATTTTCACAAGTTTTCGTGGAAGTAATTTGTTTGAGAATTCAACAATATCTTGGGGGCATGGTTTCATTACGCGGCTTCCTATAGCCTGGCTTTAAACAGCACCAATTTTTTTGGTATTTACCCGCGAATTCCCTTCGTCTTTTCGACAAGATATTACCTTCATTGTCAATTGACAAGGTATTATAGTGTCAGATGTCAAGGAATCCACGTCAACGCGAATTTAGTATTTTTTGCAATATTCGAATGTGATTTTGGCATGGCATGGCATGGTCCGGTTTCATCAGACGACAGAGTCAAAAATACTTAATTGTCAAATGACAGAAAGAATTTAAATCCACTTGTTCCCTAGGTGTCAGCAAGTGTCTCGATTAAAGAAACGATACCAGCGAGCTGCAAACTAGTATATTATTAAAAATATTTAGCACTTTCGAGACCAAGCGGATGATTTGTTTATCATGTACATGATTTTAATTGTTGAATAAATTCTTCTTTAATTTGTGTTTATTTCCACTATTCACTTGTATTGAAAATAGCACTTTTAATCGGCCGACACTTTGTAATCACTGTATTATTCGCAGCGACAACTTCCTAGGTTGGGCACCTTGCGTTGGAATACCGGTAATATTTTGTCGAGTGACGAGTCACAAATGATAAAATCGCGTCCGTAATAATTTAAATTGTGATTCGAAATTATGTTCGCGCCGAGATTCCTGTTGGAAGTGCTATACAATTGGGAATAAACAATACATCATAATAACATTTCAGAGTTTACAATTGTTGCTTGGGAACGAGGCCGTGGTAGAACAGAAAAAATTTAAATGGCCCCACGTTTAGCGCCAGTGTTGGCGTCCAGCGTGGGTGCTGATGCCAACGGCAGGGTTGGAGAAAGCTCCCACATATTTAATACAATTAGCTGCTGTATCTGCCCCAAATTATAACTAGCTCAAGATTTGGCACAAGCAGGATTCCTCGTAAACTCAGGGCTAGTGCTTATGGTTCGGAACTTCACGTTTCTCCATTGTCCCAGGGCCTCCCTCGTCAAGCAAAACACGGTAGGTTATCACATAAACAGTTTATTCAATTCTAGGAGACACAATAATACATAAGGAACGAGCCTAGCTGAAAGTTTAGTTTGAATGTCCGTCTCTCTTCTCTAACACGCGTGGCTAGGGTTAATACATTTAATTGCACACAAGGGATAACATGGTAATTGACTCACGTTTGGTTTTGGGCCAACAGCGACTCCACGCGCTTGATTCTATCAAGCTAGGCAGCGTCCATCGGACACCGGAAGCGCACGAACGGCGAAACTGGTGTCGCCCATGTTCGGGCGGTACGTGGGCCCTCTAAGCCGGCTTGCTGGAGACTGACGCGGGCAGCGGTGAGCGAGCGCGTCTAGCGGCCGTTCGGTTTGTTGCTCGCGGGAAGGGGTAGAGTGCGCGCGCGGGAGGGGATGGTGCGCGCGCATCTATATGGCGCGTTATTCTGCAGTCCGTGGCGAAGTCTAATTCTCGAATTGTAACGTAACAATACGTTCCATGCCGAAACGCAAATTATATGAAATTACCTCGATAAAAAAAAAAAAAAAAACGCAAAGTATGCTCCGAAAATTATTTAAAACAAGTCTATTTCTATTATTTTACAAGTTATATTTGTGAAAAAAATCACAATGTTTCTTTAAATGATACTTAAGATAATTTCCACCAGATTTTTGCTCTATTTTAAACGAGTCATGTTTTATTAAGCATTTTCATAATTTTCGCTTCAATTTTATCTGTCCAACATTCGTAATTGCATATCTCTCCATCTTCTTCTTTTTGAGCTGGGAAGCGTCGCCTTAATAAAATGAAATTAAAAAAATCAGAGTGTGCTATTCACACGCGGTAGGAGTGAAACCTTCAGAAAACTAAAGTAGACAAAAGTGGGGAGACTACAAAACACTTCTTTTATCAATGTGTAGGATGATTTTTTCCACATTTTGTCGTCGAATTCCAGTGCACCTTTTCCTATAAATTTGATATTGATTTTACAAAAATATATATATTTTTAATTTCGTAGGATTCGATCCTTGTCTGTTGAGCGTCTGGCCGCTAAGTTTCGTCAGGCGCTTTATACCACTAGACCAAAGGAGAGTTGCTCAGGATCGTTGTTTTATCGTATTATATTGGAACCGAGTACCCGTGAAATAAATAAATATTTTGTTGCTGTCTTATTTTCTCGCAGGCTAAATCCTATAGATGTATATGTTTATCTCATTTTAGTGTCACTCGCCTCTGTTTTATCGAGTTCCAAATCACAACGGTGCTAAATAAGTTTTTACTTCAAAAAAATGTTAATTATAAGAGAAAAGGTTGGTATATGAAAGCTAAGATAAAAGGCAGAAATAAACCTAAGAAAATAGAAGTGATAAGTCAAGTCAAGACCTCGTTAGAAGTCATAATAATAAATTTCAACATTTCTTCACTTTACTTTTAATTCTCTCGATAGGAAAAAATTGCAAAGTATGCTCGAAAAATTATTATAAACCCTTTTGTTTCAGTTATTTTACAAGTTATACCGCCGCACTCTGTGTTCGAAAAGTAGGCCTCAACGGCAAACGCACGCTCCTCACTATTCCAACGCATGATGGCGACTAAGCTGTGTCGGGACAAAACTTTATAGTTCCACCTCTCGAATGAGACCACTAGCGCTACGCTACAACGTCAACCGATTGAATGGCACGCATTTAAAAAAATTAAGTTATGCTGCCGCACCCTGTATGTATGAAAATATTCAGTGTTTTTTTAAATGCTGTTTTAGACAACCCTAACGAGATTTTTGCTCTATTTTAAACGAGTCGTGTTTTATTAAGCATTTTCACAAATTTAGCTTAAATATTATCGTTTTTAACATAAGCGCGCTCTCTCTAACATTCATATTTACATATCTCTCCATCTTCTTCTTTTTGAGCGGGTATACCGAGTCTTAATAAAAAACAAGGTTTTGACTTGAGTCGTCAGCCTACACATTCTGGACAACGTCTACTTAAAAGTCTACTTAAATTAAGTAGACTTTTGATTGACGAATAGCATATAATTTTGTATTATTTATAGACATTCTTATTTTTATTGTTTCATTGGAAATAAGGTTCATTTCTTGTAATATGTAGGTAGACCTCTTTTCAACTTGAAACATATCTTACTTATTGTATGTTAAATTAGTTACATTTATTATATAATTATGTATATTTATTTTACCATCATTCCAACATTGTATTATTGACAGGATCCCTTTGTTTTCAATTTTAATTCTATTTTCTGTATTTTGCTGCTTTTCATGCTCATTAGAGCTGTCTTTTACTAAGACAATTCTCATTTAGATATCTTTCAACTTAAAATTATAGTTTACTCCCTACGTTCCTAGCCTTAAGCATTTACTTTGTACCTCATCTTCTTCTAAAGTTACTTACACGTATTTTTTTATGTTTAAATATTAAATATGTATAGTTCTTAAACATGCCAATGTTAATATTTCCATTTTTGATACTGACAATTCGTGGTGGAATTCATTATCCTTATACATAAAAATCTCGCGTCACGATGTTTGTTCGAGATAAACTCCGAAACTACTTAACCGATGTTGATGAAATTTAGCTTACTGTGTGTAATTTGGTCCAACTTAAGAGATATGATAGTTTTTACCTCGATTATTGACCTCAATATTTATTATTGCGAATTAGATGTTTCTGTATCTATTTGTAAACAATAAAATTAGATAGATCCTAAGAATTCAAAATAAATTGTAAAGCGCCGTTGAGGTGATTTTTCACAAAAACGGTGCTCTACAAGTAGTCCAATTATTGTTCTCTAGATTTTATGTCCGGGTTAAATCTTCCTCACAGGAAAAACTTAATCCTTCCACACACTTTTCCACAAATGCTAATCTAGTCAATTCGCGCGATGTAATTGGACTGTATAAGTATACTAAATACAAAACTATACAAGAACAACACGTCAACCTACCAGAGACCATATGGGAAAATACTTCACCGACTCCAGATATTTTCATATCAGAGGGTTCGGCTCGATAGAACTACTAACTGAACCGATAAATCCTACCGATCCCTCAATATAAATATTTAAAAAATCTTTCGTAATCCTACATGTATTTAATATGACTGATTTTTGCATTTTTATATAAAGATTCTTTGACAAATCTAATAAGCCTAAATTTTTAATTAGAGAGCTAGGTATAATGCCAGTAGCCGAAATAACAAATGGTAATATTTTTATAGTCCGAGAATGCCAAATTCTTTTAATCTCATTTCCTAAATCTGTTTATTTTCTATTTTTTTCAGAAACAGATTTTTGAATATTACAGGAATTTGGAATAGCGACATCAATGATATAAGTTATTTTTTTAATTTTGTCATGTAAAACTATATCGGGTCTATTTTGACGAATCGTTCTGTCTGTTAGTATAGTTTTATCATAATATATTTTATAAAATTCATTTTCTAAAAACGAATTTGGTTCGTATTCATAATTTGGTACTACATTACGGCAATCAATCAATTTATGTTTAATTACCAAACTTTGATGAATTATTTTTAAAACCTGATTGTGTCTAAAAGTATATTCGGAAGGCGCTAATATAGAACATCCCGATATAATATGTTCTATAGTTTCCGGAAAAGCCAAACATTTTCTACATAAATCATCAATTTCAATCAATCATTGATTTCTAACTTTGATTATATACTTCCTATAATTATTAGTATTAATGACTCTATCCTGAATGGCAAGCATAAATCCTTCTATTTCTGCGCTCAATTCTCCAATACTCAACCATTTGTTTGACGAAAGTTTGTCAACATAAGTTTGGTTGAGATAATTGAAGTGTTTGGCGTGAATAATTTTATTTGACCAGGGGGCCTAGTCTCTATCTTTCACAACGTCCGTAGGGCATGTTTAGCTACGTCACAAACGCATTTTAACCCTCCTCCCATCGTGCTAAAAACTTCCTCGCGCCCCCGTGCAGTACACTCAGTAAATATTTATATGTTGTAATTGTTTAATCCAATACAAAAATGTATCGCGGAGGAATACCTAAAATATGAACTCTATGTTTAGTATATTTACAGAGATATTTCAGTAATTACAAACCGTGTCCGCTTAGTTGACAGCACCCGCTAGTGAAGGTTAAATCACAAACGTGCTGGTTTGTCAAACGGAAAGATAGAGACTAGGCCTCCAGGAATCTAATAATTCCTGGTTGGTATTTAAAAGAATGTTGGCATTATCGTCGTATAAATTTAAAGGTGTAATGTTTCTATCTGCCTTGCAAATTATTTTGTGCATTTCTGAACTATTAGCTTTCCTATGGAAAAAAGTTCTTAGCATTTCTACCTGATTGTATTTCAAAGAAGTTATTTTGACTTTACCTCTACCTCCTAAATTTCTAGGTAAATTAATTCGTTCTATAGCTGAATTTGGATGATGGCATTTAAACTTTGTTAACGTAGTTCTAATTAATCGTTCTAAGCTATCTAAATCTGTATTGGACCATTTAATTATGCCAAATGAGTACGTTAATAAAGTTATTGCCCAAGTATTTATTGCCTTTACTAAATTTTTAGCAGATAGATTGCATTTTAAAATTTTTCTGACTCTACTTTGAAATTTAATCCTAATATCATTTTTAATACTAGTATGATCTAATTTATTCGATTGCGGGTATCCTAAATATTTATAAACCTCATCCCCTTTCATACTTTTAATTTTGAAATTTCTAAATATACCCTCGTCTCCGTCTACAATTTTGTCTTTCTCTATATGGATCGTTCTACATTTATCTAAACCAAAAGTCATTTTAATATCATCTGAAAAATTTTTAACTACCTTAATCATTTTCTCTAAATTTGGTTCAGAATTCGAATATAATTTTATATCATCCATAAATAATAAATGCGAAATTATACTACTTTCTCTCGTATTACCTTTAATTTTTATTCCAAACTTGCTTTTAATTAACATTTTAGATAGAGGATTCAATGCTAAGCAAAACCATAAAGGACTCAATGAATCACCTTGAAAAATCCCTCTTTTTATTGAAATGCCCGGTACTACTATTTTCTGACCTTTTAAATTGACAAATAAATCTATATTCCAAAAGGTCATAATATTTTCCAAAAAGCTTATAATAATCGGGTTAATTTTATAATTATTATTATTATCAATTCGGGAGGCGGGAATGGGTATCGCCGCCCCGGGAACCTTTATTGGATAACCAACTCCTCTGCCATAGGTCACCCCAAGTGATTCGCTACGTTTGGTGATTTAGTAGGGGTGCCTGGGCTCATGGGGTGAGGTTTATGTAGGTCTTGGAGGCGGATGACCAGGACACACTGAACCCAAGATTCCTACCCACCCCTTAAACCCTTTTCCGTCCCAGAATTCTCCTCAATTTCCTTTCCTTAAAAAAAACCTCCACACAGTATCCCCAAAGATGACATTGGCCCTGAGGGAGATAATTTTCCTATGGGCCTCCTGTGTGGAGCTCATTTAAAAAAAATTGTTTCAACAATGCTTTGTACTTATTTATAAGTTATATAAGTTTCTAACTGATGCGGTGTGAATAAATTTATCAACACAACACTTGGTTATCTAGGTTGGGTAACCATCCAATAGATGGCGTTGTGTTTCGTTAGCCACAACAACGCGTGGCCGGGTCAGCTATAATATAAAAACGTCCACTGAGCCGCCCCAAAGACAGTTGGGCTAGGCAACTCCAGAAACTGTGTGAGGAGAGAATGGGACTGCCATGGACGAAGGCCGCACAATCACCTCAAGATAGGGACGTATGGAGGCGCCTTGTCAACGCTGACCCACTGGTCCCCGACCTGAAGGGGAAGAAGACAATGATGATGAATATATTTAAACAAATATAAATCTTTTTTCCACTTACTTAATTTGTGACCGTAACCGGTTTCAGCCTGTTAAGGCCATCTTCAGACTAGTACAATTGTTTTGTAAACTACGGTTTAAATACATATATCAAATATGGGGGAGAGGGGTTGTTTACAAGGATTTTATTCAAATATGTGGGTTTTCCTGTATTTGCTGGTACGACGTCGTTAACAATTGATTTGTACCAGTCTAAAGATGACCGGTTACGGTCACAAATAAATTAAGTGGAAAAAAGTTTTATGTTTGTTTTAATACTATCATTATAATTTTGTATTACTTAAACAGGATCTCTTTCTGCTTTGTTATTTACACATGTTCTTATCTTCTATTTCCTATCGTTTGATCTTTATTACTTAAGCAATTCTAATTTCTCATGTTAAATTTTATGCTTAATAATATACACTATATTATGTAAAAGCTGAAAGGCTTCAATGATACAAATAATTAAACGTAGGGTGGAACGTCATAAAAATCTGTGTTTGACTAAAGTCTGTTGTTTCGTATATTTTATCAATATACGAAAATTCTACAGTCCTGCAGAACTTAAAATAAGTTTTGCACCTCGTTCACCTCAAGTACTCATTCATTTGGTGTACTTTATTATCACATTTTGCCAATTATGCAACACATTCAATTTTGAAAACCCAGGCGAAGATTGTAGAAAAACGTTGTAGAAAAAGACGCCTGGCTTTGAAATCTATGTGCTTAGGGCCTAAGCGCCCCGATGAATAAGGAATAGAATTTGGTTATTTTACACCCAAATAAACAAAATAACAAATCCAAAAATCGTGATAATGATTGCTTTATACTCGTCAATATAAATTGCTGCAGATTTTGATGACAAAAGCAAATATTAAACCACCAAATCACTAATAATTGATTGGTATTCACTTAAACACAATCCAGGCTTAACTACTAGACTTTGTGGACTTAAGATATGACTCGAAATCTAATTTGGCCTAGGCTGAATAATCCTAGGCAAATTGGGTTAGATGTCTCAATTAATTAAAGTCTGACATGTGTCGGTACCTATGTATGCAGCTCATGCCCAGTATCGCCAGTTAATTCGGCTATCAGTTGCAATTAGTTGCAATTAAACGTAATGTATTTGTAAAAATAATTTCACATGTCACGCATCAAGTATTTAGAGAGATAGATGGTGAAATAGTGAAAAGTTACAACAGTGTTTGAGTTTAAACAGCTGTTATATTCTTGTTTGTGTAAACTATTTTTTTATAGACTTGAATCCCTATTAAACGTTTTCGCACGTTTGAAATTATCGTATTGTGTGAGGAAATTGGTTGTTTTAGGATTCAAAGTATACATTTCATTTCACAGAATTATTTGAACAATTCATAGAATTTCAAAATTGACGTTCAAATTCTGTTAGTATTTCATCATGGGATGGTTGCTTTATAATAAGTACCGTTTTTATTAGAGATATCTGTGCTGCAGTGATCTGATCTACACAAGCGGGACCTCCCAACATTTTTCTTTTCTATCTTCTTCTCCTCCACACTTACTTAATTCTCAGAACATATCAAATTAGGGATGCATTGGTCCGAAATAAAATATTCCAAAAAAATAGAATAGATATTCTATTTTTTTGGAATATTAATATTAATATTAAACACATTCTATGTAGATACATAGAATGTGTTTGTAAAAATGGAGAGAAAAGAGAATAACAGAAAGATTTTCATTAATTTATTATAAGTGACCAGGGACTACAAAATTTCGCGTCATTTTTCGGGAAAAATCGCTATGTTTTGACGAATTTGCATTATTCTTCCGTGGAATTTTTTGAAAAAGCAGTTATTATAACAAAAATGTTTGCTTTTGCAACAAAAGTGATTGCGTTTTACAACACAAGTGGTTGAATTTTACAACAAAGTGGTTGCAATTATTTTACAATAAAAGTGATTGCATTTTACAAGACAAGTGGTTGAATTTCACAACAAAGTGGTTGCATTTTACAATAAAAGTGATTGCATTTTACAGCAAAAGTGGTTGTTTTGCAACAAAAGTGATTGCATTTTATGACGAAAGTGGTTGCTTTTACAACAAAAGTTGCACTACGCAACAGAAACGGTTGCTTTTACAACAAAAGTGGTTGTTTTTACTACAAAAGTGGTTGCACTTTACAACAAAAGTTTTTTTGTTGTAAAGTGATTTTGTTGTAAATTCAATCACTTTTGCAACAAAAGTGATTGAATTTTACAAAAAAAAAGTGATTGCTTTTACAACAAAAGTGATGTCAGAGTTACAAAAAAGTGGCGGAGTTACCTTTGTTAGCTGCGTTCCATTGTATAATAATTAAATCACAAAATCATGAACAAATAAACCTTTAGAATGTGTAGCTAACATTACTTTCTTATTTTAAAATACTTTCTAGAAAATCGCAATATTTTCCCCAAAAAACGCGAATCTCCAGAAATGAAAAATTCGCTTTTATCGCGTTTTATCTCAAAACGAGAAATTTTCAGGTCTCTTTGGAATGACTTATCTTAACAAAAGTCTGCGTTCTCAAGAATCCAAATTCCTTTAGAGGCATGATGTTAAAAAATATATATCTTTGTTACGCTGCCTTCTGTCTCACGTGCCTTTTACTAACTCCGGTGGTCATTATAATTGGGGTAAATAGAAAGCCATACCTATTCGCCTTTAACTTTCAGTATCTGCAGGGCGGTCGCGTGTCGCGTTTTAGGGAACTAATGGCCCTTTTCACTACCGGGAAACCACAAAATGCAAAACCATTACCAAGCCGTAAAAACTATAATAACGTCCCTTCTGAATATCATCGATCAATCGGAAAAAAGTTAATAAGATTAAACTATTTTGCAAAAAAAATGTATTAAAAGTGTATCTTTTTTACTTTTTAAAATAACATACAAAGTAACTAAGAATCGTGTCTCTTATCAGGCACAAGAGCTCCTCTTCTATGATAAGTTATACTTGACCAATAAATATAATATTTCGTAAAACATTTATGTTTTACTTGTGCCTGATAAGGGAGCCACGATTCTTACATACTTTGTATGTTGTGATACGTTATATTAAATAGTAAAAAATATATACTTTATATTATTTAATTTATTTCTTAGTCTTCTAATAAAATTAACTTTCTTTGATACCTTCTCTAGCACATATTCAAAATTTGGCGTGAAAGTTGGTTTTGAATCGAGTATTACACACAGGTATTTGATTTCATTTACCTTTTCAATTTTTTCATCTTTAATTGTCAAATTTAACTATGCGCTAAGCGTTTTATTGCCTATTTCCATATATTTTGTTTTATTTACGTTCAGTTTCAACTTATTTAATTTCAGCTGTTGGGGTACGCTACAATGCTGAAGGATGTACTGAATCGTGTCGCGTGACGTCACGAGATAACATTGGATAGGTAAGTTTTGCCAAAGGTCACTTTGAAAATTCATAAGTTAAACAGGATGATAAGGGACGTACTTGACTTACTTTGACCAGAGATTCCTGACATTAATTGGAGTAAAAAATTTTAAAATAAAATTTTGGTCTCTAGTGACCTTTTTAGTCTTTTCAAACTCGAAATAAAATACAATTCTTCCTCATCTGGTTACTTTGCCAAGTAACCTCCCAACCCGACCCTACCTGTCCAAAATCTACTGATTCTTTTAATTTTTTCAGATAAAAAAAAAAAAAACATAAAAAATATCACCGAAGACTAAAATTTCATTAACATTTTTTTCTCCATATATAATCACTGCAATGAAATCAAGTACATTCGTTAATAACCCTTAAACAAAACAATTCTCTCTAAATTTAAAAAAAAGACAACCTCCAAAAGACAATTTTGTTCCCGTGGGTAAAAATATTGTCTGTGTAAGTTATAACAGGGTACCTACATATATTTAAAAAGTCTAAGATGTTAGGACTACCCTATGTCTAAACCCATTCTAACGCTGTGCATCAATTAACAACGGCATATGCCGCTCGCGTGGGTCTGTTAATTAAAAAACAAAACTCCCCCACATATCTGAAGGGGTTCCTAATTCAAATGTTTAGATTCCGGAGTTACCATATCGCGAATTCATTATCGTATGGCGATTATAATTAATACGAAAGCTGCCAGTCGATAAGAAACATTTATGACGGGGCATTTTTGAAATGGTTTTTATAGATAAGTGAATGGTAGCGTTTATCAAACATGATTTTAAAGTTATCAGATTGAATTTTAATTTTGGCGGTTGATTAAATTAGGCCAATGAATAAGAGAATTCAGTTGTTAGCGATTATTGCTTAACTTAAAAAAAATTATTACCGCACAACAGTCCCAATAGTTCGGACTAGGGGCGCGGACGTCCTGCCTCGCTATGGTTTGCACACACATTCTTGCTGGTACTGCCATACGACGAGAGAGAGAACCCTCCCGATTGTAGTCACTTTTTTTATCTAACCATGTTTGTCTTTTCTTCTTTCCCTTTCTTGCAGGTGTTTGCATAATACGCAATATACAATTCCTCTACGATCTGATGTCCTTCGTCTTGCTTTTTATCATTTTTCCATGCCAATAAATGTTTTACTAATACCATTGTATCAAGTTTCTTATGTAATTACTTGCATACTGCTTACTAACAACGTATGCAGAGACATTGGAGGTCTAGATTTGTTCTAAACTAAACATAGCTTAGTTCTTTAAGGCCCCGTACCCGAGCACGAAAAGAAGAAGATGGAGAGATATGTAATTACGAATGTAGGAGAGAGCGCGCTAATATTTCAAACGATAAAAGTGAAGCGAAAATTGTGAAAATGTTTAATAAAACACGACTCGTTTAGAGTAGAGCAAAAATGACGTATGGGTTGTCTAAAACAACGTTCAAAGAAACAGTGTGAATTTTTTCATACATATAACATGTTAAATAATAGAAACAGGCTTGAAAATAAAAATTTTCGGAGCATACTTTGCGATTTTTTTCTATCGAGGGAATTTCATATAATTTGCGTTTCGGCGTGAGGATTGTATAGATATTATCTTAAAAAATAATATAAATTTTTTTAAGAGCTTAAAAACTTCAAAATGTTCAAGGGAGATATGCAAGAAATCGGTAGAAATTCGGATAGCGGCGGCTTAAGATCAAGAGCATTACTTGTTCTTACAAAGGTGTTTGCCCTTGTCGATCACCCATTTAATTAATTTTATAAATTAATATATAAATTTGCTACATTTTTTCAAATTTCAATTAAGGAAAATTATTCAATTTGTCCCGATAAACGTCATAATTTCAATAACGATTCCTTTTTAAACATTCTTCGTTGTTTTAATCTTACTAATATTATAAACGCGAAAATTTTTATGGATGTATGTGTGCTTGTTACACTTTCACGCAAAAACTACTGAATGGATTTTAAACTTTACAATAACATAGCTCATACATCAGAATAACATAAGGGCTATATGTAATGGTAAGCTCTAGCGTTATGATATTCGTATAAATGAAAATGTGTGTATTTCATATATTTTAGCGGCAGGAAGAAAAGTCAGGGGAAAGTGGGGTTCGCGGAGAGAAAAGAGACAAGGGAGGGGGAAGGCGGGAAAGGTGGAAGGGAACGGGGAGGCACAGGAAAGGAAATGCAAGGAGAATCAATTTATTTCTTTAAATGTCGTTGCAACGCATGCCGGGGACCAGCTATAAGTGATAAGTGCTAAGTGCAAGCGCTACAGTAATTTCCTCCATGCGAGCGAAGCCGCGGGTAAAAGCTAGTATTTAATAAATGTGAATAAGAAAGTCCAAATTAACACGGCGATATCACATTTTAAAAAAAATGTTCTCTGAACTATTCAAACGACTGTCATTTTGAAACGGAAAAGGAATGTACAAACTACAAGCCAAATCCTTTTAATATTGTACCGCTCATCATAAGAATTTTGATTTTGCTTTCTTCAACATGTTCATCGAAGAAGATATTATTATAATATACTAGCTGGGTTACCCGGCTTCGCTCAGGACAACATTCGAGAGTGTTCTGGAATGTTCCACAATTTATTTTATTTATTTATAGCGGACCCGACAGACGTTGTCCTGTACACAACTGTCGGGACAAACTAAAATTAAAATAGAATAATATTGAATATTCGATACTGCGATGGTAGCGCAGTCTGCCGGATCCAATGTAAAACATTCCAAAATCAACAACTCCTTAGAAATAAAAATTTTATTAAAAGAACATTTTCCAGTGGACCAAATTGTGAATCTAAACCATTCTCAAATCCCCTTGAACCCACACAAAAAAAATTCATCAAAATCGGTCCAGCCGTTTAGGAGGAGTTCAATGACATACACACGTACACAAGAAATATATATATATTAAGAGTATTAAAATATATTCCAGGATTAAATTATAGCATTTCCAATAACACTGTTCCCAATTATCCTCTGCGTGCGTACTCTATCTAAATTTCTCTGTATTAATGTGGTAATCTCAAGTGTAATAGTCAATGTAAACAGTATTCATCTCAAGTGACCTTCAGGTAAGTATGATCCTTTATATTATCTGTCAGTACCTACAGAGTATACATATACGTTTTTTTTATATATTAGTTCCACACAGGAGGCCCTGAGGAAAAATTCCATATCTTCTTTAGGAATTCAATTCATTTTTATTCTTTTAAAAACATTACAAAATTTTACATTTAATTCGTTTTAATACATTTGTAACAGTGGTAGATACAAACTATACAAGCATTAATAGAGAATGCTGTATGGAGGGTCTTTGTAGGGAAAAGGAGAGGAAGTTCTAAGAAGGAAAAGGACAATATGTCCAGATGTGTAAACAATCTCTCTCACTGCGGTGCAAGGCGGATGGGTCGAGAGACCAAAAAATTTTTTTTTTTTTTTTGGATTTCGTAGGATTCGATCCTTGGTCCGATAAATGTCTGGCCGCTGAGGTTCATCCGGCGCTTTATACCACTACACCAAAGGAGACTTGCGTGGGACTGTGGATTTAACGCATGAATTAAAGACATATTTTATTGCTATCTCATTCTCTATCTGGCTTAATCCTATGATATATGTGTTTCCGTTTTACCGAGTTTCAAATCACAACGGTACTTAACAAGTTTTGCTTAAAAAAATAAGTGCCTTTTGAGCGTGTTTCGTGATCCAATTATGACTCCTTGGATTCAAACGATCCGTAGACGCATTGACCGCCAAGACCTAGACAAACCTCACCCCATGAACCCGAGCACCCCTGCTAAATAACTAGCGTTGGTTATCTAATAAAGGTTACCAATTTCTCTGTGATTGACCCTCAGAAATCATCGATAATTTCAGAAATATATCAATAACATCAGTCATGAATAAAGTTCAGTTCACAATCTTCTTTTCTCGTGGTCTTCTATCCTATTTGTATGGAAGCTTTCTCACCCTGGAAGTGTTAACAAAAAACAACAATAACACATCATCTACCAAATAGCTAAGTGTAAAAAGCAATGGGAATCGAATTAACATTAACAAATAGGTGTCAAGTTGTCGAAATTCAGGAACGTCATTCACAAAGGAGAATTGATGCTTTGTGTTGCGTTTGACTAGTTTATGTTATTATTCGGAATTGTGTGTGTGTTTGTACTTGTGTGTAATCACGTTGTGTAGGGTGTTGGTCGCCTATTGGTTGGAAATCCAGAGTCGGGTACAGGTTATTTATTTATTACATTACGTCACTTCACTTGGATAGGGTTCTAACTTCACTTCACCTTGTTCTGAGATATGTGATGTCAAAGTTTGCAAAGACGATTTCTTGTAATCTATTTACAAATTATTTAAATAGGACGTATATTCACCCCTTTAGAACAAACCTAAATACACAAACAGAACCCTGTGCAACAAGCTAAGGCATAATAATTCATCGCACAAGGTTCTAATTACATTGCCTTAATGCAATTCCAAGCTGAGGCCACGTCCTATTTAAATATTTTCCATTAAAATACGATAAACAAAATACTTAAACTAAAATTGTTAAATAAATTACGGAAATTCGTCTTTGGAAAGTTTGAAACCTTATAAAATGATAAGGCGTAGTTAGAACCCTATCCTAATGAAGTGACGAACCATAATGCGCCTCGTATTTAAGATCAACTGTCAGATACAAACAAAATAGAGAGTGTAAGTGTAGTTAGAACCTTGTCAAATGAATTATTATTGAAAATGCTTGTTGTTAGAACTTTGTCATACATATATCTACGAAAATACAACACGGATGGTTCTGAAAATTATTTTTATAGAAATGTCATTTTTGAAAAAAATGTCAGTTAGAACCCTATCCAAATGAAGTGACGATTACTAGCTGGTTCCCGGCATGCGTTGCTATGCGATTCAAAGGAATAAATTGTTTCACCCTCATGTCCGTTCTTATGCGTCCACGTTCCTCTCCCGCGTCCCATTCCCCTCCTGTGTTCCCCTTTCACCTTCCCCGCCTTCCCACTCCGTCATCTCCCTTCCTGCGAACCCCACCTCCTTCTTTACCCTCCCCCTCCTGCCTTCCTTCCCTGCCGCTAAAATATATGAAATACACCCATTTTCAAAACACTCGTGCACCACCTGTAGTAATTTTTTTTATATAAATTTAGTAACGTCAGAGCTTAACATTATATAAAGAAACACTCTTCTGCTAAAATGCAATGTTCTGTAAAATTTTTGAGTCAATCCATCGATTACTTTCCGAGATTTGCGAATGCAAACATATTGAACCTAAATTTTTATACATATATATAGATACGCCCCTCTTTACATACCTACATATGTGATATTAAAACACATTTCCGTTGTCGGTGATGTAACGATGTTCTGCATAATGCGTGAACTTTTCATTAATTACATTTTTTTTTGTTTACAGTCAAATTCAGTTCGAAATTTTTAATTTGCGAGGCGGAAATGGGTGCCGCCGGCGCGCCCCGGAACACCCCTTTTTGGATAACACCCCTTCCGTTGGTCACCCCAAGTGGTTCGCTATGTCTGGTGACTTAGCAGGGGTGCCCGAGTTCAGGATGTTCCCGAGGTGAGGATTGTCTAGGACTTAGCGGCGGATGCGTCTGTCCACTTGTGTGGGCGATTTGGAGAGACTGGTTGAGAAGACATTTTTATCTCTCCTGCAAGGACTCCTTCAGTGGGAGGGATGGATTCAAAAGTCTATCATTCCTGGACACACTGAACCCAGATTCCTAACCACCCTTCATTTATTTTTCTTACCCGATCTTATTATTCTTCTTTTCCCAAAAAAAAATCCTCCACACCGCATCCCTAAAGATAACATTGGCCGAGAGCGAAATTATCATCCTCAGGGCCTCCTGGGTGGATCAAATGTAAAAAAAAATAGTAATATAAAGTTTCATGTTCGCAAGGGAAAATTCACTATCCATTTCACTATATACGAATAAAAAATAAACTATTAAAAATTTCAACTAATTTACCTAGATTATAACTACATCTATTATAACTATTATAACTATCTATTATAACTATCCCTCAATATTATTTCGGAAGATTCAAAAACAAATTCTTACAGATTTTAAAATCTTAAAAAAATATATCGAGCAAAAGGCAGCGGACCATCGAAAACGGAATTAATTGAATGGGAGAAAAATTTTTAAGTTGCGGCAATTAAAATTATGTACAATAAACTGGTCAGTCCGCGCCTGGCTGTCCGTACCTAGTCAGGAGGAGAAATCAAAGAGCGAGCAGGAGCTCCTGTTACAAATGGCACTTAACAATAGCTCCACATTTACTAGCGCCCTCGGGCTGTGAGACGAGGGGCGATTGAATAGTCAGACGATAATTTGTGCTATTTAAGTCAATGTGGTGCTACAAAATCGTTAGTTGATTAAATATGTATATGTTACTTTAAAAGCCCGTACCATGATAAATCTTAAGATTTACCAATTAACGGGTTTTTGAGAATTTTTGGTAATTGAGTTTTGATTGTTACTTTTTAAAGATTTTAACCAAAATAATTTTTGAATTTCACTGCAAAACGCAAAATTTTTCAGAAAAAATTCCATAAATAAAGTGTTGAATGTGCAGAAAGTCGGTTCATTCGATAGATTCCAGATTGCAATGTTTACAGGAATGCTGTCCTTGTTCTTCCGGTATTTCAATGTAAAATGTTTCAAAAAACTAGCACCATTGGGCCCTTCGACACAGGTGCGCAAAATGCCAAACGCATAACGCCCAACATACCCGTATTAACTCCTTCCTATCCGTTCAAAACCCGTATACTCCTTCCTCTCCTCCATGCAGCTTACCCTAAGATGACGTCAGTGGCGTGCACAGGGTTTTTGATCAGGGTAGGCAGTAGGAAAACCACCGATTAATTCAAATAAAAATTAAAAAAAACCTACCACAGATAACTCACTTCGTACAAGTTTTCGCTATTATCTAAGTCACATCAAATATCCAAATAATCGCTTCATTTATGCATCACGTAAATACAAATAAACGTTTTTGAACAGACAATTTGTATTTATGAAAGACAACTAGTTGAAAGAAATAGATAACAACAGATGTCGTCACTGATTGCCATTTGGTAATTTTGTTCCAGAAAGCACTGCCTAATACGAACAAAAAACCTCATAGAAGTAATTCAAAACGGCAGTTCTACTCTATGCTTTGTGCATTTCGTAAACATTGATATTATATCTTGTATGAAGTTAACTCTAAGCAGAAATAATTCCTGCTTAAGGCCGCATTTTGGTGAGGCAGTCGGAGGGCACGCGTGTAGTTTCTAGTTACAGTTTATGCCACGTTTGTAGTACGTCGTTTGATGTGGCGCTCGCGTAGTTTAGGTTGCTCAGCTTCTTCGCCCTATTTTTGAAACTGTGTATTTATTTTGAGCAATAATTTAATAAATTATAATATTATTTACATCCTTATGTTTTACAAATACGGTAGGGTAGGCAGTGCTTATGTGCCTATATGGAGTGCACACCCCTGGATGACGTAGGCCACGAGGTAAATTATTTTCCTCAGGGCTTCCTGTGTGGAGTTAATGTAAAAATTTTTAATGTTTTAATAGTTATAAGCGAAATTCAAAATTAAAGAATTGTGGCAAAGATATTTTTTTCTCAGTGCAATATTTGTAGATATTCCTTGATTTTTTTTTATTCTTGGTAGGTACCCGGTTACCCGAATGTCTTACACAGCCCGTTACATTCATCAAGGTATACGCAAATATCATTGTGTGGTAAGTAGTAAGAAATTGAACGTAGTGTCGATAAAGATATGTTTATCGATAACTTTGATTTTTTCTTGCGCCGAACTGCGTTCATATACATTTTACCAAATTGACCACGTATTGTTTTTTACAATAATTTTTTTTTCAACACAAATACAAACAAACATCTTGTTAAATTTGTCGAGTTTAAAATTTGCGGTTTATTTATTATTTAAAAAATGTTCAAATTTATTTTTAATAATAAGGCCAGATTACGGGAAGATAAGCACTAATGCAATTGATACACTTTGGACTTTTACAAAAATGACAAAGCAAGTTTAGATTAAAAATATAAATTTACAAAAAACAAACTTATTGGATGCGCCTCCCAATAAGAGCTTTATTTAATAAGAGATTTAGACTTTTTATATGTTTGAGGGGGAGGGGCATTCGAAAAGCCCATTCATATCAATGTTTGTCCAAATACACTACTTTATTCGTGATGAATTAAACTACAATAATATTACAAAGGATATTTAAAAAAAACACCTCGGGGCATAATTTCCATTCAGTGTCGGCACCAATTGCAAGATTTAAAAATGTAAAAGGAGACATAATTGTATTTTTTGTTATTTGACGCGACAGTTTAAACTAAATAGTATTAAATAATTCTGTAGTCGGGTAGGTAGTTGGTACATTTGATATGAAAAAACAACCCCATGTTTCACTGTAGTCCGGTTTGCATGTTAGCTAGACTGAAGCGTTATATATAACATATGTAAAGAAATATACTTACATATATAAAGAAATTGTCTTGAATATACACTTAGTATTTTTTCATGTTTAATGTCACTCCAGTGTTTCATTGCCCCGAGTCAGTGAGACTATGGAATACCTAATTGGGAAATATGACAAAATAGAAAGAAAATGGTAAAGTCCTCGGCGCGATTCCCAGGTTTTACGCAGTGTTTTTCAAAATCATATGTAGTCAGGATCTTTCTCTTGTTTTTAGAGTCAAGTGTGTGTCAAGTCAAGTTCATCGAGATCTATTAAAATTCTCCTTTCTTTATAAAGGCTCCTAGGATAAATATTCTCTCAGGCCATCTTTGAGGATGCTATGTGGAAGGTCTTGTAAGGGAAATTAAAGATAGGAAGTTCTGGACAGGAAAAAGGAAAGAGGGGTTGGTAAGAATCTGGGGGTCAATGTGTCTATGTGTGAATGAATCCATCCCTCCCACTGCAAGGCGACGGGTTGAGAGACTCCCGCTGGAGACGACTAGGTTAGATCTCCCTCAACCGGTTTCTCCTGATCCGACCCGACACGCAGTAGGTAGGCAAACGCCTTCACCATCAGACCCTCCGTGCTGAGCCGTGAACCGGCTAAGGGACGCGGGTGTTTGGGCACGTTGCGGCCAGACCACTTGCCCGCTCATTCTCGCCGGGACTGCCCCGCGATAGTGGGACAAACTGCCCCTGATATCTTTCTTTTTATATATTTTCTTTGGTTTTATTCATACTTACGCAAGTAAATATTTTGTTTTTTATTTCACTGTAACTAGATGCTGAACTAACAGACAAACACGTCTATGATGTGTCTTTATCTTGTTAATTACTGCAAATGTAAGTATGCATACATTTTCCTTCTTACTAACAATCATGCATGCAGGGACATTGGAGGGTCTAGATTTGTTTAAAAATAAATGTAGCTTCCTTTTTACAAAAAAATTAGAGTTCTGACGTGTGCGGCTAAGGAGGTTAAACAATCAGTTTCCTCACACAGCCGTTGGGAAAGTGGTGGGGTCCCCTCCAAGACCCTCCGTGAACTCGGGCACTTCTGCTAAATCACCAAACTTGGGTTGACCTATGGCAGGGATGTTGGCAGGGATGTGGCTTTAAGGCTTGGGAAAAGGGTATGGGTGCAGTTTTTGGAAATCTTACGTAGACGGTGACCATCCTCTTGTTTTGAATTATGTTTGCGAAATGTCATCAATCTCTGAATGAAACAGACTGTATGTAGATTTGTGTAAAAATCAAAAACATATTGCCCGCCCCCTCACAAAGGCTTTTCTTTAAATTATATTAACAAATCAAACAATTTTGAGTTAGAATTTTATTTTTAATAAATCTTTGTTACAGTAGTTGGATTTGGACAGTCCCTTGGTGTGGTCTCTGGACAGTCTGCCGTCACTTGTAAATTGAATAACTGTATGACTTCTTTGTTTCCCAATCCAAGGGATATACGCACAGAGATTTGAGATGGTTTTAGAGGCTATCGTTCAGGAGTAAAAACACTTGTGATCGCATTAATAATTCAGATGAATTTCAATTCTAAATCTGAGTTCTTGTGCTCTAAAATGTGGAATGAATTGCGAGAAATGATATCGAACATTATAATAACAAAAAAATGAAAGCTGTCACAAAGACCATAGATAAATTATAACAAAGACAAAGTTGTATAGAAAAATCAGACGAAGGTGACACAGACGTTGAATTAAGGGTAAAAGAGTATATGCATGGAAGTTAGGAAAAAATTAACTAAATTTGAAATGCTAAGTAATAATTGAAGTTAAAAAAGTTAAACACAGGACAAAACGATACTCAACAGGAATAATCTAATCATTTTTTGAGAAATTCGTTTTCATTTATTTATTTATTTAAGGAACATTAACAGTCTTAGTAATACAATTAACATAAGAGGATGATAAAAAAACAGACCAATTATTAATGCTCACAGATAGGTATTTAGAAACAAGACTAACTGAATATAAACTAGAATATTTTAAAAAATAATAAGAGTACAAATGTGAATCCAACAAATGGTAAACTAATACACAACATTAAAACAAGTGTGATTATAACTGAAATAGACTGCAAAATAGGGATTTGGGTTGGGAAGGGTAAGGGGAGGAGAGGGATAAGGGAAGTTGCCACGCAAGTAATATAAAAATATTAGATACAATTAATTCATGTGTTATTCGCACCTAGAATGTTATACAGTGAAGTTCTGTAGCGACAGTAACTAGTAGTAAATACGTCAGCACGTGTGTCTATATTTGCAAATTTGTTGTTATAGTAGTTACATGTCCTTTGTATAAATTCATTTTGATTGGAATTGGTGTTGCACGGTTGACACAATATCTCAAGTTCTACTGAACTAATTTACTTGAAAATTGGTGTGAGCATTCTCTATATTACTCTATAACAAAATTAAAAAATGACCATTTTTTTTAAATTTGGATTCACAGAAACTGGTAAAAAAATTCTTTTTAATTTCAGACAGCTGCCATTTTGCGAAAAAAATTTTTTTTTAACTTTTCCTTAGTTCGGGTCATTGCCGCATTTGTTTGAATTAAGAATTAATTTTTTTTTTTTGTTTTTAGATTACTAGGAGGATTGCAATTGTGTCAACCAGGTCGCGCCATTTTTTTGAGACCCCCCACTTCAACACCCTGTAACTTTTTGAATTTTTTCGTTAGATTTTTTTTTATGTATTCTTTAATGTTTAATAAATATTTGTTAAAATAATGGCTTAAGTATTATTGATTTTTTGTTGCACCTGAAAAAATACCTACAATTCATGCTTCTAGACTAGAATATCCCCTTAATTAAAAATTTTCATTCTTCATTGATATAAGTGAAAAACCTGGCATGTTTGGTAATTTAATACAAGTTAAAAATTTATTCCAACTTTGACATCAGTCCAAATTTTATTATTATTGAAGTTTGTTTGGTAATTAATATCAATATAGAAAAGGGTATTTTGTCTACTATATCGAATGGACGTGTGGAAATTTATTTTGTTTAGCAAATCTGGGCAGTCAACTTTTGAGTTAATAATTTTGTACAGGAGCATCTGATCAGCGACAAGCCTCCTGTTGAGTAGTTTTGTGATTCGAAAATGTTTCTCGATTTCGTCGTAAGAGTTGTATATGTTGAATGATTTAAAATTGAGGAATTTGAGAAATCGCTCCTGAACTCTTTCTAATCTGTTAACATAAACAATATAGCGCGGGTTCCAAACCTGTGAACAGTATTCCAGGTGAGGACGAACATGTGAATTGTAGAGAATCAGATAAGTCTTAGTGTTTTTGAAAAATTTGCATGTTCTCAGTACGAAACCCAGACTTTTTGTTGCTTTAGTGACAATGTTATCAAAGTGCTTTTCAAATGTAAGTAACAATAGAGTCGTGCCAACATTCCAATAATTACCCAGGTCATACTTTTGCCATTAATAAAATAAATCTATACAGTGTAGAATTTTTTTATAATTTTTGTAAATGTTATTTTTTAGTTATCAACTTTTTATTAATGATAAAAGGCACCAACGGCTTTTCGTGATTTTTTCTTGATGCAACACAGAATAAAAATATATAAAGTTTATAATTGTAATACATAAAAACACACCAACCAATTTTTAATTTGCAGATAACGTTGAAAAGTTAAAACATGATTATAATAAATGTACCTACCTACAATAAGATTTATCTTGGCGTTTTTTTTAATTGAAAACTTCTTTAGGACCGTTGTGATTTGAAACTCGATGAAAAGAAATAAAGCGACACTTAAAAAGAGGCAAACACGTACATCTACAGGACTTAGCCTGCGAGAGATTGAGATTGTTCAATCGGTGTCCTCTTTGTACGGTGCCTCGCAGCCTCCCCACTCTTGTCTACTTTAGTTTTTTGAAGGTGTCACTTCTACCGCGTGTGAATTGCACACTCTGATTTTTTCAGACATGACATTTAAAAACTACTGCACAACCGGTGTTTGTGCCAATCAATGTTCTTTTTGTTTGATTTAGTACCTACTGGAAAACTGCTTATCCCTTTAATAATAATAATAATAATTGGATGATTTATATAGCGCCGTTTTTGTGAAAAATCACCTCAAGGGCGCTGCACAAACTTACAATACATTTCTAAAATCTAGAAAAACTACAAACTAGACAAACAACTAATGGCTAAAAATTGCATCCACAGGTTCATAAGAAAATATATGTACAATGTCTCGACCAATGAACGCGATGCTTCTTAAAAATGTATACAGGTCCATACTTACCTGGGAGGTCGCTTGAAATTAACACTTATTGTCTATTAAGAAATTTAGATATAGTTCGCACGCAGAGGACATTATTGTGTACACTTGTTATATGTGTTTAATCCTGAAATATATTTTAATATTAGTATAAAATGAGTGTATTTTGGAAATCAAAAGCAACATTTTATAGTGGGCGGTACAGTAGTACAAGGATTTGATCTTCCTAAATGTGATTCGTAACGAGACAGATTGATGTGCAAAGATTCAAGTAATTAGAAAATTAATTAGAAAAGTGTAATTAAGACATATCATAGAAAATAAAAGTATGATACTCTCAGATAGGTTTATTTAAATTAAGGATATGAGAGCCGAAAAAGGTAGGTTTTTAATTTGGACCTAAATTCTGTTGGGCTTGTTATGCATCTTAGTTCCGGAGGGAGTTTATTCCAAGCCTTAGGCCCAGATACTCCAAAAGCGCGATCTCCAAACTTTGTATTTGGCTTGCGTTTAGGTTCCATTAGTCTGCCTATAGCTGATGATGTTGCTGATCTGAGGGTTGACTGCCTCGGACCAGTATTTTCCGGGACACATAGTTCAGAGATATAAGGTGGGGCCATTTCATTGATTGATTTAAACACCATCCAGCACAATTTGTACTGGATTCTTTCAGGGCACTTGAGCCAATGAAGGTTACGAAGGTGTTCTGAAATGTGTGAATATTTAGAGACTCCGGTTATGAGCCGTGCCGCTGCGTTAAAAACGGATTGACGGATAAACTTTGTCCAGTTCCTTTACCCAAGTGCCTGCTCAGTTCCTTTATCCAAGTACCTACCCATCCCACGCCAAGACAAAACTAAATAAAATGTTCGATTTCCGCATTCCGAGTGTTTACGTATATATGTGTACAAGTGAACTATTATAAAGACAAGGGAGAATTAAAAGGACCACAGAACCAGCGGCAAATGTATAGTGAACTCGGTAAGTTTTGGCAATACCCATCCTTTTCCTTTGAGTAGTTTTTCAGTAATTGTTTTTAGAATCGCACCGCACCCGCCTGCGAACGAATTGATTTGCGCAACCAACCGGGTTGTAACTAATATTAAGCAATCATCACAGATTATTTTCTGGCTCTATGTTATATGAAGCTACCTTTAAAAGGCAAGCTCTATTAATGTTTGTATAGTTTGTATGCCTCCGTGTTCAATACAATACTCTTATAAATGTATTTAAAAAAAAAATTAAAATGTAAAATTTTGTAATGTTTTTGAAATAATAAAATGGAATTGAATTGAATTGAACTAAATTGAATTGAATTGAATTGAATTAAATTGAATTGAATTAAATTGAATTGAATTAAATAAAATTTAATTGAATTTTAGGTCTCATAGAAATCTGTGTGTCTCCCTTACTATTATAGTGAAAAGTATGATCTATACCAGGGGTGGCCAACTTGATTAGGCCCAAGATCTACTGTTCACTGACAAAACGCCGTGCGATCTACCCTTTTACCGCCACCAAATTTATGTTCTTCAACCACAGATTTTCACGCGCCGGGGGGGGGGCTACTACCTCAGAACATACAAATGGTTTTTCTCTGATTTTGTCGGCACATACATAGTCTGCAAATAGGATTTGAAATGAAAATGGATTTTCTTTGATTCCGGCAGCATATACATAGTCAGCATCTAGAATTTTATAATTGCACTTTGAATAAGAGAAGGTTTTATTTCGAAATGTGTCAGCAAATAATTCCACAACTGGAATTAAACATTTGAACACAAAACTGGTTTTAAATTAATAGTGAATCTGCTTGCGAGTCCGTAGCTTAAATATTCTCATAAACGGCGTATGGTTTTCCTACGAATTACGAATTTTAAAGAATGGTTTGAAAAAAAAAACTTTAACTCACTCGAAATACTGGAACGGTTTTTTTCGAACTGCGTCAGCAGATTTAATCCGCTACTGGAATTTTGACAGATCACTCATAATCCGCTACTGGAATTTTGACAGAACATGAAACTGGTTTTAACCTAAGAGTTTATCTGCACGCGAGTCTCTAGCTTTAATTGATACTACACCCAGAACACGAAAATGGTTTTCCTCCTATTTTTGTACTTGGAATACAAGGATGGTTTGATGATCCATCGGATCACAAATGATGAACCATGAAACTTTCTAAGAATTGTCAAAGCATTACCCACGGACCCCTCTCAATCATTCTTACTGAATATTAGTCATAAACAATCCAAGCGCAAAACAAAATAGGGGAATTCTTGCAATTCACTACAGACGGTGCTGCCAGTCGCTACAGTGATCAAGATGACATTATTATACATTTATTAAAGGAAAAGGGATTCCCCGGTTCCGTCACAGAATAAGTAATGAAAAATTCCGTGCTCATTTCAATTGGTCCGAATTTTAAAAATGCCCCCCCCCCCTCCACCCAATATTTCTATAATAATGTGCAATTAAATTTCTTACAGATGATGGTACCCACTAAGCAGAAGGCGTCTAGTATATGTAGTATGTAAATGTAAATATGTAGGGTTACCACAGAGTTGATATTACATTGTATTGTTGCATTGCGAAATATATCGCAGCGCAGAGTAATTATTTTGTTTTGCAATGTCATGCGGTTTATTTGAAATGTATCTGCAATTTTATTTTTTGCCATAAATATCACTATGATGAATGGAATTATTAAACGAATAACTGATGAATTCCACCAACTTCACAATTTTATTGAAATAACTAAAGCTATTTTAGAAGTCTGAAACCAATATCTTAATTTCTGCTGTATACTTGTCGGGAATGAAATTGTAGGTTAATTTTTTCCCATATGATCCTTGCTATTTAAATATTGTTGATTTTTTTTCTTTTCAATGTCGACTAAGCTGTTTGACTTTGGAATGCTGCAATAGAATCATTTCTTTTAATGTTTTATTCTTGCCTTTTAATTCCAGATTTAATGTGCTCAGTTTTCCGATAAAATCTGCTAAAAATGCTGAATCACTTTGCCAGTCTTAATCACGCAGTTACTGATAATCATCACCCCTCTCTTCAAAAGAAATTTTGTTCTTCCGTGAATATATCAGGCCACAAGTTTTTCCTGAAAATGATACGTGCAGCTCTTGTGCGGGTTCTTGTCCGGCTACAGGTCCGAGTTCTTGTGCAGATCCGGGTTCTCTTAGGTTCGAGTCCTTGGCCGGACCCGGGCGTCCGATTGACTGGCCTAATAGCCGCGATCGACCGGTTGGCCATCCCTGATCTATACGGTGTTGGAAAGAAAAAACAACACGTTTTATGTTCAAATCTAAAAGTTAACCCACAATAATTAGAATGGTCACTTTTATGACACCAAAGATTCGGACCGCATTAAAAAAAAAATTATGAAACTTTTTGAATTTTTTAACATGAAACGACAAAAAAGTGAGGT
This sequence comes from Glyphotaelius pellucidus, assembly GCA_936435175.1. Lineage (NCBI taxonomy): Eukaryota > Metazoa > Arthropoda > Insecta > Trichoptera > Limnephilidae > Glyphotaelius > Glyphotaelius pellucidus. Next base: position 23,388,952 of record OW386558.1, on the reverse strand, counting down.
GACATAACGTTTATAATTTATTTGTCTAATAAATAAAATCACCTTTCAAAAATAGTTTTTAGTTTTCGGATATATTTTATTGTAAGGCGGAAATATTTTCATCTTGAAAATTCAAATCAATCAAATTTTGAAGAAATAAGACGAAACCGGATAGTAACAACCAGTATTAAAACAAAGTAATAATTGAAAAAAGTTTTGTTTTTCAATTTTTTCGCACGTGTGTTTCTTGTGAAAAAAATTAAACACTCAGACCACTGGTACAGAAATTTCATAAACACAAATTTACATCCAAAGTGTTTGAATGCATTACAAATAATAATTACCAAATATAATGCACTTCCCGAGCGTGGAAAATTACTTACAATAATAATTCACCTCTCCAACATTTTGCCTTACAAAGAAGCTCACAGAGGGCTTTAATTAAAGCTATTACCACTCTGAACCTGATTCGCGATGTGAAATGAGGTTTTACGATACTTGCATATCACGTGGGCGAGCGAACACTTTTACAAAGAAAAACTGGGGGGGAGCGTTGTGGCCACCACACGACTTTCTAATTTTCGTCCATTTGATTAGTTATAAATCTCCGATAATTTGAGTTGAGTACGCAGTTGTATGTAAAATTATATCCTCTATCTGGTACAATACTCAGATTTCTCATAAACACCACCAAATCAATTATAATGCGGAAATACTTGTAATGAATTCAATAAAATGTTGATGTTTTCTAGGTCACTAGAGGGATGTTTTGATGTCTTCCAGTGTTATTTTGTAGCATATTTAGTACGTAAAACACAGACACTTGTAAATAACATTTGATTTTATTTATTTATTTATTAAAAGAAGTTTATACAATGAACAAAAAATTGTGTTAATTCATCCGCCATGCTAGGGATGTCCCTGTGTTATGGCGGATGAAGTTTACAGATTGTGTAGGTACAGTGTACAGCTATTAACTTATGCAATTCATTTAAGTAGTTTAAGTAACATATTTAGTAACAAATTAAGTTAGTAATTTAATTAACACATTAAATTAATTTATGTTACAAGTTGTATCAATTATATTACAATTCAATTAAAATAGCAAATTTTTACTCATCATCGTTATGGTGCGATTTATGGTGAGCATTCGAATATTGCTTTCTTCATTATCTCAAAAATGGACAAAACATCCTCCGACACATTAGTCTATGGACAAAACGTCTTCCGACACAATATCCTACAGACAAAACATCCTCCAACACAATATCCTACGGACAAAACATCCTCCGACACAATATCTTACGGACAAAACATCCTTCGACACAATATGCTAAGGAAAAAACATCCTCCGACACAATATCCTAAGGACAAAACATCATCCGACACAATGTCCTAAGGACAAAACATCCCCCGACACAATATCCAACGGACAAAACATCCTTCGACAAAATATGCTAAGGACAAAACATCCTCCGACACAATATCCAACGGACGAAATCCTCCTACAAAACATCCCCCAACAAAATATCTACTAAAACCTAACCTAACCTAACAAAAAAATGAGACAAAAATAGATAAGTTTTTAGATTTTCACGGCCAAAACTATTTTCGTTATTTGTTTTTGGGGTGTTATGCCGTGTTGCGCTACCTCCTTCTTTAGCCAACGTTTCGGACACTGCAACGCTGTCCGAAACGTTGGCTAAAGAAGGAGGTAGCGCAACACGGCATAACACCCCAAAAACAAATAACGAAAAAAGGGACAAAAATAATACATAAAACCGGCGAAGACAATAAATTATTTTTCAAAAATATTAAAACGGTGCAAAAATATTACAGACATCCTGTGAAGACAATAAATTATTGTTAAAAAATAGTTAAATTTAAAAAAAGGTTAGGTTAAGTTTGGTTAGGTTAGGTTTTAGCAAATATTTTGTTGGAGGATGTTTTGGAGGATATTATATCTTTGGGATTTTATGTCGGAGTATAAATATTGTGTCGGGGATATTTTGTCGCTGGATGAAAACGCGCGATACCACTGCGGACACCGGCGTACCAGACGTCAGTGGTACTTCAGCGCATTGGTGACCTTCCTCAACTTCTTCTGCCTTCCACTTTGCCAGTGACTATGATTTTCTCCAAGTTGGAATTTTCAGTTTGGCAAGCAACGTGTCTAAAGTATCTTAATATAGGTTGTGAGCAGATAGTTGAAAGTCTATTGTGCGTACCTAGCTCTTCCAGAACGGACACATTTGTGCGTGAGGCTTTCAATGGAATCTTAAACATTTTCTCTAGCACCATTATAGATGTGAATTATTACTTTCCTAATGAACTTCAAAATAAATAGAAAGCCAAAATGTAAAAAAAAAGGAATCACACAGAGAGCGGGCATCGCGCATCAGTGCGGTACGTAAAAACTTCTCGTCCACCGTTCCTGAGCCGCGAGGCCCTAATACGCCTTTTCCATGGGGGGATAAAAACAAAATTAAAATGATAAAAGTGCACACAGAACCCACCCCGCGCCGAAAATACCAAAAAAACGAAAAAGACCGAAAAAGGGTGAAAAAAGAAACCCCTCCCCCCACCAGCCACCACCAGGCCGCGCCACTGGCGAGAGAAAACGAGATGGATGTACGGAATGAACCACTTGCATACTGATTTTTTTTTCAGTCCATTATGAATTTGTAAGTCATTTTACAGTATTATTTAAAATTTTGAAATCGGCACCTATTTTCAGAAAATACAGAATTTTTTTGTATATTATGTTTTTATAGGACCCACCAAAAAAGCTAGTCTTGGTTCTAGTTTGAAAGTGTATTGAATTATACGAAATAATAGTTACTTGACCATTTTTTAAACAAAAACACAATTTGAGAGGAACATAAACGTTAGAAATATTTCGATTCTCATGCCTTCAAAATTTAAAATCTAGCGTCTAATTTGCACGAGGCAAGTAGGCGAAAAAGTGTTTTTTATTTATTTTACCCAGTGGCGACGTGTTACGGATTTTTTTGTTTTTATTTTAAAAAATACGAAGCAAAGTGACAACTACATTTTTTACTTATCTCCATGCTCAAGAATCGCTGATTAAAATCCTTCGGGTACGTGCTGTTGCACCCTGTATAACATCCTACGGAGTGAGTGGGATTTACGAACTCTACTGGTGGTTTTTGACATTTGCGAAGCCGGTGACAGCACTGACAGCTTACCAGGGTTGCCAATTTGCGGGGAATTCCCCAACTTGTGGGGAAAACGCGGGTAATTTGTTATTTTGTACTTCCCAATTTTGAGAAAATGAACATTTATTGCGGGTATTTTATACGCATTGGCAACCCTGCAGCTTACAACCAGTCCGTAGAAAAAGCAATTGCAAGCCAAATCTGACAGGCGATTACATATAGAATCGGTTCCGTATCCACAAGAGACACAGCTTTTCTGGTATAAGACCATTGAAAAGTTGCTTGAAATGGCTTTAGCCGTGTTTGGTGACCAGATATGAATAGCCCGGTAATTCTCCACCTTTCTCTTCCCCGTCTCCTTCCACTCCGTACTTACCTTCAACTTCACAACATACCCCAATTGAGGATGCGTGGTCTCACTGGCTCCAGGCGGTTGGGAGCAGCTGAGGCTCTTGTGCGGTATTTATATTAAAAAAAATATATAAAAAAACATTCCGGATTTTGTTTTATTCAGCTGTGCATGTAATGCATTGTTTTATTAGTAGCATTTCCGTATTCTCAGTAGAAAAATCCTTTCACACAATTTTTTCAAAGCCAATTAAAAATGCACGCATGTGGCTCATTAGGTATGACGCGGGAAAGAAACGGCAACACGCAGCGCGACCATCCAAAAGAGACAAAGTAAAAAATATTAACATGCCGAATCCTCTCTCATCGGTCATACGGCAAAAAGAAGTGAAATAAAACTGGACCCCGCTTTTATGCCATTCGAGTACGCTACTGCATTCGAACGGTATTCCGGCAAAATGTCTAAGTATTAATTTTTTTATAACCGTTATTAACGTAAATTGCAACGCATATTCATACATAAACATATATCTTCACAAATCTACCCCGATGATGGACACTGTAACGCTGTCCGAAACGTTAGCTAAAAAAGGAGGTAGCACAATATGGCACTAAACCCCAAAAATAAATCACGATAATATCTACTTTTGGCAATGAAAATATAAAATCGTGGAGTTTTGAAGTGAAACTTCTATATCCTCGTTGTGATTTGAAATTCGGATGAAACGGAAATGACGCATGCAGGACCTACGGAGCGTCAAATTGCGCTCATTGGCCGGTTTGATAATGACCTCACTTTTCAAGGATCCTATTGGTTGAGATGTGTGGGCGAAATTTCACTCCAACCCGTGTAAACTGCACTAGATTTTTTTTTTATTAAAATATATTTCTGATAAAAAAAAAATTATTTTATTTTATTGGTAGGCCCTTTATCTGTTTATTGCTTTATTTTGTAAATGACACTTAAATTCAAAGCAATTCCAAGTTCTAGAGTTCATTATACAGTGTTACAGACAGACAAACATACGAAATTAGTATTTGTAGTACAAGGGAATATACATGTAGTTTCAACATTCTTTAACAGACGTCTACCTAGTTATTTGTAGTTTCGGGGTATCTCAACATAAGTAGAACCTTAGAAGAGTGGCGACTTTCGTTGTCGTGTCTAATGCACGAACAGTTACGGAAACAGCCGATGATACATGATAGACAGATGGGCTCCCGTAGTTATCGGGTTCCCAGGCTTCAGAATAACTTAGAGCATCCAGTAGGACGGACGTCTGGTCCAATATAGTCCTAGAAGTAATAATATAGTATAATATAGAAATATTAATTGTAAACCTTGTGATCACGTAAATAAAGCATTACCGGGATTGAAGAACATGACAGTATTATGGGTAATGATACTTTGAACCACCATAACAAAACCATTAAAAAAACAACGTTCAGATTATCAAAATTAAACTAGAGTTTTTTTTAAATATAAAATTTTTATTTTACGAAATAAATATAATAAATACTATACATAAATAAGTATAATAAAAAATAATATATCTTTTCTTTAAGGTGAAGACATTGATCATTATTTGATCAAAAGCATGTCCAACAAAAATAGAAAGTTGCCGCGTGAGATCAAAACTTTGACGATATTCGTCGCGTATTTTTTTCGGTACGTCTGTCTCGACGAAGGCGCCATTGTTTTGAAACCGGTTGATACACAGTAAAAATAAATCAGTAATCTACAAATTTTACTAACATTCCAAAGTTACGCGTAGTTTATCTTAGTTGTTCAGTATAAAAATGTTACTGACATTCCAAACATAAGTCAGAAACCATTCACCTTCCGTCAGGGAGTGACTTTGTGAATAACTAAATCCGTAAAAATGTTAATAATTGTAAAGTTAAATTTTTAAGCTTTTTTTAAAGTCATTTAAATTTTTTTTTAAATCTTTTTAAATTTAAATGTTAATTCGGCGTAAGAGTCCCATCTGCTTCTAACCGTCTGGAATCGTGAGACTATGGTATCCCCAACTGGGATATGTTGTGCGGCTGAAGGTAGTGGGATAGGGAAGGATATATATATATATATAATTTATTTTTTTTACATGAGTTCCACATGGGAGGCCCTGAGGAAAATGATTTCCCTCAGGGCCTAGGTCATCTTTGGGGATGCTGTGTGGAGGGTTTTTTAATGAAAGGAGGAGAGGAGAGTTCTGGGAAGGAAAAGGGTTTAAGGGGTGGGTAGGAATCTGAGATTCAGTGAGTCCTGGTCATCTGCCTCCAATACCTAGACAAACCTCATCCCGTGAATCCGGGCACCCTGCTAAATCACCAAACGTAGCAAACCACTTCGGGTGACCATATTGGGGAAAAGGAAGGTAAGGACCTGTCTAATACCAAAAACGGCTAGCCGTTTCAAAGTCTTATCTTCTTCAAGCTTAAGTTATCTAATAAAAGGGTGACTTTTCAAGTAACTGCGATTTCTGTATCCGCTGTAATAATTAAACGGAGCCTAGGAAATTAAATTTGTGAGAAGATTTTTCATTATCCATTTATTATCTTTAATATTTTTAAAAATCATCAATCAATAGGCGGTGCTTCATTTTACCACGATCCCACGTTTGAAACGTGGCTTTAAGTAACTTTTAGTCTGAAACGGATGGTGGCAAAAATTTTGATACGCATTCACCCACACGTGTGAGTGCCCTTATCCACACACTCACACACACACAGATACCTGCAGCCTACACCCATCCAACCCCAACAGTACCGCCCACCACCCACTACCCTCGCACGTCTGTATGAAGTCTAACATCCATTCTCTGTATTCGTAAAATTAGCAGTCGGTTCAGGTGAAATAATAATAGAAGATTTGAGATAGGCATTGGTAAAAGCTCGTAAGGGTTAAGGGTATTTTGACTCGTGTCATAAAATGAAACCAGACTCACCAAATTAAATTCACCAGACAGTTTTTTTTTTCTTTTTCTTTTTTATTTTTCAATTAATATTTTTTTATTACAAATTAGTATGTAGTCAAACAAAGCTGTCACAAGACAGCTCGACTGTAGATTCACCAAATCAATATGTCGATCGCCCAGTTGATTAGTCAGACTTCTCCGAAAAATCAGAATTTGAATTGTTCAGTTATGTGCAAAAGTTTTTTTTTAATATGAATACCGCACAAGAGCCCCAACTGCTCCCGTCTGGAGCCAGTGAGACTATGGCATCCCCGATTGGGTTATGTTGTGAGGCTGAAGGTAGTGGGGAGGGGAAGGAGATGGGGAAGAGGAAGGTGGGAAGTACCTGGCTATTCAGATCTGGTCATCAAACTCGGCCAAAGCCATTTCAAGCAACTTTTCAATTCTAAATGGTGGTCTTACACCATGGCGATACTGAAAGTATCTCCCACTGGAACGTGCCGCAAATATACTGTATATTATTTTAAATGAATAAATTGTGAAATAACACAAATTAATCAAATAAAATTTATTTGCCACGCCGGGATTCGATCCCGCGACCTTCGGAATGCTAGTCGAGAGCCTTACCGCTGGACTTCGCCGGCCGTCAAAAGTGTACCCTCTATCTGATGCAATACTCAGATTACTCTTAAAATCCATCAAATCAGTTATGATGCATAAAAACTTGTGGTGAATTTGATACAATGTTATTTTTTGCTGGGTTTTCAATAGTTTTTGCGTACCAAATGTGCAACAAATATATGCCCAAAAATATTATTGAAGCTATTCAAAAATACTGAATCCTCTACTAGGCTTGTATGCATAACACTAGATCGAATAAAAATATCATTAAAAATGATATAAAAGTTACAAAACCACATTCGGACAAAGAAACTAAACATACTTTGCAACAAAACTCCATAACGTCCTTCCCTAAGATATAAAACTAATAAAAAATCTGATAAGTACGAATCAAGAATAAAAATATGGCTGAAATAGGTCAATGAGAAAACTCTAATAGAGACACTAAAAACGACAGACAAGACAAATAAACTATATTTAAATACATATTTGTAAAAAGCATTAACTTTGTGGCTCGCCATAATTTACAATAAAAACACATAAATTTGTTATAGACCACTTTTATTTTATAACACTACCGGTTTCGGAAGACCCTTCCTTCTTCAGGAGAATATTTTACAATATTCGTTACATATTTGTTACAATATTCTCCTGAAGAAGGAAGGGTCTTCCGAAACCGGTAGAGTGTTATAAAATAAAAGTGGTTTAAAACAAATTTATGTGCTGTTCTCGGCACTGAACCCCCTAGTGAGGAGGACTAAGAAATACAATATCTTTAACTAAATGCACCGTTATATTTTGTATACACAATTCTTTTATATACTCGCTAAAATAAAAATAAAATTATAAAAGGATATTTCAAAATATCATACTATTCTACCGGACCGTTTTGCCTTCCGGTGTTACAGCATAGCATATTTAATATACAAAACGTGCAAATAATATTTGATTAAATCTTCTTTACACTTTTTCCAATTTCCACAATTTCCAGTGTATTTAAATCGATGCCATTAATATTACTGGAAAAATCTCTGTCGTCCATAAATAATAATAATAATAATAATAATAGCCTTTATTCAGACAGTAAATTATATAACATTATTTATAATAAACTTTTCACTTATCATGCATCGACTCCCTGTCTGTATGTCACTAGTTGACAAAGGCCTCCTCCAACTGTCGCCATTTCTCTCTATCATTAGCTGTTCTTGTCCATGTACCACCTGCCACGGCTTTGATGTCGTCAACCCACCGTCTAAATGGTCTACCTCGTTTTCTCTTCTTGTCACTTGTGAACCAATTCATGACTAATTTTGACCATTTTTCACTTCCTCTAATTGTGTGGCCTGACCACTTCCACTTTAGCTTTTTTATTGTTTTTATGGCATCTTTTGTTCTTGTTTGCTTCTTAATGGTTGCAATTTTTATTCTATCGGACAGTCTTTTCCCCATCATACTTCTTTCCATGGAGTTTTGACATGTTTCGAGCTTCTTATTGTGAGTTTTTGTGAGTGCCCAAGTTTGGCAACCATAAGTAAGTACAGGAAGTATGCAGGTGTCAAAAAGTTTCCGTTTGATAGCTATCCTGATTTCACTGTTTTTCATTATTTCTTTCAAACCCCAATATTGTTTCCAAGCATTTCCAATACGTCTGTCTACTTCTTTTGTGGTTAAATCTAAAGGAGAAATGATTTGACCTAGGTATACGTACTCATCCACATAATCGATCAGATTGTTATTGATCTTGATAGGTTCTTGCTTCCCGTTTGTCATTGCTTTGGTCTTTTCTGTGTTCATGACTAGTCCCACCTTTCGGCTTTCTCTATCTAGTTCATTCAACATCATCTGCAGGCCTGCACTCGTCAGCGAGAGGATTATCAAATCATCCGCGAATCTTAAATGTGAAATGTTTTCACCGTTAATGGACAGCCCACATTGTTCCCAATCTAATTGACGAAAGATCTCCTCCAGGACTGCCGTAAAAAGTTTAGGTGAGAGGGGGTCGCCCTGGCGTACACCTCTTTCTATTTTGATTTCATTTCCTTCTTTATCTAGTTTAATTTTAGCTTTGCTGTTATCATAGATGTTTTTTAGAATTCTTATGTATTTGATTTCGACACCTTGATTCTTAAGTGCCTGCCAGATCTTTTCATGTTCTATTGTGTCGAAAGCTTTACTGTAGTCCACAAAGCAGCAATAAAAGGTGAAGTTGAATTCTTTACTTTTTTCGAATAATTGTTTGATAACATAAATATGGTCTAAAGTCGAGTATCCGCTTCTGAATCCTGCCTGTTCTCTTGGCTGACTTTCATCTAGAGTCTTGGTTATTCTGCCAAGTATTATTTTAGCGAAGATTTTGTAGATATTTGACGACAGGCTGATAGGTCTATAATTATTTATGTTATTTTTATCTCCTTTTTTGTGCAAAAGTTTTATAGTCGACATTGTCCATTGGTTGGGTATAATTTCACTATGTAGTACTTCATTAAAAAGGTGTTTGAGAATTGGCATTAGGTAGTCTTTATTTAGTATGAGGAACTCATTGGTAATGCCGTCTGATCCTGGAGCTTTATCTTTCTTTTGAGATTTCACAGCTTTATTTATTTCTGCAGAGATTATGTCCGGTACTTCGCTTCCTCCCGTTAGGCTTGTTGCTTGTATAGTATTTTTCCTTTCATACAGTTCGGCGAAAAAGCTAGTAGCTATAGAGATGATTTCTGGGCGACGCTTTTCATATTTGTGGTTCTTATTTATTAAATTTGGTATCCAGTTTCGTTTCTCTAATAGTTGTTTGGTTGCTTTTTTGCTGCCTCCTGTTCTTTGTATGCACTCTTCGAGTAATTGCAATCTATATCTCTGATGGTCCTTTCTCATTTGAGTTTTGATTTTGTTACTAATTTGGGCTATTTCTTTTCTTGTGGTTTTTGACTTCTTAGGGTTTGATATTAGTTCTGCTCTAGATTGTAAGAGTTCTTTAGTTTGATTTCCTATCCATTTTGTTGTCCTATTTTCACCCTCATGTTTGGTTCTTTTATTTGCGTACAGAAGTTCTTCAAACTTATTGTATTTGTTTATGAAGTTTTCTAGTTTTTCTCTTAATATTTCTGTACTTTCCAATGCTATGTTATTGATTTTCTTCACCATAAAGGGTCGGTTTTTCTTGAGTGTATGAACTTGTAATTTAGCTCTAACCATTCTGTGGTTGCTGTTAAAATTTATATTGTTTATAACTCTACAATCTTGAAACTTGTGACTTTTATTCGTTAAGATGTAGTCTATCTCGTTTTTATGGTAGCCATTCGGATGTATCCATGTCCATCTATTGTTCTTACGCTTTTTGTATAAACTATTTAGTACTTTTAAGTTGTTTTCGTAAGCCAATTGTATCAGCATTTCCCCATTTCTTGTTCTTATTCCTGAAGAATATGGACCGAGCACAATTTCCTCTCCGTCTTTTCTTTCGCCTGTTCTGGCATTAAAATCCCCCATTACTATTAAATTATTGTGCGAGTGGGTTTTTATTGCATCTGACAGTGTAGAGTAAAAGGACTCGATTTCTGATTTACTAGATTTTTCTGTTGGAGAATAGACTTGAACAATTGACCACTTTTCATTTTTAGGCGGTAGCTTTACATTAAGCATTACAATACGTTCTGAGATCCCAATAAATTCATCAATATATGGTTTTAATTCTCTGTTTATCAAAAATCCTGTTCCGTATTGGCCCGGTGTTTCTCCTTTGTAGTATAACATAAAGTCTCCATAGTCCTCTATGTTCTCTCCTAGGCGTCGTACTTCACTCAGTCCTAATATCGACCAATGTATGTTTTCTAAAGCTAAGATTAATTCCGCTAGGCTTTCCTTTGTTCTTAAAGAGAGCGTATTATATGTTGCGATGTGTATTATATTTTTGTTTTGACAGGTTTTCTTGGAAAGGGTATGTGGTTGATTATTTATAAATCTAGTTGGAGGGTAGTAGTCTTCTTCCCCCACGGTGACCGGCCGGATTGGGGTGTCTTTACAAAAAGTTGGTTTTGTTAATGTTGTGATAATATGGTTCCTGGTGTCGATGCAGCTTACATGTTTTTTGGAATATCCGATAGTGAAGCCGACTTTCCTCGTTCAACGTAGGAGAGTATGTTGGGTCTTATAATGTCTTTTCCTGGGGTTTTGGTTGAGGAATTAATTTGCCGGTGTGAGGTGGCAGTTGTCGTCTTCTTTTGATTTGAGGAGTTTGGAGAACCTGACTCTTCTCTTTTCCTTTTTTCTGGGTTGTTGTCTCTGTTTTTCTTCACTACTAATTTATCATGTTTTATGAATGCTATGTTTCCTTTTTTCTTTTCTTCTTCAACTTGTAATTGCAATTGCTTTCTTTTTTCTAACACTTCTTTAGAGTAGTCCTCCTTGATGTATATTCCTTGGGGAAGTTTGGACTTATTTCGTAGAATGATATGCTTTTTCCATAAAGTGGTGATAGAAACTATTACAGGGCGATTTTTGTTGTTGATCCGTTTCCCAATTCTGTATATATTGCTAATTTCGTTGCTCTCAAAGTATGTTCCTGATTCAATTATGGCATCTTTTATGCAATCAACAAGCTCACCTTCGGTTTTTCCTGTTTCTTCAACTCCGAAAAATACCAGATTGTTTTTCCTTTTATCATTTTTCAAGAATTTCACTTCCTGTTGTAGTTCAGATATTTTTACTTTTAGGATATTATTTTCTTCTGAAATACATCTCAGTTTCTCATCAAGCGCTTCCATTACATTTTTGGTTACAGAATTTGTTATAAGAAGAGTTTGGTTATTCAGTTTCTCATCTAACATTGTTATTAGCCATTCCATATCTTTTTTCTCCATTTTTGGGGATATTTTTATTGTTATGGCAACACAAAACTTTGTTGTGATATTGGTATCACTGATTATTGCGAACTTCACTTTAGTCTATGATTTGCACTATTTTTGGTTATGCTATAAATTTTTATTGTTGTAAATTTATCACAAAACGTTGATTTAACTGTGTTTTGTTTTGATTCTCTTTGTTTTGGTTTTTATTTTACGCTTTTGAGCAGAAAACACAGTTGATTACACTATTTTACTATTTTGAGCATAAAACACAGTTGATTACACTATTTTGCACTGAATTTCCGTAAATTAAAGCAGATATCGATGACATACGTCTTATCAGTAATCTACAAATTTTACTAACATTCCAAAGTTACGCGTAGTTTATCTTAGTTGTTCAGTATAAAAATGTTACTGACATTCCAAACATAAGTCAGAAACCATTCACCTTCCGTCAGGGAGTGACTTTGTGAATAACTAAATCCGTAAAAATGTTAATAATTGTAAAGTTAAATTTTTAAGCTTTTTTTAAAGTCATTTAAATTTTTTTTTAAATCTTTTTAAATTTAAATGTTAATTCGGCGTAAGAGTCCCATCTGCTTCTAACCGTCTGGAATCGTGAGACTATGGTATCCCCAACTGGGATATGTTGTGCGGCTGAAGGTAGTGGGATAGGGAAGGATATATATATATATATAATTTATTTTTTTTACATGAGTTCCACATGGGAGGCCCTGAGGAAAATGATTTCCCTCAGGGCCTAGGTCATCTTTGGGGATGCTGTGTGGAGGGTTTTTTAATGAAAGGAGGAGAGGAGAGTTCTGGGAAGGAAAAGGGTTTAAGGGGTGGGTAGGAATCTGAGATTCAGTGAGTCCTGGTCATCTGCCTCCAATACCTAGACAAACCTCATCCCGTGAATCCGGGCACCCTGCTAAATCACCAAACGTAGCAAACCACTTCGGGTGACCATATTGGGGAAAAGGAAGGTAAGGACCTGTCTAATACCAAAAACGGCTAGCCGTTTCAAAGTCTTATCTTCTTCAAGCTTAAGTTATCTAATAAAAGGGTGACTTTTCAAGTAACTGCGATTTCTGTATCCGCTGTAATAATTAAACGGAGCCTAGGAAATTAAATTTGTGAGAAGATTTTTCATTATCCATTTATTATCTTTAATATTTTTAAAAATCATCAATCAATAGGCGGTGCTTCATTTTACCACGATCCCACGTTTGAAACGTGGCTTTAAGTAACTTTTAGTCTGAAACGGATGGTGGCAAAAATTTTGATACGCATTCACCCACACGTGTGAGTGCCCTTATCCACACACTCACACACACACAGATACCTGCAGCCTACACCCATCCAACCCCAACAGTACCGCCCACCACCCACTACCCTCGCACGTCTGTATGAAGTCTAACATCCATTCTCTGTATTCGTAAAATTAGCAGTCGGTTCAGGTGAAATAATAATAGAAGATTTGAGATAGGCATTGGTAAAAGCTCGTAAGGGTTAAGGGTATTTTGACTCGTGTCATAAAATGAAACCAGACTCACCAAATTAAATTCACCAGACAGTTTTTTTTTTCTTTTTCTTTTTTATTTTTCAATTAATATTTTTTTATTACAAATTAGTATGTAGTCAAACAAAGCTGTCACAAGACAGCTCGACTGTAGATTCACCAAATCAATATGTCGATCGCCCAGTTGATTAGTCAGACTTCTCCGAAAAATCAGAATTTGAATTGTTCAGTTATGTGCAAAAGTTTTTTTTTAATATGAATACCGCACAAGAGCCCCAACTGCTCCCGTCTGGAGCCAGTGAGACTATGGCATCCCCGATTGGGTTATGTTGTGAGGCTGAAGGTAGTGGGGAGGGGAAGGAGATGGGGAAGAGGAAGGTGGGAAGTACCTGGCTATTCAGATCTGGTCATCAAACTCGGCCAAAGCCATTTCAAGCAACTTTTCAATTCTAAATGGTGGTCTTACACCATGGCGATACTGAAAGTATCTCCCACTGGAACGTGCCGCAAATATACTGTATATTATTTTAAATGAATAAATTGTGAAATAACACAAATTAATCAAATAAAATTTATTTGCCACGCCGGGATTCGATCCCGCGACCTTCGGAATGCTAGTCGAGAGCCTTACCGCTGGACTTCGCCGGCCGTCAAAAGTGTACCCTCTATCTGATGCAATACTCAGATTACTCTTAAAATCCATCAAATCAGTTATGATGCATAAAAACTTGTGGTGAATTTGATACAATGTTATTTTTTGCTGGGTTTTCAATAGTTTTTGCGTACCAAATGTGCAACAAATATATGCCCAAAAATATTATTGAAGCTATTCAAAAATACTGAATCCTCTACTAGGCTTGTATGCATAACACTAGATCGAATAAAAATATCATTAAAAATGATATAAAAGTTACAAAACCACATTCGGACAAAGAAACTAAACATACTTTGCAACAAAACTCCATAACGTCCTTCCCTAAGATATAAAACTAATAAAAAATCTGATAAGTACGAATCAAGAATAAAAATATGGCTGAAATAGGTCAATGAGAAAACTCTAATAGAGACACTAAAAACGACAGACAAGACAAATAAACTATATTTAAATACATATTTGTAAAAAGCATTAACTTTGTGGCTCGCCATAATTTACAATAAAAACACATAAATTTGTTATAGACCACTTTTATTTTATAACACTACCGGTTTCGGAAGACCCTTCCTTCTTCAGGAGAATATTTTACAATATTCGTTACATATTTGTTACAATATTCTCCTGAAGAAGGAAGGGTCTTCCGAAACCGGTAGAGTGTTATAAAATAAAAGTGGTTTAAAACAAATTTATGTGCTGTTCTCGGCACTGAACCCCCTAGTGAGGAGGACTAAGAAATACAATATCTTTAACTAAATGCACCGTTATATTTTGTATACACAATTCTTTTATATACTCGCTAAAATAAAAATAAAATTATAAAAGGATATTTCAAAATATCATACTATTCTACCGGACCGTTTTGCCTTCCGGTGTTACAGCATAGCATATTTAATATACAAAACGTGCAAATAATATTTGATTAAATCTTCTTTACACTTTTTCCAATTTCCACAATTTCCAGTGTATTTAAATCGATGCCATTAATATTACTGGAAAAATCTCTGTCGTCCATACCATTATTTAAATCAAAATACTGTTTTGTCTAAAATAAATGATTAGCAAACTCCGAGAAACTATCACTGTTTTTAAACACCTTGGTTGCTCCTGTATCATTTTAACAAAGTTCCTCGAAGTTTCACCTACATAGTAAAATCCAAAATCATTAAAATCACTAAAGTCTCCAATTTTTGTCATTTTTAAGTCCAAAAAACAGAATACAAAACGATAAAGGTCGCATCTCGAAATCGAACCTTTTTCTTACCAACAACACCCTTCCAATTCAGCTACGATTTTATTATTTTGTTTTCGTGTTTATTCCAGATAACGGGCAGGGTAGTGCAATCTTATGAGTTATATATATAACGTATCAAAGCATCACATCAAATCAAATCAAAGCCAAAACATCAAATCAATGCTGAAACATCAAAGCGAAGCATCATATCAAATCAAATCAAAGCAAAGCATTACGTCAAATCAAATCAAAGCAAAAACATCAAAGCAAAGCATCACATCAAATCAAATCAAAGCAAAAACATCAAAGCAAAGCATCACATCAAATCAAATCAAAGCAAAAACATCAAAGCAAAGCATCACATCAAATCAAATCAAAGCAAAAACATAAAGGCAAAGAATCACATCAAATCAAATCAAAGCAAAGCATCATATCAAATCAAATCAAAGCAAAAACATCAAAGCAAAGCATCGTATCAAATCATATCAAATCAAAAACAAAGATATTGTAACACAATACACAGAAAAGAAAAGAAAATAATACAAACAATGAAAATAAAGTACAACTTTTAGAAATCGGTGACATCAGGAATTGGTTACATCGCTTATAAATGGGACCCTGCTAGAAGGGCAGTGATGCCACCAGAAGAACGTATTCGCTCGTGACTAGTCGCGTTCTTTTGAGACCTAAAAATTTCCGGTCATGTTTATCAATAGATATTAGGACATTTGTGGTCAACAAATACACCATTAATATTAACTATCAGTTAAAAACCCTCTCCGCAGGTTTTTTCTGCTAGGCCCTGCGGGCTGCTTTTGGTTCGGCTTCGCCCAGTGAGTGTTTGTGTTTGACCATTTTATAAATCCAATTGCCACACAAGCAAAAGTGCTAGTACGTTGTGAGATCATTTTCCATTATTCGATTAACTCCTTTGAAAAATACGAGTTTCTGTGATGTTACATTGAAAACTATCTGTACCGATCACTCGGTGAAAAGTGGAAGGACACCATTATCCTGCCGAGGTTATTTGAACTTTATGCCATTCCATGTTTCCTCCAATTCCTGAGAATTTCTAACACGACCTAACAACCAAAAAAAGTATCACGATGATAGCAATCATGCCAGTCACATTGCTTTCGAAGTACGAAGATTTTAAAACCACGACATTATTTCAGAATTTCGCTGCATCCCTTAACGACATTTTTATAATCTGTGCTCCAATTTCCTGGTGAAAGACGTAATAATGCCGGCGGCACGGGTGGTCGAATTCAGATGACGTTATTGATGGGATTTCTGACCAGCACAGAAGGACTGTATCAATCATAATATATGCATACGAGTTAATTAATCAAAAGTATTATAATGGAAAAGAGAGATGTATCGATCCAAATGTAAAAGCTTTTGCAAGAGGATATATTTCAGCAAAAAGTATTTTTAATGAATTCCTTTGTACTTTCTAGTTATCTGAAAAACTATCTATTTTTCATTTCGTTTATGTGATATTAACTCAAAGACTACCTAATGTATATGTACTCAATGTAATTCAATAACAACAATAACTTTCAGTTATTTACAATAAATGAGTTATGTAAGTAACTAGCAAACTTCTTTTAGAAGAATATAACCATACATTCATTCCCGGTATATTCAGTTTTCAAACAGCTCGCGTGCCACCTATATTTCATAATTCCAGAGCTCACCAGTAGTAAAGAAAAGAATTATCCAATTTGGTGAAGTCGTTCGGAAGTTATGCGCATACAAACATTTCGGAGATTCATTTTTATTTATATGGATAGATAGATATTAACTACGACTCCTAAAATAAAATTTCCCGCAAATATATCAACATCGTTTCCACGGCAACGATTGGTTTTCTGACGTTATAATAAAAATAATATATTAATATTTATAATAAATGAAAACAAATAACTTTGCGTACACCACTATTTAATTAACAATATCGACACGTTTAGAAAACTGTTTTCTTCGTCAGGATAATAAGTTAATTATTTATTAATAATGACGCCACAAAGTGAATTTGCAAAGTTTGAAGAAAATATTTATAATTTCATAACGCCATTATATACCATTATATACCATTATATACATACTATAGTACTCGCATATAATGTAGCTTTCTATTGGTGAAAGAATATTAAAAATCTTTTTATTGGTTAATGCGTCAAAGCGTAACAAAAACTCGACAGTTTCGCATTTACGAGGTATCAGCCACCTACACCTTACTTTTAAGCTATTATATTTTGAATTTGTTTAAGAATATTTTTTAGAAATGAACAACTCGGAAGCTGAAAACACAATGAATGTCGACGATAAATCTAAAGATAAAGTTCAAACTAATAACAAATTAATCAAGAATTACAGGTTGAAGTGTTAATATATTTACATCAATTTACGCGAGCCCATATAAAAGCTTTAGTAAACAGTCCTTTGAAATCCTGCTAAAACTAGTACGCACAAAGAAACATAATAAAAACGAAGTGTCTACCGTTTTAATCTAAAAACACCTTCCTCTGAACATATTCCTATACCCCTCCGAGGCTCGGAGAAAGCAGTAAAAGCTTCCCTAAAAATAAAGCAATCCATTTAATGAGTGTGGATGCGTCTAATAAAATGTTCAATTATCCGAGCCCCAAGAAGAGAGGGGTTTATTATTTCAAGTAAGCACTCTTAATGTGTATTTTATACTGTAGAATTTATGTAGAAGAAGCACTGATATGTTTTTTGTTAACACGCAAGAGATGAGATTGCCGGAGCTGGTGAGATTACGGCACCCGTAATGTTGTGAAATGATGGAGAATGCTTGTTACATATAAATTATGCAACCATGAAGAGGTACCTACATTCACAGGCAGTAAATTGTCTTTGTTTTTACGCACTGGTATCACCGGGTTGTCTAAGGAATGACAGCAAGAAAAACTTCATTCCTTGCCTGAAACACAGACCGATTGGGGTCTCGGTGTGTGTCTTGGTTGACGAATCAAACAAGAATCAATTGTACGATATAATCTTTGATAAAGACGTGAAGGATACTAATCTGATGTAATCGGAATGCCCGGCGAGGCAATTTTGTGACAGACTGAGATGACAATCTCCCCAACACAATACAATGTCGTATTTTGTATTATTTTTCAACTTTACCTGGATTCTGGATGGAATTGAAAGCTGATGACTACCTGGTGAATCCACCATTACTTGGATGAGAGTTACTGGTCTCATCCAAGGCCTTTAAAACACTATATTATGGCAACTTGGATCACTAAGTGTGTGATCGCCCGGATAGACACTTTATTCAAGAATCATATGGATCTCGGAGGATCGGTGAACCAATCCTGTTTTTCTATCAGTGATAACAAAAGCCCCCTTGATAAAGCGTGTAGATTAGGGTGTAGGGTGTTTTACATGTAATATGTTTTTTTTATGTTGCAATATAATATGTAATCTTTTATTGCTGATTGAAAACTTTGCTTTTGAATCTTGAATTAGTAACACCCTGATTGGGTACACAACACGCTTCGAAATCTACGTGACTATCATGAGTGCGTTCCGCTAAAGATGTTCCGAACTGCAGGCTGCAGGGTGAAGTTTTTCCTCTTTTTAAAATATTATTATTCAGCTTTTTAGCGTGTTATCCAACCTAAGATGACGAGAACGCGAAGAAAAAGAATTTAACTTTAATAATTAGTTCTTTGTGTTACACCTCACAAGAGCGTACCTTGCCAACTTGTCAATAAACTGCCTTCTCATGTTCTTCCCGCATCTCTTTGTACGTGGATTGCCGACTTTTTAAGGGAGAGGACGATTCAGACGGTTGCTGACGGTTTCACCTCTTCCTCACATTTGATAAATGCTGGCGTACCACAGGGATCGGTCCTGATTCCAACATTGATTTTGTTGCAAATCAATGACCTTTTGACAAGTGCACCAATTCCTGTTACGCGGATGACAGTACAGTTCATGACAACTCTTTGATAACACAAAGACCCTCCACACAAAATCCCTAAAATCAAATCAAAATCAAAATCATTTATTGTACAAAATTTTCATTTAGTACAAAAGGTATAACTTATAGGTACCTACATCCTATTTCTTCCAGTTAACCTAACATGTTATACAGAAATGAACACAAATGAAATATAAATATAAAAGTGGTGTAATACAAATTGAGTTTGTTTTAATTTATTATATAAACATAAATATAAAAACAGTTGTACCTATGTGAGGTATTCACTTAATGTGTAATGAGACCTGTTCAGAAGGAATGATAAAGATGACGTGAGGGAAATTATTAAAAATTAAAAAAAAAAAATCAATTTAAAGTTTTGCTTTTCTTAATCAAATGCAGTTCTTTCTTACCCACTAAATAACAACGGTTTAAAATGAGACAAACGGTAAACGTATGTCTGCACCCCCCCAAAGGAAACATACAATCATTATCATACATCTCCCTCACACATAAAAAAAGAAACGTATAAAAAAAAGAAACGCAAGGAAAAAGCAGTACTTTAGAGGAAACAGTCACACATATTTTGTACGTCTCACCTTTGATCTCACCATTATGTAATGTGTAAGAAGTAAGGTAAGTTGTGTAAGGAACGTATGTTTATTGCCTTTTTTGCCGTCACGGTACCGTAACGTTAATCGTCACGGTAATTATAAAAGAGCTCAAGGGATAGTTGTTATTATTTATACGGCAATATACATTATTAATTAATTGATTCGAATGCTCATATAGTTCTACCAATGAAATACTCGCAAAACTAACTTTTGATTAAGTAGTCACTTAGTTTTCATAATTTTCAAAAACCATTATTTACTAACTAAATTTACTACGCTAGTATAATATCTATGTATTTTAATATCATTTAAATGTGATTTTTTCATTATTCGCGCACCCCGGGATTCGAACCCGCGGCCTCAAAAGATACAATGAAAATAATATCACTATCATCAAATATACTTAATTAAAGTGTCATTTAAAAATTGGAACTGATTGTGAAGAATTAAGAAAAGTGATTTAGCATCTACCTATAACTTTTTATCAGTAAATTATTGTAATTGTCATTTTAAAATTGAAAGTTAGTGAAGAATTTCGTGATTTTTCATGGGTATGCCCTAATCATCAAAAATACTAATTTCAATTGTCTGAATTTATAGCGGATGTGAATACCGCCCCCCGGGAACCATTAATTGAATAACCAACACCTCTGTCATACGTGGCCCCAAGTGGTTCGCTACGTTTAGTGACTTAGCGGGGGTGCCCGGGTTCATGGGGTGAGGTTTGTCCGGGCCTTGGCGGCGGATACGTCTGCCCACCAGCTGCATGGCAGGCCGGATCGAGAGGGAATGGTTGAGGAAGTCCCTTCGACTTCTCCAGCCGTACTCTCTCGGAACATCGCCTTGCACCACAGTGGGAGGGATGAATTCATACGTCTGTCACTCCTAGACACACTTACCCCCAGATTCCTACCCACCCCTAATACTCTTTTCCTTCTGTGTGAAGCTAATGTAAAAAAAGTTGCATTTTAACAATCGGAACACGATTGCCCACCGTGATATTTTTAATGTAAAATTATTTTTATTATCATTTTAAAAATTGGAACTGATTTTTCAATAATTCAGAGTATACCGTGATTTTTTAAATTTAACTAGAAATTCTATAAATTTAATTTCCAGTGATCTATTAGTAAATACTTAAATCAGCACAAAGAAACGCATCAACCTTAAAGCTCTTCTATGAATGAAATTAATAGACACTCCAGCGCATCAAAATTGTATAGGGGGTGCTCTAATAACAAGAGGTTATGCTAATAGGAGGGGTTGGGATGCTACCCTAATCGGACTATTAACGCGGGAAAGCCATTAGACATCAGACCCTCATTGCTTGTGTATATTTTACTCTTGGAACACCCCTACGATTTTATGCTGTCCTGGTAGAAACAAGTATAATTTTGTTTTAAAACTTCTACAGCAATTTTTGTTTTAGTTTTTTTTATTGCTTAGATTAGGGTACCTACCATGGTCGATCGATATAACCATATATCAATACTATATTGCCCAAATCTGTCATCTATGGTCAGTTAGCAATATTTGCAATCACGGTCAACAATTATTGGTAAGCGAAATTGACGATTGACAAATTTTAGCCCAGATTCCATAGTATCAGGTAAGTTTCAGTTAGCTGTCAATATATACATTTATTTTAAATATGTCGTTCGTTAATCACATTACTGGTATATTTAATGATTTTAAACTAACGAAGATTTTTGTATTGAAAGAAGTCATATACGCGATCCATAGACTTTATAATTCAACTGAGACCAAATTATTTCGTTCGAATTTTGATAAATTTAAGTGGCTGAAATATGACTAAAGAAATGATAAACCAATTAACTCCCATGTTGTGTCAAAAAGTAAATGCGGACTGCAAATGCATATTTAGGTTTGTATTTCAATTCAAAAAGGGGCGTGAATTCGGATTTCGATTTTTTCCTGGTCTATTGGATCACCTTAATTTGTGATCGTACGCCTTTCTTCGGTCTTATCACTGTTGTGTTCCAAGACAAACATTCACGGGGTAATAAAAATTAGGCAATAACTTTCTTGACCATCGTAATAACAAACAGTTGAAATTTTTGTTTTTGCAAAATGGAGGATAAATTCTAAGAACGCTGAGGATCAAACCCACACTGTTCCATTGATTGATCCCACTATTAAAAACTTAGGCACGAATCAAACATTCTCGGATTCTATCAAATGGACTTCTCATTTCTGCATGAAGTCTAGATTTTGCAGGAATCCAAATTGGAGGTAGCTGCCAACCCCACATCAAAGCGGCGCATCAAGGTTAAGTTGGCGCTAAGAATAGGAGGCTTTTAAGCAAGAACAATAATATTTTCATTTTAACTGCATCAAGGCTTTCACGCCCTTAACACAATGACAAGCATCACTGAACAGAGAAAGTCTAGAAGCGTGAATTAAAATAGATGTAGACAACAAACGCAAAATCTTTTACATTCGCGGCCTCACGTTAAGGCAAAGAAATAGATTTTTCGTTAAAAAAAAACAATAATTTTCTTACTCACTATTTATTTTTTGTTATACTGGAGACCCCGTGGAAAATAATATCCCTTAGGAGATTATTGTGCCATCTTGGAGGTTCTGTGTGCATGGTTGTTTTGAGGAAAGAAATAGTGAACATGACATGTTGTAGGAGGGAGGGAACTCAGAGGCCGGCAAATGATTCCACTGCCGAGCTTTTTTTGATATATTTGTCATCAGATCGGCATAATTAGTCAAATAGATTACTTTTAAACACAACCAAACCATTGCAGAAAAACTTTTAGTAAATTAAAGAAAATGTTAATTTTTTCTGTGTCACTAGTTATGTCAGTTAGGCCTCCTGGTGTTATTTTAAAGCATGTTTAATATGAGAAACACAGACACGTGTAAATAATACTTTATTTGATGATCGATATATCTACGTAGGCAATAGACACAGACATAGACACATGTAAAAAAAAGTGACAAATGCTGGACGCGCTTTCGGCGTGTTTTCCCTCTCAAACAGGTGCCGAAAGGATTATTGAATCTAATTCCTCCGAGCCTATTCCATTGGAATGCCGATGGAACATGGACAGCATTCCCACCTAACTCCTGTGCACCAAAATATTGCAATCCATTTGCCAAGTAGTTTGAACAATTTCACCAAAACGTAAGGAAAAATTGAAGTCACACGGACACACCCAAACACACATCTACCGGTTCATCTATCTAGTGTGCCCATAAAGTCCATAGGTATAAAAGAGTATAGAGCATTCCCCAGCCTAATCCCCAGACAAATGTCACCCGCAATGAACACATTACAATATTTTGACGGCCCTAATAAAATGTAACTAGTTTATTCGGGGAATCAAGGGTAGTTAGGTTGATATCAGGCAGTGGAGATCTTTAGGGCGAAAGGGCGGTGTGCTGTTTTAGGGGTGCGATTCTCAAAGGTTTGATTATGTGATTACTTAAGTTACACCGTGAAATAATCCATGGCTCTTTCTTATGGGGAATTTATTTATTTATTTAAAATTTACGGCACAAAGTGCCATTTACAAGCTTGTGTATATTTAATTAAAGTCATAGTACATTATACAGGCATTAAAAATAAACAATAATATCAAAAAATCATTATGTAGTGACCTCGTTAACGTATAATTGGCTGAAATGTTCGATCAGTACAACCTTATATTTCAGTATGGAAATATTAAAAATATCAGCCACATTGGCATAAAAATTTCCAATGGTGTGTAATCTATTTACAACTGAATTGGAGCCTGATACCGACATATAGTTGTCATAATAAAACAAACTAGGGAACCTTGATCTTATTGTAGGTATATGAAAGTTAATCAACTTTAATATATCAGGGCTATCCAACTGATAGTTAACGATTTTATACAAAAATATCAGATCAAAAATTTTTCTTCTGTCACTTAATTTCAACAATTTTAATGAGTGCAACAAAAAATCATAATTTATTGATTCTAAGGGAATTCCAAGTCTAAAATTAATACACCTCAAAAATTTGTGTTGGACTCTTTCAATGGTATTGATGTGATTGTTGAAGACAGGTGACCAAATCGTTGAATTATATTCAAGAATGCTTCTAACAAGAGATGTGAACAGAATTTTTAATGTGTAAATATTTTTAAAATCCTTGGAAATCCTTAATATAAAACCTAACATTTTCATAGCCCTGTTAGCTATAGAAGTTACATGAGATGCAAAGCAGAGTTTCTGATCAAAAATGATGCCCAGGTCAAGTATTTCGACTACAGAGATTAAGTCAACATTACAGAGTGCATAATTATATATTATTGGATGTTTAATTTTGTGGAACCTCATAACTTGGCATTTGTTAATATTTAGCTGAAGTTTATTATCTGAACACCATTTGAAAAAGTTATTAAAGTTTTCTTGCAAGATTAAGCAATCGTGCACATCATTTATGACTTTAAACAGCTTCATGTCATCAGCAAAGAGTAAGACTTCAACACTATGGAAAATGCTTGTGACATCATTGATGAATAGGATAAATAATAAAGGTCCTAGGTGCGAACCTTGCGGGACTCCGCTGGTGGCAATAAATTGGTGGGATAGACAGTCATTGATCTTTACAAAGAGTAATCTATCAGATAAGTAGCTGATCAACCAAGCCAAGAAATTGCCACTTAATCCTAATTTTTTTAGTTTATTTATTAGTATTTTGTGGCAGACCTTATCAAAAGCCTTGGAGAAATCTGTATAGACGGAGTCAACCTGTTGCCTGTTAGTCAAAGCTGAGTTTATATAGTTTTCATATACTGTGAGGTTCGTGAGAGTAGATCTAGATGAGACAAAACCGTGTTGGAAATTGGTAATAATATGTTTAATATTAGAGGATATTTTGCTAAGAATGATTTTTTCAAAGAGCTTAGGAATACTAGACAGAATACAAATAGGTCTGTAATTGCATACATCATTTTTTGAACCCTTCTTGAACACGGGCGTGAGATAGCAGGATTTCCAGGTATTGGGGAATTGACCTGATTTAAGAGATTTGTTAAAGATTTTGTACAATGGATAGGAAAGACTATTGACACAATTTTTCAAAAATATGGGTGGAACATTATCAGGGCCAGAACTTGTTTTTGGTTCCAAGAGTTTAATCGAGACAGTGATGTCATTACGTTCAATTACTAATTCAGATAATTGCAAGTTAATATCAGTGACAAATTCAGGAACTCTTTCAACAGGGATATCATCCTCATATACACTTTTGAAAAAGTCTGCAAATAGATTGACAATATCTTCAATTTTGGCACAAGTCTTGCCACCATAGTTCATAATATTAGGGATAGAAGAATAATTGTTTTGTAATGACTTAGAATAATTAAAGAAAGATTTAACATTATATTTTATAGAGTTTTCAACTTCTTTTATATAATTTTTGTAACATTTATCTGAAGTTTCAGCGCATTGCTTACGCAACTTATGAAATTCAGTATAATCAAGAAATGATCTCGTTGTTTTGAATTTGTGGTGTGCAGACTTCTTTTTGAAAACTAAGTTAATAAGATCATTGTTAAACCATTTAGGAAAAGTTGATATATTATATGACATAACAGGTACATGACTTGTAATAATTTGTTTTAAGATAGAGTAAAATTGTTCAATATTGTCATTTAATTCACCATCGTTTAGAAATGACCAATCGACCTTGTGAAGGAAATCACAAATTTCGGGGTAGTTGGCTTTATGAAAGTTGTGAGACATTTGTTTAATTTTAGGATTTTCACGTACAGTGTTGTTTATAGTTATATCTAATGATGGGTGGTAGTTGTCCAAAGGAAGAAGAGTATCTAAGGATTTGGTTACAGTCATTACTTGTCATTAGAAAAAACTAGATCCAGGGTTCTATCGTTACTATTTTTGTTATCGTTTAATTGATTTAAGTTTAAAAAATTTGACATTTCAAGTATTTCTCTTTCAATTATAATGCATCTTTGAACACATAATTTCTACTTTATGTTTATCAATTTAATCCCACGGTTACTAATCCTAAAGAATTCCTTCCGAGATACCGAGATACTATAGCGCTACGGAGAAAGGTTCTGGAGGAACGAGTGCGCACTTTCAAAGAACTTCTCCGTCATCGCATGGGAATCTTATGGCGCAACGCCAATCTAAGAATACAATTCCGCGACTTTTCATCCCGCGACAAAATACCCCCCGACAAAATATCCCCGATAAACTATCCTACGGACAAAACATCCCCCAACAAAATATCTATTAAAACCTAAGCTAACCTAACCTAACCTAAACTAACCTAACCTAACCTAATCTAACCTAATCTAATAAAAAAATGGGACAAAAATAATAAACAACTTGTAAAATTATTGATATTATTGAAAAATAGTAAGGGACAAAAATAATGCAGACGTCCTGTGAAGACAATAAATTATTGTTCAAAAATAGTCAAATGTAAAAAAAAAAGGTTAGGTTAAGTTAAGTTAGGTTTGAGAAGATATTTTGTTGGAGAATGTTTTGTCCGTAGAATATTTTGTCCTTGGGATATTATGTCGAGGGATATTTTGTCACGGGATGAAAATATGCTACATGGAAAAATACAATCATCACTCCAATGTTCGCCCAGGACGACCCTCGACATACGGTCAACAATCCTCCGTAAACGGCTGCTTGCATTCATTTTTGTGTTTAATATTTTTTCAGTTTTTTTTTTCATTTTTTTTTTGTGCTTATTTGTTCTTATTTTATGTATGTTTTGTTATGTTGTAACTTTATCGTATTATTCTAATTACGACAATTTTTATTTTTTTTTGGTATTTCAAAATATGGAATGTATTGCAGTGCACTACCCATAAATTGATTTTGTAATAAACTATTTGTTAAAAGCTATAAATTAATACAGTTTGTGATATCTGTAGTTTCTTTATCTAAGTTGATTATCTACAAATCATATGTCGGTGATGCAGATACTACGTCCTGAGTTGATGGCCCTAACGTTCTTGTTTACATTTAAATGACAAAGCATTTTGTTTCTGTTGAAGAAATAATTTTTTAATATAAAAAGGTGATCTCACTTTATTTCTTCTTCCTTTTTACTGACGTACGTACGAATAACAACAAGGCCGTTCTAGCCTTTTTTATCTAGGGATCGGTGAACCGGGCTGTGTAATATTGTAGCATGTTTCAAGTGTTTCTTTGATCATGTTTAATCTAAAAGTAGTTGTAAATAAATAACTCAGTGAAAATATCTCAGAATGTTTTTAAATTAAAAAAGGACCAATACAAATTCCCTCACACCAATATTATATATATTGAAGTGGAAACTTTTTTATCACCGTTGTGATTTGAAACACGATGAAACGAAAAATAGCGATATTAAAAAGAGACAAACATGTTCATTTATAGAATTTGGCCTGCGGGAGAATAATTTTTATTTTTTTTTATTTGTTTATCTTAAAAATGGTACATATTAAAGTAGTACTGGTCTTCCATTAAAAGCATTTGCTTGTGGATGGAAGAAGAGTTTACATTTTATTTATACATTTTAACAGTCACGTGTTTCGCATAAGTAATTAGTGCAGTTAATACAAACACATCGCAATCTTTAACTAAAAGACATCCATGTATTCCGTAAGAGTAAAAACAAGTATAATTTTTAGTGTTACATTCATGTGGAAATAGGGGAAGCAGTCTTCCCGTTGCTGATTTCTTTAAAATGATTTTTGATAGAGTTCGATAATTGTATTTTGTTATTAATGATTCTGATTTCTATGGGTAGGTTGTTAAAGAAATATTTTCCTTGGTATGTAAATTGATTTTGGGCAAAAGAAGTGTTTAATTTCGGGCATACAAATACATGTTTGAGTTTGTTACGATTTGTAAGATAATATAATCGGTTTCCTCTTTTTGTGGTGCTTCGTAGCCTCCCCACTCTTGTCTACTTTAGTTTTCTAAAGGTTTCATTTCAACCGCGCATGAAATGGATTTTTTTTGGATAGGTTGTTAAAAAATGTTACATTTTCTCAAATGGCGCATGAAATATTGTTTTGGTTGGCTTAAAAACAACGCACTCGAACCAAACAACTGCCGTAATGTCATAATACAAACAAACCCCCCGGAAAGTGCCCCCAGATTTAAATAAATTCGCCAAGTCGCTCTTGTCATTCTCAAAACATGACAGATTTGATAAAACCCATTAAGTTGACTTTAAATGATGACCCCCATAACATAACAACAGCCTTTATCAACAATACAGTGCTCCATTTACCATTATTTCATGGTGTAATATAATGCGAGTCGCTACCCTTCGCACTGTGACGTAAGAAATATTTTTTTCACGAAGGGGATATGAAAATATTATTATAAAAAGGAATATAACATTTATAAGCAGACAAAAATAAGATCGTCCATGATATTTTGTTAAAAAGAATATTAGAGCTGGTCTTTTTTAAGACAAAAACAAAAAAATTGTGTTTTCTCTCATGAGCGCCCTCTGAGTATTCGGTATAAATTCAGGGGAACTATCTCGACACCCGATTGGGCAGCTATGTCAGGCGGGTTAAGGTAAGGGCTATATAGGAAGGGATTTATTAAGGCCCCGTAACCGCTCTCGAAAAGAAGAAGATAGAGAGATATGTATTTTCGAATGTTGGAGAGAGCGCGCTAATATTTAAATCGATAAAATTGAAGCGAAAATTACGAAAAAGCTTAATAAAACAGGACTCGTTTAAAATAGAGCAAAAATCTCATGGAAGGTATCTTAAGTATCATTAAAAGAAACATTGTGATTTTTTTTCACAAATATAACTTGTAAAATAATAGAGATAGACTTGTTTTAAATAATTTTCGGAGCATAATTTGCGATTTTTTTCTATAGAGGGAATTTCATATAATTTGCGTTTCGGCGTGGAAAGCATCTAGATTTTATCTTCAAAAATAACATATATTTTTTTAAGAGCTTAAAAACTTCAAATGTTTAAGGGAGATATGTAAGAAATCGGTCGAAATTCGAATAGCGGCGGCTTAATCCTTGAAGAGGCCTGGATTACCTTTGCCGGTAGCCGTGCCGGGATCTCAAATATTCGACGTCAACTGTTTTTTGTACGTTAGCAATCTGCAGTTATCATATAGAACGTTGAGAAGTTATCAAAAGTTATCCTTAACGATCGACCATGCTAGGACCCCAGGGGCTCTAGCATGGTGAAATCGATAACTTTACAATATCGGATCGTTGGGAGTAACTTCCGATGATTTTATATCGATATCCCTAGCACAGTTTGACTGTTGATAGCCGAACCGATATTGGTGGAAAATAAATTAGAAATCGATATACGCTGGCAACACTGGCGGATCTGTCCATAAATTCACATTCAGAAACGTCAAACGTAAAAATATGAATAATTTGGCAGTGTTGAATTGAAATACAAACCTAAATAAGCGTTGTCAGTCCGCATTTACTTTTTGACCCTATACGGGAGTTAATTAGTTAATCATTTCTTTAGTCATATTTCAGCCACTTTAGTTATCAAAATTCGAACGGAATAATCCAGTCGCGTCATAGTTGAATTGTAAAATCTATGGATCACGTACATGACTTCTTTCACAAAAATCTTCGTTCAATAGTTCATAGTAAGCCAGTAATTTTGATTAACGAACGACGTAATTGAAATAAATGTATATATTGACAGCTATTCGAAACTTACCTGATACTATGGAATCCGGGCTAAAATTTGTCAATCGTTCGTTGAAATTTCTCTTATCAATTGTTGACCGTGATCGCTAATATTGCTAACTGACCATACATGACGGATTTGGTCAATATCATATTGATATAGGGTTATATCGATCGCCCATGCTAGGTACCCAGAGGAGTGGGTACTTAAGAATAGCAACGTACGGAACTGCATAGTTAAGAGGAAGGTATGCGCGGCCCAGTTCGGCCAGTTTCATACAAATCTTAAATTTGGTTTTAAATCAAAATACCCAACCAAACTGAAATTTTTTTTTTGTTATCAAAAGTTAGATCGAATTGCTAGTACGAATGTGAGCTACTTTATTTAATTTTGCCTTAAATTATAAAATATAGGCCATTACAAACATAAACGTATACATCTATTGGCATTGTATAGACCTCCAAACACAAATAAAAAATTATTTCTCCATGAACTTGAAACTATATTGTGCAATATTGACATTAAAGATTCCATTTTAGTACTTGGCGATTCGAACATAAACATTTTAAATGAACTCGAACCGATTGTAATCCAATACGAAAACCTTATGGCCAACTTCGGATTGGTCAAAACTATTTTCGATGTGACACGAGAAGCAGTATTGTCGAACTATATAACGGCTACATGCCTAGACCATATTTATATAAGAGAGAGGGAGACCATAGAAGAATAGACCAGTTCGTGCGTATGTGAAACAATAATAGCTGACCACTACCTAATTGCAACGACGATTTATTTCTCTAACTTCGACAAACACATTTCAGACAAATCGCACACTGAGTACTATACTGCACTCTCTGAAAAAAAAGTTAATCTATTTATTTCAATCACTGATTGGAATGAAATGCTAAAATTATCTGAACCAAATGTATTGTACGAAGAAATGAAATCGAAATTTAAAAATATTTATGAACTAAGTAACATCACAAAATTTAATAAAAAATATCGCAATTATCAAAAAACTTGGATGAATGATAGCCTCATTGAAAATATACATACACGAGATACTCTTTGGAGGAAATGGAAAAACTCGCCAAACAACAAAAAATATGAAATCGATTTCAAAAAATACAGAAATAAATTAAATAAACAAATAATAAACACAAAAAAATTATACTATAACTATAAATTTAATCACTGTTTCAAAGACATTAAAAAAACATGGAATGAAATTAATAAAACTTTAGGAAGGAAAGATAAATCCGGTTGTGATGAAGTCATATCAAAATATTTCTTAAAACCCAAATCTAAAGATGCAGTGGCAGAAAATTTTGCAGACTTTTTTGATGAGGGGGTAAATAAGTTATTACATATATGTGATGTCCGAGCGTCAGAATACACGCCGGAATATTTAAACCACACAATGTATCTACCACGAGCATATACAAAGCAAATCGAATCAATTATCGGAGGTATGAAAAATTCCAAGACTCCAGGCATAGATTTAATTCGTATGTATGATTTGAAAAAACATGTGAAATTACTTAGTCCTATAATCGCCCACTTAATTAACAGAATAATTGATACGGGCCATATTCCCGATGAACTAAAATATAGCATTGTAAGGCCTATCTTTAAAAATGGAAATCACTCTTTAATAAACAATTACAGGCCGATTTCCTTACTTCCTGCATTAGAAAAAATCTTAGAAAAATATATATCAATAAATCTAGATAAATACTTAAATAAGCTGAGTATTATTGATGAATGCCAGTATGGCTTTCAAAAAAATAAAAGTTGCGATAAATTGCTCGAAAAATTTTCTAATCATATAAATTCACAACTAAACTGTAAGCAACATGTATTGGTTCTATTTATTGATTTCTCAAAAGCCTTCGACACACTTAGCCATATACAAATAATTAAAGTACTTGAATTTATAGGGATCCGGGGTAAACTCCTCTTATTCTTTAAAAGCTATTTGTCAAATAGAAAAATGAGTGTGAAGATTTTAAATATAATTAGTAAATCAAGATACATCAAATCAGGAGTACCGCAAGGGTCAATTCTAGGTCCAAAATTATATATTATATATGTAATTGCTATGTGTAAGATTTTCAAAAAAGCTCGTCGATTCATTTTTGCTGATGATACTGCTCTTGTTGTATCAAATGAAAATCCTGAAATTGCTATACAAGAATTGCAAAGAGATTTTAAAGAGCTTCTCAAATGGGCTCATGATGTAGGATTAATTATTAATGTTAAAAAAACCAAATGCATGTACATAAAATCTCCAAGTTTGAAAATGTGGAATGTTCCTAAAATAACCGCTCATAGCTTTAACTGTATACATAGAGGAATTGTTAATGTTTGTGACTGTGAAAAAATAGATTTCACAAATGAATATACTTATCTGGGAATAATTGTTGATAACAATTTTAAGTGGGATAAACAAGTGGCTAAAATTTGTAACCAGCTCAGATCCTTAGCTAGTAACTTTTACAAATTAAAATTTATTTTGCCTCATTGTACTCTTAAACTCATATATTTTTCTATGGTCGAATCCATCCTTAGATATGGTATTCGAACTTGGGGTCATGCAAGCACTACTTACATTAAATATATTGAAAATTTACAAACCGCCATAATAAAAAAAATTGTCACAACTAAGATTTACAAACAGAGACATAACTTAAAATTACTGTATGGCTCAGAGAGCCTACTTACAATAAAAGGTCTCCACTGGTTCACTACTATTATGGATAATATGGGGGAAAGCCCTTACAAACACCTACTTGTACACAAACATACCACAAGATTTAGAGAAGGAAAGGGCCTAAAAACTCCTCGAATATTAAATAAATATGGAAGCCGTTCTTTTGAATATCTAATACCAGTGATTTTCAATAAAATCAATAAAAACATAAAATTTGAAAAAAATGAGAGACTAAGTCCTAAAATGATAAAACTATGGTTAATGAACGAAAACTCCATGTATCTTTGTATATCTTAATATAGCTGCCTACATATCTTTTATTAGGTAGGTATATTGAAATATCTTATATATTTATAGTTGTAAGTTAAATTATCTAATATTACTATCTATTCTAATGTTTCCTTAAAACTTTAAATGTATTTACAAATTTTTTCTTAGATATCTTATTATGAATGTTTAAATTGTTAGAACCTGCAGACAAGCTGCTATATGACAGCTTTGTGGGTATACAAATTCTTGTACAAAATGTTTTTCTGTAATTTAATAAATAAAAAAAAAATAAAAAAAAAAAAAATAAAAAAAAAAAAAAAGATTTAAGTGTTTCATGATTTTAGAGGCAACTTGGGCAATTATTTGTGAGTAAATGAAAAACATTAAAAAAATAACTTTAATTGGTTTATTTTACAAATAAAATGAAAAATAAAATAAAAATAAAACATTGTTAAAAATGCATATTTTGGGTAGTAATTTTTAATGTGTAAACGACAAATTTTTGTTCCGCCGTAAGTAGGTAATTTGTATTTTAAATTTACACATATAAAAATGATTTTTTTTCTTAATGTTTATTTTTTATTTTATATTTCATTTTATTTCTGTGATAAATGCAGTTAAATTATTTTTTTATTGTTTTTCATTTATTCACAAACTAGCTTTTCCCCGCGGCTTCGCTCGCATGGTATTAGGGTAAATTACTGTAGCGCTTGGACTTATCAATTATCCCCCCTCCCACCCTCCCCACACCCACTTCCGCATTCCATAAATTCATTTCCGGTACATTCAGTTCTCAAACAGCTCTCGTTGCACCTCAATTTCATAACGGTAGAGCTCAAATAAAAAAAAGAATTATCCAATTTGGCGCAGTCGTTCGGAATTTATGCGCTTACAAACGTTTCGGAGATTTATTTTTATTTAAATATGTGGAAGTTTGTAAATATAATTAAAAATTTCACTATTTATTATACAGTCTTTATAATCGTTACGAATTATATTTTTAATGTAGGGACAATCTGCCATTTATTCCAAAACATAAGCTTGTCCAAAAAAAAAACCAAACAAATTCTTATATTTAAATTTTCTGGAGCAGCAGCCGATAATAATAATTTCATAACGTAGGCGGCTGAGTACATACCAGCATAGAGCCCACAAATATATCAACATCGTTTCCATGGCAACGATTTTTTTTTTCTGACGTTAGAAATAACTCGCTTTCGTTAGCGACAGAAAACGTATAACAAATATAATATATTAATATTTATAATTTCATAACGCCAGAACTTACCATTATATACAGCCTGTAGTCCTCGCATATAATTAAGCTTTCTATTGGTGAAAGAATTTTTAAAATCGATTTATTGTTTTATGCCTGAAAGCGTAGCAAACAAACCCGAGCAGTTTCGCATTTATTATAATATTAGTACGGATAATTGCCCAATTTGCCTCTAAAATCACGAAACACCAAAATCTTTAATGGTCTATATCTTATAATTTAAAGAAAAAATAAATAAAGTAGCTCATATCCGTTCTAGCTATTTGATATAACTTTTGATTACAAAAATAATTTTCCAGTTTGGTTGGGTATTTTGATCTCAAATCCATATTTAAGATTTGTATGAAACTGGCCGAAGATCGCCGCACATACGTTCCTCTTAAGTTTGCCAAGTTGTAAGTACCTTTAATCTCAATTCCTGATCTATTGTCTATTATCCATTGTCCATTGTCTATTGTATTGTCTTTTTACAACTCCCCAATTATTTGGTCTTTGGTCCTGTACCCTCAATCATCCATTCCATTAGTCCCTTATCTTATCACCTCTGGGGGAGGGGGTTGGGATTGAGCATGTGGCTGTACAAGCCGAGGTCTTCAGGGATTTAGCCAAATTATCACGGACCCCCACCCTTGGGTGAATTGGCTAGGGATCACTGAGCATTGTGCCTTTTAAAATATTTGCAATTTCAGGTTAAATATTGTGTGCTAACACCCTCCTGGTTTATGATTATTCATTTTAAGCAAAGCAGATCTTTGTTACTACTGCTTCGTAATTAAACCTACTCCGCTTTATCATCATATTTAATGTACTTTAAATGTGACCTTTAAGAATTTTTAGATGCTTACACCCCACAGTTTAGGAGATCTTTACTATTTTTCTATTAATATTATAGATGCGAAACTGCGTGTGTTTGTTTGTTACGCTTTCACGCATAAACCACTAAACCGATTTTTTTTTCACTAATAGAAAGCTACATTATATGCGAGTAAAATAGGCTGTATAGAATGGTAAGCTCTGGCGTTATAAAATTTGTATGAATGAAAAGTGTGTATTTCATATACTTTAGCGGCTGGGAGGAAAGGCAGGGGGAAGGTGGCGTTCGCGAAGAGTGAAGAGTCGAGGGAGGGGAAGGCGGGGAAGGTGTGAATTTCTCCCAAATACCATGCAAGCGAAGCCGCGGGTAAAAGCTAGTATTTATCGTATTTTATACACTCAGATAATTTTTTTTCAAAAATCGCTGTTCTTAAAGTTTGTTGTGTATGTTAGTTTCCAATTATTAATACAACTTTAGATGTGTTTGGTGACTTCCAAATAAAATTCAG
Organism: Glyphotaelius pellucidus; assembly: GCA_936435175.1. NCBI lineage: Eukaryota > Metazoa > Arthropoda > Insecta > Trichoptera > Limnephilidae > Glyphotaelius > Glyphotaelius pellucidus. The sequence continues at coordinate 23,353,822 of OW386558.1, read as the reverse complement.
ATTCGTATGACTACTAGTTGATTTATTAAGTTATCGTAAATATGACAATGAACATTAAACTGGACTCGACCTCCTTACTAGACTAGGCTCTAAATAGTTTTGGGGCTCCCCTCTGGCTTACTGAAGTTGCTCGTCCAACTATCGGATGCCTTCGGCAATCATCGTGACCGTTCGTACCTAAAATACGATCTGATTGGGATGTGGCAAAACTTCGTATTACTGACTATTTCGACATCTATTGAAGAAACCTGAAACTACATTATTAACCTACACACTACAAAGTTGTATTTCTGGAATCGTCTTACCTACATAACTGATATTGTGCTCAAATTGTGGAAAATTTACTCTTTTTTCAAAAAAATTTGAAAATTTTTTTAAGTAAAAAAATTCCTAATTTTTTTTTGTTTTTGCCGAATAACGCCGGGCGCGGGGGTTCGACGATGTCGGAAACTTTGTTTTAACGTCACTGTCGCAACCCAAACGAACAAGCAAAAATTCAAAACTATTCAACCTTTTACAAGGAATTGTCACTTTTGTGATGACTGGACTATTAAAGAAAGGCAAAAATTCTTGGTTTTAGACTAGGCCAGCAAAAGAATTAAACTTACGACTTCTGAGTGAAAACCTGGTGCGTTTGCCAACTCAGCCACTGACAGGTAGGTTATAATTAATATTTATGTTAAAAATTGTGAATGGTAGAATAGACAGTCCTGATTTAACTAAGCTCATTGAATATCATACCCACGAGAGCCACTCGTTCTAAATTCCTGTTGAAATGCTACAATAACCGGACTGAGTATACGAAACACTCGCTTGTACCTAGATTACATGAAGTTACTAATAGATATGCTGATGTTGCAGATCTATTTAACTGCACGGAAGCTAGGTACAAGAAGGCTATACTATCAAATATTTTCAATCAGTACTAACTATATTTGCACTATAGAATTTTATAATTGTATTTTTGTTGAGATTTCTTAATCAAAAGCGCCAATTAATTGTTGTACTCTTTTTTATTACTTCTTATTTATGATTTTGTGATAGGTAATTCTTGTTTATGGTATATGTATAACGTTTATATTAAATAAATAATTATGTTGTTATTTGATATTGCTGTTTACAGCTAAAAAATAACCGTGTTAACATACGATGGCAGTTTCGAACATCCAACAACGACACACGGAAAAAATCGAGAAGAAATTCAGAACTGAAACCTTTCTTGAAAAGGCTCTAACTGTGTTTTGAGACCAGATACGAATAGCCAGGTACTTCCCCACCTTCTTTTAACTATCTTCTTCCCCTAATCTCTCCCTTCAGGCTCAACACACGCCCCATCTAGGGATGCCATAGACTCGTGACTACAGACTCGAAATCTTATAAAAACGGTATGGCTCAACAACCTTAAAAATTACTAAAGCTAAATTTTACCGACTGGTATCCCCGAGAGTCACTCTCCGGTCCAGTGCATGATATTGCAAAATTATTCCGGTTCCCGCGTTCGCCTGGTTCGGCTGCTTTACATTCCCTCCCGTGTCACTCTAGTCGTAACGAATTTAATTTTGTACCAAGTATAATGTTACTTGTAAATAAATTTGACCGCATAATCAGAGTTCTTATTTGCAAATTCTCCCTACACACGCATCTCAGTTTACAGTCTCGGAAAAGCTGTAAGCTGCTAATCCAAGTCAAAATAAAATACATAATTCACCACCTTTCGAAAACGGAATATATTTTAATGTGCGTTAGAATCTCGTACGGTATCACATAAAAAAAACCAAGCACCTTAATATAAAGTACACTCACGTGTTAAGTACCTTCCTACCGTAATTTTGCTACATCAAACATTCTCCAGAATTTGGTATAATCCCCCTCCAAACCAAATGTACCGCAAAATTATAACCGGGCGCTCACCCTACCCTCTGGGGAGGTGACACCACTAATGGACATATCTGGGGACCGTTCCCCGCACTCTACCCCAGCCCAGCCCGGAGGTGGCCGCTAACGGAACCAACGACCTATGAAATGTTTGTTTATTAAGTGAACAATTTTGATTAGCTCCGAATACAAGGAAGGGATGAAACTTATTACGAAGAACTCGAATCAAAAGATGTAAATTTTAATATGATTAATTCACAATTCACCCGGTGTGGGCAAATAAATTTATTTAAATTAAACGGAAAGTGACTTTCTTTTTAGCCACTTCATTATAAACTAGCTTTTACCAGCGGCTTCGCTCGTGTGGTATTAGGGAAAATTACTGTAGCGCTTGCACTTATCAATTTATTATCCCCCTCTCCTTCCCACGTCCCCCCTCCCCCATCGCCCCTCCCGCTCTCCCCTCGTACATTCCATAGATTCATTCCCGGTACATTTAGTTTTCAAACAGCTCACGTGCCGCCTAAATTTCATAATGCTAGAGTTCACCAGTAGTAAAAAAAAATTTCAATTTGGTGCAGTCGTTCGGAAGTTATGAGCGTACAAACATTTTGGAGATTCATTTTTGTTTATATAGATAAGTGATTGCCAAAGTGGTCCAGGTGGACCCCCAAGGGTCCACAGGAGACTCGACGGGAGTCCACAAGTCGTAAGTGGGGGTCCACGAAAATTTATCTGGTTTCGATAGTAAAGAACAAAAATGTTTGCTTGGCTTTACCTGTCAATGTAGCAGATAGTACACTAGTATTTCGGTGAAAAATTGTCATATTGAGACCCATCCCGTGCGCATATCCCATCCCGCCCCCACCTCATACCACATTACGCCCCCCCCCCCTCCCCCCCCCGTTGTGACAGACCACAACTCGTGTCGAGTTTTGGGAATATGGTAGAAATGTTGCAGCAATGGGTCCACCGAAACCATTGGAGGGGACCCCACCACTTTCCCAACGGCTGTGTGAGGAAACTGATTGTTTAACCTCCTTAGCCGCACACGTCAGGACTCTAATTTTTTTGTAAAAAGGAAGCTACATTTATTTTTAAACAAATCTAGACCCTCCAATGTCCCTGCATGCATGATTGTTAGTAAGAAGAAAAATGTATGCATACTTACATTTGCAGTAATTAACAAGATAAAGACACATCATAGATGTGTTCCACCGAAACCAGTAAAATTTTGAAAGTGGTCTACGAGAAAAAAAGTTTGGGAACCTCTGATATAGATGAATGATCTCTGATCTGATATAGGGAACGCCTGAAATAAAATTTACCGCAAATATATCAACAATGTTTACAATTTGGTAGGCGGGAATGGGTACCGCCGCCCCGGGACCCTTTATTGGATAACCAACACCTCTGCTATAGGTTACGTTTGGTGATTTAGTAAGGGTGCCCGTGTTCATGGGATTTAACTACTGTTTCAGATATACAGATATATAGTATTTAAACAATCGTGAAGGCGTTTTTTTTTAGTCTGACTGTTTAAGTTTACAAATTTAAAAAAAATATGTACGTTATTTTTTAAAATAATATCTATTCGTTTGTCACGCCGAATCGGTAATTACATGAAATTAGCTTGATAGAAAAAAATCCCAAAGTATGTTCGGAGTTTTTTTCAGTTATTTTACAAGTTACATGAATGCAAAAATTCATTGTGTCCTTACATGTTATTTATTCCCATGAGATTTTTTTTTAGCTTAAATATTATCGTTTTTAATATTAGCGCGCTCCCTCTCACTGGTTCCAGGCGGTTGGGAGCAGCAAGGACTCTTGTACGATATAAGAGAGCCTTACCTCTCGAAGATGGAGGACGTCTCTATGTACCGGCCATGGGTCAACTCCAATGCCCGTTATTTTTATATTTTTTCGAGTAAATTGTTGTATTTTTTTGCATTAACACAACACAGGAAAATAATTTCCCTCAGGGCCTATGTCATCTTTGGGGATGCGGGAGCTTGGGTCGTGAAGAAACCCTTGTTGTAAGATGGAGAAAACACAGAGCCCGGAAAATCGTTCCAAAGTAATTTATTTAAGTAAATAAATGCATACCCGTAATTCTTGACACAACACAACACTATCCAATAGTCCAATACGAAATACAAAGTCCACTGAGTGGTTTTTGATGGGGTTCTAATAGTCTAATGGGTAATGGATTGACACCAAATAAATCTCCTCTGCTATAGAAGAAGACTGTTTTAATTGAAACCTGCGGACCATTAAATGAACTAACCATCGGTTATGAGACCACCCCTTAAATTAACTACAGGGTTGATAAAAAATATATATTAATATTTTTAAATACATACATTTGTGAACACGTCAAACGGATTAGGATTAGTATTCATGTATCGATCGTCCAGTTGATTAGTCAGACATCTCCGAAAAATCGAAATTTTCTTAAAGTTATATGTAAATGTGTACTCTCTATATGGTGCAATACTCAGATTACTCATAAACACCACCAAATCGATCAGAATGCAGAAAACCTTGTAATGAATTTAAATAAATGCCGGGTCACTAGTAATACATTTCGAAATCTCCCGATGTTATATAATAGTTGTTATTTTTAATAATTTTTTTATTTTATTTCTTCTTTGTATATATATATTTTTTTTTTCTCTTCTTTTTCTACCACTTAACGTTTTCTTTAATGTTTTGATGTATGTTTTTTATATATTTGTACTACAAAATTGCTTAATGCAACCATGCAATGGTTTAATAAAATATGTTTCCTAAATAAAATAAAACAAAAATAGCCAATTTAATAAGTAAAACACAAACACGTGTAAGTTATATTAGATTTATGGTGTGCATTCGAATTTTTCTTTCCCCATTATCTCAAACTCTGTACTTGGAGATGTCTGACTAATCAACTGGACGATCACGAAAACAAAAAAAAGTGTGTACTATACAATTGTTCAACCTATATTAAAATATGGTATTATAGGCTGTGGAGGAAAATATGATAATACTTTAAATCCACTTAAAATAATACAAAATAAGTACCTTTTTTCAATATTCAATTTACCTACAGTAAATAAAATTTATAAAAAGTGTTTTATTATGCATACTTTTAAAGAAAAACATTTCAATCTATCAGCAACATATCAGAATGACATTAAAATTTCAAAATGGGACACTGACTCCATTACCTGTTTAGAATTTTACACAACTGATAACCAACCATTTACCCCGCATTATTGTTTGTTAAATTTCAATAGGGTTAAATCAAAACATTTAGCAGTAGGGTCCTTAGCATATTCAAAATACCAACCTCTTTCCAGAAATAACTAACTCTAACAACTTTCTCGAAATTTAAAAAAAACTGAATTAATTGAAAAATTACGTTACAAGAGTCATTGTCACGATTATTTTTTTTATTTCATCTTTTGCTATTTTCAATAAATTTTGCATTATTATAACATTTTTTATTTGAGTATGCCATACGTTATTTTCACCACAAAAGTAATATCAAAAAAAATACGACCACACGACTGAAGTAAGACTTCTATGAGAGGAAGAGAGAAAGAAAATGTGCGCGTGCACTGCTCTCTCTTGCTCCTACAGTTTGATATAGACAATAGGCCTGCACTGCGTCTTAGATATACGAAACGTAACTGTCTGTGAGAGAAAGAGAGAAAAAAATGTGTTCTCGCACCTCTCTCCCTACAGTAAAATACGAAAAGTAACTCTTTCTTTCTATCTTCACTAACTTATATCTCCCTCTCAACTTCCGTGCTTACTCCCCAAGTCAAGCGTGCGTAAAGAAGTTTTACTTCAAAAAGTTTGTTTACTTAATTTCAGAAAAAGTTAAATGATTATTTTTAAGGGTTGATGACATTACGATCACCGTGTGCCTTGCGTTCATAATGGGCCGACATATGGCGTGTAATATTTGATATCAAATCCTTTAGAGTTGGAGGGACAATCACCCTTTGTATTGCCATTGGGAGCACCCTTATCCAGACCCAGTCCATCACTTTCTCTCTCCATTGAGCCTGGCTTTTTAATGCCGGATTGTTATTGCTTTCGCCCTTTGCTGAACATTATTTCGTAATATATTACCCGGGCTACGGTGGGTGAAGTATGCTTCTAAAAAACTGGGGTTAGAATGACTCAATCAAACGCTAGAAAAAAACAGACAATTGATGGCCATTTGGTCAATACGACCTTCTGTGGATTTAATTGGTATATCTGAGGCGTACGTGTGGTAAAACGATGTACGATAGTGTAAATGTCGTTATTTTTATTGGTCAATGATTTAATTTTCCCAACAATGTTAAATTTGTACGTTCAAATACGGTTTATAACGCAAAAAATAAAATCAAACAAAAAATGTATTTAATGAAAACAAATAACTTTGTGTACACCACTATTTAATTAACAATATCGACATGTTTCAAAAACTATGTTTTCTTCGTCAGGATAATAAGTTAATAAAAAATAACAAAAGACAAACAAGTATAGACAAATTATTAGAAAGGAGAGGTGATTAATTACTTAAAATATCATAAAAATCAATTATATAAAATAAAATATAAAAATTATATAAAATAAAATATAAAAATCGAATCTCATAGGTGCTGCGCACCCGGCAGCTAACAGAATCCTGCGGTTTACCGCTGTAGCGCCAGTGATATGTTTGTATTAACTATTTCGTCTGTCATATTTCATTGGCGCTGAATTCATAACGCACTTGGGATTTATTTCGAAATCGCTCTCGGGCAGTACTATTACACACGAGCCGATATTTTAGCACGGAATTTAAAAGGGGCTCTGTTTGAAGAAGTTATAATCTTTTCATTCGTACAGAGAAATATTATAACAGGTCTGATTCGAATTCCAACCAGGAAAATAATCATATTCTTTCCTGTCTAATCAGGTGTAAAATTGGAAAATCGCAGGTAATAATATCTTCCGGGGGCGGGAGGACATCCGACCGGAAGCCGCCCCCGCCATGACACCCCCGAACCTGGTATTACCGTTTCCGCTCCGACGTGACGGGAAACTGTTATTTCCGCTGTTTGTTCCACGGGCGGGAAACACGGAATGGTGTGTTGTTCCAAATCCAATTTTAAAAATGTTATATTTTTATGGGAGGGCAGGGAGGAATTATTGCGAAGAAAATATATTTTTTTAAATCACGCGCTGTTACGAATAAAACTTAGATACAATAAATATATAAGTAGTATTGTAAAATACGGTGACTCCTGACAGTTGGTCCTACGAAATTATAATTGTTATAAAATTATTATGTTCATTCACTATTTACCAATTTCAAACACAAATTCGAGTTCAAAAATATTTTTAATAATAAATTAGTATGGATTTTTTATATTTTTTTTTAAATTTATTTATTTATTTTATAAATCAACAAACAAGTCCCGCTTAGCCAATTGCAATTGGCTTGACAGCAGGTGCTTATAATTACTTACAAATATATTTAAAGTTATAATTTACATCTTTTATCTACAGTTTAAACATTTTTTCATAAATTTTATCATAAGTATCAAAATAAATATTCTTTTTCCAATAACCAATTTTTCACCATATATTTAACCTTATTTATAGAATTATGTTGCTTTATATTGCCAGGTAATAAATTAAATATCTTCGGTATGTTGTATTCAAACGTTCTCTGTCCGTACTTATTATTAAATTTCGGAACTATTAACCCGTCGTTACGCGTGAATCTAGTAATATAAAATAACTTTATTTACGATACCGATTTTTTATACTTGTTCGCTGGTGTATACAGTATATGGACAAGTAGTTTTATCCTTGATGCATTTGAATGAAAATATGTTTTATACATTTGTTATTCAGCAGTAGGTACATCTTTTCTGCACACCTCTTCGAGGACACTTAATATTTTGTATAAGTAGGTATACAGTGTTCTCCCTAAACCGACTGCACATTGTATAAAAGTATGCCCCGGGAGGCAACTGTCAAGGAATCGTAAAATACGATATCGGTGGAATTGAAAAGCTTAATAAACCATTATTATTATTTTTTTTTTAAATTTAATTGTTCTCTAGACTTTATGTCCGGGTTAAATCTTTCCCACAGGAAAAATTTAACCCTTCCACACACTTTTCCACAAATGATCATCTAGTCAATCCACGCGATGTAATTACATTGTATAAGTATAATAAATTCAAAACTATACAAGAACAACACGTCAACCTACCAGAGACCATATGGGAAAATACTTCACCGACTCCAGATATTTTCATATCAGAGGGTTCGGCTCAATAGAACTCCTAACTGGATCGATGAATCCTACTGATCTTTCAATATAAATATTTAAAAAATCTTTCGTAATCCTACATGTGTTCAATATGACTGATTTTTGCATCTTTATATAAAGATTCTTTGATAAATCTAATAAGCCTAAATTTTTAATTAGAGAGCTAGATAATGCCAGTAGCCGAAATAACAAATGGTAATATTTTTATAGTCCGAGAATGCCAAATTCTTTTAATCTCATTTCCTAAATCTGTATATTTTCTAATTTTTCAGAAACAGATTTTTGAATATTACAGGAATTTGGAATAGTGACATCAATGATAAAAGTTATTTTTTTAATTTTGTCATGTAAAACTATATCGGGTCTATTATGACGAATCGTTCTGTCTGTTAGTATAGTTTTATCATAATATATTTTATAAAATTCATTTTCTAAAAACGAATTTGGTTCGTATTCATAATATGGTACTACATTACGGCAGTCAATCAATTTATGTTTAATTACCAAACTTTGATGAATTATTTTTAAAACCTGATTGTGTCTAAAAGTATATTCGGAAGGCGCTAATATAGAACATCCCGATATAATATGTTCTATAGTTTCCGGAAAAGCCAAACATTTTCTACATAAATCATCAATTTGATTTGTATCTTTGATTACATACTTCCTATAATTTTTAGTATTAATGACTCTATCCTGAATGGCAATTATTATTTCTATTATTAGATATTTTCATAAGATGTCAATTTTCAAAACAGTATCATTTCCAATTTTGAAAACGTACGCAAAAAGAAATTATATTTATTTATTTACGCTCTTAGGGCTTCCGTAGAAAATAAATCTTAACAAATTACATAAGTACGTTAAATTTAACATAATAATACGTTTTTATTCCTGGAACATTTGAGGCCAGGACACACGCTATTGCTGGTAATCTAGCAAACTGATAATTCTTTACAGCATGGGTCGGCAAGCTTTTGTTGTAAAAGGGCCAAATATTTTACATGGTAATTAGTGCGGGCCGCACTTGGGTCACGTGTCATTACAGTATATCTAATCCGATTTGGGAGGCGGGTATGGGTACCGCCGCCCCGGGAACCATTTATTGGATAACCAACACCTCTGTCGTTACGTTTGGTGACTTAACAGGGGTTCCCGGGTTCTTGGGGCGAGGTTTGTCCGGGTTTTGGCGGTGGATTTTTCTGCCCACCAGCTGCATGTCAGGCCGGATCGGGAGAGAATAGTTGAGAGAGTCCCTTACTTGATATTTATGTACAAATATTTTTGTTTTAAACATAAAATGCTTATTGTATATTTTTACTACATTTAGTGTAGTTAATAAAATCAATGAGTTTTTGTGGTTGCATTTGGGTTGCAAGTTGTTTTTATATTTGTTTGTATTTTTGAAGTATAGCCGCGTAATATTGCGTCTAAATGTGAATCCGATAAATGAGAACAGTGATTGTTTTTTCGATAATTCAGAATTGAAAAAGTTTGCTCACAAATAGTACTACCAAATATATTAATAATTTGCTGAGCAAACCTTTTTAACTCCTTGTAGTTTTCAGAGGGCAAATCTATCACGTTGATTTACAAATCGCTTGGTTCATTGTCGATATCCACAACGAAGGGGTTTTCGAAAATCTCCATCTTGCGTGAGATCTTTTTGTAATCAGCAAACCGGTTTAGAACATACCCATAGTCTCACTGACTCCAGGCGGTTGGAGGTAGTTGGGACTGATTAAGTGTGCAATTCACGTGCGGTAGAAGTGAAAGCTTCAGAAAACTAATGTAGACAAGAGTAGGGAGGCTACAAAGCACCACACAAAGAGAAGACCGATTATACCATCTCATTCTCTTGCAGGCTAAATCCTTTAGATGTATGTGTTTGTCTGTCATTAGTGTCGCTATTTTTCTATTCATCGAATTTCAAATCGCGACGGTGCTAAAGAAGTTTCCACTTCTTAATTTATAACAGCTATCTTTCACGGGTCTGCGCTAGATTAATAAAAAATTAAATCTTTATTAGAAAATGATTTTTTTTTCGTGTTAGTCCGTCCCTGAGTAATATGCAAATGACTCAAATTGGAAAAGTATCCGAGTCAAACATCAAAGAAAATGCGGGAAATTACATTTTGCCATACATTGAATAAAGCAATCCACGGCCGGTCGCACCAATCACGTGGCGGCATCCCAGCCGACCAATGGAAGGCGAGCTTCTCTCCCATTGGGCGGAAAATCATAAGGTGTTTATTATATTTGACGTGCGGTAATATCGCTGATAGAGTGACATAAGTCCAAAAAACGAAACTATCATCACAGAAATAATCATCACACCAAGCAAAACCGGTTCTTTCTCAAAATAGATCGACGATCCCGAAGAACGACGTCGGATATGCTAAAAATTGAAAATTGTTTTTTGGTAGAAAGCATTCGCTTAGTGTTTTTTTTAATAGCTCTTCACAGGAGGCCACAAAGAAAAGATTTTCCCTCAGGACCCATGTCATCTCGCTTGCTGAGGATTGGTTTGTAGTCCTGAATTTTTGAGTTTTTTTAGCTGTAAATGCAGAATGTGTTAGTTAGTTCAAAATTCAACCAATGTTGTTCTTTTACCTGTAGACAGGTTAACGTTAAATTATCCGTTTTACGTTAAATGAAGGACTAGTTGTACCTAAGCATTTAAACAAATATGGACGAAGAACGCTGGGCTATATGATACCTAATTGCTTAAATATATTACCTGCCGAAATTAAAAAATGTACAAATGGTAAAACAAATATTCTGTTGAAAAATTGGCTTGCCGAAAGAAATAATTTGTATTAGACTAACACAAAAATTCTAAATGCATTTAATTATGTAAAATAAGTTTATTTATATCTCCAAAGTAAAAGTACCCATCGACAAACTGCTAAAAAGTAGTTTATTGGGACTTTTCTTTTTTCTGTATAATATTTTTTGCTGTCATATTGTATTACTTTGTATTTATAATAAATAAATTAAACCTTGAAAAAAGTATTACAAGTACCTTGTATTTTGAAAAAATATTTATAACAATTAGTTTGAAATAATGGAAACAAAATAGAGTTTTTTTGGACATAGTACAAACCCATCCTGAGCAAGCGATCTGTCACGGAGGGTCTTTTAAAGTAAAGGAAGGAGAGGAAGTTTTGGGAAGGATAAGGGATCAAGGGTGGTAGTAACCTGAGGGTTAGTGGGTCCAGGAGTGACGGACGTATGAATTCATCCCTCCTACTGAACCTCCTACTCACCCCATGAATGCGAGCACCCCAGCTAAGTCACCAAAAGTAGCGAACCACATGGGGTGGCCTGTGGCAGAGGTGTTGGTTATCCAATAAATGGTTCCCGGGGCGGCGGTATCCACATCCGCCTCCCAAATTGAGCATATTTCATGAAATAAAACACTTACTTTGTTTGTTACCACGATTTATTCTTTTAATTTTTGATTAATGCCAACCGGTTTCGCTTCACAAGCATTTTCTGGGTTTAAATTAAACTAATAAAATAATACATTGTGTGAACTTATATGCATAGAAAGACAAAAAACATAAAATATATAAGATTTTAATTTCAAACTTTCTTCCTGTTTCTTTGTTTTACGTTTTGACTCTTTCCGTATGCATATATGTACTAGTTGGTACCCGGCAAGCGTTGCAATGCCATTCAAAGAAATAATTTGATTTTACCTTCACATCCTTCCCCGCCTTCCCCCTCCCTCATCTCTTCCCTCTCCGCGAACCCCACCTTCCCAAGCTTTCTATTGGTGAAAGAATTTAAAATATCGGTTTAGTGGTTTAGGCGTGAAAGTGTAACAAAAAAACTCACTCACTTTCGCATTTATAATATTAGTATTGAACAATGTTAACAGTTCAATTTTATACCCTGAAGATTCTTGTGTTAAGCGAAACCGGTCGGTAATAAAAAAAAATTAATAAATCATAAATACAAAAAAAAATTGTTTTATTTCATGAAAATTGTTTTATTGGCATTTTTTAATTTCCTTACGACGATTTAAAAATCCGTATTTTCAGAATTTTTAGTAAAATGAAATGAATAATACCTCAACAATAACATATTTCTTGTTCTCAAAAACAGTAAAGATACAGAAACAAATTTTTTAACAGCCGTACTGCAAATCGGTCCTCCGACATTTTTCTTTGGGAGAATCGAGATATTGAACACAAGATAAAATTTTACAAAAAACATGCCTAACCTAACATGTAATTTTATTGTAGTATGTTTTACCACTGTTCTGTTTAATCCAGTTACCCATTTCAGAAAATAAGGTGTATACAAAAATAAAGACCATATGAGTACCATAAATTTTGGTGTACCAAATGTACAAGAAATGTGTGCCAAAAATATATTTTTGAAACTATTAAAAAATAATCCATCATTCGGTTATTGAATTACTATTGGCTAATAAAAAAAAATAAAGAATAGACCGCTAAGAAGTGCTAAGATCCCGAGCACGGTCGCACTGTTAACAGCTGAATAAATATTGACCTGGCATAAATAAGGAATCGATATACGCTGAGACACTGAAATATCGATGTATTGACATTCGTAAACATCAAACCGGTACGAAAAATTAAAAATACAAATTAATTGACAATTTCAAATTGAAATACTAACTTTAACATATGTACATTGGCACTTTGCATGAAATTTTTTGTACTTAACGGGATCTAATTAGTTATTGAGGTCTTTAGTTATATATGAACCAGATATGCTTTCATATTTTCACGGCCAAAGAATTATCATGATTTCTTTTTTGAGCGCTACCTACTTCTTTAGCTAACGTGTCGGACATCGTTACAGTGTCCATTATCAGTGCAGATGCGACATCTCAACATTAATTAAAAAGTTATATTGACAGCTTATCTGACACTCAGGAGGCCGCACTAAAATTGGCAGGTTTCATCAACCGACTGACGGAATGGTTGATGAATTTAGTCAACATCATATTGACACCGGGTTTTATCGAACGACTAGATTGGCTAGACCTCCTGAAACTCACCGAAGTAATAAATCAGTAAAAATATGTTTTGGGCGTGTCCGTGTGCAGAATATCTATTTTATGCGATTTTATTGGCCTGTCTGGGACCTACAGTCTTATATGAATTGATGTTATCAGCTTTCATTTAAACTTTTCCATACTACAAAACTTGATGAATATTAATAAAATCAATTTTACATTTTTAATGAAATTTGATATTTTTAACTTGCGTCGTTATTGCTTACAAACAGTGACATTTTCGTTTTTTTTTAATCCAAGATGGTGGAAATTGAAAACATACGTTATTTGAATTTCAAATGTGAATAAGATTAGAATATGAAACGAGCAAAGAAAATTCTCTTGAAGCTGATTGATAAACTCGTGGGATCTGAGTCCAGGGTTCACGAGTTTAAATTCTGAGGTTGGCATATAATTTTAATTCTGATGGCATGCGTGGTTGAGGGTAAGACTCTCGACTAGCAATACAAAGGTCTCGGGTTAAAATTCTGACATGCGCAAGTAAATTTAATTTGTTTTATTTCACAATTAAATCATTTAAATAAATATAAGATACATTTGTAGCACGTTCCAGAGTGAAAGATACTCTCAGTTTCGCTCTGGTGTAAGACCACCATTCAGAAACGAAACCCGAAGTACCAGATATGAACAGCCTGGAACTTCCTTAACTTCATCTTCTCCAACTCCTTCCCCTCCCCGCTACAATTAGCCTCACAACATTGCTTAGTTGGTTATTTATTGTTTGAAACATTTACAGAGTGTTAACAATTATTACAATAATAGATTTGCCGTTGGGATATACATATTAACAATTAGAAATGTTCACAGCATGAGTAATCAATGTTTAGTTGTTACTAGACGGAAATGCTTCTAGTGATAATAGAAATAATGATAATCAAAATGAAATATAAAACAAAGTTGTGTCAAATATATTACATAACCTGGAGAGAAAGAGAAAAAAGAAAGGAAGAAAGAAAGGGTATGACAATCAAGCAGCTACATAACTGTTCTCCACGAAGTGTCATGGTAGGAGTTTGATGATTTGTTTTTTGAAATGTGTTAGATTGTTTGCGTAGATATCTATTTGGTCACATTCAATGGAATATAGACGTTACATTCGAGACAGTGGATTGAAGTACTCGTAAGCAATATTGTTATTAAATAATTCAAGATGGAATATTTTATGACTCCTTAAATTGCGTCTATTAGGAAATTTAATATGAATATTGCTATATGTTTGAAGCTTATCATGAATAATTTCGTGTAAACACATTAAGTCAGCAAAAAGTCTTCTTTTTTCAGGGTTGTAAATTGAAATTGTTGAAGTCGTTCCTCGCAAGATAGGAGTGAGGCATTTAATCCAAGTTTAAATGATAACAGTCGAAGGAATTTTTTCGTACAGATTCAATGATTTTTGAATATTTTAAATAGTGTGGATTCCAGGTAAAACTCCCATATTCCAATTTACTGATGACATAGTTTCATTGGCTCTAAAAGTCTAGGAGTAGTTAGGACTCTTGTGCGGCATTCACTTAACAAAAAATATTTATAAATTTTAATCTCTTCTGGAATGAAATACACTCTCAGCATTGCCCTAGGAGAAGACATCATTCAGAATCGATATGTTACTTGATATGGCTGTGGCTGTGTTTGGTGATAAGCTAGCCAGAAACCTACTTCCAAAACTTCCCCTGTCCCATCTCCTCCTCTTTCCAGTAACAAACAGCCTTACAACACACCCCATTTGGCAATGCCGGAGACCTACTAACTACGGAGAGAGATATATTTTTTTTACAACAGGGCCTTTGTCGTATCTGGAGATGCAGTGTGGAGGGTCATTTTTGTGAAAGGAAGAAGAGTTGTTCTGGGAAGTAAAAAGGTTTGAGGGATAGGTAGGAATATGGGGTCAAAGTGTCCAGGAATGACGAACCCTCCCTCTTTGGTGCAAGGTGATGGATGGAGAGAGTCCGGCTGGAGAGGTCTAGGATAGGTCTCCCTCAAACATTCTATCCCGATTCGGCCCGCCATGCAGTAGATGGGCAAACGAATTCGCCACCAAGACCTAGACAAATCTCTCTCCATGCACCCCTGCTAAATCATCAAAGGTGGCGAACCACTTGGGGTGACCTATGGCAGGGATGTTGGTTAACCAATAAATAGTTCCCTGGCGGCGGTACCCATACCCGCCTCCCAATTCGATTATGGACATAAGTGTGTAGTATATGCAGATAAAATAAAATAAAATGTAGTTCAAGCAACACTCGACATTTTTTCTTCTCTTAAGCCTCTATTACATTGATAAATAGATCAATGCAAGTTATGCAAGTAATGCAAGTTTACAAGCCAGCGAATTCACTATCTGTTAGTAAACTTGTCCAGTGTAAAATCTGCTAGTTAGCTAGTTAATATGATCACACTGAGCGAGTTTACTAGCAGATAGTGAATTCACCGGCTGGTTGCTTGTAAATTTGCTCAATGTAATCGAGGATTTAGGCATGTTTTTGTACGAATCAAGAAACACAAACTGAACGTACAAACAAATTTACAGACAGATGCGATTGAAAAATGTCGAGTTAAAACAGTGATTCGCTGCACTCAGCCAACAATAGTAAATATTGAAAAACATTATTGATTGGAACTCCTTAAATCGTTCCATCCATTTGGATTTAACCTTTCGACTATTGTGCGTGTAATCGATTGTGACCTAGCAGAAAGGGGGATACTGTAAGTAGTGTGGGGAGAGCGGGGAAAGAGGGGAAGATATCCATCGGGAGCCACTCCATTGTCAAGTGCCGCCCTATTAGTATTAAATCCTGTAACGTTTGTAGAATGGGGTAACGTTTTGCTGGTTTAGTGAATTGTTTTTCCTTCACAATGCTTTCTTAAAAAATATATGTTATAATAACTCGACACTCCCCGCGCCGAAACGCAAATTATATGTAATTTCCTCGATAGAAAAAAATCGCAAAGCGTGCTCCGAAAATTTTTGTAAACACGTTTGTTTCAGTTATTTTACAAGTTATATGTTTGAAAAAATGCGCAGTATTTCTTTTAAATGCTGTTTTAGACAACCCCTGCTGATTTAGGTTTTGCTCTACTTTAAACGAGTCGTGTTTTATTAAACATTTTCACAATTTTCGCTTCACTTTTATCGTTTTAAATATTAGCGCGCTCTCTCCTACATTCTCTAAATTAGTATTACATTAAAAAAGTAATTACATATCTCTCCATCTTCTTTTTTTTGAGCGGGTATACGGCGGCGCCTTAAGGTGAAAACTTCTTTATGATATGAAACTCGATGAAACGAAAAAGCAATAATAAATTAGAGAAAGAAGGAAAAGAGAAAAAACAAAAAAGCAACAATAAGAAAGAGAAACAATAATAAATCACACACAACTATAGAATGTAGCCTACGAGATATAATTTATTTATTTATTTCATTGTGAATCGCGATGAATCACGGGGTCAGAATGCTGGTAGAGCCACTCTGTTATCCTCACTGCCCACGGATTACCAACGCATCAAACCACCACCAAATGCACGGCTAATACACGTAATAGATACTACTTACGGTTGGATGATGGACCCGTTTGTCAGCGTTGAATTGCGTCGCAGGCAGTCGTTATTTGATAAAGCGTTTCTTACTCAACATAAGTACGTTAATCATAATGCAATAATGATGAATTATATTCGACGGCGACACATTTCGATACGATTTAGGATATGCGTGTTGTACGCAAGCGACGAGAATATCCCGAGCGATAACTTAACACTGGCGATAATTGTTGTCCTTCCAAGTGTTGAATTTCTGACCAAGACTTGGCAAGCAGAATTAACCCATCCATATCCGATGAGCTTGATGAAACACATTGTTTTAATATAATATGTATTTGGTTACAGTAATGAAGTATATATAGCCCATCTGACTAGATGTGAATCGCCTGTTTTGAGATGGCAATTTACAGAGTGGTTTCTGTTTACGTAATACTATGAAAATGACGTATGTCTGTAGAAGATTAAGACAAAATAATTTTGAAGCAATTAAATTTCAATTTGAGGCGAGGTGATAAAGAGCGTAGGGGTAAAAGGCGTAGTGATAAAGAATAAGAAAAAGGGCAAGTGGAACTTAGTCAAATGTACGTACATGCAGTACATAGTATACATATAAACAAACAATAGGCATAAATTTAAATATGAGATAGAATAATCGGTCTCCTCTTTGTGCGATGCTTCGTAGCCTCCCTTTTTTAGTTTTTATAAGGTTTCACTTCTACCGCGTGTGAACCGCACACTTTATACAAATATTTTCCGATTTTTGTGCTGTAAATGGATTATCTTCGAAATGTGTATATATATATATATTCCCTCGATCAAAGTTACATTGCTGTACCAAGTAACCCTTATCCACAAACCGTACAGTCACAACATTTTTATTACGACGTCTGAAGCATTATCCGTTTATTTTCCTTCGGAGAGGGGCAGGCAGATACTTTGTGGGGTCATTAAATAATCATTTTGTCACAAAGAGCCCTGCATGTATGCCCTGCCGGGTCCCATTCATAAGGAGGGGGGGGGGGGGGAGGAGAAAAAACTAATCATTCCAGATTGAAATGTACAAAGTAGGTATTCCTTCTCCCGGTGCCGCGGTGGGTGGGAATACAATGGACAAGTACCGCCGTAGAATGGGGGAAGTTTGATTTCATCGTTGACTTTCAATGGGAGATTTTGATTTGTGAATTGAGCAAGTTGCCTGGAAGGACGATCGTTTGTTTTGATCTGTCAAGCATAAAAAATTTTCCCATTCTACTTCTGATGAACTTTCTTATTGGAGGTTGACTTTCATCGGCGAGGTATTCTTAATGACGGCTAATAAAAACGTAAAAGAATAAATTTGTTTGTGTTTTTAATCCTTCAGGTCTAGGGCGTATTCTGTCACATGTTCTGAACATTTCCGCTTTGCGATGAAATGATTGAAATTTTAAATTTAAATACCACGATGAAGCCACGCGTAATAATGCAAAATAATACAAAATCATGTATTTTTGTTTTGAAAATTTGATCGCTTAGAAATATTAAAGATGCGTCAATTAAATACTGCGTGTAAAACATATCTTGGCCCTTAAAAATATTGGTAATTTTTTTTTATAAGTCTTTTAATAAGCCTAGAAAAAAATAAAGTATTAGGTCTATAAAAAAACTTTCAAGTGCAAACTCTCCTACTTATAAACACCTTTTCGGAAATGGTTGTATTGTTTATTGTACCAAATTTAGTTTCTTTTCTCATAATCGCAAAAAAAATGATATTTAAAACTTCACAAAATAAAATAAAATATGCATTTCACAATGTTATTTCACAATACAGCCGGCAGTCGACGAATTTGGATTTTCAAAGTGAACTCTATGCCGTCCACCGAAGAACTACTGACTTGCCCCACCCATTTTCTGTTAGTCCGTCCTCGGCCAGAGCGAGGTATAGACGTCAGGCTCCACATCGCTTGGTTCCGTTAAATCAATTTTAAATTTCCGTTTTATTACAATAAACAATGTGTAAAAAGGGAGTAAATATTTTTTTCAGGCCTTTACGAAATCAACCTGTAATAAAAAATCTCAAATACCTTTTCCAATCTTACCAATTTCTCAAGTATTTTTAAACTCCTCCCATAAAGGGGAGTGAATTCCGATTTCAATTTTTTCCTGAACTATTGGATCGCCTTAACGAAAAATGTGTGCTCCAACATTAATCGGTCGTTCGTAATTTAAATTCATGCTCATATAAATGTATTTTCGATAATTAATAATTTTTATTCTTTATTTCGTTATATTTATGTAGTAGGTAAGGCAACAATATTTTGAAAAATATACTCAAATTGGCAAAGTTACCTCTAAAATCGTGTAAAATAGATTTCTTCAATGGCCTATATTTTGTAATTCGAAACACAAATAAATAAAACAGTACAAATCTGAAATGAATATTTAATACACCTTTTGATTAAAAAAATAATTATGTAGTTTCGCTGAGTATTTTGGGCTCAAATCCAAATTTAATTTTTGAATGAAAAATCCCGCCGAGCCGTTTCTCTTAAAGTGGAATATTTTTTAAAATAAGATACTACCTATTATTGTTATATTTTGTAAAATTATTTTTATTGCATATATTAATATTACTTTTTTTTCAAGGTTTAATTTATTTATTTTAAATACAAAGTAATACAATATGACAGCAAAAAATAAAATATTATACAGAAAAAAGAAAAGTTCCAATAAACTACTTTTTAGCAGTTTGTCGATGGGTACTTTTACTTTGGAGATATAAATAAACTTATTTTACATAATTAAATGCAGTTAGAACTTTTGTGTTAGTCTAATACAAATTATTTGTTTCGGCAAGCCAATTTTTCAACAAAATATTTGTTTTACCATTTGTACATTTTTTGATTTCGGCAGGTAACATATTTAAGCAATTAGGTATCATATAGTCCAGCGTTCTTTATCCATATTTGTTTAAATGCTTAGGTACAATTAGTCCTTCATTTAACGTAAAACGAGTATTGTATAGTTAGATTTAGTTGATATATATATATCGAATATTACTAGGCCTGCGTCTGCGTGGTTGAATTTCCGAACTCAGCTTCGAGTGCATGTCTGACGCCACGCCGTACGCGCCGCGCACAAATAACGTCTATGTACGTAGAACTTCAAACAAAAATACCGTTGTAAATAGGTATCATATAGTCCAGCGTTCTTTATCCATATTTGTTTAAATGCTTAGGTACAATTAGTCCTTCATTTAACGTAAAACGAGTATTGTATGTTTGGTCCAGTTTATTTATGTATATGGGCTATTCATATGCGGAAATATAATTTTATACGGAAAGTACGGAACATTATGCCTTTGTTCATATAAACTTTTATGAGCTAATAATTTAACTAATGAATTTTGAACTGATTAAACACGATTTATATTTGTTTTACAGGAAAGTCCCCAAGCTGTAATTCCATATCTTATAATAAATTCAGCTAATGATAAATAAATTATTCGAAGTGTGCAAATTGGAACATAAAATTTTAATTTAAATAATCTGCTAACAACAGATCTGAGTCGTTCACAGGCTTTATTTATTTTGATTTGTGTCGTTAGCTAAAAAGTGAAATATTTATATTTCTCAAACTAAAATCAAAATATTATAGTACTAGCTGGGTCACCCGGCTTCGCTCAGGACAACATTCGAGAGTTTTCTGGAATGTTCCATATTGATATTCCCGATTCCCTATTCCCGAACATTCCACCACATACTTCGCCGCTCCTTCCAGAACTTTCTAGAGCTCTATGGAACCTTCTAGAACTTTCCGGAAGACGAATCTAGAAATTTTAAGAGAGTGAAACTTCCAGCCCTTATATCTTCAAAAGCACGACTTTAGGTAAAAACCGGAACCGTCATCCTGGAGGGGGGATAGAGATCTACCACACCATAAAACTCTATTGATCGTACCGGGACTCGTTTCTGAGTTTTTGCGGTCCGCACGTTTTTTAGGACTTTCTTTTATAATATATATTGATTAAAGAAAGTGTACTACATTGTGCGTGCCTCTAAAACTCAGAAACGAGTCCCGGTACGATCAAGGAATTTATATGGTGCGATAGCCGTCTATCCCCATCCATGAAGAAGGTTCCCGTTTTTACCTGAAAGGCGTACTTTTAAAGATATAAGGGCTCAAAGTTTCGACCTCTTAAAATTTCTAAAACAGTCCAGAATATTCGAGAGTATTCAAGAGCATTCCGCAACATTACGGAACATTCTGGAAGGTTGTGAAATATTCGAGAATAGTCTGGAACATTCGGGAATATCCGGAACGTCCAAGATCATTGTGGAACATTCGATGCCTCTTTTGTGAGGGTGGGGCTACCCATCAGTAGGGGTACATAAAGCAAGATCCGTCGT
The DNA here is from genome assembly GCA_936435175.1 of Glyphotaelius pellucidus. NCBI lineage: Eukaryota > Metazoa > Arthropoda > Insecta > Trichoptera > Limnephilidae > Glyphotaelius > Glyphotaelius pellucidus. The sequence continues at coordinate 23,332,665 of OW386558.1, read as the reverse complement.
TGGTTCGAACGTTAAATCAATCTCGTATCAACTCCATGAGCGAAGTCAGCCTACCACAGCTAGTAAATCATAAAAGTAAATAAATAAATAATAAATAAATTCAATGATTTCGTTAGCCTTCAAGAAACCGTGGTCAAATTTATGCCTACCAAAAATTTATAGGCAAAAAGACAATCTTTTAAAATTAAACAAATAAAATGTAACTTTTCAATGGAGTATAATAAGAATACAGTCCCTTAATTAAATTGGATATATTTCCAAACATTTTCGGAGCCTATAATAATTTCAATAACCCGGTTAATTTCCTGTAAAATTTTCAAAACCGGCGAATCAGCATTGTGACAATGAATTCAAAGGCCATCCTTTCACCGTATTATTGCGACAGCCGACCAACTTGAAGTTGGCCAATTATCTCAGCCCGGAGGCCTTTCCTCTTTCCTTCTCCCCCCCCTCCCTTTCTGTCTCCTACGGCTGTGCCTTCAGTCCCCCTAGCTTTCGTTGCCTCTCCAGGGTCGCTGTGAGAAATAAAATTGCCGGCATACCAAAAAAATACCACAATTTTACGGAATTACTTCATTATCATTACAAACTTCTTCATTTCTAATTCTCATAAAATCTAAACACATTTATGTTTTATTTATATACTATCAGGTACCCGGCATGCTTTGCTATGCCATTTAATAAACAAATTGTTTCTCCCCATAAAATTTCCCGCAAATATATCAACATCGTTTCCACGGCAACGATTTGTTTCCCAAGGCAACGATTTATTTTGCTTAGCAATAATTTGCTTAGCATTTCTTAGGGACAGAAAACGTATGATAAATATAATTTATTAATATTTATAATTTCATAACGCCAGAGCTTACCATTATACACAGCCTATAGTACTCGCATATAATTTAGCTTTCTATTGGTGAAAGAACTTTTACATTTATTTTTTTATGAGTAAAAGCGTAGCAAACAAACACACGCAGTTTTGCATTTATAATTTCATTTAAGCACCTTTTTATACTTATTTATATAATTTGGTTGATAAATTGATCGTTTAAATTGCTGTACACTGGGCTGGTGAGATCAAATTTAGAATACAATTCAACCATCTGGGCTCCATTATATAAGACACACCAACTAAGAATTGAAAGAGTACAGCATAAGTTCTTAAGATTTATTAATTATAAACTCGGTATACCTGTCGAAGATCTAAATTATGTATTATTGTAGAAAGCAATCACTTTGTGGTTTGACATATTTAATAAAATAAAATACTTTTTTGTTTAAAACCACGAGATTTATTAATTTTTGAACCGACCGGTTTCGCTTAACTTAAGCATCATCAGGGTACAAATTAATACTAAACAAGAAGTACATAATGTGTGCTTATATATAACAAAATATAGAGGGAGACAACGTGATACAAATATTACAAACAAATAAACGGTCATAAAATACATTAACATAAGTACTCAAGTAATGGGAAAAACAGAAAGATAATTATGTAGACTAATGGGTTATAATAATAAATTTGGAGAAACAAAGCATTAACTGGCATGGTGATAAGGAGCGCTGGGAATTTTTATTTTTAAGGGTTTATTGGAAACAGACCTAATATAGGACTGCTTGATATGTCTAATTGATTATTAAGTATATGACTTTTGGTTTTTACAGCTTTTTTTATTTCTAGCGCCTCTAGATTGTTTAGTCTGTTACCATGCCCGTTTTTATGTAAGATGTTAGCACCGGTGCTATGACAGAACGTATGATCTTTATCGATCAAATGATTTGCGAATTCTGAAAAACCGTTATTATTGAGGCAACGGAGATGTTCCTTTATCCTAATATTGACACTACGTGTTGTCTTACCGATATAGAAAGCCGAACAATTATTGCAATTTAATTTATAAATTCCCGAATGATTTAATTTGTCGTCCTTATCTTTCGAATTAATTAGAAATTTACCTAGATTGTTATTAGTATAAAAGGCCGGTCTGACTTCAGAAGGGAGGTTTTTTACACTTAAGGTAGAAAAATTATTAATGAATAAAATTCGCCGCCATTGATGATTAATATTATTATCATTGATTTGAGGACAAGGACTAGCAAATAAGAAGCGATTAACGGCTATTTGTTTTAGTTTTTTATTTAAGATTAAATCTATAAAATGTGATTCATAGCCATTATTTACCGCTATTTTTTTAATTATTTTTAGTTCATTAGCAAAATTATTATCGGACATTGGAATTGTGACCAAACGATGGACCATTGAATGGAATGCGGAGTGCTTATGTGAAATAGGGTGATTGGAGGTGCTGTGTATGACAATGTCAGTATAAGAGGGTTTACGAAATATGTTAAAATCAATTTTGTTATTAACGATCGATAAGGTAAGGTCTAAATAATTTAAGGTTGAATTGTTGCCTATCTCTAACGTGAATTTAATCTGATTATGAAAAGAGTTTATAAGATTGAGGAAGGAATTAAGTTGACGTTCAGTCCCTGACCATATACACAAAACATCATCAACATATCTTTTAATAAATAAAGAAGCGATTAACGAGTTAATTAATTAATTAACTCGTTAATCGCTTCTTATTTGCTAGTCCTTGTCCTCAAATCAATGATAATAATATTAATCATCAATGGCGGCGAATTTTATTCATTAATAATTTTTCTACCTTAAGTGTAAAAAACCTCCCTTCTGAAGTCAGACCGGCCTTTTATACTAATAACAATCTAGGTAAATTTCTAATTAATTCGAAAGATAAGGACGACAAATTAAATCATTCGGGAATTTATAAATTAAATTGCAATAATTGTTCGGCTTTCTATATCGGTAAGACAACACGTAGTGTCAATATTAGGATAAAGGAACATCTCCGTTGCCTCAATAATAACGGTTTTTCAGAATTCGCAAATCATTTGATCGATAAAGATCATACGTTCTGTCATAGCACCGGTGCTAACATCTTACATAAAAACGGGCATGGTAACAGACTAAACAATCTAGAGGCGCTAGAAATAAAAAAAGCTGTAAAAACCAAAAGTCATATACTTAATAATCAATTAGACATATCAAGCAGTCCTATATTAGGTCTGTTTCCAATAAACCCTTAAAAATAAAAATTCCCAGCGCTCCTTATCACCATGCCAGTTAATGCTTTGTTTCTCCAAATTTATTATTATAACCCATTAGTCTACATAATTATCTTTCTGTTTTTCCCATTACTTGAGTACTTATGTTAATGTATTTTATGACCGTTTATTTGTTTGTAATATTTGTATCACGTTGTCTCCCTCTATATTTTGTTATATATAAGCACACATTATGTACTTCTTGTTTAGTATTAATTTGTACCCTGATGATGCTTAAGTTAAGCGAAACCGGTCGGTTCAAAAATTAATAAATCTCGTGGTTTTAAACAAAAAAGTATTTTATTCTAAATTATGTATACTTAATGGAATTACTTAATATAAGCGATTTAGCGTCAAGGCGCATAGCGAGCGATTTAGTTTGTCTTTTTAATATTTCGAATGGCAGACTGGACGCCCTTGATTTAATCAGTAAAATTCATTTGAGAATACCCACGCGCGATACTCGCTCTAATGCGATTTACCTTGTAACTAATTCTGCTAGTAATTATTTTGTTAACTCTCCTCTGCAAAGACTTCATATACTCGGAAATAAATATTCCTCTATAGATGTTTATCGTCATCAATCGATGTCAAAATTTAAACTCAGTGTATTAGAACAATTAAAATAAATCTATTAATATCATGCACTATATAGCACCTTAATCGAAATATTATGGTAGCTATGTTTCGATAAACACATAATAAATACTTTAAAATAGTTTGCTAATTACAAACATAAATATTGACAATCCTATCGTATTTCCCTCTATAATTAAAATAACAATCTCACATTAATTTACTTACCATATATTCTATGTTACCTGCTTTGTGTCAACTATTATATTTGGTGTTATCTGTATTTTGCATATCTTATATCTTATGTTATCTTTATTTTGTTTCTTATATTTATATTATGTTTCTATTATATTATGTTATTTTTTATATTTTTCCAAAAACATGTACTGCACTATATGTAAAAGCCCTATGGGCGTTTAAATAAATAAATAAATAAATTATAAAAGTTAGATTTAGTTGATATATATATATCGAATATTACTAGGCCTGCGTCTGCGTGGTTGAATTTCCGAACTCAGCTTCGAGTGCATGTCTGACGCCACGCCGTACGCGCCGCGCACAAATAACGTCTATGTACGTAGAACTTCAAACAAAAATACCGTTGTAATTCGGTTTTGAATTCCTCACAAGATGTCGCCACTTTCGTCGGCCACTTTGAAATTAAAAGTTATCCTGTCAACACCTATGCTGTGGATGCGATTTAAGGAGCTCCTTTGTTCAATCCTATTTTTTAAAATGCTATTTGGAAAACGAGTCATAAGTAGGTACAAACTCTTTTCATGGGCGCAGTTTATATCTTTTTTTAAATCTTATCATGTAATTTTTTATGTAAACATCTTGTATTAGGTCTGTGTATTTTTGAGCATGTACCTTTTATTGTATTTTTCCTGATTTGTTTTTTATGCATTTCTATAGTCCATCATGGAGGATACTTTATTTTAACTTTGTGACACCAACAGTACATAAATCAAATGAGTGGTTATAATATTATTCATAAAATCTTATAAGACATGTTTCTGTGAAATATTTGTAAAGTGATTCTTCATATGTTTGTGTCTGTATGTTGCTTCTGTAAAATGTTTTGTAAAATTTTTCTTCATGTATTGTGTCTGCATATTGGGTTGGGTTGGGTTTATCTTTTCAAATGTACCAATTGGCTATCCCTTAATGAGTTTTGATAACTAATGGGAATGCAACTTCGTTGTATGTTTTATTTAAAAAAAAAAAAAAAAAAAAAAAAAACGAGAGTGTGAATGAACCAGTGCAATTGAAAACATGCGAAGGAAGAAATTAGATAAATTGCCTTTCCTCATGTTCCCACAGTGACAACAAATTAATCAGGCACGAATGACTTACAGCCGCTATTTCCAACTTTTCATTCGATCAATCTGAGTCTCCGATCAGTTAAGTGATATGTTGAGTAACGCTCGACTCGCCTGTTGATCGGAGACTTGTATTTGTGAATTTGAGGAGTATTGAGTCAAAATTTCGGCTCAACTGTAGATCAGTAGGATTGGGAACAACAGCCGTTAGACGTCTCAGCAGAGGCAAGTTGAAATTGCTGCTCCGACAGTCAGCCGCTCTTGAGCGCCGCGCACATTATGTTTATGAATTCACCCCTGACATCACCCTTACTTACAGTTTGCTTCCCCATTGGTTCACCTTTCCATCTTCTCAGCTCCCCACCTCCCCCTGCTCTTCTTTTTCCCATCTAACCAGAACCATTATGCAAATATCCTCAAATATACAACCCCATTATCGACTTTTCAGATTTCTTTACTTCTTTTAACAACTTTTGAAAAGTCGTTTGAGTCCAAACTGCTCACAACCGCCTAGAGCCAGTGAGACTAAGGCAAACCCAATTGGGGTATATGTGGCTGAAGGCAGTGGGAGGGGAAGATGGTTGGGAAGAAAAAGGCGGGGAAGTACCTGGCTGTTCAGATCTAGTCACGCCTAAGACATTTAAAGCAACGTTTCAATTTTGAACCAGGGCGATAATGAGAGTATCTTTCACTCGGTAACGTGCCGCAAGTCTCTACATATTATAAATAAAAGCCCGCGATAAACTTAAAAACTACTGAGCGGATTTTCATGCGATTTTCACCCATAGAATGAGTGATTCATGAGGAACGTTTAAGTACATAATTTGTCAAGGTTTTGTGTAAATTGGTTGAAATATATAAGAATGTCTGTGAGCGGGCTAGCAAGCGGGCGGTATGGATTTGATTTGCATGCAAATTAACAGATGGCGTAGTTTCGTTAGCCACAGCAACGATTGGCCAGATCAGCTAGCATACCTCATATTATTTTAAATTTTAAAATAACACATTATTTTAATTCATGAAATTGAAATAAAAAAAATCGATCAATCAAAATTAACTTACGAACGATCCGCAATTTGAACCCGCGACCTTCGTATTACTAGACGAGAGCCTTACCCCTCGACCATGAATTAATTTAGTTACTAGCGCAAACCCGTTAAAAATCATGGGCTGAACACATAATTTTCTATTTAATTTAATGAAGACAATATTAGCGAAACTCAATCGAAAATCTGGAAACAGAAAAATCAGAAAAACATATTGGCACCTCTGGAACTCGAACCCAGGACCTTCCACTTTCCGGGACGCTGCGCTAATCACTGCGCCAAGGTGATTTCGGTAATTTTTAACTGTATCCAGAGTGGAAAGTACTCTCAGTATCACCCTGGTGTAAGATCACCGTTCAGAATTGAAACGTAGCTTGAAATGGTTTAAACCGTGTTTGGTGACCAGATTTGAATAGCCAAGAACTTCCCACCTTCCTCTTCTCCATCTCCTTCCCCTCCCCACTACCTTCAGCCTCACAACATACCCCAATTGGGGATGCCTTAGTCTTACTGGCTCCAGATGGGAGCAGTTGGGGTTGTACGTATTCATATAAAAAATAAAAAAATCATACCTCTTAGAATGAATACTAAGAACCACCAACATTATCTTCAATTTCTCATCGCATATTTTATTGGTTGCTATCTCCATGCATGATTGCAAGATTCAAACCCGAACTAAAAGTTATTTAGATAGTGTCTGGATAAATTTTTATAAGTATTTTATTTTTAATACGCGACAACTATTGACTATTCTGCAAGTCTAGGATGAATATTTATTTTTATTTTTTGAGTAAAATCTGACATTGGAATCTTCTTTCTTCTGAATTATTCATCACACGGATATTTTCAATTTTGAAAGTGTCACTTAAATTCGAGGCAAATTTAAATTCACTAAATAATTTCACGCGGAAATAGCACACATCACAGACAACCGAAATTGTATGTTTAATGAAACTAAAGAAAATATTTTGATTTGGTTTCTGCACCAATTTGTAATTGTGACGCCTATAAATAGTTTCAAAAACAACCACACCTTATCAGATGATGGATCAAATTATAAATATAATTTTTAATTATCTATACACGGTGTCTGGAAACTTGTGATACTAGATGGAAATTGATGAATTCACGTCACGCGGAGAACCCAAAAAGATTTTATTTTCGATCTCCATTTTTTTCGGCAACTAAAGGACAAAAACCTTTTTAAAACACCATAAACAGCCGATATCAATTGCGTACCGAACGATTTTTTTGACTGAACGAATGTGTCAATGAAGTGAAATCTTGGAAGTGGAAATTAACCCACTTCCCGAGATCCAATCAAGCCAAAACTCTGCAGATAGCTTCGTTGTTGGTGGCTCAGGGCCTTTGTCATATTTGGGGATCTGTGTGGAGGGACATTTTAGGAAAGGAAGGAGAGGAAGTTCTGTGAAGGAAAAGGGTTTAAGGAATCTTTAGTTCAGTGTGTCCTAGTCATCCGCCTCCAAGACCTAGACAAACCTCACCCCATGAACCCGGGCACCCCTGCTAAATCACCAAACGTAGCGAACCACTTGGGGTGACCTATGGCAGAGGTGTTGGTTATCCAATAAAGGTTCGCGGGGCGGCGGTACCCATTCCCGCCTCACAAATTATCTTCTAACTTCTCTTGGCTCTTCTTGCATCTCCCCGTCTCACTCTTCTTTCCCAGTGGTAACGGCTTCTGAAATAATCCTATTTCCTCTTCCTCGTTTTTCCAGTTTCCGTGAAATATTTAAATAAAATTAAAACCTGACGAAGAAATTAAAAAAATAAAATATTTTATCTGCACACAAAATCCGTGTACGAACAAAGACCACTCCTCTGAAATGTGATGAATAAAGGCCGACTAGAAAAAAACATAAGCAAATAAGAAAAAAATATTTCAAAAGGTGCTCTCTAAGTGATATTATTTATGTTTTTGTGATATCGCTAAGAAATATTTTAATCTTACACAAACAATCTTCACCATCAAATAAAATATAAACAAAAGTGAAGTGGGTCTTTTCTTGTGAGTATTGATTGATGTGATGCTTTGGTCAAATCCTCTGTGTTCACTCGAATTCATTTGCAAACTTTATCATTTTTACCACTATTGCAAGAACGTAAAACCAAATTTCGTAATTTATTTTTATTTTTATTTTATTTATTCATACACGCCTTGAAGGCTTTTACAGAATCACATTATTCAAGTTACACATGTTATTCAGGAGTATAATTGTAAGATTGAAGTATATAACATTATAAACTGTACTTTAAGGATACAAACAGGTTTAATATGTACATAGGTATGTAGTTTCGTTATCATTAAAATTGTACAAAGGAGTTAATAAGTTTACATAGTATAATAATGGTAAAACAGAAGAGTGCTTAAGATACTTAAAAGTAGTTATTGAGGAACGTGTAGGTATTTACTATGTTGATTTTATTATTAACTTGATCATGAATAAATTGTTCGAAAGCAAGTTATTCAAGAATTCAGCAAAATTAACGCAGCAATAAATAGTACCTACACATAGAAGAAAATAAATAAAAAATACATGAGTTGTAATATCTTGAAAAGTTATACAGATGAGTTCAACAAGTGTATAGTGTGATAGTAAAAAAGTAAAAAATAGTACAAATTATGGTACAAAAAGTACAAGATAATATTAATACAAAAGAGAGAGGATAAACAGGTAAGTACTAAGGTAATCTTTGTATACATAAGTATTAAATTTTGCTTTTATTGTGAACATGAAGAGACCATCGATTTTAATTTAATCATTAATATATTATTATTGATAGGGCACCAAGATTTAAATAGAAATTTAAGTCAATGTGAGTTAGTTATTATATTTATAACAATAAATACGAGAGGATTGTTGTTAATTGTGTTCTTATTTGGCTACCTTTATTATTCACATATTTCATGTTTTGCGATAATTAATAATTTGATAAAGGTGAAATTATGAATGAAAAATTAAATAAAATGAAATTATGAAGCTATAACTCTATTTCGGAGGTGTGAATGGGTACCGCCGTCCCGGGAACCTTCATTGGATAACCAACACCATTGCCATAGGTCACCCCAAGTGGTTTGCTACGTTTGGTCATTTAGCAGGGGTGCCCGGGTTGATGGGGCGAGGTTTGCCAAGGTCTTTGACCAGGACCCAGATTCCTACCCACTCTTTAAACCCTTTTCCCTCCCAGAACTCTCCTCCCCTTCCTTTCCTTAAAAAAAACTCCACCCAGCATCCCCAAAGACGACATAGGCCCTGAGGGAAATTATTATCCTCAGGGCCTCCTTTGAGGCTCTCGCGTAAAAAAAAAAATAACTAAATCACTTTGACATATTTTCAAAGATATAGACCAAAGGGGCCACTTATATTAAAATAATCCCACGGAGCAACTAAAACACAACATGTCGGGATGAAACAGGATAAAATGAAAATTAACAAAAATAACAACAATAACAACAAAAAAATAAAAATAATAATATAACAATATAATTTATATATTTACGTATTTCCTTCAATGCACGGTTAAGTCATTTGAATAAGTACATAATATACTTAAACTCTATTCCCATATTTTCGAAGTATGATTTATTTTCTAAAAAGATAACAGTATATTGCATTCACTCGTAAAAGGGTAAAATGTTTTCTAGACACTAATTCTTGAACTAAACAGCGAAACGAAGATAAAATTTGGCTATAAAAAGTTTAATTTTTTACAGTTAATACCGCACAAGAGTCCCAACTGCTCCTGTCTAGAGCCAGTGGGACTATGGCATCCCCAATCGGGGTATGTTGTGAGGCTGAAGGTGGTGGGGAGGGGAAGGAGATAGGGAAGAGGAAGGTGGGGAAGTACCTGGCTATTCAGATCTGGTCACTAAACACGGCTAAAGCCATTTCAAGCAACGTTTCAATTCTGAATGGTGGTCTTACACCAGGGCGATACTGATAGTATCTTCCACTCTGGAACGTGCCGCAAATATACTATATATTATTTTAAATGAATAAATTGTGAAATAACACAAATTAATCAAATAAAATTTATTTGCGCACGCCGGGTTCGAACCCGCGACCTTCGGATTGTGAGTCGAGAGTCTTGCCTCGGGACCACGGAGGCCCGTGGTCCCGAGGCTTTTCCAAATCTTTTCCAACCTGCATCTTTCCGATCTCTCCGAGGTGATTTTTCACAAAAATGGCGCTATACAAATCACCCAAATATTATTATTATTATTAAAAATAAATGTGTCTTTATTTGTTCATTATTATTTCCTATACCATTCATCCGGTTGTAACGAAACTGCGGTTATTTTTTGTGCGCACGCCCGCCAATTTTTCTTTATATAATGGCGAGTTCTGGCGTTATAAAAGTTGAATAAGTAAATTATAATAGGGGGCTGGCGAGTTGTTTGAAAAATGTGTGTATTTCATAAAGTTTAACGGCAGAGAGAGAAAAGGAAATTCGGGAAGGGAAACGGCGTGGTAGGTGGGAGGAGAAAGTGTGAGGGAACGGGGGGGAGGGACGCGGGAGGGCGGGAAAGTAGAAATGATGGAAGGGAAACGCAGGAAAGGAAAGAAATAATAATCATTAATTGCTAAAAAATGTATTTAAATTGTGAAGAAGCAAAAAAAAAATAATAAAATAAACAAAAAACAGAGTGTGCAATATACACACAGAAGTGAAACCTTCAGAAAAGAAGAGTGGGAAGGCTACGAAGCACTGCACAAAGAGGAGATTGATTATACTATTTCATTCTCTCGCAGGCTTAATCCTAAAGTTGTATGTGTTTGTTTCTTTTTAGTGTTTCTATTTTTCGTTTCATTGAGTTTTCAAGAAGTTTTCCCTTCAATAAACCAACTTTATTATTATTTTTTTTTTTTTTTTTTTTATTCTTCATTTTAATCACCCGCTAAACTGCCAAGGCAGTTTGTCAGCAGGTCAATTTGACAATATTAATAAAACACTAAAACATAAAATATTATAAGAAAACACAATAGCAAAATAGTTCCAGAAGAATAACTTTTAAGTATAATTAATTAATTATTATTTTTTATTTTAACTTTTTATGAGTAAAACCTCAAACTGTAATATTTAATTAAATGAAGACATTATGAGCGAAACTCAATCGAAAATCTGGAAACAGAAAAATCAGAAAAAGATATTTACACCTCTGGGACTCTTTAAATATCTTTTTCTGATTTTTCTGTTTCCAGATTTTCGATTGAGTTTCGCTCATAATGTCTTCATTTAATTAAAAACCAACTTTATTCAGTTTCACAACATTCCGAAAATGGAGAATTCCACTGTTCAACTGTCTCTGAACTGTTCTTGTGCAGTAAATATTATAAAAAATTACACGCAAGTTTTCTGCAGATAATTATGAATGTTTTCAGACTTCGTGAATTGGTTTCCATCTTGTCCCAGGCTAGCAATATAAAATTGAACCTTGGCTGATATACGTTCACGACTTCATGTGTATACTGAATTCGATAAAGGTAAAATTCTGCTGCAGGTGTGTATTGAGTAATCGTGATTTTATTTTTGTAATAACCATGTCGCCCAAAAAAAAGGATGATATTTAACATGATACTGCATATGCAGGAGAAAAACGGCATTTCGCACAGTTTTGTTTTATCCCTCTCATGTAATTCTTCTGTTTATATGTAGCATAATGTTTTTAAAAGCTTCCTCCCCAGACTATTACACCGTAAGTTGTAATTGATTGACGCAGCGAATAGTTTTTGGTGTCTTTTTATCGCTCATGTTTTTACTTTTTACTATTGTAGCAGTATTATCGGCAAAGTGACTAACAAGCCCGATCACTATCCGATTTGCAGAGCTTGCAGGACAGCATGTTGAATCAGGACTGTTTGCCTACAAACTATCCAATACGCAGAACCACACCATGCTGGGTTCTGCAAATTGGTCCTTTACATGGCTTAATAAAGTATATATATTTTTTTAATAATAAAAGATACAATATAATAAAATAATACATAACAATCTTAATTTACCAATTTCAATTCACGGTTCGTAGAGATTTTTTTTTATTTTTTTTATAATATTCTCCCATTATTATTTGTTTAGTCATTTAGAACTCTTTTGTTTTTACTGCTGTTTTTATTTTAGAGTTTTTTTTTTAATTTTTTTATTTATTTTTTTGATAGGGTTTTCAGTATATATCTTTATTGTTATTTGAATTCTTTGAATCTGTAACTAAGGGATCTTATATTTTCTGACAATTTATTGAAGAAATTTTGTCCTGAGAATTTGTAGTTTTGTTGACCCAAAGTTTTTTACTAATCGGAATTGGTAACATGTTTTTTTGCCTGAGATCTGTTGTGTTTTTGAAAGGTACGGTTTTGTTTAGAATATCCTCTTTGTCAACTAGTAAGGTTGAGTGATACAGAAAAAGAGTATTTAATTTTCTGACTTTAAACTCTTTGAATATGAGTTCAGATGGATATAAAAATGATTCGAGAATTCAACAGAATTCTGACAGAGCTGTTAGAATATTGACATCAGAAGAAATATTAGCTCTCTGTGTTGGAACTGTAATGAACCTTGATCTGACATTCAATTACAGTTACTTGCAGAAATTGGCTTGAGGGAAATGTGCAATTTGAATGTTTGTGAATTTTTCTGCCCAAATAAATTCCAGTTCCAATCCAACCCCGTAAATCAATCTTTCTAAAGTCGCCCTCGATTCCTAACCTATACAAAACTGTAGGTAATAAAATGAATAATTTAAAGTACCTACACTTTTTCTAGTGCGTTATCAAAATAACCATTTAGAAAATATTAGGTTGGGATAATTTGTCCGCTACGTGAAAGTTCAATAAGGCTTGAAAACCATTGGTACGAGGTATTTGAACACACTGGATAGAGAATCTAGGCTATACCCATGGAATAATAAGAAATGCCTTGTTGACGTGTTATGTGATCCAAATATTTGGCCAATCAGGCCTTAAATTTCCAATGCAAAACTACGTTTCACCATGATTTTGAAAATCTAAAGTGTTGTAGATCTACGATGCCAGGTGCGTGCAAGCGAGACATATCACTTCTATTTTTTCTTTCTTCTATGGCTACACCTACACACAATGAAAAAATAATAATTTTTCATCAATTTCTCCAGGAACAAGATTTTTTTGTTGCATTGTGTACTCTAATTGAAAATTCCTTTGTTATTCTACTGGGCACTGCGACTGTTGTGCGTTTATCACATTATGTATTGAAGAATTCCAATAGGCGCTTTTAATAGTCCCACGGTGACTTTATTCTTATTCTTTGTCACAGTAAAGCTACAGCTCTTTCTTAATTGGTTAATGAGGTCTTTAGTAATATTTCAACCATTTTCGTTTCTCAAAGATCGAACGGAATAAATTGATCGCGTCTTAGATGAATTATTTGAGTCTAATGGGCGTTTTAAATGTTACCACGTTTACGGAACGGCGACGGTACAAAAAGGCAATAATCATACACTCCTTACGACAAAAATGTTGCAGCTCTTTCTTAGACATTAAATAATGGTGAGACAAATCGACCACCACAACACGGGCCTAGCATGGTGGTCGAAAAATTCTAAAATTAATGTAACAAACAGTTTAATGAATAAAGAAAACTTTAAAATAAAAAAAAGATGAGACGCTCAATACCGAAAAATGTAGTACTTAAGAGAAAATGCAGACATACGTGCATTAAGTGTCTCATATTTTGTCTCAACATTGCTTAATTTGTAAGAAAGAGCTGCAGCATTATTGTGATAATGAACATATGTTTATCGGATTTTCACATGTTTATCGCTTTTTTTGTACCGTCGTCGTTCCATAAACGTGGGAATGCCAAAAGTCCCTTATTGATCGCGTACACTACTTCTTTCAATTCGAGCTTCATAAGTTCAATCCGTTCATGAAATAAGCCAGTAATTTTGCATAATGACGACATTATTAAAAAATGTCTACATATTGACAGTTAACCGAAACTTACCTTATACTACGCAGGCCGTGCTAAAATTAATCAATATTCGGTAGGAATTTCTGTTACCAATCTTTGACCGTGCTCGCAAATGTTGATAACTGACCATAGATGACGGATCTAATCAATATCATATTGAAGTAGAATTTAATCGACCATCCATGCTAGACCTCTCTTTTCTGTTTTTTAACATGTTAGAGATATGAAAAAATTACCAGTGTTTCTTTAAGTTCTATTTGACATTTGTCGAGAGATTTTTACTTTATTTTAAATAATTCGTACGATTTATCAATTACTAGCTGGTTCCCGGCATGCGTTGCAATGCCATATTTAAAGAAATAAATTGTTTCTCCCTGCATGTCCTTTACCGTGCGTCCCTGTTCCCTTCTCGCGCCCTCTTTCCCTCTAGCGTTCCTCTTCCACCTTCCCCGCCTTCCCTCTCCCGCGTTCCATATATTCAATCCCAGTACATTCAGTTTTCAAATAGCTCGCGTGCCACATATTACAATTTTTGTATTCAAATTCTCATTTTTCATAAATTACAAATATTTATTTTTGTGATTGATAAGAACAATCAATCAAATTTGGTACCTAACGTAGGTAACTATTTAAAATCGATAATTTTTGATTCGATTCAAAGCACTAGTATTAGGCGAGTACTTCAAATAATTTCATTAATTGAAAGAATTTTTGATAGTTTTGTAAAGATAAAAAGTTTCGAACATTTCCTGTGCTATAGCAATACATAGATAATACCTCATATACATAGACAATACCCAAGCAAGTGTATTTTCATTTTTATATATATAGATTTTAGCTTACCTGCGCCTATTAATTATGATTCCTACGCTGCTTCTAACATTCATATTTACTTATCTCCTTTTCAAACAATCTTCTTCTTCTTTTTGAGCGCTTGCTCCAGAGCCTTAACGGTTGTTTACCTAAGTTCAGACGTACAGTATGTAATATTATGTAACGTGAAAGTATGTCAAAAACAGTGCATATTTTGCGGAGGTTTTGGTTTCTTTCACCGCTGTGTGCTGACGAGCGCGAATGGGAATGGTATCTTTTGTGGTTCGCATCAATGGCTCGTGTGGCAGCACTGATTACAAAGGAACTGGTCCACGAAGAAGATGACACGTGAGATGAAAAGGGGGATAGAAAACCACAAATGCAGATGACTTGGGTTTCAGCTCTTCAAATGATGTTCAGAGATAAACAACTCGATGACAGTATTTTTTTAACAAAAAAAAAATTCAATACCAAAAATCGAACGTTATTAATACCCCAGCGTCTGCGTGGTTGAATTTCAGAACCCAATTTCGAGGGCATGTTAACGCCACGCCGTACGCGTTGCGCCATAAATAACATCTGTATACGTGGAATTTTAAACAACACTATCATTGTATTTCGGTTTTGAATTCAAGATTTTATCACAAGATGCCGCCACTTACGTCAGCAGCTCGAATGTGGACTTTTCTTTCCTAGGTATAAGTACTACGAATTTAAAGAATTTAAGTATATCTCCGGATATGGAGAGATTACATATGGCGTCATTGCCTGTCACGGTTACTTTAAACTTTAACTCGGTGACTAGCTGTCACTGGATCACAGTGGGTTCGAGGAACTGGCTATTTTTGGAACCAGTTCTTATCGGATTTATAAAATGATTACCTACACTCAAACTGGGCGAAGCCGAAATAAAAGCGCCCGCAGGGCCTAGCAGCAAAAACCTGCGGAGCGGGTTTTAACTGCTAAATGAGATTGTTGTTTGACTGGGCGAGAAAAATGATGTATTAACTCGACTGTTTAGCATTTTACCTAACTTTTGTTAGTGTGATCCGTTTCCAATTCAAGATGGTTGCTGGTTTGGATACTATCCTTTTTTTCCTCCAGGGTTCGTATGAGCGTGGGTTCTTTTTTTTCTCACAAGAGTCTCAGCAGCTCCCGTCTGAAGCCAGTGAGACTATGGCATCTCCGATTGGGGAATGTTATGAGGCTGAAGGTAAATGGGGATGGGAAGGAGATGGGATAGAGGAATGTAGGGAAGAACCTGGTTATTCAGATCTGGTCACCAAACACGGCTAAAGCCATTTGAAGCAACGTTTCGATTCTGAATTGTGGTCTTACACCAGGGCGATACTAAGAGCATCTTCCACTCTGGAACGTGTCGCAAATATACTATGTGTTATGTTAAATTAATTATTTGTGAAATACACAAATAAATAAAATAAAATTTATTTGCCCACGCAATTCGCAAGGTCGCGGGATTCGATCCCGCGACCTTCGGAATGCTAGTCAAGAGCTTTACCGCTGGACTACGTTTAGCGAGATCCTTTGAATTCACCAGCTGGTCTCTCTCTCTCCGCTCATCAATTTGCACCGCAGCGGAAGGGATGTATTCATATGTCAGTCGCTCTAGGACACACAGACCCCTAGATTCCTATCCACCCCTGACACCCCTTTCCATCCCAGATCTTCATTTCCTTCCGTTAAAAAACACCCACCACAATTTGAATAGAACTTTCACAAAACTTGAAAATTAACTTCGAAATTTTATTAGTTACTGTAAAACAACCGGCCAATTATGAAATAATAACAGAACTTTAATAATATAACTTCGAAAATTGATAAAACGTTAAAATTCTGTGAAACAACCCGTCCTAAGTGATGGGAAGTTGTTAACTTAGAGGTGAAACCATTATTATTAAAATTAAATTATCTCTTAACAATGTATTAATTTTAGAAGAAGATGGTAACACTAATAATCTAAACGAAAATATGAAAGAGAACAAGACACAGAAAACTAGAAAAAAACAATGGCCGCAACTGGGACTCGAATCTAGACCTATCGTCTAACCGGGACGTGCGCGTTAACCAATTTTGCTATTGCCACCTTCTATCAAACCGTCAAATTTGTCAATCTCATATGTCAAATTTTAGAATTAACAATATTATCTTCAACTAATTTTTTTCCCTATTAAACCCTTTTTGTTGAAAACAATCAATCTAAGAATTGGTTTGTAACCTAGATAGCGTCTCGGATAAATATATCCGAATTCATTCATATGGAACTATCGACTTTATAAAAGTCTAAATGAATATTCAATTTTTTATAAGAAAAACTCTCTTTTTACAACTGTTGAAGGTTATTCCCATCAACGTAATATATTATTGAAGAAAAAGATAACACTAATAATCTAAACAAAAATATGAAAGAGAACAAGACACAGAAAAATAGAAAAAGACAATGGTCAACTGGGACTCGAACCCAGATCTAAAAGTTATAAAAAGAGAGTTTTTCTTATAAAAAATTTCATGTACTAATTTTTCAGAACCTCATTTTCTCAACCTAAACCAAAACCTAAGTCAAGGTTGTTGTGCCATGCCTAAACAATTCACGACTTAAGTCGGCGCGGGTCATACAGGACATTATCCACATTCAGAAGTCGGAGAAGGAGGGCGTAGGTAGAGAGAAATATGGTGGTGGAATAGATATACGAGTCTCAGTGGATATGAACTGGTGACAGACACTCACAAAGATGGTGGATGTCGTCACCGCTTTCCTCAATATGTGGGATATTTCAGAGCTGGCCAATTAATTAATGAATTTTTTACATGAGCTCCACCTAGGAGGCCCTGAGGAAAATAATTTCCCTCAGGGCCTATGTCATCCTTGGGGATGCTGTGTGGAGAGTTTTTTTAGGGAAAAGGGGGAAAGGAGAGTTCTGGGAAGGAAAAGGGTTTAACGGGTGGGTAGGAATCTGGGGTTCAGTGAGTCCTGGTCATCCGCCTCCAAGACCTAGACAAACCTCACCCCACGAACCCGGGCACCCCTGCTAAATCACCAAACGTAGCGAACCACTTGGGGTGACCTATGGCAGAGGTGTTGGTTATCCAATAAAGGTTCCCGGGGCGGCGGTACCCATTCCCGCCTCCCAAATTGTTAATGACTGTGGACCGTCGCGTTGTAACAAAATTAAATCAAATTTCTTTTCAAAATTATAAATACCCATGTAGTCTTCTCTCTTGGCCACAAGCAAAATCAGTATCAATCATCCTCTACTAAGAAACCCCGAAACTTTTCATATTCCTTTCCAAAGTCAGGCTCTTCTGCGAATGTTCATTATAACATCCACTGCAGTGGTAAGATTCTTGACATAATATTATATAGCTATCGATCCCCAGAACTTACCAAAATTTACCGAATGTCTTGCTTTCATTTGACTTTACTGACCCATACTTTATTATTTATTTATTTACGCCTATTTAAAGGGTTACATGGGTTTAATCGGGGTAAAATCGGCCTATTTTCAACAATTTTTTTTCCACACAAAAAATAAAATATTTTATTAAAACTTTTTATTTTCTTAAACATACACATTCGATAAAGAATTTTTGAAATTTTTGAAGGAAAATATTTAAAACTCTGCCATTGCGACGTCATTTCCGGTGACCCTTCGGAAAAAAAGGTGCGTCCGCGTTGACAGCAGAACTCACGACAGGATCATTTGAAGTAAAAAACAAAAATACGTATTTTAGTTAAGACCATAAACTAGAACTTGGACGAAGGGTAAAAAAAATTTCGGTGATTTTATTTTATTTTTTTTTTTTGCTCTACATTTTTATTTTTTTAAATAGTTGTAATCGTAAGAAAAATCAATTCTTCGTCCAAGTTCTTAAAAATTGTATTTCAAAAACGTGTGCAAAATTTCATCAAAATCGGTTGAGTAGTTCTCGAGAAATCTTGACAACCGACTTTGAAAACACAGTTTCGAGAAAAATGTGTTTAAAGTTTTGAGTGACAATAAAACTGGAAATTTTATTTTTATTTTCAACTAACATTGAATCGTCGATTCCAGGGTCATAAAGTTGATGAAGCTGATGTTCCTTCATTAAAAGTGCAAGCAGCAACTAATGCAGCAATATCAACGACCTTTGAACCAGCAAGAAGTATTTTTGGAGTAACTTTCCAGATTAACTGGTTCAAGCTGTCATTATTATTTTGCCTTGAGCGCGCAACTTCCTAAGGCTGTATCTCCCAAACTATTTCTCGGATTGTCTTGAAAATTTAGGAAAATATTTTAGAGATGTTGTAGAAGCTAATAAGACAATAATAAAAAAAAAGATTTTTTGAAACCGTGAAACCCATGTAACCCCTTAAGCTTTTACACATATATAACAATATTTACGAAATTATACTTGTAAAAAGTGCAGAAACGACTATTTAAAATACTTGCACAAAAATAAATTATTAAGTAAAAACGTTATTGAATTTGACCCACACAGTATGTAGGTACAAAATATATAAAATATAAAAAATTCAAAATAGCTCTTTTTTCTTTCAGCCGACAAAATACAATTTAAATAGCTTTATCAAAATATTCCCCTACTTGATGAAAAAAACTTCAATAAGGTATGCTTACATATATTAAAATTGATGTACTAAAATTATCTGTTGTTGTTGTGTTTTTTTGTTGTTGTTATGGTGGTTGTTGTTGTTTTTGTTGTCGTTGTTGTTGTTGTTGTTGTTGTTGTTGTCGTTGTTGTTGTCGTTGTTGTTGCCGTTGTTGTTGTTGTTGTCGTTGTTGTTGTCGTTGTTGTTGTTCTGGTTGTCGTTGTCGTTGTCGTTGTCGCTGTCGTTATTTGTTGTTGTTGGTGGTTTTATTCTTGTTGTTCAAAATTGTTTTATTCTTACATATTGTATGTGCACCATTATCTTTATCATTGTGTTGGTATCTATCATCGTTATTTCTTTGTAATTTTTAATGCACTTAATGTTTTAATATTTAATGTACATTGTTAATAAAATAAAATAAATTCCATGGTAATTTATTTGATTAAGAGGAAGTATTGAGAAAGCGGTTGTTCTATTGGTTTTTCAATGTAAGATGCCCCGACGAGCTATCGTAATTTATTCCTTCGGTACCGGTGCACAGTATGGAAACACACCAAATGCGCACCCAACATTGTAATATGGTTTTCATGTTTGTCACGTGAGAACGAATCGTTTCTACGACACGTTCTTGAGCGGATATGTTTCCTCCCTAGGACCCAGATTCAATCCTTCCTTTTCATAAAAAAAAACCCTCCACACAGCATCCCCAAAAATGTTAAAGGCCCTGAGGGAAATCATTTTCTGCAGACTTCTTGTGCGGAGTTAATGTTAAAAAAATAATTTAAAAGAAACAAAAAATTCAGCTTAGTTCAAATAATTCATTTTCGAATTAAAAACCTAATTACAAAAAAGTCATTTTCTTTTTCAATAGACATTATTTATAAATTCCATCAATTTTATATAAATATCAAATAATATTAAAAATTCTCACATTTCCTTGCGCAACTTAATGTCAAAGACGTATTCAAACTACATATTAAAAAGCTTCCAATTTAGACGCAAGATGGCGTTAGGTCCCTTGCATGTATGAGTGTGTGTGTATGTGTGTGTATGTGTGTGTATGTATGTTGGAAGCCGCACTTTGACGTCTAACAGCTGAGTGATTACTTTTGCACCGATCAGGGGCGAGGGCGAACAGCAGCTCTCAGCAGGCACCCAGTAGGCACCCCTCAAAAGCTAGACAGGGGTGGGAAAAACACAACTCAAAATAAACATTTATTTCTACTCTTATATGTGTGTGTTTTTATTTCATTTATACTTATAGATGACATCTAAGTTTGTGTAAAATATTGCAAATGTCTTCTATTTGCGGATGACCTCAAACTTTTGATGGAAATAATCTGTCACCAGGACTGCTTAAAATTGCAATCTGACCTTGATGCTATAGCAGAATGGTCAGAAAAAAACAAATTAGAATTCAATATTAAAAAATGTGTAACAATGACATATACCCGCTCCAAGAAGCCCGTAGTTTTTGAGTACACCATTAAAGGGAAAACATTATGTCGAGTCAATAGCTTTAAAGATCTTGGTATCGTCTTTGATCCCAAACTGACATTTTCCGATCACATATCACGGCTCACTCCAGCATGCTACAAACTCCTGGGTTTTGTCATCAGAATATGTAAGCAATTTGATGACCCAGATGCAATGATAGCCATGTTCGATGGCGTCATAAGAAGTAAGCTGGAGTATGCTAGTGGTGTGTGGACTCCGCACCAGACTAAATATATTAATATGCTGGAACAAATCCAGAAAAAATTCCTTAGGTATGTCTTTATGCGAATGCACGGAACTTATCCGAGATTAATGTACCATATATAGTTACTTGAGGCAACAAATAGATTTAGTTTGGAAACTAGACGTTATGCAAATCTTGCAATTCTTAGTTTTAACATAATCCATAACTTTATTGACAGCCCATTCCTCTTGGAATGCTACGGTTTATACGTGCCTGAAAACTTCAGCCGTAGTCGTCGACACGACTTGTTCAAAATACCATACGGCAGAACAGATGTTCTAGCACAGCATAGCATGACAATAGGAATGGTACTGTTGAACGAAATATCGAAAACCCTAGATATATACAACTCTTCTTTAGATAGCCTTAAGATTTTTTTGTATAATGATCATCTTCTTAGGTGTTAAGTTTGTCAAAATGAGAAAATTGTACGGTAATTGGATTATTAATCTGTTGTACAATAAAAAAAAAATAAAAAATAAAAAAATAATATCAAACCCCCAAGTTATTGCTTCCTTCGAAAAAGAAAACGTAAAACAAAAAATATTTATTTTATTTTCGAAGAAAACTTCTTCAAAAAGCTTTGCACTTTGTCATGGCATTATTTATGTTATTAAAAAACATGGCTAATTTAGTTAACATCACTTTATTTATATATGAGTGAATATTCAAAAGTTGTCAAACCCGCTGTCATCAGTCAGTAAATATGACAATTTTCCAGGAAAGTACCCTATGATACTTGAACAATGTTGCTGAAGAGAATTTTGGTTGTTTTTTCAAAATTACTTTTTGAATTAGTTTTTGTACCACGTTTTATAGGATTACGATTTTTTCATATGCCCCTCCCTATCCAATTATTCCACAGTGAATTAATTTAGATTAATTAAATTAATTGATTCTAAATTCAATTAAATTAGCTAACGTTTCGGAAAGCGTTTCAGTGTCCATCATCAGGGCAGCTGTGTAATTTTAAAATACTTTTAGACGTGAAA
This sequence comes from Glyphotaelius pellucidus, assembly GCA_936435175.1. NCBI lineage: Eukaryota > Metazoa > Arthropoda > Insecta > Trichoptera > Limnephilidae > Glyphotaelius > Glyphotaelius pellucidus. The sequence continues at coordinate 23,310,469 of OW386558.1, read as the reverse complement.
ATCTAAAAAAAATAAAACACTTATTTAAAAATGACTATTGTTATACTCGAACATTTTATGTATACGTGTATTTTAGTTCTTCCAAAACAATTTGGGAGGCTGGTATGGGTATCGCCGCCCGTGGACCATTTATTGGATATCCGACACTTCTGCCATAGGTAACCCAAAGTGGTTCGCTACATTCGAGGTGCCCTGGTTTTTGTTTGTCCGAATTTTAGCGGTAGATGCGTCTGTGCACCAGTTGCATGGTAGGCCGGATTGATAGAAACTGGTTGAAGGAGACTTTTTGAGCTCTCTAGAAAAACTCTCTCGTAACATCGCCTTGCACCGCAGTGGGAGGGATAGATACATACTCCTACCCACACATTCCTACTCACCCCTCATATATTTATCCTTCACAGAACTACCACTCCTTCCTTTCCTAAAAAATCATCCACACAGCATTTCCAAAGATGATAGACCTTGAGAGGAATTATTTTCCTCTCTTATTTTCCTGAGTAGAACAAATGTAAAAAAAATGTAAACGTAAATGTAAATGCAAATATAAATTCTAGACAGTAAATGGTGGGAAAATTTCATGATGCCAGAACTGATCGAAAGTTTTTGCTGTTCCAGAAAATTGATTTATTGCATGCCTAATAGTTCAAACTTTTGTATTAGGTACCCAACTATATTATTTGGTCGGCGGCCGGCGTGGCCTAGGGGTAAGGCTGTTGACTCGCAATCCGAAGATCGCGGGATCGAATCCCGAGCGAGGCCCAATAAATTTTATTTGAATAATATATGTATGTTATTTCACAATTAATTCGTTAAAAATAATGTGTAGTATATTTGCGGCACGTTCCAGAGTGGAAGATACTTTCAGTATCGCCCTGGTGCGAGACCACCATTCAGAATTGAAACTTTGCTTGAAATGGCGTTGTTTGGTGACCAGCTCTGAATAGCCAGGTACTTCCCCACCCTCCTCTTCCTCACCCACTACCTTCAGCCCCACAACATACCTCAATTGGGGATGCCATAGTCTCACTGGCTCCAGGCAGAAGCAACTGGGACTCTTGTGAGGTATTCGTAAAAAAATTTAAATAAAATTTGGTGTGGTATGTTTTTAGGTTTTCACGGCCAAACGTATTTTTGTTATTTATTTTTGGGGTGTTATGCCGTGTTGCGCTACCTCTTTATTTAGCCAACGTTTCTGACAGCGTTACAGTGTCCATGATGGGCTCATCTGCCCTGATGATGGACACTATAACGCTGTCCGAAACGTTGGCTAAAGAAGGAGGTAGCGCAACACGGCATAACACCCCAAAAAAAATAAAAAAAATTTGGTGTAGTAAAATTTGAAAAATCAATGTTGCCACCCCTGTTTGAGCATGTCCCGATTCATAAGCGCTGCAACTATGAACCACCCAAGATTAAATACTGCTTTTATCTAATACAATGCCGTACACGGGGCCAAGCGGGCACAAAGGCGCGCGGGGTAATGCGACTTGTGTTTTTAATTCATCAGTGGATCGAAGCGCGTACAAGTGCACCGCTCTCCCTTAACTTGCCACCTGAATGGGTATTCAGATGACGCGGATTTCGGGGCGACACTGTTATATTATCTGACAAAGTGTTTTGGCTTGATTAAAATGACGCCAGATAAACTTTAAACTAAACGGTAGAATATATTACTTACTTGAAATGTAGTGGGTAAGTACTATCAGTTTGGCCATTTGCACGGTTGAAAACTGGGGAGACACAAACATTTTTTTAAAGTAAGGGTTATGTATTACCAGCGGGTAGATAGGTGGAAGCTTGAGTGGCAATCGGCCAAGGTGAAAAATTCCCATCTCGTACAAGACCCCACTGAGAGACAGCCTGGGTTCTCATTGCCTCGCAAACTCTGGTCCACCATCAATAATAGGATAAAGTGCTCCCATATCCGTTGTGCCCATACGATGTATAAATGGGGCCTTAAAGAGTCGGAGATGTGTGAATGCGGCGAGGTGCAGACCACTGAACATGTGGTCAACGAATGCCCGCTCCATTCATTCCCCGGCGGGACTGATGAGGTCCATAGGGCAACGCCTGAGGCCCTAGACTGGCTCGCAGACCAAGATGTCCCCTCTGAAATTGTTTCTCCTTACGTGTCCTTTCTCATTCGTCCCGTTCCTCTTCTGCCTCCCCTTCCTCTCCCGCGTCCCCTTCCCCTCTCGCGTTCCACTCCGCCTTCCCTCTGCCCACTCCCCTCGCTCTCTTCCCCCGTCCCGCGAACCCCCCTCCCACATTCGATACATTCATTCCCAGTACAGTCAGTTTTCAAGCAGCTCACGTGCCACCTATTGCAATATTTTTTATATAAAATTCATAATGCCAGAGCTCACCAGTATATATAAAAACCATCGCTGGCAGGCACACATCGAATCCTCAAATTTTCATCGCAATCGGATGAACTGTTAGCAACGCATAATTTCGTGATGCCAGAACTCACTATTGTATATAATAAGAATTGTGGGCATGCGCACATCACATCCCCAAAGTTTCATCGCAATCGGATGAACTGTTAGCAACGCATAATTTCGTGATGCCAGAACTCTCTTTTGTATATAATAAGAATTGCGGGCATGCGCACATCAAATACCCAAAGTTTCATCGCAATCCGATGAATGGTTTAGCAACGCGTAGCACACTTACATATTATATACATAGCCAGAAGCAAACATATTTTCAATACGACAAATGTAAGGATTAGGTTCTAGTTTTGGAAAGAAAAGAAGATATTGGAAAGAATAAATTTACCAAAGTCTATCTACAATCTACATACATAAAAATCAAAATATGCTTGGGGATTTATGAGTTAGGGGTTGTCCATGTGTTGCTATATTAAGCGAGCGAAAGTTTAAACTTTCAAAATATCTTATTTCCATCCTCGCGAAGGTTCCTGGATTATTACAACCACATGACAATACATCTGAAAAGCTTTTTTAATCATCTCAAAAACTGTCAAAAATGTCACAATTTGAGAATGACATTCTGCAAACCATCGATTGGTAAATCAAAATTCAATTTTGATACTCATTAAATTCATTAAGTTATTCTCACCTATGGTACTAACCAAAATCGAATACTCTGAATCTAATCAAAATTATGTTTATTTAAAATAGGTACTAATGTTAGATACCAAATTTGATTGATTGTTCTTATAATACACAAAAATGAATGTTCGTAATAGAAAATTAGAATAGGTGGCATGCGAGCTGTTTGAAAATCTGAATGCACCGAGACTGAAAAGGGAGAGAGTGAGAGGGGAGAGAGAAGGCGGAGTTGGAAAGCGTGAGGGGAAGGGAACGCTGGACAGGAAGGGGAACGGGACGAATGGGAAAAGATAGGGAGAAACAATTTCTTTATTAAGTGGCACAGCAACGCATGCAGGGAACTCGCTGGTTAAAAATAGAAGGACATCCTGAAATCTAAGGCTGTCTGGCTTAAAGGGCTTGCTTAGGTTAATAATTTCATGATGATACCTTTATAAGTAGAAATGAATCTGAAGTGTAGCGTGACGAAACCTCCTCCTTTTGTCGAAAAAATCTCATAGTGTGAGAATATCAGGACTGCAAAGAAAGGGGCCTTCTAGAGAAGCAGGACAGGTCTCTGAATGCCAATCATCCTTGCAGGATGATTCCCAGTTAGCTCCCAAGACGGCGAGAATCACGTCCAAGGTCCAAGTTCACGATCGTAGCTATTTTCAAAGTGATCTGTCGTGTTTCGGTCGAGAGGATCGCCCAATGCTCTAGGCTGCTACACTCTGCTTACCTTTCCATTCCAAAATATTGCAGAGCTTGCAATATGACCATTGCCCAAATGTCAATGAGCAAGTACTAGAGGTGCCACACAACGAGATCATAAATATAGTGTATAAAAGGGTGCACCTTGTCACAAATACTTTTATATAACATTTATTTACGTCAAGCTATGACAATAATAATAATAATGTACAATTACTTTCCTCTGGGTCTCCTGTGTGAAGCCATTATAAAAACATAAGGGAGATCAGAAATAGAAAATCTACTGACACCATAGAACGAAGAAGAAAAAGTAGTGTTAATTCTATGATTGATACTAAATACAGACTGAAACCGAAACCACACAACTACACTAAAGAACACTTCATAACATAGTTCCACGCGTTTTCATCCTATGACAAAATATCCTCGACAAAAAATCCTACGGACAAAACATCCCCCAACAAAATATCTACTAAAACTTAACCTAACCTAACCTAATCTAACCCACCTAAACTAAAGATTAAAGCTTTTCTTTTGGCCGCCTGTAGACATAACCATATCAAATTGCAACACCAAGCAATGGCGTGAAAAACTTTAATCTTAATACAAAATATTACCATTGATCGAAAAATACCTGTTTGTGTTTGGGACTGAATAAAATAGTACGTTTCAGATAGCACAGATATCATTTGTGATATTAAACCTTTTGAAATGGCATGAAATGATCCCAAGCCTGCATTATCCGTATTTCGTATAGACTACACAGTGGTACAAGGTATAGAATGTAGAGGTATAGTCCATTCACACTTGAATGAGTTTTGTCGCAATTATTTCCCCGCTTTTCCGATGCTTTCCGAATCCCAAAGGGCTCTTATTCACACTTCACTTGAAGCGAACCGACTATATTGATAGAGAAAATATTAAATACTACAGGGCTACCTAAAACTACTCATTAAAACTAAAATTTGGTGATAATCTGGTAGATAGAAAGTTTGGCTAGCAGTTGGAAGGATTGAGTTCGATACTTACGGCGGGTAACCGACTTACTCTCCAAAGCTGGGTACCTAGCATGGTCTATTGATATAACCCTATATCAATACGATATTGCCTAAATCCGTCATACATGGTTAGTCAGCAATATTTGCAATCACGGTCAACAATTGGTAAGAGAAATTCCAACGGACGATTGAGAAATTTTAGCCCGGATTCCATGGTATCAGATAAGTTTCGGTTAGCTGTCAATATATGCATTAATTTGAATTATGTCGTTTGTTTGTTTGTTTTTTTTTTTTTTTTAATTGTACAACAGACAAATAATCCAATTACCGCACAAAAAAATCTTAAGGCTATCTAAAGAAGAGTTGTATACATCTAGTGTTTTTGATATTTCGTTCAACAGTACCATTCCTCTTGTCATGCTATGCTGTGCTAGAACATCTGTTCTGCCGTATGGTATTTTGAACAAGTCGTGTCGACGACTACGACTGAAGTTTTCAGGCACGTATAAACCGTAGCATTCCAAGAGGAATGGGCTGTCAATATAGTTATGGATTATGTTAAAACTAAGAATTGCAAGATTTGCATAACGTCTAGTTTCCAAACTAAATCTATTTGTTGCCTCAAGTAACTCCATATGGTGCATGAACCTCGGATAAGTTCCGTGCATTCGCATATAGACGTACCTAAGGAATTTTTTCTGGATTTGTTCCAGCATATTAATATATTTAGTCTGGTGCGGAGTCCACACACCACTAGCATACTCCAGCTTACTTCTTATGACGCCATCGAACATGGCTATCATTGCATCTGGGTCATCAAATTGCTTACATATTCTGATGACAGAACCCAGGAGTTTGTAGCATGCTGGAGTGAGCCGTGATATGTGATCGGAAAATGTCAGTTTGGGATCAAAGACGATACCAAGATCTTTAAAACTATTGACTCGACATAACGCTTTCCCTATAATGGTGTACTCAAAAACTACGGGCTTCTGGGAGCGGGTATATGTCATTGTTACACATTTTTTAATATTGAATTCTAATTTGTTTTTATCTGACCATTCTGCTATAGCATCAAGGTCAGATTGCATTTTTAAGCAGTCCTGGTGACAGATTATTTCCATCAAAAGTTTGAGGTCATCCGCAAATAGAAGACATTTGCAATATTTTAATCAACATTACTGGCTTATTAATGAACGTATTGAACTAACGAAGATTTTCGTATCGAAAGAAGACATATATGCGATCCGTAGACTTTATAATTCATCTAAGACGCGACCAAATTATTCCGTTCGAATTTTGATAAACTAAAGTGGCTGAAAGATGACTAAAGAAATGATTAACTTATTAACTCTCATGTAGTGTAAAAAAGTAAATGCAGACTGCCAATGCATATTTAGGTTTGTATTTCAATTCAACATCGCCAAATTATTCATATTTTTACGTATTTGACTGGTGTTTTACGTTTCTGAATGTAAATTTATGGGCAGATCCGCCAGTGTTGCCAGCGTACATCAATTTCTAATTTATTCCCCACTAATATCGGTTCGGCTGTCAACAGTGAAACTGTGCTAGGGACATCGATATAAAATCATCGGTAGTTACTCTTAACGATCCGATATTGTAAATTTTTCGATTTCACCATGCTAGAGCACCAGTTCTGCGCTACATACACGTAGGGTGAACTGTGATAACTTGGATGGAGAACCTTTTTTGCATTAGCTTCACACTTGAGACTCTGAGGAAAAAATCTCTCAGGACCTTTGTCATCTTTGGAGATGCTGTGTGGAGGGGTTTTTTAAGGAGAAGGATCCCGATCCGGTCCGATTTTGTTGCGCTGCATCCTGTCTGCATAACCCTGCGGGGAAAACATTGGCTAGTTAGTGTTGTGAATGGTTTCCTGATAAATAATAACACCTTTTTCCAACAAACCACTTGTGTTTTTTTTAGACTTGAAACTCTTATAACCGGGAACGAGTGTGTTGGATGGGCTGTAAGTAAAAATCCTCTCTATTAAGCTCTCAAAATCTGTCTGACCTGACTGCTATCCCACCTCGGTTCTGAATAACTTTCCGGAATGAATAATAATTTATCGTTCCTGAACACCCAGTTTTTCCGTAATTTAAAATATCAGGAAGCGTGAAAACAAAGCCAAAACACAGCGCATACTGCCTTCGTTCAAGTGAAAAGCGAAAAACGCCCGCTCTAATATTTCCTGATCAATTGGAAATTCAAACAGAAAACCTACCCTCGTTTCATTCGCGAATTATTCACAACACTTTTTCAAAACGGACTATTCCGAGATCTTCTGATATTCTGTTGAAACACGGGAAGTCCTTTTGAACTGTTGATATCTAATTTTTTTTAAAACATTTACTGAAAGACACTATTTGTACATTTTTCTGTGTTTCTATTTATGATAGTCGCTATTTCGATCAACCAAAATGCAGTTCACATTCTAATGGCCGTTTTTGCCAATCAAATTTGACAAATGATCTTTTCCATGTTTTTTCAGGTTCCACGACAACTCATTTAAGTGGCATTTCGACACCCCTTTGAAAAGCCATTCGAAACTATGATTTTTTTTTAAATAGCCCATAACCTAAACTAACCCAACCTAACCTAACCCAACCTAACCTAACCCACCCTAACCTATTTAACGACTTAACGAGTCCAGCCAGTGGCTGAGTTGGCATCGCGTTTGGGTCCCACCCAGAAGCCGCGTGTTCGATTCCTCGACTGCCTAAGTCCTCGTAACCCGGAAACGTTTATCTTTCTTTCAAAAAAAATTTTTTTTTTTTAATTTTTAGTTTAAGTTAATGTTTTTTCAATGTTGAAAATGCGGACAAATATTGAAAGGGTGGTAAACTAATCAATTTGCCGAGTAATTGACTGAGCGCAGCAACCTCTATTTTAACTCAACAATTTAACATTTCATTTCTTCGTAAATTTGTTTGTTACTTGCTTTTGATCCCGCTGACCATGACAATTTTGACGGTTTGATGGAAGGTAGCAATGGCTGAATTGGTAAAAACGCCTATCCCGGCTAGACGAGAGGTTCTGGGTTCGAGTCCCGGTTTATCTTTTTCTATTTTTTCGTTTTTCTATACCATTATCTATCTATCCTATATATTTATTCCTATACCATTATCTTTTTCTATTTTTCTGTGCCTTGTTTTCTTTAATATTTTCGTTTAGATTATTAGTGTTCTTAGTTAGTTTCTTAGTTTAGATTATTAGTGGTTTGTAGGTTCTTGGTTTAGATTATTAGTGGTTAGTAGGTTCTTAGTTTAGATGATTGGTGGTTAGTAGGTTCTTAGTTTAGATTATTAGTGGTTAGTAGGTTCTTAGTTTAGATTATTAGTAGTTAGTAGGTTCTTAGTTTAGATTATTAGTGGTTAGTAGGCAGAAGCGTAGCGTGGGGGGGGCGGGCGGGCGGCCCGCCCGGGCGGCACTTTTAAAGGGCGGCAAAATTTCATAATAAATTATAATTTTTATTTTTTTATTTTATTTAAAGATAATAAAATAAAATAATTCGATGTGCAGTTATAAAATTCGAGTTGCGGACCACATGTGTTCAGCCAGAATCAAAGTGAAACCATGTTCTGAGTGTAGTTTCAATTCACCGCATACAGATTTACTTTCAACCAGTTTTGTATTCAGAATGTAAAATTTCAGTTGTGGAATCATCTCCCAACACATTTTGAAGGAAAACATTCTCTTATTTGAAGTGCAGTGATAAAATTCTAATTGCAGAATAATATGAATGTGCTGCCAAAATCAAAGATAAACCATTTTCATGTACTGTGTGTAGTCTTAATTCACCCCACAGAGATTTATTTAAAACCAGTTTTATGTTCAGAATATAACGATAATCTAAATAACAAGTTGCAGATTCATTCGAGTTGCATGCCATACGCTGCAAAATTTTTAAATTTGACTGTTCCATGTGTCACTATTATTTTGGTTCTCTAACGCAAAATCAATCTTAAGTTGAAACCTGCCTTGTGTTATAAAAACATTGTAAAAATTCGAGATGCAAAATCCTATTACATGGATACCATTATCGATTTTCGAGAGCAGTTATAAAATTGTAGCAGAATTTAAAACAGGTTTTTTTTGTAAGAAAGTCGATTCATGTGATATAAAAACCGTCGTATAAAAAATGCGGTCGTTATAAAAAAAGGAAATCTACGTTTGAAATACCTATAAATGGGAGCGGCGAAATTCGAAATACCTAAATAGGGGGGCGGCAAAATCGAAATACCTATATAGGGGGGGGCGGCAAAATTTTCCTCCGCCCGGGCGGCTGACACCCACGCTACGCCACTGTTAGTAGGTTCTTAGTTTAGATTATTAGTGGTTAGTAGTCTTCATCTTCAATGAGAGATTTGCTGTTTTTAGCCCCATTAGGGGGGGGGGGTATGACCTCGTCTCCGCATACGGAACCAGTGTAGCGAACCCGGAGTGCTGCCTCTCAGACCGCCCGCGCCACCCCTGGGGAACGTTGTTGGTCTGAGGGACGTCCTTGCGAGCTAGGGGACCTTCCGCCCTGCCTCCGACAACCCGACGCTGACATCCTCTGGGTCTTCGGGCGTCTAATCCCCCCACTTCCCAATTACTTCTCATCGAGGCACCACCGGGAAGTCGGCTTAAGGGCGCGGAATCCGAAACTTGTATCCGGCCTGCCCGATCTCCGACACACTCAACAGGACTGCCAGGCGATCTGTGATGGCCGCCTCCGTTTTCTGGATCTATCATCCATCTTTTTTTTTTTTGGTTATTTTTATTTTATTTTATGTCTTGTGCTAATATGTGCATAAAGGTCAGGCAGGGTAGGCATAATGCCTACTTTTGTTTTTATTTTTTCCTTACCCAAAAGAGGTTCAGGTAATATTTTATACTTTTCTTTGATACTAACATTGTTCATAGCAAGCACTTGCATACTGCTGCCTAACAACGTATGCGGGCACAATGGAGGTCTAGTTTCGTTTATTAAATGTAGATTCGTTTTTATAAAAAAAATTAGAGTCCTTGCAAGAGCCTTGAAGGGGTAACCATCTGTTACCTATACCAGGGCGGGTAAGTGGTGGGTCCTCCAATGTGTTCACAGAATTAATTACCAGTATATTTTAAGAGTATTTTATTTTCGGCGTTCTTTCGCTAGAGATAAGCAGTGCTTCAAAAATACAATGGAGTTGTAGTATTTTGATTCTGTCAATCAAGCATGTAGTGCAGATGGACGAAGAAAGCAGTGTCGGAAGAACACAAGACACGCAAGTGAAAGAAAGAAAAAACCAGGGATGTCTGGAAAACAAGTCACGATCAAATGAACGTGAATAATCGACATAATAATTTTGAGGTAATTACCACAACTACGTAACTTTAAAATCGGCTTTGTTAGGAAATTGAATTACAAGATGGTAATCAATCTTATAAATACGTTGTACATTTATACTGATAGCTAAATCATAGATCTTTGTGTTGGGAACGTTGGGAACTGTATTTGGAAATAACAAAATAGCTAAACATTTTATTTTATTTATTTATTTAAAAAATGTAATAACTTACCTGGTTGCTTCGTTCAAAAATGTAACGAAAACCATTTGCAATTTGGGAGGCGGGAATGGGTACCGCCGCCGCAGGAACCATTTATTGGATAACAACACCTCTGCCATAGGTCACCCAAGTTATTCGCTACGTTTGATGACTTAGCAGGGGTGTCCGGGTTAATGGGTGAGGTTTGTCCAGGTCTTGGCGGCAGATGCGTCTGCCCACCATGGCAGGCCGGATCGGGAAAGTTTGGTTGAGGGATACCTTTTGACCTCTCTAGCAGGGCTCTTACGGATCATGGCCTTGTGGGAATGACAGATTCATTATTCCGTCACTCCTGGACACACTGACCTCCAGTTTCTTAACCACGAGAAAAATTGGTTGTCGCAAACCTTTTTACTCTCTCGACCCATCGCCTTGCGCCGCGGTTGGAGGGATGGTTTCATACGTCCGTCACTACTGGACACACTAACCCCAAGATTCCTACCCATCCTACCCAGAACTTCCTGTCCTTCCCTTCCTTAAAAAGACCCTCCACAAAATGACATTGATGGGTCTGAGGGAAATTATTTCCCTCCGGGCCTCCTGTGTGAAAAAAAACACAAATTTTAGTGCTACAACTACCCAAGTCTAGATTCTGAATGAAACATTTAAAAACACTTGTGGTAACTAGAGTTACCTAATTGTAGACTTAAACAGTAAGTGGGTCGTTCTTCTTTTTAACCTACATAAAGTTGTCTCCACCAGTTAGTGGATAAAAATTCAACAGAATCATCAATATTATTATTTTATAATTACTTTAAAATCTACTGTACTAGAGACGTAACTACTGTGTGCGTTTTAAAAAAATACGTGTTTATATTTTTGTAGTAAAAATTACGTTACAGAGTTGTAACTCCTCGTGATAGAAGTGTATTTCATACAAATCACATTTGATTCTGACGAATTTCACCTCGAACACATGTTGCAAAAAAATGATATGTCGACATAAAATATAAAGCTATTTTTAAACACCAAAAGATATAATCTATCAAGTAACAGCGATTATTATTTTAAATGGTGTTTAATAATATATTTTTTTAAATCTCAAAAACTTGTCTCCTACAACTTTTATGTCGTACGTTAATTCTGCCACGTGGGTTGTTATTCGAAATTGATATACACGCCGCCCGTGTTTGTCACCCCAATAGGCATTTTGGGTCTCCTTCCTCCCTTGCTACAATTTCCCTTCTGAGATCCAAAGAGAAATCATTTATAGTAAAAACAAAATGTGACAGAGCGGTGGAAATGTGACAGAGCGGTAAAAGTTATGTAAGTTAAAAAGAAGAACAACCCAAGTACCTACCGTTTTTACACAAAAAAAAAATTCAAATAATTTGATTTGCGTTAAGACTTTTCTGTTTGTAGTATTTATTCATAGACGAGGAAATAGAGTTATGGTTTTAGTGTGTAACTCAAAAATGATGATTTCGGAGTTATCAGTTATATTATTACCACGATATTATAAACAAAATCATACATTTTTATCAGAAAATGATATTTATTGAGTGGCGAACTCACTGATCCAAGTCTCCAGTAAAACATACAATAGACAGTTCACTCATTTGGGAACTTGATATGCTTGTTAGTTTTTCCCTTGTAATTCGCTTCGGGTTACTCTTTGGGATTTAGGGGAGCCTTTGACACAATATTACCAGAATTCGTTATATGAATGTAAAAATAAGAATCAGTAATGATTATAATTAATGGTCAGCTTATAGTCCAGCGCTTCGATTACTCCGAGAGCGTTAAAACTGATAATTGTGTGTGTCCTTTTTTCTAACACAGCTCATTTTTAATTAATGTATTTATTGATTTACGCCCTTGGGGATTTTACATAAAACAAGTCTTAATAAATTACAAAATTGCATTAAAATTAACATAGCATAAATAAAAAATAATAGTAGTGAAATTTCCAGCAAAATGAATGGGACACGTAATTCAATTGGCACTGTAACAATCTAACTTTATAATAAAAATTAAATTTTCTTTGTTTGACTCTAATTATTTCCTATACCATTCATCCGACGGCGATGAAACTTTAGTGAGTTGTTGTGCGCACGCCCTTATATAATGGTGGTAACAAAAAATTCACAACATGTGACGCGCGAGTTGTTTAAAAATTGTGTGTTTTTTTACATTAACTCCACACAGGAGGCCCTGAGGAAAATAACTTCCCTCAAGGCCTATGTCATCTGGGATGCTTTATGGAGGGTCTTTTTGAGGAGAGGAAGGAATGAACATTGGTCTTGAAGAGACCCATGTTGTAGGAGGGAGGAAACACAGAATCCGGCAAATCGTTCCATAACCGAGCTGTTGAACCGAGTCAAAAAAACGACTCGTTCTCATGTGACAAATGTCAACCGTATACATATGTTGGGCGCGCGTTTGGCGTGTCTCCCGACTATGCACCGGTGCCGAAGGGATCAATGACGCTAGTTCCTCAGAGCATCTTCCATTGAAAAATAGTGCGTACTGGTAGGACATGATTAATGATTATGTTATGATTATGTGGTAGTAATAGCAGACAAATTCTGTTTTACGCATCTTTTGTATGATGACAAGACTTCTGGCATGATCGATATGAGCAAATTCATTACCTAAAGAGTGTAGACGAAGTATTATTGGACAAATACAAAGAAAAATCAAGGTTCAAGGATCAAGGTTCCCTAGTTTGTTTTATTGTGACAACTACATGTCGGTATCAGGCTCCAATTCAGTTGTAAATACACCATTGGAAATTTTTATGCCAATGTGGCTGATATTTTTAATATTTCCATACTGAAATATAAGGTTGTACTGATCGAACATTTCAGCCAATTATACGTTAACGAGGTCACTACATAATGAGTTTTTTGATATTATTGTTTATTTTTAATGCTTGTATAATGTACTACGACTGTAATTAAATATACACAAGCTTGTAAATGGCACTTTGTGCCGTAAATTTTAAATAAATAAATAAATAAAAAGAGAAGAGAAAAATATTCTTGTTTACAGAAAATAAAAAAATTAAGTTAAGGTTTTTTATACTGCTAACACAACAAGATATTGGAAATTTCTGACACAAATTTTAGTACAGAATTGAATTTATTTCCAAAACTTTAACCGGGGTATGGGTGGCGTGGTTTGTTTTCGAAGAATAAAGTAAGAACAATTCTGGAAGTCTCGTTTTTTTATTTATGATTTGGTACTTAGAAGAATGTTACTAGCTTTGTTAAGTTAGGTGCATTCATTGAACCATTAGCTAATTTGTATAAATGTGTCAAATTACTTATTGTCCTTCTGCAAATAAGCCGATTAAATCAATCACTAGTTAGGATTTGATAGGATGCCTTCTTCCACAATAAACACTCCAAGAGATTTAAATTGAGTTTTTTTTATTTACAACTTTTAGATTAACACGACTGGACCCTTTCACATGCGACAATTAGTCTGCACAGCCCGGTTCTCCGTTCAATAGAACTAAAAGCAACACATGCCTTGTTTATTATTCGATTATTTGTCGTAAAAAGAGAATGAATTAATATGAATAGGCCTTTTTATCAACAAAATACCTCTGGATAACCTGACAGTGGCCACTAGCGCCATCTGGACGCTCAATAGAAACCTGCATTATCAGCGAATAGCCTGTCGGTAAATAACACAGATTAAGACAGCTAGAGGGCAGTAACTCTACCATTCAATTATAAAAATATATAACAATAAGTAAGTAGAAATCTAAGTGCCTATAAAATAAGTCAATGCCTAAGTAATGTGATTACAAAGAATATGTACGTCCCTTCATACATATTTGATATAAAAAATACTTTATTCCCCGCATATTGTACGATGTATCAATGTTAAGTCTATTAGTGGAAAGCACTGCGTGGAAATTTGGATGTTCATATTTGTGTGTACAGTAACACTCGAATGGCCGGGTGCGAATTAACCGGGACATTCAGACATTATTTTAGAATTCAATTTTCTTTTAATCATTGTAACGCGGGAGGGATTCTGCATTTATTAATGTATGAAATAAAATATTGATTTGTTCAAATTAATAACTTTATTATTAATACGCGTAATATTAACCAAAAGGATGGAAACACGAGGTTCAAACTAACATGTAAGAACTATGAACTTTTACAGCCGGTGCACAGTCAGTAATTTTGAGTATCTAGCGTAACTTTATTATTTTATTATGTTTTTGGGACAATGTAAATTATCATTATACGAAAAAATTGTTAAAAAATATATATTGCGCCATTCAACCTGGTACAGTCGTTTTCAATACTTACAGCAATCTATATATACAAATTTAGGTTCCGTAAGTTAGCGTTCGCAAATCACGGAAAATAATAGATAGAGTGACTCAATTTTTTTTAAAGAATATTGAATTTCAGCCCAGGAGTGTTTTTATATATAAAAGTAAGCCCTGGCGTTGTGAATTTTCTATAGATCGAGCCGTACATCAAAAATCGTCTTGGTGATGAAAAAATTTTAATTGTTAAAGTAAACCCTGAATACTTACATCACAAAACTAAAGTTAATTTGACACGTTAATATCCATTAAACATAGAAAACGTAAAATTTTACAGGATATATTTGGATACATTTTAAAAAGTCTCGATGAATTCTAAACATAATTAAAGAAAAAATACGTTTTGAAAAATCGTTACTTCAATATTTTTTTATCACACTAAAACACGAATTAAATAGTTATGATAATAACCTGATTTCCTAGATTCCATCAAAAAGATTCAGAAAAACATAGTAGTTATAGTTGAATTATCACAATGACGTGCATACGTCGACCTGCAGAGAGGTTCAAACTCGACAAACATAAAATTACTCGTTCCCGTTTCGAGGTAGTGAGTATTCGCGATGGTGCCATACGTCGCAAGCAGCCAAAATGTTTGTTTTTTTTATTCTAAAAAGATTAGACATTAAGGTACTCAATTAAAATAAAATAAAATCAAAAAAAAAACTTGGGTTTTATAATAAAGTTACGCTAGATACCTCACATTAACTGTGCGGCGGTAAAGACGAAATGATTTTGAAATTTTAAAAAGCGCAGTTCTTGGTTGTGATCCCGTGCGCAACTTGGTGTTGCCGTTCGTCACATGTCACATGCTAGCTTAGAAAAAATCAGAGTTCCTACAGTTGAAAACAATACTAACAAATCTTAAACTAAAAATATGAAACAGGAGAGACAGAAAAAAGATTCAGTTGTATCTAGGAATTGTATAGTGGAAGATACTCTCAGTATACTCGGCACTAAATAAATTCGTTGGATATTTATTCCTTCTTGGGGATTGTTAAAGTCGATTTAAACGTAGAAGACGAACCTGGCTATTCGGATCTAGTCACCAAACACGGCTAAAGCCATTTCAAGCAAAGTTTCCATTCTGAATGGTGGTCTTACGCTAGGGTGATTGATACTGAGAGTATTTTTCACTCTGAAATAATATTTTTAATCAAAAGGGTAAAATTATTTGTCTGTTTACCTATTTACACAAACATAAGCTGATAACAATGCTCTCGACATCATCATAAATTAAAGACTTCACTTCAATTAAGACATCACTTTTCAATCAAATCTTTCATTTGTTAACCACATAATGAAAATCTCTAAAAAGGGCTTACAAATGTTGGGATTTATAACTAGACTAACTAGAAATTTTAACAATATCAATTAAACTCTTATATTTTGCCTTTGTTAGAAGTCAACATGAGTACAATTCTCTCATCTGGAACCCACATTATAACATTCATGTAAAAGCTTTGTAAGACTCCTTCACTTCTACCACCCTAATTAGAGTCTCAAGTGTTAAAATTGCACCTGGCGGTTGCAGAATAATTTGTTCAGCTGTTAAATTTTGTTATAACTACGGCCGTAGGAACATTTCCTCTGCATACCATTCGGAGACACTTAGTTATATTATTATTATTATAAGTAGTTACAGCGAATTTCGTAAACAGACTGCACGTATAAGTATGTCGTATTTTGATATTAAGCCGTATAGTTTCGGATCAATTGTCGGGTGACTGTTATGCATATAAACCGTAGACTGAGAATAATTTGTACCAGTCTGAAGATGGCTCTAACGAGCTGAACCGGTTACGGTCAAAAAAATTAAAGTGGAAAAAAGTTTTAAGAATTAAAAAAAAAAAAGTTTTATATTAGTGTTTATTATAATATAATTACAATAAAAATAACAAATGTAAAAAAAATAATAATTAACAATATTTATTTCACGCCCTTTTTCCTGCAAATCAAAACTATAATTTTATTTGTAATAACCGTAAAAATCGTTTAACCATAAAAATAGGATAAAATCAAGAGGCTACTGTACTTGGAAAAATGTACCCACACACGCATGAATATGTTTTTAGCAGATCTGGTAGGGTCATATATCTGTATGTGGGAAGGTGGGTAAGTGAAAAAGTGAATATGTGTGTGGAAATCATATTACGCTAAGGCTCATGTATGATTCAGGCTAAATAGAACCTTTTATACGTCCTAAAGACATTTGCGGGAGCTTGCGGCTGCTGCCTTCTGCTTGGTACTTGCTTCTCTCCGCTGGGGTGGTGTGGATATTTCTTTGATAGGGGGTTTCACGAAAGTAACGTTATTTTTTAATTTAATTATTTATTTATTAACCATCAACATGATATGTGGACTTTTACATTCTCTATGATTTAGTGCATACAGGTGTAAAAACAGTGTTAAATGGTTAGTTTGACAGTGTTAAATGGTGTAAAGGTGAGGTACGTAATAATAAGATTAATAAGTAAAGTGAAATACGACAAAAGAGACAGAAAAAATCGGGTTTTGCAGATGGCATAAAATTAACAAAAAAAATAATAATATGTAATTTCTTAAGATGAAGCCAAGCGAAATAATGCAAAATCATACAAAAACATGCATTTTGTTTGGAAAATTTGACCGCTTAGAAGTATTATAGATGTTTTAATTAAGTACTGCGTGTAGAACATATCTTTGCCCTTAAAAATATTGGTAATTTTTTTAAAGTCTTTTAATAAGCCTAGAAAAAAATAAAGTATTAGGTCTATAAAAAAACACTTTCAACTGCAAATTCTCCCACTTATAAACCCTTTTTTGGAAATGATTTTATTGTATGATGTGGAAAATTCAGTTTTAATGATAATCGCAAAAAATTATATTTCTGCTTGAACTTTACAAAAAAAAAACTTGAACTTTGGCGATGTTCTTTTACAGGATATTAAAAGAGGCGTTACCCAACTGCAAAGCTTTTCAGCCTTATGCGATCTGCAGAAGGAACGAGAGCGCGTCGCATTATCCCACTCAGTAGTCGCCCGTAATTCGGGCCGGACATGCTCTGTGTGCGTACATGCGTCGCTTTGTTCTATAAAAATGTACGAGCGAAATAACAAAACACCGTTGTTGGCTATTGATTGGTCAACACTAAAGTCGCTTATCTCGCCCAATTACGAATGGGTCCAGGACTAGGGGATCGTCTTAATTTGAATCTTTGGAAAGGAATACGGAAAATTTTTGGCTTTCTTATATAGACGGTGATTGATGTTGATTTATATGTTGATTGCGGCCAAGAGGGAAGATTCTACATAATATGATTTTGCAAAGAAATTTCGTGTCATTTTTATTTAATGTTTCTAATTTGAAATATTCTAGGCTAGGCTAATAATATTCTATTCTATATTTTGCCTAGAAGGCTGCAGTCCAAATAATACTTATAACTAAGAGGCGGAATGCGGAGGCAAAACGAAAATTTCAGTGCCGCTAATTATTAAAGGCAAGACCGGTCTAATTTGTTTTATGGGACCAACAGACTTAACCATAATGGATAAAAGATCTTTTGGTTTTGGCCTATTTCAGCATATCGCTCGCCATACATTCCCAATGTTTTTGCCTCCGCCAGCCGCCCCTTACTACAAGTGTCCTACTGGGTGTCCTGCTGGTGTTAAGTGGAGTACAAGGTGAACTACAAGGTGTCCTGCTGGGGTAAAGTGGAGTAACTCGAAATAGTGTGATGTTAATAAATACATATATAAATAAACTGAATTGAAGAAAATTAATACGTTCAACCACTTTGACAAGAGAATAAGTGTTGACTTTCCGGTTCGCCTGTACTGCCTTAAATTTGGGCAAATGATAAAAAGCCATATTTCCCTTTGAATCCGGGAATCACCTGTGATATAAAGAACCCGGCCGCGGTCGCACATAAATATCTCTCCATCTGAGAGACGCGCCATTTGTCTTGCCTGCTTGGCCCCCTGTATCTCATATTTGTGCAGGGAATGTCAACACACAATATTTTCCGAACCCTTAAAAGAAATATTTGAAATATTCAATTTCATAATACCAACTTCTTCAAACACAGCAAACTTATTTCATGACTTAAAACAAACTTATTTTATTGTTTAAAAAAAACAAAGTTTCGTAAGCAATGCTCTTAATCAGGATTGACGTAAAGCTAATTACAACATTTTTTTTTCTTTATTCATTGCTTTTTTAATTAAATAATTTGAGGATTTTTCGACCGCCATGCTAGACACATGCTCGTGTAGTGGTGGTAGACTATAGACTTTTGATGTCAAATGATAGGCGAGAGTGGGAAAGGGAGGGCGGGGGGTAATAGGGCGTGATTTACAAGGAGAAAAGATTTAATAACCAATTCAGGTCATTTAAAAATATTTTTTGATTATTTAAATATTACTGTCCGACTGAAACAGGAATTTCTACCGAAACCGAATCTTTGGCTGAAACCGAAACCAAAACCGAAACTTTTTTAGACATGTTAAAAATCTATTGTTTACTGAAATTTGGCTTATTTTTTTACACTTATACAAACTGTTAACACGTGACAAATGAAAAAAAAAAACAATAATAGGAGTATGTTAAAAAAATCATATATTTTTATATATTATCTACTGCTATAAAATAAACAAAAATTATAAAAATTACCATTTCTTGGAACTAAAATTTGTCATTTGCACAATTAATTGCACAACATTTTTAAGACAAAATTTAACATTTATTGATATCTTTTAATTGCAGTTATTGATGTATGATTACCTAATTTATAACTATTAATTAATTATTAGTCTCAACAAAGAAACAAAAGAAAGGAAAATACCCAAAATACCTTTCTTATGATAGATTAATCTACCTCGACAAAGGTTACTATAATTAGTTTGTATGACAATTAAATACTTGATTTAAAAATTTCTTAAATAAAAAAACGAAATATTTTTATTAGATTACTAATTAACTTAAGGATTCGTAATTAAAAGGTGATTACATTTTCACGGTTTCGGTGCGGCCGAAGATTCGGCAGATTTTCTGCTGAAACCGAAACCGAAACCGAAACCGAAACCGAACTTTCAGTCGGTCACCATTAAATAAAAGTCAACTTGACACTTTCCAATTTCCAATATTTAAAATTTGCTTAAATGAATACCATTAACATTACAGTGTAGCAACTCTATTCCATTATTAAAATCAAAAGTATGATTCATCTCCAATTCATTATTAAAATTCTTCGAGAAACCATTATTGTTTAAACACTTCGTTTGCTCCTTTATCCTATGTTCAAAGTTCCTCGAATCTATATTAACTGCCTCCATGGTCGAGGGGTAAGGCTCTTGACATCTTTGAATCCCGGCGTGCGCAAATAAATTTCATGTGATTAATTTGTGTTATTTCACAATTAAAAATGATATATAATGTATATGTGGCAGGTTCCAGAGTGCATGACACTCTCAGCACAGCCTTGGAGTACGACCACCATTCAGATCTGAAAAGTTGCTTGAAATGACTTTAACTGTGTTTCGTGGCCAGATTTGATGTTCCATGCCAACTGAGAATAAAGTCAATTCAATACCTCCTTAAAAAGTTATTAAAAGCTATGAAAAAAAATAATTTTTAATTAGCCGTAACCTACATAAACAATTTTTTATATACATTTTTTCACTCTAAACGACTTATCTGATATGGTTCTGAGTTGGTTTCATTCCGAGTTGTCCGGTCATCCAGATTTGAATGGCGAGAAACTTTTCCCTACCTGCTTTCCCAATATGAACAAATGAATATAATCAACAAGTACATCTATAGTGTAATATATATAAGTTAAAACAAAATTATAATGATTTTTCATTTCCTTGGAATGTGAATTCCAATAAGAAATACATACAAGAGCTTCGATGGGATTAGATTAGATTCTGCTAAGGGGCCATTCATAAATTACGTCACACATTAAGGGGGGGGAGTAGAAAAGTGTGACATTGTGTGAACAGGGGGATGGGGGGTCATCAGTTCTGTGACATCACATGTAAAAATCTAAATTATTAAAACGCAAAAATTTTTTTTATGTAAAATTGCAAAATATGTGACGTCACAATAGGGGGAAAGGGGTCTCACAAATGTGACGATGTGTGACAGGGACGGGGGGGGGGGGGGTTAAAAATCATGAAATTTATGGATGACGTAATTTATGGATGGCCCCTAATTAACATTTTTGTTGATATTATAGTCCGCGAGTAGATCTTAATAATTTTTTGGGGTATTACGCCCCAGAGAGTTTTGGGGTTATTTATACACCTGAAGCTTGTATTATGATGCATAATTCTTTAAATACTAAATAATGTCTAGTATTGAGGACCCCTGCCACATCCGATTAGCGCGTATCTTCATACATTTATGGAGATTTGTGTTCTTCCACTTCCTCGGGGCAAAGCGTCTTATCGGAGTCCTTTTATTTTTTCCTTTTGTTTGTAAGAAATGTCATAATTCGGGGAATGTGTTACACCACCGCCCCCTCCCCCTTTCAGCGCTGGGGGCGGAATGATACGAGTCTTAAACCACTGCCTTTGAACCAGTGATATGGAATATTTTAGGACGCATTTATATCTTAGGGTACCACTAATGGGCCCATTCAAAGAATCTTTGATTTACACAACTATTATTTCATTACATGAAGCTGGATTATTTCTAGATAATTATGCAACGAAGTTATTTGCAATTTAATAGCAATTGAAAATGAAAAAATACCCATTTATGAATAAGTGAATATTAGCAGAACGTTTTGTGATTGAATTACTGGTAGATTTATAAATGTTATATATTTAAAAATGTTATATTTTGCCAAAAAAACTAATTAAAATAGTTAGATGGAACATTTTTTTCTTAGTCAATTTTTTTTAAGAGCAACTGGGTTATATTTTTTCTGGCTTAGTTTATTCTCAAACATGAATCCAGATCCATCGAAGCCAGAGTTAAGTTAGCCTCTCAAAAACTGGGCGTACTGTACAGGGCCCGCAGATTCTTTGATAGTACACAACTGCTAACCCTGTACAAATCACAAGGGCGCCCCACGGTTGAATTTGGCAGCCACCTCTGGTCTGGAGCCCCAAAATACCTAAAAAATACCCTCGACTTTGTGCAGAAACGAGCGGCTTGTTTGATACATTCTCCTAACTTAACAAATGGATTGCAATATTTAGAGCACAGTTGTCAGGTGGGAATGATGTCCTTGTTCTACCGGTATTACAATGGAAGATGCTCCGAGAAACTAGCGTAATTGATCCCTTCGGCACTGGTGCATAGTCGGGAAATACGCCAAACACGCGCCCAACATTTGTACACGGTTGAAATTAGTCGCATGAAAACGGGTCGTTTCTACGACTCGTTCTTGAGTTCAACAGATCGGCTGTGATTTGCCGGCCTTTGTGTTTCCTCCCTCCTACAAAATGGGTCTCTTCAAGACCCATGTTCAATCCTTCCTCTCCTCAAAAACACCCTCCACACAGCATATTTAAAGATGACATAGGCCCTGAGAGAAATTATTTTCCTCAGGGCCTCCTGTGTAGAGTTAATGTAAAAAAAGAATTGTTTATAAATAAACTGTTTTTATAAATTGGATAATAATGTTAGAAAAGTTAAAATTGAGTTCGACAAATTAAACAAGATAATAATAAATCAATTTTTTTTTTTAAAGTTCCAAGGGAACGTTAAAATATTTGGTAAAGGATTGAACATAAATTACATTAGATATTATCCGGTATACCTAGTGACATCTAATTCAATGCCTTTGTAGACAAAAAAGAGAAGTCCACATATAATTCTTGATATGTGGGTTTGGGTGGGTAATATATTAATGTGGGTAATTCCACTCGCCTTGCTAAGAATGCTAAGTCCATGTTTTCTCCGGCTTAGTTGGCAAATAAGATTTTGCTCAAAGTGAACTTAAAACGAATTATTTTCGTTTAATGTCAAATTAATGTTAAAAGCTGGGCTTAGCTACTATTTTAATATTTTAAACAAATTTCGTAAAATTATTTATTCACGGTACAAAAGCCTAGAAAGATAACTTATTTTTACCTACGTTAAAGATAATGATACGTCTTAAGGACGTACTGAAGTTCAAAAGTGTATATTTGACACATTATCATAGTTATAGTACACAACTGCTAACCCTGTACAAATCGCAAGTGCGCCCCACGGTTGAATTTGGCAGCCACCTCTGGTCTGGAGTCCCAAAATACCTGAAAAAAACCCTCGACTCTGTGCAGAAACGGGCGGTCCGTTTGATAGATTCTCCTAACTTAACAAATGGACTGCAATCTTTAGAGCACAGGCGTCAGGTGGGAATGCTGTCCTTGTTCTACCGGTATTACAATGGAAGATGCTCCGAGGAACTAGCGTCACTGATCCCCTCGGCACCGGTGCATAGTCGGGAAACACGCCAAACACGCGCTCAACATTTGTACACGGTTAACATTAGTCACATGAGAACGGGTCGTTTCTACGACTCGTTCTTGAGTTCAACAGCCCGGCTGTAGAACGATTTGCCGGCTTCTGTGTTTCCTCCCTCCTACAATATGGGTCTCTTCAAGACCCATGTTCACTCCTTCCTCTCCTCAACAGCACCCTCCACACAGCATCTTCAAAGATGACATAGGCCCTGAGGGAAATTATTTCCCTCAGGGCCTCCTGTGTGGAGTTAATATAAAAAAAGAAAAAAAAAAGTTATAAAGTTTAAATGTAGTTCAATAATAGGATAGGATACATAATAATAGTTTAGGATACGTTAAAGATAATGATACGTCTTAAAGACGTACATTCATAAGTGTAAATTTGACACATTATCATACTTATACAATTTAAAGGTAGTTAAATAATTAGTTAAGGATACGTTAAAGATCATTATCTTTAACGTATCATTATACGTCTTAAAGACGTACTGAAGTTCAAAAGTGTATATTTGATACATTATTATACTTATACAGTTTAAAGGTTGTTGAATAATTAGTTAAGGATACGTTAAAGATAATGATACGTCTTACAGACGTACTGAAGTTCAAAAGTGTATATTTGGCCCATTATCACACTTAACAGTTTAAAGGTAGTTAAATAATTAGTTAATGATTTTGTATTTAAATAAAACCAAAATAATTATGAAAATATATTCTGTACCTTAAAGGATAAACCACGTAAGTCCATTTATGTAGTTTATCATTTAAGGTACAGTTTTGTAATTAAAAAAAATAACAAAAAATTTTAAAACCTCTTGCAAATCAACCAAAAATATTAAGTCTGTTTTTAAATGAAAAATTATGTTTAATTTTATGTCAAAATCGTATTTTTTATATGCCGTGAATGTTTAAATGCTAATCAGTCGTTATATTTACTTGAAATTATACTTTTTTCGCTAAATCACATTTATACGAACAAGGTCGTGAGTTACACAAAAGATAATCGTACGTCTTTTAGACGTAGGGTGTATGTATTTCTCTGTAATTATTGTAATTACCGTGGTGACAGAGCCGCCCCGCGCAGGCTCTGCTCGGCAACTGAACTAACTGAGATAAACAATTTGCATAAGACCTAATCCATGTAAAATAATTTAAAAATAGAATCATGTCAAATTAATTAATCAATCCCATAAATAGATTTGACAGGTTTTACTATTCACTGCGCATCATCTCTTCCTACATTTACATAACTCTCTTTAAAGTATTTACCCACACTTCCAATCACCTTTCCATTTTTATAGTTTTCAATTGAATTTGTATGTAACTTAAAATATTCCTGTAATTTATTTTAAATATGTATCTCTAAGCCTGTCTCAACACAGGTATACCCTAGTGAGACAGGCATCAATTAAACCCTATGTAAAACCCTATGTTCATAGATTAATAAAATAAAATAAAAATAAAAAAACAGCGCGCTACGTTGCGAAATAAAAATACAATAATTCTTGTGTCTCGCTTACGTCTCAAAGACGTAGATTATTTTTCTAGGCAAAATACAAAAAAAAATGTTAATTGAATACAAAACAATTTTACACTGTTAAACATAATAATATACGTGGTTTAAAATAAATAAAATCTAAAATGTGAAAGCTTTTTTGTAATTTATTTTGGTGCTCTTGAAAATATTTGATACTTTGCATATTTTTTTTTTTTTACATGAACTCCACACAGGAGGCCCTGAGGAAAATAATTTCCCTCAGGGCCTATGTCATCTTTGGGGATGCTGTGTGGAGGGTTTTTTTTAGGAAAAGGAGGAGAGGAGCGTTCTGGGAAGGAAAAGTGTTTAATGGATGGGTAGGAATCTGGGTTTCAGTGAGTCCTGGTCATCCGCCTCCAATACCTAGACAAACCTTACACCATGAACCCGGGCACCCCTGCTAAATCACCTATTGGTTGACATGATTGTTGCAATTAAAGATATTTTTAGTTCATGTGACTATTATAGGAACGTGAAATGAAATCAATTGAAATAATACGTGGCTGTCAATAAGACCGCCGAATTTCGATATCCGAATTTCTACCGATTTTTTACATATCTCCCTTAAGCATTTGAAGTTTTTGAGCTCTTAAAAAAATATATGTTATTTTGAAGATAATATCTAGATACGTTCCACGCCGAAACCCAAATTATATGAAATTCCCTCGATAAAAAAATCGCAAAGTATGCTCCGAAAATTATTTAAAACAAGTCTATTTCTATTATTTTACAAGTTATATTTGTGAAAAAATTCACGTTCCACGAGATTTTTGCTCTATTTTAAACGAGTCACGTTTTATTAAGCATTTTCATAATTTTCGCTTCAATTTTATCATTGAGAATATTAGCGCGCTCTGTCCAACATTCGTAATTTCATATCTCTCCATCTTCTTCTTTTTGCGCCGGGAAGCGTGGCCTTAAAAAGAAAAATGTTATCAGATACATAGATTTTTCATTCGAAAGTTATAGTTTATACTTGTAGGCTTTTTATTATAAGCTTTTTTATGTGAATACCACACAAGAGTGCCAAATGCTCACGACTGAAGCCAGTTAGGTTATGGCATCCCCAATAGGAGTACGTTGTAGGGGGGCAGGGGAAGGAGACGTGGAGGAAGGAGGCGAGGAGGTGCCTGGCTATTCAGATCTGATAACCAAACACGGCTAAAGCCATTTCAAACAACGTTTCAAATCTGAATGGTGGCCTTTATATCAGGGCAATATTGAGAGCATATTCCACACTGAAACGTGCCGCAAATATACTACATATTATTTTTTATTATAGGTAAGGCTCTCTACTAGCAACCCGGAAGTCGCGGGTTCAAATCCAGGGATACAATTAATAATGTGTGTATTTTGGGAAGCGTTGTGTCACGTTGGAAAATACTCTCAGCACCGCCATGGTGTAAAACCACCATGCAGAATTGAAGCGTTGCATGAAATGGCTTTACACGTGTTTGGTGACCAGATCTGAATAGCCAGTGAGTCCTACCTTCATCCTATTTACTTTGACAGGACAACTCAGGATGAAATCAACTCAGAACCTCCTTTGAAAAAGCATTAAAAAGTGATGGAAAAAAAAAATTGGTTAAATAGGTTAGGGTTATGGGCTACTTTAAAATTATTTTTTCATAACTTTTAAAGAGGTGTTGAGTTGACTTGATTCTGAGTTGGCATGGAACCCCTATCAACACACCCCAATTGGGGAAACCATAGTCTCACTAGCTCCGGAAGATGAGGAGCAGTTGGGAATTTATCTATGTATATAAAAATCAATTGCTGTTCGTTTCTCTCGATAAAACTCGAGAACGGCTGGGCCGATTTGGCTGATTTTGGTTTTGAAATATTTGTCGCAGTCCAGGGAAGGTTTAAACGGTGAGAAAATATGGAAAAATTGCGGGAAGATAGTAAAAACAATAATTTTTTCAATATTAGTTTAAAAACTGAATTTACCTGGGTTGAATGTTTGGAATGCGTGAAGTGTGAGGGGGGAGGGGGGAGGAGAACTCGGGTAGGGGCTCGCGGGAGGAGGGGAGAGGAACCAGGGAGGGAATTTTGGGAGGGGAACTCGGGAGGGGGGTTCGTGGGACGGGAGAAGGGGGGGGAGTGGAATTGGGAGAGAGAAGGTGGAGGAGACGGAATGGAAACGCGTGAGGCGAAGGGGACGTGGGAGAGGAAGGGGAGGCGGAAGGGGAACGGGACGAATGGAAAAGGACACGCAAGGAGAAACAATTTTTTTTAATGCCATAGCATGCCGGGTAGAAAATAAAATATGTTATATCTACCTAATGTAATACTATCCCTTTCATCTCAAATCAACCATTAAACATTCTCAACAAAATGTCGGATCAACAAAATATAACATCACATTAGCCAAAGGTTTTTAGTATTTTACCTTTGTTCGGTTGGGCTTTGTAGTGAAGTGGTAACGCACGCCTCCCTGAGAGCGGCTGACAATGGGTTCGATCCCCGGACCGGTAGCCCCCGGTACATTGTGCCAAACCCAGTATTATTGTTAGCACGTATGTCTGCTCCGAGGGGGGGCTCGGTTAGGTAAGCGAAACGCAAACATCGTTCAGGGCTTATTGTTAGCATGTTACTTTTGTTGTTATAATGAGATGAGTACTTCACATAGGTGGCTAGTTTAGGGGTGTTGAACTATATTTATTTTCCATTTTATTTTTTGAAAATTAATGTAATTATGAACAAATAATAATATTCAATTTCACATTTCATAAAAATTTGGGAGGCGGGATATTTGGGTAATTTGGGTACCGCCGCCCCGGCAACCTTTATTGGATAACCAACACCTCTGCCATAGGACACCCCAAGTGGTTCGCTACGTTTGGTGATTTGGGTGCCCGGGTTCATGAGGTAAGGTTTGTCTAGGTCTTGGAGACGGGTGACCAGGACACACTGAATATCAGATTCCTACCCACTCCTTAAACCGTTTTCCTTCCCAGAACTCTCCTCCCCTTCCTTTCCTTAAAAAACTCTAAACACAGCATCCTCAAAGATGACATAGGCCCAGAGGGAAATTATTTTGCTCAGGGCCTCCTCTGTGGAGCTCATGTAAAATAAAAATAAAAAATTGCGTGTATCCGAATCGCGTTACAGTGCTACACAAAGATTGAAATGGTTTTTTCCGGCGTGTCCTTTCCCATGCGTTCCCGCGTCCATTCGACTCAGCGGTCCCCTTCCACCTTCACCGCCTGCATCCTTCCCTCATCCCTTCTCCCGCAAATACCTCACTCCTTCGTTCTCTTCCCCCATTCCAGATTCCACTCCCTCTCCTGCCTTCTCTGCTGATAAACTATATGCAATACACATATTTCTCAAAGATTTGCTTATAAGAAGCAAAAAATTTCCAAATTCACCCTCTGCCATCTATATTAAAACATGGCAAAATCTTGAACATAACCATTGATCGCATGAAAGCATTTTTGTCATTTGCCTTTGTCGTTGTGGTCAACAAATCGTCAAAAATACACGCGAAATTAACAATACCGAACCATAAGCGAGGCGGTTAGGGTACCGCCACTCCGGGAACCATTTATTGGATAACCAAAACATCTGTAGTAGGTCACTCCAAGTCATTCGCTACGTTTGGTGACTTATCTGGGTTCACGGGGTATCCGCCCATCAACTTCGTGGCACGCCGGATCGGGAGAGACTGGTTGAGTTGGAAATTTCGACCTCTCTCGGACTCTCTCGGAACATCGTCTTGAACCGCAGTGAGAGCCACAGATTCAAAGGTCCATCAATCCTGAACACACTGACCCGCAGCCTTCATCCCTGATACCTTTTTCCTTCCCAGAACTTCCTCTTCTTTCCACACAGAACCCCAAAAATGACTTGGGCCAGATGGGAAATATTTTTCTCAGGTTCTCATCTGTGGAGCTAATTTAAAAAACATAGTTTAAAAAAATTATAGCATAGGATTTAGATCAACATTTTTAATGCCAGGGAGGAAACGACGTAAAATCGCGATGTTTTGACATCGACGTAATATTTTGTGGGTTTATTTTGTGCCATCGTATATTGTATTTACTGAAACACATTTCCTGAATAATAAACTATGCATAAAAACAACATTACTTGCGTTTATTCGATGAATTTATATGTTTTACGATATTTTTCACGAGAACGACGCTAGCTAATATGACAGGTCAAATACCGCACTCGGACGCCATAGAGAATTTAATACAAATTATTCCGAGTGGCTAGGTGTGTTCACGGTATTTTATACCTTAAGAACAAGAATGCCCCAAGCGATTCTGACCTTGTTCTTCATACGTTTTCTTTATACATAAGGGTTAAAATCGCATTCCAAAATAAAAAAATGAAAATTTTAGCGTGTGCGCCGGCATTTGACCTGTTAAAAAAACGAAATAAATGTGACGTAAGTAAATAAATGTGTGTGAATATAAAATATAAAATTCTTTCAACACTTGCTCTACGCGTCAAATAAAATAATAAACATTTTAAAACATCCTAGTTCGCCAACCATAGTTTAGCGACCCCTTCAATCTGCACTTCATTTACCATTTCACTTTCAAAATACCCCACACTTTACCGATACAATACGTGAAGCACCTAAACGTAAAATGGCGGCTAAATTTGATACCTCTTGAAATCAGTTAGTTTGCTATAATCTGTTGAACTTTATCCCGTTTATGTACCGGGAGTATCATTAAAACTCGACACGTGCTCTTAATTACAAGTAATGCGTCCAAATTATCGAGGGCAAACCGGTAGGCTAGTGGGTGCTTTTGCACGTTTATAAGCCTAATTGGATAGTGCTGTATCTTGTGAAATCAAAACCCCTTTTCAAAAAAATATTTTTGTGAATGTGCGCTTTTATAAAACCGTGACGTTTCACGATTACGGTACCGTGACGGCAAAAAAGGCAATAAACATACGTTCCTTATCGCTATAACGCTGCAGCTCTTTCTCACACATTCAATAATTGTGATATAGATAACGTCTTATAAATCGATAAACGCCGGCAGCACTCACGAAAAAGTATGATGACTCATTGTCACGTTCCGCCTGAGCCGAGCGTGTAAACGAGATTGCGGAACAAGCGATAGAGAGGCACGATCGGCCTAAGCGTTCGGCTTGTGACTGTAAAATTCTATGTAAAATTTTTCTTATGACGTTATCACGTAAAATTATCGTCAGTAAACCGGCTTTACAGACAACCAATTTTTTTTTTACATTAACTCGACACAGGAGGCCCTGAGGAAAACAATTTCCCTCAGGGCCTGTGTCATCTGAGATGCTGTGTGGAGGGTCATTTTGGGGAGAGGAAGGCCCATGTTGTAGGAATGAGGAAACACAGAGGCCGGCAAATCGTTCCACAGCCGAGCTGTTGAACACAAGAACGAGTCGAAGAAGCGACCCGTTTTCTTGTAACCCTTATGTATGAAGAAAACGTATGAAGAAGAAGGTCAAAATCGCTTGGGGCATTCTTGTTCATAAGGTATAAGATACCGTGAACCCACCTAGCGCAGCGATATATTTTCTCTGGAATTTTATGATCACGGGCCTGGATTTTTTCCCGCCTCTCAGCTGTCAGATTGGCGTCCGTCAGTGTCGCGCCGTGGTCAACGAAAAGATCGTAAAACGTATAAATTCATCGAATAAATGCAAGTAATGTTGTTTTTATGCATAGTTTAGTATTCAAAGAATGTGTTTCGGTAAATATTACATAATATGGCATGAAATAAACCCGCAAAATATTACGTAAAAGTCAAAACATCACGAAAATTACCCGTTTGTTCCCGTGGCATTTGAAATACATACTAGAATTCATTATCGAAGCGTGGTTTGATGTGAATTTAGATCAGTCATTAATGGAAAACATCTGGATTGATCATCAATATAACATCAATTAGGTAGGCGCTTATGAATACCGCCGTCCCGGGAACCATTTATTACATAACCGATATCTCTGTCATAGATCACATCAAGCAGTCCGGTAGGTTTGGTGACTCAGCAAGGATGTCCGATGTGGAGGGATTTTTGATCAAGTGAGATTGGTTGAAGAAGGCCTTTTGACCTCTTCAGCAAAATCCTCTTGACCTAGTTGTGACGCAGTTGGAAGCATGCATTCTGTCACTCCCGGACACATTAACCCCCAGATTCTTACCCGCCGTTTACACCTTTTTCCTTCCCATAACTTCTTTTTCTAAAATTCTTTAAAAAGATCCTCCGTACAGCAACTCTTAAGATGACACTGGCCTTGATGTAAATTATATTTATCAGGGCCTCCTGTGTGAAACTAATGTAAAAAATACGTTTTGAGTGACCAGATCTGAACAGCCATGTACTTTCTAACATTCCTCTTCCCCATCTCCTTTCCCTCCTCCTAACCTTCAGCTCCTCAACATATCCCAACTGGGAAAGCCTTTGTCTTACTGACTGAGAGCTGTAGCGACTCTTGTGCGGCGTACAGATAAAAAAACTTAATTTTTTGCGCCACAAAATTCAAAATATCTACACATAATAAAGCCATATCATAAAAGCGTTTCTTTTTGGCATGTGCTTCCAATAATTCTTTAACATTTCTATCCATTGTGTATTACATTCTTTCTATGAGATATTTACCTAAAGTATGTATTTCTATGACCACACAATAAAATCACTAATCTTTTGATACTCATCCATAAAGAGGATATACCGCCGCGAACAAGGAACTAGGGATCTATTGTACTTAAGCAGGTACTCAAAATATTGCTAAAAGTGCCCATTGATATTATATCGGATCATTCTGCTTTGGTAGTCACACTTCAAATCCCAAATTTAAAATAGAAAATGAACCAAGGAAGATATGAATAAAATTGTAGGTAAGCTCTGAATAGATCTAATCCTTGGAAGTGTGATCCTATACCGATTTGAAAGCAAAGCCGATGTCGATAATTTATGAAAGACCTTTTGACTTTGAAGAAAGAGGTTCGATATTTGAAAATATTAAATTTTCTGTAAGTAAGGATTTAAAACAAAAATTATGTCATTTTCTAACAATGGTTCATGGGACGACACTTGCAATACGGGGAGATATTATGTAAATATTTTGTGAGAAGGGGCGGTCCGTTCCATAGGTCAAATGGCCTTTGACCCACCTAAATTATAAGACAACTTTTTTATTACTATTTAAAACACACTAGGTAAAAGTAGTTTATTGACAGTCCTCCGCAATAACAATAATAATAATTAGTAATAATAGACCCGATATAGTTTTTCATGACAAAATTTAAAAAAAAATTATATCATTAATGTCGCTATTACAAATTCCTGTAATATCCAAAAATCTATTTCTGAAAAAATAAGAAAATTAACAGATTTAGGAAATGAGATTAAAAGAATTTGGCATTCTCAGACCATAAAAATATTACCATTTTTTATTTCGGCTACTGGCAATATACCTAGCTCTCTCATTCAAAATTTAGGCTTATTAGATTAGTCAAAGAATCTATATATAAAAATGCAAAAACCAGTCATATTAAATACATGTAGGATTACTAAAGATTTTTTAAATATTTATATTGAGGGATCAGTAGGATTTATCGGTCAAGTTGGGAGTTCTATCGAGCCGAACCCTCTGATATGAAAATATCTGGAGTCGGTGAATTATTTTCCCATTTGGTCTCTGGTAGGTTGACATGCTGTTCTTGTATTGTTTTGTATTTATTATACTCGTATATAATAAACTTGCTTAGCGTGGATTGACTAGATGATCATCGGTGGAAAAGTTTGTGGAAGGGTTTAGTTTTTCCTGTGGGGAAGATTTAACCTGGACATAAAGTCATAATAAAATATATTTAGGTGTATGGGCATCACTTACATTCATTTTTACGTGTGGCATCACCGTCACCTCTCCGAAAAATATCTCGGCACCGCTCCGAGAATGACCGTGCAAATTATTCCGTTCCTAGCGCTCGATCCAACCGCCCGTTCGCGTTTTGTACCTCTCTACCCGTTTCATACGTGAACACTAATTGTGTAAATTATTAAAATCTTAAATAAATGTTAAATCACTCAAATAAGAGTACAGTGTTATCAATCGTCATCCAGTATAATCATTGAACACAGGATCGCGGCCTGAAAGTACCGCGACCCCCAGGAGCCTGACTATTCCTCATGGTTGAGTATTAATATACACTCGTCTGATGTGAAGACGGAGCACAGGTCAAACATCCTCCACCAGCTCCTCAGCCTCTGGAACCAATTCTTTCAACCTTGGTAATCCCGACGCTCAAAAACTACTTTCACAGGTGACTTGTGATAAATTTCAAAATCAGTTATAGCACAAATTTTGAAAATAGAGTCCCCATCAGAACTCCTACAGACTACGTTTTTAAGGCTCTGAATTTAATGTCACTAAAACAATTATATGCAAAAGACATTCTAATTTACGCATTCAAAAACCAGGAAAACTTTGAACAGACAAACTCGGGCCAATTCACAAGATCCACATTACAACATGTATTCCTCCAACCAATAACTAAAACGACGTTTGGACAAAGAAACATTCAATACTTCTCTATAAAATTATTTAATATACTCCCACTTGCAATAAAAAAACGTAAAAAAAATAAAAGACTTCAAAAAAAGAATTAAGATATGGATTATGGACATGGGAAGGAAAAACATAGATACAATTTTGCAACCAAATAAAGACTAATGCTTGTATTGTGCTTTCTATTATTAATTCTTGTATTAATTTTCCTCTTGTAATACTTTAAAATAGGTATGAACTTCTAATTCAAACACAAAACATGTAAAATGTGACCTTAGAACGGGGTACCCCAGTAAGGACACATTCTTTCCTAAAACAATGTAAAAAAAATAATATATATAAATAAATAAATGCTCTATCTTACTGCTAACTACATACTAGACAAACTATTATAACAACCTACAGCTAACAGGCATCCACATCTTCATCGAACACCGGTTCATCGAACACCGGTTCATCGAACACAAAACTATTAGTGCAACGCATTTGATCGATGAACGTGACGCTGTGTTAAATGTAGAAAATCTATAGGACCATACTTACTTGGGAGGTTACTTGAGATTCCTCACCAAGGATTCCAAGGTGAACTGTAAGCAATTGTATTGTTGTTAAATCGTGATTTCCTCATCTTCATGTTTGTTCATATCCTCACCTTCATGTTTGTTGATTTCCTCATCTTCATGTTTGTTGATTTCCTCATCTTCATGTTTGTTCATTTACTCATCTTCATGTTTGTTGATTTTCACATCTTCATGTTTGTTGATTGTAGGTTGACTTGTTGTGTTACTTCATAATTTTAATGATTTCCCCATCTTCATGTTGAGTTGAGCCGAATTTTGATATTATTTTTTAACTTATTTAAATAATTAATGAGCATATACACCTAACATAATTATGTGCATCAAAATGGTGACCAGACAACTCAGAATGAAATCAACTCAGAACCTCCTTTGAAAAGATCGGTCGATCGATCAGAAGGGATGTGCTCATTGTAACACATTTCTTCAGACTGATTCGTGGACGGTTCGAAAACTCGGCTATCATGGAGAGCATTAGTTTCTATGTTCCCGATGGTTATCTCAGTCACCGACAGCATAGACTGTTTTATCTTCCAGCTTGCAGAACTAACTTGCCAATGGTTATGCCAGTAGGGAGAGCAGTCTTGTTGTTAAATAGAATCACTTTAAATATCGATATGTTTAACATCAATGAAGCACAATTTAGATAGCAAGCTTTATTGCTGTTAGTCTGATTGTGCTTCATTGATTATTAAATTGCTTAAATATGCATGAGTATTAATATTTTCTCTACTTTAAAAACGATTTGAAATTTTAATTTTGTTATGTTTTTAAAGTGAATAAATTGAATTGAATTAAATCGATAGTGATTGATAGGATAACTTTCGGTAACTTCTCATTGTTCCCTAGCATAACTGCAGATTATACTAGGGAACTGAACCAAGAAAACAAACAATTTACAGACACACGAAATGTAAAACGGTCGAGTTAAAACTGAACTTGGCTACGCACATTTAAATATTTTAAAAAAGTTATTTTTTTCACTTTGCGAAAAACTAATTAACTAACAACTCCAAACAACTCGGTCTTGGCGCACACTCCTGACCTCATTCACATTCATACATCGTCTCATACATACTCTTCTATTATTCTGACTCTTGACATGGCCCGTCTTAAGTATCTGATTCACTTGATCGTGTCATGTCTTCCTCGGGCGTTCTCGAATTCTTCTACCATTAACATTTGCGTCATATATTCTTCTTACACTACTTTCTTCATTCATTCGCTCTACATGCCCAAACCATCTGAGGGTCCTTTTCTTAAGGCGGCACTATCTGAATTTCTACCGATTTTTTGCAAATCTCCCTCGTAAATTATATGAAATTCCCTCGATAGAAAAAAATCACAAACTATGCTCCGAAAATTTTTATTTTCAAGCCTGTCTCTATTATTTAACAAGTTATATGTATGAAAAAACTCACAGTGTTTCTTTGAACGTTGTTTTAGACAACCCCTACGAGATTTTTGCTCTATTCTAAACGAGTCGTGTTTTATTAAACATTTTCACAAACGCTTCACTTTTATCGTTTGAAATATTAGCGCGCTCCCTCCAACATTCGTAATTACATATCTCTCCATCTTCTTCTTTTCGTGCTCGGATACGGGGCCTTAATCTTACTCATTACCCTTACATCAGCCTGACAAATAACGAATGTTTGTGAGAGGGTGGAAAAAATGCACGCTAAATACTCAGTTTTAAGGATTTTAATCTAGAAAAACAAAAACATCCCTCATTATTACACAATATTCAACCGTTTTAATATTTGCAGATGAGTGTAAAAAACAAGCAAAAAGCACCAGTTTTTTCGACATCTTTACCAAACACGTATAATATATTATTTTATTACGTTATGTATTTATGATGAGAACACGGGACAACGGCGCCATCTGTTATCGCCTCGCGAAGCTTCCGGACACGTGGTCGTAAATTTGCCGCCTTTTCGGGCCGACGGGCAACATTATTATTGCTAAAAGGGGATCCCCGCCCGGAGTACATAATAATTGGGATAACAAATGGGAAAGTCGCGTCAACGGGGAAAAATGGCAATAAAAACACTGGCAACATTCTGTGGATTTATTCAACATGGCGGTGTTATGGACAGGTAGATACAGAAGCAGGGATTTAACATATATTTTATAATCTTTTCCGAAACGAAAATTCATGATCGCAATATATAAGTACCTACCTTCTGTCTGTAGAAAACCGTAAACCTTTTGAAATATTTTTTATTTTTATTTTTTTAAATTTTATTATTTCCAAAAAACATAGAAAATACAAAAGAATTGACAATAATTAGGTAGTCCCGCGAAGCTGTCACATGGCTGCTTGTCTGCAGGTTCTACCTCAATATACTTCCACTCTTAAATGCCAGGATTTTTACGGATGAAACTCGAAAATTTTGCGATTATTTGACTTTGACGTAATATTTTGCAGGTTTATTTTATGCTATCTTATGTAATATTTACCCAAACACATTCCTTGAATACTAAACTATGCATAAAAACAACATAACTTGCGTTTATTCAATGAATTTATACGTTTTACGATAATTTCATCGACCTTGGCGCGGACGCCAATCTGACAGATGAGAGGCGGGAAAAAATCTTGGCCCGTCACATAAACAATACCACAGAAAAAATATCGCTGCGCTAGGTGGGTTCACGGTATCTTATACCTTATAAACAAGAATGCCCCAAGCGATTCTGACCTTCTTCTTCATACGTTTTCTTTATACATAAGGGTTAAAATCGCATTACAAAATTATTTTTTGTGATTATTTTGGCCTGTGAGCCGGCGCACCGCACCACCCACCGATTTTAATATTTGAAGTAAAAAATCATATTTATTATATTTAAAATTGTAAAGAAGAAAGCAAATAGAGACAACCAAATCCTAATGAACTGGTTGGTGCAACCTACTTTACAGTTAATGAAAAAAATAAATGAAAAAAAAAACAACATTTTATATTTTTTACTCAATAAACTTAACTCATCATTAAAGCATAAACATAACATCCAAATTTCTATATTTTCAAGACAACTAATGTTCAACCTTTAGATTTACAAAGGCATACAATATTCAACAGTCTTCCCGAAGAATTATAGAAAATAATAATAACAGATTTTGTATCTATCATTCAAGAAAAAGGTAACATATTCTTAATAATTAGAAACCATGACATCATCAATCTTTCTTTTTCATCTTTGAACATTTTTTTTACAGATAAACTGATTTTTTACTCATAATCCACATCTTCACAATTTTCATATTTATATTCTCATTTTCCCCAAGAATAAATCTATTTTTGACTTTATTAAAAATCACCGGTACACAGTACTCCAGTACAGTAATGATATGAGATTTTGAGCTTTCGCGTTAAGATTAAACAGAGCGTTAAAATCGAATAAAATTAAGAGCGAATAAAATTTTATTTTTTCAAGTTAAAAAAGATATTTTAAAAGTTCATAGCATTGAAAATCCGGTCCCTAACGAGGAACGTCAAAAAAAGTCAATAGATGTCGCATATTAAATAAAATGGATAAAAAATTATCCAGACACCATCTAGATTGCTTTTAGTTCGGGTTTAAATCTTGCAATCATACATAAAGATGGCAGCCAATAAAAATATGCGTTAAGAAAATGGATATAATATGGGTCGTTCTTAGTCGATGTATGGCACAGTTAAAAGTGACCGAATTGGATATCGACACCTTAGCTCAATGGTCAGAGCACTCGCCCAGAAAGAGAAAGAGAGGTCCTGGGTTCGAGTCCCAGCGGTGCCAATATCTTTTTCTGATTTTTCTGTTTCCAGATTTTCGATTGAGTTTCGCTCATAGTGTCTTCATTTAATTAAGTATTAGAATTTGAGGTTTTACTCATAAAAAGTTAAGTAAAAAAAAAAATAATATTCATCCTAGACTTGCAGAAAAGTCAATAGATGTCGCATATTAAATAGAATGGATACAAATTTATCCAGACACCATCGACTCACAATCCGAAGGTCGCGGGTTCGAACCCGGCGTGCGCAAATAAATTTTATTTGATTAATTTGTGTTATTTCACAATTTATTCATTTAAAATAATATATAGTATATTTGCGGAACGTTCCAGAGTGGAAGATACTATCAGTATCGCCCTGGTGTAAGACCACCATTCAGAATTGAAACGTTGCTTAAAATGGCTTTAGCCGTGTTTAGTGACCAGATCTGAATAGCCAGGTACTTCCCAACCTTCCTCTTCCCTATCTCCTTCCCCTCCCCACTACCTTCAGCCTCACAACATACCCCGATTGGGGATGCCATAGTCTCACTGGCTCCAGACGGGAGCAGTAGGGACTCTTGTGCGGTATTAACTGTAAAAAAAAAAAATCTAGATTGCATTTAGTTCGGGTTTGAATCTTGCAATCATACATAAAGATGGCAGCCAATAAAAATAAGCGTTAAGAAAATGAAGATAATATGGGTGGTTCTTATCGCCCGGAGAGAGAGAGGTCCTGGGTTCGAGTACCAAAGGTGCCAATATATTTTTCTGTTTTCAGATTTTTGATTGAATTTCGCTCGGAGAGTCTTCATTTAATTAAAAAAAAATCTTTCAAGTACAAATACAATTTCTTATTTCTATTAATTACTACAATTACTTTTGCTAGTAATGTGGACATTACAAAGCTTAAACATCGATCTTACAGTTGATTAGTCAGACATCTCCGAAAAATCTAAATTAGAGTTGCGTATGCAGTATACCTAAGTAAAAGTGTACCCTCTATCTAGTACAATACTCCTGGTGAGTACGGTAAGTAACTAGTGGTAGTTGTGAACAAAAAGTACTTTATTTTTAAGTTTCATATAAATTTATTTTTAGTGCAATACATTATCCGGAATATTATTTTATTCCACAGGGTCTTCGGTAATGTTTTAATGGTAGTTAAAATGGTCGGCGTCGCGCCTATTTTTTAATTTAACATTCGATTACGGTTCGTGCCCAGGGGTGTAGTAAAAAACCAATTATTTAACAGTTAATTTTATAAACCTGTTATGTAGGTATGTGTGATATTATTATTTTTGTTATTTTACTTAAATTCCACGTAGGAGGCCCGGAGGAAAATATTTCGCTAGCTTAACCGGTCAATTAATCTGTATTAAATGACTAAATCCCAAAAGACAGTCAGAATATCAAGGTCGTCCTAAAAAGAGTTCAACGGCTCGGCTGTTGCTGGCCTCTGTGTTTCCCGCCTCTTACAATATGGGTATTTCCAAGATCTAGTATTGCTCTTTCCTCTCAGCAAAAAGACCCTCCACACAGCATCCCAAAAATTGCATGGAGTTATTGTACCAAAGAATCATGTCTGAAATTGCGCATGGAAAGAATTTACTCAAATTACAGAAGTAAAATGGTAAGGTATTCACGATAAGGTACACATGACCAATGATGACTTTAAATATAATGTTTTGTAAAATATAAATGTAACTCATATTCTTTACATTACAATAAAAAATAAAAAAAATAAAAAAATAAAAAATAAAATTAAAAAAACTACAACAACAGTAGGTAGCATTAGATAGCACCTAAAATTTGACCGAACACCTATTAAATATTTGAAAAAAACAATTTGAATCTTTTTTTGTTCGATGAGCCCTCTGCAAGCTTTTTTCAAATTTCGTACTTCCCAACCATCCTCCACCACATTTCCTCCTCCCTCCTGAACTTCCTTCAACCTCACAACATTTCCCACTTGAGAATGCCACAGTTCCCAAAAAATAAAATTTCGAACTTATTTTCATAATTTTAAAACTCATTTCTTTCGGTTCCCTTGTACAAGAGAGAAAGAGACATTTGAGTGACCAAGCAAACTACCAAAAACCCGAACAGCGTGAAAAGCCCTATCTTCCCACAAAATGGTAGAAGTAATCATAATTTTAACAATAGCAATCCAACAGAGCACTCAAATTAACCAACTGAATTGAGTGGAAGCTAAACACAACACTCAACACGCGATATCCCACACCACCACACCACCTAGATACCCCAGGCAGTAGACACTATTTTTACTAGATACACTATAACACTGTTTCTTTACCCGGGGGTCGTGACCCCAGGGGGATCGATAATGGTCTAAAATTTAAATTTCATGTAGAAGTTTGACAAATTTACAAAAAACGATTTCATCTCATCTTCGGGACCGTCGATTTGATATTCTGCATAGAAAGTGGTTTTAGTATACTGGAGATGCAAGACATCTATTGATAAACCGTGAAATTACTAATAGTCCGGTCAAGTTAGCTAGAAAAATAGGGGTCAAACAGCACAAATTCCGACAGAGCTGAAATTTGGTAGAGACCTCGAGTACACCGTTACAAATAAAATACCAAATATCCCTATCGATCACATACCCGCTAAAAATGTTAATCAAGGTCAAAGGTCAAAATTTTCGGTTTTGGATTTTTCCCGTAAGCGGTAAGTTATACCAAAAAATAAGTAAGGAAAAGGAGGGTTTTTTTTGGAGCAATAGGTTATATTATGCAAGGAAGTGGCATGAAAGAAGTGCTTTCTTTAATTTATGCTCTTAAGTCTTTATAATTTTATGATCTACAATTTTTGTCCAACTTATTTTTTTGATATAACTTACTGTTTACGAGAAAAATCCAAAAAAACCGAAAATTTTTACCTTTGACCTTGAATAACTTTTTAGCGGGTTTGTGAACGATGGAGATATTTAGGACGGGTTGTTTCAAAAAATTTGATGGATTCATCAAATATTTGAAGTTAATTTTCACGTTCTGCGTAAGTTCTATTCAAGTTCTGTGATGATTTCAGTTCTGTGAATCAACTGGTCTACAATGATGTAATAATAGAACTTGAATAGAACTTACGCAGAACGTGAAAATTAACTTCAAATATTTGATGAATCCATCAAATTTTTTGAAACAACCCGTCCTTAGTATTTTATTTGTAATGGTTTACTCAAGGTCTCTACCAAATTTCAGCTCTGTGAGAATTTGTGCTATTTGAAATGTTTATATTGTCCGGACTATAAGTTTGGTTTATGAATATCAAAGATTTCAGACACTCGAGAAGTTTTGAGGTAATGCTTAAAAATCTTTTAAAATATCTCCTAAAATTGTCCACATTTTGGCCTTCGAGCGCTCGCGGGTGTTTGTGAATTGGCCTAAATGTGACGAAAAACAT
The DNA here is from genome assembly GCA_936435175.1 of Glyphotaelius pellucidus. NCBI lineage: Eukaryota > Metazoa > Arthropoda > Insecta > Trichoptera > Limnephilidae > Glyphotaelius > Glyphotaelius pellucidus. Next base: position 23,269,552 of record OW386558.1, on the reverse strand, counting down.
TCCAGTGGAAAACAAGTTGTACCTAATAAAAATAAAAAGTTTTTGTGGCCACCATGGATTAGAAGCCCTTTTTGCACAAGCAAGAAATAGTGTCAAATGGGAATGTTTTCAAAGCATCCGTCACTAAGCGTGTGCAAGTCAAAACTTAGCTAAATCAAAAATTCTGGCTGTAGAATTTTACTAGCCAAAATTTCAATGGTTTTTTTAAATTTAATTTTTTTTATTATTTATGAGTTAGTTTATACTACATGATAATAAGCCTAATAATACAACTAAAATAATAAAACTAATAACATTTTTCATTTCTTCAAAATTTGCAAATTCACTTTGTGGCATCATTATTTAATTTAATGAAAACAAATAACTTTGTGTACACCACTATTTAATTAACAATATCAACATGTTTCGAAAACTATGTTTTCTTCGTCAAGATAATAGGTTAATTAAATAAATAGTGGTGTACACAAAGTTAATTGTTTTCATTAAATTAAACATTTTTCATGTTTACATTTTTATTTTTACAGTAAGCATTTATTTTTAAATACATTCATTATTTCTTCTTTCTTCATTCTTCGTACTTTCAGGCATTTAACCTTTAGTCCTCTATACGTTATGCAGTTCTGTGATTTAGATTTTGTGGTATGTGGCAATCTAACTCTATTTATATTTCTTTTTCGTAATTATGTATATCTCTATTAAGTACCATTTCATCCTTGAAGTATTTTGGCATTTGGTTTTTCATAACTTTATGCACAAAAATTGACACATTAAACAGCAGTCTCTTTTTTTTGGAATCCAATTTAGCTCCTCTCTCATTTGATTAACCCTTGCGTATTTGCCTTTTCCCAGTACGCATCTCATTGCGCTGTTCTGTATAACTTCTAGCATATTCAAATTTCCTTCATTGGCCAAATATAACATCGTAGAGCAGTAATCAAAATGTGGAGCAACTGTAATTTTAAAACTGAGCTCTGTAGTATTTCTTTTTAATTTCTTTTTTAGTCTTCTAAGAAAATTTAGTTTTTTTTATACCTTCTCTAGCGCGTATTCAAAATTTGCCGCGAAAGTTGGTTTTGAATCGAGCATTACACCCAGGTATTTGATGCCATTTACTTTTTCAATTTTTTCATCATTAATTGTCAAATTAACCTCGTGTTACGCATTTTGATGCCTATTTTCTAATATTTCGTTTTGTTTACGTTCAGTTTCAACTTGTTTACTTTTTACCATTTTGCTATATTTTGTAGGTCTTCGTTTATTTTCTTAATTGCATCTATGTAATCTTCACACGATTTATAGATTAAGGTATCGTCTGCAAATAGTCGAATTTTAAAAATTTTTATGGTTTTAAATATATCAATTATATAAATTATGAATAAAATTGGACCTAAAACCGACCCTTGTGGAACACCAAGGTTGTTTCCTATTGGTTCTGATTCTGAGCTCTCAACTTTCGTTACCTGCTTTCTTTCCTGAAGAAGAGGTTCCTACGTCAGAAAGACCTACGTCTTCTAATTTTTTCAATAGTTTGTTCCTTTCTAACATTTCAAATGCTCTTTTTAAATCTTAGAATGCCGCAATGGTGATTTTTTTGTCTGTTTCTTTCTTCCATGTATCAATCACTATGTTTATCGCTGCTTCGCAAGAGTTATTGTTCCGGAATTTGTTATGTTTTTCCAAATACTGAACGAGTTGTTTTTTATTACGATTTCTAATACCTGTTCGTATTTTGGTAACGCATTTAATGGTCTAAATTCTTCAGTTTGTAGTAAGTCTTTCTAATTCAAGACATTATTTTAACGTTAATAATGTAAAACTTTAAGAAACTTTAAAACATACAGTGAAGGAGTCGTAAGGCTCTTTAATTTATTTTTTGGCTTTTAGGGGGGTCGCGATACTACAAAGTTTGAGAATCGATGCACTATAACAATGCGCGGAGACAACATACCTGCTCTTAGAACGACTTTAATTTGTTATTACATTATTTATTTGTTTAGACGCCCATTGCGCTTTTACATTCACAGGTGTAACAAACTTATACACTTTAAGATTTTTTTATATGAATACCGCACAAGAGTCCCAACTGCTCCTGTCTGGAGCCAGTGAGACTATGGCATCCCCAATTGGGGTATGTTGTGAGGCTGAAAGTAGTAGGGAGAGGAAGGAGATGGGAAAGAGGAAGGTAGGAAGTACCTAGCTATTCAGATCTGGTCACCAAACACGGCTAAAGCTATTTCAAGCAACGTTTTAATTCTGAACGGTGGTCTTACACCAGGGCGATACTGGTAGTATCTTCCAGTCTCATCATTGCACATCTGCATGTATAAAGTATATTCTCGATTTGAGAGGTGTTTATGGTTACCGCCGCCCCGGGATCCTTTTATTGGATAACCAACACCTCTGCACGTAGGTCACCCTAGGTGGTTCGCTCCGTTTGGTGACTTAGCAGGTGTGCTCAGGTTCATGGGGTGAGGTTTTTCCGGATCTTGGCGGCGAACACATCTACACATCTAATGCGTGGCGGGCTGAATCGAGAAAGACTAGTTGAGGAAATTTTTTTGACCTCTCCAGCCGGAATCTTAACAAAAATACACATTTTCTTAATATGGACATTATAAAGTGTACATCTCAATGTAATTAAAAATGTAATTCGCGATTCTAAATTTAAACTGTTATTTCCATAAGTACCTATTTCAGCAGGTACTGATGCTATGTAAAAACAATTATTTTTAACCAGCTGAGGTCCCCGACGTTGCACGGGATTTACACAGAGTTTGTTGACATCAGACTTAGACAGTGACCTTCCCGATATGTTGAAAATCACGTTTGCAAATTTTCATCAATCTCGGAATAATGCTGTAGATTTGTGAAAAAAAAATAACAAAAGCCACCGCCCACCGTCTTCACATAAATAGGTAGAAAGTTCGAAGATTTAATTTATAGATATATTTAATAAATGTAATATTTATTAAAAATGTAATATTCATCGAAAAGCATCCAGAATATTCAGGCATTTGAGAGGCAAGAAGGGACCGCGGGCGGGTGCTCCAAACAATGTAATTTTCTTTTGAGAGTCCATAGTACTTTCGGCGTGCACAAATAAAGTCAAGAGTGTCCTCTTAAATGATTTGCCCTCGTACCCATTCAATAATAATTGTTCATGATAATTGGTAAGAGGTCGTCCATTAATCACGAAATATCACAAGGAGGGGGGGGGTTTAGTGAGATATCACATGTATTTATTTTTCGTTGAACGCACAATTTCTAAATCAAACAGCGGCGCTTGGCCTTGACTCACTGTTGCCAGGCAACGATTTCCCCGCGCGTTGCGACAACTGCTCGGCTCAACAGTCACCAGTAATTCTGTGATTTTGGCGCCGAATACGTGCGTAAATCGTTGCCGCGTACGTTTTGCCTTAAAACAATATTCTGAAAATTTCAATATACTTGGTACTGAAAAAATACACGTGATCTGGATATGGGGGGGGGATAATCTAATACCTCACCACATATCACCAGGGGGGGGAAGGGGGTTAAAAAGTTGCTAAAAACATCACGTGATTAATGGACGACTCCTAATGTAAATGATTAAAAAAATAGGTGTGGATTAGAAAAATCAAACGAAACACCGCGACGTTTCCTAAAATGGAATGCCATAAGACCTTCTTTTTACTGAATTTTTTTCCATCCCTCTCTAATTATTTTTTTTCCTTTCGTTTAACTAATTTCTTTTCCTTACAATACATGTAATAATTTATCGAGAAACCTTAGGGGGGTGAGCGGTAAGTACCTAATAGAAATAGCCATTGTAGTAGCATTTTACTACGGAGCCGCGCCCATAGACAAAGTGACATAAATTGAGTGTTTTTTGTTCTTCCGACACTCAATTCGCTATTGTCACAGATTAACCATAGACACAGCCGGAGCGCAGACTGTTAAGTGTATTAACTTGGCACGAGTCACGCGATCTGGCGTTTTACGACCGGCAATAGTTTAAGCGGCCGCCGCTAGGTGCAGTCTTATGTCCAATCATTATTTCATTTTTTTATTCAAGCCAATAAAATACAGGTATCTACTTCAATTAGGCTGTTTTCCTGTTCGTTCATTAATCTGATTTGAAAATCTACAGCTCTGCAGAGTTAGGTACCTTTGCAATCAGTGGTAGGCACATAAGGACCTACTTTAGGTAGGTAGGTACCTAACGCCGGTAATTCGAAAGAATTCTGAAACTTTGCTTGAAATGGCTTTAAAACATGAATAGTGACAATTCTAAAGAGCTAGATAATTTCCAACCTTCCTCTTTCCTGTCTCCTCCCCTTCCCCACTTCTCTCAGCCTCATGGCGTACTCCAATCGAAGAGGCAAAAAATATATGTCTTACATTTTGGGAGGCGGATATGGGTACGGCCGCCCCGGGAACCATTTATTGGATAACCATTACATCTGCCATAGGTCACCCCAAGTGGTACGCTACGTTTGGTGACTTATCAGGTGTGTCCAAGTTATTGGGGGTGATATTTGTCAAGGTCTTGAAAGCCAATGCGTCTGTCCACCTGCTGCGCGGTAGGCCAGGTTGAGGGAGACTGGTTGAGGAGGTCTTTTGACCTCTCAAGCCAGAATCCATCGACCAATCGCCTAGCACCGCATTTGAAGGGACTTCATACGTCAGTCACTCCTGGACACATTGATCCCCAAATTTTTACCCACCCCACATACCTATTTCCTTCCCAGAACTTCCTGTCCTTCATTTCGTTAAAAAAAACTCAACACAGCGTTCCGTAAGACTACCCTCTTGTATGGCGCTAACTTGTCAAAAAAAAGAGGTTGTCCAGTTTCCATGACAATTTGGCTCTTCTCACTTGACAAACTGCTGACACCTGCTCTAGATGATGCTTCAGCTGATTGCTACGTTAGCCAGCTGGCTGCCACTTCAGCGTCTCGAGGAGTACAAATTGGCAGTCTGTTTGGTGGAGAATCCGTTGATTAAGAATAAGCCATGCGAAATAATGTAAAATCATACAAAATCATATATTTTTGTTTTGAAAAATTGATGGCTTGGAAGAAGGATGCTTCAATTAAATACTGCGTGTAGAACATATCTTGGCCCTTAAAAATATCGGTATTTTTTTTATAAGTATTTTAATAAACCTAGAAAAAAATAAAGTGTTAGGTCTATAAAAAAACACTTTCAAGTGCAAACTCTCCCACTTATAAACCCCTTAAAAATAAAATATGCATATTCGCGTTGTTATTTCACAATACGGCCGGCAGTCGACGAATTTGGATTTTCAAAATGAGCCTTATGTCGTCTACCCAAGGACTACTGGCTTGCCACACCCCACTTTCTTTCACTTTTGCCCCGGACGGAGCGGGGAACGGTCGTGTAGGCCCCACGTCGCTTGGTTCCGTGAAATCAATTTTAAATTTGCGTTTTATTAGTATAAACAATGCGTAAAAAGAGAGTTAATGTTTTTTTACAGGCCTTTACGAAATCAACCAGTATAATAAAATTCTCAAATACCTTTTCCAACCTTTCCAAAAGCTTTTTCTCAAGTATTTTTAAACTCCTCCCACAAAGGGGCGTGAATTCCGATTTAGATTTTTCCCTGGACTATTGGATCACCTTAATTATTATTATTTCAGTTATTGCCTGTACCATGGAGAACGTTAATGTCGTTGAGCATGACATCACATGCATGCAACATCTCTCCCCACTTAGCAAAAACGGCCCCAGATAATTCTTCAGCAATCTTTAGGTAGGTATACTAAATTTTATACAACATCGAGATGTGTAGGGTATGGTAGGGTATGGTTTCCAGACAATTTGCTGACAGTTGTTAGGTGAGCAGCTTCGTAGACTTCTTCGTTTCCACACCAAGGGACTCCTTACAGAGAGAGAGGTTATGTGGTTTGATGAGTATCATTTCTTAGTAAAACACGTTGTTATATACTGGATATTGTTATAAAACTTTGACTCTATTCAGGTGAATTGTAATTTCACAGATATTTGATTCTAATCTGAGCACTGGGGCTTTAATTTGTAAAATGAGTTGCAAAAATGAAAACAAGCTACTTAATAACACCAAAGAGAAATTTGACAGGATGACCACAGATAAATGAGTATACAGACAAAAATGCGTGAAAATATTTAGCAAAAGGCAACATGCACGTTAAAGAGTCTACACATCGAAGTTAAGACGATCGCCGAGTCCTGGACCCATACGAAATTGGGCGGAGCAAGCGACTTTAGCGTTGACCAATCAATAGCCAACAACGGTGTTTTGTTATTTCGCTGTTACATTTTTATAGAACAAAGCGACGCGAAGAGCAAAGCACCTCTATCTGGCTCAAATTTCGGGCGGCTACTGAGTGGGATAATGCGACGAGCGTTCGAGAATTTAAATATCAGATATAGGTCAACACAACAATCGACACATGGTGTGTGAAAAGCCAGCAGCAACCGGGTACCTACCTGCCGCTTCAGTTTCTTGAGTGCACAGATAAATTTGGTGTTTTGTAGCGATTTTTCAGTGGACATAAATATAGGTATCTAATACCTAATAAGATTAGATTTATCTGTCGGCTTTCGTAATCAGGGTTTGGTTTTAACAAATCCGAATTTAATCACCATGACAAATGCCCGAATTAAATAATGATCATTTCGTAAATGAGTATTTTCGTAATATTTTTAATTACCAGCCAATTAAAAACATACCGGCTGCACCCCTGAACGAACGCTCTAAATAGTTCCGGTCACGCGAAAAGAAAATAAACACAAGTCTTTTACACAAATTAAATTGAGTCCCAGTGATCCGCACTTACACCACTATTCACTACTGAACCATATGGAGAAATTAAATTTAATTAAACATTATTTTGCATTACTTTAGTTATAGCAAGTAATCATTCTAACGATTTGTAATTAATTTTTGAGAAAACTAATTTGCTTATTTATTTTTAATTATAACTATTTTTGAATGAGTTATCTCGTTACTTATCTATATTTGATCATCAATGCAATTTGGGGGGCGAGATTGTTGGATAACCAACACCTCTGCCATAGATCAGAGTAGAAGTGTGTTCAGTACTGTTCAGGACTTGGCTCTAGATTCGCCCGTCCATCATCTGCATGGCGGGTCAGATCGGGAGAGGATGATTTATGGAAACCATTTGATCTCTTCAGCTGGTGTCTCTCGAACCATCGTCTAGCACTTCAGCAGGGGGGGATGGATTCAAGGATGGATTCATTCACTTCTGCACACTAGATTTTTGTTCACCCCTCGTACCTTTTTTCCTGACTGAACTTCCTCTCCTTCATTTTCTTAAAAAGACCCTCCACACAGCATCCCAAAATAGGACCTAGGACACGTGGGAAATGATTTTCCTCGTGATCTCCTGAATGGGGTGAAATTAATGAAAAAAAAAACTTTTCTTTAAACTTAGTTCACACAAAGCATGCGTTATTAACGTTCGCTTTTTCGGTGAATGCAACTGTATCGCAAACACAGTGAGATCTCGAAAGATATCGGAAATATGAGGAAAAAATCCCACAGAGCCTACGTCATCCTTGTAGTAGTAGTCTTTTTAGGGAAACGAAGGAGAGGAAGTTCTGGGAAGGGAAAGGGGTGGGTAGAAATCTAGTGTGCAGGAATGACGGATTTACGAATCTTTCACTCCCACTGCGGTGCAAGGGGATGGGTTGTGAGTACGCCTGGAGAGGTCTAAAGTCTCCCACAACCAGTCTCTCCCGATATGGCCCACCATGTAGTGGATGGGCAAAAGCGTCCACCGCCAAGATCTAGACAAATCTCACACGTCATGAACTCGTCCACCCTTACCAAGTCAACAAACGTAGCGAACCACTTGGAGCGATCTAAGGCAGGAGAGTTGATTATCCAATAAATTGTTTCCGCCTTGAAAATTGAAAAATGAATATATTGAAGAAGAGTGGACCTATGTGAGAACCATGGGGAACGCCCGATGTTACGTTTATATATTTTGATAACGCCAAACGCCATTAATGAATATAACTTGATTTGGGGGGTATTTCACCATCCTCCTCATAGATTATTCATATTGTAACATAGATTTTAGATTAATTATACAGAATTTATTTATTTAAAAAGTCTGAGTCTACTATTCGGAACTTTAACCTATGAATAATGGCTACACACAGGATAAGTTAGCCGAGTTTTTTTACCTGTTGCAAGTATTTATTAGTTTATTTATTAATATTCGTTATGTGTATGGATACGGTGTGAGGAGGATGGTGAAATACCCCCTTAAGGTTACTAATACATGACTTAAACCATCCATGTAAGTCCCATTTATTTAAAGTCGAGTAAACTTGAGTCTGAGTACATAAATATAATATTAACAATATCTTCCATCTGCTCTCTCCCTATGATTTTTGGAATGGATACGTGTGTAATAATAACAAATTATTCATTAGATACCAAAATCCAACAACTTTTTAGTCGGTTATATTTTTATAGCTTTTGTTAAAATTCTCCATAAAAAGTTTGAATTTTTTTGGTTCAACAAAATGCGCCTGAATATCATAGCACCAAACATTTTCATTTTGTGTGAAAACGGAGATTCTAAATTTGTATCTTCCATAGAAAAAACCGGTCTCCCAGAAGAATCGTTCGATGGCCGACAAATCCAAGTTCACTAGAGAAAATCCCTGAAACATAAATATAATATTAATAAAGACATGGCAAGATTAAGTGAATCAAATACATGTAATAATTAATAATACGAGTTATTAAATCGTATTATTATCTTCAGATTGTAAAGAGACTCTCAGATGGTTTGAATATAAAGAGTGGGGAATGAAGAAACAAGGAAATGAAAGGACTGAAATTTGAACGTTTTTGAATTAGAGCAGCTGATTTTATGTAATACTGGCTTTTATCCGCGGCTTCGCTCGCATGGTTTTAGTGGGAAATTACTGTATAAAGAATTTTCTCACGGGAATGAAATGTTTTTTCCGGGATAAAAAGTAGCCTACGTCATTTCCCAGTCCTCTAATTATCTCTGTGCAAGAAAATCACCTCGATCGGTAAGCTCTATTTAAAAAATTATTTAGGATTTTAGAGAAGGTACTTTCTATTACACAATTCAATTTATCTAATTCTGACGTATGCATTTAAATACAATAGCAAGTTCCCGGCATGCCGCTTAATAAAGAAATTCATTTATTCATTCATTCATCCTTTCATTCATTCATTCAATCATTCATTCATTTATTCATTCAATCATTCATTCATTCAATCAATCATTCATTCAATCATTCTTTCATTCATTTATTCATTCATTAATTCATCCATTAATTCATTAATTCATTCATTCATTCATTCGTTCATTCCATCATTAATTCATTCTTCATTCATTCATTTCCCGTCGTGCGTTGCTATGCCATTTAATAATAAATTGTTTCTCCCTGCGTGTCCTTTCAAACTTGGGAAGGAGGTTTGTGGGGTGGGGGAAGCGGGAGTTGGGAGAGAGGAGAGAGAAAGCGGAACGCATGCCGGGAACTCATAAATAGAAACCATCGCGGACATGCACACGTCACATAGCTACCGGAGACAGTGGTTGAGTGGGCATCGCGTTTGGGTCTCACCCGGGCGCCCCGTGTTCGATTCCCCGGCTGGCTAAGTCCCCCATTACAACACAAGCAACATTTTCGGCTTTCGGTGGTGGTAGTAGGAGATTTTCAAACATTGTTGGGTTATTTGTAACCCGGGAATGTTTGTCTTTCTTTGAAAAAAAAAAACCTCAACGTTTCATCGCAATCGGGTGAACGGTTAGCAATGCATAATTTCATGATGCCAGAACTCACTATTGTATATAGAAACCATCGCGGGCATGCGCACATCAAATTCCCAAAGTTTCATCGCAATCGGATGAATGGTTTAGCAACGCATAGACATCTCACAAACATATTTTAATTTTTATATATATATAAGATAAAGGTAGAACTATGCACTAATGACGAAAAAAGGCTCAAATATACACTAACGATCAAAAAAGCTGCACCTAATATCATTAACGACCACAATGCTCAAATATGCAGTTTAGATCTTAAAAAACTGGTTCGATACAAACCTACTTACAATTAATGCAAAAAAAAAACAGTTTATATTCCTTTCTCAATAAATAAATTCAAAACTTGCCCCAACATTAATATAATTTTACATAACAATAAATGTAATGAAAATGTCTGTAATAATTCATGTACCATACTAAACCATACAACCGAAATAAAGTACCTAGGTGTAATTGTAGACCAACATATGAAATGGAACAGACATTTTTGTGAACTTGTTAAACGCATTAGGAAATGTATCTATATATTCATTAGATTAAGAAATATTCTCAAGTTGAACAACCTGAAAAAAGTCTATTACGCACTTGTCCAATCATTAATTCAGTATGGAATCATTGGATGGGGTGGTGCTTATGAAAAAATTGTATGTCCTGTAAAAGTGGTACAAAAACTAATTATTAAAGTAATTTTGAAAAAACAACCAACATTCCCTTCAGTATCACTGTTCAAAATATTCCAAGTACCAAAAATTGAAGACCTCTATAAAAAAGATTCAATATTACAAATATTCAAAGCAATGTAATCAAAAAATTTAAACTTCACTCGTCATTAAGACATAAATTTAACATCCAAATTCCTTTATTTTCAACACAACAAATGCGCAATAATTATATCTACAAAGGCATAAAATATTTTAATAGTCTTCCCGAAGAAGTAAAAAAATAACAGATTTCGTATCATTCAAGAATAAAGTCAAATTAATATTTTTAAAAAAATTAACAACCATAACATCACCGATCAGAATGTTATAACTTCATTTCATGCCATTTTAAAAATAACGTCACAACATCCTAGTGCTTAAGTTTATATTTATTGTACACTATATGTAAAATTATGTTATAACAATGAAATAATTATGAAATAACTCCTACGCCAAGCTCGAGAGCTAGCACTCTTAATTGGCGTAGAAAATCATTGAATTATGTATTTCACTATTTTGTTTTGCCTACTGCTTTGTACAATGCTGTAACAATGTTATAAATTAAACAATAAAAAAAAAATTAAAAAACATATCGAAGTGAGGGATGAAACAGACAGAGGAAGGATGAAAGTAGACTGAATGCTGTAGAAATGAGAACCCTGAGACGTGTGTGTGATAAAACCATGTGCGATCGTTTGAGAAATGTGGAGAAATCGCTCGAGAGCGTCCCATTCTTAATAAAGATGGTTTGGGCATACAGAGCGAATGAACGAGGAATAGAATAATAGAAGAGCATGTATGAGATGTATGAATGTGAACGAGGCAAGGAGAATGTGCCAAGACCATGTTGTTTGGCGGTCCGTAATCTCTGCCTAGCTCTGCGAGAAACGGCGTGATGGTTGGTTAGTAAGAATCCAACGGAACGTTTTTTGAGCACAGTTATCAGAATCCTAATATTAATTAATAACTTAACGAGTAAAACCTCAAATTATAACATTTAAAGACAATACAAGCGACTCACAAACGAAAATTTGAAACAGAAAAATAAGGAAAAAATGTGACTGAATCTTTTTCAGTTTAAAATTTTCGTTTGGATGTCTCTAATATTGTCTTCAATGATTAAATATACTTTATCTTTATGCTAAACAAAGTTCCGTGACAATATATAATATGTGTTAATAACAGGTTACTTTTTTAACTTTAACTTTAACTTTAGTTTTTTCTGACGAAATTAAATTTTCGAAGACTTGCAAATTTTCAATTTAAGTTTTCTCAATATTGTGAGTCAAATACATTTTATTAACTCACCGGTACAAGATAGCATCTCTTGTCCGCTAGTCGTGTTTCTTCTACGACATATTTCAAAAATTTAGGAAAATTTTGACATTTTTCTGCAGTTATGGTGAGCGCGGCTTCAAATCGGTTGTTCACCCACTTCCAGGATCTGAGGCGACTCTAAAAACACAGAATCCACGTAATGTTACCTATTTATTAATTTATTTTAGGAAACAGGTTTCTAAAACACATTGGCTCCTACAATACATATTTTGTTTGAGGTCATTTCGAGTAATTTATACAGGGTGGAGAACATATGTAAACGTAAATTCAATGTTTGATACCCCTGATTTATTAAATGTAATCTCTTTTCAATCTCCAGGCAGGTCAGTTACAAGACAGTACCTACCATATTATTGTAACAATTCTTCATCAACTTCCCAATATTACACTCCTATGCGACGGATTCAACAGCTAGGAAACAAATACTCCGATGTTGTTGATATATTTAGTACATCAATTTTAATATATACCTTATTGAAGTTTTTTTCATCAAGTAGAGGAATATTTTGATAAAGCTATTTAAATTGACTAACGCATTAAGAGTATTTTATCGGCCGAAAGAAAAACAAAAAAACTATTTTGGATTTTTTATATTTTGTACTACATACTGTGTGGATCAAATTCAATAATATTCTTACTTTATATTTATTTTTGTGTAAGTGTTTTAAACAGTCGTTTCCTGCACTATTTACGAGTATAATTTTGTAAATATTGTTTTGTATATGTAAAAGCCTAAATAGGCGTAAATAAATAAATATCGAAATCTTGAAAACCGGTTTCTAAAATATATCCGCTGCTATGATACAGTGTTTGAGATCATACCGACTGCTTTATACGTGCTTGGAGAACATGTTGACTTCTTGAAAAGAGGTTATTGAAATATATCGGCTGCAATGATACGTGTTTGAAATCATATGGATTGATTTATATGGGGTTGGAGAAACCATGAAAACATGATTCTAAAATATATCGGTGTCTGCGATACAGTGTTTGAGATCGTATTGACTGATTTATACGGGGTTGGAGAACACATCGAGTTCTTAAAAACAGGTTTCTAAAATATATCGGTTTCTGTGATACAGTGTTTGAGATCGTATTGACTGATTTATACGGGGTTAGAGAACACATAGAGTTCTTAAAAACAGGTTTCTAAAATATATCGGTTTCTGTGATACAGTGTTTGAGATCGTATTGACTGATTAATACGGGATTGGAGGACCCATGAAAACAGGTTTCTAAAATATATCGGTTTCTGTGATACAGTGTTTGAGATCGTATTGACTGATTGAACACGGGATTGGATGACCCATGAAAAGAGGTTTCTAAAATATATCGCTTTCTGTGATACAGTGTTTAAGATTGTATTGATTGATTTATATGGGGTTGGAGAATACATCGAGTTCTTAAAAACAGGTTTCTAAAATATATCGGTTTCTGTGATACAGTGTTTGAGATCGTATCGACTGATTTATACGGGGTTGGAGAACACATCGAGTTCTTAAAACAGGTTTCTAAAATATATCGCTTTCTGTGATATAGTGTTTGAGATCGTATTGACTGATTTATACGGGGTTGGAGAACACATCGAGTTCTTAAAAACAGGTTTCTAAAATATATCCGCTGCTATGATACAGTGTTTGAGATCATACCGACTGCTTTATACGTGCTTGGAGAACATGTTGACTTCTTGAAAAGAGGTTATTGAAATATATCGGCTGCAATGATACGTGTTTGAAATCATATGGATTGATTTATATGGGGTTGGAGAAACCATGAAAACATGATTCTAAAATATATCGGTTTCTGTGATATAGTGTTTGAGATCGTATTGACTGATTTATACGGGCTTGGAGGACACATCGAGTTGACAAAACGGAATACCTAGAAATCTTCTTCTATTATTTAAAATTAGTGAACCCTGAAGAAGTGAGCTCAGCTCACGAAACTTGTTGGTTTTGTAAACAATAAAAGTGGTAAAAACTAAGTATCTCATTAATTTTGAAAAGGTTTTTTCTCACGATCTAATTTTAGTAGTTTGCAAACTTTCAATTTTAGTTTTCTCAATATTGTGATTAGTAACTGGGCATACCGTACACGGCCCGCAGATACTTTAATAGTACACAACTGCTAACCCTGTACAAATCTCAAGTGCGCCCCACGGTTGAATTTGGCAGTCACCTCTGGTCTGAAGCCCCAAAATACCTGAAAAAATCCTCGACTCTGTGCAGAAACGGGCGGTCCGTTTGATAGATTCTCCTAACTTAACAAACGGATTGCAATCTTTAGAGCACAGGCGTCAGGTGGGAATGCTATCCTTGTTCTACCGGTATTACAATGGAAGATGCTCCGAGGGACTAGCATCATTGATCCCCTCGGCACCGGTGCATAGTCGGGAAACACGCCAAACACGTGCTCAACATTTGTACACGGTTGACATTGGTCACATGAGAACGGGTCGTTTCTACGACTCGTTCTTGGGTTCAACAGCTCGACTGTGGAACGATTTGCCGGCCTCTGTGTTTCCTCCCTTCTACAACACGGGTCTCTTCAAGACCCATGTTCACTCCTTCCTCTCCTCAAAAACACCCTCCACACAGCATCTTCAATGATGACATAGTGTGGAGTTAATGTAAAAAAAAAAAAAATTATAAGTGAAGTTTCTATCCGAATAGCGTCGAAAACGTGGATGGTTTCTAGGAAAAAATATCAACTTTATTGAAAAATTAAAAAGAATAATTACAATTAGGGGTCCTCCGGCTTTCAAGTTAGTGTTATTGCCATACAAGTATCCTTTTCCATTTAGTGGGTTAACTTCCAGTCTTAGATACATTGAAGTAATATCAATTCGTTTATGTCCTCTACAGGGGATAAGAGAATCATGGACAACCTCGAATGGACCCTGAAAATATAAAAAAACTTCGATAAATAACTTTTTTCGAATGAAGCAGATATTTTTTGGTGACCGGCCATGTCAGAATGAAACCAACTCAGAACCACCTCAGAAAAATCATTAATAATAATAATAATGTTTTATTCCAGGATGTGGAGAGGATAGTGCAATCCCACACGTCCCATATAATAGAGAACTCCAGTGAAAAATATTATGGCTTCAAAAAAATATGTTCATATAGACCAATAAACGCTGATTCTGAATATATAAGTTTTATTTAATAATATTTAACGTAGAGTTTTAAAAAAAATTTTAAAAAGTCCATTTTAAAACAGTTCATTAAAACACCCTGTCAAGTTGGTATTATTGAATTTGTGAGGCGTGACGTCACCGCTTCTATAAAACGCTCCAATGCTGAAATTCAAAATGGCGGCGGTCGAATAGCCATGATTCTAGTTCCATACGAAATTCATGCTTCGGTTTCCTTAATATTGATTTCGATTCGTAAAGCTAAAAAAATAATAATTTCAAACCATTTTTATACCAATCTCCCGTAATAATATTGAAAAATATAGTAATTTAATAAATATAATATAATAAATAAATAATTACACCTAAATAACGTTTTACTTATTGAATAGTTTATCACTTCTTCCATACAAAATGACAACATCTGTTGAAAATAACTAAAACTTTTGGCCAGATCACGTCACAGGGCCAGATGACGTCATCGTGGTTTTCGGGGGATCTTGAAAAATTAAAATTTTCACATTTATTTTAACTATAAAAATAAAAATAAATATGCAGTTATTTAAGTTATTCATAAAAAAATATAAAAAAATGGACTGGAGTTCTCTATACTGGACATATTTATATAATTATACATATTTTAATACAACAGATTTTTTTTTTAAATAATGAACTAAATAGGTACATAGAATAGGAAAAAAATAAAATAATAAAAAAATAAATATCAAAATAAAATCAATTCTATGTAGGGCGTGGTCTGGGGTGAGCTCGGGCCCAGCTCTCACTCAGGAGTGGGGTTTGGTGCTGGAACGCTGCGGTCACCACTGTATTGTCGGAAGCCATTAGCCGCATCCTGGCTCCAGCGACCCGATGTCTCATTAGACCGGCGAATCCGTGCAATCCTAGTTCAGTGAACATTGTCGATGCACTGCTGTATCTTCTGAATCCAAATATAATTCTACATGCATCATTATATTGGATCCGGAGTCGTTCCATCGAAGTGGTTCGGTAGTTACACCATGTTTCACGTGTATATAGATTAGTGCAAAATGCATTGAACAAAATGCAGTAACATTGGAAAAATCTTCGGGCAATCATATTGGACAATACAATGATTAAAAGTGATGAAAGAAATTTAAAAAAATCAATGTTAGATAGATTACGTTAGGTTAGGGTTATGGGCTATTTTAATTTTTTTTTCATAGCTTTTAATAACTTTTCAAAGGGGTGTTGGGTTGTCTTTATTCTCAGTTGGCATGGAACCATATTTCTTATAGGTACAGTATAGTATAGATCAGTGATTCCCAAGGTGGTTCAGGTGGACCTCCAGGGGTCCACGGGAGACTCGACGGGGGTCCACGTAAGCTTGATAAAAAATGGGGGTCCACAAGTTGTAAGTGGGGGTCCACGAAAATTTATTTGTTTTTGATAGTAAAGAACTAAAATTTTGGCTTGGCGGCCGGCGTGGTAGGTCGCGGGATCGAAGCCCGGTGTGGCAAATAAATTTTATTTGGTAAATTTGTGTTATTTCACAATTTATTCATTTAAAATAATGTACAGTATATTTGCGGCATGTTCCAGAGTGGAAGATACTATCAGTATCGCCCTGGCGTAAGACAACCATTTAGAATTGAAACGTTGCTTGAAATGGCTTTAGGCGTGTTTGGTGACCAGATCTGAATAGCCAGGTACTTTCCCACCTTCCTCTTCCCTATCTCCTTCCCCTCCCCACTACCTTCAGCTTCAAAACATACCACTTCCAAAAAAATTGAGACCCATCCCGTGCCCATATCCCATCCCACCCCCGGCTCATTACCTCCCCCCCCCCGGTTGTGACAGACCCAATTCCATATATTCAATATTCAGTACAACGCTTGTCGAGTTTTGTGAATATGGTAGAAATGTTGCAGAAGGGGGTCTACTGAAACCAGTAAAATTTTGAAAGTGGTCTACGAGAAAAAAAGTTTGGGGAGCTCTGGTATAGATGGTGTCCGGAAACTAGTATTTCAAGCTGGAAAATGGTGAATTTACATCTATTAATTTGGGAGGCGGGTATGGGTACCGCCGCCCCGGGAACCATTTATTGGGTAATCAACACCTCTGCCATGGGTCGCCCCAAGTGATCCACTACGATTGGCAACTTAGAAGTGGTGCCCGGGTTCATGAGGTGAGGTTTGTCCGGGTCTTGGCGGCGAATGATTTTTGTATGAATACTAAAGCCACCCACATACATTATCTATTTTATTTATGTAGATTGCAGCTTCCTGATAACTAGGAGGCGGAATGTGGAGGCAAAACGAAACTTCCAGAGCCGCTAATTATTAAAGGCAAAACAATTAAAGTATCGTTATTTGACCGGTCAAATTTGTTTTATGGGGTCAACAGACTTAGCTATAAAAGATAAAATATCATTGGTTTTGGCGTATTTCAGTATGTCGCTCGCCATACATTCCCAACGTTTTTGCCTACGCATTCCACCTCGTATTGATAACCATGTTGTCCTTTTAAAGGGTCCCACATTTTTTGGTAACCGGACAACTCAAGTGGCACTTCATCACTACTCGCAAGACATTAAAAGTGATTGAATTGGGAAAAAAATGGGTGAAATAGGTTAAGTCAGGTTAGGTTATGGGCTATTTTCTCATCACTTTTAATGACTTTTCAATGGGTGTGCGTGTCACTGCGCTGCCACTGTGTTGAGTTGTCGTGTAACCTATTTTTTTTTACCTCCATAGAACGTAAAAAAATATTTTCAAGCCTTAAAATGCGTTATGATTCATGTGTCCTCAACAAAGCTTGTAAGTAAAGAGCCTATCTGTAGCATCACCTATCTGTAGCATCGCCTATCTTCGGCATTGCCTATCTGTGGCATCGCCTAAATGACATCGTCTATCTGCGACATCGCCCATCTGTAGCATCGCCTATCTGCGGCATCACCTGTCTGTAGCATCGTCTATCTGTAGCATCGCCTATCTGCGGCATCGCCTATCTGTGGCATCGAAACATGAGACATCGCCTATCTGTGGCATCGCCTTTGAAATTTTAGAACCACAAGTTATTTATTATCCTTGGTATTATACTCCCAACTGCAATAACATAATATCAACAAAATATTCTGCTTCATGAATAAATCAGGACGTACAGAACACGCACACACATTGGTAAAAAAAAATTTCGAAAAATTAAACTTGATTAATCTTACCCATCCCGGTAACTGATCACTTATACCAAAGGTAACACAAATTGTTAACGCAATTAACAAATCAAATATCCTTGCCATGTTCTTCTCTGAAGCGAGCACAAAATACAGTTATAACAAATCGCGGGACTATGTCCATATATAACCTGAAAAGTTCCAAATAAAACATGCAATAAATTACAACTATTAAATTTTAATGTGATCTCGTATCTCGTGTAGACAAATGCATTATATTACATAACGACTGGTGAAAAATGTACACTTTTGTGTGCATGCAACAAAAAATAGCGGTCAAAAGAGCGAACGAAATCAATAATAGAAATTATTGTTACCGTAATATTAATAAATTTCAACTATTGCTCCAAACTTCCTCGTACTCTTCCTGGGCTCCTAGCGTAGACAATCAATAAGGATTGGTATGATAACTTTCAGTGCTTCTCATCGTTCGCTAGCATGAATGCAGATCGCTAACGAATAAGTAACAATTCACAATGACTGATTGTTCTTAATATATTCGAGACAACTGTTGTTTGTTAGCGATCTGCAGTTGAGCTAGAAAACGATGAGAAGTTCAAATATCTATAGAAGAAATCAAATATCTGCAAAAAATGTCGTTTGTGGAAAAATCATCATTGTTATTCTTGCTGAACATTTGAATAAGTTTCCTCAAACCCTATTCCATAGAACAGAGTGAAATTTTTTGATTCTTACTAAAAACTATGTTATTTACGGGAAACAATAAAAAAATCTGCAAAATGGAGCATTTGTGGAAAAAATTAATTTTTACGGGCGTAATGTAAGGCTTGAGTTCAAACTTTAAAAGTCGTTTTAGCAGGCCTCATGCCACAAAACCGATGGAAATTTTTGATTTTTACAAAAATCTTTAGTTTTTATCAGAATCGATCAAAAAATTTGCATAAAATGTCATTCGTCGGAAAATCTTCATATTTTTATTGGCGTAGGGTAATTCTTGAGGTCTACATTAAAAGTCGTTTTCTCAGGCACTATGCTACAGAACCGACTGAAATTTTGGATTCTTACTAAAAGTTATGGTCTTTACAGGAAACAATAAAAAAATCTGCAAAATCGAGCATTTGTGAAAAAATCTTCATTTTTGCGGGCTTAATGTGTAAGGGCGTAATGTGTAAGGTTGAACTTTAAGGCGGCACTCTTCGGCTGAAAAAGAAGAAGATGGAGAGATATGTAATTACGAATGTTGGACAGAGCGCGCTAATATTTTAAGTCATAAAATAGCAGCGAAAATTGCGAAAAAGCTTAATAAAACATGACTCGTTTAAAATATGACTCGTGGGACTGCACTACCCTCCCCGAGATCTGGAATAAATGATTAAAAAAAAAAAAAAAATAAAAAAAAAATAAAAAAAAATAGAGCAAAAATCTCGTGGAACGTATCTTAAGTACATTTAAAGAAACATTGTGAATTTTTTCACAAATATAACTTGTAAAATAAAAGAAACAGACTTGTTTTAAATAATTTTCGGAGCATAATTTGCGATTTTTTTCTATCGAGGGAATTTCATATAATTTGCGTTTCGACGTGGAACTTATATAGATATTATCTTCAAAAATAACATATATTTTTTTAAGAGCTTAAAAACTTCAAAGGTTTAAGGGAGATATGTAAGAAATCAGTCGAAATTCGAATAGTGGACCCTTAAAAGTCGTTTTATCAGACCCTTTGCCACAGAAACGACTGAAATTTTGGATTCTTATTAAAAATCTATGTTTATAGAACTCAATCGAAAATTTGCATGAAATTTCATATCACGAAAAAATCTTCTTTCTTTTTGGCGTAAGGTCATTCTTGATGTCGACCGTTAACAGCCGTTTCCTCTGGCAACACAAACATGTATTACGTATATTAAGAACCGACTGAAATTTTGTGTTCTTACTAAAATCTGAAACATTTTTATATACCTAATGTCATTTGTCGAAAAATTTCCAATTTTATTGGCGTGAGGTAATTCTTGGAGTCGAACTTTAAAAGTCGTTTTCTCTGGCTCTATGCCACAGAACCAACTGAAATTTTTGATTCTTACTAAAAACTATGATTTTTATAGTAATCAACCAAAAAATCTGCAGAAAATTGTATTTGTAAATCATCAATTTTACTGGCCTTATGTAAGGCTTGGAGTCAGTGGCGTAGCGTAGGTGGGGCGGCCCACCCCTGGCGGCACTTTTAAGGGGCGTTAAATTTCACAAAAAATAAAAACGTCTTGTAAAAATTTTAACCATCCCATTTCATATTTTTGTCGCACCTATGATTCGGACCGATTGAAATGCGGACGGAATCTTTCATTACTTATTTTGTGATGGAACCGGGGCGTCTCTTTAAATGGATGTATAATAATGACATTTTGCTCATTGTAGTGACTGGCAACACCATCTGTATTGAATTGCAGGAATTCCCCTATTTTAGTTTGTGCTTAGCTTGTTTATGACTAATATTCAGAGAATGACTTCAGGAAGTCCGTGAGTGATGCTTTGACAATTTTAAGAAAGTTTCATTCATCGATGGATCGTCCGTCAGTGTTCCAATTCACATTAACTATATATATGTATACGCTTTTCAAGCTGTGATTTTAGTGCTTATAAGTACGTGTAGTGATTGCTAAACTGTCGCGGGTTCCATTCCCGCTTGGGGACTAAAAAGTTTTTTGTAGTTTTTTTAGTTTCATAACATCTTTCTATTTAATATAATGTTTAAATCAAAATATTAGTGACAGGAGTTTTGTGTTTGATTTTTACAATTATATCATTTTTAAATAAAATATAAATAGTAACAGTAACGTTTTTTTTTTATGCAATATTTTACATTTCAAAGTAAAATCCAGTAATGTTGGCCTCACTGGCTGGCTTAACCGTGCTGAGGCCCCCATTTTATAATACAAGATTTTTATTTTTTTTATTTTATGCTTATAAATTTTAACAAGAAAAAATATAATGTTGGTGACTGTAAAAACATAAAAGTATGATAAATTTAAACTAACGATAAAAGTAATATTAAAAAGTTAAAGTAAAATTAAAAATATAAAATTAAATAAAAAATTCGGCATACATTATGTGCTGTGTGTTTGTGAGTGATGTGTGCTTTATATTATTTTTGTGTGTTGCGTGCTATTCTTTTCATATGTTTTATTCTTTCATTTTATGAAATTTTGATAATACTGTCTTTTTTGTTCTTTAATCCATTTTGTTATTTTGTGTCTGAATTTATTTTTGTTTTCCTAAATTTTATTTTCAAGTGTAAGACTGTTGAATGCTTTTATAGAATGATATTTATTGGGTTTTTGTCCAACGCTTGTATCTACCGTCGGAGTTTTTATGTTTTCTTTATACGCTTGTCTAAGTGGTCTGTTAGTGATATTTTGTGTTGGTTGAAATTTGTTTTTTTGGTCAAATATGTAGTTTAGTAGTGTTTTAACGTATAATTGGCGTATATCTAGTACATCACAATTGTTGAATATTTGGTCTGTATCGTCTGCAGTCTATGTTTTTTAAGTATTACCTTTAAAATTGTTTTCTGCGTGATTTCTAAATGATCGATTGCTGCGTTTGTTGCTCCTCCCCAAGCAATTATTCCATATTCTATTATTGATTGACAAAGTGCAAAATATATTGTTTTCATTTGTTTTATTTTATACATGTTTCTTATGTTTAGGAAAATGTGTTATGTTTTGAGGAGTTTATTTGTGATTAGTTTGACATGATGTGTCCATCTAAGATTTTGGTTAATTACGATTCCTAGATACTTTATTTGTTTTTTTTTTCTAGAGGGAGCTATCGCAGATGTTGGTGGTTCTAGTTCTAATTTCTAGTTCTAGTTCTAATTGGAAGTCAATTTGGGTTTTATACTCAATTCGCTAATAACTTGTTGAAAGTAGTTTTTGAGCGTCGGGATTACCAACGTTGAAAGAATTGGTTCCAGAGGCTAAGGAGCTGGTGGAGGATGTTTGACCTGTGCTCCGTCTTCTCATCAGACGAGTGTATATTAATACTTAACCATGAGGAATAGTCAGGCTCCTGGGGGTCGCGGTACTTTCAGGCCGCGATCCTGTGTTCAAAGATTATACTGGATGATGATTGATAACACTGTACTCTTATTTGAGTAATTTAACATTTATTTAAGATTTTAATAATTTACACAATTAGTGTTCACGTATGAAACGGGTAGAGAGGTACAAAACGCGAACGGGCGTTTGACTCGAGTGCTAGGAACGGAATAATCTGCACGGTCATTCTCGGAGCGGTGCCGAGATATTTTCGGAGAGGTGGCGGTGATGCCACACGTAAAAATGAATGTAAGTGATGCCCATAAACTTAATCTTGCCGATCGTCAAGGTCTAATCATAAGTTTTCTAAACCTGTTATGTTAATGCAAGTGTTATACGTTTAAGAATTTTATTATTATTTTGTAAAACAATACGACTTTTTTATTTTGTAAACTCTACAGTACACAATAATGATGATTTTTCTTGACGAAAAGTTCTTCAGAATTACTATAGAACAGAACCGACTGAGATTTTGGATTCTTACTAAAAACAATGATCTTTACAGGAAACAATAAAAAAATCTGCAAGGTGGATAAAATCACACAAATCTGACAGCAATTCTCGCGGGAGGACGATCTCTTATCACAAATTTTAGGGAATAGCCTTTCTGGGCTGGAGCCCTAAAATACTTAATATAAACATACTTGATTGCGGTCGGAATCGGCTCCTGTATGGAACGAGCTACCGGCATCGGTTTTTTCTCCTTCATATAATCTGGGCCTCTTCATGACCCGCTACAATAAATTCCTTACGACAGCCCCTACCTTAACCTGCCACCCAATGCTGCCCAACCGAATGGTTAAATAGTTCCCCCATATTTACATATTAAGTATAGACAGGGGCGCTCTTGTGAGGTGTCGCGTACAAAAATAAAATAAACCCTTAAATGATATTAATAAATAAAATAACAAAAGAGTTTTTTTTTAAAGCGATTTTTTATTTATTCAAGGAATGATAAAATACAAATAACGACAGTAATGAACATGACTCCTGCATCCTAAGTAGTTTTCTCAGATAAATAATAGTTGACATTACGGCTGGTCACTTATAGTTGACATTAGTCACATGAGAACGGGTCGTTTCTACGACTCGTTCTTGAGTTCAACAGCTTGGCTGTGGAACGATTTGCCGGCCTCTGTGTTTCCTCCCTCCTACAACATGGGTCTCTTCAAGACCCATGTTCAGCGAAATTACTTTCATCAGGGCCTCCTGTGTGGAGTCAATGTAAAAAAAAAAAACAACTTTGGTCCATGCGCACATGCATGTTATGTATAACACGGTGTTCATAAATTATTTATTTATTATGGAAAGATATAAATATATTATTGCTTATCCAACCAAAAAAGGTTGGTAGAATAAACTGTTAATAATAATAATTTCTCATCGAATTATCATCCAGAAATTACAGAAAGTTCATAATGTATTTTATTTTGTATTATATTTGTTTTGTTGTTACATTTTTTTCATTAATTTATATTTTCTTTTAGTTTTAAAGTATTTAAAGTACTGTGATGCTTAGCTTATAAACAAATAATGTAAGAGCCCATTAGGGCGTGTAATAAATAAATAAATAAATAATAAAAAAAAACAATCCCTTAATAAAGCATAAAACTAAATTCATAACATGACATTCATTTTTAATGGAACAAAAACATGATTTAAATCACACATCACACACACACAACTATAATTTGCCGGGAAATTACAAGCATGGCGCATGCGCCAATGTATCAAAATGCAATGTTGCTAGTTGTTTCGCAGCAAAGTTAGACATTTTTATAGGAAATAATTCTAAATAAAAAATGAACAGTCTTTATTCAATGTATAACTAAAACACCTTTCAACGGTTGGGAAGTATTTCTGTATTAGTAAGGCTGTTATTAAATATTTTCCATCCTGTAGTTGTAATTCTTGCTACTGAAGATAAATTAACCGGTAAAGTGTTTTTCCCATAAATTAAAATTTTATGATGCTTCAACCTAATTAAAGATTTTGGGAGTGTTAGATTCATTACAACCAATTAAACATAACACAAAGAACACTTTAATTTTGTGTTTCATTTTGTAGGTAGGTTTTGTTGAAATTCTCCATGAAAGGTTTTAGCTTCGAGGGTTCCATAAAATGCACCTGACCATCGTAGCAACAAACATTTTCCTTGGGTGTGGTAACGGATACTCTATATTTAA
This sequence comes from Glyphotaelius pellucidus, assembly GCA_936435175.1. NCBI lineage: Eukaryota > Metazoa > Arthropoda > Insecta > Trichoptera > Limnephilidae > Glyphotaelius > Glyphotaelius pellucidus. The sequence continues at coordinate 23,245,086 of OW386558.1, read as the reverse complement.
AACGTCCGTAGAAAAACTTGTCTCCCCATATTGCCCGTCCAAGTGTTGATAAATCGTAATTTATAAGAAAAAAACCCTGAAAGAAAACAAATATTATGATAGTTTAATTATAACATTATTGTGACAGAAACAAACAAAACTTAGAAAAACATAGACTGACTGATGCGGTCCATATACAGGATTTTCCAATAAGAGGTGTTATTTTGATATTCAAATAAAAATGCCATTTTTTAAAATAAATGATCGGATGTTTATTTTATTATAAAGCAGAGGGTACGTTGTTAATAGTGAAAAGTAATATCAGGCAAATGACCACCACGACCACGCTTACAGGACCATATCCTTTTCATGAAATTTTCCATAACCAAATCGCAAAGTGGCTGCCCTATGTCCTCGATAGCCTCACGAATTCCATCTTTGAGGTCTTGAATCGACGCTGGGCTTTTGGCGTAGACCTTCTCTTTCACGTGGCCCCAAAGGAAGAAGTCGCAAGGTGTTAAATCACAAGATCTCGATGGCCAATTGTGATCACCTCTTCGAGAGATAACACGGTCCGGAAACTTTTCCCGTAAAAGATCAATGGTTTCGTTGCTTGTGTGGCACGTAGCGCCGTCTTGTTGAAAGTAAACGTTGTCCAGATCAATACCATCCAATTCCGGCCATAAAAAATCATTAATAATCTCTCGATAGCGCAATCCATTCACCAATAACACCTCTTATTGGAAAACCCTTTATAACAAGTTTGACGCTTTAGAACTCTGCATACAGACCAATAAAAAAATTTTAACCAACAAAAACTATCATTAACAGACCATTTAGACAAGCGTACAAAGAAGACATAAAAAGTCCTTCGGTAAACACAAGCTTTAGACAAAGACACCATAAATGCCTTGCAATAAAAGCATGACACAAAAAATGAGGAAATAAAAAAAAAATTCAGACACAAAATTAAATTACATTTTGTATTCGCAGATGATACGGCATTGGTCATATCACACAAAGATCTGCAATTGAACTCTTACAAATTGACTTTAATCAACTCTGCAAATGGTCACATGATGCAGATGATGCATTAATAAATGCTAAAAAAACTAAAGTAATGCATATAAGATCACCTAATGCCAAATTTCAATTTAATCCTAATATTATTTCTCATAACTTTAATTGCATCCACAAAAATATTCAAATTAATTGTAAATGTGAAAGCATAGAATTAGTTACGGAATATGTGTATCTTGGTGTTACAGTAGATTGTTTTTTTTTTTTTTTTAAATGGGACAAACACATTTAAAAAAACCTGTAAAAGACTCAGATTAATTGCTAGCAGAATGTACACATTAATTTTTTTCCTACCAATCGAAACACTTCAAATAATTTATATGTCACTGGCAGAATCTACTATAAGATATGTTTAACAATATGAGGAAATACTACTGTAACCAATCTGAAACAAGTCCAAGCTGCACAAAACGCAATTGTAAATTTATTAGTCGTCCCTAATATTTAGAGACACAATACTCCGTTGCTGTTTCAGAGTGCAAAAATTTTACCTGTGAAGGCAATACTATGGTATAAAATTATAATTCAGCATATATTTACCCCGCAGCATAAAGAGAAACTAGATCATAAATATAGCACTAGATTCACGCGCAACGACGCGACAGGTTTAATAGTTCCGAAATTTAATAATAAGTACGGACAGAGAACGTTTGCATACAACAAAGCGAAGATATTTAATTTATTACCTAACTCTATAAAGCAACATAATTCTAGGAATAAGGTTAAATATATGGTGAAAAATTGGTTATCGGAAAAAGAATATTTTTATTAATATCCCCCCCCCATGTACACAAGCCCTGCTTATTTGTGGGGGTACATCAAATATATATATTATGTAACTAATTTTTGTATAGAATCTATTTGAAATAAAAAAAATAAAAAATAAAATAAAAAAACAAAAAAAAAATCAATAAAATCTTTGAAAAAATGTATGAAAAATGTTGAATCTATAGATATAAGATGTTAATTATAACTTTTAAAATATATTTGTAATAAGGAACTCCAGTGAAAAATATTATGGCTTTAAAAAAATATGTTCACATAGACCAATATACGCTGATTCTGAATATATAAGTTTTATCACATAATATTTGACGTAGAATTTTAAAAAAATATATTAAAAAGTCCATTTTAAAACGTGTCATTAGAACACCCTATTGCTGGATTTTGGCGGCGTGACGTCACCGTGCCGCGTCACCTGGGTCAAAGTTGTATAGAAATGAAGACGCAGGCCGTTCGGCATTCCGAGTTATTGGTTTATAGAGAATTAGACATATAATAGTTTTTGTTTTTATTGAAACATTATTTAGGCCTAAATAATTCAGTATCAAAAATAAAGTATCTCTATATTTTATCTATATTATTTAAAATATTCAAAAGCTTTAACTGTACAAAAAACGATCGTATTGCCCAGTAATGTCTATGAAAACACTCCAATGCTGAAATTCAAAACGGCGGGAGTCGAACAGCTGATTCCAGTTCCCTACAAGATTCATACTTCGGTTAGTCATGATGACGTCACACTAGATTCGGTGGTTTTCGGGGATCTTGAAAAATTAAAACTTTGACATTTATTTTAACTATTAAAACTAACTCTAAAAATAAAAATAAATATGCAGTTATTTAAGTTAGAATGTGATTCACAAAAAAAATATTCATAAAAAAAAATAAAAAAATTGGACTGGAATTCTCTATTGAATTATAAGCACCTGCTGACAAGCCAATGCAATTGGCTTAGCAGGACTTGTTTGTTGGTATATAAAATAAATAAATAAATAAAAAATAAATAAATAAAAATACTTACAGGTACAAGATAACATCTCGCGTCAACTAATCCTGTTTTTATTACGAGTTTCATGATTCTTGGAAACATCTGACATTTATCTGAAGTTATAGTTAGCGTGGCTTCAAATCTGTTTTTCACCCACTTCCAAATTCTCAAGCGAGCCTAAAACAACAAGGATTTTCAATATGCAATAGCAAGTTTTAAAAACATATTTACTTTTATTATTACCGTGATGATTCATTATTCCGGTACCGTGACGGCATAAAAAAGTCAATAAACACACGTTCCTTAGCATAATAATGCTGCAGCCATTTGAAGTTTTTAAGCTCTTAAAAAAATATATGTTATTTTTGAAGATAATATCTAGATACGTTCCACACCGAAACGCGTGAAAAAATTCACAATGTTTCTTTAAATGATATTTAAGATACGAGATTTAAGATACGAGATACGTTCCACGAGATTTTTGCTCTATTTTAAACGAGTCATGTTTTATTAAGCATTTTCTCAATTTTCGCTTCAATTTTATCATTGAAAATATTAGCGCGCTCTGTCCAACATTCGTAATTTCATATCTCTCCATCTTCTTCTTTTTGCGCCGGGAAGTGTGGCCTTAAGGGTGATATGTAAGAAATCGGTCGAAATTCGGATAGCGGCGGCTTAAGAGGAACGTATGCGCGTCCCATTTCGACGAGTTTCATTCAAGTCTTGAATTTGGATTTAGGATCGAAATTTCCAACCAAACCAAAAGATTTTTTTTTATCGAAGGGTGTATCAAATGTCTGTTGCGGATGTGAGCTACTTTATTTATTTTTGCTTTAAATTGTAAGATGTGGGCCATTAGAGATTTTGGTGTTTCGTGATTTTGGAGGCAGTTTTGAAAATTGTTTGTGAGTAAGTGAGAGACATAATAAAAATAATTTTACTGTATTTTTTTTTAAAAATACAAAGAAGGATAAAATGAAATAAAAAAAAATGTTAAAGATGAATTTATTGGGTAGTAATTTTAATATATAAATGACAAAATTTTGCTCCGCCGTTGATAGGTAATTTGAATTTTGAATTTACACCAATCAAAATGAATTTTTTTGTTGAGTTTAATTTTTTTGTTTTGTATTTCATTGTATTTTTATGATGAGTGAAGTAAAGTTATTTTTTTATTGTTTTTCATTTACTCGCAAATAGTTTCCTAAGTTGCCTCTAAAATCGTGAAGCACCAAAGTCTTTGATGACCTATATAATATGTTTCCTCTTAAACCCTTTTCCTTCCCAGAACTGTCCTCCCCTTCCTTTCCTTAAAAAAAAACCCTCCACACAGCATCCCCAAAGATGAGGGAAATTATTTTCCTCAGGACCTCCTTTGTGGAGCCCATGTAAAAAAATAATTAAAAATTAAAAATTTTTAAAAATAAATAAATAAACAAAAAATAAAATTTTAAAAAAACTCACTATTAGGGGTCCACCGGCTTTCGCATTTGTATTGTTTCCAGAAATACGACCTCTACCATTTTCAGGGTTAATCTCCAGCTTTATAAACGGTTTGGTAATATTAACTCGATTGGGGCCTCTGCAAGGAACTATTGAATGATGAACTTCTTCGAATGGGCCCTAAAATAATTAGAAAATGCAATTAATAAAACAATAACATTCTTCTGGAACGAACTTTTCTCAATCTTATTTCTGGATTTGAGACGAGAATACCCAACCAAAATGAAAAATTATTTTTGTAATCAAAAGGTGTATTAAATATCTAGTACGGGGGTGAGCTACCTAATTTATTTTTGCTTTAAATTATAAGATAAAGACCATTAAAGATTTTGGTCTTTCGTGATTTTAGAGGCAATTTTGACAATTATTTATGAGTAAATGCAAAACATTAAAATAAATAATTTTACTTTATTTATTTTAAAAATACAACGAAAAAAATATAAAAAATAAAACATTGTTAAAATGAATTCGTTGGGTAGTAATTTTAATATATAAACGACAAAATTTTGTTCCGCCGTAAATAGGTAATTTGTTTTTTAAATTAACAACTATCAAAATGGGTTTTTTTTGTTAATTTTTATTTTTTATTTCATATTGTATTATATTTCTATGATAAATATGGTAAAATTATTTTTGTATTGATTTTCATTTACTCACAAATAATTGCCCAAAATGCCCTTAATATCATGAAACATTAAAATCTTTGATGGCCTATATCTTATAATTTAAAGCAAAAATAAATAAAGTAGCTCACATCCGTACTAGATGTTTGATATACCTTTTGATTACAAAAATATTTTTTCAATTTGGTTGGGTATTTTGATCTCCAATCCAAATTTAAGATTTGTATGAAATGGGCCGAAAAGGGCCGTGCAAACGTTCCACTTAAGGGATAACGATGATGCCAATCCAGGGTTTTGATGTGTGACTTAGAATCTTAGAAATAAGGTGCAGTAAGTTTTACAAAGGGCAAAACCTTTGAAAATAACCCTTGAGTGTAATTTATTCGGTTTTCGGAACATCTCATATACCTAGTTCTCATATAAATCGTTGTGTCTCCCTTACTAACATGGTTAGAAATATGATCTAAAGTTTTGATTCAAAACGGCTTTAGAAAAAAAAAAACACCACGCTTTGTATATAAAATAAAAATTAAACCTCAAAATTATTTAAATGTACACCTTTACAAAACCAAAATTTCCGACCGTAATTGGAGAAATATTTATGAAACTTTTTTACGTGATTTTGTCACTTGAAATGAGCTGAAATACGTTTCCATAATAAAATAAGTTGGACTTGCTCCAATTAATATTGAAAGGCAAGATATAGAAAGCTACATTATATTCGAGTAATATAGGCTGTATATAATGGTAAGCTCTGGCGTAGAGGACCGCCGAGGGCCTGGTAGGAAACACATGTCCTGGCTGCAAAATGTACGAGAGTGGACCGGTATTAGAAGTGTGGAGAAGCTTTTCCGGGCAGCGCAAGATAAAGATACATTTTTCAAAGTGATCGCCAACGTTGCGGCATCGGGGGGATTATTACAGTAATTTTAGTTACCAAAAACGTGAGCAATTTTTAAAGCTTTTACATGTTTGCATTAAAAAAATTTAATGTTAATATCGAATTATAAAATTTGGAAGCATGTGTTAATTGCTAAAAGTTAAAGTTGATTAGATAGTCTTACCCATCCTGACAAATGTTGACTCACTCCACAGTTAACAATTAATAAAATAGTCAACAAAACAAAAACTCGAAGCATTTTAGCCCTTTGCTAAAGGCACGAAATACAATAACGAATAAATCATTGAACGCAGTATATTATATATTATCTTGGAAATTAAAAATAATTTGCCCTAAGCGGTTCTAATTTGATTGGGACTTCATGCCGAAATAAAAGCATTAAATATAACGACAGGAGGAAATACTTAATGATAAGTCATAAGTCATCATTAATGATAAGTCATTGACTTGCATTTTTTTGGATTTGGATAACATTTGGGTAGGTACTGTACAGAGTTCCTAAAACAATTTGTTTAACGACTCTAACTTAATCGCCAAAATCTAACATCTAACGATGCTGATTGATTATTTTATATTGTAAATGTTGAAATAGAGCCTTTTAATATGTAATTACTGTGGAAGGGTTTTTTTTAAATTAGCTCCAGGAAAAAATACCTCATGGCGTCATCTTTTTAGAGAAAGGGGAGTAAAGGTGAACGTCCATCTGTCCGCGCCGGCCACAATGCACGCACGGCACGCAACGGATTTTCTTTATCTTTATGAATTAGTACAGCACTGCGTCCACTATCGGTACCGCCCGCACCGAAGCCGGCATTTATAAGCAAAAAATGCGTTTCGTGCCGGTGAAGTCACACGGATTCAGGACCGCCGGCATTTATGAGCAAAAAATGCGTTTCGTGTCGGTGACATCACACGGATTCAGGACCGCCGGCATTTATGAGCAAAAAATGCGTTTCGTGTCGATGACATCACACGGATTCAGGACCGCCGGCATTTATGAGCAAAAAATGCGTTTCGTACCGGTGAAGTCACACTGATTCAAGACCGCCGGCATTTATGAGCAAAACATGCGTTTCGTGCCGGTGACGTCACACTGATTAGTTCGCGGCGTTTCGGATACAGTGGGCGCATGCCATCGGCAAATCCGTGCAGTCCGTTGCGTGCCGTGCGTGCGTTGCGGCCGGCGCGGACAGATGGACGTTCACCTTATGTTCTGGTTAGGAAAAAGATAAAGAAGGGTGGGCAGTGAGGCCGGGATCTGGGGGTCAACGCGTCCTGAAGTGACGGACGAACGAATCCTTCGGGATGGGTCGAAAGATTCCGGCTTGAGAGGTCTAGGTTAGGTCTCTCTCAACCAGTTTCTGCTGATCCGGCCTGCCAAGCAAAAGGTGGGTAAAAATTAGATGTATAAACTGGTAGTTTTAAATTAATTTATTTAACGCAATTATAAATTTGTTTTGTGTGTCAGCGAAGAATCGTGAAAGTGTAGTTCATACAATCTTTCATAACAAGTGTATGATGTGATCGCGCAAGTAATTATTGAGTTATTTGCCTCATTAATTTTACTGGCTTCTACGTGAAGAAGTCTTGTTGCCTACTAGAGATAATAAATAAACTTCCATTAGGATAATGAGTCTCATTTACGGAAATTACTGCCATTGGAAATTATAATTGTTTTTCCGGAAATAATTATTAATTCAGTTTGATGTTTCCGAAGACATTTTATTTTATCATTGAACAGTAATAACATAGGCCAACAGTGAAAAAACTTTTTTGATATTTTTTACTAATTCCTGCGTAATTTGGTGTCCCGATTACGAAAATAATTATAAAAAGGTCGTATCACCCACCAATTTTTCACATTTCACTATTAAGTATGCCTGATGAGCCTTAAAGTCCACTTCTTGACTGTTTTCCGGAAAATTTAGGTGATGTGAGTGAAGAGCAAGGGGAACGGTTTCATCAGGACCTAAAAGAGATGGAGAAACGATACCAGGGACGGTGGAATATCAAAATGATGAGTGATTACTGTTGGTCACTTCTCAGAGAACAACAAAACGCATTACATCGGCGAAAATGCCACCCAAAAAACTTTACAGAGAAAAAAAAATAAGCATCTAATATTCAAATTTAAGCAATTAAACATGATTGTAAGCAAAACATAACCAATTTTAAAAAAATGTTATTTTTTTATAGATCAAATTTTCCCTATTTTTTGAAATAGTAAATCTGTCGATTTTTCACAATATGATATCTCATACTGCGAAAAAATTGTGGGTGATAAAAAAAACTACTATGAAATACGGTTTCCGAATTTAAAATTACATAAGATTTTAGTCAATTTGTTTAAAAAGTTTTCACAAACATTTTTTTTGTTGGCCTGTGTAATCTAAACGAAAATATGTAAGAGAACAAGACACAGAAAACTAAAAAAAGATAATGGTCGCAACTGGGACTCGAACCCAGAACCTCTCGTTTAACCGAGACTTGCGCGTTTTACCAATTCCATCATTGCCACCTTCTAAAACCGTCATTTTTCAAATTATAGAATTAACAATATTATCTTCAACTATATTTTCCATATTATAAGCAACTACCCTTTTTGTTGAAAACAATCATTCTAAGAATTGGTTTGTAACCTAGATAGCGTCTCGGATAAATATATCCGATTTTATTTATATGGAACCATTGACTTTTTATTAAAGTCTAAATGAATTTTCAATTTTTTATAAGAAAAACTCTCTTTTTATAACTTTTGAAGGTTATTCCCATCAATGTAACACTTGAAGAAGAAGATAACAAAATAATCTTTAAAAAAAATGAAAGAGGCACAAAAAAATAGATAAAGATAATGGTCGCAACTGGGACTCGAACCCAGAACCTCTCGTCTAACCGGGACGTACGCGTTTTACCAATTCCGCCATTGCAAAAAAGTTATAAAAAAGATTTTTTCCTATTACAATTACATAATATTTCATGGAATACCTATGCCACAAAATCATTTAAAAGTTCTTCAACGTATTTCCCTACCGATTTAAGATTCTAAAAACGACCCATCTGAGGTATCTTCAGCTGATTCCCTGAGATTTATTGTGAATTCATCGATCTTATTATTATTATAAATCTCGAACTTGAAAAGAGCGACGTCCATCGCGTACACCAATCGCACACTCGCGTCGGTTGCGTACGGTAATTAATATGTACAAGATGACGCGTAAGTTGTCACCCGATGTTACAAAAAACCTAAACAAATCCTCCGTAAAGTTTAATCTTCCCGTATTTCAGCCATACACCTTTGCAAAAATATTTTTAACAATCAATTTTTCAACAACCATTAATACGAATTCCTGATGAAAGAGAAAGGGGCCTCTTTAGCTCTGTATGCCAATATTTCAAAAATTCAAAAAAGTCACCCGATGTTATTTGGCTTAATTTTTTTATGAATGAGAAATTTTGTTTCTGCTTTTGGATCATGTTTATTTCAGATGTATTAATTTTTTCATTAAGTTGAGAAAATGACATCGGCCAAGTGGCCGCCGCCAGAATTGATGACCATGGGCCCGATTTATGGCATTTTCCATCACTTTCCAGAATTTCCGGCCATAGATTCTCGCATTCTTGTCGGATATTCTCTTTGAGAACTTCAAGAGTCTGAGACACAGATAGACTCGATTTCATAAAACCCCACAAAAAGACGTCTGGAACGGTTAAATCGGGCAATCTTGCCGGCCAGTGCAAATCACCAAACCCGTTTTTTCCGCATTCTTGAGGAGTATATAGCGATTCATGTCTTGTTGACTGTATTTTATATATGTTTACTTCACAAATGTCAAAGTAAAATTGACATTTGCCGCCATTTGCAAAAATTATGGTATCTTCCGATAGGGTGATGACTTTTGCGCCACTTTGTAAATGAATGAATGAAGAGCTGTAGTGCACCGCTGACCGTCAGCGGAGGGTTAACGGAGACGCGCCGCGTATGAGGAACGTCGGTCCAGCTCGTCAGCGCTACGCCCGTCGCGTCGGTCGACCGACACGCTCACTATTTGTATCAAAAATGTTGTAACTGCATTCAGTTCGGCGCGCGCTTCAGTTCAATCTGATAAGGACCTGGATACAGACACCAAATATAAATTATATCAGAAGAACAGGATGGCGAATAAACCCGAAAAACAGGCGCCAGGAAAAAATGATGGTCACTAAAAAAAGGAGAGAAGATAGACAGAATGGATGAACACCAGACAGATGAGATAAAACTTAGAAAGTAAAGGCACAAGAGAAAATTAATAGGCACCAGACAGAAATAATAGATAAATATACTCTAAACAGAAAAGAGAAACACGCCAGTCAAGGACTCTAGACAGAAAATAGACAGACCCAAGACCTCCAAACAGTCGAGATAGAACCCATACAGAAGGAAATGACACAAGAGAGAAATATTGACACTAGACCAGAGGGGATGAACACCAACTAGACCGGTTAATGGCTGAATTGGCATCGCATTTGGGTCGCACCCAGGTGTCGCGTGATCGATTCCCCGACTTCATCGCGATACAAGCAACATTTTCCGCCTATCCTGGATCTACGACTTTTTCAAACCGTTGCAAAAACTTGATAGTGGGTCCCTTAGGGGGGAGGAGGGGGGGGGGCTCAACTGTCACGGAATCAATAATTCGATTCAAAATATATTAAATTATTTGTAGACCTGAATCTAGTGGAATCTTTCAGTTCAAATTTCATCCACTTGTTTACACCAGTGTGTTTTTTGTCTTTTTTAGACCATAATTTTTTACCTTCCCACGCCCTCACTGTGCCGCCTCAACGATCCCTAATTTTCTCTGGGTCTACTACTGCCCCCCTGAAAGTCTCAAACGCACGTAAGAGGGCGTTATCACCCACGTCAAGAACCTATGACGTACACTATGCAAGCATTCAAAATCGACTTACGATACGAACATAAATCAATTTAGAATGTGTTCAAAAACCAACTGGGCGTTTTAAAATCAAATAAAACAACTGCACTGTGCGCTGGAAACCAGACGCTTTGTGAATCAAGTTTTTTTTCAATCAAACGTATTTTTATATCAAACATTAGAGACACTGCTGAAAACCAGCTTCGTTCCAGGAGAAATAATCCTGAATACATAGCTGAAGAGTGACCTTTTTGTCAATGGAGGGTGCTGGAGGGTATTTTTAGGGAAAGAAATGAGAAGTTCTTGAAAAGAAAAAGGTATGAGGGACGGGTAGGATTCTGGGGGTCATTGTGTCCAGGAGTGACGAATGTATGAATTCATACCTCCCACTGCGGTGTAAGGCGATGGCTTGAGAGTCTGGCTGTAGAGGTCTAGGCTAGGTCCCCCTCAACCTGTCTCTCCCGATCCGGCCCGCCACGCAGTAGGTGGACAAACGCATTCGCCACTAACACTGATAGTTTTTTAAAACATTTTTTTTATCTTTTTGATTTTGTTAGGTGAAGTTTGTAAATTTTTCACATTTAAAATTTCCGATAAATTTCTTCCGGAAAAATTGGCAAAAAATTCCCGGAAAATGAATCGAAAAATGGATTGGGATATTGAAATAAAACTTTTTAAACTTAGAAATTCCAAGTTTTGTAAATTTTCTTTTTGACATTTTTCGCCGGGGATGCTGTTCGAAAACTCGTTTTTTTATAACAGGAGGGCGCCGCTTCCGTTTACAACAATCCAAACTGTACAGTCATATCAGATCGGATTGTGCAAAATTGAATAAACTTAATTTCCCGTCAATTTTCAAAACCCGTTATTTCTTCCCATCCTGCGGATATGTTGAAAAGGGTTCCATGCCAACTGGGAATAATGTCAACTCAACACCTCCTTGAAAAGTCATTAAAATCTATGAAAAAAATATTTTTAAATTAGCCGATAACCCTAACCTAACATAAACTATTTAACCAATTTTTTATACATTTTTTTATCACTCTAAATGACTTATCTGAGATGGTTCTGAGTTGGTTTCATTCCGAGTTGGCCGGTCACCGTTGAAAAGCTTCAAATACATAATATAATACAATAATATTTCTCACAAATTGTCTATCTAGCGGCCAAACGCCAAATCTTTTGGAGATGTTTGTCTTCGTTCTCAATGAACTTTTAAGATTTATTTATTTCACCGATAGATGGCAGTATTAAAATGATAAATAATACAAATAAGTTGATAATACGTCATTTTGTACGTAGACAAAAGTTCGCATTCGCGGCAAATTCAAATAAGAAGCAGCGATTATAATATATCTCAAAATATTTAAAAAAATATATTATAAGTAACAATATAGTTACAAAAGAATAAGTACAAAATACATTATTACACGATTACAACGCCCATGTTTTATTTACTTTTACGTAACGAGACAAATTAAAAATAAAACCATCTATTTGACAGCTCTACTTTCAGTTTTAGGAACGGTTACGCGTGTCATTTGCACAATTTGATAACATAATAGGTTATCTCACATTAAATCGCTATAAAAACACATTTCGTGGTTCCAATCGGATTGAAAACAACACAATTTATCACAATGTTTAAATCGGTATTATTTAATATCAGTAAAGCAGGCCACAAGAATAAATTATTAACTTGTGACGTTAGGCCGGCAGCATTTCTCCCCACTTTTGTAAATTCTCCTGCAGTCAATATCAGACTTTTATCCACGACTCTTGTGTCAAATATGCGGCTCGTTCAGTTTACAATTCCCGGGTTGGATGGACAACAGATTGGTCTTTTAAATAATGATCAAGTTATTAATTTAAACACCGCCGATCCTGAATTGCCAAGGACAATTTTGGAGGTCCTGCGAAAGGGGTTGCTGAAAAAATGTCAGGAGTAAGTACTTGTTTACAACCAAATATACATTTTTTGATTATTTTTAAATTCTTACGTAAACGGGTCAAATATTATTTTATGTGCGGAATGAAAATAAAAAGTGGATTTATTAAAAATGTCAAGAATCCTGTTAAATCATTATGCAATGTTTATTTTTTGTTTTCAAACTTTGACTTTGACCCACATTGACCTTCAATTGTCGCTTCCTTTCATAAATTAGGTACTTGTTCCATTTTCGAAAATATTAGAGCTTCATTATAACTTGTATTTCTATTTAATTTGTTACTTGTGTGAAAGAGTGAGCGGGTGTGTGGTTTGGTATATTTATGGGGAGCGGTTACAATGAAGCTATATTATGGTCCTGTCGTTGAGAGCTACATTGTAACTTCTCTTTCATCTTCATCACAAATATTTAGTTCCGACACTGGAGCTCCACTGTAAATTCTTCTGAATCATGAATTATTTATAAGAGGGATGGAGTAACTACAATGATGCTGTTTTATGGTTCTGACAATGATAGCTCCGTTAGAACCATTCTTTCTGTTACATTAGTTGAATTGTGTAAGACTGAAACTTTACAAAATTTACAACATAATTCTTTAGTTCTGACAATGAGATCTCAATAATTGTAACTTTTCAATATGTAGCATAATGGTTTTATATAAATAGACTCGCCATAGTCTCACATACTCACAATATAAAGTTGCAAGTAAGCAACACTCTTTTTTTTCCATCGGTTTTCAGTAATTTCTTAATTCAAAAGTTTTTCATGCATAAAAAAGATATGCTACTTCCACACCAAAGCCAACCTTTCAACTCGAACTTCCAACGCACGAACTACCCCTCTAAAACAGTGATTCCCAGTGGTCCAGGTGGACCCCCAGGGGTCCACGGGAGACTCGACGGGGGTCCACGTAGTCGTGATTAAAAAACGTTGTAAATGGGGGTCCACGAATATTTATCTGGTTTCATTGGTCATCATCATCACTCTTGGCTCTACAACCTTTGGTGGGTCTTGGCCTTCTCGAGAGGCTTCCTCCACTCATCTCGGTTTTGGGCCAGTTCTCACCAGTTTAGAAGCTCCAAGGTAGATATATCTTTGAGGACGTTGTCGCTCTATCTTAATCTTGGCCTTCCCAGGCTCCTTCGCCCTATCGGTCTTGAGTTCAGCAGGGACTTTGGTGATTGATGCTCGGTCATTTTCTCCACATGACCCAGCAACCGAAGTCTTCCCAGTTTTATGAATTTTGTCACGTTTAGCTCCTTAAACAGAGCATATAGCTCCTTGGTTTCAATAGTAAAGAACATAAATGTTGGCTTGGCTTCACCTCTCAATGTAGGCAGATAGTACACTAGTATTTCGATGAAAAATTGTCATATTGAGACCCATCACGTGCCCATATCCCATCCCGCCCCCCGTCTAATATCACATTACCCCCCTCCCCCGTTATGACAGACCACAACTCCAGCGTTATATTCAATATTCAGTACGAAGTGTGTCGGGTTTTGGGAATATGGTTGAAATGTTGCAGCAGGGGGTCCACCGAAACCAGTAAAATTTTGAAAGTGGTCCACGAGAAAAAAAAGTTTGGGAACCTCTGCTCTAAAAAATCATTAGAATATTTGTAGTTAGAAGTTGGCCTCAGTGTGGCCGTACCATAAGATAATCAATGAATGTGTATGTATTTTTTCTAATGACGTATAAAATCGTTTGGCAGGAAACATGAAAATTAATTGTATTGTTTATAATAATCGATAATAATAAGTAATTTGCGTGTACTTATAAATAAAATGTTATTTCTTCACTTTTACAAACATTTTCTCAACCCACAGGAGGACATTTTGGCGCTTTTTAAATGCAATTTACCTACTGGTAAGATACGACCTTACTCGTCGAGTGACAGTTTAGGACTAAAGTACTAGAAATCGAGACTAGTGCAATTGCCTTACTTTTGGCTTCCCACTTTGAGATTTCTACCTCGCGTCTACAGTATATTGTAACCTCATTGATGTAGCATGCATTTTACTTCTCTTTTGTCTTTAGTTTATTAGGAAAAGGTGAGTTTACGATGAAGCTATGGACGGTATACCTTTAAAAATACAAAATATTAGATTGTATGGATGCCCACATAAACACTTCTCAACAAAATAAGTATCTAATTTACCAATAAACACAGACAATATACAAAACAAACAGTATATCTTTCCAAGATAAAGTATTTTTGGTTTCTTATCTTTATCGCTGTTTGCTAAGTCATAACAAGTTTGTATGGTAAAAACTTTTAATTTTTAATCTGCACTATTATGTACCATTTTCTTTAACCTCTCCGCGAGTGAGTTTTGGCAAACAAAACTACGTGAGGAGTGAGTTTTTTTGGTTAATTTTAAAAAATTTTTTTTTACAAATTATCATAGATTAACTAAAAATAATATTATGTTTTGAATTCAAACGTCGTCGACATCAATCCACAAAAATCAATCAACTTCGAAAAAAAACATGTCCATACAAAAAAACTTCTTCCTTCCTCTGACGACCGCTAAATGGCGCAAAAATATTTTTTAAACTAAAACTGTGAAGTTAGTATTATAGGTATGTCTTCCAAAACTTCAACAAACTACGCGCAGATGTCAATAGAAGCCATTACAAGTCAAATAGTTTCATTAAATATGACGGTGTTTGAATAATAGCCGCGGACGAAACGTTCCGTCCATACTCTTCTGAGCAATTTATCGCTTCGACGAACCGTTTCGTCCATACTCGTGAAGAGGTTAAGAAAGTTTATTATATAGAATGAAAAAAAAGGTTTTATTCGTGGTAGGTATTATAATGTAGACTTTGGACTGCCATCTTTGATAATATTATAAAAGGGTGACCGGGCAATCGGAATGAAACCAACTCAGAACCATCTCAGATAAGTCATTTAGAGTGATAAAAAAATTGGTTGGATAGGTTACATTAGGTTAGGGTTATCGGCTAATTTAAAATTATTTTTTTCATAGCTTCAGACTTTTAGACTCTCAAGGAGGTGTTGAGTTGACTTTATTCTCAGTTGGCATGGAACCTTATAAAAGATGGCAGTCCAAAGTACAACCTACATTAATGGAACCTAAAATTACAAGTAAAACACCTTTGTCAAAAAGTATTAATTATATGTTATTATGAAAAATAATATTGAAATTAGCACCTACTTAACCTACTTTTAGACGATCATCATGTATACATGACAACCGATTCCGTGTCTAAAAGATGAGTGTCATCTATACATGATGCATTTGTGAGAATTTGAAAAACCCGTCCACGGGTATTGCAAAATCTTTAAGGACATCGTCGTAAAAATGTTAATAAATTTGAACGGGAAAAACGTTATGTTATTAAATTAAGTATATCACCATAAAGACATTATATCTATAGGGTGTTACAGACAGACTCCAAATAATCCTAACATTATTTATAGTAAAAAATGTAAATTAAATTTTTAGTCTCCAGTGGCATTTTTGATGTTTTTTTTTAAAGTTTCGGCAACTAAAGAGTTAAAAAAAATTTTGGAGTCGAGTCTACACTTTGATCTATTTAAAAAAAAAAAAATTGAACAGCTGAAATTAACAGTGTTTTTTTTTTTTAATTTCACCTGAAAATTGCGACTCGATTTAATAGAAAAAAAAAGCTCAAATCAAAAAATGTTGTAGCACAAAATCGACTTTGCCATGTGGATTCGCCAGTTTACCGCTTGTACTATGAATTTCTGGACACCATAGATTAGTCAGACATTAGTCGACAAAATAATTAGAGTTGAGTATGCAGTTATATGTAAAGTGTACCCTCTATCTGATGCAATGTGAGTCTTTCTGTAGTAAAATTAAATAAAAGATCTGGGTGTCGTTTTCGATAACAAGATGACATTCGCTCGTTTTTGTATAAAGATGGTCCAAAGATCTAATGTATAACACTAGTCCGAAGTATTCTTGAATATAATTCCTCTCTCTGGTCGCCTTTATACGATATACATTCACATAAAATTGAAAGAGTACAGCATAGATTTTTAAGGCATATAAATTATAAATTACTCATTCCAATAGAGAATTTGAATTATAATTATTTAATGCAATAACTTAAACTACCTGAATTGTCACAGCGAAGCAAAATCTGTGATGTTTTATTATCATTTAAAATCATCAATTTATATTTAGATAGCCCTGAACTAGTGAAATGATAAATTATCAAGTACCCAACACTAGACTCCACTTAATATAGTTGCTGCACTAATGTTATGTTCAACTCTTGTCTTCAGAGATTACATCGTGTGGGGAATGAAACTTGCTTTGTTGACATATTTTTTATAAAAACATCGCTTCCTTTAAAAAACGTATATGTATGCAAATACTATGCAACAATCCTTGAATATCATATTGTCAACAGTAACAAATTCACTAAACATGGCTCTGTAACTACTTTAATATGTAATTGTTGTGTATCTTTTATTTTTTGCTGTATGTTATGACGCTCATGTATATCTTCCTAATGTTGCAAGGTGTAAATAAATAAATAAATACTCAGATTTCTCATAAACACCACCAAATCCATTATAATGCAGTAAATCTTGTAGTGAATTAAACAAAATGTTGATGTTTTCTGAGTCACTAGTAGGATATTTCAAAATGTCACACTAATGTACCAGACCATTATGCCTCCCGTTGTTATTTTATAGCACATTTAATATGTAAAACACAGACACATGTAAATAATATTTGATTAGTTTTGGGATTAGCATCGGGATGTAATCCAAGTCTTATGAGGTCTTGATGTTAATAAAGCTAGTGGGCCTGATGGAATACCTGCCCTGGTATTACAGAGGTGCTCTGCAGAAATTGCTCCAATTTTGACGAAACTCTTTAAAATGTCCCTGAAGTCTGGTATTGTGCCCTCTGGTTGGAAAAAAGCGGTCATCCATCCTATTCCAAAGAAGGGTGATCGCTCCAACCCGGCCAACTACCGCCCCATAGCGATCACATCAGTTTTGTCCAAGGTGATGGAACGTGTGATCAACGACAAACTGCTCACATATCTCGAGAAGAACAAAATCATTAACGACCGTCAATACGGATTCCGGCGGAACCGCTCGTGCGGTGATCTTCTCGCATATATGACGCATGTTTGGGGGCGGTGCCTGGAACGTTTCGGTGAGACCCAAACGGTCGCACTGGACATTTCCAAGGCCTTTGACCGGGTTTGGCATCGAGGACTTGTCAACAAACTGCCATCTTACGGACTTCCCGTATCCCTGTGCACGTGGATTGCCGACTTTTTGAGGGAGAGGTTAATTCAGACGGTTGCTGATGGTTTCACCTCTTCCTCGCATCCAATAAATGCTGGCATCCCACAGGGATCGGTTCTGTCCCCGACTTTGTTTTTGTTGCACATCAACGACCTTTTGTCATGTGCACCAATTCATTGTTACGCGGATGACAGTACAGTCCATGACAGCTTTTCGTTTGACAAGCCCCCAAAGGGCACACAAACTCCAACGGCTCGGAGGGCTTTGAAGCAAAGAATGGATGGTTACCTCGAGAGTGTTTTCTCTTGGGGTAAGAATAACCTAGTCGAATTCAATGTTTCAAAGACCCAATCATGTCTGATTACGTCTAAAAGGGATCGAAATGAAAATCTAGTCTCCTTCAACGGAAGCAATCTTCCGAACAGACCTTCCATTGATATGTTTGGTGTAACTATAAGTGACCAGCTCAGGTATGGGGGCTCCATCGAAGCCAGAGTAAAGTTAGCTTCTCAAAAACTGGGCGTACTGTACAGGGCCCGCAGATACTTTAATAGTACACAACTGCTTACCCTGTACAAATCGCAAGTGCGCCCCACGGTTGAATTTGGCAGCCACCTCTGGTCTGGAGCTCCAAAATACTTGAAAAATACCCTCGACTCTGTGCAGAAACGGGCGGTCCGTTTGATAGATTCTCCCATCTTAACGAACGGGTTGCAATCTTTAAAGCACAGGCGTCGGGTGGGAATGCTATCCGTGTTCTACCGGTATTTCAATGGAAGATGCTCTGAGGAACTAGCGTCATTGATCCCTTCGGCACCGGTGCATAGTCGGGAGACACGCCAAACGCGCGCCCAACATATGTACACGGTTGACATTTGTCACATGAGAACGGGTCGTTTTTTCGACTCGTTCTTGAGTTCAACAGCTCGGCTATGGAACGATTTGCCGGCATCTGTGTTTCCTCCCTCCTACAACATGGGTCTCTTCAAGACCAATGTTCATTGCTTCCTCTCCTCAAAAAGACCCTCCACACAGCATCCCAGATGACATAGGCCCTGAGGGGAATTATTTTCCTCAAGGCCTCCTGTGTGGAGTTAATGTAAAAAAAAAAAAGTTTTGCAGATGTCTGACTAATCAACTGGACAATCTATATTTATAATAGACTCTGCTTTGCACGGCTTTACTCTAAATTTAATATTTATATAGTAGTGTTTGAGTTTTTTTACGATGCATCTATTTTCAAACAAATTGTCATCGTATCATTTTATCAACATTTAAATACTTATAATTGCTGTGAAATTAATTGACCTTTTACCGATTTTTCAGAGCTGGTGCCAAAAGTACCGTCTCACTACCGCGGTCCGGAGTCAAGTTGCTGGCTCCGGTCACCGGCGGCGATAAAGTCATTGGAGTTGGACTCAACTACAGGTAATTTATTTTTTTATACATACAGCACAAGAGTTCTTCTGCTCGGAGCTAGAAGTATTGTGGCATTTTGAAGAATGTTTTGAGTCTGAAGAAAATAGGTAAGAGATAGAATGGAAGTTTCTGAATATTAGTTTCAAGGCGTATTTTACTTTCCTCTTGATAGGCTTTCCACGTGTTTTCAATTTACGGTTTATTTATTTATAATCGAATAAGCTGAGTTATCTACCTATTGATAATATTTATTTGTTTATATATTATTATTTATTTATTTAAGGAACATAAACAGTCTTAGTAATATAATAACATAAGAAGATGATAAAAAAAACAGACAAATTATTAATGTTCACAGATAGATATTTAGAAACAAGACTAAATGAATGTAAACTAGAATATTTAAGAAAAATGAAAAAAAAAACAGAACTAAGCAGCAATTAAAAAAAATATTATAGTACATCTGAATTCAACAAATGATAAACCAATACACAACAATAAAATAAGTGTGATTATAACTGAAATGGACTGCAAAATAGGTATTTGGTTTGGGAAGGGTAAGGGGAGGAGAGGGATAAAGGAAAGTTAAGAGAAAGTTGCCACGCAGGTAATATAAAAATATTAGATACAATTAATTTAATCGTCATGAATATGTGTTATTCGCACCTAGAATGTTATACAATGAAGTTCTGTAGCGACAGTAACTAGCAGTAAATACGTCAGCATGTGTGTCTATATTTGCAAATTTATTGTTATAGTAGTTACATGTCCTTTGCATAAATTCATTTTGATTGGAATTGGTGTTATAGTTTGACGGCCTCCGTGGTCCCGAGGCAAGACTCTCGACTCACAATCCGAAGGTCGCGGGTTCGAACCCGGCGTGCGCAAATAAATTTTATTTGATTAATTTGTGTTATTTCACAATTTATTCATTTAAAATAATATATAGTATATTTGCGGCACGTTCCAGAGTGGAAGATACTATCAGTATCGCCCTGGTGTAAGACCACCATTCAGAATTGAAACGTTGCTTGAAATGGCTTTAGCCGTGTTTAGTGACCAGATCTGAATAGCCAGGTACTTCCCCCACCTTCCTCTTCCCTATCTCCTTCCCCTCCCCACTACCTTTAGCCTCACAACATACCCCGAATGGGGATGCCATAGTCTCACTGGCTCCAGACGGGAGCAGTTGGGACTCTTGTGCGGTATTAACTGTAAAAAAAAAAAAAAAAGTTATCCTAAGGATAAACTGAAGAGAATGGTGAAATTCCTCTTTAATCTCTACTAGTAATGTGCAGAATTCACAAATGGATATGCTCAGCGAATAGATGGAAGAGATAGGTTTGGAAAATTATTTTCAAATCTGAAGGATGTTTGTGTGTCTTTTGTGTTAAGACAGGATTGTGAGACAATTAAGACAAAAAGGCAAATTATCGGAAGGCGTCCGTCGCATAGTTATCGGCTGCCAAATTTCTGTAATTTTCTATAGCTTGACTATGCCTGTCGTGTGTTAAGAGGCCATCCATAAATTACGTCACACGAATTTCATGATATTTTGATCCTCCTCCGTCCCTGTCACACGCTGTCACATTTGTGAGACCCCCTCCCCCTGACTACCACAACGGAGGGGATGAGATGGAATGTTTTTGGTTTTGGGTCGAATGCAATCTCTATGGGGAGGGGCGATTCGGGATACGGAAATATTTTTGTGAATTCACTGCGGGCGGGGAGGGGCCAAATGGAATACTGCGAGGTGTCGGCCTAGTTTTATAAACTTGAGGGAATATGTATGGGAGAAAACGGGGTTTCATTGTGGTTTTCTTTCATTTTTAAAATTTGTACAATCAGACGGACATGTCAGGAAAAAATTCCCGTCACCTAGTAAAGCCTAACTGCATGTGACTTCATAAAGCTGATGATCCCCCGTACGCCTTGTCACACAATGTCACACTTTTCTACACCCCTCCCCCCCCTCCCCCCCCCCCCCCCCTCCCCCTTAATGTGTGACGTAATTTATGGATGGCCCCTAAATGGATTTTACCTACTTTAAAAATTTATTAAATCTACTTACACATCAGCAGCCCTGGATCTACAACTTTTTCAAACCGGGGCAGAAACGATTGTGGCTTGACGTCCGACCACTAGGGTTTATTTGGATCAGCTCTTATAGCCCCTAGTTCTAGGTGGGAAGGGGATTCCCCTGGCAGATACATCAAGTACACCATGCACGTTTTCAAAAACGACTTATAATGCATTCATAAATCAACTTAGGATTTGTTCAAAAACCGTCTGGGCGTTTTGAAATCAAATGAATAATCTATAGAACATCCAATGCGCTGGATCCCAGGCGCTTTGTGAATCAAGTTTTTTTTTCAATCAAACATATAAATTACAATTTTGGTGCCCCCTAAAACTGCCACCCGAGACAGGCGCCCCGGTTCGCCCCCCTAGATCCGGGGCTGCACATAAGCCTAATAGGCATCCACAAATGATTATTTGGCTATTATGTTTATATTTGTTATTTATTTCACATATTTACAGTTAAATGAGTTTTCTACCACAAAAAACAACAATACTGCTTTCGTGCATATTTTTACCAAAAGAAAATTTACCACAATGATAAACATTAATAATGTTATCTTATTTAATCATAAATTATGTTTATCTAGCCTTATCTTAATTGCAATCATTAATCAAATATAAATACTCGAGTCTCCCTTTATCTAATATGTATGTAATTTTATAATCTAATAAAGTACATTGTTCTGCAGATCATTTTTGATTCAATTGATAGCACACTTCAGACACACTCAACATTCTAAAGGTGCATGCAATATTCAATCATTTATCTTTTTTGATTGACGTAAATGGTTTACAAATGTCAATTACAATATATCTTAGTATAATGATACAACAATTTTTTTATTAATTGCGTTGATCTAAAAAATGCCAATCCTCCTTCACTTACCTCTCCTCATCTTCGTCCCCTTGTCCTGTTCGGGCCGGGGACCAATCGCCTTAATGCAGCATTTCCAGGAGTACCCGTCGTACGCCTTTTAATGACTCCCCTCCATAACAAACCCATCCCTGCTCAGCCTGTGAAGTAGATTTCCCAATCTTTGACCCATTAACGTCTTCCCTTTGGAATAACGTTCAGGAGTTCTCCAGCAGATGTCATTAGTGTATAGGTTCACCCCTCCATGGCGTGTACCAAGGTGTGGGAAGTAGCAAGGATTCTAGCATAAGAGAATGGATATTAGCCTCCTGGCTGTCCTACTCGTCATCGACGTCATCACTATAAGTTTTAATAAAGACACATGGGTTGTTCTTCTTTTTAACCTACATAACTTTTACCACTGTCACTTTTTGTTTTTACTGTACATGAATCTCTCTGGATCTCAGAGTGGAAATTGTAGCAAGGGGGGAAGGAGGTTTAAAATGCCTATTGGGGTGACAAACAGGAGCTGCGTGTACACCTATTTCGAATGACAACCCACATGACAGAATTAGATAAGTTTTTGAGATGTTTTTTAAATATTTCGTTAAACATTGCTGTTACTTGTTAGGTTATAACCTTTTGGAGTTTAAAAATAGTTTTATATTTTATGTCGTCATATCATTTTTTTGTAACATTATAGAATACACGCAAGTCGAGGTGGTCAACTGTGATTTGTATGAAATACACTTCTATCACAAGGAGTTACAACTCTTGTCACGTAATTTTTACTACAAAAATATAAACACACATTTTTTTTAAACGCACACAGTCGTTACGTCTAGTACAGTAGATTTTAAAATAATTATAAAATAATAATATTGGTAATTCTGTTGAATTTTTCTTCACTAACCGGTGGAGACAACTATTTTGTAGGTTAAAAAGAAGAACGACCCACATGCTTGTTGTGCAGAAGGTGTTTAATTTCTATTAAGAATTATTCACAACAACTCTCGAATTTAAATGTTATTTTCAAAATCGGAACTGATTGTGTGAAAAACTCAAAAAAGCAATAAAATGATATCCATCTGTAATGTTTTTACCAGAAAATTATTTTAATTCTATGTTTGAATTGTGTATTTCTTTTGTTTGAATTTCTTTGTGTTTTGAATGTTATGTATAAATAACTCTTTTGTGATTTTTCAAGGGTCTACGTTTTTAAGCTAACATGCAGTAATTGCCAATCCTACAATTATACTATCCTGTGATTTTTCATGAGTCTGCGCTAGTTAATAATAATATGTAATTTGCATTGTTGTTGTTTTTAACCTTTTAGTGGTCACTAATTGTTTTTAACCTTTTAGTGGTCACTGCAAGGAGCAGAACCTGCCCATACCAACCGAGCCCATCTTCTTCAGCAAGTTCCCGTCTTGCATCATCGGCCCAAATGACACCATCGAACTGAGGGAGAACATCACACAGGTACAGACAAATCATTTTCAAGGGAACACCTTTGAATATATGAGGGTCGTCCAAGAATTAAAGACCTTTCCTCATTTTCGGCTACGCGGACATTATTTCTCAAAATATGGCAGCACTAGCGTGTAGATTAGAAGCTTTCCCCTTTAAAACGAGCTACGATCCGGCTTGGTAGCTGCTTAAGTGCGATCTTTGATGGACCATCTCAAATGGACGCTCCGTTGTCGAATCCCACCGCGTGCTCAATTTTTTGCTTTCTCAACTAAGAGGGAATCCGCCCTATTGCAGTTTGTAGGCTCACAATTTTGATCCCAGACCGATAAAATAATGGGGATATGTATCTGGATAAGTGTGTGAATATGTGTGCATGAACGAAATACATATAAGACCGACTAGCATTTACTACATTCATGATTGTCCTTATATACTAATTGTTGTTGCTATGTTCACTATCTCAGTTTCTCTAATGGCACTTAAAATCTCCGGGAAGTAATTGTAATTATTGTGTTATCTATAATTATAAGTAATTTGCGTGTATTTGTGAATGTTCCTTGGGTTCTACTAGTGTTTCCAGTGTTATGGAAACGCTTTTCTCATCACATAACAGGGCGTTTTGGTATTTACTCATGCAATGTGGTTAGAAAGCGAACTGACGCGACGAATGTCAGTTTAGTACTAAATCAAAAGGACGTTAATTACCGACGAGACCAGATTGTATGCAAATGCATAATATGCATATTTTGACTGTTTTTCATGGTTGTAGCATACTAAACTGAAAACCTGCTGTATATTTGCGTTATTTTTACAGTTTCTTTGATGCAAAGAAGCTTTTGAAGACTCTTCTATTAAAAAAGAACATTGTTATGATTAGCACTCATTTTTCTTACATACATTAAAAAGCCGAATCTCGTGGTTTGATGTTGAATGAATACATTAAGTTGATGAGTAAAATCCGCCCATTGAACTCCGAATTGGCAGAGATATTCCTGCATACACTAAGAAAAGTTTTTATAAAATTTAAGCGACAACCCAGGCTTCGAACCTTTACGTTGAATAAATAGTTTTATTAACTGCACGGGTGAACTATTGCCTGAGACAATACGTACTAACGTAGCACCTAAGTTCAAGTCCTGCACAGTAGCCTCGGTGGACGTGGAACATTCAATTTCAATTTACAAAAATATTTTGACTGAGAAGGCGCAACCTTATAACAGAAAATTTAGAAAAATATATGATTGTAAACATTTATAAAAACAAAGATTGTTCATTTAAAATTTTTATTCATGTTCAATTTTTACAAAAATGTTTTTGTTTTAGTTATTTAGTTTTGCATACTGTACTTGCATATTTTAAGCATTTTTCAAGCGTATTTCAGTATTTTTATGCTGCTTAGAAACTGGTCTCTAGTAATTACCATATCTTTTACTTGCCACTTTAAGATTTCTGTAACCCCAATACCTGGAAATCCTGCTATCTCACGCCCGTGTTCAAGAAGGGTTCAAAAAATGATGTATGCAATTACAGACCTATTTGTATTCTGTCTAGTATTCCTAAGTTCTTTGAAAAAATCATTCTTAGCAAAATATCCTCTAATATTAAACATATTATTACCAATTTCCAACACGGTTTTGTCTCATCTAGATCTACTCTCACGAACCTCACAGTATATGAAAACTATATTAACTCAGCTTTGACTAACAGGCAACAGGTTGACTCCGTCTATACAGATTTCTCCAAGGCTTTTGATAAGGTCTGTCACAAAATACTAATAAATAAACTAAAAAAATTAGCATTGAAGAAGAAGATAACACTTATAATCTAAATGAAAATATGAAAGAAAACAAGACACAGAAAAACAGAAAAAAACAATGGTCGCAACTGGGACCCAGTTGCGACCATTGTTTTTTTTTCTGTTTTTCTGTGTCTTGTTTTCTTTCATATTTTCATTTAGATTATAAGTGTTATCTTCTTCTTCAATGATATATTACGTTGATGGGAATAACCTTCAAAAGTTATAAAAAAAAAAAGAGAGTTTTCTCATAAAAAAATTAAAAAAATTAGGATTAAGTGGCAATTTCTTGGCTTGGTTGATCAGCTACTTATCTGATAGATTGCTCTTTGTAAAGATCAATGACTGTCTATCCCATCAATTTATTGCCACCAGCGGAGTCCCGCAAGGTTCGCACCTAGGACCTTTATTATTTATCCTATTCATCAATGATGTCACAAGCATTTTCCATAGTGTTGAAGTCTTACTCTTTGCTGATGACATGAAGCTGTTTAAAGTCATAAATGATGTGCACGATTGCTTAATCTTGCAAGAAAACCTTAATAACTTTTTCAAATGGTGTTCAGATAATAAACTTCAGCTAAATATTAACAAATGCCAAGTTATGAGGTTCCACAAAATTAAACATCCAATAATATATAATTATGCACTCTGTAATGTTGACTTAATCTCTGTAGTCGAAATACTTGACCTGGGCATCATTTTTGATCAGAAACTCTGCTTTGCATCTCATGTAACTTCTATAGCTAACAGGGCTATGAAAATGTTAGGTTTTATATTAAGGATTTCCAAGGATTTTAAAAATATTTACACATTAAAAATTCTGTTCACATCTCTTGTTAGAAGCATTCTTGAATATAATTCAACGATTTGGTCACCTGTCTTCAACAATCACATCAATACCATTGAAAGAGTCCAACACAAATTTTTGAGGTGTATTAATTTTAGACTTGGAATTCCCTTAGAATCAATAAATTATGATTTTTTGTTGCACTCATTAAAATTGTTGAAATTAAGTGACAGAAGAAAAATTTTTGATCTGATATTTTTGTATAAAATCGTTAACTATCAGTTGGATAGCCCTGATATATTAAAGTTGATTAACTTTCATATACCTACAATAAGATCAAGGTTCCCTAGTTTGTTTTATTGTGACAACTATATGTCGGTATCAGGCTCCAATTCAGTTGTAAATAGATTACACACCATTGGAAATTTTTATGCCAATGTGGCTGATATTTTTAATATTTCCATTCTGAAATATAAGGTTGTACTGATCGAACATTTCAGCCAATTATACGTTAACGAGGTCACTACATAATGATTTTTTGATATTATTGTTTATTTTTAATGCCTGTATAATGTACTATGACTTTAATTAAATATACACGAGCTTGTAAATGGCACTTTGTGCCGTAAATTTTAAATAAACAAATAAATAAAACAAAACTAACTAACTAACCATCACGCCGTTACTGCAGGGGTAGGCAGAGAGGACAGACCGCCAAACAACTCGGTCTTGGCACATACTCTTTGCCTAACTCGCATTCATACATCGTCTCATACATACTCTTGTATTATTCTGACTTTTGACGTGGCCCGACTCAAGTATCTGATTCACTTGATCGCGCCATGTCTTCCTTGGGCGTTCCCGACTTCTTCCATTCACATTTGCGTCATTCATTCTTTCATTCGCTCTACATGCCCAACTGATAGTACATGGTTTAACACTCATCCACCTCAGGGATCTCATTTCAATAGCATTCAGTTTACTTTCATCCTTCCTCTGCCAGTTCCATGCCTAACTGCCATACATCAGGGTAGTTACCAGTACTCTATCGTGGACTGCTAGCTTTGCTTCTTTTGGCAATTTTTTTATTAGCACCAACGGCATTCAGTTCTCCATTAATGGAGCTACGTGCATTTACCCTTCTTTTAATACCTCTATCAGCCTTCCCATCAGGTGTTTGAAAGAGAGAGTATGAAAACAGTGTGCAATATAGTTGTGAATATACTTGGAGCAAATGGATGAGTTTGTATATCTGGGTAGTATGTTTACAAGAGGTGGGAAGGCTGATTTCTGTAATATGTCTATAAATTTGTAATATCATTGCTTTGATACCATTTAATTTGTAATAAATTTCTCTGTATATGTTCACAGAATCCTGAATATTTTGTTGAAATGTTTGTATTTTCGAACAATGTGTAACACTATATCCCCTCAATTTATAGCAAGTCACCGTGTAAAGGATTTTTACAAACATGTGATTAAAACAATATTTATTTTCAGAGTGTAGACTGGGAGGTAGAGCTGGCTGTGGTGATCGGCAAGGAGGCGCGCGATGTGCCCAAGGACAAGGCCCTAGAATACGTGGCAGGATACTGCGTGGCGCAGGACATCAGTGCCAGGGATTGGCAGAAACAGCGCAACGGGGGACAGTTCCTTATTGGAAAGGTAACAAACGAACATTTCAATGTTGGCTTCTTTCATGACGGCAAAAAAATACTTGAGGATCCCTTGCTATGAACTTCTTCATCTATTAAAATCCATGAAGAGATAATTGAAGAGAATTGTGCTGTGATTCCCTGTCGTATCTTTACCGTCTTTCCTAACAATACATGAACAGTCAATTTATCCTTAAGTCGATCAGGTAAAGATGAAAAAAACTATTCGATATTCTTTCTTGAACAGATTGTCGATTTCATTAGTTGTGTGGGGACTAGATGTGAATTGGTGGCATCAGTTTTGTTGGGAATCCCAACTGCCTAGAGAGAAATGGTTGATATAATATAATCTAATCGCGCACACAGGGTTTCCAATATTGATCTTTTGGTTCTGCAGCCTCAGATCTTAACTGCTCGGCCATGAAGATCGTGAATTAATATATTATCAGCCGATATTTTAAAAAGAAAGAGAAATATTCCTGTTACAAAATAACCTTAAAATGTTTTGATTTCTCCTACCATAATCGTTACAATAATAATTGGATATTTTATAGAGCGGCGTTTTGTGAAAAATCACCTGAAGATACATTTTATTACGAATTCTTAGGCTCTATTTAATTTTATTATTTACAAATAGACACAAAACATACTTACCTGGCAGGTTAATTCCGATAAACACGCTTTAATTAGAAAGTTTATGCTTGGATAAGATGCTTTGCACGTGGAAGACATTATATTGAAAACACTGGACATTGCACGATTTTACATTTGCTCCGCCCATCACTGTTAGTGTTATATTTATGAAAAGATTAATGGCAAAAGTAGAGTTGATGTTTATTTTGAAAGACTTGAGAATTTAGGACTCTTTAGGGCTGGAAAATTATTACATACGATGGAATATTAACTTCATTTTTACATTCGTCATCGATTTGAAAAGTTTCAAACACTTTTTCCAACTCTCTCACATAATTCTCATCATTACTACTCTCAAATTCGTTTTCATTTAGATTTTTATTTTTTACTTTTGATCTTTTCAACACATTTTGCCTTATTTTTTTAGATGTGTTAGGGTCGAGGATTATTTCACTAATACAAAATCAAGCTTAAGAAAATAGAAATATAAATCGCAAATGTACATTATTGTAGTCTTTGCACGAAAACATACACGATAATGCACAGTTGGAGATAGATGTTGATGACAGCACGGTGCAATAACTACTAGTGGACTTTTGTAACATCGATACCTGCACCTCTACCTATGGTTAGGCTCAGCCCTAAACAAAATTCATCCATCCCTCGACCATAGCAGGTACTAAGGTGTCATGCGATTCTAGAATTCTTTCACTCATACGATTCAAAATTTTTTGTAAAAATTGCCTCCTATTTTAAAATTGCCCGCAAAAAGAAGTATGTCAATCAACATTGGAGCTGGTGGAAGTGAAGTGGAAAGGTTTAAGTAGGAAAAGGTTGCTTCAGCAATGATGATGGATTGAACTTGAAGCTTTGGTTCGCTCAACCAATTAACTGATCATTCCTTCCCCCTAGTCCATGGACTGCTTCCTGCCCCTGGGACCAGCCCTGGTGACTGCCGATGAGGTACCAGATCCGCACGCCCTCGCAGTGCAGTGCTCTGTCAACGGGGAACTGAAGCAGAGTGGCTCTTCCAGTGAGCTGATCTGCAGAATCGATGATGTCATCAACAAGCTGAGCTCGTGAGTTTATTTCAATGTCTTTTACTATATTATTCATATTAAACCATCTTCAAGAAACCATTGTACACCATAACCTTAATTGTTGCAAAGCTGACCTTTTCAACCCAATCTGTCTCACCATGCACCACATTTTGACACAATATCGATCATTCAGTGGATTAGTCAAATAACTCCCAAAATGCAATTCTATGTAAAAGTGTGCCCTCTCTCTGATACAGTACTCAGATTACTCATAAACACTACCAAATCAATGTTTACAAACATGTAAACATATGATAATTATGTTTAATTTCAGGACCGAGTCATTTAGATACTCGCTTATACCTAGATTACATGCAGTTGGCAATGCATTCTCAGAAGTAGTAGATGTGTTCAACTGCACGGAATATAGTTATAAGAAGGCTATAATAACACCTCAATCACAATAATCAATGTTAGGCATGTTAATAGTTGTCTGCATGGTTTCTTTATCGTATTTTACTACAGATTCTAAACTACTTAAATCAGATATCTTAACCATCAGATAGAGGAGTCATAGCTAATAATTCTATTTTATAAAAAAAAATTTTAATTCATAATTTTTATTAAATCTCCTGACAGCCCTAAAATAATACAGCTAATTTGCCAACTATGCGTGCCCAGTCATTTCAAGCAATGTTAACTTTTAAGGTAACAATAAATTCTATACTTTCTCTATTTATAATCAATTCCTAGATTTGCAAGTAAATGTGAATGTATGAATAGGTATACTTGACTTTGCTCGATTCTTCGATTCTAACTTGCTAACAAGTCACCTTTAATTACATATTTTTACTCTGCGTAAATATAATATTTTATTTTTAACATGTTCTATTCTATTCCTTAAGTTTTCACATTAATTATTTTTTTGTTGTAACACATAATTGTATTACATACCTATTTACTAGCCTTTATCACACATACATCATATTGTTTTATATCAGGTCTTATATGAACCAAGTATGTTTATTATTTAAATATTGTATAACTACTATATTTTCGTTATTATTAAAATACTGATACCCCCCTGTGTACCACTGCATCATGTAACACTTGAATGAAAAAGCCATTTTATGGCATTTAAGTGAATAAATAAATCAATTATAATGGATAAAAACTTGTTTTGAATTAAACAAAATGTTGATGTTGTCTGGGTCACTAGTAGGGTATTTCAAAATGTCACTGTGTGACTGTTATGCCTCCGGTGTTAATTTATAGCATATTTGAGTCATTCAATTTCTAAATCTGCTATATCAACTTTCACTGAGAAAACCACAACGTCACATCTCAAGCGTAAATTGCATTTTTATTTTTTATAAAATGAATTGGAGTAATATAAATTCTAAAAGTGTTAATTTTTCAATGCATGTCTAGCAATATTTAAGTAATTTCGATAAATAAAATGGATACAGCGGATTTTGATACTCACTTTGTGATTTACTCACGATATCTAGAGGCTTTTGAAACTCAACTGACCCGACACGCGAGTTTCTAAATCTGCCATCTTGGCAAAATAACTGCTCGTGATTGGTTGAATTCCGATATAGTGGGTTTTGATAGTAACTTCTTGAATGATATAGTGGTTTCTCACCCGCAGTTTTAACATGGTTTTTGGTCGTGATAAGGGAGGTTTTGAAACTCAATTTTAGTTTCATCTTGTTCCTCGCAAAAATGTGATCATGAAATTTTGCCACACCCACTTTACAGTCCTGACCTGGCTCCCAGTGATTATTACCTATTTCCTAACTTGAAAAAAGAACTTCTTGGGAAAAAGTTTTCAACTAATGAAGAAATGAAGGATGCAATTTTGGCGTATTTTTTAGACAAAGACAATTTTTTTTTTGAGGGTACACATAAGTTGATTGAAAGATCTGAAAAATGTATTAGAGTAGCAGGTGAATATATTGAAAAGGAAAAATAAATTTGAATTTTTATTTCCACTCCTTACCCCCCATTCCGCGAACTTAAAAAATGTTCCGTCGCATATACTAAAATATCAATCTTATTATGGTACTATTTTTCCAGATACTTCACCCTCCTTCCCGGAGACCTGATCCTCACGGGAACCCCCAGCGGGGTTGGCATGCACCGCAAGCCCCCACAGTACCTCCGCCCCGGCTACCAAGTTCACAGCCTCATTGAGGGCATCGGGGAACTCAACAACCCGGTGGCTGCGTACAAACCTCTGAATATCTAGGTAACTTCCTCTCAATGGCTCCCGCTGACTGATGGTCATTAGCTGCATCATTTGTTTATGTGTAAATATATATTATAAAAACATGTGCCGTCTTTTTTTGTGAAAACCACCTTAGGGCGATTCCTTTAAATCCTCTCCACACTTTTTTAAGACATTAATTAATAATTCACACAGAATAAATACATTAATACATACAGGGTGACCGAGGGTAAAGTGCACAAACTTCGGGAGGTGATTCTACATGATAGTACAAGTAAAAAAGAAAAATAACTTTTTTCGAAATTCCAACATTTTAAGATAGTTTTCCGATAAAAAAGTTGAATTGTTTGTACGGAACAAAATTGCATTCTTCTATGGAAAAATACTTTTGCGTGGGAAAAAAACATTCTTCTTCTTCGTGTGCCGTATCAGGTCCCCCTGACGTTGGCGATCACTCTGGTAAATGCATCTCTATCTTGCGCTGCTCGGAATAGCTCCTCCACACTTCTAATACCAGTCCACTCTCGTGTTTTTCGCAGCCAAGACTTTTGTCTCCTACCAGGCCCTCGGCGACCCTCTATATTGCCTTTTAATATTAATTGGAGCAAGTGATATTTCTCCCCTCGAAGTAAGTTACCCAAATATGAAATTTTCCTGACTTTTACTAATGTGAGTAGTTCTCTATCTGCTCTAGCCCTGAGAATTTCTGTGTTGGTAATCATGTCAATTCATGGGACTTGAGCATTCTCCGGTGAAGCCACATTTCAAAAGCCTCTAACCTGTTCATGGTATTTACTTTCAAATTCCATTTCTAACATCCATACAGCAAGACTGACCACACATAACATTTTAAAATTCTCTGCCTTAGTTTTAAATTGATATTGTCATTGCAGAAGAGGGATTTAATTTTACTGAAAGCAGTTCTTATTGTTTCAATTCTGCACAACCTCTATATCTGGGTCAAGAATCTCCGTGAGAATACTGCCGAGGTATCTAAATCTTTCCACCTTTTCAACATTGCAACCATTTAACTATATCACTGAGTGACATATTCGTTCAAATGTCATCCATTTAGTTTTATTGGCGTTGATTGCTAGGCCCAGTGCCCACCAGCATTATTAAAAAGATTTAATAGGTCTTGGAGGCCATCGATAAGATCAGCTAGTAACACAGTATCATAATGGAAAACATTGTAATTTTGAAAAAAAATATTTATCTTTTTAACTTTTACCATAGTGTAGAATCATCTCCCGAAGTTTGTGCACTTTATTCCCGGACACCCTGTATAATCAAATATGGAATGTAAGGGCTCTTGTTTAGTATGTATGAATTTAATCGCATTAAAAAATAGAAGTATTACAGGTGAAAAAATATAAATAATAAATTCATTTTTATCGTAATTTTATTGCTTTGTTTATAATAAAGTTTAGTTTTTGTGATAATAAAAAATATATATGATTATTATTTAAAAACTTGTTGTTACCCGTGGAAAATCACAAAATTTAACTTACTGGCCAAGATGAAAACTGAGAAATTTTGTTTCAAACCAAAAATATAACACATTTCAAATCTTATATATAAAAATCAATATTTGTTTGTTATGCGCTGCCATACCGTTCATCCGATTGTGATGAAACTTTGGTGATATGTTGTCCGCATGCCCGCGAAGGTTATAGGCTGTATATAATGGTATGCTCTGGCATTATGAAATTTGTGTAAATAAAAATGTGTGTATTTTAGGGGCAGGGAGGCAAGGCAGGAGGGGGAGTGTAAAGAAGGAGGTGGGTTTTGCAGAAAGGGTGACGAGGGTGGGGAAGGTGGAAAAGGAATGCGGGAGGGGAAGGGGACTCAGGAGGTGAACGGGGACGCACGGGAAAGAACATGCAGGGAGAAACAATTTATTTCTTTGAATGGCTTTGCATTGCATGCCAGGTACCCGCTAGTCGAGAATAAAAATTATTGTCTTGTAAAATATATTACATGTAGGTACTTTATTGCTTGACTGAATTTAAACAGCTCCTTTTCGTAATTTGGGATGCGGGTATGGGTACCGCCGCCCCAGGAACCATTTATTGGATAACCGGCACCCCTGCCATAGGTCACCCCAAGTGGTTTGCTATCTTTGGTGACTTAGCAGGGGTGCCCAGGCTCATGGGATGAGGTTTGTTTTGGTCTTGGCGGCAGACGCGTTTGCCTACCTAATGCATGTCAGGAGAGACTGGTTGAGGTAGACCTTTTACCCTCTCCAGCCGGACTCTCGACTCATCACTTTGCACCACAGTGGAAGGTTGTATTCATACATCCGTCACTCATTGCCCCCAGATTCCAGCCCACACTTCATACTTTTTTCCTCCCCAGAACTTCCTCTCCTTCCTCCACACGGCATCCCCAAGGATGATGTAGGCCCTGAAGGAAATTATTTTCCAGTGGAGCTAATAAAAAATAAAAAAAGATTGTGCAATTCACACGCGGTAGAAGTGAAACCTTCAGAAAACTAAAGTAGACAAGAATGGGGAGGCAACGAAGCACCACATAAACAATAATAATAACATTATATTTGTTTAGCGCAGTTTTGTGTTTTTTCACAAGTAGGTGGCACAGATAATGATAAACAAACCAATAGGAGCCTTGAAAAATGAGGTTATAATCTAAGCGGCCAATGCAGTAAGGTTTCATTCCATCTCATTCTCTCGCAGGTCTTAAAGAGACCCATGTTGTAGGAGGGAGGAAACACAGGAGCCGGCAAATCGTTCCACAGCCGAGCTGTTGAACTCAAGAACGAGTCGTAGAAACCACCCGTTCTCATGTGACTAATGTCAACCGTGTACAAATGTTTAGCGCGTGTTTGGCGTGTTTCCCGACTATGCACCGGTGCCGAAGGAATCAATGACGCTAGTTCCTCGGAGCATCTTCCATTGTAATACTGGTAGAACAAGGACAGCATTCCCACCTGACGCCTGTGTTCTAAAGATTGCAGTCCGTTTGTTAAGTTAGGAGAATCTATCAAACGGTCGAGGGTTTTTTTCAGGTATTTTGGGGCTCCAGACCAGAGGTGGCTGCCAAATTCAACCGTGGGGCGCACTTAACCGGTGTGACGTACCTTCACTAGTTTCCCACTTATACCTCTACTTTTTGGACATCATGCATAAATCTGAATATTTTTTGGAGTGAAAACTTCTTTAGCTCCATTGTGATTTGAAACTCGATGAAACATAAGCGAGAGACACTAAAAAGAGACAAACACGTATGTATCAAACGTGAATGCTACCCAATAAACAAACAGCTTCTAACCACTGTAAGAGGAGAAAGCAGGTATTTACGACACATCTCACCCATGGCCGTTTAACAACAAATGAGAGCGCGTTCCGAAAGCTGAAGGGTTTTTACGTCATCCCCTTTCCCTCTACTGTACGGCAAAGCGAACCAGCCAATCAACGAGCTTGTTCTCAAATATTACCGATTATCTCTTTAAGAACATTTTAAAGTGTAATTAATATTAAATTTACGCGAGTCCTGCTATAGTTACTTCAAATAAAAATATATAGATTAAAAGGCCGGACTCGCGTCCATACTGTGAAGTTAAAATTAAGAATGTGAATGTTTTCATTAAATAAATATAAGGGTTTTTTCATAATTTCTGTTGTCGGGCTATATAAATTTAATAAAAGCTGCAAAGAAATACACAATATAACAAGGGGTAGTTCTGTCAAGTGCGAACCAGTATTACGCACGGCCATGCGGCAGCGTATATATGGAGCGCCAATTCTGTTAAAATCAGTCTTTCCGAACTTTAATCATCGAACATCTACTCTGACCGCTTCTTCTTCTTGGACCGCTTCTTCCCACCGCTTGAACTCTACAATCGCCTTTGACTTCCGACCCTGCACTTTCCTTGGACTACCGAATTCTCTCTCCTTGGATATCAACCGGATCAGGCCCTAAGCGCACCAGCACAACAGCTCGCCGACTAGAAACCCAGCACCCGTATTTTACAGTCAATATAAAGGACACCCATCTGATATAACATACGTCTACAGGATTTAGTCTGCGAGAGATAGCAATAAAATATTTATTTATTTCACGGGTACTCAGTTCAAATATAATATAATAAATCCACGGTTCCATGAAAGTCTCATTTGGTCGAGTGGTCTAAAGTGACTGACAAACCTAGCGGCCAGACATTCAGCAGACCAAGGATCAAATCCAATATCCAATCTTCAAACCACTCCAAAATAAACAGGCAAAGAAAACACAAAAGAAAGCGACATCTAGTGACTCCGAACAAGAAAACACAAATACTAATAAGATGACCAAATGTATAGGAAAAGATGCACTGGAATTCGAGGACAAAAATATGGAGAAAAGCGTCCTTTACATTGATAAAAAAAAGTTCTTTGTAGTCTGCCCACTCTTGCCTACTGAAGGCAACTTCAACTTCAACTTCACTTCCACCGCGTGTGAATTGCACATCCTTGATTTTTTTAAAAATTATAATTGATGCTTTCTTATTGTTATACATACATAAAACATTAATAAATGTTTAAAACACTGTGGTTTAGCACGCAAAACCACAAAACCACAAAACAAATTGGATGAGGTTTTCATGGCCAGAAGTTTTATTGTGATTCATTTTTGGTTACTATTCCAAGTTGCACTTCCTCCAGTAGAATTAGTCAAAATTTCAGACAGCGTTACAGTGTCCATCATCAGGGCAGATATGGACACTGTAACATCTGCTCTATGAAATACAGGGTGCGGCAGAGAGGACGGACGGTTTTAAAAAATCATAAAATAGTTAATTTTTACTCTAAAACAAATTTATTGATGGAATCAGGTTCGCAAGGAAATAGCATTTGAGAAAGTCAAGTGCGGAAAATCACATCAGGCATGTGGTGGCCAAAATCGTTGATGCAGTGCTGGAGGCGTTCTTGGAAGTTCGCGTAGACTCTCCAACATCGCTCTCTCAACTTGGGCGACCTCCACGCGAATTGCGTCCTTCAATTCGTCCAGAGTTCGGGGCTTGTTCTCGTATACTCTAGCCTTGAGGTGTCCCCCCCATAAGAAAATTATTCGCGTGGAAGTTATGGGGGGGACACCTCAAGGCTAGAGTATACGAGAACAAGCCCCGAACTCTGGACGAATTGAAGGACGCAATTCGCGTGGAAGTCACCCAAGTTGAGAGAGCGATGTTGGAGAGAGTCTATGCGAGCTTCCAAGAACGCCTCCAGCACTGCATCAACGATTTCGGCCACCACATGCCTGATGTGATTTTTCACACTTAACTGTCTCAAATGCTATTTCTTTGCAAACCTGATTCCATCAATAAATTTGTTTTTGAGTAAAAATTAACTATTTTATGATTTTTTTAAAACCGTCCGTCCTCTCTGCCGCCCGCACCCTGTACAACAGAATTTGAAGAGATCTTCCAGTAAAGATGTTATCTATTTTAAAAAACAACTATTTGAATTTCGATTGTTTTCTTGAATGAATTGATGTAAATCTGGAATCCCGGCGTCCAATTGAGCAGAAACTCAACAGATAGACTCCTTGTCGATGACAATGCATTCTGTCAACTTTTGGTGGCACACGCACGCGTTTCTCTGAAATTGTCTGCAAGCCAGCCCAAGAGATGGCCCAAAAATTGAAAATCTATGTATTACAGTAAAAAAACTTTGTTTTTTTTAAGGGTTGATTTTTCATTTATTAATTTTGTTTTAAAATAACATCTGCAAGGCAAGATTAAAGAATTTGCTTATGCTAAAAAACCTTGTAATTGGTAAAGTAATATTATGTTTTATGGTGGTTTAAAAAAAACTATTATTGTGGATTATTATGTGTAATTCTATCAAGTTGTGTACAGAGTA
Source organism: Glyphotaelius pellucidus (assembly GCA_936435175.1). Taxonomy (NCBI): domain Eukaryota; kingdom Metazoa; phylum Arthropoda; class Insecta; order Trichoptera; family Limnephilidae; genus Glyphotaelius; species Glyphotaelius pellucidus. Next base: position 23,207,261 of record OW386558.1, on the reverse strand, counting down.
TTACATAAATGTGTATATATTTGCTGGCAGAATTAGCATATATATTATAATGATATATAAATATCCACACCATACCGGTCATATTACAATAATAATACAATAATATGGAAAGTGATCGGTTTAAATAATACATACAATAATTAATAATAAGAATAATTGTTTTCTAAAGTAACAAAATGTTAATTTGTAACTTGTAAATAAATATAAACAAAAACACAATCAATTTTGATACAAGTTTTTATTTATGAAGTAAAAAATTGTAACCTATATTTTTTACTTGCGTAGTTTTGCCGCCTCAACGGCGTTATCCTTGAGGATCTTTGTCTTCAGATGGTCCTTATACTTGAGGATGCCTCCCTCCCATTTTGTGCACTTGCCGTGTTCGCACACCCAGATCACCTCCGCCACCTGATTGATCAATCGGAAGTCGTGGCTAACTAGCACCATGCCGCCTTCGAAATCGTTGATGGCATCGGCCAGAGCGTCAATGGTCTCCATGTCGAGATGGTTAGTAGGTTCGTCCAGCAGTAGCAGGTGAGGAACTTGCCAAGACAGCCACGCAAACACTACACGGCAACGTTGACCGTCAGATAACTGTCGGATCGGGCAAGTCTGCTGTCTTCCCGTCAAGCCGTAGCGTCCGATGATCTTCCTCATGTCCTCCCTCTCTTTCACGTCGGGGAATGCCTTCATCATGTACTCCAGGGGAGACAGGTCCAGGTCCAACAGCTCGTGCAGATGCTGGTGGTAACGCGCTATCCTTAAATGGGAGTTTTTACGGATCATACCGGAGGACGGGAACAGCTCTCCGTAGAGCAGCTTCAGTAGGGTGGACTTACCGGCTCCGTTGGGTCCGACCAGAGCCACCCTGGTGTCCAAGTCGATTCCGAATTCTAAGTTCTTGTAGATCCAAGGCCCGGTGTCGGTGTAGCGGAATGATACGTTCTGCACCATGATGACTGGGGGCGGGATGGTTCCGCAGGACGGGAAGTAGAAGTTGAGGGTCTTGTCGTCAGCCACCTTCTCCGTCAGTCCCTGAGCCACCATCTTGGCCAGGGTCTTCTCCTTGGACTGCGCCTGTCGCGCCAGCTTGGCGGACCCGTGACCGAACCGGGCGATGTAGTTTTTCATGTGCGATATCTGGTCCTGTTCCCAGTTGTATTGCTTGGTCTGGTTCTCCAGAAGTTCCATTTTGGTCCTCACAAACGCCTCATAGTTTCCGGTGTAGTATTTTAGTCTCTTCTTGGTCATGTGCACGATGTTGGTGCACACTCCGTTAAGGAAATCTTGCGAGTGGGAGATCAGGACCAAGATTCTCTTGTAGTTCTTGAGTTCCTCTTCCAGCCATACACAGCAATCCAGATCAAGATGGTTGGTGGGCTCGTCGAGCAGTAGCAAGTGGGGTTTAACATATAGTGCACGAGCTAAGGCGATCCTCATTCGCCAACCTCCGGAGAAGTCCTTGGTGGGTTTGAGCTGCATGTCGGTGGTGAAGCCCAGACCATTGAGGATGTGCGCGGCGCGCGCCTCGGCCGTGTCGGCGCTCATATCGTCCAGGCGCTCGTACACGTCCAGGAGCTGCTCCTGTGCCGAGTCATCCTCGCAGTGTGCTAGCGACTCGGCCAGCTTCTCCAGCTTGACCCTCTCCTCGTCCACCTCCATGACGCATTGCAGCGCCGTCTTATCGGAAGCCGGCATCTCTCGGGTGAGATGGAAGATGTCGATGTGCTCGGGGATGGGCACCTCCCGGTTACCGAGCACGCTCAGCAGTGAGGATTTTCCGCTTCCGTTGAGGCCGAGAAGTCCGTAGCGCCGCCCGCAATTGAGTTCTAGTAGTGTGTCTTGTAGAAGTTCGTTGCCGTAGAAGGTGACGGAGAAATTGTCTAATTTGATGTCCCTGGAGCGCGGGTGGACAGCTAAACTTCCGGTACAGGAGCGGGCTTCGGAGTTCATTCTTGCTTCGGCCTCCAGCTTCAAGCAGAGCTCCTCTTCTGCGGTAATTTCTTTCTGGTGGCCATTGGTGATTTCAGATGTCCCGTTAACGGGGGAAGATTCCTTCACGTTGTCCTCTCCGCCCTTCCCTCCCTTCTTCCCCCCCTTGGCCTTGAGCGCCTCCTTCTTCTTCTGCTGCTCGCGTTTCTTGGAGTCGGACGGCATTTTGGAAGATGTTTGTGCAGTCTAAATTGAGAAAGAAAAATCAAGTGTTAGGACGTATTGCAGCACCAATAACCAGCCGTCCACATGTTGGAAGGTTAATATTACAATAAATTTATATGGAGACATTGATAATTTAACCTTTGATGCATTTACAGACAGACTTTGTTGTAATCAAATGAAATCACAACTTGACCTTTGAAAATGCATTAATATTCTAAATGACAATTAAATGCGCCCATCTCAATTGCTTTGCATTTCCTCATTACATCATAACCTTAAACAATATTGGATGAGAAAATGAAGTAATCAAGAAGCTTTAAAAGTAATTCAATAAACAAAAAACAACGAAAAAAAATTTTCACTTCCTTTCAGATCGTCACAAAGGTTCAAATCAACGAGGCCGATTGAAGTGTGACCCTGAGTAAACCCTATTTTTTATAACAAATTCCGAAAACCAAAACCCAACATAATTTCATCTAACAACCTAACCGTTATTTTCTCACGGTTTAAGTGATTCTAATCATGTTGAATACGGACATCAAGAATTATTTTATTGCTGACATCGAACAATGTGTCATAGATAACTGTTGTACATTCGCGGAAAATAAAAATAGTTTTTAACAGTAAATAGCTTAGATTCTTTCGACAAAATGCAATACTTACTCAAATTTAATGTTATATTGTTGAGAAACTTCAATTTTTTCTCCAACGAAAGTAATTAGAGACAAAATATTGTCTCGTTAAATTCCAAAATGAAACATGTGCACATGGACAAAAAATTGCAAGCAACCAATGTGCCAAATTGTTAAAATGACAGTTCAATCCACAGACAAAGTAAAAGTCGATAGGAATGGACACCAGCGCCACAAGCGTGTCTGTGCAGTCGGGAGTCGACGCTACTACCAATATTATGGGTACAAATAAATCGACAAATTTGAAAAATACTTGCTTCTGTCGTTAGTTTTCCCCTTGGCCGCATAGATTGGTAATGGTATGTCAAACGTTGTTCAAACGGGGCTGATTGTTTTTCATCGAGGCTTTGTCTTTCTAGAAGTTTCTTTAGAGGCATCTCTACCCTCCGTAAATATACGGTGCAAGCAAGCATTTTATTGGATTTTCGAGCTAAAGAAAAAAAACATAAGGGAAAATAAAAAATGATACAATTGTGTTTTTTAATTATAATGCCCTGTCGAGCATTCTTGTTTTATAGACATTTGTCACAGCGTTCAAAATTCATCGTCTACCCTGATTTTAAACACACATTGTCCGAAAACGGCATAAACAACCTAAAAATTTATCTTCGTAATACTTCTCTCTTTTGTAAAATCTCAAAACATATGTGAGAAATAATATTATAATAATAAAACTAATACTTCAGTGTCACGTTTGCAAGTTTGCAAATAAAGTTATTTTTATATTATTTTACCGTATTTTTTGCTCTATTTGTAGTTTATTCAGAACCTGAAATAGGAATATAAGAACTCATTATAGCTTCAACTGCCACGTCGTGAGTGAAAGTACTTACTGTACCGGAACACACTATTTTTTGTTGTTGTTGTTTGTTTTTTACTTTTGGCAACATCACTAATCTATGGAACGAGTTTTTTCAAATTTTTAGTGATGGACGTAATCGAAACATTGATTTTGTTGAATGACATTTCGAATTCATTACTCGGTAAAATCTGTTTTTTTTTTTAATATTCTAAGTTGATGATGTAAATTCAAAACTGCTTATCATGTAGAAGTGCGTAAGGGCGCCCCACTGTTGAATTTGGTAGCCACATGTGCACAGCCGGGAAACACGCTAAACGCACGCCAATTATTTGAGCATAACATTTGTCGTTCAAGAGTTTCTACCATTCGTTCTTGAGTTCAACAGATCGGAAATGATTTGCAGGCCTCTGTGTTTCCTCCCTCTTCAAGTTTGCTCGATCCGAGAATTTCCTTCATCTTCAAGCCCCACTTTCGCTCTTTCCTTTTCTCAAAAAGACCCTTCAGTATTCCTAAAAATGACACGCCCTGAGGGAAATTATTTTGGACTTCTATGTAGAGTCAATGTAAAAAGTAGCCTCGGCAGGGATAAAATAGTTAAATGAGTAGTGGTGTAGACAAAGTAATTTATTTTCATTAAAATGATTCCACAGAGTGAATTTGCAATTATCGAATAAATAAATTAATTCAATCACCACGAAATCAACTGTTTAGGTAACCGTTGTTGCATTCAAATTTTTCAGATAAGACGTTTTTTATATTTTTAACGTAAATAAATAAACGGTAAAAGTAATTTACATTTGTCTGAAAAAATGTGAAAAACAATCGATAACTGTATGTATAAACATACATCGCTTGGCAAAAAATTGTTCGCTCAATGCTGGAAAAAAAGCAATAACCAATCGAATTAAAACTCGGATCACTGACCAAATTGATGGGTCCACAAACACGGAAGAAACCGCCAGGACTTTAGAAGAACCTTTGCAGATATTTCTGGAAACGAAGCACCGACTGCTCTCATGATATGTACAAAATGACGTTTTGTCCATAATATCATCTCTCTGAAAATAATATAATGAAGGCCATCAAAGCTTTTAACGAAGTGATGCATGGTGTCGCTACCGAGTCACCTCGTTAGAAGGACTCCGGGTCCTGTATAATAACACTTGCAGAATTATATTTGAATACATAAAGTACAGTGTAGACAATGTTTACGGAACTAGGACTGAATGGATTCGCTGGTCTAATGAGGTCATGATATCATAGTGGTCACCGCAGCCTTCCATCACCAGAGGCTTCGACCAAGTATATCAAGACATGCCCTGTGAAATTAAAAATGACGCCAGAAACCAAATAAAACTGGCTCAAGGCCCATTTATGAAAAAGTGCGAGCATTGTTTCGTACTATTTGGATCGCATAGTGCTTTGTGTTTTACCTTTTATCGGTCCACACTGAAACTAATTGCTGTCCCAGCCGTCCTGAAGGAATTAATTTTTTCAAACACAAAAATATCCTACTTCCGAATACTGTACAAGGTACAGTCCGCGGACTTTTTTTTGGATAATGTAACCCGCTATCTGAATACATAAAAAAAATTATGCCTTACAGATAGCTTTAAGGCAGCGTTTTAATAAATGTAATAATATTGACGTATTATTTTTTTGGCAAGCAAAGTTTCTGACGTCACTTTATCACCCAAATGCTTGTGACGTCACCACACACCGATACTAACACATAGACGAAGGGCTTGCGGCACGAAATGGCAGTGGTTTTTAAACTTTTTAAAAACGCGACCCGGTTTGTATAAAACGGAAACCTTTAAAATACATTAAACGCAGATCTTAACAAAAAACCGCTGCACTATTCTTCAATTAAGGTCGAAAGTTAACCTATCTTAAGCCATAGCATTCCGAATTTCTACCGTTTTACAACATATTTCTCTAAAACACTTAAAGTTTTTAAGTTTCTAAAAAAATATATGTTGTTTTTGACGATAATATCTATACATTTGCCACGCCGAAACGGTAATTGAATGAAATTCTTCCGATAGAAGAAAATCGTATAATTTTATATTTCGAAAATTATTATTATTGTTACATTACAAGTTATGTATATATATGAAAAAAATCATAATTAATTTTTTTCTTTAAAGCTATGACATTTCCCGCGAGATTTTGGTTCTATTTTAAAATAGTTTAAACGAGTCATGTTTTATTAAACATTTTCACAATTTTCGCTTAAATATTATCGTTTTCGCGCTCCCTCTAACATTCGTATTTACATATCTCATCTTCCTCTTCTTTTTGAGCGCTTACTAACGGGCTTTAATTAACTACGAATTTCTGTCATTTTTTAATTATTACCTATACACAAAAAAAACTTAATGATTGAGCAGCTGATTCAAAACTTTTAAGAAAGATTATAGTTTTCGGCTAAGACATTTTGCAAAACAGAACAGAAGTCTTTGAATATTTTTTAGCGCAATTTTTTTGATATTTTTTGTAGTCAACGGTCGACGGCCTCCGTGGTCCCGAGGCAAGACTCTCGACTCACAATCCGAAGGTCGCGGGTTCGAACCCGGCGTGCGCAAATAAATTTTATTTGATTAATTTGTGTTATTTCACAATTTATTCATTTAAAATAATATATAGTATATTTGCGGCACGTTCCAAAGTGGAAGATACTATCAGTATCGCCCTGGTGTAAGACCACCATTCAGAATTGAAACGTTGCTTGAAATGGCTTTAGCCGTGTTTAGTGACCAGATCTGAATAGCCAGGTACTACTTCCCCATCTTCCTCTTCCCTATCTCCATCCCCTCCCCACTACCTTCAGCCTCACAACATACCCCATTTGGGGATGCCATAGTCTCACTGGCTCCAGACGGGAGCAGTTGGGACTCTTGTGCGGTATTTCACATAAAAAAAAAAAGCCAAAAGTCCAGAAAGCAGTAAAAGGGCTTGCGGGCTGCTGGTTGCTCATTACTGAGTTAATGATAAGCGTCCAACCTGGGCAGCCCACGGTGCGTGGGCGGTAAAAGGGTCAATTTTTCGTAATTATTTTTAAGCAAACGATGAATGGATTTTTTTTATTTTAAAACTCATGATCAATATATACATATACGGGACTGTGTACAAGTTTTTGTACACGAATCTAAAGTATGGTTTGCAGTGTACACCGCTTTCAACAGGACACTTCGACGAAATTGCTGCTTGGTGGTTGACAACGAGCCATACGGTTCATCAGAAAAGTAAAATTTAAAAATTATCAGACGCATCCGCCGCCAAGACCCGGACAAACCTCAATCCATGAACCCGGGCACCCCTGCATAGTCACCAAACGTAGCGAACCACTTGGGGTGACCTATGGCAGAGGCGTTGGTTACCAAAAAATGGTTCCCGAGGCGGCGGTACCCATACTCGCCTCCGAAATTGAATCGCTTGTCATAATAAAGTAAAAAAATATTTTTGACTAATTAAATTTATGAACGTCTCGCGATCCCCACTTTGAAAACCATTTATATACAACACAGCTTGCCGAAACGTCACGCATGCAAAACGTGAACACCTATGGAAGTGTTAGTTCGACAAATCACACAATGGGATTCGGCGGTGCCCAGTTTTATATTGCCGAGAGTTCGCATGCTAGACGGCGGAATTCGAAGGAGAGTTGTATTGCGAAATTACTGATACTTGGGGTTATTTTTTTCTGATTTTTACTATGAGACGGCTTGTCTAGGGTATATTAGGTCAATGACCAGAGGCCACTTCTGAGCCTTCTGAGTGAGCGCTGGGCCCGAACTTACTCAATAACGTACATCAGGGGTCGGCAGTGTGTCAAGTGAGAAGAGCCAATTTTTCAAAGAAACAGGATAACAAATATATCAGAGAGCCATATTATAAACGGTAGGGAGGGGGGGGGGGGTCGTAATCGTACTGTGGGAAAAATGTGGTAGAACCATACTTACGATTTGCTTTGTGTTATTTACATTCTTACTGTAATATCACACATAAAATAATCGTTCGGCTGCTCCAATTCATAAGGCTGGTTGAGTAGAATTGAAATTGGTTGGGTTGAGTTGAAATTGCAATTGATGTCTGAAGAGCCGAAAATGCTTACGCAAAGAACCGCAAATTCTGACCTTCACAATTGACTTATTATTATTGTTTTTTTTTTCTATTCTACTTGTTTCTTTTATAAAAAAATTCTGTATCCAAATACTATCCTGGAATAAATCATATTCTATCTATCTTCTTCTATATACGTGAAGCAAAAATTTTGTACCCCTTTTTACGAAAATTGCGTGAACGGAGGAGTATGAAATTTTGCACACTTATAGTTTATATAGAGAAGGGGTGCAGAATGCTAATATTTTTTAAAATTATGTATAAAAAATACATTAAATTTAAATTAATTATGGTCGAATTTCGACCATTGGGCGACCACTAGTTATAATTGATAAGCAAAAAATGAAAAATAATTGAGGTTTATACTAATTATTTTTTTTATTTAGAGTTATAAAAAATACTTGCTATTATTTTTTGCTACGAAATAAAAATAATAGTTATTTCAGAAATTTCGAGAATGATTCGATTTTGCCCATCACTACTTTTGACAGCTACAAATATGTATTGACGTTCCGCCGGCGATAAATTTTAAAAAGTTCTAAGTTCCGCCTTTTGGTTCTCGCAAAAGAACCGTTTCCAATTAAACGGCAAAAAAACATCGATTAGTTCAAGCTCAGCGAAATACACTGCTATGGTGCATGGAAATTAAGTTTTAATTCATAAAATAATAATATTATCGATTTAAAATGAACTGTGATATATTTCTTGAGCTCAACAATGTCATCGCTCATCTTGCTTGCTGGACCGACCCGGAAACTCATTCCAAGTCCCACAAAGAGATTATATTGTTTATTCCTGGAAATCCAGGACTAATTGGATTTTACACCAAATACTTAGAACATCTCCACAAAGCCACGAACCTTCCAGTTTGGATTATAGGTAAAGATTTTCATTGTTTCATTGCATTCCTGTAAATATAGTACTGAATTTTGCACAAATGTCAGATAGGTAAGACCAATATGAATGTTTTATCAAACTTAGATAAAAGCAATTAAACTTTAACCTATCTTATCAGGTTTGTACTAATCTTTTTATTAAATTATTATTGGTGTGTTTATCTTACATATATTTTGATTGTTTCTAATTTATTGCCAATATACATAAATGATAAATGAGTCAGATACAAGATATCAATTTTCACTGATTCGGAGAAAACCACAAAAAAACTGTCACATCTCTAGCGTAAATAAATAATTGCATTTTAATTTTTTATATAATGAATTGGAGTAATATAAATTCGAAAAGTGTTAATTTTTCAATGTATGTCCAGCAATATTTACGTAATTTGGATAAATAAAATGGATATAGCGGATTTTGATACTCACTTTGTGATTTACTCACGATATATTGAGGCTTTTGAAACTCAACGGACCCAACACGCGAGTTTCTAAATCCGCCATCTTGGCAAAATAACTCCTCGTGATTGGTTGAATTCCGATATAGCGGGTTTTGATAGTGACTTCTTGAATGATATAGCGGGTTTTCTTTCTCGCTTGCAGTTTTAACATGGTTTTTGGTCGTGATAAGGGAGGTTTTGAAACTCAATTCTAGGTTCATCTTGTTCCTCGCCAAAATGTGAACAAGATGTCATACATTTGGCAAAAATCGGATATAGCAGGTATTGAAATTATAGGACTCAAATAATTATACAATAAATGTTTTAAATACATATGAACGCTGCAATTTTATGGCCAATATTAGGAAAGAATTTCCTCTTTTTTAATTAACACACAGGAATCCAAACTGTCAAAAGCCAGTGAACCATGGAACTCCCAAATGTGGTTAGGATAAGGAAGTGGGGAGTAGAAGGAGGTGGGAAAGTGGAAAGTACCTAGCTAGTCAGATCTGATCACCAAACACGACCAAGCCATTTTTTTTTTTTACATGAGCTCCACACATGAGGCCCTGGGAGAACAAAATAAAAATGACCTACAGTACAATCGAGGGATTCCCCGTAAAACATAAACGAAAAGGGTTGCCAACGTGGAAGATTTTAATTCCCTAGTTTTTTAATTAAATAAAAAAAAACATGCCACGTAACGCTTTGTTCGAACCCTCCTCCCGCCTCGGTAACGCACAGTAACGTTTTACAAGACCCCCCTCCCCCCCAAATTGCATTACGTAATACTTGAAAGGCCCCTATATCTGGTATTATTTATTTACCATTTACAACATATACTTACCATTTTAGAACATACCTAAACTTGCAGATAGAACCGTATGCAACCAGCTAGCATAATTCACTGCGTAAGGTTCTAACTATGTTTCCTTAATTAAAAATTAAAATACTTCATGCAAGATTGAAACTCAAAATCAGAAATTATTAAATAGACTATGAGAAGTTGTCTTTGCAAACTTGGACACCTCAGAACATGGTAAGGCGAAGTTAGAACCCTATCCAACTAAAGTGACGAACTACACTGTACTCCGAAAAACAATCAACTGTCAGATACAAACAAAATGGCAATTGAAAAAGGTTCGTAGTGATGTTAGGACCTTGTAAAATAAAGTTAGAACTTCGTCATACAAATTTCTAAGAAAATACATCACCGAAAGCTCTGAAAATTATTTCAGTTGCAGAAATGAGCAAAAGAAATGGTTTTGCATTCAAAGATCATTTTTGAAAAAAATATCAGTTTAAAGCCTTGTCCAACTGAGGTGAGGATATGGAGATGATATATTAATCAATGCAACGTTTTCCTGTTGGACTCTAATTTGAATCAACTGTCTTTCTTAATTTTTCATTCTTGACCGTCTGACCCAAATCTGAACAATTTCTTAGCCCGTGATATCTGCAAATATCACTTTTGAACCTTTTGAACTTGTTGGGTCCTACCGCTCTGCAACTTTTCAATTAACACAAATTTTTTTCTATATTTTTGTAGGACACGGTGGTCATGAGGAACCCAACAATGAAGACATCACCGATGAACACGGAGTTGGTTCAGTCCGAGGACGGGAGCGCGAATTCGCCCTGTGCGGACAACTGCAGCAAAAGATTGACTTCCTCACCGACATGATAGACCAGCCGACCAAGATCCACCTCGTGGGCCACTCCATCGGCGGCTGGATGGCCATGGAACTACTCAAACACCCGGAGATCAGCAAGAAGATTGTCTCAGTTTCACTGTTGTACCCGACCCTCGAATTCATAGCCGACACGCCAAACGGCTTCTGGCTGAACAAAATCTTACGAAGGGTCACGCCGATTTTATATATTTTACTATACATCTTTAGTTATTTACCGCAAGTTATTCGTTCTTGCCTAATAACCGCATTTTTCTTTTTAAACGGTATACCGTCCGAGCATTTAAACACGGTTTTAAAATACCTTCGTCCGACGGTAATCGAAAAAGTCTTACATCTTGCTTTCAATGAGATGGATCTAGTGCGAAATCTAGATTTTGAAAACTTAAATGATAATAAAAACAAAATTAATATAATATACACGGAGAAGGATGGGTGGGCTCCAGGATATAGGTTCAAAAATTTACAAGATTTGATTCCTGATCTGCGTATGGAAGAGGTTCCTTACCCACACGCATTTGTTTTGAACAATGCAATTGAAGTTGCTGTGATTACAGAGAGATTTATTTTAATGAAGAAAGAGAATTAATGCAGTTATTTTTAGGTGAATTAAACAATTGAATGGGTCGTTTTCATTGGGGCACTCGTTTGGTCATGATTTTTGGTGTCTTGTCGTCTGAAATTTTTTCCGTGTGACCAGACCATCGCAATATTTGGGACCTGTAAACTCTACAATGGAATCAAGCTTTATTTTAAATTTAGAGTCTTTAATTTTATTAGAACAAGTCTCTTTTTATAACTTTTGAAGGTTATTCCCATCAATGTAATGTATTGTTGAAGAAGAAGATAACACTAAAAACCTAAAGAAAAATAAAGAAATAACAGTCGCAACTGGGACTCGAAACCAGAACCTCTCGGCATACTGGGACGAATGCCTCTAACGATTCGGCTACTGCCGCCTTCTATCAAATCGACGTATTTATCAATCTCATATTTCAAATTTTAGAATCAACAATATCATCTTCGACTAAGTTTTTTCCATATGAGGGAGCGGAGACGGAGGGAGAGAAATGAAAGGCATCCGTGTTGGTTGCGAGTCCAGTCGTTTATTGAAGAATGATGAGCTACGTAGCTGAGGTCGGTCGGTGTAACATGAGATGATGAAGTGCCGTAGAATGAAGCGTTGGGGGTGCTCGGTCATGATGGGTGAAGCAGGTCGGAGATGCTGTGGTGGAGCAGGCCACGGGCCTGCAGGTCACCAGAGTGTTGCGCGACGCTCGTTGCGGAGAAGACCTGATCTTCCAGGCCGTTGCTCGACGCGCGTTGCGGAGGTGAAACGGCGGTGACTCGGTGAGTGGAGCCACCGGCAGATAGTCCTGGTGATGTCCACGTAGGAAGCTGCCCTGGAGTGATGAACGGCGGTGACTCGGTGAGTGGAGTCACCAGCGTGATGCTTGACACCGTGGCGGTGTAGGATGACCTCGTCTCCCAGGCCGCTGCTCGACGCGCGTTGCGGAGGCTCACTAGAACTGAACTGAACTGAACTAGTTTGTAGTTTAGCGGGCCGCTTTATATAAGAGCGAGCGGCCGAGTAGCTTTCCACTCGCTGGCAATACGTGCGCTGGAAGGTGCTAGAATGTACTCGTCACTGCAGTCGTGAATGCACGCTTGAGTCTGGACCTTTCGCGAAGTTGGTGCATATTATTATTCGTCGGGCAGCCGGGCTCACGAGTACTTTGTCTGCCGATACGTGCATACGTAGGTGCCTGTGCGTAGTGTGAATTTGCAAGTACTTTGCGGCGGTAGTTCTTTCTCGCGAATTCTAGAGTGGCGAAAAATAGTTGTATCAACGCCAGTGGCGGCTAGTTAATAAGAGCTCCCGAGCGCCGCACAACCCACAAAAATTGAAACGAAGCGCGGTTCGATTATAAATTATAATATTTTCTCAAGATCTCGTACAGTAGGCAAGTAGGTACCTATCATGCATGCCTTCTTTCAGAGCGAAGAGCGACGAGCGGCGAGACTGCGCCTATATTCATAGCAGTTCGTTTTCGGTTGCGTTCCAGAATTTTGCTACTTTTGTGTGCAAATCCCGTGAACAGTCAAAAGCGTCGGTACATACGATCACATACGATTCTTCCCAAATTTTACAAAAGCGCGAACGCCGTTCGATGTTTTACCCCCACATCGAAAGGAGCGGTTCACACAGCGGCGTGTTAAACGAGGACACTTACGTGTAATGTTTTTGTCGACATTTTGTCTTCAATTTAACAGCAGAGTTACTATTTTTAACGAACGTTCCGCGCTTTCTTTACTTCAAGTCAAAAGTCAAAACATGTCACTATGGAATGAGTAATTAGACTGATTAGCTGATTAGTTGTGTTGTCGGTCATTGTGTGTCGTATTCGGAACATTTCTTGCCCTGCGAAAGTTTTGAATTTTAAATGCAGGTTATATCAACCGATGTTTATTTTTGAGTTTGTTCATTGTATACATTTAAAATTAGTTTGAATGCGGAATATATTGAACGATCGAGTTTTGAGAACAATTAAAACTGATGGTACGAATAGCGAATCCCCAATTGAGTGCATGGAGACGATTTTATAATCCGACAATGACAGCAATACAAGCTGCTATGACTTTACGCTACCTCTATGATGAAACATTTATATATTGGTTGATTTTTTTTTCAAAAAATTATGCCATATTGTGATATTTTATTCAGACAATTGCAGTTAAAAGGCTCAGATCCCGTTGTAATCCGAAATAACCTCAGTGAGTTTGAAAAATCTGTTCAATGTACGCAATTCCACAAATGATTTTCCTGAGCCACCTACTAAATGAATAAAAACCACGAAATCATTTATTTGCAAAGAGGTTTTGCGATACAATTCTGTCTGAAATGAAACAACGCTTCGAATTCAATAATCATCTTTCTGCAGCAACATTACGCGATTGCGAAAAATTCTGCGAGTACTGGTCAAATTTCAAAGAACATGATTTTAGTGTGACGATAAAAACATATGACTTTCTTTTTAAAGTTCAATTAAAAGGTGAGCTCCGTGCAATTTACGCCCGCGACGACTTTTCAAATGCCGAAGGCGCTTAGTCAATTTTATTTTTTTTTACTAATGTTTGTTTATTAGAAGACTTTTCCGTGAATTAGAAGTTACTTAAACTTGTGTGCACCATTCCAATTCCAGTTGAAAGCGAAAGATGTTTTTCAACGTTAAAACGAATAAAATCCTTTTTAAGAAACACGATGAGTCAGAATAGACTGAACGCTCTATCAATGATTTTTTTTTACATGAGCTCCACATAGTAGGCCCTGAGGAAAATATTTCCATCAGGGCCTATGTCATCTTTGGGGATGCTGTGTGGAGGGTTTAGTGTTGAGCATCGAAAAAAAATTAATTCAGTCGATGCCTGATTTTAACAAGAGAGGCATAGAGATCTTCGCTAAACCAAAGTAACGGAGAATAGAACTTATTTATAAGTAGGTATGTACCTTTACTAAATTTGTTGTCTAACTTAATGACTGGTGAACCCCCAAATATTTTGACCACCGGCCGCCACTGATCAACGCCACACATATTATAGGCAATTACCTTTTTCATTGGAAACAATCGTTCTAAGAACTGGTTTGGAACCTAGATAGCATCTCAGATAAATATATCTGATTTTATTTTTATATGGAACACATATTAACCTTTTTGTAAAAGTCTAAATGAATATTCAATTTTATTAGAGCAACTCTCTTTGTATAACTTTTGGAGGCTATTCCCATCAATGTAATATATCATTGAAGATAATATTAATAATCTAAACAATAAAATGAAAGAGAACAAGACACTGAAAAATAAAAAATAAGCCTCTCGTCTTACCGGGATGAACCTTCTATCTACGAATTGGTAGAGGCGTTCGTCCCGTCTAGACGAGAGTATCTGGGTTAGAGTTCCAATTGCGGGCGTTATCTTTTTATTTTTCTGTGTCTTGTTTTCTTTCGTATATTCATTTTCATTTATCTATTTATTTATTACTTTATCTTTTAACTATTTATTTGTTAGAATGTTAGATTCTTTAGTTTACAGTTCATTTTAATCTTGTATGATCCATTTTCTAGTATTAAGTATTAAAAAAATGTGCTTAAAACGGCTTCTAATTGTTTGGAGCCAGTGGGATTGAGATATGTTGTGAGATGATGAGTGTGGATTGGGATGGGAAAAAATGGGCAAGAGCAAGATGGTGTTGCAGGTGCCTGGCTATTCAGATCTAGTCACAACATGGCTAAAGCCCTATCAAATTTTCGATCCTGTATGGTGGTCTTTCGCAGAGTATCTACCACCCTTTTACCATATTCTTTTTCTAACTATCTATTAATACTCTTCTAAAATAATACTTCTGTTGAGATACCACAAAACTACATCTATTGAAGGATCTTGAAATTACGTAACTAACCTATACATCACACTATAGTATCGGATGCATCATGAAATTGCAGAGAAAGATTTCTGTGCATGCCCAAAACTGGTATTTTAACATTTTTACCTTTACAACGCTAGCCCTTTTAGCGCAATCCAACCTGTGAAGCGACAAGTCTTTTTGACACAAGTTATGTGTTTTAATGAAACTTGATTGATCGTAAATGCAACAACTAAACGTGATTTCCACCGATGGACCAAATATGCGACAGTCACTTAGATAAGCTAATAATATTTGACATTTAAGCCTCGATGACATTGAGCGAGTTTACAAGCTACTATCTGGGAAATTCACTATCTTATGTTAGTTAACTCGCTCAGTGCCATTGTATTGCTTGCTAACTAGCAGATTGTGGACAATCTACGAAAAAAGTTGAAAGGTGGTCAACTTTACTCGCTACTCGCTCAAGATGGCGGCCTACCAACAGCTGATTTCGTAACTGTCAGAATTGTAGTGGCGCTAGCTGCAAGCTCAAGTTTTTTTTCAAAATGTTGACCGAATTGATTCACGCGAGAGTCGTTATTTTAGCTGCTACTGAGCGAGTAGACAGTTTTGTGTGTCATGACAATCTCACTTGCCGATTCACCCGCTTTTAAACTTACCGGCTAGTAGCTTGCTTGTAAACTCGCTCAACGTAATCGAGGCTTTACATCTAAGTTTTTTAGCACTTGCAAAACTAAGATTAGCTGTCAGGTTGTTTTCGGACTTAGCTAACATGGCAACCTTAGAATTACAGCAACTAATTAATGTCTTTTTCAGTTGACTGACAACGACTGCCATTTTTTAATCATTAATCCAATACTTCCAAGTATTCCAAATCATACTATATTTTATTTATTTATTTTCTTACTGATTTAAGTAAAATGTAATTCCATGTTATTTATTGAAGTATCTTTTTAATGTACATTAACCCCTCAGGCTTGTTCGCTTTTTGGAACAACTCATATAGGTCTCATAGAAATCATTTTATCTCCCTTACAAATAGAAACATGATCTAAATATTGTTAGAAAGAGAAAACTAAAAGTTAACAACAAAATAATTAAAATGTTCATCTTTGTGAAAACAAAGTTTCCAACCGAATTTGATAAAAAATTATAAAACTTTGGGAATTTTTTATTAATTATTTTTATATGAAATGACAAAAAAGTGAGTTTACGATAATGTTTATAATACATTTGCCTAATAAAATATGTAGTTAAAAAAATAATTTTTTCATTATCACTAATTTTAGTTGAAAAAATGTAAGGCAAGCTATTATTTAAATTTTTTTATGTTTGCATTCAAAATTTTAATATTTAAAAAATTATGTCAATTTAAAATTATGAAATTTGAAAGCATGTTTTATAACCTTTCAAAAACAATTTTTAGTTTTCGAATATGTTCAATATTATTCCATTTATTTGGATTTTATTGCAAAGCGGAAATATTTTGGTCTTCTGACAAAATAGGCCTGAGGGGTTAATACGTTTTGTGTGTGTATAAATGTGTAATTATCTTTTAGAAATGTAAACAGGAACATTCATATTTTATTCATCAATAAATTGTTATTATTTATTTAAACTGTTATAAGGTACAGTACTCTCTCAGTAATCTGCTGCTTAATTTAAAAAAATATATATTTTAAAAGAAAGACAAACATTCCCGAGTTATGAATAACCCAACAATGTTTGAAAATCTCCTACTACCACCACAGAAAACCGAAAATATTGCTTGTGTTGTGATGGAGGACTTGGCCAGCCGAGAAATCGAACACGGGACGCCCGGGTGGGACCCAAACGCGATACCCACTCTACCACTGACCAGTCAATTATTTGACGATTACTATAATCTGCTGTTATTTTTACTGGTGACCGGACAACTCGAAATGAAACCAACTCAGAAAAGTCATTTAGAGTGATTAAAAAAATATATATAAAAAATTGGTTAAATAGGTTACGTTAGGTTAGGGTTATCGGCTAATTTAAAATGATTTTTTTCATAGCTTTTAATGACTTTTATTTTTTTATTTTTATTTTTTATTTATTCATACACGCCTTGAGGGCTTTTACAGAATCACATTATTAAAGTTACACATGTTATTCAGGAGTATAATTGTAAGCAAGTATATAACATTATAAACAGTAATTTAAGGATACAAACAGGTATAATATGAACATAGGTATGTAGTTTCGTTATCGTTAAAATTGTACAAAGGAGTTAAAAAGTTACATAGTGTAATAATGGTAAAACAGAAGAGTGTTTAAGATACTTTAAAAGTAGTTATTGAGGAACGTGTAGGTATTTACTATGTTGATTTTATTATTAACTTGATCATGAATAAATTGTTCGAAAGCAAGTTTTTCAAGAATTCAGCAAAATTAACGCAGCGATAAATAGTACCTACACATAGAAAAAAATAAATAAAAAATACATGAGTTGTAATATCTTGAAAAGTTATACAGATGAGTTCAACAAGTGTATAGTGTGATAGTAAAAAATAGTACAAATTATGGTACAAAAAGTACAAGATAATATTAATACAAAAGAGAGAGAGGATAAAAAGGTAAGTACTTAGGTAATCTTTGCATACATAAGTATTAAATTTTGTTTTTATTGTGAACATGAAGAGACCATCGATTTTAATTTAATCAATATATTATTATTGCTAGGGCATCAAGATTTAAATAGAAATATAAGTAAAATGTGAGTTAGTAATACGAGAGGATTGTTGTTAAATGTGTTCTTATTTAGCTACCTTTATTATTCACATATTTCATGTTTTGCGATAATTAATAATTTGATAAAGGTGCAATTGATTGATTGATATTTATGGCTTTATTTTAAATATTCTAATATACTGAGTTTGAATTTAGACACAGATTGGTGACGATAAATGTCGATTGAGTTGTATTTATTTCCGAGTAAATGGAGTCTTTGGATAGGAGAGTTTATAAAATAATTATTACCGGAATTGGTAACAGAATACAATGCATTCGACCGAGTTTCGCGAGTAGGTACTCGCAAATTAATAAAATTTGTCAAATCGAGGGCGTCCAGTCTGCCATTCGCTATTTTGAAGAGACAAACTAAATCACTTTTTATGCGCCTTGATGTCAAATCGGTTATGTTAAGTAACTCCATTAGGTATATATAATTAAGTTCTTCAATCGGTATACCCAGTTTGTAGTTAATAAATCTTAAAAACTTATGCTGAACTCTTTCAATTTTTTGTTGGTGGGTTTTGTATAATGGAGCCCAGATAGTAGAATTATATTCTAAGTTGCTTCTCACCAACCCAGTGTACAATAATTTAAAGGAATTAATTGATTGAAATTCTTTAACTGTTCTCAGAATAAACCCCAGACATTTCATGGCCTTATTGGTTATTTCATTTATATGAGGAACAAAAGTTAATTTATTGTCAAACATAATACCGAGATCTTTAATTTGTTCTACTCTTTTAAGAAAAATGTTGTTGATGCTATAATTAAATTTAATGGGATTTTTTATTCGGGCAAAAGTAATTGTTTGACATTTTTCAATATTGAGAAACAGTTCATTTAGGGTGCACCACTCTTGTAGCCTCACAAGATTTGATTGTAATATACAACAGTCATTCGGATTAGTTATTGTTTTGTAAATTTTAAGGTCATCTGCAAATAATAGAATCATAACTCCATCGAATATGGTGGTTATGTCGTTGATAAATAATGAAAACAACACTGGACCCAGATGTGACCCCTGTGGAACACCGGTGTATACTTCAAACTGGTGAGAAAAGTGCGAATTGAGTTTAACTGATATTTTTCTTTTACGTAAATAACTTTCAAACCATCTCAAAATATGCCCCGTTATTCCAATTTCAATATGCCCCGTTATTCCATTTTCAAGGGGGTGTTGAGTTGACTTTATTCTCAGTTGGCATGGAACCATTTTTACAACATAGTTGAAAGCACAAAATCAAGCTCCATAATTTGCCAGCATTTGTACGTCAAATTCAGTAGTTCGCCACGTGGCTAGAATCAAGCGCCAACCCAGACAGGTTGGGTTATCTTAGTCACTGTACTGCCATCTAGATTGCTAGAGCTGGCCGTTTTAACATAGTTGTTTTAAGAAATTTGATTTAGTCCTCTGGGTATCTAGCAACAGTTGCATGTGTTTCTGTTCATTTTGTTCTGCCACGTTTCTTGTTTGAACAAGTTTACAAAATGGAGTCTTCTCGTCGCTTCTTCTCAAGCGTAACCACGACACCTTACAATGTTAGGGATTATCGCTCTTTTTCCTACCCATAACCTTTGGCATAAAAACTGTATGTCACAAAATTCATTTCAGTGACAGATTTCAAACCAGTGACAACTGTTTAAGATCATTTCTATTATTTGAATAGCTTCGGTTTAATTTAACTACTTTTTGGTTTAACTTCGAGTTTTGTGACAAGTGTTTAATTGAAAACTGGCTGAAAGCTGAATGTACTGAGCGCTCTGAATCAGACTAGAAAGGTGACTCTTCCATCCTCCTGCTGATGCTTAATCTGAGTCTCATTATTTTGCACCACCAATGACCTGCAAATCCTAGTTATCTATCTATATATATATATATATAAAAATGAAAATATATTTGTTTCTGTCTATGTATGCATGTATGCTATGCGTTGCTAAACCATTCATCTGATTGCGATGAAACTTTGAAGATTTGATGTGCGCATGCCTGCGATTCTTCTTATACACAATAGTGAGTTCTGACATCATGAAATTATGCATTGCTAACAGTTCATCCGATTGCGATGAAACTTTGGGGATTTGATGTGGATGATTTGTAGTATCAAAATACCTTCTTTCCGTCCTCGCGAAGGTTTCTGGATTATTACAACCACATGACGATACATCTGAAAAGTTTTTTTTAATCATTACAAAAACTCAATGAAAACTTTCAATTTTCGAAAATGTTTAAATTAATGAATTTATTCTCACCTATGGTAACTAACCAAAATCGAATACTTTGAAGCTTATCAAAATTTATATTTATTTTAAATGGGTACCAAATTTGATAGAAAATTTAAAAAAAAAAATTACATGTCTGAATGTACCGGGACTGAATATATTGAAAGCGGCAGAGGGGAGGGGATTGCGGGAGGGGGGTCGTTGGGAGAGGGGAGAGGGAAGGCGAGAAAGCGGAGTGGGAACGCGTGAGGGGGAGGGGATGCGGGAGAGGAAGGGGAACGGGACGAATGGGAAAGGACACTCAGGGAGAAACAATTTCGTTCTTAAGTGGCATAGCAACGCATGCTGGGAACTCGCTAGTCTCTGATAAATATGCAATTATTCTAATTTTTAGCATAATTTGTATGTATGCACCGTATTCTGCCGCTCTCACTAATTGGGCCCAGATTAGAGAGAGAGTACTTTATATTGTATTAAAATATATTCACAATATATTTATTAACTTAATTATATTTTTATTAAATAATGTTTTTACAGAATTATTAAAATTTTATCTTCCATCTTCCTTATTAAATATTATTAATTTTGTTGTTTATTTTTATAGTAAGTAAGTATCAATTACAGCTTGGCATACTTATCTCTGCAGGTGACCAAAGTTCAGGTCACCAAAAGCCATTTGAAGCAAAGTTTGGATTTTGAACGGTGGTCTTACACCAGGGCGATACTCAGAGCTACTCTGGAACACCAGAACAAGCCACAAATATAATATAATATTTTAAATTAATTATATTATGTGATCTCTGTTTATTGACCGCTGTGGCATTTAACTGCTTGTTAGTTATTACTTATTAGTTATTACGAATCGGATATACAGCTTTTAGGATGTGTTTTTGACAGTTTTGTTTGAATAATATGGAAACATTGATGTTTAATTATTATTCAATCCTTCGATTACCTATTTAATTTATAATTTCGTCATCTTTATTGAGAAAATACTACTACTGGCATGAGAAGACATTTCTCGACCGTGTAATTGACGATTTTGTGAAAAAAGAGCATCAAATTGGTAAATGAATGCTCAGGCACGTTAAGGATTTTTTTATTTATTTTTCAATGACACTAAGAAATTTTGGTTGTGTAATAATTGATGTTTCGGAGCACTAAGGATATATGGAGCTAATTATACGCTTTTTGTCAGGAATTGCATCTTGTTCGTGATGGTAATTTAAAGATTTGTATTTTTTATAGTAGGTAGATATACCTATATACTTATTGATATCCAGCGTCCCTTCATTGATAACCGACTGCCACTGGTGGGTAGAGTTCTGACCACAGCATCAGAAGCTTCTGTGATGCTTCATCAGTGTCGCCACGTCCAATGCTATCATTAATCATTACATCAAACTCCAATCATTACATCAAACTCCTGTGAAAGTTTTTCAATTTCTCTTCAATTTATTATTTTTGTTTGTTTTCTATTCTTTTGCACTTAAATCAAACGGTAATGGATGTTGGATGAACTCATCATCTTTCTTGGTAAACACTTCAAATAAAAAATAATTAAGGCTCTATCGCTAATTTGCATTGAAGCCAAATTACTGATGGCGCTTCAGTATCGTTGTGTTAGAATATGCTCTCATACATTTGCATATTGCATAATACTGTCGCTCTATCGCGGTGACACTTACGCAGTATCGCCGTGGTAGGAACCCTACTATTAACGGGGAGTAGAAGGAGATGGGAAAGAAGAAGGCTGAGAACTACCTACCTATCCGGTATAAGTACCAAACAGACCAGACGGATATATACGATCCATGATGAATGATACAAAAGCACAAATAAAATGTAATAAAAAAACGTACTGTTTAAAAAGTTCAACATAATTAATTTATTTATAAAATAGACAATTCTTATTTTATTTAATAAATAGTCAATATCCTTCCACATAAGTTTGATGACTGGTAAACATCAGGGTAACATTTCTTTCCTTTTAGATAAATTTTAGAATGAATATTTTTGCTAACATCAAATTTTATTTATTAAAAAAAAATATTTTTGACAATAATAATGTAAAATCATCTTTCTTTATTATCTTTTGGCACTTATAATAATTGATAATCGATCGAAAGCGATGGATTGATTTTCACTTCAAAGCGATAGTTTGATTTTACGCGCCAAAGTGATGTATTGATTTCAAGCGATATATTGACTTTTTAATCCAAAAGGATTGTTTAATTTTCACTCCAAGCGATAAGTTGATTTCATTTCAAAGCGATAGATTGATTTTTCATTTTAAAGCAATAGATTGATGTTTTATACAGAATTAGTCATAATAATGAAATCATTTACAACATAATATTTACCAGTCATTTATATAATAAATTAAGTACAAATTTGTTTTGGGTGCGTTCTCACGCCAGAGTGTTGCCTACGTGATAACAATGCACGCTATCACGCAGATAATTTCTTTAATACTTCAATGACAGTTGGTTCGTTGCGTTCCTTCCAATCGAGGTTCAGTGAGAGGGACTCCAGGGTTTGCTTCACCGCCAAACTGGATTTTTGCAGAATGTCCTTGTTGTCTTTGGTCCAACGTACAAGCTAGAAAAAAAAAATAAGGTTTAGTCCAGTGATTTCCAAAATAAGATCCAGGGTTCGAAATTGTTATGAGATTTATATTAATATCATAATGCCAGGTAAATGTTTGTAAAAAAGTTATTTATTTTCTGGAGGGAAATGAATAATTCAGTTTAAAAAATGATGATTTTTTTTTCTAGAGTAGTAATAAGAAGGGGATTGGTTGGGTATTGCAGGTAAATAAAATATAAAGGAGGTCTTACCTGTTCCTGCCCGTGACGAGTGGTAATCTGCGATGCTATGGTGTTCACATAACGCCCCAAAATGTCCAAATGATCCTTGTGGCTGTAATAATTAATTCACAGGTTTAGGAGATGCACCACAACATATTTTATTAGCATGAATTTGGTAGCCATTTCTGGTCTAGAGCTTCAAAATACCAGAAAAAAAACCCTCAACTCTGTGCAGAAACAGGCGGTCTGTTTGATAGATTCTCCTATGTACGGATTGTAATCTTTTAAGCGCTGGCATCAGGTGAGAATGCTGTCTTTGTTCTTCTGGTATTTCAAAGGAAGATGGCCCGAGGAATTAGCTTCTTTGATTCTTTCGGCACCGGTGCACAGTCAGGAAACACCAAATAAGCACCCAATATTTGTATACAGTTCACATTAAATTTGTCACATGAGAGTGAGTCGTTTCTATGACTTGTTCTTGAGTTCAGTAGCTCGGCTGTGGAACGAATTGTTAATGAAAAAAAAAACTTCTGATTTATTTCAATCTTCAGTCAATTTCTCCGTAAACCATTAAAATTTACTCTGAAAACACAATTAGAACCTCATATATTAATGACACAATAATAAGAAAGTTGTTTTTTTTTTTTATATTTGAAAGAACCTGATGTTGATAGATTTTGAACACTTAGGCAAAAAAGGACAACTGTCATACTAATTTGGTTGTCAGCTCAGAACAATTTGATATTTCTACCATCGATTTTTAATGTGTACCTTCTGAACGTCAGTAAAAACAAAATGGTGCTGATTTTCAGTTTGATGACAATGCTAAATTGAATGTTTTTTATTGGTAATGTTGTAAATACTCACTATTCAACGATGTCATTAATCCTAGAGAACAAGAAGTCTCTGGCCACAAAGTAACCCACACTGCCGTAGCCCACAGTGTAGAAGGCCGAGTGGGAATCCTGCTTCCTGATCTCCCCATCTTTGTTAATGGACTCTTCCAGGAATCTAAACACAAAATTAAACATTGGATTGATCAAACAAAGTTCCGATCAAAAGAAATTTGATGATCCGAGATGGGATTAATCTAATTATATATATCAACTGTCCCGAAGAACATCCCTGATTAACCCAATCCCTGCAAAGTCTATATTATTTATTTATTACACGCCCTAATGAGTTTTTCATTCTAGTTTATAAGTTGAGGATCACAGTTATTTTAAATACTTTAATTTTAAAACAACAAAGAAAATATTGAACAATGAAAAATGTAACAACAAAGCATTCAATAAAATAAAAATTAATAAGAAGTCTCACATAAATAGATATTCAATATAAACAAAATTGCAGAAAATTACACTTGTCTGTTAATAACAATATTTTTAAGTTGAAATATATCTCCAAGATCAAAAATATTTATTTCTGAGACTATGAAATTTGGGGAATAAATATGAAAAGACAGTGTCCTGGGGTGTTAATATAAAAAATATTATTATTAGATAAACTATAAGTCTGAATAAAATGTTGTTTTATTGGGGTAATTTTGCATCTTGCGCCATTTAAACGAAGAGTTGAGATATCGTGAGATGAATTTGAAAGCATATACATATTATTGCAGTGAAGAATTATTATTGACCATCACATACAGATGCTCATGGCAGCCTGCGGGAAGAACTGGGGCGACAAATCAATCATTTCAAAGGGGTACATTGAAACACGTGATTTTATTGTTTGCTGGTGAAGTCATTTAGTAACACTGATTAGGTACTCACTTGGCCAGCAGCCAAACTTCTTTGGTGCAGCCCAGGGCACTGAGCAGGGTGGTCTTCTCACTGGCCACATTGGCACGGATGTATCTCTGCCATATGAAGTTCCACTCGTCCTTTCCTCCCCTGGAGACTCCCTTGCAGTACACTATGTTGCGGAAGTCATTGGGAATCCTGCAATATAATCATAATAAACATCCATGTATGTTAGGCTAACTTTAAATCTTTCAAAAGAAAACAGAAAAATACTGTCCTGTCCCAGCTCCACGAACAGCCTCGACTGCGCAGGACAGGACAACGGAACAATACAACAATTCAATCTATAGTTTAATTGCAGAACTCTGCGAAAATGGACACACGATGAAAAATATTGGGTTTTTTGAACCGGGATGTATTACAATTGTTGGATGACAAACTAAATAATAAAAAGAAAAAAAACTGTGGATTAGGAATTGGAAGGGTGCATACCAAAAGATAAGTCTCCCCCTCTCCGACGAAAACAGGAGAGGGGGTTATTGTAATTACGGAGCTGCCTAGACCAGTGGATGACAGATATCAAGTTGACAGATTTCAGTACAAAAAATGTGCATTCTGTTGCCGCTCCCTAATTCAACTGACCCCCTCCTACCACAGGAAGAAATATTTGATAGCGTTGTGTGAAAGTACGAAAGATAAGCGCTCGCGGTTCAACAGATATCTGCTCGCAGATTTATAGCTGTGTGTGAACGAGCTTTAAACGTGCATGAGAATGTTATCAGAGCCCTGCAAATTGCTACCAAGCATGGTTTTGCCAAAAATTAAATGCGAAAACACAGTAAACCCAACATTTGCATCGCAGAAACCATTGCCTCCACTGCGTTTTCCCTGTCCTGCCTTGTCCCTATAACATGGGCAATCAATGCGCCATAAACAATTTTTCCATTTATGTGAAATTTTTAAGCCGAAGTACGAGATCCGAGCACCGAGAGGCGTGACACGTACTCATGGGGCGACTGGCTAACGTCCTACTGTCTTGTTCGTGCACTTTTACATGCGGATAATTGAAAAAGCATACTTATAAATTGGTTTTGATAAAATCTTTGTTAGATCTATCTTGAATGATGATCCAACACTTGTCTGATTTAGATTTAGTTTTGTCTAATGGCCAGTGGAAGTGCTTTGTATAGCTTTTGTTGCAAAGTATCTAAAATTTCTTTGGCCAAAAGTTGTTTTAGCAAACGGGATAAGTAAGAGACTATGCCCTTTCGTTCTAGTATCTCAAGCAGTTTAGAAATTTTCAATATGAGCACACAATATAAGTATCGGATACCTAAAAGAAGGCCCTCATTAGGGTGAAGTTGGCCTTTATGAAAGCCAATCAATAGAAGAAGGAACCAGAAGTGAAAAAGGCAGTATAAATGTGGACTTACGGGTTATCAAAATCAGGTTCTTCCTTCACAAACCATTGCTGGAAGTAGTCCAAAGCATTCTGTTCGCAGTTTTCCACATTCATCTTGCAAGCCCAGGAGCTGATGAGGACCTAGAATAAAAATAAAAATAAAATTATGCTATCTTGAGATCTGATAAGTTTTTAGATTTTCACGGCCAAAAGTATTTTCGTTATTTGTTTTTGGGGTGTTATGCCGTATTGCGCTACCTCCTTCTTTAGCCAATAAAACTAAAGAAGGAGGTAGCGCAACACGGCATAACACCCCAAAAACAAATAACAAAAATCTTGAGATCTCTTTACAAAAATACAATAAAACCCCACATGATGTAGTTACCGCATATTTTGTTCTTTTGCTTTCTTTCACTTTTTTATTTTTAATGTGAATACCGCACAAGAGTCCCAACTGCTCCCGTCTGGAGCCAGTATATAGACTACGACATCCCAAATTGGGGTACGTTTTGAGGCTGATGGTAGTGGGGAGGGGAAGGAAATGGGGAAGAGGAAAGTGGGAAAGTACCTGGCTTTTCAGATCTGGTCACCAAATTTGGCTAAATCTATTTCAACCAACTTTTCAATTCTGAATGGAGGTTACACCAGGGATATTCTGATAATATACTCCACTCTGGAACATGACGCAAATATACCTTATATTATTTTAAATGAATAAATACAATAATTATTAAAAAATAGGTTAGGTTATGTTAAGCCAATAAATAAATAAATTAAAATCCATACCTGATGCTTGACAGCATCCAGTTTCCCGGGAGTAGCGATGACATTATTATGCAACCCCCCGATCTTTTTGAAGACGGGAGTCAGAAGCTTATTCATGTAAGCTGTAAAGACCTCATAGTCAGCCGAACGCAGCAGGTTTCCGTTGAACTTGCTGAGGCTTGAAAGGGCCGCCTTCCAAGGGAGGTACTCCTCCTCCGTCTTCAGGTAGTCTAAGAAACTGGAATATAAAAAAGCTCTCACTGAAAAAATTGTTCAAAAAGTTAGAAGTTCTAAATGGAGTGCTCAACCTAACCCAGATCTATGGCAGTGAGGCATGGAACTGGTAGAGGAAGGATGATAGTAGACTGAATGCTGTAGAAATTAAATCTCTATGGTAAAATAAATTTTGTATGAACGTGTTAAGGCCTTCGCTCATAGAGAAACTGAAATGAAACCAGTTGTCAACGCACCAGCACTTTTGCTAGTGTGGCAGCTGCTTTTCAGTTGCGTTGTTAACAGGTTGCTATGGTAGCTCTCTCGAATTGCGTTGACAATAATTAATAATTACGTTGGTTTCATTTCAGTTTCTCCATGAGCAAAGGCCTTTAAAAGGATGCTTAGGTGATTTGGGCATACAGAGCAGGTAAACAAAGAAATGAGTGAAAGAGATTAATATACAATGTGGAAGTTAATGGTAGAAGAAGTCAGGGGCATCCAAGGAAGTCATGACCAGAGACGGAACAACAGAAATGAGACGATATACGCATGTGAATGAAGCAAGGAGTGAAGGCCGGTCTGTCCTCAATGCCTCATGATTAGTTATCTTATTGAATTACAGCAGGGACTTATTGTTTTAGCAGTCTTGGCGACAAATAAACTAAATAATATTACCTGTCATCAATATGAATTTAATAACACTGCTGTGGTGGGATTCCCTGAAATTATCAGGATCATTATTTATTATTTTTGTTAGAGTTCATATCAATGTCTGTGTTATTTCAAAGGTTATATTAGTTGACAACAACTGTTAACAGTCATCAACATATATTTAACATATTTATCCACACTATCTACCTTCCTTAATCATTGCTACTTATTTGAAACTACATGAAAAATAGAACAGTCATTGTCATTAAATTTATTATTCATAGTCTTACAAGTTCATTAGAAATTGCATACTTCTTACACTGTTTCGAATGTAACACCAATGGGTGTTGGTTTTTACGAATTGACTTCATCGCGTTATGAAACTTAACCGTTTAACAGTTTAATATAACCTCAAAAAGAATAATGATAACTCACCGAAAAGCCTGGCTGTAGCTGAGCTGATTGGAGGCAGCCAGTGCCATGGAGTCGGTGATCAGTTGGAAGCGGTTGAGGGCTGATATGCCACTGTGTTCAGGGGCCTCCAGGGCTGACTGCAGCAGCTTCCAGTTCTGGGGGTCGTAGTTCACCCGGTACACTCCTGGGGAGATCATTGAATATTAAGGTTCAAGATTGTCGAATATCAATGTTCATTGACCACCACAACAAGGGCATGGCATGGTGGTCTAAAAATCCTCAAATTATGAAATTAACAATTCAATAAAATTGATATAAATGATTGTTTTACTAATGACATTATGCGTAATATACAGACAGACGAATGGTAGAAATCTCAAAAGTAGTAAGTCAAAAATAAAGGCGATTTTGTAGGTTTGGTATTCAACTTCCACGCGTTGCGTAAGGTCGTGTCTTACTAACAAGTAAATTGCGCTAAAAAAGTGCCAAAATGCTCTTGCGTGTGATGAGGAAATGTTTCCATTACACGGCAAACACTAGAAAAAGTCAAGGAATAACATTTCATTCATAAATATACTTAAATTATTTATTATTGTAAAAAATACAATTGTTTCATTTGTTGCTGAAAGCTTTTTAGTGCCATTAGAGAAAGTGAGATAGCAAACAATTAAGTATAAGAAGGACAACCTATGGCAGTAAGTCGTCTCATACAGCATTCCGTATTCGTCTTAGTATAAGCAAATAAGTATGTCTTGATATCTCAGTCACACCCGTGATGTAGAATGTAGAATTCAATTTTTAATTGAATGGAATGGCCCAACCGAAAATTGAAAACCTGAAAATCTCCATATTACATTTAAATTTCTGTGAAATCGCCTCCTCTCAACCTTACTGTCGTTTCAACACATTACTTACACTTGTTATGATTAGTAAAAAGGTCCGTACCATTTAAACCTTGGACTTATAGGTTCTTTCAAATTGTAGAAAGTACTAACCCGCCATATCAATATTGAGCAGCAACCATTTATCCTTGTTGGGGGCATCCTTCAGGGTGGTGGTTTGTTCTGCAGCAAGCCACGCGCTGGGCATCTGGTTCTTGGGTTTGGGGCTTCCAGCGCCCCACAAGCTGAGGGGCACCCACCAGAGCGGCGCAGCGGAACGTGCCGTAACATTCTTCTCCTGATATTGATTCTGGAAATAGATGATTAAAAATGAATTAGATAATAAAAAGAGATAGAGAAATTGACAGTGGAATAGATGTGGCAAGCAGTGTACTGTGACCTCTTTACAGCTTAGTGGTAAGGGAAACAGACACAAAATCGGTGTATTGCCTCACTTACTTAAATATTTGGTAAATATGCAGAGGCGCACCTCATCCTATACGCACAAATTATTTAAAAAAAAAAAACTAAAAAGGTTCTTAAGATGAAGCTATACGAGAAATCCTATTTAGATACTATCAAGATTCATCTTTACGATGAATCGCTTTACAGTATGAACATAAAAAAATATGCTGTGGATGAATTGAAGCTTTTACTAGCTTTTCTATGTATTGAAATTACAATAAAATTATTATTTACGTAACAAAAAAATATAAGCGTAAACCACAAAAAAAAATTTTTTTTTGCATAACTTACTATGACGTAATATAAGAAACAGTTTTTAAAAAATACTCCTTTATGGCTAAGACTATTTTTGAGGTTTTGTATGTTCTAACTTTTTTTCATTTTTATAAAATTATGCACAAAATAAATAAAAACCACTTTTTCGCTTACTTGCCTCGTGCAAATACGACGCACAATTTTAAATTTTGTATGGCATGAGAATCGAAATATTTCTAGTGTTTATATTCTTCTTAAGAATCTACAATATCCGGTCTAAAAATGCCTCTAAATGTTTAGCTCTATGATTACCAGTGCATTATTCCTGTTGTACAACAATATAATGATTACTTTACAGAAAAGGGTTATAATCTAGTTTTGAATTTTGTAAAATTGAAGTAAACCAGAGGGAAGCATTTAAAAAAAATCATAAATCTGGGGTTATTTTGATATGAGAATGTAAAGAATGTAATGGGACTTGGCTGTTTGACATAAAACACAGGAAAATGTCAAATAGGGAATTTTAAAACTGAACTTTAACTATTTTTAAAAGTAATGCTACTTATAATTGGTTCCATGACAGTTGATTGACTGACAGTTGGCCCCCCGCATACTTATATACAATATGCAGTCTGTTTAGGGAAAATAAGGTGTGCATACTTACACAAAATAGAACTAAGTGAACCCAACGGGGTGTGCAGAGAGATTGTACCGCCGAATAACAAAACTATAAAACAATTTTTCATTCAAATGAAATTGTTAAATAATGCTCTAAAAATTATACTTTTACAGTAATTATTTATTTATTTTATCAGGTTCTCCATAAAACAGTTATAAGCCAGATATTATGGAGAAGATTACAAAATTTAAAGAAAAAAGTGTATAGGGGGCAGTTTCACTATCTTGTGATGTATGTCACTGAACTCTCTGTAGGTGACATTGAAGTTGTCGATGCTCAATACAGATTCATTTAGCAGTTGAATTGCTCTGTTTAATGGCGCATTCTGATAGGAAGAAGTTCTTGCTTTCTGAGCTTAAAAAAGGTGGCCAATTGTCGGGTGGCCAATTATCATTTAAGGGGCCAATTGTCGGCGGTTTAACTGTCGGGCCACCCTTATAATCGATTCAATATGGTAAAGTAATAATACCTGTGTGATGTCAACCGTGTTATCATCGTAGTTCCTGTTGACAGTGATGAGGGGGTACCCCGCCTGCTTGGTCCAACTGTCCATGATGGTCTTGACGCTATACTCCTTGGGGAAGGTGCCGGCTTTGTGGGCTGCATCAGTCAGGGAGTTCCATAGATGGTCCTGGGCTGCGTTCTTGTACTTGTACTTCTTCAGGTAGCTGGAGAATTAATTGATTTCAAATTTATAACATGTTGAATTTTTATAACACCCCAGGCCTCAGGCATATTTTGCCGGAAGGTCAAAATATTTGCAATAAAATCCAAATAAACGGAATATTTCTGAACGCATCCGAAAACTAAAAACTGTTTTTGAAAGGTGATGAAATACGCTTTCAAATTTTATAATTCGAAATGTACTTATAATTTTCGAAACATAAATTTTTTTTAATGCAAACATGAAAAGTTTTAAAAATAGCACACATTACGTTTTTTCTAACTAAAATTATTGATAATGAAAAAAAAAAACACATGTATTCAACTGTAAACTTTCAACCTCAGGGTTATAGTGCAGATAATAGTTTGTATAATTACTTATTGACTCCTTCACGGAAGACTTGTTCGCCAAGGAAGAGGTTCATCATTCTGATAATAGCAGAGCCCTTTTTATAAGAGATGGCATCAAATATCTGGGCTATTTCAGCAGGGTCACCAATTGGCACTGATACCTGAAAAAAACCTTGGTATAAAAATTGCATCTTTGCCATAAAGCATGTATTTGTTTATTTCTATCGATCGATTCATAGTTTATGGTTACATCAAATATTACGTATCTAAAAATAAAAATAAACTAACGATACTTTGTACGGCATCTGGTGACAACTTGCCAGACACAAGGTGCTTAAAAAAAGCAGGAAAAGCCACTTGAAAGGGGATTTGAGAATTCTTCTCTGAATAAAGGTTTTAAATGAGGTTAGGTACATAATATACGTTTTAATGGTAGTCTCGTCTGCATGGATAAAAAGTGGTAAAGGAAGGGAGAAGAGAAAGGAAAGGAATGAAATGAAAGTGGATGGAAGGAAGCATCATGGTATAGATGAAATTTCATCAAATTGTATTGGAAGTGGCATTGAGAATACATCAGAGGGAAGCTCGTTCCAGGGATGATTTACAGCGATGGGTTGGTTTTTCAAGGGTTTTCTCAGCCCTTGAGCAAAGATCAAGAGAGGAAAACTTACGGGATGAGAGCTGTCCAGCGAGTCCAGCCGGAAGACATCCACCATGTTATCTGCGGACTCCTCGAGCAGTACATTCCAGTCGGGGTGTACATGGTCCAGACCCAGAGTGGCCATGTAGGTGGCGAAGCCCTCATTCAGCCACAGATCCGTCCACCACTCCATGGTCACCAGGTTGCCGAACCACTGGTGGGCCAGCTCGTGGGCAATCACCTTGAAAATGGCAAGTTTACAGGTTAGGTTTTTTCACTTGTGTAATGTAATATGCAATGTAAAATATATAAACAGTCTGTCAAGAAAATTTTCAGAAAAATCGAGGTCGCTGTGTAGTTTCAACGATTTTAATTGACAGCACTAAAATGATCAAAGGAAAACAAATTTGAGCTTAAAAAAAGCAACGTATTATTTCATATTAACACAAATATTTCCATTTTGGCTCTTACACACCTCACAAAGATAATTTTTTTTTTGAAATTGTAGTACAGTGGAACGGCGATTATCTGAACGTTGATCAACCGAACGACCGCTTATCCGAACTACTACGCCCGACCCTTGGAATAAAGTTTTGTGTACAGTGGAAAATCCTCAAAGTGTATGTGTAAATGAGAAACAGGAAGATATGTCTGAAATGATAGATATGCTAAAAAATCTTGATTGCCACGAATGTGATGAAGAGTTTCAACAATGGATGGATATCGACAATGAAAATCCAGTACCAAATTATGCAGGATAGCGAAATTTTAGACCTCATGACTAATAAGGCTGGTGCCATCGCTAGCACCTCATCAACTACAAGTTCAGATAATGAAGATGAAAACATAATTGGTGCTTCTGAAGCGTTTACTTGCTTAGATATTGCCTTGCGTTGGTTTGAAACACAAGCTGAAAGCGACCAGTATCAAATATCTGTCCTTAAAAAGTTTGTGACTTACCTAGCCGCTCGTAAGCGGGTAGGCTTGCTTCGGAAGATGAAAACTGAAGATTTTTTTAAGCGTTAATTATACCTAGTACATGTTTTATTACAAGATTGTTTGCACTTTTTTTTTTTGTTTAATTCCTATTTGTCATTAAAGATATCAATGTAAATATGATTTTCATTCACCTGTACGTAAATATTACGTATGACTGAATCAATACAGTGCGATTATCCGAAAATACCGGTTTTACAAACACCCACGTCCCCCAATTAGTTTGGATAATCGACGCTCTACTGTATTTTGAGGTAGTTTTCAGGAAAAATGTTGAATTGTTTGTATGGAAAAAAAAATATTCTTCCATGGAAAAATATTTTTGTTAAAAAGAAATGGAGTTCTTCAAATACAGCAAATTTATTTCAAAATTAAAAGATTTTTTGTTTCATCTATATCCATAAAACTGACAAGTTTTGAGAGCGATGCTCTCTTCTTCAGGGTGACCTCAACCTGTCCAATCCATCCGTTTTAACGTGTCTCGAAACGTGTCGGTTTTATAGACATTAAAAGTGGTTA
Organism: Glyphotaelius pellucidus; assembly: GCA_936435175.1. Lineage (NCBI taxonomy): Eukaryota > Metazoa > Arthropoda > Insecta > Trichoptera > Limnephilidae > Glyphotaelius > Glyphotaelius pellucidus. Next base: position 23,173,604 of record OW386558.1, on the reverse strand, counting down.
AAACAAAAAAATCTCTGAATTTGGAAAAAATGGAGTATCGAAAAAATATCTATCTTTTTTACTTCTACCATCATGTACACTTTAAGTTAGTGCATATACACTCCAAGACATCCTGTGTAAACTGTACATGGTGTTCAGAAACTCGTAGTACAAGCGAGAAGCTGGTGAATATACATCACACATGGATTTGATTTTGTGGTGTAACTTATAAATATTATAAACGCACACAAAAAAGGCGAAATACTAGCTCCATTGAGACCTTTTCAAGAACTTCAACTCACGGAAGAAACCCTGGCCTTGCTGGTAGTGGAAGAGGTGTCCTTGGAATAGAGCAGTGCAGTTTCCCGGTAGGTGATGATGCCCCAGTTCTCCATGGCGCCAGCGCTGAAGTCGGGAATAGCCACCATATCCTGCTTGGGTAGCGGGTACGGCACATCGTAATAATCCTCAAAGTAAGCCAGCACCTTGGGGCCCACTTCTGAGGCATATTGCGTCTGGAATGATGAAAAAAATGATATAAACATTTTTAAGTTTGTAAGTGACGGACCTAAAACCGGGCAGGGCACCAATAAAAACCATCTAAATGGTCTCCATATCACAGTATTATGTTTCATAATTCTGTCTTAATTTCTAAAATGAATCTCAAATCTCAAATCAAAATGAATCTCAATCTCAATTAATTTGTAAAATGTATCTTTTGCTTAATGCAGTTGAATCGGGTGCGTACGACACATTTTGATAATTTTCTTAAATGCGATAAACCAAATCTCGATAATGAGCAAAATACTGTGCCGTGTTAAGACAATAACTCTTAAAATTAGTTAACCTAACATCAAAGATGGTGGGGTGTTTGCCGCATAATCCTCGTTGATAGATGTAAGTCGAATTGAATCATCGCTTATAAATGTCACAAAACTAATAAATTAATTAGTGTTTATAAGTAGGTAATTATGACACCATCATACAATGGGCAAAGACAAACTGCAGAAAATCACAGAAATTTGACAGGAAATTTGACAGATGCCTTCCGGAAAATAATTCCCCTCGGGAAATTCAATATGGCTGCAGATTTTATAAAGAGTGGTTGTGTTTTTCTGTTTTTTTTTGTTTTTCTGTTTTTCTATTTTCAATATCTGGCTAATGAATGAATCTGGAAGTGAATTTGTTTACGCCAGTTATTATTGATATTTTATTTTATTTTATTTATTTAGGGAAGTTAACAGCAAATCATAAATTACAAAATAATACAATAAGAAAATAGTTCATTTTGCCAATTATAAACTTCCACTTATGTTAGTAAATGATGTGTGACATTATAAGGTGTTTTCTGAATAAGTTTTTTTTGTTTTTGTTACAATATGTGAGAGGGGGGGTGAGGAGAAATAAAGGATGAGGATTAAGAGGCTAAGGATGGGAATAGAGAGGGGGGAGGGGTAGAATTGAACTTCCTAGTTTGAGTCATGTTGCTTAGCGATTTTTCGTTTTACGTCACGTAACGTCGAGTCAAAAATGTCAATGTGGTTATAATTTAAGTTAAATAAATGAGTGGATCTGTAGATAAATGAATTCTGTTTGGAGTTGGTCTTGCAAAGAGGGAGATTAAAAGTAAGCGACTGTCTACTGTTGCGGTTTGGGACATGGAATGATAGGCGTTGAAGCAGATCAGGACTATCGATTAAGCTTTGTGTAATTTTAAATAACATTACCGAATCTGCTATATTTCTTCGACAAGTTAAAGTCTGTATTTTGAAGAACTTTGCAGAGTCTTCGTTACTTACATGAGATCGAAAAGAGCGGAAATTAAGGTACCTTAAAAATCTGTTTTGAACGCTTTCAATTCTATTTTTGTGTATTGCATAGCCTGGGTTCCACACTTGAGATGCGTATTCAAGGATACTACGAACATACGAGAAATACAGTGTTTTGAAGGTAATAAGGTCTTTAAATTGTTTACAGGCTCGGATTATGAGACCAAGCATAGAAGATGCGTTAGTGACTATGTGGTCGACAAATTTATTGGAATTTAGTTTACTATCAAGTATAATAAACAACTTTTTTTTAGAAATAAAATGTTAATTTTATTATTTATTCACGTAAGCGCCAGTTATTATTGGCTGCGCTCGGTGGACGATTTTGTGTTTATTTTGGGAATGAACATTTTATTCCATAGCAATTATTTGTTGGCCTTTCCGCTCCTCTCCCCGCTCCCCGGTCAGTTTGCAATAAACCAAACCAGTGTAAACCCGCCGCAGTGCATTCACGCAAATAACGGGATAAGCTCTTTGTTAATTATAACAATCACATCAATAAAACTTGTCGCAAATTGAGTTATAAACAATACGTAGTGAAAGCAATCAAGTGAAACGCTGTGAGAAAACAAACCTTCAATTGAGGAGAACACCTTCCCAAAATTTATCCTGTGAGTAATTTCCAAACAATAAAATGATTGCCATTATAAGGGAATAGGAATAATTTTACCGAGATTATCAACTTCTAGCTGAAACAATTCTGTTTTGTTAAACATATCACTATTCTTCAGAAATTATTTTTTTATTGCACAAAGTTACTATTTATTTTGGTCACCATATATTTAACAATCAATTAAGATTTTACTTTTAGTTTTTTCTTTTAATATTAAAGTAGGACAGCAAGACGCACAAATGTGTCCATTCTTGAAGAGTTAGGCATCCACAATAGGCTGTTAACCATCTGCCCACAACGTAACTTAAGACACTTTGAACATGTTGCCCACCAAACTGAGGACTCCAACTATGGAGTGCCATCCATCCAAAGTGGAAGGCAGAAGAAGCAGATGATGCACTTTGTCACCAATGCGCTGGAGTGAACAAATATCACTGGCGTCCGACATGTCGGTGTCCGCAGCTATCCATACAACGCAGGACCAGGAGAAATGGAGGAACCTTGTCACCCATGGAAACTGAAGTTGAAATGACTTGAGAAGAAGAATTTTAACAAAGCACAGGATTGGAAGGCAACAAATGTAGGAAATGCGACGATGAAGGAGGAACACCAATTCCATTACAGTTTGGATTAAAAACACATCATCTCAGGAGACACAAGAAAAGTCTGATGCTCTTGAAGGGAAAGATATGGGTAAGCGAAAGCTTGGAAGTACTTGACTATTTAGCTTAATCCTAGGTCGAACATGACCAATCTGATCATTTTGACCTGATCATGAATCATCATTGATCGATCGGGCAACCGACCATCTTAATATATAATATTTCTTCTGTCCGTGTGTATGTCACTGAACTCCTCCTAAACGGCTGGACCGATTTTGATGAAATTTTTTGTGTGGGTTCAAGGGGATTCGAGAACGGTTTAGATTCATAATTTGGTCCACTGGAAAATGTTCTTTTAATTAATATTTTATTTCTAAGAGTTGTTGATTTTGGAATGTTTTACATTGGATCCGGCAGACTGCGCTACCATTGCAGTATCGAATATTCAATATTATTCTATTTTAATTTTAGTTTGTCCCGACAGTTGTGTACAGGACAACGTCTGTCGGGTCCGCCATAAATAAATAAAATAAATTGTGGAACATTCCAGAACACTCTCGAATGTTGTCCTGAGCGAAGCCGGGTAACCCAGCTAGTAGACTTATAAATTTTGTAGACCAGGCATCTCGAATCTCGTTTTCACGACAGAAAAATAACAGATATCTCGCACCCGGAGGATAACAATGACAAAACTCAAAAAACCTCTTTTTTCAGGAGAGCAGTTTGAATATTTCATTTGGTATTAAATTAGTTTATTTAGTGGGGGCCCCAGTACAAAGCCATTAATGTAAGATAATATCATATCAGACCGATTAATTTGTTTTGAAACTGATGTTGAATATGCTGTACACTCATTATATTAGAAATTTAAAATCAGTTTCAAGTTTATGGCAACAACTGATGCCCCTTGACATTGTATTGATTAAGAAGTATTATTTGGGTTTTTAAATTATGTAAACAGATATTGTGATTTGACCATTTGTCTGGGTTCATTAATCTGAATATTAATTATATTTTGTACATTTTCATTTTAATATCTACTATGTAAATAATTTTAAATAATAATTTAATTAATATTTTCACTTAAAGCAGTGTTTCCCACAAAATAAAATGCCTCGTTACCCAAAAACTCAAAAAAAAAAAGCGTTTTTGGTAAAAGTTTTCGTTATCATTTTTTTCCCTCCACACAAAGCCCTAAGGGAAATAAGAGGTGTGTGGAGGACTATTTGAAGAGAAATATTTTTCAGGACGGAAGAAACACAGAGGCTGGCAAATCTTTCCACTGCCGAGCTGTTGGAACACAGAAGCGAATCCGTGACCCATTTTCATGTGGCAAAAATTAACCGTCGTCATTGAGCATCTTCCTTTGAAATACCGGTTTAAAAATTTATTATAATATTTGACCGGTCAGTTGCTGAGTTGGCATCGCATTTCGGTCCCATCCAGGAGTCGAGAATTCATTTCCTCGGCTCGCTAAGTCCTCCATCACGACGCAAGCAACATTTTCAGTTTACTGAAATGAAAGGAGTTTTTAAAATACTGTCAGATTCTTCGTAACTCGGAAATGTTTGTCTTTCTTATTGAAAAAATAAAAAATTAAACAAACAAATACACAATTCCCACCTGTGGAAGTCTGCGCTCCAATGAAAACTTAAATGAAAACTGGCGTATTTATTCCGGATTGCTGTTTGCGGGGTGAGTATTGCGCCGATGAAAGCCAAAATCCGATAGGAGAGGGCACGAGAACAAGCAAACAAAACTTTTTTAATTTATAGGCGATAAAATTTTTTGCGTGTCACTAAGCTAAGGCGGTATAAAAATAACCGTGTGACAGGAAAAAGTTTGGGAAATGCCGACATAGAGAATAAAATTAATCATCACATCATTGTAATTGATAAAATGACTAGTGTTACAATTATTATCTCAAAAACATACATTTAATTAATGTAAATATTGTAGTAGGCATCTTCTGATAGTAAATCTAGTTGAATGAATTGATTAAAACATAGTGTACCGGATGTCAGAAACTCACACACCAATTAATCTATATTTTAAAAGCATTTAATCACTATATAGGGTGTTACAGAATGTACTTAACTTTCTTTAACCAATAATTCTTAACCAAAGATATTGAAATATATCATACAGTATTCCAATATCTTTGTCTTGATATTATTTGAAGTAAAAGATGTCAACGAAATTTTGATCTTCGGTGACATTTAAACATTTTTTTTTTCAATTTAAAAGCAAAAGCATAAGTGACTCTACAGGGTGTTACAGGACGTACTTGTCTTACTTTAATAACTCCCGTATGCCTCATACGTCATACGTGTGTCTAATAATGCTCATTGTCGTGCAAACAAGCTTATGGGTCCGAGTAGCTAACAAGTGATTCTCTCTCTCTCTCCGATGGCGCTACAGCCTATATCGTGCCTTGGCCTCCCGCAACATTTGCCTCCAACTCCTCCTGTCCTCAGCGGCTGACTTCCAGTTTGTTATCTGGAGAAGCTGTGCTGCATCCCCTCTTTTCTCGTCTTCCCACCTCAGTCTGGGTCTTCCCACTTTTCTCTTTCCACCTGGGTGTCCAGTCAAAATTCTCTTTGGAACGCGTGTATCCGGCATTCTCTGTACATGTCCAGCCCATCTCAACCTGAGGAGTCTCATGTGGGCTGAGATGTTAGGGGCCTGATATATATCGTACAGTTCTTTGTTGTGCCGGATGCGCCATTGTTCCCCCTCTTTCACGGGTCCACATATTCTTCTCAGCACTTTTCTTTCAAAAGTATCTAGCATTTCAACCATCTTTACCGTCAGTGTCAGCACCTCACATCCATATGCCAGTACAGTTCTAACAATGGTCTTATATATGGTTATTTTGGTTTTTCTGTTGACGCTACATGACTACGCTACACTGGGAGCAAAGAGAAGTATGTTTTGTTGGCTTCTGTGATTCTCCTTCTGATTTCCGCTGGATTTCCGTAAATTGGTAAGTTAACCAGTAATTACTGACATATTTGGAGTAAACGAAATTTTGGTCTCCTGTGACATTTTTGACATCTTCTTCAACTTAACCACTCCGACCCGTAAGTGTGTTTTCAGGGCAACATAAAATAGCAGTCAAGTAGAATAAGCGTGTTTTCATGTTAACGCGTGTGTTCCCACAGAAATCGTTATAACTCTGTTACTGTTATAGTGACAACCCTGAAACAAAAAGTAGTAGATCCATAATGAATCAAGCTTCACATTTCTATTCAAAGTTGTCCATAGAAGTACATAAACATACTTATTTTGTAGAAACAGTTTTCACCCGCCAAATCACCTACTCGCCGTTAGACATTGTTAATCTTTTTATTACTAAAATATTCTTGTATGAAATGGAAAAAAAGTGAGGTTACGAAATTGTATACATTTACACAATAGAATAAGTGTTTTTCCTTACAAAATCCTAGATTTTTGTACCGTTTTCGCATAAAAACATTAAGTGAGTCATTTTTACAATTTTTTTATGTTTGCATTCTTAATTTTAATATTTACGAATGTAAATATTTATTTGTAATATAAAAATTTGAAAGCTTATTTCATAAATTTTTAAAAACAGTTTTTAGTATTTGGCTACATTCAGAAATGTTTCATTTGTAGAGCTATTGCGAAGCGGAAATAACACAAAGTTTTTATAAATCTGACAGTTCATTTAAGACAAAAAACTTGCATTAGGTATCGCAAAATACCGGATTAGTTAAAACATAAAAAAATCTGTAGGTATGTATTGGACAGTTGGGGTTGGGGTGAGGGGTTGGGCGGTTACTCGGCTGAGTGACCAGTGATGACATGTGAAAGAAAATTTTTCTGTTTGATTTTGAATTAAAAAACATCAAAAAAGTCACCGGAGACCAAAATTTCATTTGCAGACCCTGTACATAAAATAATATTACACGTGAATCACAAATGATTCTAACACCTTTTCAATTCTTCTCGGCTCATTTCCACAAGCAATAAAAATAGTTTATCATTTAATAACACACTGCTAAGCTTTAATCAAATTAAACATTAAAGACGTCATGCACGTGTGACCTTCTAATAAAATAAAATAATAATATTTTAGAGAATTACAAATATTCTTGGGTTTCGAATAACTTGATTTGAATTCCTCTTGCTAATGCCATTAGCAGAGGAATTGAACCCACAACGCCTGGGTGGATAACCAACGCATTTAACCAATCAGCTACTAACCAGTCTAACTTTTGAGAGAAGCTTTCTGTTAGCTACCTATTTTCTTAGAATCAACAAAGTAATTCAAAAGAAAAATTAATGTTTTTTTATTATTTGCTCGTCAACAGGAAAAAAATGTAGGTACTCTTAGCGACTGTGATAATATGATAACCTATTGCTAGCCTGGTTTACAAATATTGTTATAACAAAAATAAATGTACAAAGTCTTACAGAAATGTGTTATTTTGAAGAACTCAATGCAAATTCAAAGAAAAAATTGTGAATAATAATGTAAATTTAAGGAAAATACCTAAAATTATGTCTAAGCTGTTATGAATTGATTAATAAAACATTTACGAAGACAGGTAGGGTTGTACACATTAATCTTTAGGTAGGTACCCATTAATTTAGGTAGGTACACATTAATTTAGGTAGGTACCCATTAATTTAGGTAGGTACACATTAATTTAGGTAGGTACACATTAATTTAGGTAGGTACACATTAATTTAGGTAGGTACACACTGATTTAGGTAGGTACATACATTAATTTGTATCTTTAAAGGCTCTTAATATCAGCCCCGGATCGAGGGTGCCTTAGGGTCTCTGCTTAAGGAGAAACTGAAAAAAAACAGTTTTCGACGCAATTGCAATCAACCCCTTAACAAAATCGATATTTTTCTGATCTGACATGTCAAAACTTAACAGTCCGTGAGCCGCTACCATGGCAATCTGACAACAATGCAAACTCCACTCCTGCGGCGACCAGCAGTGCTGGTTTTTCAGTTGCATTGTTTTCAGTTGCATTGCTGACAGATTTCCATGGTAGCGGCTCATGAACTGTCAAGTTTTGACATGTCAGATCAGAAAAATATCGATTTTGTTAAGGAGGATTATTGCAATTGCGTTGGAACTGGTTTTATTCAGTTTATCCATTTGCGGAGGCCTAAAATCGTAATTTATATGTCTGATTGAAAAAAACTTGATTCGCAAAGCGCCTTGCATCCAACACATTTGGTTCTATCAATTATTCATTTGATTTTAAAATGATCAGTTGGTTTTTGAACAGATCTTAAATTGATGTATGTCGTATCCTAAGATCGATTTCGAATGCGTGCTTAGTGTACGTGATGTCTCTGCCAGGGGAATCCCCATTGCATCTAGAACTAGGGGCTACAGGAGCTGAGCTGAATAAGCCCAAGCGGTCAAACTTAAAGCGAAGGGACGAGCACTCACCTCATGAGAGGGGGCACCACTATTAAGTTTCTGCCCCGGTTTGATTCGGTTTGCTTAGTATTAAAATCAAACCAAATTGTTTTAAAAGCATTATGAGATCTAAAGTAATCGAAGACCCATTGCAAAGGCACCAAAATTTTAAAACTGCCTGTAACGAATTTGATCAGTGTGAATTCATTATGTAATAGCTATCGGTGTGTAGTAACTGGATCTGAATAGCAGGGGAGTGCAGTCCTTACAGGGTTAAAATGTTGTGCGTGCCCCAAGTAAAAGAGAAAAAAAATTCCTATGTATGTTTGGTTATTCTTATTTTCACGAGCGTTGCAGATTTTTACAGCTTTTAAAAGAGGCTGAGTAACCAAAAGGTCTACCACAGTGAAATTGATAACTTTACAATATCGGATAAGATAAGCTTAACTACCGATGATATTTACAGTTTTCCCGAGCATGGCTGCACTATTGATAGCCTGACCGATATTGACAGGGAAATAAATAAGAAATCGATAAACGCCAGATCTATTCATGGATTTACATTCCTTAACATCAAACCGAAATGTAAAAATTAAAAATACTAATAAATAGAAACTTTTCGATTTGAAATACTAACTCTAATGTACATTGGCAGTTCGCTTGTGCTTTTTGAGACTAAACGGGAGTTAATTAGTTAATGATTTCTTTAATCGTATTGACTATTGTTTCTCTAAGATCGAACGGAATAAATTGATCCCATCTTAGATGAATTAATGAAGTTTATGGATTGTGCATACTATTTATTCAATTCGAAGAGCTTCGTTAGTTCACCTCCGTTCAATAATAAGCCAGTAATTTTTGCATAGCAATTGACATTATTCATAAATATATGTATATTGACAGTTAACCGAAACTTATTTGATACTGGAGAGACCGCGCCAAAATTTATCAATCGTCGGTCGGTATATCTCTTATCTATTGTTGACCGTGCTCGGAAATATTGATAAGCGACCGTAGATGACAGATTTAGTCAATATCGTATTGATATTGGGCTTTTCTTTTCGAATTGTAGGTGCCATAGACACAAGAATAACGAGTAAATGCTAACCTGGTTGATGGCTTCCTTTCTGGCCCAGATTTTGAAGACTACTTTGTTCTTGTAGAGGGGAGACTCGACGTAGTGGAAGTCAGAGATGACGAAGGCCAGCAGGTAGGTGGACATGGGCACTGACTTCTGGAACCTATCCCAATGCCAGCCTTTCATGCCGTCGCTAGAAAGCAAAGGGTTAAAACAACCAATTAATGTTAATTCTTATGTTAGTGCTTTATACAAATCGCAAGTGCGCCCCACTGTTGAATTTGGCAGCCACCTCTTTATCGGAAATGGAACCATTTTTTTGGACAACCAACACCCCTACCATAAGTCACCCTAGGTGGTTCGCTACTTTGGTGACTTAGCAGGGGTGCCCGGTATCATGGGGTAAGGTTTGCCTAGGTCTTGACGAATGTCTTGGTGAATTGGCCGGATAGGGAGAGACTGGTTGCAGGAGCTCTAACCGGACTCTTTCGATCCATTGCCTTATACCACAGTGGGAGGGCGGATTCGTATGCCTATGCCTATTCACTCCTGGATACATTGACTCCAGATTCCTACCCATCCCTCATTCCTTTTTCCTTCACAGAACTTCCTCTCGTTCCTTTCTCTTAAAATACCCTCTACACAGCATCCTCAAAGATGTCAGGCATTTAGGGATTTTTTCCTCCTGTGTGGAGTTTATGTAAAAAAGAAAGAAATGGGCAGTCCGTTTGGTAGATTCCCCAATCTTAACAAACAGACTGCAATCCTTAGAGCAAACTTGTCAGGTAGGAACGCTGTCTTTGTTCTACTGGTATTTCAATGGAAGATGCTCCGAGGAAGTAGCGTCATTGATCCATTCGGCACCGGTACATAGTATGGGAAACTCGCAATGCATGCCAAATATTTATACATGGCCGACATGTCACATGAGAACAGGTCATTTTTACGACTCATTCTTTAGTTCAATAATTCGGCTGTGGAACGATTTGTCAGCCTCTATACATCTTTATCTCTACAAGGACCCTCTACAGAACATCCCCAAAGATGTCATAGAACCTGAAGGAAGGACAGATAGTAGAGAATTGAACTTCCACCATTCCAACATTGACATCTAGAAACCATAACTTTAGTCAACTCAACCAAATTCTTTAAAATAGTTATAATACCTCCAACTTCTGACATTTCCCTTACATTCTGATGACAGTATATTACAACTTCTGCAAGCTGCTTTTCTTTCAAACATTTTAATGTTGCCTACTCTAAAGAGCTAGCAGCATTAACCCCCGACTTAGGCTCACACCAGTTTTGCCTTCACTTCGGAACAAAACTATTATAAGATTAGGTATGATTTGAGATTTTTGTGACTAATTTTTGGCTTATAGCGCAGTGTTGTACTTCCTCCTTCTTTAGTCAAAGAATCACCTTGATGGTGGACACTGTAAAACTGCCCGAAACCTTGATTAAAGAAAGAGGAAGCACGTAATGACCCAAAAATTAATCACAATTTTAAATTATGGTCATACTCAACACCAAATGCGATATAATATATGAAATACAATGCAAAAACAATTAAGATTACAATATAATAATATTATTAGAGGACGGGATTCGAGGCATTCCAAAGACAGATAAAAAGAAGGGTTCGTTAGCGAATGACCTGAGATTATAAATGGTAATTTATCTAGCACGTTTATACAATAATAATATGTATTCTTTTTGCATAAAAATGTGGTAAGTTATTTAATGATTTATATAAATCACTTCAGCAACAACAGTATAGATTTGTGAAATAATTGAACAAGAAAAGAAATTTCAACTGAACAATAAAAGAATTTAACATGATTCAGGTGGGCGAAAGCAAGTATCCCGTTTGAGAAAATGGAAGATGTTTTAAATCGATATGTCTTTGAAAATAATATGTACATTTGAATTAATTTTTTTTGTCGAACTTACTTACTAATTGAAAGTGAAAGTATTTGATTAAATGAAGACAATATTAGTGAAACTCAACCAAAAATCTGGAGACAGAAAAATCTCTCCATCTCCAAGGATGAAATGTGTGCATGAAAGGGAGTGAGTGCAAGCGAGAGAGAATGCTTGCAGATGTTGAATAAAGGAATGAATGCATGTCCCGTCCTTTCTGGTGCGTTCCTGAATAAAAACCTTACAAGAGGTGGGTTAGTATGTAGTGTAGGGGTCAGTGTCCAGGAGTGACAGACGTATGAATCCAACCCAATGAAGATCACATACAAAAGCTTGTTAATAAACTTAGGTATTTAACTTATATTTTTAAATGTTTAAATTACATAGTCGACAGTAAAAGAATAAAATTGGTGTATCATGCATTGGTGCAATCATCAGTATCTTATGGAATAATTGGATGGGGGGGTGTGTATAATACACACATTAAGCCGCTAGAAATTACTCAAAAATTAATACTAAAAATAATGTTTCACAAACGTATGAACTTCCCCCCGTGCAATTGTTCCATGAAACTGAATTGTTAGATATAAAAAAAATTTATTGTGTACAATGTTTAAAATATATATTTACATTTCTTCAAAATAGGCATATTTACTTTGTGGCGTCATCAAGTCAATGACTTATTATCCTGACGAAGAAAACATAGTTTTCGAAACATGTTGATATTGTTAATAAAATAGTGGTGTTACACAAAGGTATTTGTTTGTCATTAAATTATATATTTACACGCTATTTATTTTTACAAAAAATGAAAAGCGTTTTAGTAATAGGTTAAATAATGTATTTGAAGTTCCACTGTGTAAAACTAGGCTGGCGCAAAAACATGCATATTTTATTACACCAAAAATATATAATGCTCTCTATAAGGCTATGGAAATACAGCAAGTATAAAAATGTATTAAAATCTTGGATAAAAACCATTGATACAAACATTTACTGTAACTTAACAAATTTTTATTAATCTTTATGAACATGTCCTTTGAATTGTATTTTAGTAAACACTGAATTTATTTTTTATGTTTTTAATGTTATTTTTAATCTTCTATAAAGAAAACGTATGTCTATGAGTAAAATTTTATCTGTCTTAAAAACACTAAGTACACCCACGAACTGGCGATGCCTATGTGGGATTTTTTTGGTTAACCCGTCTAATCACAGGAGACCCAAGTTGTCCCAAAACATCATACGCCGTTATAATAACAGGAGACCCAGATTGTCCCAGAGCGACCGTGCATTATTAAAAGTTAGATATCTCTCTTCCTGTCATATAAAAATTTGTGATTTCTTTTATGTTAGAGAGCGAAAGAAATGATGCTTCTTATTGTTTTAGAAATATACAAGCTGTATTGATTAGATATTTTACAAACCCGATCATAAGTGACGATTTTATTTTGCGCCAATTTGTGACGTAACAAACACTAAATTTAAAAATAAAATTGTATGAAAGTTGTAAAAAGTGAGGTGACAGCTTCATTACAAATTTTCCTTTGAAAAAGAATCTGTATTTAAAATTTTAAGTTTATTTAATTTAACGTATTTTTTTGAGGAATCCCCAGGTACGTATTTTTAAGCCAATTTACATTTTCAATATAAAAATTTTAATGTTTAAAAACAAAAAAATTGATTTCTAATAAACACATCGGAAAGATTATTTTATCTTAATTTTAGAACAATTTTGGATTTTGCAAAAAAGTTACAAAATAACTAATAAAAAAGAACATTTAAAATGCATGGCAAGAATCGGGAATTTCGCACGCAAAAGTTCAAAGATATTATTTTCTCATTATTCGAAGGGTTAATCTGGTAAATTGTATTTATTTTCTACTTTTTTAAACTGTTTTCATGAAAAGTTTGTATTACAAAATTACTATTGTACCAAAAAAAATTGTTAATAAAAAAATAAAAATAAATAAATAAAACCTTCCAATCGCGGTGAAAGGCGATGGGTTGAGAGAGTCCACCTGGAGAAGTCAAAAGGCTTCCCTCAAACAATCTCTATTAAAAAATAAAACAGTACTCACATGGGTTTGGAGTCTTCAATGGGCATATTGCTGATGGCGGTCAACCCTTCTTTCCTACCGAGGGTGACGATGAAGGTGGCTTTCATAGCAGGTTCGTCAAAGCAAGGGAACGCCCTTCGAGCGTCCGTGGACTCAAACTGGGTGGTGGCCAGCCATCTGTTGAGGAAAATCGGAAGTTTTAAATTATTAAATTTTCGAGAACCAATTTCTTCACAAAAATCTTCCAAACAATCTAAAACAATCTTACAAACAATCTAAAACAATCTTACAAACAATCTTACAAACAATCTAAAACAATCTTACAAACAATCTAAAACAATCTTACAAACAATCTTACAAACAATCTAAAACAATCTTACAAACAATCTAAAACAATCTTACAAACAATCTTACAAACAATCTTACAAACAATCTAAAACAATCTTACAAACAATCTAAAACAATCTTACAAACAATCTAAAACAATCTTACAAACAATCTAAAACAATCTTACAAACAATCTAAAACAATCTTACAAACAATCTTACAAACAATCTTACAAACAATCTAAAACAATCTTACAAACAATCTTACAAACAATCTTACAAACAATCTAAAACAATCTTACAAACAATCTTACAAACAATCTAAAACAATCTTACAAACAATCTAAAACAATCTTACAAACAATCTTACAAACAATCTAAAACAATCTTACAAACAATCTAAAACAATCTTACAAACAATCTTACAAACAATCTTACAAACAATCTAAAACAATCTTACAAACAATCTAAAACAATCTTACAAACAATCTAAAACAATCTTACAAACAATCTAAAACAATCTTACAAACAATCTAAAACAATCTTACAAACAATCTTACAAACAATCTTACAAACAATCTAAAACAATCTTACAAACAATCTAAAACAATCTTACAAACAATCTAAAACAATCTTACAAACAATCTTACAAACAATCTAAAACAATCTTACAAACAATCTAAAACAATCTTACAAACAATCTTACAAACAATCTTACAAACAATCTAAAACAATCTTACAAACAATCTAAAACAATCTTACAAACAATCTAAAACAATCTTACAAACAATCTTACAAACAATCTTATAAACTATTAGAACAATACAAGATAGAGCAATTTATATACTATAATGCTAAAAAAAACAACATTGCTGATTTAAGAAATCAAAGTTATCAGATTATTTTAAAAGCATATTATGTGGTGTGAAACATATTATGTCTGACAGGGACTATGTTGTTTTGAATATGTATTATGTTGATTGGATTTAATTTTAGTTTTGCTTACATAAACTAAATAATACTATTTGTTGACACATTCTTAAGTGGAGTGTAAGGTTTCAAAGGCGAAAAAAAGGCATATTTTCATGATAATGTTGGCTTATTTCTTTTATATACACGTTATAGATATGATATCTGAAGTATCTTTGAAAAAAAATTATTAAAAATAAGTCCGTGAGGGCGAATCTCCAGAAGCGCCTCGAAAAAAAGGTGTTGAAAAGATGGTGAACATCGTAACTCGTTAACGGATCATTTGAAACAAAAATCGAAATGGGTTTAAAAGGTGATATGTTTTCCAGATAGTGACAAAGCTAAAATAATTTTTTTTTTTAATTTTTTTTATTTTTTGTAAAAAAAAACTCACTACCTGTTGATTTATGTTTAAAAATAGTGTACAAAATTTCAAAAAGATCGGTCAAGTAAATTTTGAGTTATGATGTTCACAAACTTTAAAAATTTATTTGCGAGAAAATTGATTTAAAGTTTTTTTATACTCGAAATATACTTGAATAGAGCAAGAGGGCCGGTCGCTTGAAATGCTGTATCTTCGTTAGTTTTGCTCCGATTTACTTGAAATTTTGACACAGTACTCTCGACATGTTGTACATTTAGAAAAAAAAATTAAAAATTAGTTTCAAAACCTTACCCCCCCCTTAAGCGATCCCACCTCATCTATAGTATGATCTATATCAGAGGTTCCCAAACTTTTTTTTCTTGTGGACCACTTTCGAAATTTTAATGGTTTCGGTGGACCCCCTGCTGCAACATTTCAACCATATTCCCAAAACTCGACACGCGTTTACTGAATATTGAATATAACGCTGGAGTTGTGGTCTGTCACAACGAGGAGGGGGGGAGGAGCAATGTGATATGAGGTGGTGGGCGGGATGGGATATGGACACGGGATGGATCTCGAAACGACCATTTTTCGCCGAAATACTAGTGTACTATCTTCCTACATTGACAGGTAAATCCAAGCCAACATTTTTGTTCTTTACTATCGAAACCAGCAGGCTTATTCTCTATCTTTTGTGGGGATCGTTATTGAGATAACGGACGTGATCTCCTGACAGATTTGTGTGATTTATTTGCTTTTTCTATGTACAACGTACATTAAATGGATAAATAATCATGCATTCTTGCAGGAAATCATGTTTTGAACGATCTAAACTAAAATATGTAAAAATCACACAAATCTGACATCCGTTATCTCGATAACGATCCCACAAAAGATAGAGAATAAGCCTGCAGATAAATTTTCGTGAACCCCCATTTACAACTTGTGGACCTCCATTTTTTTATCACGTCTATGTGGACCCCCTTCGAGTCTCCCGTGGACCCCTGGGGGTCCACCTGGACCACTTTGGGAATTACTTTCTGGACCACTATATCACAGGATTTATGAAATAGCGCAGTGAGTACAGGTTTTCTATGCAATAGAAACCCAAAGTTCAACTTTAGTTCTATGAAATAGGCAAGTAATGTGTAAGGTGGGAACCCAGCATACAGCGCATAAATATTGAATAATTTAAGTTGGACAGTTGATATTACATGTATAATGAAAGAATGTTATAATATTACGGCAGGATTTCATTCTTCTTTCTGATAATTTGACGGCCTTCACGGTCAGTGGGTAAGTCTCTCATTAACAAATCCAGAGATTGCAGGCTCAAATCCCGGAATGGGCAAGTAAATTTAATTTAATTGTCTTTTATTTCAAAAATAATTAATTAGAGGTTATAATTGTAAAGTAAATTTATAAAAAAGTGGTAGTTTACTCTCAGTATCACCCTTGTGAATGACCAGCATTCATTGAAATATTGCCTGTAATCGTTTTAGGTGTGTTTGGTGACCAGATATGAATAGCTAAGTATTTCCCACCTTCCTCTCTCCCTTCGGTTTCACAATGTACTGCAATTGGGAATGCCATAGTTACTGGTTGGGAACTAAGGAGTGGAGAGGAGAGATGGAGCTTTCTTCCCTCGTGAGGCCTTCAAGGAACCAGTGAGGAGTGAAGAGAAGACATGAGGCCCTCTTCTCTAGTGGAGCCTTTAGGGAACCAAGAGGGAGTGAAGAGGAGAGATAAGACCTGGGAAGATACATTGTGGAACCAGAATGACAACCTTCATTTCTAATGACAACCCTGGTGAACTTTATAAAAGGGACTGGGTTACTATCAAAGGAATGAGTAAAATAGGAGATAGCACAATGGGCCTATGGCTTAAGTGCTCACGGGAACAATAATATATGTAAACCGTCTCCGCCCAAAAAAAAAATTCTGATTCCAGACGAGATCTATTGAGACTCTTGGGCGGTATTCACATAAATTTATTTTTAAACTTTAAAAAGTATTTTATTCTTAGTTGAACAGTAAGTTCATAAAATAAGAAGTGAATTTACATGAAAAGTGTATTTACAAGTGCAAATGAAGCAAACAGTGTAATGATATAATAATATTTGTTTGTGTCATATTAATTAATGCTTCTGTGTCGTTACATTATTTATAAAACGCCCTTGGGGTGATTTTTAATAAAAACATAACTATAAAATTAATTATTCAATTATTATAACTCAACAGAATTATTATTATTCAATCATTTTATAAATAAAGTCTTCATAAAACATAGATATTATGAATCTTGACTAACTTGTTTGTGACAACTTGTTAACGGAATGGGCAAGTAGCAATGAGGAATAAATTATTACGGAAAGAGACACTACGTGCATTATCATGTATCGATTATTGTACAAACAAAACTGTTTTTTTTAAGCTTACATAAAATATCTATTTAGACCAAGTACATCTGGTGATTTTCGGTACGTTTTATTTAAAAAAAATTCCAGACTGATTTTTTTTTTTAATATTGCAACATTAGGTTGAAGTTTGAAACTGGATATATTACTTTTAAAATCAACTAATTTGCAAAAATCCTTGGGGATATTAGTTTTTAACAAAATTGTAAATTAATATTTTAATTAACTAGCAGATACCCGGCATGCGTTGAATGCCACGTAAAGAAAGAAATCATTTCTCCCTGCGAATTCGTTCCCATGCGTCCCCGTTCTCGCCACCATTCCCCTCTCGCGTCCCCCTTTCACCTTTCCACCCAGTTTCTGCCGTCCCGATTTCCCCTTCGACCTTCCCCGCCTTCCCCCCTTCCCCCAGCATCGTTCTCCTCCTCCCCTCCTGGATTCCTTTACCAAATTCCCTCCCTGCCACTAAACTACATGACATGCACACATATTTCAAACTACTCAATTGCCACCTGTTGTAAAATGTTTTGTAAAAACATCACAATGCCAAAACTCACCATTATTTATAGAAACTTTGGTAAACAACAAATAGCATTATATATAGAAACCTTCACGGGCATGTGTACAACATATCACCAAAGTTTCATCACAATCAGATGAATGGTTTAGGAACGCAAAAGGAACAAACAAAGAAACATTAATTTTTTTATATTAAGATTAATATTTTTGATCATTTTGACCATATGATATAGCGTCACCTCAGTTCTTAATTGTCCAATTGACCATTTTAGTTTTTGTTCAATCTCCACTTTAAAATTAAAAATAATGTATTAAAAATGATAGTTAATGACTTAACTAAGGATTATTTAAACTAATAAGACCTTTACAGAAATAGCTTTATCTTAAACAGCTATCATAATGTTTCATTTGAAATAATGAAAGAAAACCTTCTCATCCTGTAAAATTTTCTAATGGTCGTTTTTGCACAATTAAGAACTAAGGCGACGGTTGGTTGGTAAAATCCATAATAAAATAATGAATCCTGACTTATTCTAGGATCTATTACATAATATCTACGAAAGTGAGAACATTGTTTCACAACAGAATAGAAACCAAAGTTGAATCAATGTCAACTAACAACTTTCGTTCTACAAATGGACCATAGATTTTCAAAGAATAAATAACCTGGGAGGAGGGAACTCAGTAGACGGTATGTCTTTTGACTAAAATAAGAAAATAATAGTAATACTTAAATAGACCACATTAGATTTAAATATAAGAACCTATATTTATGGCTGTTATATATATTACCAATAGTTTTTAATTTACTTACAATTGAGGCTACAGATAATTATTTCTAAATGATTGTTTAATGAGACAATTGAAGCAATCGTCAGTTTCCCATTGACGGGGGAATGATGTATTTTGATTGAGCACGTAGACACCATAATGGTGGTTTTGCTGTATGAATGACAATTATTTATTCAATTGCTCTATTTATTGAGCCATTTGGAATTCAGTTTCTAGCGGAACACAATTTGTTCCGTCTATAATAATTAACTAATTCGCAATATAATGCAATTACTGCACTATTAATTATTATTTATTAAAAGGCAAGATAGAGGGTCGCTGGGGGCCTGGTAGTAGACATATGTCTTGGCTGCGAAATGTACGAGAGTGGACCAGTATTAGAAGTGTGGAGGAGCTATTCCTTGCAGCGCAAGATAGAGATACATTTTCCAGAGTGATCACCAACGTCGGGGGGACCGGATAGGGCACATAAAGAAGAAGATTGTACTGTATCACGATTTTCCATAGTTATGAAAAGTAAAATCAATAAATCTTCGCTGCATTTGCACAATTTTGGTATCTACTATTTCTGCAGACGTCAACAAAGCAACCGGGGCGAAGATTGACAGGTCAATTGAAGTTAGGTCAATTGAAGCTCCGTCAATCGCACATTGACAATTATTGTCATTGATAATCTCCTGACCCCTTTACATTTTTAAGACCAATGTATCAAAAACTGGATTAATTTCATAAGCGTTAAATTGTCAAAAAATTTCTCCAGTTTTGAAATAAAAATCTTTCCTAAACTGAAAAAAAAACATCATGTAATTGGCTCATTTTTATGGATTTAGTTCCACTGCCCCATGTAGTGTGCTAATATCTAGTTGTGACAACACTCAATTAGCGTCTTCCTACAAAGATATCTTTTGCAATGTTAGCGAAAAGGAACACAAGGTAATAGGTACTAATTTAAATATTATTTACATATTAGTGTGCTGTGGACACCAAATTTATTGATAAATTCTGTTTCACCTATCTGTCCGGAGATAACAATATGTTTTCACTTACCTACTTACATAAATATTAAACAATACAATTTCGGGTGTGATGTGAATAGGTACCAACTTAACCACTGGAGCGACAGCGCATTTTAAAGCTTTTTTCTCCGTTTGCTCGAGATTTTCAGAAGATCATTTTTTAAGTTTTTCGCCAACATTAAAAAAATCGTACCTTCGAATTTTAACATGGAGGCATAAAAAGTTATTATAGTGCTGTATAGCCAATGAATTAACCTGTATTTAACCGTTTATCTCACATTTGCAGGATTTATAAAAAAAATATTAAAAAATCGTAAAGTTTATAACCGCGCGAATCCTGCGTGTTTGTTACTTTGAAACTGCCGTGAGAGGTACTTATTGGAGTCAAGATAGTATATTGTCGATTTCTGTATATTGTCTGTGGTTATACTTGATAATGAAAGGTGGATATCTGTGGGAAAATGACTTAATTTTAACCGTAAACAACTGATCAGAAATTCTACGTAAAAAATATTTTAAAAATATATTTTTAACATCGTTCTAAAATAGTCTACGAAGTTTGGATTTGCAACATATTCGGTTTTTTTTTTTTTTTTTACTTTAACTCCACACAGGAGGCCCTGAGGAAAAAATAATTTCCCTCAGGACCTATGTCATCTTTGAGGATGCTGTGTGGAGGGTGTTTTTGAGGAGAGGAAGGAGTGAACACGGGTCTTGAAGAGACCCATATTGTAGGAGGGAGGAAACACAGAGGCCGGCAAATCGTTCCACAGCCGAGCTGTTGAACTCAAGAACGAGTCGTAGAAACGACCCGTTCTCATGTGACTAATGTCAACCGTGTACAAATGTTGAGCGCGCGTTTGGCGTGTTTCCCGACTATGCACCGGTGCCGAGGGGATCAATGACGCTAGTTCCTCGGAGCATTTTCCATTGCAATACCGGTAGAACAAGGACAGCATTCCCACCTGGCGCCTGTGCTCTAAAGATTGCAATCTGTTTGTTAAATTAGGAGAATCTATCAAACGGACCGCCCGTTTCTGCACAGAGTCAAGGGTTTTTTTCAGGTATTTTGGGGCTCCAGACCAGAGGTGGCTGCCAAATTCAACCGTGGGGCGCACTTGTCCAGCGTATGCCCAGTTTCTGAGAGGCTAACTTAACTCTGGCCTCGATGGAGCCCCCGTACCTGAGCTGGTCACTAAGAGTTACACCAAGCATATCAATGAAGGCCTGGTTGTAATAGATAAAGCATTTTAATAGCTTCGTTTTGAGTGCAAAATAACAAATGTGCGAGCTACAAACTCTTTATCAAGTTTCAAATCACAACGGTGCTAAAGAAGTTTTCACATCAAAAACACTTTATTTGTTTGAATGGCATAGCAACGCATGTTGGGTACTCGCTAGTATTTAAATAAATAAAAATGATTTGCTTTGATTGAAAACTTTTATTGAAAATGTTTCCTTGTTTTATCAATGTATTTCAATCACTTTATTCTTAACAGTTTGAGTGTGAAACGCATTAAAGGCATTAAATTGTTATTATTTATGATTGGATTTTATTACAAAATCTTGCATTTATTCCATTGTTTTGAAATAAAAAGTGTGTTGTTTTTATACCAACTCATTTGCTATGAGAAATACACCTAAACAGCGTAACTGTGATGTTGTTATTCAATTGTTGATCACAATTTGATCAAAAGCAGAACTGAACGAGAATCAGGAAACACTAAAATATCGAATTCTAAATTTTGCTGGTTGTTATTCCATCACAAGTAATTGGTATCGCAAGCAGAGCTGACGCGAACACAGCACTACTCAGATGCAGTGCTTGCATAAAACATTTTTCTGAACCGTCATCGAAGTTAACCCCTCAGGCTAATTTGTTTGATTTTTAGAACAACTCGTATAGGTCGCGTAGAAATCGTTGTCTCCCTTACTATCGTGGTTAGAACTATGATACAATGTTGGAAAGAGAAAACACTACGCTTTATATTCAAATCTGAAAGTGAACCGCAAAATAATTCAAATGAACACTTTTATAAAAACCAAAGTTTCCGATTGCAATTTGAAAAAAATTATGAAACTTGGGAATTTTTTATGAATTATTTTTACATGAAACAATAAAAAACTGAATTGAGGTGAATAGAATGTTTATAAGATACATTTTCCTAATAAAACATGCATGAATTAGAAAAACGTAAGATGAGCCATTTGAAAAAATATATATTTTTAATTAAAATTTAAAAAAAAATATAGATTTATATATATGTTTATTTCGAATAAATTTGAAAGCATGCTCCACCACCTTTCAAAAACAGTTTTTAGTTTTCAGATGCGTTCGTAAATGATCATAAATTTGGATTTTATTGCAAAGCAGAAATATTTTGACTTTCCGAAAAAATTGGCCCAAGATCTGGGGGGTTAAGACGACAGTATACCGTATTTGACGGCCTCCGTGGTCCCGAGGCAAGACTCTCGACTCACAATCCGAAGGTCGCGGGTTCGAACCCGGCGTGCGCAAATAAATTTTATTTGATTAATTTGCGTTATTTCACAATTTATTCATTTAAAATAATATATAGTATATTTGCGGCACGTTCCAGAGTGGAAGATACTATCAGTATCGCCCGGTGTAAGACCACCATTCAGAATTGAAACGTTGCTTGAAATGGCTTTAGCCGTGTTTAGTGACCAGATCTGAATAGCCAGGTACTTCCCCACCTTCCTATTCCCTATCTCCTTCCCCTCCCCACTACCTTCAGCCTCACAACATACCCCGATTGGGGATGCCATAGTCTCACTGGCTCCAGACGAGAGCAGTTGGGACTCTTGTGCGGTATTAACTGTAAAAAAAAAAAAAATACCCTAAAATATATTCAGAATCTTAACGACGTAAATAAAGAAGTCGTGTATGCAAATTGCGACTCGCGATCCGTGTATTGGACGGACCTACTGTCGAATTTGCCCTATCAAAAGAAAAGAAGAAGAAGAAAAATAATGTGGGAATCTTAACGACGTAAGTGAAGAAAGCGTGTAAACAAATATACGCCAGCGGTATGGCGTACTGGACGAACGTACGGTCGAATTCGCCCTAGCGGGCCTTGAGATTCGACCTTTCCGCCGCGTTCATTTTAATTTATTCTGAAGAATATGTTACAAATATTTAAGATGTCTCGAAACGTTTCTCTCCCGAAGTTATTAGTTCATCGTCTATAAAAATAAAATCTGGTGCGTACCGCTAACTTTATAGTTAAAAAAGTGATTACAAAATTTTAAAATAGTTGTACGTAAAATATATTAATGGTAAGGTATTGTTTTTATTAATCTTAAATATATAAAACTTACATCTCCAGGGGTCTGTTGGAATAAAAAAGTTATTATAGTTACGAATTCGCCGGAAATGATTAAAATGTGAGTTTTGAGCAAACAAAAATTATTAGGGTTGTGTCCCGCCAAGACGTTCGTCGAAAGATTGTATTAATATTTATAAAAAAAGTTCTTACACGTTCATGAAGTTGACGTTATTATAAAATAAAAGGTTTTCCAATAAGAGGTGCTATGATGATGATTAATTTATTATCGAGAGATGATTTATGATTTTTTATGGCCGGAATTGGATGGTATTGATCTGGACAACGTTTACTTTCAACAAGACGGCGCTACGTGCCACACAAGCAACGAAACCATTGATCTTTTACGGACCGTGTTATCTCTCGAAGAGGTGATCACAATTGGCCACCGAGATCTTGTGATTTAACACCTTGCGACTTCTTCCTTTGGGGCCACGTGAAAGAGAAGTTCTACGCCAACAGCCCAGCGTCCAAGATTCAAGACCTCAAAGATGGAATTCGTGAGGCTATCGAGGACGTATAGGGCAGCCACTTTGCGATTTGGTTATGGAAAATTTCATGAAAAGGATATGGTCCTGTAAGCGTGGTCGTGGTGGTCATTTGCTGATGTGATCTTCTTTATAATGAAATAAACATCTGATGATTTATATTAAAAAATTGCATTTTTCTTTGAATATTAAAATGACACCTCTTATTGGAAAACTCTACATAAAGAATTCTTACGTATCCTCCCCAGTAGCAGAGTCCTTGTAACTGCTGCGATAGAACCCAACCAGGTTTTCCTTCAGGAACCCGGTGAAGGAGATGGACAGGTCGTAACTCTGGCCGGGTTTGAGCACCTCACCCAGGAGAACCGTCATGAAGTTGACGGGTTCGTCGTAGGTTATGTTAGTCACAGGGATGGACCTCTTATCATTAAGAACCTTGACGGAGTTCTCGTGAATCATGAGCTGCTGCTGGTGAAGGGTGATGGCCTTTGTCTCTTTTAAGACATCCAACTGAAAATAAAATAAAAAATTCTATAACCATTTATCCAAGTGTAACAAACAATTTGTTTAATAATATTACTAGCATCAAAGACCATCTTTTTTTATCAGTCTTTACCTGACTTATTAAAATACCTACTTATTATGTTACCGTTTCAATAACTTTTTATAAAATTACTAGAATCAAAAATAATCTGTAAGAAAAGTCATACTAAATGTTGTACTATGCTGCTTCTGAATGTATTTTCTATAATATACTAGTATCAAAGATAATTGACACCAAATAATATGTAAATGTTGATGAAATGTTGGCATTATATCAATTTAATACCCTCTAAATTCTACCCTGCAATGTTTGAATTTTGCAATTTGAAATTTGCATCCCTAATCCGTATGTAAATACAGTGAAACCCTCTTAAGCCATGGCATACCCCATTTCTACCGATTTACTACTTACGATCAATTTGGGAGGTGGGAATGAGTACCGCCGCCCCGGGAACCTTTATTGGGTAACCAACACCTCTGCCATAGGTCACCGCAAGTGGTTCGCTACGTTTGGTGATTTAGCAGGGGTGCCCGAGTTCATGGGGTGAGGTTTGTCTAGGTCTTGGAGGCGAATGACCAGGACACACTGAACCCAAGATTCCTACCCACCCCTTAATCCATTTTCCTTCCCAGAACTCTCCTCTCCTTCCTTTCCTAAAAAAAACCCCTCAACACAGCATCTTCAAAGATGACATAGGGCCCGAAGGAAATTATTTTCCTCAGGGCCTCCTACGTAGAACTCGTGTAAAAAAAAATACCTCAAACACTTAAATTTTAAAGCCCTTAAAAATATAAGTTATTCTTGAAGATAATATTTATACATTCCCCACGCCGAAACGCAAATTATACGAAATTCCCTCGATAGAAAAAAATCGCAAAGGATGCTCCGAAAATTATTTTAAACACGTTTGTTTCAGTTATTTTGCAAGTTATATGTATGAAAAAAATCACAGTGTTTCTTTAAATGCTGTTTTAGAAACCCCCGCGAGATTTTAAACGAGTCATGTTTTATTAAGCTTTTTCATAATTTTCCCTTCAATTTTATCACTTTAAATATTAGCTCGCTCTGTACAACATTCGTAATAACATATCTCTCCATCTTCTTCTTTTTCAGCCGAGAAGCGCCGCCTTAAGAAGTTTTCCAAGGGACCGGAAAAAATAAACTTCTTAAGCAGGAAAACGTTATATTTGGGAAAAAATGGGCCAATTTCGGGCCGAGGAGGGACTGAAAACCAAACTTCTTAAGCCACGAAACTTCTTAAGAGGGTTTCACTATAACAGTTTTTTTTATCACTTCAATGTGTCACTAATGAATAACATTTTTTTACATCAGCTCCACACAGGAGGAAAATAATTCCCCTCAGAGCCTGTGTTATTTTTGCTGTGGAAGATTTTTAGGAAAGGAAGGTTAGGATGTTCTGGGAAGGAAAAAGGTATCAAGGATGCGTAGAAATCTGGGGGCTCAGTGTATCCAGGAGTGACGTATGAATCTATCCCTCCCACTGCAGTGCAAAGTGATATTCCGAGGGAGTCCTGCTGGAGGAGCCAAAGATTTCTCTCAATCAGTCCCTCCCGACCTGGCCTACTACGCAGTTGGTAGGCAGAAACATCCGCCAGCAAGATCCAGACAAACCTCATCCAAAGATCCAGGGAACCCCTGCTAAGCCACCAAACATAGCGAACTGTTTGAGGTGACCTATGGCACTCCAATAAATGGTAATCCGAAAAAAGAAAATTTAAAAAGTTGTCAACTTTGTACTTTCTTAATTCTGAATGATATTTACTGTGTAATTTAAAAAAATAATAACTTACTTTACTTTATTAGTTATAAATTATAACTAAGCACGTAGTATCTATTTACTTAATGCTTCATATCTGTTAACTTGGAAGGTAAGTACTTACTTAACCCGGCGACAGTGATGTGAGGTGTCAACAAACCCCAACGAAATAATTTTTGCAAATTTCTCTGGTAGGGTAAATGTTTGTGTGCGATTTTCAATATCTTTTTTGCAGGCATTTTGAAACATAAACAAATAATAATATTTCTTAACATTATCAACGAAAAGTGGTCATTCTATTTTGTGACCTCACTAACGGTGCTCAATGCCGGGTTAATATTTTATAATCGCTTTTTAACTAAGTACCTGATTACTTAAGCGTTATTGAGCTAGTTAAAAACTTCGCCTAAAACACATTTAACGCACCGGAACGGCTGGTATAATTTATATAATAAGGTTTTATGCTTTGTGTTTAACTTTTTCGTAATGGCTTCGCATCTATTGTGTCATAAAGGATAAGAGGTATAATGTTACTATTAGGCTTCG
Organism: Glyphotaelius pellucidus; assembly: GCA_936435175.1. NCBI lineage: Eukaryota > Metazoa > Arthropoda > Insecta > Trichoptera > Limnephilidae > Glyphotaelius > Glyphotaelius pellucidus. Next base: position 23,146,999 of record OW386558.1, on the reverse strand, counting down.
TCCAGTATCAATTTTTTTTAATATGTCAAATTGAAAAACACAAATTACACTGTGTATGATTTCGTAAAAAGGCTCGGTTTTTCACATAAATTCTCGCATTTGTTTGAAAAAGTCGAAACGGAACCAACTGGATGACTTATTTTTATTTTGTTTTAAATGTTTTCACTTTTATAACTTTTAATATAAATTCTATGTATGTATAATCCTTGATATCTTAAATATTATTTTATAATCTGTGTAAAAGCCCCTATGGGCGTATAACAACAATAAATAAATAAATTTTTAATTAGCTGAAGTCCCCAGATTATCTCGAAATAAGATGTGCACTGTAATTTTGTGTGCAAATTTTCATCAAATGCTGCTTTAAGAGATAGAAAAGGGGGTGGGGGGTGGTTTTTCGAAATCTCATATATAGAGAGACCTTTATCTTGTTTTGAAGGTCAAATGTGCGAAATTTCATCAATCTCGGAATAAAACTGTAGAAAACAAATCTCTTCTTTATATGATAAAGAGATAGATGTCATCAAACGAATTTGCGAACCAAAATAGTTGCGTTTACCTAGAAAGGATAATATATATATGTGCAAACTTTATAACGCCATAGCTCACTGTTCAGAACAACTGCAGCATAGTTTCATTTTCTGGATTAAAATTAACCTACTGAGGTAAGTACCTACTAAATTGATAGAAAAAAACAAAAATTCGTTCGATATTATCAAAAAATAAATATTATGGTAAACGAAACACCTAATCGTAAAATTTGACCTACTTTTCTACGCAGGCGGCCAAAGGGGAAACTAATTAAAAAAATAATAATACATATTTTTTTTTCCAAAATATCTACGGCTTAGGTAGTAAGTGCCTCCGTACATGGAGCTACTTACAAGCTACTCGAGCTTCCTGCGGGTAGCACGCGCACCGCTCGTGGGTACCCGCCATACAATTTTGCTGGTGTTCGTACACGGCGCTACGCGACAGATGTCGGGTTGAAGTCAGTTGCACACTACCGATGGTGCTAGTAGCGCGCTACGCGTTGCAGCATTCGTGTCTACTACTTTCGTTTGACGTTTGACAGAAAAGTAATGTTAGATTTGTTTTGGAAGTGGAAAAAAATGCGTGTTTATATAACTATACATTACCAGAATACGTAAGAAAGGATTTAGTGGAGAGGGCAAGGATTGATGTTGGAAAAAAAGTCATTTGACATCGTGTTAACTCCACGGCTGCACATAAAAAATGATCAAGTTCAGTATAATTCGGGTAGCGCCGTGTACAGGAACCAGCTTTAAAAAGTAATATATCTGAAGGGTACTTGTGGTTGTGCCACAAACACGTAGTTTGTAAGTATCTCCATGAACGGAGGGCCAAAGTATGTATTCAGTTAGGTAGAAAGTAAGTATAGGGTTTTCCAATAAAAGGTGTTATTTTAAACAATTATTTCTAATAATAGGTGTTATTTATAACACCTCTAATTGGAAAGCCCTTTTTGTAGCCGGCCTAGGTGTAAGTATGTTCAACTGATAATATCTATTTACCTGAATCCTGACGGTTCCGATGAAGGTAAAATTGCTGGCGTGATCAAGGTGAGTGAGGATTTTCAGGTCGTAGTGCTTGGGGACTACGTCTCCGGGGAGACGGTAGTTTGCCACAACATTCTCCCGTTTCGGGGCACTCCACGGGGAGCCATAGAGCTACAAAAATATAAATAACAGACCCTGTTCAATATTTTTGTGGCAATATTCTTCGTAATTTTTTCCCCATCGGGTGGCACTGCGTCTAGCTACGCCACTGCCTCAAGGTATTATCTTAACAAATAACATATATTTTTTTAAGAGCTTAAAAATTTCAAATGTTCAGCCGCCGCTATTTTTACCGATTTCTTACATATCTCACTTAAACATTTGAAGTTTTTAAGCTCTCAAAAAAATATATGTTCTTTTTGAAGATAATACCTAGACGCGTTCCATGCCGAAACGCAAATTATATGAAATTCCCTCGATAAAAAAAAAATCGCAAAGTATGCTCCGAAAATTATTAAAAACACGTTTTTTTAATAATTTTACAAGTTATAGTTGTGAAAAAATTCGCAATTTTTCTTTAAATGATACTTAAGATGCCTTCCACGAGATTTTTGCTCTATTTTAAACGAGTCATGTTTAATTAAACATTTTCACAATTTTCGCTTCAATTTTATCATTTGTAATATAAGCGCGCTCTGTCCAACATTCGTTATTACAAATCTATCTATCTTCTTCCTTTTGAGCGAGGAAGCGCCGCCTTAAGGGAGATATGTAAGAAATCGGTAGAAATTCGGGATGCGGCAGCTTCCCGAATTCAATCCCGATTCCCGAAATCAGGGCCTTCCGCATTCCGGGCATCTGCTGTTACCACTGAGCCACTCTTTTTTATGAATGTGCCAATCAAGTGGAAATCAGACAAAAAAATTGGTTTTTCGAAATATGGTAAAACATTTTTCTGGATATTTCGTGACAAAAATACGAAAAATAAAGTTTTCGGTTTGTGTCTGTGTTAGGGTTTGCAATCCCGCAAAACCGTGGGTTTTTGGCAATATTTGATCCCGTGAATTTGCGAAATAGAAAAAATCTTAATTTACATCAAAAATATGATGTGATTACTTTCACAACTTGGGTGGAACGCTGCTGGACTTTTGTGCACAAACGTCCGTCCACGTATGGTGACTGGACTTTCCACGGTGTATGCTTTTTACGATTTAAAAAAAATATATCAATAGTGTCTTTTTAAAATACTTATTACATAACATTTGAATGATTGGCCAAAGTTTAAAGATCATCTTATGACAGGAAGTTAGGTGACGAACAGTCACTTTCTATTTTGTTCCAATTTAATTTAATGGGGTCAGAATTAACTCTATCTTGGGCACATGTTGTTAAAATGTTGAAATATATACCATTGTATACCTGTATTGGTTCCAAACAGCAGAAATAAGACATGGGAATGAGAGATCTAATGCAATCGCCATTCAACGTGGAGTACGACAAGTTTGTATCCTGTCGCCACTATTGTTTAATCTCTATTCCAACTATGTCTTTAAAAGAGCCCTAAGTAATACCGAGAAGGGTCTGAAGATCATCGGAGTTGTCATTAATAACATAAGATATGCGGATGATACTGTTTTATCAGTTGACCGTATCGATGACCTCCAAGATCTATTGAATCTAGTTGTAATAATTTTGGTGAGCAACTGGGTCTAACAATCAACGTCAATAAAACAAAATGGATGACATTTGGACGACTAGATCACTCTGGGTTAGTGATACAATTAAATGGTTGCAATGTCGAAAGGGTGGCAAGATTTAGATACCTCGGCAGCATTCTCACGGAGACTCTTGACCCGGTGTAGAGGTTAAGTGCAGAATTGAGGCAGCAAGAACTGCATTCAGTAAAATGAAATCCCACTTCTGCAATGACAACCTCAATTCAAAACTAAGGCAGATAATGTTAAAGTGTTATGTGTGGTCAGTCTTGCTGTATGGATGTGAGACATGGACCTTGAAAGAAGTAAATACCATGAACAGGTTAGAGGCTTTTGAAATGTGGCTTCACCGGAGAATGCTCAAGGTTTCATGGACCGACATGATCACCAACATGGAAATTCTCAGGCGGGCTAGAACAGATAGAGATTGCTCACATTAATAAAAGTCAGGAAAATTTCATATCTGGGTCACATACTTCGAGGGGAAAAGTATCACTTGCTCCAATTAATATTGAAAGGAAAAATAGAAGGTCGCCGAGGGCCTGGTAGGAGACAAATGTCTTGGCTGCGAAATATACGAGAGTAGACCGATATTAGAAGCGCGGAGGAGCTATTCCGGGCAGCACAAGATAGAGATACATTTTCCAGAGTGATCGCCAACGTCGGGGGGACCTGATAGGGCACACGAAGAAGAAGATATACCAGTATATAACGCATATATATGAGAGTTTGTGTAAAAATGTTTTATTATCGTATCGCCTTAAAACCCCTAAATTCAGGGCTTAGAAAAGTACTGATACTCATTGTAGCGTCTATTTTGAGGAAGTTGTCGGATTACACCCGTAAAAAAAACACTGTCAGTCATTACAGCTGGACCAAATTATATAAAACTGTAGAAACATAACACAAGCATCTTAAAAATGAAATAAAACCGTCCATAACCGGGAACAAGTCGAGAATGTTTAGACATTTGATAGTAACACGGAGTTAACCTCTGAACGTCGACGGGCGTGACGTCATGATTCGATCGACCAATCGTGAGCCGTTTATCTATTTCAGCCGTCAGGCCTATTTTGAAATCAATAATTATGAATGAAAATATTAAAATTAAACATTTTTAATGCGATAATCATAATCAGAAAAATTATTTTTAAATCTTTCACATGTTTTTAGCGGTATCCCTGGTTTGTGAAAATACCCTAATTTAAATGCTATTTACTTTGTAATTATTAAAAATAAAAACTTAACTTTATAACTAAGTACATAGTACCTACTTACCATTCATACCTGTTACCTTGGCAGGTAAGTAGGTACTTAACTCGGCGATAGAGATGTGAGGTGTTCATAAACCCCAACGAAATAATTTTTGCAAATTTCGCTTGTAGGGTAAATGTTTTGTGTGCGATTTTCTATATCTTTTTTGCAAACATTTCAAAACATAACTAATAATTGACTTATTTCCTAACATTATTAACGAAAAGTGGTCATTCTATTTTGTGGTGGTGCTCACTAATGGTGCCAAATGCCGGGTTAATATTTTATAATTGCATTTTAACTAAGTACCTGATTACTTAAGCGTTATTGGGCTAGTTAAAAACGTCGCGTACAACACATTTAACATACCGGAACGGCTGGTATAATTTAGATCAGTGTTTTTCAATCTTTTTGAATACGCGACCCCTTTACAGGTTGAAAAATTCTGGCGACCCCCTTTGGCCAGAGATACAAACAGAAAGTAATTTAAATACGTTAATTATTTTCTCTATTTTGGTACCAATATTCATTATTACGGCCTACACTCAGCAAGGAAGCCGCGAAAGCTTTGAAATTAAGTACGAGGTTAGTTGGTAAGGCTGCGTGCGACTTTGACTTGACGCCCCAGCTTGCGCGGGCCTAATTTTTCGTCGTTTTTCTGACCCTGTTTGGCTACTTAAATTAGCATTTCTGGCAGATCTTTTCAGCCACCTTAATAATTTAAACAAGAACCTCCAACGTAGAGAAGAAAATATTTTAACAGCTTAAGATAAAGTCAAAGCATTTCATTTGTGGTCAACCTCTCTGCAAAACAATATATTTGAGTCTTTCCATGTGTTCAGAAGACTGTTGAATATAATGCAACAGACCAATCACTTGTGATAAGGGCTCACATTTCGTAAGAGCTTGCATAATTTTCAAAAGAAACTATTAACATACTTTCCAGACTTGCACTCTGAAGCTGACAATGGGCGTAGATGGATTTTAAATCTCTTCTTGGATAAATCAATAGAACTGGCTGATCTCACCACAAATATGAAAGAAAATCTTATAGATTTAGCTGCTGACGGCGTGCTTAAAATGGCATTTCATTTTCAAATTGTTGACGGTTTTTCGAAGAGTTTTGGATGAAAAGAAAAGAAGAGTATCCAGATATAGCAAGGGAAGCTCTAAAATTATTAGTGCCATTTGCCACTTCATACTTATGTGAATTGGCATTCTCCAATGGTGGACATTAGAATTAAACAGAGAAATAGACTTAACTTAGAAAATGATTTGATTAATAACATATTAAAAATATCATAACGATTTGAAATATTTTTGAAAAATAAACAAGCCCATCCTTCTCACTGAAATTGTGTTTTTATTGCAGTTAGAACCTCGCCTTTTTCCTTTTGCTGGCGACCCCTCGAGTAAGGCTTCGCGACCCCCCTGGGGGGTCGCGACCCACAGATTGAAAAACACTGATTTAGATAAGGTTTTATACTTTATGGTTAAATTTTTTCGTAATGGCTTTGTGTCATAAAGGATACTGAAGTTAATGTGTGTAATATTAAAGGTATAATGTTACTAATAGGCTTCGTTCAGTATATATTTTTTTAATTTGTCAAATCGGAAAACACAAATTACATGGTGTATGATTTCGAAAAAAGACTCGGTTTTTCACATCAATTTTCGCATTTGACTTGAAAAAGTCGAAACGGAACCAACAATATATTTTTTTTTATTTTTAACTAGAGAGTTCCCAGCACGCGTTGCTTTGACACTTAATAAAGAAATTGTTTCTCCCTGCGTGTCCTTTCTTATCCATAACGTTCGCCTTCCGCCTCCCCTTCCTCTCCCGCGTCCCCCTCCCCTCCCTCGTTCCCACTCCTTTCACCCTCTTCCCCCGTCCCGCGAACCCCCCTCTCGAGTTCCCCTTCCCCATCCCAAGTTCCCCCCCCCCTCTCGAATTTGCCTCCCCCCTCCCGAATTCCCCTCCCCCCTCCCACACTCCATACATTCATTCCAGGTACATTCAGTTTTCAAACAGCTCGCGTGCCACCTATTGCAATTTTTTATACAAATTTCATAATGCCAGAGCTCATCAGTATATATAGCAACCATCGCTGGCAGGCACACACAAATCCCCAAAGTTTCATTGCAATCGGATGGACTGTTAGCAACGCATAATTCCATGACGCCAGAACTCACTATTTTATATAGAAAGAATCGTGGGCATGCGCACATCAAATCCCCAAAGTTTCATCGCAATCGGATGAATGGTTTAGCAACGCCATAACATACACACATGCATAGGCAGAAGCAAACATATTTTCATTTTTATATACATATATTTAGTTATACTGAAGTCCCCAGATTATTTCGAAATCAAATGCACACTGTAATTTTCTGTGCAAATTTTCATCAAAATACTGCGTTAAGGGGTGGAAAAGGAGATTTCGAATTCTATATATATCTCGGAATAGGGACCTCTATCTTGTTTTGAAGGTCAAATGTGAGAAATTTCATCAATCTCGGAATAAAACTGTAGATTTGCGTAGAAAACAAATCCACACCACCCGCCCGCCAACCCGCCAGACCACCCTCCCGCTGCCGCCACATACCCTCTCCTTTAAATGGTAGAAAGATAGATGTCATCATAGAAACGAATTTGCGAACAAAAATAGTTGCTTTAACCTATAAATTCTTAATAGGATACATACGCGCAAATTTCATAACACCATAGCATACTATTCAGGACAACTGCAGCTAGGATACATTTTCAGCTTTATGGTTAACCCGTTGATGTAGGATGTAGGTACCTACTGCAATGGTAGAAAAAAAAAACAAAAATTCTATTAATGTTATCAAAAAATAAACATTATGGTAAATGTAACACCAGTAATCGTAAAACTTGTCCTACTTTCGTATGCAGGCGGCTAAAGGGGGAGCTAACAAAAAACATTAAAATCCATTCATTTTGTTTCCAAAATATCTGCGCGTATGTACGTATTTCCTTCTGATAATATCGTATTTACCTGAATCCTGACGGTTCCGATGAAGGTGAAATTGCTGGCCTGATCAAGGTGAGTGAGGATCTTCAGGTCATAGTGTTTAGGAACTACGTCTCCGGGGAGACGGTAGTTTGCAGCAGCATTAACTGTCACTGCCATTGCCGCCAAAAGTAGCAGCCATCTTGTAGCCGCCATCTTTGTTTGGTGTCTTTACTGAAAAAAATAAAATAATACTTATTTAGAATTTATTTGTTTATTTATTTATGTGCACAATGTGCAAACACTGCTTTCTACAACTAGGATAGTGCAATAAAGGGTGGGCAATGTAGTGGAGTTTGAGGTAAGCGTGAGAATGAATTACTGTAGTGGTGTGTTTTTCCGTAAATTCTGTAGCAATCCAAATTTCGTGTAAATTGCTTACGCCGCCACTACCCGAATTTCTACCGATTTCTTGCATATCTCCCCTGAACATTTGAAGTTTTTAAGCTCTTAAATTTTTGAAGATAATATCTATACAATTTCCACGCCGAAACGCAAATTATATGAAATTCCCTCGATAGAAAAAAACGCAAAGTATGCTCCCAAAATTTTTATTTTCAAGCCTGTCTCTAGTATTTAACAAGTTAAATGTATGAAAAAATTCGCAGTGCTTTTTTGAACGTTGTTTTAGACAACTCCCACGAGATTTTTGCTCTATTCTAAACGAGTCGTGTTTTATTAAACATTTTCACAATTTTCGCTTCATTTTTATCGTTTGAAATATTAGCGCGCTCTCTCTAACATTCCTAATTACATATCTCTCCATCTTCTTTTTTTCGTGCTCGGATACGCGGCCTTAATGCATTTCTCTGTCGATAAGTCGATAAGCCATGACCCTCTTCTTAGCTCTTTTAAAATTAAAAGAACTTGTAGTTGAATAATGTCAGACTCTTGAAAGGGTCTATTATACAGTGTCACTTTAATTATAAGATAATAAAATATTTTTATTAATTTCTTTATTGTATTTTTTATATGTGTGGCCCACCCAAGCTCAGTAATATTTTTTGCCCACCAAACGATTTTGGCCCTCGATGTTTTTTGCACTCTATTTATTGTACAGTGATTTATGACTTTAGCTAGATGTCTACGTGTCAAAGTAACATTGTAATGTTTTCTCTTTTGTTCATTGTCAAAACTGTGGCAAGGAAAACTTTTTATAGTAGACTCGTTATTGTTCAGTTCAAAAAACGTAATGCAATGGTTACAATTAAGTTTCACAGGTTTTTGCTTATTTTATTTTAAAACGTTTTCTTTTCATTAATATTATTATGCTTTATATACTAGTGTTATGTCTTAACATACTAATTACAAAAAATTCCTAAGAATGTTATCATTTAAATTCGGATTAAATGCCTCACTCCTATCTTAGGGAACGACTCCAACAATTTTATTTTACAACTCTGGAAAAAAGAAGAAAATTTTCTGACTTAATATGTTTATACAAAATTATTCACGATAAGCTTCAAACCACTCATTGTCTGAGCAATATTCATATTAAAGTTCTTAATAGACGTAATTTAAAGAGTCATAAAATATTTTTGTTATTGTTTTTGGGATGTTATGCCGTGTTTCGCTACCTCCTTCTTTAGCCAACGTTTCGGACAGCGTTACAGTGTCCATCATCAGGGCAGATGAGTGATGATTCACTCATCTGCCCTGATGATGGACACTGTAACGCTGTCCGAAACGTTGGCTAAAGAAGGAGGTAGCGAAACACGGCATACATCACTCATCCTGATGATGGACACTGTAACGCTGTCCGAAACGTTGGCTAAAGAAGAAGGTAGCGAAACACGGCATAACACCCCAAAAACAATAACAAAAATACTTTTTGGCCGTGAAAACCTAAAAACATACCAGTCATAAAATATTCCATCTTGAATTATTTAATAACAATATTGCATACTTCAATCCTCTCTCTAGAATGTGTCGCCTATATAATACTATTGAATGTGACCATATAGATATCTATGCAAACAATCTCACATATTTCAAAAAATAAATTATCAAACTCCTACCGTGACACTTCGTGGAGAACAGTTATGTAGCTGCTTTATTGTCATAACCTTTATTTCTTTTTTGTTTTTCTCTACAGGGATATTTGACACTACTATGTTTCATATTTCATTTTGATTATCATTATTTCTGTTATCACTACAAGCATTTCCGTCTAGTATAAACTTAACATTAATTTCTCAAACTGTGAATATTTCTAATTGGAGTGTTAATATCTACGTAAGGGGCCATCCATAAATTACGTCACACCTTAAGGGGGGGGGTAGAGAAGTGTGACAAGGGGTATGGGGGGGTCAAAAAATCATGAAATTCTAGGAGGGAGGGGGTCTCACAAACGTGACAGGGGGGAGGGTCAAAAAGTCATGAAATTCGTGTGACGTAAATTATGGATGGCCCCTAATATACCAACGGCAATTCTATTATTGTAATAATTGTTAACACTCTGTAAATGTTTCAAACAATAAATAAATAAAAGTATTGAAAAAATATATATTTTATGATAATAAAAAACTAAACAGAAAATTTAAAAGTGTGATAGATGCTTACGCATTTCAATTTGGGATATAGTACTCCGCACACAGTTCGTGAGCCGCTAACATGACAACCTACCATGTCAACAACGCAACTGAAACGCGACGGTCGCCGCGGCTGTCGCGTTTCGGTTGGCTTGTTGACAGGTCGCCATGGTAGCGGCTCACAAACTGTCAAGTTTTCGAGTAATCTGCGTTACGTCAGATCAGAAAAACATCGATTTTTTTCAGGAGGTTAATTGCGATTGCGTTGTCAATAGTTATTTTTTTCAGTTTCTCTGAGCGGGTGGCCTTTGAGAGTTTTGCTGTGACGAACAAATAGATTTTCGGTTTAATGTTTGAATTCCTTTTTAGCTCATTTATTATTTTTCAACATATACAATACATATCTACATAACTTTTCAATACATTTATATCGCTTTATGTTTCTCACAAATTATACACTTATTATTACAGATACATCGGAAGATACATCTCAGTAAGTGTAGGACCACTATTCAGAATTTAAACGTTGCTTAAAATTCTTCGAAAATCTTTATTATAGCCATTTGAAAAACAGTGGCGCCCTCTTACGTTTTATTTTTATTTATTTGACAAACTGTATTTAACTAATCAAACTAATTCAATTTGGGAGGCGGGAATGGGTACCGCCGCCCCGTGAACCTTTATTGGTTAACCAACACCTCTGCCATATGTCACCCATAGGTTGACATTTGTCACATGAGAACGGGTCGTTTTTTCGACTCGTTCTTGAGTTCAACAGCTCGGCTATGGAACGATTTGCCGGCATCTGTGTTTCCTCCCTCCTACAACATGGGTCTCTTCAAGACCAATGTTCATTCCTTCCTCTCTTCAAAAAGACCCTCCACACAGCATCCCAGCTGACATAGGCCCTGAGGGGAATTATTTTCCTCAAGGCCTCCTGTGTGGAGTTAATGTAAAAAAAAAAAAACCCCAAGTGGTTCGCTACGTTTGGTGATTTAGCAGGGGTGCCCGGGTTCATGGGGTGAGGTTTGTCTAGGTCTTGGAGGCGGATGACCCGGACACACTGAACCCCAGATTCCTACCCACCCTTTAAGCCCTTTTCCTTCCCAGAATTCTCCTCTCCTCCTTTTCCTAAAAAAAAACCCTCCACACAGCATCCCCAAAGATGACATAGGCCCTGAGGGAAATTATTTTCCTCGGGGCCTCCTGTGTAGAGCTCATGTAAAAAAATTAAAAAACTATATTACCCACGCACAGGCTGCGCCTTGGTGGATTCCCATTATTCATATGATTGTTATAATAGAAAAATAAAGGAAAAAAGCATTTCACATAATTTTTTAAAAACGTAAGTGAAATGTTTCCATTTCGTTTCCAAAATGTAAATTTTAGGTAATTTAAATCATGCTTTTATGAAAAAAAAATTATTCTGTATTTAGAGGTATTTGTACCGTAAATAAATATACTTATAACAATATTTTCATTATTACAGAAAATCGAACTCAAAATTCCGGAACGAAAAGCCAAATTTTAATGCTTTAAACTAGAATATACTTTAATATAGAAACCGTCGCAACAAGCGAGTTTAAGGTTAATAAAAGAAGCATTCCTCCCCGCCCACGCCTTTCTCTGTCGCACGTATGTTTTTAAACATCTTTCTCTTTCGCTTACGTTTATTGTAAAGTCAGTATGCGCGAGAATGGATTGTGCAATATTCAGGCCAGCATTAAAGTTGTACCTTAATCAACTTCACACAATCATGCGACTTAATTCGATATAACAACAATAACACCAAACAATTTTCCATAATAATTACATTTATCAATAGAATAGATAAATGCATTTCCATAGCGTGATTTCGCTACAAATTGCACGGTGAATGAACACGTAATGGATTAGAATTATTTCCTGCACGCATTGTCTGTTGTAACGGTTATAAGCGGCAGAGTGATTCGAATGTGCGGCCATTGAGTTGTGCGAAAAACATGCTTATTATTAATTTCATATGTCACGAGATGACCTAATATTGGACCATTGTGTGAAGTACAATGTGTTTAATAAATTTATAATTGGATTGCGGTGTGTTTTGTGATTTGCGTGTTGTGTTTGTGTTTGATTTTGATCCCGCACGATTATTTCTATGACAACTTTCTCTTTTTTTTCAGTGTTTATATTAACGAGTCAGTATTAACAGTAGTAACGGCCATTGATCCCAATCCTACTGATCAACTGTTGAGCCGAAATCTTAACTTTAACTTAATTATTTTTCAAAAATATACTACGTAAGCTATTACGTAGTATATAACATATAATAAGTAGGTATATATATTGAACGCCTTTTTCATTTTTTTGAACAATATTTTGGATTTTTAAAGTTTTTTTTTACATTAGCTCTACACTGGTGGCCCTGAAGAAAACAATTTCTCTCGGGGCCTATGTCATCTTTGAGGATGCTGTGTGGACGGTCTTTTTATAGGAAGGAGAGGAAGTTATGGAAAGGATAAAAGTATGAGGGGTGGGTAGGAATCTGAGGGTCAATATGTCCGGGAGTGACGGACATATGAATCCATCCCTCCCGGTACGGTGCAAGGCGAGAGAGTCCGGCTGGAAAGTTTAAAAAGTATCCATCAAACAGTTTCTCACGATCTGACCAGCCACGCAGTGATACGAGAATCTACCATTCTGGAACGTGCCGCAAACATACTGTATATTATTTTAAAGTAATAAATTGTAAAAAAACACAAATTTATTAAATAAAATTTATTTGCGCCCGCCGGGATTCGATCCTGTGACCTTCGGATTGCGAGTCAAGAGCCTTGCCCCTCGACCACGGAGGCCGTCATGTTCTTGGTTGGTAGATACTTTCAGTATAGCCCGTGTGAAAGACCACCATTCAGAATCGAAACTTTGCTTGAAATGGCTTTAACATGTTTGGTGACCAGATCTGCATAGCTAGATACTTCCTACTCTAAGCCTCAGATTGGGGATGCCATAATCTCACTGGCTCCAGAAGGTTGGGAGAAGTTGGGACTTTTGTGTGGTACTCACTTAAAAATAAAAAGATATAAAATACAACACGTTAAGATGAAGCTATACGTGAAATCCTATTTAGATACTTTTTAGATTCATCTTTACGACGAATCGGTTTGCAAAATGACCATCAAAAAATATGCTACGGATAAATTGAAACTTTTACTGGCTTTTCTGTATATTTGAATAACAATAGAATTATTATTTATATGTGTAACAAAAAATATAAGCGTTAACCACTAAAAAAATATTTTTTCATGACTTAACTTTGAAGTAAAATAAGAAACAATTTTTTTTAAATATCCCTTTATAGCTAAGACTATTTTTGAGGTTTCGTATATTCTAACTTTTTTTCATTCTTATAAAATTATGCAAAAAATAAATGAAAACCACTTTTTTCGCTTACTTGCCTCGTGCAAATACGACGCGCGATTTTAAATTTTGTAGGCATGAGAATCGAAATATTTCTAGCGTAAATAATTTCTAGTACCTAATCTTAGCGCCTAGTTAAAGAAATGAATGTATTGTCGGTACTCCTCTAGAACTTTTCCGATCTTACCTATCAAATCGCTTTTCGGCGGTAGAACTGGGAGGAGAAACGAGTGATTTGGGTAAAATAGTATGTGGAGTACCACAGGGATCAATTCTTGGACCGTTACTATTTCTGATCTATGTTAATGATATAACAAAGTGGGGCATTAAAGGAACTCTTCAACTTTATGCGGATGATACAGTAATTTTTTTATAACAAACTGAACCTAGCGGAGCTCGAAACGGAAATGAAGGTTGATGTTTCTAAACTCACAAGCTGGTTGAGAATAAACAAACTAACTCTTAACGTAAAAAAAACTCATTACATACTTTTTGATAACAAATATATGAAATTTGTATATGAAATTTATATTTTTTATATGTAAGCTCCTATGTAAAATTGTTATTTCCTCTCACCTATGAATTGTATGTTCCTCCTGTCCTAAAATAAGTTCTGTAACTCATCGGGATTGCCCTGGCAAGAAATAAAAACAATAAAATAAAAAAAATATAAAAATTTGCCTACGTATTCTTTGCTCTGTATAAAATCTTCCCCTAGCCCTAGGGTAAGATTAGATTATGTTAGGTTAGGTTTAATTGTTAGTCTGTTTTCGGTCAGATTATGTTAATTCTAGCATTTTAGTCAAACATTAAAAAACTCATTTTGATAATGAAAAAAAAAACACAGATTCGTTCTTTCAATGAATACGTTTTATTCCATTTGATTTACTCGTGTCACTAACAACTTCATGAAATCGTTTAAATTTTATAAAATTACTGCCGTAGATAATTTGTTCAACACAATAAATGACAGGTAAATCCGTTTTCATATTAAAATACCGTTTTGATATCGCTAGTTTTCTTTATTACTATTGTGAAATTGTTGTAATTTGAAAATCTGATAACGTCCAATTTGATTTATAGTTTAAGTTCCTACCTAGCTATGTAAAAACAGTCGATATGCTCCAATGAGTTACACTTTTAGAGTGTTTAGCAAATTGACTTATTTGTTAATGGATTTATTTAATTTAATAATTTCACAATGGATTCAGTATGCATTGATCGAGTAGTTCGCTTCGGGTTTCCACCCAGGCGTCGCGTGTTAAAACATCTGATGCTAAGTCCTCCATCGTTGCACAAGCCACATTTTTCACTTGTATTGATGGAAGATGTTATTCGCAAACAGGGAATGTAAGTAAGAGATATCTTCGAGTTTTCACAAAAGTAAAAGTTATTCTAAAAATACTAAGCCATCTATATATAGGCAAAATTCAAGTAAACATTCGAGTAAGCAATCGAGTGAATACTTTAGTAAACACTCGATTAAACATACGAGTAAAAATTCAATTAATTATTCGAGTAAACGTTCAAGAAAATATTAAAGTAAACATTCGAGTAAAAACTCTAGTAAACATCTGGTTAAACATTTGAGTAACCACTCAATTAAAAAGCATTCGAGTAAACGTTCAAGGAAATAGTCAAGTAAACATTCAATTAAAAAAACATTCGAGTTAGCGTTCAAGTAAATATTAAAGTAAACATTCAAGTTTACTTTAATATTTACTTGAACGCAATTACTAAAGACACCAATGTATTGGTTGGTACTATTAGAGCTTATCATTAAAGTAACCATCATATTATTAATACAATAATGTAGGTATGTTAGTAAGTATTTTAGATTGATGTACAAAATGACTGCCTCAACACAGGCTAGCCTAGTGAGGCAGGTTATAAGAATCTTCAACTATATAACTAACTACACATTAGTATTCTTTAATTTACCTTTAACCTACTGTTCATATGTATACTACTTTCTACTTGTAAACTTTTTGTACTGATATAATCTATTGTAAACTACACTGAATATGTATTTTCTTAGTTATGATGTTCCAAATTTCACTGAATAAAGATATTATTATTATTATTAATTTCAAGGAAAAATTTAAGTAAAATGTCAAGAAAACATTCGAGTAAGCATTCAAGTAAACTTTCAAGTAAACATTCAAGTTAATTTCAAAGAAACATTCAAGTAAACTTTCAAGAAAACGTTCGAGTAAACATTCAAGTAAACTTTCAAGTAAATATTCTAGTTAATTTCAAACAAACATTCAAGTAAACTTTCAAGAAAACATTCGAGCAAACATTCAAGTAAGCATTCAAGTAAATTTCCAGTAAACTTTCAAAAAAACATTCGAGTAAACATTCAAGTAAACATTCAAGTTCTATTTTAATGAAATGAGTAAAATACTCACTTAGTAAGGAAGTTCTTTGAATTTAAATTAAAATAAAGAAATCATTTACCCATAATTCAATTTAAATTATTTATTCTAATTTTGATTACGATTAAATTTGTAACGTTACATGTAACTTAACTTTAGTTGAGTATTATACTGCACTGAAGAAGCTACGGTTGTAGCGAAACCCGGTCGGCATAAAGTATAAAAAATAAAAGTGGTGTTTGTCACAAGTGACTTGCCAGGTAAGTATGTTTTATGTATCTTTTGTAAATAATAAAATTAAATAGAGCGTGGGAACTTATAACTTACTTACTTACTTACTTACTTAACTTACTTACGTACAGCGCCTTGTGCAAATTATCCAAATATTAATAATTGATATATTTTGGTGAATAGTTAATTGACGAGAGTGCAAATGATTACATGTCACGATTTCAAAGTAAGAAACGTTAGAAAGTCCCCTAAGGGGATAGGCACTTGTCGTACGTATGTAAGTTAAACCAAATAATCAACTATAGACCGTATCAACGTTTCGACTTTCTAACGAAAGAGTACCTACCTACCCAGCTCTCTCGTTTTACCTTTAATAATAATATGATCGTGTGTAATAAATCAACTGGTAACAAGCTCCCAAGGGGATACGAGTGCGAAATTCCGCAATTTTATATGTATAACGCGTTGATGTTCTTAGTTTTTTGCCATTATTGACATTCGCTACTAATTCAATGCCATGCGAATGGCAAAAACGAACCAAAGAATGTAACCTAACATAACTTAGCGTAACCTAGCGTACTCTAGTATCCTAACGTCACCTAACCTAACCCAACGTAACCCTACGTAATGTTACGTGTCCTAATGTAACCTAAACTGAGTCATCATTGTCAAACACTAGTCTTGCGTCTGCGCGGTTGAAATTTATTAGCCTGGCTTCGAGTGCACCTCTGACGCCGCGCCACACGCGCCGCGCCATATAAACATCTTACGTGAAGTTTCAAACGAAGCTACCGTTGTTATTCGGTTTCAAATTCAAGAATTCGACAAAGGATGGCGCCACTTACGTTAAGATAACGGACGTGAGGACGTGCCCCAGGTAGGTATAAGTTCTACGAATTTGTAAATTCGAGTATCTCTCTATCTAGAGTGTGAATAATAGTATCACGCTGCTATATATTACGTATGATGTTATTGCCTGTAGCGGTTACTTTGACCCGGTGACTAGTTGTCACTGGATCACAGAGGATCCGAGGAACCGGTTGTTTTTAGAACTAGTTTCTACCGGATTTATAAAATAGTCACCAACACTCAAAATGGGCGAAGCCGAAGCAAAAGCCATCCGCAGGGCCTAGCAGCAAAAACCTGAGGAGCAACTAAGCACGTGATACCAGGCGTTCACCATCTATCTATAGTAGCTTTCTATCTTCATAATATTAGGTATAAATAAAGAAGAGAGTTTGTATACAGTTTTATTTCGATATTGATGAAATTTTACACACCTAAGATAATAAAATAAATACCACCTTTCAGAATCGAAATGAAATTTTTATGGCTTTAGCCGTGTTTAGTGTCAACATCAGGGAGGTATACTTCTTTTCATTCATCTTCCTCTTCCCCACCTCTTTCCCTTTCCATCTCTCCCAGTCACAATGTATTTGCTAATACAATTACTTCTATAAAACGCTTTAGGAAGTTGCAGCTAGCCAAATTGGATATCCCGTAGCAATAAAATTACATTGACAATGTCTGTTCCACGAATGAGATCTTGACGCCTTTTCATGGCAGTCCATCATTTGTATTCAAGAGACAGTTCAATTTGACATTCAACAACTTGATCGTGTGTGGTATCTTTGGTATTGTGTTTTGAATTTTCAGGGCCGGTAAATTTTATTGTCACTTTGTACCAAAGCAAGGAGTTAAGCTAACCTAGAAAGTCTAGGTTAAAGTTATTATAAAGATGGATGCAAATTTTCAAGATCGTTTTGGTACAGACGTTGGGACAATGCCAGTTTTGATAATGCAAACTGAATGCTAAGCGAAGCGTTACTAACCTACTCAATATAATTTCAATAAGACCAACTTTGCATACAATAATGCCGGCACTTCCAGGGGGAAGACATTCAGTGCGCCATCCTTGGTAAAATTGGAAAGAAATTTCCAAAAAGATAGAATGACATGTTTGACGTACTAGATTATAAGTAAAAACACTACTAAACTACATTTTGACAAAAAAAAATTTCAACAAACACAAATAGGCCAGTTAGACAAGCGTAAAAAAAACATTAAGCTTCCGACAATAAACGCAAGCTTTTGACTAATGCACCACATATATCAGGAAATAAAAGCATTCAACAATCTCTCACTCGATACAAAGAGGGAAACAAAAAACATTTTAGATGTAATAAAAGCATTCAACAATCTCTCACTCGATACAGAGGGAAACAAAAAACATTTCAGATGTAATAAAAGCATTCAACAATCTCTCACTCGGTACACTCAGGGAAACAAAAAGCATTCCGGATGTAATAAAAGCATTCAACAATCTCTCACTCGGTACACTCAGGGAAACAAAAAGCATTCCGGATGTAATAAAAGCATTCAACAATCTCTCACTCGATATAAAGAGGGAAACAAAAAGCATTCCGGATGTAATAAAAGCATTCAACAATCTCTCACTCGGTACACTCAGGGAAACAAAAAGCATTCCGGATGTAATAAAAGCATTCAACAATCTCTCACTCGATATAAAGAGGGAAACAAAAAACATTTCAGATGTAATAAAAGCATTCAACAATCTCTCACTCGATACTAGTAATTGAATTTTTCTGAATTGTAAAATGGAGGCCTCAGCACGTTTGAGGCACCCAGCGAGGCCTACATTATTAAATAATATAGATATGTGAATTTATTGAATAAAATAAAATAGAAACAATTAATAAAATCGACTGGTCCGCCGAAGAAGATTCGAACAGGACCGACTGGAGTCACTTTGTCGAGGCCCTTAAAGGATAAGAGGAGATGAAAAAAATTAAATAATTTGTGCAGGTGCGTACAATATTTATTTAATAACGCCTAGAAATTGTCAATAAATAACTCACAAAAAATCACGAATAATAGAATTGTTAGATGGCCTATAGGTCTATAAATATATTTTATATTTTTTTTTTGGATTTAGTAGTATTCCACACTTGGTCAGCTGAATGTCTGGCCGTCGAAGTTCGTCAGACGCTTTATACCAGTACACTAATAGAGGCTCGCGTGGGACCGTGAATTTATCGTATTAAATTGGAACTGAGCACCTGTGAATAAATAAATATTTTATTGCTATCTCATTCTTTCGCAAGCTAAATCCTAGAGATGTATGTGTTTGTCTCTTTTTAATGTCGCTCGTTTTCGTTTCATAGAGTTTCCAATCACAATGGTGTAAAAGAAGTTTTCACAATTTATGTGCTGTCATAACAATGTGGTATAGATTGGTCAGGGATTTGCGGACACCATGTGGAACCTCAGCAAATGGATTGTACGTAGGTAGGCTGAAAAGTAATGCACGCATGCTTGTACAGCGCGAACAAATTGACCTTCAGAAGCGCGCCAGATGAAATATGGAAGTGACATTCCTCTTCTATAAGTAAGCGCAAGTTTTAGGTCATTGAATTCATCCAGTGTATTTTGAGAAGCGGAAGTACGGAGACATGTTTTAGTGTTATGTCACCGCAAGGTAAACAGCGTGCTGTAATTGAATTTTTAACTGCTTAAAAAGTGACTCCTATTGATATTTATCGTCTTTTAAATTAGGTTTATGGTGACGGTGCTATTGATAGGACTGCTGTAAATTTATGGGTAGTAAAATTTCATGATTGTGAGCCTGGAAATGCAATAATTGTTGATGAAACACGCAGCGGACGTCCGCTCATTGATAAAGACGATAAACAATCCAAACTCGTCCACGATTTGATTCAAAATGACAGGTGAATCACTCAAAAGCGTATCACAAACCATTTTGGAATATCCAAGGAACGTGTCGGCTTCATTGTTGAACAATTAGGATACCGTAAAAATCTGTGGACGATGGGTACCACGCCGTTTCATAGTTGACAAAACCTGAAGTTTAAACCGATTACACACCCTTCTCACTCCCCCGATCTTTTGCCTTGCGAATTTTATTTTTTCCTCTACTTAAGAGACACCTCAAGGGTAATCATTACACCTCAGACGATGAGGGGAAGGTAGCTGTCAAGTCCTGGAGTCGAGAAATGTCGGAAGAATTTTTCAGTTATGCAATGAAAAACTTGTTACACGTTGGGGAAATGCGTTCCCCTTAAAGGTGACTATGTTGAAAAATAAATATACGATTTTAAAGACTAAGAATTGTACTTTAATCTACTTTTTACCCGATCTTGCTATTTGTTTTTGTTCGTGTTTTACAAACATGTGTGCATTACTTTTCAGCGTTCCTTAATACTTACATATTGTATTCTTATGTCTTCAATTTGTAAGCAATCACAGCACTAATCGTTTCGGCTTTTTTGCCATGGTACGAGCCGGTACAACTCCTATTTCTTAGAAAACCGTAATTTGCTTTTTCTGAACGATGTTTTGTTGCATTTACATTTATCGGTAAGTAAATGGACATAATTATGCACAATAATTACACAACTTTGTACATTTAATGGCAATCGTTCTGCTCCATCGATTGTTCAATGGTCCGCACAGTTAAAAGTTTGTCACAGAAACGCTGATAAAAACGGATGATGTTGATTGATTTAAGTATATGAATTTAGAAGCAATGATATAATAGGTATATTGATTGCGCGAAGTTGCAAAAGCTCTCAAACCGTGAGCTCTGGCGTCATGAAATTTGCACAGATTTTTGTAGATCAAGGCAACTAATTTTAGTCCTAAACGTAGTTTCCATCGTGAGTTATGGCGCTTCGAAACAGGTACACAAAAATTATCAAATTATGCGGAAAACAATATTTTTTATTAATTTTTCAAATCAACATTAAAACTTTTTTTTTAATTTGATGTGGTTCCATAAAACTTTTTTCATAAATAACTTAACTTCGATGGTACATGGTTAAAAATGGTGACCCGACAGTTTGCCCCACGAAATGGTATCGTAATATATAAAAATGAATGTTTCTTTGTTTGTCCCTTATGCTTTCCTAAACCATTCATCCGATTGCAATGAAACTTTAGGGATTTTGATGTGCGCATGTCCACGACGGTTTCTATACATAAAAGTGAGCTCTGGCGTTATGAACTTATTTCCTATACTATTCATCGGATTGCGATGAAACTTTGGTGATTTGAAGTGCGCTTGCCCACGATGGTTTCTATTTGTAATGGTGATCTTTGGTGTAATGCAATTTTTATGTATAAATTACAATAGGTGCGTATTTCATGTAGTTTAGTGGCAGGGAGGGAAAGCGGTCGAAGGGAACAAAGAAGGGGGGGGAGTGGCGAGAGGGGGAAAGGCGTGGAAGGTGGAGGGGGAACGTGGGAAGGGATGTGAAGGGGAACGGGGACGAATGGAAAAGGACACGCGAGAAGAAACAATTTTTTTAGTGGCTTTGCAACGCATGCCGGGAACTAGTTTTTTTTTACATGAGCTCCACACAGGAGGCCCTGAGGAAAATTATTTCCCTTAGTGCCCATGTCATCTTTGGGGATGCTGCGTGGAGAGTTTTTTCAAGGAAAGGAAGGAGAGGAGAGTTCTGGGAAGGAAAAGGGTTCAGGGGTGGGTAGGAATCTGGGGTTCAGTGTGTCTTGGTCATCCGCCTCCAAGACCTAGACAAACCTCATCCCATGAACCCGGGCACCCCTGCTAAATCACCAAACGTAGCGAACCACTTGGGTGACCTATGGCAGAGGTGTTGGTTATCCAATAAAGGTTCCCGGGGCGGCGGTAGCCATTCCCGCCTCCCAAATTGAAATAATAAAATAGTAAAATAAATAGCTAATGAATATAAATAATAAAATAAATAGCTAATAAATATAAATAATAAAATAAATAGCTTGCTTATTATAAAATTATAATTTTATTTGCTTTTACCAATTTCAAATCTAAAATCGAATTAAAAAATACTTTTAATAATAAGATGGTATGGACATCAAGCGAATTTATTTAGAGTATCGATTTTTTCTCGCTGGTACACAATATATGTATAGGCAAGCAGTTTTATCCTTGATGCATTTGAATGAAAATATGTTTTATACATTTGTTATTTGGCGGTACATCTTCTCTGCACACCTCTTCAGAGACCCTAAGTTATATTTTGTGTAAGTAGGTATACCATATTTTTCCTATACCAACTGCATAGAGTGTATAAGCATACCAGGGGGCCAATTATCGAGGGATCATCTGTTAGAGAACCATTAAAAATATTCCCTCTTGTAAAAATCTTCCGACTTATCCACCTTTAAAGCTAGAGAGAATTTTAATGGAATTTACAAAGTTACAGCAACTTTGTTTTTAACGACTAACGTTAGATTAAACCTGTAATAAAATAAATAACCTGTTGTAGAGTAGGTAGGTACTAAGCCGGTATCTTGATCCAAATAGGGGCAACTCTTTATTCAGGTAGATGGCACCATCTGTGTAACTTTTCGAAAGCTAATGCGTTTCTAAAAAACATTACGTCACGTAATAACTTACAAGAGCTTTTTCGTGTATTGCAATAGAGTCCTCCCCAAAAGGAGCTTGCTGAGGAGTGGGAAAAGGAAGGAAATGGGGAAGAGGAAGGTTAAGAATTACTTGGTTATCTGCTTCGACCAAGTATATCAAGACATGCCCTGTGAAATTAAAAATGACGCCAGAAACCAAATAAAACTGGCTCAAGGCCCATTTATGAAAAAGTGCGAGCATTGTTTCGTACTATTTGGATCGCATAGTGCTTTGTGTTTTACCTTTTATCGGTCCACACTGAAACTAATTGCTGTCCCAGCCGTCCTGAAGGAATTAATTTTTTCAAACACAAAAATATCCTACTTCCGAATATTGTACAAGGTACAGTCCGCGGACTTTATTTTTGATAATGTAACCCGCTATCTGAATACATAAAAAAAATTATGCCTTACAGATAGCTTTAAGGCAGCGTTTTAATAAATGTAATAATATTGACGTATTATTTTTTTGGCAAGCAAAGTTTCTGACGTCACTTAATCACCCAAATGCTTGTGACGTCACCACACACCGATACTAACACATAGACGAAGGGCTTGTGGCACGATATGGCAGTGGTTTTTAAACTTTTTAAAAACGCGACCCGGTTTGTATAAAACGGAAACCTTTAAAATACATTAAACGCAGATCTTAACAAAAAACCGCTGCACTATTCTTCAATTAAGGTCGAAAGTTAACCTATCTTAAGCCATAGCATTCCGAATTTCTACCGTTTTACAACATATTTCTCTAAAACACTTAAAGTTTTTAAGTTTCTAAAAAAATATATGTTGTTTTTGACGATAATATCTATACATTTGCCACGCCGAAACGGTAATTGAATGAAATTCTTCCGATAGAAGAAAATCGTATAATTGTATATTTCGAAAATTATTATTATTGTTACATTACAAGTTATATATATATATGAAAAAAATCATAATTCATTTTTTTCTTTAAAGCTATGACATTTCCCGCAAGATTTTGGTTCTATTTTAAAATAGTTTAAACGAGTCATGTTTTATTAAACATTTTCACAATTTTCGCTTAAATATTATCGTTTTCGCGCTCCCTCTAACATTCGTATTTACATATCTCATCTTCCTCTTCTTTTTGAGCGCTTACTAACGGGCTTTAATTAACTACGAATTTCTGTCATTTTTTAATTATTACCTATACACAAAAAAAACTTAATGATTGAGCAGCTGATTCAAAACTTTTAGGAAAGATTATAGTTTTCGGCTAAGACATTTTGCAAAACAGAACAGAAGTCTTTGAATATTTTTTAGCGCAATTTTTTTGATATTTTTTGTAGTCAACGGTCGACGGCCTCCGTGGTCCCGAGGCAAGACTCTCGACTCACAATCCGAAGGTCGCGGGTTCGAACCCGGCGTGCGCAAATAAATTTTATTTGATTAATTTGTGTTATTTCACAATTTATTCATTTAAAATAATATATAGTATATTTGCGGCACGTTCCAGAGTGGAAGATACTATCAGTATCGCCCTGGTGTAAGACCACCATTCAGAATTGAAACGTTGCTTGAAATGGCTTTAGCCGTGTTTAGTGACCAGACCTGAATAGCCAGGTACTACTTCCCCACCTTCCTCTTCCCTATCTCCATCCCCTCCCCACTACCTTCAGCCTCACAACATACCCCATTTGGGGATGCCATAGTCTCACTGGCTCCAGACGGGAGCAGTTGGGACTCTTGTGCGGTATTTCACATAAAAAAAAAAAAGCCAAAAGTCCAGAAAGCAGTAAAAGGGCTTGCGGGCTGCTGGTTGCTCATTACTGAGTTAATGATAAGCGGCCAACCTGGGCAGCCCACGGTGCGTGGGCGGTAAAAGGGTCAATTTTTCGTAATTATTTTTAAGCAAACGATGAATGGATTTTTTTTATTTTAAAACTCATGATCAATATATACATATACGGGACTGTGTACAAGTTTTTGTACACGAATCTAAAGTATGGTTTGCAGTGTACACCGCTTTCAACAGGACACTTCGACGAAATTGCTGCTTGGTGGTTGACAACGAGCCATACGGTTCATCAGAAAAGTAAAATTTAAAAATTATCAGACGCATCCGCCGCCAAGACCCGGACAAACCTCAATCCATGAACCCGGGCACCCCTGCATAGTCACCAAACGTAGCGAACCACTTGGGGTGACCTATGGCAGAGGCGTTGGTTACCAAAAAATGGTTCCCGAGGCGGCGGTACCCATACTCGCCTCCGAAATTGAATCGCTTGTCATAATAAAGTAAAAAAATATTTTTGTCTAATTAAATTTATGAACGTCTCGCGATCCCCACTTTGAAAACCATTTATATACAACACAGCATGTCGGAACGTCACGCATGCAAAACGTGAACACCTATGGAAGTGTTAGTTCGACAAATCACACAATGGGATTCGGCGGTGCCCAGTTTTATATTGCCGAGAGTTCGCATCATGTTCGCATGCTAGACGGCGGAATTCGAAGGAGAGTTGTATTGCGAAATTACTGATACTTGGGGTTATTTTTTTCTGATTTTTACTATGAGACGGCTTGTCTAGAGTATACTAGAGTATACTAGGTCAATGGTTATCTGACATGAAATTCCCCAAATAGAAAGTGTTAAAACACGTCTGTAACCTATCCCAAATAGGGATCTCACTGCCGACACACGGAAGCAGTTGGGACTCTTGGGTGATATTCACATAAAAAAATCCCACAGGTTCCGGAGGTGATAGTGGTAATCACAATCAATTAAAAATAATATTAATTATTTTGACAAATTATTTTCTGCTGTCGGTGATGTGTGTTTGTATGTAACGATGTTGTAAACGTATTACACCAGACAAGCAACAAAAGGGTACCAAAATAATTTTGTTAATCAATTATTCTTTACTCGAAACGTATTTTTTTACATTAGCTCCAGAGGCCCCAAAGAAAACAATTCCCGCAGGGCTTTCGTCATCTTTGGGGATGCTGGGTGAAGGGTCTTTTTAAGGAAAGGAAGGAAACGAAGATGTAAAAGGAAAATGTGTGAGGGGTGGGTACGAATCTAGGGTTTTCTAGAGTGACGGACGTATGAATCCATCCCTCCCATTGCAGTGAAAGTCGATGGGTCGAGCGAGGCCTCCTTCAACCAGTCTTCCCCGATCCGGCCCGCCACGCATCAGGTGGGCAAACGCATCTGCCGCCGAGACCTAGATAAATCTCAACCCCTGAACCCGGGCACCCCTGCTAAGTCACATTAACATTTGGGGTGACCTATTGGTTGGTTGTCCGTAAAAATGGTTCCCGGGGCGGCAGTAACCATTCCCGCCTCCCAATCTATTTATTTTGTTCAAATGCTTGGCAGATGTTGCTTGGATGAATTAATAGTGAAGATATGTCACTGAGGTAAATTTCTTCTTTCGAAAGGCAGTGATCCTGAGGCCAATATTTTTTCAATAAATACTTTCAGGTTCACAAATCCTTCGATTAAAATATCCCACGATTTTTCACGAGTCTGCGCTAGTTTCGATATAAAAACAAACTACTTGTCGGTTCCATGACAAATCAGAACAGTAGAAAAGTAATTATAAGCGATGACAGAAGAAAAAAACTAACTTAAAAACCTAACCTAGTTAAAAAAAAAACTTAAGATAGGTTCCTACGACCATTTGTAGTAAATGAATTGATAGTGACATACGCGCGTGTCACTATCATCTGCTGACATCCAATTAAATTTTAATTAATCATTAAAAATAGGCTAGGCTATTAGGTTGGGTTACAATAAAAATGAAGACAAATTATTTCTCGTGGTAGATTAATTATTTTTACAATAATAATAATGTGTTTATGTAGCAACTACGTTGCAGAATATTGTAAATATTTATGTTTATCATTATTTAGTAGGTCCGTTAGTATCTACTACAGTCTTAATTTTATTTTTATTTTTATTTATTTTGGAAAATCAACAGATATATTACACTTATAATAATAACCTTAATAATATACATAATATCCAATGATAGATTTTCACATAATTAAAATTATAATTAAAAAGTAAAACAAAAAAGTAAGGGTCCTGTACCCGTAAGAACTTAAAAATATAAAAATTATTCAAAAAAAAAGATATAAAAACACAATATAAACTATAATAACCTGCTTACTAAATTTCAACATAAAGTATTCTCACTCCACAACAGCAATAATAATAATATGTACATTGTACACACCTACAACTCAATAGTTAAGTCGAATGACAAGTATGCAACTGGAAAGGATTCACAGCAATATTATGGTAACTTGCAACACGGTCAAAAAATTATTTAATGTTGGCTATGACATACTTTTTTAAGGACTTGTATTACATGAGAATATGTCTACATTATTAAAATTCTTATCAAATACATTGCATGTTCTGAATATAAAAGCATTTTGTCTGAGATTAGTAGAACATTTTTGAAGATGAAAAAGTGATTTTTCTCTGGTTCTAACACCTGGGACTCTAAAATTAATCTCAGCCAAAAGGGGCGAACAATCAATAAAACCATTGATAATTTTATGAAGATATATTATATCTGTAGAGTCTCTTCTAAATTTTAATGGTTTAAGTCCATAAAGGTCCAACGAGCTGTTTATGTCACGATAACCAATATTAAACTTGAAATTTAAATGATAAACAAATTTTCTTTGTATGGCTTCAATGCGTTTAATATAAATATTATATTGAGGATTCCATATCTGAGAAGCAAATTCAAGATGACTGCGAACATATGAAAAGTACAATATTTTAAGAGTTTGAATGTTCTTGAATTCTTTTCCAATACGGAATAAGAATCCTAACATTCTAAGGGCTTTCTTCACAATCATGTTAATATGTGCCTCGAATGTGAGTTTACTATCAAGTAGAACACCTAGATCACGAATTTGAGTAACCCTTTTGAGTGATTGGTTCGCTTAAGGGTCCACTATTCGAATTTCGACCGATTTCTTACATATCTCCCTTAAACATTTGAAGTTTTTAAGCTCTTAAAAAAATATATGTTATTTTTGAAGATAATAGTACCCTTTACACACAGAGTTCGGAGCGGGACGTGCCCCGCGCCACTTCAGGCCGCCGCGCAGAAAAGTCTCACAGTGAACTGCGCTGTAAGCCGTTATCTTACTTTCGGTCTTTACTTTTTTGCGCGGCGGCCCGAAGTGGCTCGGGGCACGTCCCGCTCCGAACTCTGTGTGTAAAGGGTACTAATATCTAGATACGTTCCGCGCCGAAACGCAAATTATATGAAATTCCCTCGATAGAAACAAATCGCAAAGTACGCTCCGAAAATTATTTAAAACAAGTCTATTTCTTTTATTTTACAAGTAATATTTGTGAAAAAAATTCACTATGTTTCTTTAAATGATACTTAAGATACGTTCCACGAGATTTTTGCTCTATTTTAAACGATGTTTTATTAAGCTTTTTCGCAATTTTCGCTGCTATTTTATGACTTAAAATATTAGCGCGCTCTGTCCAACATTCGTAATTACATATCTCTCCATCTTCTTCTTTTTCAGCCGAAAAGAGCCGCCTTAAGGGGGAAATGGGTGTAGAAGCTTCAAAAATTCAATTTTTTCTTTCATAAATCGATAGAACTATTCGAAAACATATTCTGAAAATATCAAACAGAAATTCCACGCCGTTGGAAAGTAATAAGCGTTTGAGTGAGTGTCCCTCGGTCGAACTGCTGCCACTCTTATTTTCAAACGCGTTTTTCTCAAATCTACTTTTTTCGAATATGTGCAACCGTTAGCTCCTACAGTTTTTGATCAATCGTTATCAAACTCAGCACATAGTTTCTTTATATAAATGCGCTCTATTTGAACCTCAATCTAAAGCAATATCTTTATTTTAACTATATTTTTATTGTAACGTACAAAAAAATGGTTAAAAATTATGCAAAAATTTTCACATTCCTCAAAAAAATATTAATTTTCAATTTTTTTTACGAGAATTGAGTGAGGTTCAAATAAAAGAAACACTTCTAAAAAAAGTATTTTTTTTTGAAAAATTGATTTCAAGTGTAAATTGTGACCTCCAGGATTGCCCAGCCGAATAGCGACTTAAACGAAAATATTTGAAAATTTTAGAATATATTCTTCAATTGATATTTAAATTACCCCAACGTATAAATAAAATATAGATATTTCTTATATGTTAAAAAAAATCATGAAAATCACTAAAATTACGCCGTCCTACACATATTTCCCCCCCTTGTCGGTTCCTCACTGTTGAGCAGCTCACCTGGCCAACCTACTCCAGTTTTCATGGTGGACAAAGCTTCTCTACTCTTTACAGTTCTGCGTTGCGTGAAGAGCTACGGACACCCTCGTATCAGACGACAGTGGTCTTGGTCATTTTAGCGCATTGATTTTTGAGGCGGGAATGACAATTTGGGAGGCGGGAATAGGTACCGCCGCCCCGGGAACCTTTATTGGATAACCAACACCTCTGCCATAGGTCACCCCAAGTGGTTCGCTACGTATGGTAATTTGGCAGGGGTGCTCGGGTTCATGGGATGAGGTTTGTCTAGATCTTGGAGGCGGATGACCACGACACACTGAACCCAAGATTCCTACCTACCTCTTAAACCCCCTTCCTTTCCAGAACTTTCCCCTCTTTTCTTTCTTTAAAAAAGCCTCCACACAGCATCCACAAAGATGACATAGGCCCTAAAGGAAATTATTTTCCTCAGGGCCTCCTGTGTGGAACTCATGTAAAAAAAATAAAAAAAATTGATGACCTTCCTGAATTTCTTCTGCCTTCCCTGGACTTGACCTTCCAGTTTGGTAAGCAGCGTGTCCAAAATATTTAAAACACATTGTAGGCAGATATTTGAAAGCCTGTTGTGGATGGCTAGTTCTTCCAGAAGGTACACTTTTGTGCGTCTGGTTTTCCATGGGATCCTGAGCATTTTTCTGCAGCACCACTTTTCGATTTAGTTCGCCGACTTTAAGTGTCCATGTTTCCATTCCTATAGAAATATGAAGAAAATCAACGTATGGACCAGTCTCATCTTGGTAGTCTTCGTTTCTTCGTTTCTTCGTTTTGTCTCTGTCGTCACTTCACATCTTTTGCATTTTAGTCATGGTTTATGTTGTCATGCAAATTCTTCTTTTCGCTTTTTTTTCACAACCTTCCTTATCACTTTAGATGTTCACCGTTTATATAGACGTTCACCACATACAAAGTCGAGCATTACCTGTTCTTACAAATGTTTTTGCCCTGACTGACCGAAGGTTCGATTTCGGTTTCTGCAAGGCAAAAAAATTCGGTTTCGGCATCAGTTTTTCGGCAGAAAATCCGCCGAAACTTCGGCCGCACTGAAACTCTGCGTTCGTGAATTATCGCGCGTCGTTCGACTGACTTCGGGCGAGTTCGTGACTCGTGTGTCACCCGTCATCACCAGCTGAGTTCGCCGGCCGGTTAAAATACTCAATTAATGAAGTCCTTCCTTTATAATGTACGTGTTGATAATCGACAAATTTTTGTTCCAAGAAGTGGTTTTCTTTGTTTTATAACAGTTGCATCAAAAAAAAAAAAAATTTTCACATACTTCAATTATTGTTTGTTTTATTTCATTAAACACGTGTTAACTGTCTGTATAAGTGTAAAAAATAAGCCAAATTTCAGTTACAGAAGATTTTTAACATGTCTAAAAAAATTTCGGTTTCGGTTTCGGCCGAAACTGAGACAGGTACCGAAGATTCGGTTTCGGTTTCGGTAGAAAGTCCTGTTTCGGTCGGACACTAGTTTTTCGTAATACATAAAGCACGTGCTCTGTTGTCCATTTAATAAAAATTGTGTTATTAATTTTTTATGTTGTTGGATTTATTATCATTATACACTTATTACAACATTATTAATTTGAGAGAACCTCGAAAGAAAAACTCAATAATCGTTCGTATTCAATCTAAAATACATACCTGTTGAAGGTATATTTTAAAGCTTTGTTTTGGATAAAAGTACAGAAACGGATTTAAATATTAATTTAATGCCTTGCAAAAAAATTTTTTTAGTAACAATTTAAATATTAAAGATAGTAAATTTTTTTTTTTTTTTACATTAACTCCACACAGGAGGCCCTGAGGAAAAAATAATTTCCCTCAGGGCCTATGTCATCTTTGAGGATGCTGTGTGGAGGGTGTTTTTGAGGAGAGGAAGGAGTGAACATGGGTCTTGAAGAGACCCATATTGTAGGAGGGAGGAAACACAGAGGCCGGCAAATCGTTCCACAGCCGACCTGTTGAACTCAAGAACGAGTCGTAGAAAAGACCCGTTCTCATGTGACTAATGTCAACCGTGTACAAATGTTGAGCGCGCGTTTGGCGTGTTTCCCGACTATGCACCGGGGCCGAGGGGATCAATGACGCTAGTTCCTCGGAGCATCTTCCATTGTAATACCGGTAGAACAAGGACAGCATTCCCACCTGGCGCCTGTGCTCTAAAGATTGCAATCCGTTAGTTAAATTAGGAGAATCTATCAAACGGACCGCCCGTTTCTGCACAGAGTCAAGGGTTTTTTTCAGGTATTTTGGGGCTCCAGACCAGAGGTGGCTGCCAAATTCAACCGTGGGGCGCACTTGCGATTTGTACAGGGCTAGCAGTTGTGTACTATTAAAGTATCTGCGTGCCCTGTACAGTATGCTTACAAAAAAATAAATTATTTCAAAGCTGATTTCAAAACATGGTCACCCTACTTGTTTACATTTAAAATATTAGTTCCTACAGCTTAGTAGAGGCCTATAGGCCTATATTCTGCGCGAAATATTATTGTAACAATATTATCTTTCAATACTTGAATTATTTTGTGTATTTTTATAAAATTGTTAACCTACGTCCAAGTGAGGTTAAAAATTTTAATTTTAGTATTTTGCTTTTTCAACTGTTTGTTTATGACCAATATTTATGTGTTATTTTGAATAACTTGTAAAATTATTAACCCCGATACAGGCGAACCCTAGTGTGGTTAATAAATATGTGCTTAAATGAAAAAACTTGTGAAGAAGCTATAAAATAAAATAAAATAAATAAATAAATAAATTGTAAAATAATTCTAGAGCTTAAGGGTCCACTATTCGAATTTCGACCGATTTCTTACATATCTCCCTTCAACATTTGAAGTTTTTAAGCTCTTAAAAAAATATATGTTATTTTTGAAGTTAATAATAATAATAATAATTGGATAATTTGTTGAGCGCCGTTTTTGTGAAAAATCACCTCAAGGGCGCTGTAATATCTAGATATGTTCCACGCCGAAACGCAAATTATACGAAATTCCCTTGATAGAAAAAAATCGCAAAGTATGCTCCAAAAATTATTTAAAACAAGTCTATTTCTATTATTTTACAAGTTATATTTGTGAAAAAAATTACAATGTTTCTTTAAATGATACTTAAGATACGTTCCACGAGATTTTTGCTCTATTTTAAACGAGTCATGTTTTATTAAGCTCTTTCGCCATTTTCGCTGCGATTTCATCACTTAAAATATTAGGGCGCTCTGTCCAACATTCGTAATTACACATCTCTCCATCTTCTTCTTTTTCAGCCGAATAGCGCCGCCTTAATGCTAGAAGTGTATATTTGTCAGTTTCGTAAATCGATCTGGAATGAAGATTGTTCATTGGTTTCTTGGTGTACAAGACGCCAAAACAATAATTTAACTTCTACATTAAATAGGTCATAATTGATTCCATGACAGCTGAACCCTCGACAGTTGGCTCCCCGTCATATTTATGTGCAATATTCAGTTGGTTTAGAGAAAACAGGTACACATACTTACACAAAATATAACTAAGTTTCCCCGAAGAGATGTGCAGAGCGGATGTACCGCCGAATAACATAAGTATAAAACATATTTTCATTCAAATGCATCAAGGAAAAACTAATTGTCTGTATACTGTATACACCAGCGTATAAGTACAAAAAATCGACACTGTAAATAAATTCATATTTGTAAAAAGCATTAACTTTGTGGCTCGCCATAATTTACAATAAAAAACACATAAATTTGTTTTAGACCACTTTTATTTTATAACACTCTACCGGTTTCGGAAGACCCTTCCTTCTTCAGGAGAATATTGTAACTATACTATTGTTACAATATTCTCCTGAAGAAGGAAGGGTCTTCCGAAACCCGTAGAGTGTTATAAAATAAAAGTGGTCTAAAACAAATTTATGTGTTTTTATTGTAAATAAATTCGTTTGAAATCCATAGTAATTTTTTAAGTCGATTTTAGGTGTGAAATTGGTAAATAATGGCAAGAATTTTTTAATAAATGTCATTTCGGAAGGCCGGTGGATCAATTGTCGGCCACCGTCACAATTACATCAAACTAGAGTTTAGAGCACATGTCATAGGAATTCATAGTTTTCACATAAAGATGTTTCAGAGTTCTTTCTGCTACCAAAAACTGACATTGACTTTTTTTGCATTAACCTCCAGAATTAAACGTACCAATTTCGGTTCGGTGCATAAGCGTGGTTTGAAAATGTATTCCTGCGTAATGCCTAAAATTATTGAAGTTAAGGTGATCCAATAGTCCAGGGAAAAATCGAAATCGGAATTCACGCCCTTTGTGGGAGGAGTTTAAAAATATTTGAGAAAAAGCTTCTGGAATGGTTGAAAAGGGTATTTGAGAATTTATTTTTACAGGTTGATTTCGTAAAGGCCTAAAAAAAACATTAGCTCATTTTTTACACATTGTTTATTGTAATAACAAGGAAATTTAAAATTGATTTCACGGAACCGAGCGACGTGGAGCCACACGTCTGTTCCCTGCTCCGGCCAGGGCAGTACTGAAAGGAAGTGGGTGTGGCAAGCCAGTAGTCCTTCGGTGAATGACATAAGGGTCACTTTGAAATCCAAATTCGTCGGCTGCCAGCCGTATTGTGAAATAACAACGCAAAAATGCATATTTTATTTTATTTTGTTAATATCGGGCGTATATATCATTTTTTTTTTTTGCGATTATCATAAAATAAACTAAATTTGCTACAATAAACAACAAAACCATATCCGAAAAGATGTTCATAAGTAGGAGAGTTTGCACTTGAAAGTGTTTTTTTAGACCTATTACTTTATTTTTTTATAGGCTTATTAAAAGACATTAAAAAATGACCGATATTTTTAAGGGCCAAGATATGTTCTACACGCAGTATTTAATTGAAGCATCTATAATAATTCTAAGCGATCAAATTTTCAAAACAAAAACACAAGAATTTGTGTGATTTTGCATTATTTACTATGGCTTCATCTTAAGTTAACTTTTTATTTTCAAAATTGGAACAAATCATACCAGACAACTGATAAAGTAGGTACGGAAATAATCTTTTTTAGTTAGTATTATTTAATTCTTTATTTGAAATGTGTATTTGTTTTATTTAAATGTTCAACAGTGGATACATGTCGTAATTTTTACTTAACTTCGAAAGCTAAATTTGTTTAAGACCACGTTTTTTAGCATCATCTACCGATTTCGTTATATTAGTGTTTATATAATTGCAATAAAATACGGAAAGCACAAAGTAAATTCTGTTTTCATAAATTCGAAATTAGTAACAATGTGATAAACGATCCGCAGGTTACTTAAAGGCCCGTATCCTGCGCCACAATACACATGAACACTAGCTTGAACAGCACCCAAAACATTGAAAATTTGAACACTTCGTGTTCAAAAACCCTGTGTTCAAGCTTTACCACAGCCGACGGAAAACATTCATCTCCCGGGCGAAGGGGGAAGGCTGGCGGGGGGAAATGTGTTCATATTTTTACAAGAGCCGCGCGATGCGGTCATGTATGGAGAATCAAACCGAACAAGTTTTTGAGGTTATGCGCAATGAGCAAGCTTAATAATCACTAGTTTAAAATATTATGATACCTAAATACAATATAATAAATATATTTGATAATAAAATTATAACATAATAACGAATATTAACAATACTAATATTAATATTATTTTTGAAGTGGGTGAAGCGGGAGCGGGAAGGCAGGCGGGGCCGGCGGGGCCGGCGGGGGGGGAAATAAGTTCATATTTTTACAGGAGCCGTACGAAGCGGTTGGTTGGTACCGGAGGTAAATCGAATGACGTTTGGGGTTATGTCAACCGCGCGAGCCTAATACCTAATTATGACTTTAAATTCCAAATAAATACTGTCGTAATGATGATTATATCTTTCGTGATCTCACTTGTAAATAAAGTCTATTAATTTATAAATCGGTTTCAGAGACACGGAAGAAATGACCAATTAAAATAGGTATTCTATTCTTTCCCTGATAAATAAATACCTAATAAAAATCTAGTTAGGTAGGTTAGGTCTAAGTTGAAATCTGCGTGTTCTCCTTTATATTTCGTTTACAATATCATCGCTAAATTTCTTAACAGAACTCGACTTTTGACGTTTGAATTTCGAATGCGTAATTAATTACGCATTCGAAATTCAAATACTGACTTTAGGTCATAATAATTGATATTAGTCGGAAATCTTTCCTGGTAAATAAACATCTATTAAAATATCTCTGTTTTCTCCCTGATGTAGCATCTCTTCTTCATCGGAACATATTTTAACATTTATTTAAATGCTAAACGTCAAACGTCAAGTCAGTTGCGTACACGTGGACGCGTGGACTCGTGGACAGGCCACTAGCAAAGTGTGTGACCGCGCGAACTTCACACCTGTTCACACCAATCTTTCAAACCATGTTTAAAAAAACGCAGGAGACGGAAAACAAAGAACGTTTATAGTGGGGTTCAAGCTAGTTTTCATGTGTATTCTGGCGCAGGAGTTCCGCCTTAAGAGCATCGTTTATTCATATGCAAATACTTCGCAATTTTGTTTAAAAAACCACCCAGTACCAAAAATAAGTGCAAATTTTGATATTATAAGTTTTAAATTTGATAGAAAAAATTGTGGTAAATATTCCGTAAACCACCGCACGTTCATTAGACACAATTTTTCTAAAACACCATTTTAATTTATTAACTATAAGAAACAACTAAGAGATGAATATAAAATTCCATTTTTTTTTTTAAAGTTCAAAATTTTCAAAAACGATTCCCTTGCCGCCATTTTAATTTTCTTTTGTATGGTATGATATTGCGTGAGTTTCGTTTCAAACTAAAACCGCATGATTACATGGTTCACCCAAACTAAGAACCTAATAAAGGTTTAAATAATTGTTGAAACAAAATGTAATTTCCATAATCTTTAGGTACATAAAAGTGCGGCGGTTTTTTTCTTGGAATTATAAATAGAAACAAGGAAAAATATAACAATTTCTAAATTAGAATATAACTTTGTGATACAAAAATTTACAGCAACTTTTTAAGTGATATGTAGGTACATCGATCGTCCGGTTGATTAGTCGGACATCTCCAAGAAGAATCATAATTTGAGTCGAGTGTGCAGTTATACGGAAAAGTGTACCTCTATCTGGTCTCCACCAAATTAATTATAATGCACAAAAACTTGTAGCGAACTAAACAAAATTTTGATGATTTATGAGTCACTAGTACGATATTTAAAAATGTCATACCAATGTACCGGACCGTTATGCCTCCCAGTGTTATTTTATAGCACATTTAATATGCAAAACAGAGACACGTGTAAATAAAATTTGATTTATGGCGAGCATTCGAATATTGCTTTCCTCAATATCTCAAAACTTAGCATTTGAAGATGTCTGACTAAACAACTGGACGCTCGCGACAAATTTTGACATTACATGTTATAAGTTTGTAGAAAATAATATTCAGAAAACAAGCGAATTTTTCTTGGGTTTTTACCTAATAAAAACAAGGAAAAATGATATTATTTCTAAATTGGAATGTACCTAATTTTGTGATAAAATATTTACCGCAACTTTTACAGTGAATCACTTTGGTCATATGAATATATTTATGTGGGTATCTGGGTATATATACAAACTTACAATAATTAAAACATTAGTTACTTAATAGCATTTACTATGTATTATATTGCTTAACAGAAATATAAACGCTAGAAATATTCCGATTCACATGCCTACAAAATTTAAAATCGCGCGTCGTATTTGCACGAGGCAAGTAAGCGAAAAAGTGGTTTTTATTTATTTTATGCATAATTTTAAAATAATGAAAAAAGTTAGAACATACAAAACCTCAAAAATAGTCTTAGCCATAAAGTAGTATTTAAAAAAAATGTTTCTTGTATTATTTCATAGTTAAGTCATGAAAAAACATTTTTTTTGTGGTTTACGCTTATATTTTTTGTTATGTAAATAATAATTTTATAGTAATTTCAATACATAGAAATGCTAGTAAAAGCTTCAATTTATCCGTAGCATATTTTTTTATGTTCATACTGTAAACCAATTCGTCGTAAAGATGAATCTAAATAGGATTTCACGTATGGCTTCATCTTAACGTAAAAAGGTAACAAATGTGATATCACAATTGCAATATTATACAATAAAAAAATATTAATATTCGACTTACCGAGATAAATAATTCCTTCCTGCTCATAGAGTTCGTCGCCCAAGTACTTCCTCACCGCCGGAGGAACGATCTGAATTAGTAATTGACCACCGACAACTACTATACTACAAATACTAATCAATTAACGTAGGTAACTCCTAACTGCGGTCACGAAAAGTACGCGACTACTAAATTAATTTTACTAAAGGCACCGAACGAGCTCGCCTAGCGAGAGCCAATCCGCGACTGAAAGTTGCTTTGGTTAGCGAAACGTGCTGGACGATCAGAGTTAGAAATGGGCGGGGGGCGATTTCACCATGTGTCAAGCAAGCTAATCAGATGTTTGTTTTTTTGTTCTCGTCTTTCAATGTTTTTATTAGTATCCGACCGAAACAGGGCTTTCTACCGAAACCGTAACCGAATCTTCGGTATCTGTCTCAGTTTCGGCCGAAACCTAAACCGAAACCGAAACTTTTTTAGACAAATTAAAAATCTATTGCTTAATGAAATTTGGCTTATTTTTTACACTTATACAGACAGCTAACACGTGTTTAATGAAATAAAAAACAACAATTAAAGTAAGTATTTGTCCGACCGAAATAGGACTTTCTACCGAAACCGAAACCGAATCTTCGGTTTCTGTATCAGTTTTGTCCGAAACCTAAACCGAAACCGAAACTTTTTTAGACGTATTAAAAATCTATTGCTTACTTAAATTTGGCTTATTTTTTACACATACAGACAGCTAACACGTGTTTAATGAAATAAAAAACAACAATTAAAGTATGTGAATTTTTTTTAACTGAAACTTCTATAGCGTGGCTATGATTTGGATTTCGGATGAAACGGAAACGACGATTAGTGCACCTGCGACGCATCGACTGCGCTCATCGGCCGCTTTGATAATGATGTCACTTCGAAAGGCTCCTATTGGTTGGGATATGAAACGGAAATTACGCGAGGTCTGCGCTCATTAGTCGCTTTGATTATGACCTCACGTTACAAGTATTGGTTTTGATAAACTTCTTCAAACGCAGCAAACTTATTTTGTGGCACTATTTTAATTCAAAATTAGTAAAAATAAGACCGGTGATTTCAAATTGTGATGCTCTTAGCAATAAAATATCATCAATAATTGATAGAGTTATTATGGATTCACACATTTTTCATCCTAAATACATAATTAAAAATTCATTTGATTTGATTGAACCCTTAAAACTTTTGGAAATCTCTGACAAAGCATCATTAGTATCATTTGATATTGTTAATTTATTCCCAAGTATTCCAATTGGAGAAAGTAAACCTATTATTAATGTAGTTTGAAAACAAAATTATTATCAATTCAATGACAATATCTTTAAACAAAAAGATGGTGTGGTCATGGGTGCTAGTACCAGCCTTTTGGTCACGGATATATTTGTATTTATTTATTAAAAGAACTTTATACAACGAACAAAAAAATTGTGTCAATTTATCCGCCATGCTAGGGATGTCCCTGTGTTATGGCGGGTGAAGTTTACAAATTGGGTACAGTGTACAGTTATTAACTTATGCAATTCATTTAAGTAACAAATTTAGTAACAAATTAAGTTAGTAATTTAAGTACTTAAAACATTCTATTAATTTAAGTTACAAATTGTATTTATTATATTACAATTCAATTAAAATAGCAAGTTTTACATGTATTCGTTTCTAAATGTAAGGATCCATTGTGATATATATTTTTTTAAAGGTATGGGGTTGGGTTTCGGATTTTAGGTTCTCGGGGAGAAGGTTAAATATTTTAGGAGCTAATTATTAATAAATAATCAGGAAAATAAGATCTTTAACAGCTGTGCCTTATTATTAAAGTAAGTGCATTGTTGGAAGAAGTACGTGGATGATATGTTCTGTGTGTGGACAGGTACATTGAGAAAACTTAATATTTTTCTTAATTTCTTGAATAAACTCCGTAAAACTACTTCTTGGTACAAAAATTTGTCAATAATCAACACTTACATTATTTTATTTATTTATTTTTAAATTAACTCCACACAGGAGGCCCCCAGGAAAACAAGTTCCCTCAGGACCTATGTCATCTGAGATGCTGTGGGGAGAGTCTTTTTGGGGAGAGGAAGGTATGAACATTGGTCTTGAAGGGACCCATGTTGTAGGAAGGAGAAAACACAGAGGTCGGCAAATCGTTCCACAGCCGAACTGTTGAACACAAGAACGAGTCGAAGAAGCGACCCGTTCTCATTTGACAAATGTCAACCGTGTACATATGTTGGGCACGCGTTTGGCGTGTTTCCCGACTATGCACCGGTGCCGAAGGGATCAGAGACGCTAGTTCCTTGGAGCATCTTCTATTGAAATACCGGTAGAACAGGGATAGTATTTCCATCCAACGCTTGTGCTCTAAAGATTGCAATCCGTCTGTTAAGATGGGGGAATCTATCAAACGGACCGCCCGTTTTGCGTGGGGCGCACTTGTGATTTGTACAGAGTTAGCAGTTGTGTACTTGGTCGAAGGTTGTGTACTATTAAAGTATCTGCGGGCCCTGTACAGTACGACCAGTTTTTGAGAGGCAAACTTTACTCTGGCTTCGATGGAGCCGATCATAAAGGAAGAACCTCATTAATTGAGTTTTTTAACCGGCCGGCGAACTCAGCTGATGATGGCGGGTAACACACGAGCCACGATCTCACCCGAAGTCAGCCTAACGACGTGCGATAATTCACGAACGCAGAGTTTCGGTGCGGCCGAAAGTTCGGCAGATTTTCTGCCGAAACCGAAACTGATGCCGAAACTAGATTTTTTTGCAGAAACTTGCCGAAACCGAAACCGAACCTTCGGTCAGTCACTAGTTTTTATGTACGTATTTACTAAACTTGTAAAGCTACTTTAGCCAAAATTTTTATTGGAAACGAGATATTTGAGAAAAACTAGATTTTGGCGCGATTTCGGCTAGTTTTTTCAAAATGGCGGCGAAAGCTCAAGTGCGCCAAGGTCGAAAACTCAGATTTTCATCAGGAGGTAAGTGTTTAAAATATATAAAAAAATGGGACTACCGGAATAATTCCGATCGCGGATCGCTAATTGCACTGGCCTATAAACAGCCTTCAACCATTAGACATTGGAGGTTATCCACCACATACCCGCCCTGGTATAAGTAACTGATGGTTACTCCTTCAAGGCTCTCGCAAGGACTCTAATTTTTTTTGAAAGAACGAAGCTACATTTAGTTTAGAACGAATCAAGACCTCCAATGTCCTTACATACAGTGTTAGTAAGCAGTACGCAAGTGCTTACATAATAAACTTAATACAATGGTGTTAGTAAAACATATATAAAGACATGGAAAGATGATAGAAAACAAGACGAAGGACATCAGCTCGCGAGCTGATGTCCTTTGTAGGGGATTGTATCTTGCGTATGCTGCAAGCATCTACAAGAAAGGGAAGAGACAAACATGGTTAGATAAAACAAATGGCTCTGCAGTCTGGAGGGTTCCCTCTCTCGTCGTCTGGCAGTACCAGCAAGAACGTTTGTGGCGGTCGGTCAAACCTTAGAGAGACAGGGCTTCCGCGCCCCTTAGCCAGTTCAACCATTAGACAACAAAAAAATTACAAAACAGAATATTTGTTTGAAAATCAAACTGACACCGCCAACCAGACACTATTCTTTATGTGGTGTACGCACAACTAATAATCACGCATCTTCATTCGAAAAGTCATTAAAAGTGATGAAAAAAAATATTAGTAATAAAAATATAAAATTTTTAATAGAAAGTCAAACATTTCCGGGTCGCGAATAACCCAAAAGTGTTCGAAAATCTCCTATTACCATCACACTAAGCAGAAAATGTTTCGTGTCGTGATGACAAAGCCAGCCGAGGAATCGAGCACGCGACGCCCGGGTGGGACCCAAACGCGATGCCAATTCACCCACTGACCGGTTTGTTTTTCAGGTTGTTCGAGTAGGTTATGTTAGGTTAGGTTAAGGGCTATTTATCAATTATTGTTATTCATTACTTTAACTTTTAATGACTTTTAAAAAGGGTGTTGAAATTGCACGATTCTGAGTTGTCATGGGACCTCTTTATGCACCTAAATAGATAGAAGGCTGTTTCCATCAATGTAATATAATATATCATTGGAGAAGACGATAATACTAATAAATCGTAAAAGAAACATCAAACAGAACAAGACATAGAAAAATGAAAAGGTAACGGTCACAACTGGAACACGAACCCAGGATCTTACAATAATAATTATTATATTATATAGGCCCTGCGGGCGGCTTTTGCTTCACCTTCGCCCAGATAGCGTTGATAACCATTTTATAAATCCAATAGGAACTGGTTCCAAAAATAACCCTTTCCTTGTCATCAGTGATAGCTAGTCACCGGAACAAAGTAACCCTGACAGGCACTGACGTCATATGTAATATATATATAGTCGCTTGATACTATTATTCACAACTGAGTATAACCGTCAATATTTCCATTCACAAATTCGTAGCACTTATAC
Organism: Glyphotaelius pellucidus; assembly: GCA_936435175.1. Lineage (NCBI taxonomy): Eukaryota > Metazoa > Arthropoda > Insecta > Trichoptera > Limnephilidae > Glyphotaelius > Glyphotaelius pellucidus. The sequence continues at coordinate 23,105,497 of OW386558.1, read as the reverse complement.
CTGCCTGGGGCATGTTCCCATGCGACCGGCTGACGGAAGTGGCTACATCTTTTGACAAATTCTTGAATTCGAAACCGAATTATAATGGCAGTTTCGTTTGAAATTTCACGGACACATGTTTATGTGGCGCTGCGCGCAGGAGGCGGCGGTGGACATGCACTCCAAGCTGGGTTTTGAAATTCGACCACGCAGACGTAAACGTATTAATACTATTCGATATTAGGTTAACGGCAAGAAATGCCTTGGGAAACTCATTCACGATAAAACTTTTGCACATTAAACATTTGTGTAAAGGGATATGAATTTAATACAATCGCGAGCAATCTGTTCGACGCGAGATGGGGTCAACTAACTGTCCGTTAGATTTAGCAAATGGCACAAAAACCTACTAGGTTTAATGATTGGCACGATTATGATCTGCACGGAGAAGACTGATTCTGTAAAATCGCCCCCCTGAGGCGAACATTTCAACATTTATTGATCTTGTTCAGATGGTGTTTATTTCTGACAGAGGAACTCAAATAAATAACATTCATTTCTTCAAACTTACCAAACCTACATATTTAGGATTAAGAATTGGCCCACGACATATTTGGTGAAACTACCTTCGATTTTTATTTAAAAAATATTGACAACATGTAGAAAATTTTAAACTTGAAAAGTTCTTACAAAATTTATTAGAGTATGACTAAAAAAACCTTGTTGGAATCAGTAATAACTGCTTTTTAGTCGTGGTTCAACTTTTTCTGGGACATATTTTTTGTGTCAGCGTCATTCGAACGCTAGGTTTTATGTTTAAAGAAATACAATAAACCAGATTTCCAATTGTAATATGGATACGGAGTTCATAAAAATGCTGAAAATATGTATCTACATGTTTTGACAATAAACCAGATTTACAATTGTAGTATGGATACGGAGTTCATAAAAGTGCTGAAAATATGTATCTACGTGTTTTGACAATAAACCAGATTTACAATTGTAATATGGATACGGAGTCCATAAAAATGCTGAAAATATGCACCTACATGTTTTGAAAAATATGTTTTTAATTTCAAGAAAGGCACACAAATGCAATATTGTATCTGCGATTCCATCCAATATTGTATTTGTATGCCTTTCTTGAGAGAATTTTGTTTTTTGTAGACAAAACTATTTATTCATATTCGTATTGGATATGTACGGGCGCGAAAAAATTGTTCATTTTAATTTTTAAAGTATAACTTGCAAAAGGTGTTTTTTCTCCTAAAATAATTTAAAAATTTGGGTACTAGTCATTGGTTTCATTTTAAATATATATAATTTTCAGTGTGCGGTATTTGAACCTTAAACCCAAAGCCAATTTCATATGAAAAAGGACTACAATATTAATCTATACTAATATTATACATGCGAAACTGCGTGTGTTTGTTTGTTACGCTTTCACGCATAAAACAATAAACCGATTTTAAAAATTCTTTCACCAATAGAAACCTAAATTATATGCGAGACTATAGATTGCATATAATGGTAAGTTCTGGCGTTGTGAAATTATAAATTTTAATATACCTATTATATTTATCATACGTTTTCTGTTCCTAAGAAAAGCGAGTTATTGCTAAGCAAAACAAATCGTTGCCGTGGAAACGATGTTGATATATTTGCGGGAAATTTTATAGGGAGAAACAATTTCTTTCTTAAGGGTCCACTATTCGAATTTCGACCGATTTCTTACATATCTCCCTTAAACATTTGAAGTTTTTAAGCTCTTAAAAAATATGTTATTTTTGAAGATAATATCTAGATACGTTCCACGCCGAAACGCAAATTATATGAAATTCCTTCGATAGAAAAAAATCGCAAAGTATGCTCCGAAAATTATTTAAAACCAATCTATTTCTATTATTTTACAAGTTATATTTGTGAAAAAAATCACAATGTTTCTTTAAATGATACTTAAGATACGTTCCACGAGATTTTTGCTCTATTTTAAACGAGTCATGTTTTATTAAGCTTTTTCGCCATTTTCGCTGCGATTTCATCACTTAAAATATTAGCGCGCTCTGTCCAACATTCGTAAATACACATCTCTCCATCTTCTTCTTTTTCAGCCGAATAGCGCATACCAGCTAGTATTATATATTTATACGAATATATCAATAATATTACTTAAATAAAAAGGCAATCGCAAAAAATATATCAAATACGAATTCATTTTATAACCTACTAAAGTTGACAACACCTGGAAGAGAACACCGTTATTTGGTAGGTTCATAAAATAGTTAGCAAACTTAATTAATAAATTAGTTGACATTATTAACAGAACGTGTTTATGTGCACATGTGTGTTTTTTGTTGCTTAGAAAACTAGTTCTTTGCCGGTCAAAGGAAGAATTATTATTAAAAAAACTAGCTGGTCCCCGGCATGCGTTGCAATGCCATTCAAAAAATAAATTGATTCTCCCTGCATGTCCTTTCCCGTGGGTCCCCGTTCCCTTCCACCTTCCCAGCCGTCCCCCTCCCTCGTCTCTTCCCTCTCCACGAGACCCACCTCCCCCGTTCCCCTCCCCCCTGCCTTTCCTCCCTACCGCTAAAATACATTAAATACACACATTTTCATTTAAACAAATTTCATAACGCCAGGGCTTACGATTATATATATAGCCTATATGTTATAATGATGTATAAGCTATATTATTGTAAAGTTTCATTAAAATCCATTCAGTAGTTTTTGCGTGAAAGAGTAACAAACACACATTTTCATTTATACAAATTTCACAACGCCAGAGCTTACCATTATATATAGCCTATATGTTATTCTGGTGTATGAGCTATATTATTGTAAAGTTTCATTTGCATTCATTCTGTTTTTGCGTGAAAGAGTAACAATCATACATACAAATCTATATAATAATAGTTTTTGCGTGAAAGAGTAACAATCATACATACAAACTTTCGCCTTTATAATATTAGTGGGATAGGTACAATCAATCGAACTATTTATGTAAAGGAGAGTTTCTGTGGCGGGGGGCGTGGATTTGATTTGTATGCAAATCTACAGTTTTAATCCGAGACTGGTGAAATTTTGCACACTTGTCCGTCAAAACAAGAGGAATCAATGTGCAATAATAATACATGGGTTTGTGGGATGGTGAGATTTGGCTAGGTCTTGGTGGCGATTGCGTTGCCTGCCTACTGCGTGGTAGGCAGGATTGGGAGAGACTGGTTGAGGGAGACCCGTTAACCTAGACATCTCCAGTCGGACTATCTCGATTCATTGCCTTACACCGTAGTGGAAGGGATGGATTTATACGTCCGTCACTACTACTGGACATATTGCCTTTCAGATTCCTTCACACCCCTCATACCTTTTTCCTTTCCAGATATTCCTCTCCTTCCTTTCCCTATAATATCATTTCCAAAGATGACATAAGCACCGAAGGATATTTTTCAGGGTCTCCTCCTGTGTGGAAAGGTGGTGAATTAATGTATTTTATTCTGATTTGATTTGCAGCTTATAGCCTCTCCGAGCACTGAAAACTGAGATGCGTGTGTAGGGAAAATTTGCCAAAAAGAACTCTTGATTATGCGGTCAAATATATTTACAAATAACATTATACTTTATAATAAACTTGATACAAAATTAAAATCGTAACAACTAGAGTGACACGGGAGTGAATGTAAAACAGCCGAAATGAGCGAACGCGGGAACCGGAATAAATTTGCAATATCATGCGCTGAACCGGAAAGCGACTCTCAGGGATACCAGTCGATAAAATTTAGCTTTAATAATGTTTTATGGTTCAGCCATAGTAAAAAAAAACAGAAAGTTCGGTAGAAGTGAAACCTTCAAAAAACTAAAGTAAAAAAGAGTGGGGAGGCTACGAAACACCGCACAAAGAGGAAACCGCTAGAAAAATCACACAAAGAGGAAACTGATTATACTATCTCATTCTCTCGCAGGCTAAATCCTATAGATGTATGTGATTGTCTCTTTTTAGAGTCTGGCTTTTTCGTTTCATAGAGTTTCAAATCATAACGGTGCTAACGAAGTTTTCACTTAAAAAATCAGAGTACGCAATATACACGCAAAAAGTGAGACCTTCAGAAAACTAAGGTATTCAAGAGTGGGGAGGTTACGAAGCACCGCACACAGAGGAGACCGATTACACTATCTCATTATCTCGCAGGCTAAATCCTGTAGATCATGTGTTTGTCTTTTTTAGTGTCGCTTTTTCATGTTTCATCGAATTTCAAATCGTAACGGTGCTAAAGAAATTTTCACTTCAAAAAAATAACATTGTCCAAATCTGACTTAGAAAAACTCACTTCAGACTTCAGCTTGTAAACAATAAACAATGTATTTTGTTATTACTGTTAGTAAAACTTTATTAACTAAAAACAAAAACCGAAAATGCAACTCTGTTAACCTTACATAAAATACATTTTTCAATATTTCCATCGATTTCTATTTTACTCAGACACACATTTTGTCCTGCCTTAGAATTAGGAATCATTCTTTTTCTCATTTAATAACGTTTTTCTATAAACCGTTCATAAAAAGTGAACGTTTTGTAATTTTACAAATTACGTAACGTAAAATTCTTTTGAAACTAAAGCCAATTTCATTTTGTCTTTTAATTTTATCGTTCGAGTTATTATTGCAAGAACCTTTTATTAAAGTACCTACGTAATACATTCAGTAACATAAAGTGCATTGACTTAAAAAAAACAGTTAAATTGTGAGAAATCTACAAGTTTTCACCAATATTCATGTTTTTGTTCGACTCACGGACAGTGAAACGTTTTTGTGTTTTCACTTTTCATGAACGTTATATATTATATTTTCAACTATTAAACTTAGGCTGGGTGCATACATCTGATTTTTCCATCCGATTGTCTGATCAGACAACCTGAAGGCCTTCGCGCCATACATTTCTTATGAAAGCCCGCACACATCCGATTCGAAAACCTGATCGGTAATAAAAATAGGCCACGCTCTTCCACGCCGGCCGTCCAATCCGGCCGTCCAAAGGGCGTATTACCTATCCGATTTTCGAATCGGATGTGTGCGGTGTTAATCCGATGTATGCGCAAAATCGGATGTATGCGCCCAGCCTTAGTAGCCTGCTTGCAAATGAGTCTCTTACGTACATTTATAAATGAAAAAAATGTTTATAGCAAGGCCGTATAGAGTACAGTCACCAAATTAGGAAATTAGTACTGCAGCTAAGTAAATTTTACTGTTTCAAGTAGTCTGATCAATATTAATTTAATCCTAGCTGACCCGGCCGCGCGTTGCTGTGGCTAACGAAACACAACGCCATTTGTTAATTTGCATGCAAATCAAATCCACACCGCCCGCTTGCCAGCCCGATCACAGACATTCTTATATATTTCAACTAATTTACCCAAAATCTTGACAAATTACATACTTAAACCTTTCTCATGAATCACTCTAACTATTGGTGAAAACCGCATAAAAATCCGTTCAGTAGTTTTTGAGTTTATCGCGAACAAAAAGACAGACAAACGCGCCGGAGGATTTTAATTTATAATAAGTAGAGGTAGAGATAGAGGCTAGCGAGTTCCCGGCATGCGTTGCAATACCACTAATAATTAGTTATAAAAATTAGGCTAAAATTAGTGATAGGCCAAAAGGGAACCCAACATACTGACACAGAGTGGAACATAATTGGATTTTTTCTTCCGTGAGAACCATTGACCTAGGATATACTTGGTCGAAGGTGAGAACTGGTGAAATTGACATAAATATTTAACGAATTTCAATCAATTAAAAAAGTTTTTTTTAACCGCGTTCCAGAAAGCAGATACTCTCAGATCGGCTTGGTGAAAATCGATCATCACCAATCGAATTCATCAAATGTTGTATTGCTTGTAAGAGCTTTAGCCGTATTTAGCGTCCTCCTCCTCTAGATCCTTGCCACTCCCGCTCTCCTCAGTCACACAATACAACCACCCCAAAATGGTACCCACCTTCTGCCTTGTCTCACTTGCTACAGACAATTCGGGAAATAAGCAATAAACAAACAATTCAGTGATAAATGCATTACATGGAAGAAATTATTCCCTAATAAACTCGTAAAAAGAAGTTTTGGTACATTAAAAAAAATGTTGCTGCAATAGTTACTAAAATGTTCGTCAGCGGCAGCACTGCGTGATTTATTATGGTATTGCAGATTGCAGAGCGTTACAGTAAGTTTTAACGATAGTGAAGAACAGTGAAGAATTAGTTAAACGTAAAATACACAGATGGCCGAAATAGCCTGTCAGAGCTATAAGAAAAGTATAATATTGTTCTAAATAATTAAGGACGATAAGGGTTAACTTCAAGGCTGGCTCTTAATCACAGCTTGTCAGATGATGGTAGGTACATTGTTATTATTTTTATTATTCCAAAATACGATAGCCAAGTTGATATCATTGCTTACCCCTAGATCATTTTCTACGAACCTTGCCGCTAGATGGCATTCGTCATAAATTGAATAATATGTGTACTGGTGATATCATGCCAAAAATTTGTTTTTCCCTGGATTGAAATGGCAAAATAAATGGTTAATGGCACAACACAGTAGTGGTGTTCAATATCGGTACTTTTACTACCCGTCGGTATCCGTTACTTTCACAAAAAGTAATCGGTACTATGTAATCGTTACTTTGATTACTGTGATTACTTTCGGGTAGTATCTACTTTAAGTATCTATCCGTTACTGAATGCTTTGATTACTTTGGTTACTGAATGTTTTGGATACTGTGATTACTTTCGGGTAGTATCTGCTACTAGTATCAATCCGTTACTTTAGATATTTGACTACTTTCGGTTCCGGGTACCGACAGATACTTTGATAATGGATACAAATCGTTACTGGTTACATTTTGACGTTTGTGTAGTTCGTTAACGTGTACTTAATTACTTGTTATGAATTATTGGGATTCTACGTATAATATTGGTTAAGAGAGTTTTGTGTGTGTTTAAATGAAAAATACATAACTTTTAATTTACATTATCTGTGAAATTTATGCAAACAAATTACATTGGATTGACGTGTCATCTTCCTTTGAAATTCTAAACTTAATTTTACATGCGAGTTTTGATTTTTTGATTTTAGCTTTGGGATAATTTAATAAAACACTATTACAATCTGGTGATAATTTTTTACACATTTTATTCACACCATTCCTAGAACAGCTGACTGGCGTGGAGCGCCTCCAGCGGCCAAATAGTAACAACAAAGTAATCGGTACTGGAGCGCCTCCTGCGGCACGAATAGTAACAATAGTATCCGTATCAAAAGTAATCATATCAAGAGTAACGATTACTTTTCGTTTTCGGTAGTCGGTACTGTGATTACTTTGTGAGTACCGATTACTTTAGTACCGAATGATTACTTTTCACGCATCTCTACAACACAGGCATGTGCCTAGTATGGTGGTCGAAAAATCCCCAATTCATGTAACAAACAATTCAAAGAATAAAGAAACTTAAAAAAAAAAAAAAATGGCGGACGTCCATCGTCCATCTGTCCGCGCCGGCCGCAACGCCCGCACGGCACGCAACGGATTTTCTTTATCTTGATGCCGATATGAAACCGGTTCCTTATCCATTTACTTTTGGAACTGATTCAACCATGGGGGGGTTAATAAAGAAATAATTCTGTGAGAAATTGAACCGGTTCCTCAAAAATTTCTAAGTTATTTTTTAATTTTTTCAATTTTTCCAATATTTTTAATTTTTTAAATATGGACAAAACCGTAGGGGCGCAAACACATAATTCACCGCAATACTTTAAAGCATAACTTGCAAAAACAGTTTTTTTCTAAAATAATTAAATTAGCGCCGTTTATTAAAGAGTATAATATATCATGAATTCTTTTAAATACACCAAAATATAAAATTATTTTCTTAGAACCTTGAATTAGATCCTAACCTAGTGACCTAACGATTCTGTCGCCAATCTACCGAATTTCGCGACTTACAATTTTCATTTTCGTGGCATGGCATTAAGGCCTGACTCCAGCGCGAAAAAACACGAACAATTGCTTGAACAACACTATAAACATTGAAAACTATGAACAATTCTTGATCAAAAACCCTGTGTTCAAGCTTTACCACAGATGACGGAAAACATTCCTCTCGCGGGTGAAGCGGAAAGGCAGGCGTGGCCGGCGGGGGGAGGGGGGGAATTTGTTCATATTTTTACGAGAGCCGCACCGAGCGGTTGGTAACGGAGATAAATCGAATGAGATTTGGGGTTTTGTCACCCGCGCGAACCTAATACCTAATTATGACTTTAAATTGGAAATAAATACTGTCGTAATGGATGATTATTTCTTTCGTGAACTTGTTTGTAAATAAAGTCTATTAATTTATAAATCGGTTTCAGAGACACGGAAGAAATTGAAATAAATAAAAAAGGTAAAATTGACCAATAAAAAAGTTGTAATCCCTGATAAATTTGGCAAATTGACCAATTAAAAAAGTCTTAATCCCTAATAAAAAATCAAGGTAGGTAGGTAGTTAGGTCCAAGTTGAAATCTGCGTGTTCTCCTTTATATTTCGTCAACAATCTTATCGCATAATTTCTTGGCACTTCTTTCAGTCTTGGACACGAGTGCCGCTTTTGACACAATTGACCATGATTTCCTTATTAAACGATTAGAAGAATCCTTTGGTTTAAACTGCGGTGTTAAGAACTGGCTGAAGTCGTACCTGGACAACCACTTACAAACCGTAAAAGTGGGGAAAAACCAATCTAAATATGCAACCCTTTCATCTGGAGTTCCCCAGGGGTCTGTTCTGGGCCCACTTCTCTTCATCCTCTTCACAAATGATGTCGCTAAAATTATCGAATCATTTGGTCTTCTATCCCACTGCTACGCTGATGACCAGCAAGTTTACTTTTACTGCTTACCAGAGGAAATAGACAGTCTTAAAAATCGCATAACTGAGTGTCTAGAAGCAATCACTCGCTGGATGACCTCAAATAGATTGAAATTAAATCCTGCAAAGACTGAGTTTCTCTGGACCGCCACAAGCAGACGTCAGCGTAACATTGATAATTCCCCAATAACTATTTCAGGAAGTGATATCACTCCAAAGGCATGCATAAAACTACTGGGTGTCAATCTGGACGCTGATTTTTCCCTTAAAACTCAAGTGAACAGAACCGTAAGTACGGGGTTCTTTCAATTAAGGCAAATTAAAGCAGTACGGAGAAACTTGACAACAGAAGCGACTAAATTACTTGTCAATTCGTACGTTGTTTCACGTCTGGATTATTGCAACGGAATATATGCTAGTCTCCCAAAATATCATATTAACAAATTACAATCCGTGTTCAACGCTGCGGCAAGACTTATCACCGGCGTATCTAAATACTCCCATATTTCTAAGCATCTCAAAAACCTTCACTGGCTCAAGTGTCCCGAAAGAATCCAGTTCAAGCTCTGCTGGATGATATTTAAGTCCCTTAACGGAATGGCTCCGGCTTACTTATCGGAAATGTGTATTCCAGAAAATTCCAATCCTCGACAATTAACCCTCAGGTCAGCAGCAACATCAGCTATCGGAAGGTTGAAGGAACCAAAACGCACACCAGATACTAAATTCGGTGAGCGTGCTTTCGGAGTGTCAGGACCTAAAGCCTGGAATGGACTGCCACATGAGTTAAGAATGATCACAGATTCAGCGGAATTTAGAGCTAAACTCAAAACTCATCTTTTCAGACAGTCGTATCCATAAGTTAAAAAACCTTTCACCTTCGCCTTTACGGCCCACGACGTTGTAAATAACTAATTGTGTAAAATATAACCAAATTCTTATTTTAATCTTTTGTAAAGGTCATTTTATGAAAATTTCCAGTCCCAGAGAGCTCTAAATTCACTAGTCTTTCAAAATAAATACTAATTCAATTTTGGCATTAATCTTCTTATAAATGTAAAAGCAACAGCGATGGGGGTAGCAAAGGTAAATTCATGCAATGTCCAGTGTTTTCAATATAATGTCCTCCACGTGCAAAGTCGTATCATCCCCAAGCATAAGCTTTCTAAAAAAGTGTGTTTATCGGAAGTGACCTGCCAGGTAAGTATGGCTCTGTATCTTTTTGTAAATAATAAAATTAGATAGATTCTAAGAATATAAAAAAAATAAAAAAATAAATAAAAAAAAAACTGTAAAGCGCCCTTGAGGTGATTTTTCACAAAAACGGCGCTCTACAAATTGTCCAATTATTATTATTATTATTCTTATCAGAACTCGACTTTTGACGTTTGAATTTCGAATGCGTAATTAATTACGCATTCGAAATTCTCAAATACTAACTTATGGTCATAATAATCGATATTAGTCGGAAATCTTTCCTGATAAATAAACATCTATTAAAATATCTGTGTTTTCTCCCTGATGTAGCATCTCTTCTTCATTGGAACGAATTTTAACATTTATGTAAAAGCTAAACGTCAAACGTCGAGTGTTCAGTGCGTACGCATGGACAGGTCCTTCCCACAGGCTACTAGCAAAATTGTGTGTGACCGCAGCCTTTCAAACCATGTTTCAACAAACGGAGGAGACGGAAAACAAAAAATGTTCATAGTATTGTTCAAGCAATTGTTCATGTTTTTTTTCTCGCTGGAGTCAAGCCTTTACATGAACATGAAACATCACTATAGTGTTGCTAGATGCATGGTTTTTACCGGGTTTCTTGGGACATTCGCACCTCCATGGTTTTTTAACGGGTTGCCAACAAAACTTTTGAGGGAGATAAGATTTTTGCGTGGGTGAGGGTGTCATTTTGTATTCTGGAACGTAGTTCTAAGTAGTTCGGATCTACAACTTATCTTCATCAAATTATTATATTTATCATCAAGGGGGTATTCTAGTCTAGGAAGTTAAAAAAAACGTTTTTTTTAATCATTTTTCGATAGTTTAGATATTTAAGAACATCTCCTTAAAAGAATTTTTCGAAAATCGAATTATTTTGAAAGTTTTGGCCATATTAGTGTCGTGGCAATTCGACCGATTTAGAAGTAACGAATCTAACAATAGGTGGTTCACAGACAAAAGGAGGAAGAACTGCTCGTCTTACGGAGAGAAATTCTTCAAATATTCATTTTGAGGTAGAAGAAGGCCCGATGCATAAATAAACCAACGATGTATGGAGCCAGAATCGCTGATTGAAGAAATGTAAGTTATAAATGCTTGGCCTATTCCAGCACATCGCTCGCCATATATTATATTCCCATTGGGAATGTACGGCGTGCCATATGCCGAAATACGCCAAGCCACATGATCTTTTATCTTTTGTAGCTGTGTGGGGCACAAGTTTAAATCTTCTGGCCACCCCTGAAAACGAAAATTTGAAATTCTCTAGTAAAACATCGGAGATTGACGGAATTCCGAAGATTTTCCTGTAGGCTTTTGGGGAAATGTAGATTCGAAGATGGCAACACTGTGCAATGTGCATCTTCATCTTGCCTTGCATATTCAATTCAAAACAAATTTGTTACCGGTGTCGGTAAGTCGCGTTGTGTACTCTGACAAAAAAGTTGGGCGAGGCAACAGTAAAATTGCCCACAATTTCATCAAATTGTAATATTAATCATGTCGATTATTGATTATTTGCCGGCGGCCGGTGCCACGATTCTTCCAAATCTCGGAGGATTTGTAGGCGGATATATAACTGCATCTCAAGTGAAAACCACCGATGGTTCCAAACCCTGGTACGAGTCCCTGAAGAGGCCATCTTGGAGGCCCCCCAACTGGGTCTTTGGTCCAGTTTGGACGTCCCTATATTCTGGAATGGGATACGCATCATACCTCGTGTGGAGAGATGGAGGTGGCTTCCAAGGTATTTATTATTTAGTATAACAACGTCATTAATTTCTACCTGCCTATGCGATATATAATTTATTGACATAATATTTACGTGCACGAGTTGTAGAAAGCCTACCGCAAGAATGACTTGTATATTTTGTACTTAGCCGGCAATCCAAAAAATATTATAAACGGTAATTGGCGGTTCCTTGGTGATATTGATTTAGTGATATATTAATTCAGCCAGTACACGCAAAACTTATTTTATGTACTATCATGTAAGAAGGTGGTAACTTTGTCAGTTTGATAATAAAGTTAGTTGACATGAGAGATAATGCAAAGCTATTTTAAATTATTCTGTGTTGTTCTCGAAGTGGAACATCCTGTCATCATTTAACTTTTGATATTTTCATTGATTGCATCATACATAGTTTCAACTCTTTCAATAAGTGTGCACATGATTTATTATCAACGAAGCTTCATAACAGTTATCCCCTCTATTTTGTCGGAAGGTTAAAATATTTCCGCTTTGCAATAAAACCCAAATAAATGGAATATTTCAGAATGCTTATTAAAAACGGTCTGTGAAAGTGCTTTCCAATTTTATAATTCGAAATAAACAAATTATTTTTTAAATATAAAAATTTTGAATGCACGCACAAAAATGGTTAGAGCTGGTTCACACTACGCTATCAAATATAAAAGATCATAGCACGCCAAATAACGCTCTCCATACAATCCCTTCAGACCGTTCACACCTAAGCGTTTTTAAGCGCAGATCAATCATAGACAATCACATCTAAGACATAACCGCTCCAGACGCGATATCCCAGAAGATAACTCTCCCCTTCTCCGACTAAAACAGGAGAGGGGATCATTGTAATTACGGAGCTGCCTAGACCCGTGGATGACAGATGTCAAGTTGACAGATTTCAGTACGAAAAATATGCGTTCCGTTGCCGCTCCCTCTCCTACCACAGGAAGAAATATTTGATAGCCTCATGTGAAAGGACAAAAGATAAGCGCTCGCGAATCAACAGATATCTGCTCGCAGATATATAGCTCAGTGTGAACTAAGCATTAACCTTACGGTTTCAAATGATAAAAAATAAACACATGATGTTTCAAATAAACGAACAAAATCAATTTTTGTTTGTTTATTTGTTTGCAATGAAACTTAAGGGATTTGTTGTGCGCATGCCCGGGAAGGTTATAGGCTATATATAATGGTATTGGCGTTATGAAATTTGTATAAATGAAAATGAGTGTACTTATAGTATATATTAAGCCTTGATGACATGTGGCGAGTTTACAAGCTACTCTCTGGGAAATTCACTATCTGTTGGTAAACTTGCTCAGTGTCATTGTATTACTTGCTAACTAGCAGATTGTGGACAATCTACGAAAAAAGTTGAAAGGTGGTCAATTTTACTCGCTGGTGTTTGCTTAAAGATGGCGGCCTACCAACAGCCGCCAACCACGAAATTTTATTACCCATTGATTTACAGTAGACGTATCAACAGCATTGTCACCAAAACCATCCTTTATGACGATGAATCTCAGTAGGAATCACTTTTTCAGCAGTTATAAATTCGATAATTGCACCCTGTTTAATTCTCGTTGACATAGCACTAGAACATGTCTCCATACTTCCGATTCTCAAAATACACTGGATGAATTCAACGACCTCAAACCTGCCCATGCTTATAGAGGGGAATGTCACTTCCACATTCCACCTGGAGCGATTCTGAAGCTTATTTTGTTCAGTTTAAACGGAATGTAATTTCCTTAATCTGCTCCTATAAGTGCTGTTGCTAGGTAAATATATACCCAATCTCCTTCCTAATTCAATAATTTCCTGTAGTTTCATTGGCTGGTTGTTTTATTATATTTGCTAATTATGTAAAATCCGTGGACAACTTGGCAGAGTAAATTTTCACACCTCCGGACCGGTTGGAAGTAATTTTACAGAAAACAACAACTTCCCAGATGAATTACTTGCTTTTCTTTGCCATATATTTCTGCCAAACTTGTTCATTTTCTCTAATCATAATTTTGTTGTGTGTATGTATGTAGTACCTACCTACTGAAAGACAATAATTATACAATCATTTTCCATACTAAAAGCTGTCTGCCCGTTGCTATGTTTTTTTTAATGCATTTCACCTGCTTTTGTTTATTTCCTTTTTCGTGTGATAACAGCCATTGTTTTGCTCCGTCTTATTTTGAGTTTGGCGTCTTTCCAGAAAATCTGTTGACATTCTACAGGATTCTAAGAAAATATTCTTTCCATTTCATTTGTGTCACTAAGTGAAATTCAGACTACTCTAAAATAATCTTGCATCCATGGTTACCCAATTACTTCAAGAATTAATGAATGAAAGGATTGCTGGATTTTCACAGAGAGAATGGTAGATCTTTAATTTGTTAATCTCAATCCTGAAGATGTTCAGGTATAAAAGAATTGAAGAGTTAAGTGACATATTTAACTAACTAACCACCAGGCAGAGAGGATAGACTATAGCAAAACTATTTCTTGGAACACACTCTTTGCTTCAATCACATTTGTACATCGTCTTCTGTTATTTTAACTCCCAAAATGGCCTGTTTCATGTATGTATATAATGTAGATGTTTGATTCCTTAATTTAATTGATAAATAAAACACTTGTGTTGCTAAGTTGTGTAACGAAGAAACGACATTTATGTTTATTTTATCACTTTCTTTTTATGGTTTCTTCTAACAAACTGACACTTTACAATAAAATCATATAATAACAAAACAAGTGACAATTCTCAATCTAACCGACACCACAACAATACTTTTTCTTTACATCTCCCCCCCTCGGGAAAGAAAATTATTGCAAAATTTTCTCATCTTCGATGTCCTCTTCTTCCAATGTTTGAACTGGAATAAGTTTTGTGATGTGGAATAGGTTTGATTCTGGTTTTTTATGACCCGTATCTATCCTGTATATGGAGTTTGAAATTTTTTCAATTATCTCATATGGTCCAATTTTCAGTTCATCCAATTTCTTCCTGTTCAGCTTGTTTCCATTTTCCACAAACACCATATCCCCTACGTTAAACTCGAAGTGTTTTCGCTTTTTTTCGAATAATGTTTTATTGTAGTTATGTGATCTTATTGTGTTTTCAAGTGCTATTTTCCTGTCTCTGATCCAGTCACTATTTGATTCTCGTTGTTTTAGTTCATTCGGTAAAATCGTGCTGTCCGTACCATATAAAAGGTAACTCGGTGCAAAGTTAGTGACTGAGTGAATAGTCTCATTATATTTTCTTGTACATTCTTGAGCTATTGCTGTCCAGGCTCTCCTTTGTTCTTTTTCATTTATTTTACATCTTATTTTGTTAACTAAAGTTTGATTCAGCCTCTCATTTAAACCATTTGAGAATGGTGCATTTACTGCTGTGAAGATCATTGGTATCCGCTTGTCTTGTAAATATTTCTTGAATTCTTTTGAATTGATTCCCGGGTATTGATCGGTAAGTAGCATACCTATGTCTCCTGTTTCTGTTTTGTTAACTAGATTTACAAAATCGTTCGCAGTTTGAGTTTTTGAGGTAAGAACGAATGCATATCTTGTAAAGTGATCTACCAACAAATGCAGAAATTTTTTTGTTGACCTTGTACCTCCAAATCCTCCAATTGTGTCTATAGATACTATTTCAAAAGGCTTTGTTGCCGGGCCTAAATGAGACATAACGCCAAATTTGTCTTGTCCTCTAGATTTATTTTTAATACAAATTTCACAGGTTCTGCAAACTTTTATTATGTTTTTATTTAAATTTTTGGCTACGTAATGTGTGCTTATCATCTTTTGCATTTGTCCAATTCCAATATGGCAAAGGTTTTCATGTATTTTTTTTATGAGTTCCATACTAAACTCTTCTGAAAGAATAACTTTTTCTTTTTCTCTGATTTTTTTGAAGTATATATGGTGTTTCTCTATTAATTTGCTTTTTTTATTTTGTATTTCTTCATTTTTATTCTGATCTTTCAAAATATCTTCCACTTTAATCATGTTTACGACTTTCAATTGTTCATCCGTATTTTCATTTGATTCTAGAACTGGATTTCTGCTTAGACAGTCAGCTTCCAAATTTTGTTTTCCTGGAGCATATTTTATGTTAAAGTCATATTGTGAAAGATAATATGTTAAATCACCCAGCTCTTCATCAGTTCTAGATTTGAGGTTCATGTTTTCCAGTGGTTTGTGATCTGAATAAACTGTAAATGGTTTACCTATCAACCAGTATTGCCAGTATCTCACTGCTTCTTTTATAGCTAAGCATTCTAGGTAAATTGCTTTTTTCTTTTTCTGGGCTCCATTTAGTTTTTTCGAAAAGTAAGCTACTGGTTTTTCTTTTCCATCAGATTGTGTCTGTTTTAAAATAGCTCCAACACCTTCTAGAGAAGCATCCGTGTATATATTAATTGGCAAATCTTGATCAAAAATTTCCAGGATTGGTTGTGAGCATAGTAGATTTTTCATCGTTTCAAAAGCACTTTGGCATTTATCAGTCCAAATAAACTTTTGGTTTTTCCTTAGTAAATTATGCAAAGGATCTAGTATTATTGCACTCTTCGGAATGTACTCATGATAAAAATTGATTTTTCCTAGAAATTGTCTCACGTTCTTCTGTGTTTTTGGAATAGGAAAATTCTTTATTGAAGTCAAATTATCCTTTACTGGCTTGACTGAATTATTCTGAATTATATGACCCAGATATTTTACCATGTCTGATGCAAATGTGCATTTTGTAAATTTTAATCTAAAACCTTCCATTTTGATTGCATTCAGCAGCTTTGTCAGATGATCAATGTGTTCAGCAAAAGTTTTTGAAAATATAAGAATGTCATCTATGTAATTGACAGCAAATTCGTTTAGTTTATATTTTCTCAATATATTGCTTAATATCCTCTGAAAAATTGCCGGAGAAGTCTTTAACCCAAAAGGCAGGCAGGTCCATTGATAATGTCCCTCCTGTGTTACAAATCCTGTTTTTTTTTTGTCTTCAATCCGCAGCGGAATAGACCAAAAGGCTGAGTTTATATCCAGCGTTGAAAAAAATTTGCAATTTCTGGTCTTCGTCATTAGGTCTTCAATCAACGGAAATGGTTGAGCTTGAGGTACGACTATTTTATTTAAGTCTCTGAAATCTATGCATAATCTGGATCTTTTGTTTTCTTCTTTTTTAAATGCTAGAGTAACCGGTGCAGCAAATGGACTGTAGGACTCTTCTATCAGTTTATTGTCTAATAATTTTGCTATTTGCTCTTCTATTTCCTTTTTATCTTCTACGCTGCATCTGTAAGGCCTCTTACTACAATATTTATCTACTAATAAGTCTATCTTCGCTTCGTATCCATTAACAGTGCCAACATCATATTTACTCTTCGCAAACACTGATGTGTATTTGCCTATTAGTTCATTTATTTCTGTTTTTTGATCATTATTTAAATGATTTATTGTTATTTTAAAATCTTCTTAAATCTTTGTAAAGAAAAAGTATTGTTGTGGTGTCGGTTAGATTGAGAATTGTCACTTGTTTTGTTATTATATGATTTTATTGTAAAGTGTCAGTTTGTTAGAAGAAACCATAAAAAGAAAGTGATAAAATAAACATAAATGTCGTTTTATAATGTAGATGTTTGATTCCTTAATTTAATTGATAAATAAAACACTTGTGTTGCTAAGTTGTGTAACGAAGAAACGACATTTATGTTTATTTTATCACTTTCTTTTTATGGTTTCTTCTAACAAACTGACACTTTACAATAAAATCATATAATAACAAAACAAGTGACAATTCTCAATCTAACCGACACCACAACAATACTTTTTCTTTACATGTATTTGATTCATTTGATCATGTTGTGTCATCCTCGGGCGTCCCCAACTTCTTTTACCATTTATTTTCCTTACGCTTCTTTCATCGACACTACATGCCCGAGCCATCAAAGTGTCCCTTTCTTCATCTTATCAATTACTTCCATTCTTTCCAGGTCTCCACATTTTTAACATAGTCATATCCGATGACCCGATAGTTGGCTCCCCCTAATTATAATTGTTATCAAATTATAATTGTTTTGTGCATTTATCAATTTCAATTTAGAATCGACTTCAAAAATACCTAATAATAAGTTTGTATTGAAATCAAAAGAATTTTTTCCACAGTGTCGATTTTTTGTACTTACAGCTAGTATATTTTTTTATTTAAAAAAAAAAAAAATTCCTCCGTTACGAATAACCTGACAATATTTGAAAATCTCCTATCACCACAGTAAGTGGAAAAAGTTAGAACTTAGTCAGCCGAGGAATTAAACATGCGATGCTTGTGTGGGACCCAAATGCGATGCCAACTTGGCTATCGACCGGTATAGACCAGTAGTTTTTTTCTTTGATGCATTTGAATGAAAATATTTTTTATAGTTGACGACGAACGAAGGGACGTTTCCGCTACTCACACAAATTGTAGCACTGTAAGTAGGACTGTAGGACTGCCGGTAAGTCCGTAATAGCCGCTGTGTTCGGTGCGATGGGCCTGCTGTGTGCTTGAACTCGATGTCCGTGAACTAAAGTGGGAAGATGCGGGTGTCCAGGGAAAGCAAAATCGAGTTCTATAAGAAGTCCTGTAGAGAGATTGTCAGGCTGGCAGAAGATAGAGTGGCTGTCGGTGTTCCGTACTAGAGTTCCTTCGTTCAGGCAGCGCATCTCTACGTATCCCAAAACCCTCCTCGACTGAGTGGAGGGTTTGGTGCTTCCCTGTTTGTAAAAGTGAATGTTTCATGGGTCGTAACCTCCGCCACAACTGGCGTGGCGGGGGTTGCGTCATTTGGGGCTACTCAAACTGACCAAAACCATCTTTCTGCAATGTTTTTATTAAAGAAAACAACATAAAAATACTAAAATGTTTGTGGGTCCCCCTCCCCCACCCAACAACGTGCAGGAGATTTCATGTTATGACACAACTTAAACCTCTATTATTTCTTACAAGCTAATATTTTGGAAGTGGAGTTAAGCTAACTTGCAGCATCATTAATTTGGCAATATTATAGGCCGAACTCTCATAAATCTAGCGTAAACATAACACAAAACTAGCAGAATACCAACTACAGCACATATCCGACCAAAATGATTTTCGGTGTTCTGATTGACCGGCTGTAAGGCAGCATGGCATGGAGCGAGGAGCGGAAGAGAGAACGGTACCGATGTCCCACGTATATATGAAGTCTCCTCGTTCGCTGCAACTAACATTCAATAATTCAATTTCAATAATGCCAGCCGGAGGGAGATAGCTGCTGCAGAGCGACGAGAAAATAGAAAACGATGAGAATACTCCTCGTCTTTTATTTCCCCGATAACACGTCTGTTACAGTTTTGTTATTCGGCAGTAAATCCCCTCTATATACATTAAATAGGGGATGCTTAGTTATATTTTGTGTATATAATTATAGCTGTCTGGGGATCAACTAAACCTACATAATTTTTATGGTTTTGTGACATTGTCTGTAGTTTTGCCTAGTCTTAGTGATTTCACCTGTGGTTTTTTACCAACCAATCCATTAATATTTGTATTCCAATAGTAATCTGTTAGCCCTTTGAGATTGCCACATGTCCAGAATTAAAATCGTATTGGCGTGCATACGTCAGTCTTATTGTACAAATAGCCCAAAATTTGTTTATGAATATTCTCATGAATTGAGTTTCCTTTAAAACTTATCAATATTTGAACAGTTTTACACTTTTATGTTTGAGCAGTGTGGTACATATTAGAAATAGAATTCATCTGTCCATAAACTCGTACACTCACGGGGGATATGTAAAGACAAATACAGGGGAATATTTTGAGGATAAATGAATGTGATTGGAAGGAGATGAGATATTGGAAGGTTAATTGAGCCCACCTTTTCATATCTTATTTTAAATTGTTAAAAATGAAATCTATTATAAAACATAGTCCTCCGCCGCATCTGTCTGTCTGTTGGCGATAAACTCAAAAACTACTGAACGGATTTTCACGCCGTTTTCACCAATAGATAGAGTGATTCATGAGGAAGGTTTAGGTATATAATTTGTCTAGGTTTTGTGTAAATTGGTTGAAATCTACATATTATTAAACAAAGTCCTCTGCCACTCTGTCTGTTCGTGGTAAACTCAAAAACTACTAAACAGATTTTCACACCGTTTTCACCAATAGATTCAGGAGGAAGGTTTAGGTATATAATTTGTCAAGGTTTTATGTAAATAATATATTAAGGAGATTGTCTGTATGTGGTGGACGAGCGGGCTGGCAAGCGGCAGTGTGGATTTGATTTGTTTGCAAATCTACAGTTTTATGCTGAGTTTGATGAAATTTTGCACATGTGACCTTCAAAACAAGAGGAAGGTCATTGTTTACATTTGATTTCGAAAACTGTAAAGTCCGGGCATCGCCGGGGACTTCAGCTGGTCAGTTATAAAACCTTAAGCCGCTAAAACTAGCAGATGGTGAATTCGCCGGCTAGTAGCTTGTAAACACCTAATGGAAACACTAAAAACGACATAGAAGACAAATGAAATATATTTAAATAATTTTAGTCCGCCTCGGCACAGGACCCCCTAGTGAGGAGGACTAAGAATTGCAATATTTAACATTAAATTCATCATTTTATTTTGTATGTACAATTATTTTATAAAGATGCTAATAAAAAAAAAAAAATAAAAAAAAACTCGCTCAATGTAATTGTATAACTAGCTAACTAGCAGATTGTAAACAATCTACGAAAAAAGTTGACAGGTGGTCAACTTTACTTGCTACTCTACGATGGCGGCCCGCCAACAGCTGATTTCCTAACTGACAGAATTATTTCCTAACTGACAGAGTCATTATTATTGCTACACGCTAACGTGTGGCGCTAGCTGCGAGCTCGGTTGTCAACAAAATGTCGACAGAATTAGTTCGCGTGGGAGTCATTATTTTAGCTCATATTATGCTCCCTAAGCATAGCATATTCCGAAAAGTGTGTATATAGTCTTTACCCACTGTAAGTATCAATCTCGATCCATATGACTGCTAGACGAGCAGCCTACCCACCGCTATGGACCATCTTATTATTGCTTAAAGTTATAACATTCATATTTATGTTAAAATTTTATTAACTGGGATATTTTATTACAATGTTGCCTAAGCGATTTTTGCAAGTTTGATTTTTCTTATATAATTTGTCTGATCGATATGACCTTAAAAAGACTCGTAATGTTAAAAGTATACGGAAATTTTAATTGAAAGAAACTTGTATTTTTACATATTTAGAAATATTATGTATCTTAACCCCACAGACTAATTTGTTCGATTTTGGGAACAACCTATAAATCTCTCCTAGAAATCATTGATGTCACTCTTACTATCGTGGTGGGAAATATGATCTAAACGGTATTAGAAAGAGAAAACATCACGCTTTATATTCAAATAATTAAAATGTACACCTTTATGAACCAAAGTTTCCGACCGCAATTGGAAAAAAAATTATGAAACTTTGGAATTTTTTTTTTACATTAGCTCCACACAGGAGGCCCTGAGGAAAAAAATTCCCCTCAGGGCTTATGTCATCTTGGAGGATGGTGTATAGTGTTTTTTTTTTAGGAAAGGAAGGAGAGGAGGTTCTGGTAAGGAAATAGATGTGAGGGGTGGGTAGGAATCCAGGAGTGACGCACGTACAAACCCATCCCTGCACCGCGGTGCAAGGCGATGGGTTGAGAGATTCCGGCTGGAGAGGATAAAAGACCTCCCTCAACCAGTCTTTCCTGATCCTGCCCGCCACTTGTCAGGTGGGCAGACGCATCGGCCGCCAAGACCTAAACAAACCTCACCCCATAAACCCGGGCACATTAAATGGCAAAAAAGTAAAGTGATGATAACATTTATAATACATTTGTCTAAAATATGTGTTTTTATTTTTCAGTAATTTTAGTTAGAAAAAACTTAAAGTGAGCCTTTTTTAAAACTTTTTAGGTTTTTCATTTAAAAAATTTATTTTTCAAAAATGTTATTTCTAATCAAAAAATTTGAATGCGTATTTCATCACCTTTCAAAAACAGTTTTTTAGTTTTCGGATATGTTCAAAATTTTGACCTTCTGACAAATTGTGCTTGAGACCTGAGGGGTTAGTGATATTAAAAATTTGGTAACAAAACATAAAACTTGATTGGCTCCAAACCCGGTCGGTGTATAACTCCGCTGTTTAACATTTTACAATATTACACAATATCCTATATTGCCCGATGAGTAATATGCATGCTAATGGTGCTATATAAATGTTGATTTATCAGTTTAGGTGACCTGTACCTTCTGTTTGCCTCACTCTTACTAAAAAACGTTGCTTGCTAAAAATTGTTAGAATGAATATTTCTTTATACGAGTAACTAGTAATAATAATAATTCTTGACTAATTTGTGTAGTACATTTTTGTGAGGTCATACAAAGCTAGAAAGATAACTAAACATGTTTGTGGGTGGTGTGTATATAGACACCCATTGCTAACAGGTCAATACAACTACCTTGTACATTTTTTATTTATTTATAGCGGAGACGGTTTACACATAGTTCCGTGAGCACTTAGGTCATAGGCCCTATTGTGCTATTTCCGAATTAAACTCATTACTTTAACAGTAATCCGGTCCCTTTTATAAAGTTCATCAGGGTTGTCATTGGATGTGTGGCTATGTCTTCTAGTTCCACGGTGTGTCTTATCAGATTTCTGAGTCCTGTTCCCAACAGAGCGGGCCATTGGCACCATAAGTACATTGGAGTCTCTTCATCCTCTTCAAACTTCCTACTTCTGTTGGCGTTTTCCACTCCCACCAGCTGCACATGTCTCCTGAGATGGCAGTGTCCCGTTAGTAGACCTATCAGTAGACCTATCAGTTCCCTCAGTGTGTTTTTGTCCATATCGAGTAATTGCCTGGCTCGTCTAGGGTCTGGTCCGTTCATGAATACGTAGGATTGTCTCATTCCGAGTGCCCTCTCTCATTTCTTCCAATGCAGGGATTTGACCCATATTTCAATATGTGATTTTATAATGAATATTCGTCGTCGCACATGATCATTCATTATAATTTCCAGGGTTTTATTTGGCGTCTTCGCTCCAGCCCATTGTTTTTCTCCAATTTTCAGATCTTCCCATCTTGCTCCGATCGTCTTCCACGCATTCAGTCATCTTCTTCAACTGTCTCTGGTTCACTGCCATTAGGGCATGATTTTCAGTAAATGTCATGTTTCTATGTTCCCGGTCATGGCTGTCTTTAACGAAAATATTTCCCCTCAAAGCTATATTATCTTTAGGGATTTTATTGTGAAGGGTCTTTTTAGGAAGGAAGGAGAGGACTGGGAAAGAATGAGTGGCGGTTAGGAATCTGCAGATCAGTGTCCAGGAGTGACATTAGTATGAATTTATCCTTCCCACTGCGGTGCACAGCCATGTTCCGAGAGAGTCCTGTTGGAGAGGTCAAAGGGTCTTCCTCAACCATTCTCTGAACCTCTCGATCTGACCCACCATGGGCAAAAGCATCAACCGCCAAAATCTAGACAAACCTCCCATGAACCCGGGCACCTCTGTTAAGTCACCAAACCTAGCGAACCATTTGGGATTACCTACAGAGGTGTTGGTTGTCCAGTAAATGATTTCGGGGCGGCAGTACCCATAGCTGCCTCCCAAATCGAAATAATAGTTTTGTTTGTATTGTCATGGATTTCTATTGAATTGGTATATTGGCTAATATTATGCAATCCAGTTCAATATTGTAATATCGATAAAACCTTTTGGTTCAATTTGTGATAAATCTCTTATTTCGCTTAACCTCTTAAATGCCAGGGAAGAAACTCGAAAATTTCGCGATATTTTGACTTTGACGTAATATTTTGCGGATTTATTTTATGCTTTCGGATATAATATTTACCGAAACACGTTCCCTGAACAATAAACTATGCTTACAAATAATATTACTTGCGTTTATTTGACAAATTGATAGTTTTATCGATCTTTTCATGACATGCGACGCTCAAAGTTTGACAGCTCAAATCGCGGCAGAAATGTCATTTCGAAAGTCATAGATATGTGCAAAGATGATTATTTGAGAGGCTAGGTGTGTTCCTTACATCTGTTACGTCAAGAGCAAGAATGCCCCAAGCGATTCTGACCTTGTCCTTCATGCATTTTCTTTATACATAAGGTTTAAAATCGCATCTCAAAAAATTTTTTTTTTTTTTTTTATGGCGCGTCCTGGGCGCGCAATCGGCGAACCAGAGGTTAATCTTAACTAGTTATTGTGGGAATGCTAGTAGGATGATTAAGCAAAATTATTGAATTTATTTTTAGCCAAAACACAAAATGGATGTGAATTTGTTGTAATTATAATGCAGCAATAATGGTTTTTGTTGGTTTTTTTTTTTACGTTAATACACAGACAAGAGTCTATGTGTGATTGAATATTGGAAGAGGAACACTGTTTTACTTACGAGGTTTATTTGACGATATTCAACTAAATAATTTGTATATTTATGTGTGTATGTCAAGAATGATGTGTTCCACTCGTAGTATTTAATTAAAGCAACTAAAATATTTCAAACCAAAAACACATGATTTTGCATTTCGTTGTACTTCACTTTAAGCCCTCCGTACGCGGTTGTGTCTTGAGAATTTTTTCTGGTTTTAATGGTTATTTAATTAATCTATTTCAGGAGATGCCAAGGTTCCCTTGATTCTGTTTGGAAGCCAGCTGGCCCTCAACTGGGCTTGGTCACCAATCTTCTTTGGAGCCCACAAGCTAAAATGGGTAAGAATTAATCTTTACACATTACTTGTTCCTACTTTAGGAAAGGTGTTTATCGTTGGTGAGCTGTATGTTAATCTCGCTGCAGATTTACAGCTAGCCCTCTCCAATTGCTGTAGCCGCAATCGTGTGTAAGGAGATATTTGTGAATAATAATTCGAATTTACTCAGTCACATTTTATTTACAATAACTTCGCACAAATTAAATTTAGTCGCGGTACACTGGAGGGAATTAATAACACCCAGAAGGCCGGGGAGTAAGCAATAGCTTGCAAATTTTGTACACTCAGCCTGTCGGTTGGTCGTGGTGATGCCAGACGGTAAAATGTGTTTTTATTAATTGTAAGGCTGTTCGCCATACTACTATCTCATTTCTTCTGAGATTTGAAATGAAAAATATGTACAAAGGCTGTCTGTAAAATAAGGTCTCCAAGGTTCTGCGGTCGCGAGGAACAATTTTACGCCCGATCCGGCAACATTGGAGTATAGTCTGGTTCTCCCTTGCCAAATCTCCACCACGCCGCACTCTCTGTGATGCTTAGTCTTGGTGGCCTATGGCAGAGGTGTTGGTTATCCATTAAATTGACGGCCGGCGTAGTCCAGCGGTAAGGTTCTGGACTCGCATTCCGAAGGTCGCAGGATCAAATTTTATTTGATTAATTTGTGTTATTTCACAATTTATTAATTAAAAATAATATATATAGTACATTTGCGGCACGTTCCAGAGTGGAAGAAACTCTCAGTATTGCCCTGGTGTAAGACCACCATTCAGAATTGAAGCATTGCTTGAAATGGCTTTAGCCGTGTTTGGTGACCAGATCTGAATAGCCAGGTACTTCCCACCTTCCTCTTCCCTATTTCCTTCCCCTCTCCACTACCTTCAGCCTCACAACATACCCCAATTGAGGATGCCATAGTCTCACTGGCTCCAGACGGGAGCAGTTGGGACTCTTGTGCGGTATTCAATAAAAAAATAATTGCCAAGGCGGCAGTACCCACACCCGCCTCCCAAATTGCAATGGTAGTCTAGTTAATTTTGACCAAAAAATTCCATCATTACTGACTAAAACAATGGATCATATTTACGACAACCGCATTACAATATGGTACAGCCAGCCGCCTCTACGTGGAGCAATAATGACTTTTTATATGGAATTACTGGCTTACTATATAATAGAGAACTCCAGTTCAATTTTTTTATTTTTTTTTTATGAATAATGACCTTCTAACTTAAATAACTGCATATTTATTTTTATTTTTAGTTTTAATAGTTAAAATAAATGTCAAAGTTTTAGTTTTTCAAGATCCCCCGAAAACCACCGAATCTAGTGTGACGTCATCATCACCAACCGAAGTATGAATTTTGTAGGGAACTGGAATCAGCTGTACGACTCCCGCCATTTTGAATTTCAGCATTGGAGCGTTTTACTGGGCATTATGATCGTTTTTTGTACAGTTAGAGTTTTTGAATATTTTAAATAATATAGATAAACTAATAGAGATACTTTATTTTTGATACTGAATTATTTAGGCCTAAATAATGTTTCAATAAAAACAAAAACTATTATATGTCCAAATCTCTATAAACCAATAACACGGAATGTCGAACGGCTCGTGTCTTACATTTTTATTGATTTCTATACAACTTTGACCCAGGTGATGCGGTGCGGTGACGTCACGCCGCCAAAATCCAGCAATACCAACTTGACAGGGTGTTTTAATGACACGTTTTAAAATGGACTTTTTAATATTTTTTTAAAAACTTTACGTTGAATATTATGTAATAAAACTTATATATTCAGAATCAGCGTATATTGGTCTATATGAACATATTTTTTTAAAGCCATAATATTTTTCACTGGAGTTCCTTATTGTATTTTTTGTTTATTATTTTGATAAGTACCTGTTTAATAAATCATTTACATAATTATTTTTATCGATTGCCCCCACTAGGCTTTATATCATTACATTCCTATCGAGCACATGGCATAAAATATGTTGATAAGGAGTTTAATAACCGTAAATCTGTGAACTGATAACATGTCGCACCAATCTTACAGATTTAAATAGGTTACAAGATAACCTCTAATAAATAAATAATTTCATATATCAAAAATATTTATTTATGGTGTTTAAAAACCATTTTGATCGTCCAGTTGATTAGTCAGATATCTCCGAAACATCAAAATTTGACTTGAGTATGCAGTTATATGAAAAAGAATACCTCTATCTGGTGCAATACTCAGATTACTCGTAAACACCACCAAATCAATTATAATGCAGAAAAACTTGTAGTAAATTAAACTGTGGACGTTTTCTGGGTCACCAAAGGATATTTCAAAATTTCTTACCAATGTACTGTACCGTTATGTCTTCTGGTTTTCTTTTATAGCACACTTAAGCCGCCGCTACCTGAATTTCTACCGATTTCTTACATATCTCCCTTAAACATTTGAAGTTTTTAAGCTCTTAAGAAAATATATGTTATTTTTGAAGATAATATCTAGATACGTTTCACGCCGAAACGCAAATTATGTGAAATTCCCTCGATAGAAAAAAATCGCAAAGTATGCTCCGAAAATTATTTAAAACAAGTCTATTTCTATTATTTTGCAAGTTATATTTGTGAAAAAATTCACAATGTTTCTTTAAATGATACTTAAGATACCTTCCACGAGATTTTTGCTCTATTTTAAACGAGTCATGTTTTATTAACCCCTGACGAGCCAGGAAAAAACGAAAAAACGTCAACTTTAACGTATTATTTTGCAGGTTAATTTTATGCCATCTAATGTAATTTTTACTGAAACACATTCCTTGAATACTAAACTATACATAAGAACAATATTACTTGCGTTTATTCAATGAATTTATACTTTTTACTACGTTTCAAATAACACGGAAAAAACGAAAAAATTTCGCGATGTTTTGACTTTTACGTAATATTTTGCAGGTTAATTTTTATGCTATCTTATGTAATCTTTACTGAAACACATTCCTTGAATACTAAACTATACATAAGAACAATATTACTTGCGTTTATTCGATGAATTTATACGTTTTACGATCATTTCGTCGCCCGCGACGCGAGACTTCACAGCCGCCATTTTGTCCAGCCGGGCGACGCGCAGCCTCGCAGGCCGTGTCATAAACAATCTCAAAGAAATTATATCGCTGCTCTAGGTGGGTTCATGGTATCTTATACCTTATGAACAAGAATGCCCCAAGCGATTCTGACCTTCTTCTTCACACGTTTTCTTTATACATAAGGGTTAAAATCGCATAACAAAATTATTTTTTAGTGATTATTTTGGTTTGCGTCGATTGATCACCGGTGATCGAACGGCATGAGACGAGTTAAGCATTTTCCCAATTTTTGCATCAATTTTGTCATTGAAAATATTAGCGCACTCTGTCCAACATTCATAATTACATATCTCTCCATCTTCTTTTTGAGCCGGGAAGCGTCGCCTTAACACAGACATGTGCAAATAATATAGCTTTCCTCATTAACTCAAAACAGTGTTTGGAGATTTCTAGACCATCGATTTACATTATTTAACCCTTCGAATAATGACAAAATTATATCTATGAACTTTTGCCTGTCAAGATTTGCGCACTAAATTCCCGGTTCTTCCCGTGCATTTTAAATTTTCCTTTTTTTTGGTTATTTTTTAACCTTTTTGCAAAAACAAAAATTGTTCTAAAATCTAGATAAAATAATCTTTCCGATGTGTTTATTAGAAATCAACATTTTTGTTTTTCAATATTAAAATTTTGGTATTGAAAATGTAAATTAGCTTAAAAATACATACCTGGGGATTCCTAGAAAAAGTACATAAAATAAAATAAACCGAACATTTTAAACACAGATTCCTTTTCTTAAGAAAATTTATAATAAAACTGTCACCTCACTTTTTATGACATTCATACAATTTTATTTTAAAATTAAATGTTTGTTACGTCACAAATTGGCGCAAAATAAAATCGTCACTTATGATCGGGTTTGTAAAATATCTGACCAATATAGCTCGTATATTCCTAAAGCAATAAGAAGCATTATTTCTTTCGCTTTCTAACATAAAAAAAATCACAAATGAATGCGTGACAGGAAGAGAGATATCTAACTTTTAAAAATGCACGGTCGCTCTGGGACAATCTGGGTCTCCTATTATTATAACGGCATATGATGTTTTGGGACAACCTGGATCTCCTGTGATTAGACGGGTTAAGTTACGATGTTAACTTAGGAAGGGTTGTTTCACAGAAATACAGGTGGCCATTCAGTGCTTTTTTTTTTTTTTTTTAAAGGTCTGCTGATGCTAAATCCGTTTCAGCTCTTGAAAAAGTTGTGATCAGCAAAATTATCATGTTGTTAAGCTTGTCAGTTTATAAAATTTTGATTGAAAGCTTAAAAACACCAAGAATCAGCGTTTAAGGTGATACGTAAAAGAATTCCTAATCTTCTCTTTCACAGATGGCGCGAGTTTAATTATTTTACAGAAAAACGCTTTTTACAAGTTAAGCTTTAACGGTTGCTTGCCGATTACGCGCCGGCGTGCGCCAAATTAAACTCTAAAAAATAGTTTTTGAAATGCGATTTTAAACCTTAATTATAAAGAAAACGTATGAAGGATATCGTCAGAATCGTTTGGAGCATTCTTGTTTTTAAGGTATAGAATGCTTTGAACACATCTATGGAACCCGAATAATTTCTATGAATTCTTTATGTATCTCTGGCAGAGTTTTTTTCTGAGCATTTCAACTGTCAGTTCAATTGCATCATTCTCGTAAGAAAGATCGTAAACATATGAATTTGTCAGATAAACACAAGTAATGTTGTTTTTAGGCATAGTTTATTGTTCAAGGAATGTGTTTCGGTAAATATTACATACATAAGATAGCATAAAATAAACCCACAAAATATTACGTCAAAGTCAAAACATCGCAAAATTTTCGAGTTTCCTCCAGTGGCATGGGACGAGTTAAAATATTAAGATGAGTTAATTGATTGTGCCCGTACATACGCAATATGATTATGAATAAATAGTTTTGTCCAGAAAGAAATAATGTCCTAGAAATTCTGCGTGAAAAAAACATTTAGAAAAAGTATTTTTAACATTGTTATTATATTATGTAATTAATCGTTATTTTCCCATTTTCCAGAGTCTGGTTGACATTGTGGCGCTCACCGCCAACGTGGTTGTTTGCGGCTTCGCGTTCCACCGCATCAATCCGGTCGCCGGCTACCTCTTCATCCCGTATGTGGCGTGGCTCTCCGTCGCCACAACCCTCAACTACTGCATCTGGCGCGACAACCCTGAACCGGGAACCGGCGGAGCCAAGATCAAGGAACTGTCAGAATAGATTGCCACTTATGCTATTGTCAGTTTTATGAGGTGTCGGAAATCTTGTATAGTTTATCAGATGTTTTCTGCTGATTTTACACAGTTAATCGATTGACAAATGGAAATTGGAACTGTAACAAAATATAACTATAGCTGTTAGAAGTAACAGCTAGATTCTGTCAATGCCTAATTGATGAAAATTTTCATCATTGCTTGGATTCAATTATTAATCTGATGCACCCGGAATTACCTGCGCTTTATTCTGTTTTGAGGGGTGGGAAAAGGGGATGGGGGGTTTTTTCAAACAGATGTGACTTTCCTCTTGTTTTGAAGGCCAAGTATGCAAAATTTTATCAATATCTAAATAAAACTGTAGATTTGTATAAAAATCAAATCCACGCCATACACCAACCCTCCACGGACATTCTTAATATAAGTAGATACATATCCGTAACTAAATACTAATAAGGTTCAACACAGGCAATGCAGTCTGTGACTATTTACAATTGTTTAAAAAGGTGTGACAATTTATACTTTTTGAATGATATTTTGCGTAATTTCGAACGGTCATTTGGTTACGTATCCACCTACCAGACGTCTGTGGATTTTCCTACCCCAGCCACCCGATGCATAGCATCAAGCAATTCTGCCAGGGACAAGTGAAATATAGCTATTATAACCATCCTGAAGAGCGATTCTCTATCTTTTGTGGGATCTTTATCGAGATAACGGATGTGATCTCCTGTCATATTTGTGTGATTTATTTGCTTTTTCTATGTACAACTGCCTTTGGAGGAAACTCGAAAATTTCGCGATGTTTTGACTTCGACGTAATATTATGTGGGTTTATTTTATGCTATCTTATGTAATATTTACCGAAACACATACCTTGAACAATAAACTATGCCTAATAACAACATGTTTATCTGACGAATTCATATGTTTACGATCTTTCTAACGAGAATGATGCAATCGAACTGACAGCTGAAATGCTCAGAAAAAAACTTTGCCAGAGATCCATAAAGAATTCATAGAAATTATTCAGGTTCCATAGATGTGTTCAAAGCATTCTATACCTTAAGAACAAGAATGCCCCAAGCGATTCTGACCTTATCCTTCATATGTTTTCTTTACAATTAAGGTTTAAAATCGCATTTCAAAAAATATTTTTTATATTTTAATTTGGCGCGCAATCGGCAAGCAACCGGTTTGAATGAAAAATCATGCAGGAATTCGTGTTTAAAAAGATCTAAACCTAAATTTGTAAAAATCACACAAATCTGACAGGAGATCTACGTCCGTTATCTCAATAACGATCCCACAAAAGATCTTTGGAGGCCTCAAACGTAGGCATTTGCTAACATCATTAGAATTGTTATGTTTTTGAATGTTTGTGACAACATCGACATTAATTCTAAAGGTTCAACAAGAACAGCATTGGTTTTGTTTATACTGCTTTGTGTTATCAACATTTGGTTTCCATTTTCCAATCAATTAACACACCTGTGATTTACAACTTTCTTATACAGCGAAGCACATAGATGGGAAAGGAGAGCGTATAAAATTTGGAAAGTAGGTACTACACACACAGATACTTTAATATTTTCACAATTCAAAATGCATACTATTTTTACAAGTTCAAGATCTTCTGCACATAATTTATGCATTTAAGACTGCACCAAGTTATTGTTATTTTTTTTTTACATGAGTTTAATATTTAGAATTGTATTTCAAAGATAATAAATCGATGTGCCTTAGAGATAAATTTGTGTTAATGGCAGCTTCTTATACAATTATTATAAGTTAATATATTTTTGTTTGACACAAAAACTTATTCTGATTTGAAGTATTTTTATAGAGAAACTAGCTGACTCGATCACGCGTTGCTGTGACATGAAATTGAAACACAACGCTATCTACTGGATGGTTACCCAACCTAGATAACCAACTCTTGGTTAATTTAACTCACACCGCCATCTGTTAGAAACTTATGGAACTTACAAATAATTGCAAAGCATTGTCCCATAACAAACATTTAATTTGCAATAATAAATATTGAGGTCAATAATCGAGATAAAAACTATCCTATCTTTTAAGTTGGACCAAATTACACACAATAAGCCAAATTTCATCAAAATCGGTTAAGTAGTTTCGGAGTTTATCTCGAACAAACAATCGCAATGTGAAATTTTTATATATATAAAGATTAAAAAAAGTGTACACTTCGATCAATATTATTTTTAAGATAAAAGAAGAAGACTTATTTGCATTTTTAAATCATAAGGATCATTCATTCCATGTTGAAAATTTTAACTTCACCAAAGACAGAAAATATTTTTCCGTACAAATTTTTATAAATGTTAAAGATATTTTTCACCACTGCTTTTTTTAAATTATGTACGCATTTACAACATATTTATTAGTAATAGGTGTAAACTGTAAGCTTGAAAATAAACTTTTTTGAAATAAAATCATTTTATCTTTATTTAATAGTATATTTGCGGCACGTTCCAGAGTGGAAGATACTATCGGTATCGCCCTGGTGTAAGACCACCATTCAGAATTGAAACGTTGCTCGAAATGGCTTTAGCCGTGTTTAGTGACCAGATCTGAATAGCCAGGTACTTCCCCACCTTCCTCTTCCCTATCTCCTTCCCCTCCCCACTACCTTCAGCCTCACAACATACCCCAATTGGGGATGCCATAGTCTCACTGGCTCCAGACGGGAGCAGTTGGGACTCTTGTGTGGTATTTCATATAAAAAAAAAAAAAAATGAAACAACTACCTGACCCTGTGCAGTTCGTAGGTGTGCCCCAATGTTGAATTTGGCAGCCACCTCTGGTCTGGGGCCACAAAATACCTGAAAAAAACACTTGGCTGCAGAAATGGGCGCTCCGTTTGATAGATTCCTGTTAACAAATGGATTGCAGTCTTTAGAGCGCAGATGTCAGGTAAAATACTTACGGGAAGATACTCTCAGTATCGCCCTTGTCAGAGATGACCATTCAGAATAAAAAACATTGCTTGAAATAGCGTTAACTATGTTGGTTAAGAGACAATTTCTTGTTAGTTAGGACCTTTCCACTCACAGGATTCAGATAGGTCATGATATTGAATTCTATTCAAGAATTTAATTATTTGAAATTGTCCAATTCTTGGAGAAAGTTTTTTTGTTAGTTCCACACAGGAGGCCCCGAGAAAAAAAAACCCTCCGCCCCATATCTCTGTTTGGAGGGACTTTTTAGAAAAAGGAAATTCTTAGGAGGAAAAATATTATTTTTTTATATGAATACCGCACAAGAATCCCAACTGCTCCCATCTGGAGCCAGTGAGAACATGGCATCCCCAATTGGGGTATGTTGCGAGGCTGAAGATAGGCGGGAGGGGAAGAGGAAGGGGGGAAGTACTTGGCTATTCAGATCTGGTCACCAAACATTTACCATGCCGGAATTCGATTCCGTGACCTTCGGATTGTGAGTCAAGTCTACCGCCCGGCCGTATATGTGAGGGATGGGTGGGAATCTGAGGGTCAAGTTCCCAGGAGTGACAAATATATGAATCCATCCCTCCCCCCACTGCGGTGCAAGGCGATGGGTCGAGAGTCTGGAGAGGTCTAGGTTTGGTCTCCTTCAACCAGTTTCACCTGATCTGGCCCGCCATGTGGGCAAAGCATTCACCACCGAGACTTAGACAAACCTCACCCCATGAACCCTTACACTCCTATTTAAGTCACCAAATTTAGCGAACAACTTGGAGGACCTACATTAGAGGAGTTAGTTATCCAATAAATAGTTCCCATACCAGTCTCCCAAATTGTTTGACCCAAAGCAAGATAAAATTGACCATACTTCAGGCACACAAATATGTCAAGAATACACTTCTGGTACCAGGTTATTTCCAAACTTTCTCTTCCACTCCTTCAACCTCACAATATTCCCATATGATATCTAATATAATCAATAACATCCAAATTAATAGGCTCACCCTACACATGAAATTTGGGGTTTCATGCCAACTGAGAATAAAGTCAACTCAACACCTCTTTGAAAAGTCATTAAGGTGATTGTCAAAAGAATTCGTATTCTACTCTTTCATAGATGGCGCGCGTATAATTATTTTATGGAAAAATGCTTATTAGAAGTTAAGCTTTAAATTAATAAGAATAATTAATTGTTCGCGCCCATACATACGCAATATAAATATGAATAAATAGTTTTGTCAATAAAAAAACTCAAATCTTTCAAGAGAGGCTGACAAATACAAGTGATTATTGGGAAAGAATGGGAGTCAATTGATTAATTAATACAACGGTTGAGTTTCTTTTTCACTTAAAAGTTTTTGATGTGAAAACTTCTTTAGCACTGTTGTGTTTTGAAACTCGATGAAATGAAAAGAGACATAAAAAAAAGACAAACACACACTTCTAAACAGGATATAGCATGTGAGAGAATGAGATAAAATAATTGGTCCCCTCTTAATGCGGTGCTTTGTAGCCTCCACTTCCCCATTTTTGTCTACTTAAGTTTTCTGAAGGTTTCACTTCTGCACTGCACACTAGCGTGGGCCGATTTTTTTTTCTTCCGAATTTCTTTTGGCGCTAGTAATAAAAAGTTGTCTTTGCATCTAAAACATCAAAAAAATTTAGTTTTAAAAAAACAAAAAATATCCTAAGGTTCCGCAAGACCTCTGAAGTTTGAGAAAATATCGAAATATTTCCATTTTTTCAGCCATTGCACAAAATATTCTGAAATAGTTTAAAGATATTCATTTATGAGCTCTTGTTAAATGAAGTCTATAGCTTCGATGTATAAAATCACCATTTATTATTTTTGTAGTAGTATGTCACTAAACCTCGTCCGCCCGCAGTCCCCAAACCCGCCCTCGCTTGAGCAGCGCGCCATATTGACCGTTCCTTAGTCGACCGAGGACCCTCCGTTTCGTGATATTGTTGTGTAGGTAACTAAAAGTACTTTGAAAATATGGGATTAAGCTTCTTCGCCAACCATTTCGAAAGAAAGAATTACAAAAATTATTAAGGCATATCAACATAAGTATATAAACTTGTTGAAGTCAGAAAAAGGTAGAGGAAATTCAGTTTCCTTCCAAAGAAGAGTCTCTCCATTTAAAATCACAAGCTCCCTACTGTTTGTTATTGATATTGTAAATGTAAAGACAATGAATGCAATTTATTAATGCAAATTACAGACAATAAATGAAAGTTTCCCCTAAGGAAAAAGAGTTTTTGGAAGACCAAGAGGTGAGAGAAAGATGTTCATCGGCAGTGTTGATATACCGACTACGAAACAATTGCTAAAGCCTTTGAAGAGAAAATGATAAGATCTTACCAAATTAAATGAACAGGATGAGAAGAAAAAGCTTAAGAATTTGTGGACACTTTGAATCATTGTTTATCGTTGCGTATCATTATCTTCCACCTTAACATCAAAATTATCCGGTCGCAAAATCAAGTCGGCTACTTAAGACTAATAACACCGCCTTTCCGACAACCAGCAATTCTTCGTCTTTTACAGTTCTCTCCCAGATCTTTGACAGGTTCAGGATATCGGATCGAGCTGGAGCAGCAATCGCTTCTGCCATTTAAATGATTTCAACATAATCACGCAGGATAATAAAGTTATAGACAAAAATAGACTGCGTCGCGGACGTCCGCGTACCAGATCTGTACTCATCAAAGCTATGTGCATAAAGTAAGTAGATTATTTTTTAATGGTCACGAGACACAAATATATGAAAGCACAGTACTCGAAGAACACGTATCGATAATCGAGGAACCAATTTTCTTGACGCGTATTATGCCTAGGTCAGCACTGCCGTAAACACAGCCAAACCAACAATGGAATATTTTGCTGGTCAAAACATTTCACTCTACCATTTAAAAGCAATTGGGTGTGACGGCACAAATTTTAAAACAGGAATAACAGTTGGTGTGATTAAAACGATGGAGAAATACTTGAATGGACCGGCACAGTGGCTGATCTGCATTTTCATT
This sequence comes from Glyphotaelius pellucidus, assembly GCA_936435175.1. Taxonomy (NCBI): domain Eukaryota; kingdom Metazoa; phylum Arthropoda; class Insecta; order Trichoptera; family Limnephilidae; genus Glyphotaelius; species Glyphotaelius pellucidus. The sequence goes on along the minus strand of OW386558.1, from coordinate 23,069,495 downwards.
GCAACGAGCTGCTTTATGAAGTCGGATGGTACAACCACTGGACTTCATGATTTTTCTGGCCCCATAGGTTCGACTCTTCATAATTGGCATAATTTACCGGTACAATCTTTTTTCAAATTTATGTTGAGTATTCAATACCAAGATTTAAGCACCGATCAAAAATATTTGCTTGATAGTTTCAAAGTAGTTTCCAGCGGACGTTGTCATCCTGATATTGCCAGAAGAACCCAGGAGTAATTACTACAGCGAGTCAAATCCCACGATTATATATTGGAAGCGCAATGCCATCATATTTTTTCGTTATGTTAGCCACGTTTATCATGAGGGCATACGCTCCTACGTAGTTTGATATAAAACTACATGGGTCGTGCAAAAAGGTGCGAGGCATATTTTTAGCACGATTAAATATTCGCGCTATCTTCCGGGTGAATTAAAAGCAATAGTTAATCCTGTACAGCAAAGGGCATACTTCGCTCGTACTGAAAAATTACTCTTGTCAATGATAACCGATGAATCACCTACCACTGGCTCGCAGACCTAGATGTCCCCCTCTGACCCCCCCACCATACGAAAGAAGAAGACCTACCATCAAAAAACTTGGAACAAGGCGTTTATCGAAAGCCAGAGAGTTATTCCGGACAGAAAATCGAACATTTAAAGTACACCTATTGAATTTTGATGCACAATCCTACTTTGATTTGATATCTTGGCAAGATACGCCAATCATGAATCCTCCCATTTTGGAAAATATAACGGAAGAAGAATTAGAAGAACTTCACCTAACTTCAGAAGTCAGTTCCATTTACAAAGAAGCTTTTTCCCATATTTTAATAATACTTTTAGTTACCTACAAAACAATATCACGAAACGGAGGGTCCTTGGTCGACTAAGGAACGGCCAATATGGCGCGCTGCTCAAGCGAGGGCGGGTTTGGACACTGCGGGCGGACGTGGTTTAGTGCCATACTACTACAAAAATAATAAATGGTGGTTTTATACATCAAAGCTATAGACTTTATTTAACAAGAGCTCATAAATGAATATCTTTAAACTATTTCAGAATATTTTGTGCAATGGCTGAAAAAATGGAAATATTTCGATATTTTCTCAAACTTCAGAGGTCTTGCGGAACCTTAGGATATTTTTTGATTTTTTTAAAACTAAATTTTTTTGATGTTTTAGATGCAAAGACAACTTTTTATCACTAGCGCTTAAGGAAATAAGAACTTTTTTTTTTCGCCATACAGTTGCGGCCCACGCTACTGCACACTCTGATTTTTTTTGTGTGGATCGTCATTTGAAGCACACGTAAGTAATTTATTTTCAAGTGACAAAATACGATTTCTGTACTTAGTTTAAAGCCATTATAAATAGAAGCCTTTTTCACGCAAAAGATGGAAAATGGGATCAATTTTTTAAAATAACCCGTTACAAAGTTTCCATATTCTTAACTTATCTAAATCTTCGAACAAAAATTCTAGTTGTAGAATTTTGTCAGCCGATATTTTCATTAGATATAATACCATTTTTTTATTTTTTTTTATTATCGAGGCTTCTGACTCACACAATGTTGTCATTTTTGCCTATATAATATCATGAATTATTTCATTAAATACCTGAAAAAACCATCAACTCTGTGCGTAAACGGACGGTCCGTTTGATAGATTCTCCTATCTCAACAAACGGATTGCAATCTTTAGAGGTTAGTTTAAAAAAAGTTGGTTGTGAGTCTCAACAGGTAATTTGGCAACATAATAAAAAACAATGTTTTCATCAATCATTCAGATTGGGAACCCATCTTTTAGAGAAATTATCGATATCACCCAGTGACGTTATACACTGTAGATGCGTGTTAGAAATCTCAAAGTGGGAAGCCAAAAGCAAGGCAATTGCACGGTACCTACTCGATTTCTAGTACCTACTTTAATACTAAACTGCCATAAGTCGAGTAAGTTCGTGCCTTACCAGTAGATAAGTTGCATTTAAAAAGTGCCAAAATGCCCTCCTGTGTGAAGAGATAAAAGTGAAGGAATAACATTTCATTTGTAAATACATGCAAACCACTTATTATTATCGATTATTAAAAATAATGCAATTGCTTTCCACCTGAAGATTTTATGGGTCTGTAGAGAATTCAAGGCCTACTAAAGTATAGGTCTGGATGCGCAACAGCCAAATTACAAAGTAAGTCTCGCCGCTAAGTAAAATTTACTGTTTATAATAGTCTAATGACTGTTTATTTATATGCTTGCGGTAAAACAATATACAAATCAGCCGTAACAGCAAATACAACAACAATCAACGCCATTTGCAAACTATCGTTGTTCATTATAGCTTGAAAACTTGACACCTCAAAATTCGACTGGTGCCCAGACCTCCTACTTTAGTCGGCCTTGAGGCAATATTCGACAGAACTTTTGAATTTTGAATACGAAAATGCCGCCCGCGTTCTATCTTTTGTTTCGTCCAAATGCACATGTTCTTTAAACATCTCTCTTTATCGTACATGAATAACTTTTAAATTAAGAAACTATTAAAAATCGCTGAAAACAAAAGAGTGTTGCTTACTTGCGACATTATATCTTGAGTTTGTGAGACTATAACAAGTCTATTTATATAAGTTCATTGTTGTAGAAGCCTACTATTTTCGGTACCTCCTCTAAATTTTAATTTTTCCTCCCACTCTAAATCAAAACCTGGCTACGCCCATGGTCACAAGGATCATAACTTTATTTTTTGTTTTTTTTTTGGGTCATGACATTAAAAAGGTTGAAAAACGGTTGTTTACAGGGAGACATTAGCTTTATAAAAATCATCTAACCACAGATAAAATATTGAAAAATATTTTATACTTGTTTATACCACACGTTCAAGTAAAGCTTATCCGTATAGAATTTACAATAACTTCCTGTATTTACTGATAAATAAATGTTAAAAACAATAACCGTCTTGCAAGAGATTGAAAGCATGGCTGTATTGGGTAATGGATACTGAGATCTACTGGTTTAATGCTCTGACATAGTCCAGTGGCGGCTCGAGCACTTCTTTGATGCTGGGGATCGAAATTTTTTACATACTGTACCGTAATCTCACCACACGTAGATTATAATATAAAATTCAACTCAAAAAAAAAAAATTGATGGTCTAATCATGCTAATCGTATATCTAAACACAAAATAATATAAAATATCTATAGATGTATACCAATTTCCAATATAGTAGGTGTAATAAAAATAACTCTTTATCTTGCAAGATTGTTATCGAACTTAATTTGAACGCGAGCGATTACCGCCAAACGAGACCCCCTTTGTCGTGGGGATTTAGCGAATGATCCCTTCAGTGTTTGAAAATCATTCAGTGCGCCTGCGCGTTTCTCGGATGGTATGCAATCGCGTAAGAAACGTTGGGGTACCACTCGGATTGTCCCCCAAGAGCGCAATAGATTCTGGGCACTGAGAAATGGTCTCATAATTCGTGCTCAGTTCGCTGTCGGCTATCATTCCGCTCCCGCCGGCCAGACTGGGCGGTTGTCGGGCCGCATTAAAATGATTTTTTATATTTTAGTTCTGCAAATGTTAATTACTTTTTTATGTTTAAAGAATTCATTCATTTAGTGAAGACAAAGCATCAACTGTTATTTCCTTTAGTAGGTTTCAAGTGTAACGGGTGGAGACTGTCCCCATTGTCCCCCTGTGAAGAACCGCCATGACAGAGTCATAGAAAAAAGGAAGATAAGCTGTGAAACACCATAAAGGGCTTTACAGGTGACTCAATTTGGTTGAACGGTCGACATCAATCTGGTTGAGTTGAACGTAAAGTTGAACCAGGTGGAGATGCATTGATTGCGGTAAGGTAAACACTCAACGGTTTAATCAAGCAAATTAAGTGGTCTGTAGGGGGTTTCAGCATATCTCCCTTTATTTTTATTATCTATGTAAACAGGCCATTCTAAAATTTCTTCAGTTTTGCCGATTGTTGGAAGTTCTCCATCCTATTTACAATTATTTTTTGGTACTTCCCAATTTTCCCCTTCAGCCTCAAAGCACGTGATTTTGCAGTATCTGGCTATTCAGTTCTGGTCACCAAACACGGCCAAAGCCATTCCAAGCAACATTTCGATTCTGAATGAGTTTTTCATAGAGCGATACTGAAATATCTACCACACTGAATCAAGCCACATATGTACAACTGTCATTTGTCACTACATTTTGACGGCCTCTGTAGTCAAAGCTCTCGGAAAACAAGCCAGAGATCACAGGTTCAAATCCCTGCGTAAGCATTTAAATTTTATTCGATTAATTTGTGTTGTCACAATTTATAAATAATATATTTGAGGCATGCTCTAGAGTGGAAAATACTTGCAGTATGCCGTGGTGTAAGACCATCATTCGTTGCTTGCTTATCATGGCTTTAGCCTTTAGATCTGAATCACAAAATACCCCAATTGGGGATGTCATAGTATCACTGACTCCAGATGATCGGGGTTCTTGTACAGTATTCACAATTCTTTTTTTAATGAATAAATAACACAAATGAATCAAACAGGATTTGAAAGCATGTTACAAATAACCTGACAATATTAGATTTCAATCTACTACCATCATCATAATGTAGAGGAAAAATGTTGCTTGTGCAGTGATGGAGGACTTGGCTAGCAGAGGATTCAACCCGCAACGCATGGGTGGGAACCAAAGCTATGAACTTCTCGACCTTCTAACCAATTTCAAATACTTGCCAACAAAATACAAACTCTTTTCCACTTCAGGGTTCTGCCTTCCTCCCGTGTAAAATCTCCTCCTCTGATGCTGTAGGTGTTTCAGAATCTCTTCATTAAATAAATGTCGATATTGTAAAGTTTTTAATCCTGCAGTCCGGGTGTTAAAACAATCTAGTCTTTTAGAAGAATGTATCTGAACGAACTCTTTCTGTGATTATTTTCAAAGCATGTGAAGAATTTATTATGTTCTAACTGTAATGCCCGGCCTTTTTTTCTGTTTTAATGGGTGGGAAAAGGGGATGAAGGTGGTTTTTCGAAATTTTATGTAGACAAGACCTTCTTCTTGTTTTCTATGTCAAACGTGCAAAATTTCATCAATCTCAGAATAAAACTGTGCTTAAAAAACATACCCACAAACCCTCATCATTACTCATTTTTAAATTATTTTATTTGGAAATATATACTTGTATGGTACAATATATACTTGTCATGGTACATGGAAATATGTACTTGTACTCATGGTACAAGCAGGAAACTGGTGAATCTAAATCACCCAAAGAATTCTTATAAAAACTCTTAAGCATCAATCAAATATATCTATATATATAAAAAATGAAAATATGTTTGCTTCTGTCTACGTATGTGTGCTATGCGTTGCTAAACCATTCATCCGATTGCGAAGAAACTTTGGGGATTTGATGTGTGCCTGCCAGCGATGGTTTCTATATATGCTGGTGAGCTCTGGCATTATGAAATTTGTACAAAAAATTGCACTAGGTGGCATGCGAGCTGTTTGAAAACTGAATGTACCGGTAATGAATTGTGGAACTCGGGAGGGGGATTTGCAGGAGGAAGAAGGCGAATCCGGGAGGGGAACTTGGAAGGAGAACTCGGGAGGGGGGAAGAGGGCGAGGGGAATGGGGAGAGGGAAGGCGGAGTAGGAACGCGAGAGGGGAAGAGGACACGGGAGAGGAAGGGGAGGTGGAAGGAGAACGGGATGAATGGGAAAGGACACGCAGGGAGAAACAATTTCTTTATTAAGTGGCATAGTAACACATGCCGAGAACTCGCTAGTATCAAATAATAGACAATGATATAGGAAAAGGTATGAAACAATAAAGTAACCCTTTGTCACTAAGTTAGGGAGTGTGGAGAACCCGTCTCTCAGGGAGAACAAACACAACCTGCGATAGCTATCCCAAGCCAGGGAATGAGCTCAGACTGAATGACACTGGAGAATAATGTCAGACTGGTGCCTCCGGGATGCAGGTTCACAGAGAGTATTTAGACCAAACCCCACCACTCGGATTCCGCTGGGGTGGACCTTCCCTAGATACTCATGGGACTAAAAATGGACTACTAAAACAAAAAAACCAGGAAACTTTTGGGAACGTAGGGGGAGTGGAGAGGAGAAGCAACCTCGGTGGATTCTTCCTTGATGGGGTCTTCGGGAAACAAAGGGGGCGAGGAGAGGAGACTCCACCGAGGTTGTCTCAGCTCTCTTCTCCAGACAGACTTCCCATGCGAAAATCCTTACTGCTACAGGATCTTACAGGTGATCCAAATGCAGGAAAACAGGGACCCTCACGGGACCAGGAAACAAACTCAAAGGAATAAGGTAAGAGATAACGTCCATGATTCGTTTTTGTGTTTAACTGTAGAATGGTCGGTCTTCAAGATCCAGGTTCAGTCCTTCCTTACATTAAAAAAGACCCTCCACACAGAATCAAAAAGTCCACATTTTTTTACATTAGCTCCACACAGGAGGCCCTGAGACAAATAATTCCCCTCATCGCCCATGTCATCTTTGGGGATGCTGTGTTGAGGGTCCTTTTAAGGAAAAAGGGTACGAGGGTTGGGTAGGAATCTGAAGGTTAGCGTGTCAAAAAGTAACCACTACGATGCAAGGCGACGTTCGGAGAGTTCTGCTGGAGATCAAAAGATCTCCCTCAACCAGTCTCTCCCGATCAGGCCAGCCACGCAGTCGGTGGACAAATCCATCCGCTGCCAAGACCCGGACAAATGAACCCAGATACCCCTGCTAAGTCGCCAAATGTAGCGAACCACTTGGGAGACCTGTGACAGACGTTGGTTATCCAATGGTTCCTGGAACGGCGGTACCCATACCTGTCTCCCAAATTACATAGATCCAGAAAGGGAAATTGATCTGACATACTTTGTAGATATAATAAATAATTCTACGTATTAAAACAACGCCTTCAGATTCTTCTGGTGTCGAATTTTGCTCCTTAATCTAACTAAATTGAAATTCTAACCGATTCATGAATTGAATTAATTCAAATTAAATAGTAAAAAAACAGCATGTCTGTGATTCATAGTGCCAAATATTTCCATGCCCAAATAAGCCGATAAACAAAACACAATGAACATTCTGGCTACCTACTGAATTTAATTGTTCAGTTTAAAAAAAAATAACAAAGCCTTGTTTGAACTTTGATTCTTTACTCAGAGATTAAAAGGGAAAGTTGGTACCAAATGTGAGATACATACTTACTACTTAAGAATGCTAATCAGTCAATTCAAGCATGGATCAATCTAACCTATTGATAGATTTGTCGCTTGATTTTTGGAGTACGACGTTGTGTTGATCTCATTGATTAAACGTTTCAGAAGGCCTTGTAGTGTTCATCATCAGGGCAGACGTGCAGTGTAGAAAAATATACGCTTATTTGTAAAAGTGATACTGTGTCGCAGAAGTTGATTCTCATTAGCGATGTGTAGGTTCAACTGGAGTGGGCCCTTGAACTCGGGTTCTTCGCGGGAAGCGGACCCTACTCCTGCTCCTTTTTCAAATCGACTTCTCCCAGAGAACCCAGTCCAGGACTCGAACCTAAACCCGAAATGTCTCCGGGATCGTGCGAGTTCTTGTCCGGGTTTGGTTCCAAGGTTCGACTCCGGCCGAACCCTTGCGTCCCGGTAGCTGCAAAATCACCCAGCCGGCACCCAAAAACTCGAATCCGGGACCTGCTCCTAGAACTCGAGTACTTTTAAAAGGAAGCACGCCCTAGCGGCCTACGATAAAAAGCAGAACTCACCCATCTCTAATTCTCATCAACAACTGCTTTAGCATTGATATATGAAAAAAATTGTGAACTCTACATATAATTCAGTCAGTCACGCATCTCCGGAAAAATTAATAATCCTCCTCGGACCTATTGTTTCCTGTGAGCGATGTAAAAAAAAAAGATGTGATTCCTGGATTAATTTTAGATTTAAACCAGTTGCTAGAGAACTGTCCTCATTATTTCAAAACTTTGGAGATGACCGACCTACGATCAACGTATGCCCTGATCATAGAGAATAGAAAGAAGGGAGATTGGCCATTATTAATAATATAAAATAGCACACAAAGGTGTCACCAACACAGCCCACCCAGACCAGCATATCGCTTCTACGCACTCGTCTCAAATCAAATGCATAAACTTCTCTACCTCCTTCACTTTGATAATGCTTCCAGTTTGCTCGTAGATCGCTCATTGACAGTCTTCAATGCCAAATATCTATTATTATCCATGGTCTGAACGATGCTAATATTTGAGGCTGCTCTAGTCCCGGCTTTAGGCAGTTGGGACTCTGTGCAGTGTTCACATAAAAAGTAAAGTGTTCGCTTGACTTTGTGTTTGGTGATTTGAGAATAAAACTAAAGATTTGGTATTTATTTTTATCGTCAACAAACTTTATTCAGTGTGTAACATGAATTAAAAAAAGGAGATAATATTATAATCATTATCCTTCAATCCCATCATGTCCTTAATATAGTATTTTAGTCTAAGACATAACTTAAGATGTAGCCAGCCATTTATGTATTAAACTAATGACATTTACTTTTCAATTCTTCAAAACAAAGAACAAGACGACCTTTCGATGTTAATCAGTGATCGGAGCGAATTTGACATTGGAAAATATAAAATCATTACAAAAATTAACTTATATTCGAGCTATCAATATTTACTTACGAGTGAAGCAAATACATGCTTCATTGATAAGTGGAGTTACTTCATTCGTAATGAGTTTACATTTCCCGGAGAAATACTTAAGTTTTAATCACAGCAGTGAATGCAGGATGACTATAAAACAGATAAAATAATCTGCACATTTTACAAGATTTGATATTCAGTTACAAAGATTCAATAAATGCATTACAATCATTAACAGTGTACTTTGACTATGCTTCTTTTGTAGTATTATTACTCTCATCCATGCTTTTTCAGATTTTGAAATACAATATGAAGTATGTAATAGATTCTACATAATATAGTAATACGCGTATTCAGATATGTGATGAATTGTACACAATATTAGCGAGATCAGATGTCAGGTGTTCTTCTCTTGATGTGCGTGAATGCAAATGAGGAAATATAAACAAACAACTGGTTAAACAGTTGTGAATAGGACAATCATTAAAAACGCCGCAGTTATTAATAATACATTATGCTTTTAATATAATCAAATCTTTCAACAATCACAAAGCGAGAACCAATCGTCCACCCAGCATCAATACCAAACTAGACAAATGGCTTTTAAAAGTTGTTTAATTAACTTTTGTACAACTATATTACATGTTCAGTTCAGAAACAGAGATGAGTGTGTAAAATGAATTAAAAGAACGGAATTAATTGCATCGATTATAATAGTAGTTATTCTAAGATTAGCGTTCCTAGGCGTTTAGGAAAGTTCCAAGCGATGTTGAGATATTTCACTGGTTATACGACTCGCGATGATGGGATCACCGACCACCAAATAGAGTGTCAATCACTCCGCATAAACAAAAACACACCGCTTCCTTAATTATCTTACAGGTTTTGTCAAAAAATAAATTTCAAGGCTCGAGGTTGGGGAGTTAGTCCTTCTTTTCTGTCGCCTTGGCCTCAGCCTCGGCTTTGGGGGCGACTTCCTGCTTGGAAGCTTCGTCGAAGTTTCCGACTAGACTGGGTACCTCGTCGAAGTCATCCGCCAGCGCCTTGGGGGCTCCCGCTCCGGCCGCCAGCTTCTTGAGCTGGTGCAGACCCTCGGGACCCAGCTGCGTGAGGATGCCGGGAAGCATCTCGGCGATCTGCTTGTTCTCTCCATGGCCGGTGATGACGAATGTGTTAGCGGCGAGAGACGCCTTCGCTTTGGGATTGTTAAAATGAATGACAGTACCGTCGTCTTTGATCATGTTCACCTCTTCGATGCCGGGAATGGGGTTGAGGGACAGCTTCTTTAGAGAGGATTCCAGCTTCTTGTCATCGGTGGCGGCGGTAGCGTGCACTACCTTCTTCTTGCGCCTCGGGGTTCCTTTGCCGCCGATGCGCACTTGTGATTGTAACTTTTTAAGCTTTTCTGTATTCATTTTGTGTGTTTTAGCTGAGACCTGCCAACAAAGATAAAAAGCACTTTTAGTTCGATGTTTCAAACAGAATTTACATACATTAATCTATTATTTTAACAAAGTACAATTTACGCACGTGCTCTCGCGGACCGGTTACTTCAAAGAGAAAATGGTGGCCGTTCTTTACAGTCTGTCCAACGTGAAGGACAGAAAAATCATTCGGTATCGGCGAAGTAATGTCGCGCTCTTCTTTGCCGACTGCTTCATTACCGACTGTTTTATTACCGACCGAACGAGTAGAGATCTGAACCTTTTATATTTCCAACACGACATGCATTATTAATTTGTCACATGGTGTTGTTGCTACTCCTCAACAGATGTCCATTAAGCGTCGTTTTAGGATTTTTACTTTTTCTCTGACGTTTTTATTATCTAAAAGAGTCACACACCTAAAACGTTTTATTTTATTTTTATGTATTTAAAAAAAAATAACTTTCATGTTTATCAACAACATGTAAAAGACCTACCATCTCCGTTATGGTATAAATAAAATGAATAACAAAATTCAATTTCCATAGTAGTTTTATTTTCTATTATTTGAAGAAAAATATCATTGAAATAATAAAAAAATACGAGTGTGCGACCACACGACTGAAGTCAAACATCACTGCTCTCTCTTGCTCCTACAGTGTGACACAGACAATAGGCCTGCACTGTGTCTTAGACCTACGAAACGTAACAACTGGCTATAAGAGAAAGAGAGAAAGAAAATGTGTGCTCGCACCTCTCTCTCTCTTGCCCCTACAGTAATATACGAAACGTAACTCTCTCTCTTTCTATCTTCACTAACTTATATCTCCCTCTCAACTTCCGTTCGCCTCGCCCGATTACACTTTTCGTAACGCTCTCGTCACGCATTCACCCAAGTCAAGCGCGCGTAAAGAAGTTTTACTTCAAAAAATCTTTTATTGCTAACAGAATTGCCCGAGTTTTGAAAATATTTTTTCGAAATCTTTCTTCGACAACAAAATACCTACATATTACATAATATTATATTAGGTATACCTGTAATATTTTTGACAGACATTTTCGAGATGAAATCGACTTTGCGAACTGTAAACAGTAAAGTTGACCTCAAGAAATTCCGGAAAGAAAAAATATGCTATTAGGATTCTAAAGCCTAAAACGTTCCACATAAAACTGCCTTCATTGGTAAATTATCTCATTTCCGTTTAGAGCCGTACGACGTACGATTTATGTAAATTGCAAAGTAAAGTGGGAAAACCGATACATTTCCAGATCTTTCCACGCCGACTGCTTGCCGTTTCCTCAAATCCAAAACGTGTTTCCGGAGAATGAACGTGCTAGGAATTCAAATCCTAAACTCATTTTCCGCAAAGTTGTCGATTGGAGTCGTAAAATGGCAATCTAGTCACATCTTATTTCCTTTCTTCGAGATCTGGTTGCACGGGTTCTCTTATAATAAGTTGGGGAACAGGGGCGGAACGGGGTACCGGGGCGGAATGGGAAAGGAGCTCGCTACGGACGACAGAGATGCATGAGCACACAATGTTCAGTTCTCTCAGTTCTCTGGGCTGTGCTATTTATTTATTTATTTACGGACAAATAGTCCATTAATAACATAATAATAACACGAATAAAAAAAGAGATGACAATGAAAGGAAAGTACATATAAATGAAGAGCATTGACGAATTATAATATAAAGAACATATAGAAGACTACAAGTCAAAGCTTGAAGATGGATTTAGATTTTAAAAATTACACATTTCGTATCGACTGCCGAAAGTCATTTAGGCTAACACCAAAAAATTCAATGCTTTGACTTGCGTTAACAAGTCTCGATATTTTGGATAAAGGAGAATGATATCCATAAATAGTAGAATGTTGATTGAGGAAGAGCAATTCATTATTTCGGAGTCTACGGGATATTAAACTGGATGAGTTGCAACAAAGCAGGTGTGTCAGTAATACTGTTGATAATTTTGAATATGCAAATTAGATCAGTGTCCTTTCTAGGTTTTTATAAAGAAGAAATATTTAAAGTTTGTTCAATTTCATCATACGAGTACTCGCCTCTTTCAAGTGCTATATAGAGTAGACGCCTTTTATCGCGAGAGTATGCTTATATTGAATTTTAACTTTGGTCGGATGAAAAGCTTGCAATTTCTAATTTTTGCTCTGCAACACTAAGGTAATTACACTATACACCAATCGTTATTCGAAAAATAACATTATAGGTTTAATTCAACATACTACATGCTTTTAACTGACTAAAAATCTAGTGATAACTCAAGGCCAACAAATAAAGCAGCCATAATACTGGGGTTTTAATGAATGTTACGTCCGGCTACAATAAGTGGGGCACAATGGGGTATACCCCTTTCGGACTGAATTATAAGATTCTATTAACAAAACATAAAATACTGAAATATGTACTGAAATAAGAAAACTGAAACAAAAACTGTCGTTTAAGGGGATCCAATAGTCCAGGGAAAAATCGAAGTCGGAATTCACGCCCATTGTGGGAGGAGTTTAAAAATATTTGAGAAAAAGCTTTTGGAACGGTTGAAAAAGGTATTTGAGAATTTTTTTTTACAGGTTTATTTCGTAAAGACCTAAAAAAAACATTAACTCCTTTTTTACACATTGTTTATTGTAATAACAAGGAAATTTAAAATTGATTTCACGGAACCGAGCGACGTGGAGTCACACGTCCGCTCCCTGCTCCGGCCAGGGGAGTTTTGAAAGAAAGTAGGGTGTGGCAAGCCAGTAGTCCTTCGGTGAACGACATAAGGGTCAATTTGAAAACCCGCATTCGTCGGCTGCCAGCCGTATTGTGAAATAACAACGCAAATATGCATATTTTATTTTATTTTGTGAATATCGGGCGTAAATATCATATTTTTTTTGCGATTATCATAAAATAAACTAAATTTGCTACAATAAGCAATAAAACCATATCCGAAAAGATGTTCGGAAGTAGGAGAGTTTGCACTTGAAAATGTTTTTTTAAAGACCTGTTACTTTATTTTTTTCTAGGCTTATTAAAAAACTTATAAAAAAAATGACCGATATTTTTAAGGGCCAAGATATGTTCTACACGCATTATTTAATTGAAGCATTTATAATATTTCTAAGCGATCAAATTTTCAAAACAAAAACACATGATTTTGTGTGATTTTGCATTATTTACTATGGCTTCATCTTAAAAGCAAAGAAAATGAACCCAAAGGAATGAAAACTAAACCAAATAATCGTAACTGAATCTGAAGAAGAAGACGCGGCCTGCTTTTATTACCATGATTTATACTCCTAGTCCAGTGAAGACTGATGCTCTTGTAGCATTTGTGAAAAATTGGCGCACACGGAGAGTGCTGGTCTAGAAAGTATTCTCATCTGTGAACTGTGCACAACAATTAGTACCCCATTTTGCCCCTGGTTCACTTCCCACTGCGCCCCGGGGGTATGGCAGAATGGGAAATTTCCTCCTTTTTCAGATTCTAATTTTTGACAGCAATTATTAATTTTGATAAGTTTAGCTTTAGTGTTTTTTGATAAATAAGTAAATAAATGTATAAATTGACAAATAATTTTTATTTTTTTTTTTACATTAACTCCACACAGGAGGCCCTGAGGAAAAAATAATTTCCCTCAGGGCCTATGTCATCTTTGAGGATGCTGTGTGGAGGGTGTTTTTGAGGAGAGGAAGGAGTGAACATGGGTCTTGAAGAGACCCATATTGTAGGAGGGAGGAAACACAGAGGCCGGCAAATCGTTCCACATTGTGTCATTACTTTCAAACCATCTCAAATTGTTTTCAAAGCTTCGCTGCACCGTTCCGCCCCGTGTTCCCCTATCATTGAAGAAGAATATAACACTAATAATATAAACGAAAATATGAAAGAGAACAGACACGGAAAATTAGAAAAAGGTATGGTCGTAACTGGGACACGAACCCAGAACCTCTCATCTAACCAGGACATTCACTTTTACCAATTCAGCCATTGCCACCTTCCGTCAAACCGTCATAATAAATTGTCCCATTTGCGACCATTATCTTTTTCTATTTTTCGGTATCTTGTTCTCTTTCATATTTTCGTTTAGTTTATAGTGTTATATTCCTCAATGAAATATTTTATTTTTTAACTTGTAAATGAATACTAAGGTATTGTAAACAAATTATTGACATACACTTAAGTTATTGAGTTGACGTTTCATTGTTTTTATATGTATATGTGCTGCAGCACAATGTAGACCTCATTTTTTACAATAGCTCCACGCGGGAGGCCCTGAGGAAAATATTTTCCCTCAGTGGCCTATGCCTTTGTAGATGCTGTGTGGAGGGTCTTTTAAAGGAAAGGAAGGAGAGGAAGTTCTGGGAAGGATAAGGTATGATGGGTGGGTAGGAATCTGGGGGTCAGTGGGTCCAGGAGTGACGGACGTATGAATCCATCCCTTCCACTGCAGTGTAAGGCGATGTTTCAAAAGAGTTCTGCCTGAGAGGTCGCAAGATCTCCCTCAACCAGTCTCTCCCGATCCGGCCTGCCATGCAGCCGGTGGGTAGACACATCCGCCGCCAAGACCCGGACAAACCTCACCTCATGAACCCGAGCACCCCTGCTAATTCACGAAACGCAGCGAAACACTTGGGGTGAAATGTGGCAGAGGTATTGGTTATCCAATAAATTGTTCGGGGGCGGCGGTACCCATACCTATCTCCCAATTGATACCTCTGTTCTGAATTTCTTCCATTCTTTTATTGCTCAGCAAGATTCCCTTGTACAGTAATTTAGGTGAGATGCTTCAGTGGTGTTGTAAACAATTTCCTTGTTTTAAGGTCTAACTTTCCCTTTATCATACTTAAGAAGTTAACCTTTGATTTTTTAGTTAACTATTGCCGGCATGCGTTGCAATGCCATATTCAAAGAAATTAATTGTTTCTCCCTGCATGTCAATTCCCGTGCGTCCCCATTCCCCTCCCGCGTCCCCTTCCCTTCTCGCGTTCTCCTTCCGCCTTCCCTCTCCCTTCTCCCACTCCCCGTCCCACCAACCCCCCTCCAGCGTTCCATATATTCAGTTGCAGTACATTCAGTTTTCAAACAGCTCGCGTCCCATCTATTACAATTTTCTTAATTCAAATTTTCATTTTTCATTTATTACAAATATACAATTTTGTTTATTATAAGAACAATTAATCAAATTCAGCACCTATTAAACTAACTATTTAAAATATCCATAATTATTGACTCGATTCAATGTAGATACTTCAAATTAATTAATTAATTTAAAGAGCTTTGAAAATTGAATTTTGACTAAACAATTTTTGTTTTGCAAAATGTCATTCTCAAATTTTTGACAGTTTTGCAAGAATTTTTGTGATGATTAAAAAACTTTTCAGATGTATTGCCGTGCGATTGTAATAATCCAGAAACCTTCGGGGGTGTTTGAAAGGGCATTTTTAAAGTTTCAAAGATTTCCTATGCTTTCGTACCAATTTTTTTTGCGATTATTATAAAGGAAACTGAATTTGCTACATTAAACAATAAAACCATATCCGAAAAGCAGGAGAGTTTGCATTTGAAAGTGTTTTTTTATAGACCTAATACTTCATCATTTTCTAGGCTTTTTAAAAGACTTATAAAAAAAAAATTAACGATATTTTTAAGGGCCAAGATATATGTTCTACACTCAGTATTTAATTGAAGCATCTATTTCTAAGCGATCAAATTTTCAAAACACAAACACATGATTTTGTATGATTTGCATTATTTTGCATGGCTTCATCTTAATATAGCAATACATGACATCTCACTAATCCCCAAACACATTTTTATTTATATATGTATATGGATTGGATTATTGAGATCGATGTAACAAAAGAGTTGCAATAGTGTGTGAGCACCGATACTCTTTTATTGACTTCCTCAGAGAAAAAAAAAACTAAATATATGAAGCCATTTTTTACTACAATATCAAAATATAATCAGATTGGTTCAGATTCTGTGATGATGAACTCATTAAAATGCTCATACTGTTCAATTTATTAAACTATTTTGTTTATAACTCATCTATCGAGTAGTGTACACAAAAACCAATCAAAAGATCACACTATCACCGTAATGTGGTTCAAAACAGCTGAAGCGGTTACTCGGGCAGTAGTAGAGACTGTAATTAAGATAGGCTGGGGTTAGAAGTGTCGCGGTGGACGCCACTGGGGTTATCTGTCAAACGGTGCACACGACATCTGCGCTCTGGTCGACATCATTCACTAACCCATTGATGTCTAGAATTTAAAAAAAGAAGAAAACATGTTTGGGTTGAAAAACCTGAAAATTTTTGTAACTTTCGCGCCGGCGCGCGCCGAATAATTTTTTTTTTTTGAAATGCGATTTTAATCCTTATGTATAAATAAAATGTATGAAAGACAAGGTCAGAATCGCTTGCGCTATTCTCGTACTTGACGTTGCCGGTGCCTGCAATACTCCTAGTCATTCTAAATAATTAAAAATAATTTGTCTATGACTTCGGCCTTCATTTTTGCAGCGATTAGAGCTGTTAAACTGTGAGCGTCGTGGGTCATGAAAAGATCGATAAAACCTATCAATTTGTCAAATAAACGCATGTAATGTTATTTTTGGGCACAGTTTATTGTTCAAGGAATGTGTTTCGGTAAATGTTTTATACGATAGCATAAAATAAACCCACAGAATATTACGTCAGAGTTTCCTCCCGTGGCATTTAACGAGTCAGGTTTTATAAGCAGAAGATGTTGCTTGTGGGACTTAGCTCGGCTTACGGTGGCCCAGAGGTAAGGCTCTCGATTACCGAACCGGAGGACGCCGCTTCAAATCCCGGCGTCCGCAAATAAATTTCTTTAGATTATTGTTGCTATTTCACAAATTAAAAATAATACATGGTATTGCATATTTGTGGCACGTTTCACAGTGGAAGATACTCCCAGAATTGCCTTGGTGTAAGACCACCATTCACGTTGCTTGAAATGCCTTTATAGGGTGAGGTTTATCTAGGTCTTGGCTGCGAATGCTTTTGCCCATCTGCTGCGTGGTGGGCCGGATCGGAAGAGACTTTTGAGGGACCTTTTGACCTCGTCAGCCAGACTCTTTCGATTCATCATCTAGCACTGAAGTGGGAGGGATGGATTCAGACGTTTAAGAACACATTGACCCCCAGATTCCTGCCCGCCCCTCATACCTTTTTCCTTCCCAGAATTTCCTCTCCTTCCTTTTCCTAAAAATACCCTCCACACAGCATGCCCGAAGAAGACATATGCCCCGAGTTTTTTTCCTCAGGTGTGGCAATATGGTTAAAAAAAAACCATGTTTGGTGACCAGATCTGAATAGCCAGGTACTTCCCCTTCTTCCTCTTCCCCATTTTCTTCCCCTTCTCACTCCCTTATTGGGGATGCTGTAGTCAGTGGCGTAGCGTAGGTGTCAGCCGCTCGGGGCAGAGGAAAATTTAGCCGCCCCCTTATTTAATACTTCAATTTAAAAAAACTAAAAGGTATAGTAATTCTAAAGAACCTTTCTGCAAGAACCATTACGTATTGTACAGAATACAAAATAAAATGTTTTGTATATATATATATATGTTTTACCATATAATAATCACATTTGTTACAAAAATTCTTACAATTGTCACTCACGGTATTCACTTCCCTGAAGCCATTCTCGCTGAATAGCCATAAATTCATGAACAATCCAATCACAAAATAGAATAGGAGAATTCCCGCAATCAAGTACAGTGTTGCTAGTCACTACAATGAGGAAGCTGTCATTATTAAAGTTACATTCATTTAAAGAAACGGGATTCCCTGGTTTCATCACAGAATAAATAATGAAAAATTCCGTGCTCATTTCAATCAGTCCGAATCGTAGGTGTGACAAAAATATGAAATGAGATTGTTTAAATTTTTACAGGATATTATTATTTATTGAGAAATTTTGCCGCCCCCTTAAAAGTGCCGCCCGGGGCGGGCCGCATATTCCGCCCCCCCTACGCTGCGCTACAGGCTGTAGTCTCACTGGCTCCAGGCGGGAGCAGTTGGGACTCTTGTATATTTACACAAAATTTTAAGGTTTTTTTCCGGCGCCTCAAGGGTTGATCTACTTAAAATGAATCGGTTAATTAACTAATTACGCGCCAAAAGCAAGGAGCCGTAAATCACCCGGCGTTATCAGAGGCGATTTCTCCGCAACTCAATGTTTACATTGCGCTATCGGAATTATTAATTAATTACCACTGTGAATACTGATTAAACTTTGATGACATTATTTGGTGATGCAAGAATTCCAATTATGAGTAAAAAATACTAGTAGAAGAGGTGATATTTCATAAATCGATTAACGCGTATCATTTTGTTTTTATCTTGTTAATATCTGAGGATTAGAAAGAGACAATTACTCATATGATGAAATTGAACAAACTCTAAACCTTTATTATTGATTCACCTACAACTCATCCCTTTATAACTTTCCGTAGACTCAGAAAAAATGAACTACGATTTTTGATTTCTAGCTAAGACTTGACTAGACTTGTCCCTTGTATTTTTTTTATTTTTATCTCTGATTTTGTCTTTGCTTTCATTTATCATACTTTAATCTTATAATTTTGACTTTTTAATAATTCGTCTAATGTTATTGTAAATTGAACGTAAGTCCGTTTAAATAAATCTTCGTTAATGCGAATCGTCCCCCAGTAAGAAATAGATTGAGGTATAAGATTTCGAATAATATCAATCCATTAACAATAAGTTTAATTAGGACAGAACTGCATTTTCGTTCGTTCGGCAATTATTAATAGAGAAAATTGTCAATTTAATCGTGGTTTAAAAATTAAATTCAACTTTATCTATATATATATAATAAGCAATGTTTGCTTGCTTGCTTGCGTGTATGTTTGTTCCTTAAGCGTTGCTAAACCATCCATCCGATTGCGATGAAACTTTGGGGATTTGATGTACGCATAGCTGAAATGGTTTCTATATATAATAGTGAGCTCTGGCGTCATGAAATTATTTCCTACTTCATTCATCCGCTTGCGTTGAAACTTTAGTGAGTTGTTGTGCGCACGCATTTGAATAAAAAATTGCAATAGATGGCACTAATCTGAATGTATGGAACACGGGAGGGGGGAGTGGAACGCGGGAGAGGGAATCGCGGGAGGGGGATTCCCGGGGACGCGGGAGAGGAAGGGGAGGCGGAAGGGGAACGGGACGAATGGGAACGGACACTGACGAAGAAACAATTATTGCGACGCATGTCGGGAATTCGCTAGTCTCTAATATTATAACAATTGTTTATGAATATGGAAGAAATTCATAAATACGTTACAAACTTTCAATTATTATTCTAAGAATTTAATTATCTGTGTTCATATTAAACTATGCACCCATTTGATTTAATTAAATCCCGGTTCTGACAAAATTATGAATTATATTGAAGGATCGCAGATAGAGAAAATATCTTAATTAATATTAAACAACGCAGATAGATGAAAATTCATAAATAATATCAAATAGACCAGTAAACTATTGATACTAGTGTGACCTTTGACATCAAAAAGATTATTTTCCATACACTAGTCACTTAACTTCTTTGTGGACATTTTTATTACGTTTTATCTAACGAATGACGTGATTTCGTGTTTGTTGAAACGTTTATTAATTACGTTCATTATGGAACTTTGTTTACTTTATAACTGCGGTAAATTGTCCGTGAAAATATCAATATTGATAGACGTAATTTGATTATTGTGTTTTAATTAGTTAGAGTTGTTATTAGTTTATTACGTGGTATTTTGTAAGTATCAAATTAAATAGAACACTAGCTGAGGTTCCCGGCGTTGACGTACGCGCGGTCCATTTTGGCCCGTTTCATAGAAATCTTAAGAGGATTATAAACGATAAAAATATTTCGATTCTCATGCCCACAAAATTTAAAATCGCGCGTTGTATTTGCACGAGGCAAGTGAGCAAAAAATTGTTTTTTTTTTTAAAATTTATTTTGGGCATAATTTTATAAGAATGAAAAAAGTTAGAACATACAAAACCTCAAAAATAGTCTTACCCGCAAAGGGGTATTTAAAAAAAATTGTTTCTTATATTAATTACTTCATAGTTAAGTCATGAAAAGACATTTTTTTAGTGGTTTACGCTTATATTTTTTGTTATGTAAATAAGAATTTTATTGTAATTCCAATACATAGAAAAGGTAGTAAAAGCTTCATTATCCGTAGCATATTTTTTGATGTTCATACTGTAAATCGATTTGTCGTAAAGATGAATCTGAATAGGATTTCACGTATAGCTTAATTTTAATTCTGGATTTGAGATCAAAATACCCAACCAAAATGAAAAATTATTTTTGTAATCAAAAAGTGTATTAAATATCTATTGTGATGTGAGCTAATTTATTTATTTTTGCTTTGAATAATTATAAGATAAAGGCCTTTAAAGATTTTAGTATTTCACGATTTTAGAGGCAACTCGGGCAATTATTTGTGAGTAAATGAAAAACAATAAAAAAATAATTTTGCAATAGTTTTTTCTCGGCTACGAGACCCATGTAACCCCTTAACGGAGAAGGGATTAAAAACTTCACAATTCTGCACTCCAATTTTAAAAGGATTTAAATCAAAGATACTGAAATACAAAAGAGATATGCTATGATGCCCGCGTGACTGTCGGCGGACTACTACTAATCGGAGTAGTTTGAAGACAATAAGAATTTGTTAATTTCATTGATTTTTTTAAGGTGTGCATTAGTATTAGTTAACAATACAGTTTGAATACGACAAGAATTCGTTCATTTAGTTTGTTCATTAATTATTCGTTCATTTAGTTTATTCGTCAATTGGTAAACAATATCGGCGACACCCGGAAGCGCAGTCCCACCCAGTAAAAACTGCCATTAGCTCATCTCTTATATTTCAATATCTTTGAATCAAACACATGTCATGTAAAAAAATAACGATATCCAGATCATACCAGAAGTCTTCAGCACGTCATCTTCAATATATCCGGTTCTGAATTATGAATTCGCATAAAAGTTTATCAACCAAATAGTATTTTAAATTATCACACTAATTAACAATATGAATGATAATAATACTTTAGGTCATAGCGCCTTTATTTTTAATCAAACGTTTCTTAAGGAGGGAAATTAGGTGTAGAGGCTTCAAGAAATTCAATTTTTTTCATAAATCGGTAGTAGAACTATTCAAAAATGCATTCTGAAAATTTCAAACCAAAATTCAACGCCGTTTAAAAGTTATATACCGATTTATGAAAAAATTGAATTTTTTGAATAAGCTTTAGAGTGGGTGTCCCTCGGTCGACCTACTACTATTTTACTGCCACTCTTATTTTCAAACGCATTTTTCTCGAAACTACTTTTTTAGAATTTGTGTAACGTCTAGCTCCTACAGTTTTTGACCAATCGTTATCAAACTCAGCATATAGTTTCTTTATATAAATGCGATCTATATCCTAAATAATATATTTATTTCAACTATTTTTTTTTGCAAAAAAACGTACAAAAGAATGGTAGAAAATCATACAAAATTTTCACATTTCTCAAAAAATGTTTAATTTTCGATTTTTTTATGAGGAACCAGGTTCAAATGGAAGAAACACTTAAAAAAAAAGTAAATTTTTTTGAAAAATTGATTTCGGAAGTATTTTGTCACCTCCAGGAGTTACTCAAATTGCCCAGCCAGATGGCGACTACAATGCGCGGCAGCTGACATCTCCGTTATTTTCGGAGGAAAATATTTGAAAATTTTAGAATCTTCTCTTGAATATAAATATGTGTAAAATGACTCTAAGGTATAAATAAAAAATACAAATTCCTTTTATATAATAAAAAATCATGAAAAATTACCAAAAATAGGTCGTCCTAAACCTACTTCCCCCCTTAAACCTGAAACACCCCGTGCGAGTGCAACGAGTGTTGTGGATAAGGTACAGAACTAAAAAAATAGAACAAAGAAAATAATTAACCCGTGAAAAATTATAGGATATCGTAATTGTAGGATTTGTGAAGTTGAAAATATTTACAACATACTTGCCTCAGGATCTTGACTGGAAGAAATAGGATGTAGGTACCTATAAGTTATACCTTTTGTACTAAATGAAAATTTTGTACAATAAATGATTTTGATTTTGATTTAAATGATTTTGATCATTTTCCATCAAGAAAAAATTATTAGAGAAAATCAGAATAACAATTCGAAAGAACATCGTTAACTTTAAAAATCATTATTTAGATTAAGAGATGTCAAAATTGTAAACAAATGAAATAAACGTATCAAATATTATAGAAAAGCAGAATAATTTTTGCATCTATCCATTCTATCGTTTGTCTGATAAAATTAAATATTTATCAGTTGCAATTTTGAAAGTTCGTTGAACTTGAATAGTTTTTCGCATTACGCAGAAATACGTTAAGTATATTTCACAATACGTATAATGCGCCGACAACCGAAATTAGTGGTCTCAATTTGGGAGGCAGGAATGGGTACCGCCGCCCCGGGAACCTTTATTGGATAACCAACACCTCTGCCATAGGTCATCCCGAGTGGTTAGCTATGTTTGGTGATTTAGAAGGGGTGCCCGGGTTCATGGGGTGAGGTTTGTCTAGGTCTTGGAGGCGGATGACCAGGACACACTGAACCCCAGATTCCTACCCACCCCTTAAACCCTTTTCATTCTCAGAATTCTCCTCCACTTCCTTTCCTAAAAAAAACTCTCCACACAGCATCCCCAAAGATGACGTAGGCCCTGAGGGAGATTATTTTCCTCAGAGCCTCCTGTTTGTAAAAAAAAGTATAAGAGGCAGCATGGCGATTAAATTGTGAACATTCTTCTATTTTTTAATTAATTCACGTGTTCTTAATAAATTTACAACAAAGTGCATACCCTCAAAAATTTACGTTAAATTAATATTTCAAATAATGCAAAATCATGTGTTTTGTTTTGAAAATTTGATCGCTTAGAAGTACAATAGATGCTTCAATTAAATACTGCGCGTATAACACATTTTGGCCTTAGAAAACATCGATCAGTCTTTCTATAAGCCTAGAAAAAAATAAAGTATGAGGTCTATAAAAAACACTTTCAAGTTCAAATTCTCATTATAAACCCCCCTTTGAATTTGGTATTGTGTAATGTGCCAATTTCTGTTTTTTTTATAATAATCGCAAAAAAATTGTATTCATGCCTAAACTTCACAAAAAAATAAAACATCAACTTAAAAGAGGCATTAACAGGCGGAAAAAAAGCGCGTCGTATTGTCCCACTCAGTAGCCGCCCGGATTTTGGGCCGAATAGGCGTGCTTTGCTCTTTGCGTCGCTTTGTTCTATAAAAACGTACTAGCGAAATAACAAAATACCTTTGTTGGCTGTTGATTGGTCAACGCTAAAGTCGCTTGGTCCACCCGATTCCGAATGGATCCAGGACTAGAGGATCGTCTTAAACACCATTAATATAGTGGAGCCGCAGTTTCGCGATACCTATTCTAATACAAATCGTAGCTAGATAGAAACTAGGTACTTAAATGAAATAGTCCATTCTCCGTCTATTCAACCTATTATTAATTGGTAATGGTTTCAAAACCAGTTGTGGGGCTCTATTGTCCAAATTAATTGACACATCTCGGGGCAGGAATGAACAAATGTTCTGCCTTTAAGGGGCTATAACTATAAACGGGGCTGGTTTAATCGTTTAATGGATATACACTTTTATTGTCGAACAGAGATATTAAATTTATAGCCGCTTCTCTACGTTTGTCTGACCTTTGTTTAAACTATCAATCAGTATAGATATAAACAATATAATTTCCTTATACGTTACTATTCTAATTTTATTGTGGTTAGAATCAAACAATTATTTATGTGATAATTACAAAATAAAATTAATATATGATAAACTAATAATGTTTCTTTTAATTTAATGAAAACAAACCCCAAGTGGTTCGCTACGTTTGGTGGTTTGACAGGGGTGCCCGGGTTCATGGGGTGAGGTTTGTCTAGGTCTTGGAGATGGATTACCAGGACACGCTGAACCCCAAATTCCTACCCACCCCTTAAACCTTTTTCCTTCCTAGAACTCTCCTCTCCTTCCTTTCCTTAAAAAAACCCTCCCCACAGCATCCCCAAAGATGACATAGGCCCTGAGGGAAATCGTTTTCCTCGTGTGTACACCACTATTTAATTAACAATTTCGACATGTTTCAAAAACTATGTTTTCTTCGTCAGGATAATAAGAAAACATAGTTTTTGAAACATGTCGATATTGTTAATTAAATAGTGGTGTACACAAGGTTATTTGTTTTCATTAAAATAATGATGTTGTCACCCCCAATAGACATTTTAGGCCTCCTTCCCCCCTTGCTACAATATTCCCTCTGAGATCCAGAGAGAATTCATTTATAGTAAAAACAAAATGTGACAGAGCGGTAAAAGTTACGTACGTTAAAAAGAAGAACAACCCTACTACAATTATTCATTAATTATAACTACAGAATAATTTCGTGTTAATTCTACGTATTATGTAGGTATCTTCTAAATTTATCGAAAATTTGGTTTCATTAATAAAATAAATTTAATCTCTTATATGTACAAAAAACCAGCCTTCAAAGTTCACTGAGCTTTGGTAGGAAAACGAGGAGCTTCGCAAGAAATTTAAGAGATGGTGCTGCTTGTCAGTTTGTTGAATGAAATCAAAGTATTTTTAACCTATAAATTATTCCTTTCTCTATTTTTCTACAAATAAATAAATAGTTCCTACTGTCCACTTAACATACTATATTTTATAAAATATGAAAACCTCACAAGAGTCCCAACTGCTCCCGTATGGAGCCAGTGAGACTATGGCATCCCCAATTGGGATATGTTGTGAGGCTGAAGGTAGTGGAGAGGGGAAGGAGATGCGGCAGAGGAAGGAGAGGAAGTACCTGGCTATTCAGATCTGGTCACTAAACACGGCTAAAGCCATTTCAAGCAACTTTTCAATTCTGAATGGTGGTCGATAATCAGGGCGATACTAAGAGTATCTTCCACTCACTGTAAATGCCGAGTTCGAGTATCGGCAACGACCTTAGCTTTTGTATTCAGTTTCCATGCGTATTTTTTTATTTAAATATATTTTTTATTTATTTTGTAACCATTGTGGATTACTAGCGTTAATTTAGCTAACTGGCGGCCGACGTAGTCCAGCGGTAAGGCTCTGGACTCGCATTCCGAAGGTCACGGGATCGAATCCCGGCGTGGAAAATAAATTTTATTTGATTAATTTGTGTTATTTCACGATTTATTCAGTTAAAATATATATAGTATATTTGCGGCACGTTCCAGAGTGGAAGATACTCTATATCGCCCTGGTGTAAGACCATCATTCAGAATTGAAACGTTACTTGAAATAGCTTTAGCCGTGTTTGGTGACCAGATCTGAATAGCCAGGTTCTTCCCACCTTCCTCTTCCCCATCTCCTTCCCCTCCCCACTGCCTTCAGCCTCACAACATACCCCAATTGGGGACGCCATAGTCTCACTGGCTCCAGACGGGAGCAGTTGGGACTCTTGTGCGGTATTCATATACATTTTTTTTTAAACTAAGGGGTGGTTTTTTAACCATCCGTTAGTTACTCTTGATTCATTTTTAACAAATATTCGGTCTATCGTCAAACGGATATTGTTAAAAAAAGTCAAATCAAAAACCATTCCTAATAGAAATAGTCAGGTAACAATTTCCCAAACCTTCATTTTCCCACTATCCTTCCCGCCCCAATTCAAACAAAGTAGCAATTGTGACACTGCCAGAAAAGACAAGAAAAAACAAACCAAAAGTATTACGTGTCGAGAGTCCGACTTTCAGAACAGAAATTTGGCTTGAAGTTGATTTATGTCTCTGTTTAAAAATAAACTAAATTTAGCTATCAAAAGTTGTGAAGCCTTCAAAAGCTGATATGCGATAAAACTACCCCTAAGCACATAATAACACAACATTACGTCCTACAGTTTGAAATTCAAATAGGTTCGTGTCATTCTATCATTTCTTTAATCCCTCGCAATCATCCACTCTAGTATTCAAGCGCTAATTCGAATTTAACTGTCGAATCATCGCGTACTTCCTATCCTAACATCCTCTCTTTCTCTCAACCCCCGGTGGTGTGGGGGGAGGGGTTGCGCCCCTCTAAATAAATATCTCCCCTCCCCCCACGCCGTGGGACGGGTAATGGAGTGTGGGCACGCCACTAGCCAATAAAATATACTAGGTAGTAAAATCATTATTTGCAACCAGCAGAACCTAAGAATGTCGAACGCTATAAAACAGGGGTGGGAAACTTAAAAAATGTGAATAATGCACTGTGGACAAGAGAAAGCTGTGTTAGATAGTTGAGTGTGATATCAGAAGAGTACCATCAATCGTCGCTCGTGTCTTGGGTACGAACGGTTACGATCGGAAAGTTTGGCAAAACCTTCAGTCCGCCAGCGGGAGCGGCAACTACTTAGAGTCTAGTATAGTAAGGACGTATGTCCAGTTTTATATACATTATAATATTTACGATAAATTAAAAAATCAATCAAATCAAAAATCACAGGAACCTCTTACTTATTTGGAAGTCTTAACAACACGTCTTAAATTGTATTAATATTGGAAATTAAGAATAACAGAATATGCTATTGAAGAAGTAGAAAGCAATAATAATCTACACGAAAATGAAAGAGAACAAGACACAGAAAAACAGAAAAAAGATAATGGTCGCAACTGGGACTCGAACCCAGAACCTCTCGTCTAACCGTCATATTAACCGATCTCTTATTTCAAATTTTAGAATTAACATTACTATCTTCAACAATGTTTTTTCCATATTATAGGCAATTAACCCTTTTATCGGAAACAATCATTCTAAAAATTGGTTTGTCACCTAGATAGCGTCTCGGATAAATACATCCGATTTTATTCGTATGGAACTATTGACTTTTTATAAAAGTCTAAATGAATATTCAATTTTTTATAATAAAAACTCTCTTTTTATAACTTTTGAAGGTTATTCCCATCAATGTTATATGTCATTGAAAAAGAAGATGACAATAATAATCTAAACGAAAATATGAAAAAGATCAAGACATAGAAAATGATAATGGTCGCAACTGGGACTCGAATCCAGAACCTCTCGTCCAACAGGGTTCGAGTCCCAGTTGCGACCATTATCGATGCACCGACAATCGAAATTAGTATTTTTATGTAGTCCGGTCAAGTTAGCTAGAAAAATAGGGGTCAAACAGCACAAATTCCCACAGAGCTAACATTTGGTAGAGACCGTAAGTACATCATTACAAATAAAATCCCCATCGATCACTTGCCCGCTAAAAAGTTATTCAAGGTCAAAAGCCAAAATTCAAGGTCAAGTTAGCTAGAAAAATAGGGGTCAAACAGCACAAATTCCAACAGAGCTAACATTTGGTAGAGACCGTAAGTACATCATTACAAATAAAATCCCCATCGATCACATGCCCGCTAAAAAGTTATTCAAGGTCAAAAGACAAAATTTTCGGTTTTTGGATTTTTCTCGTAAACGGTAGGTTATATAAAAAAAACTATAAATCCAAAATTGTAGATCATTAAATTATCTACAAAAATAGTCATTATACTTTTTTTTCTAAAAATCACCATTACTGAGATATAGCGATTCTAAAAGATGAAGGAGTTACATTCTATATAAATGCACACATTTCCACACCACCTGTGAGGTAGGCGCATTTTTTGGCATTTTTCACTTGGCGCTTTTTTTTAATGAAGTAATGTTTCAGATGTTCCATTATCTTCAATAGCATTGTATGAAACAGTATTATTTATAATATTTTCAATAGTAATGTGAAGATTTGCATCCATCTCGTCATCAATAACGAATTCTTTCGATATTGTTATTGCTAAAGTGAGCTGAAGTAATGTGTGAGCTTATTTCCCTCAGGGCCTCCTGTGTGGAGTTAATAAAAAAAATTAAAATTACTGTTGGTTGACGATGGCTGTTTGTAGGAATTGTAGGACCTAAAGTTACAATTGTCGGGTTAGCGGCAGAGGGTGAAATAACACTAAATCCGTTATTATAACAACCCTTCGAAGATTCAGGGGTACTGAAAAATTGACCACCAATTTGGTATCGAGTTACACATTGCGCTATAAAATTT
Organism: Glyphotaelius pellucidus; assembly: GCA_936435175.1. Classification (NCBI taxonomy): domain Eukaryota; kingdom Metazoa; phylum Arthropoda; class Insecta; order Trichoptera; family Limnephilidae; genus Glyphotaelius; species Glyphotaelius pellucidus. The sequence continues at coordinate 23,041,214 of OW386558.1, read as the reverse complement.
AAATCTCTCAAAAATGCTAATTTTATAAACAAGAATCGTAGGTAGATCATTCTTTTCACGTACCTACCTGCGAATATAATCATAATTTTATTTTTATGAGGTACCTACTAATCAACCTTTATAACAAAAAAACAAAACCTTAGATTATTATTTTTTTTAACTCCACACAGGAGGCCCTGAGAAAAATAATTTCCCTCAGGGCCTATGTCATCCTTGAAGATGTGGAAAGTCGTAGAAACGACCCGTTCTCATGTGACTAATGGCTGGCAAATCGTTCTACAGCCGAGCTGTTGAACTCAAGAACGAGTCGTAGGAACGAATCGTTCTCATGTGACCAATGTCAACGTACGTTGGGCGCGTATTTGGCGTGTTTCCCGACTACGCACCGGTGCCGAGTGGATCAATGACGCTAGTTCCTCGGAGCATCTCCCATTGTAATACCGGAAGAACAAGGACATCATTCCCACCTGACGCCTGTGCTCTAAAGATTGCAATCAGTTTGTTAATATTAAACGGACCGCCCCTTTCTGCACAGTCGAGGGTTTTTTTTGAGGTAGTTTGGGGCTCCAGACCGTACTAAATTGTGCCATTGGACACTAAATCGGGACAATATTGTGCCATTTACTTTTTTTTTTTACAAGAGCTCCACACAGGAAGCCCTGAGAAAAATAATTTCCCTCAGGGCCTATGTCATCTTTGGGGATGCTGTGTGGAGGTTTTTTTTTTAGGAAAGGAAGGGAAGGAGAGTTCTGAGAAGGAAAAGGATTTAAGGGGTGGGTAGGAATCTGAGGTTCAGTGTGTCCTGGTCATCCGCCTAGACAAACCTCCCCCCATGAACCCGGGCACCCCTGCTAAATCACCAAACGTAGCGAACCACTTGGGGTGACCTATGGCAGGTGTTGGTTATCCAACAAGGTGTTGGTTTTTACAAAACGAAGCGACGCGAAGACCAAAGCACGTCTACTCCCTTCGAAATCTGGGAGGCAACTGAGCGCGAAATACGATGCGCTATCGACCCTTCTGCAGATGGCATTAGGTTTAAATTCGCAGTTGGGTAACGCCTCTTTTAATGCACTGGGAAAAAAAAACATCGCCAAATTTATATTTTATTTTATTTTGTGAAGTTCAGAAACAAATATTAAAATGTTTTCCGATTATTTTCTAAGAAACTTAGTTAGCTACATTATTAAAAAAAACCATATCCGAAAAAAGGTTTGGAAATAGGAGATTTTTAACTTCAGACTTTTTATAGGCCTAATACTTTATTTTTTCTAGGCTATTTGTTTGGTTTCCTTTTTATCCTGTCCATATTCGTCACAATCCGAATCCGTTCAACATCGGTTCTTAAGGTGATCCACTGTCTTGGAGTAATTCGACATCGGAATCCACGCCTCTTTTTGGGAGGGACTTAAAAATACTTTTTGCGCATTGATTATTATAATAAAAAAAAATTTAAAATCGATTACACGGAATAAAGTGACGTGGAGCCCAGAGACGTTCGCACACCCCAGTGTCGGGGAGGTAACTAACACAAAATATACACGTAGTCCTTATGCGGATGGCGTAAGGTTTAATTCTCAAATCCAATTTGATGAACGCCCCCCCCCATTTTGATTCATGCCGAATACAACAGCCGAATATCGCATTGCTTTGTTTTATTTTGTAAAATTCAGGCACAAATATTAAAATGTTTTCCGTATATTTTATTGAGTACTTAATTTACCACATTATAAAATGAATCTTTATCCGAAAATGGATTCATAAGGAGAAGGTTTTGCCACTTGAAAATATTTTTTACAGGCCTGAAACTTTATTTTTTCCAGACTTACAAAAAACCCGTCTTCGGATATGGTTTTATTGTGTACTGTGGCGAATTCAGTTTTTTTTATATTAATCGTAAAACAAATTGACATTTATGCCTGAACTTCACACAAAAAAAGCCTTTTTCGCGTTATTATTTTTGATATCAATCAAGACGGCCGGTACCCGACGAATTTGTTTCAGTTCCGCCCCGCCTGCGATGGGGAATAGACGTCCTTAGACTCCACGTTGCTTGGTTACGTGAAATCATTTTTAAATTACCTTTCTATTACAATAAACAATGCGTAAGAAAGGAGTTAAAGTTAAGGCCTTTTAGAAATTAACCTGTAAAAAACAACTCTCAAATACCTTTTCCAACCTTTCCAAAAGCCTTTTCTCAAAAATCTTGTCAAGTATTTTTAAATCCTGCCAAGAAATAAGACTATTGGATCACCTTAAGACGAATTATGATTTTTTGCGCCCGTACATATGCAATATGAGTAAGAATAAATAGTTTTGTTCATAAAGAAATTCGAATCTTTCAATAAAGGTTAATACAATATTGTACCGGTGATTCAATCCAATTCAATTGAGTCAATCGAGAAGGTAGTTAATGATTCCATCCATATTTTTTTTATACATTTGGTATTCCCATTAGTAAACATCCCCTATTTAAAATAAGTGCCACCTCTCCACTCTATATTATTTCCAACAAATTCATTTAATTAAACAAACAACAGGGGTAGCAGTAAGAAAATTAACAAACTCTATCGTTCGATTAACCAAACAAAACCATCCCTGAACCAACTATGGGTAGATTAGCCGGTTAATGTTCACTGGGGGTAGGTAGGTACCGGCTGTTTAGAATTTAGGGGAGGATTTTAGATTAAGATCTACGCGCCAAAGAGCATGCCTTTTGTGAACTTTATCTGATTTTGAACGCGTTGGAATGGGAAATTTCGAGAAAACAAAACAATTATTGTGTAATTATTGGACGAATTGAGTGGAAACTAATAAAGTGTGGCATGTTTTTCTACAAACTGAGTTTACTATTGTTTTTTTATGAAATTCCTCATCGAGGCAACACTGAGAATTGAGTATGTTTCACTATGAAACGACCGATGTTAATTATAATTTGGTGGGTACCTACCTCTAACGTACAACATTATCTATGAAAGAAACTAATATGATTTAAAATATTATTTTTTATACGAATCCCAACCGCCAGTCAAGCTAAAGGAAGTGGCGAGGGGAAGAGATTGGTACGTAGGTTCACATATGGCTATTCATACCTGGTCTTTAAGCAAACGAACAAACCTCCTCCCATGAACCAGGACACCCCTGCGAAGTCACCAAACGTAGCGAACCACATAGGGTGAACTAATGCAGAGGTGCTGGTTATCCAATAAATGGTTCTCGGGGCGGCGTTACCCATTCCCGCCTCTCAAATGCACGTATATACAAACACAAATTTATGAAAATTAAATATTTTGTAGATACGTACAATGGGCCAGTTTAATAATGTCATGAATTATAATAGATATAATCATAGGTGCTTAAATTCAAAGTTTTACAAAATTTACCCCCAAAGAATTAATCATTCACTAAATAAACTACAAAATTTAACCCCGTACAAGCCATTCAATTAAGTCATCATTTGGTCTATAATTGTAGGCTACGGCCTGTTATTATTTCTGTAGGCAAACCGTTATGTAGATTACATTGTTTAGTTTTACAATAATTTAAATATGTTTTACATTTGCACTTGACGACTTGACTATGAGAAGTAGTTTTTAGGGAAAAATAAATAAATTTATTCTAAAATTAGGAGTTCAAGCCTGAACACATTTTCTTCAATTAGACCAATAACTAACTACTTAGATATTTCTCCGCATTTGTAGGCAGAGGGGTCGGAACGCCATACTTATCTGTATTAATGATGGTAGTAGGAATAAATAAATATTATCTTTATTTATTTTGTGTGTCCCAACTGCTACCAATCATCCGAAGCCAGTGAGACCATGGCCCCAAATGGGGTATGTTGTGAAGTGTGAGCTGAGAGTATCTTCCACTCTGGATTGTGGGGTTATTTGTAACCCGGGAATGTTTGTCTTTCTTTAAAAAAAAATCATTATTAGCCAATTTTAATAGCGCCATTATTATTAAATATCACTCTAAAGGTACCAACATTAGTAGTTACATGGTGCCAGTAGCTCAAAAAATTTAAGCGCATTGTGTGGTCGTTCTGATCCTAAAAAAATGCAGATAATTGTTGTCAAAATGCATCATAATTGTTTTGAAAAACATATATCTGACGCCAGTTCTCATACAGCTTTTAGTTCACCCATTACTTGGAATCCAAATAAATACTTTCAAATCCTCACAACTAGAACCACCCACAAAAACAACATATTTTAAATCCAGTTATCCTTATTCGATTATCCTTCATAAGTTTACCTACTAACTTAAGTGGGTGAGACAGAAAAAGTCAAAGACAGCCGCATTAAGGGATTAGTAATAGGTCTGAGGATATTGGCAGATTTTTTTAACATTTAGCGTCGCAGGAGGTCTAGGAGCTAGCAACAGATGTATTTCACACTTAATAGTGATACATTGGTAATTTAAATATAAAAAGGTTTTGTTAAGATCTTTGTAATAGCATTTGGAGTGGCGGTTGAATCATCAACGTTGAGGGAAAGACTAGATAACACAGATAAACCAAAGATTTTTTTTGGGCTGGAAAAGTAACAACTGTTTTTTGAGAGACTGATTTAAAAAAAAACATTTCTTGAAACTTTAATTTTAAATTAAATTAAAACTTACATTGTTTGCACAACTGTCTTCCATGTAAAATGAAGGTTTTTCTGTTTGTCCCGTATGCATTCCTACACCATTTATCAGATTACATTAAACTTTGGTGATTTGTGCTCACCCCCGTGATGGTTTCTATATATAAAGGTGAGCTCTGGCGTTATGAAAATTTTATAAAAGTCTTACAATAGGTGGTTAATGAGCGGAGTGAACCAACGAAGCTTTAATAATTGGAAGAATTTGTAAACGGGAGCCGTAGACTTAAATAATTCAACTAAGAAGCAACCAATTTACTCCATTCGATCTTTGCAAAACTAAAGTGGTTTAAATATGACTTAAGAAAAGATTGGCTAATTAACTCCAATTTAGTGTCAAAAAGAAAAAGCGAACTGCCAATGCATATTAAGGTTAGCATTTTAATTCAAAATTGCCAAATCATTAATATTTTTACGTAATGGCGTTTGACGTTTTGGGCTGTGAATTCGTAGACAGATCGGCCAGTGTTGCCAGTGCACGTCGATTTATTATTTGTTCCTAGTCAATATTTGAAAATTTAAAAGAAGACGCAACAAAAACAAAGCTGAGTTAAGAAGACCCAAGAAGAGCCAATATTAGACGAAAGAGACAAGAAGTAGCAAGCAGAGCTGAAAAGAGACGAGAAGACCCAAGAAGAGCCAAAAAGAGACAAGAACGTGCAAGAAAAAGCAAGAAGGGATGAGAATATTCGGGGATTGATAATCAGAGACAAGACAAGCTGAGATAAGAAGAGACAAGAAGAGACAAAAAGAGATAATAAGAGATAAGAAGGGACGAGAAAATCCAAGAAGAGAGGAGAATATCCAAGAAGAAGAAAGAAGAGCGAAGAAGAGATAATAATAAACAAGAAGAGATAATAAGATGCAAGGAGAGCCAATAAGAGCCGAGAAGAGACGAGAAGGTCCCAAGAAACAAGGAGAAGCAAGAAGAGACAAGAAGGGACAAGGAAAGCCAAGAAGAGATAAGAAGAGCCAAGCAGAGTCAAGAAGAGTCCAGAAGATCCAATAAGAGGCAAGAAGATAAAAAGAGGAGGCAAGAAGAGCCAAGAAATGATTAGAAGATCCTAGAAGAAGCAAGAAGAGCCAAGAAGAAACAAGATTCTAGAAGAGGCGAGAACAGCCAGAAATAGACAAGAAGATCTAAGAAGAGCCGAGAAGAGGCAAGAAGAAGGAAGACAAAAACAAAGGAAAAAAAAAAATATAACACTCAATCTATTCCTTTACTCCTGCCCATCCTAAATTCCAATATTGGCTGGTTGCCATGTATACCGGTCGATTAAACTTTAACTTCCTTTCCATCCTCAGATCACGTTCCAAGACCTAATAAATCAGTGCCCCTTGGTGTACCGGTCTCACTGGGACAGGGGTGCTCCTGGCTGGGGTGGTACAAACGTATCGTATCGTACCCTATGTCAATATCGGTTCGGCTGTCAACGGTGAAAGCGTGCTAGGGACATCCATATAAAATCATCGGAAGTGACGCCTGTCGATCCGATATTGTAAAGTTATCGATTTCACCGTTTAGAGCACCAGGTAAGATTTTTTTTTTAATCTTTTCACACGTAATTGAATTGAGCATGGGTATTAATATTTCTACAACGCCCTTGAGTGGATTTTTCACAAAAACGGTGCTATGAAAATTCTCCAATAACAATAATAATTATTACAGAAGGCTGTCAAAATTACACAATTCTATTAAAATTCAAAGCATCATCCGACATCTTAAAGAATCAACAAGGATACTAAATATATATTTATGATTCATGTAATCTCATTGAAGAAATACCGCTTCTTAATTTGTAAGGAATCGAAGCCATATCAATTTGCTTCTCAAAAACCGCAAAATAAATTCTGACAGGAAATTGTTAGCACAAGGGGGCGTTAAATGATGCCTTTTGGACCTCCGAAGGTTCTGCTTTATCACGTTTAAGTGTTATTTAACCCGTCTTATTAACATTCCGATACTTTGAAATTAATACGTTAACCCTCAAATGGCAGTCAATTTAAAGACAAAAATGAAATTGATTCGGTTGGTTGGTATCCAATTTTATAGGCGTTTTACAGGATGCTTTTTTTTCGTTCTGATTTATATTTGGAATCCATATCCGGAACCAAAACCTTACAACCAGTCCGATCTGACCTACCATGTAGTTGGTGGGCCGCCACGATCCTGACAAACCTCATCCCATGAACTCCAGACCAAAGGTGGCTACGAAATTCAACTGTGCGGCGCATTTGGGATTTTTACACCTCTTCCTTGGTTTGCCTCTGAGTCGCTTCTACGGGGCTACCACTTGATTATAATTTGTTGTATTGTACAGGTTAGCCATGTAGTTTCAACATCTCCCAATAGATGCCATTAGTACAGTTAGTTAATCAAAGTTTTACGATATCCCAAAATATGTCAGTTAGGTATTATATCAGAACAGTATAATCTATCGTCGCTCGTGCCCATGGACGAACGGTTCCGATGAAAGCCGAAGGCATCAGGTAGTCAAGCACATAACATCAGTTTGGCTACTCGAAGCCTCAGAAATACTGAAAACCTATTACAGTGTAAGAATGTCTAGTCCAGCGTAATATTAATTGTAATTCTTACGATAACGTAAATAAATCAACTTGTAATCACAACGAACCTCAAACTTATTTGGAAGTTTCCCAAAACACTTTAAAACCGGTGGTTTGCCGGTTGTGCGCCGGCGCACACGCCAAAATGTTCAAAAACTTTTAATTTTGGAATGCGATTTTAACCCTTATGTATAAGAAAACGTATGAAGAACAAGGTCAGAATCGCTTGGGGCATTCTTGTTGTTAAGGTATAAAATACCGTGGACACACGTAGGGAAGCGGAATAATTTCTATGGAATTCTCTACGGCCTCCGGCCGAGATATTTCGCGGCATTTGAGCCGTCAAATTCGGTAGCGTCGTTCTCGTGAAAAAGATCGTAAAACATATAAATTCATTAAATAAACGCAATTAATGTTGTTTTTATGCATAGTTTATTGTTCAAGGAATGTGTTTCAGTAAATATAATATATGATAGCACAAAATAAACCCACAAAATATTACTTCAATAAAATATCGCGATTTTACATTTTTTCTTCCCTTGGCATCCTCTAAAACCTAACCTAACCTAATCTAAGCTAAAAGAATGGGAAAAAAGTAATACAGGCAAACTGTAAAGACAAATAAGTATAATTAATCATTGGGATTAACGGACAGAACATTTGGTGTCTGAGGTATGGTCATTTCAGGTTAAAGTGCGCGTGGGAGCGGCCGACCGCTGAATGTTTTGACATTACGTCAATATTCGCGGAAACATTTGTAATGCGATACCGCAGGTCCGTTGCCTCCGCCAGCCTCCCAGTCAACCCGGTGGGCTAAAGTGACCCCTGCAGGGTCATTACTCACTCCTCCATCGAGACATAATCTATATATATAAATCAAAATAAGCTTGCTTATAATATGTTTCCCTATTAGTTGTTTATGTATTGCCATATTAAGCACAGGAAATGTTTGAAACTTTCAAAAACCTTCTTTCCACCCTCGCGGAGCTTTCTGGATTATTACAACCACATCTGAAAAGTTTTTGAAGTAAAACTTCTTTACGCACGCTTGACTTGGGGGTAAGCTGGTGAATGCGTGACGAGAGCGTTACGAAAAGTGTCGGGCAAGGCGAACGGAAGTTGAGAGGGAGATATAAGTTAGTGAAGGTAGAAAGAGAGAGTTACGTTTCTTATATTACTGTAGGGGCAAGAGAGAGAGGTGCGAGCACACATTTTATTTCTCTCTTCGTGTCATAGCCAGTTACGTTTCGTATATCTAAGACACAGTGCAGTCTGTATTGCACTGTAGGAGCAAGAGAGAGCAGTGCGCGGGCACATTTTCTTTCACTCTTCCTCTCATAGAAGTTTTCTTCAGTCGTGTGGTCTAAAGCACACACGTATTTTTTAATCATTGCAAAAACGGCCTCCGTGGTCCCGAGGCAAGACTCTCGACTCACAATCCGAAGGTCGCGGGTTCGAACCCGGCGTGCGCAAATAAATTTTATTTGATTAATTTGTGTTATTTCACAATTTATTCATTTAAAAATAATATATAGTATATTTGCGGCGCGTTCCAGAGTGGAAGATACTATCAGTATCGCCCTGGTGTAAGACCACCATTCAGAATTGAAACGTTGCTTGAAATGGCTTTAGCCGTGTTTAGTGACCAGATCTGAATAGCCAGGTACTTCCCCACCTTCCTCTTCCCTATCTCCTTTCCCTCCCCACTACCTTCAGCCTCACAACATACCCCAATTGGGGATGCCATAGTCTCACTGGCTCCAGACGGGAGCAGTTGGGACTCTTGTGCGGTATTAACTGTAAAAAAAAAAAAAACTCTTACGAAACTGTCAAAAAATTTACAATTTGAGAATGGCATTTTGCAAACCATCGATTGTTCAATCAAAATTCAATTTTCGAATAAACTCGTTAAATTATTGAACTTCTAGTAATAAGTATTTTAAATAGGTACCTACCTGTGTTAGTACTTATATTTATTGATTGTTCTTATAATATACAAACAATGAATGTTTGTAATATATGAAAACTGAAAATTTTAATAAAAAAATTGTAATATGTGGCACGCGAGCTGTTTGAAAACTGAATGTACTGGGACTGAATATCTGGAACGCCGGAGGGGGATTGGAAGGACAGAGAAGCGGGAGAAGGGAGAGGGATGGCGGGCAGGTGGAGGGGGAATGGGACGAATGGGAAAGGACACGCAGGGAGAAACAATTTATTTTTTAAGCGGCATTGCAACGCATGCCGCGAAATCGCTAGATTATTTATGCAACTATTAGTATTGCGTTCCTTTGACGATCTTCCAGGTAACCAGGAAGTCTACCGGGTAGGGTATTTTTTATGTGTATGGTTTGCAAGACTGCCCAAATCCAGAGGGGCTATGGCGTCCCCGATTTTTTAGTTAATATTGTAAGGTTCAAGAGGAGAGAGGGAGGGTAGTATCAATACGTTCAGATACGGTCACAAAACATGGCTAGAATCATTTTCAACAATGTTTAGATTCCGAATGATGGTCTGAGGGAGATAAAATACGGAGAACATATGAAGCACTTGTCCGCAGCATTTTGGAATATAGCTCCATTATTTGGGCTCTCTGAACAAAACTATATCCTAGAAATAGAAAGAGTTCAAAAACAATTTATGCGTTACCTGTATATGAGGGAATATACATACTACCCATTCCATTATCCATCGTTGTTTTTATCAGGAATGCTCGATCTTAACACATTAGAAGCCCGCCGAAAAATATTTTTGGGTAAGCACTTTTTTAAGCTAATCTCCGGCATTATACTGAATCCGCCCAAGTTGAAGGAGATAAACTTATATGTACCCAACGCGTACACTCGTGGGAGATCTCACGCACTTTTTTATGCTCCAAAAGCGAGAACTTCTTCCTATCAAAATGCGCCATTAAATAGAGCAATTCAAATGCTAAATGAATCTGTATTAAACATCGACATCTTCAATGTCACCTACAGATAATTCAGTAATTATCTTCTGACATACGTCACAAGATAGTGAAACTGCCCTCATACATTTTTTTCTTTAAATTTTGTAATCTTCCCCATAATATTCTGGTGTATAACTGTTTTATGGAGAACCTGATAAAATAAATAAAGACTGAGATTAGGTATCTAACACAAAAGTGACCCCTACAAAGTCATTTCCCAATCCTCATCCGAGACATTTATAACAACGTTTATTTATGTCCACCTCACCTGGCAGGTCTTAAGTTTAATGAGAAAGATAGAACACTAGTAGATCTTCGTATTCGCGGAAACATTTGTAATGCGATCCCTACCAAATTCTTCTCAATGCTGGCTTGGCTGACACCTGCTGAGTCATTTTAGTCATTACTCATCCAAGACAAAATATACAATGGTGTTTTTCGTGGAATCACTTTGACATCCATACTAATATTATAAATGCGAAACTGCTCGAGTTTGTTCTTTCACCAATAGAAAGCTACATTGTCTGCGGGGACTATAGACTGTTTATAATGGAAAGCTCTGGCGTTATGAAATTATAAATATTAATGTATTATTTTTATCATACGTTTCTGTCGCTAACAAAGGCGAGTTATTGCTGATGTCAGAAAACAAATCGTTGCCGTGGAAACGATGTTGATATATGTGTGGGCTCTATGCTGGTAGGTACTCAGCCCCCTACCTACTGGTCGGCTGCTGCTCCAGAAAAATTCAAATATTAGAATATGTTTTGTTTTTTTGGACAAGCTCAAGCTTTTTTTTTGTAGGAATAAATGTCAGATTCCTACATTAAAAATATAATTCGTAACGATTATAAAGCCTCTATAATAAATAGTGTTATTTTTTATTATATTTACAAACTTCCACATATTTAAATAAAAATAAATCTCCGAAATGTTTGTAAGCGCATAAATTCCGAACGACTGCACCAAATTGGATAATTCTTTTTTCTTTGAGCTCTAGCATTATGAAATTTAAGTGGCACGCGAGCTGTTTGAAAACTGAATGTACCGGGAATGAATGTGTAAAATGCGGGAGGGGGTGGGGGGAGAGGGGATAATTGATAAATGCAAGGGCTACAGAAATTTCCCCTAATACCATGCGAGCGAAGCCGCGAGGAAAAGCTAGTTACATGTATTATAAATTAAGAACCACTGAGAATGGTCTACTTTGCTTTCCGTCAATCCGTAATTCAATACGATACAATGTAACGGATGGGGTGGCACTTGTAAAAATCCTGCTATGAACTCTAAATTGCGCAAAATAGTAATTATTAAGGGGGTATTCTAGTCTAGAAGCTCGTGCGTTTATTGATATTCGAGCGTTTATTGATTAAAAAAAAAATAATATGTTAAATTTACATTTTTTTAAATAATTTACTAGCTGGTACCCTAGTAGTAGCAACGCAAAGAAATAAATTGTTTCTGCCTGCATTTCCTTTCCCACGCATCCCCTTCCCTCTACCTTTTCATTTCTCCCGCAAAAATTACCTGCCCCGTTCCCCCCCCCCTTTCCTGCCTTTTCTCCCTGAAAAGGCAAAGGAAATCTACAACTATTCTAAAGTATACTGTAATGCCAGCTCGAAGTGGAGTGGAGCTGGCAACACGGTATTGCTTCCAAGTACATAAGCACACATTTCACCACTAACAGTACACAATTACACATCTGCCCTGATGATGGACACTGTAACGCTGTCCGAAACGTTGTCTAAAGAAGGAGGTAGCGCAACACGGCATAACACTCCAAAACAAATTGTTTTTAACCCTTCGAATAATGAGAAAATAATATCTATGAATTTTTGCCTGTCAAGATTTGCATGCAAAATTCCCGATTCTTGCCATGCATTTTAAATGTTCTTTTTTATTAGTTATTTTGTAACTTTTTTGCAAAAACAAAAATTGTTCTAAAATCAAGATAAAATAATCTTTCCGATGTGTTTATTAGAAATCAATTTTTTTGTTTTTAAACATTAAATTTTTTATATTGAAAATGTAAATTGGCTTAAAAATACGTACCTGGGGATTCCTCAAAAAAATACGTTAAATTAAATAAACTTAAAATTTTAAATACAGATTCATTTTTATAGGAAAATTTGTAATGAAACTGTCACCTCACTTTTTACAACTTTCATACAATTTTATTTTTAAATATAGTGTTTGTTACGTCACAAATTGGCGCAAAATAAAATCGTCACTTATGATCGGGTTTGTAAAATATCTAATCAATACAGCTTGTATATTTCTAAAACAATAAGAAGCATCATTTCTTTTGCTCTCTAACATAAAAGAAATCACAAATTTTTATATGACAGGAAGAGAGATATCTAACTTTTAATAATGCACGGTCGCTCTGGGACAATCTGGGTCTCCTGTTATTATAACGGCATATGATGTTTTGGGACAACTTGGGTCTCCTGTGATTAGACGGGTTAATAAACAACCGTTGCTTATTTCGTTTTCAAAACTCAGAAGAATTTGAAAACTTTTTAACGCCATTTTTCTAAAAAATATAAATATTAAAAACAACATAAATATTGAAAATAAATATAAATTAAATTTTTTGGAAAATTTTTCATGTGAAAATTTTAATTAACCCATTTAAAATATTTCTAAGCGATCTAATTTTGAAATCAAAACCACTTGATTTTGTATTGCTTGGTAATGCATCCTCTTATGGTATTTCCATGATATATTATAAATTATAACATTTGCAAAGGTGTGTCGCATTATTAATAATAATATTTAAATTTAGCTCCAAGCCAACGCGCCTTAGCTGGCTGTTTGGCTGACATGTGAAACGTATTGGCTCTATTTAGTTTTTAATGTATTTACATACGGCTCAACCTTTTCTCTGAAACTTGATTCCAGGGGGCGTTTACTTCAATGGGGTGGTTCAGTTCTGACCTCGACCGTTTAAAGAAAGTGACTTCTTATAATAATTATTATAATATATGGATTATTTCTACAGCGCTGTTTTTGTGAAGAATCCGCCTCCAACACCTAGATAAACCTCACCCCATGAACCACAATGCTCTATCTTACTTCTAACTACATACCAGACAAAATATTATAACAACTTATGGCCAACATATTGCATCCACCGGTTCGTCGATCACTAACATAAAACTATATTATGTACATTTGACCAATAAACGTGATGCTACGTTAACGTTAAAATGTACGTATATTTACAGGCAGATAACAGACAGGACCATGCTTACCTGTGATATCACTTGAGATTAAGCCGCCACTACCCGTATTTCTACCGATTCAAGGGAGATCCCTTGAACATTTAAAGTTTTTAAGCTCTTAAAATATATGTTATTTTTGAAGATAATATCTATACAACCCCCACGCCGAAACGCAAATTATATGAAATTCGCAAAGTATGCTCCGAAAATGTTTATTTTCAAGCCTGCCTCTATTATTTAACAAGTTATATGTTTGAAAAAAATCAGTGTTGCTTTGAACGTTGTTTTAGACAACTCCGCGAGATTTTTGCTCTATTTTAAACGAGTCATGTTTTATTAAGCATTTTCACAATTTTCGCTTCAATTTTATCATTGAAAATATTAGCGCGCTCTGTCCAACATTTGTAATTACTAAGAGGCGGAATAATGCGGAGGCTAAAACGCCGGGAATGTATGGCGAGCGAAATGCTGAAATAGGCCAAAACCAAATGATCTTTTATCGTTTATAGCTAAGTCTGTTGGCTCCATAAAACAAATTAGACCGGTCAAATAACGATAGTTTAATTGTAGTGCCTTTAATAATTAGCGGCTCTGGAAGTTTCGTTTTGCCTCCACATTCCGCCTCCTAGTAATTACATTTCTCTCCATCTTCTTCTTTTTGAGCGGGGAAGAGTCGTCTTAACACTATTTATTGTTTTTTAGAGAAATTTAGATACAGTTTGCAAGAAGAGGACACATTTTGTATCTAAAGCGTGATACCGCGGAAGGCAAAATTTATTTTTTCAAGTATCACACGCTGGGAATACTACAAAGCTTGAAAAACGATTACTTGAACGATTACCGGAAAACCTATAAAATCATCAAATAAACGCAAGTAATGTTTTTATGCACAGTTTATTGTTCAAGAAATATGATATAAGTAAATATAATATACGATAGCATAAAATAAACCCACAAAATATTACGTCAAAGTCAAAACTTCGCGATATTACGTCGTTTCCTCCCTGGCATTTAAAAGGTTGGGAAGGAAGGAAAAACGATTACTTGAACGATACTAAAATTAGATTCATACGCGGTGTCTGTAAACGTTCGCGGTAAAAGTTCAATGTTATTATAATGAAGAGCACTTGAAGTGAAATAACACATAATTACGCTATACAAATGTTAATCATTATCATTATTATTGTTACACGCGGTAAACTGGTGAATCTATATGTGACACATTTGGGGTTCATTTTGAGCTTCAGTTTTTGAGTAAATCGAGTCGAAAGTTGGAATTCTTAGGTCAAATTTGACAAAAAAACGGTCGCTAATATCAACTGTTTAATGTATGTAAATGTCGAAAATTGCAAATTTTAAAAAGTAAAAAATAATCGAATCGCTCAGATCGAATAAGTTTTTTTTGGTTATCCATGTGATATAGATTCACCTGTTTATCACTTGTACTACAAGTTTTTGAACATCGTACGGATCTAGAAATAACCAGGAGAACACCAAGCTTTCTCTTTGCACGAAGTGTAGATAAATGCTCCCATAAAATTTGAAAAAATCTATAATACAGAAAAACCTTTAGATTCCCAATATTCTTGCAATAACGCAGTTATAGTTGTTGTTTTGGCCATACATCCCTCATGGCGTAGTACAAACATGGCGTAGTATTGTTATTTATATAAATTGATGAAAATTCAAGTACGAAGCCTGCTAGTAAAACTAGCTAAAATACATACATACTAATCAGTAGGTACTTACCGACATTAAAAATTCAATAATTATTTCTTGCCTTTGAACTTGACCCACCCCAGCACGTTTTGGCAGGGAGATTAAAACGAAATTAGTTTAAATTTCTTTCACAGTTGACTAGCTCCAGAATGGAGGGTGGTTCAGTCTACAGTCGAGTTTTAGCGTAGCCCGCCTGTCATTTTACGCTCAATTAACAGAAAACATAAAACGACATCTGAAATATGTCTAAATAATCCCTTTGCTATGTTTAACGTCTTAATTTCATCCCTGTTTTAATATTACTACCCTTATTCACAATCAAACTTAATCCTGTTAAGATCCCACGCTCAGTTTTAGTCACGCAAGGACTTTTTATTACATCCTTTGCATATTTTTTTTATCCTCAGTTTGAACGGTTGACATAAATTTTGAAATATCGATTTGCAAAGGATAAATATGTTACTTTTGACAGATGGTTAAAGTTAAACGGAGATTGATTTAACGTATCGTTATAATATAGCAGTTTGAATGGTGCAATTTGGATGCAGATGTCAAAAGCAGCTGAGTTTTTTATGGTTTTTAGGCGACACCGTACTGAAACCCAAGCAACGTGGTACAATGCCACCGCAAATTAAGAGATTTTTTCACACCTGATGTAGTATTGAGAAGCACTTGTACACATGAAGACTGTGGATGGATTGTTTGAAAAAATTTTAACAATTCATCAAATATTTGAAGTTAATTTTCACGTTCTGTGAAAGTTCTATTCAAGTTCTGTGATTATTTTAGTTTAATGAAGCCTGGCTTATAATGATATAATAACAGAACTTGAATAGATTTATAGAACAAAGATTGACAGTCAGAACTCAATTTGGGAGGCGGGTATAAATACCGCCGCCCCGGGAACCATTTATTGGATAATCAACACTTCTGCCATAGGTCACTTAAGTGGTATGGTACGTTTGGTGACTTAGCAGGAGTGCCCGGGTTCGCGGGGTGAGGTTTGTCCGGATCTTGGCGGCAGATGTTTCTGCCCATCAGCTGCGTGGCAGGCCGGATCGAAAGAGACCGGTTGAAAGAGATCTTTTAACTCTCCAGCAGGACTCCCTCAAAACATCGCCTTGCACAGCAGGGGGAGGGATGGTTTCTCAAATCCTACAAATTATGATATCCTGTGATTTTTCATAATATAAAATGAATCCATGGCGAACCGACGGCCTTTGTAGGCGAGGGGTAAGGATCTCGACTAGCAAGCTGGAGGTCGCGGATTCAAATCCCGACGTGCGCAAGTAAATTGTATTTGATTAATTTGTGTTATTTCACAATTTACTCATTTAAATAATAGACAGTACATTTGCGGCTCGTCCCAGAGTGAAAGTCACTCTCAGTATCGCCCTGGTGTTAGACCACCATTCAGAATCGGAAAGTTGCTTGAAACGGCTTTGGCCGTGTTTGGTGGCCGGATCTTAATATCCAGGTACTTTCCCACCTCTCTCTTTTCTCCCCTCCCCACTACCTTCAACTTCACAACATACACCGATTGGGGATGCCGTAGTCTCACTAGTTCCAGACGGTTGGGAGCAGTTGGGACTTTTTTTTTTTTTACATGAGCTCCACATAAGAGGCCCTGAGGAAAATAATTTCCCTCAGGGCCTATGTCGTCTTTGGGGATGCTGTGTGGAGGGGTTTTTTTAAGGAAAGGAAGGGGTGGAGAGATCAAGGAAGGAAAAAGGTTTAAGGGTGGGTAGGAATCTGGGGTTCAGTGTGTCCTGGTCATTCGCTTTCAAGACCTAGACAAACCTCACCCCATGAACCCGGGCACCCCTGCTAAATCACCAAAAGTAGCGAACCACTTGAGGTGACCTATGGCAGAGGTATATGCGGTATTCACATAAAAAATGTGTATTTGTGGGTTCACTGACTATTCAAGCATCGATATTGATATATGACATAATTATTGGGACGCCACTAGTCCGATTATATCAATTTAAAACAAATTGTTTGGGTTTTGTGTCGCTCTGGAACAAAATAACATATCGTAATCCATATCAACGGACATGATCGCTTGTGGACGCTTGTTTGAGTCGGCCCAACAAGTTGTTTAAACAAACAAATAAACAAACAAGTCAGAGAACATCGTTATCGGTGATTGACCTGTCAATATTTGTTATGGTAAGCGTTCAATGTAATGATATTGAAAAAACATTAATATAAAAAGGTCAGTTGATTGATAAAAACATATGTCAAGGCTGTGGTACCTTTTTAAAGTTAAATATAACCGGGTTATGAATAACCTGACACAATTTGAAAAACCGTCCTTTTTATAAGCGGAAAATGTTGCTTGTGCAATGATGGAGGACTTATGGACGTTTAAAACGATGTTTTTTTTTCGTATTTTGTAATGGGTCGCTTCTACGACTCTTTCTCGACATTATTAAGGCGCGCTTCCCGGCCCAAAAAGAAGAAGTTGGAGATATATGTAATTACGAATGTTGGACAGAGCGCGCCAATATTTTAAATGACAAAATTGATGCGAAAATTGGGAAAACGCTTAATAAAACACTCGTTTGAAATATAGCAAAAATCTCGTGGAATCTATCTTAAATATTATTTAAAGAAACATTGTGAATTTTTTTACAAATATAACTTGTAAAATAATAGAAATAGACTTGTTTTAAATAATTTTTGGAGCATCCTTGGCGATTTTTTTCTATCGAGGGAATTTCATATGATTTGCGATTCGGCATGGAACGTATCTAGATAGTATCTTCAAAAATAACATATATTTTTTTAAGAGCTTAAAAACTTCAAATGTTTAAGGGAGATATGTAAGAAATCGGTCGAAATTCGGATAGCGGCGGCTTAACAGCCCGGCAGTCGAATGATTTGCCGACCTCTGTGTTTCCTCCCTCCTATAACACGGATCTTTTCAAGACCCAGGTTCACGCCCTTTTTTCCACAAAAAGACCCTCCATACAGCATCTCCAAATATAACGTAGGCCCTGAGAAAAGTAATTTCTCTCATTCGCCCACTGTGTGGAGTTAAAAAAATATAGTTTAGTCTCTAGTGAAATTAAAAAAAGTACCTAGATTAAGGTGATTCAATAGTCCAGGAAAAAATCGAAATCGGAATCCACGCCTATTTTTGGGTGGGATTTAAAAATACTTGACAAGACTTGAGAAAAAGCTTTTGGAAAGGTTGGAAAAGGTATTTGAGAGTTGTTTTTTACAGGTTGATTTCTTAAAGGCCCGTAAAAAACAACTCCTTTCTTGCGCATTGTTTATTGTAATAACAAGGTAATTTAAAATTTATTTCACGCAACCAAGCGCCGCAGAGTCTAGGGACGTCTATTCCCCACCGCAGACAGGGCGGGACTGATAAAAAATGGGTGTGACAAGTGCATAGTTCTTAGGTCAATGGCATAAGGTTCACTTTAAAAATCCAAATTCATCGAGTGCCGGCCGTCTTGATTGGTTTCAAAAATAACAACGCGAAAATGTAAATTTTATTTTGTTGGTGAAGTTCAGGCATAAATATAATTTTTTTGCCATTATTATAAAAAAAACTGAAATTTCCATATTATAAAATAAAACCGCATCCAAAAAAGGGTTTATAAGAAGGAGAATTTGCACTTGAAAATATTTTTTATAGAACTAATACTTTATTATTTTCTAGGCCTATGAAAAGACTTATTAAAAAATGACCAATATTATTAAAGGCCAAAATATGTTCTAAACG
Organism: Glyphotaelius pellucidus; assembly: GCA_936435175.1. Taxonomy (NCBI): domain Eukaryota; kingdom Metazoa; phylum Arthropoda; class Insecta; order Trichoptera; family Limnephilidae; genus Glyphotaelius; species Glyphotaelius pellucidus. The sequence continues at coordinate 23,022,365 of OW386558.1, read as the reverse complement.
CAGTATTTAATTGAAGCATCTATAATACTTCTAAGTGATCAAATTTTCAAAACAAAAACACATGATTTTGCATTATTTCGCATGGCTTCATCATGAATGAATAAATAAATTGAAGGTTTCAATTTTAATTTTTTAAAATTTATGTGAAACAACCCGTCCTAAGAGTAACTACAAATCTGGAACGTGGTTCAAACATACGAACGAAATATTATTTTTGATTAATTAATTTGGGAAACAAACTATGTAAAAAAGAAAATTCCATTACCCAGTACGGTTTACGAATTTGTGACCTATACGATCGTAGTCCAGGAGTTTGACTCTCTGCCACGAAGGACGTACATCGTACATCTCGTTCTACAAGCAATCATTAATCAATAGATCTAACAATAAATTACCTTTTTCTTTTTTATTTCACATCAATTTGGGAGGTCTCATGGTTGTCGATTTCAAATTGACCCTCAACTAGTCTAGAACCAACGAAGTCTAATAACAACTCTAAATATATAGTAGGTAGTGTTTTGTGATAAACTTGGTTAAACCCACTGAATATATACTATCCACTAGAAATGTTTTCCATGTATTGGAGATTTTAATGGAAATCGATGTCGCTGCTGACTTAATACCTTATGCACAATCAGAACACGCTTTTTCTTTCGATTTCTTTCTTTCGCGCACTGCCTGGCTTTGTATATCGCCATTACGTTTGAATGAAATGATAATTTAGTAATTATGATGTAGTATTTGAAATTTATGCATTTATGTTTTGGGGATGCTGCAAAACGATTGAGGGGTGGGTAGACATCTGCGGTCAATGTGTCCAGGGGTCACGGATGTCCATCCTGGATGATGATCCATTCCTCCCACTGCGGTGCAAGTCGATGGGTCGAGAAAAACTAGCTGGAGAGGTCTAGGTTATTTTTATTATTTTTTTTTACATTAGCTCCACACAGGAGGGTCTGACGAAAATAATTCCCCCCATGGCCTATGTCACCTTTGGGGATGCTGTGTAGTGGATATTTTTAGGAAAGGAAGGAGAGGAAGTTCTGGGAAGGAAAAGGGTATGAGTGGTTAGGAATCTGGGGTCAATGTGTTCAGGAGTGACAGACGTATGAATTCATCCCTCCCATCTGTGGTGCAAGGCGATATTCCGAGCGAGTACCTACGGCTCAAACTGACTTTGTCAGCCATTTTTTCTGGATTTGGCCTTTTTTTTTTTATATGAAATACCGCACAAGAGTCCCAACTGCTCCCGTCTGGAGCCAGTGAGACTATGGCATCCCCAATTGGGGTATGTTGTGAGGCTGAAGGTAGTGGGGAGGGGAAGGAGATGGGGAAGAGGAAGGTAAGGAAGCACCTGGCTATTCAGATCTGGTCACTAAACACGGCCTGCCGTGCAGCTGGTGGAGAGACGCATCTGCCACACACAGTAACAACACACACCGTAACAACACGATAAAATACAATATTCTACAGCAGCACTCATAAGCGTAACTCACTCTCCGATACAACGACTTCACATCATGGGAAATAAGTACTTGGGTGATGTTGACATATTCAATACCGCCTTGGCGAGTTTTGGATCATCTAAAACATTTATTTCAACACTATCACTAAACACATCTTTTAAACCTATAAAATAGCCGTATTTTTCTGTTTTTGTCTCCGTGTTTGTACGACTTTTATCTAATAAAATTTTATTTTCATTATTTCCTAAGTTTAAAAATATTTGTCAAATAAAAATTACACTGCAAATCATGTAAAAGCCCTCTGGGCGTTAAATAAATTAATAAAAAATTAATAATGTAAATGGAATCTATTGTTTTTTGTATGATTTCGTATTTTAAGTTTTTTTTAAATCTGTAACTTTTGTTTTTATCCAGACCGAAACATTATGTTTTTTATAATTATCTATTATATTTGTCTCTTACGAGGATGCTCGGACCTTCTGTCCCCTGTGCAAACATCGCCATGGTCTAGCTCTAGCAGACCTCCTGGTGACGCGGAGCACAGCAATTAAAATAACACTATTAAACCTTGTGCATTTGATGGCGAACAAAATGGCAAGACTAATAAAAATCTGTATTTACTGCGCCGTTTAGTATTCCGTATGTGGACGGGGATACAGGGTGTTGTGTTTAAAACATTGTTAAAAATAATTACGGTTTGCAAACCCCTGTTTTATTGTGTCTGCTAATCCCAAAGATATTGCAATATAAGAGTTGTACTATCGGCATTATTTACTGGGTGGGACTGTGTTTCCTGGCCTCGCCGATTTTTTTTATTGGTTTTTTTTATTGACAATTTTTTTGGTACAATAAGTATAATTTTGGGAGTCCGATTCGAGCCGCGGTCAACAGTGGTTGTGTGTACCTTACCTATTGCTTAGTGCCGTTCGCCCGTTCCTGTGCCTCATACAGATAAGAGATTATTGTTACATTTTATTTAATTCTGTTTATCGTATACCTATTTGTTTGCATTCCTACTTACGGCTAATCCGTTTTTGTTTGTACAGTCAATGAAATAGACTGCATATTATGTTTTCAGTTTAATTTTTAAAAGTAAAGTTTTTTTTTATATAATGGAGGAAGACGAAGATAGACCTCCCGACCCAGGGTCGATATTAGATTTTTCTGATTCGGAATCTAATACTAGCCAGGCTTCTATTACGCTTCCATCTCGAAAACGACGACCATCGCATAGCCTTCACATTCCATCGAAAGTTAAATCTATACCGCTGATTCAACAAACCTCGACCTCTAACGACCTTAACACCAATAGTAACACCCAGACAAGTACTTTAGCTAGCGATAATTCAAAAAGTACTGACTTACTTTATCCTGCTTCCGCTTTCGGTCCTTTATCGTTACTGTTCAGAGAACTGAACAAGGAAAACTTATTCATCCTTTAGATTTTGGAAAATTCGACTCAAAAAATAATAACCTTGGTATTGTTAACGGTTCAATTAAACCGGAAGGGCGATATAAATTATCTATCGAGTTTAATACTGCCGCTTCCGCAAATGGATTTGTAAAAAAAATTGACTCGCTCTCAAACCATAAATATAAATCGTTCATCCCGAGATTTAACCTTACGAGAATGGGTCTTGTTCGAGGAATTCCCGCGGAGATCCCAGAGGCTGAAATTGTTGATGCTTTGAATAATTCCCACGAAACCCCGAGAGTATTAAAGGCGCGTCGACTGAACTACAAGGATTCTACTGATGGAAACACGATTTGGAAACCTTCCCAATCTGTTGTTGTTACATTTGAGGGACAATCCCTTCCGTCTCGTGTGTTTATTTATTATAACTCGCTTCCCGTCGAAGTTTATAAATTTCCAACGGTTCAATGCTTCAATTGCTGCCGGTTTGGACATACAAAACCCGTATGCCGCTCCCCTCCACGTTGTTACTTTTGCGGAGAAGGTCACCCATTTGATCAATGTCCGAAATCTTCCAATGATCCCATTTGCATTAACTGTTAGGGTGCACATACCGCGGTCAGTCTAGCCTGTCCGGAATTGTCAAGACAGAGGAACATAAAACATAAAATGGCTACCGACAACATTTCGTACTTCCAGGCCTCAAAGTTATTCTCTCCTGCGAAAAAAATCATTCGCTGAGATGACATCGTCCTCAGCTCCTTTCCAATCAACCACCTTTTTAGATTCAACCTCATCTTCTCACAGAGAAACCATTCTCAAGCCAGTCAAACCCAACCCAAAATATACTCCTTACCTTGATAAAAAACAATTGAATAATATTTTGACCAGCCCGAATGGGAATGCCAAATCCCAGACCTCCAATGGGTGTGCCATTAATGGTAATACATCCCCTCCTGCTCTCCCCGAAATAATGAATAATAATTCTTTTATACAAACTTTAATTACCCTTTTAATTTCTATCCTTACAAACAACAATACTGTACCGTCCAACGCTGCCGATTACATTAAATCTTGATTATCTTGCCTCCCCAATGACTTCGAAACTGAACAAAATTCTTCAGTGGAACAGTAAAAGCCTCTTTGCTAACAAATCTGACCTAATGCAATTACTCGGCGAACACGACGTTTCAGTGGCCGCCATTTCTGAAACGTGGTTAAAAACCTCCTTTTACTTAAGAATTCTGGGTTATTATTGTCTCAGACACGACAGACCGGATGGTAAAGGCGGCACGGCTCTGATAATCCATAATTCTATCATAACATATTTAACCAATTTTTTAATATATTTTTTTTTATCACTCTAAATTAATTAGCTAAAATGGTTCTGAGTTGGTTTCATTCCGAGTTGTCCGGTCACCTTCATCGGCACCGTTCCTTCAATATAAACGAACGACGATAGATGATACAGTTCTGATATTAAACTTCACTGAAATCTGTTGATACGTTGCAAACTTCGAATAAATAGCTATACTAACGACATCTATTGAATGATGTTGAAACTACACGAATAACCTACATAATACGGAACAAGTAATATGGCATCATGTCTTAAATTTTAGCAGTTAAATTGAGAAATATATTAATATTTCAAAGCTCCTAAGCGCATGACGAAAAAAAACGCTAGGTGCGTCGTAAAACTACTGAAAAATATAAAAGCTGAGCAAATTGCAATGAATGTGATTTAACACAGCTTCCTAGAGGTAATTTTTTACGTCAACAACTAATGTTATTATTATAATTGAATTGAATAAAACAATCAAATCATCCTGTACATTTTATGTGGGAAGGCATAATAGTTTCGTTCTGTGTTGGTTCGATTTGAGATCGGATTTCATTGGTGCTGAGATGCCCTTTATTGGGTTTCACGACACTCAAATCTCATTCAGCTCTTGTTAGTGGAGGGTAGGTAAGTAGCGGGTACTGCCGAGGCTGAGAGGAGAGAGACTTTTATACATGAACCCTGCAAAGCCCTGGAAATTGATTTAATGGGTTCCATGACAGAACAGAACAAAACAAAACATTTAAGAAAATTAAAAATTCAAAACTAACTTAACCTCACCAAACCCAACCCAACCAACCTATTATTTCATATTTTATTTATTTTTGGAACACCTAAATGAGTTAAACGTCAAATTTTTATATTTTATAATTGAAGAAAATATTAGAGACTATCAATTGAAAATTTGAAACAAAAAATCAAAAAAGATACGGTCACATCGGTACCATGACCGATGATCCGCCGACGGTCTCTCCCCCCCCCCTCCAGCATAGTTACATACGGTGACCGGACAACTGAACTGAACAGAATGAAATCAATCGGAACCTCCTTTGAAAAGTCATTAAGAGTGATGTAAAAAATATATTTAAAAAAAAATTATTAAATAGGTTACGTTAGTTATTTGTTTTGGGGTATTATGCCGTGTTCTCTGTCCGAAACGTTGGCTAAAGAAGGAGGTGGCGCGATAACACGGCATAACACCCCAAAAATAAATAAAGAAAATACTTTTGGCCGTGAAAATCTTAAATCATACATATTTTATTGGATAATATCTTGGCTATTATACGGCGAATGGGAATATCTATGGGTCGCGAGGTAACATGTTGGAGTTGTCCCAATAACACTTTGGATAATGCCTAGATGTTGGTTTGTGAGGAACACGGAAAAAAGTTTAATAATTCAAGGCTGTCCATTATTAAATAAAAAATTTTATAACAAAATTTAAGGTGTTGTTTATTCTACGTTCTGTTAGTTTTTATACTTTTAGTTGTCAATTAGTTGCTTTTGAAATCTACATAATATTATTTTATATTGATTTGAGCGAATTTTATCTCTCTAAAACGAAAGAAAAACATAAACAATTTAGGAACAATCTAACTGTCGGTGTTTGAATTCGTTCTATTACCATGTCTGTCTGTCCAAGCAAAAATATTACATTGAATGGAGCTTCAAAATATCTACCTGATAAACCTACATAGTTTTGTGCAAAGGAGGGGGGTTCGTCCGATTCTAAATTCGTTACCAACAGTCCGATTGTCATATTTAATGCACAGACGCAATGTAGGCAATCTGAGTATCTTCTACGTGTATTTCAAAGGAACCTGCTCGAAGGAGCTAGCAGCATTGATCCCCTGTGCAACGGTGCACGATTCATTTTTGACAAAACGGCTCATTTTTGTGCAGTCGGCCGCATGTGTAACGAGCTACCGGTATCTGTTTTCTTCCTTTATGTAATTCGGGCCTTTTCAAGAACCGCATTTATAAATCTCATCCTACAGCCCCTTCCATAACCCACCGCACAACGCTGCCCAATTGGGTGGCGATATAGTTCATCTGTCTGAACACTGCACAGACAGAAAATGATTTGAAAATCAGAAAATTCGAACTAGACTTTTAATTTCGAATTCAACTTGCTTCTATTATAGAAGATGTTACCCTGATAAATAATACCAGAATTACTGCTAAGTTTAAAAAAACGTATTTTGTAAATAACGTGTAATCCGTCTACAGAAGAATTAACTCAAATTATTAGAGTTTTTAAAATAACTCAGTTATTACGGTGATCCAATATCCAGGAAAAAATCGAAAACGTAATTCACGCCCCTTTTTGGGAGGTGTTTAAAAATTCTTGAGAAAAAGCTTTTGGAAAGGTTGGAAAAGGTATTTGAGATTTTTTTACAGGTTGATTTCGTAAAGGCCTTTAAAAAACAATAACTGCATTTTTACGCACTGTTTATTGTAATAACAAGGAAATTTAAAATTGATTTCGCGGAACCAAACGACGCAGAGCCTAATACGTCTGTTACCCGCTCCGGCCGGGGCTGAACTGATACAAAATGAGTGTGACAAGTCAGTAGTCCTTGAGTGGACGGCATAAGGTTCACTTTGAAAATCCAAATTCGTCAACTGCCGGCCGTATTGTGAAATAACAACGCGAAAATGCATATTTTATTTTATGTTATGAAGTTCGGACGAACTATCAATTTTTTTGCGATTATTAATTATAAAATAAACTAAATTTGCTACTTTGAACCATAAAATCATAATCGAAAAAGGGTTTATAAGTAGGAGAGTTTGCACTTGAAAGTGTTTTTTTATAGACCTAATACTTTATTTTTTCGAGGCTTATTTAAAGACTTGTAAAAAAAATGACCGATACTTTTAAGGGCCAAGATATGTTCTACACGCAGTATTTAATTGAAGCATCTATAATAATAGATACTTCTAAGCGATCAAATTTTCAAAACAAAAATACATGGTTTTGTATGATTTTGCATTATTTCGCATGGCTTCATCTTAACCTGAAAATGCCTTTTTTTAACACAAACATCAATGCTTCCACCGAATCAATTTGAATAATAAAATATCTTAGTTATTAAGTCGTAGGTGCCTTTAAATGGTTGTCGTTATTTGACTCAAAACTGACTGATATGACTAAATTAAACTACTTGCTTATAATTTAACAGTAAAGCTATGTTTTACGCCGTAAAGCCGAACTGTTATTACTTTGCGGTTAATTACCCCACGGTAAATTACCCCAGAGCAGGAACATCGTTAGGTTTTACATTAAAACATTCTGCCCACACGAAGGCAGTATAAACAAATTTTTATTATTACGTCTCCACTCCAGCCTTTTTTAAAGTAGACTTGGCCGAGGAACATAAGTTACTTCTAGTTTCACTGGCTTTGATTGCATATCCATTTTTTTTACTGAATTCCGTCATTTTGACGTGTACCATAATTAAAATGCAGATTGTAAAAATCTTTACAAATACATTATTATGTAAACGTACGTAAATTGAAAAATTGCAGAATATTTTTTTAACGATTAGCTCTACATAGGAGGCGCTGATGAAAAAAATTCCCTCAGGGGCTTTTCCATCTTTGGGGATGCTGTGTGGAGGGTATTTTTGGTATGAGAGATGAGTAGGAATGTGAGGGTCAATGTGTGTCAAGAGTGACGAAGGTATAAATCTATCCCTCCTACTGCGGAGAGGGTCCGGCTGGAGAGGTCTAAGTTGTATCTCCTTCAACCAATTTCTCCTGATCCGGCTTGCCACGCGGTAGGTGTGGTGGCCAAGACCTAGATAACCTCACCTCCTGAACCCGGGCACTCCTGCTAAGTCACCAAATGTGCCAACCACCCGGGGTGATTTATGGCAGGGGTGTTGGTTATTCAATAAATGGTTCCCGAATTGCAAAGATAAAAATTTCAGGTAGACATTTTTTATTACCTTCAGTTACGAGCCATAATACTGAAAATAAGAACGTGATATTTATTTTAAATCGTTGAAATTGAATATTCCAAAACTTTATAGCTCACGACGGAAGTTAGGTTTACCAACTGAAAAGTCAAATCAGTTGAACGTACCGTTAGAGAGTTTTTTCTGTTTCAAAAACCAAAACAATGTAGGTAACAGCTGATACTCGGCGTTCTTAAAATTAGGAATTTTATAAGTACTAGAGTCAGTCAAAAATTAATGCCTCCTAATTTTTCCTTTAATTGTCAAGAAAAAAAATTTTCATTGGCTTAAAACAACATTATTTACGATTAATTTGTTATTTTTCAATATAATACACGTCCGTTTCCACAGCTTTGGTCTATCTTTTAACAAGGGCATGTATCACAGTTGTAAAAAGCACGATCATATCCAGAACAACATCGCCATAACTTTCCCCGCCGATCACACAGTTTTGAATTTTTTTGTCCTTGGTGAGTTTGTGCGATGTCATTCCATTGACTGCCTCTTTGATTCAGGTTAAAAAAAATGAACCCACATTTCGTCTCCGGTCACAATTTTTTCCAGAAATCAAGCGCTGCAAGTGTTGTGAGGTTAGTGTTTACTTGTTTCTTGTTACCTTGCACAAACTTTTGTTGAATAATCAGTTGTCGAATAATCGTCATCATACTGACTTTACTGAGGGAAACCTCTGTGGTTATCTGGGGTCACCACGAATGATGTCATCAACTCGCGTGCTGTCACTGTAATCAACGACCTGCGCCGTTCCGCTTTTTGTCAGCCAACTGTGTTTGTCTTTCAGCTTCATTATAGCGATGAACCCATCATCTAGCAGTGCTGACATCCACTGTTGCATCATGGTACACTTTTTTAGTCTTTCATGAATACGAATGGGCGTTTCAACTTCTACATTCAAGAATCAATCACAGAACGCTGTCTATTACGAACACCGATGTTGGCCATTTTGCAAGCGACTGAAGTGCTGCCACCTGTTGACGCAAAAAGTTACAATTGCAGTAGATTGTAGAAGAAGGTTTGAGGAATAGCAACAAATTCAAAAATTTCACTTAACTAACTTTATTTAAGTATGAAAAATAGGAGGCATTACTTTTTGACTGACTCTCGTACCTAGATTTTTATACGTGGAAATTATTTCGTGCGAGATGTAAAAAAAGACAGCTTTAGTGTTGCAAAATTAATGACGTCCTTTCGCCCAAAGAAATAGTGCCAAAGAAAAGGGAAGATAAGTCGATAATCAGTCATCTTTTTAAATCCTTTATTCTGATAAAAAAAACCATCAGGTCTACTATCTTATCGACATCCACTCACACACGGACCCGAGACGGAGTGATTTTGTAAACACTATTATAAAGTGTGTATTTGTTTTTAAACGTGTTGGACCAAAATTAATGAGTCGATAAGTTGTCCCTCTTTTGGAGAGATATATTATACCTAACTGCGGCCAGCCGGCCCTGTCCGATTTACAAATGTTTAATGTTCGAAAGGCCTTATTTGGAGGCAGGGATGTCCTTCTTACAAAAGAGAATTGATTTAAATGTAAATTAATTAATGAATTACCATCCACAATAATAACCAAAATATTGTTAATTCTACTGTAATTATATGCAGTAAATGTGATTTCGACGATCCAGTGGTAGAGAGTTAAGTAACTTTTCAACATGAATTGAATTCAAAGACCGCGGGTTCAATGCCCGAAGTAGGAAAAGGTTACATTATACATTACATGGTACATTTTACAGACGCAGACGCAGACGCACGCAGATTATTAGACTTGATCACAAATTCGCCTTTTTTCTTCTTAGGAGATAATCTTTTCACCTGTTTTAAATTTTATTCTCCTGATTGTTAATTAGGTCTATATTTGGCCTTTGTGAGTGGTTATGATGTGTGGTTTCTAAACGGTGATGGAACATTGATGCCACACAAAGCTCCCATTGCCAAAGTTGTCCACAAATATTTTTAAGATGCAAATTCAACGCTCTCATGGCCTGGAAATAGCCAAGACATAAAATTGCTAGTGGAGGTGATCCAATAATCCAGGAAAAAAAGTCGAAGTCAGAATCCACGCCTCTTTTTGGGCGGGATTTAAAAATACTTTGCAAGACTTGAGAAAAAGCTTTTTTAAAGGTTGAAAAAGGTATTTGAGAGTTGTTTTTTTATAGGTTAATTTCGTAAAGGCCCGTCGAAAACACTAACTTCTTTCTTACAGAGTCTAGGGACGTCTATTTACCACCGCAGACGGGGCGGAACTGATACAAAATGGGTGTGACAAGTGCGTAGTTCTTACGTCGATGGCATAAAATTCTTTTTAAAAATCCAAATTCATCAGGTGCCGGCCGTCTTGATTGATGTCAAAAATAACAACGCGAAAATGCATATTTTATTTTATTTCGTGAAGTTCAGGCATAAATATCAATTTTTTTTGCGTTTATTAAAAAAAACTAAATTTGCCACATTATACAATAAAACCATATCCGAAAAGGGGTTTATAAGTAGGAAAATTTGCAAAACAAAAACACATGATTTTGTATGATTTTGCATTATTTCGCACGGCTTCATCTTAAGAACAAAGGAATCTTCTTAATGCGCAATTAAATGAGTGTGGTTTTAGGCGTTTAGTTTGGTATAGCCGTCAAGTAACGGATATCACGAACTATTGAGCTTATCCCTGTAGTGTCGTCATTTTAATATTAATGGTGTTTTGTGTAATTATGCGTGCTCGATGCGTTTTTGGGTCTTCCCAGGACTTCAGGAATAAATCCAAATTAATGGCCAGTTTCAATTAAGAGTTCGGAAATTACTGATATGTCACGACTCATGACGGCCGATTTTGCGCGCTCAAAAGTGTTCCGAGATCCAGTAATTTGTCTGTCCGCCACTGTATGAAGATCTCCATCATTCTTTCTTCTTTTTTTTTAAAGTTTTAACAAATTTATTTATTTATATATGTTAAAGTAATATACCTTACAAAATGATGCATTGTCTGTCCAACTGGGAAAGTTTCCCGTTTCAGGACAGCCAAATTGCACAATTAATTTATAATATTCTTAATAAAGGAATGGTTTCTCTATGTCCTTGAAAGTATCGCACTTGTCACACATAAACATAAATAAACACGTAAACACATCAGCACAGGTTCTCCTAGTGAGGTGTTCACGAAACATACAACAATACCTATCCACAGTTTCACCTTCACAAGCCTACCTTACACCCAACATAATAAAATTGCAAAATATATTATGTAAAAATGTTTTCGAAATTGATCTATTATGTAAAAATGTTAATTAATAGGTAAATACTGTAATACATAGAAATAAATAAATAAAAGATGTGATTTTTACAAGGTCATTTTGGAGAACATTAATGGTTGCATTTGGACAAAGGAATTGAAATTTTCTTTCAAGAGATCGCAAGGATAAGTTGCTTTCAAGGTCATTTTGGAGAACATTATAATTGCATAATTAAAATTTTAGCATGCACTATACACATTATATAATTTTTTAAATATTACATTTATAAACAAAAATATCTGACAATGACATATGAATTCCCAATGTATTTATGACTATTTAATTGATATAGAGAATATACCAGTTTAAGTAGACTTCTCTGATAGGCAAATTTGAATAGGCAATATTGAGAACTCAGATTTTGAAAGGGTTAGTAATTTATCATTGAAGAAGAAGATAACACTTATAATCTAAATGAAAATATGAAAGAAAACAAGACACAGAAAAACAGAAAAAAAAAAACAATGGTCGCAACTGGGTTAGTAATTTTTTACAAGAATAAAAAAAGAAAAAAAACAAGTTATTTAAGTTATTAGGAACATAAATTATAAATTTTAAATTAAATTAAAAAGTAAGGTTATTTGTAGTAAAAAGTAAGTTCTTCATAGGTAAGTATTTCTTAATCTGGTGACAACCCTGCAAGACAATACGTACCATTTTTTGTTCCCATTGACTCAGACGTTTTTTTCAATGTATGTTAACACCGTATGAATTATAAAAAAGCTTAATTTAACGTCTTATTTCACTGTTTTGTTTTGGGCATTCCCACTGATTCATTACCTGGATATATCACCTTTATTATTGTACCTATTATTGGACGCATCAATTATTATCCATCGTTTGGAGAAATAATGGAAACAGACTGAGATATTAACAATTATTTCTATTGTTGGCATGTTAAATGGATTCATTCCACAGTTTGTTGTTAAAATAATGATGATGGGATGCTGTGTATTTTTTTATATGAAATACCGCACAAGAGTCCCAACTGCTCCCGTCCGGAGCCAATGAGACTACGGCATCTCCAATTGGGGTATGTTGTGAGGCTGAAGGTAGCGGGGAGGGGAAGGAGATGGGGAAGAGGAAGTTGGGGAAGTACCTGGCTATTCAGATCTGGTCACTAAACACGGCTAAAGCCATTTCAAGCAACGCTTCAATTCTGAATGGTGGTCTTACAACAGGGCGACACTGATAGTATCTTCCACTCTGGAACGTGCCGCAAATATACATTGGAGAAAAAAAAAGTTAGTTGATGAAGAAGAAGATGTCGGGGACGCCTTTGGCTTAAATCCATTTTGTACGTGAATTATTTATTTTAGCCGCCGCTACCCGATTTTCTACCGATTTCTTACATATCTACCTTAAACATTTGCAAAACAGTTTTTAAGCTCTTACAAAAATATATGTAATTTTTTAAGATAATATCTATACATTCCCCACGCTGAAACGCAGATTGTATGAAATTCTCTCCACAGAAAAAAATGGCAAATTATGCTTCGAAAATTATTATAAACACGTTCATTGCACTTATTTTAGAAGTAATATGTATGAAAAAATTCAGTCTTTCTTTGAATGCTATTTTAAATATTCCCCGCGAGATTTTTGCTCTATTTTAAACGAGCCGGTTTTATTAAACGTTTTCATAATTTTCGCTTCAATTTTATCGTTTTAAACATAAGCGCGCTCTCTCCAACATTCGTAATTACATATCTCTCCTTCTTTTTTTTTGAGCGGAGATACGGCGCCTTAACGCTCAAAGAGCTTTTGCATTTTAGATAGTACAACTTTAGCACTGGAAAAAAATTCTCTCAGGGCCTGTATCATATTTGGGGATGCTGTGTGGTGGGTCTTTTTAGGGAAAGGAAGAAGATGAAGTTCTGGGTAGGAGATATGAGTGGTGGGTAGGTATCTAAGGGTAAATAAGTCCAGGAGTGACGAATGTATGAATCCATCACTCCCACTGTGGTGCAAGGGGCTCGGTTGAGAGAGTCCGGCTGGATAGGTCTAGGTTAGGTCTCTCCCAACCAATATCTCCCGATCCGGCCCACCGCGCATCCTCAACCCATTAACCCGGGCACCCCTGCTACGTCACCAAACGTAGCGCACCACTTGGGGTGACTTGTGGAAGGGATGTTGATTATCCAATAAAAGGGTCCCATGGCGGCGGTACCCATACGACGGTAGCTAAAGCATTTTCTTATAGTGGTACCCATACAAACTTAAGATAATGCTTTAGCTATGTTTCATGACCAGATCTAACTATCCAAATAATTCCAAATCTTCTTCTTTATTCCCCTCTTCCCCCAGTGTCATACTATTTCCCGAATTGAGAATACAATAGTTACCCCACTTACACGCGATTGGATCTTTTATGCGGTATCACAAAAGCATTTACTGAACGACCCTTTAAGGCGACGCTCCCCGGCTCAAAAAGAAGAAGATGGAGAGATATGTAATTACGAATGTTGGACAAAGCGCGCTAATATTTTCAATGACAAAATTGATGCGAAAATTCGGAAAATGCTTAATAAAACATGACTTGTTTAAAATAGAGCAAAAATCTCGTGGAAGGTATCTTAAGTATCATTTAAAGAAACATTGTGATTTTTCACAAATATAACATGTAAAATAATAGAAATAGAATTGTTTTAAATAATTTTCGGAGCATACTTTGCGATTTTTTTTCTATCGAGGGAATTTCATATAATTTGCGCTTCGGTGTGGAACGTATCTAGATATTATCTTCAAAAATAACGTATATTTTTTTAAGAGCTTAAAAACTTCAAATGTTTAAGGGAGATATGTAAGAAATCGGTTGAAATTCGGGTAGCGGCGGCTTAAGAATCATGCGGCTGCCCATTCTGCCTAGGCATTCGCTACGCCACTGTAAATAATTACCACAATAAATAACAAAAACTTAATAATTATCATGACAACTTAATTAAGCACATAACATTACGTTATTTTTCCATTATTCCTGCGTGTATTAATAAATGTTGGTTTCGTTCTGCATAACATCTTCCTACAGAACATCTCAATCATTGCGTTATTTGGCCTGAGGGTGTTACGTCAAAGAGAAATAACCCTCATTAAATTTTTAAGCTTCTTCTGGCTCTTTTTATTATGTAGGTATGTCAATTATAACGTTGCCACATACATAATTAGGAATAGTAATTAGAGAACACTGTACGCCATTGCAAACTCTCTTACAATTAAACATACTAATTTCAGTTGTTTGTGCATGGGTAAGTAAGTAATGTGAAATATTCCAGCATAATTAAAGTTTGATGCACTATTAAATTTCAAATTTCAAACTATTTATTGGAACCACTTATAATACCAGACATGCAATTAAGTAGGTAAACCAAAAAAAATAATTTTATGATTTAAAAATTTTCTATTCGAAATATGAAACTCTATTGGTGTAACTCTAAATGACCAGCTCGGGTACGGGGCTCCATCGAAGCCAGAGTTAAGTTAGCCTCTCAGAAACTGGGCATACTGTACAGGGCCCGCAGATATTTTAATAGTGCACAATTGCTAACCCTGTAAAATTCGCAAGTGCGCCCCACGGTTGAATTTGGCAGCCACCTCTGGTCTGGAGCCCCAAAATACCTAAAAAAACCCTCGACTGTGCAGAAACGGGCGGTCCGTTTGATAGATTCTCCTAACTTAACAAACGAATTGCAATTTTTAGAGCACAGGCGTCAGGTGGGAATGCTGTCCTTGTTCTATCGGTATTACAATGGAAGATGCTCCGAGGAACTGGCTTCATTGATCCCCTCGGCACCGGTGCATAGTCGGGAAACACGACAAACACAAGCCCAACATTTGGACACGGTCGACATTAGTCACATGAGAACGGGTCGTTTCTACGATTTTTTCTTGAGTTCAACAGCTCGGATGTGGAACGTTTTGCCGGCCTCTGTGTTTCCTCCCTTAAAACCCATGTTCACTCCTTCCTCTCCTCAAAAACCCTCCACACAGCATCTTAAAAGATGACATAGGCCCTGAGGAAAATAATTTCCTTCAGGGTCCTGTGTGGAGTTAATGTAAAAAAAAGTATTTCTCTTTTTAAAATGGTTGACAGATGCTTGAATGAATTTTAATAGGGTGAATATACCTTACTGAGACAACGGGCGTTATGTCACTGAAGTAGTTCCAGTGGACATACTAAGCGGCCCATTCATTATTTATTTATTAACGCCCTTTTTAGAAGCTTTTACGTATGAACAGTGAAAATTATTATACATTGCTGTATTTATTGTATATAACTTAACTGCCTCAGTGAAAGGATTTTGTATTTGTTAAGAAGTAAATTGAAGTCAAGTAATTTTAAATCCACCGAATTGTTATACTTATTTCTCTCCATTCGTGTTCTGGGCAAAGAGGAATACATATTGTAGTTAGTCCGAGAATTTCGGCACTGAAAAAGTCCCGACTTCTTGTATTACGTGGTGGAATATGAAAGCTTATCAACGCAAGCAATTCTGAACTATCAACTACATCATTTAAAATTGTTTATAGAATTACCAATCTAGTGAAAATCCTCTTGTGTGACAATTTAAACATATTCATACATTTTAAAAGAATGTTGTACGAGATAATTGCTGGAATGCCGAATTTAAAATATAGAAAAAAGAAAGAGTTTGGTTTGTGTATTTTAATAACTTGAACATAATTATTATAATGTGGGTTCCAGACAGGAGAATTGTGCTCAAGTTGACTTCTAACAATGGCAAAATTTAACAGTACCTACATGTAATAAGTATTGTTGAAATTTCTAGTTAGCCTAGTTATAAATCCTAACATTTTCAAGCCCTTATTAGAGCTTTCAACAACAAATGAAAGATCGCTTGAAAAGTGGTGCCCAAGTCTTTAATATGTGTATAAACTCAAGAGCTTTGATATAAACGATCACTAAAGATCCTTGAAGATCTTTATGCGAGAAAATATGAGATATTTCAATAAAGTCTATTTTCATTGCACCAAATTAACAATTTGTTGGTATTATCTCATAGAAAGTTACAGTGGTAAATATTTGGAGTAATTCTAAAATGTTTGAAGCCATCATTAAAAAGTACGAAAAACACGTCATGAAATATTTTTGCAATATCATTCAAAAACAAGATCGGACCAAGGTGCGAATCCTGTGGGACTCCACTGGTTGCATAATATTTTTCGGACAGAAAGGATTTTATTTTAACAATTTCATATCTATCTGTAAGATAACTCTTAATCCATGCTAATATGTTGCCACGTATATCAAGCATTCCTAATTTCCAAATAAGAATTTTAGTATCCACGTATATCAAGCATTCCTAATTTCCAAATGAGAATTTTAGTATCCACGTAAATCAAGCATTCCTAGTTTCCAAATAAGAATTTTAGTATCCACGTATATCAAGCATCCCTTATTTCCAAACAAGCATTCTAATTTCTAAAAAAGAGTTAAAGGCCAGAGCTCACTCAAGACCACGCCCTGCATAATAATGGATTATTTATTTTTGTTCTTATTAATTTTTGTTCCATTAACGTTCTTGTTTATTTACTGTGTAAATAATAAATACTTATATAACTGTATGGTATGCGTGAGATTGCACTGCCCTCCTCACATCCTGGAATAAAGAATTATTATGATTATTGGAAACCCAAAGGCTGGTCTTTTTTTTTTTTTTTTTTTTTTTACAGTTAATACCGCACAAGAGTCTCAACTGCTCCCGTCTGGAGCCAGTGAGACTATGGCATCCCCAATCGGGGTATGTTGTGAGGCTGAAGGTAGTGGGGAGGGGAAGGAGATAGGGAAGAGAAAGGTAGGGAAGTACCTGGCTATTCAGATCTGGTCACTAAACACGGCTAAAGCCATTTCAAGCAACGTTTCAATTCTGAATGGTGGTCTTACACCAGGGCGATACTGATAGTATCTTCCACTCTGGAACGTGCCGCAAATATGCTATATATTATTTTAAATGAATAAATTGTGAAATAACACAAATTAATCAAATAAAATTTATTTGCGCACGCCGGGTTCGAACCCGCGACCTTCGGATTGTGAGTCGAGAGTCTTGCCTCGGGACCACGGAGGCCGTCAAAATCAGTATAAACAATCGACTTGTCTTTTCTTTAAAAGCATTGGTTAAAAAAATTTTATACATACATCTCCAATTGGGGTATATTGTGAGGCTGAAGATAAGTGGGAAGAAAATGGGAAAGAAGAAGGTGGGTAAGTACCTGGCTATTCAGATCTAGTCACCAAAGATGGTTAAAGCCATTTTAAGCAACATTTCAATTTTAGAAAGTGGTCTGAAGGTGGTGGTTTGACGGCCGGCGTAGTCCAGCGGTAAGGCTCTTGACTAGCATTCCGAAGGTCATGGGATCGAATCCCGGCGTGGCAAATAATTTTTATTTGATTAATTTGTGTTATTTCACAATTAATTCATTTTAAATAATATATAGTATATTTGCGGCACGTTCCAGAGTGGAAGATACTCTCAGTATCGCCCTGGTGTACCACCACCATTCAGAACACCATTCAGAATTGAAACGTTGCTTGAAATGGCGTTGGCCGTGTTTGGTGACCAGATCTGAATAGCCAGGTACTTCCTACCTTCCTCTTCCCCATCTCCTTCCCCTCCCCACTACCTTCAGCCTCACAACATACCCCAATTGGGAATGCCGTAGTCTCACTGGCTTCAGACGGGTGCAGTTGGGACTCTTGTGGGGTATTCATATAAAAAAAAAGTGATTTAATTGTGAAAACACAATTCGATCCTCCGGATAGCAAGTCGGGAAGTCGAGAGCCTTGCCACTCAACTACAGAGGTTGTGAGTATCGGTATCTAAAGAAAAACAATATCAAAACTTAACTTGTATTTTTATAATGTTATTGGATAAATTTCGTAAATTTTCAGGTTGACCAACATTTGATAGGTAAATTTCCTCTTTTGAAAGGCTTGAAGCAATTTTTTGACGGTGCGATTTTAGACACAACGGATTAGCTCTGAAATAAGATTACCAATTAACAATTAAAAAATATACGTTTTCTAAAGAGATAAGTTCTGCGTAATTCTTCATTAGTTATGATGACAATAACGGCGCCATACAGATTAGCCAATTATTCCTTTTATCATAAAACAAATATTACACCGAAACACTAATCGAGAATACTAATAAAATATTATATTTAATTGTGACATTGAACCCCGGTAATCTAAACATTGACCATTAAACATGCCCAAGTTTACATTAATTTATTTCCAAAATGGTGTCACCATCGTTCATTAAAAGTAATTTATTGCTACTCCCGCGATACAGGCTTGCCAGTTTCTGGTGTAATTTAGAATTTAAACTACTGGTAGGCCCATAAAAATACTAATTAATCGCTCATTTATTATGTAGTTATCTTTTATCTCAGTGTTGGGCGTGATCTATGCTCAGAATTATTAGTTTCGATTACATTTCTAGATAAGACACTGACAGACGCTCGAAACTGAGTGAAGAATAATAGAAAAGTTACGTATAATTACATTTTTGTAGGTTAGGCGTTGTTATCTCTGTCACCGACGGTAAAAACTGTTTTTCTTTCAACCTACAGGACTAATTTGCCATTGGTCATGGAGGAGGGCAATCTTGATTTTTTTTTACATGAGCTCCACACAGGAGGCCCTGAGGAAAATAATCTCCCTCAGGGCCTATGTCATCTTTGGGGATGCTGTGTGGAGGGTTTTTTTTAAGGAAAAAGAGGAGAAGATAGTTCTGGGAAGGAAAAGGGTTTAAGGAGTGGGTAGGAATCTGGGGTTGAGTGTGTCTTGGTCATCCGCCTCCAAGACCTAGACAAACCTCATCTCATGAACCCGGGCACCCCTGCTAAATCACCAAACGTAGCGAACCACTTGGGGTGACCTATGGCAGAGGTGTTGGATATCCAATAAAGGTTCCCGGGGTGGTGGTACCCATTCCCGCTTCGCCTTCCTGTTGTTGAACAGAATCAATTCGAAAAGTGTAAGGAAACGAGAAAAATATACAGGATGTTAAAGGACCAGATCTGAATAGCCAGGTACTTCCTACCTTCCTCTTCCCCATCTCCTTCCCCTCCCCACTACCTTCAGCCTCACAACATACCCCAATTGGGAATGCCGTAGTCTCACTGGCTTCAGACGGGTGCAGTTGGGACTCTTGTGGGGTATTCATATAAAAAAAAAGTGATTTAATTGTGAAAACACAATTCGATCCTCCGGATAGCAAGTCGGGAAGTCGAGAGCCTTGCCACTCAACTACAGAGGTTGTGAGTATCGGTATCTAAAGAAAAACAATATCAAAACTTAACTTGTATTTTTATAATGTTATTGGATAAATTTCGTAAATTTTCAGGTTGACCAACATTTGATAGGTAAATTTCCTCTTTTGAAAGGCTTGAAGCAATTTTTTGACGGTGCGATTTTAGACACAACGGATTAGCTCTGAAATAAGATTACCAATTAACAATTAAAAAATATACGTTTTCTAAAGAGATAAGTTCTGCGTAATTCTTCATTAGTTATGATGACAATAACGGCGCCATACAGATTAGCCAATTATTCCTTTTATCATAAAACAAATATTACACCGAAACACTAATCGAGAATACTAATAAAATATTATATTTAATTGTGACATTGAACCCCGGTAATCTAAACATTGACCATTAAACATGCCCAAGTTTACATTAATTTATTTCCAAAATGGTGTCACCATCGTTCATTAAAAGTAATTTATTGCTACTCCCGCGATACAGGCTTGCCAGTTTCTGGTGTAATTTAGAATTTAAACTACTGGTAGGCCCATAAAAATACTAATTAATCGCTCATTTATTATGTAGTTATCTTTTATCTCAGTGTTGGGCGTGATCTATGCTCAGAATTATTAGTTTCGATTACATTTCTAGATAAGACACTGACAGACGCTCGAAACTGAGTGAAGAATAATAGAAAAGTTACGTATAATTACATTTTTGTAGGTTAGGCGTTGTTATCTCTGTCACCGACGGTAAAAACTGTTTTTCTTTCAACCTACAGGACTAATTTGCCATTGGTCATGGAGGAGGGCAATCTTGATTTTTTTTTACATGAGCTCCACACAGGAGGCCCTGAGGAAAATAATCTCCCTCAGGGCCTATGTCATCTTTGGGGATGCTGTGTGGAGGGTTTTTTTTAAGGAAAAAGAGGAGAAGATAGTTCTGGGAAGGAAAAGGGTTTAAGGAGTGGGTAGGAATCTGGGGTTGAGTGTGTCTTGGTCATCCGCCTCCAAGACCTAGACAAACCTCATCTCATGAACCCGGGCACCCCTGCTAAATCACCAAACGTAGCGAACCACTTGGGGTGACCTATGGCAGAGGTGTTGGATATCCAATAAAGGTTCCCGGGGTGGTGGTACCCATTCCCGCTTCGCCTTCCTGTTGTTGAACAGAATCAATTCGAAAAGTGTAAGGAAACGAGAAAAATATACAGGATGTTAAAGGACGTACTTAATTTAATTTAACTTTTCTGAATTTTGGTCTCCGGTGACTTTTTTTTCATTATTTTTTTCTTCGAAATCAGATAAAAAAATGATCACTGATTATTGAATCTAGTAACCAACCAACCTAACCTAGCCCTTAACTGCCTAATTCCTATTGAATTTTTATGTTTTTACTTGAAAAAAAACATAAAAAAAGTCACCAGACACAAATTTCATTTAATTTTTTTATTCCAAATAATGTCAAGAATCACTCGTTAAAATAGGTTAAGTACGTCTCATAAGACCCTGTTTATATATATAACAAAAAATTGAAAATAAAGATAACCGAAGAAAAGATTAAGTGGGAAAAAGAGAAAAAGGATACAATATTATTATAGATAAATATTATATACTGAAAAGAAGGACTTGGCGTACCATTTGAATACATACTGAACATTTTGTCCAAACGGCTTTACAAAAATGGCGTTGAACCGTAGAATGGGGTGATTAGAAACTTGGGGGTGAATAGAAACAAATTAGAGATTTTTCACTTGCCTCCAATTTTTTTTAATCGTTATTATTATGTTTTAAATTTTCACCGAAGTTTGGAAAAATAATATTCACGTTTCCTGGTAACCTGAAACTGCTTTTGGCAAAACAGAAGTGCCAAATTTCAAGAATTTTTATCAATACAGTTTTTCGTGCCCGATTTTGGTCCGAAAACTTAGTAAATTCCTACTAGTTCCAGTTATCAATTCACGACACGTTTTTTCACACTAAAATTACTGAAAACGTAAAAATTAAAAAACACACGTATATTATTAGATAAATATATAATAAGCGTTATAATCCCTCACTTTTATGTCGTTTCATGTAAAAAATATTAATAAAAAATTCATAGGTTCATAATTTTTTTCAAATTGCGGTAGGAAACATTGATTTGCACATTTTAAATGTTTTGTGAATAACTTTTAGGTTTGAACATAAAGCGCATTGTTTGAACATAAATTGTTTTCTCCTTCTAACACCGTTTAGATCAGAGGTTCCCAAACTTTTTTCTCGTAGACCACTTTCAAAATCTTACTGGTCACGGTCGACCAGTAAGATTTTGAAAGTGGTGGTACATTTCTACCATATTCCCTAAACTCAACACTCTTGATACTGAATATTGAATGGCGAAGGTCTGTCACAACGGAGCAGTACCGGATCTACGACTTTTTTAAACGGGGGCAAAATGGACCAGTATTATATTTGCCACGATGGAGGGGCGTAATGTGATATGGGACGGGGAGGGTATATTCCCATCCCAGTACAAAACACCCATATCCCATTACGCCCCCCCCCCTGCCTAACTGGGCGTTTTAAGATCTGAAGCATAACCGGTACAACAACGTGCTCTGTACGCCAATCGCTCTGTTATGGAGGAGGCGTAATGGGATATGAGACGGGGGGTAGGATGGGATATGGGGCACGGGATGGGTCTCAATCGAAACCAGTTCGTGGACCCCCACTTACAACTTGTGGACCCCCATTTCTTTATCGCGCCTACGTTTGGTCTCCCGTGGACCCCTAGGGGTCCACCTGGACCACTTTGGGGATCACTGGTTTAGATGTTATTTCTAACCATGATAGCAAGGGAGACACAACGATTTCTTTGAGACCTGTATAAGTTATGCTGAAAAGTGAACAAATTAGCCCGATGGGTTACGCAATGTTTGGATTCTGAATGTTGGTATTTTGGAAGCATCATCCACTCCATTTGTATCATAAATAACTCACCCAATTGCATTCCCAACCCTCCAAATCAAATTACAACCCACCACCGTGAGTATAATTGAACAATTGGGGATGATTGTATAAAATAAAACCTCTTCATTCTATTCATAATTCTGCAACAACCCCCGCAGTAATAAAACTACCCCACTATATTAATTCGTTCTACTGCTTTAGACAGGGAGTTAACTACTGTAAAGTAAGTAGGTTCTATTATAGATACAGCCACCCTCTATGATCAGATCAGATACGGTTATAATGTTGGAGGTGAATTTGGTAAGGGTGATTTGAGATAATTTTGTATAAATGCTAGGTATTTTATTTTAATACGTGTAACAAGCTTTTGATTTATTTATTAACGCTGTTAATTTTGGGTATTTTAAACATATTAAGGCCCCGTATCCGAGCACAAAAAAAAGAGAGATATGTAACTACGAATGTTGGAGAGAGCGCGTTAATATTTCAAACGATAAAAGTGAAGCGAAAATTGTGAAAATGTTTAATAAAACACGACTCGTTTAGAATAGAGCAAAAATCTCGTAGGGGTTGTCTAAAACAACGTTCAAAGAAACACTGAGAATTTTTCATACATATAGCTTGTTGAATAATAGAGACAGGCTTGAAAATAAAAAAAATTTCTATCGAAGGAATTTCATATAATTTGCGTTTCGGCATGGGGATTGTACAGATATTATCTTAAAAAATAACATATATTTTTTTAAGAGCTTAAAAACTTCAAATGTTCAAGAGAGATATGCAAGAAATCGGTAGAAATTCGGATAGCGGCGGCTTAAAGAACAGCAAGAATTAGTTATGATGGCCCCCGGATGTCGGGGGTTCAAATCCCAGTTTGTGTTTCACAATAAATTAATTTAATTTAGACAATTAATAGTATATTACGCGGTACATTTCAAAACGGAAGAGAGGTATTCTAAGCAAAGGCCCGGTGAAAGACCACAAATCAAATTTGAAACGTTGCTTAAAATGGCTTTAGCCGTAGAATCTGAATAGTCAGGTACTTCTCCATCTTTCCCTTCCCCACCGCCTTTCCCTCCCCAAAATCTTAGCCTCACAACATACCCCGAATGGGGACGCATTGTCTCACTGGCTCCAGGCGGTTGGGAGCAGTTGGGTCACTTGTGCTGCATTCACGTGAAAAAATTGAACAGGTGTAAATATGTTTATAATAAGTTATTGAAAAAGTTATAAACTTAAATAATAACAAAAATAAATATTATTTTAAAGGAATTTTTTAAATATGTGTACATAAAAATGAAATTATGTTTGTTTTTGTCTATGTATGTATGTATGTATGTATGTAAGCATATTAAACCAGCTAAACCATTCATCCGATTGCGATGAAACTTTGGGGATTTGATGTGCGCATGCCCGCGACTCTCACTATATACAATAGTGAGTTCTAGCATCGTGAAATTATGCGTTGCTAACAGTTCATCCGATTGCGAGGGGGATTTGATATATATGATTTGTAGTATCAAAGTACCTTCTTTCCGTTCTCGCGAAGGTTTTGGATTATTACAACCACATGACAATACATCTGAAAAGTTTTTTTTAATCATCACAAAAACTCTTACAAAACTGTCACAATTTGAGAATGACATTTTGAAAACCATCGATTGTTAAATTAAAATTCAATTTTCTAAAATGTTTAAATTATTGAATTTATTCTCACCTATGGTACTAATTGGTTATTGGAAAAAGAATATTTATTTTGATACTTATGATAAAATTTATGAAAAAATGTTTAAACTGTAGATAAAAGATGTAAATTATAACTTTAAATATATTTGTAAGTAATTATAAGCACCTGCTGTCAAGCCAATTGCAATTGACTTAGCGGGACTTGTTTGTTGATTTATAAAATAAATAAATAAATTAAAAAAAAAAACCAAAATCGAATACTTTGAAGCCTATCACAGGTATCTCTATGTACCTCTATATTAGGCACCAAATTTGATAGAAAATTTGTAAAAAAAATTGCAATAGATGGCACGCGAGCTGCTTCAAAATCTGAATGTACCGAGACTGAATATATTGAAAGCGGGAGAGGTGATGCTCAGGGCGTCCGCTTAAGAAGAAGATGGAGTAAACTTAGATCTTTTTTCAGTGACCAAACATACAAAAATTTTGTACTAAATATGTTAAAATAGTATAATATTCAATTTAACTCAATTTCACCCAAAGCAACAAGGACAGAAGATACACATGTGTTCATTTTAGCGTTAAATCAGACTGATAGGTTTGACCGAATAATTTTTGTCAAAATCCGATTTATTGCACAATAGACAAATAGGTGTGCATCTCATCCCCAACAAATATTGTAGATATGAACCTTCCTTATAAATTTAGGGGAAGCATCGTTAGAATTATATTATTATTGGTAACTCGTGGAGTTTGATTAGACCAGATTTACGAGATGGTGATGAAAATGAATCATCTAGTATTTAATCTTTACATTATATTTTGCATGGGGTCTGTAAACTCCCCAGGCTTTCTGAGATACTGATCTCAGAACTATATTAGTGATTCGTGAATCTAGATTCGTTCGAAAAAACAAATTATCACAACAACGGCATCCGACACAGAATTCAGTGAAATAAAATGGTTTCACTAACCTTAAGATGAAGCCATGCGAAATATTGCAAACTCATACAAAATCATGTATTTTTGTTTTGAAAATTTAATAGCTTAGAAGTATTATAGATCCTTCAATTAAATACTGCGTGTAGAACATATCTTGGACCCTTAAAAATATCGGTCATTTTTTTTGCCAAGTCTTTTAATAAGCCTAGAAAAAAATTTAGAATTAGATCTATAAAAAAACACTTTCCAGTGCAAACTCTCCTTCTTTTAAACCCTTTTTCGGATGTAATTTTATTGTATAATGTGGCAAATTCACTTTCTTTTATGATAATCGCAAAAAAATTGATATTTATGCATGAACTTCACAAAAAATAAATAAAACATGAACTTTGGCGATGTTCTTTTACAGGAAATTGAAAGAGGCGTTACTCAACTGCAAATTTCACCCTTCTGCGATCCACAGAAGGAACGAAAGCGCGTTGTGTTTTCCCAGTCAGTAGCCGCTCGAAATTTGGGCCTTACGGACGTGCCTTGCTGTCTGCGTCGCTTTGTTCTAAAAAAATGTACATGTTGGTTGGTCAACGCCAAAGTCGCTTGCTCCGCCCAATTTCAAATGGGTCCAGTACTAGGGGATCCTCTTAATGATTGTTTCTGTATTCCTCGGAGGCCTCCGGAACAATTTCATCCACACTTAGTATAATTTCAATAATTTTTTGTAACTTGGAAATCGCACGTCAAAGCTTACACGACCAGATGTAAAATTCAGAATGATTAGCAGAATAAAAAAAAAACACATAATGATATAAATCGATTCAAAATTGCCACAATAACACATATTACCACAAACAGGCCACTGCACTATCTATGCAAAAACTTAAAGCGAGTAATATCTGTGAATCTTGATGGTTGATATTGATTATTAGCAGTTACGAGAATCACATTATAGTGTCGCCAATTCTTCAAAGAGGGCGTGCCAAACACCATCATTGTAATATTGATTAATAATAATTTTTGAAGAAGAAACGTATCCATAATGTTGTTAGTCCTGTGGGGTTTTACTTGCATTATCAAAAGTATAAAAAAAACACAAATTTTCATTTATTATTATTTTGTTTTTGCGTGTTTGCAACTGCTCCCGTCCAGAGCCAATGAGACTACGGCATCTCCAATTGGGGTATGTTGTGAGGTTGAAAGTAGTGGAGAAGGGAAGGAGATGGAGAAGAGAAAGTTGGGGAAGTATCTAACTATTCAGATTTGGTCACCAAACACGGCTAAAGCTATTTTAAGCAACGTTTCAATTCTGAGAGGTGGTCTTACAACAGATCGATACTGAGAGTATCTATCATCTTGGAACGTGCCGCAAATATAATATATATTATTTATAATTGTGAGATAACACCAATTAACCAAATAAAATTTATTTGCGCACGCCGGGATTTGAACCAGTGAACTTCGGAAAGCTAATAATAATAATAACGTTACATTTTTATAGCGCAGATTTGTGTCACTTCACTTCAAGTACGCAAAAGCTAGTACATAATATATTCAATTCTAACTCACCTACCTACTGTTTCTTATACAGAGATAGAGCATAATACATAAAATTTTGTTCTTAACATATTGTTTTGTAAGTTTTCTATCCACCCGAGCGATAGCTACCCACATTTGGGCAAAGGTAGACGATTTTTTTGAAATTTATTTTAAACTTCCTAGAATCAGGAATTTACTTCAATAAAGGAAATTCTAATTGCATTCTCGTAAATCTTTCAAAATCTAACGGAAACATATGTTTCTGATGGAACAACATCTTTAGAATGAAGCCACACATATCTAGAATGAAACTACATATATCTAGAATGAAGCCACACACATCTAGAAAAAACTCCAAATCTCCAAACAAATTGAATCGTCGAGCAATCAACATTTGAGTACTAAAAAACGCAGGGGCGTATCGGATTACAGACAATTTCGATTTGAGGGGGCAAAATGAAACCATTTACAGAATGTTTTTACCCGTTGGTAAGGAATACACTAGATGGGCTATTTGCTAAAAGCAATTCGGTGAAACAGGACCCGTGCACTGCATAGTTTTGTAGTTTTGTGTAGTGTTTATGGTAAAAAGGCAAAAGGCGGTTGATGGTAATACTGTGAAGTAGTAGTGTAGCTGAAGCGTAACATGTCAAAAACTCCTCGTTTTGTAGAAAGAAAAAATCGTAAAAATAGCAGGGCTACAGATAATTAGCTTCCAGGAATTGGAAGCCAATTATCTGTGGATGTCTTCAGATGCCAATCCCTCCAGAATGATTCCCAGTCAGCTCTCAAGATGGCGAGATCCAAGATCACAGTCGTAGGGATTTTTAATTGATTCGTCGTGTTTCAGTCGAGAGGATCGCCCAATGCTCTGGGCTGCCAGACAAAGAATGAGATGCTTCCTTTTCAAATCTGCTCATTTGAATCTCCCAGCAGGATCAACAATAGTTCCATTCCAAAATATTGCAGGGCTTGCAATCTGACCAATGCCCAATTGTCAATGAGCGAGTACTACACAAGGAGATTAAATGACTCAAATATATCATCAGAGCAGATGTGTGATGATGGATACTGTAATGCTGTACGATACGTTGTCTAAAGAAGGAAGTAGCGCAATACGGCATAACACCCTAAAAACAAATAACAAAAATTCTTTTGGCCGTGAAAATCTAAAATCGTATCTGACTCATATATAGTGTATGAAAGGGTGCACATACCTTGTTACAAATTTTTTTTACATAACAAATGTTTAAATATTATTAATATTCATATTGTTATAATAAATATATTTCCATAACTATTCCATAAGGATTTCCTATCTTTCTTTGAAAAATTGTGTATTTATTTATTTTATTTTATTTTATTTGGAAAACCAACAGTTTTACAATTGCTTAGTATGACAAAATAAGTATCAATTTTTAACCAATAATAGATTTTCACTGACGTTTAATAAATTATTTAGTGAATATAACATGGAGAAACAGTTTGAAAAGCTACGCGGATGGGATGGTGGAAGGGAGGGGAAAGGGATGGATCTATTCTGTGTAAAAAGTAGTGTGTATGTGTAAATGTTATTTGTTCATTTTAGGTTTGAAAATGTTGGGTAATGTGTTAAATAGGTCAAATAATGAATAATGAATGCACGCATTTATGTCCCTCCTACTTCTTTCACGAAACAGATATTTCCAAGTTTGGTAGGCACCGTAAAAAACATTTATAATCATATTTCATGTAGATGAATTAATAAATAAATTAAAAAAATATATTTCGATGACTTGTGAGATGCGTTTTGTGAAAAATCAACTCAAGGGCGGTGTACAATTTAATAATATATTCTTATGATTGGGCAGAGGGTTAATTTTCGCTTCTATTGATACATTAATTCAATCAAGAAAAGAGAAGTGAATTTCAAATCGGTGTATATTTTGAAAAAGACTGTCCATACTTCATACTAAGATTGACATGAAATTATCTCACCAGGACTACCTAACGCATCTAATTTCATTGGTTGTCTTTTCTCAATCGTCTGAAATGGGGTGGCGTGGTGGGTGTAAAGTGTAAAGTAAAGTATTTGGTTCAAAGATTTCCCAGCTTATCCGTGGCGTTTGTTTGTTTGCTGTTCATTCTGTTTGTTTTTGAGTTTATTGGGCGGGAACGGCGCTCTATGCGCCCGCGGGGAGCCATTTTAGATACGCCGGCTGATAGAATCTGATCGTGTTTTTTATATGCCTTCATATGGATGAGTATCGGCTGGCAGGGGCGGTACGTGATAAAATAAAAGTCTTTGCTCAAAACCATCAATTGGAAATGATGGATGAAGATTATCGTGCATGTCCTCCACAGATCACTGAATATAGATACTCTCTAGAATGATTTTATATATTCGATATAAAATCATTCTAGAGAGTACGGTTAGCATGGTTTCACCGTTGATGGCCGAACCTATATTAACAGAGAATAAATAAGAAAACGATATTCGTTGGCAATACTGACGGAACTGTCTTCTAATTTACATTCCAAAACGTCAAACGAAAATCAATTACGTAAAAATATTAATAATTTGGCATTGTTTAATTGAAATACTAACCAAAATATGCATCCCCAGTCCGCATTTAATTTTTGGTACTAAACAGGAGTTAATTAAGTTTTTATTCATATTTTAAACATTTTCGTTTATCAAAGATTGAACGAAATAAATTGATTGCGTCTTAGACGCATTAGTTATGTATATGGATCGCATATACGACTTCTTGCATTTCTAAGAGCTTCGTTAGGTCAATACGTTCATTAATCGTAATTAAAAAAATATGTGTACATCGATAGTTAATCAAAACTTCTCTGATGCTATGAAAGTCGCGGTAAAATTTATCAATCGTCGGTTGGTCAGACGGAATATAACGTTAACAAACGTACCCTGCTCGCAACTGGTAACTGACTATAGATGACGGATTTGGTGAGTTTCGTATTGATGTAGGGTTTTATCGATCGACCGTGCTAGACCTTCTGATGTCACTAAATAACACAAGACCTCTTGACTTCTAGGCCCAGACAGGCCAGTGAAGTTGTTTAAACATGTTTCTGTCGATTTCACTGGAAGATATTCGATTTTCTTTATTGTATAGATTCAATAACGCTCCTTATGACAAATGCCACTATTTTATTTATTTATTAACTGACTTAGCAGGGACTGACTTACAGACAGAATACTATATAAACGAGATCCCTGCGGCGTATGTGTGTTAAAACCGTTTATGATCTTGTGAGAAAAGTGCAGAAAAGAATGCAATGCAAGAATGCAAAAATGTAAGGGGTAAGATTAAAACGCTCAGATAGTTTGGGCATGCAGTTCGAATGAACAAAGAAAGGAGTATAAGGAGAATTTATGACGCAAATGTGAATGGCAGAAGAAGTCAGGGACGCCCGAGAAAGTGAATCAGACGTTACAGTCGGGCCATGCCAAGAGTCAGAATAATTGAAGAGTACATATGGATATGAACGAGGCAAGGAGTGTGTAGCAAGATCGAATTTTTTGGTGAATCTTCGTCTCAGCATATCCCTAGCGGGGGTGCCCAGGTTCATGTCCTGGCGGTGGATGCATTTACCCGCCGCGTCACAGGCCTCGTGAGAGACTGGTTGAGGGAGACCTTTTAACTTTTCAGCACAACATTGCCTTGCACCGCGGTGGGAGGGATGTATTCATTCGTCCGTTATTCCTGAAAACACTGAACCTCAGATTCTTACCCTTCTGTTCCTCTCCTTCTCATCCCTCATACCATTTTAATACCCAGAACTTAATTTTCTTAAATGACCCCACAGAGCCCTATCATAGATGACGTAGGTTCAGAGAAGAAGTCCTCTTCCCCGCTGCCTCCAGCCTTACAAAATACTCCAATAATTGATGCCGTAGTCTCACTGGATCCAAAATGTGGGAGCTGTAGGGATTCTTGTGCGGTATTTACATAAAAATATATACGTATCTTTTGACAGCCCACATTCTCCATATATATCTTAACTAGCAGACCCGGCCACACGTTGCTGTGGCTAATGAAACACAACGTCGTTACCTAACTTTATAACCAACGCCATCTGTTAAATTGCAAACATATCAAATCCACACCGCCCACTTTCCAGCCCACTACCTGAATTGAATCTTTGAATTTTTCGGCTTTTCCCTCGGCATGTATTATACGTATAAACCTTCCTCTTGAATCACTCGGCCTGTTGGTGAAAACCGCATGAAAATCCGTTGCATAGTTTAAAAGATCTAAGCGTACAGACAGCGGGAGCGACTTCATTTTATACTATGTGAAGATAGATCAGTTTTCATCATCGCTATCATACAAAAAAAACAAAGAGCTTTAAAAGACGCTAAAAAATAGTTTTTTCCACGAACCGCCTTCGTCCCCGATACACATTATTGTTTTTCGATTTAAGACCCTCGATGCTCGGGGCCGTGGTACGCCCATGCATCGCCAGGGGAGTAGTTGCTTTAATACGAACACATGATCATATCTTAGACCGGAGACACCGCGCCGCAGGATCACTTTACACTTCTGCACTACGCCCCTGGAGGACTTTCCTTATTGAGATTCTATCGAAATTTAGGGGGATCGTTTATACTCTGAGGAGGAATAGACTGGAAATGTTATTAATTAATTTCAAAAATGTCTTTCAAACTTTTATTCACAATGAAAAGTAATAATTTAGGTGGTCTGACTCGGTATTTATTTATTTATTTAATATCAACGGTATAAATATGCCATAAACACACATGTCACAAAATCATAGAAAACGTATTAGAAACAGTAACTAAAGATTAACAGATAATAACTAAAGATTAACAGATAATACACATATATATATATATATATATATATATATATATATTTATACCCTCTCGTACTAAGTTGATCTTTCGTGACGGTAGACCAGTTTTTAGTTGATCCGTTTGCTCTTGTTGATCCAAGCGGATAAGTTGATCTATTACCGAAGCCGGCATACATATGTGGATCCTTATGGATCAACTTAAGTCATCGAGATTTTGCTGTAAGCCACGCCCATTTTTCGGTGGCATATACATTTTACACGTTTTGTCTATGTTGATCTTATATAATGACCAATCAGAGATGGAAGCATTCTGATTGGTCATAAAAAACATGTACCTATATGGAACATTACTGTTAATTCGTTGATCTAGTATATATTGCGCGTTCCAGGGCTACGACAGAGTTGTGAGATTATTGCAGGGCTGCCACATACTCTAAATTATGTATTATTATTATTTGACAATAAATATTTTCGGTATTACGAAATGCGGCAAAATTTTACGGAGAGGAAAAAGACGAGGGAGGGGGAAGGCGGGAAAGGTGTAAGGGAACGGGGCGCACGGGGGGGGGGGGGGGTAGGGGGGGTATGGAGGGAGTGTAGGGAGGAGTGAAGGGGGTGTAGGGGGGGGTGAAGAAATAGCTTTAGTAAGGACTAATTGTATAATTGTAGACGAGTAATTCCATGGGAGTGGGAAGGGCGGGGATGGGTGGTGGGGGAGGGGGGTAGGGGGTGGCGGTAGGGAGGGGGTAGGGGGGGGGTGAAGAAATGACTTAAGTAAGGAATAATTGTAGACGAAGAATTGCAGGGGACTGGGAAGGGCGGGGGGGGGGTATCAATCTTAGAATACGGAGTACCGCCTCCCCGGGATCCATTAACTGGTTAACCAACACCTCTGCCATAGGTCACCTCAAGAAGATCGTTGCGTTTGGTGACTAAGCAGGGGTGCCCGGGTTCATGGGGTGAAGTTTGTCCAGGTCTTGGCGGCGGATGCGTCTGGCCACCTGCGACGTGGCGGACCGGGTCAAAAACGTTTGGTTGAGGGAGGCATTTTAACCTTTTGAGCCTGACTCTCTCGACCCATCGACTTGCAACTCTGGCCCTATGGCACCAAACAGATTGAAATTTTGAATTCTTACTTAAAAGCACGGTCTGTACAAGAATCAATCAAAAAATCTTCCAAAAGTATAATTTTACTAACGAGAGTTTTACGCTGTATATATTAGGTTTTTTTTAGCAAATACTCAATAATTTGGGCCATCATCCACCAATCAGACTGAAATTTTGGATTCTTACTTAAAAGCACGGTCCGTACAAGAATCAATCAAAAAATCTTCCAAAAGTATAGTTGTTAGAAAACTCATCGTTTTTCAGGGCACGTTTTACACTTGGAATCAGTCACAACTCTAGCCCTATGGCACCAAACTCACTGAAATTTTGGATTCTTACTTTAGAGCACGGTTTGTACACGAATCAATAAAAAATCCTCCAAAAGTATAATTTAACTAACGAGAGTTTTACGCTGTATATAAGTTGTTTATTTTTTTAGCAAATACTCAATAATTTGGGCCATCATCCACCAAACAGACTGAAATTTTGGATTCTTACCTAAAAGCTTGGTCCGTACAAGAATCAACCAAAAATCTTCCAAAAGTATAGTTTTAAGAAAACTTATCGTTTGGAGATATTTGTTTTTACACTTGCGATCGGTCACAACTTTGGCCCTATGGCACCAAACAAGACGATTATTTTGTATTCTTACTTAAAAGCACAATCTGTACAAGAATCAATCAAAAAAAATCTTCCAAAAGTATCTCATCGTTCGTAGGTATTAGTTTTTATACTTGCGATCGGTCACAACTTTGGCCCTATGGCACCAAACAGATTGAAATTTTGAATGCTTACTTATAAGCACGGTCTGTACAAGAATCAATCAAAAAATCTTCCAAAAGTATAATTTTACTAACGAGAGTTTTACGCTGTATATATAAGGTTTTTTTTAGCAAATACTCAATAATTTGGGCCATCATCCACCAATCAGACTGAAATTTTGGATTCTTACTTAAAAGCACGGTCCGTACAAGAATCAATCAAAAAATCTTCCAAAAGTATAGTTGTTAGAAAACTCATTGTTTTTCAGGGCACGTTTTACACTTGGAATCAGTCACAACTCTAGCCCTATGGCACCAAACTCACTGAAATTTTGGATTCTTACTTCAGAGCACGGTTTGTACACGAATCAATAAAAAAATCTTCCAAAAGTATAATTTTACTAACGAGAGTTTTACGCTGTATATATTAGTTTTTTTTTAGCAAATACTCAATAATTTGGGCCATCATCCACCAAACAGACTGACATTTTGGATTCTTACTATAAAGCACGGTCTGTACAAGAATCAATCAAAAAATCTTCCAAAAGTATAGTTGTTAGAAAACTCATCGTTTTTCAGGGCACGTTTTACACTTGGAATCGGTCACAACTCTAGCCCTATGGCACCAAACACACTGAAATTTTGGATTCTTTCTTTAGAGCACGGTTTGTACACGAATCAATAAAAAAATCTTCCAAAAGTATAATTTTACTATCGACAGTTTTACGCTGTATACGCTGGTTTTTTTTTAGCAAATACTCAATAATTTGGGACTTCATCCACCAAACAGACTGAAATTTTGGATTCTTACCTAAAAGCTTGGTCCGTACAAGAATCAATCAAAAATCTTACAAAAGTATAGTTTTAAGAAAACTCATCGCTTGGAGATATTTGTTTTTACACTTGCGATCGGTCACAACTTTGGCCCTATGGCACCAAACAGGACGATTATTTTGGATTCTTACTTAAAAGCACGGTCTGTACAAGAATCAATCAAAAAAATCTTCCAAAAGAATAGTTTTTAGAAAACTCATCGTTCGTAGGTATTAGTTTTTACACTTGCGATCGGTCACAACTTTGGCCCTATGGCACCAAATAGATTGAAATTTTGAATTCTTACTTATAAGCACGGTCTGTACAAGAATCAATCAAAAAATCTTCCAAAAGTATAATTTTACTAACGAGAGTTTTACGCTGTATATATTAGTTTTTTTTTAGCAAATACTCAATAATTTGGGCCATCATCCACCAAACAGACTGACATTTTGAATTCTTACTTATAAGCACGGTCTGTACAAGAATCAATAAAAAAATCTTCCAAAAGTATAATTTTACTAACGAGAGTTTTACGCTGTATATATTAGTTTTTTTTTAGCAAATACTCAATAATTTGGGCCATCATCCACCAATCAGACTGAAATTTTGGATTCTTACTTAAAAGCACGGTCCGTACAAGAATCAATCAAAAAATCTTCCAAAAGTATAGTTGTTAGAAAACTCATTGTTTTTCAGGGCACGTTTTACACTTGGAATCAGTCACAACTCTAGCCCTATGGCACCAAACTCACTGAAATTTTGGATTCTTACTTCAGAGCACGGTTTGTACACGAATCAATAAAAAAATCTTCCAAAAGTATAATTTTACTAACGAGAGTTTTACGCTGTATATATTAGTTTTTTTTTAGCAAATACTCAATAATTTGGGCCATCATCCACCAAACAGACTGACATTTTGGATTCTTACTATAAAGCACGGTCTGTACAAGAATCAATCAAAAAATCTTCCAAAAGTATAGTTGTTAGAAAACTCATCGTTTTTCAGGGCACGTTTTACACTTGGAATCGGTCACAACTCTAGCCCTATGGCACCAAACACACTGAAATTTTGGATTCTTTCTTTAGAGCACGGTTTGTACACGAATCAATAAAAAAATCTTCCAAAAGTATAATTTTACTATCGACAGTTTTACGCTGTATACGCTGGTTTTTTTTTTAGCAAATACTCAATAATTTGGGACTTCATCCACCAAACAGACTGAAATTTTGGATTCTTACCTAAAAGCTTGGTCCGTACAAGAATCAATCAAAAATCTTACAAAAGTATAGTTTTAAGAAAACTCATCGCTTGGAGATATTTGTTTTTACACTTGCGATCGGTCACAACTTTGGCCCTATGGCACCAAACAGGACGATTATTTTGGATTCTTACTTAAAAGCACGGTCTGTACAAGAATCAATCAAAAAAATCTTCCAAAAGAATAGTTTTTAGAAAACTCATCGTTCGTAGGTATTAGTTTTTACACTTGCGATCGGTCACAACTTTGGCCCTATGGCACCAAATAGATTGAAATTTTGAATTCTTACTTATAAGCACGGTCTGTACAAGAATCAATCAAAAAATCTTCCAAAAGTATAATTTTACTAACGAGAGTTTTACGCTGTATATATTAGTTTTTTTTTAGCAAATACTCAATAATTTGGGCCATCATCCACCAAACAGACTGACATTTTGAATTCTTACTTATAAGCACGGTCTGTACAAGAATCAATAAAAAAATCTTCCAAAAGTATAATTTTACTAACGAGAGTTTTACGCTGTATATATTAGTTTTTTTTTAGCAAATACTCAATAATTTGGGCCATCATCCACCAAACAGACTGACATTTTGGATTCTTACTTAAAAGCACGGTCTGTACAATAATCAATCAAAAAATCTTAAAATTTTTATAGTTAGAAAAATCATCGTTTTTCTGGGCACGTTTTACACATGGAATCGGTCACAACTCTAGCCCCATGGCACCAAACAGACTGAAATTTTGGATTCTTACTTTAGAGCACGGTTTGTACACGAATCAATAAAAAAATCTTCCAAAAGTATAATTTTACTAACGAGAGTTTTACGCTGTATATAAGTTGTTTTTTTTAGCAAATACTCAATAATTTGGGTTATCCTAGAAAAACTATTAAGTTATCGATCTGCATTAAAAGAATTAATATCGCATTTCTCTTTTCTTAATATTAAATAAAAAAAATATATATTTCACTAATGAAAATTGTCTACTTAAGTTTTCTGAAGGTTTCACTTCTACCGGTACCGAAGGATTTATTTAATTATGTATTTATTCATTATTAATTACTTATTGTACTTAAATAAAATAACTTAGTACTAGATTAAATTAATACTAGAAATACTCCGCTTTCTTGTAGTTGGACTCGGACATGTTTCTACATGTTTCCTTGTGTAGAGCCGTCACAAAGAGGAGACCGAATATACTATCTCATTCTCTCGCAAGGTAACTCCTATTAATGGATGTTTTTGTCTCTTTTTCGCTATTTTTCGTTTCATTGAGTTTCAAATCACAACGGTGCTAAAGAACTTTTCACTTAAAAAATGTGAACTTTTACTATCGAAAATT
Source organism: Glyphotaelius pellucidus (assembly GCA_936435175.1). Classification (NCBI taxonomy): domain Eukaryota; kingdom Metazoa; phylum Arthropoda; class Insecta; order Trichoptera; family Limnephilidae; genus Glyphotaelius; species Glyphotaelius pellucidus. Next base: position 22,985,381 of record OW386558.1, on the reverse strand, counting down.
TTACGCTGTATTTAATGTGTTTTGTAAAGCAAATACTCAATAATTTGGGTTATCCTAGAAAAACTATTAAGTTATCGATCTGCATTAAAAGAATTAATATCGCATTTCTCTTTTCTTAATATTAAATAATAAAAAAATATATTTCACTAATGAAAATTGTCTACTTACGTTTTCTGAAGGTTTCACTTCTACCGGTACCGAAGGATTTATTTAATTATGTATTTATTAATTATTAATTACATTTTGTACTTAAACAAAATAACTTATTACTTGTATAAATTATTACTAGAAATACACTCAAAAAAGAACGCAACTTTTGATAGGGTTCTAACTTCACTTCACCTTGTTCTGAGATATGAGGTGTCAAAGTTTGCAAAGAAGATTTCTCATAATCTATTTACCAATTTCTGATTTTGAAGTTGAAATTTGTTTAACGTATTTTAATTGAACATATTTTGAAGGAAAGTATTTAAATATGACGTATATTTACCCTTTTAGAACATACCTAAACATGCAAATAAAACCCTGTACAACCAGCTAAGGCATAATAATACATTGCACAAGGTTCTAATTACATTTCACTAATGCAATTCCAAGCTACGTCCTATTTAAATATTTTCCATTTAAATACGATAAACTAAAATTGTTAAATAGATTACGAAAATTCGTCTTTGGAAACTTGGAAACCTTAGAAAATGATAGAGAAGACACAGTTAGAACCCTATCCAAATAAAGTGACGAACCATAATGCGCCTCTTATTTAAGATCAACTGTCAGATACAAGAAAAATAGAGAGTGTAAGTGTAGTGAGATTGTAAAATGAATTATTATTGAAAATGCTTGATGTTAGAACTTCGTCATACACATATCAACGAAAATACAACACGGATGGTTCTGAAAATTATTTTGGGTATAGAAATGAGCAAAAAAAATGCTTTGGCAATCAAAGGTCATTTTCGAAAAAAATGTCAGTTAGAACCCTATTCAAATGAGGCGACGAAATATCGGCAAGGCAAGGTAAAACATGTCGGTTCTTTGTTGGAGCGGATGTAAACAAACGATCTGCATCATCGCGTCATCACGTGATCGACACGTGATGACGCGATGGTAGCCGATAACTCTAACCTAAGGTAACCTATTAAACCCTTCAAAATTTTGGCGTATTTTTCAGATGGTCAAAATCTTTCCGCTTTACAATGAAATGCAAATAAATGGAATATTTCTGAACATATCCCAAAACTAAAAACTGTTTTTAAAGGTCATGAAACACGCTTTCAAATTTTTTAGTTAAAAATAAACATATAATTTTTTAAATATAAGAATTTGTCATGCAAACATAAAAAAATTTAAAAAATGGCTCATCTTAAGCTTTTTCTAACTAAAATTACAAATAATGAAAAAAAAATAAACACATACATATTTTCTTAGACAAATGTATTGTTAACGTTACTGTCACCTCATTTTTGGTCTTTTCGTATAAAAATAATTGATAAAAAATTATCAAAATTATTAGGTTAGTTACTAGGTATTTAAATGTTATGTTAATCGCACGTGTTATGCCGAATATGTGTAAATAAATAAATATGGTTAACTTATTTTTAAGGCATTATTTTGTTAAAAATACTAGCTGGTTCCCGGCACGCGTTGCAATGCCATTCAAAGAAATGAATTGTTTCTCCCTGCACGTCCATTCGCTTGCGTCCCCGTTCTTAGTTGAACCCGGCATGCGTTGTAATACCACTTAAATAAAGATATTGTTTCTCCCTGAGTGTTTTTTTCAATTCGTCCCCGTTCCCCTACCCCCCCCTCCTCTTCCCCTCTTGCGATCCCCCTCCACCTTCTTCGCTTTTCGCACTCCCCTTTTCCACTTCGCTCCGTCCGTGACCCCCCCCCCCCCCTCCGTTGTCCACTTTCCCGACTTCCCCCCTCCATCGAATCCCTCCCTTTCTCCCGCGAATCTTTCCCCCTTCATTCCCGTCCGCCAGTCCCGGATTCCCCTCCCCCTCCCACCTACCCTCCCTGCCGCTAAAATACATGATATACACTCACTTTTCCAAACAACTTGTGCACCACTTACTATTTTTTTATAGTAATTTCATAAAACCAGAACTCACCAGTGTACATAGAAACACTCTTCTGCTAAAATTTAATGTTCTGTAGAAATTTTGAGTAAATCCATTTATTACTTTCCAAGATTAGCGAACGCAAACATACGGAACCAAAATTTTTATATTTATAGATTTTCGTTATATTAAACTAATATATTATGACTTTTAAGTTTGTAAAATTATTGTTTCAAAATTGTCTTTCATTTATATCGCCCGCTTCGATTTGAAATTTATGTAATTAATTTCAATTTATGTAATTTTTTTCTTTAAGAACAAAAAATGTTTTTTAAAATGTGGTTTACTGTGTTCTATACATTCAGTGTCATTGAAAAAAGCGGTTTCACGACGGTTGGTCCGGCGACAATTTATCCTCCGACAATTGGTCCGCCGATAGATGATCCCTCCGAGTCCGAGGGATCAATTGTCCGAGGGATCAACTGTCGGGGGGGGGGGTCAATGTCGGGGGATCAACTGTCGGTGTGGGGGGTCAACAGTCAGGGGGGGGGTTAACTGTCGGGGGATCAACTGTCGGGGGGTCAACTGCCAGGGGATCAATTGTCCGAGGTATCAACCGTCCGTCAGATCAACTGTCGGGGGATCAACTGTCGGGGGATCAACTGTCAGGGGATAAACTGTCAGCGGGTTAACTGTTGGGGGGGAGGGCAATTGTTGCCGGATTGACTGTCATGGAAACATTTTATTTAGTTATTAACTTTTTAGCAGAGGTGTCGGTTATACGATAAATGGTTCCCGGGGCGGCGGAATAATTGGTATCGGCGCCTTCATTCACTGACTCACTCACTCACTCAAATTGATTCTCCCTGCATTTCCTTTCCCGTGCGCTCCGTTCCCTTCCACCTTCTCCACCTTCCCCCTCCCTCGTCTCTTCCCTCTCCGTGAATTTTTTTGCCGCATTTCGTATTATCGAAAATATTTATTGTCAAATAATAATAATACATAATTTAGAGTATGTAGCAGCCCTGGAATAATATCACAAATCTGTGGCAGCCCTAGAATGCGCCATTATATATCAGATCAACCAATTAACAGTAAAACTCCATATAGGTACATGTTTTTTATGACCAATCAGAAGGCTTCCTTCACAACCTCTCTGATTGGTCATTTAAATCGGATCAGCAAAAGAACTGTAAAACGACGTATAGGTACATAAGTTATACGATTATGTGGATCAACGAAGTATGTTGATTTACAAGCGACAGATCAACAAAGCATGTTAATTTGCAAGCGATTCCCATACAAATTTTTAAAATTTTATGATAAGTACATCAAATATTTTTACTTGCAAAATGGCAACCTTGGTAACTAATGTAATAATGTTGCAAAATCATACAGATGTATTCCATCACAGCCAAGTTATAGGGTGTTAAAGGTGGATCAACTTGGCTTACAACTTCTTACTGGATCAACACACTACGGGAAGAGGCCAATATATATATATATATATATATCGATATAGATAAACACGGTTGAATTTGGCAGCCACCTCTGGTCTGGAGCTCCAAAATACTTGAAAAATACCCTCGACTCTTAATCTTAACGAACGGATTGCAATCTTTAGAGCACAGGCGTCGGGTGGGAATGCTATTCATGTTCTACCGGTATTTCGATGGAAGATGCTCTGAAGGACTAGCGTCATTGATCCCTTCGGAACCGGTGCATAGTCGGGAGACACGCAAAACGCGCGCCCAACTTATGTACTCGGTTGACATTTGTCACATGAGAACGGGTCGTTTTTTCGACTCGTTCTTGAGTTCAACAGCTCGGCTATTGAACGATTTGCCGGCATCTGTGTTTCCTCCCTCCTACAACATGGGTCTCTTCAAGACCAATGTTCATTGCTTCCTCTCCTCAAAAAGAACCTCCACACAGCATCCCAGATGAAATAGGCCCTGAAGGAAATTATTTTCCTCAGGGCCTCCTGTGTGGAGTTAATGTAAAAAAAGAAAAGAAAAGATAATTGTGGCGTTTGAAAGAGAAATGACACCAGAGGTGGGATAACATACAAAAATCTATAGTACAAATAAAATTAATATGATTGAAAAGATTTGAAAGTATAGCCCTCTTGTACCTAGATTCCGTGCAGTTAAATAGATCTGCCACATCTGCATATCTATTAGTAACTTCATGTAATCTAGGTACAAGCGAGTGTTTCGTATATTCAGTCCGGTTATTGTAGAGCATTTAAACAGGATTTTAGAGCTTTTTAGGAAATTCAATGAGCTTAGTTAAATCAGGTCTGTCTATTCTACCATTTAAAATTTTGAACATAAATATTTAGTCGAATATAATTCTTCGATCTGAGAGTCTTAACAAATTTAATTCTTTCATCAAGTAATTATAGTTTATATTTTCAATGAGAATGCAGAGTTTAAAATTAATGTGTCTTAGAAATTTATGTTGAATTTTCTCGATTGAATTTGAATGTATTTTAAAATAGGGGGACCAGATCGAGGAGTTAAATTCGACTTGACTACGTACCAGGGATGTATACAATTTTTTTAGTGTTGAAATATTCCTAAAACTTAAATCTTAGTTGACTTATTCTGTAGAAAAAGTTTGTTAAGAGATTATCTTGGTACGTTTATCTAGAACTCGGATCTGCTTTGGTTTTCAAAATTTTAACCTATATACCGTCGATACTCTTTAGACAACCACAAAGAAGGTAAAATTTTTTTTTTAAATTAAAATTCTAAATACTCGTAATATGAAATGTGTTTCTTATGTTTAAATTTTTGAGAGATTTAATAATTTTTCAAGTTTACTAACGGTGCTTATTCTAAAAGGTAAAGGCTCCCAGATATTTTATTTAATAAATTCAGCTTCACAAATCCTACAAAAATATATAACTAGCAGTTATATATTGCTAGGCTAGGCTTTTGTTTTGGCTTCGCCCAGTTACTGTTGGTGACCATTTTATAAATCCAATTGGAACTGGTTTCAAAATTAGCCTGTTCTTCGGATCCACTGTCACCGAGTGATAGTCACCGCTACAAAATAACCTAGACAGGTATACAATAACGTCACATGTAATATATAGCCGCTTGATACAACTATGTATTACCGTCAATCTTTCCATACCCGGAAAGATTCTACATATTAACAAATTCGTAGCACTTATACCTAGGGAGGACACGACCTGCTGACGAAAGTGGCGACACCTTGTGACGAATTCTTGAATTCAAAACCGAATAACAACGGTAGCTTTGTTTGAAATTCAACGTGACGCGTACGGCGTGGCGTCAACATGCACTCGAAATTGAAACATGAAATTCAACCATGCAGACGCAAACGTATTAATACTATTCGATATTCCGTGATTTTTAACGGTTCTACGCTAATTACTCATAAATAATGAGTACAGAAAACTTACTGTGTTTTACTATTTAAAAAAAAATATGCAAGTACATCGAGTATTTATAAATCGCCGATCAAAAAGCAATATCGCATAAGGCTCTTACTAATAAACTTTTCAAAATTTTACACAATTGATAAAAAATGGTTTAACATAGGGGTCAGTTAGGGGTGTTAAGAATATAATTTGAATTCGTGCAGCCACTGCCCTCTGTAGGTTTTTTTTAATCTAGTTTACTAAGTATGTCGATAATACAGGTTCCAGATGGCGCTAGTATCGGTTCCATCAAATGACAGTGCATTGTTATAGAGCTGTGTTCTCGATGTAAACAGCCGGTTTTTTGTCTTCTGCATCTTTTTTAGCTACAAAATTATTTTGATTGTTCCATCAATAATGCCGATCATTCTGTGTGACAACCATTTTGGTTCCCCTCCCTGTAGGTAAATAAGTATGCATACAGGTACCATTACCCATAAAAATCTCCAAAACCGTGCAACTTTTCTCTTTATAAAGCCCAAACTACTCCGCGCCATATTCCTCTACGAATTTGAATGGATGCGGGTAATTTATGATCATATTGCAAGAAGGCGGAATCTACCCGAAACTTCGACAAACATTACGTATAATATATATACATTTTGAAAGGGACGACAGCAAATAATAAGAAATATGTAGAATAATATAAAGTTTTCGTATTCTGTTTTCACAAAAGGATATATGACCCGTGCCACCCCAACCTCCCCTATTCGGGACCAATATTATATTTTCTTTCGCTAACATAACGCTCTGTCAAGGAAATGGGATGCTATAAGATGGGGAGAGAGGGCGCAAGTGGGATACACAAAATATTATTATTATTTTGTTAAATAAACAAATTCAAGTGATCGTCATCGGTATTAGTTTATTTCTACTCTTTAGTAGATTACATTATGTCTCGTTTCTGCAATAAAATAAATTGGTAAGATTGGTTACATGACAGTTGATCCGCTTACAAATGCCCCCCCGGTGACGTATGTACAACATGCAGTCAGTTTAGGGAAAATACGGTATACCAAGTTACAGAAAATATAACTAAGTGACCCTGAAGGGATATGCAGAGAGGATGTACCATAATCATAAAACATATTGTCATTCAAATGCATCAAGAAAAATCCGCTTTTCTATATACTACATACATAAGCGCATAACTCGCCACACCAACCCTTTTTACAAAACTAGTAATAATTAAAAGTATTGTTGAAGTCGATTTTAGGTTTGAAATTGTTAAATAATGCACAAAAAATTATAATTTTATAGTAAATACCATTTCGGGAAGCCAACTGTCTGGTTACCGGTAAAAAAATCTAATAAAAAAGGGCCGTATTAAATTAATATTTAATTTAAAGAACTTGTTTTAATTCCGAAAAGGTTGCAGAATCAATTATCGTTGATGTTAGGATAAAAATTGTAGAAAATTTATCTCAATAAAACATTTTTATTTTATACTAGCGAGCTCCCGGCATGCATGAACGAAATTGTTTCTCCCTGCGTGTCCTTTCCCATTCGTCCCGTACGTTTCCTTCCTCTCCCGCGTCCCCTCCCCCTCACATGTTCCCACTCCGCCTTCTTCGCCTGTCCTCTCCCCCCTCCCGCCAACCCTCCTCCCGCGAACCCCTCCCCTCCCGCGCTTTCAATATATTCAGTCCCGGTACATTCAGATTTTCAAACAGCTCGCGTGCCACCTTTCGCAATTTTTTTACAAATTGTCTATTATAAACATTCATTTTTGTTTATTACAAGAACAATCGATCAAATTTGGTACCTAACCTTTTTAAAATAAACATAAATTTGATAAGCTTCAAAATATTCGATTTCGGTTAGTACCAAAGGTGAGAATAAATTAATTAATTTAAACATTTTCGAAAATTGAATCTTAATTTAACAATCGATGGTTCGCAAAATGCCATTCTCAAATCGTGACAGTTTTTTAAGATTTTTCGCAATGATTAAAAAAACTTTTCAGATGTATCGTCATGTGGTGGTAATATTCCAGAAACCTTCGCGAGGACGGAAAGAGGTTATTTTGATACTACAACTCATCCACATAAATTCCCCAAAGTTTCATCGCTATCGGTTGAACTGTTAGCAACGCAAAATTTCATGATGCCAGAACTTACTATTATACAATAACAATCGCGGGCAGGCGCACGTTAAATCCTCAAAATTTCATCGCAATCGGATGAATGGTTTAGCAAAGCATAGCATACGTACATACATAGACAGAAACAAACATATTTTCATTTTTATATATATAGATAGTACGGAATTGTGCAGAAAATTTGCAAATCTATGCTTTAAAAAACTTAAGCCGTGTTTTTGACCAGATAACGATGTTGACAAATAAATCTCATTCTTTTATCATATGTTTTTAATTTAATATAATTGTTTATGTGACAGCTTATAGCGTTAATAAATAAAAGATAAAAATTATAAATAAATTTCAAACTTATTGCAGTTTTTCCGCTCTTCCCCCGTCAGCGATCGTAAATTTCCCTCGTATGTAAATACATAAATATATGGGATGCGTGGCCGAATTGCCTGCGACATTCTTCTTTGTGAAAAAATGGCTCAAGTCTCCGGCCTTTTTACGAATAATAACATAAAGTAGAGGGGACGAAAGATCGTTTCCGCGGGGGAGGATTCCCCCTTTCTCCATACGTCTCGCTAGCCCTTCGAGTCTCCGTGCGTTATTGCTTTGAATTCTGATAAATGGGTAGTGGTGGCACATGTGTGTGGAAGGATTTAATGTTTATTGAAGGCTTTAAGATGAAGCCACGCGTAATAATGCAAAATCATACAAAATCATGTATTTTTGTTTTGAAAATTTGATCGCTTAGAAGTATTATAGATGCTTCAATTAAATACTGCATATAGAACATATCTTGGCCCGTAAAAGAATTGGTAATTTTTTTTATAAGTCCTTTAATAAGCCTAGAAAAAAATAAAGTATTAGGTCTATAAAAAAAACTTTCAAGTGCAAACTCTTCTACTTATAAACACCTTTTCGGATATGGTTTTACTGTTTATCGTAGAAAATTTAGTTTTTTTCTGATAATCGCAAAAAAATGAAATTTACGTTCGATATTCGCAAAATAAAATAAAATATGCATTTTCACGTTGTTTTATCACAATACGGCCGGCAGTCGACGATTTGGATTTTCAAGTGAACCTTATGTCGACCACCCAAGGACTACTAGCTTGCCACACCCATTTCCTTTCAGTACTGCCCCGGCCGGAGGGGGGAATAGACGTGTGTCTCCACGTCGCTTGGTTCCGTGAAATCAATTTTAAATTACCGTAAACAATAAACAATGTGTAAAAAAGGAGTTTATGTTTTTTACAGGCCTTTACGAGATCAACCGGTAAAAATAAATTCTCAAATACCTTTTCCAACCTTCCCAAAAGCTTTTTCTCAAGTATTTTTAAACTCCTCCCACAAAGGGGCATGAATTCCGATTTCGATTTTTTCTTGGACTATTGGATCACCTTAACTTGAAAAGTTTCTGTCAAAACACATTTTGATTTTTATATATATATAATATATAGATAGCTTTTGTATACTAATTCCTCTTCTCTGATTTCTTTAAGTCGGGTCTTAATTTGGGTTTTGAAATAATTTATAGTATTCATTTTCTTTATCGTTGTTGAAAGTGAATCATAAAGCTTGGTGGAGAGATATTTGTAGTTTTTTTTTAATCCAAAGGCAGTTTTAAATTTGGATCCTAAAATTAATAATGTTAATCTGGTTAACTCTTTTCTTTTGAGAGTGTGTTTTCCACGTTTTTTAAATTTAAATTTTCAATATGTTTGAATGAAATATTATATATTTATTTTATTGATTATATAGTTATTTTGATTGATTGTAGTTATTGCATAGTTATTTTGATTGATTGTTTTTTTTTATTTTTCTTCACTTTCTTCAATGTTCTGTCATGGAACCGATTCAAAGTTTTGCATTACACTCTACTACGCTACTGTACACATTATTTCCCCAATAGCCAGATTTTCCGGGAAATTTATCCCGCCCGTCAACTGGTTTCATCCCACTTTTACAGTTCTCCTGTTTGGCCGATAAATCACTCCGACAGCCCATTGTGGATGATACGGATTCACATCAGAATACAAGGCATATGAGATGGGCTGGTCGATGTGAAATGGTTATGATCTAAAAATTGTTCTTCAGGACTGTAACCTCGCGTCCAAAAAATTATGTTTCTTATTTTTTTTATTTAATAAATTAAAGTCAAAATTTTCCCTGAAATCATACAATTTGTAAATACTTCTATTTGAACGTCTACCTAGAAAAGTCACTACCTCAATGAAAATTATTTTTTCAAACTTTCTTCAGGCGGATAGTGGCCATAATATTGAAAAAAAAGTGAATAAGAAAGTCAAAATAAACATGAAAATTTCATATTTGAAAAAATAATCTTTACTGAACCATTAAAACGGTCGCCATCTTGAAACTGAAGCGGAACGTACAAACCAATTGACAGACGAAATTCGCGGTGATAATAAATTTTTTTTAAATATGCTCTACCCACACCCACAAACCAAATCGAAAATTTGGTTACCGCCGCCCCGGGAACCATTTATTGGACCAACACCAATACTATCGCCATAGTTCACCCCAAGGTTTGCTACGTTTGGCGAAGGGGCGTCCGGGTCAATGGGGTGAGGTTCGATTAGGTCTTGGTGGCGAATGCGTTTGCCCACCTACTGCATGAAGGGCAGGATCGAAAGAGACTGATTGAGATAGACCTAACCTACAACTCTCCAACCGGATTCTCTCGCCTCCATCGCTGTTCACCGCAGTGGGAGGGATGGATGCAGACATTCGTCACTACGAACACATTTCTAGATTCCTACCCATTCCTCATATCCTTTTCCTTCCCAAAACTTCCTCTCCTTTCTTTTCCCTTAATAGACCCCCATGTAGCAAGATGACGTAGGCTGTGGCCAATTTTTTTTGGGGTCTCCTGTGTGAAGGCCCCGAGAAAAAAAAATTGGTACCCATTCAGCGAGATCGTTGATGTGCTACAAAAACAGCGTCGGTTACGGTACAGATCCTTGTGGCACTCCGCATTGATTTGGTATGGAGAGTAAGAAGAGCCGTCAACTACGGTTTGAATTGCTCTTCCCTTGAGAAAGTCAACAATTCGATAATACGTTACGAAATAATAACAATAATATTTATAAGTGGTACATCATTGCCCATGTGTTCAATAAAACTCATTTGGGGAAAGACGTAATTACACAATTTAAAGGAAATAATGTTTACATAAGAACAGGAATTTAAAGAGATGGGAGTTCAATGAAGAGGGTACACAGATTTTAAAACATATTAAACAGACTTGACACAATAAATTGAAAAATATACACTAAGAAAGATAAGCAAATGTTAGAGAAAGAGTTCCAAAGTAAGTTTGTGCCGCTGGTTAATGAAGCTGCTGAGAAAGAGCTTTTGCCAATGTTTGTTTTTTGTTCGAAGTTTTAGGTTTACCAGGTAAAACTTGTATTGAGTATACGCATTAAAGGTGTTAATTCCAAAATTGGTCGTGTTATATAACTGCGTTTGAATTATTTTGCAAATTTTCTATATTTATTTCGATTTCAAATTACCTACCTATCTATATTCCTCTTTTTAACACAACACAATCAGTTGATTCCCAACTGCTCCCAAGTCCCAACTATTCATTACCTAGGGGACCATAGCGTCTCCAAATGGGGTAGGTGTGTTGCGAGGCTGTAGGGACTGAGGAAGGGAAAGAGGTGGGATGATGAAGGTAGGGAAGTATCTGGTTATTCATCAAACACAGCTGATGCAATTCATGAACAATGTTTCACGTAGGCACCTGTTTTAAAAATTGACATAAATCACACCCCATTTCAATTTTAATTTCACACATCTCACATTCCTCAATTTCCACGATTCAACCAGTAGAACGACAGTAATTCGATTAAATGAAAACAATTCTCTTTGGTATAAAACCTTTAAAGAAAATTATAATTCGATCCAATCAAGCCAGACCCATCAGAACGAAGATTGAAAAAAGAATTAGAAATATTAAATTCTGTATAAAAACGACTCTCTTTTTATAACTTTCGAAGTTTATTCCCATCAATTTAATACCTCTATCAGTGAAGAAGAAGACAACACTAAAAATAAAGAGAACAAGATACAGAAAAACAGAAAAAGATAACGGTCACAAGTGGAACTCAAACCCAGAACCGAAATGGGCGCCTTTACCAATTCGGCCATTACCTCCTTCCATCAAATCACCATATGGCCAATCTCATATTTAAAAAGTTAGAAATAACAATATTCATCACAATTTCGAAAAGTGATGTAATAATAAAAACTTGGTTAAGTAGGTTACAATGTGCTAGGTTAGGTCTGAAGATGGCTCTGACGAGCTGAAACCGGTTACGGTCAATAAAAGGTAAAGTGGAAAAAAGTTTTATATTTGTTTTTATTATAATAAATTATAATGGAATTCCACCATGAATTGTCAGTTTCAAAAATAGAAATAGTTTCAATTGGATTATGTCTCAACGTTGTGAAGTTGATGCCTACATTAGATATTATAAAATGTAAACATTACATTGCTAAAGAAAACATATATAATAGAATCACCACGTATGTATATATGTATACAAAAATAAATCACCATGTTCATCTATTCCCTCAACCTTCAACACCGTAGAAAGTAGGTACCTACCTAATTAAAACGTCTCATTTCCCCCACACCTCAATTCAAATTATTATTATACAATTTAAAGAGGTCGCCTCCTCTCGACAGCTGTCTCTTTCTTCCCCATTTCTCTCTCATTTCCCTCTCCGGTGTTTGCTGGTACAGTACCCCCCCTCCAGCGTTTGCCGGTTGCGTGGTGGCAGTACAGTACCCCTCCCCCCCGTGTGTGTTTATTGGGCGGTGGGTGGGTGATGTGTTGGGGGAGGGGGTGGGGAGAGGGTGGTAGAGTAAAGTAGGCACTTACTGATACTTTGAATGCTGGCGGACGGTTGTGAAAAGAATGTCCACATGGAATAATGATGGATTTAAACAGTGTCATAAGTTTTTATAAATATTTTGTTGGCCTGTGATGACAAGACTATTAATGTTTAATCCCTCAGGCCTTGAGCATATTTTGTCAGAAGTTCAAAATATTTCCGCCATGCAATAAAATCCAAATAAATAGAATATTTCCGAAGGAATCCGAAAACCAAAAATTGTTTTTGAAAGGTGATGAAATATGCTTTCAAACTTTATAATTCGAAATAAATAAATGAACATGTAGAAATTTTAAATGTAAACATAAAAAAATGGCTAACCTTACGTTTTTTCCAACTAAAATTACTGGTAAGGAAATACACACAGGCAGACATTTTATTAGACAAATGTATTATAAAGGTTATCATCACCTTACTTTTTTATTGCATCATGAGAAAATAATTATTAAAAATTTCTCAAAGTAAATTTTTTTTTAAACAAATTGCTGTCAGGAACATTGGTTTCCAAAAGTTACGTTACACGAATTTCATGATTTTTTGACCCCCCCCCCCGTCGCTGTCACACATTGTCACATTTGTGAGACCCCCTCCCCCCTAGTGCGACGTCACATATTTTGCAATTTTACATTTAATTTCGTTTACATTTAAGTTTTGCGTTTTAATAATTTAGATTTTTACATGTGACGTCACAGAGCTGATGACCCCCCCACACCCTTGTCACACAATGTCACAATTCTCTACACCCCCCCTCCCCCCTTAAGGTGTGACGTAATTTATGAATGGCCCCAAAGGTTTGCATTTAAGGCGTGGTGTTTTTTTTCAAATACTTCGTTTTAACCACAGTATTTCAAAATAACAATATGAATGTTTATTTCTCGAATTGACTAAATTTTCACAATTTTTTTTTTTTTAGAAAATAGCCGAACCAAAAATGATCTTATTTTAGTGTTTTCGAATTGCCGTTATTGATATTATAAGCGAACCTCATATCTAGCTGCGAAGCCTTAGGAATTTGAGAAGGGTAAATTTGGTATAAATAAATCCGTTCTTGCCCTTTTTTTATATCCACACTTTATTAGAGCCTCAGTGCGCTACCAATATTCAGGAATTCAAATTTGGTCACCAACCACGTCTAAAGCCATTTCAAGTAACGTTTCCGTTCTGAACGGCTGTCTTTCACCAGAGCTATATTGAGAGTGTCTACCACCATTGAAATGTAAAAAAAAATATACATTTTTCTTAACAATTTTTTTATTAGAGCACCTTTTTTTCTCAATCCACCTGCAGGTTTATTGAGCTGTATTATATGGCGGGAGGGGAGGTGGGGGGCAGCGTCGATTACGCCCCGCCAGCCAATCACAGCGCGCCGTTTAGCGGAGAATGGCGGCCAGCAGGCCGGGCGGACCGACTCTTATTATAATGAATTATTCTTCCTAAGGTATTGTGAATTTACAACTAATATTGGAGAAAGGTGACATTTTGACAAATTACCTACTTATTAGTACCTACTCATATCGGTAATGACGCTTTTGCGCGAATTTTATAAGTTTTCGTTTCACAGGTAATCTAGCAATTGTAACAAGACTGAGAGAACATTTTCATGTCTTGGGTCACCTACCTATTTGCAAGATCAAACCTAACCAAACCTAAAAGATGTATAAATTTATGATCTTTTCCACGTCCTTCTTATAATGACGCTTTTGGTCGATTTTTGTTCGTTTTCGATTTTCCTTGTAGATAATCCAGCAATACTTGGCAGGAGCCATTTTCAAGTTATTGATCATAATCAAAGTCAAATCTAAAATATCTATAAATTTGTAATCTTCCCACGTCATCTAGTTTGCCCAATAATTGAATTTGGGAGCCAGCTCTGGGCAGGAGTCCCAATGTACTTGACTAAACTAATTGATTCCACTTAAAGGAGGGCTCTGTCCATCTGATTGACAATTCGTTGTTGAGGTGATCCACTTGTCCTGGAGAAATTCAAAATCGGAATCCACGCCTCTTTTTGAGAAGGACTTAAAATACTTGAGAATAAGTTTTTTGAAAGGTTGGAAAAGGTATTTGAGAGTTTTTTCCGTAAGTTGATTTCGTAAAGGTTTGTAAAAAACAGTAACTCATTTTTAACGCATTTTTTATTATAATAACAAGGAAATTTAAAATCGATTGCACGGAACCGAGCGACGTGGAGTCTAGAGACGTCCACACACCCCGGTGTCGGGGCGGTACAGGTAGTTTTTAAGCGGACGGTGTAAGGTTTAATTCTCAAATCCAAGATCATTGAACGCCCCCATTTTGATTCACGCCGAAAACAACAGCGCGAAATTGCATTGTTTTGTTTTATTTTCTGAAATTCAGGCACAAATATTAAAATGTTTTCCGATTATTTTGTAAAGTAATTAATTTGACACATTATATAATGAATCTTAATCTGAAAATGGATTCATAATTAGGAGATTTTGGCACTTGAAAATATTTTTTATAGGCCTGATACTTTATTTTTTTCCAGGTTTACAAAAGACTTATCGAAAATTACTCGATTATTTTCAAAGCCAAGATGTGTTCTACTAACAGTATTTAATTGAAGCGTCTGTAATATTTCTAAGCTATCAAATTTTCAAACCAAAAACACATTTGGGAGGCGGGAATGGGTACCACCGCCCCGGGAACCTTCATTGGATTACCAACACCTCTGCCGTAGATCATCCCAAGTGGTTTGCTACGTTTGGTGATTTAGCAGGGGTGTCCGGGTTCATGGGATGTGGTTTGTCTTGGAGGCGGATGACCAGGACACACTAAGCCTCAGATTCCTACCCACCCTTTAAACCCTTCCTTCCCAGAATTCTCCCCTCCTTCGTTTCCTTAAAAATAAACCCTCCACACAGCATCCCCAAAGATGACATAGGCCCTGAGGGAAATTATTTTCCTCGGGGCCTCCTGTGTGGAGCTCATGTAAAAAATAAATAAATATTGTTTTGTATGATTTTGCAGTATTTCGCGTAGCTTCAACGAGAACAAAAAAAAGCAAAACCATCACCGAATTTACGTTTGACGTTTTTGAATTTTTGGAATTCACTCACACTTCAATATTATCCTTTTAATTTATTCCATACTTTCAAAATTATCGTAACGGCTAGCAGTATTGTAAGGGTCTACGAAGACGTGTGAGCATGTGAGAGAGATGCAAGAGAATGATGGCTTTTTTCCTTTGGAGGAAACAGACCTACGAATATTGCATATCTCATCTTTTGAAAGAGCTGCAGCATAATTGTGATAATGAGGTATATTTATTGCATTTTTTGTGCCTTCACGCTACCGTTTATCGTGAAACGTAACGGTAATAAGGGGCCAAGGGGAGTAGAGAAGCGTGACATTATGTGACAAGGGATATGGGGGGGGGGGGGGGGGAATTTTTAGATGTAAAATTGCAAAATATGTGACGTCACACTAGGGGGGGAGGGGTCCCTCAAATGTGACGATGTGTGACAGGGACGGGGAGGGGGTCAAAAAATCATGAAATTCGTGTGACATAATTTATGAATGGCCCCTAATGAAAACGCTCATTGACCTAATATCAATTCGTTGAATTGAAGAGAAAATATTTTTAATTAGGAATTTAAAAAAATATAATGGTGAAGAAGATATTAGCAGAATCCAAAGGACTTGCAAATTATATTAGAGGGAATGGGGGAAGCACAATGGGGAAACTGGGGAATTTTGAAAATACATACATAAAGGTGTTGCACGACATGTGAAAAATCCACATCGGTGGAAATTATTTCCAACGTTGATGATTTGTTCCCTTATTGATTGGGTAAAAACATCTTCAGGGAAGTATGATTGATTCAGGGATCTTCTACTGACACTTGATTGAAAAATTATGATCATTATATGTGCATACATCTAATACCAAACCACTGTTGAATGTTTTCTACGACAAAAACCTTAGATTCGTGTATCATATTGCATGTATCTCATTACCCAATAAACAGAGTTTAACTAAAAGCACACACCGTAACCCAAGTGTTCTTCCGCCCTTAATCTAAACCATTTTATATAAAAGCCCTGTAATGCCGCGATGTTTTTATAGCGGCTCCGCTGGGAATAAAGCAATATACCACGTACCCACCACTTTGGCCTGTTAATCGGCGCCCAACCCCACCCACCCCCTTTTCCTAACCATGTACCCATTACCCACCACCTCCCGCTATATCTCCCCTTCCTCCCACTGGCACTTATATCCCTCCATTCCCCGTATTTTGCCTCCTACTTCTGATCTTATTACCACCTCTTCGCTTCATTGTATTACTTCCCCCCAGTGCTGGTTTAGTAATGTAACGAGCCGGAACGGCGTTCCGGAATATCTTTGATTAATTTGTCATCTCTTGAGAAAACCGTAAACATAACAGATATTTTAGTAAATTATTTTAAACTTGAACTGCTTTCGAACTTAGAAAGGTGCTGACATTTAACTAAAATTTCTCTCCTTCTGAAGCCCCCACCTATCGGAGGTTAGTTCCCCGCATCACGATTTTTTATCGACAATATAATTTTATGTTGTTTTCGAAGATAATCTCTATTCGTATGGGGAGTTGGAAAAGTAATATTCACTGTCAGTTACTATCGCTAAAGAATTTCATTGTATCACATTCTAGGTACAAATAACACATATTCATGACGATTAAATTAATTGTACCTAATATTTTTATATTACTTGCGTGGTAACTTTCCCTTATCCCTCTCCTAGCCTTACCCGTCCCAACCCAAATACTTATTTCGTAGTCTATTTAAGAATACATAGTTATAATCACATTTATTTTATTGTTGTGTATTACAGGTTTATAATTTGTTGACTTTTCACATTAATAATCGGTCTATTTTTTATCGTCCTATTATGTATATTGTATAACTAAGACTGTTAATATTTCTTAAATAAATAGAAAAAAAATGCAAACAATGATCCGAAAATTACAAAAACTCACCTGGTTCTCTTTTTTAATATGCTATAGGCATGTAATAAATCGCAGCGTTTCGTTAAATGCTACTCAGATATTGAAAGACTTTTGTGTTCAATTTTAACAGGTAAGCCGTGTTCTATTAAATATTTTTACAACAGTCACTTACACTTATAAATTATAAACTTTTTTTTAATATTAGTGCGCTCTCTCTATTGTTTTTTACGCACCTATCTAACTATCAAACCATCTTCAGCAATCTTCTTCATCTTTTTGAACGCTTACAACGGAGCCTTAATTAAGCAAAATATTCAGCTGCAGCCAGAAATAACTCGTATCAAACAAACAAGTCACAACCCATTCCTATTTTAATCTCTAGTATAATTTAACAATTCATTACTTTTCGATGAGTAACTTCTAAATAAATTAAGTACCTAATCTGTACAGGATATTTTGAAAATGTGCTCACCTTTCCACGTTTAAATTCCT
Organism: Glyphotaelius pellucidus; assembly: GCA_936435175.1. NCBI lineage: Eukaryota > Metazoa > Arthropoda > Insecta > Trichoptera > Limnephilidae > Glyphotaelius > Glyphotaelius pellucidus. The sequence continues at coordinate 22,967,405 of OW386558.1, read as the reverse complement.
TCCACAGTGAAACTGCACCTGGACGTGCAAGTCACATTTTGGGAGGTGAGTACGGGTGCCGCTACCCCGAGAACCATTTATTGGATAAACAACACTTCTGCCACAGGTCTCCACAAGTGGTTCGCTACGTTTGGTGACTTAGCAGGGGTGCCCGGGTTCATGGGGTGTTGTTTGGTGGCAGATGTCTACCCACCAACTGCGCGGCAGATCAGATTGGGAGAAACTGGTCGAGGAAGACTTTTTGACCTCTCCAACAGGACTCTCTCGAAACATCGCCTTGCACAGAAATATCGCCTTGCACTTGAAGGAGAGATAGATTCATATATCCGTCCCTTCTGGACGCACTGGATTCCTACCCATCCCTCATACCGTATTCCTTCCCATACCTTTTTCTCTCTTTTTTCCTAAAAATATCCTCCACACAGTATCCCCAAAGATGACAAGACCCTGAAGGGAATTATTTTACTCAGGGCCTCCTGTGTGGAGCTAATGCAAAAAAAAACATTGGTGTCGAAGTCAACAACTGCAGCGTTCCCATCTGCTGACTCTGTCTTCGATCCAAATGGAAATAAATTAAATGAAAAATAAAACCTGAATAAAAAGTTTTACGAAACGCTAGTTCCGACACCTTGTATTTTTCAAAATAAGCACTGTTTTTTCCGTGCTTCCTCTTTTTACCCAATCTTCTTATAATTCCCTCCTCTCCATCTCCCCTTGCCACTGTCTCCCTTACGATCTTATTAACCCCCCTTCCTCATCGTATTACCAACTCCATTTACTCGCTTTACCCCACCTCCTACTAACACCCACTTCCCCTGAATGAATTGCCTACACTTTTACTGCCCAAATTCCCATTTTTATTAGCAGGGGCAAATCAAGGCTCTCTAAATTCTTTAGAATTAAGTTATTTTATTGACTGAGTGTAGCGAAGTCCTAATTTTACTCGACCACTTTGCATTTCATCTTTAGGTTAATTTGGTGTTTCTTTCCGTTTCTGCTTCAAAATGGTAGCCGTGTTGGATACTAACTTTTGTTCCGCGAGAGTTCGCTTGAGCGTGGTTCGTGCTACAGCTGACAGATCGGAATAAACAATATTGTTGTTTGTAGGTACGAGTATCTACTGGCCTGAAGAAAGTTGTGACGTTTCTTTGGACAAATTGTTAAATCAATATTTATTGTTATTTCTAAAATTTTAAATATGAGATTGACAAATATGACGGTTTGACAGAAGGTGGCAATAGCGAAATTGGTTAACGCACGTCTCGGTTAGATGAGAGGTCTGGGTTTGAGTCTCAGTTGCGTCCATTATCTTTTTCTATTTTTCTGTGTCTTATGTATCTCCCTCTTCAGTGAAATTTATCAATTTCCAATTATATATGAATTTCTAGAAAAGCATATAAAATATAAGAAAGTTCTTTATTCTGTGTTTACGAGTTATTGCGGAGTATATCTTCTATACTAATATTATAAATGCGAAACTGCTCGAGTTTGTTTGTTACGCTTTCACGCGTAAAGCAATAAAACGATTTTAAAAATTCTTTCAACAATAGAAAGCTAAATTATATGCGAGTACTATAGGCTGTATTTAATGGTAAGCTCTGGCGTTATGAAATTGTAAATATTAATGTATTATATTTATCTTACGTTTTCTGTCCCTAAGAAAAGCGAGTTATTGCTAACGTCAGAAAACAAATCGTTGCCGTGGAACCAATGTTGATATATTTTTATTTCAGGCGTCGTAGTTAATATCTATCTATCCATATAAATAAAAATGAATCTCCGAAATGTTAGTACGCGCATAGCTTCCGAACGACTGCACCAAATTGGATAATATTTTTTTTTAATACTGGTGAGCTCTGGCATTATGAAATTTAAGTGGCACGCGAGCTGTTTGAAAACTGAATGTACGAAATGCGGGAAGGGGGAGGGAGTAGGAAGGGGAGATAATTTATAAGTGCAAGTGCTACAGTAATTTCCCCCTAAACCAAGCCGCGGGCAAAAAAACTAGTATTGTATAAATAATATGTACATCTATGTTTCTTCAGCGTTCGAATTTATATTATGCCGCAGAAATTAAAATTTATATTATGCCGCAGAATTCAAAATTTATATTATGCCGCAGAATTCAAAATTTATAATATGCCGCAGAATTCAAAATCGAAACTTCACAAATAATTTTCCTTTTCTAGTCTAGCCCTGTGACAACGATCTTACGAGAACCTATCTACATAATATACACTTATTTCCACATGTACCAAAACGTGCACTTATATAGCATACCTGATTTTCTTCTTATTACCACCCTCCCTCCTCTTCTTTGCTCCTGCCACAACATCCCTCTCACCCCCTCAATTCTCCCACTTTCCCGATTCCTCACCATTTCCTTCCAGTTCGCCCAACTCCCCTTTCCCATCTTCTCTCTGGGGGGTAATGCCGAGCCAAAAGTTTCTAAGTGGGAGGTTTAGCCAACTAATTCCCGCCTCATCTGAAATAATGGGAAATGGTTTATATACCCTTAGCTTGCTACTACATAGTTACTACCCTTAACATTTTGTAGCTAAAGGTTGGTACACCGTTTTGTGGGTACTACCTTTTTTAGTGGTGTTGAAAAATTTTACCAATAAAGGAAAATCTGTCCGAAACAAAACTATTTTTTGCGATGCTTAAAATTTTCACAGATTTTTTTACAGTGAATGACACTCGAGATTTGTTCAAAAATGTATAAATCAATTAACATGGCAGACTAAAGACAGAATAAATTTGTTGCTTATATATATTCTATAGGCTCCAAATTGAAGAGTAAGTTCTCTTCATTGACGTAGAAGTACTTTAAAAAAACAATTATTTTATAAGCCAACCATATTATGTTTAAATATGGCAATATTATCAAAATATCTGCCAGTTCAAATATTATTATTTTACTAACTAACTAGCTTGCCGTTTCCTAGCAGGGATAGGCAAAGAGGACAGACCGCCAAACGACTTAGTGTTGGCATATTCACAATTATTTACGTCGTCCCACACATACTCTTCTGTTGTTCTGACTCTTGACATGGACCGACGCAAATCTGATTCATCTGAACGTGCCATGTCTTTGTCGGTCGTCCCCGAATTCTTCTACCATTCACATTTGATTTATATATTCTCCTTACACTCCTATCTTTGTTCATTCGCTCTACCCAAACCATCTTTCTTAATCTTACTCATTACGCTTATATCAGCGGATCTCCACATTTCTCACACCATAATACACGGTTTTAACACTCAATGATATGTTTTCTACAGCGTTAAGTCTACTTTCATCCTTCCTCTGTCAGTTTAATGCCTCACAGTCACACATCAGGGTAGGTACCTACCAGCAATCCATTGTGGACTACTAGCTTCGCTTCTTTGGACACTATTTTGTTAGCGCAAACCGCGTATAGTCCTCCATTAATGGAGTTACCTGCATTATTTATCCTTATTACAATATCTCTATCAGCCTTCCTTACCTTTATATATAAAAATGATTTTTTCTTTGTTTGTCCTGTATGCGTTTCTATACCATTCATCCGATTGCGATGACACTCTGGTGATTTGTTGTACGTAAAACCTCGAAAGATTCTCTACAAAATTAGTTTCCTATACCATTCATCCGATTGCGACAAAACTTTGGTGATTTGTTGTACGTAAAACTTCGAAGGCTTCTCTATGAAATTATTTCCTGCACCATTTATCCAATTGCGACAAAAATTTGGTGATTTATTGTGCGTAAAACCTCGAAGGCTTCTGTATGAAATTATTTCCTACATCATTCATCCGACTGCGATAAACCCTTGGGTGATTTGTTGTGCGTAAAACCTCAAAGGCGTCTATATGAAATTATTTCCTAAACCATTCATCCGATTGTGATAAAACTTTGGTAATTTATTGTGCGTAAGACCTCGAAGGCTTCCGTATGAAATTATTTCTTAAACCATTCATCCGATAGTGATAAAACTTTGGTGATTTATTGTGCGTAAAATTTTGAAGGCTTCTCTATGAAATTATTTCCTATACCATTCATCCGATTGCGACAAAAATTTGGTGATTTGTTGTGCGTAAAACCTCCAAGGTTTCTGTAAGAAATTATTTCCTACATCATTCATCCGATTGCGAAAAACCTTCGGTGATTTGTTGAGCGTAAAACAGCGAAGGCCTCTTTGTAAAATTATTTCCTAAACCAATCGTTCGATTGCGATAAAACTTTGGTGATTTGTTGTGCGCGTGCCCGCGAAGGTTCTTTTATACAAAGGTGAGATAGAGTGATAGGTGATTAAAATACAAACACTTTCTTTGTTTGAGTGGCATTGCAACACACGCCTGGTATTCGCAAGTTATTTATAATTGAGTTTACAAGTTTGTCAACTGATCTAAAATAAATAGCAGGCTCACGTTTCAAAGCATCACCAGATATCACTAAGACTTTCTTCGTGGCAATACAAGTTGGATAGAATGTTCCCAGTTACACGAAGTTTCCTTGTTAACGAACATACCTTGATATTATATATTCACAAGGTTGAGTTTCTAAGCTATTAAGCGTTCTCGCTCTGTTTGTTAGCAATATTTCTGTAATCCCAGCGGTGGTACTGTTTGTCGTTACATTAAGTAATGTCATCACGCTCTTCTCTACATTTTCATTACAAATTGTTTTATTAGGTTTCCGGGAAATAGCTTAATCGCCCAACATGGTTAGGGTGAACAATCGTCACAGTTTAGTGAATCGATGGAATCCAATTTTAATTTTCATAAGACCTTCATCCAACCACAGATACATCTATAGGTACTAACATTATCAACTAATGAATATAGATAAAAACTTATTATGACTCAGAACAACTTGTATCATTGACAGTTTGATAGAACGATTATGGTTAGTTCCTACCGGGATGTCATTGTCTTGTCATTTACCCAGTTCCAATTTCTGCCCAACCATATCACGTAAGTGGTAAAAGATTTGAAATTTGAAACAATGGCAAGAAAAGTAGTGCAAATTCGAGTGCATTTGTTTTGAAAACAAAAGAAGATTTGGGAGCAAGTTGTTGGGGTTTTTCGTATACACATCCACATTTTTGTAAAAAGAAGAAGCACTTAATATCGTTTTGTAGTCTTTCGTTTTGTTGTGGCGATAATTGCCTCGAGGTATCACGATGGAACCATATAACTGTTGTTGTTTCGTGTACTCCTTCGATATAGTGGTTAGTGATTGATCATTCCTTTTTCCTTGCAATCCTTGTTTTTTCCTACCCCTACTGTCACCCAATTTCAGCAGATACAATTTTGTTCCTTTTTCGATTTTATTATTTATATTATTTAAAAACATCTTTTCCTTATTAATTTTTTTTTATTTATTAACAAAAATAACACTATAATATACACTTTTTTTGTATTTTCCGCCCCACTAGGCTGAGCCTATTTCGAGCTATAGTTTTGGATATTCAGCTCTAGTTTTGGATGCAACAGATAGATTGCAATCTTTAGAACACAGGCATCTGGTGGGAAAGCAGTCCTTGTTCTACTGGTTGCAATGGAAAATGCTCCGAAAAACCAGCGTCTTTGATCCTTTCGGCGCCGGAGTGCACAGTCAGAAAACATGCCAAACGCGCGCCGAACATTTGAGCACGGTTGACACATGTTTTTCACAAGAGAACGGAGCGTTTCTTCAATAACATATTAACTTCTTCCTCTCCTCAAAATGCCCCTCTATAGGTTACAGCATCTCCAAATCCGACATAGACCCTGAGAAAAGTGATTTCCTCTAAAATAAATTAAACTGCGTGTAGTTAATGTAAAGAAAACATATAATAACAAGAGGGTGAAGGATGATTTTAAAAATATTTAAATAGTGTGTGTTACATAAATTTTACATTGAAAAAAAAAATTCTATTATGTTAGGTCAGGTTTTATTGACGTGTAATTTAGGTAGGTGTAATTTTCTCCGCGTGCAATTTCATCCATGTGTAATGCCGTTCGTAATTCTAACAGGTATTGAATTCAAATTTATATCTTTCCTTTTCCACACTACCACCACGCCTTGTAAAAACCAGTTTCTCACTTATATTTTATTTCATTTGTACGAATAGATTTCCCGTTTTTCCATTCACAAAACATAGTCTGCCTATTTTGGGAGGCTGTTTCCAAGATGGCGTCACTTCCGCCTCTACCCCCTGTACCATTAAAGTGGGGGAGGCTGGGGTTGGCAGAAGGCTGAGGGTGTGGGAGATGGGAGTAGGGGTGTGTTCTGTGTCTCACTTCCGCCGCCTGGTAATACCGGCGTCATTGTTTCCGGGAAATCGCTGCCGATACCAATTTACAAATATTTACTTCAATCTAACTACTGTTCTCCTAATTTTAATTCAAGTATTCATTTTCATAATGATGCGGTAATAAAATCGTCGAAGAAATTTAGAATTTCTTCTTTATTGAACCAATTTGATCTCTTTCGCAAGTGTTCTTCAACATTTCTTCAGTATAATCATTTTTCTTCGGTTTACTGGCCTTCCCGTCCTGCTGGAGTCTTCTGAATTCAATTCAAGACATTTTTAAAACATTACAAAAATCCATATGATTAGTTTTTAAAGATAAGATTCATCTGTGTAAGTAAGGAAAATCAGTATACAAAAGCGTGTTTTATATAAGCAGCACTAAACTTGCCGTTTAAATTCTGTGTCATTGATGTTAAATAGTATAGCAATATCCGTGATTCTATCTAAGTGATTCTATTTAGCAACATAGACGTCACAATACCCTAAAATATGTTCAAAATCTCAACGACGTACGTAAAAAAGCCGTGTATACAAATTGCGACTCGCGACCCGTGTATTGGACGGAACCACTGTCGAATTTGCCATATCATAGAAAAGAAGAAGAAGAAAAATAATGTGGGAATCTTAACGACGTAAGTGAAGAAAGCGTGTAAACAAATATACGCCCGCGGCATGGCGTATTGGACGGACGTACGATCGAATTCGCCCTAGCAGGCCTGGAGATACGACCTTTCCGCCGGGTTCATTTTAATTAATTCTGAAGAACGTGTTACTAATATTTAAGATATTTCTAAACGAATCTAGAAAGTCTAGAAAAATAAAATCTGGTGCTCCTCGCTAAATTTATAGTTATAAACGGGAGATAAAATTTTTAAACCGTTCTGCGTAAATATATTAATGGTGAGGTATTATTTTTATTGATCTTAAATATAAATAACTTACATCCCCGGGTCGCAATTTAAAAAAAGTTATTATATTTACGAATTCGTAAGAATTTATTCAAATGTGAGCCTCGAGTAAACCCCTAATATTAGGGTATTACACCGCCTTAAATAAGTTTTCCAGCACACTGGGCTCGTTTCTTCCCTGGTCCGTTTCGAGGTATATTTTCCTAGGGCCAGATTTTTTGCGCCGTGGACGACGTGATACGCCGAGCGTGTCACGTCGGTGATTTGAAAGATCCGGAGTTTAAAAATATTTACATTATGGTCTCATCTTCCCGATGATCATCCATAATATCTTTAAGGAACATTACGACAATCTTCCTCTTGCTCTTTTTGCAGATAGTCTCCATTTTGTAAAACTGACGCCCGTATGCCGTATGCCGTATGTCGACTGAATACACTAGGAAAACTCTTTCACGCTGCGTAATATATTTCACGTTCCTGCCGACGTAATAAAGCGAATTAGGTTCCTGCTGCGCAAAAAACCTGTAATTATGAAAACATATCTAGGTTTGACTAAATTATTAAGAAGGTGGTAAATTATACTTACATTCACATTGAGCGCTTTTATAAACACTGTAACAATTCACGGTTACGGTACCGTGACGGCAAAAAGGCAATAAACGTAAGTTTCATCGCTATAATGCTGCAGTTCTTTCTTACACATTAAATAATGGTGAGAAAAAGGTTAGACACACAAAACACACTTTCTTCCAAAGTACTACTTTTTTCTTACACATTAAATAATGGTGAGAAAAAAGTTAGACACACAAAACACACTTTCTTCCAAAGTACTACTTTTTCCTTGCGTTTCATTTTCTTTATGTGTGAGAGAGATGTATGATAATGATTATATGTTTCCTTTTTGGGTGGGAGTAGGGGGGGGGGGGGGGGGGGGTGCAGACATATATGGATCGCTTGTCTAATTTTGGACTGTTGTTATTTAGCGTTTAAGAAAGAACTAGGATTTTTTTTTACTTTAACTCCACACAGGAGGCCCTGAGGAAAATAATTTCATCTGGGATGCTGTGTGGAGGGTCTTTTTGAGGAGAAGAAGGAATGAACATGGGTCTCTTCAAGACCCATGTTGTAGGAGGGAGGAAACACAGAGCTGTTGAACTCAAGAACGAGTCGAAAAAACGACCCGTTCTCATGTGACAAATGTCAACCGTGTACATATGTTGGGCGCACGTTTGGCGTGTCTCCCAACTATGAACTGGTGCCGAAGGGATCAATGACGCTAATTCCTCAGAGCATCTTCCATTGAAATACCGGTAGAACATGGATAGCATTCCCATCCGACGCCTGTGCTCTAAAGATTGCAATCCGTTCGTTAAGGTGGGAGAATCTATCAAATGGACCGCCCGTTTCTGCACAGAGTCGAGGGTATTATTCAAGTATTTTGGAGCTCCAGACCAGAGGTGGCTGCCAAATTCAACCGTGGGGCGCACTTGTGATCTGTACAGGATTAGCAGTTGTGTACTATTAAAGTATCTGCGGGCCCTGTACAGTACGCCCATTTTTGAGAGGCTAACTTTACTCTGGCTTCGGTGGAGCCTTGCTTCCGTTGAAAGAGACTAGATTTAACTTTTAAGAGGAGTTTTTATCATATGCTTAAGAAAAAAAGCAAAATCATCAGCGCGTTAACATTTGACTTTTTTTTATTTTTTGGAATTAACTCACCCTTCAATATTATTAATATTATCAAATTATCGTCACGGCTAGTAATATTGTAGTGGTCTATGGAGACGGTGCGGTGTGTGACAGAGATGCGAAATGCGGTCCCGGTGCGATGTGTGAGAGAGATTTGATTAAATTGGATCTTCAACAAAGGTCGTTTAAAAATTAGTCTACTCGCGAAAATTTAAATTAAAAGTTCTCTAATCCCATTTTTCTTACCGATAACAATTGAAACTATTGATTTAATCCTGACAAATATTTTTGTTTCCAATTTATCAAAAAAATGTACTGATCGAAATAAGGTTTGTCTAACTAAATAACTTATTCCGATACAGGATATTCCTAGTGAACTGTGTCGCAGTAAAACATAGGTTTTTTGGGAGCCTATTTGGGAGGCGGGTACAGGTACCGCCGCCCCGGGAAAGCATGGCGTTCCAATAATTATGTCATTTATCAATACCGATGCTTGAATAATCAATGAACCCACAAATATACATTTTTTATGTGATTTTTTTTTTTTACATGAGCTCCACACAGGAGGCCCTGAGGAAAATAATTTTCCTCAGGGCCTATGTCATCTTTGGGGATGCTGTGTGAAGGGTTTTTTTAAGGAAAGGAAGGAAAGAGAGGCGAGTTCTGGGAAGGAAAAGGATTTAAGGGATGGGTAGGAATCTGGGGTTCAGTGTGTCCTAGTCATCCACCTCCAAGACCTAGGACAAACCTTACCCCGTGAACCCGGGCACCCCTGCTTAGTCACCAAACGTAGCGAACCACTTGGGGTGACCTATGGCAGAGGTGTTGGTTATCCAATAAAGGTTCCCGGGGCGGCGGTACCCATTCCCGCCTCCCAAATTGAAATACCGCACATATACCTCTAATACCTCTGCCACAGGTCACCCTAAGTGGTTCGCTACGTTTGGTGATTTAGCAGGAATGCCCGGGTTCATGGGGTGAGGTTTGTCTAGGTCTTGGAAGGGATGACCAGGACACACTGAACCCCAGATTCCTACCCATCCCTTAAACCCTTTTCCTCTCCTCTCCTTTTCCTTAAAAAAACCCTCCACACAGAATCCCCGATGTCATGGGCCCTGAGGAAAATAATTTTCCTCAGGGCCTCCTGTGCGGAGCTCATGTAAAAAAAAATACGCTTACTTGTATGAACGTACCTAATAAATAAGTCGTCACTACTTGTTCGAGATACCACACGGCAGAACAGATATTTTAGCAAAGCTAACTTGAGAAGAGGAATAACGTAAAAAATAAGATTTTTAATTTTTTGATTACAAAATTTTCACATTAAAGCTATGTAATGTTAGAAAATCAAATTTTTTCTAGCGCTAGAAGTTCCTAATATAATACTTCCCTATTAGATTAAAAGATAGTTGCTTTTTATACAATTACAATTAATTTGAATGTCTACAACGGTCCAGTATGAAAGATCAGCCGATATGTCAACCATATAATATAGCTAACGACGTCATTATAATGTTTCGTTACCGTGTGTCAATCGCGCGGTGACATGTGTCATTTTACTTGTGATTACATCTTGACTGAATGTTAATGCGGGTGAATAAAAACTTCGAGTGTAATAATTAGCGCATCGATAACTTATAATTATTTAAAAAATGTTATTATTAAATATTAACACTTGCATTTTAACACGTCTTAAAACGTGAGTATTAAAATTTTCATAATTTTAATCATAATATCAAAAATTGATAACGAATAGAGTAACTCACCAAACGCAAGAGCCTTCCTTAACTTAGCATTTTTTTACATTAGTTCCTCACAGGAGGCCCTGAGGAAAATAATTCGTGGAAAAACAATTCACCCAGGGCCTATGTCATCTTGAGGGATGCTGTGTGGAGGATTTTTTGAGAAAAGGAAGATGAAGTTCTGGGAAGGAAAAAAGTATGAGGGGTGGGTAAAAATCTGGGGGTCAGTGTTTCCAGGAGTGACGGACGTATGAATCCATCCTAACACTGCGGCGCAAGGCGATGTTCCGAGAGAGCACGGATGGAGAAGTCAAAGGGACTACCTCAATCATTCTCTCCCGATCCGGCCTGCCACGAAACTAGTGGGAGGATGCATCCAAGACCAGACAAACCTCACCCCATGAACCCGGGAAGTCATGCTAAGTCACCAAACGTAGCGAACCCTTGGGTTAACCTACGGCAGAGGTGTTGGTTATCTAATAAATGGTCCCTGGGGCAGCGGTACTTATACCCACCTCCCAAATTGATATGTGAGAAAAAAATATTTTTATTTCCTTTTTAAAAAAAAATAAGAATATTTTAACGTGAAGATAACGCAAACACGTTTTTAAAGCACTCAAGGCCCCACCAGAATTATCAATAAGGCGCTTTCGCTGTCGCCAAATATTCAAATCCTCGTGGCCCAAGGGTTGTGGCGATAGGCAGCTTGTTTATTCTAAAAATAGACCATTGTCCTTTTATTAGTGTGTTTACGTCATCGAGTAAGGATGAGATCAGATAAGAGCATCGAAATGCAGTCTGCGCGACCAAAAAATCAGTTACTCCTCCGCAACGGAATGGGTTTCATGAATTATTCTTAGGTAGTCCTGTAGATCTTGAGGTGTTCTAAAAGTAAGCTTAAATTATGCCCAGTAATGAACGAAAGACGTTTTCATGCAAAAACGTAACGTATGAGGAGATTTTACCCAAATCCATATTTTAGTCTTCTTCTTTGTACGGTGGAAGACTGCTAGTGGAGTAAAATGGGATGCTGAAGTTATTTAGTCAGCATTGAGAGTCATTTAGCTCAGAAGAGATGTGTAATAATGGAAGTTGATGGATAGGTGATTCTTCCACGATATTTTACTTTTGAGTACGTCCAAATTCACGCAATTCAGAATCCTTTAGGCCATATGCTGTGACTGCACCGGATGCTCTCCGAAGTGAGGTCCACGTCTTCCAAAGAAAGGAGAACACTCGCAGTTTAATAGCTGGGTTCACAACAAGGATCTTGTTTTTCAAGTACGAAGCCTGCCACTGAATTCGCAATGACTCTTCAGGGAAATATCGTGATAGAAGCAGACTTTTGCCCTTAGTGTGAAAGGGCTTCTTAGAAGCGTGGTGGCTGGCCGAAATGTTTGCAATGTCATTTTGAAGTGCAATGTTGCTATTCATGATTTTTGAGTTCCCTGTGGGTTTCTGTCTCTCAACTTATAGTGGGTGGTTCTATATTCAAGATGACAGTAGATAGTAGGAAAGAGACAATACAATTGCTCATTAGAATTTTTTATGTTTTTGGTGTAGCATAGTTGTCTGGCTTTTAAATGAAAGTATGCCTAGTTTCTGGACCGGGATATCATTTATCCAGTACCAACCTCTCCCTAACCATCACCTTGCTGGAAAAGTATTTGTATTGCATTTATTTTAAAAAACTGAAGAAGCTTCCGAACTACCCTGGAAGCAAGTTATTGGTGTTTTTCGTGGACAAAATCTCAAGAATTTGGCCATCTCGGAAGTACATGATCGTTTTGTACTCATTTGTTTTGTTGTGGCGATAATTACCTAAAAGTATCGCGGTAAAACTATGCATCTATATTGTGGTCGTGTGCTCCTTTGCAGAGATACAGTTGTAAATGATTTTATTAGAGTATCCCTTTTCCTTGCATACCTTATTTTTCCTACATATATTATCACCCAATTCCATCAAACACCACGTCTTGTTTCTTTTTTAATATTTACAGCCCATCCCAAAGTTCATCTGAAGCTATAATTCGTAAGCAGTTTTGGATGCAACAGCAGAATTGTGTAATTTCATTTCAAGTGCGCTTAGGTGGAGATGTAATAAGATATCTGGAAAGCCCCAGGAGACATGGCACTTGCGGAACCACCAAGTTAATCAAAAAATTAAATCGGCCCATGCCTAGAGTCGAAAAAATGGATAAGATAGCACGAGATGATGAATAAATGACACAGAACCTTGGTTATGCATTAGAATATGTTTCTTGTTCAAAAATAATAATAATAATAACAAATAATCCAGAGAACAAATTAATTACTTTGAAGGTATTTGGCACGCCATATTTGAAGGATTGGTGACACTACAATATGGTTACAGTTACTGCTAATACAGATGTCTCTCGCTTTCAGTTTTTGCATAAACAGTACAGTGGACTGTTTTTAGTAATATGTGTTATTTTGGCGATGTTGAATCGATTTAAATGATGCTATGGTTTTTTGAATTTTGCTAATAATTCTGAATTTACATCTGGTTGTGTAAGCTTTGACAAAGGATTTGTGCGATTTTCAAGTTACCAAAATTACTGACATTACACAAAGTGTGGATAAAATTGTTCTGGAGGCCTCCGATAAATACAGAAACCAACATTAAGGTTAGTGAAACCAATTTTTTTCATTGAAATCTGTGTCGGATGCCGTTGTTTGTGATATTTTGTCTTCGCACAAATTTTAGATTCGTGAATCAGAAATATAGCTCTGAGCAATCATCTCAGAGAGCTTGGGGAGTTTACAGACCCCAAGCTTGCATAATTGTAATGCAAACCTTTTTAAAAAAATCAAATTAAAGAAACTCTATAAAAAGAAAGTAAAATGTGCTTGTAATTTTTGCTATATCCATTGATATAAAACAATTAAAACACTTTAAAAACTAACCTTAAGGCCGCACTCTTGAAACGCACGGCGCTGAAAAAGAAGAAGATGGAGAGATATGTAATTACGAATGTTAGACAGAGCGCGCTAATATTTTAAGTCGTACAATAGCAGCGAAAATTGCGAAAAAGCTTAATAAAACATGACTCGTTTAAAATATAGCAAAAATCTCGTGGAACGTATCTTAAATATCATTTAAAGAAACATTGTGAATTTTTTCACAAATATAACTTGTAAAATAAAAGAAATAGAATTGTTTAAAATAATTTTCGGAGCATACTTTGCGATTTTTTTCTATCGAGGGAATTTCATATAATTTGCGTTTCGGCATGGAACGTATCTAGATATTATCTTAAAAAATAACATATATTTTTTTAAGAGCTTAAAAACTTCAAATGTTTAAGGGAGATATGTAAGAAATCGGTCGAAATACGAATAATAGACGCTTAAAGAAGTCAAGTAAGACCTAAAAATTTACCCACCAGCTTAAGTTTACACCATTTTACATTGAAATATTAATTAGTTTTAATATTGCGTTGAGAGTTTCATTCAATACATTAATAATATCTACATCTAATAGATGCTATCAAATCCCATGCCTTGGGCAACATAATTGGGAAGGCCTAACTAATGGTCGAATATAGTGCAATACACCATTAACATATTTTTTTAATTACTTCATTAATTAGGATTTAAAATATGCAACAGTAAAAATAAATGAATTTTTTAATCAATATAATAAACGTCTAATTAGTAGGAATTTGCATACTTGGCGTCGACTACAGTTGCGGTGCAGCGTATTAAATATATTTGTCGAATTATGAGAGGGACCAAAACAATCTTTAAATAAAAAGTAATGTCTTTAATTATTACTCATCCTGGATGCAGAATATTTATTTATTCAAACGATGTTAATATAATCAACTACCCAACGAGATCAAACGTGCAAGTCAATGTAAAAAGACCCAAACTAACATGCTCAAACTTCATCTTATTAATGACTATCTGAAATAATAATGTTGTGTATGTCCCCATCATATGTCCATTTAATACATACAGCTATATGTTTCATGTAATGCGTATCATTCCCGCAATGAGTTTATTAACTCCTGGGAGTACAATGCTTTATATAATATACTATATTCTGTATTGTATACTTTTGATAAATAAATAAAATAAATAAATAAATAATGTTGACACCATTCTCAAATGCATTTGACGATATCATTGATTAAATTAATAGCTTTTTGGGAGGCGGGTATTTGTAATACCACTCCGGGAACCATTTTTTGGATAACTAACACATCTGCCATAGGTCACCCTAAGAGGTTTGTTACGCTTTGTGCCTTGGCGGCAGATGCGTTTGCCCAAAGCTGGCAGGAGAGACTGTGAGACCTTTGACCTCTTCAGCACAACTCTGCACCGCAGTCGAAGGGATGTATTCACACGCCCGTCACTCCTGGACACACTAACCTGCAGATTCCTCCACATCTCTCATTTCCTTTTCCTTCCCAGAACTTTGTCACCTTCATTTCATAAACAGACTCTCCACACAGCATCCCCAAAGATGACATAGGCGCCGAGGGAAATTATTTTCCACAAGGGCTCCTATATTGCGCCAGTGTAAAAAAAAATAAAAAAGTTAACAAATGAACCATTTGAAATAAGATAAGTTTTTAGATTTTCACGGCCAAAAGTATTTTCGTTATTTTGTTTTTGGGGTGTTATGCCGTGTTGCGCTACCTCCTTCTTTAGCCAACGTTTCGGACAGCGTTACAGTGTCCATCATCAGGGCAGATGTGTAATTGTGTACTTGTTAGTGGTGAAATGTGTACTTATGTACTTGGAAGCAATACCGTGTTGCCTGCTCCACCCCACTTCGAGCTGGCATTACAGTACACTTTAGAATAGTTGTAGATTTCACTTGTCTCCGTAATCCGGTGTGTAACTGGTTCCAATAAACCTGTTCCTCGAAACCACTGTCATCTAGTGATCCCTAGTCACCGGTAGAAAGTAGCCGAGACAGGCAAAGGCGTAGGAACCGGTTCCAAAGTAGCCAGTAGTAGTAAAGTTAAGCAGGTTGAAATAATTTCTTTATTAATAATTAATTAATAACTAATTAAATTTAACCTTCAGCCCTAAGTATGCTCCCCGTTAGTTCACTCATTCACTCTCTCACTCTTGTATACTGTCCCTTTCTTTCTTGATAATATGTATGTATATATGTACTTCTGCATGTTTATAATAATCCTGATGATGGTAGGAGGTATCAAAACCGGTAGACTGTGAAAATATTTCATCAAAGTGACTTAAAACCAAGTATTGTCTTATAATTATTTTTTAAATATGATAATTAATATAATATCAAAATTATTCAAAAAAAATCTAAACTTTTTTCTTTTCATCATTGTTACCAACTTACAAATATTGGTAGATAATATCTTACAATAGTGTCTATTCTTATTATTTTGTTCACAGATTTTCTTAATTTTATTGTTTCATTGGAAATAAGGTTTGTTTTCTAGCTTGAAATATATTTTACTTATTATTTACCTACCATTAAACATTTTCAACGTACCTCTTAAGGCGGCGCCTCTCGGCTGTAAAATAAGAAGATGGAGAGATACGTAATTACGAATGTTGGACAGAGCGCGCTAATATTTTAAGTGATAAAATCACAGCGAAAATGGCGAAAAAGCTTAATAAAACATGACTCGTTTAAAATAGAGCAAAAATCTCGTGGAGCGTATCTTAAGTATCATTTAAAGAAACATTGTGAATTTTTTCACAAATATAACTTGTAAAATAATAGAAATAGACTTGTTTTAAATAATTTTTGGAGCATACTTTGCGAGGGAATTTCATATAATTTGCGTTTCGGCGTGGAACGTATCTAGATAGAGCTTAAAAAATTCAAATGTTTAAGGGAGATATGCAAGAAATCGATCGAATTCGGATAGCTGCGGCTTAAAACCATTTTACTTTCTTATCATTTTTTTTAAATATGATAAGAAAAATATTTATGGATAATAATTAAATAGGCATCCAGAACCAACGTAAATATCTCAGGATTTCAGAAGAAATTTTGGTTTTGATTAACAAATCAGAGAAAATTAGAGACATACTTTTTCGGATGCTAGGTTCACACAACCACTACATAGATAAAGTAATATAGAAAAAGCCATGTTCATAAAAAATAAAGATAAGATTAATAGATACAATTCAGAGATGAAACAGTCTGGTAATATCAAGTCTAATAATCAGATTATATTCAGATAGAAGCTAATATTTCTACAGTCGTGTCGGCTACAGGATGTTGGCGAAGCGGAAATGAAGTTTCCATTAGACGGATCGTTAGCAAAGTGTTCTTCTCGTCTCTCTTTCTCTACCCCGTCCCCTCCTCTCTTTCTATTCTCTCTGGTGGTAGGGAGGAGGGAGAGGGGAGGGTATTGTTGATATTTCACGTTGCGAATCAAGGGCGGAGATTCAGAAAATTTGCATTTCTACAAAATTATATCAAGTTAACAAGAAAAAGAAAAAGAAAAGGTTTGAAAAATATATCTAAATTTTGTTACAACAATAATATTCCGGTAATTGGTGTTCTGACCGGTCAGTTGGCACGTCGTTTGGATCCCATCCGGGAGTCGCGTGTTTCATTCTTCGACTGGCTAAGTCCTTCATCACGACACAAGCGAAATTTTCTGCTTACTGTGGTGAAAGTAGGAGATTTTAAAATATTGTCACGTTATTCGTAAACCGGTCTTTCTTTAAAAAAAATAAATAAATATGGGAACGAATTTAAAACGACAATAAATGGAGTCAATAAACTTTCTAATTTTATATTATTTAATTTGGGAGGCGGGTAGCCAACGGTGACCGGACAACTCGGAATGAAACCAACTCAGAACCATCTCAGATAAGTCATTTGGAGTGATAAAAAAAAATATAAAAAATTGGTTAAATAGGTTACGTTAGGTTAGGGTTATCGGCTAATTTAAAACTATTTTTTTCATAGCTTTTAATGATTTTTCAAGGAAATGTTGATTTGACTTTATTCTCAGTTGGCATGGAACCGTAGCCAACACCCCTGACCCTGCTATTGGGTCACCCCAAGTGGTTAGTTACGTTTGGTGACTTAGCGGGAGTGCCCGAATTTACGGGGTCAGGTTCACTATGTCATGGCGGCGAATGTGTGTGCGTGTTTTTTTTTTTTTTTTTTTTAAAGACAAACATTCCCGGGTTACGAATAACTCAACAATATTTGAAAATCTCCTACTACCACCACGAAAAGCCGAAAATGTTGCTTGCGATGGAGGACCTAGCCAGCCCAGGAATCGAACACGGGACGCTCGAATGGGTCGCGCGATGCCCACTCAACCACTGACCGGTCAAATTACCCATCTACTGCGTGGCGGGACGGAACGGACGGGAGAGACTGGTCGAGGGAGACATACCTTACACCTCTCCAGACGGACTCTCTCGACCCATCGCCTCGCACCGCGCTGTGGGAGGAATGGATTTATACGTCCGTCCATCCTGGATGCATTGACCCCCAGATTTCTACCCTCCCCTGCTACCTTTTTCCTTCCCAGGATTTCCTCTGCTTCTTTTCCCTAAAGACACAGCTCCCAAAAAATGTTATAGGCCTTGAGGATTTTTCCCCCAAAGGTTTTTAAACCATTAATACTGATGAAAAAATACATCAGTATAAATTAATTTATCCACGCGCACCGCACTTGCATCAAATCCCCTCTTCTCCCAACGTCAACCCTCCCACCATCATTTCCTCTTCCGGCCTACAGCCTCCCCCAGCGTCGAAGCCTCCCTCCGACTGCCCCCATCCCTGTACCCCTGTGTAGCCTACACCAGACTGTATGAGAATCAACCCCCGACTGCTCTATCGATCCGCTATACGGTAAATAGCCGCGCGTGTAGGGTGATTCGTGGTGCAAGTGCGCTCTGGGAGAAAATAAATATTTTGTTAAGAAAAAATAGAAATATATGAATAACTTTACAATGAAATGATTTGACAATCCCATTGAGTGCTACCACAAACCACAATGCTACCTATCTGAAGTATTTTTAAAGTTCTTTACAAAAATTTTGGTTAAATGAAGACACTATGAGCGACACTCAATCAAAAATCTGGAAACAGAAAAATCAGAAAAAGATATTTGCACCTCTGGGACTCGAATCCAAGACCTCTCTCTTTCCGGATGAGTGCTCTGACCACTGAGCTAAGGTGTCGATATCCAATTCGGTCACTTTTAACTGTACCATACTTCGACTAAGAACCACCCACATTATCTTCATTTTCTTAACGCATATTTTTATTGGCTACCATCTTTATGTATGATTGCAAGATTTAAACCCGAACTAAATGCAATGTAGATGGTGTCTGGATAAGTTTTTATCCAATTTTATATTATAATTTAAGGTTTTACTCATAAAAGTTAAATAAAAAAATTGTAAAATTATTTTTAAATTTTGAACACTTATGTTTATGTATATGTATGTGTATGTATAAATGTGTATGTATACATGTGCATATACAGGGTGCAGCAGAATAACTCCGTTTTTTTAAATGCGCACCATTCAGTCGGATGATGTTGTAGCGGAGCGCAAATGATCTTGTTCGAGAGGCGTAACTATAAAATTTGTCCTGACACGGTTTAGTCGCCATCATGCGTTGGAACAGTGAGGAGCGTGCGTTTGCTGTTGCGTTTGCGGCCTACTTTTCGAACGGATTTTCTGTGATCATGTTTTGTTCCCAGAGCGCCTCATCTCAGTTAGGGGCGATTTGGAGTGGCCGGCCCGCTCCCTCGATTTGTTCCCTTGTGATTTTTTTCTATTGGTTTTTTGAAATCCCGTGTTTATGTGAACCGTCCAAGGACCCTACAAGATTTGAAGACCAACATCCAGGAAGAAATTTTTACCATAACGCCTAATAACGCAAGAGTCATGACAAACGCCAGAAATCGGTTTACCCAGTGTATGGAGAATCGGGAACGTTACCTACCTGAATTGATTTTCAAAAACTAAGTAAAACAAAACTTTAGGTATGTGCCTATGAAAAACTAATGAAAATTTTCTGATTCGTACAGTGGGTTTTATAAAGTTATGAAAAAAGGAAGTAATGCTGCCGCACCCTGTGTACATAAATGTGTGTGTGCGTGTATTTAATAATAATAATATTTGGATGATTTATATAGCGCCGTTTTTGTGAAAAATCACCTCAAGGGCGCTGAATATACCTATCGCATGTACGTTCTCACACATGTATATCTTTACACATCTATCTTTCAAGGAGATATTTTATTTTGTGTACATAGTTTCTTTTTACCCTTGATTTATGCAATTTGTATTTTTATGTACTCCTTTTTCACTTTTTAAAATATTTAATTTTTTTTTTATTATTACCCGTCTCAAAAAGAAATCATCTAGTGAGGCGGGTAATTTACTTGCTTGTTTAAGATTATTTTATCTCAATAAACACCTGGGTTGCTGGCATATAAATTTATCTTGGACCAAAAATACAACAAACAGTCCCCCGAATAAATTGCTTTTAATCATCCATTGTCAAAAAATGACCAAATCGCATGTTGACCTAGAAAAAAGTCCGGGAAACTGCTAAAAACTTAAGTCAACATTTTTGAATTTTTATTTTTTTTAAACCACTTTTTTACATTAGCTCCTCAAGTTAGATCATGAGGAAAATAGTTTATCTTTTTTTAATGTCATATTTGGGGATGCTGCGAGGCGGGTCTTTTTAGGAAAGTTCTGGGAAGGAAAAGACATGAATCTGGGGTTCAGTGGGTCCTGGAGTGACGGACGAATGAATGCATTCATTTAGCAGGGGTGCCCGGGTTCATGTGGTGAGGTTTGTCTAGGTCTAGGAGGAGGATAATCAGGATACACTGAACCCCAGATTCCTACCCACCCCTTACACCCTTTTCCTTCCGAGAACTCTCCTCTTTCCTTTACTTAAAAAAAACCCCCACAAGGTATCCCCAAAGATGACATAGGCCCTGAGGGAAATTATTTTCCTCAGGGCCCCCTGTGTGGAGCTCATGTAAAAAAAAAATCTTTTCCACTGGGTTGCAGGGCGGTGAGTTTTGAAAGACCTGCTGGAGAGGTCCAAATGACTCCCTCAATCAGTCCATCCGGATCCGGCACGCAGTGGGCAGACGCATCCGCCAAGACCTGTGAACCCGGGCATCCCTGCTACCAAACGTAGCGAAGCACTTTGGTTAATGTATGGCAGAGGCATTGGTTTTTAGCAGGCGTATCCGGATTTATTGGGATGAGGATACTACCAACTGCGCGGCAGGCCTGATCGGGAGAGACTGGCTGAGAGAGACCTTCTGACCTCTCCAGCAGGACTCTCGAAGCAGGTACCGCAATGGAAGGGATGGATTTGTTCGTCCGTCACTACTAGACCCACTGAACCCCAAAATCCTACATCCCTTCATTCCTTTTCCTTCCCTGGAAGTTCTGGGAAAAGGGGTAAGGTCAAAAGGGTCATATTCCGATCTTCCCCTGGAAGTATGTCAAGAAAAGAAAGCTACAGCCAAAACTGAAGCAGATTAGACACTAGAACCTTCCTAAACTACATTTAATCTAAAAAGAATAAACAATGAATTTGATCAATTCGATAGCTTGCCTGGATCTATAGATATTTCTGATGGGGTAAGATCGATTATTTCACAATTTCACGCGAAATTTCCCCTACTTAAAAAAACGCGCCTCACAACCTAACACTTTAGCTGCCTCGAGCCGACCAAAAGAGTTGAGGAGCGTAATGAAATAGTGCTCCTCTAGAATTATTGACGCATATTAAAGAGTGCCAGGGTACCACGAAAATCGCGTTTTTCGGCCTTTCCTCAGATCCGGATTTACCCCTACTCACCTTAAATTTCTTTGTAAGTCTTTGGGAAATATTTACGATATACTATGGTTTGTATATAAAAAGACCTTCCACACAGCATCCCCAAAGATGACATAGGCCCTGGGGGAAAAAAGTGTGCAAAATTTCATCAAACTGTAGATTAGCATAAAAATTAAATCCACACTTCCCGCCACGCAGACACCAACCACATAAACTATTATGTCTATACCTCTCTTCAATTAATTTCATTTCCAGGTGTAAATAAATACTCACAAGAATCAATCTAATTTCATTTCAATTCTGATTCTTAAATTATGATGTGTCGACAACAAAAACTGGCCGAGTAAATCAAATATCTGAAATGTTGGCCGATCTGTGAAGCGAAACCAGGGTCGGAGGAGAATAAAGATTATTTCAAGGCCAGCCCATAAACAAAATAATAATTACCATAATGTCCTCTCCAGAGATATTCGTTGTTCGTTAATTATGGGGACCAGTATTCTCCAGTACCTACTACAGGATACTTATTGGAAGACTTAGGTTCTTTAAATCACTGAGACTGTTTATTGACGTATCGTAATTTATAATATTGTTCGGAGGATTAACCCCTGGTTAGGCGTTGTAATATGGTTTTTTGTTTGTTTATTCGAAAAAATAATTAAAATATTTAATTTGAAAAAAGATGGTGATTCTGGCGATCTCTTTGGATTTTTCAGAGACACTAAATGAATTGTTCGAAAAAAAGTGTTATTTCATCATGCTTGACCAAATGAACCATAGATGTCGCCCACTTGTCCGTTTGAAGAAAATAATGCAGTTTTGAAAGTGTTATTGTGATAATGTGGAAATAACTGTCATATCACAATAAATAACATCCTCAGTAGTATTGATTGGGACGCTGAATTCTTAAATTTATCAACTAATAATGCCATTGATCGTTTTTACGTTATATTATATGAAATCATTCGCTTAAATGTCCCATCAAAGGATGTTCATATTAACAACTCTTATCCCTATTGGTACAGTCCAGCTCTGATAAAACTGACTAAAGAAAAATATAAAGTGTTTAAAACATGGAAAAAGTGGTCCAATCCTTTAGACTACCATGAATTCGGTATTTTTTTTTTATTTTTTTTTTATAGTTAATACCGCACAAGAGTCCCAACTGCTCCCGTCTGGAGCCAGTGAGACTATGGCATCCCCAATCGGGGTATGTTGTGAGGCTGAAGGTAGTGGGGAGGGGAAGGAAATAGGGAAGAGAAAGGTGGGGAAGTACCTGGCTATTCAGATCTGGTCACTAAACACGGCGAAAGCCATTTCAAGCAACGTTTCAATTCTGAATGGTGGTCTTACACCAGGGCGATACTGATAGTATCTTCCACTCTGGAACGTGCCGCAAATATACTATATATTATTTTAAATGAATAAATTGTGAAATAACGCAAATTAATCAAATAAAATTTATTTGCGCACGCCGGGTTCGAACCCGCGACCTTCGGATTGTGAGTCGAGAGTCTTGCCTCGGGACCACGGAGGCCGTCAAGTTATCCTGCAAGTCAAGTTGTCAAGGTATCCTTCGATCAAGGCAGAAGAAAATGTCTAGGGAGTGTCTTAAACAATTTATAACAAATGCTGACCTTAATATATCCGTGACCCCAAAAAATTCTGGTCTTACGTTAAAGGAAAAAGAAATAATTCTAGTTTACCTCATGTAATGAAACTGGGCGACGTTACTGCTGTGAATCCTTTTGCAATATGCAACCTGTTCTCACAGCACTTCGTCTCCACTTTTAATTATAACACTATCTGCGATGTACACTCTACCAACCATCATATAAATAATCAAGTTAACATCTCTTTGGTATCAGTTTCAAAAGAAAAAATAGAAAAAATAATTGATACTATTTCTAACTCATTGGGTGCGGGTAGTGATAAAATTCCAGCATTCTTTATCAAAATGTGTAGCAAGGTAATCTCGAAGCCCTTATTATTGCTCTTTCAATCCTCATTGAAAGAAGGTATCTTTCCGGATCGTTGGAAGTGTGCGCTTATCACACCAGTATTTAAGTCTGGGGCTAAAAATGATGTCCAGAACTATCGTCCTATATCTAAGTTACCAATTTTCAGTAAAATTTTTGAAAAAATTGTTCACGAACAACTTTATAACTGCGTCCAGTCTGTAATACTCGTAAACCAACATGGCTTTATGAAAAAAAGATCGGTTGTCTCTAATCTTGCCATATTCATTGAAAATATTACGAAATCAATGGATGATCAAATCCAAGTTGACGTAATCTATACAGACTTCTCGAAAGCGTTTGATAAAATTGATCACAATCTTCTTTTATCCAAATTACTGGCTTTGGGAATTCACGGGGATTTGTATCGATGGTTAGTCTCTTATCTTGATGGGCGCACTCAAGGAGTAACAATTAATGGTTTCATCTCTGAGTTCGTAAATATACCTTCCGGTGTACCCCAAGGATCTCACCTGGGACCGTTGCTATTTACAATTTTCATCAACGACATTATAAAATGCTTTAATTATGCAAAAGTTCTACTCTTCGCTGATGATATGAAAATATATCTTCCGATTAACTCTATCATCGACTGCATTAAATTACAGGAAGATCTTCATAGACTTAATGACGACTGTATAATTAATCATCTCAACATGAACACTTCTAAATGTTATGTGATTACCTTCACTATAAATAAAATTAAATTCGACCATAACTACCTTATAGCGAACCAATCACTCAAAAGGGTTACTCAAATTCGTGATCTAGGTGTTCTACTTGATAGTAAACTCACATTCGAGGCACATATTAACATGATTTTGAAGAAAGCCCTCAGAATGTTAGGATTCTTATTCCGTATTGGAAAAGAATTCAAGAACATTCAAACTCTTAAAATATTGTATTTTTCATATGTTCGCAGTCATCTTGAATTTGCTTCTCAGATATGGAATCCTCAATATAATATTTATATTAAACGCATTGAAGCCATACAAAGAAAATTTGTTTATCATTTAAATTTCAAGTTTAATATTGGTTATCGTGACATAAACAGCTCGTTGGACCTTTATGGACTTAAACCATTAAAAATTAGAAGAGACTCTGCAGATATAATATATCTTCATAAAATAATCAATGGTTTTATTGATTGTTCGCCCCTTTTGGCTGAGATTAATTTTAGAGTCCCAGGTGTTAGAACCAGAGAAAAATCACTTTTTCATCTTCAAAAATGTTCTACTAATCTCAGACAAAATGCTTTTATATTCAGAACATGCAATGTATTTGATAAGAATTTTAATAATGTAGACATATTCTCATGTAATTTAAGTTCCTTAAAAAAGTATGTCATAGCCAACATTAAATAATTTTTTGACCGTGCTGCAAGTTACCATAATATTGCTGTGAATCCTTTCCAGTTGCATACTTGTCATTCGACTTAACTATTGAGTTGTAGGTGTGTACAATGTACATATTATTATTATTGCTGTTGTGGAGTGAGAATACTTCATGTTGAAATTTAGTAAGCAGGTTATTATAGTTTATATTGTGTTTTTATATCTTTTTTTTGAATAATTTTTATATTTTTGTTAAGTTCTTACGGGTACAGGACCCTTACTTTTTTGTTTTACTTTTTAATTATAATTTTTATTATGTGAAAATCTATCATTGGATATTTTGTATATTATTAAGGTTATTATTATAAGTGTAATATATCTGTTGATTTTCCAAAATAAATAAAAATAAAAAATAAAAATAAATCAGCTTGTGATTTGAATATCTTGCTACTTCATTGTGATTTCTAATCTAGTTGTGTAAAGTTGACAACGGACTTGTGCATATTTCAAAATTACGAAAATTATACTGAGATTAATTTAAGTGAATGGAATTTATTGAGAGGCCTCCCACACGTCACAGAGATCGACTATCAGGGTTTGTGAATCTGTTTTTTCCTTTGAGATTTGTCAGATCGCTATTTTTTGTAATATATTGTTCAAGCAAGGTAAATTCATAATCATAATTTTTGAGTTTTACGCTCGGAGAGAGTTCTGGGGTTATTTACTGCCCCAGGCCCGTATACATTACAATACAACGTCCTTTCTGGAAGCTATTTTTTGCATGCGGAGCTCTAAGATTATAATAACTCTGCACATCTAACTTCGGTTTTCTTCTGCACATCTCGGAACGAAACAATGTGACCCGAAAAGCTCACAGACAACTAAGTGTGAGAATTAATCATGGAATAATATGATACATTTCAATTACTGTTTAAAAAATGGAAAAAAAATATTCTAGGTTGCTGGCCTAATAAAGGAATTTTTGTTTTATTCCAAAAACTAAGCCGATATAAATAGACATGCTGTGATATTATTTGAAAGCAGTAACGTCATTATAAAACAATTAAGAAAAGCCTAACATTTAGTGTGGGGAAAACAGATTCAGAACTTCGCGCAATAGAGTGTCCACTGTCACAATTAGTGTTTTACAAATTGGTTTAACCGGTAATAAATTTTATTTTTTTAAAATTTTTTTATAAATTTACAGTGGTATAAATATAAATTACATATTGGTACAGAAATTATTTAAAATTGCAATCTCAACAAAGAAGAAGGTAGTTCTTGTGCTTGATGAGCGAATTACACTAATTATGACAGAAATAGAATAACATTATGCAATAGGCAAGTATATAATGGGAACAATTGAAACTTCTGGATCATCTATATGTGAAGGTGTACATACAATGGGATATGGTTACATACTAAAATATTGTGCACTTTAGAGAAATTCGAAAAATCTAAATAAAATAGAAATGAATATAGATTGATAATAAATAGAAAGAAATTATTTTATTAAGAAATTATAACAGGTAATTATTTAATTAATTATTCCTGATGAAGTGTAGCTTCAGTTTGAGTTTCAGTTTATTGATGTCTTTTTTTTATTTTTTATTATTATTTATTAAAATTACAGAGAACATTTTGTACAATAAATAGAGTAGACCCACAAAGCTGTCATATGGCAGCTTGTCTGCAGGTTCTAACAATTTAAACATTCTTAATATAATATCTAAGAAAATATTTGTAAATACATTTATAGTTTTAAGGAAACATTAGAATTGATCACATAGTAGTATTAGATAATTTAACTTACAACTATAAATATATAAGATATTTCAATAAACCTATCTAATAAAAGATATGTAGGCAGCTATATTAAGATATTCAAAGATACATGGAGTTTTCGTTCATTAACCATAGTTTTATCATTTTAGGACTTAGTCTCTCATTTTTTTCAAATTTTATGTTTTTATTGATTTTATTGAAAATCACTGGTATTAGATATTCAAGAGTACGGCTTCCATATTTATTTAATATTCGAGGAGTTTTTAGGCCCTTTCCTTCTCTAAATCTTGTGGTATGTTTGTGTACAAGTAGGTGTTTGTAAGGGCTTTCCCCCAAATTATCCATAATAGTAGTGAACCAGTGGAGACCTTTTATTGTAAGTAGGCTCTCTGAGCCATACAGTAATTTTAAGTTATGTCTCTGTTTGTAAATCTTAGTTGTGACAATTTTTTTTATTATGGCGGTTTGTAAATTTTCAATATATTTAATGTAAGTAGTGCTTGCATGTCCCCAAGTTCGAATACCATATTTCAATCGGAAGATTGTTGAAATACTTTATTCCTAAATAGATATAATTGTTTTGCATTAGTTTATAATAATCAATTTAGATATTTTCAGTACATAGATACATTCAAAAATTGACATTGAAAATCGTATAAATAAGTCGTCTCAAAGTGGTTTAACCATAGATTGAAAATGGCCTTGTAAGCCGAAATAGCTAACAAAAATAAATACTAAAATGATTGCAGGACTTGATAACACCATTATAAAATTTCATAAAAAAAATTAAATGGAGTTCTAAGAATTAAACACAAAAATAATTTATTAACTAAACAACGTAATCACGAAGTTTTACATTCAATTGAATTAAACCGCCGTTTTGCCGTTCCTTATTACAACCCTGTCGATAATGATTTCAAGAATGGTGTCCGCCGCAACACCATATTTTGCCCTCCGTTAAAAAGTATTCTCAACCCAAATGCCGTAAATAATATCATGTCGCGCAGTCGGGAACAGGGCAACAAAAACTGGAACTGAATGCCGAAATGGAGAATGCCAAACACAACCCAAGTGGATAGAACCGCGAACTGAGGGCTTAGACTTGTAATGAAGATAGTGGAATGTCTTATGCCATAAGGAATGGTTTGGTGTAAGCTTAATGCGTTATTTCGACATAGCGAGTTCTTTGCCGCATCGAAAATTCTTAATGTTTTCTGTCTCTGAGTTATATTAATTTAATGTGTTATGATGATTGGTATGGTCATCTGAAAATAAACTTCTACTGAGAAACTTCAAATAAAATTTTTTCAAATTTCAAAAAAATATTCAATGTAAACCAAATTATTTTCCAAAAACCTTCGAATCTCATTATGCTCTTGCCCACGGTGATGACAGTATACAATAAGCTACCATAAAATATCAACAACAGTATACAATAAGCTACCACAAAATATCAACTAACAGTATACGATAAGCTACCACAAAATATCAACTAACAGTATACGATAAGCTACCACAAAATATCAACTAACAGTTTACGATAAGCTACCACAAAATATCAACTAACAGTATACGATAAGCTACCACAAAATATCAACTAACAGTATACGATAAGCTACCACAAAATATCAAATAACAGTATAAAATAAGCTACTACAAAATATCGACTATGATCGAATCAAATTTGAAGCTTTGTTTCTCAAAGTCCCCATAATGACAAGCACTGTAGATGTATTCAAAATATTTAACGTACCAGATGTTCGACTAATTCACACGAAAACAATTTTATCTCTTCTCTTTGAAAACTAAACAAGTAAATTTTACGATAATACGTGAAACACGGGGCGGCTCATGTGGCATAATTTGAATTATGTGGTTTTGTTAAAAAAAACCTTTCCGTTTATGTAAACATCAACAGTAAATATTAATAATACAACCAAATTCTCCTTACAAATAACTAAAACAAATACAACAAGACATCTTTCACCTTTCAATTGCTTTTCGTAAATGTAATTAGTTTAAAGACAAACTAAACATCCAGAGTGGACCATATTCACAGATTGGCCTGGTGAAAGACCGCAATTGAGAATTAAAATGTTGTTTACATTGTTCGTGTACATCCTCAACATTCTCTTCCCGTATCAACTTCATCCAACATCACAAAGCAATTCTTGGGGAAATTCTATTCAAAACATATCTTTTGCCTTTAGAAATCATCCAAAAATTATTATTAAAAACAATTTTAAGAACTCATCTTTTATGAATACCCTACCATCAGATTTTGTCAAGAATTTAAAGTCCCTTCACTGCAAATTATTTATAAATTCACAAACAACAATTGTTTCAAGAATGAAAACCTGACATTCTTTCGAACAGCAATAGACTAAAGACTCTTGGCTCTATAACAATCCCGTGTTGTAATACACCACCACAGCTCAACAATTTTACAAATATATTCGAGTAAAATGGTTTAGACTATTACCCGTTAACATAAGATTGGAAACAAATTATACAAAATTCGGAAGTACAAAAAAACTCTTTCAATCGTGTATCAAAAAACTGTTCTTAGTCAAATAATGTAATCACATTGGAAATCATTTTTTCTCTTTTTATCTCATCTTCTTTTGTCTCTTCTTCCCTTTTTTGTTCTCTTTCATATCTCTTACTCATTGTAAATACATATATTGTTTGACTCGTTTTCTTACCCTTTCTATACTTGTTCGCTTATTATAAACAATATTGATCCAGAATTCTGGAAAGAAAACGCGTCACAATAAATTCCTTATAGTATGAAAACACGTCAATATATGGTGGTTAAATTGAACATCCCAAAATCGAACTACATATTATTTGAATTGAATAGAATCGGTGGCAGAATATGTGTCGGTAAAAAGTCGACAAAAAGCAGAATTTGTACGTCATCGACAGGAACACGTGTTGGCCTGTCGGACCTCTTTATGGGCAACTTAGCACATTATGCGCCGCAGGATATTTACCCATTGTTCTCATTCTAGATATCTGGATATTATTCCAAATCATCGCCGTCCGAAAGTATTATGTATTTCACGATTTTTTGCAAGAAAAAGTGCAATTCAGCAATTTAAAAAAAATTTAAAACCAATTCCGTTTTC
This sequence comes from Glyphotaelius pellucidus, assembly GCA_936435175.1. Lineage (NCBI taxonomy): Eukaryota > Metazoa > Arthropoda > Insecta > Trichoptera > Limnephilidae > Glyphotaelius > Glyphotaelius pellucidus. The sequence goes on along the minus strand of OW386558.1, from coordinate 22,937,701 downwards.
TCTCACACTTTTAAAATTAACGTATTTGACTTCCCACTGTAATTTTATTTTAATTTTGGCTTTCTAAACAAATAGCCTCTTTTCTATAAAGCCTTATCTAAAATTGCCTCCCCCCAGTTCAACATCTCATCTCTTCTAAGTCTATCTTCCGTATTATAAGAAATTATGACCACTTAACACCGTCTCTTTTTTCAGCCCAATATCCGTATAGAAAACTAAGACAAAAATTTTCGCTTTATGCGATCGCTGTTTTCATCTCTATTTTCATATCTACGATTTCAGTTAACATCACAACAAACAACATGTTTGCAGTGAAGCCAACTGGAATCGTAGATATGAAAATAGAGATAAAAAAGCGATCGCGTAAAGCGAAAAATTTTGTCTTTGGTCTCTTTACGGGAATCGGGCTGAAGAAAGAGATGGTGTAAAACCTACATTAGCACATTTAATAAAATGTACACATTGTACTAGCACCTTCTCTCTCTCCCAAAAAATTGAAATGACGGTCTAGAACACCCTTGAAGGGTTAAAGCGTTGTTAAACATATTTTAATTGTCCTCATGTGTGTCCTGCAAGAAATCTGGTTCAAAGAACTCAAATTTTCTTTGAATTTAACTGTAATTTTCAAAATTGTAACTGATTTGCAGTGTTTCACTGGACTGCGCTAGGGCTTTGTAGTTTAGATTTATTTTTATTTATAACTAAGTTGTACCTGGCATGCGTTGCAATGCTATTCAAAGAAATAGATTGATTCTCCTTGCATGTCCTTTCCCGTGCGTCCCCGTTCACCTCCCGATCCTCTTCACCCCTCCCGCGAATCCCACCTCCCTCGTTCCCCTTCCCCTCCTGCCTTCCCTCCCTTCCGCCAGAATGTATGCAATACACACATTTTCATTTATACAAATTTCATAACGCCAGATTCTACCATTATATATAGCCCTTAACCTTTGCGAGCACGCGCACAACAAATCACCAAAATTTCATTGCAAACGGATGAACGGTATGGCAGCGCATAAAATACGAACAAACAAACAAATATTGATTTTTATGTATAAGAAGATTTGAATACCGCACAGGTAGTAGGGAGGGGAAGGTAATGGGAAGAGGAAGGTGGTGAAGTGCCAACTATGCAGATCTGGTCACAAACTTCTGAATGGTGGTCTAACACTAAGGCGATAAAGAGAGTAACCTTCCGCTCTGGAACGTGCCGCAAAAAACCTTATATTATTTTTAAATGATTCATTCACATAAAAAACACAATCAATCAAATAAAATTTACTTTCGCTGGTCTGGATGTAAAACCGCGCTTTCCTGATCGCTAGTCGAGAGCCTTCAACCTCGACCACGGAGGCCATATAATATGTGTGCGATAAAAGCAAATATTTTTAGTGTAATTACACATATATATCTGTATATTAACGATAAGAGAAAAGCTTAACTACTTGAAATAAAATATTACTAAGTTGTGCTGCACAATTTTGATGTAATTAATTCAGTATACATGAAGAAGTTCAGATTGAATGAGAAAAAGAAAGTCAATGATAAAGAAACGTCTTCAAAATACACCACCCTTTCAGAAATTCTAAGATCTAGTTTGTCACGTAGGTACAGCCAGTCCCTAAACACAAACTGCAGACAGAGCGACAGAGACAAGGTGTATTAAGCCAGAAAAACAGACGAGCAGCCTCTCTGAGCGACCGCGAAAGTCTTTCAAAAATATACGATTTGTGTGAAGTTTCGCGGACGGGCGCAGAAAAAGTCGTCGGCCGAAAGCCTAATCTGATGTGTCGTTTTTTATAGCCTCAAGTCGCGTCGTCTGGAAGTGGCTCAAATGGAATAAAATAACTTTTCACAGGCTTACCACTAATCACATCATGGGTGGGTATGAAACGAAAAGATGAAGGTTTATGGGAAGTTCTACTCCTTTAATAATAATAACGTAATATTTGTATAATAAATAATAATAATAATATGTAGATGATTTATATAGTGCCGTTTTTGTGAAAAATCACCTCAGAGCGTAGTTTTGTGTTATTTCACCTGTGCGTTTAACAATAATAACATTAACATTAATTCAGTGGTCGTATTCAAAGATGAAGCTATATGTGAAATCCTATTTAGATACTATTTAGATTAATCTTTACGACGAATCGGTTTACATTATGAACATCAAAAATATACAACGGATAAATTGAATCTTTTGCTAGTTTTTCTATGTATTGGAATTACAATAAAATTATTATTTACATAACAAAAAATTTAAGCGTAAACCCCTTAAAAAATGTTTTTGCTTGACTTAACTATGAAGCAATATGAGAAACAATTTTTTAAAAATACCCCTTTATGGCCAAGACTATTTGTGAGGTTTTGTATTTTCTAACTTTTTTTCATTCATAAAAAATTATGCAAAAATAAATAAAAACCACTTTTTTGCTTACTTGCCCCGTGCAAATAAGACGCTCGATTTTAAATTTTGAAGGCACGAGAATCGAAATATTTCTAGCGTTTATATTCCTTTCTTCAAAATTCGCAAATTCACTTTGTGGCGTCATTATTAATTTAATGAAAACAAATAACTTCGTGAACACCACTATTTAATTAACAATATCAACATGTTTCGAAAACTATGTTTTCTTTGTCAGGATAATAAGTTAATAAACATGTTGATATTGTTAATTAAATAGTGGTGTACACAAAGTTATTTGTTTTCATTAAATTTATATTCCTCTTAAGATCACTCCTACAGTGCTTCTTATATGTAAGTCCTTACACATTAGCCTAGTTGTGCCAGTAAGGGTGTAAGATTAGCTAGAGGTCCCAATCCATGGAGGCGCGAGATATCGCTCCTTTTACCACGAGTGAAGGGAGAACGTAGTCTTTGACCGCTGTATAGCTGATCCAAGATGTTCTAACATGTTGCTCCTTCCTTATAACGTAGCCAGGTCTGGTCCAGAGAGTGGTGGGATAGTCAGTGGTCCAGGTTGAGACGATGGTCTGTAAAGAAACGAGGCAAGTAGATGCCAGGTCGGAATGAGGTAGATAGCGGTCAGAGAGGGTTGTAGTTGAGGTAAGTGTTCCTGGATAATTGACTTTCGAAAGGACGTGTAGCCCTTATTTACAGGGGGTTTGACTACCGCTGCCGATATTCCCGGGCACGACGCTTGGAATCGAGTGAAAGCACCTGATATCGGCGCTTTCTCTTTGACTCTCTCTTGCTTGCTACACCTTTCCTGAACCCGACTTTTATTTACTTTAAAACAAAACAGTTTTAAATAATCAACACAATACAATTTACAAAAAGAGACCCATGGTTACGTTGATCCCTGCCATGGGCTCGCGTTCTCTCTTGTGACATGGTTACATGCTCAGCGCGTCTGTTACAATTAGTAAGAACTGAGGGAAGTTTTTTCCAAAGAGCGGGCCAGTTACACGAAAATACACACATAGTAAACTGCTCGTTTTGACGTAAAAAGTTCAATTTATCTTATTTTAATTCTAAATTTTTCTATTAGAATACAACTCAATAGTACACAACTGCTAACCCTGTACAAATCGCAAGTGCGCCCCACGGTTGAATCTGGCAGCCACCTCTGGTCTGGAGCCCCAATATACCTAAAAAAAAACCCTCGACTTTGCGCAGAAACGGGCGGTCCGATTGATAGACTCTCCTAACCTAACAAACGGATTGCAATCTTTAGAACATAGGCGTCAGGTGGGAATGCTGTCCTTGTTCTACCGGTATTACAATGGAAGATGCTCCGAGGAACTAGCGTCATTGATCCCTTCGGCACCGGTGCATAGTCGGGAAACACGCCAAACGCGCGCCCAACATTTACACACGGTTGACATTAGTCACATGAGAACGGGTCGTTTCTACGACTCGTTCTTGAGTTCAACAGCTCGGCTGTGGAACGATTTGCCGGCCTCTGTGTTTCCTCCCTCCTACATGGGAAGGCGTGAACATGGGTCTTGAAGAGAACCATGTTCACTCCTTCCTCTCCTCAAAAACACCCTCTACACAGCATTTTCAAAGATGACATAAACCCTGAGGGAAATTATTTTCCTCAGGGCCTCCTGTGTGGAGTTAATGTAAAAAAAACTCAAGGAAAAAAATAGAATAAACTTTGACTTTTTCAAAATATATTTTTTGGTTATCATAATGTGAAACGTTTCGTTGTAAAGATTAATCGAAAGTGGTGATTTTACATAAAACTACGCCTTTTATAAGCAAGGAAGAGAGAGTAAAAACATGACGAAGTATGACACACAGAGAAAAACAAAAATAAAAAATATTTAACAATGGCGCATGGTACCCAAAGCGCAGCTAGTTAAAATATATATCTAATAACAGCGTGTGATACGCTTGCCGTTGCTTAAAAAACGGCAAATTTCACGCACTATACAACTAGCATACAGAAAATTTCAAATCTCCTCAATTCAATTATTCTGCTTTCAGGTTTAGTCCCTCCTCCGGGCCAGCGCGATCCTCCCAATCCCTCGCCAATAAATTAGGCTTCGCGGCAAAAGCTGCGCGCGAAACCTTAAAAAAGTCCGAATTCAAATTGGCCGCCTATCGGTACAAATGATCGGTTTGTCCGCCGCCTCGGACCGACTGGTGACGAACTCAAATCCTTCAACCCTTTCCGCGAACAAATTGTATAAAATCGTATAAAACTAAAAAAAAAAGTATCCATAGAGGTTATCTTAGTTAATATCAGCTAATACCGAGATGTAACGTTACATTTTTTTTCTTAAAAGAAAGACGAAAATTTCTGTGCTACGAATTACCTGACGACATTTGAAAAACTCCAACTACAAAAGTTATAAATGGAAGCATTGGAGGGGACCCCACCACTTTCCCACGGCGTTGTGAGGAAACAAATGGTTTCCCCCTTCACCGCACACGTCAAGACATTACTTTTTTATTGAACGAAGCTACATTATTTGATCGACTCTAGACCCTCCAATGTCCATGCATACGGGGTTAATAAGCAGTATGCAAGTACTTACATTAACATAATACAAAAAAAAGAAATAAAAGTGGCAGCCCGTGGAATAATTCTTCTGAAATACATAAAATTAAATATATAAAGATAAAGATGTTAGTAAAATAAAAAGAAAAATAAGAGCTGCACCCGGTTGAGGAAGCCTGGAATACGAGAAATAATGAAAAAAGATAAAATTAAAATATAATAACAGTAATAATAAAATGAAAGTATTTACAATTATAACAGAGAGAAAGTAAGATGGATAAAAATAGTTGGAGTAGGTTTTCCACAAACCACCCGGCAGTCCCGATGAAAATGTGCATGGCTATCGGCCCAACCGCTGAAAGAACCCGAAGTCCGCGCCCTTTAGCCGGCTCCCCGATTTTGCTTCGAAGAAGTATATAAATGGAAGCACTTGTTTGTGGATGTATGAAGGGCTTGGTTTGAAGGAATTAATCTCATGACGCCTACGTGGGTACCAGGCGCATTAGTCATCTCAGCCACTAATCATTTGTTTTGTTGTTGAAATATTTTGAGGACATGTCAGAGTGTTATAGTAGTCGACGAATGTTCATCTTCTCTACTACAAAACGTCTCTCCAATCAGCCTCAACGTTTCACAAATTGGTGATGTAATAGTTACAATTGCTGTGAACAGATGAAATTCTTGTGCTTTAACTAACCAATCATCACGCCGTTCCCCCATAGGGGCAGGCAGAGAAAATATACCACAAATCTCTGTCTTTGCACTCACTCCTTTCTTCATACATCTGACGTTATTATTAGGCTAGCGACTGTACGGTTGAAATTTAAGAACCCGAATTCTGATTGCGCGTCTTATGCAAAACCATCTTCTTACTTGAAATTTGTTAAAAGGCTACTTTTGTAATAGAACTGAATTCAAATAATGCCAAAAGATGGCGCCACCCAATGGCGAGGAATGTCGGCTGGCAGGCGTAAGTATAATTAGATTTGTAATTTCGTGAATCTGTCCGGGTATGGAAACATTGATTATTATATGATTATTATTGTAACTGGCAGTTGTGAATAATAATACCACGCGTCTATATATTACATATGACGTCTTTGCCTGTCGTGGTTACTTTGTCCCGGTAACTATCTGTCACTGGATTGCTTGAGATTATTTTTCCGAGGAACCAGCTATTTTTGGAACCAGTTCCTATCGGATTTATAAAAAAGTCTCCAACACAAATGGGCGAAGCCGAACTAAAGGACACACTTGTAATACCTGCGAAACGGGTTTTTAACTGTTAGTTAGTTTCTCTACTATTATTCTAACTCTTTCAATGAGTCTTTCTCGTGACTTCAATAATAATATTGATACTCTATACTTACCTGCACCATTCGAGTTAGAATCGTGAAACTTCATGAGAGTCTAAGAAAAAAATGACGTTTTTATAAGGAGTAATTCTGCGTAATTTTGATTTTCTGCTTTTTCTCAGATTTCAACAATCACCTTTTTAATCAATAATCAACCCCTGAAGTTACATAAAGTCGAACCCACGCTCTCTTGACAAAACAGTCAAGTGTCATACCATACCATTACACCACGGGAGCCATAATATTGTACTTTACAACTGGACACTAAATTCAACGTAACGGAAAGGGTGAACAGAGTCCCGAAACTAGGTGTTTTTTTGAAAACCTTTTATGTAAATAGGAACAAGCTATTTGGGGTCCTGAAATGTGGCCCCAAACCGGGTCCCTGTGGAATCCCTGTTCGAGCACAATTTACTGCCACCTGCATTGCTACTTTTATCCTTTTGTATCCAGAAATTCAACGTTTCAGCGTTGTTTCCTTCCATAAAACTTAATCGGGTTAAATTGTTTAATGTCTCGAGAAGGTGTTAAGTTGGGATGTATCAATTATTGATTCTACGAAATGATCAAGGGAAAATGATCGGAGCGCCCAATCTTGATCGAGGCATTAGTGGAATTTGGTGTTGTATTCCCATTAGAGGCAGTATTATTCGATGCCAAATTGGTCGGGCTTAAGCGGTTTAAGGGTTTCAAATTGTTGTCTTGAATCTCGTTGGTTTAATGAGTTTATTTGTTAACAACTTGGCACCAGTGTTTTTTTTTTAAAACATGAATTGAAGATATTGTGTATGCACGTTCTATAAAAAGAAAGGTTTTGGCTTTTTTAAGCCTAATTGGGTTGTTGTGTTTGAGAATGATCTGAATACCTAATATTACCTTTTTGGGCTCTCATATCCTTAATTTAAATATACATATCTGAGAGTATCATACTTGTATTGCCTATGATATGTCATAATCACACCTTTCTTATTGAATTTAAAATTACTTGAATCTTTACACATCAATCTGTCTCTTGACGAATCACATTTAGAAGATGAAATCCTTGTACTACTGTACTGCCCAATATAAAATATTGCTTTTGATTTCCAAAATACACTTATTAAAGAATGTATTTTATACTAATATTAAAATATATTTCAGAATTAAATACACGTAACAAGTGTTCACAATAATGTCCTCTGCGTGCAAACTCTATCTAAGTTTTTTAATAAACAATAAACAAGTGTTAATTTCAAGCGACCTAACAGGTAAGTATGGTCCTGTATGCATTTTTAAAAATCATCGCGTTCATTGGTCGAGACATTGTACATATATTTGAGTATGAACCGGTGGATGCAATTTTTAGAAATAAGTTGTTTTTAATTGTTTGTCTAGTTTGTAGTTTTCTAGATTTAAGATATATATTGTAAGTTTGTACAGCGCCCTTGAGGTGATTTTTCACAAAAACGGCGCTATATAAATCATCCAAATATTATTATTATTATTATTACATTAAAATTACGATCAAAATGAGCAAACACTGTTTTTCTTTTCCAGAATGCTGCAAGTCACACGACCTGTCTAATCTAGTGGTTAATTGAATCTGCTGGACTCGCTCGCTAATCTCAGACGACCTGAACATTGAATCACTGCTACTCTTCATAGTAAAATCGCAACTGAGGTAGCTTGTGCATGTACTAAGAATGTCTGATGACCGAATTCTGACGAAAATACTTAGTGCGATTCCAGAATGTAGACCAGACACAGTCGGGCGAGGCAACTCCAGAAACTGTGTGAGGAGAGGATGGGACTGCCATGGACGGAGGCCGAACAATCAGCGCAAGTCAGGGACGTATGGAGGAGCCTTGTCGATGCAGTGGGTCCCCGACCCGAATAGGATAAGGGGAAGAAGATGATGATGATGAGTAAGCCCTAAGGAAGAGAGCATTGCTCTTGAAACAAGTCGGTTTTATAGACATTAAAAGTGTTTAAACAAAGAAATATTTTAATTTTCAATTATGTTTTTTTGTAGAAAAGAGTCGATACGTCTAGAATTTAATTTAAAATTGACATTTTGCCAGATGTGCCTGGTTGTTACTTCTTAATATATTTGTCATACCCCTAAGTATTTGATTCATTCAAAAAAATTATAATAATTGGTTTATGTGGTTGAACCTTTCGTCTGAATGTTTTCAACTTTACAGAAATGGGTTTACAGCTGTTGAACAAAACGCGCGCACATAAATACATGACGATTGAGGTGGTAACAAATATGCTCTGGTCATTTTCTCTATTGGGCATAATCGTTTAATATCATTTATATATTCATTTATAGGTTGAAAGAAATTAATAAATCTTCATCTCAGTTAAACAAGGTTTTAACAAATTTTTTTTTCAAATATGACCTTTGCTTGCAAAACCTCCTTTCTTTTGCTCATTTTTTTTTCTTTTTTACAATAGCTCCTCCGGTCTTGAATTTGGCAGGCACCTCTCGTCTGGAGCTCCAAAATACCTGAAAAATATCCTCGACTTTGTGCAGAAACGGACGGTCCGTTTGATAGATTCTTCTATCTTAACCAATGGATTGCAATCTTTAGAACACAGGCGTCGGGTGGGAATGCTATCCTTATTTTACCAGTATTTCAATAGAAAATGCTCCGAAGAACTAGCGTCTTTGATTCCCTCGGCACCGGTGCATAGTCGGGAAACACGCTAAACGCGTGCCCAACATATGTACATGGTTGACATTTGTTGACGTGAACACGGGTCGCTTCTTCGACTCATTCTTGTGTTCAACTGCTCGGTTGTTGAACGATTTGCTGGCCTCTGTACTCTGTGTTTCCTCCTTCCTACAACATGGGTCTTTTGAGACTAATGTTCATTCCTTCCTCTCCTCAAAAAGACCCTCCACACAGCATCTCAGATGACAGACCCTGAGGGAAATTGTTTCCCTCAGTGCCTCTTGTGTGGAGGAAAATAATTTCCCTCAGGGCCTATATCATCTTAGAGGAAGCTGTGGGAGGGTTTTTTTAAGGAAAAAAAGAATAGGAAGTTGTTGGAAGGAAATAGGTATGAGGGGTGGGTAGTAATCCGTGGGTCAGTGTGTCCAGAAGTGACGGACGTATGAATCCATCCCCTCAACTGCGGTGCAAGGCAATGGGTAGAGGTCAAAAGACCTCCTCAACTAATCTCTCTCGATCCCGCCCGCCACGCAGCAGGTGGGCATACGCATCGGCCGGCAAGACCTTGACAAACCTCACCCCATGAACCCGGACAAAGGGTGAGGTTTAAGACCCCCCTGCTAATTCACCAAACGTAGCAAACCACTTAGGGTGACCTATGGCAGAGGTGTTGGTTATCCAATAAATGGTTCCTAGGGCGGCGGTACTCATTCCCGCCTCCCAAATTGATTTCTATAGCCAAATTTCAAAACCATATGTTTAGTATTTCCGTAGATATTTGTATAAAGAAATTCTAAAACGAAGCTTAATTAATTTTACAAGATTCTATCATCACTTACACTCTCTCGAGGCGCAAAGTAGTTCGTCACTTTGGTTGAATAAGGTTCTAACTTCGCCTTTGCATGTTACGAGGTTTCTAAGTTTGCAAAGACGAATTTTTGTAATCTTTTTAACAATTTTTGATTTTGAGGTTCTAGTTTATCATATTTTTACGGAAAATATTAGTTTTTTTTTTGTATATTATTTATAATTATGTTTATTATGTTCTCCTTGTATTTTGTTCGACGGGTTCACGTTTTGACGTCTGAGATCTCATCGAAACAGTTAAATTTTTGAAAAAAACAATTAAGTTCAAAGTAATAGTTCTAAGGCGCATTGAGCCGAAGTCAGACGCTTTCATAACCGAAATTAGTATGTTCGTTAATTGTTTTTGGGGTGTTATGTCGTGTTGCGCTACCTCCTTCTTTAGTCAACGTTTCGGACAGCGTTACAGTGTCCATCATCAGAGCAGATGTGATGATAGACACTGTAACGCTGTCCGAAACGTTGGCTAAAGAAAGAGGTAGCGCAACACGGCATATCACCCCAAAAAAAACAACGAAAATACTTTTGGCCGTGAAAATCTAAAAACGTTTCGATATTAGTATGTATTTTTATTTAATATCCGGGAATAATTAATAACATTATCGCAAGTCCAGCAAAATGTTAACACCACAGAATAGTAAATTAAAAATACATTCCTGAACAAACTTGTTCTTGTATTCCACAGGTCGAATGTGGAATGATTTGACAGCTTCTGTGTTTCCTTCCACCTAAAACTCGGGCTTCTCCAATGTTAGGTAATAACCTCCTTTCAATCCTTAAACGGACCCTCAAAACAGTAGATATCCCCAAACTTGACATGGACCATGAGGGAATTCCTCAGGGCCTTCTGTGTGGACCTCGTTTAAAAAAAGATTATATAAATAAATAATTTTTATTTACAATGCGGTTCGGATGAAAAAGCACTAGTTTGCGATGTTTACATACATATATTTTTTTAAAATGTACTCAAAATATATCTAAACTTCTTTTGTTCATCAAAGCGTCGCGCTCGCTATTGCAGTTTGTATTACACGCAAAAATAAAAGAAACCGCGTGTTTTCTCATTGTTTTACCTTCTTTCCCGACATTCCCCAGCCTTGTCTTACCTATGTGAAACTCGTCACATGTCCGTCTTTAACTCCTGCCTTTGAGTCGTAAAAACCGACGCGAAAAAAGCGCAAAAAGTGACAGAAAAGCGTACACATGGCTGCTGCTTCTTGTATAAATTTTTCGACACAATAGCTCTGTTTATGGTAAAAATACCAGGCTGGCTTTGTTCGTCTTTCGCCGCCTGACGGATTCCGCGTGGACTTTTTGCTCCTCTTTTCAGGATCGTTCGTGTTGCTATTTTTTCGTTTTGGAACTGAGCACATCATCCGGGGCTATTTGTTCCACGGCTTCGCTTGAATTTGGAAGTGGAGAATTATTCACATCACATTTAAACTGTTAATAGTCAGAATGCGGCCTTATTTGGTTAACTCCATTTTCCGAGGTAATTTCTATATCCTGCTTTAGGTTTTCCACTTTATTTTTATAAGCTATATGTTGATTGGCGGAGTCTTTGAACTAGCATTTTCAAATTTCACAGTTAAAGTAACATCCACTAATACAAAACAAAATGTTTAGTATTAGGCCCTTTGCCATTTATCGTATTTGTTAATGATATATTTAGTGTCTCTAATTATCTCTTACACAGACGACACAGCACGACTACTAAAAGCTAACACGTGGACGAATATAAATAACGTGACCAACACAGATATCAATGAACTAAAAAGTGGTTTAACATAAACTTACTAATACTAAAAAAAGCACTTTCTATATACCACTTTGCACATAAAAACAAACCACCCAAAGAAATAAAAATAAAATAATTCACTCTAGGACAACAACATAATTGCAATATCTCGTGTATAGTGGTAGAGAGCAAAACCGAAATAAAATATCGGGAATTACAAAAGGCTAATTGCAAAAATGTTCCCACATAAACATATTCAAAGACAGAGTGAGACAACTGATAAGCATCTTTAGACATCTAAAAAATATCCTAAATAAAGATTTACTCAAAATGACGTTATTTGCCTTCTGCCAATCAATAATACAATATGGCATTATAGGATGGGGTGGAACTTATAAAAAACAATCACAATCAATTTACAATCATTGTTATTTTGAAATTCATCTTTATTACTAGGGCAACACTTCCTTCACCCCGAAAAAAGAAATCACCAATGTCAACATCGAAGGTTGGTTAGTTAGGCTAGGATATAACCATATTAGTTTAAGGTTTAGATGCAGTAATTATTTTAATAATAAAATTTATTCGAAATAATAAAATTGCAAATCAAAAAAGTCAAAAGTTACCCCACAAGCTTGAACTAACTAACTAACTAACTAACCATCACGCCGTTTCCCCGCAGGGGTAGGCAGAGAGGACGGACCGCCAAACAATTCGGTCCTGGCACATACTCTTTGCTTCACTCACATTCATACATCGTCTCATACATACTCTTCTATTATTCTGACTTTTGACATGGCCCGACTCAAGTATCTGATTCACTTGATCGTGCCATGTCTTCCTCGGGCGTCCCCAACTTCTTTTACCATTCACATTTGCATCATATATTCTTCTTACACTACTTTCTTCATTCATTCGCTCTACATGCCCAAACCATCTGAGGGTCCCTTTCTTAATCTTACTCATTATGCTTACATCAGCCTTACATTCTTTGCGGATCTCCACATTTCTCACACGATCATACATGGTTTTACCACACATACGCCTCGTTGCTTGAAATGGCTTTAGCCGTGTTTAGTGACCAGATCTGAATAGCCAGGTACTTCCCCACCTTCCTCTTCCCTATCTCCTTCCCCTCCCCACTACCTTCAGCCTCACAACATACCCCAATTGGGAATGCCATAGTCTCACTGGCTCCAGACGGGAGCAGTTGGGACTCTTGTGCGGTATTCATATAAAAAAATATAAAATAACTGGAACTAGTAGGAATTTACTAAGTTTTCGGACCAAAATCGGGCACGAAAAACTGTATTGATAAAAATTCTTGAAATTCTTGAAAAAAAAAAAAAGGGATCTCATTTCTACAGCATTCAGTTTACTTTCATCCTTCCTCTGCCAGTTCCATGCCTCACTGCAATACATCAGGGTAGGTACCAGGACTCCATTATGGACTGCTAGCTTCGCTTCTTTTTTGACAGTTTTTTATTAAAGCCAACGGCATTCAGTCCTCCATTAATGGAGTTACCGGCATTTATCCTTCTTTCGATATCTCTATCAGCCTTCCCATCTCTCGTAAACATACTACCCAGATACACAAACTCATCCACCTGCTCCAAGTATTCATCGTTCATAACTATATCACACAACTATACCACCCACAAGCTTGCAATAAGTATATAAAGAAATGGAAAATTTATACGTCATATTTGACCAAAGGATATATATATTATTATTTTCTGTTACAACCCGTCAATAAATGTGACCGTAATGGGCCGCACAGCGTCTTGCGATCCACGATTCTTTGTAGGACATTCGTCATCATTGATATCATCGGATGTCACAAGGCAGGACATCAGGAAAGCTCTGGTCACAAAGGAGGATTCTTAATAAAAATAATTATAATAATTGGTTAATTTGTGGAGCACCGTTTTCGTGAATAACCACCTCAAGGACTCTAACAATTCATTACGATTTCTAAGGCTCTATTTTTTATACTGATTTTATTATTTACAAACGCACACAAAAACCTAGATTCTGTCAAATAAACACACTTTTATCAGAAAGATTATGCTTTGAGAATATAAGATTTCGCATGCGGAGGACACTATATTTATTTAAAACCTTGGATGTCGCATGATTTCACATTTGTTACTCTCCATTACTGTTGTTATTACATTTATGAGAAGATTAGTGCCAAAAGTATACCTGATATTTATTTTGAAAGACTAGAGAATTAAGGACTCTTTAAGGACTTAGGACTGGGGAATTTTTATGAAATAAACTTAAAGGCCTTCACGTTCTTATATGCTTATAATATCGCGGTCTGTGAATATGAAGGTGAAAGGTTTTTGACTTGACGTAATTCAGTTTTAAATTTAAAAAATCGTCACAAGATGTCGCCACTTCCGTCAGCAGGTTGGTGTGGACGTTCCTCAGGCAAATATAAGTAATACGATTTAGTGTACTAGCCGTATCCCTCCGAAAATGGAAAGATTGACGGTAATACTCAGTTGTATCAAGCGGCTATATATTACATATGACATCATTGCCTATCTCGGTTACTTTGTCCCGGTGACTATAGATGTCAGTGGAACCGAGTATCAAGCTATTTTTGGAACCAATTCCTATTGGATTTATAAAGTGGTCACAAACACTAACTGGGCGAAGCCGAACCAAAAGCCGCCCGCAGGGCCTAGCACCAAAAACCTGCGGGGCGAGTTTTTAAATGCTGGCAAATTATTATTATATACCGTTTTGACACAATTGGTTATTAAATACGTCTAAAATAGAGGTGAAACAAAAATAAGACTATCGTGAAAAAGCAAAAGACGGCCTCCGTGGCCGAGGAGTAATATTCTCGACTATCAATCCGGAGGTTTAAATTGCTGCGTACGCAAGTGAATTTTATTTCATGAATTTGAATTATTTCACAATTTATTCATTTAAAATAACATAACGGCACATTCCAGAGTGAAACATACTTTGAGTACCGGCTTAATGTAATACAACCACTCAGAATTGAAACGTTGCTTGAAATGGCTTTAGACGTGTTTGGTGATCAGATCTGAATAGGGAGGTACTTCCACACTTTTTCTTACCCATATCCTTTCTCTCTCTCTTCTACTTTCTTCTACCCACAACATACCCCAATTGGGGATGTCATTGTATGGCCATCACATAAAAAAAATTGCTCATTTACTAACCTGTGTGAACTGCTTTGGAAATTAGTTCTTTGCGACGGATGTTTTTAGTAGTATAAAAATTATATAAAACTTGGTAAATGTTAAACAAGTGTTTTTTTCAGTGGTATATAATTATCCACTCCCTACAAATTAATTCCATTTGTTCCTAATAAAGTCATTACTTAACTAAGCATCTCTATCGCAGAAATTCCTACCAACGAAATTCCTCGGATCCACACATATAAGGGTGGGTCCCCTCGACACACTAACAAACTTGGTATATTATCACCAGTCAGGTACTGCGGCATACCCCGCATTCCATAACATGCCGTGAAGGCCGGGAGATAGCATCAGTATCACCCCAGCAACATGTGTTTTAATTGGCGGGCGTGAGGGACTAATTTGATAGGTTATCGATGTTTTGAAATTTTGGGTTAAAGTAACAATCAATTCTTTCTTACATTTATGAAATTTCTTTACATACGTGAAAAATCGCGGTACTATCTGCGTTCTCGACAAATCAGTTCCAGTTTTGAAAATGATAATTAAAAAATTACATTATAGACAGGAACTTTATCGCTAGCCCGAATTCTTCAAATTAACAGTTTAAATTTTGAAAATGGAACTTAAATTCAAAGCAAATCTATGTTCCAGATTATTTAATTAATGCATTTAATCAGAGTTACAGATAGACAAATAACTGAAATAAGTATTTTTGATAAAGGTCACACGATGCTGTGCCGAGAGTAGTAAGATCGCGATTACAGCGGCAGTAGTTTTTAGGTTTCATTTCTCCACGCATGAAATTTTTTTTCTTCTGACATCCTTTCATATCGGAGGTTGGCTATTATCAGGTTAGTATTCACCCTACAGCTTGGAACTCACTGAACTAAACTGAACTCACAGACTCACCGAATCTTAACTCATATCATTCATAAAGGTTTTGAAATATAGATATCTTCTTCTAGGGTGTTTTCCGATCGTCGGATAGTCTTTTATTTGTCCCATAGCACAATTTTCTCTCTTCCTTGTAAAAATTAGTAAACCGTTTGCTTAATTTTCACAGTATTCACTGAACTATAAACATTTTTAAATCTTCTGAATTTTATGTCATTGGAAGAGGACCCTACACGAACCTTGTGGTAATCCGAAAAAAATGAAAATGTCATTACGTACATTTCAACCAATTTTTTTTTGGGTTTCAATTGTGACAATTGGCCCATATTTTTAATGTGATTAACGTATCGTTACATTATAATATAAAGACATTTCCTGGAATGCAGAATTGTGAGAAATGATTCCTTTCAACGTTATTTTTTTACAAATGATTAATGATTGCTCCATTTTTTGTTGTTTGAAAAACGTTCTTACAAATTTTATGGTTCAATGGATAAACAGTAAAGTTGTTCTTACCGATAATACAATAAACATAACCACAAATAACTATATCAGAATGCCTATTATGGATAGGTACCCATTGCACGAGTTATAAATGATATCCAAATACAGTAATTGTGGGCATTTTATGACAGGAAAATGTTTGGTATGTTTTTAGGTTTTCACGGCCAAAAAGTATTTTTGTTATTGTTTTTGGGGTGTTATGCCGTGTTTCGCTACCTCCTTCTTTAGCCAACGTTTCGGACAGCGTTACAGTGTCCATCATCAGGGCAGGGTCACTCATCTGCCCTGATGATGGACACTGTAACGCTGTCCGAAACGTTGGCTAAAGAAGGAGGTAGCGAAACACGGCATAACACCCCAAAAACAATAACAAAAAAAAAAAAAGAAAATGTTTTTTTAATATTTACACACGGTTCTCACAGCAAAGGTAACCACGATTTAGTAAGTTCAACTAACACGTTTTCAGAAAAGAAACGTATTTATCAAAACCAATGTATATTTTCAACATAATTTAGAAAACAACATCATTTTTGAAATGTACTGTAAAGTAGTTTAATCTAGTTAAATTTGACTTTTTTTATAAAAGTCTGTGTTATTTAGAATTATGTAATATGTACTTTAAACATTCTTCAAGAGATGTCGATAGTATAGAGTATAGATAGTTATGTGTAGTTTAGAGGTGTCAGTTAGTTGAGTGGCGACTATTGTCGTTCAGGTCTAATGCACGAACGATTACGGAATTAGCCAATGGTACACTATAGACAGCTGGGCTGGGTTTTCTGGCTTCAGAATTACTTCCATCCAATACGACGGACGTCTGGTCCAGTTAAATATTCATTGTGAACCTCACGATAAAATAAATGGTCCTAGATGAGTTCCGTAGTTCCTCTGCTTCCTGGTTACCACAATTGAGATTCTACGATCACATAATGCACTGCGCATGGTTTGTGTTGGTGAATGAACTGTTACTTGTAGACTGACTGCTGACTGACTGGCTCAGGATCGCATTTAAATATAACAGCCGACTTGTTCAGTAGCTACTAGAAAACCAGGCAAAATGTACACGCGCAGGTTCGTGAAAGTTCGGCGCGATACTATTAATTATTGGTAGTGGTGGCTTTAAACCTAGACCTTTCTATTAGGTGGCGAAATAATTATTGCAACACGGCGTAAGTAGACAGCTACGATATATGTAGTTAGGTAGGCGGCCGGTCTCGTATGTTCCTTGGTGGCGAAATAATTCTGGCCGCCACAGATGGGAGAACTGAGGGGAGTTTTTGAAATGAAAACCTCTTTAGCACCATTGTGATTTGAAACTCGATGAAACGAAAAATAGTGACACTAAAAAGAGACAAACACGATTTAACCTGCGAGAGAATAACCGGTCTCTTCATTGTGCAGTGCTTCTTCTGCGGTGCTTAGCCTTCCCACTCTTACCTACTTTAGTTTTCTGAAGATTTCACTTCTACCACGAGTGAATTGCACACTTTTTTCCCCTCAAGGTCTCCTGTACGGAGCTAATATTAAAAAAATATTACAAATTTTATATAATTTTAAAACAATGCTGAAACTCGAAGGATCTTGAAAAATAACTCATTTTCTCCTCATAATTTAATGCCTCATATACGTAAAATTGACATTAAGATGAAACCATGCGAAATAATGCAAAATCATACAAAATCATGTATTTTTGTTTTGAAAATTTTATGGCTTAGAAGTATTATAGATGCTTCAATTAAATACTGCGTGTAGAACATATCATGGCTCTTAAAAATTTTGGTCTTTTATTAAGCCTAGAAATAATAAAGTATTAGGTCTATAAAAAACACTTTCAAGTGCAAACTCTCCCACTTATAAACCCCTTTTCGGAAATGGTTTTATTGTTTAATGTAGCTAATTTAGTTTCTTTTATGATAATCGTAAAAAAATATATATTTACGCCCTAAAATAAGATATACATTTTCGCGTTGTTATTTCACAATACGGCCGGCAGTCGACGAATTTGGATTTTCAAAGTGAACCTTATGTCGTCCACCCAAAGACTACTGGCTTGCCACACCCATTTTCTATCACTTCTGCCCCGGCCGGAGCGAGGAACAGACTTGTAGGCTCCGCGTCGCTTGGTTCCGTGAAATCAATTTTAAATTTCCTTGTTGTTACAACAAACAATGCGTAAAAAAGGAGTTAATGTTTTTTACACGTCTTTACGAAATCAACCTGTAATAAAAATTCTCAAATACTTTTCCGACCTTTCCAAAAGCTTTTCACAAGAATTTTTAAACTCCTCCCAGAAAGGGGCGTGAATTCCGACTTCGATTTTTTGCTGGACTATTGGATCACCTTAAACAATAACATCTCGTTATCCAGTACATCCTGTCTCATTTACCAAATACCAAATTAATTCACCTCGTTCTGGATCTGATTTGGTCAGATGCCACAATAAACATTTTTATCCAGGTGCAATAAAAACCTTGATACAATCAAGGCCCATCTCAATCCCGGGTTATTCGGCCCAAGTCTACACTCTGTCCCTAACAAGGAGTTGTAAACTCGACGGCCAGTAATAGAGTTGGTTTAAGTCATTTGGGCCAATAAAGTGGGCCAGTAACAAACAATTTAGTGGCCACGTTTATTGTTGGAACTAAATGATGTTAAATTGTTGATGAATGCGGGCAATGATGAAGTCTAGTTTATTGTCGAAGGAGTTGGTTAAGTTTTTTCAACTTTTACCTAGTCTTGTAGGTAAATTTGGAAGATAGGAAGGCAAATGTGTCAGATATTTGTGAATATTTTTGGATGTCAGTGGATATTTGTGGATGCAGGATACAATAAATTTGAATATTTCTTCACGATATTATTACTGAGGATATTAGTGGATGTTTTTTTTAATATTATTATTTATTAATTTAGAAATATACAAATTCTTAAAAAGATCCTGCTTTAGCCTTTTAATAAGTGTTTACATATTTGTATTTTAGCAAAAAATATTTACATGTACACTAAAGCCATGCGAATTAATGCAAAATCATTAAAAAATGTTGTGTTTTGGATTGAAAATTTGATCGCTTGGAAATATTACAGATGCTTCAATTAAACTGCAAGTGGAACACATCTTGGCCTTGGAAATAATTGAGTCTTTTGAAGTCTGAAAATAAGTAACAAAAAATCTGCAAAATCTCCTACTAATGATTCTATTTTCGGATAAAGTTTTATTAAATAATGTTTGCAAATTATGTTCTTTAATCGAAAAACTTTTTAATATTCATGCCTCGATTTCACAAAACAATGCAATTTCGCCTTTTTCTTGTTTTTTCGGCATGAATCAAAATGGGCGGTACCTACTCAACAAATTTCGATTTGAGAGTTAAACCTAATGCCGTCCGCAAAAAGACTTCATGTACATTTTGTATTAGTTAATTCACTGCCACGGTGGCGAATGCCGTGCAATAAACGTGCATGTATAAACGTGCCTGGTCTCCACGTCGTGCGTCTCTAGGTTCCTTGGACAGGATTTTAAATGTCCTTGTTATTTTAATAAACAGTACAAAAGGCCTGTAAAAACAGAAGTAAATGTTTTTACAGGCCCTTAAAAAATACACAAAACTGTAAAAAACAACTCTCAAATACCTTCTCTAACCTTTCCAAAAAGTCCTCTCAAGTATTTTTAAATCCCTCCCAAAAAAGGCGGGGATTCCGATTTCGAATTTTTCAACGACTAGCGGATCACCTTAATATCTACACAATTTGTGAATATTTGCACATAATCGGTTTATTTGTGGATGCTTTTGGATATTTGTAAAAGTTTTCGGATTTTGCGGATGTTTGTGGACGGTTGTGGATGTTAATGGATATTTGTCGAAGTTTACAAATATTCGTGGATATTTTACTGTTTTAGTTTTTAACCACACTTTAAACAAATTTTACCAAGCGTGGATAATAATTGAGGATATTTGTAGCTGATTTCGGAAATTTATGACTATTTTTGGATACTTTTGGACCTTTATGGTTTTTTGTTATTATGTTGTGATTATTGTAAATACCCTGTTCCGTATTTATGAATTACATAAAATAATGGTTTACATTTATATTATATCGGCTGAGTCTTGTCACATATTCACAATGGATGGCTCTTTCATCATTATAAACGTGTATTTTCCATCATTTTATATACCCGTCTACAATAATAATAATGATTATTATTGGGTCATTAAGTTGTCTATGGTTAAAGAAACAATAAAGGCAGGTTAGTGAATAGATGAAGTGGTTTAATGATGTTCTTGCAATGAAACTTTTTTCGTTATATCAATAGTTGTTTGTTGAACAGATATTCACCATCAAATATTTAGGAATAATTTATTAAAATCACTTATGGTGCAATTTTTGGACATTGTTTTAAGTAGGGTTTGGATTGTAATAATGAATGCTGTTAGTTAGTTGATATATTTGTTTGTAGTCAATGAAAGGATAAAAATATTTCATTTTTTTCCGGTAAAATTGATAAAGGAATGGAAAGAGTAGATGGTCGATTCAACGGGAAAATGGTTACGCGGAAAAATATTCAAAAGGTGGCTTACAATTTTTTTTTGTCGTCGTTTCGATGTTCCAGTTAATTTTATTATTTTTTTATTATGTGCATCTATGTAAAAAGGTTTACATATTTTTTTTGCTTGCCTGTCTCACTAGGAAATCCTGTGTCGAGACAGACAGTTTACAAATATTTTATAATTATTAATTAAAGTACATTTTTCAATAAAGCAAAATATTTGACACACATTTTCAGGTTGGTATGTAGTGGTAACAATCATGAGATTATATTTGGGTGAGGTCACTAATTATTGCACGACCTTTTTCGATGATCCATTGTTTGATCAGGGTTTTGTATTTGTTAATATTATTCGATTGTCTTGTTTTGTCAGGTAGGTTATTGTATATTTTAGACGCAATGTATTTGAAATTTCTTTGACCAAATGTTGTGTTTGTTTTAGGTGTTTGTATGAGTTCTTTGTGCCGCGTGCTTACAATATTTTGGGTATTTTCATAAAATGTATCTGTTTTATTTTTAAAAAGATGAGTTAAGATAGTTTTTGTGTAAATTTGTCGAATATCTAATACACGGAATTTCTTGAATATATCTACAGTAAGTATTTGTTATTATGGGAACTTTAAGAATAACTTCCATAATTCATTTTTGTGCCTTCGGTAATGAATCTATCGCTGATAGTGTTGCACCTCCCCATGCGATTATTCCATATTCAATGATTGATTGACAAATTAGTCAGACATATCCGAAAAATCGAAATTTGATTTGAGTATGCAGCGTAAAAGTGTACCCTCTGTTTGGCACAATACTCAGATTACTTATAAATAGTAGGCGGCTGGCGGAGGCAAAACCATTAGAGCCTTATGTAGAAATTCACGAATTGGGAATGCATGGCGAGCGATATGCTGAAATAGGCCAAAACCAAGAACTTTTGTCTTTTATAGCTGATCTTTTATCTTTTATAGCTAAGTCTGTTGGCCCCATAAAACAAACTAGACCGGTCAAATAACGATAGTTTAATTGTTTTGCCTTTAATAATTAGTGGCTCTGGAATTTTCGTTTTGCCTCCGCATTTCGCCTTCTACTCATAAATATCACCAAATCATTTATGATGCAGAAAAACTTAGGGAATTAAACAAAATGTTGATGTTTTCTGGTTCAGCAGTACGATATTTCAAAATGTCATACTTATGTACATGATCTATTTTTTAATTCTATATGCTTTACCTGAGAAGCCTAATAACTTGTGTACAAATTTTTTAACACCATATTAAAAAAAAAAAGTAAAAATCTACCTTTGATTATTTCAATCACCACTTCATCAAAAATGTTCGTCGCATAACATTATCTTTGGCATAGACTATAGACAATTGGGATTCTTAGTACCAGCTGTTGACCTTATCGGTAATTTTACCATTTATAGATTTTAAAAAATTGGTAACAATTGATTAATATTTTGTTGTTTCACCAGAGCCCATAATATTTATTTTTATAACAATATAATACTGACAAATCTTGGGATTAACATACTAATCTCAAAATTTAACCAGGAATTTTGATGTAACTTTTTTTCTTAAGATGAAACCATGCGTAATAATGTAAAATCATACAAAATCATGTATTTTTGTTTTGAAAATTTTATGGCTTAGAAGTATTATAGATGCTTCAATTAAATACTGCGAGTAAAACATATCTTTGCCCTTAAAAATTATTGGTCAATTTTTTTGTGTCTTTTAATAAGCCTAGAAAAAATAAAGTATTAGGTCTATAAAAAAACACTTTCAAGTGCAAACTCTCCCACTTGTAAACCCTTTTTCGGAAATGGTTTTATTGTTTACTGCAGCAAATTTAGTTTCTTTTATGATAATCGCAAAAAAATGATATTTACGCCCGATATTCACAAAATAAAATAAAATATGCATATTCGCATTGTTATTTCACAATACGGCTGGCAGTCGACGAATTTTGATTTTCAAAATGAGCCTTATGTCGTCTACCGAAGGACTACTGGCTTGCTACATCCCACTTTCAATACCGCCCCGGACGGAGCGGGGAACAAACGCATAGGCTCCACGTCGCTTGGTTCCGTGAAATCAATTTTAAATTTGCGTTTTATTAGTATAAACAATACGTAAAAAAGGAGTTAATGTTTTTACAGGCCTTTATGAAATCAACCTGTAAAAAAAATTCTCAAATACCTTTTCTAACCTTTCAAAAAGCTTTTTATCAAGTATTTTTAAACTCCTCCCACAAAGGGGCGCGAATTCCGATTTCGATTTTTCCCTGGACTATTGGATCACCTTAAGATTAAAATCTTTATTTTGAGTGATATGTTGATAGCTCTCACTCAACAATCAATTTTATGTATTTGTCCATCTTTCCACTAATAAATAAATCCACCATTTACATCTTTCTGTTGTTTCTCACGCCAAACAATAAATAAATCCACTTTTTACAAATTTCCCTACAAACGAAGTCAACTCGACTCGGAATTAAATGGTGGCCGCCATCACAAGGTAGTTACTGTACCTAACCAATTTGGATTTTATTCGATAAGGCTGACACCAATTAAGGGACGTATCGAGTTGTTTAAACAAAGTTGGAAACGAAAAAGGACTCGGAGAAATCATGATGTAAAGTGAGGGAAAGGGTTGTTAAAAATGGTTAGTAGCCTTTCACCTCTTCAGGCGGAATTTCAGACACACTTAAAAGTAATTTGTTAATAGGTTATTTATTACTATTTTGACGTGATAACGTATTATAAATCGATGAACACCGGCTGCACTCACGAAAAAGCATGACTCATTGTCACGTTCCGCCTAAGCCAAGCGTGCAAGGGAGAGCGCGGAACAAGCGTTCGGCCTAAGTGTTCGGCTTGTGACGCATCTATCTCTCTTCCACTCCATTGTTATTATATGACGTTATTATGTAAAATTATCGTCCGTAAACCGACTTTACAGACAACCAATTTGTTTTATCTTATTTTTTGTTTGAAATAAGTGGTTTATGCAAAGTGGTTTGTTTCATTAAATTAAATGTAATTATTAGCATGATTTCAAACTTGAAACCAAACACACCCCCCAAAGACGAAATTTTAGGTGAGCCTCTGCTACCGTCTTACCCCTTTCCTTTCCGGAATTTCCTCTCCTTCATTTCCTAAAAATGCCCTTTTTACGCAACCATATACTTACATATATCTTCCTCCATCCAACCTGCTTTCAATACCTGTCCTATCTTTTTTTTTAAATAACTCCACATAGGAGGCCCTGAGGAAAATAATTTCTCTCAGGGCCTATGGTTTCTGGCAAATCGTTCCATAGCCAAGCTGTTGAACTCAAGAACGAGTCGAAAAAACGACCCGTTGTCATGTGACAAATGTCAACCTTGTACATATGTTGGGCGCGCGTTTGGCGTATTTCCCGACTATGCAACGGTGCCGAAGGGATCAATGACGTTAGTTCCTCGGAGCATCTTCTATTGTAATATTGGTAGAACAGGGATATCATTCCTACCCGACGCCTGTGCTCTAAAGATTGCAATCCGTTCGAGAATCTATCAAACGTTTCTGCACAGCGTCGAGGGTATTTTTCAAGTATTTTGGAGCTCCAGACCAGAGGTTGCTGAGAGGTGCTGCCAAATTCAACCGAGGGGCGCACTTGCAATTTGTACAGGGTTCGCAGTTGTGTACTATTAAAGTATCTGCGGGCCCAGTACATTACGCCCAGTTTTTGAGAGGCTAACTTTACTCTGGCTTGGATGGAGCCCCCATACCTGAGCTCGTCACTTATAGTTACACCAAGCATATCAATGGAGGGTCTGTTGTGACAATATGTGCCAATATTACTTACCTGTGACATTGTGAAATAATAACCCCAAGGAGCTGTCAGTCTATTAGTAACCGATGCAATGATCAACTCTCTCAGTTCTTTAATATCGTTTGTGCTGAAGAAGATGTGCAATGATCACCAATCTAGTGATCTCTCAGTGTGTTTGATTGGTGTCTAAGTAATCCGTGCAGTTAACACCTCCTATGATATCTCGGTCACTTTAGATTTATGCAGAGACTTGTGCATTGATCAGCCATGCTATACTATTACAAAAAAGTGCTTTCTTTCCAGTGTCCACTGTTCACGTATTTTCATAGTTGTGCTATTTAGATCACCCACTATTTTATTTGATTTCAGTCCATTGATTTTTGCAATCGATGTATCTACGACTACATACCCTCTACACAGCATTCTAAAATTTGGCCTAGGTCTCCAGGGAAATTATTTCCCTAAGGGTCTCCTGTGGAGTTAAAGTAAAAAAAATACGAATAGAATAGTACATTATTATAAATCAGCAAGTGTTCATATCCTCTAAAGATGGTGTTTTCATTTTTGGTCCAACCACGTTATAGCTTATAGCGGAGTTATATATTGAAAGCAGATACAATCTCGGATAGAATGTGTCCCGCGATACGTTTAGGAGAACGATTTAAATTTTACATGGATAGGGTCAGGCAGTTTTGAGAAAATATTTGGTTTAGCTTTCTTGGCGAACGTTGAATGGAAGGTTCTTGGTAACAGATAATATTTTTTATTGGAAATTCTGAAAAATAACTTGCTTTAATTAAAGTAAACACAAGACATATTTAATTTCATACAAACATCCTTGGTAATGTATACGGATTCACGTTATTTGACATTCCATTGGAGTGTCATTGGATTGTTATCTTATATATAAAAATTAAGTTTTGTTTGTTTGTTCGTATGTTATGCGCTGCCGTACCGTTCATCCGATTGCGATTAAACTTGGGTGATTTGTTGTGCGCACCCCCGCGAAGTTTAAAGGCTGTATATAATGGTAAGCTCTGACTATGAGATTTGTATAAATGAAAATGGGTTATATATTTTAGCGGCAGGGGAAGAAGGCATGAGGGAAAGGGTAACGAAGAGGGAGGGGAAGGCGTCGAAGGTGGAAGGGGAACATGGGGGAAGGGGTCGCGGGAGGGGAACGGGGACGCATGGGAAAGGAAATGTAGGGAGAAACAATTTATTTCTTTGCATTGCAACGCATGCCGGGTACCAGCTAGTTATACTATAAAATAACGTTTATATTTTTTGGCAACACGTTTACATTAGAATATTATAATTTTGAGTTTTGTAGTGGACATTTCTTCCACGCACATTCTATGTAGGTCATTATTAAGACATCTCCAATACCTTGATCTTATGGAATTAAATCTACTTGACTTTTTTTTGATGTTCCACACCTGAGGATCCTGAGGAAAATGATTCCCCTCGGGGCGTATGTCGTCTGTGGGGATGCTGTGCGGGTGTCTTTATAGGAAAGGAAGGAAAAGGAATGAGGGTTTAGTAGGAAACTGGGGTTCAGGAGTCCAGGAGTGACGGACCCATGAATCTATTCCTCCCACTGCGGTGCAAGGCCAAAGAGTCTGACTGGAGGGTGGAGTCCACCCACCTACCAAGTTAGTGGGCATCTTCAACTTATCAATAAACAAATACAAAATGTTATTGCTGAAGCAGTCAGTTATGTATGATAAATACAAAACAATTTATATTTATATTTAAAAACCCCTAATAAGGGCATGAATAATTAAATATATAAAATCCGCCATTTCATTTTTTTTTTAATATTTGAATCTCTGTTGTAAGTTGAATTTACCTGACTCAAGCTTTTTTCTCTTTAATTTTAACCTTCTGTCTGTTGTAGGTAAATCAATAACATAAAAAGATTTCTTCAAACTTCGCAAATTCACTTTGTGGCGTAATTATCAATTTAACGAATACAAATAACTTTGTGTGCAACACTATTTAATTAATAATATCGACATGTTTCAAAAACTATGTTTTCTTCGTCACGATAGTAAGTTAATAAAAAATAACAAAAGACAAACAAGTATAGACAAATAATAACAAAGACAAAATATTAGAAAGGAGAGGTGATTAATTACTTAAAATAGCATAAAAAACAATTACATAAAATAAAATATAAAAATTATTTTAGTATGGGTAAAAAATTACATTGCCATAATAAAAAATCTTTTAAAACAAAACAGGAAGTCTAAATAACAAAATAAATTATTATAAATATAAGTATTAATACGAAAATAAATTTAAAAGATGGCTAATTCTAAAAAACGTTTGGTTGTTTATAATATTTAATTTACTATCAACACTTTTCCTAATTTCTAAAATTTCTAAATTATCTAATTGTATACCCGTTGTGTTAGTGTGTAAAATTTTTAAACCTTTATTAATATCAAAAGTATGGCTTGTTTCTAAAATGTGGTTGGCAAATTCTGAATAATTATTATTATTTAAGCATTTAAAAAAAAATAAAAAATTATTATGTTAATGTAATTTTTTACAGATTCTAAAATAATTTTTATATTTTTTTATATTTTATTTTATATAATTGTTTTTTATGATATATTTTAGGTAATTAATCACCTCTCCTTTCTAATATTTTGTCTATGTTCTAATTAGTCTATACTTGTTTGTCTTTTGTTATTTTTTATTAACTTATTATCCTGACGAAGAAAACATAGTTTTCGTAACATGTTGATATTGTGAATTAAATAGTGGTTGTTACACAAAGTAATTGTTTTTCATTAAACATATAAAGATATTTAAAATACGCAAAAGTTCAGACGATCCACTCCCCCCCTCAAAGCCGGAGATTAATCAGATGGTGATAAAGAGCTTTTAATTGTCCGATTCACAGAACACCATACTTAAATTTGTAATGGAGCTTTTTACTTTTAACGGCTTCATTAACTTTATCGTGTTCACGTAATGGTGCCTGCATATTATTACGCTTCTTTCTTTAAATACTTCATTTATTATCGAACAAGATAATAATGAACCGTGTTCATTTGAGAGAATGAAAAATAATTATCGGACGACAACTAGGGATTGCAATCCCGCAGCTTATTCAATCCCGCGGGATTGATATGCGGATTACTTAATCCCGCGCGGAATCACGCGGGATCCCGCATCTTTGAAATGATGTTATAAAATCAAATTGAAACTACAGATTTTTGTGTAAAAATCAACTTTTATTAAACATTTCTTAGATAAAGCAACAAAAATTATTTATTTTCTAATAATTAAGTATAAATAATTAGTAATATGTTTTCTTAGATTGATGTTTGGCATAGTTTAATAGTTCTGTTTAATTTTACCCTTACACCTAACAACAGCTTTATATTTTTAATTCAGTCTTATTCATATAATAACTAATAATCAAATTACAACTTTCTCTTAGATACTATGATATCAATAAATGGTGATAACTTTTGAAAATACGCTCTTAAGAAGCAAATGGCATTTATTGTATCATCTCCGAGCCTGCTTCTGAGTGAACTGCAAAAATATCCTTATGCTGAAGACGCTCTCTCGGCTTCTACGCTAGTAGGCTGAACCGTCAGGATATATTCATAGACGAGCGTCAGGTACTCTCCTCTGATACCATCGGACTCAAAGAACGTAATTTCTTTCAATTAAATGAAGATATTATGAGCGAAACTCAATCGAAAATCTGGAAACAGAAAAATCAGAAAAAGATATTTACACCTCTGGGACTCGAACCCAGGACCTCCCTACTTTCCGGGTTGGGCGCTCTTATCCACTGAGCTAAGGTGTCGATATCCAATTCGGTCACTTTTAACTGTACCATACTTCGACTAAGAACCACCCATATTATCTTCATTTTTTCTTAACGCATATTTTTATTGGCTGCCATCTTTATGAATGATTGCAAGATTCAACTCGAACTAAATGCAATCTAGATGGTGTCTGGATAAATTATTATCCATTTTATTTAATGTGCGACATCTATTGACTCTTCTGCAAGTCTAGGGTTCGAGTCCCAGAGGTGTAAATATCTTTTTCTGATTTTTCTGTTTCCAGATTTTCGATTGAGTTTCGCTCATAATATCTTC
The DNA here is from genome assembly GCA_936435175.1 of Glyphotaelius pellucidus. Classification (NCBI taxonomy): domain Eukaryota; kingdom Metazoa; phylum Arthropoda; class Insecta; order Trichoptera; family Limnephilidae; genus Glyphotaelius; species Glyphotaelius pellucidus. Next base: position 22,909,040 of record OW386558.1, on the reverse strand, counting down.
ATTTAATTAAATATTACAGTTTGAGGTTTTACTCATAAAAAAAGAGTTAAAATAAAAAATTATAGTAATTTCTTTCTTCAAATTTTTAATTTGCGGGAACCCGCGTGATCCCGTGTGATCCCGTTTTGCGGGATTGCAATCCCTAACGACAACACACTTGTCTTTTGGTTCACATTTAGATTTTTGTATGTTCATATAAGTAAGTACCTATCAGTGGCGGATTTATGCTTTTCATAGGTAAAGGCCACTTTTTCTGCGCCACCCCTTCCTCCTTCTTAGAAGTTACCACCTATCATAATCACTCACTTGTAGGCTGCCGCCCCTAAGCCGCGGCCTATACGGCCTATTGAAAAATCCAGGACTGATAAATACCTACCTGTGCATATATACTGCGATGGAGAAAAGAGAGTCAGGAGAATGTATACCTACCCACCAATGATCAGTAAAGATATTGCATATCTTCAATGAATCAATCTCTCGGGTAATGTGGAATTAGAATAACAATGTAAAACGCGCATACACCTGATTGAAGTAATTAGTGAGTGACAAGAGGAACGGTGAGAGAGGACGGTGTTAATTGGTATTTCAACATTTTTATATACCCTTGCGCATGGAGTGGTAACCACTTGCATTCACAAATTAGCACCATTCAGAGTAAAAAAGTTGTCTTAAATTAGACAATTTAGAAGCTTTAGAAATTAGGAAATCATTAAAAATAAATAAGTCAGAATTCCTACTCAATAACCAAGTTAATCTATCTAATCAAAAAATACACCCTATAGCCCTATCTTTAACTTGTTTCCTGCGATCCATCCCATCCCCTGATATTATGTTTGTGCTAAATTTTTATTCTGAGTCCTTAATTATTAATTTTATCGTATATCTAAATATTGTCCTTTATGTTAAAATGTGAGATACATCAGACTTTTTATTATCTCATTGAATACCGTTTGTACATTTACTTGTGATCATATACACACTGTTGTCTCCTTCCCGCTAATTGATATTCATCGCACCTCTGTCAAATTAATTTGCCTCCGTCTATTTATGTTCTTTTGTAATATTATTTATCCTTTTCTGTATATATGTACATTATTGTCTCCTTCCCACTAATTGATTACCCTTTAAAGCCCTTTCAAATTAATTCGTCTCTTCAATTTTTTACGAGAAAAACTCTCTTTTTATAACTTTTGAAGGTTATTCCCATCAACGTAATATATCATTGAAGAAGAAGATAACACTTTTAAATCTAAATGAAAATATGAAAGAAAACAAGACACAGAAAAACAGAAAAAGACAATGGTCGCAACTGGGACTCGAACCCAGACCTCTCGTCTAACCGGGACGGCGCGTTTTCCAATTTCGCTATTGCCACCTTCTGTCAAACCGTCATATTTGTCAATCTCATATTTCAAATATTTAGAATCATTAATATTATCTTCAACTAGTTCTTTATCCATATTAACTAGTTGAAGATAATATTAATGATTCTAAATATTTGAAATATGAGATTGACAAATATGACGGTTTGACAGAAGGTGGCAATAGCGAAATTGGAAAACGCGCCGTCCCGGTTAGACGAGAGGTCTGGGTTCGAGTCCCAGTTGCGACCATTGTCTTTTTCTGTTTTTCTGTGTCTTGTTTTCTTTCATATTTTCATTTAGATTTAAAAGTGTTATCTTCTTCTTCAATGATATAATTCGTCTCTGCCTAATTATATTATTTTGTAATATTCTTTCCCCCTCTGACTCCCAACTTATATATAACCGATAACTCTGCCTTAGTATTTAGTTATCATAATATCCTGTTGAAGCTTGGTCCAAGCGAAACCGGTAGATATATAAAAAATAATATATTCGTGGTTTAAATACATAGTGTTTGTTTTAATTCTAAAAAAAAAACGTAAAAAAGTTGGTTTGAATGTCTCGAGACGAGACTAGAATAGTCAGGTGTCTAATTTCCAATCTTCTCCTCCTCTATCTCCGTCCCTTCTCCAAAGATTACCTTAGTACTTACCTTTTTATCCTCTCTCTTTTGTATTAATATTATCTTGTACTTTTTGTACCATAATTTGTACTATTTTTTACTTTTTTACTATCACACTTTACACTTGTTGAACTCATCTGTATAACTTTTCAAGATATTACAACTCATGTATTTTTTATTTATTTTCTTCTATGTGTAGGTACTATTTATTGCTGCGTTAATTTTGCTGAATTCTTGAAAAACTTGCTTTCGAACAATTTATTCATGATCAAGTTAATAATAAAATCAACATAGTAAATACCTACACGTTCCTCAATAACTACTTTTAAGTATCTTAAGCACTCTTCTGTTTTACCATTATTACACTATGTAAACTTTTTAACTCCTTTGTACAATTTTAATGATAACGAAACTACATACCTATGTACATATTAAACCTGTTTGTATCCTTAAAGTACAGTTTATAATGTTATATACTTCAATCTTACAATTATACTCCTGAATAACATGTGTAACTTGAATAATGTGATTCTGTAAAAGCCTTCAAGGCGTGTATGAATAAATAAAATAAAAATAAAAATAAAAAATAAAAACTTTCTTCAGTCTTACAACATACCAAAATCATAGTAAATGCATAGTCTTACTTTTATTAAAAAATTACAGCATCAAGGATTGTTTAGTGGAAGATATTTAGGCGAAAGATCAACATTCAACAATGAAACGTCGCCATTATCCATGCTTGGTTACAAGATCTGAGTAGCCAGGTACATCTCCACTTTCCTCTTCCCCATATTATTCCTCCCCTTCCTTTAGCTTCACAACACTTCCCATTGGGGATGCCTTAGTCGCACTGGCTCCAGACGGTTGAGAGCAGTTTTGATTCTTGGGCGGGATTCAAGTAAAATAAAATATAAATTTTTTTTTTACATTAGTTTCACAAAAGAGGAAAAAAATTCCTCAGGGCCTATGTCATCTTTAGGGATGCTGTGTGGAGGGTCTTTTTAGGGAAAGGAAAAAGAGGAAGTTCTGGGATAGAAAAATGTATAAGAGATGTGAAGGAATCTGTGGATTAATGTGTATAAGAGTGACGGACCTATGAATCCTTCCCTCCCACTGCGGTGCAAGACGATGGGTCGGGAAAGTATCTAGGTTGGGTATCTCTCAACCAATCTCTCCTGATCCGGCCCGCCGCGCAGTAGGTGGGCAAACGCGTTGGCCGCTAAGACCTAGACAAATCTCACTCCATGAACCCGGGTAATCCCACTAAGTCACCAAACGTATCGAATCACTTGGGGTGACCCATTGGTATTTGTTATCCAATAAATGAATCCCGGGGTGGCGGTACCCACACCCGCCCCCAAGTAATCATTTCGACGCAGAGCGTTTATTACAACAACAAAAATGTTTTTTTATGAACAATAATATTCTGTAGGAATGTTTTTGAACTTAAGGGAAAGCGATAGGGTCCGAACCCTATCGTTTTAAGGACCTTATCGATTGGAGTGATATTTATATTAATACACGTCTCCGAGGAGGTCCCGAAACCTAACAATGGGTCTGTTGCCTGGTAGCAGGGCGGATGCGGTGACTAGGCGAATTTTATACCATCATTGTCATTCGGACCCCTGAAAATAAGGTCCTCGCTCGCGGCGTGTTTTGTAAAAACAAAATATCACTAAATGTTTGTCAAGGTCTGGACGTAAATCATAACTCGATTGGCTCGGCGATTCTCAAACTTTTATAGCGCAGATTCTTGTATTTAATAATGAAAAAAAAAGAGTATTTCTATTTGAATATAATCTTGCAATACAAACATAGTTTTTAATTTAGTCCATTACTCTTAGAATGCTATGGCTTATAAGTGTCTAAAATCTTCAGCCGCAGTAGTCCCCAGCACTTGTTCAAGATACCACAAGGCAGAACAGATGTTCTAGCACAGCTTAACATGAAAATAATAACGGTGCTACTGAATTAATGTTCTAAAACATTGGATATATTAAATTACTTTAATAACCTTCCAAAATGTTAAAGTAAGAAAAATTCTACCGCAAGGGAATGATTAAAAAACAATATAATTGCACCGATTTCTTTTGAGTACATTTCTTACCGTTTCAGTACACAATTTAAACATAATATTAGGAAAATGTTTGTTTTGGAATTATTAAATTATAAACATTTTTAGACATAAACACATAACCTGAAAAACACACTGCTTGCACTTCTACCGATTTATTACATATTTTTTTTAATACCTTAAGTTTTAGAGCTCTTAAAAAATAAATGTAATCCTTGGAGATTTTTTTAAAATTTATTTTTTATTTTTTATAAAAATTTATTTATTTATTTTATAAATCAACAAACCAGTCCCTGATGATATCTATACATTCCTCACACCGTAATGGCAATTATATGAAATTTTCTCGATAGAAAAAAATCGCAACGTATGCTCCGAAAATCATCTAAAGACGTTTTTTTTCAGTTATTGTACCAGTTTTATGTAAAAAAATCACAATGTTCCTTTAAATGCTATTTTAGACAATTTATTAAACATTTTCACAATTTTCGCTTAAATATTATCGTTTTTAATATTAGCATTCGTATTTACATATTTCTCCATCTCCTTTGAGAGGATACACCGCGCCAAAAAATTTAAAGCAATTCAGATTTGATTTTTATTTTCATTTTTTACATTCGCTCCCCAAATAAGAAATAACTCCAGTCAAGGTCTATGCTGTGTTCAAACTTGTTTTCAGATTTAAGAATCATTTGGAAATAGGAACTGATTACGCGAAGAATAAAGTACCTACCTACAGATAATATAATATTTTTAATAAAAAATATTTTAATTGTCATTTAACAAATTGATTTTTCAAGAATTCTGACTGTCCCATTGTTTTTATCGGGTCTGCGTTAATATCTACTTCCAATAATTGTGGAAAGTTTGAGAAAGGCTTGTGGGTGATTAAAAGCTATGGGCATACTTCTTAGAATAAATGACAGCTTCTCCTCGGCTCCATCCTTCATCTGTCATAATCAGCTCACAAAAAGGTCACTAAATACCACACTCCAACAAACAAACAAACGAGCAAACCAACAAACAATCACTTTCGACTATTAAGTTGTTTTAAACTTTTTACGTATTTGATTAAATATTATTTCTGTGAAATATTCAGAGACTATTTTTATCGATGGTAAAATAATATCGATCGTCCAGTTGATTAGTCAGACATCTCCGAAAAATCGAAATTTGAGTTGAGTTTATATGTAAAAGTGTCCCCTCTATCTGATACAATACTCAGATTTTTTTTAGCTCCACACAGGAGGCCCTAATAAAATAATTCCAGTCAGGGCCTACGTCTTCTTTGGGGATGCTGTGTGGAGGGTTTGTTTTTTAAAGGAAGGAAGGAGAGTAAGTTCTGGGAAGGAAAAAGGCACGATGGGTGGGTAGGAATCTGGGGGTCACTGTGTCCATGAGTGACGGGTGAATGAATCCGTCCTTTCCATTACAGGGCAAGGCAATATTCCGAGACAGTCCTGCTGGAGAGGTCAAAAATGTCCCTCAACCAGTCTCTCCCGATTTGGCCTGCCACGCTGATGGTGGGCAGACACCGATTACTGAGGATTGGTTTGTACTATGTCCACAAAAACTCGTACTGAAAAATAAAAGTTTTTGATTTTCAAAAAATTATTTTTGTTTCCTTTATTTCAAACTAATTGCAATAAATATTTTTTAAAAATACAAGATTTAATCTACCTATGAGTAAAAGAACAACGTATTTAGTTGAATTTTGAACGAACTAACATATACTTCAATTCACAGCTTAAAAAAAACTAAAAATACAGGAGTACAAACCAATCCTCAGCAAGCCACATCTGCCGCCAAGATCCGGACAAACATGACCCCATGAACCCGGGCACCCCTACTAAGTCACCAAAAGTAGCGAACCACTTGGGGTGACCAATGGCAGAGGTTTTGGTTATCTAAGTACTTATAAACATCATCAAATCAATTATAATTATAATTCAGAAAAACTTTTGTGAAATGATAAAAAAAATGATGTTTTCTGGGAAGATTCAGGATTGAAACTTTGCTTGGAATGGCTCTGGAATAAGAAAATGGTACAATATTCTCAACACTCAGCTCATAATAAACCCAAATGATCTTGATTACATGTAAAATGAATGTATCTTTGTTTGTCCCGTACGCGTTACCATACCACTCATCCGATTGCGATGAAATTTCGGTGATTTGTTGTGCGCAAAGGCTTCTTTATGTAATGGTGAGCTCTGGTGTTATGAAATTTGTATACAATTTTTTACAATAGGTGGTCCGCGAATGGTTAACAAATTAGGTGTATTAAGCGGTAAGGCGGGAGGATAAGGGAATCCGGGAGGATGGAGAGGTTCGCAGGAGGTTGAAGGCGGAGAAGGTGGAAGGGGAATGCGTGGGTGTAAGGGGGCGCGGGAGGGGAACGGGGGCGGCAACATACGGATACGCAGGGGAGGGGCGTCGAAGTGGCGGGGGGAGAGGGAGGGGTAGAGGAAAGTTTTTTTTTAAAATATTAATACCGCACAAGAGTCCCAACTGCTCCCGTCTGGAGCCAGTGAGACTATGGCATACCCAATTGGGGTATGTTGTGAAGCTGAAGTTAGTGGGGAGGGGAGAGAGATGGGAAGAGGAAGGTGAGAAGTACCTGGCTTTTCAGATCTGGTCACCAAACACGGCTAAAGTCATTTCAAGCAACGTTTCAATTCTGAACGGTGGTCTTACACCAGAGCGATACTGAGCGTATCTTCCACTCTGGAACGTGCCGCAAATATACTACAAATTATTTTAAATGAATGAATTGTGAAATAACACAGATTAATCAAATAAAATTTATTTGCCACGCCGGGATTCGATCCCGCGACCTTCGGAATTCGGAATGCGCTGGACTACGCCTGCCGTCTGCCGTCTGCCAAGGTATTGCAAAGGAGACATAGTAGCGGTAAGGGATAGCAGGACGTAAATTTATAAATTCCATGCTTCTCACACGGACAACTCGACGTAGCCTGCGCACATGTTGGAAAACCTTCTGATTTCCGGTACGAATACCCGTCCAAAAAAACAAAAAAAAATTGTATGTTATCCAAAAACACTTCAATGAACAGAATTAATACTAAAACATTATTTTTTTAGTGGCATTACAATGCACGCCGAGTACCCTCTAGTGTAGAAAAATCAATTCACTTTCATTAAAATATAACAAACTCCCACTAGAGAAAGAACACAAAAAGTTCACCTTATCAAGCCTTTATATTTGTCCTAACCATGACCATTTTAATTCTTCCAACCCACACAGGCATATTATTATTTTTACGGCCCAATTCAGAAATCTCGGACCCAACGAGGGGCAATAAAATTGTTTAGCAATATTAACGTGATTTACTGCCGCGGGTTAAGGTGAGAGACCAAACCTTTATGGTAACTGAACTAACTGTTATATCTACAAATAATGTACATAATGTAGAATATGTTTATTGTGTTCCTAAAATATCGGTAGGCAAACACCAATGTCAGGGAGTTGATTGAATACCCGAAAAGATGACTGAAAATTTTATCAGCTAAAAATATCACATTTTATTTTATTTTATTTTTTATTTTATCTATTCATACACGCCTTGGAGGCTTTTACAGAATCACATTAATAAGTTACACATGTTATTCAGGAGTATAATTGTAAGCATGAAGTATATAACATTATTAACTGTACTTTAAGGATACAAGCAGGTTTAATATGTACATAGGTATGTAGTTTCGTTATCATTAAAATTGTACAAAGGAGTTAATAAGTTTACATAGTGTAATAATGACAAAACAGAAGAGTGCTTAAGGTACTTTAAAAGTAGTTATTGAGGAACGTGTAGATATCTATTATGTTGATTTTATTATTAACTTGATCATGAATAAATTGTTTGAAAGCAAGTTTTTCAAGAATTCAGCAAAATTAACGCAGCAATAAATAGTACCAACACATAGAAGAAAATAAATAAAAAATACATGAGTTGCAATATCTTGAAAAGTTAAAGTGAATATCTTGAATTGGTTCACGCCAATTAACACTGTCACTCACTAATTGCTTCATTCAGATAAACATTTGACACCAATTATACCCATTAGCCGACTCAAGAGATTGATTCACCGGAGATGTGCAACATCTTCCCAGGGCATCCCCAAAGTCTCCTTTCACCCAGTTGCATTTTTGTTAGTTAGTTAGTTATTCTCTTGACAATCCTTCTCCACCCAGCGCTCCACATCATGATATACGTATCCAAACCCGGATTCGTATCTCAAGGTGATCCAATAGTCCAGGAAAAATCGAAATCGGAATCCACGCCCCCTTTGATCGGGATTTAAAAATACTTGACTAGACTTGTGAAAAAGCTTTTGTAAAGGTTGGAAAAGGTATTTGAGAGTTATTTTTCACAGGTTGATTTCGTAAAGGCCCGTAAAAATTAATTCCTTTCTTACGCATTGTTTATTGTAATAACAAGGAAATTTAAAATTGATTTCACGGAACCAAGTGACGCAGAGTCTAGGGACGTCTGTTCCCCGCCGCAGACAAACTGATACAAAACGGGTGAGACAAGCGCATAGTCCTTACGTCGATGGCATAAGGCTCACTTTTAAAAATTCAAATCCGTTGTGCTGGCTGTCTTGATTGATGCCAAAAATAAAAACGCGAAAATACGTACTTTATTTTATTTTGTAAAATTCAGGTATAAATATAAATAATTTTTTTATTATTATAAAAGAAACCAAATTCGCCACATTATACAATTAAACCATATCCAAAAAGGGGTTTAAAAGTAGGAGAATTTGCACTTGAAAGTGTTTTTTTCTAGACCTAATGCTTTATCTAGGCTTATAAAAAAATGATCGGTATTTTCTAAGGTCAAGATGTGTTCTACTCGTGGTATTTAATAGAAGCATCAATAATAATTTTAAGCGATCTAATTTTCAAAACAAAACACATGATTTTGTATGATTTTGCATTATTTCGCATGGCTTCATCTTAACCCGCCACTGGTGACGTATATATCTGTGAGACCGGGTAATTCGAAAAAGTGTAATATTTTTTTTACCGTTCATCGAATCACACTGCAATTTCGAGTAGCTGCCTTATCCACGCCCCCTACCGCAAGTTTACACCGCAACAGCGCGCGGGCGCACGTTATATAGTTTTGGCGCCAACCCGGTGCGTTAGACCGGCGTCACCAACTAAGTAAGTCAAATAGTTATTGTGTATTTTTTTTTTATTTTGATGAGGCTGTTGTTTCTTTATATATTATGATTACATAATTTTAAGATTAGTAAGTTTTTTGCTCGATTTGATCGCTATTTTACGAAATATTTACGCGTTTGTCATTCGAATTATGAATTTTATTTCAGCAGACTTTCAGAAGTTTTGAAGATCGATGAAATGCCTGGGGTAGCTGGTCCTTTGCGGAACGGTCGCTGTTTCGAATGTGGATGGCAAAAAAACCCAAAAAACCAGGTTCTCTTGCCACAAATGCAAAAAACTATGTATGCCTAGAGCACGTAGTACCTACTTGCTCGAGTTGTTTGGCTGTTGAAAATGAGTGATTTTAGTACGGATTTATTTTTATTTTTTGTTAGAAGTGTACCCATTTATGTTTTTTTTTTTTTTCAAATGTCATAAGGCTGACGAAGACTAATTTTGTCGTTAAACATTTAAGATTGTTGGTAAAAATTTTAGTTTAAATAAATATTGTTAAAATATCTCATAATTTTAATGCATTTAAAAACATTGTGTTGTGTTAATTAGTGAGAAATGATTTATGGAATACCTATGTTTTATTGACAGAAAAAGATCTTATTTTATAACTTTTCCAATGAAAAGTAGAATGAACAGTAAATTATTGAAAAACTGGAAGTCAAAAACCCCGGTGCGTGAGACCGGGGTCACCAACGATGTAAGTCGAATTCACGTCACCAATGGCGGGTTAAGATCTTTTAACGGCCTCCGTGGTCGAGCGGCAAGACTCTCCGGAGGTCATCAGAGCAGATGATCGACACAGTAACACTGTCCAAAACGTTGGTTGGTCGTGGGTCCTAAGAAGGCACCAGGGCATGACAAACTGAACGGTATAATAGTGAAGCATGTATGGATTCACGCCAAGGAAGAGCTCTTTCAGGTGATGGAAACATGTATGAGGAGGGGAGTTTTTCCCTCAGTATGGAAGAGAGGCGTGCTCAGGATAATACCGAAGGGTAACGATAAACCGAGGACTGACGTGAAGGCCTATCGCCCCATAACCCTGTTGCCTGTTTTGAGCAAAATATTAGAAAAACTCATCCGACAACGCCTCCGGGAAACCCTCTCTCCAGCCAACGACCGACAATTTGGCTTCGTCCCCGATATGTCCACGGAGCACGCCATTAAGTCTGCGTTTGACTGGGTGAAGGTCTGCACAAAGAGGTATGTAATTGGTATCTTCCTCGATATAACTGGTGCCTTCGATCATGCGTGGTGGCCGATGATTCTTACGAAATTAAAAAGTCGTAAATGTCCACGGAAATTATTTAACATTTCTTGTGACTACTTTGACAACAGAACCATCGAGCTCTCATATGGTGATGTTACTAAGCTGATTTCTAACATAAGCAAAATAAAAGTGTTTAATACACTTTATATTGTTAAAATTTCTAGTTAGCCTAGTTATAAATCTCAACATTTTGAGCCCTTATTACAGATTTCTGTTATGTGGTTAACAAATGAAAGATTTGATTGAAAAGTGATGCCTAGGTCTTTAATTTGTTTAAATATCTCAAGAGCATTGTTATCAATGTTGTAATTAAAGATCACTGGATTTTTTATTCGAGAAAATCTAACTATTTGGCATTTGCTACATTATGCAATATAATCAAATCCAAAAAAGGGTTTATAAGTAGGAGATTTTGCACTTGAAAGTTTTTTGTAGGTCTGATACTTTATTTTTTTCTATGCTTAAAAAGACTTCCCTAAAAATACTCGATCATTTCCAAGACCAAGATGTGTTCTAATCTCAGTATTTAATTAAAGCATCTGTAATATTTCTACGCGATCAATTTTTAAAACCAAAAACACATGATTTGTATGATTTTAGGTAAAAAAAATCAAATTGTTGATAAATTAGTACCGAGTTGCTCATTATAGTCAATTTCTATTCTAAATTCCCCTCTGTACACGTGTGACTCTGAACCATTAGTAAAAAGGTTAAAATAATTGCTTTAAAACAGCCTTTTCAGGCCATTTAGATTATCGCGTTTACCGGGAACTCGTTAACCCGCGCTCAAGACCCTTTGTTTCTTTCCTCTTTCCCAAATATCTGCTTTTATGACATGTACCTTCACGCTTCTTTACAAAATAAACATAATATAAAGAAAACAGCCCTTTTCATGCAATTGAATCTTAAATATACTAATTTCGGTTTCGGTATTCAAGGTAAGTATGTAACGAGTATATTTCGTTAGATCGTATTCAAGGTAAGTATGTAACGAGTATATTTCGTTAAAACTTATTCATGGTAAGTATTTAACGAGTATATATTCGTTAGAACGTATTCATGGTCAGTATGTAACGAGTATATTTCGTTAGAACGTATTAATGGAAGTATGTTATATTTCGTATTTAAGGGAAGGATGTTATATTTCGGAATAACGTATTGTAGGAAAGTATGTTATATTTTGGTAGAACGTTTTCAAGGGAAATATGTCACGAGCATATTTCGGTAGAACGTATTCATGGAAGTATGTCACGAGTCTATTTCGGTAGAACGTATTCATGGAAGTATGTCACGAGTCTATTTCGGTAGAACGTATTCATGGAAGTATGTCACGAGTCTATTTCGGTAGAAGGTACTCAAGGAAAGTATGTTACGAGTATATTTCGGTAGAACGTATTCAAGGGAAGTATGTTGTATTTCGATAGTACGTTTTCAAGGGCAGTAGATTACATTTTCATAGAACATATTCAAAGGAAGTATTTTGGTTTGCTAGGTACCGTATTAATTGCACAGTGCCGTAATAAGCAGCTCGTGCAAGATGTCAAATAGATCCAAATAATAGAACTAAAATGATGAGCCTTTTTCCACTAGTCCATATCGCCTACAAAACGGTGGTAACGAAACACAATATTTACGAGGTACGCTTGTCTCTAATTCCAGCTTCTAAACAGAGGTATCATAATTCTTCTCTCTTCTTCCTCCTCTAACTAAACTATCTTCTAACCACTATCTTCTATCTGCCACAATGACTGCGGTAACCGTGAAGCCATATCTCAGATTCACCGTGTTCTCTTTCTCCCGGCGCATCTGATAACGAAATGTTTATTATAATATAATAGGACATTATACCATATCTTTCTGCATGTTTTTATACCTTTTTATTTTATTATTGTACTAGTGAAGACCCGTGAAAAATCACGGGCTGTTATAATTAATAGAACTTGTGAAGCTGAAAGTTTATGTAAAGAAAACACCAGGACAGGGACAATAATTGCTGTAAAATGATCAAGAAAAAATATTTACTGCAGCAACTCTTTTGGACTGATCCCGGTGAGACAAGTACACCAGGGGTCAGGACTGTCAGGACTTGGAACAAGTGCTCTGAGGATGGGAAGGAGGGTGGAGTTTAATCAACCGGTATACATTGCAACCTAATAAGCCAATATTTGAATTTAGGTAGGCAGTTAAAAAGGAATGGATTGAGCGTTATGAAGTTTTTCCCTTTCTTTATGCTTTCCTTCTTTTGGTCTCCTCTCGGCTTTTCTTGTCTCTTATTGACTCTTCTTGCTTCTTCTTGGATTTTCTTGTCTCTTCACGGTTCTTCTTGGCCTTTCTTGTCACTTCTCGTCTCTTCTTGCAACTTCTTGCATCTTCTCGCCCCTTTTTGGTTCGTCTTGTCTACTCTTCGCCTTTCTTTAATCTTCCAACTTCTTATCACCTCAATAACCAAGTAATTAACTCCCGTTTAGTCTCAAAAAGTCCACGTGAAGTTCCTCGTAGATTAAAGTTAATATTTCAAATCGAAAAGTTTTATAAGTATATAAGTATAATCAGTAAGTATTATTAGTATTTTTAATTTTTACGTAGCGGTTTGACATTAAAAAATGTAAATCCAGAGATAAATCTGCCAGTGATGCCATTGTATATAATTATCTTATTTATTTCTTGTCAATATCGGTCTGGCTATCAGCAGTGCGGCCGTGCTTGGGCCACATTGTAAAATTATCGATTAATATTTGTGTCGAACGAAAATACACCATAAAATTAATCATCCTTACAAACGGTGCAATAAAAAAAAAACATTTGAATGACTAGGTTATTTTTATGAACTGCTTTGCAGCCAACATTTTAATAGAGACGTTATTGGTATAATTTACAAAATATGTGCCCTTTTGGGACCAACAAAGGGACCAAAGATGACAAAGGATTAGTAGCTTTTAAAAAATACAACAGCAATACATCAAAACGATATGGATCTTTCGTTGGGTCCCGAGACCATAGCTTGCACTTGGCCACCTGCCCGGGACCTGAGACCTGGGACCTGGGATCTGGGACCTGGACCTTCCGTTTTTTGTTTGTTTTTATAAGTTAATAATGTGGACGCACCTTTACACTTTAATATCACATTATATTATTTGAGATGAGTGAGATTTAAACGAGAAGAACTAAAGAGATTGTATGCTCCTTATATTGCCTGTAGATTTTATTGTATTTATTGTTTTTACGTTAATAAATAAAAACTAGCAATTAAAAACTCTTTTTTTAAAGGCTTTTGGTTCGGCTTCGCCCAGTAAGTATTTGTGTTTGGCCATTTTATTCCAATAGGAACTGGTTTCAAAAATTGTCTGTTCCTCGGATCCACTGTCATCGAGTGATAGTCACCGATACAAAGTAACCGAGAGAGAAAATGACGTCATTTGTAGCCGCTTGATACAACTATGTATTACTGTCAATCTTTCCATATCTAGAAAGATACTACTTTTTAACAAATTCGTGGCAGTTATACCTAGGGGGGACACGTTCCCGTCCGACTTGCTGACGAAAGTGGCGACATCTTGTGACGATTTCTTCAAAAAATTAAAAACCTAATTACAAATGTAGCTTTGTTTGGAATTCCACATACGCAGATGTTACTTGTGGCGCGACGTATTGTGGCGTATTAATACTGTTCGAATTACTTGATTAGGGCATTTGAACGGTTCCCTTAACTACAGAGTGCGGCAGCAAGATTCAGTTGGTTGATGTCGTAGCGGAGCGCTAGTGATATCGTTAGTCAGTCCTGCGTGAAATTTTTCACACGCAATGAAGCAAATACTTTGAATTTAAGTGTATTTTCAAAATTGTCATAAGCCATCCCAAGTGGTTCGGTATGTTTGGTGACTTAGCAGGGGTGCCCGAAATCGTTGTGCAGGTCTTGGCGGCAATTGCGCCTGCACATCTATTGCATGGCTAGCTGGATCTGGAGAGACTGGTTGAAGGAGACATTTCGACTTCTCCAGCAGGACTCTCTCGGAACAACGCCTTGCACGGCAGTGGGAGGAATGGATTCATACGTCCGTCACCCCTGGATTCACTCCCAGATTACTAACTACCCCCCATAATTTTTTTCTTCCCAGACCTCCCTTTCATAAAAGGTCTCGCCACACAGCATCCCCAAAGATGAAATAGGCTCTTAAGGGAATTATTTTCCTTTGGACCTCACGCGTGGAGCTAATTTAAAAAAAAAATTGTCTTTTTCAAAATTGAATTTTTTTTAGTAAAAACAGGTGTACAAAAGATAAAATCATTTATCGTCAACGATATTCTAATATTAAGTTCGATTCTCAGTTGCGACCGTCACCCTTTTCTATTGTATATGTATTGTTCTGTTTCATGTTTAATTTAAATTTATTGTAGGCATCGCGTTTGGGTCCCACCCGGGCGTCCCGTGTTCGATTCCTCGGCTGGCTAAGTCCTCCATCACAACACAAGCTCAAACATTTTCGGCCTTCTGTGGTGTTAGTAGGAGATTTTCCAACATTGTTGGATTATTCGTAACCCGGGAATCTTTGTCTTTCTTTTTAAAATAAAAAAAGCATATTTTACAAGGAGTTATTTTCATCTCTCGTTGGCACGACTATATCTAGGTAATTACTTTCAAAGCTTTTTTGTTTATCCAACAAAATGTTGCATTTTTCCTCGCGATTGGATAACTTAGATTGAAAACGAAAATAAATATTGAAAAAACGAATCGAACGTTTCCCCCTCCCCCCTTACGTCAATTGTCAATCAAAATCGGATTAAAAATAAATAAAAACGGCGATTTTTGCAACGGATTGGAAATAACGCGGTTCTTTTATTTAAATGGAAATTTTTATTTATCGGCACGTATTTCATCAGGAAATTAATTAATAGGAAATGTTGATTGATCTGTCACGTACGCGGTACCTACCTAGCTAGGTTATTTGTCCTATTCTGTGTCATACGTGCATACATTGGAATATTTTTTCACTTGTGTAAAGCAATGGATATTGATGAAAAGTTGTAAAAGCAAATTAATATGTATTTTTTATTATTTATTTACAATGCAAATACCATTTAATTCACAGGTGAGAATAAATTTTTTATTGCAAAACAATTAAATAATTATAAACATATCGATAACGGAAATTTGAAATGTAAAGGACAAAATGTTAACTGTTCAGGAGAGCGAAAAGGAAGATTTTTATCTTTTCAAAAAGTCACATCTCCTGTTTTATTTATTTTTAATTATTCAGAAAAAAATCCTCTTAAAATGTACGTCGTAAAATATGTACTTATTTTCCTATAACTATTTTGAAGACAGACCGAAAGAGGAAAAAAGCGAAGAAAATTGACGTATTTAAATATTTTTTTCATTTATTGTCCTTAACAGCATTTCAATTTTCCGCTATCGATATGATATAAATTAACAATTTAAGCTGCGTATATGTAGTTTAAGCCGCCGCTATCCGAATTTCGACCAATTTCTTACATATCTCCCTCAAAACATTTGAAGTTTTTAAGCTCTTAAAAAATATATCTGTTATTTTTGAAGATAATACCTAGATACATTCCACGCCGAAACGCAAATATATGAAATTCTCTTGATAGAAAAAAAATCGCAAAGTATACCCCGAAAATTATTTAAAACACCGAATCTTTTTATTATTTTGCGGTTTTAGATTTTTGATTGAGTTTCGCTAATATTGTCTTCATTAATTAAAAATGATTTTGTTTCAAAGTTGAAAATTGACCAATGTGACCCTTTATGGTAACCACTGCCTGGAGTAAGTTGTCATAACACTGATTATATTGTGATGCAATTGCAGCATCCCCAAAGATGACATAGGCCCTGAGGGAAATTATTTTCCTCGAGGCCTCCTGTGTGGAGCTCATGTAAAAAAAAAGGTAGGTGACGTCCCCCATTCTCCATAGTAAACCGATTTCTGGCGTTTGTCATGACTCTTGCTAGCATATCAGGCGTTATCCTGGCTATTTCTTCCTGGATATTGGTATTCAAATCTTGGACGGTTCACATAAGCACGGGATTTCAAAAAACCCCTAGAAAAAATCACAAGGGGACAAATCGGGAGAGCGGGCCGGCCACTCCAAATCGCCCCTAATTGAGATAAGGCGCTCTGGGAACAAAACATGATCACAGAATATCCATTTGAAAAGTAGGCCTCAACGGCAAACGCACGCTCCTCACTGTTCCAACGCATGATGGCGACTGAACTGTGTCGGGACAAAACTTTATAGTTCCGCCTCTTGAACGAGATCACTAGCGCTCCTCTACGACATCAACCGACTGAATGGCGCGCATTTAAAAAAAGGAAGTTATGCAGCCACACCCTGTAGAACTCATCTAAAAGTGCAGATGGAACCAAGCTAGTGCATAAAAAAAACAGTGTTCAATGCTTACGCGGTAGAAGTGAAACCTTCAGAAAACTAAAGTAGACAAGAGTGGGGAGGCTTCGAAGCACCGCACAAAGAGCAGACCGATTATACCATCTCATTCTCTCGCAGGCTAAATCCTATAGATGTATGTGCTTAACTCTTTTCAGTGTCGCTATGTTTTTTTTTTTTACATGAACTCCACACAGGAGGCCCTGAGGAAAACAATTTCCCTCAGGGCCCATGTCATCTTTGGGGATGCTGTGTGGAAGATTTTTTTAGGGAGAGGAAGGAGAGGGGAGTTCAGGGAAGGAAAAGGGTTTAAGGGGTGGGTAGGAATCTGGGGTTCAGTCTGTCCTGGTCATCCGCCTCCAAGACCTAGACAAACCTCACCCCATGAACCCGGGCACCCCTGCTAAATCACCAAACGTAGCGAACCACTTTGGGTGACCTGTGGCAGAGGTGTTGGTTATCCAATAAAGGTTCCCTGGGCGACGGTACCCATTCCCGCCTACCAAATTGTTTTATCGCGTTTCAAATCTCAACGGTGCTAAAGAAGTTTTCACTTTAATAATTCATTGCATAAGGTTCTACTTAAATCGATGTCCCATTCCAAGATAGGGCCATGTCGTATTTAAATATTTTTCTTTAAAATATGTTAAACTAGATTACTATTTTTTGTTATTTATTTTTGGGGTCCATCATCAGGGCAGATGAGTGTAACGCTGTCCGAAACGTTGGCTAAAGAAGGAGGTAGCGCAACACGGCATAACACCACAAAAATAAATAACAAAAGTTCTTTTGGTCGTGAAAACCTTAAATTATACCAAATTACTTTACAGTTTCCGTCCTTTAATTTACTGAGTATGTTATAAAGCAAAACTAAACTTTTTTATTTATTTAATATTTGTATGTTTTTACAATAAGTACACATTTTTTTTTCATATTAAACAGAATGTAAAATGAATATAATAAAAGCATTACCTCATCATAAAGAAACAAGGCTCTTGTGTTTGGTGAGGGAATTCAAGCTCAAGTATTTGTTATTATTGAGTACGTAAATAATAATATTACGTCTAATAACAAAAGATATGTAAGAAAAACTCGAGATATAACAATAAATAAATTTCAAGATTTAAATGAAACATTAACAGTAGGAATGGACTCTTACAGTTGTTTCGGGTAATTTTTCAATTTAATTTGGAATTTTGTATATTTTCGATAATTTTTAGTTTTAAAGGGAGGTTGTTGAAATAATTTATACCTAGATACAGATAGGTATTTTGGATGTGCTTGGTATTAAATTTTGGGATTTTGATATTATTTTGAAATCTTGCTGATATATTGAATTGTAATTTTTTTTTAGCTGTATTTCTTTAAAAGTCTGTAGACTTGCATATTTTTTATATATAGTCTTTTGTAGATACTTTGAATATTGAAAAGATTTATATGAAAAGTCAATTTCGTTAAAAAATGGTTTGTAGAACAAACTAATATATGGATAGCGCATTGTTGACGTTAAAATTTTACTGAAAAATTGATTGAATGGTGGTCAAACCAAAACGGAAAACAATAATTAATAAATACAATAATAGTCGTGACAAGTCCTCCATAAAACCGTGTCCTACAAACTGATTTCAATGTTTTGTCTAACCAATGCCGTTCATGTTATTATTACAAGGTAATTTCACAATTGCCTGGCGCCGCTCAATCAATTGAGCGGAAAAATCTTATAATTCGGTTTGTGAATTTTGTCGATTGACTGCAGGTTTATTATGAAACTCTCCGACTGAAGTAATTTCATCTAATCTCTCTAATGTTGCGTAGCTTAACCTTTTCATTACGGCGCTAGAAAATTCAACGCACTCTGATGCTGTACAAGCAAACACAACGACGACACAATACTCTCAAACAAAGTCGAAATCTTACAAAACTATTCAATGCGCGCTCACAGCGTGGTGATATCAGAGGCCTGGAATCGGTCGTAAGTCGAGCTCTAATTGTAACTTATTTTGTTTTCCAAAAAGAGGATTGATCGCACAGTAATTTTGAAGTTTGTACTTGGAATGAGACACTTGTGTTCAGTTACAAAATATTAATAAACAATTTTAGGTAAACTTGCATTAACGTGAAATGATGTTTGATGATGGCTGTCATGATTTTTCAAATGAAATGAACGAAGTTTCGCAAGGACTTGATACTGTCGCTTCTAGTAAAAGCAAATTGAAAGTAAAAGAGTCCATAGACGTAAATGAATTTAAATAAAGGCAGCTCTACAGGCAGAAAATGAAGTTAAAATTTTAAGTAGAAAGACACCACACTCAACAGATGGATTTACGCGGAGTATATTTAAATTAATTCTGATATTACTACAACCTTAGATCTTTCCGACTGAATCCTTCGGGAAGTTAAATATTGTTGCATTTATTTATGATTTTGTTGAAGAGCAGTAGGAAGGAACAATTAAAAATCATTAAAATAAACAGAAGTTTGGTTTTGTAATATCATTATAATGTGTCATTATCACAAGTCATTACATCACTTTACCCGAACGCTCAATATTGTGCGAACTACGATTTTTTTTTATATTGGCAGTATTTGTCGAATTTCCACACCGACGCATGCGCGTGGAAACGCAGATTTCCAATGACGGTGCGGTTTGAAGAACTAAATCCATTCTGCTTAGATCGTCGACAGCAAATACTTCTTAGTTCATAAATGTTATTTTAAGTCTTCGCATTTGGAATCTATTTGATAAGTAAAGGTAATCAGTTTTAAATATTCAACTTCTTAGATTTATACATCATAACATAATTTTAACCTGCGTTAATTGATGACCCCGACAAAACGGAAAACAAAATAAATACAATGAATTATAAGTTCTTCATAAAACCGTGTCTTACAACGATTCCAATGTTATAATTATCCTACGAGTATTATTACAAGGTAATTTCCAAATAGTCTGACGTGATGTCAATTGAGTGGAAATACGTATTACCGATTGTTTTTCGACTTATTTTGATCCGACTGAAGTAATCTGATGAGCTATTCTCTAAGAGATCGTTCTTCTGTGAGAAGTCCTGTCAGATTTGTGTGATTTTCTACAGCTGTTAAATGAATAAATAATCATGCATACTTGCAGGAATTCGTGTTTAAAACGACCCAAACTAAAATACGTGACAGCTCACAGCTGAAATATTGACATCGGCCGATAGAAAAAGCAAATAATAGCCGTAGAAAATCACACAAATCTGACAGTACTTCTCGCGGGAGAACAATCTCTTATCACAAATTTTAGGGAATAGCCTTTCTGCTCCCTCTAATGTTGCGTGGTTTGCCACCAATAATTCAAATTAAATTGGTTTTAAAAGTGTCACCAGTAGCTTTTTTAAAAATTAAAATAAACAAAAATAAAATACTTTTTAATGATATTACAAAAATAAAAATAGTTTCAATAATTTAATAAAAATAAAAAAATATGATGCCTCTCGTTTAAATCTCTACGATAAAGACATTATAAGGGAATACTAAATAATAAAAAAAACAACATTATATTTTTATTTAATTATTTATTGCAACTGTTTTTTAGTTCTGCTAGATACAGTGTAATAAGTCGCATAACTCTGTGATGAAGACATTAAAATAAAATGTTTAGCAAAAAATTCATTGTTTTTTTTCAATCGTTTTTTCTAATTATTATTTAGTTCTGCTGGATATTGTGCACTAAGAAATTTATCATGTTTCGCTTTTTTATTAGAATACCTTTTTAATGACTTCGAGATTAAACAGAAAATCAGTTTAAAAGAAAACATTGTAGATGTATGCATAATAAAAATTTTATTACTAGAAAACTAGTTCGCATCAGCGGTTGATGTGAATTATTTATTTGGAATGGATGAATGTGAAACGATCATCGAAGTGAATAAAAAAATCCTTATGATCCAATAGTCCAGGAAAAAATTGAAATCAGAATCCACGCCTCTTTTTGGAAGGAGTTTAAAAATACTTGAGAAAAAGCTTTCGGAAAGGTTGAAAAAGGTATTTTAGAAATTTTTTTTACAGGTTGATTTCGTAAAGACCTGTAAAAAACATGAACTCCTTTTTTTGCATTGTTTATTGTAATAACGAGGAAATTTAAAATACATTTCGCGGAGCCAAGCTACGCGGAGTCTAGGACTTCAATACCCCTTCGTAGGCGGGGCATAACTGATACAAAATGAGTTTTCCAAGTGCATGGTTCTTGTGCCGACGGCATGAGGTTCACTTTAAAAATCCAAATCCGTAGAGTGCGGGCCGTATTGATTGATGTCTAAAATGACAACGAAAAAATGCATGTTATATTTTATTTTGCGAAGTTCGGGTGTAAATATATTTTTATTTTGCGATTATTATAAAAGAAACTGAATTTGTCACATTAAACAATAAAACCATATCCGAAAAGGGGTTTATAAGTGAGAGAGTTTGCACTTGAAAGGGTTTTTTAATAGACCTAATACTTTATTTTTTTCTAGGTTTATTAAAAGACTTACCTATATTTTTAAGTGCCAAGATACGCAATACTACACGCAGTACTTAATTGAGCATCTACAAAACTTCTAAGCGATCAAATTTTCAAAATAAAAATACATGATTTTGTATGATTTTGCATCATTTTGCAAGGCTTCATCTTGGAATAAAAAATGTTGTTAATGGTTGCTCCGGTTTGGCACTGTGCTGTTTTTAGTGCTTATAGATTAATTGGTTGAATAATTGTAATTGAATTGCCTAAAATATGCATTCCTGTTCCCGACTAATTCAAATCTTAATCTCATAAAACCACTAACAAACCTTAGTGCAGTGTCACTGCATTAGTCGATCGCCAAGCAAGTTGTTCTGAAATTGTTTTGAATTTTTTTTATATGAATACATCACAAGAGTCCCAGCTGCTCCTGTCTGGAGCCGGTGAGACTATGGCATCCTCAATTGGGGTATGTCGTGTACTAACTATTTATGTGTACCTTCCGAAAGACAATAATTTTATGTGGGAGCTGTCACCAGCTGTGGACCATCAGAAGGCCTTGAGAAGCAGCCATTCAGACCACGGGTAAGTTTGTGGATTCCCACCTTTCTTTACCTCATCCATACATTTAAGCAGTTCAATTAAGTTGTTTTTGTCGCACCCGCAATTGAACCAGCGACAGCAAATCATATTATTAGTAGTCACAGTCGCAATTGCGTTTGGATGCTCTCTTCTAAGAAGAAGAAAATTCTGATTTTTCCCCGTAAATAATTTCTTAAGATAACCCCGCAAAAAGTCCATTAGAGATCCCTATACATAGATCAGGGCTTCTACGTGGCTATAGAACTTTTCCTACCAATCCAACGGCTGAGCAATCTGTTGTTAAGAGCTTGTTGCACGTTAAGGCTGTAGTGAGGCGGCGTTCCTTCCTGATGTTTGTGGTCATCAATAAGCCCAGAAATTCTATCATGGTCGATCGATAAAACCCTATATCAAAACGATATTTACTAAATTCATCATCTATGGTCAGTTGGCGTTATTTGCGAGCACGGTCAACGCATGATTCCGACAGTCGATTGACAAAAGCCGCCAATTTGAGCGCGGCCTCCTGAGTGTCAAAAAAGCTGTCAATATACACAACTTTTTGAATAATGTCGTTTATTACGCAAAATAACTGGCTTATTAATGGATAGGGCCGAACTGGAGACGCTCTTAGAATTGAAAGAAATAGACGCGATCCATAGACTTAATTACTATTATATTTTTTTTACATGAAATCCACACAGGAGGCCCCCAGGAAAATAATTTTCCTCAGAGCCTAAGTCATCTTTGGGGATGCTGTGTGGAGGAATCTTTTAAGGAAAGGAAGGAGAGGAGAGTTCTGGGAAGGAAAAGGGTTTAAGGGGTGCGTAGGAATCTGGGGTTCAGTGTGTCCTGGTCATCCGCCTCCAAGACCTAGACAAACCTGGGTACCCCTGCTAAATCACCAAACGTAGCGAACCACTTGGGGTTCTTCTATTTCGCGATCCATTTATACCGTTCGATCTTGGTGAACCGAATGCTCTTCAAATATGACTGAAGACCTCATTAACTAATTAAATCCCAAAAATGCATGCAAAGTGGCAATGTACATTAAAGTTAGTATTTCAATTCGAAATTGTCAATTTATTAGTATTTTCAATTTTTCGTAGCCGTTCGACGTTTAGGGATGTAAATTCATAGACAGATCCACCAGTGTCGCCAGCGTATATCGATTTCTTTTTTATTCCCTTTCAACGGTTTCACTGGATATTTCGAAGGCCTTTGACCGGGTTTGGCACCGAGGGCTTGTCAACAAACTGCCTTCTTACGGACTTCCCGCATCCTTGTGTATGTGGATTGCCGACTTTTTGAGGGAGAGGTCGATTCAGGCGGTTGCTGATGGTTTCACCTCTTCCTCGCATTCGATAAATGCTGGCGTCCCACAGGGATCGGTTCTGTCTCCGACTTTGTTTTTGTTGCACATCAATGACCTCTTGACGTGTGCACCGATTCATTGCTACGCGGACGACAGTACAGTCCATGATAGCTTTTTGTTTGACAAACCTCCAAAGGGCTCACAAACCCCAATGGCTCGGAGGGCTTTGAAACAAAGAATGGACGGTTACCTCGAGAGTGTTTCCTCTTGGGGTAAGAATAACCTCGTCGAATTTAATGTTTCAAAGACCCAATCATGTCTGATCACGTCTAAAAGGGATCGAAATGATAATCTAGTCTCCTTCAACGGAAGCATTCTCCCGAACAGGCCTTCCATTGATATGCTTGGTGTAACTCTAAGTGACCAGCTCAGGTACGGGGGCTCCATCGAGGCCAGAGTTAAGTTAGCCTCTCAGAAACTGGGCATACTGTACAGGGCACGCAGATACTTTAATAGTACACAACTGCTAGCCCTGTACAAATCGCAAGTGCGCCCCACGGTTGAATTTGGCAGCCACCTCTGGTCTGGAGCCCCAAAATACCTGAAAAAAACCCTTGACTCTGTGCAGAAACGGGCGGTCCGTTTGATAGATTCTCCTAATTTAACTAACGGATTGCAATCTTTAGAGCACAGGCGCCAGGTGGGAATGCTGTCCTTGTTCTACCGGTATTACAATGGAAGATGCTCCGAGGAACTAGCGTCATTGATCCCCTCGGCACCGGTGCATAGTCGGGAAACACGCCAAACGCGCGCTCAACATTTGTACACGGTTGACATTAGTCACATGAGAACGGGTCGTTTCTACGACTCGTTCTTGAGTTCAACAGCTCGGCTGTGGAACGATTTGCCGGCCTCTGTGTTTCCTCCCTCCTACAATATGGGTCTCTTCAAGACCCATGTTCACTCCTTCCTCTCCTCAAAAACACCCTCCACACAGCATCCTCAAAGATGACATAGGCCCTGAGGGAAATTATTTTTTCCTCAGGGCCTCCTGTGTGGAGTTAATGTAAAAAAAAAAAAAAATATATCAGTTCGGCGTTCAAAAGTGTCAATCGTGCCCGTGACATCGATATAAAGTTCGTCGGAAGTTATGCTTATCGATCGGCTATTGTAAAGTTATCGATTTCACCCCAAGGCCTAACTCATGTGACCATAATAAATAGATTAAAGAAAAAGATTTTTGCGTGTTTCGGTGTATAAATAAATAGTTTCATTAACACACACTTAGTTAATTCATTTTAAAATCACGAACACCTTTTTCAAAGACCCTGTACCCTGTAAATCGTGTCGCATAAAATAAAACCATATCAACACCACTGAAACATTGTTCCTTCGTTAACAACTCGAATTGCCGTGAAAATCCATTCGATGAGCCCAACTAATAAAAAAACGAATTTGTATACATTACGAACAGGATTGGATGCCTTTACGATGTTTCACTTTACCTCTGAATGTTATTTCTATGGATTTGTAGTGTTATAATATGCCTCTCTGTATTATAGCACGAATAGTTTATTTAGCGTGACGTGATTGTGAGACTGTGTAATGAAATAAATTACAATATGGTATTACCTGTATTTTGTAACATATTGGATTGTCGAGTTTTATGTAATTTAATGTATTTCATTTTATCAAATAAATCATGATTTTTGTTTCACCTTCGCCAAGATGAAATCATGCTTAAAAATAGAGCGAATATTATTGAAGCAAACTGCCTTTCCGCGAGAAGGAAATAAAGATTTGAAGTATGAAGTATAAAATTGTAATCTCGCATCAACAACACACAATAACGAAAATTATGCATGGCTAAAGGCACTTGATGACGGATGTTTTTTAATCGGATAAATAATTTTGAACATTCCCTTGTTCTCTTTGACTCTCTCAGTTTCCTCCAAAAACTTAAATCAAGTTCTTCTTCATCGCGATGATCACTTTGTATGCCTATGTATAAAATTCCCCCATTTTTCCAAAAAAGAAATTTCCTCTCTAATTCGAATGAGAATCGTACATTGTTACGCTCCTTCTCAATTGTTTAAAATTGACGTCCTTGACTCCTCAGTTTGTACACTCTGTGGTCTAGATGTGGGAACTTTAAATCACATATTTTATGGTTGTCCCTCTCTAAATAAAATCCTCTCTTCTATCAAACGTTATCTAAAATTACTTCCTCTATATTAAACATCTCATCTCTTCTATGTCTGAACTCGACTCCAATATTCCATATAATTCTGAAATTTGTACATTTAAATAAAATTGGTATATAAATTCACCTTTCCTTTCTCTGTAACTTTAAATGATGGCCTAGAACAGGGGTCGGCAATTTGTCAAGTGAATAAAGCCAATTAGTCAAAGAAACAGGCTAACAAATTTATCAGAGAGCCATATTATATCGGGGAGAAGGGGAGGGGTGTAATCGTATTGTGGTAAAAATGGGATGGAACGATAATTGCGTGTTTTCTACTTTCTTACTGCAGTATCACACCTTTTCTCGTTTAAATGTTACTATAAACAGACTTGCGCATAGATTCCTTATTAAATTAAAACCAGTTTTGTGTTAGTCTAGTCTCTTTTAACGTAGGCAATCTTTTGAACAAGCTCTCCACTGATATGCTTGGTGTAACTCTAAGTGACCAGGTACAGGTAGGGGGGCTCCATTGAAGCGAGAATTAAGTTAGCCTCTCAGAAGCTGGGCGTAAAGCGCAGTATTGCATAAGTTCTAAACCTGTACAAATCGCAAGTTCGCCCCACGGTTGAATTTGATCGACACATGAAAGGCTATTCTCTACGACAAAAAAATTGTGATAAGAGATAGTTCTCCCGCGAGAAGTGCTGTCAGATTTGTGTGATTTTCTACGGCTGTTATTTGCTTTTTCTGGCCGATGTCAAAATTTCAGCTGTGAGCTGTCACGTATTTTAGTTTGGGTCGTTTTAAACACGAATTCCTGCAAGTATGCATGATTCATTTAACAGCTGTAAAAAATCACACAAATTTGACAGCACTTCTCGCGGGAGAACGATCTCTTATCACGAATTTTAAGGAATAGCCTTTCTGTGGTCTGGAGCCACAAAATATCTGAAAAAAAACCCTCCTCCATGATATCAGTTTGATAGATTCTCCTAGCTTAACAAACGGATTGCAATCTTTAGAGCACAAGCGTCGGATGGGAACGCTGTCCTTCTGTCCTTGTCCTTCTGGTATTCCAATGGAAGATACTCGAGAAACTGTCGTCATTGAATTACTTGAACACTTGCATACAAAATCATCAGTCTCTTCAAGACCCAGGTTCTCTCTTTCCTTTCCTAAAAAAAAACCCTCCACACAGCATTCCTAAATACGATGTAGGCCCTGAGGGTAGTTGTTTTCTTCATGGCCTCGGAAAAGAGGAAAGTTGTTTTTTCAGGGCCTTGGAAAAGAGAGACCACCAAGGTAAGACTTGTCCGGACGCTGATTTCCCCCATTTTTCCATACGATATGGAAAGTTGGGTTATGACTCTCAGAATGGACGACACTCTAGGCAGTCTAAACCGTTCATCCACGCTTCAGCGGACGGTTGGGTGCTGGAATGTTCTGTCGGTACAACTATTTGAATTGATAATCACTTCCCCTTAGAGCCTGTCCAAGTTGCGCGATTTTCGCTGGGTCTTACGCCCAAGAAATATGTGAGCATCCACATGCAGCATTGTCCTAGCGTGTTACGCACGATGGTGGACTGCGGAGTTCAAAGACGGTTTGTTTAGGGAAAATTCCCCACATCTAGGAAAAAAGGGTACAAATAAAGGTAGTTTTTATGGAAAAGGGGCAAAGTCTAGGGAACTTATCTCCCCTGTGAATGGTTCTTCCTTAATATTCAGAGAGCCCGATTAAAATATCATTGAAAAGGTCTCCAATAATATTTATTGTATTTTACCTTTAATTATTCGGCGTAAATATCTGAGGCTGATTGCGTAAGAGTTCGTACCTCGATAAGTCATTTTTTTTACAATAGCCCAGAGAAAATTAATATCCCTAAGGGCTTGTGTCATCTTGGGGATGCTCTGTGAAGGGTGTGTTTAAGTAAAGAAAGGAGAGAACGTTTTGGGAAGGAAAATGTTTGAGGGGTAGGTAGAAATCTAGGGGTTAGTTTGTCCATGTGTGACGGACGTATGAATCCTTCCCTCCCACAGCGATGCAAGACCTTAGGTCGAGAGAGTCCTGCTGGATCAGGCCCGCCACGCAGTAAATGTTTGTTATTTAATAAATGGTTCCCGGAGCAGCGGTACCAATACCCACCTACCAAATTGAGATTTATCTGCTTGCAAATTGTTTTCCTCCCATACAGGTGCTTGTAGGATATCTGGATGCAATCACCCAGCGCTTGCCGCCTCGTGGACTGTCACCAACCTGTCCCATTGTCTTGTCTATTTTTTCATCATACTAACACATATTGTATCTTGTATTTCCCGCTAAGCACTTGCATACTGCTTACTAACAACGTATGAAGGGACACTGGAGTTATAGATTCGTCCTAAGGAGTCCTGTTACTTATACCAGGGCGGGTATGTGGTGGATAACCTCCAATGCTTGCAAAATATCGCTAAGTACATTATAATACTATTGTAATAATTGCTACATAAAAAAATTATTACATAACTCCTTTCGAGACTTAAATCATCAACAATCAATATCACTCAATATCCAATCCTGTTCCATCAAATAAAATGTCTTCGCGCCTTGTTGGGTTCGGATTGAATTTTAGCCACGGACATTTGGTTCGCTACCCGACAGTGACCCGTTACGCCAAAGTGGCTATAGCAATACCTCCGAGGTGTGGGATCGAAGCCTTCATCCGCTCAATTCAATAAAACTTGTCAGTAATCAATCATCATTCACATATTGTTGTTATTAGTTTATGAAATAGGTTTATGAGCTGGTGTGATTGATTTTTTTACGGTCGAGATGTTGTAAGTGCGAACGAAATTGTCGGTAAATGAAGCAAGTACATTGTGAATAACAATAATGTTTGTTTATAAGAGCACGCCAACTTGTTTTAACACGATCGTGCTCTGGTCATGGCAAATAAGATAAACTAAATGAAATGTACAATGAGAGAAAACAAGAAGGCAGTGCAAATAGCGCAATATCTTTACACGATGATGCTGAATCTTGGATCTCACCTTGCAAGTCTCGAAAACCCATCTGAATGAGTCTCCTCCGGATTTTTTTTTTTTTTTTTTACATTAACTCCACACAGGAGGCCCTGAGGAAAATAATTTCCCTCAGGGCCTATGTCATCTGGGATGCTGTGTGGAGGGTCTTTTTGAGGAAAGGAAAGAATGAACATTGGTCTTGAAGAGACCCATGTTTTAGGAGGGAGGAAACACAGATGCCGGCAAATCGTTCCATAGCCGAGCTGTTGAACTCAAGAACGAGTCGAAAAAACGACCCGTTCTCATGTGACAAATGTCAACCGTGTACATATGTTGAGCGCGCGTTTGGCGTGTCTCCCGACTATGCACCGGTGCCGAAGGGATCAATGACGCTAGTTCCTCAGAGCATCTTCCATTGAAATACCGGTAGAACATGGATAGCATTCCCACCCGACGCCTGTGCTCTAAAGATTGCAATCCGTTCGTTAAGATGGGAGAATCTATCAAACGGACCGCCCGTTTCTGCACAGAGTCGAGGGTATTTTTCAAGTATTTCGGAGCTCCAGACTAGAGGTGGCTGCCAAATTCAACCGTGGGGCGCACTTGCGATTTGTACAGGGTAAGCAGTTGTGTGCTATTAAAGTATCTGCGGGCCCTGTACAGTACGCCCAGTTTTTGATTGCTTGCACTTCAGAAGACAGATAAAAACTTGATTGACAATCAGCTAACGCGAGAAATGTCCATCTCATACATAACCCCACTGAGAGAAAACCTGGGTGTTATGTATATATTACCAAGAATTTCATGAAAGTGATTATTTTTATTGACATAAATGTCTTATGCATTTGAAGGTAAATATAAATCCCAAAAATCAACAACTGTTTGTTTTTTTTTTATACATGAACTCCACACAGAAGGCCCTGAGGGAAATTATTTTCTTCAGGGCCTATGTCATCTTTGGGGGCGCTGTGTGGAGGGGTTTTTTTAAAGAAAGAAGGAGAGGAGAGTTCTGGGAAGGAAAAGGGTTTAAGGGGTGGTTAGGAATCTGGGGTTCACTGTGTTCTAGTCACCCGCCTCCAAGACTTAAAAACAAAGACAAAACAAGACAAGACACAACTTACCCCATGAACCCGGGCACCCCTGCCAATTCACCAAACGTAGCGAACCACTTGGGGTGACCTATGGCGGAGGTGTTGGTTTTTTTTTATTATTTTCTGGGAATCATTATAATATTTTCTATTGCATAAAAGAGATAAAAAGTGAAGTGACAGTTTTTTGCAGATTTCCCAAATAAAAGGAAGGTATTTTCTATTTATTTTTACGACGTCTTCAAAAAGAAGAAATATTTAGCTCATTTAAAGTACCTTTGAAGTTTTCCAAATATAAATTTATACAACAGATCTTGACTATAAAAACAATGTATACTTCTTTTCAACTATTTAATGGCAGTTTCTATTTTACATTTCTACCGCTAAGGGTTTTTCATACATGGATGTTTATCAATTAAACGCAATATTTACCACATTATTCGCAAGGCTGTAAGCTTCGACTAAGCTAAAATAAGATTGAACCCGCGACGCCTGGGTGTAAACCCGACGTTTTGGACAACTCTATCATCTTACCGATGAAGTTCGTAAGTATTACGAGCTAACGTTTTGAGTGAGGGGCACTAATGGTTTCTATAAATATAGTGGTGAGCTCTGGCGTTATGAAATTATTTCCTAAACTTCCGATTGCGATGAAGCACACCCGCGAAGGTTTCTATACATACTTATGAACACTGGCTTTATGAAATTTGTATAAAAAAGTTGCAATAGGTGGCACGCAAGCTGTTTGAAAACTGAATGTACCGGGACTGAATATATGGAACGCGGGAGAGGGGACTGGAAATAGAACTGGACTAATGGGAAAAGATACGCAGATAGAAACAATTTATATATTAAGTAGCATTGCAACGCACGCCGAGAGCTCGCTAGTTAGGAATAAACGCATTTGCATAAACTCTCACAATTGTCTGTTTGACCAACACATGGTGCTTTACGCAGGTTAAGGATGGTTTATTTGATGACATAACAATGTATATATTTACAGGCGTAACAAAATAACAAATAGTATTTATGTAAATGACATTAGGAATGTAACTTGGGTCTGGGTAGGTAAGTTGTTGCCGGAGCAGGTGTGATTGAGAAGCTATCAATCATGACTTATCTATGTGATAATTTAGTGGTAAGTTAGTTACAACTGTGTGCAAGTTTTCAGTTTTTTTTTTGCCGAAACGATTTTTTAATAACATTTTTCTTCTTCGTAAATGTGTGGTTTTAAAATTTTGATATTTTTTTAAAATTCTAACCAACAATTACTTCACTTTTCCGAAGCAGTATTTATTTATTTATTTAAGGAACATTAACAGTCTTAGTAATACAATAAACATAAGAGGATGATAAAAAAATAGACCAATTATTAATGTTCACAGATAGATATTTAGATACAAGACTAACTGAATGTAAACTAGAATATTTAAGACAAATGAAAGAAAAACAGAACTAAGCAGCAATTAAAATAAAACAATAGTACAAATCTGAATTCAACAAATGATAAACCAATATGCAACAATAAAATAAGTGTGATTATAACTGAAATAGACTGCAAAATAGGGATTTGGGTTGGGAAGGGTAAGGGGAGGAGAGGGATAAGGGAAAGTTGCCACGCAAGTAATATAAAAATATTAGATACAATTAATTTAATCGTCATGAATATGTGTTATTCGCACCTTGAATGTTATACAATGAAGTTCTGTAGCGACAGTAACTAGCAGTACTAGGAGTATGTACGTATGTACCTACAGAGAATTACTCGCTACTTTTGGAAACCATTTTTTTGAAGTGAAAACTTCTTTATCACCGTTGTGATTTGAAACTCGATGAAAGGAAAAAGTGACACTAAAATGCGACACTATTACATAGACAAACACATACATCTGTAAGATTTAGCTTGCGAGAGAATGAGATAGAATAATCAGTTTCCTCTTTGTGTGGTGCTTCGTAGCCTCCCGACTCTTGTCTACTTTAGTTATCTGAAGGTTTCACTTCGTTTTTGAGGTGAAAACTTCTTTAGCCCCGTTGTGATTTGAAACTCGATGATATGAAAAAGCGTCATTAAATAGAGACAAACACATCTATAAGAATTAGCTTGCGAGATAATGAGATAGAATAATCGGTCTCCTCTTTGTACGGTGCTTCATAGCCTCCCGACTCTTATTTACTTTAGTTATCTGAAGGTTTCACTTCGTGAACTACACACATGTTTTTGCAATGAAAACTTCTTTAGCCATGTTGTGATTTGAAACTCGATGAAACGAAAAAGCGTCACTCAAAAGAGACAAACACATCTTTAGGATTTAGCCTGCGAGAGAATGATATGGAATAATCGATCTCCTCTTTGTGCGGTGCTTCGTAGCTTCCCCACACTTGTCTACTTTAGTTTTCTGACGGTTTCACTTCTACCGCGTGTGAACTACACATGTTTTTGAAGTGAAAACTTCTTTAGCCCCGTTGTGATTTGAAAATCGATGGGATGGTCCGATGCTCTGTAGGGAACCCGCTAGCGCAGCGCGGATGTGAACTGTGCGACCTAAAGTTTAAGTTTAGACCAACGGAATTCGATACCTACTTCGTTTGTGTGAAAGCACTATGAAACCATACATAATTTTACTTCAATGGCAAGCCAGAGATGAAACGAAAAAGCGTCACTAAAAAAGAGACAAACACATCTACAGGATTTAGCCTAAGATAGAATGGGAAAGAATAACAAACGGTCTCATCTTTGTCCGGTGTTTCATAAATAATCGGTCTTGTCTTTGTGCCACGCTTCGTAGCCTCCCCACTCTTGTCTACTTTATATTTCTGAAGGTTTTCACTTCTACCGCGTGTGAACTGCACACATCTATTTTTTTAATTCACATTCATATGTAGATGTGTTTTCTTATTTCCGGGTTCGAATCAATCAAATATAAATCAAATGTCTCGCGTCCCATTTGATTAACCAAGAAAGCATTAAAGATATTCCATTATCAGACGTTGCAAATCGCGAGAGAGGAGTTCCGTTGAACCCTAAACCTTTTATATGCCAGGGAGTAATAGACGTAAAATCGCGATATTTTGACTTTGACGTTTTTTTTTGTGGGTTTATTTTGTGCTATCGTATATTATATTTGTTGAAACACATTCCTTGAACTATGCATAAAAACAACATTATTTGCGTTTATTTGATGAATTTATATGTTTTACGATCTTTTTCACGAGAACGACGCTACCCAATTTGGCAGCCCAAATACGGGGAAAAATCTCAGCCAGACGCTAAAGAGAATTTTATATAAATTATTTCGATTGGCTAGGTGTGTTCACGGTATTTTATACCTTAAGAACAAGAATTAAAATTAAATTAATTTTAAATTCGGCATTTCCATTGAAAACATAAACTATAATTACTAGATGAAAACGTTAAATTTATTAAGACCCTCAGATCGAAGAATTATATCCGACTTTATATTTATGTTCCAAAATGTAAATGGCAGAATAGACAGTCCTGATTTAACTAAGCTCATTGAATTTCATATACCCAATAGAGCGACTCGTTCTAAAATCTTGTTTAAATGCTGCAATAACCGGACTGAGTATACGAAACACTCGCTTGTACCTAGATTACATGAAGTTACTAATAGATATGCAGATGTGGCAGATCTATTTAACTGCACGGAAGCTAGGTACAAGAGGGCTATACTATCATATCTTTTCAATCAATATTAGTTTTATTTGTACTATAAATTTTTGTATGTTATCGCATCTCTGGTGTCATTTCTCTTTCAAACGCCACAATTATCTGTTATAATCTTTATTTAATGTTTCTAATATGTTTCCTATGATTTTTGTGTGCTTATGGTATATTTACACCATTGATATTAAATAAATAAATAAATAAATAATGCCCCAAGCGATTCTGACCTTGTTCTGCATACGTTTTCTTTATACATAAGGGTTAAAATCGCATTCCAAAATATTTTTTTTTTACATTTTGGCGTGCGCGCCTGAGCATGAGCGGCAAATAACCAAATGAAGGTTTCCATGGTAGAAAACAGATAACGTATAAATCCCCAACAACCCTTCATTGTACAAGGTTATGTTTGTCTTGCAATGTCTGATAATGGATTATGGTCATCAGTTGACCACTCGCCATCATCAAGATATTCCACAAATGCTTCATTTTGAAACTGTGTCCAATATGGTCAATTTTCAATTCGTACCTCATTTTCATTACCAGAATCTAGATCAGTGAGGTCAGAATTGGCTGTTAATGATGGTTGTATGCAAATTTAGCTTATTTGGTCGCATTTGTCATCGCATTCTGACAAAAAAGACAGTTTTTAAGTTGTTGACCTAGCCCTTTGATGAAACGGCCTGATGGTTAATTAGTTAGGTTTTTTTATTTTTATTTTTTAGTTTTTTTAAATTTATTTATTTATTTTATAGACCAACAAACAAGTCCCGCTAAGCCAATTGCAATTGGCTTGACAGCAGGTGCTTATAATTACTTACAAATATATTTAAAGTTATAATTTACATCTTTTATCTACAGTTTAAACATTTTTTCATAAATTTTATCATAAGTATCAAAATAAATATTCTTTTTCCAATAACCAATTTTTCACCAAATATTTAACCTTATTCATAGAATTATGTTGCTTTATATTGTCAGGTAATAAATTAATTATCTTAGGTATGTTGTATTCACACGTTCTCTGTCCGTACTTATTATTAAATTTCGGAACTATTAACCCGTCGTTACGCGTG
The DNA here is from genome assembly GCA_936435175.1 of Glyphotaelius pellucidus. Classification (NCBI taxonomy): domain Eukaryota; kingdom Metazoa; phylum Arthropoda; class Insecta; order Trichoptera; family Limnephilidae; genus Glyphotaelius; species Glyphotaelius pellucidus. The sequence continues at coordinate 22,874,683 of OW386558.1, read as the reverse complement.
AATCTAGTGCTATATTTATGATCTAGTTTCTCTTTATGCTGCGGGGTAAATATGTGCTGAATTATAATTTTATACCTTAGTATTGCCTTCACAGGTAAAATTTTTGCACTGTGAAACAGCAACGGAGTATTGTGTCTTTGTTTGAAAATATTAGGGACAACTAGGTGACCAACACCTCTGCCATAGGTCACCCCAAGTGGTTTGCCACGTTTGGTGATTTAGCAGGGGTGCCCGGGTTCATGGGGTGAGGTTTGTCTAGGTCTTGGAGGCGGATGATCAGGACACACTGATTCCTACCCACCGCTTAAACCCTTTTCCTTCCCAGAATTCTCCTCCACTACCTTTCCTTAAAAAAACACTCTCCATACAGCATCTCCAAAGATGACATAGTGTGGAACTCCTGTGTGGAACTCATGTAAACAAAAAAAAGTTGAAGTAGTGGAAAAAACATTTCATTTTAGAAAATTCTGTGAACAGTAATTTCTTCCCAAAACCGCACGAGCGAGGCCGCGAGTAAGAACTAGAAAAATTATAAAAATGAAGTACAAAATTTAAAGCTGTCGGATTAAATATAAAATTATGATACGAACAATTATTTGAGGGAATAAATTATTCGTTTCGATTTTTGCAAGTTTCTGTTTTGTATACCGCGTGCAAGATTAAATTTTCTGAAAACAACACCATTGCTTAACAGTTAAACTATCAAGATAACTGAAGATTTATAACTCAATATCTCCAAGGAACGTAACCCAAAATTAAATAAACAATAGCGTAATTTATTATTGATATTATTTATTGAACTTCACCAACGTAAAGATTGAGTAACGTTCAGAAAATATCACGCACACTTAACCATATTACTGGCACCATCCTCTTCACTATAAATCATTCAGATGATTTTGGAGGCAGTATTATTGATGACTCTGTTCATGGATGTAGGGTGATCAGTAAATATTTAACAAGTTTAGAAATTGAATGTCTGACGGATTCAAATAGAAAACTTACTGGATAAAAAATCCGTTAAGATGAAGCCATACTCAATAATCCAGAATCATACAAAATCATGTGTTTTTGTTTTGAAAATTTGATCGCTTAGAAGTACCTATTATAGATGCTTCAAATCTTGGCCTTAGAAAATATCAATCACTTATTTTATAAGTCAAGAAAATGACTAAGTATTAGGTCTATACAAAACACTTTTAAGTGCAAATTCTCTTACTTACAAACCCATTTTGGGGTACGGTTTTATTGAATAATGCGGAAAATTTAATTTTTTTATAATAATCGAAAAAAAATTACATTTACGCCTGAACTTCACAAAATAAAATAAAATATGCAGTGTTATTTTGACAAATTTGGATTTTTAATGTGAACCTTAAGTGATCGACGTAAGAAATATGCACTTGTCGCACCTATTTTGTTTCAGTTCCGCCCCGTCTGCGGTGGGAAATAGATGTCCCTAGACTCCGCGTCGCTTGGTTCCGCGAAATAAATTTTAAATTTCCTTGTAATTACAATAAACAATGCGTAAGAAAAGAGTTAATGTTTTTTACGGGCCTTTACGAAATCAACCTGTAAAAAACAACTCTCAAATATCTTTTCCAACCTATCCAAAAGCTTTTTTTCAAGTCTTGTCAAGTATTTTTAAATCCCGCCCAAAGAGAGGCGTGTATTCCGTTTTAGATTTTTTCCTGAACTATTGGATCACCATTAAGGGTCCACTATCCGAATTTCGACCGATTTTTTACATATGTGAAATAAAAGATTTATTTATGACCCTTTCAGTGACGCGAACTTCACCTTTGACTGAATTTTTTTGAAATTTACGATTTGTTTTACACATTTTTTTTAAATAAAATATTGGAAACATGTATTAAGTACAGGTGAATCGGCATATGTCGGAACTTGAGAGAAGCTCTAAGGGCCAGTTGCATCGAAAATAGTTAAAGTTACTTTTTAGTTAAAGTTAAATAAAAGTAACATTTTTATCATTTCTTACAAAAATGGGTTGTTTCAACTCCGTTTAAATAAAAGTTAACTAAATAGTTACAAAAAAGTTACTTTTATTTAACCCAGCGATGTTGAGAGTTTATAGTTAGATTTTGGTGAAGTTGTCAGCTGTCATCCGTCAGAAAGAAATGAAATTTTGTTTTAATAGAAAATAATAATAAAAAATGTCTCGACAACCCGGGTTTTGATAATCAATTTATTGTATTATTGATTAGATGAATTTTATTGCCAGATTTCGTATCAAAAAGTATGGTTAGTATTGGTTAGGCAATCAACTTTACTCATTGCCAACAATGCCAATGAGATCACTAGATTTACAAACAAGTGTTTACTCAAACTTATCTTAATAATTTATACCTACTAGCATTGTAATATTTCAATAAATGCAACGGCACTGAAACAAAATAATTTTTCAGTCATATCAGAAATCATGATGTTTGTACTGTGGATGGACCAGGTTCTAAAACTAGTGAATTTGTATGTAACGGGAACGACGCAAAGATGTACAGGAGACATTTCTGGGGTGCATAAAAGTATTATTTTGTGTATAAGTCAGCGGAGCAATAATAGCCCGCCTTCGGCCACAATATAATAATATCATCATTCCACAAACGTTATTGACGTTTTTAAACTGCAACTGCGAAATATCAAACAACCTCCATAGCATAAATAAACCAATCATAACCTCCATAACCGTCAAACGTCAAGAATTCAACCCGATTTGGTTAGTGTTGACACCCGTAAAAATAAATTGTTTGTCAATTTGTATTTAAATATGTCAAATCCAAGGAAAATTCGAAGCCATTTCGGTGGCAACACTGATAACTATAAACTAACTTTTTTAATGTTGATGCAACCCAGTTGTGCTGAATTGCAGCTTAACTTTAGTTAGGGCTTAAACTCGGTTTAAGTATTTAACTTTAAACCTTACTTTAATTATTTTCGATGCAATTGGCCCTAAGCCTAACGACGTCTCTCGATATCAACGACAAATAAGTATATTTACAAAACACTACAGAAACTAATGTTATCTTATCACCCGAAAGATTATCCCATTGACAAAATAATTATCAACATTGTTATATAGGGTCTTTCATTAAAAGCTTCCCATCTTTAATTTAAAATAAAACAAAGTGCGTGTGAGATATCATCGAAATTTTTTCGTTTGAAAGGCCAATCGATGCCATTATGTACTGAATATAACATCGTTCAAATATCTGCCGTGGCTTCTTTGAGTGGCGCGCATCCTAAATGTCCAATTTTCCATGACTCTGGCGTATAAATCAGGCTGAATTTGACCAATGGCATGGGTTATGTTGACTTTGAGGGCCGTAGTGGTTTGTGGCTTATTCGCTTAGACCTGTGACTTACAAGACGTGGTTAAATCGCACGACCTCGGCGGCTAGTTCACATCACCTCCATGTGAGATTTTATCATTAAACAAATAAACAATTAATTCAATTTTAAACAGTTTGGGAGGCGGGTATGGGTACCGCCGCCCCGGGAACCTTTATTCATATAACCAATAACCTTTATTGGATGCCATAGGTCACCCCAAATGGTTTGCTACGTTTGGTGATTTAGCAGGGGTGCCCGGGTTCATGGGGTGAGGTTTGTCTAGGTCTTGGAGGCGGATAACCAGGACACTCTGAACCAAAGATTCTTAACCACCCCTTAAACCCTTTTCCTTCCCAGAACTCACCTACCCTTCCTTTCCTTAAAAAACCCTCCACAGCACCCCCAAAGATGTCATAGGCCCTGAGGGAAATTATTTTCCTCGGGGCCTCCTGTATGGAGCTCATGTAAAAAAAAACAATTTTATTATTTGCACGTGTTGTTGAACACTATGTCCGTCCATGGTGATTTAGCAAAACTGACTGATTAAATGACAGCCAATTTGACAGATGTCGCTTCAAAAATATGGCCGCTTTCAACTGTCAAAGTTCGGAAGTCCCTATTGGAAGATCCTTTAATAGCTTCAATTTATTTTTTTTTAAGTTGTCGAGAAATAGTATTAAGAAATTGATTGAAACGTGTTAGGTACAATGAAGTTGTTTTTGATTCTTCCTATAGTATCGATCCAGCGTGTATGAAGCTCGAGGCAGGCGGAGAGAATTGCATCCAATAACCCATGCCCGGGAACAAAGCGCCTTACACGTTTCCAACCATACAAACATCTTGAATAATGTGACTTCATAAGAAAGACAAGAAGTTAATGACTCTACTTGCTTGCAGGGGGATGAAACATTACATAAATATATTCAATTTATTGTGAAAAATTAATTTTATATTCTTTTCGAGGACATAAAAGCGATAAAAATGGCATTCTGGTAAAAGCAGCATACAAACACGGTTTCTTTGAGGTAACCACTTTGTTCGGTTCTGCGTTCATGGTTGTTGGTTAAAGGTGATCCAATAGTCCAGGAGAAAATCGTAATTGAAATTCACGCCTCTTTTTGGACGGGATTTAAAAATACGTGACAAGACTTTAAAAAAAACTTGGAAAAGGTATTTGAGAGTTGTTTTTTACAGGTTAATTTCGGAAAGGCCCGTAAAAAACATAAACTCATTTCTTACGCATTGTTTATTGAAATAAAAAGGAAATATATTATTGATTTTACGGAACCAAGCGACGCAGAGTCTAGGGATGTCTATTTCCACAGCAGACGAGGCGGAACTGATACAAAATGGGTGTGATAAGTGCGTAGTTCTTACGTCGATGGCATAAGGTTCACTTTAAAAATCCAAATTCGTCGAGTGCCGGCCGTCTTGATTGATGTCAAAAATAACAACGCGAAAATGCAATTATTATAAAAAAACTGAATTTGCCACATTATACAATAAAACCATATCCAAAAAGAGGTTTATAAGCATGAGAATTTGCATTGAAAGTGTTTTTTTTATAGACCTAATTCTTTATTATTTTCAAGGCTTAGATAAAAATTATCAATATTTTCTAAGGCAATGGGTTCTACCCGCAGTATTTAATTGAAGCATCTATAATACTTCTAAGCGATCATATTTTCAAAACAAGAACCCACCATTTTGTATGATTTTGCATTATTTCGCATGGCTTCATCTTAAGAGGAACCGCTGCTTGATCTTTTTCGTGCATAATTAATTTTGGATTTGAGACCAAATTACACAACCAAACTGAATATTTTTTTTTAAATCAAAAGTTATGGCAAATATCTAGTATAGATTAGATTATTTTATTAATTTGTTTTTTAAGGTGAAGCATTACTTAAAAAAATTAATGTTATTTTTTAAGATAACATCGAGATGTCCCGAAAGAAAATCTATAAAAAAAATCGCAAAGTATGCTCCGAAAATTATTATAAACAGGTTTTTTTCACTTATTTTAGAAGTAGCAAAAAATTAACAGTGTTTCATTAAATGCTATTTTAGATTTTCCCACGAGATTTTTGCTCTATTTTAAAAGAGTCGTGTTTTATTAAACATTTCCACAATTTTCGCTTAAATTTTATCGGTTTTAATATTAGCGCGCTCTCTCTAACATTCGTATTAACATAACTGTTCATCTTCTTCTTTTTGAACGGGTATACGGCGCCTTGATTTACAGTTAAAAATGAATGAATTGGGGTATACGGCGCCTTGATTTACAGTTAAAAATGAACGAATTGGCGACACCTTGGCGCAGTGGTTAGCGCGTTCGGCCGGAAAGCGAAAGATCCTGGGTTCGAGTCCCAGAAGTGCCAATATCTTCTCTGATTTTTCTGTTTCCAAAATTTCCATTGAGTTTCGCTTATATTGTTTTCATTTAATTAAGTATTATTTTGATTACAAGACCTCAAAAATCATTGTAATAAACCACCTGAGTCTTTCAATTAGCATCCACTTAAAAGTAAAAGCTGGTTCACACAGAGCTATAAATCTGCGAGCGGATATCTGTTGAATCGCGAGCGCTTATCTTTTGTGCTTTCACACGAGACTATCAAATATTTCTTTCTGTGGTAGGAGACGGGGTCAGTCGAATTAGGGAGCGGCAACGGAATGCATATTTTTTGTACTGAAATCTGTCAACTTGACATCTGTCATCCACGGGTCTAGGCAGCTCCCTAATTACAATGACCCCTTCTCCAGTTTTAGTCAGAGAAGGGGAGAGTTATCTTCTGACATATCGCCTCTGGAGCGATTACGTCTAAGATGTGTATTGTCTATGATTGATCTGCGCTTAAAAACGCTTAGGTCTGAACGGTCTGAAGGGATTATATGGAGAGCGTTATTTGGCGTACTATGATCTTTTATATTTGATAGCTGTGTGTGAACTAGCTTTAATGAAGAATTCAGATACCAGTGTGTACCATGTTACAATATTCTCTGAAGAGAATAAAAAGAGAGTACATTTAATTAATTAATTTTTCCGGTAATTAAAATAAAATATCAGTTTGCCATCCCTGTTCTCAAGTAGCCAACTGTGAGATGTTTAACATCTAAATCAAATGCAGCATCCATATTATACCTGAGAGATCACTATCAATCAACTTATCCGTATGTTTGTATTATCATATTCAATGGCAGCATATATACATGTATGCCTACGTTGCCTTTATGATCTGTTACCTGTAGGAGCTTGCTTACTCCATACCTCTAATTTATTTATTTATTTATTAACGCCCTTTTGGGCTTTTACATGACGATTATAAATTAAATTGAAAACAACAGAATAAAATAATAAAAAAGATTTAAAAAAATAAAGCATAATAAACAATATTATACTCACACGAACACAACACAAACACAACAAATCAAAGAACCCGTAAAATTTATAATTTAGTATTTTGGTCACGAGCTTTTTAGGCTGACTGCAAATATTACCCTGTTGTAAGACCACCATTTAGACTTGAAAATATGGATTTAATCGTAATACATTTGTAACCAGTTCTGAATAGTCAGGAACTCCTCCATCTTCTTCTTCATCATCTTCTTTCCCTCCCTACTACATTCAGCATACATACATACTATGGGAATATAACTGGCCCATTCTCGACAAATCAGTTCCAATTTTTAAAAATGCAAAAATAATTTTATTTTAAAAATATATTATACTAGCTTTTCCCCGCGGCTTCGCTCGCATAGTATTAGCGGAAATTACTATAGCGGTTGAACTTATCAATTATCCCCCCTCCTCCCCACCCCCACCCCCTCCCGCATTCCATACATTCATTCCCTTACATTCAGTTTTCAAACATCTCGCCTGCCACCTAAATTTCATAAAGCTACAGCTCAAGGAAAAAAAGAATTATACAATTTTGTTCATTCGTTGGGAATTTATGCGCTTACAAACATTTCGGATGTTTATTTTTAATCAAATATTTGGAAATTTGTTAATATAATAAAAAAATTACACTATATATTATTCAGTCTTTATAATCGTTACGAATTATATTTTTAATGTAGGAACTCTTATCTGACATTTATTCCAAAACAGAAGCTTGTCCAAAAAAAACAAAACATATTCTAATATTTGAATTTTCTGCAGCAGTAGCTGACCAGGGGGCTGAGTACCTACCAGCTTAGAGGCCACAAATATATCAACATCGTTTCCATGGAAACGATTAGAAATAACTCGCTTTTGTTAGCGACAGAAAACGTATAACATATATAATTTATTAATATTTATAATTTCACAACACCAGAGCTTGCCATCATATACAGACTATATTCTTCGCATATAATTTAGCTTTCATTGGTGAATTAATTTTCAAAGTCTTTTTATTGGTTAATGCGTGAAAGCGTCATAAACGAACTCTAGCAGTTTCGCATTTATAATATTAGTATGGATTACAGTTTTTAGATCATCGCTTTTCACAATCGGTTCCAATTTTGAAAATGGCACTTACATTCAATGCAAATTTCAGTACTAGAGCTCATTGCACCGAGTTAAAGACACACGACTAAAATTAGTATTTTTGACTTGCGCAAACCAATGAAAAATCACGGGGAAATGTGTTTCACTGTTATCACGGGTAATAATCCGCGTAATGCGCGGGGACAAGATTCGGTGATTTCCGGTTGTTCGGCGTTAAATAGTTGGGTTAAGGTCAAATTCTCCAAACAAAATTCCAATAATTTTGAAAAATAATAATTGTTCAAAAGATCATTCAACCGGAGTTACAGACCACAACCGCACACAACCGAATACACAACCGAATACACAACCGAATACACAACCGAATATCGTATTTTTGGTGGTATTATTATAGAAGCTGTTATTTACTTACCTATGTATCTTTGTCATTCGTTCTTCAGGTCCATTGATATCTGAACGTAAAAATAAATTACCGTTTATAATTTTACATGGACTTTTTTATTAATCCTTTTATAAATAACTTGAGAATTGTGATTAAATACTGTAATAAAAATATTACACCATTCTTTAGGCAGTTAAATGTATTTTTCTTTATATTATCCTGTACATTGTACCGTATATGAGATATGATTGGGTTCCCTCAAGGCCTCTGGTCTGGTCTGTAAGGATAGTTATCAGTGATCAACCGATCAGTAATAATATTCAACTCTATTGTAGGTAAGACTCTTAATTTCGTGGAATAATTTAAGGAAAAAACATTTTTTTTTATGCTTCTTCTAGCTTCCCAGAAAAGTTTGATATTTTATGTACGTAAAAAAATTTGTGTAATTTCAAAACACCCCGGCACAGCTTAGTAAACTATTTTAGAAGTGAGAAGAATGGCCAAACAAATGCGAAATTATCCTAGGTAGTAAAAGAAAAAAGCACTTTACAAAGTAGATCACCACATATCCGAAAGATTGTAGCCAGCAATTCCTGAGCGTCTGTGAAGTAAAAATGTAGATGTCATTTTGCTGTCCGATGGTATTTTATTTGAATTAATAACAAATATTTTTCCATCACGCGTTTCCACTGGGTTGCATGGTAGGCACTTCATCTCGTTCCAGCGGCAACGTTTAGACGAGACAGAACGTATATCATATTATCCGTTACGACGTGTGGCTGTGTGGCTACATGCGAAGTGCGTCACTTGCAGTTAACACCATCTTAGTGGTCAAAACCAAATATCTATTGGTCACGCAAAGGTTGAGACTTTCATACAGAACTGCACCCAGTATTTTCATGTTCTGAGCACACGCTCAGACCACCTTCTCTGAGACACTTCCACAAATAATAGAACGGACTCCTGATTGTCGAGCTTCTCATAGTCTCAACAACCTTCTACGACCCAGGGTTGGAATTGGCCTTCTACAAAAGTACATGCTTCCCAAAGGCTGCACCAATACGTCCCTCCCAATTTGCCTCCAGACCAGCTCCAATACCCTTCCACGCAGTCTATCCACCATTTCCTCGGTCTTTCCAGAGGACCCAGAGGTCTTTTCAAGTTTATCACCAATCCAATTGTTTGACTCCTGCTACCCCTCTCATTTAAAATTGTAATATTTTCACTTAAAATCTACCATATATACCTACATTTTCATTTGCTCAAATAAGCATATCTTTCAGAGATACTACCTAGCAGCTAGTAGATGTTGTGTTTGACGTGTATTCCATTTGCTCATTTTTTCCAGCTTGTTTTAAAAGTCCAACTAATAATCTCCAGCCAGTTAATGGGAAATGAGATAGATCTCTGTACACGATTCGTTTAGCCTCATGACGTGAGAAATGGCCGTTGACACATAAACAAAGATAAATATTCATCCTCGGCCGTAACAAGAAGAGCAAATCTGATGGTATGTCTATCGAAAGATGGTAGAAAAAGCTGCAGAGGATATGGAGCTCACAAAATTCAGATTATCCTCTGCAGGGAGGTGTTCCTGGAGTAAGTAGGTTATAGGAAGATTAGTAAATAATGAAACATTAAACATTCGACTGGAAAGCTGTGAATGATTAAATCAATTTTACCAAATATCCACCATTTTGACTATTTCGACGGTACCATTTTGTGATGACGATGTATGTCTGACAAAACCTGGATGACAATGTTATCAAAAAAAGAGAATGGCAAGATAAATGTCATGATGCAACTGGTTATTTAAATCTTTTCAATAAATTAAACCCTGATTCGATTCTGAATCGCGGTCTCTAACTAGAGTGGTGCTCTATCAAGATTACCTTACATCTTAGGGGATGTGAACAACATGCAAAAAGCTTTAAAGTAAAATCATTATGAAGAGATTCCCTTTCGTACTGGCAAACTAAAGCAATAGTCCCACGATACTACAATATCGTTGAATTATTGCGGGGAAAGAGAGGACTGCGGGAGAGTAGGTTCTAAAATACTTCGAACCAATTTGAACCAGTATTGGAGTGAATAGTAAAGGGGACCCACCACTATCCAGTACTACCACTTTAAAGTAGTTGAAATACGACTAAATATCTCATTAACTAATTAACTCCCGTTTAATGTCAAAAAGTAAACGCAGACCACCAGTGCATATTTAGGCTAGTATTTCAATTCAAAATTGACAATATATAAATGTTTTTACTCAATTGTGTGGCGTTTTACGTTTCGGACAGTGAATTCATAGAAAATCTCCAGATCTTATTTATTCTCTGTCAATATCGGTTCAGCTGTCAACAGTGAAACTGTACTCAGTATGTCGACATAAGATCGTCGGAAGTTACGCCTATCGATCCGATATTGTAAAGTTATCGATTTCTCTGTGATCTCAAATGGATCCCTTTACCGGTTCTCATATCAAGCCTCTACTTTTGTTTTTAAAAAGAATTCAAGCAAACGCTCTTAAAAATGATATGCCTTTTACTACCTATTGATTTTACACGGTCTCCGACAGTCCATGGTACAAGCTAAAACTGGTGAATTTCCGTCACGTTTCGAAGTCGATTTTGTTGTATAACTTTTTTTGAACTTTCGTTTTTAAGTAAATCGAGGTCGAAGTTGAAAATTTTAGGTCAAAGTAATAAAAAAAAATCTGGTATTTTAAAAGAAAAAATCGGGTTCTGTAAGAGCTTTTGCACATCGTATATTCGATGTATATGTGAACAAAACAAATCGAAAAATTGCCATGAAAATTGTCTTAATCAGACAAGATAAACGATGATAACACGCGAATCGATAATCTGTATCCTCCACGTTAATCTTTCATGGCAGTAATCGAAGAAGTGTTAGTCCAACAGCTCGGCTCCGTGGTCCACGGTCCAGCATCTATTATCGGTTTATCTCGACGATGATTCAATCAGGGTGTTTGTCCCGGCGACGGGGGGCGCACGATTTTCACACAATTAAGATATCGGAGCGGGCCCCCAAATAAATAAATAAATAATAAACGGAATGGGAATAAAAAGAAGTGACGGCGCCCCGTGGAGCTTGAAGCAGCGGGAGGAATAAAGACAGGTTCATACAAACTTGGCATTTGGAATCAGATAATATTGTAGTTTGTTAATCCGAGTTAATAACAAACGTATTGAGTTGCTTAGTTTTGATTACTTATAAAATTTTCAAGTGATTTTCCTTCGACGCTTCCCGGCTCAAAAAGAAGAAGATAGATGTAATTACGAATGTTGGACAGAGCGCGCTAATATTTTCAATGATAAAATTGTAGCGAAAATTGTGAAAATGCTTAATAAAACATGACTCGTTTACAATAGAGCATAAATCTCGTGAAAGGTATCTTAAGTATCATTCAAAGAAACATTATGAAGTTTTTTCACAAATATAACTTGTAAAATAATAGAAATAGACTTGTTTTGAATAATTTTCGGAGCATACTGTGCGATTTTTTTCTATCAAGGGAATTTCATATAATTTGCGTTTCGGCATGAAACATATCTAGATATTATCTTAAAAAATAACATATATTTTTTTAAGAGCTTAAAAACTTCAAATGTTTAAGGGAGATATGTAAGAAATTGGTAAAAAATTGGGTAGCTGCGGCTCAAATACGCCTTCTGCTGGTATTTGAAATCGGGCTATGATAAACGTATTAAGTTGCTTAGTTTTGATTAGGTACTAGTAAGTTTTCATGTGCCTTGCCTCCTGATGATGAACTCGGGTAATAATAATCGTGTCTTGTTGCTAAGATTTGATTACTTAGAAGATTTTCCTTAAATAAGCCTTCTGATGGTATTTGGAATCGGGTTATAAAAAACGCATTGCATAGCTTGGTTTTGATTACCAGTTAGTTTCTGTGTGCCTTGCCTCCTGATGGTATTTGACCTCGGGTAATTATAAACGTATCGTGCTGCTTAGATTTGATTACTTAGAAGATTTTCCGTAACAAGCCTCCTGATGGTATTTGGAATCGGGTTATATTAAACGCACTGTGTTGCTTAGTTTTGATTACCAGTTAGTTTCTGTGTGCCTTGCCTCCTGATGGTATTTGAACTCGGGTAATTATAAACGTGTTGCTTAGATTTGACTACTTAGTAGATTTTCCCTAAATAAGACATCTGGTGATGTTTGGCATCGGGAAATAATAAACGTATTGACTTACTTAGTTTTGATAACTTAGTAGATTTTCAAGTGGTTCGCTACGTTTGGTGATTTAGCAGGGGTGCCCGGGTTCATCGGGTGAGGTTTGTCTAGGCCTTGGAACAGGACACACTGAACCCCAGATTCCTACCCACTCCTTAAACCCCTTTCCTTCCCAGAACTCTCCTCCCCTTCCTTTCCTTAAAAAAACCCTCCACACAGCATCCACAAAGATGACATAGGCCCTGAGGGAAATTATTATCCTCAGGGCCTCCTGTGTGGAGCTCGAGTAAAAAAAAAAAGTGCGTTTTCTTGAAATAGCCTTCTGATGGCATTTGAAATTGGAAAATAATAAACGTATTGCGTTGATTAGTTTAGAAAGTAGGCTGATTTGCCTTTATACCATCTGATGGTATAAATTTGGGACAGTATTGTAGTTTGTTAATCCAAATTAATAACAGACGTACTGAGTTCTTGAGTTTTGATTATTTACAGTCGATTTTCGTGTGATATATATTTTTTACATTAACTACGTAAAGGGGGCCCTGAGAAAAATCATTCCCCTCAGGGCCTTTGTCATCTTTGGTGATGCTGTGTGGAGGGTCGTTTTAGGAAAGGAAGTAAAGGAAGTTCTGAGAAGGAGACGGGTATTAGGAGAGGGATCGTTGTCATTCATCCCTCCCACTGCGGTGAAAGACCATGTTCCGAGAGAGTATGCCTGGAAAAGTCAAAGGGACTCCTTCAAACATTCTCTCCCGATCCGGCCTGTCATGCAGCTGGTGGTCTTACGAATCTGCCATCAAAACCCGGACAAACCTTACTTAATGAACCCTTGGGTTATGAGGCACTTGCGGTTACCTGTGGCAGATTTGCCTTCTGATAGATGCGCATTCTGATGGTATGCAGAATCGAATAATTTTGGTTTGTGAAGTGGAATTTGGTGAACGAATTGGGTTGATTTGTTTTGTTTTAATTTTTTTTAATGGGAAATAAACTCAAAATTCAACAGCTTTCTTAATTTTTTCATAATCTTGCAGGATGTAAACCCAGCTTTATACCACCGAAATCCGTAGTGGAATAAAAGCGAAGGCGAGAAGGCATCTGTATATTATTGTGAGAATGATTTTCATACCACGCTCCTCAATCGCAGTGTTCCAAGTCCACTTTCCTGGCTCGCCCCAGGAACGCGATGTACCAACACCGAATTATCCATAAACCAAATATTTACGACCCACCTCGTCCGATTATGTTGTACGGAATAAATATATGAAAATATTTCCAGGCTATTAAGATTTTATTCGTTTTAAGTAGGGATTAACGTCAGGGTAATGGAATTTTATGGTAATTTTTGATTGATTTATATTGTTTTTGGCGAAATAAGCGAGGCGTGCGATTGTTTCAGAAAACGATTTGGCTGTTTTGCTTTTTTTGTTTGTTTTGTGTCGCAAGCTTTCGTACACGCACATCAGCGTGTTTTGAACTCACAAGTGAAATCCATAGTATCAAGTAGTTATAACGATGTTGCATTAAAAATAATAATAATGGTTTATTTCAGAATGTATGCAGGGGTAGTGCAATGTAATATACCTTTCATATTTTGAAATAATACAAAGAAATTGACAAATAACAAGAAAAGGTAAAATAACAATTTATATGTAAAATAAATAAAATAAAAAAAACGAATAAGCTGTTATGAAACACACTGGGGATTGCTATGATTCAAATTAATGCTTAATGCAAGTAAATACCGGAAATTTGATTCTTATCAATTGTCTCTGTTTTTTCTTGAACAACTAGAAGATCGGATACAATCGGTGAAACAATCTGGCCCACAGAAAGTTTGCCCGGAAAATGAAGTAAAAAAAAAAACGCTTTTCCCTCCCGAAATTCACTATATTCGGTCTAGTCGTTAAAAAAAAACTAGACACAATTGATAATAATTAATTTGCCGGTACTTACTTCCATTAAATCTTAATTTAAAACAGCGCAAGTACCGGTTTGTTTCATAACAAAGCAAGAAAAATGAAACTGAAAAAATATTAAACACAAAAATGAATGCAAGCAGCCGTTTATGAAGGATATTTGACAGTCTCCCATCTCCGAAGAGCCAACAGTAGGACTCCATCCAGCTAATCAGGGCAGTGATGATTTTATTATTCGGTTGGCGAAGTCTGTGAAAAAGCTTCTTATGCAGTGGCGGAGAAAAGCTCTGAAGTGCACTTGTACCTCCAGGAACATTTCCGTAGCTCTGCAGTATCGCGGTAGGTGAAAGAGTTGGCGATAAGCATTATTGCAGGCGACTTTTAGCTTATGTCATTGGGATGCAGTTTAATCTACAGCGACATGCAGAACCCTTGATCGTTAACATTTTGAACATTATGTAGAGATAGTTTAGCAACTGTCTTTTGACACATGTTACAAACTAGTAAAACTGCCCCATGCCTTTTTAATACTTCTACTTTGATCTACGTATACTTCCTGTCAACCTTTCTTAGTCAAACCAACGTAACAAAACATAATAATATCACCTCTTGCACATTTATTTGACATTGTTATCTTTAGTACTTTTAAATCTTCTAGTACACTTGTCAAAATGTTGATATTTGCGGCAGGCCGAAAAATTTACGACATCGAGTTTTTGGGGTTTTCAGTGAGAAATTTCAAAATTTCGTACCAATGTACCGAACTATGATGCTTCTCGATGTTATTTTATAGTGTATTTAATATGTAAAACCAAGAAATGTGTAAATAATACTCGATTTATGACGAGCATTCGGATATTGCTTTTCCCATCATCTCAAAACTTAGTATCTGGAAGATGTCTGACTAATCAACTGAACAATTAATGTACAGTACTTTTCTTCAAAAATCAATAATTCATTCATACTTATGATCCCTTAATCAGAAAGCAAGCACTACCTCCACCCCATGGGGCCAATGAATTTATTATTAAACATTTTTTTAAATCTGGTAAGTAATATTACGTGATTATCATTGGGTAACGCCATTATCACGCTACCACACAGCAGACAGAGAATAGATTGCCTCTAATATTAAACGGATATTTTAAACCCTTATTAATTGTGTGGAGGGTCTTTTTGAAGAGATGAAGGAGTGAACACGGGTCTTGAAGTGAAAACCACAATATATAAAATAGATACAGAAACTTTTAAATAACGTCGGTACAAAGACATAAAATACCCAGATAAACAGATATAACACAGGCAAATTGCTCACAGTCCAAAAACCACAATATAGAAAATAGATACAGAAGAATGAATTTTAAGTAACGTCAATACAAAGCCATAAAATATACAGATAAACAGATATAAAACAGGCAAATTGCTCATAGTCCAAAAACCACAATATAGAAAATAGATACAGAAGAATGAATTTTAAGTAACGTCAATACAAAGCCATAAAATACTCAGATAAATAGATATAACACAGGCAAATTGCTCACAGTCCAAAAACCACAATATAGAAAATAGATACAGAAGAATAACTTTTAAGTAACGTCAATACAAAAGCATAAAATATAAATAAAGACATAGATAAACAGATATAACACAGGCAAATTACTATACATTAAATTACAAACAATATCAATATAAAAAATTGATCTATTAACCATTTCATAATTTTATTTTTTGGATCTGTGGTGCAATTCGATCCAATTTTACTGTGCATTGCATTCTCAAGAACGAGTCGTAGAAGCGACACGTCCTCAAACGTCAAGCGTATACACATGTTGAGCGCGCGTTTGGCGTGTTTCCCGACTATGCACCCGGTGCCAAAGGAATCAATTACGCTAATTCGTCGGAGAATTTTCGTTTATGCAATGTAACCGAGTATAGAAATAATAGTTTCTAACTTAATAATGGTCAGCAGGGAAAGTTTTTCTATAGGGTGCATTCGATTGGCCGCTAGTATAGACAGGTCGTGTGACATGTATCATTATTATTGTAAATATGTAAAATAATAATAAATCAGTTTGTATCAAGGACCTATTGTTATTGAGAAGTATCCTCGCAGAACTAATAGTATTTGAATGTGAATAACACCAAACATTATGCTGATTTAGCATTAGTCTTTGCCTAATTTATTGTGCATTTTTTCTGATGTCTCATTCGTCCGTACACTGTATACACATTCTTCTGCGTGCTCACATGCTGAGATTTAAAGCGTCAAAATGCTCACGAATGTGAGATACTTTATTTATGAAGATCCCGATCCAAAATCCAGTATAAAGAAGATGTTCAAATACAAAATTTCACGAGTAAATGAAATGAGCGTTTGGCGTATCTGAGGGAACATTCCAAACAACCTAACCCTTTCAGAACCGAATTGAAACTAGCAGGTACAAAACTGATGATTCTTGATAACAGGAAATATAAGAAAATATTTGGTGTGGGTTTTTTTTTTTTAATACTTAAGATGTTAGGTATGGCTTCATTAGGACTCACAGGGTGTGTTTTACTTAGAATGACAATAAAATACAAAATCTCATTATTTTTAAACACTTTACCTTAAAAATCAAACATTTTTGATTGTCTGTGCGTCCCCGAGAAATCTGGTTCAATAAACTCAAATTCGTTCGAATTTAAGTGTCATTTTCAAAATTTTAAATGATCGTGTAAAAGTTTCAGACAAGCGATAAAGTATATACCTACCCACAATTGTAAGATGATTTGAACAGCAAAATATTTCGAGTCTAATTTGCAAAATTGGAAAAATAATAAACAGTGATATTTCAGGGCACCGCCTTAGTAAACAATAAAAAATATAGTATCTTTGAAAATTCGCATGAAAAAAAAATTATAGGTGCAGTTTAAAACAAACGTCACCTGTCCAAAAATGTAAAAATGGCTACAGCCTGAGCGAGCATCTAGAATCTCAAAATCATCAAGAAATAATTCAAAAAGGTGGTGTTTCCAGCAATTAAAAAATTAAATCTCCTAAAAAATGTTTTTCATATTAGCACCCTGATGGTAAAGGGAGATAAGAGTGGCACTAAATGTATACTCCACTCAAGAACTGCCTATGAATCTCGATGTGATGTATGCGTAAATCAAATAGCACGGTACTTCACAAAGGTACTACGGTAGGTTGGTTACGTTGCTTGTTGTCAGTTGAATCCTTCGTATCTGCATGCAAGAGAAGACATTCCAGACCTTATTTCAATACACGCCCAGACTGACAGACCAATTTTACAAGTAATTAAGACACAGTAAAAATAGAATCATCAAAGAAATCGATCAATTCAATGCTCCTAGTGACTTTAATTTCAAATACGTACACAGACTCCCAAAATATATCCTGCTGGATCTTGATCACATCTGGCACGAACTAGATTCATAAGCGAGCAATAGGTATTCATAACTACCAGACCCCTTACCTTATAACGTATGTTTATGTATCTATTTATATGTTTATATAATATTATATAGAATATATATAAATGTATGTTTATCCCTTATGGTCCCATAAGATATATATTTACAGATAAAAAAGTAGACATACACCCCACACACACACAATGCAGGATATCATACACCGATATCACTGAAGGCCGATCAATTTCATGTTGACTGCCGGCCGAATCTTCCTGAATGAGGTTTTTCATGGTCCCCTCATTCTCGAAGACAAATGTGGAAGAACACCAAATAAAGAACATGACCACCTCCTTACAACTCCCAACATAACACAAACAGACACGTATGTGTATATGGCCGTCGGCTGCTGGTCCTGATGATGAATATCCGTGCCGATGCTGGACAAAACATGCGATTTTAGTAGGGTTTTTAGATAACAATTTTTCCCTACTGATGAAATACAAGACCTCTGAGTCTATAATAGCCAGGTAATATTTTTAAATACCCATATAGAAATTGTTAGCGTCCAGCGTGCGTGCTGACGCTATCGGCAGGGTTGGAGAAAGCTCTCACATATTTAGTACAATTAGCTGCTGTATCTGCCCCAAATAATAACTAGCTCAGGATTCGGTGCAAGCAGGATCTCGTAACCTCAAGGCTAGTGCTTGTGGTTCGGAACTTCACGCTTCTCCATTCTCCCAGGGCCTCCCTCGTCAAGCAAAACACGGTAGGTTATCACATAAACAGTTTATTCAATTCTAGGAGACACAATAATATATAAAAGGAACGATCCTAGCTGAAAGTTAGTTTGAATGTCCGTCTCTCTTCTCTATCACGCGTGGCTAGGGCTAATACATTTAATTGCACACAAAGAATAACATGGTAATTGACTCACGTTTGGTTTATGGGCCAACAGCGGCTTCACGCGCTTGACTCTCTCAGTCTACGCACCGTCCATCGGGGAACGGAAGCGCACAAACGGCGTAACTGAACTGGTGTCGCCCATGTTCACGCGAACGTGGGCCCTGTCAGCTCGCTTGCTGAAGACTGCGGAGTGGCCGTGAGCGGCGCGTCTAGCGACAGCTCGGTTTGTCGCTCGCGGGAGGGGATAGTGCGCGCGCCTCTATATTGGCGGTGTATTTGTAACGTAACACTTCCCCCCTCGCCGCAATAAAAGCGACGTGGTAATGGAGCTGTAGGACTAATAAATCCTCTTACCTTTTCAGCACTTGTGCCAAAAACATTTAAGAGAAACGAGGAGAGAGAGAGAGAGAGAGATTCCTAGCTGGAGAATAGTTATGAACAGAACACAAAAGAGATGATACATGGTGTAACAAGGAATTGTCAATAAATGTATATAAAGGCAGTGGCATACATAAATACAGTTGCAAAGAACAAGGATCTGTTGAAGAAAGGTACAAGGGTTATGCAGTGATAGAAAAAAAAACTCTAAAATTGTATCATTGGTCTGTGAGCTAATGTTTGCGAACGTGGTTTGCGTAGGATGTCTGGGGTGGTTGAACGTTTCACTGAAGTTACAAGGTTACTTTGTCACAGTAACCTGGCCCATTTGAGATTACACTCAAGGGACACTAGGGCCTTTAAGAAATTACGAGGAAGAGAACACATGATGAGGCTTCTAGGTGGTGTGGAGAGTTCTACCTGTCACAGAGGTCGAAAGGGTAACTGCTTCCGGATCCTGTGGGTGAGCCAGTACGAAACCATTGAAGTACTGGAGAGTGGAATCGCAATTGGTGGCTGGTACACTGGCTTTTGTATGTAGTGGGATTGTTTTGTGAACAATCGTTGGTATTGTTATTTGCGCAAGGGCACAGGAGCATCAGCACAATGGCAGTAGGGCATTTGCATTATGCAGCAGGAACATTTGCATAATGGCAGCAGAAACATTTGCACAAGGGCAACAGGAACATTTGTATTATGCAGCAGGAATATTTGCATAATGGCAGCAGAGCATTTGCACAAGGGCAACAGGAACATTTGTATTATGCAGCAGGAATATTTGCATAATGGCAGCAGAGCATTTGCACAAGGGCAACAGGAACATTTGTATTATGCAGCAGGAATATTTGCATAATGGCAGCAGAGCATTTGCACAAGGGCAACAGGAACATTTGTATTATGCAGCAGGAATATTTGCATAATGGCAGCAGAGCATTTGCACAAGGGCAACAGGAACATTTGTATTATGCAGCAGGAACGTTTGCATAATGGCAGCAGAGCATTTGCATTATGCAGCAGGAACATTTGCACAAGGGCAACAGGAACATTTGCACAAGGGCAACAGGAACATTTGCACAAGGGCAACAGGAATATTTGCATAATGGCAGCAGGAACAGGAACCAACCTAGAGCTGGCGTGCTCGGGTTTGTTTTGAGTGTCGGTTCTTTGTGGTGATATAATTCGCAACTACACGCACGACTCACACTAGGTTATGTTAGGTGCGGTCAGGTGCTTTTGGTACGCAGGGATTGAAGGCAAGGGACCTCCGTGACGGTAGCGAGGGCAGCATGAAGAGGCGCAGATGTAGATAGGGTGCAGAGCTGCTGGTTTTTTTTTAAAATCCGGCAAAAATTATTATTAGAACAAAATTCTTGAAGTTTACCTGCCTAGTAGACCAATGATGAAAAAAGTTTGGAGAGAAACAAGTGTGCATGTTGAGAAAAAGTTGGATTTGTTTGGCGTGTAGAGAGAGAGACGGAGAGAGAGCTAACTAAATGTGGCTAATTCCTAATACATGTTACAAAGGTACGTATTCAAGGACAGGTTCTGTGTAACCCCTTTTGGTTTTTTTCTTTACCAAATACATTTCCAAGAATACGTGGTTGAGGGATTGTACGTATAACAAAATTCCCCATTCGAAAGAAGTTGGTCTTCCATGACCTATGCTCACGTCTATACGGTAGCATTTTTTCTACTTTCGAAAAACAAAACATTGCGTACAAGATTAGTTATAACAAAGTGGGAAAGGAGTAGGAAGTTGAAAGGATCCGCGTATGAAGATTGTCCCATTTGACAAACGAAACGCCAAGTGCGTAACGCATATATCCCCATTCACGGATAATTTCGAGGAAGGGGGAGGGTGATAATTGGGAACATTTGAACGAAGAAAAAACTGCTGGGGACTCGGCTATTTCCGAAATTCGACCTCTGGGTGGAGGTGAAACAAGGTCTACAGCAGTCATCCTGGCACATTACAATAATATTTGGTAGTGTTGGACAAAAGAATACACTGACATAAAAGTCTAATCCTCTACGTGTATTGGGCAGAAGATTAGGGGTCGTTTTATTCTCCTACTTGTTTGCGAGAAATGACAGACCCTTGCTCAAATCTCACAAACCTGGGGATTTTCTTTGTTCGTCTCCCAGACAACGAGTTAGGTGTGTTTGTGTCCATCAACTTAACTCCCACGACACGATGCCCCATAATCATGAGTGAAGCGTATGATTAGTCCTTTTGAGATAGTAGATAGTTCCTGGGTTCTTGTGACAGGAAGTCCACGGGCATATTAATGATTACAAAAAAAGGGGTGTGGACTACATTGAGTAGTTCACACATAAAGGTTTGATATTATTTCGTTCGCACGATTCATGGTGAGTATTGTAACGTCTTCACGTATAGCGTACAAGATTGCAAAATCAAAAGATTTGCAAGTAAGTTTTATAACGTCTTCACGGATAACAATGAACGAATTACAACTGGGTTGCCCAGTATTGAAGGGAGGTGCAAAAGACTAGGTATTTATGACATTTCTGACAAAAACCCACAGAGTAATTATAACGGGCTCCCCGTATCGCATTTAGTAGATATTCTGAGATTCCCATCTATGACGGCAGATTTTATAAGGTTCCCACCTATGATGGCAACAAAAGGTTAACGTTCATATAAAAGTACCTATTCAATACAGACGGCGAGACATACTGATGTACTTAGTACAACAATGCCGTAGCATAATAAATCCATATTAGCGTACGTTAAAGACTTGCACAAAGGCAAAAACATATTTGAAGATCTGGCCAAGATTTTATACTTCAACAATTAAGGGACAAAAAAAATTTTCTGGCGTGCTGATGGAATGTGAATTTCATCTAAGCTTACCGCAAAAGAGATCCTTTGTGGTACAACCCTTTTGGTTACGCACAGAGTATCGTATCGTGATGGTACAACTTTTGTTGTACTTACACGTACGATGGTAGCAACAATACAAGACATGCGCTTATCGTTGTTTGACAAGGAAAATTATTTACATTGGTCCGATTTGAGTGTTTAAGACCTTCTAGGTTTTACTTACTTAAACAGACTGCGATGGACACACCTTGGTGTTATGAAAATTATAATAATGGGATGGGTTGTTCACAGGGTGGTTCACTTGGAGACCTGGCTTCTTGTTGTGATCTCGTACTTTGCACGTGATAAGTCACAACAAGGCAACCCCAAAATTTCAGTTTGAGCAGTTGAGACCCAGGGTGACTCAATGTTGCTGAAATGTTGTAAAAAAAATTTATCGTTAATGAAGAGGCACGTTGAAAGTTGTCCCTTTTATAACGATACTTTCCAGACTCCACATTCAGTTCTGGGGAGAGCTAGAGCAATTAGGGTTATTTATTGAGCGCCATTCTATTTTCTTAAAAAACAGAAAAAAAAACTTAGAACTGGTAGCAAACATCTGATACCGCCGTGGGTTTACACAGGTTTGCTTACCTAATTTAACTACATATGACATAAGGGTTAGATGCATTTTGGCGAGGACCCGATATTTAATGTACAAAAAAAATTTTTCTAACATTTAGAAAGGGGTGACGAGGTATGACATGATGATGTGAAAATGTGATGCTGCTAGTTGTGACGATGCACAAAACCTTGGGCACGTAGTCTCTGACTACTTGCAGTAAGCCACAGGGAATTCCTTTCTCCGAAGTGATCAATTTCAGGTAGAGGTGTGCATGCTTAGAAAAAAAACGATGTTTCCAAGGTTTGACACCTGGGGCAGCAATTAGAGGCGAATGACTGATGATGACGAGATATTTATACAAACAAAAATAAAATAAAATGAAACGAAACCACAAGGGAGAATTATATTTCTTCCATGACTTTGGCTACAGTTGACAACACTGTGCCAGAGCTAGAAAGGTTTCGTTTGAGTGTCCTAATGAGTGACAATCGTTTACGAGAGGCCGCTCATTAGTGACGAAACAAAAGGGTTGACTTCCATAGTGATCCATGTCACGGTGTAGACGAATGGTTGCTAGGAGTCAAGGAATAACCGTTGGGGTTATACGGGCGTGGCAATGGAGTTTGTTTCCATGTTCCCACTTTTTACAATGTCCTTTATGTGGTAGTTACCTATGTGTTTACCAGAGATGTCGGACAATCGGTAAACCAGGTCTGAGATTTTCTTTAGAACTTTCGTCTTTACAAAACGGGGTGCCAATTTGGCAGAGAAGTACAGCGCACCTTGTGACAGAGTGTTGTTTCTCCTCCAGACGATGTCTTCTTCCTTGAATGTGACGTGCCTCCTGCGAAGGTTATACCTGTCGGCGCTCTTTTGGTGGGCCAATAGTAGAGCGTCTGTTACTTCACTATAGATAGCGGAGAGTTCCTCCAAGCGGTGGGCGTAATTTGCTGCGGGGTCTGCTGTGGAGGAAGGGACGGGTGGAAGGCAATTGTCAGGGTGTAGTGAACCGTGAACTACTTGTTCCATGCCGTGTTTGAGAAAAAATGGTGTATAGCCTGTAGCGAGGTTCACCGTGTTGTTCATGGCTGCTTGTATTTTGTCTAATTTTTTTGCACCATGTGCGTTGGTCTTTGCCAACCAAAATTGCCAGGGCCGTGTTTATGGTTTGGTTGTATCGTTCAACGGTGTTGTTCTGTGGGGTGTAAAGGGTGTTATAGAATACATCCTTTATACCATATTTAGACAAAAACTCTTTAAATTCCAGAGCTATAAATTGTTTACCATTGTCGCATATTATAGTACGAGGGGTACCGTAGGGTATGAAAATATGTTTTTCCAATAGATTGGTTATTGCTGCTGCAGTTGCCCTTTTCAGAGGAAACAACCAGCAGTATTTGGAAAAGATGTCCACTACGCTGAGTATATGCATGTAACCGGCGTAGCTTCTAGGGAAGGGTCCAATGAGGTCCATAGAAAAGGATTGAAGTGGTCTATCGGCACGCTTGGGGTTGCCCATTAGACCAGACGGTGGTGCCGTACTGTGCTTGTATGCCTTACAGATGTCGCACTTGGAGATGTATAAACGTACTTGTTTGAATAGACCCGGCCAATAATATCTTAAAGATATTTTTTTGAATGTTTTGAAGGTTCCAGGGTGTATGGAGTCTACGGCACTGTGGTTATCAATAATAACTTGTTCTCTATTTTCGAGAGGGACTACCTTTTTCCAGGCATAGTCCTCTAAGATTGACAGTGGAGGCTTGCAGTTGCGATATAGTTGTCCGTCCTTAATCATAAAATTCGGGAACTTTTGTGGGTTGTCACTGCATCCTCTAAAGATTTTTTGATACCATACGTCTTTTGTGGGGAGACTAGAATTGGGTAATTCGGCATTTAATATTGCTATCTCGATCCTAGAAAGGGCATCCGGGACGATATTATCCGCGCCTTTACGGTGGATGACATCGAAAGTATATTGAGATAGGCGGGACGACCAGCGAGCCAATCTCCCAGAGGGGTTGTCTAGCGAGATCAGCCATTTTAGGCTGCTATGGTCTGTGACGACGGTAAACTTACTGCCCTCAATGTATCCGCGGAAATGTTGAATGGATTCCATGACTGCTAACAATTCTCTCTCGGTAATCCCGTAGTTTTTTTCGTGTTTATTTAGGGTACGAGAGAAGTATGCCACGGGGTGTTCGCCGTCCGTAAAATTTTGAGTGAGGACTCCTCCGATTCCGACGTTTGATGCGTCCGAATGGATCGTAAAGGGAAGATTGAAGTCGGGGCAATTCAGTACTGGGGCTGATTGAAGAGCCTCTTTCAGGGAGTTGAATGCTGACTCAGTCTCCGCAGACCAGGAAAAGTTACTGGTACCTTTACGGATTCCCGTGATTTTGTTGAGCGGCGCCGCGAGAGTTGAGAAGTTTTTTATGAATCTTCTGTAGTAACCGGTGAGTCCGAGGAAGGCTTTTACCTCTTTTGCATTTGTAGGTCGGGGAAAATTTGTCATAGCCGCTACTTTTGTGGGGTCTGTTCTTAGGCCTTCTTCGTCTACTATGAAACCCAAGTATCGTAGGCGGTGCCTGCAGAATTCCGATTTCTTCAGGTTGATAGTCAAACCGGCCTGTTTGAGTTGTTGAAAAACCTTTTCTAGAATAAGTATATGTTTTTCAAAGGTATCGCTAATGATGATCAGGTCATCCAGGTAGCAAAATAAATTGTTATCAAACTCTGGGCCAAACAATTTATCCATGAGTCTTTGTAGTTCTGCTGGGCTGTTTTTTAGACCGAAGGGTAGTCTTTTGAAATGGAACATACCCCTGCCAGGCACCACGAAGGCAGTCTTTTCGCAGGAGCTGGGATCCAAAGGTATCTGCCAGAATGCTTTGCTTAAGTCTATGGATGAGATGTATTTAGCGTTTCGAAGTCTGTCCAGGATGGAGTTGACCAAGGGGAGCGGGTAGGCGTCTGATATTGTACATGCGTTGAGGCGTCTGCTGTCGAGGCAGAAACGGGCTGAGCCGTCTTTCTTTGAAACTAATAAGGTGGGGTTGGTCCATGCACTGCGGCTGGGTACCACCACTCCCAGTCTTAGCATATCGTCCAATTCTTTTTCCAGCGTTTTCAATTTTTGTGGAGCTAGGTTGTAATACCTTTGTTTGATTGGGGGGCCTGTTGTTTTTATATGGTGTTGTACTAGGTTGGTTAAGCCTAAACCGCACCTTTCGAAGGAGATGGATTCATACTTGTTGATCATTTGATTTAATTGTATTGTTTGTAAGGGGTTCAAGTTTTCGTAGGGTATTACCGTACGGATTTCGTTTACTTGGGGAGTGACGGAGGGGTTGTTAAACAGTTGCGGGGCAATTTTGAAAGCCATCCAAAAATCCACTCCCAAGATGAATTTCTGTGTGATTGTAGGTACAACTAGAAACTTGATCCAAACTGTTTTTTGGTCACAATTGATCGGTAGGGTTAGAGAACCGATGACGAGTTGTGAAGTGTTGTCTGCCGTGGTAACATGTGAAGAATGTTTTCCCATTTTAAAACCACAATTTGTGAATAAGGTGTGGGCGTTGTCGCCCAGGCAGCTGACAGAGGCGCCGCTGTCTAGGAGACCTGAAAAAACCACGTTGTTTATGGAAAAATGCGCGAAGGGTCTACCGTCTATTGCCTGTTTGCAGCAAACTGTAGAGAGGGGTAAGGCCTGTTTAAAAAATTTGACGTGTTCCAACCACTCCGACCATTCCTTTGGCCTATGGGAGGGATGGCCCGGGGGGTTGGGGTCTAGTTTTTTGTCTTCCTGGCTGTCCAATTGGGAGGGGGTCTGGAGAAATCCATAGGGGGTTTGATGAATCTGAGATCCGGGATGGACGTTTCGGTATTGTCTTGGCGTGGTCTTTTGCCAAACTTCCTCCCTTCATCTCTTCTTGGAGAACGATCGACGGATCGCCTTTTGTTAGAGTGGGTGTCTTTGGAGGATAAAAGTTTTGCTTGTTTAAAGCAGGCGGCTTGGGAGTGACCAATCTTGTGGCAAAAGGAGCAGGATTTCTTCTCGTTGTGCTCCGGTTTTATGCCGGACGAAGTGCTTGGGCGAAAGTTTTCTTTGGGGAATCTTTCGTCTTTCTTCCGATCCTGGTATGCCTCTAGTAGCTGGCAGACATCTTTCAGTTGCTCCAGCGTGGCAATTTTCTGAGAAGTAATGATGTTTTCGTATCTGGGGAGAAGACCGTCGATTAAAACCGGGAGAAGTTCCGCTTCAGGGACAGGTTGGGTGAGCTTTATATTGATGGCCTCTGCCCTCTGTGTGAATCTAGCAACAGGCTCTCCGGAGTGCTGCTTGATAGCGAGTAGGGATAGCCTGACTCTATGTTGGGCCTTTTTTTCTCCGAAACTGGATAAAAGTGCCACCTTGAGTTCCCTCCATGAGTTTGTTTTTCTCTTATGTATCCTGTGCCAGGTAAGCATTTCAGGAGCGATGAGGTCTATGAAGTTCCTGTGTAGAATACTTTCGGGTATTCCTCTGACTTGGGCTGTTTCTTCTATTCTGTTGATGAAATCCTCCACATCCGTGAGTCCGTTGTATTTCGTCTTCCAGGTTGTCAAATCATATATTTTCGTCTGTTCCTGGGCTTGTACCACCAAGGGTTTTGCTTCGGAGACTGTGAGGGAGGTAGAGATGATTTCTGAGGTGTCTTCCTGTTGAAACTGCAACTTCCTGATGTACTTTTTGTTGTAGAAAGAAGCATATTGAATAAGGCATTTTTTGGATTTATTCCTGGGAGAAATCTTTCTACTTCTCAGGGCCTGTAGTAGTTCTTCCTTTTTTGACGTAGAAATGTGGGGGATTATACCCAGCGTGACTTGAGGGACTTCCATAGTGTATAGGGTCGTGTCAGGGTGACCTTACGTTGGGAGAAAAACGAGAACTCGACTCTTTATCCGTAATTGGAAAGAAATTTTTGCCAGGGATTGACCACTGGGGACGTATATATATTTTTTTTTTTTTTACAAAATGCTTCTGCGAAAAAAACGCGTATTTGTAAGTGTTTGGGTTATTTGAAAATTTGGGCAGAGGTTTGCCTCTGGCCACGTGCTTTTTAGGAAAAAATCCAAGCGTTTTGGAAAAAAAAAAAAATTTCGAAAATTTAAAAAAAATCGAAAAAAGGAAAAATCGGAAAAATTTTCAGAGTCCGAGAACTGGAGAAAATTTGGGCAGCGATTTTCCTCTGGCACTGTGTTTTTAAGAAAAACTCCAAGCGTTTTGGAAAAAAAATATTTCGAAAATTAAAAAAATCGAAAAAAGGAAAAATCGGAAAAATTTTCAGAGTCCGCAAACTGGAGAAAATTTGCGCAGCGATTTTCCTCTGGCAATGCGTTTTTAAGAAAAACTCCAAGCGTTTTGGAAAAAAAATATTTCGAAAATTAAAAAAAATCGAAAAAAGGAAAAATCGGAAAAATTTTCAGAGTCCGAAAACTGGAGAAAATTTGCGCAGCGATTTTCCTCTGGCAATGCGTTTTTAAGAAAAACTCCAAGCGTTTTGGAAAAAAAATATTTCGAAAATTAAAAAAAAATCGAAAAAAGGAAAAATCGGAAAAATTTTCAGAGTCCGAAAACTGGAGAAAATTTGCGCAGCGATTTTCCTCTGGCAATGCGTTTTTAAGAAAAACTCCAAGCGTTTTGGAAAAAAATATTTCGAAAATTAAAAAAATCGAAAAAAGGAAAAATCGGAAAAATTTTCAGAGTCCGAAAACTGGGGAAAATTTGCGCAGCGATTTTCCTCTGGCAATGCGTTTTTAAGAAAAACTCCAAGCGTTTTGGAAAAAAATATTTCGAAAATTAAAAAAAATCGAAAAAAGGAAAAATCGGAAAAATTTTCAGAGTCCGAAAACTGGAGAAAATTTGCGCAGCGATTTTCCTCTGGCACTGCGTTTTTTAGAAAAACTCCAAGCGTTTTGGAAAAAAAATATTTCGAAAATTAAAAAAAATCGAAAAAAAATTTTCACAAGTTTTCGTGGAAGTAATTTGTTTGAGAATTCAACAATATCTTGGGGGCATGGTTTCATTACGCGGCTTCCTATAGCCTGGCTTTAAACAGCACCAATTTTTGGTATTTACCCGCGAATTCCCTTCGTCTTTTCGACAAGATATTACCTTCTTTGTCAATTGACAAGGTATTATAGTGTCAGATGTCAAGGAATCCACGTCAACGCGAATTTAGTATTTTTTGCATTATTCGAATGTGATTTGGCATGGCATGGCATGATCCGGTTTCATCAGACGACAGAGTCAAAAATACTTAATTGTCAAATGACAGAAAGAATTTAAATCCACTTGTTCCCTAGGTGTCAGCAAATGTCCGTTTAAAGAAACGTACCAGCGTGCTGCAAACTAGTATATTATTAAAAATATTTAGCACTTTCGAGACCAAGCGGATGATTTGTTTATCATGTACATGATTTTAATTGTTGAATAAATTCTTCTTTAATTTGTGTTTATTTCCACTATTCACTTGTATTGAAAATAGTAATTTTAATCGGCCGACACTTTGTAATCACTGTATTATTCGCAGCGACAACTTCCTAGGTTGGGCACCTTGCGTTGGAATACCGGTAATATTTTGTCGAGTGACGAGTCACAAATGATAAAATCGCGCCCGTAATAATTTAAATTGTGATTCGAAATTACGTTCGCGCCGAGATTCCTGTTGGAAGTGCTAGACAATTGGGAATAAACAATACATCATAATAACATTTCAGAGTTTACAATTGTTGCTTGGGAACGAGGCCGTGGTGGAACAGAAAAAAAAATTTAAATGGCCCCACGTTTAGCGCCAGTGTTGGCGTCCAGCGTGCGTGCTGACGCTATCGGCAGGGTTGGAGAAAGCTCTCACATATTTAGTACAATTAGCTGCTGTATCTGCCCCAAATAATAACTAGCT
Organism: Glyphotaelius pellucidus; assembly: GCA_936435175.1. Taxonomy (NCBI): domain Eukaryota; kingdom Metazoa; phylum Arthropoda; class Insecta; order Trichoptera; family Limnephilidae; genus Glyphotaelius; species Glyphotaelius pellucidus. Next base: position 22,845,233 of record OW386558.1, on the reverse strand, counting down.
CAGGATTCGGTGCAAGCAGGATCTCGTAACCTCAAGGCTAGTGCTTGTGGTTCGGAACTTCACGCTTCTCCATTCTCCCAGGGCCTCCCTCGTCAAGCAAAACACGGTAGGTTATCACATAAACAGTTTATTCAATTCTAGGAGACACAATAATATATAAAAGGAACGATCCTAGCTGAAAGTTAGTTTGAATGTCCGTCTCTCTTCTCTATCACGCGTGGCTAGGGCTAATACATTTAATTGCACACAAAGAATAACATGGTAATTGACTCACGTTTGGTTTATGGGCCAACAGCGGCTTCACGCGCTTGACTCTCTCAGTCTACGCACCGTCCATCGGGGAACGGAAGCGCACAAACGGCGTAACTGAACTGGTGTCGCCCATGTTCACGCGAACGTGGGCCCTGTCAGCTCGCTTGCTGAAGACTGCGGAGTGGCCGTGAGCGGCGCGTCTAGCGACAGCTCGGTTTGTCGCTCGCGGGAGGGGATAGTGCGCGCGCCTCTATATTGGCGGTGTATTTGTAACGTAACAAAATTGCGAGTCGTAAATGACGCCGTTCTATTTGCATAAAGAACAGTAGCTTTAAATTCCTTAAATTTAAATGATTCACCTCTTCAAGGCGTAAACGAATCTAGTTAATAAAAAAATAAATAAAAAATAAAATCGTGTCGTCACTGATTGAACCACAGGCACTCGAACCCATCGAAACCCAATCGGCGTTACAGAACAATGCTTTTATTCTCTATAAATTCTGACAATATCAAACATACGCACGGTCCGAAAGAGTTAAAAAGGTTTGCAAAAAGACGTGATATTCCCTTCGTCGCTTCTAAGGGCCCCGAGCAACGGGGAACTTAGAAACAAACAAATAATAATAAATGAAGCCGGAACGTAGAAAGAGTTTGAGGTGTAAAAGAATAAAAATTGAGACATTCCAGACTGATTGGAGGACTCAGACAAGGATAAACAACTGGTGGGTTGGTTGTACAGATGTAAAAATCAGGCCCGTGACAAGGTAAGCTGGAAGACATCGAGGTGAAATATATTTATTTGCTTTTTCTATTGGAGTTTGGCAGTGTTTCTTTAATTTAGAATGTTTAATTATCTAAAATACAATAAAACATTTTTACAACAAAATAGACAGGTTAAAAGTCAAAATCCTTTATTCCAATCAAATATATTAAATACAAGAGATATGCTACGGTGTCCGCCCGACTGTCGGCGGAATTACTTCCGAATGAGAGTAGTTTGAATACGGAAAGTTGTTGACTTTTTGAAGTCATAGTAATTTTTGATAGTTGTGGTTAACAATATAGTTTGAATACGGAAAGAATTCTTTCTTGTAGTTGATTTTTTGGAGGTGTACAGTAGTATTGTTTAACAATATAGGCGACACCAGGAAACACAGACCCACCCAGTAAAAACAGCGGATAGCACATCTATTCAATATCTTTGGATGTAATATTCTTTCTAATAAGCTTTTCTAAGCCGACCTGTACCTCTAGCATGGTCGATCGATAAGGATTATATCGATAACTTTCGGTAACTTCTCAACGTTCTCTAGGACAACTGCAGATCGCTAACGTACGAACAACAGTTGACGTCGAATACATTATGAAAACTTGATAATTGGGAACTATTATTTATTCGTTGGTGATCTGCAGTCATGTTAGAAAACGATTAGAACTTACCGAAAGTTATCGATCGACCATGCTGAGGGTGGGGTGTATTTATACTAACTTAAATTATAAATCTTGGTATTGGAAACTTCAGATTGGAAAATACATATAATAGGCATTGAGGGAATATTGCATTGTGAAATTAACGATTTGCGAGAACGCGACTTTTTCACGTGAAATTCTTTATTTTTATGCGAATTTATTTTCATAATTGATATAACGCGAAATTCCAAATTTTCGGGCAAATATAGCGATTTTTCGTATTTATCCCGCGATTTTTTGATATTTTAAAATAACGATTTAGAGAATGTATTGTATTTCTACTATATGTAGAAAAGACGGGTTGCTTCACAGAATTTAAAAAATTAATCAAATTTCAAAGTTGGCAAGTATTAAAGGTTGTATTTCTAAAACGTTTTAATCAAGTTCTGTTATTATTTCATTATGAGTCAGTTGCTTCACAGAACTGAAAAAATATTATAATTTGAATAGAACTTTAACAGAACTTGAAAATTAACTTTGAAATTTGATGAATTGTAAAATTTTGCGAAACAACAAACTGGCCTAATATTCACCTTTGAAGGGTGAAAGCCTGAAATAATTGAAAAAAAAAACTGGCTTAATATCATACTTTCTTGTTCATCTATAGTTTCAACAAGCTTGAATATTCATAAAGTGTTTTCGAATTGGATGAATTGGATTTTGAATACGGAAAAATTGGAAAAATTTCACGTCGAAAACAAGTACATTGCAAAATTGCTACTTTTGATGATGAATAACACCGCTTTCCCCGAAAAAAAAAACGCGAATTTCATCTCAAAATAGCGCGAAATTTTCAGTTCCCTAGATATTAGTCCTCATATAAATAATCAAGGGTACTAAGGGCATACTTAACAATGTTAGTATTAAATAAATAAAAAAAAGTAGAGAGTTAACGCGTAAACAAGTATAATTTATGGGAATATTTCTCCCGCCGAGGAAGACTTTACCTCTCGCACTGACAAATGCAAACACTGCGATCTGGGCAGGGAATTACCGATGACTAAAAAAGCAGAGAATACGTCAACATTTTTGCCACAAAATCATTTTATAATTTGATTTATTTCAGACCCAACTGCTCCCAACCGCCTGGAGTCAGGGAGACGCGCACGCGAATGGGCGGTTTTTAAGTTTTGTTACGGTGCTCGACAGCTGCGGTAAGAAACCAATTGAGTTTCTTGTGGTGGATTTTTTATTTCTTTCCTCCTAAAACAGGATTTCCTTAAAAAAGATGAAATAGACCTAAAAAAAACCACTTCTAACTCTTTTACTACCTATTTACATTTGTAACGAAAGACTGCGCGCGAGCTCGAATGCTTTCTCGTTTGCGGCGTCTTTGTCTACGAACGCAGCATGCCGTAGCGGTTATTTTGGTTTCGCAATTCAAACCATCAGCTAATCAGAGGGCGGCTACCTGCTCCTACTCATCTAACTACCAAAAGATGTACCACAACTTGGCCTATATAAATCGTTGCATGGCCTTGAACTAGCAAATATCCAGGTAACAGTCGTGGGGCTCAACCTGAAATCAATAGTGAGAAATTGTTTTGTCCACTTTGATAGGGTAGAGGAACCTCTTGAGATTATCTGCCTCCAGATAACAGTCGGAGATTACGCGTCGCGTTTATATCGTGAAGTATAGTTATATTCGCATATATATAACTTTATATTGTGTACTTATTATTTTGTTACATTATTTTTTTTAAAATGAAAACTCTCTGTTACGAACTCACGCAGTGTTTAATATAAATATTCTAATATTACAAATTTCTATCAAAAGACCAGAAAACTTTGCGTTATTTATTGCAAAAAGTGGTATTACTTTTGGCGAAATAAACCATATTATTTGACGAATTAGGCGTTATTATTAAAAAAAAGTTGTGCTGTTTGGGTTGAATTTCACGTTACTTTTAATGAATTTCGCGTAATTACAAAATTTTATGTTATGTTCCTGTTATTAACTATGTTATATATACCTATGACTTTCTTCATCCTACTTACGTTTCAACTTATCCTGTCTGACAATATTGCCTGTGACAATATTAACTATACTAATATTACCGACGATCATCTCCTTACGGATCTTCCATTTTTTGTATAGATTCCCACGAAAACTTGTGCATTGTGACCAAGTCAATTGATTTATCGATAATAACATTAAAAACATAACAAGAACGTGCTCAGGAAGGTGAATCAGATTCCCTTTTCAAGTCCACTGTTGACATATTCGCTATATCTTTGATTAAATTCTAAATTACTGAATATGATTTCGACTAGGTTTTCCCTTTTTGGTATTTTTCAGAAAAATTTGGCGTTTATATTTTCATTTGTTCATAACCATTTTTTTTTGTTTTATAATAATTATTTTTACCACCATTTATTTGTCTTCAAAATGGAAAAAAAAGTCGTTATAGTTTGCAGCATTTTCAACATGAAGTTGCAATCCATTTTATTGGTTTTCAAGTTTGTCAAAATCATATACAAACACATATTTAGAACACATTGCAGTACAGTTTTACATGCCAGAATATCACGTGAAAATTTCGAAAATTCTCGTTATTCACCCGAAAATTGCGTGAAAATGCTAAAATACGACCTTTTCTCGAAAATTTCATAACCCGATCCATTATACGAGAAGAGGGAAAGTCAGTATCAACTACCAATATTCTCACTTCATTGTGATATTTAACTTTCATATTTTTCCTGCCTGCTCTTCTGCTATATTATAAAGACCATGGGCGTAAACTATCTGCGTATTGCCCCCCTCATTTGGGCCCATTCCCATATTTCTCAGGGCTGGCAACTTAATAGCAGTCCGCGGAGAGATGATTAGTTGTTACTAAACTTGTTACTGGTCGCTTGCTGAGACTGGTCAGTGGCCAGTGGTCATACTGGTTCGTCACTGCAGCACAGATACTGAAGATACGCGCTGCAGAGTTATACTTATGGTAGGCTTAAGATGAAGCCATAGTAAATAATGCAAAATCACACAAAATCATGTGTTTTTGTTTTGAAAATTTGATCGCTTAGAAATATTATGGATGCTTTAATTAAATACTGCGTGTAGAACATATCTTGGCCCTTAAAAATATCGGTAATTTTTTTTATAAGTCTTAATAAGCCTAGAAAAAAATAAAGTAATAGGTCTATAAAAAAACACTTTCAATTGCAAACTCTCCTACTTATGAACATCTTTTCGGATATGGTTTTTTTGTTTATTGTAGCAAATTTAGTTTCTTTTATGGTAATCGCAAAAAAAATGATATTTACGCCCGATATTCACAAAATAAAATAAAATAAAATATGCATTTTTGCGTTGTTATTTCACAATACGGCTGGCAGCCGACGAATTAGGATTTTCAAAGCAACCCTTATGTCGTTCACCGAAGGACTACCGGCTTGCCCCACCCACTTCCTTTCAGTTCTCCCCTGGCCGGAGCAGGGAACAGACGTGTGGCTCAATTTTAAATTTCCTTGTTATTACAATAAACAATGTGTAAAAAAGGAGTTAACGTTTTTTTTAGCCCTTTACGAAATCAACCTGTAAAAGAAAATTCTCAAATACCTTTTTCAACCATTCCAAAAGCTTTTTCTCAAATATTTTTAAACTCCTCCCACAAAGGGCGTGAATTCCGATTTCGATTTTTCCCTCGACTATTGGATCACCTTAAGGGGGAAAGAAAGTCTGGAGTTAAAGCTGAAACAAATCTGAATTTCTGCTTTATTTCAATCCAAGTAAAGAAGGTAAGGCAGTAAATAAGATTTAGAAAAGGGCATTAAGATGGTTTGAATGTGTATGACGAAAGGTGTTTAAGGAGAATGGAACAATTTTAAAAAATTGCCCACAAGTCGTAAAAATCAACCGTGAAATGTCAGACTTTGGAATACCTCAAGGTACAGTGCTTGGACCAATTCTATTTATCATACACGTGGACGAGAATTTCTTTAAACTATTCCATCGTTATTACTTCATGTGTCGACGATGCAGTACTAATAATAAACAAAAGACTTCAGATGATGCTTTTCCCATTAAAGACCACTAAAGAAATAAACGCTCTTAAGATGAAGCCATAGTAAATAATACAAAATCACAAAAATCATGTGTTTTTGTTTTGAAAATTTGATCGCTTAAAAATATTATAGATGCTTCAATTAAATACTGCGTGTAGAACATATTTTGGCCCTTAAAAATATCCGTAATTTTTTTTATAAGTCTTAATAAGCCTAGAAAAAAATAAAGTAATAGATCTATAAAAAAACACTTTCAATTGCAAACTCTCCTACTTATGAACATCTTTTCAGATATGGTTTTATTGTTTATTGTAGCAAATTTAGTTTCTATTATGATAATCGCAAAATAAATTGATATTTACGCCCGATATTCACAAAATAAAATAAAATATGAATTTTTGCGTTGTTATTTTACAATACGGCCGGCAGCCGACGAATTTAGATTTTCAAAGTGACCCTTATGTCGTTCACCGAAAGACTACCGGCTTGCCCCACCCACTTCCTTTCAGTACTCCCCTGGCCGGAGCAGGGAACAGACGTGTGGCTCCACGTCGCTCGGTTCCGTGAAATCAATTTCAAATTTCCTTGTTATTATAATAAACAATGTGTAAAAAAGGAGTTAATGTTTTTTTAGGCCTTTACGAAATCAACCTGTAAAAAAAATTCTCAAATACCCTTTTCAACCATTCCATAAGCTTTTTCTCAAATATTTTTTAAACTCCTCCCACGAAGGGCGTGAATTCCGATTTCGGTTTTTCCCTGGACTATTGGATCCCCTTAAGACAGATTTCGTGATTTTAAAGCAAAATTTACTAACGAAGATTTATTGTCATAATATCCAGTGATGTTTCACGAGTCTGCGCTAGCATATGTACATAAAACCACAAGACAAGACATTAAATAATTCACCATTTATAACCTAACCTCAATTCCAAAAATATAATTATAGCGCACCTACAGTCAGATGCCTAAATCAAATCGTCAATCAGAAGTAAGATCTCTATTGGAACTAATTCTAAATATTATCCTATACAATAGCAGTCTATTTCGTATTGTTTGTTACCTGCCTATTTATTTGTATTGTTCGAGCTGTCAGATCAAATGAGAGATATCAAATGGTTATTTCGTATTACAATACGATATTGTATTTATTTATTGACTTCTCCATTATGTCAATAAGAAAAAAGGCATTATAAAAGACAAGTTAATAAATATCTTTTTTATGGTAATGTTTTTTTTTGCATTCGTTGATATTAGACTCTGTGTAGTTATTCTTATTGTAGTTAGGCTTTGAAAAATATGTTTTTAATCGAAATAATTGGGTTATTTACGTTTTAATTACCACTCCGATAAAACTTCTTCCTCATTTACTTTCTGGAGGAATTGGGGATCAGTGTGTTAAGAAGTGGCAGATGTATGAATCCATTCCTCCCACAGTTCAACTGGAGAGGTTAAAGGGTCTTTGTCTACCTGCGTCTCCCAATCCGGCCTTCCACGTAGTTTATGAGGAGACGCATCCACCGCCAAAACCTGCGCAAACTTCACCGATGAACCCAGGCACCTCTGTTAAGTCACCAAATGTAGCGAACCGCTTGGAACGACCTAAGGAAGAGGTGGTTATTATCCAATTAATGGTTTCAAAAATCAAAATTAATATGGTTATACTAAAAGCTTCACAAAGCGAAATGCAGTTCGGAATAATGCAGCGGAACTGCGCTCGTAACAGTCACTTACGTTTTAAAGCTGTTAGGTTCGGCGATTTCTTTTACTACGTTTTCCATTTTCTATCTTTCGAAGGATTTTTTAGTTGGCTGCAAACTCTTTCACTCTTACAAGAGAATCCATAAAATGAAAAAAAAATTCAGAGTAATTTTTTTTTTCATAAGCTCCATACAGGAGGCCATGAGGAAAATAATTTCCCTCAGTTCCTATGTCATCTTTGGGGTTGCTGCGTGGAGGGTTTTTTTAAGGAAAAGGAGGAGAGAAGAGTTTTGGGAAGGAAAGGGGTTTAAGGGCTGGGTAGGAATCTAGAGTTCAATGAGTCCTGGTCATCCGCCTGCAAGACCTAGACAAACCTCACCCCATGAACCCGGGCACCCCTGCTAAATCACCAAACGTAGCGAACCACTTGGGGTGACCTATGGCAGAGGTGTGCTTTAAATGCTTTAAAAGAATATTTTTTATGTACGTTTAAGGATGAAACTATGTAATTTTCTAGTCACGTTCTATTCTGTCTTGTTTCTTTTTCACTCCTTTGTTTTTCATGTATTTGTAATCATCTATATTTGTACAACCTTGTTCTTTTTCTTTATTTGTTTTCATTGTTTATTTCTACTTATTAGGGGTTAGTAATACCAGGGGTCGGAATTTGCGGCTCGGGAGCCGCATGCTGCCATTTGCATAGGCGTCTATGGCTCTTCAGCTCTTCAGGCATCAATTGCAATTTCACCTTTACTCAACCAGCCTTATAAGATGGAGCCGCCAAACGATTATGTTTTTGCACAAAACTGGTTTTAACTTAATAAGAAATCAATGCGCGAGTCTGTTTATAGAAACATTTAAATGGGCAGAAGTGTGATATTAAAGTAAGAATTTAGACAACCCAAAGCAAATCGTATATTTACCATAGTACGATTACAACCTCCTCCCCCCGTTATAATATGGCTCTCTGATATATTTGTTATCTTGTTTCTTTGACAAATTGGCTCTTCTCACTTGACAAACTGCCTACCCCTGGTCTGTACTATTATGTGAAACTTATATTTTTATTAAAATAACTATGCAAAATTATAACTATTTCCTCCCATCCATGAATTGTAAGTTCCTACCGTCCAAAAATGAGTTCTGTAACTCATCGGGATTACTCTAGCAAGAAATAAAAAAAATTAAAAAAATCGTGCAAGTGCAAATACATTTTGTTAAAAATTAAAATTTGATACAAACTTGAATTTATCTAACTTAATTAACAAAGATTGTCGTTAAGGTACCTACCTTATGAGAGGAGGAAATGAAAAATTCGAACAAAATAAGTTTTTAAGATTCGACTGATCAGTCTGAAGGATTTTGTTTCTCATACATTAATTAACACATTCTTATACATGTCTACCTATAAACAGTAATAAAATAATACTATTACATCCCATAAAAAGGCATAAATAAATAAATCTTTTTTATCAGTCACATCCATCGAAATATCTAATTCGAGTCTTCAACATTCATGCATCGGATCTAATCGGCCATCCCTACGAGGTAATTAAAACTGGTGTCGAAATAAGAAAAATGCTCAAACAACCATTCATCCGGTGGAATAGAATAGACAAGGCTGCCCACAAATTTGGGACAAGTGAATAATAATTGTCCTTTGATACGATTAAGATAAAAACTGAAATAATGTTTTAAATTGGATTAATAATAATAAAAATATCATGTGTGTGAATAAAATGTGATGTGTTGTCGGTCTTGCTGTATGGATCTGAGACATGGACCTTGAAAGTAAATACCATGAACAGGTTAGAGGCTTTTGAAATGTGGCTTTTTTATTTTATTTTTTATTTATTTATTAAATTACAGAAAAAACATTTTGTACAAGAATTAGAGTATACCCACAAAGCTGTCATATGGCAGCTTGTCTGCAGGTTCTAACAATTTAAACATTCATAATATAATATCTAAGAAAAAAATTGTAAATACATTTAAAGTTTTAAGGAAACATTAGAATAGATCACATAGTAGTATTAGATAATTTAACTTACAACTGTAAATATATAAGATATTTCAATATACCTACCTAATAAAAGATATGTAGGCAGCTATATTAAGATATTCAAAGATACATGGAGTTTTCGTTCATTAACCATAGTTTTATCATTTTAGGACTTAGTCTCTCATTTTTTTCAAATTTTATGTTTTTATTGATTTTATTGAAAATCACTGGTATTAGATATTCAAGAGTACGGCTTCCATATTTATTTAATATTCGAGGAGTTTTTAGGCCCTTTCCTTCTCTAAATCTTGTGGTATGTTTGTGTACAAGTAGGTGTTTGTAACGGCTTTCCCCCAAATTATACATAATAGTAGTGAACCAGTGGAGACCTTTTATTGTAAGTAGGCTCTCTGAGCCATACAGTAGTTTTAAGTTATGTCTTTGTTTGTAAATCTTTGTTGTGACAATTTTTTTTATTATGGCGGTTTGTAAATTTTTAATATATTTAATGTAAGGAGTGCTTGGCTGTACCGGAGAATGCTCAAGGTTCCATGGACCGACATGATCACCAACACAGAACGATTAATTGTCTTTGTGTTTAATTCGTAGAACTCCATTTAATTTTTTAGAGTCATAGCAATAACGTCATTGTAAAACAATTAAGAAAACCTTAACATTTAATTGGGAAACAGATTCCGAAATTCCTAACCCTACATAATACACTCTCAATTAATGTGTATCAGCAAATTGGATTAACCGGTAATAAATCAATGACACCTTCGAAAATTATCATTTAAAATCTTATAAATAAGTCGCTTATCAGTAGATTTAGCCACAGTTTGAAAATGGTCTTGAAAAACGAAACAGCTGTAACTAAAATACATACTAAAATACTTGCAGAACTTGATAATAAAACTATCAAGTTTAATTTTAATTAAATATTAAAAAAAATAAATTAAAAAACCATCATAGAAATTCTCAGGCGGGCTAGAGCAGATAGAGAACTGCTCACATTAATAAAAGTCAGGAAAATTTCATAACCGCGTCACATAATTCGAGGGGAAAGGTATCACTTGCTCCAATTAATATTGACAGGCAAAATAGAGGGTCGCCGAGGGCCTGCTAGGAGACAAATGTCTTGGACGTGGACCGGCATTAGAAGTGCAGAGGAGCTATTCCAGGCAGCACAAGATAGAAGGACATTTTCAAGAGTGATCGCCAACGTCGGGGAGGACCTGATAGGGCACACGAAGAAAAAAGAAAAAGATCAATTTGAAAGAGAAAAATCAGATAAAGAAATGAACCTAGATTTCGATTGAGAGTCGTTAAATTTGTCCTCAGTGAATAATTCAATTTGAGGTTTTACTCAATAACTTTAAATTATAATAAATAATTTTTCACGTATAATTAATATACATAAGTATGTTTCATACCGATGAGAGTATGGGTAGAATTCTTATAGATAGAGTAACGGGGATCTTTGAAGAAAATGAAAAAAAAAAAGTTAACATTTTTATATATTTATTACTAGCTTTTCCCCGCGGCTTCGCTCGCATGGTATTACGGGAAATTACTGTAGCGCTTGCACTTATCAATTATCTCCCCCCCCACCCCACCCCCATCCCCTCCCGCATTCCATACATTCATTCCCTTACATTCAGTTTTCAAACATCTCGCCTACCACCTAAATTTCATAATGCTATAGCTCAAAGAAAAAAAGAATTACTCATCCAATTTTGTGCATTCGTTCGGAATTTATGCGCTTACAAATATTTCGGATGTTTATTTTTATTTAAATATTTGGAAGTTCGTTAATATAATAAAAAATACTCTATTTATCATTCAGTCTTTATAATCGTTACGAATTATATTTTTAATATAGGAACTCTCATCTGACATTTATTCCAAGCTTGTCCAAAAAAAAACGAATTCTAATATTTGAATTTTCTGCAGTAGTAGCTGACCAGTAGACTGAGTAACTACCAGCATAGAGCCCAAAAATATATCAACATTGTTTCCATAGAAAAGATTTTTTTCTGACGTTAGCAAAAACTCGCTTTTGTTAGCGACAGAAAACGTATAACAAATATAATATATTAATATTTATAATTTCATAACGCCAGAGCTTACCATCATATACAACCTGTAGTCTGCGCATTTAATTTAGCTTTATATTGGTGAAAGAATTATTAAAGTCTTTATATTGTGTTATGCGTGAAAAGGTCATAAACAAACTCGAGCAGTTTCGCATTTATAATATTAGTATGGATATTAAGTCCCGTTGTCAAAGATGACGTAGTAACAAACATGTGAAAACCCCTATAATTGAATAAAGTCCTTGAAGACTTCTAGCTCTAGTCTCCCCCTCCCTGTAGACCACCAGCTTCCCCTCCTCCATGTTTTTTTTTTTTTTTTTTTTTTTTTTTTTTTACAGTTAATACCGCACAAGAGTCCCAACTGCTCCCGTCTGGAGCCAGTGAGACTATGGCATCCCCAATTGGGGTATGTTGTGAGGCTGAAGGTAGTGGGGAGGGGAAGGAGATAGGGAAGAGGAAGGTGGGAAGTACCTGGCTATTCAGATCTGGTCACTAAACACGGCTAAAGCCATTTCAAGCAACGTTTCAATTCTGAATGGTGGTCTTACACCAGGGCGATACTGATAGTATCTTCCACTCTGGAACGTGCCGCAAATATACTATATATTATTTTAAATGAATAAATTGTGAAATAACACAAATTAATCAAATAAAATTTATTTGCGCACGCCGGGTTTGAACCCGCGACCTTCGGATTGTGAGTCGAGAGTCTTGCCTCGGGACCACGGAGGCCGTCATGTTATGTTATGTATATAAATCGTAGATTAAAAAACAATTTTTCTGGTCTAAAGATGGCCTTAACAGTCTGATACCGGTTACAGTCACCAATAAATCATGTGGCAATGAGATTTACATTTGTTTTAATATATCATTTATTGGATATCTAATACCTGTACCATAGGTCATCCCAAGTGGTTCGCTACTTTTGGTGACTTAGCAGGTGTGCCCGGATTCATGGGGTGAGGTTTGTCTAGGTCTTGGCGGCAGACCTATTGCGTGGCAGGCCGGATCGGGAGAGGCTGGTTGAAGGAGACCTAACCTTAACCTCCCTCGTCCCATCGCATCGCTTTGCACCGCAGTGGAAATAATGGTTTCATAGGTTCATCACTAATGGACGCATCCCTCACACCTTTTTCCTTCCCAGAACTTCTTCTCCTTCCTTTCCCTTAAAAGACCTTTCACACAGCATCCCCAAAGATGACACAGGCCCTGCGAGAGATTATTTTTCTCAGGGTCTCCTGGGGGGCGCTGGTGTAAAAAAAATGTCTGCAGTTCACACGCGGTGGAAGTGAAACCTTCAGAGAAACTAAAGTTGGCAATAGTGGGGTGGCTACGAAGCATCGCACAAAGAGGAGACCGACTATTGTATCTTGTTCTCTTGCCGGCTAAATCTTATAGATATATGTGTTTGTCTCTATTTAGTGTCGCTTTTTCGTTTAATCGACTTTCAAAAAACAATGGTGCTAAAAAAGTTATCACTTCAAAAGAAAAAGGAACTCACCTAGTCAATTCTATATCAATCAATAATCTCAATCGCCCCAAGTGTGTATTCAGTATGTAGTATGTAGTAGGTATGTCTGTAATGGCACTAAAGTGGTGGAGTGTTAATCAAGTGAGGTCCAGTCGATAATATTATAATGAACGGTTTCGATACACTCGCTCCGGCCATAATAACGTGACTAATCACATACAAAAACAATTATTTGATCAGCTCTTTATTCCGAGAATTAAGGCCCGAATGCCAAGGTAATTATTATGGACCAAACCTGTATGCCAAGAACAAGGTGGTTCAAAATAAATTTATTTTATTTGATTTATTTAAATTCTTTAATATTTAACTTTACTCACTTTTATTGGTTTTCAGCTTCAGTTTCAATAAATCGGCGTTTTATTCAAATATATAACGAAAATTTATAATAAATAGTGCATGAGTTCGAACAGAGAGCTTTTATTAAAGAGAAAGTATAACAAAATAATGTAACCAAAATAATAAGTACACGAATATAATAATACTTCGTATATAAACGCGGCGCATAACTTCCGACTGAGGTCTGGAGGCTGACTATCTCTAGCGACTTCTCTACCAAACCAGAGTGGACAAAACAATATCTCACAGTTGGTTCCTTGGTATTAAGCCCTAGGACTGTCTGCTGGATCTCTGACGGCTCAAGGCTGTGCAGTCGTTTATATAGGCCGGCTGAAGCTACATCCTTTGGTAATTAGGTGGCCGGGAGCGGGGAGCTGCTTGCTGATTAGCCGTTGGGTTAATTGTGCAGCCAATGCAAGTCCTCCGGCACGCTGTGACGGCAGACAAGGATGCTGTATTATGTATGAGTGAGAAAGTATTCGACCCCGCGCGGTTTCATAAAAACAATGTAAGTAGGGTGATGTAATTAATTTTCTACATAATTTAATTGTGTGCTTTTCATTTCTTATCTAAATAGACATCCTAGCGGCGAGAATTGTAAGGCTTGGTTTTCTTTCGTACATTTTAATGGATTTTTAAAGGTTTCACTTTTACCGCGTGCGAAATGCATGCTTGATTTGAAACTCGATGAAACGAAAAATAGTGACGCAAAAAGAGACAACCACATCCATCTTTATCTTTAGCATTGGTTTTCAACCCTATTTTGCTAATCGCCCACTCTGATAACTTTTTTTTTTCTAGCGCCCCCCCAATTATTTTACTTACTACCTGTCGCGAATCTGAAACAGCTATTGTCACGATTATATTAGGCACGGGAGGGGGGGGGGGGGGCGGTTGACGGTTTGCTACCTCTTTTTTTCTTCTTGTATTCATGATATTGTGTCAATACTTAAATAATAATACACGTAAGATTATAAATACGTGATTAGCGTGTTTTTTGTCTTTTAAGATTATTTTTTTTTACCTGACTACGACCCCAATATGCAATCTCAACGCCCCCTAGTTTTCTCTGGGTCTTCTACCGCCCCCCCCTGAGAGTCTCAAACGCCCACAAAGGGGCGTTATCGCCCGCGTTGAGAACCTATAATCTATAGTTTTTAGCCTGCGAGAGATTGAGATAGTATAATCGGTCGCCGCCAAGACCTAGACTAACCTCACCCCATGAACCCGGGCACCCTTGCTAAGTCAACAAAAGTAGGGCACCACTTGAGGTGACCTATGACAAGGGTGTTGGTTATCCAATAATTGCTTCCCGAGGCGGTGGTATCAATATTCTAGGGTATTTATCTAACCTAAAGTCAAAGAGAATACAAAAGAAAATTAACAACAATTTTTAATTAGTATTTAATAGTCATCCTATACCCACAGCACACAATTTAGTTTCCACCACAAAAACCCACACACACATAAACATCTTGGCCGCGTCTTGTATATGTGTTAAATACATACAAGATCATTAATTAAATACAATAAATAACTTTAGGTCGGTTTTACACCTTTAAGCAACCATTTATTAGTAACAAGGTGTGTTTTGTCTTTAAGATAATGGCCTGAGTAAGTGCGTCTCATCCATTCTGGTGTTGAATTATTGAGAAGGAAAGGGACGTGTTGTTAGGATGCGAAGATTTAGTTCGAGGAGGTTGGGATTAATTGGAGCATGGGTTAGTGGAAACATTGTTATATTTGTTTTTATATTAAGCAGATCATATACAAAAGCATACAGGCTTGTTTTTGTGAATCCTGCAGAATTAGTTTAACAATATTTGCTGATTTGTTTTCTTTTACGAATATGCATTGGTGACACGAATTCTATCCAATTAGTTACTTTCTTTTCGTCTTATTCAATAGGCAGCAATAATTTTAATGTTTTATTTATTTGTTCAAGAAAATCTTAAAATTTTATAAGAAGATAACTTAAATATCATCTTGCTTTTGCAGAATTAATCGTTGTTTTTAATTGAAATTTCAAAGAATCGTGTTTAGGGATGGAAATGATATGAACGTATTATTAATTTTTACTACTTTTTGTATTTTAATTTGTGTTAGATGTTAAGAAAAAATAAATTATACATAAGAACCTATCTACGAAATATTTTTCAATGAATATATTTTTCTAATCACGATTGATTTTGCACTTGCTCCTGACTCCTGACGTGGCCCGACTTAAATAGTACCGTGTCTTCCTCAGATATCCTCGAATTTTTCTACCAATCTCATTCGTGTCGTATAATGATTTTCCTTTACTTCTTACTTTGGTCATTCGCTCTTCATGCCCAAACCATCCAAGAAGAACTTTCCGTTAAAAATGGCGAAAGGCATTTAATTATAATAATAATATTGGACTTGGATCTTGGACCTCAACTGCACTGTATAAATATAAAATACGTTTATATCTTATAACTAACTTTAGACCAGTCGAATTATTATAACAACTTATGACTAACAAATCGCACGTACACATATCATTTATATGCTGTACAGGCAAAACATATAAAGGACCATACTTGACCTGGAAGATCACATGAGATCAACACTATTTATTGTTCATTAGAGAAATTTAGATACAGTTCGCACGCGGGGGTAATTGGGAACACGTGTTAGTTGAGTATTCCTTCGCTAAGCTTTTCACATTTACCTATGGAAATTTTTTGATTGAGATTTCACAAATGAATATATAGATTTCACAAATGAATATACTTATCTGGGAATAATTGTTGATAACAAATTTAAGTGGGATAAACAAGTGGCTAAAATTTGTAACCAGCTCAGATCCTTAGCTAGTAACTTTTACAAATTAAAATTTATTTTGCCTCATTGTACTCTTAAACTCATATATTTTTCTATGGTCGAATCCATCCTTAGATATGGTATTCGAACTTGGGGACATGCAAGCACTACTTACATTAAATATATTGAAAATTTACAAACCGCCATAATAAAAAAATTGTCACAACTAAGATTTACAAACAGAGACATAACTTAAAATTACTGTATGGCTCAGAGAGCCTACTTACAATAAAAGGTCTCCACTGGTTCACTACTATTATGGATAATTTGGGGGAAAGCCCTTACAAACACCTACTTGTACACAAACATACCACAAGATTTAGAGAAGGAAAGGGCCTAAAAACTCCTCGAATATTAAATAAATATGGAAACCGTACTCTTGAATATCTAATACCAGTGATTTTCAATAAAATCAATAAAAACATAAAATTTGAAAAAAATGAGAGACTAAGTCCTAAAATGATAAAACTATGGTTAATGAACGAAAACTCCATGTATCTGTGAATATCTTAATATAGCTGCCTACATATCTTTTATTAGATAGGTATATTGAAATATCTTATATATTTATAGTTGTAAGTTAAATTATCTAATACTACTATGTGATCAATTCTAATGTTTCCTTAAAACTATAAATGTATTTACAAATATTTTCTTAGATATTATATTAAGAATGTTTAAATTGTTAGAACCTGCAGACAAGCTGCCATATGACAGCTTTGTGGGTCTACTCTATTTATTGTACAAAATGTTCTCTGTAATTTTAATAAATAATAAAAATAAAAAAAAATAAAAATAAAAAGATAATTGCGAAAAATCACCCAGATGAATAATTTAAGCACATATTTTGTGTCACCATTTTTATCAATAATAATTGTGTTATTTCACAATTTATTCAATTATAATAATATATAGCATGTTTGCGATATGTTCCAGAATGGAAGATACTCTAGTATCTTGGAAGTATCGCCATTGGAAAAGCATACATATCTTATAAGTGGAGGCGCAGTCTGTAACAAAATCAGTTCATAAAAAAATACAAATAATAACACAATGTTACAATTGAATATTATCATCATCAGAATAACTTTTTATTAGAAAAGCGTACTTAATTTGATTTCGATAAAATCTTTGATGTCAGATCTATCTTGGCTGATGCTCCAAGAATTTAATATAAGTTTTGTTATGTCTAATGGCCAATTGAATTGCGTCACAAAGCATCTCACGACATCTTTTGCCAAAAGTTGTCTTAGCAAAAGGAATATATAAGAAATTATGCCCTACTTAAACTCCTAGATCTCCACTCCTTCTCCAACTACATCATTAAGACTATATTTGTAATTCAGTTTTAAGTAAACTCTGAAGAAGTGTGGAATTTCTCACGAAACGTACCGGTTTTACAAAAACGATAAAAGTAGTTAAATTGATTATTATTTTTTTTTTTAATATTAAAAAAAAGTGGTATTTCATGCCCCTTGGTTCCTATTTCATCGGTGGTGTGTATTTAAAGAATGCGCGTTTGGGATATAGGATTTAGTGCTGCGGACCCGGCTGGTTTAATTGTTATGGTACCATCGCTAGAGGCACTGAGCAATGGACTCCAGAGACGGAATGGAATATTTAAAAATGGTAGATTATGGATTTAATAAAACATTTATTGTTTTATGTAGCCTAATTCACAAAACATCAACGACTGCAATTCACTTCCAACACGATATTATCATTATATCAAAAAACTTGGTCTCTCAACATGTAGAAAGTGTTGTACATAGTGTACGTATTTTTTTAAATTGCATTTATATGTGAAACAATTAGAGTTGCATTGAAGCGGAATTGTTCAAAGGATCGAGAATGGCGTCGCGGGTTCAATTATTTTGGAAGTTAAATCATTGCGCTTGCAACAATTATAATTATGGGATATGGGATTAGGAAGAATTCCAAAATCAGATAAATCGTAATCTGGGAATTTGTCCTCTTTTCATTTGCTTAATTGAATATGGAATCATAGGATGGGGATCTGCTACACATTAAGTACACACACAACCTGAATACGATTAAAAAAAGAATC
The DNA here is from genome assembly GCA_936435175.1 of Glyphotaelius pellucidus. Taxonomy (NCBI): domain Eukaryota; kingdom Metazoa; phylum Arthropoda; class Insecta; order Trichoptera; family Limnephilidae; genus Glyphotaelius; species Glyphotaelius pellucidus. The sequence continues at coordinate 22,826,922 of OW386558.1, read as the reverse complement.
ATAAAGACCATATTGAAAGTACCCATTAGAACGCCAAAAGAAACTACACATACTTAGCAACAAAACTTCATAACATCCTTTCCCAAGACATAAAACTAATAAAAAAATCTAATGAATACAAATCAACTAACTAACTAACTAACTAACTAACCATCACGCCGTTTCCCCGCAGGGGTAGGCAGAGAGGACGGACCGCCAAACAACTCGATCTTGGCACACACTCCTTGCTTCGTTCACATTCATACATCGTCTCATACATGCTCTTCTGTTATTCTGACTCTTGACATCGCCCGACTCAAGTATCTGATTCACTTGGTCGTGCCATGTCTTCCTCGGGCGTCCCCGACCTCGTCTACCATTCACATTTGCGTCATATATTCTCCTTACACTCCTTTCCTCATTCATTCGCTCTACATGCCCAAACCATCTGAGCGTCCCTTTCTTAATCTTATTCATTACGCTTACATCAGCCTTGCATTCTTTGCGGATCTCCACATTTCTCACACGATCATACATGGTTTTACCACACATACGTCTCAGGGATCTCATTTCTACAGCATTCGTTAAATCAAGAATAAAAATATGGCTGAAAGAGATCACTGAAAAAACCCTAATGGAGACACTTAAAACGACATTGAAGAAAAATGAAATATATTTAAATAATTTTAGTCCACCTCGGCACAGGACCCTCTAGTGAGGAGGACTAAGAAATACAATATTTAACATTAAATTCATCATTATATTTTGTATGTACAATTATTTAATATAGTCGAGAATAAAAAATAAATAAAAAATAAAACTAAAATTTAAAAAATATTAAAACAACAATAAGTTTTATTTGCAACTGCACAATTTTGAACTCACGACCGTTGGGTCCACAGCTGGGAGCTTACCTCTCTTCCAAAAAGTAAATTTATATAATAAATATGTTGTTAGTTTGTTTAGAATAATGAAGGTTCTTCCTAAGCCGGACAACTGTTAAAACTATAATTTTGTATGGGATGTAACAAAACATTCGTTTAATAAACCTGACATCAATTTGGGAGGCGGGTACGAGTACCGTCGCTCGGGAATCATTTGGGTAACCAACACCCCGAGTGGTTCGATACGTTTGGTGATTAAGAAGGGGTGCCGGGTTCACGGAGAGAGGTTTGTCTTGGCGGCGAATACGTTTGCCCACCTACTGCGTGGCGGGCTGAATCGGGAGAGACTGGTTGAGGGAGACCTCTCCAGCTGGTCTCTCTCAACCCATCGGCTTGCATAGCAGTCGGAGGGACGGATTCATACGTCACTCCTGGACATACTGAACCCCAGATTCTCATACCTTTTTATTCCTAGAACTCCTCTTCATTTCCCTAAAAAGACCCTCCAAACAGCATCCCCAAAGATGACGCAGTCCATGAGGGATTTTTCGTGGATCTATATAAAAAATATTAAATCACAGATAGAAAAAAAAATTATTGTAAAATTAAATTAAAGATGCCTGTCCAGATACAATTTTTTTGCATTCTTTTACCACTTTCCAAAATCCCATTATTTTTATTTATATTTTTAATGTGGTTGGGTGTACATTCATTGGTTGGTTGACTTTCACCGAAATGTTTACGTTTATAATGTGCTTTCATTCGGAAAGTTAACCCGCTCAACGCACCTTTGACTTTTTTTTGCCTAAAATCTCATTTGGCATTATTGCACTTGAGTTGTTATTCTCGTCGCATATAAACATTAGTCAAAGGTATTTTCTGTTTATTCTTACGCCTCGTGGATAAGCCGAAAAGGCTCCAAAGCTATTGTAAGATTTGCGAAAGCTACCTACTTGAAATTAAAAAAAAAAAGGTTGCGGAACTTTTGGCAAATGTCAAGTTGATGAGGAGTTAAATGGATATTTGGGGATTTGAATGTAGATATTTGAAGAGAATAGACGTTGAAGGGTCTTATTTAAAATACTTAATATATTTGAAACTACAAATTTTCCATGCAATGTAGAAAGATTAGCTGGTGAAAAAGAGAATTATTTTAAATATAATATTTAAGATTTTATAATCAAAAAGCCAATGAGATTAATGGATATTTTAAATCATGGACTAATTTTTTTTTTACATTAGCTCCACACAGGAAGCCCTGAGGAAAACGATTTCCCTCAGGGCCTGCGTCATCTTTGGGGATGCTGTTTTTTTTTTTTTTTAATTATTCTTCATTCGTAAAAATATCATAGGTATACAGTTTTATAAGTTTTTCGACTACCACACTAGGCACATGCCCATATTATGGTAGTCTAAGAATGTATATATAATTATTTAAATTTAATTATTGCTAGTTCGTTTTAATATACATTTAGTTATTTTCTCTATTTATTAAAACTATTGTTCTGTATTCAGTTGGGTTTATGTATGATTAGTGAGAGAGTTTTTGGAGAGTTTTTTAAAGGAAAGAAAGGGGAGGAGAGTTCTGGGAAGGAAAAGGGTTTAAGGGGTGAGTAGGAATCTAGGGTTCAGTGTGTCCTGGTCATCCGCCTCTAAGACCTTGACGAACCTCACCCCATGAACCCGGGCACCCCTGCTAAATCACTAAACGTGGCGAACCACTTGGGGTGACCTGTGGCAGAGGTGTTGGCTATTCAATTAAGGTTACAGGGGCGGCGGTACCCATTCCCACTTCCCAAATTGAATTAAACTAATTGCTGATAAACTTAATTTATACATTTTTTTCAATATTGCAAAGGTCTGTATACTATTTTCAAACACCGTTATTGGCACTCGTTTTGTACCTTGTCAAAAAAAAATCTGAGCGTTATATTACGAAACGTCTTGCAAAAATAATATATTTTTCGCGACGATCCCTTTAATTTCTTAGGCACTAAAATTATAAAATCCAATTGGAAAAATATTATACAATTATTCGCGCCTAATGAACCTGGCAGATTTTCTTCAACAACTAACAAAAAAGATCTTCCGAGAAGATCAAAAACCAAAAATTAAAAGTGGTCCCCGCACTCGACCTTGCAGAACACCGACTTTGACAATAAACAGAAATACTTTGATCCTTTTCTTTGTTGTACGTAGATCGCAGATAGCTTAGTTATTCTTATTAGTTATTATTTATAATAATAGTCCTTCGCGGAATCCTGTAACTTTTGGGTCCTTCAGTTTATCGTTTGGTTTTTGCTTGGTTGATCTTGATGATTTGGTTGGGCTCGGTGCCGAAAGTATTAAAAGGTATAAAACGAGTCCGTATTCAAACACACTTAACTTTTCAATTGGCTTGATGAAAAGGTTTCTGCTCCGTCGCTTTCTTTGCTGAGGATCTGGCATGCATTGCGGTCAGGGAGGTTTTGTGAAGAGTCCCTCGAAAATATTATTATTTTGTAAGTTACGATGAAGCCATACGAAATAGTGCAAAATCATACAAAATGTTTTTGTTTTGAAAATTTGATCGCTTAGAAGTATTATAGATGCTTCAATTAAATACTGCGTTTAGAACATATCTCGGCTTAAATAAAGGTCATTTTTTATAAGTCTTTTAATAAGCCTAGAAAAAAAGAATAAAGTATTAGGTCCATAAAAACCAATTTCAAATGCAAACTCTCCTACTTATAAACCGCTTTTGGGATATAATTTTATTATTTTATGTAGCAATTGTTTATTTTATGATAATCGCAAAAAAATGATATTTACAAAATAAAATAAAATATACATTTTCGAGTTGTTATTTCACTAGTCAACATTAGGCAGTCCACCCAAAGACTACTGGCTTGCCACTCCCATTTTGCATTAGTTCATCCCCGGACGGAGCGGGGAATAGACGTATAGGCTCCGCGTCGCTTGGTTCCGTGAATTCAATTTTAAATTTCCTTGTTATTACAATAAACAATGCGTAAAAAAGAATTCTCATATACCTTTTCCAACCATTCAAAAAGCTTTTTCTCAAGTATTTTTAAACTCCTCCCATAAAGGGGCGTGAATTCGGATTTTGATTTTTTCCTGGACTTTTGGATCACCTTAAAAATGAAGCACCATATTTAACTTACAAAAGGTAAAAGCTGAGAAGCTCAAACAAATATGAGGAGTATACTTTTATCATCTGACTTTTAAAGTTAAATATTATTATAGACTTAAACCTGTCATTTTGATTAAAAATTAGAACCCAATTCACTCGGCTTGTAGGCAAAGGAACATAATATTTTTAATACTAATAATAAAATTATAATTTTGATTAGCTTACCCAAAAACCAATATTAAAATGAGAAAAAAATACTTTGATAAATTTGTAAAAGTGATTGTTGATTTATGGAAAAATTTCACCTCAAATGAAAGTGGTCGAAATTTTACATATTAATTAATTCAATAAAATTCTCTATTGATGAAATCTTTCGTCTTTCTTTCTTTCTTAAATTGTTAGACAAACTCAATAATAATCAGATCGCAACGTCATCCCTACCATCAGTTAAGTTTCAGTTGTTTCGCAGAAATTTACGTTTAACAATGTTATCAAATGGTCATTCATCGAAAGTTTCCTGTTAAATTTTTGACAAATTGTAATCAGTAGAAGAGGACAACTAACACGAATGGGTACCGCCCCCAGGGAACCATTTATTGGATAACCAACACCTCTGCCATTGGTAACCGCCAGTGGTTTGCTACGTTTGGTGATTTAACAAGGGTGCCCGGGTTCATGGGGTTAGATTTGTCTGTGCCTTGGCGGCGGATGACCAGGATACACTGAACCCAAGATCCTACCCACCACTCAAACCCTTTTTCCTGCCCTGAATTCTTCTTTCCTTCCTTTCCTTAAAAAAACCCTCTGCACAGCATCCCCAAAGAAGACGTAGGCCCTTAGTGAAATTATTTTCATCAGGGCCTGCAGTGTGGAGCTCGTGTAAAAAAAAACCTTTCAAATGTCAAAAAAACAAAATGGTGCTAAATAGCCATTTGATGACATTGTCATATTTGAATTTCTGCGAAACGATTGGGCCTAAGGGGATTTGCATTATTTTATTTATTTTTTTATTTATTTATTACACGCCCTAATGGGCTTTTACATTCTAATTTATAAGTTGATTACACATTTATTTTAAGTACTTGAAAATTAAAATAATAAAGAAAATATAATATAATGAGAAAAAAAAATGTAAACAACACATGCATATGTATACATAATAAAATAAAATGCATTTGTAGAAATGATATAAAGGCTAACATAAATAAATATTGAATATTAACAAAAAATTTCAGAAGTTATGCACGTCTATTTGTGCCTAGTGAATTATTTATATATTACATTATGAATATTTCAAAAACAAAACAAAACATAATTTTTTCTGAAGTAAACAAGAATCATAAAAAAAACTCTTTTTTCCGTAAATATCAAATTTTCATAAAGCAAAAAATTATCATTCAATTTATTTAACTTTTCGAATGAACCTCATCCAGGGTTGCCCCCGAATGTTCATTGTTAATAGTGGAACATTGTTAAAAGATTAGTTGAATCCAAAGGTACACCCGTGAACCTTTACAACAAATGCAATACAACAATAGCTTTCATCTCCAACGCAATAATAATTTGCTCACAAAGCAGGCGTGATAGGCCGAACACTTGATATGTTTGCAATATTGTTTTTTTTTTTACAACAATTTATGTATACCTACTTTAATTTCAAAGCTTCATATGAATTTTATTACACCATAGGAAAAGCTGTTTTTATTATTTTGCTTACCGACCGGAAAATTGCGCCTTTATTGATTTCAAAGCATATCTTGAGCCGTGTAAACAGAGCTTTAGAATTGGTTAAGATTTAATATTATAGTGTTCAATGTGCATTGAAGTGCTTGAATGGAGTTTTTGAATTATTTGATTTGTAGAAATAAGTAACAAAGATTTATTGTTAATATTTTTGTCGTATTTGTGTGAGAAATGCATTTTTTTGTAGGTGTACGTACGCCAATGATAAAATTTCAGCCGGTGGAATTGAAAAAGGTAACACAGATATCGAAATATTTATTCTTCGGACCCAGATATCAAATTATTTATTCTTCTGATCCAGATTGATCGATTTGGGAGGCGGGAATGGGTACCGCCGCCCCGTGAACCTTTATTGGATAACCAACACCTCTGCCTTAGGTCACCCCAAGTGGTTCGCTACGTTTGGTGATTTAGCAGGGGTGCCCGGGTTCATGGGGTGAGGTTTGTCTAGGCGGATGACCAGAGACCCCAGATTCCTTCCCCCCCTTAAACCCTTTTGCTTCCCTGAACTCTCCTCCCCTTCCTTTCCTTAAAAAAAAAACCCCTCCACACAGCATCTCCAAATATGACATAGGTCCTGAGGGAACTTGTTTTCCTATGTGGAGCTCATATAAAAAAAAAAAGATATCAAAATATCTATTTTTATGACCCAGTTTTCGAAATTCTTCTGACCCAGTTATCGAAATATCCATTCTTATGACCCAAATATCGAAATATCTATTCTTATGATCCAGACATCGAAATATCTATTCTCATGACTCAGATATTGAAATAGCCTTTCTTCTGACCTAGTTATCGAAATATCTATTCTTATCATCTTCGTTGGGATCAGCACTTAGCCAGTCTAACTCCCCGAATTCGCAAGCACTCTTATGTTTTTCGAACTCTAAGAAATATACTTACTCCTATAACACTAAAAACGGTTTACTATGCTCTCTGCCAATCCCAGTTAGCATATGGCATCATAATTTGGGGCGGCTGTGCTCTTAATTTTATTGATCCTCTGCAAAAAGCCCAAAAAACGATTTTACGTGCTATCAACAAGCGACCAACAAGATATTCCTCCAATAGACTGTTCACAGAATATAATGTCTTAAACATACGGCAACTTCATCTAAAATTTACACTAACACATTTCATGTTCAAATACAAGAAGAAAACTCTCTTACATCAAAGTTACACCACCAGAACAATAACCAAACGACACTACAATGTTCCTACACTACGCACCGCATCAGCTCAAAGACATTTCATGTACCTAGCTCCTAAAATGTTTAACCTTCTCCCCGAGAACCTAAAATCCGAAACCCAACCCCATATCTTTAAAAAAAAATTATCAAAATGGATCCTTACATTCAGTAACGATGATGTGTAAAACTTGCTATTTTAATTGAATTGTAATATAATTAATACATCTTGTAACTTAAACTATTTAAATGAATTGCATAAGTTAATGACTGTACACTGTACCTACCCAATCTGTAAACTTCATCCACCATAACACAGGGACATACCTAGCATGGCGGATGAATTAACACAATTTTTTTTGTTCATTGTATAAACTTCTTTTAATAAATAAATAAATAAATAAATATGATTAAAAGTAATGATAGGGCCTTTACCGGCGCACTCACCCAAATCCCCAATTACTAATGAAACCAATGTATTGATTGGTATTATTAGAGCTTATTATTTACCATTATATTACTAATACCAATGTAGGTATGTTAAATTGACGTACAAAATGACTGCCTCAACACAGGCTAGCCTAGTGAGGCAGGTTATAAGAATCCTCATCCATACTAATATTATAAATGCGAAACTGCTCGAGTTTGTTTATGACTTTTTCACGCATAACACAAAATAAAGACTTTAATAATTCTTTCACCAATATAAAGCTAAATTATATGCGCAGACTACAGGTTGTATATGATAGTAAGCTCTGGTGTTATGAAATTATAAATATTAATATATTATATTTGTTATACGTTTTCTGTCGCTAACAAAAGCGAGTTTTTGCTAACGTCAGAAAAAAATCTTTTCTATGGAAACAATGTTGATATATTTTTGGGCTCTATGCTGGTAGTTACTCAGTCTACTGGTCAGCTACTACTGCAGAAAATTCAAATATTAGAATTCGTTTTTTTTTTGGACAAGCTTGGAATAAACGTCAGGTGAGAGTTCCTATATTAAAAATATAATTCGTAACGATTATAAAGACTGAATGATAAATAGAGTATTTTTTTATTATATTAACGAACTTCCAAATATTTAAATAAAAATAAACATCCGAAATGTTTGTAAGCGCATAAATTCCGAACGAATGAACAAAATTGGATAAGTAATTCTTTTTTTCTTTGAGCTATAAGCATTATGAAATTTAGGTGGTAGGCGAGATGTTTGAAAACTGAATGTAAAGGAATGAATATATGGAATGCGGGAGGGGATGGTGGTGGTGGGGTGGGGGGGGGAGATAATTGATAAGTGCAAGCGCTACAGTAATTTCACGTAATACCATGCGAGCGAAGCCGCGGGGAAAAGCTAGTATAACTATAAATTTGTATTCTTCAATCTACCTTTAACCTATTGTTCATATGTAACCTATTGTAAACTACGCTGAACATGTACTTTCTTAATTATAGTGTTCCAAATTTCATTGAATAAAGATATATTATTATGACCCAGATATCGAAATATCTATTTTTATGACCCAGATATCGAAATATCTATTCTCATGACCCGGATATCGAAATATCTATTTCTTATCACTTTAGTTTTTAGTGTAAACTTTTTTTTAGAATATTCAAGATTCTTTACTTCTAAATTCTTTTTGAGGACTTTCTAGCCCATATTTATTTTTCATATGCTTTTTTATATGAATACCGTACCAGATTCCCGACTACTTCCAACCTTTTCGTATACGGTTTTATTGTAGATATAACTAACGTAAATCCGGGAAAAATTACGAATTATTGTGATTTCAGTTTTGAAAACGACAATTAAATAATTATATGTTCAAATATTATTTTATATGAAGATATTTTATCACCTGTCTGAATTTTTTATCATTGATGTTCTAAATTTTAAAATAACACTTAAATTCAAAGCAAATTCTAGTTTATGCGTTACGCAGGACAAACGCACACCTAACGTTAATACTTTTTCTTTAGATTTTGATTGGAAAACATTCTTGTATTTGTGCTTGAAGTTCTCAAAATAAAACTTGCATTTTAGCAAGGATGCATATATCTAAAAAGATGGCTGTTGTTAAGTGGGAATTTCAACCTTATCGCCATCTGCGTAAGGCGTATTTTGCTGGATTCAGAATGTGAGACGCCGAGGTGCATGGCCATTTTAGTAAGCGTAGGTATTAGCGAAGATCCAAATTATGAATAGACTAAATTCTCGGCAAATCTGTTCCAATTTTCAAATGTGTCGATTAAAATTATTTTCGGTTAAAAATATTATATTGTAGGTAGGAACTTTATCACTTTTTGAATTCTCTAAACAAACACTTCCAATTGTGAACACGATGACGTTGAAATTCAAAGAAAATCCAGGCTCTAGGGTCCTTTTATTAAACATTAGTTCCACACAGGAGGCCTTGAGGAAAATAATTACTCTCAGGGCTTATGTTATATTTGAGGATGCTGGATGGAGGGTCTTTTTAGAGAAAGGAAGGAGAGGAAGATCTGGAAGGAAAAATTTATGAGGGGTGGGTTAAAAACTGGGGGTTAGTGTGTCCAGGAGTGACGGACAAACGATATCCAAACAAATATCCAACTGCGCTGCAGGGGACGTTCCAAAAGAGTTCTGCGAGAGAACTCAAGGTCTAACTGGACGAAGCCGAACCAAAAACCGCCCGCAGGGCCTAGTCTAGCTTAGATGTTGTAAGTTTTTTGTTTAAATTAGCTCATCGTAGGAGTTCTTAAGGAAAATAAATCCCCTCATCAGTTCTTCATCACGACTCCAGCAACATTTTCGGCTTACTGTGATGGTAGCAGGAGTTTCGTAACCCGGGAATGTTTATCTTTCTTTGAATAAATGGGCCTATGTCATATTTGAGGCTGCTGTGTGAAGATCCTTTTTAGGGAAAGGAAGGAGAGGAAGATCTTAGAAGGAAAAAGTTATGAGGGGTGGGCTTAAAACAGGGGGTTAGTGTGTCCAGGAGTGACGGACGTATGAATCTATCCCTTCAGCTGCGGTGCAAGGGACGTTCCAAAAGGACACAAGGTCTCCATAAACCAGTCTCTCCCGATCCTGGCTGCCACGCAGCTGGTGGGTAGACACATCCACAACCACGACCGAGACAAACCTCACCCCATGAAGCCGGGCACCCCTTCTAAGTCATAAAACTTATCGAACCAACTGTGGTGACGTGTTGCAAAGATGTTGGTTGTTCAATAAATAGTTCATTGAATCAGAGTTTGTCTCGCTAAAACTCGAGAACGGCTGGGCCGATTTAGCTGATTTTGATTTTGAAATGTTTGTCATAGTCCAGGGAAGGTGTAAATTGTGAGAAAAATGGAAAAATTGCGAGGAAGATAGTAAAACAACAATTTTTCCAATATTAGTTTAAAACTGAATTTACCGGGGTTGAATGTACGGAATGCGTGAGGGGTGAGGGAGGAGAGGTGGAGGGTAGTGGGGAGGGGGATGGGAGAGATGGGAGGGATGAGGGGGGAGGGGGGAGGGGAACTCGTGTAGGGGCTCGCGGGAGGGGGTGAGGGGAACCAGGGAGGGAAATTTGGGAGGGGGAAGGGGAAATCGGGAGGGGGGTTTGTGGGACGGGGGAAGGGGGGGAGTGGAATGGGGAGAGGGAAGGTGGAGGAGACGGAGTGGGAACGCGAGAGGGGAAGGGGACGCGGGAGAGGAAGGGGAGACGGAAGGGGAACGGGACGAATGGGAAAGGACACGCAGGGAGAAACAATTTTTTTTTTTAAATGGTATAGCAACGCATGAATTTCGCAAAAACTGAATTTTTCATGAAGATAAAGATTTTAATTATACTCGTATAAGAAATCAAATTTTCTTAATTGCTTTTCGAACACATTACAAATACGAATATTATATTTATGATTTAGTGTTTATTTAAAAGGACTTGTAGAATTCTATTATCGTACAAACATTTGTATGTATACCATCTCACTTAGCATACAGCTGACAAACGATAAAATAATTAAAACCTACATACCTAGATTTTGAAAATAAATAAAATTTAAATGCTTATTAACTCGTAAAAATACACCCATTCGAGCATCGTTTAATATATACGACGTACCCCAGAGGGCGTAGTCAATTAAAATAATTCATGGCCCAAGTTGGTCTTTGGGATCGTCTGCCTCTCATCGTGGCGTTAAATGCAAGCAATTAAAAAATCTGAGTGGTAAGGAACTTGGCTATCTCAAATACAAGGACAGTAGGTTTATCAAGACCAAAATAAATTAACTTCAATAAAATATAAGGGGAAACAAAAGTAATCCGATTGTACTGTATAAGAAAAATAGTTCAGTCTGTACGTTTAGCTTTATAAAAAAATACATTACATGGTTTGTATACTGAAGTCTGTTGATGGCGTTTAAACCAGACGATATTAACGATTTTTGGAGGGTTCTAACTCCTATAAGAAGTAAATTACCAAAAAAGTAATACGTACCGACACGCTAGTGGTAAGTAAGATAGAAAATGAAGTTAAATATTTCAAACTAGAACGACACAACACTCAACAGTAAGGGACCTATGCATTAAATGTGAATCTGTGGTGTAATCAGTACAAATCAGAAAGAAAGCAAAGTAGTTTGAAATCTAATATCTTTCATCCTATACTGTTCCTTGTAAAGCCAAGAACGCAAGCGTTTTAGTTTGTACTAACGTGGCAGTACTGCCAGTCTGTCGACAGGCATAAACCAGTGTAGCAAATGATACCCTGTCAGCCCGTGGTCCTATATTTCAATGTTCAGAATCATTATGCTGTTTGCCTAACGTTTTAATCCACTAATTACTAAATGTTTCAACTCCGCGGGACGTAACACGTGAATAAATTAATATTAATTAGTTTTCCGTGCCGTGGCAGCAATCGAATTGATAGTTGGCTTAAAAAATGGGGTTCGCATGTATCGTGAGCAATAAATATAGCCTAACGCCTAGATATTTGTTGGGATACGGAGCTAAAGTTAAAATGTTGTGTTGCTAAATATCACTGGTAGTTACAACGGCGTGCCGTACGTTTTCACAAATTGTCCTGCATTTTTGGTTCAATGACATCTCAGAATCATGTTATTTCTACACCCCTTTGAAAATCATTAAAAGTAATGAAAAAAAATTTAAAAAATAGTCCATAACCTAACCTAACGTAACCCATCTGAGTAATTTTTAAAACATATTTTTCATCACTTTTGATGACTTTTCATAGAAGTTGTTGATTGTTGTCCGGTCACCACATTTTTACCATTGTTTTTGAAGTAAACACTTCTTTAGCATCGTTGTGATTTGAAACTCGATGAAACGAAAAAGCGAAACTAAAAGAAACAAACACATACTTCTACAGGATTTATTTAGCCTATGATATATTTAGCGAGAGAATGAGGTACAATAATCGGTCTCCTCTTTGTGCGGTGCTTTGTAGACTCCCCACTCTTGTCTACTTTAGTTTTCTGAAGGTTTCACTTCCTCCGCGTGTAAACTACACACCTGTAACTTTTGTTATGTAACCAACTGTAATTAACTCCAAACAGGAGGTCTTGAGGAAAATGATTTCCCTCAGGGCTTGTCATCTTTGGGGGTCTTTGTGAGGAGAGGAAGGAGGATGCCAGATGCAGGCAGATTGTTTCAACTTAAAACACAAAAAAAATAAAATAATAATAATATAAAATAAAATAAAATATTCATTTTTGCGTTATTATTTTGACATCAATCAAGACGGCCGGCACTCGACGAATTTGGATTTTTAATGTGAACCTTATGCCATCGACGTAAGAACTATGAACTTGTCACACCCATTTTGTATCTGTTCCGCCCCATTTGCGGTGGGGAATAGACGTCCCCAGACTCTGGAACACTTGGTTTCACGAAATCAATTTTAAATTTCCTTGTAATTACAATAAACAATGCGTAAGAAAGGAGTTACTGTTCTTTACGGGCCTCTACGAAATCAACCTGTAAAAAACAACTCCCAAATACCTTTTCCAACCTTTCCAAAAGCTTTTTCTCAAGTCTTGTCAAGTATCTTTACATCCCGCCCAAAAAGAGGCGTGGATTCTGATTTCGATTTTTTCCTGGACTATTGGATCACCTTAAGTTGGTTCCATGACAACTCAACAAAGTGGCATTTCAACACCCCTTTGAAAAGTCATTAAAAGTGATTTTTTTCAAGAGACCATAAACTAACCTAACCATTTAATCAAGTTTTTTCTTCATCTTTCTTCGACTTTTCAAAGGAGTGATGAAGTTGTACATTGTTGAGTTGTCCGGTCACCCTATTCTATCAATCGGGCCGATCGCACAGCAACTTTGGTCTCCAGACCAGGGGTAGCTGCCAAATTCAACATTGGGGCACATTTGCGAATTGTGCAGGGTCATTTGCTTGTGCGTAGGGTAAAAATTTTCATAAACTCGTAAACACCGCTACACGCTAGTCAAAGACGACATTTGACTTTTACGAAAAATAACAAAAACATTTCGACTGGTCACAATGACATTTTTTTTTTTACTATTTTAACAACCCAGGCATAATTAATCGAGTAACATCAGCTTAAGTTTTATTCATAAAAAAACACTTCCATCTCACGCGGTTCCTACGGAAGAGAGCGTGTTAGAGGATGGTACGTCCGTGATTAAGTAACGAATTAATTCCATTGCCCCCATTAAAATATACACCGAAACATCGCGTTGAATTTAATTTTTCATTTCGTTGGGACTATCATCGGCTATAGGCCACAAATCAAAATAAATACATCGTTATACATAATATTAAAACCGTTCTAGTCAGGGAATTACCAAATTCGTGGTGTCGCCATGTTTTGATGCTTCCGTGATTTAAAATATATATAATAAATAAAAACAAATAACTTTGTGTACAACACTATTTAATCAATATCAACATGTTTCGAAAACTATGTTTTCTTCGTCAGGATAATAAGCTAATAAAAAATAACAAAAGACAAACAAGTATAGACAAATAAGAACATAGACAAAATATTAGAAAGGAGAGGTGATTAATTACTTAAAATATCATTGTACCAAATATAAAAGGTATAGAAGTGAAACCTTAAAAAAACTAATGCAGAGGAGGCACCGCACAAAGAGGAGACCGATTATTTGTCTCTTCTTAGTGTCGCTTTTTTGTTTCATCGAGTTTAAAATCACGACGGTGCTGAAGAAGTTAAACCTTAAAAAAACTGAAGTAGACAAGACACCGCACAAAAATAAGACCGATTATTTATTAGTATGTTTTGAAATTGAAGACGATTTTTAACAAGCTATAACTAAGGATTTAACCATGTTTTGGCACTGAAATAATATTTCAAACATAGCTATGATCCAAGAAAACGTGTTGGCGTTCAAATCTCAAAAAGAGTCAAAATGATGGTTAAGGATTTTCAATTACTCATATTAAAAATCATGTCCTTATCAAAAAATCTCCACTATACAGCCTGTAAACTTATGGCGTGCTACGGACATCCAAGAAAAATTATCACGCACACACAAACTACGTGTTTTATTATAATTAGGTGAAATTTTACTTTATTAGGAGGGCGGCCAACAGGCAACAGTACTGATGGGTTGATAGAGGTGGGTACCGGAATAATTATCGCTTTTGTTTGTTTGTTTTTACCTATTTAATCCTTCATTCAAACTTTCAGAAGGGAAAAATTATATTACACTTACTAGTGAATTCCTGGCATGCGTTGCTATGCCGCTTAATAAAGAAATTGTTTCTCCCTGCGTGTCCTTTCCCATTCGTCCCGTTCCCCTTCCGCCTCCCCTTCCTCTTCCGCATCCCCTTCCCTTCTCGCGTTCCCACTCCACCTTCGTCGCTTTCCCTCTCCCCACTCCCCCATTCCGCGAACCCCCTCCCGAGTTCCCCTTCCCCCTACCAAGTTCCCCTCCCCCCTCTCAATTTCAGCTCCCCCCTCCCCCTTCCCGAGTTCCCCTCCCCCTTCCCAGGTTCCCCTCCCCCTCCCCCCTCCAGCATTCCACACATTCATTCCCGGTACATTCAGTTTTCAAACAGCTCGTGTGCTACCTGTTGCAATTTTTTTACACAAATTTCATTGTTATTTAAATTGCAGAATTTAAAATATTCAATAGAAATTACTTACCAATATAATTTCGACGCCCATCGTTTTGACGATTTTCGTTCCCACAAACAAAACGCATGCGCCTACTCCGACGGTTTGGATGTCACTGAGGCCTGCGAGAGGGGCATTTTTAATTATAGTAAAGTGTCAATGCCACCAACATCCCTAACATAATGTACTCAAAACCGGGGCATGTATCCCACTCAAGCTTCGTCAGGACTAATTGCATTAATAATAATTAACAATATCCATGAGACCTATATAAGCTGTTTCCAAAAACGAACAAATAAGCCTGAAGGGTTAAAACAAATAAGACTTGAAGTTTTGATTAGAAAATGAACTTATTTATTTCATCCCTTATATCAATCAATATTTCTGTTTTTATAAAACATTAAACAAGGTTTTACATTTTGATTTTTCATCATTTCTTCCTTATTAGAAGTTAAGTCACAAAGTGGAAATTCATAATTGGTTTAAATTTATATAATCGTATACTTCAGGTGTACAAACTGATGTAAAATGCAGACTGGCGATTTCCGAATGAAAATTAATATATAATATATAATATCTTCTCACTGTGATTATAAATACAGCATCCCAATGGTGGTCAGATTTAATTGAATTTACATTAATTATACAGATCAGCGAACCGCAAAAGAAATTGATAAAATTGGGATGACAACTTGCAATCCTTCTAACACCAAAAGGAATAATATTTAACGCATTGCAAACACGTTCTTTGAGTGTTAAATACCTTCTTTTTAAGCAGTTGGAATAGTTTTATAATTAATAGTCTAGATTTATTATGGCACACTATAAACCAATTAATTGTTGATTTTAACTATGTAACTTGACAGTGAAGACACTTATAGTAAACTTGTAGGTATTAAATTTGATACGACAAAAAACAGGACATTTTGTGAGATGAACTAACGTCATAGAAACAGTTTGTTTGGTAATTCAAGGTTAGCCATGAAATCTATTATGTGATTGGACTTTAAATTCATTAAAATCGTCATTTTGGTTGGATAGGTATTCTAATTTCACTTAACAGTGTTCTGAGATATAAGGTGACAAAGTTTGCATCGTATTGTCCCACTCAGTAGCCGCCCGGATTTCGGGTTGAATCGACGTTCTTTGCTCTTCGCTATAAAAATGTACCAGCAAAATAACAAAACACCGTTGTTGGCTTTTGATTGGTTGACGCTAAAGTCGTTTGCTCCACCCAATGCCGAATGGGTCTAGGACTAGGGGATCGTTTTAATCCCAACACTCTCTTCGAGAGCCTACCGAGAAGCTGGCTTAAGGGCGCGGACGCCGAGTCTTACTTGCGACTGGACTGATGGCTCCGATTATCCTCGGCGGGACTGCCGGGCGACTGCAGCTCAGCTGCTTTGCTTAAGTCATATAATCTCATGGTATTATATAATTTTACGATTCTATTAACTTTTCTTCCTTTGTATTAATAAACTTTTATTTCAGCTATGTCTAGTGGCGGAGATGAGAAGTGATATAAATAATGTGAAATATATAACCAACAACATGTACGCACTCGCGTACTGCCTGCTAACAATGTACGCCCAGACATTGGAGGTCTAGAGTCATTTTAATAAAAAGAAGCTTCTTTATAAACAAAAATTAGAGTCCTGATGTGTACGGTGAAGGAAGAAACCATATGTTTCGTTAGGACGCCGTGAGAAGGTGGTGAGCAACCTCCGAAGTCCAAATGAGGTGACGGAATGTCATAAACATTGGAAAGCCTCAAATGGTCACTAGGAAAGTGTTCTGAAATTTTTGGATTAGAGAAAATTTTTTTGTTTTCACCAATTTTGTCTAATTATTCTTAGCACATTTTTGGGGAGCAAACTAAAAACCTGTTGTGTTAAAACCAAATTTCTTGTTCGCAAAATGTTGAATCTAATAAAATAATATTCTCAAAGCTCTACTTTTTTCAGTCCTTTCTTCAAAATATTTTCAAAATAACATGTCGTTAGCTCGATGACAGCCACAGTTCTCAGGTTCGGGGGTTTAACTTAAAGGCTTTGGTCATCTATCCGTGAAATGAGGTCCTCGGACCCTTGAAACCTCTTTCTGCCTCTCTGAGTTGGATAAATAATATTTCTGAATTTTATGCGAATTATTTATGAGAAGCTCTTTTTTAATTTATTATTTTTCAAAATACCATCCATATCTGCTTAGTGGCCATGTTTTCATCATATATCTGAATCTCTGATGAGTAGCAATTTTTTATATAACTAGGAAACATGTTAAATTTAGGGACTGTTATATTCCAGGGTTCACTGGCGTATTCATTGATACATTTTGGAATAAGTCTTTCTGCATTCTTTGTAAACCTAGTGTTATGTCCATATTCCACTTTTTTCGTGTATTCAGAGTATATGTTGACTCAAAATTTTGTACCGTAATAGGGTTGTTCTTTTTAACATACACAACTTTTACCACTCTGTCACATTTCCATCTAAAGTGAGGAATTTTTTTTTACTATGAATGAATTAATATATATATAAAGGAAGAAGGCCTAAAACGCCTACCGGGGGTGACAAACATGAGCTGCGAGTATACCTATTTCGAATAACAACCCACGTGACAAAATTAACGTATTAAGCATTAGTCGTAGGAGGCAAGTTTTAGAGATTTATAAAAATATTTTATTAAACATAAAAAATAAATAATAATCGCCGTTACTTGATAGGTAAACTTTGGAGTTTAAAAATAGTTTTATATTTTATGTCGTCAAATAATTTTTTGTAACATTATAGAATATACGCAAGTCGAGGCGGCGGGAGACAACTGTGATTTGTATTAAATACACTTGTATCACGAGGATTTACAACCCTGTAACATAATTTTGACTACAAAAATAAACACACATTTTTTTTTTAAATGCACACAGTCGTTACGTCTTTAGTACGGTAAATTTTAAAGTAATTATAAAAAAACGATATTGGTAATTCTGTTGAATTTTTCTCCGCTAACTGGTGGAGACAACTTTATGTAGGTTAAGGGGATCCAATAGTCCAGGGAAAAATCGAAGTCGGAATTCACGCCCATTGTGGGAGGAGTTTAAAAATATTTGAGAAAAAGCTTTTGGAACGGTTGAAAAAGGTATTTGAGAATTTTTTTTTACAGGTTGATTTCGTAAAGACCTAAAAAAAACATTAACTCCTTTTTTACACATTGTTTATTGTAATAACAAAGAAATTTAAAATTGATTTCACGGAACCGAGCGACGTGGAGTCACACGTCCGCTCCCTGCTCCGGCCAGGGGAGTTTTGAAAGAAAGTAGGGTGTGGCAAGCCAGTAGTTCTTCGGTGAACGACATAAGGGTCAATTTGAAAACCCGCATTCGTCGGCTGCCAGCCGTATTGTGAAATAACAACGCAAATATGCATATTTTATTTTATTTTGTGAATATCGGGCGTAAATATCATATTTTTTTTGCGATTATCATAAAATAAACTAAATTTGCTACAATAAGCAATAAAACCATATCCGAAAAGATGTTCGTAAGTAGGAGAGTTTGCACTTGAAAGTGTTTTTTTAAAGACCTGTTACTTTATTTTTTTCTAGGCTTATTAAAAAACTTATAAAAAAAATGACCGATATTTTTAAGGGCCAAGATATGTTCTACACGCATTATTTAATTGAAGCATTTATAATATTTCTAAGCGATCAAATTTTCAAAACAAAAACACATGATTTTGTGTGATTTTGCATTATTTACTATGGCTTCATCTTAAGAAAGAAGAACAACCCAATACTATAATTTGAATTATTGAATTGGTGCATATTTTATTTTTTATATTCACTAATTGGTATAACCGAAATTTAGCCTTCTTTTTATAAAAATGCAACCTCTGGGACATGAAAACTTTCACCCGCTCGTCTTGAAACTCAATAGTTTCCACATTGTTTTAAAACTAATGGGGCAAATTATATAATAACATCCATAAAATATAACGAGGCCTTGTCCACAAGACTAATCGGCCAACCCTCTCGTAATATCTCATAGTAATGGTGATAATAGTCTGCGATTCGCTTAACAATTGCTCCGGCGGAATACGCTAGCGAGGGCCGTGTATATAGTTTAACGACGCCGTTTTACAGCCGAGAGGAACTGTATATAAATATATTATATAATTCTTTTATAGTGTGTTGTTACTATTTGAATTCTTGGATAATTATACTACTTAGATCTGTGGTATTAAATTATTTGCTGAGCTGTATATAAATATACTATATAGTTATTTTATGGTGTGCTGGGAATCTGTGGTATTTATTTATTGTTTGAAACATTAACAGAGTGTTAACAATTATTACAATAATAGAATTGCCATTGGTATATTACATAGATATTAACACTCCAATTAGAAATGTTCACGGCATGAGAAATGAACGTTAAGTTTATACTAGACGGAAACGCTTGCAGTGATAACAGAAATAATGATAATCAAAATGAAATATAAAACAAAGTAGTGTCTGAAAGTAAGTCGATTACTCAGAGAAATTTTATAGAAAAAATCAACTCCTTTTTATTGGGTAAAACATATTTTATTTTATGATTTAATATTTTTTTACATTAGCTCTACAAAGGAGGCGCTGAGCAAAATAATTCCCCTGCGGACCTATATCATCTTTGAGGATGCTAAGTGAAAGGTGTTTTCAAGGAAAGGAAAAAGAGGCAGTTTTGGGAAGGAAAAAATTGTGAGGGGTGGGTAGGAAACTGCGGTCAAGGCTTCCAAGAGTGACGGACGTTTGAATCTATCCCCCCACTGCGGTACAAGACGATGGATCAAGAGAGTTCGGCTGGAGAGGTATAAAGGTCTCCACCAAACCAGCCCGCCACGATCTAGACAAACCTCATGAACCTGGGCGCCCCCGCTAAGTCACCAAACGCAGCGAACCATTCGGGATGACCTATGGCGGGGAAGTTGGTTATCCAATAAATGGTTCAAGGGGGGCGGTACCCACACCCGCCTACAGGCAATTATGTACGGATAGCCAATGAACAAATTTTTCAGATTGCTAAATTATTCTCATAGCGAATTGGCAACTTTTTTTTCCTCACCTCACATTTTGCATCAATAATTTTACTAAGGGCATTCTCTTGACAATCCATAACTGGAATTGTTTTTTTATTATATAAAGCTACATTATTTCATTATCTCTCTGCAAACATTAATTTTTGCTGCTAGGCCCTGCGGGCGGCTCTTGGTTGGGCTTCGCCCAGTTAGTGTTTGACCAATTTATTTCAACAGGAACTGGTTTAAAAAATAACCTGTTCCTCTGATCCACTGTCATCGAGTGATAGTTACCAGTACAAAGTAACAGAGAGAGGCAACGACGTCATATGTAATATATAGCTGCACGATAAAACTATGTATACTGTCAACTTTTCCATATCCGGAAGGATTCATTATTTCTATAAATCCGTAGTACATATACCTAGGGGGCAATTTACCACATGCGAGCTGCTGACGGAAGTAGCGTCATCTTGTGACAGATTCTTGAATTAAAAACTTAATTACAACGGTAGCTTTGCCTCAAATTTCACCAACGCAGATGTTATTTTGGCGCGGCAAGTAAGGCGTGGCCTCAGATATGCTATCGAAGTGGGGTTCTGAAATTCAACCAAGCAGATCGAAGGCTATTAATACTGTTTGATAAGGCTTAAAATACACAATATCCAATAATTATATAAAATTTTCTCAATATTCACACAATTTGCACCAATTGATAAGTTTGTTCGCACAAACACGATCTGAAATGGAAAAGTAAATTATTTAACTCCTTTCTGGCATTCACGTTCGTGCCAAATTATCTGCATTAAACCCTTTGCTGCTAGTGAATTGGCTTGGGTTTTAAATCCCAGTGTTATTTCGTGATTTTTTGCTGAGAAAAAATTTTTTCAAATGATCCAAATTTAGATTTTTGTAAATTAATTTTCAATTTGTATAAGCAGCGGTCGGCGATAATAAATGTAATAATATTACATTTTTGTATGTGCAGCGGAAAATAACATGGAGATATAATTCTGAAGTCTTGGATTCCGATATCTTTTTTTTCCAGGACTATTGGATCACTTTAAGGTGAAGCTATACGTGAAATCCTATTTAGATTCATCTTTACGACGAATCAGTTTACAGTATGAACATCAAAATGCTATGGATAAATTGAAGCTTTTACTAGGTTTTTTGTGTATCGGAATTACTTTAAAATAATTATTTACAAAGCAAAAAATATAAACTTAAACCACTAAAAAGAATGTTCTTTCATGACTTAACTATGAAGTAAAATATGAAACAATTTTTAAAAAATAGCCACTTATGGCTAAGACTATTTTTCAGGTTTTGTATGTTTTAACTTTTTTTCTTTCTTATAAAATTATGCACAAAATAAATAAAAACCACTTTCTTGCCTCGTGCAAATACGACGCGCGGTTTTAAATTTTGTAGGCATAAGAATCGAAATATGTCTAGCTTTATATTCCTAGTTTATATTTCTCTAAAGGCGACGCTTCCCGGCTCAAAAAGAAGAAGATGGAGAGATAAGAAATTACGAATGTTTGACAGAGTGCGCTAATATTTTCAATGATAAAATTGAAGCGAAAATTATGAAAATGCTTAATAAAACATGACTCGTTTAAAATAGAGCAAAAATCTCGTGGAAGGTATCTTAAGTATCATTTAAAGAAACATTGTGAATTTTTTCACAAATATAACTTGTAAAATAATAGAAATAGACTTGTTTAAAATAATTTTCGGAGCATACTCTGCGATTTTTTTCTATCGAGGGAATTTAAAATAATTTGCGTTTCGGCGTGGAACGCATCTAGATATTATCTTCAAAAATAACATTTGTTTATTTGAGAGCTTAAAAACTTCAAATGTTTAAGGGAGATATGTAAGAAATCGGTAGAAATGCGGATAGCGGCGGCTTAAGTCTTGTCAAGTATTTTTAAATCCCGCCCAAAAAAGGCATGGATTCCTACTTCGATTTTTTCCTGGACCATTGGATCATTTTAAGTGTGAATGCTAGATTCTACCCGAACTAAATACAATCTATTTTTATTTTGAAATAACTTACTTCTTCAATGATCTAATATTACATTTTGAAGCTTATAAAGGTATAAAAAAAGGTATTTTCATACTGTTCTCGTGTTAGAGTACTGCTGGTAACCCTTCGTTCATTAAGATATGAAAATCGCTTTTCAATCTTTATTTCACCATGTAAATATGTGTTTTTGTGACAAGTGACAACCCTGTCTGCAGTGCCAGACGATGGGTCTGTGATATCTCGGCTTGAGGAAGGGGAGGGAGGGCTAGAAGGGAAGAAGAGGTGAGATAGAAGATGATATGTGAGAGGGAGAAGTTGCAGACATATCTGTAGAGATTTAAGAGGTGGGCGTCTCTTGCCCGAGGGGAAACCCTGAAATGACCATGGGGTTTTGATCGATTAAGTCATACATTCTAATTTCCATGATGGATTGAGGTGTAACGCGCTGCAAAATAGTCCACACATACCAAAATGACGTATTAATGTTGAAAAACTAATTTCTTTGCACATTTTTTTTAGAATTTCGTACTCCTGGAACAGGGGTTGGCTGAAAAAGGATGACAATTGTATCAGAGCCATGATGGCTAGAGAGTTCCTGAAAAAAAAACTGTTCTCCATGGAACTATTATTGAATGGAAACGGTATAAATATTTCGGAAATAATAAGTGATCGAATCCGTATAGGACGATTACGTGAAGGGGGGGATGCATTAAACCACCTCAATCAAATCTGCGCTTGTCACCCTGAAATGTCACTTCCATATTCCACCTGGTGCGCTTCAAAAAATAATAAAAAACAAGTCAAGTTAAATCAAGTCAGGTAGGTACATTGTTTTTAATGCCCACATTCACCAGTAAATAACTTTAATATTATTGTTTAACGTGAATGAGTAAAGTTTCAATAATAATAATAAAGAGCAAGAATATCTTTAAAAAATTTAGCTCTAAAAGAGCTTAGTTGGCAACACTGATGCTGTTCGAGTCAAAGTTCAATCGATGGATCCATCTCATAAGACTGGTTGAGTGGAGGTGAAATCGTTGATGTTTGAAGAGCAATAACAAACATAGGAATTATAATTTTTTACAAGGTTATTCTTGTTTTTTAAGACTTTATCAATCATTAAACTAAACTGTGAAAAACAAGTTTTCTAAATATTGGCGCAGCCGGTAGGATCACAAGAGCATCTAAGGTAAATTGGTTTTTTTTAACAATTTGGGGTTTTTCGAATGTTTCGTTGCATGGTAAATAAAATTTAAAATCTCAGTCGTTTAGTGTTATGCAGCATAAACAGCTTGTATAGTTTTACTGCATTGAAGTGTGGCAGCTGGGTGCATCAGCAAACAGCCCGATACATGATGTATTCAATAATTAATGGTTATGCATTACCCGCGGACAGACGCCGTACACTATACCATATTATTGCACCTACACTACCAGGCGCCCTGTAAAGATAGGAATATTATATTAATATTTTATATTGTATTATTTCCTAGGCTAAGTTAATATTTAAGGGTAAGAATTTTTTTTTATTCCTCCTTAATGGGTGGTTTCATGTGCTTCAGATTTTAACTAGTCACCTGAAAACGGTAGCCAAATATCTAAAAAAAAATATTTTGAGTTATCTGCTTGTAAAATTGTTTTGAGAGGTGTTATTAATTTTGTCTTTACATCAAAATTTATTAAGCATTAAGGTGATCCAATAGTCCAGGAAAAAATCGAAAACGGAAGACACGCCTCTTTTTGGGCGGGATTTAAAAATACTTGACAAGACTTCTTTGAGAAAAATCTTTTGAAAAGGTTGGAAAAGGTATTCGAGAGTTGTTTTTTACATGCTGATTTCGTGGAGGCCCGTAAAAAACTTTAACTCCTTTCTTACGCATTGTTTATTGTAATAAAAAGGAAATTTAAAATTGATTTCACGGAGCCAAGCGTCGCAGAGTCTAGGGACCTCTATTCCCCACAAGTGCATAGTTTTTACATCGATGGCATGAGGCTCACTTTAAAAATCCAAATTCGTCGAGTGCCGGCCGTCTTGATTGATGTCAAAAATAACAACGTGAAAATGCATATTTTATTTTATTTTGTGAAGTTCAGGCATAAATATAATATTTTTTTTGCGATTATTTAAAAAACAAACTGAATTTGCCTCAACTCCTCCTCCTCAAACTCAATATCTTTATGTTCACTCCATCACTTCCGTCCCACATTCCCAAAGATGACATAGGCCATGAGGGAAATTATTTTCCTCAGGGCCTCCTGCGTGGAGTTAATGTAATAAATAGACCGTTTCAGTCCAGACTTAATTTGGGAGGCGGTAATGGGTACAGCCGCCCCGGAAACCATTTATTGGATAACCAACACACACAGGTCACTGAAAGTGGCTATGTTTGGTGACTTAGCAGGGGTTCATGGGGCGAGGTTTGTCCAGGTCTTGGCATGATCACATAACACCAGATTACTCACCCCATACCTTTTTCCTTCCCATAACTTCCTCTCCTTCCTTTCCTAATGTAGGCAATATATGAAAAAAGTTAAGGGTAGGCAAGATTTAGTAACAATAAGTTGAATAAAGCAAAAAAGCATGTTCTTAGAAAACATTTGAATGGTGATGCATTTACCTCGTTCAATAAATATCCTGGTTTGTCTAACTAATTGTGTTAATTCTTTACAATTTTATTATCATTTCGGTTTGAACCCTTTCCTCATTTTATTACCTGTTATTATTGCCCAAACAAAATAATAAACTTGTATAAAAGGTGCTATTCACAGTAAAAACACAAATAATAAAAATGCAGTCAAATGATTAAACATGCGTCCCTCTCGTATCCTTATAACACGTGCAATTAAATTAATTTCCACCTTTCATTGATACGACGTGTCACTTTTCCTGAAGTGCGTCATTCGTACCGTCAGCTGAAGGTGTGAGGTCCCGTCTTTATCCATTCATGTTGTATTGTAAGGACATGGGCAAATATTATTATATCTGAACATGTCTGGAATATTGCAGCAAGTCTCTTTTATACAAATACCTATATAATTTAATCTTTTGAAACCTTTATTTACATGAAGAAACATATTTTATAAATTTTTCCTTAAATTTAAATTTCAAGTTTCATTTTTGTGTAAAATTACGACAGCAATATTATACAGAGTGTAACTGCAAGAACCCGAAGGATTTGAACAGAATTTGAGCAAATTTAGAGTACAAAATGTAGATGTCATTTTGCTCTCCGACGACATATTTTTTCAACTGGGAACAATAAAAATATTTTATTGAAGAAGATAACAATAATGATCTAAACGAAAATATGAAAGAGAACAAGACACACAAAAATTGAAAAAGACAATGGTCGCAATTGGGACTCGAACCCAGACCTCTCGTCAAACCGGGACGTGCGCGTTAACCAATTTCTATTGAAAAAAAAATTAAAAGAATTAGCTGAAAATAATATTGTTAATTCTAAAATTTGAAATATTAGATTGACAAATATGACGGTTTGGCAGAAGGTGGCAATAGCGAAATTGGTTAACGCGCACGTCCCGGTTAGACGAAAGGTCTGGGTTCGAGTCCCAGTTGCGACCATTGTCTTTTTCTTTTTTTCTGTGTCTTGTTCTCTTTCATATTTTAGTCGGGTATAGCCCAGCGGCGCGGCGGGTCAAGTGATAAGAACTCCGTCTCCTTCCAGCAGCCCGATAATACACGAAGCAGCGCGTGCGTCAGGTGATCCCGTCGCGCAGTATAGTGGGGTCAGTGACGACGTGTGATTGAAAAATATGTTTTTTGTTTTTAATAGAAAAAAAAAATCATCTGACAGAGAAACGACATATACTTTATGTACTACAAATACCCTCTTTTTATTATGATTTTTGAACAATTACAGAAATATATTACGTTATATGATATCTTTTTTTGTTAATATAGGATGGAGGTTGAAAGCCCAGCTTGGACTTTAATTACGGTTGGACAATCTGCCGGTGTACATAACAATCTAGATAGAGGTCTTAGAGCTAATATGAGAAAAGTCAGGTATTCTTATCTATAAAATCAATAAACCTTTTAAGCTTAGTAACATCGGAAGCTCAACATAAAGATTCTTATCAGAGTTTAAAAAATGTATTATTTTTTTAAATTTTACTTATGTACAACAGAAATACTCCGATTCCAATTAATATACAATTTAGTTACCATGTCATCATTTAGGCAGGTGACTCTTCAATACGAGTTTTAAGGCATATAGAGAACAGTCACTTACATCCAAATGGTGTGCAAGTTCATTTAACAGCACCACTCCTCTCGTCATGCTATGCTTTGCCAGGACTTCTGTTCTGCCGTTGGTGCTTTAAATAATCATGATGTCGACTCCGGCTGTAGTGGTCTGGTACATATAAATCATAGCATCCCTAGAGAAATGGGCTATTGATGAAATTGTTCCAAATTTTGAAAGACAGAATAGCAAGACTTGCTTTCCGCCTAGTTTCTAGACTCATAGAATCAGTTTCTTAAAGTAAACCAATATGGTGCATGAAACTTGGAAAGGTTCCATGCTTCCGCATCTAAGCATTCCTGAAGAATTTCTTCTGGATTTGCTCCAACATATCAATGTATTTCTGGTGGTACGGTGCCCAAACATTGATTTCGTACTCTAGTTTGCTTCTCAGTATGCCATCGAATAATACTAGCATAGCTTCTTGGTTATTAAACTGCTCACAAGTCCTGATGATGAAACCCAAGAAGTTTGTAGCAAGACTGAGTGAGCTGCGATATAAGGCCAGAGAACGTCAGTTTGGGATCAAAGACGACACCGAGATCCTTATTTTCTTGTAAACTGTAAAAATACCGCTTTAATGCTTAGTTCACACTGAGCTATACATCTGCGAGCAGATATCTGTTGATTCGCGAGCGCTTATCTTTTGTCCTTTCACACGAGGCTATCAAATATTTCTTCCTGTGGTAGGAGAGGGGGTCAGTCGAATTAGGGAGCGGCAACGGAACGCATATTTTTTGTACTGAAATCTGTAAACTTGATATCTGTCATCCACGGGTCTAGGCAGCTCCGTAATTACAATGACCCCCTCTCCTGTTTTAGTCGGAGAAGGGGAGAGTTATCTTCTGGGATATCGCGCCTGGAGCGGTTACGTCTGAGATGTGTATTGTCTATGATTGATCTGCGCTTAAAAACGCTTAGGTGTGAACGGTCTGAAGGGATTGTATGGAGAGCGTTATTTGGCGTGCTATGATCTTTTATATTTGATAGCTGAGTGTGAACCAGCTCTAAACCAAACTGAAAAATATATTTTATTAAACAGAAGTATCATTTCACCTTTTTTGTGTCATGTAAAAATGATTAATTAAAAATTCACAAACTTTGACAAACTTTCGCAAACATGTAAACAATAGACAAAACTTTTTGGATTTTATTACGGTTATTTATCTATAGAGAAAATTTAAATGCAAATACAAAGATTGGTGTTGTAACTTTCTGACGCGACTGAAATCATATTCATCATGGTAATAAAAAAAGGAGCAAGAACGACTTTTGTGATTCGGATTCACTTCGTAAAATAGAAAGGGCACAAACAGAAACAATCGAAAAAAACATTTTGGTAGGAAATTAGATGCCTTTTAAAAACTTATATTTAATTTCTTCTCATTCATATTTCCGTTTTCTCAGGATAGTCACTGCTTTTTAGACTTCATGGATTATACGCGACTGCTTCTCACTATCTGTAAGATATGATACTCGTCTAGAATATAATAATGTGACCTTTATAGCAATGTTTCAGAGGGCCCAACCTCCGCAGGATCATTTCACACGAAAAGCTTGTCCTGGCTTAATGCCGGCCATTCCTCTCGCGATCCTTGTTTGGAATGTGCCATGTAAATAAACGACGAAGATTGCGAGTAATTTGTTAACAGACGGACGAAACAAGGATATTTTGTATATTGTACGTCTTTATGGTGTGTCTTCGGTTAGAAAGCGTTATTTCTCAATTTCAAGATTTGGCCTCTTTTGGCATGTATGATTTTATCGTACCTATTTCTACCCCAATCGCCTATCAAACTACTTCCCACAGGAGTAGGCAGAGAGGCAAACTACTATCTAACTAACAATTAGGTAGAGATAATGGAAAACCATCTATGTCTTGGCTCACTTGGTGGAAAAAACAGTTAAATCGCGCATATTTATTTATTTATTTATTAAAAGAAGTTTATACAATGAACAAAAAAAATTGTGTTAATTCATCCGCCATGCTAGGGATGTTCCTGTGTTATGGTGGATGAAGTTTACAGATTGGGTAGGTACAGTGTACTGTCATTAACTTATGCAATTCATTAAAATAGTTTAAGTTACAAGATGTATTAATTATATTACAATTCAATTAAAATAGCAAGTTTTACACATCATCGTTACTGAATGTAAGGATCCATTTTGATAAATTTTTTTTAAAGATATGGGGTTGGGTTTCGGATTTTAGGTTCTCGGGGAGAAGGTTAAACATTTTAGGAGCTAGGTACATGAAATGTCTTTGAGCTGATGTGGTGCGTAGTGTAGGAACATTGTAGTGTCGTTTGGTTATTGTTCTGGTGGTGTAACTGTGATGTAAGAGAGTTTTTTTTCTTGTATTTGAACATGAAATGTGTTAGTGTAAATTTTAGATGAAGTTGCCGTATGTTTAAGACATTATATTCTGTGAACAGTCTATTGGAGGAATATCTTGTTGGTCGCTTGTTGATAGCACGTAAAATCGTTTTTTGGGCTTTTTGCAGAGGATCAATAAAATTAAGAGCACAGCCGCCCCAAATTATGATGCCATATGCTAACTGGGATTGGCAGAGAGCATAGTAAACCGTTTTTAGTGTAATAGGAGTAAGTATATTTCTTAGAGTTCGAAAAACATAAGAGAGCTTGCGAATTCGGGGAGTTAGACTGGCTAAGTGCTGATCCCAACGAAGATGGTGATCAATTAGGACCCCCAGGTATGCCTCAGGAATCTCATTTGTACTACATTCAGTCAACATCATTTTCCTTCGCTAAAACTATGTTTAGCGTTATAATATGTGATGCAGAAAAGATAGTAAAACACTAGATTTGGTGAAAATCTAGGCCAATGGAAACATTTAGACAATATTAAATGTTAAACTGTATTAGCAGTTACTTATCTGGCACTAGTGGCGTACCGCAAGGTAGTCTTCTGGGCCCAGTTTTATTTCTTATTCTTTATTTGTTTATTCTGTCATCTAACATAGAATTGTATAAGAGAAACGCATTATATCAAACTAATAAAGAATATTTTATCTAAAAAATTCACCCCTCAGATAGCACAAGCAATAGATTTAAAACTCATGGCTTAATAGCCACCCCTATACTTAGAACGAAGACGGCTCAGCACCATTATTTGTATTTAGGTGTGAGATGGTACAATATATAATTATCCAAAAACAAAATTAGTATAACAGAAACATTGAAATATTAACAATTCAAAAAGCAAATTAAGTATCTGAAATTGGATAATGATATATTGATACCCTTACTTAATCTGTAATATTTAATTTTAAAAAAATTATTGTTATTGTCCCTCAATAAATATTTTTTTTCCAAATCGTATACCTATATTAAATAATGTTTGTATTTGTTTCATAAGTGTTTGATTATTGTTTGCATATTTCTTTAGGACATTTTTTTTTGCATGTAAATACTCCTCCCATAAACACGAGCTCCTAGAGCTCAACTTTTGGAGTAGTAGAATAATAATGAATATTATTGTATAACTTTGCATAATGTAATCACTTATAATGGAAAAAAAAATTCTTCAAATAAATAAATAAATAAAAATTTATTGTTAACAGCTTTAAAGGTGTCGAAGTTTCAATTGAGTTCATCCCATCTTTTTAGGTTTTATGTTAGAAAAATAAAAAAACCGTTTTATAATTCATTAAAATCACCTACCTAAGTAAAGATAGCTATCACTCGAGTGGTAAAATTAATTGCCCTTTTAGACCACTGTCAAATTATTCTATCTAATATAGACATGCTGTTCAATTGACGCTCACAAAAAAACATATTTAAATGCAGAAAAATCCAAAAGTTGAACTTTTCAGAAAAAAATGTCTTTATTTTTTTAACTATTCAATACATAAAATAAATTTAGATGGTGAAACGCAAATGAGAGTTATGGAAATAATAATGAACGAGAAGTTAAATTTCACGGCCCACATTTAACAAATTTTGAATGAGAGAATGACTGAAAAATGAGAACAGGTATTATAAAACACCAATGTATTTTAAAGATCGGACATTTTACAAATGGAAGGCAATGTCACGAGCGGAGTATCTAACACAACTGTATGTGCTAGCAGACGAAAATAATTCGACAAAAAACATCGCACATTATGGTCAAGTGTTGAAGGATACGGTATAACTGGAATCACAACGCGGGCGACGCCGGGAACGAAACCCGGTCGCATAATAAAAATGTTTATTGTGTGGTTAATATTTTTTTCAGTCCGCCTTTCGAAAACGCCACAACGGGCATATTAAACAGAAATCGACAAACAAGACAAGGCCTTACAATAATATGCTCCAATCTCGTACACAATAAATAAAATAGGTATTGTAAATTATGTCTCATAAATAACCACCTCGTTGGGACGAGAATTGGGTGCCCTAAAAAACGTGTAAAAAACTTACATAGCACGTCGAAAGGCAAAAGGTAAATTTGTTGGGCTTAGACACATATTAGGGTCGGCTAACGACCAGTTAACAAGGCAAAACTCAAATAGCTTGATTCTTGAGGTCTGACGTAGGGCTGCTACAATCTTAGATATTAATTAATTATTTTAAACTAGCGGGTTCACGGCATGTGTTGCAATGTTATTTAAATAAATAAATTTTATCTCCCTGCATGTCCTTTTACATTCGTCCCGTTCCCCCTCCACCTTCCCCGCCTTCCTCCTTTCCTCTCTTCTGCTTCCACCCGTCCCGCATACCTTCTCCCAGCATTTCCCTCCCCCATTCACTTTCCACCTTTCCTGCCTTCGCGTCTCATTTGTCCCCCCTCCGTCTCTCCCGGATTCCCTTCCCCCCTCAGCCTTCCTTCCCTGCGGCTTAACTATATGAAACACACTCATTTTTCAAACAATTCGCTCGCCGGTTCCATGCCTACTGGGAATAAAGTCAACCTCCTAGAAAAGTCATTAAAAGCTCTGAAAAAAATAATTTAAAATTAGCCGATAACCCTAACCTAAAGTAACCTATTGACTAATTTTTTATATATACTTTTTATCACTCTAAATGACTAATCTGAGATGGTTCTGAGTTGGTTTCATTCCAAGTTGTCCGGTCACCTCGCGCGCCACCTGTTTTCATAACGCCTGAGCTCACCAGTATACACAGAAAACTTTGCAGTGCACAAAGCAGCTCATCAAATTTTCATCGCACTCGAATGAATAGTAAAGGAAATAATTTCATAACGCCAGAGCTCACTATTATACGTAGAAACCATCGCGGTCAGGTGCACATCAAATCACAAAAGTTTCAACGCAATCGGTTGAATGGTTTAGAGCTCATCAGGTACAGGCAAAGAAACAACCATTTTTATATTCATTTATTATGTGGCTTCTACCACTACAAGCAACAACTTCTCGATTTTTAATGGTGCATGTTTTTCACCTGGACGATACTGAGATTTCTTTGAGAGATCTCTGGAAAGAGGAAGAAAAACTTTTAAATTTTAAAATGTGCAAAACCCTTATAAATTAAGAAACTTTAAAAAATGTATGTGTTTGTGTGGGTTTTTTAACATTCTATGCAGAGGAATCTCCGATGAAAATAATTTCTCTCAGAGTCTGTGTCATCTTTGGAGATTTTGTGAAGGGTATTCTTGCGGAGGGGAAGGCATGAACAAGAGTCTTGATGCCAGATGCTGGTAAATCGTTCCACAGCCGGGCTGCCGAACTCCTGAACGAGTCGTACAAATGACCCACCCAGTTAGTACTATAATGGGTTTATCGCGTAAGATTTCTTTTGATTCTTATAGTTAAAAATTGATGAATGCAAAATAAAAAAGCAGAAACAAATAATATTATTCTTATTGTTGAGAATCGTGACCCCCCCCCCCCTCTTCCCTCACCAATTTCCATGGTGGAAAAGGTTCCTCCTTTCCCTGCAGTTCTGCGCTGCGTGGAGAGCCAAGGATACCGACGTACTGGACGAGATACTTAGTCACTTTAGACTCCAGGGAATTGGTAACCACCCTCTACTTTCACCTTTCACCTTCGCCTTCACGGCCCACGACGTTGTAAATAACTAATTGTGTAAAATATAACCAAATTCTTATTTTATTGAAAATTTCCAGTCCCATAGAGCTCTAAATTCACTAGTCTTTCAAAATAAATACTAATTCAATTTTGGCATTAATCTTCTTAAAAATGTAAAAGCAACAGTGATGGGGTAGCAAAGGTAAATTCATGCAATGTCCAGTGTTTTCAATATAATGTCCTCCACGTGCAAAGTCGTATCACCCCCAAGCATAAACTTTCTAAAAAGTGTGTTTATCGGAAGTGACCTGCCAGGTAAGTATGTTACTGTATCTTTTTGTAAATAATAAAATTAGATAGATTCTAAGAAAATTAAAAAAAAAAAAAAAAAAAAAAAAAAAATTGTAAAGCGCCCTTGAGGTAATTTTTCACAAAAACGGCCCTCTACAAATTGTCCAATTATTATTATTATTATTATTACTTCTCCTTTGCCAGAGATTTTCTACTTTGCCAGAGAATATGAGTTTCTACACATAAGGGGGGTCGAAAATTTTATTCGAAAGGTTTATGGGACCTCTACTTATCACAATTTCGTATTCCATCTCATTGAATAGAGATGGCGCAAATAACATTCTTGTATTTTCGAGAAATGTAATCTACAAGTACTGCTTTATTTTTTCCTGTTCAATACTGTTGTCGTAGAAAACTGGAATAACTAAAAACTACGATTTTTTGTTACACACCGGAATTTGCTGATAACTATTACTTCCTACCCTCCCTGCTTGCTGGTACTGCTCCCTACCCTACTGTCCCCGACCGCCTGGAGCCGGTAAGGCTATGGAAAACCCATATGTGGTAAAGCTGAAGATAATGGAGAGGGAAAGGAGATGGGGAAGAGGAATGAGGGGAAGTTGCTGGCTTTTCAGATCTGGTCACCAAACATGGCAAATGCAATTTAAAGCAATGTTTCTACTCTGAATGGTGGTCTTACAACAGGGCGATACTGAGAGTATCTTTCACATGTCACAAATATACGAACCCGCGACCTTCGGATTGCCAGTCGAGAGACTTACCCCTCGACCACTGAGGTTATGCAATAAGTGACCATATTAACATTTTTGGTTCTGAAAAATACGGGTTCACACCGTTATTCAAGAACAACATTTATTTTATTCATTTTTTTATTATTCATCTTTATGAATTCTATTACAATTCGAGATGTGCTATGCCTTTTTCACTAGGAGCTCCTGGGTTGAGAGCAGGCGCAGCTTTTAACATACACGTATTGTGGTTTCGAATAGAAAGCTAAAGAGATTTGAAAGTAATTTTTCGACATCTAATAATTATATTGTCATGCTATTTTATATAATACCATGGCTAGAGTTAGACTACTGGCCTGGGCGCGACCTTCGAATTTCGAAATCAACGACAGCAAAATTATTAGAATAAAATTATTTGAAAAATGTTTTAAATAACAGTTCTTAAAAATTGTGATGTTTTCGGACTCCTTTGAGGTTTGGACCGTCTATAGAAATATATTGCAACGTATAAAATTTGGTTATTAAATTTAAAATAACCCCACAAGTGGCAAAAAGATCCATTTAGTGTTTTAATGAGATAAACAATTTTTACAAAGGAGACATGTTCTCCTGAGTAAAATATCTTAAAATTTAAAGAAAAATACTCATGAAAATATTGAACATGCAAAGTACCCATCATTATCCCCGTACCCTACTTAAAATACTGATTGATATTGGATCGCGCAATTACAAAACCGCTTCCAGCCGCGTCGCGGACATGGAAATTAGTCTTCGATACAGTTAATTAGCAGGTCTGTATGGAGACTGGGCGCGGCGTGGGGCGATGGTAGGAAACAGGTTCTGTAATCTCCCTTTTGTTGGCCAGCGAGGTAACAACAAATAAAATTGCATTTAATTGACCGATTTGTTTTATTACGCTTTACGGAGAAGGAATAGGGATGGGGAGATACTTCTTAATCGTTATTACCGATACAATGAAATCTTTTGGATTTATTTTTTTTAACAAAATTCAGTGGAATCCGTTTATAATGACATCGAAGGGAAATGACAAACACGTCATACTAAGCGGACGTCATACGAAGCATTTTGTAGAAAATAAACAACCTCCAGTTGTTGTTAGGTATAAATGCATGTATTTATTTTAATAGAGAGAAACACAGCATATTAAGACTCGTGACGTGAGAAAAGAGCATATTAAGACTCGT
This sequence comes from Glyphotaelius pellucidus, assembly GCA_936435175.1. Taxonomy (NCBI): domain Eukaryota; kingdom Metazoa; phylum Arthropoda; class Insecta; order Trichoptera; family Limnephilidae; genus Glyphotaelius; species Glyphotaelius pellucidus. The sequence continues at coordinate 22,792,304 of OW386558.1, read as the reverse complement.
GAAGAGAGAAACACAGCATATTAACGTCGTCGGGCGTTAATATGCCCCCCGAACACTGCCGAAGGTGTTAGGAATCATGTCGGTCACTATGACCGACATAATTTTCCATGAAATTAGGACATAATTTATTAAAAATGGGTCACTATGAGCGAAGTCATTATATCTGACTGTGTTATAAAGAATTTTATATAAAAACCAAACTTTGCTGTGTAATTATGTCATATTAAGCGGTTGATCTATATAGGCGGAGTCATAATAAACGGATTCTAGTGTAGTGACATTGTAATTTATTGAAAACTCAATGAATAGTTCAATGATCCCAAAACTCTTCCCTCCCGTATATTAAATTTTTTTTTCTTTAAAAGAAAGACAAATATTCCCGGGTTACGAATAGCCCAACAATGTTTAAAAAATCTTCTATTACCACCACAGTAAGCCGAAAATGTTGCTTGAGTCGTGATGGAGGACTTCGAACACGCGACGCCCGGGTGGGACCCAAACGAAATGCCCACTCAACCACTGACCGATACAGTGAAAATCTTTTGCATTTTTTTATATAACAAAATAGTGATATTTATAATTAACTGAAAGTTCAAAGTTCAATAATTCAATAACAGCCCTCAAAAAAAAAAAAAAACGTGAATTTTGCATTATTTCGTAGTGTACCGCCTTAATGATGAAAATGAAGAAGCGAGTGTTATCTAGAATAAGGTAGCAATTTCACAAATATCCCAAATTATGTAAAGCCAAAACTTTTAATTTACATATAAATTTTGTTTTTTTCGAATAAAAATCATCTTTTAACTCGACCGTTTTTTATTCCGTAAATTTAATTGAACGTACCGTTTCCGTTTCAAGATGGTGGTCGTTTTAATGGTTCACAAAAGATTATTTTTTCAAGTGTGAAATCATCGTCTTCCTTTGGACTTTGTTATTCTTTTTTTTTCAATATTGCAGTTCTTCCTGTTATTTTTTTCCAATTTTGTAGTACCCACCTGCCTGAAGAAAGATTAAATTTTTTTTTTAGATAGTAAAATTTCTTTGGGTAAATCGTATATTTCCTTATTTGACATAACATGCCAAACATGGGAAACACGCCAAACGCATGCTCAACTTATGTACACGGTTGAGATTTTTTGTCACATGAGGACGGGTCACTTCTACGACTTTTGGGTTCAACAGCTCACTCATAGTTGTGACCCGACAGTTGATCCGCCGACAGTAGTTGGCTCCCAAAATAATATTAGCTAAACATGATAATTTTTTGTGCAATACTTACCAATTTCAAACGTAAAATCGACTTCAAAAATAACCTTAAAAAGAAGGTAAAAATACCCTTATTAAGTTAAGTTAAATTTATACATAACGCCGATTTTTTGTACTTATGCGTTGGTACCAACAGTATATAGAGAAGCAGATTTTTCCTTGATGCATTTGAATGAAAATATGTTTTTTTCTTTTTGTATTTGGCAGTACATCCTCTCTGTACATACCTTCGGGGTCATATAGTTATATTTTGTGTAATTAGGTATACCGTATTTTTCCTAAACCGACTGCACTGCACATAAGTATATCGTGGGGCCAATTGTCGGGGGATCCACTGACGTGGAACCACTCGTAGGATACCGCCACACTTGATGAACATCAAAACATTGTTTAAAATTACGATATCATATCAATCGAAAGCTCATTATTCATTATTTATCTAAAGTAGGAAGAGGTCTTTAGAACATTATTTTATAAAATCACTTATTATTTTATGAGTAGTAAAAAATATCGATTTCAACTTTCTCCAAAGTATCGATTAGGTTTTCCCATCCCTAGTTCCACGCAACTCAGGCACATTAGTGTAGGCCATTTAATCGACTAATTAGATAACAGTTTGTTAGAAGCATGTTAAGATTATTTTTACAGCACCTTTTTGAGCTGACGTGCTCTTGTGAGCAAATTTTAATGACAACTACTTGATAGTGTTAATTTATAACATTATGATAACAGAAAAATTTAAATATGGTGGAATGGGTGTCAAGATGAAATTACAAGTACCAACACACAGGCGTCAATTTCACCTTCCTTCTTTCTCAGAATTACACGCGTACGGACGGAATTACACATAGACGAAATTACACGTGGATACAATAACACGCACGTAAAAATTACACCTACTTGATTTAAATCGTCAAAAAATCTGCTTAAATACTGCAACGATGAAAATCCATATTGTTAAAAATTACACTTACTGGACTTATATAATGTAAAACACTTTTTTTAATTAGGTTAAAATATTATAGCGTTAAGTTTGCACAATTACAAATGGAAATAATAATACGTAATTAAATAATTTAATAAACTACCGGAATTAAACTGCCAAAAATCTACTTACATACTGTTAGAATAACACAATCATGATGAAATTACATGAACTTTAAAATTATATTTTCTCGACTTACAAATCTAAAAAACGTTGTTTAATTCCGTTAAAATATTTTAGCATTAAATTTGCAAAGTAAATTTTATTGGAAAAAACTATTTAGATTAATTTAGTTTTTTTCACATGTTTTATTCTATTAGATGTAATTTAAGTGATAATTTTGTCCACATGAAGTTCAATTCCATCCGTGTGTATTTCTCGCAGCGTATAAACCAATTTTTTGACGGGTTTAATTCCGGTAGGTGTAATTTTTCAGTACGTGTAATTTTCTCCGGTGTACGGACAACTCAACAATGTACAACTTCATCACTCCTTTGATTTTTTTTAATACCATCGCTTTTAATAAATTTTCAAAGGGATGATGAAATGCAACTCTGTTGAGTTTTCATGGAATCAACCTCTCCATGGGTGATTTCGTCCATCTACGTGTAATTCTGACACTGTACTTGTACGTGTAATTGACTCTGTGTAATTTCAACATTTAACTTGTGGAAGATATTGTGTTAAGAGAACTTGAATTTCGAAGCCGAAAAGTACCTTCGCATTTCGTCATTTTTTAATGTGAATACCGCATAAGAATCCCAACTGCTCTTGGTCCGGAGTCAGAGAGACTACAGCATCTAGCATCCTTAATAAGATGTGATACTTAATAGAGTGGAGAATGGAAAGAGATGGGTCAGAGGCAGATTGGGAAGTGCCAGGCCATACAGACCTTGCCACCAAACACGGCCAAAGACACCAGGTCGATATATATCAGGCCCCTAACATCTCAGCCCACATGAGACTCCTCAGGTTGAGATGGGCTGGACATGTACAGAGAATGCCGGATACACGCGTCCCCAAGAGAATTTTGACTGGACACCCAGGTGGAAAGAGAAAAGTGGGAAGACCCAGACTGAGGTGGGAAGACGAGGTGCGACAGGATGCAGCACAGCTTCTCCAAACAACAAACTGGAAGTCAGCCGCTGAGGACAGGAGGACTTGGAGGCGAATGTTCCAGGAGGCCAAGGCTCGATATGGGCTGTAGCGCCATCGGAGAGAGAGAGAGAGAGAGTATGGATAAGCTATGGAGAGGATGATGAAATACCCCCTAAATTTGCTTATCTTATCTTAAACATTTTATCTCTTTTAAAAACTCTTTGAAATGTTAATTTTGTAATTTTTAAAATGAATGAATTGAATTTTAATATAATCCATTATAGTTTATTTCATTTTATAAATTTTTTTTTTTGATCTCATTGTATTTTGTATTGTAAAATGGGGGCACAGCACGGGTAAGACACCCAGTGAGGCCTACATTATCAAATAACCTTTTAAAATATAAGTTATCCTACTAAATAAAAATAAAATCTACATATCGGCGGAATAAATTATTGTTCGTCGATATATCGCTTCTAATACACTTAGGTCATAAACCCACAACATCGATCTTGTTAAACACGTCTAAATAAATTGATTTTGAGTCAACTGCGAACCGGTTTCGCCGCAGATATTATTAAGCGTTTGTCCGTTAATCCCATTAATACGAGACCAAGTCTCTAATAGTGCTAGTAATGGAAGTAGCAAGTAACTCGGTAATAGTCGTGTTGATTATAGGTACATGTATTTACTAAACTTGTATCAGAGATAAGCCACGTAGGGTTTTCAATATGGGTTAAGATGAAGCCAAGCGAAATAATGTAAAATCAAACAAAATCATGTATTTTTGTTTTGAAAATTTGACCGCTTAAAAGAATTATAGATGCTTAATTTAAATACTGCGGGTAGAACATATTGTGGCCTTTGAAAATTTCATTATTTTTTTTTTCATAATCTTTTAATAAGCCTAGAAAAAATAAACTAATAAGTCTATAAAAAAACACTCTCAAGTGCAAACTCCCCTACTTATAAACCATTTTTTGAATATGGTTTTATTGTATAATGTGGCGAATTCAGTTTTTTATATTTATTCAGAATATATATTTATGCCTGAACTTCACAAAATAAAATAAAATTTGCATTTTTGAGTTGTTATTTTTGGCATCAATCAAGACGGCCGGTACTTGACGAATTTGGATTTCTAAAGTGAGCCTTATGTCATCGACATAAGAACTATCATTTGTCACACCCATTTTGTTACAGTTCCGCCCGCCTGCGATGGGGAATAGATATCTATATATAGAATATACATAATAGAGAATAGATATACACCCACTTACCCTCAGTCTCACTACATACCCCCTAAGCCTAGAACAAGACGGGAGATATAATATATGTAAAGTTATTAAAACAATTGTTGCATGCTCTGTTCTAAGCGATTGATGTATTTGGTTTAAAAACCACCGAATTTCGATCGCTTATATGGAGCCTTAATCATAAGATTAAGTCATTTATTGTGATTATCAAACTCACCAAAATTCACAGCTTTTTCTATAATTCCTCTTGTCTTTGGTTAGGCCCTAATTGAATCATAGACCTTGCACCGTAAAAGCGCTACGCCTCTGTTTAAAATCATAATTGGCTATTTATCTATAAAGAGTGATTACGCTCGTAAATTCGCCCTATTTAGCATCGTAACTAAGTGACTCGTTCTTATAGTCTAATCATCTGATGCTTAGTCTTAGATACGGTACTTTGCCCCTACCTTAACTTTGATTGAACTTTAGAATGACTAAATACCATTATATTTTTTAAGAAGTGTTAGTTTTCATTAAAAAAATATTTATACCATCATTAATACCCAACGTATGTATACGGTTGACATTTGACATAAGAGAACAGCGGCTCTAGCATGGTGAAATCGATAACTTTACAAAATCGGATCGATAGGCGTAACTTCCGATGACTTTTTATCGATATCCCTAGCACAGTTTCACTGTTGATAGCCGAACCGATATTGGCAGTGAATAAATAACAAATCGATATTCGCTGGCAACACTGGCGGATCTGTCCGCGAATTCGCAATCCGAAACATCAAACGCCAATCAATTACATTAAAATATTAATAATTTTGCAATTTTGAATTAAAATACTAACCTAAATATGCATTGACAGTCGACATTTAATTTTTGACGCTAAACGGGAATTAATTAGTTCACGAGGTCTTTATTCAGGTTTCAATCATTTTCATTTCTCAAAGATCGAACAGAATAAATCGATTGCGTCTTAAATGCTTTATTTATCTCCGTGGATTGCGTGTATGATTTCTTTCATTTCAAAAAACTTCGTTAGTTCAATAAGTTAATTAATTATGCTAGTAATTTTGCATAACGAAAGACATAATTCAAATAAATGCATATATTCACAGCTAACCAAAACTTATCTGATAGTGTGTAGTAATGCAAAAGTCTTGGATAACTAGATTTTTACATAAAAGACCTCAACAAGTAAAATTACTCAATCAAGTCAGCAATTCAAAATATAATGACTTTTCAATATCCCAAGGTACCGTTTTGGGACCATTGTTATTTATTATACATGCCAATGATATATTCCATGTTTCCAAATACGGAGACATTGTCTCCTACGCTGACGATACAGTCCTACTACTTACTAAAAGCAAACACTTGGTCTGAATTAAATAACATGCAAATACAGACATCGATGAACTAAAATTATGATTTGATAAAAACCTGTTATCTTTAAATTCTAAAAAAACTTATTATTAATCCTTTTTCATTAAAAAACAAGAAACCCCTAAAGAAATAAACAAAAATCCACTCTGTGACAAAAACAGAAAACCACAAATGCAATATATCATGTACAAACATAGAAAGCAAGACCGATATTAAGCATAACAATAGACCAGCGTTTAAAATGGTCCCCACATATAAATATTCTGAACGACAGAGTAAGGAAACTAACATACAAATTTAGTTGTTTAAGAGATATTTTAAAAGAAAAATTACTTAGAACCATATACTTCAATTTCTGTCAATCAATTATACAATAAGGCATTATAGGATGGGGCGGCGCATATAAAAATCAAACACAAACAATTTACATATCACAAAAACTAATAATAAAATCAATTCAAAAAACCCTATTCATATTCGTCAGAACTTTTATTCAAACAATTTAAGGTCAGAAAATTAAATGCATTGTACTTCTACCACGCAACATCACAAATTTATAAAGATAATATTAAAAATAAGTTGCGGCCTTTAAAAATAGCAAAAATCTCAGTTAATAATAAAACGTCAATAATTTCTATTCCAAAATGTAAAAAAACAATATGACAGCTAAATCAAAAATATCTCGGTGTTAATTTTTTTAATTCATTACCAGAAAAAATTATAAACATGAATACTAATATAAAAAAATTTAAAACTCACCAAAAATTATACTGAAAACTTGAACTGAAACACCTCAAATAGAACCAATATGATAGCACCCCCCCCCCTCCTTCCACACAAGCCCTGCTTATTTATGGGGGTACATCAAATACATCTATTATGTAATTAATTTTTGAATAAATTTTTTTTGAAATACCTGTATCTTTTTATGACTAATAAAAAATAAAGAAAGTATCGGGGCTAAAATTTATCAATCGTCGTTCGGAATTTCTTTTACCAATTGTTGACCGTGGTCGCAAATATTGATAACTGACAATAGATGACGGATTTGGTCAATATCGTATTGATATAGGGTTATATCGATCGCCCATGCTAGTTACCCAGGTCAACATACATTTCAAATCATATAATCATGCAGTACAATAAATCAATAAATTATTTGGGAAAGGTGCTTTTCAGAATTTTAATTTAAGTTTAAATTAAATCATCAACAAAAAAAAATTGATCGGCGCCCCTGTTTTGTGACGAAAATACGACTATTTAATTACGGTCTTACCAACTAACATATTTAAAAAAATTACATTCTTATTTTATTTAGACATTATTGAAAAATTATAAATAATTATGATCAAAAAATGATTACAAAAAGTACACGATTTTAATAGTTTTATCATCACGAGTTTGAGCATTTTTGAATGTAGGTATTTATCGAAGCGAATTTTGAATGAAATCGAATATATATTGAGTTATTAATCACTAGCTTTTCCCCGCGGCTTTGCTCGCATGGTATTACGGGAAATTACTGTAGCGCTTGCACTTATCAATTATCTCCCCCCCCCCCACCCCACCCCCATCCCCTCCCGCATTCCATATATTCATTCCCTTACATTCAGTTTACAAACATCTCGCCTATCACCTAAATTTCATAATGCCATAGCTCAAAGAAAAAAAGAATTACTTATCCAATTTTGTTCATTTGTTCGGAATTTATGCGCTTACAAACATTTCGGATGTTTATTTTTATTTAAATATTTGGAAGTTCGTTAATATAATAAAAAAATACTCTATTTATCATTCAGTCTTTATAATCGTTACGAATTATATTTTTAATATAGGAACTCAAATCTGACATTTATTCCAAGCTTGTCCAAAAAAAAAACGAATTCTAATGTTTGAATTTTCTGCAGTAGTAGCTGACCAATAGACTGAGTACCTACCAGCATAGAGCCCAAAAATATATCAACATTGTTTCCATGGAAAAGATTTTTTTCTGACGTTAGCAAAAACTCGCTTTTGTTAGCGACAGAAAACGTATAACAAATATAATATATTAATTTTTATAATTTCATAACGCCAGAGCTTACCATCATATACAACCTGTAGTCAGCGCATATAATTAAGCTTTATATTGGTGAAAGAATTATTAAAGTCTTTATATTGTGTTATGCGTGAAAAGGTCATAAACAAAATCGAGCAGTTTCGCATTTATAATATTAGTATGGATTACGAGTATGTTAAAATTCTGGTATGGAGAATAATTAATCTTTCTCGTCGGAACCGCCCTGTACGTTCGACGAAATTTAAATTCTCGGCTGCTAGTTAATGGCTCTTAAAATAAAATTAGTTTACATAATTAAAACATAACATAACTAAATTAAGTAATTTTTAACTACCACATCAACAAATTAATATACGTTTGAGTTTTCTACAAAATCGCAACAGAATGTTCTTTAATGCATTTGGATTTGGTTTTCATTTGCAATTTTGAAATAATTATTTAAATTTAAAAATGAAACAATGTTCTTAATTATTTTTAATTAGCGTCGAATCTTCCTTCTTCTTGCCTAATATAATTATATAGCACGTTAAACAAATAAACTTAATTGGCATCTCATTTAATGATCTCCATTGGTATTAACTGAACGATCAACATCGTATAATGTAATATAATATGAAAAAGTACAATAGATACTCGAATAAGATAAACTTTAAGCTGAAGGCACTACGTAAAATATCGCCTTATTACCAAAATAATAATTAAGAAGCAAAGAACAACGGAACAATTTGTTCATAATAATGGGGAGACGTTTCGTTAAATAGGGTGACTATGTTCAAAGTACACCTTGGGATTTTGTTTGTTTAAGAGAAATACCCATGCCAAAAATATCTATATCGATCGTCCAATTGATTAGTAAGACACCTCTAACTTGTGGGCGTTTGAGACTGTCAAGAGGGCAGTAGAAGACCCAAAGAAAATTACGGGGTCGTCACTTCATTTGGATAGTGTTCTAACTTCACTTCACTTCGTTTTGAGATATGAGGTGTCAAAGTTTGCAAAGACGATTTTTTGTAATCTATTTACCAATTTCCGATTTTGAGGTTGAAAATTGTTTAAAGTATCTTAATGGAACATATTTAAAAGGAAAGTATTTTAATAGGACGTAAATTCACCCTTTTAGAACATACCTAAACACGCAAATAGAACCCTGTGCAACCAGCTGAGGCATAATAATTCATTGCACAAGGCTCTAATTACATTGCCTTAATGCAATTCCAAGCTGGGGCTACGTCCCATTTAAATATTTTCCATTAAAATATGATAAAGTAAAATACTTTAACTAAAATTGTTAAATAGATTACGGAAATTCGTCTTAAGAAAGTTATAAACCTTAGAAAATGATAAGGCATAATTAGAACCCTATCCAAATGAAGTGGCGAACGATAATGCGCCTCGTATTTAAGATCAACTGTCAGATACAAACAAAATAGAGAGTGTAAGTGTAGTTAGAACCTTGTCAAATGATAATTCATTATTGTATCATAATAATTTATTGAAAATGCTTGATGTTAGAACTTTGTCATACATATATCTACGAAAATATAACACGGATGGTTCTGAAAATTATTTTGGGCATAGAAATGAACAAAATAAATGCTTTGGCATTCAAAGGTCATTTTTGAAAAAAATGTCAGTTAGAACCCTATCCAAATGAGGTGACGGGATGTTATTATGGCACGGTGATGGCATGGGCAGGTAAAAAAAATATGTTCTAAAAAAGACAAAAAAAACACGCCTATCACGTACTAATAGAGCAAAGTAAACTTTAATATTGGCTTATTTTTATTATTATTAATTTTAGTATTATTTTCGTATTCTTGTAATAATTTTTATCATGTGTGCAAAAATTCACGCATTTCGGTAGATCGGGAAGTGCAAAAAGAAATTACAATTAAACACAAAAGAATTTCGTTTTTAATTTGCTAAACAAAAAGGTATGTCAAATAATTTAATGTATTTTGACAGGTGCATATAATATTGATAATAATTATTGATTCCTTACATATCTTGTAAGTATCTGCCACAAATATTTCTTAAACTATTGTAAGAGGTTAAATTATGAAAGCATAATCAATTAAATAAAATGACTTGTGCACGCCGGTAATTGAACCCGCGACCTCTGGATTGCTGGTCGAGAGCCTCACCTTTCGACTACGGAGGCCGTCGTCTTGTTTTAAATAAGCAAAATTATTTAACTAAAACATATCCATGCTTTAAACGAATGATGGTCACCCCACGTTGTGTCGCGCATCTACTTATTAGTATTTATTTAACATGTATAATTAATAGAGTTCCTGTTCGTTATAGTTATAACAGATCGTTCTTCTAACGTCTTCATTATCTAGTATTGGATCTACCCATTTTTTATCCCATTACAGTCAACGCGGATGATTTTATTAGAGAGGGGCTCGGCTAAGAAAATAAGTACAGAAACATTTCCAGGGTGTTGTACTTTTAGGATCTGACTTTATTTTAGTTAAACTAAATTAACAGAAGGAAAAAAAAACGGTTTTTTGTTCAATCGAATTTTATAATCACATGTTATTTAATTTTAGCGTACCACTCAAATAGACATCTTAAAAATTTATTTCAAGAGCAAACCGAACTCTTATTCCCGTTCATGATATATATTTTAGTTGTGATGTATGAAAAAATACATATTAGGATTTTAATTACCGAAAACTATTATCATCTAAAAAAAATATCCTGCAGTGCATTTTAAACCAAAATCCAACAAGGAGTCCAGATTTTCGACAATTTCCGTTGAACTGCAGATTTCTTGACGATGCGCCCAGGGGAAAAAAACAAATGTAGGTAGCTTTTCTGTTCATGGAGTTTTATCACACTGTTAGTAGTCGAGTGATCAATCGCGTTGGGTTCCTATCTAGGCTACACGAGTTCTATCGTCCTACATCATCAAGTACCTCAACTTTTTCCTACTATAATGATGGAAGTAAGAAACATTCGAAGACTCTAAGGTCTCTTATTAATTAAATAAAATTAGATTATATGATACGATCGCTTCGTTCCACGATGATTGGTGATATGAGAATATTTTTTCTGGTGAGAGGCCAATTATATTCTACAATTATATTTTTATACGGAAACATCTTAAACATCACAGATTCTCAAAAACGACGTTTAAAATTTTTTTGAACCAAAATTTTACCAGCAAGCACCTTTCACAATTTTTAGAAATTTCATATTTAAAGAAACATGCATCAACTTATAAATTTAATCAATTTGTACTGAGATTCTCTTATATTGTATAAAAAATAATAAACTCACACTGCTTTCAACTAATTTCCATACATTTTTGTTTTCGTACATTATATGCTTTCTCTGCCTAACTAAACAAATTTGACTTGTTTCTCTATTGAAAAAGGAGCAGAGCACAACAATTGATTATAAAATTGCACTTACTCCAAAAAAAATTCAGAAATCAAATCAAAAAAAAAAAAATTAAAATTGTGTTGAAGAAATTTATTCGTACAAAAAGTAAGCAGGGAAAAAATTACAAAAATAATAATTTGTATCAATATTTTTTTTATTTAAAGATGTAATACCATTGAAAGCTATGCTTGTGTGAGTGGGAGGAAGGTGTTATTTATTTATTTATTAAGAATATTTTTTATTACTTTTGCTGCTTTTATTTCTTAGATTTAATTTTTTTCTTTTTTTGGTTATCTGTGTATTTTTTTTTAATTATGTCTTAATTTTAACTATTTTTAACAGGTCATATGTTTTCTGGCAATTTATCAAATAAATTTGTTCCTATGAAAAACTAAGTGAGCACCTTTTCACTCATCTTCGCCAGCAACGATATGGAGTGAGTAAATAATTTATTCAGTGATTGGTAATTATTTGAGTTCGCTGACATGTAAGAATTTGTATCTGTCGATCTCAGCAGATGAAAATAAACCACAACAATGGCCGAAGGTCCCCACTCCTGCAGCCTTCGCGTCTTCATCTCGTTACGGCTGAGCAAATGACGTAGACATCTCAATATTGTGATCCTGGCCGGGATGCTGGGCTAATTAATCTCGACAGTCGCTCAGTCCTCGGTGGCCGGTAGATGTGTGTAATGAGGAGGTGAACCTTCTTACAGGCTGTACGCTTATTGCGTACCGATAAGTCAATCGGGGTTTGCTGTTTGGTTTTTACGTGAAACCTTTTGAAGTGAAAACTTTTCAGTACCGTTGTGAATTGAAACTTGATGAAACGGAAAATAGCGATACTAAAAAGAGACAAATACACACATCTATAGGATTTAGCCTGCGCGAGAATGAGATAGAATAATCGGTCCTTCCCTTTCTTGTTTACTTTAGTTTTCTGAAGGTTTCACTTCTACCGCGAGTGAATTGCACTTTCAACTTCTTTAGCACGTTGTGATTTGAAATTCGATGAAACGGAAAATAGCGACAATAAAAAGATACAAATACATACAATGATTTGGCCTGCGAGATGACATAGAATAATCTGTTTCCTCTTTGTGCGGTGCTTCATAGCCTCCCCACTCTAGTCTACTTTAGTTTTTTAAAGGTTTCGCTGCTACCGCGTGTGAACTGCACACTTTAATTTTTATTTATTTACATACACTCCACTCAGGAGGCACCAAGGTAAATTTTTGTTTTTATTTTTTTTATTGTTTAATTTATAAAATTTTTACAGCATTGAACATAATATTAGGCAAAACAAAATAGTGAATTACATATTTTAATGAATTTCTGCACCAATTAAGAGTGCTAGCTTTTGAGCTTGGCGTAGGAGTTATTTCATAATTATTTCATTATTGTAACATAATTTTACATAGAGTGTACAATAAATATAAACTTAATTACTAGGATGTTGTTACGTTATTTTTTATTTATTTTTTTTTTTTTTACAGTTGATACCGCACAAGAGTCCCAACTGCTCCCGTCTGGAGCCAGTGAGACTATGGCATCCCCAATTGGGGTATGTTGTGAGGCTGAAGGTAGTGGAGAGGGGAAGGAGATAGGGAAGAGGAAGGTGGGGAAGTACCTGGCTATTCAGATCTGGTCACTAAACACGGCTAAAGCCATTTTTGTTATTGTTTTTGGGGTGTTATGCCGTGTTTCGCTACCTCCTTCTTTAGCCAACGTTTCGGACAGCGTTACAGTGTCCATCATCAGGGCAGATGAGTGACTCATCACTCATCTGCCCTGATGATGGACACTGTAACGCTGTCCGAAACGTTGGCTAAAGAAGGAGGTAGCGAAACACGGCATAACACCCCAAAAACAATAACAAAAATACTTTTTGGCCGTGAAAACCTAAAAACACGGCTAAAGCCATTTCAAGCAACGTTTCAATTCTTAATGGTGGTCTTACACCAGGGCGATACTGATAGTATCTTCCACTCTGGAACGTGCCGCAAATATACTTTATATTATTTTAAATGAATAAATTGTGAAATAACACAAATAAATCAAATAAAATTTATTTGCGCACGCCGGGTTCGAACCCGCGACCTTCGGATTGTGAGTCGAGAGTCTTGCCTCGGGACCACGGAGGCCGTCAAAATTTAATATGGCATAACATATATTATAACATTCTGATTGGTGATGTTATGGTTGTTAATTTTTTTTTAAGATTAATTTGACCTTGTTCTTGAATGATACGAAATCTGTTTTTTTTTTTACTTCTTCGGGAAGACTATTAAAATATTTTGTACCTATGTAAATATAATTATTGTACATTTTTGTGTTGGAAATAAATAAATTTGGATGTTAAATTTGTGCCTTGATAAGTTAAGTTTAAATTTTTTGATTACACTTTCTTTGTATATTTGTAATATTGAATCTTTTTTATCGAGTTCTTGAATTTTTGGTACTTCGAAAATTTTGAACAATGATGCTGAAGGGAATGTTGGTTGTTTTTTTCAAAATAACTTTAATGATTAGTTTTTGTACCACTTTTGAAAATACCGGGTCCAATTCAAGTTCGAACATTGTAAAACGCGTCACGTCCGGATAGCACGAAAATAACCTTTCAAATTGAAAAAAAAACAAATTGCAAATGAGCACCAAGGAATTATTAATGTTTATTAATATTCAAATTTACGTTGAGTGCCAAATGTGGCTCATGTGTAAATTGTAATTGTGTAATTTACAGGAAACCATTCAAAAGCAAAACTAAATTCTTAATCATGGTGGTTGGAATAAAATAATAATGTCTAGGTGACAGATTATATAATTCATAAATAAGACTTTGTAGTCGTCAAACAGAAATGGTTCTGAGGAACAAACAAAATAACATAGCTAGTAACAGCTAAATTTAAACAAAACCTTAAGATGAAGCCATGCGAAATATTGCAAACTCATACAAAATCATGTATTTTTGTTTTGAAAATTTAATGGCTTAGAAGTATTATAGATGCTTCAATTAAATACTGCGTATAGAACATATCTTGGCCCTTAAAAGTATTGGTCATTTTTTTTGCAAGTCTTTTAATAAGCCTAGAAAAAAAAAGTATTAGATCTATAAAAAAACACTTTCAAGTGCAAACTCTCCTACTTTTAAACCCCTTTTTGGATGTAATTTTTTTTGTATAATGTGGAAAATTCAGTTTCTTTTATGAAAATCGCAAAAGAAAATTGATATTTATGCATGAACTTCACAAAAAAAAAAAAAACATTAACTTTGGCGATGTTCTTTTACAGGAAATTAAAAGAGGCGTTACTCAACTGCAAATTTCACCCTTCTGCGATCCACAGAAGGAACGAAAGCGCGTTGTGTTGTCCCAGTCAGTAGCCGCCCGAAATTTGGGCCGTACGGACGTGCCTTGCTGCTCCGCGTCGCTTTGTTCTAAAAAAATGTGCAAGCGAAATAACAAAACACCGTTGTTGGCTATTGATTGGTCAACGCTAAAGTCGCTCGCTCCGCCCAATTTCGAATGGGTCCAGTACTAGGGGATCCTCTTAAAATAGATTAACATAGTACAGTACCTGGTGGACCTTGCAAATTTCTAAACTCTTTGAAAGAGCCGCGCAACACGCCGGAAAACCAGTGAACAAGAACGGGGATATCTCCAGGTTGGGACTCGTAACATCCTCCGATACAGAAACGGGAATAACGGACTTGAGACATCCTCCGTGGCATCTCTGCAGCATTATCAGCCGTGAAGCGGAATCGACGCCGTACCCCACGTACAAGGCCGTCCATGAAAAACCTCCGTAGAAGATCCCGAGCTCATGGTTGAAATTCGTCAAGGGAAGCCGCAAATAAATGGTTTGTGATTGAACCAATGCCCTAAAACGCAACCGCGCGTTCACCATTTACAAAACCAGATCAACACAAGCAGCGGATGGCTTCGATTAGGGTAGAAGGAGCCATCGAACACGCAGCCTGAGCATTATTCACGTAAAAACTCTTTAAAAATATATTTATAGGATCACACATTTTAGGATCTCACAGTATTAGAACTGACCCACGGCACAATCATCCTTATCACTAAAGGATTCCTTGATTTAACACTTCATAACTTAAATTATGTGACATAATCAGATCACAGTCGTCACCACAAATCGGTGGTGGTCCAAGAAGTGCCTTTTCCGGAAACGAACTAATAATGTTGCAAATCGATAAAACAAAATAAAGGCGGTTGATTAATTACATAACTAGCCAAGAGGCAACAAATTATCAATCGGCCAATAAATCAGAAGAGATTCCTAAGTCAGGACAATAATTATTCGAGGCAATAATTATTATCGTGACATGGTACCACTGTAATAACTCTGTATTGTAAATACCCACTTATCTATATGATCGTTTTAGCTTCAAAACCTTTTCCTGTCACTTTACTTGGTGCATTTGTGGTCCAGAGAGGTCAATAAATGATATTGTGTTATATCTAATCGCATTTTAATTACTTACTACAATACAACGGGCACCATAGGTTAATTGGATTCCCTTCACATTTCCTGCATAATCCAATGGTGCTTTCCACTCCCAAGTGCTGCATGATTGTGTCTACTAAGGAGGCAGTGTTCCGTTAATAGTCCTAACATTTCCCTCTGTGACTTCCTGTTCATATATATTTATTTATATTATTATACGCCTATAAAAGCTTTTACAAATATGAGATTTTGTGGAACAGCAATCATAAAGTAAAATATGCTATTCAATTTATACGGAACCAACACAGAACGATAGTTATATGCTTACTTTTATTATTATTGTTGAGGTATGTTATTATAGCCTACTTATAACTAAATTCCGTGCAGTTGAACAAATTTACTATTTCCGAGGAAGTATTGCCAATTGCATGCAATCTAGATACAAGCGAGTATCTAAATGATGCAGTCCCGATATTGATGTTGTAAAAAGAATTTTTGATCGAGTAGTTCTTGTTGGTGTATGGAAGGTATTTAGGCTTAATAATCAGGACTGTCTAATTTTTTATTAACAATTTTAAAAATAAGGTTAAACTAGAAGTAAGTCCTTTATCTGAGAGTTTTAATAATTTGAAGTTTTTCATCAAGCAGTTCTAATTTATTGTTTCTACAAGTTGACCGAGTTTATCTACATATATAAAAATATGTTTGTTTCTGTCCATATATGTATGTATGTATGCTATGCGTTGCTAAACCATTCATCCGATTGCGATGAAATTCGGATGTTGATGTGCACATGTCAAATCTGAACTTCGTAGACTATTTTAGAACGGTGTTAAAAATAACATTTTTAAATATTTTTTCACACAGAATTTCTAATCAGCTGTTTACGGTTAAAATTAAGTCCTTTTTCTCTAGAAATTTACCGTTCATTATCAAGTATACCACAAGCAACGTACAGAAATCGAAAATATTCTATGTTGACTCGAATAAGTACCTCTCACCGAATTTCAACAAAAACGTAACAGTAACAAAAGAGCAGGATTCGCGCGGTTATAAACTTTACGATTATTTAATATATTTTTTATAAATCTCACAAATATGAGATAAACGGTTAAATACAGGTTGATTCATTGGCTGTATAGCACTTTAATAAGTTTTTATGTCTCCATGTTAAAATTCAAAGAAATGATTTTTTTAATGTTGGCGATTTGGAAATCTCAAGCAATCGGGGGAACATCAAGACGGTCTTCGGAACCACAACAAAAATCCAAGGCCTACTGAGGTCGGCAAAGACTAAGTTTCCTCTGGAAACAGATGGAGTATATAAACTCAGCTGTTCCGGATGTGACAAGGTCTATGTAGGCCAGACAGAGCGGACGATCTCCAAAAGGATTTCGGAACACTTTCGTGCTTGTAAACTTGGCCACCTTGACAAATCGGCAATCGCCGAGCACTTAATCGGAACCGGCCATTACTTTGGATTTGTTCCTGAAGTACTGGGAAGACCCAAAACTTACAGAGCACGCCTAATTACGGAGGCAATTGAAATCCATAAAAACCCCATCAATATTAACAGGGACGACGGAGCTAAGCTCAATAGTTCTTGGTATCCAGTAATTGACGGCTACACCAAAGCTAAACTCAAAAAACCATGCTGAACCAGCTCGTAGAGAAATGGAGCTGGCAGCACGGTATCGCTTCAACACACATAACTAAACACTCTGACCAATATCATTTGCTCATCTGCCCTGATGATGGACACTGTAACGCTGTCCGAAACGTTGGCTAAAGAAGGAGGTAGCGAAACACGCCATAACACCCCAAAAACAATAACAAAAATACTTTTTGGCCGTGAAAACCTAAACACATACCCAATCGGGGCAAATTTATTTATTTCGCGTGGTCGCTCCAGTGGATTTTTTTTTTATTTAAAAAGGACTCCCATAAAAAAAAACTATGCTTTTGTGTGTGGATAGAAAGAGTTATTTGTTTAGTTATTAAAAAATAAATTTCTTAATGTTGTTGTTTGTATATTGTAGATTTATCTTTTTAGTTGAAGTTATCAGTATATATTTTAAAACGGTTTTGAATTCTTTGAAGCTATCACTAAGGGATGTTACATATTCTGGCAATTTATTCCTAGTTATTTGTAGTTCTGTTCCCAAAGCTTTGTTACATATGGGAATAGGTAACAAATATTTTCGCCTAAGATTTGCTGTTTCTGAATGGTTTACGAACAGAGTATTCAATTTTCTGACCTTAAATTCTTTAAATATAAGTGCACTTGGACATACAAATGATATCCTTAATATTATTTTGATGAAAAGTTTGTTCACGTTAATGTTTGATTGTTTTATGGGGGAATCGAACTCCCAAAATCTCGATCTAAAATCAAATTCGTTTACCATAGCGTTGTAGAGGCGGACGTATAAATACATTATAGGTATTTATACGTCCGTAGCAACATAACGTATTAAATCATACGAAATATGAATGCAGTTTGGTTTGGTTGGTTGCATATATGATTACACGGAGTGCATTTTTTGCGCTTTTGTATGCAGCGCCCATAATGTTTCAGTGGGAGTGCCAAAATCGACAGGTTACTAACAATGTTTGGAATATATTTTAAACACATATATTACACCTTCCCGGCCACAAGTAGGGTTGTCAAAACAGCCTGACGCCTTTCGAAATAAACTAAATTAATTTAAAAAATTGCTTTATGAAGTGAATACTTTGATTGAAGAAGGGGTTACTTCTGAAATGTTTTATCGATTTGGGAGGCGGGAATGGTTTCGCCGCCCCAGGAACCTTTATTGGATAACCAACCCCTCTGCCATAGGTCACCCCAAGTGGTTCGCTACGTTTGGTGATTTAGCAGGGGTGCCCGGGTTCATTGGGTAAGGTTTATCTAGGTCTTGGAGGCGGATGACCAGGACACACTGAACCACAGATTCCTATCCACCTCTTAAACCCTTTTCCTTCCCAGAACTCTCCTCTTCTTTTCCTTTAAAAATCCCTCCACACAGCATTCCCAAAGATGACATAGGCCCTGAGGGAAATTATTTTCCTTAGGGCCTCCTGTGTAGAGCTCATGTAAAAAAAAAAAAATCGCGGTTTCGGGCCGCGTAGACTTGCTTTGCTCTTCGCGTCGCTTTGTTCTATAAAAATGTACCAGCAAAATAACAAAACACCGTTGTTGGCTGTTGATTGATCAACGCTAAAGTCGCTTGCTCCGCCCAATTCCGAATGGGTCCAGGACTAGGGGATCGTCTTAACCCGTGAAAAAAAATAAAGGTAGGTAATATATATTCAAAAATATGTTTTTTTGGTTTGACTGATTTTTGATTTGATTACCCAGTGATCAGATCAACCTCTCTACCAACCGCGAATCTAAATCATAAATTTGTAAGGCCAAAAAAATCGAATACGTCCGAGTGTGTGTGAGAGACCAAGGTTCAATAGAATGTATTGCCATAAAAAATTAATAAATATTATGTAGGTGAATTTAAAAGTTAAACATTCTTTCAAAAAAGTGTTGAAAAAAATGACAAACCACAAAAAAACTATATGTATATATATATATATATATATGTATATATTACTTGTTTTTGTATTTAATTCGAAATACTGAAAATGGTCGTGTGAAGTCTGGTGCAAACCCAATTATTTTTAATATTTAGCTACAGAATTGTAATATTAATAATATTAATTCTACCTATTACTCAGTCGACAACGACAGTCCCTTAGTCATTTGATTTAAACGTGTTGGATAAGCATTTTTCTTTTGATTTTAACGACGCTGCCAGCCCTGTTTATAATTATTTCCCGGGTGTTTTTCTCCCGCCCTGTCAGTGGATATAATTTACAGTGTTCCTTCAGGGAATCGAACCTGCATCTGCAGCCAACACTGTCCGGGTCGGGGTACACAGTACACAGTACTACACACTTACACAGTGCACACTGCGCTCTGAACTCAAATGTGGATGATTCCTCTCACCAACTAAATAATGTGGGGTGGATTAAATGTTGAATACATAAATATTAATCATTTTATTTATAAATTACAATTTTTGAAGTAAAACGTCTTTAGCCCCTGTTGTGATTTGAAATTTGGATGAAACGAAAGTGCGTCACTAAAATTTATTATTTGACGGGTCGTGGTATAATTCTAATATAATGAGTTAAATTTACGGCTCGGTGCGAGCCTCCAATAGCGCAGCGGGTAAGGCGACTGACAAATCTCAGCGGCCAGAGAGACAGACATCCAGCGAACGGACAGTCAAATCCTACGAAATAAACATTTTCATTTTTATGAAATCAATATCCAATCTTCGAACCACTTTAAAATAAACAGGTAAAAGAAAAGAAAACGACATCTAGCAACGTTCTGGTTTCACTTCTACCGCGTGTGAATTGCACACACTTTTTTTTAGACAATCTTATTTCGATTGCAATGTACCTACGTAACATTCCAATTTAAAAAATAATTAATCATATCTATTTTCAGTTCATATTTTTACCGGTATTTCAATGGAAGATGCTCTGAGGAACTAGCGTCTTTGATCCCTTCGGCACCGGTGCATAGTCGGGAGACACGCCAAACGCGCGCCCAACATATGTACACGGTTGACATTTGTCACATGAGAACGGGTCTTTTTT
This sequence comes from Glyphotaelius pellucidus, assembly GCA_936435175.1. NCBI lineage: Eukaryota > Metazoa > Arthropoda > Insecta > Trichoptera > Limnephilidae > Glyphotaelius > Glyphotaelius pellucidus. Next base: position 22,771,739 of record OW386558.1, on the reverse strand, counting down.
TCGACTCGTTCTTGAGTTCAACAGCTCGGATATGGAACGATTTGCCGGCATCTGTGTTTCATCCCTCCTAAAACATGGGTCTCTTCAAGACCAATGTTCATTCCTTCCTCTCCTCAAAAAGACCCTCCACACAGCATCCCAGATGTGTGAAGTTAATGTAAGAAAAAGTCGATAAAACCGAGTTCTATACTGATTCCCAGAACAAGATCTTCGAAAAAAAGAGGTGAAGGTACTATCAATAATATACCTATGGATTTTAATTTAAAAAAAAAAACGCAATTTATTGGTGTACAACTTGAACTCACCTCTCATAAGTAATGATACATAATACGTACTCAGGGTCCGGTGATTCATGTGTTATAAAATATATTATTAACCTCGTTTCCCAGAATACCTGCTGCAGCGTCTCGGCACATTCCTGAAGGGTGAGGAATTACGTTGAGGAGCCAGTAAAAGGAAGATCCTCGACTCATAATGACTAATTAAGGATTGGTTGCATGTCAGGATTGAAATTTCATGTGTGTCTTCTAATCATATTTAAAACTTTTTTGTGATTTTTTTATGTGATTCGGGAGAAGAGTTCCTACTGCCTGGGGCCAAGTACGGAAGTCATCATTTGGGGAATGTTGTAAGATTGAAGGAAGTAATAACAATATTTTCAAGGAAGTAATAGCGCCATTGTTGTGAAAATCAAATCAAGGGCGCTGCACAAAAATTACTTTCTAGAAAATATCTTAATTAATTATTTAATAATAAAAAATCACTGGATATTATAATTCCCAATTTATGGAGGTATGTGTACAGCCGCCCCGGGAACAATTTATTGGTTAACACCTTTGCCATAGGTCACCCCAAGTGATAAGCTACATTTGATGACTTAGCAGGGGTGCCCGGGTTCATGGGGTTAGGCTTGTATGGATCTTGGTGTGCTTGGAGAGCTTGGTTAATGGAGGCCTTTTGATCTCTCAGGATGAATATCTCTGTCCCTAAGAGTCATACCTACCCCTCTTACCTTTTTCCTTGCCAGAACTTCATCTCCTTCCTTTCATAAAAATACCCTCAACACAGCATCCCCAAAGATGAAATAGGCCTAAAGGGAATGATTTTCTTAATAGCCTCTTGCAAAAAAATCCAATTTTCAAAAAGCTAATTAAAATAATTTACTATTGACTTTAGCACATTCGATAATTCCATACATTTTCGTAATATGTAATTAAAAAAAAAGTGTGTATATATAAATGTATGATTGGTCAGTTGGCTGAGTTGGCATCGTGTTTGTGTCCCAACCACGCGTCCTGTGTTCAATTCCTCGGCTGGCTAAATCCTCCATCATGACAAAAGCAACATTTTTCGCTTTGTGTTACGGTAGTATGAGAATTTTAAAGGTTGTCAGAATATGTGTATCTCGGAAATATTTGTCTTTCTTTAAAAAAAAAAAAGTTTATGTACATATACAGATGTAAGTCACATAAATTTTCAAAAATCGCTGTGATTAGTTTAACCCTACAGTTTATTTAATTATTTTTTTATCCCAATTAAAACAATATTAATTTAACAGCATGCCACTGGCCTAAGGCAGTTAGGTAGGTACCTAATAACGTAATAACTAAGAAGTAATAAGCAATAATAATTTGAGGCAATTACCCCCTAAAGTCCTATTCTCACGAGCGCTGTTCTCGCGTGCACCGCACAAATGTTTGTTATAATCAACTAAATACTTTAATATTGGCAACAGGAATCAAGTCGTGAACTAAATATAGTCATTTTAATCCTCGTTTTATTATAATAATGAAAAGGATGAAGCGATGAGAGCATTGTTCACTAAATTCGTTGTTGATAAAGTGTTGTGAACGTAGTATGTCTTAATCCTTGATTACATTGAGCGAGTTTGTTAGTAAGAAAGAAAAATGTATGCATACTTACATTTGCAGATGTTTGGCATCAGGCAAAATGCACGAACACATCATGGATGTGTTCGTCTGTTGGTTCAACATCTAGGTAGAGTAAAATAATAAAGAAAAATAAAAATATTTACAGGTGTAAGTATGATTAAAACCAAAGAAAATATATAAAAAGACAGATATTGGGGGCAGTTTGTCTCACTATCGCGGGGCAGTCCCGGCGAGAATGAGCGGGCGAGCGGCCTGGCTGCAACGTGCCCAAATACCCGCGTACCTTAGCCGGTCACTCTAAGGTCAGCAGATCTAGACGTTACTAATCGTTTAATCGAACTTTCTGGGTCAAATCGAGCCGTTTACTATGATCGATCTTTTCGCGTAACTGACCCGTTCATTTGGAACGAACTTCCCTCAGCTCTTACTAATATCCAGAACTTGGCTGAATTTAAACGGGCTTTAAAAACAAACTCATTTAAAAAAATCATACCTTTCATGAATCTTAACTCCGTTTCTATATACTCTAATAAACCATGTTTCTTAAGTTTCCGGTAATTGTTTGGTTTCGGTTACCTCCTTACTGTACTTTTATGTTGTGCACTGCGAATTTTTCTTATTTCTAAACGTAAACTGCCTCTTGTTCTATATTACATTTTAGTTTAAATGATTTTTGTTTAATGGCATCGTTATTGTTTATCATTATCTATAGTCCTGTGCCAAAACAGCACTGTTTTAATTTTGTTCTGTTGGCATTGTTTGAAATGTATATTTCATATTATATTATATCAATTTTTGTAAGGACTCGTAAGGAACACTATAGGATTATTTTTAAGTTTGTTATAGTTAAGCGCACTTGAAGTGAAATATCATAAAACTGCGCTATATAAATACTAATTCATTATATTCTTCAATTGATCTGCGCTTCGTGTACCAGAGAAAGAAGTTACTCCAGACACTTTTTGGTGTATTTGACGCTCATGGGTAACGAATTAGTGTAAAATTAAGATTTAAATCTGCACTGTGTTTGCTCCGGCAAAGAAACAATTAAAAGCTCGTTTTGGTCTACTGTTTCCCATTTTAGTGGTTCGGGCAACAGCCTCCGTTTCTGAAGACTGCGTTTGAACATGGTCCATTTGAGTCGGCCCATAAATAATTCGCAAGCGTGAAATAAGTACCTACCAGTCTTGACTCCTGAAGAGTCACGTATGGGCACTTGGTTTCTTGAAACAGTTTGTTGCTGTTATGACTGTAGGATGTATCTAATATTAGATGTAATTTAATAAAATTCCACCTTGAAAATGTTTCAAATGATATCATCTAAATTTTTATAATGACAAAAAAAGTACAATTGCAAGAGCTACATGAACCCCAGTTATTGTGCTAACATGAGAAGACTTGGAAAATGCAAATATATATTATATCTTCCTAAAAATTAGTTTATTCTTCATTTTCTTCTTCTGCTGGGGATCATCGCAAGTAATCTTCCGAACAGGGCCTCCATTGATATTCTTGGTAGAACTCTAAGTGACCAGCTCAGATATGAGGGCTCCATCGAAGCCAGAGTAAAGTTAGCCTCTCAAAAACTAGGCATAGTGTTCAGGACCTTCAAAAACTTTAATGGTTCACAACTGCTAACCCTGTACAAATCACAAGTGCGCTCCGTGGTTGAATTTGGCAGCAATCTCTGGTCTGGAGCTCCAAAATACCTGAAAAATACCCTCCACTCTGCGGTCCGTTTGATAGATGCTCCCATCTTATCAGACGGATTGCAATATTTAGAGCACAGGCATTCTTGTTATATCGGTATATCAATGGAAGATGCTCCGAGGAACTATTATCATTGATCCCTTTGGCACCGGTGCATAGTCGGGAAACACAGTCGCTTTTTCGACTCGTTCTTGTGTTCAACAGCTCGGCTGTGGAACGATTTGCCGGCATCTGTATTTCCTCCTTTCTACAACATGGGTCTCTGCAAGACCAGTGTTCATTCCTTCCTCTCCTCCAAAAGACCCTCCACACAGCATCTCAGATGACACAAGCCCTGAGGGAAATTATTTTCTTCAGGTGTGTGTAAAAAATGAAATAAAATCTCCATACAACAGACAGCAGCCAGCAGCAGTCGGGAATAATGTTGCGTTATTGCGCTAGCAATAGATAATTTGGAAGGCGGGTACGGGTACCGCCGATCCGGAAATTATTATTATAATAATGGAAATTGTTATCCACTTGGATAACCCACTATCATTCGTTGCTCCGAGTGGTTTTCTACGTTTGTTAATTAGCAGGGGTGTCCGGGTTCATAGGGCGAGGTTTGTCTAGGTCTCGGTGGCGGATGCGTTTGCCTATACTGCGTGTCGGGCCGTATCGGGAGAGACTGGTTGAAGGAGTCCCTCAACCTGCAGTACAACGCCTTGCACTGCAGTGGGAGGGACGGATTCATAAGTCCGACACTATTCCTGGACACACTGATCCCCAGATTCCCACCCCCCCCCATCATTATTTTTTCCTTTTCTGAGCTTCCTCTACTTCCTTTCCATAAAGATACTCTTCAAACCGCATTCCCAAAGATGACATGGGCCCTTGTGAATTTTTTTCCTGAGGGCTTCATATGGAGTAACGTAAAAATGTTTTTATAAAAATAGTCAAGTAGGTTTTTTTCGGTGATATTGGAGATGTTTTATTAATGACCTACACAGAATGTGCGTTAAATCCATTTTGAAAAAGTTAATGATATTTTATAAATAATAGACAAAGCATTTACAGATATCGTTTTTGCTGTTCTGTGTTATTTATTTTGCTGTCCTACGGTATTTATTTTGCTGTCCTGAGGTATTTTTACCGGCTGATATAACGTACAACGTACTACAGTTGAATAATACTTTGCAAGCTGTATGGAAAATGTAACGCATCCCGCGTAGCTCCTTGACCATAGCTTTAAACTTTCTGCCTCTGCCACATATAAAATAAAGGTCAATTAATTTCGTATTAATAATGAATTAAGCACGAATTCATGGGGTAATCATCACAGCATAAACACGTACCTATCTAATTGGTGGGCCACGTTAAACATGATGGACTGATGAGAGAATCTCAGAGAACACGTAGCGAACGTTTATCACCAGGAAAATAATTATTTCTGACACATGTTTTTGAGGTGGCGTCATTACAATATATTGTGCAAAATCCAATAAAATATTTGCTTCTTTCGTTCGCCCAATAAAGGCAACTTAACATTCAGTTTTTTTATTATCTTTAACAACTATTGATCCAACTACGTTAGAACATGTGTTTATGACAAATACATTTAAATTACTTTGAAAAGACAAACATTACCAGCATTGTTAGTTCCACAATTTATTTACAAAACTTTTGAGTTTCAACATGTAGATCATTTTTGGGTATAGTCACTTCCCTTTTCAACGCGTTTGGTCTAGTGGTCCACAAGCTTGCGCGTTCCTTCCGAGAAGAAGGTTTTGGTTAGTCGTGAGTCCACCATTGCACCGCTTTTTCGCTTATGATGAAGCCATGCGAAACAATGCAAAATCACGTGTTCTTAACAAGTCCTTTTGTAAGTCTGGAAAAAATAAAGTATTAGGCCTTTAAAAAATACTTTCAAGTGTCAAAATTTCCTACTAATGAATCCAATTTTTCTGATAAAGTTTCATTATATAATGTGGCAAATACGTTCTTTAGAAAATAATCGAAAAATATTTTATTTTTTGTGCCTGAATTTCAAAAAAATATAAACAAAACAATGCGATTTCGCACTGTTTCTTTCGGCATTAATCAAAATGGTTGGCGGTTAAAGAATTTAGAATTGAGAATTAAACCTAATGCCGTCCGCATAAAGACAATGTGCATTTTGTACGCCACGCTTGCGGTGGCGAATGGACGTCCTTAGACTCTGCGACGCTTAGTTCCGTGAAATTGATTTTAAATTTCCTTGTTATTATAATAAACAATTAATAAGAAATAAGTTAATATTTTTTATAGAATTTTATGAAATCAACCTGTGAAAAACAACCATCAAATACCTTTTTCAACTTTTCAGAAAACGTCTTTTCAAGTATTTTTAAATACCTCCCAAAAAGAGGCGGGGATTTCGATGTCGAATTTTTCAAGGACTAGTGGATCACCTTAAGTGTGTGGGAAATTGACGTCTTCGCAAAAAAATCTTTGAGCGGCCCACTCGGGTTAAAATTGAAGAAAGCGAGATATGCGCTGTTGGTAGGGTGTTCCAGTACCTGAAAATTGGTAAACTATGACTAATGTCCAAAGAAGATGCTTCCTCAACGATGGTAACTCGCTTTTTTGCTAGAATCATCTCTCGATCTTGCTGAATGAGGATGACCGGCGTTCTGTTCCCTCTTCAGGCGTCTCACAAAACCGTAACACTGTTAAAATACTCTTCTTCCTGTTTTTATCACAAGTATTTTAAATTGAAGATGTAACGATGTGATTGGAACATTACATCAAATTTTATAAAATCGACACTTATTCCGACGAAGTTCACCTTTCCACGTGTTAAAAATGTTGTTAAATTCCGCTTGTTATAAAAAGCGAAGAAACCTTCATTGTTTAGCTGTAACCTCAGTTACATAAGCTAAGATATCGTTAAATTTATATGAATGATGTCAGAAAGAAGTCATTACACGATTTACTAAATGGTAGTTATCAAAATAATTTGAAAAAGAAGGCATTCGTTTTAAATCAGATGGCGAATGATTTGGTTTCCAACACAAATTAGATTTAAATTATACCGAAATTAATACTTTTAAAACACGTGTTTTATGCTAAGACACGTATCTACCATGGGTTTATAAAATTTTATAAGCCAAAAATAACATAAATCAATTATTTGGACAAATATTTTTGCACATTAGATGTTGATTTAATTGTGAAGTTTTTAGAAATTTGTAGATATTTGTGGATTTGGAGAAATTTGCAGATATTCGTGGATATTTGTGGACATTTTTATTATGGATCGGCTAGTGACCGAGTGACTACCTCCAGTGATAACCTCCCAGGCGTTGTGGGTGCAATGCCTCTGCTGGATAAATCCTTGATCATGACCACAGCAACATTTCCACTAAGCATGATGGTAGTAGGAGTTTTCACAATATTGTAACCCGCAAATGCATGCCTTTATTAAAAAGGGAAATTTGTAGACATTTGTGAGTATATATTTATGGATATTAGAGGTTTTTGGTAGAAATTTGTTGACATTCGTGGCAATTTCTGAATTTTTTTTTATGATTTTAAATTTTTACTGATATTGTAAGTATTATCGTGATTTATTTTGGGGTATTATACCGTGTTGCGCTACCTATTTCTTTCAACAACGTTTCGGATAGCGTTACAAGAGCAAATGTGTGATCAAACATATAACAGTGGGTAATATGTCAAGAATGGAAATACACAGTTACATGTTGAGATTTATTGTAACCTGCCTCACTAGCCTAGCCTGTGTTGAGGTAAAAAAATTGCAAATTATTTTATATACCTACCTTTGATTACTTTTCCATTGTGTTTATCATATGATTGAAAAAACCCGCAAAATTTTATTAAAAATAAATAAATAGAGAGTTGTTTTAATAAAATATACAATTTTTATATAAACAACTCTCTCTTCATAACTTTTGAAGATTATTCCCATCGGAATAAATAAAATATGTTAATAGGATGGTTTGGTTACATCAATAAATTCAAATATAGGCGAGTGCACCGATAAATCCTCCATCATTCCTTTTGAAATACATTTTTATTATTTAATTATTTTGTGAACCGCATTTTTTATGCTAACTGGAAGAATGTTGAAAAATTTCAGCGGCAAAGTACCAAAAGTTACGTTGAGCAAAAGCAGTATGAGTTACAGGAATTTGGAGTAAATCTTTGTTAGTGTTTCGAGTAGAGCTAGTGTTTAATCTGTTTTTAATAGTATTTATTTATGTTTACATAAAATTGAGTGATGGTAATTAAAGCATTCATCTGCGAAAGTCTAACTAACTAACTATACTCTTCTATTATTCAGACTCTCAACATGGCCTAACTCAAGAATCTGATTCACTTGATCGTGTCATGTCTTCCTCGGGCGTCCCCGATTTCTTCCACTATTCACATCTGCGTCATATATTCTTCTTACACTACTTTCTTCGTTCATTCGCTCTACATAAGTCGCTATGCCCACTCAGCCACGATCGGTCAGTGGCTGAGTGGACATAGCGTTTGGGTCCCACCCGGGCGTCGCATGTTCGATTCCTCGGCTGGCTAAGTCCTCCATCACGACTCAAGCAACATTTTTGGGCTTACTGTGGTGGTAGTAGGAGATTTTAAAACATTATTATTCGTAACATTATTCGTAACCCGGGAATGTTTGTCTTTCTTTAAAATAAATAAAACATGCCCAAACTATCTGAGGGCCCGTTTCTTAATCTTACTCATTACGCTTACATCAATCAGCCTTGCATTATTTACGAATCTTGACATTTCCCATGGTTTTACCACACATGCGCCTCAGGGATTTCCTTTCAACAGCATTCAGTCTACTTTCATCCGTCCTCTGCCAGTTCCAAGCCTCACTGCCATCAGGGTAGGTACCAGCACTCCATTGGCATCAGTACCGCTAGCTTTGTTCTTTTTTTACAGTTTTTTTTATAAGCGCCAACGGCATTCAGTCCTCCTCCTCCTCCCCTGGTGTTACCCGCATTTACCCTTTTTCAATATCTCTATCAGCCTTCCCATCTCTCGTAAACATATTACCCAGACACACTAACTCATTAACCTGCTCCAAGTATTCATCATTCACAACTATATTGCACACTGTTTTCGTACTCTCTCTTTCGATTCCCATAACTTTAGACTTACTTGCATTCATCATTAACTCATTCTTCACGAAAACAGGCGTAATATTATAGATTGGAGTTGAGTCTGCGGTACCTCTGCATATTGTGTTTAATTAACGCGAAAATAGAGTAAGGGATGGTACCACCATAAAATCTAGACTCTATGGTGGAATTGGTTATGTATGCACCTACCTAATTTGACGAAAGACTATTTGATAAATTTGAAATGCACCTGGTGATGAATCTGTTATCAAATCACGTAACTAAAAGAATTTATATTCCGTTGTCCTTTTACTGCTATGGACTTCTCAAAAAGGATGCATTCATATAATAATGTCGTAAATAACATCAAAATTACGATGCATACGCCTACAAGGTTCCAATAAAACAAAATATATTTTTTTAAATTTTTTTCCAAGAAAAGTTGTTCTAACTTTTTGTTGACATTATTTATTTTATTGAAAATTTATCATACTTTCGATATACAAATAGGGTAAAAATATTTCATAGAGGTTGTAAGGCATTGCAGATTAATAATTTCAAAATTTTAGAAATACCGCTTTCCCCTCTCTCTAGCACCCCTCTATACTTCTGATGAATTATTCACGAAACATGTAGATTGTGAATACAAAAGAAAGTGGTGTAAATAAAATATTTTTAATTCAAAATAATTCTTGTAAGACGATGTTTTACTTTTTAAAAAGAGGACCACACTTGTGGGACGACCTGAATCTTTACACTTATATCAACCACAAAATAATTTATTTTATAAAATAAATTTATTAATAATAATTAACACAATTTTTGGACTAAAAACTGACGTAGGTTGTTCCCCTGAGAAAATTCTATGTATAGTAATTTCCCCCTAATACCAAGCGAGCGAGGCTGAGGGTAAAAACATACTCGTGCATACTAAAAATGCCTTCCATTTAGATTTGAATTGAAACAGATGTAGCCACTGACTTAGTCCCTTTTGGTACTAGCCCATTTAGCACGCGTTCTCTCTCTCTTCCACTGCCTGATATCATATTTCAGCATTGCATTATTTTAATAATTTAGCATTGACAAAATTCCAAATAAAACCTTGTGATTGAAAAGAAAAGAAATATTGTTTTTTAAATAGAAAAAAGTTTTTTAAATTTTGTCGTAAAATAATAAATTTTGGCCAATTAGTTGCTCCAAGCGCACGAGATGTTCGCTCTATGGACGATTCATGATTACGGTACCGTGACGGCAAATAAAGCAATAAATATACCTTCCTTATCGTTAGAATACAGCAGCTCTTTCATACACATTAAATAATGGTGAGACAAAAACTGAGACACAATATACGTGTGAATATTTCATCCTAAGTACCTACTATATTTTCCTTGCGTTTCATTTTATACGTGTGAGGGAGATGTACGATAATGATCGTATGTTTCCTTTAGAGAGGGGGGGTGCAGACATACGTTCACCGTTTGTCTCATTTACGACTGCTGTTATTTAGTGTGTAAGAAAGAACTGAAACCTTACTAACCGAAGTTTAAGAACTAAAGCAAAAACCACCTGCGCATTGACATTTGACGTTTTAAATTTTTGGAATTCACTGACAATTCAATATTATCCTTGTAACTTTATTCCATAATTCCGTAATGGTCTACGGAGCCGTCAAGGTGCGGTATGTGAGAGAGATGCAAGAAAATGAGGACTTTTTTCCTTTGGAGGAAACAGACCTACGTACATTGTGCGTCTCATCTTTTGAAAGAGCTGCAGCATTATAGCGATAAGGAACCTATGTTTATTGCCCGTTTTCCCGTGACGGTACCGTCACCGTAAATCGTCAAGGTACTAAAAAAGCGTTAACGTTCTTCAGTATTTATTCAATCAGAAAATGTGCTTTATTTAATAAAATTATCCCTTATTTCATGCGTAGACCAGTTACTCTTAGAAATCAAATAATATTCTTTCACAATGATGTTTTTGTATCTACGTGTATTTCTAAACGTGGGGTGATCACAAACGCCACGTCATATTTTATCAACAAAATGAGGGAAAAAAGGATAGATCAACACCGTGTTTTAAAAGTCCTCAAGCTGGTATTAGAAATAGGTAATAATTCTGTCTTTCAGGTGTTGCCTTGAATTTTCAATGATTGAGACCTCCCATGACTTGGTGGAACTGTGGTAATCGTATGGTAATCAGAAGCTATAGTAATCAAGCAATCAGTTTTATATAAGCTTCATTGAAGGCAGGAATGTGGGGTTTATGTGTTGTAGACATTGTGTGGCGTCGCACATTAGTCTCATGGTAAATAGTGGTTCGAGTATACGCGGAGAATGACGATGAAAATGAAAAGAGGATGAAAGAAAAGGTGGTGAATATAAATTAAGCAAAATGTAAGGTAAAGGAAGGAAAGGTTAGTTGTAGTTAGTTAGATCAGGAAAAGCTTTGAGATTTGAAAAACTTATTTTTATCTCGAATTGAAACATTTGATTAAATGAAGACAATATTAGCGAAATTCAATAAATCTGAAAATAGAAACTTCATAAAAAAATACAGTAACATCTGGTACACAAACCCAGGAAATAAATAGAAGATTAAAAATATAAATGGATAAAAATTTATCCAAAACACTATCTACAATCTAGATAGCATTTAGTTCGGGTTTGTCTCTTGCAATCATACGTAAAGATAAATAATATGCGTTAAGAAAAAGAAGATAATATTGGTAGTTCCTAGTCGAAGTATGATGCAGTTAAAAATGACCGAATCGGATAGGGACATATTAGCTCAGTTGGTAGAGTTGCGCCCCGGCAAGGCAAAGGTCCTGTGACCGTATTTTTTTCTAATTTTTTTTTTCAGATTTCCGAAGTTTCACTAACATTGTCTTCATTTCATTAAATACATGTATTAATTTTATTGTTTTATTTTCTCGGAGCTCGATGACTCCACTGATGTTGAAAGGGTAGGTAAGCGGAGGAAATTGGTGTAATGAAAGGAGGGGCGATTGGAGAAAATACAACCTTTTTTAGATTTGGTAACGAAACGTATATTTTTTTTTTACAATAGCTCCACACGGGAGGCGTTGAGGAAAACATTTCCCTCGGGGCCAATGTCATCTTTGGGTGAGGAAGCAGAGGAAGGAAGAACATAGGTCTTGCAGAGACCCGAGTTGTAGGAGGGAGGAAACACAGAGGCCGTCAAATTGTTCCACAGCCGAAATGTTGAACTCAAAAACGAGTAGTACAAATGATTGACCGCGAACAAATGAAGTGGGCACATTTGGGCGGTGCCGAAGAAATCGGTTACGAAATGAATGCAATATCGAAATGCAAATAAGTAGGTAGGTATGTACCTGCACACCATTTTATTTTATGCTTTAAGATGAAGATCTACTAAATAATGCAAAATCATATGTTTTTGTTTTGAAAATTTGATCGCTTAGAAGTATTATAGATGCTTCAAATAAATATAGCGTGTAGAACAAATCTTGGCCTTTAAAAATATCGGTCTTTTTTTTAATAAGTTTTAAATAAGCCCAGAAAAAAATAAAGAAGTCTATAAAAAATACTTTCAAGTGCAAACTCTCCTACTTATAAACCCCTTTTCGGATATGGTTTTATTGTATAATGTGGCAAATTCAGTTTATTTTATGATAATTGTAAAAAAAAATTATGTTTACACCAGAACTTCACAAAATAAAATAAAATATGCATTTTCACGTTGTTATTTCACAATACGGCCGGCAGTCGACGAATTTGGATTTTCAAAGTGAACTCTATGCCGTGCACCAAAGAACTTCTGACTAACCCCACCCATTTTATGTCATTCTGCCCTCGGCCGGAGCGAGGAATAGACGTGTTGCTCCGCGTCGCTGGGTTCCGTGAAATCAATTTTAAATTTCCGTTTTATTACAATAAACAATGCGTAAAAAAGGAGTCAATTTTTTTTTCAGGCCTTTGCGAAATCAACCTATAATAAAAAAATCTCAAATAGATTTTCCAACCTTTCCAAAAGCTTTTTCTCAAGTAATTTTAAACTCCTCCCATAAAGGGGCAAATTGAATTCCGATTTCTATTTTTTTCTGAACTATTGGATCGCCTTAAATTCTTTTTCTCACCAGAGTAGCATCCCTTTACCCTCGTTTAGTCGTTTCTAATACCAAATTAATTCAATTACCCATCTAAAAATACGTTCCCAAAAATAACTATTATTTATTATTTTGCCAAAGCCAATTTCACACGTGATCCATCAAAAATTAGCGCCCATTATCGTCCCATTGTGCGGCACAATGGCGCAGTGGTCGGGAAGATTCCGTGAAGCCGAGGATTCTGTCCCGACCTTCTCACTCGCCCCACGTCCACCGGTGCCAGGTAGTAAGGACTCAAATGACATCTGTTTTACCAGAAGGTGGGTAAATAGCAGATACAATGCTCGTTATAATGACATGGATAGTCTTGAAGGCAAATAATGCAGTGGCGGACATTTTACACTTACGACATTTTACAAAGTTGAAGATCATTTTGTATTTCTGTAATTTTGTTTGTTATCTTCCGGTACAGGTTAAAGAAAGGTGGCCAATTTTGGTTTAATTTCTTTTTCAAACGTGATCAATCGTTGTGTTTAATAAAGTAGGTAGGTATTTAGATTGCTGTCTAGAAACACCAAGATATTAATGTACAAAAATCAGATCATTGCTCTCGTATGCAGCTGAGACGTTGGTATTAACTAAGAGGAACGAGCGAGCACTGGACGTTTTTGAAACGAAAATTTTGAGGCGTATCTTCGGAATGGTTCTAGAAAATGGATTTTGGCGCAGACGTAACAACAATGAGCTCTGGAGCTGAACGTCACAAAATTTATAAAACTGAGAGGATTTCGGTGTCTGGGTCATGTGGAGAGAATGACGGAGCATAAGAACCAAAATCCCTGCTGAACTCAAGACCGATAGGGCGAAGGAGGCTAGGAAGGCCAAGATTAAGACGGAGCAACAACTTCTTTAAAGACATATCTACCTTGGAGCTTCTAAACTAGAGATGAGCAAACTTTTTAACGAAAGGGCCAGATAAATTTAAAAAATTATCTAGGCGGGCCGGAAAAAAAATTCATAAAATAATTTTTTAAAAGTGAATACTTACTTTAATTTTTTTTTAATTTTTACTCAAACATAATATTAAGTAAAAACAAACTAATATTAGATGTAGTACCGTAGTTAAAACGCAATGAGAAGGAAACCGGCCGCCGCTACCAAATTTCTACCGATTTCTTACATATCTCCCTTAAACATTTGAAGTTTTTAAGCTCTTAAAAAAATATATGTTATTTTTGAAGATAATATACTGGATACGTTCCACGCCGAAACGCAAATTATATGAAATTCCCTCGATAGAAAAAATCGCAAAATATGCTCCGAAAATTATTTAAAACAAGTCTATTTCTATTATTTTACAAGTTATATTTGTAAAAAAATTAACAATGTTTCTTTAAATGATACTTAAGATACATTCCACGAGATTCTTGATTTATTTTAAACGAGTCATATTTTATTGAGCATTTTCCCAATTTTCGCATCAATTTTGTCATTGAAAATATTGGCGCGCTCTGTCCAACATTCGTAATTACATATCTCTCCATCTTCTTCTTTTTGAGTCGGGAAGCGTCGCCTTAAGAGTCTAGGAGGACAATCGATTTTATCAAAATTTGCCAAAATAGTTAAACTTTGTGTCGCTTGTGTCGCCCTCATCGAATTTTTAAATCAATTCCACCAAAAGCTAATGTACTTTTTACTTCAAATAAGTTAGATCCCAGTATCCGCTCGTAAAAACCCGAAGATTCAGCGATCATTCCCGAACACAGACTAAAAACGGCATATTACATGTTGGCCGTATTCGAGGATTGCCGAATTTCGATTTTTCCCTAGAACGTGGGGAAATCTCCCATGAGATTCCCTATTTAGTTGAAAAAATAATTGTAATATATCTAATAATAATCTAAGACTAACGGATATCCAAGAGTCAAATAGTATGATTTTAGAATTAAATAGGGAGTTGTTTACTGGTTAATAAATAACACTACATTATTTAATGTTGTTTTTAAACGTTAAAAATATAAATGTCAAAAAGTTTTATAAAATCTACTTCTTCTCAATATGAAGTTAAAATAAGAGGGGTATTGATATATTTTTTGTGTTAATAATATTCCCATGTAAAGTATTTTTCCATAAATATTGGGAATTTTTCTATCAACTTTTATCCCTGAACACCTGCAGTTACGAGCGTCTGGCACTGTCTACGACTGGTGCCTATGCCAATTTTGAGGGCTGTCAAAACATGGAAATATAAAACACATTTGAAAAATACATTTATTTATTTAAAAGTTTATGTTTTTTGCAGAATAGAATAAAATAGTTTTATTACTTTAAAAAAAACACAAGCTTCAATACATAACCATGATTTTAGTATGTTTTTTGTTATGTATAATTTTTAACATTTCCTACAAAATAAAGGTATCTTCCTATGTTCGCAATATACTAATGATTTATTATATCACTTTTTAGGCATATGAATAAAAACATAATATTAAAAATTCTTCCAAAATTTGATAGGTAAGAATTATTCAACAAAAAAAAGGAGAATAATGTGTATCCCTGGTTGGAAATTATTTATTAATTTAGTTCTATTAATGTCCTAGCGGTATTTAACAAACATTAAAATTTTACAATAAATTATATAGTAAATTATATACTGGTTCACTACTATTATGGATAATTTGGGGGAAAGCCCTTACAAACACCTACTTGTACACAAACATACCACAAGATTTAGAAAAGGAAAGGGCCTAAAAACTCCTCGAATATTAAATAAATATGGAAGCCGTACTCTTGAATATTTAATACCAGTGATTTTCAATAAAATCAATAAAAACATAAAATTTGAAAAAAATGAGAGACTAAGTCCTAAAATGATAAAACTATGGTTAATCTTTGAATATCTTAATATAGCTGCCTACATATCTTTTATTAGATAGGTATATTGAAATATCTTATATATTTATAGTTGTAAGTTAAATTATCTAATAATACTATGTGATCTATTCTAATGTTTCCTTAAAACTATAAATGTATTTACAAATATTTTCTTAGATATTATATTAAGAATGTTTAAATTGTTAGAACCTGCAGACAAGCTGCCATATGACAGCTTTGTGGGTCTACTCAAATTCTTGTACAAAATGTTCTCTGTAATTTTAATAAAAAAAATAAAAAAATTTAAAAAAAGTACCAATGAAAAAATAGTTTTTTCTCATTAGGAACATAATACAGGGTAATAGACCGAATGTAAATTGCCGGTATTAGGTAGATAATGCACTTGTTTTGCACAGTGTTACAAAATGGTACATAGTTTAGGTACAGTACGCGCCAAACTTAAATGTCGACCTGAAATTGATACGATCTATTATTGCGCAGATACAGTGACAGCAAAAGAAAAAGAAAAAACATACGAGTACGTGCGACAGAGAAAGACGTGGGCAGGGAGGCTTGCCGGGTTTCGTTACTTAAATCCGCTTATTGCGACGTTTTCTGTATCAACGTCAGGTAGGCATTAAGTTTGGCGCTTACCACACAAGAAATTCACATCTAAACAAAATAAAAATCTATACAATAAAAACGTTTTGGTAGTACAAGCATAAGAAAAATAGAATCAGAAAACCAATAATGTCACAGACGCCGTTCATGCGATTTTATTAAGGGTAATTTTTTTGGAAAGAATTGCTTCCTCTATATAAGGAGGATTTCTTATTTCCATGCCTCTCTCATACCTCTGGTCAATTATTTCTGGCAAGTAGCAATCAAAGTAGAAATTTTGAAGGCGTTTTAACATTTTAAAGTTAAAGAAATAATCGTCTCTTCTTATAGTTTCAACCTTCAATGGAATCTTATTTGAGGTCCAAACACCAAACACATATAGGTATCGAACTTGGTAACATGGAGTTTCCCATATTTAAATTTTTATCCTGAAAAAAAAATACAAAAAACTTATTAAGCAAAGTGAATTGGTGATTATAGAATAAGTTAATATTTTTTTCTTTGAATCGCCACGATAATAGCTAGATTAAATACTTAAATGATTATAATAATTAATCATTTATTTGCATAGCCCTTAAACTTTTGTAGAACGAAATATGATATCTACCCGATATATTTTATGGTTTCAATAATATATGAGGTATATACTGACGTCTCGCTCTCACAAGCCCATAGCGACGCGCTAGGGAAAGAGACCACAATACAATTAAAACTTGCTTTGTTGTTTCGACTGATGACAATATTAAAATCAAGGTACCCTGTGCGAAGCTACACGTTTGAAGACAATATGTGAGAAGGTACAATCATTTCAACGCCCGCGTCTTGGATATCTTGTCCCTTTTTACGTGTTCTGTTTGAGAATTTTTAAGGGACCCTGTTTAAAGAAAGCGCGCATAAATAGCCAACATATCAGAAGGTACAATGTGTAAGGACCGTATCGTGCCCTCGCAACTTGCGTTATCCATTCCCTTTTGAAATATTTTTTTTTAGATGATAAACGGGTTATATGTGAAAAAGTTTAAGCACATGATCGTCCGTCCCCTTTCTACGCACGTTTTCGAAGTCCTTTTTGACATGTTTTCTTCAAATTACACGAAAAGATTATACGTTTTGATTTGATTTAGTTAGTCTATATGTATTATATCTTAATAACTAATACTCTCATGTTTTTCAATACATCTTCACGGAACAGAGCGTCACGGACAACCGTTCGAGCGGACAGACTTCCGCGTAATGACCAGAAGATCTAAGAAACCATAGTTTAAATGTATTTTGGTTGCACAAGAAAATTGAATATAATCAAATAAATCAATAAATTTGTTGATATTAGTGTATACATTTTATAGTTAAAGCACTGTTTTACTGGGAAATATTTTTATTTTACAGAAAAACTTGTTTTTTAGTACAAAAAAATGATTTTAAAGTACGCTGATTTACGTAGTGTAAAAAATTTAAATACGCCATAATTAAGCTTCATTATAAAAATATGCAAAACAGGTGGTATAAGTACAGATATTTTCTATTGAAAAATATTTTTTATATATCTTTTTAATATTGTATACGATTACAAATGGAAAAAAATCAGGGGGTCGATTGACGATTTATCGAAAACTGCTATTTTATAAACAGTTTTAAAGTACAAATTACTTTTTTATTTAATATTTTAATGAAACAGGTGGAATACATCATACATGCATCTAATAAAAAATGATGACAAATATTTTTTTTAATGTGCTGTTACGTGCACAGGTGACTTTGAAAACACGCAAAATATTGAAAAAAATTTAAAAATCCCTCTCGGGCTCTTAAGTATTCTATTCTATCTACGCAGAAAATACATTTTGTTCAATTGGTAAATTGTGGAAGGGTTATTCAAAACAATGTCGCGGGCCGGATTGAATAACCTGAAGGGCCGGACTTGGCCCGCGGGCCGTACTTTGCCCATGACTGTTCTAAACTGAAGAGAGCTGTCACAAAAACGAGATAAGTGGAGGAGGACTCTTAACCCCTTTATTAGTGAGTTATTTTTTATCATTATCATCGTGAAAATGTGTAGATTTTCAATTTTTTCTTATTTTTAAGTATACGATTTAATTAATTATCTTCATTCCTTTTTTTACATCAAAAGTTAATTTCGGAGCTTTTTATTACTGTAACCTTTTTTTATTGCATTATAAATTATTTTTGAACAAATTCAGTGACTCTCGAAATTTTACAAATAAAAAAATTAATAAAAAAGTACGGCCGCACATATGCGGCGATACTCTAAAAGGATCGTTCGAGTACCGCCGCATACGTGCTGCGATTCTCCTCAAAGGGTTGAGGAGGCCAAGACCCACCAAGGGTTATAGAGCCAAGAGTGATGATGAGGTAGGAACTGGTATTTATGTTCCGACTTCCAAATCTTATGATTTGTGTGGAAATTTTGGTTTTGATTTATTAAATAAGAGAAAATTACATACTTGCTTTGTCGTATGCGAGATCTACCGTTCACTACATTTGATAAGGGGGCAGGGATGTTATTGTTAAATAAATTGTTATTGTTACACATAAATTTGGTAATTCTTGTAGAAGTTTTTCGGTTCACCAAAAAATAATCGTTTAAAAAACGTACTATGCGTATTTTAATATTATTTCTCACTACATCACGCAGGTAACCGTCACCAACCGATTTAATATGTAAATAATGTAAAATGCACAAAATTACAAAATATCGCAACTTACCGCCACTGTAAAAATACCTGAAATTAAACATACTTACCCGTAACAAAAGAACATTGTAAGATAGACACCTTGACAGCCTACAAGGAACAACCCCTCACGTGGCAGCGGGGGGTGTGTTTACCAGGAAAACTACCCTAGACAACTACTACACTATTCCCCGCACCCCAAAACCCACACCCTTAGCAGATATATACTATATACTTAATAGGGGAGTTCATTTGTCCGCAAAATTGGCTTAGGGTTACTTCATAATACATTGTTGCTATTATTGCTAATTTATTTATTACGACACTTGGCTTGAAATTTGTTTTTAATTGTAAAATGTATGGTATGGTATATGTATATATGTTTTTTAAATTAGCTTCACTCAGGGTCTATGTCATCTATGGGGATGCAGTGTGAAGGGTCTTTTTAGGAAAGGAAGGAGAGGAGGATCTGGGAAGGAAAAGGTTATAAGGGGTGGGTAGGAATCTCGGTGCCAAGGAGTAACGGAAGTATGAATCCATCCCTACCACTGCAGTGTAAGGCGATTTTACGAGAGAGTACGGCTGGAAAAGCCAAAGGGACTCCCTCAACCGTTCTCTCCCGATCCGGTCTGCCATGCAGCTGGTGGGCAGACGTATCCACCGCCAAGACCCGGACAAAACTTATTTCATGAACCCTTGCTAAGTCACCAAACTTATTGAACCACTTGGGGTGACCTATGGCGGTGTTGGTTATTCAATAAACGGTTCCCGGCGGTACCCATACCCGTCTTCCAAATTGAAAATAATTATTTAAAATACCCAAGTCCCAGCAACAGCTCCCAACCGTCTGAGTTAGCGAGAACATGGCAACCCCAATAGGGTATTTAGCGAGGATGAAGGGTGGTTTGAAGGATGAAAAAGATGGGGAAGGACCTGGCAATTCAGATTTGGCTAACAAACAAGTCAACTTATGCAACGTTTCGATTCTGGATGGTGGTCTTTCATCAGATATTTTGAAAGTATCAACCAATGTGGAACGTGCCGCAAATAATTATAAATTATTTCAAATTAATAAATTGTGAAATGTCACAAATAAAAAAATAAAATTAGGATTCGATCCCACGATCCTTGGATTCATAGCAAAGGATCGTATCACTCAACCATGGAGGTGGTCACATAATGCGCAAGGAAATGGAGAAAGATGTCAGGAAAGCCCCAGGAAGTCATTACATTTAACACTTAGAAGTATAAATCTATGTATGTATATATAGAAATTAAAATAAGCTTGCATGAAGATGTATTTATGAGATGTCTATGTACTGCTATTTTAAGCATAAGAAATGTTTGTTCATTCAATCTTTACAAAAACTCTTGCGAAACTGTCAAAAATTTAGAATGACATTTTGGAAAGAATGATTGTTGAAATCAAAATTAATTTAACAAAACTCTTTAAATAAGTGAATTTATTTTAAGTATTCGCCTAGTACTTTGAAACGAATCAAGAATTTTATATATCTTGAATATGTAGGAACCTATGTTAGGTACCAAATTTGATTGATTGTTCTTATAATAATATACAAAAATGAATATTTATAATATATGAAAAATGAATATTTCAATAAAAAAATTCTAATAGGTGGCACGCGAACTGTTTGAAAACTGAATAGACTGGGATTAAATACGAGTATTTATTTATTTATTTATTAGTGATAATATATTACATAACATTTATAATATATTACTCCCAATGAGTTTAATAAAACTCATTTCGGGAAGGACAACATTACACAAATAAAAGAAAAGAAAAGAAATTTAAAAATTTAAGAAAAAGTAAAAGAAAACAAAAACAAAATTATTTTTACACAAGAACACAAAATTCAATGGGAGTTTAATGAACAGTACATAATTTTAAAATGGACTAGACACACTTGATATAGTTAGTAATTATATTTTATACGGAGAATATACAGGAATTACAAAATAAGATAGCTAAATTCGTCACAGGTTAATAAAGCTGCTGAGAAAATACCCTTTTAGAGCCTTTGCCAATGTTTTTTTGTTTGATGCTGGAAGTTTTAAGTCATTGGGTAGTGCGTTGTTTTGCGTGTGTGCGACGTATTGTAAGGAGTTAATCCCAAATTTAGTCGTGTGAGTAGATGATGATAGGTGTATTTGATTTTGTGATCGTGTTTTGTGCTGGTGTATATCGGAATTAAGTTAAGGCTGGTTTAGTGTTGGTGTGTGAGGAGTGTTGAATTATTTGAAGGATGGCAGTGGTGATGCTATATTTTGGCAGAATCGTAAAAGGAAGTATTTGGGTCAGTGAGTATATATCTTTTACGTGTGTATCCCATGGTAGATGGTATATGTTTCTTATAGCTCTATTTTGGATGACTTGTATTTCGGATATTTGCTTCTTAGTTGTGGTGCCCCAGATACTAACCAGATAACTTAGGTGAGAGTGGATCACAGCATAATATGTGTCACGCAGTAGAGCTACGGGGAGCACATCTTGAAGTCAATAGAGTTCACCAGTTATCGGGGAAATTTTGGATTTTACATGTTCAACTTGGGAGTTCCATGACAGGTTAGAATCTATGAATAACCCCAAATATTTCGTTAGTTGTACATTTTGGAGCTTTTCATTTCCAAGAATGATATTCATGCTCGTGTAGTATTTTTTCCCGAAAGTGAGGTAGTGGGTTTTTTTGACATTGAGGCTTAATTTATTTATTCGCAGCCATTTAGCTAGCTTTGCGAGATCTTTATTCATTCAAGATTCAAGTTCCCTCAGATTTTTGCAACGATAGTAAATCACAGTATCATCAGCGTAAAGTTGAAGTTTTCCCGAGATGCCACATTTAGTTATATCATTAATATACAGTAAGAAAAGTAGGGGTCCTAAAATCGAGCCCTGTGGGACTCCACATGTGATTTTTCCAAAGCCGCTTAGGTTCCCTTCGATATTGACAAGGCAACATCTATCAGATAGGTAACTTCAGAGGAGCTTTAAGGATTTCCCAACTATACCCAAATGCTCCATTTTCTGTATAAGTATTTCATGATCTACTGTATCAAAGGCTTTTTTTAGATCTATAAAAATAGCTGCTACATATTCGCCTTGGTCTATGTACTGCTGAATGTTGGAGATAAAATCGAAGGTGGCACATTGGGTACTGGAGTTTTTTCGAAAGCCATATTGCTGTGGTGTTAGAACATTGTTTTTAGAGATATATTTAAGAAGTCTATCCTTGATAATTGTCTCGAACACCTTTGAAAATACTGATAAAACTGATATTGGGCGATAGTTAGAAATACATTTTTTGCAGTCTTCCTTATAAATCGGTATAATTTTCGCTAGCTTTAATTGTTTTGGGAATACTCCCGAACTTATAGAGGAACCGATAAGTTGTACTAGGTGCCCAGCTAGTTCTTCTTTACAGATCTTAAGGATACACGGGGTAACTCCATCGATACCTGCCGCTGCATTCGGTCTAAGTTTCGAGATGATCTTCAATACCTCACCTTTATTCGTCCTAGCCATATATAAGGATTGAGGTGCCTTTGGTTCTACGTAGATGGTATTACAGTCATCCGGGAATGATGGAGTGGCAGCTGCCAACTTTTCTCCAACTGACAAGAAAAACTCATTAAATGCTGAAGCTATTTGACCGGGTTCCCTAAGCTCGCAATTATTTACGATGAGAGATTCGATGGCGTTGGAGGGTTTATGTGCACGGTTAGACAAAATTGAGTTAATGGTTTTCCAAGTTTTTCTGGGGTTATTCAGGCTTTGTTGAAAACTATTGACGTAATATTTGTGTTTCAAAGTTCTCCTATAATTAGTAATTAAGTTTCTCAGTTTATTTTTATGTACTGCAAGAGTTATATTACTTGGGTCTTGTTTCCACTGCTTGTGAAGCTGGTTTCTTTCCTTGATTAGCGAATTCAGTTTAGCATCGAACCACGGTGTATTTAGATGTTGTCGATTTCCTATTTTCACTTTAGGTGTAGTTGTACCTGCTTCTATTGCAGTTTTGACATAATTGTTAAAATCTTTGTAACTGTCTTCTTGTTTAGTTGAGTTGATGGCGAGTACGTTAGCTGCAAGATACGATTTTACTGCTATACTGTTGATGATAGGTTTTGTAAGGCGCGGCTTGTTCCTATTATTAAACCATTTTTTTAAGGTTATTATTGAAATCAATAATAAGAATGTTATGGTCACTAAGTGGGTCATCTATATTTGATATAGTAGTTGGGATGTTTAGTCTATTTGATATGACGTGATCTATAATGGTTCTGCTTGTGTTAGTGACTCTAGTGGGAAATTATTTGTTTTGTACCGAGAAATTGTATGTTTCTAAGATGTTGAGGTAATTTAAAGAAGAGGGTGTGTTTATGGAAATGTCAATGTTGAAGTCTCCGAGTATTAATGTATCTTGTCTGCTTTTGTCTAGTATTTTTTCCAAATGTGTCAGGAAATCGTGTATGTTGGGGTTAGGTTTCCGATAGATGGCATAAATGTTTACCGGCTTCATATCACTACTACACACACTTATACCTAAAAATGAATTTTCGTTGGAAAATTTTTCAATGATAGAGCACTTCATAGAAGGACATATACGGCGACACCACCCCCTCCCTCATTCGGGCGAGAGGCAAACGCACTGTTGTAACCTTTTAAGCCAAAGAACTTCTCTTCTTCACCATCAAGCCATGTTTCCGTGATGACAAGGACATGAACAATATCGCGTAGTCCTCTAACTTTTTCTTCAATTCCATCAAATTTGTTCCGGATGCTTCTCGCATTCATGTACATGATTCGAAGACAGCTATTCACAGTATGTATATGGAACGCGGGAGTGGGATACGAGGGACGGTGGAGCGGAAGAGGCGAGAGGGAATCCGGTGAAGATGGAAGGGGAACGCGGGAGGAGAACGAGCAACGCACGGGAAAAGACACGCAAGGAGAAACAATTTATTTCTTTGAATATGGCATTACAACGCATGCCGGAAACAAGCTAGTTTATAAAAAGGAAGGGTATATAGATAGATAACAGTATTTAATTTGAGTTATTCGTTACAGTTTTGAGTTACTTACAAGGCGGCGCTCTTCGGCTGAAAAAGAAGAAGATGGAGAAACATGTAATTACGAATGTTGGATAGAGCGCGCTAATATTTTAAAAAAGCTTAATAAAGCATGACTGGTTTAAAATAGAGCAAAAATCTCGGAAGGCATCTTAAGTATCATTTAAAGAAACATTATGAATTTTTTCACAAATATAACTAGTAAAATAATAGAAATAGACTTGTTTTAAATAATTTTTGGAGCGTACTTTGCGATTTTTTTCTATCAAGGGAATTTCATATAATTTGCGTTTCGGCGTGGAACGTATCTAGATGTTATCTTCAAAATTAACATATATTTTTTTAAGAGCTTAAAATCTTCAAATGTTTAAGGGAGATATGTAAGAAATCGGTCGAATTCGAATAGCGGCGGCTTAATTTGTCTGGGTATCTTTTCTCATAAACGATCTCCTCAATGCAAAATACAAACGGCTTAAAGTTTCAAGAAACCTATCAGTAACAATACATATTTCAATCTTACACATACGACGCGACGGTCACTCAGATGGGATTGTTTGAATAAATTGAATATTATTAATCAATATGGTTATCTTCATAAATAATGTATACCTGTATTTAAAAGAGTAGGTGGATTTGTTAGTTGTTGGTTTCGACGGGAGTCCGAGTAAGTAGACGTGATCTCTTACCAAACGGGGCTTCGACCCTCATAAGTTGGATTTGATCCGGAAGATGAAGCCATGCGAAAAAACACAGGAGTCCTTTAGGAAAATAATCTCCCTCGGGGCCTATATTATCTTCATTATTCTTTAAAGGAAGGGGGGTAGAGTTCTGGTCTAAGGGGAGGGTAGGAAACTGGGGTTCAGTGTGTCCTGGTAATCCACCTCCAAGACCTAGACAAACCTTACCCCATGAACCCGGGCACCCCTTCTTGATCACCAAACGTGGCAAACCACTTGGGGTGACCTATGGCAGAGGTGTTGGTTATCCTATAGCGGTACCCATTCCCGCCTCCCAAATTAAAACTTATTGTAAAAGAAATATAACCTTCAAAATAACAACTATATCAAAACTTTTGTGGCCCTGTTTTTACGCAGCTGCAAGACCAAATATATGTACAAACTCAAACTACAAGCCATTGACCTACATTTGTTTAAAACTCCAAAATGCAACTTAAATGAAGCAAAATACTGACTTTTTAGTACCTAAAGCTTTGACTCGATGTGCCGGCCTCCGTTGGTTTTGTCGAACTGTCAAATGTTTGTGGGTGACGGAAAATCAGTGTTGCCACTTAAAAATAAAGTTATCAACCACATCCGTTCCTAAACTTCCAAAATAATGTACCTAAGTATGTTCAAAACCTGGCTCCTTTATGCCACTTCTCCCCTACTACAGTGGGAGGAAAAGATCCATACTTCCGTCATTCCTGCACACACTGACCAAAGATTCCTACCTACTCCCCACCTTCTCAGAACTTTCTCTCCTTCCTTTACCCAAAAAGATCCTCCCCACAGCATCCCCAAATATGACATTTGACCTGAGAGAACGTGTTTCCAATGGGCCTCCTGTGCGGAGCTAAAGTAAAAGAAACAAAAATATTCTCATCAACTAAAATCCTGGCCATTTTGAAATAGGTTAGGTTAGGTTACTTACTCGGTTCCCTCCGCAGTACCTACCTAACCGTAATCAATAACAATCAGGCGTGCTGTCAGATATCCCTGTATTTTCCAATAACAGATCAATGGGATATTCTCGCTTCGCTGGCAACACTATATTAACAACACATTTTGTAAACACATCAGTTCAGCTTATCTATGGTTATTATATTGTTATTGTGTTTGCATTATTAACACAGGTAGGGAGACGGCCGTTCACCTGGCGATCTGTCGAACGACAAGTTGATAGATATGTTGGACGATGGGTCTGTCGAACCGCTGAGAAGAAGAAGAAATGACATTTTAGTATTTTTTTTCTATAAAAAGAGAAGGTTACAAGCATGCAAAAAAGAATAACACAAGAAGAGCCTTGGGAGCATGTTTCATGATCGAAATATTTGCCTGTTTGGGGCTTATATTTTCATACAAAACTGTTTTCGAAACTCAAACGCGATGGAAGTCTACAATGTCAGGCGAGTGTAAGTGAGATGGAGCTCTGGGCGGTTGGACTAAATAGAAGATATTTTCTGTTCAAATTTGAATGGAAGACCTTCTACTGCTATACCTGTTATTTATTCAATGGATCCAAAGAAAGCCGAGTAAGTTTTTATATTTGCTTATTTTTGTATATATGTCTGGTAAAATTTGTGAAAAGTGATTCATGTCCAATTTATTATCATCCTATTTGTTTGTTTTTGGGGTGTTATGCCGTGTTGCGCTACCTCCTTCTTTAGCCAACGTATCGGACAGCGTTACAGTGTCCCTCATCAGGGCAGATGTGTAATTGTGTAATTTTTTGTACACCACTAACAATTCAATTGAACACATCTGCCCTAATGATGGACACTGTAAAGAAATCATTTTTTTTTATATTAAATTATTTGTAAATAATTTGAAAAAAAAAACAAAATTTGTTCTTACCATGGTGCTAAACCAAGGTGTAAAGCTAATTTTATGTTTTCGGACACCTTTTCCCTTGGGGATGAGTATTTTGTGTTCGGTTTCTCGGTAAATTGATCACAATGATGAATACAGGGCGCCATGCACTTCATGAAAAGAAGCATCATTAAAATTTGTTGTCCGACAATAGAACGTTTTGTATCCAGGCGCTTTTGTTGGAATCTTTTTGGAAGTTTTTTCGTCGGTAATGTAATATGATTTTGAGCACTTTTAAAGTCATTGTATAAATTAGTTGGCATTTGCTTAGTTCTGAACCAATGATAATGATTTGAACAAATTTATTTATAAACGCCCTTTTTGGGAGCTTTTACATATTTTATGAATAATAACATATATACAGTATTTATTGTACATAATTGAATAGCCTTAGTAACAATGTTTTAAATTTGTTTAAAGATACATTGAAGATGTTATTTAAGTTATTTCCTTCCATTAGTATTCTGGGCAAAGAGGAATACATATGGTAGTTAGTTCCATAATTTCTGCACTGAAATAAATCCTGACTTCTGGTATTACGTTGTGGTATCCGGAAGCTTATCAGTTCAAGCAATACCGGATTATCAATTAAATCGTTTAGAATTTTATATAAACATACCAAGTCAGTGAAAATTCTTCTGTCTGACAATTTGAGCATATTCATATCATTTAACATAGTGTTACAGTTCAACGTAATTGCTGGGGTACCCATTTTAAAATTTAGAAAACGTAAGTATTTGTTTTGTATTCTTTCAACAGCTTGTACATGAGTATTATAATATGGATTCCAGACGGGAGAATTGTACTCCAGCTGACTTCTAACATAAGCAAAATATAAGATTTTAATATACTTTATATTGTTGAAATTTCTGGTTAGACTAGTAAGAAGACAAAGATGTCATAGTTTTGCAGTTTCTGGTGAAATAAAAGCAATCATTTAGAAATGTGGCAGAAGTCACCAAACTGTTTAAGAATTTTAATAGCCTAATAATTTTCTTTAATTCATTAATCCGTAGTGTTCTTGAGTACGGGTCAACAGTCTGGAATCCACACTATATTTCACAGGTATCTAGACTTGAATCAGTCCAAAGAAAATTTACACGGATTTTGTCTTACCGGTCAGGTGTCTACCATCTTCTAGACGGGTACGAACAAAGACACATTTCAATCTAGAGAGTCTAGTTAAAAGACGTAATATAAATGACCTCTTAATGTTTTATAAAATTGTTAACAACCTAGTAGATAGTAACTTAATCAATGAAATCAATTTATACGCCAGGCCCAAATCTACCAGAAAATTTGACATATTTTGGACCGAAATTTTTAACAATAATACGGGATACTTTAATCCCATATCTAGAATGTCACGATCTTACAACGATCTCACTAAATCACACTCTGTAATAGATATTTTTGTGAATAATTTTACTTGTTTTAAGAAATATCTCCATTATTTGTGCAACTAAAATATTGTTTTATTATTTTTAATAAACACTTTAAATATTATGTAGCTATCATGTATTTCAAATTTTCTATTTAAGTTTCTAAATTATGTAAAAAAATACTTACATTGTTTTTCACGTGGCTGTGAATACGCTAATGTTATTACTGTAGACACATTAGTCTAGGGATATTTATATTTGCATCTTAAATTGTTATACATTAACCAAAATAATGCTCTATAAATATCCTGTTTGTGTCTCAAATAAATAAATAAATAAATGAATAATAAAACGCATTTGAGAATTCTGACCAGGAATGTTTGCCGGTTTTTGTGATTTCATAAGTTTCTCAGAAAATATTCAGGTTTTCAATACGAGAATAAAAGTAATTTTTACAGTGTTAGTTTTGTATCACATTGTAGCACAAAGCTAGGAAGTACTTTAATTTCTATATTAAATGAAGAAATACACTTTGTTATACACCATTTTTTATTTGAATTAATAAATGACATCCAACCATGTTTCGCTTAGCTCAAGCTTCATCAGGGCTGACTATATTAACTAAAGATAATAACAGCCAGACACAAGTACATTTAAGAAAATAAAACAAGGAGTGAAAGAGATACAAAATAGCAAAGAACATACCATATTGATGACAGAAAGAGATGCAAACAGAAAAGATGGAGAGAAATTATTATACGATGGGTAGGTAGGGGGGAGGAAACAGTTTCACTAGAGGTTAACGGAATAAATAAAATATGGGACAATCAGTTCAATTAATAAGATTTTTTAATTATCTTCAAATAATTATTAACGGCTTTTTGAATTTTGAAGGATTGCTTAACATAATGCCAATTCCATTTTGATGCAATATTTTGGAATTTAAAAAATGGACACACCGACCCCCAGACTCTTATCCACCCCTCATTTCTTTTTCCTTCTTTGAACTTCATTTCCTAAAAGGCGCCGTATCCCCGCTCAGAAAGAAGAAGATGGATATATGTGTAACTACGAAAGTTGGATAGAGTACGCTAATGTTAAAAACAATAAAAGTGAAGCGAAAATTGTGAAATGTTTAATAAAACACGACTCATTTAAAATAAGCAAAAATCTCGTGGGGATGTCTAAAATGGCGCTTAAAAAAAGATTGAATTTTTGCATACATATAACTTCTAAAATAATTGAAATGAACGTGTTAATAATTATTATCGGAGCATACTTTGCGATTTTTTTCTATCGAAGGAATTTCATATAATTTGCGTTTCGGCGTGGGGAATGTATAGTTATCATCTTCAAAAATAATATATATTTTTTAAGAGCTTAAAACTCCAAATGTTTAAGATACATAAGTAAGATATCGGTAGAAATTCGGGTAGCGGCTGCTTAAGATGAAGCCATAGTAAATAATGCAAAATCACACAAAATCATGTGTTTTTGTTTTGAAAATTTGATCGCTTAGAAATATTATAAATGCTTCAATTAAATAATGCGTGTAGAACATATCTTGGCCCTTAAAAATATCGGTCATTTTTTTTATAAGTCTTTTAATAAGCCTAGAAAAAAATAAAGTAACAGGTCTTTAAAAAAACACTTTCAAGTGCAAACTCTCCTACTTACGAACATCTTTCCGGATATAGTTTTATTGCTTATTGTAGCAAATTTAGTTTCTTTTATGATAATCGCAAAAAAAATATGATATTTACGCCCGATATTCACAAAATAAAATAAAATATGCATATTTGCGTTGTTATTTCACAATACGAATGCGGATTTTCAAATTGACCCTTATGTCGTTCACCGAAGGATTACTGGCTTGCCACACCCTACTTTCTTTCAAAACTCCCCTGGCCGGAGCAGGGAGCGGACGTGTGACTCCACGTCGCTCGGTTCCGTGAAATCAATTTTAAATTTCCTTGTTATTACAATAAACAATGTGTAAAAAAGGAGTTAATGTTTTTTTTAGGTCTTTATGAAATCAACCTGTAAAAAAAAAATCTCAAATACCTTTTTCAACCGTTCCAAAAGCTTTTTCTCAAATATTTTTAAACTCCTCCCACAATGGGCGTGAATTCCGACTTCGATTTTTCCCTGGACTATTGGTTCCCCTTAACACAGCATTCCCAAACCCTGAGGGGAGCTGATGTAAAAAAAATAAAAACTTAATTTTTATAAAATATTTTGTAGTGGTCCCCAGCTCTTGACGGAAATGAATTTGAATGAACTAAAAATAGTGAGATTGACCTAGAAATTCTGTACAGGAACAGTCTTTCAATTTTGACATTAAACGAAAAATTTTAAAATTTCAGCACAAAATAATTTCCTGCTTTATGTTTAAAATTACATAATAACATTAAAAACACTTCAAATTGTCAAAAATCAAGATCATTGGAATGTTTCCAGTCAATTGTCAATCATATCCTATCGGTCCTAGCGGTGACGGACAGCTCCGACTTCTTGCTTCATCCACTTTCTTACCTCGTGACCATTGTCAAGTATTGTGTTGCAGCTGGGTGACCACTCGTCTTTCTATTGTGCCTCATAGCCTAACAGGCATTGTGCTTTGCGTATAACGTATGGTGGATACAATTTTCTGGCAATTTAAACGGGTGACCATAAGACGAGTAGGGATGTCGATAAGAGTTTATTTAAAAAATCGTGAAACTTTGATATCTTAATGTGAAATAACAGTCTTTATCAATAACAAATGAAACCTTTAAAAACATAAACTTTGGTATTCTGGAAAAGTAAAGAGCCAACTATAACAAAGTGGAAAACATCAAATTAATAATTTTTATTATTTTTGATTGTTTTTGTGTTTATTACGAAATTTTATTTAAAATTAATACATTGAATTTACTAATACGGCTGGCCGGTGGCTGAGTTGGCATTACGTTTGGGTCCCACCCAAGCGTCACAAAAAAATTGTCAATAAATAAATAAAAAAGCGTAAACTCATTGTAGACTGTGATGATGATGTCCATATGAATTGCACATAAAATGTTCCAACTGTGTACAGATTGTATGGTCACTGAAGAAAACGTCACTCAATCATGGAAATAATGCTCGTCTGTTGAAGGTTGCCACTGCACTGCTTTGCAAGTGGGTAGAAGGAAATATGTAGGTATGGACGTATGTAGGTATGTACGTATGTAGGACAGGAGGCCCTGAGGAAAATAATTCTCCCCAGGGCCTTTGTCATCTTTGGGGGTGCTGTGTGAAGGGTATTCTTGGGGAATGGAAGGAGAGTAAGTTCTGTGTTCTGTTCTCTCCCACAGTGGTGCAAGACATTTTCTTTTCCAAAGTCTTGTTCTCTTTCATGTTTCGTTTAGATTTAATGAAAGCTTTTTCCTTCTAAAATCCTCGCGAAAAGTTAGGCTAAGGTAGGTAAGTGCCTACAAAATAAAATGAAGAAAATGGTATGTACAAAGATTGCAATGAAGCAAAAATGGAAAAAAGTGTTAATAATTTAAGTAACGCCTGGTCACACAGATATCTCACCTATATCTATTCTTAGTCTATTATTCTTCAATTACACCCCTGTCTCTTAATATTCCTGCTTTATGCGATAATACACCCCTGGAAGCGCGCATTGTCCCGCCAGGGGTGCATTCATTATTGTGTTGGTCTATTATTATCGACACCTTTGTATTTGGCAGTCGGGAAGGTATTATTAAAATATATTATATTTGTCGGCCATTTGCTCAAATGAAATGTAATATGCAGGGATAATTGGACAATGAAACTTATTTATTTTCGGTTTGGAATCAATAAACGGTGTTAAGATGTCTTTACTGTGAAATACAGGGTGGTTACAAAGAAGGACTTAACATTTGCGTTTGATGAATTATTGAGTTATTAAAAAAATGTGGGATTGTTACATTTATTTGTGAAAGTTCTAAGTCGGTACCTACTTTCACAATAAAGCAGCAAATCCATTTAAATTTTTTTTTATATTAACTCCACACAAAAAATAATTTCCCTCAGGGCCTATGTCATCTGGGATGCTGTGTGGAGGGTCTTTTTGAGGAGAAGAAGTAATGAACATTGGTCGTGAAGAGACTCATGTTGTAGGAGGGAGGAAACATAAAAGCCGGCAAATCGTTCCATAGCCGAACTGTTGAACTCAAGGACGAGTCGAAAAACGATCCGTTCTAATGTGTCAAATGTCAACCGTGTACGTAACTGTACGCTGGGCGCGCGTATGGCATTTCCCCCGACTATGCACCGGTGCCGAAGGGATCAATGACGCTAGTTCCTCAGAGCATCTTCCATTGAAATATCGGTAGAACAGGGATAGCATTCCCACCCGACGCCTGTGCTCTAAAGATTGCGTTTGGGAGCAGTTGGGATTTTTGTGCGGTATTAACAAGGAAAAATAATTTATCGAAGTTTTTTTTGTTTTCAATTTATTAGCTAACGTAAATATTTTCGTCGCGAAAGTTAATTTTCCTCATAATTAATAATTAGAAGATTTCGTTAAGCCTTTTCGTGAAAAATTACCTCAAAGGCGCTGCGCAAATCATACAATTCCAAAATGCTCTATCGCTAAGGCGCTTTGAAATATCCTGTTTATTTATTTGAGACACAAACAGGATATTTATAGAACATTATTTTGGTTAATGCAAAAGAAATTAAAATATAGATATATCCCTAGACTAATGTGTCTACAGTAATCACATATGCATATTCACAGACACATGAAAAACAATTCAAGTATTTTTATACATAACTTAAAAAACTTAAATAGAAAATTTATAACATATTTGTAAATAAAATAATAATGTATTTATAAATACACAATAGGTGGAAAATATTTAAAGTGTTTGTTAAAAACTAATAAAACATCAAACAAAAAGGTTTTTTTTTAGGTTCACAAATCGTGGAAATATTTCTTAAAACAAGTTAAATAATTTGCAAAAATATGTTAACCGTTAAGAAACCGCAAAGCCCAAGAAGCCATACTGTTTTGCACATTTCAACAGAAAGTTGAAATTGTTTCCAATAAAATGTTGAATTCCTTAAACAAATAATTCATAACTACTTAATTAAAAAAAAAAAAAAACAACAACAATATTTCAGCATATTTCATATTTTGTGCAGGGTCAAACATTCATTTTTTACACGTAATCCGATAGATTATACTAAGAAATCAAAATCATCACATTGAAATATTTATTTATAATTTTTTTAAATTTACAATAACACTGTACCTGATCAATATCTTATTCCAACGTCACAAAGTGGCATAAAATCAATTTCACCCGAAGGACCCACAAAGGGTCCTGCCACGGGCATAAAGGACATAATGGCAGCGTTATTAACGCCCCTTTCACGCTTCAGGACTGTGAAATATATATGGAAAACACTTCACTGACAATGCAACTTATTCTTTGAATAACCCTGAACGGAACAGGGTTAAACAACCTAGGGAAGCTATGGTTTTTCGGTTCTTATTCGATGCTAAATTGGTTATCTTCAAGAATATCGCAAAAAAAATGTTCAAAAATTTTTGTTCCATTATTTGCTCAAAAAGCCTCACATTTTCCTGAAACTCATTTAAGACGTGAAATCAATTTTTTTGGACCCTTATAATTTAGGAGTCGGGTACGGGTACCGCCGCCCCGGGACCATTTATTTGGTAACCAACACCTCTCCCATAGGTCACCCCAAGTGACTATGGTTCGCTATGTTTGGTGACTTAGCGGGGGTGCCCGGGTTCATGGGGTGAAGTTTGTCCGGATTTTAGCGGTGGATGCGTCTGCCCACCAGCTGCATGGCAAGCCGGATCGAGAGAGAATGGTTGAGGGAGTCCCTTTCACTTCTCCAGCCGTACTCTCTCGGAATATCGCCTCGCACCGCAGTGGGAAGGATAATTCGTCCGTCACTCCTGAACACATTGACCCCAAGATCCCCACTCACCCCTCACATCCTTTTCCTTCCCAGAAGAATTTCGCGTTCTCGTTCGTGCACAAAATTTTCATCTTTTTTACAATATAATACTTTTCTTATACAATCCATAAACTTCATGTAAGATTTTCCATTTCATTTAAATAACTTCTTTCTTTTACATGAGCTCCACACAGGAGGCCCTGAGGAAAATAATCTTCCTCAGGGCCTATGTCATCTTTGTGATTCTGTGTGGAAGGTTTTTTTAAGGAAAGGAAATGGAGGAGAATTCTGCGAAGGAAAAGGGATTAAGGGGTGGGTAGGAATCTGGGGTTCAGTGTGTCCTGGTCATCCACCTCCAAGACTTAGACAAACCTCACCCCATGAACCCGGGCACCCCTGCTAAATCACCAAACGTAGCAAACCACTTGAGGTGACCTATGGCAGAGGTGTTTTTTTATCCAATAAAGGTTCCTGGGGCGGCGGTACCCATTCCCGCCTTCCAAATTGAAAGATCTGAATCTGAATCTGAATTTGAAATCTTTACCAAAGAAAAGTCACTATCTCAAATCTCAATGACAATTCTTTTTTCAATTTTTCTTCCGGTAAGAAGGTACCATAATATTGAAAAAATTATGCAAATAAGAAAGCAAGAAAAAAAACACGACAATTTCACGTTGCAAAAAAAATTCTTAAATGAATCATTAAAACGGCCATCGTCTTGAAACGAAAACGGAAAGTTCAAACAAATTTGCAGTCAGAAGTACCGCTGCGCTCAGCCATTTATCGCCAAATTCCAAAGATCAGCGACCCCTGCAACTAATGTATGAAATGTCCTTATATAATAATAATATGATCCTTTTCCCCATTATTTATAAAAACAAGATTTTATTGTTCGCGAAGAAAGACATTATTCGGCACCTTTTTGATTCCGCCTTTTCAATGTGCTTTTGGGTGTGATATTATTTTTTGATGTTATCTTTGATTTTCTAGGGAATTATGTCATTTAGAATCTCTTTGATGTCACTAGAATCAAATCAATTTTGGAAATAATAGTGTGATCTTTATACCTTTATATTTCGGTTGTTTTCGTAGAATTAGAAATATAAATACAAACCACCATTCTGTGTCCCGCTGGGGTAATAAAAAGAAAATGAAGTGTCGCGCACATTTATTCAGAAATCTTTAAATGTCTGAATAAAAATGTATTCTTAATTATAACTAAGCAAAAATATCATTTTATGATGCTGCATAATCACTGAACTTTGTAATTTAAATTTGTTTAATTTATATTATACACAATGTAGAGGGTCAACATTTAAAAAAATTACAAGGAATAAATACTGTTCAACAACGGTGTGCAACAATTGGTCAGAAAAAAACAAAAAGTATGTAAAAAAAAAACAACAACAAAAGATACAATAAAGTTTGGGTCAAGAAAAAGAGAATTTTTGTAAAAGTCCTGGGGGCACTCACTAAATAGGTACGTCCGGAATTTTGCAATCTAATCAGTGATTTCTAACATTATCAGGATTAAAAAATGAAAATGCAATTTTCGACTCCGGTGACATTTTTGATATTTAATAAACAATTTAATTTTTAAAAAAATAGCAGATATTGGACCTTTGGGGTCGGGGTGAGGGTTTATTTGGTTACCTGGCTGCGTGACCATGTGGAAGAGTTTTTTTAGGTGTTGAAGAAAAAAAAAATTAAAATATCATAAAAAATCAGCGGAGACCAAAATTTCATTCATATTTTTTACCCCAAAAAATGTCGGAAATCACAGGTTATAAGTTGGTTGTTTGGAAAGGAATTTGGAACGTTTCGGGATTTGTTAGTTGACGGTGATTATTTTGATTGTGGCCAAAAGGGAAGACTCTCCATTGTTATGTACAATTTTGAAAAGATATTTCATGTTTCATGTCCATTCTTATTGGTTTTATGATTTAGTAAATAATGCTAATAAAAACAAATTAATAAATTATTTTGTCGGAGGGATATTGATCGGGTATTTCCAACCTCCGCGTTCGTTTGATTCTTTTGAGATTTATTTTGACGGCAAGCCGCTCTGCATGATCAAAGTATTTAAGCGTTCCTTTCATAACTACGTCATTTGAGGGCATCTGTGTTCGAGGAGTAAAACTCTTGACTGAGAATTCTCAGGTCGCGGGAATCCTGGCATGAGCTTGAATTTTATTTGACTAATTTGTGTTGCTTCACAATTAATCATTTAAAATACCACAATACTTGCGTATTTGCGGTACGCTCCATGTTCCAGAGTGGAAGATTATCTCAGTACTGGAAATCTTGTGAAAGACAACCAGAATCGAAATTTTACTTAAAATGGTATAAGTTGTATTTAGTGACAATATCTGAATAGCTAGATACTTCCTCTCATTATTTCGCTCCCCACTACTTTTATCCTAACAACACACCCCAATCAGGGTGCCATAATATCTCAGGCTCCTGACAGTTGGGATTCTTGTGCGATAATAACATAAAACTATTATTTTCCTAATTATTATATTACATTAAATTCTTCTATAAATTATATTATTTGACTTTTTTTCTTCCCTTGCCAGTTCTGGGTCACGCTACTGTAAATCAGGATTGGAACCAGAACACCACGGTAGACTGCTAGAGTCGCTTCTTCTGACAACTGATTATTACTTATTTTAACCAAACATGACCATTTTTTCTTACCAGCGTCAGGAACCTACCCGTACTAATTTTAAGCGGTAGGAAATTTTAAAATTGTCATTCGAAATCAATTATCGAAGATTCTATCAATCATTCCCGTCTTTCAAATATAAATTTCACGCGTTCATACACTCTAACAACACAAAGAAAACAACATCACGAAAAAATCTTTAGAAAATTATTACAAACGTCTTTATTATCACAAAGGTGAATAACGACAACGGAAGAATACTTCATAATTCGAAAGCTATAAGCGCCCTTCCCCATAAATTCACACTTAAAATGCTATAAAGCTGCAGCTTGCAAAAGATGTAGATGTCAATATATATATGTACGTCATTGAAGATAAATCTGAAGAAGTATCGCTTATGTAAATGGGTCGTAAACATTTTATAAAATTTGATTTTTGGTTAACTATTTTTTGTATGTTTTTAGGTTTTCACGGCCAAAAAGTATTTTTGTTATTGTTTTTGGGGTGTTATGCCGTGTTTCGCTACCTCCTTCTTTAGCCAACGTTTCGGACAGCGTTACAGTGTCCATCATCAGGGCAGATGACCAAATGATATTGGTGAGAGTGTTTACTTATGGATGGATGATGTTTGGATATGGATTTTAGTTGTCGTTCCGAAGACCGTCTTGATGTTCTCTTTTCTCAACAGCCTGGCAATTCTGTCTGTTACATTATGGACGTAAGGCAGGAAAGCGCAGCCTTTTGACTCTTGTTCACCCCTGTCTTCGTTTCGTGCTGATTTGGCTCTTATGATTTGCCTTGTCTGCCTTGCTGGGTATCCGTTACGCTCCAGTGCATCGGTGAGTTTGGTCAGTTCCAATCCGAGTTTTGGCTCCTCACATATTCTGGTCGCTCGGGTTACCAAAGTATGGTAACCCGAGCGACTATTTATTACTTATTATGACTTATTATGACTATAACTATTTTTTGTTTACATTTTTATGACGCCTGAATACTTACTTATGTACCACTAAAAAGTTAGTTTCTTTTTGATGACATTTTTATCGACTTTCATAGAAAGCAAACTATTTTAATGCGACATTACACGGTGACCGGAAACTCGTAGTGCAAGCGGGAAACTGGTAAATCTACATCACGGAGAAACCAAAAATACTTTTACTTTTTCGATCTGAGCATTTCGATTCTTTTAAACTTTTTTTCCATTTTTTGTTTTTTTTTTTTTTTTTTATGAGCTCCACACAGGAGGCCGTTAGGAAAATAATTTCCCTCGGGGCCTATGTCATCTTTGGGGATGCTGGAGGGGTGAGGAGGAGGGTTTTTCTTAGAAAAGGAAGGAGAGGAGAGTTCTGGGAAGGAAAAGGGAATAAGGGGTGGGTATGAATCTGCGTCATCCTAGTCGTCCACCTTCAAGACCTGAACAAACCTCACCCCATGGGCACCCCTGCTAAATCATCAAACGTAGCGAACCACTTGGGGCTGACCAAATAGTAAAAAAAAAATTTATAAGCCCCTAGCGAACGATTATGTTTAAAAATTTCCAACTTCTATGCTATTCCTAATGTGATGTATATTCACTGGTTTACCTCTTTTACTACGAGTTTCCGGACGCCCGTGTTTAAACAATATTCACTAACTTTTTTTAGCGAGCTCTAAATTAATTAATACTAACAGTTAAAAATCCGCTCAGCAGGTTTTGCTGCTAGGCCCTGCGGGCGGCTTTTGGTTCGGCTACACCCACGGTTTTAATGCAGCATCATGTTTATTAATCAAGTGCAGTGTACATATATAGTTCAATATTACACCATCGTAAGTTTTTATAATAGTTTGTCTAGTTTGTAGTTAGTCATAAGGTTGAGAGAGCATTGTGGAAATATGTTTTTATATAATTATGGAGCATTACAAACCATCCAAATATTATTGTTACTTTTTAAATTCTTGCAAGTGGAGGTTGACGATCACTACATTAAACGATTAACCTAGAAATACCTAGCATTAAATCCTCCACGTTCGTGTCAATAGCACATCAATATGTACCGAAACCGACGCAGGATAATAGGCTACATTATGTCACAAACTAGAATCATTTCATCCTATTGACTCCGCACAATAGGGACAAGTCTACGGTAATAATGCACTCAATAGTGCCAATAATAGAGTCAATAATAGAGTCAGTAATAAAGGATCTGTCGGGTGAATAGTGTTGGAAAGGATCCGTCGGAGAATGGTGCTAGAACGGTGCTGTATCTATGCGAAGCGGGTGCCGAATCTGTCGTTCAATTGGCAGATGTTTATTATAAACTGTGTTTAATGGTAAAATAACAAGCATTTGAGTGGATGGAGACGTGTGGGAAATTGTATTATTGCTAATACAATGTATTATGTATGACAAAGGATAGTTGTTACTAGGAATGCTGGGGAATTGACTTTTCTGGAGTATTTGATTTTCGGCAAATTATTTGGCGACAATGGTATTTTTACTGTACCTGTGGAGAACAGTCCAATATCGTGAAATGAAAACTTTGAAACTAAATATCTTTTTAATAAAATCACTGGTTTCGGAAAACTTTATGCCATATTTTTTGTTTAAAATAATTGTTTACACGTCCAAAATACGAATTTTAAAGTCCATTGCGTTCAAAGTCGTATCTTCTGCAAACTTTAACTTTGCAACAAATATCAATTTGCCTGAATTGACCTACCAAGCATCTGTCAAATACCTGTTAGAAATTTAGGAATTGAAGCCAGGACCATAAGACCGAGTTAATTCGAATCTGTCCCTTCGGTCATATTTGATTGTATCATGCTTCGATAAGAACTTCCGACATTATCTTCATTGTCTTAATGCTTATTTTTGTTGGCTGCTGCTATCTTCATGTACGATCGCTTTTTCGATTACATTCTTCCTGAACTAAGTGTAATCTAGAAAATGTCTTGGTTAAATATATCCATTTTTGTTTTCTTGTGCGGCATCTATTGACTTTTCTTGTCGACGAATATTTCTTATTTATTATTTTAGCGTAGCCCGGTAAGACTAAAATCCTGGGTTCAGCACCTAGATGACACCGAACCTTTTTTGTGGTTTTTTCCGTATCGAATTTTCGTTTGAGAGTCGCTAATATTCATATTACAATTTGAGGCTTTTCTCATTAGGTTATTACAAAAATTAAAAAACCAAAACAAATACTGCCTACCTTATAGTAACAATAATATTTGGATGATTTATATAGCGCCGCTTTTGTGAAAAATCACCTCAAGGGCGCTGTACAAACTTACAATATATTTTTAAATATCGTTGGTCTCATATGATATATGTACAAATTTTCACTTAAAATGTTGAAAATTCATAAATTGAATAATTTTACGCACTAGGCAGGATTATCATTTTCCATGCATTGAAAACTGAAATAATTATAGGTATGTTTAATTAACTAACACATCGAAATCCTAATTAAGTCATCATGCAGATAGATCTAATTACATTTTACAGTTATTATTTGTTATTGGTTGGCCCATTGCAAGTGTTCGTTCATTCGTCTAATAGATCCGGTACAAAATTAGGAGCACGTCAGTTAAACGAATCAATCTTACACTCGGTACATCAAATTAACCATTTATCTCCGTTTGGAGATTGATTATTATTGTAATGCGATATTCTGTGGTTTCTTTGTATACCTGTGTTCTGTAGTAAGTGGTTAGTGAATTAGAAATTAATGGTTTAGTGAAGTAATAATAATTTTATTTTTATTATAATTTTGTAATTTGTTCGTCTTTTTTATATATAACATACTTCTAGCTCAACAACCACCTGTAAATGGCCATCGCAAATTATGAATTTCATATTAAGGTGATCCCTTAGTCCTTGAGAAATTCGACATCGGAAGCCACGCCTTTTTTTGGGAGAAATTTAAAAATACTTGAAAAGAAGTTTTTGGAAAGGTTGTAGAAGATATTTGAGAATTTTTTTTCGTAGGTTGACTTCTTAAAGGCTGTAAAAAATATTAACTCCTTTTTAATGCATTGTTTATTATAATAATAAGGAAATTTAAAATCGATTACCTTTTTACCTCTCCAGCAGGACCATCTCAATCCATCGCTTTGTATCACAGTGGGAGGGATGGATTCATACATCCGTATTCCTTGATACTGACCCCAGATTCCTACCCACCAATCATACCCTTTTCCTTTCCAGATCTTCCTCTCATTCCTTTCCCTTAAAAATTAGAGTGCGCAATTCACCACGCGGTAGAAGTCGCTGGATGTCGCTTTCTTGTCTTTTGCCTGTTAATTTTAAAGTGGTTTGAAGATTGGATATTAATTTCACAAAATAAAAATGTTTATTTTTTTCTTTGGATTTCGTAGGATTCAAGCCTCTGGCCGCGATTTGTCAGGCGCTTTACCCGCTGCGCTATGGGAGGCTCGCGCCGAGGCGCGAATTTACCGCATTATATTAAAACCGATGACCCGTCAAATAATAAATTTTAGTGACGCACTTCCATTTCATCCGAATTTCAAATAACGTGGCGAAAGTAGTTTCACTTCAAAAAAACCTCCACACGGCATCCCTAAAGATGACAGGCCCTGAATGAAATTTTAATTGTAAAAGAAAACACGGATTTTGCAAGGGTTTTAACACCCTGTAATCGAAATATAATTATTATTCTAAATTTATGGAACCAAAAAAATGGCCACTTTTCTTTTTTTCGATTGAAATACGTTTCAGGGCTCCAAATCTGATAATATAAAACTTACCCAAAACTCACCTACCCAAATTAATGACCTTCGTGGGTGAGTGGTTACGATCCTTGACTATAAATCCAGAGGTCATGATTTATTTGTGAAATTTTCACATCTATTTTCAAATAACTTTTAAAACTTTAAAGTCCTTATTTTTTTGTTTCTGTGGACTGAACAGCTGAAATGTTATCGAATTTCAGGGAAATGAGTATATGTCCACGCGTGGGTGGTTGATGGAATATATTGTCATCGACAACGAGTCTGTCTGCCGAGATTCAGCTTGTGCGGATGTCGGGAAGTGGATTAATTTCCATTTCTTCACAATCCAATCAAGAACAGACAAGTGAAATTCAAAAAGATATAAAATCAAAATATGTTTGTTTCTGGGTTCGTATGTGTGATGCCTGTGCGTTGCTAAACCATTCATCCGATTGCGATGAAACTTTGAGGATTTGATCGCGCATGCCCGCGATGGTTTCTGCATACAATAGTGAGTTCTGGAATCATGAAATTATGCGTTACTAACCGTTCATCCGATTGCGATGAAACTTTGGGGATTTGATGTGCGCATTCCCGCGATGGTTTCTAAATACAATAGTGAGTTCTGGCATCATGAAATTATGCGTTACTAACCGTTCATGCGATTGTGATGAAACTTTGGGGATGAATGAGTGAGTGAGTGAGTGAGTGGATGGACAAATCAGTGGTATTTCCACCTAATACCGTGCGAGCGAAGCCGCAGGTAAAAGCACAGTATATTTCCGACACGTTCCAAAGTGGTAGATA
This sequence comes from Glyphotaelius pellucidus, assembly GCA_936435175.1. NCBI lineage: Eukaryota > Metazoa > Arthropoda > Insecta > Trichoptera > Limnephilidae > Glyphotaelius > Glyphotaelius pellucidus. Next base: position 22,729,547 of record OW386558.1, on the reverse strand, counting down.
TTTTCAGCGTTGCCCTTATGACAAACTAACGTCAGTGAAAACCTATTATTGGTTAAAAATTAACATTTATTTTGTCATACATTATAAACAATTACAAAATAAAAAAAAATAAAAATAAAATAGATTAAAAAAAAAAAAATAAAAAAACGTTAGAATTCCGTTTAGAATTCAAACGTCACTTGAAATAGCGTACTTCCCACCAGGTATTTAATTACCTTCCTCCTCCCATCCCTTTCCCCTCCCCACTACCTTAAGCCTCTCAAAATACCACGATTGGGGATCCCATAATCGCCTTGACTCCAGACGGTTGGAAGCAGTTCCAACTCTCGTAAAAAAAAAAAGATGATAACGCCAAAGTGTACCAGTCACAAGTTTTCTGTAAGTGAAACTGTAATGAATGCGGATCCAAGATTAAATAGGAACAAAAGAATAATGTTTGAGTTTCTTTGTTTGGACATGAATCAAGGTATAAAAGGTAAATGTCTGAAAGCCCTCTTCACCCGTTGACCATCACGCGATAAAGGTTACTTAAATATAGTCTATTATTATACGAGTTGTAGCATTTTATTTAACGGTCCCGAATACAGTAAAGACACGACATCTTAGGAACCATTCGTCACTTCATTTGGATAGGGTTCTAACTTCAATTCACCTTGTTCTGAGATATGAGGTGTCAAAGTTTGCAAAGACCATTTTAATTGAACATATTTTGAAAGAAATTTTTTAAATAAGACGTACATTTACCCTTTTAGAACATACCTAAACATGCAAATAGAACCCTGTGCAACCAGCTAAGGCATATTAATTCATTGCACAAGGTTTTAATTACATTCCCCTAATGCAATTCCAAGCTAGGGCCACGTCCTATTTAAATATTCACCATTAAAATACAATAAACTAAAATACTTAAACTAAAATTATCAAATAGATTACGAAAATTCGTCTTTGGAAACTTAGAAACCTTTGAAAATGATAAGGCGTCGTTAGAACCCTATACAAATCAAGTGACGAACTATAATGCGCCTCTTATTTAAGATCAACTGTCAGATACAAGAAAAAAAAGAGAGTGTAAGTGTCAAATGAATTATTATTGAAAATGCTTGATGTTAGAACCTTGTCATACATATATCTACGAAAATACAACACCGATGGTTCTGAAAATTATTTTGGGTATAGAAATAAGCAAAATAAATTCTTCGGCATTCAAAGGTCATTTTTGAAAAAAAATGTCGGTTGGAACCCTATCCAAATGAGGTGACACATTATATTTTATGCTTCTAAGATCAAGATAAAGTCACTTATTCCTGAATTAAACACTTTGCTTTATTAAAACACACCCTGCGCCTTGGCCGATTTAAGACAATCACCTTACTCTGTATTCAGAGAGTGATCTGTACCGGCCTCTCTGAATATGGGATCCAGCGCTGGCAGTGTCTTGGTTATGGCGTCATTGCGCAGTTTAACCCTACAACTAATCGTAAGCTGCAAGCCAAACAAATGACCATTTATCCACTGCGCAAGTGCATTTATGAATACACTTACAGACTCCATTGATTCGGAGAAAATAAGTTGGTTAGGTGAGAAAGTAAACAGAGTTAAATATATTTTTGTGGTATTTCACTGTATTATGAACTAATGAACATGAGTGCTTTTTGTAAATCATAGTCGTATCTATTGGAAATCTGTTCAAATAAGCAGCAAAAACTCTCAAAAAAACACTCGACTCTGTGTAAAAATGTTCTCCTGTCTTAAAATTAAACCATGCGAAAAAATGCAAAATCATACAAAATCATGCATTTTTATTTTGAAAATTTGAAGGCTAAAAAGTTTTATAGATGCTTCAATTAAATACTGCGTGTCGAACATGGCCCTTAGAAATATCCGTCATTTTTTTTATAAGTATTAGGTCTATAAAAAAACACTTTCAAGTGCAAACTCTCGTACTTATAAACCTCTTTTTTTGTTTTTTTATAATAATCGTAAAAAAATTGATATTTACGCCCGATATTCACAAAATAAAATAAAATGTGCATTTTCACGTTGTTATTTCACAATACGGCCGGCAGCTAACGAATTTGGATTTTCAAAGTGACCCTTATGTTGTTCACCGAAGGACTACTGGCTTGCCACACCCATTTCCTCTCATTCCGCCCTCGACCGGAGCGAGGAACAGACGTGTTGCTCCGCGTCACTTGGTTCCGTGAAATCAATTTTAAATTTCCGTTTTATTACAATAAACAATGCGTAAAAAAGGTGTTAATATTTTTTTCAGGCCTTTACGAAATCAACCTGCAATAAAAAAATCTCAAATACCTTTTCCAACCTTTCCAAAAGCTTTTTCTCAAGTAATTTTAAACTCCTCCCACAAAGGGGCGTGAATTCCGTTTTCGATTTTTTCCTGGACTATTGGATCACCTTAAGAACGGAATTGCAATCTTTGGGGCACAGGCGTCGATTCTGTCCTTTTTCTATTGGTATTTCATTGGAAGATGCTCCAAGGATCTAGCTTACTTCTGATTCCTTCAACACCGGTGCACAGTTGGGAAACACACCAACATTGGACATTTGTCAAACGAGAACGGGTCATTTCTTCGATTCGTTCTCGAATTCAATAGCTCGGCTAAGGAACGATTTGTGGGTCTCTGTGTTTCCTCTTTCCCACAACATGGGTCTCTTCAAGACGCAACATCGCCAAAGTTGACAAAGGACTAAGGGAAATTATTTTTATTAAGGTCTCCAGTGTGGAGTTAATGTAAAAAAACACAGAGTGTGGAATTCACACGTGGTAGAAGTGAAACCTTCAGAAAACTAAAGTAGATAAAAGTGGGTAGGCTACGAAGCACTGCATAAAGAGGAGACCGATTATACTACCTCATTCTCTTGCAGGCTAAATCCTGTAGATTTGTCTCTTTTTAGTGTCGCCATTTTTTGTTTCATCGATTTCAAATCACAAACTAAAAAAGTTTTCTCTTAAAAAAATATTAAACAGTTCTAAATGGATGGCGATTTACGATGTCAGGCAAATGTAAAAGAGACAGAGCGCGTGCTGAATGGGCTAGAGCCGAAAGGTATTAAGTCAATAGCGATATTTATATATATGCCAATTTGGGAGGCGGGAATGGGTACCGCCACCCCGGGAACTTTTATTGGATAACCAACACCTCTGCCATAGGTCACCCCAAGTGGTTCGCTACGTTTGGTGATTTAGCAGGGGTGCCCGGGTTCATGGGGTGAAGTTTGTCTAGGTCTTGGAGGCGGATGACCAGGATACACTGAACCCGAGATTCCTACCCCCTCTTAAACCTTTTTCCTTCCCAGAACTCTCCTTCCCTTCTTTTCCTTAAAAAAACCCTCCACACAGCATCCACAAAGATGACTTAGGCCCCGAGGAAAATTATTTTCCTCAGGGCCTCCTGTGTGGAGCTCATGTAAAAAAAAAAAAATAAATATATATATATACAGTGATCTTTGCCCCAAAGGCTGGAACAACTAAATGGAATAGCATGCGCATCGATGATACTTTTAAAAACATATTACAACTCATTAAAAAAGTTGGATCGGACAACATATGACGCAGACTAAAAAATATCGAGTCAATGTTGATGAGGCAGGCCGATCTAGCTTATTTTATATCTGAGATGTGATATATTGTATTATTGAAATTTCAATGCTAACGTAATTCGAGAAACCAATGAAAATCCACCATGACAATATCCATTGTTTTTATTATCTTTTCGAAGCTCATTTCATTCTGAATTTTATAAATTAAAATACTCCTAAAAACACTTGTATGGCTGCAGTTTCGTGGGATATATGATAATTAACACATATATATGTGAGAAGGCCAACGATAAAGTGACATTTTATAAAGAAAATGTGTTTTGATAAGATACTCTAAACAAAAATGAACATTTTGCAAATTATTCCAAGGATACTCTTAAGGCAGTCATCCCGTGTGAAGGCTCTTTTATGAAATTTTTTGAAGAACTAAATAAATGGGGGGCTGGTATGGGTACCGCCGCCCCGGGAACCATTTATTGGATAACCAACACCTCTGCCACAGATTACCTCAAGGGGCAGTTTCCTATGTTAGATGACTTAGCAGATGTGCCCGGGTTTTATGGGGTAGGGTTCCAGGTCTTGGCGGTAGATTCATCTGCCCGCCAAACATCCGAAACTCTCGGAGATACTGACCCCCAGATTCCTACCCAACCCTCATATCTTTTCCTTCCCAGAATTTCACTTCCTTCCTTTCCTCAAAAGACCCTCCACACAGCATCCCCAAAGATGACATATGCCTTGAAGGGAATTGTTTTCCTCAGGGTGTTTTTCTGTGTGGAGCTAATGCAAAAAAATTCAACAGCGAAGTTTTCGCCACATATTTATTTATATTTTGAGCACCCTCTACAATTGTTTCAGCCCGAAATCTCTCTACTCGCTAATATCTCCGTCTCTCATTACTAAAGTAAACTTCAACTTAGTCTTTTCGTTATTTGTTTTTGGGGTGTTATGGCGTGCTGCGCTACCTCCTTCTTTAGGCTAAAGGAGGAGGTAGCGCAGTATGTCTTTTAAGTTTTCGTTTCAGGTAAGCAGAACGCCCGCAATCGTGATCACCGATATTTTAAAGACGAATGGCTAAGTTGTCGTACGCTTCAATAATGATGTCGGGCTGAAAACATTGTAAAGTGTGCTCTAAATATAGACAAATATCTGTTATATGTTAATTTAGTTTGCAAAAAGTCCCAAAAAAGCGAAAAAACAGCCTTCACACGGGATCACTGACTGCCTTAAAGATTACCTTCTGTAAACTGCAAAATCTCTGAGTTCTAGCTTCATGAAATTTACACAACTTTTTCTCTTTTGAATTGGTGGGTCAAATTTCCTCAGTGAAGGTTTGTTTTCAACTAACCACATTGTTTCAAATATTCACCTAACTTAAATAGGGTAAAAGCCGGATAATTGCGCCACTTTTGAAAAAAGCTCTATTATAAAAAAATGTACCTATTTACTAAGAATAATGAAACTTGTATATTAAAATGCAGGTCTGTAATCTTTTATGGTAACCTATTTTTGTAAACATAATTAAAATAGATTTTTGATTGAATCCTGTTTTATTTGACCTCTCAAAGGAGGGAAAGTTCCCTTCGGTAGCAGATAGTAGCCTAACGTTAAAAATTCTTTGGTGTATACATTCCTCATGCGGGGATAGACTCATTATGAATTTTTTAGAGAGAAACAAATTTATGTTAAATCAAGTAATCAGTCTTTATTATTTACTGAGATTCTTTATTAACTACTAATCAAAAAATTAATCAACATTTTAAAATAGTATTAAGTTTTAACGTTTTAAACTGTAAAATTACGTCAAAATAGCCTCCAAACCATAAGTTACTAGTAAAATATTATTAATTATCTTAAAGATACAACAACATGGCAATTAGCTTTGGTATTAGCATTAATTATCGAAAGAAGCCAGGGTTTTCAACTTTTCATTTCCCATTCGAAAACTATTCCATTTCCATGTAATAGTTTTCGAATATTGTACACGTTTCATGGCACCACAACGATAGAGCGACTATCCGCAAAAGTTAATCTGTCTGTCATTTTTGATTCGGATTCTTAACCTTTTTATTTGCGAATTAAAAGCGTATTCGACAATAAAACGTAATAAACAGTGTAATTTAATCTCCAGTGCATGCATTGAAACAAAAATTTGACCGAAAACACTATCAGTAATAAAAAAATCCATAGAAATTTGGTACTTACCAATATAATTTCGACGTTCGTCAAAGTTTCGCCACCGAACATTTTCGTTCCCACAAACAAAACGCGTGCCCCTACTCCGATAATTTACATGTCACTGAGCCTCCGAAAGGGGCACTTTTAATTATAGTAAAGCTCTAATGCCACCAACATCCCTAACATAGTGTATTCAAAACCGAGGCATGTATCCCACCGAGGGAAGTATCGTATATATATCGTAGGTATATATTTTCAACAGTAAGAAAGAGCAGGTAGGTATTGATGAACCTCAAGTAAAACTGTAAATTATTAAAAACAAAACAAAAAAAACATTCAAATCTTATGGTCATCTTCAAAATAAAAATGCCACGATATTATTTTTGTATAAGTTCTGGTTAAGGGTTGAAAAGTTCAGTAGAATTAAAAAATATTTAAATATTATTAATCGTTAATTAATTGTTTGGCTGCAATGCTATCAATTCGATTTTTTATACCTACAGAGTATTTGAAGTAACATTTTTATGAAAGCATTTTTCATTTTGAATTACATCAAAGATCATGAAAATATTCATTGAATGAAATAGAAAAAAGAGTCATCGACACGTAACAAATCGTCTACCCGAGAGATTCAAAAAAAAAAAAAAAAAATGAAACTGCTCTCTCGTACTTAGATGAAAAAAAACCTATTTTTATTTAGATAGGTACCTGTTTAGTCTTACTTGATTTAGGTAGGCACTAGGTACCAAGTAGAAGCCTCCGTCCTTTATTCGTATGCGCACCGCATCAGGCTGTATTTTATTTTATTACCTGGTGTAATAGCCTCTGAAATTATTTCTACATTTGTCATTCAGTCTGTTGTTAAGTACCCCCTCATTAGGAGTCAAATCAGTTCTGGTTGAAGAGGATCCTAAGGAAGAGGTAGACAATCTTTGGAGCAATTTGTGTTAGGTCGCTTTTATTATATGGTTATTAACGTTAGAATTGGCTTTTTAAATTAAAGAAAAGGGAGTTATTTAAAGTTCGGAATGTAGATACACTTACATCGTGTTCCACACACACATACATCGTGTTCCGTAGAGATTACTAATGAAAAACTATAAAGATGAGATTCCTTTCAATACATTGAGACATTGTTTGAAGTCGGAAATTATTGGTCTAGGAACAAAAGCAACACTATTTTTCATAATTTTATCATCGGGTAACATTTTTAGAAATACAATAGTACTTACCACTATCTTCAACTCTTTCGGAGAGTCCTAACTATCTCCAGAAAACACCTCCAATCCTGTCAGCGTCCTGCTGTTTACCTGCAGTTAGGTAAAGCTGCAGTTTTTATTTCCATTATGTACCATTCACTCACCAAATTAATGTTAGAACTCTCAACTTTCTATCTTCTACTGTTCTGTGGTCAGCTATCTTCCTGCCTCCAAATAAGAAATCAATCAATCATCGTAGTTGAAGCGCTTTTTACGCGGTTTTGAGTATGTCGAAGGACCATGAATGATGCGTGTTTTATGTGTGTGAAATACCACTGTACATGTAGATAATATGCACAAGGAAAGGAAAAAAGGAATTACTGCGCTTCTATCCTGGCTGGGTTTATTGTGCACTTATATGACTATATTAGTCGCGGGATTCGGTTTGCGATATGCGGTAAGCGGCATATCGGTATTCAGAGATGTTTAGGCGGCGAGGGTCGATTAATGAGTGATTTGGGTAATATAAAATGGCAGGTATATAGAGATGGGTAGGAAAAAACATGTGACAATACTAGCTACAAGCACAGGGTCTATGATGTATGTAGGTAAGTGTATTGTGTAAATGCCCAACCAGTAGTATTTCTTTCCAAAGGCTTCCTTTGTTTGACTCATTTCTCAAAAACAATTATTCCGGGTCCTTGAAGAATATAATATACCGATTCATAGTTTGTCAACTTGTATTGTGGTTCTTCTTACTTCACAAATGTCAAAGTCGTGAAACATTAATAAAACACACATACATTACAAGATGGTATTTGAAAAAGTGAGAGCGTCTTCTGATAGGACGATGGGTGACTCCTTTTACACCACATTTAACCTGATATTTTTTTTTTTTAATTTTTGATACGATATTTCACATTTTATAGCACAATCCAACAATGTTGGCTTCACTGGGTTACCCATGCTAAGATCCCATATTAGATTGCTGTCACTTTCCTTGAGTCTCGAGCGAGTACCGACAGATGTTTTCTTGACATAAGGCAAGCATAAACTAATTCCTCTTTTTGCTTAAAATGAGCCAAACGTTTATGACAACTGATTAAAAACATATATCTTGACTTCAAACAAAAAAGAGCAACTTCGCAAAAAATTGAAAACCCACATATTTTTACCTCACAACTCACAAGGTTTATTTTTTGTCCCTGTTTACAAAGTACCACGTTACTTTTTCACAATTTTACTCTTTCCGTATGCGTCTTTATTACCAGTTATCAAGAAAGAGACAGTGCCCAGATATAAATGTCCCACCGATTAAATAAACAATCCGTGTTCTGTTTACTAAACGCTAGGAATTAATAACCCGGGATTAACCTTAACGTCTGGTTTGAGGCATACAATAACCACGGGTCAAACTGCTGATTGGGGTTAAACGGTTGAACATTTATTTATAAAGTTTCAATTAACCTCAACATCAGGTTAAGGCAGCTTATGGTATAAACTGCCAGTTTGGGTTTAAAAGGATGAAAAAACTTGAAAATCACACACGAAATATGCAATTTTTGTCATTTATAAATATTAATCACGATGATTTATTAGTTTTATGAAGAATGTGATAATTCATGAAGAATTTTTATGTGAAGTATCTATGCTTGCGCCAATCAATGTTTTTTGTTTTTGTTTAAGATTTAGTACTCGAAAACTGCTTATTCCTTTGCCCAGTTCCTACCACCAAGTACCTACCCATCCCACGCCAAGACAAAACAAAATAAAACGTTCGATTTCCGCATTCCTTTGTTTTTATTGACTCGTTGAAAACGCACCCGATTCGAGTGTTCGGTAAAATTTGTGCATCTTACTTGATTGAAAGTAACGCCATAAGTTAAATTTGGGAACTTATTATTACACCCGCCGCGGCTGCAGAAGTAACCGTGTTTACTACTATAAGTGAACTATTATAAAGACAAATGGAGAATTGTTAAAAGGACCACAGAACCAGCGGCAAATGTCTAGTGAATTCGGTAAGTTTTGGCTATACCTATCCTTTCCTTTTCCTTTGAGTAGTTTTTCAGTAATTGTTGTTTTAGATTCGCACCGCACCCGCCTGCGAACGAATTGATTTGCGCAACCAATCTATCTTTATAATCCCGAGCACCTACAAATAGGCTACTAGTATTTAATCCACGGTTTGATTTTATAGACGAAAAGCGTGAATTTGTTTTCTAATAATTATTACGTTGACCTGATTTTTCAGGCAAACTAACCTTGTGTAAATTTCATTATTCATAGATTTTGACTGATTCGGATATTATATAAAGAAGAGTCACGCGGGGTAACTTTACACAATGTTTATATTAAGAGGAATATAAACGATAGAAATATTTAGATTGTCATGCCTACAAAATTTGAAATTGAGCGTCTTATTTGCCCGAGGCAAGTAAGCGAAAAAGTGGTTTTTATCTATTTTGTGCATAATTTTATAAGAATGAAAGAAAGTTAGAACATACAAAACCTCAAAAATAGTCTTAGCCATAAAGGGGTATTTAAAAAAATTGTTTCTTATATTACTTCATCGTTAAGTCGTGTAAAATTTTTTTTTAGTGGTTTACGCTTATATCTTTTGTTATGTAATTAATAATTATATTGTAATTCCAATATATAGAGAAGCTAGTAAAAGCTTCAATTTATCCCTTCTTGATGTTCATAATGTAAATCGATTCGTCGTAAAGATTAATCTAAATAGGATTTCACGTGTACGTAGCTTCGTCTTAAGATCTTTGTATTAAAACGTAACAAGTATTTTATTTCATTGTTTGTTTATTAACATAACTGATTATAAGGTATTTAAAACAAACGCAAAACCAATCACGGTTAATAAATCAAATAATATATGAATATATATATCGTTCCCATGGATGTCGATTACATATATTATTTGATCCACGAGCGGGGTAGGAATATTCAAACAGAAGTTTTAGTGTAACGACTCAACTTTCAATCAATTTTTGTTGGCACGATGACCTACGTATTATCCGAATGCTTTCTCAAATATGGGAGTGTATGTAGAGGGGTGAGCGTACCTACGTAGCTACGTGGGTGCGTACACTTACCCCATCACATAAACAAAAAGAGAAATACAGAATAATGGTAATCTGTATGAGAATTGCATCTGCACCGGTGAAACTAACATTATATACCACACCAATTTGACATAATTGCTTACACAATAACTCCCATCGGTAACAGAGGTGAAATAAACAAGAAAACCGTGAAACTAATAAGTTTACCTGTCAATTTATATTTTTACGCGGGGCTCACTGTAAGCTTGCTTACACGACTTTCTTCAAGATGACCTTTGCGCTACAGAATTGACAAATGAGCGCAGGTGAAGCACGAATTTTTTGCCAACATCGCCGCGTGCACTTACTCATTGCGTACATTTAACCCAAGTGAATCAATGAGTACCTTTTTATAGGTTTACCTTAAAAGATCACTAGTTGTAAATTCATATTTTATATGATATTTCGTTTTTACATCGATAGCTGAAATTGCAAATGCTGAAAAGGACAAAAAATCCAAAAATGAGTAAAACATATAATTTTTTTAGTTTTTTTTTCTTTTTCCATCTGCTTCGTTAAAATATTTTTACGAAAAGAAGTGCGCTTTTTACGACTTGCGCTTTAAGATGATTTTTCTGTTAAAATTAAAAATACATTAAAGTGTCAAAAAATTTACAAAAAATGTTAAGTATTCTGAAAGATCTGTTTAAGATGAGGCCATGCGAAATAATGCAAAATCATGTGTTTTTGTTTTGAAAATTTGATCGCTTAGAAGTATTGTAGATGCTTCCAATAAATACTGCAAGCATAACTCATCTTCGCCTTTAAAAAATCGATCATTTTTTTGTCTTTTAATACGCCTATAAAAAAATAAGGTATTAGGTTTATAAAAAAACACTTTCAAGTGCAATTTCTCCTACTTATAAACCCCTTTTCAGATATTGTTTTATTGTATAACGTAGCAAATTCAATTTTTTTTGTGATTATTACAAAAAAAATGATATTTTTGCCTTAAATTTACAAAAAATAAAATAAAACGTGAACTTTGGCGGTGTTCTTTTTCAGGAAATTAAAAGACGCGTTACCCAACTGCAAATTTCAGCCATATGCGATCCGCAGAAGGAACGAAAGCGCGTCGTAATATCCCACTCAGTAGCCGCCCGCAATTTGGGCCGAATAGACGTGCCTTGCTCTTTGCGTCGCTTTGTTCTATAAAAATGTACCATCGAAATAACAAAACACCGTTGTTGGCTATTGATTGGTCAACGCTAAAGTCGCTTGCTCCGCCCAATTCCGAATGAGGGATCGTCTTAATGTTATTTTATATTAAAATTTCATAATTATAGGTATACATAAACAAGAAGAAGATTTTACATAAAATTCACATTTTGTCCTCTACAGCTTTCAAATTTCCGTGTTCGACATGGTCAATATGGTAATCCTTCACCAGAGCGACACTTCTTAATTTCAGCTAGAACTTCTCAACCTTTTCTCTTCCCCGTGACCTTCCCTTCCCTGTGCACCAAATGGACTTCTTTAGCGTACATCAAATGGACTCTTGTGCGATAAACACCTTTTTTACCGTGTAATAAATGTGGACCCAAGTACCCTTTAAATAGGAATAAAATAATAATGTTTGGGTTTCTTTGTTTGAACATGAATCAAGGTATAAAAGGGCATGTCTTGTATGAAAGCTCCTCTTCACCGTTGACCACCACGCGATAAACGTTGCTTAAATATATTCTATAATTATACGAGTTATATTATTTTATTTAACTGTCCCGAATACACTAAAGGCACGTCATCTTACTTAGTATTACATTTTTGGTTAACATTGGGTTCCTCGATCCTATGATTATTTCACCACGATCCAAATTACTTACTTACGTGTTAATCGTTGTACCTGCATTGGCTCCGAGGACCGTTATGGATCACCTGTGAACGCTTCCAACAATTACCAGGCACTTAGCGTTGCTGTAAATTATCGCTAACGTGCAACAGGTAAACACGGACGCTTAGTTAGTATTCTACACGTGTAATGGCTTCGTTTGACTTTACGCACGTGTAATAATATTATGTAAAAACTTCAATTACCATATTAGAACAGGATGAAATGAATCAGGACTGATTTAATTTGGTTCGTACAACGCAAATATAAATTACTAGATCTGTGCAGATATTAGATACAAAATAATTCAACTCCAAACTCGCAAAACGGTAGGGCTAAGCGACAAACCCGAACCAATTATGGTTATCTTCTTGACACTTTTCCATTTTCTTTCAAATTGTGACAGCATTTTAATTTCTCCGTTCAAAAATAATAAGTCGATTTAAAAGTAAAAAAAATTAATGTTTTGTCCACTCAGTGGACAAAACATTAATTTTTTTTTTTTAGACTCCATTGGACTTTTACATACATAGGTTTAAAAAAATTGAGTGATCTGGAAGTATGTTGCCTGTTGTATGCTGATGATGCGGTGCTGATTTCTAACAGTATGGAAGATCTACAGTCGCTCGTGTCTAGGATGAACGAAGTATGTATGAAGAATGAGTTAATGATGAATGTAAGTAAGTCTAAAGTGATGGTATTTGAAAGAGAGAGTACGAAAACAATGTGCAACATAGTTGTGAATGACGAATACTTGGAGCAGGTGGATGAGTTTGTATATTTGGGAAGTATGATTACGAGAGATGGAAAGACTGATAGAGATATCGAAAGACGGGTAAATACCGGTAACTCCATTAATGGAGGACTGAACGCCGTTGGCGCCAACAAAAATCTGTCAAAAGAAGCGAAGCTAGCCATCCATAATGGAGTGCTGGTACCTACCCTAATGTATGGCAGTGAGGCATGGAACTGGCAGAGAAAGGATGAAAGTAGACTGAATGCTGTAGAAATGAGATCCCTGAGACGTATGTGTGGTAAAACCATGTATGATCGCGTGAGAAATGTGGAGATCCGCAAAGAATGCAAGGCTGATGTAAGCGTTATGAGTAAGATTAAGAAAGGGACGCTCAGATGGTTTGGGCATGTAGAGCGAATGAATGAGGAAAGGAGTGTAAGGAGAATATATGAGGCTAATGTGAATGGTAGACGAAGTCGGGGACGCCCGAGGAAGACATGGCACGATCAAGTGAATCAGATACTTGAGTCGGGCGATATCAAGAGTCAGAATAATAGAAGAGCATGTATGAGACGATGTATGAATGTGAACGAAGCAAGGAGTGTGTGCCAAGATCGAGTTGTTTGGCGGTCTGTCCTCTCTGCCTACCCCTGCGGGGAAACGGCGTGATGCTTAGTTAGTTAGTTTTAGTTTTAGGTTTAAAAAAATACATCAAGAAAATTGTGTCTTATTATTTCAATACCCGATATATCAGCTTTTTTGACAAAAATATCTGAGTAAGACCTCTTGTCACATTTTTGTGAGTAACGAGAGGAACCTTAATTTGAGTTTCAAAACCTCCTTTATCACGACCAAAAACCATATTAAAACTGCAAGTGAGAAACAAAAACCGCTATATCATTCAAGAAGTTACTATCTAAACCCGCTGTATCGGAATTCAACCAATCACGAGCAGTTATTTTGCCAAGATGGCGGGTTTAGAAATTATACTATTCCATTTCATTATCAAAAAATTGAAAAACAATTTTATATTTACATGCGGTAGAAGCGAAACTTTACCAAAACAATCTCAACCAATACTTAAAAGTGAGGTCATAATCAAAGCGACCAACGAGCGCAGACCTCGCGTAATTTCAGTTTCATATACCAATAGGGGCCCTTAAAAGTGACATCATTATCAAAACGGCCGATGAGCGCAGTTGATGAGTCGCAGGTTCCATCCGATATCCAAATCAGCCGTGCTATAGAAGTTTCACTTCAAAAATTAAAAAAATTACACTTAGTACATATATTTCGTTACTTCTTCATGTAAAATTTTAAAACATTTCCTCGTTTATATTATTCGGTATTTCTTGGAGGATTTTAAGTTCTCTATGTAGGTTTGAGTTCTGTGACTGACTTTTTTCGAAATGAAGGTCTTATTTCATTTTCGAAGTGAAACTTCTTTAGTACCGTTGTGATTTGAAATTCGGATAAAACGGAAATGGCACTAACGGCAATGATCAAACAAAAGGTAGCTCCCAAATTGATATTGGCGCAAGCGATTTTGAGCTTGTCTTTCTACAGTTTTTTTTTTAATACATAAGAGTTAAAATCGCATATAAATAAAAAATAATGTATATATAGGATTTCTTTTTATCCGGAGGCCGGCGGGCGAGCCAAAAGGTTGAAGACAATGTAAGCGACTCTCAAGCGAAAATTTGAAACACAAAGATCAGAAAAAGATTCCCAAGAATTAAACCCAATTTGGTTTGAGTCACTAATATTGTTGTCAATGATTAAATATTCTAATTTGAGGTTTTACTCATTAAGTTATCTCAAAAACCAAAAAAAAATTTCATCTTAGACTTGCAAAAAAGTCAATAGATTTAAAATTAAAATAAAAATGTATATATTTGTCCAAAACACTATCTAGATTGCATTTAGTTCGGGAAGAACCTTGCAATCATACATAAAAGTAGTAGCCAATAAAAATATGCGCCAAGAAAATAATGATAAAGTTGTTAGTTCTTAGTCGAATGTGGTACAGTTAAATACGACCGAAAGGGATAGGGTCGAATTAACTCAGTTGTAAGAGCAGAGTCCCGGCAGGGCTAAGATCATTGGTTTAATCCCTAGATGCGACCGTTTCTTTTTCTGATTTTTCTGTTTCGAATTTTCGTTTGAGGGTATTCAATGACAAAAAATTACAATTTGAAGTTTTACTCATCAAGTTATGCATTTAACACAAATAAATAATATTTTCACCGCATTTCAGAATGGGTTTACTAAAGTCTACTTTACTGCCATCACGTGAGAGCAATAACTGCCTAAAAACAAATATTAAATTTCGTGCTCTTTAACTCGTATTTCTTGATGAGTTTGCAATTTAATAAGTTTACTCTCGTTTGATGTACTGATGTTAAATATTATAATTTCAAATTGTTAAACATTGTGGGAGATGTTGTCAAAATGCCAACTCTCCTTCTGTACCATGTATGAGTATATCATACACAAACGGCTCTGATAACAAATCAGTGAAATTATTTGGTAGGTTCAGATCTTCTTTAGATTTGGTTTTGGCTACACTGAGAATTTTTTAAATTATTTATTCAGTTACCAGATCACAGAATAACAATAAAAATGAAATTTGAAAAAGAAAGGTATACCTATATAATAATTATTTAATAAAAGCAATTAAAGATGCTTGGTATTTGGAAATAATTTAATAAAATATGAGATTAGATAAATTATAAATAAATATATTTTCCAACCTTAATACTTCACAATTTGGGAGGAGGCTATGGGTACCGCCGCCCCGGGAACCATTTGTGGATAAAAACATCTCTGCCGTAGGTCACCACAGGTGGTTCGGTACGTTTGGTGACTTAGCAGAAGTGCCCGGGCTCAATAAGTGAGGTTTGTCCGGAATTAAACGGCGAATATGTCTACCCACCAACTGCGTGGCAGTTTTGATCGGAGAGACTGGTTGAGGGAGACCTTTTGACCTCTGCAGCAGGACTCTCTCGCAACATCACCTTGCACCGTAGTGGGAGGAATAGAATCATACGTTGTCACTCCTGGACATACCAACCCCCAGATTAGACCTTTTTCCTTTTTAGATCTTTCTCTGCTTTCTATTTTTCCTTTCCTAAAAACACCCTCCACACAGCATCCCTAAAGATGACATTGAGAGAAAATTATATTGCTCATGACTTCCTGTGTGGAGCTAGATTAAAAAAAAATATATATTTAATATCGGCATTTTAAAATAATTTCATCAAATATGAGATTTGATAAATAATAAAATTAAAAAAACTTTTCATTGTTAAAACTTTAAATAATTTACTGACATTCAAATAAGTTGCTTTGTTCAAAGATAGTTACATAAAAACGTCATGAAATATTACCACGAAGATAGTTTCAAAATGATATATTTCCTTATTGATGCATTACTGAATGTAAAACTGATGTAATTACTTTTTAAAACCTGAGGCCAATAAGCCATCTTACTTCTTACTTACAGAGTAAATATCATTTGATTTATTTTAGTGTCTGAAAGTTTGTTATTATTAAATAATATAGATGTCTCAATTATTACCAATGTTAAGATTTATGGAACAAACCGTTACAATTAACATTTCTTTAGTCTTTGCTAATAAGGAAAGAGATACAATGAAATAACTAAAAGTGATGTGCCTTTTCTAGCAAAGAGGATGCGTTTAGTTTTGACCTGAAAAAAATCCGTAGTAATTCAGAAACTTGATTGAGTATCTTTATATATTGGCACGTTGCGTTGTTTGAAATTGCTTTGTGTCTAGTACTGACAACAATTTAATAATTAATCGGGCTTTATATTTTTTTATAAAAACTGTGTTTTATCGTCATTAGGATTTTTTTTACGTGAACTTACACGAGAGGCCCAGGGGAAAATAATTTCCCTCAGGGCCTATGTCATCTTTGAAAATGCTGTGTGGAGGGTGTTTTTGAGGAGAGGAGGGAGTGAACATGGATCTTGAAGAGACCCATGTTGTAGGAGGGAGGAAACACAGAGGTCGGCAGATCGTTCCACAGCCGAGCCGTTGAACTCAAGAACGAGTCGTAGAAACGACCCGTTCTCATGTGAGTAATGTCAACCGTGTACAAATGTTTGGTGCGTGTTTGGCGTGTTTCCCGACTATGCACCGGTGCCGAGGGGATCAATGACGCTAGTTCTAAAGATTGCAATCCGTTTGTTAAGTTAGGAGAATCTATCAAACAGACCGCCCGTTTCTGCACAGAGTCGAGGGTTCTTTTTAGGTATTTTGGGGGCTCCAGACCAGAGGTGGCTGCCAAATTCAATCGTGGGGCGCCCTTGCTATTTGTACAGGGTTAGCAGTTGTGCACTATCATTGATTGATACAACTGTTTCCCATAGTGTGAAAATTTAGTTCCGCTTATGCATGCTGCAGAACAATAGTGTGTTTTGTCGTATTGTTATTGTGGGTACGCGTAAAATTATGAGTTGCAAGAGTTCG
Source organism: Glyphotaelius pellucidus (assembly GCA_936435175.1). Lineage (NCBI taxonomy): Eukaryota > Metazoa > Arthropoda > Insecta > Trichoptera > Limnephilidae > Glyphotaelius > Glyphotaelius pellucidus. Next base: position 22,712,430 of record OW386558.1, on the reverse strand, counting down.
CAACACTTGAATTTAGATAATTTAGTATTTTGAATTAAAAGGTAAGGTCGTTTATTTTACGTTTGTCTTCTAATGTGTACAGTTTTAGAATAGTTAATAAAAAATACATTTTAAGTCTTCTAGTGGGATATTTAATTTAAAATTTATAAAACGCAGATTTTTTTTTTTGTATTCGCTCGATTCTTAATGTGAATTTTGTAAAATGGAGACCAAACTACCGAGTTGTAATCCATTAGACTTCTAACGGAATATATAGATATACATATAATAGTTTAATGGTGTGTATGGAATTAAAGTTTTTAATGAAATAAATAATTTTAATTTATAATAAATAGTTTAATTTATTATTTTTTTTATTATTTTATTAATCATTAACGCCCTTATGGACTTTTACATACATAGTTACATTTTTTATGATTTAGTGCATACTGATCTGTTTAAATGACAAAGATAACATAAAGAGGTTTTACACATGGTACATAGAAGTAAAGATGGTAGGTAAAAAGTATAACGTTATACAATAAGAGAGATTGAAATAATAAGATTTTGAACTGCAGTTGCAATACGTATATAACAAACAATAATAATGTGTGGGTTCTTAATATATAATTTGTATGTGCTGAATATATAGCGATGTTGATTTAAAACAAAAATACACACTACCGACGTGCACAGCACAAAAATTAATATTCAAAGCGATTCAATTTTGACCAAATTATATCATCTTCTGCACAGAATTCAATTTCAAAGAACAAAATAATTTATACTGTTACCATGGAACATTTCAGGTTTAAACAAATAATAGTTAGGTACATTATCACGGAAAAGACAAATGAGTTCGATAGTATAATATAACAGAGCATCTTATTATAACCAAATTAAAATATTAATCAAAGTATAATTTGTTAAAGTAATTTTGTTGTTATTATTACAACGATAGATACGAATAGTTTATTAAAAGTTTCAATTTTTTACGAGAAAAACTCTCTTTTTTTTTTTTTTTTATAACTTTTGAAGGTTATTCCCATCAACGTAATATATCATTGAAGAAGAAGATAACACTTTTAAATCTAAATGAAAATATGAAAGAAAACAAGACACAGAAAAACAGAAAAAGACAATGGTCGCAACTGGGACTCGAACCCAGACCTCTCGTCTAACCGGGACGGCGCGTTTTCCAATTTCGCTATTGCCACCTTCTGTCAAACCGTCATATTTGTCAATCTCATATTTCAAATATTTTAGAATCATTAATATTATCTTCAACTAGTTCTTTTTCTGTGTCTTGTTTTCTTTCATATTTTCATTTAGATTTAAAAGTGTTATCTTCTTCTTCAATGATATATTAAAAGTTTATTTATAAGTTATAAATTTACTACTAACCTTTATTACGCCCTATATGATATTATAAGTAATTGAAGTTTAAATAATAAAAAATAGATATTATATTTAGGCTTAATTTTTTCATCTTAATTTTACATCCTCTGTTCTATTCCACCATTGAATGAAGCTATCTCCTACGTAAATATGAAGTAACAATACACACAAATGTATTACTGATTCACAACAAAGAGATTAATGTTTATTTGTCCAGGCCCCGCCTCTCTGCATTACTTCGAATTATCGGCCGACAGCCATTTTCTGCTGTTCCGTCATTATTAGTTTGTTGTATTATTAGGTACCCACTTGTGATGCAGCCCGGCGATGGCAGGGTAATAAGTTGGTGACCCAAAATCCGAAAAAGTATATTGAAAACCTAATATCTTTATGTTCAACACTTTTTAACGTTGTTTTTTCGATAAATAGTTTCAACCAAAGATATTGAAATAAAAGGAGATGGGCTATCGGCAGTGTTTACTGGATGGGACTGTGCTTCCTAGTGTCGCCGATATGTTTAACCAATGTTCTCTCCAGATAGTCTGCAGTCAGGTTGTAAGGTTGAGCTGCTATGTTGGCTTCCTTCTGTTCCACACTATGGAACGGTACAGTGAGTGATAGAGTAGAGGTAGTTTGAGGTTATCCTTGTAGTAAAAAACACTTGTGTTGATACTGGATGTTGATTCTGTTTATTCGGGTGAATAATTTTTATAGAGTGATTCTGGTCTGAACACTTGACTGACGACAATAATTTAGACTAATTAAAGTAACAGAAGCGAAAGACGATGAAGAGAGAATGATAATAAGTGACAAGCAAAATCCAAACATGCCGTTTTTATAGACACAAAATAGAAAGCTGATGCGGCCACAGACAAGAGATTTTAGACAGACATTTTATTGCGATATTTTAGTAAGAGGTGGCATAGACGCGAAAGTTTACGATAAAGGGCTCTACACATCGAGATTAGAAGAAATGATAAGTACAAGTGTTCAGTGCTAAATGAATTTAAATATAAAATAGGACAATCACAACACACAACATCCAACACTGCACACCTTCAAAAAATCAACTAAATGAACGAATTATTTCCGTATTTAAACTACATTGTTAACCAAAACTACTGCACACCTTCGAAAAATCAACTTAATTCCGTATTCAAACTAACGCCATCAGATTGTAATCCACCGACAGTCGAGCGGACATCATAGCATATCTCTTTATATTTTAATGTCATTGGTTTCAAAATTACCAAAAAAAATACCTACATTAATTTCTTACTTTACCTACCAGATGAATTCATTTTCAATTGTTAATTAGTTGATTAAATAGTCTTGTACACAAAGTTATTTGTTTCATTAAAAAAAAATAATAAAAAAATTACTTGCACACGCCGAGATTTGAACCCGCGACCTTCGGATTGCTACCTATCGACCACTCATACTCATTTATTGACCTCCTCACTACTCGCACCAATTGTGCTTTCTTTTTATATTCTTTGTACTTCTTCTCAGGTTCTGTTCCTTTAAGTCTTGTCCTTCCCGAAACAAATGTAGGTACTTTGATTTATTAGGAACTAGCTTTTTTGCCCGCGGCTTCGCTCGCATGGTATTAGGGGTAAATTACTGTAGCGCTTGCACTTATAATTATCCGCCACCCCTTCCCCCTCCCGCATTCCATACATTCATTCTCGGTACATTCAATTTTTGAAAAGCTCGCGTGCCACCTAAATTTCATAATGCCAGAGCTCACCAGCAGTAAAAAAAGAATTATCCAATTTGGTTCAGTCGTAAGGAAGTTACGCGCGTAGGTACCAACATTTCGAAGATTCATTTTTATTTACATAGATAGATAGATATTAACTACGACGCCTGAAATAAAAAAAAAAAAATATATATATATATATATATATATATATATATATATATATATCTACATCGTTTCCATGGAAACGATTTTTTTTCTGACGTTAGCAAAAACTCGCTTTTGTTTGCGATAGAAAACGTATAACAAATATAATATATTAATATTTATAATTTCATAACGCCAGAGCTTACCATCATATATAGCCTATAGTATTCGCATATAATTTAGCTTTCTGTTGGTGAAAGAATTTTTAAAGTCTTTTAATTGGTTGATGCGTGAAAGCGTAGCAAATAAACTCGAGCAGTTTCGCATTTATAATATTAGTATGGATATAATGCATACATACCACATCAGCTCAAAGACATTTCATGTACCTAGCTCCTAAAATGTTTAACCTTCTCCCCGAGAACCTAAAATCCTAAACCCAACCCCATATCTTTAAAAAATTTTTATCAAAATGGATCCTTACATTCAGTAACGATGATGTGTAAAACTTGCTATTTTAATTGAATTGTAATATAATTAATACAACTTGTAACTTAAATTAATTGAATGTGTTACTTTAATTACTAATTTAATTTGTTACTAAATTTGTTACTTAAACTACTTAAATGAATTGCATAAGTTAATGTTAATGTTCACTGTACCTACCCAATCTGAAAACTTCATCCGCCATAACACAGGGACATCCCTAGCATGGCGAATGAATTAACACAATCTTTTGTTCATTGTAACTTCTTTTAATAAATAAATAAATACACCACGCCAATTTTTTTTTTTACATTAAAAAAATTGTATATCGTCTTGCAAACATCCTGTTTTATGATTATTTTCGTCTGCTTATTAGTGGAAACGGGATACCACGCGAGTTCAGTCCGAACATTAACTTTCTTAAACGATTCTAATCATTATCCACGTCTAAACAATCAATGTTGATATATTGTTTCTTTACAAGGCTCGTGAAACGTGTAATTATTATAAATAATTTACCGAGGAAATAATGGAGCCGAGGCAGCACTGAATAAGTGGCACTATTTATCTTATTTTTGGTTTGTTAACCCTCAAAACACCACCAACAAATTATTAGAGGTGATTAGAAACTGGAAGAAGCTCTTTTAATGAACAATCTTCAATACTTTCAACGTCATAGACATAAAACAGCTCTACGCAAGATCCATCTTAGTTAATTTACACAAAAACAACAAAACACTCTACAAAGCAACACAAACAATGCACAATACCCGAGCCAAAAACAAAGAACTTCTCCAAACTCCTTTTTCCAAAACCACCTTTGGACAAAGACATTTTAAATACATAGCTTGCAAACTATATAATACACTACCAGCTACGATCAGACAAACTGAATCCTTGACAAAATTCAAACAAGATGAAAAGAAATGGATTTTAAATATTGGACGCCACACTACTGCAAACAATAACACATACGACCTAATCCATATAAAATAAATTAAAAAATAGAATCATGTGAAATTTAATTCCATAAATACATTTGACAGGATTTACTGCTGTACTTCATCTCTTCCTACATTTACATGATAACTCTCTTAGTATTTACCCACATTTCCAATCACCTTTTTATTTTTATTGTATTCAAAATAATATGTATTTAACCTTAAATATTCTTGTAACTACCAAATATTTTCCTTAAATATGTTCATTTATGTACTTCTAAGCCTGTCTCGACACAGGTATATCCTAGTGAGACAGACATCGAAAAACACAATGTAAACACACTTTATATATATAAATAAATAAAATAAAAACAAAAAAATGCATTCCTTACACGACACTAATCTAGTTTGAAACAAGGAAATGCGGTATTTATCAATAAGAAAGGGACATCAAGGATAACTCGACAATGGCTGTAGGATTAGAAAGACCCTAAGTTGACTTACATAGTTGTCACTTTGTTTGGTTCTAACTTCACTTTACATTATTCTGAGATGGCAAAGTTTGCAAATACGATTTCTCATAATACTCGTATATTTACCGATTCCTGATTTGAGGTTGAATCTTGAGCAATTTTATAAGAAAATATTTATATACGACGTATACATACCATTTTGGATAGAACCTATACATACAGATAGAACCATATGCAACCAGCTATGCCATAATAACCCCGCACTCCTGCTAAGTCTCCAAACGAAACAAACCACTTGGGGTTACCTATGGCAGACGGGCTAGTTAATGCGAGCATCTTCTACTCTGGAACGTGCCGCAAATATATAATTTTTTTAAATGATTAAATTATGAAATAACGCAATTCAAACAAATAAAATTAACTTGCGCACGTCGAGATTTGAACCCGTGACCTCTGGATTGCTTCCTATTGACCACTCATACTCATTTATAGACCTCCTCACTACTTCATCAGGTTCTAACTACAATTCCCTATTGCCATTCCAAGTTTTTGTATTTTGTTTTTCCTGTTAGCTCTTGCATACTGCTTACTAACAACGTATGCAGGGACATTGGAGGTCTAGATTCGTTCAAAATTAATAAATGTAGCTTCATTTAACAAAAAAATTAGAATCTTACTCATACCAGGGCGGGTAAGTGGTGGATAACCGCCGATGCCACTCCAGGTTAGCACAACGTTCTAATGAAATATTTTCCTTAAAAATAAATTAAACTAAAATACTTTAAACAAGGTTGAACCTCAAAACCAGTTAAATGGATTATGAAAATTCGTCTTTGCAAACCTTGACACCTCAGAACATGGTAAGGCCATGTTAGAACCCTTTCCATATAAAATGAACTATTCTGCGCCTCATAAAAACTATCAACTGTCAGACACAAATAAGATGGCAATTGCAAAAGGTTCCAAGTGATGTTAGAATCTTGTAAAATAAGTGGAAGCTAATGTTAAAAATAAAAATAAAATGTTAGAAATTCGTCATACAAGTTATTCGCGGAAATTCAACACAGATGACTCAAAAGTTTAGCAAAAGAAATGGTTTTGTTTTCAAAGGTCATTTAACTATTTCGTTGAATGAGATCACCGTAGAACTGCATACATTTAAATTCTCACCCAGCTTCTTTCAATATCACCCAATTTTTTTTTTTACAATAGCTCCACATAGGAAGCAATCTTTGAGCATGCTGCTTGGGGTCGTTTAAATTAAAGAAAGGTGAGGAAGTTCTGGGAAGGAAAAGGCTGTGGGTGTATAGGGTAAGTAGGAATTCAAGGGCCAGTGAATCCAGGAGTGACGGAAGTGGGAATCCACCTCTCCCACTGCGGTGCAAAGCGATGTGTCGAGAGAGTCTCCCTCAACCAGTCTCTCCCGACCACCCCTGGTTATCACTTGGGGTGACCTATGACGGAGGTGTTGGTTTCCAGAGCAGCGTTCAATCCACGCCCGCCTCACAAATTGAGATCAGTATTATTTTATTAGACATAATGGCGCCAAACTAGTGGTTTCTTAAATCGATGTTTTCAATCAGTTTTATTATTTAATTGAGTGAAACGAACATTTACGAATAACCAGACAATATTTGAAAATCTCTTAAAACCACCACAGCAATCTGAAAATGTTACTTGTTTCGCGATGGAGGTCTTAACCAGCCGAGAAATTGAACTCACGACGCCGTGGATGCGACCGAAACGCGATGCAAACTCTCCAAATGGCCAGTCGTAAATATGAAGAACAGAAGTGTTATCGAAGTTACTCACCTCTCATTCAAAACATTCAATAATATTGGCGCAGCCGGCGATGAGTTATTAAGTAATTTGAAGTATCTTGGTTATGTACAATTTAAGCTAGATCATACTCCTGGTATCCAGTAAGATCATGGCACTCAATGGTAATTTTGGGAATGAGAACTTTGCGAATTTTGTAAAGAAAAGGACAAAGGTCATGGGAAATGAGAGAAGATGATCAAAAAGAACCAGGTTATCACTGATAATTAAGTCTACCGCAAGCAAAGTTGAATCTCTGCACATTTACTCGAATTATTTTTTTACAGTATTAAATTGAAAAAATAATATACTTACGTCATTTCTTTTGTATTTCTAACAATTTTTCGGGTAAATTAAACCCAATTTCTTCTCCACGGTTACAGCCTCCGGTCGCAATGGAGATGTGTGTGGAGATGTCCATCAATTACACATACATTCGTCTGACAAACGAGATAATTTAAACTGAATTTAAATATTCAAATAAGTTTTATAAACGCTCAGGAGGCGGGCACTGTTTTTTTTACTATCTCAGATACCGGAGGCTAATTCGTTAACTTCTTTGGCTCTGAAGATGAAAATATCCACTGGTTTTTCTTATTATACTCTCTATTATATTTATTTCTTTCTTTCAGAATCTATTAAACGTCTTTTCATTATAATCCTTGATTAGTAAAGAAAAAATATTGATATAATTTAATTTAAAAAAATGATCTTTAGAAAAAATTTATGCTCATTATCCTTTAGTTACACAGTCAAAAATCTTCTTGAAACCTTCTTAAAATTTGAAAATGAATGACAAATTTTAGCCAGAAAAGTCATTAGTTCCATATTACAAAATTATCATAATATAATCTTAAATAATACCCAAATTAAATTATAAAAATGGAGGTACACTAGATACTAGATTAAAAACAACTCCAAGTAAACACGAAGATGAGAAAATCATTATAATGATGAATAAACACCAACATGACAACCGACAGTCAACGAACGGAAAGGTAAGGAAATCAAAAAACACGAAGATGAAGTTTACATATGTAAAAATCAGTAAATTAGCAAACATCTAGATGAGGTGATCATGGAGGCTAGGAACAGGAATCCTTCTTGAGAAGGACTGTGAATTTACTACTTTACTGTTGTGTTGTCATTGTCATTAATAAAGTGTGAGAAAAATTCTGTGTTGTAGTCCTTCATTCTTCTACTTTTGTTTCTAATTACTTTACTCATTTTTTAAAAGGGGGATTTAAGAGAATAAGGGATCTGTCGTATTCTTGCCAAAAGGCAGATAACAGGATAGGATCTTTATGAAGATCACTGATATGTGAAAGTTTATTAGTGAATTTCCAAAACTTTTATCTTTCAGTACTTTCTCTCCTTTCTTTCCAAAAAGTACCTTTCACACATCATCTCTAAAGATGACATGTATCGTAAAAGGAATTATTTTTCTCAGATTATGTAATAAAAATGATAATTTGAAATGACACGCCCATGCACAACACACTTTTATCTACGTATTCATTCAGTGGATGAGATAAATTACGGCAAAAGACGTGGTATATTTTTCCTAAAATAATACAAGTTCATGAAGTTTTTAAAATATAAATTTCACCGAATTGGGTTCCAGATCTGCCAAGCCTCTCTCCGGGGAAGAGAAGGCTCGGTAGAAGTAAGACGTTTGAAACCATCACGAATATGATGGACAGAAGTTTCAAAAACACCATTATAATCTTGTTAGTCCCGAGTCTGCAGTCTGGACAACTTGCTTTGGAAGACAGGAGCTTGTAATATGACGTTTAAAGAACGATTAAAAGAAGTCCCAAATAAGGATCTTGGGGAACGCCAGAAAAACAACTTAGGGATATTTTAAAGTTATATAAATTTATCTTATTTTGAAATTCCTTGTGGTGATACACCTCTCTAAATATAAGTTTCAATGGAAGATACCTTCTCTTCATCTAAAGTATCTACTTCAGTCATTTCAGTGTGGGTTTTTATATATATTTTTTTGAACTATAAATCAATTTGTTGGTATTATTATTGTAAGGTATTGATCATTAACTCTTCCCTGATTAAACTGCTTGAATCTTTATGTGGGTATCGATCAAATCATTTAAATATTTATTTAAAAAAAAAACTACAGGATGTTTGATTAACACCCGCATAGATATTAGGCTGATGTTGGGTTTGAGAAGGCATGAAGCAGTCAAATTAGTTTATAACATTCTCATACACAGTTTTGGTACTTTATTGGAAAGTATTTTTAATTTAAAAAAAAATAACCTATAGTCTCCCACGAATGCACCATTTCTCTGTGGTACTTTTGAACAACAAGATTGAATGGTTGCATATGTAATTTGTTCCACAGCCTTTCGGTGGCCAAATTTTCAAAAGTCATTATTTTTCTTGGGTCCAAAATTACGACTACGTTTTGAATATGAAATTGTTGAAATGCGAAATAATTTATGAGGATGTTTGCTCATTTACCTATTGATTAATGTTGAGTTTCGGATTGTTAAATTATGCCAATTTGGTAAGCAATAAACACATTAAACTATGAACCATCATAATTTTATTACGTGTCGATCGTTCAGTTGATTGATCAAACATCTCCAAATACTGAATTTTGAGATACACGGGAAAGCAATATTCTATGTTCACCATAAATCAAAAATTATTTGCACGTACCTGTGTTTTACATATTAAATGTGGTACAAAATAACACCGGGAGACACAACGGTCCAGTACATTAGTATGATTTTTTTTAATAAAGTACTTATGACCCAGAAAACATCAATATTTTGCTCACTTCAATATAAGTCTTTTTTTCCGTATTATAATTTTTGTGGTGTTTATGAGTAATCTACCAGAGAGGGTATACTTTTAAATGGTGACCGGACAGCTCGGAATGAAACCAACTCAGAAACATCTTAGATAAGTCATTTAGAGTGATAAAAAAAAAAATATTAAAAATTGGTTAAGTAGGTTACGTTAGGTTAGGGTTATCGGCTAATTTAAAATTATTTTTTTCATAGCTTTTAAGGAGTTTTCAAGGAGCTGTTGAGTTGACTTTATTCTCAGTTGGCATGGTACCCTTTTAAATATAACTGCATTCTCTACTCAAATTTCGATTTTTCGGAGATGTCCGACTAATCAACGGGACGGTCGATCTATCTAACATATTTTATGTGCATTCGCTTTAATCGCATTTTCTCGGTGCATCGAATGTATTAAAAGAACTGCTAAATACAAAAATTTCCAATACGTCTTTTCTATCAATTTTCGTTTATTCAATCCTGTGTTCAGCACTATAAAAAGTGGCAAAGTAATGTTATTTTTCGTTATCTTGACTAATCTTCGAATTAGAAAGCCAAGTAACGACCTCCCAGCGTTTTTCATTTCAAATCTCGTCTGATGTGTTTTGATAAATTAGATTCACATAACTCGTTTTTTGCCGCAGTAAACGCTGGCCGTTATTTATCACGGATATCACGCAGCCAGGAAAATGCGCTCTAATACCGTATAATAGTACCCCTGTGAATACAGAATGAGGTATAAATAAACACACTCGACGAGATGAATAATCTCATCCGGACAGATCATATAAAATGTGTTAACAAAACTTTATAATAAACGAGAATGATACAACTCACCTTTTCAGACAGTCGTACCCATAAAGTCAAAAACCTTTTACCTATTAACTTCACAGCCCGCGACATTGTAAGAGCTAATTGTGAAATTAAAATTTGTAAGCTATGTAAGGTCATTTCATAAAATTACACCGGTATCCATACTAATATTATAAATGCGAAACTGCTCGAGTTTGTTTATGACCTTTTCACGCATAACACAATATAAAGACTTTAATAATTCTTTCACCAATATAAAGCTAAATTATATGCGCAGACTACAGGTTGTATATGATGGTAAGCTCTGGCGTTATGAAATTATAAATATTAATATATATATATATACGACTGGTCAGTGGTTGAGTGGGCATCGCGTTTGGGTCCCACCCGGGCGTCCCGTGTTCGATTCCTCGACTGGCTTTCCTTCCTTCATCACAACACAAGCAACATTTTCGGCCTTCTGTGGTGGTAGTAGGAGATTTTCAAACATTGTTGGGTTATTCGTAACCCGGGAATGTTTGTCTTTCTTTTTAAAAAAAAAAAAAAAAAATATTTGTTATACGTTTTCTGTCGCTAACAAAGGCGAGTTTTTGCTAACGTCAGAAAAAAATCTTTTCCATGGAAACAATGATGGTATATTTTGGGCTGTATGCTGGTAGGCACTCAGTCTACTGGTCAGCTACTACTGCAGAAAATTTAAATATTAGAATTCGTTTTTTTTTTGGACAAGCTTGGAATAAATGTCAGATGAGAGTTCCTATATTAAAAATATAATTCGTAACGATTATAAAGACTGAATGATAAATAGAGTATTTTTTTTATTATATTAACGAACTTCCAAATATTTAAATAAAAATATACATCCGAAATGTTTGTAAGCGCATAAATTCCGAACAAATGAACAAAATTGGATAAGTAATTTTTTTCTTTGAGCTATAGCATTATGAAATTTAGGTGGTAGGCGAGATGTTTGAAAACTGAATGTAAGGGAATGAATATATGGAATTCGGGAGGGGATGGGGGTGGGGTGGGGGGGGGAGATAATTGATAAGTGCAAGCGCTACAGTAATTTCCCGTAATACCATGCGAGCGAAGCCGCGGGGAAAAGCTAGTTACAAAATAAATATCAAATCATTAATGGATGAAAGCAAATATAAAATCATACAATGTCCAGTGTTTTGAATGCAGTGTCCCTCTACCTGCAAAATTAGTATTTTCTCCAAGCATAAACTTTCTAATAAAAGTGAGTTTATCAGAAGTGTCCTAGTAATCACGTTTTCTCTATATGTTTTTAAATAATAAACTTAGATAAGGTCTAAGAACTCACACAAATTGTACAGCGCCCTTAAGATGAAGCCATAGTAAATAATGCAAAATCACACAAAATCATGTGTTTTTGTTTTGAAAATTTGATCGCTTAGAAATATTATAAATGCTTCAATTAAATAATGCGTGTAGAACATATCTTGGCCCTTAAAAATATCGGTCATTTTTTTATAAGTTTTTTAATAAACCTAGAAAAAAATAAAGTAACAGGTCTTTAAAAAAACACTTTCAAGTGCAAACTCTCCTACTTACGAACATCTTTTCGGATATGATTTTATTGCTTATTGTAGCAAATTTAGTTTATTTTATGATAATCGCAAAAAAAATATGATATTTACGCCCAATATTCACAAAATAAAATAAAATATGCATATTTGCGTTGTTATTTCACAATACGGCTGGCAGCCGACGAATGCGGGTTTTCAAATTGACCCTTATGTCGTTCACCGAAGGACTACTGGCTTGCCACACCCTACTTTCTTTCAAAACTCCCCTGGCCGGAGCAGGGAGCGGACGTGTGACTCCACGTCGCTCGGTTCCGTGAAATCAATTTTAAATTTCCTTGTTATTACAATAAACAATGTGTAAAAAAGGAGTTAATGTTTTTTTTAGGTCTTTACGAAATCAACCTGTAAAAAAAAATTCTCAAATACCTTTTTCAACCGTTCCAAAAGCTTTTTCTCAAATATTTTTAAACTCCTCCCACAATGGGCGTGAATTCCGACTTCGATTTTTCCCTGGACTATTGGATCCCCTTAAGGTGGTTTTTCACAAAAACGGTGCTCTATAAACTATCCAGTTACTATTATTATTATTTTTTTTTTTAAGAAAGAAGAACATTCTTGTGTTATAAATTTGTAAGATCTCCTACTATCACCACAGGAAGCGGAAAATGGAGAACAGCCAGCCGAAGAATCGAACACGCGAGGTCTGGGTGAGACCCAAACGCGTTGCCAACTAAACCACTGACGTAGTTGACACATTCCCCTGTAATACCTATTCTGTAATTAATTAATCTTAAGAATTTATTTTGAATTCTTTCTGTCATGAGTGAATGATTAGCGTAACTAGGTGCCCACACTGTCGAGTTATACTCTATTTGACTCCTAACCAATGACATGTGCAAGTTTTTATACGTTTGAAAATTTTGTAATTTGCTGCAAATTCGTATAACAAATTCTTATTACAAAAAAATATGTGCGGTTGGTATTTACATGACCAGTCAGTGGCTGGGTCGGCATTGCGTTTGGATCCCATCCGAGCGTCGCGTGTTCAATTCCTCGTCTGGCTGAGTCCTCCATCACAACACAAGTAGCATTTTCATGGTGGTTATAGGAGATTTTCAAATATTGTCAATTATTCGTAACCATGGAATGTTTGACGTTCTTTCAAAAAAATATAATATATTAAAAAATCCTAGGAACGAATTCTGGAATGAAAGCACATTAAGTATTCCAGGCTCCCGTGACCAAATGCTGAACCCGACCAAAAATACGCTGGGTGACAATATTTTACTAATAACTTCCTTGATGTTTGGAAAATTATGTTTTTGTAAATTGTACCGTCTTATCAGATAATGCGTTAATATATTTATCAAAATTGAATACTTCTATCATGTCTAGTTTCCCCAGGATAGCTACTTATATTCGGAAAAATTATGAAACTCTAGGCCTAAAAAATCTAGAGTTTCAAATTTTTTCCCACTAAATAAGCGCAGAGACGGCGTTGATTAGTTTCTAATACCGTTTTTTTGACATAAAAAAAAATCGTGAATGAAATTAAAAGTTTGCTACCCCTGACGTCTTATTTCCCGCCATTATAACAAAAACGAACAGCAGCAATAAAAGCAAAAAAAGGCGAGCAATATTTTTATTATTGCTGAGTGTGCCTGAAGAGCCGGGCTTGCTGCTTCAAGCTGCTAACAAGGTATCACAATATAATATTTGTTTTTCAACGAACTGACTTCTTGGCTTATGGCGGTTCAGGAATATAAAGTGAAAAGTAAAAAATGTTAATAATAAATTTTTACGAGAAACGTATGCGCGGTCCATTTCGGCCAGTTTCATACAAATATTAAATTTGGATTTGAGATCAAAATACCCAACCAAACTGAAAAAATATTTTTATAATCAAAAGGAATATCAAGTATCTAGTACGGATGTGAGCTACTTTATTTATTTTTGCTTTAAATTATAAGATATAAGTCATTAAAGATTTTAGTGTTTCAATATTTTGGTTCCATGCCAACTGAGAATAAAGTCAACTCAACACCTCCTTGAAAAGGCATTAAAAGCAATGAAAAAAATCATTTTAAATTATATTTAAAAGAATTAAAACACTTTGTATTTAAACCACGAATTTATTATTTTGTATATCTACCGGTTTCGCTTCGACCAAGCTTCATCAGGATATAATATAATAATAACTAAGTTATTATTAAACTAAGTTATTATTATATTATATCCTGATGAAACTTGGTCGAAGCGAAACCGGTAGATATACAAAATAATAAATTCGTGGTTTAAATACAAAGTGTTTTAATTCTTTTAAATATAATGTCTAACCACAAAGTAATTGCTTCTTACGAAAAAAAAAAAAAAAAAAAAAAAAAAAAAAAAAAAAAAAAAAAAAATCATTTTAAATTAGTCGATAACCCTTACCTAACGTAACCTATTTAATCAATTTTTAATATATATTTTTTTTATCACTCTAAATGACTTATCTGAGATGGTTCTGAGTTGGTTTCATTCCGAGTTGTCCGGTCACCCAATATTTTAGAGGCAACTTGGGCAATTATTTGTGAGTAAAAAAAATGTTTATTTTACAAAAACAATGAAAAATAAAATAAAACATTGTTAAAAATGCATTTTTTTGGGTTGTCATTTTAATGTATAAATGACAAATTTTTGTTCCGCCGTTAATAGGTAATTAGTGTTTTTAATTTACACCTTTCAAAATGATTTTTTTTCATAATTCTTATTTTTTAATTTATATTTCATTATATTTCTGTGATAACTACAGTAAAATTGTTTTTTTATTGTTTTTCATTTACTCACAAATAAATGCCCAAGTAGCCTCTAAAATCATGAAACACTAAAATCTTTAATGGCCTATATCTTATAATTTAAAGCAAAAATAAATGAAGTAGCTCTCATACGTACCAGATATTTGATATACCTTTTCATTACAAAAATAATTTTCCAGCTTGGTTGGGTATTTTGATCTCAAATCCAAATTTAAGATTGGTATGAAACGGGCCGCGCAAACGTTCCACTTAACATCGAAAACTTAAAATGTTTGCGAGTCTTCCGTAATGCCTTTTTGACAAGAATGAGAACACGCACCGTAACCTGACAATTTAAATATATACACTTACAATGAACTTAATAAAAGTGACAAACTTACAAATAAAGTGGCAACAAAAAGGAGGAATTTATTCTCTCAGGCCTCGGGCCTACTTTATTTTTTACATTTACCGCACACAGAAGGTCCTAAGGAAAATAATTTCCCTAATCTGAGATGTTGTGGGGAGGGTCTTTTAAGGAGAGGAAGGAGTGAACATTGGTCTTGAAGAAACTCATGTTGTGGGAAGGAGGAATTACAGAGGCCGGTAAATTGTTCCATAACCGAGCTGTTGAACTAAAGAACAAGTCGAAGAATCTACCCGTTCTCATATGGCAAATGACAACGGTGTACATTTGTTAGGCCTGAGTTTGCGTGTTTCCCGACTATGCACTGGTGCCGAGGAGATCAATGACGCTAATTCCTCGGAGCATCTTCCATTGAAATACAGGTAGAACAAGGATAGCATTCCCACTCGACACCTGTGATCTTTGCCTGATTGCAATGCGTTTGTTAAGATGGGAAAATCTACCAGGCGGACCGCCCGTTTCTGCACAGTCGAGGATATTTCAGGTATTTTGGAGCTCCAGGTCAGTGGTGGCTGTTTTATCGGAAGATTAGAATATTTCCGCTTTGCAATAAAATCCAAATAAATGGAATAATTGTGAAAGATATCTGATTAAGAAAGGTGATGGAATGGAATTATGTGGAATGTTTATGATTTTAATAGAGGAACTTTTTTTTTCAGGGCCTATGTCATCTTTGAAGATGCTGTGTGGAGGGTGTTTTTGAGGAGAGGAACACTCAGTGTTTCCTCCCTCCTTGATCTTGAAGAAACCCATGTTATAGGAGGGAGGAAACACAGAGGCCGGCAAATCGTTCCACAACCGGGCTGTTGAACTCAAGAACGAGTCGTAGAAATCACACGTTCTCATGTGACTACAACCGTGTACAAATAAACATATAATTTTTGATACATTAAAATTTTGAATGCCAACACAAAAAGTTTTAAAATTTGCTCACCTTACGATTTTTCTAACTAAAATTATTAAATAAAAACACACATATTTTATAAAGTTCGCATTAAGTAAGGTTGCAGTATTTTTTCAATTTCATAGTCTTTTTATTACAGGTGCCTTTTTACTGAAAAAATATTAATGACGCTATTTATCATTGAAATGGATATTAACGGATTTAAAATATAATTCAGACAGCAAAGGATCGTTACAAAAAACGATATTTGATATTTTGGTATATTTGGGCGACGAACCGCGTAATTAATATAATATCAATCTTAAGACATTTTAATATTTATAAAGATTTAAATAAATGATAAGAAATAATTTGATGAAAGAAAGAAACAGAACTAATTTGATAGTCGCTGAGTAATATTGGATCGTTTTTTATGTGTGTACCTACCTTCACGTTTTCATGAAAAAAAATATTTTCAATAATTAAATAAGTGTATATCAATTTGGGAGATGGGTATGGGTACCGTCGTCCCGGGAAACATTTTTTGAATAAACAATATTTCTGCCATAGGTCATCGCGCTGCGTTTGGTGACTTAGCAAGCTGCACGGCAGGCCGGCTCGGGAGAGAATGGTTGATGGAGTACTCTCTCGGTACATCGCCTTGCACTGCAGTGGAGGGGTAGATGTAAAAGTTAGTTCAGTAGTAATTAACCTAACTTACATTGCAAGTAAAGACTTAAATGCCACTGGAGGAAACTCGAAAATTTCGTGATGTTTTGACTTTGACGTGATATTTTCTGGGTTTATATTACGCTATCTTATGTAATATTTACCCAAACATATTCCCTGAACAACAAACTATGCCTAATAACAACATTACTTGCGTTTATCTGCAGAATTCGTATGTTTACGATCTTTCTTTCAAGAATGTTGCAACCGAACTGTCAGATGAAATGCTCCGAAAAAAACTTTGCCAAAAATCCGTAAAGAATTCATAGAAATAATTTGGGTTCCATAGATGTGTTCAAAGCACTCTATACCTTAAGAACAAGAATGCTCCAAGCGATTCTGACTTTATCCTTCAAACATTTTCTTTATGATTAAGGTTTTAAATCGCATTTCAAAAAAAATTTTTAGAGTTCAATTTCGCGCGCGCGCCGGCGCGCAATCGGCAAGCAACCGAAGATAGACGCCCTTGAAATCTGGTTCTGGAGAAAAATGTTCAGAATTCCATGGTCAGTTAGATCCACAAATGTTTCCACTCTGGAAGAGCTAGGCATCAACAATAGGCTCTCGACTATCTGCCTACAATGTATTCTAAGACACTCTGAATACATTGTTTGCCAAACTGGGCACTCTAACTTGGAGAAACTCATAGTCACTGGCAGTCATAGTCGAAGCCAGAGTTAAATTAGCCTCCCAAAAACTAGGCGTCTGTACAGGGCCCCTAGACACTTTAATGGTACACGACTGCTAATCCTGTATAAATCGGCTAAATTTGGCAGCCACCTCTGATCTGGAGCTTCAAAATACCTGAAAAAAGCCTCAACTCTGTGCCAAAATGGGCGTTTGATAGACTCTCCCACCTCAAAAACAAATTGATTTCAATCTTTAGAGCACACGCGTCGGGTGGAAATGCTATCCTCGTTCTACCGGTATTTCAATGGAAGATGCTCCGAAGAACTAGCGTCATTGATCACTTTGGCACCAATGCATAGTGCCTCATTGCCTCCTGTGTGGAGTTTATGAAAAAAAAAAAAAAGTTGGGAGACGCGCCAAACGCGCGCCCAACATATGTACACGTTTGACATTTGTCACACGAGAACGGGGCGATTCTTCGACTCGCTCATGAGTTTAACAGCTCGGCTGCGTCTTTCCTCCTTCCTACGACATGGGTCTCTTCAAGACCAATGTTCACTCCTTCCTCTCCTCAAAAAGACTCTCCATACAGCACATAGAATCTCAGATGACATAGGCCCTGAGGGAAATTATTTTTCTCAAGGCCTCCTGTGTGGCGTTAATGCAAAAAATACAGAAATAATAATTGTAGAAAAACTTGGACCCCCGATAGTCAATTTTATGCCACTAACTACGTAAATACAATCATAATGTGTTTGTAAAGTTACCATTGACGTCTCCCTTAGAGTAATGTATTATCTCTTATTATTAATTTTATTTATATTTTCTCAACCATCGACTCCCTCCCCCTGACCATGAGATATTATAATATAATATTATAAGGTACAGGCTTTTGATAAGTTTTATTGTTCGTTCAGCATCTGAGTATCTTGAGGTGTGATTGCAGAGGGGAACTTGACGAATAATTGATCTCATGATATCTAATAAAGTTTTTAAAAATAAGGCAACCTAACATCTTTAAGATATTGATGACTTATTTTTCTAAAAATGCCAGGGAAGAAACGACGTAAAATCGCGACATTTTGACTTTGACGTAATATTTTGTGGCTTTATTTTGTGCTAGCGTATATTATCTTTACTGAAATACATTCGTTGAACAATAACTATGCATAAAAACAACATTACTTGCGTTTATTTGATGAATTTATTTCTGATGAAAATATCGTAAAACATTTGTTTTATCCAAAATATTCTTTCGTACAAAGATTTACGAAAGTACATCCTGAAAGTGCAATCAGTAACTCAGGGGCTTCTAAAATGATTTAAAAATATTTTACCTACGAAGTTTTTAAAATTAATTAGAAATATTTCTATTTCTAACCCGTTGCGGCTCTGCCACCCCCCGCGGTCCTATCTCCCGATCTGTAAATAAAGACATTACGGTCTTCCCAGCGAGCTTTACTGTACGGCCTCACCTACAGCCTGCCAACCTACCTCCCCATATGTGTTGGATCTATCAGGTCTCCAGGTATCCAGGTCTGCAGGCCCTTCTGGTAATTTGCTACTCGGAAAAACTACCCCGATGGTGTAGATCGCAGGGCGCAAAGGGTTAAAACTAATAAAGTGTGTTTTGTGGAGTTATAATTTAGGAACTTTACAACGATGGAATATTGTTAAAGAATGTGTTGCTGTGGTCAAGAAGAAAATAATTTGTAGTATTTTTAAGCTTTTATTATGTGAATATCGCTCCTGAGTTCCAGCTGCTCTCAACCATCTGGAGCCAGTAAGACTATGGTGCAGGATATGAGGGAGATAAAGGTGATGAGGTACCTGGCTAAATCCATTTCAAGCATCGTCTCAATTCTAAATGTTAATCTTACACCAGGGTGATACTGGGGGTACCTTTCACACTGAAACCTGTTACAAATATAGTATGTATAAATTATTTCAAATGACTAAATTGTGAAAAAACACAAATTAATCAATTTTTTTTGCGCACTCTGGGATTTTAACCTCCGGGTGCAAGTCTCTTGACTAGCAGTCAAGAGACTTGCTCGACCCTGTAATATTATGTATATACTACTTGATATTAGAGCAGGCATTCACCAAATTCAACTTCTCAAACTAAATTTTCTTTCAAGCCATCAAAAACAGCTTAGTAATCTGTATTTTGAAGCTTTAAAACCAATGACGTTATATAAATAGACTCGCCATAGTCTCACATACTCACAATATAAAGTGGCAAGTAAGCAACACTCTTTTGTTTTTATTGGTTTTCAGTAATTTCTTAATTCAAAAGTTATTCATGCATAAAAAAGAAATGCTTCTTCCACACCAAAGCCAACCTTTCAACTCGAACTTCCAACACACGAACTACCCCTCTACACAATCATCGGAATATTTGTAGTTGGAAGTTGGCCTCAGTGTGGCCGTATCATAAGACAATCAAAGAATGTGTGTGTATTTTTTCTAATGACGTATACAATCGTCTGGCAGGAAACATGAAAATGAATTGTATTGTTTATAACAATCGATAATAATAAGTAATTTGCGTGTACTTATAAATAAAATGTTATTTATTCACTTTTACTACTGTTTGCCGTGTAATGGAAACCTTTTCTAATCCCACAGGAGGCATTTTGGCGCTTTTTAAATGCAATTTACCTACTGGTAAGACACGACCTTACTCGACGAGTGACAGTTTAGTACTAAAGTACTAAAAATCGAGAATAGTACAATTGCCTTACTTTTGGCTTCCCACTTTAAGATTTCTACCCCGCATCTACAGTATATTGTAACGTCATTGTGTAAAACTCTCTAACAATGAATCAAAATGAAACGTTCGTCTTATTTTTCAAAGTTAAGGAGATCCAATAGTCCAGGGAAAAAACGAAATCGGAATTCACGCCCCTTTGTGGGAGGAGTTTAAAAATACTCGAGAAAAAGCTTTTGGAAAGGTTGGAAAAGGTATTTGAGAATTTTTTTTACAGGTTGATTTCGTAAAGGCTTGTAAAAAACATTAACTCCTTTTTTAAAATAATTAAACGCAATTTCACGGAACCAAGCGACGTGGAGCCTATACGTCTGTTCCCCGCTCCGTCCGGGGCGGTACTGAAAGAAAGTGGGATGTGGCAAGTCAGTAGTTCTTCGATAGACGACATAAGGCTCATTTTGAAAATCAAAATTCGTCGACTGCCGGCCGTATTGTGAAATAACAACGCGAATATGCATATTTTATTTTATTTTGTGAATATCATGCGTAAATATCTTTTTTTTGCGGTCATCATAAAATAAACTAAATTTGCTAGATTAAACAATAAAAGAAAAACCATTTCCGAAAAGGGTTTATAAGTGGGAGAGTTTGCAGCTTTTATAGACCTAATACTTTATTTTTTTTCTCGGCTTATTAAAAGACTTATATAAAAAAAATGACCGATATTTTTAACAGCCAAGATATTTTCTACACGCAGTATTTAATTGAAGCATCTATAATACTTCTAAGCCATCAAATTTTCAAAAAAAAAAACATGATTTTGTATGATTTTACATTATTACGTATGGCTTCATCTTAAATATATTTTTCGAAGCTCAGAGAGTTCTAGCTTCAATTTTTTTAAGTTCGTAATTGCATAAAAAAAATTAAATTTACACGGTGTTGAATCTGTTTTCAAATGACCATCGATTGTATTGGCTGCATTCTCTCCGTTCACAATAAGAATCTTCTACAAAAACAACCCTCTCGGTTACCCCACGCCGTGCAAGGGGTTAAAACCAACCTGGAAGGTGTGTTTGATGAAGACATCTATTTATTATGTTTTTTATTGTTGTCATTGGACATTATAATAATAATATAATGGTGATGTATCGAAACACAATGGGACAGGCTTCCTAGAAGAGAGAGGCCTTAAATAGTGAGCCTTTTTTTACCATTCTTGGGATCGTGTGAAATAAAATGGTACGGGGTCCATTAGGATAACAGTTGATTGATTTGTTAGATGCTGCGTGATAGGGGGTAGATTTACTTGGAAAAGCTACGTGATATTGATTTATGGCCAGGTTTTGGCATAATAATTGATTGAGATTAGCGAAATCCTGTAATAATTTGACCGTTTTGCATTTAGTCATTCTTTAAGTATCCGTTTCAACATGGTGGCAGTTTTATCATATTTATTTGGTTTTAATTACAAATTTTGCGTTACATCTAAAAAAAAGCAAATTGTTTACAAGATTCTTAAAAAATATTTCTAAAAACGGTGTGCCTGTATAAAAATTGTTAATATTCTTCATATATATAAAAAATATTTGCTTCTTCGTATTTTATGCGCTGCCGTACTGTTCATCCGATTACGATGAAACTTTAGTGATATGTTGTGCGCACGCCCATGAAGGTTATACGCTTTTTAAAATGGTAAGCTCTGTCGTTATGAAATTTGAATAAATGAAAATGTGTGTATTTTTGCGGCAGGGAGGAAAGGCAGGAATAGGAGGGGAATGGGAGAGGTGGGGCTCGCGGGAGGGGTGACGAGGGAGAAGGAAGGCGGGGAAGGTGGAAGGGGAACGCGGGATAGAAGGGGACTAGGGAGGTGAACGGCGACGCACAGGAAACAATTTATGCCGGGACGCAGGGAGAATCAATTTATTTCTTTCAGTGGCATTGCAACGCATGCCTGGTACCAGCTAGTACAAAATAAATAAAACTTTCAAATATCTAAATAAATTCACCCTACTACGCCTTGCTTCCTTTCAAAGCGACTCTGTATTAATTCTAACTTGTGACAATATTTTTTTGACGATGGTATTGTAATACCGCTGAGAAATCGATTGTAACCTGTCTTTCTGTTACATGCGTCGTTTATGAGAAAGAAAGAGATGTTGGAACGGAGCTTTCATCGGAATTCAAAAAAAATATTCGTAAAGAGGCAAACCGTTGATAACTGTTGAATGTCTCACTCTTACTCATGAACGACATGTATGTGACAGAAAGAGAGGAAACGAAGGAGCTTTCGGTAGACCATAATATTGTAAGTTTAAATTCAAATAGCGATATTCAAATCGCCAGCCACGAATCTGTCAATAAGTTTTATTAGCTCATAATTTAGCACATGAAAATATAATGCCAAATATTTGTTATTTTTTCATTCGGCTGTTAATTCTAGCATAATATAGTTATTAAAGAACAGACTCATAAAACTAATAGGTAGGTTCTACATCTCCACAGGGGTTGATAAACTTTTTTTAACACCAAAGACACATTTCAAAAATTAGCATTTTTTGTTATAATCTTACTTGCTATGAAACAGAAAATCTAATTATTCTAAACATAGCAAAATCTTTCGAATTTTGAGTTTATATCTTTATTCTGTTTTGTGACATTTCTATGGACTTCTATCGTGGATACGAACTATGGAGATGAGACCATTTAAGATACGAAGCTATTATATTTGATCTATATGGGAGGCGGGTATGGGTACTGCCACCCCGGTAACCGTTTATGGATACTTATCACCTCTGCCATAGAATAGCCTAAGTGGTTCGCTACGTTTGGTGACTTAGCAGGGTTGCCCGGGTTCATGGTTGATGTTTATCTAGGTTTTGGCGGCAGCTGCTTTTCCCACCTACTACATGGCGAGCAGAATTCCTGGGAGACTTGTTGAGGGTGACTTTGAACCTCCAGCCACTCTCTCGACCCATTCCTTGCTCCGCAGCAGGAGGGATGGATTAATATTTTCGTTACTCCTGAACGCATCCACAGATTACTTTCCACCACTCACGCATTTTCCTTCCCAGTGCTTCCTTCTTCTTTTCCTTCCACAAAGAATCCCCAAATATGACGTAGGCCATAGGGGAATTATTTTCCCCGGGCCTCCTGTGTGAAGTTTTTTTTTTCATTAGCTCCATGCAGGAGGCCCTGAAGAAAATAATTCCCCTCAGAGCTTAAGTCATCTTTGGGGATGCTGTGTGGAAGATCTTTTTATGAAAGAAAGGAGAGGAAGTTTCGGGAAGGAAAAGGGTATTAGAGGTGGGTAGAAAACTGGAGGTCAGTGTGTCCAAGAGGGACCGACGTATGTATCCATCCCTCCCATTGCGGTGCAAGGCGATGTTCCGATAGAGTATATTTTGTTATTTTGTATAGGTACTTGATATTATTTTGTTGAAATGTTATTGTTTTTAAATGCTAGCCATAACTGTATACTGCATGCATGCATATACGTTTGTGTATGTATGTATGTTAACTTTGTGTGTATGTGTGTTATGATTGTGTGTATGTGTTTATATGACTATTGTGTATATATATGCGTATGAGCGTATTAATGTGTTCATTCGAACAGACATCGTCTAGTGAGACGGGTTACATCCTTTTTTTAAATAATATTTTTACTTTAATAAACGCCCGGGTTGCCTGCAAATAAAATAAAAAAAAATTTAAAAAAGTACGGCTGGAGAATTCAAAGGGACTTCCTAAACCATTCTCTCCCAATCCAGCCTGCCAGCAATGCACCCCTGCAAAGTCACCAAACGGAGTTTATGTCCAAAAATAAATATGGATTACTGAGCTTTGGAAAAGTATAGAATAGAAAATACTCGGTCTCTAGGAGTTAATTTCAGCTGTTTGTCTTGTAAAGGCTTTAAAGTGCCGAACCTACTTTAATAAGATTTTAACACATAGTTAAAAAAAAATATATAAAAACAAGTGGATCAGGGTAGCTATTCTCCAAGCCCTCGTCGCTCGCAGTCGCCGTCGAAAGTACGTACATTGGTCGACGTGGTTATTCTTGAGCCAGTCGGCGGAACATTTTTAGACGCCAAACGCCAAAAGTCATTCGCCACAACAACGAGTGGGGTAGACCAGTAGAAATGGAGAAGCGAGTGGTTGTTTATTTGCGTGTCTATGCAATTGGCTGTAAACATCTAGTATTATCGTTTTCCCGCGCGAACTTTCGCACCCGCAAGACGTCGAATATTGTTATAAAGTCGTTTTAAGGTTTCGTATTACAATGGCTAATTTTCCGCTCATTATTGTTGATCAGAACTAACTAGTTCTATGAGCAGTTGCTTTTGATTATTAGTTATATGGCCATTTCAAAAATTATCAACCGATCCAACAAACTTACCGTTTCACTGTTTGACGTTTGACATTTCAAAGTAACACCACAGAAATCTCAAAAACATCAGGAACATAGACAACATTTACAGGGCTACCAATATAATCATCCTTGCGACCGTTCGCCGTTCAAGAATACGTAAATATGAAACATTCGAAAAAGTTGGTCGCGACGACGAGGAATTTTTCGCTCGCAGCTGGCGCATGGCGAGTAACGATTGATCGTTGCTCGGGAATAGCTACCCAGATCGAAGATTAGGTAGAGATTGCCAGAAGTAGGTACCTGTGCAGTAGCGACGTCCCCGAATGCTTATTTACTTTGTAACTAACTAACTAACCAGCCTTGCATTCTTTGCGGATCTCCACATTTCTCACGCGATCATACATGGTTTTACCACACATACGTCTCAGGGATCTCATTTCTACAGCATTCAGTCTACTTTCATCCTTTCTCTGCCAGTTCCATGCCTCACTACATCAGGGTAGGTACCAGCACTCCATTATGGACGGCTAGCTACTTTGTATATTTGCCCTATTATTAATTAAAAGTATGTGACTAGGTTTTACAAAACGTTTTCCTACCTCTGTCGAAAGGCATGACAAATAACATCGCCACAGGTGACCATATCTCCGAAGAGGTGTTCGATATGACACTCGAATATACACATATATATTTAGCGGCTAATTTATGTGGCTTGTTGGTGAGCTTCATTACCCGGCCATCCGAGGGTGTTTAGCGTATAAAAAATACAAAAAGAAATATATAAAAAAATACGAAAAAAAAACATTAAAAAAGATTCTAAGGAATCCAAGAATCCCAAAGACCGGCCGTAAATTTTGACACAAAAGGTAAAATAGACTTATATGAATCGAACGGTCGTTACTTTTGACCCGTGGGTGAATGTTTATACTCATTTAAAAATGTATTTGTCCGCTTTTCGGTTTTGTCTTTTTTTACGTCTTTTTGTGTTTCGGTTTTATGCCGGAATTCTAGAATGGGGTTTATTATAACTGGGTATTTAAATGTTTTATTATGATTTTTCTTGGAATGGTTTTTGATATCAATATCAAATATATTTGAATTTTTTGTAATGTGGGATGTGATGTCTCTATTATTTTTTCATTTTGTATTAAAATATTAAAATTTACACACTCAATTTTTCTTTATTAATTACTTCTGTTTTTTTGAATACCTATCCGTTTTAATTAGGTTGTCATTGCTAGGTAAATATCTATTTACACAACACTAGCGAGTTCCTGGCATGCGTTGCAACGCCGCTATTAAAGAAATTGTTTCTCCCTGCGTGTCTTTTCCCATTCTTCCCCTCTACCTACCCCGCTTTCCCTCTCCACTCTCCCACGATCCCCTCCCCTCCCACGCGTTCAATATATTCAGTCCCGGTACATTAAGATTTTTAAAGAGCTCACGTGCCCCCTATTGCAATTTGTTACATATTTTCTATTACTAACATTCATTTTTGTACATTATGAGAACAAACAATCAAATTTGGTACCTATTTAAAATAAATATAATTTTGATTGGATAAGTTTTTAGATTTTCACGGCCAAAAGTATTTTCGTTATTTGTTATGCCGTGTTGCGCTACCTCCTTCTTTAGCCAACGTTTCGGACAGCGTTACAGTGTCCATCATCAGGGCAGATGTGTAATTGTGTACTTGTTAGTGGTGAAATGTGTGCTTATTTACTTACACATTTCACCACTAACAAGTACACAATTACACATTTGCCCTCATGATGGACACTGTAACGCTGTCCGAAACGTTGGCTAAAGAAGGAGGTAGCGCAACACGGCATAACACCCCAAAAACAAATAACGAAAATTTTGATTAGATTGAAAGTATTCGATTTTGGTTAGTACCATAGGTACTTTAATGAATTAATTAATTTAAAGAGTTTCGAAAACTGAATTTTGGTTTAACAATCGATGGTTTGCAAAATGTCATTCTCAAATTGTGACATTTTTCACAGTAACGACTTAACGACTAAAAAAACTTTTCAGATGTATTGTCATGTGGTTGAAATAATCCAGAAACCTTCGCGGGGGTGTAAAGAAGGTATTTTGATAGTTTCAAACATTTCCTACGTAAGCGTTTCCTATATACTTAGATAATTCTAACTCATATATACCCAAGCAAGCACATTTTGATTTTTATATATATAGATTAAGAAATTCAATATTAAGAAAGCGGTAAGCTCTGACTTCATGAAATTTGCACAGCATTTTGCGTCAATATGTGTGGAATCTTTTTCAGTTTCAGAACAATTGTGTTCAGTCAACGTTTTCACGATTTTTTAATTAAATTATTTATTTCTGGGGTATCATGCAGTGTTGTGCTACCTTATTTTTTAGCCAACGTTTAGGACAGCTTGTTCATTATTCGGACCCGTTTTCACGATTAGTTTTAAACTATTGAAAAATCCATTCGACAAATAATACTGGGCAATTTATTAATTAGCAGGAAATTCTCTAGAACGTCATATAATTTACTCTGCAATTTAATCCTGTGGCTTTGAGACAGACATTTAATAATAAACATAAGACAATGCAAACTTATAAGTGTGAATTCATTAAAGTTAACTTTTTTATGTGAGTTCAAATGTTGCGCAAGAGTTCAAAGTGTTCCCAACCGTCTGGAGCCAGTGAATCTATGGCATTCTCAATTGGGGTTTGTTGTGAAACTGATGGTTGTGGGGAGGAGAATGCGATGGGGTACAGGAAGATGGACACGTACCTAAATATTCACACGCGGCAACCGCGGCAATACGCGGCAACATTTCTAGTAAGGGCTCTATTTTGAACGGCTGTATTTCGCCAGGGCGATACTGAAAGGACATTTCACCCTGACGCATGAATCAAATACACTATAACAATTTTATGATAAAGACAGAAATTGTGAGGAAACAAAAATTAATCAAATAAAAATCACTCCTGGATTTGAACACGTAACCTATGGATTTGTGACCAAGAGTCGCAACCGCTCAACCACGAAGGTATTCAAAATATTTGTTCATAATACATAAAAAGATTAGAGCTTAGAAAGTAATATTTGTATAGCGCCCTTGAGATGATGTTTTTACGAATAGTTGCCCAATACAATTCATCTATCTTATATATACAAAAATCAAAATATACTTGCTTGGGGATATATATGGAGGTACGTATACGAGTTAAGAGTTGTCTGTGTATTGCTATATTAAGCATAGGAAATGCTTGGAACTTTCAAAATACCTTATTTAGCCCCCGCAAAGGTTTCTGGATTATTCCAACCATATGACAATATATCTGAAAAGTTTTTATCATTATAAAAACACTTGCAAAACTGTCAAAAGCGTCGAAATTTGAGAATGACATTTTGCAAAACAATGATTGTTAAATCAAAACTCAATTTTAAACTTCAACTTTAAATTGAATTTATTTGAAGTACTCGCCTTAATTATTTGAATCGAATCAAGAATTGCAGATATTTTAAATTGGTACCAAATTTGATTGATAAATGAAAATTTGAGTAAAAAAATTGTAATAGCTGTTTGAAAACTGAATGTACTAGGACTGAATATACGGAACGCGGGTAAGCAGGATGAGGGAGCTACAATTTATTTCTTTGAATAATGCATTGCAACGCATGCCGGGAACCAGCTAGTCCAAAATATATTCATATCATTATTTTTAAGCAACCCCATAAAAATTTTCAAACGCAAACGATATTAAGAATGACATTTTTTAAATATTAAATAATTTTTAGGTACATCCGTTCATCATAATAAAAATCGTTAATTGAATTATTTGTCTCTTGTAAACCCCACTTTACAATGCCCGATGTCTCACTATTGGAATTGATGCGACATTCGAAACGAACATTCCTCGGAGGAAATCCGAAACCATCCGTCCGGGGTCTAAGCACAACACGGCCGATTGCTGTCCGAGATATTGGAGGACATAATAATACTAAATATACCACGGGCCCTTTGGGCGCGAGGCATGCTGCGCCCATGGACAGTGTACGTTTCAATTCTGAGGAAAGGTATAAAATGTTTAAGTATCACAATAAACATGTTTGTGGGAAACAGTGGCGTAGTGTTAAAATAAATAATATTAAAATTGTTTTTGTTTTTGTTAAAAATATTTGTGTCCATATAATATGGTTGCTAAAATCAATTCACTTTCGTTCGTAGGCGTGTGCGGTGCGAATTAAAACAACAATTTCACTGAAAACTGCCCAAAGGAAAGGAAGGATTATGGAGCCAAGACTTACCTAGTTCACTTTCGAATGGTCATTTGCCGCTGGTTCTGTGGTCCTTTTAACAATTCAATAGTTTATTTAAGTCTTATAAATAGTTCAATAGTTCACTTATAACAGTAGTCTTTATAACAGTTCAATCACACTGGCGGTCAAATGCCGTTGGTCACACATTGACCGGCAATTGCAATTTGTAGCAAGATAGATTCACACTCGACGGCGTGACGAGTGATTTCAGAACACAATACAAAAACACGGCTACATCTGCAGCCGCGGCGGGTATAATAATAAGATCACAACTTGAACTTATTGCGTTATTTCAAATCAAGTAAAATGCACAAATTTTACCAACACTATTCGAGTGCGTTTTGCGTTTTCGACAAGTCAGTGAAGAAAACAAAAGACATGCGGCAATAGAACGGAGCGATTTTGTTTTGTCTTGGCGTAGGATGGATGAAAGGTAGGTACTGGATAGTAGGAACTGGGTAAAGGAATAAACAGTTTTCCAGTACTAAATCTTAAACAAAAAGAACACTGATTGGCGCAAGCATAATATATACGGTGTCAGGAAACTCGTAGTATAATCGGGAAATTGGCGAGTCTACATCACACAGAGAACCAAACACAAAATCGAGGAGTACACCGATTTTTTTTCCAACTTCATTTTATCGGCTGCCAGAGGATAAAAATCTTGTGGTGTCAGGTTTACCCTTTGAAGCTTTTAGAGAAATGTTCTTAAAAAATTGGACGTAAAAATGTTCATTTTCGGTCTTTATTCACTGGATTACTGTGCCGTGTTAGTTTCCTGCTTCCTGCTTCCTTAGCTCCATCAACAGGATAAGTTATGGACACTACAACGCTGCCAGAAACGTTGGCTAAAATTAATGAGGAAGCGCAGCAAAGCCTTTGAACCCAAAAAATAATCACGGTAATACCTTTGGCCGTGAGAACCTTAAAATATTATCAATCTCATTTTTGATGAAAAAATACGATACTATGAACGTGTGAAACTAAGTATTGATAAATATTTATCAACATTTAGTTTCATAAGTTCGCTTAAAAAATACACCGTCATATTGTCCGAAGTTAAGATTTTATTTCAAAATTCCCAAGCTCTTGATGGAAATCTCTTTCGAAGTGAAAACTGTTGTTTTCTCCTAGAAAATACACATAGATGATGTTGTGCAATTTTCACTATGCCAGAGATTTGTAATGCTTTATAATAGTTATTTACAGAACACAGAAGCAGGTGTATCTACGCTTTAATCTTCTAGATCCAGACGACAAAAAGTGCTTATTAGTTGTTTGAAGTTTGAGTTGTTTGAAACATGTGTGTATTGCATGTACTTTAGCGACAGGAGGGAGAAGGGAGTGGGAAATCCGAGTGGGGGGCAAGGGAATTAAGGAGAGAGGGTGGGCGGGGAAGGTAGATGGAAAACTTGGAATGGGAACGGGTGGGAACGGGAACGCATGATAAAGGACACACAGGGACAATTTCTTTTTTGAAATGGCAATGCAACGCACGCCAGGTACTTGCTGGTTACAAATAGATACAAATAAACAAATTAGAATCAACGCATTATTTCTGATAATTTCAATTTGTTATTATCAGTGTTTTTTTTCTTAAAATTTGTCCAATTGCACTTTAATAAAAGAAATAATTTTTATTAACTCATCGTTTATTACTAACCCTTTTGTAAAAAAATTATGTTCCAAATATAAAACCCCCATGGGAGTAGAAGAAAAATATTGACAGGCAAAAATATATTTTCTTTTTAAAACATTTCTGGGTGCTCTGGGAGAGGAATAATTTATAACATTATTTACAGATTTTATTGATTTAACATTATATTATTATAATAACAAGTAACCAATTCGTACCCAAAATATTTGAATTGCCTCGTTAAATAAACGTATAGATGGTCTGATCAAGCATTAATGTGGCTCGTATCAAATTTCGGACGGAAAAATTAAGACATTCGAATTAATATCCGATTAAATCCGAATTTACAATCCGGTGTTTGAAGTGCATCATTAAAAGCTATTAAGTTTTCTACAGGGGTCGAAAACCATTTCTTGATTTTTTGGCCATCTTCAACTTTAGTTAAAAAATTTCCATGTTGTTAAAAAATTTGTAAAGTTTTGTACACTAAATAATATATTTCCTTGTGCTTGTGAATTTTTTAAAATTGGATCAATTACTGACGTACGTTATGTGTCGAATATTATTCTCAATAAGTTAAAAATACTAATTCAAAACAAAATAATCTTTTCAATTCCAGATAAACGGTAAAGTATGCAGGTATCTACTTCCAAAAAACTTTTTATAACTAATTTTGAAGGTACACCAATCAATGTAATATTTCATTTGCCATTTAATATATAAATGCGTGTCCTTTCTCGTTCGTCCCGTGCCCCTTCCGCCTCCCCTTTCTCTTCCGCGTTCCCTTCCCTTCTCGCGTTCCCACTCCGTCTCCTTCACTTTCCCTCTCCCCACTCCACTCCCCCCCTTCCCTCATCACACTAACCCCCCTCCCGAGTTCCCCTCCCCCCTCCCGCATTCCATACATTCATTCCCGTTAAATTCAGTTTTCAAACAACTCGCGTGCCACCTATTGCAAATTTCATAATGCCTGTAGTTTTATGCAAAATAACAAACACAAAAAAATCCAATTTAGTTCAGTCTTTCGAAAGTTGTGCGCTACATACATACCGGCAATTCATTTTTATAGATAGATATATCAACATCGTTTTCACGGCAACGATTTTTTTTCCTTTTTTTCTGACATTAGACAGAAAACGTGTAATAAATATAATATATTAACATTTATAACTTCATAACGCCAGAGCTTACCATTATATACAGCCTCTATTAATCGCCTATAATGTAACTTTCTATTTGTGAAACAATTTTTAATATATTTTTATCGGTTATTGCGTGAAAGCGTAACAAACAAACACACGCAGTTTCGCATTTATAATATTAGCATAGTTTTCTATTTGTGAAATAATTTTTTTAATCTTTTTATTGGATTATGCGTGAAAGCGTAACAAATAAGCACTCGCTTTTTCACATTTATAATATTAGTAAAGATATTGAATATAATATAAGAGTTACTTCAAGTAAAATCGGATGTGTTTATCTGAGACACTATCTAGGTTACAAACCAATTCCTTAGAATTTTGTGATCATTTAAATAAAGGGAGCACCAAAAAAATATGGATAATTAATTTGAAATATGAGATCGACAAAAATACTTAAAAATAAAAGGTGTCAATGACCAGTTGGTTAAGGCATTTATACCGGTAAGAAAAGAGATCAAGTTGCAACCGTTAGCTTTTTATTTTTCTGTGTCTTACTATTTTTCTTAAAGAAGCTGATGGTAGTGGGGGGGGGGAAGGAGATGGAGAAGAGGAAGGTGGGGAAGTGCCTGGCTATTCAGATCTGGTCACCAAACACGGCTAAAGCCATTTCAAGCAAAGTTTCAATTCTGAATGGTGGTCTTACATCAGGGCGATACTGAGAATATATTATTTTAAATGATTTAATTGTGAAATAACACAAATCCCGCGACCGTCGGATTTGTCAAGAGC
The DNA here is from genome assembly GCA_936435175.1 of Glyphotaelius pellucidus. NCBI lineage: Eukaryota > Metazoa > Arthropoda > Insecta > Trichoptera > Limnephilidae > Glyphotaelius > Glyphotaelius pellucidus. The sequence goes on along the minus strand of OW386558.1, from coordinate 22,679,906 downwards.
CTTACCGCTAGACCACGCCGGCCGTCGATTAGAAAAAAATCAAACATTAAAAACTTAGCGATTAAATTTTGATGACGTCAGAGTTCACCATTCTAGGATTTAGATTGCTTTGTATACACACATATTATCTGTTTTAGTTTTAAAAGGGTAAATCTTTTGAATATGTAGGAAAAACAGTTTTCAACAGCCATAGATATCGGACCCCTGATTATAAAAGTCGATGTAAACATAAATATGATGGTAAGGCATAAGAGATATAATATAATTTGAAACTGGTTACACGATAAATTGAACCCGTCGTAAGTCCGGCCGGGTTCAGCTCGGGTCAGTAAAGTATGTATAACACTGTAATCTCGCCTAATTAATTTATAAGATAGTCGTGAGAACGGTGTGGTGTGGTACAGCCTGATTTACAGTGAGCTTTACGGAACCTTTCGAACAAAGTGGCTTCTAATTATAACATCTACGAAAATATTATACATTATTTTACGATGTAATGAGTCTACGTTGATGTGCGTAAAGGCGTTTCCCCGGTTATATCAAGGTGCATCTACGTGTATGAAATGACGTCCAAGGACGTTACAACGTTTAAGGACTTCTATTGATGCTTGACCGCATAAGGACGCAAATAACTTTTTATTGAATATAATCCATACTTCCATACTTATACTTATACTTACTTATACTTTACTTATACTTATACTTATAATTATACTTATACTATACTTATACTTATACTATACTTATACTTATACTTATGTATAAGTATGTATAAGTATACGTATACTTATGCATACTTATACGTATTCTTATACCTATACTTAAGTATAAGAATACGTATAAGTATAAGAATAAGTATACGTATACTTATACATACTTATACATACTTATACTTATACTGCTCGAGTTTGTTTATGACGCTTTCACGCATTAACCAATAAAAACACTTTAAAAATTCATTCACCAATAGAAAGCTAAATTATATGCGAAGACTATATTCTGTATATGATGATAAGCTCTGGCGTCATAACGCCAGAGCTTGTCATCATATACAAAATATTCTATTTCATAAAATTATAAATATTAATACATTATATTTGTTGTACGTTTTCTGCCGAGTTTTCAAATTCAAATATTAGAATATGTTTTGTTTTTTTGGACAAGCTTCTTGTTTGCAATAAATGTCAGATAAGAGTTCCTACACTAAAAATATTCCGCCCCCCCAAGTTTTTTTTTAATATATTTTTTTTATTGTATTTTTTTTATATAATTACCGCACAAGAGTCCCAACTGCTCCCGTCTGTAGCCAGTGAGACTATGACATCCCCGATTGGGATATGTTATGAGGCTGAAGGTATTGGAGAGGGGAAGGAGATGGGGAAGAGGAAGGTGGAAAAGTACCTGACTATTCAGAGCTGGTCATCAAACACGGCTAAAACCATTTCAAGCAATTTTTGGTTGAACCAATTCTGAATGGTGGTCTTACACCAGGGAGATACTGAAAGTATCTTCCACTCTGAAACGTGCCGCAAATATACTATATATTATTTTAAATGATTTAATTGTGAAATGAAACATATTAATAAAAAAAAAATTATTTGCCACGCCGGGATTCGATCCCGCGACCTTCGGATTGCGAGTCAAGAGCCTTACCACTAGACTAGGCCGGCCGCCATGTAGGTACTGCTATACTCCCTTGATAATGATTCCAGCTCTTCTAAGGAAGTATTAGCATTTAAGGAGTCAATAATATCTACGGACGTCTAAGGACGCGTGAACGTGAAAGGACGTAAAGACATCTAAGGACGTACGAACACGTATAAGCTCTTAAGAACGTCCAAGGATGTAAGAGCGTATAAGTCGGTAAGAACTTTTAACGGATGTAAGGGAACTTAATTGAAAGGAAGTTCACACAACTAACAAAGGTTCATTAAATTTAACAACTAAAGAAAAAAAAGTTTTTAAGCGAGAACACATTTCTTAGCATTGGAATGCACCAAAAATGATAGCTTTTAAACTGATTTTCAATACACCGACCCACCACTCATCGGATTTTACAATTTCTACACTCAATAGTTCTCTCATCGATAAGTTCTCTTAAATTTATTTATTTCCAAATGGTATAATTCTATCAATTTCTAATATTTATATTCACGTTCCTAACAATCTGCCATTTAAAAATAACTTGTGTAACATTCCTTTTTTTATAAATTTCCAATAAATAAACGTCGCAGACACTCCCCATTAAATCAATACCATTTGCTTATTATGTCTGTTGGTATTAAAACAACAGTTAACATCGATTCACAGATTGTATCTGCGGGCATTTGCATATATCTCTAGACGATATGCAATTATGATAGTTTATTATTTGAAATATGAGATATTAACGATATGCATTGAGAACAGACTGTGCCACTATTGAGTCAGAATAAATCATGTATGATAATTGATTGAAATATCATTAGAGTGTTATAGGATTTATTGTAAAAGGATACATTAAGTCAATCTTAGAAACGTTGTTTTGTTATTTGTTTGTGTTTATGTGTAATATGCCAGTGGAACTGTAAAACACCCAATTAGAAATGTTATGTAAACGCAAAATCCTCTTTTTGGGAGTGTCACGACGGTGACCGGACAGCTCAGAATCACACAATTTCAACATCTTCTTTGAAAAAAACAATTAAAAATTGGTTAACTAGGTTACATTACGTTAGGTAATGTTTTTTTTACATGAGCTCCACACAGGAGGCCCTGAGAAAAATAATTTCCCTCAGGGCCCATGTCATCTTTGGGGATGCTGTGTGGAGGGTTTTCTTTTTTGGAAAAGGAGAAGAGGAGAGTTCTGGGAAGGAAAAGGGTTTAAGGGGTGGGTAGGAATCTGGGGTTCAGTGTGTCATGGTCATCCGCCTCCAAGACCTAGACAAACCTCACCCCATGAACTCGCGAATGTGCGCTTTTATAATTATCGTGACGTTTCACGGTTCCGTATCACTATAATGCTGCAGCTCTTTCTTACATATTAAATAATGGTGGGATATCCAAAATACAAGTGACTTCAAAGAGTTACTTTTTGCGACGGGAATTGCGTTTCATTTTCTTTATTATTATTTGTGTGAGGGAGATGAATGATAATGATTGTATGTTTTCTTTGGGGGAAGGGGTATGGGGGAGTTTGTCTCATTTTCGACTGTTATATATGTTTAAGAACAAATGCAAAACCGTCAAGCGCATTGACATTTGACAATTTTGAAATTTTGGAATTCACTCACACTTCAATATTATCATTGTAACTATATTTCATACTTTCAAAAGTATCGTCACTGCTATTGCTGTATTGGTGGTAGTGGTCTATGTAAACGTTTCGGTGGGTGTGTAAGAGAGATGCAAGAAAATGATGACTTTTGAAGACCTACGTACATTGTGTATCACATCTTTTGAAAGAGCTGTTGCATTATTGTGTTAAGGAACGTATGTTCATTGCCTTTTTTGCCGTCACGGTATCGCTACCGTAAAATGTCACGGTAATTATAAAAAGGCACAGTGGGCATTTTTTAAATTTTTTTCTTCATAACTTTAAATGGCTTTTCAAATGGGTGTTGAAATAACGTGATTCCGAGTTGTCACGGAACCGTCACAAGGCGCCCCGAAATGATAATTATTAAAAATTATAATTTTTGCTCATTATTTATCAATATCAAACCTAAAATCGACTTCAAAAATACCTTTGATCATAAGTTGCTACGGGTATCAAAAGAATTTATTTATAAGTTGGTGTTTTATCCGTGATGAATTTTAATGAAAATATGTTTTATTCTTTTGTTGTTCGACGGTAAACCCTCTCTCCACATCCCTTTGGGGACACTTTGTTATATTTTGTGTAAGTGAGTGTACCTATTTTCCCTAAACCGACTGTTTATTGTATATAAATATGCCGGGGGGCCAACTGTTGGGACAAACTGTCATGAAATCCCTAATAGGGTATGCAGTGAGGCTGAAAGAGAGTGGGAAGGGAAAAGAGAAGATCAACTGTCATGAAATCTCAATTGGAGTATGCTGTGAGGCTGAATGACAATGAAAAGGTGAAGAAAACGAGGAAGGAGGGGAGGTACCTGAATGTTCAGATCTGGTTACTAACATGGCTAAACTGTTTCAAGCTACTTTTAAATTCTGAATGATGTTTTTTATTTTATTTTATTTTTATTTTTATTTATTTTGGAAAATCAACAGATATATTACACTTATAATAATAACCTTAATAATATACATAATATCCAATGATAGATTTTCACATAATTAAAATTATAATTAAAAAGTAAAACAAAAAAGTAAGGGTCCTGTACCTGTAAGAACTTAAAAATATAAAAATTATTAAAAAAAAAGATATAAAAACACAATATAAACTATAATAACCTGCTTACTAAATTTCAACATGGAGTATTCTCACTCCACAACAGCAATAATAATAATATGTACATTGTACACACCTCGGAATTTGCGGCTCGCGAGCGGCGTGCGGCTCTTTGCACAGGCGTCTGCGGCTCTTCAGCTATCAATTGCAATTTCACCTCTACTCAACCAGCCTTATGAGATGGAGCCGCCAACACAAAACTGGTTTTAATTTAATAAGGAATCTATGCGCGAGTCTGTTTATAGAAACATTTAAACGGGCAGAAGTGTGATATTACAGTAAGAATGTAGATAACACAAAGCAGAGTAATTATCGTTCCACCACATTTTACCATAGTATAATTACAACCCCCCCCCCCCCCCCCCCACCCCCTCCCACCCGTTTTAATATAGCTCTCGGATGAATTTGTTTTCCTGTTACTTTGACAAATTGGCTCTTCTCTATCGACAAACTCCCGACCCTAGGACAACACTGAGAGAATCGTCTACTCTGGAACATGCTGCAAATATACTACATATTATTTTTAATGAATTTATTGTCAAACGACACAAATTAATTCAATAAAAATTGCTTTTGGAGATTTCAACCCACGACCTATGGATTCATAGTCTAGAGCCTTATCCCTCAACCATGAATGCCGTCAGAGTTTAAACAATTTTGAATAAAAAAATTCTTATTAACAAATATACACTAGGTAGATATATATTTTATTTAGATAGACTTGAATACTTTACGGGTAAGGAATTTTTACACCTTTCGTCCTTAGAGAAACACCTCCACAACATTTAAAATAATAAATAAACAAAAAAAATCAGAAAATGAATGGCCCGCTAGGTACCGTTAATAAATAATCGAAAGGATGGCATCCGACTTGGTAGGCAGGTAAATCTCACCTGTCAAGGTGTTCTGTTGTGGCCCGTGATTCAATATGAGTATGACTGTATACAATCTACACTCAGTCAGTACAATACCATGTCAAATGATTATCACCGACGGCTGATTGTAGCTGGGCTTAAGCTTTATAGAGGGTGTTACACTTCATAAAAATGATCGTTCAAATTTGTTAAAAAATTAGCAAAACACCTAAAAATGTTATTCTCTTTTTATATAATTTTATAATTGAATGGTAGAGTTAATTGCCCTCTACCCGTCTTAAGATGAAACCGTGCGAAATAATACAAAATCATACAAAAATCGTTTTTGTTTTAAAAATTTGATCGCTGGGAAGTATTATGCATAGTTGCTTTAATTAAATACTGCGAGTAGAATACATCTTGGCCTTGGAAAATATCGATCATCTATTTTTTTATAAGTTTTTTTATAAGCCTAGACAAAATAAAGTATTAGGTCTGTATAAAATTTAATCTAATTAGCTAGGACTCACACCTCTCCAGATAATTCGATTTTTTGGTTTATGTAAAGTTGATTAATTAATAGAAGAAATTATCCACAGATGTCAGGAGATGCAAACTCCCTTCTGCTTAGGAGCAGTATAAAAGGCCTATGTTTAGGTTTTTTCTCTCTTCTCATCTCATCATCCTACCTTCTTAATAAGTAAAAGTAAACTCCTTGGTCTGTCTTGGGTAGTTTGGGTCTCCTGAAATATTCACAATGTAATTGGGAATAGAGCAAATAAAAGTCACGAGTCCTTTAAAAGTTTCCTGAAGATGCTTTATTATTCACGAAGTTCCTTCCTCCAAAACAAAACAAGGTCTATATAAAAACACTTTCAAGTTCAAACTCTACTACTTATAACTCCTTTTTTGAAATGGTTTTATTGTTTAATGTGGCAAATTCAGTTTCTTTTATAATAATCGCAAAAAAAATTATATTTACGCCCGAACAAAATAAAATAAAATATGCATTTTCTCGTTGTTATTTTTTACATCAATCAATAAGCCCGCACTCTACGAATTTGGATTTTTAAAATGAACCTTATGCCGTCGGCACAAGAACCATGCACTAGGCACACTCATTTCGTATCAGTTACGCCCCATCTGCAAAGGGAAATGGACGTCCTAGACTCGTCGTCGCTTGGTTCCGTGAAATCAATTTTAAATTTCCTTGTTATTACAATAAAAAAAGAGTTAATGTTTTTAACAGGCCTTTACGAAATCAACCTAAAAAAATTCTCAAATACCTTTACCAACCTTTCCAAAAGCTTTTTCTCAAGTAATTTGAAACTCTTCCAAAAAGAGGCGTGGATTTCGATTTTTTCCTGGACTATTGGATCACCTTAATCTCTTTTATTTACTGATAGGTAAATATTGGGCGTCCAGATGACGCTTGTGTTGGAACTGTCAAGTTATCTAGAAGTGCTTTATTGATAAATATGGTTTCAATAATTAAACAATAAACAAAGGCTTGTTTATTGTTTAATTAGTTATATTGAACGGGGAACCGGCCTCAGATGTAGTTTGTGGGCTATACAGATTAATTGTCACATGAAGTGTCCAGTCATGTTTTAACCTAAAAGTTGCAAATAAATAACTCGGTTCAAATTCTCAGTGTTTAAATGAATTGGGAAAAAAACTAAAAGAAAACGAAAATAAACTCAACGAAGTTATAAACAAAAACACATACCTTGAAAAATGTAATAGAGCATTAGAATACAGGATCCAAGAAATTGAACAAAGAGAAAAAAACTACAACATTGAACTGTTTGGTATAGAAATGATGAAAGACGAAAATATCGAAACAACTATAAAAACAATTGCAGATAAACTAAATACGAATGGCGGAAATATTGAAAAGGTTTGGAGACTTCCAAATAGAAAGGACTCCAAACCGGCAAATGTTATTGTGAAATTCACTCGTCAATCTCATCGAGATGAATGGCTACAAAAAAGAAAAAACATATTAACGAACCACGACATTTACAAGAACGGAAACAACGACCGAATATACATAAATGAAAATCTAACAAAAGAAAAAAAGATCTCCTATACATTACAAAACAAAAAATGAAAACAAAATTTAAATACATTTGGGTACAAAATTCCAAAATATTAATAAGAAGTGAAGGCGATGGGAAAATAATCCATATAAGAAATGAGAATGATATAAACAGATACATTTAAATATTTAAAAAAAAAAATCAAAACACCTTTTGACTCGAAGCACTTACTTTATCAGTTACTAAATCCACTTCATGGAAGATTCTACACAATTCCAAACTCACAAATTTACAAAGTGTTATGATTTGGATAACTGGATAAACGATAAAAACATCAACATGAGGTTTGTGGCTATTCACTTAAATATAAGATCCCTGAAAAAGAATTTTAATTCATTTATTGCACAAATAAATGACATTCTGCAGTTTATAGATGTAATTTTTCTAACGGAAATAAATACTAAAAACGAAATAATAACTATGTTCAATATACCGAACTTCATCTCGATTGCAAATACTAGAGAGAATAGAAGAGGAGGGGGATTAATCATGTACTTAAAAAACCATCATACTTTTAAAAAAACAAACATTTCTTTTAAAAGCTGCGAGACAATATCTGGAGAAATTACCACCATTCATCAAGATGTCATAAATATACTTGCAGTGTATCCCGCCGAACAACAACAAGAATATATACTTGAAGGAACTAAAGAAAATATTACAATTAACCTCATCTGATTCAAATTACTTGTACTGTGGTGACATTAACTTGAATTTATTGGATACCAAAAATAGTGTAATTACAGAATACCAAAGTCTACTCAGTGAAAATGGCTTAGAAAATGTGATATTAGATGTGACCCGGGATGAAATTTTAAACGGTAAAAATGTTTATTCCTGTATCGACCATATTGCAATTCGTAACCGTTATAACACTGTATTTTCATGTATTGTGACTAACAAAATATCGGACCATTATATAACAGGAGTTGCGATAGGGAAAGAGGTACTTACAAAGGATTTAAATAAAAAAAGGGAAATTATTGATAATAAATTGGTATATTCTAAATTAAAACTAGTAAAATGGGGTAAATTATTACAAACTGAATGTCCCTCAGAACTGTACTATAATTTAAAAAATATTTTTGATAATATCTATGAGTCCTCGAAAAAAGAAAAATCATTTAAAAATAATCATAGACACAACAACCAATGGGTTACTGTAGAAATTAAGAATATGATTAAAAAAAGAGATTATCTTTACCGAAAATGCAAGAATAGCCCTAATAACCCTGTATTTCGTTTAGAATACACGCGATATAGAAACAAAACAAATAAACATATTAATTTTACTAAAAACACATTTCACAAAAACGTAATAAATAGTTTAAACGGCAACCCGAGGAAACTCTGGGACGAAATAAATAACCTAATAGGAAAACCTAAACAAAATCTAGATAAAATAATCCTTCAACATATGGGAGGTCAAGGAGACACAAAATTTTTATGCGATAAATTTGCTACAACATTTGTAAATGAAATAAAAGACATAAGACATAACTGTACTACAAAATTCCTAGATCGTAACACGTATACAACTCCTGCTAGTATGTCAATGAGATTTAGACCTGTATCACAAAAAGATGTTAAAAAAATAATTAATGATATGGATGTTAAAAAATCAGAAGGCAATGATCAAATGAGAATTAAAGACCTGAAGTTAATTGCTGATAATATAATCCCAATATTGACTAAATTAATTAACCTATGTGTAAGTAAAAGTATTATGCCTGACGAACTTAAGGGGATCCAATAGTCCAGGGAAAAATCGAAGTCGGAATTCACGCCCATTGTGGGAGGAGTTTAAAAATATTTGAGAAAAAGCTTTTGGAACGGTTGAAAAAGGTATTTGAGAATTTTTTTTTACAGGTTGATTTCGTAAAGACCTAAAAAAAACATTAACTCCTTTTTTACACATTGTTTATTGTAATAACAAGGAAATTTAAAATTGATTTCACGGAACCGAGCGACGTGGAGTCACACGTCCGCTCCCTGCTCCGGCCAGGGGAGTTTTGAAAAAAAGTAGGGTGTGGCAAGCCAGTAGTCCTTCGGTGAACGACATAAGGGTCAATTTGAAAATCCGCATTCGTCGGCTGCCAGCCGTATTGTGAAATAACAACGCAAATATGCATATTTTATTTTATTTTGTGAATATTGGGCGTAAATATCATATTTTTTTGCGATTATCATAAAAGAAACTAAATTTGCTACAATAAGCAATAAAACCATATCCGAAAAGATGTTCGTAAGTAGGAGAGTTTGCACTTGAAAGTGTTTTTTTAAAGACCTGTTACTTTATTTTTTTCTAGGCTTATTAAAAGACTTATAAAAAAAATGACCGATATTTTTAAGGGCCAAAATATGTTCTACACGCATTATTTAATTGAAGCATTTATAATATTTCTAAGCGATCAAATTTTCAAAACAAAAACACATGATTTTGTGTGATTTTGCATTATTTACTATGGCTTCATCTTAAAACATCCATTATCAGACCTATATATAAATCAGGAAACCACAAAGATTTCAAAAACTATCGACCCATAGCGATTCTCTCATGTATTGATAAAATTATTGAAAGAGCTATCTTTAACCAAATACAACTTTTTATAGAAAAAAATAAAATCATAAATCCCATACAATACGGATTTCAAAAGGAAAAAAGTACTACCCAATTACTATCTAAATTCACTGACCATATAAATTGTCATTTAAATGAAAAATATTATGTTGGTATAATTTTTATAGACTTTAAAAAGGCCTTTGACACATTGGACCACGAAACATTATTAAAGGCAATGGAGGAATGTGGTATTAGAGGTCCTTTAAAAAAATTTATTAAAAATTATCTATTAAATAGAAAAATTAAAGTTAAAATTGACGGAATTTTTAGTGATGAAATGTTAACAAATACCGGAGTAGCAACAGGGTCGATATCGGGGCCTACATGTTATATAATGCAAGTAAACAGTCTACCAAACGTAATAAAACGTTGTAAATGCTACATGTTTGCAGTCGATACTTGCATTATATGTGCTGACAAAGATCCACTAAAAATTGAGGAAATTTTACAAACAGACCTAAATAACATAATTAAATGGTCCCACGACAATGGCATTATTATTAACGCAAAAAAAACCAAATATATGCTTATACACTCACCATATGCAAATTGTCAGGAAAAGGAATTACATATAAAAAGTCATTCATATGATTGTTTGCACACAAAAAACCAATTCCAGCAGTGTAATTGCCCGAATATAGAAAAAGTGTACCAATATACATACCTTGGTCTTACAATAGATGTCAACTTTAACTGGTCAAATCATATTGAAAATGTATGTAATAGATTAAGATCCATATTAGGAAAATTTTACCACCTAAATAATTTTGTAAATAAAAATATATTATACTGTATATACAACGCATTAGCAGAATCAATTATAGGATACGGAATAAATAGTTACGGATTAACGTACAAAACATACTTAAATAAAATAGAACAATTACAAATCCGTTTCCTAAAATTGATATCAGGCAAAAAAAAGGTCCAGTTATGTGAAGGTGATTATAAAAAAATGTTCTCCTTGTGTAATGTCCTCTCTATACACAGTAAGGTAAATTACCAATTAACGCTAGATGAATTCTGGAATACAGAATTCAAAAAACCTGTAAACCACAACTACCCTACTAGGCATAGAGAAGCACAAATGTTTATTGTCAATAAATCTCAAAATGTATACGGAGATAGAACAAAAAGTCATAAAATTCCGGAAATATTTAACGCATTACCTGAAAATATCAAAAATGAGACATCTTATTCAAAAATCAAAACAAAAGTTAAATCTTTCTACCTCCGAAGAACATGAAATCAAATAAAATAGTTCCTATCTATTTATTTTCTCACCGTATGTTTGTACTGTGTAAAATATTTTTACTACAACGCAATTCATAAACATTAAAACATTGAGATAATTAGTTTGTCGTAATAATTAGTATTTTAATATTAAGTATTATATTTAGTATATACTATGTAAAACTGAAAAGTATACTGTATTAAATAATTAGAAAAAAATGAGAGATTTCTTACAATCAAACTGATTGATCAGTTTCGTAAGATTTGTAAAATAAAATATTGTAAAATTAAAACTGAATAAACATATTTAAAAAAAAAAAAAAAAACCCCACCAAATCCTAACACTATTCAATGCTTGGAGTGCTGGTACCTACCCTGATGTATAGCAGTGAAACATGGAACTGGCGGAGGAGGGATGAAAGTTGACTAAAAGAAATATGGTAAAACCTTGGATCGTACGAGAAATGTGGAGATCCGCAAAGAATGCAAGGCTGATGTAAGTGTAATGAGTTAATGAGTAAGATAAGATACATGTTTTGGGAGTATAGAGCGAATGAACGAAGTGTAAGGAGAATTTGTGACGAATCAAAGTGAATGAATCAAAGAGTGTGTTGCAATACCGGAATGATGAAGTGTTTGTAATAATATTTTTACTCCACAAATATTTCCACATTATTTTTTTTTTACATTAGCTCTACACAGAAGGCCCCGAGGGAAACAATTCCTAAAGGCCTATGCCATATTTGGTGCTGTGTGGGAGTATTTTTATTTAAAGGAAGGAGGGGAAGTTCCGGAAACGAAAAGGGTATGAGAGTATATATGGGTCCTATCTGGGGTCAATGTGTCCAGTGCAAAGCAATGGGTTGAGAGAGTCCCGCTGGAGAGGTCAACCTATGGCAGGGATGTTGCTTATCCAATAAATGGTTCCAAGGACGGCGGTACCCATACAAACATAAAAAAGTTTTTAAATCACCTGGCTTTTTTTGTAACATTAAATTAGATACCTAATAAAAAAAAGAAACGTACATACTTTATTAGATTTTTTTGTCATTTCATGTAAAAATAAATCTCAGAGGTTTATAGATCAAAACCCGGTTTCATAAAGATCTTTATTTAACTTATTTTGTTGTTAACTTTTATATTGAAATATAAAACGTAGTGTTTCCTCTTTCTAAAACCGTTAAAATCATTTGTCTCACTTTTATATTAAGGGAGATACAACGATTTCTATGAGACCTCTATGAGTTGTTCCGAAAAGCGATCAGATTAGCCTGACGGGTTAAGTTAACAACATTGTGTAAAGGGTTGAGTTCAAATGTATGTTGTAAATCGGAGCTGAATTTTTTAAATTTCTTCCCCTGGTATATCAAAGACATCACACAAAAGAATAAGATGAAATTGATATATACAGTGCCCTTGAGAGAATTTTTCATAAAATCGGAAAATAATGCAAATATTATTAAAATTACTGAATAAAATACTTTCACATCTATTTGAAATTCGAATAGGTGGATTCAGTTATATCAGTCATTGTTTTTCTTTAATTACGTACCTCTCCAATTAATTTTAAAAATTATTCATTTCTTTCGTACGGTAAAGTCACACCCTGTATGGTGCAATCATATCAAGGAGTGGGTAACAATAATGCAACACAAAGGAAGGCAGAAGAAGAAGACGTTTGTATAAACGATCTCAGCCCCCCCGCGGACGTATTGTGAAGCTCATCTGACACCTTTATTTGTTTTTAAATTGCGCCGGGGCCCGCTACACCCCTGAGCCCGATCTCTCCGTATCTGGGATCACGGATGCACCACTGGTATCTCACTGTTACAAAGAAGAAAATATTTATATGTAAGATTTTAAATATTCTTATATATCTTTATATGTGTAAAAATCCGCGTCACGATGTTTGTTCGAGATGAACTCCGAAACTACTTGACCGATTTTGATGAAATTTGACTTAATGTGTGTAATTTGCTCCAACTAGATGGATTAGTCTTTTTTCTCGATGATTGAACTCAATATTTATTATTGCGAATTAAATGTTTGTTATAAGACAATTCTTTGTAAGTTCCATATTTCTAGCAGACTGCGGTGTGAGTTAATTTATCGACACAACACTTGGTTATCTAGGTTGGGTACCATCCAGTAGATGGCGTTGTGTTCCGATTTCACCTCACAGCATCGCGTGGCCGGGTCAACTAGTTAATAACAAAAAAACTTTCATATAACTCATAATTAACTTTCATATACCTACAATAAGATCAAGGTTCCCTAGTTTGTTTTATTGTGACAACTATATGTCGGTATCAGGCTCCAATTCAGTTGTAAATAGATTACACACCATTGGAAATTTTTATGCCAATGTGGCTGATATTTTTAATATTTCCATACTGAAATATAAGGTTGTACTGATCGAACATTTCAGCCAATTATACGTTAACGAGGTCACTACATAATGATTTTTTGATATTATTGTTTATTTTTAATGCCTGTATAACGTACTATGACTGTAATTAAATATACACATGCTTGTAAATGGCACTTTGTGCCGTAAATTTTAAATAAATAAATAAATAAATAAATAAATTAAATTAGTAGTAAGAAGTCAATATTTTTTTGTTAATAAATTACCTTATAGTTTTAAGAGAAATTTTATGTTTTTTTAGTAGAGGCAGTTGCCTAGGTAGATAATAACATTTTTTAAATACTTATTTCTTTTGTACAGGGTGTAACAGTACGTAACTGAAGGACTGTTGTACACCATACCCCAGCAATTTCTGAGAACATTTGGAGTAAAAAATTTGCAATCATCAATCATTTGCAATCCGATGATTTTTCAGTTAAAAAAATAAACATATTTTTCCATGTAGCCGGGTCACGTGGTAAGTTTTCTGTCTCTTTCCAGCAACATAGTAACACACGAAACAAAACGTGTATTACATGATCCCGTCGCGATTTGTAGGAGTGTGATCAATGGCGAGGTGTGGTTGAAAATATGGTTTTGTTTTTAGCAAAAACAAATATCATCGGACAGAAAAAAGACATCTAAAAACCTATACATATGATGAGTAATGACTCTATAAGGAAAAAAATGTCGGTTCTCTCTGTTGCTAAATTAAGCAAAGGAAATGTTTGAAACTTTCAAAAGACCTTATTTCCATCCTCGCGAAGGTTTCTAGTTCATTACAACCACATAACAATACATCTGATTTTTTTTAACATTAGAATTTAAGATGAAGCCATAGTAAATAATGCAAAATCACACAAAATCATGTGTTTTTGTTTTGAAAATTTGATCGCTTAGAAATATTATAAATGCTTCAATTAAATAATGCGTGTAGAACATATCTTGGCCCTTAAAAATATCGGTCATTTTTTTTATAAGTCTTTTAATAAGCCTAGAAAAAAATAAAGTAACAGGTCTTTAAAAAAACACTTTCAAGTGCAAACTCTCCTACTTACGAACATCTTTTCGGATATGGTTTTATTGCTTATTTGTAGCAAATTTAGTTTCTTTTATGATAATCGCAAAAAAAATATGATATTTACGCCCGATATTCACAAAATAAAATAAAATATGCATATTTGCGTTGTTATTTCACAATACGGCTGGCAGCCGACGAATGCGGATTTTCAAATTGACCCTTATGTCATTCACCGAAGGACTACTGGCTTGCCACACCCTACTTTCTTTCAAAACTCCCCTGGCCGGAGCAGGGAGCGGACGTGTGATTCCACGTCGCTCGGTTCCGTGAAATCAATTTTAAATTTCCTTGTTATTACAATAAACAATGTGTAAAAAAGGAGTTAATGTTTTTTTTAGGTCTTTACGAAATCAACCTGTAAAAAAAAATTCTCAAATACCTTTTTCAACCGTTCCAAAAGCTTTTTCTCAAATATTTTTAAACTCCTCCTACAATGGGCGTGAATTCCGACTTCGATTTTTCCCTGGACTATTGGATCCCCTTATTTTGCAAGCCATCGATTGTTCGATCAAAATTTAATTTTTGGATGAACTTTTAAAATTAAGGAATTTACTGAAAAACTCACCTACGATACTAACCAAAATCGAAAACTTTGAATCTACCGAAGAATTATAGGTTATGTTAGGGAGAAAATTTGATTGGTTGTATTTATCCTTACTAATATTATAAATGCGAAACTGCTCGAGTTTGTTTATGACCTTTTCACGCATAACACAATATAAAGACTTTAATAATTCTTTCACCAATATAAAGCTAAATCATATGCGCAGACTACAGGTTGTATATGATGGTAAGGTCTGGAGTTATGAAATTATAAATATTAATATATTATATTTGTTATACGTTTTCTGTCGCTAACAAAAGCGAGTTTTTGCTAACGTCAGAAAAAAATCTTTTCCATGGAAACAATGTTGATATATTTTTGGGCTCTATGCTGGTAGGTACTCAGTCTACTGGTCAGCTACTACTGCAGAAAATTCAAATCTTAGAATTCGTTTTTTTTTTTGGACAAGCTTGGAATAAATGTCAGATGAGAGTTCCTATATTAAAAATATAATTCGTAACGATTATAAAGACTGAATGATAAATAGAGTATTTTTTTATTATATTAACGAACTTCCAAATATTTAAATAAAAATAAACATCCGAAATGTTTGTAAGCGCATAAATTCCGAACGAATGAACAAAATTGGATGAGTAATTCTTTTTTTCTTTGAGCTATATCATTATGAAATTTAGGTGGTAGGCGAGATGTTTGAAAACTGAATGTAAGGGAATGAATATATGGAATTCGGGAGGGGATGGGGGTGGGGTGGGGTGGGAGATAATTGATAAGTGCAAGCGCTACAGTAATTTCCCGTAATACCATGCGAGCGAAGCCGCGGGGAAAAGCTAGTAATATATAAAAATGAATGTTTGTAATATGTGAAAATTTGTATAAAAAAAATTAAATAAGTGGCACGCGAGCTGTTTGAATACTGAATTCACCGGGACTGAATATCTGGAACGTGGAAGAGGGGAGAAGATAGTAGTAAGGGTGACCGGCGTAGTTCAGCGGTAAGGCTCTTGACTCGCAATCCGAAGGTTGCGGGATTGAATCCCGGCGTGGCAAATAAATCTTATTTGATTAATTTTTGTTACTTCACAATTTATTCATTTAAAATAATATATAGTATATTTGCGGCACGTTCCAGAGTGGAAGATACTCTCAATATCGCCCTGGTTAAGACCACAAGTCAGAATTGAAACGTTGCTTGAAATGGCTTTAGCCGTGTTTGGTGACCAGATCTGAGTAGCCAGGTACTCCCCGCTTTCCTCTTCCCCATCTCCATCTCCTTCCCCTCCTCACTACCTTCAGCCTCACAACATACCCCAATTGGGGATGCCATAGTCTCACTGGCTCCAGACGGGAGCTGTTGGGACTCTCGTGCGGTATTCAAATTTAAAAAAAGGGGTTGGCGGGAGGGGGAAGCGGGAGAGGGGAGGGAGGGGGCGTGGAAAGTGGAGGGGGATCGCTTGAGGAGAAGGGGGACCGCGGAAAGGACACCCAGGGAGAAACAATTTCTTTTTAAAGTGGCGTTGCAACGGAAACTCGCTATTTATAGAAAACTGAACCCGTAGAGTCCTACAGGATATACAACAAAGTAGGCAAGATAAATAAATTGTAGTCTGTGAAAGGACATCTCAACACCAATTTTGCACTAGTAATTATAACAATCCATATATTTTTATAGCTTTTACTGATTTTCCACCTAACTTATATCCATTTCATCAAGTTTTCCCCATTTTGGTTTGGTAGAAACTATTTTTTACTTTAGTTGTGGCAACACAACACCGCACCACCGTTCGAGCACGAATCATTATGAAGACGTCACAAATTTAAGATGGAGGCACGACTCTCTGTCGCGATCTCGTACGGACACAGTAAATATAAACACGGACATCATATAATAGGGACTAGGTCTGTGTGCGGGTGTACGGGCGCCCCCTGGAGTATTGGCCGGATCACGCTTACAGTATTATATCCGACAAGTTATTGCTGGGAATAAGATATGTAGAATTTCTGATAAATAACATGGCTTCGATGGTTTTAATGAATATGGTTTTAAATAATGAATTGACAAACAAATATACTTTTTGCTTTCAAATATATTTTAATTAAATTAGTTACATTATCGTGTAAACAAGCTTATGGATCCGAGTGGTTACAAGATTGCTGCTTCTGAAGTGAATGGAAGAAAATGTCGGGGATGCCCAAGGATGACATAGTGTTATCAAGTTTATTAAATACTAGCGCACACACGCGAAAAATCGCTCTTTTTAAAACAAAGTTATTTTTAATTTTAAATAAAAAATTTCCAAAGCCGAGATTCGAACCCCGATCAAACTTCTTGGAAGGCAATAGCGGCTGACCTTTTCACCACTAACTATCGTAAGAACGGCGGCATAATAATTCGTAAAAATAAGAAATGCTATCTATATATGTATATAAAAATGAAAAAATATATATTCTTCTGTTTATGTATAATAATAATAATAATAATAATTGGATAATTTGTAGAGCGCCGTTTTTGTGAAAAATCACCTCAAGGGCGCATGTATACATGTATGTATGCTACGCGTTGCTAAACCATTCATCCGATTGCGATAAAAGTTTGAGGATTTGATTTGCGCATGCCCGCGATTCTTATTAAATACAATAGTGAGTTCTGGCATCATGAAATTATGCGTTGCTAACAGTTCATCCGATTGCCATGAAACTTTGGGGATTTGGCGTGTGCCTGCGAGCGATGGTTTCTATATAAACTGGTGAGCTCTGGCATTATGAAATTCGAAAACTTTCTCGACCTATTGCCTTGCATCTCAGTGAAAGGTATAACTTCATATGTCCGTGGCTCCTGAACACTATGACCCCCAGATTCCTACTCACCCCTCATATATTTTTCTTCCTAGAACTTTCCCCCCTTACTTAACTTAAAAGACTCTCCATATAGCATCTGGAGGGCTTCCTGTGTGGAACTAATGAAAAAAAAATTAAGATAAAATACCAATGCTCTGGCAAAGCCGGGTAGTGTAGCTTCAAAGTAAACATGCGCTTCTACGAAATGTGATTTATTTGATAACTAACTATTAAGACGACACAATACCCTAAAATATATTCAGAATCTTAACGACGTAAGTAAAGAAGCCGTGTATACAAATTGCGACTCGCGACCCGTGTGTTGGACGGACTTACTGTCGAATTTGCTCTATCAAAGAAAAGAAAAAGAAGAAAAATAATGTGGTATTCTTAACGACGTAAGTGAAGAAAGCGTGTAAACAAATACGCCCGCGGCGCGGTGTAATTAAGGGACGTACGGTCGAATTCGCCCTAGCAAGCCTGGAGATTCGACCTTTCCGCCGGGTTCATTTTAATTCATTCTGAAGAACGTGTTGCTAAATATTTAACATGTTTCTAGGCGAATCCCTCTCGAAGTTATTGATTCATCGTTTAGAAAAATAAAATCTGGTGCTCACCGCTAAATTTATTTTTTTATAAGGTAAAATAAAATTTTCCAACAGTTCTACGTAAAATGTATTAATAGTGAGGTAGTGTTTTTATTAACCTTAAATAAAAATAACTTACATCCCCTTGTTGCGGTTTAAAAAAAAGTTATTAAATTTACGAATTCGTCAGAATTTATTAAAATTTGAGCCCTGAGCTCAATATTAGAGTATTATTCTGCCTTTAGTATTAGCTATTTGGTCTCACTATCGCAGAACATATTTCTTTGAACTATTAAGATGAAGCCATGCGACGTATTGCAAAATCATACAAAATCGTGTATTTTTGTTTTGAAAATTTAATCGCTTGGAAGTATTATATATGCTTCAATTAAATACTGCGTGTAGAACGTATCTTGGCCCTTAAAAATATCGGTCATTTTTTTTATAAGTCTTTTAATAAGCCTAGAAAAAAATAAAGTATTAGGTCTATAAAAAAACACTTTCAAGTGCAAACTCTCCTACTTATAAACCCTTTTTCGGATTTAGTTTTATTGCATAATGTGGCAAATTTAGTTTCTTTTATGATAATCGCGAAAAAAATTGATATTTATGCATGAACTTCACGAAATAAAATAAAATGTGCATTTTCGCGTTGTTATTTTTGACGTCAATCAAGACCGCCGGCATTCGACAAAAATGTTATTTCAAAGTGAACCTTATGCCATGGACATAAGGACCACACAATCGTCACCGCCTTTTTGTCGCATTCTCCACCCAACCGTTGTGGTGGACAGACCTGTCTTCGACTTAGTGACTCTCTGCGCCGTAAAATGTTATTCGAGTTTACGTACAATCGATTTTTAAATTTCCTAATTATATATGTAGATGTTTGAATGAACCGGTTAACCACTTTATAATTTACTTTATTTATATAATAATACTCGTATTTGAAAAAAATATATATAATTCTGTTGCCAAATGTCGTTTGAAGTAGGCAATAACTTTGCCTATGATTTGACATTTACAATTTTAAATCTGGCGCGCTTTTGAGTATTAAACAGTGACAACAGTACCGCACAGTGAGCAAATTTCAATACATGGTTAACAATTTAATATTAATAAATTCGTTTCATTTTCCGTATAAAACGACTTCCTTGAAGTACTCGATTCACATTTTGAATAAGTTATATTATTTTTATTTAAAAAAACGCGATTTTTTAAATTCCGCCGCAACATTGATGAACTTAATTATTTTTACCTTGATAACACTGGCATAAATCTAACTATGCACATCAAATCTCCGTAGAAGAGAAACTTATTAACTTTAATTAATTAACTTTTATTGCCAAGTTCTTACTTTCGGGGAATGATTAAATATATTTTTTTGTGTATTAATACCTAAATTACAGTCCGAAGCTTTCCCGTTCAGTTGTTAACCGCCAAGCTGTTGGTGAATATTTTTGTTGAAAATTGTTATTTCCAATATTTTTATTTTTAAATAAATGCAAATTGTTCAGAAGAATTTTAAACAATCCAATTTATTAGCAGTTCAAATATAATTGTAGGCCTCCTGGTCAAATGTATTTGACGGTCTCCGTGTTTGAGGGGAAAGGCTCTCGTCTAGCGATCCGATGGTTGCGGGTTCAAATAATTAAATATAATATATTATGGTATATTTATGGCATGTTCCGGAATGGAAGATACTCCCAGTATCGCCCTGGTGTAAGACCAACATTCGAAATTGATACGTTGCTTAGTGACCAGATCTGAATAGTGAGGTACTTCCCCACCTTCCTCTTCCCAATCTCTTTCTCTTCCTCGCTACCTTCAGCCTCACAACATACCCCAATTGGGGATGCCATAGTCTCACCGACTCCAAATAGCAGAAGTTGAGACTATTGTGCAGGCGCGGCTGGCGCAAACGTTCAATGGTGCGCTGAACCGCCAACAAAATTGAACAACAATTTACCTTATTTCGGCTCGTTGTATTTCTATGTAATGTGTTTAATTATAAAATTGAGCACAATCTTTAAATATAATCACAATTAATTACCTATCTAACAATGTTTTGCGGCCAAATAAACGCAGTGTTCCCGCCCGCCCGCCCCCTAATACGGCGGCTAGGAACGAGGAACCGAGGAACAGAGGTAGGTACATACCAATCCGCGCGCCAGAACAAAGCGCCCCGTAGCTTGAATGAAACTCGTAGTAAAAAATCCCAAAACGTCGAAATATGTCATACTAAACCAGTCATGGGCAAAGTACGGCCCGCGGGCCAAGTCCGGCCCTTCAGGCTAGTCAATCCAGCCCGCGACATTGTTTTGAATAACCCTACCACAATTTACCAATTGACGAGTTTTCGGACGAGTTTGGGATTTAAAAGACGACTCTTTCATGGAAGAAAAAGGAATGGACGAATGTGAACATATGGAAGATATTGTATGGCTTTCAGACTTTGCATTTTTACAGATCTCAGATACATCAATAAATTTAAACTTAAACTCCAAGGAAGAAATCAATTAATCAGTGATATTTGGGATCATATCATGTATTTCAAAATGCAATTGAATCTATTTTCCAAACAACTAGTCAAGAAAGACTTTACTCATTTTCCAAGACTAAAAACTATTGCAGTTAGGGAGGACCAACTTAAGAACTATGAGAAAAGCGTGAAATGTCTTCAGGAAGAATTTGAACGAAGATTCCAAGACTTCAAAGTTATAGAACAGGACCTGGACATTTTTAGCACGCCATTTAATATAGATTGTGAATCAGTCAAACCAGAATTGCAGCTCGAACTGATTGAGTTGCAATGTAACACTGAATTGAAGCAACTGTTTCTCAACGTATCCAAAATTGAGTTCTACAAGGCCCTGTCAAAATCAAGTTTCCCAAACCTGAAATTTCACGCTCAGAAGATAATTGCGATGTTTGCATCTTCCTACATCTGTGAACAGGTGTTTTTTACTATGAAGCTTCGCAAAAACAGCGTTAGAAACCGATTGACTGACCACCACTGCGAATCAGCTCATCCCAGTTTCTACCAGATTATGAAAAACTTTTAGAAGCTCAGTCACAGTTTCATCTGTCACTTACGCCTTCATACTCTTCTAAAGAATAATTAATTTTTGTTACTTTTTGCCTTTGTAGCATATAACATACTTAATATTATGTTTGATGTAAAAATTAAAAAATAAAGTATATCACTTTTAAAAAATTATTTTATTAAATTGTTTTCCGGCCCGCCTAGATAATTTTTTGATTTATCTGGCCATTTCGTTAAAAAGTTTGCCCATCTCTGTACTAAACGTATCTAAAAAACGACTAACCGCGCGCCGCACGGCCACCCGGAGATCTTCGGGATTCTTCGGAAATATTCCGAAACTTTGGTTCTAGCGAAAGTAGGGTTTGAACAAGATAATATTAAGTAATAATATTTCTCTTCTAAAACGCAACCATTAGTCAAAGGGTCAGTTATGCGTTCCCACGATTTTATCTTGTTCGAGCCCTTGGGATATACCTTTTTGAGATTATTATTTGTTTGTTTGACAGTTGAAAATGACCTTTTGTTTGTGTGCGTTTTTTGTCACCTATTGCGAACTTTATAGGTCGTCAGTAATAGACAGTAAATACCTGCGACCGCTGGCGATCTACTCCTCTAAGTGAAATGTTTCTTGTGTGTTAATTATTGCGTTTTTAATATTATTGGAAGGTGGAGTCTTTTATTTTTATTTTATTATTTATTTATTTATGTCTATTCTTGAATACACAATTTTACAATTGATTACAGAGGTTTACAAAGGAGTACAAAAAAACGTTAATTTTCAGTAGCAGTAAGCAAAAAGATTTTTTTTTTTTTAAGTATTTTGTTGGGTGTAAGGTAGGTTTGAGAAGGTAAAACTGTGTGTGGGTAATATTGTATGTTTCGTGAACACCTCACTAGGAGAACCTGTGCTGAGGTGTTGACGTGCTTATGATTAAGTGGGACAAGTATTTATGTGTGTTGTAGAAAATTAGTTATTTAATTATTATTCTTTTTTTTTATACATTTTATTATCGCATACACTGATTATTTAGAATGAAAAAATATGTATAAAATACAAATCCATATATACACATTTACGCACATGTTTATATTTATAGACATACATACATATAAAGTTGCACACACCTACACATATTTATTAATTAAAATAACTGTAAATTGCATATTAATAACTACCTAAAAAATTATATTTAAAAAAAAAATTTAAAAATTCAAAATTATTAAACATTTTTGATTAATAAACTATACAAATCTTAAGTACGTTCAAATGTTTTATAAACCTAGTCTATTCCGTGCGAAGGAGAGCGGTTCATCTTGGTTCATGGGTTTAAAAAACAGTCTTTTCTGCCTCCTGTAAAATTTGATAAATGAAAGTTACTTGTTCTACAAATTAGGCCCATGATTTGTTAATTTTACCGTGTATTTTGATAATCATAAATAAGTATTCAATATAATTATAATGTTCATATTTTTCACAAATTTTACCACAGTGTATTGGAGGGCGGAACTCGGGATTTATGAGCCTGACGCCCCTTGTCTATTATTGGTCGTCAAGTTTTCTCAAGTATTTTATAATCCCTCGCAAAACAGACGATTTCGAATTTTTCAAGGACTATGGGATCACCTTAAGCATCTTTAATACCGAAGTTATGGACACGCTACCTACCACAATAAAAACGTTTTACTGGCACCGTTATTACCGATGATTTTCAAAAACACAATTCCTAAATACTATCTCCCCGATCTACATACCAAATAATCAAATACCTGCACCTTTTGTACGTAAATAAAAACAAAACTATGCTAATTTATTCAAATAACTGTTATTAATAATTCAATATACATAGTTTATCACACCGCGAGCTTACATTTGAAATACCCTCAATCAAACAATAAATTCTAAAAAAGCTCAAGCGAAATTCACTTCATATATTAAACAAACACTCACACAATAAAGGTTAAATTTCCTTGAATATTTTGTTAGAATTTCAACTGAAATCCGATCATTTGATTGCTGATAAACTGTATTGCATCTCTTTATATTAAACACAAAAAAACATCTTAAGTTGCAAAGTTTTATCACACCATTCAGGACTTTATTTAAATGAGTTTTAAAGGCGTTTTTAGTGTGCGTTAAATTTATCGTGGGCTGTTAATTGAAATGTTTAATCGTAGTTAGGAAATTCGTGGCACAGTTACGTAGGAATTAAAAACAGAATTCTATGCAAATTGATGGTTAAGAAATTGTTAGAATAATGGTGAACATTGAAAAATAATGTGAGCAATTAAAACTTATTGGAGGTAGGTTCCTAACTTTGGGATAATTAAAGATAATGTTATTTTTTAACTACTGAATAGTTTCATTTATTGCCAGGGGCTAGTGGGGCCATAGAATTATCATATTGGCTAATTTTATGACGTAAGTTTATATATTTTTACTTCTGAACAAATATATTGTTTTCTTAGAATAAACAATACATTAATTTTTTCACTATTACGTAGATTTATTTTTTTACATCAACTCCACACACAGGAGGTTCTGAGGAAAACAATTTCCCTCAGGGCCTATATCATCTGCGATGCTGTGTGGAGGGTCTTTTTCGGGAGAGGAAGGAATGAATATTGGTCCCATGTTGTAGGAAGGAGGAAACACAGAGGCCAGCAAATCGTTCTACAGTCGAGTAGTTGAACACAGAACGAGTCGAAGAAGTGACCCGTTCTCACGTGACAAATGTCAACCGTGATAATGTGTTGGGCACGCTTTTGGCGTGTTTCCCGACTATGCACCGGCGCCGAAGGGATCAATGACGCTAGTTCCTCGGAGCATCTTTCGTCGAAATACCGGTAAAACAAGGATAGCATTCCCACCTGACGCCTGTACTCTAAAGATTGCAATCCGTCTGTTAAGATGGGAGAATCTATCAAACGGACCGCCCGTTACTGCACAGAGTCGAGGGCATTTTTCAGGTATTTTGGAGCTCCAGACCAGAGGTGGCTGCCAAATTTAACCGTGGGGCGCACTTGTGATTTGTACAGGGTTAGCAGTTGCGCACTATTAAAGTATCTGCGGGCCCTGTACAGTAAGCCCAGTTTTTGAGAGGCTAACTTTACCATTGCTTCGATGGAGCCCCCATATCTGAGCTGATAACTTAGAGTTACACCAAGCACATTAATGTAGGGCCTGTTCGGAAGATTGCTTCCGTTGAAGGAGACTAGATTTTCATTTCGATCCTTTTTAGACGTAAACAGACATGATTGGGTCTTTGAAACATTGAATTCAACGAGATTATTTTATTATATTATTACCACAAGAGAAAACACTCTCGAGGTAACCGACCATTCTTTGCTTCAAAGCCCTCCGAGCCGTTGGAGTTTGTGTGCCCTTTGGGGGCTTGTCAAACAAAAAGCCATCATGGATTGTACTGTCATCCGCGTAACAATGAATTGGTGCACATGACAAAAGGTCGTTGATGTGCAACAAAAACAAAGTCGGAGACAGAACCGATCCCTGTGGGATCTAATATTAAAATAAACATTTCGAGATTATGTAGGCATCTTCCTACTGAAAACACTTATATGTAGCCTTCAAGTTAACATCTGAATTAGTGAACCGAATGTAATCGTAACCGCAAATTAATATAACTAAATAAACAAGAAATTACGTACATATTTTAAATTGGTTGCAAAAATTGTGGCAAATAAAACATAGGACTTAGTTTGTCACATACGGTGAAAGTTTTCGTGTGAAGTTTTTTTTGGTTCACGAAATGAAGTCATTATTTGAGGTAGAATTAGCGCCAAGCACGAAGTTGAAGTGATTAACGAAAAACAATCACGCCAAGTCATTAGGTGAAACCAAACTGAACGTAATCATTATTTTAACTACAGAGTTATTATGTCATTGATGGAATTAACTTCAATTTGGTAGGAATACCATTCGTTGAATAACCAACACCTCTGTCATAGTTCACCCCGAGTCGTTCGCTACGTTTGGTGATTTAGCAGAGGTGCCTGGGTTCATGGGGTGAGGTTTGTCTAGGTCTGGAAAGTGGATGACCAGGACACACTGAACCCCAGATTCCTACCAACCCCTTAAACCCTTTTCCTTCCCAGAACTCTCCTTTCTTTCCTTTCCTTAAAAAAAACCCTCCACACAGCATCCCTAAAGATGACATAGGCCCTTAGGGAAATTATTATCCTCAGGGCCTCCTGTGTGGAGCTCATGTAAAAAAAAATAAAAAAATACCTACCCCAAACGGGGACGCCATACTGTCACTGGCTCTAGACACTTGGGAGCAGTTGGGACGTTTGTGCGGTGTTCACATGAATAATAAAATAATCATTTCCCTCGGAGACTTCTGTTTGGACTTAATGTGTAAAAAAACTTTGAGATTATTTTGAGAAGACGTTATCTTACGTCTAACATCTGATTGATTTGGAACATTACAATCATTCATTTTGCCTAATTCCCCATTTTGAAGACGTAATAATGTAATTTAGATATACGGATAAAACGTTTATAATCAACGACCATCTCCTTGGAAAGGTCGCGGGTTCAAATCCCACGATGAGCAGATTAAAAATAATTCGATTTTCAATTTAAAAAATATATTTTCAATATTTTAATCATGTATACATCGACATGTAATATATATCGACGCTGGAAAAGATAAATGTCTAAAGCGCCATGCAGTTGTAAAGGAAAAGTGGCTTAGACAAGCCGTGGGATTCCGAATTTCTACCGTTTTATAACATATAGTTTTTAAGTTTCTTTGAAAATATTATTATTTTTTTAAGATAGAAAAAAACGCATAGTGTACTCCAAACCTTATTATGGGCACATTTTTTCTGTCATTTTACAAGTAAAAAATTTAAAAAAATCGAGTGCAGTTCACATGCGGTAGAAGTGAAACTTCACCCACACAATCTCAACCAATAGTAGCCTTGAAAAGTGAGCTCACAATCAAAGCAGCCAATGCGGCCAGTGCGACTGCTCGAAGGTAAGGTTCATTCTATCTCATTCTCTCACAGGCTAAATTCTTTAGATGTATTTTTTTGTCTTTTTTTAGTGTCATTTCCGTTTCATCGAGTTTCAAATCATGTGCGCAGTTCACACTCGGTAGACGTGTGTATTTTGTGAAGTGAAAATTCTTTAGCACCGTTAGACGTGTGAACTGCACACGTCTACCGCGGTTAAGGGGTTACATGGGTTTCACGGCTTCAAAAATCGTTTTTTTTACTGTCTAATTAATTTCTACAACATCTCAAAAATATTATTCTTAATTTTCAAGTCGATCAGAGTAATAGTTTCGGAGATACAGCCTTAGGAAGTAGCGCGCTCAAGGCAAAATAATGATGAAAGCTTGAACCACTTAATCTGGAAAAATACTTCCTGCTGGTTCAAGGGTCGTTGATATTGCTGCATTGGTCGCTGCTTGCACTTTTAATGAAGCAACATCAGCTTTATTATTAATTATGCTTGGTATGGATTTAAATTTGCCAAAATTCCCACGAATATGCCCGAAAAAATGATGAGAACAGTGTGTGTGCAGCCGAGAAAAAATCTGCGAGCCAGACTCGCGAAGCCAGGATTCGTTATAGACAAGAGCAGAAGGATGTCCTGGACATTGCAGCTGCAGCAGGTTCTGTACTTTATGGCCCTGGAATCGATGATTCAATGTAAGATTTGAAAAAAATCCAGTTTTATTGTCACTCAAAACTTTATACGCGTTTTCCTCGAAACTGTGTTTTCAAAGTCGGTTGTCAAGATTTCTCGAAAACTACTCAACCGAATTTGATGAAATTTTAAACAAGTCCAAAGACTTGACTCTCAAAATATACAATTCACAAGGACTTGGACGAAGTATATTTTTTTCAATTACAATTTACAGTTTCAATTACAGTTTATTTATTTTGCTTCATAGCAGCCCGTCAACCGCCGCCAGCTTGCAACGGGCGGCGGGCAATAATGTACTCTACTTAAAAGTAATGCGAACTATTTTCGGCGAGTCAAGTGGCAAGTTACTCGCCACTCGACTAAACTACTAGCCTAGCCTGATCAAGCCTTTAGTTATATTTTGTGAAAGTAGGTGAACCATATTTTCCTAAACCGACAGCAAATATTCTATAAGTATGCCGGGGGGTCAACTGTCGGGGAATCAACTGTCATCAAACCAAAACTTTCCTATAATATTGTGAAAAAACTCAAACGTATAGCTAGTGACTTACTTTTATTAAGACTTACGATACGTACTGATAATTATTATTTAAATTTAAAAAAAAATTAAGTGAACTCTATTGAAGTGAGCGTTGCTTGAAATGACTTTAGACGTGTTTGGAGACCAGATCTTTATAACCAGATCCTTCCCCACCTTCCATTTCTTGATCTCCTTTTTATCGCACTGCCTTCAGATTTAAAACTTTCCCCTATTGTGGATGCATTTTTTTTTATTTTTTTTATTTTTTATTTATTAAGTTAAAAGAAATAT
Organism: Glyphotaelius pellucidus; assembly: GCA_936435175.1. Lineage (NCBI taxonomy): Eukaryota > Metazoa > Arthropoda > Insecta > Trichoptera > Limnephilidae > Glyphotaelius > Glyphotaelius pellucidus. The sequence continues at coordinate 22,651,674 of OW386558.1, read as the reverse complement.
AATATTTCGCTTTCTTAACTTAAATACAGAGCATATTATGTAGTAGTTTTTAATTTTGTTCCAAAATCTTAAGTTTAAATAGTTTTTTTTTAAAGGTTTTTATATTCTTTTCCGTTTTTAGATTATCTGGAAGGAGATTATATTTGAAACTTTAGAAACTTTGAAACTTTTTGCGGTATTCACATTTAAAAAAAAACAATTTTTACTCTGGGATGAGGTAAAAACAACCCTGAAAATCAAGTTACCGAAGAATCCCGTAATGAAGTTTCTAACTATTGTGATTAATTTTTGGGTTTTTATGCCGTGTTCCGCTTCCACCTTATTTAATGCTACTTCAAATCACATTCCTGAAGTCCTGGGAAGAGCCAAACCGCATCGAGCTCTCCTAGTTGCAGAAGCAATTGAAATTCACAAAATTCCACTAAAATTAATAAGCACGACGGCCTCGTCGTGGTAATAGTTCTTGGTATCCAATAGGTAGGCATTTGACGGCTATACCAAAACTAAACGCCGAAAACCACATTAATTTAATTATGAAATACCGGCCCTAACAGAATATTAATGCGCGAAGCACGACAAAACCTCTACATACATATGCACACACTTCACCACAATCTACACATCTTCCCTGATGAAGAGCATTGTAACGCTGTCCCAACCGTTGGCTAAAGAAGGAGAAAGCGCAACACGGCATAATAACCCAAAAATTAATTGCTTTATTACCATGAAAATCTCAAATCATATTATCAAAATTTCTAACTGCTGTCTAGAATGAAAAAAAAATCGCCAAAACACCTCGCGAATCCGCATATATAATTTAGTTATTAAAATATCCACCATCGAAAATCACTTGAAATGGCCCTTTTTAACGAGGTAGACATTCTGAATTAATAATCGATTTGTTTAACTCTCTCAAACATAGTTAGAATTAAGCCCGCCATAAAGTTGCTCAGGTTATAGTGCGATCGGAATAGAATGGCAAAGGCCACGACCGAACCATAAAACCAGCTAAAACCCAATAAAAGCCCGAATCTCTGACTTTAATGAACCATTCAGGACATTATTTTGGAAGACATTAAAATATCTTCGCGTTTATTGATGTGAAGAAAATGGAGATATTTGTTTATGGTTATTTTGTCAGAATTTGAAATTTATTTAGGGGATAACGAGGCAAGTTCCAATTTTTAATGATTTTTATTTTATTTTAAAATATAAAAAAAATATAATATAATAATTTCACTGCAAAATAACATAAAATCAACCAACTACGTTCTCGTTAATTAATCAGTTTATACATTGTTAATTTTAAAAATCATTGAAAGAAAATAATAAAAAATAGATATTATAAGAACAATAACAATCATAATCCCGAAAAACATTTTCCGGTATGATTTTTTTATTTTATTTTTTTTTTATTTATTTATTTTATAAATCAACAAACAAGTCCCGCTAAGCCAATTGCAATTGGCTTGACAGCAGGTGCTTATAATTACTTACAAATATATTTAAAGTTATAATTTACATCTTTTATCTACAGTTTAAACATTTTTTCATAAATTTTATCTTAAGTATGAAAATAAACATTCTTTTTCCAATAACCAATTTTTCACAATATATTTAACCTTATTCATAGAATTATGTTGCTTTATATTGTCAGGTAATAAATTAAATAATTATTATTATTAATTAAAAGAAAAAATATACATATTGAATATAAATATTAAACATGCCAATTTGACTTAAAATTCTTTTTAAAATAAGTAAAAAAGCCATAAATTTAAAAAAAGTAACGCATTATTTTACGAGATTTTACAGAAAATCATTCTTTTTAAAATAAGCAAAACTGTAAAAGAGTTCAGAAAACCATTTTTCTTAAAATAAGTAACAAAGCAAAATTTTATGGGCGTGAAATTTTCTAAAAAAAAGTAACGGAACAATATATTATAAACGATCAGAAAAATATTATTTTTAAACAAGTTTTTACTTTTGTTTGGTTTAAACCAACATTTTACAAGATTTCAGAAAGTTTTTATCTGCCATAATAAAATGAAAAGAAAATATTATTAAATATGGGTTGTTATACATATCGGATACATTTCTACCATTTTACTTTTAAATGATTGTTATAAGCTTCCGAATTCCACTTCGTAATACTAGAAGTCAGGATTTATTTCAGTGCAGAAATTCTAGGACTAACTACCATATGTATTCCTCTTTGCCCAGAATACTAATGGAGGGAAACAATTATACTAAGTCAGTGGACATCTTCGATTTATCTTTGAATAAATATAAAATATTGTTATTGAGGCAGTTCAGTTATGTACAATAAATATGTATTTTTCTTACTATGCTATATATGTAAAAGCCCCGAAAAAGGGCGTTTATTAATAAATAATAAATAAAATAAATAACGGAGCAAAGTTTCGTTGTATACTATTTAAAAATCTTACCTTTAAACAAATTATTGGATGCAGGACCTACCTGTTCCCGATAGTAATTTGGAAAAAAAATATTTTCGAAAACTTTTCAATGTTGCAAAAATTTCAGCCTTTTTTGTACCATATAAGTACATTTGGATTTTATCAAGAATTTAATTAACTTAAAACTTATTTTCATAAAAATATTTTTATGCTTTGTTGTTACCGAAACAAAATTTCTTCCCGGTATGTTTTTAGGTTTTCACGGCCAAAAAGTATTTTTGTTATTGTTTTTGGGGTGTTATGCCGTGTTTCGCTACCTCCTTCTTTAGCCAACGTTTCGGACAGCGTTACAGTGTCCATCATCAGGGCAGATGACCAAATGATATTGGTGAGAGTGTTTACTTATGTGTGTCGAAGCGATACCGTGCTGCCAGCTCCATTTCTCTACGAGCTGGTGTTAGAAAAATTCAGCATGGTTTTTTGCGTTTAGCTTTGGTGTAGCCGTCAATTACTGGATACCAAGAACTATTGAGCTTAGCTCCGTCGTCTCTGTTAATATTGATGGGGTTTTTATGGATTTCAATTGCCTCAGTAATTAAAAAAAAAAAAAAAAAAAAAAAAAAATTTCTTCCCGATTAGTTAAATGTAAATATCAATGATATTTTTAACTAAAATAACAAAATAAAATTTATTATGAAAACTAAATTTCAAGTCCTAATTTCTTCATCCCTTTCTACCCCGGTGCTGTCTTTCTAATTCTTTCACAATCTCTCCCTGGATTATGATTTACTTACATCATATTCGTAGTATTTAGTTAGAAACCTAAAATTTACAGTATTTTAAAATAAAATAAAAAAAAAACATATTTTTTAATCAAGAAAAAATTTCATCCCATTTTACGGTAAAATAAACTGAAATACTCAAATATTAATAATATTATTGTTATGTCGCTTTCAATTCAACTGACTGTACGCGTGAGCTTTTGTTAAAGCTCCTTTCCTCTCATTATATTACCCCTATCACAGAGTACACAAATGGCTATCGATCTCTTTCTCACTTGCGTGTTACTATGGGAGACCCTTTCTGCCCCTCCTTTTCGCACTTATGCTAATTCGATGGCAATTCGTTGACGTGCAATCAATTTGCTCGTTAACAAGGGAACATTTCTGGAAACGGAAAGCAAAAATAAATTAATTTTAAAATTAATTCAATTTAAGCATCGATTTTTTATTATTTAATGAATAAGAGATTTATAAATAATGTTTCTAGTTACAAATTCAATTGTATAAAAAACAGTTTGTCTGTGAATGGTTTTTTTTTACATTAACTCCACAAAGTAGGCCGTGAGGAAAACAATATCCCTCAGGGCCTATATCATCTGAGTGTCGAGGGTCTTTTTGAGGATAGGAAGGAATGAATATTGGTCTTGAAGAGACCCATGTTGCAGGAAGGAGGAAACACAGAGGCCGGCAAATCGTTCTACAGCCGAGTAGTTGAACACAGAACGAGTCGAAGAAGTGACCCGTTCTCACGTGACAAATGTCAACCGTGTACCATCGAAATACCGGTAGAACAAGGATAGCATTCCCACTCGACGCCTGTGCTCTAAAGATTGCAATCCGTTCGTTAAAGTGGGAGAATCTATCAAACGGACCGCCCACAGAGTCGAGGGTATTTTTCAAGTATTTTGGAGCTTATAAATAGCTAATAAAATTATAGCGAATCCACATACTTATTTATCTACTTACTTTTACTCTCAAAATTGCTCATTTATGTTTAATTTGTCAAAAAGCAAATTAAGAAGTACCTGCAAGTAAAACTTATATTATTTCATAAATTTCGTAAAAAAAAACTACTCCCAAAGCAAGGGTTAATAGGAATTGTAGGAAAGGTTATCTTTGAAGGAATAACTTTTCAGTGTCATAAATAAATAACTATAATTTATTTGTTCGCATTTCGCAATTAAATCAAATTTCAAAGAAAGCTTTAAGAAAGTATGAACAAACACCTTAATATTTAAAAAAAATACAAACTTATAACTACAACATTGATCACATGAAACTCGTAGGATACTTGTTGATGTTGGCTGCACGAGGACGGGTCGTTTCTACGACTAGTTTTCGTTTTAATTACCTCGTAAGTGGAACGAGCTACCGGCGTATTTGTATACGTATTTCCTCCTTCATATAATACGGGCCTATTCAAGGCTCGCATTTATAAATCCTTTCCTACAGCCCCTACCACTTTTAGCATTAGCTCCACACTGGAGGCCTTGAGGAGAATAATTCCCTTCACGACCTGTGTCGTCTTTGAAGATGGTGTGTGGAGGGTCTTTTTAGGAAAGGAAGTAGGGGAAATTCTGAGAAGGAAAGATGTATCAGGGGTTTGTAGGAAACTGGGGGCCAGTGTGACTAGGAGTGACGGACATGTGAATTTATCCCTCCAATTGCATTGCAAGTCGTTCAAGAGAGAGTTCAGCTGGAGATATCAAAAGCTTTCCCTCAGAGAGTATCTCCCGATCCGGCCTGCTATGCCGTTAGTGGGCAGATCAGACCGCCAAGATCCGGTCAAAGCTCACCCCACGATCCTGGGCACCCCTGCTAACAAACTTAGTGAACCACTTGGAGTAACCTGTGGAAGAGGTGTTAGCAATCCTATAGATGGTTCCCGGGGCAGTGGTTCCTATAGGCGGCACTCTATACCCTATGTTTTTTAACCATAAAAACCTTCCAGCACCAGAACTTTTCCGAAAATGAAATGATATGAAGTAAGACTCCATATTAAAAAAATTGTCACCATGTGAAATTGCATTCATTGTATTTGTTTGATTGATTGTTAAATCAGCAGAATTTACTCGAAAAATTTTATATTTTAATAAAATAGACAATTTTTAAACATAAAAACCTTTTTTACCGTTCAGAAATATTCAATTTATTTATCGGCGGCACTCTACAGACAAGGGTGCTCTTGCGAGGTGTTACATAAAAAAAGCACGGATAAGTTTAAGTAATATTTTAAGAATAGGTGTAACTTGCTCTTATATATCAGGCCAAACCATGTTACTTGTATATATACAGTATCTCATACGTCATAAATATCAACACATTCATACGAATAATATTTATTTATCCCAGTGTCAAAATCTGTCCGTTGGGGCGACGCATCTCTCGGAGCAATTTACATTCTTTCCAAATAAATAATTGCTGCAGCGGTGAGCAAATATTCTCCAGAATATTTATTGCCTCTCGCTTGTGCATAAGTTGTTTATTGACTGTGGATTCCGAGAGAATTATAATTGTTTATTTTATTTATTCATTGATGAAGGTTCTGAAATAATTTTGAAGGTTACTGGTGAGTTTGTTTGGATGACGTTTAGACGACCCGCCATCGGAAAATAAGTTTATGATAAAATCAATCCATTTAGGTATCTAAAAAAAAGAAATAAGACATTTAGATTTTTCAAAAAAACGAACAGAAAAAAACTTTTTTTTACATGAGCTCCACACAGTAGGCCCCGAGGAAAATAATTTCCCTCAGGGCCTTTGTCATCTTTGCGGATGCTGTGTGGAGAGTTTTTTAAGGGGATGAGAGTTCTGGGAAGGAAAAGGGTTTAAGGGGTGGGTAGGAATCTGGGGTTCAGTGTATCCTGGTCATCCGCCTCCAAGACCTAGACAAACCTCACCCCATGAACCCGGGCACCCCTGCTAAATCACCAACGTAGCGAACCACTTGGGGTGACCTATGGTAGAGGTGTTGGTTATCCAATAAAGGTTCCCGGGGCGGCGATACCTATTCCTGCCTCCCAAATTGAAATGGCTTTAGCCGTGTTTGGTGACCACATCTGAATAGCCAGGTACTTCTCCACCTTCTCCTACCTCTCCCTACTACCTTCAGCCTCACGACGTACCCCAATGAAGGGTGCCATAGTCTCACTGGCTCCAGAACGGATAAGTTGGGACTCTTGTGCGATATTCACATAAAAAATAAAAAATAAACTTTTTCATCTCCGACATATATATTATTTCTTAAGTTGAAACCAAGTAATTCTACACAAAAAAAAAACTTGTACATTCACAATTGAATGATTGAATGACAGCCGATAACTCACGACGGACGCGTTCCGACATCCGACGGATTTTGACTTTTTGTCTTAATTGTCTCGTAACGCTGTCTTAACGCAAAAGTTACAGAATCACCCTTCAGGAAGACATTATCTAAACAAGCTTTTGATGAAATTCAAGCAATACGTCATGCTACAAATATCTACTCTTATTAACACGTAGATACTGTGTTTTTACTTTAAGTACGTAGGTATTCCTCTAAAATATTTTAGGAACACGAAATTATAGGCCGCTTTTTAAAATAATACTTACTTATAAGCCTAACATTCCTGAATTTCCATGTTAAAAAATTTGTCAAAAGAAGTAGGGATAGATAGCCAAGTAACTGCTTATTACGATATTAAAAACACGGTTCTTCGGCATTTCGTTTTTTATACTCTCCGTTACCCCAAAACTGTTAAACCCCAAAAAAACATTATTAAATTAATACGGTATAGTATTTTATGTTGTAAGATTTCCGTGTTAGATTTAAAACACTGAAAGAACACCGGTCGTTTAGGAAAGCTGTTATTAATTTTAATGTAATTATTAAAAGATGCATCGCCTGTCTTTTAACGCTCGTTGATATTTGTACCGCTATAATTCAACCCCTACGTGAAGAAATTTGGGGTGGATTCCGAGAAATTAAATAACTTCCTATTAAAGCCTATCAAGGGTTGGAGGAGGGCTCAGAGTTTCACAAACTTTAATGTAAGCATTTGAATATCACTTTATTAAGAAGACACTCAAGGCAATTCTTGAAGAAAATTCCGATCAATCAGAAATTGTAAATAATCTTGGGCTCCAAAACTGGCAACAGTTTGTAAAAGTTTGTGTGAAAGTAAAGTAAGCTAAGAACACATCGAACAGTATTAATACAGTAACATCTGCGTGGTTGAATTTCAGAACCCAGTTTAAAGTGCATGTTGACGCCACGCCGTACGCGTCGCGCCACAAATAAATCTGTGTACGTGGAATTTCAAACAAAGCTACCGTTATTATTTGGTTTTAAATTAAAAAAAATCGTCACAAGATGTCGCCACTTTCGTCAGCAGGTCGGATGGGAACGTAACCCCTCTAGGTATAAGTGCCACGAATTTGTTTTAAAGTAGTATCTCTCCGGATATGGAAAGATTGACGATAATACAGAGTTGTAACAACCGGCTTTACATCACTCGATGACAGTGGATCCGAGGAACAGGCTATTTTTGAAACCAGTTCCTATTGGATTTATAACGCTAACTGGGCGAAGCCGAACCAAAAGGCACCCGCAGGGCCTAGCAGCAAAAATCTGCGGCGCGGGTTTTTAACTGCTAGTTGTATAACATGATTGGTGTAGGAATTTTAAGTAAATACCTACATTAAAATATTACGAGAAGAAAATTATAAAGCAATATCTAGAAGAAAACAAAATATTGTATCTATTTATGCTGTAATCATTTGCGTTATTTATATATTTGTTTTCCTTTTATTTATTATTATTATCATTTCTATAACCATGCTAAACAAACCACGGCTTTTGTATAATAATTTGTTGGTTATTTTATAATAATTTTATTTCTTTCTCTTCTCTTTTTTTTTCTATTTTTCTACTATAGAATGCAATGCATACACAAGTTATATATATATTTTAATCCTCTGTTTTTAAGAACCTATATGTATATTAACTACTATGTTTTAACTTTTGTTACTATGTTTTAAACTTTCTAACTTAATTTTTTATTATTTCTCTTCTTTTTATTTCCTCGATTTTTCCTCTTTTTTGTACAAATCATGTTCCATATGTTCACACTAGTCCTAATTTGACTGTTCTAAAACGGGAATCATCCTAGTTGGACAGTCAAAACATATCATAAATAATGTTTATAAATGTACTAGCTTTTCCCCGCAGCTTCGCTCGCATGGTATTACGGGAAATTACTGTAGCGGTTGAACTTATCAATTATCCCCCCTCCTCCCCACCCCACCCCCTCCCGCATTCCATACATTCATTTCCTTACATTCAGTTTTCAAATATCTAGCCTGCCACCTAAATTTCACAAAGAAAAAAGAATTATCCAATTTTGTTCATTCGTTCGGAATTTATGCGCTTACAAACATTTCGGATGTTTATTTTTAATTAAATATTTGGAAGTTTGTTAATATAATACAAAATTACACTATTTATTATTCAGTCTTTATAATCGTTACGAATTATATTTTGAATGTAGGAACTCTTATCTGACATTTATTCCAGCTTGTCCAAAAAAAACAAAACATATTCTAATATTTGAATTTTCTGGGGCAGTAGCTGACCAGGGTGCTGAGTACCTATCAGCTTAGAGCCCACAAATATATCAACATTGTTTCCATGGGAATGATTTTTTTCTGACATTTGCAATTAACTCGCTTTTGCTAGCGACAGAAAACGTATAACAAATATAATATATTAATATTTATAATTTCATAACGCCAGAACTTACCATCATATACAATATACAGTCTGCGCATATAATTTAGCTTTCTATTGGCGAATGAATTTTTAAAGTCTTTATATTGGTTAATGCCTGAAAAGGTCATAAACAAACTCGAGCAGTTTCGCATTTATAATATTAGTATGGATTATACTATACTATATACTAAATAAAAAAAATTAAAAAAAAAATATTTTTCCTTCCCGTGTCCATAATCCATATCTTAATGCTTTTTATTGCAGGAGAGAAGATATTGATTAATTTTACAGAGAAATATTGCACACGTCTTTGTCTAAAAGTCTTTTTAGTTGTAGGTTAGTAGAATGTAATGAGAATTTTGTAAATCGGACCGAGTTTGTGTGTGTAGAGTTATCCTTGTTTTTGAATGTTATAATTAGAATATCTTTGAATTTATTATTATTTATTATAATTCATATTTTACCAATAAAGCATGTTACGGCAAGCCACAAAAAAATGCTCTTTTAAATACGTCGAAAATTACATTTAAAATCAAAGATAGTTGCTTCAAAATACGACAAAGTTTGAGTATGACGAGGTTTGATTTTTTGCGTTCATCCTTTATTTCCTTGTTAGGGATGCTTTCCTCCGTATACGCAGGTGATAACTTAACAAGGGTATTCTATATTTATAGCCGTACCTGATAATGAGGCTGATCGATTTGTTTCGCCTACCCACGCAAAGATATAGATAGTCATCTTCTGAATAACGCGTGGTTTAACCTCAAAACCAATGTCGACAAGTTGGCGTGTTGTGTTGGAATTATATTTTTTATTAAGAGGTTTGTCACGTGTTTAGGCGACATCTGGTTTCCAAGATAAATATTATAATAATAATAACTTGACTTGATATCTCCCTTTAACACTCCAGTTCGAAAGGGGGGAATAAACTTACCCAGAACGAGTTTTTCGGGATATGTAAGTTGATTTATATAGCTCTGTAATTGATCTACATTTAAAAAAAACATCCCGTTACCATTTGATCTTAGCATCTACCTATTTCCGATGTAATTACTGTCGCAAAAGGTGCATTTTACTGGAAAGGGCTCCAATAAAAATATTTCAGTAACTTTGATTTCGTTTCCTCTTTTATTTATTTTTTATTTTATTTCGTTTGTTGGCTCGCCAACAGAGTACATTACATACAATTATTACATTAGTTTACAATTTGATTATGGTTAGTGACAATTCCAATGATTGCTGAGCACACCATTCTTAATTTGCTGTAATACATAATAATGAGTTATGTTACAAGTACGTACTAAAACAAGGAAGATCAAATATTAGAGAAAACATACCCAGTTAGATGTTAATACATCCGTCTGTACACTCTTGCAACGTTTTCCCTTTCCGCACACTTAAAACATTTTCTATTATTTAACGATTTTCTGCTGATCGAAAATAGTAAATAATATCTGAGATATTAGAAAGGGCAAAAGAAATATCAAGTGTCATATTAATATCAAGTGCAATTTTACGGGGTCTCCAGTGACCCCCCTTCGGTTCAAACGTTAAAACATTAGAAAGGGCAAAAGAAATATCAAGTGTCATAGAAATATCAAATGAAATATCAAGTGTAATTTAAAGGGGGTCCCCAGTGACCCATAATCGCAGTTTCAAGTTGCAATATTTGCAAAGAAAACGGGTTCATTTCTGATGTATTTTCTATATTGAAAGTAAAATTTCAGTTTTTTTTTTTTAAATGGAGGAGCGAGTGAGAAGATGACTTACTTCTAGTATTTTAAACTCTGTAGCGAAGTGCAAAAAACGCATTTGGTTTAATATATATTTTTATTGTATTTGAGGTAAAAATATAACCAATTCAACACATTTATTTGCACGTGTTGGAATTTCAAGAAAAATAACAAAACTAGACGATTGAGAAACGTAAGAACCAGTGGCGGCCGCTGCTCTGAAAATGTGGTGGTTCACTGAAAATCCACACTTATGAGATAACTCTTACTAAGCAACATTAGGTAAAAATTATTCCACTAATCTTTTTGGGAGAGAAGGTCAATTCTAAGCTGTTGTCGAAGGGCGAAAACTTCTACATATCGCTTTTAAACTAAAATTAAAAAAAATTTTGTACAAATATTTTTTCAGTACCTACCAAGCGCCCTTGAGGTGATTTTTCACAAAAACGGCGCTCTACAAATCGTCCAATTATTATTATTATTATTACCAAGAAAATAAAAACACAACACAAATTTGTCGTAAGTAAAAATTAAATTTCAACAAAAACGTTTTTTTTTAACAATGTTTAATTTATTTTATTTTATATTTCATTATAAACAGTACATAAACAGTATTTATAACAATGTATAATCCGTATGTGGGTAAAATTGTCAAGGTTACCAATAAAAAAATTGAATTCCTTAATGATATGTGTTTTATAACTTAAAACACAAATCAATGAAAAAGCAAATTTATGTATAATGTAGGTATTTGCTTTACCTTTTGATTAAAAAAAGAATTATTCAGTTTGGTTAAGTATTTTCTCTTTAAATCCAAATTTAAGTTAAGTATGATAAAGGCCGCGAAGCCGTCCGATGGCACACGCGGATAGCTTGATTTTTCATCCAGATGGCCGGCTTGACGCGCCAGCGATGTTTGAGATATTGGATACAAAAACACAATTCGTTCCGCTTGCTACCGGTCTGCACACGGGCACAGGGCAACTTCGCGCGTAACTTTGAGAATTCGCTCTCCTCTCAACATTCATATTAGGCATTATATTGATGGGTGATATTTTTAATGAGATTCATAGATTTTATATTTTTCGGTAAGATATTAAAAAGTAATTTTAGGCGATATAATTTACCAGTGCTGCACACGAACACACTGGGCAACCAGCCGCCCTTGGTAAGAACCTATAGAGCCAAGTCTTCTCTGTACATCCACGCAGCGACATAGATTAATGGCAAACGTATGAGACGCATACATATACTTAGATCCGGTGTACTTTAAGTATTCAAAACACACGTCAAAAGTTTCCATAAACCAAAATGTCAATAAGGATTTCAGCATGAGGTAAGTCTCCAATAATAATTATTATTCATTGTTTTTTTTTCACAAGGGGTTAAAATTCCGTCTATTTGTACCTAAAGTGCGTACCTACATACATACGAATGAGTAATTATGTTGATTGATTAGAATAAGTTATGTGTTTGTAAACCTGTCAGGTTTCATCTACTAGGTGGGTTTAACATAGTTTAGCATAGACCATATAGGGACCAACTCATAATGTAGAAGAGGTGAATTGAATCTTCATTTGTCTATGGCGAGTCCCTTTTATCCTGGGTTATTAGGTAGAAACTATGGTAGTTCAAATATCTGGAGATGTTTTTCGAATAACTTAGTGCAATTTATTACAATGCAATGCCAACTTAACATCTGAAGTTGGTGGCAAAGTTACCGCTGCATTTATTTATAATTTAAATAAAATTTCAAAACAGTATGAAAAAATTGTAAGTATTCGTGGTTATCCTACAAGAAGCTGCAACGATTTTAGGCTTCTTAAGATGAAGCCATAGTAAATAATGCAAAATCACACAAAATCATGTGTTTTTGTTTTGAAAATTTGATCGCTTAGAAATATTATAGATGCTTCAATTAAATACTGCGTGTATAACATATCTTGGCCCTTAAAAATATCGGTAATTTTTTTATAAGTCTTTTAATAAGCCTAGAAAAAAATAAAGTAATAGGTCTATAAAAAACACTTTCAAGTGCAAACTCTACTACTTATGAACATCTTTTCGGATATGGTTTTATTGTTTATTGTAGCAAATTTAGTTTCTTTTATGATAATCGCAAAATAAATTGATATTTAAGTCTAAGTACTTTTTTTCAGAACCGCCCTGGCCGGAGCAGGGAACAGACGCGTAACTCCACGTTATTACAATAAACAATGTGTAAAAAAGGAGTTAATATTTTTTTTAGGCCTTTACGAAATCAACCTGTAAAAAAAATTCTCAAATAACTTTTTCAACCATTCCAAAAGCTTTTTCTCAAATATTTCTTAACTCCTCCCACAAAGGGCGTGAATTCCGATTTTGATTTTTCCCTGGACTATTGGATCCCCTTAAGATAAATTATCGAAAACCCAAAACAATATTTATTATAAAGGTTTTAACATTTTCAATGAACTCCCTTTAAATATTAGGGAAGCATAAAGTCTTGCAGTTAGTTTTTCATGCACTTCGTGCGATGTTGTAAAAATTCCAAATTTTAGTACGTATGTAAAAGAATATTATTAAGTGGTTTTAGAATACATAAACACTATAAAAAATTGCTGAATAAAATAACAAAAAAGTAATTCTTTCTTTCTTCAAAATAGGCATATTTACTTTGTGGCGTCATCATTAATTTAATGACAAACAAATACCTTTGTGTAACACCACTATTTTATTAACAATATCAACATGTTTCGAAAACTATGTTTTCTTCGTCAGGATAATAAGTCAATAAAAAATAACAAAAGACAAACAAGTATAGACTAATTAGAACATAGACAAAATATTAGATAGGAGAGGTGATTAATTACCTAAAATATATCATAAAAAACAATTATATAAAATAAAAAATAAAAATTATTTAAGAATGGGTAAAAAATTACATTAACATAATAAAAAATCTTTTAAAAAGAAAACAAGAAGTCTAAATAACAAAATAAATTATTATAAATATAAGTATTAATACGAAAATAAATTTAAAAGATGGCTATTTTTAAAAAACGTTTGGTTATTTATAATATTTAATTTACTATTAACACTTTTTCTAATTTCTAAAATTTAATTAATTAATTTAAATTTAATCTAATTAGTCTATACTTGTTTGTCTTTTGTTATTTTTTATTGACTTATTATCCTGACGAAGAAAACATAGTTTTCGAAACATGTTGATATTGTTAATAAAATAGTGGTGTTACACAAAGGTATTTGTTTGTCATTAAAGTAATTCTTTCATTTTCCTTTACCTTATGAATTTGCAATTATAACAAGTTTTATGGCAAGAAAAGAAAATTCTAATATCACATATCATTCAGTAGGTAAGACGATGTTCACAAATTAGAGATCCATATTAATTTTTTATGTTTACAACAGTCCCATCTGCTACCAACCGTCTGGAACGAATGAGTCTAAGGCATTCCCAATTGGTTAAATTGTGATGCTAAAGGAAGTGGGAACGGGATGGAAATTGGAAGAGACAGGATGGTGGGTAAGTACATGGCTGCTTTTGTGGCTAGATTTGTTACTCGTGTAGGACAACATTTATATAATTATTTTATTATTTTCAATTACCCAGTATCCTTTAAAAGGCGGCACTATCCGAATTTCTACTGATTTGTTGCATATCTCCCTTGAACATTTGAAGTTTTTAAGCTCTTAAAAAAAATGTATGTTATTTTTTAAGATAATATCTATACAACTCGAAAGAAAAAAATCGCAAAGTATACTCCGAAAATTTTAATTTCAAGCCTGTCTCTATTATTTAACAAGTTACATGTTTGAAAAAGTTCACAGTGTTTCTTTGAACGTTGTTTTAGATAACCCCCACGAGATTTTTGCTCTATTCTAAACGAGTAAACGAGTCGTGTTTTATTAAACATTTTCATAATTTTCGCTTCAATTTTGTCGCTCGAAATATTAGCGCGCTCTCTCCAACATTCGTAATTACATAAATCTCTATCTTTTTCTTTTCGAGATCAGGTACGGGGCCTTAACATGTTTTAGATCTGTGAAACGGTAAGCTAACTATTAATTTTATGAATTTGATTATACAATCGATCATAAATATTTGAGAAATTAAACAATGGCAGAACAATTCTTATTTCATGAAATTCAAATAATAATAAAAAAATTGGAAGATTTCATCTAGGTACCGTAATTTTCACAAAAATAAGAGATTTTTTGGCGTATTGTGTAAATAAGAGCATATTAATATTAGGTAGGTAAATATTTAAGTCAGTAATGTTTCTACAAATAGGTTCAATATTCTTTCGGAGGTTACCATCAACACGTGCCTGTGCAAAATGGCCCATCTTCCCGAACTTCTAATGTATTCGTTAGGTGTTCAAAAATACATAAAAATAGTCTACGCTTGCAATGGAGATTGCACGGAGAGTAATAGAAATAATAATGAACCATCAATGTTTCTTTGCAGTACTATAAAATAGGATAAATAATCTTTTATATTCCAAATGGGTCCATTAGGAACCAATGCAGCAGATAATCGTAAAAGATGGCAAAACTTCACAAGTCTTGGGCTAGCTGCAATGCTTTTGTGAATTAAATAAAACATGTACGGGCAAATAAGTAATTTTAACCGTAGAAGACTACCAATCAATTTTTTTAATTTTTATTTAAACTTTATGAGTAAAACCTCAGTAATATGTTAATTAAATGAAGACAATATAAGCGAAACTCAATCGAAAATCTGGAAACTGACAAATCAGAAAAAGATATTGGCAACTTTGGGACTTGAATCCAGGATCTTTCGCTTCGAATTGGATATCGACACCTTGGCGCAGTGGTTAGCGCGTTTGCCCGGAAAGCGAAAGGTCGAAGGTTCGAGTCTCAAAGGTGCCAATATATTTTTCTGATTTTTCTCTTTTCAGATTTTTTATTGAGTTTCGCTTATATTGTCTTAATTTAATTACATATTTTTTATATGTAAAGATCAATATTACTATCCACCCTCATAAAAACATTTTTTTAAGTGAAAACTTCTTTAGCACCGTTGTGATTTGGAACTCGATTAAACGGAAGCGAGCGACACTAAAAAAAGACAAACACATACATATATAGGATTTAGCCTGCGATAGAATGAGAAAGCAATAAAATATTTATTTAATTCACGGGTACTCGGTTCCAATATAATACGATAAATCCACAGTCCCACGCAAGTCTCCTTTGGTCCACCAACCTCCGAATGGTTTATGTTGTTCAAATGATTAAGAACAGAAATTGTATTCAGTTTATTACGTGCCTATGTTCAGGTAGCCAACAAAATAAGGCTGTATTTCCAACCACCTTAACAACATTTCAACAAGTTTACAAGGAGTCCACTTAACCTAAATAAATAATAAGCTAGCCTATGGACTACAGCGTGTATTCCACTTTTCTGATTCCTATTCTCCCATACATCATTACCATAATGACGTTTAAAAAAATTCATCACGTCTCAAGTTCAGAATTAAGCTGTCATAAAACTTTGTGGCGGGAACATTATTTAATATAAGAAAACCCGTGTGAATTTTGGCCAATCAGCTACCGAGCTCACCGTCTCGATGAACGAACGAGTCTAAAATCATCGCTGGCGATTGGACGTGACGAAATTGAAAAGCTAACGATCCAAAATGGCGTCAGATAATTGATGTTGACACATTTGTCACGTTTGTTGGTTAGGTTAGTTTTACTATTGCGTGAAATTCGTGTCGAAACTATACATTTTGAACAATTAATTAATTTTAATTTTTATTGGAATAACTTTTAACGGTTGTAGCTATCAATGTAATAGATATATCATTGAAGAAGATGATAATACTAATAAATCTAAAAGAAACCTAAAACATAGAATATAAAAAAGACCCAGAGAAATAAAAAGATAACGTTTGCAACTGGGCAAAGAACGGGGGGTTTATGGTTGATGGAGAACGCGGAAGGGGGTTGGGGAACTCGAGAGACGGGGGGAGTTCGTGGGATGAAATACGCGAGAAGGGGTCATGGCGGTAAATGATATGGGTGGGGAATGAGAGAGGTGCAGAGGAAGGGATTGCAAATGAGACGTAGTAGCGGTAGGGGATAGCAAGGGGTAAATTTATAAAATCCAAGCTTCTCACACAGCTATATGTGGCCTGCTCACATGTCGGAAAACCTTCTGATCTATTGTGCACACACCAGATGGAAAAACCAAAATTTTGTGTACAAAAGCAAATCAATAAACAAAATTAAATCGCAAATTCTTTCATTACATTACAACTCATTTCGCTAGTTAGGTCAGTGGCTGAGTTGGCCTCGCATGTTCGATTCCTCGTCTGTCTAAGTCAGAGGTTCCCAAACTTTTTTCTCGTAGACCACTTTCAGAATTTTACCGGTCACGGTGGACCCCCTGCTGGTACATTTCTACCATATTTCCAAAACTCAACACGCGTTGTACTAAACATTGAATGGCGAGCTGTGGTCTGTTTCAACGGAGCAGTACCGGATCTACGACTTTTTCAAACGGGGGCAAAATGGACCAGTATTCAAGATTATATTTGCCACGAAGGAGGGGGTGAAATGGGATATGGGACGAGGGGGGAGGTATGTTCCCATCCCAGTACAGTACAACGATATCCCATTACGCCTCCCCCCCCCCCTCCCTGCCTAGCTGGGCGTTTTAAGATCTCATGCATAACCGGTACAACGAGTGCGCTGCACGCCAGTCGCTCTGTTATGGAGGGAGCGTAATCGGATATGAGACGGGGGGTGAGATGGGATATTGATATGGGGCACGGGATGGGTCTCAATCTAAATCAGTTCGTGGACCCGCACTTACAACTTGTGAACTCGCATTTCTTTATCGCGCCTACGTGAACCCCCGTCGAGTCTCCCGAGGACCACTTTGGGAATCACTGGTCTAAGTCCTCCACCACAAAAGAAGCAACATTTTTCGCTGATTGTGGTTGTAGTAGGATATTTTCAACAATCCTCTCGTATTTATTGTTATAAATATAATAACTAACTCACATTGACTTAAATTTCTATTTAAATCTTGGTGCCCTATCAATAATAATATATTAATGATTAAATTAAAATCGATGGTCTCTTCATGTTCACAACAAAAACAAAATTTAATACTTATGTATACAAAGATTACCTTAGTACTTACCTTTTTATCCTCTCTCTTTTGTATTAATATTATCTTGTACTTTTTGTACCATAATTTGTACTATTTTTTACTTTTTTACTATCACACTATACACTTGTTGAACTCATCTGTATAACTTTTCAAGATATTACAACTCATGTATTTTTTATTTATTTTCTTCTATGTGTAGGTACTATTTATTGCTGCGTTAATTTTGCTGAATTCTTGAAAAACTTGCTTTCGAACAATTTATTCATGATCAAGTTAATAATAAAATCAACATAGTAAATACCTACACGTTCCTCAATAACTACTTTTAAGTATCTTAAGCACTCTTCTGTTTTACCATTATTACACTATGTAAACTTTTTAACTCCTTTGTACAATTTTCATGATAACGAAACTACATACCTATGTACATATTAAACCTGTTTGTATCCTTAAAGTACAGTTTATAATGTTATATACTTGAATCTTACAATTATACTCCTGAATAACACGTGTAACTTGAATAATGTGATTCTGTAAAAGCCTTCAAGGCGTGTATGAATAAATAAAATAAAAATAAAAAAAAAATATTGTCAGGTTATTCGTCACCTGGAAAAGTTTATCTTTCTTAAAAAAAAAATTAAAATTATAAATCGTATTCCGAGCTTATTTGATTGCGGGTACCCAGAGGGGAAATTAATTCAAACACAAAGGTAAGAATTATGGTAAGTAATATGAATGACATTATTCGGGTTGAAGCGCCGGTTTCTGCCGAACGCGTGTAGAATGACATTATTTGTTAACTTCTCACCGTCACAACATAATAAAATATGCACATTGCGCACCCATTCCAAAAATTATGTGCTAACCGGACATTTTTTCTGGCAAGAAGAAGTCATTCCAATTTCTTCTAAAAGCAAATATGTGTGGCCGCATTTTGAAGTAGATCTTGCTTTATAGATAGATACGAATAAATCGTAGATAAGCAGAAGCAGAAACCGACATTACTAGTACTTCTGTGAACAGTAGACCAAGCGTCCAAAAAATATGTTTTTAATTTTCTCTTCGACAGACTGTGATAGGATCCACGCTCATGTGAACTATTGTGGGATAAAAAGGTTTTAGGTATCCAACACGGCGCTGTGTAATGCCAAATGGTCGAGTTAAAAGAGAACCTTGTTACGGTCGGTCAATTATAAAAAAAATGCATTTTTAAAATTATTTTATATTAACAAATAAAATAATTTGTCATTTGGCATATGTCATTTTTGTGAGAGGAAGGAGTGAATACGTGTCTTAAAGAGACCCATATCGTAAAAGGGAAGAAACACAGAGGCCTGTAAATCATTCCAGAGCCTAGCAGTTGAACTCAAGAACTAGACGTAGTCCCTTCTAATGTGATGGATGTCAATCGTGTACATATGTCGAGCGCGCGTTTTGTGTGTTCCCTACTATGCACCGGTGCCGAAGGAATCAATGGCGCTAGTTCCTTGGAACATCTTTCATTGTAATACCGGTAGAACAAGGAGAGCATACCTGCCTGATGCATGTGCTCTAAAAGATGTAACGTTTGTTAAAATAGGGAAACGTCGACCGGCCGTTTCTGCACGTTAAGGATTTTATCAGGTATTTTGGGGTTCCAGGCGAAAAGTTACTGCCAAATTCAAGAGTTTGCGCACTTGCAATTTCCGCAGGGTCAGCAGTTGTATAGGTGCTATTAAATTATTTGCGGGCCCTGTACAGATAGAGATACACTAAGAGATACACCAAGCATATCAATGGAAGGCATGTTGGGAAGATTTCTAAGAAATGGAAGGAGTCTAAATTATCATTTCGACGCAAATAGAAGTGATTGGGTATTTGAAACATTAAATTCGACTAGAATATTCATACCCCAAGAGGAAACCCTCTCGACGCAACCGTCCATTGTCTGCTTCAAAGCCCTTCAAGCTATTGGTACGAGTATTTGAATCCTTTGGGGACTGAACGAAAATATATCATGTACTGTTCTGTCATCCGCGTAACAATAAATTGGTGCACACTAAAAAAATTCATTGACGTGCAACAAAAACAAAGTCGGAGACAAAAACGATCCCTGCGGGATGCCAGGATTTACAGAAAGTGAGGAAAATGAAACCATCAGCAACCTTCTGAATTCTCTCCCTCAAAAATTCGGCAATCTACGTACACAAGAATGCGGAAAGTCCGCGTAAGAAGGTAGTTTATTGACAAGTCTTCGATATCAAACCCGTTCAAAGACCTTGGAAATATCCAGTGCAACCGCTTGGCTCTAACCATAATGTTCTGGGTGCCAACCCCAAGTAAGCGTTACGTATGCGAGAAGTTCACCGCGCGAGCGGTTCCGCCGGAATCCGTATTGACAGTCGTTGATAATTTTGTACTTCTCGAGGTATGAGAGCAGTTTTTCGTCGATCACACGTTCCACCTCCCTGGACAGAACAGTTATGATCGCTTAGGGGCGGTAGTTGGCTGGGTTGGAGCGGTCACCCTTCTTTGGAATATAGTGAATGACCGCTTTTTCCAACCAGAGAGTACTGAAGCAGACTCCAGGAATTTTTAAAAAAACGCTGTCAAAATTGGAGCTATTTTCGCAGCATACCTCTGCAAAACCAGAGTAGGCATACCGTAAGGCCCGCTGGCTTTATTAACACCAGTGTATAACATTCAATCAGGAGCGTATATAGTTATCTTCAATATTATTTGAAAAATAAGTCGAATGCATTTGAAAATGTTATTTTGGAACTAGCTGGTACCCGGCATGCGTTGCAATGTCATTCAAAGAGATAAATTGTTTCTCCCCGCATGTCCTTTCCCATGCGACTCCATTCCCCTCCCGCTTCTCCCTCCCCTCCCGCGTGACCCTTGCGCCTTCCGCGCCTTTCCCTCCCTCGTCACCCCTCCCGCGAATCCCATCTCCTTTGTTACCCTCGCCCTCCTGGCTTCCTCCCCTACCGCTAAAATATATGAAATACACACATTTTCAAACCACTCGCGCATCACCTTTAATAATATATTTTTTAAATTTATAACGCCAGAGCTTACCATTTTATATAGCCTGTAAGCTTTGCGGGCGTGCGCGCAAAATATAATCAAAGTTTCATTGCAATCGGATGAACGGTATGGCAGCGCATAATATACGAACAAACAAATTTTGATTTTTATATACAAGATTTAGTAATCCGCCCCTTCGTAACTGAGTTGACAAATATGTCGAGATCCCACCAGGCGTCGTGGGTTCAATTCCACTGCTAGCCAGGTCCTCTAACAATTGTTTAATTAGAAAAGCAATATTTTCAGCTTATAATGACGGTAGTAGGAGTTTTTTTGAAATTTTGTCAGGTTCTAATTGATTTTTCACAAAACCAGCGCTACATAAATCGGACAATAATTATTATTCGTTACCCGATAATTTTTATCTTTCTTTACTGTTGATGCCATCTCTGTATCAGTCTTTTTCATCAATCTGTTATGTTAAACAGCCAAAATTCTTTCTATTTTTTACCAACGACCTCGCTAAAAGAAACCGATTTGCATCAATTACCACACATATCTCAACGGCAACAAGTAATCAAGTCATATTACCGTGTGAAAAACAACTACAAAATGGCGCACGATTACGTCATTCCCGTCAGACACCTATATAAAAAATAACCCAACCAAATCGCTATTACTGTCACGCCCGAACAATGAGCTTATTATTATTATTATAATTTGGTGTATTTAAAATTAACAATTTGCCCCAGAGGTCCGCCCCCCCACATTGTCTCGTACGGATTAGTATGAGACGCGTTCCCGGTTTGTATGGAGGCGTGCCTGGGTGGGGGAGAGCGGGGAGGATTTCCACTGGGTAGAGTCGTTGTTTATGACACAATTGTCAAAATTAATTTTGCTCACGTCTTGCGTGATGGAATACAAAGGACCTGCGTACTGGTGATTTTGGGATCCGGTAGGCTTAACCCTGGAGCGACGACAGCCTTAATTGTTGACTTTATGAATACAGTGTTGCTACGGCACTCCAAATTACGGACATGTTTTGCGACTGAATTATGTTGAAGGGAAAAGATGAAGTATGGAATTGGATAATCCTAGGAATTATGGTGTCAGGTAACAAATTGTATTACCCACATAAAAATATAAAACATAAATTTTAACACCAGAGATAAACAGGTTAAAGATTGTTATCGGTGCTGATAAAACGGAATACTCTTTTTGCTTCATCCACATTCACAGATTTTTCCATAAATATACTTCAGTTATTTGGGACACGGGTATCGCTGCCTCGGAAACCATTTATTGGATAACAAACAACTATGCCGTAAGTCACCTCAAGTGATTATGCTACGTTTTGTGATTTAGCATGGGTGTCTGGGTTCGTGAGGTGAGGTTCGTTTGGGTCTTGGTGCCGAATGCGTCTTCCCACGAAATGCGTGGCAGGCTGGATCGAGAGGGACTGGTTGAGGGAAACCTTTTGACCACTCCTGCAAGGCTCTCTCGGAACATCGAATTGCACATCAGAGCGAGGGATGGATTCATTCATCACTCACTTTTGGAGACACTGACCCCCAGATTCCTTCTCTCCCTGCATACCTTTTCCTTCCCAGAACTTCCTCTTCTTCTCAAAAGATCCTCTACGCAGCATCCTCAAAGGTGAAGCCTTGAGGAGAATTATTTTCCTGTGTGAAGCTAGTGTTAAAAAAAAAAAAAAAATTATGGTAGTATTTGATTGGTAATGTAAAGTTATCCTACGAGAAATTCTATGGAAATGACATCTAAAGCTATTGACAGCCTCCATAGTTGAGTGGTTACGATCTTTGGCTACAAATCCGGAGGTCGCAGGTTCAAATCACAGAGAGCGCAACCAAATTTTATTGGATAATTTGCATGTATTATTTCAGAACTTATTAGTATTTTTGCAGCACGTTACAGAATGGAATCTCGTATCCTGATGCTTTCAGTTTATTCCTTGTGAGAGACCACCATTCAGATTCGTTGCATGGAATCATTGGCCGTCATTGGTGACCAAATCTGAAAATCCAGATACTTCCCCAACTTGCTCTTCCCTACCTCCATCCCCCCACACTGCCTTACAACATATGCCATTGGGGCTCCGCGGTCTCCCCGACTCCAATTGGGAGCAGTTGGAACTCTTATGCGGAACTTAATATATTTTTTAAATAGTACGTATTTAACTTCTCCTTCTCCTCTTGGGCGAAAAATATTCTCTTGACAATGATTTCTTCGTCCATCCACGTACACGTAAAAACCACCACAGTGTCCCTTTCTTAAATTTGTTCATTACGTCTCCAATAGCCAAGCTTTTATTTTACTGTGGTGCAGCCGCCGCTACTCAAATTTCAACCGATTTCTTACATATCTCCCTTAAACATTTGAAGTTTTTAAGTTCTAAAAAAAATATGTTATTTTTTAAGATAATACCTAGACGCGTTCCACGCCGAAACGCAAATTATATGAAATTCACGTCTTATTAGTATTATTAAAAACACGTATGTTTCTATTATTTTACAAGTTATAGTTGTGAAAAAATTAACAATGTTTCTTAAAATGATACTTAAGACGCCTTCCACGATAATTTCGCTCTATTTGAAACGAGTCATGTTTTATTAAACATTTTCACAACTTTCGCTTCAATTTCATCATTTAAAATATTAGCGCGCTCTGTCCAACATTCGTAATTACATATCTCTCCATCTTCTTCTTTTTTAGCGGGGAAGCGGTGCCTGAACCCCTGAAAACACTTCCATGAAACTTTAGTTGGATCGTCAAACAGAATTTTCCTCTAATCTCTTAGATTAGAGGAAAGTTTGTAGACAGGTATCTGGCTACAAATCTAGTCACTAAACGATCGTAAACAATGTGGTGTCGTAAAAATTCATTGATGTTATTCTTTTAATTAGTTAAAACATTATTGCTTTGAAAACAGGTATAAATTTCTAGGGGTTAAAACGGGTTAACAATACGTAATTAGGAACACCTTTCTGAAATTCAAATTTTAAATTAAGAATGTTGATACTTCTAAAAGGTGTATAATTTTTTCTCGCATCCTTCCAGGTATAACAATAAATAAGAACCTATTATTAATCATTTATTTTTCGAGGCTTTTAATAATGAAATAGAACCTTAAATGCCTTTAGCTTATTAGGAGGGAGATCTAATGTTATGGAGGATGCTCGGATGTTTTTGCTTGATGTCATGTTTTTTTTATTTTTTATATGAATACCGCACAAGAGTCCCACTTGCTCCCGTCTGGAGCCAGTGAGACTATGGCATCCACAATTGCGGTATGTTGTGATGCTAAAGGTAGTGGGGAGGGGAAGGAGATGGGGGGAGAGGAAGGTGGGAAGTACCTGGCTATTCAGATCTAGTCGCCAAACACGGCTAAAGCCATTTCAAGCAACATTTCAATTCTGAATGGTGGTCTTACACCACGGCGATACTGGGAGTATCCTCCACTCTGGAACGTGCAGCAAATATACTTTATAATTTTTACATGAATAAATTGTGAAATAACACAAATTAATCAAATAAAATTTATTTGCCATGCCGGGATTCGATCCCGCGACCTTCGGAATGCGAGTCAAGAGTCTTACCGCTGGACTACTCAAAAAAATGCAAAATGCTTTAAGGATAGGTAATAGTTTATTTCTACAGAGCATTTTAATTTTTTTTTATTTAAAACGCAATTCATTAACAAACTTAAAATTTCTAGATTTTTTCCGTAATCAGAATTTTTTTAATGTTTTTTTGATAAATATTTTGGCAACATTCATTTCAACGAAAGTTTTTCGTGGTATAAGTGTGATTTATGTGTATTTTAATGTAGGGTTAGCGATAGGTAAACATTTGCACTTTTGTAGTCGTTCTAGCGGGGATTCTGAACGGGATCACTTATGCGCGGCTCCTCGCTTCTTGGAAATTTAGTCACAATGGATCGCTATCGGGAGAGCAATGCGCTTTCTGGGTAAAAATTTTTTCAAAAACAGTGATTTTTTCTATTATGTTCAACAATGATTCTATTCTGTTTTACAAAACAGTTATGTATGCCGCCTATTTTATTTGCACCAGAGTTGTACAGTCGCTAGCTTAATAAAAACGTCAGATACCTATTCCGAATGGTGAAAGGCGTCGCATTTCCACAAAGACGATTCGAGTTCAACCCTCACCTATCTAAGTCTTCCATCATTGCACAATAAATTTGGGAGGCGGGTATGGGTACCGCCGCCCCGGGAACCTTTATTGGATAACCAACACCTCTGTCATAGGTCGACCCAAAAGGTTCGCTACGTTTGGTGATTTAGCAGGGGTATCCGGGTTCATGGGGTGAGGTTTGTCTAGGTCTTGGAGGCGAATGACAAGGACATACTGAACCCCAGATTCCTACCCACCCCTTAAACCCTTTTCCTTCACAGAACTCTTCTCCCCTCCTTCTAAAAAAACCCTTCACACAGTATCCCCAAAGATGACATAGACCTTGAGGGAAATTATTTTCCTCAGGGTCTCCTGAGTGGAGCTTATGAAAAAAAAAATAAAAAAAAAATTTCCGCTTATATTCGTAAAGATGGTAGTAGGAGAAATTCAAATTTAATATTGTCACTGAATGTATTTAACGATAAAATGTTTGTCTCCCTTAAGAAATAAATGAAAAATTTACTGTTGAAAGTATCCACTATTTTCTCTAATCCGATATTTTAAGGTTTTGATCGGTCTATCTGTTAAACTGTTTGAAGAGTTGTTATGGCAACGCCTCCAACGAAATAACGAAATATCGTTTAACGAAATTAACGTTTCGTTGTGTTTAAGGCGCATTAGATCAATATTGTTGGAGAGGAAGCATAAACAATATATTAGAGGTGTAATCTTATTAATGAGATTTCTTTCAAAGAGAAGTTTTGATTTTTAATTAAATTTTGTAAATCACATACGAAATAATAAATTATGATTCAGAAGACTACGTATTCCATTTATTTGCAACGACTGCAAATACTTTATTTTGTTTATTTTTCATAGCTGTACCGAAATTTTCTTTGTTTGTCCTTCATTATTTTTTACTAAACTAACTAACTAACTAACCATCCCGCAGGGGTAGGCAGAGAGGACGGACCGCCAAACAACTCGGTCCTGGCACACACTCTTTGCTTCACTCACATTCATACATCGTCTCATACATAATCTTCTATTATTCTGACTTTTGACATGGCCCGACTCAAGTATCTGATTCACTTGATCGTGCCATGTCTTCCTCGGGCGTCCCCGACTTCTTCTACCATTCACATTTGCGTCATATATTCTTCTTACACTACTTTCTTCGTTCATTCGCTCTACCTGCCCAAACCATCTGAGGGTCCCTTTCTTAATCTTACTCATTATGCTTACATCAGCCTTACATTCTTTGCGGATCTCCACATTTCTCACACGATCATACATGATTTTACCACACATACGCCTCAGGGATCTCATTTCTACAGCATTCAGCTTACTTTCATCCTTCCTCTGCCAGTTCCATGCCTCACTGACATACATCAGGGTAGGTACCAGGACTCCATTGTGGACTGCTAGTTTCGCTCCTTTTGACAGTTTTTTATTAGCGCCAACGGCATTCAGTCCTCCATTAATGGAGTTACGGCATTTACCCTCTTCTTTCGATATCTCTATCAGCCTTCCCATCTCTCGTAAACATACTACCCAGATACACAAACTCATCCACCTGCTCCAAGTATTCATCGTTCACAACTATGTCACACACTGTTTTCGTACTTTCTCTTTCAAACACCATGACTTTAGACTTACTTACATTCATCATTAACTCATTCTTCATACATACTTCCTTCATCTTAGACACTAGAGACTGTAAATCTTCCATAGTGTCAGAAATCAGCACCGCATTATCAGCGTACAACAGACAATGCGGTGCTTATTTTTACCATACTATTAATCCGATTGCGATGAAACTTCGGTGATTTGTTGTGCGCAAGCCTGCGAAGGTTTCTATAATATATAAATGATGATTTCTGGCATCACGAAATTTCCATAAGAAAATACAATGATTGAAAAATGTATGTTTTCATATAGCTTAGTGGTAGGGTGGGGAACGAAGTAAGGGGGGTCGCGGGGGCTACGGAGAATAGGGGGAAGTAATAATAAAGTTGTTTTTGTTTTGTTTTAGTTCGTTTTTTTGCATGCATAGGTACTACATTTTAATTCTGGGATTTGCCAAATACATTTAAAAACCTGAATTGTTTCCGATATTATAATAACTCAATTACTTAGGTACAGGACTTTTTTTTTATATGGCTCGCTAATAATACATCACGTATAATTATTATATGAAGTTTACAAATTGAATATGGTTACAGTGATAATTCCAATTAATTTGGAATCCACTATCAGATATGAAATAACGTCTTGGGAAAACTCGTGCAAGACAAACATAGGTTACATTCAAACAATTCAAAACTCTTTTACTAAGCAAAAGTGTTCATGCACAAAGAAGACACATACAATTATTATATGAGTCAGTAAACACATTACCTGTTCGAGGAATATTATGGTTTAAATTTGTATGCCAAAACTTATTGTCGGATTCAATATGCAAAGAAAAAGTAGATCATGAACATGGCACTAGATTTAGTAAAAATGAGAGATTGTCCGTTCCGAAAATTATAAATAAATACGGGCAGCGGACATTCACTTATCTTGTCCCCATAATATTTAATAAGATGCCAATGAACATAAAAATCGAATCCAATTGCACCACCGATCTCAACAAAAAGTTGAAAAATGACTAATGGATCAAAACTTTTTATATTGATATTGTTTGTAATCTTGTGTATAAATATGACTATCAGTAATTTGCTTGTGTTATATCTGTTTGTCTGTATATTTTATGCCTTTGTATTGTAGTTATTCTTCTGTATCTATTTTGCTATTGTAGTTTCTTATAATATTTTGTGCTTTAGTGTTTTAAATATTGTTAAATTAACCTGCTGACAAACTGCTTTGGCAGTTTAGTGGGTGCTTAAAATGAAGAATAAAAAAACAAATAAAAAAGGTAAGCAAACCGTGCATGAAACAAGCAGGATCAAATATTAGAAAATACATACATATACATTTACATGTATGTACTCACATGTATATGCATATATGTGCACACGCACGCACGCAAAAATCCACAGGCCTAATCGGGAGAGACTAGTTGAGGCAGACCTTTTGACCTCTTCAGCAGAACTCTCTTGGAACATCGCTTTACACCGCAATGGGGGGATGGATTCAAACATGATGGGCACACTGACCTCCGATTCCAACCCACCCCTCATATTTTTTTCCTACTCATAACTTCCTCTCCTTCCTTTCCTAAAACGCCCCGCCGCACAGCTTTCCCAAAAATGGCATTGGCCCTGAGGAGAAATGTTTTTTCGGGGCCTCCTGTGAATGATGCAATTATTTTTTGGTTTTTACAACAAATAATAGAGTTTTAAAGAACACACAAAAACAAAAACGTTTCGTATTATTAAAATAAATAATTTATTAAGGCTTCCAAGGGTGGCATTAAATTCTGGGTGGGAAACAGGGTCCCATATAATTTACAAATGAATCCTTGTTCATAATATTATTTTCAGTATTTCCTTGGCAAGTCAGTTGGTAATACATTCACTCCACGATCCTATAACAAACAGGCATTAAATTATTACACCCTAAACCTAAACAAAACGGAGGCATATCCCATTAAAATTTCAAACACATTCTGGTTATGTTAATGACGTGTTGTGCGACACCGAGCACTTGATTAAAATTCTAATAACGATCTCAATTTTGAATATATCAATTAAGATAATAGTCTGGCAAATAAATTAAATATGTGATGCTTCGAAATATCTCTCTGTGAGTTTAGACAATGAATAATAAAAAAATTCAGCTACTTTGACATTTTTTTAAATTTTCATGCAATTTCTTAGGTAGATTGCTCCGGCACCAATGAAAAATTTCATATAATTAAAAAAAAATGACAGCAATAAATGGCGTCAATATAAATATTTTTGCAAAAAACCTTTTTGCAAGTTATGCTGTAAAATTTGATGAAATTTGAACTATGAAATTTTTGTTTTTTTTTTACATTCGTTCTACACGGGAAGCCCTGAGGAAAATAACTTTCCTTAGGCCCTATATCATCTTTGGGGATGCTGTGTGGATGATCTTTTTAAGGAAAGGATGGAGAGAAAGTTCTAGGCAAGAAAATGCATGAGGTATGTGTAGGAATCTGGGGTTTAGGTCATCCGCCGACTAGATCTAGACAAACCTCACCTCATGTACACAGACACCCCTACTAAGTCACAAAACGTAGCGAACCATTTGGGGTGGCTTATGGCAGAGATTAACCAAAAAATGTTCCCGCCTTCCAAATAATGTTTTTTTTTTTAATTAACTTAAAATAATTTCCCTCGGTGCCTGTGCCATCTTTGAAGGTGCTGTATGGAGGGTCTTTTTGTGAAGAGTAATAGAAGGGACCCGTTCTCATATGACAAATGTCAACCGTGTACAAATGTTGGGCGCTCGTTTGACGTGTTTCCCGACTATGCGCCGGGGATCAACGACTAGTTTCTCGGAGCATCTTCCATTGAAATACCGGTATAACCGTTTGCACCTGTAAATGTGCAATATGAATAAATAATTGTGTTCATATGAAATCGCAATTCACCCAAGAAAGGGATACAAATACAATATTGGATTGAATCACCAATACAATATTGTATTTCTATGCCTGTCATGAAAGAATTGGTTTTTACACGAGCAAAACCATGCATTCATTGACTCAGGCCTCTTTTACATTCAGCGAGTTTACAAGCTACTAGCCGGTAAGTTTAAAAGCGGGTGATCGGCGAGTGAGATTGTCATGATGTTACACAAAACTGTCTACTCGCTCGGTAGCGATAGTAGCAGCAAAATAACTACTCTCGCGTAAACCAATTCGGTCGACATTTTGTAAAAAACTTGAGCTTGTTGCTAGCGCCACACGCTAGCCAATAACGGCTTCCGCCAGAACTAATTTTGACGGACGAAATCAGCTGTTGGTGGGCCGCCATCTTAAGGCAAACACCAGTGAGAAGCGAGTAAAGTTGACCACCTTTCAACTTTTTTCGTAGATTGTCCACAATCTGCTAGTTAGCAAGTAATACAATGACACTGAGCGAGTTTACTAACGAAGTGAATTTCTCAGATAGTAGCTTGTAAACTCGCTCTATGGAATTGAGGCTTTAGATTCTAATTCCTACCGTCTTCGTTATTTCTTTCGCCTTTGATTGAATTCGTTCCAGATTTCAACTACAAAAGTTACTGTATTTAAACGCTTTATACAGAAGCGGTTTCGCCCTGTTAATGGTATCTTCAGACTGGCACATTACGAAATTGTTCTCTATTGACTTGTCATGTTAATTATTGAATAATTTTTAAAACTCATCACCTCGATAAGGCTAGAACAGATTGATAAACCTGTCAAAATCTCTGAATAATTTAATATTCTGGCCTCGAGACTATGCAAGTATTTATTCATTTCATATAACATGCCTTTAAAATGGGTGCAGACTGTCTGGGTGTTGATTTTTAGTCGTGTTAGAACTTATAAAAATGATATTAGGCTGTTGTTAGACAAAAATACATATCGCAGGCACTTATTAAACATATCAATTACGGTTGTTATTAAAGGCGTAACATTATTTAAGTTCAATGAACTTTTATTCAAAATTAGAACTACTTATCGTAATATCAAGCGATATATTAGATACAAATATATATATTATTTTTTTTTTTTTTTTATTATTATTGTGTTAAAAGAAATATAATATTTACTTCTTCAAACTTTGTAAATAAACTTTGTGGCGTTATTTGTGCAACTTTTTTGTCTTAAACGAACTCTCAGACTCACAAAATTTTTGTGCTATTCCCGCTTCGCAATGCTCAATAAATTAAAATTTTCTGAATGTAGCCAAATACTAAAAACTGTTTTTGAAGGTGATAAAATACGCTTACAAATTGTATGATTACAAATAAATATTAAAATTTAGGATGGAAACATAAAAAATTGTAAAAATTATCGAAGAAAGCAAACACTTTGTGGCTTGACATTTTACAGAATGAAAGAAGTTCTTTGTTTAAAACCACTTTATTTAAACTTATATTCGTCGACCGGTTTCGGTCGAACTCGACCTTCTTCAGAACAATAAACATATAAACTAAATTAAAGTACAGAGTTAAGATAATGAGGTAAACACAAAAGAAAGGGAGAGCGGTGGGAGGAGGGGTCAAGGGAGGGTGGGGGTTAGAGAGGGAGAAAGGGAATAACTTTAAAATGGGACTGTTGGTTAATTCTAATTGTTTGTTTAAAATTTGGCAATTACTTTTCTTTGATTTTACCGTCAACTGAACGCTTTCCTAACCCTCCTAATTCCTTCCATACAAAAATCCAGTTCACACTAGAGATAGGTATTAATTCAAAACGTGAATGCAACGGCATACTTTTGAAATAAAATAAAATTATTGGTAGGTACGCAGTAAAATCAAAATAAATATTTACTTTCTCAGTAGATACCAACACAACAAGTAAAACGACTTTAAATTCATTCGATTTATATTTGTACACACGTCTAAAGGTGGTAGCAATTAAGTAGAGATTAATGTATGTAGAATGGTAATTATTATTAACAACCGTTTGGGAAATAATGTTTGACTCTACCTTAGCTAACTAAACACAGGCGAGGGTATAGACTAGATGGAGGTATAGATGTATAGTTGAGGTATAGAGCCTTGACAGGAGGCTGCTGAAAGAAGGTTTAACAGTAGTGGATTGGGGATGTTAATCAGCTCAAGAATTTAGATCGGAAAGAAAATGAGGCAAAAATTTTATTGCGTGTTTTTTTGTAACTGACCATCAGGCATCATAATATGTTTTTATTTTTGATCTCGATAATAATTTTTAAATATGTAAATCGTCAAAAATGGTTGTTTGGCGGTCTCAATGTATTTTCAGTGACATCAAAATATATTGTATGTATACATTTTTTTTTATAATCTTTATTTTTTCCATTATATTTATAAACATTTCCAAATTAATTTTTACATATATTTCATAAAACATTAAGATACAAATATAAGAAAAAAATAACGTAAAAGTTAGGAATAAGTTAATCTATATAAGATAAAAGTAGGTAATGGGAACCCATTAAGGCACTGCCTGTGCAAGGGTAATATAAACAAAAATGCTACAGTAAGTACAATTAAAAAAGGTAAGTTTTAAAATGAAGATTTATAAATATAGGTATCTGTGAAAAATATTCTAGTAAAAAAGAGAAACTAAGATTCTGTTGATTTTTTGTTATGGTTTCAAGAAAGTAAATAATGTTGTAAGTAAATTGTACCCGTTGGACTGTAAAAGGACCACAAATGGACCACAGAGATGGCATTCAAGTGTCCATTTGAAAAATAATTTGAAATATTCAACGAAAAGACAATTAAATTACATTACAATTAGATTAAACAACAGTACACGAAAAACTCAAATCTGCATCATAAAAAAAAACCTCAAATCATCAAAACGCAAACCTGGAATCATTGTTCATTTTGGTCTTGCCAGATTAACTAGTATTGAGGAACTACTCTGTTTCCTGTCTTTAAATATTATTAAATTTATTTGCTTTTGTACGTGTGAATCGAAAGTGTGGAGACCGGCCGCCTTTGCAGAATGCGATCGTTCTATAAGACCTGTGCTGATTGCCATTTTTTGATATATTTTTGTCTGCAAAAGTAAATCGGTCAATCAATAATTTCAGGGTATAACACCCATTAAGTTTGGGGTTATTGACATACCACAGGCTTACATATTTTGATACAGAAACCATTAAATATTGAATAAATGAAAAGAAAATACTTGGTTTTAAGTCGCTTTATTGATATATTTTCCCTGTCCACCGGTTTCGGTACCTCCGTACTATCATCAGGACTGTTTCAAAAATAATAAAAGTTTGAAAAAAAAAACATTAAATATTGTTTTATAGAAGTAAGATCAAGTTTTAGGTTAGAATAAATCTTTTTGTTTTGGTTTTGAGAGTTTTACTTTCCATGTACATTTGTTACTTAAATTAAAAATGTCACGAAGTTATTTTATCTTAATTATTATATTATAACTTCTTTAACGCTTCTCGTCATCCACTAATTAATTTGTAATCATTCATTTAGCCACGTGCTACCAACGGCACGCGGCGTTTTTTTTTACATATTTTTGCAAATTTTTGGTTTGCGTGAGATTTTTTTTTTTATGAATACCGCACAAGAGTCCCAACTGCTCCCGTCTGGAGCCAGTGAGACTATGGCATCCACAATTGAGGTATGTTGTGAGGCTGAAGGTAGTGGGGAGGGGAAGAAGATAGGGAAGAGGAAGGTTGGGAAGTACCTGGTTATTCATATCTGGTCACCAAACACGGCTTAAGCCATTTCAAGCAACGTTTTAATTCTGAATGGAGATGTGCTTTATTAAAAAAAAAAAAAACTATTTATGGAAGAATTTGATGAAATTAGAAATTCGTAAAAGATAAATCTCCTAACAGATTTGCTTTAAAAAGATGTGGCTGTTGCCGATATAAAAAGATGTGGCTGTTGCCGATATAAAAAGATGTGGCTGTTGCCGATATAAAAAGATGTGGCTGTTGCCGATATAAAAAGATGTGGCTGTTGCCGATATAAAAAAGATGTGGCTGTTGCCGATATAAAAAGATGTGGCTGTTGCCGATATAAAAAGATGTGGCTGTTGCCGATATAAAAAGATGTGGCTGTTGCCGATATAAAAAAGATGTGGCTGTTGCCGATATAAAAAGATGTGGCTGTTGCCGATATAAAAAGATGTGGCTGTTGCCGATATAAAAAAGATGTGGCTGTTGCCGATATAAAAAGATGTGGCTGTTGCCGATATAAAAAGATGTGGCTGTTGCCGATATAAAAAGATGTGGCTGTTGCCGATATAAAAAAGATGTGGCTGTTGCCGATATAAAAAGATGTGGCTGTTGCCGATATAAAAAGATGTGGCTGTTGCCGATATAAAAAGATGTGGCTGTTGCCGATATAAAAAGATGTGGCTGTTGCCGATATAAAAAGATGTGGCTGTTGCCGATATAAAAAAGATGTGGCTGTTGCCGATATAAAAAGATGTGGCTGTTGCCGATATAAAAAGATGTGGCTGTTGCCGATATAAAAAGATGTGGCTGTTGCCGATATAAAAAGATGTGGCTGTTGCCGATATAAAAAGATGTGGCTGTTGCCGATATAAAAAGATGTGGCTGTTGCCGATATAAAAAGATGTGGCTGTTGCCGATATAAAAAGATGTGGCTGTTGCCGATATAAAAAGATGTGGCTGTTGCCGATATAAAAAGATGTGGCTGTTGCCGATATAAAAAGATGTGGCTGTTGCCGATATAAAAAATTAAGTTCAGGCAATATTTGATCCCTGGCACCTTTTTTGCATGCCTGCTACGCAATTTTTTTGATGATGATGATCTTCCCTTTCTCTTTACTCCTCTCTTCCCCTAAATTTAAAGTTATTTTATACTTCACTATATTCAACTTTACATATATTATAAGTTTCATTTTTCTCACAATACAGAAAAAGTTTTGTTTAAAAATTATAATAACACTTAACACCAAATCGTCACGGCATTTCTCCTCAAAAATATTGTGCATGCAGTAATCCCAATTGCTCAATGCATTTGGAACAATACAATCCTATTAATCAAGCCCATTTCAACCACCAACCGAACCGACCCTGCGCATCCTTAGCGAAATGGGCGTTACCAAACAGACCGACCACTTATAAGTCATTACTGCCCCAAACCTGAAAATTAAATGGATCTTAAAGAATTTAAATTACCCCAGCCCCTCCCCTATCCAGCCAGGCAGGCCCTGGGCCCTGGGGTAAGCACATTCTTCTGACGGAACGGGATGGTATCCTGATACTCGTCTAATAGCCGCCTGATAGCCATCTGATTGCCCGCTATTAGAGTACACATCACTATGCAAATATTATTGTTGTTTCAAGTGGTGATGGATTGATAACATCAAAATTGAATGCTAATATTGCTTTTACTGATTGATTTAAAATTATTTTTGTTTTCAAAACTAGTCTACCAACTTTCATGATCAACTAATGACTTTTCTGTGGATTTTTTTGGCAGCGATGGTACAAATGACAACACTGCTTGATGTGGGGTTAAGCTACTCCATTTAATGCAATTATTTATATAGAGGTCGGTCACAGTGCGTTGAACTACATCTACGTTTTTGAGATATCTCTGAACAAATCTTTAGTTTCTCCAGGACTCGATTTCTTGTTGCAAAAACAGGACATTACCTTCGTAGAAAAATCAAAGAGATTAGTGCAAGTGTTCAAAATTAAGCAGTGAAGCTATGTGTAATAAAATGATTTAATAATGCGTCATCTGTAGTTATCTGGGGTCACCACGAATGACGTCATCAACTCGCGTGCAGTCACTGCAATCAACGGCCTGCGCCGTTCCGCTTTTTGTCAGCCAGCTATGTTTGTCTTTCAGCTTCATTAAAGCGACAAATCAATCTTCTAGCAATGTTGACTTCCACTGTTGCATCATGGTACACATTTTTCAGTCTTTCATGAATGCGAATGGGCGTTTCACCTTCTACAATCAAGAACCAATCACAGAATGCTGTTTTTTAATGAATATTAAACATTTAACACTGTTTTGTATAAAATGTTTAATTCTGATTAAGAGGCGTTTCAATATTGATTGATTTTTGGGTATTGCTTGTTGCGCTGTTTCCTTCTTTTTACAACATAGTTACGGTGTTCATCGTGATGGAGGATGTGTAGATTGTAGGATGTGTATATTCATGTACGTAAATGTGGTACGGCTTTACGCGCGTTACTCCTCTCAGGGGCGGTATTTCAGAATTACAATTAGTTCAATTAGTGCAGTTTTCGGTGTTTTGTTTTGGTTGTTGTATCGCCAAGTGCCGGATACCAGATGTCCCATCTGTTCTGATAATGAACACTGTAACACTGAACGTTAGCTAATTCCTCCATTAGCCAAATTTAATCTTTTCAAATGCTGCAGTTTCAGCTTCAAACCTTCCTTCAGAATTAAATTAAATAGTAAAGGGTTTTCCAATAAGAGGTGTTATTGGTGAATGGATTGCGCTATCGAGAGATGATTAATGATTTTTTATGGCTGGAATTGGATGGTATTGATCTGGACAACGTTTGCTTTCAACAAGACGGCGCTACGTGCCACACAAGCAACGAAACCATTGATCTTTTACGGGAAAAGTTTCCGGACCGTGTTATCTCTCGAAGAGGTGATCACAATTGGCCGCCGAGATCTTGTGATTTAACACCTTGCGACTTCTTCCTTTGGGGTCACGTGAAAGAAAAGGTCTACGCCAACAGCTCAGCGTCGATTCAAGACCTTAAAGATGGAATTCGTGAGGCTATCGAGGACATAGGGCAGCCACTTTGCGATTTGGTTATGGAAAATTTCATGAAAAGGGCATGGTCCTGTAAGCGTGGTCGTGGTAGTCATTAGCCTGATATTAACGGCATACCTTCCTCTTTATAATGAAAAAAACATCCGATCATTTATATTAAAAAATGGCATTTTTCTTTGAATATCAATAGTTCAAAGGATAACAAAATCCCGAAACAAATGGTCACCACTATTTGTCTTGCTTGTATCGTTTACCATCCTAAGCGCCGCGTCGTTTGTGGCCTAATCGTTTAACCCTCAGCTGATGTAGCGAGCCCCGAGCCCGTTCACAGACTTGTCCTAATTACACAGCCCGCCCGTCATTATTATATTATTATTATTATTCACGAGAGCATATGGAATGGGCTGCATGATACACGGCATTATTATATTGCCTACCTGTATATTGATAAGGGATGATTTTACTGGTGTTACAACGGTATCGGTGTTTAGTGTCAGCAGGTGGTTGTCGAGATGTATTAGGAAACAAAATGATTACACATTTATGAAATCAGTTGCCTGAGGCTCATTTGTTCTGGATTTGCGGATTCAAGATGCATCGAAGTTTTTTTTTGTGATTGACTGAAGCAATATGGAACTGAAAGTCAAAGGCAATAAATGTCCTGTTCAAACTGTTTCAGATCCACTTTCAAAGCCTTATTAGCGCTGCATGGTTTCTAAAAGCATTCACGGTTATAATTATCCAATACTAATAGCGTAATACTTTTATCTTTCTAACTATTTAATCATATTACAAGTTTCAAGGAGACCTCTAATGCTCTTTTCAAAATTCTAATTTTACTAATCTCTTGTCATGTTTTAATTAACATTTTTCTCTTAAGGTTGCCCTTAAAAACAGCCTATTTAACATTGTGAACTAATCATATAAGCTTCTGACACAAACTTACCTTCATCAAAACAAACCCTTGAATTTTTTTAAATGTGAATTTCACAGAATAGTCCTAACTTCTCCTAGCCGTCTGGAGCCAGTGAGACTATGGCATCCTTAATGTATGTTATGAGTCTTAGGATAGGGGAATGAGGAAGGAGATGGGTAAGAGGGTGGTGGGAAAGCACCTAGTA
The DNA here is from genome assembly GCA_936435175.1 of Glyphotaelius pellucidus. Lineage (NCBI taxonomy): Eukaryota > Metazoa > Arthropoda > Insecta > Trichoptera > Limnephilidae > Glyphotaelius > Glyphotaelius pellucidus. The sequence continues at coordinate 22,614,190 of OW386558.1, read as the reverse complement.
ATTAAGATCTAGAATTCAGATTAAGTCATTTCAAGCAGCATTTCAATTCGGAATGGTGGTCTTATTCTAAGGAGTATGTAGTGAAGTGTGTTCCTAGTGGTGGGTTGCTGGAGACATAAATCGATCTTGGACAGAAAATGTGACGAAAGGCCGGAGACGCGAATTGAGGCGCGGCAGGTGAATTCTAGACTGAATGTAAGCGCAGCGGCGGCGTTTATACAGGCGCGCGGTGCCTTGTAGAGTCGGGAGAGCTCCAAAAGCCATGGGTAGACAGGAGGGCTTTTGTCGCGAGCCTCGAGGCTTTTAGGCTGTTATTGTGATGCGTACCAGAAATCTCTAGTTTCTAGGTTGCGCTGCGAATGGCTCGTTTTATTTTAGTAGCTCGTCGATACACATATCAGTAGGTAGTATTTGTTTTAACGAGAGGTCTGACTCTTTCATAAGTTTTCCATGATTCTCTTCTTTACGAGAAAACTTTTCAAGTATGTCCAAAAATGATTGTCATCAAACCATCCTGCCTATGATTTATATTTGCTTTCTGTATAGTTATGTATATATTTATTTCTGATACCTGAGAAGCAAGTCAAATAATGAACACTGATTAAAATACGTTGAGTTCTTACAATTGTCCGCAGACGCTTTGCATTATTTAATTATTATCTGTAAAACAATAAACAAATAGTCGGAAAGCTCCGCAAACAAACAAACGATAATGATGGCCGTCGCGCATCTCTTGAGGGGTGATGAGGAGAGAGGGACGATGGTTATCTCAGCCGCAAATCTCCAAACCAATTATACACCTGTCACCGGGACTTGTTGAGCTTATTTTGTGGTTTATCTCACGCGAGGTAACGAGGAGTTAACCCCAAAGTGGGACAGCGGGGTTTTAAAGGGCTTTGTAAACAGAGAAGATAACGTGTTATATTTATTTACCCCTATTCACCATTCATTTAACTAATTATTAGTTTGTCAAATTTGTTGTTTTTTGGTCATTGTTTGCGTTGCCCTTCCTTGTCCAATTTGGAAATCATTTCTATATTAAATTAAATATAATTTTTAAATATATTTATATTTTTTTATTTTTTTTTATTTAACTTAAAAATGGTACACTGGTACACGGTTTATGGTAGTACTGAACATCCATTAAAAGCATTTGCTTGTCTATCTTATCTATCATTTAGGTGGTTCTCTTTAGGTATAATTCAAACCCGTTTTTCGTGGGTATGGTTACATTTATCTGTATTTTTAACTGAATTAGATATTTTCGTCGGATAATCTTTACAGTTTCAGAAAAAATGTACTGCTATTACTGAAAAAATATTTGGCAATTGTTAGGCTAAACATATTATGTGTTCTGAGTGCACCGCTTTTTGTCTCTAATACGTTTTGGTCCTTTTTGTAATGTGTGCCATTTGGGTGAGTCTTTTTAATTATGTAATTTTATGAACCTTTTAGGGAATAAAGTATTGATAATTAGGGAGGTTTTACTACTGAGCTATTCTCGGGTACATGAGAACTTCTGTAAGAACCCACAAACACAAATATAAATAAATAAATTAATGTTTTGTTTACTTAATGTGTAAAGAGTGCAAAAATGAAGGGAAGAAAAATTACCCAAATCCAACAAAAAACTTTTTAAAGGTAAGCTCTGCAGTCATGAAATTTGAACGTCTACTTGCAACACCTATTTGCAATCTTTAGATCCACGCAATTATATGGAACCGTTTTTTAATGTTGAAACATAAATTTTAAGAGTAAAAATTACTAGACGCTACATTTCTTTCACCTAATCATTACCTATACATGAAGGAGCTTGATGGCTTTATCGCTAAAATACTCGGTTAGCAGTCGGGGATTGGAGTTTGATACCCACGGCAAACATTTTTTTAAATATTTTTATATGAATACCGCACTAGAGTCCCAACTGCTCCCGTCTGGAGCCAGTGAGATTATGGCATCCACAATTGGGGTACGATGTGAGGCTGAAGGTAGTGAGGAGAGGAAGGAGATGGGAAAGAGGAAGGTGGGATGTACCTGGCTATTCAGATCGGGTACCAAACACGGCTAAAGTCATTTCAAGCAACTTTTCAATTCTGAACGGTGGTCTTTCCCCAGGGCAATACTGAGAGTATCTTTCACTCTGGAACGTGTCGCAAATATACCATATATTATTCTAAATGAATAAATGGTGAAATAACACAAATTAATGAAATAAAATTTATTTTCCACGCCGGGATACGATCCCGCGACCTTCGGAATGCGAGTCAAGAGCCTTACCGCCGGACTACGCCGATTATTCAAGTTTAATGCTTGGTGGAAAAGGGCTGAAATAAAAATCTGGTGGTTTACAGATGAATAAGGTAAAAGTTTTCTTAATCTCTAAAAATAAACAATGTTCATTAAATAATATTTTCACCACTGTAAAGAATGGGAGAGGGCACCTGGAATGAGACAATCTAAAGTACTCATAAAAAGACCAGACCCTAGACGAACCAGGAAACTACTCAATTTGGACAGAAACTCGCCGAGGGAACTGGTAGGACTACTAACGGGACACTGCCATCTCAAGAGACACATGCATCTGCATGTGTCTCTTGAGTGATTGGGAGTGGAAAACACCAATAGATGCAGGAAATGTGAAGAGGATGAAGAGACTCCGATTCACCTATGGTGCCAATGTCCTGCCCTGGTGGGAAATAGGCTCAGATATCTGGGAAGACATGCAGGAGAACCAGAAGACATAGCCACATATCCAGTGACAACACTGGTGAACTTTATTAAACGGACTGGGTTGTTATTAAAGGATTGAGATAAAATGGGAGAAGCACAATGGGCCTATTGCCCAAGTGCTCACGGGAACTACTTGTAAACCGTCTCCGCCTTTAAAAAAAAATAACAATATTTTAAAAAATGTTATTCAAACAACCAGTCAAGTGAGGGTTAAAAGACTTTCTGAGTCCAATTTGTAAGTGATACGAGAACATACGGGGCGCGTTTGAAGGCTTTGATCGCGGGAGCAGGAACTGAGTTACTAACAGCCCTATTAAAATGCAATACGCAATTACCTTACCTACACAACCCACCCCTTATCTTCCTCTTTACAAATTGTCATTTTTTGATTTAATAAGCTTCGCAAAAATTATAATTGATAAGTTTAAATCAATTTGTAAAGATTTTCTAAGGAAACATTAAATCTGCAATGTCCTTTGAATCAATGTTTTATCAACATTCTTGTCAGACCGGTAAGATCAATTGCTCTGTGAACAGACGTTGTTAAATAATTGTTATTGGTATTTTCACAAGTGGACGATGCTTTCAGTATTGCCTTAGCGAGAAAACACGTTTAAGAATCAAAACAGGGTATCGCTTCTGTTGTGAACTGCCTAGTAGACGGCTTCCGTGGTCGAGGGTTAAGGTTCTCGACTAGCGATCCCGAGGTCGCGGGCTTAAATCCCAGGGCATAAATTTTATTTCATCGATTTTTATAATTTCATACAATTTCAATATTTATGAAAATATTTATTTATTTATTTATTTTTATTTTTTTTATTTTTTATTTATTTATTTATTGAAACAAAATACATATACATTATAAACAAATACTTTGACCGTCCAACTAGGAGATTTCCCGTTTTAGGACAGTCAAATTTCCTGGTTTAGTTCACATTAGGTAGTTGTTGTTTTTTGTAAAACATAATATTGTATCTAATAATTACAAATGTAAACATCATTTCAAGTACAATGTTATAATGTATATGTATTTAAAATAGTATATTTGTGGCTACCTTCAGCCTCACATATCCCAACTGGGTGGTTAGAGCAGTTGGGACTCTTTTGAGGTATTCACAAAATAAAAACCGTGTGAGTGTGCAAACCTATCGTGCAGTGCGCAGCTACTATGAGATTTGTTAACGTACAATTTATACGGAAAAGTACTAAGCGAGAATCAATAGATTTTTACACTAATTATGGTTAAAAATGTTATTAAAGTAGTTGAATACTAAGGGGGCCATCACACTTAGCTATAAAAGCGCCAGTGTTATTTGGCTTGACCTATTTCAGCATATCACTCGCCGTATATTCCAATTGGGAATGTACGGCGATAGATATGCGAGCGATAGGTATGCCGAAATATGCCAAGCCAAATAACGCTGGCGCTTTTGTAGCTGTACGGCACTTAAGGCGACGCTTCCCGGCTCAAAAAGAAGAAGTTGGAGAGATATGTAATTACGAATGTTGGACAGAGCGCGCTAATATTTTCAATGATAAAATTGAAGGGAAAATTATGAAAATGCTCAACAAAACATGACTCGTTTAAAATAGAGCAAAAATCTCGTGGAAGGGATCTTAAGTATCATTTAAAGGGTGACCGTACAACTCGGAATGAAACCAACTCAGAACCATCTCAGATTAGTCATTTAGAGTGATAAAAAAATATATAAAAAAATTGGTTTAACCCATCTAATCACAGGAGACCCAAGTTGTCCCAAAACATCATATGCCGTTATAATAACAGGAGACCCAGATTGTCCCAGAGCGACCGTGCATTATTAAAAGTTAGATATCTCTTTTACTGTCAGGCAAACATTTGTGATTTCTTTTATGTTAGAAAGCGAATGAAATAATGCTTCTTATTGCTTTAGAAATATACGATCTATATTGGTCAGATATTTTACAAATCCGATCATAAGTGACGATTTTATTTTGCGCCAATTTGTGACGTAACAAACACGTAATTTAAAAATAAAATTGTATGAATGTCATAAAAAGTGAGGTGACAGTTTTATCACAAATTTTATTAAAAAACAAATCTGTATTTAAAATTTTCGGTTTATTTTATTTTATGTACTTTTTTGAGGAATCCCCAGGTAAGTATTTTTGAGCTAATTTACATTTTCAATATCAAAATTTTAATATTTTGAAACAAAAATGTTGATTTCTAATAAAAACATCGAAAAGTTTATTTTATCTTAATTTTAGAAAAAATTTTGTTTTTGCAAAAAAGTTAAAAAATAACCAATAAAAAGTAACATTAAAAATGCGTGGGAAGAACCAGGAATTTTGTGCTCAAATCTTGACAGGGAAAAGTTCATAGATATTATTTTCTCATTATTCGAAGGGTTAATACGTTACGTTAGGTTAGGGTTATCGGAATATTTAAAATTATTTTTTTCATAGCTTTTAATTACTTTTCAAGGAGGTGTTGAGTTGACTTTATTCTCAGTTGGCATGGAACCCATTTAAAGAACTCATTGTGAAGTTTTCACAAATATAACTTGTAAAATAATATAAATAGACTTGTTTTTAATAATTTTTGGAGCATACTTTGCGATTTTTTTCTATATAGGGAATTTCATATATTTTGCGTTTCGGCGTAGAATGTATCTAGATATTGTTTTCGAAAATAACGTATATTTTTTAAGAGCTTAAAAACTTCAAATTTTTGGGAGATATGTAAGAAATCGGTAGAAATTCGGATAGCGGCGGGTTGAGGATGTAGCAGTACGGTTTCTTGCGTTGATTTCTACATTTAAATAATTTTTTACAACCATTTTACATTCTTTATCCATCCACGGACGTTTTAATGAATCACACAATTATATTTTATTGCTAGGTCACTAGTTTGGCGTACAACTATGTTGAACTTACTTAGAGAAATGTGCGTATATGGAATTAACTCTGAAAAGACCAAGATAGGATTTACAAAGGAATTTTTTTACTTTTTAGTTCCGTTTGAACTCCTAATGAGATAGACCACGAACCGCAACAGCGCAAAGATAAAGACAATGGCTTAATAATAGAATTATTTAAGATCTTATAAGCGTGCTTAACTTTGAGTACCTGTTTTAAATCCACAATTTAAAAAATTACCAGAAATTAACAAAACCATTGGCACCCAACTCACTTTAGAAGTAGTTTTTTACCTCTGTGTCTAACTCCAGGCGTAAAGCTTTTCTCAAAAATCACATAATGAGCTTTGTATCTTTTAGGCAACAATAATCCCCTTTCCTAACAAACAAAGATTCATAAGCGGCCAGTTTACCTTACAATAAGCTTAGTGGCTTAAACACAAAAGCTCGACAAACTCAAAACCGTCCCTAGTAATGATAATTGTATTATAGCCTCAAATTTACAAATTTTCTGGGCGGCAAATTTAACAAAAATCATAACGGGTGTTTTAGAAATTACCTTAAACTTTTTGTGTTCAGCTTTGTTCTATTGAACACTAATCTTTTATTATCCAGGACTAAGAAACTGTTATCCGATGATCGCATTAAGAAATCTGCAGTTATTTTCCAGGATCTGTGAGAGGTTTTGAAGTAAGTGTGTTTAGCGATGCTTGAAGTGTTTGGGAGAAAGATGACTTCTGAGTACAAACAACGAATTAACCACTCTACTCGGAAGTTGTTTGTAATTTTTGGTTTTCATCTAATTAGTTTGGTTGGTCAGTTAATTATTGTTAGTATTTAAGACGCATAAGCTAGCAGATTTCTCAATCCTTAAGCGAACTCCCATACAATGAAGGTATTTTGCACATATTTTTTTGAACTTCTTTAAGCACGCTTGACATGGGGAGTAAGCCAGTGAATGCGTGACGAGAGCGTTACGAAAACGAGGCGAACGGAAGTTGAGAGGTTATATAAGTTAGTGAAGATAGAAAGAAATAGAGTTACGTTTCGTAATACTGTACGTTTCGTATTACTGTAGGGGCAAGAGAGAGAGGTGCGAGCACACATTTTCTTTCTCTTTTACTCTCATAGCCAGTTACGTTTCGTATATCTAAGACACAGTGCAGGCCTATTGTCTGTATCACAGGAGCAAGAGAGAGCAGTGAGCGCGCACATTTTCTTTCTCTCTTCCTCTCGTAGAAGTTTTACTTCAGTCGTGTGGTCTAAAGCACACTCGTATTTTTTTAAAAGACAATCATTTCCTGACAAAAATTTTAAAATCTCTTACTACCACCACAGTAGGCGAAAAGCGTTACTTGTTTCATGATGTAGGTCTTAGTCAGCCTCATTAAGTAGGTACTACCCGGCTTTGCCCGAGTTTTGTTATTATTATTTTTTTATTATCTCCACACAAGAAAAACAGTTTCCCTCGGAGCCCATGTCGTCTTTGGGGATGCTGTAAGGGGGAACTTTTTAGGGAAAGGAAGGAGATCAAATTCTGAGAAAGAAAAAGGTAAGAGGGGTGGGTTGGAATCTGGGGGACATTATGTCCAGGAGTGACGACGTACGAATCCATCCCTCCCATTGCGGTACAAGGCGATGGACCTAGAGAGTCTCGCCGGAGACGTAAAATGTTTCCATCAACCAGTCTCTCCCAAAACCAAAACAATGATCACCCCATGAACTCGGACACCAATTATAAGTCACTAAACGTAGCAAAACGGAGTAAGCTATGGCAGGGATGTTGGATATCCAATAGATGTGTCAAAAATTGAATTGTTTTAGTTTTAAATTTATTAGATGTACGAATGTGAATGAAGCAAGCATGCCAAGACAGAATTGTGTGGTGGTCTACCTTTTCTGTCTACTCTTGCGGGGAAATGGCGTGACGATTAGTTAATTAGTTTTTATTTTGAAAAATATTTTTAAAAAATGTTCATGAAGAGTAATTAAATATTTACCTAATAAACCTTCTGCTTAACAGAAGAAAAAATAATGCTTACGGTTTTGTTTCAAATAATTAGAGACCTACAATCAATGACTAATTGCAAACGAAATAAAGATAGTGTAAGTAATTACAAGATAATGATTTTCAATTTCATATTGAAAGAACTTATCTCTCAGCATTGGTATTACTCTATCAACACCACCTGTGCCGAAGAAATTACTTAATGGTAGACGTAAAAAAATAATTAATTAAAAGCAATTAATCGGCTAACACTTTCTGCAGAGCAGCTGAAATGTCAATTATTTAAATTTCACACGAGAATAGAATATTAATTGAAACATTATTCAATTCGCGTGATACAATTATTTATAATTACACATAATGAAAATGATATACCTACAAGATGTCCGGTATTTATAACACAAAACTAGCTTTTCCCCGCGGCTTCGCTCGCATGGTATTAGGGGAAATTACTGAAGCGCTTGCACTTACCAATTATCCCCCCCCCCAACCCCACCCCTCATTCCATACATTCATTCCCGGTACATTCAGTTTTCAAACAGCTCACGTGCCACCTAAATTTCACAATGCTAGAGCTCAAATGAAAAAATAATTATCCAATTTGGTGCAGTCGTTCGGAGTCATGCGCTTACAAACATTTCGGAGATTTATTTTTATTTAAATATGTGGAAGTTTGTAAATATAATAAAAAATAACACTTACACAGTCTTTATAATCGTTATGAATTATATTTTTAATGTAGGAACTCTCATCTGACATTTATTCCAAAACATAAGCTTGACCAAAAAAACAAAACATATTCTAATATTTGAATTTTCTGAAGCAGCAACCCACCAGTAGGTAGGGGCCTGAGTACCTACCAGCATAGAGCCCACAAATATATCAACATCGTTTCCATGGCAACGATTTGTTTTCTGACGTTAGCAATAACTCGCCTTTGTCGCCTAGCGACAGAAAACGTAAAATAAATATAATGTAGATGTTTGATTCCTTAATTTAATTGATAAATAAAACACTTGTGTTGCTAAGTTGTGTAACGAAGAAACGACATTTATGTTTATTATATCACTTTCTTTTTATGGTTTCTTCTAACAAACTGACACTTTACAATAAAATCATATGATAACAAAACAAGTGACAATTCTCAATCTAACCGACACCACAACAATACTTTTTCTTTACATCTCCCCCCCTCGGGAAAGAAAATTATTGCAAAATTTTCTCATCTTCGATGTCCTCTTCTTCCAATGTTTGAACTGGAATAAGTTTTGTGATGTGGAATAGGTTTGATTCTGGTTTTTTATGACCCGTATCTATCCTGTATATGGAGTTTGAAATTTTTTCAATTATCTCATATGGTCCAATTTTCAGTTCATCCAATTTCTTCCTGTTCAGCTTGTTTCCATTTTCCACAAACACCATATCCCCTACGTTAAACTCGAAGTGTTTTCGCTTTTTATCGAATAATGTTTTATTGTAGTTATGTGATCTTATTGTGTTTTCAAGTGCTATTTTCCTGTCTCTGATCCAGTCACTATTTGATTCTCGTTGTTTTAGTTCATTCGGTAAAATCGTGCTGTCCGTACCATATAAAAGGTAACTCGGTGCAAAGTTAGTGACTGAGTGAATAGTCTCATTATATTTTCTTGTACATTCTTGAGCTATTGCTGTCCAGGCTCTCCTTTGTTCTTTTTCATTTATTTTACATCTTATTTTGTTAACTAAAGTTTGATTCAGCCTCTCATTTAAACCATTTGAGAATGGTGCATTTACTGCTGTGAAGATCATTGGTATCCGCTTGTCTTGTAAATATTTCTTGAATTCTTTTGAATTGATTCCCGGGTATTGATCGGTAAGTAGCATACCTATGTCTCCTGTTTCTGTTTTGTTAACTAGATTTACAAAATCGTTCGCAGTTTGAGTTTTTGAGGTAAGAACGAATGCATATCTTGTAAAGTGATCTACCAACAAATGCAGAAATTTTTTTGTTGACCTTGTACCTCCAAATCCTCCAATTGTGTCTATAGATACTATTTCAAAAGGCTTTGTTGCCGGGCCTAAATGAGACATAACGCCAAATTTGTCTTGTCCTCTAGATTTATTTTTAATACAAATTTCACAGGTTCTGCAAACTTTTATTATGTTTTTATTTAAATTTTTGGCTACGTAATGTGTGCTTATCATCTTTTGCATTTGTCCAATTCAAATATGGCAAAGGTTTTCATGTATTTTTTTTATGAGTTCCATACTAAACTCTTCTGAAAGAATAACTTTTTCTTTTTCTCTGATTTTTTTGAAGTATATATGGTGTTTCTCTATTAATTTGCTTTTTTTATTTTGTATTTCTTCATTTTTATTCTGATCTTTCAAAATATCTTCCACTTTAATCATGTTTACGACTTTCAATTGTTCATCCGTATTTTCATTTGATTCTAGAACTGGATTTCTGCTTAGACAGTCAGCTTCCAAATTTTGTTTTCCTGGAGCATATTTTATGTTAAAGTCATATTGTGAAAGATAATATGTTAAATCACCCAGCTCTTCATCAGTTCTAGATTTGAGGTTCATGTTTTCCAGTGGTTTGTGATCTGAATAAACTGTAAATGGTTTACCTATCAACCAGTATTGCCAGTATCTCACTGCTTCTTTTATAGCTAAGCATTCTAGGTAAATTGCTTTTTTCTTTTTCTGGGCTCCATTTAGTTTTTTCGAAAAGTAAGCTACTGGTTTTTCTTTTCCATCAGATTGTGTCTGTTTTAAAATAGCTCCAACACCTTCTAGAGAAGCATCCGTGTATATATTAATTGGCAAATCTTGATCAAAAATTTCCAGGATTGGTTGTGAGCATAGTAGATTTTTCATCGTTTCAAAAGCACTTTGGCATTTATCAGTCCAAATAAACTTTTGGTTTTTCCTTAGTAAATTATGCAAAGGATCTAGTATTATTGCACTCTTCGGAATGTACTCATGATAAAAATTGATTTTTCCTAGAAATTGTCTCACATTCTTCTGTGTTTTTGGAATAGGAAAATTCTTTATTGAAGTCAAATTATCCTTTACTGGCTTGACTGAATTATTCTGAATTATATGACCCAGATATTTTACCATGTCTGATGCAAATGTGCATTTTGTAAATTTTAATCTAAAACCTTCCATTTTGATTGCATTCAGCAGCTTTGTCAGATGATCAATGTGTTCAGCAAAAGTTTTTGAAAATATAAGAATGTCATCTATGTAATTGACAGCAAATTCGTTTAGTTTATATTTTCTCAATATATTGCTTAATATCCTCTGAAAAATTGCCGGAGAAGTCTTTAACCCAAAAGGCAGGCAGGTCCATTGATAATGTCCCTCCTGTGTTACAAATCCTGTTTTTTTTTTGTCTTCAATCCGCAGCGGAATAGACCAAAAGGCTGAGTTTATATCTAGCGTTGAAAAAAATTTGCAATTTCTGGTCTTCGTCATTAGGTCTTCAATCAACGGAAATGGTTGAGCTTGAGGTACAACTATTTTATTTAAGTCTCTGAAGTCATAATCTGGATCTTTTGTTTTCTTCTTTTTTAAATGCTAGAGTAACCGGTGCAGCAAATGGACTGTAGGACTCTTCTATCAGTTTATTGTCTAATAATTTTGCTATTTGCTCTTCTATTTCCTTTTTATCTTCTACGCTGCATCTGTAAGGCCTCTTACTACAATATTTATCTACTAATAAGTCTATCTTCGCTTCGTATCCATTAACAGTGCCAACATCATATTTACTCTTCGCAAACACTGATGTGTATTTGCCTATTAGTTCATTTATTTCTGTTTTTTGATCATTATTTAAATGATTTATTGTTATTTTAAAATCTTCTTCTTTAACATGTTCGTTAAAATTAATTCTGTGTTTTTCTACAGCGTTCTTATTTTCTGTAAAGTTTTTATCTTTTTTATTTGCATTATTCAGGCAGAGTTTCTGTGATATTTGTAAGTCTTCACTTTGAATAAGTTTGAAGTCTTTTATCATGTCTAATCCAATCAAAAAATCGTACTTGAAATTGTGTTCATCAATAATGTACACATCAACATTTTTCTCCAATTCCAAAATTTTTATCTTTAAAGTTGTCAAACCACTCGTCTTTTTAACACCATTAATCGTTACTAAATTTGCTTCATTCAAACTGTTTCCTTTTCCTTTGAGTTTCAATAACTTAGAATTAATTAGAGAAACATTTGAACCCGAATCATAAATTCCGTATATTTCTAATTTATCATTTAGTAATAGTTTGACTTTTATTAATGGTGTTACTATTAGTTTTTTTGATTATTTTCATTTAACTCAGTCTCTATCACTGAATTGTTTACATGTTTAATGGCACTTCTCTTAAATTTTTCATTCTCTTTTGTTTTGAACCAGCATGTGACTTCAGGGTGGTAACGAGAGCCCTTATTCAATTTTTCACAAATTTTACATGGATTTTTACCTTCATTTGTATTAAATTCTGCATTCCCAAATGATCTCTTATTTATGAATCTCTTTTTGTTGACTAAATGTTCATACTTGTTTACTTCATTGAATAAATCCACAATATCTTGTAATCCTTCTCTATCAATCTTGTTTAGTATGAATTCTGGTAGTCCGGAAGCAACAAGGTCTATTAAAGTACCGGTGTCGATTGATCTTCTCATATCCAATAAAAATTTTTCTTTTTTCATAGCATAATCCAACAGAGAACCATCTCAATCTTGTTTAGTATGAATTCTGGTAGTCCGGAAGCAACAAGGTCTATTAAAGTACCGGTGTCGATTGATCTTCTCATATCCAATAAAAGTTTTTCTTTTTTCATAGCATAATCCAACAGAGAACCATCTTTGTATCTAAATGAGAGTGCGTATGTGACAGGGTTCCATCCTTTGTTTGCGAATGATTCACAGAATTTGTTTTTCCATGTTGACCACTCGGAGTTCATTGTTAATTTTATAATCATGGAACTGTACCAATCTACACAAGTTTTATCCATAAACAATCTGAGTATTTCTATTTTTTTTTCATCCGTGATCACATCAAACCGTAAACATTCTTTTTCAAATACTTCGATCCACTGGCTTGCATTTGTATTTTTATTACAGAATTTTTCAATAACGAACTTCTCAGCAATGTTTTTTAAGCTCTGTTGGTTATTTCCCATTAATTTTTCGATAAATCTTTCCAGTGTACTTGTTTCTTCTTTTTGATGTACTGGGGAACTTTTTTCTTGCAATTCTTCGAGGTATTGGTCTCCAAACTGTAAATTTCCATGTTCATCTACATATGTTTTTTTCAGTTCTTCTGTCATGGTAATCCAGACTCTCCTAACCTGGTACCTTTTTCCCAAACTATTTTTCACTTTACTAAAAGCAGCAGTTTTCATTATTTCCTTGTGATGGCTGGCTGATTGTAGCGATTCTGGTATTGCGTACACTTTATCATCACTTGTAACTATTGAGGTAATGCTACAAACGTTTGACTTGCCTTCACTTCCAGGTAGCAGAGTGAATTCAAACTGAAGTTTCTCCATTTTTTGGGTTTTTAACAAAAAATGTCGTTTTATAATGTAGATGTTTGATTCCTTAATTTAATTGATAAATAAAACACTTGTGTTGCTAAGTTGTGTAACGAAGAAACGACATTTATGTTTATTATATCACTTTCTTTTTATGGTTTCTTCTAACAAACTGACACTTTACAATAAAATCATATGATAACAAAACAAGTGACAATTCTCAATCTAACCGACACCACAACAATACTTTTTCTTTACATAAATATAATAGAGTTATAATTTAATAACGCCAGAGCTTACCGTTATATATAGCCTATAGTCCTCGCATATAATTTAGCTTTCTATTGGTGAAAGAATTTTAAAAATCGTTTATTGTTTTATGCGTGAAATCGTAACAAACAAACTCGAGCAGTTTCGCATTTATAATATTAGTATAGATGTATTTACTCTTGTTTGCGAATAAGAGCTCAGTTACAGAGGCTCCATCGAAGCCAGAGAAATTAGCCTCTCGGAAGCAGGGCGTACTGTATACTGTACCCGCAGATACTTTAATAGTACACAACTGCTAACCCAGTACAGATCTCAAGTGCGCCCAATAGTAGAATTTTAAAATTTTTTATTTGATAAGTTAAATTTTTTGTGATTTTCTCAACGTCCATTTAGGTTCATGCCCGTACTACGGAAATAACGCATATTTTTTTTACATTAGCTCCACACTCAAAATAAATTCACTCAGGGCCTATTTCATCTTTGGAGATGCTGTGTGGAGGGTCTTTTTAGGAAAGCAAAGAGAGGAAGTTCTGGGAAGAAAAAAAGTGTGAAGGATGGGTATGAATATGGGGGTCAGTGTGTCCAGGCTCTTAATTTTTAATAGTAATACATTTTGAGATGTGTTCTTTGATTATCGTAAATATTTACAATGAATATTAAACTGGACAGACGTCCTAACTAGTCTAGGCTCTAAATATTTCTGCCTCAGCAGCGAGCCGCCGATGCCTTCGGCCATCAAAGTAACCAATCGAACCTAAGACAAGAACGATGATAGATTGAACTCTTATGATATCCTACTCATCTGTAGGAAATAGCAGCATTGCAAACTAAGCAATCGACATCTACTAAAGGAACTTAAAACTACATGACTAATCAATACACTACAATAACGGATTCAGCGCAACCACCCCATTCCACAATACCGTATGTTGTTACGGATTGGAAAAAAGAAACGGCAATAGATTTTCCTTAGAGTCCGCAAGACTTAGATGGATCTAAAAGAGCAGAAGGCATATGGCATAGCTCACGGAGTCCTTTACTGTGTCATTGATACGGGCCTCCCAGCGTAGTCGGTCGTCTTAGATTATTCCCCAATGTTGATTTAAGGGTACAACACGGGCAATGAATATTAGGTTAGTTTCCGGAAGGTTTAGATTCAGTTAACACGAGTGGAAGATTGGTTTAAGGCATAGATATTGGAAGCATAAATTCGAGTATGAAAATTTTTATTTATTGCGTTTGGTCGACATTAAGTTTTTTTTTTTTTTTTTTTACATTAACTCCACACAGGAGGCCCTGAGGAAAAAATAATTTCCCTCAGGGCCTATGTCATCTTTGAGGATGCTGTGTGGAGGGTGTTTTTGAGGAGAGGAAGGAGTGAACATGGGTCTTGAAGAGACCCATATTGTAGGAGGGAGGAAACACAGAGGCCGGCAAATCGTTCCACAGCCGAGCTGTTGAACTCAAGAACGAGTCGTAGAAACGACCCGTTCTCATGTGACTAATGTCAACCGTGTACAAATGTTGAGCGCGCGTTTGGCGTGTTTCCCGACTATGCACCGGTGCCGAGGGGATCAATGACGCTAGTTCCTTGGAGCATCTTCCATTGTAATACCGGTAGAACAAGGACAGCATTCCCACCTGGCGCCTGTGCTCTAAAGATTGCAATCCGTTAGTTAAATTAGGAGAATCTATCAAACGGACCGCCCGTTTCTGCACAGAGTCAAGGGTTTTTTTCAGGTATTTTGGGGCTCCAGACCAGAGGTGGCTGCCAAATTCAACCGTGGGGCGCATTTGCGATTTGTACAGGGCTAGCAGTTGTGTACTATTAAAGTATCTGCGTGCCCTGTACAGTATGCCCAGTTTCTGAGAGGCTAACTTAACTCTGGCCTCGATGGAGCCCCCGTACCTGAGCTGGTCACTTAGAGTTTATTAAGTTTTATTAAGTGTGAGAATTCGGCAGCCACCTCTGGTCTGGAGCCCCAAAATACCTGAAAAAAACCCTCGACTCTCTGCAGAAATAGGCGGTTCATTTGATAGATTATCCTACCTTAAAAAACGGATTGCAATGCTTGAGCACAGGCTACGGGTGAGCGTGCTGTCCTTTTTCTACCGGTATTTCATGGAAGTTGCTTCGAGGAACTACTTCGATTAATTTTCGTTATTTGTTTTAGGGTGTTATGCCGTGTTGCGCTACCTTCTTCTTTAGCCAACGCTATCCGAAACGTTGGCTAAAGAAGGAGATAGTGCAACATGGCATAGATACCTAACACCCCAAAAACAAATAACGAAAATTCTTTTGGCCGTGAAAATCTAAAAACATATCTGACGTACTTTGATTGACGTGATCAAATAGTCCAGGAAAAAATCGAAATCGGAATTCACGCCCCTTTCTGGGAGGAGTTTAAAAATTCTTGAGAAAAAGATTTTGGAAAGGTTGGAAAAGATTTTTTTTTTAAATTTATTTAGTAAAATGTTTTACATTTAAATACTTTATTTATGAAATGTTTTGACTGTCCAACTAGGATCATTCCTGTTTAAGAACAGTCAAATTAGGATAAGTGTGAACATATGGAACATGATTTGTACATAAAAAGAGGGAAAATCGAGGAAATAAAAAGATGAGAAATAATAAAAAATAAAGTTAGAAAGTTTAAAACATGGTAACCCCGCTCCGGCCGGGGCAGTACTGATAGAAAATGGGTGTGGCAAGCCAGTAGTCCTTGGGTGGACGACATAAGGTTTGTAAGTCTTTGGACTTTGAAAGTCCAAATTCGTCGACTGCCCGCCGTATTGTGAAATAACAACGCGAAAATGCATATTTTATTTTATTTTGTTAATATCGGGCGAAAATATAATTTTTTTTTTTGCGATTTTCATAGATGAAAATGAATTTGCTACATTAAACAATAAAATCATATCCAAAAAGGGGTTTATAAGAAGGAGAGTTTGCACTTGAAAGTGTTTTTTTATGGACCTAACACTTTATTTTTTTCTTTAGCTTATTAAAAGACTTGACTTGAAAAAAAATTACCGATATTTATAAGAGCCAAGATATGTTATACACGCAGTATTTAATTGAAGCATCTATAATACTTCTAAGTGATCAAATTTTCAAAACAAAAATACATGATTTCGTATGATTTTGCATTATTTCGCATGGCTTCATCTTAATTTCGGCTGTATTGCATTAATCGCAATCTATGCCTTAGGTACCTTCTTACTTGCATTCTACAAAATCCATCAAATAGCAGAAACAGGTAAGTTCCATCCTTCCTTACTTAGTTTCTACATTATAAATCATGCAGAGGAAACAATTAGGTAGGTGCGTCCCTGCGTACATTCATTCAACGTTGAATATGATCGAGCAGTACCTACATACAGGTAAGCACATTCATTCAACATTTATGCATCATACGTTTGCACTAGGTACTTCCTTCCATTCAACTTTGCATCACACAACACCACAACGTTATCAAAACCACAAAATTATCACAATTCAATAACTTATAATTGCGGTTTGAGGTAAACCTGAACGCAAAAAACCCATTCAATATATTTTCTTCTTTACGCTATCTCATTAACGGTATCATTAGTGAATAAAACTTACTTCTTAAAAAAAAGTTCCGCATTTGGCGAGTATTTTAGTCAAGTAGCGAGTATATTAGTAACTAAACGCGTCAGAACACCACAATTTTAGTAGAGTGGGTTAGTTAGCTCTTTAGTAGATTCAATCTCCATTTCGTTCTATTTTTCGGGCGAGTCCCTACCTATAGAGATTTTTTTGAAGAAAGCCCAAAAGCACGTCGGTTGTAGATACAATAAAATAAATCTTTTTGTTTTTTTTTTGCCATGGAACCAAAGTTTACTTGGTGGCATAATACTCGTAGTTACATAATGTTTGCCCTAGATTACGCGTAATTCTATAGAGACAGTAAATATATCAATACTACCCCCAAACTTGTTTGTTGCCCAGATAAGCGTCCGATTGGTTACTGAGGTTGTAGGAGACTTAAAAGAAGAAGGACTGGGATAATCAAGCTTTACCCTGTTTTCTTCCTTCGCTTTTCTAAATTTCGCTGGTTCATCACATTCACCACTGAACTCGTCATCTCACGATGGTTCTCATCTGTTTCGATACGTTGAACAAGGGCTCTTTAATCAACACTCACAATATGTGTTGGCAACACGTTGACACGTCGTCGCCTCAGATCTTAATTGTCCAAACGACCATTAGAAAATTTGACAGGAGGAGAAGGTTTTCTTTCATTATTTCAATGAAACATTATGATAGGTGCTTAAAGTAAAGATATTTTCGTAAAGGTAAAGATCTCATTAGTTTAAATAATTCACAGTTAGGTGATTGACTATCATTTTTTATACTTTAATTTTCATTAAAAGTGAAGATTGAACAAAAACTAAAATGGTCGTTTGGACAATTAAGAACTAAGGCGACGACGCGTCTGTGTTTAGTCGGCGTATATAGGTAGGAAAAAA
Organism: Glyphotaelius pellucidus; assembly: GCA_936435175.1. Classification (NCBI taxonomy): domain Eukaryota; kingdom Metazoa; phylum Arthropoda; class Insecta; order Trichoptera; family Limnephilidae; genus Glyphotaelius; species Glyphotaelius pellucidus. Next base: position 22,596,263 of record OW386558.1, on the reverse strand, counting down.
AAGAGTATTTGTTGGTAAGAATTACAATTCTGGAAAAAGGTACAAAGATGAATGCTAGGTACCAACAGAGGAATTCAAATAAATTCAGTCAAATGTATGCAAATACGTGCATAGTTACATCCTCTTCGCCTACCCAAACAACAAGATTAATAGTTTTAATTATCTGTACAAATGTTATCGATTAATACAGATAAGTGCTTATCATTAATTTACATACAGGAACAAGGCCAGTGTCATAATTTGATTAATAATAAAAGCCTTACGTTATTAATTAGCTTAATTAATTCACTCTGCTGATTAATAATTTCCAGTAAGCTGTCAACTGTCAGTATAAGTAGGCCAATTGCAAGTTAGTAAGAGGAAGTCATTTGATTTTTTAATGATGCATCACTGTCGGCCAACGTTATTAATTATAATGATTTCGAAATAAATTAATAATGTTAAGATTTTTTGATTCATAATGTTAAGTCAATAAAGAATTTTAGACAATTCGCCACATTTGACTGGAGCCCATTGTTATGATTTCAAATGTTCATTTTGATTTTACTATTTAAGATTTGTGAGATTTTTCTAACCACTCGAGCGATGAATGATGATGAGGTGCGCGTGTGTGTGTGTATGTGTTTATGTGTGTATGTGTGTGTGTATTTGCATGCCACCATATCAATGTCAAATTTTATAATTAAGGATTTTAGACTAGGGCTCTGAGATCAGGATCTAGGGACATTTACATACGAATTGTTATAATTTTGTATTACCTACAAATATGTTTCATAGATGTCCAATTTGTGTCTCAAATAAATGCATATTCTTTTTTAAAGCGAAAACTTTTTTAGCACCGCTGCGATTTGAAATATCGATCAAATGAAAAATAGCGACACTAAAAAGAGACAATCACATACACATTCAGAATTTAGCCTGCGAGAGAATGAGATAGTATAATCGGTCTCCTCTTTGTGCGGTGCTTCGTAGCATCCTCACTCTTATCTACTTTAGTTTTATGAAGGTTTCACTTCTACCGCGTGTGCATTGGAGCCGACACTTTTAAGGGTGGTCAAAACAAACTACAAATTATTCCAATTTTGGCTTGGACGAAACAATACAATAACTTTGGATGAATCATATTTTACGGAAACTCGAAGGAACGAAATCTGTTGAACAAATGGCTATTGTTGAAAACTGACAGAATGGTGGGTAGAGGCAGAACGTTCGACTGGCTGCACGATTAATAGAATTTAATTTTCCCAGAAACTATCAAGTACAGTATCAGAACGAGTTATGATTATTGAAAAGGTCTGTACTATAAACAAAAGATACTCTATTACAACATTATTATTTTATAGCCTCTTCTACAAAAATGTGAAAATTTGCAGATGATGTAGTCCTATTTGAGGAAAACCCAATGCACCTAAATAGAATGATAGAATCGCTAAACATCGAAAGTGTGAAAGTCGGCCTATGCATGAACAAAGACAAAACAAAATTGCTTACAAACTCTGAACCAGTAACCATAAAAATTGACAACCAACCACTCGAATATGTGTCAGATTACATCTATTTAGGACAGATAATATCTCACAAAGTTCAAACCACTAAAGAAATCGAGCAAAGAATAGCAATTGGATGGAAGAAATACTGGTCTTTGAAAGAAGTCCTGAAATCCAAGGAGCTAAGTATGCAAATAAAAAGGAAAGTCTTTAACACATGTTTACTTCCAGTCATCACCTACGGATGTGAAACTTGGGCACTCACCAAACGCCACAAAGAAAAGTTGGAACGCTGCCAGAGAGCCATGGAGAGAAGTTTGACAGGAATAAGGAAACAGGACAGAGTGAGATGTAGCATAATAAGGAAGAAAACTAAAGTTGCTGATGTAGTTACCCGAATAGACCAACAAAAGTGGAGATGGACAGGTCACATGATCCGCAATCCACAAGAGATGTGGTGCAAAAGTGTCACTGACTGATATCCCAGAGACGGCAAGAGAAGTAGAGGACGTCAACAAATAAGATGGGAAGACGACCTAAAACTCACGGCCGGACATCATTGGAGAAGAGTAGCGCGTGACAGGTCCCAGTGGAAAATGTTAGAGGAGGCCTATGCCAAGAGGCAAACTGAGCTTCGGGATATACTATAAAAAATAAGAACATGACAAATTTCAAGCCTAACAGAAGTTCAGAATAAAAATGCTTATTATTATTATTATATATGCGTAAACCCTCAAATCACTGAATTTCAAGACTCGAATTTAAAAAAGTATATTAATAATAAATTCAAAATCAAAATTTAAGACACCTACCTTCTTAATTATTTTGATATTTTATGTAACAAAAAAATGTGTGTAAGGAATTATAGAATTTGTTCATAAAAACGAGCCGGATCGAAAGAGACTGGTTGAGGAGGTCTTTTGACCTCTTCAGCCAGAATCCCTCGACCCATTGCCTTGCACCGCAGTTGAAGGGATGGATTCATACATCCGTCACTCCTAGACAGACTGACCCCAGATTCCTAGCCTACTTCCTTCCAAGAACTTCCTCTTCTTTCTTTCCTTAAAAACGCCCTCCACATAGCATCCCATAAGATGACATAGGCCCCGAGGAAAAATATTTTCCTCATGGAGCTAATGTAAAGCAAAAAAAAAAATAACCGAGACTTGGTTACAAACCAATTCTTAGAATGATTGTTTCCAAAAAAGGGGCCTATAGGTAATATGGAAAAAAAATAGTTGAAGATAATATTGTTTTACTGTGTTTTGTTCTCTTTCATATTTTCGTTAAGATTATTAATGTTACCTTCTTTTTCAGTGATTTATTACATTGATGCGAATAGCCTTCAAAAGTTATCAAAAGAGAGTGTTACTTATAAAAAATTGAATAATTATTTAACTTTAATTTGTTTATCCAGTGAATACCGCTTAATTGGGACACATCGGGCCAAACATTTGTCGGAAATAAAGAGGTGTCCCAAATAAGTGAGGCTGAAGAAAAGTAAATAAAACTTCATTTAACATTTATATATGTTCTAATAATGTGAACGAGTTTTCTCGGATGTGTTTATAATATATATTTTTTTAATATATCTAAATATAATTGCCCAAACCATCTGAGGGACCCTTTCTTAATCTTACTCATTGCGCTTACATCAGCCTAGCACTCGTTGCGGATCTCTACGTTTTTCACACGATCGTACATGATTTTACCACACGTACGCCTCAGAGATCTCATTTCTACAGCATTAAGTCTAATCTCATCCTTTTTCTGTCAGTTCCATGCCTCGCTGCCATACATCAGGGTACCAGCACTCCGTTGTGGACTGCTGGCTTCGCTCCTTTTAACAGTTTTTTTTATTAGCACCAACGGCATTTAGTTCCCCATTAAGGGTCCACTATTCGAATTTCGACCGATTTCTTACATATCTCCCTTAAACACTTGAAGTTTTTAAGCTCTTAAAAAAATATATGTTATTTTTTAAGATAATATCTAGATACGTTCCACGCCGAAACGCAAATTAAATGAAATTCCCTCGATAGAAAAAATCGCAAAAAATGCTCCGAAAATTATTTAAAACAAGTCTATTTCTATTATTTTACAAGTTATATTTGTGAAAAAAATCACAATGTTTCTTTAAATGATACTTAAGATACGTTCCACGAGATTTTTTTCTCCATTTTAAACGAGTCATATTTTATTAAGCTTTTTTGCCATTTTCGCTGCGATTTCATCACTTAAAATATTAGCGCGCTCTGTCCAACATTCGTAATTACACATCTCTCCATCTTCTTCTTTTTCAGCCGAATAGCGCCGCCCTAATGTAGTGTCCCAGTTAACCAAGGTAAATTAGTATTAGTTTATGTTGCTTGGGTTTTGCCCCAAATAACCGGCTGTCGCAATAAGCCGGTGTACCAATTAAACAGAAACGACTGTATTCGGTTATTCCCTTTGGTATAATGAACGGAGAACAATAATTACATTACCCTTCTCCATAGGAGCTGTCAATTATTGTTGTTAGGTCTGTCAGGCATCTTTTTGAGAAGTTAGTTTATCGTTCCGCCGCTAGACGGTGCGTGGTGTCCGTTTCGATTCGTTATCCAATATTAATTGTTTAAACGACTACTAAAGATTAGTACATATTTAAACGGCTCCGAGGCAAGGTGGTAAAGTCTGGAATTCGTGGTTTCACTTCTTGTCCAATTCAACGGCTCGCATTGTGTAATTTAAAAAGAAAATGATGGCGAAATGGCCATTGATTTTTAAATTCGACATTTTGGTTTGGTTGAAGAAATATTTGTTCGCTAACGGAGCGAATTATCTTTTTATGCATCCCGTCTGGATAAGTCAATGCTAGGGCCGCGGCCAAGTAAGAAACACAATTTTTTGAAATTGTATTTCAGTAAACGTTTTAAAATATTATCCCTCCGAGAGTGCAGTTTTTAAGTGTGCTTGGGTTATTATATGAGAATTGCAAAAGACTTCAATAATTTAGGCACATTTAACATGTTATATAAAACCATAGTACGATGCCAACTAGAGTATAACTCTACGTTATGGTCTCCCTTTTACAATATTCATTCCGACAACATTGAAAGGATTCAACATATAAGTTCTTAAGATATATAAACTATAAATTGCATATTCCGGTACAAAACATTGATTATAATTACCTATTGGATAAAATGTCCATATTAAAACTTTCAGAGAGAAGAATAAACACAGACTAAATTTTACTACACAAAATACTGCATTACAAAATTGACTGTCCTGAATTGCTTCATCAATTAATCAACATCCATATTCCCAAAAGATCTGGCCGACATTTATTACCATTTTATTTTAACAACACCAGAACACTGTATTACCAAAATTCCCCAATCCCGAGACTTCACAGCCTTGGAAATAAATATTCTGATCTAGGAGATATACTTCACCTTACAAAAAACCAATATAAATATTGTTTATTCCTTTTCTTTTATATATCTAGGCACAAATAGACGTGTATAACTTCTGTAATTGTTTTGTTTTTTTAATTTCATTATCTATTTATGTAAGTTTTAATATCATTTCTACAAATGTATGTTATTTTATTATGTATACGTATGTTTTTGTTGTTTATAGTCTTTTTTTCTCATTGTATTATATTTTCTTTATTGTTCTAATTTTCATGTACTTAAAATAAATGTGTACTCAACTAATAAACTAGAATGTAAAAGCCCATTAGGGCGTGTAATAAATAAATAATAAAATAAATTAGTTATTTTGTACGATGAAATCATTGCTTCTTCAGGGTAGTTTAACACTGTGCAATTATATTTAGAGTGGTAAGAATCTCGAAGCAATTGGTATATTATATATTTTCATTGAGTACCGTTAAGAGGAACGTATGCGCGGCCCATTTCGGCCAGTTTCATACGAATCTTAAATTTGGATTTAAGATCAAAATACCAAAACAAACTAAAAAAATATTTTTGAGAGCCAAAATGGTAATTGTACGAAATTCTATCGATAGAAACATTGGCACTAGGTGCTTAAAACTAAATTACACTACGCTTCGAAAATTGTTAAAAAACATTTCATTAATATGTTACAGGAATGAAAAAAAAATCACAAGTTGTTTTTAAATGCAATTTGACATGATTTTTGCTTTATTTTAAACCAGTAGAGTTTTATTAAATATTTTCACAATTTTCGCTTCATTATGAACGTTTTTTTTTTAAATCTCCCTTTTAAACCAAATCTTCTACTTTTTGAATGCTTATTACGGAGCCTTAAAAGACCCTCCACACCTCATCCTCAAAGATGAGATAGGCCCTGAGGGAAATTATTTTCCTCAGTGCTACCTCCTGTGTTTAGCTAATGTAAAAAAAATAATTTAATGAAAACAAATAACTTTGTGTACACCACTATTTACTATTTATTTGTTTTCATTAAATTAATAATGACGCCACAAAGTGAATTTGCGAATTTTGAAGAAATAAAAAAAATAATATTAGCTTTCCTTAAAGTATGTTGAACACCCCTGCAAACCAGTGGTTGTTCACCAGTCGAGCCGTGAAAGCCCTCGCCTCAGCAATTAAATGATACACATCTTGATTTATATTATTTATTTACAGTTTCTCGATCGCTCGGATAGGGCCGTGGCCGACATTATTTGTTTGCCCATCGACTGCGGAGAATCGGAACGCCCTAGGAACAATTCACAAGGGACCTGAATCAATTGCCAATTGAAATCAATGAAATATTCACAAGCGAAAATTGATTCTTGTTAATGAGAGTTCAATTATTTTAAAAGGGGGAAAATTTTACTGCTTACGTAAACATTTTCTAAATATTATGATGAAACGTTAAAAGGGTTATTTAATAAAAGGTACGGTGTCTAAATGTCTGTGATAATATTTGATCAGAAGAATGGGAGTTAATGCAAAAAGCGCTAACGCAAGTAAATTCTGCCGATACTAGGTTTAGCAAGGATGTCAAGGCCCGGTGGCAAACTTAACGCATGTGCGGCCCATTTCGGCCAGTTTCATACAAATCTTAAATTTCGATTTGAAATCAAAATACTGAACCAATCTGAAAAATTATTTTTGTAATCAAAAGGTATATCAAATATCTAATATGGATGTGAGCTACTTTATTTGTTTATGCTTTAAATTATAAGAAATAGGCCATAAAATATTTTACTGTTTCATGATCTTAAAGGCAACTAGGGCAATTATTTATGAGTAAATGGAAAACATTAAAATAATAATTTTAAAGTGTATTTATTTTACAAGTATATTTAGTTTATTTAGTTTACAAATACAATGAAAAATAAAATAAAAAATATAACATCGATAAAAATACATTTTTTGGGTAGTAATTTGTATAAACGATAAATTTTTGTTCCGCAGTAAATAGGTAATTTGAATTATAAATTTACATCTATCAAAATGATTTTTATTTTTTATTTTATTATATTTTTATGATAAATATAGTAAAATTATTTTTTTATTGTTTTTCATTTATTCACAAATAATTGCCCAAGTTGCCTCTAAAATCATGAACACTAAAACACTAAAACCTTTAATGGCCTATATCTTATAATTTAAGGCAAAAATAGAGTAGCTCACATTCTTACTAGATATATGATAAACCTTTTTATTACAAAAAAACTTCAGTTTGGTTGGGTGTTTTGATCTCAAATCTAAATTTAAGATTTGTATGAAGCGGGACGAAAATGGCCGAGCGAACGTTCCACTATATATAATACTGCGGACTATATATAATACTTAAGATTTGAACATTTGATTATTTTTTTATCATAGGACAAGAGAATGACGGGAAAAGCGCTACCTTTTCATTAAAAGGTAGCCATCTGCCGGTTCATCCATGGGTCACAATTATATGGGTTGGCACACATATTTACACCGTAAAAGTAACATGTAAATTTATGTGAACCCGAGTTTCGAGAGGGAATGAATAATTGTTATCACCAGCGCGACAATATTTTGACTGATAATGTACAAAGATATTTTAAAATTGATTATTGAAAATTGATAAAATTGATATACAATAATATTTCGAACTGGCCAAGTGGGTAGAATTGTAGTCGTTTCTTTCTTCTCCCAAGTAAGGCTTTAAGGAAGATGAATATATTGAACAGGACCTTGGTAAATGGATTTGTCCCTAAGCTGTTTCAATTCTAAACAGATGGTTTTGGTGTGAGTCCCTTTCAAGACATTTATTGATGCTACATCGATGTTGGAATGGAAAAATTACCAAAGCGCCATATAGCTGTGACATTAAAGATGGGTCTACACAATAAGCCACGTGTTCTGGCAAACTCTAGAAAACTTGATTTGATGAACTTCTAGAAAACTAGAATTGAACACAATTACCAAACAATATAGCTGATTGTGTAGGTTAATCTATAATGCCACAGCTGCTAAGGCGCTTTAGCTATTTTCCTCATCGTTATCTTCATAGTTTGCTAAAGGTTGTCATGGTGTGCTTGACGATGTATTCTGATTCCTAATGACTCTCCAGGTATTTGAGTTTTCTTTCTATTTCCTCCAAGGCAGGACAGTAAGTAGGTAACATAGGTGAATTGGTGTTTCTTCTTCTTCAAATTACCTACGCAATTTCAGATTTTTATTCGCAATACCGGAATTGGCGTCCTGAGATACCAATATCCTTTATTAATCCTACTAGCTTTCTCCGTGAGCTTTTAATGACTGAATGAAATGATCGGCTCAGGATTCAAGACATACCAGCCGGATATGTAATGAAATTCTTGCTGGGAAGAGGCCTGAAACCTGTAATAAACTGAGACCCCTGACGTTATGACTGGAAAGTCACCTGGAAATAAATACCTGATGTAAACCACGGGTGTCCTATTATTCCAAGAAAAATTACGACGAAAGTGTCAACGCTCGGTAATCAATTTAAGCAATCATCCCAAATCACAGTAGGTACAACCACACATTTCGGTTTGAAATGATGATATCTTCGTCTTGAAGGACCGTAGCACAAGGTTTTTTTGGTCCTTCAAGTCGGATCAAAACTTAGAATGATAATTTAGAAGTTTTGTGATAACGCCACTCTTGAAAAGTAATATTCAAATCAATCAGCCCAAATCACTATCCCACCACAGATATTCAATGAAATGATAATATCATCGTCTTGAAGGATCATATCACGGCTTAGTAGATAGTTAGTAGGTTTATTGGTCCTTCGGGCTGAACCATAACTTATAGTGTTATGGTAACGCCACTGTTAAGAGGAGATATTTAAAGCAATCGGCACCACACATATTTCCATGGAAATGTTAATATGGTTTGTCGTCTCGAAGGACCATAATACATATTTACGTAGGATGACAATTTTATAGTAGTAACGCCACTGTTGAGATGTTATATTTAAGGTGATCCACTAGTCCTGGAGAAATTCGACATCGGAATCCACGCCTCTTTTTGGGAGGGACTTAACAATATTTGAGAAGAAGATTTCGGAAAAGCCTGTAAAAAACATTAACTCCTTTTTTACGCATTATTTATTGTAATAACAAGGAAATTTAAAATCGATTGCACGGAATCAAGCAACGTGGAGTTCAGAGACGTCCACACATCCCCGTGTCGCGGCGGTAACTAATATACAATATACACGTAGTCCTTACGCAGACGGCGTAAGGTTTAATTCTCAAATCTAAGTTCATTGAAAGCCCCCATTTTGATTCATGCCGAAAACAACAGCGCGAAATATCATTGCTTTGTTTTATTTTGTGAAATTCAGCCACAAATATTAAAAATTTTTCCGATTATTTTGTAAAGTTCTTAATTTACCACATTAGATAATGAATCTTTATCAGAAAATGGATTCACAAGTAGGAGATTTTGGCACTTGAAAGTATTTTTTATAAGTCTGATAGGTAAAAAAGATAGGTCTAACAAAAAGATTAATCAAAAAATTACTCGATTTTTTTCAAGGCCAAGATATGTTTGGTGCGATATTTTATTGAAGCATCTGATCAAATTTTCAAACCAAAAACAGATGATTTTATAAGATTTTGCATTATTCCGCTCTGCTTTATCTTAAATCAATTGTCTCAAATCACAATCTCACTACAAATTTTCATAGAAAAGATTATATGTCGTTTTGAAGAACCATAACACATTCTTAGTAGATTGGCTGCTTGATTAGTTGGTTGATTTATTGGTCCTTTAAGCCGGACCCATAACATGGTAAAATAGTTAGTAGTGTAACGCCACTGTTAGTGATGTGATTGTTCGTGGTATCCACACGTATTTCCATAGAAATGTTAATATCGTCGTTTCGAAGGAACATAACGCTCATTGGCTGGATTGTTGGTTTGTTGGTCCTTCGAGCCGGACCATAACGTGGTACGATAAGTTAGTGGTGTTATAGTAACGCCACTGCTAAGAGGTGATATTTAACTAACGAGACGCCGGGGGGCGCCCAGAGAGCGGGAGGCTGGGATTGCGGACTGGGGAATGGGGGGCAAGGTGGTACACTGGGTGAAATGGGAAGAACTGTTTTTTATATTAAAGTAAATATTTAGAGATGCAATAAAAACTTACCAGTCCAGTAGAAAACGTATTACTTATGGATACGTAGCAAAAAAACCATCAATTCTGAAAAGGTAATATAATAAATATGCAAGATTTATTTTAAAGTACCTCATTTTTATCTACGGACTATGCAAGCAAATGTTTTTTTTATTTTTGTAATGTAAATACATACCGTGTAAGGATTCCATCTGCTCCAATCGTCTGGATCTATTGCAACTATGGCATTCTCAATTGGTCTGTTTTGGGAGGCTGAAGGTAGTGGAAAGGAGATGGAGACAGGGAAGAGAAAGGTAGGAAACTACCAGGCTTTTCAGATCTGGTCACCAAACGTGACTAAAGCCATTTCATGCGACGTTTCAATTCTGAGTGGATGGTGGTCTTACACCGAAGTGGCGAGTTTCATCCACATGGAATATGCCTTTCCCATCATCATCATCTTCGTCCCCTTATCCTATTCGGGTCGTGGACCCATTGCATCGACAAGGCTCCTCCATACGCCCCTGTCTTGAGCTGACTGTTCGGCCTCCGTCCATGGCAGTCCCATCCTCTCCTCACACAGTTTCTGGAGTTGCCTCGCCCAGCTGTGTCTGGGGCGCCCACTGGACGTCTACCCTGCCTTTCCCATTTGGGGAATCTTATGTGGCTGAAGAGAGTGTGGAAGAGAAAGTTTGGGAAGTACCTGGCCATTAAGATCAGCTCTCCAAATACGGCTCTAACCATTTCAGATAACGTTTCGTCTGTGAATGGTGGTACGGTGGTGGTGGACGTCTGCCACTCCAAGTTGTCTGACTTAAGCGATTCAAGTAAATGTGACTCTTTGCACTTTCAACACTAATCGTTTCTAATTACAGTGTTTTGGGTATACATTATTAGTATTGAAGGCAAACGATGGAAATTGACTCACTGAAATTCCTGATTGTCTTCGCGCGTGATATTTTTGTATAAAATTTTTTACATTAAATAAAAATAATTGGACTAATTATATACACAATAGACTACGCACTACATTCTGGCCTATCAGCAGTCTTGTTTCCATGGCTCAAAACCATTAAATCCGCAATAATAATACTGATTACAACGCGTTTAGGATCACTGTACCATCCACGAATGCCAAACCATTATACAGTGTTATTAATTACATTTTCAGACAGGTTTTTTGAGCTAAGGCCTGCGTTTAATATACTCGGACCAAAAGGTATTAACAGCCGACTGTTAAAGCCATTCTTAGTCCTTTTAAAATCAGGATCTCCTCAATATGGTTATTATGTATAATTATCTGTACTCCCTAATCTCGGGTTAAGCAAACTTCTTTTCAACTCTTTTGGTGTTTTTTTCTTCTGTAATTTACGACCCAGAGAAGCCTGTCGACGTTCAGTTGTTAAAATAATATAACTTGGATGTGTTTTTCTATTATTTTGAGCTTTTTAAGGCTTTTAATGATGGCTCATGCTAATTTTCACACACTATATTTTTAAGGGTCTAAAATAACGAACAAAAGCGTGACGCAGAGGATGAATAAAGTTTGTTATATTATTAGAAATGATTTATGACTTACTCTGATTCTTCTTTAACCGTCTGCAATCTTCAAAGTTGATGGTAGTGCGTAGTGCAATTAGTAATAGGTAATTATTGTTTCTATAGTATGGATCTATCTAATATGTAGACAAGAGCTTTTTTGTTGTTATATGTATTAAATAATTATCACACTTTTTTCAATTCAGCAATTCAGTAATATTGACAAACCTCACACACTTTGCCAAGTATTTTCGCTTTAAGATGAAGTCATGCGAAATAATGCGAAATCATACAAAATCAAGTGTTTTTGTTTTGAAAATTTGAGCGCTTAGAAGTATTATAGACTAGCTTTCCCCGCGGCTTCGCTCGCATGGTATTACGGGAAATTACTGTAGCGCTTGCACTTATCAATTATCTCCCCCCCCCCACCCCACCCCCATCCCCTCCCGCATTCCATATATTCATTCCATTACAATCAGTTTTCAAACATCGCGCCTACCACCTAAATTTCATAATGCTATAGCTCAAAGAAAAAAAGAATTACTTATCCAATTTTGTTCATTCGTTCGGAATTTATGCGCTTACAAACATTTCGAATGTTTATTTTTAATTAAATATTTGAAAGTTTGTGAATATAATAAAAAAATTACACTATTTATTAAGTTAATTTATTCAGTCTTTATAATCGTTACGAATTATATTTTTAATGTAGGAACTGACATTTATTCCAAAACAGAAGCTTGTCCAAAAAAATAAAACATATTCTAATATTTGAATTTTCTGAAGCAGTAGCAATCGTTTCCATGGAAACGATTTTTTTCTGACGTTAGCAAAAATTTGCTTTAGTTAGCGACAGAAAACGTATAACAAATATAATATATTAATATTTATAATTTCATTACGCCAGAGCTTACCATCATATACAAAATATAGTCTGCGCATATAATTTAGCTTTCTATTGGTGAATGAATTTTTAAAGTCTTTATATTGTGTTATGCGTGAAAAGGTCATAAACAAACTCGAGCAGTTTCGCATTTATAATATTAGTATGGATGCTTCAATTAAATACTGCGAGTAAACATATCTTGTGTCTTTTTATAAGCCTAGAAAATAATAAAGTATTAGGTCTACAAAAAAACACTTTGAAGTGCAAATTCTCCTACTTATAAAACCCTTTTTGTACATGGTTTTATTGCGTGATGGGCGAATTTAGTTTTTTTTGTAATAATCGCAAAAAAATTGATATTTATGTCTGAACTTTCGAAAAAAATTCGCATTGTTATTTTTAAAATCAAACAAGTAGGCTGGCACTATATGAATTTGGATTTTTAAAGTGAACCTTATGCCATCAACGTAAAAACTATGCACTTGTCACTCCCTTTTTGTTTAACTCCTATCAGTTCCGCCCCATCTGCGGTGGGGAATAGAAGTTCCTAGGCTCTGCGGCGCTTGGTTCCATGAAATCAATTTTAAATTCCCATGTTATTGCAATAAACAATGCGTAAGAAAGGAGTTAATGTTTTTTACGGGCCTTAACGAAATCACCCTATAAAAAACAACTCCAACTCCAACAAGTATTTTTAAATTCCACTCCAAAAGAGTCGTGTATTCCGATTTCAATTTTTTCCTAGACTTTTGGATCACCTTAATTAAATATTAGTATACTAGCTTTTCCCCGCGGCATCGCTCGCGTGGTACGGGTAATTACTGTAGCGCTTGCACTTATCAATTATCTCCCCCCCCCACCCCCATCCCCTCCCGCATTCCATATATTCATTCCCTTACATTCAGTTTTCAAACATCTCGCCTACCACCTAAATTTCATAATGCTATAGCTCAAAGAAAAAAAGAATTTCTTTTCCAATATTGTTCATCCGTTCGGAATTTATGCGCTTACAAACATTTCAGATGTTTATTTTATTTAAATATTTGGATGTTCGTAAATATAATAAAAAATACTCAATTTATCTTTCAGTCTTTATAATCGTTACGAATAATATTTTTAATATAGGAACTCTCATCTGACATTTATTCCAAGCTTGTCCAAAAAAAACGAATTCTAATATTTGAATTTTCTGCAGCAGTAGCTGACCAGTAGACTGAGTACCTACCAGCATAGAGCCCAAAAATATATCAACATTGTTTCCATGGAAAAGATTTTTTTCTTACGTTAGCAAAAACTCGCTTTTGTTAGCGACAGAAAACGTATAACAAATATAACATATTAATATTTATAATTTCATAACGCCAGAGCTTACCATCATATACAACCTGTAGTCTGCGCATATAATTTAGCTTTCTATTGGTGAAAGATTTATTAAAGTCTTTATATTGTGTTATGCGTGAAAAGGTCATAAACAAACTCGAGCAGTTTCGCATTTATAATATTAAGTATGGATGGATTATTAAGGCTTACAATTGTTTGTGAAATTTTGGGGGTTTGTACGATTTAAATTTGCTAGCCCTGAAAGGACCGTTTTGTTTTTGAGGTGATTGAGAGATTGAGAGCCTTGGTAGAACTCGCGGGATGTGTTCGGTAGTAGTTCGATTGCTTTAAGAAGGGCTTTTCGTTTTCATTTATTTAGTCGCCCGTAGGATTTTTATACACGTAGTTTAAAAAAAAAATAAGATTATGAGTACATAATAAGTTTTTCTCTATTATGTGAAATTTCAAAGTCAATGCGGAGGAAGAAGATGATATCCAAATATTATTAAAAAAATTACGTATCTCAATTATGAAGATGATATCCAAATATTATTAAAAAAATTACGTATCTTAATTATTAAAAAAATTACATATCTCCTTTTAAAACCCTTTTATCACTATTAGACAAATCAAAACCAGATTTTTTTCCCAATACAGTCGTGACCCACCCTAATAAACATCTCGGCCTTGCATAGTAGTGGGAGTAATGGATTCATATGTCAATCACTCCTACATACATTGACCTCGAGATTCCTACCCACGCCTTTTTCCTTCCGAGAACCTCCTCTCCTTACTTTCCCTATAAAGAGCCTCCAAACAGCATCCCCAAATATGACATAGGTCCTGATAGATTTTTTCCTCAGGGCCTCTCGTGTGGAGCTATTGTAAAAAAGTCGATTTATGGGTATACTAGCTGACCTGGTCACGCGTTGCTGTGGCTAATGAAACATAATACCCTACCTAGATAACCAAGGGTGGTATCAATAAATTAACTCACACCGCCATCTGTTATAAACTTATGGAACTTACAAATAATTACAAAGCATTGTCCTTTAACAAATATTTAACATTTAATTCGCAATAATAAATATTGACGTCATAATCGAGATAAAAATCTTTTCTTTTAAGTTGGACCAAATTACACACATTAAGCTTAGTTTAGTATGTTGAGACCGAGAATTCGAAAGCCTTAAAAAAGCCTTTGCGTTTGGGGATGTTCGTGAATTAATTGTCCCGAAAAAGACTTTTGATTGTGGGGTGTGTTTGAGAGCTTGAGAATAAATAAAAAAAGTTTTTTTGATCTTGGGGTTGAAAACAGATATAGTAGAGCTTTAAAAAATATTTTTGGTATTGGCATATGATTACAGAACCGAAATGCTTTTTGTATGTTTGGGTGCATCGAAATAATATTTTTTACTTGTTCCATGTTAGTGAAGCAATAATAATGCTATGGAAAACGTTTTTTTGATATTCTAACGTAAATGGTTTTATTATTATGTTCAATTAAAGTTTCAAATATCATACACCGTTGTATTCATGGTTATTTTAAAATATTATATTGTGATAATGCGTAGGTTTAGGTTTCTGACATCCATAACAAGTATGATTACATATTCTAAAATATGATGTTTCTCGAAGCACTAAATAAACCAACTAAAGTATGCAGTTTAAATAATAATTTGCTTTCGATTTATTGAGCCATGGATCTTTAGTGGAGCGTCTACCCCCATCTATTTACTTAACTGCTCATATAATGGTAACTAAGGTATAACTAGTAACTTGAGGATTCCAATAGTGTTCGTAATAGTTAGGTGTTGTGTGAAGGAGCCACGTAAGAGGAGGTCGTTTATCTCTTGTATTGGAATTGTGTTTATTAATATATCTAAATATCAAACGAGATGATTTTGAAAACAGCAAAATTTTGTATTTTGGAAACAACAAAAAAAAGACATAAAAAAAGGTTTAAAAAAAATTGGTTGTCTGTTAAGTCGGTTTACGGACGATAATTTTACGCGATAACGTCACGAGCCGAACTCTCTATGGCTTGTTCCGCGCTCTCGCTGAACGCTTAGGCCGAACGCTTGTTCCGCGCCCTCGCTTGTACGTCCGGCTCAGGCGGAACGTGACATCGTGACATCGAGACATCGTTACATCGTGACAGCGTGACAATGAGTCATGTTTTTCGTGAATGCGGCTGGCGTTCATCGATTTATAAGACGTTATCACGTCAAAAAATTTACGCACCGCGCAAGAGGATTACAATTAGATAAATTTGAACTTTTATGTGTTTGAAAACGTGTCAATAAATTATTAAAAAGCCAGCTATTTAATTTACATATTAACACTGTAATTTATTTTATTTATTTACTTTTTGAATTTCACGCCCGGCTGGGCTCTTACATGTTTTTAAATTATTACAAAGAACTTCCAAATAAGCACAACAAAATCAAGACAAAATCTCAAACAAAATCAAAAACAAAACCTAAAACAAAAGCAAAGTCAAGAACGAAATAAAATAAAAACAAAATAAATCAAAATCAAAATCAAAATCATTTATTGTACAAAATTTTCATTTAGTACAAAAGGTATAACTTATAGGTACCTACATCCTATTTCTTCCAGTTAACCTAACATGTTATACAGAAATGAACACAAATGAAATATAAATATAAAAGTGGTGTAATACAAATTGAGTTTGTTTTAATTTATTATATAAACATAAATATAAAAACAGTTGTACCTATGTGAGGTATTCACTTAATGTGTAATGAGACCTGTTCAGAAGGAATGTTTTTAGTGATGACTTAAATCTGAGTGTATCTGGTATTTGTTTAATATCATGTGGAAGGTTGTTATATACTTTCATGGCCATGTAAAAGGGTCCTTTTTGGAAAATTGTTTTGTTTGCTTTTGGTATTAATAAATTTTCTGTAAACCTTGTAGCGTATTTATGTGTAGAGTTTTTTTGCGGAAACTTTTCTGGAGATGATCGAACTAACATGCATAACTCCATTATGTATATGTCGGTGACTGTAAGAATTTTCAAATTTTTAAATATAGGTCTACATGAATCCTGATTAGCAGAGTTTGTCATTTTTCTTAAACATCTTTTTTGGATGATAAAAACATCTTTGGCGTTTACTGAGTTTCCCCAAAAAATAATTCCGTATTTTATTGTTGAATATACATAACCATAGTATGCGGCCATTACCGATTCGATGTTTGATATATTTCTCAGTGTACCTAGAACAAAAGAAAAGCTACTGATTTTGGCTACTATTTTGGATTTACTCCTCCATGCAAGATGGAGAAATAGTATACTATTTAAGTACAATACACTGATAAGAAAAGTCAAAGCAAAGCGCGGAAACCGTCGTATTTTATGTATTTTGTATGTTCGCCTGTTTTCGTAACGCTCCCGTCACGCATTCACCAGCTTACACCCCAAGTCAAGCGCGCGTAAAAAAGTTTTACTTCAAAAATGTCCGCAATAGAAAAGCACATAGCACGCCTTTTACGAGGACGTATCAATTAGTGACGACTATAACACTGCATGACGTAAAAGACGCAGCTAAAATGCTGATTTTCTAAATGTACAATTTACACTCACAGAACCTTATAAAACATCTTATAAAGCTTACTACCTAAATACTCCCTGATAAAATTACCTAATCTTACATTTAAAACCTGATCCAGTGTAATAAAGAGGATGAGATTGGGCCATCAATAATAACTGGACGGATGGTGTGCCTTATATAAACACTAATTAATCTCCACCACGCTTAGCACCGAGGTTACGGATGATTACTTTTTTTGGATTAATTAAATTTCCTATTCTTTAATGTCTGAACTCAAGTCGTGAGCGTCTGTTGAGAGATAATAATGTGATGATTAAGTGATCGTAAAGGATTCAGGGATACGATGAAGTTGATAAAAATATTTTATTTAAAATACTAAACTCTCAACTAGACTCTTCCGAAATCCTGCAACCTATAATCCTATAAACCTACACATACTCTCAAGAACGACACGACACAATACTCTGTTCTATTGCAGTGGTGCCGTATCTTCGCTCGAAAAGAAGAAGATGGAGAGATATGTAAATATGAATGTTGGAGAGAGCGCGCTAATATTTCAAACGATAAAATTGATGCGAAAATTTTTAGTGAAACACGACTTGCTTAGTATAGAAAAAAAAATCTTGTTGTCTAAAACAACGTTCTAAGAAATACTGTGAATTTTTTCATACATATAACTTGTTAAATAATAGTTAAAGGCGTGAAAATAAAAAATTTCGGAGCATACTTTGCAAATTTTTTTCTATTGAGGGAATTTCATATAATTTTCGTTTCGGCGTAAGTATTTGTATAGATATTATCTTCAAAAATAATATATATTTTTCGAGAGCCTAAAAACTTTCAAATATTTAAGGGAGATATGCAAGAAACCGGTAGAAATTCGGGTAGCGGCGGCTTAAGCAATTACATTGCTCATTCTCCGATACACCGGTTTCGGTGATACGAGTATTGACATTTTTTTACATTACCTTCACACAGGAGGCCCCGAGGAAAAGAATTCCTCTCAGAGCCTATGCAATCTTTGGGAAAGATGTGTTGAAGGTATTTTTAAGAAAGAAAGGAGAGGAAGTTCTGAGAAGAAAAAGATAGGAGGGGGGCTAAAAATCTGGGAGCAGTGATTCCAGGAGCGACGGACGTATGAATCTATCCCTCCCACTGCGATACAAGGCGATGTTCCGAGAGAGTACGTCTGGAGAAGTCAAAAGGACTCCCTCAAACACTCTCTATCGATCAGGCCTGCTATGCAGCTGGTGGGCAGACGCATCCACCGTCAAGACCCGGACAAACCTCGCTCCATGGCACACCCGAAAATTCGCCAAACGTAGCGAACCACTTGGGGTAACCCATGGTAGAGATATTGGTTATACAATAAATGATTCCCGGGGCGGCGGTAATCATAATAATATCCCGTGATTTTGCACGCACTGGCTTTGTGCTAATATAAATACCCTCCCATCCATGGGAATCTGGGAGACAATGTGTCTAGAAATGACGGACGTATGAATCCATCCCTCCACTAGGGTGCAGGGCAATATGTCGAGAGAGACCGACTTGAGAATTCTAGATTAGGTCCCCCTCAACCAATCTCTCTTGATCTGGCCCGCCATGCAGTAGATGGGCAAATGCATTGGCCGCCAAGACATAGACAAACCTCACCCAAGGAACCCAGGCACCTCTGCTCACCTTGTCACCAAACGTAGCGAACCACTTGGGGTGACCTTTGGCAGTAGAAGCGATAACATATTGCGCGTATTCATTTTGAGCCCGTATTTCGCTATTATAATTAGTGAAAGTGCGTGATAATCGACGTTTAGTTTTGGTGTAGCCGTCCAATACGGAATTCCAAGAACAATCATAACAAGGTGAGCTTAAGGTTTTCATAAAAGGAAGAAGCGCAAAACGACATTGTAACCCAAATAATAATCACGAAAATGTCGAAACATATCTATCTTTAATCTTTGGAAAGCTTTGTAAAAGTTCAATCAAAATTGACCCATTTTAAATCGTTGTAAAAAAATTTTGGTTTTCTGTAAATTCGGTTTACGGACGATAATTTTACATGCTAAATTTTACAGTCACAAGCCGAACGCTTAGGCCGATCGTGCCTCTATCGCTTGTTCTGCAATCTCGCTTGCAAGCTCGGCTCAGGTGGAACTTGACACTGTGACAACGTGACAATGAGTCATACTTTTTTGCGAGTGTGCCGGCGTTCATCAATTTATAAGTCGTTATCACGTCAAAAATTTTTCATCAATATAAAAAATTAAAAATGAATACCGAAGGTTTGTCTATGTCTTGGCGGCCAATGCATTTGCCCATCTACTGCATGGCGGGCCAGATCAAGAGAGATTGGTTGAGGGGGACCTAATCTAGAATTCTCAAGTCGGTCTGTCTCGACATATTGCCCTGCACCCTAGTGGAGGGATGGATTCATACGTCCGTCATTTCTAGACACATTGTCTCCCAGATTCCCATGGATGGGAGGGTATTTATATTAGCACAAAGCCAGTGCGTGCAAAATCACGGGATATTATTATGATTACCGCCGCCCCGGGAATCATTTATTGTATAACCAATATCTCTACCATGGGTTACCCCAAGTGGTTCGCTACGTTTGGCGAATTTTCGGGTGTGCCATGGAGCGAGGTTTGTCCGGGTCTTGACGGTGGATGCGTCTGCCCACCAGCTGCATAGCAGGCCTGATCGATAGAGAGTGTTTGAGGGAGTCCTTTTGACTTCTTCAGACGTACTCTCTCGGAACATCGCCTTGTATCGCAGTGGGAGGGATAGATTCATACGTCCGTCGCTCCTGGAATCACTGCTCCCAGATTTTTAGCCACCCCTCCTATCTTTTTCTTCTCAGAACTTCCTCTCCTTTCTTTCTTAAAAATACCTTCAACACATCTTTCCCAAAGATTGCATAGGCTCTGAGAGGAATTCTTTTCCTCGGGGCCTCCTGTGTGAAGGTAATGTAAAAAAATGTCAATACTCGTATCACCGAAACCGGTGTATCGGAGAATGAGCAATGTAATTGCTTAAGCCGCCGCTACCCGAATTTCTACCGGTTTCTTGCATATCTCCCTTAAATATTTGAAAGTTTTTTTTCCAAAAATTAAAAGAAACTATTAAAATACCGAATTCCTTCTACTTAGATTAATCGTCTATCTCTTTTTCATCATTGGTAATACCAGAAAATCACATAATTGCCGCGTTTAAAATAATATAGATAATAATTGAACTGGTTTTGGGTTGTATTTCACATAAATAAAGAGCCTTCGATAAACACGAACTCGTGCGTAATTAATGAGTTTTGGAAATTTAATAGTCGTTATGAGTTATTAGGCTCCGTTTTACGGTAATTAATGGTACGCTCTTAGCTTAGCCGTTGATACGAGAAACTAAGGATCATTATTTTATCGTGTTTGCGAATTAAGGCAAATTTTGATTTTTTTATTTCATAACAAATGCCACTGAATAACAAAATTGATAGAAGTGCGTTGTGGGGGTTTCGTAAGCCCGAGCCAAGCTAATTTTACATTTCCTATCGTCGCCTTAGTTACTAATTGTCCCTTCACCTTAAAATTAAAAATAAAGTAAAAAAAAATATAGTAAATCACTTTACTAAGAATTATTAAAACTAATGAGACATTTACTTTAACGGAAATAGCTTTATCTTAAACACCTATCGTAATGTCTTATCGAAATAATGAAAGAAAACATTCTCCTGTAAAATTTTCTAATGATCGTTTGGAAAAAATAACTAAGGCGACGCTATATTGAATTGGGTGACCGGCAAACTCAGAATGAAACCAACTCAGAACCACCTCAGAAAAAAATATTAAAAAATTGTTTAATAGGTTAAGTTAGGTAAGGGTTATGGGTTATTTAATTTTTTTTTTCATAGCTTTCAATAACTTTTCACAAATGTGTCGAGTTGAATTTATTCTCAGTTGACATGGAACCGTTGAATTGGTACTGAATGGAATTTCCACATCGTCGATTTACTGCCAGAAGTCTTTCAATTTGAAAAGCGGGAATGGGTACCGCCTCCCCGGGAACCTTTATTGGATAACCAACACCTCTGCCATAGGTCACCCCAAGTGATTCGCTACGTTTGGTGATTTAGCAGGGGTGCCCGGGTTTATGGGGTGAGGTTTGTCTAGGTCTTGGAGGTGGATGACCAGGACACACTGAACCCCAGATTCCTACCCACCCATAAACCCCATTCCTTCCCAGAACTCTCCCCTCCTTTCTTTCCTTGAAAAAACCCTCCACACAGCATCCCCAAAGATGATATAGAAATTATTTTCCTCAGGGCCTCATGTGTGGAGCTCACGTAAAAAAAATATCGTTTTTGCCAAAACTAAGAGAATCTTTTTTTATATTAGTTCCACACGGAAAGCCCCGAGGAAAACAATTTCCCTCGGGGCCTGTATCATATTTGGGGATTTTGTGTGGAGGAAAGGAAGGATAAGAAGATCTGGGAAGGAAAAGGTATGAGGGGTGGGTAGGAAACTGGGAATGTATTCATTAGTGACGGACGTGTGAATCCATCCCTCTTACTGAGGTACGAGGCAATGGGTCGAGAGAGTCCGGCTGGAGAAGTAAAAAGGTGTCCCTCAACCAATCTCGTGGCCCGCCAAGCGGTAGGTCACGCAATCACCCATTTGGTCATCATTTTTTACGCCCTGTCAACTGGCATTCTATATTAATATTAATAGTTCATTTTTCTATCCAGTTTATTAATTCTAACAAATGATAAACCCCTCCGGTCACATAGTGCTATATCTGTCACCAAATGTATGTACTTACAAAACTTGATCAATCGCCTTTTCTGCTATGGTCACACATATAAATAGATTTAGAAAGACACAACGCCAAGCTTTCTCTTCATATTTAATCAAACGCACACAAAACGTTTACCCGGTCAATTTGCAAATTTTTAAAATAATTTTTTAATTTATACAAATCGTGACAATAACCTTCATAAAACGCTTGTATAAAGTAGTAAATAAAGTTTACAATATAATAGTCTTAGATTCCTTAGCGATTTTTAAAACTTTAGCCATGTTTGCGTTCAAATTAAAAACAAAATTACATTTACACAATGTCCTCTTGTAGTATTAAAATCTAAAATAACCTTTCATCTGCTTTCAAAAACAGAGAATCTGTTGGAAATTGAATGTCAAGCGAAAATATTTTTGACACTCTATTTTTTATCTGGACCCGAGGGGTTTACCTCTTATTCATCGTGATCTCATTTTGATCTCTCTGAGAGGCAGCACAGAAACAGTTCTTAGAAAACTATGTAAAAAACGTTCAATCATAATTTAAGCAATGGATCAAATTGTTTACCGAAATTTCCTAGATTCGACGAACTTAAAACTACGTATATTTATTTTGTGATTTCCTTGTGAGATTACTCGCTACTTTCTGATATTAAGAATTGATTAACCATGTTTAATACGTTAAAATATAGACATTACCTTTAAGTTTAGACTTTAAACCTTTAATAATATTTTTAAGTCCACATAAAAACAAACATTGATTCGATAAGCGCCATGTGAATCACCTTTCTTTTTTCTTGAAATTTATGTGAGAAGATATTAATATTTGTAAAACGTATTCGACATAACTTCAATAGTTTCTTTGTGTAAATACCTCTGGCCAGTGTAAGCGCTATAAATAAGTAAGGTATTGGTTGATTGCTTAGGTGGTTTGGTCACGTACAGTGGAAGGACGAAGAAAATAGTGCCTCTTTTACTGCCTATTCAAAAGAATATAAGAATGATTATAACCAACTTTACTGTCACTTGTTAGTTTTTTTTCTTTGTTATGTTTGCGTGTTGTAGGTAGCTTTGCTTGTAAGTATTCTACCTACTGTTGGATGTATGTACTACTCCTAAATACCACCTACGTAATAAGTCTTTTTCATTTGTAAATAACATTATATTTCTTTTAGATATTTTTTTAAATTACATTATTTTTATATTGTTTTATCTCTTTCGCACTCTTTTGTTAAATTATTTTATAGTCATTTTCATATTTTTATATTATTTCTCCCTCTTCTTCGTGTGCTCTATCAGTTCCCCCGACGTTGGCGATCACTCTGGAAAATGTCTCTCTATCTTGTGCTGCCCGGAATAGCTCCTCCGCACTTCTAATGCCGGTCCACTCTCGTATATTTCGCAGCCAAGACATTTGTCTCCTCCCAGGCCATCAGCGTCCCTCTATTTTTCCTTTCAATATTAATTGAAACAAGTGATACTTTTCCCTTCGAAGTACGTGACCCAGATATGAAATTTTCCTGACTTTTTCTTATATTTATATTCTTTAATACTATGTTATTGTGTATTCTTTGATACATTTATAATCTCTTATATTATTTTACCCTGTTTCAAATGTTAATGCACATTTTGACCGGTCAGCTGCTGAGTGAGCATCGCGTTTGTGTCCCACCCTGGCGTCGCGTGTTCGATTCCTCGACTGGCCAAGTCCTCCATCAAGTAACATTTTCGGCTTACTCTGGTGGTAGGAGAAGATTTTCAAACATTGTTGGGTTATTCGTAACCCGGGAAAATTTGTCTTTCTTTAAAAAAAAATAAAAAAATTGAATTGACCACCACGACATACTCTAGTTAATATGTACCTTCTTATGAGAATACTTCACTGCTGCTTCCGTCTGGAGCCAGTGAGACTACAGCATCATCAATGGGTTATATTGTGAGACTAAAGTTAGTGTGAATAGGAAGGAGATAGGAAAAAGAAGATGGGGAGTACTTGGCTATTCAGATCTGGTCACCGAACATGGCTAAATTCATTTCAAGCAACTTTTCAATTCTGAATGGTGAGCTTACATCAGGGCGAAACTAAGAGTATCTTCCACTCAGGAACGTGCCGCAAATGTACTATATTTAAAATTAATGAATTATGAAAAACCTAAATAAATCAAATTAAATCTATTTTAAATTATTAAATATTTAATATAATATAAAATTTAAGCTAACCTACTTCTCTTTAGCTTCTTGTTCGAAGCCATTGTTGTAAGATATTATTGTGTCTTAAAAATCAACACTCCTTTTGGTTTTAAAACCAAATTAGCTTCTAGTATTTTTTTAAATATGGGGAAAAACGGAAAATGAAAATCAACAATTTATTCGACAAGACATGTTTTTATTTTGTTTTTGATGTCTTAACAGTCCACTTTACCTTCAAAATATCATCAGAACTACCACAATGTACACAGCAGTTTATCAAACACAAAAATCAAGTTTAACTAGATAAGTTCTTCAGTTACAGTGAGGTTAACCTTAGTCGATAAATATTTTCTTCAAGATCGACTAAAGAATATTTTTAGTAAACTGAGAAATGATGTAGAATACACAAAATAGGTTTGAGAGGTACAAAAACAACTCAATCTCAAACCTACAACCAGAATTTGTGTCATTTTTTACGGTCGTTGTTTCCAATAAAACTAAGCATTCGCTGAGCTTTTATTTTGGATATATTCATGCGAATAACATCGCTGTTTCCATTGCGGCCTATCTTAAACTTTCGCATGTAAATCTGAATGGTTTATTCGCATCTAAATTATTAATACGCTAGCGTCTGTCGTACACACTCGCTTCACGTAATAGATACCAACGGAAGTGCTGCCATCTACAATTTTCAAATAGAACTATTAAAGATTTCATTTTACAGTTTTCCCGCGGTAGCCGGTTTTTACCTGATAGTCAATGCATTTTGCACTTAACACACACCTTTGCATTTGAATTTAATTGATCATTGAATACTTTTACTCAACTCAGTAAATGTATGAGCATTCCGCTAAATTAATCTGCGATGAAAGAATATTGGAAACACCGAACGTAAGAATAACGTCTGTTTTTGCATTATGTTCCCAGTTTCAGCATTGTATGATTGTTTATCTAGTGTATTAAAAACCGTTGAAATAAATTTTCGAGCTGTTTTTTTTTAATTCACTTGATGTAAATTATGTTTTTCATTGTAATATTACATTTTTTACAAGATATGGCTATTGATAAATTGATACATTTACTGAAAAGACAAAAATCGATTTTACAAATAACATTTTGTTTACTCTCACAATTATTGTAATATTTATAATTAATTTGTCAATTATTTACAATTTTCATAAATTATGTTTTACGTGACGTAATTATTTCGTATTTACAATTATAAATTTTACGATTTCCTTGAAATACATTTATTTTAGGTGTTTTCACATAATAATTTTATCAAAATTATTGCAATGGATGCTAAAAAGAAATTCATGAAATTTTAACGTATATGCATTCGAAATACAACACAAAAAGGTTGTGGTTACTACGACTGATATTTGAGCTCAAGCTCCACATCTTCCACCAACCAATTTCTTGATCTAAGTACCTTAGCTATCTAGACAACCTTTATACCTGGCGTTATTTACCAATACGTTTGTTAAATATTTTATGAATATTAGCACTAAAGTATAAAAATCATATAAAGCCATTAAAAATCTAAACTTATGAGTCAAAAACTTCAAATTAATGATAGTTTTGGCAAGATGAGCATCTTTATCCAGAATTTATATGAGTTTTATTGTACAAATTACAATAAATTTAATGGGGATTTAGTTATAGCATTTTAACATCCATTTGCAACAATTTATAATCACTTGGAATTCAAATTCACACTTAAAATTCTTTATTTATAAAGTAAGTACACATCTTCTATCTAAAGTCTTAAATATATTACAAAATAATATCTATAACGCAGAGTATTTACAGAAATATCTTAACATTATTTGGCACTGTCTTATTCCCTAATAGTAATGATGAGTCCTTTTTTTAATTAAAAAAACCATATATACAAAACCTGGAAGTTACATAAATTTATGGAAGTGTTTGTTCTCTTTTTCAAAAAAGAAATCACACAAAAATTAATGAGTGTTCTTTTTTTTATGTTACATAAATTAATGAGTGTTCCCTTTTTTAAAAAAGGAATTATACATAAATGAATGAGTGTTCTCTTTTTCAGAATAGGAATCACACAAAAATTAATGAGTGTTCTCTTTTCAAAAACGAATTAAACAGGAATTAATGGGTCCTACTCAACAGAACTTTGTTTTTAATTAAAATTTGAAATTCAATGTGAAATATCGCTACAGATTTATTTTCAGATAATAATAAATAATTTTAATTTGGTTAATTAATTACTTTTATTATGGAGCTGACGATTAAGTGACCATTAGTTGGTTATTTTGAATAGGAAAACATGATCATTCTTATGAATTAAAAAAGTGGGATCTTTTTCCATCAATAAAAACCAATGGATCAGTGTTAATTTACTAATGGATCCTGCCATTTATACAAATAGCCTCATTTATCACAAAATTAATTGAAAAACTCGTTTAATTATGAGGATTGGCAATATATTCCACTATTTTATTAATTAATTCCAATGGGTTTAAAGCAGTACCGGTATAAGAGTATGGCAGCCGGAGCTGTGTCCCGGGCGCAATATTTGAGAGGGTACCAAAATTGAAGTTAAAAAGATTATTAATGAGTAAGTTTATAAAGTATGCGTATTGCTTATGGCCCTAATAAAAAATAAGTAATTTCGACAAGTAATTTTGGCAAGACTGGTAAGTTTCTTGGCTGATACCAAAGGTGGCTGGTTTAATATGAGGCACGCCAAATAAAATATGTTTTTTGTTACTCCTTTTGATTTATTAAGTATGTTTGAATCTCGTTCCATAGTTGAACAGACAAAATCATCCAGAATCAAAATAGCATTATTTAATGACAAGATCTGAATAACCAGGTGTATGAATGGTTTTCGAAAAACTTTCATCCTGACTCGAAAGCACTTTGTTGATGTATGTTTTGCATTAAAATACAATACCATAGTACTCAAATTAATGACATTCTTTCTGTGCTTACTAACCTTCGTGCCATACAAAAAAGGTTTTAAGTTACGAATTAAATACAGCCTGAAAAATTACACCATTCAAAACAAGCTCTCTTAATTTTTCCAAAATTTAGCGTCCTTAAGAACTAATAGAAGAAACCAATAATTGTTTGCATCAATATGCTCCATCAATCAATTATAATTAATATGATACACGTTTAAATAAATTATTTATTTTTTAATTACTGTTTAACAAACATTCCACAACGAATGTTAATTAATCACGGTTTCACTTTAACAAGCGTCTGTAATGTTTATCAACTGTTTTGCAAATAAACTAAAATATCACTGGTTTTGATGGTTTTTCCCTTGCACTAAATCTTCTGTCTTGAATCAATCTTCCCCAAAGTTGAAATCGCACATTTGAGTTTTGGTTCAATCAGGAGCATTCAATTTAGTTAAATTTCTGTATTGGCAATTCATAATTGATTCCAAAATTATGCTTTCTTCAGTCAGAGGCGTTTAGATCAAATCCTTGTTAGTTTTTATGACCAAATCGCTCATTTTAAACCCCAATTTCAGAAAACAAATTTTAATTTATCAATTCCAAATGAAAATCTTGGATAGAACCAATTGCAGAGATTTTCAGAGGCTCAAAATTTTGGAGAATTTTTATAAATTTGGCCGAAATTGTGATCGAAACAAAATAAATTCAAACTTTGTATTGCAAAACCCATCAATTATTTTTAGAAATTCACACTTTTAAGTTCTATTAATTAGCTATCTTCTTCAACCTTCGTTTTCACTCTCTGTGAGGCATTCGTCGTCCATTTCCATGTCTATGAGTTCCTCTTCTTCCTCGTCGTATCCTTGGCTGTCGTATCTTTGCGTTCCATCATCGTCTGTACTGGATTTGGCTCCTGATCCTCCTTTTGATTGTCCTGATTGTGAGGACTTTGCTTCTTCTTCTTGTTGCATCCTTTTGTGTTTCGTCCTTCTGTTTTGGAACCATACTTTCACCTGTAACAAAGAAAATAAAATGCTCAATAAATTTATTCTTTTGGTATCATAGTATCTGCATCAGCATGTATTTCCTTGACGGTTTTTATGTAATTATGCACCTTTGAAATATTTTGTCATGTAATATTACTTTCAGAAAAAGCCATTTTGTGGATATTGAGACAATTTTCAAAACGTTGTAAAATTTTTCGTGTTGATTCTACTAATACAAATAAAAATAAACCTTTTTCGTCTTTTGTACAGGTACTTATTTGCGTAAAATTTTTAATTCCATTTTGGGCCATGTGCTTGGAAGTAAATATCTGCATTTTCGGTTGTTATGGCAATGGTTTGATAGATATATTTAAATGTATTGATAATTTACGACATGGGCCTAGTGCAATCCCACAAGTTCAATATTATGCTGCAATACAATTCCTACTTATACATAATTATTAACTTTAACAAATTACAAAGTAAATTATAAAATATATATATTTTTTTAAATATTGTTTTCTTATAGGTAATTGATTGCAAATTTACAATAAAAAAACTTGCATTTAATAACCAAATTGCATAGCTCTTTCATATTTTCATTTTATGGTGAACAAATGTTAACAAGTAATTTTTCAGGCTATTTTCATGTTTCAATATCGAAGAAAATCGTTACATTTAATGGTTCAGCTCCTTTGCACATAATCGTCCGACTCCCATTAAAAATAGCATATCACAACAACGAGAGTCCTCGTTTGCCTCGTTATAAATTAAACATTTCATTGGATATCAATAATTTTCAGCGCTGGCAATATTACTGCATACAACGGGTTCGCACTTCGCAACCCGGCGGATAGATGTAGCTCGCTGTGTTGGCTTCCATTGTACGGATGCATTCCGACGGCAGCCATTTTGATTCCAGCTTTCCCGCGAGAAATAAAACCGCGGCAAAAGTTGGCGGAGGTACCTACTCAGTTAAGGGACGGACTCAGATAAAAATATACTAAACCAAATAAGATAAATTTATTTATCGAGAAGTTCATCACAATTTGTGGTTTTTTTTTTAATATAATCTAGATATAATGTATGTTTGTCTGCACTTAAATGAAGAATATTCATACATTTACTATTTTTGCCCTAAGATTGGTTTATACCAATAATAATTTGGTTTGTCGATGGGTCGATTTGGGTTGCTTTAACGATTGTGGTTTTAATGAAGCAATAGCTTTCATAATTTGTATTGGCTGTAATCCCCGGCGTTGCCCGGAATTTGCACAGTTTATAACACAAGATTTTCGAAATCGTATTAATGCAGTGACCTTTTTCTTGTTTTGAAAAAAAAAACATGTTCAGAATGTTGAGATGCATGGTGTGCTCACCTTTAATTGAAATTGTCACTGTGACCGTACTCAATTTGTAAACTTAATATAATGATTATTTGTGGCGAGCCAATAAACAAAATAAAATAAAGTAAATCCGTGGATTTGTATAAAAATCGTATACACGCCGTTCGCCAGCAACAGATACATAAATAATATTTTAAAATTGTTCACGCCCGAAAATGCCCGCTTTAAGGATTAGCAAGTCTGGTAAAAAATAAACACACAGCGGTTTTTTTTGAAACGCCTAAAAATTTTGTATCGAGAGCCCTCTACAAAGAATACATCACGGAAGGGCAATTTTTCATGCAGATTTGTTCTTCCAGTACCATTTAAAACAGGTAATATATTTGAACCATTTCATATTATCAAAAACGGTTTTTTTTATTTTGATTCTTCTTCGAGATTTGTCTCTGAGATATAAATAACGATCAAAATAAATTTACACTTAGGTATGTGATTTATATTAATCAAAATTAATAATGTCATTAGAAATTTCTACAGGCTTGCGTGATTTTTTTACATTTAACCATTGTCTCCTGATTAAAAAAAATTGCATATTTTTTTCCTATAAATTCTTTAAACTAAAAGAAAATAAAGTTAACCGAAGTATTTTGCATACAATTTATTTCTCATTAGCCAATGAAATTGTTCAAACACTCATAATAAAAATTATTCTAAAAACACCTCCAGACTTCCCGAGCTTTACTGAACGCATATTTGAAGAATTTAAAGTCCCAACATTCAAAAACCTATTTATGAAAAATTCAACCTTACAAATTGTAAAAGAAAAAGAAAAACACTCATTCATAACTGAAAATCGTACCAGACTCAAACATGTATTTGTATGCCCGAAACTAAACACTTCTTTTGCCTAACATCATTTTACATACCAAGGAAAATACTTCTTTAACAACCTACCAATAGAGATCAGAATCATTGATGACAAAATACAATTATCGAACTCTATCAAAAATCATTTTAAAGAAATCATGAACGGGAAGACTGCTTCCCCTATTTCCACATGAATGTAACTAAAAATTATACTTGCTTTTACTCCTACGGAATATATGGATGTCTTTTAATTAAAGGGTCTTGGTTACGATGTGTTTGTATTAACTGTACTAATTAAACATGTGAAACACGTGACTGTTTAAATGTATACATAAAATGTAAACTCTTCTTCCATTCACAAGCAAATGCTTTTAATGGAAGATCAGTAATACCATAAAATGTACCATTTTTAAGATAAACAAATAAATAAAAAAATAAAAAATAAATTTTGATGCTTTTAAAAAAGCGAAGCTCAGTGCACCAATATGTAAGTACAACAATTTCTCTGACCGATTCGGCCCTGTTCCAGCACTTATGTAAGTACTTAATAGCTCCCTCTGTGTGTGTAGTTGGCAAGTTCGTAGCAATTTATCAACAGCCAAATGGCATGTGAAATGCGCTGCTAACGTTTTTATTGTGCAGCAAATATTCATTGAAAGGTGTATCCTATAATATCCAGAACATCATACACATTACATTATTCAGTGTGAATAATGTATCTACTACATACATACCGAGCAGTTGTGGGTATTGGATATTATCCGTGGCATTGGATATATAGGGTTTTCCAATAAGAGGTGTTATTTTGAATAGCCTAATAATGAATAATATATGATTAATGATTTTTTATGGCCGAAATTGGATGGTATTGATCTGGACAGCGTTTACTACCGTGCCACACAAGCAACGAAACCATTGATCTTGTACGGGAAAAGTTTCCGGACCGTGTTATCTCTCGAAGAGGTGATCACAATTGGCCACCGAGATCTTGTGATTTAACACCTTGCGACTTCTTCCTTTGGGGCCACGTGATAGAGAAGGTCTACGCCAACAGCCCAGCGTCGATTCAAGACCTCAAAGATGGAGTTCGTGAGGCTATCGAGGACATAGGGCAGCCACTTTGCGATTTGGTTTTGGAAAATTTCAAGAAAAGGATATGGTGCTGTAAGGGTGGTCGTGGTGGTCATTTGCCTGATGTTATTTATTACTATTAACGGCATACCTTCTTCTTTATAATGAAATAAACATTTGATCATTTATATTAAAAAATGGCATTTTTCTTTGAATATCAAAATAACACCTCTTATTGGAAAACCCTTTACATGGGTAAAGTAAAAATATTCAGTGAATGCTATATCCCGTAAAATCCAGAAAAATATACTGATTATACTATTCAGTTTGAGTAATGTGTAATAATATGATAATAATTAATAATATGATAATTTGGGGTGGATTTGTAATTGATTACTGACTTATTTTGGATACATCTGTTTCTTCCGGAAATTTTTCGTCTCTCTTACGCACGCCTGACATCGCAGATCTCCATCCCATTTTAATTTTGTAATCGTGATGAAACACAGTTTGAAATTTAAGCCCCGATCAGCCAAATATTTGGATAACAAAACACTTCCACATGGCGTTTCCTGTTTTCTTCTTTATTTCATGGTTACAAAGCCACTATTTAAAAGTCTATCAAACATAACATAAATTTTTTAAATTTATTTTTTAAAGGAAATAAACATTTTGTAATAATCTTCTGACTTCTGTTAATGATGTTCAGAACGACGCAAGTATTTTCGGTTCATTTACAAACCGATCGTACAGTTGATTAATCAGGCATCTCCAAGTACCTACTAAGTTTTGAGATAAGGAAGAAAGCAATATTCGTATGCTCACCACAAATCAAGTATTACTTATGCGTCTCGGTGTTTAACGTATACAATATACTTTAAAATAACACCGGGAGGCATAGAGAGTGATATATTTTTCCGTGGTACAATCTATAATAATCTATGGCATTATAGGATGGGGTGGTGCACTTGATGCATTTGTTAAGCCTTTACAAAACACTCAAAAGCGCATCATTAAAGTTATGTACAATAGAAATAAAACATTCTCGACCGAGTTATTATTTAAAGAGACTATAAAATATTAAACATCCGTAAATTATTTATACTGCAGACTATGAAATATGTATTTAAAAACAAAAATTGTTCCGAAAAAAATGAAAATAGAATTAGCAAAAGGACGAATAATATCTTTTACACCCCTCAAATCAATACCAAATTCATGCAAACACATAACTAGCAGTTTTATTGGTCCTCGGACATTTAATCTTAAAACAAAACAAATTCAAACGACAGATAAAATATCACTCTACATAAAAGAATTAAAATTATGGCTCTATGATGCAGATGTTAAAACACTTTTGCTATAAATTCTATGTATACCTCAATGCATTACTTTTCATTACAAATCTAGAGTAACTTCAAGACTAACTTTACTTTACTTTCTCGAAACCATTGCAAAAAATCAACAGAATCTTAGTTTCTCTTTTTTTATTAGAATATTTTTCACAGATACCTATTTATAAATCTTCACTTTAAAACTTACCTTTTTTAATCGTACTTACTGATATAATAAAGCATTTTTCTTTATATTACCCACGCACAAGTAGGTTCCCATTACCTACTTTTATCTTATATAGATTTACTTATTGCTAACTTTTACATTATTTTTTTCTTATATTTGTATCTTACTTTGTTATGAAATTATGTAAAAAATAATTTTGAAATGCTTATAGGTATATAATGGGAAAAAATAAAGATTAAAAAAAATAAAAAAAATAGCGGTCCGGTACATTAGTACGACACTTTGAAATATTCTACTAATGACACTACAATTTTTTCTGCATTATAGTTGATTTAGTGGTGTTTAAGAGTAATCTGAGTGTTGTACCGAGTAGGGTACACTTTAACATATAACTGCATACTCAATCAGTTTTCATTCATCGGAGATGTCTGACTAAT
This sequence comes from Glyphotaelius pellucidus, assembly GCA_936435175.1. NCBI lineage: Eukaryota > Metazoa > Arthropoda > Insecta > Trichoptera > Limnephilidae > Glyphotaelius > Glyphotaelius pellucidus. Next base: position 22,562,757 of record OW386558.1, on the reverse strand, counting down.
CAACTGGACGTACGATACATATGATGATTTAGATAGCTTTGGCTGCCAAAATGTAACAGACGTTTGTTCAGATTTATTACATTTGTAATAAAAAAAGGCGGGATTGTAACATTAGTCTAATAACCAGACAAAACCGAAAATATTTCATTTTTAATCAAATTTTAAACGTATTGACTCTTTTTCACAAAAAATTATAAATTGATTTCGAAAGTCTGTTATTTTATCTAGTAAAGCTTTGTTTTAAATTTTGAGAAATGATGTTTATTTTTAGTACAATAAGGTTTTACCGTAGGTCGTTGGCAGATTTGTTAAATTTTAAAAAAAAATGAATTATGCAACATACATTTCAAATCATATAAACATACAGTTAAATAAATCACATTATTTGAGACTGCTACTTTTCAGAATTTTAATTTTAGTTCAAATAAAATCTTTAAAAAAAGATCCACGCCCTTGTTTTGTGACAAAAATACTTCTATTTATTTGAGATTACAAAAATACGTCTATTCATTTGCGGTCTTACAAACTAATATATTTAAAAAAATAGCATTCTTATATTGCTTAGACATTATTGAAAAATTGTAAATACTTATGATCAAAAAATAATTACATAATTTTAATAGTTTTATCATCACGAGTTTGAGCATTTTTTAGTGTAGGTATTTATCAAAGCAAATATTGAAATAAATAAAATCGATGTTGAGTTATTGTGTTTAAAGCTGGAATGGAGGATAATTAATCTTTCTCGTCGGAACCGCCCTGTAGTTGCGAGGGTACGATCGCAAGATCATCGTTCGACAAAATTTAAATTCTCGGCCTCTGGTTAAAGGCTCTTAAGGAAGAAAATGGTGAATTTGGTAATTAACACAATCAACGCCATCTGAGATTGTCATTAAGAGGAAATTCAACAAATAAATTATTTGAATGAGTCGTTATGTGATAAAAGTATGATTCAATTTCCGACCATTTAATCCTTTACCACAAATTAATCTTTGGCTTTCATCATTTTGTTTTTTAAACACTATTTGTGGTCACCAAAGTGGGAATTTCTCAATTTCCAATGATTAGTGTTCTTTTCTTGATATAATGAATGAATCTAATTTTAAAACTGATCGCATATACAGGGGCTAATAATTTGATAAGTGTTTGATTCTGAAACAGTTTTTGAAAACAAAACTTAATCCATATTCCTCTATTCCTTCCATCATGTAATCCATTCTCTTCTTCCTTTCCTCAAAGTCTCCACCAGGAAAAGAAGATGTGCTTACCTACATGATGAACAATATTGACACCCAAGTGTGCACTACCCACTTGTTATCAGTTGCATTTCGGAAGTGATATGGATCACAACTCGTTCTCGTAAAATATCGCAAGTAGTCGCAAATAATCGCAGTTTCGTTTCTTTTTATAAAATAATAGTGTCGGGCATAAAACCTTGTTGTGCAATATATGTGATAGCAGAAACCACACGGAGCAGCCTTCAGAAGCCGTAAAGGTAGGAGATTTCCTGTCATACCGATTCTCCTATGATCTGCCTTCAAAACACGATATATGGTCTCTTCGTTTACAAAAGGGATTTACAGTCCACAATCCCGTGTCGTAGCATTCGGCTGCGACATTTTTTTGATCCTTCTACCCGGATAAATGTTGGTTGTTAGACATTGTGTTTTGAAGTACAGATCATTCCATTCGTTGACCCTTTTCCGGTTTTTATAGAGCTGTTTCAGAATTACTCATTCAATTGTGAATATTGATTAAATTTAAATTGGTATTATTTAAGTCGTTGGGCGGCTTAACATTTTGAAATCGTTGATAGTGGGGTACTTTACGTACGCCGCTACTTGCCGCTACGTGGTAGGTAGTTGGTGTACCTACACGCATTGTCGTGTCGCGTCGGTAAAGCAAATCGTGGATTGTTGTCGCATTTGACAGCTGTTATCACAGAAAACATTTTGTTTACAAGTTGCGTTGACATTTAGTTAGTGTTATTATTCTGTTTGGTTTAAAAAATATTCATAATGGCGGCAATTAATATTAAATACAAATTGGCGCTATTAGATATGGAAAGTGTTCGTTCGTCGGCTATCAAAGCCGTCACATCATCAAATTCTATTGACAAAAATATTTTTAAAGCTCGTTATGCCGATATATCTAACATTAGAGAAAATTTCGTCGCTTCACATATTTCAATTGAATCAAATAAGAAGGATGACGCGGAAATTAAAGTATTACAGGAAAAGTATACTGAAATCCAAAACATGTATTACGAGATTCAATCATATTATTCTCAATTATTTCCGGAAGTTTCGAAAAATGAATCGGATCATTTAATGGCCAATAATAATGTTTCGTTGCCAAAATTAAAATTGATTTTTTTTTTCTGGAATATCAACAGATTGGACAAATTACATAAATACCTTTAATTCGTTGATCGATTCTAATAATGCTTTAAATTCTGTTAAAAAAATGCATTTTTTAATAAGTAGTCTATCAGGTGAGGCATTGACACACGTTAAACATTTACCGATTTCTGAAGAAAATTATTTTGTAGCATATAAAATTTTAAAGGAAAGATATGAAAACATACGCTTGATCGCTGATCGACATGTTGAATTAATTCTATCGATTCAACCTGTAAAGGCTCAGGATAATCTTCGGCAATTTATTTCCATTTTGAAAGAAAATATTGCTGCGTTAGAAGCTTTAAATTTCCCAGTTCGACAATGGAGCTTTCTTTTGTTACATATTGTATTGCGTAAATTAACAAAAGAATTACGTATTGATTTTGAAATTCAACACAGTTCGGAGAATATTCCAACGTTTGACCACTTGTTGAAGTACTTAGATGGACAGTGCTTAGCAAAAGAAATGGCACTTGGAGTTTTTCCTGAAAACCAGTTACATGCTCATAAAGGTCAATCTAAATCGTATAATGCGAAACATCGATCAAGCAATAATATTAATGCGTTTGTATCAAACATTGAAATCAAGTGTATTCTGTGTAAATCGCCACACTCACTGCACAAGTGTGAAAAATTCTTACGCTTTACTCCAAAGGATAAGTACTTGTGTGCAAAGGAAAATAATTTATGTCTCAATTGTTTAGTGCAAGGAAAACACAACGCAAAAAATTGTCAGTCGCGTTTCACCTGTAGAGAATGTAAATCAAGACATCACACATTATTACATTTTCCGAAAAAAATCGTGGAAAATTCAGACCAGCAAGAAAATTCGTCGGAGCCTTTGGCGTTGACAACATTCTACAATAAAACCAACAAAACGGTTCTTTTGTCTACAGCTTATGTGGAAGTTTTAGATAAAAATGGAGTGTTCCAGAAGATGCGTGTTATGCTGGATAGCGCCAGTCAAGGAAACTTCATATCGGAAAATTGTGTCAAAAAATTGGGTTTTACTCGTTTTAAGAAAAAACCACTCACCGTGAGAGGTATTGGAAATACTCCTACAATTAATTCTAACGGATTAATAAAAACACAATTTCGTCCTGTCGATTCGAAGGAATCTGGTATTTTGACAGATTTCGTTGTTTTAAATAACATTTGTTCGAATATGCCATCAAATCGTATCGTCGATCATCATTGGAAACACATCGTAGGTCTCAAATTGGGAGATCCAACATTTTACATACCATCAGCCATTGACATACTGCTTGGAAGTGATATTTTTGCGTCATTATTATGCTCAGGAAAAGTGATGGGCAAAGAAAATGAGCCCATAGCCATAGAAACTAAATTGGGTTGGATTTTGATGGGAAATGTTGGACCATCAAATCATTGTATAAATTCATTCTTCACGTCAATGGAGGAAAATATTGATGAAAAGCTTAAATGCTTTTGGGAAATTGAAAATGTTCCACTTTTGAAGAAAATTCAATCGCCTGATGAAATTCGTTGTGAAAAATTATACACTGAAAGTACCTACCGTAACCAAGACGGGACAAGTCGTATCGTTGCCATTTAAGGAAAGCCCGGAAAAATTGGGAAACTCATATGACATAGCGTTGTCACGCTTCAAGCATTTAGAAAGGAGACTGAATAGAGATTCTGATCTCAAATCCCAATATATTTCGTTCATGAGAGAATACTCAATATTAGGGCACATGATGGAAGTGCCACCTCAATCGCCAATTATTGGTAATTATTTCATACCCCATCATGGAATAATCAAAGAAACCAGTTCTACAACTCGTTTAAGGGTCGTTTTTGATGCCAGTACCAAATCGTCTTCGGGTACGTCATTAAACGACATACTTTTGGTCGGTCCCAAATTACAAAGAGACATTGTCGAATTAATGTGTAATTTTAGAATACACAAAGTTGTTTTTACAGCTGACATTCGTCAAATGTATAGGCAAATACTTGTGGATGAGAAATCTCGCCGTTATCAACATATTTTGTGGAGGGAATCATCGGATCATCCCGTAAAAGAATTTGAATTACAAACAGTAACATATGGCACGTCATGCGCACCATACTTATCGATTCGCACACTTCATAAATTAGCCAATGATGGAAAATTGAATTTTCCAACGGCTGCTAGGACATTGATTGAAGATACTTATGTAGATGATATTATCAGTGGTGCGCAAACTTTGGAAAGCGCTCGACATTGTATAGTGGAATTAATTGCATTACTTCAAAAAGGTTGTTTTGAATTGAGAAAATGGTCTAGTAACCATCCTGAAATACTGGAAGACATTCCTGTCAGCTATCGGGAAGTACCCTTAAGTTTTGAGTCGGATACTGACAAGAAAAACCTTAATATTTTAGGTATTCAATGGATACCGTCGCTTGATCAATTTACATATAAAATTCATAATGTTTTTAGTGACCACTGTACCAAACGTATAATTTTATCGACAATTGCGCGTCTATATGATCCATTAGGTTTTATTAATCCTGTCGTTTTTATTGCTAAATGCTATATGCAAAACTTATGGAAAATTCAAATTGGATGGGACGAAGAAATCCCTTCGGACATGAATTTGAGATGGAAGAAATATATAAAAGAGCTTCCATCACTTGCCAATTTAAAAATTGATCGATATGTCGCAACTTCTCCAACCAGTCGGTGCATACTTGTTGGGTTTGCGGACGCCTCTGAAAGAGGATATTGTGGAATTGTTTATTTGGTTGTGATTAATAACACAGAAATATCCAGCCATATTTTATTAGCAAAATCCCGTGTTGCCCCCGTAAAGATAACATCGATCCCGCGACTGGAATTGTTGGGAGCAGTTTTATTGGCAAATTTGTTGACTTATTGTCAAGAAGTATATAAAGATAGACTTCAAATTGAAAAGACTGTCGCGTTCACCGATTCAACTATTGTATTGGCATGGTTGAAGACACCTTCTTTTCTATTGCAAACTTTTATCGCAAATCGTGTTGAAACAATAATACAAAATATACCTTATGAACATTGGTATCACATTTCATCGCAAGAAAATCCTGCTGACTTGGGTTCGCGAGGAGTTTTTCCCAATGAAATCGCTGGCGCTTCGTTATGGTGGAAAGGACCTAACTTTATATCAACACCTTTGGAGGAATGGTTATTTGTTAGGCCTCCAAATATCTCCGTGGACCAGTTACCAGAGTATAAGTCGAAAAATTTAATTTCTCTATCGACGAATGTGTCAACGTCTGACGAAGAGTTTTTATTGAAATTTTTATCATTATCGAAATTACTGCGTGTTATATGTTGGTGCCGTCGATTTATCAATAGATTACGTTCGGAATCGATTATCAATTTCAATGGTTTATCCCCACTTTCGTTAAAAGAAAATAATTCAGCCTTGCAATGTTGCATTAAGCTTGTTCAAGCAATTTATTTTCAACAAGATATGAACAATATCTCTTCCCATCGTATATGTTCAACGCAGCTTCAAAAACTCGCTCCATTTATTGACGCAAATGGTGTTTTGAGAGTCGGTGGTCGAATTCGCCTTGCACAGATTTCAGAAAATGCTCGACATCCTATTATTTTACCGAAGCAATGTCATTTGACAACTTTAATAATTGATTATTACCATAGCATGTACCTTCATCCAGGTCCTCGTGCACTCCAATCCATAATATCACTAAAATATTGGATAATTTCGGCTAGGAACGTAATTCGACATCGATTGAGTAAATGCATTTCTTGTTTTAAAAATAACCCGCGTGGTAGTTTCCCGTTGATGGGTAACTTACCCGCTTCCCGTTTTCGAGAAGGTCGTCCATTTTTAAATGTCGGAACAGATTACGGAGGTCCTTTTTTGGTGCGTGAAAGTAGACGTCGCGGCGCAAAAACTTATAAGGCCTATTTATGTCTCTACGTTTGTTTATCGACCAAAGCCGTTCATCTTGAATTAGTTTCTGATCTATCTACTGAAGCGTTTGTGGCAGCATTAGATAGATTCATTTCTAAACGCGGTATATGCCAAAATATCTATAGCGATTGCGCCACTAATTTTACTGGAACTAACAGATATCATACTGGCCTTTCTAAATTCATACGTGAATCTGAAAACACTGACAGACTTGTTGACGCAACTGTCGCTCGTTCAATTACTTGGCATTTTTCTCCACCCTCCGCACCCCATTTCAATGGAGTGTCGGAGGCTGGTATTAAGTCAACTAAATACCATTTGAAGAGGGTTGTGGGAGATCAAATCCTCACCTTCGAAGAATTAACTACTGTTCTGACTCGTATCGAAGCCATTTTAAATTCGCGACCAATTGGAGCGCTGTCGTCGGATCCATCCAAATTGAACCCGTTAACTCCTGCACATTTTTTAATTGGGGCTCCTCTTGTTTCTGTTGTTGAAGAAAATTTTGTGGATGTACCAATGAATCGTTTATCGCGTTGGCAATTATTGAAACAGATGTCCCAACATTTTTGGAATCGCTGGCGGAAAGAATATCTACATACTCTTCAACAACGAAACAAGTGGGCAACGTCAACTCCTTATTTGAAAATTGACGATCTAGTCATGATAGATGATTCGCAAGCAACCCCAATGCGATGGCCTGTGGGGAGGGTGGTTGAATTATTCTCCGGCGCCGATGGAGTGGTTCGTGTCGCTACTGTAAGAACCCCTCAGGGCATTTTTAAGCGGCCCGTGGTCAAATTGTATAGGCTACCATCGATTAAATAGTTTTAATTTTTTTTGTCTTGTTCAATTCCTAGGTTAATTAGTTATTTGCTTTCGTTTTTCGTTGCTTTCTTTCGTATATAGTTGTTGAGAAAATATCATATTTCCTCAAGGTCGGCGGAATGTTTGGTTCTGAAACAGTTTTTGAAAACAAAACTTAATCCATATTCCTCTATTCCTTCCATCATGTAATCCATTCTCTTCTTCCTTTCCTCAAAGTCTCCACCAGGAAAAGAAGATGTGCTTACCTACATGATGAACAATATTGACACCCAAGTGTGCACTACCCACTTGTTATCAGTTGCATTTCGGAAGTGATATGGATCACAACTCGTTCTCGTAAAATATCGCAAGTAGTCGCAAATAATCGCAGTTTCGTTTCTTTTATAAAATATAATAGTGTCGTGCATAAAATCTATGTTGTGCAATATATATGTGATAACAGAAACGACACGGAGCAGCCTTCAGAAGCCGTAAAGGTAGGAGATTTCCTGTCATACCGATTCTCCTTTGATCTGCCTTCAAAACACGATATATGGTCTATTTCGATTACAAAAGGGATTTACAGTCCGCAATCTCGTGTCGTAGCATTCGGCTGCGACAATAAGATTCCAATACACTCACGAAAATATGATACATTTAGAAGAGAACAAATGGTTTTGTTTTTAATTATCTGAAATATCGTACATCTAGTTCGAAACTAAACTTGTTTATCGGAGTTATTTGTGTAATATATTAAAATAATTTAGGAAACAATTAGTTGTTATCAAATACAATTAGAGATAATGTAAGAATCGTTCTTATTGGTGATAAATATTAGAGAAATAAAAAATGTTGTGTCAGACCTCATCGTTCTTGTTGATGACCAATGTTTAGAGAACTAACAAATTTAATGTTATGTCAGGCCCCATCGTTCTTGTTGATGACCAATGTTTAGAGAACTAACAATTGTTGTGTCAGGCCCCATCGTTCTTGATGATGACCAATGTTTAGAGAACTAACAACTGTTGTGTCAGGCCCCATCGTTCTTGTTGATGACCAATTTTTAGAGAACTAACAAATGTTGTGTCAGGCCCCATCGTTCTTGATGATGACCAATTTTTAGAAAACTAACAAATATTGTGTCAGGCCCCATCGTTCTTGTTGATGACCAATGTTTAGAGAACTAACAAATGTTGTATCAGGCCCCATCGTTCTTGTTGATGACCAATGTTTAGAGAACTAATAAATGTTGTGTCAGGCTCCATCGTTCTTGTTGATGACCAATGTTTAGAGATCAAAACTCGTATTTGCAGAAAATAAAACATATAGGTAAATGAAAAGCTATTTTAGAGATTTCCCTACAACTATTCATCTAATGTACAACATTTTATTTTTTGTAAAGTTGTGCATCTTCTTTATTGGGTCTTTACTCAAGACAAATAATCCCAAAAGAATTTCAAAATCTGATTGAGTGATTATTAAAGGATTTTTAAAATTTTATAAATAACAATTTAAAGTGATTTTTCTCAATTACCATAGTAGGCGAATTCTCGCATAATGGCAATCACACATGATTTAAATTATAATGCAGAAATAAAATATTTTGTGCAGACAAAAAATAAAAAACTAGCAGTTAAAAACCCACTCCGCAGGTTTTTGCTGCTAGGCCCTGCGGGCGGCTTTTGGTTCGGCTTTGCGCAGTGTGTTGGTGACCATTTTATAAATCCAATAGTTCCAAAAATAGCCCTTTCCTCAGATCCACTGTCTTCCAGTGAAGCTAGTCACCGGGACAAAGTAACCGAGGCAGGCAATGACGTCATATGTAATATATAGTCGCTTGATACCACTATATATTACCGTCAATCTTTCATATCCGGAGAGATACTGCATATGTACAATTTCGTAGCAGTTATACCTAGGGGGGACACGTCCCCATCCGGCCTGCTGATGAAAGTGGCGACACCTTGTGACGAATTCTTGAATTCGAAACCGAATTACAATGATAGCTTTGCTTGAAATTCCACATACAGAGATTTTATTTGTGGCGCGGCGCGCATGGCGTGGCGTCAGAAATGCACTCGACGCCGGGTTCTGAAATTCAACCACGCAGACGCAAGCCTATTAAAACTATTCGATGAAAAAATACATATGTTAGGAAAAAAAAGAACATATACAAAAGTAAAAAATAAACTGGATGCTAAAAATATTATTAAAAAAAATTAAAATTAAATATATTAAAAAGTAAGTAATATTTTAAATAAGATTGAAAAATTTGAACGCAGATTATAGTAGGCTGTCATCTAGAAGATTTCATATTATTACGGTCATATATTGTTTAAAATATAGTGATTTTTACTATGGTTCGTAACTTTCTGACTATATACAGCACCCTTTATATTTCAAAGGAGTGGCGAGTAAAAATTAATATAACATTTGCAAAGTTTTAACGTCATGTCGTTTAAAATATTGCGGTTTATACGTCAATCTTCCTTACCACAGCTACTAACTGACATTTGTGGTAGTAACTAATAAAAAAAAAAGCAAAATATATTAAAGAAGTTTGAAAGAAACCTAGAGATGCCTCCATCATTATTGGAATCACAGTAACTTAGTAGACACCCTGTTTTATAAAACATATAATGATTTGAAAAATCTCTGAAATCATGCCCTATGATTACACTAATATACTCCGATTGGTAATAAATATTAATAATAATAATCGACATCCAGAAAAACATTTTAAAAAAATTTCTCTACAGTACTAAAATATGGACAGAAATTTTACGATTTACTACTACCGATTTCCTACTAGCGATAACTTACTGGCGATTTCCCGGCCAATGCCACTTAAGGGTCTACTATTCGTATTTCGACCGATTTCTTACATATCTCCCTTAAACATTTGAAGTTTTTAAGCTCTTAAAAAAATATATGTTATTTTTGAAGATAATATCTAGATACGTTCCACGCCGAAACGCAAATTATATGAAATTCCCTCGATAGAAAAAAATCGCAAAGTATGCTTCGAAAATTATTTTAAACAAGTCTATTTCTTTTATTTTACAAGTTATATTTGTGAAAAAATTCACAATGTTTCTTTGAACGATACTTAAGATACGTTCCACGAGATTTTTGCTCTATTTTAAACGAGTCATGTTTTATTAAGCTTTTTCGCAATTTTCGCTGCTATTCTACGACTAACCATATTGGCGCGCTCTGTCCAACACTCGTAATTACATATCTCTCCATCTTCTTCTTTTTCAGCGCTGTGTTCACGAATAGTAGACCCTTAATAAAGAAATTGTTTCTCCCTGCGTGTCCTTTCCCATTCGTCCCATTCCCCTTCCGCCGCCACTTCCCGTCCCATGTCCCCTTCCCCTCACGCGTTCCCCCTCCACTTTCCCCGTCTTCTCTCTCCCCTCTTCCGCGAACCCCCCTCCCGCGGTCCCCATCCTTCTCCCGCGTTCAATATATTCAGTCCCGGTACATTCAGAATTTCAAACAGCTCGCGTGCCACTTATTGCATTTTTTTTACAAATTTTCTATTACAAATATTTATTTGTGTATATTATAAAAACAATCAATCAAATTTGGTACCTATTTAAAATAAACATAATTTTTGATTAGATTAAAAATATTCGATTTTGGTTAGTACCATAGGTGAGTACCTCAAACAAATTCATTAATTTAACACTTCCGTACCGGACCAGGGGAACGCACTTACACTAACGAGAGTTTTACGCTGTATCTAAGTTGTTTTTTAAACCACATACTCAATAATTTGGGTAATCCTAGAAAAAATATTTGGTTATCGATCTGCATTAAAAAAATTAATATCGCATTACTATTTTTCTTAATATTAATTCATTTATATCAAATTTCGGTCGAGAATCTGTCCAGCCCGCCCCCCTACCCCTCCGTTCGGGCGTTACCCCGTATCCATCCGCTGGAAGTATCGGGACGATTCTAAGCGATAGCAAGTAATTTCTGAGTTGTTAGTGGAAAGGACTAGATCCCGTTTGTTTACACTGCGCATCTAGTTTGCTCTTTTTACAATGCTATAATGTTCGCTTGCCGGTCAAAGATCATTCGGTCTGGATCGTTTCCGCTACGCGCCAATCGCCAGTCAACATTCGGAAACAAAGCGTTATGGTGGCTATCGGCCCGCCTTCTCTGTTTTCTATGGAGAAATACGCGTTATGGTCTAAGTTTGTTAGAATATAAATTATGACTTTATTTATGAAACGATTTAGATAATGACTATTGAAATAAGATGAATATGCTTCTTTCTAATTATTACCAAAACAAATTTCCAAAAATTGTGTCATTAACACCCTTCAATAAGCAAAACAAATTGGGGTCCCCGAGTGACCCCCCTTCGGATGAAGTGTGATTTTTTTCTTTCCGGGACGAAAAGGTTAAAAGATTTCAAAAATTAAATTTTGCTTAAACAATGATTCTTTTGCAAAATTTCATTCGCAAATTGTGACATTTATGACAGTTTTGTAAGAGTTTTTGTAATGATTAAAAACTTTTCAGATTTATTGTCATGTGGTTGTAATAATCCGAAAACCTTCGCGAGGATGGAAAGAAGGTATTTTGAAAGTTTCAAACATTTCCTATGCTTAATATAGCAATACATGGACAACCTCAAAACTCGCAAATACCCCAACACGCATATTTTGATTTGTATATATATAAATAGATATATAAATAGATAAATAAGCGCTAACTGTATCATTGCTTTATTTGTTTATATTCGTCGACTACTCGAATGAATAAATTAACAAATAGTCGCTTTCCTCACAATTATTAAGGTCTTAATGTCATGTTTACTTTTGCATATTTAATTCTGAATAATTACTCTGATAAACGACTTGAGCTCTTATTTAGCTCAACATGACGCTTGAGATTTTACATTATAAATACAAAAATAATAATAATCCCTTCGGACACATTAACATAATATTTAAGGCAACGTAATAAATCATAATATTAACAGATAACACTTCCATTATAAATAAAATAAAGTGCCGAAGTGTTTTCACAAATAGCATTGACATTACCTGATTTATATAAAATTGTTGTTTATATTATGGCGATCTATTGAAGTGTAGTTTTTACACATGTGAAGATATTATCTTAAATACATGTGGGACTATAAAATACATGGTCTTTCTGTGTTAAGTTTACTTTGTAGTCAGGAACCTGATCTGAAAGAAGCATTTAATGCGATTGTGAAAGCTGAAAACAAGATAGGCTTAAATGTTGCTGTTCACACGCTTGTTTGCGTTTCACCAACAGAATTGTCACCACTCTAAGATGAACTTGTATTTGAATCAGTGAGAATCATTTTCTCGTGGTAAAATGATTTAGCCAGAAAACCAGAAGAAGAATAAATCAGGCCAACAGATCCTAGTAAGGTATCCAATCCAATTTCGTATTGAGAAGAGAAGATCAAAGAAGAAAAACTAATATCTACAAAATAATTATCAAGCGAGTGTTAAGCTTAGACTTGGAAGGTTTTATGACAGTTGATTCCCCAACGGTTGCCCCCACCAGCATAACTATGTATAATATGCAGTCGGTTAAGGGAAAATATGGTAAACCTACTAACACAAATGTAACGAGGTGTATCCTCGAAAAGGCGTGAAGAAAGGATGTACCGCCGAATAACAAACGCATAAAACATATTTTCAAGAACCACTTGTCTGTATACTGAATATACCAGCGAAGAAGTACAAAAGATCTACACTGTGAATAATATCCAGACTAACTGAGTATTAAAGATAATTTTAAAGTCAATTTTAGGTTTGAAATTGGTAAATAATACACTAAAATTATAAATCTCTACTTATTATAAATTAAAAATCCTCCGGCGCATCTGTCTGTCTGTCTATCAGTCTGTCTATTTACGATAAACTCACAAACTACTGAACGGATTTTCATGCGGTTTTCACCAATAGATAGAGTGATTCATGAGAAAGGTTTAAGTATATAATTTGTAAAGGTTTTATGTAAATTGGTTGAAATATATAAAAATGTATATGAGCGGTCTGGCAAGCGGGCGGTGTTGATTTGCCTTGCATGCAAATTAAGATGGCGTTGTGTTTCGTTAGCCACAGCAACTCGTGGCCGGGTCAGCTAGTATATAATAATTGTAATTTCGGGGGGCCAATTATCAGGTCACCGACTTGGAGTGATGTATTCGTATAAAGAACAGCATGGGGTAGGCATTGAATATTTTATTTCATTTATAATTTAACCGACAGTGTTAAATTGTAAAAATTGCAAAGAAATAACAAAGATAAAATAAAAACCTACCGGCCAAGTACAACTATATATTGCTGTAATACACAACAACGAAAATAAGGACGATTAAGTTTGGGTCGAGTCAAATGAAAACAAGAAGTTCGAGAAATTTTGGGGGTTATCAAATAATATTGAGGGTTATTAAATAATATGTCCACTAGCTTGGATGTTACACATCGGCACATTAGTACATGAGGTTGGAAGAGTGTTAATTTGGGTATTTGGAAAGGAATATAAAAAGTTTCTGGGTTTCTTGATACAGAAGAATGTTGAGATTAAGGTCCTAAATGAATATTTGTAGACCCATGAGCCACGAGAATTTTTTGAATACACATCAATTAAAATATTTATAAAACAGGGAAGGCTCAGCTGGGCACGGCATAGCAAGTATGGAAGATAGTTAACCACCAAATAGGCTTCTTTCTAATAAGCTTGCAGGATGAAGGAGTGTTGGGAGGCAGTTGGGTGGAGGTATAAGAGGTTGTATGGTGGGAGACGAACAACTCATCCCTCTGGAATAAGAACGGGAGAAAAACAGCGGAGTGGAGTGGGTTGCAAATAAATGAACTGGAATTTGCATGGGTTGTAGCTCCAATGACAATGAAGATGACGAATCTAAGAAAATATAATTTTTCGAATTATTTCCCACATTGTTTTATGTGAGAATTTGCAATCGCTCTTTTAGACATTACTTCTGAATAATCGCCCCTTACCAAAAAAACTCGTGATATATTATTCAAGTAATAAATCACAAGAATTTGACACGTTCTAGCTTATACATAAGTTCACAATTTACGCTGAAAAACATCGCTTAGAATAACAATGGATCCAAAAACTGACATATGATAAACCAGTTCTATTATGTTCTCAAAATTACAAATGGCCGATCATGAAAAATAAATGTGATTCACATTTACAATTCAGCATAACAATACAATTAATAATAATCACACGCATGATTGCTCATTTAACAAAAGTCTTACAATGGAAGTCTCTGCTTACCCCGACGGATAGTACCCATATTAATTACATGTATGGCTGTCACATAATGAATAGGTACGGGTTTCGTAAGAGGTAGTTAAGTCTTAAATAAATTCATGGAAAATAAGGGTTGTTCGCGGGGTGAAATCATATTATTTACGCTAACTCGCAGGGGGTTGTTAGGTACCGTAATATGGAGCGACTTTTGAATTGGGAAGTTATTTTGATCGTCGCAATTATCTGCATAATTCTCGCTAACACTCGCTTTTTTTAATGCTTTTTTTGGGTATCGTGGACGTTTCAAAGATAGGTATCATATTAGTTGGATTCTAGTTATATACTTGAAGCCGTTTTTGTTTAATATATTTTCAGACAAAGATACTTGTTTTTACATGTACTTTTACAAATTACTTTTGAATGTAGCTATAACTTTGTTATTATCCATTACAAATAAAGAAAACAATATAACTTTTTAAAACCACTTATATATTTTATTTACGCCGACCGGTTCCGGAACGACTGTTCCTTCCTCAGGGCAAACATATAATGACTTCAATTACAAAACAGTGGGTGAGTACAGTGTATTATTACTGAGTGTTATGGTAGGGGTGAGGGCGTGGCTAATTAATGAAGAGTGGGTGGAGGAAACCGAACGGACATTGAATGGGAACATATCTAAGATGGGGCTATAAGATAATATTTTTGTTTATTGATAATAGGTTCATTATTATTAAAGGATTATCTGAAATAGATAGGTTACAGCCTTAGAAATTAAGGCTCTAAGTTATCTAATGGATTTTCTCTAAATAATTAGCAAAGTGACTTCGAAAAACTGCAAAATCAAATAATAACTATATAATATAACATAACATCAAATATATCGACTTCTCCCCTATTCACCCCTCGCAAAGAGATCATTGATAATGGATTTATTATTATTAAGGGATTTTTATTTCTAAGTCTTCTAAGTTATTTAAAGGATTTTTTCTAAATATTTATTCCATTATTAGCCATATATACAAATAGGTAAGGCGAAGTGACTTCGTAAAACTGTGAAATCTAATAATAACTATTTATAATATAACATAACATCAAATATATCGACTTCTCCCCTATTCACCCCTCGCAAAGAGATCAGTCTCTCTCCCGACCCCTCGCATTTAAATCTTGTAGGGGTTGTTGGTATTGATACCACCTCCCTTATTTCATCAGCCCCTGGTACATTATTATTTGATCCAATGGTGTGTATCCGTTGCAATAACATCCATTTCATAAATCTACAATCAGAGGTTGAGAACCATTACTTTAATTTTTTTTATATACAGTGCACAATAATTCATGCCACAACTATAATAAAATCACACACACTATGTACCTTTAGTCGAAGGGCAATGAACATCACTGCAGTATTATAGCAATTGCTATTAAATAATTAATTAACCACATCATTACTTCACCCGTTATATCTTCTATTTTATATTTATCTTATCTATCGTTAACCTAATGTAATATAAAACAGTGTGTTTAATTATATGCAACTAGGTATAGACAAATTTTGAAAAACAACATGACTTAGGGTGATCCACTTGTCCTGGAGAAATTCGACATCGAAATCCACGCCTCTTTTTGAGACTTAAAAATACTTGAGTAGAAGCTTTTAAAAAGGTTAGAGAAGGTATTTGAGAGTTGTAAAGGCCTGTAAAAAAACATTTACTCCTTTTTATACATTGTTTATTATAATAACATTGAAATTTAAAATCGATTTCACGGAACCAAGCGACGTGGAGTCCAAAGACATCCACACACCCCGGTGTCGGGGCGGTAACTAACACAAAATGTAAAGTTAGTCTTTATGCGGACGGCATAACTTTAAATTCTCAAATCCAAGTTCGAACACAATAGCGCAAAATTGAATTGTTTTGTTATATTTTGTGAAATTCAGACACAAAAATTAATTAATTAAGTACTTTGCCACACTATATATTGAATCTTTATCCGAAAATGGGTTTATTAGTACGAGATTTTGGCACTTGAAAATATTTTATTATAGGCCTGATACTTAATTTTTTTTTTCAAAATTACAAAAGGACTCAAAAATTTTGTCAACTATTTTCAAGACAAAAATACGTTCTACCTGCCGTATTAAATTGAAGCATATAAATATTTCTAAGCGCTCAAATTTTCAAACCAAAAACACATGATTTTGTACGATTTTGCATTATTTCGCATGGCTTCATCTTAATAATATTATAAACCCTCTGCGAAAGAACATCCTCCAACAAATATATCCATAAACCTAAAAAAAATAACTTCACGATTGTTCAACCACTCATAATAGTGTCTTGAATCTAAATTAAAAATAAATCATATTTTATATATTCAGTCTCGAAATAGAGATATCTACGCATTAAAGCCGATTAATCAAAAACCTGAGTGAAATTTAATCAATGAAAACATGTTTTTAGGTAAATTTCCGTTACTTAATCATGAATTGATTTGTTACCTATCGAAAAGCAATTACAATATCCGATTGACACGACAACTTTGGGTCATTGAAAGAACACGTAACAACTTTATTACAGTCGTTTTTGACGCTGTTTGTATCCAACTGATTTAAATTCTTAATGAATAAGCTCCACGAATTAAATGTATGTTACACACAATTCGGAAAACATAATCTCTTTTCTAACAAACAAACCAGTTATTATTAAAGGAGATAATAACATCAACAACTCTCAATGAAAACATTAAAAGACATAACGTCACAAAACCTTTCAATTTTTTATAAGAAAACTCTCTTTTTATAACTTTTTAAGGCTAATCCCGTCGTTGGAAGAAAAATATAACAATAATATAAAAGAGAACAAGACACAGAAAAATAGAAAAAGATAATGGTCGCAACTGGGACTCGAACCCAGAACCTCTCGTCCAACCGGGATTTGCGCTTTTACCAATTCCTAAAATTAGTTGAAGATAAATAATTGAAGTCAATTCTAAATTTTGAGATTGAGAAATAAGACGTTTGACAGAAGGTGGCAATGGCGGAATTGGTAAACGCGCACGTCCCGGTTAGAAGCGAGGTTCTGGGTTCGCGTCTCAGTTGCAATCATTATCTTTTTCTATTTTTTGTGTCTTGTTCTCTTTCATGTTTTAGTTTAGATTATAAGTGTTATCTTCTTCTTCAATGATACATTACATTGATGGGAACGACCTTCAAAAGTCATAAAGGAGTTTTTCTTATAAACAAATTGAATATTCATTTAGACCTTTATAAAAAATGTCAATAGTTCCATACGAATAAAATTGAATACATTTATCCGAGACGCTATCTAGGTTACAAACCAGTTCTTTTTTTATATGAATACCGCACAAGAGTCCCAACTGCTCCCGCCTGGAGCCAGTGAGACTATGGCATTCCCAATCGGGGTATGTTGTGAGGCTGAAGGTAGTGGGGAGGGGAAGGAGATGGGGAAGAGGAAGGTGGAAAGTACTTTGCTATTCAGATCTGGTCACCAAACACGGCTAAAGCCATTTCAAGCAACTTTTCAATTCTGAACGGTGGTCTTACACCAGTTCTTAGAATGATTGTTTCCAAAAAAAGGGTAGTTGCCTAGGAAAGAAATTAGTTGAAGACAATATTTTTAATTCTAAATTTTGAAATATGACAGTTTGACAGAAGAAGGTGGCAATGGCGGAATTGGTAAACGCACACGTCCCGGTTAGACAAGAGGTTCTAGGTTCGAGTTCCAGTTGCAACCATTATATTTTTCTGTGTATTGTTCTCTTTCAAATTTTTGTTTAGATTATTATTGTTATCTTCTTCTTACATACCATTAATTTTTTGTTTCTTTATCTCTTTCAAAATATGATTTTAATTGAAATTTGTTTTTATTGTCTTCTTCAATTATCAAATATTAACATAAAGTTTATCGGTTTCAATAAGTTAATCGTAATAAATTCAATAAACTATCAGCTAAATTACAAATGCGAATAAATGTTTTTAAATATCGGAGTTTTAACGACTGACTTTTATTTTCAATTGATGTAATTTTACCATAACCTTGAATATAGCTACTAATTTATAACCGTTTTACGGTCGCCCCCTTTAATTAATGCTAAAAATTTTATGGCTCCCGTGAACTTGATTGTTATTCTTATGTATTCTAACTTAATTGTTTAATATTTAAAATTAAGACATAATCATAAAAAATAACGATTATTCACAAAGTCGTCAAAAAAGTTGGTGTTTTATATTTGAATATTGTTGACAATATATGAAACCATCTTCAGAATCCAGAATAATATGCTAATTTAAATAACTAAATTTTCTTTTTTTTAATGTTATTTATTTAAAGCCTTAAAAAGGCTTTTACATTACAATGATAAGATTATAAGTTGCAGTGGCACAAAGGAGGGTATCAGTAGTATTAAGGACAACATGATAAAATGATAAAATAAGTAAAACAGTTAAAATTATGGTTGAATAATGTAGATATTGAAACGCTTTTTCTATAAATTTATCCATCCTTCTACAACTCACTTTCTGTAACTTTCTAAACTTTAGTACAATGTGTTTTCTGTTTATTTTTTTTAAATAACTAAAAAAAAAAATTAAAAAATTAAAAATCAGTATGTTTTTTCCATATTTTTATAATAGCTGAAAAAAAACCATTTTCACTTATTCTACCAATATAATACTAACTTTATATTTTATATGTTTTTTAAGTCTATTTTATACTTTGGGTACATGGAAATATAGTATTTTGTTTTAATATTACCCACACTCAGACAGTGCCTTAGTGGGTTTTCATTTCTTGTTCATACTATTTGTTATTATATATTATGTTATTATATGTATACTATGTGCTATTATACATTATATGTACAAAGAAATGAGAATAAATAAAGTAAAAAAAAAAAAAAAAAACATAAGAATGAATGAGACAAAAATGTTCAATTATTATAATTATACAATTAATTATTATAATTATTTATACATTAGCTCCACACAGGAGGTCCTGAAGAAAATAGTTTCCCTCAGGGCCTATGTTTCTTAGGGGACGCTGTGTGGTGGGTCTTTTTAAGAAAGAGAAGGAAAGGAAGTTCTGAGAAGATTAAAAGGTATAGGAGGGTAGGAATCAGGGGGTTAGTGTGTCCAGGAGTGACGGACGTATGAATCCGTCCTTCCAATTGCGGTGCAAGGCGATGGGTGGAGGAGTCCAGCTGGAAAGGTCAAAAGGCCTCCCTCACCCATTCGCCTTTCGATCTATGAGATCTATTCGGAGACCTATGGCAGAGGTGTTCGTTATCCAGTAAATGGTTCCCGGGGTGGCGGTACCCATCCCCGCTTCCCAAACTTTATATCTTAAATTTACTGCTACTATTTATTATTGTAACTGACTGTTTAAATAATAAATAATACTAATTTCGGTTTTGTGTCTGTTCTAAACTTGTGAAATTGTATCACAATCATATGTGAAGAATTCAGACAAGCGATAACATTTTGAAGAAATTGGAACTGATTGGATGATTTTGATTTGAAGAAACTCAGACTTCCCGTGATTTTACACGTGTCCGTGCTAGTCTCTGCAATAATTGGTATACAACTGTTTTATTCCCTCAATTACAAAACTTTCTGATACGCACATTTTCTTCAATGAAACGTGGATAATTAATTACCTTAAATTCATTTCAATATTTCTCTCCTCAATCGATCACATTAATTAGTGTTTTAAATTATTAATAAATATATTTAATAAATTTGTAACATTATTTTGGGTCTCAAACCAAAGGTTTACCATCCCCTCGCTTTTAGCAAAGCAAACACCCATTTACAAAGGAAAACATTCAAAGTGGAAACTCTCCCTGGGCACTTTGCTGCGAAAATACAGGCTTTCCCCCTCGCACCAATATAGGTTATTATCCCAAATTTAGGGTGACAGAGCGAGAGGGGTGAAGGGTATCCGCTGCGATTATAGAGCTTTTCTGGCCACTTAAGAGGAATACATTAACTGGGATGTAAGTAGTAAAATTTATTAATTAATAATAATATGAAGCATATTTTTTGTGTCTATCGGCAACTGACCAAAGGTCACTTTGGTTAAAATAATTTATGGGTAAATTTATTACAGCCAGGAAAACTGAGCAATAACTCATTTCAATGCTTTGAAACAGCATTTTGTTTTTCTCTTAAATAAATGAAGATGAGAGTCCTAACGCTGCAGAACTCATGATGGAAATAACTTTGCAATGTTAAAAGCGAATACTGAAAAAATCCCCGAACAACAACATTTCTTAACTTTGGCAGCTTGTTTTATTTTCAGAGTGAATTTGATATTGCATCGCTCCATAACCCTTGATGGAATTTTTTAATTAATTTTTTAACCGAACATCCCGTACAGAAATTGTTTTACAAATATCGTAACGCCAGAGTTCACGGTTAAAAAGATTTTGCAGCTCCAGCCAAACTAAACAAAACAATAAGTTACGATTTTAGATTTTCACCGCCAAAAGTATTATCGTTAATTTTTGGGGTGTTATGCCGTGTTGCGTTACCTCTTTCTTCAGCCACAAATCTGCCCTGATATGGACACTGTAACCTTGTTCAAAATTTTGGCTAAAGAAGGAAGTAACGCAACACGGTATGACATCTCTAAAATAAATAGCGATAATACGATAAGAGGCAATATCTTTTTTAAGTGAAGACTTAAAACATTTTTTTATGAACTTTCGAATAATTTTTGCACAGTGATTTTTCACAGTTAATAAATTGTCATATTTCAAAAAGGTTAATAAAGCTACCCCTGCTCAGATCGATGCTCTTTAAAAGTTCGCTCAAAACAACCCCTTTGCTGTTAGAGGCTACAGGGGATGGTGGCCAATAATAAATTGAGAGGGTAGGTACTGCACTCAATCCTCCGCTACCAGCTACTCCCCAGTAGGGTACCTACCTACAACTGTTAACAATGGGGTGGATTGGAGAAGGGAGGGTATAATGGGTGATGTATTACGCAGGGGAAGTGGGGTGATTGGGCAAAGGGTAGATTATACGGCTAATAAAACCATTCGTCACGAATTAGGGGATTAGAAATCAGTGGCGGGACCGGAGTTTGGATCATATTGAATTCTGTGTTTTTTTTTGTCAAGTTTATGCAGTATTGTGATTTGATGAATTGAGTTTAGTAAATAATGCAAAAACACTCAAAAGTAAGTGGATGTCAATAGCTAAAATAATTTGATGTCACGCTACTCTACTTAAATATTATCTAAGTGTATAAACACACACTAATCACTTACCAAAAACAGTTAATATACGCACTCTTCGCCAAACAGACTTGTTGTCATTTTGTGCTACCAGAAGAGTTATTTTCTATCTCTTACGAGAACGAGATCGTTCTCCCGCGAGATGTCCTGTCAGATTTGTGTGATTTCCTACAGCTATTAAATGAATAAATAATCATGCATACTTGCAGGAATTCGTGTTTAAAACGACCCTAACTAAAATACGTGACAGCTCACAGCTGAAATTTTGACATCGATAGAAAAAGCAAATAACAGCCGTAGAAAATCACACAAATCTGACAGTACATCTCGCGGGAGAACGGTCTCGTTCTCACAAAAGATTGAGAATAGCTCTTCTGAGTAGGTACAAGCGAAACATTGTAAGAATCTAAAATATTAATTATTAGTAACGAACAGTGACCGATCCGTGGCTGAGTGGGCATCGCGTTTGGGTCCCACCCCAGCATCGCGTGTTCGATTCCTCAACTGGCTAATTCCTCCATCATGACACAAGCAACATTTTCCGCTTAGTGTGGTGGTAGTAAGAGATTTTCAAACATTATTGGGTTATTCGTAACACGGAAATATTTATCTTTTAAAAAATAAATGCATCATTAAAAATAGTAGGTATTGAAGTGGGCCTCCATATTTGAGTTGTTTTGATCTTTGGGTACCGATCGGGCGATCGCGGGTTCAAATCCCGACGTGCGCAATAAAACTTTGCTTCACTAGTTTGTGTTATCTTAAAAATTTTATCAAATATATGCATCAGGTAGATATCTACCTATATTCACGGTACGTTCCAGAGTGGACGAAATCCAGATCTGAACAGCCAGATGCTTCCCCACCTTTATCATCCCACCTACTTCCCCTCCACACTACCTCCAGCCTCATAAGATACTCCAATTGTACAGTAATAAAAAAAAACTCACAAAAATAAATTGTATTGTAACACTTATTTAATTGACAAAGCGTTAAATTTTATTTCTCGCACCGCCCCTGGTTTCCTGTGTAACCGATTACCCCATGGAATTAATTGCATAGAATTATGATTTTATCTTTGGGATTTCATGCAATATCCGCCATTGTGTCTCTGTGCATCGGATCTGTACCCCATAAATAGCAACCGTTATATTTTTTGTTGTAATATGGGTACCTACTCGTACTAACTGAAACATTATGACAATGAGGGTAGGCAGAAAATACAATACGTATTCAGTGATTTCACTGGTAGTTATGAAAAAATATGAACGTTAAACAACTGTGTACGATAATGCGTACAAGTATTTCGGTGAACAGCGGACATCGCATCCAAAAAAACAATTCCTTCTATTTATTTCTCCTGTTTATCTAATTTACTCTTTTTTTACATTAGCTTCGAACAAGATTGATGAATTCCCCTCAGGGCATATTTCATCTTTGGAGATGCTGTGTTTGTTATATGAATACCGCATAAGAGTCCCAACTGCTCTCGTCTGGACCCAGTGGAGGGGAAGCAGATGGGGAAGAGGAAGGTGGGAATATCCAAGCTATTCAGATCTGGTCACCAATCACGGCCAAAGCCATTTCAAGCAACGTTTCAATTCTGAAACCTGAATGGTGGTCTTACACCAGGGCGATACTGAGAGTATCTTCCACTCTGGAACGTGCCGTAAATATACTATATATATATAAATATACTATATACATATTTTTAAATGATTTAATTGTGAAGTAACACAAATTAATCAAATAAAATTTATTTGCCACGCGATCTTCGGATCGCGAGTCAAAAGCCTTTCCGCTAGACCACGCCGGCCACGTGGAGGGTATTTTGAAGAGAGGAAGTTATGGGAAGGAAAAAAGTATGAGGGGTGGATAGGAATCTCGGAGTGATGAATGAATCCATCCATGCTGACGGCCTCCGTGGTCCCGAGGCAAGACTCTCGACTCACAATCCGAAGGTCGCGGGTTCGAACCCGGCGTGCGCAAATAAATTTTATTTGATTAATTTGTGTTATTTCACAATTTATTCATTTAAAATAATATATAGTATATTTGCGGCACGTTCCAGAGTGGAAGATACTATCAGTATCGCCCTGGTGTAAGACCACCATTCAGAATTGAAACGTTGCTTGAAATGGCTTTAACCGTGTTTAGTGACCAGATCTGAATAGCCAGGTACTTCCCTACCTTCCTCTTCCCTATCTCCTTCCCCTCCCCACTACCTTCAGCCTCACAACATACCCCGATTGGGGATGCCATAGTCTCACTGGCTCCAGACGGGAGCAGTTGAGACTCTTGTGCGGTATTAACTGTAAAAAAAAAAATGCTGTAGAGATCAAAAGATTTGCCTCAACCGGTCTCTCCCGATCCGGCCTGCTATGCAGCTGGCGGGCAGATGCTTCTGGCACGACAAATCTCAACCCATGAACTCAGGCACCCCTGCTTAATCACCAAACATAGCAAATCACTTGTGGTGACATAAGGTATTGATTATCAAATGGTTCCAACATGTGAAAACGCTAGATTTGTAAGTTTTTTCAAACTACTTTCGGGCCGGTAGGTACCTACCATAATATTAAATATTCCGATTTAACGACTCGTCGTAGGAACCATGATTACGCGAACTCTGACGGGATTAAAAAGTAGTATTCAAAACGGCGACCATCTTGAAACGGAACCGGAACGTGACAAACAAATATAGTATTATTAAAAAGGAAACTGATATCTTAATATCTCTAAATAATGTTTACTACCTCTATGGAAGAGTCGTTAGTTTAAGGAATGCAAAATAATCTAAGTATTTTATTGTAAAACGCAGTTGTACTTAGAATGACGTGATGTGCAGATATAATTAGTAATCTGTTACCGTCAGTATCGCCATGGTTAAACTGCTTAGATTTAGCAATCTGCTGTTATGTGCAATGTAATTATCCTGACTTTTGATGTTAATTGAATAAACACAAACCTACAAATCAACCTACAGCAGAAGTTAGATTGTTGTCAAATATAATGGAGCAAGTGAAAAATTATTACTAACGTTAATAGCTAGAATTGTATATAATTTTTATATCTTTTTTACCTCTATTTATTGAAAATAAACTTTTATACGTCTATTTATTATAGCAGAAGCGTGTAGACTATATTACTATGAAATAATATGTACCTACGGTTAATATAGACATAAAAATAAAAAAAATACGTATCCAATAAATGCAAAGCTGCGTGTGTTTGTTTGTTAAGCTTTCACGCATAAACCAATAAACCGATTCTGAAAAATCTTTCACCAATAGAAAGCTACATTATGTGCGAGTAATATAGGCGACCATTATATAATGGTAAGCTCTGGCGTTATGAAATTATAAATATTAATATATTACATTTATTACACGTTTTCTGTCGCTAACAAAAGCGAGTTATTGCTAACGTCCGAAAACAAATCTTCGCCTTGGAAACGATGTTGATATATTTAAATAAAAATGAATCTCCGAAATTTTTGTAAGCGCATAACTTCCGAACAACTGCACCAAATTGGATAATTCTTTTTTTCTATGAGCTCTGGCATTATGAAATTTAGGTGGTACGCAAGTTGTTTGAAAGCTGAATGTACCGGGAACGAATGTATGGAATGCGGGAGGGGGATAATTGATAAGTGCGAGCGCTACAGTAATTTCCCCCTAAAACCATGCGAGCGAAGCCGCGGGTAAAAGCTAGTCCTTAATAAACCAAAATAAATATACATCTATACCATAATAGAAACCAAAACTAGAATTAAGCTGAATGATAAAATAGATATTACAAAGAAAATATAAATTAAAAACTCAAATAGTATTCAAAAGCAGAATATAAAGGAAAATTTCAAATTCGCGTATTTATTAAAAAAAAACTCGCCCCTTTCAATAGATAAAATGAAATCACTCAACTCTTTTTAAAAGTAAGTGGAACAACATAACCTAGGTAAGCTTTTTCAGACTATTTACAGTTATATCCTATTTTGTTGAAAGCTATCGCAAAAGTATTTCATTAGCATCACTATAATCTTGAATCGATCAAATATATCAAACAGGTACCTAAATAATTGATTGTGTATTTAGTTCGTTACCTTGTCGATGATTGATTGGTGGGAGTACGTAAATATTCAATCTGTTTCATAAGCGTCCATATAACAACTGGCAACACTGCTTCTAAATCCGATTAATTTCAATATTACGATTTCAATCTACAATTATCACTATTGCAACACCCCCCCCCTTAAGGCTTTTAACCATTAGAACAGAAATAAATTATCATAATTTAACTTATTCAATAACCTATTATTAAGTAGATAATTATATTGGCATATTGACGCATATGTAAGTTGAAGTTATGAATTAATATAATTTTGTTGTTAGAATAAGTAGGTAGTTTAGTTTATTGCATTATTTAACAATAGGTTTTGGTGTAAAGTAAAATCAGGCAGAGGTCTTGTCCGTGGAGCATTTGAAAATAATGTACATATATCCAAACTTGCTTCTATGATGTTAATGGATGACGATTGGCGATGACCATTCTTCTATAATTGCCAAGATGATAGCCGTGTTGGATGGTGGGTTGTTCTTCTTTTTAACCTACATAACTTTTACCACTCTGTCACATTTTCACCACTCCGTCACATTTTGTTTTTACTATAAATGAATCTATATGAATATCAGAGGGGAAATGGTAGCAAGGGGGGAAGGAGGCCTTAGGCCCTCCGTTCATGGAGATACTTACAAACTACGTGATTGTGACACAACCACAAGTACCCTGCAGATATACTATTTTTTAAAGCTGGTTTCCGTACACAGCGCTACCAGAATTATACTGAACTTGATCATTTTTCACGTGCAGCCGTGGAGTTAACACGATGTCAAACGATGTCAAATGACTTTTTCTCCAACAATAATCTATGCCTTCTCCATTAAATCCTTTCTTGCGTATTCTGGTAATGTAAAGTTATATAAACAAGCATTTTTTTCCACTTCCAGAACAAATCTAACATTACTTTCATGTTCAGACGCCATTTCTGTCAAACGTCAAACGAAAGTAGTAGACACGAATGCTGCAGCGCGTAGCGCGCTACCAGCACTGTCGGTAGCGCGCTACCGACTTCAACCCGACATCCGTCGCGTAGCGCCGTGTACGAACACCAGCAAAATTGTATGGCGGGTACCCACGAGCGGTGCGCGTGCTACGCGCATCAGGCTCGAATAGCTTGTAAGTAGCTCCATGTACGAAGGCGCTAAAACGCCTATTGGGAGTTACAAACACGAGCTGCGTGTATACCTATTTCGAATGAAAACTCACGTGACAGAAGTGTCGTACGACATAAAAATTGTAGGAGACAAGTTTTTAAGATTTGTAAAAATATTTTATTAAACATCATTAAAAATAATAATCGCTGTTACTTGATAGGTTATACCTTTTAGAGTTTAAAAATAGTTTCATATTTTATGCCGTCATATCATTTTTTTGTAACATTATAGAATACACGCAAGTCGAGGTGGCACAAGACAGCTGTGATTTGTATGAAACACACTTCTATCACGAGGAGTTACAACTCTATAACGTAATTTTTACTTCAAAAATATAAACATATATTTTTTTAAACGCACACAGTCGTTGCGTATTTAGTACAGTAGATTTTAAAGTAATTATAAAATAATAATATTGGTAATTCTGTTGAATTTTTCTTCACAAGCTGGTGGAGACAACTTTATGCAGGTTAAAAAGAAGAACGACTCTGGTACCGTTTTACTCCGCCAAAGTTCGTATGTGCGTTACGAGGTATCAAATCGGAATAATCAACATTACGTGAGGTCTAGTGTTCACAGAATTACTAGTATAAACATCTATCCAATAAGAGAATACGTAAAATTGACGTACGTAACTACAAGAATCAAATTAAATCCATTAGCCAATCACTTTCTACGACCACGGATAATCTAAGGGAATAAAGCTCAATAAATGAACAATTTCCTGCTGCAATAAAACAAAACAACAGTTAATGAATTAGACTTTTTTATGAAGAATAGAGTTGAAAGGCTTATTTTATTAGGTTAGTAATATGCCTACATAAATAAACTCTGAATTATAAAATTGGTAAGAAGTTAATTATCATAATCAGGTAGGTTCTTCTACTGAGACATGTGGCTGGATTAATTTTCTGGTTGCAGCAGATTGGAATCTTTACTTTAACATCGAAAAACTATGTTTGTTTATATTATTTTTTCAAAAGCTTCGTCCAGACACTCCACACGACGCACGTGATGTATTCCCAATTTGGCAGATTAACAATTAAGCTATCAAAGGGCAAAATAAAGTGCATGAAATCAATTGTGACTACGGTGAATATTCATCCTCACCCTGGTGAATATTCATAATTTAAACATTACTTGAAATGGATTTAGCCGTGTTTTGGTGACGAGATCTGAATGGCAAGGCGTCTTTCCCATCTCCGTTCGAAATACATACAACATTCCCCAAGTGGGGATACCATAGTTTAGAGCTTTCTCGCCAGCTATTGATAACGGATCACGTGCGTTGTGTTGATTGTCTAAACTTCTAAACGAAACGTTGTGACGTCGTTGTATTATAAACATCATCTAGTTGTCGACAAATAAACCTTGTTTGTGAAACAATAACACGCACTTTTACAATTTGAGAAAAGAAGTCAATTTTTAACATTCTTTCCCGTTCATAAAATAACCAACAAAAATATTTACATTACGTAAGGGAAAATATTTTCGCTTCGCAATAACATCCAAATATATGAAATATTTCTGAACGCATCCGATAACCTATAACTGTTTTTAAAATGTGATGAAATACGCTTTAAAATTATGTTCATGTTCTACCGGTATTTCAATGGAAGATGCTCTGAGGAACTAGCGTCATTGATCCCTTCGGCACCGGTGCATAGTCGGAGACACGCAAAACGCGCGCCCAACATATGTACACGGTTGACACATGTCACATGAGAACGGGTCGTTTTTTCGACTCGTTCTTGAGTTCAACAGCTCGGCTATGGAACGATTTGCCGGTATCTGTGTTTCCTCCCTCCTACAACCTGGGTCTCTTCAAGACCAATGTTCATTCCTTCCTCTCCTCAAAAAGACCCTCCACACAGCATCCCAGATGACATAGGCCCTGAGGGGAATTATTTTCCTCAGGGCCTCCTGTGTGGAGTTAATGTAAAAAAAAATAAAATATATAATTCAAAATAAGCAATAACAAATCCAATGGTTTAATTTTTTTTAATTGCGGTCAGAGACTTTGGAATCATAAAGGTGTACATTTTAATTATTTTTTATTTAACTTTTAGATTTCAATATAAAGCGTAATTTTTTTTTTCTAACACCGTTTAGACCATATTTATAACCATGATAGTAAGGGAGACACGACGATTTCTGTGAAACCTATATGAGTTGTTCCGAAAAGCTAACAAATTAGTATGAGGAGTGAATCCACATAATGTGGCTTTCATCATCTCTGTCTAATTATAATCTTAAAAATTTCTTAGTTTTCCGTAAAATTAATTACGCTTGTCTGTTGTAATTTATTGCTTAATAATTCACAGCTTTCTTTTTAATCCAATCTTTCTTATTATTTCCAATTGAATACTTTATGAGGAATCTAATTAGGCTTTTTGCGCACTTGCTAATTAGTAACTTTAAGTTTTAGCGTTATTCTGCGGCATAATTTATGAATTATTTAAATAGTAGTTACATAGATAGGCAACTAGATTAAATTAAATTATAATTAAAACAAGTTATGCAGTCTATAGTGTCTGGAGCAGTAAACGTTAAGTTAATGTAGTCTGGAGTAAAGTGGCGTAAAGTTTGGTAAAGTTATTGTTCTGTTATTTTAAAAGGAGCAGTTTGGAAATTTGTTAAATAAATTGCACTCAGATATGATTTTAGGTTTTGACGGCCAAAAGTATTTTTGAAATTTATTTTTGGGGTGTTATGCCGTGTTGCGCTGCCTCCTTCTTTAGCCAACGTTTCCGACATCATGGACACTGTAACGATGTCCGAAACGTTGGTTAAAGAAGGAGGCAGCGCAACACGGCATAACACCCCAAAAATAAATTACAAAAAATAAAATAAAAAAATTGCACTCATGTCAAAAAAGACTTTATCAGTACCGAGAAGTAATATTATTTAATAATTTTCAAAGCATACGTATTTATCTATGTATAGACTTAATTCTGTAGAATTGAGCTTCCTGAGGCATGTATGTGGTAAATGATAAGTTTAGTGACCCGCAAAGAATGCAAGCGAAATTAGCGAGATTAATGCTGATGGTTTGGTCACGCAGAGCGAATGAACGATGAAAGAAGTGTAAGGTGAATATATGACGCAAATATAAGTGGAAGAAGAAGTCGGGGACCCCGAGGAAAATATGGCACGATCAAATGTACCAGATTTTTTGGTCGGGCCATGTAAAGACAGCCAGAATAGTCGAAGAGTATGGACGAGGCGTTGTACCTATGTATCTAAATGAAGCAAAGAGTGTATGTAAAAGGCCGAGTTGTTTGGCGGTCCTTCATCTGCCCACCCCTACGGAAAAACAGCTTTATGTTTAGTTAGTTGGTTACCTATTTGGAGTAAATCCATTTGCAACTGCATTTTAAATTATAATTTACAGCTGACGATTTAAATGAGATTGTGAGCTAAAATAGTAAATTAACTAAATCAATAAATCTGGAAAGAGAAAAATCAAATAAAATAAACAAAAAAGACATTTGCACCTTTGTGACTCGAACCCAGGACCTTTCGCTTTCCGGGCAAATGCGCTGACCACTGCGCATTAGCGCATTTGCCCGGAAAGCGAAAGGTCCTGGGTTCGAGCCCCAGAGGTCCAAATATCTTTTTCTGATTTTAAGATTTTCGAGTTTCGATTTTAAGAGTTTCGCTAATATTGTCTTCATTTAATTTAATATTACAATTTGAGGTTTTACTCATAATACCTATTTACCCAGAATACTAATGGAAGGAAACAATTACACCAAGTCAGTGGACATTTTCTAACAGATAATCTTTAAAAAAATATAAAATATTATTACTTAGGCAGTTCGGTTATGTACAATAAATATGGTATTTCTTACCATTCATATGTAAAAGCCTTAAAAAAGGGCGTTAATAAATAAATAAAATTAAAAAATAAAATAAAATAGTTTTGTTTATAAACACATTCTTACAATAAAAGGTGTGCAAAATGTATAGTGCCAAACTCAGCGTTCGTCAGTTTTTTTTTTACTTCAAACCTACAAAACATTTTATATTTAAAATAGAAAAATTGTTCAAGTTGGTTGCTTGAAATAACTTATTTTATTATTTTAAATGGTTGGACGAATTCAAGCAGTTATTAAAAGAGTTCTTTAATTAAGGAGATACCTAACTATTTTATAAACGTGTTAAACACTTAATAACAGAGTTGTCTGGTAGATGGATACTTAGGTAAGGAATTCAAGCATATCTTTGGCTGCTAATTTCCAATTAAATTTTGCATGTTAAAACTTACGTGACTCTTATAAACTGAAGTTTACGTCTTGATGAAAATTCAATAAAGAAAATAATCAATGTACTGCATAATGCACAAGGCAAGTAAGAGTAAAGTAACCATTTACAGTCATAAACACACGGTAATTACACAGGTAAACGGGTTTCGACGGACTGCCTGCATTAAGCCACATTTATTAATAAATTTATTGTAATTTTTACGTAATTATTTTTAATAACGCGTAATGACGGCGCTGTTTGCATAGGCGGCGGCCATTTTGCGTAAGTGACAGAGGTTCGCAACTCGGCACACAGATGGTGTTAAAATGCGTCGAAAAAGATGCAAATTTAAATTAATAAATTATGAAAAAAACAATTACGCCATTTCAATCGTGAGGTACGAAGCTCAGTTTGGATTGTCAAAAATAAGTCGCCAAGTGATATAAAAAAGGTTATCTGACAGTATTAATACCCTAGCGACTGTACGGTTGAAATTTAAGAATCCGACTCCGAGTACAACTCTGACGCCGCGCCATACGGAAATCATCTGTGAACGTGAAGTTTGTGACTAAGCTACTAGCGTAATAGAGCCCAATTAAAGCAGGTAGCTAATAATGCCAAAAGATGGCGCCACTTACGTTAACAGCTAGCATGAGGAACGTCGGCTGGCAGGCGAAGGTACTCTTGGATTCCTCCACTCGACTCTTCACTGAATATAGTGTCTTAAACATAAAATTTATTCTAACGCATTTTATGTTCACATATAAGAAAAAAAACCCTCTTATATCACAGTTACACCACCAGAACAATAACCAACAGACACTACAATGTACCTACACCACGCTCCTAAAATATTTAACCTTCTCCCTGAGAATTTAAAAACCGAGACCCAACCATACCTTTAAAAAAACAATTATCAAAATGGATCCTTACATTTAAAAACTATGTTATGTAAAACTTGCTATTTAAATTGAATTGAAATATAATAATTACAATTTGTTACGTAAATTAAATTGTATTGCTAAAATTTCACTTTTAATAACTATTATTATCAAAATGAATTGCATAATTTAATAACTATACCTAATCTGTAAAGTGCATTAGCCATAACACAGGGACATCCCTAGCATGGCGGATAAATTAACACTTTTTTTCAATGTATAATGTTCTTTCTTTAAATAAATAAATAAATACATTTGCATTTTCATTAATCTCAACTGGACGAAGCCGACGCAAAAGCCGCCCCTGCGGAGCCTATTTTTAACTACTAGTTATGAATAGTTATTGTAATGGTTATTGAATAACATCTTTAGAAGAAATTTGCGTAGTTTTCTACGTTATTTTGTTTAGGTTTGCCGCTCCTGTACAACAATTTTCATCATTATAACCCTGTACGATGTAATAAAGAATTTTCTTGAAGCATTTCAAAGCACCAAAGGCTTGCTCGGGTACTAAGAGCTTAAAGCTATACCTTTCCACGCACACTACAATACACCTAATGACTATCGACTAATACCGACATAGTTATAAGGTAATCTTATGTATGTAAGTAATTGTGGTAAGTGTATATTTATTGCGAATAGAACCTATTATGGTGTGTACGAGATACTTAACAAACTCAAGTGGCCATTCTACTTTCCTATGAAAATTTAAATTCAATAGCATGTTGCATAAAATAGGTAACCACATTTGCTTAGTAAATTGTGAATAGCAAAATGATTCTGATAGACTGGGTGAGACATACAAGAACTGCAAGAGGCTGAAGATCCCAATTCACGGAGGCGCAAAATGTTGCCTCTGCCTGCTCGCTTACCCCCACTCCGACGATTTATTTATTTGGAAATTTAACAATCAAAAAGCATTTTACAGACATAATACATATAGTGGTTGCGTTCGGCCACGCCTTGGGCTCGAATCTTTTCATGTTGTGGTCAAATAGAAATGCTTCAACACGTCCTTTTTAATGATACCTCGAAATGTTGTCTATTATGTGACTCCTCGAAATGTTGTCCTTATTTTCAATTTTTGGAACCATCAATTCGTAAATTTCTAAAAAGGTAGTTGAAAAGGTAAGTATATCGGAATATATCGAACCATTTTATCGATTAAATAAGAAAATTTAATTGATTGTTTTATAAATTTTCCAAATTATCTAATGCACCTAGAATGATTTTTCAGCAACATTTTAATAGAAAAATATAACATAATGATTGTGGAAAACAAATGAAAATCGTTGAAATTAATTCAATTCTGGAGGCGGATATGGATACCCCCACTCAAGGAACCACTAATTGGATAACCAATACATCTCTTATAGGCCATCCCAAGTGAGTTGATACGTTTGGTGACTTAGCAAGGCTGCCCGGGTTCATGGGGTGAGTTTTGTAAGGGTTTTGGTGGTGGATCTGCACCGCACTTAGAGGGATGGATTCATAGATCCGTCACTCATGGATACGCTAACCTCTAGATTCCTACCCACCATTTTCCTTTTCAGAACTTTTTCTCCTTCCTTTCCTTAAAAAGACACTCTACACCTGATAGGTGATGACGCAGGCCTTGAGGGAATTTATTTTCCTAGAGACTCTTGTGTGGAAATAATGTTAAATAAAAAAACGAACGTGCAATTCACACGCGGTAGAAGTGAAACCATCAGAAAACTAAAGTATTCTGGCTTCTTGAAGAATGGGGAGGCTACAAAGCACCTCACAAAGAGGAGACCGATTATACTACCTCAAAGGCTGAAATCAAAAATCCTGTACACAGAAGTATGTGTATGTCTCTTTTTAGTGTCGCTATTTTTCGTTTAATCGAGTTTCAAATCACAACAGTGCTAAAGAAATTTTCACTTCCATACAAATTTATTAAAATAACAATATTTTTTGTTTAATTACCCAGCTACCTACAAAAAAGATTTAACAAACTGTTTCTTATGTTTTACACTATTTTATAAACTTCTCCATACTTCTTTCACCATTGTTCTAAACTATTTATAAATAACACTTTGGCTCAAGGAGATTGCGACTGAAATGGGTTATTCTGTATAATTTGCTAGTAATGTTAGCTTATAATGTTAGCATACTAATGTTAGCCTATAATGTTAGCTTGCAATCTTTACGATCGTACTAGAAGTTGTTTACGCTCGCATTAGACTTGTTTTACTAGGTTTTTTAAAAAGTAAGTGCCTAATATTATTACGCTTAGGAAAAAGTTGATATGATTTAAAAAAATCTCGCTTTTTTTATTTTTATTTTTTTTTAATTTATTAACAATTTTTTGGAACAATTGGAAAAATTTTGTAATACAAAATTTTTAAATAAACAGTTTTAAAAAAGTAGAGAATAATACAAAAAGATTAGCAGATTAAAAAAAGAAAAATGATTTTTTCTTTGTTTGTTTTGTATGCGTTTCTACACTATTCTTATCCGATTGCGATAAAACTTTCGTGATTTGTTGTGCGTACTTCCGCGATAACTTTATACAAATGTGAGCTCTGGCGTTATGAAATTATTTCCTAAACCATTCATCCGATTGCGATGAAACTTTGGTGAGGTGTTGTCTCCACGCCTGCGAAATTTCGTATATATAACTGTAAGTTTTGATTTGTATAAAAAAATTGCAATAGGTGGCGCGCGAGTTGTTTGAAACTGTGTGTACTTCACGTAGTTTAGAGGCAGGGAGGGGGAGGGAAGTCTGCAGTTACAGCGTTAGGTAGTGACAATAGAAAAATTAACTGATTTTTTAAAATTTAAAACACACCTGAAAAAGATATGTGCCTATTAAGGCGCCGTATGCCCGCTCAAAAAGAAGAAGATGAAGAGTTATGTAATTAGGAATGTTGGAGAGAGCGCGCTTATATTTTAAACGACAAAATTGAAGCGAAAATTTTGAAAAAGTTTAATAAAACACTACTCGTTTAAAATAGAGCAAAAATGTAAAATAGCATTTAAAGAAACACTGTGATTTTTTTCAAAATTATAACTTCCTAAAATAAGTGAAA
This sequence comes from Glyphotaelius pellucidus, assembly GCA_936435175.1. Classification (NCBI taxonomy): domain Eukaryota; kingdom Metazoa; phylum Arthropoda; class Insecta; order Trichoptera; family Limnephilidae; genus Glyphotaelius; species Glyphotaelius pellucidus. Next base: position 22,527,548 of record OW386558.1, on the reverse strand, counting down.
TGAACGTGTTTATAATAATTTTTGGAGCATACTTCGCGATTTTTTTCTATCAAGGGAATTTCATGTAATTTGCGTTTCGGCGTGGGGAACGTCTACATATTATAACCTTCAAAAATAACATATTTATTAATAGCTTAAAAACTTCAAATGTTTAAGGGAACTGTGTAGAAATTCGGGATGCGGCGGCTTTAGTATTAAGTTGATAGTAATAAAAAAGTCTTCTATGAGAACCTAGAAAAATTAAAATTAGATTGTTTCAGTATTATTTTGTTAAGATAACAAAGTGTCGTATTTTATTGTGAAGAAAAAAACTGAGTTGAAGGTGTTATGTAACAATAGTAACAGAAATGACGTATTTACTATATTATGTAATAAAAATAACGTGCTAAATTAATTAATAACTAATAGTAACAATATCAACATCATTAAGCCATGTATATTAAACATAAATTAAAATATCAATAACGAGATTTATTTATTTATTATAAAAACAAACCGTACAGTACAGTGATTAAACAATTTACAGATATTAAATAATATTTCATAGTTGTTTCAATTTCTAGACGTTTTTGTAATAAATAATTGTGATATGTGTATATGTAATATGTTATATATGTGTCTAGTGAATGTGGGAGTGAGTTTGTAGGTGTGAGAGGTGGTGATCTGTGAAGGGAAATGTATTGCATTGAACCGTTTATATCATTGACGTGATGTGCCTTTTAATTGTGAACCCAAAAAATATGTGGAGGTTAGAGTTTAGATGAATAATATTATTGAATATATAATATGAAGAGCAACGTTAATTAGCGAATTATTTGCTGCAATTGTTTTGTAATTAAGCGTGTGGAATAGTGCTGAATGGCGTGTACGTCTTAAAGGTAAGTAAAAAATAATTAAAGAGATGTATTAAATAGATATTAATTATAATATCATCAGTTGTTGTATTAATTAAAACAAAAAGGTGGTTTAATTATTAGTAATGCAACGCTGATGACTTCCACTTTAAATTATTATTGGAGTGAATTCATCAAAAGAATACAATTTATAGAAAATGATTGTAAGAATCAGTAGGAATAATTATGAACTTAAATAAACTATATTTGCAAATTAGACGGCCTCCGTGGTCGAGTAGCTAAGGCTTTCAAAGAAAAAAATCATGAGATGCGTATTATTTCTAAATGGTAGCGAGAATTACACAGATACCCGCGATGATGAAAGTAGCTCCATATCGGGTAACTTTGTAGCTGTTTTTTTCAATTTGGGAGGCGAGTGTGGGTAGCGCCGCCCCGGGAACCATTGCCATGCCAAGTTGTTTGCTACGTTTTTAGCAGGGGTGCCCGGAATCATGGACTGTTAATTCACCTGGGTCTAGGTGCTGGTTGCATCTGCCCGTCAGCTGTGGAGAGGGTGAGGGAGACTTTTTGACCTCTCCAGCAAGACCCTCTCGGAACAAACCTTAGTGGGAAGGAAGGATTCATACGTCCGTCACTCCTTGAGACACTGACCCCCAGATTCCTACATATCCCTCATACATTTTTTTTCTAGAACTTCCTCCTTCCCTTTTTCAAAAGACTCTCCACAAAGCATTCCAAAAGATGACACGGACCCAGGAGGAATTATTTCCCTAAGGGCCTTCTGTGTAGAGCTAACGTAAAAACACAAAAATAATATTAAAAAAATCACATCACTTGCAAATTTAACTATTATTTTCGAGGCATTAGGCTTTGTTCTCATTTCCAACTATTAGATTGAAATGGATAGGAACTGAGGTCAGTAAAACAGAGGAATATTGCGTCATAAAGCGCCCATAAACAACTGTAATATTCTAATTTTCCCCGTAAATATGACGTTAACTTTTCCTGAATGTTCGCCATTTCGACTAGGCTTCTAGGCTCAAAGCCTTATCGGTGAATTAATTTGTTACCGTGGCATTAAAGTGTAATAATTATTGCTGCATGTTATTTTTACAAGCCTTTTTTATAGCAGTTTTTATGGTATTCAATTACCGCATAGCTCTAGTTACGCGAAATGTTACCTACGCTTATCTAAGTTTAAATCTAAGGCTTGGGCATTGTGTCGGGAAGATAAGCTTACAATTTTGTAGAAATATTGCAGCCAATGGGGAATTGTCTCAAAATTTAGTTTGCATAAATACTTTTGGTTAGTGGAATAAAATGAGACGTAGCGACGAAATATCTAAAACCCCTGAAATGCGTGTTAACCTTTTCGTCCCGGAAAGAAAAAATCACAAATGATCCGAAGGGGGGTCACTCGGGGACCCCAATTTATTTTGCTTATTAAAGGGTGCTAATGACATAATTTTTGTAATTTGTTTTAGTAATAATTAGAGGGAAGTATATTCATCGTATTTCAGTAGTCATTTTCAAAATCGTTTGATAAATGAAGTCATAATTAATAATCTAATGAATTTATACCATAACGTGTACTTTTCCATAGAAAACAGAGAAAACGGGCCGATAGCCAACATAACTCCTTGTTTCCGGATCTCAACTGGCAATTGGCGCTTACAGGAAACGACCCAGACTGAATGATCTTTGACCGGCAAGCGAACATTATAGCATTGTAAAAAGAGCAAACGAGATGCGCAGTGTAAATAAATGAGATCCAGTCCTTTCCACTAACAACTCAGAAATTACTTGCTATCGCTTAGAATTGTACCTGAGCAGAGGGGAAAGGGGGCGGGCGGGACAGATTCTTTGCCGGAATTTTATAGAAATTATTTAATTTTTAGAAAAGTAGTAATGCGATATTAATTTTTTTAATGCAAATCGATAACCAAATAGTTTTTCTAGGATTACCCAAATTATTGAGTATGTGGTTTAAAAAACAACTTAGATACAGCGTAAAACTCTCGTTAGTGTAAGTGCGTTCCCCCGGTCCGGTAAAAAAGTGTTAAACCGGGTCTAACTCTGTTGCTACTAGCAGTCCTGCGAACATTAGACCTCGCGTCAAAATATTACGTTTCTAATTTTTGCTTCGGTATTTTACAAATTCTTTTTCGATACTTTCTTCGGGAATGTACACTGGTATTAAAAAATCAACCCATAAATACAAATATTTTGAAGTGAAAACTTCTTTAGCACCGTTGTGATTCGAAACTCGGTGAAACGAAAAATAGGAACACTAAAACGAGACAAACACATACATCTATGGGATTTAGCCTGTGAGATAGATAGTCGGTCTCTTCTTTGTGCAGTGCTTTGTAGCCTAACGGTTTTTTCTTTGCACGGTGCTTCGTAGCCTCCTCACTCTTGTGTACTTTAGTTTACTGAATGTTTCACTTCTACCGCGTGTGAATTGCACTGTTATTTTTATTATAGTTAATACATCTATTTTCAATTTTCAATCTAGCCGCGCCATATCTTGGGCCGGCTAGTGGCCAATTTCAAAGTATTGGACCTTCCTCCACAGGCACTGGCCCTTTTACAATGTCTTTGAAAACTAAAAAAAAAAAATTGTTCAGGTTTGACAGAGGATCGAACCTTCCTATGCAAGGCTTGGAGTCAACAACGCTACCAAATAAGCCAAATCCCAATTGGATAAGACCGACAATTGATTGACAAAAGGTTGATAGAATCCATATCTTCCGAGTTTCAGCTTGATCGGTTGTCGGGAAGTTAGTCAATTTCCACTTTTAAAATGTCATTTCAAATCTACATTTATTCATTCATTCATTCAAGGAATTCATAATAATTTAATGAGATAATGAGATTCAAGTGGCGTATTCGTTCGGCACAAAATGAAGCAACTCGTTTAATATAATATATAGTTACTGCCACTTACAACTGTAACTAAATCCCTTCCCAAAAGGCATTTTCTCCATTCCCGGAGGGCTGGAGGGTTAGCCACTTGGCCACTAGAGCGGGGCGTTAACTACCCCGCTGGGAAAAACGCACCCCTTAAAATTAAGCCATTCCTCTAACTCGCGGAGATTTGATCGATTGTACCGATTAAACCCCCGATGTAAATATCACAAGGGTGAAAATGTAAGTTAATAATGTGTTTTTCTTGATAACCAACCGGTAAGTTAGGCTTTATTAGTTTTGTAAGGCGGCCGACAATTGAATTTATTGCTAGTTTAATCATTAAAATATACCCACCTAAATAGGTTTTCATAGAGTTGGTGATTATTTTTTTGTTTTCTACTAGTATTTATTTAGGGTATGGGTACCTACACAGAACACAGTTATTTGTAGATTAAGGGAGTAAGGTTTTATTAAATATTCATATCATTCCAGTAATTTAGAAATACAGAATCCCTTGTGCAATCATCCCCTATTCGTGGTCCCTCCCCTCTCGATATGGAGGCCGCCGCTCAGTAAGTTCAGTTCCCGGGGGGACCGGACTACCAGACCAGTAGAGGGATGTTATCGGGCCGATGACATGGCCACACCCCCTGAATTAAGCTGTCCCCCTGGTATCTACAGCGAAAACGATTTGATTTGTCTAACAAGTGACTGACTTTGAAGGTAGTTTTGCTGATGATGTAATTGGGGATGAAAATGCTGGATGCTTGTACATTTGTGACACGTATAGAAGTGGGTATTACACGATGGCAATTAAGATTTCTACGAAATTTTATATTAATAAATATTTTGGAAATATTTACATGAGATTTTGAGACTAATTAATATTCTCATACAACCTAAATTTGTTGAAATTTTTGCAGGAATGTAAATAATTTCAAAGTTATCAAAACCTACGCATTTCTGTTGTGGGTGTCTATCTGTGAGGGATGCTGGTGCAGTGAAATCAGATTTCTTTTGAACTTAAGTGTCTTTTTTAAAATTGGAACTAAAATTGGCGTCAAGAATTCAGTCAAAGGATGATAGTACTTAGGTACCTATAAATTAATACACGTTCGTGAATATCTTTTCTAGATCATTTTGCAGAAATTTTCCTTGTTCTGGTGTGTTCTTTAAATGAACGTTTAGCTTCATAAATTCTACAGTTATAATTTCTCATGATTTTTCACGGGTATGTGCTAGAATTTAAATAATTATTGTCATCTAAGAATGGGGTACATGTCAAAATACAAAGTCCACAAAGAATCGGCCCTAGTGTAGGTTTTACATCAACTATTTTTTCAGCCCGATTCGCGTCTAGAGATCGAAGACAAAATTTTTCGCTTAACGCGATCGCTGTTTACATCTCTATTTTCGTATCTGCGATATCAATTGGCATCACAACAAACAACACATGAAGCATGTTATTTGCTGTGATGCCAACTGAAATCGTTGAGATGAAAATTGCGATCGCGTAAAGCGAAAAAAATTGTCTTTGGTCTCTATACGGGAATCGGGCTGAAAAGATGGTGTAAAACATACATAAGAGTATTAACACTTCTAACGCGGTATCACTTCTATATACACGCATCTACGCATTTGCCCTGATGATGGACTTTATAACGCTGGTCAAAACGTTGGTTAAAGAAGGAGGAAGCGCAACATTGAATATTTACCCAAAAATTAACCACGATAATACCTTTGGTCGTGAAAATATCAAATTATGTATATCTTTTGTAAAGGTAGGAAATGCTATTGTAGACAGTCCTGATATACTAAGCCTAAAATTACCTAACTTATACCAACAGTTACTATTGGATTTAAAAATATTTTTAAAAACAACAAAGATGTCAGGACTGATTCGTTTAGATGTATTTAGATTATAAACAGTTGGAAATGCTTTCTCAGAAGTAGTAGATGCACGGAATGTAGTTACAAACAGGCTACAATCACATACCTCAATAAATCAATGTTAGCATTATATCTACATTTCTTCTGCATGGGTTCTGTATAATTTAATTAAAATAATTTATCTCATGATTACTGCTTCATAAAATTATTATGTATTACTATTTGTAATTATTATACTTCATTTTAAATTCATAATACTTCATTTTCGTCTGTGTACTCTTACTTGTACTTTTACTTTCAATTCTGTCTGTGGTATATTTCTTTTTTTTTTTAATCACAATTGTATTTGCATTATTTTGTCTATGCTTTCACGAGAAGCAAAATTATCGAGTCATTGAAACTTATTGTTATCACTTCCTAACTTAAATTTATTCTTGTGTTGATTTTTTCCAAAAACGGCGCTGTAAAAATAATCCAATTATTATAGCCAGCATATAAAGTAATCTCATCTTTATTGCAAGTTCATGTAAACTAATTAATATGCTATTTATCAACATGCAAGTGTTGCTCTTCGAGTATATATGTATAACCTCCAACAAGGCTGTGCGACAACCCCCTTGTTTGGAAAACGAAAGAAGTCAACATTCAAGCTCGATTTACGCCCAACTTAAGACCTCTAGGACCTACAAAGACCCGTACAATTATCTTTCCCTCTAATGGCGCTACAGCACATATCAAGCCTCGGCCTTCCGCGACCTTCGCCTCCAACTCCTCCTGTCCTCAGCGGCTGACTTCCAGTTTGTTATCTGGAGAAGCTGTGCTGCATCCCCTCTCACCTCGTCTTTCCACCTCAGTCTGGGTCTTCCCACTTTTCTCTTTCCATCTGGGTGTCCAGTCAAATTCTTTTTGTGACGCGTGTATCCGGCATTCTCTGTACATGTCCAGCCCATCTCAACCTGAGGAGTCTCATGTGGGCTGAGATGTTAGCGACTTGATATATATCGTACAGTTATTTGTTGTGCCGGATGCGCCACTGTTCCCCTTGTTACCAACCATTATTACTGTTACTATGATTACTCACCTTTTGGAGGTTAGGTGCATCAGGCCGGATTGAGACTCTATCTCAGCGCCGTGGGGAAAGGCGATTTTACCTTGATAGATGGGGGTGTATTTTAAATCAAACATCGGTTTCACTTTGGAAATTAAAATATGACGTGTATTGTACCGAAAGCAAATAATAACAAATAACAGAGTGACTCACCCCGAGGACCGAATGCAATCTAACCTAACTAACGTTCCCTGCACTTCCTAGTCGATCCGCAACTCATCACAACGGGATGGCTAGGATTAGCCTGATGACCAGCCTGATCGTCATCCTTCAGTCTCCTCCGCGGCAAGGCAGGACCTCCTTCATGAAATGTGGATTTCCGGAGACGATCTGATCGTCATCCGAATTAGGGCCAATTGGAATTCCCTTCCAGCGAGGGTACGGGGCGCGCCAGGGAGCACGAGGGGACTTCCGAGGTATTACGGCTCGCGTTGATCTTCTTATCACCCAGCGGAGCGCATGTCCGGGGTATTTCGTGTAATAACGGAATCGATCTTACAGTCGACATTCGGCAGGTGCCCGCAAACGTGATCGGTTCGATGCAATTCAATAACCGATCGCCATGATATCTTGCGATGAATCATCCGGATCCGCGGTTGAACTATATCGGCACATTAAACTTAGTTGCACAATGATTTCTCGATATTCGAGTAGGATGGAACTTTAGTAACACCGGCACCCGTTTGTTTTTTCAAAACATTACGTCCCTTTTATATTTTCACAATAAATGCTAATTGACTGTCCCAGCTATGATGTTGCCCAATCATCATCGAAGCGAGAGTGAGTCTTCTTCTTTTTCTTTTTCCGGAACCGGAAAACTAACGCCCCCTGTCCTCGGTGTTGCCCGTCCCCTCGTTGAAAAAAACCATAGTCACCAATTAAACGGGTACTTAATAGTTCGTGCTGCTACGGATCAATGTTATAAAGCAGTGTTCATAAATGAAAAATTTAATGTTATAAAGTAGTGTTCATAAATGAAAAATTTAATGTTAGCAGTGTTCATATTTTAAAAATAAAAAAGATAATAATTTTAACACTGCTTCATAACAATACCCCCCGCGCCACACAAATGTTTGCCCTCAAACATGTATCTTCTAACTAATATATTCCTAAGCTATTCTGGTTATTCCTCAGGGTGTTCTAAAAAATAAATTATAAAATTTGCATAAATAAAATGTGAATCATCAAATGTGGTAGGCACACCATGTTATACATACGATTGATTATAGCAAAATCTAATAAAGAGAGAAAAAAAAATAGATATAAAGAAGAATGAGTTCATTATGATTCCAATCGCACCCATGTTGTCTGGCAATATGGTGGGTTCACAATGCAGTCATTCAAATCAACACTTAAAATTAGAGAAACTTAATCTAAAGTACAAGGTGAACTAATGTTCCGTGAACGGGGTCTGCAAACACCCACAGCATTGAGAATACTGGGTGAAGAACAATTGACTTTATGTCTTGGACTGCCGTTAACGTTACATCTACAGCATAAACATAATTAATTATGTAAGTATAAACACTAATCAGTGGACAACACATCCTTAACTTAAAATAAACCTTTGTGTCCAGCACATTAATTATACACAACCATACGCATTAATGCATCATTGACCCATAATAGGGTTTTAGAAAGCCATTTAGGCAACACTTTAGGGAGGCAAGCCAACCCTCACTTTTCACTGAGTCTACTTCTCCATTGGAGATAAAAACACACTTCGAAGAAATTCTATCTACTCTACCTGACCTCGTTATTGGGTAAGTTTTTCGAAGAGAATTTATACAATAAGACAAAATAATCAACCTTGGAAAGCATTATTTCGTAATAGTAGAAAAAACTTTTAACCTTTACACGCACGCAGGTGTGTAAGGTGGCTTAATCTAGTGAAACTGTCAACAACCAATCTTATAGATGTGGTGCCATTAGTAATAGTATACATCCATTGTTGTAAATGGTGCAATCGGTAATAGTATACATCCATTGTTATAAATGGTGTAATCGGTAATAGTATTATCATACTAATTGATAGATAAAATTACTTTTACTTAATAAAACTAAAGTTATAGAAGGAAAAGCATAATATTTTTATGTCGATATTGTATAAGAAAATCATATTTGATTATCCTTAGATGTAAACAACCATCGCTTATGAATGGTGTCAAAAATTAACAACTATTGCCAATAAATGGTGGCAAATGTAAGTCAACAACCAATGCTAATGAATGGTGCCAAATGTAATGTGTACAAACCTCTGCTAGAGGATGCAATTGGTAAGGTAACATGTTTGTTAAAGACAAAATATTGAGGTTACCCATAATCCTATCAATATATAAAAGCAGATTGTTGTGCGCCGCTCAAGACGCTTATTCATAAATAACAAAATATTATCCCGAACAAGGGAAAAATGATAATGAGAAAGAGAGAGAGAAAAAAAAAAAAAAATTTTTTTTTAATAATAACTTGTATGGTAATAACCAATTTATAAAATTTTTGTATCAAAATGAATTGAGGCAATTAGTACGAGTAGTATCTTCACAGGCACTGTGTAAGATGTTTGAGTATACTTGTAACATAAAATTAACACTTAAGAATGAAAATTTGAAACTTGGAACATAAAGAAATGATGGGCTATCATTTCTGTATGTTCTGGTTATAGTTTCATCGGGCTTATAATATAACAAATATGAATAGGTCATAATAAAATATGCTTGGAATACAGGAGGGTATATTTCTAATATCGTCATATATTCCAAGTTAACATAAACTTAAAAGTAAATAATACGAAAAGTACCATGTTTAAATTTTAACTATGCATATGTTTTCCATGTACAAGCATTTCACAGATTCAAATACAAGGGTGTATTCAGAATTAAAGTTTCAAATCAACTCGAGTGTTGTACTAGAGTCGAGAGGAAAAAAAAATATATATACATATATCTACCTATATGTATATCTATTATTAGAAAGCGTTGAAATGTAAGTTATTTAAAATTCGGCTTACTGACAACAAAAGAAAACTGGCCACAACAATTCGGTTGATCAGGCCGGATTGAAGTGTCCGAGCATTTTACCATTGATAATAAATGTAGTCCTTGTAAGGATGGCCAGACCTCACAAGGCACTGATGATAATAGGACTATACGGGAATGTTGTCCAATTTAACGATGTCCTTTACGTGAAAGTCACCGGTTTCCTTACCATTTAAGTCGGCAAGTGTATATATTAAATCTGATTTTTTCTTTACTATTACATTTTTAACAAAACGTGGAGCTAACTTCTGTGCGAAGTAATTTAATGCATTAGATTGGACGAAGTTCCTACGCCACACTACGTCTCCAACCTGGTAAGTAACGTGTTTTCTACGTAGATTATAGTGATTAGCTCCCTTTTGGTAAGCCTTAAGAAGTGCGTTTGATACTTGTTCGTAAACCGTGGACAATTCTTTTAACTTATGTGCATAAACCTTTTGATGAGTGGAATCATGCGTATTGGACTCATTATCCGCTATCGGGTTACGATGCAAATCTCCATCCAATATTTGTTCTCTACCGTGCATTAGAAAATAAGGTGTGAAACCTGTAGCACAGTTAACAGTATTGTTCATGGCTGATTGCACTTGAGGAAGAAATTTTGACCAAGTTCGGTGATCAGATTCTACCAAAATGGATAGTGCCGTACTTAATGTTTGGTTGTATCTTTCTACAACATTATTTTGGGGAGTGTATAAAGAATTATAAAAGGGGGGAGATATGTTATAGTTTTTTAAAAGTTCTTTAAATTCTTTAGATATGAATTGTGGTCCGTTGTCACAGACAATGGTACGTGGTACGCCATGTATGAGAAAAATGTTTTCTTCTAAGTTTTTAATAATGCTTTTCGCGGTGCCTTTGCGCAGCGGGAACAACCAAGTAAACTTAGAGAATACATCGACACATGACAATATAACCGTGAAACCCGCATAACTTCTAGGCAGAGGGCCTACTAAATCCAGAGATAGCATTTGCATCGGTCTCGTGACCTTTTTCGGGTTCACCGACATACCGTTGGGCGCGGCTGTACTAATTTTGTGTGCTTTACAAATAGAACATTGATTAATAAACTGTTTTACCTCTTTGTACATGTTTGGCCAGTAGTATCGGAGTTGTAACTTTTTGTACGTCTTAAAGACACCAGGGTGACAAGATCGAGTTGACTCATGTGACTCAGATACTATCTTTGTTCTATGTTCCTGAGGAATTACTTTTTTCCAAGCTGTGTCGTCTTGTAAAGCTAACTTAGTCTTAGTATGACGATACAATTCGTTATCTTTTATCTGGAAGTTTAGAAACCTTTGTGGGAATTCCTGACAACCCTTCCAAATATTTGAGTACCATTTATCATTAGTTGAATTCGAATCTATACTCGAAATTTTAGCAAGATCCATTCGCGAAAGGACATCTGGTACGATGTGTTGAGTACCCTTGCGGTGGATAACATCAAAAGAAAATTGTGAGAGTCGAGAGCTCCAACGCGCGAGACGACCACTAGGGTTAGACAATGACCCTAACCATTTTAAACTAGAGTGATCCGTGACAACTGTGAAATGCGCACCTTCTATGTACGGTCTAAAATGTGTAACGGAATCTAACACTGCTAAAAGTTCTCGTTCTGTAATACCGTAATTTCTTTCGTGTGTGTTCAAACATCGCGAATAATAAGCAATCGGATGCTCTGTACCCTCCAATATTTGAATTAAAACTCCGCCTATTCCAACCGAACTCGCGTCGCAGTGTATTGAAAATGGTTTAGTGAAGTCAGGACAGCTAAGGACCGGGGCTGTCGTAAGTGCTTGTTTTAGATCATTAAATGCATTTTCAGCTTCTTGTGTCCAAATGAATTTACTTACACCATTTTTTGAACCAGTAAGTTTTGATAGAGGTGCGGCTATGCTAGAAAACCCTTTTATAAAACGTCTAAAATAACCGCAAAGTCCAAGGAAAGCACGGATTCCTTTTGCGTTTTTGGGGACTGGAAATTCTTTTATACATTCTATTTTAACCGGATCAGTGCGAAGACCTTTGGAATCTACCATATACCCTAGGTATTTGAGCTCGGCTTTACAGAACTCAGATTTTTTTAAGTTAATGGTGAGACCTGCGTCTCGTAGCCGTTCGTAAACTTTTGTTAACAGTTTAAAGTGTGACTCTAAATCTTCTGACACTAAGATTAAATCATCTAAATAACAAAAGGCATTTTCATCGAATTCAGGCCCAAAAAGAGCGTCCGCCAGTCTTTGGAGCTCACTGGGTGCGTTTTTTAGCCCGAACGGCATCCGAGTGAATTCGAAGAGTCCTCGACCTGGGACAACAAATGCTGTTTTCTCACACGAGTCTTTATCCAAAGCAATCTGCCAAAAAGCTTTACTAAGGTCTATTGAAGAGACAAATCTGGCACCACGAAGTTTGTCAAGAATACGAGAAATGTATGGGAGCGGGTACGAATCCCGAGTAGTGACATTATTAATTTTCCTAGAATCAAGACAAAATCTACCAGTGCCATCCTTTTTTGTAACTATTAGGACTGGACTAGACCATGGAGAGCGTGAAGGACGAATGACTCCTAATTTGAGCATTTCGTCTACTTCCTTATCTAATTGCTTCTGTCTTGCCGGAGAAAGAGGGTAGTACCTCTGTTTAATCGGAGGCCCTGTAGTATGAATTTTATGTTTGACTAAATGAGTTAAACCTAACCCTTTTTTTTCATATGAAATGGATTCAAATTTTTTTATTATTTTCAATAGATTTCTATTTTCTGAGGGAGACAAGGATGAGGCCGGTCGAATTGCCCTTACCTCATTAATTTGTCCTGTCTTTTGTGGGTTGGGCGCCATTGAAAACAGTTCCGGTGCGATTTGGAACTGTCTCCAAAAGTTTACTCCCAAAATATAATTTAGGGATAACGAAGGAATGACGTAGAAAATAATGTTTTTTGTTATTAAATTATACGTCACCGGCAACGTCATTGTTCCTAACACTTTTTGTTTCGTACCGTCGGCTGTTGAAACATTAAAGTCAATTTTTATTAAATTAATACCCATCTTTAAAAAATATTTGTATGTGTCTCCTCCTATACACGAAAGTGAAGCTCCACTATCAAGTAGTGCTCTGCAATGTTTATCTTTAATACAAATATTGGCGTACGGGCGATTATCTCCTTCGATCTCAGAATCCCGTGGTAGTGGGCCCACTACGTCAGAATCCGAGACCGAAAGAAACTCTCTAACCAGTCGGAGCCAACTCTGCCACTCACGCTTCCCCTGCGCAAGAGAAGGTGCATGTCTAGAGCGGCTCCGTCCTAGTTTTCCGATTCCTTATGTGTATTATGTTTATTTATAGAATTTATTTTGGAGGCGGAACTGTCGGAAGCTTTCTTCCTACAGTCTGATTTTGTGTGACCTATTTTTTTGCAATAGCTGCAGACAATCTTTCTGTCCGAAGGGACCTTAGAAGGATGGCATATCTCCTTATTTTTATTATCAATAGAATTATAAGATGAATTTTTTTGAAAGTGTGTAGAAGAAGTATGATCGTTGTTCACATTAGAATTATGAACAAAACGACCCTGGCTATTAGAAGTGTAAACCGGTTTAGATTGAAAGTGTTTTGATTGATTATTAAAATTATTCGGAAGAGAGTGATTGCTGGCAAATCTATTATTGGAATATGTATGAGGTTGTTGATTATTATATTTAGTATTGTAATGTTTATTACCAGCATAAATTTTGCCTGTATAAGAGGGGGAAGGTGAAGGTTGCTTTTCTATTTCAGGAATTGAGAATGATTCTAATTTATTTGTAGCATTTACTAGTTCCTCAAAATTGTTAAAGTCCCTAGACGCAAGCAAATTAACATACATGGGGAGCAAAGCTCGCATGCATAATTGGAGTAATTCAATATCTGGTAATTTAGAATCGAGCATGTTATTCTGAGCCTTCATTCTCAAGGTGAACTCAAAAGCAGTCATACCGGTAGGTTGCTTCATGTTAAATAACTCCTTTTTAAGTGATAATTGTTTATGTTCCCCTTCAAATTGTTTTATTAATAGTGTCTTCAGACTATCCCAAGTTAGTTCGGGGGTATAAATGGATCTAAACCATAATAAAGCCAAGCCTTCTAAAATATCCGGAAAACATTTTACTATATTCGAATGTAGAACGTTTCTTGTCCTGCATTTCTCGTCGATGTGTAGAATAAATTCTCGAACACAAGTTGACCCATTAAATTTGATATCCCAATTATTGATCGTGTTTGTTGGAGGATGTGATTCGTTATAAATAATTTTAGTATATTTAATGACTTTGGAACTTGAGTCACTGTCTTCGTCCGTGTTCGATGTTTCCTCATGTTGTTCCGTGATTTTCGTAACTTTTATGATTTTATTATGCCTTCTGGCTTGAGTACGCATTTCCTCTAAGGTGTTTGCCGGTATTAGATTTCTTGTAGTTAAATCCATAGATAAATCTTCTTTCGATTTGCCATTAATATTCTCGATAGGCCCTGACATCGTGAATTTTTATTCGTAGAACGGAAAAAGAGAGAAAAAGAAAAAAAAAAAAAAAAATTTTAAATTTATAAATTTTTCACAACCCTGATCTTGTTTGAAAATTATTCTAAGTTTTTTTTTTTTTTTTTTTTAAATTATTAATTGTGGCAACCTTGTTTTTAAAATTATTATTTTTACGGGAAGAGAGAAGAAATTCGTGGCAACCCTGATATTTAAAATTATTTCAATAAATGTTTGTAAAGTAAAGCTGTTATAACTAATAAAAACAATTATTATAACATAATATTTCGGGGCAAATGAAATAAAATGCTAGAACGTTTTTCAATTAGCAAAGAATTTAACATGAAATTGAAAGGTAAACAATAGAAAACATAAACATTATTTTGACAGAACTGTCACGTTAAGAATGTAAACAACATTATTTATGAAATGTCTGATTGAAATTTGAAAATGTCAACAATGTATTATTTTGACAGGTAACAGCTGTTGCTTTGGTAATAGCTGATGTTATTTGGAAAGAAATCATTGATGTTTTGATTATAAACAATTACTCTCAATTATAAATCTCGGCAGTACGAATTGTTATTGCAACAAATGTCAGAAACATAAATATGTAAATCCTTTTCTAGAAGAATTATGTATGAGTGATCGCGGTAAATCAACATTGATTTCTTAATATAAGACTGTAAAAGTTGATAAACTTTGTACGGTGACATTTAGAAACAATAACAGTAATTATATTTCTTTGCAAAATACTTGCACATGGATAGCATTTTTAACATTGACGTTATGTTAAATTCCAAATACCAAGGTAAAATAAATCGAGCCCAAAACACGTTGAGTGCGCCATTGTTACCAACCATTATTACTGTTACTATGATTACTCACCTTTTGGAGGTTAGGTGCATCAGGCCGGATTGAGACTCTATCTCAGCGCCGTGGGGAAAGGCGATTTTACCTTGATAGATGGGGGTGTATTTTAAATCAAACATCGGTTTCACTTTGGAAATTAAAATATGACGTGTATTGTACCGAAAGCAAATAATAACAAATAACAGAGTGACTCACCCCGAGGACCGAATGCAATCTAACCTAACTAACGTTCCCTGCACTTCCTAGTCGATCCGCAACTCATCACAACGGGATGGCTAGGATTAGCCTGATGACCAGCCTGATCGTCATCCTTCAGTCTCCTCCGCGGCAAGGCAGGACCTCCTTCATGAAATGTGGATTTCCGGAGACGATCTGATCGTCATCCGAATTAGGGCCAATTGGAATTCCCTTCCAGCGAGGGTACGGGGCGCGCCAGGGAGCACGAGGGGACTTCCGAGGTATTACGGCTCGCGTTGATCTTCTTATCACCCAGCGGAGCGCATGTCCGGGGTATTTCGTGTAATAACGGAATCGATCTTACAGTCGACATTCGGCAGGTGCCCGCAAACGTGATCGGTTCGATGCAATTCAATAACCGATCGCCATGATATCTTGCGATGAATCATCCGGATCCGCGGTTGAACTATATCGGCACATTAAACTTAGTTGCACAATGATTTCTCGATATTCGAGTAGGATGGAACTTTAGTAACACCGGCACCCGTTTGTTTTTTCAAAACATTACGTCCCTTTTATATTTTCACAATAAATGCTAATTGACTGTCCCAGCTATGATGTTGCCCAATCATCATCGAAGCGAGAGTGAGTCTTCTTCTTTTTCTTTTTCCGGAACCGGAAAACTAACGCCCCCTGTCCTCGGTGTTGCCCGTCCCCTCGTTGAAAAAAACCATAGTCACCAATTAAACGGGTACTTAATAGTTCGTGCTGCTACGGATCAATGTTATAAAGCAGTGTTCATAAATGAAAAATTTAATGTTATAAAGTAGTGTTCATAAATGAAAAATTTAATGTTAGCAGTGTTCATATTTTAAAAATAAAAAAGATAATAATTTTAACACTGCTTCATAACACCCTCTTTCACGGGTCCACATATTCTTCTCAGGACTTTTCTTTCAAAACTATCTAGCATTTCAGCCACCTTTACCGTCGGTGTCAACGCTTCACATCCATATGCCAGTACAGTTCTAACAATGGTCTTGTATATGGTTATTTTGGTTTTTCTGTGGACGCTACGTGACTTAAACACTAGGAGCAAAGAGCAAATTATCTTTGTAATAAGGAATTAAAATGATTTATTTACCTGTGTTTCCGTCAAACTCAAGGACTGAGCCAGCTGTTTCCTCTCGGCACCGACTACGTAGTGATTCTTCTCGAAGGCATGCTCCAGTTTCAGTAGTTGTGAGGGGGAGAATGCGGTTCGGATGCGCTTCGGCTTCCGGAAAGGCTGCAGCAGAAAGCCCGGGATGTCCGGCCCTGGGAACATAAAGTTAGCTATCATTCCAGGTGAGTAAACCCGCTTGTTTCAATGCTTGTTTGTCACTAATACTAACATCAAATCATAACAAATTAAAAAGCAATATATATATAAACATAGTAATAGTAGTCTAAAATATTAGTCCCAGAAAGAGCTCTTCGTTTTCACACGTCTTATATGAAAACAAAAAAGAAGATTCTAGAGCGATGGAGTCGTACGAATCTTTCTGGGACTAGTTACTATAGGCAGGTAACATTAATGAGTTAATTTATTAAATATTAGGATTCATGACTGAAGGAAGTTAACGAACCTCAATGCAATATTTAATCGTTTAACAAGATAACATTAACAACACTATTAATGAAAATGTGAATGATATAAAACACAGAAAATAAAAAGGGCAAAGAACTCGAAACCTAAATAAAAATTGAGAAAAGTACACAATGTGTATAAGAATGTTAAAGTTGATGTTTTTTTATTATTTTGTACAGGAAAATAAAGGTCTTTCATTAAGCGCTTCCTATCTTTAATTTAAATAAAATAATGTGAGTGTGAGATATCGTCGAATTTTTTTATTCGCTTGAAAGGCCTATCGATTCCATTATGTAAGGAATATAACATCGTTCAAATGGCAATTGTGTAATTGTTATAGATAATCTACGTCTACGCCATCTAGGCCTCTATCCATGGGATTTGAACTAATTTGTGTTTTACAAACACGGTGGAATGGCTGGCTGATACGATGACAGGCTTTTCGATATTTTGGTCTTTGGTTCCTAAAAAACTTTAGCTTTAACTCGACGATAAAAAAGATTCTGAATGTAACCACACACATTGAAGGTGACAAAACTCAACAAACGAGCTTCTAAAAAAAAGCTTCTTTGGGTAACGCAGATAAATAGATCTATCGAAGTTATCAAACACCTTGAATTTCAGTAAAAAACTATCCAGGCTAACAGAAAGGTTGAGAGCATCATAAAAACAAAGTCAAAGAATATCAAAAGCATCGCGCGACTCTCCCAAAGCACTAGAATTAAGTTGTTGCAAACTTGTTCTATTGACATACTTGGCATTTCTTGAAACCGAGGAACAATGTATCCAATTATGGTTCGAAATTTCTCTCCCCGAATCTTTTACGAAAACTGAATGTCTTCCACAAGGTTTAAATTTTTTGTGGTCAATCCTTTTTCATTTAGTTTTATGGCACGTGTAGAAGTAGATGGGACAAGAGGTTGATCTGAACCTTGGATAGCAATAATATGGAATAAAAAATATTTATTTTCAAAATTGTAAATGGTAGATTAGACACAGACAGTCCTGATTTAACTAAGCTCATTGAATTTCATATACCCACGAGAGCCACTCGTTCTAAAATCCTGTTTAAATGCTACAATAACCGGACTTAGAATACGAAACACTCGCTTGTACCTAGATTACATGAAGTTACCAATAGATTTGCTGATGTGGCAGATCTATTTAAATTGTGGAATACGTTTTTATATGAACAAAACGTTAAAATCGCCTGGTTTGAAAGCTTTAACAGACGTTCAGTGAACAAACCAGACAATGTATTTTTAAAAAAAGCTAAACGTTCAGACGAAGGTATTTTCTTCTAATAGAAAGTCCAGTTTTCGAGGAGGAAAATGCGGAATACAGATCCCCGATTTGATGATTTTAATTAGCTATTATCAGCCTTCGATGCAGTTGTCCCATTCGCTCAGTATTTGGGGGAGTAAGAGCGACAGTGACTGCAAAATTTGGTAAAATATGTCTTGTTCAAACCTTGACCGGATTTCCTCTTAACATATGTTTATTAGTTACGTAGATGATAAGTGCAGTAATAAAAAATGTTCCCAACATAAAACATGATAGTAGAGTGTAAAACAATGGGAAACTGTTTTTAAATGGTTAAGAAGTAAAGTTTTGTGAACACCTCACTAAGATAACCTGTGCTGAGGTGTTCGCATGTTTTAGATAAAGGGTTATATTGTCACTTCTTAATATATTTTAGATAAAATTTAACACCCTATAAGTGTGGAATTAACGATAAGAGCTAACAAAACGATCTTTTGTGCGTAGGTACCTATTTTCCTTGCTAAAATGTTAAATTATTTATGTATAGCAAACCAATGAACAAGGGCGTGACGCTATAAACACGGGAAATTAAGGTGAGCTGACTTGGTTGTTGTCGCAGCAGAGCACTAAACAAAAGATTTACTTAATTTTAAATGGTGGACAGTATATCAATGTTGACATTAAATGGAGAGCCGGGATATCGTGGATAATGCTTGTTTAAAAATAATAACAATAAAAAAATAATTAGTGTTCTATACTCTCTCTTTAACTGTTGAAACATAATTGTTTTTATAACGTAGGTGCCTACATGATTTTCCAAAAAACTGCTTCGAGTCAAATTTCTTTCTAAATATGAAGGTATGTATGTCGACGTTTCAACCAGAGTTGCATCGAACACAGAACTCGTAAAAGATGAATTTCTTGAATGCAGCATGTTTCAAATAATAAATCAGTTTTCGACTTGAAATAGAAAATTACAGTGAAAACTAAAGAAAGCACATATTTTATAAAATAAAAGAACACACTGTACACCTTTTTGATTACACTCTAACTGTTGAAACACATTTTTTTTTATAACGCAGGTACACAACTTTCCAAAAAATTACTTTGAACCGTCAAATCTCATATTTATATAAATGAAGGTATATAGGTCGACGTTGCAACCAGAGTTGCATCGAACACCGAACTTATAACGATGCATTTCATGCATAGAGCATATTTTAAACCAGTTTTCGACTTCAAAAAAGAAAATTCCAGTGAAAATTAACGAAAGTTCTTAAATATTGCAAGAACACACTGTATACCTGTTCGATTATTGAAATCCAATGATTGTTTACGATTGATGTTATTTTCTCGTTGATAACAGTAAATAAATACGTAGCAAGACAAATGTATGTTTCTCAGCGACGTTTGGCAAGGACTGCTGGAATTTAATTCAGTATACATATATGCACCAATGCCCACACCCAATCCTAAGCGTGTGTTGGTTGAGCCATCTCTAATTCTCTCTCACACCTATACAGAGGAATAACATTTCTGAAGACGTATGAACAAGGAGCTTTTATATAATATGTTCAACTTTTTCCGAATTCAAAAAATTAATTCTAATTCAAAATCTGCTTATTCCCAGGTAATTATTAAAATGTTGGATTAAAAATACGCTAAGTTGATTTACGTAGTTGTAGAGTGAAAGAACGATGTACCTTCTTACAGAGTAGATGTACATTCTTACAGAGTAGATGTACATTTTACAGAGTAGATGTACATTCTTACAGAGTAGATGTACATTCTTACAGAGTAGATTTTTTTTTTTTTTACATTAACTCCACACGGGAGGCCCTGAGGAAAATAATTTCCATCAGGGCCTATGTCATCTGGGATGCTGTGTGGAGGGTCTTTTTGAGGAGAGGAAGGAATGAACATTGGTCTTGAAGAGACGCATGTTGTAGGAGGGAGGAAACACAGATGCCGGCAAATCGTTCCATAGCCGAGCTAATGAACTCAAGAATGAGTCGAAAAAACGACCCGTTCTCATGTGACAAATGTCAACCGTGTACATATATTGGGTGCGCGTTTGGCGTGTCTCCCGGCTATGCACTGGTGCCGAAGGGATCAATGACGCTAGTTCCTCAGAGCATCTTCCATTGAAATACCGGTAGAACATGGATAGCATTCCCACCCGACGCCTGTGCTCTAAAGATTGCAATCCGTTCGTTAAGATGGGAGAATCTATCAAACGGACCGCCCGTTTCTGCACAGAGTCGAGGGTATTTTTCAAGTATTTTGGAGCTCCAGACCAGAGGTGGCTGCCAAATTCAACCGTACTTTCTTAATAGCAGATCCCACTCAGCATCTTTCTATAGCAGACCATCATTCAAGTTAAACATAGCGCGCCAAAATAGTATTCTACAATGTGTCTTAAATAAAGAATTTTCGTACAACCTTGCTACCTCTCACAGTAAATACTGGATAACATTGGTGCAGCGGTTACATAAAACGATCATTCTACAAATTATATTTTTTTAGAATAGAGCATCCACTCTCTTTCAAAAATTCCTAAACATCACAAAACAACATTGAACTTGTGTAATTTTGTTCCAACATATAAATCTAATGGTTTAGTGCGACCGTAAATTTTGACGCGTATTAAAAAAGCTGGCTATCGAGTTACAATGTCGTTTGTTTCACCTTTACCTCAGAGATAATTTTGTAGAAAGCTTTTGAAGGCAATGTAAGAGAGTTGTCTGCAAAAAAGCCTTGTTCAGAGTTCGCACTCTGAGTAAAAAAAGCTCCAGGCGTCTGTATTTTGCCTATGACAGCCTTAACTCTTTCAGACCTGTAACAAAACTGGCAGTAGTAGACACTGAATTGTTAATAACAATTAAAAATAATTGTAATAGTAATAGTAACAACAATATAAAAGGAGGTAGTTCACACGCGGTAGAAGCGAAATCTTCAGAAAACTAAAATAGACAAGAGTGGGGAGGCCGCACAAAAAAGATACCTTTAGGCTATGAAGCACCTCGCAAAGAGGAGACCAATAAGTCTATCTCATTCTCTCGCAGACTAAATCTATAGAAGTGTGGGTTTGTCTCTTTTTCGTTTCATCGAGTCTCAAATCCCAACGGTGCTAAAGAAGTTTTCACTTCAATAACAGAGTTAGAACACTTAGAGAGGGTGAGTTTCACACAAAGAAAAATCGTAGATAGATTGGTAGGAACATTTCATTTTTTTTTTAAAAAGCACAAGAATTAAAAATTTTAAAAATACTTTTAAAACTTACATAAAAAAATGTTGAAAAAAAATCAGTGGAAATTAAACACAAAAATCACCTTTCAAAATATAAAAATGGCCATCGCCTGAACTCGTTGTTAAAAAATAGCGTACATAGCCTGTTATATCAGAAACTAGCAGTTAAAAACCCAATCTGTTGGTTTTGCTGCTAGGCCCTGCGGGCGGCTTTTACTTTGGCTTCGCCCAGGTTAGTGTTTGTGTTTGACCATTTTATAAGTCCAAAAGGAACTGGTTTCAAAAATAGCCTAGTCCTCGGATCCACTGTCATCGAGTGATAGTCACCGGTACAAAGTAACCGAGAGAGGCAATGACGTCATATGTAATATATATATGAGAGATACTACTTTTTAACAAATTCGTAATAGTTATACCTAGGGGGGAAACGTTCCCGTCCGATTTTCTAATGAAAGTGGCGACATCTTGTGACGAATTCTTAAGTTAAAAACCGAATTACAACGGTAGTTTTGTTTGAAATTCCAGGTACACAGATGTTATTTGTGGCGCGACGCATACGGCATGCATTCGAAGTTGGGTTCTGAAATTCAACCACGCAGACGTTACCGTATTAATACTGTTCGATTGGAAAACGAAAACCGCCAATTTTTATTCGTTCAATATAATCTATACTAATATTATAAATGCGAAACTGTGTTTGTCTGTTTGTTACGCTTTCACGCATAAACCAATAAACCGATATTAAAAATTCTTTCACAAATGGAAATCTACATTATATGCGAGTAATATAGGCTGTATGTATTGGTTACCTCTGGCGTTATGAAATTATATATTATATTTATTACCTAACAAAAGCGAATTATTGCTAACGCCAGAAAACAAATCGTCGTTGTGGAAACGATGTTAATATATTTGCGGGAAATCGTAGTTAATATCTATCTATCTATATAAATAAAAACGAATCTCCGAAATATTTGTACGCGCGTAACTTCCGAACGACTGCACTAAATTGGATAAGTACTTCTTTTTTTACTACTGGTAAGCTCTGACATTATGAAATTTAGGTGGCACGCGAGCTGTTTGAAAACTGAATGTACCGGCAATGAATGTATGGATTGCCGAAGGGGGGAGGGAGGGGAGGAGGGGAGAAGTTAGGGAGGGAGGTGGGATAATTGATAATTGCAAGCGCTACGGTAATTTCCCCATAATATAATGCGAGCGAAGCCGCGGGTAAATGCTTGTAAAGAAATAATGCTGAAATCTATAAATTTTCAAATAAACACACTGTCTGATAGGGTTAAAGGCGTTGATATGATCGCAATTATTAGAACAGCAGATATCTCTGGGAAGAGGCTTGGAGCTTTTTGCCCCCATATGAACATCATGTAGGGGGCTTTGTTATTAATTCTCATGAATTATTAAAAATATTGTATTTAGCATACTTGATAGTGCCAAAACTTACGTATTATTCTACTAAACTTACATTATTCTCAACATTCACGGAAAACTGGTCAGTTTGTTACAACGCATTTTTTTTGAGTTACTTACAAGTTGATGTTTTGTAAGGGAAAACTTCCAACAGCATTTTTACTTTAACTATTGCTATAAATTAAAATAAAAATGTAGTCTTGGGACAAAGTGATGCTAAAATAAGGTTTATTAAGGCTAAACCCTGATTTACGACGAGTAACAAAATAAATTACATAAAGTAAAGGTATGTTGTAAGACAATGTTAGTTACGGTAAGCTACATATTTACTTTTAAGTAGGTAAGTAGGTACCTACGTAACAACAAAATGATTACACTTATAGTAAGTATAATTTTGATGTTCCGGCTAGATGGCGGTCCAAAGCGTCGCGGGTTCAATCCTCTGCTAGTTAAACTTTTTCATTTGTTTGTTTTTTTTTTATGTGAGTATTGCACAAGAGTTCCAACTGCTCCCAACCGTCTGGAAACGGTGAAAATATGGCATTCCCATTTGGGGTATGTTATGAGGCTGAATTTAGTGGAAGGTAGGGAAGTACGTGGCTATCCAGACCAGACCACGGAACGTCGGTTTTAAATGGTGGTCCTTCACCAGGACGATGCTGAAAGCATCTATCATTCTGGTAGCGGTTAAAAACCCGCTTCTCAGGTTTTTCTGCTAGGCCCTGCTGGCGACTTTTGGTTACCGGAGAGACCCACGGAAGTACGAATCCAATAGTACTTACGCCTGCCAGCCGACGCTCCTCACGCTAGCTGTTACTGTAAGTGGCCATTTTTTGACATTGCTTTAATTCGGTTCTATTATGAAAGTAGATTTGTAATAAACTCCACGTACGAAAGCGCTTTTTCCGTAAGGCGCGGCGTCAGAGTTATACTCGGAGCCGGGTTCTTAAATTTCAACCGTATGGTTCACAGTCCACCTCGGAACAGGAATACCTAGTAAGGAGGACTGAACAAATCGCTTTACCTTGTATTTTTACTTAGTTTGTAATTTTACTTTATTTTATATTGTCATTAAAAAATAAAAAAAAAACTGTATTACAGTCGCTAGGCTATTATTACTGTCAGATGAATAAATTGGGAAATAACGTAAAGTAATCAATTAAAATTTACTTCCGTACGCCGGAATTTGAACCCGCGGCTTCCGGATTCGTAGCCAAGGATTGTAGCAACTCAAACACGTAGCTCATCAAAATTAAAATCTTAATCAAATTATTATTTTGAGAATCTTACTAAAGAGTAAAATCATTTCGCATGTTTTTTTCAATAAGAACCTTATTAGCTTTTAGTTGTCTCAAATATTGCAAACCCTTACAAACTGAAAACCATGTACGTAATTATTTCGTGTACGCAAAACAAACAAAGGCAAATTTTTTACTCCTCCTATACCCAAGTGACAGGTGTTCTTAACACGGTCGAGTACAACTAACAAACAACTTGCATACAACCTGCTAATGAATGCTTCGCATGAGGTTATTAGCGCGTTCTTTATAAAAAGTAATCCACACGAATTGAAACAGAATTTAAAAGACAATACATCAACAACTAACGACTTATAAAGTGCTCACTGATTGCTGAATTACATATATTATATTATATTTAGAGGCTTTATCCCAGCAAGACATCTGCTTAGGATTTTTAATTGCTGAGAATTCAGCGAATCGCTTGGTTGTTTCCCATAATATGAACTGGTTTTCACTGACACTAATTTATTTAATGGTAAATTCGTGGAGGCAATTAAATAAAGGCAAATTGTAAGAATCAAGGGGCTTGAAAGCTCTTCAGTAGCTTCTGTCCTGTCTCAAGTCAATCTTCTACAGGTTTCATATGGAATCATTGGCTCATTGTTGAGTATCGTGACATCCCAATTGCATCAATAAATCAGACTCCTTCACTACTCTTCAATTTATGTGATACTTTAATGTTTTATGTGATTTATTGAATTTCTGAGATTTCTCTACTCGAGGGTGTAGCGCTATCCTGAATCCTGATGACTTTCTCTTGGATATATTCGGAATGAACCAACTACAGATCAGAAGCGATCTGCATTACCCAAGTTGTTTCAAATTGATTCGTGGACGGTTCGAAAACTCTACAATCATGAAGAGTACTATTTTCTATTAAAAAAGACTGTTTTATCTCCCGGTATGCAATGATAAACCTGATGGGGAGAGCTATCTTATTGTTAAATAGAATCTTTTTGGATGTCGACATATATTTAATATCTATGATACATTGGCAGTTTTCAAACGCAAGCTTTGTTGCTGTTTTTTATACCTCTATTTATTTTATTTCCTTACTCTGTTTATTTATGTATACTACTTTCTTTCCAAACACATCAAAATTGCAGTTGTGTAGTAATAAAATAATTAAAATGAATTGATTTGAATCTATCCAACAATAATTGATCAGTAGGTACAACGCATCAGTTATCTTCCACTTATTCTTCTGCCTTCTACTTTGGCAAGGTGTTCAAAGTATCTTAAGATACGATGCAGGCAAAGGATTCAGACGAGGGATAAAGTACCTATAATATAAAATGTTTTTGACAGAAAATTATTTTAATTCTATATTTAAAGTATGTACATCTTTTGTTTACATTTCTTGGGGTCAATCTTGACGAGTAAAGTCAGATTTTGTGATCTTTGAAGGGTCCGCGCTTCATCCATTTTCAAGAAAGATTTATTTAATAACTAACTAGATATACAAATATAATACCTCGTGATTTTTCTCAGGTCTGCTAATATCATTTATGTTCTATTTTGAGTTCCAATCTCTGGTGTTGTTCCTAAAGATTTTACACCATATATGTGTTCCTTACAGTAGGTTATAAAGTTGCTTTGATAGCTACATGGTGTAGCCATATAAATGCAATTTAAGGAGTCATAATACATTCCATCTTGAATTATTTAATAACAATATTGCATACTATTTTTAAATAAATAAATAAAATACTTCAATCCACTGTCTCGTAAGTGTCGTCTATATAATACCATTGAATGTGACCATGTGGATATCTCATAAACAGTCTTACACATTTCAAGAAGCAAATTAACAATCTTCTACCATGATATGTCATGGAGAACAATTATGTGATTGCTCCATTATCATTTTATTTTTATTATCTTTCTCTGCAGATTATATGTTATTTATTTGAACCTTCTATGATTTAAATTTCATTTTGTAGTTACAACTAAACATTGATTACGCATGCTGTGAACATTTATAATTGGAGTGTTAATACCTATGTACATCTCAATGTCATGTTATAACTTTAATAATTGTTAACACTCTGTAAATGTTTCAAACAATAAATAAATAAACATAATTTTCTGTGGTGTCTTCTGATGCGTATTTTATATTAATTTTACTTAATTATCGTTGAATTGAAAAGCACGTGAAACCAGAACTAATTATCAGTTTCTCTAAGATAATTGGTAGAAAATACAACTTAATTCGTTGAATATAACGATAATAATTGTATTGATATTGCTTTGAACTTTTACAGTGTTTTTGGTGATTTTATCACAGTAATTTAAATACAGGTGTAAGGTTTCCACTATTATTGAGCCCATAGGGCTTTTATTGTCGTAAATTGACAGTCACCTGCAAATATTCTGTAGGTAAACTCTTTATTGTTCCGTGCCAAAACGGTCATTTTACAAAAAGGCTTTTGAAAATTTCTGCTAATTGTCGTAATGGGTATATGATTATAATGGCTGCATACATGGAAATATGAAGCTGGTATACGAATTGATGTGTTGTAAATATACCAACGTCATGCCATTTCTTCGCAGATGTAGGCAGAGAGAATGGACCGCCAAATATCTCGGCCTACGCACACAGTACTAGCTGCATTCACATTCATTCGTACCATACACACCCTTCTGTTATTCTGACTCTTTACGTGGCCCTACTCAGGTATTGATTCACTTTTATTTAATTTTCCATTTTTATTCCCAAAAAAGAAAATTACATTTCCATTTAAATGGTTGCATATAAGTTTATAACTAACTATAAATATTTTTTTTGTTTAATATCAAAATATATTTTTTTAAATACGCCCTTTTTTCTTTTATTATGTCGCCTGGACGGCAATTATTTAAATATTGACCCCCACCAATGTAGCCAATGGATTGCTTGTCATATCGGCCATATAGTGTAAAGTGTGTGTAAAGTTACTTCTGATCTTTTAATGTATTCCGTGTTTTTAGTGCGTGTGAGTTTATTAAAAGTTTAAAAATTAGGACACGTACCTACTGACATTATGTTCATATAGTTTTCTTATTGTTAACAGATTTGATATTTTGGTGTATGATCTAGAATTAAAGTTAAAAATCTTTTTGATTGCCTTGTTTTGCTGTACTTGTAATTAATTTATGTACGTTTTCCCAAAAATCCTAAATAAATTTAAATACATCATCCTATTTGAATTACGATTTATTTTCGTGAATGAACGCATGAATCGAGTGGAATCACGAAAGTGGAAACTAACCAACTTCCCGGCATCCGATCGATCTGAGACTCGACAGATAGACTCGTTGTTGATGACAATTCACTTTATTAACATTTGGTGCAATTACGCATAAACACACTAAAATTGGATGACATAAAATTTAAAATTTAAAGAAGTCCTATCCAATTGGGTTTTGGCTTAGGTGTTAGCGCCGTTAGCGGTGTTCACTAATTTACAACATTCCCTGATTCAATTCTTAGTCAAATCAATAAATTGATGTATTTTAGCAAAAATAACTTGGTTTTTCACAGGAAACCATTTATTGGAAAACCAACACCCCTGCCATAGGTCTCCCCAAGAGCTTCGCTACGTTTGGTGACTTAGAAGGGGTTCCCTGGTTCATGGGGTGAGGTTTGTATAGGTTTTTGTGTCGGATGTGGCGGGCTATATCGGGAGAGACGTTGAGGGAGACCTTATGACTTCCCCAGCCGGACTCTCGACCCATCGCTTTGTACTGAAGTGGGAGGAATAGATTCAGTTACATCCGTAACTCCTGGGCGCACTCACCTCCAGATTCCTACCCACCCCTTGTATCTTTTTCCTTCCTCTACCCCCCATATCTTCCTCTCCTTTTTTCCTTAAAAATATCCTACAAACAGCATCCCCAAAGATGACATAGGCCCCGAGGGAAATTGTTTTCCTCGTGGCTTTCTGTGTTGTGCTAATATGAAAAAAAAGTAGATTTTTTACGTTTCTTGATCGTGATATTTCTTCCAATGGCGTCCCCGACTTCTTCTATCAAAACATTCACCACTTCACCCATCATGATGTATATAAATTATGACTTTTTAAGTATCAACCTAAACTATTTGTCAGATTTCATAAAACAATAATAAATTATTAAACATTCTCTTTGGAGCGAGCGATGTTTAAAAAATCACCACCGTTCACACTTTTTTTTTGATAAGCGTTCATCTTGTAATAGGTATATAATTATTTCCAGTATTTTATGACTGTATCCAATGCCACATTTAATTAATGAAGCAATAACAGTAGAACACCTAATTATCAACAATTCGTTAATTTTTTTAATTACGTCAGGCAGGCAATAAGTGCTCACATAAAAATACAGCTTGTAAAAAAAATTGTAAGTAACGCTTTGGTCGTTAACCAAGCCAATTGTAGCTTATTTACACGTGTGGAGGTTTTACTATCAGCTCTTACCTGCTTAATAGGCAAACGAATTAAAAAAAAACTCGTAAAATAGTTGAATAATAATTAAGAAACTGACCATTTAATTGTTTAATGGTTACCTTAATAATGTGATAATGAAATAAGTAAGACATTAAAAAAGGTCATTTCGGATATACTGTGTTTTTGTTTTGCAAGTGTTTGTATGAGGTAAGTAGGTACTGGCTGATGAAATGGGTTCCTACTTGCCTCAAATAATTCAATATTTTTTTAGTTAGTAGGTAGGTACTTACGTATGAGTAGGGTTATAAAAAAGGTTCCTATTTTTATTTCGAGAATTTTTACGTTAGCGCAATTAGGTACCTACTTTTTGTTTTGTTTTATGTGAATACCGCAGAGTCCCAAGTGTTCCTAACCGCCTGGAGCCAGTAAGACTATGTCTTTCCTAAGGTTCCATGCCAACTGAGAATAAAGTCAACTCAATACCTCGTCAAAAAGTCATTAAAAGCCATGAAAAAAATATTTTGAAATAGTCCTCAATTCTAACCTAAAGTAAGCTATTAAACCAAATTTTTATACATTTTTTTCATCACTTTTAATGACTTTTCTTAGATGGTTTAGAGTTGGTTTCATTCTGAGTTGTCCGGTCATCCTTTCCTAATTGGGGCATGTTGTGAGGCTGAAAGTAGCAAGGAATTGGGGAGGGGAAGAATGTGGAGAAGAGGAAGGTAGGGAATTACATGGCTATTCAGATCTTCAACAAATAGGCCATTTGATCAACTATTTCAATTCTGAATGGTGGTCTTACAAAGAGAGGATCTTCCACTCTGGTACCTTATATTTTTTGAAGTGGAAACTTTTTTAG
This sequence comes from Glyphotaelius pellucidus, assembly GCA_936435175.1. Taxonomy (NCBI): domain Eukaryota; kingdom Metazoa; phylum Arthropoda; class Insecta; order Trichoptera; family Limnephilidae; genus Glyphotaelius; species Glyphotaelius pellucidus. Next base: position 22,498,046 of record OW386558.1, on the reverse strand, counting down.
CACCATCGTGATTTGAAACTCAGTAAAATGAAAAAGCTACTCTAAAAAGAGACAAACACATAAGATATAGAATGAGATTAAATATTCGGTCTCCTCTTTGTGCAGTGCTTCGTAGCCTCCCCACTCTTGTCTACTTTAAGGTTTCATTCTATCGCCGCCTGGGAACTGCACACAATTTTTTTTAAATGGTTTATTTGTGAAATAACTCAATTCAATAAAATAAAATTTACTTGCGCAACCCGGGATTCACACTCGCAATCTTCGGATTGCTAGTCGAGAGCCTTACCCTTTGACCACGGATACCATCAATCATCAAGTAATACTTGTGCTTAGCTCGTAACTACATTTTTGTCATAAGCTAATGACGTTATTATTTAATCATTCAACAACATAAATGTTCTTCTAATCAATTAATAAAAAATGGCGCTCAACCTCGGGCGGAGCCGGGTAGTTAGGTTACCACAAACTAGCAACCAATGTTTTGAGAACAACAAAAATAAAGTGAGAGAGTAGAGACGCTAGGACCTTATTTTAAAACATTTTTATACTTCATTATTCACAATTAAAAGGAAATTAGAGACTAACACAGGCACTAGCCTAAACACCCTAATTAAAGATTGAAGCCATTATTTGGTGAAGGGATACGTTAAGTTCTCGAATAGGTACGTTTATAAATCGTTTACGAAAATATTATAATCCCCTCGCATTATTAACAATAAAATAACAGCACACCGTAGTTAAAATAATAATCATAAATGATACACACCAGAAGGCTAATATAGAACATTTACCTGATGATCGTATTATAAAAACGTTTTAAAATCGTAATGGTACGCCCTTAGGTAGATGCCTAGATAATTCCGTTCACAGATATCGTGTTGAACTTATTCAAAGATATTCGTTATCTTCATGTGTTTAGGTGCCTACCTAAACGATTTATTAAAATATGAATTGACCAACGAGTTCCTCTAAGCATGATGCACAATATTCCTAACTGCTCCCAAGTATATAGTGCTAACTGCTACCAGCAAGAGTGATAGATGCTGTCAGTACTTACGTATCGCCCTTGTGAGAAACCACCCGTTTAAAATCGAAATTTTGATTTGAAATGGTTTAAATCATGTTTGATATCAGGTCTAAATATTCGGATAATTCCCTACCTTCATTTACCTCATCTCCGAACCCCCACCACTACCTTCAGACTCACAATATACCCCAATCGGGGATGACATTGTCTCACTGGCTCCAGGCAGTAGTCTGGTGATGTTCCTACAATAGTCCCAATTGCTACCACCCGTAGCGGTAGATGCTTTCAGCACCTAGCTATCTCCCTTGTAATACTATCATTCAAAATGAAAACGTTGCTTGAAATGTTTTTAACGAGATGTAAGTAGTCAGTTCCATCTTTTCCTCTTACCATCTCCTTCCTCTGCCCAACTACATTCAACCTCACAACATACCCCAAATTTATATGACCTTGTTCTTTTGCTCCAGATGGACGGGAGCAGTTGGGACTGTTGTTGGGACTGTTGGGAGTGTTGCTGTATTCAAACACAAAAATGTCAGGAGCCAGTGGAACTACGTAAGTGACTTAGTTTTTGACTGTCCCTAGTATAATATTATGTTCTTTAATAAATTTGTTTAGGAAAGAAAAGCAAATTTTATAATGGACGGTGAAACAGTCCAAAGATTCAATTAAAATTTATCTTCCAAAATATGATAAGTCCTTCGTTAAGAGACAGATTGATGTGGAAGTCTTCGAATAATCTGAATCCAATAAGAAAACAGATGATGATCCACGTTTTGAAATAAAACAGAAAACTGATCAAAACTGGCCACTAAAGGTAATCTTTCAGATTGATTTTATATCACTAACTACTATCAAATCAGTTTATGTTTTTCTGTTGCTATAAAAAAGGTTATGATATCATAAAATGATAATATCCCCAATTACCGACTTGCCTTAGCGTAGCGAAAATAAATATTGATCCATAACTGAATGATTACCCGTGTAAAAATTATTATTTTTAGTATTAATAACTATCGTATCGTTATGATAATTTATTTTTTACAGCATTGTTTCGTATTCAATATATTGGCCTGCGTGTAAAGATAAATATGTTTTATATTAGCAATTTGGCCAGTAGGTACTTGCCTGCTTTTATTGTTTTTGAAATATGCTTTTAAATAATGGATAATGACAGTCGTAAAGCATAATAAAAATAATAATTGGAGCCTCTGGCAATATTTTATATTAATTTGATCAACGTGAAAGCATCGTATGTATGTAAAAAATGTACTGTTGTAATTTACACGTAATTTGTATTTGAGCAAAGATTCTAATACAAATTAATTCATTTTTTAAATGAATAAATGTTTATCATTGAAGAAGAAGATAACACTTATAATCTGAATGAAAATATGAAAGAAAACAAGACACAGAAAAACAGAAAAAAACAATGGTCGCAACTGGGACTCGAACCCAGACCTCTCGTCTAACCGGGACGTGCGCGTTTTTCAATTTCCAATTTTTCAAATGTTTATTTCTTCAAACTTCGCAAATTCACTTTGTGGCGTCATTATTACACAAAGTTATTTGTTTTATTAAAAAATAAATTTTTAATTTATCCAAAGACAGGTCAGTCCAAACTTTCTGAACCCAGGGGGACTATGGCTTACTCAATTATGTTTCTACGTTTGTTTCACACGTGAGTTTCTGTATAAAATAATTTATCATCGTAGGGGATGCTGTGTGATGGGTATTTGAAGTAAAAGAAGGGGAGGAATTCCTGAGAAGGAAAATGGTATGAGGAGTGGGTACGAATTTAGTGGTCAGTTCGTCCAGGATCGACGGATGTATGAATCCATCTTTTAAACTGCGGTGCAAGGCGGTGGGTCGAGAGGGTCCGGCTGGAGAGGTCGTGAGGACTGCCACAACCAGACTCTCTCGACCCGGTCTGCCCCGCAGCAAGGTGGCAGATGCATCTGCTCTGCTAAGTCACCAAACTTAGCGAACCACTTGGAGTGACCTACGGCAGAGGTGTTGGCTATCTAATAAATGGTTCCTGGGGCCTCCCAAATTGGCTGTATTGTGAGGCTGAAGGGAGGGGGGTAAGCAGACAGGGAAGAGGAATGTGGGGGTGTATTTGGAAATTCAGATCTGGACACCTAACATTGCAAAAACTATTTCAAACAACATTTTGGTTATGAAAGAGTTCTTTCAGAAGAGCGAGAGGGAAGAAGTTAGGTAAATATCCATAGTATACAAATTTAATATCTTGACTACTGGCAGTATCCCCTACTTAATAGATCATCATTCAAAATGGAAACATTTCTTGAATCGAATTTAACCATATTTGGTGACTAGATCTAAGTAACCAGGCATTTCTCAACATTTTTTCCCATCTTCTTCACTTCCTCACATCCTTAAGCCTCACCTCATATCTCAATATATGCGGTGCCTATGCCATCGCACAGTTGGGACTCTTGTGCGGTATTCACGTATCATAAATACCCCTTTAATTGACGGAAGGTAAAAGAGCAAAAGGTTTTCGTTCCTACCTAGATAACTTGCGTTAGATTCGCTAGGTAGGCACCTACTTAGAAAATTATTCAAGAAAATTCTTAATACCTTCTTCTGGTTCTAAGGCTGCTTAATGACCCGTTTACACAAATTACACCAATATAAACGTCCGTTGTAAGCATAAAACAATTAATATCGCATTAACCACCTGATCATTTAAGAAAATGATTTAAGCATCATAAGACCTTTTTGGATGCTAGTTATCTTTTTCCTTTGAGTGAACATCAGACAAGTATCCCAACTGCTCCCAACCGCCTGGAACCAGTGAGACATGGGATCCCCAAATTGGGTATGTTGTGAGGCTGGAGGTTGTGGGAGAGGAAGGAGAAATGGAAGAAGAAGGTAAGGTAGTACCTGGCTATTCAGATCTAGTCGCCTAAAGCCATTTCGAGCAACGATTCTCTCTGGAAGGTGCCGCAATTCATATTATTTTATATGATTAAATTAAGAAATTACACAAAACAATCAAATTAAATTTTCTTGCGCACTCAGGTTTAAATCTGCGACCTAGTTGAGAGGGATCGCTAGTTGAGAGCCTTACCCCTCGACCACAAAGGCTATTCTAATTGCATCACAGTATCTTTTAGCTTTCTGTTGAATAACAGTAGTTCAGATTCTCTAGACTTGGGATATGGAGAATATGAAATCAATATAGAAAAATAAACATATCTAAATTGTTTTAAAAGATATCAATCTTCCAGTAGTAAATTTAATCTTTTTTTATTTTCCTTACGACCTACTATTCAGGGGGGATGAGATTCTACATTCGGGTTCTACAAAAGGATAAGGAATTGCCCTTATCTTTAAAATAAACGACTTTTTCGTTGACTAGAGGCGGATCTGGTTCTGCTGAAGAAAAGGGAACTTTCTTAATCTTAACACGAATATTTTTTTACTTTAAGATGAAGCCATAGTAAATAATGCAAAATCACACAAAATCATGTGTTTTTGTTTTGAAAATTTGATCGCTTAGAAATATTATAAATGCTTCAATTAAATAATGCGTGTAGAACATATCTTGGCCCTTTTAATAAGTTTTTTAATAAGCCTAGAAAAAAATAAAGTAACAGGTCTTTAAAAAAACACTTTCAAGTGCAAACTCTCCTACTTACGAACATCTTTTCGGATATGGTTTTATTGCTTATTGTAGCAAATTTAGTTTATTTTATGATAATCGCAAAAAAATATGATATTTACGCCCGATATTCACAAAATAAAATAAAATATGCATATTTGCGTTGTTATTTCACAATACGGCTGGCAGCCGACGAATGCGGGTTTTCAAATTGACCCTTATGTCGTTCACCGAAGGACTACTGGCTTGCCACACCCTACTTTCTTTCAAAACTCCCCTGGCCGGAGCAGGGAGCGGACGTGTGACTCCACGTCGCTCGGTTCCGTGAAATCAATTTTAAATTTCCTTGTTATTACAATAAACAATGTGTAAAAAAGGAGTTAATGTTGTTTTAGGTCTTTACGAAATCAACCTGTAAAAAAAAATTCTCAAATACCTTTTTCAACCGTTCCAAAAGCTTTTTCTCAAATATTTTTAAACTCCTCCCACAATGGGCGTGAATTCCGACTTCGATTTTTCCCTGGACTATTGGATCCCCTTAACTGTAGGTGATTCCTTTGCTTCTTAAGAATAAGGAATTGTCTTTAACTTTAAAATGAACGATTTTTTACATCAACTATGGGCGATTCCTTTTCAACTTAATGTAAGAAATTATCCTTAACATTAAAATGAACTACATTAATGTTAACTAGGGGTGATTCCTTTTCTAATTAAGGATAAGGAATCGTCCTTAACCTTTAAACAAACAAAAAAAAATAGCGACGATTCTTGTTCCACTTGAGGACAATGCTTTTAAATTAACGTTTTTTTACGTCAACTACGAACAATTTCTTTTCTACTATGGATAAGAAATTGTCCTTAACCTTAAAATCGTACTGGTGAAAAACCACACATCAGATTTCAAAATGTTGTTTAAAATTACTTAAAACTATGTTTAATAACAAAACCTGATTAGACAAATAGTTAATTTTCAACCTGCGTCTTTCCCTTCTTCTCTCTACTTTTCTACAAAACTTACCAGACTAAGACATTAGTGTAAATTTTCATTGCACAACTGCTGCCATAGGGTTAAAAACGTTTAAATATTAATTGCCTTCGATACGCTGGTAATGTAGTTAAGTTACTAAGGCAAATTATTCAAACGTAAACGATTCTGCCTCCGATTCCGTAGGCAAATTTAATTAACTTAAGTATGAATACTGCCATTAGGGAGTAAAATTTTAATTGAAGTTATTTGGTTCCGAGGGTCGATATTAATTTAATCACAACAATTTTGAGCATCTGCCCGGTGTGGTTTATTACCCCTTTAGTCTTTTTACGAATTAGGTCCTCTTATATTACTTACCCCTTTCTGCTTTAATAAACAGGAAGACTCTATTTAAACCAATTTATATTCATTGTTTAGTTAATAAACGAATTATTATTGTTCAATAAAAAATATTGGGGTTGGCAGAATTTTGATGTATAAAAAGTTAACCTAGTTATAAAGTGACCGGTACGTGTGACGTGTCCAGTACCTAGGTTTGGGTTGGGCTGCAGCTTATGGGATTCAGATTTCCGCAATGATCGCCAACCTTCGATAAAATATACTACCAGAAGGAGTTATATGGGGAAGGATTCTCCGTTCTAAAAAAGTTTAATTTCATGTTTCTTAAAAAAAAAAATTATGATGCAGGTACGCACTGTCCCAACAGATCCCTTCTGGAGCCAGTGGGGTATGTTGTGAGGCTGAAGGTTTTTGTGGGGAGGGAATGGAGATGAAGAAGAGGAAGGTGAGAGAGTTTCTGATTATTCAGATTTGGTCACCAAACTAAAAAAGCCAAAGCCATTTCTAAGAACTTTTCTTTCTGAATTGTGGTCTTACACCAAGGCGATACTGATAGTGTCTTCCACTTTGGAACGTGCCGCAAATACGCTATATATTATATTAATATTAATTGTGATATAACACAAATTAATCAACTAAAATTTATTTGCGCACGCCGGGATTTGAACCCTCGATCTTCCGATTGTTAGTCGAAAGTTTTGTTCCTCGACCCGTCGAAGCCATCTCAGAGATTTTCCAATTTACCAGCCAACCTCAAATGGGAAATGTTGTGAGCCTGATTCATCCAGTAAAAATAGGTTAAATTATTGTGGTTTTCGGCGTTTAGTTTTGGCGTAACCGTCAAGAACTAATAAGTGAAGCCTGCTATTGCCTTTGACATTAAAAACGCCGAATACTAAATTATTTTCACTAATCATTACAAGGAAATACGAACCCCAAGAGAATACACGCTTGCAACACGATACAACTTCTACATTCATACATACATACATCACCAGCAATTAGTTAGAAACATGAAACAGTATTGTTATAAGACCAGTTAGTTAGAGGAATACGAAAATATCCATTAAATAAAAATAAAAACTAGTTTGCAGTTTACATGCGGTAGAAGTAAAACCATCAGAAAACTAAAGTAGATAAGAGGGGAGAGGCTACGAAGCACCGCACGAAGAGGAGACCGATTCATTCTCTCTTAGTCTAAGTCCTATAGATGAATTTGTTTGCCTCTTTTAGTGTCGTTTTTTCGTGTTTCAAAACACAACGGTGCTAAAAAATTGTTCACATCAAAAATTTTCACATCTGCCATGATGATTGACGTTGTAATGCTGATGGAAAAATAGGCTTAAGGAGGAGAAAGAGCAACACGGCATAAAAACCCAAAAATAAATCACCATAATTTTCTAAATTTTAAAATGGGTATTCCAGCAATTATGTTGAACAATAATACTCTGTTAAATGATATGAATATGCTCAAATTGTCAGACAGAAGAATTTCCACTGACTTGATATTTTTTATATAAAATTCTAAATGATTTAATTGATAGTCCGGTATTGCTTGAACTGATAAGCTTCCGGATACTACAACGTAATACCAGAAGTCAGGATTTATTTCAGTGAAGAAATTCTGGGAATAACTACCATATGTATTCCTTTTTGTCCAGAATACTAATGGAGTGAAATAATTATACCAAGTCTGTAGACATCTTCAATTTATCCTTAAACAAATATAAAATATTGTTACTGAGGCAATTCAATTATGTACAATAAATACTGTATATTTCTTATTTTTCATGTGTTAAAGCCCCCATAAAGGGCATTGGGGAGGGGCCTTTAAGATTTCCTTACAGCCCATAATTACAATTCAAAGGATAATTATAAAAATCATCCTTAGGAAACCATACGACTTCCCTACTTTAGAGATATTTCGGGAATTTAATGTACGATCTATCACAGAATTGTATAAGAGAAACGCATTATATCAAATCTACAAAGAGCATATTTTCCAAAAAATTCACCCCTCAGATAGCATAAGCAATAGATTTAAAACTAATGGCTTAATAGCCATTCCTATGCTTAGAACGACCACGGCTCAACACCACTATTCATATTTAGGTGTGGACGGTACAATATATTATTATCCAAAAACAAAATTAATATAACAGAAACATTGCAATATGAACAATTTAAAAAGCAAATTAAATCACTGAAATTGGATAATGATATATTGTACCCTTAATTAACATCTAATAAAAAAAATGTATTATTGTTATTGTTATTTTGTCTTTGTCAAAAAATGTTCGTATATTTATTTCATTCAAGACATTTAAGTCTTTAATCATTGTATAAATACTTCTCAGAACATAATTTTTTTTCTATGCATGTAAATACTCCTCCCATAAACACGAGCTCCTAGAGCCCAACTTATGGAGTAGTAGAATCATAAAATTAATTATTATGTAAACTAAGGTAATAATATTATAAATGTAAATATTTTTGTTAAAATAAAAAATAAATAAATAAATAATACTTTTGATAGTGAAAATCACAAGTAGTCATCCTTTATTTTAATTATTATATTATTATTTTTAACTTTTTGTGAGTAAAACCTCAAACTGTAATATTTAATTAAATTAAGACATTATGAGCGAAACTCAATCGAAAATCTGGAAACAGAAAAATCAGAAAAAGATATTTACACCTCTGGGACTCGAACCCAGGACCTCCCTACTTTCCGGGTTGGGCGCTCTTATCCACTGAGCTAAGGTGTCGATATCCAATTCGGTCACTTTTAACTGTACCATACTTCGATTAAGAACCACCCATATTATCTTCATTGCAAGATTCCACTCAAACTAAATGCAATCTAGATGGTGTCTGGATAAATTTTTATCCATTTTATTTAATGTGCGACATCTATTGACTCTTCTGCAAGTCTAGGATGAATATTATTATTTGCAATCATTCATAAAGATGGCAGCCAATAAAAATATGCGTTAAGAAAAATGAAGATAATATGGGTGGTTCTTAATCGAAGTATGGTACAGTTAAAAGTGACCGAATTGGATATCGACACCTTAGCTCAGTGGATAAGAGCGCCCAACCCGGAAAGTAGGGAGGTCCTGGGTTCGATTCCCAGAGGTGTAAATATCTTTTTCTGATTTTTCTGTTTCCAGATTTTCGATTGAGTTTCGCTCATAATGTCTTCATTTAATTAATTATAATATTTGTGGTTCAACAGCTTTGCCATGTGGAGCTCGTCGAAGGAATTAATATATAAAAGAATTAATTAGAATTTTAAAATTTAATTTGTCACGACACGCCCATGAGAAGCTACACAACAACTGGCAAACTGACAAACTGGCAGCCATAGGCAACCCAATACCTGTCAGTCTAGCATCCTAACTACTTCTAGCTTACTGGTTACTGGTTACTGGTTACTGGTTACTGGTTACTGCTCACTGGTTCCCGGTTACCTCGTCTACGGCAGGAATGGTTAATCAAGTTAGTTAATTACCTCAGTTAATAGTATGACGTTTTAATAGTTTTGAAACATAAATACTGCACGCGGCTAACGGCCACACGGTCGTTGTAAAGTAACTGTCAAAGTTTGTGATAATATTTTGGTGGATTTGTGACCGTTTTATTATTATTATTATCTTATAAATACAAAAAAAAATGTGTTTGGGGATTAGTGAGATTTATTTATTTATTTATTTATTTATAAATAAACGCCCTTTTTCGGGGCTTTTACATATATAGCGTAGAAAAAACATTTTATTGTACATTGTATTGTAATTGAAGATGTCCACTGACTTGGTATAATTGTTTCCCTCCATTAGTATTCTGGGCAAAGAGGAATACATATGGTAGTTAGTCCCAGAATTTCTGCACTGAAATAAATCCTGACTTCTAGATGTATACGTATTGCTTTATTAAGCGTAGGAAATGTTTGAAACTTTCAAAATAAATTATTTAAGCCCCCGCGAAGGTTTTGGATTATTATCACCACATGAACATACATCTGAAAAGTTTTGAAACATTTTGCAAAACAATGATTGTGTTAAATTAAAATTCAATTTTCAAAACTCTTTAAATAAATGAATTAATTTGAAGTACCTACTTATATTATAATAATTTGAATCGATTCAAGAATTAATAGATATTTTAAATAGATTAGGTACCAAATTTGATTGATTTCTCTTATAATATTTGTTTGTTCTTATAATAGACAAATATGAATATTTGTAATATATGAAAATTAAAAAAAAAATTGTTGTCTGTAAAGTCGGTTTACGGACGATAATTTTACGTGATAACGTCATATAATAACGATGAAGTGGAAGAGGGATAGATGCGTTACAAGCCGAACGCTTAGGCCGATCGTGTCTCTCTGTCGCTTGTTCGCACGCTCGGCCCAGGCAGAACGTGACAATGAGTCATGCTTTTTCGCGCATGCAGCCGGCGTTTATCGATTTATAAGACGTTATCACGTTAAAAATAATTTTATAATAGGTGGCATTTGAGCTGATTGAAAACTGAATGTACTGGGACTGAATATATGGAACGCGGGAGAGGGGTTAGAGGGACGGGGAAGTGGGAGAGGGGAGAGGGAAGACTGGGAAGGAGGAAGGGAAACGCAGGAGGGGAAGTGGACGCGGGAGGGGATATGACATGCACGGAGAAACAATTTATTTCTTTGAATATGGTATTACAACGCATGCCGGGAACAGCTAGTTAGGTTTATAAAGATATATTACCATACAAATTTATTCAGCATTATTTGGAAGTGAAAACTTTTATGGCACCGTTGTGATTTGAAACTCTATGAAACGAAAATGAGCGACACTAAAAAGAGACAAACACATGCAGAATGAGATAGAATAATCGGTCTCCTCTTTGTGCGGTGCTTCGTAGCCTCCCTACTCTTGTCTACTTTAAGTTTTATTGAAAGTTATGTTACCACGTAATAACAGAACTTTCGCAGAGCTTGATTTTTAATTATTTCTAAATATGATGAATTAATTGTCTGTGACGCAACTACCTCATGTTTTACGTCAAAATTTTATTGATTTCATTGTAAGGTATTTTGTCAACACCTAGTAGGGATCTAGTTGAAAAATTCCGCACAAAATATAAGATACGTAATGTTGGGTAATTGATGCATTCCACGTCCGTACGTCATTTGGAGGTAATTGCATGATTAGGCGTTTAGGTCAGTGATTAGAGTGGTAGATACAGCTTCTCGTAAGCCAGGGTTTCGAACCCGTAATCCGCAGTTCACAGTTGTGCGCGATGTAAACACTACCTATGTAATTAGGTGATCAACAACTTTAATCATTCTAACCTGATTTTTAAATGCTTTCGTGATGCATTGGGAGGTTTTTTAAAGTGAATACTGCACAATATTTTCACTGCCAGAACAAGTGGAATAAGCTCAATTATTGTGGCATGTTGTGAGGTTGAAAGGGGTTGTTGGAAGTTTTTGAAATGGCTGTAACTGTGTTTAGAGACAAATTCTGAAAAGCAAGGCGCTTTGCGACCATTCTCTTACCCATCTTCTTTTCATTCCACTTGCTTCAGCCTCAAACCATACCCTATTTAGGGATAGCATAGTCTCACTGGCTCCAGATTTTATTTATTTTTATATTGGCTCCACACAGGAGGTCCTGAGGAAAATAATTTCCATCAGGGCCTATGTCATCTTTGGGGATGCTGTGTGGAGAATCTTTTCATGAAAGGAATGAGAACTCTGGAAAGCAAAAAGAGGAGGCAATTTGGGGGTCAGGAGTGGCGAACGTGTGAATCTATCCTTTCTACTGCGGTTTAAGGCGGTGTTCCTAGAGAGTCCTGCTGGAGAGGTCAAAAGGTTTCCCTCAACCAGCCTCTACACAGAAAGCAGCAGTGAGCATTTGGAGCAGTTGGGACTCTAGTGCGAAAATTACACAAAAGGAGGAGAGGCGAAAGACGAACGATACGAAGGAGGTAGGTACCTACTTAGGTCTAGTTACTAAACACTGCTAAAGCTATTTCAAACAACGTTGCGATTCTGAATGGAATCTTGCACCGGAGTTTTACTGAGAGTAGGTGCCCACCTACGACTATTCTAACATTAATTCGGTCATATATTTTTTCCACTAGGATTTCGTGGAATCTGACATATTGTAAAAACACCTCGCCAAAAGGCTGACTGACAACTAACGGCAAATAGAGCCTAAGAAATAAAAATACATTGTACAACGCCCCTGAGATGATTTTTCACAAAAACGGAGCTCTACAAATCATCCAGTTATTATTACTATTATTATTAGAGGTCGGACCGGCACACAACTCTCTCTTGCCACATACTATTTGCTTCAATTACATTCATGCATCGTGTGATACAAACCTATCGTTCAGTTATTCTGACTTTTGACATGGCCGGACTCGTTTATTTTGCAAAAAGGCTATTTAAACAATTCTATGAGCGGTGTAAACCTTGCCGAATCATCTTTTAATAGTACTTTTCTTTAAATACAGGTGCTTACTTAAATTCTTGTATAAGGCCCCGTATCAGAGCAAGAAAAAAAAATTTGGAGAGATATGTAATTACGAATACTAATATTTAAAACGATAAAATTGAAGCAAAATTTGAGAAAATATTTAATAAAACACCACTAAGAATAGAGCAAAAATCTCGTAGGGGTTGTCTAAAACAACATTTAAAGAAACACTGCGAATATTTTCATACATATAACTTGTTAAATAATAGAGACAAACGTGAAAATAAAAAAAAATTCGTTGCATACCTTGCGATTTTTTCCTATCGAGGGAATTTCATACAATTTGCGTTTCGGCGTGGAGAATGTATAGATATTATCTTAAAAAATAACATATAGTTTTTAAGATCTTAAAACCTTCAAACGTTCAAGGGAGATATGCAGGAAATCGATAGAAATTCGGGTAGCGGCGGCTTAAAAGGGGTTTCTAAACAAATCGTTGAGCGGTGTGAACCTCGCCTTATCAGCATTCTGCATATTTAAAAAGAGCATTAAACGTGTGAACGTCGTATTTGCAGCGTTTTGCATGTATCAAAAAGCATACATGCATAAAAATTGTCTCGTTTAAATACAGCAGTTGAAACAAATCGTTGAGCGGTGTGAATCTCGCCTTATCGAAGAATTAATAGTTTTAATTAAAGTGCTCTGATTCTAACGAGGCATTTTTAATCATCGAGATAAAATCACTGACGAAGTCTGCATTCCTCAACAATAAAATGTTCAAAATATTATCACGGCTGAACAGTTCTAACAGCTCTAGGCTAGGGAGCTCCGACGCCAAGGAGGTCGCGAGTAATCGATAAATAATTGACATAAAACAAACAGCTAAGACAAATTAAAAGAAATCTACATAATTAAAAAAATTCCATTAAAAAGACAGGAACCTGTCCGCTCATGTAGATAATCAGTTGGCCACAATATTCAGCTGAATATTAAAATTATAAGCGGACCATTTTCAAATGACCGGACAGTGGTTGAGTGGGCATCGCGTTTGGGTCCTACCCGGGCGTCCCGTGTTCGATTCCTCGGCTGGCTAAGTCCTCCATCCAACACGAGCAACATTTTCGGCTTTCTGTGGTGGTGGTAGGAGATTTTCAAACATTGTTGGGTTATTCGTAGCCCGGGAATATTTGACTTTATTTTTAAAAGAGAAAAAAATACCTATTCAGTACATAATATTCATCCCGAACTTGAAAAACTACAAACAGTCACATTTAGTCAAAGATCAATGATTAATGCACAAAATATTTACATCCTTATCTACTAATAAATGTGGTGAAAATTTTATAAAATTGATGAGCATTATTGTGCATAAAAAGCTTACATACATAGATACAGTAAAGACATGTAAAATAGAAACAGACATAAAATAAAGTTTACATTGTTTATTCAGCCAAATGTTTATCTGTTATATAATCTTAAAAAAATTTATTGAATTTCAGAAAATTTTCGAGGTATTTTAAATGTGCTACACATTTTTTCTTTTTGAATATATCGTAAAAAATACATTTTTATAAAGAAAATAAAATTACCTTTAAGATTTTTGTATTTGAAACATGGTTTGATATTAATAAACTTTTAATTTCAAACATTAAAAAAGTTGAAATAAAAATCCACATATTATATTTTTACTCCAAACGTCGAAAAATTGCAGAAAATTCGAAATTTAGAAAACAATTTATTTTTAGGAAATCTGCAAAAAGTATTTTTATCTAATTTAATCATTACAAAATATTATAATGATTCCCAGAGAAAAATTTGGGATTCATTGTTTGCGCAATGTAAACTACTGTTAAAATAATGATCTTAATTTATCTTTTGACTTATTATTCAATCGCTCTGAGCATTATATGGTAATGAAAAATCATTTTTTTACATAAGCTCCCCACAGGAGACCCTGAGAAAAAATATTTCCCTCAGGGCCTATGTCATCTTTGAGGATGCTGTGTGGATGGTATTTTTAAGGAAATAAAGGAGAGGAAGTTTTGGGAAGAAAAAAGGTAAGAGGGGTGGGTAGGAATCTGGGGTTCTGTGGGTCCAAATCCAGACAAACCGCGCCCTATGAACCCGGGCACCCCTGCTAAATCATCAAACGTAGCAAACCACTTGGAGTGTCCTATGGCAGAGGTATTGGTTATCCAATAAATGGTTCTCAGGACGGCGGTACATATAATATTTCGTGTAATCTGAAAGCTCAAATTGAACAGCAAAATGAATGGTCTCCATCAGGAATCGTCAGGATGATTAAGACAATAATGTTTTCAACTTTTAATTTATCCAAATGAGACCAACCATAATTAAAAAATGCAAAATATGGGTAAAAATAAAGAACACTTAGACGAGAGGTATGAAAATTAACAGAAAAATCTTGTAAATGTTTGACTAGTGGCATCCATCCTCCATCCAACTTCTTTGTCTCTAGGCTATATCTTTTAGCTGTAAATATGTAGATATAAGTACCACCTATCAGCTAAGTTATTAACAATATTAAATGCTAACAAGGAGACTGACTTCATTCAATAATTAGGACCATTAAATCAACAAATTGGTTCGCCGTGCGGCGTTCTGGTCGGTCGACTCAACTAAAAAACATTTTAATCAACTGGATAACTGGATTAAAATGCGTAGGTAAAACACATACAAGCTTCCTGCTTTAAAAAACATGGGAATTAACGCGTTACGCAATGAAGTTTTCTGGTCGGGCAATTCAACAAAAGTACAATTTAATTAATACAGGTACCAATTGTCTACCTATAATCGGTGACCGGACAACTCAAAATAATGCAACGTCAACACCTCCTTAGAAAAGTCATTAAGATGAAAAAAATACATTAATAAATTGGTTAAATAGGTTACGTTAGGTTAGGTTATGGGCTATTTTCAATTTTTTTTTTCATAACTTTTAATGACCTTTCAGAGGGGTGTTGAAATTGCATGATTCTGATTTGTCGTGGAACCTTTATATACATATCTAATTAAATTATTATTATTTTTACAAAATTTCACTTTTCTCTCTCTCTCTCTCTCTCTCTCTATTTTACTGTGATTGTGTTATGATTTCATATATCATTCACCTTTACCACATTTATCCAACTGAAGGCAGTGAGACTGTGGCATCCCCAATTGCGAGGCTGAAGGTAGGGGAAGGAGATGGAGAAGAAGAAGGTGGGGAAGTACCTGATAATTCAGAACTAGTCCTCAAACACGGCTAAAGCCATTTCAAGCAACGTTTCCATTCTGAATGGTGGTCTTAAACCAGGGCGATACTGAGAGTAACTTCCAAACTGGAACATGCCGCAAATAAAGCTTATATCATTTTTAAATTATTAAATTGTGAAATAAAAAAAAATCACTCAAATAAAATTTTGTTAAAAACGCCGGAATTTGAACACGTGACCTCCGGTTCGCTAATTGAAAATTTTACCTCTTGACCACGAAAGCCGTCAAAAGCCTGTGTAGGAAAATTGGAACTGATCACACGAAATTTGTTTTATTACGACTGTAATGATGGATTTTGGTCGGGCGATTTAACAAGAAAGCAATATGCCCAAGCAACTGGAAAATATATGTTTATGTAGATAATAGGTAATGTAAGAAAATATAGGTAAAAATAATAATATTAGTTAGATAATTTGTAGAGCGCCGTTTTTGTAAAAAATCACCTAAATAATCGCAAGTAACGACCACCACAGTACGGGCGTGTGCCTAGCATGGTGGTCAAAAAATCCTTCAATTATGTCATTAACAATGCAATAAATAAAGAAAAAAAAATTATGAAAAGAAGGATTCAGACACTGAACAGAGAAACCGATAGAAATTTTTGTGGCCGTGTATGTGTGGAGAAGTAAGGTCGAATTTTGCCTTTTACTTCGTATGAAAATGATCAAAAAACTCTAATATTTGAATTTCGAAATTCTTATCAATCAGAAATTCAATTATATTTGCCTCTATGGTGCCTTGGAGATAGACGGTCTTATGCAGATTGGACGCAATAGTTTGCCCTCACATCAGTGCAGATCACACTACTAGGTATGTTGTGTTCGGTGGATTCATAAGATTATAGGTGAATTTAAAGAACCGCAAAATAGGTCGTAATAAATTCTAGACAAATTATTTATATGTAGGTAGGTACCAACATT
This sequence comes from Glyphotaelius pellucidus, assembly GCA_936435175.1. NCBI lineage: Eukaryota > Metazoa > Arthropoda > Insecta > Trichoptera > Limnephilidae > Glyphotaelius > Glyphotaelius pellucidus. Next base: position 22,481,386 of record OW386558.1, on the reverse strand, counting down.
CCTAAACATATCTAAACTATTTTACAATTCATTTTCTAAGAAAACAATCTTTGTGGTTTGATAAGTTTTGCTTACTTATACCTATGTTATTAATAAAATATAAAAATAATCGTCCTGCATAAAACCACAATTTTATTTATTTGTTGTCGCCAACCGGTTTCGCATGAATCTACGTTAGTAAGCGTCATCGAGGCAGAATATTAGGAACCTACTAGGGGTGGGCAGAGAGGACAGACCTTCAAAGAACTCAATCTTGCCTCCTTCACGTTCACACATCGTTTCGAAAATATTCTTCTATTATTCAGACTCTTGACATGGCTAGACTCAAGTATTGATTCACTTGATCGTGTTCATTTATTCCTTGAGCGTCCCCGACTTCTTCTACCATTCACATTTGCATCATACTTTTACGTCATTCTCTTTACTTTCCGTTATTGATTCAATAGCTCTACATGCTCATACCATCTGAGCGTCCCTTTCTTAATCTTATTCACTACGCTTACTTTAGCCTTGCTTTATTTGCGGATCTCCTCATTTCTCACACGATCACAAGTTGCATGATTTTACCACACAAATGCTTAGGTATCTCATTTGTACCGCATTCAGTCTACTTTCATCCTTTGTCTGCCAGTTCCATGCCTGACTGTCATACTTCAGGGTAGGTTATGCACTCGATTATGGACTGCCAGTTTCGTTTCTTCGGACAGTTTTTGTTAGCGCCAACGGCGTTCAATCCTCCATTTGTGGAGTTACCTGCAATTACCCTTCTTTCATTATCTCTATCAACCTTGCCATCTCTGCTCATATAGTTAATAGATACCTACCCAATTAATTTTTATTAACTTTTCCATGATCTCGTTATAGTTATTCGAAATTAATTCGTGCAGTTATCAGCAAAATTGTTTTGCAATGAAGGAAGTAACAATGCATAGCTGTTATACAAAGAAACATGGCTAATTACGTACAATTATTTTAATTAATGCTATTAACGATGCAAATTATTGATTGCTATACCGACGAGTAGGTATATTTTTAGACGCATTAGCACAAAAAATTATCACGTAATAAAATGCACACATCAACTAACACTCAACAAACACGGTATCAAATCATTGCACATTATAACATTATTTACGTCAACCGTGTACATATGTTGGGCGCGCGTTTGGCGTGTCTCCCGACTATGCACCGGTGCCGAAGGGATCAATGACGCTAGTTCCTCAGAGCATCTTCCATTGAAATACCGGTAGAACATGGATAGCATTCCCACCCGACGCCTGTGCTCTAAAGATTGCAACCCGTTCATTAAGTTGGGAGAATCTATCAAACGGACCGCCCGTTTCTGCACAAAGTCGAGGGTATTTTTCAAGTATTTTGGAGCTCCAGACCAGAGGTGGCTGCCAAATTCAACCGTGGGGCGCACTTGCGATTTGTACGGGGTAAGCAGTTGTGTACTATTAAAGTATCTGCGGGCCCTGTACAGTACGCCCTGATTATTATATAATTATAATTTTTTTGCATTATTTACCAATTTCATCCCTAAAATCGACTCCAAAACTACCATACTAAGTTGGTATGGATATCAAAGAATTAATTTACTGTGTCGATTTTTTTAACTTTACGCTGGTGTATACAGTATACAGTGTCTTAAGGGACGTATTTGACTTACTTTAACCAGTGATTCCTGACGCTATTTGGAATAAAAAATGTGAATCACCTAATTTCTGGTCTCCAGCGATATTTTTTACATTTTTTTCATTATTCTACAAAAACATAAAAAAAATAATAGCTGTTGAGGTTAGGCGGTTAATCGGCTGAGTTACCAGTGATGACATGCGGAAGAATTTTTTAAAATTTGGTTTTGAAGAAAAAAAAATTTTTAAAAAAAAGTAATCGAAAAACCACCGGAGACCAAAATTTCATTAACATTTTTTTACTCCAAATAATGTTAGGAATCACTGGTTAAAGTAAGTCAAGTACGTCCCTTAAGGGGATCCACTAGTCCTGAAGAAATTTGAGAACGGAAGCAACGCCCCTTTTTAGAAGGGATTTAAAGATACTTGAAAAAAAGTGTTTGCAAAGGTTGAAGAAGGTATTTGAGAGTTTTATATAGGTTGATTTCGTAAAGGCCTCTAAAAAATATGAAGTTGGGTAACACCTCTTTTTATGCACTGGAAAAGAAAATTACCAAAATTCATGTTTTATTTCATTTTGTGAAATTCATGCACAAATATTAAAATGTTTTCTAATTATTTTGTAAAAAACTTAATTTGCCACTTCCAAAAATGGATTCACTAGTATTTTGGCATTTGAAAGTATTTTTAATAGGCCTGATACTTTATATTTTTCCAGACTTACAAAAGAACTTATTTAAAAATTATTCAATATTTTCTAAGGCCAAGGTGTGTTCTACTCGTAGTATTTAGTGAACCTTGAAGTCTTTCGAAATACTTGGATTAATTGTCAAGGAATCATTTAAAAAATATATCAAATTGTTATTGTTATTTACCAATTGAATTGAAAGCACAAATTTACAGGAAGGTACCTGCCCATAAACCCTTGTATTTGCCAGAATTTGTTAGGTTGGTACATAAGTATTTAGTAGGTAGCATAAGTGAGAATGAAATAGGTAGGCTGTAGGTACCTAAGTTTATTTAATTATATACATAAGTAACAGCATAATTAAGATTAATATCCACGTTTACGTTAATATATTGTAACTATAATAATGTTACCTACTTGTAATAAATAATGTTAATTTCACATGCAAATAGCTAATTAGGCAAGAGATGCCTTTCAAACTCGTGTATGCATTATTTTCACAGAATAAAAATTGTTTTAACTCATTATTTGCACATCTTTGGGGATGCTGTGTGGAGGGTCATTTTATGGAAAGGAGGAAGAGAAAAATCTGGGAGGGAAAAGGTATGAGGGGTACGTTCTAAGGTCAATATGTTCATTTTGAATGTATATATATTGTATTATTTTCACAGTATAAAAAAATCGTTTAACCCAATGTTTGCGCATCTTAGGGGATGCTGTTTGGAAGGTCGTTTTATGGAAAGGAAGGAGAGAAAGATCCGGGAGGGAAAAAGGTACGAGGGGTAGGTAGGAATCTGGGAGTCAATGTGTGCAGACAAACACGTGTATTATGTTCACAGAATAAAATTTCGTTTAACCCATTATTTATGTATGTTTGGGCATGCTGTGTGTATGGTCATTTTATGGTAAGGAAGGAGAGGAAGTTCTGGGAAGGAAAAGGGTGTGAGGGACAGATAATCCGATAGACAGGAAATCTGTTGGTCAATGTGTCCAGGCGAGCGCGTGTTTTGTTTGACCATTTTTTATGTACCTACTATGTCGTAGATGTAATATGTGTTTCGCAGAATTTTAACAATTCATCAAATTTCGAAGTTAGCTACTTTTCAAGTTCTGTGAAAATTCTATTCGAATTCTATAAATACTGTAGTTCTGTAAATCAACTGGCCGATAACGATGTAATAGAGAACTTTATTATAAATTTCACAGAATTAACTATGAAATTATTTGATGAATTGTTCAAATTCTGTAAAACATCTGGCCCTAGGTAATGTAAGACTTTACTAGTGGTATGATTTTTTACCAGTTGATATTGTAATAATATTAGATACTTTTCTACATTTTATAATTAATTTTCTATAGAACGTGCCAAACTTTAATAACAACCTAACGTTGATACAGAAATCATCGCAATATAGTTTAAGATCAGAAAAGTTGCATGCCCCCCCCACACGCCTTTCTCTGTCACACATGTTTTACGCATCTTTCTCTTTCGTTTACAGTCAATGTAAAATTAGTAAAGCGACTGTACCTGCGCGAGAATGGATTGTATCAAATTCAGGTCAGCATTTAAGTTTGGCGCGTGTGACTATTGTGAAAAGTTCATAAATGCTTAGTTAGATATTAAGCATAATGTGATGAAATAGCTACCTTAAAATTATCTCGTTTCCCTAAAGACATGAGGCTAGTGCAAATAATCGTTGTGCCTAGTTGTAAGTTTAAATTAGTTCTAATGGTGTAATAATTTTCCTTCACTCGTAACTATCGTTAAAACCGTTTTAACCGGGAATTATAATCGTATTAAGGAATTTGTATGTAATAATGACTCAATTGAACGTGATCTTGATGTTAAAATTTGAACAAATGGCTAAGTAATCAAATAATACACGTTATTTTGTAAGTGTACGTTTCCAAGCCTTTTTAACTGGTTCAACGAAATTTGATTCCCCGACAGTTGTCTTCCCGGTATACTTCTACACAATATGCAGTCGGTTTAGGGAAAATACGGTATACCTACTAATATAAAATATAATATGGAGGTGTGAGAAATGTGAAGATCCGCAAAGAATGCAAAGTTTGACGACCGGCGTGGTCTAGGGGTATGGCTCTTGACTCGCAATTCTAAGGTCGCCGGATCGAATCCCATCAAGAACAAATAAATTTTATTTGATTAATTTGTTTTATTTCACAATTAATTCATTTAAAATAATAAATAGTATATTTGCAGCACGTTCCAGAGTGGAAGATACTCTCAGTATCGCCCTGGTGTAAAACCACCGTTCAGAGTTGAAATGTTGCTTGATATGGCTTTAGCGACCAGATATAGTCAGGTAGATATATTGTTTAGTGACCAGATATAGTCGGGGTAGGTTCTTTCCTACCATCCTCTTCTCCACCTCCTTTACCTCCCCACTACCTTCAGCCTCACAACATACCCCAATCTCGATTGGGGATGCCGTAGACTCACTGGCTCTAGACGGGAGCAGCTGAGACTCTTGTGAGTCATATAACAAAAACGTAATGAGTAAGATTAAGAAAGAGACGCTCAGATTTGGGCATGTAGAGCGAATGAATGAGTATAATGTACATGAGAAAATATGATACAAATGTGAATGGTAGAAGAAGTCGGAGACGCCTGAGAAAGCTTGACACGACCAGATCAGATTAGAACGAATTAGTTACCTACTTGATTCGGGCCATGTCAAGAGTCAGAATAATAGAAGAGCATGTATGAGACGATGTATGAATGTGAATGAGGCAAGGAGTGTGTCCTAAGACCGAGTTGTTTGGCGGTCCGTCATCTCTGCCTGCCCCTACGGGGAAACGGCATGGTGGTTAGTTAGTTAGTTAGTTTATAAAATATAACTAGATGTCCTCGAAAGGGTGTGGTTATTATTCATTTTATATTGAGTAGGCCTATAAATTGGTTCCATCTTGGCCGCCATTTTTGTATAACCGTTTGTACAGCATTTTTTTATTGGCAGGTGTGTCAAGTCCTTTTTTTTATTTAGAATACATACATATAACAGATTTAAGGGTAAACAATATGGTTCTTAAAACTAATTTCAATATATTAATTTCTTGTTAACAAGCCACCCAACTCAATAGAGAAAGAATTTCTCGTGTTTGAATTTTGGAGTAGTGCCATTGTAAAAAAATAGGTACATAAATTATGTTATTTTAAGTAATTAAATTACAAAGAAAAAATAAATAAACCTTTATACATGATAACCGGTCTATATAATGAACAAGAATAGAATAAGAGTTAAAATTTGACATACAATATAGATAAAACAGGTATAGGTATATTTTATTTTGTCATTGAGTTGTATAGAATGGATATTTGATGTCTACTCTCAGTATCGCCGTGGTGAAAGATCGATATAATTTTAGTCGTGTTTTGTGACCAGATCTGAACAACAACATATTTCCCACCCATCCTCTTCCACATCTCCATCTCTTCCCCACTCCCTTTAGCCTCATAACATACCCCAATTAGGAAGCGATTCAGTTAAGTCGAGATCAGTTGTGACTCTTGTGCGGTATTCACATAGGAACTTAATAAATATTCTTAAAATGACGCCACGTACTGCAAAGTTGGGTGTGTCGATCTTTACAAATTAATAAAACATATTCTTCAACTTCCATTTTTCAACACGAGTAACAAATTAAACAATAAACTGCCAACCCGCCCGCGCGCATTAAGCAACAATCGACCAATTACCGTTCGCCTTTATTGTCGCTGGGGTAGAGCGGGGTGCATTGTGCTGCCGGGTGACGTTGAACTACCCCGATTTAAATGGCCTAAGCCGGTTTTAATTCGTCTTTTGTTAAAGTTAAAAAAATAAGCATTACGACCCCTACCCAATACGCATAATGTGAAGTTAGTTGGAAATGGGTGTCATAAAAGACAGGAGTGGTCAACTATTACAAAATAAATTCAATAAGAAGAAAATAAATTCACTTAGAAAATCTATTCGTCTGTGACCTTGAACGATAAGCTTATTTAAAGTTTTTCCAAACGATATTTACTGGAAATTTATATCACAACATAGCCATTGAAAAAGCGCAAGACGGGGACACTTAGTGCCGCCTATACGAAGCTATGGATTGTTACGTTACAAATTGTCACGTGGCGGGATTCGAGAATAGATCTCTCCACGGACTGGAGAATAAGGCGCCAATATAGAGGCGCGCGCATTACCCCCTCCCGCGAGCGACAAACCGAGCCGCCGCTAGACCAACTCTCGAGCGGCAGCCCGGCAGTCTTCAGCAAGCGAGCTTACAGGGCCCACGTTCCGCGCGAACATGGGCGACACAAGTTCAGTTTCGCCGTTTGTGTACTTCCGGTCCACGCATGGACGCTGCGTAGGCTGAGAGAATCAAGCGCGTGAAGCCGCTGTTGGCCCATAAACCAAACGTGAGTCAATTACCATGTTACCCTTTGTGTGCAATTAAATGTTTTAACCCATAAACCACGCGTGATAGAGAGTAGAGACGGACATTCAAACTAACTTTCAGCTAGGATCGTTCCTTTTATGTATTATTGTGTCTCCTAGAATTGAATAAACTGTTTATGTGATAACCTACCGTGTTTTGCTTGACGAGAGAGGCCCTGGGAGAATGGAGAAGCGTGAAGTTCCGAACCACAAGCACTAGCCTTGAGGTTACGAGAAATCCTGCTTGCACCGAATCCTGAGCTAGTTTTTATTTGGGGCAGATACAGCAGCTAATTGTATTAAATATGTGGGAGCTTTCTCCAACCCTGCCGATAGCATCAGCACGCCCGTTGACGCCAACACTGGCGCTAAACGTGGGGCCATTTAAATTTTTTTCTGTTCCACCACGGCCTCGTTCCCAAGCAACAATTGTAAACTCTGAAATGTTATTATGATGTATTGTTTATTCCCAATTGTCTAGCACTTCCAACAGGAATCTCGGCGCGAACGTAATTTCGAATCACAATTTAAATTATTACGGGCGCGATTTTATCATTTGTGACTCGTCACTCGACAAAATATTACCGGTATTCCAACGCAAGGTGCCCAACCTAGGAAGTTGTCGCTGCGAATAATACAGTGATTACAAAGTGTCGGCCGATTAAAATTGCTATTTTCAATACAAGTGAATAGTGGAAATAAACACAAATTAAAGAAGAATTTATTCAACAATTAAAATCATGTACATGATAAACAAATCATCCGCTTGGTCTCGAAAGTGCTAAATATTTTTAATAATATACTATATTGCAGCACGCTGGTACGTCTCTTAAACGGACACTTGCTGACACCTAGGGAACAAGTGGATTTAAATTCTTTCTGTCATTTGACAATTAAGTATTTTTGACTCTGTCGTCTGATGATACCGGGTCATGCCGAATCACATTCGAATAATGCAAAAAATACTAAATTCGCGTTGACGTGGATTCCTTGACATCTGACACTATAATACCTTGTCAATTGACAAAGAAGGTAATATCTTGTCGAAAAGACGAAGGGAATTCGCGTGTAAATACCAAAAATTGGTGCTGTTTAAAATCAGGCTATAGGAAGCCGCGTAATGAAACCATGCCCCCAAGATATTGTTGAATTCTCAAACAAATTACTTCCACGAAAACTTGTGAAAATTTTTTTTCGATTTTTCCTTTTTTCGATTTTTTAATTTTCGAAATTTTTTTTTTTTTTTTTTTCCAAAACGCTTGGAGTTTTTCTAAAAAACGCAGTGCCAGAGGAAAATCGCTGCCCAAATTTTCTCCAGTTTCGGACTCTGAAAATTTTTTTCGATTTTTCCTTTTTTCGATTTTTTTTTAATTTTCGAAATATTTTTTTTCCAAAACGCTTGGAGTTTTTCTAAAAAACGCAGTGCCAGAGGAAAATCGCTGCCCAAATTTTCTCCAGTTTCGGACTCTGAAAATTTTTTTCGATTTTTCCTTTTTTCGATTTTTTTTAATTTTCGAAATATTTTTTTTCCAAAACGCTTGGAGTTTTTCTAAAAAACGCAGTGCCAGAGGAAAATCGCTGCCCAAATTTTCTCCAGTTTCGGACTGTGAAAATTTTTTTCGATTTTTCCTTTTTTCGATTTTTTTTTAATTTTCGAAATATTTTTTTTTTTCCAAAACGCTTGGAGTTTTTCTAAAAAACGCAGTGCCAGAGGAAAATCGCTGCCCAAATTTTCTCCAGTTTCGGACTCTGAAAATTTTTTTCGATTTTTCCTTTTTCGATTTTTTTTAATTTTCGAAATATTTTTTTTCCAAAACGCTTGGAGTTTTTCTAAAAAACACAGTGCCAGAGGAAAATCGCTGCCCAAATTTTCTCCAGTTTCGGACTCTGAAAATTTTTTTCGATTTTTCCTTTTTTCGATTTTTTTTAATTTTCGAAATATTTTTTTTTTTTTCCAAAACGCTTGGAGTTTTTCTAAAAAACGCAGTGCCAGAGGAAAATCGCTGCCCAAATTTTCTCCAGTTTCGGACTCTGAAAATTTTTCCGATTTTTTCCTTTTTTCGATTTTTTTTAAATTTTCGAAATATTTTTTTTCCAAAACGCTTGGAGTTTTTCTAAAAAACGCATGGACAGAGGAAAATCGCTGCCCAAATTTTCTCCAGTTTCGGACTCTGAAAATTTTTCCGATTTTTTCCTTTTTTTCGATTTTTTAATTTTCGAAATATTTTTTTTTCCAAAACGCTTGGAGTTTTTCTAAAAAACGCATGGACAGAGGAAAATCGCTGCCCAAATTTTCTCCAGTTTCGGACTCTGAAAATTTTTCCGATTTTTTCCTTTTTTTCGATTTTTTAATTTTCGAAATATTTTTTTTTCCAAAACGCTTGGAGTTTTTCTAAAAAACGCATGGACAGAGGAAAATCGCTGCCCAAATTTTCTCCAGTTTCGGACTCTGAAAATTTTTCCGATTTTTTCCTTTTTTCGATTTTTTAATTTTCGAAATTTTTTTTTTTTTCCCAAAACGCTTGGATTTTTCCTAAAAAGCACGTGGCCAGAGGCAAACCTCTGCCCAAATTTTCAAATAACCCAAACACTTACAAATACGCGTTTTTTCGCAGAAGCATTTTGTAAAAAAAAAAAAAAAATATATATACGTCCCCAGTGGTCAATCCCTGGCAAAAATTTCTTTCCAATTACGGATAAAGAGTCGAGTTCTCGTTTTTCTCCCAACGTAAGGTCACCCTGACACGACCCTATACACTATGGAAGTCCCTCAAGTCACGCTGGGTATAATCCCCCACATTTCTACGTCAAAAAAGGAAGAACTACTACAGGCCCTGAGAAGTAGAAAGATTTCTCCCAGGAATAAATCCAAAAAATGCCTTATTCAATATGCTTCTTTCTACAACAAAAAGTACATCAGGAAGCACATCACGTTCAAGGAAGAAGACATCGTCTGGAGGAGAAACAACACTCTGTCACAAGGTGCGCTGTACTTCTCTGCCAAATTGGCACCCCGTTTTGTAAAGACGAAAGTCCTAAAGAAAATCTCAGACCTGGTTTACCGATTGTCCGACATCTCTGGTAAACACATAGGTAACTACCACATAAAGGACATTGTAAAAAGTGGGAACATGGAAACAAACTCCATTGCCACGCCCGTATAACCCCAACGGTTATTCCTTGACTCCTAGCAACCATTCGTCTACACCGTGACATGGATCACTATGGAAGTCAACCCTTTTGTTTCGTCACTAATGAGCGGCCTCTCGTAAACGATTGTCACTCATTGGGACACTCAAACGAAACCTTTCTAGCTCTGGCACAGTGTTGTCAACTGTAGCCAAAGTCATGGAAGAAATATAATTCTCCCTTGTGGTTTCGTTTCATTTTATTTTATTTTTGTTTGTATAAATATCTCGTCATCATCAGTCATTCGCCTCTAATTGCTGCCCCAGGTGTCAAACCTTGGAAACATCGTTTTTTTTCTAAGCATGCACACCTCTACCTGAAATTGATCACTTCGGAGAAAGGAATTCCCTGTGGCTTACTGCAAGTAGTCAGAGACTACGTGCCCAAGGTTTTGTGCATCGTCACAACTAGCAGCATCACATTTTCACATCATCATGTCATACCTCGTCACCCCTTTCTAAATGTTAGAAAATCTTTTTTGTACATTAAATATCGGGTCCTCGCCAAAGTGCATCTAACCCTTATGTCATATGTAGTTAAATTAGGTAAGCAAACCTGTGTAAACCCACGGCGGTATCAGATGTTTGCTACCCGTTCTAAGTTTTTTTTCTGTTTTTTAAGAAAATAGAATGGCGCTCAATAAATAACCCAAATTGCTCTAGCTCTCCCCAGAACTGAATGTGGAGTCTGGAAAGTATCGTTATAAAAGGGACAACTTTCAACGTGCCTCTTCATTAACGATAAATTTTTTTACAACATTTCAGCAACATTGAGTCACCCTGGGTCTCAACTGCTCAAACTGAAATTTTGGGGTTGCCTTGTTGTGACTTATCACGTGCAAAGTACGAGGTCACAACAAGAAGCCAGGTCTCCAAGTGAACCACCCTGGGAACAACCCATCCCATTATTATAATTTTCATAACACCAAGGTGTGTCCATCGCAGTCTGTTTAAGTAAGTAAAACCTAGAAGGTCTTAAACACTCAAATCGGACCAATGTAAATAATTTTCCTTGTCAAACAACGATAAGCGCATGTCTTGTATTGTTGCTACCATCGTACGTGTAAGTACAACAAAAGTTGTACCATCACGATACGATACTCTGTGCGTAACCAAAAGGGTTGTACCACAAAGGATCTCTTTTGCGGTAAGCTTAGATGAAATTCACATTCCATCAGCACGCCAGAATTTTTTTTGTCCCTTAATTGTTGAAGTATAAAATCTTGGCCAGATCTTCAAATATGTTTTTGCCTTTGTGCAAGTCTTTAACGTACGCTAATATGGATTTATTATGCTACGGTATTGTTGTACTAAGTACATCAGTATGTCTCGCCGTCTGTATTGAATAGGTACCTTTATATGAACGTTAACCTTTGTTGCCATCATAGGTGGGAACCTTATAAAATCTGCCGTCATAGATGGGAATCTCAGAATATCTACTAAATGCGATACGGGGAGCCCGTTATAATTACTCTGTGGGTTTTTGTCAGAAATGTCATAAATACCTAGTCTTTTGCACCTCCCTTCAATACTGGGCAACCCAGTTGTAATTCGTTCATTGTTATCCGTGAAGACGTTATAAAACTTACTTGCAAATCTTTTGATTTTGCAATCTTGTACGCTATACGTGAAGACGTTACAATACTCACCATGAATCGTGCGAACGAAATAATATCAAACCTTTATGTGTGAACTACTCAATGTAGTCCACACCCCTTTTTTGTAATCATTAATATGCCCGTGGACTTCCTGTCACAAGAACCCAGGAACTATCTACTATCTCAAAAGGACTAATCATACGCTTCACTCATGATTATGGGGCATCGTGTCGTGGGAGTTAAGTTGATGGACACAAAAATACCTAACTCGTTGTCTGGGAGACGAACAAAGAAAATCCCCAGGTTTGTGAGATTTGAGCAAGGGTCTGTCATTTCTCGCAAACAAGTAGGAGAATAAAACGACCCCTAATCTTCTGCCCAATACACGTAGAGGATTAGACTTTTATGTCAGTGTATTCTTTTGTCCAACACTACCAAATATTATTGTAATGTGCCAGGATGACTGCTGTAGACCTTGTTTCACCTCCACCCAGAGGTCGAATTTCGGAAATAGCCGAGTCCCCAGCAGTTTTCTTCGTTCAAATGTTCCCAACTATCACCCCTCCCCCTTCCTCGAAATTATCCGTGAGTGGGGATATATGCGTTACGCACTTGGCGTTTCGTTTGTCAAATGGGACAATCTTCATACGCGGATCCTTTCAACTTCCTACTCCTTTCCCAGTTGTCATTATTGTAATGTGCCAGGATGACTGCTGTAGACCTTGTTTCACCTCCACCCAGAGGTCGAATTTCGGAAATAGCCGAGTCCCCAGCAGTTTTCTTCGTTCAAATGTTCCCAATTATCACCCTCCCCCTTCCTCGAAATTATCCGTGAATGGGGATATATGCGTTACGCACTTGGCGTTTCGTTTGTCAAATGGGACAATCTTCATACGCGGATCCTTTCAACTTCCTACTCCTTTCCCACTTTGTTATAACTAATCTTGTACGCAATGTTTTGTTTTTCGAAAGTAGAAAAAATGCTACCGTATAGACGTGAGCATAGGTCATGGAAGACCAACTTCTTTCGAATGGGGAATTTTGTTATACGTACAATCCCTCAACCACGTATTCTTGGAAATGTATTTGGTAAAGAAAAAAAACCAAAAGGGGTTACACAGAACCTGTCCTTGAATACGTACCTTTGTAACATGTATTAGGAATTAGCCACATTTAGTTAGCTCTCTCTCCGTCTCTCTCTCTACACGCCAAACAAATCCAACTTTTTCTCAACATGCACACTTGTTTCTCTCCAAACTTTTTTCATCATTGGTCTACTAGGCAGGTAAACTTCAAGAATTTTGTTCTAATAATAATTTTAGCCGGATTTTAAAAAAAAAACCAGCAGCTCTGCACCCTATCTACATCTGCGCCTCTTCATGCTGCCCTCGCTACCGTCACGGAGGTCCCTTGCCTTCAATCCCTGCGTACCAAAAGCACCCGACCGCATCTAACATAACCTAGTGTGAGTCGTGCGTGTAGTTGCGAATTGTATCACCACAAAGAACCGACACTCAAAACAAACCCGAGCACGCCAGCTCTAGGTTGGTTCCTGTTCCTGCTGCCATTATGCAAATATTCCTGCTGCATAATACAAATGTTCCTGTTGCCCTTGTGCAAATGTTCCTGCTGCCATTATGCAAATGTTCCTGCTGCATAATGCAAATGCTCTGCTGCCATTATGCAAATATTCCTGCTGCATAATACAAATGTTCCTGTTGCCCTTGTGCAAATGTTCCTGCTGCCATTATGCAAATGTTCCTGCTGCATAATGCAAATGCTCTGCTGCCATTATGCAAATATTCCTGCTGCATAATACAAATGTTCCTGTTGCCCTTGTGCAAATGTTTCTGCTGCCATTATGCAAATGTTCCTGCTGCATAATGCAAATGCCCTACTGCCATTGTGCTGATGCTCCTGTGCCCTTGCGCAAGTGACAATACCAACGATTGTTCACAAAACAATCCCACTACATACAAAAGCCAGTGTACCAGCCACCAATTGCGATTCCACTCTCCAGTACTTCAATGGTTTCGTACTGGCTCACCCACAGGATCCGGAAGCAGTTACCCTTTCGACCTCTGTGACAGGTAGAACTCTCCACACCACCTAGAAGCCTCATCATGTGTTCTCTTCCTCGTAAATTTTCTTAAAGGCCCTAGTGTCCCTTGAGTGTAATCTCAAATGGGCCAGGTTACTGTGACAAAGTAACCTTGTAACTTCAGTGAAACGTTCAACCACCCCAGACATCCTACGCAAACCACGTTCGCAAACATTAGCTCACAGACCAATGATACAATTTTAGAGTTTTTTTTCTATCACTGCATAACCCTTGTACCTTTCTTCAACAGATCCTTGTTCTTTGCAACTGTATTTATGTATGCCACTGCCTTTATATACATTTATTGACAATTCCTTGTTACACCATGTATCTTCTCTTTTGTGTTCTGTTCATAACTATTCTCCAGCTAGGAATCTCTCTCTCTCTCTCTCTCCTCGTTTCTCTTAAATGTTTTTGGCACAAGTGCTGAAAAGGTAAGAGGATTTATTAGTCCTACAGCTCCATTACCACGTCGCTTTTATTGCGGCGAGGGGGGAAGTGTTACGTTACAAATTGTCACGTGGCGGGATTCGAGAATAGATCTCTCCACGGACTGGAGAATAAGGCGCCAATATAGAGGCGCGCGCATTACCCCCTCCCGCGAGCGACAAACCGAGCCGCCGCTAGACCAACTCTCGAGCGGCAGCCCGGCAGTCTTCAGCAAGCGAGCTTACAGGGCCCACGTTCCGCGCGAACATGGGCGACACAAGTTCAGTTTCGCCGTTTGTGTACTTCCGGTCCACGCATGGACGCTGCGTAGGCTGAGAGAATCAAGCGCGTGAAGCCGCTGTTGGCCCATAAACCAAACGTGAGTCAATTACCATGTTACCCTTTGTGTGCAATTAAATGTTTTAACCCATAAACCACGCGTGATAGAGAGTAGAGACGGACATTCAAACTAACTTTCAGCTAGGATCGTTCCTTTTATGTATTATTGTGTCTCCTAGAATTGAATAAACTGTTTATGTGATAACCTACCGTGTTTTGCTTGACGAGAGAGGCCCTGGGAGAATGGAGAAGCGTGAAGTTCCGAACCACAAGCACTAGCCTTGAGGTTACGAGAAATCCTGCTTGCACCGAATCCTGAGCTAGTTTTTATTTGGGGCAGATACAGCAGCTAATTGTATTAAATATGTGGGAGCTTTCTCCAACCCTGCCGATAGCATCAGCACGCCCGTTGACGCTAACAGGATTTATAAGACTGCCATAAAAATAGGATTCAGATTATGATTAGTTAGATAGGTAGGTAGGTACCTTTCTAAAAATCTTTTAACTTTCATAAAGGACTTGTTCCTTTGTTTGATTTTATACCATTTAAATCATTGTTTTCAGCAAAAAGTTAACATTTTAATTTATCAGTATTTTATTAGCTGATAAATTCCTATTGTTAGTTGACTACATCTAGAGACAAAGGACGTAAGAAGCCCTAAAAACAGTATGCTATGGCGTCATTAAATTTGCACGGATTTTCTCTCCGCAATTTTCATTTAAATGCAATTATTTTCAGCTCTCAACATATTTTCAATCATAAAATAGACGTCAAATTGTTTTTTTGGTATTTCGAAAATATAATATATTTATTAAGGAATTTAGTAAACTTGGCAAAAGGCGGGTTTGATTTTAGGTTTCACGGCCAAAAATATTTTTGGGGTGCTATGCCTCATCTGCCCTGATGATGGACACTGTATGGCTAAAGAAAGAAGTTGGCAAAAGGCTTTAAAAAAAATGTTTACCGTCCCTGCCACTATTATTTACGCGTCATATTTCACACACACTGACATACTTTCCGTAATAGTTATTCTTTACTTAATTCATACAAAAAACTGTTTCAATGCACTCACACAGTCCCAACATGGGTGGGAATAAGCTCCTCTATTCAATTGTCAAAAAACATAATTTATTCAATTTATGAATGGTAAAAGTCATCTCTTGAAAAAAAGTCACTCCATGCAACTCAATAGCACGCCCTTTACGGATAAAATAACGATAATGGACTGCTCTATATAAAAATATGACAATGGATTGAATAATACGTAGGGGTATGATATTATTATTATTCTTACAGTAAATGTAGCTAGGTTGGTGCCTTTATAAATTTTCAATAACAGAAAAGTACGTTTTTAAATAATGCGTTTGTAGGTTTATTTTTTACATAACGACAGGATATCGTGAATTGTCATGGCGTCTTATATTATTTATAATACGAAGTTAAGAGGAAGATGAGTGGGACATCCAGTCTATTCAGATCTCGTCATTAGGTACCTATAAGTAGACAAATGCTAAGCATTATTTATTTAACTGTATGTAAATAATTAAATAGAGCCCAGGAAATCATGTTTGTATAGCTCTTTATGTAATTTTTCACAAAAACGGCGCTATACAAATTAAATAATCATTATTATTACATCTTCAAAAACAGAAAATTTATTTTTTGGCACCATTTTAATTTAAAATTAAAAGATTTCTATGTTTTAACCACTTTTATTGTTTATAAAACAGACATGCTTCGAGAGCGATGCTCTCTTCCTCAGTTTTTTTTTAAATGAGCTCCACAAGACGCCCCGAGGAAAATTATTTCCCTCAGGGCCTAAGTCATTGTGGGGAAGCTGTGTGGAGGGTTTTTTTTTAGGAAAAGGTGGAGAGGAGAGTTCTGGGAAGGAAAAGAGTTTAAGGGGTGGGTAGGAATCTGGGGTTCAGTATATCCTGGTCATCCGCCTCCAAGACCTAGACAAACCTCACCCCATGCACCCGGGCACCCCTGCTAAATCACCAAACGTAGCAAACCACTTGGGGTGACCTACGGCAGAGGTGTTGGTTATCCAATAAAGGTTCCCGGGGCGGCGGTACCCATTCCCGCCTCCCAAACTAGGGTTTACTAAAAACTTGTGTTTGTATAAGTTTTTGTTTGTTAGTGTGTGTTAAAGTGATTAAAAAGTGTGGAAAAGTGAATTAAAGTGGTTAAAACAAAAAATCTTTTCATTTTGTATTTTTATTAGATATTATTACTTTGTGATGACGACCTCCGTGGTCGAGGGATAAGGCTCTCGACTAGCAATCCGACGGTCGCGAGTTTAAATCTAATTATAAGCACAATTACCTAATCAAAAGAAAATTTTATAAGAGTGCAGTATATTTGAGGTACGTTCCAGTGTGGAATATACTTTCAGAATCATCTCGGTGTATAACCACCTATCAGAATTGAACCGTTGCTTTAAATGTGGCCATATCTGAATGGCCAGGTTCGTCCTCACCTTCCTCTTCCTCAATTCATACTTCCCTCCCCACTATCTTCAATCTCACAACATACAGCAATTGAGGATGTCATGGTCTTACCGGCTCGAGACGGGATCAGTTGTGCTGTATTCACCTAAATAATGATATTATCTCAGTCTTGCTATATGTACATGTAGATACCTAATGAATTTAATTTTTATTCCGGTGGCAGGTAAGTAGGTACCTACCTGCACCTTTGATAAATCTTTTAATAAGGCTAGAAAAAAATAAAGTGTCCGGCCTACATAAAAATACTTTCAAGTGCAAAATCTCCTATTTAAACACCCTTTTTCGTGTATGATTTCTTTTTCATGAATAAAATAGGCGTTACCCAACTGCGAATTTCACCCTTTTGCGATCTGCAGAAGGACCGAAAGCGCGTAATTTAAAAAAAATATATTTGCAGTACCTAGTGTCAAAATCCAGAGAGGAAATTTCGGAATGCTTTTGAACGGACAAAACGCCGCCCGGTTTCCTATTAAAAGATGAATAAAAACATTCACAACATTATTCCATCAATAACTCAACGTTGATAATTTTGTTGGGTTATTCGTAACCCAAGGACAATTGTACCTACCTAAATCTACTTACCTTTCACAAGAAGGTATCTAATTACTTATTTTTTTTAGTAGTTACCCCAAAAGAATCGGCAGGAACAAACTTGTCAAATATTGATACATTGAACATAATTGAAATTCATATAATTGATTGTAAGAATTGAGACGCAATAGAAGCTGTAATCATTTATAAAGACATGCGTAAATTACTTCAGAAATGGCATCAATTAGTAGCAGGCGATAACTGGTTCATAAAACCACTGATAACGAATTAGTTTTTTTTTATAAATGGAATAACTTTTTAATTGTTGAATTATTTATAACTAACTTTTCCCTGCGGCTTCGCTCGCATGGTATTAGGGGAAATTACTGAAGCACTTGCTCTTGTCAATTATCCCCCCCCCCCCCACCCCGCCCCATCCCGCATTCCATTCATTCATTCCCGGTACATTCAGTTTTCAAACAGCTCGCGTGCCACCTAAATTTCATAATGCTAGAGCTCAAAGTAAAAAAGAATTATTCAATTTGGTGCACTCGTTCGGAATTTATGCGCTTACAAACATATCGGATACTTATTTTTATTTAAATATGAGGAAGTTTGTAAATATAATAAGAAAAAACACTATTTATTATATAGTCCTTATAATCGTTACGAATTTTATTTTTACTGTAGGAATCTAACATTTATTCCAAAACATAAGCTTGTCCAAAAAAACAAAACATATTCTAATATTTGAATTTTCTGGAGCAGCAGCCGACCAGTAGGTAGAGGGCTGAGTATCTACCAGCATAGAGCCTACAAATATATCAACATCGTTTCCACGGCAACGATTTGTTTTCTGACATAAGCAATAACTCGTTTTTAAAACGCATAAGAAATATATTTATTATTTCATAAAGCCAGATCTTACAATCATATACAGCCTATAGTCTTCGCATATAATTTAGATTACTATTGGTGAAAGAATTTTTAAAATCGTTATATTGTGTGATGCGTGAAAGCGTCATAAACAAACTCGAGCAGTTTCGCATTTATAATATTAGTATGGATATTGCACCGTTTTTGTATGAAAATCTCAAGGGCGCAATTTATTGGAGGTGTAATTCAGTTCACTTAATGTTTTTTGATATCGTAGGTATTTAGCTACGGATCTTCTTAAGGATATGTTTGGACGATTTGGTGCCTATTACAGAAAGGCACACTTTAATTAGGAAATAGATGTCATGCAAATAACATGTATGCACTTTATATCTTTACTTGTGAAGATCAATAAATCTGCCAAATTTATTAAATAACACAGGTACCACATGCTATCCCTGAGCAATACCAAAAAGCTTTGGCGCTGGGCAAACAGTTCACTGGTTTAAAACCCGGCGAAACACAAATTAGCGCGACAAATTGATTGTACAGTATTGGAACTTATCTATCGATCTAGTAGAAGATGCTATCAGCATCAGATATAAACATGCTGCTAAAAGTGACCAGATCTGAGAGTTAGGTACAATCCTACTTAACAACAATTCTATATTCCTCTAAATATCTTCTCCCACCTTTCTTTGCTCATACAATAAACTTCTTCTTGTTCAAAATATTTAATGATACTTGCATCATTTTTAATTCGTCAATTAATAGCAAAATGGATAAGTACAGTTACAAGGAATGCATCAAATATTACTGACAGCCTTCTTTCATATTTTCATCCAAAAAAAAAATCTCAAAGCATGCCGAAACAATTTTTAAACACATCTATCTCATTTAAAAATCACACAAATTCTACTAAGTTCATTAAGTATTTTAATCTTCCAGGAAAGCCTAGGTAACAAAATCTGTTTGTCTCAATTCCTAAGTCATCTTATCTATCCACCTCAATTAGCATTATCCCTGACTTAGCTCAAACAATGGTTTAGCTGCCATCACAATAGCCATAGACAAACTAACATCACTTAGGTAGATGAATAAAGCTCAAGTTAAGTATCCTAATGTTAAGTGGGTACCAAGATACTGCAGTTGCTTAAACGGATTATGTTATTTGATTTACGATGCGCCCGTGAGATTCTTTGTTTATTGTTTATAGTTTTGAGAATGTATATTATCTGGGACCAACCTAACTCCAGCTTCTTGCGGGTGGCATTATAAATAACGGCCTCTCTGATTTGTATTCATAATAATTGTTTTTCATAATTTATTGGCTGGGAAGTGGTTAAGTAATTTTGAATACATGTGGTTATGTACAAACACTTTTATTAATTTAATTTGGTATTGTTTGATCTATTGTTGAATGAAGGCCTCGTTAGGGTTTTACTGCTTTTCTTGCTGTTGTGGATTTGGTTGAAACACACTGTGATCAACACCCATACCAAATTCAACAAATTTTATGTAGTGGTATGATGCAGTAATTCAACAAATTTTATTTTATGTCGATGCAGGTAGTTACTGTCGTTTTGGAATAATTAAAAAAAATTCGAACACCGGCAATCGAACTAGAACTTAATACCTAAGTATGAAGTTGGAAATGATTTTATAAGTCCTTACCTATCTTCCTAGACTGAATTGACAGTTGATAGGTAGGAAGGTATTTACATATCTATAACTTTTAAAGATTTGGTAGGTATCTATCTACCTACCTGCTTACTAATTAAGTGAAAAAGTACCTACTTAACTAAAGAGTTAGGTATTTACCTGTTTGTAGGTTGTATTTCAGAAAGTTGCCAAAACAAATACCTGTCTAGGTACTTAGTTTCACAAATAGGAAGACAATTTTGGTACTTACAAGGAAATATTTTTAAAGCATGGTCAATTCTTATGGTTAGGGAAGGTTTAGTAAATTCCCTATCTTGATTAGATTCGGAGAATCTTTCATTGTAACGGTATTACAATGAAAGATTCTCCGAATGATTCTTTCGGCACTGATTTGCACACGGTTGACATTTGTCACATGAGAACGTGTTGTTTCTACGACTCGTTCTTGAGTTCCAAGAATGGCTGTGAAACGGTTTGCCGGCCTCTATGTTACCTTCCTTCTCTCCTAAAAATTACGTACACGCAGCATCCTCAAAGATGACACAGGCCCTGACGGATATACGGTGGAGTTTATATAAAAAGTACCTATCTATATCTAGTTAGATGGTACCTACCGAGAACTAAAAAAATTAATGAGAGTAGATAGGTAGCTCCTTACAAAATAACACCATAACTACTGTCAGATCTAAATGCACACAATTAGATTTAGGTATCTAGGCACCTTCCAATACTTCGACGTGAATTGAACCCGCATTCGATTAGAGCTAATTAACAAGGGTTATTGTCGGCAGTCGATTGATCAATTGCCATTAATTTAAACACTCAATAGCGTTGTAATAGATCCCTGTTTCAAGCGACTAAGCTTAATTAAATTGCAACAAAAGTAGGTACCTACCTACCTACCTTCTATTTGAATTTCGACAGAAAAAATTGTTGTCGCAGCTAAATAATAGATGTAGGAAAAAGTACTTATATCAGTAACTTATTGGTATATATACGGTGTCAGTGTTTTATCACTTGCAACTATTAACACTTAGAAGGATTTTGTATAGGTTTCTACTAGTAAAAGAAAGCTAAGTTCTTTGTGAGATAGGCATCTCAGACATCTGCAATCACAAAACATTCTAAATCACACTTTAAAAATATTTAAAATCACTAACCTCCTGGAAATCTATGCGGAAAAATCCTTCCATGTCTGCTCAGTAACCATGGATACAGGGGGTAGGAATCTCTGGGGGGTTGAGGAGGCATTGGCCTATGCACTAAAGCCGCCAAAGCCGCCCCTTGCAATTGCGCTAGCAATCTCGGTTCAGTCAGACAGTTCGGCGGTGCGGCCGGCACAGCAGAGGGTCTTAGGGGAACCCTCCTCGCCAGCTCATTGCTGTTATCTCTGCTGTTATTGTTGTTATTGTTATTGGTTGACTCGCCTACGATGCTGTCGATGCTGAAGCCGATCTTCGGCTTCGGAGCCATGATGGGGGTCGGCGCTAGCGGCATCATACTGCTCTGCGGCCCGTAGGCCGCCCCGTATAGAAGTATCTTTAGGCCTCGATTTTCGCCCCCGGTTAATTTAGCTCAAAACACAGGGTTTCAAATGCTGTTAACAAATATCACGCTTCCGACATTTGGAAGTTTAAAAAATGTATATCTAACAATAAACAATAAAGTTTCGCTGTGAATTGATAATTTAATTTGAAAGAAATGTCACGATGTTAATTAACATTTGTTATAATGTGTTAAATATTTTGTTCAAATCAATTAATTTTGTGTTGAAAATACGCACAATTAAGTCATCTAATGTAAAGTTTTCACTTTTTATAATATCACTGTTTCACTTAGTAAACCGTTTTGCACAGGGTTACCGCAAATATGTCACTTTTTTTATATAATTAAAAAACTGCGTTCATGTTTTTGTTAGCGATATATTATAATCCGCCGAAAAAAATCGTTGTTAAAATTCGAATTACAAGCCGCACTCGGTAATAGTAATAATTACAAATTGCACGAAAAAGTGTCGCGTAAATAACTTTTAAAAGTGTCGCGTAAATAACTTTTAAAAGCGTGTTATTTTTTTAATTGTATTGTTTTAATAATAGCTGTCAGTTGTTCGTTTTACTGAAATCCGCGTCGATCGAGATAACATACGCTGCACCGGTTCTGGAAGCCGACTGAAGGCAGATCGCCGCAGCTCCTTGTCTGCCCCCCTTCAGTTGTCCGGGAGGGCTTGTCTGAACGCCCATTGGTGTGAATCTGACACACATTAGTGGCCATGGCAACGCCGGGCTCTGCGCTGATTGGTCAGGGGTGCGGCCAATGGGAAACACGCCCATGGCGGTGCACCGGACTGAATTATTTCAGAAAGAATGTTTTTTACAAGTGATTAGGGGAGAGTTTATTGCATTGGGTATTGAATGGTTTTGTGCGATTTTGTGCAATTTATCAGGCTTTTTTTAAACTTGTAATTTCTTACATTTTATTTTGTAAATAGGTGTATTTTTGCTGGGGTTTTAATGAAAGAAGTAATTTTAGAAAGTAGATAGTGGTATTTATTAACTTTTGTTTTGAGTTTTAATAAATTAGATTATTTTTTGAGGAGTAACAAAAATTATTTATACCAGACCATTTCGATTATTATGTTTTTCTGAATTTTATTTGAGGGGCCATCCATAAATTACGACCCTCTCCCCCCTAGTGTGACGACACATACTTTGCAATTTTACATCTAAAAATAATAAAAATTCAGATTTTTACATGTGACGTCACAGAGCCGATGATCCCCCCTTCCATACCCCTTGTTACACAATGTCACTCTTCTCTACTCCACCCCCTCCCTCCCTTAAGATGTGACGTAATTTATGGATGGCCCCTTATACCGAAAGGTGTTAATAAAAATTTGTTTAATAAAAAATTATTTCAGAATAATAGAAGAATACGTAAGAGAAGATGTATGAATGTGAATGGGGAAAGAAGTGTGTGCCAAGACCGTAAGACCGATTTGTTTGGCGGTTCGTCCTCTCCCCCTACCCCTGCGGGAAAAAGGCGTGATGGTTATAAAAGTAGTAAGTAATTCCATCTGTAATGTAAATATTGTAGAGAGGTATCTAATACCTAAAGTTTACTAGGTGGAAAGGGGTAATTTTCAGGGGTAGGTATTTTAGAGTGTAGGTTGTTTCAGAATTTTGTTTAGGTAGGTACCCACCAGGGGTGGTCTGTGACTTTTCAGTGAGCTAGAGTGCTAAGATTGAAAAATACGACCTTGTTAATGTTGTTGTACCTAACTGAAAATGATTTTTTTAAATTTTTTTGTAAAGAGCTGCGCGTCCACACACCGAAAGAATTCTGAAAAATTCATACAAAAAAATAAATTCTAAAAATCATTTTCTCCTCCAACAACATGAATAATGTCGATTTTCAATCTTTGCACTCTCTAGCTCACAAAAAATCACGGACCGCCACTGGTACTTACTCATAGAAACTTTAAAAAATACTTTTTTTCTACTGTAAGGGTCAAGATGGGGAGGAAGGTTATCTTTTTTCTGAGTAAGTTTAGAATGTGCAGTTGTTTGGATTAACATTATTTTTGTCGAAGTTCGTTTTAATTTAGGACGGGTTGTTTCAAAAAATTTGATGAGTTCATCAAATATTTGAAGTTAATTTTCAGGTTCCGTGTAAGTTTTTTCGAGTTCTGTTTTTTTATCATCATAGGCCAGCTGCTTCACAAAACTGAAATCATCACAGAACTTGAATAGAACTTACACAGAACGTGAAAATCAAGGTCAAATATTTGACGAATTCGTCAAATATTTGACCTTGAAAAGTCATAAAGGCTTTGAACTTTCATTCTTTCAGAACTTTTCGAAATATATTTTCCTGACAAACGACTGTGGAAATCCCGAGTATGGATAGATAACCTACCTGTGTAAAAATGCTTTTTATTACCTACCCCGTAGGTACCATATTTAACTGACTACCCTTTATGAAAATAAAACCTAAATATTTAAATTTGTTAAAGTTGTTTCAGGGTTATTTTAAGTCAGCTTTGCTAATTCAGTGATCTAAATTTTCGGCTTTCGGAAAAATGTCTCACACTTGATAAAAAGTTAAGTTGAACGGTCTCGTAATAAAAATGTGCCGCACAACAAGATGTTAACGTGATCAAATGATAATTGAAATATAAATCTGTATTCGTGAAATATAAAATAATATTTTTTATGTAGATACATATCTAGAAAAGTAGGCGTGAAACTATATAATTGAAAAAATTAATTATTATTTATCAATCCAATTTTTTTTAATAAAATCTGTGACAATGTTAATGGACTATAAAATCCGAAACAACAATGTTATGATTCAATCCGCCATATTAATTTCTTTGATAAAGTCGTTACCTTATTCTTTATTTATTATTCGCCAATATCGTTTTTATGCATTCTATGATGATACTTAACACATAACAGGTATACCTATTGATTATTGGAGAAAGCTAAAATAATTAGCTAATTAAAATAAAAAAAATATTACCAACTAGGCAAATCTGTGGATTTTTTTTTTCGAACCTCTAAAACCACCCCCCCCCCCCCACCCCACCCCCCACCCACCGTTCCCACAGAATACGAAAACAAGGAAAAAAGGTGGATCAATACATAAGTACTAACCTACGTAATGATAATTAAAATAATAAACCAAATGTATGTATATAAGATCACCGAGCATGGGAATATGGAATAAACTTAAAGTAATTGCTCATAATTCTGAATGTATTGATAGAAAAATTGAAAATAATTGCTATTGTGATACTTTGACTTTGTAAATGAATATAATTATCTGGGACTAATAGTGGATAATAATTTTAAATGGGATAAACAAGTGGCTAAAATTTGTAACCAGCTCCCATCTTTGGCGAGTAATTATTATAAATTAAAATTTATTTTGCCCCAGTGTACTCTTAAAATTATTTATTTTTCTATGGTCGAATCCATCCTTAGATATGGAATACGAACTTGGGGGCATACTAGCATTACTTATATTAAATATATACAAAATTTACAAATTGCTATTATAAAAAAAATAGTAGCACCCAATATTTATAAACAAAGAAGTAATCTAAAACTACTGTTTGGTTCTGGGGCCTACTTCCAATAAAGAGTCTTCTTTGGTACATTGTTATAATGGATAATGAGGGAGAAAGCAAATATAAAAAGCAACTGTTGCATAATCACAGCACAAGATTCACTGAAAATAAGGGCCTCATAACTCCAAGAATAACAAATAAGTATGGAAGCAGAACGCTTAAATACTTAATACCAGTGATTTTTAATAAATTTAATAAGTTTTTTAAACCTGTGAATAATGAGAGACCAGGGCGCCTCATATTTTTGAGACCCCCCACTTCAACACCCTGTATCAACACTTTTTATTTTTTGGTTTAATTTTTTTTTAATGTGTTCTTTAATGTTTAATAATGGCAACAAAAATATTATTGTTTTTTTTTATTGCACCTGAAAAAACATTCATGCTTCTAGACTAGAATACCCCCTTAAGTTAACCTGATATTATTTTTATTATTTTTATTATTTATTTATTTATTTTTAACAATAATAATTACATTTATAATATAATTACCTAGGTATACATAAGAATTAATTTTATGGTTCTACTACTCCATAAATTGAGCTCTAGGAGCTCGTGTTATACCTAATCCTCGCGTTCAACATCTTTCCTTGTAGTTATAAATTTATTTTATTTAGGTAATAAAATCAAAATGAAAATTTCCTCTAAAACTAAATACCTACCTAGACACCACCTTCTTAAAATTCTGAACAGCATTTTTCATAAAACTTTTTTAAAATTTCAAATAAAGAGTTGTACAAATTTTCTTTAAATCAACGTCACTATTTCAATGACATTATTTTTTTTAAACTTTCTCCAGGCAGATTGAAAAAATGCGAACGAGAAGGTCCAAATAAACCTTTAAGATGAAGCCATAGTAAATAATGCAAAATCACACAAAATCATGTGTTTTTGTTTTGAAAATTTGATCGCTTAGAAATATTATAAATGCTTCAATTAAATAATGCGTGTAGAACATATCTTGGCCCTTAAAAATATCGGTCATTTTTTTTATAAGTTTTTTAATAAGCCTAGAAAAAAATAAAGTAACAGGTCTTTAAAAAAACATTTTCAAGTGCAAACTCTCCTACTTACGAACATCTTTTCGGATATGGTTTTATTGCTTATTGTAGCAAATTTAGTTTATTTTATGATAATCGCAAAAAAAATATGATATTTACGCCCGATATTCACAAAATAAAATAAAATATGCATATTTGCGTTGTTATTTCACAATACGGCTGGCAGCCGACGAATGCGGATTTTCAAATTGACCCTTATGTCGTTCACCGAAGGACTACTGGCTTGCCACACCCTACTTTCTTTCAAAACTCCCCTGGCCGGAGCAGGGAGCGGACGTGTGACTCCACGTCGCTCGGTTCCGTGAAATCAATTTTAAATTTCCTTGTTATTACAATAAACAATGTGTAAAAAAGGAGTTAATGTTTTTTTTAGGTCTTTACGAAATCAACCTGTAAAAAAAAATTCTCAAATACCTTTTTCAACCGTTCCAAAAGCTTTTTCTCAAATATTTTTAAACTCCTCCCACAATGGGCGTGAATTCCGACTTCGATTTTTCCCTGGACTATTGGATCCCCTTAATGAACAATTAAAACGTCCACCATCTGGAAACGGAAATCTTGAAGGTACAAAAAAATTTACATTACGAAATACAAAACGGTCGAGTTTAAGTCAATAATAATAATTATTATTTTAGGTTAACTCTGGAGTTATCCACCTCGGCTGCTAAGATATTTAAATTTCAATTCGTTTGTTTAGCTGTTATTACCAGCGATATTTTGTATGAAGATTTTCAGGATATACTGAAATGTGGAATACAAAAAAATGAAATTTTGAAAAAAAAAAATGCGTTTTCAGCTACAATAACATCAATAGCTACAACAACATAAATACTTTTGAATTCTAGCGCACTGAAAACTCACGGACCGCCATTGGTAGGTTCCTACCTACCTCCTTGCGGGGTCACCATTTTAATTATCAAAAAGTCAAAAGACAGGAAAACAAAAACAAAAAAATTATAAATAATCACTGTGTAGTACATTAGTCTGAAGTCATGACAAGTCAATTCAAAATTTTGAAAAAGAAAAACGAAATAATTTTCTGTCAATATATTAGTAACTATTTTAATTCTATAGGTAGCTTTATAGGTAGGTAGGTATTTTATCGCGTGTCTGAATTCTGGGCGTAATCGTTTCAATTTTTAAAATGACACTTAAATTCAAAACAAATTTGTGTTAATTTGTTTTTATTTACAATAGCTTCAAACAGGAGGCACGGAGGAAAAAAAACTCTCAGAACCTAGTCATCATTGAGGATACTGTATGGAGGGTCTTTTTAATGAAAGGAAGGAGGAAGAGGAAGTCTAACCAACTAACTAATTAATCATCACGCCGTTTCTAGGGGTAGGCAGAGAGGAAGGACCGCCAAACAACTTGATCTTGGCACACACTCCTTGCCTCGTTCACATTCATACATCGTCTCAGGAAGAGGAAGTCCCGGGAAGAAGAAGGTATGAGGGTGGGGATCAATGTGTCCAGGGGTGACGGACGTATGAATACATTCCCTTCCATCGCGGTACAAGTCGATGGGTCGAGAGATTCCGGCTGGTCTAGGTTAGGTCTCCCTTTTTTTTTTTTTTTTTTTTTTTATAGTTAATACCGCACAAGAGTCCCAACTGCTCCCGTCTGGAGCCAGTGAGACTATGTCATCCCCAATCGGGGTATGTTGTGAGGCTGAAGGTAGTGGGGAGGGGAAGGAGATAGGGAAGAGAAAGGTGGGGAAGTACCTGGCTATTCAGATCTGGTCACTAAGCACGGCGAAAGCCATTTCAAGCAACGTTTCAATTCTGAATGGTGGTCTTACACCAGGGCGATACTGATAGTATCTTCCACTCTGGAACGTGCCGCAAATATATTATATATTATTTTAAATGAATAAATTGTGAAATGACACAAATTAATCAAATAAAATTTATTTGCGCACGCCGGGTTCGAACCCGCGACCTTCGGATTGTGAGTCGAGAGTCTTGCCTCGGGACCACGGAGGACCACTCCCTCAACCAGTCTCTCGTGATCCGGTGCGCATTTGTCACCAAGACCTAGAAAAACCTTACACCTTTAACCCGCTAAGTCACCAAACTTAGCGAACCACTCGGGGTGACCTACGGTAGGGATGTTGGTTACAAAAAAATGGTTCCTGGGGCGGTGGAAGAAGAGTTACATACAGACAGACTCACATCCGAAATTAGTATGTTTGATGAAAAAACGCGGACCTACCTAGAACCTACCTACCCATCTTTAATAAAGGTTCTTGCGCACCCACGAAACGAAGAAACCTACCCATCCAATTACGTTGATACTTGACTGCTTTCTTAAAAGCCTAAGTAGGCACCTACATACCTACTTATATCAACACTTTTCTCAGCACGATTGAAACTTCAGCCCCATATGATCAAAGTTTCCAAACAACCAACCATCATACAAAAAAAGTACCAGATCAAAACAAAACAACCCCAAATTCAGTCATTGAAGTAAAGCTTCCCTTTTTGTTGTATTGATTAATTTACAAGACCACTTACAATGTTTACTTTTGAAACTCTGTATTCACAGCTTTGGGCGTCGAAAACAGTTTTCTACAAAACTCCCTTCTCACACGAGTAAAAATATCTTATCAAAATACAGCACAATTTAATTTGGCGATAGAAGTAAACGTTCCCTTTTTGTTTTACCGATTATTTTACTAGATCCACTTACAATGTTTGTTTTTAAGGCTGTCTTCACAGCTCTCGGCGTTGAATAGAGATGGAATCTTGTGAAAGAGCGAGTAGGTTGCTTATGCGAATGATCATTATGCGAGAATGAGATGAAGCATGTTTGCTTAGCGTGTGAAAAACTGAAATGGTGAATGTGTACTTTTTCGGGAACGCCCTCCAATTTAGTTCTTGTTGAATTTTATAGTCATTCATTAAAGTAATACAGTGCTTACTCTGTTAAATTGGGTGGTTTTAATTGGTTTGCAGATTAACTGGACTCGAAAAAGCTTGCCAATCAATATTTCATAACGAGAAAACCCGTTTCAACCATGGAAACGTAAAAAGAGACTATAATATGTCAATTTGGACTTTAAAAAACATCATGCTTTTATCGTTTCAGTACTTACCTACATTTATTTTATAAAATATCGTTTTAGCTTTCGGTTTTTACTTTCAACTCCTTTTTACAAAATACTCGATTTTTTATCCCTACTCTAAGTTTGCTGGGAGTGCACTGTACCGGTGAACGGACAACTCGGATTGAAACCAACTCAGAACCATCTCAGATAATTCATTTAGAGTGATAAAAAATATTTAAAAAAGAATGTTAATAGGTTACGTTAGGTTAGGGTTATCGGCTAATTTAAAATGATTTTTTTCATAGCTTTTCAAGGAGGTGTTGAGTTGACTTTATTCTCAGTTGGCAAGGAACCCACTGTACATACACTCAACTTTCCTTGATAAAGAGCAAGTAAATTACAGCACCTTCAAAAAAGGACCAATTTTCATTAGAGCTCCAACCAGAACAAAATTTTAAACCAAATGACTTTACAATTTTTATTTGAACAAATCTCTTCTTAAATCTTCTTCAATGATTTATTACATGGATGGAAATAACATTCAAAAGCTTTAAAAAGAGGTTCTTTAAAAAGAGGTTAAAAACTGTTCTAATAAAAATGTAATTCAATTTTTTATAAGAAAAACTCTCTTTTTATAACTTTTGAAGGTTATTCCCATCAACGTAATATATCATTGAAGAAGAAGATAACACTTATAATCTAAATGAAAATATGAAAGAGAACAAGACACAGAAAAATAGAGAAAGACAATGGTCGCCAACCTCTCGTCTAACCGGGACGTGCGCGTTATCCAATTTCCTTTTTCTATTTTTCTGTGTCTTGTTCTCTTTCATATTTTCATTTAGATTGTAAGTGTTATCTTCCTCTTCAAAAAATGTAATATTCATTTAGACCTTTATAAAAAGGTCAATAGGTAGGTAGTATTTCCATATTTATCCGAGACTCTACCTATCTAAGTTACAAACCACTTCTCCAAACAATTGTTTCCAATGAAAAAGGTAGTTGGGTTGTTCTTCTTTTTAACCT
Source organism: Glyphotaelius pellucidus (assembly GCA_936435175.1). Classification (NCBI taxonomy): domain Eukaryota; kingdom Metazoa; phylum Arthropoda; class Insecta; order Trichoptera; family Limnephilidae; genus Glyphotaelius; species Glyphotaelius pellucidus. Next base: position 22,451,124 of record OW386558.1, on the reverse strand, counting down.
ACAAAAAGTTGCCTCCACCAGTTAGTGGAGAAAAATTCAACAGAATCACCAATATTATTATTTTATAATTACTTAAAAATCTACAGTACTAAAGACGTAACGACTGTGTGCGTTTTAAAAAAACTATATGTTTATATTTTTGTAGTAAAAATTATGTTACAGAGTTGTAAATCCTCAGGATAGAAGAGAGATATTTCAAAAGAGAGGTATATATAGAAGAGATTTGCGCATATTCTATAATGTTACCAAAAAATGTAAAACTATTTCTAAACTCCAAAAGGTATAACCTATCAAGTAACAGCGATTATTATTTTTTATGATGTTTAGTAAAATATTTTTAAAAATCTCAAAAACTTGTCTCCTACAACTGACGTTTTAATACGTTAATTCTGTCACGAGGGTTGTCATTCGAAATAGGTATACACGCAGCTCGTGTTTTTCACCCCCGGTAGGCGTTTTAGGCCTCCTTCCCTCTTTGCTACAATTTCCCCTCTGAGATCCAGAGAGAATTCATTTATAGTAAAAAAAAATCCTCACTTTAGATGGAAATGTGACAGAGTGGTAATATTTATATAGATTAAAAAGAAGAACAACCTATTTTCCAAAAATATTAAAAATTTGTTAGTCGAAGAAATTGGATATACGAGATTGACAAATATACCTATCGTTTAAATAAGAGGTGACAGTAGCCTAATTGGTAAAACGAAAGGTTCTGGGTTCGACCAGTTGCGACCGTTATCTTTTTATTAATCTGCGTCTTGTTCTCTTTCATGTTTTCGTTAAGATTATTAATTTTACCTTCTTATTCAATGAAAATCTTGTTCTTCGAAATATAAAAAAGAAACAGGGTGAAACCTTTTTGCCGATTTTATTGGCACCTTTTAAAAAGGTTTGCATTAAGGCGCCGTACCCGAGCTCGAAAAGAAGAAGATGGATATGTAATTACAAATGTTGGAGAGAGCGCGCTAATATTTCAAGCGATGAAATTGAAGCGAAAATTGTGAAAATGTTTAATAAAACACGACTCGTTTTGAATAGAGCAAAAATCTCGTGAGGATTGTCTAAAACAACGTTCAAAGAAACACTGCGATTTTTTTTCATACATATAAATTGTTAAATAATATAGACAGGCTTGAAAATAAAAATTTTCGGAGCTTACTTTGCGATTTTTTTCTATCGAGGGAATTTCATATAATTTGCGTTTAGGCGTGGGGGTGTATAGATATTATCTTAAAAAATAACATATATTTTTTAAGAGTTTAAAAACTTCAAATATTCAAGGGAGATATGCAAGAAATCGGTAGAAATTCGGGGTGTGTGAATTTCAGGTGTGAACGTCATGGAATTTAGTAATTTTTACTTACATAATTGGTAGAGATTTTAATCTCATTAAAAATTTACGATGGTCCTTATGTAAGTAACTAACCTGCTCGGAGAAAAAACATTAAGATGAAGCCATGAGAAATAATGTAAAATCATACAAAATCTTTTTTTTTTTTTTGAAAATTTGATGGCTTAGAAGTATTATAGATGCTCCAATTAAATACTGCGTGTAGAACATATCTTGGCCCTTAAAAAGGTAGGTCATTTTTTTATAAGTCTTTTAAAAAGCCAAGAAAAAAAGTATTAGGTCTATAAAAAAACACCTTCAAGTGCAAACTCTCCTACTTACAAACCTCTTTTCGGAAATGGTTTTATTGTTCAAAGTAGCAAATTTTGTTTATTTTATGATAATCGCAAAAAAAATTGATTTTTACGCCCGATATTCACGAAATGAAATAAAATGTGCATTTTCGCGTTGTTATTTCACAATACGGCCGGCAGCCGACGAATTTGGATTTTCAAAGTGACCCTTATGTCGTTCACCGAAGGACTCTGGCTTGCCACACCCCACTTTCTTTCGTTCTGCCCCGAACGGAGCGGGGAACAGACGTGTAGGCTCCATATGGTATGAACAATGCGTAAAAAAGGAGTTGATGTTTTTTACAGGCCTTTACAAAATCATACTGTAAAAAAAATCTCAAATACCTTTTCCAACCTTTCCAAAAGCTTTTTCTCAAGTATTTTTAAACTCCTCCCATAAAGGGGCGTGAATTCCGATTTCGACTTTTCCCTGGACTATTGGATCAACTTAATAAATAAATATTTTATATGTATTGTTGTACTGGTCCCAGCCGTTGAAAACACGAATGGTCTTGCATCGCTAAGATGGCAACGGCCTTTTCTCGTATGTGGACTTCCTGAGTGCCAACGACATTGGTTGCCACCCATCTTTCGCTGATCTGGACCACCTCCCTCAATGCCGTAATCACCAACTTTCCTGACCTAAATATGCCTATAACTTCTATATTCACTGTTTGCCTGCGCAGAGAGAGAGAGAGAGAGAGAATTCTTTTCTTTCAGGGTAATTGTATGTGTACTGATTCCATAATAAACTGTGTTCAAATGTGCTCCTGAGTTGATTATTAAACAACACTGGTGACCTCCCGACTATGTTGCATGCCCTAAGACTGCGGTCGAACCCTCTGAGAATAGAGTCCCACTCTGGGCTAGCAATCCTGATTACCCTTGAGGTGATTTGGAATCTTTGGGTACCTACAGAGCCAAAAGCGCCCCTTGGAAAACTCAACAAAGTGGCACTTCATCACTCCTATTATCCTTTCCTATTAGATGTTAGTTATCGAGTTATTGGATAACCAACACCCCTGCCTTCGGTCACTCGAATTGGTTCGCTTCGTTTGGTGGCTTAATAGGGGTGAGGTTTGTCTGGGACTTGGCGGCGGATGACCTGAACACACCGAACGTCAGTTTTCTACCCACCCCTCATAGGTACCTTTTACCTTCCCAAAACCTCCTCTCCCTTATTTCCTTAAAAATACCCTCCACGCAGCATTCCCATAGCTGACATTCCCTGATGGGATATTATTTCTATCAGGGCCTCCTGTGTGAAACTAACGTAAATAAAAATCTTTTCTAGAGTTGTCGAAATGTCACTTTTTGAGTTGTCGTGGAACCGTATTTCTACAATGGCAATTTTTATTACTGAGAATTTCTTGGAAATGTTTCAGGCTGGATGGCGTTTCTCTTCCTCGTGCTGTAAAAATCAACGGTACCTATCTGAGTATAAAATTATTGTTGCTTCATACCTCTATTATAGGAGATAAAAAAGATCTCCTCAAATGATTCAAAACCTGACATTGATGATACAATTTCACTGACATTTGACAGTAACTAAAGAAATGCAAAGGTAACTTTCATTGGAAGTTCCAACATGAAGTTAGATTCGAATTTGAAAACTGCCTAAATGCCTTGGTTTTCATGGGCTGTTATTTGAAAGTTTTTGCTATCTCTTACGCACTTACGGAAGATTGTGTGAATTTTTTGCAGAGAAAGAACTTTCAACAATTTGTATAAGTTATGTAATTTTTTAGCTATCTCTCCATACATATTATTCCTCCAAGAGATGAATCTACAAAAATAGTTTGTCCAGGCGCACGTGAGCAATTTTAATTGCGGCGACAGATGGCTACTATAACAAAATCCACACAAATTCTAAAAATCTATCCCTAGTGTCAAGTCGCCTTGTGCGCACCTCCGTATTAAATAGTACAGCGATTTTGACGCTATGACCCAACTTTTCCAAGCAATTACAGTTGCTGGTATGCATCTGGACAAAAAGCTCTGGTAAACAAGCAACTTTTTGCGGCAATTTCTAACAGGTAATCTATTCCCGTTTTATTCTTTCACCGATGAAAAGAAGAAGAAAAAAGAAGAAAGAAAAACACCATTTTGTGATCTGAGTAGGTACCTACCTATCTAATAATTAGTCTGGTTTAGGCGGGTATTGGGCACGACCTTACCTGCAACAAATAAAAAAATATATTTAATTAAATGAAGACATTATGAGCGAAACTCAATCGAAAATCTGGAAACAGAATAATCAGAAAAAGATATTTACACCTCTGGGACTCGACACCATCTAGATTGCATTTAGTTCGAGTTGAATCTTGCAATCATTCATAAAGATGGCAGCCAATAAAAATATGCGTTAAGAAAAATGAAGATAATACGGGTGGTTCTTAGTCGAAGTATGGTACAGTTAAAAGTGACCGAATTGGATATCGACACCTTAGCTCAGTGGATAAGAGCCCCAACCCGGAAAGTAGGGAGGTCCTGGGTTCGAGTCCCAGATTCTGTTTCCAGATTTTCGATTGAGTTTCGCTCATAATGTCTTCATTTAATTAAATATTACAGTTTGAGGTTTTACTCATAAAAAATAAAAATAAAAAATAATAAAAAATATATTATTGAGGAATCTAATGTAAAATGTAAAAATAACATTTTGTTGCATTAACCCCATACAAGAGGCCTTCATAAAAAAAAACTTTCCCTTCGGACCTATGTCGTCTTTGTGGATGTTGTGTGGGGGGTCTTTTTCAGGAGAGGAAGTTCTAGGAAGAAAAGGCTGAGAGGATTGGAAAATAATCTAGGGGTTAGTGTGTCCGTGAGCGACAAGCATATGAATCATCCCCCTAACTGCGGTGCAAGGCAATGGGGCCGAGAGAGTCCAAACAGGTCAAAGGGTCTTCCGCAACTGGCCTCTTCCGATCCTGCCCGCCTCGCTGTTGAAGGACAGACACATTCGCTGCCAAGATCTGGACAAACCTCACCATACGAACCCGATAAAGTAAAGTATTTAATTTCATTATATTGCGTCTTCAGTGTCTTCTTTGAGGTTATTGAAATTTAGCAAGACTAAAATTCTGGACTGGTTCTCATTCTTCCAAATGCTTTGTGGGTTGGCCTGGTACAGTAGTCCAATGAGATATTTGAAGGAGGGTGTGTTCCCCGATTCCAAGCTCTTATCAGAAAAACAATCCGAGTTATAGAATGGGACTACCCATGGGCAAAAATGCTCTTGTGATGGCAGCTCTGCACTTCTAGCAGCATTTGCAAGCGATGCCATTTGCAAGCGATGCCATTTGCAAGCGATGGAGTCATATTCTGATGTCATGAATTTCTAAAAGTTTTATCTTAATTAAATTTTCCTCTTTATTTGTTTTCTTATATTTTTTGTGTTTTTTTTTTGTATATTATAATATAATTATTTTTAAATTTGGAATCATAAAATAAAATAACTTTTTTTATTCACATTAATTGGGTTATCTTGTGAGGCTGAAAGTAGTGGGGAGGGTAAAGAGATGGATTAGAGGAAGATCGGGAAGTACTTGGCTATTCAGATATGGTCACCAAACACGGCTAAAGCCATTTCAAACAAAGTTTCAATTCTGAATGGTGGTCTTACACCAGGGCGATACTGAGAGTATCTTTTCTCATTCAAATAAAAATAAATAATACATACTCTATGCATTATTTATTTTTATATGAATGAGAAAAGGAATCTATATAGGTACCTTTAGTTGGTTTGTGAAAAAAAACAATTTCCTTTAAATTGTTTATGAGACTCTTAGACTCTCTTAGAGAGAGTTAAAAAGCTTTCGACTTTTGTTACATCCATTGATAGCTTCCAAAAAAGCAATGACGTCAACCATTTGAAACCTTTTCCAGTTGTGATTGGTTATTAAAAGACACCTAAAGCTTTTTGATTCCTTATAATGCAAACGTAACAAATATAAAGATCGGGTACTCTACCCAAACCCCACACCTCAGGTCATAGAATTCTATGATCTGAGATCCACGCACATGAAGTTATGTATCATGCCAGAGTGTTATTTTTATAATTATTTTTTTTACGTTAGCCGCACACAAGATGCCGTGAGGAAACGAACGGAAACGATATAAATATTTTCTTTAATTCATAACAATTATTTCAGCGTTGAATTCCTTGTGAATCTCTACATTTCTTACAGGGATCTCATTTCTAAAGCATTCAGTCTGATTTCATTCTTCCTCCGCCAGTTCACTGTTCATTCCAAAGATCTGATTTGGTACCAGGTACCAGCACCCCAAAAATGTTTATCATTACATAGTATAAAATGTCGCTCTCGCTGACTGTACGCTTAGATCTTTTAAACTACGCAACGGATTTTCATGTGGTTTTCACCAATAGATACCAAATTCTTTTCCTTAATTTCCCTAAAAAAGACTGTGCACATAGCATCCGCAAAGATAGCATAGGCCCTGTGTGGAGCTAATGAAAAAAATATTGGTGTTGTTACGTAGGTACAAAGAAGAGTTTGGTTTGTATTTTTTTATGAAAATCTAGCTTTATTCCTAGATTGATGAAATTTTGCACACAAACTAAAGGTGACTGTATATATGAGATTTCTAAAAGCCACCCCCATTTCGCACACTTGTTTAAAAATTACTGCCAACATCTGATCCCGAAAAACTATGTGCAAAGCCCGGTCAACGCCGGAACCTACATCTAGTTGTCTTATAAAATTTAACAAGCATTTCAAAAACGACTTCAGAACTGTAGAAATGTATAATTATTATATTATACAAATATCACGACCTCAAAAATAATTGAACACCTGAAACAAATTTGATTACGGCACTTAATTAAATAAAACAAAATTACGCAGGTAGGTACTTACGAAAATTAATAATAATAACACCATCATTTCCTATTCACGATTTTTAACACATTAACGCCCAGCGTATCATTTCCTAGCAATCACAGCCGGGGAAGAGTCAACACTTTCAGTCCCGGCCAGCGCTATAAAAGTGGATGGAGCGGGTAATCGACTGTCTAATGTGTTTTATCTTTTATCCTACGTTGGATCCGATGTGGCTAATCATAGGGTGCTGCGGGGGGGGGGGGGGGGGGGGGGAGGAGGGACGGAGCATGAAGTGGAAGAAGGAAGAAGTCGTGAATGTTGGCACTCCGAATTATCCACTCATCGAGTTGAATGATCTCCCGCAATTGGGTCTTTACGCCATTTTATCATATTTTAGCGTCGATTCGTTACAAAGGCTTTTATGGTAACGTTTTCCGAAGTAAACTGTTTTTCCTGAAGAAGACAGATACCTAGCTTTTCGAGATTTATTTTTGGGGTATTACGCGGTGTTGTGCTACTTCCTTCTATAGCCAACGTTTTGGATGTCCATCATCAGGGTAGATCCGTAATTAATCCGTTAAAATCTGCCCTCATTATTCTCAAAATGTAAAATTTTTCTTCATTGTAATCGCCAGCTAAGCAGTTTGCAGCATCACACCCATTTTGTATCAGTTCCGCTCTGCGGCGCTTGGTTCCGTGAAATCAATTTTTAATTTCCTTGTTATTAGATTAAACAATGCGTAAGAAAGGAGTTAATTTTTTTTACGGGCCTTTACGAAATCAACCTGTAAAAAACAATTCTCAAACACCTTTTACAACCTTTCCAAAAGCTGTTTATCAAGTCTTGTCAAGTATTTTTAAATCCGGCTCAAAAAGAGGCTTGTATTCCGATTTCGATTTTTTCCTGGACTATTGGATCACCTTAACACTAAAGCACTAGATGTAACGAGATACCACGTGTAGAAAACGGATATAGAAAAATAACTTTTCAAGTACAAAGGCATAAAATAGACGTAGACAGATAGATATAACATAGGCAGTATACTCATAGACATACCACACCCAATGGCACACAATATACTCATACGCGTGTAGGTATATACGGAAAGAAGATTACACGCATACGACCAATTGCTACTAATGTATAGGTGCTTAGAAAAAAACAAACGTTTGACAGGCCCCCAAAGGGCACACAAACTCCAACGCCTCGGAGGGCTTTGAAGCAAAGAATGGACGGTTACCTAGAGAGTATTTTCTCTTGGGGTAAGAATAACCTCGTCGAATTCAATGTTTCAAAAACCCAATCATATCTGATTACGTCTAAAAGGGATCGAAATGAAAATCTAGTCTCCTTCAACGGAAGCAATCTTCCGAACAGACCCTCCATTGAAATCCTAGGTGTAACTATAAGTGACCAGCTCAGATATGAGGGCTCCATCGAAACCAGAGGTAAGTTAGCCTCTTAAAAACTGGGCGTACTGTACAGGGCCCGCAGATACTTTAATAGTACACAACTGCTAACCCTGTAAAAATCGCAAGTGCGCCCCACGGTTGAATTTGGCAGCCACCTCTGGTCTGGAGCTCCAAAATACTTGAAAAATACCCTCGATTCTGTGCAGAAACGGGCGGTCCGTTTGATAGATTCTCCCACTTTAACGAACGGATTGCAATCTTTAGAGCACAGGCGTCGGGTGGGAATGCTATCCATGTTCTACCAGTATTTCAATGGAAGATGCTCTGAGGAACTAGCGTCATTGATCGCTTCGGCACCAGTGCATAGTCGGGAGACAAACGGTCGCCAAACGCGCGCCCAACATATGTAAACGGTTGACATTTGTCACATGAGAACGGGTCGTTTTTTCGACTCGTTCTTGAGTTCAACAGCTCGGCTATTTAACGATTTGCCGGCTTCTGTGTTTCCTCCCTCCTACAACATGGGTCTCTTCAAGACCAAATTGGAGGACCCACCACTTACCCGCCCTGGTATAGGTAACAGATGGTTACCCCTTCAAGGCTCTTGCAAGGACTCTATTTTTTTTTATAAAAACGACTCTACATTTAATAAACGAAACTAGACCTCCATTGTGCCTGCATATGTTGTTAGGCAGCAGTATGCAAGTGCTTGCTGTGAACAATATTAGTAAAAAAGAAAAGTATAAAATCTTACCTGAACCCCTTTTGGGTACCAATGTTCATTCCTTCCTCTCCTCAAAAAGACCCTCCACTGCATCCCAGATGACATAGGCCCTGAGGGAAGTTATTTTCCTCAGGGTCTCCTGTGTGGAGTTAATGTAAAAAAAAAAAACATCAACACCAAAAAAGTTGGTCTATGATAAATCATAAGCATTCGCCCGGAAAGCGAAAGGTCCTGGGTTCGAGTCCCAGAGGTGCAAAAATCTTATATGATTTTTTTGTTTCCAGATTTTCGCTAATTTGGCTTCATTTAATTAAATAACGTAAACATTAATTATTTTGATGTTTCCGAAATTTTGCAAACCTATTTTTGGAATTTGTTCTCTTTTAATCACCAAAGGCGGCAGCTTATTTCACTGCCCCATTTGACTTTAAGTCGGTACTTACCCGGTTAGAAAACAAACACTAGCGGTGCAAGGAAAACACGTCGCTATAACCAAACCCACTATGGACCAAATTTCGAGGCTTCCGCAAATACAGCACGAGAATAATAAGATAATGGGAGAAAGGAGGAGGGAAGACGGGTGATGCGAGATCAGAGGGTGAGAGAAAGGGATGGAGTGGGTACTTTGCGGAATTGGCGAATGCGTTTTTAGTCTGCTCTTGTAAGGAAATTCAAAATGGAGTGTTAGCCATTTTGCTGCATTTTCTTTGCTTCGTTTTGTTTAGTTTCGATATTTGTTTACAATTTGGGAGGCGTTTATTGGATAACCAACACCTCTGCGTCACACCAAGTGGTTCGCTACGTTTGATGACTTTGCAGGGGTGCCCCGGTTCGTGGGGTGGGGTTTTTCCGGATCTTGGCGGCAGATGCATTTGCACACCTGCTGCGTGGCGGGCCGGATCAAGAGAGACTGCTTTAGGGAAGTGACTTTTGACTTCTCCAGCCGGACTCTCTGAAGCTATCGCCTTGCATCGCAATTGAAGGGATGGATTCATACGTCCATGGACTCCCAGATTCCTACCCATCCCTCACATCCTTAATATCTCGTATATACCATTCGTTATTCGTCTCAATATGGTTTAACCATAGACTGATAATGGCATTGAGTGTCAAACAATATAATCATAAAAAAATTAAATCAAACTGAGACCTTCGGAGGTAGACTTTTTGTATTTTTAATTAATTATTTTAAAGATTATTCTTTTTAGTTTTTCACTTCGTACTTACTACTTTTTATCCATTACTTTCCTTTTTGCTATTTTTTTTTACTTTTAACCTTTCATTTTTAAATTTTTCCTTTTCATTTATACGTTACTTTCTTTATTATGTTAGTTCTATGCATACTTGCACATGTTGTGATGTTTACTTGAAAATACATAAATAATTAATTTGTATGGAAACTTTATGAATCAAAACTTGTGAAACTTCATGATAACATTATTAAATTTGATTAATAATTTTTTGTTTTAACTAACGTTATCTGAGTTGCCATGTCGTTTCTAACAATTTTTTAAACTGATTTCTAACAGAAAGTCACATATTAAAAAAATGTTATCTTGTGAAATAATTTAGGGTCGCTTGGACGTGTTTCTCGACTACATAAACCTAAAAAAGCCTAGACTAGTACCGATCGTTGACAATATTCCTTCGGAGCAACTATAATTATAATAACAATCGGTAGAAAATACACAAAATTTCATTATCTTATTCAACATTCCAGATGTTACCTTTATTGTTTATATTTCTCTTCGCCATATTTTCACTGATTCCGGCAATACTCTGTTTAGTAGTCTGTTTTTTGGTCATCGCATGTAAACGAAAATATTTTTAATATCCATGTATGGGAGAGCGGGGCAAGACGGGGCGAGAGGCAAGATGGAATTTTTTAATTTTATAATTTTTTATTTATTTATTTATTTATTTATTGTTGTTATACGCCCACAGGGGCTTTTAATTTTTGCTATATTGCTTTGTCCAAACCTGCCACGATCCTGATAATTCGTCCATACGTGCCCCCACTGCACCCCGTACCTTTAGTACTGCCACTGCATGACTGCAACAAAATTTGCTCAGCGCTTACGATGTCATCCCGTGTTGATATCGTAAGCGCTGAGCAAATTTTGTTTTTTCACAATTTTGATGTAATATTACGAGTGCACCTTGAGCATGATATATTGAAGATTATTTGACTGATTAGGCTGGTTGACGGGTATCCGACATTGACTACTTAGTGTCCTTAAAGTAAGAGTTTGAAATTTGGCCGAAGTTATAAAGTTACACATTTATTACCATGTTTAAAAAAACATGCCTGGGGGCATGACGGGGTAATGCTATCATGCCCTCTCCATCATGCTCCCTTCCTAACGATTATTTTTCAATTTGGGAGGCGGGAATGGGTACCGCCGCCCCGGGAATCTTTATTGGATAACCAACACCTCTGCCATAGGTCACCCCAAGTGGTTCGCTACGTTTGGTGATTTAGCAGGGGTGCCCGGGTTCATGGGGTGAGGTTTGTCTAGGTCTTGGAGGTGGATGACCAGGACATAACCCCAGATTCCTACCCATCCCTTAAACCCTTTTCCTTCCCAGAACTCTCCACTCCTTCCTTTCCTTAAAAAAAAACACTCCACACAGCATCCCCAAAGATGACAAAGGCCCTCAGGGAAATTATTTTCCTCAGGGCTTCCTGTGTGGAGTTCATGTAAAAAAAATATATATTTATTTATTATTTAAAATACGAAACGGAAAACTGCAAACACCAAAAAAACTGAGAGAAGTTAAATGGTCAAAAAAAACCTTCTGTTTTCTGAAGACACAAAAAACAAATGTTGCCTGTATTGTAACGGGAGATAGTTGGAGTCTGTAGGAGGATGGATTGCCTATCAAATGTCTACCCCGTTTTACCCTCCTGGTGGGGCAAGATGGTGCAAATGACAGTTTTAGTTATTATACTTTTTATACCATTTTTAAATATCTTTTTTAAATATCTTTTACCAATCCTACAGCTATTTATCATTAAACGTTAACTACCCCGTCTTGCCCCACCCTCCACTATTTATTTTTATCATCATTCCTTTTTTCTTATTTTCTTCGGACACAAAAAAAATCCACAACTATACGGTTGCTATGAATCACTGGCTTTTCTGATGGTATTCTAGGAGTTGTTCTCATAAAAGGGTACCTACCAGCCTATCTAAACTTGGTACCTAGTATTCCAGAATGGCTAACAACCCACCAAGAATCCGCTCCAAACCGGCCACATAGTTGGTGGTTGTTATTTAAATAAACAAGACACGACGGGCGCATTCGCCATCTTTGTTTATTTTTTATTTCCCGCCGTAATTCATCGATAATTACACCCCTGGGGGCAAAATTTGTAAGTAAACTGCAAATTAACAACCAATCGAAGTATGGACAAATGACGGTCATTAGATTTAACGTTCCATTCGTGATGTTTGAATATTAAGCCTTCTCTCTTCTGGCGCGATAGGTGCCTCCCTGTCCGACACCCGTACGCATGCGCTACGGGCAGTATTTTTTGATATTTTTTTTACTAATATTATGGGTGCTACAATCAATGTGTAATTCTCTCCGTAATGTGAGATGGTTTTTTCCAAAGAACCCACAAATTGCTGCCGAGCGCGGTGAAAGGGGTATTGTGTGCAGGTACTTACCTACTTTTGTACATTCAGATTCGTATCTGTCTAGGTACGTACGTACTTACCTGCTACATAATGATGAGACGATTTGAATTGTCCTCAAGTTAGTGTCAACCCCTCGGGCCTATTTTGTCGGAAAGTCAAAATATTTCCGCTTTACAATAAAATCAAAATAAATGGAATATTTCTGAACGCATCTGACAACTAAAACTTGTTTTTAAAGGTGATGAAAAACGCTTTCAAATTTTGTTTCGTTATAAACATATAATTTTTTAAATATAAAATTTTTTGACGCAAACATAAAAAGGTTTCATCGAGCAGATGAGCTGATGATGGACACTGTAACGCTGTCCAAAACTGTTGGCTAAAGAAGGAGGTAGCGCAACACGGCATATCACCCCAAAAATAAATAACAAAAATACTTTTGGCCGTGAAAACCTAAAATCATAAAAAAAAAAATTAAAATGGCCCACCTTACGTTTTTTCTAACTAAAATTAATAATTGATTACAAAAAAATTAACACACATTAAATTTTATTTAGAAAATGTATTGTAAACGACATCATCAACTGACTTTTTTGTCGTTTTATGTACAAATAATTATAAAAAAATTTTCAACGTTTTATAATTTTTTTTTTCAAATTACGGTCGGGAACCTTAGTTCCATAAAGGTGAACATTTTAATTATTTTGTGGTTAATTTTTACATTTGAATGTAAAGCGTGGTATTTTCTCTTTCTAACATCGTTTAGAACATATTTATATCTATGATAGTAAGGGAGACACAACGATTTCTATGAGACCTATATGTTGAGTTGTTCCCAAATGTAAAAAAATAGCCTAAGGGGTAGCCTAAATAGCCTAAATAGTCCACCGAGGGTTCCATTTTTACTCTAATTGACATGTACATAGAAATATACAAAGTTATGCCTTACCATTGGAACAATATAGGAACTAATTCATTATTAAATTCAGTCATGATTCAACAATATAGTTCAGGAAAAAAGTAGGTGCTATATCGACACCATGGATAATGAAATAAAAATAATTTTAGTTTATTTCAGAATGTACGCAGGGGTAGTACAATGCAATGCATTCTATATTTCGATAAAATAAAATAAATAAAAAAAAGTTAATGCATATGTACGAAAAAACAGAAAGGATGCGAAAAATATTAAATATATATTTTTTGCTAGTAGCTTGCTAATAGTCGTTTAAGGGGATCCAATAGTCCAGGGAAAAATCGACATCGGAATTCACGCCCTTTGTGGGAGGAGTTAAAGAAATATTTGAGAAAAAGCTTTTGGAATGGTTGAAAAAGTTATTTGAGAATTTCTTTTTACAGGTTGATTTCGTAAAGGCCTAAAAAAAACATTAACCCCTTTTTTACACATTGTTTATTGTAATAACAAGGAAATTTAAAATTGATTTCACGGAACCGAGCGACGTAGAGTCACACGTCTGTTCTCTGCTCCGGCCAGGGCGGTTCTGAATGGAAGTGGGGTGTGACAAGCCAGTAGTCCTTCGGTGAACGACATAAGGGTCACTTTGAAAATCCTAATTCGTCGGCTGCCGGCCGTATTGTAAAATAACAACGCATAAATTCATATTTTATTTTATTTTGTGAATATCGGGCGTAAATTTCAATTTATTTTACGATTATCATAAAAGAAACTAAATTTGCTACAATAAACAATAAAACCATATCCTAAAAGATGTTCATAAATAGGAGAGTTTGCACTTGAAAGTGTATTTTTTATAGACCTATTACTTTATTTTTTTCTAGGCTTATTAAAAAACTTATAAAAAAATGACCGATATTTTTAAGGGCCAAGATATGTTCTACACGCAGTATTTAATTGAAGGATCTATAATATTTCTAAGCGATCAAATTTTCAAAACTAAAACACATGATTTGGTGTGATTTTGCATTATTTACTATGGCTTCATCTTAAGGGGATCCAATAGTCCAGGGAAAAATCGAAGTCGGAATTCACGCCCATTGTGGGAGGAGTTTAAAAATATTTGAGAAAAAGCTTTTGGAACGGTTGAAAAAGGTATTTGAGAATTTTTTTTTACAGGTTTATTTCGTAAAGACCTAAAAAAAACATTAACTCCTTTTTTACACATTGTTTATTGTAATAACAAGGAAATTTAAAATTGATTTCACGGAACCGAGCGACGTGGAGTCACACGTCCGCTCCCTGCTCCGGCCAGGGGAGTTTTGAAAGAAAGTAGGGTGTGGCAAGCCAGTAGTCCTTCGGTGAACGACATAAGGGTCAATTTGAAAACCCGCATTCGTCGGCTGCCAGCCGTATTGTGAAATAACAACGCAAATATGCATATTTTATTTTATTTTGTGAATATCGGGCGTAAATATCATATTTTTTTTGCGATTATCATAAAATAAACTAAATTTGCTACAATAAGCAATAAAACCATATCCGAAAAGATGTTCGTAAGTAGGAGAGTTTGCACTTGAAAATGTTTTTTTAAAGACCTGTTACTTTATTTTTTTCTAGGCTTATTAAAAAACTTATAAAAAAAATGACCGATATTTTTAAGGGCCAAGATATGTTCTACACGCATTATTTAATTGAAGCATTTATAATATTTCTAAGCGATCAAATTTTCAAAACAAAAACACATGATTTTGTGTGATTTTGCATTATTTACTATGGCTTCATCTAAAGGGCGATATTTGACTGTCTCTCGTGTAGTATCGGACCATCAGGGGGCAATCCATCCAATCAACCATGACAGTGACGATGTTATTCTTCGATTGGCGTGTCTGCGTCATAAGCTTCTCAATTACTCGATTTGGGAGACATGTATGAGTACCACCGCCTTGGGAACCATTCATTTGATAACCAACACCCCTGCCGTAGGTCAACCAAGTGGTTCGCTACGTTTGGTGATGGGGTGAGGTTTATCTAGGTCTACCATAAATTACCTATTTACTCGTAACATTCTGATTAGACTCTAACTCAGTCCTTAGAGCACTTGATCCATGTCCTTACAAAACAATAGGTTGGCGTTAGCCCTGGCGTAGGTATCGGTAGCGCCGGGACAGAAGTACTCCTGGCAGGGGTAGTGTCTTAATCTTCTAATGACAGGCTTATGAAAAGGTCGACCGGTCAGTGGTTGAGTGGGCATCGCGTTTGAATCCCACCCGGGCGTCCCGTGTTTGATTCCTCGGCTGGCAAGTCCTCCATCAGTACTCCAGTGGTGGTAGTAGGAGATTTTCAAACATTGTTGGGTTATTAGGAATGTTTTTATTTAAAAAAAATATAAAAAAATAAAAAAACAATTGTTAAAAATGTTAGGTATCAAGACTTATACTACATTTTTTGTTAACCACTCGGACCCATACGCTTGTTTTCATCGTGCTTGCAAGACTTTAATTAATTTATTGTTGCCAGCTAGGCCAATTTGGGAGGCGGGAATGGGTACCGCCGCCCCGGGAACCTTTATTGGATAACCAGCACCTCTGCCATAGGTCTCCCCAAGTGGTTCGCTACGTTTGGTGATTTAGCAGGGGTGCCCGGGTTCATGGGGGGAGGTTTGTCTAGGCGGATGACCAGGACACACTGAACCTCAGATTCCTACCCACCCCTTAAACCCTTTTCCTTCCCAGAACTCTCCTCCCCTTCCTTTCCTAAAAAAAAACCCTCCACACAGCATCCCCAAAGATGACAAAGGCTCTGAGGGAAATAATTTTTCTCAGGGCCTCCTGTGTGGAGCTCATGTAAAAAAAAACAGATATACGTTTGACGTAAGAGGCGTACTTGACTTGTTGAACAAGTAGTTAAAAAAATCTAAAAAAGAAATTAAAAAATTTGCCAAAGAAGCGTCAAACGAGACCACGTGCAATCCGAGCTCCCACTCTTAATCTTATGTGTTCCTTGCCTAATTCTTACCACAATCCTAACAATTCTCTCAGCGAGCTGTCATCGCCGACACGAGCGGCTCATTAAAACAATCAGAGGGCCACGTGATGACACGTGTACCTACTTGTGTTAACATGTGTCAATGCATTGGCGGAGCATTTATAAAATACTTCAAATTACTTTGCTGAGATTAGAAAAAAGTGTTAAGATGAAGCCATGCGAAATAATGCAAACTCATACAAAATTATGTATTTTTGTTTTCAAAATTTGATCGCTTAAAAGTATTTTAGATGCTTCAATTAAATACTGCGTGTAGAACATATCTTGACCCTTAAAAATATCAGTCTTTTTTTTTATCAGTCTTTTAATAAGCCTAGAAAAAAATAAAGTATTAGGTCTATAAAAAAACACTTTCAAGTGCAAACTCTACCACTTATAAACCCCTTTTCGAAAATGGTTTTATTGTTTAATGTAACAAATTTAGTTTCTTTTATGATAATCGCCAAAAAAATTATGTTTACGCCCGATATTCTCAAAATAAAAAATAAAATATGCATTCTCGCGTTGTTATTTCACAATACGACTGGCAGTCGACGAATTTGGATTTTCAAAGTGAACCTTATGTCGTCTACCCAAAGATAACTGGTATGCCACACCCATATTCTATCACTTCGAGCCCGGCCGGAGCGGGGAACAGACGTGTAGGCTCCGCGTCGCTTGGTTCTGTGAAATCAATTTTAAATTTCCTTGTTATTACAATAAACAATGCGTTAAAAAGGAGTTAATGTTTTTTACAGGCCTTTGCGAAGTCAACCTGTAAAAAATAATTCTCAAATACTTTTTCCAAACTCCTCCCAGAAAGAGGCGTGAATTCCGCTTTCGATTTTTTCCTGGACTATTGGATCATATTAATATTAAAACAAATTTAATTAAAACCTATTCGGAAAAAAATTGTAAGCAGTCCCCTTTTGAATATTTTCGCCACTTAATAATGTTTCCTCTTCTAACGACCAGTTAAAACTCACTCGTTCATTAATTATTCTTCGGCCGATTTGGGTTTGCCCCACCTTACCCTCTAACCCCTCTTATAGATACCTATCCAAAATGATAGACTTGCACTAACATGAAACCTGGGTATCATTTCGACGATATGGAGGCAATCTACATGAACATATTATTGGCAACATGAAAGTTCGAGAATGCTTTAAATAACATTAACCGTACATTGACTACTGAAGAGCGCGCATTGAAATAACTATACCCTGCGCAGAAAAGCAAAGTTCGCTAATATAAATCAAAGGTTTGCAGCGTTGTCCATTGTGGGACATTTCTGCGCAGGATCGGAATACTCATTTTAAACAAACCGCCTGGCGTAGCGACGCTAAAATTGATTGAGATGGGTATAAGTCTATCATCCCCAGTTGACTTCATCACAGTAATTACACAGATACATATCTTACTAAGCGTGTTTCCTTTAGATTTTAATACAAATAAAATAAGTAATGATTAAATAAATGAGAAAATATTTTTTTGTTAGAACTACTGATATATTTTATTAACGCCGACCGGTTTCAGAACAACCGTTCCTTTTTCAGGGCAAACATATTATAATGACTTGCGACCATTACAAAACAGTGGATGACTACAATTTATTACTAAATGTTGTGGTAGAGGTGGGGGCGTTGCTAGAGATTAATGAAAAGTGGAGGGAGGAAATAGAACGAACATTGAAAAGGAATATTTAAGGTAGGACTATAAGGTAATAATTTTTGTTTATTGATTCATTTATTTATAATCGATAAACACAAAGTTAAGACTACGAGGGCTGTCCGTAAAATAAGGTCTCCAAGGCTGCGGCCGCCAGCACTGGCCTGTAGCCTAGTACCTCCACGCCAAATAACTTCTCGCCGCACTCTCTGTCTCGGCGTGGCAGCCGTATGCGATAGAGTTTCCACTCGCCGCACCCGCCAGGGTGAATTGCGCTCAGTAATTCGTTTGTTGTATGCAAATAAGAAAACCCCGGTAAACATTTTTTCTCAGCTACGTGAAGTGTACGGAAAATAGAGTATTAAAAATGGACGCACAGACGCCTGTGATAAAAAGGACGGCCATCGGTTTCAGACGAAACAATTGTCTAAGTAGAAAAAGCAGTGCTTGCAGATCGACGGGTGACTACGAATTTATATATATACTAACTTAACTAGGCACTCTAGTGCTCTTTTAGAAAAATTTTAGGGGATGTTGCATCCGAAACTGTTTTCGATTACAGCCTCAAATGCAACTGACAAAGTGGAATTTAATTATACGAAACGAATCTTTGTTTCTTAAAAAAGTATTTGGTAAGATTATGGATAACAAAGGAAGTAGGAAAACAACACATTTACCACTGAGAAGCCGAACACAACACATACAAACTAAATGACACCAACCAGTTCCTTCAAATGTCACAAGTCTTCTAGTATTTTCACACAATGTTGTTATTGTTCCCTTTTTTTAAATGCTTTCTTCAGCAAGGTGACATGGTTAGGAAGGGTAGGAACTGGATTAATGACATTCCGATAGGAACTACACATATTATCATTTCAAAACCAAACAGATATAGTACACTAAAATTGGGTTATTAAACTTAGTTTATACTTAATTAGTAGCTGTATTTAATTCCACTTACTGTCTATATATTGTTTTACTTCAATTTGAAATTATCACAAATGTTTCAAAGAATACCTTTAATAATTATAAAGAATATTTTTTAAATTTAGAGACACTCCACCACTGAAAACCCTAAAAAAGCCCTCCACTTGAAGATATGAGAATTTCACCGTTGAATTTATGGTTTAACTTCTGACTCCACTTTGAACCACATCTGCATCGAGTTAAGGCAGTTTTTGTTAAGTTAATGCGCGCATCCAATCACCACTAATCTTTATCTCTTCTGAATCCTGAAAATACTTATACTTATCTTGATTGGTGTTAACAAAAATAAGTGCTTTGAGAAAAGTGCTGAAAACGTGGATATTAATTAATTTGGTGAAGGATCAACTCTTTACATGATCTTACTCAAATATTTGATTTACTTGTTTAAACCATGTCTTCCTGTGTCCCAACTTATTCCTTTCACTTTCGTCCACATTGATTATCATATTCCCTCAAAAATCTTCACTGGCTCTAATGTCCTGAAAGAATTCAGTTAAAACTCTGCTGGATGGTATTTAAGTCACTTAAAATGAAGCCATGCGAAATAATTGCAAAATCATACAAAATCATGTGTTTTTGTTTTGAAAATTTGATCGCTTAAAAGTATTATAGATGCTTCAATTAAATACTGCGTGCAGAACATATCCTGGCCCTTGACAATGTCGGTAATTTTGTTTATAAGTCTTTTAATAAGCCTAGAAAAAATAAAGTATTAGGTCTATAAAAAACTCTTTCAAGTGCAAGCTCTCCTACTTATAAACCCTTTTTCGGATATAGTTTCAATGTTTGATGTGGCAAATTCAGTTTGTTTTATAATAATCGTAAAAAAAGTGATATTTACGCCCGAACTTCACAAAACAAAATAAAATATGAATTTTCGCGTTGTTATTTCACAATACGGCCGGCAGTTGACGAATTTGGATTTTCAAAATAAACCTTATGTCGTTCACCGAAGGACTGCTAGCTCGCCACACCTATTTCCTTTCAGTACTGCCTCGGCCGGAGCGGGGAATAGACGCGTGGCTCCACGTCGCTTAGGTTCCGTGAAATCCATTTTAAATTACCTTTTTATTACAATAAACAATGTGTAAAAAAGGAGTTAATGTTTTTTACAGGCCTTTACGAAATCAATCTGTAAAAAAAATTCTCAAATACCTTTTTCAACCTTTCCAAAAGGTTTTTCTCAAGTATTTTTAAACTCCTCCCACAAAGGGGCGTGAATTCCGATTTCGATTTTTCCCTGGACTATTGGATCACCTTAAGATGAAGCCAGGCGAAATACTTGCAAAATCATACAAAATCATGTATTTTTGTGTTGAAAATTTGATCGCTTAAAAGTATTATAGATGCTTCAATTAAATACTGCGTGTAGAACATATCTTGGCCGGAGTGCCTCCGGCTTACGTATCGGAACTTTGTATTCCTGAAAACGTAATTTCACGACAGTCAACCCTTAGGTCAGCAGCGTCATCAGCTATTTTTTATTAATTTTTAAAAATTTATTTTTTATGCAATATTTAACGTTTCTAAATATAAACTAGTAATGTAATTAAAGTACGTTAACTATTAACAAAGCGCACATAAGATATAGGTATCTAGTATACAACTAAATACAACTTAAATACCGACCTGAACTTGATAAGATCCATTCTTGCGGAGGTACTCGACATTGCGATGACCGTAAGCGAAAGAGAAAGATGCGTAAAACATACGTGCGACAGAGAAAGGCGTCAGCGGGGAGGCAGCTTTTCTGACTTTATACTCGTCACTGTATCAAGTCTGGTCGGTGTTAAAATTTGGCGTGTACTACACTAAATTCGGTGAGCGTTCTTTTAGAATGGTCCCAAAGCCTTGATTAAACTGCCACATCATTTAAGTATGACCGCAGACTCAACAGAATTTAAAAGTAGACTGAAAATTCATCTTTTCAGATATATTCATAAGGTCAGAAACCTTTCACCTTCACAGTCCGCGACAATATAAATAACTAAATGTGTGAAAGATGTTAAATACTAATAATAAATATTAATTTAAACCTAAGAAGCTTTTTAAGGTCTCTCCAAATTAAATTAAATTCTCCAGTCCTAAAATTGAACAATAAAAAAATGAATATTTAAAATTAAGGTGAACTCTACTTTTGCCACTAATCTTCTAATTTATTTTATTTTATTTTTTTATTTATTTATTTTTTTTAACAATAATAATTACATTTATAATATAATTACCTAGGTATACATAAGAATTAATTTTATGGTTCTACTACTCCATAAATTGAGCTCTAGGAGCTCGTGTTTATGGGAGGAGTATTTAAACGCATAAAAAAAAACATATTGTTCTGAAAAGTGTGAATACAATGATCAAAGACTTAAATGTCTTGAATGAAATAAATATACAAATACTTTTTGACATAGATATAAAAATAAAAAAAAACAATAACAATAATACATTTTTTTAATTAGATGTTAATTAGTTAAGGGTACAATATATCATTATCCAATTTCAGGGACTTAATTTGATTTTTAAATTGTTCGTATTTCATTGTTTCTGTTACATTTATTTTGTTTTTGGATAATAATATATTGTACCATCTCACACCTAAATATAAATAGTGGTGTTGAGCCGTGGTCGTTCTAAGCATAGGAATGGCTATTAAGATGAAGCCATAGTAAATAATGCAAAATCACACAAAATCATGTGTTTTTGTTTTGAAAATTTGATCGCTTAGAAATATTATAAATGCTTCAATTAAATAATGCGTGTAGAACATATTTTGGCCCTTAAAAATATCGGTCATTTTTTTTATAAGTCTTTTAATAAGCCTAGAAAAAAATAAAGTAACAGGTCTTTAAAAAAACACTTTCAAGTGCAAACTCTCCTACTTACGAACATCTTTTCGGATATGGTTTTATTGCTTATTGTAGCAAATTTAGTTTCTTTTATGATAATCGCAAAAAAAATATGATAAATACGCCCAATATTCACAAAATAAAATAAAATATGCATATTTGCGTTGTTATTTCACAATACGGCTGGCAGCCGACGAATGCGGATTTTCAAATTGACCCTTATGTCGTTCACCGAAGGACTACTGGCTTGCCACACCCTACTTTCTTTCAAAACTCCCCTGGCCGGAGCAGGGAGCGGACGTGTGACTCCACGTCGCTCGGTTCCGTGAAATCAATTTTAAATTTCCTTGTTATTACAATAAACAATGTGTAAAAAAGGAGTTAATGTTTTTTTTAGGTCTTTACGAAATCAACCTGTAAAAAAAATTCTCAAATACCTTTTTCAACCGTTCCAAAAGCTTTTTCTCAAATATTTTTAAACTCCTCCCACAATGGGCGTGAATTCCGACTTCGATTTTTCCCTGGACTATTGGATCCCCTTAAGCCATTAGTTTTGAATCTATTGCTTATGCTATCTGAGGGATGAATTTTTTGGATGAAATTATTCTGATCATCATTATCACTCTTGGCTCTACAACCCCTGGTGGGTTTCGGCCTCTTCAAGAATTTTCCTCCACTCATCTCGGTTTTGTGCCAGCTCTCTCCAGTTTAGAAGCTCCAGAGTAGAAAGGTCTTTGAAGACGTTGTCGCTCCATCTCAAACTTGGCCTTTCCAGGCTCCTTCGCCCTATCGGTCTTGAGTTCAGCAGGGACTTTGGTGCTTGATGCTTGGTCATTCTCTCCACATGACCTAGCTACCGATGTCTTCCCAGTTTTATAAATTTTGTAACATTTAGCTCTTTAAACAGTATATAGCTCATTGTTGTAACATCTGCGCCAAAATCCATTTTCTAGAACCAGTCCGAAGATTAATCTAATTATTCTAACACAATATTATAAATCAATAATAGGTAATGGACGATAAAGTAGCAATCGTAAACTCATGCAAAGTCCAGTGTTCTCTGGGTGCAAAGTAGTTTCTTCTCCAAGCTTATACTTTCCGATAAAAGTGTGTTTATCTGAAGGCCTGACTCCAGCGAGAAAAAACATAAACAATCGCTTGAACAACACTATAAACGTTCTTTGTTTTCTGTCTCCTCTATTTGTTGAAACATGGTTTGAAAGATTGGTGTGAAGTTCGAGCGGTCACATACAATTTTGCTAGTGGCCTGTGGTAAGGACCTGTCTGTGCGTACGCACTGAACACTTGACGTTTGACGTTTAGCGTTTACATAAATGTTAAAATGCGTTCCAATGAAGAAGAGATGCTACATCAGGGATATTTTAATAGATGTTTATTTATCAGGAAAGATTTCCGACTAATATCGATTATTATGACCGAAAGTTACTATTTAAAATTATTATTATTATTTACTAGTCAAAAGTCGAGTTCTGATAAGAAATTTAGCGATAAGATTGTAGACGAAATATAAAGGAGAACACGCAGATTTCAACTTACACCTAACTACCTACCTACCTTGATTTTTTATTAGGGATTAAGAATAGAATACCTATTTTAATTAATCAATTTCTTCCGTGTCTCTGAAACCGATTTATAAATTAATAGACTTGATTTTCAAGTGAGCTCACGAAATAAATAATCATCCATTACGACAGTATTTATTTACAATTTAAAGTCATAATTAGGTATTAGGCTCGCGCGGTTGACATAACCCCAAATCTCATTTGATTTATCTCCGTTACCAACCGGCAACCGCTCGGTGTGGCTCTTGTAAAAATATGAACAAATACCCCCCCCGCCGGCCCCGCCTGCCTTCCCGCTTCGCCCGCGAGAGGAATGTTTTCCGTCGCCTGTGGTAAAGCTTGAACACGGGGTTTTCGAACACGAATTGTTCAAAGTTTTCAAGGTTTATAGTGTTGTTCAAGCGATTGTTCATGTTTTTTTCGCGCTGGAGTCAGGCCTTGAAGTAATCGTACGAGTAAGTATTTATGTTTTCTGTATCTGTTTGTAAATAATTAGATAGAGCCTAGCCTAGGTTAGCCACATTTGTACAGCGCCCTTGCGGTGATATTTCACAAAAACAATACCATACAACTTATCCTATTATTTCGATACTGAGGTAGTTAACAAAAAGTGAAATCATTTTATACAGTGGGTAGCACGTTACGCTTTAAACATATTGTCAAGTATTTCATTTAAAAAAAGCTTTACTCTCATCTCAAATCCAAATACATTCCTCCATAGTCCTGACAAAAGACCACCTACCAGAAACGTTATATGAAAATATGGCCTAAGCTATAAAGTTTACTAGCAAAACTTTTACAGCCAGGTAGGCACTTTAGAACATTCTTTAATTGGTACCAAAGTACTACGATAATCCAGACAAATCGTCACCTCATTTGGATATGGTTCTAACTTCACAATACCTTGCTCTGAGATACGAGGTGTCAAAGTTTGCTAAGACGATTTCTCATTATCTATTTACCAATTTCTGATATTGAGGTAGAATCTTGTGTTAAGTATTTTAATTGAACATAGTTTAAAGGAAAATATCTAAATAACGTAAACTTACCATATCTAAGCATCTTTGAAAATGATGCGTATCATACATAGAATATCTAAACCATCCGAAAATCCCCAATCCATTATAACCTTATACAACTCGTTGGTCAGAAGCAAATTGGAATATGGGAGTGTTATCTGGAACCCACACTATTTAAAATATTAAAAAAATCATGACTGCCTCTTTTATTCAGTTTCCATGAAACCCATGTTTCGTCTCCGGTCACAATTTTTGTGCAATTGCATCACCGTACACATTTTTCAGTCTTTCATAAATGCGAATAGGCGTTTCACCTTCTGCATTAAAGAATTCAATGACAGAACGCTGAATAATACGAATATTGATATCGGCCATTTTGCAAGCGACTGCTGTGCTGCCACCTGTTGACGCAGAAAGTTACTATTGCAGTAGATTGTGGATGAATATGTGAGGAATAGCTAAATTAATTTTTTTCATTTAACTAACTTTATTTAATTGTAAAAAATACATAATAAAAATACAACAAAGATGGCTCTGAAAATTATTTTGGGTATAGAAATGAGCAAAAGAAATGCTTTGACATTCAATGTTTATTTTCGAAATAAATGTCAGTTAGAACCCTATCCAAATGAGGCAATGCTTATTGATAAGTATTTCCGTAAAACCACGTTCGTAATTTAGAAATTACGTGTTATTTACACAAATAGTCCAGCAATGCATCCACGAGCATTTACCAGCAGAGATCATAAAGAAATTCCGATTCAAACGATACGTGAATAATAATTTCCTGATTTATGCGCCAAGTCCGCTGGAAAGTACCTCTGTTAATTGAACGCCATCGTTACCCGCATACTTCTGCGGCTATAAAATAAACACTCACTTAAATGCGGGCCTTAGCTAATATCCATAAACTATGCCTTTCAAATCTCACAATGCTTTCTCGAGAGCATAAACACATCAACACTTTGTATCGGGTGCTGGGATGGCCGGTGAGAGATACCTATACTTCAGATTATAACATGCATTTACTGAACGTATCTACCAACACTATTCATTTTTTTATTTTCATTTCTTTTTATTTTAATTTATTTACAGCTATACGAATAAGAAGAAATAAAAAAAAAAACACAAGTTAAAGTATGTGGGACAGATAATATGAAATTAAACTATGAACCTGTATAAAAATAATAGATTTCACATCGTAAGACGATATTCAAGGATAAACATGATTAAAAAAAAGAGAAACAACATAATAAGAACGAGAAATTAATACACTGCAGGGGTAGAGGGTTCGTAATTAAGGGTCTACTATTCGTATTTCAACCGATTTCTTAATCTCCCTTAAACATTTGAAGATGTTAAGCTCTTAAAAAAATATATGTTATTTTTGAAGATAATATCTAGATACGTTCCACGCCGAAACGCAAATTATATGAAATTCCCTCGATAGAAAAAAATCGCAATGTATTCTCCGAAAATTATTTTAAACAAGTCTATTTCTTTTATTTTACAAGTTATATTTGTGAAAAAATTCACAATGTTTCTTTAAATGATACTTAAGATACGTTCCACGAGATTTTTGCTCTATTTTAAACGAGTCATGTTTTATTAAGCTTTTTTGCAATTTTCGCTGCTATTCTACGACTAAACATATTAGCACGCTCTGTCCAACACTCGTAATTACATATCTCTCCATCTTCTTCTTTTTCAGCGCTGTGCGTTTCAAGAGTGCGGCCTTAACATTTTGTTTTAATTTGGTAAATTGATCTGAGGACAAATGAAAAATATCAGCGTTTGAAAAGATTTTATTGTATTTTGTGCACGTCCTTCTGAGAAAAGAATGAATTAAAAAAATTAAATCGCTTTACAGTGTCAGAGCTTTGAATGAGTAACCAAAATCATAATATGGACAGCCGTGGAAGACATTGACTACAAAATCCATACTATATTATAAATGCGAAACTGCTCGAGTTTGTTTATGACCTTTTCACGCATAACACAATATAAAGACTTTAATAATTCTTTCACCAATATAAAGCTAAATTATATGCGCAGACTACAGGTTGTATATTATGGTAAGCTCTGGCGTTATGAAATTATAAATATTAATATATTATATTTGTTATACGTTTTCTGTCGCTAACAAAAGCGAGTATTTGCTAACGTCAGAAAAAAATCTTTTCCATGGAAACAATGTTGATATATTTTTGGACTCCTTGCTGGTAGGTACTCAGTCTACTGGTCAGCTACTACTGCAGAAAATTCAAATATTAGAATTCGTTTTTTTTTTGGACAAGCTTGGAATAAATGTCAGATGAGAGTTCCTATATTATAAAGACTGATGATGATGAACGAACTTCCAAATATTTAAATAAAAATAAACATCCGAAATGTTTGTAAGCGCATAAATTCCGAACGAATGAACAAAATTGGATAAGTAATTCTTTTTTTCTTTGAGCTATAGCATTATGAAATTTAGGTGGTAGGCGAGATGTTTGAAAACTGAATGTAAGGGAATGAATATATGGAATGCGGGAGGGGATGGGGGTGGGGTGGGGGGGAGGAGATAATTGATAAGTGCAAGCGCTACAGTAATTTCCCGTAATACCATGCGAGCGAAGCCGCGGGGAAAAGCTAGTATATAATATATCACTGAAGAAGAAGATAATACTGATAAATCTAAATGAAACACAAAACAGAACAAGGCGTAGAAAAATAAAAAAATAAAACTGTGTGTGCAATTCACAAGTGGTAGAAGTGAAACCTTCAGAAAACTAAAGTAGACAAGAGTGGGAAGGCTACTAAGTACCGCACAAAGAGGAGACCGATTATACTGTCTCATTCTCACGCAGGCTAAATCCTGAGATGTATGTGGTTGTCTCTTTTTAGTGTCGCTATTTTTCGTTTCAGCGAGTTGCAAATCACAACGGTGCTAAATAAGTTTTCACTTCAAAAAGGTAATGGTCGCAACTGGGGCTCGAACTCGGGATCTCTTGTCTCACCGCGACATAGCTCCTTAATCAACTTGGCCATAGGGACCTATATTTTTCTGATAATTTTGTCCATCTCAAATTTCAAATTTAATTCTAATCGGATTTTACATTGATGGGTTTAACTTGCAAAATTTATTCCAATAAGAATTGAAAATTAAAAATTGGTTTTACGCTATATTTTTAAAAAACTACTTGTATATTCTTAAAATTTTTCACTTTTATAACTTTTGGTATAAATTCTATGTATGTATAATCCTCGATAACTTAAATTAATAATCTATGTAAAAGCCCCTATGGGCGTATAACAACAATAAATAAATAACAACAATATATAAATATTCATTTAAGCTTTTAGAAAAAGTCAACAGATGTCCCATATAAACAAAATCGGGTATGCTTATTTTTATTTATTTTTTTTATTTTATTTGTTTATTTAATAATAACTTAATAGTTAAAAGAAATATAATATTTCGCTTTCTTAACTTAAATACAGAGTATATATAGTACGGTAAAGTAGTTTTTAATTTTGTTCCAACATCTTAAGTTTAAATAGTTTTTTTTCAAAGGTTTTTATATTCTTTTCCGTTTTTAGACATTTATATCTTTTTATGTTTTTAGATCTTTTATCCGAGACACTATCTATCTTTAACTAATTTAATTAGTTAAATAACTTTGTAATCATGTAACAAGATAGCTGCCAAAATTATCGGGAAAAATTATTGAAGATAATATTGAAAATGAGGATGGATTCATACGTCAATCGTTCATACTGCATTATAATTGATTTGGTGGTCTTTATGAGTAATCTGAGTATTGTTCCAGAAGCAGGGTTCACTTTCAAAGCTCGTTCACACACAGCTATAAAACCGCGAGCAGATTATCTGTTGAACCGCAAGCGCTTATCTTTTGTACATTCACACGACGCTATCAAATATTTCTTCCTGTGGTAGGAGAGAGGGTCAGGTGGATTAGGGAGCGGCAACGGATTACTGAAATCTGTCAACTTGACATCTGTCGTCCACAGGTCTAGGCAGCTCCGCAATTACAGTGACCCCCTCTCCTGATTTCGTCGAAGAGGGGGGCGCTTAACTTTTAGCATATCGCATCTGGAGCGGTTCCGTCGTAAGATGTGTATTGTCTATGGTTGATCTGCACTTAAACCGCTTAGGTGTGTTAGGTCTGAAGGGATTGTATAGAGAGCGTTATTTGGCGTGCGATGATCTTTTATATTTTTTAGCTGTGTGTGTGAACGAGCTCTTACATACAACCGCATACTCAACTCAAAGTCAGATTTATCAGAGATGTCTGACTAATCTATTGGGCGATCGATATATCCTACCAATATAATCTGCTTCTTCTTTCTTGCACTGTCCCAACTCGTTGCCTAAGTAGGCTGTTGGGGTCGGCTCTTCTTGTTCTCAGGCTATATATATCGTCTTCGGTTCTGGGTATCGCTTTCATCCAGGCTGTTTCTCTGCAATATTTTGGAGCATTGAATCATCCAGGATGGTCATCCTTTGGTCTTCCTCTGGATGACTGTCGATGAAGCTCCATAGACATTGCCTGCTTCACTTCCTACCATTATCTATAATATATATAAAAATGATAACATATTTGCTTCTGTCCATGTATGTATCTATGCTATGCGTTGCTAAACCGTTCATCCAATTGCGATGAAACTTTGAGGATTCGATTCTTGCTGTATTCAATAGTGAGTTCTGGCATCATGAAATTATGCGTTGCTAACAGTTCATCCGATTTCGATGAAACTTTGGAGATTTGATGTTTGTCTGCCAGCGATGGTTTCTATATATACTGGTGAGCTCTGACATTATGAAACTTGTATAAAAATTGCAATAGGTGGCACGCGAGCTGTTTGAAAACTGAATGTACCGGTAATGAATGTATGGAATGCGGGAGGGGCGGAACCCGAGAGGGGGGTGGTGAACTCGGGAGGGGGGAGAGAAACTCTGGAGTGGGATTTGCGGGAGGAGGGAGGGAGGAGGGGAACTAGGGGAGAGGGAAGGCGGAGACGCAGGAGAGGAAGGGGAGGCGGAAGGGTAACGCGACGAATGGGAAAGGACACGCATGGAGGAATAATTTCTTTATTAAGTGGCATAGCAACGCATGCTAAAATGTACAAAAATTTAAAAAACTAGGTAGGCAATAATGACCTGAGCTTTTTTGATCTAAATCTCTAACATGTGTGAAGCTCATCACTGAAAGGAATTTAATTCAAATTAATTCGCTCGCGTTAAAATATTTAATATTATTATTACGAACTGTTTCTTATAAAAGTTTTAAGTGGTTCTAATCTCGGGAACTTTTAGCAGAGGTGATGAATGGCGGAAGCTGTACAGCAATAAACTAATGGAGAGCTTGTGTTATTACAGGGAATTAAAACCCAGAAGCTTTCAAATTACTCATATCTTTTTCGGGAGATAAAAACACAGCTTTAAGTGATTCATATCATCGCGTATCACCGCTTAACTTGCGCTCGTAAATCGGATATCATGACAGGACTTTTCTTTTGGTGATAGGAAGAGTGAATAAAATTTTTAATTTTAAAACTTTGTTATATTTTGTTTTACATTAGCTCCCTTCGAAAAAAATCCCTTAGGGCCTTTGTCATCTTTGGGTATGCCACGTGAAGAGTCCGTTTAGGAAAAGGAAGGAGAGGATGTTCTAGGGAGGAAAATGGTCGTTAAGAAGCTGGAGATCGGTGATTGCAAATTGCCGGGCAAAATCCGCGATCCTGGTTCCCCCAGGCCAAATGCCCACCACGCTGCACGCTCTGTGACATTTAATCTCGGCGTGGCAGCCTTTCGCGATGGAGCTTCCACTCGCCGCACCCGCCAGCTGTGAATTATGCTCAGTAATTAGGTTTTTTGGAGCTCTGTGATAAGGTGATAACAGTTATTGACAAGATTTTGTGGTAGTCATTTGGCGTAGAAAAGCAGCGTGGTAGGCCATTGACGTGGAGTAACCAGGCTACGTGCCAGTGTTGCTAGATTGCCCGTAAAATTGTTCCTTATGACCGCAGCACTTAGGAGACTCTCGTATAAATAAAGTTACCATATAATACAAAACAAAAATACGTACATGAAATAAAAAGAAAACCATCAAAAATTTAAAAGTTCATTGAGAATTAAAAACAGTAAAGTTGCGATAAACAAAATACATACCTACATGATATAAAAATACGGAATGGATATAATAATAAGGAACAAAAATTTTAATGTACGGTGATCAGATATGCTTACAAAATTACAACATTGTATAACACATAAGTATCGGTTTCTTATTGTGTGAAACCGCTGTATCGGGGAATGAGCTAAAGAGTATTGTGAATGTTATTCCATATTTAATTACTGTGTGTGTACTTTACTACTTATTGTTATTTTTTACTGCTTTATACTTTTAAATTTACTCATTGTTATTATCAAATTAACTTTTGTATAATTATTTACTTACTATAATACATAATTGTTTATTATTATTTACTCATAATTATTATGTATTTACTTAATTTATGTTTATCTTTTATTTACTTTCTTACTATTACTAAATAGTTTATTATTGTTTATTCATAATTATATTTTATACTATGTAAGTATTTAATTTACTTACATTTATTTACTTACTATATTATATTTATTACTTATTATATTATATTTATTACTTACTATATTATATTTATTACATAATCTATATACATTTATTACATACTTGTTTATTATTATTTACCTACCTTTATTTTTTGTTAATACTCGTCTACTGTAACTGACGGTATGGTCACCCTATGAATGCATTTGTTAAGCCACTGCAGGTACCTTGAACATGTTTAGTTTACAGTAGAATATTATTGTGGCCAACTATGAGCAATATGAGCATACCGCCCAGCTGTAATTAATATTTGAGTAAACTATATTTTGTGTTTCTTGTGAATTTATATGTATGTTTTTTATTTTTATTCCATTATTGTTTTTTATTTTTATTTTTATTGTAAAACTGCACATCTCGATACAGGAATGCCCTAGTGAGATGTGCAGTTTATGTTTTTATGTACATCTATATATTTTAATAAATAAATAAAAATAAAAATAAATAAATGTGACTGAAGAGTATTGTATGAATAGTGAAAACCGTAAGTATTTAAAATTTCTACAATTCTTAAGTGGTAGATTCAGTCACTTTGATTTTTAAATGTATATATTTAAGATGCAGTTGAAAATGTCTACATCCTGTAGGGTATTAAAAGTTTAGCAAATATTTGCTTGCCATTAATAAATTTTGCGCAAAAGACTTATAACGTGGTATACTGAAAAAATCATTTGATGTGGTGTGGCATTCTCGGCAACGAAATTCAATCAAAATCATGATGAATCAAAATTTCTAATATATATGATGAATCAATAATACAGTACACAATTTTGTTTAAGAAAAGTGCATAAAATGCTAAAAATTCGATTCACGAATCGTATCTGAGAAGTCTTGAAAACTTAAGAAAAATCTCAATGTTTTTTTCCTTAAAATGTACTTATTTACTCAATTGGCCCATGGGCAATTTTTTATAGGTTGTGTGGACGCAGATTTTACATTTATGATTTTGTATTTTTAAAATGCTTTAAATGTTAGTTAAGATAACTGAAACACCCAAAACACTATATTTCATTGATAAATTAGAACAATGAAAGTGAGAACAGTGATAAATATTTTTTTTACTAATTCACTGTTATGTTTTATCATTGTTCTGTTTTTCATGTTCTTTGATTTTATGTTGTGATTGTTCTGTATACCTTAAATCATAACATTAATTGAGCATCGTTTTAAAAGCAAGTGACTCACTCCAAAAAAATTGTTAAACGACAAAAACTGATTTCAAAAAGAGCTGTTCAGACTACTACAAATTATTGACACATGTCAATCACTTTCCAATGCAACTGTATTGCAATGTTATAAGAAAACATTACCTATGTTGAATGGATACCTGTAACCTCGGTAGGCGTATATGTGTCTACTTTGCAATACGATACTAAAAAGGAGAGTACTTAACTATTTGATTACACTGTCTGCATTTTGACATGTGAATATTAACGTGCATAAAAATAGATTAACTGACATTAATAAAAAGACAAAAGCAAATAATGTTGAATGGTTACGTAACTGGTTGAATCAAATCATTATATAATAAAATACTACATCCTTTTTAGTTTTTGATTGAAAAAAGTTTCTCTAGAAAGGTTCTTTGGGTTACATATTTTTCGATTCATTATAAGGAAGCGTAAATCATTTTTCACATATTTCAGTTATTTGTTTTTCAGCCAATGTTTCGGACAGCGTTACAGTGTCCATCATCAGGGCAGATGTGTAATTGTGTACCTGTTAGTGGTGAACTATGTGCTTATCAACTTGGCAGCAATACCGTGTTGCCAGCTCCACTCCACTACGAGCTAGTATTACACAACATAACGTTGGCTAAAGAAGGAGGTAGCGCAACACGGCATAACACCCCAAAAACAAATAACGAAAATACTTTTGG
Organism: Glyphotaelius pellucidus; assembly: GCA_936435175.1. Classification (NCBI taxonomy): domain Eukaryota; kingdom Metazoa; phylum Arthropoda; class Insecta; order Trichoptera; family Limnephilidae; genus Glyphotaelius; species Glyphotaelius pellucidus. The sequence goes on along the minus strand of OW386558.1, from coordinate 22,418,238 downwards.
CCGTGAAAATCTAAAAACTTATTTTTCACATAGTCTTTTATGCATAAAATATTATATATATCTATGTGTAGTAGAGATTATGTGTGTTCGACCAATTGGTCTTCGAATGGTCATTCAGGTCATAACATAACATTCAATCCTTCGCTAGCTAAGCCCTCCATCATTGCATTAGCAACATTTACTGCTTTTAATATTTGACAATCATTTATATTTCTTATTATTTTGTTTATTTTCATACCATCTGCAAACGCCTCCGTGGTCCCGAGGCAAGACTCTCGACTCACAATCCGAAGGTCGCGGGTTCGAACCCGGCGTGCGCAAATAAATTTTATTTGATTAATTTGTGTTATTTCACAATTTATTCATTTAAAATAATATATAGTATGTTTGCGGCACGTTCCAGAGTGGAAGATACTATCAGTATCGCCCTGGTGTAAGACCACCATTCAGAATTGAAACGTTGCTTGAAATGGCTATAGCCGTGTTTAGTGACCAGATCTGAATAGCCAGGTACTTCCCCACCTTCCTCTTCCCTATCTCCTTCCCCTCCCCACTACCTTGAGCCTCACAACATACCCCAATTGGGGATGCTATAGTCTCACTGGCTCCAGACGGGAGCAGTTGGGACTCTAGTGCGGTATTAACTGTGAAAAAAAAAAACACTCAAACTTAGACGTCGTTGAAAATAATAAGAACATCATTCATAATTAGCAAAAATTAGATCGGTCCCAAGTACGATCCTTGGGGAGCACCGCTGGCAGCGATGCATTTATATGGAGGTAATTTTGTAAAGATCAAGAAGAAACTTCTTAATTATGTCCTCTGCGTACAAACTGTATTTAAATTTTTCTACATAAATAGTTTTAATTTCAAACGAAAATATTGTCCTGCATATTTTCTGCCTTTAGAGTGTAATTAAAAAAGGCATATACAAATGTACATTTTTACGCAGCGTCGCGTTCTTGGTCAAAGCATTATTCATTAGTTTTGTGAAGGTGTTTAGGTGATTTTTAATAACCATTTTCTACACTTTCGCGTGAAATTTCATCCAATCTAATGCAAATTATATCTGTGCCAGAATGAAATAATTGTAAATAATAATCCGCAATTTACCACCCACGGTATCAGAATAAACAGCCAAAGGCAGCCTCACATAAACACGCATTAATGTTCCAACAATCAATCTCTCAACCATCGGATAAAACAAATTTTAATAAATCATCAGATTAGAAATCGTGAAAAAACTCACAGAACTAAATAGATACTTGGCTATAAGGCTGGGTGTCTATCTCAAATCATCTCGCTCAATTTTCACGCAGATTCCAAAAGTTTATCTTCTTAAATTCGGTTCGATATCATCAACGTATTTGTTAAAAGGAATTTTGCCAAATTTAGTGTTAATATTTTATGATCTATGATTTAAGTTTCGGGCTGCATCGAGGAACGATAACTAAACTCTAATAGTGAAAATCACCAGAAGAGAATAATGCAAATCATACAAGAATCATGTGTTTTTGATTGCTTAGAAACATTATAGATGCTTCAATTAAACACTGCGAGTAGAACATCTCTTGGCTTTGAAAATAATCGAGTATTTTTTTAATAGGTCTTTGTTGTTTCGGACCCGTAAGCTCGTTTCACGTTGTTAAATATACGTATGACGTAGGAGGCGTAACTGACTTATTAAAATAAATCAACAGGTCTCTAAAATATACTTTCAAGTATCAAAATCTCCAATTAATAAATCCTTTTTCGGATAAAGTTTTATTGTGGAAAATTAGGTTCTTTACAATTTAATCGAAAAGCGTTTTAATATTTGTGCCTGAATTTCATGCTAATTTTTTTGGCGACATGAATTAAAATGACGCCAGCGTAGTCCAGCGGTAAGGCTCTTGACTCGCATTCCGAAGGTCGCGGGATCGAATCGCGGCGTGGCATATAAATTTTATTTGAATAATTTGTGTTATTTCACAGTTTATTCATTTAAAATAATATATAGTTTATTTGCGGCTCTTTCCAGAGTGGAAGATCTTCTCAGTATCGCCCTGGTGTAAGACCACCATTCAGAATTGAAATGACTTTAGCCGTGTTTGGTGACCAGATCTGAATAGCCAGATACTTCTCACCTCACTTTTCCCCGTCTCCTTCCCCTCCCCACTACCTTCAGCCTCACAACATACCCAAATGAGGATGCCATAGTCTCACTGGCTCCAGAAGGGAGCAGTTGTGACTCTTGTGCGGTATTCTAATAAAAAAAAAATTAAAAATTGGGCGGCGTCAACGAATTTGAAATTGAGAATTAAACCCAATGCCATCCGCACGAAGACTTTGTGCATTTTGTACGAGGTACGCCCCGCCGCGGGGGCGAATGGACGTCTCTAGACTATGCGTCGCTTGGTTCCGTGAAATCAGTTTTAAATTTTCTTGTTATAAAAAACAATGCCTAAGAAAGGCGTTAACGTTTTTCACAGGCCTTTACGAAATCAACCTGTAAAAAAGAACTCTCAAATACCTTCTCCAACGGATAAGTTTTTAGATTTTCAAGGCCAAAAGTATTTTCGTTATTTGTTTATGGGGTGTTATGCCGTGTTATATCATATATACGTATCTGCCCTGATGATGGACACGTAACGCTGTCCGAAACGTTGACTAAAGAAGGAGATAGCGCAACACGATATAATACCCCAAAAACAGATAACGAAAAACCTTTTCCAACTTTTAAAAAGTCTTCTCAAGCGTTTTCATGTATTTTTGAAATTGATTCGAAATGGGTTTTCCGATTTCGAATTTTTCAAGAAGTAGTGGATCACCTTATTATTAATTATTTTGCTGAAGTTGGGTAACACGTTTTGAGAAACACTGCCCAATCACGCCCTGGTATTCCACTTGATTTTATTTTCACAGATTTATTAAGCTCTGATGAAACTCTACAATCCAAACACATCCATCAATCACGACTTGAGTTTGAACCGTGTAATATGTGCTTTACAATGGCCACGACCGTTACAATGTACCAAAATACATATACTTAAGCCTGTTGTATTAATATTACTATCGAGACGAGATATTGTAGTGTAATGATATGATGTATTAACAATTTGCTCGACCTTTCCCACAATATTATGTCTGCATCTGGATTAGGTTTGGTAATTGGTGTAAATTATACCGTGGGTGATTTTGTTAGTATTAGTTGTAAGATTGCGTTGGCTAGTTTATATTTACATCAAGTGCACAGGCAAATCTGTCTAAAAATGTTTGCTTTTTTGAGGTGATCCACTAGTCCCTGAAAAATTTGAAATCGGAATCCCCGCCTCTTTTTGGAAGGAATTTAAAAATGCTTGAGAAGACTTTTTGGAAGGGGTGGAGAAGGTGTTTGAGAGTTGTTTTTAACAGGTTGATTTCGTAAAGGCTTGTAAAAAAACAAACACCATGACTTTAGACTTACTTACATTCATCATTAACTCATTCTTCATACATACTTCGTTCATCCTAAATAGAGACTAGAGACTGTAAATCTTCCATAGTGTTAGAAATCAGCACCGCATCATCAGCGTACAACAGACAACATACTTTCAGATTACTCAATTTCGCACCCAATCATGTGTTTGTCGATGTTTTGCCGATCGCAGTCATGGTGTTTGAAAGAGAAAGTACGAAAACAGTGTTTGATATAGTTGTGAACGACGAATACTTGGAGCAGGTGGATGCGTTTGTGTCTGGGTAGTATGTTTACGAGAATGGGAAGGCTGATAGAGATATCGAAAGAAGGGTAAATGCCGGTAACTCCATTAATAGAGGACTGAATGCCGTTGGCGCTAATAAAAAATTGTCAAAAGGAGCGAAACTAGCAGTCCACAATGGAGTCCTGGTACCTACCCTGATGTATGGCAGTGAGGCATGGAACTGGCAGAGGAAGGATGAAAGTAAACTGAATGCTGTAGAAAAGAGATCCCTGAGGCGTATGTGTAGTAAAACCATGTATGATCGTGTGAGAAATGCGGAGATCCGCAAAGAATGTAAGGCTGATGTAAGCATAATGAGTAAGATTAAGAAAGGGACCGTCAGATGGTTTGGGCATGTAGAGCGAATTAACGAAGAAAGTAGTTTAAAAAGAATATATTACGCAAATGTGAATGGTAGAAGAAGTCGGGGACGCCCGAGGAAGACATGGTACGATCAAGTGAATCAGATACTTGAGTCGGGCCATGTCAAAAGTCAGAATAATAGAAGACTATGTATGAGACGATGTATGAATGTGAGTGAAGCAACGAGTGTGTGCCAGGACCGAGTATTTTGGCGGTCGGTCCTCTCTGCCTACCCCTGCGGGGAAATGGCGTGATGGTTAGTTAGTTAGTTTTGTAAAAAAAACCTAATTTTTCTAAGCATGGCTAAAGCCAATTATAATATGTAATATATATATATATTTAATTTCAAAATTTTGTTTTCTGAAACTGCAAAAACTCCCTAACAGTGAGCTCTGGCCAAGGTTGGCTACAGAACAGACCTTGCCGCGCAATGATTTTTGAAGTGTCACGTGATCCAGTCAGTGCCATCGATCAACAACAGCAAATGTTTTTGATACTCGTTGTTAGGTATCTACTTCTGATTTGCTTGTTATTTTACGGCAACCATAATAAATAAGCGCAAAGATTGGAATAAGTACATTAAACAGTGAAGAACAAAACAGCTTGCAGGACAGCAAGCTGAACCGCCAGCATTCCGACGGCCCGGCAAATTGAATAATAATAATAATTCAGCTTGCAGTTCTGCCAATCGGATGGTGAGTAGGCCTATTGGTAATAGCATCGACTTCGTAATTTGGCAGTACTTAAGTTGGTATTGGTTCTGGTAGTCCAACTTCATGAAATTCAGCAAGTATTATTGTAGAGAATTCACAGCTTGATGAGTCTTTTTCTACATTAGCTCCACACTGGAGGCCCTGAGGAAAATAATTCCCATCAGGGCCTAGGTCAACTTTGGGGATGCTGTGTGGAGGGCCTTTTTAGGAGAGGAAGTTCTGAGAAGAAAAGAGTTATAAGGCATGGGTAAGAATCTGAAGGTCAGTGTGCCTTAGGGCCTAATTGACGAAACAAGACAATTATAAAATCTTAACAAATTTAAAATCTTGACTAAACATTGGATCATCAACTAAGGTCTTTCTCGACTCATCCAAAACCATTTTTTTTTGTTTTTAAAAAGAAAGACAAACATTCCCGGATTACGAATAACCCAACAATGTTTGAAAATCTCCTACTACCACCACAGAAAGCCGAAAACGTCACTTATGTTGTGATGGAGGTCTTAGCAAGCCGAGGAATCGAACACGGGACGCCCGGGTGGGAAAAAAATCGTTATATAATCATATAATATAATCATACCAACTGGGTTTATTTCTATATATATATCTGTCAAACATATTTGCTTCCAACTTTATAACTAGCTGACCCGGCCACGTGTTGCTGTGATGCGAAATCGAAACACAATGCCGTCTACTGGATGGTTACCCAACCTCGATAGCAAGTGTTGAGTCGATAAATTAACTCACACTGCCATCTATTAGAAACTTATGGAACTTACAAATAATTACAAAGCATTGTTCTATAACAAACATTTAATTCGCAATATTAAATATTGAGTTCAATAATCCAGATAAAAACTATACTATAAAACTATATTTTAAGTTTGACCAAATTACAAACAGTAAGCTAAATTTCATCAAAATCGGTTAAGTGGTTTCGGAGTTTATCTCGAACAAACATCGTAAAGCAAAATTTTTATATATAAAGATGTACCTTTTGTTGAAATAAAGAATTTTTTAAACTAGACTGCCTCAACACAATCTGGTATCCAAATTAAGATAGGCACTTAAAAAATAGTACCTACCTAATAATTTAATAATAATATTAACAAAATTGATGGATTTTGCTAAACAATAACGCTGAAAACTTTATTAAAATTCACCGTAAAAGAAATTGAAAAATATGGTTTATAAATAATTGCACACTTCCTGAATTGCAACTCGATAATTTAATGACGTATAATTGCTTCGAAACATTGCGCCAAGGTGAATTCACCATCTCGGATGAATTGATTACTAATTTTATATATTTTGGCGTAATTAATAAATACACGGTAAAAACATCTGCGTGGATCATGTACTGGTATAAATCTTGGACCAATTGTAACCAGGAAACCAGAATTACCTGTGAACGGTGGCTTATAAAACAATTTTGAAAGTTTTAATAAATTTTGCACCTTATTAATTGTTTTTGTGTTTAAAGAATGAATGTAGAGCTCCATTTAATTTTTAAAAAATTATTTAACAAGTTCCGAAAGTATTTTAATTTTTTTTTTGCATGAGCTCCACACAGGAGACCTTGAGGAAAATAATTTCCCTCAGGGCCTATGTCATCTTTGGGGATGCTGTGTGGAGGGTTTTTCTAAGAAAAGGAAGGATAGGAGAGTTCTGGGAACGAAAAGGGTATAAGGAGCGGGTAGGAATCTGAGTTTCAGTGTGTCCTGATCATCCACCTCCAAGACTTAGACAAACCTCACCCTATGAACCCGACACCCCTGCTAAGTCACCAAATGTAGCGATCCACTTGGGGGGACCTATGGCAGAGGTGTTGGTTATCCAATAAAGGTTCCCGGGGCGGCGGTATCCATTCCCGCCTCCCAAATGTATATCTTATAAATACTCAAAAGTGGTTTAACCACAGTTTGAAGATTGTAAGCCAAAACAGCTATAACAAAAATTAATTCTAAAATAAACTCATTAAAATAATTAATATTGAATGATTACAAAGAAACATTATGAGGATGCAAGACTTGACGGCCTCTATGGTTCATTAGTCACGATCCTCGACTAGAAATCCAAAGGTCATCAGTTCAAATCCAGGCTTATTCCACAACTTATTCATTTAAAATTAAATGCATTAAGAAGTTTGCTGCGCATTCCAGAGTGACAGTTTTTTTTTATTAATTTATTTTTAATTTATTTATTTAAAAAAATTGAATATAAAGAATATGAGGTTAATTAATGCATTCATATTTTAGAGATTTTTTATAAAGTTGAGAAGACTTCGGTGGCTGGATCATGTGGAGAGCATGATCGAGCATCAAGCACCAAAGACCCTGCTGAACTCAAGACCGATAGGGCGAAGGATCCTGGGAAGGCCAAGATTAAGATGGAGGGACAACGTCCTCAAAGACTTATCTACCCTGGACCTTCTAAACTGAAGAGAGCTGACTCAAAACCAAGATGAGTGGAGGAAGACTCTTGAAGAGGCCAAGACCCACCAGGGATTGTAGAGCCAAGAGTGATGATGATGATTTTTTACAGAATATTATTTTTGAGGTCATCATTGGTCATGTGTAAGAGGATCTCTTGTGCCTGATGAGGAAGCCATGATTCTTACTTGCCCTGGTGAGAGAACACCATTCAGAATCGAAATGATGCTAGAAATTTGGGAGGCGGGTATGGGTATTGCCGCCCTTGGAAGCATTTATTGAATGACCAACAACTCTGCCGTAGGTCGACTCAAGTGGTTTGCTACGTTTGGTAAATTATCAGGGATGCCTGGGTTCGCGGGATGTGATTTGTCTAGGCCTTGGCGGCGGATGCGTCTGCCCACTTACTGCGTGGCAGGCCGCGGAGGGATTGGTTGAGAGACACCATTTGGCCTCTCCCGTAGGACCTCTTGATCCATCCATCGCCTTGCACCGCAGTGGGACGGATGGATTCATACCTCCGAAACTCCTGGACCCAATGACCCACACCTCATACCATTTTCATTCCCGGAACATCCTATCCTTCCTTTCCTTTTAAAGACCCTCCACATAGCAACCCCAAAGATGACATAGGTCCTGATGGAAAGTATTTTCTTCAGGGCCTCCTGTGTGGAGCCATTGTAAAAAACGGTTTAGCCACGTTTGGTGACCGGATCTGAATAGCCAAACCTTCCTCTTCCCCATCACCTTCTTATTCACACTACATTCAGACTCATAACATACCCCAAGTGGGAATACTACAGTATCACAAGCTCCAGACAGTTGGAACTTTTGTGCGATGCTCAGATAAAATTTAAAAAAAACTAAGTTAATGTTAAAATAAGTGATTGAGAAAGACGTGGCACGATCAAGTGAATCAGATACTTCAGTCGGGCAATAACAGTATATCATAATCAGTATAAGAGCATTTTTGAGACGATGTATGAAAGCGAATGAAGCAATGAGTTAACAAATATTCATACAAACCCTTATCTTGTTGAACCTTCCCCTTGCCACTCTATAATGAAGTAAATTTACCTAAGCTGCCTAATGTCCCGAGCACCGGGCACCAGGCACTGGCCAGTGGCGCAACATTCCACCGGGGCATGAATATTGATAAATGTGTTTACGTGCACGCCTGGCCAGGGGCGTACCGAGGAGTATTTTGGGTAATTTATCAATAAAAAGCCATCATTAAGTCGCTATCACAAGCGATGGGTCGTCATCGACGTTGCGGGCAGTTAGGGATGGGCAAAACATTGATGTTTTGTTCAGAAACATCGATATAATAACACATTTAAAAAAAGTTTGATTTCGTGACTGTCCATTAGGTCTTTTATTTTAAAGAAAGGCAAACATTCCCGGGTTACGAATAACCCGAAAAAAATTGAAAATCTTCCACTGCCAACACAGTAAGCGGAGAATGTTGCTTGTGTCGTTAAGGGTCTACTATTCGTATTTCGACCGATTTCTTACATATCTCCCTTAAACATTTGAAGTTTTTAAGCTCTTAAAAAAATATATGTTATTTTTGAAGATAATATCTAGATTCGTTCCATGCCAAAACGCAAATTATATGAAATTCCCTCGATAGAAAAAAATCGCAAAGTATGCTCCGAAAATTATTTTAAACAAGTCTATTTCTTTTATTTTACAAGTTATATTTGTGAAAAAATTCACAATGTTTCTTTAAATGATACTTAAGATACGTTCCACGAGATTTTTGCTCTATTTTAAACGAGTCATGTTTTATTAAGCTTTTTCGCAATTTTCGCTGCTATTTTACAAATTAAAATATTAGCGCGCTCTGTCCGACGTTCGTAATTACATATCTCTTCAACTTCTTCTTTTTCAGCGTCGTGCGTTTCAAGAGTGCCACCTTAAGGAGGACTTGAACAGCCGAGGATCGAACTTTGGGACAAAAGATCCGATGCCAACTCAGCCATTGATTGGTCTAACAAGATGTAAATATATGTTTTATTAGAAAGTCGATGCAATGCAATTAGGGAAGATAGTATGGGTACCGCCGCTCCGGGAACCATTTATTCGAATACCAACGCCTCTTTTATAGGTCACGCCGAGTGGTTTCCTGCTAAGTCTGTGACTTAGCAGGGGTGGCCAACTTCATGGGGTGAGGTGTCTCCGGGTCTTAGCGGCGGATGCATCTGCGGGTAAGACTGAGGGAGGGAGACCTTTTGACTTCTCCAGCAAGACTGTCTTGCTTGGCATTGAAAGGGATGGATTCTGACATCCGTCACTCAAGACACCACTAGATTTCTACCCACTCCTCACACCTCTTCCTTTCCTTTATCTCCTTCCTTTCTTCAAAAGGACCTCCACACAGCATCCCCAAAGAGCATAGACCTTGAGGGGAATTGTTTTTCTCAGAGTCTTCTGTGTGAAGCTAATATAAAAACGAAAATATATATATATACTTCATGACGAGACTGAACGAATCTATTACCATGGAACGTATCGCAAATACACATACTAGTACTATATAATTGAGAAATAACACAAATTTATTTAATAAAATGTGTACAACGCACGTCGGCAATCGAACCTGCCACCTCTGCATTCGTTGTCGAGGCCGAAAATGATAGCTTACCATTTTCAAGTCACTAAAATAACATCGAACTCATTTTTATTCGCCATTATCCGATGTTTCGATGTTTCGACACAAAACCCCATCCCTAACTCGGCAAGGTATAGAGATGACTGCGATTAGACCTGTAGTGAAACACGAACTGATTCCAATCGATATTATAATATTATATCTACTATCGACATTTCCCTGTGTTTATCGATTATTAAATTGGATATTTGGAATTAATCGGTCGACTGGAAAGAATGCTAATCATCCTACTGACGTCGATGATAAATGATTTATATATTTAAATATTGCCGATTATTATATAGAGGGTCGTTAATGATTTTCTTTAAGGCGCGGTATACCCGTTAAAAAAGAAGATGATGGAGAGATATGTAAATGCGAATGTTAGAGAGAGTGCGCTAATGTTAAAATCGATAATATTTAAGCGAAAATTGTGAAAATGTTTAATTAAATACGACTCGTTTAAAATAAAGCAAAAATCTCGTGGGGGTTACCTAAAACATTGTTTCTTTAAATGTGAAATTTTCATACACATAACTTGTAAAATAACTGAAACAGACGCGTTTATAATAATTTTCGTAGCATACTTTGCAATTTTTTTCTGTCGAGGGAATTTCATATAATTTGAGTTTCGGTGGGAGGAATGTGTAGGTATTATCTTCAAGAATAACTTTAAAAATATATGTTAAAAAAAATAACATATATTATTTCTTAAAAAATATGTGTTATAAAAAATATATGCTTTAAAACTTAAAAATGTTTAAGGTACATAAGTAATAAATCGGCCTCAACGGCAAACGCACGCTCCTATAGTTCCGCCTCTCGAACAAGACCACTAACGCTCCGCTACGACATCAACCGACTGAATGGCGTGCATTTTAAAAAAGGAAGTTTTGCTGCAGCACCCTGTACATGCATTTTATATTCTTTTAGATTTCCGATCTAATTATATGATATTTTTTAAAAGGTATAATTATTCTATCAATAAATAAACATTTCAAAATAATTGTAAAATACCATTCCTATTACCACACTTAAAGATATTAAAAATTGTTTCCTTTATCCCACTTAACTCCCGACAAAATATTTGAGTGGGCTCTACCATATCAAATAAAACACGAATTAATAAATAAATACACTCATCCCAGCCCATTAATATTATTAGGAACTTGTTACATCTGACACGGTTTAATGTATTTCTATTTCGGGTTCAACTCCCAGAATAGACAAATGGAATCATGTTGTTTGCCTTACACCTTGCATTGGCGTCCCGTGGAGATTCCTAAACGATATTTTATAAAAAGGATAGATTCCTCATTCTAGATCCACTTCGACAATTAACTCTGACCAAATGTTTCGTGTGATAGTGTCTGTTGATAGTCTCGCTTTTGGAGATTCGTGATTAAAATGTGATGTGATAATTTGAAAACGTGGATTGAAATATTTGTTTTGGTCATGCATCGCATGAATGTTTAAAGAAACAAATCTTATATATAAAAATCAATATTTGTTTGTTTGGTGATTTGTTGTGCGCACGCCCGCGAAGGTTGTAGGCTATATATAATGGTAAGCTCTGGCGTTATGAAATTGGTATAAATGAAATTGTGTGTATTTCATAATACATATTGACGGCAGGGAGGAAAGTCAGGACAGGGAGGCAGACGGGGGAACGTGGGGTTCGCGGGAGGGTGACAAGGGAGGGGGAAGGCGGGAAAGGTGGAAAGGGAACACGAGAGGAAAACGGGAATGCAAGGGAAAGGACATGCAGGGAAAATCAATTTAGTTATTTGAATGGCATCGCAACGCATGCCGAACTATTGATTGGTAAGTATGCGCCTGTTAGTTATATAGGATTTTTTTTCCTCCTTCAAGTAATCAGGGCCTATTCAAGACCCGTGTTAATAAATCCCTTCCTACACTCCCTACCTTAACCCGCCTCACAATGATATCCAACCGGGTGGTGACATTGCTTCCCTATCTTTACATCTGTAGGGGCGCATTTGTGAGTTGTCACATATATTATGTATATTTTTTTTAATGCGAGTGCCGCGCAAGAGGCACTGCTCCTGACGGTTCGGAAAAAGTGGTACTACGGTACCCCCAATTCGAACATTGTTATGGAAGGAGATGAGAGGAGGAAGGTTCACAAGTAACCGGCTCTTTAGAGCTGGTCGCTGATGGCTGTAGTCGTTAAAAGCAACGTTTCGATTCGGAATTCTGGTCTTTAACCAGAGCGTTACTTTAAGAATCTGCCAACCAATTGGCTCCTGTAAACTATTTTCCATTTATTTTATTTTTTATTTATTTATTTAACGACCAGAGGGCTTTAACATGATTTGTAGTGTAATTTTAATATGACAGATACTTTGAAACTAAAGAAATAATAAAAGTAAAACTACATTAGATAAAATTCATACAACAAGTCATGCAAACATAAAAACATTTTATAGGTTTACAAGATGTGTTTAGTAATAGTGTTGAAATAAATTTTTTAGATGATCCACAAAACTCGCCAAGTTGAAATTGAAAATGTCAACATCACCCAAGTACTTATTTCCCATGGTGTGAAGTCGTTGTATCGGAGATTGGGCAATGCAGTTACGCTTATGAGTGCTGCTATAGAAAATTGTATGTTGTCGTGTTGTTACTGCGGGTATTCGTAAGTTAATGAGTTGCAAGAGTTCACAACAGTCGAATTTAGAGTTACCTACTAACTATTAATTAAAATAAAATGAGACAAAATTTATTTGGTCCCGACGCGATGGGAACCGGCAACCTCTGGATTCATATTCTAAGATATTAACCGCTCTATCACAAAAGTCTTCAAACAACAAATGCTTAAAACACACAATAAGAATTCTTTCAGTGTTTTGTACCTACTTGGAATTCAATTTTCTTAAGCCAAAAATCAAAAAACTATTTACAATTGAAAATTTTCAATTGTAAAATGCAAAAACCCGGCAGGAACTAATAAAAAACAATAATGTGGCATTAAAAGTGTTTTAATCCCAAAATAATACCATCGCAGTTAGGTAAAAAAGTGTTCATATTAGAGATTTATTTAGAAATTTTATTTAAATTCGAAAATTTTAATCTATAATATCCATATTATAAACTTTAAAATGCAAAGAAAAAGCTCAATTTTATCTCTTTCTAAAAGTATGTATACCGTGTGTCTAACCATAGTAGAAAAAAAATAGAACGAGTTATGTGACGACTTGAGGACGTGTCATTTGGTGGCACATCTGGCACAACGTGACTCAACGGCTATTGAGGTTTCGTGGCGAAAACGTCACTATGCGCTTCAACGAGTTAAAAGGGCGAAAAATTTTGTTTTTTTTGCATCCATAAATCATTAATAGGTTGTATTAATATTGACAACAAAATAGCTAATGTTGAACTAATGTCTTCGAAATCTATTTCAACACAGACTTTCAGATTCGCTCTCAGATATTCCTGTCGTTGTAAGCTATTGATTTTTATCGTTGATTCTTTAACAATTTATTTTTATTAGCAAACGTGAGTAAAAAATCCACTGAGAAAGGATTTCACATAAATTTGAGGCTTTTGTTATCTTAATGTCTTCATTTAGAAAGTAATTTTCTAACATTGTCGTGCAGCCAGCCTCACATTAATTAAGTGGTACGTAGGAAGCAGCTTATGAACTTTAAAAATGTTTGTTTTAATAAATTAATTTTTCTCTATTTATTTAAACAAATTTCGCAAAATATGTTGATATGTTGATTTGCTAGGAGGGATAATTAATACTCTGGATGAATTCTATTATATCATGTTAGTCAGAATTTTTTTTTAGGTAGGTTCCTACCTAACCTAATGGATTTCCTTGAAGACTTTTATTGGACCTTGTTGGAGTAATTATTTGTGTTTCATTAAGCCAGGTGCTTCCCCACCTTTCTCTTTCCCATCTCACTACCTTCAGCCTTAATGTCAATTGGGGTTAGCATCATAAAGGGTCTTCCAATAAGGACTTCGGAACTTTGACAGTTGAAAGCGGCTATATTGTTGAAGCGACATCTGTCAAATAGGTTGTCATTTATTCAGTTTTTTTTGTCAAATCACCATGGATGGATATAGCGTTCAACAACACGTGCAAATGATTAAAAATAGTTTTAATTAATTTTTGTTATTGTTTAAAATTGTTAAACAATAATCATAAAATCTCACGTGGAGGTGATGTGAACTGGCCACCGAGATTGTGCGATTTGATTTTTTCTTAAGTCGCAGGTATATGCAAATAAGCCACAAACCACAGCGGCTCTCAAACATAACCCATGCCATCGATCAAATTCAGCCTGATTTATGCGCCAAAGTCATGGAAAATTGGACTTTACGGATGCGCGCTACCCAGAGAAGCCGCTGCGGACATTTGAACAATGTTATTTTCCATACATAATAGCATCGATAGGCCTTTCAAACGAATAGAAAATTTCGGTGGTATCTCACACACACTTTGTTTTATTTAAATTTAAAGACAGGAAACGCTTAATGAAAGACCCTTTAGTAAATCACTAGCTCCTAGACTAGACGGTTGGGAACAGTTGGGACTCTTGTGCGGTACGTACTCTTAGAAAAATAAAAATAAATTATTATTTTCGGAAATCTGAAACGATATCCATGTGACCAGTAAAAGCATATTAAAATTATTTTAAAAAATGTCGTGTGAATATCGCAGAAGAGTTGTAACTGAAGGAAATGAGAAAGATGGAGGTTATGAAATTCCTTGCTTTTCAGATTTGATCACGAAACTTGGCTAAAGCCATTTCAAGCAATATTTCGTTTCAGAATGGTGGTCTTTAATAGTAGTAGACCAATCTACTCTCAGACCTGGTGACAGACCACCATTCAGAATCGAAACATTGCTTAAAATGGCTTTAACCATGCTTGGTAATCAGATCTGAAAAGCCAGGTACTTTCTAGCCTTCCTCTACACCAAATCCTACCCTTCCTAAGACCTTTCACCATCACAACATACTAAGGACGGTTTGTTTCACAGAATTTGAACAATTCGTCAAATTTCAAAGTTAATATTTAAGTTCTGGGAACGTCCTATTCCAGATCTGTTATTATTCACTGTGAAACAAACGATCCATAATAAAGAAATAAAACTCGAAAAGAACTTGAATTTTCTCATTAAAATTTGATAAATTATTTTACGGTCTCCCTGGTAATATGTTGACAGATAAAAAACACAACTGTACTTTTTCCTACATATTGAAAAAGATTCTATAGATCTCAAATAACACATCGACAAGAAAATAGTTGAGATGTCCTATAAAATAAAGACCTTGCTTGAAATGGCATTAGTCGTGTTTTGTGACCAGATCTAAATAACCAGATGGATTCCTACCTAGAGAATACAATCCCGAGCATGTTTTTAAATCCCGGGATTACGGGATTTTCAATGCGTAATCCCGGGATTAAGAAATGTGGTTAATAATTAGGATAAAATAAAATAAAAGCATAGATAGTAAGTTCTTAAACATTATTTATTAATATTGTTTGTTACACAAGACAACTTATCTGTACTAATATTATAAATGCGAAAGTGCGTGCGTTTGTTTGTTACGCTTTCAAGCCTAAACCACTAAATCGATTTCAATAATTCTTTCACCAATAGAATGCTACATTATATGCGAGTAATATAGGCTGTATATAATGGTAAGCTCTGGCGTTATGAAATTATAAATATTAATATATTATATTTACCTTACGTTTATTGTCCCTAGCGAGTTATTGGTAACGTCAAACGAAAAGCCAAACAAATTATTGTCTTGGTAACTATTTATTTATTTATTGATCAACGCCCTTTTTCAGGGCTTTTACATATTAATGGTAATAAATACAATATTTTTTGTACATAACTGAACTACTTCAGTAACAATATTTTATATTTGTTTAAAGATAAACTGAAGATGTCCATGGACTTGGTGTATTTGTTTCCTTCCATTAGTATTCTGGGTAAAGAGGAATACATATGGTAGTTAGTCCCACAATTTCTGCAATGAAATAAATCCTGACTTCTTGTATTACGTTGTGGAATCCGGAAGCTTATCAATTCAAGCAATACCGGACTATCAACTAAATCATGTAGATTTTTATATAGAAATACCAAGTCAATTAAAATTCTTCTGTCTGACAATTTGAGCATATTCATATTATTTAACAGAGTGTTGTAAGTTCAACATTATTGTTGGAATCCCCATTTTGAAATTTAGAAAACGTAAGAATTTGTTTTGTATTCTTTCAACAGCTTGTACATGTATGTTATAATGTGGATTCCAGACGGGAGAATTGTACTCAAGTTGACATCTAACATACGCAAAATATAACAGTTTAATACACTGTATATTGTTAAAATTTCTAGTTAACCTAGTTATTATCACAACATTTTTAAGCCCTTATTACAGATTTCTGTTATGTGGTTAACAAATGAAAGATTTGATTGGAAAGTGGTGCTAAGTCTTTAACTTGTGTTAGTGTCTCAAGAGCAATGTCATCAGTAGTAATTAAAAATCACTGGATTTTTTATACGAGAAAATCTAATTATTTGAAATTTTGAGATATTTAAATAAAGTCTATTTTCCTTACACCAAATTAACAATAATAACAATTTGTTGATATTATCTTGAAGAATGTTGCAATGATAAATATTTTGAATAATTAAAAAAAAAAATTTGTTGATATATTTGCGGGAAATTTTATTTCAGGCGTCGTAGTGAATATCTATCTATATAAATAAAAAATAATCTCCGAAATGTTTGTACGCGTAAAACTTCCCAACAAGTCAAGGCCCAACGGCCCAAAGCAAACTAGACCTGATTGTGGCAATCCCGAAAATCCCGAGATTAGCCAAAGTGCAGTCCCGGTATTTTCAGGATCGAAAATGGGCCGGGATCAAGGGATTGTATTCTCTATTTCTACCTTCCTCTTCACTGTCTCCTTCCTCTCCCCAAAACTGCAGTCAATTGAGGTTGCCATAGTGTCACTGCTTCCGGACGGGAGCAGTTGGGATCTTGTGATATATTCACATAAAAAAAAGAATTCTGTGAACCAACCCGTTATTAGATTCAGGGTGCAATAGTCACACTGGTTCTGAACATATAAACTAGAGCAGTTGGAACTATTTGGCGGTTTACAAAAATGGTTTCCATAGTATTAAACATTCTGGTTGGAGTCCATTTCAATTTTAACTTAACAATACCAAAGGCATGGTATTATTCTGTTTGTATTCTGAATTTAAATATCCTAACAAATCCTAGGAGAGATAATGGCTACCATTAAAACTGACGACTGAATTATGTTCTTGTTAATTTTCTATGACCGTCCGGCGCTCTCGAGAGACTGCGCACCTCATTATTCCCATATTATATTGTGTTGGGAAATTCAGGGGCGTGCATCAGGATTCGATGTGCACGAAAAACGAACCTTATGATATTCAATATTTGATAATGTTGCTCTTAACTTTATTTAAAACACACATTTACTCAACACACAACACTCAATCTTTGACGATAATATTCAATGACGTTATATAAATAGACTCGCCATACTCTCACATATTCATAATATAAAGTGGCAAGTAAGCAACACTCTTTTTTGTTCATCGGTTTTCAGTAATTTCTTAATTCAAAAGTTATTCATGCATAACAAAGATATGCTACTTCCACATCAAATCTTTCAACTCGAACTTCCAACGCACAAACTACTCCTCTACACAATCATCCGAATTTTTGTAGTTGGAAGTTGGCCTCAATGTGGCCGTACCATAGGACAATCAAAGAATGTGTGTGAATTTTTTCTAATGACATATTTTGGTGCTTTTTAAATGCAATTTACCTGCTGATAAGACACGACCTTACTCGACGAGTGACAGTTTAGTACTAAAGTACTAGAAATCGAGACTAGTGCAATTGCCTTACTTTTGGCTTTCCACTTTGAGATTTCTACCCCGCGTCTATGGTATATTGTTACGTCATTGATAATATTATTAATAATAGGCAAGATGAAGAACAGACTAGGAGACCAATGACTTGTCATCAATTTGGGAGGCGGTTATGGGTACCGTGGCCCCGGGAACCATTTATTGGATAACCAACACATCTGCCATAGGTCTCCTCAAGTGGTTTGTCATGTTTGGTGACTTAAACCGGGTTCATAGGACGAGATTTGTATATGTCAAAGGTTGGATGAGGCAGACCCTTTGACCTCTCCACTCGGACCCCCTCGACCCCAACGCCTTAAGTCACAGTGGGGAATGGATTCATTCGGCACTCCTGGACACACTGATCCCTTGATTCCTACCCTCCCTATCATAATTTTTTCCTTCCCAGAACTTCCTCTCCTTCCTTTCCCTAAAAGACCGTCTGGCTATGGGAGAAAATATTCCCCTCATGTGTGGAGTTAATGTAAAAAAGACCAATTA
This sequence comes from Glyphotaelius pellucidus, assembly GCA_936435175.1. NCBI lineage: Eukaryota > Metazoa > Arthropoda > Insecta > Trichoptera > Limnephilidae > Glyphotaelius > Glyphotaelius pellucidus. The sequence continues at coordinate 22,399,912 of OW386558.1, read as the reverse complement.
TTACCTGTACCTACATATCTCTAAGACCTTGTATATTGCTACAACTTTTATCACTCTGGGTCTAGAAATCTTCCTTACCGACAGTTATTGTCAATAACTCTGTCACTAGAGCCAACTTCGCTCAGTATCTGAAACAAACATCTCATCATATCATAGAGAGGAGATGGCATAATAATAATAATAATTGGATAATTTGTAGAGCGCCGTTTTTCCTTAAATCAGCTCAAGGATGCTGTACAATTAATAATAATTTTTTAGGCTTATGGCTTGTTCGCATTGCCCAAGTATTATACTCGCTACTTGACTGGCCGTAAACCATTCGTATTACGGCGCATTACAATCAAGTAGAGACTACATAATTTAGTGGCGCATTGGAAGATGAACAGGCCGCGGCGCAATAAAGTAAATATGCTTATTAAGCCGATTGCCAATGGATATTGGCATTATTTAGAAGAAATGGAAGAAGAAATTAGTGAGATGAAAATAAATAAACTATGGACCCGAAAAGTGATTAATAGCAGCAAAAACAAATACTTGAGTAGCATCTTCGCTCCAACGCCACAACATTTACGCGCGTGTACATAAGAACTCTGCTAAAACGGCGGGTTTGCGCATGATAGTGCGCAGGGATGCATGGTGGGGGTCCTTACGCTCCCAAAAAATAGAACGAAATGGATTGAATCAACTAAAGAGCTTACTAACCCACTCTACTAAAATCGTGGTGTTCGGAAGTGTTTAGTTACTTGTATACTCGCTCCTTGATTAGTATAATACTCGCCAAATGCGAACGGCTTTTTAGTGAGCTGTGTTCAAGGCCTCAGCTCGCTAAGACCTCCATCAAGACACAACCAACATTTTCCGCTTACTGTGGTGGTAATAGGAGATTTTCAAATATTGTCAGGATTGTCTTTCTTTTAAAAAAAAGGTTTTTTTTTAATGTCAACCTAATTTAACGAAAATTAGAAGCATTTTTTAATGAACTGAAAGATAATAATATTAATATTTGTATAGCGCCGTCCTTGTTCAAAATCACCTCAAGGGCGCTGAATCACCTTAAGGGCGAGATGTATGTAACTTATTTACCTTTTTCGTTAATTACGGCAATTAGGGATACCCAAGACAAAATTCTGTTTATTAGTGATGTTTGTCAAGGAATCATTAAGGTTAAACGCAACGTACGTTATAATCTACGCATTCACAGATGGCGCCAATAAAATTATTTTAGGTTTTAAACACTTTAGCAAGTTATGCTTTAAAATATTAAGAATAATTAATTGTTCGCGCCCGTACATACGCAATATGAATATGAATGAATAGTTTTGTTCATAAAAAAACTCAAATCTTTCAAGAGAGGCTGACAAATACAATATTGGATTGAATCACCGATGCAATATTGTATTTGTCAGCCTCTCTTGAAAGATTTGAGTTTTTTTATGAACAAAACTATTCATTCATATTCATATTGCGTATGTACGGGCGCGAACAATTAATTATTCTTAATATTTTAAAGCATAACTTGCTAAAGTGTTTAAAACCTAAAATAATTTTATTGGCGCCATCTGTGAATGCGTAGATTATAACGTACGTTGCGTTTAACCTTAAGCAACCATTTTCGGAAGTTATATTACGATAGGTAGATTATTCAAACAATTCTAAGTTTTCGAATTTTGGGTCAGCTCTAATTTCTAATGACGCGTTGAAAATTTCCTTCGCACGCCACTGACCCCCATAATATTATAATGGACACGAAATGTGAAACCTAATGTTTGAATCAAGCTCTGATTGCCAGTAATTAAAAACACGACGAGACATTTGCATGTCTAAATTAGCCGCTTTGTCAAAATAAATTGTTGAATAAAAATTAAATTAATTAAGAGTTAGATTCTCATTTAAAAAGCAGAAATTAATAATTAAACTGAACTACACATAATTAATATAATATTAGGTACCCAAAAATATTCATTATTATTATAAGTTTTGTTTTTTCATTTGAATATCCTTTGTATGGAGATCCAACATGCTTTGGCAATGAACTCGTTTAGAGAAAACATGCAGATAGGTATGAATATTATTTAATGTAATTAGACAGATTGCCATTTCGATTTTCTTAATTAGAATAAAACTTGTTTTAACATCAAAACTTGTTTTTATCAAATTGTTTATAAAATGGGACAATCAACAACTTTAATTTTATTATTTATTTCGTTAAGGTGATCCACTAGTCCTGGAAAAATTCAAAATGAGAATCCCCGCCTCTTTTTGGGAGAAATTTAAAAATACTTGACAAGTCTTGAGAAGAAGCTTTTGTGGAGGTTGGAAAAGGTGTTTGAGACTTGTTTTTTTACAGGTTGATTTCATAAAGGCCTGTAAAAAACATTATTTCTTTTCTTACGCATTGTTTCTTATAATGACAAGGAAATTTAAAATTGATTTCACGGAACCAAGCGATACAGAGTCTAGAGTCGTCTATTCGCCACCGCAGACGGGGCGAAACTAATAAAAAATGTACAGAATCGTTATGTGGGCGGCATAAGGTTTAATTCTCAATTCCAAATCGTTGAATGCTGCCCATTTTGATTCACGCTGAAAAAACCAGAGCGAAATTGCAATGTATTGTTTTATTTTGTGAAATTCAGACGTAGATATTAAAATGTTTTCCGATTATTTTCTATAGAACTTAATTTGTCATATTGTTTTCTAAAACTTTATCCAAAAATTGATTTATTAATAGGAGATTTTGGCACTTGAAAGTATTTTTTATTGTTCTGATCCTTTTTTCAGACCTACAAAAAGATTTATTAAAAAAATACTTGATTATTTTCAAGGTCAAGATGTGTTCTACTTGCAAAATTTAATTGAAGCATCTGAACAAATTCTACACCAAAAACTCATGATTTTGTGTAATTTTGCATTATTTTGCGTGGCTTCATCAAAGAATTTTTTAACACCTGAGATTCTTGACCCTGGATCGAGAGGGGCTTGAAGCCGAGCGTGGACAAAAAAAAATGTGCAATAATAATGTCATTTCATAAATCCACAAAGAAGGCCCCAGGGAAAGCAATTTCTCTCGGGACTTATTCCATCTTTTGGGATGTTGTGTGGAGGGTTTTTTGAGAAGAAGAAGAAGTGAAAGGAAAATGGTATGAAAGGTGGTTAGGAATCTGGGTGACGGACGTATGAATCCAGCCCCCCCACTGCGAAGTCCGACTGAAGAAGTAAAAAGGTTTCCCTCAACCAGACTATCCCGATTCCGTACTTCACGCAGTAGGTGAGTAAACGCATGTGCCGCCAAGATCTAGACAAAGACCCCATGGTCCCGGGCATCCCTGCTAAATCTCCAAACTTAGCAAACTACTTGGGGTAACCTTTGGCAGGGGTGTTGGTTAACCAATAAATGTTTCTCGGGGCTGTGAAACCCATACCTGTCTCACAAATTGAAAGCCATTACAAGCAACAGAACGTTTCGGTTACGAATGGTGGTCTTTCACGGGGCGGTACGTGCTCTGTAGGCTGTAGGTACCACTAATTGGTCATCGTTTGTATATAAAACACTTTCATATTGATTTTCCGACAATCAGGAATCTTGTCTATCAAGTAATTATTTGTTTATTTCACTTTCCAGTGAGAAATGTCACTCGTCTCTCGAATTATTTGCTGTAACGAGGGGAACGTGGTATTTCCACCCTCGTTATAACGAATAATAATTGAAATAATTAGGCCCATAAATCTGAGAACCGCTTTTACGAAAATGTCGGTTTCTTGAAACTTTAGATCGTTTCACAAAAACGAGGGTTTTTAAATAATATATTAAACCTCACGCTTTTTTAACAAGCTGCTAGTCTCCAGATTGTCTACTGAAGTATTTTTAATTCAATGCTTGAGAAGAGTCTGAACCAAATTTTGAACGAAATTTATTTAAAGACTTTTGAAGTTTTTAATGCTACAAACGGACAGACGCAATTAAAATGATTTTTATTTAACGCTAACTCAGCTAAAGATTTTTGATATTTTCTACATTAATTTCCTCATGGGAGTCCCTAACTGAAATAATTTAACCTATGGCCATTAGGGCCTATGTTATACAGGGTGCGGCAGCATAACTTCATTTTTTTAAATACGCGCCATTCAGTCGGTTGATGTCGTAGCGGAGCACTAGTGATCTCGTTCGAGAGGCGGAACTATAAAGTTTTGTCCCGACACAGTTTAGTCGCCATAATGCGTTGGAACAGCGAGGAGTGTGCGTTTGCCGTTGAGGCCTACTTTTCGAACGGATGTCTTGTGGGTGCTACCCAGCACGCCTTTAAGTTGCGAAAGCAAAACTTCCTTTTTTAAAAAGATAATAAAACCCATTGTACTAATCAGAAATTTTTTATTTTTTTTTTTTTTTTTATAATGTAGGCACATACCTAAAGTGTTATTTTACTTAGTTTTTGAAGATCAAATCAGGTAGGTGACGTCCTAGGCGCACATGGTAGGCGCGCTGGGTTGCTATCACAGAACATCCGTTCGAAAAGTAGGCCTCAACGGCAAACCCACGCTTCTCACTATTCCAATGGCGACTAAACTGTGTAGGGACAAAACTTTATAGTTTCGCCTCTCCAACGAACTCACTAGCGCTCCGCTACGACATCAACCGATTGGATGGCGCGCATTTAAAAAAGGAAGTTGTAACGCTGTCCGAAACGTTGGCTAAGGAAGGAGGTAGCGCAACACGGCATAAAACCCCAACAACAAATAACGAAAATACTTTTGGCCTTAAAAACCAAAAACGTATCTCTATATAACAGTTCTTCGAAGGTGTTTTGACATTTTTTAAAAATGTAGCTGCCAAAAATATGGGAAACAACAAGTCGACGATAATTTTATTAATTCTGGATTTGAAATATGAGATTGATAAAAATTACTTAAAAATAAGAGGTCTCAGTGGCCGAGTTGGTTTATGCGCTTGTCCCGGTAAGATGAGAGATCCTGCGATTGCGATCGTTACCTTTTTATTTTTCTTTGTCTTGTTATTTTTCATATTTTCGTTTAGATTCATTAGTATTGTCTTCTTCTTCAATGACCTGATTTTATATTTTTGTGTTAGTTCACCTTTGTTCTTCAACAAAAGTCTTCATATTAGAACGTCGAGAATTTTAAAAACTTTTCTATTTTTTAATTACTTATTTTATTATTAGATATATTTGGTTATGTGAGCACCTTTCAGACAAGAACAATTTATTTATTATTAATTAGACTGCCACATTTTTATATGTGACAGCTCTATAAGAAATGTGAGCACTTTGTCGACTCCGGGATATGCAGATCTACAACTCAATTACACATTTTTGTTAACGATTTTCGTCACCTCCGATAAGCACCTTTCTACTTAATTAACATAGGTAGAATTGTAAGGATGCAGCTCAGCGATGAAAATATGTAGCTACTATCGCCTAAAACGAATAAAAAAAAAGGTTTTTATGCTTTACGTAGGTACTCGTACTATATCTTTTTACTTGAATTCTATTTTAAGATGAAGCCATGCGAAATAATGCAAAATCATGTATTTTTGTTTTGAAAATTTAATTGCTTAGAAGTTTTATAGATGCTTCAATTAAATACTGCAAGTAGAACATATTGGCCCAATACTGCAAGTAAAAATATCGGTCATTTTTTTATAAGTCTTTTAATAAGGCTAGAAAAAAATAAAACACTTTCAACAATCTCTCTAACTTATACCCCTTTTGAATATGGTTTAATTGTACAACGTAGAACATTCAGGTTCTTTTATGATAATCGCAAAAAAGGATATTTACGGCCGAACTTCACAAAATAAAATGAAATATGAATTTTCGCGTTGTTATTTCACAATACGGCGGATAGTCAACGAATTTGGATTTTTAAAATGAACCTTATGCAGTCCACCCAAGGACTACTGATTTGCCATACCCATTTTAGATCAGTTCGGCCCCGGTTGGAGCGGGGAATAGACGTTAGGCTCCGCGTCTGTTGGTTCCGTGAAATCAATTTCAAATTTCCTTGTTATTACAATAAACAATGCGTAAAAAAGGAGTTTATGTTTTTTACATTTCTTTCTCTCAAAAAAAACTCTCAAATACATTTTCCAACCTTTCCAAAAGCTTTATCTAATGTATTTTTAAACTCCTCCCACAAAGGGGCGTGAATTCCAATTTCGATATTTCCCTGGACTATTGGATCACCCTAAAAGTGTTTAATGTTTATGTAATAAATAAACATATAATTTTAGGGAAGTGTTTCCCTGTGTGAAAAATGTGTGTATGCTGTTTTATTCCGAGATTAATGAAATTTAGCACGCTTGATCATCAAAGTAGAGGGAAGGTCACAGTCTACGCGAGATTCAATATACCTCCCCCACTACCATTTTCCATAATTTAAAGAAAAATTATGATTTTATTTTTGAATTATGATAGGTATTGCTTTATGAAATTTTGCTCACTTAACGTTGAAAGCAAGGGGAAAATTTCTGTATACATATGATTTTGAAATCTGAGTTCTTCAGTTAGTCTTACACGAACACAAAAAGATGGTGACATGTAATGGGGACATTCCCACCTACAAAATAATTGCCTACTTTCACCATTATCGTGATTAGTTACCAGGGGGATGACTTAGATGTCCCCCTCTGACCCCCCCACCATACGAAAAAAAGGGGGATACTGGAAGTACGTTTCTTGCAGGTACAAAAAGTAAGTCTCAAATAAATTTTTATCATACGGTGAAATCTGGATTCATGAAATTCGCACACATTTTTTCTGGAATTAGTATGTAGATTGACAGATGTTTTCACATAACTACAATATTTCGATCTATTTTTAATCCAGTTAAAAATGTAAGTACTACATAACCCGCCTTACTAGATGATGTCTATTCTGACATGGGTAAGGTTAGGTAATGTTAATTAACTGTGAAAAAAAGACAAACGCCACATTTTTCAAAATATTCAAAAAATTTTAGCGAAGCTGGGTGTTAACCTTACAAATTACTAATAAAAATAAGTAATATCGCATATTCATGTTGCTATGTTATATCCAAACCAATTACAGTTGCAACGCGGCTTAGATCAGATTAGAGAGTAGATGCTCTCAGTATCGCCCTGGTGAGAGACTACCGTTCAGAATAAAAACATTGCATGAAGTGACTATAGTCGTGATGAGTGATCAGATCTGAATAGTCATGTACTCCCCATCTTCCTATTCCCCATCGCCTTCCCCTTTACACTACCTTCAGCCTCACGACATACCCCAATTGGGGATCCCTTGGTCTTTTTTTTCACATGAGCTCCACACAGGAGGCCCTGAGGAAAATAATTTCCCTCAGGTCCTATGTCATCTTTGGGGATGCTGTGTGGAGGGTTTATTTTTAAGGAAAGGAAGGAGGGGAGAGTTCTGGGAAGGAAAAGGGTTTAAGGCCGCACTCTTGAAACGCACGGCTCTGAAAAAGAAGAAGATGGAGAGATATGTAATTACGAGTGTTGGACAGAGCGCGCTAATATGTTAAGTCGTAGAATAACAGCGAAAATTGCGAAAAAGCTTAATAAAACATGACTCGTTTAAAATAGAGCAAAAATTTCGTGGAACGTATCTGAAATATCATTTAAAGAAACATTGTGAATTTTTTCACAAATATAACTTGTAAAATAAAAGAAATAGACTTGTTTAAAATAATTTTCGGAGCATACTTTGCGATTTTTTTCTATCGAGGGAATTTCATATAATTTGCGTTTCGGCGTGGAACGTATCTAGATATTATCTTCAAAAATAACATATATTTTTTTAAGAGCTTAAAAACTTCAAATGTTTAAGGGAGATATGTAAGAAATCGGTCGAAATACGAATAGTAGACCCTTAAAGGGTGGGTAGGAATCTGGGGTTCAGTGTGCCCCAGTCATCCGCCTCCAAGACCTGGAACAAACCTCACTCCATGAACCCGGGCACCCCTGCTAAATCACCAAACGTAGCGAACCACTTGGGGTGACCTATGGCAGAGGTGTTGGTTATCCTGTAAAGGTTCCCGGGGCGGCGGTACCCATTCCCGCCTCCAAAATTACAGGTAGCTTACAGGTAGCAATTGGGATGTTTGTGCTGAATTCACATAAGAACAAATTAAACATTCTTCCAGCCAAAAATAACACATCTCCGTTTTATTTTCCAATAAAATCTTTTTCATCATCCTTATAGTTTTTTTGCGCTGTTTTATCAATCCCCCTATCTATTATTTTAATTAATTACCATACTTAATTAATCTTTATGGTTCCTGTTTGCGAATTTCTTTCGGCAGCTGTCGTGTCACCGATATATTTTATTACAACGCTTGATATTGTATCTCTCGATTACAAAGCTAAGGTACATACTAATGAATAGACATAAAACACGGAATGGTAAAAAGATACAAGTTAGTATGTAGGTAGACAGGTACTTATCCCAAAACAAAAACTACCTAATCATTAGATCTAAGTTGTTTGAAAAATTATTGCAATGTGTTCTAAGTAGGTACTACGTATTTGTAGACAATTGATAAATTATTACGCAGGTTGGCATAGAATTTCGTTTACACGAGGTTGAAAATGTATACTTACCTTCTTACCTCTGCCAAATTTTAATGATTATCTGGAATCGGAAATCATAAAATTATTATATATTATAAAGTGAAATCTGCTTTCATCAATGATTGCTTTTGGCGTCATGAAATGCTCACAGCTTTTATGGTATTTTTCTATTATTTTATTTTTATTTAAATACAGCACATAAGTCCCATCTGCTTCCAATCGTCTGGATCGAGTGATGTTTAGGCATCCCTAATTAGGGTATGTTGGGTGGCTGAAAGTAGGTACTGGAGAAGGTGGGGGAAGTACCTGGCTTTTCAGATCTGGTCACCAAACACGGCTAAAGCCATTTCAAGCAAAGTTTCAATTCTGAATGGTGGTCTTACACTAGGACGATACTGAGAGTATCTTCCACTCTGAAACATGCCGCAAATATGCTTTAAGCGTGTAATTTTAAATGAATACAATTGTGAAATGACACAAATTAAGCAAATACAATTTATGTGTGCTCACCGGGATTTGAACCCGCGTCCTCTGGATTGCCAGTCGAAAGCTTTGCCCCTCGACCACTGTGGCCGTCTCTTATATTGTTCTTGAGAGCTACGGGACCTCATAAAGAGTTATTCATAATTTTTCTCTCAAAATCAATATCTTTATAAATGCGAAACTGCACATGTTTGTATGTTTCATGCATAAACCAATAAACTCATTTTAAAAATTCAATAGAAAGCCACATTATATGCGAGTAATATAGGCTGTATATGACGGTAAGCTCTGGCGTTATGAAATTATAATTATTACTTACATCAGAAAACAAATCGTTGCCCTAGAAACTATGTTAATATTTAAATAAAAATGAATTTCCAAAATGTTTGTAAGCGCATTACTTCCGAACGACTGCACTAAATTGGATAATTCTTTTTTTCCTTGAGCTCTGGCATTATGAAATTTAGGTGGCACGCGAGCTGTTCAAAAACTGGATGTACCGATAATGAATGCATGGAAGGGGGAGGGGGGGGGGGATAATTGATAAGCCCTACAGTAATTTCCCCCTAATACCATGCGAGCGAAGCCGTGGGCAAACGCTAGTATTACAATAAAACTAATGCAGATTCGTGAACAATCACGTGTATTATAAATGTAGGATTTGTGAAATTGAAAGTAGATAATTAAAAAAAATGGCCTTAGTATCATTGCCTTTCAAGAGCAAATAGTGTCAACTTTCTTTATCAGATATTCACCTTTCCGAACACAGTCAGAAAACTTAAAAATGATTGGAAATCTGTAAAAATTTAAATCTAAGAAATACACATTTTAAAATCATTAATAAAAATAAAATAATTTTGTGATTCTAGGTAGTTAGGAACTTACCTACTACACCGCTCGTGTGACTTTAAACAATCAGTTCTAGTATACAAAATTTCAAAGCATTCATTGATCCAGATTTGCAGACACACAACCGAAAATAGTATTTTTGATCCATATGCTTATCCAATGTTTATAAACAGTTTAATTTTGAAGTACCTACATCTAAAATTCATTGATGTATCTAATTAGATACGAACGGTAAACTGGGTTTTTACAACAAGAAGAATATTATGAAATGATTTTTAACAACCTATCTACAAATAACTCGTTAGGTATTATGAATCACAATTATTTAAAAGTAAAATTAAATTGTTAAAAAAGAGATTGTGAAAAACTGAAAAATATTCAGGACATATATAAATAATTAACAAAATATGTTAATGTTTCAGCTGGAAAAAAAATACCGACATTTTTGTGAACAAAGCAAACATACCTCTAAAGATAAGTTAAGGTTTTTTTGATACTGTTTTACACTAATGAAAAAGCTTTTTGAATAATACCAACTCATTACCAAAATTAAGCAATATTTGAATTAAAAAAATTATAAATTAGCTACTTCCAGACATTCAAACAACTATGACGAACTTAAAACAATTCATAACAACTGTCATAAGAGACATTGAAAAATGTTTTTAAAAAATCAAATTGATTGTGAAAAAGTTAACAGACATGAATACATTAGTTCCAACAAAGTGTGAATAACCCTTATAAACGCAGTCAAATTAATTATAGCTTCTGCGCATTATTTTCCCTCATTAAACCTTCGAGAAAGGCACCCCGCCGTTTTTTAAAAATTCACAATCGCCGAAAAGAAACACTAAAAATAAATGGCAGTTTGTTGAAAATATAATTAACCTCGACGAATTGTTTTACTCGCGACAGTAATGGTTAAAATAAAATCTAATGGCCCGAGAAACTACTCGATAAATCCCGCATCAACCAGTTAACGTAAAAGTTAATTAATCTAATTGAATTAATTAGCCAATTACCATAGTTTTTGGGCTAATTTTGAATTTTGCAAATAAATTTCACAATTCTGGTAATCTTAGTGAAGTTGTTTTGTTTTTAAATATGCCTACACACAAGTATAATGCTTGATTATGTAGGTATGTACAGGACGATTTTACTGTATTAAGATGAAGCCTGTGTTTTTGGTTTGAAAATTCGATCGCTTAAATTACAAATGCTTCAACTAAATACTGCAAGTAGAAAGAGCACATCTTGGTCATGGAAAATATCGAGTATTTTTTTAAAGTGAAATTTCTTTAGCGTCGTTGGTGATTAGTATTTCAGATGAAATACGCCACTAAAATTTACTATATGACGGGTCGTCGCAATATATGCACTAAATTCGCATCTCGGCTCGACCCTCCCGTGGCGCAACGGCTAAGGTGCTGGACAAATCCAAGCGGCCAGAGAGACCACACAGCGAACGGAGTTCGAATCCTATGAAACCCAAGAAAAAATTAACATTTTTATTTTTATAATAAATATACAATCTTCAAACCATTTTAAAAACCCGCAAAAGGAAAAAAAAGCGATTTCTAGCGACTTTCTAGTTTCACTTCTACCGCGTGTGAATTACACACTCTTTTTTTTAATAAGTCTCTTTTTATATCTGGAAAAATTAAATAATCACTTTCAAGTGCAAAATCTCTTACTGATAAATCTATTTTCGGATAAAGTTTTATTATACAATGTGGCAAATAAGAATTTAGAAAATAACTGAAAAATCGCCTGAATTTCACATAATAAAACAAAACAATGCAATTTCGTGCTGTTTTTTTCGGCGTCAGTCAAAATGGGTGGCGTTCAACGAATTTGGATTTGAGAATTAAACCTAACGCCGTCCGCATAAATAACTATATGCGCATTGTGTATTGGTTAGCGCCTCGCCACGGTGGCGTACAGACGTCCCTGATCTTCAGGTTGAGTGCAATGGATTTAAAATTTTCTTGCTTTTATGATAAACAATGCATAAATTTTTTTTTTTATAAATTTTAATGTTTTTTACTGGCCTTTACGAAATCGACCTGTAAAAAACAACTCCCAAATACCTCTGCAACCATTCCAAAAAAGTCTTAAGTATTTTTAAATCCCTCCCAAAAAGAGGCAGGGATTCCAATTTAGAATTTCACAAGGACTAGTGGATCACCTTAATATATATTGCTTTGAGTCTATAAGAGTGTTCGTGACATTTCATTTAATTGACTAAAACGAACCTTTTTTTATGTCTTAAAATTTCAAAACAATATACCAGAATTGGAAGAGATGAAATTTCATATAAAGTAAATACTAGAAGGTAGCTACATCATTCTAATGGGAGGGGGGGGGGGGGGGGGGAGCAAGGTAGAAGGTTAATTAGAAAGTATTTGGTGTTTTTTTACACGAGCTCTACACAGGAGACCTTGTGGAAAATAATTTCCCTCAGGGCCTATGTCGTCTGTGTGCAGGGGTTTTTAAGGAAAAGAAGGAGATGAGAGTTCTGGAAAGGAAAAGGGTTTAAGGGGTGGGTAGGAATCTGGGGTTCATTGTGTCCTGGTCATCCGCCTCCAAGACCTAGACAAACCTCACCCCATAAAATTTTTCATCTGATTTCATCTGAAGCCCCCGTAGTAGATATTCGAGTACTAAATATGTGTATATATATTTCTTTTTAAATCTTTTTTTATTAATTTATTTTTTCTTTTTCATATAGTATGTAATGTATACTTTTATATGGCTGACAGAGTATGTGCGGATAAAAGAACTATTCCAAATAATATTGTTGTATTCTTCAGGAATGTAATCTCCAAGAACTCTTTTTTTCCTACTAAATACTGAGGCCGATGGGGATGGTTTGAACCCCCCAACTCCTACCCTCTTTATACACTCCCCTGTCTCCCATGAACACCTTATGTTTTTAATCTGTTAAAAAAAGTGTTTTTTAAAGTGTTTTTTTAAAGATAACTTCTATTTATTAATTGAGTTGAAAATGTCATCGCAACAATTTCCCACGATAGAAAAAAATCGCAAAGTATGCTCCAAAAATTATAAAAAGCCATCTGATTCTGTCGTAGGTATATCATTATAGGTGGTTGGGCATTTACACAATACACAGCTACACTTACATACATACATCTACACATCATAGACCCCGTGCTTGTAGTTAGTATTGGCACATATCCTTCCTATCCTATCCGTTAAACCCATCATTTTTGCTTTACCCACGTCAGTCATTAATCGACCCTCGCCGCCTGAACATCTCTGCATACCGCTCATATACCGCTTACCGCATATCGCAAACCGAATCCCGCATACCGCGACTAATATAGTCACATAAGTGCACAAGTCCTTTTTTCCCTATTATTGTGCATATTATCTACTTGTGCAGTGGTATTTCACACACATAAAACACGCATCATTCATGGTCCTTCGATATACTCAAAACCACACAAAGAACGCTTTAATAGGAATGAAAAAAATCACTTTGATCGTGACATTTGTGGAGAAATTTTTATAGCTCTGCTTTAATTATAATCTTTTTTTTTTAAATAATAACGAGCCCCTCTAACATTCTTATTTACATTTCTATTTCACATCATCTTCCTCTTCTTTTAGAACGCTTACCACGAAGCCAGTGTAGGTATTTAATCACTCTGTATTTTATAAGATACAACTTTACCTCCTCTCGAGCAGGTATTATTTATATGAAACCATTCAAATAAAGTAGTTTTTTGTAGATAATAATACAGGATGTGCCACGAGTAGAGAGTTCTGAGAGGCAGAAGTATTAACTACTTATAAATTTGATGAAACTCGATACCATTAAGGCGATAAAACTCAATTAAATGGTCAATCAACGTGAATTGATGCTTTGGTTTTCACACATCTGGACGTAGTTTAGGCAGACGTATTCTATTAGTTTTAATGTGGTATTTGATTATATTTGATGGATGGACTCGACACAAACAGGTTCTATGCGAACTGTGATGTTTGATTTTATAAATGTTGTCATGATGTGTTCTCTCTAAAGCTATAGATGGGAGAAGCATTAATGGAATAAACAAGAAAACATTAATTTGGTCATCTGATATATCTAACTAATTATCGTGGTTGTAATTTGGCAATTTGAAAAATACGTTGTTAATGCGATATCTAACTGCCAAAACAGAAAAAAATGTAACTTTTAATCAAATTAAGTGCTTGTTTGTTTAGTGCGTGCCTTTTAAAAATACAATTTGGTTGAAAATGTTCAAAAGTAATGAAATAAAATGATATTTTATTAGGATTAAAATAAAGTTTTCCTTCGTGGTGTTTATTAGATTTTTCCCAAATTGATAAGTGCACATTACAGCGGATTTAGAAAATTCTATTTTATTTTATTTATTTTCTATACTTACTATTTTTTTTTTATTTTTATATAGGGTAGACTTCTAAAAAGTTTAACATAAGAGTTAAGGAGCATCTAAGAGTTTAAATAATTATTATTATTCAGAATTTGCCAACCACATTTTAGAAACAAATCATTCTTTTCATAATAAAGGTTTAAAATTTTTACACACTAACACAACGGGTAAACAATTAGATAATTTAGAAATTTTAGAAAATAGGAAAAGTGTTACTAGTACCTTAACTAAATATTATAAACATCCAAACGTTTTTTTTAAATAGCCATCTTCTAAATTTATTTTCGCATTAATACTTATATTTATAATAATTTATTTTGTTATTTAGACTTCTTGTTTTTATTGTTTGTTTTAAAAGTTTTTTTCATTATGTCAATGCAATTTTTACACATTCGAAAATAATATTTATACTTTATTTTTTATAATTGTTTTTTTTTAATGATATTTTAAGTAATTAATCACTTCTCCTTTATAATATTTTGTCTACATTCTTATTTGACTGTACTTGTTTGTCTTTTGTTATTTTTATATTAATTTATTATCCTGACGAAGAAAACATAGTTTTTGAAACGTATCTCGATAATGTTAATTATAATACAGTGGTATATTATTATATATTATTTGTTTTCATTCAATCAATACTATGACACCACAAAGTGTATTTGCAAAGTTTGAAGAAGTAATTCTATTTTAGTTCATCAACTCGACACTTGAAAGCATATCGACGAGTGAAAACCTTCTTTCAACAACGTTTTTCATACTATATCACGTAAACGTGCTATTACTGAAAATACTGACCAGACCAGCTATCAAATGGACGTAAAAGAGTTTTGTGATGTTTGACAACCAATACTGACATCTGTGGTGTAGTAGGAAAAATAATTAATTTTTGTTACCGGCGTCTATGGCCGAATAGTAAAATCATTTTGCAAGTGATTATATTAGGCTACTCATTCATAGATGTCTCTGCATTATAAATTTACCACACTTTTCCTATATTTAGGAGAAAATTAGATGAATAATGCGAAATAAACCGTTTTCTTTGACAATAAAATTATTTGCTTACAGGCAAAAAAATTGTTTCAGCTCCCGATCGCTTTCCGTGAAATTTTTTTTTCTCAACATATTTTTTCCTGGGCGTTGGCAACCGTGGTATTGTATTACACACATGAAGTTGCAGCGCATGAGTTCAGCAACTTAACTTCCGCATTGGTGTTATTTTAAATCTGACATTATTATTTATAATAAATACAACAAAAAAATTGAGAAGAAACATTAATATTTCTTCATAATTTATTTTTAATTTGGTTTAAAAATGCTGCGTTGAAATGACGAAATGAGGTCTCACTTGTTTCAAATGTGCTTTAAATTTATTTTTAGAAATGCAGGGACAAGGATATTTTATTGTGAATACATATTATCATGCTCGATACGCTGAGGTTATGTTTATTTCTAACCTCAACGGTTCATACATTGTCCTTCAACGAGTTTCATTTCCTTATTCATTGAGTTGCTACGCAGGATTAAACGGAAATTGAATAAATTGCGAAACATATTGAAGTACTTTATCGAGTCATAAAAGCAGACAAACAAAAAAACGAAAGTGGTGCTCGGAAAACCTTGAAAAATAAAGTTTTGTTTCTAAATGGAAATTGATAAATAATAACATTTCTATAAATAATGGTAAAACAAATATATTTGTGATTCAAATATCAGGAAGAACTGTTTTCATAATATTATTATGCGTGAAGAACAGCATTTTTAAAATTATTTCATTCTAGATTGTTCCTTACAAAACTCGCGGTCAAATTTAAAATTATTTTTATTTTGGTAGTGACATCTTATAAGCAAAACGAAAACATTGGTGACTTAGTAAATACAGCAACCATTTTGGTTGAGCTGTTTGTCGTTAGATGGCAGTGTCAGTCACACTTTAACAGAACATTAAATCAGAAACACATTATTATTTCAATTATATATATATACACCTATTCATTACGTATTTTGGTAAATCTATATAAAATATAACACAGGCCAACAAAAAAAATGTTTGTGAAAACTTTTTAAACAAATTTACCAAAATTTTATGTTATTTTGGATGCTGAACCCGTATTTCATAGCAGTTTTTTTTATCACCCACCATTCTTTTACAATATCAATTTAATATTTCAAAAAATAGGAAAATTTTGACCTATAAAAATTAAAAAATTCATAGTTTTTAAAATTGGTTATATTTTCCTTACAATCATGTTTAATTACTTAAATTTGAATATAAGATGCTTATTTTTTTCTCTGCAAAGTTTCTTGCGTAGCTTTTTAGCCGATGTGTTACGTTTTGTTGTTCTCTGTGAAGTGACCAACAGTAATCACCCATTATTTTGATATTCCACCGTCCCTGGTTCGTTTATCCATCTCTTTCAGGCCCTGATAAAACCGTCCCCCTTGCTCTTCACTCACATCACCTAAATTTTCAGGAAAAAAGTCAAGATGGCTGTACAAGAAGTGGACTTTGCTCATCAAGCATATTTAATAGTGAAATGTGAAAAATTGGTGGGTGATATGACTTTTTTATAATTTTTTTCGTAATCAAGACACCAACTTACGCAGGAATTAGTAAAAATTATCAAAAAAGTTTTTTCACTGTTGGCCTGTGATAATTAATAAAAAAATATGTGTAGTAAAGTTGTGGTACGTTCCAACCAGTACTATTAAAATCATCTTTTTGACTACTAAACTGTTCTCTTTCATAATATTATCTGTTTATGCTATAATAATAATTTAAGCTATAAACTAATTGCTTGCGCTCGTACTTACGCAATATGAATTTGAATAAATAGTTTTGCCCATACAGACTCAAATCTTTCGAGAAAAGCTAAAAAATACAGTATCGGTGATTCAATCCAATATTGTATTTTTGTAAACCCTTCCAATATTTTTTTATTCTCTTGATCGTGGCGTATCTTCCTCAACATTTTTTTTAGTTTTCGCAGTTTAAAAAAAAAATGTGCGTAGGCTCCTTACTTACAAAAAAATATCTCAACAATTCATAAAAAAAAATTACCAATTTAACGGACCCTTTTTCAAGTTTATTATTACTATTTTTTAGGTGACCCGACAATTGATCTCCGACATTTGGCCCCCCGAAATTGTAATTAATATAAAATTATATTTTTTTACTGTGCATTATGATACCAATTTCAAACTTAAAATCGACTTCGAAAATACTTTTGATGATAGTTTGGTATGGATGTCAAACGAATTTATTTACAATGCCAATTTTTTTAACTTATACCCTGGTATACACAGTATGTAGACAAGTAATTATTTCTTAATGCATTTGAATGAAAATATGTTTTAAACTTTTGTAATTCTTCGGTACAGCCTCTCTTCTCACCCTTCGTGGACATAAGTATGTAAGTAAGTATGTATACCGTTTTTTCCCTTTTACCTAAACCGACTGCGTCTTGTACAGGGTGTGGCAGAAAAACTTAATTTTTTTAAATGCGCGCCATTCAGTCGGTTGATATTGTAGCGGAGCGCTAGTGATTTCGTTCGAGAGGCGGAACTATAAAGTTTTGTCCCGACACAGTTTAGTCGCCATCATGCGTTGGAACAGTGGGGAGTTTGCGTTTGCCGTTGGGGCCTACTTTGAGTGATGACAAGCGCCAGAAACTAAGTAAAACATTAATTTAGGTATGTGTCTTCATTATAAAAACACAAATTAAAATTTTCTGATTCATACGATGGGTTTTATTAAGTTTTGAAAAAAGGAAGTTATGCTGCCGCACCCTAAAGGCGCGCTGGGTCGCGATCATAAAACATTTGTTTGAAAAGTAGGCCTCAACGGCAAACGCACGCTCCTCACTGTTCCAACGCATGATGGCGACTAAACTGCGACGGGACAAAATTTTATAGTACCGCCTCTCGAACGAGACCACTAGCGCTCCGCTACGACATCAACCGACTGAATGGCGCGCATTTAAAAAAGGAAATTATGCTGCCGCACCCTGTATATAAGTACGCCCGGAAATCAAATGTCAGGGGATCAACTGAGCATGGTCGATCGATGAGGATTGATAGGATAACTTTCGGTAAGTTCTCTTCGTTCTCTAGGACAACTGCAGATCGCTAACGTACAAACAACAGTTGACGACAAATAAATTAAGAACACTCAGTTATTGTGAACTGTTACTTATTCGTTAGCGATCTGCAATGGTGCTAGGGAACGACGAGAAGTTACCGAAAGGTACCCAATCAATCCTTATCAATCGATTGGGCTAGGGGACCTCGATTTATTTTACAAGTAAAATGAAAAATTTGATTTTCAATAATAATATTTATTAGGATAAATTTTATAATCTTTGCTCATTCCTAGTCAATACATTTACACATTGATAAACAATAATTAAATTATTAACAAACTTAAATACTATATCACAATAACAAAATCACCTGTCAAGCATAAATTATTTACACGTTAAAATATTATTAATACTTTTTACATTAAATTACTAGAAATTCTTTACGTATCTAAATGAGGCGCTCGGTGCAAGAACGGTTCGATATTCTTTGCATTGAATTCTAATATCAATTATTTCGTATTCATATAAATAATTCACACACATTACAGAGATATTGATATTATTCAAAAGGTTTAATTTTTGTTATTGAATGTACACAACTCTAAAGAAAATACGAAAAGTGGCGTCATTTTAAATGTACTTTTTATTATTACAGTGACGATCCACGACTACGGTGCCGTGACGGCAAAGAAAGGCATTAAACAAATGTTCCTTAACACAATAATGCTGCAGCTCTTTCAAAAGATGAGATACACAATGTACGTAGGTCTGTTTCCCCCAAAGGAAAAAGTAATCATTTTCTTTCATCTCTCTCACATACTCACCGTGATGTCTCCGAGACTGTTTACAATAGAGCCGTGATCATAGTTTTGAAAGTATGGAAAATATGGATTTTCAAAAATTCAAAAACGTCTAACGTCAATGCTCTGAAGGTTTTGCCTTTGTTCTAAAACGTCCAATGCCGCAGCTCTTTCTTACAAACAGTCAAAAATGAGACAAACGGTGAACGTGTGTCTGCACCCCCCAAGGGAAACATAAAATCATTATCGTACATCTTCCTCACACGTATAAATAAAATGAAACGCAATAAGATTTATCTGTTTCCTACAAAGGAAAAAATATCTTTGTAAAGAAACAGACACAGATATTATGTGTCTCACTATTATTTAATGTGCAACAAAAAGTCGCAGCGTTACTAGGATAAAGAACGTAAGTTTTATGCTTTTTGGTGCCGTCACGGTACCGTAATCGTGGATCGTCTCGGTAACAATAAAAGCGCTCAATGACAATCCTAGGAACGTTTTAAAATTTATATTTACAATTCATTTTATGAAAAATGTATTATTTATAATATAAAATCAATAATCAGTTTGGAATTAATTCCCACTTCCTGTTTTACCTTCTTTTACACTCCAAAATTACGCTTTAAAAATTGAACACTTTTAAAATTCTGAAAAATACTACTAAGAGGGTACCTACTTTATAAAAATACATGCTGCTTTTTACAATGTTAGGAAAAGATGAAATTACATAATGATTGTGATAAATTTAGAAAATCCTTTAAGTCTACAAATGTTACCTCAAGTTCTATGAATAAAATTAATTAGAACGATTCGTTGAACTATTCTTTGAACGCTGCCAACTCTAGTTAGCATTTAGCTGAAAGTGGGTAGACAGTTTATCAGGTTTGTTAACTGTTTTATGTGTCAAATATCGTAATTATGTTAAAATTGATAGGCATTAACAATTAAATTCTTACATTACGTTGGTTAAATACATCACTAAATACATTTATGACGGCCTTTCTCACTAGCGATCAAATATATGTCAAGGAAATTCAAGATGCAACTCGAAAAGAAGATTTTCTGCAGAAAATTCAAATGAGATGATTATGGATTTGAATTGTGGAAATCGAGAGGAAAATGTGTTAACGTTAAGGTAGCTGAACAGAATTTTCGTATTTTTCGATATATTGCGTGCAATATATTAAAATAATAATTTGGTAGCTAGTGTGGAGGGCCGATTAATAGGCTCTCTGGAACACTTAGTTTATTTGAGTCAGCACTTAAATTTGGCAATATGCAATATACAAGATAAAATGTCAAAACAGTATATATTTTTCTGATATCAATAATATAATAACATTGTGATGCATTTCGACTTTTTTCAAGTGGCACATTTTTAAAAATAATTTTTACTTACGAAGTACAATGTTCGCGTGCCATTCTACAATGTGTTAATAATTAAAGAATTTATGTATTCATTTCGGTGCTTTTAATTTACTGTGTTAGCGCCAATAGACAAGCCTTTTTACACATTGGCACGATCCCATTTCTTGGGTGTTGGCAAATATTGCACGCAATTCGGCAATTAATAATATAGCAAGTAGTAATATTGCTGCGGCTATCAGTGTTAAACAAATATAGATTTTAGGGTAAGTTGCCCAACAATACTGGTTACTATAATTATTATATTCATTCTCCTACAGGAATAATCAGTTATTAAAAGAAGATAACATCAGCAACTGTGCATATTTCTTGCCTCATTGCATTCTTAAAAGGAACATTTTTGTAAACCTATTTTGGGGTTGTCTTTATTGTTTGTACTCCTCCCAAAATGGCAGATACATTTTTTGTGCCATTAAAAATTATATTTAAGTCCCTCAGAGTCAGAGCAGACAATTAGTTTTCATGTTTTTCACACAGATGTATAGGTACATATTTACAAAAATAATTATTAACCTATCACTAATAACACAACACAAAATCGATCATAAAAAAACGGACCTCTTTAAGAATACTTGAAATTGTATGTTTAAGAATACTTGAAATTGTTGGAGAACAACCAAGAAGCTAGAGACTTCCACCTACACAATATAACTTAAATTTTAAGCTAAATTCTGTAGAAGATGAAGACGTGTTATTGATATCAATATCCATTTTGGCTTAGTTTAAAACATTTTGATAAAATCAAATCACAAATCATGATTAAGTAGCAGGGGTAACAACAAATTCTTCGAGACTGGACAACAAAATCAATGTCGGTTCGTGACTCGAGTGTGCTTATACGGTACAAAGATTGACATTTTTGGAATTATTGTTAACATTTATGTTGTCATAGCCAGAAAAATAACAGTTTGTAAGAAAGTTTTTAGGAAATTTAAGTTGGGTGAGAAACTGTCCCAGAATGCGGAAAAATTCGCAAACAACGTACAAAATGCATGATGTTACAAAAAAAAGTTTTAGGAACGTCACCGACTTATTACCGTCACCGACGTCACCGATCGTTCATGGGGAGCATTCATTTTATTGGAAAACGAGGAAAGTAAAGAGTTTTGGATGAATTTTTTAAATTGTTACTGTGTCATCGACGAATACCCATTTTTAGGAAAAAATAATTTCTTTTAGTACTGTTTTCAATTTCATAATCATAAGAGCATTTCTAAAATTACAAGCTGAGATTTTATCTCATCAATATGAAATCTAATTTCTAATACATTATGTTGGAGTTTTCACAAAACAATGATTTATTCACATATCAGTTGTGGCAATTAATATAGTGTAACATTAATGAATTAGACCCGGCGAGAACTCGTACGGAAGTCATCGATGTTCATCCATTTCATTCTCGCGCAGAAAAAGGAAAAAGACAGAAGACACTAGAATCACTCGCTGAAACTAGCATACTTATGTTGGTGAAATGAACACTTTTCTACACATAACATAAATGTCGTGGCAAAATAATGTATGATTTAATTTTGTTACTATAAACGTTGTTGTAATAAATATTTTGTATCTTTAAGTGGCATCATTCAACAAATTATTACAATACCTTTATTCAACAATTGACACTTCATTAAAGAATTAATGTAAATCAATATTTTGGTTGTTGCTAAAACCTATGTTGTGGCATTCAGCATTTTGTTAAATTTCTTTGTGTTGCGGTAATCGATACTATTTTACATCCCAAAACTTTGTACAAGCCACTAATATAAATAAATCTATTATATCTTATTCCTCTAAAATTGAAATGGAATATTTTCCTTTACTAGGTGAGGAGGAAGCCTATAAGACCTGCTTACAAACTACCCTTAAATTGATATAATGTAAATTTTACAATCCTACCTTTGTGAAAAGAAACATTTTCACAATGACAACAGCAGAAATAAACGAAATCTAATATTTTACACATACAGTTTGAGCGTCGTTTTCCCCTGAATAAATAAATAAATACACAGTTTAAAAACTTAACTCATACAAACTATCAACAGTTTCATTTTTATTTGTGCTGGAAAGCAAAATCAGCCCTTCTGCTGTCTTTGGAACACCTTTTAACAGTTAGCCTCCAAAACGCGACCCTGAAATCTGGCGAATAAAACGCGTAAATGAAAGGATTTATGGCGGAATTAAACCAGCCTAACCAAGTTAAGAAAGCCATCAAACCAGGCTTGACATAATCCCTGGGAAGGAAAGGGGTAAGCAGATAATACAGAAAGAATGGCAGCCAACACGCTACAAAGCCGCCCACAACAATGCTGAGGGTTTGAGCTGTTTTCGTCTCGCGTCTCAAAGACGAAACTCTGTTATTTTGATGTTCAACTGTATGCTCGTTGACGAAGTGTTGCTTTGATCTGATGGATACCCTGCTTACTTTGCTTGTTTTGTACGTTACAGTGGCACTGCGTTTTAGTTTAACATCTTCAGTGTCTGTTTGTATTTGGAAGTTGGTAACGCTTCTGTTCATGCTATTACAGTTTCGACGATGGTTTTTCTTCTTCTTTTTGATGTTCTCACAGCTGTAGCAGCACTGTCTGGGTGGTACCAGTTCGTAGTTCTGCGGGAGTTCCTTGGCCTTGGTTTGGGGCAGTGCCGGGTGGGCTGGGTGGGTCGTGGGGGTGATGGGGTCCCCGTTTGGGGGAGGGGGAGTCACGTTTGGGGGGGCGGCAGTGGAGGCCTGGTTTAGGGAGTCCGAGGTCTCGGATTCTGCGCGGAGACAGGCCCAACGGGAGAATCTCTGAAAAGAGAAAAAAGTGTTGTAAAAGCTGGATAAACGGATATTATGAAGGTATTCATATCATCGGTGGTTAGGCCAACAACAAATCAATAACAAATCAAAAATCAAATCAAATCTTTAGCCTGACGTGTTTATTTAGCATGGTTACAAAGAGATTCAAATAATAATTATCGCAACTTTGAAAATACTTTCAAATATTAAAAAAAACTAAAATATCTATACCTTAGAGAACTGAATAATTAGTGTAGATTAATTAGTTTCTACTGGTGGAAACTTAGGTTATGAAATTTTTTATTAATCTTAGGTATAGATATTTTAAATATAAAAAAAAACTAAAATATCTATACCTTAGAGAACTGTATAATTAGTGTAGATTAATTAGTTTCTACTGGTGGAAACTTAGGTTATGAAATTTTTTATTAATCTTAGGTATAGATATTTTAAATATTAAAAAAAACTAAAATATCTATACCTTAGAGAACTGAATAATTAGTGTAGATTAATTAATTTCTACTGGTGGAAACTTAGGTTATGAAATTTTTTATTAATCTTAGGTATAGATATTTTAAATATAAAAAAAAACTAAAATATCTATACCTTAGAGAACTGAATAATTAGTGTAGATTAATTAGTTTCTACTGGTGGAAACTTAGGTTATGAAATTTTTTATTAATCTTAGGTATAGATATTTTAAATATAAAAAAAAACTAAAATATCTATACCTTAGAGAACTGAATAATTAGTGTAGATTAATTAGTTTCTACTGGTGGAAACTTAGGTTATGAAATTTTTTATTAATTATTACATTTTTAATTTTTTTTGACGAAAACCAATTTTTTTTACTTAAGCTCTACACAGGAGGTCCTAAGGAAAATGTTTTCTTTGAGGACCTATGCCATCTTTGAGGATGCCGTGTGGAGTATCTTTTTAAGGAAAGGAATACGAGGAAGTTCTCGGAAGGCAAAAGGGGTGAGTGGGAATGTGTGTGACCATATCATCCGCCGCCAAGACCTAGGCAAACCTCACCCCACGAACCCGGGCACCAAGTCACAAAATATATCGAACCATGGGTGACTTATAGCAGAGGTGTTGGTTATCCAATAAATGGTTCCCGGGCGGCGGTACCCAAATGTAACCTTACTGTGGTACCCCGTTCTAAGGTCACATTGTGCGTTGTTTTGTGTAAGACTTTAAACATTATTTTTTTGTAAGTTAATTTTTCGAAATATTATTTAGAATAATTAAGCAACATTTAAAAAGAGAACACAATTTAAGCTTTAATATTTGTTAGGTTGCAACACTGTATCTATATTCTTCCTTCCTGTGTCCATAATCCATATTTTAATACTGTCGTCAGTTATTTTTTTAATGGTTTTTATTTCAAGAGGGAGAATATTAAAATTTTTTACAGAGTAATATTGTATAATATTTGTCTGAAAGTCGTACGTTTGTACATTGCAAAATTATAATAAACCTGACAAGTTTTTATTATCTGCATCTGTTGTCTGAAACATCAAAAACCACTCTCGAATGATAATGACAGAAAGCTCTGGCGTCATAAAACTAGCAAATATTTGTTGTGTAGGCAACACACGCAATTACCTAAAAGCAACGTGAGCTTTGTACTTTCGCAATATCCATTTAATAACCTAAAGGATTTATAGAATAGAGCGTTGAAACTAGAGTTAATGACATTTATAAGTGTACAACATGCGAAATATTTCAAGATTTCTACTTAAGAGGAACGTATGCGCGGCCCATTTCGGCCAGTTTCATACAAATCTTAAATTTGGATTTGAGATCAAAACTTATACTAATATTATAAATGCGAAACTGCGTGTGTTTGTTTGTTACGCTTTCACGCATAAAACAATAAAACGATTTTAAAAATTCTTTCACCAATAGAAAGCTAAATTTTATGCGAGCACTGTAGGCTGTACATAATGCTAAGCTCTGGCGTTATGAAATTATAAATATAAATATATTATATTTGTTATACGTTTTCTGTCGCTAACAAAAGCGAGTTATTGCTAATGTCAGAAAACAAATCGTTGCCGTGGAAACAATATTTATATAGGTAAATATTTTTATTTTTAATTTCGGGGGCCGCGTCGTAGTTAATATTTATCCACGTAAATCAAAATAAATCTCCGAAATGTTTGTTACGAACGACTGCAACAAATTGGATAATTCTTTTTTTTACTACTGGTGAGCTCTTGCATTATGAAATTTAGGTGGCATGCGAGCTGTTTTAAAACTGAATGGATGAATGTAAGGAATGCGGGACGGGGGAGAGGGTGGTGGAGGGAGGGGGGAGGGAGGGGGGGGGGGGATAATTGATATGTGCAAGCGCTACAGCAATTTCCTTCAAATACCATGCGAGCGTAGCCGCGGGTAAAAGCTTGTAACCATTAAAACTGAAAAATATTTTTTGTAATCAAAAAGTATATCAAATATCTAGTATAGATTTGAGCTATTTTATTTATTTTTGCTTCAAATTTTAAGATATGGGCCATTAACGATTTTAGTGTTTCATGATTTTAGAGGCAACTTGGGCAATTATTTGTGAGTAAATGAAAAACATGAAACAAATAATTTAACTAAAATTATCTTAGAAAAACAATGAAAAATAAAATAAAAAATAGTTAAAAATGCATTTTTTTGGGTAGTCATTTTAATGTACAAATAATAAATTTTTGTTCCGCCGTAAATAGGTAATTTGTGTTTTAAATTTACACCTATCAAAATGACTTTTTTCTTACTTTTAATTTTATATTTCATTATTTTTTATGGAATTTATTTTATTTTTTAATTGTTTTTCATTTATTCACAAATAATTGCCCAAGTCGCCTCTAAAATCATGAAACACTAACATTTTTAATAGCCTATGGGGCTATTTCACCAATCTCTTTAAATGTTGCTCTTAACTACCGGTCACATAACTTTATTGGTAGGAGAATCATGCTCAAAAACCCGCGCGCATTTCGCCACAGAAAATATGGTGCCAAGTAGCTATTTTGGTCTACTGCCACGCCTGTCTTAGACGTGCTTAGACGCCATTGTTTCTATGAAATCACAAACGTCAAAAGTGTCAACATGGTGTCAACACAGTGTTCGTTTATTGTTGTTTACGAACGGGATTGGTTTATTTATGCAAACTATAAGGTAAGTTCAACGGGTTTTTGTTATGTTTTATTGATTATTGAGTGATATTACTAAAGAATTTAGTTGAATTTGTAGATTTGTCTTAATTCATGCGTCACAAAATGTTTTACTCTTTCTTCTTTCCTCATTGCTATTTTTTGTGATTTTCTGCTGTTAAATCGTTTAGGTACAGTGTCTTTAACATCTATTGTGTATTTGTCTGCAGAGCCTTCAGGTGAACATTAAAGTGAAATATGAGGGACTGGAGAGACAAAAGTGCACCCTCATCAGATAGGGACCCAGCAACGCTGTTCCCTTGGACAACATAGAGACGATGATAAAATGTACGATCTCCCTCACCAGAGGCACCACCAGCGGCTGGAATATCGATGCCTCTGCTCTAGGTAAAACATTTACATTGCATATTTAAAAATCAACCTGTACATTTCCTATTGTATTTATTAAAACGCTTTTTAGGGACTTTTACACAGAAATAGTAAAAAATATACAATATTATGTACAACTGAGCGACTTCAGTAACAATATTTTGTATTTGTTTAGTGTTAAATTCTGGCTTGCCATTGAATTAAAATAATGCATGGTTTCATTGCGCTTTTACAAAAACAAGAAACTTAAATTTTGGGTCGCACAGTTTACAAGCGTTTCACACGTTGTGCAAGGGGGTCACAAAGCATCGGACCATCATAAATTGAAGACTCGGCATAATTATTTCCCTCCATTCACAAATCAACTGGCTGTTGATTTGTGAGCATGCTCATTGATCCACAGGTGGAATGTGGCAGGTGGTTAGTGTTTCATGAATGTTTTATCCCTTATTATTACTTTCAGATAAACCGAATGCAATTGAGGAGTACACCGCTGTGCGTTGTGGATGAGGAAGACTAAAAGAATAGCCATCAGCCATCCAGAGTCTCCAGAGCTGCTAACATAATGATTATATAAAACAGAATGTATTGTTTACTTTACAATCTAGAATATTCATTTAGTAAGGTGTTCCCAACACGAAGCTAGTTATTCTCTAGCTAGTTCTAGTTCATTGAAATTTTTGTAATGTTTGTAGTTGAACAAATGGGTGTAGCTAGGTATTGATTTAGGGTGGGACAAAAAATAAAAATCTAGAGTAGATACCAAAAACAGTAGGCTTCGACAACATATTCATGCTTTGGGCTCTATCAACATGAACGGAAGACGGAAAAACCGTCATTTGAAGTGCTGTAAATTTGAAAACGCAACTTGGTCTACAATCTAAGAGGTCATGCATCGCCCAGCCAGAGTTGGCAAATGCCCCACCTTGCCCCACCGTGCCTA
The DNA here is from genome assembly GCA_936435175.1 of Glyphotaelius pellucidus. Taxonomy (NCBI): domain Eukaryota; kingdom Metazoa; phylum Arthropoda; class Insecta; order Trichoptera; family Limnephilidae; genus Glyphotaelius; species Glyphotaelius pellucidus. Next base: position 22,372,025 of record OW386558.1, on the reverse strand, counting down.
CACATGGGGCAACATCTACTAAATGACCTTGCGTGAGAATGATTATAAATAATATACAATCATTTGTCTGTACCATTCATATTCATCCATACAATATTATAAAATATTATGGCTGCCGTCGTCCCACTGACTCCTGATAATGTTGCCATATATTTATAAAAACTAAGTATAATCTACCGTATTAGGTATGTTCTTACAAAGAGAAATGTTTTTCTCTCACATGTTATTAAATAAATATATTGTACAGATATACCAAAATATTCTGAAGTTTTATTACAGTTTCCATAAAGCTAAATAAGTGTTTTTCACAATAAAAGTACAGGGAATCTACTCTTTAAAACACAGTTGTACAAAATTTCTAGGGTCTCATACAGAATCACTTCAATCAGCACGTCCACCTGGAGAAGACACCTTTTCTGTAGCAGTTACTGGTTAAGGGGATCCAATAGTCCAGGGAAAAATCGAAGTCGGAATTCACGCCCATTGTGGGAGGAGTTTAAAAATATTTGAGAAAAAGCTTTTGGAACGGTTGAAAAAGGTATTTGAGATTTTTTTTTTACAGGTTGATTTCGTAAAGACCTAAAAAAAACATTAACTCCTTTTTTACACATTGTTTATTGTAATAACAAGGAAATTTAAAATTGATTTCACGGAACCGAGCGACGTGGAGTCACACGTCCGCTCCCTGCTCCGGCCAGGGGAGTTTTGAAAGAAAGTAGGGTGTGGCAAGCCAGTAGTCCTTCGGTGAACGACATAAGGGTCAATTTGAAAATCCGCATTCGTCGGCTGCCAGCCGTATTGTGAAATAACAACGCAAATATGCATATTTTATTTTATTTTGTGAATATTGGGCGTAAATATCATATTTTTTTTGCGATTATCATAAAAGAAACTAAATTTGCTACAATAAGCAATAAAACCATATCCGAAAAGATGTTCGTAAGTAGGAGAGTTTGCACTTGAAAGTGTTTTTTTAAAGACCTGTTACTTTATTTTTTTCTAGGCTTATTAAAAGACTTATAAAAAAAATGACCGATATTTTTAAGGGCCAAGATATGTTCTACACGCATTATTTAATTGAAGCATTTATAATATTTCTAAGCGATCAAATTATCAAAACAAAAACACATGATTTTGTGTGATTTTGCATTATTTACTATGGCTTCATCTTAAGGTTACTTCGGCATTTTCTCCGTCTGAAAGAAGAAAGTCATTTCAGTACTTGGTTTTTTCAGTTGGGGAAATCGAATACTGTTGGAATAAGGAAATGAATACTACAGGTGTGTAGTGAGGATATAGGTACATTTTATATACCTTCCCTGTTCCTGTGAATTCATTGATAGTACAAATATTGATTGTAAAAATATCCGTTACAGTAGTATGATATTCAGAGGTACTTACTTGGTCACATTGCAACATGATTGCAGTCCATAATCCCTTGACCCTCGGGAACTGGGTCAAATTATAAAAACCTTTTAAAAGAGCCGGGTCCAGAAGGAAGCGAATACACATTGGACGGCTATATCCAATAGCCTCCGACTATCTTTTTATAAATCTGCAAGCAGACACCAACAAAATCTCCGGCTGACAACAATGAAATTATTATTTGTTGGAAATTGTTGGAATGCAATTTATATGGTTATAGAATGACATAAAACCTAATATACTTGTTATTGTTGTTGAAATATGATGTAAGTACTACAATTCTGTATTATTCTTCAATATATATATATTAAAATAACACACCAAGTGGTTGAGAGTTTTTGTCTTTAGGCTGGTCATGGATTACAAGAACGGCATTTTCGTAAGTAGAAATCGTGAAAAATTCGGGTAATGCAAATACGATTTGACAGCAGCTGTCTGTCATATTTATTGAACCCGTGGTAGAAAACTTTGCTAATATGGTAGAAAACTTTGCTAATTTGTACCCGGTAAACGTTACTGGCTGGTCAAAGTATTAATTAATAAAAATAAACTTTATCTACCCACATAAGCATCCTTGAAGGATGGTGAAATCGAAAAAATGCTTTATCCTATTGGTAGTGCTTGTGAGCAAGATGGTGAAATACCCCCTATGTCTTATAATTTAAAACAAAGGTGCGGTATTCACATATTTTTTTTTATATATTATTAAGGTTACACGAACAAACTAACTAACTATATTTATTATTATTTTTTAACTTAATGAGTAAAACTTCGATTTGTAATATTTAATTAATTAAAAAATTCAATCGAAAATCTGAAAAAGAAAAAACTGAAAACTGGGACTCGATCCCAGGACCTACGACTTGCCGGCTCAGTGTTCTACCAACTTTATCAGTTTAACTTATGTTTATCATTCTTCGACCAAGAACCACTAACATTATCTTCATTTTTTTAATGCATATTTTTGTCTTTATTTACGATTGCAAGATTAAACCAGAACTTAAATCTATCTAGATAGTGTCTTGGATAAATTTATCCATTTTTATTCAATATACGACATCTATTGACTTTTCTGCAAGTCAAGGATGAATATTAAATTTAATTTTTTAACTTAAAGAGTATAACAGATTTGCGATTGAGTAGCGCTCATATTGTCTTAATTAATTAACTTAACTATAAATAATCCGAAGGCAGCAAAATGTTATCTACAGTATTTCAATTAACATCTTACCAAACATGGAAACAACCACAATATAAGAACATGATTAAATTTGTTTATTTTCTGATATGTATACTTATAAAACAGACATACAAACCTACCAATTTTAGAAACAGCATTGATTATACAACCCCATAACCAAGGCACATAAATATCACATAATATTAATTAACCCTCCGAGGTAACGAATTAATAATTCAAATAAATTGGTAGGAATGATAATATTAATTCAGCTGTAAATGCGGCGCCGTGGAATGATGATTATTATGTTTGCCAAATTGGTGTAAAGTAAGAAAGACGCCCTAAATTATAACATGTATATCTGCTGAATCTGGGTTCAACCCCACGCGCTTAATGCCTACCGCTTATTTATCTGCGTAACGTTGTTTCATGGGGTTCCTAAGCACTTTTAGCGCACATACGTACATTATGAGGTGAATATTTATTAACACTGAGGTGTTAATTCACTTATGCTAAGTTATGCAAAAATTAACACATTAAAGTTGGTGAGATCAGTTAATTTAATTTTACCAGTGTATTTATATATTTTGCGTTTTTGATTGTTTCAAATATGTAGACACTGCGTTTAAAAAAAATAAAAAAGTTAATTTTTAATATGTGGATATATTGTGTTTGCAATTCATTGCAGATTTATAATTTTTCAGTATTCCCTGGTGAGTAACCAAATTTGCATAGATAGGTACCTACCTTCTTTGCGATCTTCCCCTCCATTGTTGTTTGCTTTATTTGATTGATATTCCTTTTTCTTGCCTCTTCTCGGCTTTTCTTACATCTTTTTAACTATTTTTGGCTTTTCTTGACTTTTCTTACCTCTTCTTGGATCTAATTGGTTCTTCTTAGATTTTCTTGGATCTTCTTGTGTCTTCTTGGTTCTTTTTGTTTCTACTTGGCTCTTCTTGTTTTTTTGTTTGTTTCTTCTTGGATGTTTTGGTTTCTTCTTTGCTCTTCTAGGATATTTTTGCCTCATCTTGGCTCTTCTAGGCCATTGTTGCCTCTTCTTGTCTCTTCTTGATTGGCTCTTTTTGCCACCTCTTTGTTTTTTTCTTGATTTTTTTTGCCTGTTATTGCGAAATTTAACCAACCGGTGTACACGGCAACCTATTATGCCAATAAGAGAACTTAGGTTGGGCAGGAATAAATGAATTGATTGATTTTTGTTTCCGACTGCTTCTTGTTTCCAGCTCTTTCCTTCTATAATTTTCTTTCCTCCTCTAATATTTTCTTGTTTATTCTAACTAGGACCTGCTATACCTTGACTTTACGTTGTCTTATCGTAGCCTTTTTGTCTCTTCTTGCATCTTTTTGCGTCTATTAGCCCATTCTCAGTTCTTCTGGCTTCATTTTTCTTCTCAAGTCATCTTTTTTGCTTCTTCTTAGCTCTCCTAGTCTCTGGCAGTATCTTCTTAGGTCTCCCAGTCTCTTCTTACATATTCTTATATTCTTGCTATTACTGAATCTTTTTTTTTTATACATTAGCTGTATAAAAAATCCAGTTGGGTTGGTACTCATTTAGGCATAGCGGCATAGCGGCATATAGGCATAGCTTTCTGCTTATAGAGTAGCAATATTGTAACTTTCAGATTGTAACGCGTGTCAGATTACATGTGTCGCGATCTAAATGTGACATTTTTTGTCAGTGACCACTTGAGCTGTCGTGACGTGCCCGTCCGTGACTTCGTGTTTGTTTACTTGAGTTTGTGAATTATTCATACGAAGAAATTGAAGTTTAAATCGAACATAATTTATTTCCCAATGGAAGTAACATTATTTCGCGAGATGAAACAGATTTCACGTGTGTTTGATAAATTTCAGGTATTCAGCTATTCAGCTTTAAAATTATTTCAGGCATTCAGCTTGAACAAAACACTAGTTATTTGAAAAAAGAGCCAGGATTGATTGAAAATCATACTACACTATCCTCTACCCACAATGCCTCACACGTCGAAAAACACTGTTTCCCTTTTTATACCGTGAGGTTGATATTAAATGGGTTTTACGTTATACACAAATTTATTATTTAAAAAAATATTGTTGTTTTCAGATTTTTACTGCATTATTTTAATTTATTGACGTCCTAGAGGTGATTCTTCTAAAAACAGCGCTGTAAAAAATCTTGATTTATTTATAAGTGTTAGCAAATAAATCAAAAAGCAAAAAACCTTCTTACGCAGAGAAACGATTACATAATATTAAGTTCTCTTAGTATAACATCGTGAAATCACGCTCTGAAATATACTCGTACCATAACTCACAGTAGGTACTTGCTTTCATATTAGAGCCTAAGCCTCAACAAAATAATATTAATATTAATTTACTTGAAAGATTATTTATTGCGAAACTTTAGGGTGGGAAAAATGGTAAATTGAAAAAATAAACTTCTCGCATAACCTCTTGCTTACCCCCGCAGAACTACCCTTAAAATAAATTACTTGGGTGAAAAATGTAGGATTTAATTTAAATTTGTTGTTTTTTTATGGTCCAGGAACAAGGGACAAAGCTTGGGTTTTTTTATGAAAATGTTTGGTGTTTCTGCTGTGTGGGACGAATAAGTTTGATGCATTTTATTCGGGGATTATAATATTCTGTACGATTACCTGAGTTACGTCTATCTCAATTATTTGTTAAACTATGATAATCAACAGTTGTCTGTAAAATGTTCGATCTGTTAGATTAGATTGGATATTTGTTAAATTAGGATCTGTATAATTTATTATCTGTTTGATAGTTATCCACAGAATTATGAATGAAGAGCTGCTTTGTAATTATCAATTACTTATGTATTGGCCCTATCATGTGTGCATAAATGTATGTGTGCGTGTGTGTATACACATGAATGCATATATAAGTGTAGAGTATGAACTTTTTTTAAAAAAATTTTTACGCACATATGTGTGTGTGAGCATATACACGTAAATGGGCATGTACGTATTTTCAAATATTTGATGTTGATCCTCCTTGTTTTATATTCCTACTTATACATTGATTTACCATTATGTATTACAACTTATTGTCATACTAAGAATGTTTAGATAAGTGATTCCCAAAGTGGTCCAGGAGGACCCCTAGGGGTCCACGGGAGACCCGACGGGGGTCCATGGGTCCATAAAGAAATGGGGCTCCACGAACTGATTTCGTGGACTCCGTTTCTTTCCATATCCCACTACGCCCCCTCCGTCGTGGCAAATATAAACTCGAATACTGGTACATTTTGCCCCGGTTTGAAAAAGTCGTAGATCCGGCACTGCTCCGTTGAGGCAGACCACACCTCGCCATTCAATATTCAGAATATAGTAGAAATGTCCCAGCAGGGGGTCCACCGTGACTAGTAAAATCTTGAAAGTGGTCTAGGAGAAAAAAAAGTTTGGGAACCTCTGGTTTAGATGAATGGTGTGCTCACCTTTGATTGGAATCATTAATATTATTAATATTCTGTTGGCAAGCCAATAAATAAAAAAAAATATCAAAATCGACAAAATTAACTGAACGACTTGTTGACAGATTATCTTTCAATTTTCAGAATTAATGGCTGTAGGTTTAGATGTCGAAATATTTACGATTTTTGAAATTACAATTCGATTTGATGTTTGTCGAAAAACTAACGTTCATATCAAGTAGTTTCCATTAATGAATACATTTTTTTTATGGTTCCCCAAACGATACAAATACAATAAGAAGGCGAAACGACTGTCAATCTTGTATATAAATACATGCAAAGAGCTGAAAGCGTGTGAGAATAAACATATTATCTAATAAATCCAAATAAACTTCACGTTATTACTTATTACGATGATGAAAAACTTTTCTATTTTCCGCACCCGACAGCTGGGATTGCTAGCAATATTTTTGTTTGAGAAAATCTCTACTCATCGTCAGATGGTTAATAAAATAAAGAGTTTTTGTTTCATAGTAATGAGCAAAAAAATCAACGCAAACAGCAAATCAATAATATGGAAACGTAAGTCTTCAGCCGTGTTTATTTGTGTTGCATATAGTTAATATGTAAATAGTTTTAATGTCTATCAACAGAAGCCGTTAGTTATGTGTAGTTACGACGTGTCTTAACAGAGGTCAGTGAAGTTGTGCTAAATGAGAGAGTCAACGGTTACGGAAATAGCTGATGATATCCGATCGATAGCTGGGCACTTTCAGAAACCAGTCCCCTTGGCTCTGATATACATAGAGCATTCATTAGAACGGACATTAAGTCCAGATAAATACCCGACAGCTCAGATTGCTAGCAATGTTTTGTTTGGTAAATCTCTATTGGAATCGTCAGATGGTTAACAAAATTAAGAGTTTTTGTTTCATAGTAGCACATGAGATGAGCTGTGTCATAGGTGTTCGTTACTAAATAAATGGTTCCTGCAGCGGCGATTCCTAGATCCGCCTCCCAAATTGTAAATATGTCGATTTTCTAATTGATTCTGTTTAACAAAATTGCTCTCGCCACCGGCATGATCAAATTAGTCCTGCGAACTGGGAGATAAAACAGTCTATGCTGTCGGTGTCGGAGGTAATCACCGGGAGCAAAGACACGAAATCAGGCTGAAAAAATTTATAGCAATGTGCTGTATTGTTCACATCCATTCTGACCCCTAGATTGTTCATTTCGAGCACACCCAAGAGAAAGTCAAAGGATAGAGCCATGGGTAGTAGATAAAAAAGCAGAAATTCAAATATTCACTAGTCATAGTTTTAAAAACGAGCCACCTTGAGAAACGAAAAGATATCGAAAAGTTTGACTTAATTTGAATTTGAACAAAACGTTTTAAATAAAGAACAGAACACAAAACCGTTGATAAATCTTTAAATGATGAGACAAAGCCTTATTAGAGTTGCAAGGCTCGCTTTTAAAATTTGTATTGAAATTTTATTGTAATTAAAACACGAGCAAAACGTTTTCTTATTGTCCTAAGACATTTTTATTATTTCTTTAAGCAGGACGGAAGAACAGAGAAAAGGAAATGAAAAAGGAAGAAAAGTTGAGGCCATTATTCTTATTTCGTTACCACAGGTTCGTTATAAAAATACCTCGCCTGTTTTAAAATAATTCAGGAATTATCTACGTAAGGAATATAAAATAAATTTGTCGAACTACCTTACCACTTTACGGCGTGCTCCGGACCCACTCACTAATCGGCCCGAACGGTCCGAATCGAATCGACGAATCGAATCGACGGGTCCGAAATCGGTGTGGGAAAATATTTTTAAATTAGGTTTGATGAGTTTTTCTGAACACAAAAAGTAGTAGGAGATATATAGTCTGTGTAGGAGATATATTTTATTTATTTATTTTTTATTTATTTAAACGCCCATAGGGCTTTTACATAAAGTGCACTACATGTTTTTGGTAAAGTATAGGAAATAACATAATATAATATAAACATAATATAAATATAAGAAAAAATAAATATAACATAAGATATAATAAACAAAATATAGATAACACCAAATATGACACAAAGCAGATAAAATAGAATATATGGTCACATAAATTAATGTGAGATAGTTATTTTAATTATAAAGAGAAATGAGATAAGATTGTCAATAATAAGGAGATAATTGATAAGTGCAAGCGCTACAGTAATTTCCCGTAATACCATGCGAGCGAAGCCGCGGGGAAAAGCTAGTATCTTATAAGGCAGCAACAGTTTTTTTTTTCACCACAGTAAAAAAAAATTCCAGTCCCCAAGATGATACGCGCAGTGTGTGGGTTCCTGTCCAGCTATGGGTCCAAGTTCTTGTGCGAGTGCGGTATCTATTGGGTTCAAGTCCTTGGCCGGACCCGTGCGTCCGATCGACTAGACTAATAGCCGTGATCGACCGGTCGATTGCGATCGACCATCGGTTGGCCATCCCTGTTATGTGGGGCGACCGGACAACTCAGAATGAAACCAACTCAGAACCATCTCAGATAAGTCATTTAGAGCGATAAAAAAAAATATTAAAAAAATGTTTAAATAGGTTACGTTAGATTAGGGTTATCGATTTAAAAATTTTTTTCATAGCTTTTAATGACTTTTCGAGGAGGTGTTGAGTTGACTTTATTCTCAGTTGGCATGGAATCCTTATATGGGTGAATTATTAAATGAAAAATTTACATTTTTCAGTCTGTGATATTTTACGTTTGGAATTTATTTTAAGAGACGTAAAAGATTTCGTCGCTTTATACTTTTAAGATTCTCTTCACTGCCTTAGTGATGTATTGTACTTTTCTCAGCCTAAAGTTTTTCCTTCTTGCATGGTGGAATATTTTGTTTTAATTTCTATTCGTTTTTGACCTTGTTTTGTTTTAGATTTGGTTATGATTTTGATTTTGTTTTTGATTAAGTTTTTGTTTATGATTTTGTTTTTTTGTTTTTTGTTTTTGTTGTGCACATTTAGATGTTTTTTGTAAAAAAAAAATTACATGTAAAAACCTAGCTGGGCGTGAAATTCAAAATAAATAAATAAATAAGTTATTTAGAATTCATTTCCTAAACCACAAAAGCACATCAAATAAAAATGAGAAAGTTCAACACAAATCTTTAAGATTCATCAATTTAATATATTTATTTATTGTTTGGAACATTCATAGAGTGTTGACAATTATTATAGTTATAAAATTGCCATTGGGATGTACATAGGTATTAACACTTCAACTATAAAAATGTTCACAGCATGCGTAATCAATGTTTAGTTGTTATTACAATGCGAAATATAAAACATGGTAATATCAAATATAAAACATAACCTGCAGAGAAAGAAATGAAAGAAAGAAAGAAAAGACGTGATAACAGAGAGTCACATTTAGCAATCAATTTAAAATTATTATCTCATAATCCACACCCATTCAAAGAATTAATTACGATAATGTAATGATATTACTTAATACAAACTGATCTTACAGAAAAATCATAGCTCACGGTTTACAAATCAGTTAATGGCTAGATGGATGCAACTGGCAATTTGCTCTAGGCAGGTACCTAAACTGGGTTTAAATAAATTATTATTGTTTTTTCCAAGATTAAGTTATTTGTTTTATGTAAAACCCTCAAAGCGTAAATCTTAAGATATAATAGTCAATGTTTCTTTGTTTGTACCTTATGCTGACCCTAAACCATCTATCCGAATGCGATGAAACTTAGGCGAGAGTTGAGCGTACGCCTGCGAAAGTTTCCGTATATACCTTGTAAGTTAAGGCATTACAAAATTTGTTTAAAAAATTGCAATAGGTGGCGCGCGAGTGTTGTTTGATGACTGGATGTACCGAGATTGAATGTGTGGAAACGCGGGAGGGGAGAGGGGAACGTGAGACGGAGATTCGCGGGACGGGGGAAGCGTGAGAAGGGCGAGGGTTGGCAGGGGGGGGGGGGGGGGGGGGAGACACGCGAGGGGAAGGGGAGGCGGAAGAGGAGGTGGAAGGGGAACAGCAAGAATGAGAAAGAACACGCAGGAAGAAATATTTTCACTTTTAAGTGTCATTGCAACGCATATTAAGAATAAATATTAATAAATAAACAAGTATTCAATTCCAACACCCCCAGGTCAAACGATAAAGGTTTTATTTATAATATCGCACATTGTTCATAGTTACTGAGCTTGACTGCAGATCACAAACGAATAAATGACTCACAATAACTTCACAATGTTCAAGATGTTCTCAACGCCTAAGGACAGGATGTTACGTATGAACCAAATTTCAAAGACATTTCAAGCTCTATTCAAGTTCGGTTATTTTATAATTAAAGGAGAATTGCTTCGCAGAACCGAAATAATAATAGGACTTGAACTTTCACTGAACTTGAACGTTAATTCCTTGAACGACCTAATCTTAAATTCAATGATAACCGCTGTTTTCATTATTTTTTTTACATTAGCTCCACGCAGGAGGTCCTGAGAAAATTAATTTCCATCAACGTTATCGATCTGCAGTCGTACTCAGCAACGATGAAAAGTTATCAACATTATCTATAAAACTTTTATCGATTAACTTTCATTTAATTTTCTGGTCAAAAATTCGTTAATAAAACGGTTTTGTGATGATTTACTAATTTGACTAATTTCATTTTTAGCTTTTCTCGTTCTGTGACAGATTTGAAATTATTATTTCTCGATTCCAGAATGATAATATAAATTCAAGGAAAATTGGATTAAACCAGGATTATGGAAAGCCGGAAAGAAACGACTTAAACCTAAGCTGATTGTTTATATCGTAATCTGAAGAGGTCGCTGTTACAATATAATGCATACGTAATCTGGGATTTAAATATTCCACTGAAATTCTTAAAACTTTTTAATAATTTGATATAATGACCCATTGGAAACTGTATTTTTTATTGTGCAGAAACCGGCGGCCCGTTTGATAGATTCCTCTTATAACACAAATAAATAATGTAGTCTAGATTTACCACGATTCAAAGAGTGGACTGTATTTAAATATGTTTTGTGGAACTTAATGCTGACACAATATACGGAATAGTAAAACGGAATTGGGCAGGATTTGACTCATCAAACTTTGCTCTCTGGGATGATAAATCCTTCGTCTTGGTCGATCTCGCGGTCACGAGGGACACCACTAGCAGTTATCACTGCACAAACTTGTTAAAACAAGAGAATTCCTGCACAAATTTCCTATGCTGGTCTGAATGAGGGAGCAAGGTCAAAGCACAGCAATTAACAATATACTTCATTAACGGTTGATGTTGAATGCATCGAGAGACCACGGTGGATCATTGCACACAACATAACACTAGACTTGGTTAAGACACTAACATGATTAAGAACAATTTCACAGTACAGCATTTAATAATAGACTGACAAATTATTATTTTTATTTTGTCAATTGTCCGGGTATTGTTGTCAGCTCGGGAAAGGTTTATGTGTGTAGAAAAAATAGGTAGGAATGTAAAGGTGTATATTACACTTATAGATAAAGGTATTTATATTTGAGTCAACAACCCTATTTTAACAAACGGATTCCAATCTTAAGAACATAAGCGTCAGGTGAGAATGCTGTCCTGGTTCTACCGGTATTTCTACCGGAAAATGCTCCGAGGAACAAGCGTCATTGATCCCCTTGGCACCGGTGAATAGTCGGGAAACACGCCAACTGCGCGTCCAACATTTTTGTCCGACATTATTGCCAATTGATACGGGTAGTTTCAACGACTCAGTTCAACATGGCTCTCTTCAAGACCCATGTTCACTCCTTCATCTTCTCAAAAAGACCCTTCAACACAGCATCCCCAAAGATGACAAACGAACTGAGGGAAATCATCTTCTTCAGGGCGTTATTTGTGGAATTAATGTGAAAAAATTTACAATAAAAACACATAAATTTGTTGTAGACCTCTTTTATTTTTTTACACTCTACCGGTTTTGGAAACGCCCTTCCTTCGTCAGGAGAATATTGTAACTGATCTACGTAGACATAGAATATTGTCAGACATACAAATTTTAGGTGTGTGAGTTGGAAGTAAGCAAGGGGGAGGGGTAACGTAAAAGTGGTCTACAACAAATTATGTGTTTTTATTGTAAATTATGGCGAGCCCCAAAGTTAATGCTTTTTACAAATATGAAAAAATTCATTTCGTAAGTCGCTTAGTTTGGTGGAGGATTATTTTGGAAGCCACATTTTAAAGAATCTAAAACAAATATATTGTATTTTATTTGGATTTGTAGGTATCTACCCAATAAATCTGTGCAACCCGATAGATTTTTTTAAACTTAGGTTCTATTTCATCAAGCTTAATGAGGCAATAGCCTCAGACTTAATCTCAACTTAATGTGTATATCAATTATTCACCTTTCATTAGCGTTATCCAGCAGGTAATTGATCGGTAAATAACTGATTGCCTCTCTGGAGAGAGAGACGCTCGGTTCATTAGGAGAATACGCACCAAGGTGTTCCAAGAATTTTGATATTGCTGCTAACTATAACAGAACCATCGCGGTTGGTGAAAACGCCGTAAAAATGGTCTCCGGTCGTACGTAATAAAACAGGTCGAAGTTGCCGGGTGAATAACATAATAAATCCAAGCAATCACTCAAAGGTGTCACTATCTGTTGATGAGTGCAAAATATCTATTTTGAGAGCTGGATAAAAGTCAAGGCAAGGAAACACCTAACAAGAATACAGGAAAGTTAGTACATTTACATATACGACACTTTGCATGGATTGCTGCTAACTGTAACAGAATCGCGGTCAGAGATAATGCCCTTAAGAGGGTATTCTAGTTTGAAAAATATGTTTTTTTTTAATATTTCGATAGTTTAGATATTTAAAAATATCTCCTTAAAAGGATTTTTCGAAATTATTTTAAAAGTTGTAGCCATTTTTGTCTCCTGGCAATTTGACCTGCTTATATAGAATCTAAATAGAAAAAGCGTTTTTTTCGAAACTTTTGTCACGAAATCTCAAGATTTAATACCCGATTTTCTTGAAATTTGGCATGATTTTTTTTATACATCCCGCTATGGTAGGATCTATCAAAAAAAAAAATTTTTCTACTTTTACTGTTTTAAAAATTCGTAAAAAATTAAAATAACTAAAAACATCCTTTTTTATGTTTTTTTTGTGTTTCGCGACACGTTTTTCTTGACAAGCTCTTTTTTCCCCGTTCTACTTTAACAGTACCCGTCTAGCTTCGTGAAATGTATATATATATATTTTTTTGTGAATTCTTAAAATATAAATAAATTAATTACAAAAAAAATGTATACTTTAAAATATTTTTTTATCGACCGTCAAAAAACGCCCAAAATTCGGGCTTCAAACGTTCTCCGGTCGTACTTAAAGCAATCCGGCTGGTCGGTGTTGCTAGGTAAATAAGAATAAAAATCCTACAGGTAATAAAAGCAATCAATAATCCATTATTTATAAGTTCAAAATATCTATAGTTATTTATCTAAATATCTGTAACATTGTCTTATAAATAATAAATGAATACTTGTTTTTATTTTTTACCTTAATACATTTATGATTGCGTAGTCATCACGACTCTTTTTCTAATTTATTTATTTATATAGAAACCAACAGTACATTGATTACAGCGCAGTGAGAAAATTTACAGATTTTAAGTAATATATACCTATGATAATACGTTTCTATGTAGTATCTTATTTATGGTATTGTTTGGTTCTGAAACAGTTTTTTAAAAAAACTTAATCCATATTCCTCTATTCCTTCCATCATGTAATCCATTCTCTTCCTCCTTTCCTCAAAGTCTCCACCAGGAAAAGAAGAAGATGTGCTTACCTACATGTTGAACAATATTGCCACCCAAGTGTGCATTACCCACTTGTTAATAGTTGCATTTCGAAAGTGACATGGGTCACAAGTATCTCTCGTCAAAATATCGCAAATAATCGCAATTTCGTTTCTTTTTATAAAATAATAGTGTCGTGCTTAAAACCTGTGTTGTACAATATATTGTGAAACCAGAAACGACCCTGAGCAGCCTTCAGAAGCCGTCAAAAGGTAGGAGACTTCCTTCCAAAACCGATTCTCCTTCGATCTGACTTTAAACCACGATATATGGTCTACTACGTCTACAAAAAGGATTTACAGTCCACACTCTCGTGTCGTGGCATTCGGCTGCGACAGGTATGCTTATTTAGTAATTACAGGTGATGTGCCTAGTGGGTAGGTGTGTGTGTGAGCATGTTTGAAGATGTGAGAAGTGGTGATGTGTGAAGGGATATGGATGAGCATTGAACTGTGTAACCGTCCAATCTCTTACCCGCTCCTAAATATACAATATCTACTATTTTTTTATATCTTTGTAGGAAAAAAAACAATCTAAAATGTCACCGGAGACCAAAATTTCATTTACATTTTTTACTCCAAATATTGTCAGGAATCACTGGTTAAAATAAGTCAAGTTAGTCCTTTAACACCCTATATACAAACTCATATTATGTGACCATGTGTTACGCTGATGTTCAACGAGCTTCACACATGTGCACCGGTGCAACAGGATCAATGCTGCTGATTCCTCAGAGCAGGGTTCACTTATAGGTACATACATCAAATAAATGTGAATGTATGAATAGGTATACTTACTTGACTTTGCTCGATTCTTCGATTCTACTTGCTAACAAGTCACCTTTACTTACACGTTTTTATCGGGCGTAAATATAATGTTATGTTATTTTAACATGTTCTATTCTATTCATTAAGTTTTCACATTATTTTTTTTTGGTTGTAACACATAATTGTATCACATACCCATTTACTAGCCTTAATCACACAAACATCAAATTGTTTTATTGCAGGTCTTGTATAAACCTAGGAAGTTTACTATTTAAATATTGTATAACTATTATTTTTTCGTTATTATTGAAGTACTGATTCCACCCTGTGTACCACTGTATCATGTAACACTTTAATTTAATAGACATTTTATGGCGTTTAAATAAATAAATAAATATCGAGTATCGTAATAAGGGCATTTGCCAAGTTAGTCTGTTGGGCGATATTCATGTAAAACTTTTTTACAGAAACGTGTATATTTATGAACAATGAAAAATTTAGACAACTAAAGAAATGCCAAGGTTATGTTCTGTGAACGTAATGCCAGTAACATTTTAAGAACATGATAAACAACAGACAGTAGTACTAAAGTTAATTATTTTAATGAAGTACTTTTGCTTTTATTTGCGCACACAGATGACTCCAGTTCTTACATTTTAAGATGAGGAGAGACTATTATCATTTTACATTCCTTCAATTATCTTTCATTACACTCTAAGACTCTGTAGTGCTTGATTATGTACCTCGCAAATGGAATTAGATGTTAAAATATAAGTTTAGAGAAGGAGATGAGTATGATAGCGTGAAGTTAAACCTGTCTTCCAAAGTTTGATGCACTTTATAATCCATTGTACATGTACAGGGCAAAGTGTGACCTTGCAAGGACAAGAATCTTCTCAAATGATGTTAACTTGACTTTATTGAATCCAGCATCTTCCATATCGTTTATCTTCTATCCAAATACGTAATTTTTAAATCAAATTCTAAACGCATCGACTCTTTTCCACAAAAATTATAAATTGATTTTGATAGATATTACGAAAAAATATTTTTATTTTTACTATAGTACGGTTATACCGTTGGTAGTTGGCAGATTTATTAAATTTTCAAACGTTGTATTATACATCAAATACATACATCTATATTGTACACTACATCGTATAATCATACAGTAAAATTAATCAATAAATTATCTAATAAAGCTACTGTTCGGAATTTTAATTGTAGTTCAAATAAAATCATTAAAAAAATTCAATTACGTATTTTGTGACGAAAAAACTTCAGTTTGTTTATTTATTTACGGTCTTACAAACTAATATATTTCAATGAAGACAATATTAGCGAAACTCAATCGAAAATCTGGAAACGGAAAAATCATAAAAAGATATTTGCATCTCTTGGACTCGAACCCAGGACCTTTCGCTTTCCGCTTCAAATGTGTTCATTCTGAGGAACTAAACATCCACAATCATTGATATATTACATTTAGATTAGACATGAGCAAAAAAATTGGTTCAACGGACTCGGAAAGGGCCCCTTCAAGTCTTTTTTTCACGAATTTAATTGTCGTACAACCATCGTGTCCAAAGCACGTTATTCGATACACATCTGGTCAAAAGCATGTGTAAAAGGTGTTCATACAATGTATGGAACGGACTATTCAGACTGTTGAACGTCCGAGTCCTTACTACGCGGTGCCCTCAGGCAAAGCGCATTTTCTAAGTTCAACTCGTTCCAGAACTCGCAAAATTTTGAAATATTTTCCATCTCCCCGAATTCAAATATTTGTCTTTTATAGCAATTAAGATGCATCTAAAGATTTTTCTAAAAAAATATTAAAATTAAGGGTCTACTATTCGTATTTCGACCGATTTCTTACATATCTCCCTTAAACATTTGAAGTTTTTAAGCTCTTAAAAAATATATGTTATTTTTGAAGATAATATCTAGATACGTTCCACGCCGAAACGCAAATTATACGAAATTCCCTCGATAGAAAAAAATCGCAAAGTATGCTCCGAAAATTATTTTAAACAAGTCTATTTCTTTTAATTTAAAAGTTATATTTGTGAAAAAATTCACAATGTTTCTTTAAATGATACTTAAGATACGTTCCACGAGATTTTTGCTCTATTTTAAACGAGTCATGTTTTATTAAGCTTTTTCGCAATTTTCGCTGCTGTTCTACGGCTTAAAATATTAGCGCGCTCTGTCCAACATTCGTAATTACATATCTCTCCATCTTTTTCTTTTTCAGCGCCGTGCGTTTCAAGAGTGCGGCCTTAAGCGTGACTAGTGATTTCGAAATTTTATCAAAAATACGTATTGCAACTGCAAAAAATAACTATGTTGAAAAATATAAATGATGAACTTTGATGTCGTCGTATGCGGCCCTTTACTTGAAAAGTTTGTAAACCCCTGCTTGACATCGCTTTGTGCCGCATGCTTTCATTCGGCAGAAGACGAAAACTGTTGAACTTCCCCTCCCTCATGCCACTGCATGGCTGAAGGCGGAACTCCTGCGCCAGAATACACATGAACACTAGCTTGAACCAAACTATAAACGTTCTTTGTTTTCCGTCTCCTGTGTTTTTTGAAACATGATTTGAAAGATTGGTGTGAACAGGTGTGAAGTTCGCGCGGTCACACACAATTTTGCTAGTGGCCTTTCCACGCGTACGCAACTGAACACTTGACGTTTGATGTTTAGCGTTTAAATAAATGTTAAAATATGTTCCGATGAAGAAGAGATGCTACATCAGGGAGAAAACAGAGATATTTTAATAGATGTTTATTTACCGGGAAAGATTTCCGACTAATATCAATTATTATACCTAAAGTTAGTATTTGAATTTCGAATGCGTCGAAATTCAAACTTCAAAAGTGGAGTTCTGTTAAGAAATTTAGTAATGATATTATAGACGAAATATATTGGAGAACACGCAGATTTCAATTTAGACCTAACCTACCTAACTAGATTTTTATTAGGTATTTATTTATCAGGAAAAGAATAGAATACCTATTTTAATTGGTCAATTTCTTCCGTGTCTCTGAAACCGATTTATAAATTAATTAATTATTTACAAGTGAGTTCACGAAAGATATAATCATCCATTACGACAGTATTTATTTGCAATTTAAAGTCATAATTAGGTATTAGGCTCGCGCGGTTGACATAACCCCAAACGTCATTCGATTTATCTCCGGTACCAACCGCTCCGTACGGCTCCTGTAAAAATATGAACTTATTTCCCCCCCCGCCGGCCCCACCTGCCTTCCCGCTTCCCGCTTCACCCACTTCAAAAATAATATTAATATTGTTAATATTCGTTATTATATTATAATTTTATTATCAAATATATTTATTATATTGTATTTAGGTATCATAATATTTTAAACTAGTGATTATTAAGCTCGCTCATTGCGCATAACCTCAAAACTTGTTCGGTTTGATTCTCCATAAATGACCGCATCGCGCGGCTCTTGTAAAAATATGAACAAATTTCCCCCCACCGGCCCCGCCAGCCTTCCCCCTTTGCCCGGGAGATGAATGTTTTCCGTCGCCTCTGGTAAAGCTTGAACACAGGGTTTTTGAACATGAAGTGTTCAAATTTTCAATGTTTTGGGTGCAATTCAAGCTAGTGTTCATGTGTACTCTGGCGCAGGAGTCGCCGCTTGAGATGAACACGAATCTCGGAAATGTTTGTATGGCGTGGCATCTCTAAAGTATATCTCTATTTCCACAATAGGCTTTCAACTCTGCCTACAACATATCTTAAGACACTTTGAGCATCTTGCTCGCCAAACTGAGGGGTTCAACTTGGAGAAAATCATGGTTACTGGCATAGTGGAAGGCAGAAGAAGCAGAGTAATGTTACCAAAGCGCTGAAGTAACCAAGTATCACGGGTATCTGATACTTTGGTGTCCACAGCTCTCCACGCATTGCAGGACTGTGAGGAGTGGAGAAGCCTTGTCCTCCATGGACATTGGAATAGGGTCACGATCCTCAGTATTGAGGAAAAGATTTGAGAAGAACGTAATGTTAGTTGTAAATTTTTCCCAGACCTTGAACACCATAAGCACGTCTTTCTCAAATTTGTAAATAATGTTTTGCTACATGGACATCTGAATATTTATTTATATATTTGTTTATTTATTTAAACGCCCACAGGGCTTTTACTTAGAACGCAGTACATTTTTTTAAAAAATTACAGTGAAAATAATGAGTTGACAAAATACAGGTAACATAAAATGTTGGAAACCAAATTTAGGTTGCATAAAATAAAGGAGTTGACACAAAGTAGGTAACGTTTAAAATTGTTCACGTGGTCTGTAAGATAGGTAGAAATACATAGTTGGCACATTCATATTGATGTTTGCTAAGTTCAAATTATTGTCAAATACATCCATATTATTTAAGTATTTGTTACCAAGACTATGTAAACGTTGTTTTTTTTTTTTACACGAGTCCAAAAAAATCATTGACATCCGTCGAGAGATTTTTGATCTTTTTATTACATTAGCTCTACACAGGAGGCCCTAAGGAAAACAATTCCCCTCAGGACCTATGTCATCCTTGGGGATGCTGTGTAGAGGGTTTTTTTTAAGGAAAAAGGGGAAAGGAGGGTTCTGGGGAGGAAATGGTTTAAGGGTGGGTAGGAATCTGGGGTTCAGTGTGTCCTGGTCATCCGCCTTCAAGACCTAGACAAACCTCACCCCACGAACCCGGGCATCCCTGCTAAATCACCAAACGTAGCGAACCAGCTGGACTGACCTATGACAGAGGTGTTGATTATCCACTAAAGGTTCGCGGGGCGGCGGTACCCATTCCCGCCTCCACCGTTGTATTAGAGAATGCAAATTATAGTTGGAATGAGATGTATGTATATAAAATGTTAAGTTTGTATAGTTGTTCGTATTGACATGAAGATTTATCAATCGTAGGAGTTGACAACAACAATTGAATTTAGAGTTTAATAATTTTAATAAAAACGTTAGGTCGTTTATTTTTCGTATGTTTTCTAAAGTGGAATATTTAAAACATTCATTAGCGACGGGTAGTTTATGTGCTCTGAAAGGATATTAAGCTAAAATTTACGAAACGTAGAAATTTTCTTTGAATTGTTTCAACATTATGAATTTTGTGGAAGGGCGACCAGACTATGGAGTTATGTTCTATTAGGCTTCTAACAAGGGATGTGTACAATAGTGTAATTATTTGGAACGATTCAAAGCTTTTAATGTATTTATTTAGTAAAATAAGTATTCAAAATGGTGTTCAGTTAATTGAAATTGAATTGACAACGATATCAGGTAAACTTAAAACAATGGCTGTTTACCAAATATTAGTTTAAACGAAAAGCGTACGTAAAATATTTTGTTTACTGTGTGTAAATATTTATACGGGCGGGCGTTTGTGTTTTCTAGATAATTCTAACAATAAGAGCTTATTGGATAATTTTCATAACGTTATTTGCAAAACAATTTTATCTCAAGGGCGAAATACAAATCTAGAAAATATTTAACACTAATGGTAAAATTACTTTAGAAGACTTTTGTTGATCTACGAAGGTAAATGAGGCTTTTTGCAATAAACGAAAATTTGTATTGCATTGTGACGTGCTGATAAAGGTTAAGACTTGAAAAAACTATCAAGAATAGAAAAAAGCACAATATTCCAATTTTACATAAAATTTTATGTTAGGTACTTTCAACTAACGGTGGGAAAGCTCCGAAATAAGATTTTCATTTCTATGTGGACAAAACTTTTACATAAATGTTTTTTTTTCTGAATATTCATGGTGATTTCCAAATCATTACGTAACGCATAACATGATTTGTCTAATATCTTTTGTAATACATACACGGTGTCTGGAGACTAGCAGTACAAACAGGAAACCGTTGAATCTACATCACTTGGTGTTTCCAAAAATCATGTATATTGTAAACGCCAATGAAGGATGTAAGGAAAAAACTTTGTAATTCAAATCTAATATGTATGTAGGAGTTTCAAAATTCGTCAGCTCTGATATAAAATTTTCCTTTCGGGTCATCATTGTTATTATTCACCAATATCCAAAATGGTCAATTCACGTCAAGACCTTGATTTTTTGGTAAAAGCCTAAATGATTTTTATCGCTCATTAAACAATGAAAGATATTTTATATTTACTCTAATTTTAGCAAAGTCTTGACTTGACTTGATACTGCTATTTCACTTCTTTTTTCCTACGTTTTCTCTGTTTGTCTTTGCTTTAATATACCATCCTTTATTCTTACAATGTACATTTTCCCAAATTTCGGGTTACTTTGTTGTAAATTTGACGTCCGTTGATAAATAAATAAAAAAAGACAAAATAAGGGACTCTCAATTGAAAATTTGAAACAGAAAAATAAGAAAAAGATACGGTCGCATCTACAAATCGAATCCATGACCTTAGCCTTGCCGAGGCTTTACTCTACCTCTGAGCTAAATCGACTCTACCCCTTTCGGTCAGACTTAACAGTATCATACAAGCAACATTTTTGGCCTTCTGTGGTGGTAGCAGGAGATTTTCAAACATCGTTGGGTTATTTGTAACCCGGGAATATTTGCCTTATAAAAAATACTTCGACTCGGAACTTGAGGAAAGTAATTCGCTTCAGGTCTTTTGTCCGGGGTCATTGTATACACATCCAATCCTCCCACTGCGGTGCAAGGCGATGTCCGAGAGAGCACTACTGGAGAGATCAAAAGGTTTACCTAAAGGTCTCTCCCGATCCGGCCTTCGTTGCAGTTGGTGGGCAGGCGCGTCCACCGCCAAGATCCGGACAAACCTCACCCCATGAACCCGGGCACCCCTGCCAAGGCACCAAACGTAGCAAACACTTAGGGTTACTTGTGACAGAGGTGTTATTCAATGGCCTCCGTGGTCGAGGGATAGGGCTTTTGACTCGCAATTCGAAGGTTGTGGGATCGAATCCCGGCGTGAGCAAATAAATTTTATTTGATTAATTTTTGTTATTTGACAATTAATTCATTTAAATAATATTTAGTATACTTGCGACACGTTCCAGATTGGAAGATAGTATCGCCCTGGTGTAAGACCATCATTCAGAATTGAAACTGCTTGAAATGACTTTATTGATCTGAATAGCCAGGCACTTTCCCACCTTCATCTTCCCCATCTTCTTCCCCTCCTCACTACCTTCAGCCTGACAGCATACCCCAATTGGGGATGCCGTAGTCTCACTAGCTCCAGACGGAAGCAGCTAGAACTCTTGCGAGATATTCAAATAAAAAAAAAATGAATGAATGGTTCATGGGGCGGCGATATTTACCAACACTATTTTCATTTTCTTAAAGCACATTTTCATTGGCTGCTATCTTTATGAATTTATTTTTGTTATTAAATTCCTTCTCTCTTTGAATGGAGCACACGCAGTGCAGTCCACGCACACGCAGTGTAATTGTCTATTTACATAAAACCATAAAAATGTTTCACCAAAATAACCTAATATTTTTATATTAATTAGAAAAAAAGCACTTATAACTTTGAAAGGTCAGTTAAAGGTTCAGTTTTTTTCATCTAATTGTGTTAATAAATCAACGCCCGAAATTGAATCAATTCGTTGTCAACGCTTTCAAAATATTGACATTACGGCAGAAACGAAACTGTCTTTCATAAACTTAAATGTCAAATTGAAGCATTTATTTTTATAGTTTTGCTTTTGAATGATAACCAATTCAGTCAAAATAAACCAAGCGTCAATCAAAGGAACCAATAACTAAATTTGTGTATGTTGTTGAATGTTCTCGATATAAGATATTAATTTTATAAATATTATGCGTAACATAATTCCTTTGTAAACCATAAATGGTATAAATACTCAGCTTGCGTAATTAAATATTAAAAAAGTCGCAAGAGAAGAAATATTTTCCAGGAAATTACGAAATTTCGTTTAGAAAATTAATTGTGCTTGCTTATGGAGAAATAATTCAAAAATATCTAAGCGGATCTTACACACATCTATATCTATACTAATATTATAAATGCGAAACTGGGTGTGTTTGTTTGTTACGATTTCACGCATAAACCAAAACACAGATTTAAAAAATTCTTTCACCAATAGAAAACTACATTATTTGCGAGTAATTTAAGCTGTATATGATGGTAAGCTCTGGCGTTACGAGATTATAAATATTAATATACTATTTTTCTTGTACGTTTTCTGTCGCTAACAAAAGTGAGTTATTGCTAACGTCAGAAAACAAATCGCTGCTGTGGAAACGATGTTGATATTTTTAAATAAAAATGAATCTCCGAAATGTTTGCATGCGCCTAATTTCCGAACGACTGCACCAAATTGGATATTTTTTTATTATTTGAGCTCTGGCATTATTATGTGGCAAGCGAGCTGTTAGAAAACTGAATGTACCCGGAATGAATGTATGGAATGCAGGAGGAGGGAGGGTGAAGGGGAGGGGGAGTGAGGGGAAAGGGGGGGGAGGTGTGGAACGGTGGGGAGTGGGGAGGGGGTGAGAAAGGGGGAATAATTAATAATGGCAAGCGCAACAGTAATACCATGCGAGCGAAGCCGCGGGTAAAAGCAAGTACACCAAAATTTCAGCGCCATAATTTTTGGTTTTGACTATTTACTGTATGTACATATACCATGACTCTATGTATTTAAAGGAGCACTAAGTCTAACCGCTCACGGGGCAACTGAAAAAAATCAGTTGGCAACTCAATCGCTTACCACAGGAAAGAAACATGCGGATTTCATTGGCGGTCCGCACACAGGCAACTTCTCGAAGATCAGTTGTCAAGGGCGACGCAACCAGTTACTCGCAACTCGCAGTGCTAGTTGCCGTGGCCGGCGCTTTTCAGTTGCCAGGTTGACAGGTTGCCTTGGTTGCGCCTAACTACCTGTCGAGTTTTCGAGTAATTTGCGATATGTCAGAGCATAAAAATAACGATTTTGTTCAGGAGGTTGATGAATTATTTTTTATTTATTAAGGTTGATAAATGATAAATTTTTAATACATTATAATTTTGTTAAACAAGCTGACATAATTAAGGAAATCTTAAATTGAGCCGTGATTGAGTTGCCAACCAGTTTTCGGTTTCTCCATGAGCGAAGGCCCTAACAGGTTTAATGCTTATTGACATGCGTAAAGGCTGGCACGGTAGTATTACTTTGGACGAAGAAGTTCAAAATTATTATTATTGCATGAATTTTGAAGAGAGATGTAAAATTAATTTTAATATCAATTACAAAGTTAGGTTAGGTGTCCGTCACTGGTGGTTTGTCATTGTGGACCGTGTGGACGGTTTATTTATTTTAGGGAAAATTGACAGCAAATCTGAGATTACATAATAATAAGATAGTTAAATTATGCCAATTATGAACTTTCCACTGATGATAGTGAATGATAAGCTGTGACATTGTAAGGATGTTTTCTTTATAATTTTTTTTTACAATATTTGATGGGGTGGAGGGAGTGGGGAGGAGTAACATAGGATTAGGATTGAGGTGGAAAGGACGCAAATTTATAGGGATTTATCTTTTTAGTTTGAGTCATTAGTAAGTTTTCGTTTTATGTCACGTAAAGTCGAGTTATAAAATGCCAACGTGGTAATAATTTAAGTTAAATGAAAGTGTGGATCTGTAGATAAATGAGTTCTGTTTGAAGTTGGTCTTGTAAAGAGGGAGATTAAAAGTAAGCGACTGTCTGCTGTTGCGATTTGGAAAAGGGAATGATTAAGTTATGTGTAATTTTAAATAACATTACCAAATCTGCTATATTTCTTCGGCAAAATAACTCTGCATATTGATGAACTTTGCAAAGACTTCATTACTAATATGAAATCGAAAAGAGTGGAAGTTAAGGTACCTTAAAAATTTATTTTGAACACTTTCAATTCTATTTTTGTATACTGCATAGCCTGGGTTCCACACTTGAGATGCGTATTCAAAGATACTACAAACGTATGAGAAATACAGTTTGTAAGTAAGATGTTTCTTTTTTCTGAATAAAAGCAAAATGAATTAGTCCGATAATTTGTTCAATGGGACCGTCTACCATCCCCAAAAAAGAAGAAGATATAATTGCTCAATCGGTAATAAAAGTTTCAAAGGCGGGATTTCCAGTAACAAAGAAGGCTCGATTGAAACTGTGACAAAATTTATGAAGAAACTTGGAAGAAATAATCCTACTAACTAAGGAAAACCTAGAAGAAAATGGTTTTATGGTTTTTAAGAAGACCCAAAATTTCCGTAAGTGCTCAAAAATTGCCTGCGTATAGCAGCTTCAAAAACAAATTCCAGAAAAAGGAAGATGATAATAATGCAAAGGAAACGGTGAAACTTTCGAAAAAACGATTACCGCAAGAAAAACAGGAAACAAAAATCAGAAAAGTTTATATAAAAAAATGTTTTGCTATGAAAATCGTGACAAATCAAAATGCTATAAATGCGAAGTCGAATGGAAAAATCAAATGTTTTTTAGAAAAAAAATGTCTTCAGTGCATTTCCCCCCGCGTTCCATCATTCAATCCCAGTACATTCAGTTTTCAAACATTTCTCGTGCCACCTATTACAATTTTTTTTAATCATTTTTGCATATTATGAGAACAATCAAATATTTTGAGAATAATCAATAAAATTTGGTACCTAACATAGGTACCTATTGAAAATATCTATAATTCTTGATTCGATTCAAATTATTATGCAAGTACTTACTTCCAATTAATTCATGAATTTAAAGAGTTTTGAAAATAGAATTTTGACTTAACAATCATTGTTTTGCAAAATGTCATTCACAAATTTTTGACAATTTCGCAAGAATTTTTATGATTATTAAAAAAAATTTCAGATGTATTGTCATGTGGTTGTAATAATCCAGAAACCTTCACGGGGGTTTTAAGAAGGTATTTTGAAAGTTTTAAACATTTCCTATGCTTAATATAGCAAAACATAGACATCTCACCCCCCAACACATTTTGATTTTTATATATTAAATAAATATTGAGTTTCTTTTTTTTCAGTTTTCCAAGTTTTAGCATAACAATTAATAATCCGATTCATAATAAATTGCTTACATCCGTGGCTGATATTTCAACTCTCCAAATTAGTAACACACTTTTTTTTGCCTAACCCGTTTATAAAGGTTTCGTGGGTTTTTATTTTATATTTCGAATAAATGTGAGCTTATGTTTATGTAATTAAGCCTCTCTATGCATTTCCGTAAACGTTATTCCATAAGCTAAAATAAAAACATACACATTTAAAAAAGAAAGTTACCAACTACTAAATAGTTGGTAAATGGACTATCCAAAAACTATCCAAGATTGGTATAACTACCATACCAAACGTTTATGCTAATCTAACTACTTTTAGTTTTTAAAACAATAAAGTATGACGTGTGTTACATGTTCGTTCTAGTGGCATTAGTAACACAATATCTACTAAACATCAATGGCATTACAAAACATCCTCAACATTTTCGTCCCGGAAAGAAAAAAATCATACATGATCCGAAGGGGGTCACTCGGGGACCCCAATTTGTTCTGCTTATTAAAGGGTGTTAATGACATAATTTTTTGTAATTTGTTTTGATAATAATTAGAGGGAAGTATATTCATCGTATTTCAGTAGCTATTTTCAAAATCGTTTGATAAATAAAGTCATAATTAATATTCTAATGAATTTAGACTATAACGCGTATTTTTAACAGAGAAAGTGGGCCGACAGCCAAAATAACTCCTTGTTTCCGAATCTCGACTGGCGATTGGCGTATAGCGGAAACGACCCAGACCGAATGATCTTTGACCGGCAAGCGAACATTAAAGCATTGTAAAAAGAGCAAACGAGATGTGCGGTCTAGTCCTTTTCACTAAAAACTTAGAAATTACTTGCTATCGCTGAGATTTGTCCCGATACTTCCAGCAGATGGGGACGGGGTAACGCCCGAACAGAGGGGAAGGGGGGCGGGCGGGACAGATTCTCCTCAGGAATTTGATAGAAATTATTTAATATTTAGAAAAGTAGTAATGCGATATTAATTTTTTTAATGCAGATCGATAACCAAATAGTTTTTCTAAGATTACCTAAATTATTGCGTATGTGATTTAAAAAACAACTTAGATACAGCGTAAAACTCTCGTTAGTGTAAATGCCTTCCCCCGGTCCGGTACGGAAGTGTTAAATAGACATTCAGCCTTACCCAGCAGTGGTTACAACAAGGCATTATAATAATGAATCTAGTTACCTTTGGCCCTTTGATGGTCGTGGAAGACAGCTGCTGATGCCTCCTGGCCACCACGCAGGATATCCTGACGTACACGTACAGCATGACCACCATGGGGATGAAGAAGGATCCCATGGCGGAGAACACCACGTAGCCTGGGTTCTGGTTATAGCGGCACTCTCCCCGTTCAATCTCGTACCTGGAAACAGGGGTAGTTATTTAGACTAATTCTAGGGTAGAAAGGAATCCCTCAAGCAGTTTCTCCCGATCCGGCCCGCTAGTCAGTGTGTGAGCAAACGCATCCACCGCGAAGACCTAGACAAGCCTCACCCCATGAACCTGGACAGGTCACGCCCTACAAACCCCTGCAAACGTAGCGAACTACTTGGGGTGACCTATGGCAGAGGTGTTCGTCCAATAAATGGTTTCCGGGGCGGCGGTATTCATACCCGCCTCCCAAATTGTTAGTCCTGCTGAGAGGTCAAAATTTATTTCTTAACCAGTATCTTCCGATCTGGACTGCCACGCAGTTGGTGGGCAGAATGAATTCGGGCACCCCTGGTAAGGCACCAAACGCAGCGAACCAATTGAAGTGACCGCAGGGGTGTGGTTATTCAATAAATGGCTCCCAGGGCGGCGCTACCCATATCTGCCCCCCAAATTAATAAAATAAAAAACATCGAAATCACCGAAAAAAAGTACGAGTATTATTCGAAGACAAGAAGTACTCAGTTCGTTGCCTTAGTTCTTAATTGTCCAAACAACCATTTTAGTTTTTGTTCAGTCTCCATTTTAAAATTAAAGATAATATAGTTAATCACTTATTTAAGAATTATTTAAACAAATTAGATCTTTACCTTTAAGGAAACAGTTTTATCTTAAACACCTATCAAAATGTTTCATTGAAATAATGAAAGAAAACCTTCTCCTCGTGCAAAATTTTCTAATGGTCGTTTGGACAATTAAGAACTGAGGCGACAAGTTGTTGCCTTCTTCGTTTTTGAAAATGACATTACTTAATTAAGATTAAATAAATAAAGACAAAACGTAAAAGTTTTGCAATTCATACATTTGAAAAATTGCGGAAAATATGTTACAAAACAAAAAGACACAAAAATAGAACTTTACCAAGAAGCAGCAGACTAACTTTTCCCAAACTATATTTTTCTTAAAAGATATGCCAGACGTAAAGATATTGTTGGCCATAAATTTGCCCCACTGTAAGTGAATCAATCTAAGTTTCCGAAATTCTTTAGATTAGAACGCGGAATTAAACGAATGACGAATTTTATTTCGAAACAGAAAACTTTTCCCCGCTATGACTGAACGAACAAAATGGTTAGCGGCAATCAAAGTGTTTTAAAGAAAGTTAACTTAAAACAAAACAAACTACCAGCTAAAGGAAATCTTAAGCGGCGGAATAGTCAGATTAAATCTGAAATAATTTATAAGGATTCTTTATTTCTTGTTTTTGTTGGTGACTTTATCAGGACAGGTTTATTTGGGTTTTTAGAAGCCTACATCGGATGAACGATTAATTCAAAGTTAAAAAAGTGAAACATTTATTCAAATTTAAATAGTTTTAAATAAGATGTTCCTACGTGTATGAAATTTGTAATTTAACATTTTGAAATGAAAAAATCTTTAACATCGCTGTGATTGGTAAAAAAAAATAAACAATCACGGGTTTGCGCTAGTACACCACTACTAAAACAATTTCCAATTAGGCAAATCTCCTCTAGATTTCACAGAAACTTGAAATCCTGAAAATTCACAAGCTGCTACCTGCGAGTAATGGATTTGTTTCCTGCCAATTATTTGAAGCAATGGATGTTCTATTTGCTTGACTTGTCATCGATCTATTGACACTTCTCAATGTGGCGTATTTGCCAGCGGAAACCAATAATTCTCTTACAGCTGACATGAATTTACAATGTACTCGGTTACAATTTACGGTATATAAGCGTGGGGTGGAATTAAGAATGTGTCGAGCAAACTAAAAGGCTTACTTAAAATCATTCTTGGCGTAAATGTAAAACTCAAAATTGTGAATCCACGAACACTTTCTTGCTTCAATTTAGCATAGTTATGAAACATTTTTTTCTTTTCAAATGAGCTGGCTTTCACTTTTAAATGGTATTTTAGGCCATAATTTCAAATTATGGAGAAAGAAAACGTGAATTTAGATATTATTTGTATTGAATGGGCAAATTTGAAAATTATAAAGAAGATTGGAGTCGAGTTCAGACTTAGAAGAGATGAGATGTTGAATTGAGGGGAAGCAATTTTAGATAAGGCTTGATAGAAGAGATGGAATTTGTTAAGAGGGACATCCAAAAAATATGTAGAATCTGGAGAGTGAAGGACGTAAATTTTAAAAAGGTGAAAAGGAACCGAACAACGTCCAATTCTCCAATTCAAATAAGTGAGGAAATTTATTTTTCAGAAAAATGAGGAAATTGCTGGAATCACGATTTCTATGGGACAGCCCAGATATATTGAGGCCTTACAGGCTCCCTTTGACAGGATTGACTAGCAATGCGCCAATATTCTGCCCAAACATTACGGGATCGGTCTTTGATGAAATATTTCGAGAAACTTATTTCTCCCGCACACTCGCTCCCAATCACAATAACAAAAAGTCTAGTACATCTTGATGACAATTAATGACAATCTAATCTACGTTCACAGATGGCTTGAATTCACTCACTGAATGAGCTAGCGGGACTGCAATAAACGGGACACTGCAACTTTATGAGACGTGTGCTGCTATTGTGAGTTGAAAATACCAACAACTGCAGGAAATATGAATAAGTTGAAGAAATGGCCTAGTTAGGAAGAAAGCTTATACACATCATTCATTAAAGGACTGGCAAGTGGCTAATGTCAAAGGAACATGCCGAATGGCCTCTTGTAGAACTTATTCTAAGAGTATACTGACCTTCTCTGATGACAAAGAATCAATTCTTCAAACTCAATAATGGATAACTTTAACTTCAGACTCAAAGTTGGCGGATGGATAAGAATGGCTGATAGAGGGATTATAGTTTGCCTACAATTTTGTTTGTTTTCCATGCCTTTGTTCTTCAGATTATTTATTATTTGCAGATGATGAAGTGACTTTAAATTGGTTTATTAAACAAAATGGCACTAAACATTATCCAATTAAAATTGTAATTATTGTTAAGGCCACATATTTTCATAATTTCATTATCATGCTATACTGACCATCCCAACATGGGCGGACTCGTGATGGCGAGTGCCACCGCCCACACGGCCAGGATCATGAGCAGCGCCAGGCGCTTGGAGCGCCGCCTGCGGGAGTACTTGAGGGGCTGCGTCACGGCGAGGTAGCGGTCCACGCTGATGGCGCACAAGGAGAGTATGGAGGCCGTGCAGAGCAGCACGTCCATCGAGATCCAGATGTCGCAGAGCACCCAGCCCAGCCGCCAGGTACCTGAAACACAAAAAAAAAAAAAAATGGTCAGTTTTGTGTCACTGGCGTGTAGGATATAATTCTTGTGATTTCGATGTTATCATTTTTTATTTTGAATTTGGACCTTAGAACGAAAACTTTCTCTGAGCAAGGACAATTTTAAGTTTTGCAATCGTATTACCCGGTGAACATCGAGTGTCGTGAGAATGGTCGATAGAAGGGTGTAGGTGAGGTTTTTTGCAGTGGCAGATAGACCATCAACTGTAAATTCGTTCTACTATATAAATCCAAATAGCCATATTCCATAGGTACCTAATATCGCGTACTGTTACAAATAATCACAAAACCGTAAAGAGTGCTAGAGAGCTAATTGATAATGATCTGTTCTACTTTAGATTTGTTCGTTTTTTGAGGCGCGCCTCAAACTAAACAATGCGCGATCGCGCATGGCTACCGCTCATTTAGATTATGTGGCTACCCTAGTTTCGCCACTCCCCTTCGCCTGCATGAAATCAGCGGCTCTCAGAGGCGGGCCCTGTCTCTGCCTCACGTTTTGCGTCGTGTAGAATCTCGGTGCGGCTAGCGGAAATCCAGGTGTGGCCGGCCGCGTTACGCTCGTGTTAAATAATAAATCGTAAATACAATGTCTTACTGAAATACGTAATTATTCTTGGGTAAAAATTTCAAATACTAAATATTAAAAGTTACTTTAAGGGGGTATTTCACCATCCTCCTCATAGATTATTCGTACGGTAACGTACATTTTAGATTAATCATACAGGATTTATTTATTTAAAAAGTCAGAGTTTACTATTCAGCACTTGAACCTATGAATAATGGCTATATTTTGGATAAGTTGGTCGAGTTTTTTACCAGTTACAAGTATTTATTTGTTTATTTATTAATATTCGTTATGTGTATGGACAAGCTATGGGGAGGATGGTGAAATACCCCCTAAGTCTTATACCGTAAACAAATGGGTCTCATTAAAAATAACGACCTCCGTGGTCCCGAGGCAAGACTCTCGGCTCACAATCCGAAGGTCGCGGGTTCGAACCCGGCGTGCGCAAATAAATTTTATTTGATTAATTTGTGTTATTTCACAATTTATTCATTTAAAATAATATATAGTATATTTGCGGCACGTTCCAGAGTGGAAGATACTATCAGTATCGCCCTGGTGTAAGACCACCATTCAGAATTGAAACGTTGCTTGAAATGGCTTTAGCCGTGTTTAGTGACCAGATCTGAATAGCCAGGTACTTTCCCACCTTCCTCTTCCCTATCTCCTTCCCCTTCCCACTACCTTCAGCCTCACAACATACCCCGATTGGGGATGCCATAGTCTCACTTGCTCCAGACGGGAGCAGTTGGGACTCTTGTGCGGTATTAACTGTAAAAAAAAAAAAACCTTCTAATATATTTGGATGGAGAGTGCATCTTGTTCCTTTTTCTCATAGCACGAACCCGTGAGTATTAAATATGTCCGCATAAGGTTGTATAAAAGACATCAATAAGCTTTCACCATAAACTTAATTCAGAATACACAAAACTCTGGGATTGTCCTTTTGTACCCTACTATTTATTAAGTATGAGAATTTTGTGTTCGTCCTTAATTTTATTTGTCAAAGTCCATAATACCGTCGTATAGGAATATTACCGATAGTGCTATCTATCTAATGGTTTGTGACAACATTTGAGGACCCTTTAAAAGTATATCGTATGATAACCTAAACATCGATTGACCGTTTCAAAGTGCTATTTTTCCAGAACATGGATCCGAAAATTTAACAAGTTTTTCATTACTAATCTAACCGTAATTATTGACCTCCTAGCTTTTACCCGCTTCCGCGTACGCGTGGTATTGGATAGAAATTATTGCAGAAAAAAAAATTCCACACGAATGACATATTTTTCCGAAATGAAAAGTAATCTATGTCACTTCTCAAACCTCCAAGTATCCTTACGCAAAAAATCACATCGAACGGTCGCTCCGTTGCGATGTGAACGAAGGGAAAAAAAACATTCGTTGGCATTAATAATATTAGTCAGAATTGTTTTTTTATTTTTTTTTTATTTCAGTGAAAGTGTTTTAAGGGTCCAAAATATATTTTTCTAATTTTCTCTTATATTAAATCAAAACCAATTTTTTCTCTGAAATCATTTGATTTTTAAGTAGGATCTTAAATATTTTCCAACGTAACAACTATAAAGGGATTTGATTAAACTTTTTAAATTTATTTTCAAGGAATTATAGAATTTGTAGAAAGAAATGTCACTCACTCAACGATAATTCTTTTCTCAAACTTTCTTCGGACAGGAAAGTAGCATAATACTGAAAAAAATGCTGATAACAATTCAAACAAACGATGATTTCACATTTGATAAAATAATCAAGTGAACTATACACCGTCTTGAAATCGTAACAGCTTCAACTTACTGTTACGTTCAGTCAATAAAGTTATGAATAGGACGTTTAAAAATCTGTTTCTTTAAGAGGTACCGCTGCCGCCATTGATCCAATCTTTCAAACTCGGAAACTAATTATAAAGATTATTCGGTTAACGGTTTACGTTTGAAGAATGTTTAAAAAAAAACCTTTTGATTCACCTTAATAACAGTAGAAGACTGTGCATTCGGTGCGATGGAAATTACTGCATTCAAAATTTTAATTACACACGATCATACTTTGGCGAAGCTCGTTGTGAAATCATTATTTTCCATTAATATTCATTATTTGTGTCTGACAAGATGTAAGAACCATCAAAACTATCTGGTTACTGAGAAAACATATTTTGATAGTTCCTCAAATAACATATATAAAATTCAGCTTTAATACTATAACGTAATTATAATTATAATTCAATATAATTTAAGGGTGTTCGAAAGAGGGTTGCAACTGTAACAGTGTCTGATAATGAACGACGTGATTTCTAATATTATTACAAATAAAATATGTAAAAACTGAGCTAAATTTTATAAAATAACGAGACTTTCGTTATTTAACTATCGTCATGGGCTCTTGGACTATAGGGCGTTTGAGAAATGCCAAATATCAATATCATACATTGACGGATCGGTTCACTAATGAATTTATTTGGGATTTTTGTTTCTTCTTGTTCAGACGTTTCATTTCGAGTGAAAGACAAAATGAAAGACAGGAATGAACGAAAAGTGATCCGTATGATTCCTGCTTAAGAAACAAACCAAAAAATGTGGTAAGATTATATCTGTGACAGTTTTCCTTGTTTAAATTTTTTATTTCTTGAAAAATTATTTATTAAATAAATAAAAACCGCTTTTGCACTAAAATTAACTATTTCAAGAATTATCAATATTTTTATGCCAATATTCGTTGTTTTATACAAAGAATATACAAACTCTTCGCTTTTGTGCGAATATTCCTCTTACACACAGCGCTCTATTTAAAAAGGCCAAACTGCTCATGATAATAAGTCCAAACATCGTAATCTTTTTCGTTTCGTCTCGCTAAAACAACGTTAGGAAAAATAATTTTTCGATACTTTGCAACAAAGCTAAACAATTCCATTACGCTAAACAGATCGTCTTAAACCACATAGAACTTAGTCAAAAATCTCACATTTAAGAAAACAACGGTTTGGCGTATGGTTTTATTGTGTAAATTTCACCATTTCTGTGGAAGTAAACTGTGATATACATTTACGATAAAAGTTTAGGTTGAGCAATGAACATATATTTGTCCTCCAGCATATTTCACAGACCTATAAAAAAATATTTTTAAGAGTTTGATACTGATGTTGGATACCAAGTTAGTTTAGTGTGGCTCGAGAACTAATTTAAGAATGCTTGTCTGTGATTGGTTCACGGTTCTAAAAATCTCTTTATGATTGGTCAAGAGCTAGTTTATGATTTGAACTCTCATTTCAAGTCCTACCTGAGAAACAGCAAAAGGTGAGTTAGTACACTATGGTTTAAGACGATCCTAATTTAAATTGGAAATCAAGTCTTGAATGACCATCGACGATTTTTTTAAATTTCCTTTTAAGTATCTCCAATGTTATGATATTGTATGTTATTTATTAATTAACTAGCGAGTTCCCGTCATGCGTTGCGATGCCACTAATAAATAAATTGCTTTTCCCTGCGGTTTTTTCCCATTCGTCCCGATCCTCTTCCGCCTCTCCTTCCCCTCTCATGTTCCCTTCCTCTCATGCGTTCGCGAATATTATTAGATTTATAAATAAATATTAAATTCAATTCAATTCTGTCACGCGTATATACACCGAAAACAAACTGTTGGTAAAAATTAATTTACTTAAAGAGTTTATTTGAATATCGGCCATCAAATTTGGCACCAAACATAGGTACCCATTTAAAATATCTTTAATTCTTTATTCGGTTCAAAGTATTAGGTGAGTACTTCAAATAAATTCATTAATTTAAAGAGTTTTGAAAATCGATTTTTATTGAACAATCATTGTTTTGCAAAATGTCATTCTCAATTTGTGACATTTTTGACAGTTTCGTAAGAGTTTTTGTGATGATTAAAAAACTTTTCAGATGTATTGTCATGTGGTTGTAATAATCCAAAAACCTTCGCGGGGGTGGACAACTCACTTAAATACGTATA
Organism: Glyphotaelius pellucidus; assembly: GCA_936435175.1. Classification (NCBI taxonomy): domain Eukaryota; kingdom Metazoa; phylum Arthropoda; class Insecta; order Trichoptera; family Limnephilidae; genus Glyphotaelius; species Glyphotaelius pellucidus. Next base: position 22,337,064 of record OW386558.1, on the reverse strand, counting down.
TATATATTTTTAAACACGCATATTTTGATTTTAATATTATAGATTAATTATAAATTCGTTGTAAGCTACGATTTTATTTTGATCGTAAGCTGTATCGTAAACTGTGCCTACTCTCAACACCGTATTACCTAGGTAGACAGGCAAAGTACACATTACGCACCCATGCAGTAATGTATACAAATATTAATAACAAAATTAAAAACAAAAAATGGCGAATAGAGTCAAACAAAAAATTATAATACTTCATTCTCATTGGTTTTAATAAGTGCGGTTTTGATAATGGGTTTGCTAAAAGCTTCAGCGTGCCCATCCGAAACATATGATCGTATTTATAGTCTTCTCGTTTGATGGTCGATTGGTGGCTAATGGCCGGAATGTATTGGGATGGAGGATGCTTAGTGGCCCGAGGGAAAGTGGGTTAATATTTACTGTGATATCGTCAGAATCAGGTGTTTGAATCTCATTAACTTAACGATGTTTTTGAGTATCACGGTAATTGTTATTGGATTACGGTGAATTTAAAATTGAAGGTTTGCTAATAATAATCACCATATTGGAAATTTGGCTGTGTTGCAAGTGGTTTTATTTTTGTTAATTAGGTACTATCAAAGACACGTAGTGTAATAGTATTTTCACAGTCTTCCACACTAAGGAATTTTGTTTGCAGGCGGACTGTAGGTTGTTGTGTTTGTTTAATTCATAAATTTTTGATTTTCTTATATTTGTTGATTTTCTGATCTTCATTTTTGACTTCATTTACATGTTTTTTGATTTCCTCGTCTTCATACTTATGAAGGGTGTTAAGGGATGTATTTACTTTAACCAGTGATTCATGACATGTCCACTTGTTCCACATGTTGTCACTGGTCACTCAGCCGAGTAACCGCCCAACTTTTTGCTCCGATCATGACTAGCCTGATACCAACCTACTGATTTTTAAGTTTAAAGTTAAAAAAAAACATTAAAATATTTTAAACACAGAAGAGTTCTTGGTAGGCTTGCTTTGAAACGCCTTTTTTGCAGTGCTACGGAAATCTGAAAAATGCACTGACATCACAAACATGTTGTGCAATGCACCTACGAAAATGGAAGGTAGGTAAAAAATAAAGCATATCTTATTGCAACATGGGTAGGCCCTTTCAAACGATTGTAACTGGGCAATGTAGTTTACAAAAAAGGATATAGGAGATGATAGTATCTTAATCTCTCTCTAACAAGGGATGCGAGATTGCAAGAGAAGAATGCAACTACGCGATGCTAATAAGTAATTTATTTGTTTTTTCTGTCTCTGAATTATTAGGGCACTTTCTCGTTTGTAATAATTAATAATGGAAGATCTCCTTACAGCTGATGTCAGCAGTGCAAGAATAACTGGACCCTTTGACAGATGACACTTTTCTTAATAGGCGTCTTTCTACGACCTCTAACAGGATAACAATATAATCACATAGCTTTATAAAGGGTGTTTTTTTAGAGGTTTGGTTTTTAAACTGGTAACATTGTTTCTACAGACTGTCAATTTGACAGTTGACAGTTGATTTGTAGTCAGTACGTTTTGCCATTTCACTATGAATAGACTGACGTCAGAACGTGCGCTTGCAAATTGTGCAAATTTATTTTGAAAATCATGGTTCGGTTTGCCAAACTTATCGTGCACTACGTCCATTTTCTGTCGACATAATCATCCTTCCGAGCAAGTTATTCGGAAGATCATGGATCGTTTACGCACCACGTACACTCTAGTGGATAATACGCATCCACAAAGACGAAAAAACAGTGCGCATAAAAGAAGTTATTGCTGCTGTGGAGAGTAGTATTGAGGAGAAAATGAGTCGATTTGCCATCGTGCACAGCAATTGCAGCTGTGCCCATCCACTTTGTGGAAGATTCTACGGAAAGATCTGGGTCTAGGCCTCCACGATCGTGTGATCTCACACCATTAAATTACTTTCTTTAGGGGTATGTGAAGTCACTAGTCTATGCTGATAAACTAGAGACGTTGGACCATTTGGAAGTCAACATTCGCCGTGGTTTTGCCGATATACGGCCCCAGTTGCTCGAAAAATTGTCGAAAAATTGTCGAAAATTGGACTTAAAGATTGCGCTTCATTTGATCTAGCCGTGGTGCTCATATGCCCGAAATCACATTTAAACTATAATGGCATAAAACTATCTTTTAAATAAAGCCAATATCATAGACATTAACATTATTTTAATGTGTTATTTTTCATTTTGAATTTGTATACCTCTAAAAAAAAACACCGGTTACATGCAGTAGCACAGCACAGACAGGAGAGCTTTTTGAAAAAAAGCATGGCAAATTTGAAGACTTAACAACAAGCTTTTTAATGTCTAAAGACTAAACACCAGGGTGTTCGGTAGACTAACCTTTAAAAGTCACATTGTCTTTGTCATTTGGTAGCAGTTTAAAAGTTTTCTGATTCTCATTTTTCTTCTGTCTAACGGAGCATTTATTTATTTATTACATTTGTTTACAGACTATTCCAGTGATAACACAGAACAAGGTACACAATACAAACAGAAAAAACAGTAGAAATGTACGAAGAGAATGGTTGGTATCTACAAATTAGCTACACCTGAATAAATCAAAGACAAATTGCAGAAAAAAACACACATCACTAACATGATTTCTGAACATGGTTTTGATCATTATTCCAATATCAATTTTTTCTAGTTTTAATGTAGTCCAACTGTTATTTTTATTTTAACGTTATCTCCAAGAGGTCCCGAGGAAATTTTATTTAATCTTTGGGGATGCTGTGTGGAGGGTCTATTAAGGGAAAGGATGAACGGGATGTTCAAAGGAACCGAAGGCTCATTAAAATGCCAAATGAATTGTTCTGTATAAAATATATTGTTTTTGTTAAAACTGTCTAGATTTCAGTAAAAGTGTCATTAATAGGTAACGATTTATAATTTTTAGGCATTATTACAGTTTTTCAGTGTAGACACTACCTGTTACTCTATTCAGCGATGCCCATCGGGAGTGCTTATCGTTACTATAACAGACGAGAAGAAACAAGCAGGAATTACAAAAGTGTTTTTTTAGATCTTGGCTTTTTAATGATTTATTTTATTTTATTTATTTGTTTAAACGCCCGTAGGGATTTTACAAATAGTGCAATACATGCTTTTGACAATTCAGGAAATAACATAAAATATAAGAAAACAAAATATAGCTAACACAAAATATAAGAGTTGACACAAAGTAGGTAACATAGACTTCAATTATTATTTTTTTTTATTTTTTTTTATTTATTTAGGGAAGTTAACAGCAAATCATGTTCATGTTAAAAAAATCAGTTATGATAAATAAAAAATAGTGCAATACATATTTTTGACAAAATACAGGAAATAACATAAAATATAAGAAAACAAAATAGAGCTAACACAAAATATAAGAATTGACACACAGTAGGTAACATAGAATATATGATAAGTAAAAATAATGCAATACAATCTGTAATTTTAAAAATAAATACCACACATCTCTTATTAACTGTGTTGAAAAATTACCTGAAACTACTATAAGAGAGTGCTTATATATATATATTATTATTATTTCTTTTAAATCTTGAAATCTATTATTGATAAATCTTGAGTTTTTCTTACTTATGTTTTTTGTTATTATTTGCAATATTTTGTTATTTACATTTACATGAATCCATTATAATTGAGCACGAATTCCCTCACCAAACACAAGAGCCTTGTCTCTTTATGGTGAGTAAAGGATATTTTTATTTTCCTTTATAACACTGTATAACCTATAAAATGTATACTTATTGTAAAAAACATACAAATAAACAAATAAACATGTTTTTGACAAAATACAGGAAATAACATAAAATATAAGAAAACAAAATATAGCTAACACAAAATATAAGAGTTGACACAAAGTAGGTAACGTAGAATATATGATAAGTAAAAATAAAGGTAAAGATGATTTATGAAGTAGGAATAAATAACTGTCACATACGTCGTTCGAAGTTTGACAAATTTAATTTATTATTAAATACATTTATTATTATGATTGTGTTGTGAGAGTGTAGGGCGTGGGTAGGGGAAGGAGATATGATGTAGGAAGATTGTCGAGTTACCTGATTTTCACAATTCTGATTTGGTCACCGAATAAGTTTACAATAATAATAAGGTCTCAAATAACGTTTCGATTCTGAATGATGCACTTTCACCAAGGCCATACTTAGATGATTGTCTACCATTCCGAAAGAATTTTTTTTTTTATGTTCTACAAAGTAATAAAAAGCAGAATGTGCAATTCAATTTTTTTTCTTCTGAGTCGCTAGATGTCGCTTTCTTCGCCTATTCATTTTGGAGTGGTTTGAAAATTGGATATGTATTTGTGCAAAAATTAAATATTTTTAGTTTTGTATTTCGTAGGATTCGACCCTTGGTCCGCTGAATGTCTGACCGCTAAGGTTCATTAGGCGCTTTATACCACTGAACCAAAGGAGACCTGCCTGGGACCGTAGATATATCGTATTATATTGGAACCGAGTACCCAAGAAATAAATAAATATTTTATTGCTTTCTCATTCTTTCGGAGGCTAAATCCAATAAATGTATTAGTCTCGTTTAAGTGTCGCTTGCTTCCGTTTCATCGAGTTTCAAATCATAACGGTGCTGAAGAAGTTTTCACTTTAAAAAAAACTGAATAATACACTGATTTTACGAAGGTTTTATCAATCCGAAAAGCTCACCCATGACCATATAAATATAGCATATCGGTAAATGAGTTTTGAAAATTGAATTTTGATTTAACAATCATTGTTTCGCAAAATGTCTTTCTCACATTTTTGACAGTTTCGTAAGAATTTTTGTAATGATTAAAAAACTTTTCAGATGTATTGTCTGTGGTTGTAATAATCCAGAAACATTCGCGAGGGTTTAAAGAAGATATTTTGAAAGTTTCAAACGTTTCCTACGCTTAATATATGCAATACACAGACATCCAACTAATCCACAAGCATATTTTGATTTTTATATATATATAGATAAAGTAACGTTACCAAAATAATTGATCCGAAATATGAACTTAGGAATTAAGCCATCTGGCTGTTATAGTAATGTTTTATCATACTCGTATGATATAACATAACTAAACTCACAGATGTCGCAAGAGTTCTATCCAAAGTGAAAAGTTCATGAAGCTACAATAAATCCTAAACAACTGTATGCCCGTCCTAACTCTGTACAAATAACTGTACGTGATAAACATTCTTGAACTGTGACAGTACAAGAATATTTATCACGTATTTTTCTCATCAGGCGCGAAGGTGTCTAACGTATTTATAACACGGTAAAACGAATACCTCCGACATTTTCAATTTTTGTATGTAGATTTGGTAATACATACACAAAAATGGAAACATCAAGCCAACGTGCGCGCTGAAACACGTATTTGCTTATTCCGGAAAAATATTAAAATAATAAATTTCAAAAACGTTGTCTTAGAAAATACAATTACTAGACGAGACAAGGCTTGTTACGTTGAAGACACCGTCGACCAATAAAATCTAGACAGGACGTGTGAATGTTAAAAATGTCAACGAAAAAGAAATTATTACAATAAAAAAACACATAAATTTGTTGTAGACCACTTTTATTTTATTACACTCAACCGGTTTCGGAAGCGACCTTCCTTCATCAGGAGAATATTGTAACTAAACTACATAGACATAGAATATTGTCAGACATACAAATTTTAGGTTTTTTAATTGTTGTATTTTTAAATGTTCCGTGCTTTGCAATTTAAGATGCTTAAATAATAAACAAATGTTCCGTGCTTGCAATTTAAGATGCTTAAATAATAATAATTTTTCAGAGTTTGCAAATCATTTAATTTCACTTTTAATAAGGATACACGGGTTAAAATTCTTCACCGTAGCAATACAAGCAAAAAATTAAATAATTTAGAAGCACTTGAAATTAGAAAATCCCTAAATAATAATTTTAGTATTTTGAATAATCAAATTAATTTATCTTTTAGTCCCATTTTAAATTTATTTCCAGTGAACCACACTGTTCTTCCCGGAAATCCCACAATTACCCCTCCCCCCTCGCTTACCTCCCACACCTAAAGTATGTGTATGTGAATGTGTATGCGTATGTTTACGTATGTATACGTATGTATATATATATTTATATGCATGTGTGCAGGTACATGTATTTTTATGGATATGTATGTATGTGTATGTTTATATATGTATATATTTATATATTTTTTATATTCCTCTAATATATTTAAATACTTTTTTTTTGCTCTTCTAAATAACCAATGTAAAATAAATATTAAAATTTGAAAAAAAAAATTCATATAAAACTTTCTATTACAACACATAAATACTTGTCATACATAAACATAAATAAACACGTAAACACCTCAGCACAGGTTTTCCTAGTGAGGTGTTCACGAAACATACAACAATACCTATCCACAGTTTCACCTTCACAAACCTACCTTACACCCAACAATAAAATTACAAAATATATTATGTAAAAATGTTTTCGAAATTGATCTATAGGTAAATACTGTAATATATAGAAATAAATAAATAAATAAATAAATAAATTAAGTCATTAGGTAGGAGTAAAAACGAGAACGATTCAACAGTGTGGGCACCAAGTTACGCTATTCATTCATTCACGATAGAAATTCAAGAATTACAAGAGAATGTGCCAATTATGATGATCTACGGAAAGAGAAAATTACTGAACGTAGAATAGTAGACTTAACTTGTTTACATAAAATCATAAGTTCAATAGTTGACAGCCCTGAACTATTAAATTACATTTTTTTCCATTTACCTCGAAAAACCAACATGAAGGCAAAATCTATCGTTTTATTGTGATCACTACAACATTTTATCTCGATTATCATTAAATGTTTGTTATGGGACAATGCTTTGTAATTATTGGTAAGTTCCACAGGTTTCTAACAGATGGCGGTGTGAGTTAATTCATCGACACAATACTTAGTTTTCTAGGTTGGGAAATCATTCAGTAGATGGCGTTGTGTTTCGTTAGCCACACCAACGCGTGGCCGGGTCTGCCAGTATTTTATATATTTTAATTTAAAGTTGTACCCCCATAAAAAGCTGTGCTTTTGTGTGGGGGATGTTATTTATTAAGTTATCAAGTTTTTTTTAACAATGTTTTGATAAAAAAAGGTTTTCTTGGAAAACTCGATATTAAACTTAATTTATCTTAAAATTACGTCAGCTCTTCATTGCGTACATTGTGTTCAGCCTTTATACAAGCATAATTCTAATTCAGAAAGCACCATCAATAATAATACTTCGTCGTCAGGGCTTAAACAAAGCCTAGGGAAGCATTGTCGCCTTCAACAACACAATAACCATTACAACCGAAAATTATAGCCACTTTTAAAGTGTCCCCCTTTACTAGCGCCTAATACCCGTTATTCTGGTGTAAAGCCGACCGCAAAATATCCAAAATGCGATATTGCTATCATTTGGCCCGCGTAACTCTAAAACAGGGCTTCACAATTAATTTTGTCTAATTAGATTTCCTCAGTACTTTTTAAAATTCAAGTTACCGGTTTTAACCTATGTCGGCTTTTGACAGTATTTAATTTACAAATCCACCTAGCAAACACTTACGGCCGTTATTTCCAACTTTTCAATCGATCAATCTGAGTCTCCGATCAGCTAAGTGATTTGTATAGTAACGCTCGATTCATACAATATTATGAAATAATAAGAATAATGGGAACCCACTAAGGCGCAGCTTTTGCGTGGGTAATATAATTGAATATATTTTATTATTGTACCTAGAAAGAACAAACAATGGGCATATAAAGCAAAAACATGATTAAAATTTGTCTAAACAGCTGTGCACAAAATGAGCATACAACAGTGCAACAGTAAGTGTATAGTGTAATATTAAGTAATAGTAATTGTATATTAAGTGTAGTAGTGTAACAATAATGGTATAGTGTAACAATAAGTGCATAATGTAATAGTAAGTGTAAAAACTACTATTTGTGAAAACTACAAAGTACTACTAAAGTACTATTTGTGAAAAAACAATAAAGTGATACAAATTAAACTAACAATGTTTCAATATCTACATTGTCAAGCCACGACTTCAACTCCTTTATGTATTGCAGAAGTTTAGTTGTCAATTTTTCGGTAAAAGATTGAATGTACGAGGTCCAATAAAACTGCTGTGAGTTTGCATTTGTTTGGTATTCGTTTGGGGGTAAAAACGTTATTATTTCTAATGTTGATTTTATTACTGACGGCCTCCGTGGTCCCGAGGCAAGACTCTCGACTCACAATCCGAAGGTCACGGGTTCGAACCCGGCGTGCGCAAATAAATTTTATTTGATTAATTTGTGTTATTTCACAATTTATTCATTTAAAATAATATATAGTATATTTGCGGCACGTTCCAGAGTGGAAGATACTATCAGTATCGCCCTGGTGTAAGACCACCATTCAGAATTGAAACGTTGCTTGAAATGGCTTTAGCCGTGTTTAGTGACCAGATCTGAATAGCCAGGTACTTCCCCACCTTCCTCTTCCCTATCTCCTTCCCCTCCCCACTACCTTCAGCCTCACAACATACCCCAATTGGGGATGCCATAGTCTCACTGGCTCCAGACGGGAGCAGTTGGGACTCTTGTGCGGTATTAACTGTAAAATAAAAAAAAAAAAATTTAATTTTTTTTTAAATTTGTTTTTGTTTTTAAAGATATATTTCATAGTTTGCATTATAAATAGTTTACGGAGACTGAATAGTTTAGCTTCTTTGTATAATGCATCTGTCAAAATTGTTCTGTTTCTATTGTACATAACTTTGATAATATAATTTTGAGTTATTTGTAAAAGTTTTATAAATACATCAAGCGCACCACCCCATCCTATTATTCCGTACACGAGTGAAGATTGCACCAGAGAAAAAAAAATTAACATAACCATTATTTCAAAACATCTGATCATCATTATGTTGAAACATCTGGCCCATTAGCCCGGTCGATCGATAAGGATTGATAGAATAACTTTCGGTGACTTCTCATCGTCCCCTAGCATGACTGCAGATTGACATCAAATTCTTAACAGTTCACAATGACTAAATATTTTTAATATATTCGACGTCAACTGGTGTTTGTACGTTAGCAATCTGCACTTGTCTTAAGAGAATGATGAACGATGAATGATGAAAGTTATCCTTTCAATCCTTATCGATCGACCATGGTAGGTCCCCTGATAATCATTATGTTGAAACATTTGATTATCATTGTGTTGAAACATTTGATCATCATTATGTTGAAACATCTGGTCATATACCTTCTGTTTCAACAGGTTTGCAGGCCCTACCCAAAACCTCATTTGCAAAACTGGTCGCACCCTGTGAACAAAGATATAAAATCAGGCCTCCAATTCTTGCCCGCTTTAAATTTGGTTTTCAAATTTAACGATACGGCTGTTTAATGTATTCAAAGTAAGCCACTCAAATTCATTTCGGTTTCTTTATGGGGTCGCTTAAGCTGGGAACGTAATCGCGAAAAAATTACAGTATCTTTGTCCTGCAAATTCTGACATTTTGGTGCCATCTGCCGACTGTAATAGAAGCGCCAAGACGTAGAGCTTAAGAAGAGAAGATTTAAGACGAGAAAATTATATTGAACATTTTTTTAAAACGCTTTTTAATCTCGGAAATATGACGCCGTTTGTAAGCAATCGTATATATTACCAACTGATAATTTTAAAAACAGTGCATAAAAATAAAATCTACATAAATATTTGAATTTGGAAATAAAAAATCGTTTTGGCCACCGAATAACAGATAACAGACCGCGCGTAAGTAGTCCTGTTTTAATTCGACCGTTTTGCATTTTATCTGTCTGCAAAATTCATATCAACATGGTGGTCGTTTTTCTGACTCAGAAAAGATTTTTTTTTTCAAATGTGAAATCTTTGTGTATGGTACTTCTTACTTGCATTTTTTATATTATGGTAATTACCTACTTGCCTGAAGACAGTTTAAAAATATAATAGTAAGATAGTGAAATTTCTTTGAACATATGACATTTACTCACAAGATATACGGTTTATAATTACGTTGGTTTGAATTCAAGAACTTTCTATTTTTTATGTCAACACTTCACAAGAGTCCCGGCTGCTCCCGTCTGGAGCCAGTGAGAGCCAGTCAAGAGTTCGTTCGAGTTGACAAGTCCTTACCATAGACCACTAGCCAAATTGTGTGGGACCACGCAAACTTCGCCCCAATCTTTCAACCATGTTTCAACAAACGGAGGAGACGAAAAACAAAAAATGTTTAGAGTAATGTTAAAACAAATGTTAAATCATATGTTTAAGTTAACGGTCGGAAGAGACCTACCTTAACAAGTAAACATTGAAGTCAACATAAATTACCCTATTAAAATTCTGTGCTCCTGGTATTTTGTTCCTGAAAAATAAAGAAATGAATCGTATTTGTCCAAAGAAGCAAAGCTAGCAGTCCACAATTGAGCGCTGGTACCTTTCTTGATGTACGGCAACGAAGCATAGAACTGGCAGAGGAAGGTTGAAAGTAGACTGAATGCTGTAAAAATGAGAACCCTGAACCCTGTACGATCGTGTGAGAAATTTTGAGATCCGCAACAAAAGGAAGGTTAATGTAAGCGTAATAACTACGATTTAGAAAAAGACAATGAAATGGTTTGGGCATGTAGAGCTATTGAACGAAGGAAGGAGTGTAAGGAAAATATACGACGCAATTGTGAATAATAGAAGTGGTCGGGGATGCCCGAAGAAGACATGACATGAGTGAATCAGATACTAGAATCGGGCCATCAATCAGAATGATAGAAGAGTATAGATGTTTTAATATGAATGAGGCAAGGAGTGTGTGCCAGGACCGTAATGTTTGCGGTCCGTCCTCCTAGTATATTTTGAAAAAGACAACAAAATATAAAAATTCAATAAATAAGTTAATTGTAGGTAGGTCCAGGTAAGTACCTACTTTATCGCATGTCTGAATTTTTCATACAATCAATTCCAATTTTGAAAATGATTGTAAAATTCAAAGCAAATTTGAGTTCTAGTGTTCAATGAACCAGAGTTACAGACATAAGTTTGTATTTTTAATAATTTATAAGTCTATACAATATTTGCGTAATATTCATGTATGTTACCTCCACTTTTGGTTGTACATAAACATAATAATGTTTTTATTCCAGGATGTGGGGAGGAGAGTGCAATCCCACACGTCCCATATGATTACACATATTTACACAACAGATTTTTTAAATAAAGAACTTAGTTTATAGAATAGGAAAAGATATATATATATAAATAAATATACATATATTTTTTTTAAATAAAAAAAACAATCAATTGTATGTAGGCTGTGGTCAGGGATGAGCTCGGGCCCAACGCTCACTCAGGAGTAGAGTTTGGTGCTAGAACGCTGCGGTCACCACTGTATTGTCGAAAGCCATTAGCCGCATCATGGCTCCAGTGACCCGATGTCTCATCAGACCGGCGAATCCATGCAATCCTAGTTCCGTGAACATTGCCAATGCACTGCTATATCTTTTGAATCCAAATATAATTCTACATGCTTCATTATATTCGGAGTCGTTCCAACAAGGTGGTTCGGTAGTGACACCATGTTTCACATGTATATAGACTAGTGCGAAAGGCATTGAACAATGTTTTTTTTACACGGTAACGTTGTCAATGTGTTTCATCACTCACCTTGGATGTTGTCTATAATTTGACAACGCCAATAAAATTTTATAGATTAAACAAACGTCAAAAACGAATTGCTGACAACTCCGTTGCGTCGAACTGCGGTTTCATTATTTATTCACAATTTATTCAACGATCTGTCAAAAATTTATATCGTGTCAAGTGTACGTCAAAAATATGTCTGGAAAGCGGCTTATTTCTGTAAACGAAAATAAATTAATATTATTAGGTATTTTTCTCGACGTGTAAAAATCATACATTTTGGATTTTAAGCCACCCATCTTTTTTTGATGTTTTTCTAACACTCTACCGTTACCGAGCATTTTTTGATTTTTTTGGTTTTGGCACTTTTAATACTTCAGTACTGGGGTCAAATGAATTACGTTGTAATATGTAACACATCAGAGGTACATAATTAATGTTTATTTAACTCCCAAATAATTGGACATGGTAGACCTTGTGGTGGACCCTAAACACTACGTGACTAACTTAACAGTCCAAGAATGTAAGAAAATCAGTTGGAAAGAATTCTCCCCCAGGGATGAAGTTCGCACAACTCTCTTAGAAAGCAATCAAAATTTAACCATTGTACGAGGGTCAGTAAATAAATAACGCCTCCTATTTTTTCTACTTAAATAAAGTTAGTTAAGTATAAATTTTTAATTTGGTGCTATTCCTCAAACCTTCTTCTACAATCTACTGCAATAGAAACTTTTTGCGTCAACAGGTGGCAGCACTGCAGTCGCTTGCAAAATGGCCGACATCGACGTTCATAATAGACAGCGTTCTGTGATTGATTCTTGACTGTAGAAGGTCAAACGCCCATTTGCATTATTTAAAGACTGAAAAATGGGTACCATGATGCAACAGTGGATGTCAGCACTGCTAAATGATGGGTTTGTCGTTCTAAGGAAGCTGAAAGACAAACACAGCTGGCTGACAAAAAGCGGAACGGCGCAGGCCGTTGATTGCAGTGACTGCACGCGAGTTAATGACATCATTCGTGGTGACCTCAGATAACTACAGATGTCGTATTCTCTCCCTCAGTAAGGTCAGCGTGATGATGACGTCAGTATGAAGATGACAATTATTTGACAACTGTATTCAACAAAAGTTTGTGCAAGGTGGGTACCAAGAAAGTTAACCGGCCAGAAAAAATTGTGACCAGAGATGAAATAAAGGTTCATTTTTTTAACCTTAATCAAAGAGGAAGTCAATGGAATGACATCACACAAACTCACCAGACTAGGATTTCTAGGACAAAAAAATTGAAACTGTGTGATCGGCGGGGATAGTTATGGCAATGGTGTTCTAGATGTGATCGTGCTTTTTACAATACTGTGATACATGCCCTTGTTAAAAGATGGACCAAAGCTGTGGAAATCGACGGATATTATTTTGAAAAGTTACAAATTAATTGTCAATAAAGTGGTTTTCAATCCATGTAGGTAATTGCATTTTTTATTTCTTGACAAAAGTAGACATTACTTTTTGACTGACACTTATTGTCATCTTTTTGACTGACACTTATTGTCAGTTTTTGACTGACACTTATTTGAGTGACACAAAACTTTGAAATTATTTACACAAATCTCATTTTAAAATTGTGTTTTGATTTTTTAATTTTTTTTTATTGTATATCTATTTTGTTCATTACTGGTCGTAGTAGTTAGTAGTTACTAGTTGATCTAAAGTTTTCCTGAGTTTTAAACAGCATGTTTTTTTTCATTTTTTTTTTTTTTTTTAGCTAATGCTCCACGCAGGAGGCCTATAGGAAAATAATTCATCTCAGGGCCCATGTCATCTTTGGGGATGCTGTGTGGAGAGTCTTTTTAAGGAAGGGAAAGATAGTAAGTTCTGGGAAAGAAAAAGATATGAGGGGTGGGTAGGAATCTGGGGGGTCAGCGGGTCCAGGAGTGACGGATGTATGAATCCATCCCTCCAAATGCGGTGCAAGGTGATGGGCCGAGAGATTTCGGCTGGAAAGGTCAAAAGGCCTCCCTCAACCAGTCTCTCTCGTTCCGGCCTGCCACGCAGCAGGTGGGCAGACGGATCCGCCGCCAGGACTTGGATGAAATTCAAACCCCAAGAACCCTGGCACCCCTGCTAAGTCATTAAACATAGTAACTAAATCAAACGCGAGTGCTGGACATGATCAACTAAAATGTACAACAGTACAAAAACTTGCCCCACTACTAACTCCTACACTAACTAAGCTGATTAACCTGAGCCTGAAAGAAGGTCAATTTCCGGACAGTTGTAAAATTGCAAGGGTTATTCCAATATATAAAGGGAGCTTGAAAACTCAAACATCTAACTATAGGCCCATCTCTGTCCTACCGATTCTATCAAAAATATATGAAAGAGTAATATACGATAGGCTAGACAACTTTCTGAAAAAAAAATCATTTCTATATGCCAAACAATACGGTTTCAGAAAAAAATCTAATACTCTCTCTGCAACTAATGATCTTATAAATAAACTTAGAACTAGCATAGATAATAAAAACTATGTCATAGCAATTCTCGTAGACCTTCAAAAAGCCTTTGACACCGTAAGTCATGAAATACTGATTAAAAAAATAGAAAAAACAGGTGTAACCGGTCCAGCTATCATCCTATCCTATCCTATCTATCCAACAGAAAAAAATGTGTTAACATAGGAGATAAAAACAGTCAACTCGAGAGTATAAACTACGGAGTTCCACAAGGATCAATACTGGGGCCACTTTTATTCCAAATATACATAAATGACATCTGTCAGCTAAAACTACATGGTGAAATCTTCTTATACGCAGATGATACGGCAATTTTTTACTTCGGAAAAAACTTAGAAAGTCTATTAGAACAATCTCAAACGGATCTTAATGTACTAAACAATTGGCTAATAAAAAATATATTAACAATAAATATTAATAAAACCGGTTACATGATCTTAAGCTCACCTAAAAGAATAATACCATCGCATAAACCATTACAAATAGAAGAAAGAGACCTACATATTCTAGATAGCGATAAATACCTGGGCTTGTATATTGATAAACATCTAACATTTAAACAACACGTAGAAAAACTAAAAACAAAAATCATCCCATTAATTGGTGTATTTGGTAGAATTGCTCATCTTCTACCAACAGAGGTAAAGAGGGGCTTATACGTTAGCTTAATCCAGTCCCACCTAAATTATTTAATAGAAATATTGGGAAACACACACATTACGTACTTAAACGACTTACAAATAATACAGAACAAAGTTATTAAAAAACTCTTCAACTATAACCCAGACACTCCCACAAAAAAACTATACCAGGAAATGAACCTTTTGAAAATAAGAACATTGTACGAATATAACATATGTCTTTTAATCTACAAAATACAAAATGGACTTATACACACAAACACAACATTTATAAAAACATCACAAGTACACGAACATTATACTAGACACAATAAATTGTACACAAATACAGTCAAGACTGAAAGTGGCAAGAGAAGTATTGGCCACGAGGGAGTTCACATTTATAATCTCCTTCCAGATAATCTAAAAACGGAAAAGAATATAAAAACCTTTAAAAAAAAACTATTTAAACTTAAGATTTTGGAACAAAATTAAAAACTACTACATAATATGCTCTGTATTTAAGTTAAGAAAGCGAAATATTATATTTCTTTTAACTTAATAAAAATAAAAAAAAACACTAAGTTATCACACTTGGGGTGACCTATGGCAGAGGTGTTGGTTATCCAATAAGCGGCGGTACCCATACCCGCCTCCCAAATTGAAATAATAATAACAATAGAGTATTGGTGATTCAATCCAATATTGTATTTGCATAGCTTTCTTGGAAGATTTGAGTTTTTGTCATTCTATTTATTCATTTGGCGTATTTACTCAACTCAAACAAGCAATAAATTTTAATATTTTACAGCATTACTTACAAAAATGATTTTTCCTAAAATAATTCAACTACCGCCATCTATGAATGAGCAGATTATTAATTATTTTAAGTTTACCCTTATACAGACCACCAGCGAAGTTAGTGGAAGTTATTCAGCGGATAACGAAATCTTGTAATCCCGTCTGTAATCTATTAAAGTGCTTTTCAGACAAATCAAGAATATTCTTACTAAAACAACCGCGCAATTAATTACACCAAATGACAGTGGTGTAACATTGGCCCAGCCAGTAATCGTTACAAAAGTAAGTCAGTAATCCTAACGTAAATATAACCCTAGCTTTACTACACTTTGCCTAAGTGTCGACATTCACCTTTAAAAATCTTTTTTCTTACTCGAGAAAGTTCAGAGGCATGTTGTCTTGTATATGTTACTGTAAAAGCCCGTACTTAAGCCGCCGCTACCCGAATTTCTACCGATTTCTTACA
Source organism: Glyphotaelius pellucidus (assembly GCA_936435175.1). NCBI lineage: Eukaryota > Metazoa > Arthropoda > Insecta > Trichoptera > Limnephilidae > Glyphotaelius > Glyphotaelius pellucidus. Next base: position 22,320,917 of record OW386558.1, on the reverse strand, counting down.
TATCTCCCTTAAGCATTTGAAGTTATTAAGCTCTTAAAAAAATATATGTTATTTTTGAAGATAATATGTAGAAAAGTTCCACGCCGAAATGCAAATTATATGAAATTCCCTCGATAGAAAAAAATCGCAAAGTATGCTACGAAAATTATTGAAAACAAGTCTATTTCTATTATTTTACAATTTATATTTGTGAAAAAATTCACAATGTTTCTTTAAATGATACTTAAGATACCTTCCACGAGATTTTTGCTTTATTTTAAACGAGTCATGTTTTATTAAGCATTTTCCCAATTTTTGCATCAATTTTGTCATTGAAAATATTGGTGCGCTCTGTCCAACATTCGTAATTACATATCTCTCCATCTTCTTCTTTTTGGGCCGGGAAGCGTCGCCTTAAGATGAAACCACGCGAATTAATACAAAACCATGTTTTTTTTTTTTGAAAATTTGATCGCTTAGGCTTAGAAGCATCGACCAAGGATCGATGCTTAGAAGTATTATAGATGCTTCAATTAAATACTGCGTGTAGAACATATCTTGGCCCTTAAAAATATCGGTCATATTTTTTTAAGTCTTTTAATAAGCTTGGAAAAAAATTAAGTATTAGGTCTATAAAAAAAAATTCAAGTGTAAACTCTCCTACTTATAAACCCCTTTTCAGATATGGTTTTTTGTTTACTGTGGCAAATTTAGTTTCTTGTATAATAATTGCAAAAAAATTATAGTTATGCCCAAACTTCACAATATAAAAGAAAATATGCATTTTCTCGTTGTTATTTTTGACATCAATCGATACGGCCCGCACTCTACGAATTTGGATTTTTAAAGTGAACCTTATGCCATTAGCACAAGAACCATGCACTTGGCACACTCATTTTGTATCAGTTACGCCCCGCCTGCGAAGGGGAATAGGCGTCCTAGACTCCGCGTTGCTTGGTTCCGTGATATCAATTTAAAATTTCCTTGTTATTACAATAAACAATGCGTAAAAAAGGAGTTAATGTTTTCACAGGCCTTTACGAAATCATCCTGTAAAAAAAAATCTAGAATACCTTTTTCAACCTTTCTAAAAGCTTTTCCTCAAGTATTTTAAACTCCTCCCAAAAAAAGGCGTGGATTCCGATTTCGATTTTTTCCTGGACTATTGGATCTTATAAGTGCTTATTTCTGCTATAAGTGGTTAAATCAAATATTTAATGGTTGTCCTTTTTTAAACAAATTAATAACCTAACTTCTAAATCAAGCATTAACTAAATTGTTCCCCTCCGTTCAACATTTCATCTCTTATAAAACTGAATTCGATACCATTCTTCTACCCACTTAGTAAGTTGGCCCATTTTTAAATTTTTTTATTATTTTTTATTTATTTATTTTTTTTTTAAATTTATTTATTATTTTTTTTTTAATATGAAATACCGCACAAGAGTCCCAACTGCTCCCGTCTGGAGCCAGTGAGACTGTGGCATCCCCAATCGGGGTATGTTGTGGGGCTGAAGGTAGTGGGGAGGGGAAAGAGATAGGGAAGAGGAAGATGGGGAAGTACCTGGCTATTCAGATCTGGTCACTAAACACGGCTAAAGCCATTTCAAACAACGTTTCAATTCTGAATGGCGGTCTTAAACCAGGGCGATACCGATAGTATCTTCCACTCTGGAACGTGCCGCAAATATACTATTATTATTTTAAATGAACAAATTGTGAAATAACACAAATTAATCAAATAAAATTTATTTGCGCACGCCGGGTTCGAACTTCGAACCCGTGACCTTCGGATTGTGAGTTGAGAGTTTTACCTCGGGACCACGGAGGCCGTCGGTATGCAAAACATTGGCCATAACTTTATATTTTTCCTATTATTTACAGAGAAAAATATTTTAGCAGGTAAAACGTATGTATTTCTCTTAGATGATATTTTCTTTTAGGTGCGAGTATTTCTACACTTCAATAAATTATTAAAAATATCACAATGATTTCGAAAACATCGACATTTTTCGTAACCTTAAAGGTAAAGCAGCGTGTACTTGGGCCCAGGAAAGTTACGGGGAAGCGAACCATCGAACCCAATTTATTGGCCAGCATTATGAATATAAAAATAAATTACGACCCGACTGGAACATAAATTTCGTTTACTTTATGGGAATTGGAAATTTCTTCTTCGTCGAAGTAAACCCGGTCTCGCCTACATAAATAACGGGCTTATTTCTAATAATTTCTTATGATTTTCATGAAAAACATTACATTGAATATGATGCGAGCTTTAAAATTGAAGTATTTATTATAATTACGTTCTTCAATTCCAATCTGCTATTCAGCGAATTTCCTTTATTTTATTAAAACTTCTTTACAGGCAAATAATTTTAAAAAGGAGACGTTAGTCCCAGTTGTTTCGCAAAAATTCAAATATAACATTGTCATCAAATGGCCATTTAGCGCTTATTCTAATAAGCTGAAAAGTTAAACAACACGTCAGTTGTCTTCTTTTGCTGTTCACAATTTTTTCAAACGTTGAAACTCTACCTAACAAACGGATTGCAATCTTTAGAGCATAGGCGTCAGGTGGGAATGCTGTCCTTGTTCTACCGGTATTAAAATGGAAGATCCTCCGAGGAACTAGCGTCATTGATCCCTTCGGCACCGGTGCATAGTCGGGAAACACGCCAAACACGCGCCCAACATTTGTACACGGTTGACATAAGTCACATGAGAACGGGTCGTTTCTACGACGTTCTTGAGTTCAACAGCTCGGCTGTGGAACGATTTGCCGGCCTCTGTGTTTCCTCCCTCCTACAACATGGGTCTCTTCAAGAGACCCATGTTGTAGGGTCTCTCCCATGGGTCACATTTCCATGTTCACACTTTCCTCTCCTCAAAAACACCCTCCACACAGAATCTTCAAAGATGACATAGGCCCCGAGCGAAATTATTTTCCTCAGGGCCTCCTGTGTGGAGCTGGGAAATTCACTATCTGTTAGTAAGCTCGCTCAGTGTAATCGTATTACTATCTAGCTGATTGTGGGCAATCTACGAAAAAAAGTTGAAAAGTGGTCAACTTTGCTCACAAACAGCTGATTTCGTAACTGTCAGAATTAGTTCTCGCGGGAGTCGTTATTCTCGCTACTGGCTAGCGTGTGGCGCTAACTGCGACCTCAAGTTTTCTACAAAATGTCAACAGAATTGGTTCGCGCGAGAGTCGTTATTATAGCTGCTACTGTCGCTACTGAGCGAGGAAACAGTTTTGTGTGTCATCGTGACAATCTCACTCGCCGATTTACCCGCTTTTAAACTTACCGGCTAGTAGCTTGTAAACTCGCTCAATGTAATCGAAGCTAAAGGGCCAGTCGTTTCACAGAATTGGAACAATTCTTCAAATTACATAGATAATTTTAAAGTTCTGTGAAGTTCTATCGAATATCTGTTTTTATATCATTACGGGCCAGTTGCTTTACAGAATTGAAACAGTAACAGAACTTTTACAGAACTTGAAAATTAGCTTTGTAATTTGATAAAACGTTCAAATTGTGCGAAACATTTTCCTTAGAATCGGCATTCAACGGGAACCATCAAAAATTAAATGGCTCTGAACAAAAACAACCGGGTCTTAGCATAGAAAAGTTTAAAAAAGTTGGGAAGTACCTAACTAGTCTAGATCTAGTCACTAAACACAGCTTCAGTCATTTTAGGTCAATTTTAGAGCCTGAATGTTAAACACTTATGAATATGAATACTGAATCCTCAATTCTAAAACGTCAATTTTTGAATTCAAGATTTTTTTTTCAAGGACACGTTTGTTTCAAGTAATGAAAAACAGAGAAAGTATTTTGAATTATTATTGTAATTTATTAAAATTCAATTTTGTCTGTCGCCGAAATTCAGACAGAAAAAATATCCGGCACGTCGCAGAAAAAATATTACAAAGTGGAAATTTTTGGATTAACGACAACACTGTTTTGTCAACATTATAATTATTTGCTTATTATCTACGTTAAAACGGTTTTCGTGTTTTAGGGAGTCTGCCTTTTTGGTTTGAGAATTTTAAACAGGTCCCTAAGGTAAAATATTTGCCTAAAATAATGATGTACCTATTATAATGGATAGGCAATATGTGTGACGGCAATTGAAATTTTGGTATTAATTTACAAAGACGCTGTACAACTCGGTATAGCAACTAAACGGAGACTTTGAGGAAAGGAAGAAGAGAATGGATTACAATGGAAGGACTAGGGGAATACGGATCAAGTCTTTTAAAAATGTTTCAGAACCAAACAAACGGTATAACGGCAATTGAAATCTTCGGTATTAATTTACAAAGACAGTTGAAATCTTTGGTATTAATTTACAAAGACGCTGTACAACTCGGTATAACGATATAACGGTATAACGGCAGTTGAAATCTTTGGTATTAATTTACAAAGACGCTGTACAACTCGGTATAACGATATAACGGCAATTGAAATCTTTGGTATTAATTTACAAAGACGCTGTACAACTTGGTATAACGATATAACGGTATAACGGCAGTTGAAATCTTGGTATTAATTTACAAAGACGCTGTACAACTCGGTATAACGATATAACGGTATAACGGCAGTTGAAATCTTTGGTATTAATTTACAAAGACGCTGTACAACTCGGTATAACGATATAACGGTATAACGGCAGTTTAAATCTTTGGTATGAATTTACAAAGACGCTGTACAACTCGGTATAACGATATAACGGTGTCGCGGCCGAATACCACGACACGAGAGTGGATTGTAAATCCTTTTTGTAAACGTAAAGACCATGTATCGTGTTTTGAAGCAAGATCGAAGGAGAATCGGTATGATAGGAGGTCCCCTACCTTTTACGGCTTCTGAAGGCTGCTCAGGGTCGTGTCTGGTATCACACTATATTGCACAACAAGGGTTTTATGCACGACACTATTATTTTATAAAAAAGAAACGAAACTGCGATTATTTGCGATATTTGACGAGAGCTACTTGTGACCCATATCACGTTCGAAATGCAACTATTAACAAGTGGGTAATGAACACTTGTGTGGCAATATTGTTCATCATGTAGGTAAGCACATCCTCTTCCTTACTGGTGGAGACTTTGAGGAAAGGAAGAAGAGAATGGGTTACAATGGAAGGACTAGGGGAATATGGATCAAGTCTTTTAAAAACTGTTTCAGAACCAAACATTCCGCCGACCTTGAGGAAATATGATATTTTCTCAACGATTATATACGAAAGAAAGCAACGATAACGAAAGCAAAATAACTAATTAACCTAGGGATTGAACAAGACAAAAAAAAATTAAAATTATTCAATCGATGGGTAGCCTATACAATTTGACCACGGGCCGCTTAAAAATGCCCTGAGGGGTTCTTACAGTAGCGACACGAACCACTCCATCGGCGCCGGGGAATAATTCAACCACCCTCCCGACAGGCCATCGCATTGGGGTTGCTTGCGAATCATCTATCATGACTAGATCGTCAACTCTTAAATTAGGTGTTGACGTTTGCCCACTTGTTTCGTTGTTGAAGAGTATGTAGATATTATAATGTTGGGACATCTGTTTCAATAATTGCCAACGCGATAAACGATTCATTGGTACATCCACAAAATTTTCTTCAACAACAGAAACAAGAGGAACCCCAATTAAAAAATGTGCAGGAGTTAACGGGTTCAATTCGGATGGATCCGACGACAGCGCTCCAATTGGTCGCGAATTTAAAATGGCTTCGATACGAGTCAGAACAGTTGTTAATTCTTCGAAGGTGAGGATTTGATCTCCCACAACCCTCTTCAAATGGTATTTAGTTGACTTAATACCAGCCTCCGACACTCCATTGAAATGGGGTGCGGAGGGCGGAGAAAAATGCCAAGTAATTGAACGAGCGACAGTTGCGTCAACAAGTTTGTCAGTGTTTTCAGATTCACGTATGAATTTAGAAAGGCCAGTATGATATCTGTTAGTTCCAGTAAAATTGGTGGCGCAATCGCTATAGATATTTTGGCATATACCGCGTCTAGAGATGAATCTATCTAATGCTGCCACAAACGCTTCAGTAGATAGATCTGAAACTAATTCAAGATGAACGGCTTTGGTCGATAAACAAACGTAAAGACATAAATAGGCCTTATAAGTTTTTGCGCCGCGACGTCTACTTTCACGCACCAAAAAAGGACCTCCGTAATCTGTTCCGACATTTAAAAATGGACGACCTTCTCGAAAACGGGAAGCGGGTAAGTTACCCATCAACGGGAAACTACCACGCGGGTTATTTTTAAAACAAGAAATGCATTTACTCAATCGATGTCGAATTACGTTCCTAGCCGAAATTATCCAATATTTTAATGATATTATGGATTGGAGTGCACGAGGACCTAGATGAAGGTACATGCTATGGTAATAATCAATTATTAAAGTTGTCAAATGACACTGCTTTGGTAAAATAATAGGATGTCGAGCATTTTCTGAAATCTGTGCAAGGCGAATTCGACCACCGACTCTCAAAACACCATTTGCGTCAATAAATGGAGCGAGTTTTTGAAGCTGCGTTGAGCACATACGATGGGAAGAGATATTGTTCATATCTTGTTGAAAATAAATTGCTTGAACAAGCTTAATGCAACATTGCAAGGCTAAATTATTTTCTTTTAACGAAAGTGGGGATAAACCATTGAAATTGATAATCGATTCCGAACGTAATCTATTGATAAATCGACGGCACCAACATATAACATGCAGTAATTTCGATAGTGATGAAAATTTCAATAAAAACTCTTCGTCAGACGTTGACACATTCGTCGATAGAGAAATTAAATTTTTCGACTTATACTCTGGTAACTGGTCCACGGAGATATTTGGAGGCCTAACAAATAACCATTCCTCCAAAGGTGTTGATATAAAGTTAGGTCCTTTACACCATAACGAAGCGCCAGCGATTTCACTGGGAAAAACTCCTCGCGAACTCAAGTCTGCAGGATTTTCTTGCGATGAAATGTGATACCAATGTTCATAAGGTATATTTTGTATTATTGTTTCAACACGATTTGCGATAAAAGTTTGCAATAGAAAAGAAGGTGTCTTCAACCATGCCAATACAATAGTTGAATCGGTGAACGCGACAGTCTTTTCAATTTGAAGTCTATCTTTATATATTTCTTGACAATAAGTCAACAAATTTGCCAATAAAACTGCTCCCAACAATTCCAGTCGCGGGATCGATGTTATCTTTACGGGGGCAACACGGGATTTTGCTAATAAAATATGGCTGGATATTTCGGTGTTATTAATCACAACCAAATAAGCAATTCCACAATATCCTCTTTCCGAGGCGTCTGCAAACCCAACAAGTATGCACCGACTGGTCGGAGAAGTTGCGACATATCGATCAATTTTTAAATTGGCAAGTGATGGAAGCTCTTTTATATATTTCTTCCATTTCAAATTCATGTCCGAAGTGATTTCTTCGTCCCATCCAATTTGAATTTTCCATAAGTTTTGCATATAGCATTTAGCAATAAAAACGACAGGATTAATAAAACCTAATGGATCATATAAACGCGCAATTGTCGATAAAATTATACGTTTGGTACAGTGGTCACTAAAAACATTATGAATTTTATATGTAAATTGATCAAGCGACGGTATCCATTGAATACCTAAAATATTAAGGTTTTTCTTGTCAGTATCCGACTCAAAACTTAAGGGTACTTCCCGATAGCTGACAGGAATGTCTTCCAGTATTTCAGGATGGTTACTAGACCATTTTCTCAATTCAAAACAACCTTTTTGAAGTTATGCAATTAATTCCACTATGCAATGTCGAGCGCTTTCCAAAGTTTGCGCACCACTGATAATATCATCTACGTAAGTATCTTCAATCAACGTCCTAGCAGCCGTTGGAAAATTCAATTTTCCATCATTGGCTAATTTATGAAGTGTGCGAATCGATAAGTATGGTGCGCATGACGTGCCATATGTTACTGTTTGTAATTCAAATTGCTTTACAGGATGATCCGATGATTCCCTCCACAAAATATGTTGATAACGGCGAGATTTCTCATCCACAAGTATTTGCCTATACATTTAACGGATGTCAGCTGTAAAAACAATTTTGTGTATCCGAAAATTACACATTAATTCGACAATGTCTCTTTGTAATTTGGGACCGACCAAAAGTATGTCGTTCAAAGACGTGCCCGAAGACGATTTGGTACTGGCATCAAAAACGACACTTAAACGAGTTGTAGAACTGGTTTCTTTGATTATTCCATGATGGGGTATGAAATAATTACCAATAATTGGCGATTGAGGTGGCACTTCCATCATGTGCCCTAATATTGAGTATTCTCTCATGAACGAAATATATTGGGATTTGAGATCAGAATCTCTATTCAATCTCCTTTCTAAATGCTTGAAGCGTGACAATGCTATGTCATATGAGTTTCCCAATTTTTCCGGGCTTTCCTTAAATGGCAACGATACGACGTATCTCCCGTCTTGGTTACGGTAGGTACTTTCAGTGTATAATTTTTCACAACGAATTTCATCAGGCGATTGAATTTTCTTCAAAAGTGGAACATTTTCAATTTCCCAAAAACATTAAAGCTTTTCATCAATATTTTCCTCCATTGACGTGAAGAATGAATTTATACAATGATTTGATGGTCCAACATTTCCCATCAAAATCCAACCCAATTTAGTTTCTATGGCTATGGGCTCATTTTCTTTGCCCATCACTTTTCCTGAGCATAATAATGACGCAAAAATATCACTTCCAAGCAGTATGTCAATGGCTGATGGTATGTAAAATGTTGGATCTCCCGATTTGAGACCTACGATGTGTTCCCAATGATGATCGACGATACGATTTGATGGCATATTCGAACAAATGTTATTTAAAACAACGAAATCTGTCAAAATACCAGATTCCTTCGAATCGACAGGACGAAATTGTGTTTTTATTAATCCGTTAGAATTAATTGTAGGAGTATTTCCAATACCTATCACGGTGAGTGGTTTTTCTTAAAACGAGTAAAACCCAATTTTTTGACACAATTTTCCGATATGAAGTTTCCTTGACTGGCGCTATCTAGCATAACACGCATCTTCTGGAACACTCCATTTTTATCTAAAACTTCCACATAAGCTGTAGACAAAAGAACCGTTTTGTTGGTTTTATTGTAGAATGTTGTCAACGCCAAAGGTTCCGACGAGTTTTCTTGCTGGTCTGAATTTTCCACGATTTTTTTTGGAAAATGTAATAATGTATGATGTCTTGATTTACATTCTCTGCAGGTGAAACGCGACTGACAATTTTTTGCGTTGTGTTTTCCTTGCACTAAACAATTGAGACATAAATTATTTTCTTTTGCACACAAGTACCTATCCTTTGGAGTAAGGCGTAAGAATTTTTCACACTTGTGCAGTGAGTGTGGCGATTTACAAAGAATACACTTGATTTCAATGTTTGATACAAACGCATTAATATTATTGCTTGATCGATGTTTCGCATTATACGATTTAGATTGACCTTTATGAGCCTGTAACTGGTTTTCAGGAAAAACTCCAAGTGCCATTTCTTTTGCTAAGCACTGTACATCTAAGTACTTCACTAAGTGATCAAACGTTGGGATTTTCTCCGAACTGTGTTGAATTTCAAAATCAATACGTAATTCTTTTGTTAATTTACGCAATACAGTATGTAACAAAAGAAAGCTCCATTGTCGAACTGGGAAATTTAAAGCTTCTAACGCAGCAATATTTTCTTTCAAAATTGAAATAAATTGCCGAAGATTATCCTGAGCTTTTACAGGTTGAATCGATAGAATTAATTCAACATGTCGATCAGCGATCAAGCGTATGTTTTCATATCTTTCCTTTAAAATTTTATACGCTACAAAATAATTTTCTTCAGAAATCGGTAAATGTTTAACGTGTGTCAATGCCTCACCTGATAGACTGTTTATTAAATAATGCATTTTTTGAACAGAATTTAAAGCATTATTAGAATCGATCAACGAATTAAAGGTATTTATGTAATTTGTCCAATCTGAAAAAATAATCAATTTTAATTTTGGCAACGAAACATTATTATTGGCCATTAAATGATCCGATTCATTTTTCGAAACTTCCGGAAATAATTGAGAATAATATGATTGAATCTCGTAATACATTTTTTTGATTTCAGTATACTTTTCCTGTAGTACTTCAATTTCCGCTTCATCCTTCTTATTTGATTCAATTGAAATATGTGAAGCGACGAAATTTTCTCTAATGTTAGATATATCGGCATAACGAGCTTTGAAAATATTTTTGTCAATAGAATTTGATGATTTTACGGCTTTAAAAGCCGACGAACGAACACTTTCCATATCTAATAGCGCCAATTTGTATTTAATATTAATTGCCGCCATTATGAATATTTTAAACCAAACAGAATAATAACACTAACTAAATGTCAACGCAACTTGTAAACAAAATGTTTGCTGTGATAACAGCTGTCAAATGCGACAACAATCCACGATTTGCTTACCGACACGACACGATAATGCGTGTAGGTATAGTATAATACCAACTACCTACCACGTAGCGGCAAGTAGCGGCGTACGTAAGTACCCCACGTAAGTACCCCACTATCTACGATTTCAAAATGTTAAGCCGCCCAAGGACTCAAAATAACACCAATTTAAATTTAATCAATATTCACGATTGAATGTGTAATTCTGAAACAGCTCTATAAAAACCGGAAAAGGGTCAACGAATGGAATGATCTGTACTTCAAAGCACAATGTCTAACAACCAACATTTGTCCGGCTCGAAGGACCAAAAATATGTCGCGGCCGAATACCACGACACGAGAGTGGACTGTAAATCCTTTTTGTAAACGTAAAGACCATGTATCGTGTTTTGAAGCAAGATCGAAGGAGAATCGGTATGATAGGAGGTCCCCTACCTTTTACGGCTTCTGAAGGCTGCTCAGGGTCGTGTCTGGTATCACACTATATTGCACAACAAGGGTTTTATGCACGACACTATTATTTTATAAAAAAGAAACGAAACTGCGATTATTTGCGATATTTGACGAGAGCTACTTGTGACCCATATCACGTTCGAAATGCAACTATTAACAAGTGGGTAATGAACACTTGTGTGGCAATATTGTTCATCATGTAGGTAAGCACATCCTCTTCCTTACTGGTGGAGACTTTGAGGAAAGGAAGAAGAGAATGGATTACAATGGAAGGACTAGGGGAATACGGATCAAGTCTTTTAAAAATGTTTCAGAACCAAACAAACGGTATAACGGCAATTGAAATCTTCGGTATTAATTTACAAAGACAGTTGAAATCTTTGGTATTAATTTACAAAGACGCTGTACAACTCGGTATAACGATATAACGGTATAACGGCAGTTGAAATCTTTGGTATTAATTTACAAAGACGCTGTACAACTCGGTATAACGATATAACGGTATAACGGCAGTTGAAATCTTTGGTATTAATTTACAAAGACGCTGTACAACTCGGTATAACGATATAACGGTATAACGGCAATTAAAATCTTTGGTATTAATTTACAAAGACGCTGTACAACTCGGTATAACGATATAACGGTATAACGGCAATTGAAATCTTTGGTATTAATTTACAAAGACGCTGTACAACCCGGTATAACGATCGTCCAGTTGATTAGTCAGACATCTACAAATACTAAGTTTTCAGATAATGAGGAAAGCAATATTCTTATGGTCACCATAAATAATTTTTTTACATGTACTCCACACAGGAGGCCCGGAGGAAAATAATTTCCCTCAGGGCCTATGTCATCTTTGGGGATGCTGTGTGGAGGGTTTTTTTAAGGAAAGGAAGGAGAGGAGAGTTCTGGGAAGGGAAAGGGTTTAAGGGGTGGGTAGGTATCTGGGGTTCAGTCTGTCCTGGTCATCCGCCTATAAGACCTAGACAAACTTCACCCCATGATCCCGGGCACCCCTGCTTAATCACCAAACGTAGCGAAACACTAAATAAATCAAATAAGTACGCTATAAAAAGACACCGGGAGGCATAACGGTCCGGTACATTAGTATGACCTTTTGAAATATCCTACTAAAGACCACGAAAATATCAACATTTTGTTTAATTCAGTTCAAGTTTTTCTGGACTATAATTGATTTGGTGGTGTTTACGAGTAATCTGAATATTGTACCAGATAGAGGGTACACTTTTACATATAACTGCATACTTAACTCAAATTCAGATTTTTCGGAGATGTCTGACTAATATGTCCTACGCCACCATGGTTGAAGTGTAAAGATTTCGACTAGCAATCTGGAGCTCACCGGTTCAAATCGCGGCATGGTCAATTAATTTTAATTGATTGAATTGTGTTATTTCACAATTTATTAATTTAAAAAATAACGGTTAATATATTTGCGGAACGTTCCAAAGCGCAGATACTTTTTTCCATCGCAGAACTTCCTTTCCTTAAAAAGACCTCCACACAGCGTTTCAGCGTCTAATCTGTGAAGTTAGTGTGAAAAATTCGTATTTTTGTGAAATGAGCACCTAGATATACTTTGTTTGCCTAGGTAGATTTCCCATAAATTACAAATGCAGTTCACGCGCGGAATACCTTCTGAAAACTGGAAGAAAAGAGTGAGAAGGCTACGAAGCACCGCACAAAGAGGAGACAGATCATTCTATCTCATTCTCTCGTAAGCTAAATCCTGTAGATGTATGTGCGGAGCTTCATTGAACAAAATGTAAAATAATTTTTAAACTTAGTAACAGTATTATGATAAATAAACCCTTCAATTATTCTACTCCTGATTCTCTGCTTTCGTCTCATTCTCTCGAAGTGTAGTTTGGTGGAGGTTTCACTTCTACCGCGTGTGAACTGTCCACGTAATACTTTTTTATTCCGAGAAAAAATATCACATTTAAAAATATCGATGATTCCAAAATATATTTTTATTGTTAGTTTTCAATATTGAAACGCTTGAAAATGTGGAATTTATCGCAGTCTCCGATCGTTTCCACTCCTTTGTGCCGTGAACTGTTTTCCTGAAAACAGGTGGGAACCCAAATTGACCCATAATTCAAGTAATTTGCCTAATGTCATTCCAAACTGCGTAATATCTCTGAAAAAATTGCCTAATTTTGATTTAAGGCAAGTTGTATAGGTGATTTTTATGGATATGGGCTATTTATCAAAAGTTTTATTGAATGGGTTTATGTTGTTTTCGAGGAATATTACCCAAAGTTTTTTCCTTATGAAGAAGGCTTTGATTCGGTAAATTACGTGTAGAAATCCAGCGAAGCATAATGTTTTTTTTTTTTTACATTAACTCCCCATAGGATGTCATCTGGGATGCTGTGTGGAGGGTCTTTTTGAGGAGAGGAAGGAATGAACATTGGTCTTGAAGAGACCCATGTTGTAGGAGGGAGGAAACACAGATGCCGGCAAATCGTTCCATAGCCGAGCTGTTGAACTCAAGAACGAGTCGAAAAAACGACCCGTTCTCATGTGACAAATGTCAACCGAGTACATATGTTGGGCGCGTGTTTGGCGTGTCTCCCGACTATGCACCGGTGCCGAAGGGATCAATGACGCTAGTTCCTCAGAGCATCTTCCATTGAAATATCGGTAGAACATGGATAGCATTCCCAGCCGATGGGAGAATCTATCAAACGGACCGCCCGTTTCTGCACAGAGTCGAGGGTATTTTTCAAGTATTTTGGAGCTCCGTTAATGTTATAACATGTTACAATTTTAAAACATTATATTAAAGGCAATTTTTTTATTTAATTCCGTACTCAGTCAGGTATGTGTATCTGATATAGATTATAACAGCTTTCTGAAGTGAAACTTCTTTAGCGCCGTTAGTGATTTGAAATTCGGATGACACGGAAATGCGTCACAACTTAGTTCCACACAAAAACTCGGTTCTAATATAATGCGGTTAATTCGCGCCTCGGCGCATGCCCCCCCATAGCTCAGTGGGCAAGGCGCATGAAAAGTCTCAGCGGCCAGAATGACAGACATCAAGCGAACGGAGGTTCGAATCCTACAAAATCCAAAAAAAGCGTTTTTATTTTGTGAAATCAATATCCAATCTTCAAACCACTTTAAAATTAATTGGCAAAAAAAGAAAGCGACTTTCTAGTTTCACTTCTACCGCGTGTGAATTACAGCTATCCAGCCGCCCTGTCTTGAAGTGTTCAAAATTCCGCCTTTAACTGTATTTGTTATTGAATGTTGTGAGGCTGAAAGGGTGGTAAAAAGGTTGAGATATGTATGGATCTGTTTAAAAAAAGGCAAAAGCCATTTCAAGCAGCGTTTCGATTTTTAATGTGTGTCTTGCACTACGGCAACACTATTATCTGTAGTTTTTTTTTTTTTACAGTTAATACCGCACAAGAGTCCCAACTGCTCCCGTCTGGAGCCAGCGAGACTATGGCATCCCCAATCGAGGTATGTTGTGAGGCTGAAGGTAGTTGGGAGAGGAAGGAGATAGGGAAGGGGAAGGTTGGGAAGTACCTGGCTATTCAGATCTGGTCACTAAACACGGCTAAAGCCATTTCAAGCAACGTTTCAATTCTGAATGGTGGTCTTACACCAGGGCGATACTGATAGTATCTTCCACTCTGGAACGTGCCGCAAATATACTACATATTATTTTAAATGAATAAATTGTGAAATAACACAAGTTAATCAAATAAAATTTATTTGCGCACGCCGGGTTCGAACCCGCGACCTTCGGATTGTGAGTCGAGAGTCTTGCCTCGGGACCACGGAGGCCGTGTAGTGTACGGCTTTGACCATAACTTTGTGTATTCTAAAGTAAAGATAAACACTTGATAGTTAAACAACGGAGTTATTTATTTACGTTAAAATTTTAGTAAATAATTATGGTGCGAAATCGAGTAGTAAATATTCACTGGAATGTGATATTGACAAGACACCGTTTCTTCTAAGGGCTTTACTTGTAGATTGACTGATGGGCTCGGGATCCCAGACGCTTTTATAGCACACTCGACTCGTTGAGAGAGCTACTAAATTGTTGGCAATATGTATAGGCGAAATATCATGAATGTTCCACGCGGTACTGTGAATTACTAGTAGCAGCTCTAGACCTTTTCAGTAGGTGGCTTAATAATTAAGGCTAATTAAAGCTAGTATCCGGCCGTACGAGCCTGTCGCTACGATAGCGCGTAGATAGGTAGGTAGGTTCATCTGTCTGGCCGCGCTTGATCCATATAATGCGACGGCCTCCATTGTCTAATGCCTCCTAATCCATTTGACGGCCTCCGTGGTCCCGAGGCAAGACTCTCGACTCACAATCCGAAGGTCGCGGGTTCGAACCCGGCGTGCGCAAATAAATTTTATTTGATTAATTTGTGTTATTTCACAATTTATTCATTTAAAATAATATATGATATATTTGCGGCACGTTCCAGAGTGGAAGATACTAATAGTATCGCCCTGGTGTAAGACCACCATTCAGAATTGAAACGTTGCTTGAAATGGCTTTAGCCGTGTTTAGTGACCAGATCTGAATAGCCAGGTACTTCCCCACCTACGTCTTCCCTATCTCCTCCCCCCCCCCCCCACTACCTTCAGCCTCACAACATACCCCAATTGGGGATGCCATAGTCTCACTGGCTCCAGACGGGAGCAGTTGGGACTCTTGTGCGGTATTTCATGTAAAAAAAAAAAAAAAAAAAAATGCGATCGCCACATGTTTATCACTCCGGACGAAAATATTTTCAACACATCCCCTGAGCTGTCGAAGTTAAAATTATTAAAAATATGTACATAATAAATAAAAAATGGTGTAGTGTATTGCAGCTTCCATCATTAGATATCGACAGCAGAGTAATACGAAGTTTTGATATCCCAACACATGGCAGTTGAGTATGATATCAAAAGAGTACCATTTATCGTGTACTAAGCCTCGATTGCATTAAGCCAGTTTACAAGCTACTAGTCGGTAAGTCTAAAAGCGGGTGAATCGGCGAGTGAAATTGTCATGATGACACACAAAACTGTCTACTCGCTCAATAGCGACAGTAGCAGCTAAAATAACGACTCTCGCGCCAACCAATTCGGTCGATAATTTTTATTTTTATTTGTGGATGTTTTTATATTTAAGTACATGTAAACAAATATATCAATACTACTCTTCCACTGAAGCATTAGCTTGTGGCTGGAAGAGTAGTGTACATTGTTTCTTTATAGATACTTAACAGTCTTCAACAATAACTAAGGTAACAAATATATATTATTTATGCTAAATGTAAATTACAATGTATATGTAGAGAACAATAAGTGCCAGTTTGTTAGGTGTTAAATAATTATAAATATTTTGCTACTATCAAACTATTTTACTAAGTATCAGAATAACGTATCCAAGAACACTGTTTTAAGTTGTTAATTATAAAACAACAATTTAAATTATTTGAAGAAGAGAATAAATATCATCTGAGGAAACTAAGCTATGAAATATTTTTTTTAATAAATCAGGCGGAAACTACACATATTTTTAAATTTATCTTTAAAATATTTTGTGTTTATCAATTTGATTTTATCATTTATGTTTGTAATATCTTGCGGTAGTTGATTACAAAAAATTCTACCTTATACATTTTGTTTTTAAAAAATATATTATATATATTTCGTAAAAACTTGAGTTCGCAGCTAGCGCCAAACGCAAGCCAGTAGCGAGAATTACGGCTCCCGCGCGAACTAGTTTTGACAGTCACGAAATCAGCTGTTGGTAGGACGCCATTTTGAGCAAGTAGCGAGTAAAGTTGACAACGTTTGAAATTTTTTCGTAGATTGTCCACAAACAAGTTAGCTAGAAATCCGATTACAGCGAGTTTACTAACAGGTGAATTTCCCAGATAGCAGCTTGTAAACCCGCACAATGTCATCGAGACTTTAGATACGAACGGTAACGATGATTGCCGAAGGCATAGGCGAGTTGGGCGAGCACCTTCAGTCCACCAGCTGAAGCGGCAGAACTACTTGAGCCCAGTCTAGTTAGGACGTCTAATAATCATTGTAACATTTACGATCACTTAATAAATCAACTAGTAATCATACGAACTTCAAACTTATTTGAAAGACACCCAACACATCTTAAGTTGTATTAATAAAATACACTCTACCAGAAACTTTAAAGGCCGCACAAATTGGAAAGTTCAAAATGTATTGTAGGAGATACATAAAACAAGAAAAAAAATATAGTTTGAAATATGATACGATATAATTAATTAGGAAATTGTAAACTTAATACAATTTACCAAAATAAAAATAATAAATAAATAATAAATAAATAAATAAAGGAAATTAAGAGACTATTTCGTGAAACGAATAACTATTTCGTGAAACGTGGAAACTTTGATCTCTGCGAAAAAAGTGTTAATAGGATTTAAAAAACAAAAATTATATTTTACCCGACCCACTTTAGTAGACTACAAAATGATTTATTACCGTATTGAGTGAAATTGCTTTCCGGGAGTCTCGCCACCGGTGTATTCTAATCGGAATTATTTCCCTTTAACTTTCTGAACACTTTTGAACTCTTCAATCCGATTACACATTGACTTGGTTTTTTCAATTTTTCCTCGTCACTTTTTAAAGCCGACGCCTGAGCCCGTTGTTACCACGTGTTACGGTATAGGGTTTTTAGATCGGCGTTACGATATTACGAAATGAGATTAACAATATATTAAAAAAAACTTCAAAGGTTCGCAATATTACATTTTATGTTTAGCTTTAAGGTAAAATGTGGATTACTGGTTCAGTTGCGTAAAAAGTAAGTTCCAAAAGTAAAATTACTTTTTATGATGTATTCTTTATGTAATCCTTCTTCCTTACAAATCCTTGTTTTTTTACAGGGTTTAAAACATTTGGCTAGCAATCGGACACGATTCATGGGGGGTAATCATTTTACTCTCTTTTAAAAACGAGTTACGCTAAATCCAAGATTCATGTATTTAACTAGGTTCGCCCATACAGACACTTTTCGGAAGAAAAAAACTTATCCGGTCGCTCGCAAGCTCGTGACGTAGCTTGAAGTCCAGTTGGAGTTCGAAGGATCGATCTCTTTAACTTTTCACTAGGTACATTTTATTATTTTTTGGTTAATCCAAGATAATTTCCTCGCACTTATGTTTGTACATGTGAGTCGAATTAAAGTCGATAAAATGCTGTATGGTATGATGTGCTGCAAAATGATAGTGTGTTGCAATCTTTGTTGCATTGCATTTTGTGTTCCTAACATCTGTACATGGGTTTAGTGTTTAAAAATATTCAGAAAAGAACATAAGAGATACGAAAATAAGTTATTTAAAATAAAAATGAATACGGTTGGGTTGTGATATGAGTTTTGAAATATTGGTTAAAGGCCGAAAAGAAATTGAATATATATCATAAAGACAAAACGGTACCTTCTTCACCGGAGATGAATACAAAATAGCAGCCCGTCCAAAAGTAGGATCCTGTTGAGACGGTCAGCATATTTCCAGATGAAATAACCGCAGCGTGAAAATGCTGGGCAAAGTAGACTGGAAAATTCACAAGATGGATAGAATTTTATTTCGTTATTGATGGATATTTTGATGTTTATTCATGCGTAAGAATGAATTTACAGCACCCTAAATCTCCGCTTAGCTCGATGGTCACCTTAATAGTAATGTTTATATTTCTAATTTTGTCACGTTAATTTAGAATTTAAAATTTCGTGCCGTGTTGAAAAATTTTACGAAATTTTCGAGATTTCCGAGATAAGCAAAATCATTGTCAATTTTTTGGGATGTTGGTAATATTTTGTAGATCGATTAAAGAACAACAGGGTTTCTTCGGTTTCTTCTCATTTATTTCTTAAAATGTCGTGTTTTTAATGAATGTGAACATTTATCCAAAATGTATTGCGTATTATTTTCTTGGCGTCAGTAAAATTTTTGAATTTCTTTAGCACCATTGTGATTTGAAACTCAACGAAATGAATAAGCGACACTAAAAAGAGATAAACACATAAATGTGTAGGATTTAGCCTGCAAGAGAATGCATTAAAATAATCGGTTTCCTCTTTGTGCGGTGCTTCGTAGCCTTGTATTTTTGAAGTGAAAAATTCTTTAGTTTAAAAATTAAACGACAAAGAGACTAAAGAGAGACAAACACATACATCCACAGGATTTAGCGTGCGAGAGAATGAGATAGAACAGTCGGTCTTCTCTTTGTGCGGTGCTTCGTAGCCTCTCCACTCTTGTCTACTTTATTATTTTTTTTATATGAATACTTCGCAAGTCCCAGCTGCTCCTGTCTGGAGCCAGTGAGACTATGGCTTCCCCATTTGGGGTATGTTGTGAGGCTGAAGGTAGTAAGGAGGGGAAGGAGATGGGGAAGAGGAAGATGGAAAAGTACCTGGCTATTCAGATCTGGTCACCAAACACGGCTAAAGCCATTTCAAGCAACGTTTCAATTCAGAATGGTGGTTTTACACCATGGCGATACTGTGAGTATTTTCCACTCTGGAACGTGCCGCAAATATACTATACATTATTTTAAATAAATTTATTGTGAATTAATACATATCATTCAAATAAAATGGAAATAGAAATCAAAAAGAAAAAAAATACCATAACTAACAATTACTGTAAAAGTTGTCCCGGGGTAAATTACACTAAATTCTGGGGGTAATTTTACATTTCCAGATTCTACAAAATTTCAACGATTTAAGGAAATTTTCAGGTAAAATAAAGAGAATATTATTTTTCAAATTAGCGCTCCACAAAGGAGGCCCTGAAGACAATAATCCCCCTTCGGGCCTCGTCATCTTTGGAAATGCTGTACAGAGGGTCTTTTTAGGAAAGAAAGGACAGGAAGTTCTGGTAATGAAAAAGTATGAGGGGGTGATAGGAATCTAGGGGTCAGTGTGTCCAGGAGTGACGGACGCCAAGAAGTAGGTGTGTAGGCGCAACCGCCGCCAAAATCTGGACAAACCTCACCCGACGTAACCGGTCACCCCTTCTAAGTCACCAAACGCAGCTAACCACTTAGGGTGACCTATGTTAGAGGTTACCCAATAAATGGTTCCCATACCCGCCTCCAATATTGCTCGAATGGAAAAATAATATTCTTCTGAAAAAAAAGAATAATGGAATTTCGAAAAAAAATTTGAAATCTTTTTACTTGTATCATCGTGCACAACCCCCTTATCTTACCCCCGACAGTCTTTTTATTTTAATTTACGATCATAACGAATACATTGATAACGTAGCGTTGAACAACAATCCGAGTTCTTTTTTAAGATTTAAGCCACCCACAGCGTTTTTGAGACAAGATTATAAACCAATATTTCAAAATTAAATTGACCATAAATTACTAGAACATACTCTTTTTCAAATACGCACAAAGAAACAATGTTCACTGATCAGTTTTTTTTCATAAATCATAAAAATTTCTTCTTTCATTCTCAATATGAATGATAGTTGTACAATCATAATTTATTTGAAGCATTATCTAAAAAGTTATTTATTAACACAGCAACAAAGATTTCTCTGTAGCAATATATACTGTAAATAAATATCTTGAAATATCGACATATTTATTTTATGGGATTTAGGAGAAAAATTCGGTCATCCAGAAAATAGGATATCACAAGGCATTTATTAAAAACTGGCCATTAATTTTGATTTCTTCCTGAAGTGCTTGAGACAGCCGAATTCCACATTAACCCCTTTAACACTGGTAGAGATGCAATGGGCCTAAACATAATAATTAGGTCTTTGTGGCCGGTGCTTAACAGCTACACCAAAACTAAACCTCGAAATCCACATTAGTTTATCTAATTATTATTCTGAAATACCGGCTCTAATGGGGTTATCGTGCGAATTACGGTACCATTTCTACTTACGTAAACACACACATCACCACAATTTATCTAATCCAGAGGTTCCCAAACATTCATTTCTTGTAGACCACTTTCAAAA
The DNA here is from genome assembly GCA_936435175.1 of Glyphotaelius pellucidus. Taxonomy (NCBI): domain Eukaryota; kingdom Metazoa; phylum Arthropoda; class Insecta; order Trichoptera; family Limnephilidae; genus Glyphotaelius; species Glyphotaelius pellucidus. The sequence continues at coordinate 22,299,920 of OW386558.1, read as the reverse complement.
TTTCACTGGTTTCAGTGGACCCCCCGCTATTTCTATCATAATCCTAAAACTCCACACGCGTTGTACTGAATATTGAAAATGCAAATTTTTACAAGTAACAGCCGCCACAAAGGGTGGGGCGTAATGGGGTACGAGTCGGGGGACGCGATGGGATATGGGCACGGGAAGGGTCTTCAAAGAAAAACAGTCAAAAGTTTTGGTTCAGGTGGACCCCCAGGGGTCCATGGGAGACTCGACGTGGGTCTATGTAGGCGTGATAAAAAATGTCGACTTTAAAGTCGACATTTTTGTTCTTTACTATCAAAACCAGTTAAATTTTTGTGGACCCCCACTTACAACTTGTGGACCCCCATTTTTTTATCACGCCTACGTAGACCCCCGTCGAGTCTCCCATGGACCCCTGGAGGTCCACCTGAACCACTTTGGGAATCACTGATCTAATCGAACCCTACAAATCTCTCTATCCAATTTATCCTATCTAACTTCACATCTGCGCTAAAAACGTTGATTAATAAAGTCAGTCAATTAAGAGTAGTAAATATTAAAAATGGAACTACAAAATTTGTAGGCTGGCAACACTAATTTAACAGTAAGATATTCCTTTAAAGCGCAATGACACTGAAAATATAGAACACTGTAAATCACATTTAAAAAAAAAAAATTGTTCTTAAAGAAAAAAAATTGAAATCGAAGAAGCACTGTTGTTAAGGTACCAACTCAATGACATAAATTTGAATAAATGGTGTTTTACAAAGTGATTTGCTTTAATTTAATTTAACATAAATTTGAATTTAACAGTAGGTAGTAGGTAGAATCACTAATGGTGAGTTTAGTTACACTACTTTTAGATCTGAATGAGTTTAATAATATATTCCGATCTAAAATTAAAGACACGATCTAAAGTCCGGGCAAAGCTAAATAATTAAGTAAGTATTAAATAAATGAGAGCAATTTTGAAACTGTGCTTTATATTTTATTACAATTTCGTTATTTTTCATTATGTTAAAACAAAATTGCAAAGATATAATAAACCTATATGCAATTCTAATTTTGAGATCAGTGGCTATCTATATTGCAATGAAAAAAAAATTTCACTTTTGTCTTTTTAATTTTTTACAAAAAATCTTTACATTTCCACCATGAGATATATTTTTAGTATTGCCATTTGAACTGGCGCCCTCCTATGTTTTCTACTCTTATTTCACAAACTGTAGTATTTAATAAGTCAAAAATGAATAACAATAATAATAATTTTATCCGTGACATACCAAATCCAAAGAAGAAACTTTGATAACGTCTTTCAATAAAGTGTTAAAAAAAATATTCAAAGTTCCCTGCATTTTATAGATCTGCAAAGAGATTTACGAAATGTCAATAATCAATAGATTAATTTATTATATTTAAAATTAATCATACCCCATTTTTTCTCGGATCTACAAAATTTATGACATAACTTTGTTACAATTTTCGTAATTTATTTCCTGACATTAATTTACTGACAGAAGTATCTGCTTTGAAATAATATTTTTGTTCGTAATTCCTTTGTTTAACGGATATAAATATGTATTCTCTGCACAGTAAGTCCTGTCGTGTTTCGGGATTATGTGCGGACGTTACAGGAAGAAGAAAACACAGTGGTTGGCAAGATCACGTGTTGTCAATAGTTCAATTAGATAATTCCAAAAACGCTTTTCAGATTCTAGCACAAATTACAGGTTTATCAATTTTCAATAAAATCTCTCATTTGAAATCTCTACAAGCGCTTTCAGATGTTGTTACAACTATGCTATCTGAAAATTACAGTAATATTAATTACTTCTTCAAAATAGGCATATTTACTTTGGGGTGTCATCATAAATTTAATGAAAAACAAATACCTTTGTATAACACCACTATTTTGTTATTTTTTTTTTTTTGGTTTTAGGCAATTCACCCTGGAGAGAGTGCTTTGTGATTTTGTTATTTATTATTGACTTATTATCCTGACGAAGAAAACATAGTTTTCGAAACATGTTGATATTGTTAATAAAATAGTGGTGTTATACAAAGGTATTTGTTTTTCATTAAATTAAAAAAAAAATATATATTAATTACATTTCTTTGTTACATTTTTACATTTGCTTGAAGCATAAATAAACCAAACCACTCATGCTTAAGGTCAAATTGAGTACAATACTTTCTAAGCAATAAAAAGGGTATCCTGACAATTTTGTTGAACTACAACACACTTTTAAATGATCTGAATATGCTTAAATTGTTTGACAGAAGAATTATCACTGAATTGGTATTTCTCAAAAATTCTAAACGTTGCAATTGATCTTCAAAATTGCTTGCATTGATAAGCTTTCGAATTCCATTACGTAATACGGGTACTAGAAGTCAGGCTTTATTTTATTTATTTTCAGCACATGTACCACTTTATTAACATAACTCCTCATATTTATCTCTTTCGGTATAACATTTAGTGGTTTCATTTCCCTGTTTAACATTTACCGCCCAAAGTTTTCAACTCCATTGTAACAAGCCCATGAAATATGAAGATAAGTACATTTATACAAGGTGGCGCAAAATTAATCACCCTATCGGAAGATGTTATAATTTGAGCAAATGGCGTCGTACGGCAATCATATTTGACATTTGTGAACTAGACAGCTGCAGAATACAAACAAACAAACAATGGAGCGCTATACTCCGCAAGAGCGTGGAATAATTGTGGATTGATTCCATCCTCAATCTCAACAACGAAGACGACGATTTTGTGTCGAAAGTCATCATGAGCGACGAGACGCATTTCCACTTAAGCGGTTACGTCAATAAGCAAAATCTTCGTTTCTGAGGCACTGAAAATCTACGTGTGATGCACGAAAAGCCATTACATCCACTCAAAGCCACTGTGTGGTGCGGCGTCACGCGGGAGGAGTGATTGGACCGTATTTTTTGAGAACGCCATTGGCCATACGGTCACTGTTACTGGCGAACGCTACAGGGTCATAATAAACGACTTATTACTACTGGAATTGGATGAGCGGGGCTTGGTGATCATGTGGTTTCAACAAGATGGTGCAACCACACCCACAGCAAGAGATATTGTAAAGAAAGCGTTTCCTGGTCGCGTAATCTCCCGTTTTGGCGATTTGGCATGGCCAGCAAGATCGCCCGATTGAACCGCAAGATTGCCCGAATCCCAGATTTGCTTTTTGGGGCTAGTTGAAGTCGCGGGTTTATGCCAACGCGCCTCAGCCAATCGCAACCCATTCGATAGGAATGCGAATAGTTATCACCGGAAATCTTGCGGAAAGTCATGGAAAATGCTATAAAACGGACAAATGTGTATCAACACTGGCGGCAGCCACTTGACGGATATCATCTTTTCCACCTAACAGAAAAAAATTGTAAAGGTCCAAATAAAGATTTCCGTCATTCAAATTTTTTTCTTTTATATAGTAAAAAAGTTATTCAAAAACAAAACTGGATGATTAATTTTGCGCCACCCTCTATTAGGCGCGTGTTTGGCATGTTTCCCGTCTATGCATTGTTCCACGGCGCAATTTTTTCGGAGAACTTACGGTAGAATTACTAATATTACAAACACAGAATTCCCATCGCCTTGTTCCAAAGATTGCAATATGTTGTTATTTGTTAACATTACAATTGTTTTTTGCTTAGGTCAATGGTTTTATTCAGGTATCAGGTTACAAAATTCAACAGAAGGGCGCACTTGCTATTTGCACAGGGTCAGCAGTTGTGTTCTGCATGTACTCAATGTTCAGTCTCTGCACAGTGCTCCGACATTCAGTAGAGTAGATTGCTTATCCAGGAATCCCAGGGGCTCCAGTGGTCAACCACTGCCTACAACGTGTGCCGAGATACTTTGCGTACATATCGCTGGCCAAACTTAGTTCGAGATTCGAACCTGGAGAAGCTCAATGATAATGGCAAAGTGGAAGACAAGGAGACCAGAGGAAGATCATCGAGTGCGGGACTGATATTACCAGTGGAGATTCCCACCAGAATGAATTCATTAATCGTAAAATCAATTGACGTGTGCAAAAATATAATATAAAAATAATTCATGCTTCAATATTGGTGAGATACCAAGGCGAAAGGCAACAGACGAAAGGCGAAAGGTGAAAGGCGATAGGTGAAAGGCGAAAGGCGAATGCCGAAAGGCAAATGGCGAAAGGTGAAAGGCGATAGGCAACCGCTACGAGCCATGCCTTGGAGCTTTTGCTTACTAGATAGGAACTAGCGATAAAGACTGCAGGCGACGCGAACCTCGCGACGGCCGTTCTCCTAGTATCGAAGGTCCGTGAGGATTGAACAATGCTAGTGACGCACCTAACGTAAAAGCGGCAGTATTTTATGCGCTGCCTTACCGTTCATCCGATTGCGATGAAACTTTGTTGAGCGCACACCCGCAAAGGCTATATATAATGGTAAGCTTTGGCGTTATGACATTTGTATAAATGAGAATGGGTGTATTTCATATACTTTAGCGGCAAGGACGAAAAGCAAGAGGGGGAGGGGAACGGAGGAGGTGGGGTTCGCGGGAGGTATGACGAGGGAGGGGAACGCGGGAAGGGAAGGGGACTCGAACGGGATCACACGGGAAAGGACATGCCGAGAGAATAAATTTATTTCTTTGAATGGCTTTGCAACACATGCCGGGTACCAGCTAGCATTTAATAAAATTTATTTAATTTTGTTGATCTCAATTTTAGAATTATCAATCTTACCCTCCATTATTTTTTTTTTTTTATGCTGACATCTTTGAATTATTTACGATGTTTACACAATAAAATAAATTTTCACCCAAATCGCCGTTCTTCTGATTTCCTTGTTTAATAATAAAACCAGTCTACTACGTATGTTATAGAGTATTTATAACCTTTTGTATATTTTTTTCTCGAATGGTTCAATTTCCCCCTGAAATGAACTTCTTAAGACATGAACCGAAATTTCTTTTGACGCTGGGAATTTAAATACACCTTCCTCGAAGAAGGTCTTTCGTCGTAGGTATTATGTTATCCGTGTCAGTGTCAATCGAAGTGAAACTGTTTTCACTTTTCATTTTAGATGCGATATGTAACCGAATGAACATAATTGGTAAATTTCTTACAAATTATTAAAATAATATCCTAAATTCAAAAGAAATATCCAAATTCTGAAAAAAAAAACTGTAAATCGGTGAACTGTGTCATGAAATTTACCAAGTTTTAATTTGTGAGGTTTCTATTTTAACCATGATCCTATTGCAGTTAGTAACCTAAAAACTCCAATGAGCAGTGAACCTTTGAAATTTTCACCAACATGTAAAGATTTCGAAAAGGCTGTAGGTTATATTTTTTAGTAAGGTTCTTAGCGGTTTTTTTCGCGTTTCATCGTATTTCATTGATTTCAGTAATTTTAACTATTTTTTACTTGTTACCGAATTTACCGTGTTTTACCTAATGTGTATTTCTGTATTTACTGATTTAACCAATTCTTCCAAAGTTTTACCATTAAGCGTGTGTTACCGAGATTTTATTCCTTTGGAGATTATCCACCACATACCCGCTTTGGTAAAAGTAACAGATGGTTACTCCTTCAGGGCTCTCACAAGGACTCTAATTTTTTTTTATGAAAACGACTCTACATTAATTTAATAAACAAAATTAGACCTTCATTGTCCCCGCAAACGTTGTAAGGCAGCAGTATGCAAGTGCTTGCTATGTACAATATTGTTAGTATTTAAGAAAAGTATAAAAATTGAACAAAGATGTTCAAAAATAGTAAAATGCAAATAGGCTGTAGGCTTTTTTTTTGAGGGTGTTTTGTCGGTAGGATTTTTTTTTTACATTAGCTCCACACAGGAGCCCAAGAGGAAAATAATCTCCCTCAGGGCCTATGACATCTTCGGGGATGCTGTGTGGAGGGTTTTTTTAAGGAAAGGAAATGGTGGAGAATTCTGGGAAGGAAAAGGGTTTAATCGGGGTATGTTGTGGGGCTGAAGGTAGTGGGGACGGGAAGGAGATAAGGAAGAGGAAGGTGGGGAAGTACCTGGCTATTCAGATCTGGTCACTAAACAACGGCTAAAGCCATTTTCAAGCAACGTTTCAATTCTGAATGGTGGTCTTACACCAGGGCGATACTGATAGTATCTTCCACTCTGAAGTGTGGAAGATACTATCTTGTTATAAACTTGTATTATCTTGTTACATAGCTTGTCACTATGTGTTATAAAATTATTCCATCCATATTAAAACGCATGACGAGAGTTTCTAACGAAACCAAACAAAATCATAATGAAGATTGGCAAGAATGATCCCAAGAAACTGTGAAAATTTAAGCGAGTTGAATTTTCTTGGAAAAAGATAGCGTACAGTCTTTAAAGCGAGTAACAACGGAATAAGCATTGGGTATTAAAATGTAAAGAGACTCGTAACGTAATTTATTTATTTGTTTATATTTATTTACGCCCTTGTGGGCTTTTACATGAATAGAAGGAAATTTACATTCACAATATTAATTACATGTGTTACATAATCAATAAAACAGAAAAAATAAGAATGCAATCAACTCGTTAGGTATAGAGTATTATAACATAAATTAGAAGAAAAGAAATAGTACGAGTTGTACTTACACAAAAACTAATTCAATTCAGCCTAAAATATTTATACATATTATTAATAATAAGACCTGAAATAAAACAAAGTGTAATGTATGAGAGCTAGTTAGTATTAGGTTATAAACAAACAATTATATGTGTTTATTTCTGCAAATAAAACAAAAAAAATAAAATAAAATATTTAATTAAATGAAGATATTATGAGCAATCGAAAATCTGGAAACAGAAAAATCAGAAAAAGATATTTACACCTCTGAGACTCGAACCCAGGACCTCCCTACTTTCCGGGTGGGTGCTCTTATCCACTGAGCTAAGGTGTCGATACCTATCATCTCTGTAGTCTCTTTTTAATTCCTTACTTTATTCAGAATTACAACTTAGGCTAATCTTTGTATACTCAATTCGGCGTACCAACTGAGCATGGGGCTAATAATGTCCCTTGCTCCTTCAAAATAGTAAATTATAAATTTTGAATCGGAACTTTCCCGTGATTTTTGATTTTTGGGGAAATATTGTCTTCTAGTCAACGCGTGTTGAATAGCCTTGCAGTGTTTGTCATTAGAGCAGATGGAAACGTCATCGTTACATTCTGCTTATTTTTGATGGAAACGGACCGTTGTAGAAGTTGGTAGTTACGGGAAATACATTTTATCGAAAACCTCATTTTTTTTGCAAAAAGTTCTTATTTTCTTAACCCTTTTCTGCGCAGATAACATTAAATAAAACAACGAAAAAAACATCGATCGAATAAACTTACTCGAAAACCCCAAATTAAGTATCAATCGAACAAACTAAATTCAAAACCATCAAAATTAAGCATTGCTCGAACACACTTACTTGAAAACCACAAATCAAACATCGATCGAACAAACTATACAACTTGAAAACCATAAATGAGACATTGATCGAACAGACTAACTTGAAAACCACAAATCAAACATCGATCGAACAAACTATGTAACTTGAAAACCATAAATCAGACATCGATCGAACAAACTAACTTAAAAACCACAAATCAAGCATAGATCGAACAAACTAACTTGAAAACCACAAATCAAGCATAGATCGAACACACTAACTTTAAAACCACAAATCAAGCATAGATCGAACACACTAACTTGAAAACCACAAATCAAGCATAGATCGAACAAACTAACTTGAAAACCACAAATCAAGCATAGATCGAACACACTAACTTGAAAACCACAAATCCAACATCGATCGAACAAACTTTCTTGAAATCAAACATCGAATGATATCAACATAATGAAACTAAATTGACGAAAAATCGATCGAACAATAACTAAAAAACCACAAATAAAACATCGATCGAAAAAACCAACTAGAAAATATAAATAATATCGGTGTTGACGGTAATAATGGAAAAGCAAAATCTTTGCAAGATCTGTAAGAAGATTAAATTGTCTCCCGTCCCAAAATAAATTGGTGTTGGGATAAATACCTTTGGGATCTTCCCTTATTCGGGCCAATACGAAACACTGTCTATATTATTAAGTTATTCGATTTTCGTTGTTTAGAATAATATTTTGTGGGCTTGGTGTAGAGAAGAGTAAAGTGGAAAGTTTTGAAAATTGCTTTTGGTTTATTTTTGTGATTTATTTTGATAAACAAATGTCATCAAACATGTAAAAATATTGAAAACAGATTGGGTATTTTCCTACAAATAAAAATTCAGAGAAAAAAGTGTTTTTAAAATGTATAAATAGCCGCAGTTTGTATTTTTTTTAATATTGGTTTACGAAAGTCTGCGTCTGTTTTTTAATTTATTTTCTGCCTTTTTTAAAATTTTTAGTTTTATCTCAAAAAATAAAGACCGAAATTGTCACAAAACACTTTTGCTTGCTCTGAGCAAGGTTTGAAATTTGCTCAGCCATTTCCATCTGAAATAAACAAAATAGTGCACCCTACGTCAACTTACAAATAATTTATATCATGAGCTACGGAGCTTTATCTACATCCATTTAACTATAAAACAACATCAAACAATACACAACTCCTAGTAGTTTGATCAATATAAAGAAAAGCTTTCGCTTTTCCGCGGCATGTCCAAAGTTTAAAGAGGAATAAAAACTGAAAATATCAGCGAAAACGGCGCCATATTGGACAATTTCATGTAACGTTCTCACGTCTATTGTTATATTATAATACGCTGTTCAACGGCGTTGTTTTCGTTTAACAAAAAGGAAGGATCTTCAAAAATGGTCCGTTGTGTGCGGTCGAGAGGACCGCCCAAAGCTCTCGGCTGCTCCACAAAGAATGATGGCTTTCTTTTCAAATCTGCTGCTTTGAATTTGTGCAGGATCAACAACTGTTCCATTCCATAATCTTGCTCGCAATATAACCAATACCCAAACGTCAATGGGCAAGCACTAGAAGTGCCACACATCGAAATCATAAATAAAGTGTGTATAAGAGGGTGCACACACCTTGTTATAAAATACTTCTTATAGTAATTAAGTAGAAACGAAGTGTTTTTTGGTAATTATATGTGTAATAATGAGTTCGAATGCCACAAAATCACTTAGCAGATTATTAATGAAGAAGGTAATGATGGCATCTCTTGATGATTTTCTGGGAAATTTTAAATTAGATCGACTCTTATATACCTCAGGATGTTATAACTTAAACCAGATTAAATAAGTATCATGTCACTAGTCAGAATAACAGACTAGTACCATTAGAATCGGGGCCCCATAGAAGCCCAAGTAAATCTGGATTCCAATAAATTTGGCATCTTGTGGAGGGGTAGCAGATTCTTCATCAGCCACCAGCTGCTAACCCTAAACAAATCTAGAGTTTTGTAAATTTTGAAATATGTTTTGCTAACGAATATTTAAATAATTCAAAGTAAAGTAGTCTATTCATAGTCTTCCTCACAAGGGATTCCTGTTTCGTGGACTTTAGGGTGTTGTACGGTTCTTCTTCTTCAAGTAAATTGATTTCCACAAAATAAAGAAAATAAAAATCTGAAGGTTCGTTGACTATAGTTAGTATTGGTGTTATTTTTAATTCGTTTTTAATCGTATTTTAAATTCATGGTATCTTTAATTTCATGTGGAGGGGCACTATATAATTTTGTGGAATGAAAATTATGGTTTTACTGTCCAAATTTAATTTTGGGATGTTCAGTAGATTTGAGGTTGTCATCCTTGTACTGTATCAATTGAGTTCGGGAGCCGCCTCTAGGATGGAACCCCTAAATACTTGATAAACCTACTTGATTCTGTGTAAAGGAGGGCGGTCTGAAAATCCTTGGTTAACAGGCAGATTGCCATCTCTAATGACACGCTAAGTCTGATCTAAAAGGCGTTAACATTAACATCTATTTTTAATGGAGCCTGATATAAGGAGTTAACATCGTTGATCCTCGGTGCACAGGGGTCCGTGCCGTTCCCGTTCACAGTTGATGTTGGCTTTATCAGAACGAGTCGTTTCTTCGACTCGTTTTTGTGTAAGTGCCTCCTTACATGGAGCTACTTACAAGCTACTCGAGCCTCATGCGCGTAGCACGCGCACCGCTCGTCCATACAATTTTGATGGTGTTCGTACACGGCGCTACGCGACGAATGTCGGGTTGAAGTCAGTTGCACGCTACCGACGGTGTTGGTAGCGCGCTACGCGTTGCAGCATTCGTGACTACTACTTTTGAGAGTTGAATACACTAGAGCTAGTATAAAGTTGTCAAAGGAAGCAAAGTTAGAAGTCCACAATAGAGTTCAGACATCTGATACCGAACTTTGATGTATTGCAGTGTACATTGGAAGTGAAGAGTGGAAGAACAAAAGTAGCCCGAAGAAATTAAACAAAAATGTTTGTGTTTTAATTCTGTTTATTGAAGTGCTTTCGGATAAACAATTTAAAAAAAAAAATCAGAAGGTTTTCCGATGCATGAGCAGGTCACACACAGCTAACCAAGTGAGATGCGAGGATTTAACAAATTTACCTCCTGCTATCCCCTACCGCTAAAATGTTTCCTTTGAAATTCCTCATTCTGCTCTTCCCTCGTCCCTCACCTCTTCGTCAAAACTCCTCTGCGTGTCCTCTCCCATGCCCACGTTCTCCTCCCGCGTTGCCTTTCACATTCCCCGTCTTACCTGCCTTCCCACCTCCCGCGTCCCTCTCCTTCGAACACCCCCGCATTTACCTCCGCCCTCCCGTGAACCTCACTCCTTGGTTCCTCCCCCCCCTCACGGATCCTCTCCCCTCCCTCCTTACCACCCTGCCGCTAAACTACACGAAATACATGCATTTTTCAAACAACTCGCGCACCACCTATTGTTAAGTTTTTATGCAACTTTCATAATGACATTGAAATGAAACCTTGGCGGGCGTGAGAACAATAACTTATTAAAGTTTCATTGCAATTGGATGACTTACTAAACTTGTAAGGAGGCACTTACACAAAAACGAGTCGAAGAAACGACTCGTTCTGATAAAGCCAACATCAACTGTGAACGGGAACGGCACGGACCCCTGTGCACCGAGGATCAACGATGTTAACTCCTTATATCAGGCTCCATTAAAAATAGATGTTAATGTTAACGCCTTTTAGATCAGACTTAGCGTGTCATTAGAGATGGCAATCTGCCTGGTAACCAAGGATTTTCAGACCGCCCTCCTTTACACAGAATCAAGTAGGTTTATCAAGTATTTAGGGGTTCCATCCTAGAGGCGGCTCCCGAACTCAATTGATACAGTACAAGGATGACAACCTCAAATCTACTGAACATCCCAAAATTAAATTTGGACAGTAAAACCATAATTTTCATTCCACAAAATTATATAGTGCCCCTCCACATGAAATTAAAAATACCATGAATTTAAAATACGTTTAAAAAGGAAATAATTTCATAACGCCAGAGCTCACCTTTATATACGGAAATCTTCGTGGGCATGCGTACAACCATAATTAACCAACCGCAATCGGTTGAATGGTTTAGGAACGCCGGATAATAAACAAAGAAACATTCAATTTTATACTGTGGCAAGTACCTACTGACAAGCCATTGGGTAAATTATTTTTGTACGCTGGCAATGTTATGGCTGGCAACACCGGACACAAGCGAACTCTACTTCCGATCGCTACCGCTAATCATTCCGTTTTGAAACTCCTGGCCTGTCATCTGATTTGCATATCACATTCCGCACTTTCTGATATTTAATTTAGTATCACGTCATTGTGTTTTTCAACAATTTTAAAATAAAGTGAATCTCTGTTAAATCAATCCATCTTATCATTTAAGGCGGCGCTTCTCGGCCCAAAAAGAACAAGATGGATATATATGTAATTACGAATGTTGGACAGAGCGCGCTAATATTTTAAGTGATAAAATTGAAGCGAAAATGCTTCATAAAACATGACACATTTAAAATAGCGCAAAATTCTCGTAAAAGGTACCTATGTATCATTTAAAGAAACATTGTGAATTTTTTCACAAATATAACTTGTAAAATAATAGAAATAGACTTGTTTTCAATAATTTTTGGAGCATACTTTGCGATTTTTTTCTATCGAGTGAATTTCATATAATTTGCATTTTGGCGTGGAACGTATCTGGATATTATCTTAAAAAATAACATATATTTTTTTAAGAGCTTAAAAACTTCAAATGTTTATCAAATCGGTCGAAATTCGGATAACGGCGGCTTAACATCCCGTGACACACATCAAGAAGTGTTGATTTGGTAAGATTGACACATCTATAATATATTAAGATAAAGATGTTTTAATTTTATGTTCCTACTCAATAATATACCACTTCAGATAAATAATTTGATCGTAAAGGGAATACGGCGGAATCTTACAAGATCATTAACAAAGTGAGCAGCGCAGGTATTTTTTTTCCTAACATATTAGCCCGCCCAAATTGATGGTATTCGTAATGTTCTATTATCTGATAAGATGTAATATAATATTGTTAACTCAAATAATTAATAAAAATAACCCGAAGGTAATTAGGAATAATTATTTTTCAAATACATAAGCAAAAAAGTCAGTTTTTTTAAATATACATGGAGTATTAAGGATGTGCGGTGAAACTCCAGAGGGAGATTATTCAAGAAAATCTAAGGACGAAAAATTCAAACATGTTTTGTTCGTTGCGACCCCTAACCGATCCCTTTTTAAAGGAAAAAATATACCCCCCGTACATATTGCTAATGGATCGCTGAATGCAATATCCTGTTGGACCGACCGTAACCTAATGACTGATTGGCCAAGCACATATCGCCCAATGCAAATAAGCGATTACTCATTTACAAGATGCATAAAGCTACGAGCACAATACAACTTTCAAACAAAATATTTAAGGTGATGCAACACGTTGTGTAAAATTCGGGATCAGGCCGCTAACAATAATACCTCCAATATTGATGGCAATAAGGTATAAAATACAGTTTATCACCAGCCGCTTATTTGATTTATTCACGAAAAAAACATCGCGAAAAAGCATGAGATCGTAAAATATTTTAAAACTTTTCTTACACATTAATGGCCTTCTTTTTGCCAAAAGTAACCCCTTCAAACATTCTTTTGTCCCAAAATCCTTATTAAATACTTTCCCAGCTTAACTATATGTCATTATTTCAAAGAATCCTTTATTGTAGGGCAGATAATACAATTGAATCGAGACGAGCAGTAAACGTCGAACCCACAAAGTCACAGACTTGGTACACAGTAATTTAAACTTATGCTATGAGTAAGCCAAACCTATGTTTTTACGGTTATATTCACAGAATATCTTAAATTCCTTAATCCTACCCCATTTTTAAGTAATATAAAAATATCAAGATAACGACAGTGGCGTAGCGTGGGCGTCAGCCGCCCCGGGCGGAGGAAATTTTCACCGCCCCCTTATTTGGGTACTTCAAGCGCCGGTGGTGAGGGGTGGGGGGGGGGGGGGGGGTTTATATGTGGAAATCCTATATTTTTATTACAACCTCATTTTAAGCCGAGTTTTTTAATCACATTTGAACGAGTGTTCTTCCAACGAAAATTATGTTTATAAATTCTACTAAAAATTTATAACTACTGTAGAAAATCGAGAATGGTATCCTTGTAAAAGGATTTTGTACCTCGAACTTTTACACCGTGTTTAGAACAAGGCAACGCAGGTTTTAACTTACGATTGATTCTGCGTATCAATCATACATTAAAACCTGCCTAATAATAGTAACAATCAATTTCTCAGAAGTTTGCAGAATTTGGTATGCAACTCAAATGTAAAGCGGTACACGATGAATCTGCAACTCGTTATTTAATTTACCGTTGTATTCTTAACACAAAACATATTTAAATTAAATCTGTATGCGGTGAATTAAAACTACACTCAGAACAAGAAAATGGTTTTTCTTTGATTCTGGCAGGACATACATAGTCTGCGACTAGAATATTATAACTTCGAATAAGATAATGTTTTCCTTCGAAATGTGTCAGCAGATGTAACCGCCACAGAAATTATACATTCTGAACACAAAACTGGTTTAAATTATATCTGTATGCGGCGAATTAAAACTACACTCAGAACACGAAAATGGTTTCTCTTTGATTCTGGCAACACATACAAAGTCTTCAACTAGAATTTCATAACTGCACTTCAAATAAGATAATGTTTTCCTTCGAAATGTGTCAGCAGATGAATCCACAACTGGAATTTTACATTCTCAACAGAAAATTGGTTTAATTTAAAGTTATACAAATATGGATGAATATAAATAAATAAATGGAAAAGAAAAGAAGAGAAAAAGAAACAAGACAATTGAACATGACAAGAAAATTACATAGTTTCATCCTTAAACGGACTTAAAAAATATTATTTTAAAAGCTGAATTATTCTGATTTTTTTATTTTGCTGGATTCTCTTGTACATATCTGGTAGCCAATATGGTGTACCGGTTGAACGCCTCGGTGTTTACGGATGAAACTCGAAAATTTCGCGATGTTTTGACTTTTGACGTAAATTTTGTGGGTTAATTTTATGCTTTGTTATATAATATTTACCGAAATACGTTCCTTGAACAACAAACTACGCTGACAAACAACTTTACTTGCGTTTATTAGACAAATTGATAGGTTTATCGATCTTTTTATAACACGCGACGCTCAAAGTTTGACAGCTCGAAACGCGGCCGAAATGCCCATTTCCAAAGTCATAAAAAATGTCCAAAGACAATTATTTGAGTGGCTAGGTGTGTTCTTTATATCTGTTACGTCAAGAACAAGAATGCCCCAAGCGATTCTGACCTTGTTCTTCATACATATTCTTTATACATAAGGTTTAATTCTTTATTATATTTAAGATTCAAAAGAATCCAGTCCGTATTCAATGCAGCGGCGAGAATGATTTTTGGCGAATCTAAGTATTGCCGTATAACCCCGCTTCTAAGGGATCGTCTCCATTGGCTTCGATGCCCTGAAAGAATAGAGTTCAAGATCTGCTTAATGACCTTCAAAGCATTGCAAGGAATGGCGCCAGCCTATATATCGGAACTATGTGTCCGACAAAACTTAAGCGATAGACAGCTTACTCTAAGGTCAGCAGATCTAGATATTACTAATCGCTTAATCGAACTTTCTAGGTCAAATCGAGCCGTTTACTATGATCGATCTTTTCGTGTAACTGGCCCGCTCATTTGGAATAAACTTCCCTCAGCCCTCACTAATATCCAGAACTTGGCTGAATTTAAACGGGCTTTAAAAACAAATTTATTTAAAAAATCGTACCTTTCATGAATCATAACTCCTTTTCAATATAATCTAATAAGCCATGTTCTTCAGGTTTCCGGTAATTGTTTGGTTTCGGTTGCCTCTTTACTGTATTTTTATGTTTAATGTGCACTCCGATTTTTTCTTATTTCTAAACGAAACTGCCTCGTATTCTATGTTATATTTAACTCTTAATGATTCTTGATAAGGGCACCGTTATGGTTTAGCATTATCTATTGTGCTGTGCCAAAACAACGCCGTTGTTTGTATAAACTGTATAATCTTTGTTTCATAGTTTTGATAAATTTTGTAAGGACTCGTAAGGAACACTATAATAGGATTACTCTTAAGTTTATTATAGCTAAGCGCACTTGAAGTGAAATTACACAAAACTGCGCTATATAAATACAAAGTTATTATTATTATTATTTAAAATCGCATATCAAAAAGTTTTTATTTTATTTTTTATTCGGCTATAGGGCGCGCACCGGCCCGCCAACGGCACGCGACCTGATAAGCAACATAGTTCAGAGATTTTATCCCATATTTTGTTAATGATTTGTTAATTTTATGTTAAATATTTAAATTATGTTGGAAAGATAAGAACATTACGCAGAGCTATATTTAAAAAAAAAAAAAATATTGGTCTTCATTTTCGCAATGTTCTCGATCTGAATAATTTGCATTGATTTGCAAAAAATAAATAAATGTTCATTGGTTCATTTCTGTATAACTGTGACCAATGTCCACATGTCTTGGATTCAATAGGAATGTACCAGATGAAGGGAAAATTCATTATAACATGTCTTTGTCGTTGAGAAGGGGCCCAAAAAACAAACAATTACTGCTCCTGTCACTTGATTGACAAATAAAGGTCAAACGTTCGAGAGATGGGACCCCATTACAGACTATTTATGGACAAACAAGATGTCTTGTTGGCCTAGTGATGGGCGAATTCGAAATACTCATCCAAATGATTGATTATTTTAATTATTCGAAACGTATCGATCTAAAAAAATACACAAAATAATTTAAACTTGCGCAAAGTTCTTAAGTTTAACTGTTGCTCGAATGGAGGAAACGTTCTTAAAATGAATGACAGTTAAACAGAACTGTAGTCGTAAAAAACAACATAAGTGTTTAATTTTAAGAATATCAACAGAAAGTCACAAAATAACCATTTTCAGGAAAAACGGAGAAATGTCATTCCAAGCAACTCTATCAACAGTCTGTTTGTAGACAATTTATTATCAAATCAAAGTATACATTAAAAAATAAAAACACGAGTGCAGTTCACACACGGTAGAAGCAAAACTTACCAAAACAATCTCAAGCCTTGAAAAGTGAGGTCATAATCAAAGCAGCCAATGAGCGCAGATCTAGGACCTAGCGTCATTTCCATTTTATATGTCAACCAATGCCTTTGAAATTGACATCAATTAAATCGGCCAATGAGCGCAGTGTGATGCTTTGCAGGTGCTAATGCGCAATTTCCGTTTCATCCAAATTCCAAATCACTAACGCCGCTAAAAAAGTTTCACTTCAAAAGACAAAGTGTGCAATTCACATGCGGTAGAAGAGAAACCTTCAGAAAACTAAGGTGCACAAGAGTGGGGAGACTACGAAGCACAGCACAAAAAGAAGACCGATACGCTAATAAGCACCCTATAAAGAGATCAATTTTACTATCTCATTCTCTCGCAGGCTAAATCCTATAGATGTACGTGTTTGTCTCTTTTTAGCGTGGCTATTTTTCGTTTCATTGAGTTTAAAATCACAACGGTTCCAAAGAAGTTTAGACTTAAAAAAATCATTTGAATGTAGCCATTTCTCCAAGGTTCATCATCTTTTTCTCCTTATCCTATTCGGGTCGGGGACCCATTGCATCGACAAGGCTCCTCCATACGTTCCTGTCTTGTGCCGATTGTTTGGCTTGCGTCCATGGTAGTCCCATCCTCTCCTCACACAGTTTCTGGAGTTGCCTCGCCCAATAGTGTCTGGGGCGGCCCACTGGACGTCTACCCTCTGGAACTGCACTCAGTTTTCCTCGGAAATCGATCATCATACATTCGATCATCATCAATCGATCATCGTACGTGGCCAAGCCAACTCAGTTGCGATTTTTCTATGAAGGGTAGCGGTGGTTCAATGTTCTAAGGTTATCCATTATAAATAAATGGAACAATGTAATTTTATATTACATCACTTTATGCGACCGGTTTAAAATCTACCGTTCCTTCCTCAGGCCTAAATATATGTTAGCAGGGTGAACATGTATTAGGCGTTGACGAGGGGGTGGATGCGTCACTAGAGATTAGTGAAGAGTGCTGAGAGGGGATGTAACGGATGATGAATTTGAACATATCTAAGAATGGGTAGTAAGAAAGTAATTTTTGAAAACAAAATCTTTGAACGGTTCAATAAATTTGAATGAAATGAACCGAATTTCCACAAAACTATGTATTCAATAAGACCCAAGGTGATATTTTAAATGCCATTATGCGTTATATATGTATGTGATAAACTGTCTATGTCTTGTTCAGATAACATCTGAGGGGCAATAGGTAGGCATATGCCTAGTAATAGCGGTTATTCATTAGGAAACATGTTCATTTAAAGTGCAGATAAAATAGTGTGGATTCAAAATCAATGTAAGTTTTATAACAGCCGACTGACTGAGCACGGAGAAACAATAATTATTACAACGATGTGTTTGTACGAACGTTTTGTAAAGCGTGCAAGAATAAATTATTTTTCATAACTTTTTTTATTTTTTTTTTTACGTGAGCTCCACTCAGGAGGCCTAGAAGAAAATAATTTCCCTCAGTGCCTATGTCATCTTTGGGGATGCTGTGTGGAGGGTTTTTTATAAGGAAAGGAAGGAGGGGAGCTCTTGGAAGGAAAAGGGTTTAAGGGGTGGGTAGGAATCTGGGGTTCAGTGTGTCCTGGTCATCCGCCTCCAAGACCAAGACAAATCTCACCCCACGAACCCGGATACCCCTGCTATTTGGACCTTTCTAAAAAATTCAACAACAAAACCAACCCCCCAAACCCCGTTTTGCGGTATGAGCGATATAATATAACCTATTCTTCTTCTTTCGTGTGGTGGGAGGGTCAGAGGGGGACATCTAGGTCTGCGAGCCAGTCTAGGGCCTCGGGCGTCGCCCTATGGATCTCATCAATCCCGCCGGGGAATAAATGGAGCGGGCATTTGTTGACCACACGTTCGGTGGTCTGCACCTCAACGCATTCACTTTTTTAGGCCCTATAACCTATAAGTTGTGTGTTATGAATGTGACCCGACGTCGTAGCACTGTCACTCACTAAAAACTGTTATTTTAGAAGCAGTTCTAGGCAATACGCGATTTTAAATAAAGGTAATACGTGAATTTCGTTTATTAATTAAATACTTGAATGTTTTTTTTGTATTAATTAAGACTCATTGGCCAAGGGATATTAATACTCAACCATTTTAAGAATGTTCTGTGTAAGTCCTGTGAGAAATAATGTATGCCTGTGAGAAATAAATAAATGTTTTTGCTTTTTCCCAACAATTTTGGCACCCTTCAGATATCGGGCCTGAGTCCAGTGGCCAGTACTGAGGCCAGTGTCCCGGTCGTTGAACCCTTGTCCAAATTTGGTGCTTATAATAAATAAACATGTGGGCAAGTGAAAATATAGCGATATACAATCCCAAATGTTCCATCCATCCATTTCATCACGTGACACTATAAATCGAGTCTTGTCGCAGAAAAAATAGATTCTGTTCTTATTAGGGCGTGATCGATGGATTTCGTAATGCAATTCTTCTAGTTCTTTTATATATTCTGAAGGTGTATACTCATACTCAATATATCTTTTATATACTCAACTAAGAAGATGATACCTTTGAAAATATAATTGTGTTTTTTCGATTACATGTTTTATTCTGGTGGTATGTATTGTAGAAAATGGTGACCGGACAACTCAGAACCATCTCAGATAAGTCATTTAGAGTGATAAAAAAATTGGTTAAGGGTCTACTATTCGTATTTCGACCGATTTCTTACATATCTACCTTAAACATTTGATGTTTTTAAGCTCTAAAAAAAATATATGTTATTTTTGAAGATAATATCTAGATACGTTCCACGCCGAAACGCAAATTATATGAAATTCCCTCGATAGAAAAAAATCGCAAAGTATGCTCCGAAAATTATTAAAAACAAGTCTATTTCTTTTATTTTACAAGTTATATTTGTGAAAAAATTCACAATGTTTCTTTAAATGATACTTAAGATACGTTCCACGTGATTTTTGCTCTATTTTAAACGAGTCATGTTTTATTAAGCTTTTTCCCAATTTTCGCTGCTATTCTTAGCGCGCTCTGTCCAAAATTCGTAATTACATATCTCTCCATCTTCTTCTTTTTCAGCGCCGTGCGTTTCAAGAGTGCGGCCTTAAATAGGTTACATTAGGTTAGGGTTATCGGCTAATTTAAAATTATTTTTTTCATTGCTATTAATGACTTTTCAAGGAGGTGTTGAGTTGATCTTATTCTCAGATGGCATGGAACCGTTGAAAATATTCAAAACTGTAGTTAAGTTCATCAACGATTTGAAACCATTTAAAAGCGAAAGAATTATTGAACGTACCTAATATTTTAAAACGGTTTTTAAAATAATTTTCTGTTAAAAATATTTAATTACACTTTTTTGAAAGCAAATTTACTTTGTGGCATGATTTGAAGGAAAAATAATCAATGCTTAGTTTTAACCACTTTTATTGTATTCAGTATTATATATCTAAATGTATATATAAATGAAAATATGTTTTTTTTTGTCTATGTATGTATGTATACTAAGCATTGCTAAACCGTTCATCCGATTGCGATGAAACTTGATGATTTGATGTGCGCGTGCCCGCAATTCTTACTATATACAATAGTGAGATATGGCATCATGAAATTTTGCGTTGCTAACAGTTCATCCGATTGCGATGAAACTTTGGGGATTTGATGTGTACCTGGATGGTATCTTTGTTGGTGAGCTCTGGCATTATGAAATTTGTATTAAAAATTGCAATAGGAGGCACGCGAGCTGACATTGAATGAATGTATGGAATGCGGAAGGGGGAGGGGAACTCGGGAGGGGGATTCGCGGGAGGGGGAAGAGGGCGAGGGGAGTGGGGAGAAGGAAGGCGGAGTGGAAATGCGAGAGGGGAAGGGGATGCAGGAGAGGAAGGGGAAGGGGAACGGGACGAATGGGAAAGGATACGCAGGGAGAAACAATTTCTTTATTAAGTGGCAAAGCAACGCAATTTGGGAGGCGGGAATGGGTACCGCCACCCCGGGAACCTTTATTGGATAACCAACACCTCTGCCATAGGTCATCCCAAGTGGTTCGCTACGTTTGGTGATTTAGCAGGGGTGCCCGGTTTCACGGGGTGAAGTTTGTCTAGTTCTTGGAGGCGGATGACCAGGACACACTGAACCCCAGATTCCTACCTACCCCTTAAACCTTTTTTCTTCCCAGAACTCTACTTCCCTTCTTTTTCCCGAAAGATGACAAGGGCCTCCTGTGTGGAGCTCATGTAAAAAAAACAACCCAAAAACGCATGCCGGGAACTCGCTAGATAAATAATATAAATTGAAAATTTTCGAAACCAAAAACTTACTTGCTCACCAATCGAATATATCTACGTTGAATGAGTAAATCATAACCAAAAATTGCGAGTGCTTGAGTTTCAGTCATTAAATTATGCAAGTGCCGACCGAGAGATTCCTCTCACAACAAGCAACATAACTTACCGTAAGTACCTTTGTGAATACATAGCTATTTGGTTTGCGCATACACTGTCGAGATCTATAGGCACTGCTTGCGGAGAGTGACATTTAGTTCCCACTCAATCCCTGTGAGGCAGAGCCAACAGCGCGCCTGCCTTACAGGTAGGAAAAGTGAATTTTGCCCAAAGCGACTGCTCATTTATTATGTAGGTCAATTTTTGATTTTTTGGCCTTCTATCCAAGTGCACATCCCTTCGGGGACACTTCGATATATTATGTGGAGGTTGGTATAGCGCATTTTCAGTAAACCGACTACACACATATGTAAAGAGAGAAATGTTGAAAATCGGGGGGCACACATAGCAATTTAAAAACAACTACTTCTGGTGCGTTTATATAGCAGTTTAATATATGATACATATATTTCATTCTTTATTTATTTTATACTAGGTTAAAATAGGTGTCCTTCTATTGAGGAGTTGAGCACTTTTTCATATTAATTTTAAATGACGAAAATATTAACAAAAAATTCTTTGATAGAATGCGAGAACCAATACTAAAATTCATTTTCACGTTAATTGACAGTTAAGAATTTACAATAAGCAATCTTGTACTGATGATTGTTTGATCTATTGAATTTGGGAGGTGGGTATGGGTAAAGACGCCCCGGGAACCATTTATTGGATAACCAACACCTCTGCCACACGTCACCCCAAATGGTTTGCTACGTTAAGTTACTTCGGAGAGATGCCCGAGTATATGGGGGTGAGGTTTGTCCTGGTTTTAGCGGCGGATGCATCTGCCCACTAAGAGAGAGACTTTTTGAGTGAGACCTTTTGATCTTTCCGATAGGACTCTGGGATATCGCCTTGCACCGCAGTGGGAGGATTCATACGTCCGTTAATCCTAGGCACACTGACCCCCAGATTCCTATCCAGCTCACGTACCTTTTCCTTACCAGTACTTCCTCTCCTTCCATTTCTAAAAAACAATCTCTACACAGCATCCCCAAAGATAAAACGAAGGAAATTATTTTACTAAGGCCTCCTGTGTGGAGCTAATATAAAAAAAATACAAATGCGCAATTCACACGTGTAAGTGAAACCTTCAGAAACTAAAGAAGACAATAGTGAGGAAGCTACAAAACATCGCACAAAAGCGATACCGATTATTCTACCTCATTCTCTCGCGGGATAAATCCTGAAGATGCACCTGTTTGTCTCTTTTTAGTGTCGTTTTTTCGTTTCATCGAGTTTCAAATCACAACGGAGCTAAAGAAGTTTTCACTTCAATAATTTATTTATTTATTTATAAATAAACGCCCTTTTTCGGGGCTTTTACATATATAGCATAGAAAAAACATTTTATTGTACATAATTGAACTGCCTCAATAACAATATTTTATATTTATTCAAAGATAAATTTAAGATGTCCACTGACTTGGTATAATTGTTTCCCTCCATTAGTATTCTGGGCAAAGAGGAAAACATATGGTAGTTAGTCCCAGAATTTCTGCACTGAAATAAATCCTGACTTCTAGTATTACGAAGTGGAATTCGGAAGCTTATCAATTCAAGTAATACCGGACTATCAACTAAATCATTTAGAATTTTATATAAAAATACCAAGTCAGTGAAAATTCTTCTGTCTGACAATTTTAGCATATTCATATCGTTTAAAATTGTGTTGTAGTTTAACATATTTGCTGGAATACCCATTTTAAAATTTAGAAAACGTAAGAATTTGTTTTGTATTCTTTCAACAGCTTGTACGTGCACATTATAATGTACAATAATTTAAAACAAAATTAAAAACGGAATGCGAAAGTCCTGTTTTTTTTTTTTTTTATTTTTTTTTTTTTTTTAATTTTTTTTTTATTTAATTTTTGTATGTTTTTACAATAAGTATACATTTTTTTTTACATGTTAAACAGAGTTGTAAAATGAATATAACAATAGCATTTCCTCATCATAAAGAGACAAGGCTCTTGTGTTTGGTGAGGGAATTCAAGCTCAAGTATATGTAAAATTTAGTAGAAAATAATAATATTGCATCTAATAACAAAAGATATGTAAGAAAACTCGGGATATAACAATAAATAAATTTCAAGATTTAAATGAAATATTAGCGGTAGAAATGGACTCTTACAGTTGTTTCAGGTGATTTTTCAAATTAATTTGGAATTTATGTGTATTTTCGATAATTTTTAGTTCTAAAGGGAGGTTGTTGAAATAATTTATACCTAGATACAGATAGGTATTTTGGATGTGCTTGGTATTAAATTTAGGGATTTTGATATTGTTTTGAAATCTTGCTGATATATTGAATTGTAATTTTTTTAGCTGTATTTCTTTAAAAGTCTGTAGAATTGCATATTTTTTATATATATTGTCTGTTGTAGATACTTTGAATATTGAAAAGATTCTTTCAGTAGAGAATGTAGATGGTTTTTTCAAGATAACCTTAATTATCAATCTTTGAACTATTTTCAGAGGATTTAAAATAACATCATAAGTTCCTCCCCACCCTATAATACCGTACTGTAATATAGATTGAACAATTGCATAGTACACTTTTTTGAGGTTTTCTAGTCTAAGAATATTTCTAATTCTGATAAATATATATATACATTTCCTAATTCTTTTGACAAGTTCACAAATATGTGTTTTCCATTTAAAATGTTGATCTATATATACACCAAGATATTTAATATTTGAAGTTGAATTAAGTGTAGAACATGTTTGATTACAATTAGTTCCACCACATTTACTCTGATGTATTACAATTTTTATTTCTGGATTTGATTTACATTTATTGATAGAGAAAGGGATAAATTTTGTTTTTTCAGTATTTAATGAGAGGAGATTTTTATCGAACCAGTTTTTCAGCGTATTAATATCAATATTCGCTAGATTATTCACAGTATTCCAATCAGCACCTTCAATTACTATGACAGTGTCGTCAGCATAAGATATTATTTTTCCGTTTATTCTTTGTGTGAATATGTCATTTACATAGATGATAAACAGTAACGGTCCCAGGACTGTACCTTGAGGTATGCCAAAGTTACTCGTATCTTGTTGGCTAAGCACATCGTTGATTTTAACGACTTGAGGACGTTCGAAAAGGTAGCTTTTTATCCATTCTAGAGCTGCTCCATCTAATCCAATGTTTCTTAATTTACTTAAAAGTTTGTCATGTGATATGCTGTCAAACGCTTTTTTGAGATCTATGAAAATTCCAAGGCATTTTAGTGATTTATCTAATGAATTGTGAACAAGGCTAGTTAATTTTGCAATTGCATCCTGTGTGCTTCTACATTCCATAAAGCCGAACTGATTTTCATTAATTATTTTATTACATTTTATAAACTGATTTATTCTTTTTTTTACTATCTTTTCAAAAATTTTTGCTATATTCGAAATTACTGATATAGGTCGGTAGTTGCCTACTTCTTCTGGATTACCAGATTTAAATATTGGAGTAATGATAGTTTGTTTGTAAATAGATGGAAACACTCCGCTTTGGAAACTTATATTTATTATATGCATTAATGGTTTAGAAATTTGATTTTGTTTGTTTTTTTTGTTTTTTGTTTGTTGATAAATTTGTTTTAACTGGGTCATTTCGCATTTCGTCTGTATGTAAAAAAAATTGTAACTTCGGTTTATGTTTAAAGATTGTGACTGTGGAGTGTTGACACCCGACCATCGAGGGGACGAGAGGTGGGGAGAGACGATGCGCGGCCGGCCACTCCGTGACAGTCCGCGCAACTATTAACAACTCTATTAATTGTCAATTAGTAATCTTTGTAATCAATAAATCCAAGTGAGTGCCAATCTTCTTTTTAATTGAAACAGAACCCTATTCATTGCATTTAATATTATGAGAGTTGGAAACAACTCCCATAAATTTGGTGACCCCGATAAAAACACGCGAAATTAAAATCACTCGCCATCGATTATTATTTGACAGCGTACCTACATCCTGAAATTAATATTGTATTCGCGTAATCGAAACCCGGACAGACAAGAAGCCGAGCCTAGATGAATAAAAATTTGCCTCTAGAAAAGAGCATTTCGTGTTCTCGAGCGCCGGTATTTTAATAGACGGAATAACAAGTTTCGCTTTTCGATATCGCTGTCAATTAGTTCCTCACGTAGGGTTCTGTCACTAGATTGCTAGTATACAGTAGGTACCACTTGGCATTTCAATAACGTAATTTTATTTTCGCAAATAAATACGTCGCGGAGTCAATCGATTTCAAATAATATTTTTAGTATAAATTATACATTTATTTGAGACCGCACATCAAGCGAATTAATGGCTAACACACAGCAAAAGAACGAAGAAGACATGACGGACCAGGGCACTAGTCATCAGGTTGCAAAAGTGGGAGTTCGAATGCCGCCATTTTGGAGAGATAAATGTCAACTTTGGCTGGCACAAATTGAAGCGCAATTCATCATAGCCGGCATTAGTTCCGATGCAACTAAATATTACTCCATCGTAAGCTGCCTGGACAGTGAAACGCTAACCATGGTTAGTGACATCGTCTTGAACCCACCCACAAGGGATATGTATGCAACGTTAAGATCGGCATTAGTGACTAGGTTTACAGAGTCCGAACGGAAAAAAACTACCAAGCTCATATACGGTCTTCAGCTTGGAGATAATACACCGTCCCAGCTATTACGTCAGATGAAAGAACTGGCAGGACCCACCATCATCAACACGGAACTCTTCAGGACGCTGTGGTTACAACGGCTGCCCAACAACATGCAAGCTACACTGATGGTATCGGCTGATCAGGACTTGGACAAGCTGGCAGAAATCGCCGATAAAATGGCAGACGTCTATAGCAACAATGAAATATGCCACGTAGAAGGTTTTCCTAGTTCATCCGGTTCAACTAAAATAAGTGATGGAGAATTATTGGAAATTAATAAACAGAGGCGAACAAGGTCACCATCGCGTAACAGATATCAAACAAAAAAAGCTTACGAACGATGCTGGTATCATTACAAGTTCGGAAAACTTGCAAAAAAGTGCATCGCACCCTGTGATTGGCCGCCGACGACAAAGAGGGCGGAAAACTAAAGAAGCTCTGTGTCGATGCAACTTACATAGAGCAAATTGGAAAAAGGTTGCACATCTGGGACCGGCAAAACAATATAAACTTTTTGATAGATTCCGGGGCGGAAGTATCTGTAATTCCCAACAAATTCAAAACACCGCGAACATTTGAACAACACGAGCCAAATGTGGCACTCTACGCGGCAAATGGTACTCCTATCAGGACGCACGGATTACGCCAAATGATGGTTAACTTCGGATTGCGTCGAACATTTCCATGGACATTTGTCATAGCTGAGGTTGAGCGTGCAATTTTGGGGGCAGATTTTTAGAAAATTTTAATCTTCTTGTGGACCTTCGGAAAGAGAGACTCATTGACGCAACGACGGGGCTAACTTCAACGGGACAGCGCATTCACTATGCAAGTACTGGTGTATCTACGGTTAACAATACAAGCAAATACCACCAATGTCTACAACGATACCCTGCAATTACACGACCTTTCAATCGAGAAGTAGAGGTGAAACACTCTGTGGCCCACTGTATTGAAACAACTGGACCGCCCACTTCAGCTAAAGCCAGAAGAATGACACCACAAATGCTAGAGGCAGCAAAGAAGGAATTCGCTCTTATGGTACAGCAAGGAATTTGTAGACCATCGAAAAGCTGTTGGGCAAGCCCTTTACATATGGTACAAAAATCGGACGGCAGTTGGAGACCTTGCGGAGACTATCGCAGGCTCAATTCTCAGACGATTCCAGACCGTTACCCGATTCCTCAACTGAACGATTTCGCTCACAAGCTGTCTAAAGCCAACATTTTTAGCACTATAGATTTGGTTCGTGCATACCACCAAATTCCCATTAGTGTAAGCGACATTCCAAAGACCGCCATCATAACACCATTTGGTCTCTTTGAGTTCACACAGCTACAGTTTGGGCTTTGTAACGCGGCGCAGACGTTTCAACGCGTTATAAACCAAGTACTGAATGGCTTGGAATTTTGTTTTGCATATATCGATGACATAATGATTGCATCCGAGGACGAAAACAAACACATGGAACATCTCGAAATGGTCTTCAAACGTCTTGAGGAACACGGTTTGATCATTAACGCCGAGAAAAGCATGTTTGGTCAATCCAGTATTAAATTCCTTGGCTACCAAATTTCAAATGAGGGAACGACCCCACTTTCTGACAAAGTGGAGATCATCAAAGATTTCCCAAGACCAAAAACAGCAAAGGACTTGCGCAGATACTTGGGAATGCTAAATTACTACCGAAAGTTCATTCCAAAGGCTGTGGAGGCCCAACGATTGTTGTACGCCGTAATCGCCAACACAAATAAAGCGGACAAGCAACCAATCCAATGGACAGAGGAGCTCATTTGGGCATTCGACCAGACCAAAGTTGATTTGGCTAATGCTACACTTCTCACACATCCAGAAATATCATCAGACCTCGCAATTATGGTGGACGCATCAAATTTCGCAGTAGGCGCAGCTCTCCAACAACGAACAGAAAAACAAAGGAAATGGAAACCGCTCGGATTTTTTTCGCGAAAACTTAACAACGCACAAAAAAATTACAGTACTTATGATAGAGAACTCACAGCCATTTACGAAGCAATTAAGTACTTCCGAGGACAAGTTGAGGGTAGAGAAGTGACCATATATACCGATCATAAACCTTTATGCTTTGCGTTCACCAAAAAAACAGACAATGATTCGCCAAGGCAAAGACGACAGTTAGATTTTATTGCGCAGTTTACAACAAAAATAGTCTACACCCCCGGAAAAGAAAATCAGGTGGCCGATGCATTATCAAGGATTGAAGAAATACAAATTCCATCGCCAATCAATTATGAAGAGGTGGCATTAGACTAAAACAACGACCCAGAACTCATCGCAATCATGAACACCGAGACTTCTCTGCGTTTGGAACGTGTCCAGATTCCCGGAAGTCCTACAACTCTTTGGTGCGACACGTCCACTGGGGCTGCCAGACCATTTATACCAAAGGCTTGGAGACACCGTATACTTGATAACTTGCACAGTATTTGTCACCCCGGCATTGGAGCTACCTACAAAACACTTAAGCAAAGATTTGTTTGGCCTAAGATGCAAAGAGACGTAAAAGAGTTTGTAACCACGTGCATATCATGCCAAAAGGCCAAGGTAAATAGGCATACCCACAGTCCTATTGGAACCCTACCGTTGCCCAAGGAGAGGTTTAGAAATATCCATATTGATATTGTTGGACCCTTGCCTCCATCACGTGGCAACAACTACCTATTGACCATTATAGATCGTTTCACTAGATGGCCAGAAGCGATTCCTATTAAAGATATCATGGCAGAGACAGTTGCTTTTGCTCTCATGGAGAACTGGATAGCTAGGTTTGGAGTGCCCGATACAATAACGTCGGATCAAGGACGACAATTTGAAAGCAAACTCTTCGAAGACCTCATGAAATTGTGCGGTGTAAAACACTTAAGAACAACTGCGTACCACCCGCAAGCAAACGGCTTAGTAGAGCGATGGCATAGGACACTCAAAGGGGCTCTAAAAGCAACCTTCACAAACAGTTGGTCAGAGAGACTTCCATTGATTCTTTTGGGCCTCAGATCTTGCGTTCGGCAGGATGCGAAAACATCACCCGCGGAAATGACATACGGAACTCCACTTAAGCTCCCGGGAGATTTTTTTACTGAGACAAAATCAACAGATCCAGAGACGTTTGCTAGAAAGGTCACCGATATGTTAAAATATATTAAACCTGTACCAGCTACAAACCATAACCATGACAAACCTTTCGTACACGGTTTGTTGGGGACATGCACTCATGTTTTCATCCGAACAGACTCGGTAAAAGCTCCCTTGCAGACACCATATGAAGGACCCTTCAAAGTATTGATGAGGGACTCTAAGAAAATGTTGGTGGAAATACGCGGCCATCAAAAGTACATAAGCATTGATAGGCTCAAACCTGCCTTTCTCCCAACGGATTTAGAGGATAAACAAATCCACACTACTAAACACTCAACACCAATAAAAGAGAAAACTCCAGAAAGAACTACACGATCGGGGAGACGAGTTAGATTTCCTGAAAGATGGGCATACTAAGCACGATATATCTTCTAATCCTTATTCCATACCACACCAAACCTTCATTCCATACCAACATCTGTCTCTCCTTTATTTACCTCTACCTCCCCAGTCCAATATTTCATCCACCTGCTAAGGATTCATACAGAGCTACCAAGGAAGGATGATCATCATTCTAGGAGGGGAGGCATGTGGAGTGTTGACACCCGACCATCGAGGGGACGAGAGGTGGGGAGAGACGATGCGCGGCCGGCCACTCCGTGACAGTCCGCGCAACTATTAACAACTCTATTAATTGTCAATTAGTAATCTTTGTAATCAATAAATCCAAGTGAGTGCCAATCTTCTTTTTAATTGAAACAGAACCCTATTCATTGCATTTAATATTATGAGAGTTGGAAACAACTCCCATATGACTGTTTTTTGGAAGAATGCTTGAAAAAATTATAGAAAGAAATAATTCAGTTGAATGGGATTTAGGCGCCTACCTTATTGTATTTTTATTTAATCAAAACCGTATCTAACGCACCCGCGTCTACTCCAAATAGACGGTGAAATACGCAAGTGTTTGATTTCGTTCACATGTAGTCAAAATACCTAACTGCAGTGCACCCGACGTTAGGGACTGGAGCCTTAAGATAATTCAGGGGAAATTTTTGTTTTGATTAGAGAAAATTAAAACACTTTTTTGGTCGCGATGTCTACAGAACTACTAGTAACTATATAACTATATGTAGGTACAATCTACTGACGTTAAAATTAAACGAAATTATGTAGCATGTAACCTTTTTTCTCGTAATACAATGTTGTCGAGGTTGTTAATAAGAATAAGGATTTTAAGTCATTTTATCATTACAATGTTTCTTCTGAGAAAACCCGACGTGACATTTTAATAAAGGGAATGTTTTCCAACACAAAGCCTCCGAGACCGTATTCTTTTTAAATTAGGTTTGGGTAGAATGAGTTATGTCAGGTCAGGGCGAATGGTTTTTCTCGTTACGCATAACACAATTACCTACGAAACATAAATATGTTTAAATGTGAATTCCACACTACGGAGCCTGCTGAGGACGTACACGAGGTATCGTCGCAAAGCGAAAAGAATGGGGAATAGATGTAGATAGGTAGAGAATACAATCCCGGGATCCTGACCCATTTTCGATCCCAAAAATGCCAGGACTGCACTTTGGCTAATCTCGGGATTTTCGGCATTGCCACAATCAGATCTAGTTTGCATTCCGGAATCCGTTGCGTCTTGACTTGTACGGAAGTTAAGCGCGTACACTAGAAATTTTAACAATATAAAATGTAATAAACTGTTATATTTTGCCTATGTTAGAAGTCAGCTTGAGTACAATTCTCCCGTCTGGAATCCGCATTATAATACTCATGTACAAGCAATTGAAATAATACAAAACGAATTATTACGTTTTCTAAATTTAAAAATGGGTATTTCAGTAATTATTTTGAACTATAAAACTCACTCAAATTGTCAAACAAAAGGATTTTCACTGACTTCATATTTCTGTAAAAAATTCTAAATGATTTAGTTGATAGTCCGGTATTGCTTGAACTGATAAGCTTCCGGATACCACAAAGTAATACCAGAAGTCAAGATTTATTTCAGTGCAGAAATTCTGGGACTTACTACCATATGTATTCCTTTTTGCCCAGAATACTACGGAGGGAATACATTATCAATTTATCTTTAAACAAATATAAAATATTGTTACTGAGTCAGTTCAATTATCTACAATAAATACTGAATATTTCTTACCAGTCGTATGTAAAAGCCCCGAAAAAGGGTGTTAATAAATAAATAAATAAATACCAAATACAATTTGGCTATTAAAATATTAAATTGCGTCCGTTTCATTTTTTTTATCAACTGACATCAAAGTAAAAATAAACGAAATTCTGTTATATAGGTATATATATGCAATAGCGAAAAATGCTGTACGAAAAATTTCTTTCGCAGAAATCCCACATATTTATCATTATTTCCACCACGGCAAAACCGCAGACCGTGGAGGCAAAAAGGCAGACATGTTATTAGCTGTGGCGTGGCGAGGCGAGGAGAACACCAAAAGAAGTTCTTCGCACACGACGGATATTATTGCTGTAAATGTCAGTGGCAGAACCTTAAATATTATTATTGTGGTTAATTTTTGTATATTATAAATAACTGAAAAGATTGCCTTAAACCTTCAGGCCTCAGGCATATTGTGTCAAAAGATCAAAATATTCCCGCTTTGCGATAAAATCCAAATAAATGTAATATTTCTTAACGTATCCGAAAACTAAAATGGTTTTAGAAAGGTGATGGAATACGCTTTCAAATTTTATTATTAGAAATAGATGGATTTTTTTTCAATTTTAATTTTTTTAAAATTGTTAATCTACCGTTTCCTCGAAATAAAATTACTGATAATGGAAAAAAAAATTCTTTAGCACCGTTATAATTTGAAACTGGATGAAACGTAAAATAGCGACACATACATAAAAAAAAGACAAAAACATACATCTAAAGGATTTAGCCTGCGAAATAATGAGGAAGTATAGCCGGTCTCCTCTTTGTGCGGTGCTTTGTAGCCTATCGGTCTTCTCTGTGTGCGGTGCTTCGTAGCCTCCCCACTCTTGACTATTTAAGGTTTCTGAAGGTTCACTTCTACCGCGTGTGATTTGCATATTCTGTTTTTTAGACAAATTTGTTGTAAACGTCACATCATCACGTCACTTCTTTGTCGTTTCATCTAAAAATAATTAATAAGAAATTCACGAAATAAATAAATTGCGGTCGGAAACTTTGGTTTTCATAAAAATGTAATTATAAGTAATTTTGTGTATTTTTTTAAATTTTGTGATAAACTTTTAGATTTGAATATAAAGCCTAGTATTTTTTCTTTCGAACACAGTTTAGCTCTTTTTTCTCATTATGATAGTAAGGGAGATACAATAATTTTTTGAGATCTGTATGATTTTTTCCCAAAACCGAATAAATTAGTTTGAGGGATTAAAAATAAAATATTCGCTGTTTTTTGTTTGCCTTTTTATAGAATACTTGGGAGGATAAGGGGAAGATAAAGAGGATGGTTTGGATGACAGTTCAGATTTGATCTAGTCACTTAAAAAATGAAGCTGTAATGGATACAAAGTTTTTAACCATAATAAATCTATTTTCAATTTTTGGGCCATCTCTTGAGCCCGCTAGTAGCCAATTTCAGAGAAATGTGTGAATGCCACCTTCCTACCCAATGATCGAAATCAACCACTATATAAACAGGGCCAGATCCTAAGTAGGGAGATTTACATTTTTTTCGTATATTATGGGCTACAATTTTCTTTGAATTTCAGAAAAATGCCAGTGTGTCGGCGTGTGTTTTTGTGATTGCCATGAAAAGTTTTAAAGCGTTGTCATTGACCTCGCGTTGATCTGCCGAGTTTCAGCTTGATCGGACGTCGGGAAGTGGGTTAATTTTCAATTCTTAGATTTGCATTCATTCTAGAAAATGAAAACGAAATTGAAATAGATGAACTTAAAAATACATTTTTATCACGTCCTAACTTCATTTGTCTAGAGCCAGTGGGAGTTTGAAATCCGCAATTGGGGCGTGTTATAAAGAGGGAGTGGGGATGGGAAGGAGATGGGGAGTGGAAGGTTGAAAGTAACTGACAATTGTCGATGACCGGCGTGATCGAGAGGTAAGCCTCTTGACTCGCAATCGGAAGATCGCAGGATCGAATCCCGACGTGGGCAAACAAATTTTATTTGATTAATTTGTGTTATTTAACATTAATTCATTTAAAATAATATATATTATATTTGCGGCACGTTCCAGTGTGGAAGTTACTCTCAATATCATCCTGGTGCAAGACCAACATTCAGAATTGAAAGTTGCTTGAAATGGCTTTAGCCGTTTTTGGTGACCAAATCAGATAGACAGGTGTTTTCCTACTTTCCTCTTCCCCATATCCTTCCCCTCCCCGTCGCTTTAAGCCTATCACTAGCGCTCCGCTACGACATCAACCGACTGAATGGCGCGCATTTAAAAAATATGAATTTATGCTGCTGCACCCTACAATGGCCCTCGTAAATAATCCGAATAAATGTGGAAGAAGATGGAAAATGTGTAGAAATAAAACAAAAAGAAAATGTCGAAAAGCTGTTGCTTTCCCTTATGTAACGGGAACTTATCAATCAGCCCTCATATTATATTGTCACACATTAATTCCACAAGCACAACAATGTGTTTTACGTGAAAATGTAATTCCGTACAGGAAATGAGTTTTACGTACAAATTTTAATATCGTATTTCCACATGCGATATCTTTTACATAAATATCTCATA
The DNA here is from genome assembly GCA_936435175.1 of Glyphotaelius pellucidus. Lineage (NCBI taxonomy): Eukaryota > Metazoa > Arthropoda > Insecta > Trichoptera > Limnephilidae > Glyphotaelius > Glyphotaelius pellucidus. Next base: position 22,266,293 of record OW386558.1, on the reverse strand, counting down.
ATAAGGTGGAAGAAATAATATTATTTTTTTACGAGTTATTTAGGTTCGAGTACATACCTCAGTACGTTATGTATTTAATATAATATTAACCCCTGATGCCTGATGATATTTTGTCAGAGTCAATATTTCCGTTTTGCAATAAAATCCAAATAAATGAAATATTTCTGAATGTATCTGAAAATAAAAACTGTCTAGAAAAGTGATTAGAAACGCATTAAAATGTTATAATTTTAAATCTTATAAATGCGAAACTGCGTATTTGTTTGTTACGCTTTCACGCATAAACCACTTAACCGATTTTTTTTTTTTTTTTCACCAATAGAAACCTACATTATATGCGAATAAAAAAGGCTAGATGAAATGGTAAGCTCTGGCGTTATGAAATTAAAGGTATTATAATATTATATTTATTATACGTTTTCTATTCCTAACAAGAGCGAGTTATTGCCAACGTTAGAAGAAAAGCAAAACAAATCGTTGCACTGGAAACGATGTTGATGTATTTGCGGGAAATTCAAACTTCAGGCGTCGTGGTTTATATTTATCTAAAAATGAATCGCAGAAATGTGTGTTCGCGCATACTTCCAAACGACTGCACAAAATTGGATAATACTTTTTTGGGATTCGTTATTTTGTATAAAACTGCTGGTGAGCTCTGGCATTATGAAATTTGCAATAGGTGACACGCGAGTTGTTTGAAAACTGAATGTATAAAATGCGGGAGGGGGAAGGGGGTAGGGGAACTCGTGTAGAGGGTTCACAGGATAGGGGGAGGGAAATTAGGGAGGGGAATCAGGGAGGGGGGAGAGAACTTGGGAGGGGGAAGGGGAACTCGGGAGAGGGGCTCACGGGATGGGGAAAGGGAGGGAGTGGAGCAGGGAGAGGGAAGGTGGAGGAGGCGGAGTGGGAACGCGAGAGGGGAAGGGGACGTGGGAGAGGAAGGGGAGGTGGATCGGGAACTGGAACGGGACAAATGGGAAATGACACGCAGGGAGAAACAATTTCTTTATTACACGGCATTGCAACGCATGCCGGGCACCAGCTAATACAACATATAATTTTAGAAATATAAACATTTTTCATACGAACTTAAGTTCACATTATGTGGAGCTAATGTTAAAAAAAATATATATTCTAAGTAAATATTATGAAAAAAAATTGGTCGAAGATAACGTTGTCAATTCCGAAATTTGAAATATGAGATTGACAAAAATAAGAGGTCTTAATAGCTTAGTAGTCGAGGCGTTTGTCCCGGTAAAACGAAAGGTTCTGGGTCCGAGTCCCAGTTGCGACCGTATCTGTTTATTTATAACTCTATCCAACTATTAAAGTGACGAACTATTCTGCGCCTCGTAAAAACTAACAAGGGGCAGATACAACAAAATGAAAATTGCAAAAGGTTGAAAGTAATGAAAATAAATGTCAGCTTTAAAAAGGGAATAAAGGGAATATAAAAAGGGAATGATGTCGCCTCTCACAGAGAAAGACTCCTCCGATCACCTCTCACCCCAGAAGATGAGGTGGATGCTTGAGTGGCAATCGGCCAACGTTCAAATCTCATCTCAAGACCCCACTGAGAGACAGCTTGGGTTCTCATTGCTTCACAAAATCTGGTCCGCCATCAATAAGATAAGGTGCTCCCATAGCCATTGTGCCCAAATGATGTATAGATGGGGCCAGAGTCAGCGATGTGTGAATGCGGTGCGGCGCAGACCACCGAACATGTGGTCAACGAATGCCCGCTCCATTTATTCCCCAACGGGATTGATGAGGTCCACAGGGCAACGCCTGAGGCCCTAGACTGGCTCGCAGACCTAGATGTCTACCTCTGACCCCCACCATACGAAAGAAGAAGAAGCTTTAAAACTTGATGTAGAACTTCGTCATACGTCATGGAAATACAAAACAGATGGCACTGAAAAATATTTTGGTTATAGGAAAGTCAGTTTTTAAAAAAATCAGTCAAGCGAGACAAAATGATTTTTATTAGACAGAACGGTTTATAGTCCAGTCAGTGGGGAGTTTTACCTTGCAAAAGGTCAAGTAGTGGCGATTTTGATATATGTTATTTAGATTGGGACCCAAACCGATGGGTTTGTTCCAGTAAGAATGACAAAGAAACCAGCCCGTAGACATTATCAAAATTTATTTCATGTAATTGTAAAAAAGGATGCGGCGTTGCATGCGGCTACAGGAAAGCTGGATTAAAGTGTTCTATTGTGTGTGGGTGCTGTAAAACATGCCGAAATTCGCCAGAGGTTCACATCGATATCGAGGACGAAGATGAAGACATTTTATCAATGGAAGCCCAGAATCTCAGGCAATGAGTTAGATCATGACGTTGATGACGAAGACTATTACTAAGCTGTCAATATCAACCAACCGGGATCATCAAAAAAATATTATTACGCAAAGGCGAATAGTCGCATAATTACGAATACTAGTCGAACTCTGCGCGGCTCAAGCGCCATCTCGAAATTTACCATCGCTGGAATATCTGTGGAACAGACATACTGGCGATATCACAATTTAAAAAATGCGCCGTTTGCTCCACCTTATGGTGGTGTGGAAATGAATTTACAAAATTATTATAATTATGCAATGAATAGCCCGAAAAAATAAAAAAAAATTGGGAATTTCACCATTTTTCAGAAAAATATTCACATTTCCGCCACTGTAACTCGTTACCTATTAGACTTACAAAAAAAATTGTAGAACAAAAAATATTTGAAATTTTACCTTCTTTAAGTTTGTTTTCAAACAATTTGGTTGTAAAGTCAACCATTGCATTTTGAATAAACCAAATTTTGGCACCTTCAATCCAAGATGGCGGCTCGAGCTCGACCCCCCCAAGGTCAAAAACTTTTTTTTTCTTTAGAGTCCCAATATGCAACACATATCAAAATCGCTACTACTTGACCTTTTGCAAGGTGGAGGCCTTTTTTATCCCCCACTGACTGGACTATTAGGAGGCGGAGGGTTTTCAAAATCACACGGACTACTTTTTACGTGGATAACTACCAACTCGGCTTTGTATTCCAATATCACCATAAATCGTTACTTCATCCATTGTGAAAGCTTGTCAATATCCCTCTTGTCATTGTGACTTAGCCGCATTGACCCGATCGCATGCGGGCCAGAGCAATTAAAGCGAAGAATAGACAAAAGGGACTCCGCTGTAAAGTAATTATTGGTCTGAAAAGCTGTATTAACACCTCCTCCTTGGTAGTTAAAGGATTAAAACGAACATTAACTGCTATCAATGAGAAATAAGGGTTTATTACCCTCACACACATTCAAATGTCGGTATTTAGGAGAAATTCAATCAGATAAACGATGCTTATATAATCGCAGAGTGAAAAGATTACGATGTTTAAACTTTTCAAATTTCTGATCGCCTAAAGTTGACTTTTCGATAAAAATAAGAGTTTTTTTTAACACTTCCGTACCGGACCGGGGGAACGCTAACGAGATTTTTATGCTGTATCTAAGTTGTTTTTTAAACAATATACTCAATAATTTAGGTAACCCCAGAAAAACTATTCAGTTATCGATCTGCGTTTAAATAATGCATATCGCATTACCACTTTTTTAAATATTAAATAATTTCTATCGAATTCCGGCGTAGTATCTGTCTCGCCTGCCCCTCTTTGTCTCTGTAAGATTGCCCGTTCCTATTCCCTTTACCCTGTGCAACAAACTAGTCATGAACGCAGACGCTGTAATCTTTAATCGCCAGTCGAGATTCGGAAACAAGGAGTCATGATAGCTATCGGCCCGCCTTCTCCGTGTTCTATGAAAAAATACGCGTTATGATTTAAATTCATCAGAATATTAATTATGATTTTTTTTGTAAAACGATTATAATATTGACTACTGAAATATTATGAAAATACTTCCTTCTAATTTTTACAAAAACAAAATGTACAAAATTATGTTATTAACACCCTATGAAAAGCAAAACAAATTAGGTGACCCCCCTTCGGATCGTGTGCGATTTTTATTCTTTCCGAGACGAAAGGGTTAAATTTAATCTAGGATAAAAGTTATAATTATCATTAATATGACCTGACAACATAAAAAAACTTCTAGTGCGTGCCATTATTATAAGGGATTGCTTGCGCAATAATAGAGGTCTTGTCTGGTGCCCCAAAATACCACCTTAGAATTGAACTCACATTCTTACTCTAATATCACACTTCTGCTCGTTTAAATGTTTCTATAAATAGACTCGCACATAGGTCCCTTAGTAAATTAAAACCGGTTTTGTGTTCGGAATGCAAAAAAATCTTTCGGCGGCACCATCTCGTAAGGCTGGTTGAGTAGAAGTGAAATTGCAATTGATGTCTGAAGAGCTGCAAATGCCAATGCAAAAAACCGCAAATTCCAACCCCTAGGCTAGAACGATAATGACAAAAAAAAACAGAAATTTTTGTTCTAACTATATTTTTATCAATAATTTGTAAACTTAATTTTGATATATTTTCACGGCTTTTCAGACTTAATGAACTCCACGCCAAAGATCTTATGAAATATTATATCACAACTTTTCGTAAGACGGGAAACAATAAACCTTAGGAAAATGAAAAGCTTAAAATAGCAAAATTGCACAAATCACCTGGCCTGCTTCCACAAAAATTCCACAAATCACCTGCATTGCTTCTAAGAAGCACTTTCCAACTTTGAATCGATGCAAGCCTACTTTAATTAGAACATTTTATAATATCAACCTATCAAACTACCAATTTCTCTGCAGGGCTAGGCAGAGAGGATACACAGTCACACAATTCTGTCTTGTCACACACTCCTTGCTTCATTGACATTGTTTTGAGTCTTGCCACGACTATAAGTATTGGGATATCTTTAACGAGTGTCCATGACTACTTTTCGTCATATTATATTCTCAGCCTAACATTCATTTTTTGATCATGAGCTCTAGAAGTACCTTTCTTAATCTTATTCGTTACACCTTGCATTTAAAATCAATTTAAAATCCTGAAATCGTTGGAAATGAATAATTTCATTTTTTCACTATTTTAAATCCAACAGGTTTTAGCAGTCGGTGGTAATATACAAGGGAAAGCTAGTAAAACTTTTTCGAATGTAGATTCAGATATTCGCTCCACGTAAACTGACAAGTAAGACTAAAAGCCTCCTTGATTCAACCCCATTAGTATTCCCAATGAACCCTCCGTAGCAACGTAGATCCTAGAAGCCATCTAGATCAATCCTTTACCTTGACGGTACCCCATCAGTTCAAATATTGTAGACAGATATATAAATGTTAAGGATACACAAGCAATATTATGGTAGCCCATAAATATGAGGTGTTGCAAAGCATTTGAATGCTTAAAAGGGATGTAGGCATATTTTACCAATTACTTCTACTACTGCGACGATATAATATATTTAAATTAAATTTAATAATGTTATTAATTTTATTTTAGTTTTTTTATTATTGTGACAGCTGTGTCCACTTACATTTTTAAACTGTGTTTAAACCACTTTAAGATGATTTTTTTTTATAGGATTCTAAATTTTATTTAGAAAATGATTTTAGGCACCTTCAAATTTAAGGCACCTTCAACATGTCTCAAAGTGGTCAAACCAAAGTTTGAAAATAGTCTTGCGATTCGAAACAGCTTTCACAATAATAAAAAAAACTAAAATAATTGCAGAACTCAATTTTCAATTTTCAATTCTTTGTTTTTTTATTTTTTAAATTAAATGGTGTTCTACGATTTAATCACAAAAACAATTTGAAAGAGTAATTTTTGTTTGCACATTATCATTTACAAAGCCTAAACCATTTCAGTCATGGTTACGACTGTAATTAATTAGAGTTTGTTTATGCAAAATCATTTTTAAAGTCAATTTATCAATCCTGGAAACACAGCACACAAAACATGTGCGAAGTCTGCCTTCACCCGATTATTCATTCAAACCAGAAAAAAAACATTGTAAAAACCATTCGTTTTACATACTAACCGGCTTCGACAATGTTGTTAAAACAATAAATGAAGTACGGAACCAGTATGTTGTCTTATTTTTAATAATAATGATAATGATACTCGTTTATCAAATTTCAAAACATGAAGGCAACGAAGCTGACGTTTCAAGAGAAAAACGCTTGCTTTGCCTTGAAATTTTAGATTGCAATTATTTACGTCAGAGATGAACAAAACATAGATATTCTCTTTTTATTTAAGACGACACAAAACATAGTCAGAATCTTAACGACGTAAGTAAAGAAGGCACGTACACAAATATGCGACGCGCGACCCCGGTGTATTAGATGGACCTACAGTCGAATTTGTCCTAGCAAACACTAAAATAATATGGGAATCTTTAAACTGCGTGTACACAAATATACACGCGCGGCCCGGCGTAATTGACGGACCTACGGTCGAATTCGCCCTGACAGACCTGGAAATTTGATATTTCCGCCGGGTTAATTTTAATTAATTCTAAAGAACGTGTTACTAATATTTTAGATGTTTCTAAACGAATCTCTCCAAAAGTTATTAATTTATTGTCTAAAAAATTAAAATCTTGTGCTTACCGCTAAATTTATAGTGGAAAAATTTAGTGTTATAAAATTTTCAAATAGTTTTACGTAGAATACATCAAGGATAAGGAATTGTTTTTTTTAGTCTTAAATATAAATAACTTATTTCCTCGGGTATCGGTTTGAAAAAACAAGCTAATATAGCTACGAATTCGTCGGAATTAATTATATTGTGAGCCTTGAGCTTATTATTGAAGTATAAATAGGGTTTTGTGCCGCCTTATGATGCAGACTAACATATCCTTTTATAAAATACAGATTCTCTCGTCATTGAAAATTGGCAGGATTTTCCTGTTGTGGTCCGTCCATAATGCGTATTATTTATCGGCAACGGCGCAAGACTCCCCCAGTAATAGACTATTTACTCAAACACCTGCGAGCACGATACTAGGGCGAAACATATCGATAAATCGTCACGTAATTGATTACTTGGTTAGGTAGTTTCCAACCAATCTACGTGATACAAAAAAAATGGTTAGACCATATATTTTTATATTCAATTCGAATTCGGTTTATTTTCATAAGCAAAGGCACTTCTTCTACAGGGACGCGTGTATCCAAATCTCTTGTTGTGTACACGCGTCGCACAGTTAATAATTTGAGGTACTTAGCATAACTTTATTATAAAACCCAAGGTCTCTTTCTGGATTTCATTTTATTTTAATTGAGTACCTAAATTTCTAATCTTTTTAGAATTAAAAAAAAAACACAAATATTTTAGCTTCTAGCGACGTATGGCACCATCGCAAATACTCACTACCTCAAAACGCGAACGAGTAATTTTATGTCTGTCTAGTTTGGATCCCTCCGCGAGTCGACGTGTGCACGTCATCGAGATAATTTAACTATAATTACTGTGTTTTTCTGAATCTTTATGACGGAATCTAAGAAATCAGGGGATTATCAAAACGATTTAACTTGTGTTTTAGTGTGATAAAAAATATTGAATTAACGATTTTTCAAAACGTGTTTTTTCGTTAAGTTAAGAATTCATCGAGACTTTTGAAAATGTATTCGAATGTATCTGATAAAATTTTTCGTTTTCTGTGTTTAATGGATATTAATGAGTCAACTTAACTTTAGTGATGTTTTCAGGGTTCACTTTAACAACTTTTAATTTTTTCAGCACTAAGGTGATTTTTGATATATAAATATCATTACGCCAGAGCTTGCCGTTGTACATAGAAACATTTTTCTGCTAAAATGCAATGTTCTGTTATAATTTTAAGTCAATCTATCGATTACTTTCCGAGATTTGTAAACGCAAACATACGGTATAATAAATATATTATATTATTTCATAACGCCAGAGCTTACCATTATATACAGCCTGTAGTCTTCGCATATAATTTAGCTTTCTATTGGTGAAAGAAATTTTAATTTTTTTTTTTTTAATGCGTGAAAGCGTAACAAACAAATTCGAGCAGTTCAGCATTTATAATATTAGTATGGATGTTATATAAATTTTAAACTTTTTTCTACTTAATTTATTTTTGATTATTCAGCCTGTTAAGGCCATTTTCAGACTGGTACAATTGTTCCTAAACTAAGTTTGTACATCATTGACAATGTGTGTATTGAAGGATCTTAGAGTCATCAATAATTTCATACGAGTTGCTTTGTTGACGTATGCAAAAACAGTGCATAAAATGTGCAAATACAGTACCCGACAAGCGTGTCAATGTCACTCAAAGAAACAAATTTTCCTTCCTCCTTTCCCGCCTTCATCTCTCCCTCGTACCCCCCTCCTCGACCCCCTCTCACGACCTTCCTCCTTGCTGCTAAACAATTTTAAATGCACACATTTTTCAAACAACTCGCGCGCCACCTATTGTAATTTTTTTACAAATTTCATGACGCCGGAGCTCTCCATTACTTTGTGGGCATGCGCATAACAATCCACCAAAGTTTCAACGCAATCGGATGAGTGGAGTGACTAATACTCGATTCAGGTAACATGGCATGGTCGACCGGCATGGTCTAGCGGTAGGGCTCTCGACTCACAATCCGAACGTTGTGGGAAAGAATCCCGGCGTGGGCAAATAAATTTTATTTGATTAATTTGTGTTATTTCACAATTATTACATTGAAAATAATACTAGCTTTTCCCCGCGGCTTCGCTCGCATGGTATTACGGGAAATTACTGTAGCAGTTGAACTTATCAATTATCCCCCCTCCTCCCCACCCCCACCCCCACCCCCTCCTGCATTCCAGACATTCATTCCCTTACATTCAGTTTTCAAACATCTCGCCTGCCACCTAAATTTCATAAAGCTAAAGCTCACAGAAAAAAGAATTATCCAATTTTGTTCATTCGTTCGGAATTTATGCGCTTACAAACATTTCCGATGTTAATTTTTAATTAAATATTTAGAAGTTTGTTAATATAATAAAAAAATTACACTATTTATTATTCAGTCTTTATAATCGTAAAGAATTATATTTTTAATGTAGGAACTCTTCTGACATTTATTGCAAAACAGACAATTTATATATATATACAATTTATATATATATATATACATATTTATTGCAACAATTTATATATTATTTATTTATATATATATATATATATATATATATATATATAAATACACATTTATTGCAACAATTTATATATATATATATACATATTTATTGCAAAAGATTTTGGACAATTTATGTTTTGGAATAAATGTTAGATGAGAGTTCCTACATTAAAAATATAATTCGTAACGATTATAAAGACTGTAATAAATAGTGTTATTTTTTATTATATTAACAAACTTCCACATATTTAAATAAAAATAAATCTCCGAAATGTTTGTAAGCGCATAAATTCCGAACGACTGCACCAAATTGGATAATTCATTTTTCTTTGAGCTCTAGCATTATGAAATTAAGGTAGAACGCGAGCTGTTTGAAAACTGAATGTACCGGGAATGAATGTATGGAACGCGCGTGGGGGTAGGGGCAGGGGGGATAATTGATTAGTGCAAGCGCATCAGTAATTTTCCCTAATACCATTCGAGTGAAGCCGCGGGGAAAAGCTAGTATTATTATAATCGAATTCCACCACAAAACTAGACGTATAAAAAAAAATATCATGGTTTTGTGAGATAATTATATAAAAAGATATTTTATTAACACGCGTATGTTCGAATTTAAGAAATGTCGTATTTGTAGGTACCTACGCACAACTTATGATATTGTTTCGTAGACATGTAGAGGGGTTTGTATTGGAAAGGGGAGTTAAAGAGGTCTCGAGAATACGCGGCACGTTCGCGTTCAACCACTAACGTATTTTAAAATACCCAAGACGAGATATCCTTGGCGTCATACACATAATAATAGACTAGTGTATCTACACTATTTACGTGAGATTTAGGGACGTATACTTGGTGGAAATAAGTGGGTGGCAACCATAGAAAGATTTTTTACAGAGATGTCCACAAGTGTGAAATAGGCAACTTTTTAAGTAAAACTTCTTTACGCACGCTTGACTTGGGGAGTAAGCTGGTGAATGCGTGACGAGAGCGTTACGAAAAGTGTGATCGGGCTAGGCGAACGAAGCATAAAGAAGTTCTGCTTCAGTCGTGTGGTCTCTTTTTTATTATAATTATTTTTTATGTTTTTTTTTTTTTTTTTTTTTATTATATTAACTCCACACAGGAGGCCCTGAGGGAAATAATTTCCCTCAGGGTCTATGTCATCTTTGAAGATGCTGTGTGGAGGGTTTTTTTGAGGAAAGAAAGAAGCGGAAGATCTGGGAAGGAATAAGTATGGGGTAGAAATCTGTGGGCCAGTGCTTAAAAGATAAACCGATCACTGCGGTGCAAGGCTATGGGTTGAGAGAGTCCAAAAGGAGAGGTTAAAAGATCTCCCTCATCCAGTATCTCCAAATCCAGCCCATCACACGTGTCTCAGATAATCCATACCCCATGGACCCGAGCACCCCTGCTAAGTCACTAAACGTAGCTAATCACTTGAATGAATGATTTCCAGGGTGACGATACCCATACCCGCCTCCAAAATTGAGTATTCACTCCCACATTGATATTCGGTTTACATTTGCCACTTATAAAATGGTCGCTTCTTATATTTAACAGATCAGCTGTGAAATAATTTGCCGGCTTCTGTTTCCTCCCTCCTGCAATGTTTGTTTCTGTAAGATCCATGATCACTCCTTCCTTTCTTCAAAAAGACTCTTCACAGCAATTACGAAATTGACCCTGAAGGCTTTTTGTGTGGAGTTTATATATTATACATAAAAAACTATAAGAATAAAGTAAAATTAGTGGTTTAAAACAAATTATAATTACTTGGAGTTCAACCAAGAACTTTAAATGAAAGCTTGTAGTGCTTTTCATTACACGCAAGAAAATATATCAAACCGCAAAATAATTCGAGACTATCAACTGTAAAACACAGATATACAAGCATCTTTCGCTTTGCAACTTTACATGAACTTTTTATAGCTGAACAAACAAACAATTAGTTACGTGTTGTATGTGATTTATTGACTAACCGTAGATAAGTTCTGTTTTAGCTGGACCATTTGGCATTTCATCAGCCTAAAAAATTTTTGTTACAAGTCTTTGGTTCAAGATGGCGGCCGTTTTAAAACACTTCCGTACCGAACCGGGGGAACGCACTTACACTAACGAGAGTTTTACGCTGTGTTTTTTAAACCACTTACTCAAAAATTTGGGTAATCTTAGAAAAACTATTTGGTTATCGATTTGCATTAAAAAAAATAATATCGCATTACTACTTTTCTTAATATTAAATAATTTCTTTCGATTCCGGAGGAGAATCTGTCCCACCCGCCCCCCTTCCCCTCTGTTCGGGCGTTACCCCGTTCCCATCTGCTGGAAGTATTGGGACAATCCTAAGCGATAGCAAGTAATTAGTTGAGTTAAGTTGTTAGTGGAAAGGACTAGATCGCGTTTGTTTACACTGCGCATCTCGTTTGCTCTTTTTACAATGCTATAATGTTCGCTTGCTGGTCAAATATCATTTGGTCTGGGTCGTTTCCGGTAAACGCCAATCACCATTCGAGATTCGGAAACAAGGAGTTATGTCGGTTATCGGCCCGCCTTCTCTGTAATACACATTATGGTCTAAATTCAATAGAATAGTAATTATGACTTTATTCATCAAACGATTTTTAAAATGTCTACTGAAATGCGATGAATATACTACCCTCTCATAATTATTACAAAAAAAAATCAAAAAATTATGTCATCAACACCCTTAAATAAGCAAAACCAATTGGGGTCCCCGGGTGGCCCCCCTTCGGATCATGTGTGATTTTTTTCTTTCCGGGACGAAACGGTTAATGGTTCAATAAAGATTATTATTTTTTTAATCGAAATTGTGGTGTTTCGAAGAAGTTTGGAATTTAAGCACGGAAACGTCTTATGATTTCAAGGAAATTTAAACATTATAATTTCCAAACAAAAAATAACAAAATTAGAGAGAAAATAAGAAACATTATATTTTGGACGTGATTTCTACTTAACTTTACGTATTGTTTTTACGTAAACGGCTGTTTATGTCAGTTGTGTCAAATTTAAAACAAGTTTATTAGAAAGGCTGTCTTATTTAACAGAAAAAAACGTAGGTTTTCAAACCTGCCAAAGTCTACTCATCAAGGTACCCAAAGGTACTAACCTAATACTTCGTCTAAATTCACTTATTTTAAACTACCTGCCTTTCGTCCCGGGAAGCGTTCTGTATGTCCTGCTACTTGAGACTAGATACTAACTTGGTTTCAAACCATCCCCGACTACGTCTCGTCAGCCTGCAAACTAAACTACTCTTACCCGGCTTCATCAAGCGAAGCCTCGTTCAAACATCCCTCTACCCCTGCTGTAAAGCCTCCCTTTGCGTATCTTTTACGGTTGAGTAGACACGGCTACTGGGATCGGGCTGTTGGGAGACGTAGGTCATGTGGAATAGATGTTTCCCATTTATAATATTACTTGTTAGCATCTTAAATTCTGATTTGTGAATGATAAAAAAAAATCCGAAATGTCGATGAATTGAAGGGCTAACCACTCGCCTGATTTTATTTATTTAATGTTTGAAACATTTACAGAGTGTAAACAATGATGATAGTTATAAAATTGCCATTGGGAAGAACATGGGTATTAACACTCCAATTATAAATGTTCACAGCATGCGTAATCAGTGTTTACTTATTACTAGGCACAAAAGGAAATATAAAACATAGTAATGTCAAATATAAAACATAAATGCAGAGAAAGAAAAGAAAGATAATAAAAATAATTGTTCTCCATGATATATCATGGTAGAAGATTGTTAATTTGCCTTTTGAAATATGTGAAACTGTTTGCATAAATATCTACATGGCCACATTCAATGGTGTTACATAGACGACTCAGTGGTGCACGACGAGACAGTGGATTGAAGTATGCAATATTGTTATTAAATAATTCAAGATGGAATGTATTATGACTACTTAAATTGCGTCTATTAGGAGCTTTTATATTAATATTGCTCAGACAATGAGTGGTTCGAAGCTTATCATGAATAATTTTGTATAAACATATTAAGTCAGCAAATTGTCTTCTTTTTTCCAGTGTTGTAAAATGAAATTGTTGGAGTCGTTCCTCGTAAGATACGAGTAAGGCATTTAATCTAAGTTTAAATGATAAAAGTCTTAGGAATTTTTTTTGTACCGATTCAATGGCTTTTGAATATTTTAAATAGTGTGGATTCCAGATAACACTCCCATATTCCAATTTGCTTCTGACCAACGAGTTGTATAAGTTTATAACGGATTGGAGATTTTTGAATGGTTTCGATGTTCTAGGTATGAATCCCATCATTTTCAAAGATTTACTCGTGATATCAATGATGTGTTCATTAAAAGTAAACTTTGATAGCTACCCAAATTCAGGTAGCTCTAGTTACGTAATTTTTATGAAATAAAATGATTTTATTTTGAACTTCTCGCAATCAACTAATCGGTTAATTCGCTAGTTTAATTAAACTTCTATCGAATACCAAAATATGTCCTTAGTGTTCATCTCATTGAATATTCTAGATCAGTGACGATCAACCTTTTAGCCGGAGGGCCAAGTTATCCATTTTCGATTTGTTCACGGGCCGCAGGGAGGAGGGTACCTACCTATAGCTTAAAATTGCTAAATTTACTTTCAATGGTGTCGTTAGCCATTAATTTTTTCAAAATATCAATTTTTCAATGAAACAATAACAGAACGCAAAAAACAAAGCTACGCCGTAGACAAACATTTTGTACCTTCAAAGCAGTAAATACTGATTTTTTTTCTACACTTATAATCGAACCACTTAATTTTGCCTTAGTAAGAATATGAAAAAAAAATCTTATTATTTTGAGAGGCTGATTCAAAACTTTGAAGAAAGTATGAAGTTTTTTTGCAAAACAACAGAAACTGTTGAATTTTCTTTAGTATTCGAGGCGATGTTTTATACAGAGACGCCCTTTAAAATTATGTTCTAAAAATTGAACATCTATCTACATAACATTTTTTTAAAACGTCGGTGACTATAGACAATTGTAAAATAGACAAAATACAAAAAACAGTAATATGCAAATAGTCCCAAATAAATACAAGGTAAGACAATTTCGGTAACTGACAAACAGAATTCATTACATGAACATTATTCCCGGCCACACAATATACGTATTTAGTGTTTTAATAAAAGCGAAAAGTCGTTAAGGGGATATTCTTGTCTATAATTTTTTTTTCATATTTCGATAGTTTAGATATTCAAGAATATCTCCTTAAAATGATTTTTCGAAGTTCGAATTATTTTAAAAGTTATTGCCATTTTGCTGTTGCGGTTTAGATGGAATCTAACTAGAATCAAAATAGAACAAAACTTTAAACGTTTTTTTCTCGAAACTACTTTTTTCGAGACGAAAGTCATGATATCTCAAGTTATACTGAACCAATTTACTTGAAATTTGGTGTGAACCTTCTCTAAACATTACTCTACCGCAATTAACTAAAACATAACAAAATTTAAATTTTTATTATTTTTAAAAAATTCGGAAGAGTGAAAAAAATAGTCAATTATTTCAGACAGCCGCCAGTTTGCGATTTTTTTTTTACTTTTCCGTAGTAAGGACGATTGTAGCGTTTCTTTAATTAAGAATTAATTTATTTTTTTTGATTTCAGATTACTAGGAGGGTTGCAATCCTGACAACCATGGCGCGCCTCCCACTTCATCAGCCTGTAACTTTTTGAATTTTTATTTTTTTATGTATTCTTGAAACATTAATAAATATTTGGTAAAATAATGGCTACAAAAACTATTATTTGGTTCTTTTTTATTGCACCTGAAAAAATACCTACAATTCATGCCTCTGGATTAGATTACTCCCTTAGTCTACTGTTGTTTTTTGCTCAAATAATGATTTTTAGTTAAGCCTGTTGGCTTTAATCAATATTTAAGCACTTACTCACATCAGTCAGTGATTGTCATTATCGTTTGTTTTGTTAATCTATCTTTTTAATCTGGTAAGGTACCTATCCCAATATTTACAGCATCTATTGTAAATCCATGATCATGCACGGTTTGAATAATGATCAATTTCATGACCGAGTAAGGTTACTAAAAACATTATGTCAGAACAGATTTCTGCCGTAATTTTAAGCTAGCAGAGAGCTTTCCTTGAATAGGTTACCTTAGTAAATGTTTTGTTTACTGTGTGCTTAAGCTATCGGTAAAGTACTTTAGGTGGAAGACAACTTAATAGTGCTGTATAAATTATTTATTATTACGATTAATAACCAAGATATCAGACAAGAATTACTGACTTACGTTCATAAATTTAACACTCGCATTGCGTGAGCCGTTGAAACTATTACTATTAAACTATTACTAATCCAATTCTATACGTCTATTGATTTTAAATTTTCACGTGTAGCAATCACTTTGTGGGAAAACATAATTATAATAATCATTTTTAAAATATTTCCACTACCCCCGCCCACTTTCATCCCTCACTCCGTAGCCACCTCCACTCCACGCCCCCACTTAAGTTGATGACTAATTTTCTTATAAGTACACTGTAATATCTGTATTATATTAAGTATATTTTTATTCATCCCTGAGGAAGGTTCAGGTCGAACTGAAACCGGTTGGAGAAGAATATAATAAAGTGCAATAAAACAAAGTTATATCATTGTATTATTATCTATTGATTTTATTGAATACGTTTGATACAAGAAAATTATAAGTACTTAGATTTGAGCAAAATTATGTACACGTGGTTATATGATCAATGGATATTATAAAAATTGTGATAAGGAGAATAACCTACGTATTTATTTTTTTTTTAAAGAAAGACAAACATTCCCGTGTTACAAATCTGACAACATTTGAAAATCTCCAAATACCACCAACACATTGTTTGTGTCGTGGTGGAAGATTTAGCCAGCCGAGAAATTGAACACACGACGACGCCTGGGTGAGACTCAAAGATATTGAAATATAAGAGATGTGCTATCCGAAGTTTTTACTAGGTGGGACTGTGCGTCGCGGACATTGTTAAACAATACCACTGCACACCTTAAAAAATCAACTAAATGAACGAATTATTTTCGTAATAAAACTATGCCCATTATGTAGTAGTCCGCCGACTGTCGGGCGACCACCGTAGCATATCGCTTGTATTTCAATATCTTTGGTGGGACCCAAATGCGATTTCAACTCAGTCAATCAAATCAACATAAGTTTCCAACTGGGCATTGCCTGTTCTAAGAAACTAATCATATTGATATGCAAAATAACACTTTATTACTCCATCTTGTTATAATTTTAGTTGTTCGGTATCAAATACCAAAATATAAATATTTTTCATAATATTTGTTATCAGTACAGAGAGTTAAATAAAATAAAGGGGAAAAATGAAGAGAGAAAAGAAATAAAAGCGTAGAGAAAAATATCAAATGACACGTTTTAAACATTTTTTCTGATTCTGTCCAGCCTAAATTTATTGTACGTTTAGCTTTTCTGGAGTGAAGGATGACAATTTTTAAGCATTTTTTCTGATTCTGTCCAGCCTAAATTTATTGTACGTTTAGCTTTTCTGGAGTGAAGGATGACAACTTTTAAGCATTTTTTTCTGATTCTGTCCAGCCTAAATTTATTGTTCGTTTAGCTTTTCTGCAGTGAAGGATGACAACTTTTAAGCATTTTTTTCTGATTCTGTCCAGCCTAAATTTATTGTACGTTTAGCTTTTCTGGAGTAAAGGATGACAATTTTTAAACATTTTTTTCTGATTCTGTCTAGCCTAAATTCAGTGTACGTTTAGCTTTTCTGGAGTGAAGGATGACAATTTTTAAACATTTTTTTCTGATTCTGTCTAGCCTAAATTCAGTGTACGTTTAGCTTTTCTGGAGTGAAGGATGACAATTTACACAGTTTCAGATGTGAAGGGATTTAATTATGTATGTCCGAGGTGTGAGAATTCTTTTCGATAATGTTTTAATTTTTTTTATAATACTTTTATGTATTTTACAAAAAAAACTCTGTTGTAAAATAAAACAAAATAAAATTCTTCCGCATTTGGTCACTTGCCACTCAGCCGAGTAACTGCCTAGGCTATTACCCCACCCCCAACTGTCCAACACCTACTTTTTATATTTTTGTAGATAAAAAAATTATAAAAAATCACAGGAGACCAAAATTTCATTTAAACGTTTACATCTTTATAAAGATTTAAAAAAATAAATAATTGGAGTTACATTTAAACACAGCAACAATAACACATCTGCTTAGCAATAAAAACATTTATAATTGTTTCAATATACCTCGGGTTGTAAAAGTTTCGGACTTTTTTCGTGCAACAGATTCAAAATTTGCCTAGTTGTGAAAAAAAGTAATTGGATTTACATACTAGCCTTCAGTTTAAAATAACTACAATGCGTGTCAATCGATGTACAAATCAGTAATGAAGACCGATCGTATCTTAGGCATTGATTCAACCCTTAACCGATAGCCCTTTCTGGTAACTGATGGCCGGTGATTGTGCGAGGTTAGACTGTCGCTTAGGGGTGGTCGGGAAGGGTAGGTAATTTCGGGGGTGACATGTGAGGCCTATCTGTCTGATAATGTGTACTCTGGAGATAAACGCATCAGCTATTTGTCTGGTGGCAAATCACCCCTCCTGTCTTCTATCGTTAAGGGATGGACGAAGATTATTATTGTTGTTGTTGAGCATTTTAAATAATAAAGAAATCATCGAAAAAACTAATTTCAGTCGCGTCTGTCTGTGTGTGACTCTGGTTTAATGAACTCTAATAATAGAATTCGCTTGAAAATTTTTAAAATTGGATCTGATTCACAAGCGATAAAATAGGTACCTACCTGGTTAAGAATCATAAAATGTTTTAGTGTTTTTTTTTTTACCTCGACGATAAGACAAAAATTATGTTTCGCAAAAAATGATATTTTGGCGATATCTGTGGGCTGCTGGAGGCACTAGTTTATATTGTGCGGGTAAACTGCATAGTATGATAACTGGGTGCATAGATGTCGCTCAAGTGTCCTTTTGGAATGAAAATTCAAATATTTAAATTATTCAAAAACTTGCTTTTGTAAAATTTTAAAATTTCAATCTGCCTAATCGTTTGTTCTGCCTCATTGTGAATTATAATGTCACTGGATCTGATCAGTCATTAAATATCATTGTGCGTGTCAGAAAAATTGAATTTGTGCGTGGTGAATTAAGTTTTGGACTTAAAAATACATCAAAAAGCTTGTGAAGAGAAGCTTACTTTACAAGGTTCGTGTCTTTTTATATAAACAGTAGATTTGCCCGATTGCTATTTTTTGTTGGTATTGTCCGCGAGTAGATTCAACGATCAAAATATTTTTTTGGGGTTTTACGCTCCATGAGAGTTTTGGGGTCATTTATACACCCAAGCTCATATTACGATGCTCTACCTACATTCAGAAAAAAATCAAATTATTAATTATAATAATTCTGCTTTAAAAATATTGTATTTCTTTTGTTTAATGTTTTTGAAGTGAAACTTCTATAGCTTCGTTGTGATTTGGAATTCGGACGAAACTGAAATGATGCACACAGCACCTGCGAAACATCAAACTCATATCAAGACTCTTATTGGTTGAGATAAAAACGGAAATTATGCTAGGTCTGCGCTCATTGGATCCTTTGATTAAGACCTAACTGTTCAAGGCTCATTGGTTGAGATTATTTTGGTAAAGTTTCACTTCTACCGTGTGTTAACTGCACTAGATTTTTTTCAGATTTCGTGAATTTTACTAGACTTAGTTGATCTAGAATCCTCCAGTAGAAATATGAAGGCTTCTGTCCAAGATAGATCTACGCCACAAGCATCAGAGTTGTCTCTTTTGTGAGGAAATTTTCGAAGAACTCTTTCAGGATCAAAATGGAGAATTGATGGTGCCTTAATCTGACTGCCAAATTTCTAGCTATTTTAGACATTGATTCTTAAGATGAAGCAATAGTAAATAATGCAAAATCACACAAAATCATGTGTTTTTGTTTTGAAAATTTGATCGCTTAAAAATATTATAAATGCTTCAATTAAATAATGCGTGTAGAACATATCTTGGCCCTTAAAAATATCGGTCATTTTTTTTATAAGTCTTTTAATAAGCCTAGAAAAAAATAAAGTAACAGTTCTTTAAAAAAACACTTTCAAGTGCAAACTCTCCTACTTACGAGCATCTTTTCGGATATAGTTTTATTGCTTATTGTAGCAAATTTAGTTTCTTTTATGATAATCGCAAAAAAAATATGATATTTACGCCCGATATTCACAAAATAAAATAAAATATGCATATTTGCGTTGTTTTTTCACAATACGGCTGGCAGCCGACGAATGCGGATTTTCAAATTGACCCTTATGTCGTTTACCGAAGGACTACTGGCTTGCCACACCCTACTTTCTTTCAAAACTCCCCTGGCCGGAGCAGGGAGCGGACGTGTGACTCCACGTCGCTCGGTTCCGTGAAATCAATTTTAAATTTCCTTGTTATTACAATAAACAATGTGTAAAAAAGGAGTTAATGTTTTTTTTAGGTCTTTACGAAATCAACCTGTAAAAAAAAATTCTCAAATACCTTTTTCAACCGTTCCAAAAGCTTTTTCTCAAATATTTTTAAACTCCTCCCACAATGGGCGTGAATTCCGACTTCGATTTTTCCCTGGACTATTGGATCCCCTTAAGTACCAAGCATACCCGAAAATTCGTTTTTTTAATAGTAATAATAACTTATTAATTAGCGATTGCACAGTCAATAGACTGATTTTCTGTTTCAGATTTTCGATTTGAGTGTCGCTAATATTGTCTTCATTAAATAAATATTACAAATTGAGGTTTTACTCTACAGCTCAGTGATAAAGAAAGCAAAGCTCAGCATCAAGACAAAGATGGCAATGCTCAAAACGGTATACCGACCGACGTTCACTTACGGCCACCAAATATGAATGCTAAACGAACGAACACACTCTAGAGTACAAGCTGCCAAAATGAGGTACTTGAGAGGAGTGGCAGGGGTTACGAAATGGGATCACATAAGAAACACGACGATCCGAGACGATCTGAACATTGAACCACTGCTACTCTTCGTAGAAAAATCACAACTGAGGTGGTTGGACACGTACTAAGAATGTCCGATGACCGAATTCCGAGGAAAATACTGAATGCAATTCCAGAGGGTAGACGTCCATTGGTCCGCTCCAGACACCGTTGGGCGAGGCAACTCCAGAAACTGTGTGAGGAGAGGATGGGACTGCCATGGACGGAGGAGTCTTGTCGGTGGCTGCCAAATTCAACCGTGGGGCGCACTTGAGATTTGAACAGGGTTAGCAGGGCCGATGGCTAGTTACCTACGGCACAACTCGGAAACGAGCCCATGACAGCTGTAGAAACGTAAGACCGGTCAGTGGTTGAGTGGGCATTGCGTTTGGGTCCCACCCGGGCGTCCCGTGTTCGATTCCTCGGCTGGCTAAGACCGGTCAGTGGTTGAGTGGGCATTGCGTTTGGGTCCCACCCGGGCGTCCCGTGTTCGATTCCTCGGCTCGCTAAGACCGGTCAGTGGTTGAGTGGGCATTGCGTTTGGGTCCCACCCGGGCGTCCCGTGTTCGATTCCTCGGCTCGCTAAGTCCTCCATTACAACACAAGCAACATTTTCGACGTTCTATGGTGGTAGTGGGAGATTTTCATACATTGTTGGGTTATTCGTAACCCGGCATTCTTTTAAAAAAAAAATCATGATACATTAGACTAACTATATCATGCTTCATTTAAAGTTGATTGCAAGAGTATGAATAGAAATAAATTAAGTACACATTTAAGACTCATATTGCATATCACAGAGTATTAAACTTCTACCCGAACAACCAGCACTAGGAATCTCATTAAACACAACGAGAATCCAATTACTTTGCCCAGTGTATGTTAAAATAATTTGACCATATGCAATGCATGGAGCAAACTGCAAAACATATCGGAGATACGCTACTATTTATGAACAACGGGGTAAAAAGGGAGGAACATCGAAAAATTATTATTGACTAGCAGTTAAAAACCCGCTCCGCAGGTTTTTGCTGCTAGGCCCTGCGGGCGGCTTCTGGTTCGGCTTAGCCCAGTTGGTGTTTGACCAATTTAAAAATCCAATCCAATAGTTTCAAAAACAGCCTGTTCCTCGGATCCACTGTCATCGAGTGACATTCACCAGTACAAAGTAACTGAGACCATGACGTCATATGTAATATATAGCCGCTTGATACAACTATCTATTACAGTCAATCTTTCCATATCCAGAGAGATACTACTTTTTAACAAATTCGTGGCAGTTATACCTAGGGGAACATTCCCATCCGATCTGCTGATGAAAGTGGCGACATCTTGTGACGAATTCTTGAATTCGAAGCCGGATTACAACGGTAGCTTTGTTTGAAATTCCACATACACAGATGTTATTTGGACGCGACGCGTACGGCGTGGCGTCAACATGCACTCGAAACTGTGTAACCACGCAGACGTTACCGTTTAATACTGTTTGATTGAAACCTAAATCCAGTAGTCGGGAGTTTTACTTTTTACGGTAAAAGTATAGAGGAATTGCTGATCGGCCTTTATAACACAAAACTTAATTATGGATTTCAGACAAAAATAACCAACCAAGCAAATAAAAAATGAAAACATAAAGCAAATATTTGTTGGCCCAGTTGTTTCGCAGAAATGCACGTGTGAAAAAGTCATCAAATCAAATGGTTATTCAGCGCCATTTTGTTTTTTGGCATTTGAAAGTTTTCCGTAAAATTCCAATTCCTTGTGCGCTTCAATCAAATTGTAATAAGCTGACAAATTTAACATGATAGTTGCTATCTTCTGTTAACCACAATTTATTCAATTATAAATTTACATTTTCATGGATTTTTATGTTTTTCATGAAACCATGAAAAAATCATAAATGCAGCCAAAATTAAATTACGTAGATGCTGTTGCAGATGGCGCGACTGGATATTGGTTGATGTCAGTATGGTGATAGGCCATGAGGAATATTCACCCTTTCTAATGAAAATAATCAACAAAATAAGATATACGTGTAATTAAAGCAAAAAAATTGTCTTAAACCAAAGCATTGCATAATCAGGCAAGGAAAAGTACATAAAAGCTGGTTTTTTACAATCATTAAAATAGCTTCAACAGATAACATCAAATTTCTTTATCACGTTAAACTTGGGTGGCGAGTCAGAAATGATCCGATATTTGCACTAATTATCACGCCATACATATATCGGTGAAGCAATTTTACTTTCGTTCAATCTTTTATCAAACATTTGGCCACAATTTGAAGCAAAAATCAATATAATAGACTTCACTTAAATATCTCCAAATGTCAAATAGTTAGATTTTCTCGAATAAAAAATCCAGTGATCTTTAATTACAACACTGATAACAATGCTCTTGTGACATTAATACAAATTAAAGTCCTAGGAATCACTTTTTAATCAAATCTTTCATTTGTTAACCACATAACAGAAATCTGTAATAAGGGCTTAACAAGACTAACGAGAAATTTTAACAATATAAAGTGTATTAAACTGTTATTTTTTGCTTATGTTAGAAGTCAGCTGGAGTACAATTCTCCCGTCTGGAATCCAAATTATAATACTCAAGTACAACAATGTGGTATTTCTATATAAAATTCTAAATAATTTAGTTGATAGTCCGGTATTGCTTGAACTGATAAGCTTCCGGATACCACAACGTAATACCAGAAGTCAGGATTTATTTCAGTGCAGAAATTCTGGGACTAGTTACCATTTGTATTCCTTTTTGCCCAGAATACTAATGGAGGGAAATAATTATACCAAGTCAGTGGACATCTTCAATTTATCTTTAAACAAATATAAAATATTGTTACTGAGGCAATTCAATTATGTACAATAAATACTGTATATTTCTTCCTATTCATATGTAAAAGCCCCGAAAGAGGGCGTTAAAAAGCAAATAAATAAATATTTAATACGATTGGCTTTTAAAATATTTAATTGCGTTCGTTTTATTATTTTTATCAACTGACATCAAAGTAAAAATAAACGAAATTCTGTTATATAGGTATAAAAATGTATATTTCTTATTATTCTTGTGCCCCCAAAAATGGCGTTAATGAATAAATAATAAATAAATAATCGAACAAGGTTCAAGTGGGTTTTTAGTAAAATCGTTTATGAAAACGCACCAAAACGCACTCCATAGCCAGTTGAATTTAAACAGCTGTCGAAACTTTGTCTTGTTCGCTCTAACGGAATATGAATATTTATTTTTTATAATTTTACCATTCCTTCCTGCAAACCTATGAGATTTTTGAGCAATAGCGCAATTAAATGCGAAACCCTTAAAACCGATAATTTATAGGAGTCTATCTGTACATACACATCAAAGCTACATGTTTTTTTTTTGACCGACCAGAGTCGACGTGTTAAAATACGTTTTAAAATAAAATTTAACCCTTTGGTCTGAAAAACTTTTAAGAACTACAGAAATTTTGTGGCAGTAAAGAATTTTTTGTATTTACCCAAGTTGTTAAAACAGAATATAAACTTGTCAGAATGTGAGATATTTTCCACAGCCCTTAAGTATAAAGGGGAGTGCGATGCCCACAGAAATGTTACATGTTTATTCGGAAGGCCAAGTGACATATCGGAGTCGTGGCCCAACTTGAGTGGGGATGAAACGCTGAAAAGTCTCATTTTACTTTTTAGGGTCGTCTCGCACCCTGATCCTTTAAATAATATATAAGGGACCCACCCCCAGCCAAATAAAGGGAAAAGAAAATTTCTTGGAAAAGGAAATTCTAACTCAAACACTACGTCATCAGTTGGACTGTCATTTAGAAAAATAAAGCTTTTATAAATAAAGTCCGCAAGCTAAGGTCCGTTAAGATGACTTTCTTTTTATATATCATAAATTTTCTACAAAGGTGCTTTGCTTACTTATAACAAATTATGTATTTTTGATATTAAAATACAGAAACCTTGAATAAATGCTTATTTTTATAACTGATGTAAGGAAAACATAAGAAGAAAAATGCGGAGATATTTAAATAGAAAACTATACGCAGTTTTCTTCGTATTTAGGTAAATGAAATAATTAAAATTTCAAGTCAACCCGAAAGTATATACCAATGAGGTATTTTTAGGGCCATCTATTTCAACGCTCGCTAGAGTAAAAGTAAAACAAAAAGCAGTTATTAAAGTTAGATTTCACCAAAATGCGTTTTTCGATCAATTTGACTGCTTGTTTTACGTTATTTTTAACTTTTGTATTTACTTTCCGAAAACCGGTAGTTACTCTAGAGTTACTCCGCCATATTGGCATATTTTATAGTTCTGTTCGAGGGAAGCTACGAAATTGCGCGCTTCAACATTTATTCAGTAATCATGATAGATATTGTAAAAGACGATGATAGTGACGATGAATTCCTCATTCAATATGTTTTGCAGCGAAAATCAAAAACATTTCGACCCCGCGTCAATAATATGGTCATTTGGGACGATCCCGAATTTGTGGCACGGTATAGGAGGATGTCGAAAAATCTTGTCAAATTTGTTACGCATTAAATACAAGGACACATTAAAACTACTGGAAGGTAAATTCGCCACCAACTCATTCAACTTCGAGATTTCTTTGGCCGAGAAATTGCTGGCCTTGACTCTGTAATAATAAAATGTAATCATGTTAACAGAACGTATATTAAAGCCATGTCATTAAACAAATAAAATAACAAAATTGTACTTCTTTACATATTCTGCCATATTTATAGTTGATTTAACGAAGAACGGGAAACAAAATGCGGCCGGATGTTTTGACAGTTTCTCTGATATTTAAATTTAGTTTATGGTGTGGCCGCACCAACAAATAATGCGGTGCGTTTTTTCAGATAATTCCGGGGAATATTCTGCTTTTTAGACTGGCCACACTGACAACTATAACTTTAGCGAAAATACACTTGAAACAGCGCGCGGTCCAATTTAACATCCTCGTTACTTTAAAAGACAGTTAAAATTTAACTTTAGGACACGATTTAACTTTCTGTTGAAACAGACGGCCCTTAATGTTCTTTTGTTGAAAAAAATTACGATTATTATGGCTTTTTCATTATTGAAGATTTTCATTACATAGAGGAGGAGTACTAATAATTTCCCTCAGAGCCTATATCATCTTTGGGGATGCTGTGTGGAGGATCGTTTAGTGAAAAGGAAGGAGTGAACATGTGTTTTAAAGAGACCCATGTTGTAGGAGGGAGGAAACACAGAGGCTGGCAAATCGTTCCACAGCCGAGCTATACTGACGAATAAAATCGATTTAATTTGCGTCATTTTTGAATAGCCGTCGAAACAAAAAGTTCAGTTTTTGTTCATGTATAGCGTAGTTAACGTCACGACAGCAAACGTCGGTGACTACAATCTCACCAGCCAATAGCGTTTTCTACGTCAGAATGATGTTATTGCCAGGTTGAACCATTGAGCTTTTTAAATCACTAATTATGAGTGAAATTCTCAACTTCAGAAATCTTTAGCAGGTCAATAAAAATTGGATTCTTTAATCCATTTTCAGTGCATCCATAGTTTCAGAAAAGACTCGAATAAAAAACAGAAGCTTATAATTTATCGCTCCTAATCTATACTCTATTCTGCTGAATAAGGAAATTATAATGGGAATTTGAATAATTGATTAACTTGAAAACTTCAATTTGGGAGGCGGGAATGGGTACCGCCGCCCCGGGAACCTTTATTAGATAACCAACACCTCTGCCATAGGTCACCCCAAGTGGTTCGCTACATTTGGTGACTTAGCGGGGGTGCCCGGGTTCATGGGGTGAGGTTTGTCTAGGTCTTGGAGGCGGATGACAGGACACACTGAACCCCAGATTCTTACCCACCCCTTAAACCCCTTTCCTTCCCAGAACTCTCCTTCCCTTCTTTTTCTTAATAAAACCCTCCACACAGCATCTCCAAAGATGAAATAGTAATTATTATCCTCAGGGCCTCCTGTGTGGAGCTCATGTAGAAAAAAATGAACAATAAGCCCCAGTTGTTTGGCCGAAAATCGAATGTAACATTACCATCAATTAGCCATTCAGCGCCATTTTGATTTTTGACATTTGAAAGGTCGCCGTTTAATGCCGATTCTAAGTTTTTTTTTTTTTTTTAATTTTCTTTATTCATTTTGTTTACTACAGTATTGTTTTACATGGTATTTCGACTACCAAGCTAGGCAAATGCCCGTATTATGGTAGTCGAGATTCATAAGATATTAAGTATATAATATTAATAATCATCCATATATATATGTAGATGAAAGTACAAACATATAGCATACATATTAAGGAAAATATTCATACTAGTATTAAGTAAATGATCACATACAGGAAAGGAGTTAAACTAGGTGAATCTTGTATAAATAAAAATAAAATAGAATAACAAATAAAAATAAAAGTAACAAATAATAATATTTTGAGGATAATAGAAATACAAAATAAGAATAAATATGTAAATCATCTATACAGATGAACAATGATAGTCTTAGACCCCAAAAACAAAAGCAAGTATTCCTAGGCAGCATATGAGATGGACGAACAATGTCAAAAAATATGAAAAAAAAGCATCAGCGTAATATAAAGTTTTGGTTGAAAATTAATTTAGAGTTAAGATTTTTTACTCGAGAAATATGAAAAAATAAGAACAGTTTTTAAGATGTAAGGCATTCTTTATAAAATTTCCTTCCCTGAGTAAATAACCAGTTCTGTATATTAATGGCATAAGATCATCAGTTTTCGATGTCTTAATATCAATACTCAGTAAGTTGAACATTTTAGGCGCGATGTAAGAGAACTGTCGTTGGGCGAAAGCTGTTTTTGTTGGAGGAATTTTGCATTTTTGTTGTGATGAATAGCGGATGTAAATATTTTGTTGAGTTTTGAGTGTTAAATCATTTTTCCTTATGTGTATGAGAATTGTATTAAGGTATAATTGTCTAATGTCCAGGATTGCGAATTTTTTAAAAAGTGGCTCTGATGGGTGAGATGGGTGACATTTTAATATAATCCTTAGTAGCAGCTTTTAAATTAAGATCATGGGATATATAATTAAAGCTGCACAGCCTCCCCATCCCACGATACCGTATGTGGCTATTGATTGGAATAGTGCAAAATATATGCATCTCATTGTTTGAAGGTTCAGGATTGATCTGAGAGAGAGAAATATATAGCACAATTTGCGCAGTCTTTTTGTTGTGTAATTGACATGGTCCTCCCAATGCAGTTGGTCATCTATAACAATCCCCAGATATTTATTTTGGTCGGATTTTTTTAGGTTGGTACATGAGCAATTATTGTGGGGAGGCGTAGGGGTAATATGGTTCTGTGAGCATGAGTTAATGATAAGATTAAGACAGTTTTGAGGAGGAGTGACTTTACGTATGGAGAAAGAAGTGCGTTTCAACTTTCTATCAATTATGCGTTTATTATGCTGACACGCTTACCAACGTGATAGTCGACCTCTCCTATCACAATTTGTTCAAAAGCTGAAACGGAAATAAAATAGGCATTTCTCGGGAATCTTTCAAGGGTCAAAAAACAAAATGATGCTGCGTAGCCATTTGCTGACTAAATCATGCGTGAATTTCTGCTAAACAACCGGGCTTTAGTCATAAAAATAACATAAATTACTTAGATACGTAACGAACCTACACACATCCTGTGAAAATTGAAACATTATAAAATATACAACTTATGTTTCCTGCAAACTAAAAAAAAAATTGAATTGATTGTTCTATCTAGTAGAGTGAAAGGCTTCTTAAAAAAAATACATAGTAGAACATATACATATATTAAAAAAGCTTAAAAACTTACCCATAAGATGCAGCGCCACAGCAGGTGGCATGACACAGATGCCCACCAGCCAATCTGCAACAGCTAAACTTGTGACGAAGCAATTAGTCACAGTCCTCAGTCTTCTGGTGGTCAACACTGCCAAGATGACCAAAGTATTGCCGATGACTGTTACCACAATCAGGATACAAAACAGGCCAACAAGACTCACGTCTTGAAAAGCCAAAGTCCCGAAAGAATCATCATCAAACCGGTTGGTGGTCACGTTCAAACCAATATCATGAGGCGTAGAATTGTCAAAAAGTTCTGGTCTCGTACTGTAAGTCGTAGTTGAGAAGTTAAAGAGGGAGGATGCAAAGTCTTTTGGGCTGTATATGCCATCTTCCACATTGTAGACGGGGTCTTCTGGGAGGTACAACGTGTCTTCTATTGGTAGATTTTGGTCTTCTAATTGAAGTATTGGTGCTGGTGGTTGGTGAATATTGTCGTTAGCGTTGAAATAGCCCTCATCAAGGTCTGCGATCTCTCTTGACACAGAGAAAATGTCCTCTTGTGGAAGCTCTTCCTTGTCGTTGGGATCCATCCCGATGGATATTGAGGGTCAATGATCATTTCCTGCAACAAAGAAATTAAAAAATTAATAAGTGTCTTTTCCTTATACAATTAAGAATTTTCGCTTCTTTAAGAGACATAGAACAGTAGAACCAAAGAATTCCTAGTTTGGGAATGTTGTGATCTCAATTGATGGGATTACCCGAGTGGTCGGATCACAATTTATAATTTTCTTTTGGACAATTTAAAAACATAATCTGTTGAAACCTCTGATATGTACACACTGGTGTATCTCAAAAATATCAATGATACTGCAGTAATTACAGAAGCCCTAGTCCGTTGTACACAAAAGTATTGTTATCTTGAGAAAGATGAAACAACAAAACCGGTTATATTTTAATATAATTTATATTTAAAAACCAATAAATATGCAACTCTTATATTTTATACGAACAGCGTTAAAGAAAGGCAATTAAATCAGAATTCCACAAATAAATCAACAGTTAATTGATAGTTAAGTAACTATTGTTATTCAGGACAAGGGCTCAATTACAAAGCCTATGTCGTCTTTGGAGGTGGTGTGTGGAGGGTATTTTTGAGAAGAGTGATTTTGGGTCTTGAAGAGACCCAAGCTGTAGGAGGGAGGAAATACAGAAACAACGATCGTAGAAGTGACCCGCACTCACGTCACAAATGACAACCGATTACATATGTTGGGCGCGTGTTTGGCGTGCTTCCCGACTATGCACCGGTGCCGAAGGGATCAATGACGCTAGTTCCCCGGAGAGTATTCCATTTTAATACGGGTAGAATAAGGATAGCGCTAACAACTTGAAGCCTATGCTCTAAAGATGGCAATCGACTAGTTAAGATAGAGGAATCCGCCCGTTTCTACACAGACCTAAAAGTTTTTTAGGAATTTTGGGGCTCTGGGCCAGATTGTTTGACCAAAAATTATATTGTTATTTTTTAATTCCAGTCTCTTCCGTCTTCTCTCAGCTATTAGAAAACCCTTTCTAATGTGATTCTTACCTTAAACTACATCCATCTCCCACAGTTGCTCCTATCGTAGTTATAATAAACCCAAGTAGCCCATAGAAATAAAACAGATAGAAACATAATTTTAATACGTTGTGTTGCTCGGATGCGTATCATCACTAGCATTTGGAATTGAGAGACAATAGCGTTCAAAAAAATAATTCACATGATATTTTAAAACTTGGCGAAATTAAGAAACTACATCAATTCATTTTAAAATGTACCTAAATCTGTCATATTTTTCAATTTCATTTGTTTGATTTCGAAAATCGACTTTTTTAAAATATTGAGAAAGAACATTAAAAATTACAGTTAAAAGCTAAACCGAGAAGTGATTAATTTATTCAATTTACAATACTTTAACCCTTCGAATAATGAGAAAATAATATCCATGAACTTTTGCCTGTCAAGAGTTGAGCACAAAATTCCTGGTTCTTCCCACGCATTTTTAATGTTACTTTTTATTGGTTATTTTTTAACCTTTTTGCAAAACCAAAAACTTTTCTAAAATCTAGATAAAATAAACTTTTCGATGTATTTATTAGAAATCAACATTTTTGTTTTAAAATATTAAAATTTTGATATTGAAAATGTAAATTAGCTCAAAAATACTTACCTGGGGATTCCTCAAAAAAGTACATAAAATAAAATAAACCGAAAATTTTAAATACAGATTCGTTTTTTTAATAAAATTTGTGATAAAACTGTCACCTCACTTTTTATGACATTCATACAATTTTATTTTTAAATTAAGTGTTTGTTACGTCACAAATTGGCGCAAAATAAAATCGTCACTTATGATCGGATTTGTAAAATATCTGAACAATATAGCTCGTATATTCCTAGAGCAATAAGAAGCATTATTTCATTCGCTTTCTAACATAAAAGAAATCACAAATGTTTGCCTGACAGTAAAAGAGATATCTAACTTTTAATAATGCACGGTCGCTCTGGGACAATCTGGGTCTCCTGTTATTATAACGGCATATGATGTTTTGGGACAACTTGGTCTCCTTTGATTAGACGGGTTAACAACACATTATTAATCTTAGTTCAAATATTCACAATACCAAAACAGAGTATATAACTTGAAATAAAGTGATTATTTTACAATCAGAGTTCGATGTCAAAGCGTGTTGAAGTTGGTTATGTACATTGAATTTTGGCATGCGGAATATTGTTTATTTCATATATCTATCTATCTTTCTTTATATTAATACGAGAAGCAAAAACTTTGTACCCCTTTTTACGAAAATTGCGCGGACGGAAGATTATGAAATTTCGCACGCTAATAGTTTATATAGAGAAGGAGTGCAGAATGCTAATACTTTTTTTATGCATAAAAAATACATTAAATTAAAATTAATTATGATCGAATAGGAGTTATTAAAATGCAGAAGGTTAAAACAGTAACCTGAATGTGATAATTTTTAGGACTGAATTCAAATTCGTAATAAACATTAACAGGGTATGCGCTGATAGAATATTCTAGCACAGGGAAGATAAATAAACTTGTACCCTTTCGGCTAGTTGCAATAATGCAGAAAATAAGGCAGAAAATAAGGCAGAAAATAAGGCAGAAACGAAATAAGGGACACGGCGCATTATACTACACAAGGAAAATAAATTATTTTTTTAATCATCGAAAAAATGTCTATCTTATTATGAATTATCAGCATCAGCCATTGTTCAAATATAAAAAATATATACAAATCAATGTATGGTATGTTTTGAGGTTTTCACGGCCAAAAGTATTTTTGGGGTGTTATGCCGTGTTTCGCTACCTCCTTCTTTAGCCAACGTTTCCGATAGCGTAACAGTGTCCATGCTCATCTGCCCTAATGATGGACACTGTAACGCTGTCCGAAACGTTGGCTAAAGAAGGAGGTAGCGAAACACGGCATAACACCCCAAAAATAAATAACCAAAATCAATGTATGTTTGCTTGCTTGTTTGTATGAATGTTTGTTCCTTGTGCGTTGCTAAACCACTCATCGTGAGCTCTGGCGTTATGAAATCATTTCCTTAACCATTCATCTGATTGCGATGAATATTTTGTGAGTTGTGGTGAGCACGCCCGTGAAGGTTTCTATTTATATTGGAATTATGAAATTTGTTTAAAAAAATTGCAATAGCTGGCACGCGAGCTGTTTGAAAACTGAGTGTACCGGGACTGAATGAATGTAACGCGGGAGGATGGAGAGTAACGAAAAAGGGAAAGGACACGCAGGGAGAAATAATTTCTTTGTTAAATTACATTACAACGCATGCCGGGAACTCGCGAGTATTTTATAAAATATAATAAAATGATGGGTTACCCATGTATTTGCAATGTTTTCGTTTTGTGTATTGTATAAACTGCTTAAGACGAAACAAGTTCGCCGAGAAATTGGCAAATAAGTATTTTATCAAACCGTTGCTGTTGTCGCTCTCCACCCCTCCCTCCCCTCACTCCCTCTCCCTCTCCCTTAATATTGAGGGAAAGGGACAACTGCACCTTAGGCTGATAAATACTTAAATTAAATTGTCAAAATTGTGGTTATTTATTCCTCATTTTTCTCCTCCAAAACTGGACAAATTTTAAAGATTTTTTTACCAAATATATGAGACAAAAATATTATTTGTATGTTTGTCTTAATTTTTTTGAAATACACAGATGAGTTTGTAAATTGAACGTTGTTGATGATATTTAAATCAGAAATTTTTTACGATTTTTTTAGGGTGCTAACTCCAACAAGAAGTGACTTATCAAAAAAGCAAAATGTACCGAGACGTCAGCGGTCAATATTTATTTATTATTATATTAAAAACGACGGTCCCCACGAACAATTTCGGATTTGGTATTTTATAGATTTGTAGTATCCAGTGATAGACGATGGACACTGTAACGCTGTCCAAAACGCTGGCTAAAGAAGGAGGTAGCGTAACACGGCATAACACCCCAAAAACAAATAACGAAAATAATTTTGGCCGTGAAAATCTAAAAACATATAAAATTGTTTAAGGTTAAGTTTGGGGATTTTTAATATTTTTGAGAAAATTTCAGAAATTGCAGACTTCCGAACCAACAAAATAAATCAATAAATAAGCCAACAAAACTAATTTCAATTTTTAGCAGATCCGACATAAATGTCAAAATCCAGAGAAGAAATAAAGGAATACGTTTGTATGGACAAAACGCCGCCTGGTTTCCTCTTAAGTTTTCCGCATTGCATATTGTTTGCATATTGCAAGTCATTCCGTAAGATATTGCAAGAGAATATTAAATGTTTGAACATGAAGGTCAATCTTTTCACTTGAAAGAGTACTTAATATATTAAAACAAACTTCCACGAGCAAACGTGCAGGAAGTAACAACGTCAACATTAAAATTAGTATTTATTCTTATTTTTACTTCGTGAGTAAAACCTAAAATTGTAATATTTAATTAAATGAAGAATATTAGCAAAACTCATTTGAAAATCTGAAAACAGAACAATCAGAAAAAGATATTAGAAAATAAAATAAAAATTGGATAAAAGATAAGACCTTATTCTAGACTTGCAGAAGAGTCAATAGATGTCGCACATTCAAAATAAAATGGATGAAAATTTATCCAGACACTTGTTGGCGTCCAGCGTGCGTGCTGATGCTAACGGCAGGGTTGGAGAAAGCTCTCACATATTTAATACAATTAGCTGCTGCATCTGCCCCAAATAATAACTAGCTCAAGATTTGGCACAAGCAGGGTTCCTCGTAAACTCAGGGCTAGTGCTTGTGGTTCGGAACTTCACGTTTCTCCATTGTCCCAGGGCCTCCCTCGTCAAGCAAAACACGGTAGGTTATCACATAAACAGTTTATTCAATTCTAGGAGACACAATAATACATAAGGAACGATCCTAGCTGAAAGTTTAGTTTGAATGTCCGTCTCTCTTCTCTAACACGCGTGGCTAGGGTTAATACATTTAATTGCACACAAGGGATAACATGGTAATTGACTCACGTTTGGTTTTGGGCCAACAGCGGCTTCCCGCGCTTGATTCTATCAAGCTACGCAGCGTCCATCGGAGACCGGAAACGCACACGGCGAAACTGAACTGGTGTCGCCCATGTTCGGGCGGTACGTGGGCCCTCTAAGCCGGCTTGCTGGAGACTGAGGAGCTTGCGGTCGGCGGCGCGTCTCGCGGCCGCCCCGTTTGTCGCTCGCGGGAGGGGATGGTGCGCGCGCATCTATATGGCGCCTTATTCTCCAGTCCGTGGAGAAGTCTAATTCTCGAATTTGTAACGTAACACACTATCTAGATAGCATTTATATCGGGTTTGAATCTTGCTAACATACATAAAAATATAGCAGCCTATAAAATATGCGTTAAGATATTGAAGATAATGTTGGTGGTTCTTAGTTGAAGTATGATACAGTTAAAAGTGACCGAATTGGACGAAACCCTGGCGCAGTGGTTAGCGCAGTGGACCAGAAAGCCGAAAGTCCTGGGTTCGGGTCCCAAAGGTGCCAATATCGTTTTCTGATTTTTTGTTTCCAGATTTTTGATTGAGATTCGCTAATATTGTCTTCATTTAAATAAATTGATACGAGTTTTAATATTTCCATTTTTAGCCCGATAATATTGTATTGCGTGTGTTTGTAGGCATTACTGGAAAACATTTTGATTGTGTGTTAGTAAAATAAATATTTAAAGATTATTTAAATAAGACTTTACCCAGAATTTTTTAAAAATCCCTCGTGTTTTTGTGTATTTCTCTTGTTTTGAAGTACATTACAATACAATGCAAGTACATAATACAGCAAACATTTGGTTACAGAATTTGTTAAGGATTTTTTTTACAGAATACATCTTCTAATTGTTATGGTAATTAATATTTTAAATGTGCTTAAAGCGATGATTCCAATTGTAGGGGAGCACACCATTCTTTAAAATTCTTTGTGCAATTGATAAGTTACAATTAAATTACAAGTACTTAAAACGAAAAAAGCCAAAATCAAGATTAATAAGCTAGTATTATTGTGTATTTTTTTTAACAGATTCCACTTTAATGGTACAGGGTGGGGACCAAATCATGGAGTCGTATTCTAATATACTTATTACATTTGCGTAGTAGAAGATTTTGAAGCTACTGGGTGATTTTAGTGATAAAACCAAGCATTTTATTGCCTTGATTGACTATCCGTTGGTTATGGTTTCTGAATGTTAGCTTCGAGTCAAGTAAGATTCCCAGATCTCTAATGGAGTCCACTCCTTTTAGTATTTCATCATGGTTAGTTTTTCGTCCTTCACTTTACTTACATACTTTTCTTCGTGTTCTGTTTTGTCGTAGCACCAGAGAACGTAACCTGTGGGTAGTTAATAATCTTAGGTTAGAAGGAACAATATGTGATTTTGTTATAAAACTATGCGCAGTTTAAAACATTCTAAACTACCTGCTTTTCTGTCACCCTTCAAAATTTTCATCGAAAAAAATCCATTCAAAGTACAAAAAAAGCCAAAATCTTACTTTTATCCCGTTAAAATGAGATTATTTAAAAATATTTTGAATGGTTTTGAGAGTTTAAAGAAATATTGGCGTGGTTAAACCGAAATTACGGAATAGCGACCGGTTTAATTATACCTAAGCCGTAGTAATAATATTGAAAGTTTTCGCTTTTCCGATTTAACGCGCCGCGTAATATTTACACTACAGCGTTTATGAGCAAAAGGGTAAATGATTAAAGGTTGGAAAGTTTACACTTCGCAGAGGAGAACATGATTTGAACGAAGCATATTAAAACATAAAATAATATTAAATTACATATCTTAGATTATTAAGGCTCTGTTTGCAGTTAGCGCAGTAGGGGTGTTTTGGCGCCTGCTGTTAGCTATCTAGTTACGCTTTACGTTACATGGGGTATGGTGTACAGGTTGTGCTGGCACATATTGCTCGAGGGAAATCTACTGTTGTAAAAGGGGAGGAGAGACACCCCTTCACCCACAATTCAGGAGGCCCCAAGGAAAATAATTTCTTCAGGGATTTTCTTCATTCACTTTTGGGAGGCCACGTAGAGGGTCTTTCAAGGAAAGGAGGAAAAGAAGTTGCACCACAACTTTCAACTTTGCAGTTACCTACGGCAGAGGCACTTGGGGCTAACTGTGGTATTACAATAAATATTTCCGGGGGAAAAGGTACCCGTTGCCTCCCCGGTAGTATTATTAATAATTTTCATTATACAGACAACAAGGGCAAAGAAAATTACGAAAAATTAAACCAAATTCATGCTTTAAATTTTTTTGTGCATTTTAAATAAAGTCATCGGTTAGCGTCGAAAACTAATATTGCTTGCATTTTTTTAAATACGTCAGCCTGGTTTTGGGGGACGACAGTTCTGACAGCGTAGCAAACATTTTTTACTTTATTTTAAGCGATCCGTCTGCAAAAAACTGCGCATTTCAACGATATGTTCAAGAGTATTTTATTTGATCCTAGCGAGTTCCCGGCGTGCGTTGCAATGTTGTCTTTTCCCATTCGTCCCGTTGCCCTTCCGCCTCCCTTTCCCCACCCATGCCTCCTTCCCCTCACGCCATCCCTCTCCACCTTCCCCCCCTCCCGTGATCCCCTCCTCTCTCCCGCTTTCAATTTATTCAGTCCCGGCTCATTCAGATTTTCAAACAATTCGCGTGCAGCCTATTGCATTTTTTTTACAAATTTTCATTTTTCGTATATTACAAACATTAATTTTTGTGTATTATAAGAACAATCAATCAAATTTGGTACCTAAAATAGCTAAATTTTTGATAATGCAGACGAAATATAATGATTATATTCAAAGTATTCGATTTTGATTAGTACCATAAGTGAGTACTTCGATTAAATTCATTAATTTAAAGAGTTTATTTGAACATTGAATTTGGATTAAATAATCGATGGTTTGCAAAATATCATTTCGCAAATTGTGACATTTTTGAGAGTTTGACACAAAACTATATTATCATACGGTTGTAATAATCCAGAAACCTTTGCGGGGGTGGAAAGAAGGTATTTTGAAAGTTTAACATATTTTGATTTTTATATACTTATTTAGATTTTGGTTACAATTTATGTATTGATGCGTTGGGTGTCAGTGCTGCGTTTAGGCTTCGGAGTTATAGGCAGAAATGGCCACTACGGGTAATATGGAAGATCAGGTAGCCTTGAGGTCAAACGTTAATAGCTTGGCTCAGGTCTTTCCACAACTAGCTCAGTTGGTAGGGAAAGGCGACTCCGATCTCCAGGGTCAGGGTCAGCAGGCAGCCTCATGCTCGACGAGAGGAAACAAAGGGCAGTCATACATTATCCATTGAAAAAGAGTGGTTTTCTCATACAAAGTTTATTGTGGAAGAGGGCATATCTTTAGAACAGTTCACAATTTATCAGTAAAACTACCATCCTGACTAAAACATAATATTCTCTCTCTCTGGTGGTACTCGGCGTAGGGCAGGACGTTACATTAGCACATTCAAAGGGAAAAATACAGGCACTGGCTTACGCAATCATCGGGCTGGGCCAACATCCTCGGGCACGGGGTTTCGGCCAACACACCGAATACATGATGGTTTAAGGACTTCACTATAAGTGGGCACTGCGGGGCGGTCAAAAACAAGCCGGGCCGTTTGCAGGCATCGGTAGATGCGACTCTATACACGTGGGTCGGGTGGGCCTCCGAGGTTTCAACACACGTGCATCCTGTCGGGAGCGAGCACTGGCGGGTTCTGTCATCAGGCGGAGGGAAAAGTGCAAACCGCGCCCGTAGCAGCGCTGGCGCGGTGAAGCGCGCGTAAACGAGACTGCTGGCGTCATCTCTTACTTAATTTTAGGACTGTGTAATGTGTAACGTAACAGCATCTATATTAACTTTCATTTTTAGGACAATCGCATTGAGCTGACGTTCAATCATTAAATTATTACTGATGATGATGTTACTATATAAGGCTTTTTTATGTGAATACCGCAATTAAGTCCCAAGTGCTCTCATCTGGAGTCAGTAGAAAAATGTAGTAGTAGCCGAAGCCGAAGGTAATAAGGAGGGGAAAGAGATGGCGAAGAGAAAGCAGAAAATCAAATAAAATTTATTTGCCACGCCGGAATTCGATCCCACGACCTTTGGATTGCGAGTCAAGAGCCTTACCGCTAGATCACACCGGCCGTCAACCCAACTACATACCTACATGTAATTTGATTTATAATTATATCTTTAAACTTATAGTCATACTAAGATTGTTGAGAAGAATGGTATGCTCACTTTTAATTGGAATCATCGCTGTAACCACACTGAAAACCATATTGAAAATAAAAAATAATGTAATATTTACAATGTGTTGTATTCTCTTGGCGAGCCAATAAAAAAATAATAAAGATTCAAAAAAGAAGTTTTTCTATACATTTGACCCTTCTCAGGCCATCGCCATTTGTCGGTTATAAAGTGTGTTTGTTAACGCGTCTGGAAAATTCACCAAGTTGTAAAGGAACACAAAAGAAAACCCAACACGTTGAAAAAATGTCGGTGGGAAATTCAATTAATTTCTTTTGCTTGCCGAACCAATTTGGGAATGTCTTTTTATTTAAGACGTAGTAAACGTGTCAAGTGTTATTTGTAGTTTGTGTTACTTGTAATTTGAACGAGCTCTATATCGAGCTCTATCCTTGGCTCGAGACCCAAAATGCATCTAAACGTTCAACTAACTAACTAACCATCACGGCGTTTTCTCCCAGGGTTAGGCAGAGAGGACGGACCGCCAAATAACTCGATCTTGGCACACACTCTTTGCCTCGTTCACATTCATACATCGTCTCATACGTACTCTCCTATTATACTGACTCTTGACATCGCCCGACTCAACTATCTGATTCAATTGGTCGTGGTATGTCCTCCTCGGGCGTCGCCGACTTCGTCTGTCATTCACATTTGCGTCATATATTTTCCTTACACTCCTTTCCTCATTCATTCGCTCTACATGCCCAAACCATCTGAGCATCTTTTCTTAATCTTACTCATAACGCTTACATCAGCCTTGCATTCTTTGCGGATGTCCACATTTTTAGTTTACCACACATACGCCTCAGGGATCTCATTTCTACAGCATTCAGTCTACTTTTATCCTTTATCTGCCAGTTCATGCCTCATTGCCATACATTACGGTAGGTACCAGCACTCCATTATGGACGGCTAGCTTCGCTTCTTTTGACAGTTTTTTATTGGCGCCAACGGCGTTCAGTCCTCCATTAATGAAGTTAGCGGCATTAGGCCTTCTTTCAATATCTCTATCAGTCTTCGCATCTCTCGTAAACATGATTCCCAAATACACAAACTCATCCACCTGCTCCAAGTATTCATCATTCACAACTATATAGCACATTGTTTTCGTACTCTCTCTTTCAAACGTTCAATCTTAGTAAAAAATCAGCATAATAACTTTTTACAACTTTAAATTGAACATCTGTATGTGCGAGCTTCGCACCCTTTTAGCGAAACGGGTTCTGTTCATAGCATTAAGGAACACCGCTAAAACTTCTCCAATATTCTCAATCTTTCCTCCCAAATCCCCACATTCCCAGGAAAAAACAAAGATAATATTTATATTCCTCCATGTCAAAATGTAAGCCCATATAAGCCGGCATTATTTCTTGCAATTCCTCTCGATTTCTTGGGCTTTTCTCCGATTTCTCGCATTTTATTTTTTATTTTGTTGGAGTTTTCTCTCCGTTCGTGAGACATGAAATATCATTAGATTAGGAGGAATTTGACGTGAAATGGATTATCGAACAGTAGAAACTCAAGCAATTTAATAAATTAATATAAGTTGTGAACAAGAAGAGATTTATTTGATGTTATTTTATTGAAAAAACCAATTATTTATAATATTTTATGGGTTTCTTTAAAAATGTGTAATAATTAAACCAAAAATTTTCGAGATAAACGTAATAATTGAATCAATTTTTTTCCACTGATGTTTCTTAATTAGAGGAATATTATGGTTTAAAATTGTATGCCAAAACTTATTGTCGGATTCAATATACAAAGAAAAAGTAGATCACGAACATGGCACTAGATTTAGTAAAAATGAGGGATTGTCCGTTCCGAAAATTATAAATAAATACGGGCAACGGACATTCATTTATCTTGTCCACATAATATTTAATAAGATGCCAATGAACATAAAAATCGCATCCAATTGCACCACCGATCTCAAAAAAAGTAAAAAAACGGCTAATGGATCAAAAATTTTATATTGATATTGTTTTGTAATCTTATGTATAAATATGACTATCAGTAATTTGCCTGTGTTTTATCTATCTGTATGTATATTTTATTCCTTTTTATTGTAGTTACTACAAAAGCTATTCTTCTGTATCTATTTTGCTATTGTCGTTTCTTGTAATATTTTGTGCTTTAGTGTTTTATTAATATTGTTAAATTGACCTGCTGACGAAGTGCTTTGGCAGTTTAGCGGATGCTTAAAATGAAGAATAAAAATTAAAAATTTATTAATGGATATGAAAGAAAGATTGGTTGGTGGGAGGGATGGGAAGGGGATGGATCTAGTCTGTGCAGAGTAATATATATATTATGTAATACAGGTACAGATATTACGAAGAAAAAGCGAATCAATTTATTTATTGGACTTTTGTTCACCCTAAGTTCTGCCACAATTTTACATTAAAGGTTTGAGGTTTGTGTGAGAAAGGTTAAGTGTAATGGTGAGACTCAAATTAATGTTTTATTATAAGTACCTTTAAATGAAGGCCTCCTGGATTTGGTTTGGTTTGGAGACTCGTCTATAAATTTAGGGGTCGCGGGTTTGAATCGAAGCGTGTCTGAATAAAAATATAAAATCATATATCCCAAATAAAATTTATTTAATTAATTTGTTTTTTTTTTAAATATTTGTTGTTGTAGTGCACTTGCGGCACGTTCCAGGGTGGAAGATACTCTCAGTATTACCCTGGTGAAACAGCATTGATTGGAAGGGCTTTAGCCGTGTTTTGTGAGCAGATCTGATTAGACAGGCACCTACTTTCCATCCTTTCTATTCCCTATTTTCTTACTCTTCCCATTCTCCTCAGCCTTAAAAAATATCCCACCATTTGGGGAGGCAAGGCACTCTTATGCATTATAACATAAAAAAGTACAAGATTATAAGTAACCATCAAATACGTAGGGACGTCTTAATCCCCACTCTTTGAAAAAGAGGCACATTAAAAACATTTATATGAATACCGACTTGAAATAATATTTCGAAACCAATTGTTTCTTTGTCATAGAGGCAGATGGAGACAAGGTACGCCCGAACAGAGGGGAAGGGGGGCGGGCGGGACAGATTCTTCGCCGAAATTTGTTAGAAACTATTTAATTTTAAGAAAACTAGTAATGCGATATTAATTTTTTTAATGCAGATCAATATATACCTACCTACCTATATAATATACCTACTCGCTACCATTCATAGCGGTTACTACAAGCGCATCGGAAACAAGGCAGTCTCACCAGCCACTTCCGCAAGTAATATTTTACAACTTTTTTAACGAAAATGGATGCTCAGGCATATATTTCACTAGCGAAGGATGCAGTCAACTTACTGACCAATATGATAATGGAGCCTAATAATAAATTTACGAAAGAGCAGATTGCCAAAATAATACCTCGAACTAACGACATAATAGGAACAATCGCCCAAATGGCAGTAAAAATGGCAAACCTTGAAGGCGAGTTAACCGCCCTAAAAAGTGCAACTACAAATGTGTGCTCCCCACAAGCCCAAACCCAAACTGTCTGCGAAATCCTTGCTGAAATGAAAGAACAAAGTTACAGAGACAAAAATCTGATTATTCACAATATTCCTGAGAATACATCATTATCTCAGACTGAATCAATAAATAGTGATATCGCATCAGTTAAGAAAATTATCTCCGAAATGGATGCTGCAACAACAAACCTTGACATAAAAATCTACAGATTGGGTATTAGGAAAACTGACAAACCGAGAGGTATAAAAGTTGAATTTCCGGAAGCCAAATGGCCGAAAATCCTACTAAAAAGGAAAGATACTCTGAAAAACAATGTACGAATTTACCAAGACCAGTCTTTTCTACAACGGAAACATTTAAACGATTTAAGAGAAGAACTAGAAAAAAGGAAGTCTTCTGGCGAAATGGACATCACAATTAAATACCTAAATAACAATCCCACAATCGTTAAAACGCACCCAAAAAACTAAACAGTAAAATTTCTATATACTATCAAAATGTACGAGGTCTACGAACAAAATTACAGGACCTGAAATCAAACTTACCTACTTTGAACCACGACTCTTACGCTCTCACTGAGACATGGCTGAACAAAAACATCGACACTTCTGAATTAGGTTTCTATAATCATACAGTGTACAGAAAAGATAGAAGCGAAATCAATAAAATTAGAGGAGGAGGTGTGTTGGTATCTATAAATAATAAACTTAACTCAAGAAAACTCAAGTGCATATATACACACCTAGAACAAATATTCATCATGGTCTCCACCAAAAAAGAAAAAATTATTATCGGCTGTATCTACATTCCTCCATCTTCCGACGCCCAGATATATAAAGACCACTACCTTGAAATCGAAACAATCCGAAGAAAATTTCCTGGCTCAACCATTATATTGACAGGTGACTATAATCTGCCAAATGTCACATGGGACATAGACAACAGTAAAACTTCTTGCACGGACAACATCAACCACGGTTCCCATGAGATTATCGAGATGTCAAATTTTCTAAATCTACGGCAGTTAAACTATGTATACAATATTAATTCTCGTCTTCTTGACTTAGTATTTTCCAATTCCTTATTTGTTAAAGTATCCGCATCAACTGAATCTATTCTCCCAATTGACAAATACCACCCTCCTCTCACAATTGAATGCAACAGTTCTATAACAAGAAAAAATCCATCTGCATCAACAAAATTGAATTTCTTCAAAGCTGATTATAATCAAATCACAAATCTTTTATCTTCAACTGACTGGAACTTTTTGGACTTTGAAGAAAACATCAATGAAATGGTTGATAAATTCTACTTAATTCTTAATAATTCTATTGATTTGTTTGTACCCGTTTCAAAAATTAATGTTCATAGCTACCCAAAATGGTTCAGTAACGATCTCATTAAAACAATTAGAGACAAAAAAATTGCTCATAAAATTTATAAAACATCACGTGATCCCAAAGATTACGCAAAATTTTGTGAACTCAGAAAGACCACCAAAAAGATGTCCGTGTTATGTTATAAAAATTGCATTGACAACTGTGAACAATTGGCTATTGCCAACCCTCAGAACATTTATAAATTTTCAAAATTACTTAATAACAACGACTCCGGAATTCCCTCTAACATGTATTTAGATAACAAAATGGCCGATAATCCCCAAGAAGTTGTTAATCTTTTTGCCGAATTCTTCAGCAAAGTCTATGAATCAACAAACAACTCCCCATTGTTCAAAGCCACAACATCCAATTATAACCAGATCGACTTCAATCAGTGCAAATTTGAAGAAAGCGACATTAAAACCAAATTAAAATCTCTCGTCCTAAATAAATCGGCTGGCCCTGATAACATTCCTCCAATCTTTTTATCGAAATGCCTATCAGTCTTAACTTATCCTCTTACTAAAATCTTTAACTTGTCCATAAAAACTGGCACCTTTCCGAAAAAGTGGAAAACAAGCTTTTTGTCTCCTATTTTTAAGAAAGGTGATAAATCTGATGTATCTAACTATAGACCCATATGTATTCAGTCGTCAATCCCTAAAATATTCGAATCTGCTCTGCTCTCAAAACTCTCGCCTGAGATTAATAAAGTTATATCACATCTACAACACGGTTTCATAGCAAACAGGTCTACTCTTACGAATCTGATGATCTATCAGGAAAAATTGTTTAATAGTATGCACAATCATCTTCAAACTGACGTAGTATACACCGACTTTAGTAAAGCTTTCGACAAAGTCTCACACAAAATTCTCATACATAAATTAAGATCCTTAGGAATAACGGGGAATATTTTGAAATGGTTTGAAAGTTATCTACACAAAAGAAAAATATCAGTCAAACTAAATTCATACTATTCAAAACAGTTTGAAAAATTCACCGGGGTTCCACAGGGGTCACATCTGGGCCCAGTGTTATTTTCCTTATTTATAAATGATATAACTACCATCTTTGAAGGAGTTATGATACTTTTGTTTGCGGATGACCTTAAAATATATAAAACAATTACGAATCTTAACGACTGTTGCATATTACAATCAAATCTAGTGAGGTTACAAGAGTGGTGCGCCCTTAATGAACTTTTCCTCAATATTGAAAAATGCCAAACAATTACTTTTACTCGAATCAAAAGTCCCATTAAATTTCAATACAGCATTGATAACATTTTCCTAAAAAGGGTAGAACAAATCAAGGATCTCGGTATTATTTTTGATAGTAAATTAACTTTTGTTCCTCATATTAATGTCATAACTAATAAGGCTATGAAATGTCTGGGTTTCATTCTGAGGACGGTCAAAGATTTCAAATCAATTAATTCGTTTAAATTGCTGTACACTGGGCTGGTGAGATCTAATTTAGAATATAATTCAACCATTTGGGCTCCATTATATAAGACACACCAACAAAAAATTGAAAGAGTACAGCATAAGTTTTTAAGATTTATTAATTATAAACTCGGAATACCTATCGAAGAACTAAATTATGTATATCTAATGGAATTACTCAATATAAGCGATTTAACATCAAGGCGTGTAGTGAGTGATTTAGTTTGCCTTTTTAATATTGCGAATGGCAGACTGGACGCCCTCGATTTAACTTGTAAAATTAATTTGAGAGTACCCACGCGTGATACCCGTTCTAATGCACTTTACTTTGTTACCAATTCTACTAATAATTATTTTGAAAACTCTCCAATACAAAGACTTCATATACTCGGAAAT
Source organism: Glyphotaelius pellucidus (assembly GCA_936435175.1). Taxonomy (NCBI): domain Eukaryota; kingdom Metazoa; phylum Arthropoda; class Insecta; order Trichoptera; family Limnephilidae; genus Glyphotaelius; species Glyphotaelius pellucidus. The sequence continues at coordinate 22,221,755 of OW386558.1, read as the reverse complement.
AAATATACTTCAATTGACGTTTATCGACATCAATCGATTTCTAAATTTAAACTCAGTATATCAGAACATTTAAAATAAAGCTATAAATATCATGCACTATATAGCACCTTTATCGATATATTATTGTAGCTATGTTTCGATAAACACGTACCAAATATGTATAACAAAGATTGCTAATTATAAACATAAATAATGACAATCTTGTCTTATTTCTCTTTATAATTAAAATAACTATCTCACATTAATTTACGTGACCATATATTCTATTTTACCTGCTTTGTGTCATATCTAGTGTTATCTATGTTTTGTTTCTTATATCTTATGTTATCTTTTTTTTTCTTACAGTTATATTATGTTTATATTATATTTTGTTATTTCCTATACTTTACCAAAAACATGTACTGCACTTTATGTAAAAGCCCTATGGGCGTTTAAATAAATAAATAAATATTCAAATAATTTTTCTAAGATTACCCAAATTATTGAGTATGTGGTTGAAAAAACAACTTAGATGCACCGTAAAACTCTCGTTAGTGTAAGTGCGTTTCCCCGGTCCGCTACGGAAATGTTAAAAAGACCCTCCACACAGCATCCCGAAAGATGATATGGGTCCTGGGGGAATAATTTTCCTGGAGGCCTCCTATGTGTAGCTCATGCAAAGAAGCATTACTTCTGTTCAAAATTTCTGAAGATTATTATGTCGATGTTACCAAATTGTGTATTACACTGCACACTTACTACGCAGAATTGAGGATTTTTACGCATGATTCAGGTTCAGATAAATGAAAAAAAAATATCGGGTTGGTATTAGCAGAATATTATTTTTTTATATTTTGGTAAGTCCAGGTCATATTAAAAAAAAAATAAAAGCATTTGATCAAAAATGAAATAATTTACTATCTGAAGATTGTTATGTCGATGTTACCAAATTGTGTATTACAGTGCACACTTACACGCAGAATTGAGAATTTTTATGCAGGATTCACGTTCAGATAAATGAAAAAAAGGGCCGTTTAAATATAATTCAGGGCCTTTTAAAAAGAATAAATGAAAATAAAACTGTGATAGGGACCGGCCTTAAGGGTAATTGTTTTATAAAGGGCCATTTAAAAAGAATTCAGTGCCTTTTAAAAAGAATTAATGAAAATTAAACTGTGATAGGGACCGGCCTCAAGGGTAATTGTTTTATTAAAATCGTTTAAAAAGAATTCAGGGCATTTATAAAAGAATCAATTTAATTAAAACTGTGAAAGGGTTCGGCCTTAAGGCAAATTAATTCCTTCAGGGCTTTAAAAAAGAATTCAGGGCCGTTTAAAAGAATTCAGGGCCTTTTAAAAAGAATTAATGAAATGAAAACTGTGAAAAGGACCGACCTTAAAGGTAATTTTTTTATTAAGGGCGTTTAAAAAGAATTCAGGGCCTTTTAAAAATAAATAATGAAATTAAAACGGTGATCGGGATCGGTCTGAAGGGTAATTATTCTTTAATTAAATGAAGACATTATGAGCGAAACTCAATCGAAAATCTGGAAACAGAAAAATCAGAAAAAGATATTGGCACCTCTGGGACTCAAACCCAGGACCTCCCTACTTTCCGGGTTGGGCGCTCTTATCCACTGAGCTAAGGTGTCGATATCCAATTCGGTCACTTTTAACTGTACCATACTTCGACTAAGAACCACCCATATTATCTTCATTTTTCTTAACGCATATTTTTATTAGCTACCATCTTTATGAATGATTGCAAGATTCAACTCGAACTAAATGCAATCTAGATGGTGTCTAGATAAATTATTATCCATTTTTATTTAATGTGAGACATCTATTGACTCTTCTGCAAGTCTCGAACCCAGGACCTCCCCTGGGTTCGAGTCCCAGAGGTGCCAATATCTTTTTCTGATTTTTCTGTTTCCAGATTTTCGATTGAGTTTCGCTCATAATGTCTTCATTTAATTAAATATTACAGTTTGAGGTTTTACTCATAAAGTTAAAATAATAAATAATAAGGTAATTATTCTATTAAGGGCCGTTTAATAAGAATTCAGGGCCTTTTAAAAAGAATTAATGAAATTAAAACTGTGAAACGGTTAGACGAGAGGTCTGGGTACAAGTCCCAGTTGCGACCATTGTCTTTTTCTATTTTTCTGTGTCTTGTTTTCTTTCATATTTTCATTTAGATTATAAGTGTTATCTTCTTTTTCAATGAAAAAAAAAAGATTTATCGAGTTGGTCTTGACAATATGTCAATTTTTTATATTTTATAAGCTCAGGCAAGTCCAGGACACATAAAAAATTCAAATAAAAGCATTTGATCAAAATGAAATCATTTATATAAATCAATTCGTGTATCACAAAAAATACGTCAAAAACCCGCGGTCTAGCCAAAAAAAGTCTTAACACTGAAACTAATAATGGTAGTTATATACAGAGACACAAAAGGTTCTGTTCGGAGGCTATAAGAGTATTGTAGTATATCCGCAGACACGAGAGCGAGCTTACAAAGTTCTTGGAAAGCTCCAGAAGTGCCTCGCACGAACTTAGTTATTTTAGGGTGAGTATTTAAGGGATTTGGGCCTGAAGCAACTTGAATGCTTGTTTTTCATTCCATAAATAATATGGTGGAATTGGGGTGGATTCATTTACAAGAATCAGTGGTGTAGAAGCTGTATGGGGAGCTAGGTCAGTTGTGAGCCAGCTGGGACTATGATACAAGATATCCTATAGCAATTTCTACATTTTTTTTGATTTATTTACTTTTAAACACATTTTATTTTTTTATTGAGCCGGTTTCAGCGTGTAATGTACGTGAGTTTGGAAGAGTGAGTGAGTGAGGTGAGAATTAGAGCGCGAATGTGTGTGCACAAGTTTTAATAAACGGAAATTGCTATTCTGGGATTCCTACCTAATGTGATTACTTGAAAATTTGTCTAATGTAGCAATAGTGTAAAAAAAACCTTGTTCTTGAGTATTTAATCTACATATATTTAAAAAAATTAGGTTCCGTATGTTTGTGTCCGCAACTTTCGGAAAGCATTCGATAAATTGACTCAAATTTTTTACAGAATATTTCATTTTAGCAGAAGAGTGTTTCTATGATATATAAGCTCTGGCGTTAGGAAATTTGTGTAAACATTTACTACAGATTGTGCTCGAGTGATTTGTAAATGTATGTATCTCATATATTTTATGGCAGGGACGGAAGGCAGAAGGGGGAGGGTAACGAAGAAGGCGGGGTTCGTGGGGAAGGTGACGAGGGAGAGGGAAGGCGAGTGAGGTGGACAGGGAATGCAGGAGGGGAAGGGGATGCCTGGAGGAGAATGGGGATGCATGGGAACGGACATGCAGTGAGAAATTATTTATTTCTTTAAATGGCGTAGCAACGCATGCTGGGTACCAGCTGGTATATTATATATATATATATATATATATACAATACAGTATGAAATATGGTGTCACTACCGAATCAGCTTAATGGAACGACTCCGGATTGATACAGTCGAGGGGCAAGGCTCTTGACTAGCCATCCGGAGGTCGCGGGTTCAAATCTCGGCGTACGCAGATACATTTTATTTCATTGATTTGTGTTTATACAATTCAATCATTCATAATAATAAAACGGTATATTTGTGGCACATTCCAGAGCGTAAGATCTCCATTCAGAATTGAAACGTGGCTTGGAATGGCAGTAGACGTATTTGGTTACCAAATCTGAATAGCCAGACGGCTACCCATCCCCACCCTCTTTTTTCCATCTACTTCCCCTCCAAACTTACCTTCAGCCTCACAAATAACCCAATCGGTGATGCCAAAGTCTCACTAGCTCCAAATGGGAGCAGTTGGGAATCTTGTGATGTATATTCATAAAAACAATCACATTATTGATGAGATGATATTAATTTTGAAAAAAATTCAAGTTTGATTTAAAAGACCTCAAATATATAAACAAATATATTACGGTAAGAAACGTTAAGTATTTTTTGGGCAAACTAAATGAATAAAACAGTTTGGTAACGTTCGCTTTCTATTGTCATTTTATTTTGAGCTTTATTTTACGATTTAATATGAGTTCAACTTTATACATTTAAATTGAACATTTATTTAACGCCCATTGTTTAAAATGTTAATCGTCCTTGAAACACTAATTGCTACTACGTGAGGGACCGAGTATTATTACAATCTCCCAGAAAAAATATAGATTGCAGAATCGTGCACGGTTTAAAAATCGTAGTATTATTTTTTTCACTGATTCTTATTAAACAGTTTAATTTTTTAGGATAATTAAATTATATAGGTAGCGAAATGTCTTGGTGAGTCTTTTCATAGGCGTAGAAAAAATATAGAGCAGTGAAAATCGCTTTGAAATCTCCTTTGGAATCTCTATGAACACTTTTCCGTATAAGGTTATATTGTAAAATGTACTGGTAAAGATCTTAATATTTATGCTTGAACTTTACAAAATAATTCGAAATATATATTTGGCGATTGTTTATTCCAGAACGTGATATTACCTATTTAGTCATAAGAAAACAATTTGGTCGTAAGATTTAAAATGTGCTTAAAAACAAATATTATGTTTTCACAAATAAGGTTCAATCCTTGAGATTAAATATTATGTCTTATGGCCTGATATTATATAAATTCTGAATAAATTCAAATGAATACTAATTTTACAAAGATTTGATTTTAATATGAGCAACAGAGCTTTAATTTACAGAATGAGTTGCGAGAAATTAGAACAGTTATTTAATAACTACACACACCTGTTCCTTGCCTTCATACACTTGGAAACAAATGCATATCGACAAACTTACTCAAGTTTACCATTATTTTAGAAATGCCTGAATAATAATTTTATGTACCATCCATACTAATATTATAAATGCGAAACTGCTCGAGTTTGTTTATGACACTTTCACGCATTAACCAATAAAAATACTTTAAAAATTCATTCACCAATAGAAAGCTAAATTATATGCGAAGACTATAGTCTGTAAATGATGGCAAGGTCTGGCGTTATGAAATTATAAATATTAATATATTATATTTGTTATACGTTTTCTGTCGCTAACAAAAGCGAGTTTTTGCTAACGTCAGAAAAAAATTGTTTCCATGAAAACGATGTTGATATATTTGTGGGCTCTAAGCTGGTGGGTACTCAGACCCCTGGTCAGCTACTGCTCCAGAAAATTCAAATATTAGAATATGTTTTGTTTTTTTTTGGACAAGCTTCTGTTTTGCAATAAATGTCAGATAAAAGAGTTCCTTCATTAAAAATATAATTCGTAACGATTATAAAGACTGAATAATAAATAGAGTAATTTTATATTCCAAATATTTAATTAAAAATAAACATCCGAAATGTTTGTAAGCGCATAAATTCCGAACGAATGAACAAAATTGGATAATTCTTTTTTTCTGTGAGCTATAGCTTTATGAAATTTATGTGGCAGGCGAGATGTTTGAAAACTGAATGTAAGGGAATGAATGTATGGAATGCGTGAGGGAGTGGGGGTGGGGAGGAGGGGGGATAATTGATAAGTTCAACCGCTACAGTAATTTCCCGTAATACCGTGCGAGCGAAGCCGCGGGGAAAAGCTAGTATTTTTATATTTAAGGATCTCCGCATGGGAGCAACTGCATATATTTTTCTATTCCTTCTGTTTATCTGCAATGTACAAACTTATTAATTTTTATATCTCTGTATCATGCACTTAGTCACTTATTATTTATTAATCGCAATCAATTAGACCGTCAACTGTAAAATTTACATTACTATATCTACGCCACCTACGATTTAAAAACTTTCTTTTCTATTAAGGCGGCACTCTTGAAACGCACGGCGCTGAAAAAGAAGAAGATGGAGAAATATGTAATTACGAGTGTTGGACAGAGCGCGCTAATATGTTAAGTCGTAAAATAGCAGCGAAAATTGCGAAAAAGCACAATAAAACATGACTCGTTTAAAATAGAGCAAAAATCTCGTGGAACGTATCTTAAGTATCATTTAAAGAAACATAGTGAATTTTTTCACAAATATAACTTGTAAGATTTAAAAGAAACAGACTTGTTTTAAATAATTTTCGGAGCATACTTTGCGATTTTTTTCTATCGAGGGAATTTCATATAATTTGCGTTTCGGCGTGGAACGTATCTAGATATTATCTTCAAAAATAACATAAATTTTTTTAAGAGCTTAAAAACTTCAAATTTTTAAAGGAGATATGTAAGAAATCCTTAGTGGACCCTTAATTGTAATACATTATTTCCATGTGTATTTACCTTTATGCCTACCATACCATCTATATCTATTATGTTAATTTCTTCAAGTTTATATTTTTTTCTTTATAAAAACCGTGTCTCAGTATCACACACTAATCATGCAAAAACCCATCTGGATGCTGAAAATTAGCTTAAATAAACAGAGAAAATAATTAAATGTTTTTTAAAACGAACTAGCAATTATTAAATTTATATAATTATATTCTTCGACTACCATAATACGGGCATGTGCCTAGTGTGGTAGTCGAAAAACTTCTTAAAACTGTATGCCTATGATATTTTTATTAATAAAGAATAATTTTAAAAAAAAATAACACAAAAGAGAAATTTGACAGGATGGCCACAGACAAATGAGCGCGTAGACAAAAAATGCATCGAAATATTTAGCAAAAGGTTACACGCTTCAAAGTAAAAGAGTCAACACATCGAAGTTGAGCTTGAAATGCTTATTTCTAAATGAAGTTCAATATCAGATATCAGACACAACACTTACCATACATTTCCTTTACGAATTTGAACCTAAAAATTTATTATTTTTTAAGTGCCCCGAAGACCTTATTAATTGCGCAATTCAAATATAGCATGTAAAAAGAATCCTATAAACATTTATGACAGCCCCCAACGAGGAGTGTTCGCCGTCGGCATTTATGAGCCTACTGAAACCTCTCTAACAATACAATAAGGAACTCCAGTGAAAAATATTATGGCTTTAAAAAAATATGTACATATAGACCAATAAACGCTGATTCTGAATATATAAGTTACACTATACGTTAAATAATATTTAACGTAGAGTTTTAAAAAAATATTAAAAAGTCCATTTTAAAACGGTTCATTAAAACACCCTGTCAAGTTGGTATTATTGAATTTATGAGGCGTGACGTCACCGCTTCCTTAAAACGCTCCAATGCTGAAATTCAAAATGGCCGGCCATGAACAGCTGATTCCAGTTGCTTACAAAATTCATACTTCGGTTGGTTATGATGACGTCACACTAGATTCGGTGGTTTTCGGGATCTTGAAAAATTTTGACATTTATTTTAACTATTAAAACTAACTATAAAAATAAAAATAAATATGCAGTTATTTAAGTTATGAGGTCATTATTCATTTAAAAAAAAAAAAAATTGGCCTTTAGTTCCTTATTCTCAACTATTGTTGTGTCATGTCCCTTAATTTTGAATTGCAGTTTTACTTCTACTTCTTTTTAATTGGTGCCCTCTTTTATTGGAGTCTGGCTATCATCAGAGAAATCTTCACCCCGAAGGCAGCATTGTTTGCTGATCACATTTGAATAGCCGTGTACATCCCAACCTTCCTTTTTTCCTCATCTCTTTTCCTTCGAATTTATAAGTCTATTCGACATATTATTCCTTCTTAAACAAGGTGTTCATCTTGGAATCAAATATGTTTTGAAATGGTATCCGAAAGATTCAACTCATTGATTTTATCTCTTTCCATCAAAATGTACGAGTTCAGCAATTTATTTTATTTATTTATTTATTGTATCTTTACATTGCAGGTAAAAATGTTTACAAAACAATTTGCAACCTCACTAGGACAAGCCTGTGTTGAGGTTAACAATTCTACAATTAACAAAATAACACAAAATTATACAGATATTGAAAGAACAATATTGTTGCATTTCTTACAGGTTGAGATTAAATCTAAACTGCTGGCGCTAGGTAGTACATTCATGTAAACATGTAGACTTTTGTAGGGTGACCATTTTTTTGAGGACTGATTTAAAGTAAAAAATAAAAGTTTTTTTTTTTTTTGTTTTAACGATGAAGTTGTAAATAATAAATATATGTATATAATATAATATGCTTTAAATTTGACAGAAGAATGCTAATACTAATTTGGCTTATTATTACTATAAACATAATCATTTAGCTAATAATTTAAAAAGGACAAAGTTGAAAAAATCAATTGGCAATCCTCGGCTAACATAAATAATTTGACAATCTTTTTAAAAGTGCTCAAGGAATTAGATGACTTGATATTTTCTGGAAGGCTGTTAAAAATGAGCGGAGCCTGATAAAAATAATTTCTTTGGCCAAAAGAAGTTTTAGTTTGAATTGCAACAAAGTTCAGACCAGAGCCAATTCTAGTAGTACGAATTTGCTGTGTTCTTTCTGCCATATTAATATTATTAAAAAATCTACAAAGCGTTTGTGTAATATATAACTGTTTTACATTCATGACATTGCATTCCTTGTAAAGTAAATGAGTTGGATATCTAAATTTTTTCTTGAACATAACTTTAAGAATCAATTTTTGGGCAATATTAAGTGGTTCTAAGTAGGTCTTTTGGCAGGATCCCCAGCACACTATATTATAAGAAAGCATAGACTGGATTATTGCAAAATAAACCGTTTTCAATTTTTCTTTGTCTAGTATATGTCTGAGTTCTTTGAAGATATAGGTAAGTCTCCTTGTGGTATTTACCAACATATTGATATGATCGTTCCATCTCAAAAATTTATCTATTATTACACCAAGGTATTTAATGTTAACTACATTTTCTAAAGGATTGCAGTTACAGGTTTGCGAGCAACTGTGTATGATCAAATTATGAGTGGCAGGAGGCTGACTTTTGCATGAAATGCTAAAAGTGATATATTTTGTTTTTTGTTTGTTCAAAGTTAAAATATTATCATTTAACCAATTATTTACCACTCTTAAACCTGTATTACATTTGTCAAAAGTTTCATCCCAAGTTTTACCCTCAAATATTATTAAGGTAGTGTCGCCTTAATAATTAATCGCCTTACTTTATTTATCTCCCAATAAGCAATCTCTCTTAAGTCGTAATCCTTGGAACTTGTATCCTTCTCTCGACCTAGATACTTGGACAAATTTGGAAGAAATGTGATCATATCAAACAACCATTCTGGAAATACGAAGAAAAGATTAATTTCTATAAGTGATTTCAAGAATAAGTTTACTAATTAATCAACGGCAAGTGACCTTGCAAATGATGTCCCATTTCGGAAAATGGTTTGCTATAGGTACATAAGGAAAAAGGCAACGTATCTATGTGTAAAATGTTGAAAATAGATACTATTTGTCTACTTGAATCTACAAAAAAAAGTCTCAAATCAAAAGTTTAAAAATTCAGAATCGCTTCACTTGGCTTAAATAAAATGGGGTCGCAAACCGAAAAAAGTTGGGAACTACTGCTTTAATTTTTATTTATTTTTTATTTATTTATTTTATTTTATATTTCAACAAACAAGTCCTGCTAAGCCAATTGCATTGGCTTGTCAGCAGGTGCTTATGGTTCAATTACAAATATATATTAAAAATTATGATTAACATCTTATATCTACAGATTCAATTTTTTTTTCATACATTTTTTCATAAATGTTTTTATACATTTTTTCATAAATATAAATATTCTTTTTCCGATAACCAAATTTTCAGCACATATTTAACCTTATTCATAGAATTATGTTGCTTTATAGTTTCAGGTAATAAATTAAATATCTTCGGTATGTTGTATTCAAACGTTCTCTGTCCGTACTTATTATTAATTTTCGGAACTATTAACCCGCCGTTACGCGTGAATCTAGTGCTATATTTATGTTCTAGTTTCTCTTTATGCTGCGGAGTAAATATATGCTGAATTATAATTTTATACCATAGTATTGCCTTCACAGGTACGATTGCGTTTTGTGCAACTTGGACTTGTTTCAGATTGGTTACAATAGTATTTCCCCGTATTGTTAATCCACATCTTATAATAGATTCTGCCAGTGACATAAATTATTTTAAGTGTTACAATGGTTTGGTAGGAAAAAATTTAATATCTACATTCTGCTAGCAATTGATCCGAGTCTTTTACAGTTTTTTTTAATGTGTTAATTGTTAGCTGAAGTGACCCGACTGTTGATCCCGCGACAATTGGCCCCCCAAAATAATATTTCTTGTAAAATTATAATTTTTTGTGCATTTTTCCCAATCTGAAACGTAAAGTCGACCCCAAAAAAATACCTTCTATAATAAATAATTAAGAATATTAAACAAATTGTTGTACAGTGTCGGTTTTTTGTACTTTGAACGCTGGTAAATACAATATTATTTTATTTTTTTATTTATTTATTCACGCCTTGAAGGCTTTTACATGTACACGTTATAAAGTTAAATAAGTTATTTAACATTGTATTAAAAATATATTAGCAGAATTAAAAATAAATGACAATATTAGAAAAATAATAATAAAATTTATGTCAGAATTTTAGAAATTTCTGATATAAATTTTGGTAAAGAATAAATGAAAATATCAACGGAACTGAATTTATTTCCAAGCCCATGAAGTCGTTGGATTGGGAAATTAATGTAATAAATAGTTTTTGGCGGATAAACAAAGAACAGTTCTGGAATTATAACCCCAACACTATTTGAAAATCTGGAGAACTAAGCCATACGAGGAATCGAAAACGGGAGGCCTGGGTGGGACCCAAACACGATGCCAACTCAGCCACTGACAGGTCAATTATTAATTTTATCTTTAATTTATTTAAATGTAAATATTTTATATAGTTACTTTTGATATTCTTCGGTACATCATTTACTGCACACCACTTCGGAGACACTTAGTTGTATTTTGTGTATGTAGATGTACCGTACATTCCCTAAACCGACTGCTAATAAGTGTGCTGGGGGACAACTGTCGAAGGATCAACTGCCAAGGAACCGTTGTTAGTTGGATAGATAAGTAATTCAATCAATTCATCCATTGAATTTCTATTTCTGTTCTAAGTTCTGGCTGTAGTAACGATTAGTTTAAATGAATTGAATAATTAAGATTGAAATCAGAGGCACTATAATAAAGTTACATGTTCTAGTGCCACAAGCAATCCGTTGGAACGTTGACTAATTATTAACATTCGTTTCTTTCATTCATTCGTTCACAACGTAACACCTCGTTCACAAAAGGAGAATTTGTAAAATTAATGTTCAACGGGAAGCGGGCAAAATCGCTGACGTCGTTACACAGAAAATAGAAGACTGGAAAAATTCTAGTGTGAGAGTAAATACAAAGAGAAATGAAATGTTAACAAGATGTTTATGAGATTTTATTTCTGTGAAAGGTGGAAATATATGTTTATTGTTATTGCGTTTAATTCGTAGAACTCCAGTGAAAAAAAGTCAGATAGTAACTTAATTACAACGTAGTTATTTAGTTGAGCAAGAAATTTGGTTTTTTATGGTGACGGCTGTTTTGACGTTCAAGAAAATTTTCAAACTGTGGTTATGCCTCTTTGAGACAATTGATTTAAATGATTTTATTTAACCCATTTTTTTATGTTGTTTGATGTCAAAGTGGTTGTTAATATTTTCGGTAAAATCCGATTTACATTTAAAAAAGCAATTATTGTGTCAAGCATTTACCGTACACATTTTGGTTTCTTCCTTTTTCCTCTCTTTATTTAAACTGGTAAAGTGAAGCAAACCAAAATTTTATGCGCTTTTTAATTAATAAAACCAAAATTTTACACGACCACTTGATGAAGGAATTAAAATTATTAAAATTCTCAGATATGTGACTTGTTTCCTACTTGAATTTATGGAGAGCCTTGATTTACTCAGCCTAATTACTTTCAATATGGTGACCCGACAATTGGTCCGGCGACAATTGATCTCCCGACAGTTGGTCCGTCGACAGTTGATCGACTGTTGACCCCCTGAAAGTTGATCCCTCCGACAATTTATCCACTAAAAGACTATTTTTTCGAGTAAGTATGCAAAGAGGATGTACGGCCGTACAACCAAAGCCGATATTCTTATATCTGAAGGCATCTTGAGTGAAAATCCGCCGTTAAATATTTTTACTAACATTAATTTCGACTCTCCGAAGGAGCATGCCGTAATAAAAAATACCACATACTTGTGATGCAGTCGGCCTAGCAAAACACCGCTAAAGATTCCTACTTGCATACAATATAACGTTTTTTTATCTAAATAAAACACAAGAGTCCCACCTACTCTCAACCGTCTCGAGCCAATGAGGCTAAGGCATCCCCAATCTTTTTTTTTTACAGGAGCTCCACACAGGAGGCCCTTAGGAAAATAATTTTCCTCAGGGCCTATGTCATCTTTGAGGATGCTGTGTGGAGTTTTTTTTTTTAAGAAATGAAAGAAAGGAGAGTTCTGGAAAGGAAAAGGGTATAGGTGTGGGTAAGAATCGGGGGTTCAGTGTGTCCTGGTCATCCACCTTCAAGATCTAGACAGACCTCACCCCATGAACCCGGGCACCCCTGCTAAATCACCAAACGTAGCAAACCACTTGGGATGACCTATGGCAGAGGTGTTGGTCATCCAATAAAGGTTCCTGGGGCGACGGTACCCATTCCCGCCTCCCAAATTGTAAATTTTGCATACTTAAAGAAATAATCTTTTAGGGGATCAACTGTCAGAGAGATCAACTGCTGAAGGGAAAAACTATCGGGGGATCAACTGTCGGGGGATCAATTATCGGCGGACCAACTGTCGGGGGATCAATTGTCGCCGAACCATTTCTCATGGAACCCTTCCGTATATACCAACTAGAACTACTCGATCCAAAATTATTTTTATTTGCAACAAAAATATCAGAACTGAGTCATTTAGATGAGTCATGCATTTACAAAACCACATTCTCCAAGTTACAAAACCACATTCGGACAAAGAAACTACACATACTTTGCAACTAAACTTCATAACATCCTTCCCCAAGACATAAAACTAATAAAAAATTCTAATGTATACAAATCAAGAATAAAAATATGGCTGAACGAGATCAATGAAAAAATCCTAATGGAAACACTAAAAACGACATAAAGACAAATGAAATATATTTAAATAATTTTAGTTCGCCTCGGCACAGGACCCCCTAGTGAGGTGGACTAAGAATAACAATATTTAACATTAAATACACATTATATTTTGTATGTACAATTATTTTATATAGTTGCTAATAAAAAATTTAAAAAAAAATTGGCAATAATTTTGCAAAAATAGTAGATGTTTTCAACTGCACGGAATTTAGTAAGAAGAAGGCTATAATAACGTACCCCCATAACAATGAATGTTAACATAATACATTATTTCAATCGCAAGTATTTCTTCATGCTTGGCTCAGAGAGCCACTAAATTATTATGCGCATCGAAATTTTGTAAAAGCACTTATGAGTGTATAATATAAATAAAAAGTAATATCATTGGGTAAAATCAAATGAAACATTAAAAAAAAGATTCCTACCACAATTCACACGCGGTAGAAGTGAAACCTTCAGAAAACTAAAGTAGACGAGTGGGGAAGCTACGAAGCACCGCACAAAGAAGAGACCGATAATCTACGAAGCACCGCATAAAGAAAAGATTGATTATACTATCTCTTTCTCTCGCATCTTAAATCCTATAGGTGTTTTTTTTTGTCTCTTTTTAGTGTCGCTATTTTTCGTTTCATCGAGTTTCAAATTACAACTGTGCTAAATAAGTTTTCACTTCAAAAATACAGATAAACAATAGTTAAATCATTACAAAGTATGAAATGAAGTTGCTCCGGCTGTCTGTACGCTTAGATCGTTTAAATTACGCAACAGATTTTCTTGCGGTTTTACCAATAGATAGAGTGATTCAAGAGGAAGGTTTACGATAGTAGTAGTAGAAAATACTTTGGTTTTATAGTAGAGAAAAGCCGAGAAATTCAAAAATTCAATTCAGGCAGCGGGCTGGCAAGCGGGCGGTGTGAATTTCATATGTATGCAAATTAACAGATGGCGTTAGTTATAAAGGTTGGGTAATGGCGTTGTGTTTCGTTTGCCACAGCAAAGTGTGTCCGGGTCTGCTAGTTAAACATAAATGCTTACGTTTTTCATGTTCACTTATGGCTCACGTGTTGTATTTTTTTTTAAGTGAAAATTTCTTAAGAGTGATTTCAAACTCGATGAAACGAAAACGCGACACCAAAAAGAGACAAACAAATACATCTTTAAGAAACCTGCGAGATCTGAGAAATAATCAGTATCCTCTTTGTGCGGTGCTTCGTAGCCTTCCCACTCTTATCTACCTCAGTTTTATGAAAGTTTCACTTCTAACGCGTGTGAACTGCACACTTATATATATTTTTTAAATTTTTAACCTTTTGGTTTGATCCAGACCTAGACATTAAAGCGTGTTCACACACAGCTATAAAAGATGTAGCTGTGTGTGAACACGCTCTTATGTTTGTTTATTATGTGTGTTCAAAGCGGGTTATTCAAATTTAATGAGGCAGGCAAGTAGTTATTCAGAATCTTTTCTTATTTTTAATTGGAACGTCCTTTGTTTATATTTTTCTGTGGAGATAGAAGAAAGTTGTCCTTTGTATACATTTTGTAGACTGAATGTTTTTCCCCGTGAAAAATTACAAGAGTTGCTTCCAAGGTAGGAATAAAATAAAATGAAATATTTATTTCGTCTTCATATAATTTTGGGATTGTGGAGCTGGGTTGCTATATTTCATACTTTTCGGAGTCAAACAAAGAAACTGCTATAGAAGAAAAAAAGCTGTAACAGATGGTTGGGAAACATGGCGTCATACCCGAAATGTTAAAACTAAGTACTTTTAGAGCACAAGACACACAGAATTTTCTTTTATTCGATTTTACAACTGAACGTACAATCTCTAGAAGTGTGAACTAACCAATTAAAAAAAAAAAATTCATTTCGCAAAATTATATCGTAATTTTATGAATTACTTTTTAACTCATAAGCCCTGGACAGGGAAATGAAATTAATTAACTTATCGTCATTTATTTTGAGGTATTATGCCATGTTGCGCTTCCCCATTCTTTCGGAAAAAAACGCATCGGGAAAACTTGATTACGGAGGCAATTGAAATTTAAAACAAATTTATAAGAGATAAAAAAAATACGAGTTTGTTTTAGACCACACGACTGAAGTTGAACTTCTATGAGAGGAAGAGAGAAAGAAAATGTGCGCGCGTACTGCTCTCTCTTGCTCCTACAGTGTGATATAGACAAAAGGTCTGCTCTGGGTCTTAGATATACGAAACGTAACTGACTATGAGAGAAAGAGATAAAGAAAATATAGGCTTGCACCTCTCTCTCTTGCCCCTACAGTAATATACAAGACGTAACTCTCTCTCTTTATATCTTCACTAAATTATATCTCCCTCTCAACTTCCGGTCGCCTCGCCCGATCACCGTTTTTGTAACTCTCTCGTCATGCATTCACCAGCTTACTCCCCAAGTCAAGCGTGCGTAAAGAAATTTTACTTCAAAATTGGCCTAGCTTTTTTGATCTTGGTACCCGTCTTTTGAAGGCTACACCAAAAACCACATTAATTTAATCGATTATAAATTAACTGAAATTCCGGCACTACGAGAACCGACGCGCGCAAAACGGTAACGCTTCCGCAAACTTATACTTAAATTTCACCACAATATACATATACACATCTGCCACGATGATTAAAACTGTAATGCTGTCCGAAACTTTGGCTGGCGTCGTGGCAGTGGCAAAGACGCTACCGTTGTCACAGTCCCTATAAATAAGGGCCCCAAGCCATTTTGCAGTCAGTTCACCAGTAACACTTGTCTTATCAACATCTCTCTGCTTGCCTGCCCAATCTCGCTCTGACCCTGCATACATTCGCCTCTTTTTTCTTCTGATCATCGCATCATTTGGAATATAATTCCCCCTTATGGAACCCTTTTTACAAAAGTCATGAAATGTCCATTGAAAGAATCTAACGCAAATTTCTTAGATCATTACATTTTAAGTTAGGAATTCCCGCGGACGAAATTAATTATGATTCTCTACTACGAAAAATGCGACTGTTATCGTTAAAAGATAGAAGAATATTTAATGATCTAATTTTTTTATTTAAAATAAATAATAACTGGTTTGACTCCCCTGAACTAGTTTCGCTGGTGAATTATCGTACCTAGTAGAATAACTCGACTCAAAACACCTTATTATTGCAACAATACTCTCAGTAATGCTGAACAAAATTCAATAATACATCGTCTACACTCTTTAGGTAATGAATTTGCTCATATCGATAATGCCGGAAGTCTGTCATCATACAAAAGATGCATAAAACAGAATTTGTCTGCTGTTACTACGACGTAATCATAATATAATCATTAATCAAGTCCTACCAGTACGCACTCGCTATTATTAACTTTGTAAACAGATGTATGTATACGCAATTGTATGAGCGTTCCCAATATCTATGACTAGAAACATATCATAATCAGTGATACCTTTTATATTTGGTAAATCTTCAATTTTTGGCTCCTAAGAGCATTTCTTACTCTTTACTTGTTACACTTTTTTTTAATATTTATAACTTTACACTTTTTATTTCCTACCTTTTAACTTTCTATCTCAATCTGTAACTTTTCATTATACTTTATATTTTATAATTTTATGCTTTTACTTTATACTTTCATTTATCTATCTTACTTTTTACTTACTGCTTACTACCTCAACTCCTTTTTTTACCTTTTGTTTTTATATTTAACTTCAATTTATGTTGTTACTTTCGTTTTGTTATTGTTTTATAATACATATATAATATAATTTATGTTATTGGCACCTGTTGTGCCGTATGTTTTTGAAATAAATAAATAAATAAATCACAGGGATTGGGATGATCAGCCTCTTACAGTTCTTATGTGTCACAAGACGGGTAGACCGAACGTCATTTGCATTCTTGTTGGAACTACCAATCGATTGAAGAGGACTCCCACTCGTTTGCCATGCCCTTATTTTTTGTGTACTCTGTCTTTCTCCCATACAGGTGCTTGTAGGATATGCTGGATGCAATCACCCAGCGCTTGCCGCCTCGTGGGCTGTCACCAACCTGTCCCATTTCTTGTCTATATTTTATCATACTAACACATATTGTATCTTGTATTTCCCGCTAAGCACTTGCATACTGCTTACTTACAACGTATGCAGGGACACTGGAGGTCTAGATTCATTCTAAATTAAATTTCCTTGCGAGAGCTTCCTTGAGAGTCCTTGCGAGAGCTTGAAGGAGTAACCATCTGTTACTTATACCAAGGCGGGTTTGTGGTGGATAACCTCCAGTTCTTATGTGTCTCACCCTGTCTGGCAAAAGACAAAAATTGAGTATTTCTCGAAGAAAGAATTTTGATTTTTGATTAAAGAAAATTTTGATTACTTCGGTCACACCGACACGCCCGTGACACACTTCTTGTCAGTTTGTTTCTTCGATGAGTTTGGTGTGAAATTGAGCAAACATTTTCAAATATCGCAATTCTTTCTTGTAGATACAATCAATTTCTTTAGCTCAGAAGTAGAAAGGTCGCAAATTGGCGGCAAGAGTTTTCTCTCAAATCGGTATGGATCATGCTTCTTTGTATTGCGTTCAGCAGTAAAATTTCAATCCCACTAAGTGATTGCGTCCTTACGTGGAAACAGTTCTACCTTATACCACACGAAAGCCATCAAAGTCCAATGAGTGGATTCCATAAAATGGGGTGACCTTATCATTTTTCAACTTTGCAGCTAAATAACTCTTTAAAAAAAAACATTCATTTCAGAACATTTTATATCAAATTTATTGTACCCACTTGTTAAAACAAACAAAATTTAAAAAAATACATTTGTATGTATAAATGTGTTTGGGCAGTTTCAAACAACATGGTGATCGAAGTGACATTTTGGAGAGAGTTAATGATACGTGAATTCCAAAAAATGTTAATAAAAATGTGATAAAAATTTTCAAGTTGTACACGTGTCTGTTTTACATATTATATATGCTATAAAATAGCACCGGTCGTAGCCATCATACCATAAGTAACATAACGGTCCGGTACATTAGTATCTATGACATATTGAAATTTCCGACCAGAAAACATTTTTAATTTTTTTTTTTATTTCGCTTTAAATTTGTTTGCATTATAATTGATTTGGTAGTCGTTGTGAGTAATCTGAGGTTGTGCCAGACAGTGGGTACTTTTATATATAACTGCGAACGCAATTCAAATTTCGATTTTCAGGATTTTTTTTATCAACGACCAACTAAAAAATAATTTAAAAAAGCTACTGATAATTTCAGAGTGGTAGCGAGAATTTTGTAGATATCCGTAATATTTTAGTAAGTTTATTATTTTTAACCATACGTCTACACAGGAGGTCTCGAGGGAACAAAATCTTTCAGGGCCTGTGTCATCTTTGGAGATACTGTGTGGAGGGTCTCTTTAGAAGGGGGGGAGTTCTGGAAACGATAAGGTATGAGGGGTGGGTTGGAATCTGGGAGTCAATATGTTCACGATCGACGAACGTATGAACCCATCCGTACCATTGCGGTGTAAGCAATGAGTCAAAAGAGTCCGGCTGAAGGGGTCAACTTGTCTCCCTTAACCATTCTCTCCCGATCCGGCCCCCTACTGCATCTGCCGTCAAAATCTAGACAAAATAACCCATGAACCCGGGCAGCCTTGGAAAGTCACCAAACGTAGCGAACCACTTGTGATGACCAATGGCAAGGGTGTCGGCTATCTAACAAATGGTTCCCGGGGCGGCAGTATCCATACCCGCCTCCCACCTCCTAAATTGAAAATTTTATAATCAAAGTCACCCCTTGATTCAAAAATTTCCCCACGTACGGTATGTACTTTGTTAGAAAGTACAATTAGCAGAATGTACCTTATATCATGGAAGCAATAATAATGATAATAATCTCCATATTATTAGAAGTTTGGTTTCTCATCAAAACAGCGGTGGGAATTCATTGTTCAGACCTGGTCCCTATCCTAACTTCAAGGTAGGCATTCTACGTATTCCAATCAAACTCCCAGAGTTTGGTTAGCGAAATACTCCGGCTAGATTCCTTAATGGGGGGACTCTCCATTCCTACATATATTGGAACCCACAAGCAACGCACCGTCCTTAAAATAATCATGATTGGGAAATAATTGACTTTCCCACCTATTGATTTCATGATATAAATATAATATGAACATGCTAACTTCGATTGTGATTCTGTCTTACTTCGGTTCAATGAACTTTGAATTTAAGAGTCATTTTCAAAACTGGAACTGACAGTGGGAATAATTATTCAGACAAGTGAGAAAGCCGACGCTAGCATAATTTAATTTTATTAATTACACAATAATTTTATATTCGAACTATGTGTTTCTTTGGTTTAAATTTTTGACAGATTTTCTAATTTTTCAAGTTTAGCTACGGTGTTCGTTCAAAAGGTGAATTTATTTATTGTCATTCTAGATCATCTCTAAAATTGATAATAATTTATTTTTTATATTAACTCTATATATATATAGGAGGCCTTGAGGAAAATAATTTCCGTCTGGGCCTATGTCATCTTTTAAAATGTTGTTTGGAAGGTCTTTTTGAGGGGAGAATGGAGTGAACATGAGTCTTGAAGAGACCCTTGTTTTAGGAGGGAGAAAACACAAAGGCCGTCAAAAACGAGTCTTAGAAACGAGCCTCATTACTCATGATACAAATGCCAACCGTCTGCATACGTTGGGCGCGTGTTTGTCGTGTTTCTCGACTAAGCACCGGTGCCGAGGGGATCAATGACGCTAGTTCCTCGGAGCATCTTTTCTGCAGAGTCGAGGTTTTTTTTAAGTATTTTGAGGCTCTAGATCTAGACCATAGGCGGCTGTCATGTTTATTTTTAAAAGGCAATGATCGTGAGAATTTTTTTTAAGAAATTAATTTCAACTCACAAATCATGCAATTATAATTTCCCGCGATTTTTAACTGTTCTGCGCTTGTATTAATAGTAAAATTTCTGTATTTTGTTAAAAAATCTTTTAAAAACGTGATGATATTAATAATCGCGACAATGAGGAACAACGTCGCTATAACACTAGTTCAGTACCAATAATTTCACGGAAACACAAAAAATGTAGAATTATTTTCGTGATTTATTTAGTCAATTCCTTAAAGAGAAGTGTGTGCATTTTAGACTAACTAACTAACTAAACATCACCGTTTCCCCGCAGGGGTAGGCAGAGAGGACGGACCGCCAAACAACTCGGTCCTGGCACACACTCTTTGCTTCACTCACATTCATACATCGTCTCATACATACTCTTC
The DNA here is from genome assembly GCA_936435175.1 of Glyphotaelius pellucidus. Taxonomy (NCBI): domain Eukaryota; kingdom Metazoa; phylum Arthropoda; class Insecta; order Trichoptera; family Limnephilidae; genus Glyphotaelius; species Glyphotaelius pellucidus. The sequence goes on along the minus strand of OW386558.1, from coordinate 22,201,377 downwards.
TATTATTCTGACTTACTTTTGACATGGCCCGACTCAAGTATCTGAATCACTTGATCGTGCCATGTCTTCCTGGGGCGTCCCCGACTTCTTCTACCATTCACATTTGCGTCATATATTCTTCTTACACTACTTTCTTCGTTCATTCGCTCTACATGCCCAAACCATCTGAGGGTCCCTTTTTTAATCTTACTCATTATGCTTACATCAGCCTTACATTCTTTGCGGATCTCCACATTTTTCACACGATCATACATGGTTTTACCACACCTACGCCTCAGGGATCTCATTTCTACAGCATTCAGTTTACTTTCATCCTTCCTCTGCCAGTTCCATGCCTCACTGCCATACATCAGGGTAGGTACCAGCACTCACTTCTTTTGACAGTTTTTTGTTGGCGCCAATGGCGTTCAGTCCTCCATTAATCCTGGGGCGTCCCCGACTTCTTCTACCATTCACATTTGCATCATATATTCTTCTTACACTACTTTCTTCGTTCATTCGCTCTACATGCCCAAACCATCTGAGGGTCCCTTTTTTAATCTTACTCATTATGCTTACATCAGCCTTACATTCTTTGCGGATCTCCACATTTTTCACACGATCATACATGGTTTTACCACACCTACGCCTCAGGGATCTCATTTCTACAGCATTCAGTCTACTTTTATCCTTTATCTGCCAGTTCATGCCTCATTGCCATACATTACGGTAGGTACCAGGACTCCATTGTGAACTGCTAGCTTTGCTTCTTTTGACAGTTTTTTATTAGTGCATTCAGTCCTCCATTAATGGAGTTACCGGCATTTACCCTTCTTTCGATATCTCTATCAGCCTTCCCATCTCTCGTAAACATACTAGCCAGATACACAAACTCATCCACCTGCTCCAAGTATTCATCGTTCACAACTATATCACACACTGTTTTCGTACTTTCTCTTTCAAACACCATGACTGTGTGCATTTTAGGTACACAAATAATCATGACGTCCAGTTAAATAACAGTGTATCCGAAAAACATGCAAAATTTTGATATCGGAGGTACTCGTATATCTTGTTGGGAAATTTAAATTATTAATTATTAGTCTTCAAATTTTGCACGTATACATTGTAACTACTCTATTTTTTTTTCTTTGGATCGTCATGATCAAAGCAAATCTATAAAACATCCCTCAATTATTTTTTTATAAATAAGGAATGATAATATTCATCGTGAGGACTAAAATCAATTTTTCTCTGAGTAGGAATCTGGGTGTCAGTGTATCAAGGACTGATGGAAGTATGAATCCGTTTCTTCCACTGCGGTGCAAGGTGATGAGTTGAGAGAGTCCGGCTGGAGAGGTCAAAAGGTCTCCTTCGACCCATAGAGATCGGCGGGCCGGATAGACTGTTTGAGGCAGACATAACTTAGACATCTTAACACTCCCATACCGGACCGGGGGAACACACTTACACTAACGATAGTTTAATGCTGTACCTAAGTTGTTTTTTAAACCACATACTTAATAATTTAGGTAATCTTTGAAAATCTATTTGGTTATCGATTTGCATTTAAATAATATATATCGCATTACTATTTTTTTAAATATTTAATAAATTCTATCAAATTCCGGCAGAGTAGTTGTCTCGCCCGCCCCACTTTGTCTCTGTTAGATCGCCTGGCGTTACCCCGTTCCTATCCCCTCCACCCTGTGCGACAAACTAGTCATGAACGCGGAGGCTGTAATCGCCAATCGCCAGTCGAGATATGGAAATAAAGAGTCGTGGTGGCTATCGGCCCGCCTTCTCTGTTTTCTTTGGGAAAATGCGCGTTATGATCTAAATTCATTAGAATATTAATTTTCACTTCATTTGTCAAATGATTTCGATAATTACTACTAAAATATTATGAATATACTTCCCTCTAATTACTAACTAAACAAAATACAAAAAAAATGTTATTAACACCCTTTAAAAAGCAAAACAAATTGGGGGACACGAGTGACCCCCTTTCAGATCGTGTGTGATTTTTTTTCTTTCCGGGGCGAAAAGGTTAAGGCAAACTCTCTTGACGCCTTGCACCACAGAGAGAAGGATGGATTCATACGTTTCTCACTCCTGAACACATTGGCCCCCAGATTCCTACCGACCCCTCATACCAAGAACTTACTTCCTTTCCCTAAAAAGACCCTCCACATAACATCAACAGCAGAATTTTAATTCCTCAGGCCTCTGTGTGGAGCTGTTGTAAAAAAAAACACCAAGGAAACGGTCAAAGTTCAACGGTTACATTTGAGTATCACATAATATCAACATTATCCTCGAATCTTAATCACACGGTAAATTGGAAATACGTAATAATCAACCCCAAACATGCTCCACCTCAAAGACTAGCTCAATTATAATGGGTCGTGGTGAGAATGTTTACGTAACTATTTTAACAGACGTGATAACACGTGGTCGTATACCCTCGGTCATGACTGGAAAACCTTTTATTTCAAATAATATTTTCACTTTTAAAAAATCCCACGCTTTGCTTTCACACAGGCACTTCAAAAGAACAAAAAGAACTTTAATTTATTTTACCTCAAACAAATAAAAATAAGTCTAGTTTTTAGACTGTTAATTCGTCGTGGAATCCCATTATATTGTTTTATTTTTTATTTAATTTTTTTTTTATTGTGCAACAGATTAAAAATCCAGTTACCGTACAATTTTCTCATTTTGACAAACTTAACACCTAAGAAGATGATCATTATACAAAAAAATCTTAAGGCTATCTAAAGAAGAGTTGTATATATCTAGTGTTTTTGATACTTCGTTCAACTATGCTGTGCTAAAACATCTGTTCTGCCGTATGATATTTTGAACAAGTCGTGTCGACGACTACGACTAAAGTTTTCAGACACGTATAAACCGTAGTATTCCAAGAGGAATGGGCTATCAATATAGTTATGGATTATGTTACAACTAAGAATTGCAAGATTTGCATAACGTCTAGTTTCCAAACTAAATCTATTTGTTGCCCCAAGTAACTCTGTATGGTGCATGAGCCTCGGATAAGTTCCGTGCATTCGCATATAGACATACCAAAGGATTTTTTTCTGGATTTGTTCCAGCATATTAATAAATTTAGTCTGGTGCGAAGTCCACACACCACTAGCATACTCTAGCTAACTTCTTATGACGCCATGGAACATGGCTATCATTGCATTGGGGTCATCAAATTGCTGTTAATTTTAATATAATTGAAATTAAAACACTTTTGTACTTATTTTCACCAGGTCTGGTTTCATGCTACTACGGACATTTTCAGACTGGTAGTTGAAATTCTTATGTTACGGCATTTATACAAACTTAGGCAGGGGTAAACAACATTATAATGAATGTTTCTATCTTGTTAATTTAAGGCATTTTAAGGTACTTATAAGTAATGATAAAGTTAATTATTAAAAGAGTTTAATGATGTTACATAGTAAATAGAAATTTTTAATTCACGTGAATATAAATGAATTTGTATAATTGAAAAGGTTTGTGATAACTGATATTTTATTTTGGTAATATTGGGATATTCCCTCCTCGTTGCTTAGGGCAACCTTTTCAATTACAAATACCTTACAAATCCATACATATTTATGTGAATTAAAATTTTCTATTTACCATGTAACATCTTTCATAATTTTAATAATAAACTTTATCATTACTTATAAGTACCTTAAATTAAAAAATATATAAAATAACACTGCTATTATACTAAATAGTTGTAAAAAAACAAACAAAAAAATGTTTTTTCACCTAACCATTGTAAAGTTCTGTTCCAATATGTGATTTATTAAATCAAAACAAAAAATTGTTACCTCAATAAATCATCAGGTATACGAAAAACCTCTTGACAGTTTACAAGATCCGTTAAATCAAGTAATTAAGAAACGTTTTCAATCAGTTTTTTAAAAATCAATTTATATATTGTACTTTGTTGATCTTGCGCGACTGTACGCCAGTTGTTTGTTGATCCATCTAGATTTGTCGATTCATTACCCAAGCTGGAATACATATATTAATCCCTGTAGATCAACTCGTATCATCGAAATTTAGCTGTAAGCCACGCCCAAGCCAAGCTGCATATATATATATTACACTTATCCACTTTGTTGATCCCCTATCACCAATTGTAAAAAGCCGAAATTATTTTATTTTAATGTATTCGAGTAAGCTCCAGTTATAAAGCCGTGTTAACAAAGGTAACACTTAAAAAAAAAATAATTAAACATTTTTGTAAAGGGTCGTTTTCAGGCGGTCCTCCTGTTTGAATCTGGTTATTTCTGTGGCAACTTACGGGATAAGACTTCCATTTCAATTCGTTTGTTTACAGCCTAGACGCTCTTAAGGTGATCCACTAATCCTTGAAAAATTTGACATCGGAATCCCCGCCTCTTTTTGGGAGGGATTTAAAAATACTTGAGAAAACGTTTTTTAAAAGGTTGGAGAAGGTATTTGAGAGTTGTTTTTCACAGGATGATATCGTAAAAGCCAGTAAAAACATTAACTCCTTTCTTAATCACTGTTTATTATAAAAACAAGGAAATTTATATTAGATTTCTCGGAACCAAGTGACGCAGAATCTAGGGACGTCCATTTGCCACGCCGCGGCGGGGCATATCTAAAACAAAGTGCACATAGTCCTTATGCGGACGGCATTAGATATAATTCTCCATTATGAATTTTACTATGCGTTCTAAGTAAAATATTGTTTTTTTTATATACTTAACTATAAAGCAAAAAATTACACTTATGCATTATATAGGGTGTTCGATTATGAGAAAAATATGATATTCAGACTGCGAGGTACAAATTCTTACGTAATTCATCAAAGATTAATTTAATTAAGGTTTTCCACTTCAAAAATAAGATGAAATTAATTCATTATTTTGCCTTCAAATCCTTTCTTTTGGAAAAACATGTACAACCTTATCCATTACTCATTGGAACTCATCAACACGTTGACGGCATTATTACAATATTATGACATGAACTCTAAATTGTCTCAACTGACGAAGAAAACGTATGCGATTTAATGGGACCGTCTATCAGATGCTACCACCTAGCGGAAAAATAGTGCGAAAACAAACCATTTTGTTTTAGATGTAGGTAGGTAAAGATAAACCAAACACAAATGTTTATTAAAAAAAGCGATAATTTTATTGCAGAACTTAAGAGATCTTTTGTCAAACTTGTTAGTTTTTGATTTTTTTTAAATAAAGATTTTTTTTTTTACATGAGCTCCACACAGGAGGCCCTGAGGAAAATAATTTTCCTCAGGGCCTATGTCATCTTTGGGGATGCTGTGTGGAGGGTTTTTTAAGGAAAGGAAGGGGAGGAGAGTTCTGGGAAGGAAAAGGGTTTACGGGGTGGGTAGGAATCTGGGGTTCAGTGTGTCCTGGTCATCCGCCTACAAGACCTACACAAACCTCACCCCATAAACCCGGGCACCCCTGCTAAATCACCAAACGTAGCGAACCACTTAGGGTGACCTATGGCACAGGTGTTGGTTTTTCACAAATGAAATTATCATGTCTAAGACCATCCGCTTGGAGAAAATGAAAAAAACTAGTTGGCGACGCAATCGCTATCCACAGTAACTTGTGAATTTCATTGGCGGTCCGCACACAGGTCGTGAGCCGCTACCATGGCAACCTGTCAACAAGGCAACTGAAACGCGACGCCGCGGTGATTAACAGTGATGGTCGCGTTTCAGTTGCCTTTTTGACAGGCTGTCGTGGTAGCAGCTCACGAGACGTCAAGTTTTCCAGTAATCTGCGATATGCTAGATCAGAAAAATATTAAATTTGTTCAGGTGGTTAATTGCAATTGAGTCGCCGAGTGTTTTTGTTCAGTTTCTCCATGAGCGGATGGCCTAAGAGTTAATTTGTTGGATTCCAAATTCGGGAACCAAATTTTCATGTGTCAAGAAAAGTCCCGCGTGTTCTAGATTTGGAACTCCTGAACTAGACGTTCGTTATTATTATTGCTATAACACTTCAACGAAATAATATCTCAAGAGATTAGTCTAATTGCCCAACAACCGCCCAGTTGGTTTATTTCTTAAGGCTTATTTTGTGCCACTTATTAAATATTTTGAATTTCCTTCGAAGGTATGAAAACAATCCTTCTATTGTGAAGACTATATCATTGAGCGCCATATCTAAATTTAAAACTTCTTTAATAATGTTTTTAAATTCATTTTATATTATTGTGTCTCCCTCATGGTTCCATGACTGTTGATCCGCCGACAATTGGCCCCCTGAGTACTTTTATACAATGTGAAGTCTATTAAAGCGACGCTTCCCAGCTCAAAAAGTAGAAGATGGAGAGATGTGTAATTACGAATCTTGGACAGAGTGCGCTAATATTTTCAATATTAAAATTGAAGCGAAAACTATGAAAATGCTTAATAAAACATGACTCGTGTAAAATGAACTATTAACTATTAACTCTTGCTGCGTTAATTTTGCTGAATTCTTGAAAAACTTGCTTTCGAACAATTTATTCATGATCAAGTTAATAATAAAATCAACATAGTAAATACCTACACGTTCCTCAATAACTACTTTTAAGTATCTTAAGCACTCTTCTGTTTTACCATTATTACACTATGTAAACTTTTTAACTCCTTTGTACAATTTTAATGATAACGAAACTACATACCTATGTACATATTAAACCTGTTTGTATCCTTAAAGTACAGTTTATAATGTTATATACTTCAATCTTACAATTATACTCCTGAATAACATGTGTAACTTGAATAATGTGATTCTGTAAAAGCCTTCAAGGCGTGTATGAATAAATAAAATAAATAAATAAAATAAAAATAGAGCAAAAATCTCGTAGACGGTATCTTAAGTATCATTTAAAGAAACACTGTGAATTTTTTCACAAATATAAATTGTAAAATAATAGAAATAGACTTGTTTTAAATAATTTTCTGAGCATACTTTGCGATTTTTTTCTATCGAGGGAATTTTGTATAATTTGCGTTTCGGCGTAGAACGTATCTAGATATTATCTTAAAAAATAACATATATTTTTTTAAGAGCTTAAAAACTTCAAATGTTTAAAGGAGATATGTAAGAAATCGGTAGAAATTCGTATAGCGGCGGCGTAAGGAAAAATACGGTAAGCCTAATTACACCAAACCCGTAGGGATGTGCAAAAAAACAATGTTTTTTTTTAAGAAAGACAAACATACCAGGGCTACGAATAACCCAACAATGTTTGAAAATATCCTACTACCACCACCACAGTAAGCCGAAAATATTGCTTGAGTCGTGATGGAGGACTTAGCCAGTCGAGAAATCGAACACGCGATGCCCGGGTAGGACCCAAACGTAATGCCCACTCAGCCACTGATCGGTCGGTATAGAAAAAAATCATTTATTTCTGATAAAAAATTTGAAATCATTTTTGAACACCTCTCAAAAACAGTTTTTAGTTTTCGGATGCTTTTCAGAAATATTCCACTTATTTTGATTTCATTGCAAAGCAGAAATATTTTGACCTCATGACAGAATAAGGTTAACTGGGACGTTAACACATTATCATTCTCAAGCTCCGGTTTGCCTACAAATGTGAGTTTAAATTGTGTGAACTCACATTACTGTTGAAATAATACTGTTGGAGAATGATATTGTGTATTTATATAATTGGCTTAATACTTAACCTTTTCGTCCCGGAAAGACAAAAATCACAAGGGTCACTCCGGGACCCCAATTTATTTTGCTTATTAAAGGGTTTTAATGACATAATTTTTTGTTATGTGTATTGGTAATAATTAGAGGGAAGTATATTCATTGTATTTCAGTAGTCATTTTCAAAATCGTTTGATAAATAAAGTCATAATTAATATTCTAATGAATTTAGACCATAACGTATATTTTTCCATAGAAAACAGAGAAGGCGGGCCGATAGCCAACATAACTCCATGTTTCCGAATGTTGACTGGCAATTGGCGCGTAGCGGAAACGATCCAGACCGAATGATCTTTGACCGGCAAGTGAACATTATAGCATAGATGCGCAGTGTAAACACACGGGATCTAGTCCTTTCGGGTGGGCTGGACAGATTCTCGACCGGAATTTGATATAAATGAATTAATATTAAGAAAAGTAGTAATGCAATATTAATTTTTTGAATGCAGATCGATAACCAAATATTTTTTCTAGAATTACCCAAATTATTGAGTATGTGGTTTAAAAAACAACTTAGATACAGCGTAAAACTCTCGTTAGTGTAAGTGCGTTCCCCTGGTCCGGTACGGAAGTGTTAAATGGTGTTATCTTTGACTTGAATATGACTTTATTAGGCTATTAAATAATAAGCAGGCTTTACTAAATTAAGTGGGTTCAATTCCTCTGCTAGTTAAGTACTTGCATAAGCAACCTCTTAAGCTTATAATGATGGCAGTAGGGAGATTTCAAAATATTGTCACGTTATCTGAAACCTGTAAAAGTTTGTTTTTCTGAGATTTTTTTCTATTTATTATGTATGCGATGAAGAACTCTTTCTTCGCTTTAACCCGGCGTCATTGTGGCGGAAAAAAGTTACACTAACGTTGAGGTGAGTCATTATGACCCTGTTACAATTGTTACTATTTTGTCTTGAATAAAATAATTTATAATTTTTAAAAATTGATATTTTTAATAAATAACATATAATCATTTGCAGCAATAAAACACATTGGTAATAATAAAATCGCATGTAGACTTACCATCAAGGCAAAGACAGCTGTTTATGAAATGAAAACGCTGCTCTGACATAGTAAAATGAAAAATATCCACACTCGTGCCATCAGATATCCATAAACCATTTAATTTCTGTCTTCCAGAACGATGGAATCCAGCTATGTACAATTATCCAATAAAAGCTTTGATTTCACTCAAGGTGATTGATTTTTTCTTAAGTTAAACTAAATAAAACATGAAAAAAGTATATGGTACAAAGCAGCAACGTCGCCGTTGAGCTGGGTCATAATTACCCGGTTGCAGGTTTACACACGCGTTGCTTCCCTGCGCGGGGGTTGGAAGACTAAAGTGAGGTATACGAAGTGGAGGAGTGATACTTAGCTGCAGCTACTGAGACAGACGGTTGTGTGCGACAATTATTTCTAACAAATTTTTTGGATACAAAACATGCAGGGTCATATTGACCTTGCCTCAATGACGCCGGGTTAATTATGTGAGAGCCTCATAATTTCCGACCCTCGCCCACCGTCAAATCTTGTCCAATGAAATAGTCTATAGGCTTTGAAATGAGTTTTCCTATGGTGTTGACCCGATGTTGATCACCTGGAGAATTCATCACTCGGACAGTAGATCCTCCGGAAGTTGATCCGGACCATTAATACTTCTGCCAGTTGATCCCGCGGATAGTTCATCCCTTAAATAATTATTTCTGTTCTATCTCTCATTCCTCCCTTCTACAACATGGGTCCCCGCAAGACCTTCGTTCACTCCTTCCTCTCCCCAGTATCCCCAAAGGTGCATGTGTAGAGTCAGTAATATTTGTACGTTTTTTTTTCAATAGCTCCACACAGGAGAAATCCTGAGGAAAACCAATTTTCCTGAAGAAATTTCATGTCATCTTTGGAGATGCTGGATGGAGGGTCGTTTAAGGGAAGAAAAGGAAGGAGAGGAATTAAAAGTGTAGGAGGGGTGGGTGGGATCTGGGGTCAATATGTCCAGGAGTGACAGACGAATGAATCCATTCTTCCCACTGCGGTGTAAGGTGATGGTTCTAGAGAGTCCGGTTGGAGAAATCAAAATGTCTCCCTCAACCAGTCACATCCGATTCATTCCGCCAAGCAACCAGCGGGTAAGCGTATCCAGGACCTAGACAAACGTCATCCCATGAACCATGCTACCGCTGCTAAATCACCAAACGTATAGAACCATTTATGAACCAGGGGTGTTGGTTATCCAATAAATGGTTCCCGGGTCGGCGATACCCATACCCGCCTCCCAAACTATAATGCTGATATTTAATTTTGTCATTGTTTTGACAAAATTAAATTTTGTATTCTGTTGATGAGCCAAATAAATAAACGACAAGGCCCCTAAAGGATATTATTTTCCTCAAGACATCCTTGAAGGGGTCTGGGGTTAGTGTTAAAAAAAATATTCGCTTTGCACATTTAAGAGTGGACCATTATTTGATTTCGCCACAAAGATATTCAAAATTATCATTGTAAAGCATCGGATCATTCAGTTCTTAACAATTTGGATGTCTTGCTAAAGCCTTCTCTAGTCATTTCAAGTTTTACCCTTATCACTTTCAAGATCACAATAGTTGTGTAACCTAGCGCCCTTTAATAGGGGTAGTACCGGAACCCCATCTCTATCATCGGCTTATGTTATAACTTCTTCATAATAGCATACCTTAAACACATGCTAAGGCAACAAGTGCTTTACGTCTGAATAGGTCGTTAGAATGGTTGAAGGCTGAAGGGAACAGGATCCAGGTGTCCAGGAGCTTTTGTGACCAAGGAATATTTGACTTTGGATAGGTGCGAGTTCCAATGATTACCAACCGACGGAAGAAGTTTTAGTGTTTGGAAAGGTTTTTTTAATGTTTTTTCTCTACGTGAATGCCGCACAAGAGTTACAACTATCTTCATCCCGATCCCAAAGTGTGTACATTACGGAATTGAAGGTTTTAAGAAGGGGAAGAAGGTGGAAAAAAGAAAGCGATGGAGAATGTAGATTTCAGATTTGCTTACCAAACACGGCTTAAGTCATTTCAAGCAACGTTTTAACTCCGATTGGTGATCTTTCACAAAGACGATTATGAGAGTATTATCCACTTTGGAACGTGCCGCAAATATAAGTACTATGCAATACTTATTTGTTAATACATTATATGTTATATATATTACACCGAATATTTAAACTTTCACAAATTCAACACCCTTTATGCACGACGTTTAAATTTTGACCAAACCTTGTTATTTAAAATTCTGAATGGACTCGCCAGAGCTTACCGGCATTGAAAAAAAAAACATATTTCCGACAAAATCAACAAGACAATTCAATTTATTTCATTTGCCTAAATATCGAACTAACATTAGAAAAATAATTCCCCGTTTATGTACGCAATATAATACAAAATTTTACAATACAGACATTCTTAACAATACCCTTCGGAAATACCGAATAGAAGTAACGCGTAGGATCGAAAATTAATACAAGAGTGTGGAATGTTTCGGGAGCATCTTCTATCCTTTTCCTATTTTCCTCTCCCTCTCCTCCTCACCAAAAAATAATTTTAAGATGTAATAAAACTCCACCTTAAAGAGGCTCTTATCATAGGAGACCTTTTTGGCATGACTTAACTTAATTTTGTACAGATAGACGTCAGGTAAATGATTATATAGGGATAAATGTCAGATTTTTCTCTATGTTATATTTTGAGCTCGAAGTAATGATGTCAAATTAAAAACATACTTGTCTCTTATATTGTTTTTGTGCATACACTAATTCAAATCTACCAATTAAAACTGAACAATCCATAAGTAAATCTGAAAATACTCTCACCGATAAACTTATCGGAGGATAACTCACAAAAATAAGTTTAAAAACCTGGCGGAGTTTGTTATCTTTGCAAATTTGAGACTGAAGGAAGTCAGGTTTCGAAGGAATGAAATAATTGGTATAAATCTGGCTATTCATATCTATTCACTAAACATAGCTACAGCCGTTCTTTTTACGTTATTAGGAGGCCCTGAAAAAAATTATTCCATTCAGGGCCTGTATCTCCCTCAACCAGTCTCACCTGATCCGGCCTGCCATGCAGTTGGTGGGCAGATATAAACCTGACCATGAACCCGGGCACCCCTACTAAGTCACCAAACGTAGCATACCACTTGGGATGACCTATGGCAGAGGTGTTGATTCTCCAATAAATGGCTCCGGGACGATGATACCCATACCCGCCTTCCGTTAGTTAGCCGTCAAGCCAAAGTTTCAATTACGAAGGGTAATTTTCAAATTCCCAACCTAATAATTAACCAATTAAAATTAAAACTTATTTCTTGCACAAAAATAGCAAAGTGTTTATCACTCTAGCTTTAGATTTTTACCATATTTAATATATCGTTAAAGAAGGCATGCATGAATAAATTTCAACGAAACATGAAATAGAACAAGACATAAGAAATAACAAAGTAATGGTCGCAACTGGGGATCGAACCCAGGATCTCTGTCTAACCATGACAATGCTGTTAAGCACTGAGCTATATATAACTAATTATTTTCGAAGATGCGAGTACAGAAGCCAAAAAAAAACAATTTTCTGTTTGGGTATTATAAATTTGGGAACTTTCGATTGCGGAATTTTATATTTGAGAGGCGGGCAAGGATACCGCCGCCCCGGGAAACATTTATTTGATAACCAACACCCCTGCCATAGGTCATCCCAAGTGGTTCGCACATTTGGTGATTTAGCAGCGATGCCCGGGTTTTTGGGGTGGATTTGTGTAGGTCACCTACTGCGTGGCGGGCCGGATCGGAAGAGACTGAAAAAGATCTAATCTGAACCTGTCCATTCGGACTCTCTCAACCCACAGGCTTGCATCGCAGTGGGAGAGATGAATTCATACGTCGATCACTCCTAGACGGTGACCGGACAACTCGGAATGAAACCAAGTCAGAACCATCTCAGGTAAGTCATTAAGAGTGATAAAAAAATATGTGTTAAAAATTGGTTAAATAGGTTACGTTAGGTTAGGGTTATCGGCTTATTTAAAATTATTTTTTTTGTAGCTTTTAATGACTTTTCAAGGAAGTGTCGAGTTGACTTTATTCTCAGTTGCCATGGAGCCCTCCTAGACACACTGACCCTCAGATTCGTACCCATTCCTCATACCTTTTTCCTTCCCAAAACTTCCTCTCCTTCCTTTCCCTAAAAAAAACCCTGCCAACATCTTACACATACATAGGCCCTAAGGGATTTATTTTTATTTTTATATGAATACCGCACAAGAGTCCCAACTGCTCCCGTCTGGAGCCATTGGGACTATGGCATCCCCAATCGGGGTATGTTGTGAGGCTGAAGGTAGTAGGGAGGGGAAGGAGATGGGGAAGAGGAAGGTGGGGAAGTACCTGGCTATTCAGATCTGGTCACTTAACACGACTAAAGCCATTTCAAGCGACGTTTCAATTCTGAATGGTGGTCTTACATCAGGGCGATACTAATAGTATCTTCCACTCTGGAACGTGCCGCAAATAAATTATATATTATTTTAAATGAATAAATTGTGAAATAACACAAATTAATCAAATAAAATTTATTTGCCACGCCGGGATTCGATCCCGCGACCTTCGGAATGCTAGTCAAAAGCCTTACCGCTGGACTACGCCGGCCGTCGGGATGTTTTCTTTTAAGCCCCCTGTGTGGAGCTAATGTAAAAAAAGAATTTTGTGAGGATAACATTGCTAATAATTCTTAAATTGATATATGAATCGACAAAAAAGACAGAAAATAATCAGGTCTCAATTAAATATTACCTTGATGAACACAACCTTCTTAACCCTTTGAATAATGAGAAAATAATATCTATGAACTTTTGCCTGTCAAGATTTGAAAACAAAATTCCTGGTTCTTCCCATGCATTTTTAATGTTACTTTTTATTGGTTATTTTTTAACCTTTTTGCAAAAACAAAAATTTTTCTAAAATCTAGATAAAATAAACTTTTCAATGTATTTATTAAAAATCAACATTTTTGTTTTAAAATATAAAAATTTTGGTATTGAAAATGTAAATTAGCTCAAAAATACTTACCTGGGGATTCCTCAAAAAAGTACATAAAATAAAATAAACCGAAAATTTTAAATACAGATTCGTTTTTTTAATAAAATTTGTGATAAAACTGTCGCCTCACTTTTTATGACATTCATACATTTTATTTTTAAATTAAGTGTTTGTTACGTCACAAATTGGCGCAAAATAAAATCGTCACTTGTGATCGGATTTGTAAAATATCTGACCAATATAGCTCGTATATTTCTAAGGCAATAAAAAGCATTATTTTATTCGCTTTCTAACACAAAAGAAATCACAAATTTTTGCCTGACAGTAAAAGAGATATCTAACTTTTAATAATGCACGGTTGCTCTGGGACAATCTGGGTCTCCTGTTATTATAACGGCATATGATGTTTTGGGACAACTTGGGTCTCCTGTGATTAGACGGGTTAAGTCATCACAATGAATTTATCATGGATTATCATGAGGTTATCATGGATTATCATGAGTTTATCATGGATTATCATGAATTTATCATGGATTTTCATGAGTTTTTCATGGATTACAATGAGTTTATCATGGATTATCATGAGTTCATCATAGATTATCATGAGTTTGTCATGGATTATCGTGAGTTTATCATGGATTATCATGATTTTATCATGAATTTTCATGAGAACACATAGAAAGTTTTTTTTTGCGTCAAGCCCCATTATTGAAATAAAGAAAATTTTATATAAAACTGTGATACACTTAACCAATTCGGAAAGAGACTTCCTAAAACGTAAAAAAGAGAATAAGTAAATCACTAATTACCTAAAAACATTATTTTTGCGTGAGTAAAATGTGTTTGTTTATGGTTCAACGTCATTAGTTTAATAGGGATACCATAATTCTACTTGTTCCAAGTGTTACGGCTGTATTGTGTTATTTATTTGGAAATTACAAAAAAAAGCTTATATTTCCCAAACCCCGTTCACATAGCCAGGTAGGTACCTGAATAGGAATGTTAATTAGCAGCTACCCTATTAATCCTCAATTTATAGTATTACTGATGAATTTCCAATGTCTTCAGGATGTAATGGAATCTATTAATTATTATTTCAACTAGCGTATACAGTCAATACACCTTAAGTACGGACAGAACAGGGGTGTAAATATTTGTGTTACAAGAGGGTTATACACTTTTTATTTTTATTTGTTTGTTGGCTAGCCAACTGAATATATCACATTTATTACGTTAGTTAACAATTTTAATATGGTTACAGTGATAATTCCACTTAAAGGTGAGCACACCATTCATCTCAAGATTCTTAATTTGTTTTAACACTTACGTGGGTATGTACACACATATATACATACTTACCCGCACATACACACATGCACGTACACAAACATTTATGCACATATTATAGCTCTAGGTGAGGAGATCATCAGGGATATATAAGTATAAATTATATAAGTAAAAATTGAGGTTGGTTTGAAGAAGCTTGTATTAATGCGGTAAGTATCGATCCAAAGGTTTCAAGATTTCTCGTGAATTTCGGCCTTATATTAAAAATGAATCGTACATGTTGTTTATGATTTTAAACAGAGAGATTGTACATTAAACCTAGGACACTAAGTGACATATGTAAAATGTCACGATCTCCAAAAATGCCCCATTTAAATAAAAGAATGCTGTACACTATTTAGTACAATTCTTGTGCCAATCCGTGACAAATCACGAGAAAATTAATAAAACAATTAAAATTACATTAATTGATTTTTAACAACAAATAATGTCACTGAAAATAAATGTTTATAATAATTGCCAAAGAAATTCCCATTGTAACTGATAATTAAATAAAATGCACAATTTCAACGGTAAACACAAATGTCCTTCATTTTGGGTACACTCGATAACTTTATAGATTCACTCCCAAAGGAAACTTAATTATTCCCTCAACCGCTCGTTAATCTTTTATCAAAAGGGTTACAACGAGTAAATTCACTCCAGGTTAGCTGAAATCCGAAGCCAAGGGATTACAATGCGTTTTTAATTTACCTGAAGATGCGCGGCAAGTACCGGGAAGCAATTTTATTTTCTAGATTTAATTCATGACATTATATCGGTCATCCCAGCTGTGACATCCATAACAGGAATCACACCTGAGCGGCAGAGTGAAAATTAGCCAATAGCATCCCTTGATCTAATTAGTAAGAGATGAGGCGATGCAGGAACGAGAGAGTATTCAAGATCGAAGAACTAATCAATGTACGCTCAGAAACAATTAGATAGTTCGATTTTAGATTTTCACGGCCAAAATTTATTTTTGGGGTGTTATGCCGTGTTGCGCTTCCTCAGTATGCCAACAATAAATAACGATAGATAGAAACTTTATTTTGGTCGAAAGATTTACGTTTTGATGTTTTATTGTTTCGTGGATTTTGTCTAGAAATCTAGACATTTTTTTATTTTCATTTTATTTATTTGTCTGAATTAATTTTTCGTATACTGAGGAAGAAATCATTGGTTTTAAAACATGATGTCAATTTTGATTAAATAGTAGTGAAACAAAGTTTTTTTTAATTTTATTTTATTCAGTTTTATTTCATGATATTAACGATTCCTGGCAGTTAAAATTCATCTAAGTTATCACAATGAAAGCAATCGGACGTTATTAATAGGCTTACGTCTGTACGGTCGAAATTCAAGAATCCGGCTAAGAATCCAACTGTGAAGCCGCGCCTTGCGACAAACCGTTTTCGTATGTGAAGTTTGTATGCGAATCTATTTTTGTAATAGAACCGAATTAAAGTAATGCCAATAGATGGCGCTACTAACGTTAACAGATCGCATGAGGAGTAGCCCCTAACAGGCGTAAGTACTACTCAATTTGGATATGGAGAGATTGACGGTAATATGATTATATTTGTAACTGGCTATACATTATATATGACGTCATTGTCTGTTGTGGTTACTTTGTCCCGGTGACTAGCTGTCACTAGATCACAATGGAACCTGCTATTTTTGGAACCAGTTCCTGTCGGATTTATTAAATAGCCACCAATACTCAAACTGACCAAACAAACCTAGAGGAAAAACCTGCGAAGCGTGTTTTTAACTGCTAGTTTCTTTGACAACACTTAAAAATTGCATGCTTTTAATTCGAAAAGAAAACCTTTGGTAAAAAAAGGTATCCGTAAGGTTTATTTAATTCAATGCAATCAGTCGCATTCTATGCGCCCCTGGTCTAGATTCTTGAAGGTGTAGTTTTAAGGATGGGCATTATTACTAGTAAGGGAAAGCAGGGGAGGTAAAGTGAGGTTGGCAAGATATCTACATAAGGTTCAGCCCCCAATCAGATGACAAGTTGTGGTCTGGGTTATACCTGATTGAAACCCTGGGATAAATTATTCTGTAGGCTGTGTAGGCAGGTATTACTGGGAGCTTCTGTTCTGGAAAGGTAATCAATCCAAAGTAAGTGCTTTTTATGGGATATCAACAAAAGAATCTTAAAACTTGGATTAAGTGGGACTATGAAAACACTAAATAAGGACTGTGAAGGTATTCGCACACTGAGTAGCTTAGAAAACACGTTAAGCCACCGCTATCCGAATTTCTACCCATTTCTTGCATATCTCCTTTGAACATTTGAAATTTTTAAGCTCTTAAAAAAATATATATTATTTTTGAAGATAATATCTATACAATCCCTACGCCGAAAAGCAAATTATATGAAATACCCTCAATAGAAAAAAATCGCAAAGTATGCTCCTTAAATTTTTATTTTCAAGCCTGTCTCTGTTATTTAACAAGTTACATGTATGAAAAAATTCACTGTGTTTTTTTTTAACGTTGTTTTAGACAACCCTCACGAGATTTTTGCTCTATTATAAACGAGTCATGTTTAATAAACGTTTTCACAATTTTCGCTTCACTTTTATCGTTTGAAATATTAGCGCGCTCTCTCCAACATTTGTAATTGCATACCTCTCTAAATTCTTCTTTTCGTGCTCAGATACAGGGCCTTGATAGAAAGAATGCTATCCTTTGCTTACCTTACCATAAAACATTTTCAAACTTTCCTCTTTCACCTCGCCTCACCTCAGGCCAGGTAGTAAGCGTTCAAAAAGAAGAAAAAAGAGATATATGTAATAGCATGTAACAGAAAATTTTAACAGAAAGAAATATATGTTGTTGCAATGTTTTTAGAGAAATACAAAAATTTCAGTATTTTTTATATTAAAACTGTGGTAGTCAAGCAGACTTCACGTCGGTAGGTACTTAAAGGTTACTTAATTTTTCAATGTAGCTTGCTTAAAATCCAATTAACTTAGAGAAAATGCAATTAAAAAGTGCACTTTGTAGCGGTTTGAGTTGACATTGCTACTTGAAATGGCAATTAATATATCTACGCCGCTACCAGAAGCGCACATCCCTATAGTGTTGCGTGACACCGTACATACTGATACATTCTGCAGCGCTCCAATCAATCTTCAGTCACAGTTTGGGAAGCTCCAAGGGAACAACTACGTGGTTTGGAGGTTATCCACCACATACCCACCCTGGTATAAGTAACAGATTTTTTGAAAGAACGAAGCTTCATTTAATTTAGAACGAATCTAGACCTCCAGTGTCCCTGCATACGTTGTTAGTAAGCGCTATGCAAGTGCTTAACGGGACATACAAGATACAATATGTGTTAGTATGATAAGATTTAGACAAGACAATGGGACAGGTTGGAGACAGTCCACGAGGCGGCTGGGTGATTGCATCCAGCATATCCTACAAGCACCTGTATGGGAGGAAGATACAGTACACAAATAATACGGGCATGGCAAACGGGTGGGGGTCCTATCCAATGATTGGCAGTTCCAGCAAGAATGCACAAGACGTTCGGTCTAGCCGTAAACCACACTCAGCTTCCGCGCCCCTTAGCCGGTTCCTCGGTGATGCCTCAAAGAAAAGTAAATGGGTGATTAGGGGAAATTGGGATTTGGGGGAAACTACGTGAATTAACAGTCAAACAGACAAAACATGCAATTTTAGTAGGGTTTTTAGAAAACAATTTTTCCCTACCGATGAAAGACAAGACCTCTGTAGCTAGGTAATATTTTGAATACCCACACGATGTAAAAATTGCGAGGCGCAAATGACGCCGTTCTATTTGTATAAAGAACAATGGATGTAAATTCAGTAATTTAAATGATTCCCTTCTTGACGGCATATAAAATCGAGCCAATTAAAATAAAATCAAGCGGATATGTTGGCCGATTGTTTTTTCACAAATTTTACTGATATTTGGTTTTCGTAATGACTTAAACACTTTTACTCGTTTCTTGTAAACGAGTTGGGGCCCTAAATTATTATTTACTTACGACCTAGAAAACTATTTTTTAGTAGATTCTAGAATGTGATATTATTTTTAAACATAATGATTTTAATATAATCTTAGGAGTTATCGTAGAGCTGTTGCACCCCTGAGATAATTAATAATTTTATAGTCTCTTATTCATTCCACTAATAACCTTTCCGTATAAATTTAATTTCATAAACCTTAAAAAGATTTAAACTCATGTTTTTTAGTTATTATTGGATTTGAAATTCTCATACGCTCTGGTTTTTCACTAAACGTAACATATACACATATACTACAACGTAACAGATACACTTAAATTAGTCTGAAATATTATACATTATACACTTATAATATGTTAAATTCTATTTTAATTGTCAAAAGTACTCATAAAAAAATCTGCTTTAAAACAAACTGAACATTTTTAAAACTGCAAAAACTGTCATGCGGTGGCAAAGCTCATGTGTGTGCATTTTCTTTCAAGAAATCTCTAAAGGAGACGCTCATTAAAACGACTTTTTTTCTGCATGCACTTAAAACTTCCCATTATGTTTTTATTTGTTTAGTACAAATATTACTTACATATATGAATTACTAGCTTTTCCTCCGCGGCTTCGCTCGCACGGTATTAGGGGAAATTACTGTAGCGCTTGCACTTATCAAATATGATATTATCCTATTTGGAAAAGCTGTGCAAATATCTTAATTCAAGAACTCATGGTTTGTGAGTTTGGGCTTTGTGAGTTCAGAAGGAGGTGGCAGTTACTCTTAGTATTGCCTAAGAAAAGACCGCCATTTAGAATAGAATCGTTGCTTTAACTCTCCACCTTCTTGGTCGAGGAGTAAGGTTCTTGACTCACAATCCGAAGGCCGCGGGATCGAATCCCGGCGTGCGTAAATAAATTCTATTTAATTGATTTGTGTTATTACAGAATTAATTATTTTAAATTAATAAATTGTAATTTGCGGCACGTTCCAGGTGGAAGATACTCTCAATATCGCCGTGATGTGATAACATATTCAGAATGGAAACGTTGCTTAAAGTGCGCATTTGGTGACCAGATTTGAATAGCCAGGTACTTTCCCATCTTCCTTTTCCTTATCTCCTCCCCTTCTCCACTACCTTCAGCCTCACGACGTACCCCGATTGGATGTACCGTAGTCTCACTGGTTTCAGACAGTTGGGACTCTTGTGAGGAATACGCATAAGAAAAAAAAAACCGGGTTTAACCGTGTTTAGTTACAAGATCCAAATAGTCAAGCTCTTCTCATCCTTCCTCTGCCCCATCTCTTTCCCCCTTCAATTACCTTCAGCTTCACAATATTTATCTGTTAAAGATGCCGCAGATACACAGACTCCGGTCAGATGTGACTTTTTTGTGCTATGTGTTACGTAAAAGTATTTGTAACAAGGTGTGTGTACCCCTTATACACACTATTTTTGGTCTCTGTGTGTGGCACGTTTTTTCTTGCCAATTGACATTTGGGCATTGGTTATATTGTGAGCCCTGTAATATTTTGGTATGCAACAGTTGTTATTCCTGCACAGATTCAAATCAGCAGATTTGAAAAGAAAGAAAGTCATTTTTTGTGGAACAACCGAGAGCTTTGAGCGGTCCTCTCGACCGCAACACGACGGATCCTTTTTTTGAAGTTCGCTGCGATTCTGATCGTCGTACTCACCATCTTGGGAGCTGGCTGGAAATCATCCTGGAGGGATGATTGGCATCGAGAATCATCCGCCTCTACTGCTTCAGGAGGGTCCTTTTGGCTGAGAGCCAATTCGCTGGAGTCCTGCGTTTCTCGCGACGTGAGATTCGTTTCACAAAAGAAAATTTCATCATGCGTCATCTCAATTTACCACGGTATCAACATTAACTATTTAAACCTAAGCAAGCCCTTTGCCAGGCAGCCTTAGTTTTTGTTAGGACGTCATTTTGGTTTTAATATATTTTTATGTTTAAAATACCTTTTTTTCTTTGAAAATCATTAACTTACTCCTTACATCTGCCATGCGAGTCATTTTTGCTCATAGTAATCTACCTTACACATTATTGCCACCTCATCTCAGGTAAAATTCGTTTACAGAAATATTGTGATTTCTGTTTTGCAGTTAAAAGTTTTTGTTCTGGCATATTTAAAAAATATATATTTCATGCTTTTGTTAGGGATAAATGAATCGTTTTTTTTTGTTAAGGTAATCATATAAAACGTTCAAACGAATGTTTTATTTCTTAATGCTTATTAGATAAGGAACTTTTCTATTTTAACTTGGGGCTGAGCACTTTTTCTTTTTCTTTAATTGGTGCGGCCTTTAAAGTTTCTGGTAGAGTGTTGTGAGTATAACTTCATCTCTTTGTATAGTAAACAGTTCTGCGTATTCGTTTTGTCCTTTTTTGTAGTCTGATTTCCTTGCAAGTCCTTGTGTTGTGTCTGTGAATGTCCTTGTTGTATATAATTTTGTTTGAGAAGTATTTTGGTTACATGTTGTTCAATAATTTATGGATACATATCATCGTGTGCAGGGCCAACATCTGTTTCACGGTTAGCCAATTTAGTTCCTTTAACATTTTATTTACTTTTGAGAATCTATTTTGCCGAAGTATTATTCTCAAGTTAAGTATTATGTGTGTTCGAGAATCTCCAATAAAGATCTAGGTTCATCGAGATCACAAGCAGTGGCGGTCCTTCCCTCAGGTCAATTGGTCATAGTAAAACATAATATGACGCAAATCAAAACAACTGGTATTATTCTCATGCGTTTGAAATCTACCGCGAGATAGCCGGCAGCAGCAAGTAGTGGCATTTAACGTCGTAAATGGAAGCTTTCTTTTCCACGCACTGTGTTTGGCTGGGTCAATTTACGAAATGCCCCAATATCATGTTTCTGTCTCTTCACGCGCCATACAATAAAAGAGATGGTACTTTGTCGCCTAATAAAAATATTTTCGGATTCTGAAGATAGTTTGGGTCATTGCCGTGTGGGAGAGAGCATGATAAAATTATGCGTCTGAACGAGGAAAAGTTAATAATCGTAGGTTGGTTTTGCATATTGTACGCTTGTCGCATGAAATAATTGACTATATTAAATAATGTAATTTTACTCTCAATCTCGTGAGATACCCAAGTTATATTATCGAATTTAAACTGATATTGACTCATTAAATTAATTTTTTTAATGCCATTTCTGGACCCCTGGAGAGGCGCCTCGGATTACAAGCAACTTTATTTACGTTATCGAGAGGCTTACAATAAATATTTAATTGGACCAAACCTTCCGTTCCGTAATGCTCTAATTAACTTTGAAGCCAGTGAACTCGACACTGAGGGTGCCCAGCTGTTGATCGTATATCATCGGATATTTCCGTAACAATTCGTGCATTAGACACGAACGGTGACAGTCGCCACTCTTCTAATGTACCTACTATTTAGCTAACCTATTGAGACCTCTTAAAACTACATACCAACGACGTTTGTTGAAAGATATTTAAACTAAATCCATACTAATATTATAAATGCGAAACTTCTCGAGTTTGTTTATGACCTTTTCACGCATAACACAATATAAAGACTTTAATAATTCTTTCACCAATATAAAGCTAAATTATATGCGCAGACTACAGGTTGTATATGATGGTAAGCTCTGGCGTTATGATATTATAAATATTAATATATTATATTTGTTATACGTTTTCTGTCGTAAACAAACGCGAGTTTTTGCTAAAGTCAGAAAAAAATCTTTTCAATGGAAACAATGTTGATATATTTTTGGGCTCTATGCTGGTAGGTACTCAGTCTACTGGTCAGCTACTACTGCAGAAAATTCAAATATTAGAATTCGTTTTTTTTTTGGACAAGCTTGGAATAAATGTCATGTGAGAGTTCCTATATTAAAAATATAATTCGTAACGATTATAAAGACTGAATGGTAAATAGAGTATTTTTTATTATATTAACGAACTTCCAAACATTTAAATAAAAATAAACATCCGAAATGTTTGTAAGCGCATAAATTCCGAACGAATGAACAAAATTGGATAAGTAATTCTTTTTTTCTTTGAGCTATAGCATTATGAAATTTAGGTGGTAGGCGAGATGTTTGAAAACTGAATGTAAGGGAATGAATATATGGAATGCGGGAGGGGATGGAGGTGGGGTGGTGGGGGGAGATACTTGATAAGTGCAAGCGCTACAGTAATTTCCCGTAATACCATGCGAGCGAAGCTGCGGGGAAAAGCTAGTATTATATAATTCTCTACAGGTGTAACCACCATAACATTAACTGCTAAATTCAATCGACTTTCATCCTTCCTCTGCCAGTTCCAATGCTAACTGCCATACATAGGGTTGATAACGTATCTTCCTTTGTTTCTATAATGCATTGGGTTGCCAGACACGCTGAATGACGACACTGATTAACAGCCCTGTCCCAATGTAATGCCTCATTAATGTTGGCTATTTATTTAAAGCCAACATATTGTTTTCCACCAGCGTGAAAAGACTGGAATATTTTCATTGAAGCTTAATTAAAAAGCCACATCGACAAACGCAATTAATAACGGCCTTTACTATTTAATTGCGTACTGAGTAATAATGCCTTTGGTATTAAATTTCCATCTGTACTTTATAGGCGAAGTTAGTTCTTCCAACATCTAGCCATAGTATCTGCTATAAACCATTGGCGTGCAGTATCGTTAATTGTTGGGCTTGTTAATAAATACGTAGATAATGGAAACAAAGGAAGCCGTGAGAAAGGTGGATGTAAGCTTGGAAGCGAGACATAAAACTGCTGTATTTAAGGATAGTTTTAGCTATTCATTATCAAAACTTTTTAATGAATACTCTGGTTTAGGCATTGTAACTGAGATTTTAATATCTTGCAATTCTTTGTGGTTCCTCTTTTAGTTGTGCAAAGTTGACAATTGACTTGTGCATATTTCCAAAAATTATACTGAGATTAATTTAAGTGGATTGAAATTATTGTTACACGTCGCAGATTTCGACAATCAAGGTAAGTGAATCTGTTTTTTCCTTTGAGATTTTGTCAGAATGCTATTTTTTGTGATATATTGTCCGTGCAAGGTAAATTCACAATCAAATTTTTTGAGTATTACGTTCAGAGAGTTCTGGGGTTATTTACACGCCTCAGGCTCTCGAATTACAATACATACTCTATTCAAATATTGACATCGTTCATTCAAGAAGCTCTGCGGCGGATGGTTACTGACTGCACATCTTAATTAATAAAATTAAAATTAAAAGAAAAACTTACTTGTGTTCTTGTTTTTGATTTGATTATATTACTTATTTTTATTTTTCAAATATTATTATTTTTTTTTCAAGGAAAGACAAACATTACCGGTTTACGAATAACTCAACAATGTTTAAAAATCTCCCACAATAAGCCGAAAATGTAACTTGAGTCGCGATGGAGGATTAACCAGCCAAGAAATCGAACACGCGACGCCCGGGTGGGACCCAAACGCGATGCCCACTCAGCCACTGACCTGTCTTATTGTATTGATATTTGAATTGATTTTATTTTATATTTGAATTGTCATTTGCAATAAAAACAAATTTATAGGTATTTGTTATAGACCACTTTAAAATATAATATTATATGCTTTAATTTGAATTCTGATTTATATGACTTCATTTTTTAAAATTTTATTTTATTAAATTATGTGTTTTAAATTAGAAATTTGATGTAATCATTTTTTGTAGTAAGAAAGAATTGTAAGTAAATGTAAATATACATATACAGGTATTCGTCAACTTACGACCGCGATCGGTTTCGGCAAATAGGTCGTTAGTCGGATCTGGTCGTTAGTCGGATCTGGTCGTTAGTCGGATCTGGTCGTTAGTCGGATGGTGCAATAATGTCCTTACACATACAAGCATTTCTTGCGCTGCGTGATGGATATATAACGAAAATGAAGCAATAAATACAATAAAAATCGTTACAAACACGTTCATATTTTAAAAATCCAAAAACAAAGTTGCAGTCAAAACATGAAAAGGGTTTGTTTTCGTTGTGAGTTAACATATGATGTTTTAAATTATGGTTTTTGGTTAAAAAAAAGTTGCGGACTGAACAAGAATAAGGTTTGTCTTCACCGTGAGTTAGCATATGACTTTTTAAAAGTCCTTTTTGAAAACTCAAATAGCTGCAGTAGGGACATAAAAAAGGTTTGTTGCCACTATGTGTTAACAAGTGACGGTTGTCTGTTTGTGTGCAAAAGAAGAATTGCAGACTGAACACGTAAAAGGTTTTTTTCTAGTGTGAGTAAGCATGTGATCTTTTAAATTTACATTTCGGTAATAGTTGCATTGGATACAACAAGGCTTTTCAAACAAACAACTGATCGTGGATTGTGGTCGTAAATTCGAACAGTCGTAAGTCGCATAGGTCGTAAGTCAACGAATACCCTGCTTGTTAGTAGTTGCGTCGCGTTTGAGTCCCACCCAGGCATCATATATTCAATTCCTCGACTGGCAGCCCTCCGTCAGGAGACAAGCAACATTTCCCATTTGGAATATAATTCACCTATTTGGTCCCCTTTTTATAAAGTACACTCTAACAAAATAGAACGGGTTCAACACAAATTTCTTAGGTACTTAAATTTCAAGCTCAAAATCCCAATAGAAAACATTAATTATATAAGTTTGATGAATCGACTTAATTTAATTACGCTATCTGACAGAAGAATCATTTCAGATTTAATTTTATTATACAGAGTCATGAACAACCTAATTGACAGCCCTGCCATTGTTACTACCATTAAACTCCATGTACCGACAAGGAATACTAGACAAAATATTACATTCTTTTGCAACACATACACAACCAACTATCAATCACACTCACTTACCAATAGGATGCATGATTTAGGCAACAAGTTTGGTGATATTGTAGATATATTCGCTGATTCCCTTTATAATCTAAAATGCATTTTAAACCAACACTTTGTGGAATCCTACAAATTATTGTAACGTGTGTGTAATATATTTAACGATTTGATGTGTTATTGTAATGTTTTATATTGTATTTTATTCTATGTTATTATCAAATGTTATATTGTTTCAAATATTTCACGGTTTTACGCTACATTCTTCAAAAACTACCTTTATATTTTTAAAATGTTTTCATTTTTATAAATTTTGATTTAAATTCTATGTATGTATAATCCTCGATATCTTAAATATTATTGTATAATCTACGTAAAAGCCCATATGGGCGTATAACAACAATAACAATTTCCCGTTTACAGTAATGGAAATAGGAGATTTTAAAATATTGTCAGGTTTTTCGTAATCAGGGTGTATTTTTTTTTCTTTTTCTAAAATAATACCTTTTGTATGTAGTTTTCGAAACATTCGCTTATAGAAAAAGTACCTTTATAATAATTTGTATTTCTTCGCCCTCGTTCAGTTGTTATGTAAATTGATTTTGAATTTACGCACTTTTATTTGTTGATCTTTTATTTATTTATTTCTTTTAATTATTTTTATTTTAGTACATAAAACAGCACGTTGCCCGAAAAATAACAAAAATACGAGTAGTTGATTTAATTACAGTTTCATACTAGAGATAATAACAAAAATAGTTGGTTTAATATGCAAAAATTGACAATTTATTATTGTATATTTAAAAATAAACCAATCCCAATACTGCCTGTCTTTAAGTAAAGGGCTTCATCACAGGATCACAACATGTTTCTAAATGAATAACGGCTGTTGAAAAAGTAAAGCTTCGATTACACTAGACAATATTTTTGAAGTATTTGTATAAAATAACTTTTATGGGATTTTTTTTTAGATTATTATGAATCACCCATCAAAAATTCACGGATCGAGAGGGGATCACGGTGTACACACATTAAAAAATACAATACGACATACAATTTTGTTGTTGTTGGTGTAAACCACCTCATAAGGCTATATATATTATAGTCCATTTATGCATGTGGTTTCACACTAAGAATAGTTAATGGTTCATCTTCTTTGTTTTCCTTATCGGTGCCTGAAACGAATCGCACGCCTCCGGCAGAAGTGTTAGTACTTGAATACATACTTCTTAGTTCCGTGGTCGAGGTACGGAATTAATTAAACAACACTTTGTGGTTGAGCTAGCAATTTATTTTGGAGTTGGAAACACATTAATGGCTGACTGCGCAATGCATCTTGAAATATAACACTTTGTTTTCCAATATTATTTTAGCAAGAGGGTTTATTTGTTGTTCTCCGTCTAAAATGAAATTGTCAATTTTCAGTTTACATTTGTTACTATAAATTTTTAATTTTCTGCTACCGGTTTTGACAGATCAGTACCAATCAATAGCAAACTTAAAAATTCTATACACGTACAAAAATGAATAAGATTTAATTAGGTGGGGGTAGTGGGAGAAGTGATTATGGGGAGGGGGAGAACGGTAGGAAGACTCAACTTTACATGAAACATTGTCAGTTAGGGTGATTTACAGGGTGCGATTATTTTATAAACTAAATTAATTTTTGATTTTATTTTAATAAATTGAAATATGAATTTGCATTGTTTGATTTTTTTACACTTAAGAAGAGGAAAAACTATGGGTGAGCGACAAAACAATCAAAATTTATATATTTTTATTTACATTTTTTTGAAGAGTCGTTCATATGCTTTCCAAAACAGTTTTTCAATTTGGGATACGTTAGATAACAGCAAATCTATTGGAAAAAAAAGGCAATCAGGAATATTTCTAAATAAATTGTGAATGCGACAGATCATTTAAGAGTACCACAGGGTCAAAATATAAACGCTTTCTTAGTACGCGTTCTTTATACGTGTTATGAAATATGGCAGACTGGGATTGCACAACCCTCCCAGTCCTGCTGGAATAAAAACTTAAATAAATAAAAAATAAATAAAAGTACGAGTAGTAACCGTTCTTCTCGCAAAGATTTTTTTTATCTCACTTAGAGCAGCGTAATAAAATGAGGTTCGTTTAATTGTAATTAAAATTTAATTTACAGTTCCTTTAGTGAAGTGAAAGAGTTTCATTTAATAATAAGCAAACATTTTTATGGCTAATTAAAACTAATAGTTCTGTGGACACTGGAACTTGGTACAAAAATAATGTTAATAATTTTTTCTTATTGAATTAATCGATTAACCAGAGATTTTTTCTGAAATCATAAGATTTGTAAGAAGTTACTTAATTTCATTAAATTAAAGTTACTTAATTACCTACCTACTTAATAATAAACTATAAAACCTTGTTATACACCTTGTGCACATTATTGAAGCTGTAAATTAGGGCAGTCATTGACACTTGTGGTTTTTTTTTTATCTAAGTTGATTACCTACAAATCATATGTCGATAATGCAGATTACTACAGCCCGGCCAGATAGCGCTAACATATTTTTGTTATTTGAAATTGACAGAGCAGTTTTTTTTTGTTTGGTAGGTTATCCGCTCCTTTTGATATAAAAAGTATGTTCTCATTTTCGTTATTTGTTTTTGGGGGTGTAATGCCGTGTAGCGCTACCTCCTTCTTTAGCAAAAGTTTCGGACAACGTTACAGTGTCCATCATCTTCAACGCTGTCCGAAACGATGGCTAAAGAAGGTTGTAGCGCAACAAAAACAAATAACGAAAATACTTTTGGCAGTGAAAATCTAAAAACTTATCAGTGTGTTCCCAGTTTATTTACTCTCCTTTTTACTGACTATCGTATAACTCAAAACAAGCCTTTTTTAGCCTTTATATACAAACCAGGAACCGGGCTTGAAAGCAGTTTTGGGCTTTGTAAAAAGGTAAAATGTCTTTTTAATTTTCTTAAACCTAAAAGGACTATTAATAAAATTTACACATTGAAATCTATCAGAGTGATTGAAATAAAGAAAGGACCCACACACAAACCTTAACAGTCATGGCGTTTATCATCTGAAAGTTCAATATTTTATGACACACGTCGAAAGGTAGTTGTTAAACCGTCCTGCTAAATTAAACAATTTCATTCAATCTTTCTTCAGGCCGCGGGCTGGTAGGAAAAATAATGTTGTTTACTCCAATTTGACCAAAGAAACCGATATCACGCGAAACCTGGTGGGATAAAAAAGTTTTATTCAACCGGTGACCATCTTAAACCGGAACCAGAACAGTATGAAACAAGTATGTTTTTAGGTTTTCACGGCCAAAAGTATTTTTGTTATTTATTTTTGGGGTGTTATGCCGTGTTACCTCCTTCTTTAGCCAAGGTTTCGGACAGCGTTACAGTTTCCATAATCAGGGCGGATGAGCAAATGATATTGGTGAAAGCGTTTGTTTATGTATGTCGAAGCGATACCGTGCTGCCAGCTCCATTTCTCTACGAGCTGGTGTTGGAAAAAAAATCAGCATGGTTTTTTGCGTTTAGCTTTGGTGTAGCCGTCAATTACTGGATACCAAGAACTATTGAGCTTAGCTCCGTCGTCTCTATTAATGTTAATAGGGTTTTTATGGATTTTAATTGCCACCGTAATTAGGCGAAGAAGGTAGCGAAACACGGCATAACACCCCAAAAATAAATAACAAAAAAAAGTATGAAACAAATTTACAGAAATATGATATTTGACTAACCATGTACACATTTCTGGCTTCATCTGCAATCTTCATTCAAACATAGTTTTCTGTAGTTCATTCTTGATGTGTCATGACTCTAAAAGTTGGTACACTTGATCATGCTATCTTTCAGGGGCGTCCAAGACGTAGTCTTTCATCCACTTGCTAATTTCTTGATAATCGTTTCTCCATCCATGCGTTCTTCAGGCTTAAACCAAAATCAAATCGTCCCATTCTTTATCAAGCTCACTGCTTTTACAAAGGCCTTGAATAACTATCGGATCTTTTTACAGAAAACTCTATCATATTCATAAAATAACGACGCACTACTGTTGGGGACCTAATTTCTATTGGTTTCGGTAACTTCAGTATTTTTCTCTCTTTTACAAGTTACATAAAGACAGCTGTAACTTCAAAAGTCAGTTTTCATTAATTTATTATCATGACAAAAAGGTTCACGAGGGTTTTCGCAAGTGAAAGTTTGATTTTAAAAGTTTTTATACAAACATAATCATGAAATCCAGTGAAATTCTCGCAAAAGCCTATAAGAAACCATTTTCTGCTAGTTTATACAAAAATGAAGCTTGCAGAAGGCGGTTAAGGATCTCGCACGACAGGAAGGGGATGCTGTCATTTATCTCAGAACACTGATCTGGGCTTTAAGTATCTGAAATCCCTTAACCTAAGGTAATGTTAGAGCTGTGCCAACAGAATCTGCCACATTTAAAAGGTTGAGATTTAAAAAAAATTAAATGGTCGGAGCAAAGTTTTTGTGCCTGAAATTAGAGTTAATTTTATTAAACGCTAAAAACATATGACTAGAACGGAGATGAATTCATCACCTTTAAAAGTTAGAGATTTTTGTTTATTTATATAATGTGTATTTATTTAATAATAATTAGGAGGCGGAATGCGAAGGCAAAACGAAAATTCCAGAGCCGCTAATAATCAAAGGCAAAACAATTAAACTATCGTTATTTGACCGGTCTAATTTGTTTCATGAGGTCAACAGAAGTAGCTATAAAAAATAAAAGATCATTTGGTTTTTACCTATTTCAGCACATCGCTCGCCAAACATTCACAATGTTTTTGCCTCCGCCATCCGCCTACAGATAATAATATATATGTGGCAGGTAGTAATGTTGCGGACACCTTTTTATACAAATCCACAGTTATATTGATTGACATTATTGACTACACTTGACCTTCAAAACAAGAGGAAGCTCACTCTCCACATTTAATTTTGAAAAACTCTTCCTAGTACCCGTACAACGCCGGAGACTTCAGTTAGTATCACAGATCAATCACCTAAAGTAGATTTTTTACCACTCCCATGGACCGACATGATCACCAACACCAAAATTCTCACGCGCGGCAGAGCAGATAGAGAAATGCTCACATCCAAAAGTCAGGAAAATTTCATATTTGTGTCACATACTCCGAGGGGAGAAGTAACATTTGCTCCAATTGCTCCGACCTGTCGCCATTTGTCGCCTGGTAGGAGACAAATGTCTTGGCTGCGAAATGTACGAGAGTGGACCGGTATTAGAAGTGTGGAGGAGCTATTCCGGGCAGCGCAAGATAGAGAGACATTTTCCATAGTCATCGCCAACGTCGCGTCGGGGGGACCTGATAGGGCGCACGAAGAAGGAGATTCGCATAAAACCCAATTATTTGAAGATATGCATACAAATACAGTTGTGTATCGGTAATTTAATCTTTTATTGTGTTTGCGTGCCTTTCTTGGAAGAATTAATTTTTATAATATGAAAAGTATTTACTTTTCTCTACATTTCATATTTACGGGCGCAAACGAACAATTCATCTACATAAATAAAAATGAATCGCCGAAATGTATGTACGCGCATAACTTCCGAATGACTGCACCAAATTGGATAATACTTTTATTTTGTGTTCGTTATTGTCAGGACAAGGTTTGAATAAAATTACCGGTGAGCTCTGGCATAATGAAATTTATATAAAAAAATTGCGATAGGTGGCACGCGAGCTGTTTGAAAACTGAATGTACCGGGACTGAATGTATGGAATGCGGGAGGGGGGAAGGGTAGTGGAGGCGGAAGGGGAACGAGACAAATGCGAAAGGACACGCAGGGAGAAAAAATTTCTATATTTAATGGCACAGCACCGCATGGCGGGAACCAGCTGGCTTTTGATATTAATTAACAATTCAACTTAATATTTTACAATACAACTTGCAAAAATGGTTTTTTCCTAAAATATATAAATTACTTCCGTCTACAAATGAGCAGATTACGAATCATTTTAAGTTTATCCCTATATAGAAGAGTGTTAATTGATTTATTATTTTTATACGAAATTATAAAATCTTTAATTGACAGCCCTAATTTTTCATTAACGTACCTGCCAGACAAACTCGTAGTAAAGATATTTTTAAATGCAACAATTAACTCAATATTAATTATTCTATTTACTCACCAATTTCAAGAATCCATAACCTTGTGAATAAATACTGCGAATTTATAGATATATTTAGTGTTGACAGTTTGAATGTTTCAAAAGTCAACTAATCTTGGTTTTATCTGCTAATAATTAACTTTTATTTTTTTTTTGTTTTTTTCATAAAATATTTTCTCGTCCAAACCGTAAAATATACACTTATTTTATTATATTTTTACTGTTTTATTTTCAGTAATAAGCACATATAATTTTTTGTTTATACCCTAATACTAACTAGCTCTTATACATTACACTTTGTTTTATTTCAGGTCTTATAATTAATAATAAGTATACATATTTTAAGCTGAATTGTATCTGTTTTTTTGTTAAGCACAACTCGTACTATTTCATTTTTTTTATAAATTTATGTTATGATATTTTATACATAACGAGTTGATTGCATTCTTATTTAATCTGTTTTATTGATTATGTAACACATGTAATTAATATTGTGAATATAATTTTCCTTCTATTCGTGTAAAAGCTCACTAGGGCGTAAATAAATATAAATAAATATTTGAATCCCGGGCGATCCTTAGAATTAAAAGCTACATTTCTTATTTTGTGAATACTTAGAGCCATACTTGCTACTTATTCTAATAAATAGTAACGTAATAATTAAATGTTTAAAAGTATGAATTATTAATTCGATTACCTTTAATTATATGCCATCAGATCTCCTCGTTTCTGTAAATAAAAGAAATTTATTGTTAATTATCACTTCAAATATAGTAGTTTTTGTTTACATTCTTCATTCTATCAAGCATCATATATTCCATCACAAAACTATATTTTTTCGAATAGTAGTAACTTAACCAAAAACATTATAATATTATACGGACACTTAATTTCAGATTCAATAAAAAAAACATCTGTATTTTAGTTGTGAGTCTGTCTGTGATTGCAACTCTGGTTCTGAACTCAGATTTGTTTTTATGTGTCATTTTCAAAACTGGAAACGATTGTGTAATATTTCAGACAAATGATTAAAAAAACCTATCGTGTAATATTTAACAGAGTATTTTTAAGAATCGGAACTGATGTTTCAAGAATTTAGACTATCGTACGTCCGTAAATGCGACTAGTATTTTCGAATTGGAAAATAGCGACACATAATCCATATAATATAAAAATGAATGTTTATTCGCTAGCTTGCTTGCTTGCATGTATGTATGTATATTTGTTCCTTATGCGTTGCTAAACCATTCATCCAATTGCGACGAAACTTTGGGAATTTGATGTGTTCATGCCCGAAATGGTTTTAATGTATAATAACGAGCTCTGGCCTCATGAAATTATGCGTTGCAAACTAATCATGTGATTGCCGATGAAACTTTGGGGATTTGATGTGCGCATGCCCGCGATGGTTTCTATACGTGTATAATAATGAGCTTTGGCGTATGAAATTATTTCCTACACCAATCATTGCGATAAAATTTTGGTGAGTTGAGGTGAGCACGCCCGCAAAGGTTTCTATATATACTGGTGAGCTCTGGCATTATGAAATTTGTATAAAAAATTGAAATAGGTGGCACGCGAGCTGTTTGAAAACTGAATGTACCGGGACTGAATGTATAGTACGCGAGAGAAGGGTTCACAGGACGGGAAAAGTGGGAGGGGGGGAGTGGGGAGAGGGAAGGCGGAGGGGGAACGCGGAAGAGTAAGGGGAAGCGGAAGGGGTACGGGACGAATGGGATAGGACACGCAGGGAGAAACAATTTGCAAAGCATGCCGGTAAATCGCTGGAAAAAAGAATTCGAATATTTATTTTCAAATTATTGAATTTAAATACTGAGGGTAAATTTATTTTCAAATTCACATTTAAGTAATTAATTAACAAGTTTATGGTCATTGTGAGAGGTATATTCTAACATTTACCATTTTTATTTTAAAAGCTTGGATAATAAATAATATGTACGTGGTAAACGAAATGCGCTGGGGAAAATATATCGGAAAATTTTCACAATTAAATTTTGCGTGTGATGTCATTATTAACCGGACAATTAAATAACCTGGTTACATAAATATGAGACATTAATTGTAAAATTTATCTCCTTAGGCCAAGGAAATATAATTACATTATTTTTACAGCCTTGCTAAATATAAGGGAGGTTTAAAATTAAACACCTCTTCGTATGTGGCATAATTAATCGTCAATTATTACGTGGGAAGTTTCGCAAGGGGGGATTGTGAAAGAGAAATTTGTAAAATTTTGCGGTTAAAATTGAAAGATTTGAATGAAAAATTTTATAATTATTATTCATATATATTTATTTGGATATATGCCAACATTCAATTTTGAATCGTTGCTTAAGATAGCATCGACCATGTAAAGTCAAATACTTCCCCTTGTCCATATGCCCATATGCCAATATGCTAATTTTATAATTATTTTTCCTACATACTTAGTTCAACGTATGCCAACATTCAATTTTGAAACCTTGCTTAAGATAGCTTCGACCATGTAAAGTCAGATACTTCCCCTTGTCTATATGGCCATATGCCAATATGCTAATTTTATAATTATTTTTCCTACATACTTAGTTCAACGTATGCCAACATTCAATTTTGAAACCTTGCTTGAGATGGCATCGGCCATGTAAAGTCAGATACTTCCCCTTGTCTATATGGCCATATGCCAATGTGCTAATTTTATAATTATTATTCTTACATACTTAGTTCTACGTACGTCTGCATTCAATTTTGAAACCTTGCTTAAGATGGCATCGGCCATGTAAAGTCAGATACTTTCCCTTGTCTATATGGCCATATGCCAGTATGCTAATTTTATAATTATTATTCCTACATACTTAGTTGAACGTTTGCAAACATTCAATTTTGAAACCTTGCTTGAGATGGCATCGGCCATGTAAAGTCAGATACTTTCCCTTGTCTATATGGCCATATGCCAGTATGCTAATTTTATAATTATTATTCCTACATACTTAGTTGAACGTTTGCAAACATTCAATTTTGAAACCTTGCTTGAGATGGCATCGGCCATGTAAAGTCAGATACTTTCCCTTGTCTATATGGCCATATGCCAGTATGCTAATTTTATAATTATTATTCCTACATACTTAGTTGAACGTTTGCAAACATTCAATTTTGAAACCTTGCTTGAGATGGCATCGGCCATGTAAAGTCAGACACTTCCCCTTGTCCATATGCCCATATGCCAATGTGCTAATTTTATAATTATTATTCCTACATACTTATTTGAACGTATGCCAACATTCAATTTTGAATAAAAGAATACATTTAGAAATCTTAAAGTAGTTTTTCAGAATTTCGTCCTCGCAGATGAGCAGTTTTTCTAAGAAAACCTCAATTGTAAAATAAATATTTGCGAGTCGTGTTTAAACGACATTTCTTGTATCTAGCCCAGTCGATCGATAATGATTTTATCGGTAATTTCGGCAACTTGTCATTATCCCCGAGCATGACTGCAAATCACCAACCAACAAACAACGGATCATACAGCGGTACTGTACATTGGAGGTTATCCACCACATACCCGCCCTGGTATAAGTAACATATGGTTACTCCTTCAAGGCTCTCGCAAGATACTAATTTTTTTGGTTAAACGAAGCTACATTTATTTATTTTTGAACGAATCTAGACCTCCAGTGTCCCTGCATACGTTGTTAGTAAGCAGTATACAAGTGCTTAACAGGAAACAAAATGAAAAAATATGTAAGTAAAGCAAATATGAATTAAACAGGGCAAAATGAGAAGAAAAAAAACTCATTCATGAGACTCCGTGAGCGGCATTGCATCGTGTAAAAAAAACCTGCAAGCACCTGTATTAAATGGAGAACATAAAAAATACAATAAATCTCAAATCAATAGGCAAGTACCAACAAAAAATGTGAATGGCATTCGGTCTGACCATAAACCACATTAGCTTCCGTGTCCCTTAGCCAACCACTCAGTGAAGCCTCAAAGAATGTTAACTGAATATTTGGGGTAAAATACCCGAAGACTAAAAGAAAATTCAGCATTGAGTAGTCAGAGGCAGGACAAAGGACAGTCAAGATCGCCTGATCAAGCCTCAAGCCTACACATGTCATTGGGGGAGGCGCAAAGATTTGAGAGGGACCTGCAAAACAGATAATGTAAGTAAATATGAAGCAGGAACGAGGTCCATCACACCCCCATACGGGGATAGGGAAATAAAAGTACCGCTGTAAAGGGCCCGCAGATACTTTAATAGTAGACAACTGCTAACCCTGTACAAATTGCAAGTGCGCCCCACGGTTGAATTTGGCAGCCACCTCTGGTCTGGAGCCCCAAAATACCAAAAAAACCCTCGACTCTGTGCAGAAACGGGCGGTCCGTTTGATAGATTCTCCTAACAAACGGATTGCTTATATATTCATGTGAATTAAAAATATCTATTTACTATGTAAAATCATTCATAATTTTAATAATTAACTTTATAATTACCTATATGTACCTTAAATTAACAAAATAACTTAAAATACCTTAAATTAACAAAATAGAAACATTCATTATATAGAGACAATGTTGTGTACCCCTGCTTAAGTTTGTATAAATGCCATAGCATACGAATTTCAACTACCAGTCTGAAAATGTCCGTAGCAGGATGAAACCGGTCCTGGTGTAAATAAATTAGTGGAAAAAAGTGCAAAAGTGTTTTAATTTCAATTATAAAACGGATTGCAATGTTCAGAGCACAGGCGTCAGATGAGAATGCTGCCCTTTTTCTACCGGTATTACAATGGAAGATGCTCCCAGGAACTAGCGTCATTGATCCCCTCGGCACCAGTGCATAGTCGGAAAATATGCCAAACACGCGCCCAACATTTGTACACGGTTGACTTTAGTCACACGAGAACGGGTGTTTCTGCAATTCGTTCTTGAGTTCAACAGCTCGGCTGTGGAACAATTTGCAGGCCTCTGTGTTTCCTCCCTCCTATAACATGTGTCTTTTCAAGGCCCATGTTCACACCTTCCTCTCCTCAAAAAGACGCGCCACATAGCATCTTCAAAGATGGCATAGGGCCTGAGAGAAATTGTTTTCCTCATGGCCTCCTGTGTGGAGTTAATGTAAAAAAAAAAGAAAAAATTTTCCACTAAGTTTTCTCAATTAATCGATATTAATTGTCGGGATGACAAGTTATCGACATTATTGATATGTTTCGATCGACCGAAGATGGCGTTTGGCTTTATGATCGATTCTACTGCAAACATTGTGTTCTGGCTTAATAACGAAGAATGTGCTTTATTAGGAAATGATTTGCAATTCTTGAACAAAGCCAATGGAATTCTAACCACAAAGAAAGTACTAGGTGGCGTAAGAGTCATCACCTTAAGTCTTCAAGATCTTTACATGTGTGAAGGAAAGAGAAGCAGAATAGACCACGAATCGCTTTAATCCAAAAGAATTCGGAAAAATGATTACCAAATATACAGATTTCATTTGACTGTTCGTGAAAAGTAGGTCCTGCGTGAAATTTATTTTAATGATCAAATTTGCTTTGAATTAAAGTTTTATTTATTTTTAAAATTGAAATAGTTCCAATTCATACGACGAAGAATTCAGACAAACAGTAACCTAAAATCTAATGCATATTTAAATGGAAAATTATTTTAATTGGCTTTTTCAAAATACGATCTGAATTCTGACCGTACTTGATTTTTCACGGGGCTACGTTAGTAAATAAATATTATGTACCAGCGAGTTCCCGACATGCGTTGCAATGCTATCTCTTTCCTCCTCCCCTTCCCCTCATATGTCCGTTTCCCCTCAGGCGTTCCTTTTCCACTTTCTCCACGATTCCCTCCCCTCTCCCGCGTTTCATATATTGAATCCCAGTACATTCAGTTTTCAAACAGCTCGCGTGCACTTATTCCAATTTTTTCATTCAAATTTTAATTTTTCACATATTAAAAATATTTATTTTATTTATATTATAAGAACAATCAATCAAATTTGGTACCTAGCGAAGGTACATATTTAAAATAATTTTTGATTTTATTCAAAGTATTCGATTTTGATTAGTTTAATTAGGTTAATTTGGAGAGGTTCTAAAATTAAATTTTGACTAAACAATCGATGGTTTGCAAAATGTCATTCTCAAATTGTGCCCTTTTTGACAGTTTTGTAAGAGTTTATGTAATGATTAAAAAACTTTTCAGATGTATTATCATGTGATTGTAATAATCCAGAAACCTTCGCGACGATGAAAAGAAGGTATTTTGAAAGTTTCAAACATTTCTAAAGAAGTCTATTGTTAATTGCTACGCTAGTTATATCGACCATCCTAGGAAACTTGTGCAGGAATTTTCTTGTTTTCTCAAGTGCTTGTGTGCAGTGACAACCGCTAGTGGTGTCCCTCTGTGATATCGACCAAAACGAAGGATTTAACATCACAGCCGAACAACGCTGGGTGAGTCGGATCTTGTCAAAGTCCACAAAACAAATTTAAATACTGTCCACTCTGTGAATTACATTATTTATTTGTGATAACAAGTGTTATATTTATTATTTTTACTCACAAAATTACTGCCGTTGGAAATTGAGTGAGGACTTTTGCGCCACCTTGTGGATTATATCTCGCATACTAACAGCATACTTCTTCTAAATACACGTGAACGTCATTGTTATTCGTAACCGTGTTCGAGGTGATAACGAAATAACCTGCAGTGTTATGCCAGTGAGCTACAAAAGCGTAAAACGATAATATGGCTACAGCTAGCAAAGCAGGAGATAACAAAAATGTTACTAGCGAAGCAAAAGCTGAACACGAACTCTGGCTGGCGTTTTTTTGCGTACTAAAGATTGAAGATTTTGCAAGGAGGAATTGTAACATTTTAATTAGGAATATAGGGAAATGACTAAGGGATGATAAGACAGGGTTCGGTTTTTTTCCAAATTAAGGCTTTTGTTTGAAAATGCTTGAAAAAAGGTAGCAGCCGTCAAAAACTGATTGGCTCCTTCAATGTTTCCGAGGAATCAGCTATTATTTTTGTTTATTTTTTGTTTCCGCTTTTTAGCTCAGTGGTTGAATAAATTAATAATTTTGATTAAATTGGAAAACTTTTCGAAAATATAAGCACAAATGATTATTTTTGTGATTGCCATTATCTCTGTGAATTGTTCCTAAATACTAATTACTTATTATGAATGGTTCCATAATGGTTCCGAAATACTTATTATCATTCTCCAATAATAAAACTTCATGATAAATAGCCTTCGTGGTCAAGGGTTAGACTCTAGACTGGCAATCCGTAGGTTGCTGGTTCGAATCCCGAACTAAATTTTGTTTAATCGATGTGTGCTGTTTCATAATAATTAATATTTCAAATAAATGAAACAATATAACTTTGTTAAAACCACTCTATATTTTATCTACGCCGACCGGTTTCGGAACGACCGTTCCTTCCTCAGGGCAAACATCCAATGAGTTGACAATTACAAAACAGTGGGTGGGTACAATCTCCCCCATTTCTTTCACCTCCCAGCAAATTTCAGCCTCAGAACATATCCCAATTGTGGATGTCATAGTTTCACTGGCTCCAGACGGTTGAAAGTAGAAGGGACTTATTATTATTATTACTGACTTATTACTGTTTTTCAGATAAAAAAGGGGTTTTGACAGCAATACAGTTGCAAGAGTTCCAAACTGCTCGGAGTCCACGGCATTCCTAATTGCGGTATATTGTGAGGTTAAAAGTAAGTTGGGAGGGGAAGGAGATGAGAAGATGACGGTTAGAAAATACCCGGCAATTCAGATACAGTCATCAATTATGACTAATGCAATTTCAAGCAACGTTTCGATTTTAATTGGTGGTCCACCAGGGTGTTACGGAGAATATCTATCACTCTGGAATATAATACGAGAAACATGATGCCAGAAAATATTTCAAACAGCTTGGAGTCAGCTGAAAGGAGAAGCACGATGACTGTTTGCTGACTAGATATGAACAGCCGGGTTCTTCCCCACCCACATCCACATCCACCCAATCTACCGCTCCTCCCCATATTCTTCATCCTCACAACGTCCAAATGGAGACGTCGTAGTCTCACTGTCTCTGGCAGCAGGGAGCAGTTAGCAAAAATTCCACCCAGTTCCATACCATTATTTTACTGGTAGGAAAAAATACCTTATAAGGAATATAAAAACGCAAAATGTATGTCCACCGTTTTCCACCTTTCTTAAATCGAGCGCATTCTTTTCAAGTAGTCTTGGTGACCCCGCTCTAAATGAAATGAGGATTGAGGATGAGAATTGAGAATAAAGAGAGAAAAGAGCTGCATATTAATAATGTTAAAAAGTGAAAAATTATACGACTTATCATCATTTTACAGTTTAATCATATTTTGATGATTTAATTCAGCCTTCGGAAAAAATTCAAAACGAAATAAATTATATTTTTTATTTGGAATACTACGACCACCTCAACCCAACTAACCCTAACCAGGTATTTTTTTAAAGATTTTCTTAGGTAATCTGATCAGACTTTCAAAGAAAAATATTTTTGGCGAGGTAATTTGATGATTCGGCCATGTGTGCGGCGGCGGTATGAAATACCGATCACCTCATTCATGAAAACCTTTTTTTAACGATATAATAAGACTTATTTATTGAACATGATAAAATGACACTTTATTCGATTCGTTTTTAAATGGTGGTCTCTATTATTACCTTTAAGCTATGGCGTTCCTCAAGGATGGGTACTGGGACCATTTCTATTTATTATCTATGCAAACGATTTAAGTAACCTTGCAATAGTTTAATGATTTTGAGCGTGAAATAGCACTTATTAAATAAATGATTTAACTGTAAACGTAATGATTTTGTATCTTGTATAACCGTTTTTGCAATATATTGGTGTAATGCTGTTTTTGCTAATAAATTAATAAATAAATTAATAAATAAATTATTATTTCAGGAAGAAAATTGGACAAACACATTTAATGTGGCTGAACAAGGGCTAAGTGCTCTTCAAAATTGGCTTAAAATCAATTTGCTTACACTTAATAAAAGCAAAACTAAATATATAACATTTTCAATTAACTCAAGGGGCCAACCAGTAAAATCAGTAGAACTATAATTACATGGATGCCATAAAAATAATATTCATGTCATTTTGTTTATATTACCCACGCACAGGCAGTGCCTTAGTGGGTTCCCATTACCTACTTTTTATTTTATATAGACTTACTTATTCCTAACTTTACATTATTTGTTTCTTATATGTGTATGAAATTATGTAAAAAAATATTTTAAAATGTTTATAAATATAATGGGAAAAAAAAAATAAAAAACTCAAAACGATGAAAATCTTAGTGGGACCTACACATCAAAGGTATTACGGAAAAACTCACAAGTCTTATATATTCTTTAAAAATCTAAGAAATGTGGTAAATCAAAAGGATATGAAAAAGATATACTGCGCGTTATGTCATTCTCGAATTGAATACGGAATCGTAGGATGGGGATCTGTTACACATAAGTACCTACATAACCTGAATACAATTAAAAAAAGAATCATAAAGATCATACTTAAAATACCCATTAGAACGACTTTAATTGAAATTTTCAATAGCTTTTACGTACCAAATGTACAACAAATGTATGTCAAAAATATATTATTGAAGCTATTCAAAAATACTGAATCCTCTACTAGAGCGTGTATGCGTAACATTAGATCGAATAAAAATGTCTTCAAAAATATTCCAAGTTATAAAACCACATTCGGACAAAGAAACAAGACACACTTTGCAACAAAACTCTATAATATCCTTCCCCAAGACATAAAATTAATAAAAAATTCTAATGAGTACAAAAATCAAGAATACAAATATGGTTGAAAGAGGTCAACGAAAAAACCTTAATAAAGACACTAAAAACGACCAAGAAGACAAATAAACTACATTTAAACAACTTTAGTCCACCTCGGCACAGGACCCCCAGTGAGGAGGACTATCTACACTTACTTAAATTCACCATTTAATTTTGTATATACAATTATTTTATATACTTAGTCGATAAAACTAAAAAAAATTAAAAAAATTGGGAGTGTGTTTCCTACGTTGGAACAAGGTACTTTAAGCATCTATTTAAAATGCATATTTTACTACCTCTGGGCTCCGAGCCAACCAAGTAAGGAAGGAAATGCATTAACATTCCCAGGCACAAGATACTTCCAAGGAAATTAATTAGTGACCTTAATAGGGGGTGCTCTAACTATAAAGACCATCTCGGTTTCTGTGAATTTGCAAGTCTTTGGAGAGTTATTTTCTGTATCTGAATAAGCAGGGCCGGTCCTGAGCATATTTGAAATTAAAACTAAAATGTCGTTTTGCTGTAAGTTCATTTTTTTTTCAATTAAGAAACCATACGGTGCCACTGATCACTTTTGTACGCGTGGGATTACGAAATCTGCGTTCTCCTCTACTACCGCGCTGTTGGAACGAGACGCAGTACTATCACGTGACCCGTGCTGCCTGTACCCAACTACTGGGTAGCGATGTGCGATGGAAAAGTTTTTTGTTGTTGTTTATCATTGAAAAAAATGTCATCGAACAGCAAAATGTCATTAAAATTTTTTAATTTATTTTTTTTAAATTATTTAATTTTTAAAAAGAAAGACAAACATTTCCGAGTTACGAATAACCCAACAATGTTTGCAAATCTCCTACCACCACCACAGAAAGCCGAAAATGTTGCTTGTGTCGTGATGGAGGACTTAGCCAGCCGAGGAATCGAACACGGGACGCCCGGGTGGGACCCAAACGCGATGCCCACTTAACCACTGACTGGTCTCTGATTCATCTACATGTTGTACTACAAGTATGCTCGGAAATCGCTGGTAAGAAAACCTCGGTTACTTGCTGTTACACTCTGAGTACACGGTGTCAGGAAACTAGTGGTACAAGCGGGAAATATTGAATCTGAAAATGTTTTGTTTCTCGTATGCCCGTTTTTTCCTTAATATATTTTTTTCTATTGGAAATCGGATTAATCCGATTAATAAACAAACAATAAACAGAAAAAACAATATTTTCAAGTGGTGCAATATTTGCACTGGCGATTTTATTATCCGGCTCCACAAACCCTGTTTATTTGATTGACGTGGAAATCACAATTTTTTGCTTACCTACCCATAAAATCAGCCGTAAATTTTCCTCTAAAGTAAACTGTTCCTTTGAACCTAGCACCCTTGGAAAATAAAAATGTTGACGTCGATTGTTTCATTGGAAAAGAGGGCAAAAACAAGCCTTTTTAAATTGAAACACCACCAATGAAATAAAATAAACTAGAATTTCTTATCAATCATAAAAACCGCAAATACTAGGAGTAATGCCAGAAGTTTTCCAACTGCCATGCCGTCTTGACACTTTGACTGAGCGTACCGTTTGTTTCGTCTGCGGGAATTTTTTTTATACGTTTCGTCTCCGGTTCAAGATGGTGGTGATGGCTTTCTTCTTCTGCAAGTCGGTTCCTCAATGCTGAGGATCCAATTTCCATGGTGGACAAGGCTCCTCCACTCCTCGTGATCCTGGCTGTGTGGAGGGCTGCGGACATTGACGTACCAGAGATCTTTCTTTGTTTGTTCTGCCTTCCACTTTGCCAGTGACTATGAGTTTCTCCAAGTAGGAGATCTCAGTTTGTAGAGCAACGTGTCAAAAGAATATCAACGTTTTAAGCATCTGGTTAAAA
The DNA here is from genome assembly GCA_936435175.1 of Glyphotaelius pellucidus. Classification (NCBI taxonomy): domain Eukaryota; kingdom Metazoa; phylum Arthropoda; class Insecta; order Trichoptera; family Limnephilidae; genus Glyphotaelius; species Glyphotaelius pellucidus. Next base: position 22,157,505 of record OW386558.1, on the reverse strand, counting down.
CAAAAATAATGAAATACATATTCCAATAACATATTGTATCCAATATCCTCTGTTGAAAGCCTATTGTAGATGGCTAGCTCTTCCGTGGCCGTTTTAAGAGTTCAGTAAAGATAATTTTTTAAGTGAAATCTTCGTTTTTATTTGGAGTTTTTCATCCGCATTTAAAAAAAAATTGTTTTCTAAAAGGGTTTATAATAAATTAGGTAGGTAGGTATTTGGATATCTACTTGTATGTTGGGTTTTCAGAAGAGAAAATTAGTCTTATACTTTTTTGGATGCACATAATTTTTTTTTTTTACATGAGCTCCACACAGGAGGCCCTTAGGAAAATAATTTCCCTCAGGGCCTATGTCATCCTTGGGGATGCTATGTGGAGGGTTTTTTTTAATGAAAAGGGGGTAAGGAGAGTTTTGGGAAGTAAAAGGGTTTAAGGGTGGGTAGGAATCTGGAGTTCAGTTTGTCCTGGTCATCCTCAAAGGCTCCTAGGGATATTTTATTCCTCGTGTGGGGTTAATGTAAAAAAAAAAATTGCATGAGCAGGGCAAACCTGCTAATCCTTTATCAATGCTGTTGACCCTTTCTTTAGCATTACAAAATCAAGGGTGATTTATTTAGTGAACCCTCATTTAAAAAAGGAAGCGAAGAGGCTTCATTATATTAATGATTGGTAAGAAATTGTGAAGAACTCGCGGTAAACGAAAAATTTGCTTGTCATGATTAGGGTAGGCTAAAAATATTCCCTTTCTAAATTTTCCCCTTCCTTACCTTGATTTGAATTATCTCAGCAAGTCGTGGAAATTCTCTGATTTTCGCTACTCATCCAGAACCAAAGGTTGGGTTGCAATATTTATGCTAGATTTATTTTTAAGTTAGCAATTTGCACGTAAAAGGTACAGGTATTGGATAATTTTTCCTGAAATTAACAGTAAATTGTGGAAAACTTACTGTAGGAAGTTTAAAAATATAGGGAAAAAGCCACCAACATCGCTCAAATAAAAGGCCTCATATATCGTAAGGCCTCCTCACGGGTAAGCTGCCCAGTGAGGCCAGCATAATTGAATTGTACTGTAAAATATTAACCAATTTATAAAATATGCTTGTTTGTAGATAAATAGGTACGTAAATGAGTTACGAGTTGTCTGTGAATTGCTATAAAGCATAGGAAATGATTGAAACTCTCAAAATACCTTCTTTAAGCCACCGAAGGTGTTTGGATTATTACAACCACATGAAAATACATCTGAAAAATTACAAAAATTCTTGCAAAACTTAAATAATCTCTTAAATAAATTAATTTATTATATGTATGTAGTGGAATAATAGATATTTCAAACAAGTACCTATTTTAGGTATCAAATCTGATTGATTGTTCAATCAGGTATTTTGAAAGTTTCAAACATTTCCTGTGCTTAATATAACAAACAATACATAGACAACCCCTAACTCATATAAACCCAAGCATATTTTGATTTGTATATATATATATATATTTATACCCTCTCGTACTAAGTTGATCTTTCGTGACGGTAGACCAGTTTTTAGTTGATCCGTTTGCTCTTGTTGATCCAAACGGATAAGTTGATCTATTACCGAAGCTGGCATACATATGTGGATCCATATAGATCAACTTAAGTCATCGAGATTTTGCTGTAAGCCACGCCCATTTTTCGGTGGCATATACATTTTACACGTTTTGTCTATGTTGATCTTATATAAATGACCAATCGGAGAGGGAAGCATTCTGATTGGTCATAAAAAACATGTACCTATATGGAACATTACGGTTAATTCGTTGATCTGATATATATTGCGCGTTCTAGGGCTACCAAAGAGGTGTGAGATTATTGCAGGGCTGCGACATACTCTAAATTATGTATTATTATTATTTGACAATAAATATTTTCGGTAGTACGAAATGCGGCAAAAAAATTTACGTTGAGGGAAGAGACGAGGGAGGGGGAAGGCGGGAAAGGTGTAAGGGAATGGGGCGCACGGGAAAGGACATGCAGGGAGAAACAATTTGAGCGAGTGAGTGAGTGAGTGAATTATACCGCCGCCCCGGGAACCATTACCTGGATAACCAACACCTCTGCCATGGGTCACCCCAGAGGGGGGGGGGGTATGGGGAGAGGGATTGGGGGGGGCATTGGGGAGGGGATTGGGGGGGGGGGGAATAAAAATGGCTTAAGTAAGGACTAATTGAAAAATTATAAATGAGGAATTCCAATTTGGGTATACAGGGTACCGCCACCCTGGGAACCATTGACTGGAAAACCAACACCGCTGCCATAGGTCACCCTAAGGGGAGGGAAGGGGGTAGCGGAGTAGTGGGTAGGGGGGGGGTGAGGGGGGGGGGGGTAAAGAAATGGCTTTAGTAAGGACTTATTGTATAATTGTAGACGAGTAATTGCGGGGGAGTAGGAAGGGCGGGGGGAGGATCAATTTGGGAATATGGGGAACCGCCTCCCCGGGAAACATTAACTGGATAACCAACACCTCTGTTATAGGTCACCTTAAGCGGATCGTTGTGTTTGGTGACTAAGTAGGGGGGCCCGGGTTCATGGGATGAGGTTTGTCTAGGTCTTGGCGGCGGATGCGTCTGGCCACCTGCTGCGTGGCGGGCCGGATCAAAAGAGCTTGGTTGAGAGAGGTATTTTAACCTTTCAAGCCTGACTCTCTCGACCCATCGAGTTGCAACTCTGGCCCTACGGCACCAAACAGACTAAAATTTTGGATTCTTACTTAAGAGCACGGTCTGTACACGAATCAATGAAATAATCTCACAAAAAATTAAATGAAGATAATAATATTAATTGTTCCGAGCTGTGCAGCCTGCAAGAACTAATTGAGTAAGGACTAAATGAATAATTATAAGTGAGTAATTCCAATTTGGGAATACGGAGTACCGCCGCCCCGGCAACCATTTACTAGATAATCAACACCTTTGCCATAGGTCGCCTCAAGCGGTTTGTTACGTTTGGTGACTAACCAGGGGTGCCCGGGTTCCTAGGGTGAGGTTTGTCCAGGTCTTGGCGGCGGATGCTTCTGCCTACCTGCTGCGTGGCGGGCCGGGTCAGGAGAGCTTGGTTGAGGGAGGCATTTTGACACTTCCGGCCGGACTCTAGCCCGGAAGCTACCGGGGTGTCGCCGCCGCGCGCAGGGCCTAGCAGCAAAAACCCACGGAGCGGGTTTTTAACTGCTATACGAATGTCGCGGATTAGATGGACATATGAATCCATCTTTCCCACTGCATTTGCAAGGCGATTGGTTGAAAGAGGAATTTAAGAACCTGACTTCGAGTACATCTCAAGTACTATCGTAATTAAATTTCACATCTCAAGTACCTACATCATAATTAAATGTTTATGTGAACTAGTGGTCACCCAATGGTCGAAATTCGAACATAATTAATTTCAAGTGTAATAAATAAATGTAAAAAAACATTACACATTAAATTAATTATGTTCGAATTTCGACCATTGGGCGACCACTAGTTCACAATAAAATTTAATTATGATGTAGGTACTAGAGATGTTAAATTTAATTATGATAGTACTTGAGATGTACTCGAAGTCGGGTTCTTAAATTCCTCTTTCAACCAATCGCCTTACAATGCAGAAGAAGATATGGATTCATATGTCCATCTAATCCACGACATTTGTATAGCAGTAAAAAACCCGCTCCGTGGGTTTTTGCTGCTAGGCCCTGCGCGTGGTGGCGACACCCCGGTAGCCTCTGGGGAGAGAGTCCGGCTGGAAAGGTCAAAATGCCTCCCTCAACCAAGCTCTCTTGATCCGGCCCGCCATGCAGCAGGTGGGCAGACGCATCCGCCGCCAAGACCTGTACAAACCTCACCCCATGAACCCGGGCACCCCTGCTAGTCACCAAACGTAACGAACCACTTTAGGTGACCTATGGCAGAGGTGTTGGTTATCCAGTAAATGATTCCCGGTGCGGCGGTACCCAAGCTCCCAAGCTAACTTGAAATGACCTTAGCCATTTTTGGTCCGAATAGCCAGGTACTTCCCCACCGGCCTCTCTCCATCTCCTTCCGGGGGGGGGGGGGTAGACTGAATGCTGTAGAAATGATATCCCCGAGGCGTATGTGTGGTGAAACCATGTATGCTCGTGTGAGAGATGAGGAGATTATTTGATGATAGCCAACCTCCGAAAAGAAGATTTACCATAAGAAGAACATAATTGTATAAAGATTTGCAGCCTGCAGGGTGAAGATTTATAGATTATAGCCAACGTCCGATCAGAAAATAAAACAGAAGAAGCAGATTATAATAAGATTTGTTCCCGATACCCGGATTCATGGGTGAGGTTTGTCTGGGTCTTGGCGGCGGATGCGTCTGCCCACCAGCTGCATGGCAGGCCGGATCGGAAAAGAGTGGTTGAGGGAGTTCCTTTGACTTCTTTAGCCGTACTCTCTCGGAACATCGCAGTGGGAGGCATGAATTTATACGTCCGTCACTCCTGAACACACTGACCCCCAGATTCCTACCCATCCCTAATACCCTTTGCCTTCTCAGAACTTCCTTTACTTCCTTTTCTAAAAAAGACCTTCCACACAGCTTCCCAAAGATGACATAGGCCTTGAGGAGAATTATTTTCCTTGATATTTCATAATAAAATGTTTATATTATATTAAATATTTATACAATATATTATAAGATTTTAGTAAACCTAGTTAAACTATTGTGTGAAATATTGAAACTAAAAACAAATCTGAATACCTTCTAAAGCAGCCAAAAAAAAAATAAGAAAGTGAAACTTGTGTTTCAACTTGTGTGTAAACAAACTTGTCACGACATAAACAGACAACGATCACGTGAAACCAATCCAAATAACATTCAAAACGTCACAATGAACGCGTGATCGAAGAACGTTCTTCCCCGTTTGAAATTTTGAGAGTGCACTTGGTATCTATTTGACTTTATAGTAATATTTGCAGAAATATCACGAGTCCACCGAGAGAATTTAGAGATTTTAATTTTGGATATTACATTATTTGTGAGAATTTAATTGCGCTTATTATAAATATTATATTGGTGTAATATTACTTCACATTACAGAGTTTTTTTTAATGTGACTACCGGACAAGAGCCTCAACTGCTCCCGCCTGGAGCCAGTGAGACTATGGCATCCCCAATTGGGTTATATTGTGAGGCTGGGGGGGGGGGGGGAAGGAGATGGAGAGAGGACGGTGAGAAAGTACCTGGCTATTCGGACCTAGTCACCAAAAAGGCTAAAGTCATTTCAAGTTAGCTTGGGAGTTTGGGTACCGCCGTCCCGAGAACCATTTATTGGATAACCAATACCTGTGCTTTAGACCACCTCAGGGGGGGGGGGGGTGGGAGAGATGAATAATTGTAAATGAGTAATTCCAATTTGGGTACACGTAATACGGGATACCGCCGCCCGGGGAACCGCCGCCCCGGGAATTCAATAACCAACACCTCTGCCATAGGTCACCCGGGCACCCCTGCTTAGTCACCAAACGTAACGAACCGCTTGAGGTGACCTATGGCAGAGGTGTTGGCTTTGTCTTTAACTTTGGTTGGTTTTTCTTCTGTTTTTAACTTTTATGCGTCTAAAAAGCAAAATTCTTTTATTGCTCCATCAATCTAATATTTTTTAAAATTATGCATAAAAAAACATTAAATCAAAAAGAAACATTACACATTAAATTAATTATGATCGAATTTCGACCATTGGGCGACCACTATTTCACATTAAAATTTAATTATGATGTAGGTACTCGAGATGTGAAATTTAATTATGATAGTACTTGAGATGTACTCGAAGTCGGGTTCTTAAATTCCTCTTTCAACCAATCGCCTTGCAATGCAGTGGGAGAGATGGATTTATATGTTCATCTAGTCCTTGGACTTGTAAAATTTGTTCACTTTCATATTTTTCAATTTCGGAGTAAAACTATAGATTTGCATACAAATCAAATCCACACCGCCCGCCCATCACAGATTTTCTTCCTTATATTTTATGTATATTTTTTAATTAATCGTTAATCGAACTTGTGACTTCTGAATTCTTAGTCAAGGATCGTAAAGCGACGCATTATCGAAAATAATACAAATTTTTCAAAAAAAACTACTTGCGCACATCATAATTTGAACTTGCGACTTCTGAATTCTTAGTCAAAGATCATTTAGCAACTTATTGTCGTAAAATAATACAAACTTATAAAAAAAAAGTACTTACTCACGCCATAATTTGATCTTGCGACTTCTGAATTCTTAGCTGAGTAGTTGGTTATCCGATAAATGGTTCCCGGGGCGGCGGTACCCCGTATTACATAAACCCAAATCGGAATAGCTCAAAATGCAAATAAATAGTTTTACTCCGAAATTGAAAAATATGAAAGAGAACAAATTTTATTTCGGAGTAAAGCTATAGTTTTGCATACAAATCAAATCCATACCGCCCGCCCATCACAGATTTTCTTGCTTATACTTATGTTCATTTTTTAATTAATCGTAAATCGAACTTGCGACTTCTGAATTCTTAGTCAAGGAACGTTAAGCAACGCATTATCGAAAATAATACAAATTTATCAAAAAAAATGACTTGCGCACACCATAATTTGAACTTGCGACTTCTGAATTCTTAGTCAAGGATTGTTAAGAAACGCATTATCGCAAAAATAATACAAATTTATCAAAAAAAAATTACTTGCGCACGCCATAATTTGAACTTGCGACTTCTGAATTCTTAGTCAAGGATCGTAAAGCAACTTATTGTCGTAAAATAATACAAACTTATAAAAAAAATGTACTTACTCACGCCATAATTCGATCTTGCGACTTCTGAATTCTTAGCTGAGAAGTTGGTTATCCGATAAATGGTTCCCGGGGTGGCGGTACCCCGTATGACATGTACCCAAATTGGAATTACTCAAAATGCAAATCTATAGTTTTACTCCGAAATTGAAAAATATGAAAGAGAACAAATTTTATTTCGGAGTAAAACTATAGATTTGCATACAAATCAAATCCACACCGCCCGCCCATCACAGATTTTCTTCCTTATACTTATGTATATTTTTTTAATTAACCGTAAATCGAACTTGTGACTTCTGAATTCTTAGTCAAAGAACGTTAAGCAACGCATTATCGAAAATTATACAAATTTATCAAAAAAAAATGACTTGCGCACACCACAATTTGAACTTGCGACTTCTGAATTCTTAGTCAAGGACCGTTCAGAAACGCACTATCGTAAAATTATACAAATTTATCAACAAAAAAAATTACTTGCGCACGCCATAATTTGAATTTTCGACTTCTGAATTCTTAGTCAAGGATCGTAAAGCGACGCATTATCGAAAATAATTCGACTTCTGAATTCTTAGTCAAGGATCGTAAAGCAACTTGTTGTCGTAAAATAATACAAACTTTAAAAAAAAAATGAACTTACTCACGCCATAATTTGATCTTGCGACTTCTGAATTCTTAGCTGAGTAGTTGGTTATCCGATAAATGGTTCCCGGGGCGGCGGCACACATACCCGCCCCAGAAATATTGAAAACCCCATTTTGGTGACGGGGCGAGAGAGTCCAACTGGAGATTTCAAAGTAAGGTCTCCCTCAATCAGTCTCTCCCGATCCGACCCGCCACGCTTGAACCCGGACACCAATCACTTGGGGTGACCTATGGCAGATCTACTTCACTAAAAACGGCTTAAGTCATTTCAAGTTAGCTTGGGTTACCGCCGAGATATGGTAGCGGTAGAAGTGAAACCTTCAGAAAACTTAAGTAGACAATTTTCATCACTGAAATAATTTTTTTAATCTTAAGATGCTGTTTCGGGGATCTTTTTAGAAAGGGAATAAGACGGTAGTTTTGTAAATTCTGGGACGCTGTCCCCCCCCTGGGGTGTCCTATGGCAGAGGTTGGTTTTCCAGTTAATGGTTCCCGGGGCGGTGGTATAATTGATATAGCCTCCTTCATTCACTCACTCACTCACTCAAATTGATTCTCCCTGCATGTCCTTTACCGTGCTTCCCGTTCTCTTCCACCTTCCCCGCCTTCCCCCTCCCTTGTCTCTTCCCTCTCCATGAAATTTTTTGCCGCATTTCGTACTACCGAAAATATTTATTGTCAAATAATAATAATAGATAATTTAGAGTATGTAGCAGCCCTGCAATAATCTCACAACTCTGTGGCAGCCCTAGAACGCGCCATTATATATCGGATCAACACATCAACAGTAAAACTCCATATAGGTACATGTTTTTTATGACCAATCAGAAGGCTTCCTTCACAACCTCTCTGATTGGTCATTTAAATCGGATCAGCAAAAGAACTGTAAAACGACATATAGGTACATAAGTTATACGATTATGAAGATCAACCAAGTATGTTGATTCACAAGCGACAGATCAACATAGCATGTTAATTTGCAAGCGATTCCCATACAAATTTTGAAAATTTTATGAAAAGTACATCAAATATTTTTACTTGCAAACTGGCAACCTTGGTAACTAATGTAATAATGTTGCCAAATCATACGGATGTATTCCATCATAGCCAAGTTATATGGTGTTAAAGGTGGATCAACTTGGCTTATAACTTCTTACTGGATCAACACATTACGGGAAGAGGCCAATATATATATATATTTATATATATATATATATAGATTGTTTACCTATTATCCTTGACTGTTTTTGTTTTGTTTGTTGTTTCATTTCTACTTAAGTTTGGTATCTTTTTGTTTCCCTTGAGTATTGTAAATTTATTTTGTTCTAAAAGTCGTTTTACAACCCACGAGAATGCTTAGCAAGACATAACATTATATTTGTTTACACATTTTTTAATATTGTAAAATGAAAAAAAGCTTCCCAAGGGAGAAAATTTAAAGAAGATGAACGTTTCGTAATATTAACCAACAATTTTATTCCGTTACAAAAATCCCTATTGTAAATATGGCATATTTTTAGGTGCGTACTTATTTTACAGCTACGTATTTAAAGTCCTCGTTGGTGACTCTTTACATCAGTTGATAAAATAACGCATTTTTTATCTTATAAAATATTCTTAAATTCAATGATGATCAAGTGAATTAACTCCCCTTTTGAGTGAACATTTTCAAAGGAAATCCTGCAGTTAAGGCAGTTTCTTTAAAAAGATAACAGGGTTGGAGATTGATTTATTACTCTCGGTAAGTTCACCCGAAAACCTAATTTTTTCAACCCGGTCGGCGATGCTGAAAAACTTGTTTGAAAACATTTTGGAACCCATTTCGGTTTAATTTAATTAATTAACTACCAAGTTTAATAATGAAATGTGGCGTTCCGCATGGATTAAGGTTTGGCCCACTTTAATCTCTTGAAATGGTGAATTGTTGGTAATTGTAAATATTGTATAAAGAGCATAGACAGATGGTGGATCAAGTTGTTTTGTATTGCTCTCAGAGTATTTCAGCGAAAGAGTTATCTTTTGAATTTAAAGGTTACCTGTAGTTTATTGTAGAAACATGTTATAATTTGTGAGTAAGAATAATTTTTATAAAGGTCATAATTCATAATAGAAATGTGTGTACAAAGTATCTCCATTATCTATATTATATTTTAAATCATGATACTTACATAAACATTATTCTTTTAAGCTTTTTTCAGGTTAATGGTAACAATTTCAGGTAAAAGGAGTAATAATCTAATTCAGCAAATTACTTACATTTTGGAAAACACTCGGCAAAATAACAAAAACTTAACGCATTTATTTATATAGGGTTTGGCACAGTTAATACAAAAAAAAAACATTTTCTTGCTATGTTTGCAACATTTTAAAAAGCGAAATCATTTATTTATAGTCTGTACATGTACCTACATTTTAAAATACCTATATTTTTTCTTCTATTCTTCTTCGGTCTTTTTCGCCATTTTCCTAAACTTTGGAACCTATCTCTCTCCATCTCTTTCAACTCCCTACCTCCCTCAACCATACAACATACCCCAAATTGGAGACAACAAAGCCCCAGTGGCTCTGGGCAGTTGAGACTTGTATTCTGAACTCACATTAATAATAAAACCAAAAACCTACCCCAATAAATAACACCTTGTCCCTCGAGCGCCCGGTACCGGAACCAAATTCCAATACATACGATGAAATGCTCGGGAATTTTTACAAATCTAGCCCGGGTGTAAATACATCGATACAATATCACCAACGGAAAGAATTTTCGTTTCAAATTCAAGAGAATTTCGTTTTTCGAAAATGGGTTATAAATTAAACTTATTAGAATAATGATAACTGATAACCATAACCATTTATTAAGAGTCTTTAGTAGTAGAGAGCACGCAGCAGTTAAATCGAACACGCAATAAGGTCATTTATCCGAGGATTGTTTCATTTTACAAATACATTAGGTCATTGTGATTCCACGAAGGCTTGGAATGGAAAAACATGTTTTTGAAATCTGAATTCCATATGTTTATAATTAGTTATTCCTGATTAATAATCGCTTAATAACTGGTGTTGAAACGCTGGCATGTAGATTTAAAATTATAATGATTGATACAGTCCTTTTTCGTTTCTGGCATTTCACCAGAGACAGTGTGGTAAGCTATAAGACTTTCTTTTTATAAGATAAAATACTGTACATAAATAAAAAAAGTATGAAATAATCGATGTTGAAGCTGATGAAGATGGAGCTGGCAGTTAAAGGAGATGACTTTGCAATCTTTAGAGCACAGGCGTCAGGTGGGAATGCTGTCCTTGTTCTATCTGTATCACTGGAAGATGTTCCGAGGAACTAGCGTCATTGATCTCTTCGACACCCTCGGTGCATAGTCGGGATTCACGCCAAGTGCGCGCTCAACATATGTACATGATTTTCATTTCTCAAATCAGAACGTGTCGCTTCGACGACTCGTTTTTGAGTACAACATCTCGGCTGTGAACTCAATATTTGCCAGAATCTGTGTTTCTTCCCTTTTACAACATTGGTATCTTCAAGACACTCACTTCTTCTTCTCCTCAAAAAGACCCTCCATAGAGGGGAATGAGGGAAATTACTTTCCTAAGGGCCTTCATGGAATTAATTTTAATATAAATTGTAAAGGATTTCTTTGACCTAGAAGATCCACATTAAAATCTCTCCAAATTACAAAATGCTCATCGCAATAAAGCTGTAACTGCTTCCAAACACTTTATTGAAGATGCGGGTACTGCCACCTCGATTATTATTAACCAATTATTGGATAACAAACACTCCTGACATAGGTCACTCCAAGGGGTTCGCTACGTTTGTTGGCTAAGCAGGGGTAACTAGGTTCATGGGTTGAGTTTTGTCTAGCTTTTGACGGCAGTTTTACCAGCCTACTTACTGCGCGGCGGGTCAGATCGGGAAAGACTGATTGAGGGAAACCTTTTGATCTATCCAGTAGAACTCTCTCGGAACATTGCCTTGAACCGCAGTGGGAGAAATGTGGAGAGGAAGGATAAGAATATCCAGGCTCATCAGGTTGAGAGAGACCTAACCTAGACTTCTGCAGCCGGATTCTCGACCCAACGCCTTGCGCCGCAGTGAAAGGAATGGATTCATAAGTCCGTCACTCCTAGACACACTGACCCCCAGAATCCTACCCACCCGTCGAACCTGTTTCCTTCCCAGAAATTCCTTTCCTTCCTTCTGTAAAAAGATCTTCCACGCAACATCCTCATAGACGACAGATGACGTGGACCTTGACGGAAATCATTTTCCAGTGTGGAGCTTTTGCAAAAAAAACCCCTCGAACCTGTTTCCTTCCCAGAAATTCCTTTCCTTCCTTCTGTAAAAAGATCTTCCACGCAGCATCCTCATAGACGATAGATGACGTGGACCTTGACGAAAATCATTTTCCAGTGTGGAGCTTTTGCAAAAAAAACCCTTCCAACGTATATAATAATAATAATAATGATAATATTAAGTCTTTGTCTCTTTGTCAGGTTGTCTCTTCTAACATTTTCCACTGGGACCTGTCACTCGCTACTCTTCTCCAATGATGTCCAGCTGTGAGTTTTAGGTCGTCTTCCCATCTTATTTGTTGACGTCCTCTACCTCTCTTGCCATCTCTGGGATACCAGTCAGTGACATTTTTGCACCATTTCTCTTGTGGCTCACATATCATGTGACCTGTCCATCTCCATTTTTGTTGGTCTACTCGGGTAACTATATCGGCAAATTTATTTTCCTCCCTTATTATGCTACATCTCACTCTGTCCTGTTTTTTTTATCCCTGTCAAACTTCTCTCCATGGCTCTCTGGCAGCGCTCTAACTTCTTTCTGTCACGTTTGGTGAGTGCCCAAGTTTCACATCCATAGGTGATGACTGAAAGTATACATGTGTTGAAGACTTTACTTTTTATTTGCATACTAAGCTCCTTGGATTTCAAGACTTCTTTCAAAGTCTTTCTTCAATCCATTTGCTATTCTTCGCTCGATTTCTTTAGTATATAATATAATTCCAACGTAAATAATAATGATAAATATTTTTGTAATTTACCAGCTTTGCTAATCGCTAATATGGACCCAATTTCACCAACGAGTGAGAGCAGCCAATCTGGTGAACTTTCCACGAACTGTTCCTTTTTCCTAATAAATCTCAGATGGCAGAACACGTAGCAAGACAAACACAAGATACTTGGAGACTACTATTTATCCCATTTGGCCCCTAATTCATTAGGCAAACATTCATTTCAATTTCCTTCTGCTAATGCCTCGTGTTCGAGAAAAGAGAGATACGTGTTTGCTTCGACCGAGACGTAATTAAGTTTCCCTCTGAACTTGGAGAATTAACCTTTCGGCGCTAATCAGTTTATTTTCTTGAAGACTGTTACGTGAATCATCTGTAATTATCTGTAACGTTTTTTGTGTTGTTTTTTCGTTGATACAGATTTCTTTATATTTTTATTAATAATAATTAAGTTTATTTTCTAGAATGTATGCAAGCGTAGATCAATGCAATACACTCCAGATTTTGAAATAATACAAAAATAGATAAAATAAAAACAGAAAGAAGTGAAAAATAAAACAAATAATTTTTTTTTACCTTAGCTACACACAAGAGGTCCAGAGGAAAATAAGTCATCTTTGAGGATGCTGTGTGGAGGGTCTTTTTAGGAAAGGAAGGAGAGGAAGTTCTGGGAAGTAAAAGCGTATTAGGGGTGGGTAGGAATCTGTGGGGTCAGTGTGTCCAGGAGTGGCGAACATATGAATCCATCCCTTCCACTTCGGTGCAAGGCGATGTTCCGAAAAAGAACGGTTGAAGAAGTCGAAGGAACCCCCTCAACCATTCTCTCTCGATCCGGCCTGCCGTGCAGCTGTTGAGCAAACGCATCCGCCGCCAAGACCCGGACAAACCCGACAAAACCCAACACCCCTGCTAAGTCACCAAACGTAGCGAACCACTTGGGGTGACCTACGGCAAAGGTGTTGGTTATCCAATAAATGGTTCCCGGGACGGCGGTTCCCATACCCGCTCCCCAAATTGAAAAAAATTAAATAATAATTATTTTTTAAATATCCGTCTCACGTCTTTAGAGGCCCACCAGTGGGACTGCTTGGTAATGATGAAGGTATTATTCGTTCAGCGTATCCTGCGCCATAAGCTTCCCACGCGGTGGTGGAGAAGTGTTCTGAAAGTTCACACCAGGAAAATTTTTGTGGCGCTGCAGCATCTCGGTAGGCGGAACAGTTGGCGATCATGATTGAAACGGTTTTAGCTTATTAGCTTGAATAATAATGAGACCGCCAGATCAACAAATAATCATGGGAAGAGCGTTGTACATTTTTTATCTTGCATAAACTATTGAACTTAAAACATTTCCCCCACGTTTTTGATGTAGGTACATAAAATATCACTATTTTTGGAAGTCATAACTATTTTTTTAAAACAGCTATAACTCTGTCATTTCTAGACAGATCATAATGAATTGCTTTTCTTTAAAGGTTGTTTTTTCACATATCTAATAAATTCGTCACATATTTACGTAATTACCAGATATTCGCCAAAAATACATTAATCACTGAGACTAGATTTTTGATCAAAACACAAATTTCAACAAACGCAAACAAGACAAATTTAAACAAACATTAATAGACACGTTAGACAAAGAGAATAAAAACATAAAAAACACCGATGGTAAGCAAAAGCTTTGGAAAAACACACCACAAATATCAGGCAATAAGATCTTTCACTGGTTACAAACATTAGAGGAAAACAAAAAACCTTTCAGAAAATAAGGATGGATTAAAGGGCATAAAAGGCAGAATTGGTTGCGCTTGTTGAAGTATTTTTGTGTTTATTTGGGAATAGAACATTTTATTCTACAGCAATGATTTGTTCCCTTCCGCTCTGCCCTTCCTTTCCCCCCGGACAATTCGCAATAATACAGTGCATTCACGCAGCACGTTTTTTGTTGTTGTGATTTGAGATGACGCAACGCAAGGTTCAATTGTAAATTAACTGTTTTCTTGGTGACATTATTCGGTGAACTGCATCGCAGATGAGTCGTCCCGCTTCTAACTCCCGTGATTGTTTTCCTATAAAATACAATTTGTTGCCATTATAAGGATGCAGAAATCATTTTGCCGTTTATGTAAAAACCTCCAGCCAAAACATTCAGTATTACAAACAAAATTATAACGCAAAATAATAAAATATAAATACATAATAATCAATACGTACATGATTATATTCAATCGTCAAACATTTGCCGAATGATTTAACTTTTGTATTTTTTTCCTTGCCGCTTTTATTATTGTATTTTATTTGGTCTCAGTTTTATTTTAATTTATTTTATTATTATATTAATTAAGTCTTCATAAATTGTAAAATGGAGGCCTCAGCACGGATAAAGCACCCAGTGAGGCCTACAACTTGTTTTAAATATTTTAAAAAATTAGAGTGTGCAATTCACACGCTCGCGCTGTAGTGAAAAGTTCAGAAAATCTAAAGTATACAAGAATGGAGAGGCTACGAAGCACCGCACAAAGAGGAGACATATAGGCTTCAAAGCACCGTACAAATAGGAGACCGATTTACTAACTCATTATCTCGCAGTGTAAATCCTATATATGTACGTGTTTGTCTCTTTTTGGCGTCGCTATTTTTCGTTTCATCGAATTTCAAAACACAACCGAGCTAAATAAGTTATCACGTATTATCTTCCGCCACCCCTTCCTCATCCGCGTCTCTTTCCCCTCTCACGTTCCCACTCGGCCTTCCCTCTCCCCCCTCCCCTCGCGCTCTTCCCCCGTTCCGCGAACCCCCTTCCCAACTTTCCTCTCCCCCCCGAGTTCCTCTCCCCCTTTCCTGGTTCCCCTCCCTCTTCCCGCATTCCGAAAATTCATTCCCTTTGTGTTCAGTTTTCAAACAGCTTGCGTGCCATCTATTGCAAATTTTTTGTACAAATTTCATAATGCCAGAGCTCACCAGTATTTATAGAAACCATCGCTGGCAGGCATACATCAAATCCCCAAAGTTTTTTTATTTTTTTATTTGTGGATGCTTATATATTTAATTACATGTAAACAAATATACCAATACTACTCTTCCACGGAAGTAATAGCTTGTGGCTGGAAGAGTAGTGTACATTGTTTCTTTATAGATACTTAACAGTCTACAACAATAACTAAAGTGACAAATATATATTAGTTATACTATATATTAATATATACTGTACTATACATATATACTAAGGTTACAAATATATATTATTTATGCTAAATGTAAATTACAATGTTAAGTTAGAGAACTATAAGTTGCTGTTTGTTAGGTGAGATATAATTATAAATATTTCGTTACTATCAAACTATTTTACTATTAGAATAACGTATCTAAGAACACTGTTTTTTAATTTTTATGTTTTGTTAATTTTTATTTATTTATAAATAAACGCCCTTTTCCGGGGCTTTTACATATATAGCATAGAAAAAACATTTTCTTGTACATAACTGAACTGCCTCAATAACAATATTTTATATTTATTCAAAGATAAATTGAAGATGTCCACTGACTTGGTATAATTGTTTCCCTCCATTAGTATTCTGGGCAAAGAGGAATACATATGGTAGTTAGTCCCAGAATTTCTGCACTGAAATAAATCCTGACGTCTAGTATTACGAAGTGGAATTCGGAAGCTTATCAATTCAAGTAATACCGGACTATCAACTAAATCATTTAGAATTTTATATAAAAATACCAAGTCAGTGAAAATTCTTCTGTCTGACAATTTAAGCATATTCATATCGTTTAAAATTGTGTCGTAGTTTAACATATTTGCTGGAATACCCATTTTAAAATTTAGAAAACGTAAGAATTTGTTTTGTATTCTTTCAACAGCTCGTACGTGCACATTATAATGAGGGTTAATGATGAAACAACAATTTAAATTATTTGAAAAAGAGAATAAATATCATCTGAGGAAACTAAGCTATGAAATTTTTTTGTTTTAATATTAAATCAGGTGGAAACTATATATTTTTTTATAAATATGATAAACATGATACCATTTCATGATACCAGAACTCACTTTTGTATATAGTAAGAATTGCGGGCATGCGCACATCAAATCCCTAAAGTTTCATCGCAATCGGATGAATGGTCTAGCAACGCAAAGCATACATACACACATCCATAGACAGAAGTAAACATATTTTCATTTTTGTATGTATAGATCTAGCTACCGAGTAGTTTGTAATTTTTTGCTGTGGTGTATTACATTAAATTTTATTTATTTATTACTTATTATTAGGTACTTACTTACATCTAGTGTTAATGTTATTTCACTAACGGATATGAAATAATAATAGAAGTTGGCTGAACAAGTTAAAGAATGGGTCACATTATTTATAACGTTCGTTTATTGTTTGGAACACGAGGCGAAGATAATAATTGGTTCCTATAAATGGGGCATAACTTCTCGAATAATCTATTTATTGTCTATTCGGGTCGTAAATTACACGCCCTAATATATTGTTGTTGTTTTTCTTTATATTAGGTCAGGGTCAGCTTCCTGGTTGTGGTTAAGCTTAAATATCTCTCTGGACAAGGCTTTTTGTACATTAAAGCGATCCAACAGTTCAGGAAAAAAATGAAATCGGAATTCACGCCCCTTTATGGGAGGAGTTTAAAAATACTTGAGAAAAGCTTTTGGAAAGGTTGGAAAAGGTATTTGAGATTTTTTTGATACAGGTTGATTTCGTAAAGACCTGAAAAAAACATTAACTCCTTTTTAACGCATTGTTTATTGTAATAAAACGGAAATTTAAAATTGATTTTGCGGAACCAAGCGACGTGGAGCCTGACGTCTATTCCTCGCTCCGGCCGAGGACGGACTTACAGAAAATGGATGGGGCAAGTCAGTAGTTCTTCGGTGGACGGCATAGAGTTCACTTTGAAAATCCAAATTCGTCGACTGCCGGTCGTATTTTAAAATAACATCGTGAAAATGCATATTTTATTTTATTTTGTGAAGTTGGGGCGTAAATATCATTTTTTTTGCGATTATTATAAAAGAAACTGAATTTGCCACATTATACAATAAAATCATATTCGAAAAAGGGTTTTTAAGTATGAGAATTTGCACTTGAAAGTGTTTTTTATAGATCTAATACTTTATTTTTTTCAATGCTTATTAAAAGACTGATATTTTTAAGGACCAAGATATGTTCTACACGCAGTATTTGAAGCATATAAAATACGTCTGCAATCAAATTTTCAAAACAAATGATTTTGCATTATTTAGTTTATCTTTACACTGTTTATATTTGTTTTTCAACATGTGGCAAAACAAACCTTGAAATTGTCAGAACAATTTGCAACGGTTAAATCAGTGGGTACTCGTAAACTATATTTTTTTCAGTAAGATTCGACGTGGTTGTAAAAATAGAAAAGGTTTTTTAAAAGTAACAATACCGACGATTGGTAGAACCACTTAGTGCCATGGTTTTAGCCGCTTGTTCGTTTAAAAGTTATTACTTTTTAACACATCAAGCTTTCGGAGTTTCAGCAGCTTGGAAACAATTCCCACGTGAACCTTTTCACATTAAAAGCTTAACAGAAGTAATAGTGGTGCTCAAAATTTACCTTTTTACTTCAGAAAATTAAAACGTAAATAAATAATAAATTTCAACAGCCAAAAGTAGTTATGTATGAACCAAAATAAACTCAATAATTCAAAATAAAATGTGATTAAAAACTATGTAATAATATTATTTTGTGTATTTGATGTAGAAGATTTATTAACGAGAAGCCAAAACAGTGTTCTGTGTTAGATTGTTAGTATCTGAATTGACAAATCCATTGGGTTCTTACTCGGGATAAGTGGGTTCAAATCCTTTGTTAGTCAATTAACTCAAGTCTTCCATCATTGCACTAGCAACAATTTCAAAATTTTGTGATGGAAGTTATTAATTGATAAGTTATTTTGTGAAGAAATTATTATTTTTTTTTAATTGGAAAAGTATTTGGGTTCATACAAGTATACACATATAAGACAGTAAAAAAAAATTGTATGAAGGCAAAGCCTATGCGTGGGTATTATACAGATAACAGAAAATACGGTAGCTGTGGATAGATTTATTTATTTACTAGCGAGTTCCCGGCATGGGTTGCTATGCCACTTAATAAAGAAATTGTTTCTCCCTGCGTGTCCTTTCCCATTTGTTCCCCTTACGCCTCCCCTTCCTCTCGCGCGTCCCTTTCCCCTTTCGCGTTCCCACTCCGCCTTCTCCGCCTTCCCTCTCCCCACTGCCCCCGCCCTCTTCCCTCGTCCCGCGAACCCCCCTCCCGAGTTCCCCTCCCCCCTCCCAAGTTCTCCTCTCGCGAATCCTCCTGAGTTCCCCTCCCCCCTCCCGAGTTCCTATCCCCCCTCCCGGGTTCCCCTCCCTTTCTCGTATTCCATGTATTCATTCCCGGTAAATTTAGTTTTTAAACAGTTCGCTGGCCACCTAATACAATTTTTTTATACAAATTTCAAATGCCAGAGCCCACCAGTTTATATAGGAACCATCACTGGCAGGCACACATCATATAGTATAATAGTATTGTGATGGCAGCATTCCACTTCTTGCAGGGTCCCATCTACAAGCAATGGATCCACTTCCTGAGGACATAGATTAAACAAAAAGTTTTTTTAATTTTTTTTTATTTTTTATTATTATTATTTTCTTTTAAATTTCTTTAACCATGTACATATTTTTTTTTTATGTATCCTTTTTATATCTTGTTATCATTACTTGATTATTACATTATGGGGGTATTTCACCATCCTCCTCATAGCTTATCCATACACATAACGAAAATTAATAAATCAACAAATAAATACTAGCAACTGGTAAAAAACTCGGCTAACTTATCTTGTATGTAGCCATTATTCATAGGTTCAAGTGCCCAATAGTAAAATCAGACTTTTTAAATAAATAAATCCTGTATAATTAATCCTAAATGTACGCTACCGTATGAATAATCTATGAGGAGGATGGTGAAATACCCCCTATGTATAATATGGAACTCGTGGGACTGCACTACCCTCCCCGAGATCTGGAATAAATGATTAAAAAAAAAAAAAAAATATCCCCAAAGTTTCATCGCAATCGGATGAACTGTTAGCAACGCATAATTTCATGATGCTAGAACTCGCTATTGTATATAGTAAGAATCACGGACATGCGCACATCAAATCCCCAAAGTTTTATAGCAATCGGATGAATGGATTAGCAACGCATAGTATACATACACATAGACGGAGAAAGCATATTTTCATTTTTATATACTAAGGTAGGTAAAACATTTTGTATAAGATAAACAGATATTTATTTTATTACTAACAGACATATTGAGTTTCTATACCAGACGGCTGCCTGTTTCATTGTGACCAATGGAATAATGTAGTTACTTTTTCAGTAGAAGTTTTGTGTAAACATATAATAAAAATGCTGAAAATTTTAAGAGTTGTAATGGAAAATAGAAAATAACAGGCGTTCATGTGACTGAATTTGAATTATTTTAATTTTTTAAATTTAAGCATATAGCTAGAGATAACACATTTTAGAAATTAGATGTTTAGATGTGGATAAACACAGTTATACTATGGAAAAGGTTACCGAGTTCCAAATTTTTTTACCCAACTTTTACCTTTTTTTTAATACTAGTTCTGGTTTTCGCACGTGTTAATGAAATTGGGAAAGGAATTGAAAAATTTTCGGGCAATACAGTTAATGAGCTTTTGGGCCAACCTGATTTTGCACTGCGTCCACTCGAGTGTTAGAGTGTCTCTGGATAGAGAGATTTGGGTTTTTAGTGAAATTCTTAGGACCGGAGCATTTAAATTTGAGACATTGGATTTAGTAGACCACCTTGGTTCCATAATTTCAGTCTGAAACAATTTATTGGGGGGATAGGTCTAGGGCTTTTGGTATATAATTTAATAAATGACTTGTGAACAATTCTGGTGGTTTTTCATGGTTATTGTATGTGTGTTCCTCCCCAGGCGATTACCATGGTAAATGGATGAAAGCACCAATGCGTCACAAACAAGCTATTAAAATTATTGCTCATGTTTGAATTTGAAATTTAGGTATCTCAGTTTAATGACAGATTTTTTATACGGTAAGTCTATTTGAATTGGCAGTCTATAGTAGTTATACATGTTTACTTGACACATTTTTGATATTTCACGTGAGTTTGAGCGTGAGTTTCAGTTTGAGCGTGTCCAGGGTTACAAAAGCATTATAGAACTTCAGGTTAAGGTTCGTTTTAGGTGTTTTTGTATTTCTTGAGCATTAACTATGTAACAATTTCTAGACATTTTGTTTTTGAAGAATTTTATTTTTCAATGTATATTTGTTACTTAAATTTTAAATTTTCTGCGACCGGTTTCGCAGGATTAAAACTAACTTAAAAATTCTATGCAAGTACCAAAATGAGCTAGATTAATTAGGTGGGAGTAGTGGGAGGGATGATTTTGAGGGAGGGGGAAAGCGGTGGGAGGAGTCAACATTACACGGAAACATGGTTAGTAAAGGAGATTTGCAAGGCGCTATTATTTTATTAACTTAAATTAATTTTCGATTTAATTTTTTTGTTTAGTTGTAGGGTTTTTAAAGCGCACAGATTAAAATATGAATTTATATTGCAAAGCTTAAACTTTGTTTTTTCTTTATTGAAGCTATGGCCTGACTCTATTGAATGATAAGCAATTTCGGACTAATTATTATTCTTGTTTTGAAATTTTAAATTTCAAAACAAGAATCAGGGAACATGAATTTTGTTTACAAAATGTGCGTTTAAAAAACATTTGCATAAGAAAATATGTGTGCTTTATATTTTTTTTTTCGTTGTCAGTAATTTTAGTTAGAGCAAACGTGTGAGCCATTTAAAAACTGTTTTATGTGTGCATTCAAAAATTTTATATTTCAAAAATTGTATGTTTATTTCGAATAAAGCTTGTATTTTAAAATTATACCAAAAAAATTGTTAATTAAAAAAAAAAAAAATTGTAAAATTTTAAAGCATGTTTTATCACCATTCAAAAATATTCCAATTATTTGGATTTTATTGCAAAACGAATATATTCTTACCTTCCTACAAAATACGCCCGAGGCCTGAAGGGTGAGGCTATTTTCTAGCTTTGAGATTTTGTAAACTTTGCACAATAAAGGTTTTATATTAATAAATGACACTATAATAACAGCAAGAAATTAGGATTATTTTTGTTACCCTTTGAAACACAATAATCACCAAAAGCTTTCATAGCTCCATCCACGCATGGTACTTTTACTTATTGACGATAATCATAAAAAAGCTTGTGGAATATTTATATTCAGCCTTCTTGACGAAACTAGGGCTTCTTGGTAGCTCTATAAAAACACCATAAAAAGCCCAGCCACTCCGAAATACACGAGTGATAAATTGGTATTGGCTCTGTTTATATTCAAGTACGCCATCGAAGTATCGAGAGCCAAAGCTCGGCTTCCGATGGATAGTTTTTTCTGGAAAAAATGTATTTATTGTCTGGATATTATTCCAGATGTTTAGTAAAAATAAACTTTGTCGTGTATTATTGGCACGTTCATATTTTATTTCCCAGGGGTTTGGGGGAAATCAGGGTTTGGGAAAGCTTCGAGAATCAATGATTGAATATCAAGTTTTTTTAGAAAACTAGCGCTTAGATTCTAAGACCAATTTTCAAAGGTTTCAAAAAAACTATTTCGATTGTATGTCTTTGTTTGTTACACAGTTTCAATGAACACGGATTTGTGTTGAATTTAAGCGTTAACGTGGTCACTCCTGGATACATTGACCCGCAGATTCCTAGCTACCTCTCACACCTTTTTCCTTCCCAGAACTTTTTCTCCTGCCTTTCCCTAAAAATAATCTCCACCCAGCATCCCCAAAGATGACATAGGCGGGAATTTGGTTTTAATTCTGCTAGTTTTTTCAAAATTGAAATTAATTTTGTGAAAACGATTAAATTTTTTTTTTATATGATTACCGCACAAAAGTTCCGACTGCTCCCGTCTGGAGCCAGTGAGACCATGGCATCCCCGATTGAGGTAGGTTGTGAGGCTGAAGGTAGTGGGAAGGGTAAAGAGTTGGGGAAAAGGAAGGTGGGGAAGTACGTGGCTATTTAGATCTGGTCACCAAACACGGCTAAAGCCATTTCAAGCAACATTTCAGTTCTTACACCAGGGCGATACTAAGAGTATCTTCCACTCAGGAACTTGCCGCAATTATACTATATGTTATTTTAAATGAATAAATTGTGAAATAACACAAATTAATCAAATAAAATTTATTTGCCACGCCGGGAATCGAGCCCGCGACCTTCGGATAGCGAGAGCCTTATCGCTCGACCATGCCGGCCGTCAAAGTAAGTACCTACCAACCTATGTATAAGATAACGTTTATTAAACAAACAAAAAATATTTAAACCAAATATTTAAAATGTTTTTTTCTTCTCTTTAAAATTTTAGGATTAATCTTAATAGGAAGGTACAGATTTCGTAATTTTTCAAGTGTTTTCACTTTTTACCTTACATCTAACATGCAAGTACGGGACCTGAAATTACATTTCCCCGGATGTTTTTCACGGGTCTATGCTTCTAATTAAATGTAGTTATATATTCGTATGACAATTGAAATTGTTGTTTGTACGCAAGTTTATATGCAGATCACACTGCATATATCTATGTGTTGTCATCATATGTGAACTTCTTCATGCAAGAGTACTGTGATTGAAAAAATACGGTATTTTGGAAGCAATCCTCCGAATAAGTCTTCGATTGATATGCTTGGCTTATCTCTAAGTGACCAGCTCAGGTTCAGGGGCTCCATCGAAGACAGAGTTAAGTCAGCCTCTCAGAAGTTGGTCTGGAACCGAAAAATACCTGAAAAAACCCTTAGCTCTGTGCAGAAATGTGCGGTCGGTTTGATAGATTCACCTGTTTAAATAGACGGATTGCAATCTTTAGAGCACAGGCGTCAGGTAGGTTGCTGTCCTTGTTCTACCGTTATTACAATGGAAGATGTCCCGAGGAACTAACATCATTGATCCCTTCGGCACTGGAGCAATTAGGAAACATGCCAAACGCGCGCCCAACATATGCACATGGTTGACATTTGTCACATGATGATGGGTCGCGTCTACGACTCGTTCTTGGGTTCAATAATTTACCCTGTACAAATCGCGAGTGCGCCCCATGGTTGAATTTGGCAGCCACTTCTGATCTGGAGCTCCAAAATGCTTGAAAAATACCCTCGATTCTGTTCAGAAACGGGCGGTCCGTTTGATAGATCCTCCCACTTTAACGAATGTATTGCAATATTTAGAGCACAGGCGTTGGGTGGGAATGCTTTCTCTGTTCTACCGGTATTTCAATGGGAGATGCTCTGAGGAACTAGCGTCATTGATCCCTCCGGCTCCGGTGCATAGTCAAGAGATAAGCCAAACGTGCGCCCAATATATGTACGCGGTTGGCATTTGTCACATGAGAACGGATCGTTTTTTCAACTCGTCCTTGAGTTCAACAGCTCGGCTATGGAACGATTTGCCAGCCTCTGTTCCTCCCTCCTACGCCGTGGGTTTTTTCAAGACCATGTTCACTCTTTCTTCCCTCAAAAAGACACTCCACGCAGCATCTCTGAGAGGAAAATTATTTTCCTCAAGACCTTCTACGTGGATGTGCGAAAAAAAATAAGAAAAAAGCTTTTGAAATTCGGGCAATTTTTTCATTGCCGTAAAAAATAAGAAATGTGCGAAAATACGAAGTGAGGAATATTAAAGAAGCTGAAATCAGGATGTGATAAGCATTTTTAGTCTTCACGAAATGCCACTTCGTAAAAACAAGAAAGCTTCTGAAAAACTTGAAAAAAAAAGTTTTACGATGCAAAACGTTTGATGTAATTTTGATAAATTTTGTACAACCGCAAACACTGAAATTTTATTTTTACGATTTATAGTGACAATTTGAAGATTCCAATTGCTCTCTTGAGAAATGTCATTTTGCACTTATCATATTTTGACCTCTAAAAAAGACGAACGACGACCGTTTCGAGCCCTGAACCCATCATTTGTCTTCATAATACACGTTATAAACTTTCTAAGCGAAAAAAGTTGACAAGGTCTTTTAAAAAATGTGTTTCAAATCTTTCCACCATTTTCGTAGCGCCATTAGAGTCGGGAGATCAGCTTTGGGCTCTTCTTTAATAGCATCAATTTCGTCTTCGTCTTCGTCCAAGATTTCTAGTCAATCTTTAACATGAGAATAAACCTAAGTTGTTCAACATAAATCAAACTAATGATTAAGGGGATGATTGGTGGACGACGTTATGGAGAAGATTCATTGTTTGCAGGATTAAGTTTGCCCTGATGATTGCCAAATCTTGACAGAAGATTAGGAAGTAAGAGTCAAGCAGTTGAGGAGGGGAAGACACGGAGAAGATAAGGTTACTGTGAAATTATTAACGTAAAACCATGTCATCAGCGTATTGAAGTTACGCTGTAAGATTGACTAAAGTGTGACGAATCTGATTTCTAAACATAAGCAAAGCTATTTCAAGCAATTTTTAAAACTTGAATGTCCATTTAGAGGATATTTTTCTCTTGCAGTAATGAATTTCAACAATCCGACTGAATACGGAAAATTAACTTTTGAAAATGGTGTTTGTAGGAGGTCTGTCTGATACATAGGGGTAAAATTCGGCTTAAATAGAAAAACACCCGGCTTGCCCGAGTTTCAGAAACCTCTTTTGTTATTGGACAATAGAAAATTTGCAACAAAGTGCGTTTTGTATAAACACTGTTAAAAGCTACGTAAATCGCTCAAATAAAAATGATGCTAGCTGAAAACTATAGTTAAATTGTAGCAGAAAATTAACATGAAGCCAGAACTCACAGTTTTAGCAGTATACTCTACAAAGGCAAGCTAACAGATTTCTTCTCTAAAGTTAGATGAATGGATCTTGCTTCGTACCAAAACGATAATTACATTATTGGGTTGGAACATTTAGAAATTAATTAACCGTTTTGTACTTACTTTATATTTGAAGAGTATCGCCGCACAGTTGCGGATGCACTCAAACGATCCATTTAGAGTATCACCGCACCGCACTGTTTTATTAATTTTTTTATTTATTTTTAAAATGTTGAGAGTCACTGAATTTGTCCAAATGCAATTTATAATGCAATGAAAAACGATTAAAATAATAAAAAAGCTCAGAAATTAACTTGTAGGTATAGTAAAAAGAGAAAGAAGATACTTAATTAAATCGAATACTTAAAATTAAGGAAGACTTGAAAATTTATTCACTCTCACGATGTAAATGATAAAAAAACATAACTGACTAATCAAAGGGCTTAAATACCGCAAATCGAAAACCACATTCAATGAATACTTTTGTAATATTGTATTATTACCTAAATGTATTGTGGAGTACCTCAAGTACAAGTACTGTAATCAACATTATTTACGGGGTTATTTATATAATTTAGAAATGCAGTCAACTTAGTTAACAGCATCGGAAAGGATTTAAGTTCAATATGTTTAAATCCAATAGAAAGGTTTAAATTCAATAATTACAAATGATATTACGACATGTTTTCACAACTCTCGAATGACGACATGAAAATATACCTTCCTATAAGCTCCCCGGACTGTTCTACGCGTTTACAAGCAGATCTTGACCGACTGACGGATTACTGTCTTAGAAATAAACTTTTTATTAATATTTATAAATGTTGCTAAGTTACATTCACACGTAACCGTGTGAAAATACTGCATGATTACAGCATTTCCGGATCGCAGTTAACAAATAAAGATTATATACGTGACCTCGGTGTTATTTTGGACTCTAAACTTACATTTGAAAAGCACTTTGATAACTAAACTAAAGCAACAGAAAGTCTGGGTTTCGTACTGAGAACATGCAAATTTTTCAAAAACCCTAAGGTTGGGTTGTTTCAAAAAATTTGATGAGTTCATCAAATATTTGAAGTTAATTTTCACGTTGTGTGTAAGTTCTATTCGAGTTCTGTTATTTTATCATCATAGGCCAGCTGCTTCTTAAAACTGAAATCATCACAGAAATTGAATAGAACTTACACAGAACGTGAAAATTAACGTCAAAAATTTGATGGATTCATCAAATATTTGAAGTTGATTTTCACGTTCTGTGTAAGTCCTATTCAAGTTCTGTTATTACATCGTTATAGGACAGTTGCTTCACAAAACTGAAATAATCACAGAACTTGAATAGAACTTACACAGAACGTAAAAATCAACTTCAAATATTTGATGAATCCATCAAATTTTTTGAAACAACCCGTCCTAAGACTTATCTGATTCTCTACAATTCACATGTTCGTCCTCACCTGGAATACTGTTCACAGGTTTGGAACCCACGCTGTATTGTTTATATTAACAGGTTAGAAAGAGTTCAGGAGCGATTTATCAAATTCCTCAATTTTAAATCATTCAACATTTACAACTCTTACGACGAAATCGAGTAACATTTTTGAATCACAAAACTACTCAACAGGAGGCTTGTCGCTGATCAGATGCTCCTATACAAAATTATTAACTCAAAAGTTGACTGTCCGGATTTGCTTAGTAAAATAAATTTCCACACGTCGATTCGATATAGTAGACAAAATACCCTTTTCTATATTGATAGATGCAACACCAATTCGAATCAAAATGAATTTATGCAAAGGACATGTAACTACTTTAACAACAAATTTGCAAATATAGAGACACGTGCTGACATATTTACTGCTAGTTACTGTCGCTACAGAACTTCACTGTATAACATTCTATGTGCGAATAACACATATTCATGAATATTAATTAATTGTATTTTTATATTACTTGCGTGGCAACTTTCCCTTAACTTTCCCTTATCCCTCTCCTCCCCTTACCCTTTCCAAACCAAATACCTATTGTTTTAATTATAATCACACTTATTTTATTGTTGTGTATTGGTTTATCATTTGTTGAATTCAGATTTGTACTGTTATTATTATTATTTTTAATTGCTGCTTAGTTCTGTTTTTTTTTTCTTTATTTTTCTTAAATCTTCTAGTTTACATTTAGTAAGTCTTGTTTCTAAATACCTATCTGTGAACATTAATAATTGGTCTGTTTTTTTATCATCCTCTAATGTTTATTATATTACTAAGACTGTTTATGTTCCTTAAATAAATAAATTAATAAATGTAAAAAATTTTAAGTAACTAGTATAATTTTTGGCTAGGCCCTGGGGTAAAACGTGTGAAAGAGAAGATTTCTCCGGACAGTTGTATTCGAACTCGAGTTTGCTGCTACCTTTCTTATTAATAATATACCCAAATATATATCCGCCCACGAAGTAAATTTTCCGACCAATATTACTGATATTTCTTTTTCTGCTTTTACTTGGAATTTCACGGCTTTTGAAACTGCTGCGATAGGAAGAAATCTAATACGTTTATCTTTTAGTGAGAAGTTACGTACGTGTTGATGGAAACGTGATAGGTTATTAATTGAGTTGAGATATGTTTTCGTTTGTTTATTTATTACACGCCCTAATGGGCTTTAACATTCTAGTTCATAAGTTGAGTACCACATCCATACTTAATATTATAAATGCGAAACTGCTCGAGTTTGTTTATGACCTTTTCACGCATAACACAATATAAAGACTTTAATAATTCTTTTACCAATATAAAGCTAAATTATATGCGCAGACTACAGGTTGTATATGATGTTAAGCTCTGGCGTTATGAAATTATAAATATTAATATATTATATTTGTTATACGTTTTCTGTCGCTAACAAAAGCGAGTTTTTGCTAACGTCAGAAAAAATCTTTTCCATGGAAACAATGTTGATATATTTTTGGGCTCTATGCTGGTAGGTACTCTACTGGTCTACTGGTCAGCTACTACTGCAGAAAATTCAAATATTAGAATTCGTTTTTTTTTTGGACAAGCTTGGAATAAATGTCAGATTTGAGTTCCTATATTAAAAATATAATTCGTAACGATAAAAAGACTGAATGATAAATGGAGTATTTTTTTATTATATTAACGAGCTTCCAAATATTAAAATAAAAATAAACATCCGAAATGTTTGTAGGTGCATAAATTCCGAACGAATGAAAAAAATTGGATAAGTAATCCTTTATTTCTTTGAGCTATAGCATTATGAAATTTAGGTGGTAGGCGAGATGTTTGAAAACTGAATGTAAGGGAATGAATATATGGAATGCGAGAGGGGATGGGGGTGGGGTGGGGGGGGGGAGATAATTGATAAGTGCAAGCGCTACAGTAATTTCCCGTAATACCATGCGAGCGAAGCCGCGGGGAAAAGTTAGTTTATTATAAATATTTAAAAATTAAAACAATAAAGAAAATATAATACACCTGATAAAAAAATAAAAAAAAACTGTTAACTACAAGCACATGTATACACAAAAAAATAAAATACATTGGTAAAAATGATAAGAAGACTCACATAAATAGATATTTAATATAAACAAAAATTGCAGAAGTTATACACGTCTATTTGTGCTCACATATATAAAAGAATTGGAATAAACAACACTTAAACCGGTTATTTGTAAGGTGAAATATATCTCCCAGATCAGAACATTTATTTCCGAGGCTGTGAGTCTCGGAATTTGTGGAATTTTGGTACGACAGTGTCCTGGTGTTGTTAAAGTAAAATGGCAATAAATGTCAGCCAGATCTTTTGGGAATATGGATGTTGATTAATTGAAGCAATTCAGGACAGTCAATTTTGTAATGCAGTAATTTGTGTAATAGTATTAAATCTGTGTTTATTCTTCTTTTTTTGAAAGTTTTAATATGGACATTTTATCCAATAGGTAATTATAATCAATGTCTTGTACCGGAATATGAAATTTATAGATAATATACCTTAGGAACTTATGTTGAACCTTTTCAATGTTGTCGGAATGAATATTGTAATAGGGAGACCGTAATGTAGAGTTATACTCTAGATGGCATCGTATTAGTTTTATATAACATGTTAAATGTGCTTAAATTATTGAAGTCTTTTGCAGCTCTAAAACAAAACCAAGAGTCTTAACGGCCTTATTGATAATATTATAAATATGATTTTTTTTTTTTTTTTCTTATAAAGAAAGACAAACATTCCTGGATTACGAATAACCCAACAATGTTTGAAAATCTCCTACTACCACCACAGAAAGCCGAAAATGTTGCTTGTGTTGTGATGGAGGACTTGGCCAGCCGAGGAATCGAACACGGGACGCCCGGATGGGACCCAAACGCGATGCTCACTCAACCACTGACCAGTCAAGATGATATACAAAGGTATTGTGTGCTGGATACGTGATTATTTCATATTTAATAAACAAAATATACAAACTAGAAACTTTAGAGGTTGCAGAAATTGTAATTGCCGGAGACTCTTATCCCAATACGACAAGGATAAATGGTAAGATGAGAAAATATATATATTTTTTATTTATTTATTTTATTTCAACTCTTGAACATACACTTTACAAATTCTAACTTTGGTTTACACAATAATTCATTTTATGATTCTACTACTCCATAAGTTGAGCTCTAGGAGCTCGTGTTTATGGGAGGAGTATTTCAAAACATAGTTGACAAACAAGTAATATAGGTGCTGTTGAGTTGTTTAATTTATTTGGCCAATTGCCCTGCCTTTAGAGGCAATGTTTCGGACAGCCTAGCAATGTCCATATAAACATTTTATTTGAACTTTGTCTCGTCGATGAAGCTTTCTAATGAACATTTTGCTACCATTGTAAATGGAGATTTTCGAGATAGTAAGCAGCCTTTTTGTAATGTTCTTCATTAGGGTTACATGCAAAATGTTCGGTATTCTTCAATAAAACTCGTAGTTAATAAAGTAAGTTAAAGTAAGTTAGTATTATAATAAGTTACTTTATTTACATTATAAGTAAGTTAAGTTACTTATCATGTGGTTTACAATGAATATCAATTTAACTGGATCAAACGTTCGTTCTAATGGATGTTTTTGAAGTAAACTTCTTTACGCACGCTTGACTTGGGGAGTAAGCTGGTGAATGCGTGACGAGAGCGTTACGAAAAGTGTAATCGAACGGAAGTTGAGAAGAAGATATAAATTAGTGAAGACAGAAAGATAGAGAGTTATGTTTCATATATTTCAGTAGGGGCAAGCGAGAGAGGTGCGAGCACACATTTTATTTCTCTCTTAGCCAGCTATGTTTCGTATATCTAAGACGCAGTGCAGGAGTACACATGGATGGAGCTAAATAAGTTTTACTTCAGTCGTGTGGTCTAAAGCACACACGTATTTTTAGAGATATGAATATCTCATAAGAGTCCCAGCTGCTCCCGTCTGTAGCCAGTGAGACTATGGCATCCCCAATTGGGGTATGTTGGGAGGCAGAAGGTAATGGGGAGGGGAAGGAGATGGGGAAAAGGAAGGTGGGGAATTACCAGGTTATTCAGATCTGGTCATCACACACGGCTAAAGCCATTTCAAGCGACGTTTCAATTCTGAATGGCGCCCTTACACCAGGGCGGTACTGATATGACTGCGAAACTGCACGAGTTAATTGTGCAATTACACAAATTAATCAAATAAAATTTATTTGTGCACGCCTGGATTCGATCACGCGACCTTCGGATTGTGAGTCAAGAGCCTTTCCCCTAGACCACGGCGGCCATCAATGTTCGATGTTATGTGTAACTCTGAAGCACGAAAACTCGACACTGAAGGTGCCCCGCTGTCGATCGGTCATTTCCGTAACCGTTTGGGTTAAACACAAACAGCGACTGTTACCACTTCAGTAAGGTACTATTTAACTGACATCTGTTGAAACTCCTGAAAACAACATATAACTACAGTTTCATGAAAACGCAAAAAGGAGCATTTCAACAGCCCTTTGAAAAGTCATTAAAAGTAACGAAAAAAATGGCCCGTAACCGTACCTAACAAACCTATTTAAGATGAAGCCAAGCGAAATAATGGAAAATCATACAAAATCATGTATTTTTGTTTTGAAAACTTGATCGTTTAGAAGTATTAAAATGCTTCAATTAAATACTGCGTGTAGAACATATCTTGGCCCTAAAAAATGTTGGTAATTTTTTTTTTAAGTCTTTTAATAAGCCTAGAAAAAAATAAAGTATTAGGTCTATAAAAAAAACTTTCAAGTGCAAACTCTCCTACTTATAAACACCTTTTCGGATATTTTTTTATTTTGTTTATTGTAGCAAATTTAGTTTCTTTTCTGATAATCGCAAGAAAAATTATATTTAGTTGTTATATCACAATACGGCTGGCAGTCGACGAATTTGGATTTTCAAAGTGAACCTTATGTCGACCACCCAAGGACTACTAGCTTGCTTTTCCTTTCAGTACTGCCCCGGCCGGAGCGGGGAATAGACGCGTGGCTCCACGTCGCTTGGTTCCGTGAAATCAATTTTAAATTACCTTGTTATTACAATAAACAATATGTAAAAAGGAGTTTATGTTTTTTACAGGCCTTTACGAAATCAACTTGTAAAAAAATTCTGAAATACCTTTTCCAAATAAATACCAAAAGCTTTTTCTCAAGAATTTTTAAACTCCTCCCACAAAGGGGCGTGAATTCGGATTTCGATTTTTCCCTGGACTATTGGATCACCTTAACCATGTTCTTTTTTTCCTCACTTTTTATGACATTACAAAAGAGTGGTGACGTTGTATCGACTTGAGTTGTCGGTCACCATAACTACCGATACCATACAAACATAATCTTATTTAATCTAATATTTTTCCAGATAATAAAGCACAGCATTTCTATTGTACGTTAGATCGTTTTGAGAATAAAAAGTAGATATCTAAAGTAAATGCAAAATGGATAAATCATTTAAAGTTGGAAACAAAATCAGTTTGAAAGTCGTGTGGCTTTGGAACAAAATATTATTTAATGGAACGTGTTTCCTAAGACAGTTAAATCGTTGAAACCGAAACACGAATGAAAAGTTATATGGAGTTAAATGGAAAGAAAAGGTAGAAAAAGACAAAAAAAAATGTTGTGTGTGAACAATGAGCTACTTGCACCATATTTTGTGATATTTCGTTCTGCATTCAATTTATTATAAAACTTTTTAAAATTTAATTCGGGTAGAATCTCGCGATCGTTTAAATATAGCAGCCAAAAAATATGCTTCATAAAATTAAGATAATCTTTGTTGTTCTTAGTCAAAAATAATAATTTGACAATTTGTAGAGCGCCGTTTTTGAAGTGAAACTTCTTTAGCCCCATCGTGATTTGAAATTCGAATGAAACGGAAATGACGAATTGTAGTACCTACGAAGCGTAAAACCGCGCTCGTTGGCCCCTTTGCTTATGACATCACTTTTTAAGGCTTCAATTGGTTGAGATTGTTTTCGTGAAGTTTCGCTTCTACCGCCTGTTGTACTGCACTCTATATTTTTTTGAAAAATCATCTAAAGGGCACTTAACAAGTTATTGTGAGATTTAAGGCTCTATCTTATTTTATTATTTACAATCAGATACAGAACACATAATACGTAACACAATTATTAGAAAGTTCACTTGGAGAAGCTGATAGAAGTTTGCACAGAAGCTGATAGAAATTAGCCGATAACCCTAACCTAACATAAACTATTTTACTGTTTTTTATATATCAGTTTTTTACGACTTTTGAGCGAGAGTTTCGAACTGATTTAATGTAGGTAATTATTGACGGATTATTGAATTAATTTATATGTGGAATAATTTTGTGCATTAGCAAGTATGTAGGCATCATCTTCTTCTTCTAGTAAGTAAGTAATGGCCTTTTCAAGGAAGGGAAGGACAAAAAGGGAGAAAATAACAATGCCAGGAATTAGGGAAAATGAATTTCGGTTTTTAAGCTGTTTTTCGAACTAAACAACGAGCGTAAGATAAAATCGCGTTTTTTAGTCTTGATTGCAAATTTTTTGGTGTAAATTCAAAGGCTGACTTCATTTTCTTTGTAAACAAAAATTGAATTCCAAAACTCACGTGAAAGTTTGAAAAAATCAAGAAAAATGTATTGTCATTTATGATTAGGCGTCATGAGCAATAAAAACAAAGATTTATATTTCTAAAATAATTCATTTTAAAAGTGAGCTGCGTACGCAAAAATAAAGTAACTTTATTTTATCAATACTAATTGAAAATGCATGTATGCGGCTCAATGGAAGAAAAATCAGTGAGGAAGAAATACATTGTTGGATATGAACAATTTCGAAGTCAAAATGTCAATTGAAAAAGCTGTGAGAGTAACCGCTCGTCGGAACAACACAGGAAAAGGCACCTTCAGCGGTAAATGGCGTAAGAATTAATGTTTCGCTGTCTTTTTGATCGATACCTGTTGTGACTATTTTGATATTACGTTACATTTCTTCCTGTTTTTTTTACGTAAGAGGATACTACTATAAGTACAGAACTGAAAGCTTATTTATAATGACGAAAATAAGCCTTTAGCCCACGTAATAAAGGTTGACAACCCCAAAATATGTTATTAATTTATTATTATATTTTCGGGGATGCCCGAGAAAGACATGGCATGATCAAGTGAATCAGGTCCTTGAGCCGGGCCATCTCAAGAGCCAGAATAATAGAAGAGTATGTATGAGACGATGTATGAATGTGAATGAGGCAAGGAGTTTGTGCCAAGGCCAAGTTGTTTGGCGGTCTGTCCTCTCTGCTTACGGCATGATGGTTAGATAGTTTCTCTTTATTTTAAACTAGCTCGGGTACCCAGCTACGCTCAGGGAGATGATATTCGAACCCGCGATCTAAATTCATATACCCCTACATATGGTGGGTACCCCACTCACACAAAAAAGGTTTCGAATGGTCCACAATGTTCCAGACTATTCCTGAACACTCCACAACACAGAATGTTCCGGGATGTTCTGGAATTTTGTGGAATGCTCTAGAATACCCTCGAATGTTCTGGACAGTTCAAGAAATTTCTAGATGGCGATACTTCCAGCCCTCATATCTTCAAAAGCACGCCTTTCAGATACAAATGGGAACACTCTTCATGGATGGGGAATAGAGGACTGCCACACCATGTAACTACCTTAATCGTACCGAGACCGGAATCGTACGTTTTAGCGGCACGCAAATTATACGATTTCTTTTATAATATACATTGATTATAAATCTGTTGTCGGAATATCTACCTTTAAAAACTTGCTGCGATTTTTTTCAGAATGCAGGTCAAAACAACTTTTATCAGCTTTTATTTACAGTAGCTCCACACAGGAGGTCCACAGGAAAAAAAATCCTCAGTCTATGTCATTTTTAGGGATGCTATTTACAGGGGATCTTTTTACGGAAAGAAAAAATTTGAAATTCTGGGAAAAACAAAAAAATTTTTTAGACTAAACGCCTATTTTTGACAACACTCCAACGCAACAAAAAAAAACTTTTTACTGAAACTAATCGGTTCTCTAGGAATAATAACACAAACTATACGTCAAAACAACAATAGCTACTTTCTCAAAAAAAGTTTTATTTTTATTAGTAAATATTCATACAGACATTCTATTTTGGTAAACAGAAGAAAAACAACATTTAATTAGAAAAATTCCTGGAAATGTCCTGAGAAAAACTTATTTAATCCATTACCTACGGAAGAAGGCGAAAACAAATTACACGAATACATTTTCGTGTTTTGACACAAAGCGCTCCAAAAACCGCTTGAACGTTAATTTAGAAAATGTGCGTTGTTGCAAAATGTTATAAAGCTACCATACAGTAGTAATTTGCGCAATGGAGATCTGGTGAGCTCTTGAAAAAAATTAACTGTTGAAAACATTTTAAAAAAGCCGCATTGAACAATTTCAAACTACAATAATTACCTATATCCATCGTCCAGTTTAATAGTTAGACTCTCCAAATATTAAGTTTTGAGATAATGTGTAAAAAAATATTAGAATGCTCGCCTAATATTAAATAACCTTTTTACGTGTATGTATTTTACATATTAGGAGGAAATCCGGTCGCCGAGAAATTTTAACAATAGGTATTTTACCAAACTGTTACTATCACTATCTTTCTTAACCTCTGCTGACGTGGGGGCCACTCCGTCCTAGCAACAATAATAATATTGAAATACTCCCTCCCCCTCGCACGACGCATACGCCGCTTCCAGTAGCTTCGAATTTAGTGACGCCAGAGCCGTGAGAGTTGATGAACGTGTTGGCATGCTTAATTTCTGTAAGTAAATTCATTTAATCTTTTTTGCGGGCCTCGCATCGAGATTTTGTATTCTCCATTTTTTTCCAAACTGTATTAGAAGAGATACTCTATATCTGTACGTTTCGCTTTTTTAAAAAATACATTGTCTAGTTTGTATTCTGAACGTCTGTTAATGGCGTTCAAACCGATCAATTTTAACGATTTTCGAAGGATCCAAACTTCTACAAGAAGTAACTTGTCAAAAAAGCAAAATGTACCGACTAGCGGTAGATATCTATATTATATTAAAAATATTTGCAGTAGTGTAAAAATCAAGAGAGGAAATTGGGGAATAAGTTTGTATGGACAAATCGCCACCTGCTTTCCTTTTAATTGTTCTACAAAATAACACTGAGAGGTATAACGGTCCGGAATAGTCACGGTACATAAGTATGAAATTTTGAAATATCGTCTCATTTCTCCTCTTCACTCCTCCGCGGTTCCGTGAAGGCCCCACGAGGGAAGAGGGCTTCATCTCTCCTCTCCACTCCTTAGTTCCCTGAAGGCTCCACGATGGAGAGTTCACCTCCCTTTGGTTCCCTAAAGGCCCCACAAGAGAAAAGCCCCACTCCACCTTGGCTCCCCGAGGGCCCCAGGAGGGAAGAGGACTTATCTCTCCTCTTCACTCCTCCTTGGTTCCCTAAAGGCCCCATAAGAAAGAGTTCACGGAGATGGCCTCATTTCTCCTCTTCACTCCTACATGGTTCCCTGAAGGCCCCACATGGGTAGAGGACATTATCTCTCCACTTCACTCCTCCTTGGTTCCCCAAAGGCCCCGTGCCGGAAGAGTGCCCTTCCCCTTGGTTCCGTGAAGGCCCCACAAGGGAAGGGTTCATGGAGGTGGCCTCAGCTCTCCTCTCCACGGCTTCTTTTCTTGGTTTCTCCTAAGGGCCCCAGGAAGAAAGTCCACGGAGGTGGCCTCAGCACTCCTAGGTTCCCAAAAGGCCCCTAGTTTTTTTTTGACCATTCTGTTCAATTGTTCAATTCATATATTAAAAAACCGTGACAACGGTACACACATCTTACCTTTTATAAAAAAGGTAAAGAACACTTACCATTTGCCATAAACGCGCAAAGTGGCATTATTATTTTTAATGCGCAGATGAAAATAATATAAGCCGTTATAATTAATACATCCTTGTAATCCGCACACATTTATTTTAATCCTGCCTAATTTATTACACTTAAAAACAAAACAGAAGGATTAATGAAATAAATGAATCATAACGAAATTTGAAAAGGTTAACTGAAACCCACGCAAGTGATTAATTGTAAATCTAGTTTTTCCGAAAAAAAATTACTCTGATTTTGACAGGAAATACCGCAAGCTGAAAAAACACACAAAAAATAAGTAAGCCGTTAAAATATCTATTTACAAGGTAACTGGTAGTTGATTTATTGAAGACTTCATTTGAGATTAAATGCACGCAAGCTAAAAAAGTTCGTAAGAAGTGAGTGTTATTTGATTACAATTCAATTACTAACATCGACATTTTCTTCAATTCACTGCCCAAGTTTAAAAGAGCATTATGTCAATAATATAAATTGTTCAATGCGCATACATACATACATACACACTCGCACATACACACACACACACACACACACACACACACACACACATCCCTACCCACTACACACATCACCCGGTAATGACTTAATATAGATAGACACTACAAAGAAACGGTTCCATGCCAACTGAGAATAAAGTCAACTCAACACCTACTTGAAAATTCATTAAATGGTTTGAAAAAAATAATTTCTAGTTAGCCGATTACCCTAACGCCCTAACCTAACGTTTTTTTTTTTTTTACAGTTAATACCGCACAAGAGTCCCAACTGCTCCCGTCTGGAGCCAGTGAGACTATGGCATCCCCAATCGGGGTATGTTGTGAGGCTGAAAGTAGTGGGGAGGGGAAGGAGATAGGGAAGAGGAAGGTTGGGAAGTACCTGGCTATTCAGATCTGGTCACTAAACACGGCTAAAGCCATTTCAAGCAACGTTTCAATTCTGAATGGTGGTCTTACACCAGGGCGATACTGATAGCATCTTCCACTCTGGAACGTGCCGCAAATATACTATATATTATTTTAAATGAATAAATTGTGAAATCACACAAATTAATCAAATAAAATTTATTTGCGCACGCCGGGTTCGAACCCGCGACCTTCGGATTGTGAGTCGAGAGTCTTGCCTCGGGACCACGGAGGCCGTCGACCACTGTGCGACCTAAAGTTTAACGTAACCTATTTAACCAAGTTTTTATAAATATTTTTTTAACACTCTTAATCTTATTTGAGATGGTTCGGAGTTGGTTTCATTTCGAGTTATCCGGTCACCCAAAAGAGACGTATAATAGGTACCATCATGAAATTTACTGCAAAATTGAATATTGTTTTCACCATCGTAACTAATGTACTGTTTGTTTCTGTTTAAAAATAAAATTTTAAAAAATACGGTAACCGGACCACTCAGAATGAAATCAATTCAGAACATCCTTTGAAAAGTCATCAATAATAATAATAAATAATTAAATAAGTCGTCTGAGTATACATTTAGGCACAATCAGGGTTTAAAAGTAATTCACCAAAATTTGGTAATTAAACATAACTTGATTGACTGCCGTAATGTAGTACCATAAATAACAATTACCATCTAAATAACAATTTAAATGTTTTTATTCCACGATGTGGGGAGAATAGTGTAATCCCACACTTCCCGTATAAATAATTATACATGGAATAGGAAAAAACAAAAACATTTTTTTTTTATAAATAAATAAATAATCAATTGTGTGTAGGACGAGGTCTGGGGTGAGCTCGGGGCCAACGCTCACTCAGATTGGCGTTTGGAGCTGAAACGCTGCGATCACCACTGTATTGTCGGAAGCCGTTAGACGCATCATGGCTCCAGTGACCCGATGTCTCTTCAGACCGGCGAATCCGTGCAATCCTAGTACCGTGAACATTGTCGATGTACTGCTGTATCTTCTGAATCTAAATATAATTCTTCACGCATCATATTGGATCGGATTTAAAAATAATTCCTTTAAAAGTAGGCTTTTATATAGGTCATTTCAAGATCCAGTCACCGTGCAATTTACATTTTCCGCGTATTTTCCTCAATTTACAATACAATTATCATTTTATTTCTTATATTTTCTTTGGAAAAATACAGTAGCACGATGACTATAAGTAGATACACAGTTATACAATTCACAATTTACACAGCTATAAAGCGTTGGATCAGTAATGCCACTGTTTCTTTATTTGAGAAAGAAAGAATTTAGACATAATGTAATTTACATTTTCCGAAATGGGAATGAAAAGATTACGGTCACTGGAAAAAAGGCGGCAAAAAATTATTTGAAAGGGAAAACTGCCAGATTAATTCTGACGCGACTGTTATTATTACACGGTGGATGGTGTTGGATACGAAATATTACTTTGTTAACACTTCCGTACCGGACCAGGGGAACGCACTTACACTAACGAGAGTTTTACGCTGTATCTAAGTTGTTTTTTAAACCACATACTCAATAATTTGGGTAATCTTAGAAAAAATATTTGGTTATCGATCTGCATTAAAAAAATTAATATCGCATTACTACTTTTCTTAATATTAATTCATTTATATCAAATTCCGGTCGAGAATCTGTCCAGCCCGCCCCCCTACCCCTCCGTTCGGGCGTTACCCCGTATCCATCCGCTGGAAGTATCGGGACGATTCTAAGCGATAGCAAGTAATTTCTGAGTTGTTAGTGGAAAGGACTAGATCCCGTTTGTTTACACTGCGCATCTAGTTTGCTCTTTTTACAATGCTATAATGTTCGCTTGCCGGTCAAAGATCATTCGGTCTGGATCGTTTCCGCTACGCGCCAATCGCCAGTCAACATTCGGAAACAAAGCGTTATGGTGGCTATCGGCCCGCCTTCTCTGTTTTCTATGGAGAAATACGCGTTATGGTCTAAATTTGTTAGAATATTAATTATGACTTTATTTATGAAACGATTTAGATAATGACTATTAAAATAAGATGAATATGCTTCTTTCTAATTATTACCAAAACAAATTTCCAAAAATTGTGTCATTAACACCCTTTAATAAGCAAAACAAATTGGGGTCCCCGAGTGACCTCCCTTCGGATGAAGTGTGATTTTTTCTTTCCGGGACGAAAAGGTTAAGATGAAGCCATAGTAAATAATGCAAAATCACACAAAATCATGTGTTTTTGTTATGAAAATTTGATTGCTTAGAAATATTATAGATGCTTCAATTAAATACTGCGTGTAGAACATATCTTGGCCCTTAAAAATATCGGTCATTTTTTTAATGTAATGTAATGGGATGGGTTGGGTTTCTCTAGGTCTCCCGAAAGTCATTTTTTTACTATCTGTCGCGAATCTGAAAAAGCTATTGCCACGATTATATTTAAACGTGTAATTACACTGTAATATTACGTAATCGTAAGATAGGATTGAGTGTTGATCGGAGGCTATGCTCACTCGCTGACTCCCGAATGCACCGATGACACTGAGCAAGTTAGCGCAAGCACAGATAATACCGTCAATTCTTGCAGGATTGCTAAGATCCCGTTATTTAATAAAAAAAACTTGTTGTAATTTAATAGCTGCAAACAATTCATTTATTAACTTCACCTGTATTTATAATATGAGACATTTCACGTGAAATCGGAAGTTTTGCCTTTTCAATCAAAAAATAAAAAATTTCATATAATTCAATTTAATGTAGATCTAGAATAGAATATTTCAGTTCAATTTTCATTCACTTCCCGAGCTTTTGAAATACGTAAATTTTTGCACACGTGATAAAAATGATCACAATACACAATAACGGAGAGCTTTGAAGCAAAGAATGGATGGTTACTTCGCGAGTGTTTTCTCTTGGGGTAGGAATAACCTCGTCGAATTCAATGTTTCAAAGACCCAATCATGTGTGATTACGTCTAAAAGGGATTGAAATGAAAATCTAGTCTCCTTCAACGGAAGCAATCTTCCGAACAGACCTTCTATTGATATGCTTGGTGTAACTATAAGTGACCAGCTCAGGTATGGGGGCTCCATCGAAGCCAGAGTAAAGTTAGCTTCTCAAAAACTGGGCGTACTGTACACAACTGCTAACCCTGTACAAATCGCAAGTGCGCCCCACGGTTGAATTTGGCAGCCACCTCTGGTCTGGAGCTCCAAAATACTTGAAAAATACCCTTGACTCTGTGCAGAAACGGGCGGTCCGTTTGATAGATTCTCCCATCTTAACGAATGGATTGCAATCTTTAGAGCACAGGCGTCAGGTGGGAATGCTATCCATGTTCTACCGGTATTTTAATGGAAGATGCTCTGAGAAACTAGCGTCATTGATCCCTTCGGCACCGGTGCATAGTCGGGAGACACGCCAAACGCGCGCCCGACATATGTACACGGTTGACATTTGTCACATGAGAACGGTTCGTTTTTTCGACTCGTTCTTGAGTTCAACAGCTCGGCTATGGAACGATTTGCCGGCATCTGTGTTTCCTCCCTCTTACAACATGGGTCTCTTCAAGACCAATGTACATTCTTTCCTCTCCTCAAAAACACCCTTCACACAGCATCCCAGATGACATAGGCCCTGAGGGAAATTATTTTCCTCAGGGCCTCCTGTGTGGAGTTTATGTAAAAAAAAAAAACAAAAATAAACCAATATTAAAGTTTAGTTTGCTTTATTAGTACGTGATTAGCGTGTTTTGTTTAAGACCATATTCTTCTCTGCCAACGCCCCACTGGGCCATCTCAACGCCCCCCAATTTTATCTGGGTCTTCTACCGCCCCCCTGAAGGTCTCAAACGCCCAAAAGGGGGCGTTATCGCCCACGTTGAGAACCACTGATTTAGGCAATGAATATGCTAAAATCAATCATGCAAGTAATAGCTTGATACAAAGGTGCATTTAACAAAATTTGTTTGCTATTAGGTACCACGCAAATATAATACGCCTTCCAGTACTTACTTGCACTCTAAAATTAATTAATGCATTAGAAATCATAGGTAATTTATTATAACGGTTGACATAATCCATAATACCTACCTATTATTTTATTTTTATAATTTTTTTTATTGCTCCTAAGAGGTTTTCTTACTTTTTATAACCTTTCATATTTTACATATAAAACTTTGTACCTTTTGAAGATATCTTTTAAAGATATCTCAAATTGGGAGACGGGGATGGGTACCACCGCCCCGGGAACCTTTATTGGATAACCAACACCTCTGCCATAGGTCACCCCAAGTGGTTCGCTACGTTTGGTGATTTAGCAGGGATGCCCGGGTTCATGGAGTAAGGTTTGTCTAGGTCTTGGAAGTGGATGACCAGGACACACTGAACCCCAGTTTCCTACCCACCCCTTAGACCCTTTTCCTTCCCAGAACTCTCCCCCCCTTCCTTTCCCTAAAAAACCCTCCACCCAGCATCCCCAAAGATGACGTAGGCCCTGAGGAAATTATTTTCCTCAGGGCCTCCTGTGTGGAGCTCATATAAAAAAAAATTAAAAATAAAGCATCACAATTCCTACAATTATGTACAACAATGCGAGATTTTCTTTATTTGTCCTATGGAAATCGCAATCAGATATATTTAGCAAGGTAGTTATTTAACCCTGCGAGAATGTGGTGAAAAAATGTAACAAGAAGTGTGTAGCAGGGTATGACATACCCGTTTATAAATTTGACTATAAAACTTGATTCTTAAGAAAAAGCATTATAATAATTACATTTTATTATGGCAAAACAATATTATAACGTATTGGAAATAAAAAAAATTGCACCATCTTAACAATTTTTATATTTAACTTAAATGGAAACAAATCACTATGAATTTTCAACCTAAATTTTCACTATCAAAGGAACTAAAGAAACAAGTTTTATGAAAAATTTTTTTAAAGATATGATAGCATGAAACAAGTAACTATATAAACTAAAAAAAAAAAAAAAAAACTAAAAATGTTAGGAACATCTTAGGAACTGGATTTCATTTCAATCAGTGCAGTTTTTACGTAGAAAATACTTCTGATAAGATAGCCTCATCGGAAGTTTTTTCTAATACTTCTTCCAGCATTGATGGAAGTCGGGTTTCCTCACCGTCAACGTCCATTTTTTATTAAAATCTACAATGCAACAAAGAAAGTAAGCTCAAATAGCACAAAAAGTAATGTTAGTTTTTGTCACGAAATATATACAGCAGCTATGTGGCAGGGTATCGCATACCCGAACGCAGTTTGCAAGCGTATAGCTCGAGCGCAGGCTGCCGCGACCGGTTCCATGCCAACTGAGAATAAAGTCAACTCAACACCTCCTTGAAAAGTCATTAAAAGCTATGAAAAAAATTAATTTAAATTAGCCGATAACTCTAACACAACGTAACCTACTAACCCAAATTTTTTATCA
Organism: Glyphotaelius pellucidus; assembly: GCA_936435175.1. Taxonomy (NCBI): domain Eukaryota; kingdom Metazoa; phylum Arthropoda; class Insecta; order Trichoptera; family Limnephilidae; genus Glyphotaelius; species Glyphotaelius pellucidus. Next base: position 22,114,286 of record OW386558.1, on the reverse strand, counting down.
CTCTAAATAACTTATCTGAGATGATTCTGAGTTGGTTTCATTCCGAGTTGTCAGGTCACCGCCGCGACCATGCCACTATCCCCTCCCGCTCCCCTTTAACTCCAGCTACTCAAAAACAACAGGTTTGAAGATCACAAACAAACGAATACATGCAGACAAGTAACGATGGGTATGACATACCCTGCCACACTCTCGCCGGGTTAAATGCTTTTAAGGCTTGGAATAAATTTGAAAAGAGCGTTTCAATAAAATTTTATATATCGTCGATAACGTGATTTGATGAGCGTAGTGAGCGTTCATCTGCTTTGTTAATCCTTTGTTGAGGATACAATCAATCATGAAAACAAAGTTAACAGGAATTTAGATTGGGGTATCAACTGATTCGATCAGGGTCGATGGTTGAAAGCGAGTGTCAATTATTTTTAATCCTGAATTTTTTTAAAACAAACTGGTCGCGTTAATTTACATTTTGATTGAACAGAAATATCTCTTTTATTTACCCTTCTCGTGAATTCGACCCAATTTTTATTAATTGCTTTTTTGGGTTTGTTTTATTAAATAAATGAAATTTTATTGTAATCATTGTTGTAGGGGATGTGATGTGACCTTCAATGTAAATACATCCCTTTTTAATTTGAATGAAAAAATCTGAAAAAAGCAATTCTTTCACTCTTCTAAAGGTCCATTTTGACAGCTTTATTGATATTTCATATCTTTATCATACATATGATGTTAACAATGATGACAGAAAATCATTTCAGTCAAAATGCGCAAGTTAATTTCACGACTCCAGAACTAACCATTCAAGTGTTTTTGCTGGTTGAAATATCCCACTAGCATATTTTTTGCGTTTTGTTTAAGATTCAAGTGGCAAAGAACGTTCTTCAATTACACACACGTACAGGCCAAAGGTATTGAAATATAAAAAGATGGAATGTCGGCAGTTTCTACTGGGCAGTTTTTACCTCCTGGTATCGCTGATATTTTAAACCAATACCTTCAAATTATCAACTAAATGAACGAATTCTTTCCGTATTCAAACTATACCCATTAAGTAGTAGTTCCGGCAACAATCGGGTGGACATCGTAGTATATCTCCTTATATTTCAATATCTTTGGTACAGACAAATCAATTTGATCCCTCAGGTCTCGGAAATATCTGCCAGAGGATTAGTTAGTAAGTTATTTCCATTTTGCAATAAAATCCAAATAAATGGAAAATATCTGAATGTATCCGAAAAAAATACGCTTTCAAATTGTATGATTAGAAAAAAACATATTTTATATTTTTCCTTAAATAATTTTTTTAATGCAAACATAAAGTTTTAAATGCGGCTCACCTCACTATTTTTCTAACTAAAATTAATGATGACGAAAAAAAACACATTCACATTTTATTAACCAATGCTTTTATCACTTCATTTTATAATCGTTACATGTATTAATAATCGATAAGAAATTCATAATTTTTTTTTAAATTCCGGTGGAAATTTTGGTTTCGTAGAGGTGTACATATTAATTATTCTATAGTTAACTATTAAATTTGTTTATATTTGGCGTGGAGTTTTCTCTTTCTAACACGATTTGCCGTTTAGATTATATTTTTCAAAGATTTCTTTGAGACCTCTTTAAGCTGTTTCCAAAACCGGACAAATTAGCCTGAGGGGTTAAATAGCGCGTATCGAAAGTAAAAAAAACAATAGTTTTTTAACTAGTTTAAAACACCCGCCAGCAGTCCCCTCTTACCCCAAAATAGACAAGGATACTTTATAATAAAAATATGATAATTGAAGTTCAAGTACGTTCAGAAATATAAAATATTGTTACTGAAGTAGTTCAGTTGTGTACAATAAATATTGTATTTATTACCATTAATATGTAAAAGCCCTGAAAAAGGGCGTTGATCAATAAATAAATAAATAAAAGAAGTAAGCCTGTTAAATTTGGACTAGTGATTCATTCGGTGAGTTTTTTTAATGTTTATTTATTTATTTCTATAAGCTTCCTAACAACACAAAAAGCCTTTTAGGAATAATTTATCATTAAAAAAATCAATCTTTCACAGCGCCTCGATGTCAACCTTAGTTGATTAGGATCGAGTAAAAAATTAGATTGATTTCTCCCTGTGAAAAAAAATGAAGCATTTAAGTATGTACATCTATAAACAAGTAAAAATTTAACAAAGAAATATATGGAAAAGATTGGGGAAGGAATCGGTTTTTTATTATCCAAATTTAAGCTTCATTTCAAGGATTTTCTCTCAGTAGGAGATCCAGGCTGAACGAATCTCCTACCAGGGTAGAAAAAGTGATCTCAAAATAAAGTTTTATTGATCCTAATTGTAATGCCTATTAGCAATACTTTTTATAATAGAGAAACAGTTTTTCCTTGAAACACAATGTTCCTACGTGCTACAAATATAAATGAAAATTTCACTGAGCATAAAATTTTATTAGCAAATTAAGAATCATAAAAAAACGGTTGATTTTATTGCGATTCAAGCAATTTAGAAAAGTAAAACAAAACTGAAAAAAATCCACCCTTTTTGTTCACTACAAAAAATAATGGTACAAATATTATTGGCGTTAAGAAAAACGACCGCGCTGTTTTAATCAAAAGATTTAGCAAATATCTAGTACTAGTTTGTATTATTTTTTTTATTTGCGTTTTAAATTTAAAAAAAACATAGGCCATTAAAGAATTCCATTTTCATAGTTTTAGAGGTAACTTCGGCAATTATTTTATGTTATGATAACAAAAAAATAGTTTTGCTTCGTTTTCTGCCCAAATATGATGAAATATAATATATAAAAAAAATGTGCAGTTCACGCGCGGTAGAAGTGAAACCTTTAGAAAACTAAAGTAGACAAGAGTGGAAGGCTACGAAGCACCGCACAAAGAGGAAACTGATTATTGTGATTTATTCTCACGCAGGCGCAACAATTCCTATTATTCAATTTACAAGCAAAAAGTAGATCATGCACATGGCACTAGATTTAGTAAAATCTAGGGTTTGTCAGTGACGAAATTTAAAAAAAAAATACGGACAATGGACATTCACTCGTCTTGTCCCTAATATATTTAATAAGATGCCAATGAACATAAAAATCAAATCACATTGCACCACCAAATCTCAAAAAAAAAATAATGAATTGCTAATCGATCAAGACTTTTTTTTAGATTGTTTGTTATCTTATGTATAAATATGACTACAAGTAATTTGCCTGTGTTATATCTGTCTGTCTGCGCATTTTATGCCTTTGTATTGTAGTTACTTGAAAGTTATTCTTCTGTATTGTGTTCCATGTTATATTTGTTCTTTGTTGTTATATTAATATTGTTAAATTGACCTGCTAACAAACTGCTTTGGCAGTTTAGCGGGTGCTTAAAATGATGAATAAAAAAAGTTAAATTTTTTACTTGATTTTTCATTACGTTAGCACAATAGATAAAGCAAGATATTTTTAAAACATAATTACAATTAACTCACCAAAAACTGCCTAATAATGTCCCATATAATATCCTCATTTAAAACACAAATAAATAAGATAAAACACATGCCTACTACATATCCGTATATAAAGGGGTGACTGAAGTACATGTTTTTCTCTCCATTTTACTTCTAATAAATGGATCATGTATAATGTGCAACAGGGGTTGGCAACCTAAGATATTTGGAAAATCTTCCATTTAAGAAATAAAAAAATGTACCGTAAAATTTTCAATAACTTGAAGTTGTGAAAGTAAGTACAGTTTATCAAATAAGAGTTGATAACATAGGAGGGCGCCACTGTTGTTCAAATGGCAATACAAAAAATATAAATCAAGGTGGAAATGGAAAGCTGTGTAACCTTAATTTTTGTAAAAAATTAAAAAAGCATAAAAGTGAAAAAAAAAATGTTTTGTCATTGCAATATTGATGGTCTCAAAATTAGAATGGCACATAGGTTTATTATATCTTTGCAATTTTCTTTTTTAAAATAATGAAGAAAAACGATATTGTCATAAAATATAAAGCACAGTTTAGAAATTGCTCAACTTTATTTAATACTAAATTAAGTACCTAGCGTTGCCCGGACTTTATATCATGTCTCTAATTTTAGATCTGAATATATTTAACTCATTCAGATCTAAAAGTAGTGCAACTAAACTCACTATTAGTGATTTTTCCTTCTACCTACTGTTAATTCAAGTTTATGTTAAATTAAATGAAAGCAACTTTGTAAAATACCATTTAATTAAATTTATGTCATTAAGTACGTACCTTAACAACAGTGCTTCTTCATTTTTTTTCCTTTAAGAACAAAGTGTGGTGTACAGAGCTCTATATATTCGGAGTCATTGGGCTTTAAAATAATATTTAAAAGTTAAATTGGTGTTGCCAGCCTACAAATTTTGTATTTCCATTTTTAATATTTTCTACTTTTATTTGACAAACTATACGTTATGTATTTGAGAAATTTTATTATAATACTGTTGTCATGATGAAAAACTTGCCATTTAGAATCAAAACCATTACATTAAATGTAATTTTAATATTGTATAAAAAAAATCAGTGCGTTTTTCAACACGGTTTTCTTTTAAATATGGTTGTCAATACACTGTTCTGTTTTGTTCGCAATAAACTTTCTATTATCTTTTACTTTTATTTTTCTGATAAACATACAATCGTCTACAATGTCTACATGGTGTACCGATGTATCAAAGGGCACAAGAAAGATTTTAACTATAGATTTCTGAGCATAATCGAAGAAAAAAATGTAAATGTCATTATATTGTCCTGAGATATTAAAAAAAAATATATATATTTTCCATACGATATTGCCACTGGGTAATTTGACGTATCCTAGCGGGTCACATGATAAGCGCTCTCATTCCAGCAGCACAATTTGGACGAGACAAAGCGAGTAGCACCGTTGAAAAATGAGGCTGTGTGATCAGTAGCAACGCATACATAATTTTTCTTGTTTTTAAAATGATGTCTTTATTTTAAACAATCACAGAAATCATTGGATAAAATCCATCAGCTTTTTTGAAAAACCATCACCTCTGCCAAAGGTCCCACCAAGTAGTTAGTTGCGTTTGATGACTCAGCAGACGTGCTCGGGTTCATGAAATGAGGTTTATTTAGATCTTGGTAGTGAATGCGTTTGCCAACGTATTGCATGGCGAGCCGCATCAGGAGAGACTGGTTGAGGGAAACTATTATGCCTCTCCAAAAGGTTTCTCCCAACGTATCGCCTTGCACCGCAGTGTGAGGGTTGGATTCATAAGCTCGTCGCTCCTGAATCCACTGACCCCGGCCCCACCGCCCATGCCTTATTCCTACCCCAGAACTTCCTCTCCTTCCTTTCTATTACAAGTCCCTCCACACAGCATCCCCAAAGATAACGATGCTATGAGAAGTAAACGTTAAAAATATTATGATGCCTAACCATTTAAAAAGAGCACGAGAATGACATCTATTGTGACACGGACCCGTGGATGACATTCAGTTGCTATCATTAAGCAGTTTTCTGCGCACAAAAAATCAATGCCCTTAAGTGATCAACAGAATATCGCCATCATCTGATTCTCTGCAATATATATATATATATATATATATTTATAAATGTATTTTTTTTTATCGAGAAGAAAACATTAAAATATTATGATGCCTAACCAATATGCCTGAAATATATATTTTTATTTTACAAGAATTACATTTACGGGTACTGCCTAAAAGCACTTTGTGTCGTATTAATTTATTTATTTGTACCATTTCGTACAAAATATATAATTTTTACTTCTTCTCCGTAAACAGAGAAAAGATATTCAATACCAAAAAAGCTACGTCTACCAAATGTTGCGTACTCCTGTGAAACGCCATTAGGAACATAAATATGGCGTCATTACTCTTATGAGGCAATTATTAACGTCCTCCAGTCTGTTTTAATATAAATATTATTACACCGAATTCTCTATTTTACGAGGTTTGTTGCCAGAATTTTATGCGTTTAATGAAGCATAGTGAATTATGATGAGCCATAAATTAATTAGCAATACAATTTCATGTCAGATACTGAACATATTAAAACCAAAATGGTTACAATATTGAAATTTACATATCATAAAACAAAAATAATAATAATATCTTTATTGAAAGAAATTTCCACCTATAATTAAAACACACATTTTCAATGTTAATAGTTATGTACTGGAGTGAAAGAGGTCGAAAAAAAAATTTCTTCGAATTTCGTCAACCCTGTATTTCTAAATGTTGCTATGGATGGCTGTTGAAGGCAGAGGGCTTGAAATTTTGACAAAAATTATCGATTCAACTTTTAATTTATTATCTGCATTAAAATATAAAGAATAACAAAAAATAGTTTTTTTTTTTAAATAATTTCAGCATTCAGTCGTGTCATCTGAATATGGGTTAGCTCCCTGAATTTCAGAGTAAAAGTGTGATTTTGTTCCAAATTTTGGTATATCTTTTCTCGATTTTATTCTTGCTCGAATATATCCATCACGTGCTGAACTTCCGCAAAGAGTCAAACTAGCCAGTGACCAGCTTCACACCTCTCTCCATAGTCTGTGTGTGACAGAGAAAATTTTCAATACGCATATTTATATCTTAGCTCCCAATTTGGTCCCATAATTCACTATCATCGTATTTTTTTGTGAATGGTAGCTCGAATACTTTTTTTTCCAGTTAATTAATTGTTGGCTTCGGAAATTAATTTTTGGAGTCAAGCATGTTCTTACTATCTTTATTTAAGAACACAAATGAATAGGTAGTAGTTAATATCTTAAGGATTCAACATCTCATTTATTCTTAGTCTAAACTCGCCCATTCTTTTATAAATTTAAAAAGATTATATAAATAAAATTGATGGCATAAAATACCCTTGAAGGATGAATACCAGGATTGTTTGAAAAAAAACAACACAATTATTTTTGGTCTTTCGGGACAAGACCTGAGTATCGTTCTGTTATTCGTTTACATTGTACCACGCTACCAACTAAATGCCGTTGGTCAAAAAAGACGTAATTAATACCAACACGAAAGAAAACAAAGAATATCGAATGGCAAATTATAAGTATTGTTTTGTTCTACAGCCAGATATGGAATAAACCAACTCAATGTATTGTTTTTTGTGGATTTGGACCGTTTGTAAATAAAACTGTTTTTGTTTTTTTATTGGATGTTCTCTATTTGTAATGCAATACCAAACAATAGTTATATGAAAAAGTCCAATGCGTCTTAAAAAGTTTGTTTAATAAACCAGCGACATTTCTATGAAAAGTCGTATTATTAAACTTATTTATGATGGATGAAATTTGGAAGCCAGTATCGATATTATGGTCTGGGGTCCTTGCACGGGCGATCGATAAGGATTGATAAGATAACTTTTAGTTACTTTTCTTTGTTCCCTAGCATTATTGCAGATCGCTAACAAATAAGTAAAAGTTCACAATGACTAGTATTCTTAATATAATCAAGCACAACCTGTTCTTTGCACGTTAGCGATTTGCAGTTGTCCTAGAGAACGATGAGAAGTTACCAAAAGTTATCCTATCAATCCTTATCGATCGCCTGTGCTAGGGCCTCTGTTGAGTGCCATGCGTCTGATCTAGCAAGGCATTGCATAAAAAAGGGAGTGGAACTATTAAATAAAATTACAAATCATTTCAATGTAAGTGACTGTTCTCTAAATGCCATTAAACTATTTTGGAAGGCTCACCTACCTTAATGCTGATATAAATAAATTGACAATTTAGTCATCGAAGACAAAAATCTCAATCGCAAATCTTAATCAAAAATTTGAGCCAAAAAAATCAGAAAAAAATACGGTCGCATCAACCCAGGATCTCAGGAACCCAGGAACACAAGCCTTGCCGGGGCTTTGCTCTGGTACTACTAAGCTTATTCGAACCGAACCCTTTCGGCCATATTTTAACCATATCATAATTCGACTAAGAACTACCAACATTATCTTCATTTTTAAAGCAAACTTTTATTGGCTGCTATCTTTACACATGAATGCAAGAATCTTCCCGAACTAAATGCAACCTAGAGAGTGACTTGGAAAAATATATCCATTTTTATCTAATGTACGACATCTATTGAATTGTGAGTTCAATTCTTAGATGCGACCGTTTCTTTTTCTGATTTAAATTTTTTGTTTCGAAGTTGCTAATATTATCTCCCATATAAAATATTACGATTTGGGGTTTTACTCAATAATTTATTTTAAAAAAAATCTATTGTTGGTGACACTGATGAATGAAAAAAAAAATCATCGTCGAGGAATGTGAGGACTTTGTAACTTCAAAATGATCCCTGATATTCTCAATTAATTAGTTACACAATCAAAAAAACATAAAATTAAATTGAATAATTTGCTTTACGATAACAACCTAAGCATGCATCGACGGTTTCCACAATTTCAATAAAATAATTAAGAATCCCAGCGATAAAAAGCCAAAACGAATCTCACATTTCCTAACACGTAAATTTTTTTCAACATGTTGGAAATATTGTTCGGTTATTTCGAATGCATTTTCACCAATTCCAATTTCCAACAAGCTCGCACCACTGAACATTTGGTTACAGATGATGTAACATACCTACCATTCTTTGACGTAAAATCGCTGTTGATATACAAAACTTTCACAGAGCAAAAAAACTCACAGATATTTTCGAGCAAATAAATTTTATGGATTATAAAAAAAGTTAAAAATTTTCTGAAAAACTGGCTCATTTATATACTTGTAAAAAATGCATTTAAATATTTTTAACATATTTTTTTTTGAATGATAAGATTCAAATGGTTTCCAAATCAAAAAAGCCTTGATGACATTCAATGATGTTTGTTTTTAATGATAGTGTATGATACATGTGATCATGATAAGCAGATAAGTGTGATTACCAAACATATAGGCTTGACAATTAATCACAAATTGATCAAAGGCTGAAACTAACCGTTCATATGTATGTGAACAACTCATGAAGGCGCTGATTGTAGATTTGATTGTCCACAAATATGATAGCGTTTGAAAAATCTATTCCAACGATGATGTTTTTTTTAAATTTTATGGGTAGGCACAGCTAATCTATTTTATATTATGTGTTAGGGAGTATTTATACCATTTTCCCTGAATCCTACCTCCACCTAGTCCCTCCACCTACATGTATGAAATCACAAGCTCAGTGTAGTGACAATCTTCAACATGCAAGCAGTGTTTTTATGATTCAGTGTAAATTTGTATTCTTGAGGGGGAATGAAAAATTACGATTTAGTTATGTACAAAATCTTCAAAATTAAGACTGGGGTAATATATACAATTTGTGAACAGCGAAAAGCTTAATGTGGACAAGAGGCACTACTAAAAATACAAATAGGCACCTGTACAAATCGCAAGCGCGCCCCACGGTTGAATTTGGCAGCCACCTCTGGTCTGGAGCTCCAAAATACATGAAAAATACCCTCGAATCTGTGCAGAAACGGGCGGTCCGTTTGATTCTCCCACCTTAACGAACGGATTGCAATCTTTAGAGTACAGGCGTCGGGTGGGAATGCTATCCATGTTCTACCGGTATTTCAATGGAATATGCTCTGAGGAACTAGCGTCACTGATCCCTCCGGCACCGGTGTTTAGTCGGGAGACACGCCAAACGCGCGCTCAACATATGTACACGGTTGACATTTGTCACATGAGAACGGGTCGTTTTTTCGACTCGTTCTTGAGTTCAACAATTCGGCTAGGAAAGATTTGCCGGCTTCTGTGTATCCTCTCTCCTACCACATGGGTCTCTTCAAGACCAATGTTCATTTCTTTCTCTTCTCAAAAAGACCCTCCACACAGCATTTCAGATGACATAGGCCCTGAGGGAAATTATTTTCCTCAGGGCCTCCTGTGTGGAGTAAGTGTAAAAAAAAAAAGTAACCTGCCCTTCAGTGAGTTTTATGTTTCCTTATTTTCCCACCTTCCGGAAAGTTTCCTAAGTATGCATAAATAGCCAAAAAAACGGGTGTACCCTTAAAATTAATGATGAATTTACCTTGAAGGTAAATATCTCAAAAATGGTAATCCGTAATTGCGCAAATTCATAAAAATGGCACCAAATTCAAAGTGAACGTTTTCTTGCAAAAGCAAACTTCCTTCAAACCAGATGGCACCCAAATTTTGAACATCACCTCGCATAATTACAATATAATAATGACAAACAAAATAGGGTACCCAAGTTAACGCAACCGACGCACAGTTAGTAATTTTGAGTATCTTGCGTAATTTTATTATTTTAGTATGTTTTTGGGACAATTCAAATTATCATTATTCGCAAAAATTGTAAAAAAATACATATTGCGTGATTACAGTCGTTTTTAATACGTACAGCAATCTATATAACACGTAAAAATTTAGCTACCGTATTTTTAAAACCCTGAATGCATCACAAAACTAAAGTTAATTTGACATCCGTAAAATACAGAAAACGAAAAATTTTAATCGGATACATTTTTAAAAGTCTCGATGAATTCTAAAGTTAAGAAAAAATACGTCTTGAAAAATCGTTGCTTCAATATTTTTTATCAAACTAAAACACAAGTTAAACAGTTTTGATAAACACCTGATTTCCTAGATTCCATTATAAAGATTCAGAAAAACACAATAATTATAGTTGAATCATTACGATGACGTGCACACGTCGACCCGCGGAGAGATCCAAACTCGACATAAAATTACTCGTTTGCGTTTCGAAATAGTGAGTATTTTCAACAGCTAAAATTTTTTTTTTTTTTTTTTAATTCTAAAAAGATAGGACATTAAGGTACCCAATTAAAATAAAATGAAATCCAGAAAGAAACCATGGGTTTTATAATAATGTTACGCTAGATACCTACCTCAAATTATTAACAATGGGTCAAGAACAAAATTCACAATGAAATCGTAGGTGATTTTTCATGTCACAATAACAAAAATATTCCAACAGCTTAATTGTTTTTTTAAAAGGACACTTGCACGCCATCTGTGTTGCATTTCAACAGGCACAATACAATTGATGCAACTTATAACAACAGAGGCAAGAAAACAATTTTTGTTCAGGTAAAATAATGTTCATTTTTACTAGAACAAGTCTCTTTTGATAACTTTTGGGGTTTTTTCCATCAAAAAGATATATCATTGGAGAAGAAGATAACACCAGTAATTTTAAAAAAAAATATGAAAGAGAACAATACAAAAAAATTAATAGATTTTCCATACAAATAAAATCGGATAAATTTTTCTAAGATTCAAACCAATACTTCGAACAATTGTTGCCAAAGAAAAAGGTAGTTGGTATGGAAAAAAGAAAAAAATAGAAAATTACATTTTTAATTCTGAAGTTTATATTTTATTATTTACTAATACAAGAAAAAGAACTGTAGGTTCTATTAAATAATATAAATATTTTTTTAAAATTAATAATACGTGTAAATAAAATATTACATATAAAATAATGTATCTCAATGTACCTACCTAAATACAAATTGTTGGCAGGTACGTTGAGATGTTCAGAGATACATTGAATCGTCACTTATGTTATTGGTGCAGGGCCTCTAATTATTCTGAGGTTTAAAAAACTTACTGAATTTATTAAAAATCTCTGGAAGTAAGTATTTAAGCGTTCTGCTTCCATACTTATTTGTTTTTCTTGGAGTTATGAGTCCCTTATTTTCAGTGAATCCTGTGGTGTGATTATGCACCATTTGCTTTTTCCATAATTATCCATTATAATAATGTACCAAAGAAGACCCTTTATTGGAAGTAGGCCCTCAGAACCAAACAGTTTTAGTTTACTTCTTTGTTTGTAAATATTATGTGCTACTATTTTTTTTATTACAACAGTTTGTAAATTTTGTATTTATTTAATATAAGTAATGCTATTGTGCCCCCAAGTTCGTATTCCATATCTAAGGATAGATTCGACCATAGAAAAATAAATAATTTTAAGAGAACAGTGGGGAAAAATAAATTTTAATTTTTAATAATTACTCGCTAAAGATCGGAGCTGGTTAAAAAATTTTGCCACAAACACATATTTAAATATAAGATTGACAAATATGACTTGTAAATAAGAAGGGGCAGTAGCAGAATTAGTAAGGCGTTTGTCCCGGTAAGATGAGAGGTTCTGGGTTCGAGTCCAAGTTGCGACCGTAATTTTTTTATTTTTCTGTGTCTTTAGATTATAAGTGATCTTCCTAAATAATATTTATTTATTTATAATTGCTTCTTATCCAGAAAAGGAAAACGTTTTATTTTGAGAGTTGGGTACTATCATTAAAATTCCCCCTTCAAATATTTTTATGAAGACTAACATTTTGTTTACTATTATTGCATGTTGCTCATCGCGAAAATGTTTCATTGACGTCAGTTGTAAGCAGTCATTAAATCCAAAATTAAGTTTTTTGTGAAAAAAGCTGCACAGCCTTTCCTATTCAAATTCAATTTTATTTGAAAAAACATGCTAGTGGGTATTAAAAGAGGGTTTTAAAAGCTCAAAAAAGTATAATAATCTCTCGATTTAATCCCTAAAACATGACCAATTTGTGTTGGAAAGTTTCGAAAACGAGGCGTTTTGAGACGGTTTTTTACGAGAATTAATTTCTTGTCATGAAAAAGCAGTAAAAAAGTTTTATGATATTACAACACTCCCCGGCTCAATAAAATTAATGTCCGCTTTCATTACTTCTGGTTCCGTTTTTTGTCTTCAAGTTGTTCTATTTCAAGATGTTTTTTTTTCTAAGAAGTTATTTTTATAAAATAATGCTTCGAAGTACAAGTTTAAGAAAACACATATAAATAAATTAAAAAGAAAAAAAAAAACACTTTGTTTTTAAACCACGAATTTTTTTTTTATATATCTATCGGTTTCGCTTCGACCAAGCTTCATCAGGATATAATAATAACTAAATACTAAGGCAGATGTTTCGGTTATATGTAGGTTGAGTGACAGAGGGAGAAAGAATATTATAAAAGAACATAATTACATAACACACAGAGACAAATTAATTTGAAAGGGTTACAAAGGGTAATCAATTAGTGGGAAGGAGACAACAATGTACATAAAAAGATAAATAATATTACACAAGAACATAATAAGGAACTCCAGTGAAAAATATTATGGCTTTAAAAAAATATGTTCATATAGACCAATATACGCTGATTCTGAATATATAAGTTTTATTAAATAATATTTAACGTAGAGTTTTAAAAAAAATATTAAAAAGTCCATTTTAAAACAGTTCATTAAAACACCCTGTCAAGTTGGTATTATTGAATTTGTGAGGCGTGACGTCACCGCTTCCATAAAACGCTCCAATGCTGAAATTCAAAATGGCGGCGGTCGAACAGCTGATTCCAGTTCCATACGAAATTCATGCTTCGGTTTCCTTAATATTGATTTCGATTCGTAAAGCTAAAAAAATAATAATTTCAAACAATTTTTATACCAATCTCCCGTAATAATATTGAAAAATATAATAATATAATATAATAAATAAATAATTACACCTAAATAACGTTTTACTTATTGAATAGTTTCATCACTTCTTCCATACAAAATGACAATCTTTTGGCCAGATGACGTCACAGGGCCAGATGACGTCACGGTGGTTTTCGGGGGATCTTGAAAAATTAAAAATTTGACATTTATTTTAAGTATTAAAACTAACTATAAAAATAAAAATAAATATGCAGTTATTTGAGTTAGAAGGTCTATTCATAAATTAAAAAAAAAAAAAAATGAACTGGAGTTCTCTATTAGACGGAGACAAATTAATTTGACAGAGGTACGATGAATATCAATTAGCGGGAAGGAGACAACAGTGTATATACGATCACAAGTAAATGTACAAACGGTATTCAATGAGATAATAAAAAGTCTGATGCATCTTACATTTTAACATAAAGGACAATATTTAGATATACGATAAAACTATAAACGAAAAAATATTTATCTTTTTCTTAGATGTACATTGTTGTCTCCCTCCCACTAATTTATTACCCTTTGTAGACCTTTCAAATTAATTTGTCTCTGTCTAATTATGTTATTTTGTAATATTCTTTCTCCCTCTGTCACTCAACCTATATATAACCGATAACTCTGCCTTAGTATTTAGTTATTATTATATCCTGATGAAGCTTGGTCGAAGCGAAACCGGTAGATATACAAAAAATAATAAATACGTGGTTTACGTACAAAGTGTTTTTTTTTTATTATTTTAAATATAATGTCTAACCAAAAAGTAATTGCTTCTTACGAAAAAAAAACTATAAATAAAGTACTTACGTTGTGATAAAATAATAAAAATACTGTTTTAAAAGGGTCCATCTTCTTATTAGAAAATGTTTTCGATTTATGGATTGCTTAGGTATAAATTAGGAGTTTACTGTTTGGTACTCAACCCGATGAATAGTGGCTGTGTATTGGATAAGTTAACCGAGTTTTCCACCTATTGGGGGTATTTATTTATGGTGATCCACTAGTACTTGAGAAATTTGATATCGGAATCCACGCCTCTTTTTGGTAGGGACTTAAAAATACTTGAGAAGAAGTTTTCGTAAAGGTTAGAGAAGGTACTTGAGAGTAGTTTTTCATAGGATGATTTACTTAAAGTCTGTAAAAACATTAATTCCTTTTTTAACGCATTGTTTGTTATAATGCGTTTAAAATCGATTGCACGGAACCAAGCGACGTGGAGAGCAGAGCCGTCCACACACCCTGGGGTCGTCCACAAACACAAAATGTACACGTAGTCCTTACGCGGAAGGCGTAAGAATTAATTCTCAAATCCAATAATCCAAGTTCGTTGAACGCCCCGCATTTTGATTTATGCCAAAAACAACAGCGCGAAATCGCATTGTTGTATTTTATTTTGTGAAATTCAGGCACAAATATTAAAATCTTTTTCCGATCATTTTGTAAAGAACTTAAATTGCCACATGAAATAATGAATCTTTATCCGAAAATTGATTCATTAATATGAGATTCTTGTACTTGAAAGTATTTTTTATAGGCCTGATACTATATTTTTTCCAGACTTATAAAAAGAGTTTTCAAAAAATTATTCAATTATTTCTAAGGCCACAATGTGTTCTACCAGGCAGTATTTAATTGAAACATCTATAATATTTCTAAGCGATCGAATTTTCAAACCAAAAACAGGGATGGAAAGGGGAAGTAGGATGAAAAGAGGAGGCCGGAGGGAAACGGGGACGCATGGGATAGGACAAGCAGGGAGAAACAATTTTTTTATTTTAATCGTATTGAAAAGCATGCCGGGTACCAGCTAGGGTTGTATATAATATTTAAAAAATCCGTCAGTATTATTTTTAAAAGACTACCGCGAATTTGTTTAAGGGCGATTAAAATAAATATGAATTGAGAATTCACTTTGGAAGTTTTTTTATCGTTTAATCATTGAGGCTTTTTCTTTATTCTCATTCCCCATTGAAATTCGATGCTTTAAACGTCTTTGTGAAAGCCTCAATTCATCAATCAATCTTATTGAGCAAAGCTTCAGACAAGACTTAGACTTTCAGGGTGTCTGAGAAAATGAATTAAACTAGAAAAAGTTTACTAGGGGATGAAGGCCATTTATTTTTTAAAATGAAATCAAAACATATTTTAATTTTAAAATTTTTAACTTTTTTATGTCGTCGCCAATAAAACCGAACAAAAAGTCGCAAAGACCTTAGGCTTTATGTCCAGTCCTGAAACAAACCTTGATATTTGAAAGTAAGGCTTGGAATTGATGGATTAATGTAGGATACGGCATCCCCAATTGGGGTATGTTGTAAAAATGAAGTTAATGGGGAAGGGAAGAAGATGGGGAAGAAAGAGATGGGAAAGTACCTGGGTATTTAGATCTGGCCACCAAACCCGACTAAAATTATTTCAAGCAATGTTTCAATTCTGAGTGGTGGTCTTACACCACGGCGATACTGATAGTATCGTTCACTCTGGATTGAGTTGCAAATAAACCCAGTATTATTTCAAATGATGTAATTGCGAAATAACACAAATCAATCTGATTTGAACCCGCGACCATCGTTTCGCTAGTGGAGAGCCCTATCGCTCGATCAGAGAGGGCGTCAAAAATAATTAGTTAATTAGGATTTTTAATTGACTAGGGTTCAAATAAAAAAGAGTTGTTTATTTCGCAAATTATTATTTTTAAGTGATATGGTCAAGACTTTTACGGTATGTTCCTAAATGATAGATAATTTCAGTATCGCCCTGGCTAAAAACCACAACGAAGAGACAAAACATTGCTTACACGTCTTTCATTGTGTTTATTGACTGGATGTGAATAGCTTGGTATTTTTCAACCTTCCTTTTCCTATCCCCTTCCCCTTCCCCTTCCCCTTCCCCTTCCCCTTCCCCTTCCCCTTCCCCTTCCCCTTCCCCCTCTCCTTCCCCTTCCCCTTCCCCTTCCCCTTCCCCTTCCCCTTCCCCTTCCCCTTCCCCTTCCCCTTCCCCTTCCCCTTCCCCTTCCCCTTCCCCTTCCCCTTCCCCTTCCCCTTCCCCTTCCCCTTCCCCTTCCCCTTCCCCTTCCCCTTCCCCTTCCCCTTCCCCTTCCCCTTCCCCTTCCCCTTCCCCTTCCCCTTCCCCTTCCCCTTCCCCTTCCCCTTCCCCTTCCCCTTCCCCTTCCCCTTCCCCTTCCCCTTCCCCTTCCCCTTGTTGCCATTGTTCCACTCGCTCCAGACGGTTTGGAGCAGTTGGGACTCTTTTGGGGTACTCACAAAAAATTCTGATTCCACTAATGTTTTTCTCTTCCAGGTCTACGCCTCACTACTGTAGAAATATTTTGGAAAGCTGGTTTCTGAAAAGCCTCTATTTAAAACACCTTTAACGAAAGTAGATTCATTCTACTGAACTAGATGTACGTTGTCAAAGCTTTAATAATAAAAGCTCTTTGTTAGCTGTTCACAAAAAACAAAGATTTTAAATCGGGCCGCCGTATAATTTGTTTTGTTCAAATCCTCAAAGTAATTTTACTGTTAAGTCGCTTAGAAAATGGGAACAGCCTGTACTGAAAATTGTCAAAAATAAGTGGAGGCTTAATTTAGAATAATTTCAATGGACGGATCTGGAACACTAGAACAAAAGAGGTATTTCGGTACTAAAAATAATCTGAATCAAGCGGAAAGATACAGGTACTACTTTGATGCTAATTAGCAAGAAAAATCATTTATTTTTACAATACAATTCTTTGTAATACGTTTTTCACTGTAAAAATAATAATGCTTTCTATTGTGAGTTTTCCACGTGAACATATCGTTACCAATGAAAAGTATGTCGAATTTTCATTAAGAGAATTTAATTTATTTGACTTGATATAATAACAGTTTTTATTTTGTCTTTTGGGAATTTATTTTCAGGGTCTGAACAATGCGGTGAACTAAATCGATTGGGAAATCATTTTTCAGAATTTTCTCTTTCGGGAAATCAATTTTAGGGTTTTTGCTTTCGGGAAAAAAGATTTGGGATATTGCCTGGCAAATATAGTCTTACCAAGACCGTTGACCACCACACAAATAGCCGTGGAAAGAGTCATGCTAAGGAAGTAGGGAAGGGTAGAAAATGGGTAAGGAGAGGTTTTTTTTTTACATTAACTTCCTCAGGGCCTATTTCATCTGGGATGCTGTTTGGAGGGTCTTTTTGAAGATAGGAAGGAATGAACATTGGTATTGAAGAGACCCATATTGTAGAAAGGAAACACAGAGACCGGCAAACCGTTCCACAGCCGAGCTGAACATAAGACCGAGTCAAAGAAGCGACCCATTCTCACGTGACAAATGTCAACCGTGTACACATGTTGGACACGCGTTTGGCGTGTTTTCCGACTATGCACCGGTGCCAAGGGGATCAACGACGCTACTTCCTTGGAGCATCTGCCATTGAACTACCGATAGAACAAGGATAGCATTCCCACCCGACGCCTGTGCTCTAAAGATTGCAATCCGTTTGTTAAGTTAGGAGAATCTATCAAACGGACCGCCCGTTTCGGCATAGAGTCGAGGGCTTTTTTCAGGTATTTTGGGGCTCCAGACCAGAGGTGGCTGCCAAATGCAAAATTGTGGGGCGCACTTACGATTTGTACAGGGTAAGCAGTTGTGTACTATTAAAGTATCTGCGGGCCCTGTACAGTACGCCCAGTTTTTGAGAAGCTAACTTTACTCTGGCTTCGATGGAGCCCCCATACCTGAGCTGGTCACTTATAGTTACACCAAGCATATCAATGGAAGGTCTGTTTGGAAGATTGCTTCCGTTGAAGGAGACTAGATTTTCATTTCGATCCTTTTAGACGTAATCAGACATGATTACGTCTAAAAGGGTATGTGATACAATTATGTGTTTCAACCAAAAAAATATAATGTGAAATCTTAAGGAATAGAATAGAACATGTTAAAATAACAATACATTATATTTACGCCGGATAAAAACATGTAAATAAAGGTGACTTGTTAGAAAATAGGTTAGAGATTTAATAGTTATTATGAATTAAAACAAATAATTTTTAATAAAATAGTACATTTTTCAGCTATGACTCCCAACAATCCTAGAAATTGGAAACACAAAATTGGAGTTTACCAAATACCCCGTTAAAGCTTTAGAGCTTCAAACATGTTTTTGACATAAAAAAACTCATTTAAATTACAAAGCATTATCTACAGTTGAAATAATTTTAAAATTCACATTTTTATATAAATACAATACCCTTGACTGTTTTACGAGCTTAAATAAATAAACTTTCAACCCCTTATAAGGATTGTGTAAATATTAAAATGAAAATTTAAACCGTTTTCAAAAGCTTACCTGTGTATTTTTGCTGTTTTCTTTTATTTAGCTCAGTATCTAATAAAACTTATTATTGCTAATGAATGTAATTATAAACACCTGGTTCCTTGGTAGGATATAGCGTGATTAATTACTTGGATTAAGGTAATACTTTGAATTATGGTTATTATTGTGTAGGTATTATGTAATTGGTAATTATTAAATTATGGGTTGGAATGGTAGGCGTCTATGGTAGAGTAGTTAAGTTTCGATCAGTACTTGAATGGAGATATTTATTATTATATTTAATCTTGTATTTTTCGCGAATTTATGATGCAAGTTGTTTTTTTTTTGTAGGGGAGAGTGGGGGCACGCGGAATGGCGGGTAAAACCGAACGCGAATCCCACATGACATATATTCGCACATCCGTCTTTATGCAAGTGTAGGGCAGTCAGTTGATTGTGTTTACCTGCGTGCAGTACCTACTAAAGCAGTCAGTTGCGCTCGCTTGCTCAAAGTGACACAAATTTTTTTTCACGAAATTCTTCTAATATTTTGAGCTTGCAACACTTAGTGTACGTTTAAAGGCAGGTTAAACTTGAAAAATATATTTTTGCTGTGGGAAAGAAAACTATTTTTAGTTCATTAGCTCCACAAACGAGACCAGAGGACTTATATCACCTTTGAGGATGCTCTCTGGAGGGTCTTTTTAGTGAAAGGAAGGGAAAAGGTATGGGTATGAATCTGGGTTTAATGTGTCCAGGAGTGATGGACGTATGAATTCATCCCTCCTACTGCGGTGCAAAATGATGGGTCGAGAGAGTCCGGCTGGAGGTCAAAAGGTCTCCATCAACCAGTCTCTCTCGATCTGTCCCGCAAGCAATAGGTGGGTAAATGCTTCCGCCAGCAAGACCTAGACAAACCTCACTGCCATAAACCCAAGTATTCCTTCTAAATCACTAAACGTAGCGAACCACTTGCAGTGACCTACGCCAGAGGTGTTGGTTTTCCAATAAATAGTTCCCGGGGCGGCGAATCCTCATAAAGGATAATGGTCAATGTTAGAATGAACCCCCTCGTAAGACATTCGTTAATATCTGTTTTGTATTTAGTTGTCAAAAAACTATGTCAGGAAGATAATTGATAATTGAAGAGAATTGATTCGGTGACAATTGGCCCCCGAAAGTAGGCCCCCCGACAGTTGATCCCCTTGACCCTTCTCTCCCTACAGTTGATCCGGCGGACAGTTGATCCCTCGGAAAATTCATCCTCTAAAAGTTTGGGAGAATTTAGTTCTCTTGTGTTGTATTGGGATAAAAAATATTATATTACCCATATGCAAGTATAAGCATGTGGTATTTTGTTATTACCGCATGCTCCTTCGGAGAGTTGAAATTATTGTTGATAAAAATATTTTTACAGCGGATTTTCAGTCGAAAAGCCTGAAGATAAGTACATCGACTTTTGGATGTACGGCCGAATACTCTCTTTGCATACTTACTTGAAGAAATAATCTTTTAGGGGATCAATTGTCCAAGGAATCAACTGTCCACCGAATCAACTGTCAGGGAGTCCACTGTCGGGCGGGTCAACCGTTGGACGGGTCAACTGTCAACTCGGCGGCCAACTGATGGGGTCCAATTGTCGCCGGATCAACTATCATGGAGCCAATTTCTGCATACCAATTTCCATTGTTTTTTTTTAATTTCCGTTAAGATCCACGAGTTATTGCAAATCCTGTTATCATTTTGTAATATCTTAGTTCAAGCTAATTTTGTTATATTTTATTTTATGAAAATATGTCTTTATTAAACAAAAAAAAAATCTCTCTGTTCCCCACTCTCCCCTTATATTTTTTCCAGTTTACTGAAGAACCCTTACAATTGTTAAATAACCGTGTCTGTCTGAGGTGTTTTCAGGAGGTACGGATGAACTTTGACAGGATTGGTTACATTTACACATCACAGCTGTTTCAGTGAAAGCATAGCTAAACTGTTGAAAACTACTGAGTTTGCTATTTGCGAGAAACATTCTTCATTGGACAGGTTTAAACTGCGAACTCTGCACTTTGAACACCCGTCCTACACTGTAGAGAATCTGTTCTCGTCTGCCCAGGAAATGTGAAGAGGCGGCTGTAGATTGTATAGATATATCAACGATTCAAAACTGCAGATATTAAATTTGTTGAATGAGGTAAAACTTGTTTCTCTACTACAGAGGTTAATTTCTTTCTTTCATTTTTGGGACCCTGCATAAAAGATAATACCACCACGAGAAAAGTTTCTGGTAAAATTGTATAAGCCCACCTCACGGTTAATACGGAACGTTCGTATTGTTGAAATTCGATACGCGGATAATACAGATTATTCTTTTTTTCTAATAGACAATCAAATATGACATTTGTCGGAAGAACCAACCTTATAAAATAAATTCTCGTCAAAATAAAAACAAAAAAGTACCTACTTCGAATTATTCCTGGGTTGAGATATAAGTTGCAAAAGCTGGATGTCATCATGATTTAGATATACATCCCAGGTTTGTTTGGCAAAGCAGGGTTTGTCTAACGGGTATGTGTTATTATTCTAATACCTTTGTTTCCTACTTCGTATTATTCCTGGGTTGAGAGTTAAGCTGCAAAAGCTGGATGTCATCATGATTTAGATATACATCCCAGGTTTTGAATGGTTTGTTTGGCAAAGCAGGGTTTGTCTAATGGGTATGTTTAATTATTCTAACTAGTGGTCGCCCAATGGTCGAAAATCGACCATAATTGTAATTTTTTTTATGTTTGACATTCAGTAAGACCATAGACAAATAGTATTAAAGACAACCAATATTAATCTATTCTCAATTTGACCATAGACTTTAACAATAAACAATAGAATAAAGACGCGAGTGTGTGTGTCAAATACACGGTAGTGTGTGTAATGTTTTTGTTATTGATTTAATCTATTTTTATGCATAATTTTTAAAAAATATTAGCATTCTGCACTCCTCCTCTATATAAACTATAAGTGTGCAAAATTTCATACTCCTCCGTCCGCGCAATTTTCGTAAAAAGGGGTACAAAGTTTTGGCTTCACGTATTAATATATTGATGATGATTGATACCTTTCTTTCCATGTTCTTCTGTTAAAAATACGGGTACAAACTTGTCAATAATGGATTCACTTCATAACCTGAATAAAGTATTGTTTTATATGGCAATAATAATTTTTCTATGATTGGCAGCATTGATTGATGATTGATTGTCTATGAAATGTAAACCGAAAAAGAATGAAAATAAAAATAGCGTATGCCGCGCAAGTGAAATAATTTAAACAAAATTTAAATGTAACATGCATAATTTATGCATATTTTTTCGTCTCCCCCGACGTAAATACTCTTTTTTCGTGATAATAAAGCTAAATCTAACTGTTTGAATAAGAAAAAGTCGATATTGTAGGGTCGAGGGTATGATCTCCAGACAATCCACCGTCAGGTTTAAGTTGAGCAGCTTCATGGACTTCTTCGTTTCCACACCAAGGGAATCCGTACAATTCTTAATAAAACACTTGTTTTTTTATTGGATATTGTTGTAAACACTTTGTATTTATTCCGATGAATAGTAATTTACAATGAGATTTGATTCTGATCTGAGCACTGGGCTCTAATTTGTAGAATGCGTTGCGAGAAAAAAATCCCAATTTTTACACAACAAAAGAGAAAGTGACAAGTTGACCACAGACAAATGAGCGCGTAGACAAAAAATACACTGAAGTATTTAGTAAAAGGTGACACAGACGCAAAAGTTATGAGTAAAGGAGGCTACACGTCGAAGTTAAGAAAAATGATAAAATGTAAAATGCTAATTAAAAAATGAATTTAAATATGAGATGAGGACAACACAGTACTGACTGAGTGCAATGGTTACATTTGGTTTAGATCAGAGGTTCCCAAACTTTTTTTCCTCGTGGACCACTTTCAAAATTTTACTGATTTCGGTGGACCCCCTGCTGCAAAATTTCAACCATATTCCCAAAACTCGACACGCATTATATTGAATATTGAATATAACGCTGGAGTTGTGGTCTGTAATAACGGGGGGGGGGGGGGTAATGTGATGGGGTAATGTGTGTTTTCAGATTGTTCAGCCATAGTTACATTATCACCATACAGACCGCACATTCCGAAGCGGTTCCAACTGGCTACAAAGTCATTATGACATAGAAAACGCCATTGTCTGGTAGGACAACTGACACCTACGTTGCCCGGCGTGACATCAATACCGCCGAATCCTCAAATAAAAATGAACGTGTAATTTTGGCGGCGATTCGAAAATGGCACATTATAAGTCGTCATAAAAGATTTATTCGTCAACATAAAAATAAAATAAAAATACCTCCATCATCGCAATTTTTTTAAATTTTTTTATCGGGAATAAAAAACAATGAAATTACCCTGGTAGTTATACAGTTATAGATGTACTTACACGTCTACGTTTAAAAAAACAATACGGAAAAATTTGGCGCGTAGGTATAACTTATCACATTATTTTTGCTCAATGCTGACAGATTTGAACTTGAGGATAAGCAGTTTCGGATTCCATGGGGTTTGATTCCCCGACAGTTAATCCTCCGTATATAAACATTCGTTACGAGGGAGGAAGTATCATGTTTTCTTTACTAACTTTCTTTCCCTAGTTAATTTCAACATACCCTTATGACGTACACGCCATACGAAACTATTCTTCACGCTTAATTGCCAGACATCGGATTCCATGGGGTTTGATTCTCCGACAGTTAATCCTCGTGTATAAACATTCGTTACGAGGGAGGAAGTACCATGTTTTCTTTACTAACTTTCTTTCCCTAGTTAATTTCAACATACCCTTAAGACGTACACGCCATACGAAACTATTCTTCACGCTTAATTGCCAGACAAATGCAGCAACTAATTCGCCAATCAACCGTGCTCTTCATATGTTGAATACTATTTGTCTTAATTCTAACATCAACATTTTCTTCGATTCACTGCCCAAATTTAAAAAGGGCATCATGTCATTAATAAAAATTGTTCAATGCGCATACATACATACATATATACATACTCATACATACATAAACACCTACTCACACATACACACACACACACACCTACCCACTATCACCCAGTAATTACTTAATATACAATAGACACTACAAAGAAACATATCAAAGGTACCTATCGAAATAAACTTAATAATTCTGAATTGTTTTCACCATTGTAACTAATGTAGTTACTGTTTGTTTCTGTTTATAAACAAATAAAAAAATAAACTATGAACAGCCTACTAATTTAAGGGTTACTTATTAAAATTTACCACAGATAAATAAACTAAATAAATATTTACTTCTGGTATAGGGTTCATGGTGAACTACACAAAAAAATAAACACCACTTTTGCACTTGAAATCGTGACCTCTATTCTCCGTTTGCCAAGCTATTTTTATGCATATTACCTATATTCATGGCGATATAAGGCACACTAAGAGTACACAAATTTTTGAATTTTAACGCTGACAATAAATCACATTCAAAGCCAACGTGAGTTTATCATAACGTGTATTATTATTTTACGTTCCCGAACACAAATTACGCGAAAACCTTTGTTAATAATTTTAACGAACGGGTGCGTCGAATTCGCCATAGATCACATTGGTTCGCGCTTCGATTAAAAATTGAATTATTATGGTGACTTAATAAATTGATCGAGAATATGCGTGTCGAGAGATAATTCACGTTTCGGGGAATCGTCGAGAAATTTGCGCGGCGTGGAAGGCCCCGTAATCACCATAAATCTCCTTTAAAACATACCAAAAATATTTCAGTACGGTGATTTAAAAAAAATGATTGGGGGTGAGTTTGGCATTTGTGCGTTTTCATATGGTGAAAAAATGCAAAATAAATGGCTAAAACATTCTATACGAGTATAAAATGACGACCTTCTAGAGCAGAGGTTCCCAAACTTTTTTTCTCGTGGACCACTTTCAAAATTTTACCGGTTTCGGTGGACTGTTGTAATGAATATTGAATATAACGCTAGAGTTGTGGTCTGTCACAACGGGGGGGGGGGAGTAATGTGATATGAGATGAGGGGCGGGATGGGATATGGGCACGGGTCTCAAAACGACCATTTTTCACCCAAATAATAGTGTACTATCATCTGCCTACATTGACAGGTAAAGCCAAGCCAACATTTTTGTTCTTTACTATCGAAACCGTTGTACATTATCGAGATAAAAGATGTGATCTCCTGACAGAGTTGTGTGATTTATTTGTTTTTTCTATGTACAACATACATTAAATGAATAAATAATCATGCATTCTTGCCGGAATTCATGTTTAAAACGATCTTAACTAAAATATGTTACAGTAAATATGTAAAAATCACACAAATTTGACATGAGATCACGTCCGTTATCTCGATAACGATCCCACAAAAGATAGAGAATAAGCCTGCAGATAAATTTTCGTGGACCCCCGTCGAGTCTCCCGTGGACCCCTGAGGGTCCACCTGGACCACTTTGGGAATCACTGTTCTAGAATAACTACTAATTTTTGTAAAATGTTAGCAATACTTAATTTGGGAGGCGGAAATGTGTACCGCCGCCCCGGGAACCTTTATTGGATAACCAACACCTCTGCCATAGGTCACCCCAAGTGGTTCGCTACGTTTGGTGATTTTTCAGGGGTTCATGGGGTGAGGTTTGTCTAAGTCTTGAAGGCAGATGACCAGGACACACTGAACCCCAGATTCCTACCCACCCCTTAAACCCCTTTCCTTCCCAGAACTCTCTTCTCCTTTCTTTCCCTAAAAAAACCCTCCCCACAGCACCCCCAAAGATGACATAGGCTCTGAGATAAATTTTTATCTTCTGTGTGGAGCTCATGTAAAAAAATATTCATAAAATATAGAATTATGTTCTGCAAAAGAGAGGGGAGCACTTGAAAGGTAAACTGAATGAAATATGGGAAAAAATTCGACCAGTTCGACAAAGCATCAGAAACTCTCCAACGGTTGAGCTCTGGCGTTGTGACATTCGCCCAAGTTTTTTAAACCGTCGAATATATTTGTCAACTAAAATTTTCCTTGTCGCAACGTATTTCATCATAAGTTTTGGAATAGGTTTGTAAAATTGTTCAAAAAAATAAAAGTAGGCGCCAAAATGCTTGTTTGACATTTGTGTATTTTGATTTGCCTTCAAAATTTTTTCAATGAATTTCAATCTAATGCTAATGTAATTTCTATTTAACTATAAAATTTGATTATTATTTTTTTATTTTAACTTTTATGAGTAAAAACTCAAATTGTAATATTTAATTAAATGAGCGAAACTCGATCGAAAATTTGGAAACAGAAAAATCAGAAAAAGATATTTGCACCTCTGGGACTCGAACCCAGGACCTCTCTACTTTCCGGGCGAGTGCTCTTGACCACTGAGCTTAGGTGTCGATATCCAATTCGGTCACTTTTAACTGTACCATACTTCGACTAAAAACCACCCATAATATCTTCATATTCTTAACGCATATTTTTATTGGCTGTCATCTTTATTTATGATTGCAAGATTCAAACTCGAGCTAAATGCAAGCTAGATGTTGTCTGGATACATTTTTATCCATTTTATTTAATGTGCGACATCTATTGACTTTCCTGCAAGTCTTAGATGATTTTTATTTTTTTTTTATTTTAACTTTTATGAGCAAAAACTCAAATTGTAATATTTAATTAAATGAAGACAAGTTGCATTTAGTTCGGGTTTGAATCTTGCAATCATACATAAAGATGGCAGCGAATAAAAACATGCGTTAAGAAAATGAAGATAATATGGGTGGTTCTTAGTCGAAGTATGGTACAGTTAAAAGTGACCGAATTGGATATCGACACCTTAGCTCATTGGTCAAGAGCACTCGCCCGGAAAGTAGAGAGGTCCTGGTTCGAGTCCCAGAGGTGCAAATATCTTTTTATGATTTTTCTGTTTCGAAATTTTCGATTGAGTTTCGCTCATAGTGTCTTCATTCAATAAAATATAAAATTAGAGTTAGCGTAATTCAATTAACAGCAGTCGCCATGTGCTTTACAGTTTTTAAAGCGCATTTATGCACGAAACTTTCAATTGAAAAGTTCTTACAAGCGTTTTCACTAAAAGCTCGCGATGAAAAAAATCTCGGAAACGGTAAGAACTTGTACTTCGCGCTAAACAATCTGACGAGATGAGATACAATGGGAAGAATAAACATCTTCTCCGTTCATTCATTGGAGATAGCTTGGAGTGCTCAATGGAGTTTTTTTTAAATACACGTAGAAATTCTGCTAAGCTGGTAACGTCTTAATTGTGAATTGGCTAATTAAAATAATCTTTTGTCTAATCAAA
The DNA here is from genome assembly GCA_936435175.1 of Glyphotaelius pellucidus. NCBI lineage: Eukaryota > Metazoa > Arthropoda > Insecta > Trichoptera > Limnephilidae > Glyphotaelius > Glyphotaelius pellucidus. Next base: position 22,087,079 of record OW386558.1, on the reverse strand, counting down.
AACTCGCTTTATTTTCTATTTCTACAAGATTGCTTTATTAAATGAAGACTTTTCATTTACCCGATACATTATTTACGAGTTTTTACCTGATTGTTGTTTTATGTTTTATTTCCTGTTTGGCACTTGCATACTGCTTTCTAACAACGTATGCAGAGACACTGGAGGTCTAGATTCGTTAAAAATAAATAAATGTAGCTATTAAATGCTGACTTTTCATTTACCCGTTTTATTATTTACGGGTTTTATTTTGTTTTAACTGTTATTTTTGCTTGTATTTCTGACCTGATTGTTGTTTTATGTTTTGTTTCCTGTTAAGCACTTGCATACTGCTTTCTAACAACGTATGCAGGGACACTGGAGGTCTAGATTCGTTCAAAATAAATAAACGTAGTTTCGTTCAACCAAAAATTAGAATCTTGCGAGAGCCTTGAAGGAGTAACCATCTGTTACTTATACCAGGGCGGGTAAGTGGTGGATAACCTCCAATTACCCGTCATATTATGTAAGTGCCCGGGTTCATGGGGTGAGGCTTGTCTAGGTCTTGGAGGTGGATGACCAGGACACACCGAACCCCAGATTCCTACCCACCCTTTGAACCCTTTTCCTTCTCAGAATTCTCTTCTCCTTCCTTTCATAAAAAAACCCTCCACACAGCATCCCCAAAGATGACATGCCTCCTGTGTGGAGTTCATGTAAAAAAAGAAAGAAAAACGATAAAGAAATTTTTTTGTGTTATTTAATAATTATTACCCATTTACAAGGCAAGAGTAGTTATTTTTACATTCTTAACCATCGGAAAGATGAATCACATTTTTTTAAGGTTATTTAGAGTCATTCAATATATCAACTGTTTTAGAAATTTTGTTCAATAGCGGTTTTCCTTTTGTCAAGCTATGCTGCCTGGTATGGCCAAAATTTTCATGCACATATACTTAACCACTCCAACCCCTAAGCGTGTTTTCAAGATAATATATCAATAGCAGTCAGTACAATAAGCTTGTTTTCAAGCCAGCGCGTGTGCTCCGACATAAATAAGATTAACAGAATTAACAAAAAGGTGAATATATCTATAATAAACCACGCTTCACATCCCTATTCAAAGTTGTCCATAGAAATAGATAAAAAATACTAATTTCGTAGAAACAGTTTTCACCCGTCAAAACGCATACGCGCCGTTAGACTTTGTTTGTTTTTTGTGTATGAAATGGTAATAAAATGGACAGGACCTAAAACCAAAGGTATTGGATGGTATCCAAAAATTTTGTCACCGCATTTATAAAATTTCCAAGTGACATCACAAGAGGAAAGTTAGCAAGGTCGAGCAGCCACTAGAATATTTGTCCATGGCACTTGTAGGAAGAGAGCAGGTATCAACTCAACCGGCGCAGGTGTTGCTAATATTGAAATTTTCTTCCGAACAAAGGGTAAAGGAAAGCCACTTTGCTTTGAATTGTGTCACCTCCATTTAAGAAAAAGGTCGGGGATTTCCTACGGGAGTTCCACACGAGATACTCATATTAGGTATACACGTCAATAAACTTTAAAAAAATATTGAGTTCATTGCATTGGGTGCTTTTATTATTACCGTGATGTTCAACGACTACGGTACCATGACGGCACAAAAAATGCAATAAATATAAGTCCCGTACCACAATAATGCTGTAGCTCTTTCCTAAGATGATATACTCGTACATAAAGGCGGAAACATACTTACGTGTCGTGGCGTGTCGTGACGCGCCAGAAGCACATCGGTTTCATACATTTATTATGGTTAGAGACATATTTGTAGGTCGTGTCGTGTCGTGGCGCGTTCTGTCGTGTTGCCGACTGCTCGCCGCCGATTGCGCCAGAGCGGTGGTGGGGGATATGACGCGACACGACACGACATGTAAGTGTGTTTCTATTCCGCGTGGCTCGTGGCGCATCATTAAATGACGTGAACAACTAGCGGACGCTTGTTTACAGCGTTTTTATGAAAAAAATAACATTTAAATGCAATGTTTTAACATTTTAATGCAATGTTTTAATATTTTAATGCAATGTTTTAACATATTAACATAAAATGTTTAATTTTATGTTTTAAAATTTAACGCAATGTTTTAACATTTTAACATAAAATGTTAAATGTTTAATTTTATGTTTAACCATTTTATGTTAAATCAAAATTTATATTTTTTTCCCTCAAGAAGTTTTATTGCTAAAATTATATTAAAAGAAATTTAACATCTTCATCAAAATCAATATCCGAATCAGAAGAAAACATTATGCACATTTAAATGCTGCAAAGGTTTGATATCTACTGTTCAGAAATAACGCCAGAGCACGCCACGACACGACACATTAGTGTGCACACTCACCGTCACGACAGTAGGCACCACGACACGCCACGACACGTAAGTATGTTTCCGCCTTTATGCACGTAGGTCTGTAGGTCTAAAATAAAATCCTCATTTTATTGTCTCGTCTTTTTTGGCGTCTTCTTTGGCGTCTCTCTCACCGCACCAATCATTTTTTTGCATCTCACATTCCGCATCGTGACGCCTCCGCAGATCCCTACAATACTACTAACCGTGACGAAAGTATGAAATATAGTTACAAGGATAATATTAAAGTGTGAGTGAATTCTGAAAATTCGAAAACATCAAACGTCTATGCGCTGATGGTTTTACTTTTGTTTTAAAACATGTAATGCTGCAGCTCTTTCTTTCACACTAAACAGTTCATGGGGTGAGGTTGGTCTGGGTCTTGGAGGTGAATGAGCAGGACACATTGAACCCCAGATTCGTACCCACCCCTTAAACCCCTTTTCCTTCCCATAACTCTCCTCCTTTTCCTTAAAAAAAACCCTTCACACAGCATCCCCAAAGATAACAAAGGTCCTGAGGGAAATTATTTTCCTCGGGGTCTCCTGCGTGGAGCTCATGTAAAAAAAATTGGTTGTCTGTAAAGTCGGTTAACGGACGATAATTTTACGTCATAAATTTTTTTTTACATAGAATTTTACAGTCACAGCTTAGGCCGATCGTGCCTCTCTATCGCTTGTTCCGCAATCTCACTTGCACGCTCGGCTCAGGCGAAACGTGACAACGTGTCAATGAGTTATTCTTTTTCGTGAGTGCTGCCGGCGTTTATCGATTTATAAGACGTTATTACGTCAAAAAAATAACAACAGTAAAAAATGAGACAAACGGTGAACTGAAAAAAAAACATCATTATCATACATCTCCCTCACACGTACAAAAAAATGAAACGAAATGGCCGTCGCCGTGGCTGCGCCGTAATAAGATATATCTGTTCCACCAAAGAAAAAAAATAGATACAATAGTATAGTGTATCTTATCATTTATCGCCATTATTAAATGTGTAAGAAAGAGCTGCAACTTTATTAGGATAAAGAATGTACTTTAATGCTTTTTTGGTGCCGTCGCTGTACCGTAATCGTGGATTGTTAAGGTATAATAAAAGCGCTTATTCAAAAGAAATTTGAAGAAGAAAAATAAGAATATATCCATCAAAAATACAAGACACGTTATAAACAAATCCAGTAAAAATGTAGCACCGGTTATGAAAAGGAAAACCATTCAAAGAATAATTGTATGAATGGGCCGCTTAATTGAACCTAGTTCAATGAAATCTCGTGTATTATCTCGGTAACGTATCTTTACTCAATTGATTCATTTAAGCATCTGTCAAACATTTGAACAAAATAGATGTGATTAGATTTTCACGACCAAAAGTATTTTTGTTATTCGTTTTTCGGGTGTTATACCGTGTTGCGCTACCTCCTTCTTTAGCCAACGTTTCAGAGAGAGGTAGTGCAACAAAGGTAGTGCAACAGAGGTAGTGCAACAGAGGTAATGCAACACGGCATAACACCCCAAAAACAAATAACGAAAACAAAAAGATTTTCTAAAAAATTTAAGAACCTACTTTATCACTTTTCTCGTACATTGAAATTTTGTAAATGAAAAGTTCATTCAGCTTGAATAATGTTAAGCATTAAATAGGAATGTATCACATTGGGCTTAATAATTATTATCCATGCAAAAACAACTTATACTAGATTTTTTTTTTACCTGAATCCCACACAATAGTCGCGACTGCCCGAAGTTATTGGGTTGAATCTGCACCTGATGATAAAAAAAAGTCATTTTTTTAATGATTGAATTAGATTATATTACAGATTATCAATAACACTTCAGAATTGGATAAAGGTCTTTTTCAAGGAAGAAATAAATCAAAAAGCCTTTCTTCCTCTTCGCAACAAATTAATGCGGGGGTACCATAAGGATCTTTCCTGGCACCGACGCTATTTTTGTTGCACATCAAAGATCTCGTTGATGTGCAGCAATTTATTGTCAGTTTCAATGTCTTAAAAACCCAAGAATATCTGATTTCGGCAAAGAGTATCAATGACTCTCTGGTGAAATTTCTCCTTCCATAACTTTCTAGAGCATTAGCGAACCATCCAGAACGTTTTCGAAACTTTTAGACTCACCGACACAATCCGCTACTCCTTCCAGAATTTTCGAGAGTTTTATCGAACCTTCTAGAAATTTCCGGAAGACTGTTCTTGAAATGTCTAAAGGGCGAAACTTCCAGCCCAGTTAAAAACTGGTCCCTTCATCCTGGACGGGGGATATATATCTACCATACCATATTATAATTCTCTTGATCGTACCGGGACTCGTTTCTGAGTTTTAGCAGGCGGCATGTTTTTTGGACTTTCTTTTTTTAATATATATTGATTAATTTATTCAGGCTTGTAAACCTCATTGTAATATACTTTTACAATGAGAAAAATAATATCAATAACTCTCAATGTTTTCTCTATTGTGTTTTAATTGAGTGTTGTTATAACGTTGAGACTCGATGATTATATATTACGATAAATGTATAAGCTTCAAAAAATTAATTCTAAGAAACTATATAAATAGTGTGGTATAAATTAAGGTAATATAATTACGAAATCTTTAAATGTTCGTTCGTATAATTGCGTACTTAGCTCCATTGTTATCTAAATGATACAATAATTCACCGAGCCCTCAAATCTGATTGTGAATCACATCTTAATGCGTAATATAATAGCAAGCATCTTTAGGTTTTTGCAATTGGCTAACAACGGTAGAATTCTTCAATTTTGCGAAAAGAGATTAAAAATAATACATTGTGAGTAAAGTCATTTTTGCCCGTCTGTGACAAAGGAATGCTTTGGAGAATTGGATGGTAAAGTGTGCAGAACATGAATGATATTGTAATATTACAAAATTGATATATTTTAAAAAATTAATGCGAATACAGGAAATAATTAAGTACAGCCAAATTCATGGTTATAGAGTCAGTTCTTTAAGGGTAGAGATTCATTCAGACAGTTGCCGACGGTGAATGTGAGTATTGTTTTGGCGTCCCACAGGGATCGGTTCTGCTGCCGACGTTATTTTTGTTGTACATAAATGACCTTGTGCACCAATTTATTGTTATGTGGATGACAGCACAGTTGAATCATCTTAAACCATAATGAACTAACTCACTGGCAACTTTTGAATTAGAGCTTGAAATGAGGGCTCTAAATCATAATTTAGTTCCGTCAGAAAGAGGAACCAATCAGAGAAAAACTATCAATGATTGACAAAGATAGTATTTCTAAAAATTGGTCCTCGCCGGCGGAGCTAGATTATGATTTTAAACCCATATTTCAAACTCTTCACTCAGAAACTGCAAAAAGTGAGTTAGTTCACTATGGTTTAAGACGATCCAGTTCATGATAGCTTATTTATTGTTTGAGAAGCCTCCAAAGGGCACCTGTGTTTGTTTCTTACTATCCTCAAAAACACCGTCCACACACTATTTTCAAAGATGATAAAGATCCCGAGAGAGATTATTTTTCTCAGAGTTCTTCAATCTTCAATCTTCCTAACATTTCAGCTTCCGTAAAATATGACGAAAAATAAAATCAGTTCGACAAATTTTCCCTTATTATTTCATCAGTTGGACAACAGAGCTTAATCTGTTTTCGCCTGAATCCCCGTTATATCTATCACAAAAGACTGTATTTTCAAGTCGCTTACATCGGATTCAATTCGCCCTTATATCTACGCGTATCTCGCCTCTGTTCGCCTCAGCCTTGAATACGCAGTAAGCAAGATTAATGATAATGAGTCCAGTAGCGGATTGATGAAATTTTTAGATTAATCCATTTATTTTTTGAAAATTTATCGCCAAAGTGATTAGAGAAGTTTTCTCGATTCTTTAACGACCTGCTTCCACGAATCTAGAGGTTGCAGATTCAAATCCATTCGAGCGCAAAATTAAAAAAAAATTGGTTGTCTGTAAATTCGGTTTACGGACGATAATTTTACGTGATAACGTCATAAGAAAACATTGATGAAAAATTGCATTGATGCGTCATAGACTGGGCGCATACATCCGATTTTTCCATCCGTCGATAACAATAAATAAGTATCAATCTGTATAACGAAAGATTAAGAGAGTACCTACCGTGCTAAGGAAATGTAGGGCTTAGTGTTATATTTCCTACTACTTATACTAGGAAGTCAATAATTAAATATATTGCGCCGTAGATTATATTTTGTGCTGATTGTAGCGTTTTGCTAGACAGCTCATGAGCAACTGAAACTAAAAAAGGTCGATCGTGCCTCTCTATCGCTTGTTCCGCCCGCTCGCTTGGACGCTAGGCTCAGGCGGAACGTGACAATGAGTCATGCTTTTTCGAACATGCAGCCGGTGCAGCATCGATTGATAAGACGTCAAAATATTGACGGTGCACGTGCCAGAACGGTAGATTCACTCAGTATCGTCTTGGTGAAAACAATACTCAAAATTGAAACTTTGCCATTACCATATTTAGCGGCCGTAGTTTAATTGGCTGTGGACAACTGGGAGGAGATGAAAATACCCTTAAGCAATATTCGCATGAAAATAGACATAAAAAAAATGTAACTACTCATGTTTTTATTAAATATTATGGATAGACGGCCTCCGTGGTCAAGGGATAAGGCTCTCGACGAGCAATCTGGAGATCGCGGAAATTTTTTGATAATTTTTTAAATTTTTTTATGAATACCGCACAAGAGTCCCAACTGCTCTCGTTCGGAGCCAGTGAGACTATGGCATCCCCAATTGGGGTATGTTGTGAGGCCGAAGGTAGTGGGGAGGGGAAGGAGATGGGGAAGAGGAAGGTGGGAAGAACTTGGCTATTCAGATCTGGTCACCAAACACGGCTAAAGCCATTTCAAGCAACGTTTCAATTCTGAATGGTAGTCTTACACCAGGGCGATACTGAGAGTAACTTCCACTCTGGAACGTGCCGCAAATATACTATATATTATTTTAAATGGATTAATTGTGAAATAACACAAATTACTCAAATAAAATTTATTTGCCACGCCGGGATTCGATCCCGCGACCTTCGGAATGCTTGTCAAGAGCCTTACCACTGGACTACGCCGGCTGTCATGTGTGTTATTTCAAAGTTTATTAATTTAAAGTTATACTTAGCTTAGAAACTAGACGTTACGCAAATCTTGCAATTCTTAGTTTTAACGTAATCCGGAGATCGCGGAAATTTTGTTGATTAATGTGTGTTATTTCAAAATTTATTAATTTAAATTATATTTAGCTTAGAAACTAGACGTTATGCAAATCTTGCAATTCTTAGTTTTAACATAATCCATAACTATATTGACAGCCCATTTATCTTGGAATGCTATGGCTTATATGTGCCTGAAAATTTCAGCCGCAGTCGTCGACACGACTTGTTCAAAATACCATACGGCAGAACAGATGTTCTAGCACAGCGTAGCATGACAAGAGGAATGGTACTGTTGAACCAAATATCAAAAACATTAGACGTATATAACTTTTCTTTTGATAGCCTTAAGATTTTTTTGTATAATAATGATCATCTTCCTAGGTGTTAAAATTGTCAAAATGAGAAAATTGTACGGTTATTGGATACGGTAATCTTTTGTACAATTAAAAAAAAATATATATAAATATATAGTAAATTTGTGGCACGTTCCAGAGTGGAAGACAGTTTCGCACTATGTATGAAAGGGAAGATTGTGAATTCTTTTAAGTATATATCACATTAAGCAGGAATTTAAACCACTTTGCAATCTGCGTGAGGAGTACGTAAATGCCCTGATTCTGAATGTTACATGCTGTAGTGGATCGGCTTAAAATAACTTCAGATTTGGAGTTTAAGGTTCGAAAAATAATCTTTAAATGTGCCAAAGAAGCTTCGAAAGATTCGGATTAAAAAAAAAAACAACCAACAAAATATTTGTAAACTTCTGGCGAAAGGATAAAACTTTACAGTTTTCATTTATTTGAAAGTTTCAGACGGGATTACACTTTCCTTTAGCATCGGAAACACGAAGATTAAAATTGCAAGAAGCTATAACCTCCTTCATTCGCAAATGCACAATATCCTCTATAAAGTCAGCACTCTAAACAGATTGGACTAAAACCTTTGCTAGATAATGATACAATTTAGTGCATTTTGAAAAATGCACGTTAAACTTTCTAATAAATTAAAAAAATTTAACATTTATATTAAACATTTTAAATTTTTTTTTGTCTTTTTATTATTTTTTAAATTTAATATATTTAAATATTTTAAATTTATTATTTTATTTTTTTTTTTTTTTTTTCTATTTTTTTTTCTGATAGAAGACTTAATTCCGCTTTGACTTTTATTTTTCAATTTTTAATGGTATTATAGACATCACTGATTAACTCAGCTTAATTAATTTCCACATACGAACTAGAAATGCTTGAACAAAAATATTTTTTAATTACAACAACAATATCAGGATTGAGTCACTTAGATACTAACTTTTAATTAGATTGCGTGGAGGTGGCAATACTTTCTCAGAAACAGTAGATGTGTTCAACTGCATGGAACTTATTTATAAAAAGGCATTATTAAATTTGTTTGCTTTTATTTGTCTTTTGAAAATTTATATTTTCTTTTGCATGTTTTACTTCTTGAATTCTTTTAAAACCTTGTAATTTTTAGTAAAACACCGTTAAACACTGTAAAATACTGTAAACTTTGCTAAATACACAAAAACACACTAACATTTGGTGAAAGACAGTTGAAATTTCTAAAACAAAGTAAAAAAAAAGTTGAATTTCTCTAAAACACAAGTAAATCGAGGTAAAAACAACGGTGGCCGAAAAGAGGATCGTTACATTGTAAATTTTGTACGTAACCATTATAAAATGCGTGGTCATACACATTTTTTTCTCAATTAGCTCAATAATCGCTCTTTACACCGTATTTTTTAATGTTACTGTGAAACTTCCCGACTTTTAAAAAAAAACCCATCTATAAACTTTAAAAAAAAATCGAGTACAGTTCACAAGCGGTTGAAGTGAAACCTTCGCCCACACATTCTCAACCAATAGCATTGAAAAGTGACAAAACATGGTTAAACTAAATAAAATATGGTTAAGCATGGTAACAAATAGTAAAGAGTGGTAATAAATGGTAAAATAAAATACAATATGGTAAAACATGGTAAAACAGGGTTAAACATTGCTAGAGGAAAAATTTGTACTCAATTTGGGCACACGGACACACATTTTCAGGTTTATTTCGATTCTGGAGAACATAATTTATGTTTGGTACCACATTGTCAAGGAAATGTGTACGGTTAGGTATTGCTAACTTTGAAACAGTTCATTTTATTAATGGTGGAAATCCGTTTCAATGACTTTTTCAAAAATAAAAACCTTTATAATTTTTTCCAAAGAAAGAAATAGGCTAAATGAGATTTCACGATTTATTTTTTTAGCAGGTACAGAATCTTGTTTTAGATTTAAGATTTTAAATGAAAAAGTCTTGAAGTAAGCCCGTAAAAAAGCTGTTATTAAAACAAAATAAGTACACTAACTTTAGTTGTTAGAATTTTGATGGAAAGGTTTACAAGGATCTTTGAAGGAGAGAAGTTCAATGAATTGAAAATTACGACCTAAGTACATCGTTCTTTTCAGGAGTAAAAAAATGGTATATTAATGTTTTAACAAGTTTTTAACTACATTAGTCTTGAAAAACCCTTTAGTTATTTTGAACAGTGAGTTTTAAGCGAAATGCGAGTCTGAATATTCATAACTAAAAATAATTGCAATTTTGTTCGCTTCCGCATATTTATGGCTTTTTTGGGCCAAATTTAGAAAAAAAAACACTAGTACTCATAGACATATGAATATTAGTAGACCTGCCTTAAGGCCACGTCCGCATAGGCTTGCTTAGCGCCTAGAGCCTAGCGAGTCGCCTAGCGACGTGCTGACAAGCAAATGAGCAAGGCACCTAGCGACCCACCAGGCAAACCACCTGCAGTGCGGCCACCGTGTATCCTAGCGAGTAGCCAGGGTGCAAGCCACTAGGCCCCCTTCTTGGGGTAGCAAAATAACAAATCGTTCTGGCCGCAATCTTTTAGATTTTATTGATACCCATAACCTATGTTTTTTAAATGACGGATCTCCAACCAGATTCACCCCCCCTCATCAACGGAAAAGTGCTGTTGATTTATCTCTTTGTTCATATTCGTTAGCATCTAAATGCTCCTGGGACATCCTAAACGATCCCCTCTCTAGTGATCATTTTCCAATTATAATCCGATTCCAACATCAATCTAACACTTATCCTCCACCAGTTAAAAATAATCTCAAATTTAGAATAAATGATGCGAATTGGAGCACTTTCTCTTCTGAACTAGATAACCTTATTAATTTAAAAAAAAAATCGTCCCCGGGAGACATCAGATTGCAATGTGAGACGTTTCCCTCTATGGTTATAAATGCAGCAGAAAAATCCATCCCGAAACGCAATGCGAACATTAAAATAAAACACTCTAATCCGTGGTGGGACGAGGAATGCACTCGCTCCGTCAACTCTCGTAAAAAAGCAATTTCCTCTTTTCGTAAGTGTATGACACTAGAAAATTTTTTATCAGTTAAAAAAGCCCAGGCAGAAACCAAACGAATTTTGAAAAATAAAAAACGCGCTGGATGGCGGAAGTTCTGTGAGAACCTGTCTCCGGAAACTCCCCAATCTTCAGTTTGGTCTAGCTTAAAAAAATTCGGATCATCGTATTCTCCGCCGAGTACCAAGCATATATCAGAAGAAATTCTTATAGGATTTGCGGATAAAATAGCCCCCCCATCAGTGGCAGGATGTGAAGAAATGCCTTCTATTAAGCCATATCCATCTCACTCTAACTGGCTAGATGCTCCTTTCTCCATTGATGAGATGAAACTAGTAATAAGAACCCTTTCTGACTCTGCTCCGGGTCCCGATGGAATACTTAATAGTTTCATTAAATCATTTTCTGATATGGCGGTTGAATATTTCTTATCTCTTATTAATAATATGTTTGAAACAGGACTAATTCCGGATGATTGGAAAACTCAAAAAATCATTCCCATTTTAAAACCTGGAAAAAATCCATCTGAAATTTCGTCTTATCGGCCTATTGCTCTTTCATCATGTTTGATGAAAGTAGCGGAGCGTTTGATGAAGAACAGATTAGAGTGGTTTGTTGAAAGTCAAGATATTATCTCACCAAATCAGTATGGTTTTCGGAAAAAGAAATCTACAATGGATAATTTAAGTTTGTTCACAACTGATATCCGAGTTTCCCAATCCCTAAATTCTTATACATTGGCCACATTCCTTGACCTTTCATCAGCTTACGATGATGTTTTACTGAATGTTTTGAAAGAAAAGCTAATTAAAAAACAAATCCCCCCGAAATTAGTCCAATTTATTATTAATTTGCTCTCAGATAGGTCCATTATTATTGAGTCTTCCTCTAAATGCTTAAGGCGCAAACTATGGAGAGGTTTGCCCCAGGGTTCTGTTATTAGTCCTCTGTTGTTTAATATTTATATAAGCGACCTAGACTCAGTAATTCCTTTTTCTATCAAGCGTCTTTACTTTGCGGATGATATCCTTATATATTTGTTACATAAAAATATTATTCTTGCAGCTAAGGAAATGAATTTGGCTTTACAATATATTAAAAGCTGGTTGTCAATAAATGGGATGAATCTGGCGGCATCTAAAACAAGGGTCGTGGCTTTCACGCGCAAAAGAAAAATTCCCCAATTCTCAATTTCTTTTGATAATGTGCCTCTACAAACCGCTACTCAAATCAAATTCCTTGGTCTTCTTTTGAACCATAAACTTTCCTGGCTTCCACACATTCAGATAATTTCTACAAAGTGTGAAAAGGGACTTAATATGATGCGAGCAGTTTCCAGAGTATGGTGGGGATCTCACCCTACCACTCTTAAATTAATGTATAATTCCCTAGTTCGGAGCCACTTGGATTATGGCTCATTCCTTTTTGACCCACTCCCTAAATATCTAGATAAGAAAATGGAAAGAATTCAATCAAAAGCCCTCAGAATGATTATTGGAGCTATGAAGTCTTCTCCAATTAATGCTCTTCAGGTGGAATGTGTGGAGCCTCCATTATATTTCAGAAGGCAATTCCTTGCCAATAAATATATTTTCAAGGCTTTATCGTTATCACATCATCCTATTAAACAAAGTCTTAATAGGTTAAGTGTTAATTTGAATTCTAACAAAAGATTGAGAGAAAAACAATGTTTTCCTCTCTTAATTAAAAGTTTTCATCTCTATAATTCTCTATCATCTTCCCTCCAATATCTTCAAGAAGTTCCCAATCTTCCTATATACAATATTCCATTTAAGGCAATCACTTTTATGCCGAACACAATAACATCAGTCTTTCGGAAGAATATTTTATCTTCCCCAAATAAATTTCAAAATGTGGATGATTGTTTTAAAAGCATAGTGGCTTCGAAATTCCCTGGATTTTCCATCCTTTTCACGGATGGTTCCAAATTTGAAAATAAAAGATGTGGAGCATCTATATATAGTCCAGAATTCAACATCAATCTCACTTATAAATTACCGAAAGAAGCTTCCATATTTACAGCCGAATGCTTTGCAATTGAACAAGCGCTAAATCAAATCCAGGTTCTCAACATTCATCGAGCCTTATTATGTACTGATTCGCTAAGTGCTCTAACTAAAATTAGGTCAAATATTTTACGTTATCCGGAAGACAATATTATATGTAAAATAAAAAATCTTCTCAATTCTCTTAGTGAATCTGGGTTTGAGACGATGTTGGCCTGGGTCCCTGCCCATTTGGGTATCGAGGGTAATGAGATGGCCGATTTTCTCGCCAAATCTGGTTCAGATTCCGGAACTATCCCACTAAATTTTAGAATTCCTATATCCGATGTCTTTCCGATTCTTAAATCTAATATGACTCGTGCCTGGGAAGAAAATTGGGCAGTCTCCAAAATAAGAACTGGATCTTTCTATGCGGGAATTCAAAACCATATCCCTGCTAAGCCATGGTTTCACGGTAAAAAACTTTCAAAACGATTCATTTCATGTATCTCGAGAATGAGAATTGGCCACTGTTCAATTGCATCTCACTTGTCTAGAATTAGAGTTTTAGATGATCCGTTCTGCCAGTGCGGTGTGGAAGAGGAAACCCTCGACCACGTTTTCTTTAACTGTAAAAACCATTCATCTTTCAAGAACATATACCGCCGGCTTATTAAAATCACACACCAGTCCCCCCTTAACATTTCATACCTTTTATCTCTTAACAATTCCCGTGTTCATACAGCTTTATGTAAGTTTATTAACCTGAATGAATTCAATATTTAATTTGTTTAAGTGATCTAAATGAGTCCAATATTTAATTTGTTTTATTATTTTCCCATTAGATTAACCGAAATTTCTTATCCATTTTAAATATTACCGGCACAAAGCACTCTCTCCAGGGTGAATTGCCTAAAACAAAAAAAAAAAAAAAAGCCACTAGGCACTAGGCGCTAAGCAAGCAACCTGCCTACACGGACGTGTCCTAAGTGTTAAAAGCATATTATTTCCCCTCCCCTTATCGGTTACGTTAGCAGCCGGCTGGGCTCGCAAATGGCCTCGAACGAATCTAGAAAATGTGAAATCATCATTCTTGTGCGAAATAGCGTCGAGATCTCATCGGTATATTTTACGAAATAACACGGCAAAAATGGTGAATTGTGCTATGAAAACGTTTAAAAATAGAAGTGAAAAAGACAATAAACACAATTGTCGTATTGCATTCCATAGGTAAGCATTATTTTAAGCTTATTCTGATCATATAATATGATCAGTTTTAGTAACACATACATATGTTGGCGTTTTTCAAGTGTGTTTGTCGCTGTTTACTGGGGTAAGTACATTATGAAACATTTTTAAAGGTGTCCAACTAAATACGGCAACAAAATATTCGACTCTGAAAACAGGCGAACTTTACTTTACCGTATTTGGACTTCACAAATGTGTTCGCTCCCATGTAAAAAGGTCTAATCATTCAAAAGCAGATTATACTTTTAAGAACTAAATGGTGATATTATAATGCGAGATGCCTATATACTGTCAGATTGATTTATTGACGAATCATCACAGTCATCTTGCCTCTCCGCGTCCCGCTATAGTTGGTTTTTACCGCTCTCTTTACTGTTCTCGTCTACTAATATTCATATGTGTATGCTAGTACTAGTTTTTGCATCTTTATTCGTACAACAGAGCTACAGCAACGTTAATACACTTGTGCAAAGATGTACATTCGGATAATTCTTTGATAGCAAATTTCATCGGAAGATCCAAGATAAGCTCTAAAACTCATTATGGAAATGAAAACAGTTGGGTTAGTCTAGAAATTCCAGGTAGAAATTAAGGTTACGCAGTACGCCAGAGAACGCGGTCGTGTATTGACTGCTTCATCGATTTTCTGATTTATAGGTAGGTACCTAGCGACATTAATAATTTTTCAAAACTAAAATACATCGACGTAAAAATCTTAATGGAAAAAACCGTGAAAATTTCATCAGTTCTCACGGCTGATAAGAGACTTTTACTGCTCAAGAAACCAGATTTTCCCTCAATGTTACTTTGCAGTATTTGCCAACAATTCGACACACATGTTTTAAAAATAAGTATTTTTAATTTAAGTCCACAAATAAGAGAGTTTCACGTAACTCAAATATTGTATTAATCACTATTGTCAACCATTGTCTATAAAATTTTTAACGAAGCTCTTCCAAAACAGCTTTCACCCTCTTCAATTCTTACTTTGCGCTGTCACTATCCTTATCGATCTAGTAGTTTTTTGTTTGGCCTTGAGTCCCCTTGATTTTATTGGGCAAGCTAAGATTTGTCTATCGGTTCATTCGCACAGTATCCCCATAGATAAAAGAGCAACCTAGAGAAACCGCAAAGCCTCATCCTCCCAACTAAGGGTGCTGCCAATTGCCATAATATTTTGACACAGTTAATTAATTTAATTAAATTATTCTTCGCTTAACATTAATCTTAACTAAATATGATTTATCTATCTGACCTTTGACAAATTTCGTAATGTTTTTTTTTCAAGTTCTCCATAAAATAGTTATTAACCAAAATATTACGGAGATGATTACGAAATTAGAAAAATGTGAACCGGGGCAATTTTACTATGTAGTGACGTATGTCAAAAGATAGTTACTGAACCTTCTGTAGGTGACATTGAAGATGTCGATGCTCAATGCAGAATCGTTAAGCAGTTGAGTTGCTCTGTTTAATGGCCCATCCCGATACGCAGAAGTTCTCGATACGAATAATTTATATACAGACATGTTAAGGGTTTTGTTGGCGTTTTTTTGTTTTTTTTTTTTAAAGTTCTCGATACGAATAATTTATATACAGACATGTTGAGCTTTTTGTTGGCGTGATGTTAAAAAAGAGGTTTTCAGAGCAACGCCCCGGCAATGTAGAAGTCAAGTTCAATTTCCAGATGTCGCAGAAACTTTTTCTCTCTTTTCTCTTTCAAATTTTTAGTTTAAGAATGGTTAATATATTATATTGTGTATCCTGATTTAAGGTTCACTTCTAAAAAAATACAAACATATTACATTAAGACCTCGTCATGCCTACAAGCATTAAGATGGAATAACCAGGCACAACCTGTAATTTGTAAATCTAATTCTAGATGTCTGATTTCTACGTCAAAACTAATTTAATTTCGGAACTTTTTTTTATTTTATCTTGTAAAGTAACGATTTAAATTTTGTAGGAATTGGTTTATTTTTATAATAAAAAGATTGTTCCGTTAGTCGTTGAGAGATTTGTTTAATTTCTAACAAAATATTGTGTTGTTCAACATGCATTTCAAAGCTTTATTCATTCAATTAAATAAATCAATAAAATATCTAGAAAAGCTTAATTTCAAAATTTTAGTTTTAGTTCAAATAATTGTTTTTTTTTTTTAAATCCGCGCATGTTTTGTGACGAAAATACTTCAGTTTGTCTATAATCATACCAACAAATATACTTTGACAGATTTTTTTTACACATTTATTTTGCTTAGACATTATTGAAAAATTATAAACACTTATGATGACAAAAAAAAAATTACAAAAAGTAGATCATGTTATCATCACGCATTTGAGCATTTTTGTGTAAACTTGAATGAAGGTATGTATTAAAGCAAATTTTGAATGAAATAAAATCGATATTGAGTTTTTTGTTACAAATGCTGATACGGAGAAAAATCAATCTTTCTTATCGGAACCGCACTGTACAAGCAATGTTAAGATCGCAAGACTTAATTCGAATTCTCGGCTGCTGGTTAATTATCTGTTCGCCTTAATATTTCTGTCCACCTGGTTTTCAGTGATGTTGTGGTGTGGCGAAACTAATTAAAAATTGGCACACTTATTACTATTTGAACGACTCAGCATTGTAGTGTTTACTCAGCGAAACCTTGTTTAACGAAAGTTTTTACTGTCAGACTTTATTACAATGGAAGAAAAGTGAAATGCAAGGAAATGAACTGTAATAAACAATAAGGATTCATTGAGGCTTTTGCGAGAAAAGGCACAAAAAAGGAAGACAAAAAGCACACGTAAAAACTACCTCAAGTGTTAAAACCAGAACTGTGAACGAGTATGGTTAACATTGCTTTAAGTTAAACGTGAATAATATGGAAAAATGAGCTTTTTAAAGCTTTTTCTAGATTCTTTTTGGTAAAATAACGATTGGTAATAATGAAATAACGGTTATTTTAAATAACTTGTCGTAATACGCTACTTCCCTAGGGACGTGTGAAGATTTTTATCTTTATCAAATTTGTATTTTAGAAAAAAAATGTCGAAGTATATGTAATGCAAAGTTATCAACATTTATTTATTTATTTTATCAGGTTCTCCGAAAAACAGTTATACACCAGAATATTATGGAAGATTACAAAATTTAAAGAAAAAAAGTGTATGAGGGCAGTTTCACTATCTTGTGACGTATGTCAGAAGATAATTACTGAATTCTCTGTAAGTGATATTGAAGATGTCGATGTTCAATACAGATTCATTTAGCAATTGAATTGCTCTGTTCAATGTTCGCATTTTGATAGGAAAAAGTTCTCGCTTTCGGAGCATAAAAAAGTGCGTGGGATCTCCCACGAGTGTACGCTTTGGGTACATATAAGTTAATCTCCTTCAAAATTGGCGGATTCAGCATAATGCCGGAGATTAGCTTAAAAAAGTGCTTACCCAAAAATATTTATCGGCGGGCTTCTAATGTGTTAAGATCGAGCATTCCTGATAAAAACAACGACGGATACAGGAATTATAATTTGTTTATAATTTATTTGTCTCTCCGTTAGCTTTGGCACATATGGCACACCACTGTTGGCATTACCTAAGTGGAACTACGGCATCCTTAATATATGGGTGTTGTGAGGCTGAATGGAGTTGAGAAGAGAAGGAGATGGGATAGAGGAAGGTTGAAAATTACCTGACTATTCAGGATTTATCACCAAACGTAGGGATCGCTGATTCAAACCCGGTAAATTTTATGGTTAATTTGATGTGGTTTTTAATCAATATTACAATAATTTGCAAATTAAATTATGTAAACTAGTTTCAGCTATATTCAAACTTTATTCAGAATAGTATTGTTATAAACTTAACAGTAAAGTTGTTTCTTTTTTCACCATGTAACCCCGACTCTACCGCCCACACCCTGATGCTCCACCCTCCTCTGATACCCTATCTCTCTCTCTCTCTCTCTCTTATTTTATCTGATATATACATTAAACATTTTTTTTAAATTAGGTCCACACTCAATTTGGAAGGTGGGAATGGGTACCGCTGCCCCGGAAACCTTTATTGGATAACCAACACCTCTGCCGTAGGTCACCCCAAGTGGCTTGCTACTTTTGGTGATTAAACAGGGGTGCCCGGGTTCATGGGGTGAGGTTTGTCTAGGTCTTGGAGGCGAATGAACAGGACTCACTGAACCCAGATTTCTACCCACCTCTTAAACCCTTTTCCTTTCCAGAACTCTCCTCCTCTTCCTTTCCTTAAAAAAACACTCATCACAGCAACCCTGAAGATGAAAAAGGTCCTGAGGGAAATTATTTTCCTCAGAGCCTCTTGTGTTGAGCTCTGTAAAAAAACCACACACAGGAGGCCCTGAAACAATAATACCCTCATGTGTGATCTTTGGGGATGCTGTGTGGAGAGTCTTTTAGGTAAGGAAGGAGAGGAAGTTCTGGGAAGGAAAAGGGTATTAGGGGTGTTTAGGAATCTAGGAGTGACGGATGTAAGAATCCATCCCTCCCACTGCGCTGCAAGGCGATGTTTCGATAGAGTACGGCAGGGGAAGTCAAAGGGACTCCCCAACCATTATTTCCCGATCCGGCCAGCCACGCAGCTGACAGACGCCAAGACCCAGACAAACCTCACCCCAAGAACCCGGGCACCCCTTCGAAGTCACCAAACGTAGCGAACCATTTGGGGTGACCTATGGCAGAGGTCAAATAAATGGTTCCCGGGGCGACGGTACCCATATCCACCTCCCAACTCTAAAATTATTATCCAACGTTAAATGACTGTAATAAGGTTAGTTTACCGTCCTGAAAACGGTTAGGATATTGCTGGAACTAGTTGGTATAATAAGTTCTAATTTTATATTATTTTCTTTTATTTATTTTGCAGAAACAAACGGTACATAATTACATAAGAGAAAAAGTTACAAATTTATAGAATTTAATACATGTTGTGATTGCTTTCTTTGTTAATTAATTTTTTTTTTAATGTGTGTCCTAATACTCCTTTTCTCTATTTTAATCTTTCTCAATCCTTCGGCCTCACATCATACCCCTAATATTGGGAATGCCATATCTTGTACCCAGACTTATTGGCTCTGGACAGTTAGGACTAGTTGGGACTCTTGTGGGGTATTCACATAAAATACATATAGTCTCATCTCTTCATTCAACTTCTGAACCCATAGCCAAAGCTATTAAGGCTCTGAAAAGGAACTCGTCAAAGATTAAATTGCGGGTAGTTTTACAGAAGGCAACCTCGCTTTGGAAGTACTAAAAACACCTTTTAAGTTCTGATTTGAGTACGTCGTTCCTCTATCACTTTCCATTCACTGCCGCGTTCCCTTACATTAAAGGGTCGAGACCCAAGGTTTCGATTAGGCACTTTGAGTAAGTATATGTTTGACGTGGCTCTGAGGTAGCTTAATTTATGTAGAAAACAAAACTACTCTAGCGATAGCGTATTTAAAAACCTCGATTGATGGACATTCATTCCCCAGAAAAAGAAGAAAAATAAATAATATAAAAAAAATAATATTTAAAATTATTCATTCCAAATTGCGCTGTTGTGTCCTGCATCTCATCGACTAGGGTATCTAATCGAGCAACAAGGCAAAATATATTATTCTACAACAATAATTCTGGAACCAAGCAACAGAGAGATATTGAAGTGGCTTAGAGGTTATTCTTTTGAAGTAAAAACACTTTATTATTCAGATGAATTATAATATATAGAGAGATTTGATTCTAGATCTGAGCGATAGGGCTCTAAATAGGAGAATGATTATCAAGAAATGAAAACATAAATTATAATAACATGAAAGGGAAACCGACAGAACCACCACAGCTAAATGATAACATAGACAAAATAGCATAGAAATATTTAGAAGAAAGGTGATACAGACAAAATTGCATAGAAATATTTAGAAGAAAGGTGACACAGACGTTGAAGTAAAAAAAGTCTGCACACGGAGGTTAGGAAAAACTGATGAAACGTGAAATGTTAAGTACTAAATGAGTTTCAATATTAGACTTAGGACAACACAACACTCAACAAACCGTACTATATAATTTCCTGTAGCTATCGCTCGAGTGGTCGAAATTCATGAAAATTTGCAAACCCTTTTCCAGAAAACATTTTTTATGCATCTTTTAAAAATTCTTAAAAAATTAAATTGTACATTTTTTCCTTATGTGACCCTTTTTATCTCTTTTCTGAACTCTCAAACTAATTAACAGAATAATTATTTAATGAAACTTGCTTCCTTAAGGCTCTCTCTAAAGCTTTCTCGCCTTTCTCCCGAGTCCCAGGGTATTTATTAGTCGCTGGTCTACGAGTTCAACAACTTCAAAATTCTAGCTCCGTTTAATTCATAAGTATGGTTTAAAAGACTGTTGATAAAAGGACCGACATTTAAAAGACTGTTGATAAAAGGACCGACAGCCGCCCCGCGTAAGCTGTACTTGGAAACTGAGCTAACTGAGATAGACAGCGCGCTACGTTGCGAAATAAAAAAAGACAGCAATACTTGCGTCTCGCCTACGTCGCAAAGACGTAGATTACCTTTTTAGGGTTAAAAAACATTAAGACAGAAAACACCAATGATTTATACCAGACCAGAATCTTTAATCTCCGTTTCCAAAGTTAAACTTACAACTTCGCAAAATAAGCTTTCCTGATTGTTCCTACTGAGATAATGAATTAAATTTTTAATCTTCTCCTCGGTAAATTCGGCAATGTTATATACGATGAAATAAGAGTACTTGCTGTGTTGAATTTATTGCTCTTTAGGACTTTTAACTCGGCGACAGACCCGCTGGAGAATTAGTGATTTATTCCTGAGCGGATAAACTCCCTCTGCTTTAATTTTGGTGAACTGAGAGAGGGAAAAATCTTAACATCACATTACACCTTTTACGTGAAAAAAAACAACAGTGTTTGTTGTTGAACATAGAAATAATGTGATTTTTAAATAAGAGGTTGCAATGAAAGCCAGATTTTTTCTTATCTTCCATTATTAATTACAAGAATATACGCAAATACTATCATATTAAAAGCAGCATCACTTTCGTTGGTCAAATGCATTGTTCATACAGTTTTGTATTAGCGATCACAAGTGGATGCAATATTTTGCCATAAGTTGTTATTTTTTATTTTATTTTATTTATAAACAGAAACAAAGAGTACATCAGTTACAATGGTGAAAACAATTTACAATTATTACATTATGGGTACCTATGATATGTTTCTTTGTAGTGTCTATGTATGTTAATTAATTACCGGGTGATGTGTGTGGTGGGTAGGTAAGTGTGTGTGTGTGTGTGTGTGTGTGTGTGAGTACTTATGTTTGTAGGTATGTATGCGCATTGAACAATTCACATTATTGACATGATGCTCTTTTTAAACTTCGGCAATGAATCGAAGAAAATGTCGATGTTAGAATTTAGACAAATATTATTGAACGTATGAAGAGCACGATTAATTGGCGAAATAGTTGCTACATTTGTCTTGTAATTAAGCGTATGGAATAGTTCTATATGGCGTGTACGTCTTAAGGGTATGTTAAAATTAACTAGGGAAAGAAGTTCGGTACAGTCAAAGTTATTATTTAAATTTTTTTTTATCAATATCAAATCAGCTATTGCTCGCCTTTGTTGCAATGTTTGAAATGCGCATTCAAAGTTATTGTTGAATTTGAAGGTAAGATATTTTATAAATTTGTATTGAATTTGTTCTATGCTTTCTGTGTATACTTTGTACTGCGGGTTCCGAATTGGCGAGGCATATTCCAGTGTTAATAAAATATAATTACTACTACTGTAAGTATTACTACTACTGTAAGTATTACTACTACTGTAAGTATTACTCCTGTATAACTATTACTACTGTACGCGGATTACTGTATACTAATTAATATGTTTACTCCTTAGTTATAAGATAGAGCATTTTATAAATATATTAAGGGGATCCAATAGTCCAGGGAAAAATCGAAATCGGAATTCACGCCCTTTGTGGGAGGAGTTTAAAAATATTTGAGAAAAAGCTTTTGGAACGGTTGAAAAAGGTATTTGAGAATTTTTTTTTACAGGTTGATTTCGTAAAGGCCTAAAAAAAACATTAACTCCTTTTTTACACATTGTTTATTGTAATAACAAGGAAATTTAAAATTGATTTCACGGAACCGAGCGACGTGGAGCCTACACGTCTGTTCCCTGCTCCGGCCAGGGCGGTTCTGAAAGGAAATGGGGTGTGGCAAGCCAGTAGTCCTTTGGTGAACGACATAAGGGTCACTTTGAAAATCCACATTCGTCGGCTGCCAGCCGTATTGTGAAATAACAACGCAAAAATGCATATTTTATTTTATTTTGTGAATATCGGGCGTAAATTTATTTTTTTTGCGATTATCATAATAGAAACTAAATTTGCTACAACAAAAAATAAAACCATATCCGAAAAGATGTTCATAAGTAGGAGAGTTTGCGCTTGAAAGTGTTTTTTTATAGACCCGTCACTTTATTTTTTTCTAGGCTTATTAAAAGACTTATAAATACAATGACCGATATTTTTAAGGGCCAAGATATTATGTTCTACACACAGTATTTAATTGAAACATTTATAATATTTCTAAGCGATCGAATTTTCAAAACAAAAACACATGATTTTGTGTGATTTTGCATTATTTACTATGGCTTCATCTTAAATTTTTTTTTTCAGCGCACTCGAGGTGATTTTTCAAATAAAAATGATTCCACAAATATTTGGTTTATTTTAAAATAGAAACCCAGAAAACATTAACATTTTGTTTAATTTACTTATTAGTTTTTCTGCATTATAATTGCTTTGGTAGTGTTAATGAGTAATCTGAGTATTGTAGCACTTTTGCATACAACTGCATATTTAACTCAACAACTTTTCGGAGATGTATCAATGATGGATAACTGTCTAAATAAACTTATACACATTCAGAAAAGTGTACGGGCTCACAATTTATTTATGTTCCAAGACTGAAAAATTGACCTGTACAAGTGTACAAGTGCAGTCCACAAAGACGATTCTATTTACTTCTTCTAGAGACTGCTCTATCGAAGGACGAAATTCAATCGCTGCAGTGACAAGGCACAACTTTGAGTGCTAAAGGAGATTGGATGGTCGTGAAATAAAGATCCTTAGAAGTAACACAATAAACATGCGGACCTTGAGCTAAATCAATGATCGTGAAGAGCTCTCTCTAACAAGATTCAGGAATTGGATCGGCTCTGTTTTACTGGATAAATGACATGAATGGACGGACGATAGCCGACCACAAAAGATGCTTAACTATTAAGCATACAGTTTTACGGGTAAACCGACTCTTGATCTCCCGACAGTTGATCTTCTGGCAGTTGATCTCCCAGATATTTGATTCCCCGTACAGTCGATCCGTAAGCCAGTTGATCCCCTGGTCAATTAATCACCGAAGCATTCTTTAAATTACATTTGTAAATGCCTACTAGTATTTAAAATATTTTTTATTAACATAATTTATATTAAAAATTAGCTGACCCGGCCACGCGTTGCTGCGATGTTAAATCGAAACATAACGCCATCTACTGGATGGTTATCCAATCTCGATAACCAAGTGTTGTGTCGATAAATTCATTCACACCGCCACAAATTTTTATTTGCCATTTGTTAGAAACATTTGTTAGAAACTTATGGAACTTATACATAATTACAAAGCAATGTCCTCTAACAAAATTTTAATGAACATATTCGCAATAATAAATATTCAAAAATATATCGACACCTTAGCTCGGATATCGACACCTTAGCTCAGCGGTCAAGAGCACTCGCCCGGAAAGTAAAGAGGTCCTGGGTTTGAGTCCCAGAGGTGCCAATATCTTTTTCTGATTTTTTGGCACGGCGTATTAGACGAACGTACGGTCGAATTCGCCGTAGCGGGCCTGGAGATTCGACCTTTCCGCCGCGTTCATTTTAATTAATACTGAAGAACGTGTTACAAATATTTAAGATGTTTCTTTATTAATCCCTCCCGAAGTTATTAATTCATCGTCTAAAAAAATAAAATCTGGTGCTCACCGCTAACTTTGTAGTTGAAAAACTTGTTATAAAGTTTTAAAATAGTTGTACTTAAAATATACTAATGGTAAAGTATTGTTTTTATTAATTTTAAATAAAAAGACCCTACATCCCCAGGAGTCTGTTGGAATTTAAAAAAGTTGTTTTAGTTGCGAATTCGCCGAAAATTATTAAAATGTGAGTTTTGAGCAAACAAAAATTATTAGGGTTGTGTACCGCCTAAGTACTCAACCGGAACAATTTACAAAGCATGGTTAAAATCATTATAGCGACGTTTCTATTCGGAGAGGTTTCTAACCAGAAATTCAGTAATTGGATGAGCCCGTTTCTGGAAGGAAGAGCAAGTGCATACAATTAAAGTTAATTCCATTTCTTATGTTGGGATTTCTCGTGCCTAAGATCCGATTGTTTAGACCCGCTTCTCATTTAACCTCAGGCCTCGGGCCTATTTTGTCGAAAAGTCAAAATATTTCCGCGTTGCAATAAAATCAAAACAAATTAAATATTTCTGAAAGCATTTGAAAATAACGTTTTTTTTTCAAGGTGATAAACTATGCTTTCAAATTTTATAAGTCGAAATAACAAATAATTTTTTAAGTATTAAATTTTTGAATGCAAACGTGAGAAAGTTTTAAAAATTGCCCACCTTAATTTTTTTCTAATTTTAATATAATATTAATATATTTCTAATATGAATATTATTGATAACTAAAAAACATGTAAACACTGTTTTGTAATTTATCTTAAAAGGGCAGCCCGTCGTGGGTGGGCGGTAAAAGTTCGCCCCATGTGGTTCGCTACGTTTGGTGATTTAGCAAGGTTGCCCGGGTTCATGGGGTGAGGTTTGTCTAGGAAATGGTGGCGGATGACCAGGACACACTGAACCCCAGATTCTTACCCACTCCTTAAACCCTTTTCTTTCCCAGAACTCTCCTCTCCTTCCTTTCCTCAAAAAAACCCTCCACACAGCACCCCAAAGATGACATAGGCCCTGAGGGAAATTATTTTCTTCAGGGCCTCCGGTGTGGAGTTCATGTAAAAAAAGGGTGTATTTTCGTAATTAATTTCAAGCAAACCATGAATGAAATTCTTTTTATAAAATCTTACACGAATCTAGTCAATATGTACGCGAATATAAAGTATGGTATGCTTTCAACAGGACACTCCGACGAAATTTCTGCTCGATGGTTGACAGCGATTAAGCCAAACAGTTCATAAAAATTTTATATATATATTTAGAAACTATGTAGACGGAGAAATATATTTAGAAACTAGACTGGAGAGAAACAAATTTGAAGGGGGCCTTGTATAAAAAAAATCCCTACGTGGTGCCATAGAGACTGAATTTTCGAACAGTTTAAGACTTGGTGCATGCCAATCGGATGTTTAGTTTTTTTAATATGCTGTCAACCAGGTTGAAAAAAGTATTTTCGAGAAAAACGCAGTCAAAGTTTTGGACATACAAAATGTTTCACGTAAAATTTCTGTCAATTTTACGAATTTTTTTAAATCATTTAGTGAGAGCATTCATAAAAAAATGCATCTTTCAGAAAATGAAAAAATATATTTATTTTTTTTTTTCACCGTGGAATAGTGCCTTAGTATATAAAAATGAATGTTTCTTTGTTTGTCCCTTATGCGGATTGCGATGAAACTTTGGTGAGCTGTTGTGCGCACGACCGCGAAGTTTTCTATATACATACTGGTGAGATCTTGTATTTGAAATTTTGTGTTAAAAATTGCAACAGTTCTTTTGAAAATTTAATGTACTGGGACTGAAAACATGGAACGCGGGAATGAGAAGGAGAACGCGGGAGGAGGATTCTCGGAACGAGGGAAGGTAGGAAAGTTGGTAGGGGAACTTATGAGGGGAAGGGCACACGGGAATGGAAGGGGATGCGGAAAGTGAATGGCAATGGGATGAATGAGAAAGGACACGTAGGGAAAAACAATTTCTTTATAAAGAGGCATTGCAACGCATGTCGGGAACTCCCACAAGAAAAATCAGAAAGTTTATTTTTTTCTTTCTAATTGTGGTAGGAAATTTCGGTTTCATAAAGGTGTATATTATAATTATGTTGTGGTTAACTTTTATTATTGAATGTAAAGCATATTAACTATATAACATTCTAGGTGCGAATAACACGTGAATTAATTGTATCTAATATTTTTATATTACTTGGCAACTTTCCCTTATCCCTCTCCTCCCCTTACCCTTCCCAACCCAAATCCCTATTTTACAGTCTATTTCAGTTATAATCACACTTATTTCAATGTTGTGTATTAGTTTACCATTTGTTGAATTCACATTTGTACTCTTATTATTTTTTTAAATATTCTAGTTTATATTCAGTTAGTCTTGTTTCTAAATACCTATCTGTGAACATTAATAATTGGTCTGTTTTTTTATCATCCTCTTATGTTTATTGTATTACTAAGACTGTTAATGTTCCTTAAATAAATAAATAAATAGTGTTTTCTCTTTCTAACACCGTTCGATCATATTTCTTCCCACGATAGTAAGAGAGACACAACGATTTCCCTGAGACCTATTTGAGGTGTTCTCAAAAGCGAACAAATTAGTCTGAGGGGTTAACAACATCATTAAAAAGAGTCACATTATTTCGTTAGTTTAAGTTGAGATTCTTTCAAACATAATGATCGTTCAAATTTGACCAAACGCTGACGGGGCCCGGATTCAAACAAAACCTTAGTTTTTTTTCACCCATCCAATTTTAAGTGTTGTTAACGATTTAAAAGTATGTTTTTTCACCACAAATTTAACCCTAAAACGTTTTTCAGAACTTGATAAAATAGGCCATGTACGTTTTTCACGTCAAGAGTGTAGGTAATGTAAAGTTTACATGACAGCTTAAGCCTACTCTAAACGACCGCTTAGACCAGGATTAAATTAGCGTTCAAGCTTAACCGCTAATCACCACACGATTCTGTATGACGGCATTGAAACATTTTGTACATGAAAATGTGTTTTTAATATCTTGATGGGTTTAAAATTCAGGTTAAAGTATTGTTCTGAAGCGGTAACAGCTTTAACAGTTTTATAACATTAATTATAACTAGCCGCAGCTCCGCAGATTTTTGCTGCTAGGCCCTGAGAGCGGATTTTATTTCGGCTTCGCCTAGTTTGAGTGTAGGTAACCATTTTACAAATCCGATAAGAACTGGTTCCAAAAATATCTAGTTCCTCAGATCCACTGTGATCCAGTGACAGCTAGTCACCGAGTTAAAGTAACCGTGACAGGCAACGACCCCATATGTGAACTCTCCATATTCGGAAAGATACTTAAATTCTATAAATTCGTAGTACTTATACCAAGGGAAAAAACGTCCACATGCGAGCTGCTGGCGTCAGTGGCGGCATCTTGTGACGAAATCTTGTATTCAAAACCAAATTACAACGGTAGTTTTGTTTAAAATTCCACATACACAATGTTATTTATGGAGCAACGCGTACGGCATGTCGTCAACATGCACTTGAAACAGGGTTCTAAAATTCAACCACGCAGACGCTGGGGTATTAATAACGTTCGATATTTTTATTGCAACATTTCTTCTACACTTCTTTATTCACAAAACAAAGCATCTGGGGATTTAAAATTCCAAGTATATTCAAATTATATTTTCCTTTTGTCTCTTTTATTTTTTGTGAAATATTTTTTGTTTTGTTTTCTTATTCGTGTTTCGACTTGTTGCTATTAGTTTATTGAATTTGAAATCATGTATAAAAAGACAGTCCCTGAAGTTTTGACAAAATGTAGATTATATCAAAATAAAATTCAAAGAAAACTGAATAAGGCAAATATTGAGATCAAGTGAAACTGTTAAAGTTGATTTTCGTTGGCATTGCATATTCAAAAAAAAAAAATTAAGTTCCCGTTCCCTCCCCCATCCCCTTTCTCACCTCTCTTCCGCTTCCTTATCCCGCCAACCCCCTAACGCGTTCCATTTATTCACTCCCAGTACATGCAGTTTTCAAACAGCTCGCGTGCCACCTATTTCAATATTTTTATTCAAATTTTCATTTTTTATATATTTAAGAAATAACAGCAAGCAGGCAAAAACTAATATATTAACAATTTTGTTATTAAATGCAAAGACAAAGTAAAAATAAATAAAAGGAAGAGGGAACTTGAAAAAGGATGTGCGCAAGATTATATGTTTTTGATTTTTTTTTTCTTTTTATGATAAACTATGAAGGTTTTCTCTTAAAAAACATTTTTTTTTGTTTAGGTCTAAAGACAACAATAATTTTTTTTTTTTATATAAAAAATGTTGACTGTAAATTAAATAAGTGTGCAAAAACATCTAGAACTTTATTGCAAACGAATTCAGGATTTGAAAGGAAATTCAACATCAATTCAATACACAAACTTCAGATCGAAACCCAAAACCATTATCTTCGGAAATACACTTTCCATAAATAGATAATTGAGTTGAGAACCTTGTGTCAAGCACGTAAAAACATTCATTCTGAAATACAATATTTTCTTTTTCATACAATTGCGCTAAATTGGATCAACTTTGTATTTTTATCTTTTTCATTCTTGACAGCTTATCCAACAAATTTGGAACTTTTCTCAGTCCGTGACATCGAAATACAATTTTTTCATAATTTTTTTAGTCAAGTAGTTTTTTTTCTAGCTTTGGTCACCACAGTCACCATAGAGAATTTGAAAAATTAACCAGAATATCAGCAATCAATAACAACCCCGCCTAGCCCGAGATTTTGACATTCTTTTACAAAACCTTTTACCCTTTTGAATATTTGAAAAATATGAAGCATACACTGTGTCTATTAATATTACGTTTAATTTTTCAGATATCTTGTTGTTACTCCGTAATTCATGATATAAAAGTGTTGTTGCTCCGTAATTCATGATAGATGTTGTTACTTCGTAACTCATTTTATTTTTTTTACCACACAGAAGGCCCTGAGGACAATAATTTCCCTCATGGTTTTATGATATTGTCATTACTTAACTAATGATTTTAGGATATCGACTGTCCGTAACTAACGATTTTTAAATTTTTTTTATTTAAGTTTTTTCGAATTTCTCTAAAGTGCACAATATTTTAGTATGAAACCATATCCCATTGTATGTACATCTTCTCATGTAGATGATCCAGAAGTTTCAATTGTTCCCTTTATATACTTACCTATTGCATAATGTTATTCTATTTCTGTCATAATTAGTGTAACTCGCTCATCAAGCACAAGAACTAGCTTCTTCTTTGGTGAGATGGCAATTTTAAAGAATTTCTGAACCAATATGTAATTTATAATAACACCACTGTAAACTTATATATCTATATTAAATAAATAAAAAATAAAAAAAATAAAAAGTTTTTTTTCTACAGCATTATGATATCGTTACTTCGTAACATATGATTTCATGATTTCGTTTCTATACGTAACTCACGATTTAACGATTATGTTACTTCGTAACTTGTGATATCGTTACTCCGTATCTCATGATTAAATGATATTGTTAATTCGTAACATGACTTCATGATATCGTTACTCCGTACTCACGATTTAATGATATTGTTACTGCGTACTTATGATTTCATGAAATCGTTACTCCATTACTGATACTCCGTAATGATTTGCTACGTGGTTACTCCGCATCTGATGATTTCATGATACTGCATAGTGGTACGCGTACCCCAGAGGTTTGTGAGGTTGCAGGATAAATGCTCAAATTCACCGAAATTTTTGAGTCAATCAATCTGCGTACGACTGGGAAAACGCTGCAGGCCGCCAGAACGATGGCGTCCGCCTTACTATCATATGCCTTCAGCTACCATTGCAACCCACATTAGAAACGAAATACGATAGATGGTACTCTTCTAAAATAATACTGAACTAGACATCTAATGAGATACCACACAACTTCGTGTAACTAACTATACTTACAACATCTATTGAAGTATGTTGAAACTATATGATGAACCTGTATGCTACACTCACAAAAATGCAACGCGATTTTTCAGAGCTACGCAAAGAGAAAATAGCACAATTATCCCGTTAAAGTTAAATAACAGAAAGTTATATTCATTTTTATCAGAATTATTATGCAATTGAGATTGAAAAATTAAGAGTTTAATACTAATAAATAACGAAGACTGATAATTATTTTGATCATTTTGGCTTCAAGAGTTTTGGCCTTTTCACGATGGGGTACAGACGGAAATTTAGGAACCACTGATCCTAGCACGTTGATTTTTTAATGAGAATACCGTACAAGTTTTCCATCTGCTCAAAGCCACTGGGACCTTAGCTTGGCATTTCAATTTTGGGATAATTGAATTTAATATTATGAAGATGAAGAGAGTAGAGAGGAAGAGGAATGTAAAAAATTACCTGGTTATTCAAAACTTGAACCCGTGATCTCCAGATTCATAGCAGAGGATCTTGGCCGCTCAGCCACTGAAGTAAAAAATAGTTTTAAATTTAAATTTTTATTTTATTTTAATATCTCACAAAAGTCTCAGCTGCTCCCGTTTGGAGCCAGTGTGACTATGGCATCTCCAAGTAGGGTATGTTGTGAGGCTGAAGGTAGTGGGGAGGGAAAAGAGACGGGGGAGAGGAAGGTGGGAAAATACCTGGCTATTCAGATCTGGTCACCAAACACGGCTAAAGCCATTTCAAGCAACGTTTCAATTCTGAATGGTGGTCTTACGCCAGGACGATACTGAAAGTATTCCCACTCTGACACGTTTCTCAAATGTAGTAGACATTATTTTAAATGAATAAATTTTGAAATAACACAAATTAATCAAATAAAATTCCTTCGAATTGCGAGTCAAGTTTTCCGCTCGACCACGGAGGCCTTCTTGTGTTGATTTCAAAATTCCACGCTGAGGAGACGCACAAAACACATCACAAAAGAGCCCATCGTATAAGTACGGACAGTTTTGCAGGAATTCAAATGTAACATTGTCATCAAATAGCCAATCAGCTCTCTTTTGTTTTTTCGAAAGTTGGAAAGTTCCCGTTGAATATCGATTTTAATAATAATATAACCGATAGTGTTTTAGCTTTTGAACAAGTTGTGATCAGCAGAAGATGACAACCACCAAGTTGTTAAGATTGATAGAAAGCTGAAACGCACTTTGTTGACCCAACTATATAGAGTCTAGGTAAATTGACCGAATTGCAATTTTTCGAATTCAATTGTTCGAAATGTAATTTTTGGAATTTCAATTTTTCGAATATCAATTGACTGAAACACTAGTTTTTCGAATTGATATAAGTATGTATACAGTACCTACAACCTAATCCAACCTAACCTAACCTAACCTAACCTAACCTACCTATAGATAGTCCCACTAACCCTTCTTCACATCCTAAATTTGCATGACCCTTTACCTATCCCAACATGCATGAAAAAGTCAATTCAATAGCTCACATATTAAAATCAAATAGTTTAAGATAAACCTTGATAAATAGTTAGTCATAAACAAGTGAAATATATATATTAAAAGTTGATTAACAAATTCGAAAAATATGTCATTTGGCTAGTTGTTGTTCGAAAAATTAGTCTTTGCAAAAACTGAAATTTGAACAATTGATTTCGAACAATTGATTTCAAAAAATTGAATTCGAAAAATATTTCTGCTCCCACTATATATATATCTACCTTTGTCCATCTAACATACTTTCCATACCATACCAATATAGAATAGAATCACTTTGCATATCGACCTGTTTAGCATCAATGAAGCACAATTTAGACAGCAAGCTTTATTGCTGTTAGTCTCATTGTGCTTCATTGATATATAAATTGTTCATTGATGCCTAAATTGCTTAATTTTTTTAAAATTTAAATTGCTTAAATATGCTTTAATTTTAATATTTTCTCTATTTTAAAATCGATTTGATATTTTAATTTTGTTATCTTTTTAAAGTGAATAAATTGAATTGAATTGAATTGACTTTTCAATTCTTAACAAGCCGAAGGCGAAGGCTCTCTTTGATCATCAGAGAAGAGACTTTCCCAATTGCGCCGAAAGAAGAAATTTTGATTTACTTAAAATCAATCTTTGGACGAACGCGTGGACACACAGCGACGCGGCTCCGCACACTGACCGAAAAAGAGTTTCTGTACAACAGCAAACCACACAAAACCCGTTTCCTTCCACTTCTCCTCTCTACCGTCCGATTTTCATTACTTTTGGGTCCCCCTACGTATTCCCATAGATATGTCATTTTGAAAGCCTATATTTTATATGATTACCAGTCCATAATTTTTGCAGTCAATCTAGCTAAAAACATCTGAAGATTAATTTCTATTGGGTGCTATTTTACAATCAGCCGATACTTGAAAGTTAACTAATATTATGATAAAGATATCCACCGGCTAAACTAAGCGCCGTCCTAAGCTATTATAATAGGGCGCCTATTAGCGATTCAGCGTTGACTTTGGCGCAAACAGAATTCCGGCAGATTATGAAGGGATGGCTGTCGGATTAAACGTGCTCGGTTGCATATTTTAACTGGGCAAAGCGAATTTAGGATGTACACCAGTCCAGTGGCGCACTCAAGATTTGTCCTAGGGGTGGGAGGGAGAGGGGTGTGGGACAGCTAAAAATAATGTAATTATGCTATGCGTAATAAAAGTTTCTAATTTTTTAAATCAATAAAACAGGTTTTACAGAAGTTATGAGTGACTGGGATGGTATGTAGAGGGTCTTTTTAGGAAAGGACGGAGATCGATTTCCGGGAAGTAAAAGGGTATTAGGGGTGGGTAGGAGTCTGGGGGTCAGTGTGTCCAGGAGTGACGGATGTATGAATCCATTCCTCCCGCCGCGATGCAAGATGGATGATATTCCGATAGAGTTCGGATGGAGAAGTCAAAGGGACTCGTGGGTAGATATATCCGCCGCCAAGACCCGGATTAACCTCACCTCATGAACCCGGGCATCCCTACTAAGTCACCAACGTAGCAATCCACTTGAGGTGACCTATGGTAGAGATATTGGCTATCCAATAAATGGTTCCCGGGGCGGCGATACCCATAACCGCCTCCCAAATTGAATAAACGAATGAGTGAAGAAGCGAATTTCAGAAAGACGGGGATACGTAATGGGAGAACTAGTTTTTTTTTTAAATATCAAACAAGTCGCAACTTCTGCATTGCAACGAGGTTTAAGTCATTAAGTTAAAATTAAAGTAGGTGAGTAGGAATCTGTGGGTCAATGTGACCAAGTGAGACGAACGTACGAATCCATCCATCCCAGTCCGCGATGGATCGAGAGAGTCAGGCTTAAGACGTCAAAAGGTCTCCCCTATCCGGTCTGTCCCTATCCGGCAAACGCGGTCGCCGCCAAGACTTAGGCAAACCTTACCCCATGAATCCGGGCAACTCTTCCAAGTCACCAAACGTAGCGAACCACTTAGGGTGACCTTTCCAAATAACTCCCGTAATAAACAGAACTTGATTAAGCACCTGAAGTAATGAAAATTACCGCAAGTATTAGGCACGTATGAAACGCTAAATTTCTACTCGAAAAAACCTCTACATATGTATAATTTTTTTGGAACGCTCGGCCCCCCCTGGGCCCTACCTGGATGCGTCACTGGGCACCACCATGTCATATTTTTTTTTATTTATTTATGTATTTTTTTTTATTTACATAGTAGGTAGGTATTTTTGTTTACAAATCAATTTTTAACCTTTCATTTGATATAAAATATGTTTTTTTTTTATAAAGGAATAACACAAAAACACAAATTTATGTATTTAATACATCATCAATGAAATTAGCAGGACAAAGATGAAAAAGATCTATTCGTTATAATGTGCAATTAATTAAGAAAGGACAAAAATGAAAAAAAAAATTAAAATCCTCGGAACAAAAATAGTAAACAATCTTTTTATAAGTGTGAGCAAGGAAATAGAAAACTAGATATATTATGGATCGTTAAATTAAAAGTGGAACCAGATAGAAATAATTTCTTTGACACAAAGTTCAGACCAGAGCCAATTTTAGTAGTAGATACGAATTATAGCGTTAAATTTTCGTATTTGATTACTTTGTGGATAATAATTTAGTTCAGTGGTTCTCAACGTGGGCGATAACGCCCCTTTTTGGGCGTTTAAGACCTTTAGGGGGGCGGTAGAAGACCCAGAGAAAATTGGGGGGCGTTGAGATGGCCCAGGGGGGCGTTGACAGGTAAAAAATATGGCCTAAAAAGATAAACAAAACACGCTAATCACGTACTAATAAAGCAAAGTAAACTTTAATATTGGTTAATTTGTGTGTATTGTAATCATTTTTGTTACATGTGCTAAAATTTACGTATTTCGATAGTTCGGGAAATGGATGAAAATTGAACTGAAAGATACATTCAGATCTACATTAAATTGGAAAATTTGATTTTTTAATTTTTTTATTGGAATTTAAAAAGTTAAAACTTCCTAATTTACGTGAAATGTTTAATATATAAATACAGGTGAAGTTAATAAAAAAATGTGTTAGCCGAGGATTGCCAATCTATTTTTTCTATTTTGTCATTTCTAAGTTAATATCATATTAACTATTTATTATTAATATACTTTTAACATATTTATTTTCGCATTCATTTTAACTTTCTACTTAACTTACTATTACAAATTAATTAATTAACCGTTTATAGTGGGGTTAATAATTACATGCTAAATGAATAAACTTGTGAAGAAGCAATAAATAAATAAATAAATATATTGTTTGTAGCTATTAAATTATAATAAGTATATAGTTTTATATTAAATAACGGAATTTTTACATTCCTGCGAGAATTAACAGTATTATCTGTTATGTCTCTAACCTACATATAGGCACTGATTGATCATTTTATTCCCCCCCCCCCTCGGTGTGGCAAGTATAATCGTGAGAATAGCTGTTTCAGATTCACAACGACAGAATGGTATGTAAAAGCAGTTGGGGGGCGCTACAAAAAAAAATGTTCTCAAAGGGGGCGGTGGGCAAAAAAAGGTTGAGAATCTATGTCTTAGTTTATAATAGTTAGTTTTGAGCAGTCTGTCTTATCACGTGTAACATTAAGGTAGGTGGTAGCAACCTTGAAAGGATTTTATTTAAAACATTATCATTCAAACGAAAATAGTAAATACTCGAATACGATATTTCAGACGAATCCGCCAACACTAAATTCTGAATAAACTTTCCGCTGGAATCCTTTCCAAACTTTCGTTTGGCAATACGGTCCATGTTCGATAACAAAATATCGCAGCCCGCCGGGATAATCCCACAGCAGCAGCTTGCGCTAAGCCCGCAATATTGACCTTTAATTGCATCACTGCACTACTCAAATTATCAAGCTCGGCGGGATCCTAGCTAAAAGCTTTCAAAGTCAAAGCTGCTATCTGCGATTTTGGATAAATTTTGGGATATATTAGGCGGAGTTTTAAGAATTGCTTATTTAAAGATCGTGCCTAATTTATGCATTTAAAAGAAAAGGGGTAATATACATATAATGTCATACAATACCATAACTTAAAAAAGTGTAAAATATATTTGTTTAAAAAAAAAAAAAAATAATTTCACGCACTAAACGCGCACCAAATACCAAATTCGGTGAGCGTGCTTTCGGAGTGTCAGTTAGTGAAATAAACCTCCAAAAATGATCTGAAAATGAAAATTCATCAGTCAAGTTTTCAGACGATCTTATCTATAATGACACAACACAAGCACTTGCAAGGAAATCAGACTGCAAAAAAAGGACAAAACGAATACGCAGAACAGTTTACTATACAAAGGGATGAAGTTATACAACACTCTACCAGAAACTTTAAAGGCTGCACCAATTGGAAAGTTCAAAATGTATTGTAGGAGACACATAAAACAAGAAAAAATATAGTTTGAAATATGATGTGATATAATTAATTAGGAAATTGTAAACTTAAATGTTCAATTTACTAAAATAAAACTAATAAATAAATAAAATAAATAATGTGTGAAACCCTCACCGTCCGCGACATTGTGAAATAACTAAATGTAAAAAAAAATTAAATAACTGTTGACAATTTCATTTGTTTTAAAAACATCTAGATGTATTTTAACTTCTAATGTAGTCTCGGAAGTTGTGTTTGTACAAAAAAAAATAGAGCTTTACATTGTAGATGTTTTGTGTAGTAAATGATTTTTAAAGCATGGCCTGGTATCTGTAGTGTTTTGATCTAAATGCTGTATTTGTGTTAGTTTTATTGTAGATAATTCATATCAGTCCATTGCCCTCCTCTTTCGCAGGTTGGCAATGAGAAAATTATTTACTAGTAAGTATTATATAGCTAGTAATAGAGATTTTGAATCCATGTGCTCTTCCGTTATGTCTTCTATCAATAAATCTTGTGTTTACCAGTTTGTATATAAAAATTTCTCTTCGT
Source organism: Glyphotaelius pellucidus (assembly GCA_936435175.1). Lineage (NCBI taxonomy): Eukaryota > Metazoa > Arthropoda > Insecta > Trichoptera > Limnephilidae > Glyphotaelius > Glyphotaelius pellucidus. Next base: position 22,050,381 of record OW386558.1, on the reverse strand, counting down.
GAATGTGGGTGACACCGAGTGACAAAATAACTCAACAGAGTGGCAATACATTACTCCTTTTGATAAGCCATTAATTAAGCCGATAAAAGCGAAAAAAATATAGGTTATACAGATTACACCAGGTTAGTTTATGGGCTATTTTTTTTTCATCACTTTTAATGTCTTTTTAAAGGGGTGTTGAAATTCCAATTTATTGAGTTATCATGGAACGTAAATGTGATCAAGAAAATACTAGTTAAAAATAATTAATTTTCAAGAAATCTAATATTGATTTGTATAAAATGCATGTTTTTATTTGAAGAGTGAACAAATTTTATTGGGTAAAGCTTAAACTCCATTAGTGTTGTCAACATATTTTTTGATTATGTACGTAAATAGAATAGTTCCTGATTTACAAATTATTTAAATTGCTGACTGTTTACACACAATCAATATTACGACGTTTGAACACACAACGCAACCAAACAATGTCCTCAGGGAATTCGACAACTACGTCTTATCTTCGCAAATTACATTGCCTATTTATATCATTATTATTATTTCACTATGTAAATAGTTATGTAATAAATGTGAATTCTTACCTCACTTATACACTGTTTAATATATATATATATAATATGTACCAGCTTTTCATCAAACCTGGATTGCGCAGTCCCTGAAAAAAGAACTACATTCGCTCAACGACAATTCTGGTTCATAGCTCCTAAAATATTCAATGCATTGAGCACCGATATAATGTAATGTAATTCTATATCCCTTTAAACTAGCCGTGTACAACATTGGAAATTTGAAACGGGAGATCTTTTTTAAATATTTCATGAACTGAACTTACGCTTTACGTATTTCATTATTCATTTTAAAAATTTCAAAACATTTTTCTCTTTTTTTTGAATTGGTCGTTATTTTTTGGGAGCTTTTCAACGCTCTATACTGTTTTTTTTTTTTATTTTTTTTTTTATTTGTTTATCTTAAAAATGATACATATTAAAGTAGTACTGGTCTTCCATTAAAAGGATGGAAGAAGAGTTTACATTTTATTTATACATTTAAACAGTCACGTGTTTCACATAAATAATTAGTGCAGTTTTTTTAATTATATATTTTTTTTTTATTTTTTTTTTTTAAAGAAAGACAAACATTCCCGGGTTACGAATAACCCAACAATGTTTGAAAATCTCCTACTAGCACCACAGAAAGCCAAAAATGTTGCTTGTGTTGTGATGGAGAACTTAGCCAGCCGAGGAATCGAACACGGGACGCCCGGGTGGAACCCAAACGCGATGCCCACTCAACCACTGACCAGACAACCACACAACCACATTTAATACAAACATATCGCAATCTTTCTCGTTAGTAAAATATTTTTTAGTTGATTTATAAAATGTAAAATATTTGATTCGTGTGTTCTGTAAATTGCAATAATGTGATAAATATATCTGTCGCGTTTTATTTCGATTTAAATACAATTAGTCAGTAGTAGTTCTAACGAGTTCTGTAATTTTGACTTCTTTTTAATGGAAGGTCTGTTTTTTTTTTTTTTCATTTAAATGAATTTTAAATTCATCTGAGTATTTTATTTATATTTTCTTTGAAATGTCTATTTTATCAGTTTAATTTTAGTTTAGATTATTGTTATGATTATCATAGGTTTTTTTAATACAGTTTTATTTTATTTGTGAACATTTACAATTCTTATTAGTATATTGTAGTATAGCTAATATACAACTGCCAAGATTCAATTTGAGAGGTGTATATGGGTACGGCCGCCCCGGGAACCATTTATTGGATAACCAAGACATCTGCCACAGATCGTGATTCATTACATATGGTGGCGTAGCAAGGGTGCCTGGGTTCATGGAGTGAGTTTTGTCGGGTCTTGGCGGCGTACGTCTTTTTTGCGTGGTGGACCGGATCGGGATGAACTCTCCAGCAGGAATATCTCGTAACATTGTACCGAAGTGGGAGGGTTGGATTCATAATAAACCTCTGATTCCTACCCACCCCTCATACCTATTTCCCTTCCCAGAACTCAGTTTTTATTGAAATTAATAGATGTCGCCAGGCTTAGAGCTTCTCTCATGTTCCGACAGATGCCGCCGGGGGGTGCCCGAACGGCTTCTGCCTCTGAGGTCTGTCAACGCTTGCTCGCCAGCCTCAGTTACAATTCGTTGCCAGTTAAGATTGGTCGTGTGATCCAGTAGTATAATATATTGTTAACACGTATATATAATTATATACCAGATTGAGACAAGGACCTATTTATTCTATGAAAAGGGCAAGTATTTTTTTTTTTACATGAATACCGCACAAGAGTCCCAACAGCTCCCGTCTGGAGCCAGTGAGACTATGGCATCCCCAATTGGGGTATGTTGTGAGGCTGAAGGTAGAGGGGAGGGGACGGAGACGAGGAAGAGGAAGGTGGGAAGTACCTGACTATTCAGATCTAGTCACCAAACATGGCTAAAGCCATTTCAAGCAACGTTTCAATTACGAACGGTGGTCTTACACCAAGGCGAGTATTACCCTCCCCACAGCATCCCCAGAGATGAAACAGGTTCAAAAGGAGAATTATTTTTCTCAGTGCCCCTATGTGGAGCCAGCTTAAAAAACGAATTGTTAATATAAAAATTAAAAAAAAACGAATGTAATTTGACTTAAATCTGTAATGTTATAAAAATTTGCACCTAAAATGAGAATAAAAAAAATTAAAATATATGTTTCTACATATCCTACGTTCTTGTTGTAATCATGAACTTGATACACTAGCCACTATTTAAGGTCCTGGGCGCTGCGATGCGGGTTCATGATTTTCGTGTACGTAAATTAAAGCCTCTCTCCCGTAGGTTGTGCGTTTAAATTATTTAATCATAGCTTCGCTCGAGAGCCGTGTTCTCTCGGATTTCAACTGATCCTTTGTCGAGTAAATCATATAACAAACGTATCAACTATATTTATTTATTTAAACATTAAAAAGACTTATAAAAAAAGAGATACAAATAATTTTAAGGACTTAGCTTAGCTTTTTTTTACAGCTAACAGAAATCTAAAAATTTGGCTTGAACTTGTTTATAAAAACATGTATCTTTTGGTTGAACCAACATAAAAGTAAAAAAATCGTTAATTGGCACGCCTCAGAATAAAAAAGTTCAATTTTTCAACATTTTTTAAGGTTTTTGGGTCAAAAATGATATTTTTTGTAATTTTTTTGGCATGTTTGAGGTTCAACTAGAAGCTAATACTATAGATAAGAGATGTGCCAAATTTCATAAGAATCGTTTGAGAACTTTTTGAGTTATCTTGCCCGCCAACTTAAAAAAAGTAGTTTGGAGAGAAACACCTGTAAATTTTTGACACACACTATGATTACAACGACTTTTCAACTAGTCAGCGATTCCAGGGCCATACAAAAGTTATTTGGTGCGTTCGTAGTACTCGTTTTTCTTCTTAAGTTCTTCTTGACATGCTTGACAAGTTTTTTTGGTCGTCAAAGAGCAGTGGCGGATCACTTAAATGAGTTTTTAATCGTTAAATAATGCGAATTTCGTTCTAAACATTTACAGGTGAATTTTTGAGAAGTTATTTTAACTATTTATGCAAAAAAAATCGTTTTTATTGTTTACATGTATCGCCCCCCTTAATCTTACTCATTGTGATTACATCAGCCTTACATTCTTAACACACATACGCCTCAAGGATCTTATTTCAACAGCTATCAGTTTACTTTCCTCCTTCCTCTGCTAGTTCCATGCCTCACTGCCATACATTAGGGTAGGTACCAGGACTCCATTGTGGACTGCCAGCTTTGCTTCTTTTGACAGTTTTTTATTAGTGCCAACGGCATTCAGTCCTCCATTAATGAAGTTACCGGCGTTTACCCTCCTTTCAATATCTCTATCAGCCTTCCTATCTCTCGTAAACATTCTATCCAGTTACACAAACTCATCCACCTGCTCCAAGTATTCATCATTCATTTGTATCACACACTGTTTTCGTACTTTCTCTTTCAAACACCATGACTTAAGACTTACATTCATCATTAATTCATTCTTCATACATACTTTGTTCATCCTACACACTAGAGACTGTAAATCTTCCATACTGTACTTCCCTAAAGCACCGCATCATCAGTATACAACAGACAATATACTTTCAGATTACTCAATTTCGCGCCCAATCCCACCTCTTTTAATTCTTGCATACAATTATCCATGTACAGATTGAATTACGAAGCCTTGCTTAACACCTTTTGTGATGACGAACCGCCCGTAAAACCACCGTGCACCCTAACACACGCAACGCTTCCCTCGTACGGAAATCGTACGAAAATAATTAATACGATCAATTCAATTTAGGAGGCTTCTAAGGGTGCAACCGCCCCGAAACCATTTATTGGATAACCAACACCTCTGCAATGGATATTGCTACATTTGGTAACTTGGGTGCCCGGGTTCATTGGGTGAGAAGCGTTGAGTTCTTCTTGCCCACAGTACCATGGCAGGTCGTACCGAGAGCGGTCGGCTTAGGGAGACCCTTAGAGCTCTCCAGCTGGTCTCTCTCGAACCATTGCCTTTCACTGTAGCGGGAAGGATAGAATCATGCTTCCGTCACACCTTCACACTTCCCTCCTTCGTTTCCATGAAATGGCCCTCCACGCAACATCCCCAAAGATCACTTTTTTTTACATTAACTCCACACAGGAGGCCCTGATGAAAATAATTTCCTTCAGGGCTTTTACATCTTTGGGGATGCTTTGTAGATGGTATTTTTAAGAAAGGAATGAGAGGATATTCTGGACTGCGGTGCAAGGCGATGTTTCTATAAAGTACGGCTGAGGAAGTTAATGACTCTTTAAACCATTCTCTCCCGATCCGGCCTGCCATGCAGCTGGTGACCCACCCGAAAACTTCACCCCATGAACTCGAACACCCCTGCTAAGTCACCAAACATAGCGTACCACTTGGAGTGACCTATGGCAGAGGTATTGATTATTCAATGAATGGCTCCGAGGCGGCGGTACCCACACCCGACTCCCAAAGTGGGCCATGAGCGAAATTATTTTCCTCAGGGCCTCGTGTGGGGTTGAATCAAAAATTGTTATCATAAAATGATAGACCAAGCTAGTGAGAGTTCATCAATTTCAAATAATTAGTTAAGTAATCCTGAGGAAGACCATTTGGCTTCTCTTGCAGAATTCTCTCGACCCATCGTTTTGCACCGCAATGGGCGGGATAGATTGTCTGTCTCTCATGTATCCCCTGATCCCCAGATTCCTACCCACACCTCATTCCTTTTTCCTTTACAGAATTTCTATTTTTTTTTCCTTAAAAAACCCTCCACGCGCCGTCCTCAAAGGTATGCATACAAGTCCTTTGAAAATTATTTTCCTCAAGGCCTCCTTTGAGGAGCTATTGGAAAAAAAATTAATAAGTTAAAATTTGAAATGAATACTCATAATACCCTTCTCTTTCAAACCTTTTACTGTTTTTAATAATAGGTTTATTTTTCAAACAGGCTAGAAAACACATATTCATTTTTAAAACGGGGTGGCAATACGACTACAAAACATAACAGGAAGGAGTTACGCCCATGAATTTGCGGGGCGATGTTTACTTGGGAAATTGCAGTGGCTCTATTATTCTCTTACGTTGCTCATATGTTTGTTATGCAGGTGCATGGTAATAATACCCTTTATATTGCAATACTAACTGTATAAAATTGTATACAAATGTGTGTGCTTTGACGGCCGGCGTGGTCTAGCGGTAAGTGTCTTGACTCCCAATCCGAAAGTCGCGGGATCGAATCCCGGCGTGGCAAATACATTTGTTTGTTTAATTTGTGTTATTTCACAATTAATTCATTTAAAATAATATTTTCTATATTTGGGGCACGCTCCCGTCTGGAACCAGTGAGACTATGGCATCCCCAATCGAGGTATGATGTGAGGATGAAGGTAGTAGGGGTGTAAGAAGATGAAGAAGAGAAAGGTGGGGAAGTACCTGGCTATTCAGCTGGTCACCAAACACGGCTAAAGCCATTATAAGCAACGTTTCTATTCTGAGTGGTGGACTTGCACCGGAGCGACAGCAAATTAAAAAAAAATGTTTATATTTTATGGGTTACTAGTAGGATATTAGGACACGGCATAACACCCCAAAAATAAATAACGAAAATACTTTTGGCCGTGAAAATAGAAACTCATTTTTTTATATGTATACCCCACAAGAGTCCTAACTGCTCCCGTCTGGAGCCAGTGAGACTACGGCATCCCCAATTAGGGTATATTGTGAGGCTGAAAGCAATGGGGAGGGGAAGGAGATGGGGGAGTGGAAGATGGGAAAGTATCTTGCTTTTCAGATCATCTAACACGGCTAAAGTCATTTCAAGCAACTTTTCAATTCTGAATGGTGGTCTTACACCAGGGCGATACTAAGAGTATATTCCACTCTGGAACCTGCTGCAAATATACTATATATTATTGTAAATGAATGAATTAAATATAAATAACACAAACAAATAAAATAAAATTTATCTGCCAAGCCGGGATTCGATCCGGTGACCCTCGGATTGCGAGTCAAGAGCCTTACCGCTAGACCTTGCTGACCGTTGTCTTTAATATGTAAAAGACACGCGTAAATAAAATTTAATTTATGCTGAGCCATTGAATATTGCCTTCCTCACTATCTCTTATTTTAGTAAGGCTGTTAGCATCTAAGCAAAAAAAAGCAAAGATTTTTCGAGAGGGTCCAAATTAAGTCGTTATTTTTTATATCTGTTTTCTCAAATGTTCTTATATAAGTCGTTTTTTTTTAAATGTCAATGTAGGGGACATCATCTGTCGAAAATTTAAAAAACGCTGTCAATCTAAATGTCAAATTGTCAAAAAGTGTTTTCAACTTCAGATTGGTTTAATTAGAAATCTTTAAATTATCATTTTTTGAAACGGCGGGATTAGATTTTGATGAAATTGAAGTAAGCGACGCAAATATCACAAACCAAACACGAAATACATATTTAGGAATTTAAATATTCCGATTGGAATAAAATGTCTGGAAATTGGCGTTGACAAGACCTACACATTGGTATATTGGATTCAAAATTGCAATCGAACGGTAGCAAAAATCAGTAGCTTTTCTTTTGTTTTAAGTACGCTTAGAATTGGTTGTTTCAAAAAATTTGATGGATTCATCAAATATTTGAAGTTGATTTTCACGCTCTGTGTAAGTTCTATTCAAGTTCTGTTATTACATCGTTATAGAACAGTTGCTTCACAAAACTGAAATAATCACAGAACTTGAATAGAACTTACACAGAACGTGAAAATTAACATAAAATATTTGATGAATCCATCAAATTTTTTGAAACAACCCGTCCTTAGAAAAATATTAAAAATCGAATCGGTAATGGCTGCATACCATGGTTATATATATTCAGTAATAAAATACGGAATTATTTTTTGGGGAAATTCAGTTAACGCCGAAGATGTTTTTATCATTCAAAAGAGATGCATAAAAAAATTGCAAACTCTGCTCATCTGGATTCATGTAGACCTTTTTTTAAAAATCAGAAAATTTTGACAGTAACAGACATGTATATAATTGAGTTATGCATGTTAGTGCGATCATCCCCGGTCAAGTTCCCACAAAAAAATTCAACACAATTACGCTACTAGGTTCTCAGAAAACTTATTAATACCAAAAGCAAACAAAACAATGTTCCAAAAAGGACCATATTAAATGGCCATTAAAGTGTATAACAACCTTCCACAAAACATTAAACAAATACAAGATACACTCAAATTCAAATCATCACTAAAAAAATTTCTTCTTAACAAATGTCATTATACTCTTAATGAATACCTTATGTAAATTAACTCTGTTTATTTTTTATTTTTTGTTTTATTTCTCATATACAGGTTTGGTTTGTAATGTTTTTATTTTTTGGTTAGCTGGAAGAAATAGAATATATCTATAAGCTACACCTTTTGTACTTGTGTTTTTTTTTGTGCAATAAATGGTTTTTGAATTTGAATTTGAATTTATTAGTAGGGTAACGTCTGCGTGGTTGAATTTCAGAAACCGGCTTCTTCGTCATGTCTGACGCCACGCCATATGCGCCGCGTCACAAATAACATCTGCAATTCGGTTTCAAATTCAAGAATTCGTCACAAGATGTCGCTACTTCCGTCAGCAAGTCGGATGGGGACCTGTCCCACCTAGGTATAAGTGCTACGAATTTGTGAATATGTAGTATCTCTCCGGACATGGAAAGATTGACGGTAATACATAGTTATCAAGCGGCTATATGTTACATATGACGTCATTTCCTGTCACTTTGTCCCGGTGATTAGCTACACTGGATGACAGTGGATTTGAGGAACGGGCTATTTTTGGAACCAGTTCCTATTGGATTTATAAAATGGTCACCAATACTAACCGAGCGAAGCCGAACCAAAAGCCGCCTAAAGGGCCTAGCAGCAAAAACCTGCGGAGCGGGTTTTTACCTACAAGTTTCATTTATAATTATATTATGTTTACCAACATACATTTGCTAATTATAAATGATGTCCGTATAATCGTAATACAAGCGGGAATCTAGTTAATCTACCCCAATTTTTTATTTTAAAAGAGCAACTTTGGATACTGTCGCCCCGGGAACCATTTATTAGATAACCAACACCTCTGCCATAGGCGAGTGGCGGATGCTTTTTCTATGTGGCGGGCCGGATGAAAGATCTCCAGCTGGTCTCTCTCGACCCATCCCCTTGCACCGCAGTAGTTGGAGGGATGGCATCACTCAAGAGCTCACTGAATCCCAGATTTCTACCCATCCCTCATACCTTTTTCTTTCCCAGAATTTCCTATCATCTCTTTCCTTAAGAAGACCCTCCATAAAGCATCCCCAAAGATTACTGTTTTCTGTCAATGACCAGCAGCTTTTCGATAAATTACCTGAAAAAAATCAAAAATAATTCACCCCAAAAATATGAATATCCATCCCCATCTAAGTCCTCCATCAATACACAAGCGACGTCTTCCATTTGTAATGAGTATTTTTCAAATTATGTATTGTCAGGTTGACGGTCTCCGTGGTCTAAGGGTAAGGTTGTCGACTCGCAATCCGTAGGTCACAGGCTCAAATCCCGGCGTGCGCAAGTGAGTTATATTTGATTAATTGGTATTATCTCAAAATTCATTAATTAAAATTAGTATGTAGTAAGTATTGCCCTGGTGAAATGATTTTTGACATGGCTTTAGCGGGTTTTAGCTATTAAGACCAGGTCTGAGTAACCAGGTACTCCCCGGCCTTCCTCTTTCTCATCTCCTTCCCCTTCCCGCTACTTTCAGCCTCACAACATACCAAAATTAGGATCGCCATGGTCTCACTGGCTTCAGACGGTTGGGAGCAGTTGAGGCGTTTGTGCGGTATTCACATAAAAAAAGTTATTCATACCTCGGGAATGTTTAAATTGTATTTAGTAACGTTATGAAATGATATGAAATAATCCTCAATAAACCACAGTAAGAAAATTACAAATTTAGCACCCAAACCGAAAATTAATATTTTTCCAAGGCTCGGGCGACAACTCGGACAGCAACCCGTTTTATTTTAAATCCACATTAAACGCATTAAAAAGTTATTTCGAGTTAAAATCCTTTACAAATACGAATATTGTACAGTAAAAATCTGTGGTGAAATCTTTTTAGAAAGAAAATAAAAATATATTATTTCCGTGAATTTTCACTAGTAGGCGACCATCGCACTCAAGAGTGAAGATTTTTCGGTCGACTTTTCAACCAATCAAATTATGAAAAGGTCGCCGGAAATAAGTAAAATTGGATTTTATGTTGGGAATGTGATGTTCATAAAAGATACAAGAAATCAATTCGTATCTTGCAGGAAAATTTGAAATTAAATCCTTTTTTTTTGTAATGGATATTATTCTCTTAAAATTCGATTTCAGAAAGATGAGTCTCATGGCACATAAAAAAAAATTTCCATTTAAAAATCCCACAAACTTTCACAAATAACCAAAAACATCCACAAAAATCCTCAAACTATATTAAAACTTGTTGTAACTTTTTAACTTAATGAGTAAAATGTAAATTGTAATGTTTAATTTAATGAAGACAATATTAGCGAGACTTAATCGAAAATCTGAAAAGAGAAAAATCAATAAAATATACGGTCACACCCGAGACTTGAACCCAGGAGCTTTGCCTTGCCGGGGCGTAGCTCTACCAACTGAGCGAATGTCGGTCAAATTTATCTGTATCATCATATTTTTGTTATTTATTTTTGGGGTGTTATGCCGTGTTGCGCTACCTCCTTCTTTAGCCAACGTTTCGGACAGCGTTACAGTGTCCATCATCAGGGCAGATGAAAGACTGACCCTGATGATGGACACTGTAACGCTGTCCGAAACATTGGCTAAAGAAGGAGGTAACGCAACACGGCATAACACCCCAAAAATAAATAACAATACTTTTGGCCGCGAAAACCTAAAATCATACCTGTATCATCATACTTCGACTAAAAACTACCAACACTATCTTCATTTTCTTAATGCACATTTTTTATAGGAGGTTCCATTAATATTAGGCTTATTGGTGTTCCGTTGTGCCCATATGATGTATAGATGGGGCCTTAAAGAGTCGGAGATGTGTGAATGCGGTGAGGTGCAGACCACCGAACACGTGGTCTACGGATGCCCGCTCCATTCATTTCTCGGCGGAATTGATGAGGTCTACAGGACAACGCCTGAGGCCCTAGACTGGCTCGCAGACCTGGATGTCCACCTCTGATCCCCCACCATACGAAAGAAGATGAAAAATTGGAGGCTACCTTTATGTATGATGCAAGACTCAAACCCGAACGAAATGCTATCTAGAATCTAGATAGCACATCTAGATTCTAGATAGTGTCTTGGATAAATTTTTATCCATTTTTGTACATTAATAAAGACGGCAGTCAATAAAAATATACGTTAAGAAAGCTGGTAGTTCATAGTCGAAGTATGATACAGTTAAATATGATCGAATCGGACAGGGACACATTAGCGCAGTTGGTAGAGTCGCGCTCCGGCAAGACGAGGGATCTGGGTTCAAGTCTCAGTGACCGTAACTTTTACTGATTTTTCTGTTTTCAGATTTTCGATTGAGTCTTGCTAATTTTGTCTTCACTTAAGGCCCCGTTTGCGAGCACAAAAAGAAGAAGATGGAGAGATATGTAATTACGAGTGTTAGAGAGAGAGCGCTAATATTTCAACCGATAAAATTGAAGCGAAAATTGTGAAAATGTTTAATGAATCACGAATCGTTTCGAATAGAGCAAAAATCTCGTGGGGGTTGTCTAAAACAACGTTCAAAGAAACACTCTGAATTTTTTCATACATATAACTTGTTAAATAAAAACAGGCTTGAAAATAAAAATTTTCGGAGCATACTTCGCGATTTTTTTCTATCGAGGGAATTTCATATAATTTGCGTTTTGGCGTGAGGATTGTATAGACTTTATCTTCAAAAATAACATATATTTTTTTAAGAGCTTAAGAACTTCAAATGTAAAAGGGAGATATGCAAGTAATCGGTAGAAATTCGGATAACGGCGGCTTAATTAAATATTAAAATTACTGCGCCTTACGTTGTATAAACATTAAACCTGATATTGTCATTACTGCTTAATTCCATATACTGATAATGAAACCAAGACAAAAATTTAAAAAAACATTCCCAACCAAAAATTAGACACGGTCACTAACCAAAAAAATACACGTTTTTTCAACTAGTTTGGGGGGTCATATTGGTAAATTTACACCCTATATTTATAGAAATACGCCTAACCTAACCTCACCTAACCCATACCAGTGACCCGAAAGTTGATCCTTCGACAGTTGGCCCTCCGGAAATTATTGTTATTATAAAATTATAATTTTTCGCTCATTGTTTTATATTCAAAAATTTAAGTAGCCATGAATTTATTTACAGTGCCGATTGCTCAGACATGCGCTATTATATACAGTATACATACAAGCAGTCTTTTCCTTGAAGCACTTAAATGAAAATATGTTTTACTAGATGAAGTCCCCGGCGATGCCCGGGCTTTACATAGTGTTTTCGAAATCAAATGTATCAAAAAGTGACCTTCCTTTTTTCGTTTTTTTGTTTTTGGGGTGTTATGCCGGGTTGCCTCTTTCTTTAGCCAACAGATAAAGCCTGTTTCGGACAATGTTACATATCTGCCCTGATGATGGACACTGTAACGCTGTCCGAAACGTTGGCTAAAGAAGGAGGCATTAAAAAATACACACAGTCATAAATTTCACTTCGGTCACTTCTAACCCAGTCAATAGCACGGAGTAGGGATGAGAACGAAGCCGGCCTTCATTTTTTTGGTTTTATTTGTGCCTCGATCGTAGCAGTGACTGTTAATCGTATCATTTTAATTTTTCAGTGCAACTCTCTTGATAGCTATCTTAAATATTAACTATTTTTAATGTAAAGATAGCTATCAAGAATTGAAATTCAATATATATTTGGGAGGCAGGAATGGGTACCGCCGCCCCGGGAACCTAAATTGGATAACCAACACCTCTGCCATAGGTCATCCCAAGTTATTCGCTATGTCTGGTGATTTAGCAGGGGTGCCTGGGTTCGTGGGGTGAGGTTTGTCTAGGTCTTTGAGGCAGAAGGTCAGGACACACTGAACCCCAGATTCCTACCCACCCCTTTAACCCTTTTCCTTCCCAGAACTCTCTTTTTCTTCATTTCCTTAAAAAAACCTCTATACAGCATTCCCAAAGATGACATAGGCCCGAGGGAAATAATTTTCCTAAGGGCCTCCTGTGTGGAGTTCGTGTAAAAAAAAATATATATTTGTTACTTTAATAAAGAATAATTTATGAACTTTAATAAAATATACTTTAATTGTCTACAACGCTTCATCCCTCTTTCAATTATAATTACATCCCCACGCACGTATAGTGTTAGTTATTTTTTATTGAACTAAAAAAAATATTTCTTCAAAATTCGCAAATTCACTTTGTGGCATCATCATTAAATTAAAAAAATATTTCCTAGAAATAATGTATATGGCAAAACAACGTTTGCCGGGTCAGCTAGTATTTCAATAAAATTGTTTCATTTACTTCATGCTTTTAAAACTTTTTGTACAACTTTCGACAGCTCATTAAGTAAATTAGCTGGGCGGGAAATCAAATGAAGCAAATCGTAATTGTCATTCAAAATTATTTAATTAAATAATACTAATCAATACACTTCAAGCTACTTACATTTCTACATATAAGTTTAAATAGATCTAATGAATACCCCTGATTGGTAACGATCCCTTAGGTTTCAAGTAACATGGAAAGGGTTTTAACTCCAACAACTTTAATAGAAGATTCTATTCTCCGCTATATCAATTAATTATTATTGAAAACTCCTGCTTTTTACTCGCACAGATTAACAAGCCTGGATCTAAAAGAACATAAAATCAATATACACACTTTGAAAGACTTTATTGAATAATATATATTAATTACATTACTTACATGAAAGTTACATAATTTTTTTTATAAATTTAATTTTTAAAAGAAAAACAAACATTCCCGAGTTACTTATGACCAGACAGTATTTTTAAGTCTCCTACTATCACCACACTAAGCGGAAAATCGCGTGTTGTTTGTGTCGTGATGGGGGACTTAGGCAGCCGAGGAATCGAATATGCGACGCCTGGGTGGGACCCAAACGCAATGCCAACACGGTCACTGACCGGTCATTTTATAACAATGATATAATATAAAATAATTTAGAGCGCACGTAGGATTTGGGATGCGATATGGGTGGAATATTCACCTAAAATGGAGTACTGCGTTTGGTGACTTAACAAGGGTACCTGAGATCATGGGGATGACGTTTTTATATGTCTTGTCAGCGGATGAGTCTACTCGCCTATTGCATGGCGAACTGGATCGAGAGAGACTGGTTGAAAGGGACTTTTTCGACCCATCTCCTCACACTGCAGTTGGAAGGATGGATTAATTCATTCATCACTCCTGGACATCTTGACCCCCAGATACCTACCCACCCCTCACATAGTTTTTTACCCAAAAGTTCCTTACTTTCTTTCCTTAAAAAGACCCTCCACACAGTATCGTAGAATTAATGTTAAAAGAAATAAAAATAACATGTATGATAGGTAAATAATACTTAATATTGAATTTAAACAAAATATGTATGCAAACAGAGGTAGGTACATATTTCGGTTATCGATTCATGCGTGAAGTGATGTGAAATATTCCTACGAATTCGTGCGTGAAATTGAAATTGATTCAACGAAATTTAATTTTTCAAAATTAGAACAGGCAAAATTTTGGTAGGTTTAACTTTTGATAAGAAATGATCCTGAGGCAAATATACCCTTAATAACTCAGCTAATTTTAAATTTCATGTCTAATATGCAATGATTTTTTGTCTAGTCTAATCCTGTATTAGTCATGTTAAAAAATTCAAATTTTATTCAAAAATGATAAGTTCATAAAATCACAAAAACCTACTCAGTCAAATGATACGTAAAATCTGCAACCGATGAAGCGATCGCGCATATTAAAACTTTTTTCTCCGTTTGCTTGAAATTTTCAGAAGGTTATTTTTTAAATTTTTTACCAACATTAAAAAATTCATACCTTCGAATTTCAACAAAGAGACATAAAAACTTATTATAATGCTAAATAGCTAATAAATTAAACTATATTTTACCTTTTATTTCATACATGTAGGATTTACAAAACAAATATAAAAAAATCGTAAAGTTTATAACCGCGCGAATCCTGAGTGTTTGTTTTTTTGAAACTGCCGTGAGAGGTACTTATTCGAGTCAACATAGAATATTTTCGATTTCTGTATATTGTCTGTGGTATAATTGATAATGAAAGGTGCATATCTGTGGATTTTTTTTTAAATTTTAACAGTAAACAACTGATCAGAAATTCTGCGTGAACAAAACATTTAAAAAAATATATTTTTAACATCGTTATAAAATAGTCTACGAAGTTCGAATTTGCGACATCGATGGTCATAATAGATTAATATTTCAATAGCTTTGTTTTAAGTCCAAAATAATTAACGTGAAAGCTACAAATATATTTTTTTTAATTGCCGGATCAAGGAGATAATTGCCTTTTTTATCCGAAAAGCAATCGGAGTAATTTAAAATGGCGCATTATACAAAAATCGCTTCAGTGGTTAATTACAAATTACAAAAAACTCACTCAAAGACAAATAAAACAAAAGGAAGCAAGAAACGCAAAGAGACCACAAATATTGCTAAATTAATAATACAATAGAAACAATTTTAACATGTTTTTGAATAGAAACAGGATACTTGTTCTGAAACTGTTTAACTACGTAACTTCATCAGTCGTTAGTTTAGTAAGGATTGATCTTGTTGCCATTTTACCCAATATCACGGCTTAAAAAATGGCTTAAAACAGGAAATAAATGAAACCTTAATAGCTTTGGCGGAATTGCCTTCCAAAAAATCTCTTTAAAATGTTTTAGCACTATACGAAATTGAACCCGAGCGCGCCATATGAATTTCAAAAGGTAAAGCAGCACTTTGCTCTCGTGCCAAGGGAAGGATTTTTTAGCTTTAAGCAGCGCCTGTGATATTATTCTGAACGGGCTGCAACATTCTTTATGAAGCGACTTCGATACATTCAATAAAAAAAAAATCTAGGTTTAAATTCATGTTTTTTCTTGACTTAAATAATTGAAGGATTCGTGAAGCTGGATAACCATCAATTCTGCCATAGATTACCCCAGACCGCTACGTTTGATAATTTAGCAGGGGGGACCGGGTCATAAGATGATGCTGGTCTAGGTCTTGGCGGCGGATGTATCTATTTACTGCGTGGTGGGCGGAGAGAGACTAGTTAAGGGAGGCCTTTTGAGCTCTCCTCCCTTTCTCTCTTTTGAGCCTTCGACCCATCGCTTTGCTTCGCTTGGAAGGATAGATTTATAAGTCCGTCACTCCTGGAGCCCCCGATTCCTACCCACCCTGCATACCATTTTCATTCCCAGAACTTCCTATCCTTCTTTTCCACACTTAACCCTTAAGATGACTTTGGAAAATTATTATCCTCAGGGCCCCCTGAGTGGAGCTAATGTAAAATATATATTTAATTGTAAAAATAAATATATTTAGATTTATACATATTTTTTTAACAAGAGTTCCACTTATAAGACCCTGAAGAAAATAATTTCCCGAAGAACCTTTTTCATATTAGGGGATGCTGTGTAAGAGAGTGTAAAAGTAGATAATTAAATGAAGGTGTAAATGTTGATTTTGGGGTTTTCCCAAATAAAATGAACCTATTCGTACTCGAATACATTTACAGAATTTCTGCCAATCAATTATTGTAACCCCTTAAAATTCATTGTTCTCTACATAAATATGATATTCGAAGTCTGAAAAATTGAAGCGTTGATTTTAACCAATTTCGACCAATTTTCAGTAATTTCTGGTACTGGTTTGTTTCATTGATTTGCTATCATTTTGCAGAATTTAGAAAATTAGACCTTTAAATTTTTTATAACAACCCTGAAACTTCTGCATTTTCCACAATTTGTTTTGTGGCTAGTGACAAAAATCATTGTTTCACTTTTTTTTAAATATGAATACCGCACAAGAGTCCCAACTACTCCCGTCTGGAGCCAGTGAGACTATGGTATCCCCAATTGGGTTATGTTGTGAGGCTAAAGGTAGTGAGGAGGGGAAGGAGATGGGGAAAAGGAAGGTGAGAAGTACCTGGCCATTCAGATCTGGTCACCAAACACGGCCAAAGCTATTCCAAGCAAAGTTTCAATTCTGAATTGTGATCTTATACTAGGGCGCTACTAAGAGTATCTTCCACTCTTAATGTGACGCAAATATACCATATATTATTTTTAATGAATAAATTGTAAAATAAGACAAATTAATCAAATAAAATTTATTTCCCACGCCGAGATTCGATCCCGCGACCTTTGGAATGCGAGTCAAGAGCGTTACCGCTGGACTACGCCGGCCGTCAAATACTGTAAATATAATCATTTTCTTTACAAATTTATGCGGATTCTTTAAATATTCTTAAAATAAATTCGAACACCAAGCGCTGCTTTCCAGAATTCTTTTGATCGCTAAGAAAAAATGTTTTAAAAATTTGACGTACCTATTTCACGTTAAGGCTTGGTTCGATTACATCACCTCTAAGTTCAGGAATAACGTCAAAGATATCTAATGGAAATTTGATATCTCCTGCATTGCAGGGACCCGGATAAAGAAAGCACTTAAAGCGTCATAACACATCGACGTTCCCTGAACCCCCCTGACAACCCTTTTTTTAAGTTCAGTTTCCAAAGCACCACTCTACAAGGCTTAGCGTAACGTATTCAGAAAGTTGTGTGAACAGATCCAGCCTTGAAATTTTGAATTCTAAGCGTTCGGTTGGCAATTTTCAAGATAATGGTTCACACGTGAGTTTGGTGCGACTCTAAAAGGAATTTTACTCATTGTTGGGCTGGGAGAATTTCCCTTATTAACGGCAAATGAGATGGCAGATTGGGACTGTATTGGGATTTAGGCAGAGCCGAATTTACCAGTGATAATACTGAAAGATATATTTATTGTTTTGCTCACAATATAGGGTGTAACACCACGCACTCTGAGATACCATTTTTCCGTCCGATGATATTTATTCTATTAAAAAGAAAAAATATATTTTCAATCACACGCGCGCTGTTTCGTGTTTTACCGTGCTGCTGAAATGAGATGCAATGCTTTTCAAGTGACGCGCTAGGCCATTAACGCGCTACTCTCCTCACTTCTCAGTTGCTGTGTGACGAAAATTTTTTAAAAGTATTTTTAATTTTTGACGGCCTCCGTGGTCCCGAGGCAAGACTCTCGACTCACAATCCGAAGGTCGCGGGTTCGAACCCGGCGTGCGCAAATAAATTTTATTTGATTTATTTGTGTTTTTTCACAATTTATTCATTTAAAATAATGAATAGTATATTTGCGGCACGTTCCAGAGTGGAAGATACTATCAGTATCGCCCTAGTGAAAGACCACCATTCAGAATTGAAATGTTGCTTGAAATGGTTTTAGCCATGCTTAGTGACCAGATCTGAATAGCCAGGTAATTCCCCACCTTCCTCTTCCCTATCTCCTTCCCCTCCCCACTACCTTCAGCCTCACAACATACCCCGATTGGGGATGCCACAGTCTCACTGGCTCCAGACGGGAGCAGTTGGGACTCTTGTGCGGTATTAACTGTAAAAAAAAAAAAATTGATACCCACATTTTTTACTCGAAAAATGTTCAGGAATTGCTGATTAAAATCCTTCTGGTGTGTGTTCAAACATTATGTTTGTGCTTTTACCGTTAATGCATTTGTTTTATTTACCTACATAGAACATGAAAAATATATTTTTTATGAATAACTAGCTGGTACCCGGCATGCGTTGCAATGCAAAGAAACAAATTGTTTCTTCCCGCAATTCCTTTCCCATGCATCCCCGTTCCCCTCCTGCGTCCCTTTTTCCCCTCGTTCCCCTTTCGCCTTCCACGCCTTCCCCTCCCTCGTCATCCCTCCCGCTTACCCCACCTCCTGCATTACCCTACCCCTCATGCCTTCCCTCCCTGCCGATAAAATACAGTTACAGTGTCCATCATCTGCCCACACATCTGCCCTGAAGATGAACACTGTAACGCTGTCCGAAACGTTGGCTAAAGAAGGAGGTAGCGCAACCGGCATAACACCCCAAAAACAAATAACGAGAACACACTCACTTTCATTTATAAAAATTTCATAACGCCAGAGATTACCATTATACACAGCCCATAACCTTTGCGGGCGTGCGCACAACAAATCACCAAAGTTTCATCGCAGTCGGATGAACGGTATAGCAGTGCTTTACATACGAACAAATAAACAAACAAAAAACAAAAATTTATTTTTATATATAAGATAGATATGATTTTATATAAAAGATCAAGCGGCGTAATTATGAACAACTACATTTTTTGTATGGCAAAATTTATAAGCTTCCAATTCTCTCTCGTATTGTGTAAAAAGCTTTGTGTCTGGTTAAGCAATGATAGTTTTTTGATCAAATTAACGACTTTGAGGCGATGCACCTCGGTGTGTAACTTTCAACATCGGGCGAAATCACACACTTCTTAGGCAAACAGCAATAACTGTGAAATTCCCGCTTAACACCATAAAGTTTTATAAAAAGAGTTTACATTTCTTGCAAAATAAATATAAACTATTGTTCCCGTGCGGGAAGTAGAAGGGGAACTCTCGAAGCCAGAATCCTTTTCTGCCGCGAGTGAACTCGTGTGCTCCTTGAGTTTAAAAAAAATTGAGTGCAGTTCACACAGTGATAGAAGTGAAACCTTCGCCCACACAATCTCAATCTATAGGAGCCTTGAAAAGTGAGCTCATAATCAAAGCGACCAATGCGGTAAGGTTTCATACTATCTCATTCTCTCGCAGGCTAAATCCTATATGTTTGTCTCTTTTTAGTGCCGTTTCTGATTCATCGAGAAAGAAGTTTTACTTCAAAAAATCGAGTGCAGTTCACATAGTGATAGAAGTGAAACCTTCGCCCACACAATCTCAATCTCAAAAAGCTTTGAAAAGTGAGCTCATAATCAAAGCGACCAATGCGGTTAGGTTTCATTCTATCTCACTCTTTCGCAAGCTAAATCCTAAAGATTTATGTGTTTGTCTCTTTTTAGTGTCGTTTCTGTTTCATCCAGTTTCATATCACAACGGTGTTAAAGAAGTTTCAATTCAAAATGCCATTTTAAACTATTGCAGGTAAGCCCCTATTTACTGGTGAAAGGTGTTGCAATTCCTTTGCCTATATTTTCCAGTTCAACTTGCAAAATTTCAGCGTGCATGTCAGCACACTGGAGTTATCGCTGGAGACCTGTGCCCAGCGAGCATTTGGAATGGACTGAAACCGCGGTATCTCAGAGCGGACAATTAAAAATAGGCCCGATGCCAGAGGGTTTAACCGATGTTTGTGGTCTACACTTCAAACGTTAATGTTAGCTCTGTCTGTGCAGCTTAATGCCTAACACCGGCCGCCTGTATTGACGTATGCAAAAAAACAACTCCGAAATGCATTTTCACATTATTTTGTCAAATATATTGGTCGGATTTACAGTTATCGATATCTGGATCTCTAGCACAGTGAAATCGATATAACAATATTGGATCGATAGGCGTAACTTCCGATGATTTTATATCGATGCCCCAAACACGGTTTCATCGTTGACAGCCAAACCGATAATGAGAGGGAATAAATAAGAAATCGATACACGCTGGCAATACTAAAGGTGTTTTCCATGATTGAGACTCCGAAATGTCTAATACAAACTCATTTCATTTACTATTTTATTTTATAAAAGAACACTCTTTAAATTTACTCTTTTATTTTATAATTTTCTATCTTTCGTCTTAACCCTTTAATTTACTATTGGCCTCTTAGAGATTTGCATTTCCAAATCCCTTTCTTTAACCTCTTCCTTAATCCTCCTCACAACATGGATATACTTCGCCTGGTATATCTCTACACGTTGCGATATCTTGGGAGACGTCGTGTAAAAAGTTTATCTTGATTTCTAAGGCAGTTTCTTTAGAATCCTGAATGAATTTTCTGAATTCATACGATCCTGCAAAAGCTATATTCGCTTTCAGAGCTGTAGAGAAATAATGCTCATTTCGCAAGCAATTTAAATTACTTCCTTGGTATTTTAAAATACTTGATAGGATAAAACAATGAAACTAAAAAAAAATTTTTTGATAAAACGATTTAAAATTTAACAGTAAAATAAAGAATATGGAAGAATTTTCGAGTTTTAGGCACGCACATTGTAGTAACACAATGTGCGTGCCGCTAAAACTCGAAACCGAGTCGCGGTACGATCGAGAAAGTTATACGTTGTGGTAGCCCTCTCCATCCACGGAAGATTCCGTTTTCACCTGAAGGGCGTGCTTTTTAAGATAAAAGGGCTGAAATTTCACCATCTAGAAATTTCTAGAATATTCCAGAACACTCTCGAATGTTGTGGAATGTTCTGGAACACTGTGGACCACTCGAAATCTTTTTTGTATGGTAGGGATAAATAATGAAAAATCCGTCTTGTCTCGTATCAGTTCAATTTCATATCAACTCCCTGAGCAAAGTTGGATACCCCAGCTAGTAATATCGGACGTAATTAATAGGCTTACGTCTGTACGGTTGAAATTTAAGAATCCGGCTGAGAATGCAACTCTGACGCCGCGCCTTACCAAAACCGTTTTCTTACGCGGAGTTTGTATACAAATCTACTTTTGTAATTGAACCGAATGAAATCAATGCCAAAAGATGGCGCCACTTACTTCAATGTTAACGCGAGGAACATCCCCTGGCATGGAGAGGTTGACGCTAGTATGATTATTAAAATTATTATTAATTATTATAGAATGATTCATTTATTTATATACGAAAAATATATATCAAACAATTTAAATTCACGATTGCAAACGGATGCAGTGTACACAGATTTTAGCAGAGCATTCGATAAAGTTACTCAAAAAAATCTTATTAAACAAACTAGAAGTGTACGGGATAAAAGGAAATCTACTAAAATGGCTTGAGACCTATTTAAAATTTAGAAAACTATACGTTAAACTATCTGGTGACCGGACAACTCAGAATGAAACCAACTCAGAACCATCTCAGGTAAGTCATTTAGAGTGATAATTTTTTTTTCAAATAATTGGTTAAATGGGTTTCGTTAGGTTAGGGTTATCGGCTAATTAAAAATTATTTTTTTTATAGATTTTAATGACTTTTCAAGGAGGTGTTGAGTTGACTTTATTCTCAGTTGGCATGGAACCAAACTATCCAACCATGTATCACATGAAATTGAAGCTTCAAGTGGGGTACCTCAAGGTTCTCTTCTGGGTACGATTTGTTTTTTGCTATTTTTATCAATGACATGGTTTCAATATATGAAGATAACCATTTTCTATTGTTTGCTGACGACTTGAAAATTAACATTTTTTTTGTTTTAAATTATAAAATATAAATAATTTTTTAATATTAAATATTTTTATTTTTATTAAAGATTTCAATATTTTATGATTTTAGGAGCAACTCGGCAATTTTTTGTGAGGTAATGATAATTATTTCAAGCAAAGGTTTTTACGGAGGAAGACAAAAAAAGCGTTTTTTAGAATGTTTAATTTTTTACTTCATATTATATTATATTACACAATAGAAGTGTAAGATTTTTTTAAAATTATCATAATTACCTAAAAAAATATCCAAAGCTGCCTCCAAAATTAAGCAAAATTTTAATCTTACCTGTACACTATAATTTTAAACAAAAATAAACAAAATAGCGTAAACTAGATATTTATTTTCATCCGTTCTAGTGATTTATTTTAATTTTTAATTAATAAAATAATTATTCAGTTTGTTTGAGTATTTTGGCCTCAAATCCAAAATTAAATTTAAAATTTTAAAATTTAAAATTTTGGCCTAGCAGCCATTCATCATTTTCGAATCAATAAATACAGACAATATTCGACAACAAATCTCTCACGACCTATATCATCTTAGGGGATGCTGTGTGGAGGGTATTTTTAAGGAAAGAAAGGAGATGAAGTTCTGGTTAGAAAAAAGAATAAGGGATGGTTAGGAATCTGGGAGTCAATGGGTCCAGAAGTGACGGACTTATGAGTCCATCCCTTCGAATGCGGTGCAAGGAGATGGATCGAGAGACTCCAGCTGGAGAGGTCTAGGTTAGGTCTCCCTCAACTAGTCTTGCCCATCTAATGCATGGTGGGCCACGCATTAGGAAGGTAAGATACTAGTTTCACAACACTTCGCTATCAAGATCTCACCCCATAAATCCTGTCACCGCTTTATTTTAAATTTGTACCATCAATTTACAACATGTCGAAAGATATGCAAAAAAAAAATAATGTACAAATATTTTAATACATAAAATAACAAATTTGTTCTTAGTTCAAACGGTTTCTTTTGTTTGTGACTTCCTTTATTTTTGTTGTGCTACAATGATAATTTATTCCAAAGGCTTTTGCCAACGTGTGAATAATTTATTCATAAACTTTTTTTTAAATCTGGAAATTTTAGAAACGACCTCTATACTGTCAACTGGAATTATTTATTACTCTTTCAAGGAAGGTAGACATTGTATCTAATGTCAACACAGATAAAAGACTCTTCTCCATTCTTTTACAAATTAACTTAAAAATTCTTTTGGGTAAAAGTTTTTTTGTTCACCAAAAAGTTTTAAAACAAAATCTTTTTAATAGTTTGACAAAAGCTTTTTTTAAGAACAAGTCACATTCTCTTAGGAATTTGAATAAATTTTTAAGTTTGGAGTTTTGTGTTGTACGATTTTATAACAAAAATCTACTTTAAACGGTGTTTGCTTCAGTTTTTTACTTTTTAAAAATAATTAAACATAAAATTTCGGTTGTCTGTCTACGTAAAATATGGGGTTAAAAACATAGTTTAGAGATAAACGCAATTAATGATTTGAATGCTTTGAAACTCTGAAAACAAAGGGCATTGTTTGCGCCAATCAGGGTTCTTTTTGTTTATGATTTAGTTACTGGAAAATTGCTTATACCTTTATCTAGTTCCTACCATCCAGTACCTACATTTCATCCACCCCACGCACGCCAGGAAAAAACAAAATAGCTTCGTTCTATTGCCACATGTGTTTTGTTTTTCACTTGTCGCCCACGCTAACCGATACGAGCGTTGTAAATTTTTGCCTGTGATTGGAATACCGCAAAAATTTCAATTTATAAACTTAAATCTTTACCTCCGCTGCATTACTTTCATATCGCATTAATCTGGTTGTGTTATTTACCCAGCCAATAGGTCAATGTGTGAACTGTATGATTGTTTGCCCGCCGTTGACCGACGGCATCTGACCGCCAGTGTGTTTGAACTGTTATAAAGACTAAAGTGAACTATTGAACTGTTATAAAGACTAAAGGAAACTATTGAATTGTTATAAGGACTAGAGAACCAGCGACAAATTAGAATTCAAAATCGGACTTGGTGAGTCTTGGCTCCATTGATCCCTCCTTTCCTTTGGGCAGTTTTTCAGTAAAATTGTTGTTTTAGATTCGCACCGAACCCGCATGCAAACGGATTGTAAATTGATTTGCGCAATCAGGCATTTTAATTTTTTTAATATTTGAATACATCATCACTCTCTTTGAAAAACATATTTTTAAGTGATTATTAAAGATTTGTGAAGATTAGAAAATCTATATTTGTGAAAAATGACTGTTATGAGCCTTTGTGTTCCTAAATATTCAGCAATAACTGACAAGAGAGTTGAGTATCACAGGGCAAATCTACAAACATGTTATTTTCAGATAAAAGTTTTGATGATTTGACCATCTTTGAAGTTTTGATGATTTGGATCAAACCTCAAAGTTAATTTTCAAGTTCTGTGAAAGATTTACCCAAATTCTGTTATTATTTCAGTTGTTTGAAGCAACCGGCCCATAGTGACATAATAACTAAAATTGAATGAAACTTTCACAGAACTTAAAAATTAACTTTGAAATTAGATGAATTGTTCAAATTCTGTTTTGAGAATAAGCTCTGTGATTGAACTGACATTAACACCAGTCGCTTACTTTTGACTCTAGTTTAAACTTTCACAGGTTAAACAAAGTATATCTCGCATTTAAAAGTGCAAAACGTACTTTTAAATTAATTATCTTTACTTTACACGTCTAAGAATTTACAATATAAGAGCGTTTTTATTATTGTAGATATATTTTTGCCGCGTAAAAAGTCACATGAATAAATTCTGTAATAAAAGTGCTAGGCTTGAGTAAAAATTTCATATAATCCCTCTCGTTCTGGTTTATTTTTCTAAGCACTGCGAGACCTCGAGTCCCTAAACTTGAAAATTTATTATTATTTCCCCTCTACCCTTTTTTACAGAACTTCAGCCTTGGAGATGCCCCTTGATTCTGACCTTCTCTCAAAATATTATTTTCTCTAATATTTATATATTTTTTACCTTTTTTGAAATGGGTGAACCAACTTTATAACTAACTGACGTGATTTCATTTTAAATGAAACTAAAATTCAATTTACATAAAATTGTACGCATTTTTAAAGTACGGTCTATAAAATACATTAAAACAATGATG
The DNA here is from genome assembly GCA_936435175.1 of Glyphotaelius pellucidus. Lineage (NCBI taxonomy): Eukaryota > Metazoa > Arthropoda > Insecta > Trichoptera > Limnephilidae > Glyphotaelius > Glyphotaelius pellucidus. The sequence goes on along the minus strand of OW386558.1, from coordinate 22,025,126 downwards.
TTTCATATATTTCTTGTAAAATTAAAAATGCTGCTAAATTAAATGGAGTAATTATTTGTGGTGTTTTTAATAACAATTCTACTTTTAGTTACTTTGAGGTGTTCAATAAATAAGGTCGGCACACGACCCCTACACGATGCGCTGTATCGAACTCAATAAGCCAGTGTCCACTACTCTGCTGATTTATAGAATTCACTGGGTTGAAGATCGACGCGTCGAAGGTCTCTTGCAATTTTCGTAAAAATATTAAAATTATTCATATTTTTGTGAAAACCGCACAAGAGTCCCAATTGCTCCCGTCTCGAGCCAGTAAGATTATGGCTTTCCCAATCGAGGTATGTTGTAAGGCTGTAGGTAGTGGAGAGGGGAAGTTATATAGAATTTTTTTTTTTTGTATGAAATACCGCACAAGAGTCCCAACTGCTCCCCTCTGGAGCCAGTGAGACTATGGCATCCCCAAATGGGGTATGTTGTGTGGCTGAAGGTAGTGGGGAGGGGAAGGAGGTAGGGAAGAGGAAGGTGGGGAAGTACCTGGCTATTCAGATCTGGTCACTAAACACGGCTAATGCCATTTCGAGCAACGTTTCAATTCTGAATGGTGGTCTTACACCAGGGCGATACTAATAGTATCTTCCACTCTGGAACGTGGTGCAAATATACTATATATTATTTTAAATGAATAAATTGTGAAATAACACAAATTAATCAAATAAAATTTATTTGCGCACGCCGGGTTCGAACCCGCGACCTTCGGATTGTGAGTCTTACCTCGGGACCACGGAGGCCGTCATATCCCTATATAGAATGCACGCCTCTGGGTACCAAGTAGGTATGTTTTTGTTGTTGTGAGTAAGTACCACAGAAAAGTCCTAGTTGATCCTACTAAATGTAGCAAATGGGACTACGGCATGTTGTAAGACTAAAAGATGTAAGGAGGGTGCAGAAGATGGGAAAGATGAAGGCGATGGTGAGAGAAATGGGCTATTCAGGTCTGATCACCAGATATGGCTAAAGCTAAAGGTGAAAAAGTCATTAAAACCGTAAAACCATAATAACAATATTCATTAAGACTTCAAAAGAAGAAATAGGATATGGATTATGGACATGGGAAGGACGAACACAAATACAATTTTGCAACCGAATAAAGATTAATGCTAGTAATGTGCTTTTTTTAGATATGACTTTATAATTATCCTCTTTTTATATTTTCAAATAGATATCCATACTAATATTATAAATGCGAAACTGCTCGAGTTTGTTTATGACCTTTTCACGCATAACACAATATAAAGACTTTAATAATTCTTTCACCAATATAAAGCTAAATTATATGCGCAGACTACAGGTTGTATATGATGGTAAGCTCTGGCGTTATGAAATTATAAATATTAATATATTATATTTGTTATACGTTTTCTGTCGCTAACAAAAGCGAGTTTTTGCTAACGTCAGAAAAACATCTTTTCCATGGAAACAATGTTGATATATTTTTGGCCTCTAAGCTGGTAGGTACTCAGTCTACTGGTCAGCTACTACTGCAGAAAATTCAAATATTAGAATTCGTTTTTTTTTTTGGACAAGCTTGGAATAAATGTCAGATTTGAGTTCCTATTTTAAAAGTATAATTCGTAACGATTATAAAGACTGAATGATAAATAGAGTATTTTTTTTATTATATTAACGAACTTCCAAATATTTAAATAAAAATAAACATCCGAAATGTTTGTAAGCGCATAAAGTCCGAACGAATGAACAAAATTGGATAAGTAATTTTTTTTTCTTTGAGCTATAGCATTATGAAATTTAGGTGGTAGGCGAGATGTTTGAAAACTGAATGTAAGGGAATGAATATATGGAATGCGGGAGGGGATGGGGGTGGGGTGGGGGGGGGAGATAATTGATAAGTGCAAGCGCTACAGTAATTTCCCGTAATACCATGCGAGCGAAGCCGCGGGGAAAAGCTAGTTAACTTATAATTCAAACACAAAAACATGTACAATATGACCATAGAATGGGGTACCTCAGTAAGGACACATTCTTTTCTAAAACAATGAAAAAAAAAAAAATAAAGTAATAGAAAGAAAAACACCACGCGCGATGAACGTTAGTGATTTGTTCATTTGAGTTTTGGTAGCCACAAATTAAATTTTAATAAAAGGCGAAATACCTTTCACCAAAGCCATTGAATCTCTGTGATCAATGGCTCTCAACCTATGTCATAGATTGATAACCTAAAAAGCCGTCATTATCAATTCAGTAGATGTTCCTAAAGGGAAATAATCATGAAGGGGAAATATTCAGAATGTAATCAAAAAGTTTGACTAATTAATGAAAACTACCCCTAAACTTCACAAACTAGCATCAAACCATAAACATTTTATTTTAAAACTAAGGGTTATTCGTCAAACTATTCCACCTTTGCTGTGGTTTCAACTCCAAATATTTGCATATCTCGTTTATTTTGCACGGCTTTGTTGAATTTGTTATTATTGTAAGTTGTTGGTATTTTTAATGTTTACTTACGAAGTATACATACATACGAGTTTTAACCTATCCGTTGCTAACAGGGTTCGTCAAATCACTAAAATTACAATCTATTTTTCTTGGAACAAATGTTGGAACATTTCGTTTCCACTGTTGAAAAGAGTGGGTGATGCGTGCCATTTTAATCACTTGCGCTATTAACAAAGCTGCATATCCTCATGCAATTTAAATTTAAATTTTACAAAACAGGTTCAAAATGATCAAACGCGCGGTAAGCCAGTGGAGACCACGTTCGTTAATAAATAAAATAATAAAACTACAGGGTAACTAGGGCATCCCACGGGACACAATTTTAGTTTTGCACCTTGGCGTTCCGAAGGTTAATGCTGCTGCTTTCTTTGGCTTTATGGCAAAGAATACTTAGTACCTGTATGGAGAATTGAAGCAAAAAAGAGATTGCGCAGGGATCGGTCATTGGACCTCTATTGTTCATACTCTATATTAATGACATGGTGAAAATATTTTCAAAATGCAAAGTACGACTATTTGCCGATGATACACTAATATACTTAATTGGTGATAACTACGAAGAACTAATAAATATTTTAAATAATGAACTAAATAATGTATCAAGATGGCTAAAAATAAATAAGCTTAAATTAAATACAAAAAAAACAAAATGTATGGTGATTGGGTATAAGAAGATATCCAGTGAAAGCAAAATAAAAATTGACGGTGAAATTATTGAAAGTGTTACTGAAATGAAATACCTAGGAGTAATATTAGATTCCAAACTAACCTTTAACAAACATGCTGAATATACCCAAAAGAAAATTGGAAAAAAAATATCTTTTTTGGGAAGAATTCGGCAAAAACTTTCTAGAAAAACTGCAGTCACTATTTATAATTCAATTATTGCTCCACACTTTAACTACTGCTCAACTATCCTTTTCCTGTGTAATGAACGAGAACAAAATAAGTTTCAAATTCTCCAAAACAGGGCAATGAGAATAATACTTCGGCGAAATAGATTCTCAAAAGTAAATAAAATGTTGAAGGAACTAAATTGGCTAACCGTGAAACAGATGTTGACCCTGCACACGATGATATTTATTCATAAAATAGTGAACAACATGTTACCAAAATACTTCTTAAACAAAATTATATACAACAAGGACATTCAAGGACATAACACAAGGACTTGCAAGGAAATCAGGCTACAAAAAAAGGACAAAACGAATACGCAAAATAGTTTACTATACAAAGGGATGAAGTTATACAACACTCTACCAGAAACTTTAAAGGCCGCACCAATTGAAAAGTTCAAAACGTATTGTAGGAGATACATAAAACATGAAAAAAATATAGTTTGAAATATGAAATGATATAATTAATTAGAAAATTGTAAACTTAAATGTACAATTTACTAAAATAAAACTAATAAATAAAATAAAATAAAAAGGCGCTTTTGAGACAGAGGCGCAATTCGCTGGAAAGTTCTAAGAACAAACAATTAAGTGTACACTCTTTTAAGCGCAAGGCCGACTCAGCGCTACGTAAAATGGAATCTAGAGCGGTTAAAATTTTGACACTTAGGAAAATAAAAATTTTCATAGCCTCTATCATCTTTGGGGATGCTGTGTTGTGAGTCTTTTTAAGAAAGGAAAAAAAGGTAGTTCTGGGAAGGACAAAGTTATGAAAAGGTATCTGTGGGTCAGTTTGTCCGAGAGTGATGGACGTACAAATGTAACCCTCCCACTGCATGTTTCGAGAGATTCCTGTTGGAGAGATCAAAATGTCTCCCTTAACCAGTCTTTCTTAATCTTGCCTGCCACGCAGTTGTTGGGGAGACGCATCTGCTGCCAAGACCCGGTCAAAATTCATCCTTATGAACCCAGGCCCTGTTATGTCATTAAATGCACCAAACCACTAAAATGTAGCAAACCTATGGCAGAGTTGTTGGTTTTTTTCAATAAAAGGTTGCCGGGACGGCTGTACCCATGCTCGCCTCCTTTACTGAATTCTGTTTTACTCAACCGCTTTCGGATTTCAATTTGTCTGTCGGTAAATAAATTTTTCCTTTCCGTTTCCGATTCAAGTCGTTTTAATAGTTCAGAAAAGATTATTTTTTCAAATGTGAAATTATTGTAGTCAATTGGACTTTTTTAATTTGCTTTTTTTTAATACTATGTTACCTATTTTGGTAAAATAAAAATTGTCAATGAGAGAGTGCCGTTTCTTTGGAAAAATTGAATAATTTCTTATTTTAAATTAAGGAAAAAATTGAACAAAAAAACCAATTATTATATGATCTTTTATAATTTCGTAGGTGTGTATTAAAGTACCTACTGACAAGTCTAATGATTTGAGAGATTATTTTGGTTGTCATTAATTAAATAAGAGAAAATTAGACTCTTGGTTTTTTGGACGCGAGGTCTACAATCGTTCACAGAACTACTACTATTTTGTAGGTATATATGTGGAGCTCAAATAATTATGTTACATCTATAAATCCTGAAGAATAATAATTTTTTGAACGATTTCAAGTTTAATTTAATTTAACAACATTTCGATTTTCAGATTTTTTTTTTTAACATTACGACTACTATTAAACTACTAAATATATATAAAAATCAAAATACGCTTGCTAGGGAAAATAAAAATTTATGAGTTTTAGTTGTCCAGGTACATTAAGCGTTATTGATTTGTAATAGAAAATTTGTAAAAAAAAATTGCATTAAGTGGCACGCGAGACGTTTGAAAATCTGAATGTACTGGGAAAGAATATATTGAACGCGGGAAAGAGGAGAGAATCGCAGGAGGAGGGAGAATGAAGGTGCTCAAGGTGGAGGGGGAACGCGTTACGGGAAGGGGTCATGAGAAGGGAAGGAAAGCGGAAGGGGAACGGGACGAATGGAAAAAGACACGCAGTGAGAAATAATTTCTTTATTAGTGGCACTGCAATTCTTGCTAGTTGTATAATTAATATGCTGTATTTAGACCACTCTGCGCCACTTCAAACGTGAAAGTTGGGGGTTAGTAAAAAAACACCACAATAGAATTAAAACAAATTAAATTATAACTGGTTATTCGTTATTTGCCAGTGAATAATGACACTTTTTATATTTACTTATTCCTCACCTGCTTTAACGGCTAGGTATTGAAAAACTTTCATCATGAAGAAATGTAACTTCCTGGGAATTTTCAATCATTACAAACGCCTTGAAAACCGGTAGTGGCGTCGCGGCGCTTATTGATAGACGTCGTTTCTCATCGCCATCCTTAAAAAATAATATCACTGCGGTGTGAGCGTCTTGGTCGATAGAGCCAACGTGATTTAAAAGGCTGTGTGTGAACTTTGGAAATAGGGTTGTGGGGACTTTGTGAACTCGGTTAAACGAATAAAGGTAAAAGAAAACGAAAAAATTTTGATTTTGTTCATAATTTAATTCCTTACAAATCATTCAAATTTCTATTTTATCTGTTTTTTCACAGATAAATCTTTTTTCTATAAAATCTAAAAAACTAATAGGTTAACAAACGTTATAAAAATAAATGAGAATGAGAGATCTAATGCAATCGCCATTCAGCGTGATGTACGACAAGACTGTATCCTGCCGCCATTACTGTTTAATCTCTATTCAAACTATGTCTTTAAAAGAGCCCTAAGTAATACCAAGAAGTGTCTGAAGATCAACGGAGTTGTCATTAATAACATAAGATATGCGGATGATACTGTTTTATTAGCTGACCGTATCGATGAACTCCAAGATCTATTAAATCTAGTTAATAATTTTGGTGAGCAACTGGGCCTAACAATCAACGTCAATAAAACAAAATGGATGACATTTGGACGGCTAGATCACTCTAGATTAGTGATACAATTAAATGGTTGCAATGTCGAAAAGGTGGCAAGATTTAGATACCTCGGCAGCATTCTCACGAAGACTCTTGACTCTTGAGATTAAGTGCAGAATTGAGGCAGCAAGAACTGCATTCAGTAAAATGAAATCCCTCTTCTGCAATGACAACCTCAATTTAAAACTAAGGGAGAGAATGTTAAAGTGTTATGTGTACTCAGTCTTGCTGTATGGATGTGAGACATGGACCTTGAATGTAAATACCATGAACAGGTTTGAGGCTTTTGAAATGTGGCTTCACCAAAGGATGCTAAAGAATCCATGGACCGACATGATCACCAACATAGAAATTCTCAGGCGGGCTAGAGCAGATAGAGAACTGCTCACATCAATAAAAGTCAGGAAAATTTCATATCTGGGTCACGTACTTCGAGAAGAAAAGTTTTACTAGCTCCAATTAATATTGAAAGGACAAATAGAAGGTCGCCGAGAGCCTTGAGAGCTGTCGAGAGGAGACAAATGTCTTGGCTACGAAATATACGAGAGTGGATCGACATTAGAAGTGCGGAGGAGCTATTCCGGGCAGCACAAGTTAGAGAGAAATTTTCCAGAGTGATCGCCAACGTCGGGGAGACCTGGTTGGGCATACGAACAAGAATTTAAAAATAAATATAATGCTAATGTACGCAACATTCCAGAACCAAGCGCTACATCTAAGTGAGTGCTGGGCTCCACCTTATTCTAGATCACGCCCTGTTTAATTGATTCTTTGTTAGTACTATTATTTTTTTACATTATTTTTTACAATAGCTCCACACAGAGGACCCTGAAGAAAATAATTTCTCTCAGGGCCTATCTTAGGGGCCTCGTAGGGGATGCTGTGTGGAGGGTTTTATAAGGAAAGGAATGAGAAGAAATTTTGGGAAGGAAATAGGTTTGAGGGGTGGGTACGAATTTGGAGGTCAGTGTGTCCAGGAGTGACGGACTTATCTCCGACCGCGGTGTAAGGCAGGTCGAGAGATTCTAGCTGGAGAGGATAAAAGACCTCCTTCAACCAATCTCTCTCGATTCTGCCCACCACACGACAGGTGGGCAGATGCATCGGCCGCCAAGACCAGGAAAAACCTCACCTCATGACCTCTTGCGACAAAAATTATTTTACGGAATGGAACCTTAACTTTGTTTATCAGCAATATTTTAATTTATTTTTAACCATGTTTCGTTGGGTAACATTATTAGCATAAAAAACTCTTATGCAGGGTAGCATAAATTGGTCTGTGTTCTGTTTTCTCAGAACATCAAGTAGCCTTCTACAAAAAGCTGCTTATTTTATAGCCCGCTTTTAATTTCACTATTTCAAGAGGGTAGAATCAAGCCTAAATATATTCCACAACCCTGCAACCGTCAAATAAGAGTTCAAAAGTTGCCTTTATTATTAATTCTCTCCCAGGTGACAAATACCACCATCCCTCTACCAAATGGAATTGTCCCCTTCACGGTGCCTTGTTTGAAGCATCCATAAGGCTGTATAGCTGTGGGGACGAAGGCTTTTAGTAATACATGTGGAAGTGGCGAGAATCTATTCGCGTACCGCCCTTATTCCACGCTGGCCATTTTCAATAGGCCGTTTGATGCTATTTTACGAGAACAATCAATGACCTAAGCGGTAATAACGCGAAATTTAAGGTTATTTTTTTCGGAACAAACCTTTATTTATTTAAGTATCATTTACTTATTTTTTATGTGATTATTTCGCTTTGGCCGCCGTATTTTCTGTTTAAAAAAACTCTTATTTCTTCACAATAATCTGTCAAGAAAATTATTATTATCAATTCGTATTCTTAGTTAAACCCATGTGTAATCTGAACCAATGAATTCAAGCATAAACAAAGGTGTCTTAAATAGTATTTGAATTACAAGAGCTAATCCACCTTCAAAACAATTTGAAAATTGCATAAGAATTTAACTCAGGCAGTTTCAAAGTACTGGGATCTTTTATTAATACTACTTCAAAAGTTTTTCAAAAAAATAAAATAACAACAAGACACCATCATAATTATAACTTGGTGAAAAAACAAATTTTGAAAATGAACATTGAATTTATGTGACTCTTAGAGAAGCGCTCATAAACATAAATACCTTCACAAAAATGTTTGTCATTTGAAAAAGAAATGTTTTCACTAGATGCTTTAAAATTTGTGTTCGTAAAATGTTTACGAAACCAGACGTTCTTAAAAAAACAAAAAACTGTTTTTATTTTACATTTTCACATTAAAGTTGTTGGCGTCTTTCGTACCATGATAAATATTCAGATTTACATAGGGATAAAATGTTGAGAGTGAAATAATAAGGTACAAATAAAGACAAAAGAATAAACAAAATACATTTAGGTACTATGGAAGTCTAAATGTGTACTTTCTTTATGTAAAGTAAAATATATCTTACATTAGATCCAAATTTGCGGCAGGAGGTATGCCGAAAATATTTTCTCTCAGGGTCTACCGCTATTTTCGTGAATGCTGTGTGGGGGGGCTTTTTTAACCCTAGAAAGATAACGTGCGCCTCAGAGGCGCCCGCGAAACCGATATATCGCTGTATTTGTTTAACCGATGCGTGTACAAGCTTGTGTTCCCGAGCCAAGTCAGTCGTCGGTCAACACTGTCGAGAGAGGACCGCTGCTGTTCGGTAAGTACCACAGTTTTGTTGCTATGACAACGCGTTGCGCTCGAGAGGCGCATGATTATCTTCTGTGTAACTTTTGTGACTGTGTAACAACTGTATGTAAAATTATATTTTTTTAGTATTTTTAGTAATTTGAGACAAATTATATCGCAATTAATTAATTGTATGATTAAATACTAAAAATGTTAACTATTTTTAACCAAAATATCCTTTTATATAGTTAATACTATAAATACCTCTAAGTTCTGTTATTTTTTGTAAAACCTTACATATTTCCTTAAAATTAAAAAAAAATAAGAAATATATCGGTGTTTTATTTACTTTTTAAAAATGTAACACTTGATTGAAGTTATAAAAATAAAGTTAATTTGTTAAATTTTGATAATGAATCCGTTTTTTAAACTGTGCGCCTCTCAGGCGCATGTTTATCTTTTCAATACTAAAAAATAGGGTTATCTTTCTAGGTTTAAGTAAGGGAAGAACAGGAAGTTCTAAGAAAGAAAACGGTATGAGTTGATAAAAATCTGGTGGTCACTGTGTCCAGGATGACGTCACCACGACTGAGGAAAGCGTATTTCCATGACTGCATGAAATATGTATTTCCAAAGTGATAATTATTCTCAGCATAGCCCGGGCAAAAATCCACCATTCATTTCGTATATTATTCAAAACAGCAATGAAATTGTTGGAATTTGACAGCAAAACTCTTTTAACGGTTAGCTCAAGAGTTATGAAATTTATAACGCATCTTTTGACTGAAACATTAAGTTAGGCAAACCTGAATTGCGAATTCAATTTATTCAGAAATATCTTCATTAATTAAGTTAGAAAATTATTAATTTCTAAAAATCAGAAATTGGTGTTTTGATAATGAAAAATCAGAACATCTGGACCTGAAAATCAAAAGTTAAAACCCTGTCAAACTGAGGTAAGATACGGTAAATTCAACGCGCATCATACAGGGTGCGGCAACATAACTTCCTTTTTTGAAACGCGCGCCATTCAGTCGGTTGATGTTGTAGCGGAGCGCTAGAGATCTCGTTTGAGAGGCGAATTTATAATGTATTGTCCCGACACAATTTAGTCGCCATCGTACGTTGGAACAGTGAAAAGTGTGCGTTTGCCGTTGAAGCCCACTCTTCGAACGGATGTTTTGTATCGCAACCCAGCGCGCCTACGACGTGCGTCTAGGACATCACCTACCTGATTTGATCTTCAAAAACTCAATAAAACAAAACTTTCGGTGTGTGCCTGCATTAAAAAAACAAATTAAAAATTTCTGATTCAAACAATAGGTTTTATTAAGTTTTGAAAAAAAGGAAGTTATGCTGCCGCACGCCGCAGGTTGCGATCGCAGAACATCCGTTCGAAAAGTAGGCCTCAACGGCAAACGTACGCTCAACACTGTTCCAACGCGTGATGGCGACTAAAGTGTGTCGGGACAAAACTTTATAGTTTCGCCTCTCAAACGAGATCACTAGCGCTCCGCTAAGACATCAATCGACTGAATGGTTGATGTCAATCATGATTGAATGATGTATAGTGTTTTCCTTCCCTATCGTTGAAAATTAGAGAGCACTATTTAAAGCACAACCCCCACACTGTGAAGTGCAACATAAATGAAATCCAAAACAACTAGAACTAACAACTTATAATTAAATTCTCAGAACTTTGCAACAGTCTCTTTAATTGGCCTTTGAATTCCCAGAGCAGCAGAAATAGCACTGTTTGTTTTCCCATTTACAATTGCTTCAGATGGCGTATTACGTATAAGGGTGTTTATCCAATTAATGGACGACCAAATGCATTGTGGCATGTCACCGCGACCACTACCCATATTGTCCATATTGAGCATTCTGGTCGAGACTAAAACTGGGGCAGGAAATTACTATTCGAATCATTATGTGCTAACGTGACTTGCATCTGCCTTTGAACCCGTTCTGATTGTGCTCATTTAATTGAATCCCAGTTTCAAGAAAGTATTTTAGAGGAAGGCAATAAAGAAAAGAAAACTTGTAACTTTTTTATCAGCTCGCAATGGAAATTACCTTCCGAGCTGCCAAACAGAATTTGAAAAAAAAATCTATGTAATAATACTATGTCATGATTACAGAGTTGCTGAATTATTGAGATCGATCTTCTTCAGATACGTTTTAAGATTTTCACGGTCGAAAGTATTTTCGTTATTTGTTTTTGAGGTGTTTTGCCGTGTTGCGCTACCTCCTTCTTTAGCCAACATTTCAAACAGCGTTACAGTGTCCATCATCAGGGGAGATGTGTAATTGTGTAACAATTACTACACAGTCCATCATCAGGGCAGATGTGTAATAGTGTAACAATGACTACCCAGTCCATCATCGGGGCAGATGTGTAATTGTGTAACAATCACACATCTGCCCTGATGATAGACACTGTAACGCTGTCCGAAACGTTGGCTAAAGGAGGAGGTAGCGCAACACGGCACAACACCCTAAAAACAAATAACGAAAATCTTCTTCTTCATTTTCATAAAAAGACCCTCCACACAGCATCCCAAAATATGACATAGGCCCTGAGGGAAATTATTTTCCTCAGGGCCTCATTTTTTTTTTTTTTTTTTTTATATGAAATACCGCACAAGAGTCCCAACTGCTCCCGTCTGGCGCCAGTGAGACTATGGCATCCCCAATTGGGATATGTTGTGAGGCTGAAGGTAGTGGGGAGGGGAAGGAGATAGGGAAGAGGAAGGTGGGGAAGTACCTGGCTATTCAGATCTGGTCACTAAACACGGCTAAAGCCATTTCAAGCAACGTTTCAATTCTGAATGGTGGTCTTACACCAGGGCGATACTGATAGTATCTTCCACTCTGGAACGTGCCGCAAATATACTATATATTATTTTAAATGAATAAATTGTGAAATAACACAAATTAATCAAATAAAATTTATTTGCGCACGCCGGGTTCGAACCCGCGACCTTCGGATCGTGAGTCGAGAGTCTTGCCTCGGGACCACGGAGGCCGTCATGTGTGGATCTAACGTAAAAAAACGAACTAAATAAATAATACACAAAATATTTGTCTTCCATGCATAACGGCGATAACGACAGGTTCTTCTAATCTGGGAAGAGTTGTAAACATACATTCCGATTTAGTAAAAATTTTTGTGAAAAAGCTATTTTTCAAAGTCCATCCAGAGATCTTACCGCATCATTTTATCCATATCATGCCACAACACTTATATTTCATTTTCAAATTTTGCTATTCTTTAAGATAATCATGTCGGCAATGTCAAAACTTTAGCAGAACTTTTCAGATTCTCGTGTTTAAGATAGAAAAGAGGGAAGAAATCAGTTCATATATTCGTAACGTATAAAGTTTTCGTCATCCCCATTATAAAACTATTCAAAGAAAAAAAAGTAAAGATATTAAAAAATAAAAATGAAAACCAAGCCCCATCAACTACTAATTTATTTATTTTGTTTGATCTTTTTTAATGCAGCTACGGCCAATACATTACTTGTAGATTTTAAAATTTGTAAAAAACGACTATTATAATGAATCAATCATATTTAGGTACCTAATTTAAATTTGTATATAATTTCTTCTACTTTCATTTCCTTAGGTAATTCGTCAAATATCATAATTGCACCGTACTTCAACAACATTGACCCTTGACTGATAATTACTTTTTTTTACATAAGCTCCACACAGGAGGAGGGAAAATAATTTCCCTCAAGGCCTATGTCATCTTTGAATATGCTGTGTGGAGGGTGTTTTTGAGAAGAGGTAGGAGTGAACATGGGTCTTGAAGAGACCCATGTTGTAGGAGGGAGGAAACACAGAGGCCAGCAAATCGTTCCACAGCCGAGCTGTTGAACTCAAGAACGAGTCGTAGAAACGACCCGTTCTCATGTGACTAATGTCAACCGTGTACAAATGCTGAGCGCGTTTGGCGTGTTTCCTTATGTTGATTATGCACCGGTGCCGAGGGGATCAATGACGCTAGTTCCTCGGAGCATCTTCCATTGTAATACCGGTAGAACAAGGACAGGATTCCCGCCTGACGCCTGTGCTCTTAAGATTGCAATCCGTTTGCAATATTTAGGTACCTAATTTAAATTTGTATATAATTTCTTCTACTTTCATTTCCTTAGGTAATTCGTCAAATATCATAATTGCACCGTACTTCAACAACATTGACCCTTGACTGATAATTACTTTTTTTTACATAAGCTCCACACAGGAGGAGGGAAAATAATTTCCCTCAAGGCCTATGTCATCTTTGAATATGCTGTGTGGAGGGTGTTTTTGAGAAGAGGTAGGAGTGAACATGGGTCTTGAAGAGACCCATGTTGTAGGAGGGAGGAAACACAGAGGCCAGCAAATCGTTCCACAGCCGAGCTGTTGAACTCAAGAACGAGTCGTAGAAACGACCCGTTCTCATGTGACTAATGTCAACCGTGTACAAATGCTGAGCGCGTTTGGCGTGTTTCCTTATGTTGATTATGCACCGGTGCCGAGGGGATCAATGACGCTAGTTCCTCGGAGCATCTTCCATTGTAATACCGGTAGAACAAGGACAGGATTCCCGCCTGACGCCTGTGCTCTTAAGATTGCAATCCGTTTGTTAAGTTAGGAGAATCTATCAAACGGACCGCCCGTTTCTGCACAGAGTCTAGGGTTTTTCAGGTATTTTGGGGCTCCAGACCAGAGGTAGCTGCCAAATTCAACTGTGCAGCGTACTTGCGATTTGTACAGGGTTAGCAGTTGTGTACTATTAAAGTATCTGCGGGCCTTGTACAGTACGCCCAGTTTCTGAGAGGCTAACTTAACTCTGGCCTCGATGGAGCCCCCGTACCTGAGCTGGTCACTTAGAGTTACACCAAGTATATCAATAGAAGGCCTGTTTGGGAGATTGCTTCCGTTGAAGGAGACTACACAATACCATGAAAATCACAAGAATTCTATTGGAAATATATTTTTCAATCATGATAGCGCCTAATTCTATTGGAAATATATTATAACACAAGGTTTAAAACGGTGGTTACGAATCAGGAGCTGATGGGCTCTTCTCAATAATTTTTTTTTTCTGTATGTCGTGTTTTATATTTACTAAATAACCATCACACCGTTCCATTTAGGCAGAGAGGACATCCTAACAATTCTGTTTTGTCATACTCACCTTGCCTCATTCACATTCATACGTCGCCTGGTACATATTTTTATATTATTCAGACTCTTGACATGACCCGATTTAAGTACCAGATTCACTTGATCACCCCACGGCTTCCTCGAGGGTCCCCGATTTCTCCAACCATTAACATTTGCATCGCGTATTTGCTTTACAATCATTTCGTTCAATCGCACTATATGTCCAAACCATCTGAGCATTCCTTTCTTAATCTTTCTCATTACGCTTACATTAGCCTTTCAATTTTGCGGATCTCCACATTTATCACACGATTACACATAGTTTTACTACATGGAAACTATTCAGTCTACTTTCATCCTTTCTTTACCAGTTCCATGCCGTACATCAAGATGGTATCAGCACTATATTGTGGACTGCTAACTTCGATTCCTTGGACAGGTTTTTATTAGCGCCAATCGCGTTTTGTCCTTCATTAATTGAGTTCCCTTCATTTACCCTTCTTTCAATATCTCTATTTTCAATTTGGGTGGCGGGAATGGGTACCGCCGCCCCTGGAACCTTTATTGGATAACCAACACCTCTGCCATAGGTCCCCAAGTGGTTCGCTACGTTTGGTGATTTAGCAGGGGTGCCCGGGTTCATCGGGTGAGGTTTATCTAGGTCTTGGAGGCGGATGACCAGGACACACTGAACCCCAGACTCCTACCCACCCCTTAAACTCTTTTCCTCCCCAGAATTCTCTTCCATTTTCTTTCCTTAAAAAACCCTCCACACAGCATCCTTAAAGATGACATAGGCCCTGAGAGAGATTATTTTCCTCAGGGCCTCCTGTGTGAGGCTCATGTAAAAAAAGCCTTCCCATCGCTCGTAACCATACTTCCCAAATACAAAAACTCAAATCTACATCATTTCTTTCAAACACTTTGACTTACTTCCATTGATTTTTAACTTATTCTTTCATACTTTGACCATTCTGAACACGAGAGACTGTAGATCTTTCGTACTGTTAGAAATAAGCGCCGCGTCATCAGTATACAACAGGCAACACTTTCAGATTACCCAATATCGCGCCCAATCCCTTTCAAGTATTGCTTGTATTAATTGAATAACCACTGAGACAAAATTTTGGTTTGGCTTTACCCAGTTTGAGTGTTGGTGACCATTTTATAAATCAGAGAGGAACTGGAAAAATAAAAAAATAAAAAAAAGTAATTCTGGTCCATCCATCCCCAGTCAAAAAACAACTTGCACATCCCATATTTCATCCTTTGTTTCCATTCTTACTCTTTCAATCAATGGCCGACTGAACATGGCAGGCTAAAAGCCCAAAGATTCCCACATTTCGTACGTGACCTTTAACCATTGTATAAGGGTATGATCACAGCCCTTCTCCAGTTTAATGGCGTGTAACCTTAAACAAACAGGTAAAAAATTTGCACACCAGTGTGACATTATACGGTTATCTTCTGTGAGGTATTCGGCACCAAAAATATTGAAACCAATAGCCTCAGCATTCTTTACACATTTAATCGATCTTTTTATTTCATATTTGCTAATTTTGGTAACATTCACTCCGTCATCGTTCTTACCTGGTTAGCCGATGGAATCACTGTCACCCGGGTTGCTTTCGAAGATTTCCTTAAAATATTTCATTCATCCATTTTTATTTCTTCCTCATACCTCAAAATTTTTCCGTCTTTAGATTTTATCACTTTCATGCTTCCGTTATCCTTTTTACAGATCAATGTTTTTTTGGAGGTGGTTTATCATTTTGATTCCATATATGTCTTCCAGGTGTTTCATTCGCTGTTTCACTCGTACCATTTTTATGTACTTCTCATGTACGTCTTTCACCAGTCACTGTTCGACATATTCTGGGGAATCGAACATACAAGTATTTTGTTAACATTTTAAAGGCGTGACTGTCCGTGCTGTTTGCCGCTGGCGGTATGTCGACTGAATGAAGATCCTTCCGTAATTTATCCGGTGTCTCGGATCGGTCAGCGTAAATAGACTCTAAGAACTTTCCATCGAATTATTTTACAAAGCAAAGACGATGTGCATCTAATCTAGTTCTGTGAACAGTGAACTTTGCGTCTGAATTCTCTCTTACTTAATCAATCAAAACAGAAGTTTGCTCGAAGTTATACAAATCCGTCGATCAAGGGGTTGAGAATACTATTAAAAATCTGTAAAGAATATGCAAATGACCACAACAGGATGTAAAACCCCAAGAAGACGGAACTAATCACATCCCACCATGGAAAAAATCTCGAGAAGATGCTCCCCGTACAATGCGTACAACTCAATGAGGAAAACATAAGCACATCTACGAATGTAAAAAACTTGGGTCACATCATCACTGAAGATCTCTCGGATGATGGTGATATTGAACGACAGAGGAGAAGTATCAGTGTATTGTCCAATATGATTGCCCGAAGATTCTTCCAATGCAGAAACCATGTAAAAAACACATTGTTCAATGCATTTTAAACTAGTCTATATACGTGTGAAACATGATGTAACTACCGAACCACCTCGATGGAACGACTACGAATCCAATATAATGATGCATGCAGAATTATATTTGGATTCAGAAGATAAAGCATTGCAACGACAATGCTCACGGAACTAGGATTGCACGGATTCGCCGGTCTGATGAGACATCGGGTCTTCCGGCTCTAATGGCTTCCGACAATTCAGTGGTGACCGCAGCGTTCCAGCACCAAACCCCACACCTGAGTGAGCGCTGGGCCCGAGCTCACCCCAGACCATGCCCTACAATGAATTGATAATTTACTAATTATTTTTTTTTTTTATATTTTGTTTTTTCCTATTCTATGTACTTGGTTCTTTATTAAAAAAATCTGTTGTGTAAATATGTATAATTATATGGAACGTGTGAGATTGCACTATTCTCCCCAAATCCTGTAATAAAAAACATTATCATTATAATGACAGTCGCTTATTGTGTTTACAAATTGCTTCTTTATACCGCCATTTATATTGCAAACCTACAGCGGAGAATAACAAAAAAACTATAGCTACAATACATTAACGCTAGCATACGAAAGTAACTCAACAGAAAACATTACATCTGGTCCAGTGCTGAGAGATAAAATATACAACTTGGAATAACACACGAGTGTAGTGGGGTATTTAATCTAGAACACATAAATTTACGTCACATGGAATTTTGTTCGTTTTGCAGTAACTTTGTTAAATGTACCAACTTGATAGGATTCGTAGAAGTGAAACTTGTCAAATTCCGTACATAAGGAAAATGTGTTTTCCATTTCTTAGAGACTGAATCTCGTATTAAATTGCAAAATTTTTGAAAATATTGTAATGCGATAACAGGAAGATTATATTATATTTTGGTGGAAAATATATGATCTACGTACAAGAAAATGCCTTAAGAGACATTTCATACATAATTTAATTTTAATGTGAAATCAAAATACCAAACCAAACTGAAGGATATTTTTTTAATTAAAAGTTATAGCAAATACTCGGTTACTGATGAAGAAGTATATTTTTATTTTTTTTAAATTATAAAATAAATGCCATTGAAGGAACCAATTTTTCATGAGCTTGGTTAACTTAAGCAATTATTTATGTTAATTATTGTAAAAATAAATAAATTTTTTTTACCCCACAGCATTTGTAAATACCTGATGAAATTTAAGATAATAATTGAAAAGAGTTAAAGATGCTTCACGATGCGTGGGCTAAATAATTAAATAAAAACATTTTTTTTTAATTTACCTTTTATCACATTTACCAAAACACGATGAAATGAAAAAAAAGTCATATAAAAGCATTATGGGTTAGAATTTTAATTTAAAAATTACCTTGTTATTTTAACTTTAGATCGGAAAAAACGCTTTTCATAACGATTTAGTTGATTTTCCAAATCATCATAATTAAAAAGTTTTTTTTATTAGTTTTTTTTTTTTTTTTTAATAATCAATATTATAGCTCGGAAAATTATGTCCAAAATAATTAAAACTCTTTTTCTTCAATTGCCTGTATTTTATTATTTTAGACAATTTTTTTTTAAATCGTCTGTTCAGCACCACATGTTTGTTCTTTTTGATAAAGAAGAGATCATTCGGATTAGTTAAGAAAATTAGCACCAAATTCTAAATTAAGTTTTGTGTGAAAAAGGCCGGGCAGACGTTCCTTTTCAAACTCACCTGTTTGAAGTCTTGTAAGGATTTTACGGGTTTTATTTTTTGTTAATCATACCAAAGAGAAGAGGTATTTAAGGATCAACCCCAACTCACTAATTACCCTTCTATTTTATTTATGGATTAAAAACACCTCTTGAGGAAACTTTTTCAACTCTGGGTCATCAACCTTCTTGTTTTCAGAAAAAAATAAGAGGTTTAGAAGAAGTAAATAAATTTATTATATTAGAATCAGACTATGGCCTCCGTGGAGGAGTAGTTGCAAATCCTTGCTAACAAATCCGGCAGTCGGTGGTTTATATCTCAGCAAGTAAATTTTTTATGAGTAGTTTGTGTAATTTCGCAATAATTTGTAATGTGTTCGATTATTGAAAGACCACCATCAAATCGTTGCTTGAAATGTCTTTAGAGCAGTGTTTTGTGACCAGATAAATATAAGCAGGTACTTTTCCATCTTGATTTTCTCCATCTCCTTCCCTTCCGAACTACCTTCAGCCTCACAACATCGTAACACGTCGAGATGTAAATGCCATAGTATTAATGGATCCAGACAGGTGAGAGCAGTTGGGACTCTTCTGCGGTACCAGAAAAGGGTGTGATTTCCGCTAGTGTGTTGTAAGGTATTTTATCTGTAGCCTGGAGTGGCTACAGAACCCACAATAATTTTTTTTTTAATACATGGAAGACACCCAACTCAAGATGAATCTATACGTGAAATCCTATTTAGATACGATTTAGATTCATCTTTACGACGAATCGGTTTATATTATGAATATCAAAAAATATGCTAGGTATAAATTGAAGCTTTAACTAGCTTTTCTATGTATTGATATAACAATAAAATTATTATTTACATAAAAAAAAATATAAGCGTAAACCACAAAAAAAAATGTTTTTTTCATGACTTTACTATGAAATAATATATGAAACAATTTTTAAAAAATACCCCTTAATGGCTAAGACTATTTTTTGAGGTTTCGTTTGTTCTAACTTTTTTCATTCTTATAAAACTATGCACAAAGTAAATAAAAACCACTTTTTCGCTTACTTGCCTCGTGCAAATACGACGCTCGATTTTTAATTTTGTAGGCATGGGAATCGAAATATTTCTAGCGTTTGTATTACTCGTAAGACAGAAAATCTTCTAAACATAGGAAACACGCCAAACACGCGCCTAGCATTTATTTATTTATTTATTTAAGGAACATAAACAGGCTTAGTACTATAAAATACAAAAGAGGATGATAAAAAAAACAGACCAATTATTAATGTTCACAGATAGGTATTTAGAAATTTGTACACTGTTGACGCTTGTCACATTAGAATGGGTCTTTTCCACGAATCGTTCTTGAGTTCAACAGCTCACTTGGTCAAAGGTCGCCACGGCTCTCAATGAGTCTCTTCAAAACCCATGTCTACGTCCTCTTCTCCTAAAAAATACCCTCCACACAACATCTTAAAAGATAACGTAGGCACTAATGGAAATTGTTTTCCTCAGAGCCGGAGTGCGGATTTAATTTTTCAGTCGATTAAAAAATGCCGTCTTGGATTCCCTTTGATCGCCTGCATAACAATATCTTGATGTACATGCTTGTGTGTCCCAATCAGTATAAGCTATTCACGAGACTCTAAGACGTACTTTCAGAGTTTAGAGTACTGCAAAGAAAAAAGTTGAACCATTAAGGATATGACTCTAAAGCACAGAGTATAAAGAATTTCCCATGGGGAGTAAATGAGTGTAAGTTATGGAGAAGGGAATGGATTGGAGAAAATAAACGAGCGGTGAGAGATCAGGGGGTGATGTTATGAAACCAAACTTGGGTCTTAGAGTTTAGTTGCATGATTTATATTCTACTATAAAATACAAAATTTGTAAAAAATAATGACGTCGTTTAACCCTAGAAAATAACGTGCGCCTCAGAGGCGCCAGCGAAACCGATATATCGCTGTCTTTTTTTAACCGATGCATGTAAAAGCTTGTGTTTACGAGCCAAGTCAGTCGTCGGTCAACACTGTTGAGAGACGACCGCTACTGTTCGTTAAGTACCACAGTTTTGTTGCTATGACAACGCGTTGCGCTCGAGAGGCGAATGTTTATCTTCTGTGTAACTTTTATGACTGTGTAACAACTGTATGTAACATTTGTTTTTTTCATTTTTTTTGTAATTTGAGACTAATTATTATTTTTTTTTTTTACATTAACTCCATACAGGAAGGAGGACCTGAGCAAAATAATTTCCCTCAGGGCCTATGTCATCTTTGAAGATGCTGTGTGGAGGGTGTTTTCGAGTAGAGGAAGGAGTGATTATGGGTCTTTAAGAGACCCATGTTGTAGGAGGGAGGAAACACAGAGGCCGGCAAATCGTTCCTCAGCCGAGCTGTTGAACTCAAGAACGAGTCGTAGAAACGACCCGTTCTCATGTGACTAATGTCAACCGTGTACAAATGTTGTGCGCGTGTTTGGCGTGTTTCCCGACTATGCACCGGTGCCGACGGTGCCGAATTACATCGTAATTAATTAGTTAGTAAGACGAAATACCAAAAATGTTAACTATTTTAAGAAAAATATCCTTTTATACAGTTACTACTATAAATATCTCTAAATTCCGTTATTTTTTGTAAAACCTTACACATTTTCTAAAAATTAAAAAATAATAAAATTTATTTGTGTTCTTATACTTATTAAATATGTAACACATGATTGAAGTTATAAAAATAAAGTAAAATTGTTTCATTATGTTAATAAATTGATTTTTACAACTGTGCGCTTCTCAGGCACATGTTTGTTTACCTTTTTAATACTAAAAAATAAGGTTATCTTTCAAGGGTTTAACAATTTTATCTTTATCAAAATTTTGATTGCACACTAAATCGTTTATAAAAATGTGAACCGTAAACTAAAGTGAAATATAGATTAACATTGGGTTAGAGGGCCACGGTGGTAGGGGCAAACCCAAATCGGCAAAAAAACTGATGAATGGTGGAAGGGGAAGGATTAAAAAGTTATTAGTTAGAAGGTGGAAAATGGTAACGACTACTCAATATATAAAATAAAGTCGGAATATTATTGATGTTAGTGAAGGTGGCATGAACATAATATCACAGCATGACGCTGTCACGCTGTCACGCTGTCACGCTGTCACGCTGTCACGCTGTCAAGCTGTCACGCTATCACGCTGTCACGCTGTCACGCTGTCACGATGTCACGTTCCGCCCGAGCCGGGCGTACAAGCGAGGGCACGGAACAAGCGTTCGGCCTAAGCGTTCAGCGAGAGCGCGGAACAAGCGATAGAGAGGCGCGATCGGCCTAAGCGTTCGGCTTAAGCGTTCGGCTCGTGACGTTATCGCGTAAAATTATCGTCCGTTAACCGACTTTACAGACAACCAAAATTTTTTTTTTGTGTTATGACACTGTTTTTATTGAACTTAACATAAATAACGTACATCTCGGGGGCATCCGTCTGAAAAAAGGATATTATAGTTGTGTGCGAATTCGTCGGGATAACTAAAATGTGAGCCTCGCGCCAACTCCCGTTATTAGTCTTCTGGCGTCTTTAAAGTGGGAAAATATTCAAAAGAGGAATGTTTACAATTTTCTCTAAATTATATTTGGCTTAATGTAAACACTGTTTCCATTCTCTAATTTTCCTAAATTAATTATTTTCGAAACCTTTTATCTGGTGCGTAATATTTTGTAACATTGTATTTATATCAAATGTGTGATCACATTATTCTAATAAACGATTTCCAATTTCCGAGACATTATTGCTATTTTGAGATCTGAGATGTTGAGCTGAACTCTAATGTCAAAGTTTCTATTATTAGAACTAAGTTTAAAAAATCCTGATTTAATTGCGGGATTAACGCTTTATTCGCTATCTTTGTTATAATTTTTTGTTAAACTTGGTAACAAAGAAATAAGTTATACTTCAACTTTGTATTGGTACGCAACATGATTTTGCAAGCATTCCTTTGCAAAAGAAATATTGTTGGAGCAACGTGGGTTGTTATTTGGAGTATGAAAATATAATAAGCGAGTTTTAAAACACTTGGGGCTCAATTCTCCAATCAAGGCCGCTCGCAATCGCCATCGACTTAGGTCGACTTTGTTATTCTCGAGCCTCGTCGAAAGTACATAATTTGGTCGACTTTGTCCTTCTCCCTTCCACACAGCATCCCCAAGGATAACGTAGGCCCTGAGGGAAATTATTTTCATCAGGGCCTCCTATGTGGAGCTCATGTAAAAAAAATCTCCAGTCTTGTCGAAAGTACATACATTGGTCGACTTTGTTACTCTTGAGTCTCGTCGAAGGCACATTCTTAGACGCCGATCATTAAAAGTCATCCTACTCGTGCAAAAGGATGTTCGAAACAATTCGCACCGATAAAACTGTCAAAATCTAATGTATCGTATCTTATCTACCTAAGGTCGCTACCCGCACTCTCTTTGAAGGACGGGCATTGTATATTGTTTTATGGTTCAAGTTAAGTTTGAGGATTTAAGTTTTAAGGTTTACCAGCGATGTTGACTGCAACACATAATGCAGAGCAAACTAAAGCAAATATTTTGAGACAAACAAGCAAGTTTCGCTGGAGGGTTGATAGTTTGCACATGAAAATTAACTAAAATTGGTCTGTTGCAATATCGTTTTGCAGGTGTTAGTGGCGTTAAATTTTTTTTCCGTAGCCAGTCATTTTGAAGAAATTACAGTCGTATTTTCAAATAAAAACGTCAAATCATTCAGGTCAGGCGGGCAAGCAGAAAGCGTTGTTGTGAAGACAAGAACTACAAGAGAACTGACTGAATTCGGGCTTCTTCAACCTATTTATAGGGTGTATCATAACGGCAGCGTCTACCGTTGCCATTGCCACCATACCGAATTCCTAGAATCGAGTGAAAGCGTCTGATGGCAGCGAAAAATTCTCTCTGCCTGCTCACTTACCCCCACTCCGACGATTTATTTATGTAGACATACAACCAGTACAAGCATTTTACATAGAATTCACATAGTTATGGGGATCCTTTGTTACGTTCAGCCGCGCCTTGGGTTCGAATCTTTTTTCTGCAAACACGTGCAAAAAATTGTTCAACACGTTCATTACACGTTCAAAATTCAATTTGGGAGGCGGGAATGGGTACCGCCGCCCAGGGAACCTTTATTGTATAACCAACACCTCTGTCATAGGTCACCCCAATTGTTTCGCTTCGTCTGGTGATTTAACAAGGGTGCCCGGATTCATGGGGTGAGGTTTGTCTAGGTCTTGGAGGTGGATGACCAGGACACACCGAACCCCAGATTCCTACCCACCCCTTAAACCCTTTCTTTCCCAGAACTCCTTAAACTTCCCCTTCATTTCTTTAAAAAAGCCTCCACACAGCATCCCCAAAGATGACATAGGCCCTGTGGGAAATTATTTTCCTCAGGACCTCTTGTGTGGAGCTCATGTAAAAAAAATGTTTTCGCCGAGACGACCGGTAGTTTTTTGTTCGCAGATAGCGCAAAACGAAAAACTCTTGATCGTTATTGGAGAATCGATCCCATGACTGTGATATTATAAGAAAGGGCATTTAAAAATAAATTGTTTATTTCTATGTTTGTTTCGACTACCTGCTTTTAGGAAATGAATAGGTAGAAAAATGTTCATTAAAAAATTCAATTTTTCCGCAGAAACTGAACCCGACCAACGTCGATGCCTCACCCACCAGGTTTATTAGGTATTTAATTTTCGTCCCATTTACATAAAATTTATTCGTAAACCTGTCAATTGTGCTACTGAAGATTAATTAATTAAATTCCTTTTAAAATGTTACCGGTCACAAAAAATGTTTATTTTTTCAATTAAAAAAAATAATGAATATTTTCTTGTCGACAGGTATTTTTAATTCAAACATCTAATTAATTCAACCCCAATTATCGGAAAATTCAATTTTTCCCGAAGAATTTATTTTCTTGTTGTATTTTTAAATTTCACAAAGAATTGAAAAATTGTTTTACGACAAAATTTTAGTACCTAACTGTGTATCGATTTTATCCCCTTTCAGAATCTTAGAAAAGCAGTGTAATAAAAACAAAATACTTATGTTTTGTAAAACCACAAGATTTAATTAATTTATTTCACCACCGGTTTCGTTTCGCTCAAGCATCATCAGGGTATAAATAAATGCTGAACAAGAAATACATATTGTATGCTTATATATTATTACAGAAGGAGAAAACTTGATAAAAATATAACGTACATAAATAATACAATTATATTGGTAAAAATAAATGGAAAAAACCGTCAGACAACAACCATGGAGACTAATGGGTTATAATAATACATCGACAGGGACAAAGCATTGACTGGGAGAATTTTTAATGGTTTATTGAAAACAGACCATATACAAAAGAAAAAGCAATTTAATTTATAGTACCTCCACTTTAAAGTGTATTTTCAAGAAAATTAAAGAGATCTATGAAGTATGTAATAAAAATGTTTTTTTTTGTAAAATAACTGTTCGAGGAGTACACGATGAAAATAAATTTGCTAATGAAACCAAAATGTTTTGACACTATTGTTATGTTCTCTAAAAAATAACGACAGTTGACGGTTTTTTCAAAAAAGTGAATATAAACTTTAAGAAATTAACAATATTGGCATTTTATTAGGCCATCAATCTTTTCTAATTCTTCTTCAATGGCGCTACAGCCCATTTCGAGTCTTGGCCTCCTTCAAGATAAGCCTCCAAGGTCTCCACGGCCGTCGTCTTCCAATCTGCAACATGGAGAGTAGTCTTGCATCCTTCCTGACATCATCCTCCCATCTCAGCCTAGGTCTGCTCGCTTTTCGTTTACCTCCCGGGTGTCCTGTTGAAACCTTCTTCGGTTCATGTGTGCTTGGGATTCGGTCAAGCCATCCATCAAGGGACAATAATTTTTATGTGACTGTGCAATCTTGTACAAAGTTTTTTCTGCGGTGGTAAATTAGTGAGGATTTTTGAAGGTGATTTTCATGACCAACACTTCGCACAGAATATTTTGTTGGTGATACGTTTTGGTTGGATCCAAAACACTTTTAGGTAGTTTTAACGGTTGAATATATGAATGTTTATTAGTACAAAAATGACCCTAAACACTGAGGTCTGATCCATGTTTAATTCGTGGATGTTGAGTACGTATTAAGTTTATCAGTATTTGTAAGATTTTTTTAAAAAGGGGTGCGATAGGTAACAGTTACTGCTACGAATAATGAGAAATTACTCAATGTTCACGGACAGATATAAGAATTGCTTAGGCTGTTATTTAACAAAATTTGAAAAAATATTTGTTAATATTCAAGTTTCTTGAAACTTTAGATCTGTAACAATCCAAGTCGGTACTGTCAAACAACCGGTTTGACGATGTTGTAATCGAACTTTCACAGAACTTTAATTTTGTCTTAAAAATTTGATGAATTATTCAAATTATGTTAAACAACCTGCACTTAAAATATTAAAATATCTATTGTTAAGGTTACAAGAGAATAACAGAAGAAAGGAGTGTATGTTGAATATATTGTGCGAAATTAATCATTACAGAAGTCGGGGTCACCAGAAAAAACCTGGTACGATCTAGTGATTCATATACTTGTGTCTCATTACGTCAAGGTAATGAATTTTATATGAGACGACCGACGTACGAATATAATTGAAACAAGGAGCGTGTGTCAAGGCAGAGATTGGCTGACCATTATTCTGTTACTAGAAACGGTGTGATGGTTAGTTAGATAATTATAAAAAAAACTCAAAAGCCACATCCTTAAAAAAATGATAAACCATTTTTGTTAGGTACGGTGTTTATTACAGCAAATGAAAGGACATAATATCGAAAATGGCTATAAGCACGTATAACATTACCTTATTCCCAGAAAATAAACAAAAGAGAATCTAGAATTCTCGTGTACCATTGTTTTGTGGATTAATTCCACGAGTCCCAAGTGAATTCTTCCCGAGAATTATAGTCCCACAAGTTATTGTCCCTGAAGACAACATTCACGGAATTATCGAGAATTCCTGTAAAATTTACGATATTCTTATGTTATACAGCAATTATAGTCTTATTTGCTGGAAGCCAGTAGAAGAGAGAATTCCACATTTCGGAATTGTTAAGGGACTGGTGGAAACTGAGTATTTCGCAGCTTTAATACTAAACATTTTAAATGCCCTAAAATATCAGACTAAAAATTGTTACAATTTCTCAAATGCGCTACTCGTTAGTTTTAGCTACATCAAACAAAAAGCAGATTCCTGTTTTTTTCTAAACATTAGAAGAACCCTCAAATACCAGACCAAAAACTGTGCAAATTCATAAGTGCATTGATTGTTTTAGCAACATCAGAAAAAAAAGCCTTTTTAAGGTTTGCTGGTTTAGTTCTTAAAACACTTCCGTACCGGGCCGGGGGAACGCACTAACACTAACGAGAATTTTATGCTGTCTAAGTTGTTTTTTAAACCACATACTCAATAATTTAGGTAATCCTAGAAAAACTATTCGGTTATCGATCTGCATTTAAATAATGTATATCGCTATACTACTTTTTAAAAATTTTAATAATTTCTATCAAATTCCGGCGGAGTATCATCTGTCTCGCCCGCCCACTTCGTCTCTGTTAGATCGCCTGGCGTTACCCCGTTCCTATCCCCTCAACCCTGTGCAACAAACTAGTCACGAACGTGGTCGCTGTAATCGTCAATCACCAGTCGAGATTTGGAAACAAGGAGTCATGGGGGCTAACGGCCCGCCTTCTCTGTTTTTTTTTTATGGAAAAATACGCGTTATGATCTAAATTCATTCGAATATTAATTATGACTTCATTTATCAAACGATTTCAATAATGACTACTGAAATATAACCAAAATGAAATACAAAAAGTTTTGTTATTAACACCCTTTAAAAAGCAAAACAAATTGGGGGACCCGAGTAACCCCCTTCGGATCGTAGATATTTTTTTTCTTTCCGGGAAGAAAAGGTAAATGACCTTTAAAATTCATAAATTTCATATACGTTAATCATTTTTGCTTTACGGAATACTGTGAATTAAAACTTGGAAAAAGAAATCTTAATATAATGCTAAAGGCCTTTGGTTAATGGTTTGCGTAAATCTTCATATTCATTAATGGATAATTAATGAGTTCTGTTTGCGTACATAAATAACGAAAGCAAAACATTTATAATTTAGTTTTGTTAAATTAATATAATCGTGGTTCCATATACAGCTTCTCATTTTGTTAACCGCTTTAAGAATTTAAACTTTATTCATTTTTAATTAAGATACATAAATTATTTAAAGGACAATTTACCACAAATTATAAAAAAAAGATTTAATCTACCACTACCGCAGGATGTTTTTGACAAGATTATGAAAAGCAAATTAATTCCTTTTTTATTTTAAAAAGCGACAGCGTCCTCCAAAAGTTCACTGCTAGCATTCCAGTTGTCTTCAAAAGAGCTTTTTGCCTTGAATATTTATTTAGCTACTTCATTGGGAATAATTCAATACATTGAAAATTGACAAAACAAAGTGTTGATCCAGTTATCAGAAGGGTTTGAATAATTAAATTTAGCTTCGTGTGTTATCTAGTCTAGACTCTAGAGGTCGTGGAACTTTTAAGACATGGTTGAAATGTTTAAATATTATGTACACGATTTTTAGAAAACATATAGATGAAGGAGTTAATTAACTAAACATCACGCCTCACGCAGGGGTAGACAGAGAGGATGGACAACTAAATAACTTAAGGCGGTACACAACCCTAATAATTTTTGTTTGCTCAAAACTCACATTTTAATCATTTCCGGCGAATTCGTAACTAAAATAACTTTAATATTCCAATAGACCCCTGGTGATGTATGTTCTTTATATGTAAAATTAATAAAAACAATACCTTACCATTAAAATATTTTACGTACAACTATTTTAAAACTTTACAACAAGTTTTTCAACCACAAAATTAGCGGTGAGCACCAAATTTTATTTTTCTAGACGATGTAATAATAACTTCGGGAGGGATTCATCGAGAAACATCTTGAATATTTGTAACACGTTCTTAAGTATTAAATAAAATGAACACGGCGGAAAGGTCGAATCTTCAGGCCCGCTACGGCGAATTCGACCGTACGTTCGTCTAATACACCGTGCCGCGGGCGTATATTTGTTTTATCGCTTTCTACACTTACGTCGTCAAGATTTCCACATTATTTGTCATCTTCTTCTTTTCTTTGATACAGCAAATTCGACAGAAGGTCCGTCCAATACACGGATCGCGAGTCGCAATTTGTGTACACGGCTTCTTAACTTACGTCATTAAGATTCTGAATATATTTTAGGGTATATTGTCGTCTTAAGGCCTGGCTTCCCGCATTTTCACCGATATATGAAATATTTTCCTTAAAACTTTAAGTTTCACAGCTTTTAAAAAAATATATGTTATTCTTAAAGATAATATCTATACATTTCCCGTACGGAAACGGCATTTACATGAAATCCTTCGATAGAAAAAATCGCAAGTCATGCTACGAAAATTATTTTAAACACGATTTTTTCAGTTATTTTAGAAGTTTTATGTATGAAAACATTTGCAGTGTTTCTTTAAATGCTATATTAGACATTCGCCATGAGATTTTTGCTTTATTTTAAACGAGTCGTGTTTTATTAAATATTTTCACAATTTTCGCTTAAATATTATCGTTTTTAATATAAGCGCGCTCCCTCTAACATTCGTATTTACATCTCTGTCCTTCTTCTTTGAATGGCCGTATTACCAGGCCTTAACGGTTTTCTTACGGTTCCGTGACTAACAGTGACGAAACAGAACGCTTTTGAAAAGAATACACATAGTCAGTTTTTTTTTTTAAATTTTCAGGAAAAGCAAAACAATTTCTTTCAGCGTCCATGTCATCTTTGGAGATGAAATGTGGAGAGTCTTTTTAGGATAAAGAAGGAGAGAAAGATCTGGGAAGAAAAAAGGGAGGAGAGGAAGTTTTGAGAAGTAAAAGGGAAGGGTAGGAATCCGGAGATCCATGTGTCGAGGAGTGACGAATCCATCCCTCTCACTGCGGTAGTAAGAAATGGATCGAGTGAGTCTGGCTGGAGAGATAAAAAGGTCTCCCTCAACCAGTCTTTCCCGATCCAGCCACGCAGCGTGTGCCACCGAGACCAACACAAAACTCACTCCCTGAATCCCTGGGCACCCCTGCTAAGTCACCAAATGTAGCCAACCACTTGGGGTGATCTATGGTAGGGGTATTGGTTAATCAATAAATTGTTCCCGGGCAACGATACCCGTAACCGCCTCCCAAATTGTGAACTTTAAAGTGAAGTAATTTTTTTTTGTTTTGGACAGAAGAAGAAACGAAAACTTTGTGAATATCCGTTAGTCGACCACAAAGTGTAATAATATTTTATATAGAAAGCATTTCTCAATTGGGTGCCACAAATACGTTTTTATACGTTCCTTGACAGAGGTGGGTCTTTATTTATTGGAATTATTCGAACTTTCGCTAAAAGGCCCAGAATATTATAATACCTTTCAATTGGGTAATAATTCACATAACTTTTATTCAACGTCAATAAAATGTCCGAGAAAGCGATACTTCTGACCTTTTCTACAGTCGACCTGTTGAATTTTTCTCCGGTCAAAAGCTTTTTTAGATACTGGCTTAAGATTCTTTTTGGAGGTACAAATGCTGTCTTTAAAATGGAACATGGGTGGTACCATGTGAATTCGATGGATTCGATTATTGTTGTTATTTATTATTGTGCCCGTTTTCAAGGATAGTGAAAATATTAAAGACACTTTGACTTTTTGGGAAACATTTCAGAAATATACAATTTACATCTTTGTCTATTTGGAAAATATTTCAGAAATATATTCTTTAAATTTTTATCCGTTCAGAAAATATTTCAGAATCACACACTACACATCTTTTTATGTTTGAAAATTATTTCAGAAATATACCCTTTAAATCTATGTCTATTTATAAAACATTTACAAAAAATATTTTTTACATCTGTTTAGATATATTGCAAGATTCATAACTTTTGGATTTTTAATCAAAAACAATATTAAAATACTGGAAGAATTGCCATAAAATATATCCAATTTTTAAGCCACCGCTATCCGAATTTCTACCGATTTCTTGCATATCTCACTTGAATATTTGAAGTTTTTAAGGTCTTAAAAAAATACATGTTATTGTTGAAGAAATATCTCTACAATCCCCACGCCGAAACGCAAATTATGAAATTCCCTCGATAGAAAAAAATCGCAAAGTATGCTCCGAAAATTTTTATTTTCAAGCCTGTCTCTTTTATTTAACAAGTTCTATGTATGATAAAATTCACAGTATTTCTTTGAACGTTGTTTTAGACAACCCCCACGAGATTTTCGCTCTATTCTAGACGAGTCGTGTTTTATTAAACATTTTCATAATTTTCGCTTCACTTTTATCGTTTAAAATATTAGCGCGCTCTCTCCAACATTCGTAATTACATATCTCTCCATCTTCTTTTTTTCGTGTTTGGATATAGGGCCTTAAGGAATGGTACTTTTTTCTTAAATTTTTTCTAGCCATTCCCTTTTTCGGCGTAGGGGAAAGTAGGTAAATAAATTAGTTGGAGAACCAGTAGCACACTGGTCACCGGTAACAGCAGTGACAACCAACAGGCCACTTGCTTCACTTTTTTAAATTTTCCGGCTAAGGCAA
This sequence comes from Glyphotaelius pellucidus, assembly GCA_936435175.1. NCBI lineage: Eukaryota > Metazoa > Arthropoda > Insecta > Trichoptera > Limnephilidae > Glyphotaelius > Glyphotaelius pellucidus. The sequence goes on along the minus strand of OW386558.1, from coordinate 21,994,049 downwards.
ATATTCTAAAACTTACCGTTTTTTTTTTGAAATCATGGCAATTTTTTGAAAATTTTAATCCGAAAAATCGGACCATTTTTTATAAACTGGAAAGACGGTACATAATTTATAAATTACCTGTAACAAAGTTCGCAGGCAATAAAGCAAGTGAATTATGCTTCTTCCATACCAAAGCCAACGTTCCAAATCCGAACTCCAAAATGGTGGAAATCGAACAGCTGATTTGGCGCTGTACCTTATCAGTTGCCTACAATTGTGCAGGCGATGCTTCGGTTTCCATAATATTGATTTCGATTCAGCTAAAATTAATTAAAAGTTTTAAAAATTTTTGTCCGCTAAAATAATATATTTTACCACTCTTCTGTAATAATATTGCTCAGACTTATGTGTTGAGCCAAATCATCCAAACGTTTGCAGTTGGAAGTCGGCCCCAGTGTGGCCGTACCATTAGTATCGAATTCAAATATTTGCCGGAAATCAAAGCGTTGCAATATATATTAAAAAAAATCAGTGTGGAATTTTACAAATTTAATTGAATATTATCGGAGATGGAACATTTTCATGTAGTGACGTCACGAGCCCAAAAAACGGATTTATTTAATTTAAAATAAAAAAAACTACAAATTTCAAAAAATTTTTAGTAACATTTTCGTAATCATAGTAGAAAAATCTTTTCACACAATTTTTTCCAAGTTATTATGAAATCCATGCAAGTGGAATATTTTTAATCATCTTTAGTGTCCATGTTATAGCGGTAAGAACTTTGAATGAACTTTGAGGTGAACGGTTTAACAACCGGTGAAAGTATAGTAAATTAACTTATACTATATGAGTATATTCACCCCCAGTAAGTGAATTCTGCTCAATGTAGAGTGAAAAACGAACACTCAGTTTTTTTTCTGGCTAAGCTAAGCACTCCGAATATAAACTAACTTGAAATGGCTCTAGCTTGCTTAGTCACCATTGTTCAGGTACCTACTTCATTTTACAACCTACCCATCTTTCCTTCATCTGATCATATTCGTTTCTAGTATATTCAAAAAGGATGTTATTCATCAAGTTCTGCATCCTTTTACATGTGCGAGCTTTGAGCCAACCTTAAGAGGAAAGGAAAGCATGAAAAGGCTTTGCGTACAGTACAACAACCCATACCGTATATCGTTCAGCCATCCAAGAAAATGCAGTACTTCCAACGTTCTCACGGAGGGACGTGTTTCTGGTTTTGCAGCCCTCAAAAGAACCCGGGAGGCAGGATTAAGGGAAATGTTAAAAAACTCGGAGTCCGGAAAAAATATTAACCCCTTCAATCTCAAATGTTACGAATCTTAAACTTTTTTTGTTCCATCTGTTTTTTGTTCTTTTTAACGTATATGTGTGAAGGGTCAGTACACGGCAAAACTGTTGAATAACACATTTTTTTGGAGTTATGAATGCCATTCGATAGCTTAATTTTCAAAGCAACTTTTTGCTTTTCTACAATTTGAAAATTGCTCACAAAGTCAAGAAAAATAACGTTTTCTTAAAAACGATACAATGCTAGAGTACCGAGTGTCACAAATGAGTGACAATAGTAAAAAGGACAATCATCGTTCTTGAATATGCGAATATGTGCTGTGACCTTGATCTTTCAGTTCTTAAATATATCGACCAGGAACTCTCTTGTTTTCTAAGATCGTTGCGCAGTGATAAACGCTAAAGGTGTCCCTCAGAACCATGAGATCGACCAAGAAGAAGGATTTATCATCATAAATGAATAACGTTAGGTGAGTCAGATCCTGTCCAATTCCACATTATTATCCCGTATATTTTGTGTCAGCATTAAAAAAAAAAAAAAAAAACAGTCCACTCTTTGAATCGCAGTAAGTCTTGATTACGTTATTTATTTGCGATAAAAGTGATAGCACTATAATATGTAGTCTTTATCAAAAAATATATTTAATTTATTGCTCAACACCGAACGTTGCGTGTGTACTGAATATATAAATGATGAACATAATAATAATTATATAAATTCTATCTTTAGCGACATCTTACATTACCTTCAAAATAGAATATTTCTTAAATAACCCTTAAAAATTGTATTGCTTGATCTGTTCTAGAACAACCGCAACCCCTGACCATTGTACCCAATTAGGCTTAAGTTATTCTGATGGACACTTTGCTCCGTAACCCGACCGGCAGACGCAGAGGGACCAGCACCCCGGGGAGGGTCGTAGGCGGTTAGATGGACGAAACAGAACTCCTGGTCACCTGATAAATAGCCTTACAGATGTTCGATATAATGATTTCTGGGAATTTAATGGCCTAAAGAGAAAATACAGGTACAATCCACTGAAACTAAAATCACTAGATGTGTTATCTATTCTAAATTGAAAGAAAAACTTTACTGATCGTCGCCTCAGTTCTTAATTGTCCAAACGACCATTAATTAGAAAATTTTACAGGAGGAGAAGGTTTTCTTTCATTATTTCAATGAAACATTATGATAGGTGGTTAATATAAAGCTATTTTCGTAAAAGTAAATTTCTCATTAGATTAAAAAAATCTTAGTTGTGAAAAATTATCATTTTTTTATACTTTAATTTTCAATTTGGAGTGGAGATTGAACAAAAACTAAAATGGTCGTTTGGACAATTAAGAACCAAGGCGACGTGATGTTACTGGGTTGCGATCACAGTACATGAGTACATCCGTTCGAAAAGTAGGCCTCAACGGCAACGCACGCTCCTCACCATTCCAACGCATGATGGCAACTAAACTGTGTTGGGATAAAACTTTATAATTCCGCCTCTCAAACAAGATCACTAGCGCTCCGCTACAACATAAACCGACTGAATGGCGCGCATTTTAAAAAAGGAAGTTAGGCTGCCGCACCCTGTATAAGAGAAGAAGATAGATAGAGGGTATGTATTAACTATCAAGTACGAATTCAGATAATTTTCATGAACTTTAGCATCTCGAATAACATCGTCTTTGTCTTATAAGTTGCCGTTCGTAGAACCACCCAGAACAAAATTAGAATTATTGCTGTAATTAAATTTCAGACACGAATACCCAAATTAAAATTTTCAGTATTCTTCGATTAATTTAATAATTCCATTGAAATGTGTTGTTTTGCGAATATAGGCTTACAAAATCTTATCATTTTCTTTTTTAGACATCTTTGAATTTTATAAATATACTCGTTTATACACTTTTGAAGAAATAAATTATTTTTGAAGAGTAAGAGCTACTTGGTAAATTAAATTAAAAATTTAAGGCTTAGTTGTTGATCCTAAATGGGCTATTTTAGAAATATTTCAGGTTTAACCTCTCCACGAGCATGGACGAAACGGTTCGACGAAGCGAAAAAATGCTCAAGAGTATGGACGAAACGTTTCGTCCGCGGCTCTTATTCAAATTTAATTAAACTATTTGACTTGAAGTGGCTTCTATTGACATCTGCGCGTATTTTGTTGAAGTTTTGGAAGACATACCTACAATACCAACTTCACAGTTTAAGTTAAAAGGCACCACCGCCCCGGGAACCATTTATTGGATAACCAACACCTCTGCCATAGGTTACCCCAAGTGGTTTGCTACGTTTGGTGACTTAGCAGGGGTGCCGGGTTCATGTGGTAAGGTTTGTTTAGTGTCTACTTTTGGCCGTGAAATTCTAAAATTAAATCCTATAGTTTTCACACGACAATATTTTGAAAAATTTAATTGAACATTTTTAATTGCTCTCTGAAGCATAAGGGTAACATTCAATTGCCTAGTTTGAACTTTATTAGAATTCACTGAAGTAGTTATATAAGACCATTATTAGAAGTGTATTGGCATATGGATGTGAGGCGCTGACACTGACGGTAAAGATGGCTGAAATGCTGGATACCTTTGAAAAAAAGTATTAAGAAAATAAGTGGACCCGTGAAAGAGGGGGAACAGTGGCGCATCCGGCACAACAAAGAACCGTTTGTTATAATATATCAGACCCCTAACACCTCAGTCCATGTGAGACTCCTCAGGTTGAGATGGGCTGGGCATGTACAGAGAATGCCGGACACACGCGTCCTAAAAAGAATTATGACTGGACACCCAGGTGGAAGGAGAAAAGAATCCCAGACTGAGGTGGGAAGACGAAGTATGAGGAGATGCAGCAGAGCTTCTCTAGGTAACAAACTGAAAATCAGCTGCTGAGGACATGAGGAATTGGAGGCGAATGTTGCGGAAGGTCAATGCTCGATATAGGCTGTAGCGCCATCAATGATAAAGAGAGAGTGGAACAATAATCCACCTAGATTTCATCGTTTATTCCAAATTAGATTATGAAAAAAATTATAAAATCGTTAAATTAGTAATCTTCTATCTTCTATTTTATTATTATATTTTTATTATATATTAATTTTTATAAACTTTGTACCCCTTTTTACGAAAATTGCGCGGACGGAAGTGTATGAAATTTCGCACTCTTATAATTTATAAAGAGAAAGAGTGCAGAATGCTAATATTTTTTTTAAATTATGCATAAAAAATCTTCTGTATATTAATACGTGAAGCAAAAACTTTGTATCCCTTTTTACGAAAATTGCGCGGACGGAGGAGTATGAAATTTCGCACACTTATAGTGTATATAAAAAAGGAGTGCAGAATGCTTATATTTTTTTAAAATTTTGCATAAAAAAACATTAAATCAATTAACAAAACATTACACATTAAATGAATTATGCTCGAATTTCGACCATTGGGCGACCACTAGTTCCTTTTAATTTATAAAAATCACTTACCTTAATTTGTGTAGCCATTGCTTGAAGGGTTATGATTTATATTGTGAAGGTTGTATTAATTGTCTTTGCGATATCTACACTTATTCTATGATTATTATTTTTCTTACAATCATATGGATAAAAACGCACTTTAGGGGACAATAAACAGAAAATATGAAAATCACACTGAAAACACTTACCAATAAATTGAAATGAAGAGAAGCCTTCTACGTTGAAACAAAAAGAGTGAATCAGATATTACCTGCAACAAATAAAAAAACAATACATAAGCCGTAAAGTAAAAATTGCAGTAAATAAACCCACATGAACACACAAGTGGGTTTTGATTGATATTTGCTTAAATATTTTGAACGCAGTTGGTCATAATTTAGCTACACTAAACTATAACTTTATTAAATAGACAAGTAACTTAGACAACATCACTTTATTTTTACTTAAATTTCATAATCTACAGGTTTCGTGAACAATGTTCACATCCTAAGCAGTAAAAAAAATTACATACACTTCTGATGATGTGAAAATCACGAAACGTGTAGATTGTGAATAAAAAATAAAGTGATGTAAGCTAAGTTATTGTTTAAAAAAAAATTATGATTCCATCTACATTTACAAAAATGTTTCTACGGAAAATTTTTCTTCTGTCCTTTACTGGGTTTTAAAAATTACCAGAACTACATGAGAACAAATAATTATATTTTCACAGCTCCAGGTTTTTAACTCCACGACTTCTTTACTGCATTAAACTCTCATGGCAATTCGCAGTGATTGGTTGTTATGGGCATTGAATTTTTAAACACCAATAATAGATACTCGAACTGTTAAATTTTAACATAGCAAAAAAAATGATCCACTAGTCAATTTATTACAATAACAATAATGATCAACGATACCAATATAAGATACTATTAAACTTTAACTTAAAAGAAGGATCCACGAGTACCTTTTACATTATCATGACGTTGTCCTGAAAATTTTCTTTGAGCGTCGTTTTCAAAGGATTTTCCCCGGCTGTTCTGATTTACGTTTCTTTTGATTGTATAAATCAATACGCGTTTTTCATTGTTAACTGAGTCACGTTTTAAATGGCATCTTTTTATCCTTGGCGTAATCAGAGAAAAATCCTAATTACGAGACAATCCACAAAAATAAGTGGTGTACTTGATTTTATTTGAAATTTGCTTGCCCATCCTTTACATATTCGAGTAGTTGTCGTTGGTTACGTGAGAACGGGTCATTTCTACAATTTTCTACAACTCAGATTAACTCAACTCAATACATGAAAAGTCGTTAAAAGCTACGAAAAAAAATATCTGAAAAATAGCCCAGAACCAAGCCTAACGTACCTATTTTTTTCCGAAGTAGCCATTGATTGAACATTTTTTTTATATAGTTTTTTCATCACTTTTAATGGCTTTCAAAGGAGGTGTTAAGTTGAGTTCATGAAGCGGATCTCCTGAGACCGGTTGGCGTTAATTAAAAAAATATAGTTTAAACAAAGCTGATTTGTTTCATTTATTTAAATTTAAAGGTGTGTTTGCGCCAGTTTTTATTGGCTACGCTCGGCGGACGATTTTGTTTTTATTTGGGAATGAACATTTTATTCCATGGCAATTATTTATTGTCCCTTCCGCTCCTCACCCCGCTCCCGGTCAGTTGCAATAACCCAAACCAGTGTAAATACGCCGCAGTGCATTTCTCGCATGATTTTTGTTATTATTTCGCAAGTAACGGGACAAACTCTTCGTTAGTTATACCAATCGCATAAAAAAAGCGTCGCAAAAGAGTAACAAACAATACGAAGTGAAAGCAATCAAGTGAAACGCTGGGAGAAAGCACACCTTCAATTGAGGAGAACACCTTCCCAAAATTAATTCCTGTGAGTAATTTCCAAACATTACAACAATTGCCATTATAAGTGAATAGGAATAATTTTACCGAGATTATCAACATCTAGCTGAAATAAGATATTTTATGTAATAATATTTTAAGAAACATGCCATTCACACGAAATGACTGCTAGACGTTATTCACGAATTTTATTCTCACTTTGTTATAAATTTTTGACGGGCGACAACATAAAAAAATAAATGAATCAATATTATTTATGATCAAATCATCATGAAAAGGTTATCGTCTGGTTTATATCTGTAATAAAAAATGTTTTATTACACTGACAGTAAAGTGCACTTTTACTGATATATCCGGCAAGAATCAGATAAAATGTCAATACGGTGAGGACTTGTTTATTTTTTTATAAAATAGATGTAACATAATTAAGACAATTACATAGAGTAGACTGTGTTTACTAGACACATTTAATCACCATACTAGGCAGCTGCCTGTTTCATGTACGATAGTTACTTTGAATGAAGTAATGATGCTCAAAATTGGTAAAATTATAATAAATAGTAGAAAATAGAAATTAGAAAAGAGAAAAGAGAACACGAAGTGCGTAAAGATTAGCTTATGAAAGTGTACATAACCTAATTTGAAATTTTATATTTATTTTTATAAGCGTGCATACGTACACACACACCTACACCTTTGTACATGAATAAAAACATATGTACATACTTTCTCATATATATAAACAATATATACACACCAGTGGCGGTACGCGAATTTTTAGTGCGCTAGAGTGAAAAGATTGAAATCTACGATGTTATTGATGTTGTTGTAGCTGAAAACGGTTTTTTTTTTTTCAAAATTTCCAATTTTTGTATGATAATATACTGAATTTCTGAATGCAATTATTAATGTTCTCCAAAACAACCTTAGAAAAATCACATCTTTGCGATTCTTTCAAGGACATAAATAATCCATTCCTACACTCCAAATGCAATTATTAATGTTCTCGAAAGTTATTTGGACAGAATCTCATTCTCGTGTTATCTGGAACCTTAATTTTTTATGAATATTATGAACTAAATATGCAATTTGGCTGTCCTGAAATGGGAATTCTTCCCAGTTGGACAGACAAAGCATAATATTATGTTTCGTTTTGTAATATGTATATGTAAATAAATAAATAAAATAAAATAAAGCTACAACATCTAAACGTCGTATTTTTCAATCTATAGTATATTTGAAATAAATAAAATCAATAGTATATTTGCGGCACGTTCCAGAGTGGAAGATACTCTCAGTATCGCCCTGGTATAAGACCACCGTTCAGGATTGAAACGTTGCTTGAAACGGCTTTAGCCGCGTTTGGTGACCATATCTGAATAGCCAGGTACTTCCCACTTTCATCTTCCTCATCTCCTTCCCCTCCCCTCTACCTTAAGCCTCACAACATACCCCAATTTGGGATGCCATAGTCTCACTGGCTCCAGACGGGAGCAGTTGGGACTTTTGTGCGGTATTCATGTAAAAAAAATAAAAAATACAACCCCCACGCCGAAGCGCAAATTATACGAAATTCCCTCGATAGAAAAAAATCGCAAAGTATACTCCGAAAATTTTTATTTTCAAGCCTGTCTATATTATTTAACAAGTTATATGTATGAAAAAATTCACAGTGTTTCTTTGAACAATGTTTTAGACAACCCAAACGGGATTTTTGATCTATTTTAAACGAGTCATGTTTTATTAAGCATTTTCACAATTTTCGCTTCAATTTTATCATTGAAAATATTAGCGCGCTCTGTCCAACATTCGTAATTACATATCTCTCCATCTTCTTCTTTTTGAGCCGAAAAGTGCCGCCTTAAATACTGGACACACTCATACAAAAATTCTTTTTTTACAACACAAATGCACGATGTAAAACCAAAACCACATTTTTATTATCGCGTTTTGTAAAATTGTGCTTAATTAATCAGAGGTAGGTACCAATAGATTGCACTGATAGCTACATTTGTTACTTACAATGAAAAGCGCAGCCTTTTTTGATACTAACACAATCGAGTGTTTCCTAGTTACATCAATTTTTTTTGTGGAATACAGTCAAAATTTGAATACGTCGTTTGCGTAATTTTGCATATTTAGTTCCTGCTTTTGACACGTTACAGTAGAGCGGTCGTAAAGGCGCGGCGCTGCTCTTCGTAGCTGGATCGTCGAGCGTATTTTAATGATAGATTTATTTTTTGCAATAGGTAATTCTATAATTTTGAATTTTTTTTATATTTGAATATGCGTAAGGCAAGGTAAGCAGTGCTTTTGTGACTATGTAGAATGTACACTCTGGTTGTCTGGCTGAATGGCTTGAGAAACAGCGTAAGATTATAAAAATTTTATAGAAAAGTAACAAATTGAGATTTTCTTTATAAATGCTGTGATTAAAACAAGAATAATTTAACGAAATTCGCACTTACTAGAAGTTCAGTGAACGTTACGTTCAGTTGAAATTAATTTTTAATGTTCTTTGCAAACATGTTTCCCGCTGAAATCCTTGTTCAAGCTCAAGGAAAGCTTTCCAATTACAGATAATTATTTATTCCCTTTTGACGTGATAACGTCTTATAAATCGATGAACGCCGGCCGCATTCACGAAAAAGCATGACTCATTGTCACGCTGTCACGCTTTCACGCTGTCACGATGTCAAGATGTAACGTTCCGCCTGAGCCGGGCGTACAAGCGTGGGCGCGGAACAGGCGTTCGTCTTAAGCGTTCGGCTCGTGACGTGATCGCGTAAAATTATCGTTCGTAAACCGATTTTACAGACAACCAAATTTTTTTAGAAGCTGTTAAAGCTATTAAAGGTTACCATTAGTCAATGTTTATAAAAGCATTACTTTGAGGATTTATCTACGTTAGCAGCTACGTGACTTGTGTTTTCACACATTATAAGAGTTTTGTTTTTAAGCTGAAGACAATCAGAATTAAGGTCCATTATTTGTGCGAAAGTATGTTAAATACTTTTGTGAATGCTAAGGACGTTATTTTTTTTTCTTAATTCAATGCTATGCGCAACCGTAGTTGAAAATGTATTTTGTTGATATTTTTTGTTTTTCTCTTGGTTGGGGTTTATCTAGGTCTTGGTGGCGAATGCATTTACCCACTTACTGCGTGGCGGGCCGGATCGGGAAAGGTCAAGGGACTCTTAACCTAGACTTAATAAGAGTCCCTAGACTTCTCCAGCCGGAATCTCTCGCCTTACATGGATTCATAACTCCGACAAAAAAACCCCCGACTCTGTGCAGAAACGGGCGGTTCGTTTGATTGATTCTCCTAGCTTTACAAACGGATTGCAATCTTTAGAGCACAGGCGTCAGGTGGGAGTGCTGTCCTTGTTCTACTGGTATTACAATGGAAGACGCTCCGAGGAACTAGCGTTATTGATCCCCTCGGCACCGGTGCATAGTCGGGAAACACGAAAAACACGTACCCAACATTTGTACACGGTTGACATTAGTCACATGAGAACGGGTCGTTCTACGAATTATTATAATAAAACTAATTTACTTAATAAACAATTAGATTTGTCCAACAGCCCCATTTTTAAAATATTTCCACTAGCCCCGCCCACTTCCACCCCTCCCTCGTAGCCACCTCCCCTCCTCGCCCCCACTTAAGTTGATGTTCTTTCTCCCTCTTCTAATTAACATGTAATTTCTGAATATCTGTATTTTGTTTAGTATATTTTTATTCTTCCCTGAAGAAGGTTCAGGTTGAACCGAAACTAGTTGGATAAGAAAATAAAAAGTGGAATTAAACAAAGTTATACCATCGTGTTTATTATAATGTATTCCCACAATGTGTTTGCTACATGCGAAAATACAATATAAAGACTTTAAAAATTCATTCACCAATAGAAAGCTAAATTATATGCGCAGACTATATTTTGTATATGATGGTAAGCTCTGGCGTAATGAAATTATAAATATTAATATATTATATTTGTTATACGTTTTCTGTCGCTAACTAAAGCAAATTTTGCTAACGTCAGAAAAAAATCGTTTCCATGGAAACGATTGCTACTGCTTCAAAAAATTCAAATATTAGAATATGTTTTATTTTTTTGGACAAGCTTCTGTTTTGGAATAAATGTCAGTTCCTACATTAAAAATATAATTCGTAACGATTATAAAGACTGAATAAATGAACTGAATAAATAGTGTACTTTTTTATTATATTCACAAACTTTCAAATATTTAATTAAAAACAAACATCCGAAATGTTTGTAAGCGCATAAATTCCGAACGAATGAACAAAATTGGATAAGTAATTCTTTTTTCTTTGAGCTCTAGCATTATGAAATTTAGGTGGTAAGCGCGATGTTTGAAAACTGAATGTAAGGGAATGAATATATGGAATGCGGGAGGGGATGGGGGTGGGGTGGGGGGGGGAGATAATTGATAAGTGCAAGCGCTACAGTAATTTCCCGTAATACCATGCGAGCGAAGCCGCGGGGAAAAGCTAGTTATATAATAAATAAATAATTCCACCTTTAAAATGTTTTACTTATTGAATAGTTTCAAAGCTTCTTCCGTACAAAATGAAACTCTGATAACTATTTTTGATAATTAATGACATTCTAACTTAAATAAATATGCAGTTATTTAAGTTAGAAGAAAAAAAAATTGGACTGGAGTTCCTTATTATGTCATTTCCAGTTTTGGAAATGTTGTGAAACTATAATGACATTGAGTTGTGTGTTAGATATTGTATTTAGACTCTATTTTTTTAGAGTTGCCGTTGTAATTTAACATTTTAAAGTTTGGACAAGGATGGCTACAGGTGCACCGTAAAACCATGTCAGTTACCCAGTACCAGCAATGGTCAACCTTTCAGAAAACTATTGTGGTGTACAGGTTTGTCGTGTAGTTTCAACATCCTTCAACAAATGTCGTTAGTATAGTTAGTTACATGAAATTTTGTGGTATCTCAGCAGATTTTTTTGACGTGATAACGTCTTATAAATCGATGAACGCCGGCTGCATTCACGAAAAAGCATTGTCACGTTCCGCCTGAGCCGAGCGTGCAAACAAGCGATAGAGGGGCACGATCGGCCTAAGCGTTCGGCTTGTGACGCATCTATCTCTCTTCCACTCCATTGTTATTATATGACGTTATCACGTAAAATTATCGTCCGTAAATCGACTTTACAGACAACAATTTTTTTTTTCATGAGCACCACACAGGAGGAAAATAACTTCCCTCAGGGCCTATGTCATCTTTGTGATGCTGTGTGGAGGGTTTTTTAAGGAAGATAAGGATAGGGAATTCTGGGAAGGAAAAAGTTATGAGAGTCAGTGTGTCCAGGAGTTACGGACGTGTGAATACATCCCTCCAACTGCAGTGCAAGGCAATGGATCGCGAGAGTCCGGCTGGAACGATCAAAAGGCCTCCCTCAACCAGATGGGTAGACGCATCCGCCGCCAAGACCTAGACAAACCTCATCCAATGAACCCGGGCACCTCGGCTAAGTCACCAAATGTGGGGATCCACTTGGGGAGACTTATGGCCGAGGTGTTGGTTATCCAATAAATGGTTCCCGGGGCGGCGTTACCCATACCCGCATCCCAAATTCGGTATACATCGGTTCAGTAGAAAGACACTGTAACTCTGTCCAAAACTTTGGCTAAAGAATGAGGAGGTAGAACGTGTCATTATAAACCGAAAATAAACACGATAATGTTCAAATAAGTTTATATAACATGTTAAATGAACTAAGTAACTAGGACTCCGTGGTCCCGAGGTAAGACTCTCGACTCACAATCCGAAGGTCGCGAGTTCGAACCCGGCGCAAATAAATTTTATTTGATTAATTTGTGTTCTTTCACAATTTATTTATTTAAAAAATAATATATTGTATATTTGCGGCACGTTCCAGCGTGGAAGATACTATCAGTATCGCCCTGGTGTAAGACCACCATTCAGAATTGAAACGTTGCTTGAAATGGCTTTAGCCGTGTTTAGTGACCAGATCTGAATAGCCAGGTACTTCCCTACCTTCCTCTTCCTTATCTCTTTCCCCTCCCCACTACCTTTAGCCTCACAACATACCCCAATTGGGGATGCCATAATCTCACTGGCTCCAGACGGGAGCAGTTGGGACTCTTGTGCGGTATTTCATGTAAAAAAAAATTAAAATTAAAATGATAAAAAGATTCCCCGTCCATGCTACGACATCCAAGGCTAGGGGATGAATTTAATTTGCATTTGAAAATTAGTTTTCAGCAAAAACAAAATGCAAATACGTTATAATGGAGCTCGCTGAATTCCTGGAATTAGCTGTGAACTATCCAAAAACTGATGGAGGTTTTACTTTAATTATTCAGTTGCCAAAAAGAGTTCCCAAAATCTACGTAACTATCTTCCTACATAACATGGAAGGAAAGTCTCCAATAATTATAAAATTTTACAATGTGTATTTAATAACGACCTTATATGTTTCTACGAAACCTACTAACATACAATCTGCCATAAAAAAAATAATAAACTCAAGTAGGTAGTAGATTTAAGGGTCCACTATTCGAATTTCGACCGATTTCTTACAAATCTCTCTTAAACATTTGAAGTTTTTAAGCTCTTAAAAAAATATATGTTATTTTTGAATTATATGTTATTATATCTAGATACGGTCCACGCCGAAACGCAAATCATATGAAATTCCTTCGATAGAAAAAAATCGCAAATTATGCTACGAAAATTTTTTAAAACAAGTCTATTTCTTTTATTTTATATTTAAGTTATATTTGTGAAAAAATTCACAATGTGTCTTTAAATGATACTTTAGATACGTTCCACGAGATTTTTGCTCTATTTTAAACGAGTCATGTTTTATTAAGCTTTTTCGCAATTTTCGCTGCTATTTTATGACTTAAAATATTAGCGTGCTCTGTCCAACATTCGTTATTACATATCTCTCCGTCTTCTTCTTTTTCAGCCGAAAAGTGCCGCCTTTAACAATTTTTTTTTTTTATATAATAAGCAAATTATATAAGAAGCATTCGTTATCAAGAAAAATACTTTCTGCGCGCTGCTACCCTTCCACAGTTGTTTGGAATAACAACACACGAAACTTGCTTGCGTAATTTGCTGCTGCGTGAAGGGGTAATGTAAGGGGTGGTTTACGTGTGAGTATGTTTGTAGGGGTGAGAAGTGGTGATCTGGTTCGTTGGCTCGACAAGTCCAAAACATCATATGCTGAGTATGAATTTGCGAACATAAACGAGAGCCAAACCACGAATTAAGGGCGCGTTTTGCACAGTTTGCTTTTTCCGTCTTTTCCCATAATTCGTGGTACGACTCGCGAGTGTAGCTATATGCAGCCTAAGCGACCCACTTACATCGGCCTTGCATTCTTCCTTGATTTTTACAGCACTTCCGCCTCAGTGAATTAATTTTATATGAATTTCACTTTTTTATCTCAATGTCAAAAGGATAGGCGTGTATCAGTTAGATTTTTTTTTTAAATTTTTTTTTTTTATATGAATACCGCACAAGAGTCTCAACTGCTGCCGTCTGAAGCCAGTGAGACTATGGTTGTGAGGCTTAAGAAAATGGGGAGGGGAAGGAGATGGGGTAAATAAAGGTGGGAAGTACCTGGCTATTCAGATCTGGTCACCAAACACGGCTAAAGCCATTTCAAACAACGTTTCAATTCTGAACGGTGGTCTTACACCGGGGCGATACTGAGACTATCTTCCACTCTGAAACGTGACGCAAATATACTTTATATTATTTCAAATGAATAAATTGTGAAATAACACAAATTAATCAAATAAAATTTATTTGCCACGCCATAATTCGATCCCGCGACCTTCGGAATGCGAGTCAAGAGCCTTACAGTCAAAAATAATTTAACAAACAATTGTACATAGCTGTTTTTGAAACTTTATCAAGCTGTGTTGTGTGTTGAGTGTTGTGTTGCCCTATATCTAATATTTAACATCATTTAGCACCTAGAATTTCATATTTCATCTTTTTTTCCTAACTTCCATACATAGACTCCTTTACCCCTAACTATAACTTCTGTGTCACTTTCTTCCAAATATTTATATGCATTTTTGTCTATGTTCTCATTTATCTGTGGTCGTGCTGTCACTTTCTCTTTTTTGTTTACAAAATTCTAGCATTCATTTCTTGCGAATCATTCTACAATTTAAAGCCCTAGTGCTTAGAACTAGGATCAAATCTCTGTAAAATTGATATTCATTTGAAAAATTAAAAGTTCTTATAACAATATCCAGAATACAACAGTGTTTTTACGGCAAACGGATAACCTCTAAAACCACATCAATCCCTCTCTCTGTACGCACCTCTTGGCTTGAGAAACGAAGAAGTCTACAAAGCTGCTCAACTTACACCTGACAGCAGACTGTCTAGAGAACAAACCGAAGAACCGTACAAAGCGTAAATATATTTTTACCCAGAAATAAGAATTTAAAGGTCAGAAAAACACAAAAACTGGACAGAGGCAATCAAAGAATTATAAAAGCGAGTTCAAAATATGATTTTGCCTGTTCACCAAAACTTTTGTCAAATCCTAAAGGCTTTTGTTAAATCATCCAAAAAGTGACGTCGCTTTACCATTGCTTACATAAAAACTTGGTAAACTTAACACTTTGTATAATAAAGGAACAAGTAAAAAAGAAACTGTGTAATTAATGGCTTTCGGTCGGAGAAAAATCCGTAAAACCGTTAGAATTATTATTGTCAGCTTTTATCTCAGATTGTTAACTTTCTACAAAAGATAAATCTCCATTCTTGGAGTGTTTAAAAGAGGGACATTGAAAGAAAGGCAGTTAATGTAAATTATGCTCGCAGTTTTCTCTGAACACCTTTGAAAATATTTTTTTGAAAGTGTAAATTTATAGATTGAATTTTTTTAGCACGATGAATAAACGTATATATTTATTTCTTTTCTGTTTTAGTAACAAAGAACCTTTCCTCTGCTGTTACGAATAATAAAATTATTGATATGAATCACCAATCAACCAAAAAGATTGGCCTGTAATAAACAATTTAGAATTTGATAAAAAAATATGGCTTTCAATATGACGCAAATATGGAGATACTAGCTTTTCCTCGCGGCTTCACTGACATGGTATTAGGGGAAATTACTGTAGCGCTTGCACTTATCAATAATCTCCATTCCTCCACCCCCTTCCCGCATTCCATAGATTCACTCCCGGTACATTCAGTTTTCGAAAAAAAAAAAACTATCCAATTTGGTGCAGTCGTTCGGAATTTATGCGCATACAAATATTTAGGAGATTTATTTTTATTTTAACATGTGGAAATTTGTAAATTAAATAAAAAAAACACTATTTATTATGCAATCTTTATAATCGTTACGAATTGTAATTTTAATGTAGGAACTGTCATCTGACCTTTTTTCCAAAACATAGGCTTGTCAAAAAAAAAAACAAAACATATTTTAAAATTTGAATTTCCTAGAGCAGCAGCCGACCAGTATATATCAACATCGAGTCCATGGCAACGACTTGTTTTCTGACGTTAGCAATAACTCGCCTTTGTTAGCGACATAAAACGTATGATAAATATAATATATTAATATTTATAATTTCATTACGCCAGAGCTTACCATTATTTACAGCCTTTAGTACTCGCATGTAATTTAGCGTTCTACTGGTGAAAGAATTTTTAAAATCGTTTTATTGTTTTATGCGTGAAAGCGTAACAAACAAACACACGCAGTTTCGCATTTATAATATTAGTATAGATGTGAATAGTGGACACTGGAAAGGAAGCTGACTCACCTTAATTTCCCACAGCACATTCTTATTATTTATTTATTTATTTATTAAAAGAAGTTTATACAATGAACAAAAAATTGTGTTAATTCATCCGCCATGCTAGGGATGTCCCTGTGTTATGGCGGATGAAGTTTACAGATTGTGTAGGTACAGTGTACAGCTATTAACTTATGCAATTCATTTAAGTAGTTTAAGTAACATATTTAGTAACAAATTAAGTTAGTAATTTAATTAACACATTAAATTAATTTATGTTACAAGTTGTATCAATTATATTACAATTATACAAAATATATATATTACAATAACAAAATAGCAAATTTTTACTCATCATCGTTACTGAATGTAAGGATCCATTTTGATAATTTTTTTTTAAAGATATGGGGTTGGGTTTCGGATTTTAGGTTCTCGGGGAGAAAGTTAAACATTTTAGGAGCTAGGTACATGAAATGTCTTTGAGCTGATGTGGTGCGTAGTGTAGGAACATTGTAGTGTCGTTTGGTTATTGTTCTGGTGGTGTAACTGTGATGTAAAAGAGTTTTTTTCTTGTATTTGAACATGAAATGTGTTAGTGTAAATTTTAGATGAAGTTGCCGTATGTTTAAGACATTATATTCTGTGAAGAGTCTATTGGAGGAATATCTTGTTGGTCGCTTGTTGATAGCAGATATTATGTTACTAGCTTTTCCCCGCGGCTTCGCTCGCATGGTATTACGGGAAATTACTGTAGCGCTTGCACTTATCAATTATCTCCCCCCCCACCCCACCCCCATCCCCTCCGGCATTCCATATATTCATTCCCTTACATTCAGTTTTCAAACATCGCGCCTACCACCTAAATTTCATAATGCTATAGCTCAAAGAAAAAAAGAATTACTTATCCAATTTTGTTCATTCGTTCGGAATTTATGCGCTTACAAACATTTCGGATGTTTATTTTTAATTAAATATTTGAAAGTTTGTGAATATAATAAAAAAATACACTATTTATTCAGTTCATTTATTCAGTCTTTAAAATCGTTACGAATTATATTTTTAATGTAGGAACTGACATTTATTCCAAAACAGAAGCTTGTCCAAAAAAATAAAACATATTCTAATATTTGAATTTTCTGAAGCATTAGCAATCGTTTCAATGGAAACAATTTTTTTCTGACGTTAGCAAAAATTTGCTTTAGTTAGCGACAGAAAATGTATAACAAATATAATATATTAATATTTATAATTTCATTACGCCAGAGCTTACCATCATATACAAAATATAGTCTGCGCATATAATTTAGCTTTCTATTGGTGAATGAATTTTTAAAGTCTTTATATTGTGTTATGCGTGAAAAGGTCATAAACAAACTCGAGCAGTTTCGCATTTATAATATTAAGTATGGATATGGATTATGGCCCCGATAAATCACTTGGCTGAGCACATTGCCCAAGTTTCCGCACGAATCGATGTAAAAGAACCGAGGTGATAAGGTGATTACTGCACAAGTTACTAACAGACTCCAATCAAATACACTGAGAGACCACTAGAATGATGGTCAGTGCACAAAAGCTTCTTTAGCACGTACTAAAGAACTGAGTCGGTAACTGAGAGATCAACTCGTACATGAGTTGATGATTGCACTAGTTCCTAACAGACTGCTCGCTGGGAGTTATTATTCCGCAATTATACAGGTAATCGTCACCTAGTTAATCTTGGCACGTGTTGTCAGATAGGATAGGTATGGACAGCAGTAGGTGAAGGAAGGTCTATTTATGTTCACACATAGTTGCGTCAGCAGAATTCCTTTATTGAAAGATTTTAGCTTTTTATGTGGACAAAACTATTTAGTCATGTTCTGTTTAGTCAATATTTTAAAGCATATCTTGCAAAGAGGTTTTCCTTAAAATAATTAAATAGCGCTATTTATTGACGAGCACTTTATAAAAAATTTTAGTTGCCCTTAATTAGAGATAAGCTAACACATTTTTTTATTTAAATTTTGTGAGGTGACCAAATGACGGAATTGTACTCATATTGACTAGGAACTAACGAGAAAAACAAAATTTTCATGGCGGGAAGTCAATTAAAGCTTTTAATCTTTCTCATTGAAAATCCTTATAATTTAATATTATTAGATGCATATACATGTACATGTGTTGCATGCATATACATGTGTTGCAAGATACTCTCAGTGTAAGACCAGTGTAAGACCACCATTCAGAATAATTATTAAGATGTTTTCCTCTTGCCTACTTCCTTCCCCTCCCGACTACCTTCAGCCTCACAACATATCCCAATTGGAGATGCCATAGTCTCACTCATCGTGGTTGTAAACAATTGAGACACTTGTGCGGTGTTTAATTTTATGTGCTTAAAAATACCTGAATTAGTAAAAAAAATATTTGAGCTGCCGAATTTTTTAATTGTTCAAAGGCGTTGTAGACAAACCTACACCCAAGTAGGTACAAATAATTTTCAAAAAGCAGTTATATTAATTCTAATGAAAAAAATTAGAGTGTGTTCTTCACACGCGGTTGAAGTGAAACTAGAAAGTCGCTAGATGTCACTTTATTTTCTTTTGCATGTTCATTTTAAAGTGGTTTGAAGATTGGATATTTATTTAGAAAAATTTAGATGTTTATTTTTTTTGGAATTTGTAGGATTCGAACTCCGTTCGCTCGATGTCTGCCTCTCTGGCCGGATTTGTCCGCTGCCTGCTGTTGCGCTACGAGAAGGGCGAGCCGAGATGCGAATTTAGCAAATTATATTAGAACCAAAGACTATTTCCGTTTCATCCGAAATTCTAATCACTAACGGCGCTAAATTAGTTTCACTTCAAATAACCTTGTGTACACCGTTATTTAATCAAAATAATCGACAAATAATAATGTTTCAAAACTAATGGTTTCTTCGTCAGCACAAACATACAACAGAAATTAACAAACATGAGTAGAGCAAAAAAAAATATTTTTTTTGTAGTTTTTACGACTGCAAACCACGTCCGACCTTCACCATTATGCCCATGAACATTTCAAAACTCGCCGGCGGAAAGTTTCAACGTTGAAACCTTTTGTATTCTCTTTGTGGAGATTCCCATTTTGATGACAATATTTCCCGCAAATTTCGCTTCTTTGACAGCTCTGAAAGTAAAACGGCGGTAGAACTTGCTGTAAAATTTGCCTGCGATAAATTTTTCTTTCGTTTCTAGTCCAATTAGGCCAGCTTAATTTCTTATTGTCCACCTGAAGTCAAAGCTATGGTTAATTTTTTCAACCAATATTGTCTCTCGACTATCGTTGCCGTAGATGTCAAAAGAGTCAAGCCACAAAACCACAAAGCTGAGAAAACGGCCCTCAAAGATTTTTGGTGACAAAAAAGTCATATTTTTTTTTTAATTAAAAGAAGACATTATGAGCGAAACTCAATCGAAAATCTGGAAACAGAAAAATCAGAAAAATATATTGGCACCTCTGGGACTCGAACCCAGGACCTCCCTACTTTCCGGGTTGGGTCCTCCCTACTACCCGGAAAGTAGGGAGGTCCTGGGTTCGAGTCCCAGAGGTGCCAATATCTTTTTCTGATTTTTCTGTTTCCAGATTTTCGATTGAGTTTCGCTCATAATGTCTTCATTTAATTAAATATTACAGTTTGAGGTTTTACTCATAAGGTTAAAATAATAAATAATCATATTTTTTTGTTATAATTTCTTTGTTTTTAAAGAAGGGTGAAACTTTGGACCTAGATATTTTGTGATGTTATGCATGCGGTTTGTTGTCATAGACTGTTTTAACTTGTATTAAATTATTCTGAAATCAATCGTTGAAGGCTTTTAGTCTTTGACTGCTTTCATCAATGTGTGTTATATCTATTGGTAATTTTCAAAATACTCATATTAAGTAGAGTGTTTTATGGCTCAAATCCATTGACCACGGCACTTTGAAGGTTTTAAAACACTTCTGCATACTTCACTCATTTTGGCGAAATTTGTGGCTAAGCTCCCTTGACATCTATGGCGACGGTATTTAAAATTGTTTATTTTTTTTAATCAGATGCCGATACATGCCAGCAGGGAAAGGGCCGCGCAAACGTTCCACTTAATGAACTCATTTCTACAACATTTAGTCTTAAAATGAGTTTTCTATAATATTATTACTTCTGACAAGGTGTTTTGATATAAAGCCAAAGACGGAAAATACTAGTATTTATCTTACGTCCAATTATATTAATTCTTAGTATTTTACCAAGAACTCGGCACTCCTGTTTGAGAAATTACTGCAAACAAGAGACGGCCACTCAAGTTTAACCGAAGAAGTCCAACTTGAAACGCGGGAACAAATCTAATTACTAAGGTAATACTGTCTGTTGAGGGAAGTCAATTCAAACGGAAAAGGTTGCGAAGAAATTAACAGAATCCAAGTAATTTAAAAATGTTTTTTGGCGTCCACGAGAGCTAGATAACTTAGGAGGACCTATCGCGTTAAGAATTCTTATAATTTTTCGAAATCTCCACGAACAGAATCTTTTGTCGGTCTCCGTGGTGAGGGGTAAGACTTTCGACTGGCAGTCGGAGGGTCGCGTTCAATTTCCATCGTACATAAATAAAATTTGTTATTATTTCACAAATTATTCTTTAAAAAAATAGATAGGATATTTGTGGCGCGTTCCAGAGTGGAAGATATTTTCAATATCTCTCTTGTGTATATCCACCACTCATAATTGAAATATTGCTGTGTTTGGTGACCATATCTGATTAGCCAGCTAATTTTCTGTCCAGTACCTTCAGCCTTTTCAACATTTGAGAAAAAAAAATTACCTAATTAATTTAAAAAAAACACGGTTTTCGCTCTCTTCAACAAACATTAAAATTAGGCAAACTACTTTTAAGAATTTAATGTTTTTTTATTCTTGCAAACTTATGATTTTGGGTTTTATATTTTTAATCTAAAATATATTATTAAAATATACGTGGTACGCGTACACAGCAAAATATTTTAAATGACATATCAGCTAAAACTCTGACACCACAAAGTTTGAAATAATGAATTTATGACTTAATTTGTGTTTTATTACACATGTACATTTGTTACTTATTTTTAATTTATCTTATACCGGTTTTGACACATCCGTGTCATTCACTAGCAATCTCAAAACCTACAAAAATTAAACATGTACAGAAATAATTATATTTTATTAGGTAAGGGTAATGGGAATGCTGGTTTTGGGGTAGGGAGGGTGGGGGGGGGAGAAAACACTAGGAGGTGTAAAAGTAACAACGAAACATTGTCAAAAATGGTGACTGAAAGGGTGCTGTTATTTTGTTAACTAAAATAATATTGTGTATTTCCAAGGTTTCTAACGTTAACAACGGTTTATAACAAAAGAAAAAAACCCATATTTTTCATCTAACAACGAATTTCCATCACGAACTATGGAGATTTAAAATACAAGAAATAAAATGAGAAGCTTAAATGTTTCGACATTTACTAATAGCTGAAATTCATAATCACTTCACCAGTTACTTCCAACGAATTCCAACAATTTTTTTTTCCACTCCCAAACAGTTAATCTACAAAATATTTCTAATGTAGTGAGCATTATGACCAAGCAATTTCTGTTCGGTTAAAATATTGTGGATCTCCTAACTGAAAAAGTGTCTAAACAAAACTGTTACATCGTATCAACTAAGAAAGGGCAGAAAAGAAAAACCTTACCCTGCTTTTTGCGGACACAACTTTTTGCTTAGTTACATTGATTCTCCGTGGCAAAATACACATCTGGCAAAAGAAAACAATCTTCGTAGTTTAGGAAGAAAGATAAAACAAACAGTGTTAATAAAATAAATTTCCCTCACTTGAAATCGTGAGAAGACGGAATTTGAGGAAAGCGAAGTCTAATTTTTTTTAAATACATGTATGTATTGAATTTTCCTTCTGTTTGCTTGAATTTAGCGGAATCTTAAAGTAAAAATTAACCCAATTCCCGACATTCTTTCTAGCTGAAACTTGGCAGATAGACTCGTTGTTGAGGACTTAGTATTCTATCAACTTTTGGTGGTAATCACGTTCACACACGCGGATATACACGGTTTTTTCGGAAATTCTAAAAAATTTAAGCTCTTAATTTAAGAAATAAATATCGGCTTTACGAACTCGGGGTTTGGTTCGATTAGTAGCGCGGATGATTCAAACCACTGGATAGGAAGGTTCAAACCCCAAACAAAAATTTATTAAATGTAAAGTACGATACAATTTGACGGCCTCCGCGGTCAAGGGTAAGGCTTTTGACTGGTAATCCGAAGGTCGCGTGATCAAATTCCGGCGTGCGCATAAAAGGAAAAATTTGATTGATTTGTGTTAATTCACAATGAATTTTTTTTAATAAAATTGTCTATTTGCGGCACATTTCAGAGTGGAAAATACTCCCAGTATCGCTCTAGTGCAAGACCACCATTCAGAATTGCAACGTTGCTTAGAATGGTTTTAGCCGTGTTTGATGAGCAGATTTGAATAGCCAGGTACTTTTCCACCTTTCTTTACCCTTTCTCATTCCCCTCTCTCGGACCTTCAGCCTCACAACATATCCCAATTTGGGATACCCTAGTCTCACTAGCTCCAGACGGGAGCAGCTGAGACTTTTGAGATATTCACATAAAAAAAAGTAAAAATACTTTTTGCTGGTTGATTTTTCCAACCCCGTATCAAAAGATCACATTCTGGAATTATCAGTAAAATAAACGGTAGTTACATAATCGTGTTTAATTTTTGGGTTATAATGCCTCATGATCATTGAAGATTAATGATCAAAGACTAGACAGAATTTAGAGATAACATTTTCAGACAATTATAAATATACCCATAAATCCATCGAATTATCACCTTCACTGATCACGAAATTGTAAATTACTAAACGCATTAAAAAGTGTATTCACTTTTTATAATTTTGTATAAATGTAAATAAAGTTAGTAATTTTTTTATGGCCGTTGTGTAAAACATTCTTCAGTTTTTTTTTAAATACTACACGGGAGGCCCTGAGGAGAAAAAACCATCGAGTGTGTGACATTTTGGGGATGTTAAGTGGGTTTTTTTTTAAGGATACGAAGGAGAAAAAGTCCTCGGAAGGAAAAAAGCATAATTTAGGAATGGCAAAAAAATCTAGGAGTC
The DNA here is from genome assembly GCA_936435175.1 of Glyphotaelius pellucidus. Taxonomy (NCBI): domain Eukaryota; kingdom Metazoa; phylum Arthropoda; class Insecta; order Trichoptera; family Limnephilidae; genus Glyphotaelius; species Glyphotaelius pellucidus. The sequence continues at coordinate 21,970,469 of OW386558.1, read as the reverse complement.
AATGTGTCCAGGGGTGACCAACTTATGAATCTATTCCTTTCACAGCGTGCAAGAGTCCGGCTAGAAAGGTCAAAAGGTCTCCCTCAACCAGTCTCTCCCAATCCGGCCCACCACGCAAAAGAATCCGCCGTCAAGATCTAGAAAAACCTCATCCCATGAACCTGGGAACCCTGCTAAGTCACCAAACGTAGCCAACCATTTGGGGTGACCTACGGCAGAGATGTTGGTTATCCAATAAATGATTCCCCGGGCGGCGGTATTTCCCGCCTCCCAAATTGTACAATTGTTCTATAATTGAACCTTAGAAATTTTGGGTAAAGTCAAAATAAATAATACACATATTACCATCTTTACTTTTGCCACTAATCTTCTAAAAATAATTTAACTACAGGAGGATAATATGGCAAATGTCAAATCTTATTATGTTCATTGCTTTTTAATATTTCTATTTTTGAAACTGAAAATTCATGGTAAAATTCCATTATAATATATTTTATTAAAAACAAGTTTTATATTTGTTTTTATTATAATATATTTCAGTGCTTTTAATATAGTGTCCTCTGTGTGCAAAGTCAAATCTTCCCCAAGCTTACGGCCAGCTCTAGTAAGCGCTCAAAAAGAAGAAGAGGAGATATGTTAAAACGAATATTAGAGGGAGCGCGCTAATATTAAACACGATAATAATTAAGCGAAAATTGATAAAACGTTTAATAAAACACGACTCGTTTATGATTAAGCTCTAAATTCGATTGGTGTGAACTCCTGCAATTAATAAATCTACATGTACCTACACGAACAACAAAACATTCATTAACATTATTGGAGAATGCAAATTATACTCGTTGTTGCATTTATCAACAACGCACGTTTACGTAGTTCTTGGTAACAAATACTTAAACAATATGGACGTACTTGACAGTAATTTGAACTTAGCAAACTTCAAACATCATATGAAAAAACTATTTATTTCTGCATATCTCATAAACTAATGTGGACAATTTTAAACAATACCTACTTTGTGCCAACTCTTATATTTTATGCAACCTAAATTTTTTTTCCTGTATTTTATGTTACCTATATTTTGTCAACGCTTATATTTTGTGTAACCTATATTTTGTTTATAACATATATTATGTTACCTGTATTTTGTCAACTCATTATTTTCACTGTAATAAAAAAATGTACTGCATTATATATGTTAAAGCCTTATGGGCGTTTAAATAAATAAATAAAATTAAAATAAATAAATTAGAGTAAACATTTCGTGGAAAATGTTTTAAAAGGCGTTTGACACTTCCGTACCGGACCAGGGGAACGCACTTACACTAACGAGAGTTTTACGCTGTATCTAAGTTGTTTTTTAAACCACATATTCAATAATTTAGGTAATCCTAGAAAAAAAATTTGGTTATCGATCTGCATTAAGAAAATTAATATCGCATTACTACTTTTCTTAAAATTAAATAGTTTATAACAAATTCCGGCGAATAATCTGTGCCACCCGCCCCCCTTCCCCTCTGTCCGGGCGTACCCCGTTCCTATCTGCTGAATGTATCGGGATAATTCTAAGCGATAGCAAGTAATTTCTAAGTTGTTAGTGGAAAGGACTAGATCGCGTTCGTTTACACTGCGCATCTCGTTTGCTTTTTTTACAATGCTATAATGTTCGCTTGCCGGTCAAAGATCATTCGGTCTGAGTCGTTTCCGGTGAACGCCAATCGCGAGTCGAGATTCGGAAACAAGGTGTTATGCTGGCTATCGGCCCGCCTTCTCTGTTTTCTATGGAAAAATACACGCTATGGTCAAAATTCATTAGAATATTAATTATGACTTTATTTATCAAACGATTTTTAAAATGACTACTGAAATACGATGAATATACTTCCCTCTAATTATTATCATAATAAATTACAAAAAAATATGTCATTAACACCCTTTAATAAGCAAAACAAATTGGGGTCCCCGAGTGACCCCCCTTCGGGTCATGTGTGATTTTTTTCGTTCCGGGACGAAAAGGTTAAAGAAACATAGTGAATTTTTTCACACATGTAACTGGTAAAATACCAAAAAAACGTGTTAATAATGATTTTCGGACCATTTGTGAATTTCATATAATTACCGTTTCGGCGTGGCTAATGTACAAATATTGTCTTCTAAAATAACATTTATATTTTTAAAAACTTAAACACTTAGTGTTAAAGAGAAATATGTAATAAAATGATAGAAATTTGAATTGCAGAGCCAATAATCTAATAAAAGTGTGTTTATATGAAGTAATATACCAGGTAAGTATGTTTTTTGTACGTGTTAGTAAATAATCTGGGAAAGCCTAGGAAATCATAGTGGTGATTTTTTACGGCGCTATTCAAATTATACAATCCATTATTATTATGTTTGCTCTATTATTAAAATTCCTTTATTTATTTATAAACAGAAACAAACAGTTCATAAGTTAATTTCATGGACCGTTGGTTTTCCATAAGTTAATTTCATGAACAGTTCATAAGTATATTTCATGGACCGATGTTTCAGGCAGCGTTCAGTGTCCGTCAACAGAGCAGATGTGTGGATTGTGGCGAAGTATGTGCTCAAATATTACGTAGAAGTGATATCTTGCGGTGCGAGTTGAGATGAAGCCATAGTAAATAATGCAAAATCACACAAAATCATGTGTTTTTGTTTTGAAAATTTGATCGCTTAGAAATATTATATATGATTCAATTAAATACTGCGTGTAGAACATATCTTGGCCCTTAAAAATATCGGTCATTTTTATCGGTCAAGTCTTTTAATAAGCCTAGAAAAAATAAAGTAATAGGTCTATAAAAAAAACACTTTCAAGTGCAAACTTTCCTAATTATGAACATCTTTTCGGATATGGTTTTATTGTTTATTGTAGCAAATTTAGTTTCTTTTATGATAATCGCAAAATAAATTGATATTTACGCCCGGTATTCACAAAATAAAATAAAATATGATTTTTGCGTTGTTATTTTACAATACGGCCGACAGCCGATGAATAAGGATTTTCAAAGTGATCCTTATGTCGTTCACCGAAGGACTACGAGCTTGCCACACCCTACTTTCTTTCATGGCCTGGCCGGAGCAGGGAACAGACTGTGACTCCACGTCGCTCGGTTCCGTTAAATCAATTTTAAATTTCCTTGTTATTACAATTTATAAACAATGTGTAAAAAAGGAGTTAATGTTTTTTTTAGACCTTTACGAAATCAACCTGTAAAAAAAATTCTCAAATAAATTTTTCAACCATTCCAAAAGCTTTTTCTGAAATATTTTTTAACTCCTCCCACAAAGGGCGTGAATTCCAATTTAGATTTTTCTCTGGACTATTGGATCCCCTTAATCCTCTTAGGACTGGTATTTAAGGTTAATAATTAGTGGAAATAATGTAGTTTTCTCCTTTCAGTTGGTATTGCACGGCATAATAACCAAGAAATTAATCACCATAATATTACCTTTTATCGTAAAAATGTTTCTAATGTCACACGAACTAAAATATCTTTCACTGCAACAATAAGGTCAATACTAATTTATCATTGAAGAAGAAGATAACACTTTTTACAGTGTTTTTTTATTGTCACTTAGCATTTGTGTTACATTTGCGTAAGATTTTTTGTTATTATGGTGAAGTTCTTCAAGTTTCTGTGTAAAGTGATGATTATTTTTAATATTAGTTTCTTGTAATTCTATAATCTTCTTTTGTAGACTAATTAGTTCGTTGAATTTTTTCTTCCAGTGACATAATATTTTGTTCCAGTGTTAATTTTATTTTTGAGTCCTTCCCCGAAGTGATTTTATTTATCAACTCTTTAATGTTTTTAAAAATTACTTCGGTTTCCATATTGGATGAAATGGATCGCCCAGGTGGGCGAGTTATTAATGTAAGTAAACTATATTTATTGTTTTATTTGTCACAAGAGTACGCGACTATACTCCTTCGGTGCGGAGCGAGAATGAATGAAAAAGATATAAAGATAGAAACAAAATATGTAAAGATAGAAACATTTTTTATCGTTACATTTAAACTTTATTCACACTTTCGGCTATTCTTGAAAATACACTTGTGGCTATTCTTATAAAATATGCCACAAAATATAAACAATATTAACTCACAGTTTAAATATATTCATCGATGAGGTCTGGGTTCGAGTCCCAGTTGCGACCATTGTCTTTTTCTATTTTTCTGTGTCTTGTTCTCTTTCATTTTTTCATTTAGTAGTGTTATCTTCTTCTTCTTCAATGATATATTACGTTGATGGGAATAACCTTCAAAAGTTATAAAAAGAGAGTTTTTCTTATAAAAAATTCAATATTAATTATTTAATTTATTTAAAAACTCCATTATACCACACATACTTAGCCTAGGTAACCAATGTGCAGAAGTAACAGATATACAGATATATTTTAAAAGCACCGAAATGACTTTCAGAAAAGCCCATCATGAAATTTTCGGAAACAGTTTTTAGTTAATACTTTGTTTTCATTAGCCTTATAGTAAATTTTAATCAATTTAAATCAATGTTAACACTATTTAATTGTTTTCAATCCACTTTAATGTTAAAAATAAATAAATAATTGTTCAAAACGTATTCAGTTACAATATATTTCGAAATTCATTCTGCACTTTCCAACTTAAGAGACCGATTTCTTGACGTGATCTGTGGACCTCTAGGGATGGAATCTAACTTTGACCAGACATAGACAAGAATCTTCGAAGTTTCAAAACTAACGTAGAGTTCTGCTTAGCTTTTATACAACTATTTTCATAAAGTTTATTTAAAAGCATTTCTACGTGATTTATACGTTTGAGTTGGCTGTTTATTATAATTCATTTCTGTACAATTAGAATTGCAAAACTTTTTACTTCGCGGTGAGGGTGCCGCTCTTTTGGTATTATAAAATGGAAAATAAATATTTTTTACACTGTTCAGACTCAATCATCGGCATACGAGGATAGTTTTCTCGGAGTACTAAAACTACATTTGTCATTAACATAAATTAGGAACAATAACGGACCTATAACTGTTCCTTGTGGAACTCCATACCTTACAAATTCTGATTTACTAATATTGACACCAATTTTTGTGCATTAACTGCCTGCCAATTCATTTTTATTACTATAATATTATTAAGTTTACTAATCAATGTTGCATGATAAAGGTTATCGAGTGGCTTCTTTGAGTCTAAAAATATTGCTAAACTTTTCATATTTGAAACAAGATTGTAGTACATATCATTCGTTAGTACATATCATTCGTTTACAGCGCCCTTGAGGTGATTTTTCACAAAAACGGCGCTCTACAAATTATCCAATTATTATTATTATTATTATTATTGTTAGATTAAATAAATCTTTTTTTTTTTTTTTCAAAGAATTAAAACACTTTGTATTTAAACCACGAATTTATTATTTTGTATATCTACCGGTTTCGCTTCGACCAAGCTTCATCAGGATATAATATAATAATAACTCCATATAATAATAACTAAATAATAGAGTTATTATTATATTATATCCTGATGAAGCTTGGCCGAAGCGAAACCGGTAGATATACAAAATAATAAATTCGTGGTTTAAATACAAAGTGTTTTAATTCTTTTAAATATAATGTCTAACCACAAAGTAATTGCTTCTTACGAAAAAAAAAAAAAAATAAATAAATCATTGTTTATTCTTAGACCTCATCTAAAATCATATCGATTTGGTGACAAAAGTGCTTTAGCTTCCAGAAATTCTAATACTTTAAATAGTTTTAACTTTTCTGCATACGTACATATATATATGAATCGTTAAAAAGTTTTGAAATATCTCTTGATGTGATTTGAAACTAACCTACAGAAATTTAAAACAAATAAAGAAGTTTCATAGTTAGCACACTTTAGTATGACGCCTACCTGTATCCATGATTTGTGAACGAATGTATATATTTTTTTTTCAAATACGGACAAGCGTGGATGCCTACTAATAACATATTTAATATGATTTATTTATATTCTGTTTTTTAAAAGTGAAACATTTTTTTATTTTATGGAAAAAGATTTCTGTTTTTTTTCTTGACCAATCAAATTACATTCTGTGATATTTCACGAGTTAACCACTATTATATTATTGTTCAATGCATTTTGCACTAATCTATATACATGCGAAACTTGGTGTAACTACCGAATCACCTCGAAGGAACGACTCCGGATCCAATATAATGATGCATGCAGAATTATATTTGGATTCAGAAGATATAGCAGTGCAACGACAATGTTCACTGAACTAGGACTGCACGGATTCGCCGGTCTAAAGAGACACTGGAGCCAGGATGCGGCTAGTGGCTTCCGACAATGCAGTGGTGACCGCAGCGTTCCAGCACCAAACCCCACTCCTGAGTGAGCGCTGGGCCCGAGCTGGAAGAATAGAATTGATTACTTATTTATTTTTTATATATATATATATTTTTTTTTTTTTAATTTTGTTTTTTTCCTATTCTATGTTTAAAAAAAAAATCTGTTGTTTTAAAATATGTTATAAAATATATTATATAAATATGTACAATCATATGGGACGTGTGGGATTGCACTATCCTCCCCACATCCTGGAATAAAACTTATTATTATTATTATATAAAATGATGTGAAAAGAAGTAGTTGTATACAATTCATAAGCACGTTATATAATTTTAAGGTGGGAAAATCGTAATGGTATTAAAATGATAAAAAAGGATGTTGTTTGTGAAAAATAGTGTAGATAATATTTTTTTAAAAGTTCAGATTTTCGCACGGCTGTTGGAAAAGCACTGCCAAAAAATATGTTTATTTGGTACTTATATTTAGATTTTTCAAGTTTCATTTGTAAAGACCTCGCTACATAAATTGTCGGTACTCTGCTAAGGCCTCGCTAATTCAGTGGCTTATCGGGTCGTAAATCTCTCGGGGCAATAGGCGTGAACAGTGGCGTAAATGCCCTCAATCTGTATTTTACCGAAACGTCTCACTTGGCTGAAAAACTTCTCATTTCTCCAACTCGAATGGTACTTGATTTAAAATTACGCAAAATGGGCAGATATATTTTTTTGCTGGGTATGTTTTTAGGTTTTCACGGCCAAAAAGTATTTTTGTTATTGTTTTTGGGGTGTTATGCCGTGTTTCGCTACCTTCTTCTTTAGCCAACGTTTCGGACAGCGTTACAGTGTCCATCATCAGGGCAGATGACCAAATAATATTGGTGAGAGTGTACACCAAAGCTAAACGCAAAAAATCATGCTGAATTTTTTCTAACACCAGCTCGTAGAGAAATGGAGCTGGCAGCACGGTATCGCTTCGACACACATAAGTAAACACTCTCACCAATATTATTTGGTCATCTGCCCTGATGATGGACACTGTAACGTTGTCCGAAACGTTGGCTAAAGAAGGAGGTAGCGAAACACGGCATAACACCCCAAAAACAATAACAAAAATATTTTTTTGCTATTGATTTTTATTTCTTTCGTATTCTGAGATGCGTTGTATACAGGCATGAAATGTGTACGTCTGTACCTATAACTTGACGGCCTCCGTGGTCCCGAGGCAAGACTCTCGACTCACAATCCGAAGGTCGCGGGTTCGAACCCGGCGTGCGCAAATAAATTTTATTTGATTAATTTGTGTTATTTCACAATTTATTCATTTAAAATAATATATAGTATATTTGCGGCACGTTCCAGAGTGGAAGATACTACCAGTATCGCCCTGGTGTAAGACCACCATTCAGAATTGAAACGTTGCTTGAAATGGTTTTAGCCGTGTTAAGTGACCAGATCTGAATAGCCAGGTACTTCCCCACCTTCCTCTTCCCTATCTCCTTCCCCTCCCCACTACCTTCAGCCTCGCAACATACCCCAATTGGGGATGCCATAGTCTCACTGGCTCCAGATGGGAGCAGTTGGGACTCTTGTGCGGTATTAACTGTAAACAAAAAAAAAAACTTTACTTAAAAGAAAAGTTAAGTCTTTTTTAAACATTAACTCCATATAGGAGGCCCTGAGGAAAATAACTTTGAGGAGAGAAAGGATTGAACATTGGTCTTGAAGAGACCCTTGTTGTCATTGAATATTTTAAAAAGCTTCGTCAAAATTGGAGCTATTTCTGCAGCGCACCTCTGCAAAACCAGGGCAGGTATTCCGTCAGGCCCACTAGCTTTATTAACATCAAGCCCTCTTTAAACTTGAAGAACATCCCGCTGCCCGATCTTCAGCTTTTTATGTGAAAACCGCAGTGAGGAACCGACGTCGGGACGGCCTTGGCCCTCATCGAGGGTTGAGTTTTCCATAAAAATTTCTCCTAATAGGTTAGCCTTTTTGCTGGCGGTGTTTGCTAGTGAGCCGTCAGGTCTGGTAGGAGTTGACAGACTGGATTTGCAGAAATTGCGACCTATTGAGCCTGCAAGCAACCAGAATGCTCTGCCATGCGCGCACGCAGCAGGTTTTTGCTGATCTGCATGTATAGCCACTGTAAAAAGTTATTCTACACTTACGTTAACAAGTTTTTTTTAATATCCTAACCATCTTCGGGAGAGTTTATGTATTAATAAAGCGGTAAAAAATTAGTAACTTCAAATTAAAACGGTCAAAAAGAGGCGCATTCAATAGCTCTCCATAAGCAGTGTATATTCCTTTGAATTCAAATGTGGAGGATTGATTTTTTTAATAAGGGCGGGAAATTACCAAACCGTACGCTTAAAAATTTCCTCACGGCTGAAATTGATCAAAATGCAAAACACTCCAGGGGCAATTAAAACTTATTTGCTTTTTTTTTTTTTTTTAAATTTATTTATTTATTTTATAAATCAACAATCCAGTCCCGCTAAGCCAATTGCAATTGGCTTGACAGCAGGTGCTTATAATTACTTACAAATATATTTAAAGTAATAATTTAAATCTTTTATCTACAGTTTAAACATTTTTTCATAAATTTTATCAAGTATCAAAATAAATATTCTTTTTCCAATAACCAATTTTTCACCATATATTTAACCTTATTCATAGAATTATGTTGCTTTATATTGTCAGGTAATAAATTAAATATCTTCGGTATGTTGTATTCAAACGTTCTCTGTCCGTACTTATTATTAAATTTCGGAACTATTAACCCGTCGTTACGCGTGAATCTAGTGCTATATTTATGATCTAGTTTCTCTTTATGCTGCGGGGTAAATATATGCTGAATTATAATTTTATACCATAGTATTGCCTTCACAGGTAAAATTTTTGCACTCTGAAACATCAACGGAGTATTGTGTCTTTGTTTGAAAATGTTAGGGACAACTAATAATTTTACAATTGCGTTTTGTACAACTTGTACTTGTTTCAGGTTGGTTACAGTAGTATTTTCCCATATTGTTAACCCATATCTTATTATTGATTCTGCTAGTGACATATAAATTATTTTAAGTGTATCAATTGATAGGAAAAAAATTAATGTGTACATTCTGCTAGCAATTGATCTGAGTCTTTTACAGGTTTTTTTAAATATGTTTGTCCCATTTAAAAAAACAATCTACTGTAACACCAAGATACACATATTCAGTAACTAATTCTAAGCTTTCACAATTACAGTTAATTTGAATATTTTCGTGGATGCAATTAAAGTTATGAGAAATAATATTAGGATTAAATTGAAATTTGGCATTAGGTGATCTTATATGCATTACTTTAGTTTTTTTAGCATTTATTAATAGCCCTGCATCATGTGACCATTTACAGAGTTGATTAAAGATATTGGATAAGGATATTGTTTTCAATAAGGATATTGTTTTCAGTACGGTTAAGCCGTTGCTATCCGAATTTCGACCGATTTCTTACATATCTCCCTTACACATTTGAAGTTTTTAAGCTATTTAAAAAATATATGTTATTTTTGAAGAATATCTAGATATTTTAATTAAATGAAGACATTATGAGCGAAACTCAATCGAAAATCTGGGAACAGAAAAATCAGAAAAAGATATTGGCACCTCTGGGACTCGAACCCAGGACCTCCCTACTTTCCGGGTTGGGGGCTCTTATCCACTGAGCTAAGGTGTCGATATCCAATTCGGTCACTTTTAACTGTACCATACTTCGACTAAGAACCACCCATATTATCTTCATTTTTCTTAACGCATATTTTTATTGGCTGCCATCTTTATGAATGATTGCAAGATTCAACTCGAACTAAATGCAATCTAGATGGTGTCTGGATAAATTATTATCCATTTTATTTAATGTGCGACATCTATTGACTCTTCTGCAAGTCTGGGATGAATATTATTATTTATTATTTTAACTTTATGAGTAAAACCTCAAACTGTAATATTTTAATTAAATGAAGACATTATGAGCGAAACTCAATCGAAAATCTGGGAACAGAAAAATCAGAAAAAGATATTGGCACCTCTGGGACTCGAACCCAGGACCTCCCTACTTCCCAACCCGGAAAGTAGGGAGGTCCTGGGTTCGAGTCCCAGAGGTGCCAATATCTTTTTCTGATTTTTCTGTTCCCAGATTTTCGATTGAGTTTCGCTCATAATGTCTTCATTTAATTAAAATATTACAGTTTGAGGTTTTACTCATAAAGTTAAAATAATAAATAATAATATCTAGATACGTTTCACGCCGAAACGCAAATAATATGAAATTCCCTCGAAAGAAAAGAAAAAAGTATTCTCCAAAATTATTAAAAACAAGTCTATTTCTATTATTTTACAAGTTATATTTGTGAAAAAATTCGCAATGTTTCATTAAATGATACTTCAGATACCTTTCACGAGATTTTTGCTCTATATTAAACGAGTCACCTTTTTTTAAGCATTTTCGCAATTTTCGCTTCAATTTTATTACTTAAAATATTAGCGCGCTCTGTCCGACATTTGTAATTACATGTCTCTTCATCTTAATCTTTTTGAGCCGGAAAGCGCCGCCTTCACCTATTATTTAATCGGAATTCTAACCTCGGTGAAATAATTTATTGAACACAAGTCAAAGTTTTATTATTCATTCTAAGCAATAAACGGGAACACAACATTCCTCTCGGCTAATGCCGGACATTCTCAGCTATTCTCTACATAAATTATAAATAATGAATGTCCTGAAGTAAACGTAGGAGCTATTATTTTAAGCCACCTCTATCTACACTCAACCCACGAAGCCAAGCTTAACAACACAATGTACAGACTTAAATCAAGTTGACACAGCGTGCCGTGTGCCTTGGGATAAGGTTTAATCACCGGTGTTTCCATAATCACCAATCATATTCAGGAACAAATTGCTTTCCACGGTACTTAAGGGATAATTTGTTTAGAATATATGAGTCCTAACTAAATGCTTTCTGAATAACTTTGCGAGTTATTTGCGGAACTATTGCTGAGGTCATAAGGCAAACGGTGCTACGAAAGGAAATGCTTGTATTCTGTAAGGAAAACGTACATATTATACCGCAAATTTCACCTTAGCTCTATTAATTACTGTAAAAAAATATAAATTTTTTTGTGGTTTTGATGTGAAAACTTGTATTAGAAGATCTCTTGAATGTGCATGTATCTAGATAGGTGCCTACTTTTTAAAGCCAGTGAGTCTGTCGTCCTCCGGTGGGGTCTATTGTAAAAAGGATTAAGGAAGGGGCTGTGTAAAGAGATTTGTTAATGTATACTTTGAAGAGGTCTGGATTAAATGAGATTTGAAAGACGGATGCCGGTAGGTAATTCCATATGCGTGTCGTTTTACAAATAAAATACTTGTACAAACAACTCGCTATAATACTGCCTACAACGTCCAAATGAACTGGTATGCAGTTAATAAGGAACTCCAGTCCATTTTTTTAATTTTTTTTAAATGAATAATGACCTTCTAACTTAAATAACTGCATATTTATTTTTATTTTTATAGTTAGTTTTAATAGTGAATAAATGTCAAAGTTTTAATTTTTCAAGATCCCCGAAAACCACCGAATCTAGTGTGACGTCATCAAGACCAACCGAAGTATGAATTTTGTAGGCAACTGGAATCAGCTGATCATCGCCGGACATTTTGAATTTCAGCATTGGAGCGTTTTATGGACGCGGTGACGTCACGCCTCACAAATTCAATAATACCAACTTGACAGGGTGTTTTAATGAACTGTTTTAAAATGGACTTTTTAATATATTTTTTAAACTCTCCGTTAAATATTATTTAATACAACTTATATATTCAGAATCAGCGTTTATTGGTCTATATGAACATATTTTTTAAAGCCATAATATTTTTCACTGGAGTTCCTTATTGTACATCGTATAGATTAATCCAAATGATTAAACCAGAAACTACGCCCATTAGATGGTAGTCTGCTAAAGGTCGGGCGGCCATCATAGCATATCTCTTGTATTTCAATATTTTTGGAACTTTAGTTAGAAAAAACGTAAGATGAGCCATTTTAAAGATTTTTTTATATTTGCATTCCAAATTTTTATATTTAAAAAACGGATTGCAATCTTTAGAGCACAGGCGTCAGGTGAGAATGCTGTCCTTGTTCTACCGGTATGACAATGGAAGATGCTCCGAGGAACCAGCGTCAATGATCCCCTCGGCACCGGTGCATAGTCAGGAAACACGCCAAACACGCGTCCAACATGGTTGAAATTAGTCACACGAGAACGGGTCGTTTCTACGACTCATTCTTGAATTCAAAAGCTCGGCTGTGGAACGATTTGTCGGCCTCTGCGTTTCCTCCCTCCTACAATATGGGTCTCTTCAAGATACATGTTCATTCCTTCCTCTACTCAAAAACACCCTCCACACAGCATCTTCAAAGATCAAATAGGCCCTGAGGGAAATTATTTTCCTCAAGGCCTCTTGTGTGGAGTAAACGTAAAAAAAAAAAAATTAAAAAAATATGTGATAATTTCGAATTGTAAAATTCGAAATTTCATCACGTTTTAGTTTCAGAAAAATTTAATTTATTTGGATCTTATTATCTTATTGAAAAGCCGAAATATTTTGACCTTCCGACAAAATAGGCCCGAGACCTGAGGGGTAGTATTTGTTTTTTACTGTATTTTTTAAGAACATACAATAGAGGTCGTAAACACATATGTAATATAACTCCCTCAGTTAAATAACTCTTGCGCAATAAATCTGAGAATGTTGTCAGTTGAACTTCCCGGTAACCGCCATATGAATATGTACCCCGTACATAAAGGAACCCCGGCGCTCCTCTCTGACAATATTTTATTTATGTTTGACCTTTTTATAGCGGTTACATTTTGTGGTTCATCTAACGTGGAATTTTTCTGCTCAGTGAAGCATCACGTTGAAGGCAGATTGTAAAAAAAAACCTTTTTTATAAAGAATTCTTTTGACCTATATATATTATGTACCTACACTACAATGTGATATATATTAATCTAAGATCTGCGTTATATAATATGGTATAGTTTTTATGGTTAGCAAAACATTTTTTTCTTCAGAAATCAATTTTTTTGGACTCACTATTTACAATTTTGTGATTGAGGATTTCATCATTTTACTTTGGACACAGATGTTGCAATGAATACCCACCTGGAACGACCACGCTAAATAAATAAATTTGCATTGATTGCTCGAGATTTCCAGAAGATCAATTTTTTAATTTTTCGCCAACATTAAAAAAATCTTACCTTCGAATTTTAACATGCAGGCATAAAAACTTATTATAGTGCCGTATAACCAATAAATTAATCTGTATTTTATCGTTTATTTCATATTTGTAGGATTTACAAAAAAAAAATATTAAAAAATCGTAAAATTTATAATCGCGCGAATCCTGCTTGTTTGTTACTTTGAAACTCCGTGAGAGGTACTTATTCGAGTCAACAAAGAATATTTTTGATTTTTGTATGTTGTCTATACTTGATAATGAAAGGTGTATATAGGTGTAAACAGCTGATTAGAAATTCCCTCAGAAAAAATTATTTTAAAATCTTATTTTTAATATCATTCTAAACTAGTCTAAGAAGTTTGGATGTGCGAAATAGATAAAGCATTTCAATTGCTTCATTTTAAAATAAACGGCTGGCCATTTAAGTGTTTTAAATAATAACAATAAATGTTTTACAAATGGTAGGAAAATTTGGTCCAATTTTCGACCGCTATCAATCGCAGATAAATAAAAATGGTCCATTTTTCGACCATAATCGCTCCAGTGGTTAGACACAGATGAACACATTAGCTTTTCCAATTTTTATTCACTATTTTGGTGAGGATGTAAAGATACCGGAGAGAGCGTAAAATAATCTTATGAATAAGGTAACCGGTGAAAGTGACCGGCTTAATTTAACTCAACTGAAGGGCAAGCGACTATGAGCAGGAAGTTATATTTACCGATCGAAGAACAAAACCAATGAAAGCAATTATTCTTCATTAAGTAGAACGTAAGAAGGATCAAGGTCGTCCTTATTCCCAATTAGATCAAGGAGATAAACAAGCTGGTCGGAAGCACGTGGCAACACCGCACACTGTAATTATTACTATTTCCACATACTTTGGTTACTAGAATTATGTTGGGAAACTTTTAAATAAGATCGAGGTTCGTTAAGATTACAGATAACCTTATTTTTATAATAAACACAATGACATAAATTTGTTTGATTCCACTTTATTATTTCCTTATCCAACCGGTTTCGGTTCGACCTGAACCTTCATCAGGGATGAATAAAAATATATTAAACATTTTACAGATGGTATTTAAAAGAAAATTAGAAGAGGGAGAAAGAACATCAAGTTTTTTTTATTTTTTATTATTTATTAGAGAGAAAACACATATACAGATGTTAATTGACAAGAATTTTCTCTAGACGGCAACTAGAGAACTTACCTGCATCCAAACTATTTTTCTAAGTTGGTGGCGAAGAGGGGAGGTGGCTACGAGGGAGGGGTGGAAGCGGGCGGGGCTAGTGGAAATATTTATAAAATGGGGCTGTTGGACAAATCTAATTGTTTATTAAGTAAATTAGTTTTATTTATCTTTAATGACTTTTTTATTTCAAGGGCTTCAAGATTATTAAGGCTATATCTATCCCGGAAGATTTATTAAAAGAGAGATCTTTATCTATTAGTTGGGTGGCGAATTCTGAAAACCCTACACTGTACATCTCAAGTGTTCGACCACCCTTGTGTGAACATTTCTAGCCGTTTTACCGATGTAAAATGCTGGACAATCATTACATTTAAGTTTATTATATGCCAGAATGGCTTAAATTATTTTCTTTATCTTTATAATGTATTAACAGTTTACCAAGATTATCATTAGTGTAGAAGGCAGGTTTAATTTCGGTAGGGAATTTAGAAACACAAGAGGATGAAAAATTATTTATGAATAAAATTCTACGCCAACCGTGGTTTTTATTGTCTCTAATGTTGGATGTTTTATTATAAAGGAATTTATTGGTAGAGATGAAATTAATTTTTTTACTATTAAATTATATTGAATTTAACCTTATTTTTGTTTATCGTAATGTTTACAATAAATGTTTAACTGAACCTGACGTTCTTACTGTTTAAGGCTCTAGGTTATTTAGAAGCTGCGAATCTCGACACTTATGGAGTCTAAACGTCTACCATATGCCTTCGGCTATTATCGTCATCGTTCGTACACTAGACGCAAACGACAATCGATGATACTCTTATAAAATGCTACTTAACTGACATCTATTTAGATACCACAAAACTAAGTATAATTAACTAAACATATTTTAAAAAAAAATCACCATTAGCTCCACACAGGAGGAAAGTAATTCCCCGCAGAGCCTATGTGATCTTTGGGGATGCTATGTGGAGGGTCTTTTTAGGAAAGGAAGAAGAGAAAGTTCTGGGAAGGTAAACGGTGTGAGAGGTGGGGGTCAGCGTGCCCAGGAGTGGCGGACAATGAATCCAGCGCTCACACTGCGGTGAAAGGCGATGTTCCAAGAGAGCCCTGCTGGAGAGGTCAAAAGGTCTCCCTCAACCTCGACCTCTCCCGGTCCGGCATGTCAGCAGTTGGTGGCCGCAGTGCGCCCAGTTTCTGCAAGCCATGCATAAACTGAGCGTACTGTACAGGGCCCGCAGATACTTTAATAGTACACAACTGCTAACCCTGTACAAATCGCAAGTGCGCCCCACGGTTGAATTTGGCAGCCACCTCTAAAAAAACCAAAAAAAAACTCTTGACTCTGTGCAGAAATGGCGGGCGGTTCGTTTGATAGATTCTCCTAACTTAACAAACGTATTGGAATCTTTAGAGCACAGGCGTCAGGTATGAATGCTGTCCTTGTTCTACCAGTATTACAATAGAAGATGCTCCGAAGAAATAGCGTCATTGATCCCCTCGGCACCGGTATACAGTCAGGAAACACGCCAAACACGCGCCCAAAATTTGTACACGGTTGACTTTAGCCAGAATTTTGAAAAGTGGCGTGATCGATAATTCGAAGAAAAAAAGTTTTCAAATGGTGGTTTCGAGGTTAATGTAATAATTGTAAAAATCTTAACAACTATTCCTGATTTGACAAAGAGAATACATATATATATATATATATATATATATCTTTAATGCGATTTTAATCTAACTAACCATACACATACGTACAACTGCCCCAGGAACCATTTTTTGGATAACTAACACCTCTGCCGTAGGTCACCCCAGGGTTCGTAGAGTCATGTTTGTCCGGATATTGGTGATGGATTTTTTTTTTTACATTAAATCCACATAGGAGGCAAAAAAGATTGTTTCAAGGCGAATTAAGACAGATCTAAGTGACGGTATTACCAGTTTTAAATTTATCTTCTTCCATCAATTCCACAATAATAATATTTTTAACGAGCTGATTTTTCCATAATTTATCAATTTCCAATGAAAATTAAATCTATAGTATTGTATTTTGCTTCAAAACCACACCACATCAGTATTTTAACACAAAGGAAATATTTTAACAAATACCCTAAGGGGGTTCCATTTCACAGCCAAAAATAAAGTCAAACTTTAAACCTGAACTTATACCAAACACACCATAAAGCAGTATTATTTACAGAGATAAAAAATTAAATTATTTTTCATTGTCTCACAATAAAGGTTAACTCTTTTTGTACCAGTGACCTTGGTAGACATTTTATTGTTTCCTGTGATATGGATTTTATTGTCTGCTAAATGCTCAGCTACTAAATGTCAGGGGTAAGAGGTCAAGAAAAGATTTATTGGACCCAAATCCGCGAGGCGTAAACCTAAATCGACCTACTCTTTTTTCAGCACATACGCACGACACATGTGGCTTGTACGTAAGCCTTTTGTGGTTGTTTTATGTGGATGGGTCGTAAAGTAAAGCGAGATATGATTGTACTTAATACTATGCACATGTTTTTTAGGTTTTCAGATAGTCTTTGTTGCAGGCTTTGTGTATTGAGTGACCCATTTAAATCTACCTAACGTATCTTTAGATTTAACCACAAAAGAAATAGACAGACATAATGGAAATTCTTGGAAACAATATTGGGGATTGAAAGAAAAAATTAAAAACAGTGAAACCAGGATAAATATCGAACGGAAACTTTTTGATACCTGCATACTTCCTGTACTTACCTATAGTTGCCAAACTTGGGCACTCACAAAACTCACAAAAAGAAGCTCGAAACTTGTCAAAACTCCATGGAGAGAAGTATGACAGGGAAAAGACTGTCCGATAGAATAAAAATTGCAACCATTCAGAAACTAAAAAGGACACAATATGTCATTAAAACAATAAAAAAAGCTAAAGTGGAAGTGGTCAGGCCACACAATCAGAGGAAGCGAAAAATGGTCAAAATAAGTCATGAATTGGTTCACAAGTGACAAAAGCCATAGCAGGTGGTACATGGACAAGAGTAGCTAATGATAGAGAGAAATGGCGACAATTGGAGGACGCCTTTGTCAACTAGTGACATACAGACAGGGGATCGATGCATGAAAGGTGTTGTAAATGTGAAAAATTTATTAAAAATAATGTAATGTAATTTACTGTCTGAATAAAGGTTTAAATTATTATTAACATATCTTTAGCTCATAGGAAGTCGCATTTATATGTAGATGGTTATTGGTTGTTTTGTGTGTATGTGTACGGCTTCACACAAGAGGCTCTGAGGAAAATAAATCACCTCACGGCCTATGTCATCTTTGGGGACGCCCTCCGAAGGCTTTTTTTAGGAAAGGAAGGAAAATAATTTTTTTTTTTTTAATCTTTTATTGTTTAATTTATAACATTGTTACAAATAACAATGTTATAAATTAAATATTATAAATTATTATAAATAAATAATATAAATTAAAATTGAACACAATAGTAGTCAAAACAAAATAGTGACATACATAATTCAATGATTTTCTACGCCAATTAAGAGTGCTATCTCTTGAGCTTGGCGTAGGAGTTATTTCATAATTATTTAATTATTATAACATAATTTTACATGTAGTGTACAATAAAAATAAGCTTAAAATAAACTCACTTGTTGTGACGTTATTTTTTAATATGGCATTTAATAGTTCAACGAAGGAAAAAGATAAGAGCGGTGGTTAGGAATCTGGAGGTTGTCTGTAAAGTCGGTTTACGGACGATAATTTTACGTGACAAGGTCATATAATTAGGATGGAGTAGAAGAGAGATAAAAGCGTCACAAGCCGAACGCTTAGGCCGAACGCTTGTTCCGCGCTCTCGCTTGCACGCTCGGCTCGGGCGGAACGTGACAATGAATCATGCTTTTTCGTGAGTGCAGCCGGCGTTCATCGATTTATAAGACGTTATCACGTCAAAAAAACTAGTTTTTTTTCTGACCGAGCAAATTTTCAAAATTGAGGAATGTTAACACAATGATTTATATCGGATGAAAAGTGATAATGCAGGGAAACTTGTCTCTTCAGCTCGGTCAGCTCTTATTTACAGGCATTGCAGTCCCTCTTGCATGACGTGTCTCTCGAACAAGACGTTTGCTGCACGTTCGTTACAGTTAGGCCCTCATTTCACGGGGATAAGCAAATATCCGGAACTGGCGTTGTGTACTCACGTAGCAAACAACTAGTAGCCCACAATCCGTACTCGTTACAACTGAAAACACGAGACCCGCGTCGCCGCCAATAATAATTGATTGAGGCGAAGTCCTGCTTTGACTCGATCTCTTTCATTTCGTTTATTTGTAAATTTATTTGTGTTCTGTGTCCGCTAAATTCTGTCTACAAGGGTGACCGGACAACTCGGAATGAAACCAACTCAGAACCATTTTTGTTATGATTTTTGTGGTGTTATGCCGTGTTTCGCTACCTCCTTCTTTAGCCAACGTTTCGGACAGCGTGACAGTGTCCATCATCAGGGCAGATGAGTGACTCATCTGCCCTGATGATGATGACATAAAAACATACCTAACTCAGAACCATCTCAGATAAGTCATTTAGAGTGATAAAAAAATTGGTGAAATATGTTATGTTAGATTAGGGTTATCGGCTAATATAAAATCATTTTTTTCATAGTTTGTAATGACATTTCAAGTAGGTGTTGAGTTGACTTTATTCTCAGTTGGCATGGAACCGTCTACAAGATGGATGTACATTTTTAATCAGAGCACTTACGCGTTGCGAGCTACAAAATCGAGCAACGAAACGTTATGCGACTGCTATACACAGAACTGTTAGATTTTAATTGATTTTTCAAAACGTCAAAACTAGAATACTTTAAAAATGTCGCAAAGTGTACGGATGCAAATGTATGGCGATAGTGGCTAAAAACAAAGAAGATGAAGAGATATATAATTACAAATGTTGGAGAGAGCGCACTTAAATTTAAAACAATAAAATTGAAGGGAAAATTATGAAAATGTTTAACAAAACATGACTCGTTTAAAATTGAGCAATTATTTTGTGGTGAACATCTTAAGTGGCATAAACACTGTAATTTTTTTTATACATCTCACTTCTAAAATAAATGAAATAAACGTCTTTAAAATAATTTCGGAGCATATTTTGCGTTTTTTTTCTAACGAGGGAATTTCATATAATTTGCGTTTTGGTCATAATTTGCCTCCAAAAATAACATTTTTTTTAAGAGCTTAAAAACTTCAAATGTTTAAGGGAGATATATAAGAAATCGGTAGAAATTCGGGTAGAGGCGACTTAATCGACGAGTATCGGATACTAGCGTATCCATGTGGAAGAAGCGCCTAACTACAATTTGGGAGGGGGGAATCTGTACCGCCGCCCCGGGAACCTTTATTGGATCACGAACACCTCTGCCCACAGGTCACCACAAGTGGTTTGCTAGGTTTGGCGATTTAGCAGGGGTGCCCGGGTTCATGGGGTGAGGTTTGTCTAGGTCTTGGAGGCGGATGACCAGGACACACAGAATCCCAGATTCCTGCCCACCCTTAAACCTTTTTCCTTCCCAGAACTCTCCTCTCCTTCTTTCCCTAAAAAACCCTCCACACATAGGCCCTGGATGACGTAGGCCCTGGGGGAAATTATTTTCCTCAGGGCCTCCTGTGTGAAGCTCATGTAAAAAAAAAAAACTCTATCTTTTATATTTGGCCCTTATTTGAAAATCTCAGCTCAACTGCGCAACTGCGAATTCTGTACAATCCATTAAAAAAAACCCTTCCAAGTTGTGAACCCTTCAATTTACATCTGAATTCTAAGCAAGAATCCCTATTTCTAGGTTCTAATCTAACCTTATGAGTAGCTTCCCCTACAAAATAACCTAGTCTACCTTTTACGTTGTACGTAAACATATGTACATAAATACATACGGGCTCAATAATGTATCCTTACATATTCATTCGTCCATTTATCTTTTTCCCGAAGCCTTAAGTAGGCCATTTTGGAAAGACCCTGGGCCGGACGTTCACCATTTGGGGTAATAATATTTTTACCGTTCGTTTCAGGCTCTTACCTACTTAAGGGTGACACAAAGTAAGCGATTTATCGTTGCTCAGTTTAATTTCAGTACAAAATATAAAATAAATTAATTTTATAGATATTCCGTACACCTGACCACTTACTCTTTCAAACAACTCTTTTCTAATGCGTATAAAAAACTTTTAATATAAAAAAAAACTTTTTCACCGCCACAGGTGGGTAGAGATTTCCACTGTCCAGTACAAAGAACACGACCAAACCAACTATTCACGTCCCACACTAAAAAACTAATTACAATCATCAATAATTTTTTATTAGGAGTTGCATTAAGTTTGGGAGGAGGTTATAAGTACCGAACCCCGGGAACCTATTGAAATTTATTGAAAAACCAACACCTCTGCCGTAGGTCACCTTTAGTGGTTTACTACGTTTGGTGACTTAGCTGGGGGGACCGGGTTCGTTGGGAGAGATTTGTCTGGGTCTTGGCAGACCGACTGCATGGCAGGCGGATCGGGAGTTGACGGAGACCTTTTGACCTCTCCAGCAGGGCTCTCTCGGAACATCGCCTTGCACAGCATTTGGAGGGATGGATAAATTTGTCCCTTCACTTCTGGACACACTTACCCCCACCATTCCTACTCACCTCATAACCTTTTCCTTCCCAAAACTTACTCTCCTTCTTTCCTAAAAACATCCTCTAAACTGCATCGCCAAAAATGACACAGGCCCTGAGAAGAATTATTATCCTCATGGAATCCTGTGTGGAGTTAACACAATTTTTTTTTATTATTTATTATTTTAACTTTATGAGTAAAACCTCAAACTGTAATATTTAATTAAATGAAGACATTATGAGCGAAACTCAATCGAAAATCTGGAAACAGAAAAATCAGAAAAAGATATTGGCACCTCTGGGACTCGAACCCAGGACCTCCCTACTTTCCGGGTTGGGCGCTCTTATCCACTGAGCTAAGGTGTCGATATCCAATTCGGTCACTTTTAACTGTACCATACTTCGACTAAGAACCACGCATATTATCTTCATTTTTCTTAACGCATATTTTTATTACTATTTTTCATAAAGATGGCAGCCAATAAAAATATGCGTTAAGAAAAATGAAGATAATATGCGTGGTTCTTAGTCGAAGTATGGTACAGTTAAAAGTGACCGAATTGGATATCGACACCTTAGCTCAGTGGATAAGAGCGCCCAACCCGGAAAGTAGGGAGGTCCTGGGTTCGAGTCCCAGAGGTGCCAATATCTTTTTCTGTTTCCAGATTTTCGATTGAGTTTCGCTCATAATGTCTTCATTTAATTAATTTTTTTTTTTTTAATATTTTCCATCTGTCGCCAGCCAATAAACCTAAATATAATGGAATTTAAAAAGTATAATAAAATAGTCACTCGAATCAATAATAAAAAAACGTATAGAAGGATCGTATCGTTCCACCTCCCACCCCCCACCCCCCACACCCCTCCCTCCTGCCCCCTTCTGCAATCCATACATTCATTCTCGGTACATTCAGTTTTCAAACAGCTCGCGTGCCACCTAAACTTCATAAAAAAAAGAATTATTCAATTTAGTGCAGTCGTTCGGATGTTATGCGTGTACAAACATTTCGGAGATACTTTTTTTATTTATAAAAATAAATAGATAGATATTAACTACGATTTTTCGCAAACATATTAATATCTTTTCCACGGCAACGATTTGTTTTCTGACGTTAGCAATAACTGGCTTTTTCAGAAAACTTATAACAAATATACTGGTCGATGGTTGAGTGGGCATCGCGTTTGGGTCCCACCCGGGCGTCCCGTATTCGATTCCTCGGCTGGCTAAGTTCTCCATCAAAACACAAGCAACATTTTCGGCTTTCTGTGGTGGTAGTAGGAGATTTTCAAACATTGTTGGGTTATTCGTAACCGTGTCTTTCTTTCAATAAAAAAAAATATATAATATATTAATAATTATAATTTCATAACGCCAGATCTTACCATTATATACAACCTATATTACTCGCATATAATGTAGCTCTCTATTGGAGAAAGAATTCTTAAGATTAGTTTATTGGTTCATGCGTGAAAGCGTAACAAACAAAAACAAGCAGTTTTGTATAATTATTTAATTACGCCAGGGTTTACTTTAATTATAAACAGTCTAGAGTCCTCGCATATGATTTAGCTTTCTATTGGTGAAAGAATTTTAAAAAATAGGTTTATTGGTTTATGCGTGAAAGCGTAACAAACAAACACACGCAGTTTCGTATAATAATTTAATTGTGCCAGGGCTTACTATTATATACAGCCTATATTTCTCGCATATAATGTAGCTTTCTATTGGTGAAAGAATTTTTAAAACCGGTTTATTGGTTTATGCGCGAAAGCGTAAGAAACAAACACAGGCAGTTTGTATGCCAGTCACGATACTTCTAAAAAGGACCTAAAAAGCACCCGTCTTCACGAAATCTCTAATAAGTAGTGTATTTTATTAAATCATATTTGTGTTAAAATGTTTCAGGGAAATTCATGACAAAACTTTGAAAAATATGACCTCGTTGGCTCTTATCTGGTAAAAGATTTGCAGATTCTGGATAACGCTTGCAGACAAAGTAATAATTTAAGGAGATAGGTAAAATTCTGTCTCAAATAAAATTTTCAGTCAAAGTTCAGAGACGAAAAGTTTGTTTTTTCAATTTAGTTCAATTTCAGGAGGTCGTACGTGCCAAGTCCTAATGAGAACCTACCTATTTCTAAATCTCTGGACAGTTTTACCAATAGAAGTGTGTTTCGGGTGTGTCTTCGTGGCTGAATTAAGCCTAATATTCCCTCACGTGAAATTGATCAAATATTAAAATTATTTCTTGACAGTTATAATCAATTGACTCAAGGCCAAGATTTCCCTTTCTTCATGTAAAATTAAGCAAATCGTCGTGCCGCAACTTGTTTAAGATACCACAATGAACGGATATTCAAATACAGCGAAATGATGTTTTTGAATGAAATGTCTAAAACGTTAGAATATTTAATTCTAACTATTTAATTAACCTTAAAACTTTCTTTTCACCTGGAAAACCAACATGTTTCTTAAGCAATGCTTATTCCATCGGGGTTTACCAAAAATATTTGGGGACTACTTAAAAAAATGTTGTAAGAAAATCTATCTCAAATATGCAACTCAAACTCTTAGACCTCTCTGAGGTCAAGAAGTCAAAAGGCATTTTATTAATTAACCGTATCAGTTTTCTTTGGCATCTTAATCCAGTGTAAGATTTTTTTTCCTTCTTCGGATAAAAATGATTTTTAAAAACCATATTTTGTTCTTGAACTGAGAAACAATTTCATTGCCTGTCCCAAACAGGCCCCAAACCCAGTTAAAAGATCGTATATAAATTGACATCATCAGTTATTGCCGTGGAGTAAGACCACCATTCAGAATTGAAACGTTGCTTGAAATAGCTTTAACCGCATTTGGATTAGACCAGATTTCAATAGCCAGGAACTTTCCTAGCTTCCTGTTCCCCATCTCCTTTCCCTCCCCACCACCTTCAGCCTCACAACATACCCCAATTGGAGATGATAGTCTCACTGGTTCCAGACGGGAACGGCTGGAATTTTGTGAGATATTCACATAAAAAATTTGAAAATCTTAAAAATGGATTCAGATGGCACTTCTATCAGTTTTTTTAATCAGTGGTTTTAACAAAGGCGTAGAGAAAATGGCAACCGAGTAAAAAGCAAAAGAAAGGTCAACTGAACGAAAACTTTTTATCCACCTGCTAAATTAATTTACGCTTTCAGCAGGTACCCACCAAGCGAACGTGTTCATTTGCTACTTGTGTGGAGCAAATGATCAGTAAATTACATTATTAGTGGGTTCGGTTTGCGTTTGACCCTTGGGTAGTATTTTGTGTAAAGTTTGAGGTTAACAGTGTAAATGTTGTGTATCTTCATTTTCAATAATAACAATTTGAAAAGTGTTGGTTCTTTCAGGTTCAATTGGTTACTGGTTTATTGTTAATTGTGAATATTTACAATGTTATATTATACTGGACAGACATCCTGACTGGTCTAGATACTAAATAGTTCTGGTGCTCCCGGTCAACAGACAGCGTAAGCCGCCCTTACTTACTGGAGCCTTCGGCCATCATTGTAACTCTTCGTTCTTAAGACACAAACGGCGATAGATGGTACTCCTCTGATAGTTCTAATTCAGCTGCCGTCTGTTGGGATATGGCAGAATTTTTAACCTACCGACATCTATTAAAGAAGCTGAAACTATGCGGATAATCAATACACTACAGTTATGAATTTAAGGATGCATTTTTTGTTTTGTTTGAGGTGACTTTCGGATTGGGGGAGCGACGCGATTACCCGATGGTCTTAAATTTAATTTGTGTCGATAACACCCGTTGAAACTGTTTTCCACTCCCTTTATTTTATATGAAAATCAGAAATAAATATTTGGTAATAGATCAGTGCTATGAAATTGTGAAGTTTCTCATGAAGCATTACTAGGTCTCTAATATCTCTCTCTTTTCTATGTTTGTCCCTTTCTGCCATCAAATTAATCTTTTTTCAAATTATGTGTCTATTTGCCGCCG
The DNA here is from genome assembly GCA_936435175.1 of Glyphotaelius pellucidus. NCBI lineage: Eukaryota > Metazoa > Arthropoda > Insecta > Trichoptera > Limnephilidae > Glyphotaelius > Glyphotaelius pellucidus. Next base: position 21,944,984 of record OW386558.1, on the reverse strand, counting down.
GGATTTACGGGTACCGCCGCCCCGGGAACTATTTAGTGGATAATCAACACCTCTATTATAGATCACCCCAAGTGTTTCACTTAGTTTGGTGGCTTTACAGGAGTGTCCGGTTTCGTGGGGTGAGGATTGTCCTTCGACTTGAGAAGTCTTGGCGACGGGTGCGTATGCCCAGCTATTGTGTGGACGGCCGGATTTGGAGAGACTAGTTAGTTTGACCTCTCCAGCAGGACTCTGTCGACCCATCGTCTTGCACCGCAGTCGGAGGGATGTATTCCTATCCTTTACTTAAAAAAACCATAGACTCAGCATCCTTATAGAAATAGATAGACCTTGAGAAAAATTATTTTTATTATATTTTTAATTACTCCGGTGTAGATCTAATGTAAAAAAATGTGTCTAATGATAAACAAGCCCTGACGAAGCTTAAAGTAGACAAAACCTGGTTGATTATTATGTATTTATTCAATAAAATTTGTATATTAATAATGTATGGTTTTCATGTAATATTTATTCACTTATTTATTCACGTATTATAATCTACTCCTCTCCCTTGGCTCCCCGTACTTGCAAATATAACCGCGTCAAATATCAGGCGAGAGATTGCAACACTAAGGGAGTACAAGAAGGCGCTGCAAAACAGCGCAATACCTTTGCACGATGATGTCGTCTCTCACCCGGCATGTCGCTTAAAGTCCCGAAAACTCTTCTGGACAGAAGGAGGAAGACTCCTCCATTCACCTCTCACTCCAGAAGATAGGTGGAAGCTTGAGTGGCAATCGGCCAAGGTGAAAAATGCCCATCTCGTACAAGACCCCACTGAGAGACAGCCTGGGTTCTCATTGCGTCGCAAACTTTGGTCCGCCATCAATAGGATAAGGTGCTGCCGTAGCCGTTGTGTCCATATGATGTTTAGATGGGGCCTTAAAGAGTCGGATATGTATGAATGCTGTGAGGTGCAGACCACCGAACATGTGGTCAACGAATGCCCGCTCCATTCATTCCCCGGCGGGATTGATGAAGTCCACAGGGAAATGCCTGAGGCCCTAGACTGGCTCGCAGACCTAGATGTCCCCCTCTGACCCCCTCACCATACGAAAGAAAACGTAATATCTATCATTTTCATTTGAAGTTGAGGTTTTGTTGTTGTGTGTTTAACCTTTTCGTTCCGGAAAGAAAAAAATCACACATGATCCGAAGGGGGGTCACTCGGGGACCCCAATTTGTTTTGCTTATTAAAGGGTGTTAATGCCATAATTTTTTGTGATTTGTTTTGGTAATAATTAGAGGGAAGTATATTCATTGTATTTTAGTAGTCATTTTCAAAATCGTTTGATAAATAAAGTCATAATTAATATTCTAATGAATTTAGACCGTAACGTTTATTTTACCATAGAAAACAGAGAAGGCGGGCCGACAACCAACATATCTCCATGTTTCCATATGTTGACTGGCGATTGGCGCGTAGCGGAAACGATCCAGACTGAACGATCTTTGACCGGCAAGCGAACATTATAGCATTGTAAAAAGGTCAAACGAGATGCGCAGTGTAAACAAACGGCATCTAGTCCTTTCCACTAACAACTTAGAAATAACTTGCTATCGATTAGAATCGTCCCAATACTTCCAGCAGATGGGTACGGGGTAACGCCCGAACTGAGGGGAAAGGGGGCGGGCGGGACAGATTCTCGACCGGAATTTGATAGAAATTATTTAATTTTAAGAAAAGTAGTAATGCGATATTAATTTTTTTAATGTAGATCGATAACCAAATATTTTTTCTAGGATTAACCAAATTATTGAGTATGTGGTTTAAAAAACAACTTAGATACAACGTAAAACTCTCGTTAGTATAAGTGCGTTACCCTGGTCCGGTACGGAAGTGTTAAAGTTTTGTTAGAGATGATTCAAACACTTCGTTGAAGAGTTCCAAATAGCAGATTCTCGGAACAAGTGAAGAAATTGGTGTGCTTAGGAAGTTATGAGTGCAAGAGACGGGATGACTTGGAAGGACTTTGAATGCAAGTATTTAACCAGTGCAAGACTAATTGCACGGGTAACTAAAACAAACATTTCGTGTGAAGGATGTACGAAGAATATTTCAATGATGATTAATTTAAATATTTTATCATTGTTGACAATACTAACCAACTTGGGAGGCGAATATAATATATTCATTTATTTATTTATTCATACACGCCTTGAAGGCTTTTACAAAATCACATTATTCAAGTTACACATGTTATTCAGGAGTATAATTGTAAGATTGAAGTATATAACATTATAAACTGTACTTTAAGGATACAAACAGGTTTAATATGTACATAGGTATGTAGTTTCGTTATCATTAAAATTGTACAAAGGAGTTAAAAAGTTTACATAGTGTAATAATGGTAAAACAGAAGAGTGCTTAAGATACTTAAAAGTAGTTATTGAGGAACGTGTAGGTATTTACTATGTTGATTTTATTATTAACTTGATCATGAATAAATTGTTCGAAAGCAAATTTTTCAAGAATTCAGCAAAATTAACGCAGCGATAAATAGTACCTACACATAGAAGAAAATAAATAAAAAATACATGAGTTGTAATATCTTGAAAAGTTATACAGATGAGTTCAACAAGTGTATAGTGTGATAGTAAAAAAGTAAAACATAGTACAAATTATGGTACCAAAAGTACAAGATAATATTAATACAAAAGAGAGAGGATAAAAAGGTAAGTACTAAGGTAATCTTTGTATACATAAGTATTAAATTTTGTTTTTATTGTGAACATGAAGAGACCATCGATTTTAATTTAATCATTAATATATTATTATTGCTAGGGCACCAAGATTTAAATAGAAATTTAAATCAATGTGAGTTAGTTATTATATTTATAACAATAAATACGAGAGGATTGTTGTTAGTTGTGTTCTTATTTGGCTACCTTTATTATTCACATATTTCATGTTTTGCGATAATTATTAATTTGATAAAGGTGCAATTGATTGATATTTATGGCTTTATTTTAAATATTCTAATATACTGAGTTAGAATTTAGACACAGATTGGTGACGATAAATGTCGATTGAGTTGTATTTATTTCCGAGTAAATGGAGTCTTTGGATGGGAGAGTTTATAAAATAATTATTAGCGGAATTGGTAACAGAATACAATGCATTCGACCGAGTTTCGCGAGTAGGTACTCGCAAATTAATAAAATTTGTCAAATCGAGGGCGTCCAGTCTGCCATTCGAAATTTTGAAAAGACAAACTAAATCACTTTTTATGCGCCTTGATGTCAAATCGGTTATGTTAAGTAATTCCATTAGGTATATATAATTAAGTTCTTCAATCGGTATACCCAGTTTGTAGTTAATAAATCTTAAAAACTTATGCTGAACTCTTTCAATTTTTTGTTGGTGGGTTTTATATAATGGAGCCCAGATAGAAGAATTATATTCTAAGTTGCTTCTCACCAACCCAGTGTACAATTTAAAGGAATTAATTTATTGAAATTCTTTAACTGTTCTCAGAATAAACCCCAGACATTTCATGGCCTTATTGGTTATTTCATTTATATGAGGAACAAACGTTAATATGTACCATTGTACCCTCGGGAATCATTTATTAGGGTAACCAACACCTCTGCTTGAGGTCACCCCAAAAGATTCGCTTCGTTTGGTGACTTAGCGGGGGTACTCGGGTTCAAGGTGTGCGATTTGTCCGGGTCTTGGTGGTGGATGCATCAGCCACCGTGACCGGCCGCCATATTAAAAAGATTCGGTCGCATTTGCGAATTGAACACAGGACCTCTGTCTTACCAGGGTAGTGCTCTTACTAGTGAGCTAATTCAACCGTATCATACTATTCACAGTTTCACGCTCCGTCTGAAAATAATTTTCCTCAGGGCCTAATGTCATCTTTGAAGATGCTGTGTGGAGGGTGTTTTTGAAGAGAGGAAGGAGTGAACCACTAATAAGGTGTGGTCTTGAAGAGATCCATGTTTTAGGAGAAAAGAAACACAGAGGCTGGCAAATCGTTCCACAGCCGAGCTATTGAACTCAAGAACGAGTCGTAGAAACGACCCGTTCTCATGTGACTAATGTCAACCATTATGCAGTATTATTCAGAGTTGCAAACATTATCTTAAATTACATGTTTTATTTTTCATATTAACTTCACACGGGAGGCCCTGAGGAAATAATTTTCCTAAGGGCATATGTCACACGTGAAGATTCATGGAGGGTCTTTCGGAGGAGAGAAAGGGATGAACATGGGTTTTGAAGAGACATATATTATAGGAAGGAGGAAACACAGAGGTTTTTATTTAAATTAAGTAGTAAAATATTTTGCAATCTATACAAACATCACTAACTATATTATTGTTTGGAGCTTTTTAATATTTGTGAGAATTCATTTTTTCTCAATAGTTATAACTTTTTGAAACTCAACCATTTATTATTTATTACCATTGCTTTCGCGCTTTCGCTTAAATCGCTTTCTCGTCTATTTTACGTAGAACAAATTTCAAGAAATTATTTTTTTATCTTAGATTCAATAAATTCACGATTTGCGTCCGAACTATTGGGAAAATAAATTGAATTGTTTGTAAAAAACAAAGAAAATGGTATTGCGGATTGAAATCGTCAATTCTTTTATTAAAAATATGGTCAACTCTCGGTGAGTTTTTTTTTAACAGTCCATGTTTGATAGTTGTATTTTATGATCGGAAAATTCCACTTCTGAACTACAGTACTTCTGAACTAGTATAGCGTTATAGTGTTGTTCAAACTAAAAACATCATTAAAATCTTTTAGGCTCATTTCAACAATACGTTATAGTTAAGCATTATTATAAAGGTACTTTCTCAAAATAGTTTTTTTAATTTTTATATCATAAATGGTTGTTTGGCGGTCTCTGTGTCTTGTAAATGACAGTTTTTTTTTCAAGGTTTAATTTATTTATTATAAATACAAAGTAATACAATATGACATAAAATATTAAACAGAAAAAAGAAAAAAGAAAAGTCCCAATAAACTACTTTTTAGCAGTTTGTCGATGGGTACTTTTACTTTGGAGATATATATATATATATAAACTTATTTTATATAATTAAATGCAGTTAGAATTTTTGTGTTAGTCTAATACAATTTTTTTCTTTCGGCAAGCCAATTTCTCAACAAAATATTTGTTTTACCATTTGTACATTTTTTAATTTCGGCAGGTAACATATTTAAGCAATAAGGTATCATATAGTCCAGCGTTCTTTGTCCATATTTGTTTAAATGCTTAGGTACAATTAGTCCTTCATTTAACGTAAAACGAGTATTGTAAGTGTGGTCCAGTTTATTTTTGTATATGGGGCTATTCATATGCGGAAATATAATTTTATACCACAGAATTGTTCTTACTGAGAGAATTTTGAGATTTTGGTAAAAGTACGGAACATTATGCCTTTGTTCATATAAACTTTTGTGAGCTAATAATTTAACTAATGAATTTTGAACTGATTGAACACGATTTACATTTGTTTTACAGGAAAGTCCCCAAGCTGTAATTCCATATCTTATAATAGATTCAGCTAATGATAAATAAATTATTAAAATATAATATGCCCGTTGAACTGCGGAAGGACCACGGATGGCGTTCAAGTTTATTTTAGAGAAAAATATGGATTTTTCAAGCAATGTTTTGTGACAAAAAAAATCCTCACTGTAAATTTAATTCTTGTCGGATCAACTTGTGTTGATGATCTTACTTGTTTTTCTCACAAAATGTTACACATAATGCAATTATGCGGGTGATATTTAACGTGTGAAAACCATCTAAGATCGCCTGTGCAAAAGACGTCGCTTTATAAGGTTAGTGTCTTTGTTGTATATTTAGGCCAGTGCTGATCACTATTTTTTGGTATATTTTTGTCTGCGAGTAAATTTATCAATCAATATTTTTTTAAGGGTGCAGCGCCCACCAAGTTTTGGGGTTATTTACTTACACGTTAGGATACAAGGTGTTTTGACTCCTGAGATAATTGAATAAATAAATTAAGATGATGAAGGTATTTTCATTTTATTTTTATGTTGTCGAATACATTTTCTTTATTGATTCGCAATGTGCGATTTTTGATTTGCGCCAAATGACATTTTAGTTTTTATTCGTGCATACGGTGGCATAGACGTTACGCGGAGCAGCATTAGTGACAGCCGTCTTAGCAGCCAATGGCGTTCAATAACGCTGTAGCGAGTAGAAGCAGAAGTTTTCAAATGTTTGGTTTTGATATTTTTGAAATCATTACCTAATTATTAATGATAATGGAATAATCATAATCAACCTAACTACCGGTAAGACAACATCACATTAAGGGTCTACTATTCGTGAACACAGCGCTGAAAAAGAAGAAGATGGAGAGATATGTAATTACGAGTGTTGGACAGAGCGCGCTAATATGGTTAGTCGTAGAATAGCAGCGAAAATTGCGAAAAAGCTTAATAAAACATGACTCGTTTAAAATAGAGCAAAAATCTCGTGGAACGCATCTTAAGTATCGTTCAAAGAAACATTGTGAATTTTTTCACAAATATAACTTGTAAAATAAAAGAAATAGACTTGTTTAAAATAATTTTCGGAGCATACTTTGCAATTTTTTTCTATCGAGGGAATTTCATATAATTTGAGTTTCGGCGTGGAACGTATCTAGATATTATCTTAAAAAATAACATATATTTTTTTAAGAGCTTAAAAACTTCAAATGTTTAAGGGAGATATGTAAGAAATCGGTCGAAATACGAATAGTAGACCCTTAAAGTGTCAAAGTTCTAAGCATATTTAAATACATAAACTTCTACTTCTAAGTGCTATATTGTGTATTGAAATAATATTAAACCTTAATATTATTTCCGTGAACCAAATATTGAATTTTGTGGAATTAAGTAACACGATATTAAAGAAATTAAAATTTAAGGATTTAATTATCATCGCAGACAATATTTATTGTAGCCATCATGAGTTCTACTTGCAACCAATGCAGCAAGTCAGTGCAAACGGCTGACAGTATGAAGTGTATAAGTTGCAAAAACCAAATGCATGTCAGTTGCACCAAAATAACCACTGCCATTTTTAGGAAAATGTCTGAGGAGAACAAGGAGTCATGGATGTGCGCTAAATATAAAACAGGACAATCAGCGCTCTGAAGCGATCTCAACTCTGTCGACTCGTCAATTCTTCTTAGCGAAATAAAGAAACTCTCCTCACAAATGCACTCAATGAATTCAAAACTGGTTTCCTTTGAACAAACAATCTCACACAATTGAAGACTAAACCAATAAAATTATGGTATTGGAAGAAAAACTAGAAAAAATGGATAAACTCGAAGCTGAAATAATTGAATTAAAAAAGTTCGTTACATCTTTGGACAAAACAAACAACGAGAGAGAACAACAGCTGCTCATCAATAATATTGAAATCTTTGGTCTGACTGAAAAGCAAGACGAAAACATTATTTGTTAATTGTCTCATCACTGTAACATATGTTTTGTTTGTTTTGTATGTAAATAAATAGATAAAAAAAAACGAATGACATTTTAAATGGAACGTTTTGGAATGGTAGTTTCTGACTAGTACTATTCTGTCACTCTGAACCGACGTGGTTCGTGGTGCTACATGTATACGTATGTCAATCTGTACTAAGGGGAGCAAAAACATGTGGAATTATTTAGGGTCATCCCCGCACGAGCCTTGGGAAAAGTCTACCTTTGGCCCATTTTGCAGAGGAAGCATTTATTCCGGGCATGTAATTTACTTAAATCGAGCCACCAAAGCCAGGGGTTGTTTAAATATATATACTTTTCCTAGGAATGTTGCGAATGGTGTCTGAAGAGTGACTTATTTATTTCAGGCAGATTAAGAATCGAACAGGATAAAGAAAGAATGGAGTGTGAATAAGATAAGGGGTTAAAATGAATTGAAAAAAGGTTCTTCTGGCTTAAGTAACTACATTCATAGCTTTAAGGTGGGTGTAGTAAAACGTAGAAGATGTCTATTTATTCACATTTAGTTATGTCTCGTCAGGTATTCCTAAAACATACAAAGGTCAGTTTGGTACCTTCCCTCGAATTCAATTTCTTTATAACCTCCCGCTTTCCACTGTGTTCCTAGGCCCTATTTTATTCCTCATATACATCAATAAACTCTGTAACCTACCCATAACCGGAAAACTAACATCCTTTGCAGATGACAGAATGCTTATAGCTCGACATAAAAATAGGAAAGGTTCGATATAGCTCAATACGACATAAGCCTTGTAAAGAATTGGTTAGATGATAATCTCCTCACCCTCAATGCTGGTAAAAATAAATTCTCAATCTTCAGTCTATCTACTGCAACCCAACCTACTATCAATCAGAAAATAACAATTCACTCTTGTCCAAGACCCTACTCTTCCTGTTCTTGCCCAAATTTGGAAATAGTATCTCATATAAAATATCTCCTCGGGACCACGGCCTCCGTGGTCCCGAGGTAAGACTCTGGACTCACAATCCGAAGGTCGCGGGTTCGAACCCGGCGTGCGCAAATATATTTTATTTGATTAATTTGTGATATTTCACAATTTATTCATTTAAAATAATATATAGTATATTTACGCCACGTTCCAGAGTGGAAGATACTATCAGTATCGCCCTGGTGTAAGACCACCATTCAGAATTGAAACGTTGCTCGAAATGGCATTGGCCGTGTTTAGTGACCAGATCTGAATAGCCAGGTACTTCCCCACCTTCCTCTTCCCTGTCTCTTTCCCCTCCCCACTACCTTCAGCCACACATAGTCTCACTGGCTCCAGAGGGGAGCAGTTGGGACTCTTGTGCGGTATTTCATATAAAAAAAAAAATATTTAAAAAAATCTCGGGGTCCTAATTCATCATCCTCGTTGGGATCAGCACTTAGCCAGTCTAACTCCCCGAATTCGCAAGCACTCTTATGTTTTTCGAACTCTAAGAAATATACTTACTTCTACAACACTAAAAACGTTTTACTACGCTGCCTGCCAATCCCAGTTAGCATATGGCATCTTAATTTGGGGCGGCTACGCTCTTATTTTATTGATCCTCTACAAAAAGCCCAAAAACGATAATACGTGCTATCAACAAGCGACCGACAAGATATTCCTCCTCTCGTCTCTTCACTGAATATAATGTCTTAAACATACGGCAAATTCATCTAAAATTTACTCTAACGCATTTCATATTCAAATATAAGAAAAAAACCCTCTTACATCACAGTTACACCACCAGAACAGTAACCAACCGACACTACAATGTACCTACACTACGCACCACATCAGCTCGAAGACATTTCATGTACTTAGCTCCTAAAATATTTAACTTTCTCCCTGAGAACTTAAAAACCGAAACCCAACCCCATACCTTTAAAAAACAATTATCACAATGGATCCTTACATTTAGAAACTATGATATGTAAAACTTGTTACTTAAATTGAATTGAAATATAATAATTACAATTTGTTACTTAAATTAAATTGTATTGCATATTTATAATAATTAAAAACTATTATTATCAAATTGAATTGCATAATTTAATAACTGTACCCAATCTGTAAACTTCATCATCCCTAGCATGGAGGATGAATTAACACAATTTTTTTTTTCATTGCATGTATAAGTTCTTTAATAAATAAATATTTTTTTGTAGAAAGCAGTAACTTTGTGGTTTGACATATTATAAATTGAAATAACACTATAATTTTGTTTGTAACCACGATTTATTTAATTTTTCTATTACCGACCGGTTTCGCTTTACATAAGCATCTTCAGGGTATAAAAATTAAACTGATGAATCAGTTGTCAATGATGATCAGTTTAATTTTTATACCCTGAAGATGCTTATGTAAAGCGAAACCGGTCGGTAGTAGAAAAATTAAATAAATCGTGTGTTATTTCAATTTAAAATAAATAAACTTCACTGAAAAGGAGTTTTCATATTTCCAAGGCATCGGATAGTTTAGGCTGTGAATAGGCTTCCATTAACTCAGTGGTTGGAGCACGATCCCGGCAAGGTCAATGTCCCGGGTTAAATTACTATGTACAACCGTAATTTTATCTGATTTTTCTGATTCCATTTTTGGTTTGGGAGTCGCTGACATTGTCTTCAATAGTTAAAACAATGCATTTAAAAGTATTTGCTTGGTACACCACACAAGCTCTCAAGCTCTTAAATAATAAAAATATTTGTACGTTCCGAGAAATTGCTGAGCCTTAATAATTTACAACCCAATTCTACCCCTTAAAATTTCAGAAAACTTTTGAAATGTGTACCTTTAAACAAACGCGTTGTTTCCAGCATTTTCCGACGCAACTGTAAATTTGTCAGTTGAAAGTTACCGACAACATGAACATGACAAAAATAAGTACAAAACGCGTAAAAAATACCTACAAATGAAACAATTTAGCTTAAAAGGCTTCTGGTGGAAGGTAGAAAGCAAAAGCAGGCAAAGAAACAAACACACCCCTAATTTAGGGGTTCGTATAAAACGTTTTGCTTCCTGCACTTCCCCAATTTTTTTAATGTCACGCGATGTTTGTTCTGTCTCCTCTTAGCAAGTATTATTAGAGAAGTAGTTTAATAGGTCACGCAGAACCATTTAAATAAGATTTAACTTTATTTGGTTCGTCTGTTTGCTTATCTTTCGCTGTTCCATTACTTATTTCTATAGTGTGTCCCAATAAAAGCACCGGATTTAGTTGAATAATTATGCTGTTATTCGATATAAAATAATTTATTCGAAAAGTTGCAATGTTTTTATTTCGTCGAAAAGTACAATTGAGTCCTATAATTACAATATCCGCTATATCCGATTTTTAGCCAAATTGATCTGAGTATGACATCTTGTTCACATTTTTGCGAGGAACGACATGAACCTAAAATTGAGTTTCAAAACCTCTCTTATCACGACCAAAAAACATGTTAAAACTATGAGTAAGAAACAAAACCCGCTATATCATTCAAGAAGTAACTACAAAACCCACTGTATTGAAATTCAACCAATCACGAGCATTTTGCCAAGATGGCGGGTTTAGAAACCTTGGCGTCAAGTCAGTTGTGCTTCAAAGGCCTCTATATCTTGAGCAAATCACGAAGTGAGTATCAAAATCCGCTTTATCCATTTATTTATCGAAATTACTTAAACATTGCTAGACATACATTGAAAAATGAATACTTATCGAATTTATATTATTCCATTTTATTATAAAGAAAATTAAAATGCTATTATTTATTTACCCTAAAAATGTGACAGTTTTTGCGATTTTCTCCGAATCAATGAAAATTGATATAGCGGATATAGAATTTAAACGACTCAATTATGCCATCAAATTGCGAACCAGAACAATCATTGAAATCTCTTGCACTCTTGATGAAAAAAGTTAACATCGTTGCATAATTATTGTGGTCCAATGTTGTTAACAACACGTTGAATTTCCAACACGTTAGATTAGTGGTCCCTAACCCCCCGCGCCGCGGACCGTTAACGGTCCGTGGATCAAATGGTACCGGGCCGCCCAAGGCCCTGCATAAAAATCGAAATCACGTTAAAAACATCAAGCATACTTAATAAAAAATTAAATACTTATCGACAAAAAATAATTATTCAGTTCTTTATTATCGGAATTATTAAGAGCCGTCACAATACCTTCGAAGTAAAAAACACGACTGGGCTTCCATATTGCGCACTCGCATAAGTAGCGCAAAGAGCTCTAGAAGCAACGACGTGTCGCTAAGAGATCTAGAAGCAACGACGTGACCGCTCTTACATTCTGCTTTCCCAAATGCGCGTGGTGTCAAATCACACGATCTTGCTCGCCAATTCTGATTCGCGTTTCTGCAAATTACAACCACGAAATTTTCGTTGCAAGAGCTCAATGGCTTGACGCACAGTGTGAAAAGTTACGCAGTCCTGCTGAAACTAAATAATGTCTTCAAGATCCAAATCAATCAATTCTAACCTTTGGAATTTGTTTATCATCGCCCTTTAATGCAAACCAAACTTTTTACGAAATTTGTCACCACTCGAAAGATGGAGGTATTTTGGTAATCGTTTTTCGATTCGGCCATTTGATGTAATTAATTAAATATTAATTTGGAAACGTAAACAAAGCTTACTGCGGACTTAAGAACATCTAGATTTCACCGTTTATCCTATATTTTTAGGTTAACAAAAAAATCTCTAAACGAATAATCATCATCATCAGTATATTAATACGTGAAGCAAAAACTTTGTACCCCTTTTACGAAAATTGCGCGAACGGAGGAGTATGAAATTTCGCACACTTAAAGTTTATATTATAGAGAAGGAGTGCAGAATGCTAATATTTTTTTAAATTATGCCTAAAAAATACGTTAAATCAATTAAAAAACATTAAGCATTAAATTAATTATGGTCGATTTTCGACCATTTGGCGACCACTAGTTCATTTAAATACATATAAATTGCCCACCCAAATTCAGGTTCAGCAAAATTTACCCCACTTTCATGAGTTTTTCTCCCTCCCCACAAAAAGGTTCTCTTCAAAACCCACGTTTACTCTTTCTTTCCCTAAAAATAAGAAAGGTTTATTATTTTCCTCAGCCTCCTGTGTATCGCGTTGTTCATTCGTGAAGCATTCCATATTCCTACTAATCGCAAGGTTGGCGCACATAAAGTTTTTAAACTCGACAACGTCAACTTTATAATGAAAACATTGTGAAAATTTTAAATCCGCCGCTGTTGTTGGGACACCCAATATTAATCCGTCTTTATAAACCGTCTGCTATTGACAGCATGTAAAAGCTTGGAAGATTGGGAGATGAAAGACACCCAAGGGGAGGTGACGCTATTATCAAAGTGTCATTATTTTTGTTATGTAAAGCCAAGGACTATCAATTTAGAATGTATCAACTGGTAATTTAAGTACTGCGTGTAATTTGTTTACAAAAAACTTACATTATTTTGCACACAAATATAAAATAATTAATATCTATTTATTTATTTATTAATAAACGCCCTTTTTTGGGGCTTTTACATACATAGTATAGTTATAAAAATACTTATTTATTGTACATAACTGAACTGTCTCAATAACAATCGTTTAAATTTGTCTAAAGATAAACTGAAGATGTTCACTGACTTAGTATAATTGTTTCCCTCCATTGGTATTCTGGGAAAAGAGGAATATATATGGTAGTTAGTCCCAGAATTTCTGCACTGAAATAAATCCTGAATTCTAGTATTACGAAGTGGAATTCGGAAGCTTATCAATTTAAGTAACACCGGACTATCAACTAAATCATTTAGAATTTTATATAGAAATACCAAGTCAGTGAAAATTCTTCTGTTTGACAGTTTGAGCATATTCATGTCGTTTAAAATAGTGTTGTAGTTCAACATAATTGCAAGAATAACCATTTTAAAATTTAAAAAACGTAAGAATTTGTTTTGTATTCTTTCAACAGCTTGTTCATGTATATTATAATGTGGATTCCAGAAGGGGGAATTTTACTCAAATTGACTTCTAACAAACGCAAAATATAACATATAATAAACACGATGGTATAACTTTGTTTAATTTCACTTTTTATTTTCTTATCCAACTGGTTTCGGTTCAACCTGAACCTTCTTCAGGGAAGAATAAAAATATACTAAACATAATACAGATATTCAGATATTACATGTTAATTAGAAGAGGGAGAAAGAACATCAACTTAAGTTGTGGCGAGGAGGGGAGGTGGCTACGAGGGAGGGGTGGAAGTGGGCGGGGCTAGTGGAAATATTGTAAAAATGGGACTGTTGGACAAATCTAATTGTTTATTAAGTAAATTAGTTTTATTTATATTTAATAATTTGATTTTTTAATAGATTTTACATTTCTTTTTGTCAATTTTTCAGTCGCAGGAGTTTTAGGAGTCTGCAAGAATTTGTTGTTCCTACAAGATAACAATGAAGAAATTGATTAGAAGAGAGACTAGAAGCCACATCGAACCAATGGGTACCTGAACTGACTAGTAGACTTATGGAATGATAGAAGTCAAAAAATTGTTTATTAACACAATTAATACATCACAGTTTGGAAGGCAGATACCGTCCCGTGAGCCATTTATTGGATTACAAACATCCTTGCCATAGTGATTCACTATGTCTGGTGATTTAGCAAAGGTGCCCGGACATATGAGGTGAGGTTTGGCTGGGTTTTGGCTGTTTGAGGGAAACCTAAAGACCTTTCCAGCAGGGTTCTCTCGGAACATCACCTTTCACCACAGTGGAAGGGAGGGATCATTGGTCCGTCACTTCTGGAAATATTAACTCTCATTCTCCCACCCACCCTTCGAACATTTTTCTTTACCAGAATTTCCTTTCCTTTATTTCCTAAATAGGCCCTCCTCATAGTATCCCCAAAGATGGAAATCAAATGTTCTATTTAGTCCAACCGCCCAGCGTTCCGTATCACTTACACTCCTATGAAATCATAGATCTCCTTCCCGTTTGTATTTCATACAAGCCCAAATTGGGCAACATTTGGATCATGAGACACGCCCACGAGGCACTTCTTGTGTTATTCTTTATTTATAAGACGGATTGTTTATTTCTACTCTAAAAATATTGTCAATAAACTAAAATAGGCAGTAAATTACTGACAAGATAAAACGAAAGTTGTACATAAGAAAAAATCCAATTCCCAAAGTTAGTCCGATGCTTATCATGGAAAGTACATTAGGGATCATTAATCATTGATAGAAGTAGGCAATACATAATTATATTAATAACGAGATTGTCACGACGTACTATCAATATATAAAGGAAATACTAAAAATATGATCCATTGTTGCCAATCGAGGAGTGTTTTCACACAGAGAACTTGATTTTCGTGAGAAAGCTTAACAGAATATGATTTAAGACTAATTCGAAACTTGGAATATTAACACACTAAATTATATAAATATTAACACACAAATTTGTCACTGATATTTTACACATTTCAAGACTTAGAACAACTTAATAGTGTGTGGGCACGTACAATTATTCTTATCCTAAATCCAACATTACTAATTTTGACTAAAATTAACAGTAGATTTGACCCACTTTGTGCGTCTTCACCTTGTTCAATAATTGTCTTTTCAAGCCGTTGAACTTAAACACCCCGAAATTAATAAATTTATTCCCCACAGAAATTCAAGCATAATGAAATACATAAATCAACAGTTAAATTCAGAAGTCTAGGTTGAAAATCCTTCCGGGACCGACGACAGTAAGGGACTCTAAGGACAAGTAGAACAACTTAGTCTTTTCGAAGCGTGTCGAAATAATTGGGGGCGGAGAAGGCTTTACAATGAAATCAAAACAACAACACCAAAGAATGGACGAACTTTGAAGACTAAAGACAATCTTAACCCTTACGTGACCTCGTGGGTCCATGGGACCAACAATGAAACTCCCTACCTCTGCCTCTCTCATCCTATTCACCATTGAGCCATTTACCATTCCTAAATTTTGACTGAGATAGCGCAGGAGGATAAAAACACCCTCAAATAAGTATTAAGTCTATTAATGATTTTTATGGGTCTCAAGGACCCACCATAGAAATAAGCAAAAACGGGATTGGAGGAAAGAGGTTCTACTTTTTTTCAATTTATTTATTTTTACAGTTTAATTCCCAAGATAGAAAGTCAAAACCCCGGACCAATTACGTTTCATACTTAACGTAAAGATAACACTATCGAGTTGGCTATTATTGAAAGAACTGTAAAACAAAGTGTGTATAAATGGAGGATTAAATCCAGATTGTGCAAGATGTCGCGCATTTATTGCTAAAATACGTGAAACTTTTAACTATTGTCACTATTTTTATGTAAAAAATTATTGTTGTTTCGTGTTAACAAGTTTTAAATAGTTGTCATTTATTATACGTAACAAAGATGGCATTATTTTTAGTTATAAAGATGGCATAATTTTTTATATTTTAATTATTGTTTACAGTTATGTTCTTGTGGAAGAAATTTACCCATTTCAACAACGAAACACTTCTGTTATCATTTAATTTTGCATTAACTTGTTTTAACGATTTGTAATTGATAATTTTAAATAAAAAAAAATAAAAACTTACGCATTACCTATAACCTTAAGAAGTTTTGAAAAATGTGGGCCTGAGAGACCCACAACGTCACTTACAGGTTAACAACAGTCATTTACCGTGTGTTGCTTGTGATGAATTATTTATCAAATAACTCAGTTTTTTAAATAAGATATCGAGGAAAGATTACAACATTCCATTTTTTCGGTCAAAAGCAAATCTAATTATTTAAAACTGAAAAATGGGCTTTGAGAAGAAGGGGAGAACTAAAGAGATACAAAGATCCTGGATATTAAGATTTGTTCATTTAAGAAAGCTTAAGTCATTTACCACTTGTCCAGTAGTGTAGGCACAATTGCAACTTTTGCGATTTTAGATTTTAATAACTTTTTTCGTGGAAGTCAAGGTGACCTTAAATTATTCTAATCGCTTCATTTTAGTTAAATTATAAAATATGTCTCATAAAAAAAAGTTCATTCATTCCTGAGATAGGGGATCGAGTTACATTTACAACCTTTACAGGCAGCATTGGTACAATTTTGTGCCTTCATAAATTTTATAAAGAATTTTTTTTTCACAAGTAATGCATGTTGTCTTTGTTACTGAATGTTGACCGTTACAAATAAATGTTTATGTCTTGTCAGAAGCTTCCAATGACGACTCAATCCAAACCCTAACTTATCATTGCGAGTAACCCAAAATAATTCAATTATATTGGTATTTCAATTGCTTAATCGGAGCACTGGTCATTCAGGCATTTATTACCCGAGCAAGACATAAATTATTACAGAGGGCTACATTTCAAATTAAATTTTAACCAAAGTCGCTTAGAAAGTTTTCACCTTCTCGTGAACATTAGTAGTCTGATTCCCTAAATTCGGATTATCATTCGGCTCATGTCCTTCGAAACTTTCAGGAACTTTTCATCCATTGTCTTTCGTCATAACTAACGTGAGGTGTCAACAACTGTTACTCGGGTTTCTGAATCTAATTTCAGATAACCTCCTAATATTATGACCTTCAGAAAACAGTAAATCCTTGAGTTCAGGTTTTTGGAGTCGTATTATTCCTATAATTTCAATACCCGTTTTTTTGCCAAATTGATCTGAGTGTGACATCTTGTTCACATTTTTGCAAGGAACATGATGAACATAAATTGAGTTTCAAAACCTCCCTTATCACGATCAAAAACCATGTTAAAACTGCGAGTGAGAAACAAAACCCGCTGTATCATTCAAGAAGTTACTATCAAAACCCACTATCGGAATTCAACCAATCACGGGGGGTTATTTCGCCAATATGGCGGGTTTAGAAACTCGCGCGCCAGGTCAATTGAGTTATCGTGAATAAATCACGAAGTGAGTATCAAAATCCGCTAGGTCCATTTTATTTATCGAAATTACTTAAATATTGTTAAATATTGAAAATTGTCGAATTTATATTACTTCAATTAATGGTAAAAAAAAATTAAATGCAATTATTTAATCAACGATGTGCTTAGCCAACAAGATACAAGTAACTTTGGCATACCTCAAGGTACAGTCCTGGGACCGTTACTGTTTATCATTTATGTAAATGACATATTCACACAAAGAATAAATGGAAAAATAATATCTTATGCTGACGACACTGTCATAGTAATTGAAGGTGCTGATTGGAATACTGTGAATAATCTAGCGAATATTGATATTAATACGCTGAAAAACTGGTTCGATAAAAATCTCCTCTCATTAAATACTGAAAAAACAAAATTTACCCCTTTCTCTATCAATAAAAGTAAATCAAATCCAGAAATAAAAATTGTAATACATCAGAGTAAATGTGATGGAACTAATTGTAATCAAACATGTTCTACACTTAATTCAACTTCAAATATTAAATATCTTGGTGTATATATAGATCAACATTTTAAATGGAAAACACATATTTGTGAACTTGTCAAAAGAATTAGGAAATGTATATATATATTTATCAGAATTAGAAATATTCTTAGACTAGAAAACCTCAAAAAAGTGTACTATGCAATTGTTCAATCTATATTACAGTACGGTATTATAGGGTGGGGAGGAACTTATGATGTTATTTTAAATCCTCTGAAAATAGTTCAAAGATTGATAATTAAGGTTATCTTGAAAAAACCATCTACATTCTCTACTGAAAGAATCTTTTCAATATTCAAAGTATCTACAACAGACAATATATATAAAAAATATGCAATTCTACAGACTTTTAAAGAAATACAGCTAAAAAAATTACAATTCAATATATCAGCAACATTTCAAAACAATATCAAAATCCCTAAATTTAATACCAAGCACATCCAAAATACCTATCTGTATCTAGGTATAAATTATTTCAACAACCTCCCATTAGAACTAAAAATTATCGAAAATATACATAAATTCCAAATTAAATTGAAAAATCACCTGAAACAACTGTAAGAGTCCATTTCTACCTTTAATATTTCATTTAAATCTTGAAATTTATTTATTGTTATATCCCGAGTTTTCTTACATATCTTTTGTTATTAGATGCAATATTATTATTTTCTACTAAATTTTACATATACTTGAGCTTGAATTCCCTCACCAAACACAAGAACATTGTCTCTTTAAGATGAGGAAATGCTATTGTTATGTTCATTTTCACAACTCTGTTTAACATGTAAAAAAAATGTATACTTATTGTAAAAACATACAAATATTAAATAAATAAAAAAAAAATAAAAAAAAAATTATTTACGCTCTAGGGATGTGACAGTTTTTTGCGCTTTTCTCCCAATCAGTCAATGATATAGCGGATATAGAAATTAAACGACTCATTTATTCGCTCTTTATGTTCAAACTATATAAGCATCCCTTCCTTAGACTCCAGTTTCTGCTATAAAGCTAAAATTATTATATATCTTATCTTTAAAGATAATCTTACTTCAGTAATAGAATACAAATAACCAACTAAGATTTCATCTGTCTTTTTTATAATGTCATGCCAAAGCTTATAAAAACAATTTCACGATAATATGTTTGCAATTCTTTTTATCATACTCGTAAGACGCCTAGTTCAAAGGACATCAATCCGTCGTTAGGGTAAGTAAAAAGCTGGCTACAAGATTTGTAAAAAAAAATGCGTTAGGGAGGAAATAATTCTCACACACCCGCTGCAAAAATACTTTGCCGAAATAATAAACTTCAAAACTAGGGTGAGATATATTTTTTTAAACCTTTTTTACCGACGCATTTTATATGGTATTGTTTTTAGCTCTACGTATAGATAAAATAGGAATTGACTCAATTTTTCAACAGCGTGATTTTCTCTACTCAATTTGAGATTAAAACGAAAAATTCTTAATTAAAAAATAAATAATTATTAAAAATTTTACCATGTATTTCTGAAGGTCAAATTAACATGCAATTTTGTTTATACAAACATGTTATTTAAAAAGAACAAATTAGGTAAAGCTCTTACATCTGGAATTTTAAATAAATTCTTAAATTTTGATAAATCTGTGGATGCAATTTTTAGCCATAAGTTGTTTTTAATTGTTCGTCTAGTTTGTAGTTTTTCTAGATTTAAGAAATATATTGTAAGTTTGTATAGCGCCCTTGAGGCTATTTTTCACAAAAACGGCGCTATATAAATCATCCAAATATTATTATTATTATTTAAGCGCATCGTTAATTTTTACGATTTGAGGGTGTTTAAAAATTATGACTTATATACCATTATATTTTATTCTGCTAAGGGTGGTTCTTATATTCTATTAGAATTCCTACATTCTATTTTCAATTTATTGATTATTGTTGTTTTTATGGTTTCCGGCAGCGCGTCATATCATGACGCCATCGACCAAGTATAAGATGATCGAAGCATGACGCGCATATATTATATAAAATTCAAATACTTTTTAAAATAAACTGTTTTGCGAATTGGCTTTGTCTTTTTTGATGGTCGGATTTCATGGAAAAAACAAACACTTAAACATTTCCTACGATGGTTTTAATGCAGATATGTACCTACACTTTTTTATAATCTTTATTATGTTTATGGTTACCCCCCTACTAATAAATTTGCTATAAATTTTACAATGCGTAAATTTTATATGTATGTTATAATGTAGGGTAAATTATTATTGTGTGGTTATTATTAATGTAGGGTAAATGGCTATTTATCAGTCGTGTAAAATTTAAAGGACGTTTATTGGTTTTAACCCCTAAGGGTTTAAAATATTTCTTAATCCTAATAAGACGGGAGACAACAATGTAGGTTTATTAGAGCGTAGACGGTTAAACAATAATTATGTTGCATATAATTGGAGAAGAAAAAAAAGTAATCTCTGGAGCATTTTAGGCCACATTTAACCCTAGAAAGATAACGTGCGCCTCAGAGGTGCCCACGCATCTTTTTTTAACCGATGTTTGTACAAGCTTGTGTTTCCGAGCCAACTCAGACGTCGGTCAACACTGTCGAGGGACGAACACTGCTGTTCTATAAGTATGACAGTTTTGTTGCTTTGACAACGCGTTGCGTTCGAGAGGCGCATGTTTATCTTCTGTGTAACTTTTAGGACTGTGTAGATTTATTGGACATTTGATTTGTTAAGTATTTTTTTTTATAATTTGAGACTAATTATATCGTAATTAATTACTTAGTAAGACAAAATACTAAAAATGTTAACTATTTTTAACCAAAATATCCGTTTATATAGTTACTTCTATAAATACCTCAAAGTTCTGGTCCTTTTTTGTAAAACCTTACATATTTCCTTAAAATTAAAAAAAATAATAATAAAATATATTTGTGTTTTATTTACGAATTAAAAATTTAACACTTGATTGAAGTTATAAAAATCAAGTCAAATTGTTTCGTTATGTTAATAAATCGGTTTTTTAAACTGTGCGCCTCTTATGGAAGAATGCAGTAGAATATAAAATAATATGAAAGTATAGAACATAAAAAGCATGTACATGAAAGAATATAGAAAGTATGTAATTATAAAATATATATTATGTTGAAGTAAGTACTTTAGAGTAAACAAATATGAAAGAATTTCTATTATAATGAAATGTACGTGGTTATATTGGTAGGCGCATTATTTTACACCAATTTTTATATAATAAATGTTAGAACAAATTCATGTTTCAAGTCCTGCGAATTACACTGGACACTGGAGTAAATTATTATTGTTACAGTGGATTTCTGGTGTTATATCTTTTCTTTATTAAAAAATAAGGTTATCTTTCTAGGGTTAAGTCGACATTGCAACTATTTAACTTTATATCTGATCCAGAGTAATCTAGTCGTCCATATGTCATTCATCTAGTATTATTGATGTTCATTATTAGGCCCAGTTGCTCACAATCTAGTCGTCCATATGTCATCCATCTAGTATTATTGATGTTCATTTTTAGGCCCAGTTGCTCACCAGCATTATTAACACGACACAATACCCTAAAATAAATTGAGAATCCTAACGACGTAAGTAAAGAAGCTGGGTGTACAAATTACGACTCGCGACCCGTGTGTTGGGCGGACCTACTGTCGAATTAGCCCCATCAAAGAAAAATAATGCGGAAATCTTCCCGACATAAGTGAATAAAGCGTGTAAACGTACGTACGGTCGTACGTGATGGACGCACGGTCGAATTCGCCCTAGCAGACCTTAAGATTTGACCTTTCCGCCGGGTTCATTTTAATTAATTTTGAAGAACGTGTTACTAATAATTAATATGTTTCTTAACGAATCCCTCCCAAAGTCAATAATCAGATTAATTCATCGCTAGAAAAATAAAATCTGGTGCTCACCGCTAAATTTATAGTTATATACGGGAAATAAAATTTTCAAACCGATCTACGTAAAATATGTTGAGTTATTGTTTTTATTAAGGTGATCCCATAGTCCTTGAAAAATTCGAAATCGTCTGTTTTGCGAGGGATTATAAAATACTTGAGAAAACTTGACAACCAATAATAGACGAGAGGCGTCAGGCTCATAAATCCCGAGTTCCGCCCTCAAATACACTGTGGTAAAAATTGTGAAAAATATGAACATAATAATTATATTAAATACTTATTTATGATTATCAAAATACATGGTAAAATTAACATATTATGGGCCTAATTTGTAGAACAAGTAACTTTCATTTATCAAATTTTACAGGAGGCAGTAAAGACTGTTTTTTAAACTCATGAACCAAGATGAACCGCTCTCCTTCGCACGGAATAGACTAGGTTTATAAAACATTTGAACGTACTTAAGATTTGTATAAAATAAAAAATGTTTAATAATTTTGAATTTTTAAATTATTTTTTATAATATAACTTTATAGGTAGTTATTAATATGCAATTTACAGTTATTTTATCATACGATTTATTTAACTCTTCTATACACTCTTGCAGTTCACATTTCTTTAGAATTCTATTGAAAAGTTTTTATTTTCAAGCAACCAGTTGGGCAGCGTTGTGGGGCGGCTTAAAGAGGATCTGTAAGAAGGGATGTATTAACGCGAATTTTGAAGATGACGGAATATATGAAGGAATCATTTGCTCTGTGTGGAGGAGGGTACATTAATGCAAACATTTAGTTTACAGTTAAGTAATTGACTGAGAGTGGTGAACTCCAAATTTTAAGTGGATAAAAAAAAACTTCATTCTTGGGAATCTGTTTTATATAATACCGACTAAACTTTAATTAACAGTTAACAAAATTATGGCGTTGTTTCTATCAAGAAAATTTATCTTATTTTCTAGTGCCTTTTTTATTTTTTTTTTTATGTGAATACCACACAAGAATCTCAACTACTGCTATTTGGAGTCAGTGAGACTATGGCATCCCCAATTGGGGTATGTTGTGAGGCTGAAGGTAGAGAGGAAGCGAAAGAGATGGGGAAGAGGAAGGTGGGGAAGTACCCGACTATTCAGATCTGGTCACTAAGCAACGTTTAAATTTCGAATTTTGGTCTTACACCAGGGCGATACTGAGAGTATCTTCCATTCCGGAACATGCCACAAATATACCATAATAAATTATATTTAATTATTTGAACCCGCGACCATCGGATCGACTTTCCCCTCAAACACGGAGGCCGTCAAATACATTTGACCAGGAGGCCTACAATTATATTTGAACTGCTAATAAATTAGATTGTTTAAAATTCTTTTGGACAATTTGCATTTATTTAAAAATAAAAATATTGGAAATAACAATTTTCAACAAAAATATTCACCAACAGCTTGGCGGTTAACAACTGAAAGGGAAAGCTTCGGACTGTAATTTAGGTATTAATAAACAAAAAAAATATATTTAATCATTCCCCAAAAGTAAGAACTTGGCAATAAAAGTTAATTGATTAAAGCTAATACGTTTCTCTTCTACGGAGATTTCATGTGCATAGTTAGATTTATGCCAGTGTTAACAACGTAAAAATAATTAAGTTCGTTAATGTTACGGCGGAATTTAAAAAATCGTGTTTTTTTAAATAAAAATAATATAACTTTTTCAAAATGTGAATCGAGTACTTCAAGGAAGTCGCTTTATACGGAAAATGAAACGAATTTATAAATATTAAATTATTAACGATATATTGAAATTTGCTCACTGTGCGGTACTGTTGTCACTGTTTAATACTCAAAAGCGCGCCAGATTTAAAATTGTAAATGTCAAATCATTGGCAAAGTTATTGCCTACTTCAAACGACATTTGGCAACAGAATTATATATTTTTTTTCAAATACGAGTATTATTATATAAATAAAGTAAATTATAAAGTGGTTAACCGGTATATTCAAACATCTACGTATATAACTAGGAAATTTTAAAATCGATAGTACGTAAACTCGAATAACATTTTACGGCGCAGAGAGTCACGGACGTCAAGGACGTCCGTCCACCACAACTGTTGGGTGGAGAATGCGACAAAAAGGCGGTGACGATTGTGTGGTTCTTACGTCCATGGCATAAGGTTCACTTTGAAATAACATTTTCGTCGAATGCCGGCGGTCTTGATTGATGTCAAAAATAACAACGCGAAAATGCACATTTTATTTTATTTCGGGAAGTTCATGCATAAATATCGACTTTTTTCGCGATTATCATAAAAGAAACTAAATTTGCCACATTATGCAATAAAATTAAATACGAAGAGGGGTTTACAAGTAGGAGAGTTTGTACTTGAAAGTGTTTTTTTATAGACCTTATACTTTATTTTTTTCTAGGCTTATTAAAAGACTTATAAAAAAAATGACCGATATTTTTAAGGGCAAAGATATGTTCTACACGCAGTATTTAATTGAAGCATCTAAAATACTTTTAAGCGATTAAATTTTCAAAACAAAAATACACGATTTTGTATGATTTTGCATTATGTCGCAAGGCATCATCTTAATCTAAAATATAAATAACTTACATCCCCGGGTCGCGATTTGAAAAAAAAAAAATATTTACGAATTCATCGGAATTTATTAAAATGTGAGCCTTGAGCACACCCCTAATATTAGGGTATTATCAATAAAGGGTAACAACGCTATCAACTCTGTTGATCTTCAGACGCTTCTTGGTTTTTATTTGTGCTCTTTTAAAGACAGTTGGAATAGTTGAAATAGTTGGAATAGATCTCACACTCAGTACTTCAAAGAATCTTAGGAGCGGTGCGAGAGGGAGAGGCATGGAGAATCCGCCACAATAATGAACTCTATGACATCTACCATGCTCCCAGACTCTCCACCCATTTAAGGCTCCAAAGACTAAGACGGGCCAGACATGTGCACCGAATGCCAAGCACACGAGCACCGAAGAAGGTTCTAACAGGACATCCGGGAGGTAAACGGAAGGCGGGCAGACCTAGGCTGAGATGGGAGAATGATGTCAGGAAGGATGCAAAGGGACTACTCCATGTTGCAGATTGGAAGACGACGGCCGAGGACAGAGGGCGGTGAAGGCTTATCCTGAAGGAGGCCAAGGCTCGAAATGGGTTGTAGTGCCATTGAAGAAAAAGAAGAAGAAGATCTTACACTATAAGAAGTTTATATGTCACCATATCAAAATTCGGAGGAATAATTTGTTTAAAGCAGGAAGGAAATTTATAGACCGAAGACAGAAAAATTTGCGAACGCTCAAGGTTAATCGATTATACAGCGGAACGCTCCATTAGGTAAAGTAAATATTACCTCATGTAAGATTTTATTTTTTTATTTTGTAGGTGAGTTGAAGAATATTATATCAATTTCTTTGATCATACCATGTTCGTCATACATACCAAACATGCAAGAGAGAAGTTGAAAAACGCTGTGTGTTGAATGTTTCTAAACAAAATGCTTCATATTTTCTTTGCGGTCTGGTTCTTACGAAATTATTACAAATTAATAAACATTATTTCAATAATGACATCATACCACAAAGTAAATGCTTTACTTTCACATTCGTGGATTTCGATTTTCGGTTGTCTAAAAATAACAGCCTGCTCAATTTATTTTGAGAAGGTACCTGCTTTTACTTAGCTATTTAGTAATATTTTATTCACATCAAAGACATTTGATTTTGACAGGTTGTGTAATGGCGTACGTACAAGGAAAATAAATTAGTCAATAAAACGTGATCAAAAATGGTGAGCAAATATGAAGGTACGTTAAATAAATTAGCGTTTTATTCGTGCTAAAGAAATATTGAAGAACAGTTTTGTAAATGGTCTTCCGCAATTTAAAAAAAAAATATAGAAACCTACTTTTCTAAGAAAATATTTTTTTCTTGTATCTGGCGGACGAGGTGAGAGAATAGGCTTATAGAAGGATATTGAGATTATAAGCATTTGAATAGCATAATAGCATATACAAAATACGATGTGGACATAAAATGAAACATCATTTTTAATGTGAAAAAAGTCTATATATTTTGTAGTTTTTTAAAGTACCTCGGTATTTTTTATAATAATTTTTATTTTATTTTAACCCTAGATTCATATACATACGTCTCTCAAACACTCTGAAGTAGTAAAACGCTCATAAAGCGCAGCGTGGAAGAGATGGCTATACGTGCGTCTCAGTACCCTCCCGACACAGTTAGAGCTCAGTATAGCGCCAGGGATCTTGACGCCTAAGCGTGTAGTTGCGGCAATACTACGCCTAAGGTGTCTGAGGTACGTATGTTTATGAATAGTGTAACAATTTTATTAAGTTATACTATGCTACTTTTGCGGTACGTTTAATATGTCCATAGTCAATTCGTTTGTCATCCATGTCCACTAAATTCAACTAATTTTAAATTGTGTTGGTAGGATAATGTTAAAAACATACTTTTAACGTAGGTAAAAATAAGATTATCTTTCTTACATAAATAACATTGTCATTTTCTGCAAAAAAAAAATATCTTAAACAAGTGGAGAGCTGGTAGTTATTTATGAAACATGAAAACAACAATTGTAATTAACCTCTTCGTGAATTGTGTTATATTCAATTAATGACCAGTAATTAACTAAGGGATTTTAATGGACGAGGCTCATAATATTCGGAGTTCCGTTCTGTTTAGCAAATGGTTATGTGACTGAATCTAATTGGACTGCTTTGTATTGTTGTCTCTTTGTTTTGTGGTATAGTGGATGAAATTCCTGTATTTGGTTTACCATATCATTTATCATCAAAAACTAAACGATAATGGTGTTTTTCTCTTTATTTCTAGTAATTAATACAATTCAATAATGGAGCACCGATTGCAGAAATTGCTAAAAAAATGTTTCATATTTACATACAGCGGTACCCGTACTCTCCTCTTTAATTGAAATTAATTCAACATAATAACAAAAAAAATAATTAAAAGAATCATTTTCAAACTTTTCGGCTACAGAACACTGAAATAAAAACAACTATTTATGGCATTTTCTGGTTAGGCATTGTAATGAGTTTTTTTTTTGTTTGTTCAAAAAATTATTAAAATTTCTTTATTGCAAAAGTGGTGATTTTGGCGGTCTCTTTGGATTAAAAGAGGCACTGAAATGTATTGTTTAAAAAACTGCTAAATCATCATGCTCGACCAAATGAATCGGAGATGGCGCTTTCTAGTCCTTTTGAAGAAATAATGCGGTTTTAAATGTTTTTTTAAGAGTAATTGTGACCAGTGTAATAACTGTCACATCATCTTGCGTTTTGAATGTCTTGCAATTCATTATGATTTCTCCTTTTGTTGTGTAAAGTTGACAACTGACTTGTGAATATTTCAAAATTACAAAAATTGTACTGAGCTTAATTTAAGTGGATTGAAATTACTAGGAGGCCTCCGACGTTGCAGAGATCAACAATCAAGGTTAATGTTTTTTTTTTCCTTTGAGATTTTGTCAGATTGCTATTTTTGTCCGCGCAAGGTAAAGTCACAATCATATCTTTGAGTATTATGCTCAGAGAGTTCAGGGGTTATTTGCACGCCCCAGGCTCGCATATTATAATATATTTTCAAAAGCAGCAAACTATCTAAGCACAGCCTTCTGCAAGTTTTACGTAACCTTCATTAATTCTGGGCTAGAATTTCCCAGCCTTAAAGCTTTCCCCTTCTTCCGCAAAACTTAAGTGCCTATTGTATTGATTGTTTCTGTTGAAAATTACCAATTAAATCCATTACCCAAAACTTTGTTATTCCATTATTATAAAGCGTAACAATATAGCAAAGTGGGAAACACGCATCAACGTGAATTAGTTGAAGGGTTTCCTAATGTCTTGTTCATTTGTTAAGGCTTTCATGGGGTAGGAACCAAGAGTTTATGCTGTCTCTACTAGAAGGCTGTCAGGAAGGGATGAAATTATTGTCCCACCGTAGAAACAGAATAAGGACCAATCGAAATGAGAAAATGTGTGCAATTATTTCAGGAAGGGTTTCTTAAGTGTTCCTATATTTTTTTCTATTAACTCTGTAAACGTGATAAAGCGCCTGCCTCGACACAGGTATATATCTCAGTGAGACAGGCATAAAGAATCGCACGTAAATAAACTTCATATAGAAAAATAAATTTAAAACAAAATCAAAGTGCGCAGATCACACGCTGTAGAAGTGAAACTTTCAGAAAACTATAGTAGGCAAGAGTGGGAAGGCTACAAAGAACCGCACAAAAAGAAGACCTATTATTCTATCTCATTCTCTTGCACGCTAAATCCTATAGATGCATGTGTTTGTCTCTTTTTAATGTGGTGCTGAACAAGTTTACTTTATAAATTATTGTTTTTAGCAAACAAAAACACAAACAGGAGACATCTTTTTTTATAATATGAAATAACACAATAATTTATAATATTTCAAACCACAAGGTTATTGCTTTCTACCAAAAAAAACAGTATTTTTTTAATTTTCCGTAAAAAAATGTTTATATGTAAAAAATATACCTTTCTTTAGTGGGAAAAGATGAATAAAGAAATCTGTTTTGGACTTTTAGTCAATGCCAAAGATTTTTGTGAAAATGACCTTTTAGCCCAGATTGGTAAGTTAAGCAGAACTTCCTTTCACCAACATCCACTAAATTAGTCCATAATGTGAAACGTAATAATTCCAGTTAACCCCTAAAATATTTGTGTTATTTCAAAATCTAAGACTCATTCCTTTGTAAAACAAATATTCAAAGAAAAAAAATATCGAAACGTCGATTGTTTCAACATTCAAAGCATTGTTTTTCACTACAAATGTTATTTTTTTTAAATAAAACAATAACTGTGTAAACCCACTTTAATATTTTATGTACTTAACGGGCTTCGCTACAACCGTAGCTTCTTCAGGGCAGTACAATACTCTACTTAAGTTAAGTTACATGTGTTATAGATAATGTACATATGGTTTAAAACGAAATGGGCTGGACTTATAGATGGAGAATTGGGAAAGGAAAGGGAATGTTTTTTGTCAATTGGAAACAATCTTAGTATTGGACTTTTATTTAAATTTATTTGATTATTAATTACCTAACTATTAATAGTTGTGGCTTTCTTTAGTTCTAGGGCTTTTAAATTATCCAATCTGATACCTATCGTGTTTTTATGAATTCGGGTGACGCCTGAGTTTTTATGGAATTTATGGTCTGTTTCTATCAGGTGGTTCGCAAATTCGGAGAAGCCATTGCTGTGTAAACACTTAAGAAGCTCTTTGACACGGGTGCCGTTTTGCTAATATAATACGCGGGACAATCACTGCATTGGAGTGAATAAATTCCGGAGTGACTTGGAACCATAATCTAAGCCAAATGATACATTATTATTGCATTGAGATGTTAATTTTCAACATCCATAAACATATATATTCTGTTTTCTTTGTAAAGCCGAAAATGTTTTTTGTGTATCTTTCTGATACAATTTGAAAATTCCACAAGGATCTATTTTACATGTAAAACTCCTTCAATCAAATTTTCGTCATGGAAAATATTTTTTATCTCGTGAAATAGATATTTTTAAATTTTCTTTGTGATCGCGCGTGCTGGTGGCAACATGCACAGTTTTATATCTCGAATAAAGCAAAATTACACTAAAGAACAGAATTTTTCACATCTTCAAACTTATTACAATAAACTTTATATGAGAAAGCTGACTCTTCAAGCATATGAATAGACCTGATCTTTTATCATTTTTTTAGCTAATAAAGGACATTAAATTTACATTTTCTTCCATTTTCCATGTCTCTGACCTATCCATCAAAAACAATTTGCAACTCTTAAATTAGATGGGTCACATTTCTTCATCTTTTTTTATTAATTTATTTTACACACTTAACAAATAAAAGACAAAAAGTCCCGATACACCGTATTTTAACAGTTTGTCGAACGGATTCTTTACATTTAAAAATCTTATTATAATGAGTTGATAATTACATTTTTTATAAAATAAAAAACAGATGTGTAGAGAAAAGAAGAAATAAGGAAAACGTAAATAAAATTTTTAAAATATTTAAAATAATATGTCATTTTAAGCTAATACAAATTAATTCTTTCTGTAAGCCAAGTCTTCAGTAGTTCACCAATTGTTTTTTTTTGGCACAGTTTTTAATTTCTGCTGGTAACACATTTGAACAACTGTGTTATTTAACGTTCTTTGTCCGTATTTATTTGTATGCTTAGGTACAGTTCGTCCTTCATTAAAGAAAGCGAGTATTATGGTTGTGTTCCAGCCTGTTTATATATAAAGGGTTATTTATATGCTGATAAGTAATTTTGTACCACAGAATTGATCTCATTGAAAGAATTTTGAGACTCTGAAAAAGTATGGAATTTTATGCCTTTCTTTGTATAATTTTTTTCAGCTAATAACTTAACCAATGAATTTTGCACTGATTGAACACGGTCAATATTTTTTTTACAGGAAAATCCCCAAGCTGTTACTCCATACCTTATAGCAGATTCAGCTAGGGTTAAATAAATTATTCGAAATGTGCAGATAACAAATTTTTTTAGTTTATACAATCTGGTTACAATTGATCTTAGTCGTGCACAAACTTTGTTTATTTGTATATCCCACATGTAAAAGCAATCAATAATAACACCTAAATAAACATATTCTTTAACCAGTTCCTTATTTTCACATTGACACATTGCAGGAATGCCATCGTGTAAGCAATCTGATGTGTCTTTGTATGTGTCTTTATTTCAGGTGTAATATATACCTTAACGTTAGGGGATCTTATGTGTAAAAATTTAGTTTTTTTGGCATACATGATTAAACCAGAGTCATGCGACCATTTTAAGAGTTCAATGTAGTATTTTTATAAATGTAGTATTTTACTAAAGCAGCATCATCCGCATACACGAAGTGCTTTACCTGTCAAGAAATGAATTTAATAAAAGATACAAATATAATTTACAGAATTGGGCCTAATATGGAACCTTGAGGAACGCCGGCAAAAAGCTTATTTTTTTAGTTAAAGAGTTTAAGAGTTTTAATTTCATGCATCGGTGTTTAAGTAATTTTCAAGAAATTTTAGTTTTCCTCTTATTCCCATAATTTTTAGTATTTTAAGTAATTTACCATGATCAATAGTATCAAAAGTTTTGTATAATCTATAAATAAGGCTAATGTATGTTTTTTACAGTTTGTTTACAAGTGTTTGTTAGATCGCGAAAAATAAACGATTAATTGTTTAGGCAACTATGTTCATTTCTTTCCTCCACCCAACCTGCTACCTATGTTCCTATCCACTGAGGTGTTTGGCCAAATTACCTACGTGCGACGTTTTGGAATAATAACTCAAGGAACAATCCGTCAGTCAAAAGAAGAAAACGGCAGAGTGAACATTGGGTTCAAGCTATAGGGCACTTTATTCGAATCCATTACAGAAACTTGTGCAGTGATAAA
The DNA here is from genome assembly GCA_936435175.1 of Glyphotaelius pellucidus. Lineage (NCBI taxonomy): Eukaryota > Metazoa > Arthropoda > Insecta > Trichoptera > Limnephilidae > Glyphotaelius > Glyphotaelius pellucidus. The sequence continues at coordinate 21,913,591 of OW386558.1, read as the reverse complement.
TCCCGTGTCGTAGTATCGAATCTCATAAAAAGGTACGGTGTAGAAATTAAGATGTCAGATTCCTTCCCAATGTCCAATATTCACCAAGCTATTCCCATTGTTCTAGAAAAACAATATAAAAAAAATTATATAATCATTTCATTAATCCGCAATATATATGCGACTACAAATAAGCCTTTGCCCGGAATAATGTTGTTGATATCCAATAAAACTATAAATATTGAGTTATTTATGGAATAATGTTAGGCGTATTAATATGCATCTTTAAAGGTAGGAATAATGGTACAAAAAATTGTTTTAGCCCTGCGGCAGTATTTTAAAAGTTGTTTTGTGGAATTACACTGTAAAATACCGTTTATCGAAATCACGGAGCATGGTTTAAATAATTGGAATAAATGAAGAAAACGATCGTCTTATGACTTCAACTAGAAATACTTTAAAGCCTCGCTAAAGGATTCAGGAAAGTAGTATTTGTCTAAAAAAATACCAAGCCTGATTTTGAGCCATTGAAACAGGTTTGTGGAATAATGTTGTAAGTGAATTTCATGACAAAATCTCAAACGTGAATGGTTTCATTTTTTTTGTTTTTTGTTTTTACGCTCAAATACACCATGATGTGTGTAAATTTATGTTAGAACAGCATTTTGCAGTCTGTAAGGTATAAAAAGTAAAGAAAAAGATTTTGGGGAATAACGTTCGGTATGAAATTTTTGTAAACAACATTTTTCCACTAATTCAGAATAAATTCTTGTAAAAAATTCTAATTAAAATGCCTTTCTTCACGAATTTTTATGTAATACTCTTAAGAATTGTATAGTCATTATATTTTAAATGGTAGATAAAACATAACTGGTTTCATTTTTTCCATTTTTCTCGGAACAAGTATATTGTCGGATACATCATTTTTCCGGGCAAGGTCTCATACATTATCTTTAATTTTCTACACACGCGAAACCCGCTTTTGTATTATTACTTTTTTTTCGATGACGTACAGGGTTCACAAACAATCAAAACAATACAAATATCAGCGACACAATTTATTTGCACCCAATTAAATTATCACAGCCTTATTTTAGTATCACTGATTGATTTATTTACTCAGAATTATTTGTAAAGGTTTTATTTATTAACACTGATGTATTTATTTACACTATTTTTACTACACTCGGTAGGCACCGCGATGTTAGTTCGACAGCTGCGTTGTAACTGAACACGATAGCTGCGTCAAACTTTACTCCCCCGTTGGAACGTCGCCGCTTTTATATAGTTGGTGGTACCTTCTATATAGTTCAACAAAACTGTCAAAACATTTCCAGTACCTTCCAAAACAACATCGACGCATCTCGATGATTCTATCCCGTATATTCTTACAAGGTCATGTGTTCTAAAATATTCCGCTAGATTCTGGTGATTTCTGGTATGTACTAGTTGGTTTACGATGTTCTTCCCGTTACAGTATTCTGGACTTGAATGTTCTTTATTAACTTTGAAAACATTTTTGATATAAACCAGACTAAATAAGCAATCATCCCTAATGATATGTTATCACATATTTAAGTATTATGTTTTCATACGTACATAATAACATGAGAGTCCCATTATTTTGAGAGTGAGTACAAACTCTGTGATTTATTGAAATAGGCGTGGTAAGGCATCATGTTCGTATAATACCCAAAATGTATCACGTTTTTTTGCATTGCAAACGGTACATAAATTTCACGTCTGACTGTCAAGTCTAATGGATGACCCCATTCGTTACAATAATACAGATGGTTTGTCTCGCATTGTCTTCTGATTGAATATAAAAAAAGTGATTTATTTTAGGGAAATCCGTGATACATCACTGTACAAGAATTGGCGTTGGAAATTCAAGAGAAGCAATATTTTTTAAATGTATCGATTTAAATGATCATGCAAATATATGAATCAACGAAAAATAAGTAATACGTCGGTCAACCAACCCCTCATACCTTTTCCTTTCCCAGAACTTCTTCTCCTTCCTTTGCACGCATCTCCACACATCTTCCCCGAAGATGAGCGGAAGGTTATTATTTTCCGCAGGGCCTGCTGTGTCGAGCTAATATATAGCATAATAATTTTCTAATTCGGAGACGGATATGGGTACCGCCACCCTTGAACCATTTATTGGATTACCAACACCTCTGTCATTGCTCAAATTTGGTGAATTAGCAGGGGTTCATGGGGTGAGATTTGTCTAGGCTTTGACGAGGGACAGGTTTGCCCACCTACTGCGTGGCAGGCCGGATCAGGAAAGACTGGTCGAGGAGGACTTTTTGACCTCTTCGACCGGACTCTCTCGACCCGTCAACCTGCACCACAGCGGGAGGGATGGAATCATACGCTTGTCTTTCCTAGATACGTTGAGTTCCAGATTCAACCCATCTTATTATTGCCTCATATCTTATTCATTCTCAAAACTTCTCCTTTACTTCCTTTCCATACAAATACCCTCCACACAGCATCCCCAAAGATGGCATAGTACCTGAAGGGACTTATTTTCCTGAAGGCCTCTTGTGTGGAGCTAAAAAAGTATCGATATTCCGTTGTACCTTTCATAATTTTGTTTGTGCCCATTTATCGATGTAGACGCATGGTCCTCATATTATATAATATGACGTCATTGCCTGTCGCGGTTACTTTGTCCCGGTGACTAACTGTCACTGGATCCGAGGAACCGGCTATTTTTGGAACCAGTTCCTATCGGTATTATAAAATGGTCACCAACACTCAAACTGGGCGACGTCAAAACAAGAGGCGCCCGCAGGGCCTAGCAGCCAAAATAATAGTATTTAATATTGTTGAAATTTCTAGTTAACCTAGTTATAAATCCTAACATTTGTAAACCCTTATTAGAGAACTCCATTATGTTATTAAAAATGAAAGATTTGATTGAAAAGTGTCTTAAGGTTAAACGCAACGTACGTTATAATCTACGCATTCACAGATGGCGCCAATAAAATTATTTTAGGTTTTAAACACTTTTGCAAGTTATGCTTTAAAATATTAAAAATAATTAATTGTTCGCGCCCGAACATACGCAAAATGAATATGAATAAATAGTTTTGTCAATAAAAAAACTCAAATCTTTCAAGAAAGGCTGACAAATACAAAATTACATCGGTGATTCAATCCAATATTGTATTTGTCAGCCTCTCTTGAAAGATTTAAGTTTTTTTATTGACAAAACTATTTATTCATATTCATTTTGCGTATGTACGGGCGCGAATAATTAATTATTATTAATATCTTAAAGCATAACTTGCAAAAGTGTCTAAAACCTAAAATAATTTTATTGGCGCCATCTATGAATGCGTAGATTATAACGTACGTTGCGTTTAACCTTAAGTCTTTAATTTGTTATTGTTTGACTCAAGACCATTGTTATAATTGGATTTTTTAGTCGACAAACCTGACTACTTGTGGTAGATTTGAATTTTGAGATACAAGTAAACTCGTATTCAATATTAATATAATTTTTTTAATTTTAAAAATTACCACCTACATTCCTTTCGAATTTTTTTTATAATTGCACAACAGATATTATCCAATTACCGTACAATTTTCTCATTTTGACAGCCAGGAAGATAATTATTATACAAAAAAAATCTTGAGGCTATCTAAGAAAAGAGTTTAATATATCTAGTGTCCATGATTTTTTATTTAACAGCACCGTTCCTCTTGTCATGCTATGCGGTGCTAGAACATCTGTTCTGCCATATGGTATTTTGAACAAGTCGTGTCGACGACTACGGCTGAAATTTTCAGGCACGTATAATCCATAGCATTCCGAGTGGAACGGGCTGTCAATACAGTTATGAATTATGTTGAAATTAAGAATTGCAAGATTTGTGTAACGTCTAGTTTATAAGTTAAATCTATATGTTGCCTCAAGTAATTCTGTATGGTGCATGAACCCCGGATAAGTTCCATGCATCTGCATCTAGACATGCCTAAAGATTTTTTTCTGGATTTGTTCTAGCATGTTAACACATTTAGTTTGGTGCGGAGTCCACACACCACTAGCATTCTCTAGCTTACTTCTTATGACGCCTACCGAGATCTTTAAAGCTAATGACTTGGCATAATGTTTTCTCTTTAATGGTGTACTCAAAAACTATGGTCTTCTGGGAGCGGGTATATGTCATTGTTAAACATTTTTTTTAATATTGAATTCTAATTTGTTTTTTTTCTGACCATTCTGCAATAGCATTAAGGTCAGATTGTATTTTTAGCAGTCCTGGTAACATATTATTTCCATCAAAAGTTCGAGATCATCCGCAAAATAAGACATCTGCAATATTTTACACATACCGATGTAATTAAATTGAAAAATTACCTTTTTTTTTTTTTTACAGTTAATACCGCACAAGAGTCTCAACTGCTCCCGTCTGGAGCCAGTGAGACTATGGCATCCCCAATCGGGGTATGTTGTGAGGCTGAAGGTAGTGGGGAGGGGAAGGAGATAGGGAAGAAGAAGGTAGGAAAGTACCTGGCTATTCGGATCTGGTCACTAAACACGGCTAAAGCCATTTCAAGCAACGTTTCAATTCTGAATGGTGGTCTTACACCAGGGCGATACTGATAGTATCTTCCACTCTGGAACGTGCCGCAAATATACTTTATATTATTTTAAATGAATAAATTGTGAAATAACACAAATTAATCAAATAAAATTTATTTGCGCACGCCGGGTTCGAACCCGCGACCTTCGGATTGTGAGTCGAGAGTCTTGCCTCGGGACCACGGAGGCCGTCCTGACCTGAAACAACTGTAAGAGTCCATTTCTACTGTTAATATTGCATTTAAATCTGGAAATTTATTTATTGTTATATCTCGAGCTTTCTTAAATATCTTTTGTTATTAGATGCAATATTATTATTTACTTACTAAATGATACATATACTTGAGCTTGAATTCCCTCACCAAACACAAGAGCCTTGTCTCTTTATGATGAGGAAATGCTATTATTATATTCATTTTTCAACTCTGTTTTAACATGTAAAAAAAATGTATACTTATTGTAAAAACATATTAAAAAAACATAACAAAAAATTTCAATTATTTCAGACCGCGGAAAGTCATTTACAAATAATTTTAAAAAAAATACCACACATCTCTTGCTAACTGAGTTGAAAAATTACCTGAAACTACTATAAGAGTTTTATATATATTATTATTATTTCTTTTAAATCTTGAAATCTATTATTGATAAATCTTGATTTTTTCTTACTTATGTTTTTTGTTATTGTTTGCAATATTTTGTTATTTACATTTACATGAATCCATTATAATTGAGTACGAATTCCCTCACCAAACACAAGAGCCTTGTTTCTTTATGGTGAGTAAAGGATATTTTTATTTTCCTTTATAACATTGTATAACCTATAAAATGTATACTTATTGTAAAAAACATACAAATAAACAAATAAAAATAAATGTCGTCGTATGTATCCTTATGGATGTTGTCTATAAGTACAAGGAACAACAGAGGACCAAGGTTTGACCCTAGGGGAATGCCATATAATTACGTGGATCCGACCCCTGCCTAGTTTTACTTTATAACAAAGTATATTAACATTAAATTAACAGTCCTCCAATATGGAAAACTCGTCTAGTTTGTTTTAAATCTTCGCTTAGCTTGGGCAAATAAAGAGCGAACAACAATATTATTTAAAAAAACCCAGTATTTACTCGTAAATTGAAAGTCATGAGTCGAGAATTTTCCAGAAATGAACAATGCTAAAATCAAATCGATCATGTTTTGATGTTCAGTGAATTTCATGTCAAAATTTAATTGCTAAAATTAGGAGATTTGCGAAATCTGGTGTTTCGCGAATTAAGCGATTGGTTTAAAAGAATTTCTGAAATTAGACCGTCAATTTTTGAGGTGGAATTTAAACGGAAACAATTTTGGGAGGGAAAATGAGTTTTGTATTTCAGGCAAGTTTTGTTTTCATTTTTGTAAATAATTTGTACTGAACTAGCGAGTTCCCGGCGTGCGTTGCAATGCAACTAATAAAGAAATTATTTCTCCCTGCGTATCTTTTCCCATTCGTCCCCTTCCCCTCACGAGTTCCCCCTCCACCTTCCTCACCTTCCCTCTCCCCTCCCCCGACCAGTCCCGGTACATCCAGATTTCAAACGCGCTCGCCTGAGTTAACTTTTGATGATTTCTTCATACACCAGATATGTAACAGTACAAGTGAGTAATTACAGTTTTGTTTGGAGAATCTAGCAACAATAGGGACTTATAGTCCCTTTGATGATAAGTTGAAGATTAGCCCTCGTCAGCAGTCGGTTGTATCTTTTATAGGAGCAGACGTCCGGGGTCCACTGTACCTGATAACGTTTATAGATTTGTTTGTTAATTGTCAGATTAGGTGCAGGACCAGGTGCGTGGTTCGTTCGGTGTTATCTTCGGGTTGGTCGGCTTCTTGATTAGGTGACACCTGCGACCTATTGCAATTTTTTTACAAATTTTCTATTACAAACAATCATTTTTGTATATTGTAAGAACAATCAATCAAATTTGGTACCTAACATAAGTACCTATCTAATCTAAATATGTATATTAAAATTAAATATGTTTGTTTCTGTCTATGCATGTATTTATGTATGTATTTATTTGCTAAACCATTCATCCGATTGCGATGAAACTTGGGGATGATGGGGATTTGATGTATGCATGCCCGCGATTATTTACTATAGACAGTAGTGAATTCTGGCATCATGAAATTATGCGTTGCTAACAATTCATCCTATTGCGATGAAACTTTGCGAATTCGATATGGATGATTTGAAGAATCAAAATAATTCCTTTTCGTCCTCACGAAAGCTTCTGGGTTATTACAACCACATGACAATACATCTGAAAAGTTTTTTTTAATAATTACAAACACTCTTACTAAACTGTCACAATTTGAGAATGACATTTTGCAAACCATCGATTCTACATTTCAGATATATTGTCATGTGGTTGTAAAAATCTAGAAAACTTCGCGATGATGAAAAGAAGGTATTTTGAAAGTTTTAAACATTTCCTATGCAATACATAGACAACTTACAACTCATATATCCTAAAAGTAAGCATATTTTGATTTTTATACATAAAGATTTTATTTTTTTATTTATTGATATGAATAAAGGTTTAAAAATTTTACTCACTTACACAACGGGTATACAATTAGATAATTTAGAAATTTTAGAAATTAGGAAAAGTGTTAAAAGTAAATTAAATATTATAAATAACCAAACGTTTTTTAAAAATAGCCATCTCTTAAATTTATTTTCGTATTAATACTTATATTTATAATAATTTATTTTGTTATTTTGACTTCCTGTTTTGTTTCAAAAGATTTTTTATTATGTCAATTTAATTTTTTACCCATCCTAAAATAATTTTTACATTTTATTTTATATAACTGTTTTTTATGATATTTTAAGTAATTATACACCTCTCCTTTCTAATATTTAATCTTTGTTTTTATTTGTCTATACTTGTTTGTCTTTTGTTATTTTTTATTATCCTGACGAAGAATACATAACAAACATTTTCGAAACACGTCGATATTGTTAATTAAATAGTGGTGTACACAAAGTTATTTGTTTTCATTTCTTAACTTATTTATTTGTATATTTTAGTAATAAACAGTGCATTGGTTAAGCGATAAAACAATTTATTGAATAATATTTCACAGTGTAGTGAAACTTTGACAGGTTTTTTTATAATCTTATTTTGTGGTATGTATATTTAGGACAGTGTTGTTTACAAAAATTTGAACAATTCACCAATTTATTATTTATATAATTATTATTATTTAGATGTTCCTTAACTCTAATGTTAAAATTTCTAGAAGTAATAAATAAGTTTCGGGCTTAACATGTGGTATTTTATTAATCCACATCTCCCCCGGGAAACATAACACAAGAGAATTTATTAATGTACAAGTATCGATACGTTTGTCAGTGATTGATTGAAATGGGTTTTCAATATCAATTTGCGTACCTATTCAATAAAAAAACACCGAATACAAGTCGGCGTTAGGTACCAATGTCGTTCTCAAACGCTCGAGCAAATGTATCATCATCAATTCACTCCATTCACGAACCACTTAATTTCCAGGCTCCTTTGTACATTTTTCGTAAATTATTATAGATATTCATTACAGTTGAGTGAATTAGGGGTTTCGATCTCTCCGATAGAAATAAACGTTATTTGCTTTTGAGAAATGAAAAAATAAGGGAGTGATAATATTGTGGGTTACAACATGACAAAATTACACAAGCATTAATTTCACGTACTAAATTAACCATGTAGACCAGAGGTTCCCAAACTTTTTTTTCTCGTAGACCACTTTCAAAATTTTACTGGTCACCGTGGACCCCCTGCTGGTACATTTCTACCATATTCCTAAAACTCGACACGCGACAGGTGAACTCTCCATCGTGGAGCCTTCAGGGAGCTAAGGAGTGGAGAGGAGAGATGAAGCCCTCTTCCCTCGTGGGGCCTTCAGGGAACCACGGAGAAGTGAAGAGGAGAAATGAGACATGGGAAGACACATTTTCGAACCAGAAGATATAGCTTCATTTCCAATGACAATCCTGGTGAACTTTGTAAAAAGGACTGGATTACTGTCAAAGGAATGAGGTAAAATGGGAGATAGCACAATGGGCCCACGGCCTAAGTGCTCACGGGAACTTTATTTATGTAAACCGTCTCTGCTCTTGAAAAAAAAAAATATATATATACCTCCGAATTTTAATATGGAGACATACAAACTGAATAAAGCTCTATTAGCCAATGAATTCACCTATCTTTTGTCATTATCACATATTCGTAGGATTTATAAAAAAATATTATAAGATCGTAGACTTTAAAACTGCGCAAATCCTGCGCGATAGTTCCTCTGAAATTGGCGTAAGTTCCGCAAACTTTTTGTGTTAAAGGTACACCTACCAATTCAGAAATTTTAGAGGGACACCAAAGAAAAAACAATGTTTATTTAATATCCGCTCCGCGGGTTAAATTTCAACCATACAGACGCTAGCGTTTTAATAACATCAGATGCCGCTCTTATCCCTTCGTCGATGGTCTTCAGGCGTTCTTTTTTTTTAAATTTAATCGCAGTGAGTGTTAAAAACCCTAATTCGCGTTAGTAGGACAAGGCAAATGCTAAGAGAATTGCAACAGCACGCTTTGAAATCAGTGTATACTCATTTTTAATATGCAGCCATAATTTAAAAAAATCATACTTTCAAGATCCAAAAAACGTCCAAAAATGGTCCATAAAGCTTCACCCCAGTAACTATGCAAAGGTGTTCTCATGCATTAGTGTTGATACAAGATACGTTTGGGTTCATGAAAGGACTTGTGCCACTTTGAGAAAAACAGCTTAATTTATGACGTCAAAGTTTATCCTTAACTATTTTATTCAGAGATTTACAGTTTTATTGTTCGTGTAAATAAATAAAAATATTCAAATTATTATCATTAACTTATTGTCTTTCAATAAAATAGTAATACCAACAACTTTCAACGAAAATATTATTGAGGTAAAATAAAAGGCAAAGGTCGCAACTATATTCTGTTCTTTCCGGGGATGGCGTCTTTACCAATTTAACTATTGTCACCGAATTGAGGGTTGTTGATATTATCTTCTATGATTAAATAAAAATACTTGATTTGTTTTGAATCGGTGTTGAAAATCATTTTTTATAATTTCTTTTGAAATTGTTCGCCAAACCATAAAATGTTAAACCAGAAGTGAGAGCAACAAAATTAAGGGCCGACCATCAATTATTTAACGTCGGGTTCTGTGGCCATTTCATTAAGGCAATTATTTATCAATATCAGTCATTTTAATTGAACAATTTCTAACGGGCCAATTAAATAGTTTACAGTTTAATTGATCGATTGTAACGATTTGGGGTTTTTCAAAGAAATCCCCAAAGACACAATACTTTTAAAATGTCATTTTCTTACAAAATCCTCTCCACAAACAATTTTTTTTTTTTAAAGAAAGGCAAACATTTCCGGGTTGCGAGCAACTCAACAATGTTTGAAAATCTCCTATTACCACCACACTAAGCGGAAAATGTTGCTTGTGTCGTGATGGAGGACTCAGCCAGCCGAGGAATCGAACACGCGATGCCCGGGTGGGACCCAAACGTGAGCCCACTCAGCCACTGACCAGACTAAAAAAACAACACTAATAGAAATTTTTAGTAACGTTAGTACGAAAAGAATGAATTACATTTCAACTCTTTTTATCAAACCTGAAAATCAACATTTCAGCAGCAGGCCCCTGCAGATTATTTATATGAGCTCCACACAGGAAAACAATCTCCCTCAGGGCCTATGTCATCTTTGGGGATGCTGTGTGGATGGTTTTTATAAGGAAAGGAAATGGAGGAGATTTCTGGGGAGGAAAAGGGTTTAAGGGGTGGGTAGGAATCTGGGGTTCAGTGTCATCTAGGGTCCAGGTCATCTGCCTCCAAGACCTAGACAAACCTCACCCCATGAACCCGGGCACCCCTGCTAAATCACCAAACGTAGCGAGCCACTTGGGGTGACCTATGGCAGAGGTGTTGGTTTTCCAATAAAGGTAACCGGGGCGGCGGTACCCATTCCCGCCTCCCAAATTGATTGATTATACCCTTTGCTTTATTAATTTCTTCATATATTATATTTCTAGTTCTTGCAATGATCTCTAATTTCGACCCGGACTGGAGGCCTAAACGCCCTAGGGACTTACAGATTCAGGCCCCTTAGGGGAGAGGGGAGGGGGGAGGGTTGAATATTGCGGGTTAAGGGAAACTGCGGGCGGGTGTTTCGAACTATTTCACCGTTGCGAACCAATTAAAAATACTAAGTTTGCGCCATTTATTTATTGAAATATTTTAAAAGCATTTTAATCCATCACTTTTTAAATATTCATGTTACAACGAAATTTAATTGCGAATGAAGAACTTAAAAATTTAAAATAATAAGACAATAAAATGTTTGAAAAGAAAAACAATATAGAGAGTAATAAAATAGTCCTCACACAGGTTTCTAACTACGCGAATTAATTTTTTTATTTAATCTATATAATCTTGAAATATGTTGTAAAATTATTATATATTTCAGCAATGGGAGCCTATTTTTTGTCAATATTTACCACTTTGGCACCTAGCCGGGGGCCCGTTCAAGGTGGGGGCCCTAGGAAAATCATTGAAATATTATTCCCAAGTCCTCTGTTTTCAGTGTCTATCATTTTGGCACCTAATCGGGATCCCTTCCGAATTGGGGGTTAACTGAAATATTCATTTTCTTATCTTGTATCTTCAATGTGCATCATTTTAGTCGGGGTCCTCTCCGAAGTAGGAGCCCTAAGAAGTTTGATGAAATATTGTCAATGTGTTTAATTTTATAACCTAGCCGAGGCCCCATCCGAATTGGGGGCCCTAGAAAATGTGTTGAAATAAATGTCAGAAAAGCATCCTGGCAGAGGCCCTTCCCTACGTTTTTGAGAACGGTCCTCTCAAAATGAACTAGTAGCTCTGTGAACTGTTGTGGACCTCGCGTCCAGAAAAGTATGTTTCTAATTTTCACTTATTTCAAATCTAAACCATTTTTTTTGTAAAAATCATTAGATTTGTAAGTAAACTATCTAAATACTTAGTTAATAAAGTTGACGATTTCACATTTAAAAAATAATCTTTACCTTACCTCACCTTAAACCGAAGCCGGAATGAAAGAAATAAATTTACGTACATAGTTGAAAAATATCGAGATGCAAAAAAATGGTATTTATAGACTTAGAAAAAACTTTTGATCGGTTACCCCGAAGCCTGATAAAGGTGGTATTAAGGTATCATAACGTAACAAAAGGATATGTGCTCTCCATATGATATGTATACTAACGTAGAAACACAAGTAAGATACACTTCAGGGATATCGCCAAAATTTCCACTTAAAGTGGGGGTACACCAAGGATCTGTTCTCAGCCCACTGCTATTTATAATGGTCGTGAATTATCTAACAATTCAAGAAATGAACAGTATTCTCAAGATAATGTTTTTTGCAAATGATGTAGTACTGATAGCAGATAATCATGGTGACTTAAAAAAATGCCTGGAAAGAGAAAGATCTTGGAGGATGATGGCTTAAAAAATAGCAGGAAAAAGACTGAATAATTGTGCTTGCTTTTTGAAGACAAAAATGCTGCGACTCCTTCGATGTAATTGGATGGAGTAACATTAGCCAACTGTGACTTATTTCATTATCTGGGCTTACTTATTCACAGAGACCGAGGATGTGCAGGAGATGTCGACCATATAATAGGTGTGGATACATGAAATTAAGATCAATAATAGGAATCTTGTGTGACCCAAAAATGTCTATAAAGATACACCAGACTATTGTTAGACTCGCGATAATGTATGACTCCGAAAGCTAGACTATGTACAACTCCTACTCTAGGCAACTCGAAACAGCATAAATGCTAATACTTAGATGGTTGGCAGGAGGAAATATAGGATTTAAAGTCCACGCATTCGTGGTAGCCTGGTTGTCACGAACATAAACAGTAAGCTGGAGGAACGAAAGTTGAGATGGTATGGGCACATGAGACCACCAGACCACACAGTGAAGCAGGTAGTGTCTATGGAGCTTCATTGACAGTCATCCAGAGGAAAACCAAAGAATTCCTGGAAGACGCAATGCTCCAAAATATTGCAGAGAAACGACCTGTATGATTGCAATACCCAAAAATGAAGAAGATACAGCCTGAGAACGAGAAGAACCGATCCCAACAGCTTACCTAGTCAATGAGTTTGGACAATGCAAGAAAGAAGATGAAGATGAAATTCCGAATGCTTTAGTTAAAACACAACTTCGCTACGCTCATTAAGTAAGTAAAAATAATATTTGTATAAAAAAAATCATATTTCATAAACGATCTCTTGTAACTCTTGAGAATTTTCCTAACAACCCTCACCTTAATAATATTTTAATACAGTGTGTTCCATATTTTCTTTTCCTTAACCAAACGTGCTTGAAATAAAGTTTCACTATCTCTACAATACTGAGTTCTCACAGTAAAATATTATGATCCCTTCATCTCTTGGAAATTTTCCTAACAACCTTCAACTTAACCCTTGGAATTCCAAGAAATTCGTAACGGATTTTTAGCATTTGTAACCGTCAGTCGCGAGTCAGCGTATTCTATCGGATTTGGTACCGGGCTTCCCTCGATTTTTACGACATTTCGTTCCTTAAAAATACTCCTAGCATACCAAAATATTCTTTTTACGCTTGGCAAGACATAAGGACCGTAACATTATTTTAGTTTGTCGTTTCGTCACTTCCAAATACATTTATTATCGCATTAATTCCGAAAACGCCATTTTTTTACATATGTGCTCCACACAGGAGGGCCTTAGGAAAATAATTCCTCTCGGGCCTATTTTATCTTTGGGGATGCTGTGTGGAGGGTTTTTTTAAGGAAAATGAGGAGAGGAGAGTTCTGGGAAAGAAAAGGGTTTAAGGTGTTAGTAGGAATCTGGGATTCAGTGTGTCCTTTCATCCGCCTCCAAAACCTAGACAATCCTCACCCGATGAACCCGGGCACCCCTGCTAAATCACTGAACGTAGCGAACCACTCGGGGTGACCTATGGCAGAGGTGTGCATTTGCATTACATTTAATTTTTTTTTTCAATTGTCGCTAAAATTCTACGACATTCTGTTTATTTTTTTAACTTATTTTTGGAGGCATGGCGATTTTTTCTAATTTCAATCTAGAATCATATAAATTTGAATTAAATTAAAATTTAAAAAAAAAATTACTTTAACTCTACGCAGGAGACCCTGTGGAAAATAATTCCCCTAAGGGCCTATGTCATATTTCAGGATGCTGTGTGGAGGATCTTTTTAGGAAAGGAAGGAGAGAAAGTTCTGAGAATGAAAAGGGTATTAGGGGTGGATAGGAATCTGGGGGTCAGTGTGTCCAGGAGTGACGGACACTCCCACTGCGCTGCAAGGCGATGTTCCGAGAGAGACTCCCTCAACCATTCTCTTTCAATCCGGCCTGCCATGCAGCTGGTGGGAAGACGCGTCCGCCGCCAAGACCCGGAAAAACCTCACCCCATGAACCTGGGCACCACTGCTAAGTTACCAAACCTAGCAAACCACTTAGGGTGACCTATGGCAGAGATGTTGGTTACCCAATAAATGGATCCTGGGACGGCGGTACCCATACCTGCCTCCTAAATTAAAATTTATCCTTATTTTCAGGAAAGCTTCGTATTTACGAATTATTTCTACTGTGCAATATAAATAATTATTATTTATTTAGTTTAAGATTAAGATTTGTTTATTTAAAAAAAAGATTAATTATAATTTTTTTTGTTATAAATTTATTATTTACAGAAAAGTTTCATATTTATGACTTAATTTTATTATGCAAAATAACTGTGAAACTTTAACTAGAAAAATTTAATACAACTGTAGAATATTTTAGTATATTTCAATGAGAAATATTTTTTTATAACTTAAGTGAAAAACGAAACATTTCTCGGAATATTAGTAGTAGCCTGGGGAAACCACGTTCTTAGATTAAATATGTATATATGCTTTTTATAAATAAACGAGTATCACATTTTCTAATAAGATGGTAGAATTTACAAAAAAAAAAAATCGAAAAACAGGTTAGTTATTACAGTTTTTTATTTTTTTATTTTTGGGGCGTTATGCCGTGTTGTGCAACCTCCTTCATTAGCCAAAGTTTTGGACAGCATTACAGTGTCCGTCATCAGAATACAGAATCATTCCACACGCTAAATTACAAGACGAATGCAGCAACTAATTCGCCAATCAATCGTGCTTTCAATACGATTTGTCTAAATTCTAACATCGACATTTTCTTCGATTCACTGCCCAAATTTAAAAAGAGCATCATGTCAATATGTCAATGATGTGAATTGTTCAATGCGCATACATACATACATACATGCATACTCACACATACATATTTACTCACACATACACACACACACCTACCCCCTACGTACATCACCCGGTAATTACTTAATATACGTAGACACTAAAAAGAAACATATCACAGGTACCCATCATGAAATATATATAATAATTGCAAATTGTTTTCACCATTGAAACTAATGTACTGTTTGTTTCTGTTCATACATAAAATAAAAAAAATCAGGGCATGTATTATGATGGACACTGAAACGCTGATCAAAACATTGGCTAAAGAAGGAGTTACCGCAACACAGCATAACACCCCAAAAATAAATAGCGATAATACTTTTTTAATTTTTCATTTTAGCCTGGTGTTCTAAGGGTTAAATTTATTTTTGTTAACAGTATGGCCCATAAATATATTTTGCACTCCTTAGCAGTTAACTACACATGTGTATGAAACTAAGTTTTCCTATCTTGTATAAGTACCTACTGTATCGTCTGCGTATTAAATAATATTAATGTTTCACCTGTCTACCAAGACCATAACTCCTTCAGGCCGGTTCTTACCTTCCACACTGGGAGTGGGAGTATACTGCCACCACGTGTTATAAATAGGACATTAGTCTATGGTTTATTATCTTTGGCAAAATCATAAAGCCTACAGAGAATAATTCATGGTGTATTACTAGATAAAGAAGTGCCTGAAAGCTTATATTATGGGAAAAAAACAGTTGTTTAACCTTAATTTGAAAAATCCGATTAATTTCTGTCGAACCATAAATCAATTTGTTTCACTTTGCCCCGTCGATAAAGGTGTTTAACAGCTGATAAAGTGAACTACTTGTCAAAATGATAATTTATAGGAAACGTTTTTAATCCATTTGATTTCCAGAGAATTGAGATTTCTCTCAATCATTTTCCTACATAGACTTTTTTCTTAAATTTTGAAAACAAGGATCGCGAAGATTGCTGAGTTTCAAACTAAGGCTCGCTATTTTGATTTATTTATTTCTTTTCCTGAACGAAAAATTACAAATGAATAAATTGATTAATTGATATCAAGTTTAATTTGTAGAACTCCATTTTAAATTTTTTATTTCTTTTATATATTTAATAATATTATTATTCAATTTATAAAAACATATTTATAAACAAGTTCTGCTAGGTAATTATAGACACGTGACAGCTGTTTCGCCTTCTGAAGGCATTATCAAACTGTGGTCATACCACATACAGACGAGGTATTTATTATTTCTAGATAGGATTTTGATGACTGAGTAAACTGACAGAAATTATTAATGGTTATTACCCTATTAAAAGTTTCCCAATTACTTATATTGTTTAAATTCGACTGAAGGTCGTTAAGTGCACTAATCGTTATTCCTAATATGAATCATTTCCAAATGATGACTCATGGTTTTATTTTTTGCATAATTAAGTTTAAGGTCGTTAATATTCTAAACATTATCCCTAATGTGAATTATTCCCAAATGATGAAACATGGTTTTTATTGTTCTCTAGACTTTATGTCCGGGTTAAATCTTCCCCACAGGAAAAATTTAACCGTTCCACACACTTTTCCACAAATGATCATCTAGTCAATCCACGCGATGTAATTGCATTGTATAAGTATAATAAATTCAAAACTATACAAGAACAACACGTCAACCTACCAGAGACCATATGGGAAAATACTATATATTTTAGACCCCAGATATTTTCATATCAGAGGGTTCGGCTCAATAGAACTCCGAACTGAACCGATAAATCCTACTGATCCCTCAATATAAATATTTAAAAAATCTTTCGTAATCCTACATGTATTTAATATGACTGATTTTTGCATCTTTATATAAAGATTCTTTGATAAAATCTAATAAGCCTAAATTTTTAATTAGAGAGCTAGGTATAATGCCAGTAGGTAAAATTATTATTATTATTTTTTTAAATTGGTTTTTTTTTTTTTTTACATGAGCTCCACACGGGAGACCCTGAGGAAAATAATTTCCCTCAGGGCCTATGTCATCTTTGGGGATGCTGTGTGGAGGGTTTTTTAAGGAAAGGAGAGTTCTGGGAAAGAAAAGGGTATCCTTCAAGACCTAGACAAACCTTACCCCATGAACCCAGGCACCCCTGCTAAATCACCAAACGTAGCGAACTACTTGGGGTGACAGAGGTGTTGGTTATCCAATAAAGGTTCCCGGGGCGGCGGTACCCATTCCCGCCTCCCAAATTGTACAAATGTTATTATTGTTATGATTGTACATGTTGTTAATTGAACATATCTAACAACGGTGAGTGAATTATATTGGTCCGTTCATTTATTAAAATAGCTTTAGGATTATTAAATTAAATAATTAACATTATCGACATGTTTCAAAAATTATGTTTTCTTCATCAGGATAATGACGCCACAAAATGGATTTGCTATGTTTGAAGAAGTAATAATAATAATTAGTTGATTTATATAGCGCCGGTATTTGGTGAAAAATCACCTCAAGGGCGCTGTATGCAGTAGTTATGAAAAGTCTTGTGTTTTTGGTTAGTTTTTTTTGGGTAACGTGGAATTTTTTTTTAAATGACCATAAAACTACTAAATACTTGGCCTGAACATGTCGATAATTAATAATATCGATATTGATACAAATTGAAAATTATTTCGTTTGCTTATTCATTGGCCTCTTTTGTTAATTTAAAAGTCTGCATTTACGGAATCCAAAATATCAAATCAACACTATCCGACATTGCTCTTCGGGATCGTCGAAATTAAAGATTTGATTGATTTTTTGTTAAAACCTTTCATTAAATTTTACCTTTTGATATTCGTTTATAGCTTTAATTAATAATTAAGTAATTTGAAATGATTTTAGTTTAACAGATGGGGCAGCAGTTAGTGAAATTTTTCAAGACCAAAATTAGGGATCGCTGATTATATTATTTTATTTTATTTTATTTTTATTTGAGTTTATTTGGGAAACAAACAGTTGTACATATTTTGTTATAGTAATTACATATACGGTTGCATGAACCAGCGAAGTTTCCGCAAAAATGTATGATATAAACATAAAAACATAAAGTGGTAGAAAAAAAGGAAAAAATTTATACAAAATAAATTTTAAAAAAAAGAAACACAGATAAAAGCATGTCGGATATATAAAATGAAAATGAAAATGTTAACTTACGAGTATATAAAAATAATACATGTTCACACCACAAGAAAACGTAATTTTTTCTTAATAAAAATAAGGATAAACACGATTAGCCATTTTCCGGCTCCCTTGAGGTGATTTTTCACCAAAAATGGTGCTACACAAATCATTTAAATATTATTACCATAGAAAAAAGGAAAAATTACATAATGATATTGAGAAAATAACACGCAGCAGGGATGGAGGGTTCGTAATTAACAATTTGATTTTATTTTTTTCTATTACGTGTTTGGTAAATTGGTCTGCAGACAAATGAAAATATCGGCATCTGAAAAGATGTTATTGTATTTTGTGCACGTCCTTCTGAGAAATGAATGTTGTATGTAATTTGTTTTTGAATGCGGGATGTGGAATAGTTGGTTTGATCTTGTGTTTCGTAGTGGAAAGTGGAAATTAATATTTTCTAGAAGATAGTTGTTGTCAACAACGAACAAATTATGAAATTTCGTGGATAAGAAGAGCTTGGCAAAATAGGTAATGCGCTCATTTCTCTTGTTTTCCAAAAGCGCCTCACAGATAATAATAGAATATAAGTTATAAAGAATCACAAGGTTAACTAAAAACAGATGTAAAGTTTTTGTTTAATCAATAATTACCTTCACTCTGAACTATACAATCATACATTATGTTCTTGGCTTCCACTAACATTTAATATTATGTCACGAATGCGTTGGTAATAACGCTAATAACCATACATTTCATTTCAAAATGATTGATAGCAAATGATTTATTTACTTATGCCCTTATGGCTTTTACACAGAACTAGTATTAATTACAATAGTAAAGCATTAAAATGTACGTAATAATAAAAATAGTAATTGTAGCATAATCGACATTCAAGGCATTTACGCACGGTGTCCGGAAACTCACAGTACAAACGGAAAACTGATAAATCAACTACATCATTTTATATTAGGAAATGCTCCATTATGTGCTAACCAAGGCAAACAAAACGTTTTATTAGAACTACGTAATGTCTTTTAAGTTTTTAGATTTTCACGGCCAAAAGTATTTTCGTTATTTTTTTTTGGGGTGTTATGCCGTGTTGCGCTACCTCCTTCTTTAGCCAACGTTTCGGACAGTGTTACAGTGTCCATCATCAGGGTAGATGTGTAATTACACATCTTATGATTACACACACAATTACACATCTGCCCTGATGATGGACACGGCATAACACCCCAAAAACAAATAACGAAAAAACGTAATGTCTTATTCATCTCTTCGGCACATTATTATTTCGAGAGATTTGGGAATCACATTTGATACGCACCTAACATTTCACGTCCACATAGAAACGATATGCAGCAAAGTTTTAAGAATGCTAGGATTTGTGCTAAGCAACTCCAGACATTTTTGCAGCTCGACCTCGATTCGTATTTATACTTTAGTTTAGTACGTAGCATTTTGGAAAGTGGTTCAGTAATATGGGGACCAATGGATTTAACTTACTCTCAAACGATAGAGAAAGTACAAAAGAAGTTTCTGAGATATTTATATCTCAGAGACTTGGGATATTATTCCTAGTTATATCCATCAGCCTTTTGTCCGGCATGCTGGGTATTAATAGCCTCGCCGACAGAAGGAAAAGTGCTTTGCTGAAAACAGCATATTAACTTCTAAACGGTAATATCTGTACTCCCCATATAATACAAAAATTTGAGTTTTATGTCCCCAACAAATTCTCAAGAGCGCGCAAAAACAGCACTCTTGTTGTTCCTAGATGCAGAACTAACTTACTATTACTGATGCCGCCCGGAAAAATGATTCTGTTACTAAATTACCTGTCACCTGATATGGATATTTTTCAACTTAATATTCAACAATTCAAAAACACTACTTAATAAAAAATAATGTTTGTTTATTATTGGTTATGTATGACTGTAAATGTTCATTGAAAATAAAAAAAAAATATTAAAAAAATATATTTTATATAAAAATTCAAAGTAAGTGAAAATCCTTCTGTTTTACAATTGCAAATTAATATCACTTAAAAGAATGTATTGTAATTCAACATAGTTGATGGAATATCCGTTTTTAAATTTAGTAAACGCAAGAATTTATTTATATTCTTTCAATACCAATTGCATAAATATTATAATGTGGGTTCCAAACGCGAGATATATACTCAAGTTTACTTCTAACAAAGGCAAAATTAGTTACATATTTATCATTTCTCTATGATAAAATTATAAATAATTAGATTGTGAATAGACCGGTCAGTGGCTGAGTTGGCATAGCGTTTGGGTCCCACCCAGACGTAGCGTGATTGGTTCATCTGCTGGCTAAGTCTTCCATCGTGATTCGAGCAGCATTTTCCACTTAATCTGTAAATAAGGAGCTGTGGCTTGTAAAAGAAGCCGACGGGCAGTTTGTTTTTTTCCAAATAACACCAAAGTGTAGTCAGTAACAAAGGGATAAATCTCTAGGAATATAAAACACCCACTTGAAACCATTGGACTGGAAATTCAAATAAATCGCTGATCATGGCCGTATGCTATTATTATTTCTATTATATGTACGTACTATTATTTTGAACGAATGAGGTGAATGTCTTCACCGTCTCTTCAAAAAATAACTATCAAGAAAAAAATTAGAGTGTGAAATTCACATGTGGTGAAAACTTCAGAAAAATAAAATAGACAAGAGTTGGAAGACTACGAAGCACTTTTTTATCAATGTGAAAGATGACTTCCAGTGCACCTTTTCCTGTACATTTGGTCATCTTAGTGGTATTTGTGTTTTCTTCTTCGGAGTCGCTAGATATCGCTTTTCGTGTTTTCTTTACCTGTTCATTTTGGAGTGGTTTGAAGATTGAATATTGATTTTTTTTTTTGAATTTCGTAGTATTCGTTCCTTGGTCCGCTGAATGTCTGGCCACTAAGGATCGTCAGGAGCTTTATACCACTAGACCAAAGGAGACTCGCGTGAGAGCATGGATTTATCGTTTTACGTTGGAACCATGTTTTTTTTTTACATTAACTCCACACAAGAGGGCCTGAGGAAAATAATTTCCCTCACGGCCTATGTCATCAATGAAGATGCTGTGTGGAGGGTGTTTTCGAGGAGAGGAAAGAGTAGACATGGGTCTTGAAGAGACCCATGTTGTATGAGAGAGGAAACACAGAGGCCGGCAAATCGTTCCACAGAGGAGCTGTTGAACTCAAGAACGCGTCGTAGAAACGCCCCTTTCTCATGTGACTTATGTCAACAAATGTTGGGCGCGTGTTTGGCGTGTTTCCCAACTATGCACCGGTGCCGAGGGGATCAATGACGCTAGTTTCAATTTGGGAGGCAGGAATGGATACCGCCGCCCCGGGAACCTTTATTGGATAACCAACACCTCTGCCATAGGTCACCCCAAGTGGTTCGCTACATTTGGTGATTTAGCAGGGGTGCCCGGGTTCATGGGGTGAGGTTTGTCTAGGACTTGTAGGCGGGTGACCAAGACACAACGAACCCCAGATTCCTACCCACCCTTTAAACCCTTTTCCTTCCCAGAACTCTCCTCTCCTCCTTTCCTTAAAAAAAACCCTCCACACAGCATCCCCAAAGATGACATAGGCTATGAGGGAAATCATTTTCCTCAGGGCCTCCTGTGTGGAGCTCATATTAAAAAAAAAAAAAAGTTCCTCGGAGCATCTTCCATTGTAATACCGATAGAACAAGGACAGCATTCTCACCTGACGCCTATGCTCTAAAGATTGCAATCCGTTTGTACCCGTGAAATAAATAAATATTTTATTGCTACCCCATTCTCTCGGTAAGAGTTTTACGAGCACTGAGTTGACAAGGAACGACACGATCATCCGCGCACGCGTTTAAAAAGGACAGCCTATTTTGTGTCGCGTATTCGTCGGATCGACGAAGGTTAGGTGTCATGGATTTCCACCTCTCTCCTCCCCCACTACTTCCATTTCTACCCACGCCGTTCTATGTTCGATCATTTAGTTTTAGTACATTTTATGTCCTGATGAAGAGAACATGTTGACTTTTAAATAAAGTTTATTGTGGTAAAAACAAAGTGTTTTTAATTATTTCATTGAATTAATATATATTTTTTTAAATACATTTATTTTTTTTATTTATTTATCAATGTTTTTTTTATTTATATAACAGTATGTTTTCATTAGGTTTTTGTCGATGCCTGTCTCACTAGGATATACCTGTGTCGAGACAGGCATAGAAATACAAAAATTAATATATTTAAGAACATATTTGGTAGTTATAAAGAATATAAATAAGTGTAAATAAGTGTAAATGTTACTCATATTCTTTATATAACAATAAAAATAACAAATAAGTTATTCTTTCAGAGTTAGGAATTGGTTGATGGTCCTGCGGGTATGACACTTTCCTATCAGTCAGACAGAATTCACAACGGGTGGGTAATTGATTCACTTTTTTTTCCAAGTAAGTTAATATTCTTCATGAACATTTTAGATCTATCAATCTTATGGTACAATCCTATTAAAGGAATAATTTATTACCCTGTGATTAGGGATAGTTTTGATGACACTAAGGCATTAATCACTTCTACGTAGATGTCTTACAAATGAAAGCTTTTCCTATTTGTGTCAAGTGACTGGACGCGAATAGTCTAGCTCTTTCAACTGTCATTTACCACAGTATTTTTCAGACACTTAAGTCGCAACGAGTTGAATAGTCAAATATTGGAGTACTTACAATTTGAAAAGATCTTCATTAAGCCTATTTCACAAGAAAAATACTAGCAAAAGTATGTAATGCTACCGCATCTATACTAATATTATAAATGCGAAACTGCGTGTGTTTGTTTGTTACACTTCACGCATAAAACAATAAAACGATTTTAAAAATTCTTTCATCAATAGAAAGTCAAATTGTATGCGAGTTCTATAAGCTGTATATAATGGTAAGCCCTGTCGTTATGAAATTATAAGTAATAATATATTATAATTATTATGCGTTTTCTGTCGCTAACAAATGCGAGTTATGGCTAACGTCAGGAAACAAATCGTTGCCGTGGAAACGATGTTCATATATTTAAATAAAAACGAACTCCAAAATTTTCGTACGCGCATAGCTTCCGAACGACTGCACTAATTTGGATAATTCTTTTTTTCTTTGAGCTCTGGCATTATGAAATGTAGGTGGCACGCGAGCTGTTTGAAAACTGAATGTACCGGGAATGAATGTATGGTATGCAGGAGGGGGGTGGAGGGGAGAGGGGTGCTAGAGCAGTTGCTAAAAATTTACTGGTTACGTTACTTAACTTTGTCATGTATCTTATGTCTATTTATATAAATAAAACTTTATTTAATGAATAGTGTATGTTGCTGAAACGGGGCAGGTAGCTGGGATTTGATTTTTATACAAATCTACAGTTTTTTCCAAGATTGTCGAAATTTTCACCCTTAACCTCCAAAAAAAAAGAAAAAGGTCGCTTTGTGCACAGAATTGTCACATCCTCTTTTCCCACCCCTCAAAATTTGAAACTCATCAAAATTTTGCTCTTGACGATCAAACCAGTCTGTTTTTTTTACAAATCTACAGTTTTATTTTGAGGTTGATGAACTTTCAAAACAAGAAAGAGGAAGTTTACTATGTACATGAGATTTTTCCTTACCTTAAATCAGAATTATGATACTGTTTCATGAAATTTTGCCAAAATTTTGTTCAAAATCAAAGGAAAATTACTGTACACATTTGATTTTGAAAAACAGCGTTAAGCACAGTGACCCTGGGGACCTCAGCTATTTGTAAACAAAACTGAGTCTTGTTTTCATTTTCGACAGTTATTTCAAAACTTCAAAGCTTAAAATAATTAACCCACAAATTCCAATCAAAAAGTTGATCCAAATTTTATGATACTGAATTTTTTTAAGCTTAAATCAATGGATTTTAATTTTAGATTTAAACACTTTCACTAATTTTGATAAGTTTACTTATTCTAAAAGGTAGAAACGATTTTCAATTGTTCGTACATACTTAATGTTATCAGACAAACAAAACCTGCAATAATGATAACAATATATCATAAATCTGTCAGATTACAACCGACAGACACCAATGAAGAAAAATGTATGTGGAAAATTGGCTGGAACGTAACGAAGAAAAATTGTCACTTCTCATATTCCAACCGTGCGCAAACAGAAAAAATGCTACAATATAAGATTAGATTTATTTTCCGCGAAATCGCTTTTTTACTGGAATTCCACTATTTTTTGGTATATTACAAGTCAGAGAACGCAGGGACTAGAATACTTTCTTAGAATAAAACATTTCTCGGAATAAAGTTGTTTAAAGTACTGAATGATGTTTTATTCAATTCAAGCTGGGATTGTAATATCGTTTATGGATGACTTTGAAATGGAAACGATGGGATTTTGACTTTCAAATAAAAAATGTAAGAATTTGGAGTGAAACTATCATAAGCCTCTGTAGATACCAAATCCCACAGAAAGCTTACCCTGGGAGCCAAGATTACTTAGAAGAGTTATAAGATCCTTAGATCTGAACCTAGAGGTCATGATCACAATTTGGTTCGATGTGTTTGTTATGTGGGAAAAGTTGACATTTCAACAGACGAAATTGAATAAACACATTTAAGGAAATGTGCACCTCTTTATCGATTTAAAGATATTTCGAAGTCAATAAGCTGCTATTTCTCTGTGCAGAAACGGAGGTTCCCTTTGACAGATTCCTCTGTTTTAACAAAGGATCTTAGAGCACAGGCATCAAGGTGCAATCCTGTCATTGTTCTATCGGTGTTTCAATGGAAGATGCTCCACGGAACCAGCGTATTGATTCCCTTGCCGTGAAAAACGCCAGATGCGTGCCTAACATTTGTACACGGTTGAATGGTTATCACTAAGAGGGGGAATGCGGAGACAAAAACGTTGGGAATGTATGGCGAGCGATATGCTGAAATAGGCCAAAACCATATGATCTTTTATCTTTTATAGCCAAGTCTGTCGGCCCCATAAAACAAATTAGACCGGTCAAATAACGATAGTTTAATTGTTTCGCCTTTAATAATTAGCGGCTCTGGAAGTTTTGTTTTGCCTCCACATTCCGCCTCCTAGTTATCACATTAGAACGCTTCATTTCTACTCGTTCTTGACTCAAGTTTCACGACTAATTAATCGTCTGTGGAACGATTCGCCGGCTTCTGTGTTCCTATCCTCCTACCACAAATGCCTCTTCAAGACCCATGTTCACTCCTTCGTTTATAGACCCTCCCGAAAGATGAAATAGCCCTGAGGAAAATTATAATCCTCTGGGCCTCCTGTATGAAGTTAATGTCAAAAATGTGATTTTACCTCCGTTTAATCACCAGACGAGACACTTCCCTCTTAAAAACGAGTTTAAACAAAATAAGAACTCATAATATCAAGAAGGTGACTTTGACAAACATTTACAGACGTGTACAGATTATTATTTTTTTTTTTTAGTTTTCTTTATTCATTGAATTGTTTGTTACATAAATTTTAGAATTTTTCGACCACCATGCTAGGCACATTATACTCAAACTAAATTTTTTCCTTAGCGTAAAAAGTTTAAGGACATTAAACAATATGTTGCTATAATTACATGAATGGCTTCCATCTAGAATTTGGTGAACAGTTTTATGTTTTTAATGAACTAGTCTAGTAGTTTCGAGGTTTAGGGTTAATAAAATGGGATATTTCCAAGCCAGGAGAGCATTGGAACGTGCATATCTTGATGACATTTTTGTGGACAATTTTGGCAACGTGGAGGAAGATTTGTCGTACATGAATGTTCCATCAACATTTTGAATCCACTCATGATGACATTTACAAAGGCTAAACGTAGCACAAATAAAAAAAAACAATGTTGAAGACGAATAAATCATAAAACAGATGTTAAAATTAACGTCTAAGATAAAAAAAAAATAGTCTTATAATCTGCAAATGTCGATAGTTAAGAACTTATTTAGAACCTAGAACCAAAGAAACTAATGATTGTTGTAATTGAAAACAATATAAAGAAATATACAATCTTGGAACATAAAAAAAGACCCTCGAAGGATTCATGCAGATATGATATCACGAAGAGCATAAATAAGAACAATGTAAAAGAAAGCCTCCTTAAAAATTACTTGCATTGCATGTCTTGTCAGTGGTATTTTATCATAATAACGAGTCAGAAACGAGGTCACTATCTCATGATCTCTAACTTTCCACAAATTCACTTAACCTCATTTGAACCCCAAAGCAAAACTACCCATTTAGAGTAATAAATGATAACTGTATACAAATCTCTAAGACACATCGCTAAATGACCCAGTTTATAATGTAACCAGATTTGAAAGCGTGCAGAAACACAATTGCGGAACTGGAAAAATTTCAATTAGATTAGAAACCAAGATTATTTTAAAATGTTCAAAGCAATAAAATGTTTTACAAACCACAGCTTTTTTGTTGTTTATTATCGTTCATTACGATAATAAAGGCATTCATGCAAAATAATCGTGACAAATGATCTGTTTGCCTTACATACAAAATCACTCGTTTAAAACCACTCGGGCACTATGGTGATAATTACCATTACCCTTCCAGTAATAATAATGTTGGTAACAATGAGTTTTTTGTGAATAAGCCGTTGTACAAGTATGACGTTATGTACTCTTTTTAATTTTGAACGTGCCTACAAACAGATTCAAAAAACATATGTTCTTACCCGCCAGGGTTACTTCAGTTTTATTAGAAAGTTTAAGCTTGGAGAATTCACGATTTTGCACTCAGAGGACACATTATTAAAAACAGTGCACATGGATAATTTTACAGTTGCTATTCATTCCTTTATCACTTTGATATTACATTTATTAGAAGATTAATGGCAAAAGTAGAGTTGATATTTATTCTAAAAAATAACATTACGTAGAAAAACTTAGGATTGGAGATATTTTAATAATTTTAATGAATTTAAATGGCTTAAAATTTTTACCTAGTTTTACATACGAAATATGAGGTATGTAATGCTACATCTGTCTCCAGATTACATGTCCTTCTAGTTCTATACCCTTTTATGTTATGGTCAGATCAAACAGATTTAGAAAGAGAGAACACCAAGCTTTTGTTGGCGTTTAAAAGTTTACTATAAACTCTCTTGCAACGTAAAAAACCGCCGAAAAGATCACTCACTCACGTCTTTTTTTTAAATAATGCTTTTTATTCAAGGTCAATATCCTTTACAATACGTTTGTCTAATTAAATGTATTTTGGTACCTTAGATCGGTTCACAAAAAAACCACCAGTAAGCAATATTGAAAAATTTTGCCTAATTTCACCATATTTTTCATTTATGTATGTCCGTTTGTAAATGGGTCGTTCTTCTTTTAAACCTGCATAAAGTTGTCTCCACCAGTTAGTGGAAAAGAATTCAACAGAATTACTAATATCATTATTTTATATGTGGGATAAAATAATATTAGTAATTGTACTGTGTGCGTTTAAAAAAATGTGTTTATATGTTTGTAGTAAAAATTACGTCACAGAGTTGCAACTCATCGTGATACAAGTGTATTTCATAAAAATCACAGTTGTCTTCTGCCACCTCGATTTGCGTGTATTCAAATATAAAACTATTTGTATGTAACTATGTACATAAAATAGAAAACTATTTTTAAACTTCAAAAGATATAAGCTTTCAAGTAATAGCTATGGTTATTTAAATAATGATTAATAAAATATTTTTAAAAAATTTCTAAAACTTGTCTCCTACAATTTTTATGTCGTACGTTAATTCGTCACGTGGTTTGTCATTCGAAATAGGTATACATGCAGCTCGTGTTTGTGACCCGCTATAGGCATTTTAGGCCTCCTTCCTCCCTTGCTACAATTTCCCCTCTGAGATCAAGAGAGAATTCATTTATAGCAAAAAACGAGTGTGCTTTAGACCACACGACTGAAGTAAATTTCTTTATGCTTCGTTCGCCTCGCCCGATTACACTTTTCGTAACGCTCTCGTCATGCATTCACCAGCTTACTCCCCAATTCAAGCGATGCTTTGTTCACGTCTCCCGATCACACTTTTAGTAACCCTCTCGTAACGCATTCACCAGCTTACTCCCCAAGTCAAGCGTGCGTAAAGACGTTTTACTTCAAAAAATGTGGCAGAGTGGTGGTAATGTGACGGAGTGGTAAAAGTTATGTAGGTTAAAAAGAAGAACAACCCAAACACCTAA
Organism: Glyphotaelius pellucidus; assembly: GCA_936435175.1. NCBI lineage: Eukaryota > Metazoa > Arthropoda > Insecta > Trichoptera > Limnephilidae > Glyphotaelius > Glyphotaelius pellucidus. The sequence goes on along the minus strand of OW386558.1, from coordinate 21,885,206 downwards.
ATCTAAAAGAGTATTTTTTTCTGCTAAATGGAACTTCGTTATAAGAAACGTTCAAAATATAATTTTGAACGCTTATAACGGAGCATTAGACATCATAGCTAAAATCAAACATTGAAATATTTCAAAACAACAATAACCTTTTAGCAGTGCTTTGCTAAGCATTTCGAAGACTTGTTGAAATAGTGTCATCATTAATCTTGAATTGTCCACAAAATCCACAACAATCATTAGCATTTCTTCAATAGTTTCTTAATCATTTCTCATCCTTTCTTTTGTTGTATTTCTTTGTTAGCATTTCAGAACTCCTTTCAGCGTCCCTTTTAGTTTTCCTTTTAGCTTCCTTTTCAGGATTTCCATTTCCCTAGGAGCGCAAACAGCGGGACTAAGGCCTGATTAATTAAGCGGATAGATAATTGTCCTTTCTTTTGGTAGCTGCTTTCCTCGGAGCACCGAATAAAGTGGATGTCGCCGTATTATTTATTATAAAACATCCAAATTTTTCGCACAAAAAATGACGCTTCCAAATGAGAACCTTAAAAAAATCCTTAAAACTTTGCACAAATTTGAATAACAGAGAGTGAATTTGTTTAACAGTTCTTTCAAATTTCTATACCATGTTCGTAAGCCAATTCTACGAAACACTCATCAGACCAATGTTTGGCTGTTAGGTTATAATCTTCAATGTGTCTGAAAGATGAATATGGAAAGTTGTGATTAAGAGGAAAGATTCTATATGTGGTTATTTATAATTTTTCATTAACCGCGTTGTCACGACCGCGACTTACTGAGATTTCCATCGTACAAGCTAGAAGGTATAAAAATCACGATACAAATTTTGAATGATGGCGTATTCGGAGTACTCGAAAAATAAAACATAAAACATTTTAATAACATATGTATTTTTAGGTGGTCTAAAAAATATTTAATTTCTAAGTTCATGATAATTTTTTATAGTGCTACATATTGGAGTGTATTGAAAGAGCTTCTAACAGGTGCCGAGAGATGCCAGCAGGGGTGCCCGGGGCAGTGGCTGTTTGGAGCGGTAAATCGGCAGTTTAACAGATTCAATTAGCAACCAGTATAGAGAGGTCGTGTGTTCAGAAGTATAAATATAGTAAATACGTAAACTAATAGAATCAGTGTGTGACAAAGACCTTATTATTACTATGAAGTACCCCCACACAACAAATAGTGTTTGACTGTAATTAACACAAACATTACACATATCAATTACGATATTTTCCAGCACGAACATGCATCCTACAACAATATTATTTTATTGCTATTTTACAGTACGTACAAGATTTCCAGGTTGGAAAATTCGTTTACCGAAGAAAGAAAGGCTTCAAAGAACGCATGAATAATGATGTTTTAAATATATTAATTTGATTGAAGAAGAAGATAACACTAATAATCTAAACGAAAATATGAAAGAGAACAAGACACAGAAAAAAAATTCCAGTTGCGACTATTGTCTTTTTTTATTTCCCTGTGTCTTGTTTTCTTTCATGTTTTCGTTTAGAATATTAATGTTATCTTTTTCTTCAATGATATATTTCGTTGATGGGAATAATCTTCAAAAGTTATAAAAAGTTGAATTTTAATTTGAACTTAAAAAGTTCAATGCGACTCGTGAAAAATAGTTGAAATGCAGACTCTTAAAATGTAGATTTATTTTTCTAATAACTTGTAAAACTGTTCATGGCCGAAAATGCACACAGATGAATGATTTTGAAAAATATTTACGAGATAATTAAAATTAACGAATAAATTTTTTTTTTTTTTTTCATAAATCTCTTTTTCTTCCATTCATTCCACACAGGAGGCCCTGAGGTAAAAATCCACAAGGCCTTTGTTATCTTTGGGGAGGCTGAGCGGAGGGTCTTTTTTAAGGAAAGGAAAGAGAGTAAGTTCTGGAAAAGAAAAACGTATGGAGGATGTTAGGAATCTGTGGTTCAATGTGTCCAGTTGTGACAGACGTATGAATCCATCCCTCCCACAGTGTTTTAAGGCGATGGGTCTAGGTTAGGTCTCTTTCAACCAGTCTCTCCCGATCCGGCCCGCCATGCAGTAGGTGGTCAAAGGCATTCACCGCCAATATATAGATAAACCTCACCATACGAACTACTCTACTATATAATTACTACACCCCTGCAAAGTCACACAACGTTGCGAACCACTTGGGGTGACCCATAGTAGGGGTGTTAGTTATCCAATAAATAGTGGCGGTACCTTTACCTGCTTCTTAACTTTTAAATTTGTTGTTTATTAAAATAAATTTCCAAATAAAATCAGAGCAATGGGTAAAAATCACAACACTCTATTACGTGACGGGTGTGATCAAGGAGCAAATAACTTTCAAGGAACTAAGCAAGGAGGAAATAATTTTCTCTCCTGGCGGTTGTTAAGCATAATAATCAAATATTTAACTAGAAACAAATTCTGGACATGTTCTTAAGGCATCTCTTTTCTATTCAAAGGGGGATAATCCAATTTTAGTTCTTCAAAAGAAGTTTAATTATTAAAGTTTTAAAGTTATCAAAATATTTGACGCTACAGGCCCACGCAACAAAACATTGCTTAGGGAAAACCGATTCTGTATAAGAAATGGCGTGATATTTGACTCGTCACTTAGCTTCAATAAAAATGTAGATACAATTTCCAAAAGTGCGTCACAAATATTAGGATTAACGCTAAGAATCACAAATTGCTTCAAAAGTGCAAAATTAACTTTAACATTGTATAAATCAATTGTGCGAAGTATTCTTGAATACGTATCCACTATTTGGTCTCCCAATTATGAGATTCACAATTACAGAAGCAAATCCATACAAAGAAAATTAACCCGTGTATTTTCTTATCGCGAAGGTTTATCTAATCAATTTGGAACGTATAATGACCAAATTTTACACTATAAACTACACTCTTTGACAGCCAGACGGAAAATTTCCGATTTATTGCTTCTACACAAAATTATACATGCATCAGTTGATACACCAAATATTTAATCATCAATACACCATCAAGAAATTCAACAAGAAGAATGCAAGATATTTTCTACATATCTACCTACCACAAAAACAAGATATTTCTCCCCTATACCACGAACATTAAGACATTATAACACTATACACTGCTCTAATAATGAAATTGACATTTTTAATGACCCATTTAAACACTTCAAAAAATATATTTTACCATCAATCATATAAAGCTAATACAGTGATGAAGCCTTTTATTCAAAGACAGGCAATATTTATTTACTAAATCATTATCCCATCAGAGTGATAGTTTTTTATTCTACCTTTAACTCATTCTTGTTTGTCATTCACTTTTGCATATTAAGCTTATTATTTATGTTAATATTTTTATTTTATCCTTACCATTATTTTTATCCTCTCTACAGCTCAGTGATAAGGAAAGCCGAGCTCAGTATCAACACAAAGATGGCAGTATTCAAGACGGTATATCGCCCGACGCTCACCTACGGCCACCAGATATGGATGCTAAGCGAACGAACGCGCTCTAGAGTCGAAACTGCCGAAATGAGGTACTTGAGAGGAGTGGCAGGGGTCACAAAATGGGATCATATAAGAAACTGACGATCCGAGATGATCTAAACATTGAACCACTGCTACTCTTCATAGAAAAATCGCAACTGAGGTGGCTTGGGCATGTACTAAGAATGCCTGATGACCGAATTCCGAGGAAGATACTATGTGCGATTCCAGAGGGTAGACGTCCAGTAGGCCGCCCCAGACACAGTTGGGCGAGACAACTCCAGAAACTGTGTGAGGAGAGGATGGGATTGCCATGGACGGAGGCCGAACAGTCAGCTCAAGACAGAGACGTATGGAGAAGCCTTGTCGATGCAATGGGTCCACGACCCGAATAGGATAAGGGGACGAAGATGATGATGACTATTTTTATTTTAATTTATGTTATACACTGTATTTAAATCATCCATAAATATAATTTTTTGGGCAACGTGCCTGTTTTATGTACTTACATAAAAATAAATAAATAAATCAACAAAACCGTCCGTGATTTTCTTTTGTCCGCTCATTTTCCCATTTTCACAGTCGGTGACAATGGTTTTTTTCATGAGATATCTTAATAAACAACAAGAAAAAAACAACAATTAAAATTGTATTCTTTCTCAATTAAAATGCGAATTCAGCGGCGTCAAAATAGCACTTAAACGAAGCTTTATAATGAAGAAAAATTTTAATTGGCTTGTGGTCCATGGTTGGACGTTTTAATGTTTTTTTTATTACAATTATTGCTTATCATTTGAAATATTTATTTATTTATTAGAATTCATTTTCAAAATGCCATAAAATTACCATGCTGATTTTTCGCAACAGTAACTACTATAGCAGATTACTTTTAAAATAACGACAATATTAAAATATTTTATTATGTAATCTTTTTATTACAGCAGGGCTGGGAGAATAGTGCAATCCCAGTCTTCCATATTACATGAGTTATAATATACACAATTTTTACACATAAACAATAATTTACACAACTTTTACACAGAAAAAAATTAAAGAAGTGTAAATTTAAAAAAATATAATATAATTAAATATAAAAACTAGCTGGGTTACCCGGCTTCGCTCAGGACAACATTCGAGAGTGTTCTGGAATGTTCCACAATTTATTTTATTTATTTATAGCGGACCCGAGAGACGTTGTACTGTACACAACTGTCGGGACAAACTAAAATTAAAATAGAATAATATTGAATATTCGATACTGCGATGGTAGCGCAGTCTGCTGGATCCAATGTAAAACATTCCAAAATCAACAACTCCTTAGAAATAAAAAAAAATAATTAAAAGAACATTTTCCAGTGGACCAAATTGTAAATCTAGACCATTCTCGAATCCCCTTGAACCCACACAAAAAATTTCATCAAAATCGGTCCAGCCGTTTAGGAGGAGTTCAGTGACATACACACGGACAGAAGAAATATATTTATTAAGATAACGTACTTGGTGATAACATAAAAAAAATAATCATACAAATAAATTAAATTATTATTAAATAGGTGGGTGGGTTAGTGGGTGAGTAAGTGAGTGAGTGAGTGAGTGAGTGAGTGAGTGAGTGAGTGAGTGAGTGAGTGAGTGAGTGAGTGAGTGAGTGAGTGAGTGAGTGAGTGAGTGAGTGAGTGAGTGAGTGAGTGAGTGAGTGAGTGAGTGAGTAATTGAGTGAGTGAGTGAATGAGTGAGTGAATGATTGAACAAATGAATTAATGAATGAATGAATGAATCAGTGGTATTTCCAACTAATACAATGCGAGCAAAGCCGCGGGTAAAAGCTAGATCGGTTTTAATTTAAAGTGGGAAATTAGGATGGCTTTTAATTTTAATCACTTCTCTTAAATAAGGGACATAACAATTTCAAGGAATATATTGTTGAACAATAAATATTTATCTACGAAACCCTTGTAAGATAGTTATCATTAACAATAATTGAGCATTTCGTCGGAAATACTACTTCTAAATTGATAACTTAAATTTCAAAAGCTGTACAGGACAATAAAACTCCAATCAGACATTGATGGAATTGTTGACTGGAGTAAAAGGAGTCAGATTGAATTCAATATCTCTAAATGTTTCGAAACTCAATCGAAAATCTGGAAACAGAAAAATCAGAAAAAGATATTGGCACCTCTGGGACTCGAACCCAGGACCTCCCTACTTTCCGGGTTGGGCGCTCTTATCCACTGAGCTAAGGTGTCGATATCCAGTTCAGTCACTTTTAACTGTACCGTACTTCGACTAAGAACCACCCATATTATCTTCATTTTTCTTAACGCATATTTTTATTGGCTGCCATCTTTATGAATGATTGCAAGATTCAACTCGAACTAAATGCAATCTAGATGGTGTCTGGATAAATTATTATCCATTTTATTTAATGTGCGACATCTATTGACTCTTCTGCAAGTCTGGGATGAATATTATTATTTATTATTTTAACTTTATGAGTAAAACCTCAAACTGTAATTTAATTTAACTCATTTAATTAAATATTACAGTTTGAGGTTTTACTCATAAAGTTAAAATAATAAATAATAATCTAAATGTTTCATTCTTTCTTTCACTAGAGCATGTCATACTTGGTTTTACCGGTATACCATGAGAGCTCGAAATTTAAAACGTGTCTCCACTATGAAAGACCTTGGTATTGTGTTTGACATTAGGTTAACTTTTCATGATCATATCGTAATGACGTGTAGTACTTCTCTGAGGATGCTGGGTTTTGTCCTACATACTGCGAGAAATTTCAGAGACACCGTTCTCACAGTACTATACAATACTTTGGTTAGAAGTAGGCTTGAGAGTGGTTCGGTGGTTTGGAGCCAACACCAAGTGAAGTGTTCCTTCATGTTGGAGAAGGTTCAGAAGAAATTTCGGAGATTTCTTTACCTGAGGGAGTACGGCTATCACTCGTCACTCTACCCTACTGTCTGTCTCTTGGGCATGCTCGGTATGAACCGTCTACGGGTCAAAAGGGATGTACTCATTATTCATTATAACACATTTCTTCAAACTGATTCATGGACGGTCCAAAAACTATTAAGCTATAATGGAGAGCATTAGTTTCTCTGTTCCCGATGGTTATCTTCGTCACCGACAGCACAGACTGTTTATCTCCCGGCTTGCAGAACTAACTTGCCAATGGTTATGCCAGTCGGGAGAGCAGTCTTGTTGTTAAAGAGAATCACTTTGAATATCGATATGTTAATATGATACATCAATGAAGCCCAATTTAGGCAGCAAGCTTTATTGCTTTTAGTCTGATTGTGCTTCATTGATGTTGAAATTGTTCATTGATGTTTAAATTGTTTAATGTTGCTTAAGGGGGTATTCTAGTCTAGAAGTACGAATTTTAGGTGTTTTTTCAGGTGCAATAAAAAAAACAATAATATTTTTACCAACTTTTATTTGAGCAAACATTTATTAAACATTAAAAAATCCATTAAAAAAATATCCTAACGAAAAAATTAAAAACTCAAAAAGTTACAGGGTGTTGAAGTGGGGGGTCTCAAAAAAATGGCGCGCCCTGGTTGACACGATTGCAACCCTCCCAGTAATTTAAGAAAAAATAAAAATAATAATTCTTGATTCAAATAAATGCGGCTATGGCCCGAACTAACGAAAAGTAAAAAAAAAAATCGCAAAATGGCGGCTGTTTGAAATAAAAAACACGTTTTTGTACCGGTTTTTTGACTTTCGAAATTTTTTAAATATAGTAAAAATTAGAACTTTGTTATGATTCTAGTTCCCGCCATAGAAAAATGTATATAGAAGGCTCACAGCAAATTTCAAGTAAATTGGTTAAGTAGAACTTGAGATATCGTGTCAACCGTCCCGAAAAAAGTGGTTCGGAGAAACTCACAGCAAATTTCAAGTAAATTGGTTAAGTAGAACTTGAGATATCGTGTCAACCGTCCCGAAAAAAGTGGTTCGGAGAAAAATGCGTTTAAAATTTTGTTCTCTTTAGATTTTGGTTAGATTCCGTCTAAACCGCGATATTAAAATGTTTATAACTTTTAAAATATTGCGAATTTCGAAAAATCCTTTTAAAGAGATATTTTTGAATATTTAAACTTTGGAAATATGAAGAATTTTTTTTTTTTTTTTTCTAGACTAGAATACCCCCTTAAAAATGCTTTAATCTCAATATTTTCTCTTTTTTTAAAACGATTTGAAATTTTTATTTTTTTAATTTATTCAATTTAAATTTTTATGCTTTTAAAGTGAATAAATTGAATTGAATTGAATTAAATCCAAAAATTATTTAAGCATGCCAATTTTCTCCGATTTTTTCTCTTTCGATCTGAGTCGTCGAAATATTTCTAAGAAAATGATCGCGTCCTTCACGACGTGTCACGTCATCTTTGGGGATGCTGCCTGAAATATATTTTTAGGGAAAGGAATGAGAGGAAGTTCTGGGAAGGAAAAAGAAATGATCAATGTGTCTAGGAGTGACAGACATACGAATCCACCCGTCCTACTACGGTGCCAGATGATAGGCCGAGAGAGTCTGGCTAGAGAGGTCAAAAGGTCTCCTTCAACCAGCCTCTCCCGATCCGGCCCGCCAAGCAGTAGGTGGGCAAACGCGTCTGCCTCCAAGACAAACACTATGATCCCGGGCACCCCAAATAAGTCTACAAAATTTGTGTTGAATTTTATTTCAAAAGCCAAATCAGAGATATTTTGATTTTAAATAATTTATATTTTCTGTTAGAAGCAACACGGTAGTAAGACTTTAGTTTTGACAACAAAACAAATATATTATTTTATCATCTATAATATTTTATTAGAAAAAATAATTGAGTGAACGAGATTTAAATTGGGATACATGTGAGTTGGCCATTGAAATGACTTACTTTATATTTGACCGGTCAGTGGTCGAGCAGGCATCGCGTTTTGGTTCCACCCGGGCGTCACGTGTTCAATTCCTCGGCTGGCTTAGTCCTCCAACACAACACAAGCAACATTTTTGGCTTTTTGTGGTGGTAGTAGGAGATTTCAAAACATTGTTGGGTTATTCGTAACCCGGGAATGTTTGTCTTTCTTTAAAAAAAAAAAAAAATATTTCATAAACGGAGTCCACGTTGTTCTTCTTGCAGGAATCAATACATTGATAATAATAAAAATTGGATGGCTCGAATTTCCCGAGTTCCAGAATTGTTATTGAAAAACATCCTGCATATTGCTGTTTTGGACTACATTCAACATTTAAATGCACTTCACACGGACTTCAAAATTAGTTGCTTAGGATGTGTTGATTGTGGAAATGCCAAACTGGATATGGATCTATACGTGACATTAAAAATACGAATATCATTTGAGAAGAAGAATTGCTTGGGATAAGTGCTAACGAAGAATTTAAGGGGCCGTTCAGAAAGGGTTGCAGAAAAGATATACATTTACAGAAAACATGATACTTATCCAACATTTGGACAATCCCAAGAAAAAATTTGATATTTCTTCAAAATTCGCAAATTCACTTTGTGGCGTCATTATTAATTTAATGAAAACAAATAACTTTGTGTACACCACTATTTAATTAACAATATTAACATGTTTCAAAAACTTTGTTTTCTTCGTCAGGATAATAAGTTAAATAAAAAAAATGTTGATAGCTTACAATTTACATATCTTGTGGAAATGAGTTTTAGCATGGCAGCCAACATTTTTATGAAAAAAAATGAAAATACGTTTGACGTAAATAGATTTAGAAAATTATCGTTGAAGAAGAAGATAACACTTATAATCTAAATGAAAATATGAAAGAAAACAAGACACAGAAAAACAGAAAAAAACAATGGTCGCAACTGGGACTCGAACCCAGACCTCTCGTCTAACCGAAACGTGCGCGTTTTTCCAATTTCGCTATTGCCACCTTCTGTCAAACCGTCATATTTGTCAATCTCATATTTCAAATATTTAGAATCATTAATATTATCTCCAACTAGTTCTTTTTCCATATTATACTCTTTTTATTGGAAACAATCATTCTAAGAATTGGTTTGTAACCTGAATAGCGTCTCGGATAAATGTATCCGAATTTATTCATATGGAACTATTGACTTTATGAAAGTCTAAATGAATATTCAATTTTTTATGAGAAAAACTCTCTTTTTATAACTTTTGAAGGTTATTCCCATCAACGTAATATATCATTGAAGAAGAAGATAACACTTATAATCTAAATGAAAATACAAAAGAAAACAAGACACAGAAAAACAGAAAAAAACAATGTTCGCAACTGGGACTCGAACCCAGACCTAACAGGTTAGACGAGAGGTCTGGGTTCGAGTCCCAGTTGCGACCATTGTTTTTTTTCTGTTTTTCTGTGTCTTGTTTTCTTTCATATTTTCATTTAGATTATAAGTGTTATCTTCTTCTTCTATTACGTTGATGGAAATAACCTTCAAAAGTTTTAAAAAGAGTTTTTCTCATAAAAAAAAATATATTTAGAAAAATTCAAATTACAACATTTAACAAGCACTCAATACAATTCAATATTTGGCAAGTGGTCTAACGCGGCAAAAAATAATGAATGCCTCTAAGAGTGCCTATAGAAGTTTGAAAATACAAAAGTTGAATGAATTCTGGACGTCAGAATTCACCATTCGAAAAAATATTGTACAATTAATAAAATAACTTCAGTCATGGTCTGATAGTAAAGAAAAAACCGTGCTTTGTGGAATCTTGATTTTCCATACAACAAAAATATCTTTCTTCTTCACTTGCCAATATTGTTGCTGAGTTGTCCACACAGCGAAATTTTCATCTATTCAACCACGTTTAGTTATTTTCCTAAAAGAAATATAGCATCATGATTCTAAGAACAGTAAGAAAAAGGTATTCCGTTTTCTGATTATATTCGTTTTCGTAATATTGAGCTCATGGCACAAGGTTCCATATGATTTTGTTGAAAACATATTTTTTTGCAATATGTTTTTTAGATTTTTTTCTTTTAAGAAATCTCTCGAAAATGTGTACAATTATAATAAGAAACTTTGCAGATAAATATGCACCAAAGTTCCAATTCAAATATTGTTATTTATTTTGGAGAACAACAACGTTTTATCTGCAAATTTAATGGTTCTATCTGCTGTAGATTAAACATTTTTGGAGCAACGCGCATTGTATTCGAACTAATTCTCTTGGAACAACAAGGTTCCGTCGGCCAATTGCTGGAAACTGGGAAAATAAATGAAAAATTACATTTTTGAAAAATTGAGCATGCAGAACGTATTTTTTTATTTAGTCAAAATAGTTTTCTGCATTTAGCTTTGGTTTAGCCTTCAATTACCGGATACAAGAACTATTGAGCTTAGCTCCGTTGTCTCTATTAATAATAATGGGGTTTTTATGAATTAAATTTCCTCCGTAGTTAGGCGTGCTCTATAAGTCTTGGGTCTTCCCTGGACTTCAGGAACAAATTCAAAGTAAATAACTTTGAAAAAAACATGACATTTAACCCAAACAACTAATTAAAGTATTTAGTTGGAACCCCTTGAGCTCAGTATTAAGACAGAGATAGCTGTGTTCAAAACTATATACCGCCCGACGCTTTCTTACGGTCACCAGATCACCAACTATATTATTGACTCACCTACATTATTACAACCATAGACATAATATTCATAGACCTTCCCTAAAGTGATATAAGCGTATTATTTCCCCCTCCCCATACCGACTTTGGAACCGGATTTTGGAACCGTCTCGGCTCGCGTATGGGTTCGCGTGAATCTAGAAAAGGTGACGTCATCATTCTTGTGCGGCCCAGCGTCGAGCTCTCATCATTAGATTTTACGAAATATCACGTGAAAAATGGTGGCATGTGCCATGAAAACGTGTAAAAATAAAAGTGAAAAGGAGAATAAACCCAATTATCATATTACTTTCCATAGTTAAGCATTATTTTACTTTATTTTAAGCTTATTCAGATCACATGATATGGTCAGTTTTAGGAACGTAACTTTGACATCGAGAAACATGGCGACAAAGCCGTTTGCAATAGAATCAGGGGTGTGCCTTCGACTTTTGCGCTTTGATAAAATACATAATCGTATCATTTGGAACGTCTGTTTTTTCGTCTGTTATTTCTTGCTGGAACTCCGTCGTATTAATAAAGGATAATAAACCAATCATTTTTAAATTTATTCCACTTTAAGGGCGTTATTACTCAACGAGTTTTGAATATTATACAACTCAATAAACAACAGTTAATATAGGATAAATGGTTGGTTATCAGTTGTGTAAAATTTAAAACACGGTATTAGTAAGGGGTTAAACGTGGAATAAAGTATGGTTTTATTTATTAGGCGTTTTTGTATATTTTGCTTTCTTAATTACGTATGTACTCCTTCGCGGTATGTTTGGAAGTAAAATGTAGATACAATGAGCATGTCTGCATTTGAAAAATGTAGGTGTCATTTTGCTGTCCGATGATATTTTTTATAAACTAAAAATAAAATATTTTTCTATCGCACGTCACCACCGATCATATTATCTTTGGATCATATTGTCGCAACAGACCATGTGTTAGGTACGCGCTTTGTTTCGTATGTACTGTACTGCTGGAACGAGAAGGAGTGCATATACGTAATGCGCTAGGTTATACCGAGTGGCGATGTGTGATAAAAAAACATGTTTTTTGTTTTTAATTGAAAAAGTGTAAAAAAAAGTTGTTTACATTTTTATAATCTAATTTACTTCTTTTCTCTTCTCTATTTTCTACTCTTTATTATAATTTCTACTTTTTATTATATTTTTTTCCAATTTTAGCATGAATTATACAAAATCCATATGTTTACACTAGACTATATTTCATACAAAGTAACTATACTAATTGGTCACCGTGAAACAGGCAGCCACCTAGTATGGTGATTTAATATATCTACTTTATGTAAATGTCACAATTTTTGTAACACGTGTTGTATAAATAAATAAAAATAAAATAAAATGTAACTCGTATATTTTTTTTTATAATATTATGCATAGTCTGAGAATACTGTTACTGTGTCGGCGTATATAATACTGTTTTACTAAGTTTCTGCTGACATATGCTTAAATGTACCTAAACAAAAAAAGTGAATATAAATATTATACCCAAAATAAATAAAAAGCACCTTCGTCATAAAATACTTCAAAATAATACCCCATTCCTGGCTACGTACGATCCGGCTTGCAGAACCCCGATAAGTCGGGAGGTAGAGGGGGGGGGGATTTGTTGCGTACACACGATGCGTCGATGTGATGTGAAAATGTGAGAAGTACCTAGCTATGTAGATCTGGTCACTAAATACACCTAAAGCCATTTCAAGCAGGTAGGACGATACTGAGAGTATCTACAAAAACCAGGAGCAAATAATAATGTAACAGCTATGTATTATTGTAATAAATCACATACGAAATAATTCATGTAAATTAATTTTAATTAAAATAGATAATTATAATATTTTATTATTAATAAGAACAGAGCGGTTGTGACAACCCTAAAATCAGAATGTAGGAGTTTGGAAGAAGTGTGCTCGTCGCTGTTTACTGGGGTAAGTAAATTATGAAACATTTGTAAAAGTGTCTTAACTAAATACGGCAATAAAATATTCGACTCTGAAAACAGGTGAAACTTTACTTTGCCGTATTTGGACTTCGCAAATTTGTTCATAACGTGGCGAGTAATTCGCGCTCACATGTAAAAAGGTCTATTCATTCAAAGGCAGATTTTACTTTTCAGAACTAACTTGTGACATTATAATACGAGATGCCTATGTACTGTCAGATTGATTTATTGACAAATCGCGTACTATCACAGTCATCTTCCTCCCCTCGGGCCCCCCAAGAGTATGTTTATACCCCTCTCGTGTATGTTCTTGTCTAGACATATTCATATGTCTATGATTACAACTCATTTCATTCAATATACCCTCTCGTAGACTCAGAAATCAAGAACTGCTCTTCCTCAATCAACACTCGACTAATTATGGTTATAATTCACCACTATTCAGAATGTGTAGAATGGTCAACTCACGTCAAGACCTTGATTTTTTTGGCATAAGCCTAAATGATTTTTGTCGCTCACTAAACAATTGAAGATATTTTATATTAATCTATTTTTAGCAAAGTCTTGACTTGAATTGACACTTCTATTTTCTTATGTTTTATGGGACTACCATGGACACATCGAGAGGCCGAACATTCAGCGCAAGACAGGGGCGTATAGAGGCGCCTTGTTGACGCAGTGGGTCCTCGACCCGAATAGGATAAGGGGAAGAAGATGATGATGATGAGATAGAGCCCCGTTGCTCCGTTAGCTTATTTTCGAAGCAACAAGCTAAATATAATTTGTATTTTTTGTTTGTTTACAGTTTGGCTAAAGAAATGTTTTGCATATTCAATTATTCATAAAATACAAGTTTTAACAGGGACCGATTCACAGAATTTGAACAATTCACCAAATTTCAAAGTCATTTTTCAATTCTGTGAAAGTTCTGTTTGAGTTCTGTTATTATAGCATTATGGGCCAGTTGCTTCACAGATCTGAACAAAACTTCACAGAACTTTAAAATCAAAATAAAATTTAACCAATTGTCGAAATTCTGTGAAACAACTTGATTTCAATATTTTTTTCATGATTCTTACTTTTAACATCAATATCTCAGTTTTATACAAATGGCTGATAGTACCCTGTTGTTCCGAGGGAAAGATATAGGAATGAAATACCACGGACACCCCATATCTGAAAAAACCTCGTAATGTGTTGAGACAGCACCTTCGCTAAGCTGTCACATCGCACTTACAACAAAAACACTAAAGTTCCAAGTAGTTATTTCGCTTTCTGAACACGTGATATAAAACATATTTCATTTTCGTGAAGATACCCAACCATGACTTGAACCGACTTGTGAAAAAACTCCCTAAGAGGTTTTGACATTCATTCAATATAAGTGCGGGCAAGTAATAAGCAAGATATTGGTAAAATGTCTAATATCTACTGCTTATATAAATGTAATTATAACGTTTTGTGTACAAACAAATGGCCGGCCGTGTATACGTACAATGGCGTTGTCGAGCGGTAAAGCTCTTGACTCCCAATCCGAAGATAGCGGGCTTTAATCCCGTCGTGTCAAATAAATTGTATTTGATTAATTTATGTTATTTCGCAATTAATTAATTTAAAATAATATATAGTATATTTGCGGCACGTTCCAGAGTGGAAGATACTCTCAGTGTCGCCCTGGTGAAACGTTGTTGGAAATGGCTTTATCCGTGTTTGGTAACCAGATCTGAATAGCCAGGTACTTCCCCACCTTCCTCTTCCCCATCTCCTTTCCCTCCCCCACTACCTTCAGCCTCACAACATATCCCAATTGAGTATGCTTTTGTCTCGCTGGCTCCAGGCGAGAGCAGTTGGAACTGTTTTGCGGTATTCATAAAATAATATTAAAAAAATGACCGAATCGGATAGGGATATATTAGCTCACGGCAGAGCACCGCTCCGGCAAGACATAGGTCGTGAGTTGGTGTCCTAGATGTAACCATATCTTTTTCTGATTTTCGACTGAATTTCTCTAATTTCAATAATTCAAAAATTTTTTAAATTAAGGAATCTAGAAGGTTGCCACCGTTATCTTTTTTATTTTCTACAACTGTCTGTTTCAGAATACCATTGAATTTTTTTATGTTTTCTTGGCAGGTGATTATTTATTTAAATCGTTTACTTGCAAATAATTTACCAGCAACTAATCGAGAGAGGACAAATAATGTAACGTTCTAAATGATTAGAAATAAATGTTTTTCGTGGAGTACACAGAGTAAATATTGTGAATTCCATTTCAACGGGTACTGAAGCTGTTTACGAAAATTTAAATACTCACTTAAAAGTAGAAAATCTAGTTAAATTTTTTGCCTGTCTAGTTCAAGAGAACACATTTAAAATATCTTCGCTATCTAGCAAAATATCTGTGTGTTTGAAGCTTTGATCAAAAAAATTAAACGAAACTACATGAAATTTGCAGTGATTTTCTGGACTGTCAGGATCACATTTTTTACATAAGCTCTACAGCAAATCCTGGTGTCGTCTTTGGGTTATTGTGTGGAGGATAAGTTTTGTGAAGTAAAAAGGTATGAGAGGTGGGTAAAAATCTGGGAGTCAGTGAGTCCAGGACTAATGCAAGTAAGAAACCATCCCTCCCTCTGCAAGATGATGGATCAAGAGAGGTTCGGCTCGCCTCGCAATAGGTGGGCAAACGCTTTTGCTACAAAGCTTTAGACAAACCTCACCCCATGAATTCGGTCACTTACCTTTGAGAACCTCTTGGGGTGACATGGCAGTGGTGTTGTTTATCCAATAAATGGTGTCCAGGGGGGCGGAGCTCTTACCCACCACCCAATTATTTTTATTTTGGAGTATCATTTTCAATATGAACAATAAAAGTAAATGATAAATTGCATATTCCTGTACAAAATATTGATAATAATTACCTACTTGATAAAATAATGTTCCTTACAGAAAGAAGAATTAACACAGATTTAATATTATTCCATAAAATACTGCATTACAAAATTGACTGTCCTGAATTACTACAATTACTACTCTTTTACTTTACTACCTTTTTACTTTAACAACACCAGGACACTCTCTTACCTAAATTCCCCAATTCCGAGACTTCACCATCTCGGAAATAAATATTCTGATCTAGGAGATATATTTCACCTTAAGAATAACCAGTGTTGAAAGTGGTTTTTGAGCGTCGGGATTACCAATGTTGAAAGAATTGATTCCAGAGGCTGAGGAGCTGGTGGAGGATGTTTGACCTGTGCTCCGTCTTCTCATCAGACGAGTGTATATTAAAATTTAACCATGAGGAATAGTCAGGCTCCTGTGGGTCGCGGTACTTTCAGGCCGCGATCCTGTGTTCAATGATTATACTGGATGATGATTGATAACACTGTACTCTTATTTGAGTGATTTAACATTTATTTAAGATTTTAATAATTTACACAATTAGTGTTCACTTATGAAACGGGTAGAGAGGTACAAAACGCGAACGGGCGGTTGAATCGAGTGCTAGGAACGGAATAATCTGCTCGGTAATTCTCGGAGCGGTCCCGAGATATTTTCGGAGAGGTGGCGGTGATGCCACACGTAAAAATGAATGTAAGTGATGCCCATATCAGTATAAACATTGTATTTTCCAATGCTTTTATAAATCTAGACACAAATAGTCCTGGATAATTTCTGCAATTTATGATCATATTGAATATCTTTTTACGTTTGCCTTTTTATCATTTTTACCATTATAATTTATTTTACGTTATAATGCAATTGTTACTTTTTTTCGTTATATTATATTTTCATTTATTTTTTTTTTTCTACATGAGCTCCACACAGGAGGCCCTGAGGAACATAATTTCCCTCGGGGCCTATGTCATCTTTGGGGATGCTGTGTGGGGGGTTTAATAAGGAAAGGAAGGAGAGGCGAGTTCTGGGAAGGAAAAGGGTTTAAGGGGTGGGTAGGAATCTGAGGTTCGGTGTGTCTTGGTCACCCGCCTACAAGTCCTTGACAAATCTCATCCCATGAACCCGGGCACCCCTGCTAAATCACCAAACGTAGCGAACCACTTGGGGTGACCTATGGCAGAGGTGTTGGTTAACCAATAAAGGTTCCCGGGGCGGCGGTACCCATTCCCGCCTCCCAAATTGAAATTGTTTTAGTTTTAAAGTATTTAAAAGTACTGTGATACTTAACTTATAAACAAATAATATTAAAGCCCATTAGATCATGTAATAAATAAATAAATATATATACCTCGACTGGTAATATCTGATGTGTCAAAGAATTTAACAAAATTTTCACCGGTTTTTATAAGGAAAATTATCAAAAATAGTTTGTTGAATCTCGGGCAAAGCCGGGTTGCGACCACAAATTTATTAAAAACTAATTTTCCGCTAGAATTGTGAACGAACTGCAAAAAACTTATAACGTGACGTGGCATTTCGTACTTCGACGAACTTTTACAAGTAATAAATGAAATCAATTTTATATCGCCTTGTATTATTCATCATTATTACTACCGACCGTAATCCTACAGAAAAGAGGGAGAAAAAGTTTTAATGAAAATCCGTCAGATGTCGGGGTCTTGCCAAAATAGCGATGACGCTCGAATTTCAAAGTTTTTATTCTCAAATATACTGGCGTTAAAGGAAAGTTTACTCGTTTTTCTTTATTTAATTCTTGTAAGCTGTAAAAAATAAGTTTATTATAAAAATAGAGGGCAAAAAAAAAAGATAAAAATCCGAGTGTACAGTTCACACGCAGTGGAAGTGAAACCTTCAGAAAACTAAAATAGACAAGATGGCTGAAGAAGCACCGCACGTAGAGGAGACCGATTATTTTATCTCACTCTCTCGCAGGCTAAAATGTATCTGTTTGTCTGTTTTTAGAGTCGCTTTTTCGATTCATCGAGCTTCAAATCACAACGATGGGTGTTAAACAAATTTTCACTTCAATGGAAGGGAAAGGTTTTATTTGATTATTGAATAAATAACAGCATATCTTTAGTCGAGGTGTATAAATTCAAATTTCAAAAGCACA
The DNA here is from genome assembly GCA_936435175.1 of Glyphotaelius pellucidus. Classification (NCBI taxonomy): domain Eukaryota; kingdom Metazoa; phylum Arthropoda; class Insecta; order Trichoptera; family Limnephilidae; genus Glyphotaelius; species Glyphotaelius pellucidus. Next base: position 21,867,073 of record OW386558.1, on the reverse strand, counting down.
TTGTTTAACACTTCCGTACCGGACCGGGGGAACGCACTTACACTAACAAGAGTTTTACGATGTATCTAAGTTGTTTTTTGAACCACATACTCAATAATTTGGGTAATGCTAGAAAAACTGTTTGGTTATCGATCTGCATTAAAAAAATAACGCATCACTACTTTTCTTAATATTTCATAATTTCTATCGAATTCCGGAGGAGAACCTGTCCCGCCCGCCCCCCTATCCCTCTATTCGGGCGTTACCCCGTTCTTTTCTGCTAGATGTGACGGGACTATTCTAAGCGATAGCAAGTAAGTCTAAGCTGGAAAGGACTAGATCCCGTTCGCTTACACTGCGCATTTCGTTTGCTCTTTTTACAATGCTATAATGTTCGCTTGCCGGTCAAAGATCATTCGGTCTGGGTCGTTTCCGGTAAACGCCAATCGCCAGTAGAGATTCGGAAACAAGGAGTTATGTTGACTATCGGCCCGATTTCTCTGTTTTCTAGGGAAAAATACACGCTTTGGTATAAATTCATTAGAATATTAATTATGATTTTATTTATCAAACGATTTTGAAAATGACTTCTGAAATACGATGAATATACTTCTTTCTAATTATTACCAAAACGAATTACAAACACTTATGTCAATAACACCCTTTAATAAGCAAAACAAATTGTGGTCCACGAGTGACCCACCTTCGGATCGTGTGTGATTTTTTTTCTTTCCGGGGCGAAAGGGTTAAAAGCAAATTCTTTTAATAACTTTTTTTATGATGTACGTAAAGTTTCGAAACCGCTTGCGTTATTTATGTTTACTTGGGTCTTGTTGTCATTATTATAAAACTTAACATGTTGCATTGGCCTGTGTTTTATTGTTGTTTTGAGGGGTTTTAAAAAGATGTTGTGGTAAAGTTTTCTTTGTTGCATTGGCGTTATTCGTGTATGTCATGTTTTTGTTGATCCGATGGCTTTTTTGAAAGACCTTTTGACATCTTCGGTCGAACTCTGTCTTGCACCGCAGCTGGGGTGGGGGGGGGGGGGGAGTTCCATGACAACCAAACAATGTGGCATAACAACACCTCTTTGATAGTAATACAGTTTGATAGTAGTAAGTGATAAAAAAAATCAATTTTTAATGGCTTTTCAACGGAGCATGAAATTGCACATTGTTGAGTTGTCCGGTCTCCAGCTCCACTGCCCTGAGGAAAATGGGGCCTATGTCATCATAGCTGTGTGTAAGATCTTTTTAAGGAAAAGAAGGAGAGGAAGTTTAGGGAAAAAATAAGGTAAGAGGAACGAGTAGGAATCTGGGGGATAGGGTATCTAGGAGTGATAGACGTATGAATTCATCCCTACAAAGGTGTTAAACTTGGTTAAATAGATTACGTTAAGTTAGGTTATGGGATATTAAAAAAAAGAACTTATTTTTTTATGACTTTTTGAAGAGGTGCCACATTGATGAGTTTCATGGAACCGTGAAGCTAATATAAAAAAAAATGTGAAATTTATTTAAAAATGCATTCTTCCATATATGGTTTTCATAAATTTAAAAAAAAACTCTTGGTTGCATAATCTCCGTGGAGTTCATAATTGTGGGGTTGTAATGCAAAACTGACTATTTCCAAAAACTGAACTTTTCGGTACAGGCAAAAAACTGTACCGACTCTCACAAGCATAATACTAAAAAAAAATTTTTTTTAAATAATAAAAAAAAATATTTCAAACTATTTGTTCACTACAGAAGGAGGAAGCCCTACACGGCATAATAACCCAAAAACCAAAATCGAAAATACTTTTGACCTTGAAAATCTCATATCATATCATGTTTCATGGTCTGAGTCTTCATTTTACTCAATATTTTCTTGACAATTATCCTCAGTACTTCGTTGTATGAACTTGTAGCATCGTCGGTGCAATAAAAAAATTTTCTTTGAAATTCGCAAATTCACTTTGTGGCGTCACAATTAATTTAATTCATTATAAATTTAAACTATGTTTTGTTGGTCAGGATAATAAGTTAATATATTATCCCGACAAAAAACATAGTTTTTGAAACATGTCAATATTGTTAATTAAATAGTGGTGTCCACAAAGTTATTTGTTTTCATTAAATCAATAAAAAAAATATTTAGTTTTATCACGTCTGCTCGTTTTGCAGGTTTCATGTGATTAGTTGCCGGTTGCTCGCACAAATGTAGGCGTTGCATTGTTTGTTGAGGAAACACCCACAGAGGTTTTTCAAGTCAAATTAACAAATAATCGCTATTCATTACATCCGCGTCCATCAAAATAATATCTACAATGCCTTTCTCACGTAGCAAATTCATTTTTCTCAAGTATTTCTCAAAAATCTGTCAAAAAACAAGATTAAACGATCAGCACAACTCGCAACTGTCAAATTATTTTGAGGTTGAAACAATCAGTACACAACTGCTAGCCCTGTACAAATCGCAAGTGCGCCCCACGGTTGAATTTGGCAGCCACCTCTGGTCTGGAGCCCCAAAATACCTGAAAAAAACCCTTGACTCTGTGCAGAAACGGGCGGTCCGTTTGATAGATTCTCCTAATTTAACTAACGGATCGCAATCTTTAGAGCACAGGCGCCAGGTGGGAATGCTGTCCTTGTTCTACCGGTATTACAATGGAAGATGCTCCGAGGAACTAGCGTCATTGATCCCCTCGGCACCGGTGCATAGTCGGGAAACACGCCAAACGCGCGCTCAACATTTGTACACGGTTGACATTAGTCACATGAGAACGGGTCGTTTCTACGACTCGTTCTTGAGTTCAACAGCTCGGCTGTCCACAGCGAACGATTTGCCGGCCTCTGTGTTTCCTCCCTCCTACAATATGGGTCTCTTCAAGACCCATGTTCACTCCTTCCTCTCCTCAAAAACACCCTCCACACAGCATCCTCAAAGATGACATAGGCCCTGAGGGAAATTATTTTTTCCTCAGGGCCTCCTGTGTGGAGTTAATGTAAAAAAAAAAAAAAAAATCAGAAAGAATAGTGCGTTTTGTAGAAAAAAATGTTGTCGCTCTAATATTTGTATTAGAAATAGTGCACTTTGCCATAACATGGAAATAGTCACTTTTGCAGAAGGGAGTACTTATTTTTTAGCTGGAAATTGGTAGTTTTGCAGAAAAAAGTGATATTTAATTTGAAAAATGAGAAGGATTTCGTCATTTATCGTAAAAATATTTATGCCATTCGATTCCTTGCCCTCGAATTAGTCTCACCGCATATATAACTCAATTTCGCCCATTTTGGAAATAGTCAGTTTTGCATTACAGCCCCACAATTTAGAAAAGTACCAAATTTTTAATACGGTTGCACGACAAAACTGTGATACTAAAAGTAATTCGCAGTAAGAAAATAAATAACGCAACATCCTGCACCGAAACATTTACGTAAAGTTCACAGCTTTCATTACTGCAATTTGAAAGCAATTCACAAAGTTGCGAAAATCATAGCAAAATTTATCTTGCTTTTTATGCCCTACCTGAAAACATATTTCAAACTTGGAAAATATTTTTCACGTATGGAAAAGCGGAAAAAAGAGAGGAATTTCTTTTTCAAATAAAACACAATGGCGCTTTTCGTGTTCTAGGGGTAAGACTTTCAACTCAATCTGGAGGTGGCGGGTTCAAATCTCGACCTAAGCAAATAAAAATTATTTGGGTAATTGGTATTATTTCATAATTTCTTCGTTATAAATAGTAAAAATTATGTATGCTTCACGTTCCAGTATGGAATATACTCTTAATATCACCCTGGTGTAAGACCACCATTCAGAATTGAATTGTTGCTTGAAATGGCTTTAACCTTGTTTGGTGACCAGATCTTTATAGCCAAGTATTTTTCCACTTTTCTATTTCTCATCTCCTCCCTCTTTCTACTTCTTTCAGTCTCATAATTGTAGATTCCATGGTTGCACTTGATTTGAATGGTTGGGAGCAATTGGAACTCGTGTTCGGAATTCACTTAAAAAAAATGTTTTTTTGGAAGTATCAAATTTCGACGATGCAAAAAACAATTTGTTATTTTTTTCTTCTCATTTTCATGTACATACTCATGGTTCGTATACCTATTCACCAAATACAGTTTAAGCCGTCTCAAGCAACGTTTCAATTCAGAATGGTTGTATTACACAATTAGATACTGAGAAGGTCTTCGATGTGCCGCTAATACATATTTTTTTTTATAAATTACTAAATTGTGAAAAACAAATTAATCTAATATAATTAATCTGCGTTCGCCAAAATTTGAACCCGCGACCTCCAGATCGCTAGTTAAGAGCCTTGCCCCTCGACCACGAAGGCCGTTATAAATCTTAAGAAGATACCTTTCTATAATAAAATAAAATATTCTAGAAATAAAATCTCCAGAACTTGGTTTCACAAACCACAAAATATTTCGGCGTGACAGAAATCCAAAATCTAGTACCAAATCCACATGAGGTGGAGTTTTGATTGCAACCAAGGAAAATATATCAGCGAAAAAACTAAACACGCAAAATACCTCATTGTTACCCGCATGGAAAAAATCATCATTGGAATTGTTTACACACTCCCAAGCTCCGACAAACAAACTTACAAGAAACATTGCGAAGGCATCGAATGTCTTTTGTGAAAAAATCCTACATCGAAAATAATTATCGTTGGTGATTATAATCTGCCCAATTTGAGTTGGACCTTTAGTGAAAATGGTTATATTACTAAAGAAAATTCTAACGACCCAACACGTGAATTGATAGATACGATAAACTACTTAAATTTGCATCAACACAATTTTGTACCCAATGTATGTGATCGCCTTCTAGATCCTGCTCTTTCAAACTGCTTTAAACTATTCATTGAAATGTCAAACGATCAGTTCCGAGAGGTGGATAATTATCATGTACTTTTACACATTGTAGTATATATGTACCCGAATAAACTACCACCGAAACAAGCAACGCTCAACTTCAAAAACGCCGATTACAACTCCCAACTTAACTAACGCCGATTACAACTCCCAATTAACTACCAACTCACCAGTACAGATTGGACTTTCTTGACCAATAACAGTGATATCGAGCAAAATCTAGAAAAACTTTATGAAAAATTTTCTGAAAATATAAAATCTCATGTCCCCTCATATACACCAAAACACAGAACATATTAAATTTGGTTCTCCACAGATCTCACTGAAACAAAAAAAAACAGCTACGCAAAATTTTTAAACTCACTCACCAAATCAATGATTACTCAAACTTCTCAGAAACAAGAAAGGAATGCAAAACACTATCTAAACTGTGCTTCAAAGCACACATCACCTCTATTGAGAAATAGAAACAAAAAATCTTTGGAATTTTGTTAAAAAATTAAACAATGAAATTACAGACTATTTCCCCACAATGCACTATGATGGCAAAATAGCCAATAGTACCTCCGATATTGTTATTTATTTGCGGGTCATTTCCAAAGTGTATACGAAGTCGATATATCATATAATAACGTACCGTCATACATACACTAAAATACAATACATTTACAGAACAACCGCATTACACGAGAATCATGGTTTAATAAAATCATTTCCCTCTACACTAACAAATCTGCAGGCCCAGATAACATTCCACCAATATTTTTCAAACAGTGCGCATCTGCAGTATCAGGTCCATTTGCCTCATTATTGAACCATTTACTTTCTTCTGGACATTTTCCAACCTATTGGAAATCTAGTTTTATTACCCCGATTTTCAAAAAAAGTGATGACAAATAGAAAAAAAATAAATGACCTAATTTTTTTGTTTAAAATTATTCTAAATTCGACCGTTGCGAACTCCTGCAACTCATCGACTTCAAGGTGCCTAGTCGAGCGACTAGGCAAAATATATTAATCTACAACAATAATTTTGAAACCAACTACCACATACGTGCACCTGTTCTTCGATTTCACACACTTGGAAACAAATTCACTTCTAATATCGACGTACTTAATATAAGCTTACAACTGTTTACGAAATAAATGAACGATACCTTTATGTAGCATATTTTGATATTTAAGGAGCATCGCCAAAGAGCTAATGCATGTATTTGTGTATTATTTTTATTATCCTGTAAATTTTGTTTTACTAACCTGCACTGATTATTTACTTCTACGCCATCTCCAACTTAAAAACTTTCTCTTATCTTCTAATACATTATTTTTACTTTATTTGATCTTTGTATCTAATATTCATATAACTTTTATTTCTTCAAGTTCATCTTTTTTAATTTAAAAACTGTGTCTTGTATGCACACTACTCATGTAAAAGCCCGTCAGGGCGTTGAAATTTTTTTAAAGTTTTTTAGAAATAAAGACAAACATTCCCGGGTTACGAATAACCCAACAATGTTTGAAAATCTCCTACTACCACCACAGAAAGCCAAAAATGTTGCTTGTGTTGTGATGGAGGACTTAGCCAGCCGAGGAATCGAACACGGGACGCCCGGGTGGAACCCAAATGCGATGCCCACTCAACCACTGACCAGACAAATAAATAAATAAATACAAGATACATTGTTTTTTTTTCTATTAAATATATCGTTTCACAAACTTTTAGAACAAAGCTTTTGTAAAATGCTTTTGTTTTAAACATCCATACTTATACTTATACTTATAATATTATAAATGCAAAACTGCTCGAGTTTGTTTATGACCTTTTCACGCATAACACAATATAAAGACTTTAATAATTCTTTCACCAATATAAAGCTAAATTATATGCGCAGACTACAGGTTGTATATGATGGTAAGCTCTGGCGTTATGAAATTATAAATATTAATATATTTTATTTGTTATACGTTTTCTGTCGCTAACAAAAGCGAGTTTTTGCTAACGTCAGAAAAAAATCTTTTCCATGGAAAAAATGTTGATATATTTTTGGGCTCTATGCTGGTAGGTACTCAGTCTACTGCAGAAAATTCAAATATTAGAATTCGTTTTTTTTTTACAAGCTTGGAATAAATGTCAGATTTGAGTTCCTATATTAAAAATATAATTTGTAACGATTATAAAGACTGAATGATAGAGTATTTTTTTATTATATTACCGAACTTCCAAATATTTAAATAAAAATAAACATCCGAAATGTTTGTAAGCGCTTAAATTCCGAACGAATGAACAAAATTGGACAAGTAATTCTTTTTTTTGAGCTTTAGCATTATGAAATTTAGGTGGTAGGCGAGATGTTTGAAAACTGAATATAAGGGAATGAATATATGGAATGTGGGAGGGGATGGGGGTGGGGTGGGGGGGGGAGATAATTGATAAGTGCAAGCGCTACAGTAATTTCTCTTAATACCATGCGAGCGAAGCCGCAGGGATAAGCTAGTTTTTAATAAAAGTCGGTTATAAAACTAGTTGGTCACTATCGAATTAAATTTACTTAAGCAAGGTTACAGTTGAAAGCTTCAAGTTCCAACAGATTTCACCCTTTTAAGCTTTAAGTGTGTGAAATTAAAGTGTCAAATACATTCAAAGATCAAAGTTCATTTCCCAATTTTGAGTTTAATCAAATCTGATTATATTACAACGATGTTTTGAATATTATCAACGTCTTCCTGGAAAACTGTTACTGAAAGCACTCTTAGAAATATAGGAATATACTTGCAAACAGCAGCTCAGGGAGGTGGACTTACCACAACTCAACTCAATATAAGCCTGGGTTAAATTAGACCTTCAGCTTGGTACTAGTAATTTCAGGTTTTATTTGTGTGAGCTATTTATACTGGTGCTTTAAAAAGAGCTTTCGTGGAAGTCGCAAATTTTGAAGAATTTTCATTAAGACGAAAGGATTTGAATTCAGAGATCACAAGTTTCATGTTCATAGAAGAGAAATAAATAAATGAAATTCAAATATAATTCAGGGTTAACCGAACACTTTTTAATACGTCTTTATAACTAGAGAATAATGATTCTCAATTCATTATAAAACAATTAAGACAAATCTGCCAATAATATTAAAGGGGGGAAACCAAAATTTTCATCGTCAGTGCGTCACAGTTTGATTTCCTAAGCCTTCTTCTTTCGTATTGTGGGAGGATAACTACGTCTTCCAAAGAGGATAACTAGGTCTTCCAGGGAGTCTAGGGCCTCAAGCGTCGCGTTGTGGACCTGATCAATCCCCCTGAGGAAATAATGGAGTAGGCATTCGTTGACACACATTTTCTTTTTTTTTTACATGAGCTCCACACAGGAGGCCCTGAGGAAAATAATTTCCCTCAGGGCCAATGTCATCTTTGGGGATGCTGTGAGGAGGGTTTTTTTTAGGAAAGGAGGAGAGGAGAGTTGTGGGAAGGGAAAGGGTTTAAGGGGTGGGTAGGAATCTGGGGTTCAGTGTGTCTTGGTCATCCGCCTCCAAGACCTAGACCAACCTCACCCCATGAACTCGGGCACCCCTGCTAAATCACCAAACGTAGCGAACCACTTGAGGTGACCTATAGCAGAGGTGTTGGTTATCCAATAAAGGTTCCCGGGGCAGCGGCACCCATTCCCGCCTACCAAATTGAAAAACACAATTTGGTAGGCGGGCACAGTGGTTATGGTAGCACCTTATCCTACTGAAGGCGAACCAGAGATTATGAGATAATGAGAACTCAGACTGTCTCTCAGTGGAGTTGGGTACTTTCCACTTTGGCCGATTGCCACTCAATATCCACCTATCTTCTGGGGTGATAGGTAATCGGAGGAGCCTCTCTCTTTCCGTGCAGAAGAGTTTTCGGGACTTCAAACAGCATGATGGGTGAGAGATGACATTATCGTGCAAGACAAATAATAATATAAAAAAAAAAACAACCCAATGCTTGTTTATAAGTTCACCGTGCTTGGGAATGTGGAAAATATCAAACTAACTAACTAATAAAAAATTAAAAATCAATATGTTTTTTCCATATTTTTATTTTATTTTTATAATAGCTGAAGAAAAAACCCTTTTCACTTATTCTACCAATGTAATACTAACTTTTTATACTAACTTTATATTTCATATGTTTTTTAAGTCTATTTTATACTTTGGGTACTTGGAAATATAGTATTTTGTTTTAATATTACCCACACTTAGGCAGTGCCTTAGTGGGTTTTCATTTCTTGTTCATACTATTTGTTATTATATATTATGGTATTATATGTATACTATGTGCTATTATACATTATATGTACAAAGAAATGAGAATAAATAAAGTTGAAAAAAAAAAAAACTGCACATAATTTTGAATGTATATATAGAAAATTGATAATATTTTCTACTGTGAAACTATTGTTTTTGTAAATGAATATACTTATCTGGGACTAATAGTAGAGAATAAATAAAAATGGAATAAACAAGTAGCCGAAATAAATAATCAGCTCTGATCTACAGCGAGTATTTTTTAAAAATTAAAATTCTTACTGCCCCATTATATGTATACTTAAACTTATATACTGTTCTACGGTCGAATCCATCATCCTTTCTCATGGAATACGAACTTGAGGGCACACTAGCAGTATTTATATTAAATATGTACAAAATTTGCAAACTGCAATTAAAAAATAGTCAAATATATACAAACAAAGACAAAATTTAAAAATGCTGCACGGTGCAGAGAGCCTACTTCCAATAAAAGGTCCCCTTTGGTACGTTACTTTTATAAACAATGCGGGAGAAAACTTTACAAAAAGCCACTGATTCACGGGCACACTGGGGCTTAAAATTTAAAAAAGGTATGAAGGCTGAACTCTTGAATACTTGGTACCAGTGATTTTCAACAAACTTAATAAAATTTTAATGAAAACAAATAACTTTGTGAACACCACTATTTAATTAAAAATATCGACATGTTTCAAAAACTAAGTTTTCTTCGTCAAAATAATAAGTTAACTTATAGAATAATAAGTTAACTTATGACAAAGTTAACATAGTTTTTGAAACATGTCGATATTGTTAATTAAATAGTGGTGTACACAAAGTTAAATTAATAATGACGCCACAAAGTGAATTTGCGAAGTTTGAAGAAAAAACTTAATAAAAACTTAAAATTTGAGAATAATGATAGACCCTACCCCGAAATGACAAAGCTGTGGTTGATAAGAGCTCAATCCAGATACCTTTGAATACCTTAATGTACATACATTAAATCTTATAATAATACATTGAATACATCTTAGAAAAAGCCTACAAACAAATTGGTTTTATCCCACGCATCACAAAACCATTCAATAAACCTTTTACACTTGAACTTCTGTGTATGGAATATGTAAGATCTCATCTCGAATTTGCATCTGTCATTTGGAATCCACAATAGCAAACTTAAATTAACCCAATTGAAAATATACAAACAAAATTTTTGAAACAATAAATTGTCGTATGGAACAAACGGAAAAAATTTCTGGCGTAATATTTCTATACAAAATTGTGAACTACCTTTTGACTCACGAGATCTATTAGAAAGAATTGCATTTCGTTGCCCCAAACGCAATACTAGATCGAATACCCTATTTTTTAAACAACATTTTAAATCAAAATATGCACAAAATTCTTTGCTCGGACGTATCTGCAAATCTTACAATGCCCTAAGAGATATCGATATTTTCCACTGTACCCTTGAAACGTTAAAAATCAAATTAATTGTAATGTACTTAATTCAAACTTTTATTTCTTGATTGTTTACTTATTATTTTTACTCACTTTATACTAAAACTATTTAATATTTTAAATATTTGTATCTTCTTGTTTCCTGATCTGTAACCATATATTTTTTAAAGGAAAAAAGAAACTTTACTAGTTTATATTAAATTAACGATTAAATATAAAGTGAATTTATATCTATGACTGTATGTTTCCCAAATAAATAAAATAAAATATCTTAATTATTCTTTGTTTTTAGGTTGATACATAAAGTTAAATTTTAAAACTCTTAAAAAAATAAATGTTATTTTTGATAATAATATCTATACATTCCCCAGCGCCGAAACGCAAATTATATGAAATTCCTTCGATAGAAAAAAAAAAAAGCAAAGTATGCTCCAAAAATTACTATAAACACGTTTGTTTCAGTTATTTTACATGTTATTTGTATCAAAAAATTCACAGTGTTTCATTAAATGCTGTTTTAGACAATCCTTGTGAGATTTTTATTCTGTTTTAAACGAGTCGTGTTTTATTAAACATTTTCACAATTTTCGCTAAAATATTATCGATTTTAACATGAGCGCGCTCTCTCTAACATTTTTATTTACATCATCTTCTTCTTTTGCGCGCCGCGCCTTAAAATAGAATGACTTTGTTTATTTAATGTGCTCGCGGCAAAACAACACACAAATAAGCAGTCAAGAGTATCAACGAAAATCGCCGCCATTTGCAATCTGTCTTTGCTCGATGGCACTGACTTGATCACGTGACACTTTAAAATCCGTCGCACACCGAGGCCCGTACCGTAGGCAGTGTTGATAAGCGGTTCAAAAAATGACTAGCGCGGCGGTATGCAGTGCACGCGGTAATACCTTTCGAAATGTGGATTGTATTAAATTGGGTCTCAATATGTCACAGGTATTTTTTTTATCCAAGTTTTCTTCGAAAGATAATAACTTCACAATTTAAAAATAGTTTCATCAAAATATACGTAAAAATTGAGAAGATAACCTAATTCCCCGACTTCACAACCCATTTTCAGTAATAAAGGTCCCTGCAGTGTCGTAGGAGTGATTTTTAAATCACTTTGCTGGATACTCCGGATGGCAACTTTTAAAGTTATCTCCTCGGGGAAATCGACGTTTATTTAATAATTCTAAAAGTTCCTTGCGATGTCAGGGTTAAAAGGTGAAAATGAGTCTACAGTGGCGCGTTGTGACTTTGTCAAGTTTCGCAATTTTCCAGAATAAAGCACATCGTGCTACAGCCATCATTTTATCAATAAATTTTTGACATTTAACTTTTTTTGCAGATGTGGAGAGAATGATACATATTACTCAGAGTAAATGAGAAAATGATACATATATTACAATGATACGGGATGAGATGAAAATGATACATATATTACAATGATACAGGATGAGATGAAAATGATACATATATTACAATGATACTCAGGAGAAAATGATACATATATTAAAATCAGAGAGCAAATACAAAGCAAATATCGAGGCTAGCGTTGCTAAGCAACATTACATACTTTATGTCTAACGTATTTTTGTATTATTATTTACTTACTATAATACGTAATTGTTTATTATATTTACTCGTAATTATTATGTATTTACTTAATTTATGTTTTTTTTTTATTAACTTTCTGACTATTTTATTGTTCTCTAGATTTTATGTCCGGGTTAAATCTTCCCCACAGGAAAAACTTAACACACACACACATTTTTCCACAAATGATCATCTAGTCAATCCACGCGATGTAATTGCACTGTTTAAGTTTAATAAATACAAAACTATACAAGAACAACACGTCAACCTACCAGAGACCATATGGGAAAATACTTCACCGACTCCAGATCTTTTCATATCAGAGGGTTCGGCTCGATAGAACTCCTAACTGGACCGATAAATACTACTGATCCCTCAATCTTTAAAAAATCTTTCGCAATCCTACATGTGTTTAACACGACTGATTTTTGCATTTTTATATAAAGATTCTATGACAAATCTAATACTCCTAAATTTTTAATTAGAGAGCTAGGTATAATGCCAGAAGCCGAAATAATAAATGGTAATATTTTTATAGTCCGAGAATGCCAAATTCTTTTAATCTCATTTCCTAAATCTGTATATTTTCTAATTTTTTCAGAAAAAGATTTTTGAATATTACAGGAATTTGGAATAGCGACATCAAAAGTCATTTTTATAATTTTGTCATGTAAAACTATATCGGGTCTCTTATGACGAATCGTTCTGTCTGTTAGTATAGTTTTATCATAATATATTTTATAAAATTCATTTTCTAAAAACGGATTTGGTTTGTATTCATAATATGGTACTACATTACGCCAGTCAATCAAGTTATGTTTAATTACCAAACTTTGGTGAATTCTTTTTAAAACCTGATTTGCCTAAATATACACTCGGTAGGCGCTAATATAGAACATCCCGATATAATATGTTCTGTATTTTCCGGAAAAGCCAAACATTTTCTACATAAATCATCAATTTGATTAGTATCTTTTTTTTATTTTTTTTATTAACAATTTTTTTGGTACAGTTGGTAAAATTTTGTAATACAAACTTTTTATATAAAAAAATCCCACATAGGCATCGCCAGTTCGTGGGTATACTTGAGTGATTTTAAGACAGATAAATATACAATATATTGTATATCAATATACAATATATATACAATATAAATATATTGTATATACGTCATAAACATACAATATATTGTAGAAGTTTAAAAAAAATTAAATTAAATACATAAAAAATAGATTCAGTGTTTATTGAAATACATATTCAAAAGACATGTTCATAAAGATTAATAAAAATTTGGTTAAGTTACAACAGGTCAGATATTACAGCAAGTAAATGTTTGTGTCGACGGTATTTATCCAAGACTTTAATACATTTTTATACTTGCTGTAGGTGGATATATTTTTACAATCAATTTCTGTAGCCTTATAGAAAGCATTATATATTTTTGGTGTAATAAAATATGCATGTCTTTGCGCAAGCCTAGTGTTACACAGTGGAACTTCAAATACATTATTTAACCTATTGCTAAAACGCTTTACATTTTTTGTAAAAATAATGTTTGATTGTATACTTCCTATAATTTTTAGTATTAATGACTCTATCCTGAATGGCAAGCATAAATCCTTCTATTTTTGCGCTCAATTCTCCAATACTCAACCATTTGTTTGACGAAATAGTTAATTATTGTTTACTCATAATTATATTACATATTATCTATTTAATTTACTTACATTTGTTTACTTACTATATTATATTTATTACTAACTGTATTATATTTATTACATAATCTATATATATGTATTACTTAATTGTTTATTATTATTTACATTTTATTATTTAGCTATTATTATTTACCTACCTTTATTTTTATTTATTTTTTTGTTAATACTCGTTAATCTGTTGTTACTGCCGGTATGGTCACCCTATGAATGCATATGTTAAGCCACTGCAGGTACCTTGTACAAATGTACATGTTTAGTTTACAGTAGAATATTATTGTGGCCAACTACAAGCAATATGAGCATACCGCCCAACTGTAATTAGTATTTGAGTAAACTATATTTAGTGTTTCTTTGTAGGTTTATATTTTATTAAATTTATATGCATGTTTTTATTTTTTATTTTTATTCCATTATTGTAAAACTGCACATCTCGATACAGGAATGTCCTGGTGAGATGTGCAGCTTTTGTTTTTGTGTACACCTATATATTTTAATAAATAAATTACTATTATATTTTGCTTTGTTCGATGGTGTAATGTTGGGCGTTTCAATTCAGATAGAAAATTACCGCTTTTATTGTTGGAAAGCGATTATGAACAGGATCGCGGGCGGGGTTTATTCCGTACAAACTTTTCTATGAATTTGGACTCCAGTGCTAGTATTTTTTAATGTAATATTAATATCAACTACTGGCATGCCCTTCCGTTTTGCTTTTTTGACCGTCCAAAAATCATTTAATTTGGCTAGTTCGAACGTCATCATCAGACGTTAAGTGTACTAATTTCAAATGTAAATGAAACTTATCTACATACAATATTATCTTTTATTACGGTTGGTGAATTTTTTTTAAAATCCAACCAGTTATGGAGGTGAAAACAGGGGAATATTAAACCTCGATTTTGACGATTTTATTTAAGTGTGATGATTATTGGCCTAAGGTGCAGTTGTCCCTTTCACTCCCCTTAGAGGGGAAACAGAGACATTATTCCCGATTTTTCCCAAGATTCCGGATTTTTTCTGCACAAAAATTATTCTTAAGATAACCTCAAAAAGAGAAAATCTATTGGAGTTAGACAGGACTTCTAGGCGGCCATAAAACAGCGGAATGGAACGCAGCCTCACAACAACCTCCAACAAGCTCTCAAAAACAAATTCCCTGGCTGTTGGATTGGTAAGAATTGTTTTGTTTGTGGCCTGCTAGAAGCCCTATGAAGTTTTTTGTGGGATTATCTTTAAGAAAATCGGTATCTTAAACTTAAGAGAGAGAATTCACATGGCATTTGCGACTGTGATTCCTGATTCGATTCCAGATGTATTTTACTATATGTTATCCGATTTGAAATGTGTAAATGTATGCGAGACAGCATTTAGTTTGAAAATTTAACAAATCTGTCAACGACCAACGGTATAATCTTGTTATAATAAAAATAAACATATTCTTTCAAAATTTAAAACATAGCTTTACTAGATAAAATAATAAAAATTGCAATATCAATTTATAAAATAATCGATAGGTTTAGAACTTCATTTAAAAGTGACATATTTCTGGCTGTGCCTTCTTAAACCTTCTTAAGAGACATTGTAGTTATGTAAAAAGAATTCTAGGTTCGTATACTTCAAGTGAATTCATGTACTTAAAATGATAGTGTGAATTGTTAAAAAATTGCTAATTACTCACTTTTCTGATTCAGGCGATCGTTCCACCGGCTACTGTTGGATTCCAGATAAAGTTCAAAACCTGAAACAAAAGTGAGGAATTATTTAGTAAGCAGTCGATTTTCATTTTTTATATTCTTACATTAGCTCCACACAGGAGGCCCTGAGAAAAATAATTTCCCTCAGGACATATGTCATCTTAGGGGATGCTGTGTGGAGGTTTTTTTTTAAGGAAAGGAAGGAGAGGCAGTTCTGGGAATGAAATAGGTATGAGAGGTTGAGGAATCTGGGGCTCAGTGAGTCCAGGATTGCGATGTGCGATCTCCAAGGCGATGGGTCGAGAGATTCTGGCTGTAAGATAAAAGATCTCCCTCAACCAGTCTCCCTCGATCCTGCCCACCAAGCAGCGGTCGGAAAACGTATCGGCCGCCAAGACCTGGACAAACTTTACCTCATGAACCCGGGCACCCCTGCTAAGTCACCAAACCTAGCGAACCACTTGGGGTGACCTATGGCAGATGTTTTTTTTTACCCAAAAATGGTTCCCGGTGCGGCGGTACCCATACTCGCCTCCCAAATTAGTAGATACCGACAAACAGGGAATAAAGAATTCACTGTAGTTTTTTTCCAAGGACTCAAAGAAGGATAATAAAACAAAAGTCTATTTTTTTATACCTACAACAAAAATAATAGTAGAAGCTTTCTCGTTCCTGTCTCGCTTCTTATTTTATATTGTTGTCTTTTTTTTTACTTTTAAGAGTACAAGAAAGCTTTGTTTTGAAATGCATTTCAAGACTGGCTTTTAGTGAGTGTATTTTTATTTAGAAAATTAAATCCTAGAAAATAAAGTTTTTCGTTCGGAAGATTACGACAAAGCTTTGAAGCAATTGAATAATTTGAGTGCTTTGGTATCATGTTTGTAAGATATCGGAAGACCGTTGGAGATTGAATCAGACAGAGCGAGTAAAAAGATTCGTGCAATCTCAGACAACTGTTAATAAGGGGGTATTCTAGTCTAGAAGCATGAATTGTAGGTGTTTTTTCAGGTGTAATAAAAAAAGCCAATAATATTTTTACCAGCCATTACTTTAGTAAATATTTGTTAAACATTAAAGAATACACAAAAAAAAATCGAACGAAAAAATTAAAAATTTAAAAAGTTACAGGGTGTTGAAGTGGGGGGTCTCAAAAAAATAGCGCACCCTGGTTGATACGATTGTAACCCTCCTTGTAATCAGAAGAGACAAAAACAAATTAATTGTTCATCCAGACAAATGCCACTGTGACCCGTAGCTCGAAAAAGAAAGAATATTTTTTTGGCAAAATGGCGGCTGTCCGAAATAAAAAGTCATTTTTTAGTGCTTTTTTTGAATTTTTGAAATTTTTAAAAAATATTAAAAATTTAAATTTTGTGTTTATTCTAGTAAAAGCGATAGAGTCTTGTGTAGAGAAAGTTCACATCAAATTTCAAGCAAATTGGTTCTGTAGAACTTGAGGTATCGTGTCAACCATCTCGAAAAAAGTGGTTTCGAGAAACAACACGCGTAGTTTAGCTCTATTTAGATTCTGGTTAGATTCCATCTAAACCGCGATATTTAAATGGTTATAACTTTTAGAATAATGCGAATTTCGAAAAATCCTTTTATGGAGATATTTTTGAATATTTAAACATAGGAAATATGAAGAAAAAAAAGTTTTTTGTTTCAATGTGGAGAATACTGCCACCCGAAATATATTTATTTCGGATGCATGGGTGCATGCGTGATTTGATTTTCACTCCTTCCTGAAAAATATTCTCCACATAGCATACGGAAAGACGATGCAGGCCCTGCTCAAAGTTTCATAAGAGCTTCTAGAGCGAAATTATTATATTATTTATTAACGCCTTAGTGAGCTTTTGCATGAAAATTTATCATTGGTTTACAGTATTTAAGTGTAACATGATAAACGCAGTTGTAGTAATCGTAAGAAAACAACGCACCTGTGTGTAATAAATTTTAGTGTAAATTAACGTAAAACTTTTACGATGATAAAAAAAATATAAGCCTGAAGTTGTAAATAAAAGAAAGTATAACATAGAAAAGCAAGTGTGCGCTTGTGTGCTTAAAACAATAATTAAATATGTTTCAAACGGTGACCGGACAACTCGGAATGAAACCAACTCAGAATTGGTTAAATAGGTTAAGTTAGGTTAGGGTTATCGGCTAATTTAAAAATATTTTTTCATAGATTTTAATGTCTTTCAAGGAGGTGTTGAGTTGACTTTATTCTCAATCGGCATGGAACCGTTTCAAACCAATAAAACAGAATAAATAAGAATGTAAGGTAAGGTTTTGATTTAAGATATATAATAGTTGAACCTATAGAAGACTAAAACTATAATTTTACTATGTTTATTTTTAAAGTACGATGAAAAATAAAATAAAAAATAAAACACCGTTGAAAGTGAATTTTTTGGGTGGTAATTGAAATACATAAATGACAATTTTTTTTCCATCGTAAATGAGTAATTTGTATTTCAACTTTACACCCATCAAAATGATATTTTTATTAATTTGTATTTTTTATTTTATATTTCGTCATGCTTTGATGATAAATATAGTGAAATTATTTTTTTATTGATTTTCATTTTCCCACAAATAATTGCCCAAATTGCCTCTAAAATCATGAAAGATTAAAATCTTTAATGCCCTATATCTTATAATTTAAAGCAAACATAAATAAAATAGCTCACATCCGTACTAGATATTGATATATTTTTTTGTTACAAAAATATTTTTTCTGTTTGGTTGGGTATTTTGATCTCAAATCCAGAATTAAGATTTGTATGAAACGGGCCAAACTGGGCCGCGCATACGTTCCTCTTAATGACGTACAGGTTCACAAACTATTAAAAACAACACAATTGTCAGTGACACTATTTATTTGCATTTCACTAACATTTTTACAGCTTTATCTTTCAACCATCGATCTATTGCACACATTTTATTAGTACTCGCTTTGTTATTTTCCGTTTCCTTGGTGTTGTATTTATTAACCGTTTTATTAGTGATGTATTTATTTACACTCAGTAGACACCACGATGTTCTTCCCGTTACAATAGTATCTGTACCATTATTAATGCAAAACTGCGTGTGTTAGTTTGTTACGCTTTCACGCATAAACCAATAAACCGATTTTAAAAATTCTTTAACCAAAAGAAAGCTATATTATAGGACGTTTTCTGTCGCTAACAAAAGCGATTTATTTCAAACGTCAGAAAACAAATCGTTGCCGTGGAAACGATGTTGATATATTTGATATCTATATAAAAAATTTCTATCTATATAAATAATAATGAATCTTCAAAATGTTACTACGCGCATAGCTTCCAAACGACTGCACCATATTGGATAATTATTTTTTTTTTTAATACTGATGAGTTCTGGCATTAAGAAATTTAGGTGGCACACTTTTTGATTGTATGGATGGGGTGGTGGATTGGGGGGCGGTGGGGGGAGGGGTGGTGTGGACAATTGATAAGTGCAAGCGCTACAGTAATTTCCCCTCTAATATCATGCGAGCGAAGCCGCGAGTAATAGCTAGTAGTGTGTAAAAGATAGTTATTTGGTATCAGCATACTATTATTTGGGGTGATCTTTAGCCAATGGATCGGATCTACATACTTCTATAGGTTCTTCAGACCAGTTTCGTTCAGAAATGGTTTGAATTGGCTATGTGTTTAAATAAAAAACATACCTTCCATATGGTGCTGCCTTTTTGGGATCAAAAGCTAAATAGCATTTAAATGTCAGTCATTTTAAAAATGTTAATAGGTCAGTTAAATGAAATCTCTCTTCTGCAATGACAACCTCAATTTAAAACTAAGGCAGAGAATGTTAAAGTGTTATGTGTGGTCTGTCTTGCTGTATGGATGTGAGACATGGACATTGAAAGTAAATACCATAAACAGGTTAGAGGCTTTTGAAATGTGGCTTCACCGGAGAATGCTCAAGGTTCCATGGACCGACATGATCACCAACACAAAAATTCTCAGGCGGGCTAGAGCAGAAAGAGAACTGCTCACATCAATAAAAGTCAGGAAAATTTCATAACTGGGTCACGTACTTTGAGGAGAAAAGTATCATTGCTCCAATTAATATTGAAAGGAAAAATAGAAGGTCGCCGAGGGCCTGGTAGGAGAAAAATGTCTTGGCTACGAAATATACGAGAGTGGACCAGCATTAGAAGTGCGGAAGAGCTATTCCGGGCAGCACAAGATAGAGAGACATTTTCCAGAGTGATTGCCAACGTCGAGGGGACCTGATAGGGCGCACGAAGAAGAATAGGTCACAACGAGTGGTATTTGTTAACGGTCACCATAACAAAATGCAGACGTATACGAAGTCTCCGGTAGTGGGTCAAAATGACCCAGTGTTTGCAAAAATACATTATTATAGTAAGTCATAGATATTATAATTAAATTATCTTTAATTATATATTATAATTCCCATGAGAAATTTAACAAAAAGCTTTGGATCCGTGATCCCTGATTGCCTGAATCCCACGAGTTTTGCATCCCGTAAAACTCGTGGGATTCAGGCAATAATTTACTGTGGGTGGTGGGAATGCCTTTTTCCTTCCTAGAACTTCCTCTCTTTCCTTTCCTTCAAAACCTCCTACACTTAGCTTACCCAAAGATGACAAAGGTCCTGAGGGAATCATTTCATCAATCATTTAATGTTTGTAATTGCTGAATGTTGCTGACGTTAGAAAGAAATCGCATCCCAAACTCGAAAACATAAAGAACTGGAATTGATTTTGAAGAAAAAGATGTCCCTCTTTAAGAATGTAGGTATCAGAGGGAGATTCAGTGGCGGTCACAGGATTTTTGGTCGGGTTAGGCAGTAGAAAACACATCAAATTTATTGATATAAAAAACACAAAAAAAAATTTGGTTGTCTGTAAAGTCGGTTTACGGACGATGATTTTACGCGATAACATGAGCCAAACGCTTAAGCCGAACGCTTAGGCCGGTCGTGCCTCTCTATCGCTTAGGCCGAACACTTGTTCCGCGCCCTCGCTTGTACGCCCGGCTCAGACGGAACGTGACATCGTGACAGAGTGACGTCGTGATATCGCGACAGCGTGACAGCGTGACAGCGTGACAGCGTGACAGCGTGACAGCGTGACAATGAGTCATGCTTTTTCGTGAATGCGGCCGGCATTCATCGATTTATAAGACGTTATCTCGTTGAACCAAAAGAACATTATTTTTTTTAAGTGGTTCTGAACCCACCACCGCTGCTTGGGTTTTGTTTTAACCCACTGGAGTCGACGTGCTAAAGTTCAAATCAGTTTTCACCAACAATCCAATCTTCTAAAATCTAAATCCATTTGACATTAAAACGGCCACAGTGTATCGGCATTAGGGGAAAATGTCGCATGTGGGTGTTCTAAATCGGAATTAAATTCATCCTTTGATATAATCCAAATATAATGATTATATGTTGACCGATATAGACAGGGTAAACCACTACAGAAAACATGACATATTACAATACTAGGAGTTTGTCCTTTCTCAGAAGTTGTCAGAATCAAAGGTTACGTCCAAATATATTTCGAACATGAAATTAATTAATCAACAATTTTTAGATAAAAATATAACATTATTTAAAACTGACGCAAATCCGAGAAAAATCACGGGTAATTATAGGTTTATTACTGCATATTAGCTAAAAAGCGTAGATCTTTGAAAAATCAAGGAATTTTATTTTACTTGTCAAGATTAACCCTAAGAAATTTACAAAGATAATATGAAAATATTTCTTAACGTGCAAATTTTATTTTGTGGTAGTTTTTACAATATTAAATTAATTAAATTAATTTTATCGCTTGTCTGAATTCTTGATACAATCAGTTCCAACTTGAAAATGACACTTAAATTCAAAACGAATCCAAGTTCATTGAACCATAGTTACAATCACTCACAGACAGATCCACAACCAAAATAAGTATGTTGGATCGAAGTAATAGTAATCCAGTGAAATCAGTAAGCGAGTATGTTTTTTTTTATATGAATACCGCAAAAAAGTCCCAGCTGCTCCCGTCTGGAGCCAGTGAGACTATGGCATCCCCAATTGGGGTATGTTGTGAGGCTGAACGTAGTGAAGGAGAAAGGAAGGAGGAGGGGAGGGAGATGGGGAAGAGGAAGGTAGGGAAGTACCCAGAGTAGAGGAGGTGAAGGAGATGGGGAAGAGGAAGGTGGGGAAGCATCTGGCTATTCAGATCAGGTCACCAAACACAGCTAAAGCCATTTCAAGCAACGTTTAAATTCTGGATGGTGGTCTTACACCAGGGCGATACCGAGAGTATTTTCCACTCTGAAACGTGCCGCAAATATACTATATATTATTTTAAATGATTGTTTTGTGAAATAACACAAATTAATCAAATAAAATGTATTTGCCACTCCAGAATTCGATCCCGCAACCTTCGGATTGCGAGTCAAGAGTCTTGCCGCTATACCACGCCGGCCGTCAGGACAAGGGAACAAGCGCTTAACATATATTTAGCCAAGGGGAGCCAGGCTCCAGAAGAAATTTACTCGGTTTTTAATGTCTTTGTGGATGATACACCCTCAACAAGATATTTGTTCGATTGTACAAAACTCATTTAGTATTAATTGTTCCGTCCTTCTAAATCCAAACCTATTGTATCATTATGAATTTAATTTCAATTCATAAAATTCTCCGAAATTCCAAAAAACTAACTGTAGCGTGTTCACAGGAACACATCGTTGGAACAAATTTACGTTGGTCATCATGCATTGATTTTTTAATTGTGTATAAAATTTCATGATATAATTTTTTTTAATCCGATTATGGACAATGGTTTTTCGATGACCGCTTTTTCGTATTATCAATATTAGATAACATGTCAAAAAATAATCGTAAACGCTTACACAGGTTTCGTAAAAATATTTTTACAAATTCATTTAAGAATTGTTAATTTATTTTAAAATCGTAATTTAATTTTAAGCATCCCAATGGTTTTAAATTTCTGTTTAAGATGAAGCTATACGTGATATCCTATTTAGATTAATCTTTACGACGAATCGGTTTACATTATGAACATCAAATAATATGCTTGGGATAAAGTGAAGCTTTTACTAGCTTTTTTGTATTGGAATTACATTAAAAATATTAATTAAATAATAAAAATTATAAGCGTAAGCCACTAAAAAATGTTTTTGCATGACTTTACTATGAAGTAATATAAGAAACTTTTTTTTTAAATACCCCTTTATGGCAAAGGCTATTTTTGAGGTTTTGCATGTTCTAATTTTTTTCATTCTTACAAAATTATGCACAAAATAAATAAAAACCACTTTTTCGCTTACTTTTAAATTTTGAAGGCATGAGAATCGAAATATTTCTAGCGTTTATGTTCCTCTTAAGATACCTCACTGAAGAGGTAAAGTAAATAACGTTGCGAGTGCGTCTGTGTTCCCCAAGAAGTCTAATTTTATGTCCTATGCAAATTCGTTCTTGAATAATAATCATAAAAAAAACTGATTTTGATTATTAGTCCAGTGGTCAGATACATTTAACTTGCAAAAGGTTATGTGTTCTGGAATTTTGGAAGAAGTACCGTACGTTCACTACAACTAAATACGTGACATGGTGTTTCACGCGTTGAACGCGAACATCTGATGTCTCCCCCCATTGATCGTCAAATTTCTTAGCTGCAGTCACTATGCCTTCATCAATATCAGGCTTTTTCATCTTATCAGTCTAGGAAGGTTGGTTTGCATTGCTCTGTCGTTTGTTAGAATTTTTCTGGACAATCATGCAAGAATATTCCTAATTAGATTACTCAAAGTATCCGCAAAAGGTTTCAACAATTGCTTAGATGCTTGCACAAGATTCATTATTTCTTCAAAACGTTGAACAAATTTTTGTCATGGATTGCGGATTCCTTGGCAAAACAAGGAGCGTCTAACCCTATTGTTACCCTCGTAAACCATATTCCCCTATCCGTCTGTCTATCCCTTCCAAAAACTCAAATCCAGTCCTCTTCTTCATCCCGATGATCATTTCGTATGCCTTATTCAAGTGATTATAGTCTCCATTCAAAGCTCTGGAAAAAATGTAACTCTGATTTGGATGATGTTGGCAGTGGGTAACGATATTGCAGATTCCTTGGCAAAACAAAGAGCGTCTTACCCTATTGTTACCCTCGTAAACCATATTCCCCTATCTGATATTTTTTTTCCATCATCAAAGATAGATCCCGCAATGTTTGGGCAGAGTATTGGTATTACAAGTCGATCCAAGGGAGCCCGCTACGCCTCAATACAAGGGACTATCCCATCAAAACCGTGGTTTCAAATATTCCCCCATTTATCCAAAAAAAAAAATCCTCTCTTTTTCGAATGAGAATCGGACATTGTTCCGTTCCTTCTTACTTATTTAAAATTCACGTCCTTGACTTCCTAGATTGTACATTCTGTGGTC
Organism: Glyphotaelius pellucidus; assembly: GCA_936435175.1. NCBI lineage: Eukaryota > Metazoa > Arthropoda > Insecta > Trichoptera > Limnephilidae > Glyphotaelius > Glyphotaelius pellucidus. The sequence continues at coordinate 21,843,020 of OW386558.1, read as the reverse complement.
TAGAAGTGGGAAGTTTAGATCACATATTTTTTGGTTGTCCCTCTCTAAATAAATATCCTCTCTTCCATCAAGCGTTATCTAAAATTACTTTCCCTCCAAACAACATCTCATCTCTGCTAAGTCTGAACTCGACTCCAATCTTCCATATAATTCTGAAATTTGGCCATTTAAATAACATTTATATATTAATTCACCTTTCCTTTCTCTGTAATTTGAAATGATGGCCAAGAACACCCTCGAAGGGTGAAAGCCAGAAATAATTTTTAAAAAAAGATGACGGAAGTAATAGTACTTCAATATAAAACCAAAATATCAATGGTCTAAATTTACAGCATTTTTTGTAAAACGTGTTTTTCTGCAAAAACCTTTGCTATTTAAAACTTTTCTTTAATTGCACCATTTGAATATAAATGTATCCAGAGACGTACTTGACTACTTTGTGATTCCTGACATAATTTGACTTAAAAATCAAATGAAATTTTGGTCTCGGGTGACATTGTTGATGATTTTTTTTCTCAGTTTTTAACAGTTGAGTACTAAAAATGTCTGATGACTGAATTCCAAGGAAGATACTAAGTGCGAATCTAGAGGGTAGACGTCCAGTGGGCCGCCTCAGACATAGCTGGGCGAGGCAACTCCAGAAACTGTGTGAAGAAAGGAAGGGACTGCCATGAACGGAGGCCGAACAGTCAGCACAAGACAGGGACGTATGGAGGAGCCTTGTCGATGCAATGGGTCCCCGACCCGAATAGGATTAGGAGATGAAGATGATTTAAAAAAAAAACACTTCTCAAAAGTCACAGGACACCAAAATTTCATTTATATTTCTTACTCTAAATAATGTCACTCTCAGGAATTACTAATTTTAGTAAGTCAAAAGTCACTCTACAAAAAAGCGAACAAATTTTTTTTGTAGGACGAACCTTTTAAGAGTTATTTGGAAAAAACCTAAAATAGTGATACAAATCTGGCCGTATCAAATTTGTCATACAACTTGGATTTTTTTAGTAACAACTAGTTACATAAAAAAAAAATTGTCATTAAATTTGGATTTTTTAGTAAGATCTGGTTACATAACAAAAAACCAGAACTGTAGAACCTTTTGCAAGATAATAAAAAAATAGCAAGACACACAAGTATAGACAAATTAGAACAAAGACAAAATATTAGAAAGGAGAGGTGATTAATTACTTAAAATATCATAAAAAATAATTATATAAAATAAAATATTAAAATTATTTTAGATGGGTAAAAAATTACATTAACCTAATAAAAAATCAAAAATTTATTTTATCTATTTTTAAATAACCAAACGTTTTTTAAAATAGCCATCTTTTAAATTTATTTTCGTGTTAATACTTATATTTATAATAAATAATTTTGTTATTTAGACTTCCTGTTTTGTTTTAAAAGATTTTTTATTATGTTAAAGTAATTTTTTACTAATCCTAAAATAATTTTTATATTTTATTTTATATAATTGTTTTTTTTATGATATTTTAAGTAATTAATTACCTCTGCTTTCTAATATTTTGTCTAAGTTCTAATTTGTCTACTTGTTTGTCTTTTGTTATTTTTTATTAACTTATTATCCTGACGAATAAAACATAGTCTTCGAAACATATTGATATTGTTAATTAAATAGTGGTGTACACAAAGTTATTTGTTTTCATTGAAATAAAGAATTACTTACTTCCGAAAACACTCAAATAATGACTTCTCTTCTAGCGTTTTTAAAATACTCCTAATTCAACATTCTTTGTTGCACTGTTCAAAATAATTTCAATTTGAAAGCGCTCGAACCCAAGAATTCAGAATGTTCTGGAGTTATGCCACTGTCTCTGTTCTTAAGCCCTTTCGGTTGGAAGAATGAACTGCTTAATATTCCATTCTGAAACGTTGAGTACCTACTAAGTGTTGCAAAGTTAAATGCAAAGAATTTAATGCAGCTGTAATGAAGAATTCTGTGTATCGTTATATTATCTTAGTACGAAGAGTTTCAATGTAATTTGATTGAATGGAAAATTGTGTTGCAATAAAGCGCGCAGAAATATATCCATACAGATGATATACGAGTAAATTGGCTATTTTGACGAACTTTCTTCTGGGCGTGTTTGAATTTCATTTATTGCAGAAGGGAGATTTTGAACATAAATTAAAAGATATAAAATGAAATAGTACGAGATGTACGTACAAAAAACTAATACAAATCAGCTTAAAATATTTATACATATTATTCATAATAAGACCTGACATAAAACAAAGTGTAATGTATAAGAGCTAGTTAGTATTAGGGTATAAAAAAACAATTATACTTGTTTATTACTACAAATAGAACAGAAAATATATTTATAATAAAATAAGTATATATTTTACTGGTAAAGTTTAGAAGATAAAAGATTGTATGAAAAGAACAAAAAAATAATAAAAGTTAATTATTAGGAGATAAAATCGAGATTAGTTGACTTTTGAAACATTCAAAACTGTCAGCACTGTTATGGATTCTTGGAATTGGTGAGTAAATAGAGTAATTAGTATTAATTTTATTGTTGCATTTAAAAATATCATTGCTACGAGTTTGTCTGGCAGGTATGTTAATGCAAATTAGTTCCAACAAATTATAAATTATATTTGGATAGTTAACCAGCAAACCAGGCAATAAAGGCATTCAAAAATCTTTCACTCCATACAAATAATGAGGGAACAAAAAATTTCAGATACGATATTAACCCGCGAACACTCGCACCTTTAAAACTTACACGAGCACTCGCGTGCCACATTGCTCACGTTTTATAAATAGACAAAAAGTAAATAAATAATAGCATGTTTATTTTTATAATTACTTATTTATTATGAATGTTAAATCATAATCAAATATTTATTCTTAGTATTTAACACTTATTAAAGCATAATATTTAACCTAAGATTTTAAAACTATATTTACTGTTACAATGTTTATAAACATGTCGGTGATACACCCTATTTTTAAGTGCATCAAATTTTCAAACTTTAAGAATAAAATTTAATAATAATTCATTATATTAAAAATAAGAAGGCTTATTTGAGATCAACACATTAAAAAATAATTTTTGTCATCACTCAGAGCATTCTAAGCACAAACTTCCCGATGTTCCATACACATGAGACGTTTGCAAGAGGTGCAGATAAATCTAGTCGCACGTTTTTTTTTGTAACAACAGAAGTTGCACAACTTACTGGTTTGTATTCCAGGATTGGCTGGTACATAAGGCAAAGTATCGCCTAAAATTGCATGTTCCATTTTAGGCATCGCTTCAATGTTGGTGTTTCACGGCGACGCTGTAACCAAGGCTCGATCAACTTATTTGATACTTCTTTGACAAAACTCTCCTTGTCAGTGGTTTGTTTTGATTACGACTATTTGTGGACGTGGATGGCAAACGAATTGACTATGAAAATATTCAACATACCGCAAAAGTTGTAAAGTAGCATAGTATATCTTAAATAAATTTTTACTCTATTCATAAACTTGTGTACCTCAGGCGTACTATTTGCGCAACTTCATGTTTACATGCCAAGATCCCTGGCGCCACACTGAGCTCTAACCGTGTCGGGAGGGTACTGAGACGCACGTATTGCCATCTTTTTTGCGCTGCACTCTATGAGCGTTTTACTATTTTAGGGTGTACGAGAGACGTATGTTTATGAATCTAGGGTTAAATAACAAATATAAGAACTAAATTGGCATTTCTTAACTGCACTTTTGGAATAAACTAAAAAAATATATTTAATTTAAATAAAGGCTTTATAAGCAAAACTCAATCAAAAATCTGGAAAGAGTAAAAGATATTGGCACCTCTAGGACTCGAACCCAGGACCTTTCCTAAAATAAAGCCAATATAAGCAAAACTCAATCAAAAGTCTGGAAACTGAAAAAGATATTGGCACCTCTAGGACTCGAACCCAGGACCTTTCCTAAAATAAAGCCAATATAAGCAAAACTCAATAAAAAATTTGGAAACTTAAAAAGATATTGGCACCTCTAAGATTCGAACCCAGGACTTTTCCTAAAATAAAGTCAATATAAGCAAAACTCAATCGAAAACCTTGAAACAGAAAATTCTGAAAGAGATATTAGCACCTGTGGGCTCAAACCCAAAACCTTTCACTTTTTCACTTGCCGGGTTTTACTCATTAAGTTAAAATAAAAATAATAAAAAATAACTTCAATTCGAAAAAATTAAGGAATGAGTAACAAAATATTAATCTTCATCACATGCACGAGCTTAACATGTATGTCACACAAAGTAAAAGCATGTTCTGTACATATGTCTTACTAAAACGTTCTGGAATAAACTAAAAAATAATATTTACGTTGTTACTTGCGCGATGAGCAAAATGCCGCGCGACGAGACCCGGCTGAATACACCACCTCTACAAAGCGACTGGTATACCCTAAGACGAAAAAACCGTTATGGACGGGACGGGGGAAGTATAAAGATTCAGCTATTGGGTGAACGAGGTACTTATCCACATTATTGCATAAATGGCGCGTATTTTAAATTCATCGTGAGGTAAATGCTCATAGCGCGAGTGCTCGCGGGTCAACTCAGTTGGTAGAGTTGCGCCCCGGCAAGGCGGAGGTTCTGGGTTCGAGTCCCAGATGTAACCGTAACTTTATCTGATTTTTCTGTTTTCAAATTTTCGATTGAGTTTCGCTTTTATTGCCTTCATTCAATCAAATTTAACAATTTGAGGTTTTTTTCATTAAGTTAAAAATAAAAACTCAATCTCTTATGAAGCTTTATCTAAAATTGTCTCCTCTCCGTTCAAAATCTTAACTCTTCAATGACGGAATTCCATTTAAATCTACCTTGGTACATTAAAATCATTAAGTTTTCTATATAAATTGAAATTATCTAAAATACACTCAAAGGTTGAAAGTCAGAAAAATATTGAACAAATCTATTAGTTTATGGAAAAGTGACATTCATCGGTACATTTATTCTGTTCTGAACAACGCTTTTATCAATAATAAGGATTTCAGAAGCGGCTCCTTTACATTCCGTTTTTTTCAAATTCCCTAGAATTAGTGTCTTGTCTGATGCCAACTTTTGTAAAGGTGACCTCAGCCAGGTGACCGACCCTGTTGCTCTTATACAAACTGTGAAATGATTACTAGAAGTTAACAGTTCTGTGTAACTAGCCAGAAGTTTAAAGTGCTTTGTAATAGATACTGGAAGTTCAAACTGGACGCTTGTTGTCTAAATCAATTACAAAGAATAAAATATGTATTCAATGAATGGTAAATACTCTCAATATCATTCTGGTGAAAGACCAGCATTCAGAATTGAAATTTTGCTTGAAATAAGTTTAGACGTGTTTGGTTACCTTATAAGATCTGAATAGCTACCTACATCCCAACCTAACCTTTCATCATCTCCTAACACTCTCTACTTCTTTTAGACTCTGAATTTGGAATGCAATAGTTCAACCGGCTCCGGACCGTTGGGACTCACGTAAAATAAACGAGTAATTTAATTTCATTGGATAAAATTATTAGTCAAGTACTCCGTAAAGCTTAATGGTAAGGAGATTGATTATCTTGTCGAATAATGGGAAAGTATTTCCAATTTAGTGATAAGATTGTAAGATCTTCTTGGCTCTTTGTCAATTACTGTTAGAATACGGTATTATCAGATGGGGCAGTGCAAATAACAATATACTACACCCACTAATTAGAACACAAAAAACTTCAATTAAAAAGTGTACTAAAAGCCTCTGCACCGAAGAAATCTTCAAACAATTGTAACAACATGTCAATTTGTCAATTACAGTCCCGTTGGTGTAAAAAATATAAATTAAATTAAACAACTCTTTCTGAAACTATACTTTTTAACTTCATAAATACAAAAAAAAACACTAGAACTCAGGAAAAACTTATCCAACAAGTAACTCAAATACAATATTTGGGCAACAAACCTTCTTATAAACTCTAAACTGTACGGTAAAATCCCATTCTTATAAAAAAAATCACAAAAAACATTTTTATCTCAAATAAAACCTCGGTAAAATACAGGGAGAAAAAAACGCTCTAACCACACTCCTTTATTATTACACGCCTACACTCCTGGTATTATTACACTCCTTTACCATTGCAGTATTTATCCGTGCTGCTGGAAGGGGAGTTCTGCAGCGAAGCTACCATAATAATACGATTCGCAGCGCTACCTAGAATCGTCCAGATTTATAACAAACGCTGCGCGCGCTACTATAATAACAGCCTAAAAGAATTGCGACGAAAGCGCGCGGGCCTACTTGCGGCTTCTGGAAATCTCCCAGCTCTACTAAGTGCCGTCTAAATAAACGCTGCCGCTGCGCTCACTGTTTGTCTAGTACTCAACAACTCGCCGTGATCTTTCTCTCGCGCGCCGGCCCTTCCATCCACCGTCTAATAGACCGACTTATATCTGCGACATATATATATCAAGAATCGACTTTATCGCTGACAACATACTCCACCACCGTTTATCTCCGCTATCCAAGGTATTGAGCATCATCTGGAAGATTCCAGACCAAGAAGATCCGTAATCTTTACCACCGGTTAACCATCAAGCCTCCGCCCGCCGCAGGTCGAGCGTAGATTCACATTCCACCACGATGTGACCTACTTGATGCAACCCATCAAGATCCATACGATACAACTACTTATTTTAATGCTTCTCACTATCAGCACCCACATATAAAAAAAACGTACATATGTATGTCTTCAAAGAAAATATAGAAAGCTTCGCTCAGGACAACATTCGAGAGTGTTCTGGAATGTTCCACAATTTATTTTATTTATTTATAGCGGACCCGACAGACGTTGTCGTGTACACAACTGTCGGGACAAACTAAAATTAAAATATAATAATATTGAATACTCGATACTGCGATGGTAGCGCAGTCTGCCGGATCCAATGAAAAACATTCCAAAATCAACAACTCCTTAGAAATAAAAAATTAATTAAAAGAACATTTTCCAGTGGACCAAATTGTGAATCTAAACCATTCTCGAATCCCCTTGAACTCACACAAAAAATTTCATCAAAATCGGTCCAGCCGTTTAGGAGGAGTTCAGTGACATACACACGGACAGAAGAAATATATATATTAAGATAATGTACGGAACCTACCAGATATGAGACGTACGAGAAGATGTAATATTCGACAGGCTTACTTCTGAGATGTATCACCTATCATTAGTTAAATGTGAACCCAGAGGGTTAATTTCAGAGAGATAATATTATTATATCACGTGTCAGTATTCTCGCATGTACAAATAAACAATATAATGCTTCAAGTAAGTACAAGTGATATAGAAACAAGTAACAAATTTATAAACTTATCGATGAGCAAAATATCCACACTATAAGAAAATACAAGCTTTATTTTTTTCTGAAATGCAATAAGTTTTCAGTATGTTTCCAAACTGGACAAAGTTTATCTTAAAAGTTTGCTTTGCTAGCCTGATAAAAATGGGGTCGTTATTATTATATGTTTTTTTATATGAATACCGCACAAGAGTCCCAACTGCTCCCGTCTGGAGCCAGTAAGGCTATGGCAACCCCAATTGGGGTATGTTGTGAGGCTGGAGATGGTGGGGAGGGGAAGGAGATGGGGAAGAGGAAAGTGGGAAGTACTGTTTATTCAATCTGGTCACCAAACACGGCTAAAGCCATTTCAAGCAACGTTTCAATTCTGAATGGTGGTCTTACACCGAAGCGATACTGAGAGTATCTTCCACTCTGGAACGTGCCGCAAATATACTATTTTAGAGAAAGTTAATTGAAAACTAAAGTACAGGTAATTATATTTTCGTTAAAAATTAACGCTTTGAGACGCTGCTTAATTTGCTTATCGAATTTCGATAATTATTATTCATACTTTCAAACTAATTAAGGTGTTTTACTTAATTAATGAAAATTTGTAATTCCAAAGGTGCCTCGTCACGTAATGACTCTGGCAGCATTAACGTGAAAAGGTTTAAACCGTATTGAGTTACAATATCAATACAGCACGCTGATTTTCGTCGCAGATTTAATACTTCAAAACTTTGCTCGACATTTCTCCAAAATTAGGTAATTAAAATTGGCGAAGTAGTTTATCTACTAATATATTTTTTTTTTCATCGTAATAAGTATTTTAGTTCTTTCTCTTCAATAATCAATATAATATATATATCCATAACTTTGATTTAGTGGAAAATTTACACAAGGGCGGTTTTTGAAAGAGGAAGGCTTTGTTAGATATAAACTATGCAACCATGAACAGGTACTTACATTTGTTGGATGTTGTGTGTTGTGATTGTCCTATTTTATATTTAAATTCATTTAGCACTGGACACTTGTACTTATCATTTCTTCTAATCTCGATGTGTAGAGCCTTTAACATAAGCTTTCGCGTCTATGCCACCTTTTACTAAAATATCGCAATAAAATGTCTGTCTAAAATCTCTTTTGTCTGTGGCCAAGTCAGCTTTCTATTTTTGTGTCTATAAAAATGGCTTGTTTAGATTTTGCTTGTCATTCACTCATTATTATCATCTCTCTCATTATCATTCTATCTTCATCGTCTTTCGCTTCTGTGATTTTAATTAGTCTAAATTATTGTCGTCAGTCAAGTGTTCAGACCAGAATCAATCTGTAAAATTATACACCCGAATAAACAGAATTAACATCCAGTAATAACACAAGTGTTCTTACTACCAATTTTATTAATACCAAAAGCAAACAAAACATTTTTCCAAAAATGACCCTTTTACATGGCCATTAAAGTATATAACAACCTTCCACATGATATTAAACAAATACCAGATACACTCAGATTTAAGTCATCACTAAAAACATTCCTTCTGAACAGGTCTCATTACACATTGAGTGAATACCTCACATAGGTACAACTGTTTTTATATTTATGTTTATATAATAAATTAAAACAAACTCAATTTGTATTACACCACTTTTATATTTATATTTCATTTGTGTTCATTTCTGTATAACATGTTAGGTTAACTGGAAGAAATAGGATGTGGGTACCTATAAGTTATACCTTTTGTACTAAATGAAAATTTTGTACAATAAATGATTTTGATTTGATTTTGATTTTGATTTTACTACACGGATAACCTCAACTACCTCTATCACTCACTGTACCTTTCCATGGTGTGGAACAGAAGGAAGCCAACAAAGCAGCTCAGCCTTACAACCTGACTGCAGACTATCTGGAGAGAAACACACCTGGAGCTACGCAAAATTCACAGAGCAGTAAATTGTCGTTGTGTTTTTACGCACTGGTATCACCAGTTTGTCTATGGCTATGTGGAAAACACAGAACGATTGGAAATCTCGGCTGTGTCTACGTCGGCGAATCAAACACTTGGTTAGACGCCTACAAAATGGCTGAGAAATTAATTAACTCTGTTAAAAAATGGCAAGATACTTATTCTCTTGCACTAAATACTACCAAAACAAAATACATTACTCTTAGTATAAATATCGTTGGCAAACCTAATCAAGATGTTAAAATAAAAATACATGAATGTTAGATTGTATTCACGATACATTCTGTCAATGTCCTAGCCTAGATCGAACGGACCATATCAAATACCTTGGTCTTACATTTGATCAATATCTTAAGTGGAATACACATTGCCTATTTATCACGAATAAACGTAGAAAACACATTTATTTCTTCAAAAACATTAGAAACATGCTAGACTCCAAATCTATGAAAATTGTGTATTACTCTCTTTGTCAATCAATCATTGAATATGGAATAATCGCATGGAGAGGTGCAACACTATCAGCTATAGATTCATTATCGAAGGCACAAAAATTAATTATGATAGTTATTCTTAAAGTTCCCATAATAATACGTACTGTAGATATATTCAACAAATTCCATGTATTAGATATTCGACAAATTTACACAAAAACTATCTTAACTCATCTGTTAAAAAATAAAACACATACATTTTATGAAAATACCCAAAATACTGTAAACACGCGGCACGAAACCAAAGAACTCATATAAACACCCAAAACAAACACAACATTTGGTCAAAGAAATTTCAAATACATTGCGTCTAAAATATACAATAACCTTCCTGACAAAACAAGACAATCGAATAATATTAACATATACAAAATCCTGTTCAAGCAATGGATCATCGAAAAAGGTCGTGCAATAATTAGTCGGCTCACTCAAATATAATCCTGTATGTCATTAATGTTACCATTGTTACCACTACATACCAACCAAAAAATTGTTTGTCAAAATATATATCCTATAAAATATTTGTAAAATAGTTTGTCTCGACACAGGATCTCCTAGTGCGACAGGCAAGGACAAAAAAATTTATGTAAAAATTTTTACATAGATGTATATAATAAATAATAAAAAATAATAAAAATAAAATAATCGTACGAGATGTGATCTTTTATTAAACGAGAGAAGAATCGTAATCCGAAGTAATCGGAATGCCTGGCGAGGCAATTTTCTGACATATTGGGATGTCAATTTCATCAACACAATAAAATTATCGTATTTTGAATTCTTTTCGACCCCATCTGAAATCTGGGTGGAATTGTAAGCTGATTGCTACCTGCTTTAATTGCACCATTACTTGGAGGAGAGTTGCAGGTCTCATCCTAGGCCCTCTACAATATTATAATATCTATAGAAACTTGGATCACTAAGTGTGTGTTCGCCTGGATTATGGATTTAGACACTTTATTCAAGAATCGCTTGGATCTCGAAGAATTGTTGGACCGATCCTGTTTGCTACAAGCGACAACAAAAACCCCGTTGGTAAAGCGATTCAGATTAGGTTGTAGGGTGTTCTACGTGTAACATGTTTTTATTTTCAATATAACCTTTTATTGTTGACTGAAAACTTTACTTTTATTTTACTTTAATTTTTTTTTAATTTAATTTTTTTACTTTACTTTAATTTTTTCCTATCAATTGATACACTTAAAATAATTAATATGTCACTAGCAGAATCAATAATAAGATATGGGTTAACAATATGGGGAAATACTACTGTAACCAACTTGAAACAAGTTCAAGTTGTACAAAACGCAATTGTAAAATTATTAGTGGTCCCTAATATTTTCAAACAAAGACACAATACTCCGTTGCTATTTCAGATTGCAAAAAATTTACCTGTGAAGGCAACACTATGGGACAAAATTATAATTCAGCATATATTTACCCCGCAGCATAAAGAGAAACTAGATCATAAATATAGCACTAGATTCACGCGTAACGACGGGTTAATAGTTCCGAAATTTAATAATAAGTACGGACAGAGAACGTTTGAATACAACATACCGAAGATATTTTATTTATTACCTGACAATATAAAGCAACATAATTCTATGAATAATGTTAAATATATGGTAAAAAATTGGTTATTGGAAAAAGAATATTTATTTTGATACTTATGATAAAATTTATGAAAAAATGTTTAAACTGTAGATAAAAGATGTAAATTATAACTTTAAATATATTTGTAAGTAATTATAAGCACCTGCTGTCAAGCCAATTGCAATTGGCTTAGCGGGAATGGTTTGTTGATTTGTAAAATAAATAAATAAATTAAAAAAAAAAAAAAAAATCATGAATTCGTAACACCTTCATTCCCAAATTGCCTGCACATTGGGTACGCAACCTGAGGTAAGCAGTTTGCATTGTTTCTTTTTGTTTCTGCTGAAATAGGCAGGATGGCGCCCCAACATTTAAAAATCAATCACATAAGTTGCCCGTAACAGCTTGTTCTGAATTAATTCAGAATTAATTTGGCCTGATTTGAGAGCGCATCAGGATTAGAAGGAGATGTACAAGTAGTTTCTACTCAAATGAAATGTAATGACGTAATGACTATGATGTTAGAATATTATGTAGATAATGTTTACAGAATTTTCTTTTCTGAACTTAATTTTGGCATGCCTAAGTAATTTTCTAAAAAATAATTGCGGAGCAATGCACTTTTATGTACTCGGTTCGTGTTTTTTTTTATTAGAGGACAAAATAAGACAGTATATCCTCAGTGAATTTCACAAACCACTATCGCACTCCCAGAAATACATAGTGAAGTAAGGAAATAAACACGGACGTATAAATTACAGATAAATAATTATTGCAACAACTTTAATAACACATGCCAAATAACCTACTTGGTGTGTGTTTTTTTATTACATGACGAAATAAAACATTTTAATTGGTGAATTTCAAGTACCACTATCCCACATCCAAAAATACATAAGTACTGAAATAATAAAAAATAATTCACGGACATTTAAACAGAGAATTCCAGTCCAATTTTTTTATTTTTTTTATGAAAAATGACCTGCTAACTTAAATAACTGCATATTTATTTTAATTTTTAGAGTTAGTTTTAATAGTTAAAATAAATGTCAAAGTTTTAATTTTTCAAGATCCCCCGAAAACCACCGAATCTAGTGTGACGTCATCATGACTAACCGAAGTATGAATCTTGTAGGGAACTGGAATCAGCTGATTGACTCCCGCCATTTTGAATTTCAGCATTGGAGCGTTTTCATAAACATTACTGGGCAATACGATCGTTTTTTGTACAGTTAAAGTTTTTGAATATTTTAAATAATATAGATAAACTAATAGAGATATTTTATTTTTGATACTGAATTATTTAGACCTAAATAATGTTTCAATAAAAACAAAAACTATTATATGTCCAATTCTCTATAAACCAATAACTCGGAATGCCGAACGGCTTGCGTCTTCATTTCTATTGATTTCTATACAACTTTGAGCCAGGTGACGCGGCGCGGTGACGTCACGCCGCCAAAATCCAGCAATAGGTTGTTTTAATGACACGTTTTAAAATGGACTTTTTAATATATTTTTTAAAAACTCTACGTTAAATATTATGTAATAAAACTTATATATTCAGAATCAGCGCATATTGGTCTATATGAACATATTTTTTAAAGCCATAATATTTTTCACTGGAGTTCCTTATTACAGATGGAAAATTATTACAACTACTTAAATTACACCCGCCAAATAACCTATATCGTGTGTTTTTTTATTACACGACGAAATAAGACAGTTTGTTAAGTTAATTTCACGTACCACTATCACAGTCTCAGAAATACACACTGAATTAAAAAAAATATTCACGGACGTATAAATTAGAGATGAAAATAATTTTAGCTACTAAAATTACACATGACAAATAACCTATCCGGTGTGTGTTTTTTATTACAGGACAAAATTACACAGTTTCAGCAATAACACTCCCAGAAATACAAACTGTACTAAAAAATTATACACGGACGTACTGACGAAAATAATTGTAACTACTTAACTTATAAATGCCAAATAATCTTATTGGTGTGTGTTTCTAATTACAAGCCGAAATTACAGAGTTTGTTCAGTGAATTTCACATATCACTATCATACTGCCAGAAATACACAATGAAATAAAAATATATACACGGTCATTTTAATTACGGACAAAAATAATTACAACTACTTAAATAACACATTCCAGAATAACAATTAGCCAAGTAATCTAACCTATCTAATTTTCATTTTGTTTTTGTTTTCCATTACGAAATGTATGTGTTTAGCACACACTTAAACACTTTAAAATTTAAACCAGTTATTAAAACCGATTCTTTTAGCATTTGTAATTCCAATAGTTATAATTTCGCCCATGTTTCATTCTGTCACTTGAAATTTCGGCAGAGTAATGTTAATATTAAAATAAACAAAAAATTGGTCACCGGTAGGTGAATATAACTCTAGTTCAATGGATTTATTTTGAATTTAAGTGTCATTTTAAAAATTGGAACTGACTGTGTCAAGAATTCAGACATGCGATAAATTAGTACATTTTTGTGAATAGTTTTTCTTGATCATTCAGCAATTGTCCTTTTTCTGATGTATTCTCTACATAAATCTTTAAATTCACAAATTCTACATTTATAATTCCTCTTTGGTTTCGTGCAAACGAATCGTCTGTAAAAAAATAAGGATAAAATTAAATTTAAAACGCTTAATTTTTTCACAGCGTTACCTCTTTTGGCGTCGACCATTTTTCCATACATCTATTAAAGGTTCTTTCCTAAAGAACCTCTCAAGTGACGCTTTTCAACGGTGATCATTCGGAATCGAGAGCTTTTAAACAGGGCGGATCGTATAAAGCTCCGCGGGTTCGAATTACGGACAGTTGACACTTTTTGCTTCCAACTTTAATTTATCGCTCCATAGAAGAGCTTATTCCACTCCTGTTCCCACGTTCGGTGTTCCACCATTTAATCAACTCGACCCTACAATGGTTGAAAGGGGTTCTACCCGTGTAGGTAGCGTCTACCCTTTGTTGGAAAACTGCTAACTTCGGATTATAAAAACGTGGTAATGAATAGTATTCTTGAAATAGAAAACAAATTCTATGAATGAAATATTATATTTTTTTATATTTGGTAAATTTCGATAGTTTTGGGAATATATTTTAATAAAATGGAAAAATTATGCTAATAAATCGTTTTAATGGCAGTCTTATTACAATATAGTGTTTATTGCAAAACAATTTTTTTTCAACAAATCTAATGTGGTGTTGTAGGCCTGTTATTGTAGCTCTATACTTAATACAAGCTATATTATACTAAGAGCGGTTGTGAAGTGATCGGCCTACGCAAGAGATGGCTCCAATGTTGTTTTTTATAAAATCAAACCTTCAAAAGACTACTCTAAAATTTTCATCCTAATGTGTGATTCAGCTTGTAGCATCCTGTGTCATTTAGTTTGTGTTTGACGGTCATTGAAAGTGAACAAGTGTTGCATTTGTAAAAAAATTGGAGCAAAATTCCGTGGAGTGATGAGATACTTGTTTTTTTAATAAGAAAACAAACGATGTGATCAACTGAAAATAAAATTGGGGAATAAAAAATATTCGGACACAAAATTACAAAATGGATTAAAGAACAAAAAAGACAAACATTACCAAAATTTCATAACAAAATAATAATAAAACACGTAACAAATAAAACCGATATAAAACACACATCACTCGCAAACAAACAACCCATAATATACACCGATTTTAATTTTATTTAATAAAATAATTCATTTTACCTTTAATTTTAAATATTTATTTTTAGTTTTCGTTTGGGAGGCGGGAATGGGCACCGCCTCCCCGGGAACCTTTATTGGATAACCAACACCCGTGCCATAGGTCACCCCCAGTGGTTCGCTACGTTTGGTGATTTAGCAGGGGTGACCGGGTTCATGGGGTGAGGTTTGTCTAGGTCTTGGAGGCGGATGACCTGACACACTGAACCCCAGATTTCTACCCACCCCTTAAACCACTTTCCTTCCCAGAACTTTCCTCTCCTTTTCCTAAAAAAGCCCCTCCACACAGCATCCCCAAATATGACATAGGCCCTGGGGGAAATTATTTTTCTCACGGCCTCTTTTAAGGAGCTCATGTAAAAAAAAGTTTAAATCTCTTTTTTTTCACCAACATTATATTTTTATTTTTTAAATGTATTATGAATAAATTTTTGTTTTATAAAATGGAGGAATCAGCATGGGTGAGCCACTCAGCGAGGCCAACATTGCTGGATCATACTATGAAATGAATACTATTGTATCAAAATAATTTTTTTTTAAATAAATTATAAATTTAAACGCGGTTCTAAGAGCATTTTTAGCAACATTTCGCATGAATGTTTGAGAATGAAGAAGCTCTCTACCAGAAGAAGTATTTGCTTTCAGTCGGTAACAAAAGCGATCGTCTGGCCATTTTGAAGGAGTGCTTGGCAATGTTAAACCGCGATAAGGACTTTCAAAGAATTTTTTTAGACTTATTTGTAACCAACCAGACATTTATTACAACCAGAGAGACCAAGGAACAACAGTGGATTGTTCCCGGCTGCTCGTTGAAGCCGGAGAAAGCCATGGTAGGTCTCACTGACTAAAATCAATTGAGTCAAAACTAGATTCAGGCCACCTATGTCAAGAGTCAGAATAACAGAAGAATATTGTAGTCACGACTGAGTTGTGTGATGGTCTATCCCTACGACATACTTCTGCTACGGTGTTTGTTAAGTTAGAAACATCATCATTTATTCAGTTAAACATGTCCTCTAATGCTCTTATACAGAAAGCTCAAGCTACCCATCCCTTTGTTGAAAAAGCAGTGAACAAATAGACTCAATGATTTTTCATGTAAATTGTCACACATTCGAGCATTTTCAAAATTGGATTCTTCCAAGTAATATCATATTTTTCAGCGCGTTTGCTGAAGTTGGTATATTGATCTATTTATATAGCGTGCATACACGTTGGCTTAATAAAACCCCGCACCTTCTTTGATATTGAGGATATTAATTTCTAAAAAATGTATTATTTAAAAGTCACCTACCTGTTTCTTATTTTAGATTTATAAATTTATTATGCTTCACAAAAAAACAACAACAAATGGAACGGGAGTACGCTGAATTTTGGCGTTATCAAATCTGCAAATTTGTGATTTGAAATTTGATATAACGGAAACGAGCGACATTACAAAGAGACAAGCACATACATCTGTAGGATTTGGTCTATGAGAGAATGAGAAAGACTAATCGGTATCTTTTTTGTGCTTCGTAGTATAAAATGTATAATAGTTTTTAAACTTGATGACAATATTATATTAAGTAAGCCCAACAATTATCCTACGTCTGATGCTCTGCATTCGTCTCATTCTCTCGAAGTAAAGTTTTCTGAAGATTTCACTTCTACAGCGTGTGAACTACACGCATGATTTTTTTAAATTGTCTTATTCAATGCGCGTTTTCAACACGCCCAACGCGCGCTCCACATTCGTAAACGGTTAATATTTTGTCACATGAGAACGGGTCCGTTCAACGACTATTCTTGTATTCAAACCGGTCCTAAGAAAATTACTTCCCTCAGAGCCTATGTAAAGTGGAGAAAATACAGTTTTTTATATATATTTATGTATGCTTGCTATGCGTTGCTAAACCATTCATCCTATTGCGATAAAACTTTGGGGATTTGATGTGCGCATGCCCGCAATTCTTATTATATACAATAGTGAGTTCTGGCATCATGAAATTATGCGTGGCTACCAGTTCATCCGATTGCAATGAAACTTTGGGGATTTGATGTGTGTCTGCAAGCGATGATTTCTATATAAACTGGTGAGCTCTGGCATTATAAAATTTGTATACAAAAATGCGAGTTAAATAGATGGCCCGCGAGTTGTTTGAAAACTTAATGTACTGGGAATGAATGTATGGAATGCGGGAGGGGGAAGGGATATCAAAAAGGGGGAGGCGAACTCGAGTAGGGGATTCGCGGGAGAGAGGAGGTGAATCCAGGATGTGGGAGGGGAACTTGGGAGGGGGGAGAGGAACCCAGGAAGGGGGTTCGCGCCAAATAAGAAAGGACACGCAGGGAAAAAAATAAAATTTAAAAAAAATAATAAATTAAGGGGCAAAGCAACGCATGCCGGGAACTTGCTAGTTTAAAACAAATAATAATTCGTTTATCACACAGCAGATCGTAGGAAAGAAGAATTCTGAACAACAAACTAGATAAATGGTATAGTAGAACTCGTTCTTTAAAACCGGGAAAACTAAAATCTTTATTTTGTAATCAAGAAATACGAGAATGTTTCAAGGTTAATAGGTACCTGAATACTTTTTGAAGGATTAAGGATTTTTTTTTCTCATGTTATTCTAAATTAACAAAAGAATTAAATGTAGATTGATTTTTATCTGGCCACTGTGTATCACACAGTCTATTTTGGGTTTGACGTCAAGTGCGTACAATCGTAATATAATCTGCCATGAGATTTATTTTTCGTCTTATTTTGTGTAAATTGAATATTTTTGTGACTTGTAACTTATTTTCTATAAAAAACGTATTGACGATACGGAAATATGGTATTTAAATTTCCACCCTCTTTTATTAGAATAAAAATTATAGGGAAGTCGGTACACACGTGTATACTCGAGAAAATTTTGTTTTGTCTATTCCATTTTATTTTCCCTTTTTTCATTATGAATAAAATATTTTTAATATTATAGATTTTAAGAATATTTTTAAAATCGAAACTAACTACAGACATGAAACAAATTTAATTGCGTCATCTCTTTTATACAAGTTTTTGGATTTTTTATATGATAGAAAAAGCAAATAACAGCCATAGAAAATCACACAAATCTGACAGCACTCGCGGGAGAACGATCTCTTATCACAAATTTTAGGGAATAGCCTTTCAAGACGAAACGGAAAGGACACACAGGTTGACACAATTTCTTTACATTGACATTTGGCGGGAACTCGCTAGTACTATTATAATCGATGATTAATTTTTTTTTTGGTTATCTCCAGAACACCACGGAACCGTTCAAATGTCATTTTGCTGTTTTAAAAACATTTTAAAGGTAATGAATTTTTTTTTAAATTAAAGTTGGGATGAATTTTTTTTTAAATAACTCTAACTAACTAACAAACAAATTTTGTGTCTACCATTTTCAAGTATTAACAGCTTAGTACGACTGTATCTGATAATTCTGCTATGGATCACTGCGAGACGGAAACGTTGAGATGGGATAGGAAATGAAGGAAGCGGAAATTCTGTAAGTAGGCTATTGAAATTGAGTTACTAAACAACGCTAAGCTTTCTGGAGGTCAGCAGATTTTAGACCGCAAATTTATAGTGGAACAGTCTCGTCCCATAAAGCTGTCTACAAAATCGTGCTTTCAGAGTCCGGTCATGATAAATAAACTTGAAAATTTTGGTGATTTCTAATAAGATTTTATGGCTTATAATTATACAAATTAGAAAGTTGAATTATTGACCTGTTGAAAGTAGTTTTTGAGCGTCGGGATTACCAAGGTTGAAAGAATTGGTTCCAGAGGCTGAGGAGCTGGTGGAGGATGTTTGACCTGTGCTCCGTCTTCTCATCAGACGAGTGTATATTAATACTCAACCATGAGGAATAGTCAGGCTCCTGGGGGTCGCGGTACTTTCAGGCCGCGATCCTGTGTCCAATGATTATACTGGATGATGATTGATAACACTGTACTCTTATTTGAGTGATTTAACATTTATTTAAGATTTTAATAATTTACACAAATAGTGTTCACGTATGAAACGGGTAGAGAGGTACAAAACGCGAACGGGCGGTTGGATCGAGAGCTAAGAACGGAATAATTTGCACGGTCATTCTCGGAGCGGTGCCGAGATATTTTTCGGAGAGGTGACGGTGATGCCACACGTAAAAATGAATGTAAGTGATGCCCATAGACCTATACAAAAATTGAATTGGCAAATAAAATAATTCACTATGAATATGAATATAAATCTTACGGTTTTGCAAGATTTGTTCAATATAAAATCATGGGGAGATAATTGATAAATTCAACCGCTACAGTAATTTCCCGTAATACCATGCGAGCGAAGCCGCGGGGAAAAGCTTGTAGAATATATAAGAAAAATAAATCCTTCTCATTGGAACCGCCCTGTAAGGGTATTTAAATTCTCCGCCACTAATGCACCTTAACTTATTTATCTAAAAAATCAAATCGTCGAGACAGTAGTCGTATCTAATTATATTAATATATAGTGTTTCCACTAGGATTAAAACCAAAGAGAGGACATAAGGGAATATTTTTGTATAGACCAAACACCGTCCGCGTTTTCTCGTGTACACAGATACTACATTATTATTTAATCTAAATCAAATAAACCTCAACGAAAGGTTGCATGTCAGTGCAAGACTATTTCAAATTAAAATTTCTCCTCACTTGAATATACGAATTACGCTAGAGTCAGTGATGTATGTGCCTTTGAGGTTTGCTGGCAAAGATTGCAGTAGTTCATGATGGTCAACATTTTTCCACGCATTTTAAAAAATATTATTATTTATGACTGCCTGACGGAGATAAATAAAATAACCACATTCTCACAGATATTATTTTTAATTATAGTATTGCAGACCGGCTATAATCAAAGGAATCCCATAATAATTGTAGGGTTGGTAATTAGCTAAAAAGCGCAGACTCTTGAAAGGAACAAAATCTAACTTTACTTATTAAGCAGAATTTACATTATGCTAGCAGTTGTGAATAAATTCATGACATTAGTTTCACTGCCAGTTTCACGTGTATTAGTTGCATGCTACAAAATTGTAATTAATTTCGTTGTGTAAAAACGTGACTTGTGTGTTCCTTACATGAGTTGATACAATAACATTGTGTTATGCAGAAAAGGCTTTGTTGTTGATGGTGCCAATAAGAAACTGAAGTTTTCACAACACTAAATTTGAGCAAATCTACACCAACGTGTTGGTGTCATGAAATTATTTGGAACATGCATGCAACTAGTCGCATAATATAAATTCAGCAGAAATTTAAACAAAAGAAATACAAATAGAGAATTTATTTAGTTTAAAAAATGTTTAATCGTAGGTTGACACTTTTAGTACCTTCTGAAGAAATTTATACAAAAGAAATGTGATAAAAATATTATTATTTTTTTTATTTTAACTTTTATGAGTAAAACCGGAAAGTAGGGAGATCCTGGGTTCGAGTCCCAGAGGTGCAAATATCATTTTCTGATTTTTCTGTTTCCAGATTTTCGATTGAGTTTCGCTCATAGTGTCTTCATTTAATTAAAAAAAAAAAATTATATTCAAGATGGGTAATTTATCGATTTATAGCATTAAACTTTTGGAAATTACGCTACAAGTTGGTTGCCGATTGCGCGCCGGCGCGCGCCCTACAGCCAAATAAAATTTAAAAAAAAAAACTTTTTGAAATGCGATTTTAAACCTTATGTATAAAGAAAATGTATAAAGGACAAGGTCAGAATCACTTGGGGCATTCTTGTTCTTGACGTAACAGATATAAAAAAAACACACCTAGCCACTCGAATAATTATTTGGGAATATTTCTGTGACTTTCCAAATGTCATTTCTCCCGCGATTTCTAGCTGTTAAACTGTTACGGTCATGAAAAGATCGATAAACCTATCAATTTGTCAAATAAACGCAAGTAATGTTGTTTGTAGGCGTAGTTTGTTGTTTAAGGAACGTGTTTCGGTAAATACGATATCATAAAATAAATCCACAAAATATTAGGTCAAAAGTCAAAACATCGCAAAATTTTAAAGTTTCATCCGTAAAAATCGTGGCATTTAAAAGGATTCAAAGCTAATCAGAGTTCTTGAGTTTGTTCAAGTAGAGTTACAAATAGACACACAACTGAAATTAGTATTTTGATTAAAAATATTTTTCATAAATGGCAAGTACCAAGGTACAAAGATGAAAACTAGATGTAGTTTCCGCACTTATTTGAATGCAAGTTCCATTTAGCCCAATAGCCCAGCGCACTGATCATTTGAATTTCGTAAACACAGTTTTGTATTTGAAATATATGCCTCGATCAGGCAAATATTTGAATCACAAAACGCGCCCACAGAGTATTTTTCTACATTCTATGCCAAGTAGGATATTCTAGATAGTAAGGTGGGTATATTAATTACCATTTAGAATTATCGGTGAATGTTGTCATGACTTCAACAAAACAAAGCTTTTAACCCCAAAAAGCCAATGTTCGTCAAAATGATGAATATCATTTTTTTTTTTAAATAACACCCTGAAGATGCTTATATAAAGCGAAACCGGTCAGTAGAGGAAAAATTAAATAAATCGTGGTTACAAACAAAATTATTGTGTTATTTCAAATATTTATGATGAATATCATATGCAAATCTCTTTTGAATGTTCTACCAAAAGTAGAGTCGAGATGTTTCAAAAAACTGCAAAACTTTTTTGCATGGCGGTTTTTTTTAATCGGTAAGCTCTTTTTTTTTCAAGACACCGATGAGTTCAAAGGTTTTGTTGGTTTTAACGATGTTGTCTAATTTGCGCCAAAAAATAAGAACGTTATTTGATTTTTATCGTTTATTAATATCTTTTCTCTTCACTATGCCAAAAAATACAGGGCTAATTTTTCCCATTTTACTACAGCTCTATATTTAGTATTGAATCATGAAATTAAGTTCAAATGCGAAATTTATCTTTGAAAGGGAATGCTAGGCTAAGCCTCAATGACATTGAGCGAGTTTACAAGCAATATCTGGGAAATTCACTCTCTGTTAGTAAACTCGCTCAGTGTCATCGTATTACTTGCTAACTAGCAGATTGTGGACAATCTACGAAAAAAGTTAAAAGGTGGTCAACTTTACTCGCTACTGAGCGAGTAGATAGTTTTATGTGTAATCATGACAATCTCACTCGCCGATTCACCTGCTTTTAAACTTACCGGCTAGTAGCTTGTAAACTTGCTTAATATAATTGAGGCTTTAGATATGTGATTTACGACATACTCAAAACTCGTATAAACGTACTTTTTTGATAACATTTTGTTTAATTTATAACAATCTCTGTTTTACAGCATGGAATAAAAATCTCATTTTAAAATTTCTTCTTCTTCTTCTCGTGCCCTGTACGTTCAACTGACGTTGGCTATCATGTTGGGTGTGCGAACTTAGTTTACTGCGGGTCGGAACAGCTCTAAAGTAGACTCAGGATTTTCAGGCACGATGTTCTCCCTCTTCCAGGGCCCCAACTTAGGGCAATCTTTCTCTGCATAATGAGATGCTAGTTCTCGTACTTCTTTGGATGTGTCATAACATGTCCTCAAAAATATGACTTCAAAAAATGTTCGTCAAAAAGTCGAATGCTTAGCTAACTGAGACACAAAAGCAAAATTAGCAATCTGGGGTTAAAAAGGGTGGACAGAAACCAAAAAGGTTTATTGTTGACAAAAAGGCCTGTGACTTGTAATGGATTAAGGCCTGGGGAACGCCGTTTATTAAACAATTGATAGTTTTTTTAATTCAATCAGGAAGGCGATGATTTGGGACAAATACCCGACGGAGGTCTAAATAATTGAGAAGGATGTTATTCGTATTATTAAGCACAATAAAATACAACACACAACACTGTAAAGGGTATCAAGGGACGACCTTGACTACTACTCTTATTTACGTCTTACTATTAAAATTTTGTTTTACAAATCACCGCTTTTTTAATAACCAAATATAAAGAGGAAACGGATAGTTAAAAAATCATCATCTTTATCCCCTTATCCTATTCGGGTTGGGGACCCATTGCATCGACAAAGCTCCTCCATACGTCCCTGTCTTGTGCTGACTGTTCGGCCTCCATCCATGGCAGTCCCACCCTCTCCTCACACAGTTTCTGGGGTTGCCTCGCCCAGCTGTGTCTGGACGTCTACCCTCTGGAATCGCACTTAGTATCTTCTTCGAAATCCGGTCATCAGGCATTCTTAGTACATGCCCAAGCCATCTCAGTTGCGATTTCTCTATGAAGAGTAGCAGTGGTTCAATGTTTAGATCGTCTCGGATCGTCGAGTTTCTTATATGATCTCATTTCGTAACCCCTGCCACTCCTCTCAAGTACATCATTTCGGCAGCTTTGACTCTAGAGCGTGTTCATTCGCGCGCGCCCGAATGTGGGTAGTCGCATGTTGCCGGACGCTCCCGCCGGTAATGTCAATTACATGAGCTCCACAGGAGGCCCTGAGGAAAACGATTTCCCACAGGGCCTATGTCATCTTTGGAGATGCTGTGTGGAGGGTTTTTTTAAGGAAAAGAAGGAGAGAGTTCTGGGAAGGAAAAGGGTTTAAGAGATGGGTAGGAATCTGGGGTTCAGTGTGTCCTGGTCATCCGCCTAGACAAACCTCAACCCATGAACCCGGGCACCCCTGCTAAATCACCAAACCACTTGGGGTGACCTATGGCAGAGGTGTTGGTTTTCCCATAAAGGTTCCCGGGGCGGCGGTACCCGTTCCCATGGCGGTATCAATAGATTGTCGTAAAAAGTGACAGCGCGTATTCGAGCGTAAACAGTCTTCTTGCCACAGACTTTTTAGCTTGGAAAATAGCACCATGACCAAACCTAAAGCGTCACCAGTTTACCTGGAAAGAAATCAGAACTAGTAAATTAGGTCAAAAAATATGCGCTAGACAGATGTCTGCTTGTTAAAAAAATAATATAAAAAAGTTGTATGATACAACGTCCAAACCACAAAACAAACAGAAGCCCGCGGACATTGTAAACGGATTAATTGCCAGTTTCATGATTGACAAAGACTTTTCATAAAAGAACATTCATTTCATTAAAACAACGTTCACGGCTTGCTATTCTGGTTTTTGTTTGATGGGAAAAGCCAATGTTGGAAATCGATATATTTTTTTACATTTTAAATGGTAGTAATTTACTGTGAGTTACATTGTAATTTAAAAAAAATGGTAGAGACAATATTGATTATTGTGAAACAAGATAATTATTTTTTATTGTCTCTAAAATACATATATTTTTTTAATAATATGTTTTACAAGGTAAAGTGATAATTTTACATCTAAGATTTTTACTACTGAAGGGGGGTGTACATAAATGCTGTTATTAGTTACTACTTAAATAATTCATTGTACATGTATATATGTGTGCTTATTATTTATTTTGATAATAGTATGTATTTTAAAAAAATAGAAAATTTTATGAAAAACAAAGGATATTTATAAGATCTAATTAAGTGGCAGTAGTTTTTTTCTTAAGATGTTTCTTGATAGAGAGCAATATTCGGGTTTTATCATTAATACCTACTTCTACTTTCTTCCGGTAGACGATTGAAAAAAGTTCTTCCCCGGTAAGTGTAATGATGTTGTGCAAAAGTACTATTTAATTTTGGGCATAGAAAAACCTATTTAAGTCGTGTTCGTTTTTCAGTTAAAAATTGATATTTGTCCTTTTCTTTTATAATTTGAATTAATGAATTTTTAATATATTAATCTTTAAATTTAGGTACTTGAAATTCTTCAAAAAGGCGTTTTGTTGGGTAGTCCAAAGATTTTTTCAATATAATTTTAATTATTGTTGTTTGCACAATTTCTATTGGAAGAAGGTTACATTTATATTCGGATCCCCTACTAACAAGAGCGTATTGTAGAGTGGGTTGAACTAAGGCGTGGTATATTAAATATAGATTTTTTATCGACAGAAAATATCGAATTCTTAAAAACATATACATCAATTTTCTAATTTTTTTACTACTAGACATATTTGTTCCTTCCATTTCAGATTTTTATCGATAATTACTTCTAATGGCTGAAACGTTAGATACTTTTGAAAGAAAAGTGCTGAGATGAATATGTGGACCCGTGAAAGAGGGGGAACAGTGGCGCATCCGACACAACAAAGAACTGTATGATATATATAAGGCCCCTTACATCTCAGCCCACATGAGACTCCTCAGGTTGAGATGGGCTGGACATGTACAGAGAACGCCGGATACACGCGACCCCAAAAGAATTTTGACTGGACACCCAGGTTGAAAGAGAAAAGTGGGAAGACCCAGACTGAGGTGGGAAGACGAGGTGCGACAGGATGCAGCACAGCTTCTCCAAATAACAAACTGGAAGTCAGCCGCTGAGGTCAGGAGGAGTTGGAGGCGAATGTTGCAGAAGGTCAAGGCTCGATATGGGCTGTAGCGCCATCGGAGAGAGAGAGAGAGAAAGAGAGAGATTTTATTTTATTTGTTGTCTTATTACTGTACAATTTAAATTGCAATAATTTTTGCCGTGAGTTCTTTTAAAGTTGACGTGTTTCGTGTAATAAATTATTATATTGTACCCGATAACTAAGCGGCTGGTGCGTGTGCATTTCCACTGGCTGCGGTTTGCGTGGTGAAAAAATTCTTAATGACAGCCATCCATCTATATAAGAAGGCTACAGAAAAATAATAAGAATGTTGAATTTCAAGAAAATTACTTAAAAATTCCTACTAAGGACTTGGTGGGTTATTTGTTTTAATTAAGTATTGATACAAACGGATCATCCGATTTACCAGAAAGAAGTAACAGGTGGTTCACTTATATGGAAATACTTCTAGAAAAACATCGTCTGAGGGTTGGAGAATAAAGCAGTCAGCTGTTTACGAAAGCTAGCGTTTTCAATATAGTCTTTCCATAAAACTGGGCAAATATTGTAATTTTGTTTTCATGAATATGTTACTACTGGTGAAATATTGTTCAGTCTTTGTGTTATTTACCGACAGCTTTTTATCATTTTTTTAATAATCAATTCGGCAAAGAAAATCCCGAAGAATACAGGCATGGAAAACAAATTCCGATTTCTATTTATAATAAATAAATACGAAAATTCTTACATTTTTAATTTTTACGTAAATGGTGGGTCTTGGGAGGTCCAAGAGTCCCAGCTACCCCGTCTGGAGCCAGTGAGACTACGGCGTCCCCAATTGGAGTATGTTGTGAGACTGAAGGTAGTGGGAAGGGGGAGGAGATGTAGAGGAGAAAGGTGGGGATGTTAGCCAAACATGGCTAAAGCCATTTCGAGCAACGTTTAAATTCTAAATGGTGGACTTAAACCAGGGCGATACTTGCGATAGTTCTACTATCCGACTTTCAATTATTGTTTTGCTTGGAGTAAACATTATGTTATCCTGTACGATTCAGACATTTAATATGATATTTCTTCGCCCCACGGCTCACGACAGAAAATAAAGCTGCTAACAAATAGAGTGCGCGAATATTCTAGCCAGAAACGGATGTGCTAATGGCATGACGCCAAAGTTAAAAATTTCGAACGTTTTTTGTTTTTGTTTTAGAAAACAGATATCTGGCTTAGAAGAGTTTTATTTCTTGCCGGACAGGTACTTATTTTTTTTATTATTTCGCTACCGGTTTCGATGCATCCTTACCATTAATTTATATTATTAAAGATGATTCTTAACGCAACAGGCCCTACAAAGTACCAAGATATTAAGAAGACAATTTGAAATAATTGTTACACAGATATTGTCAAAGAATTACAAAAAAAATATATAAGCGATACCCGTAGAACTAGAAATTATAACATGGATAATGCGAAGAATTGCAAAAAACAGATTTCTGCTCTATCCTTAGAATTTAGGCTCCCATATTTTCTACTTCGAATTAAAGTAATTGAGAAAATAATCGAATTTTGCTTTACACTATAGGTTCTCAACGTGGGCAATAACGCCACCTTGTGGGCGTTTGAGACTTTTAGGCAGACAGTAGAAGACCCAGAAAAAATTAGGGGCGTTGAGATGGCACAGCGAGGGTATGGGCAGGTAAAAATACTAACACTTATACAATAACAATAATACAAGAAATTATAACTATTTCATGCGACCAATGTAAAATTTCTATGGGCGCATAAAATAGTAAAATGTGTATGTAAAATACATAACACGCAAACAAATATCTCAGATATGTTTATAGACAGAGAAGTCACCGACGTAGTTGTTACGATGTGAGACGTACATTATGGAAGACATGGATTAAAAGAAAGAAAAAAAGCAGAAGCTCAAACAAATTGCAATGTACGAGGGACAGGGACTGGCTCACTGAAAAATCAATGCATCTTTCGCAGCTGACAACGGTATGAAAATCCCGCGTCATTTTCAAATCTCGAGGGATTGCGTGATATAATTTTAAAAATTCTGCGGGGTTCCGCGGGTGTTACGGGATTTTTAGAATTGGGCAGGGGTCGGAATTTGCAGCTTGCGAGCAGCAAGCGGCTCTTCAGACATCGATTGCAATTTCGCCTCTACTCGTCTAGCCGTATTTTTGCATTCCAAACACAAAATTGGTTTTAATTCAATAAGGAATCTATGTGCGAGGCTGTTTATAGAAACAAAAATGAGTAAAATTGTGTTATTGCAGTAAGAATATAGATAACACAAAGCAATTATCGTTCCACCAAATTTACCATAGTACGATTATAACCCTCCCCCCTCCCCGCCCCTACACCGTTATAATAATCTGGCTCTCTGATATATTTATTATCCTGTCTCTTTGACAAATTGACTTTTCTCATTTGAAAGTTTGCAGACCCCTGGTATAGGTTATTAAATTGATATATTGCCAACATTAATATTTTTTTCATTGTTAGTTATCAATTATTTTGACAGAAGTTTGTTGTAAATTAGACATTGAAAATGCATCATATTAAATAGGACTTTTACCTGCTTCAACTTTAGTACTATTAGATACTTAAATTTCAAAAATATATTGAAAAGGTAACATAATTAGTACTTAAGGAAGACTTTGATCAAAAAAGATCGTCAAAATATAAATTATTTAAATTCTGTCACTGACAGGACTTTCCACAGTCATTTGAGATGTAACATCTTTGGTACTAGTGTTATTAAAATACATTGGAAGCATAATGAGTTAAGTATTTCATAAAGCGTTACACAAGACAAAAATTTAGAAGTATTTTACACATACCCACTATTTTCGCCTACTGTCGTAGAACATCAGTGCGCGGTTGACTCCTGGGCATTTTGGCGCTCGCGTACCATGTGTATCGCAACTTGCAAGCACGTGCAAATCTAAACGGCGTGTTTATAGTGTAAATTTAGTATATTTTTATCCCAATCCCACGAATCCCGCACAATAAAATCACGTAAATTCACGGGATCAAATATTACTGAAACCCCGTGGGATTGCGGGATTGTGGGATTGCAGGATTGCGGGTTTACGGGATTGCGGGATCGCGAGATTTCAAACCCTACAGCTAAACTGTTTTGTGGCTTTCTTCAAGTCATTAATTAATGTATTTTAACTGGGGCGCTGATTAGAAGACACCAGTGTGTATTTTTGCAATAGTCTGACTTCATAAAAAAATCTAATATTATGGTTACCATTAATCATAAACGTTTTTCTATTGATATGATTTTAAATTTTCACGACTGTCTGAAATTCAGCACAATAGCCAAAAAAGCAATTACGAAAATTATTTCTACTAATTACTGCTGAAATACAAATTGCGTGCCTATTCAGAAAACTGAATAGAAAACAACCACAATTCTATTCATTAATTCCAATACTGAAAAAGAGTTACAGTTTTTTTTTAAACTTGTTATAAATTTATTTCCATTCCAATTAAAAATCACTAACAACCACAAAGTTACAAATCCTTTGGATATCACATTTCCATGATGCCAAAAAAGATAACACGAATTTTGGAAAATCGTACGGAATAAAATATTATATCCCGGAAAAACTCGAAAAAGGAACTGCATAGTGTGCACATTTTGTTTCATTTATTTTTTAAAAGACTCTTTAAAAATGCAAGGTAGAGTAATTTATTTGTAGTCCTCTTAACCAGGGATTCCTGTTCTATTCTGAAATTTTTCGACGAATTAATCTGACAGGACACTAAATAAACGGGGTAGTTTTTAGAAATATCATACGGACAGTAAACTTCCTCTTGGTCGTCACTATTCTTTTGTTCAGTTGGCACGATTGCCTAGCGTCATCTCATTTTGTCTCCTTTTCTAACTAACTAAACATCACGCAATTTCCCGCAGGGGTAGGCAGAGAGGACGGGCTGCCAAACACATGCATACATCGTCTCACACGTACTCTTCTATTATTCTGACTTTTGACATGGCTCGATTCAAGTATCTGATTCACTTGATCATGCCATGTCTTCCTCTAGCGTCCCCGACTTTTTCTGCCATATATATATTTTTTTTTTGTTTACATTAACTCCACACAGGAGGCCTTGAGGAAAATAATTCCCCTCAGGGCCTATGTCATCTGGGATGCTGTGTGGAGGGTCTTTTTGAGGAGAGGAAGGAATGAACATTGGTCTTGAAGAGACCCATGTTGTAGGAGGGAGGAAACACAGATGCCGGCAAATCGTTCCATAGCCGAGCTGTTGAACTCAAGAACGAGTCGAAAAAACGACCCGTTCTCATGTGACATATGTCAAAATCATTTGAGGGTCCCTTTTTTAAACTTACTCATTATGCTAACATCAGTCTTACATTATTTGCGGACATCCACATTTCTCACACGATAATACATGGTTTTCCACACTTCCGCCTTAGGGATCTCATTTCAATAGCATTCGGTCTACTTTCATCCTTCCTCTTCTAGTTCCATGCCTCACTGCCATACATCAGGGTAGGTACCAGGACTCCATTGTGGACTGCTAGCTTTGCTTCTTTTGACAGTTTTTTCAATTAGCGCCAACGGCATTCAGTTTTTTTAATTAGCGCCAACGGCATTCAGTCCTCCATTAATGGAGTTACCTGCAATTACCCTTCTTTCAATATCTCTATCAGCCTTCCCATCTCTTGTAAACATACTTCCCAATTACACAATCTCATCCACTTACTTACATTCATCAATAACTCATTCTTCATACTCGTACATACTTTTTTTCATCCTAGACACGAGAGACTGTAGATCTTCCATAATGTTAGAAATCAGCACCGTGTCATCAGCATAAAACAGGCAAGGTACTTTAAGATTACTCAATTTTGCGCCCAATCCCATCTCTTTCAATTCTTGCATACAATTATCCATGTATAAATTGAATAACCATGGTGACACTACGCAGCCTTGCTTAACACCTTTTGTGATGTCAAACCATCCCATAAAACTACCTTTCACCCTAACATTCGCAACGCTTCCTTCGTACAGAGACGCAATTGCCTGTATGAGATTTGGATTCACACCATACTTCGCTTAAAGCAAATTTTGTTTTTTTAGGTTAAATTTTGAACATTTGAATATCAAAATAAGAGAAAGATTTTTCTGTTTTTGTCTGATTTCGGAAAACTAAGCGTAAAATGAATGAATAAAATAACTTCAGTTAGTATAGTATACATCATAAATATGCCTACATAGCCATATAAAAGAATGTTTAAAAAAAATTTGATTAAAAAATTTTTTTAAAAAAAATGTCAATTACGGTTACAAAGCAAAGCATCAGCAGGATTTCCTTGCCTTTTGACGACATGCTTTTTGTTTGATTGTGATACCAGTTGGATTACCAAACACAAATTCCGCAAGCCTACACGCGAAATACGAGTAATCGGTAAATACGTTTGTCCCCCCGTACAATGTACAGGTAGCATTGCATTGTCGGGTATTCGAGGGATCAGATTAAATCCTTTGAATAATAAATAGAGCAAAGAATAGCTCTGGTTCGGCGTGTTTACAAAAAGCTTTATTCGTGTGGTAAACAATATTTGAAACGTAGTTAAGTTAATATAAGTTAATTAAATCAAACTTCCACATTAAGGAATAATAGCATAGAGACTTCGGTGATGGTGGCGGCTACAAGCTCAAATAATATTACGACATCCTATTAAACTATTCTTTCTTACTAGTTTCCCCTCTAGCCTACTTGGTTCAAAACAAAGCTAGCTCTGTCTGCACGTGGCTAGTGTCACTACTAGCTTACTATCTTACTATCCTGGCTTGAAATACTAGCTTACTATCCTGGCTTGAAATGCACCGGGCATAATTGGTTGATATCTGAATTTTGCTGTGGTTCAGTTAACGGAAACTGACGTGGAATCGGTTTTTTACTCATTTACTTCTTGGAACCAGTTCTTCGAAAAGAAAAAAATTGGGTATGGGGGTTGCTTATTTTTTCGTAGAACTGGTTCTTCAAAATAAATTCGTATTGTGTGGGGGTGGTAGGGGGGGGGAGAGGGGGTGGGGGGGTCAAATAATTCTGATTGAAAAGTACCGGTCCACAAAAAATTGGCAAAAATTTGGCAAAACAGAGCATTAAAAGCAAGTCCGCATCCGCAAGATATATTTTTTAGTAAAAAATTTTCAAATCCAAATTAAGGGTAAAAACTAGCTAAATTTTGTGTTAATGTTTTAACCATCGAAACAACAATCGTTGTTGTGTTTCTTCTCTCGCAGTGTTTTATTTTCCAGCCAGATTTTACAACACCAGCTATTATCCTTGTACTCCATTACTTCTGACCCCGCCCAAGGGACTATCCATCCCACGACCTCGTGTGACAGCCTCCCGCTCCCGTTATTCCTGCTTCCCTGCCGCCTGACTAAACTTCCCTTAACAGGCAGGGGTAGTTTGGAAGAGTAACATGACAAAATCAGTGATAAAAAACTTGACATTTTATGATATTCTGCTTTGTGATTGATCACTGTTATGTTTTGTCACTTTTCTGTTTTGTCCTTATTCTGTTTTGTCACTGTTCTATTTATCAATGTTCTGATTAGTCACTGTTCTGCTTTGACACTGTTCTGTTTTTCCAGAATATTTTTTTTTTTTAAGTTTTCCTTATTCATTAAAATGTTAGTTACATGAATTTTATGATTTTTCGACCACCATGCTAGGCACATGCCCGTGTTGTGTTTTTATTATATACTAGTTTTTCCCCGCGGCTTTGCTTGCATGATATAAGGGAAAGTTACTGTAGCGCTTGCACTTATCAATTATCCCCCCTCCCCCCACCCCCTCCCGCATTCTATACATTAATTCCCAGTACATTCAGTTTTCAGCTAACAGCTGGCGTGCCACCTAAATTTCATAATGCTAGAGCTCAAAGAAAAAAAGAATTATCCAATTTGGTGCATTCGTTGGGAATTTATGCGCTTACATACATTTTGGAGATTTATTTTTATTTAAATATTTTTTTTTTTTTACATGAGCTCCACACAGGTGGCCCTGAGGAAAATAATTCCCCTCAGGGCCTACTATGTCATCTTTGGGGATGCTGTGTGGAGGGTTTTTTAAAGGAAAGGAAGGGGAGGAGAGTTCTGGGAAGGAAAAGGGTTTAAGGGGTGGGTAGGAATCTGGGGTTCAGTGTGTCCTGGTCATCCACCTCCAAGACCTAGACAAACCTCACCCCATGAACCCGGGCACCCCTGCTAAATCACCAAACGTAGCGAACCACTTGGGGTGACCTATGGCAGAGGTGTTGGTTATCCAATAAAGGTTCCCGGGGCGGCGGTACCCATTCCCGCCTCCCAAATTAAATATGTGGAAGTTTGTAAATATAATAAAAAATAACACTATTTATTTTACAGTCTTTATAATCATTATGAATTATATTTTTGTAGGAACTCTCATCTGACATTTATTCCAAAACATAAGCTTGTCCAAAAAAAACAAAACATATTCTAATATTTGAATTTTCTGGAGCAGCTGCCGACCAGTAGGTAGGGGGCTGAGTACCTGCCAGCATAGAGCCCTCAAATATAAAAACATCGTTTCCATGGCAACGATTTGTTTTCTGGCGTTAGCAATAACTCGCTTTTGTTAGCGACAGAAATCGTATAACAAATATAATATACTAATATGGTTTTTTTCGGTATTCGTTTGCGGTTCAGTGACAAAACAGAACATCAAAGAAAAGTGAAGGAAAATAACAAAAAAAATATAAACCTAACCTTTACTACACTGACCTGGCCCAACCTAACCCATTTTTTAATTGTGTTCTATTTTGTCACCGTTCTGTTATATCTGGTTACCCCTTAAAATTTAGTAATAGAAAAAAAAGAAATAAGGTATAATACCTATACATAGAAAAAACCGTTTTATATTTGTTTAATTGAAATCCACCACGAATTGTCAGTATCAAAGAAATATTAAGTACTTCCATAATATTAAATTGGATTCACATGTATTTAGGTTTCACACGTTGTGAGATTTTTAAACTACGTAGTATCGATTAGCGTTAGGGTACTCGGCGTCGGCGTCGGCGTTGGTAGCATTGTAATCCTCTTTTTATACTAACACGGTGAGGAGTTCTCATTTTGTACCGCCAGTAGTAATAGCAGCGCTAGTGTATCCATCACAGGACATATTTCCACCGTTTCTCCTACCCTGTCGCCTGGCTATCAGGCAGGGGTACTTTAGAAGGTTGTTTTGCTTTCCGCTGTTAAAATTTAATAAAGTATAGCATGGGTCGGCAACCTGCGGCCCGCGAGGCGTCTTGGTGCGGCCCGCAAGATTCTCGCCGCAACGCACGTGACGGACGATATCATACACAACGGAGTGAAAGGGAGCAAAAAAGGGAGAGAAGGGGGAGCGATTAGCAAATTAAAGTGATAGGTTCGCAAAGTGATACCAAAATTAAAATGGCTTTTAAAGGAAAAACTTGGTGGATTACTAAAGGGGTTTGCCTTCTGACTAAAAGGAGTCAAAATGGTTTGCCGAGTAAAAAAATTCTATCTTTGCTAGTACATTAATTTGTGAGCAAACTTTTTCAATTCTGAATTATTGAAAAAACAAACACTGTTCTCGATTATCGGGTTCACATTTCGACGCTATATACTACGCGACTCTACTTTAAAAATGCAAGCCAATGTAAGAAAATTTGCATTAGCTTGCATTTTTAAGTCAAATGCAACCGCAAAAATCACATTGATTTTTTTAACTACAATAAAT
Organism: Glyphotaelius pellucidus; assembly: GCA_936435175.1. NCBI lineage: Eukaryota > Metazoa > Arthropoda > Insecta > Trichoptera > Limnephilidae > Glyphotaelius > Glyphotaelius pellucidus. The sequence continues at coordinate 21,808,683 of OW386558.1, read as the reverse complement.
GTTGTAAAAATATGCCTACAATAAGCGTTTTATTTTTAAAACTAAAATATTTGCAGACAAATATTGTAGGTTTTTTTTTACAATAGCTCCCTAACAGGAAAATTATTTCCTCAGGGCCAAATAATAATAATAATAGTTTATTCCAGAATGTATGCAGGAGTAGTGCAATGCAATACATTCCATATTTTGAAATAACAGAAGCAATTAGACAAATAATAGGTTAAGGCACATAGATAAAATAAATATAAAAAAAACGAATAAGCATGAAAAACATGAGAAATGAAATTGAAAAAATAGTTAACACTAAAATGAATTCATGCATCTGTTTACGGAGGATATTTCATCGTCTCCCGCCTCCAGAGGGCCATCAGGGGGGACTCCATCCAGGCAGTCATGGCGGTGATGATCGCATTCTTCGATTGGCCCAGTCTACGCCATAAGCTTCCCATACGGTGGCGGAGAAGTGCTCGGAAGGTGTGTACTCGTCCCTCTAGGAACATTTCCGTAGCACTGCAGTATCTTGGTAGGCGGAAAAGTTGGCGATAAGCGTTGTTATAAGCAACCTTTAACTTATGCCATTGGGATGTAGTGTAGTTGACCCATAGTTCTGATGTGTACAGAGAGGTACAGAAAGCGTTGAAAAGTATTATTTTTACTTTTGGACTGCAAAAGTAAAAACGTCTTGATAGCATACTCGCTCTAACTGATATGGCTCTTCTCTGCCTTTCCATATCCTCGATATCTTTGATGTCGTCTGTGATGATGTGTCCCAGGTATTTAACGCTGTGATTAACATTAATATTTCTTTCATCTAGCAGTACTGAGGGTGTTTGGAATATTTCGTTTTTAGATTTAAAAACCATAACTACTGACTTTGTGGTGTTATATAAAAGGTTATGGCTTTTTGCAAAGTCTTCACAAATTTTGAGTAGTTTCTTTAAAGCGCTTAGTGACGGTGCAAGAAGAACCATATCACCTGCGTAGTTAATGTTATTTACACACACTCCGTGTACATGGCAGCCTATTTTCGTGGCGTTAAGTTTTTGAATAAGCTCATCGGTGTATATATTGAACAGAACCGGAGACATACTTCCTCCTTGCCTTACGCCACTTTTCAAATGGAATGGGTTAGAAAACTCCCCAGACCATTTCACAATATTTTCTTGTTGCGTGTGCCAAATTGAAAGAATCGCTATAACATCTTCCGAAACTGCTCTTTTCCTTAGTTTTTCCCACAGTTTATTATGACATACACGGTCAAATGCTTTGCTTAGATCTAGAAAGCAGGTATAGATTGGCGTTTCCCTTAGTTTATAATAACTGATAGTTTCTTTTAGGGAATATATTGCCATAGATGTTGATAGTGCAGGTTTGAATCCAAACTGATTATCCGCTGATTATCCGCTGCCAAAGTCATCTTAGGGAATTCCGTATGGAGGGTCATTTTAAGGAAGGGAAAGACATGAAGTTCTGGGAAGGTAAAAGTGGGTAGGAATCTGGGTGTCAGTATGTCCAGGAGTGATGCGCGTATGAATCGATCCTTCCGACTGCAGTGCAAGGCCATGAATTGAAAGAGTCCGGCTGGAAAGATCAAAAGGCCTCCCTCAACCAGTCTCTCTCGATCAGGCCCGCCACGCATCAGGTGGGCAGATGCATCCGCCGCCAAGACCTGGGCATACCTCACCCCATAAACCCGAGCACCCCTGCTAAGTCACCAAATACCACGTATATTGTAATGACGTGTGGCTCAAGTGCGGCCCGCACTAATCCCCACATAAAATATTTGGCCCTTTTACAACAAAAGGTTGCCGACCCAAGAAGTAAAGCAATTGAAGTGGACGGTTGTCGCATTTTAAGGTAAAAGTATATTTTTTAGTACGAAAATCACCGCAATAAATATAGGATGTTTCAATGAGTAAATTATTCAGTATTTTTACTGTAGGTACAACAATAATAGAAATAAAATGACTAACATAGTTTTAGTGGTTATTGTCAGCTTTATAACGCTGGCTGTTTTGTTCAGATATAATCAAACTAATTGACTTTCAGCTACGTTCATTCACAGAAAATGGGAACTTTTATAATTAACGTGACAATTCACGGTAGCGGTACCGTGACGGCATAAAAAAGGCAATCAACATACGTTCCCAACTCAATAATGCTGCAACTCTTTCAAAAGACGAGATACACTATATACGTAGGTCTGTTCCTCCAAATGAAAAAAGTCCTAATTTTCTTGTATTTCTCTGACCACACCGTGACATCTCCGTAGACCATACAATACTAGGTACTTGCCGTGACGATAATTTTAAATATATGAAGTATAGTTAAACGATAATATTGAAGTGTGACCCTTCCAAAATTTCAAAAACGTCAAATGTCAATGCGTTGATGAAATTTAATGAGCTTAGTTAAATCAGAACTGTCTATTCTACCATTAACAATTTTGAACATAAATATTAAGTCGAATGTAATTCTTCGATCTGTAAGTCTAAATTAACGTTCTTATCAAGTAATTATAGTTTGTTTTCAATGGGAATGCAGAGTTTAAAATTAATGTGTCTAAGAAATTTTGGTTGAATTTTATCGATTGAATCTGAATATATTTTAAAATGGGGGGACCAGATCGAGGAGTTATATTCGACTTAACTTCGTACTAAGGATGTATACAAAAAATTTGAAGTTGAAATATACCTAAAACCAATTTTGACTTTCAATGTAGTTATATAATATAGTCCCTCTAAAGTCAAATAAAATATTTTGGTCTGTAATATCACATAATTCACGTTTTCACATAAAACTATTTTTCAGCATACGGGCTTAGTTACACAAAACAAATTAAAGAAACTGAGAATACTGGTTACTCAATGGATCAGTTCTACAGAAAAACATCGTTTCAGGTCCTACACAATTTTTCCACCGTAGTGTCGCAAAAAATTTAAGCAAATTCATTTACCGATGTAACGGAGAACGACCATTGTGTGCTTTATTTCCGCTAGGCGTTTTCAAATTGTTGCGAAATTTGCAAGGAATTTAAATGGGAGCTTGTGTTAAAATCCGTACCTCAAAAAGAATGAAGCATTTATCGGTGAACAATAAACAACTGAACATTATAAATTTTACACACTTTGGGCCTTGGCAAAAACAGTTAATTACAGAAAAGTATTTAACAAAATGTATGTACAATTTAATTTCAAGCTAATCTCAATGGTGGAGAAGATAAGTTACTAATATCAATAAAATGTTGTTTTTAATTACTTGGTTTTTTACTTAATTTAACAATTTTTAAATTAATACAATAACTTAACATATTTTAAAACAGTATTCAAACATGTGGGCACGAGTGCTATATCCACGCTGAGCTTCCAATTTTATAATTTAAATTCAATAAAAATAATAAATAACCCAATAATTTGAAATAAAATGAAACTGAGATGAAATAAAATAATAAAACAATAATAAGGCGGAAAATAAGAAAAAAAAGGAAAATATTATGAGGTACGTTTGTATACAGTGAAGTGCGGGTTGTAATTAAATGTGTTTAACGTATAAATGTTTTATTCTTTAATGTTATTATTTCTTTACTAATACTGTCTTTTTTGATCTGTAACCCATCTTTTAATTTTTTTTCTGAAATGTTTTTTGTTTCACTCATATTTTGAATAGAGTGTAATATTGTTGAATGCTTTTTTGCTTGGTGTTTGTGGTATCTTGGTCCAAATTTTGGGTTTACCGTTGGAGTTCTTATGTTTTTTGTACTTTTTCTAACCATTTAAAGAGAGTTTGTGATTGTTGAAATTTTTGTCTGTCTTTTCATTTTGTGTTTTTAACTTCTTATAAGAAGGTTTCTGAGAAGGTTTTCTGTTCTATTTCCAAATGACCGATAGCTGAGTTTATTGCTTTTCTCCAAACAATGATTCCATATTCTGTTATGGATTCACAAAAATGCCAAACATATTGTTTTTCGTATAACCGACATAATTTTCCATGAAATGAGGACATATTTGATTAAAAATGGGTCATAACAAGCGACACGTCACTATAAGCGAAGTCATTATATCCGACTTTGTTTTAAAGAATTTTATATGAAAACCAAACTTCGCTTAGGGTTGGTCAATATAGGCGGAATCATAATAAACGGATTCTACTGTAGTTTGAATACTGAAAAAAATAGTTAATTTAGTTGATTTTTAAAGGTGTACAGTAGTATTGGGTAACAATATTGTGGACATCAGTAAAGACAGCCCCGCCCAGTAAAAACTGCGGATAGCACATCTTTTATATTTAAGTATTTTTTGAGTACCCATATCCGCCTCCCAAATTGATACAAAGACAAATATGAGAGACATACAAATATATACCAATAAACATACCCCCTTAAATCATTTTCCCGTACCATAAGTATCTGTTAAAATAAATAGAAATGTCTTTACATCGGTGCACCCCGATATTTTAATGGAGGAATATCATTGTGAAATAATGCTAATGATTTTACTCTGATAATAATTTTTCATTTTTTACTATAAATACGTCAACCTAACATAAAAACAACAATACGTTTGTAAAAGTTTATTTTACAATCCTAATTAAATCAAAATAACGAGCAATCGAAACAAAAGAAAAGCATTTGAAAATGTGTTTCGTTGGCAACATTATTAAAAATATATAATCCATTCCATTTCCAAATGAAAAGTTCGAGTTTTCACCACCAGGGCAAATAAACCACCGATAAAAATATTTTGTAGACGTATTTGTGCTTTCGAATTGACATTTTTGAACACTGAAATTCCTTTTTGATCAGATAATCACTTTCGTTGGCCTGTTTGACATAGGAGTCGAAATGTCATATGCAAATTACCGTTTCTATAGTGTGTAGGTTAGTCAAATATATCACTCTTCAATAGTAGTTACACGTTGTTTCGTGGTATCTCAACAGATGTCAGTTAAATAGTAGTTTAGAAGAGTATCATCTATTTATGCTTGGTGTAACTCTAAGTGACCAGCTCAGGCAAGAGGGCTCCATCGAAGCCAGAGTTAAGTTAGCCTCTCAAAAACTGGGCGTACTGTACAAGGCCCGCAGATACTTTAATAGTACACAATTGCTAACCCTGTACAAATCGCAAGTGCGTCCCACGGTTGAATTTGGCAGCCACCTCTGGTCTGGAGCCCCAAAATACCTAAAAAAACCCTCGACTCTGTGCACAAACGGGCGGTCCGTTTGAAAGACTCTCCTAACTTAACAAACGGATTGAAATTTTCAGGTGGGAATGCTGTCCTTGTTCTACCGGTATTACAATGTAAGATGCTCCGATGAACTTGCATAATTGATCCCTTCGGCACCGGTACATAGTCGGGAAACACGCCAAACATGCGCCCAACATTTGTACACGGTTGACATTAGTTACATGAGAACGGGTCGTTTCTACGACTTGTTCTTGAGTTCAACAGCTCGGCTGTGGAACGATTTGCCGGCCTCTGTGTTTCTTCCCTTCTACAACATATTCACTCCTTGCTCTCCTCAAAAACACCCTCCACACAGCATCTTCAAAGATGACACAGGCCCTGAGGGAAATTATTTTCCTCAGGGCCTCCTGTGTCGAGTTAATATAAAAAAAGATGTCAGTTAAATAGTAGTTTAGAAGAGTCATCTATCGTAGTTCGTGTCTAATGTACGAACGGTTACAATAATAGCCAAAAGCTTATGGTAGACGACTAGACTCCATCAGTGTCGCTATTCGCAGACGTAAAATAACTTAGAGCCTCCAATAGAAAGGACGTTTGGTCCAGTTAAATTATAATTGTAATAAAGAACAAACCCTTATCTCATTTGGATGTTTCCCATTACTATTCAAGTAATCTTTATCACTAGGATTAATAAGCGCTAAAGTTTCTATCAAATAAGTGTGTTCTTACGACAGTTCTAGAAATTATTTATTCAGTGGAAAAATCAAAACCAATTGACAGTTCTTAAAGAGTTTGAAAATATAATAATGAATTTGCAACTTTTGTTTCGAAAGCGTCAACGTTTGACATGGCGTAATATTTTGAAAAGTTGTGAAAGAGATTCGTTGAATTCTTATAATATAATATTGATAATTTATTTCGTGACTGATTTTCCGTCAAATTGCGTTCCCTCTACCAGCCGAAAACAAAAGTTTAAGTTTGAAAGAAAAATAATATCAAGTTTTTCATGGGTTTATGGTCTACTTGGCGAAAGTAAAATTTTAAGGTAGCGTTTAAACCTTGTAGGTTTGTATGGATTCCTCGATGCTTAATACCCCGAAAGCTGATCCCCGACAGTTAATCCACCAAAAGATGATCCCTAGAACAGTTTTTGCATAAACGTTGTTGAATCATCTTAAAACAATTATGTTCCTCCTTACCAGTAGTACCTAACCTAACCTAACAAAACCTAATCAAACCTAACCTAACCAAACCAACCTAACCTAACAGAACCTAACCTAAACTTACCTTACAAAAAAGGATATGGTTTATCACAACTCGTAAAAAATGTACAATTTTACATATAAAACAATTTATTGCAAATATGACAATATAGAGTGGAAGATACTATCAGTATCGCCCTGGTGTAAGACCACCATTCAGAATTGAAACGTTGCTTGAAATGGCTTTAGCCGTGTTTAGTGACCAGATCTGAATAGCCAGGTACTTACCAGATCTGATAGTGACCAGATCTGAATAGCCACCTTCCTCTTCACTATCTCCTTCCCCTCCCCACTACCTTCAGCCTCACAAAATACCCCAATTGGGGATGCCATAGTCTCACTGGCTCCAGACGGGAGCAGTTGGGACTCTTGTGCGGTATTAACTGTAAAAAAAAATATATATATATAATTATGTTATTTGTACTAATTCATTTTGTTTTTCAAAAATTACGATCACCTCGGGAGAGACTAATTGAGGGAGATCTTTTGACATATCCAACAACACTCAAACATTGCCTAACACCGCAGAGGGGGGGATAGATTCATAAGTCCGTCTGACTGACCCCCAGATTCCAACCCACCCCTCGTAACTTTTCATTTCCAGAACTTCCTCGCTTTCCTTTAAAAAAAAACCCTCCTCACAGCATCCCCAAAGATGATTTATATATTTTTTTTCATTTTAAAAGCAAGATATTCCCGGGTTACGAATAAAAATCTCCTACTGCCCCCATAGTAAGCGAAAAATGTTGCTTGTGTCGTGATAGAGGACTAAATCAGCCTAGAAATCAAACACGCGACGCCTCCTGTGTGAAACTAACGTAAAAAATACCAATAAAAGGTACCCTAGGCGGCGGTATAAATTGAAGAAACTTTTTGGGATCAATTTTGTCACAGGGACGATCTGGTAAAGTTATCGACTATCGGGGATCAATTGTCAAGGGTGGAAGAGTCAGATTACCAAATGGAATTTAAAATTATGTTGCGGTAGCTGGTTTTTTAAAATACGCTCTTTGTTATGGTAATTTGTGAAAATTTTAAAAGCCGAAATGTGTAGATAATTATTTAATTCTTTCAATTCTCAACTTATTTCAACCGCGAATAAATTTTATTATTACGGAAGCCTTTTTTCAGCGAGAGTGAAAAGAAAAATACATTTAAAGCGGTACCTGACCTAGATATCTATTTTTTTTTTACTTTGCAGGAAAGACAAAAAATAATGAAGCTGTTCATACGTCATAAAGGAAACAATAGAATATTGTGGAAACTATAGAATAAATAAGAACAAAAGTTATTGATTTATTTATTTAATATAAACGGTGAACATACATCATAAACACGGATTACCTATCACAAAATCGTAGTTAAATAAGAAATAATAAAGAAGAGTACAACAGTTAATTGTAGCTATTAATTAAGAAATGACAATAGAGATTTTTTTTACATTAACTCCACAAGACGAAGAAAATAAATAATTTTCCGAAGGGCCTATGTCATCTAGGATGCTGTATGGAGAGTCTTTTTGTGGAGAGGAAGGAATGAACATTGGTCTTGAGGAGATCCATGTTGTAGGAGGGAGGAAACACAGAGGCCGGCAAATCATTCCATAGCCGAGCTGTTGAACTCAAGAACGAGTAGAAAAAATTATCCGTTCTCATGTGACAAATGTCAACTGTGTAAATATGTTGGACGCGCGTTTGGCGTGTCTCCCGACTATGCACCGGTGCCAAAGGGATCAATGACGCTAGTTCCTCAGAGCATCCTCCATTGAAATGCCGGTAGAACATGGATAGCATTCCCACCCGACGCCCCTGCTCTAAAGATTGTAATCCCTACGTTAAGGTGGGAGAATCTATCAAACGGACCGACCGTTTCTGCACAGAGTCTACAATTACAGAGAGATACAATTACACATAAAATTCTATAGTGCAAATAAAGTTGATACTGATTGAAAATATTTGATAGTATAGCCTTCTTGTACCTACCTTCCGAGCAGTTAAATAGATCTGCCACATCAGCATATCTATTAGTAACTTCATGTTATCTAGGTACAAGCGAGTGTTTCGTATACTCAGTCCTCAGTAATGCCATGTGGGCGTTTTTTATGACATTAAAGTCTGACCATTCTTTGCTTAAATTTCAAATACGGAAAATCGCTTCAATTTTACGAAATTTTCGTTTCATTCAAAATAACTTTTTTGGTTTGTTTATGTTTTTAATGTGAGTACCTCACAGGAGTTCCATCTGCTCCCAGTAGTTCTGGAGCCAGTGATATTACGACATTCCCAGCCAGTATAGGTATGCTGTGGCGCTTTTAGTGGACAAGGGAAGGGATGGGGAAGAGGAAGTTGGGAAAGTACTTGCTTATTTAGCTCTGGTCATCAGAAACGCGACTTTTCAAAACATTTCAAGCAAAATTTCGAATCTAAATGGTGATTTTTCAGCAGGGATGTTAGGAAGTATTCCTGTCATTTCCCACATCTAGTCCCTCTCCCTACATGTGTGAAATCACAAGGGAAGTGCATTGACAATCTTCAACATGATTTGCAGTTTTCAATGCTCAATATATTGACTGCGAATGATAAAATTATGAGTTACGTACAAAACCTTCAAAATTACAATTGGTGATTAAAATTATAATTGCTGCACAGTGGTAAGTGTTTTTGGACAAGATTATCCTGCCTTCAGTGAGTCTGTGCTTGATTTCTTTCCTACTCTTTCAGAAAGTTCCTAACATTGAAATTATTTGCCACTCTGTAATTTGTACGCAAAAATACTACACATATCATCATCATCATCTTCACTCCCTTATCCTATTCGGGTCGGGGACACATTGCATCGACAAGGCTCCTCCATACGTCCCTGTCTTGTGCTGACTGTTCGGCCTCCGTCCATGGCAGTCTCATCCTCTCCTCACACAGTTTCTGAAGTTGCCTCGCCCAACTGTGTCTGAGGCGGCCCACTGGACGTCTACTCTCTGGAATCGCACTTAGTATCTTTCGGTCATCAGGCATTCTCAGTACATGCCCAAGCCACCTCAGTTGCGATTTTTCTACGAAGAGTAGCAGTGGTTCAATGTTTAGATCGTCTCGGATCGTCGAGTTTCTTATATGATCCCATTTCGTAACCCCTGCCACTCCTCTCAAGTACCTCATTTTGGCAGCCTCGACTCTAGAGCGTGTTCGTTCGCTTAGCATCCATATCTGATGGCCGTAAGGGAGCGTCGGGCAATATACCGTTTTGAACACTGCCATTTTTGTCTTGCACTATTCGTTGAACCGATTGATCCACACTTATAGTCCTTCCTGTGTTGTCGTTAATCTCGTGATGTCGTCAGCAAATAGTAAAGAGCTGATTCTAGTATTGCTTATCCGGTGTTTGACTATTACAGATATATATTTTTTAAATTAATGACCAACACTTCTGCCAATTCCTTCATAATATTCTAAAGCACAAAGACTAATTAATTTACTCGAAAAAATAAAGATTATTAGAAGAACGTGTCAATCCATATGCCAAAATGTCCATCAATCCCGAAAGATGACGTAGTTTCTGAGAGAAATTATTTTTTTCCGGTCCTCCTTTGTTAAGCTAATGTAAAAAAAGGTGTAAAAATTATAAAATAAAATTTATTTGCGTACGCCAGGATTCAAACCCGCGTTTCCCGAATTCGTAGCCAAGGTTCATAACTATTCAATCACGGAGGCCATCGAAATTTAGAGGGGTATTTATTTTATCAAAATTTTGTTAAAAATGACTGCGTAAAAAAATTGAATATAAAATTGGTTAGTTTTATGTTACGCATAAAAAGAATTGAAAAAGTATAGATCACAATTTGCAAACTTCCCCGAACGTTTTATATGACGTCATAATATTGTTTTATTACACATTCGACATTCTATGGTTTTGAGGAAAACCTTTCATAGAGTCTGACAATTCAATACTATTTTATCTGTTCCTTCGTAATATCGTCGGGCAATAAAAAATAAGTATGACAACGTTAGGTACGTTTTTTCGTTTCCCTGCAAACATTACCATTTTCCAATCATATTTCGGTCCAACAAGTTCCGATGTTGTCACAACCGCAAATACTGTCATTTTATCGGTATTTACTTTTGTGATGGTAATACCGTTTAACGTTCTTAGGTAGTGTGAGTTAAAATCGATTTTCATCAAGGTTTTTACCATAACTAAAAGAAACACATAAACCATAAACTGTTTAAGAATTTTAATAGCCTAATAATTCTCTTTAAGGTTAAACGCAACGTACGTTATAATCTACGCATTCACAGATGGCGCCAATAAAATTATTTTAGGTTTTAAACACTTTAGCAAGTTATGCTTTAAAATATTAAGAATAATTAATTGTTCGCGCCCGTACATACGCAATATGAATATGAATGAATAGTTTTGTTCATAAAAAAACTCAAATCTTTCAAGAGAGGCTGACAAATACAATATTGCATCGGTGATTCAATCCAATATTGTATTTGTCAGCCTCTCTTGAAAGATTTGAGTTTTTTTATGAACAAAACTATTCATTCATATTCATATTGCGTATGTACGGGCGCGAACAATTAATTATTCTTAATATTTTAAAGCATAACTTGCTAAAGTGTTTAAAACCTAAAATAATTTTATTGGCGCCATCTGTGAATGCGTAGATTATAACGTACGTTGCGTTTAACCTTAATTCATTAATCCGTAGTGTTCTTGAGTACGGGTCAACAGTCTGGAATCCACACTATATTTCACAGGTATCTAGACTTGAATCGGTCCAAAGGAAATTTACACGGATTTTGTCTTACCGGTCAGGTGTCTACCATCTTCTAGACGGGTACGAACAAAGACTTACACATTTCAATTTAGAGAGTCTAGTTAAAAGACGTAATATAAATGACCTTTTAATGTTTTATAAAATTGTTAACAACCTAGTAGATAGTAACTTAATCAATGAAATCAATTTATACGCCAGGCCCAAATCTACCAGAAAATTTGACATATTTTGGACCGAAATTTTTAACAATAATACGGGATACTTTAATCCCACATCTAGAATGTCACGATCTTACAACGATCTCACTAAATCACACTCTATAATAGATATTTTTGTGAATAATTTTACTTGTTTTAAGAAATATCTCCATGATTTATGCAACTAAAATGTTGTTTTATTATTTTTATTAAACACTTTAAATATTATGTAGCTATTATGTATTTCAAATTTTCTATTTAAGTTTCTAAATTATGTAAAAAAAAACTTACATTGTTTTTCATGTGTCTGTGAATACGCTAATGTTATTACTGTAGACACATTAGTCTAGGGATATTTATATTTGTATCTTAATTTATTATGCATTAACCAAAATAATGCTCTGTAAATATCCTGTTTGTGTCTCAAATAAATAAATAAATAAATAACACCTTAATTTTAACAAACCTTAGATTTAATATTAAAACGAAATAAAATACTAAAAAATGTTCTCTATTTCGTCAAATTCTGTGAAATATTAGTAGAGTCAAAGTAGAAGTAAAGATTGTAAAAATTTACTATTAAATTACGGGTTGATTTTTTAGTTATAAATTGATGTTTACTAAAAAATTAATGTTATTACCTTCCATTCTATTTTTTTTACATGAGCTCCACACAGGAGGCCGTGAGGAAAATAATTGCCCTCAGGGCCTATGTCATCTTTGGGGACGCTGTGTGGAGGATTTTTTTAAAGGAAAGGAAGGAGAAGAGAGTTCTGGGAAGGAAAGTGGTTTAAGGGGTGGGTAGGAATCTGGGGTTTAGTGTCTTGGTCATCCGCCTCCAAGACCTAGACAAACCTCACCCCATGAACCCGGGCACCCCTGCTAAACCACCAAAAGTAGCGAACCACTTGGGGTGACCTATGGCAGAGGTGTTGGTTATTCAATAAAGGTTCACGGGGCGGCGGTAGCCATTCCCGCCTCCCAAATTGAAATTGAATTGTGTTCTTGTCAATGAAGAGAACATATTATGGTAGTTAGTCCCAGAATTTCTGCACCTAAAACATCCCGAAATCTACTAATCTGGAAAAAGTAATAAAAAAACGTTAAAATAACAAAATGGAAAGCATGAAAAACATATACAAACTTTGGCGAAAACGCACAAATCTGTTGGAGCTTTTTATGTGAATACCGCAGAAGAGTTTCAACATTTGCCAATCGTCTGAAGCCAGTGAGACTAAGTCATTTCCAAATGGGATATGTTGTGAGTTGTGAAACTGAAGATAGAGGGGAAAGGAAGGAGATAGGACTGAAGAAGGTGGGAAGTATCTGTCTATTCAGATCTGGTCAGCAAACACGTCTAAAGCCATATCAAGCAACGTGGTCTTACACCAGGGCGATACTGAAAGTATCTCAAAATGTGATGAATGAATAATTGGTTTCACTCACTTTTAAAATAAAACTTTCGTTCTTATTAAAAATCGAATTAAGAAAAAAAGTACCTACCCAGTAACTAATATCATTTAAATTTAACTGGCCAGTAATATTTAAATATCTCAAGAAATTTTTGATAACGTCACATTCTTGTTTTTTCCAAAACGTCACTTTTTCAATACAAAATCCTGAGACATTTTAAATCTCGAAGGAGTTGCGGTCGATTTTCGTATGTGATCCGAGGCGAGGCTCAAAAGCGAAAGGGCGTAAGCGCGTTACACCATGTTTCGCTAACATATGCAGTAAGATCGTACGAAGTGCGGGGGAGAAGAGTCGATTTTCGCAAGACAAAAAAGCCAAAATCTGAAAGGGAGGTTTGCGTGAAAAAATATTCACGGTCCATGTCTAGCGAAAACGATCTCTGCGATCGGTGAAACGGGAGGGGAGAGTGGTCGATTTTCGCTTGCAGAACGGGGCTTACAAAAAAGGCCTATAGAACAATACCGATAGTATGTACCACCATAAAAAATCAAGGCTTGTGTTTGCAGGTGTGTAATTATTATTTATGTTTAAAATTATTTTTTAACCACGGTAATATTACTATATATATACATCTTTTTTAATTTTTATTGAAGTAAGACTGCTTTACGCACGCTTGACTTGTGTACTGTTATTCCTTTATTTATAAATTAGTATTCTGATATTTTAAGTTTATTAAGTTGATACTTTAAGTCTTTTAAATTGTTAATTATGTTTCTAAAACTTCCTGGTGGCTAATTGAGAAAAATACTCCAAGAATTTTATAACCGAATTGCCCACATTTTTTTACATTTTGGAGTAGGGAGAATTGATGTTTGTCTGAGATATCTATTATTTTAAAATGGTTAAGTTCTTTTAAAAATATCATCATCGTTTCTTTTCAATATTAATTGCTTGCTTTTTAAAGCGGTTGTATGTATTTGTATAAATTCCACCCCATCCTATAATGCCATATTGTATTATTTATTGGCAGAAGGCAAAGTTCGTTATTCTGAGTAAAACTTTATTTATGCCTATATTAGACGTGTAAATGTTGGTAAAATCACATCGTACATAACAGAAGTGCCGAAATAAGTCACTTTTCAATTATTCAATTTCCCAATTTTGGTCTTCCACGAAATATTCCGAGATATATCAAATTAGAGAGAAATCATCATTCTCAGGGTGAAACTTTATGGTGCAAACAGAAATTATTAATGACTTTAAAACAATATTTTACTGAACCGTGTTCTTTGATGGGCTAATTAATAATTTGTCAAGGGAGGGATTAATAGGTTGTTTGACAAGTTAACTTTATCTCTCACCTTGCTGAATCTTGTTTGAATTATTTCTTTGTTACAGAGTTTAACTAAAATTAATTTAAATCTTACATCAGTTTATCTGTATATTTGAGCACGAATAATTAATTATTCAGGGTGTCAAAAAGCTACTCTTAGGTTAGGTTGTTTTACAAAAATTCAAATATTTCAATTTCATCAATTGTTCATTTAGTCTCATTACAATTTCTTTTAACAAAATATTAATAAATTAAAAAACATTTATATGTTAATAGATTCTTAAAAATATAACGGGTCTTTCATTAAACACTTCTTAACTTTAAATTTAAATAAAAAATAGTGTGTGTGAGATATCACGACATTTTTTTTCGTTTGAAAGCCTATTGATGCCATTATGTATGGAATATAACATCTTTCAAATGTCCGCCGCGGTTTCTCAGGGTGGCGCGCGTCCAATTTTCCATGTCTCTGGCACATAAATCAGGCTGAATTTGACCGATGGCATGGGCTACGTTGGCTTTGAGGGCCGCTATGATTTGTGGCTTATTCGCATAGACTTGATGATATTCATTTATGTACTTCTAAGCCAGCTAGTGACACAGGCATCGAAAAACCCAATGTAAACATACTTTACACAGATAAATAAATAAAATAAAAATTAAACGCTCGGCGAATGCCGATTTTTCAGGGTAGCCGAGTTTGCTTGAGAGTGCTCGAAAGTGTTTTGATGTCCTTTTGGAGTTCGTCCGCTCTGTCTGGCCTACATAAACCGTGTTTATGTTACATCCGGAACGTTTCTAGAGGAAATTTAGTATTCGCAGTGTTAGTATCCCCATCTGTTTCTAGAGGAAACTTAGTATTTGCAGACCTCAGTAGATCTTGTATTTTAGTTGTGATGAAAAATAACGAAATTGCTTTTGGCCGTGAAAATCTGAAATCATACCTGATTCGTGGATGGTTCAAATTTTCATGGAGAGCCTTAGTTCGTATTTTCCCGATGGTTATTCAATGTTTCAGACAGTTTTATAGTTTTCATCATCAGATATTGAAAAAAAAATATTATGTTGCATTAACAAAAATATTTGAATCTGAGTTCTCTCCAAGGATTTCATAAAAAGTGATATTGACTAGTGGGCAGTAGGAAAATAACCGAACGCGCGCACAATTCAGTTGAAATCTCAGCTACGGGATGATTTACCGATCGCAGTTTCTTCCTTCCTACAACATAGAACCTCATCATCTAGATTCACCTTCCTTTCCTCAAAAAGATCATCTAATAATTTCTGAGACAAAAAACTAAATTAATTAACTAAACACTTCGGTGGTTTGGAGCCCACACCAAGTGAAGTATTCCCTCATGTTGGAGAAGGTTCAGAAGAAATTTCTGAGATTTCTTTACCTGAGGGAGTACGACTACTACTCGTGACTACACCCTACCGACTTTCTCTTGGGCATGCTCGGTATGAACCGTCTACGGGTCAAAAGGGATCTGCTCATTATAACACATTTCTTCAGACTGATTCGTGGACGGTTCGAAAACTTGGCTATTATGGAGAGCATTAGTTTCTATGTTCCCGATGGTTATCTCCGTCACCGACAGCATAGATTGTTTTATCTCCCGGCTTGCAGAACTAACTTGCCAATGGTTATGCCAGTCGGGAGAGCAGTCTTGTAGTTAAATAGAATCACTTTGAATATCGACATGTTTAGCATCAATGAAGCACAATTTAGACGGCAAGCTTTATTGCTGTTAGTCTGATTGTGCTTCATTGATTTTTTAAATTATTCATTTATGTTTATATTGTATAATTTGTTTGAATTGTTTATAATAATTAAATTGCTTAAATATGCTTTAATATTAATATTTTATCTATTTGAAAAACGATTTGAAATTTTAATTTTGTTATGTTTTTAAAGTGAATAAATTGAATTGAAAATGGACACAATTTCGAAAAAAACAGCAACGTTTTTTTTATATATTCAGGAAGAGAAATGATGTTAGGGTCTCCCCATAGATTCAATGTAAGTTAGAATTGATATCACTAACCCAGCATTGGGTGCCATCATTCAGGCAGTAAAAAGAGGGTAACCATATTTCTTCCACCTTGAGTTCACTTTATTGGATTTATTGCAACTATTTATTTTTTATCAGCCACTTTATCACTCAATCCACTGCTCGTTGCTTTTTTCATAGTTGCCATTGTAGATTTGGGAGGAATGGCAATAATTGGTATATAGGGTCTTTCAATAAGGACGCTTGATTTTAAAATGTCAATAAAACAAGCTGTGTGTGATCCACTCAATTTTTATTTCACTTAATCTTAATCATATAAGAAACTCGGCAATCCGAGACGATCTAAACATTGAACCACTGCTACTCTTCATAGAAAAATCGCACCTGAGGTGGCTTGGGCATGTACTAAGAATGCCTGATGACCGAATTCCGAGGAAGATACTATGTGCGATTCCAGATGGTAGACGTCAAGTGGGCCGCCCCAGACACCGCTCAGCGAGGCAACTCCAGAAACTGTGTGAGGAGAGGATGGGACTGCCATGGATGGAGGTTGAAGAGTCAGCTCAAGACAGAGACGTATGGAGGAGCCTTGTCGATGCAATGGGTCCCCGACCCGAATAGAATAAGAGGACGAAGATGATATGATGACTTAATCTTAAATCGCAAGTAAATGCAAATAAGCCGCTAACAATTAGCTCCCTCAGTCAACTTAACAAAAGCCATCCAACAAATTCAGCCAGATTTATTCGATAAAGCCATTGAACATTGGACCTTCCGAATACGTGCCACCAAGCAAAGCCGCGGCGGACATTTGAACGAGGTTATATTTCACACTTACTGCCATAAAATGTACTTTCAAATAAATTGAAAAATTAAGTATATTATATCCCATACACATCTTATTTAATCTACATTTTAAAATCGAGCGTCCTTAATGAAAGACATTTTATTAAGGGGACATTTCACCATCCTCTTGATAACCTATGTAAGGGATAATGTTTATTTTCGATTTACGATTTATTTATTTATGCATTTTGAATTTACTATAGCTATGGTTAGTGGCTATTCACCGGATAAGTTAGGTATGGTTTCTGCCTAGTGCATTTATTTGGTTATTTATTAATATTCGTTATCCTGCGGTTATTTATTAATATTGTTAACAAGAGAACAGTAAAATGTTCTCTTTGTCAAATAAAACCAATTTTGGAGACGGGCGTGAGTACCACTGCCCCGGAAACCGTTCATTGGAAATTTCACCCTTACCATAGGTGCCCGGATGCATGGGTTCTTGGGTGAGGGTTGTCTAGGTCTTGGTGGCGGATGAGTCTGCTCACCAACAGTGTGGCGAGCAGGGTTTAGAGAGATTGATTGAGGGTAACCTTTTTACCTCTCCAGCAGCTCTCTCGACCCGTTGCCTTGCAGTGGGAAGGATGGACACACAGCTTTCAAAGAGAGAAGACGTAGGCCTTGAAGGAAATTTTTCACTTCAATGAAATTGAATTCACTAAACTGCACTTGACAAGTCGTGTGCGCTAGGCCATAGATAATTTAAACATAATATATATTTTAGTATCTATTGCAGGTATTACATATTATACATATAATAGAATTCTTTTACAAAATATCCAATTAATTTTTTCAACCCGAGGCCCCTGACATGAATTCAAAGCATTTGCCTTTATTTTATAATTTATTTTCCCAGGAGAATCATTTAAATTGATTTATCAAAGCACCATAACAGTGACATAGGTTTGTGAATCTCCCTGTTCACCTCAGGGATGTTAAATCGAAATAGATTTAATTTAAATAGTGCAAAGTTTTCCATTGTACGCAAAAGTCTGTTTTTGCGGCCATTAAATAGTTTTTCGAGTCATTTACCCCCGGCTTTCCGTCCATTCTGCTTGGGTATTAATTTTAAAACTCGTTCCTAAAGTAGATTTATGTGGCTTTGTAAAATATACAGGATTTTTGGCGTGCGGCTTTGACAGTGGATTAAACTAGATGATCATTATGTAGAATGAGTAAAAGAGTTGTTGAATAAGAAACTCCAGCGAAAAATATTACGTCTTTAAAAATATGTTCATATAGACCAATAAACGCTGATTCTGAATATATAAGTTAAATTAAATTTTATTAAATGTAGAGTTTTAAAAAAAAATATTAAAAAGTCCATTTTAAAACGTGTCATTAACCCTGTCGAGTTGGTATTATTAGATTGTTAATGGTGACGTAACCGCGTCCATAATTCTCCAGTCACGTGGTCGTATTTTATTAAAATTTTGACAAGCCGTTCAACATTCCGTGTTATTGGTTTATAGAGATTTAGACATATAATGGTTCTTGTTTTTATTGAAACATTATTTAGGCCTTAATAATTCAGGATGAAGTATAGAGTATCTCTATTAGTTTTTTTATATTATTTAAAATATTCAAAAACTTTGACTGTACAATAAACGATCGTAATGCCCAGTAATGCCTGTTTTCAAAATGGCGGGCGACCAACAGCTGATTCCAGTTGCTTGCAAAATTGATGCTTCTGTTTCCATAATATTGATTTCGATTCGTAAACCTAAAAAAATAATCATTTCAAAAAAAATTCATACTACTCTCCCGTAATAATATTGAAAAATATAATGATGTAATAAGTATAATAAAATAAATAAATAATTCCACATAAATAACGTTTTACTTATTGAATAGTTCCATAGCTTCTTCCATACAAAATGACAAAATCTGTTGAAAATCACTAAAACTTTTGGTCATGATGACGTCACACAATTCACACAAGATACGGTGGTTTTCGGAAAATTTGAAAAATTAAAACTTTGACATTTATTTTAACTATTAAAACTAACTATAAAAATAAAAATACATATGCAGTTATTTAAGTTAGAAGGTCATTATTCATTAAAAAAAATAAAAAAAATGGGACTGGAGTTCCTTATTACACGTTTTAGTACAAAAAAAAAGTGCTTTCTTATATTGTTTATTGGTAGACAGATACAATGTAATCCATTGGGGGTTGTCACGTAGAAAAATTTTAGATGTGTTTGTGAAGGCCCAGAAATCCATAATTAGTTAGTAAACCGTGTTTTCTCTAAACCGACTGCATATTGTATATGAGTATGCCGGGGGCCCAACTGTCGTATGAAATAGCTATCTTATCTCCTCTGTGACAATGGCGTCAAAAAGTTTCAACGTAGAACCTCTTTATAAATGGGGATATTAGAAAAGTTGGCGAAAAACGCAGTTTCATCGTTACTTGATCTTTTAGGCCTCGTGGAAGGCCATTGGCAGTGAGCTGAGGTGGTAAAACTTCTACGTAGAAGAATTATATATATTTTTGTTACTAGCTTTGAGCTTTTTCTGTGCTGTAATATAAACAAATAGACATTGATTATCTACAGAGTCCTCCTCACTGGAAGATCCTGTGCTGAGGGGGACTATATTTTGGATAAGTTCTCAGCAATTTCTACGGTACAGCTTCATGGTTTGGGTAAGGTTTTTTTCAGAAACTTCTAAGACTATGTTTTTACTATACTAGTACTTAATTTATTTTACCGATAGTTCCCTAAGTCACGATTTTGATGTCCTTAATGCTGTTATTTGATACTGTGTTGGAATTTGTTAAATAACTTTACTGCTAAAAACTTCTTTGTCCAAAGGTAGAACTACACTTTGATAGATATATTTAGTACGAGTTGCTTGCTTGTCTCTGGTTTTGTGATTGTGAAAGGTTTTTGATTCTGTTTCTTTTTTGAATTGTTGAACCAGTTTATTGTTTGGCATAGATTTTTTTTTCCCTTAGAACATCAAACTTTAAAAAAAATTCAGTTGACATCCTTATTGAGTATTTTTTTTACATTAACTCCACACAGAAGGCCCTGAAGTAAACAATTTCCCTCAGGGCCTATGTCATCTGAGAAGCTGTGTGGGTGGTCTTTTTGAGGAGAGGAAGGAATGAACATTGGCCTTGAAGAGACTTATGTTGTAGGAAGAAGGAAACACAGAGGCCGGCAAATCGATCCACAGCCAAGCATTTGAACACAAGAACGAGTCGAATAAGCAACCCGTTTTCATATGACAAATTTCAACCGTGTACATATCGCTTGCTGAGGGTTGGTTTGTACTCTGTCCACAAAAACTCGTATTGAAAAATAAAAATTTTTGAGTTTCAAAAAATCATATTTTTGTTTCCTTTATTTCAAACTAATTGCTATAAATCTCTTAAATAAATACAAGGTTTGATCTACATATACATAAAAGAACAACGTATTTGGTTGAATTTTGAATGAACTAACATATACTTCAATTCATAGCTTAAAAAAACCTAAAAATACAGGAGTACAAAGCAATCCTCAGCAAGCGATATGTTGGACGTGCGTTTGGCGTGTTTCCCGACTATGAACCGGTGTCAAAGGGATCAATGCCGCTAGTTTCTCGGAACATCTTCCATTGAAATACCGGTAGAACAAGGATAGCATTCCCATCCGACGCCTGTGCTTTAAACATTGCAATCCGTCTATTATACTAACGAAAAGTAAGATTCTCTAGAGCTTTCACTATTATTTTTATCATCCCACTATATCTATTTACTCTATTCAATGAGAGTGCCACGGAACCACTGATTCCAGTTAGAGTTGACTCCTGTTATGGCATGACATGAATCAGATAAACTTTACAACTTGACAAATTGACTAGAAAAAAACGTATTTTTTAAAGTGTGCTCACAGGATTACTCGTAAAAGCACAAAAAATAAGAAAATCGTTGAAATAAATCCCTTGCCCAGAAGGTGTAGTAATATATCTGGGATAATAAATCATAATGTTGTCTTCCGCTTGTACCGTTCTCATACCGTTTTCAAAACCATAAATCTTCCCAAAAAATCTGACGCTTTGTCTTAACCCATAACTCCCTTTCTAAAGTTCATGCCAGACCGACCTAAGTCATGATAAACAACGTTTTTCATTAAATTTTTCACAAAGCAAGGAACATTGTTTTTTTACATGAAATGGTGTGCAGATATATTTTTGGAATGAGCCACTTTCGGCACGGGAAAAAATTCAAGAGGGATACACAAGCCGAAAATGCGTATATTTTTAATGTGCCTTATATCAGCATAAAATAGGTAAGGCACACAAAATGTGTTTATTCTTAATTCTTTGTTTATCTTATATCACCACGGGTAATAAACAAACAAAGTGTGTATATTTATCGTGCCTAATATCACCAGGAATACAGTAATAGGCACATAGAATTTGTTTGTTCTTAGTTTGCCCCAATACAAAATGTACATTTTTAGTGTGTCTTATATCAACAAATATAGGCAAGGCACACAAGATGTATTTATTATTAATTCTTGGTTTGTCTTATATCATCAAAAGTATGTGTAATAAATATGCAAAAAGTGTATGTATGTGTACGCATAAATAAACAAAAAAATACAAGTTGAAATTATCCATTTTGACAACGGTTTTAAAGTCAATAAAGTGAAAACACGGATTATAAACGCGAGTGTCAATATGTGCTAATGATATTTTGTTACAAAAAACTCTTAATTAAGCGCTTCCTATCTTTAAATTTCAATTTAAAAAAATGTGTGTGAGATAACATCGAAATTTTTTATTCGTTTGAAAGGCTAAATTCGTTTGTATGGAATATAATATTGTTCAAATGTCCGCCGTGGCTTCTCAGGGTGGCGTGCAACTGAAATGTCCAATTTTTCAAGACTCTGGCGCATAAATCAGGCTGAATTTGACCGATGGCATGAGCTATGTTGGTTTTGAGGGCCGCTGTGGTTTGTGGCTTATTCGCTTAGACCTGCAACTTGAAAACCCCCAAGAAAAAGTCTGACGGAGTCAAATCGCATGATCTCGACGGCCAGTTCACATCAGCCCCACGTAAGATTTTAACATTAAACAATTAATTAAATTTCAAACAATTTTATCATTTGCACCTGTTGCTGAACGCTATATCCGTCTAAAGTGATTTGGAAAAACTTACTGTGTCCTTCAACAGAACGGCCGCTATCAATTGTCAAAGTTCTGAAGTCCCTATTAAAGGACCCTTCAAACGACAATAGTATTGACTTTTTATAGTAGTTAATATTGGATCGGTTTTCAAAATAGCGTTAATTTATGTTCAAACATTTACAAATCACCTGAAAATTTCTGTTCTTTTGAAAATTAGATTTATCAGTTTAAAAAATAATAAATTCATCTTTAACTGTTGAGTTCATATTGTTGTGAGTGGGAAAAACATCATAATTTCTCGTTAAGTTAATAATTTTTTTAATAGCCTTTAAAAAATATTATTTCTTTAACCCGTCTAATCACAGGAGACCCAAGTTGTCCCAAAACATCATATGCCGTTATAATAACAGGAGACCCAGATTGTCCCAGAGCGACCGTGCATTATTAAAAGTTAAATATCTCTCTTCCTGTCACGCACACATTTGTAATTTCTTTTATTTTAGAAAGCGAAAGAAATAATGCTTCTTATTGCTTTAGGAATAAACGAGCTATATTGGTCAGATATTTTACAAACCCGATCATAAGTGACGATTTTATTTTGCGCCAATTTGTGACGTAACAAACATTTAATTTTAAAATAAAATTGTATGAATGTCATAAAAAGTGAGGTGACAGTTTTATTATAAATTTTCTTAAGAAAAGGAATCTGTGTTTAAAATGTTCATTTAATTTTATTTTATGTACTTTTTCTAGGAATCCCTAGGTATGTATTTTTAAGCTAATTTACATTTTCAATACCAAAATTTAAATATTAAAAAACCAAAATGTTGATTTCTAATAAACACATCGGAAAGATTATTTTATCTAGATTTTAGAACAATTTTTGTTATTGCATAAAGGTTAAAAAATAACCAATAAAAAGGAAAATTTAAAATGCACGGGAAGAACCGGGAATTTAGTGCGCAAATCTTGACAGGCAAAAGTTCATAGATATTATTTTGTCATTATTCGAAGGGTTAAAAACATTAAAAATGCATGAAAGTTGCTCTTTGGAGATATTTTGATTTTTAAATTAGGCGGCAGCAATTTGCAGTTTCGTGTCTGAATACGCTACATTACAGTTACATCGAAAGACTATGGGGTAATAATTCTCTGTACATAAAATATACTAGAGTTTCTTTTTAATAATGAACAGAAGATGGTCCCTGGGTGTTGTTAGTTCAGATGGGCGCTGAACACCAGTAGTACCAGAGCCATAAAAGATTTTATTGCCTTGATCACTGAATAGACAAACAGATAGATGTGTATTATGGACTTGTCTGTGCTCCCGAAGTTAGCTTAATTTTTTCTTACTTCTTGAAAAATTTTTGCCATTTCTTATTATTATTAAAAATCATTGACGAACATGTCCTGGTGAGAATGATTAATTATCGTGTATCCAATAAATGCAACATGAGACTCCACGCTCATTTTTGTAGTTGCTTCTCGCACTAATTTAATTTTTTTATATTAGCTCCATTACAGGCCCTGAAGAAAATAAATTCAGGGCAAACGTCATCTTAGGGGATGCTGTGTGGAGGGTTTTTTAAATAAAGGAAGAAGAGTTCTGGTAAGGAATTGGGTATGAGCGGTGGGCAAGAATCTGGAGGTCAGTGTGTCCAGGAGTGACGGATGAATGAATCCATCCCTTCGACGGCAGTGCAAGGCAAAGAGTTGAATGATTCTGGCTCAATCCGGCCCGCCACGCAGCAGGGGGGTAGAGACATCAGCCGCCAAGACCTTGACAAATCTCACCCCATGAACCCGGGCACCCATGCTAAGTCACCAAACGTAGCGAACCATTTGAAGTGAGCTATGGCAGAGGTGTTGGTTATCCGATAAATGGTTTCCGGGGCGGCGGTACCCATACACTTCTCCCAAAATGCAAAATGTACAATTATTATTGACGAAAATTCCATAACGTGGGGAATGAGACTTGCTCAGTCGCCATAATTACATTTGAAAATATCGCTTCAATATTCAAAAAACTAAAACCTTTAGCAAACTAAAACCTTTAGAAAGTTAAAGTAGATAAGAGTGAGAAGGCTACAAAGCACCGCACAAAGAGGAGACTGACTATTCTATCTCATTCTCTCGCAGGCTAAATCCTACAGATGTTTGTTTATTTTTACTGCCGCTATATTTCGTTTCACAAAGTTTCAAATCACAAAGGTGCTAAAGAAATTTTCACTTCAAAAATAATGTACATTCAGATATGACAACCCTTAACTCTATCCATTGGTCATTATTTTCATACAAGTAATACTACTTTTTACGTACTAACATTATTTACATATTTTTCAATTATATAAAATCCCCGAAGGTGTTCTGTCCCTACTACTCGTACAACCTGGGTCTCTTCAAGACTCGTGTTTACTCCTTCCTCCCCTCAAAAAGACCCTCCAAACACCTTTCTCAAAGATGACATAGGCTATAAGGAAAATTATCTTCTTCGAGGCCTCTCTTGTAAAGCTAATGTAAAAAAAAAAACAGTCTTTATCTTGGAAAGTAAAAAAAATAACTAAATAGACACATTTTAGAAAAAATCAATAAGGTCTTTTACCTATCTGAAAAACCCAAATAGAGGAATGTTAGGGTCGCCCCACAGATTCAATAGAAGTAAGCATTGGCGTAGTGTAGTGGCGTATAGCGAAACTTTATTAACCCTAGATAGATAATCTACGCCTTTCCGACGTAAGCCAGACACAAGAATTGCTATCTTTTTTTTTATTTCGCAACGTAGTGTGCTGTCTATCTCAGTTAGTTCAGTTGCCGAGCAGAGCTTGCTCGGGGCGGCTGTGTCACCACGGTAACATTTACCATACGTCCGAAAGACGTGTGGTATATGTATTTCTATGTTATATGTATGATTATCTTTTGTGGAACTTTAGCACTTGTTCGTATAAATGTGATTTAGCGAACCAAAAATTAAAAAAATGTATTTTTTTAAGTACAACGATTGATTAGCGTTTAAGCTTTCATTGAAAAAAAATACTTTTTAGACATAATATGAAACATTATTCTTCATTCAAAAAAGACTAAAATATTTTGTAGTTGATTTAAAAGAGGTTTAAAGATTTTTTTTTCAATTACAATATATTTTAATAATTATTTTGGATTTATTTAAAGTACAAACCCTTAACAAATTATTTAACGACATTTAAACTGTGTAAGTATGATAATATGTCAAATATACATTTATAAATTTCAGTACGTCTTTAAGACTTATCATTTTTTTAACGTAGGTAAAAATAAGATTATATTTCTATGCTTAAAAAAAATTCTGACCTCTAATTATCACAACTAATTTGATCACATTGATAAAAGAGACGGTGCAAATAATATTGTTGAATTTTCCAGGAACATGATCTTCGATTACCATTCTATTTTTTCCTACGCAAGAATTAGGCCCTTATATGCCCTTCTATGCCCATTAAAATCAGTATAGATCACGCTTCTAGGAAATATGTATTCTATGGTCGTAATGCTTGAGACCTCTGTGTAATTTTAAAACATTAAGGTGCGTACGTAAAATAAACATTAGCCTTCTAATAGTCCAACGAAATGGGTAACTTCAGACATTAGCTTCATTAGATCTGAAAACCTTTATTTTTTATAATATTATAATAGCTTCATTTAAAAAACTTCGTCCCAGTAAAATCAAACCAAAGTTCTTTTTTCAACATGTTAGCTCTTCCTGGGAATACTTAACTAAAAAGTTCCCGCAGTTTTGTAGGTGTTTTCTTCCAATTCGTATTCAAATAAGTAATACATGCAAAAATATATGAGCTATTACGGGGCGAATTTACAAAATAAAATATTTCATCCCTGCAAGCAAGTTAACTTGTCTCTTCTACTTGTCTCTCCCGGAATCTATTGTTAGATACGGAATAACGTCTTGGGGAAACTCGTGCAAGATAGGTTACATTCATTCAATCCAAATTTCCATGCCTAAGCTTTTGGTAAGCAAAGTCAAAGAGTCAGTTAATATATTTGAAGGATATTATGGTATTGATTGATATATTATACTATTGTATGTTTAAACTTATTATCGGAATCCATATACAAAGAAAAAATAGGTCATATACTCGACACAACATTTAGTCACAATGAAGGTACGTCCATTCCAAAAATTACAAATAAATGTAAGCAACGTACATTCACTTATTTGGACTTACTATATTTAATATTTGGGAGGAGGGTTCGGATACCGCCGCCCCAGGAACCATTTTTAAATAACCAACATCTTTGCCATAGTTCCCCAAGTAGTTCGCTACATATTGCAACTTAGCAGGGATTCCGGGTTCATGGGGTGATTTTTCTCTAAGTCTTGGCGGCACAAGTGTTTTTCTAACTCCTGCCTGGCGGGTCGGATCGGGAAAGACCGGTTAAGTCTCTTTTTTACCTCTCCAGCCGGACCTTTAGGACCCATTGCCTTGTACCTCAGCGGGAGGCATGGATTCATCCGTCCGTCACTCTTAGACACATTAACTTCAGATTATTAACCACCCCTCACACCTTTTTCCTTCCAGAACTTCCTCTTTTCTTTCCATAAAAAAACCCCCACAGAGCATTTCCTCCAGATATGGGCTCTGGGGGTAATTATTTACCTCAGGTCCTGCTCCGTGAAGCCAATGTAAAAAAAATAATCAGAAGTCGATGAATATAAAAAAAAACGATCCACACATTGCACCATAGAACTAAAAAAAATCTGAAAAAATGGTTAGGGGACAAAAATTTTTTTTAGATCTTTTTGTTTCTAAATGCATTAGTATCCGTTAATTGCATGCATATCAATCTTGGGTATAAATATGCCAAAGAGTGTATTCAAGTATGTTGTGTACCTTTGGGTGTGTGTATGCCTATGACTATGTTGCCTGTGTAATATCTATCTGGGTGTGTATTGTATACCTTTGTAATTTAGTCACTTGAAATGTTATTCTTCTATACCTCTTTTCTTTACAATGGTTTCTTGGGTATAAATATGCCAAAGAGTGTATTCAAGTATGTTGTGTACCTTTGGGTATTTGTATGCCTATGACTATGTTGCCTGTGTAATATCTATCTGGGTGTGCATTGTATACCTTTGTAATGTAGTCACTTTATAACAGGTTGATAACAGTACCTACACGCGACGTTTTACTGCTGCCAACACTTCGTGTTGGTGTGTAAGAGAGGGAACGCGGGTGCGGTCTCTTTCGGCGCGGCCAGTTCCAGCTGAGCTCTCTTGGTGAAGACACGGTGTTCGAGCCTTGCAGATATTGGTGTGACGGAGTCCGTGAGAATAATTCGTTTCTTGTTAGTCGATCATGTTTAATATTTTATAACATTTTGTTTAGTGAATTACCATGTTTCTATTAGTGTCTCATGCTTCACATGAGGATGGCACTCACAACCAGGTTTGATATTGTAGCTTTTCAATTATGTCGGTACATGTAACGATGACGCAGCAGAATTTAACATCTTTTAGATTCATATTTTCTAGAAGGCCACCCCTGAGTTAATCTTAATATATTTATTCATAGTCTGATGTCTCTATTAGAAATACCTAATTAAGTAATAATTTTATAAATGAATTGCTCGCATAATTTGTGAATAAATATTAATTGTTCTTAACAATGTGAGTGTTGATTTTAAATCTACCCTTAGTTGCTTTTACTTTTGAATATTTGCTTGATGGCGATCCTGGGACACCATTTGATCATTGTTTTAGGGTTCCAGCCTGAGCAGAGAAGTGATTTTGGTAGGTTGATATCAAATAACAATTATTATTGTTACAAAATGGCGCCCAACGGCTTTCGAATTGTTCTTTTCTGCTGTGTCATAGTATCATAATGTACATTATTGTTAATATTTTACAAACTAGATCGACTCTCAGGGCGGCTTATTCCCGCGGTTTCCGTGTCTGCAAGGCCCGAACACAGCTGCTTCTAGTAAATTCCAGTTTAATTTAAATTCATAATTTGTACATGATCTCAGCTGTTGCTCAAGACGTTTTTCGTCTCTTATAATTGTTTTGATGCCCAGTTCGCTGGCATCACTTAGAAATTTTTCTTTTGAATAGAATTCTGGATTGGACTGCATGGCTGAAATAATTTGTCACAAAATTTTTTTAGTTGCATGTATTAATTTTTTTTTCTACCTTCCTATTAGCTAGGGATGGAAGAACCATTTGTCACAAGGAGCCAAGCGGAAGCTAATGTAATAATGGCGAAGCAATGCGACAAACAATCGACTTCTAATATGGATTGTTCAACTTCACCGCCATTGGTTATACCGGTTCACAAATGGAACATATTGTACGACCAGTTGATAGGACGGGGTTTATTTTATGCAGATTCAATCAACTAGCATTTCAACTTTCTGATGGAAACTTAGTAAGTTCATTTTTAATTTTACAAGCTAATTTCATGTAACTATAGCTGAGCTAATTTTTTTAACATTATATTTGATTTGATGGCATAAATCTTGGTTCCAATTATTTTGGCGGCAATATTTTATCTTATCTATTAATTTACCTCAACAATTTTGTTGTAATTATTTCACTGTGATTGTTAACAATGTTATCAAAACCTACATAAAAATTTCAGTATATGATCACATGTGATAAAAATTTTTTTTCCTACCTTCTTTTAGGTTATCATTGCAATTCTAATGATTAAACTAATAAAATTTTTCAGTCTACCCAACTTTTAAAAATTTTACAAGGTGGTCTTTTACATTAATAATGAATTATTTCCCTTTATTTTTTTTGGTTCTCATTTATATTCAGATTTTATCTTTCATCTTTATTAAATATAACCAAACGTGCATTTCAGACTTCTTGGATTCTTCGGGTATTCTTCTGATCACATGACGTCGTGAACGGTTGGGTTCTGCAGATTTCCAGCTGACCTGATAATGCAAGGCAACTAAAGTTTGTTTTTCAATTTTCTTAAATTCTATAATTCATTGTCCGGGTTGTTTTGGGTTTATCGATGAATTTTTCTTGTGCATGTTTTTATTAAGAAAGATAAGTTCCTTGCTAAAGTCAATATCTTCTTTTGGGACAATATTTTATACAATTTTTTTCTCCTTTGATGGAATTTTTCAACTATTTCTGATTGCGTTTCATGAACAAGGACTTGAAAAGTTTTCATTATGGTGAATAACTTCCATCGAACATTTTGGGGTCTCCTAATTATATTTAATATGTAATCGTTGCTGGGGTTTTCAAATTTTAATTTTCTTTGTTCTGGATTTTTCAAATAATACAATTTATTTTATTCACTATAAAGTGGAACAACGTAGAAAGCACATATTATTTTATTTAATTTTATCAGGCTCGTAGTTTTCTTTTAAAGTTTTCATCTAATTGGGTATTTAACATTAATTTTTCATCTTAAAGTTAATCATTTGCTAAATCTTTTAAATTAATTATTTACGTCAATGCCATCTATTGGATTATTCAAAACTAAATATTTTGGTTCCAGTTTTCGCTTATTATTACCTTTTTTAATTATATTTTGGATAAACATTGATTATTGCCATCTTTTGGTTTTTTTTTTAACACTTACACATTACGGTAAACTTAACAAATGGTTCCTTTTAATATTTCTATTCAGAATTGGTTGGAATCTTAGCTAGTGATCTATTGATTGAAATGCAATTTAATGGGATATATTTGAATTTCTTTATCAGGATTATTTAATGTCCGCAAGTTATTATAGGATATTTGTATTAGGGAACTCGGGTTAAACATTAAATTTTAGCTTTAATGCTCTGTGGTATGGTTTCACGAGATTTTCTTATTTGCTGCGTTTTCGGTATTTGAGCACGTTCCATGATTTCTTCCTGCTGGAAAATCCTCTGAGTTCGTTCGCTTTTCTTGTGTGTTTCCATGCCGGTACTTTTCCTGCCTCTGAGTTGCACACACAATTCTTCTGAATTGACCGTTGTATGTAAGCTCGGATGACGAGTTACTTTCAAGCGCAGGAGACGAAAGAACCCTTTGCTTAATCGATTTGTTCTTAAGAGGAGGGTAGATTCGTTTCTGTTGGCATATTATTAAGAATTTTGGATTCCATATTTTGGGTTTTTTTTTTTTTTTTCATTTTGGGGAAGTTAAAATGTAGTTTTGTACCTATATGTGTAGGGAAAACTCTTGTTTTCATCTCTTTCAGAGGTTTTCAATGAATCTTGTTTTTAAAGGGGGGTTTTCTTTACAAAATGTGATGAAGGATTTGTGTCTACTTCTGACATTTTGTGGGGGTAGTTTGTGTGCATACATGTCCACCACATGTTGCATAATTTTGTTTAGACATTGTTCGTCTTACATGTTGTCTTGTCTTGTCATAGTATTATGTAGCGAATTAATGTATAATTGATTTATGTCATATTCAACGGGGAAGGATGATTAATAGTTGTTTTGTGTAAATTTTATTGGAATGAGTTTTTTTAATGTGTTAAGTGACGGTGTTTAGATCTACTTTCATTACTGATAATTTAAAAATTAGTTTGGTATCATTTATGTAAGTTGATTATGTTGGTTGTATAATTTCTAGGAATTTTAGCCAAGAGTTTTCACAAGAAAGTCTCAGGAGCTGTAAAATACCTATTACGATTTAGGAATCACCCTCTTGGTTAATTTTCATATTAAATGTCATTAATCTGGTTTTTGCTCTCTTACAATGTGCTATTTTACAGTAATTTTTATTAGATTGCATGTTTATTAATTCAGTACTATGGATATTAACTATATTAAGGTGTTTTCATATCTCTAGCTCTCCTTCGGGTGTTATTTTCATGATTGATGTGGTGGGAGCTGTTCTTCGTATGTTCTTCATTTCCGGATAATTATATATTAACATTTTCGACTATAGACATGTTTCATAATCAATATTGTGACATCATTTAACTTGAGAATCTTGTCTTTTGAGCTCGAGGACATTTTTCTCGACTTATTTGATTTCTTAATATTGTTCAATTCTATTTTGTTTTACCTTGTGATCGTCAGAGGTGGCAAGGAAAAGATAATTATATTTTTTTTCATGATTACGCTATTTGATTTAATTAAATATTA
Source organism: Glyphotaelius pellucidus (assembly GCA_936435175.1). Taxonomy (NCBI): domain Eukaryota; kingdom Metazoa; phylum Arthropoda; class Insecta; order Trichoptera; family Limnephilidae; genus Glyphotaelius; species Glyphotaelius pellucidus. Next base: position 21,777,432 of record OW386558.1, on the reverse strand, counting down.
AATATTGATTTTTATCTCTATTGATGTAGTTCACTGACACCTTCAGTCGGTTATTGCAAGTTCTTAGATTTTTTTAGTATAAATCTTATTGGTTTGTGTCTGGGGTGGTTAGGCTTTCAGAGTTTTTCAAGAGATGTCTCAATTTTAAGTTTGTTAATTTTTAATTATATTTCAATTATTCTGTCATATTGAGTTTAGGTTTCAGTATTTTTTGTTAATTTTCAGTAGTTCAGTAATTTTTACAATTTTACAACAGCACTATAAATTCTTAGCATCACTTGTTTTTATATTGGTAATTCTATAGCTAGGCAGTAGATTAGTTTAGCGAATGTTCTCACAAGAAGAAGATGTGGACCTCCATGCAGTGGATTTTCAAGATTTCAAGAGATACAGAGTATTCTGGGTTAGTTATCACACCTCCTCCTCCCCGCGAGTATGTTACGCTAGCGCTTTTCAAGAGGCTCAAGATAGTTCCTGTTACAAACATTGTCTGCCAATTTCATTTCTGAAGAAGCTTCTGTTGTCGCTGGACTGTATTATTCAATTCTGGCTCAAGACTGAGATGGATGTCTTCTGATCACTCCTTCGGACCTGTCGGTGATTAGTGTTTTGGATCCAGTATTGCCAATCAACATACCCACTTGCAGCACCTGGTGAAGGAAGAGTTAGATTCAACGCTTCCTTTGAAATTCTCAGAACAATTTGGTACTTTCATCTGGACACCTATCTTCTTGGAATTACCGCTTCTGAGTGGAGCGTAGAAGAGGTCCGCTACAATTATACCTCACTACCGTAAGGCATTATTCCACCTGAGATGTTTTGGTGTTTGTCATCATGACTCATCACTCTTCATCGGTCACGCTGCGTTTCCATGGACTACATTCCATAGAAGAATCCTTCAATCATTTTCTCCACCGTTTGGATCAACATTAGGCATGATCTGCAGAATGTCCATACTGGGTTTCAACGCCAGGAGGCGTCCGCCAGGAGGCGTCCGAAATTTTCTGATGAAAATTTCGCTTTTCGTGGGAGGGTAATATAACAGGTTGATAACAGTACCTACACGCGACGTTTTACTGCTGCCAACACTTCGTGTTGGTGTGTAAGAGAGGGAACGCGGGTGCGGTCTCTTTCGGCGCGGCCAGTTCCAGCTGAGCTCTCTTGGTGAAGACACGGTGTTCGAGCCTTGCAGATATTGGTGTGACGGAGTCCGTGAGAATAATTCGTTTCTTGTTAGTCGATCATGTTTAATATTTTATAACATTTTGTTTAGTGAATTACCATGTTTCTATTAGTGTCTCATGCTTCACATGAGGATGGCACTCACAACCAGGTTTGATATTGTAGCTTTTCAATTATGTCGGTACATGTAACGATGACGCAGCAGAATTTAACATCTTTTAGATTCATATTTTCTAGAAGGCCACCCCTGAGTTAATCTTAATATATTTATTCATAGTCTGATGTCTCTATTAGAAATACCTAATTAAGTAATAATTTTATAAATGAATTGCTCGCATAATTTGTGAATAAATATTAATTGTTCTTAACAATGTGAGTGTTGATTTTAAATCTACCCTTAGTTGCTTTTACTTTTGAATATTTGCTTGATGGCGATCCTGGGACACCATTTGATCATTGTTTTAGGGTTCCAGCCTGAGCAGAGAAGTGATTTTGGTAGGTTGATATCAAATAACAATCATTATTGTTACAACTTGAAATTTTATTCTTCTTTATCTCTTTTCTTCAGAATGGTTTCTCGTTATGTGTTATGTGTGTACTTCAGTGTTATAATAAATATTGTAAAATTGGCCTGCTGACAAACTGCTTTAGTTGTTTGGCGTGTGCTTACAATATAGAATACAAAATAAACAAATTACGCCTAGAGAAATATTATACTTTCAAACTTTAAATTTCAACAAATCCCTTGAGTTTGGTTAGCGAGTTACCTAACTAGTTAATCTAATATTAACGACGTGTCAAACTGAAGATTTGCTCCCCGGAGGCTGTGTTAAGGGAAGCATTTAAGGCGTTAACTGCGAAGGGTCATTACCTGAAATTAGCGCCGACTTGAAGGTACACTGTCGCTCTGAGAGTTGTAAGTTTAAGTTAATTACGTAAGATTTTCCTTAACAAAATGCTAATTTTAGTCTTGTTGCTAACACAATTCTGAAAAACTATCATTTTACGGGTATTACAGCCATTGAAAAAAATTTCAATTGGGAGTATGCAAATATAAATTTTATAAAAATGTAAATATATATTTAGAATATCCTTCAAGGAAGCAATCTCCCGAACAGGCCCTCCATTGATATGCATGGTGTAACTCTAAGTGACCAAGCCAGAAGTTAAGCCTAAGTTAGCCTCTCAGAAACTGGGCATACTGTACAGGGCCCGCAGATACTTTAATAGTACACAACTGCTAGTCTTGTAGAAATCTCAAGTGCGCCCCACGGTTGAATTTGGCAGCCACCTCTGGGCTGGAGCCCCAAAGTACCTAAAAAAACCCTCGACTCTCTGCTAAAACGGGCGGTTCGTTTGATAGATTCTCCTAACCTAACAAACGGATTGCAATCTTTAAAGCACAGGCGTCAGGTGGGAATGCTGTCCTTGTTCTACCGGTATTACAACGGAAGATGCTCCGAGGAACTAGCTTCATTGATCCCCTCGGCACCGGTGTATAGACGAGAAATACGCAAAACACGCGCCCAACATTTGTGCACGGTTGATATTAGTCACACGAGAACGGGTCGCTTCTACGACAAAATACCCCACCAAACTGAAAAATATTTTTTGTATTCCAAAGATATCCAAATCCTTGTAATGAATATGCGTTAATTTAGTTATTGTGTTTTAAATTATCAAATAAAGGTCATTAAAAATTTCAATATTTAATGATTTCAGTGGTATCTTGGGCAATTATTTGTGAGTTAATGATCAAAATTGAAAAATTTTGCGCTATCGATATTTATAAAAATCAAAATGTGTTTGGGGATTCGTGAGATGTCTAGTATTGCTATATTAAGCATAGGAAATGTTTGAAACTTTCAAAATATCTTTTTTAAGCCTCTGTGAATGTTTCTAGATTATTATAACCACATGACAATACATCTGAAAAGTTTTTTAATCATTACAAAAATTCTTGCGAAACTGTCAAAAAATTGAAAATGACATTTTGCAAAACAATGATTGTTTAGTCAAAATTAAATTTTCAAAACTCTTTCAATTAATGAATTAATTTTAAGTACTTACATAATGATTTGAATCGAATCAAGAACTATAGATATTTTAAATAGGTACGTACCAAATTTGATTTATTGTTTTTTTAATATTTGATTGTTCTTATAATATACAAAAAAACAATATTTAAAAAATAAAAATTTGAATTTAAAAAATTGCAATAGATGGCACGCGAGCTGTTTGAAAACTGAATGTTCTGGGACTGAAAATATGGAACGTGGGAGAGCGGGAGAGGGGGAGGAAAGGCGGGGAAGGTGGAAGGGGAACGCGGGACGGAAGGAGATGCGGGAGGGGAAAAGGGACACGCAGGAAAGGACATGCAGTGAGAAACAATTTATTTCTTTGAATATAGCATTGCAACGCATGCCGGGAACCAGCCAGTTTGTTATAAAATTTGTATGAAATACAAAATAAAAATTAAGATAATGAAAAAATAATTTCCATTGGCGTAAATATAAATTATAAATGACTTATTTTCGTCGGAACACATATATTACTCTCCTGAGTTATTGAACAGAATTGATTTCAAAGTACCTACACGGCACACACGTTCATGTAATACTTTTAAAGAAAAACATTGTAATACAAACTCAAATAAAAATGCTTGCCTTATAAGACTGTGTTCAACGGATAATAACATTCTCTCGGAAATTGATATCTTCAATTGTACCGAAAATAAATATAAAAAATCTGTTAAAAATGTATTAAAAATGTATTAATGTGAACAAAACTGCATAAATTTAATGGTATATTGTGGAACGACTTATATTTTGTACTACCTCCTGTTGTAATTATGTAATTTCTTTTAATTATTGTAAGATTACTGTTTATTTTATAGATACATAATATAATATAACAATGAGGAAATCTATAATTGGTTTTGCAGATAGGTATATAAAACATGTATAAATTAATTAAGATGTGAACTGTCAATTTCCCTAAAATAAATAAAATAAATAAATAATTACGTATGTGAGTTAAAATGACTACCTTTAAACACAATATTTACAATGTTTTTTTTTTTCAAATTTTATTTTTCATTACATCAATAAGGCAATATTTTTTTTTTAATAAATGTAATTAATTAAAAAAATATTTCCAAAGTAACCTGCAAAAAGAAGCAAAATAGAATTCTTGAATTATCACTTCAAAGTTAATATAAATTACTCCTAGATATTTGATATAAATTTTGTGCAGTGCCTATTTAGATTCTGATGAATTACAGATTTGTAAGCTATTTTATTTCAACAATACGTTTATTTATTTATTTTTTTAATTTTAAATAATAATAATTCACAAACCCATATTAAAAAAAACATACTGTTTCAACAACATTTAAAAGGTCATTGAAAATCCCCTGGGAAACCTGGAAACTTTGGCTTTCATTTTTAAAATTCTGTGGGAATTTTTTTACGTGGAATTGTCAGAAAAAGTAAGGTGAGACGTTTATTTAAATATTTAAAGTTTTTGCGGTAAACTTGTTTGTGAATCACTTCTTTAAACAGAGTGTCTTGAGTTAATGTCTGGAAGCAGACTTCAATACTTGGTTTGCAAGAAAGCTTTTGAAAATGAAAATAGGCTTAAGTTTTTTCAACGGAACCTTGCAAACGTTCCATATGAATAAATAATATGAAAGTGTGCAATGTACACGCGGTAAAAACCTTTAGAAAACTAAAGTAGACAAGAGTGGGGAGGCTACGGAGCACCGTACAAAGAAGACATTGATAGGCTACGAAACAGCGCACTCAAATTTCAGTACTTACACCATCTCTTAGACGTTTGGTCATCTTATTAGTATTTGTGTTTTCATCTTCGGAGTCGCTCGACTAGATGTCGCTTTCTTTTGTGTTTTTTTTGCCTGTTCATTTTGGAGTGGTTTGAAGATTGGATATTGATTTTATTTGTTTTAATGATCCGCTATATGTCTGGCCGCTGATGTTCGTAAGGCGTCTTATACCACTACACCAAAGGAGACTGGCGTGTGACTGTGGATTTATCGTAATTTATTGGAATCGATTATCCGTGAATTAAATAATTTAATATTTTTTATTACTTTTTCACATTACTATTTGATTACTATTACTATATTTTATTATATTATTTCGCAAGTTAAATCCTGTAGATGTACGTGTTTGTCACTTTTTAGTGTCGCTCGTTTCCGTTTCATCGAGTTTCAAATCTCAACGGTGCTAAAGAAGTTTTCAATTCAAAAACACATATTACTTTTACAAGTGGTTTTTGGTAGTGGGTGGGAAATTAAAGTAATGTTCTTCAAGATGGTACCTACAATAAATTAATGATAGTAGTTCGCCTAATGAAATTAATGATAGCTCCGCCTCCTCCTCCTTCCCTCTTCTCACTCCACTCCCCCCTTCCCCCGTCGCGCGAACCCCCCTCCCGAGTTTCCCTCCCCCTCCCCGGATCCCCTTCCTCCACCCTGATGCCCCCCCCCCCCCCCCCCTCTCCCACGAACCCCCTACCCGAGTTCCCCTCCCCCTCCCTCTTCCCGCCTTCCAGACATTCAGTCATGGTACATCCAGTTTTCAAACAGCTCGCGTACCACCTAGTGCAAATTTCATAATGCCAAAACTCACCAGTAGTTTTATACAAAATAATGAACACAAAAAAAACAATTAGCCAATTTGGTGCAGTCGTTCGGAAGTTGTCAGAAAACATATAATAAATATAATATATTAATATGTATTTATTATTTCATAACGCTAGAGCTTACCATTATATACATCCTATATTACTTGCATACAATGTAGCTTTCTTTTGGTGAAAGAAAGAATTTTAAAAATCGGTTTAGTGGTTTATGCGTGAAAGCGTAACAAACGAACACAAGCAGTTTCGCATTTATAATATTAGTATAGAATATAATAACAGTTACTATGATTATAATTGATGCTTTATGTAGAAGTTCTATTGTATCGAACAAAATGAAAATGAAAAAAATTGTACGGAAATGGTACTTTTTGATATAATTAATGCTTCATGCCAAACCTTTGAGGCCTCATATAATATTCGTAAAATATTATTTTTAATCTTTCCCTGCGGGATTTCATCAAAAAATTCAATCCCAAATGAATAACTAATTATTATTATGTTGTAGCAAACTTTTAAAAATACAACAGCCATGTTACGGGTGGAGTTTTAAAAAGCCTCGATCCCCAAAGCCCAAATTACAGCGAAAAGCCTTTAAAAATAAATTAAGTTAAAAAGTTTTGACCTCGAGGAAGGGCTATGGCTAAATACATTATTAATTTTTAACTAGCTGACGTGTACCCAGCGTTGAATGATTTAGAGTCAAGTTTTGATGTTGTGAATTCTAGTTGTAAAACTGGGTGTAGTTTAAACGTGGAAATAATATCTTTCACTTTGGGAGGTGGGTATGTGTACCGCCACCCCGGGAACCATTTATTGGATAACCAACACCTCTCCCATGTGTCACACCAAGAGGTCCGCTAATTTTTGGTTTAGCATGGATGCCCGGGTTCATGGGGTAAGATTTGTCCGGCTCTTGGCGGCTGATGCGTCTGCCCACCAGCTGCATGGCAGGCCGGATTGAGAGAGAATGGTCAAGGGAAACCCTTTGGCTTCTTCAACCGAACTCTCTCGGAACATCGCCGTGCACCGTTGTGAGAGGGATGAATTCGCATGTCCGTCACTCCTGGACAACCCACCCCAAATACCCTTCTCCTTCCCAGAACTTCCTCTCCTGCCTTTCCTAAAAAGACCACCAATACAGCATTTCCAAAGATGACATAGACCTTGAGGAGTATTATTTTCCTCAGAGCCTCCCGTGTGGAGCTAATGTTAAAAAAAAAATGGATTAATTAATTGGAAATAATGCGCATCTGTTGATTTCACTTGATTCGCTACGTTTGATTCGCTACGTTTTTCAGAACTTTCTCTCCTTCCTTTCCCTAAAAGACCCTCCACTCAGCATTCATAAAGATGACAGGACCTGAAAGAATTATTTTTCCTCAGGGCCTCCTGTGTGGAGCTAATGTAAAACAAATAAGAATGTCTTTGTTTGAATTTTTTCATCAATTTCACCAGAACGAAGACAAAAACATTTCGTTGGGCACTCAAACACGTCCGTGACTTCTATCGGTTTATCTATTGACAGTGGAAAAATTTACGATACAGTGCAAAAGGAAAAACCTATGAAAGAGTGCAAAAGAAAAAATTATGAAATAGTGCGAAAAACCTATGAAACAGTGCATAAAAAAAACTTATCAAATAGTGTAAAAAAGAACCTTTAAAATGGTGCTAAAGAAAAATCTATGAAATATTGCAAAAGAAAAACCTTCGAAATAGTGCAAAAGAAAAGCCTATGAAATGGTGCAAAAGAAAAACCTATGAAATGGTTCAAAAGATAAATTGTTTGGTGTTGGGTTCTTTGGCGTACTGTAATAACAAAGCTTCAAACCTCATCTGAACCAATGATCCAAGAAAAAAAAAATCTGAAAAAAAATTTGATGCCCTCTTTTTTTATTGCCGGATTAATTTTAAGGAAGTGATTAGAATGAGTCATCAAAAACGTACAAAATTCTCTATTAATTTTTATAATATTAACAAAACCAATAGCGAGTTGTACTTTTTGCTGCAGGACTCATTCATATCTTGATGAAAATTTAATTTGCCCCCTATACAATACATTTATGATTTGTACTCTAAGGTACACGGTCTCTTGAATCTGCAAATGTTTGCATAGATTCATGTTGCATTTGGTTGCACAGAAGCATAACCAATTAAGTTTGGACCCGTTTACTACGCAGTTTATATTGTGTTGAAGAACCACCAGCAGATGGCAAGCGGAGTGAAATCGATAACTTATCAACATTGGATCGATAACTTTCAATGATTTTATACCGATATTATGAGCACGGTCACATTGTTGATAGCCAGACTGATATTGACAGGGAATAAATAAGAAATCTATAAACAATACACTTACATTCTGAAATTGTCAAACGGATTCGTAAAAATTGAAAATACCAATAATACCCGGAGTTGCTAAACAAAATAAATTTCCACACGTCCATTCGATATAGTAGACAAAATACCCTTTTCTATATTGATAGATGCAACACCAATTCCAATCAAAATGAATTTATGCAAAGGACATGTAACTACTATAACAATAAATTTGCAAATATAGACACACGTGCTGACGTATTTACTGCTAGTTACTGTCGCTACAGAACTTCATTGTATAACATTCTAGGTGCAAATAACACATATTCATGACGATTGAATTAACTGTATCTAATATTTTTATATTACTTGAGTGGCAACTTTCCCTTATCCCTCTCCTCCCCTTACCCTTCCCAACCCAAATTCCTATTTTGCAGTCTATTTCAGTTGTAATCACACTTATTTTATTGTTGTTTATTGGTTTATCATTTGTTGAATTCAGATTTGTACTTTTATTATTTTTTTTTAATTGCTGCTTAGTTCTGTTTTTCTTTCATTTTTCTTAAATATTCTTGTTTACATTCAGTTAGTCTTTTTTCTAAATACCTATCTGTGAACATTAATAATTGGTCTGTTTTTTATTATCCTCTTTTGTTTATTGTATTACTAAGACTGTTAATGTTCCTTAAATAAATAAATAAATTATTAAATAATTTGACAATCTCGATTTGAAATACTATCTTTTATATAACATGGCACTTTGCAAGTATTTTTTTAAACTAAACGGAAGTCACAAGTACATTTCAACTACTTTCATTTCTCCAAGATCGAACTGAATAAATCGATCTCGTCTTAGATGAATTATTTAAGTCTATATAGATCGCCTGTACGATTTATTTCAATTCTAAGAGCTTTGTTAGTTCACCTCCCTTCATAAATAGGGCAATTATTTTGCGTAACGAGCTACATTATTCAAAATGTTAGGTTAGCTTACCTGACACTCATGAGGCCGCTCTAAAATTTTTCAATCGTCGATCTTTTATCAATTTTTGACAAATATTGATAACTGACTATGTATTGCTAACGGACTTAAGTCAAAATTGTGTTGATGATTTTATCGACCGATCGTGCTGATCCTTCAGATATATTGGTATTGTGTTGATCTACATTGATCTTAAGGATTTTAAGGTAAGGATGCTTGTTTCGATATTTAAATGAAAGTTGCTCAAAGAATCATTGCTCCTTTCCGCACCTGACATGCGTACAAGGTTGAAATTTGTCACATAAGAAAGAGAAGATTAGTTCATGCGTTTAACAGCTGAGCTGTAAAATGATATGCCGGCCTCTGCGTTTCCTCATTCCGACAAAATGAGAATATTCAAGGCACATGCTCACTTCCTTGTTTCATTTAAAAAACACCACACGGTATCCCCAAAGTTTTTATCGGCCCTGAGTGATACTACGAGTATTTTTATTTGGAGATAATGTAAAAAAATAGTGGTGTTAGATCTTGGTTATTTGTTTTTTTTTTTACTTTTTAACTCAATGAATAAAACTTCAAATTGAATATTTAATTAAATGAAAACACTATTAGCTAAACTCAATCGAAAATCTGAAAACAGAAGAATCAGATACGGTCACATCTGGGTCTCGAACCACGACCTTTGTCTTGTCGCGGCGCAACTTTACCAACTCAGCTAATATTGAACTGTATCTTCCTTCGACCAAGATAACAATTTTCGTTATTTATTTTGAGGTGTTACGCCGTGTTGCGCTACCTCCTTCTTTAGCCAATGTTTCGGACAGCGTCGCAGTGTCAATCATCAGGGCAAATGTGTGATGATGGACACTAGAACGCTGTCCGAAACGTTGGCTAAGAAAAGAGGTAACGCAATACGGCATAACAACCCAAAAATAAATAAAAAAAATAATTTTAACTGTGAAAATCTAAATTTTTTTTTTATTTTTATATTAACTCCACACAGGAGGCCCTGAGGGAAATAATTTCCCTCAGGGCCTATGTCATCTTTGAAGATGCTGTGTGGAGGGTGCTGTTGAGGAGAGGAAGGAGTGAACATGGGTCTTGAAGAGACCCATATTGTAGGAGGGAGGAAACACAGAAGCCGGCAAATCGTTCCACAGCCGGGCTGTTGAACTCAAGAACGAGTCGTAGAAACGACCCGTTCTCATGTGACTAATGTCAACCGTGTACAAATGTTGAGCACGTGTTTGGCGTGTTTCCCGACTATGCACCGGTGCCGAGGGGATCAGTGACGCTAGTTCCTCGGAGCATCTTCCATTGTAATACCGGTAGAACAAGGACAGCATTCCCACCTGACGCCTGTGCTCTAAAGATTGCAGTCCATTTGTTAAGTTAGGAGAATCTATCAAACGGACCGCCCGTTTCTGCACAGAGTCGAGGGTTTTTTTCAGGTATTTTGGGACTCCAGACCAGAGGTGGCTGCCAAATTCAACCGTGGGGCGCACTTGCGATTTGTACAGGGTTAGCAGTTGTGTACTATTAAAGTATCTGCGGGCCCTGTACAGTACGCTCAGTTTCTGAGAGGCTAACTTAACTCTGGCCTCGATGGAGCCCCCGTACCTGAGCTGGTCACTTAGAGTTACACCAAGCATATCAATGGAAGGCCTGTTTGGGAGATTGCGTCCGTTGAAGGAGACTAGATTATCATTCCGATCCCTTTTAGACGTAATCAGACATGATTGGGTCTTTGAAACATTAAATTCGACGAGGTTATTCTTACCCCAAGAGAAAACACTCTCGAGGTAACCGTCCATTCTTTGTTTCAAAGCCCTCCGAGCCATTGGGATTTGTGAGCCCTTTGGAGGCTTGTCAAACAAAAAGCTATCATGGACTGTACTGTCATCCGCGTAACAATGAATCGGTGCACATGTCAAGAGGTCATTGATGTGCAACAGAAACAAAGTCGGAGACAGAACCGATCCCTGTGGGACGCCAGCATTTATCGAATGCGAGGAAGAGGTGAAACCATCAGCAACCGCCTGAATCGACCTCTCCCTCAAAAAGTCGGCAATCCACGTACACAAGGAAGCGGGAAGTCCGTAAGAAGGCAGTTTGTTGACAAGCCCTCGGTGCCAAACCCGGTCAAAGGCCTTGGAAATTATAACCAGATATACCAAAATTATCATAATTTTCTTAACGCATACTTTTATTGGCTGATATATTTATATACGATTGCAAAATTTAAACCCGAACTAAATGCTGTCTAGAAAGTGTCTTGGAAAATTTTTTATTTTTGGTGTGTGACATCTACTGACTTTTTTGCAAGTCTAGGATGAATATTTGTTTTTATTTTTAACTCAATGAGTAAAACCAAAAATGTCTTCATTTAACCCTAGGAGCCCAATCTAGGTCACTTTTACCTATAAGCAAACACAAACAAGAGCCCACAGCAGGGCGGTGTTGCCTTGGTAATCCATGCATATTTAAGTTGTCGTACTGTTGTAGGTCAATTTGACCTATGTTTAAGCTTTTGTAATTCTTACATGTGTATAAAAAGTGTTTATAAAGAAAAAATAATATTATAAAACTGTTTAATTGTTATAAAACATTTATTGGTTAGTAGAAAAAAGAAGATTTTGTTTAGTTTTTTTTAAATGTTTTTAGTTTAACTCTTCAATTCCCAGTGTCACTTGTAGGTGACAGAAGTTTAATTTTTTTTTTCTACCACACGGAAATTTTATTATTAAATTCTACTACTAGTATAGCAAAGACAATTAGTAACTCTATTCGTTATTTTTTCTGGCAATACCAGCCACACGCCATTTGTCAAATTCATTTACGTGTTTCACGCAGAAGCAAACCAAAAGGATAGCATTTTGTACCAAATTTTTATATTAATTAGTAATAGTTTGTTTTTCCAAATATTTATTAATAAATAAATATTATTCTAATCATCCGTTTTTTCATTTCTTAAATACTGAATACGAATAAATAATGATAAAAAAAATCACAGAATAAACTATGTTACAAGTGTATTTATTCATGCAGGTAAATTTGACCTACGATTGGGCTTTTTAGATAGCAAAATATGATTTGGCTTCTGGGGTTAGTTAAAGATTAAATTTGCATTATTAACCCCAGACCTATTCATAAGTAATAAATTGCCTAAATACGTCACGAAAAATTTATAATATACATTACTCCATAAACCTGTTGTACCGTACTTATAAACACGGTGACCTAGATTTGTGCCAAATTCTCTGAAAATGCGAAATTCGCAATTTGGAGCCATTATTTATACCCGAACACATTTCTTGATGATTCAGGAACATTGGATCTTTCAGTGTAAGGTTTTCTAAATGTGAAATAGAATAATTCTATTTTCAAAGGCGTATTGATTTTATTATTAGCAAGCTTTCAAAGATATCTCCTCCACCGCTTAATTTAAGGGATTTAACATTTTGAAAATGCCAATAATTGCCAATTGACAAATTCGTAACTATTCGATAACGCAAAATCAACTTCAATCAAAATTAATTTCTGTTTTACCTCTCAGGCCTCGTGCGTATTTTGTCAAAAGGTCAAAATATTTCCGCTAAGCAATAAAATCAAAATAAATTAAAAATTTTAACGTACAAAAATAAATATTTAAACTAGAAGCTTTTTTAAAAGGCGATAAAATATTCTTTCAAATTTTATAAATCGAAATAAACATATACTTTTTGAAATATTATTTTTTAAATGCAATTGCTAAAACTTTTTTGCTCATCTTACGTTCTACCTAACAAAATTTACTGATAACGAAAAAAAATGCAAAATATATTATTATAAACTAGCTGGTACCCGGCATGGGTTGCAATGCAAAGAACTAAATTGTTTCTTCCTGCATTCTTATTCCGTATTGGAAAAGAATTCAAGAACATTCAAACACTTAAAATATTGTATTTTTCATATGTTCGCAGTCATCTTGAATTTGCTTCACAGATATGGAATCCTCAATATAATATTTATATTAAACGCATTGAAGCCATCCAAAGAAAATTTGTTTATCATTTAAATTTCAAGTTTAATATTGGTTATCGTGACATAAACAGCTCGTTGGACCTTTATGGACTTAAACCATTAAAAATTAAAAGAGACTCTGCAGATATAATATATCTTCATAAAATTATCAATGGTTTTATTGATTGTTCGCCCCTTTCGGCTGAGATTAATTTTAGAGTCCCAGGTGTTAGAACCAGAGAAAAATCACTTTTTCATCTACAAAAATGTTCTAATAATCTCAGACAAAATGCTTTTATATTCAGAGCATGCAATGTATTTGATAAGAATTTTAATAATATAGACTTATTCTCATGTAATTTAAGTACCTTAAAAAAGTATGTCATAGCCAACATTAAATAATTTTTTGACCGTGTTGCAAGTTATCATGTTATTGCTGTGAATCCTTTCCAGTTGCATACTTGTCATTTGACTTACTATTGTATTCACTCTTGAGTTGTAGGTGTGTACAATGTACTTATTATTATTATTGCTGTTGTGGAGTGAGAATAGATTTCTGACTCTGAATACTTCAAGTTGGAAATTTAGTAAGCAGGTTATTATAGTTTATATTGTGTTTTTATATCTTTTTTTTTTTAATAATTTTTATATTTTTGTTAGTTCTTACGGGTACAGGACCCTTACTTTTTTGTTTTACTTTTTAATTTTAATTTTAATTATGTGAAAATCTGTCATTGGATATTATGTATATTATTATTGTTATTATTATAAGTGTAAAATATCTGTTGATTTTCCAAAATAAATAAAAAAAAAATAAAATAAAATAAAAATTTCCTTTTCCATGCGTCCCCATTCCCCTTCCGTGTTCCCTTCCCCTGCGTTCCCCTTCCACCTTCCACTTCTTTCCCCTTTCTTGTCATATATATAATCTTGTAATAAATTAAATATTAAGATATTTAATTTATTACCTGACAATATAAAGCAACATAATTCTATGAATAAGGTTAAATATATGGTGAAAAATTGGTTATTGGAAAAAGAATATTTATTTTGATACTTGATACTTGATAAAATTTATGAAAAAATGTTTAACTGTAGATAAAAGATGTAAATTATAACTTTAAATATATTTGTAAGGAATTATAAGCACCTGCTGTCAAGCCAATTGCAATTGGCTTAGCGGGACTGGATTGTTGATTTATAAAATAAATAAATAAATTTAAAAAAAAAAAAAAAAAAAAAAAAAAAATCCTCCTGTTAGGAATTATAATTGTCTTTTTGAAATTCCTACCCACCTCCCTCCCACTACCTTCAGTGCAGTTTAAACCTTCGAAGAATCCGCAGTGTATTATGAAGTTCATATTTTCAAAGTGCAAAGATAACCTTCGGCGGATAAGCAATGTATTATTGTGAAGTTTATATTTTAGAAGTGTAATTATATGTGTATGCAAAGACTTCAAATAACTTATATTACCATCTGTACAGTTTGGAACATTTTATGTGAACTGTTATTTGCATATCAACCCAGCCCGTTACATCAACTACAGTGATTTTTTACCATTCCTGTTTTCCCTACCTAAAGAAAGTTTCCAACACCTCCCGCTAACCCCACCTCCTTCATTACTCTTCCCCTCCCTGCAGCTAAAATTTTTGAAATACACTCATTTTCATTTATACATATTTCAGAACGGCAAAGCTTACCGTTATGTATAGCCTATAACCTTCGTTGGCGTGCGCACAACAAATCTCCAAAGTTTCATCGCAATCGGATGAACCGTATGGCAGCGCATAACATACGAACGAACAAACAAATGTATAAGAAAAAGAAGGTGTTACAATTACCTCACGTTATTGTCATTTAATTTGACGGCCTCCGTGGTCCCGAGGCAAGACTCTCGGCTCACAATCCGAAGGTCGCGGGTTCGAACCCGGCGTGCGGGAAAAAATTTTATTTGATTAATTTGTGTTATTTCACAATTTATTCATTTAAAATAATATATAGTATATTTGCGGCACGTTCCAGAGTGGAAGATAGTATCAGTGTCGCCCTAGTGAAAGACCACCATTCAGAATTGAAACGTTGCTTGAAATGGCTTTAGCCGTGTTTAGTGGCCAGATCTGAATAGCCAGGTACTACCCACCTTCCACTTCCCCATCTCCTTCCCCTCCCCACTACCTTCAGCCTCACACATACCCCAGTTGGGGATGCCATAGTCTCACTGGCTCCAGACGGGAGCAGTTGGGACTCTTGTGCGGTATTTCATATATAAAAAAAAAAAAATTAAATATTTATACGAAAATTCTCAAAGTTTCATAATTGTTTTTCAATTGCCCCACTGATCTCAAAAGAAAAATTAAAAAATGGCTAATGGGTCAAAACTTTTTGTACTGATATTGTTTGTAATCTTATGTATAAATACTATCTATAATTAATTTAATCTATCAGTAATTTACCTGTGTTATATCTGTCTGTCTGTATATTTTATGCTTTTGTATTGTAGGTACTTAAAAGTTATTCTTCTGGAACTATTTTGCTATTGTGTTTTCTTATAATATTTTATGTTTTAGTGTTTTATTAATATTGTCAAATTGACCTGCTGACAAACTGCCTTGGCAGTTTAGCGGGTGATTAAAATGAAGAATAAAAAAAAAAAAAATAAATAAATAAAAAAAAAAAAAAAAAAAAAAAAAAATTGCAGTCGGAAACTTTGGTTTCACAATGGTAAGTATTTTACTTGTAGATTATTTGATTATAAAGTATGGTATTTTTCATTTCTAACTTCGTTTAGATCATATTTATCACTATGATAGTAAGGGAGAGACTTGATTTCTATGAGACCTGTATGAGTTTTTCTCAAAAGCGAACAAATTAGCCTGAGGGGTTAAATATTATTAATGTTTGTCTTCGAAGAAAATATTTTAACTTAATTTATTGAGTAGACTCCTGAATTATTGAGTAGAATCATATTATTGTTGAAATACCCGTATTATTCTCATTGAAGATAAAATAATATTGAAATGTTCAATTTCCTGTTATTTGAAGATATTGTTATTAAAGGTTTCGTTAGGCATTTCGCAATACTCGTCTTAAGAACACAAATATCAATATATATCCTTGGAAAATATTAATTTTGATTAATGGTTTTATTGGAACAGATGTTAATAAATAAATCAATTTGGTAAAGTGTTTTATAACCCAGAAACTGCACAGCGGGAAACACCACATCTCGTTATCATGTCACTCTCATTGACAATGTTTTTATTACATTTGTTTCGATATTAAATTAGGTACCGAAGAAATTTCAATTTATATTTGTGCTTGAATCTATTATAATAATATTTCTGATGACCTCCGTGGTCTAGGGATAAGGCTCTCGACTCGCAATCCGGATGTCGCGGGTTCAAGCCCCGATGTGCGCAAGTAAAATTTATTGATTGCTTTGTGTTTTTTTCACAATTTATTGATTTAAAATGACATTTAGTGTATTTGCGGCCCGTTCCAGAGCGGAAGATTTAAGACGACCATTCGTTATTGAAAACGTTGCTTGAAATGGCTTTAGCCGAGTTTGGTGAATAGATCTGAATAGCCAGGTACTCCCCCACTTATATCATCTTCAGCCTCACAACATACCCCAATTGCATATTTAATACATAACCAGGCATGTGTAAATTATATTATCGCATATTTATTATATAACCAGACATGTCTAAATTATATTTTTGAATACTTATTATATATCCATACATGTGTAAATTATATTATTGCATACGTATTACACAAGCAAACATGTCTTAATTATATTATTGCATATTTATTCATGTACAAATTATATTATTGCATACTTATTATATAAGCATAAATGTGTAAATTATATTATTGCGTATTTATTATATAGCCAGAAATGTGTAAATTATATTATTGCATACTTATTATATAAGCATAAATGTGTAAATTATATTATTGCGTATTTATTATATAGCCAGAAATGTGTAAATTATATTATTGCATACTTATTATATAAGCATAAATGTGTAAATTATATTATTGCGTATTTATTATATAGCCAGAAATGTGTAAATTATATTATTGCATACTTATTATATAAGCATAAATGTGTAAATTATATTATTGCATACGTATTACACAAGCAAACATGTCTTAATTATATTATTGCATATTTATTCATGTACAAATTATATTATTGCATACTTATTATATAAGCATAAATGTGTAAATTATATTATTGCGTATTTATTATATAGCCAGAAATGTGTAAATTATATTATTGCATACTTATTATATAAGCATAAATGTGTAAATTATATTATTGCGTATTTATTATATAGCCAGAAATGTGTAAATTATATTATTGCATACTTATTATATAAGCATAAATGTGTAAATTATATTATTGCGTATTTATTATATAGCCAGAAATGTGTAAATTATATTATTGCATACTTATTATATAAGCATAAATGTGTAAATTATATTATTGCGTATTTATTATTTACCCAGAAATGTGTAAATTATATTATTGAATACTTATTATATATCCAGACAGGTATAAATTATATTATTGCATTTTTTTGTAACCAGACACGTGGAAATTATATTATTGCGTATTTATTATAAAACCATACATGTATAATAAATTATATTATTGCGTACTTATTATAAAACCACACATGTATAAATTATATTATTGCATACTTACTATATAAGCAAACATGTGTAAATTATATTATTGCATATTAATTCATGTACAATTTATATTATTGCATATTTATTATATAAATGGGTGGGTCACGACTGTATGGGGAAAAGAATTTCTTGTTTTGATTTGTCTAATAATGATGAAAGGGTGTTTAATGGAGATATAAAATCACGTAATTTTTTTTTTATTATTTGGATATCATCTTCTTCCTCCGGATTGACTTTAAAATTTCACATAGTAGAGAAAAACCCACCCTTCTTAAATCTTAAAAAAATTTTAGATAAACCATTGAAATTGAACTATTTTTAATAAAACTCGAAAAAGAGAGAATATTTTGATTTATTTATAAAAAAAATATTTGAATATAATTCAAATTATCTCAAGGCAGTGTATTCAAACACCAGCAAAATCCTTCATACTCTCAAATTTCGGCATTATTTTGCAAGAATCAATTTTGGGGTCTTTTGTTAAAGATTTTGTCAAAATATACTAGATTTGCTACGGAAGATTACAAAAAATATAGTTTGGTAAAAAAAAAAAAAGATTTAAATTTTTTTTTTCAATAATAAAATTTTCAAAACTTTGGAGTAAATCCGGAGGAAGAAGATATCAGAAAATTCAAAAATTTTAAACACGTCGTTTTGAATCCATTTGGCACCCTTTCATCGCTTGTAGAATTTAAAAATAACATTTTTTGTTTAATGACCCACCTTATTATATAATCAGACATGTGTGTATTATATTATTGCATATTTAAAACATAAGCAGACACGTGTAAATAATATTTGATTTATGGTGAGCATTCGAATATTGATAACCTCATTATCTGAAAACTGATTGACGAATCAACCGAAATCAACGATCAAAATTGAGCGACGAAATTTTGCAAATATGACGTTCAAAATAAGGAGGAAATTAGTGTTAACATCTGAATGCCTGACGCCTGAATGAGAATTCGACGCATTTAATCACTTAGCTATTAAACTGTATTAAAAAGAAACGTTGAACATTGTGCATTACGCTTGAATTTATTTTATTTAGAAAAACACTAAATACAAAAAAGCTTTTTAAAAAAAATGTAGAAAAAATAACAAAGTTGGTTTTTCTTTATTTAAGATATAAATTCTAATAACATTTTACTGAGTTCTTGTCCGGAAAAACGTTATGTCCCGCAATGTCACAATAAACATATTCAGAGAGAACAATGGAAAATATTCCTGTACAAACATCGTAAATAAACAAATAAATTTTAAAAGCGTTTAGTAGTGGAGTAATAAATTACTTTTTAAATGTATTTTCTGGGAAAAGACGGGCAACCCTCGGACAGTTTTTTAGCTTTTACTTGTGTAGGTGGTGCGGGGTACTGTCACCTGACGTGGGACGGAAGGAAGGAAGGATGTGGGTAAGGAAGGCTTAAAAATACCCACACAGTATTCTTTTTTTTTTATAAGCGAAATTTTTTTGATACATCGGAATAGGTACATACATAATAACATAAAATATAAAATAGTAGCAAAAAAGATCCCACAAAGGCGAAGTCTGTGCGTGGGTATGATATTATGTTTATATAGGTTAGACAGTGGCAGTTAAAATATAATTTTAAAATATCTGTACATAGTAAATATAAAGATCAAGATGATTAAACAGAATTTAAGATGATTTAACCGAATTACAGGATTCTACATTTTACAGGAGTTACTGAGAATTTTCTTAAAATTAAAAGTATATATATAAACGTATATGTATACACCCATATAAGTACATACACTTTTAATTATAAATATACAAGAAGACATGGAATATTTCAGGAAATTAGAAACAGATAGTACAAATTATAGAAAAAAATTACTCACTTACATTTTTTTTATATACGTTCAGATTTTGACTCGTGTTGATGGAATTGGGTAGGGAATTGAACAATTTTGGGGCAATACAGTTAATGTGCCTTTGGGCCAACCTGGTTTTGCAGTGAGGCACTGTGTACATGCACGTGGTATGTCTCTGGCTAAAGCGGTTAGTGTTTTTGATGAAATTGTTAGGACAAATAAATATAAATTTAAGACACTGGATATAGTAGATCCGCCTTAGTTCCATAATTTCAGTTTCCTGAAATAACTGATTTGTGGGATACGTTTTCTTCGGCCTTCTGGTACATTACTTTAATGATGGACTTTTGTGCAATTTTTAAAGGTCTTATATGGTTATTGTATGTTCCTCCCCATACGATTATTCCATAGGAAATGGATGAGAGTACCAATGCGTCATAAACCAGTTTCATGGTCTTATATTGACAGAATTGCTCATGCGTTTGAATATGTAATTTAGTTATTCAAAATTGAACTTGAGGTTGGGTTGAAGGGGACGATAAAATCATAATAGTTAATGTCGTATGTGTTTATATGGTTCTTAATTTTATGTTTAATGTTCCGTTTGATAGAACCGATTCTACGACAATTCAACAAAATGGAATTTCAAAACCCCTTTGAAAAGTTGTTAAAAGATATTTGTTTATTTATTTACAATACGGGCGGTTCGTTTGATAGATTCTCCTAACTTAACAAACGTTTTGCAATCTTTAGAGCACAGGCGTCAGGTGGGAATGCTGTCTTTGTTCTACCGGTATTACAATGGAAGATGCTCCGAGGAACTAGCCTCATTTATCCCCTCGGCACCGGTGCATAGTTGGGAAACACACCAAACACGCGCCCAATTTGTACACGGTTGAAATTAGTCATATGAGAACAGATCGTTTCTACGACTCGTTCTTGAGTTCAACAGCTTGGCTATGGAACGATTTGCCAGCCTCTGTGTTTCCTCTCCCCTACAACATGGGTCTCTTCAAGACCAATGTTCATTCCTTTCTCTTCTCAAAAAGACCCTCCATACAGCATCTTCAAAGATGACATAGGCCCTGAGGGAAATTATTTTCTTCAGGGCCTCCTGTGGAGTTAATATAAAAAAAAAACTGAAGCCTTTCGGCTTTTACACATTATAACATAGTATCAGGTTAAAAAAATAATTCTTGTGATCTTGTAAAACAGCAAGAAGTAGAAAACAGAAGTTGAAAAAGACATATGTAGATTTCAAATCAAACATAAGCAATTTGTTAATACTGCAATATTGCAAAAACGAAAAAATATATTTATTTTATATATGTAAATAATTAAACATAAAGATGAGGCACGTTCTAAATGCTTAATGGTAGGTATTTACCTCAACTTAAAATATATTTGACATATTATTTAATATGTCAAATATATTTCAAGTTGAGAAGATGTCCTCATATTACTGGAAATAAATCTCATTTCCAATGAAAAAATACAAAAAATAACCTGAAGAAAAAAAAACTTGAAAATTTAGAAAAAAGCCCATAACCCAACCCAGGGGTCGGAATTTGGGGCTCGCGAGCCGCATGCGGCTCTTTGCATAGGAGTCTGCGGCTCTTCGGCTCTTCAGACATCAATTGCAATTTTTTTGCGTTCCGAACACAAAACTGGTTTTTATTTAATAAGGGATCAATGCGCGAGTCTGTTTATAGAAACATTTAAACAGGCAGTAGTGTGATGGAAATACAAAGCAAATCGTTCAACCCCCGCCCCCTTTTTATACTATGGCTCTCTGATATATTTGTTATCCTGTTTCTTTCACAAATTTGCTCTTCTCACTTACAAACTGCCGACCCCTGACCTAACCCAACGTAACCTATACGGCGATTTTTTTTATCATTTTTAATGACTTTTCAAAGGAGATGTTGAAGTCATATGTTGTTGAGTTTTCCAGTCACCGCTAGACTCAGGCGGGTCACTCAAGAAATGTTTACCCAAAGTTAAAAATGATTCCCTCGCGCTTAATCCCCCAACAGTTGATTCCTTGACAGTTGATCCCCAGACAGTTGATCCCTCAGACAATTGATCTCCCAAAGCTTTTTCAAACACATAAAGTCATTAATCTAATTTAACCTAACCTAATTTTAGGTAGGTACCTAAAACTAAAACTAAAATTTTAAAATAATAAATTAAAAATGGTGTCACAATTCATAAAAGTAATAATTTTTAACATATTTTATGTAAGTGATAATATTGTAAATGTTGAAATATTTTTTATTAATGTAATTTCGTAGGAGAGATTTTTTTTAAATAAATTTTCTCCCAACGTTTTTAAATATTTTGTAACGCCCATACACGTGGTCAGCTGTGGGCACAATTAGCAGCCTAGCAGAAGTAGATAAAGAAGAGGGGTTTCAAGTTACAATGGCAACACGAGTTCCACCTACGAGATTTACAGACAATTATTTAACATTCGAGCGTTGATTTTCCCCACATTTCTAAACAATGTGGAAACGTGTACACTTAGAGCCAGCGAAAGAAAGCGAATAGACGCCCTCGAAGTGTGGTGTCGGAAAAAAGCCCAGGATTTTATGGACAACTAGACGTACAAATAATATATCTGGATTCAGGGTACCTAGCACGGACGATCGATAAAACCCGTCATCTATGGTCAGTTTTCAATATTCGCGATCACGGTCAACAAATAGTAGAGGTATTCCAACCGACGCGACGCGATGTTTGATATCTTTTAGCCCGGCCTCCTCAGTATCAGATATGTTTCGAATTAGAGTCAATACACGCATTTATGTATTTCCTTAAGCAAATTTATGGGTTTGTAAAATGGATTTCATTGACGAAAATTATAGAATAGAAATAAGTCGTATATACTTAAAGAATTCAACTAAGACGCGACCAATTTATTCCATTCCATTTTTGAGAAACTAAATGGTTGAGATACGACTACAGATCTGATTAACTAATCAACTTGGGACTACAGATCTGATTAACTAATTAACTTTTCAATTTAGGAGGCGGAAATGGGTACCGCCGCCTCGGGAACCTTTATTGGATAACCAACACCTCTGCCATAGGTCACCCCAA
Source organism: Glyphotaelius pellucidus (assembly GCA_936435175.1). Classification (NCBI taxonomy): domain Eukaryota; kingdom Metazoa; phylum Arthropoda; class Insecta; order Trichoptera; family Limnephilidae; genus Glyphotaelius; species Glyphotaelius pellucidus. The sequence goes on along the minus strand of OW386558.1, from coordinate 21,754,639 downwards.
ATGGTTCGCTACGTTTGGTGATTTAGCAGGGGTGCCCGGGCTCATACCAGATTCCTACCTACCCCTTAAACCCTTTTCCTTCCCAGAACTCTCCTCCCCCTCCTTTCCTTAAAAAAACCTTCCACACAGCATCCCCAAAGATGACATAGGAAATTATTTTCTTCAGGGCCTCCTGTGTGGAGCTCATGTAAAAAAAAAAAACTGCAAATGGTTCGCGACGTTTGGTGACTTAGCAGGGGTGCTCGGTCTCATGGGGTGAGGTTTTTTTAGGTCTTGGCGGCAAATTCGTCTGCCCATCTGCTGCGTGGCGGGCCGGATTGATAAATTTTGATCTCTCCAGCCAGAATCCCTCGACTCTTCACCTTGCAGTTGAAGGGATGGGTTCATACGACGGTCACTCCTGGATACACTGACTCCTAGATTCCTACCCACCTTTCATACCCATTTCCTTCCCAGAACTTCCTCATATTCCTTTCCCAAAAATAGACTACACAGCATCCCCAAAAATGACACACGCCCTGAAGGGAATTATTTTCCTCAGGGCCCCCTATGTGGAGCTTATCTAAAAAAATATATAACTCAGTGGTAGTATATAAGGTACGTCACAAATTGTTTCCACTGTATAATTTATTTTGTAATACATGAAACAAAACTTTCACAAAACAAATATTTTCCGCAGATTTTCTAAGGGTTAAAGTTAGTATCGCGGTTGTGATATCACGATATGTCACATTATGCCATGGTCCCATATATAATATCACATTAACTGCGTATCTCTGCATGTTATGGGAAGGCACGTTTGTTCCAAGGGCACACGTTTTTAGAATAAACTTTCAGGGACGTCATATTTTCGTTTGGATGAGACCGCACCGACTTTCACGGCATCAAAACGTACATTATTATGTAATGTCACAGCACAGGGGGTTCTTATTTGGTTTGAAAATAGATTGAGTTGAACAAAGTCAACACGAGTTAAATGAAACCTTCACCTTTTTTTATTTAAAGTTTTTGTCCCGGAAAGAAAAAAATCACACACGATCCGAAGGGGGGTCACTCGGGTCCCCCAATTTGTTTTGCTTTTTAAGAGGTGTAAATAACACAATTTTTTGTATTTGAATTTGGTAGTAATTAGAGAGAAGTATATTCATAATACTTCAGTAGTCATTATCGAAATCGTTTGATAAATAAAGTCGTAATTAATATTCTAATGAATTTAGACCATAACGCGTATTTTTCCATAGAAAACGGAGAAGGCGGGCCGATAGCCACCATGACTCCTTGATTCCGAATCTTGATTGGCGATTGGAGATTACGGCGTCCACGTTCATGACTAGTTTGTTGCAGAGGGTGGAGGGGATAGGAACGGAGTAACGCCAGGCAATCTAACAGAGACAAAGTGGGGCGGGCGAGACAGATACTTGGAATTTGATAGAAAGTATTTAATATTTTAAAAAGTAGTAATGCGATAGACATTTTTTTAATGCAGATCGATAACCAAATAGTTTTTCTAGAATTACTCACATTTTTGAGTTTGTGGTTTAAAAAACAATTTACATACAGCGTAAAACTCCCGTTAGTGTAAGAAAAGTACGTTCCCCCGATCCGGTACGGAAGTGTTAAATTTAAACCAAACCCCTAAATCTCAGCCAAACCTCTATCAACTAACGGGAGGTTTTCAAACCGATCCCTGCACAGAAACCATATTGGAAATTTTGAAGAAATATTCTCTACGTAACGTTGTAAAAAATTAGTAATTTTTGCTTTTTGAGCTGCAATTACATATAATGGACAGCCATTGAAAAAAATTGCGGGTTGGAAAGAAAAAATTAGCAAATATAATCAAGTAATAATTTGTAAAAAAAAAATTGTTTTGTTTTTTATACACTGCAACTTTCAAACTTTGCCGAAGTTTTGTCAATAGTTTTTAAAATCAAAATTTATTATTAGTTTTAAAAAATAATAATGACACTGTTAACGGAAGGATTTTTCGATTACATAATATTTTATTACAAGTATATACCTACATAATATTCCATTATTTTGTAATTTACAATTTAATTTTTTTCAAAGAACTACCACGGACAGCATAAAACACTATTTTTGATCGGATTAATATAATAACTAATTCAGGAAAAGAATTTTTTTAACAGGATCCTTTACTAGATAACCACAAAATCTTTTTTTAACCCCCGAAGCAAGGAGCGGTGTTATAAGTTTGATGTGTGTGTCTGTCTTTGGCATCGTAGCTCCTAAACGAATGGACCGATTGTGATGCAGTTTTTTTTTATTTGAAAGCTGACGTAATAGAGATGGTTCTTAGCTACAATTCATGAAAATCTGTTAAGGCGTTTCAAGGTTATCAGCCTTTTTTGTGTCGGGGGTTTCTTAAAATTTTGTAAATTTTACTTATTTTCAGTTATATTTATTTAAAAAAAATCTAGATAAGCAGTGTCGGACACCCCGCAGTTATTTTCGTGAAAACGTAACTAGTTTATAAATAGTCTAGGTCGATGTGTTACCACTTTACAGCTTAAATTCATAGAGGTTGTGGTACGAGAATATGGGATATAATATGTACATATTTGAAATTATTTGAAAGGTGAAACGCGAGCGGCGTTTTATCCTTACAAAGGTATTCATTCCCATAAGTGTAAATATTTGGACATAAGTGTAAATATTTTTTTTGCCATTGACATGTTCCTACATTTTGTTTTTTTTTTTGCTAAGTTACCTCTTACGGGAATAAGGGTCCTCCAGAAATTCTTAAATTTGCCATTTTTGAACGCCATAGTTCGGGATATAAAATTAACAATGTGTTTTTAAAAAGCAAAACGTTCAGACAATGTTTATCATATAGATTTTGAACATTTTTATTTTTTCAACGTTTTTCGCTTTCTGTGGTAATAGTAGGCCCTATGGTTGAATTTGGTAGCCACCTCTGGTCTGGAGCCCCAGAATACCTGAAAAAATACCCTTGATTCCGTTTGATAGATTCTTCTAACTTTACAAACATATTGTAATCTTTAGAGCACAGGCGTCGAGTGGGAATGCTATCCTTGTTCTACCGGTATCTCAATGGAACATGCTCAGAGACACTGGCGTCATTGATCCCTTCGGCACCGGTTCATAGTCGGGAAACACGCCAAACGCGTGCCCAACATTTGTACACGGTTGAAATTAGTCACACGAGACTTGTTCGAATCGTTCTTGTGTTCAACAGCTCGATTGTTGAACGATTTTCCGGCCTTTGTGTTTCCTCTTTCCCACAACAAGGGTCTCTTCAAGTCCAATGTGCATTCCTTTCTCTCCTCAAAAAAATCCTCCACACAGCATCCCAGATGACGTAGGCCCTGAGGGAAATTATTTACCTCAGGGCCTCCTGTGTGGAGTTAAAAAAAAATAAAAATAAAAAAATGTAGGAGATTTTCAAAAAGTCTCAAGTTATTCGTTAACCTTTCATTCACACTTTTTCTAATGTTTATATTTTTTTAAATCTTTAAAAAAACAACCTACAAAAACAAAGTTTTTTTTAAATCTCTTTTTCAATTTTCGCCGGTTGCAAATTTTTTTGTAAACATTTTTACCTGCAATGTAAAGAAACAATAAATAAATATTCTTTCAAGAAAAGAAAATCGAAATTCAAATAGATGAATTTAAAAATTACCACATTTTTAGAGGAGAAATCATGGGAATACAAAATCTCGGTATTAAATGTTATCAGCCTGAGGTGCAGCTTTTGGCTCAGTGTTCGGAGGGGTAACAGAGACATTGACAGCAACAGTGTTTAATAATATCTACTATTCATAATTTTCGACACCCGCGTTTCCGCTTAATTCATACTAATACTGTGCATTCTATGTCATCAGCAAAGAAATCCACGTCCATACTTGACTCATGCTCATTAGATGTCACTTGAGTTTGTAGAGTGCACTTAACGTTGCCCTTTCGCACCAGTACTGCGCGTTGGGTATGCAAATTTTCAAACTATTTCAATTTCTCAGCCTCATGTCGTCTTGAATTCTTGAGGTACCTATACTTTCGTACCGATTTTTGCCCTAATAATAAAGCGACATTTTGAAAAGGGAATATTTTCTAAGTATTTCAAATTCACTTCCCCGTGTTTTAAGATACAAACTTGGAGGATGATTTGTAACAAATGTTTGAAATTATTATAATTTATATTTATTATGTGAATATTGTAATTTGAAAACAATAGTTGGTTTACTCGGATCGGTTAATAATTCTCTTTGGGCCGTTAGTTTCAACAGAAAGTTAAATCGTGTCTTAAAGTTAAATTTTAACTGTTTTTTAAAGTAACGAGGATGTTAAGTTGGACCGCGCGCTGTTTCAAGTGTATTTTTGCTAAAGTTAAAGTTGTCAGTGTGGCCAGTCTAAAAAGCAGAATATTCTCCGGAATTATGTGAAAAAACGCACCGCATTATTTTTGCCACGCCATAAACTAAATTTAAATGTCAGAGGAACTGTCAAAACATCCGGTCGCATTTTGTTTCCCGTTTTTCGTTAATTCAACTATAAATATGGCAGAATATGTAAAGAAGTAAAACTATGTTGTTTTACTTGTTTAATGACATGGCTTTAATACACGCTCTGTAAATATGATTACATTTTATTATTACATAGTCAAGGCCAGCAATTTCTCGGCCAAAGAAATCTCGAAGTTGAATGAGCTGGTGGCGAATTTACCTTCCAGTAGTTGCAATGGGTCCTTACATTTGATGCGTAACAAATTTGACGCCAAAAATTCGGGATCGTCTCAAATGACCACATTATTGACGCGGGGTCAAAATGTTTTTGGATTTCGCTGCAAGACATATTGAATGAGGAATTCATCGTCATTATCATCGTCTTTTACAATATTTATCATGATTACTGAATGTTGAAGCGCGCAATTTCGTAGCTTCCCTCGAACAGAACTGTCAAATGTGCCAATATGGCGGAGTAACTCTAGAGTAACTCTCGAGTAACTATCGGTTTTCGGAAAGTAAATACAAAAGTTAAAAGTAACGTAAAACAAGCAGTCAAATTGATTGAAAAACGCATTTTGGTAAAATTTAACTTTAGTAACTGTTTTTTGTTTTACTTTTACTCTAGCAAGCGTTGAAACAGACGACCCTTAGATACGACTAAGTTTACAGACACGTTTCGAATCAGGAAAGACGACAATTGTGGGTTCACTTAGCGCTTGCGAAGTTCGCGACGTCCAGCCGCCACGAATGTTGGTGCACTATTGGCACAAACTTTCATCCGTCCTCTTTAAAACGTTTCGAAGATGGTGGCGCTGTATCCATTTAACCTTGGAAAAGGCTTGGAATAGGCTCAGCCTAGTGATGTGGTATATACAAAAAAAAAAATACAAGTGTGCAGTTCACACGCGGTAGAATTGAAACTTCTGAATTATTTTGATGTCTTCCATAATGGTGCTGAGATCCTGAACACCAACCAAAATATTTGAAAATTTGCATCTGCAGCATTGCCAAGTAATACTCATTTTTTTATAATATTCCTCAGATGTACCTCCACCCTTGTAATGCAGATTTTCATGCATTGAATTCCTTGAGTTATGGTGTCGTTCGTCGTTCGTTTTTAGAAAAACATATTTATTTATTAATTTATTTGAATTTTATTTAAAAATGCGGCCTCTATGCGGTGCATCAGACTAACAAATTCTAGTATTTTGTTCTAGTAATAATATTATTTACGCGCAAACAGAGATGGCGTTAAATAATAGTAAAAATAAGTAAATAAATAATATTGTTTTTTAATTACTTAACAGATCTGGCTTATGCATGCACACGGGTATTTATTTTATTTTAAATTAATTTTTTCACTTTATTATTTAAAATGCCTCGAGGGAAAATATTACGTACGTGGGTGGAATAAAACAAATGTCACAATGTTCTACTATTTTGTCGAAGGAAAAATAAACATGACAATCACTTATTGATTACAATATTTAATTTTGGTAATAATTTAGAGTACTCTTTACAGAACACACAGCACAAAACACGATTGGATTTATTAAATTACTCAGTATAAAGTAGTGTAAATGTTAAATTAACACGCACGGATTTTGACTCTTTTATGCTGATTGATCTGACACTTAGGGCACTGTTTTTGATGGCTTAAAGCAAAAACATTAATACATAGAACTAGAATATTAGCAGCACGATTTTTGAAAACTTTTCCGACTATTTCTGTGACTTTTAAAACTTTTATTATTGATTTTGCGAGAGCAAACAAAAACAAACATATGTCACATTGAAGTAGTTTTGTCGTCCAATCTTATTCTCTCGCGGGCTAATTGCTACAGATGTAAAAATGTTTGTCTCTTTTGAGTGTCGATCACTTCCGTTTCATCGAGTTTCAAATCACTACGGTCCTGAAGAAGTTTTCACTTCAAAAGAGGAGAAAAAAATAATAACGCTCAATCCATTCCTTTATTAATGCCTATCCTAAATCCATTTTTAGCTTTTAAGTTTGCCATGTATATTGGTCGATTAAACTCCAGCCTCCTTCATATCCTAGCGAAAGTGTTCCAAGTCCTAACAAATGCCGCCTAGTGTATCGGTCTCACCGGAACAGGAATGCTCCTGGCTGGGGTGGTAAAATCGTATTGCATTGTATGGTATATGTGAAGAATATTTTTTTCCAAATTTTTGCCGTCGAATTCCAGTGCACCTTTTTCTAAACATTTGGTATTTGTGTTTTCTTCTTCGGAGTCGCTAGATGTCGCTTTTTTGCTTGTTTATTTTAGAGTGGTTTGAAGATTGGATGTTGATTTTACAAAAAATAAAACCTTTATATATTTTGGATTTCGTAAGATTCGAACCTAGGTTGGTTGGATGTTTGTCACGCGCTTTACGCCGCTGTGCTATTGGAGGCTCGCCTGGAACCATGGATTTATCCCTGTATATTAGAACCGAGTACCCGTCAAATGGTAAATTTTACTGACGCGCTTCCTTTTCATGGAGTTTCAAGTCACAACAGTGCTAAAGAAGTCTTCAAAAACGTTATCGAAAATACTTTTGCAGACACTGTAGGTACCTCCTTTGGGAACCAATGCCTCCCCATACGCGACATCGATTTAAAAGACGTTTTCTAGTCAAATTTACAAAAAAAATATCTTAACTCATCTGTTTAAAAATAAAACACATACATTTTATGAAAATACCCAAAACGAAAGAATTCATACAAACACCAAAAAACAAACACAACATTTGGCCAAAGAAATTTCAAATACATTGCGTCTAAAATATGTAATAACCTACCTGACAAAGCAAGACAATCGAATAATATTAATAATATTAACACATACAAAATCCTGATCAAACAATGGATCATCGAAAAGGGTCGTGCAATAATTGGTCATCTCACCCAAATATAATCCTGTATGTCACTATTGTTACCAATACACACCAACCCAAAAATTGTTTGTCAAATATTTTAGCTTAATTGTAAAATGTACACTAATAATACCTTTAAAATATTTGTAAAATAGTCTGTCTCGACACAGGATCTCCTAGTGAGACAGGCAAGGACAAAAAATATATGTAAAATAAAAATTATGTAGATGTACATTATAAATAAAATAAATAAATAAAATAAAAGTAGTATAAGTTTATATTAAGATTACATTATTATTAGTTTACTAGAAGGTACTATGTAATATAAGATGGTATTATGGAATATCTCTAAAATTGTGTTTTTGTCTTTGGATTAATGAAGTTGTCTGGAGGTTTTTGTTTCGATGATGGAGCAATCGCGTGCTCGTTATGTTTGCGAAAACATTTTAATGTGCGTGGCAGGGTAAGATTTTTTTCAGGTTTAGGCAAAGCTTTACGTGTAATTAATATTTTAGATAAATATTTACAACGAATCGGTTTATATTATGCATTCAATAAATAATCTTTGGATAAATTAAAGTTTTTCCTATCGTTTTGCTCGGGTAGAATAACAACAAAATTATTTATTAATTATTATTATAAAAATATAAGCATAAATTACTAAGACAAAAAATGGTGACAGTTGGTAAAAGATATTGGGAATGCCTGAGATAGGCATATTACGATCAATTGAATCAAATTCTGGAATTGGACCATGTCGAAAATCAGAATAACAAGAGGATTTTTTTACATTAGCTCCACACAGGAGGCTCTGACGATAATAATTCTCCTCAGAGCCTATCATATTCGGGGATGCTGTGTGAAGGGTGTGAAGGGTGTTAAGAGGAAGTTCTAGGAAGGAAAAAGGTATGAGGGGTGCGAAGGAATATGGAGGTCAGTGTGTTCAGGAGGTATAAATTCATCCCTCCCACTACGGTGCTAGCCGACGTTCCAAGAGAGTACGGTTGGAGAAGTCAAAGACTCTTAAACATTCTCTTCCGATCCGTTGTGCCGTGCAGGCGGTGGGCAGACGCATCCGCCGCCAAGATCTTCACCCCGTGAACCCGGGCAGCCTTGGTAAGTCACCAAACGCGGCGAATCACATGGGGTAACCTATGAGAGTCGTAGGTTATTCAACAAATGATTCACCTCCTAAATTGAAAAGCATATGTATGAGACGATACATATAAATTATGCAGACCTACATTCACAGGCAGTAAATTGTGTTTTTAGTCACTGGTATCACCAGTTTGTCTATGGCGATGTCAGTGAGAAAGAACTAAAAACGTCGTTCTTTGTCAAAACACGGAATGATCTGAGCTCTTGCCTGTGTTTTCCCGACGAATCAAACTGGAGTACGAGATGTGATTTTTATAAACGAGAGGAGAATCTCAATTCGGAGTAATCGGAATGTCCGACTAGGCAATTTTTTCTCAAATTGTGGTGACAATGTCACAAACTCAACACAAAGGTCGTATTTTGAATTCCTTTCAACCTCACCTGAAATCTGTATCGGATTTGCTGCCTGGTATGAATGTACCATACTTGAAGGAGAGTTGCAGGTCTCACCCAAGGTCCTTACAATACTATAATATGGAAAAATTGATCGCCAAGTGTGTGATCGCCTGAATTATGGATTTTGACATTTTTTTTTTCAACAATCAATTGGATCTCGAAGGATTGTTGGACCGATTCTGTTTTCTACAAGAGACAAGAAAAGCCCTCTTGGTAAAGCGACACAGATTAGGGTATAGGGTGTTCTATGTGGCAGAGGTTTATCTTTCACATAACCTTTTTTATTGCTGATTGAAAACTTTGCTTTTGAATTGAATCATGAATTTGTGACAACTTCATTCCCAAATTGCTTGTACATTGGGTACGCGATTGGGTAAGCAGTTCTCATTGTTTTTTTTTTGTTTCTGCTGAAACAGGCGGGATGGTGCCCCAACACTTTAAAATCAGTCACAGTGCCCTCCGTAAAAATGCGTGAATATAAATCGTCACCTCAGTTCTTATTTGTCCAACACACCTTTTTAGTTTTTGTTCAATCTTCATTTTAATATTAAAAATTGAGTATAAAAAATGAAGTTAATCACTTAACTAAGAATTGTGTAAAGTAACAATATCTTAACATTTACGGAAATCGCTTTATCTTAAACACCTATCATAATCAACTAAAGACAATTTTGAAATTACCGGTTAGAACTCCGACAGAAGAATTGTTTCAAAGCATTCAAGTCTACAACATACAAAAACTTTATGCAAAAAATATTTTATTTAAAATTAAAAAAAACATATCAGAATACTCCACTGTCCAACATAGATACACAACCAGGGCAATAAACCAAAATATTCTAGCTACAGCCAGTTTGAAAACATCTTTTGGACAAAGAAATATGAAATTCAATGCAACAAAACTATACAACGCTCTACCAACTCAAACAAAAAAAATAACAGAAATAAATAAATTTAAAACAAAAGTAAAAATATGGTTGAGAGAACAAAGTGAAAATGAACTATCAAACATACTGAAGACCATGTAAAGACAATTGGATACTAAATACAAATGTGGAAAAACTACAGGCCGCCTCAGAACAGGGAACCCTAGTGAGGAGGACTGTGAAAAAAAAAAACTTTATAATACCTTAATATAATACAATTTATAAATACATTATGTACAAATTTTGCTATAGATACTAATAAAAAAAATTTAAAAAAAATGTTTCATTGAAATAATGAAATAAAACCTTCTCCTGTAAAATTTTCTAATGGTCTGTTGGATAAATACGAACTAAGGCGACGAATTAATGAAGCAAGGATTGTACCAAGCATCCTCTGCATACATTGCGAGGAGAAGGCGAAGGTTTATTAATTTTGTGTGTATGAATTCCATCAACTCCCATCATTATAAGCGGAGAACGTTGCTTTGCGAACGAACACAATTTCTGCAATTTCCAATCAAAACCGTCCGCTTTACATAATAACAACAAATAACACTGTATCTACGGTACGCGAGATAACGTTTTGTCAACAGTACTGCATACATTACAGATTTAAGTACATTAACTCCTAGTCTAGTCCGATCACTGGTTAGTCTCGATACAGATTAATCTGTTATTGGAATTATAATCTGTTTGGGATAATATCGATATCTGCTGTCCCACAGTGTACCCATTCTTCATATAATGGAATCTGTTTGGCAAGGTTTCTATCTGTGTTAGCACATGTCTGGAATTAGTAATTACATTTGTAATACATATCTCAATCCTGATTCGCTTGGCAAATAATAACACTGTCGATACGTTTGATAATCTCACAATTATTGATGAAATGTTACCATGAAAACCGATGGGAGCAAGTAATAGAAATTCCAAACAGTTAAATGTAATTGTTTTCAACGACATTCTTTTAAGTGTAATTGTTTCCGATGACACCGAACTGATTGACATGGCTAAATATAAATTCGGGTTTAACCACTGAAGCGCTTTTTGCCACAATATGACGCTATTTAAAATACCTCGGCCTGCTTTGCTACCAATTTTGGCAAATTTTCATTTATTTGTAAGTAATTAAGTAGAAATTTAAGATTTTATAACATTTTTTTATAAATCCTACGAATGTGTGGTAATCGACAAAAGATAGATGAATTCATTGGCTATGTAGAACTATAGTCAGTTTGTATGTCTCTGTATTAAAATTCGGAGGTATGTTTTTTTAATGTGGGCGAAAAATATTCAAAATGATTTCCAAAAAATCTCGAGCACTCAGAAAAAAAAGTTTTAAGTTGCGCTGTCGCTCCAACAAATATATCTTACGAGTTAATTTACAATTAAGTATTTTCAACAACGTACTTACTACTTTTAAACACAATTTGGGCAGAACGATCAGTTTTTATTTGAATCTTAAAACGTGTACTATTTGAGCACATAATTAAATTAATGAGTTTCTTTCACAATCTCGAAACTTAACTCCATGTTCTTGCAAAATAATTGTTCTGCCACTTTCTGAATGTAAATACTAAACAGGAACTAACTTCTTGTAACTTTTTCGTTTATCTTAGGATGTTTCTATTACAGTGCATTTTTGTTACGATATTAAAACCAGGAGAGAGTTAAAGGGTTCTGTTTGTAACTTTCAGTGATGCAAAACAGTGCTGGTGTAAAGTTCACCACTTTGCAGGTTTATTTTGTTTTTGTATTGGGAAAATTTTCATCTCGTGGCTGTCTTAATTTACAAGTTTGTTCGCGCATTAAGAACCTTCAAACCTTAACTAATGAATAAAAACTTTGTTTAAAAGCTACTTAATATGTTTGTTCATCCAAAAAGAACTTTGGATAGACACTATAAACAATTTAAAACTTTACACGGGATGACCAGAGATTTCCCTCAGCACATATTTTATCCATGAAGGATCCATGTTTTATTCAGCTGTGTAGAAGGTCTTTTTTTAGTGGGTTGTCAAGAGAAAACTCGTGTTGTAGGAGGAAGGAAACACGGAGACTGGAGAGAGTGCTCATGTGAAGAATTTCAACCGTAAGCAAACTTTGATGTGAACCGGCGCTGAATGACGTAAGCTTATTTTTTTGTTTTTTTTTTTTACATTGTTTTAGAAAATAATGTGTTCTCACTGGGGTACCCCGTTCTACGATCACATTGTACATGTTTTTGTGTTTGAATTATAAGTTAATACCTACTTTAAAATATTACAAGAGGAAATTTTTTTATTTTTTTATTTTTCTTTATTCATTTTGTTTATTACAGGATGGTTTTACATGGTATTTCGACTACCAAGCTAGGCAAATGCCCGTATTATGGTAGTCGAGATTCATGAGATATTAAGTATATAATATTAATAATCATCCATATATATGTAGATGAAAGTACAAACATATAGCATACATATTAAGGAAAATATTCATACTAGTATTAAGTACATGATCACATACAGGAAAGGAGTTAAACTAGGTGAATCTTGTATAAATTAAAATAAAATAGAATAAAAAATAAAAATAAAAGTAAAAGTAACAAATAATAATATTTTAAGGATAATAGAAATAAAAAATAAGAATAAATATGTAAATCATTTATACAGATGAACAATGATAGTCTTAGACCCCAAAAAACAAAAGCAAGTATTCCTAGGCAGCATATGAAATGGGCGAACAATGTCAAAAAATATGAAAAAAAGCATCAGCGTAATATAAAGTTTTGGTTGAAAATTAATTTAGAGATAAGATTTTTTAGTCGAGAAATATGAAAAAATAAGAACAGTTTTTAAGATGTAAGGCATTCTTTATAATATTTCCTTTCCTGAGTAAATAACCAGTTCTGTATATTAATGGCATAAAGATCATCAGTTTTTGATGTCTTAATATCAATACTCAGTAAGATGAACATTTTAGGCGCGATGTAAAAGAACTGTCGCTGGGCGAAAGCTGTTTTTGTTGGAGGAATTTTGCATTTTTGGTGTGATGAATAGCGGGTGTAAATATTTTGATGAGTTTTGAGTGTTAAATCATTTTTCCTTATGTGTATGAGAATTGTCTTAACGTATAATTGTCTAATGTCTACGAAAAAAAAGTCTAATTATAAAGTTATATCTAAAGAAAGCACAATACTAGCATTAATCTTTAATTGGTTGTAAAATTGTATCTATGTTCCTCCTTCCCGTGTCCATAATCCATATCTTAATTTTTCTTTTGAAGTCATTAATTTTTTTAACGGTTTTTATTGCAAGAGGGAGGATATTAATAATTTTATAGAAAAATATTGCATATTTTTTTGTCCAAAGGTCGTTTTAGTTGTTGGTTGGTGGAATACATGTTTTAGTTCGGATCTTGTGAATCGGCCCTAGTTTGTTTGCGCAAAGTTATCCTGGTTTTGAATGCGTACATTAGAATATCTTTTGCATAAATATAATTGTTTTAGTGACATTAAATTCAGTGCCTTAAAAACGTAGTCTGTAGGAGTTCTGATGTAGCTGCTTGGAGCATCTTATGAACCGGTAGAACATGGAAAGCATTGCCAACTAATCGGTGTGCTCCAAAGATTGCAATTATCTAACGGTCAGTGGTTGAGTGGGCATCATGTTTGGGTCGCAACCGGGCGTCCCGTGTTCGATTCCTCGGCTGGCTAAGTCCTCCATCATAACACAAGCAACATTTTCGGATTTCTGTGGTGGTAGTAGGAGATTTTTAAACATTGTTGGGTTATTCGTAACCCGGGAATGTTTGTCTTTCTTTAAAAAAAAAGTCTCTGTCTCTTCGTAAAAAAAAGGTATTTTTATTTGTATATTATTATTTTTGTATATACCCACCACTATATACTCTATATATTTATAAAGTGGCGCAAAATTAATCACCCTATCGGAAGATGTTATAATTTTAGCAAATGGCATCGTACGTCAATCATATTTGACATTTGTGAACTAGAAAGTTGCAAAATACAAACAGATAAGCAATGGAGCGCTATACTCCGCAAGGGCGTGAAAAAATTGTGGTTTAATTGCCAACCTCAATCTCAACAAAGAACATGACGATTTTTTGTCGAAAGTCATCATGAGCGACGAGGCGCATTTTCACTTAAGCCGTTACGTCAATAAACAAGATCTTCGTTTCTGGGGCACTGAAAATCCACGTGTGATGCCCGAAGAGCCATTACATCCACTCAAAGCCACTGTGTGGTGTGGCGTTCACGTGGGAGGAGTGATTGGGCCGTATTTTTTTGAGAAAGCCATTGGCAATACGGCCACTGTTACTGGCGAACGCTACAGGGCCATAAAAAACGACTTCTTACTGCCGGAATTTGATGAGCAGGGCTTAGTAAACATGTGGTTTCAACAAGACGGTGCAACCGCACACACAGCTTGAGCTACAGTGAATATTGTGAAGGAAGCGTTTCCTGGTCGCGTAATTTCCCGTTTTGGCGATTTGGCAAGTCCAGTAAGATTGCCCGATTGAACCATCCCAGACTTGTTTTTTTGGGGCTGGTTGAAGTCGCAGGTTAATGCAAACACGCCTCAGACAATCGCAGCCCTTAAAGAGAATATTCGACAGGAATGCGAACAGTTATCACCGGAAATTTTGCGAAAAATCATGGAAAATGCGATAAAACGGGCACAAATGTGTAGCAACACTGGCGGAAGCCACTTGACAGATATCATCTTTTCCACTTAACAGAAAAAATTTAAAGGTCCAAATAAAGATTTCCATCACTCAAATTTTTTTTTTTTATTTAGTAAAAAAGTTATTCAAAAACAGAATTGGATGATTAATTTTGCGCCACCTTGTATTTGTATATACCTATCCTGTTTATACAAAAATATAGAGTAGAGTATATAGAGGATATACTGCTGTATCTGAGGGTAGTTTCAGTTACTGGTCATCAAAACTTTGAAATGGAATACCACTGTCTATTCGAATGTCGGCCTCGTTGCAAGGCATCAACAAGTTTTGCGGCGAATGGTTCCTGACTGCACAGTCAACCGCAAAACATCTAAATCGATAGATTTTACAATTAAAGAATTTCTCGTTTGTGTTTGAATATTATTTAATTTTATTTTATTAGTTGGATTTTAATGTTATTTGTATGCTTATGTTATATTATGTGTATTGTGCTAGAGGCACTGCAGAGAACCAGCTGCTTTCCGAGAGTAATCCTGAATGACCTGAGCAGTGAGCAGTGCATCTGTCAAGAAAATCAACGATAACTAAACAAAATATTAATTTGTAAAAATCTATTGATAGAAATAAAAGGGCGTAAAATGTACGTGACGTAAAATAAAATGAATAAATAAAAACTAAACGGACCGAAAATCGGTGTTTAACGGGAACCGTTCAAATATCGAAGTTAGATTTAAACTGACGGAGACCGTAAATTAAATTCGGAGCTCGTCTGTTATGGACTCCCGAGTCCAGTGAATAAAAGAGTTCCAACACGACACACTATACATAAGGACCTTTTTCAAAGTCACCATTATCAAAGAAGTTATGAACCAAGCTGGTCAATTCCTCGCCTGCTTAGTTTAGAAAACAAATATATTATACAAATGATATCGACATGTTTAACGAAACATAACTAATTTAATGCTTAAAACACACCTAAAAAAATGTCAAATTGACCTTTTTCAGCTTTCGATACGTGTAACTCACAGAGCGATCACCGTTTGACTGATTTCTCATTAAAAACGTTTAAAGAAAGTCAACGCCTCCGGCTACTGAAAAGAGCGGCACCGTCGCACCCGTAGTTATAAAACCAAAAGCAAGCAAAACATGGCGGGTCATTTTAACCCACCCTCATGCGCCGGGTTAAATGATTTTTTTTTATCTAAATGTTTTTGTAATGTAAATAATTATTGTTAGCAACCATTGTATATTACTATTTATTTATTCACGCCCTTTTCAGGGGCATCGTACAATGTACATAAACTGAGCTACCTCAGAAACATTGCATTAGTTTAGTGATAAATTGAAGGTGTCCACTGATTTGGTATAATTATTTCTCTCCGTTAATATTCTGTGTAAAGATGAATATATACGATGGTTTGTCTCAGAATTTAAAAAGGAAATAAATCCTGACTACTGAATGGAATCCGAAAGCTTATCAATGCACGCAATTCTGAACTATCAACAACATCATTTAAAAAAATTTATAAAGAAATATCAAGTTTACTGAAAACCCTTCAGTATGACAATTTAAGCATATTTTTATCATTTAAAAGAGTGTTGTAGTTCAACAAAATTGCTGGAATACCAATTTTAAAATTTAGAAAACCTAAGAATTTATTTTGTATTCTTTTAATAACTCGTACATGAATATTATAATTTGGGTTCCAGGTGAGAGAATTGTATTCAATTGGACTTCTAACAAATGCAAAATATAACAATTTAATACACAAAATATTGTTAAAGTTTATAGTAAGCTTTGTTATAAATCCCAACATTTGTAATACGTTATTAGAGATTTCCGTTATGTTGTTTGATTGAAAAGTTTTACTAACAAATGTATGAAAATTGTACCATTTTATCTACCCTACTGGCGCATAAAAGCGTGAAATAAATAAATTACGTATTATGTGATTAGTGTTGGAAACAACCCAACCCTAGATAAATCAGACGTCAGTACATCAGTATTGTTGAGAATCAATGGAGGCATACATGTGTAAACGTCGTAAGTTACAAGAATATTGGATACCCACCTTTGTTCGTGAAGTATGAATACGTCTAAGAACTGACGAGGAACTAGATTGTTCGGTGACAAAGTTTTAAACAGGTGCTTTAAGTTGCAACTCGATTGTAACTGCAATTCACGTGCATGTGCGGGGTGAGTCAACGAAGCACTTTTGAAAGGCTCGTTTAAAAGCTTCCAAGTTTAAAGCATTTTCATCGCTTTTGGCTGTTGGTTTAGTTGAAACCTGAATGCGAGGTTTGAAATATGTAAATTACCGTTTTATTTACGTTAGACCACATAGGAGGCCTCGAGGGAAGGAACTTCCTTTAAGGCTTACGTCATATTTTTAAGGAGGAAGAAAAAGGAAGGAGAAAAGAAGGGGTGAACAAGTTTTCCTCGTCTAGTCTCTCCTAATATAATCCGCCATGCAGAAAGTGGGCAGACACATCCGCCCCAAGGACCTAGACAATTCTGACCCCATGAAGCCGGGAACTCCTGCAAAATCACCAAACATAGCGAACAACTCTAGGTCACCTAAGGCAGATGTGTTGGTCATCCAATAAATGGTTACCTCGGCGGCGGTACCTATATCCTCCTCCCAAAATGGGTTAATTCACGTTTCAATTTCGTGAAAAATTTTAGTCTTGTTACAAGATAATATTTAGGATTACCCTTGGTACCTCCCTAATTAATTAGTGTGCATTATGTATGTTCAATTAATATTACTGCTGTTTTATTATTTTTTTTCACTAAGGCGCCTTATACCCGCTCAAAAAGAAGAAGATTGAGAGATACATTATGTTGGAGAGAGCGCGTTTATATTTAAAAGATTAAAATGGAAGAAAAAAATTGTTAAAATGTTTAATAATATACGACACGTTTGAAAAAGAGTAAAAATCTCGTGAGAAATCTAAAATATCATTTAAAGAAACACTGTGATTTTTTTCATACATATAACTTCTAAAACAAGTGAAATGAACGTGTTTATAATAATTTTCGGAACATAGTTTGTGATTTTTTTCTATCAAGGGAATTTCTTATCATCTTCAAAAATAACTTACATTTAATAATTAACATTTTTTTAAGAGCTTAAAAACTTCAAATGTTTAAAGGAGATAAGTAAGAAATCGGTAAAAATTTGGGATGCGGCGACTTTACTACACTCAAAAAGAACATCGTTGGTGTTAGATCTGTTTGAGAAACTTGGAATCAAATCTATATTTAGTTTAATTGTTCTGTCTGATGGCCAGTGAAAGAGCATATTATTGGTAAATATCTTAAATTTCTTTGGCCTATTTATGTAAATAGGAATGCTAGTATATTTTCGGCAAAAAGTTGCCTAATATCTAAAATACACATCCTCCCAAAGCTTTTGTTCGAATTGCAGGTGATCAATAGTTTAAGAATGATCTTTGTAAGAAGTTTTTGAGCTTTAAAGTTGCGATCAAAAGCGGCAGCGGTAGCACCTCTCCAGGCTACAGTAACAAAGAGCGACATGGTGCATCGTTCATTGTTTTGAGTTGATTGTTGTGAAAGCTGTGAGTGTGTCTAAAGAAGAATGATGACCTTCTGAAAATCGATTTTTGAAGTGATAATATCCATAAATGAAAACAAATACCTTTGTGTACACCACTATTTAATTAACAATATCGACATGTTTCGAAAACTATGTTTTCTTCGTCAGGATAATAAGTTAATAAAAAATAACAAAAGACAAACAAGTAAAGACAAAAAAGAACATAGACAAAATATTAGAAAGGAGAGGTGATTAATTATTTAAAATATCATAAAAAAACAATTATGTAAAATAAAATATAAAAATTATTTTAGAATGGGTAAAAAATTACATTAACATAATAAAAAATCTTTTGAAATAAAACAGAAAGTCTAAATAAGAAAATTAATTATTATAAATATAAGTATTAATACGAAAATAAATTTAAAAGATGGCTATTTTTAATCTTTATTAATATCAAAAGTTTCTAAAATGTGGTTGGCAAATTCTGAATACTTATTATTATTTAAACATCTTATTACTTAAACACTAACACAACGGGTATACGATTAGATAATTTAGAAATTTTAGAAATTAGGAAAAGTGTTAATGGTAAATTAAATATTATAAATAACCAAACGTTTTTTTAAAAATAGCCATCTTTTAAATTTTTTTTTATGAATCATCATTTCTGAGATAAAGCGATTCTAAAATTTGAAGGCGTTACATTCTATATAATATGCACATATTTCCACACCACCTGTGAGGTAGTGAACATGGCGCATTTTTTTAATCGTGGTTTCCCCGGTAGGAATAATCCATGATCGGTTATGATGAAATTTCATGGGATAATATTCTATTTATTGCACATTGATTATTGATTTTGATATTGATTGATGATATTGATGTTGATTATTGATCGTAATATTTATTATTGATTTCTATTTACATTTTAATCTAATTCATCCTCTTCATATTCAACTTCTACAGTCATGTTTTCTTCGATTTCTTATTCTTTTTCTTCTTTTTATCCTTCTTCTTCTTGCTGGATGTTTATAAATTGTTCAAATGAAGATGAATCAGCTGCCTCTTCATTGATATAATATGAATCCTTGTCTGTTGTGCTCAATTCAACATTCAAACAAGACTGGGCTTGACAATTAGTACACGCTGATGAACAAAGTAACCCTACTTTTTTACAGCCACATTTAGCACTTAAACCTTTTTTGCAATAGCAAAAATTAGTTTTAAGGAGTTTTTCTGGAGCAGGTGGGAGTAAAGTTTGAATCGGTTCCAAAATACTATTTGTTGATCTCCAACCCCATTTTTATTCAATCCTTCAATTCGGACTTGAAGACACTTGAATTCAGTTCCGAAGATAATAAAAACATTTTGTTTAATAAAATTAATTTTAAGTCGTGAATCTTCTCGTGTTTCTTTACTTGTACATTTTATTACTGACTGTGGACTTTGACCGTTCATTTCTTTTCTGTTTGACCATAATATTCAATTATTTTCATTCAATTTTGAACACACTTACTACTTGTGTTTCTAAAACGTTACCATATATAATTTTAATACTTGGATTAAAATAATTTCCTCCACAATATCATTAATATGATAAGGTATCTAACCTTTTGGTTTTGACGACATCTCATGACGGGTTAACCTTTAGCATTAATGAAACTTTCTCGAAATTCAAAAGAAATTTCATAACTGCCAAGTTTTCAATGCAAATTAGAAAATATGTTAAAATTATTCCATATTCTCCATGAATATTTTATTACCCTTACAATAATAATTTAGTGACCGGGAAGAATTTTCATCAAGTTTTCGCAATAATTCTTGGTCCACCCCATTATTTATAATGCCTAAGTTTTTATCAGACGTGCAGTACTTCTTTAGACCATTAATGGCCTATTTTTATTCTGATCAAGTAACTATTTACCTACTCATAAAGTTCGTAAAATTAATTCATGTATTTTCATGATATAAACTACATGTAGCAAGATAAATTTGAACTAGCCCATAAATAGCAAAATCAGCCATCGAGAATTGTTTGAGAATATTCCTGTCCTTTGTCCTACATATGTCCATACCTACACATGCAAACCAGTGCAGTAGCAACCTTCAACAATCAAGCAGTGTATTATTATGAAGTTCTATTATATTTAAATGCAAATTACCTCTTAACCTAAAGACTTCACATTATAATTTATAGTCACTTTACAATCTGTGCACAGTTCGGAACATTTTATGTGAAATGTGAATTCTTACACCAGCAATCCAGCCTGCTACATTAACAAGTACAGTGAGTATTACGTTTCCTGATTCCCCCCTTCTAAGAAAGTTCCTAACAAGAACAATAAATTACAAACACAAGGTCTGAATGCCAATTTTTTTGGTTTTGTTTTTCCATTTGCTCCACACAGAAGACGCTGAGAAAAAAATTCCCCTCAGGGACTTTGTCAACTTTGAGGATGCTGTATGGAGGGTCTTTTCAAGAAAAGAAAGAGAGGAAGTTTTGGGAAGGAAAAGGGTATTAAGGGTGAGTAGGAATCTGGGGGTCAATTTGTTCAGGAGTGACGGACGTTTGAATCCATACGTCCCAAAGTCAAAGTGATTTCCTCAACCACTCTCTCCCGATCCGGCCTGCCGTGCAGCTGGTGAGCAAACGCTTCCATCGCCAAAACCCGGACAAACCTCACTCCATGAACCCGGGCACCCCTGCTAAGTCATAAATGTAGCGAGCCACTTGGGGTGTCCTCTGGCACCCAATAAAAGGTTTCCGGGGCGGCGGTACCCATAACCACCTCCCAAATTGAAAAATAAACTGTTTCCCATCGTTCCTCTTCCCATTTCCTTTCATCTTTCCTTTTATTTTCATCTTCCAGTTCGGTTTCCAGTTTCCTTTTCCTTCCCTGTCCCAATTTCCTTGCCTTTTCAGTTTTCCTTTCATCTTCCCCTTTCCTTTTCTCTTCCCCTTTCTTTTTTTCTTCCACTTTCCTTTCCTTTCCATAATAATGATTTCATATAACGTCTACTAGTCTTCATGTGCGATATCAGTCACTAAAAACGTGCATAACAGTTGTTTTTATCAATAAATTAATTTGTATTGAAGCAACTCCAATCTCTCAGAACCAACAAACAGGCTTTCCAGTACGTTAAATTAATCCCCTAACTCCTTACTTAAATAAAGTTGGCTAGCAAAAGACAATAAATAACTTATTTCGAAGTTAAGTATTAGATTGTATTTACTCGATTGAATAAAAGCTCTTCCAAGTTATATCATGTTTGCGTTTGCCGCAAGTAGCCTGTCCCATTATTGTTTAACCACTGAAAGCTGGTAATACTCGAACAGAAAGCCGAAAATATAATAAGCTTGGGTTTTTTAAAGTTTTCTTAGAAACGGTTTTGTGTACTTTCGAAAAGGCTTCGTAAAAGCTAGAAGCTCACGTAATATTCATTAATAATTATTGATAATATTGGGTAATCTTTTTAGAGCTACAGAAATTTAAAATGAAATAGAACACATCAAAATTGTGGTAGTGACCATGGTGTTGGCTTTATTAGATAGACACTTAACACCCAAGGTAATTTTTGGGATAACTCTACCGTATAGGTCTCATAGAAATTTTTGTGTCTCTCTTATCATGGTTAGAAATATGAACTGAACGGTGTTAGAAAGATAAATCACGCTTAATATTTAAATATAAAATTTTGCCACACAATAATTAAAATGTACACCTTCAAGTAACCGAAGTTTCCAATCGCAATTTGATAAATATTTATGATGCTCTGGGAATTATTTTTAATTAATTATTTTTACACGAAACGATAAAAAAGTGAGTCAACGATAACGTTCATAATACATTAGCGGGTACCCGGCATGCGTTGCAATGCCATTCAAAGAAATAAATTGCTTCTCCCTGTATGACATTTCCCATGCATCCCTGTTCTCCCCCGCGTGTCCTTCTCCTACCGCGATCCTCATTCCCCTTCTCCAACTTCCCCTCCCTCGTCCCCCTTCCCGCGAACCCCACCTCAATCATTACTCTAACATTTGTTCCACACATTAATGAAGTTATTAATAAGGCTATGAAATGTTTGGGATTTATTTTAAGAACAGTTAAAGTAATTTAGAATACAATTCAACTATTTGGTCCCCATATTATAAAACACATCAATTAAAAATTGAGAGAGTTCAACATAAATTTTTAAGATTCATTAATTTCAAACTCTCTATACCCATTGAACAAATTAATTATGATAATTTAATGAAACTACAATTTAACTTACTTGTAGAGGAACAAAAAGCAATCTGGTACTTTTATTCAAATTAGTTAATGGATCACTTAACGTACCTGACTTAACAAAAGTAATAACATTACGAGTACCAAATCGTAACACGAGACTTCCAGAACTGTTCTTTGTTTATCCGCCGAAAACTAACTATTTCATTAACTCCCCAATCCAAAGACTACATAGGCTTGGAAATAAATTCAGTGCCGTTGATATTTTCATTTATTCTTTACCAAAATTTATATCAGAAATTTCTTAAATTTTCACATAAATTTTATTATTATTATTCTAATATTGTCATTTCTTTTTAATTCTGCTAATAATCTTTTAATACAATGCTATATACTAAACGCATATTATTACTCCTGAATAACTTGTGTAGGTATCTATAATAACGTGTACGTGTAAAAGCCTTCAAGGCATGAATAAATAAATAAATAAATTACACTCCCCATCCTGCCTTCCCTCCTTGCCGCTAAAATATATGAAATACACACATTTTCAAACCACTCGCGCACCACCTGTAGTAATTTTTTTATACAAATTTTATAATGCCAGAGCTTACCATTATGTATAACCTATAGCCTTCGTGGGCGTGCGCACAACAAATCACCAAAGTTTCATCGCAATCGGATGAACAGAATGGCAGCGCATAAAATACGAACAAACGAAAAAACAAACAAAATTGTTTTTTATATATAGATAGATTGCTTTATTTTTTTTCGATGTCAGTAATTTTAGTTAAAAAAAACGTAAGGTCGCCCAGTAAAACTTATTTTTTTATGTTTGCGTTCAAAGATTGTGTCTTTCAAAAATTAAATATTTATTTCGGATTATAAAATTTGAAAGCCCATTTCAACACTTTCCGATAAATGACCCGAGACCTGAGGGGTGGATTGGTGTTTAACCCGGCGTTCGCACAGTCGGGTCAATTTGACCCGCACCATTTTAAAATAGGCTTATTTCTTTAAAAAAATTGTGCGACGTTGCCATACTTCTCAGTAGCTGGAGCTTACAATCTCCTCTCCCCGTGGGCTATCGCTGTTCAGTGGTTTAGTGGCCACAACGGTGGATAAACGTGGCTAAAAACAAAAAAGGTAAATATGACCCAACCATACACTTCGTGTCGTAATTTCGGGACATGAATTAGTCTTACATATTATCATGCAAATGATAACATGTTAGATTAACTCATGGGGATGATGTATTATTCTTAGTCCTACTATAGATCTCATTCATATGTATGATATTAGTTCACATTTTGAGAAAAAAGTTTATGTTTTATTTAAATTTTATAAATTTAAGACAGAGGTTGTCTATTTTGCTAATATTTTACTTTACTTTTATAAAAATGTCATTAACAGATAGTTTTACATGAAGTTGTTTTATTTTCCCAAAATCTCGCAAACAATATAGTTGTTTTATCAAATTATTCCAATATGTTACTAAATTTCTTTTAAATATTGAAATTATAGCGAGTTTTTTATTCGGGTCTCCTAGACCCAACCCTACCATCGGTGTTACATATTTTGACTGTGCTGACGCCGGGTTAAATATGTCCTTGACATATGAGCGCCACGGCTGACTCGAATAAAGTGCAATTTTCGATCTTTTTTTCGAGCAGCTGGGGCCGTATGTCAGCAATAACGCGGCGAATATTGGCTTTTTAGTCATCCGTCATTTCCAATATATTGACGTAGACTAGCGACTTCACAAATCCCCATAGAAAATACTCCAATAGTGTTAAATCCGACGATCTTGGGGGGCAATTCATATGTCCATTACGCAAAATTGTGAGCTCATGTTTCCTTCAGTAAATTGATTTTGGCGCGCGCTATATGCTTGTTGCGTCGCCTTGTATTTCGCCCGGTACAAGGTAGAGTAATATAAATCATTATGAAATTTTTTAACGATGACGTTATGAGATAGACAGTGTGACAAATAACAACACGACAAAATACAATATTTTACAGCAGCACTCATTTAATTCGCAAATTCACTTTGTGACACCATTTTTAATTACACGAAAACAAATTACTTTGTATATACCAATTGTTAATCAAAATTGTAAACGTGTTTAAAAATTCTATAATAATATCAAACATGATAATAATTTTGATTAAAAAAGTGGTGTGTACAAATTAATTTGTTTTCATGTAATTTAATAATTAAATGTTTGCAATAGCAAACCTTATGTAAGGTTGGTCAAATTTTAAAATAAATTATTTCGAAAGTTTGTGCTCTCATATCTCAAATTTTGACTAGAGCAGTTAGAACCTTTTCACTCTCACCTATCGATTTTTTAATCGAGCATTGTCAAACCATTTCCAAATTAATGAACTCCATTCCACTTAAATGTGTGATTCCGTCCATTTTCTTTCTAAATGTTCCTTATGCTTCCAGATTTAGAAAAATATCTGCTAATTTCGACGATTGCTTGTAGTTCTCACCCATTCAAACCATCAAATTTACTCAGACCCTTCTGACCTGTAATTCGTGTATTAATCGTTCTGCGTTTTCACACGATATTACCAATCATGATGCATAAATCAACCCTATCCTTTTATGCTACCCTTTTCCCTAACGCTAATTCCTACTTAATTGCTAATCTATGAAAGAAATACCACGGGAAAATTAATTCAAAAACGCTTAGGCACCCCCTAGGAATTCCAAAAGGTCACTAAATCAAATTAAGCACAGAAATTGATAGGGGTTGGAAGGGGTTGAAATTGGGAGAATATCAGCTTCCGCCCAACACGGGTTTGATCAGAGACACTGTGTTTATTTGGGATGAGCTTTTGTACGTCGGGCTATAAAGGTACCAAGATATTTTCAGCCAAAATTATCAAAATTTTGTTTCACAAAATATGACGTTGTGAGAAATTAAAGTTTTTGATTTTAGAATTTATCCAATGGCTTTCGTGGTCGAGGAATAAGGCTCTAGACTAGCAATTTACATTTTACATGACAATAAGTAAGACAATATATTCATAAGGTTAGCAAAACATAATAAACAAGAATAAATGCAAGCTCATTTCTGATGTTACTGACCGTTTTCAGATTAGAAATTACTATTGCATTTAAATGTAAATATAGGGACAAGCCCAAATGGTTTATACATAGCCTTCTGTAATAATGAAACTCTTTATGAATAAAATTTCAAGTATCCCTTCATCGTGTCATGTATTAGTGGGAAATCTCTAATTTTCCAATAAGGAACTCTAGTCCAATTTTTTTTTTCAAATGAATAATGACCTTCTAACTTAAATAACTGCATATTTTTATAGTTAGTTAGTTTTAATAGTTAAAATAAATGTCAAAGTTTTAATTTTTCAAGATCCCCGAAAACCACCGAATCTAGTGTGACGTCATCATGACCAACCGAAGAATGAATTTTGTAGGCAACTGGAATCAGCTGATCATCGTCGGCCATTTTGAATTTCAGCATTGAAGCGTTTTATGGACGCGGTGACGTCACGCCTCACAAATTCAATAATACCAACTCGACAGGGTGTTTTAATGAACTGTTTTAAAATGAATTAATTAATTAATTTAAATTCAACAATTTTTTTAAAACTCTACGTTTAATTTTTTTTTTTTTTTTTTTTTTATTAGCAACTATATAGAATAATTGTACACACAAAATAAAATGATGAATTTAACGTTAAATATTGCAATTCTTAGTCCTCCTCACTAGGGGGTCCTGTGCCGAGGCGGACTAAAATTATTTAAATATATTTCATTTGTCTTCTATGTCGTTTTTAGTGTTTCCATTAGGGTTTTTTCATTGATCTCTTTCAGCCATATTTTTATTCTTGATTTATATACATTAGAATTTTTTATTAGTTTTATGTCTTGGGGAAGGATGTTATGAAGTTTAGTTGCAAAGTATGTGTAGTTTCTTTGTCCGAATGTGGTTTTGTAACTTGGAATGTTTTTTACATCATTTTTATTCGACCTAGTGTTATGCATGCATGGTCTAGTGGAAGATTCAGTATTTTTGAAAAGCTTTAATAATATATTTTTGGCATATATTTGTTGCACATTTGGTACATCAAAGCTATTGAAAATTTCAATTGAAGGCGTTCTAATGGGTACTTTCAATATGGTCTTTATGATTCCTTTTTGAATCGTATTAAGGTTATGTATGTACTTATGTGTAGCAGATCCCCATCCTATAATTCCATATTCAATTCGAGAATGACACAAAGCGTAGTAGACCTTTCTCATATCCTTTTTATTTACGACGTTTCTTAGATTTTTGAAGAAATATATGAGGCTTGTTAGTTTTTCGGTAATTCCTTTGATGTGTAGGTCCCATCTAAGATTTTCATCAATTATCACTCCGAGATATTTTACATTTTGTGTTTTTTCGATGATGGGGCAGTAACATTGTATATTATTTCCATGGCATTCGTGTAATTTTAGTTTTAGTGATTTTATTGGTTGGCTTCTTGAGTTCATTGAGAATGTTATATATTTAGTTTTGCTTATATTAAGGGTAAGCGAGTTGATTTTAAGCCAATTTTGAAGTGCGCTAAGCCCTTGTTCAGCCACATTAAATGTATCCGTCCAATTTTCTTCATGAAATAATAAAACAGTATCATCAGCAAAACTGATTATGTTTCCTTTAATGGTAAGGTTAGTTAAATCGTTGATATAGATAATGAATAGAATCGGACCCAGTACACTTCCTTGAGGGACTCCATAGTTTAAAGATAGTAGTTTGCTCTTTTGTTTGCCAATTTGTACTTGTTGTTCTCGCCCTGTTATATATGACTCCAATAAGTTCATTGTTGTTTCGGCCATTCCTATTTTTTTTAGCTTTGATATTAATATTTTATGGTCAATCGTGTCAAAAGCTTTTTGAAGATCTATGAATAAAGCCAAACATTTTTTCCCATCATCTATGTTTTTTATGGCTTTGCTTATTAGATTTTCTATGGCATCATTGGTGCTTAGATTTTCCCTAAAGCCATATTGGGATGGTGATAGTAATTTGTTTTGTTCAAGAAATTGAACAATCTGCTTTTTCATTACAGTTTCCAAGATTTTTGAAAAGGAGCTTAAAAGACTTATGGGTCGGTAGTTATAAATATCCTTTTTACTACCACTTTTATGTATAGGTATAACTGTAGCTTTTTTAAGGCATGAAGGGAAGACACTTGTAGATATTGACAGATTGACCAGGTATGTCAAAGGGAAGGTCAGTTCATTTTGTAATTGTTTTATAGTTTTGTTTGAAATTATGTCATTTCCCGATGTTTTATTAGCATCAAGGGTTGCAAATGCGTTTTTTATTTCAGTATTGGTTACAACAGTTAACTTTAACTTATCTATCTGGTTCGTATTTTCCTTTTCTTCTGGTAAAATGCTAGTTATTTGTTGTCTGATTTTCTTTGCTAATTGTGACCCTATATTAATAAAACATTCGTTTACATATTCGAGAATTTTGTCTGGATGCTTTGCGAAAGAGATTTGGGCATTTTCAATTGTTAATTCATCAATGCTCGTGTATTGGGATGATTTTCCATTGGTAATTTCATTAATGATCTTCCATAATTTGCGCGGGTCATTGTTACATTCGTCTATTTTCTTTTTATAATAATTTTCTTTGACATTACGTACAACATTTTTGCAAATATTTCTGTATCTTTTGTAGTATCGTTGTATAAAAATATCACAAGGATTTAATTTAACTTTCCTGTGTAGTTCATCTCTTTTCCTAATGCAGTTTATAACGCTTTGAGTTATCCATGGTTTCAGATGTTGGTTTTTATGTGAAATCTTTTTTTCTATTGTTTTGGTATTTGACATGATGGTATGAGTTGTATATTCAATGAATTTACTCCAGGCATTATTTGCATCAAGGTTCTCCAGTAGGCTTATCCAGTTAGTATTAAGTAATTTTTGTTTAACTTCGTTCCATTCGGTTTCTGTCTTC
Organism: Glyphotaelius pellucidus; assembly: GCA_936435175.1. Classification (NCBI taxonomy): domain Eukaryota; kingdom Metazoa; phylum Arthropoda; class Insecta; order Trichoptera; family Limnephilidae; genus Glyphotaelius; species Glyphotaelius pellucidus. The sequence continues at coordinate 21,726,327 of OW386558.1, read as the reverse complement.
CGTAAGATAATTGGGTAGGGCTGCGATCTCTGTATTTTCTTTTTTGTAATGGATAATATTGTTGTATAGTGGTCGGTTATAGTAGAGGTGAATATGATAGAGTAAGTTGTTTTAATAGTCTTACTGAAAATGTGGTCGATGCAAGATTTGCTGTCATTAGTTACACGCGTAGGTTCATTTATCATACTTTTAAGTCCATGGGAAGCCAGTGTTAGTAGATATTCAGTTCTATTGGGATGACCGTTTTCCAATATGTCAATATTTATGTCTCCGATAAGGAAGACATTTTTTGTGCTTTTTAGAAGATTGAGTTCATTAGAAAGTGTTTCAAGAAACTGATTAATATTAGTTGTAGCTGGTGATCGATACAGAGCTAATATGGTGGTCTCATCACCTACTTTGATTTTCAAACAGTTTGCATTAGGGAATTTTATTTCATTGACTTCAGTTTTAATGTCATCTTTAATGTACACTATCACACCATCATTTTTTGTGTAATTCAAGTTGGTTGCATAGGAGATGTAATTATTTATATGTAAGGGTGAATATTTTTCCTTTATCCAGCATTCAGTGAGGATAATTATATCTAGATTTATTTTTAGATTCTTAATTAATATTTGAAGTTCATCGAAGTTTTTATTGATACTTCGTATGTTTTTATTTAATATATTAAAATTATTTTTTAGAGTTGAGAGTTTATCTGGTTCGTTTGTAATTATTGTTTTCTTATCCATGTTCGCAGTACTTCAGTTTGGTTTGTTCAGGTAAAAGTTTTGTTAAAATAATTTATTGAGGTCGTCCAGGTGATTTATGTACAGGATTTTTTGATCATGACCTTTACGAACCATTATTTTCCCATTTTTAATCCAAACAAATTCATAATTCTTTTCTTTCGCTAATTGTTTTGCTTTCCAAAGCAACTCTTTTCTGTAGGGACTAATAACTTCACCGATGTATACTTTTTCTTGTGTCAAATCCTTTAATAAATCCAGATCTAGTTCTCTTTTTTTGGATAAAAGGATGTCTTTTTGTTTAGTGTCCGTAAATTTTACGAGGATTTTTGGTGGAGCATTAAACCTTCGGTCTGTAGTTCTGGTTGCATTGCTGATATCAGCGTGATTGATTTGTATTCCTGCTGCAGATGCGACTTTTTTAATAATTTCCACCAGCTGTTCTCCATTTTTTTGTGGGATTCCTGCAATTTCCAGGTAGTTGACATTTGATTTATATTCAATTTCATCTAGTCTAAGTTCCATTTTCTTTATTGTAGCATTTTTTTCCATTTGTTCTTTTTTTATATTCTCGAGTTCATTTTGAATTAATTTATTTTGGCTGTTATACATATCCAATTTTTTAATTATATCGTCGTATTGAGCACTTATGTATTCAATATTTTTCATGGATTCTGTAGTCTGGCATTCTATTTTATTAATTATATCCTTTTTCAATGAATCAAACTTTTTATCAATGTATTCGAAAATTTTTTCCATATTTTGCTTGTCCTCTTTATCGAGGTTTGATTTGTTGCTACGTGTTTGAGTATTAGACATTTTGCAGTTCACAAAAATTCGTGTTCAAAAATTTGTGTTCAAAAATTCCCCACTATAGAGAATTAAAAATAATGCTTCTTTTTGCAGAAACAGCCTGAACAATAATTCAGAAAATTATTGTCTATGACTTCAAATGTCACTTGTCATGCCAATTTCAAAGTTTTGTTTTTATCTTCACAGTTACAACAGATGTGTTTTCACTACGGTTATTTATTAATTGGAAAAACAATCTTCTTTTTAATGTGATACACTTTGTTTGTGAAAGAAAAGCTCAATGAGGATAACAATTTTTAAAACTTTTTGTAGAACGAAAATATTTGCTTGCTTATTTCAAAAACTCCATAGAAAAACTTAATATTATTTAATAAAACTTATATATTCAGAATCAGCGTTTATTGGTCTATAAGAACATATTTTTTTAAAGCCATAATATTTTTCACTGAAGTTTCTTATTCCCTTGCTTTTCGTACTTTAAATACGTTTGTGTATAGCTTCACGCTTGTAAGCCTTGGGATCTATTTTAATACAAATGTTTAATACTCGTATAAATACACAGAGATGAACACAATAATAACATTTGAGACTACGTATAAATGTGATTGGAGCAAAGAGTGTATTCCACGATAGAGTCCGTGGGAAATGTCAAAAAACCCGTCAGTCATAATGACAGTGCGATTATTAAAGTTCTGAATTCAACGTCAAAGTCGTTATTTTATCAATGGAATACATTTACTTTCAGTTGTTAAGTCCGTTAACAAGAAAATTTAAATTGTTCAAGAACCTACCCATTTCTAAGTAAGATTTAAAGAAAACAAATTATTTCACCAAAAAGAAATCAAAGGTTTTACCTTGTTATTTGAAATCACTGCAAAGAAAATTTCTGGAAGCGTTATCTAATCTAAACTAATTTTGAAAGACGGTTTTTGATGCTTTACCACAATCGGTCATCAAGCGTTTCATTTCTAACTCTTTCCTTTTTTAATTTTTGAAGTGAAACTTCTTTACGCACGCTTAACTTGGGGAGTAAGCTGGTGAATGCGTGACGAGAGCTTTACAAAAAGTGGGATCGGGCAAGGCGAACGGAAGTTGAGAGGGAGATATAAGTTGGTGAAGATAGAAAGAGAGAAAGCTACGTTCCATTTATTACTGTAGGGACAAGAAAGAGGGGTGAAATTTTTTTTCTCTCTTTCTCTCATAGCCAGTTACGTTTCGTATATCTAAGACACAGTGCAGGCCTGTTGTCTGTATCACACTGTAGGAGCAAGAGAGAGCAGTGCGCGCGCACATTTTCTTTCTCTCTTCCTCTCATAGAAGTTTTACTTCAGTCGTGTGGTCCCTTGGTTTTACCATGGTCTCTTGGTTTTACCATATACGCGCATCGTACCCCTTTCTCACATTATTTTCCAATTTCTTCAATCCCAGTCTTCCTTGATTTGACCATGCGCAAGAATCATACGTCTTTTCTCATTTTATTTAGTTTCTTGAATCTCACTCTTTCTCAATTTTACCATGTTCACGCATGATACCTTTTTTTCTCAAACTATTTTCCAATTTTTTCAATCTCGGTCTTTCTTGATTTACCACGTACACGCATGTTTCTCACATTATTTTCCAATTTCTTAATCACGTTTTTTCTTAGTTTTACCATGAACGCGCATAATACTTTGTGGGAAGCGAACAATGCAGCGATCTTGAATCGGAAGCATTTCTATTGGTTCCTCACACACCAATAGCGATCCGTCAACATTATCACACAGTCACGTCTGCCGTGACAAATTTAACGGAACCATTCTGTTCTAGACTGCTGAAGAAATAACAGCTTTGCCAATCGCGTCTTGTTCACGCCACTATCATATGCGAATTCTTTATAAATATTAAATTATGGTTTGGATATAATCAGATATTAATTGTTTCAAGAAACTTGTAAATACAGTGTTATGTCTATTTGATTTGTACACTATCTATCCACTCATTACCGTCCCCATAAATTCTTTTCTTATTTTGGAATTCCTTCAATCTCGCGTATTCTTGGTTTTACCATACACACGCAGAATATATTTTTTCTCTAATAATTTTCCAATTTTTTTTTCTTTCTTGGTTCAACCAAACTTGGTTGGTTGGTTTTACCAAACTTGGCTTTATACAAACATCGTACGTCTTTTCGCACTTTATTCTTAAAAAAAATTCAAATTCGGTCATTCTTGATTGTCCTAACAACAAATAGTGTCTAACCAATGAGGCTTGTCCGTGTCTTGGTGGTGTATGCGTTTACCCACCAGATCGGGAAAAGCCGGTTGAGGGAGTCCCTTTGACCTCCCCAGCTCTCTCGACTCAATTCCTTGCGCTGCAGTGGGAAGGATGAATTCATAGGTCACTTCTGGACATAGACTAAAAAAAATTATTTACGCCGAGGCTTCATTTGTGGAGTCAACGGAATCGAAAAAAAAACGTTAAAAAAAGTGTACGTAATACTTTTGAAAAATGTTTTTACCAATGTGTAATCGCCACATGTCGTTGAACCAGTGGTAAATAGTTTCAAAGGGTTTTCGAGATATAACATATGTCTCGGGTTAACTTGGTAAAAGGTTTGTGTCTCTAAGCACGTCTTCAGTGACTTAACTTTTCCTTGCGGTTGGCTCAAAGCTGGCTATATCTTCCAGCTATTCACACCAATCCTTTATAAATTCCTAGATGCAACAGGCCCTGAACCTATATTATCTAGAAGTGTGAACTGCACCGATTTGAAATAAAATTGAAATTGTTTTATTTGAGGTCTTTTGAAATGTCAAGTTTGAGATCTTTTGACGTGTCACTGTTTGACATTAATGTAACGTTTATCGCGTGGTGGTCAAAGCCGTCAAAGGTGAAGAGAGAGCTCTCATACAAGACATGCCTTTTATAGCCTCCATTCATGTCCAATATGTAATGATCCTATTTGAACTTGGATCCAAATTCATTACACTTCTTAAAATAGAATATTAAAAATGATCTTTTTTACAATTTCACCAGATAAGTGTTAATTGAGTTTGCTTTGGGTGCACGGATATGCCCATAAAACAGTTAGAATACGGAAAGAATTCGTTCATTTAGTGCATTTTTTGTAGGCGTACAATAGTATTACGACATCAGGAAACACAGTCCTACCATGTCTTCTTCTTCTTTCGTATGGTGGGGAGGTAAGAGGGGAACATCTAGGTCTGCGAGCCAGTCTAGGGTCTCAGGCGTTGCCCTGTGGACCTCATCCATCCCGCAGGGGAATGAATGCGGCATTCGTTGACCACATGTTCGGTGGTCTGCACCTCACCGCATTCACACATCTCCGACTCTTTAAGGCCCCATTTATACATCATATGGGCGCAACGGCTATGGGCTATTAATCCTATTGATGGCGGACCAGAGTTTGGGAACCCAGGCTGTCTCTTAGTGGACTCTTGTACGATATGGGCATTTTTCACCTTGGCCGATTGCCACTCTAGCTTCCACCTATCTTCTAGGGTGAGAGATGATTGGAGGAGTCTTTCTCCTTCTGTCCAGAAGGGTTTTCGAGACTTCAAGCGGCATGCCGGGTGAGAGATGACATCTTCGTGCAAAGGTATTGCGCACATTTCAATATCTTTGGTCATTATCATCATCTTCAATAATCATGTTGAAGCATGCAATTTCTTACTATATCTTCAACAGAGCTGTAACTATGTCAGTCAGGATGTTTAGCGCGGACGATCGATAAAACCCTATAGCAATACGGTATTGACTAAATCCATCATCAGTTATCAATATTTGCAAGTACGGTCAACAATTTACAAGAGACATTTAAACCGACGATTGACAAATTTAGCCCGGTCTCTTAAGTGGCAGACACGCTGACAATAGATAAACATATTGAAAAATGACGTTCGTTATTCAGAATAACCAGCTAATTAATGAACCGAGGTGAACGATCGAAGCTCTTAGAAATGAAATAAATCATGTACGTGATCCATAATCTTGATGAATTCATCTCTCAGACCTCATCAACTAATTAACTCCCGTTTAGTCCCAAAAGTACATGCAAAGTGCCAATGTCTACTATAGTTAGTATTTTAATTTGGAATACTATTTTTACGTAGCGGACCCACCAGTGTTGCCAGCGTTCATCGATTTCTTATTTATTCCCTGTCAATATCGGTCTGGTTATCAACAGTGCAGCCGTGCTCGGAAGGACTGGTTTGGTTTTTTTTTTGTATGAGATGTTTTGTACTGATTCTATAACGCACAATATTGGAATATATGGTTAATCTTCGACTGTTTTTTTGGTCGCGTTGATTTTAGAGACGGAATTTTATCGGGAGCAAACATTTTTTTCCAATTCAATTTTTCGAAATCAATTGTTTGAAATCAATTGCTCGAAATCAATTGTTCGAATTTCAATTTTTCGAAAGACTAATTTTTCGAACAGCAATTGGCCAAATGACATGTTTTTCGAATTTGTTAATCAACTTTTAAAAAAATTATTTCACTTCTTACTGAACGAGAAACTGTCAGACGTACCAGTTATAGGTTAGGTTAGGTTTGGTCAATCAATTCGAAAAACTAGTGTTTCGGTCAATTGATGTTCGAAAAATATGTTTTCGAAGAATTGAAGTTCGAAAAATTGCGTTTCGAAAAATCGGTCAACTTACCTACATAGACCCAATTTTATGGGTACGCTATAAATACATTTTTTTTATTTTTTATTGATATATTGGCAGTTTTCTTTTTAATTTTGTCATATTGTCTCATCTTTTAGGTGGGGATGCACTGTACACTTAGAGAGCACTTTAAAGAAAACAGCCACTGTTAAGGATATTGAGATATATTAGCTACCGAATAGCTTCTAATAGGATTATCTCTGTGGGAAAATGGTGAAATGGAGACCTTCAAGTAGTTCAAATAGTGGTTTACACCTGCCCACATTCACACAATGCAATACCATTGGTCTTGCATAGAATTTGTCATCACTGTAAGATTGTACAAAGACATTGCATCAACAAACATAAGCTAATTTCAAACTTTTAACATATTTATTATAACTTTTATTTATTATCGTACAAGTTTTTACCCGTACATTCATTCCCGGTACATTTAGCTTTCAAACAGCACGCGTGCCACCTAAATTTCATAATGCCAGAGCTCACCAATAGTAAAAAAAAAGAATTATCCAATTTGGTGCAGTCGTTCGGAAGTTATGCGCGTACAAACATTTCGGAGATTCATTTTTATTTTTGTAGAAAGATAGATATTAACTACGATTTCCCGCAAATATATCAACATCGTTTCCACGGCGACGATTTGTTTTCTGACGTAAGCAATAACTCGCTATTGTTAGCGACAGAAAACGTAAAAATATAATATTTTAATATTTTTAGTTTCATAACGCCAGAGCTTACCATTATATACATTCTGTATTACTCGCATATGATTTAGCTTTCTATTGGTGAAATAATTTTTAAAGTCGGTTAAGTGGGTTATGCGTGAAAGCGTGACAAATAAACACACGCAGTTTCGCATTTGTAATATTAGTATAGATTTAACTGTTACATTAATTTATTGTATTTAGTTTATGTACGCCGTTGATATTAAATGAATACCATAGGTCACCCCAAGCGGTTCACAACGTTATTGTAATTTAGCAGGGGTGCCAAGGTTCACGAGGTGAGGTTTGTCTCAATTTGGGAGGCGGGTATGGGTACTGCCACCTTGGGACCCATTTGTTGGATAACTAACACCTCTGCCTTATTTCACCCAAAGTGGTTCGCTACGTTGGTGACTTAGCAGGGATTCCCGGGTTCATGGGGTGAGGTTTTCCGGGTCCTGGTGGCGGAACCGTCTGCCCACCAGCTGCATGGCAGGCCGGATCGGCAGAGAATGGTTGAGGGAGTCCCTTTGACTTCTCCAGCCGTACCGCAGTGGGAGAGATGGATTCATACATCCACTGACACCCAGATTCCTACCCACCCCTAAAACCCTTTTCCTTTCTAGAACTTACTCTCCTTCCTTTACTAAAAAGACCCTTCTCACAGCATCCCCAAAGATGACCAATGCCCTGAGGGGATTTATTTTCCTTAGGGCCTCCTGTGTGAAGCTAATGTAAAAAAAATGAAATAGCGCAAATTAATCAAATAAAATGAGTCGTTAATCGAGAGTCTTAGGTACTCCTTTTGAAAAGATTTTTTTTTAAATTTTGATTATTTCATCAAGACATCACGGTTCCAATTTTGAAAATTTCACTCAATAAAGTGACCAGGAAATCACCTTTGTCTTGTCCTGAGTTAGAAGTTATTGTTCTGAGAGGAACAAACATCTCTTCACAAATATATATTAGTGTTCTGGTTTCTTGTCCCAGTTCCTCGGGGTGAAATTCCAGGTTCTGGTCACTTCATAAACTGGTAGAACCGGTAATTTCACCCTTGCTCCCAGCAGCCGGTGGTGCGTAGTATTTTATTCCTCAAACGTACTTCTTTGTTCCTTGTCGGAGTAAGAGCCTCGCAAATTAAACTTATGATTTGATATCGATTTTTGATAACGGTGAGTTATATTGTAATTTAAATTAAGGCGATACTAAATCAAGCATTTTGGGGATGGCGTTTGTAGGTACAGATGTTTTTGATCTTGTGAATAATCAAAATCAATATATATATTATAAAAGAAAGTTTAAAAAAAACGTGCGTCCCGTAAAAACTCAGAAATGAGTCTTGGTACGATCAGGGGAGTTATATGACGTGGTAGATCTATATCCCCCCTCCAGGATGACGGTTCCTGTTTTACCTAAAAGGCATGCTTTTGAAGATATAAGGGCTGGAAATTTCTCAATATTGAAATTTTTAGAACAGTCTTCCGGAAAGTTCTAGAAGGTTCGATAGAGCTCTAGAAAATTTTGGAAGGAGTGGCGGGATATGTCGTGGAATGTTCGGAATATGGAATCGGGAACATCATTGTGGAACATTCCAGAATACTCTCGAATGTTGTCCTGAGTAAAGCCTGGTAACCCAGCTAGTATATTATAAAAGAAAGAGTACTACAAAGTGCGTGCCGCTAAAACTTAGAAACGAAACCCGGTGTGTTATATAGAGTGGTAGCCCTCTATCCCCCATCCATAAATAAGGTTCCCGTTTTTACCTGAAGGGCGTGCTTTTGAAGATATAAGGGCTGAAAGTATCGCCCTCTTAAAATTTCTTGAATATTCCAGAACTTTTAAAAGTATTCGAGAGCATTCCACAACAATTCAGAACATCCCAGAGCATTCTTGAATGTTATGGAATATTCAGAAATTTTCTGCAACGTTCAGAAACACCCCGGAACATCGCAGGTCATTGTAGAACATTCCAGAACACAACTCGAAAGTTATTCATCATCTATTTAAATCTGAAAAAATGTATTGCGTGATCCGAATATTTAAAAAATATTTTTTTTTCTAATAATATGATTGGTTATTCATTAAATTTGCTTTACGAAAGCTTTTAAGCAAATTACAATTTAAAATTAAACAATTACTTTTTTGATGCTATTCTTTAGTAATTTAGTTTATTTTTATCTTTAAAGGCTTTTACGAAATTTGGGCTCTTGCAAAGCGATGGATTTTTTTGCATTCAATTTCAATTCACAATATGAGTGGTTTGTACGAAAAAATAAATATTTCTTTTGATTTTCAAATCGATCACATTCCATAAACAGACGGTAAATAGACATTAGGAGAAGTGATTTTATTTATTAATGAATTCATCGATTTTAATATCCATTTGTGCTATGAAATACTATTACCAAATAATGTGCGCATTATTAGAGTACCAAATAATTTATTTTGGTGGTACTTTTACAAACTAAAACCAAATAAGCTAAGTTAACCTAACTGAAATTTAAAATCCATTAGAGTTCAACTGTTTCGTTCTTCTTTAAAATATTGTAAAATCGATATTGTCTGTTCAAAGATTCTGGTAAATAAGCGAATTTTTACGACAATGTCTTGGCATAAAGATATTGGCGTCAAGATGTTCGTGATTTCAGGCAAGATTATTGTGTAATGCCTGATCTTGCCAATGATTTTGCTCGTCTACCAATCAGGGAAGTTACCTACAAAATTGTATCAATCTATTCAATTTGGGAGGCGGGTATAGATACCGCCGCCTCTGGAACCATTTAATGGATATCCAACACCCGGGATCACCCCAAGTGGTTCACTACGTTTTCTTACTTATGACCCGTTCGCATTGGAAGATTATTTTAGTCGAGTGGAGAGTACAGTAGTAACTAAAAGCGTCCGAACACCATAATTTTAGTAGTGGGTTAGTCAGCTCTTTAGTCGATTGAATCCATTTCGTTCTAATTTTTCGGCGAATAGCGCACCCTTCCATGCCCCCCTGCACACTAACATGCGGAAATCCGCCGTTTTAGCAGACTTCATTTGTAGACGCGCGGAAATGTTGTGGCATTGGAGCGAAATGCAACACTAAAATTATTTATTAATGCTTGTATTAATCTCTTTTCGTAGCTACAGTTTATTATTTTCATTTTACTAATTTATTCTTTCGCCTCTTCTAAAATTTTACCTCTTCTAAGCATTACAATATGCTTAATTAGCGTATTTACTTTGCTTTGTAGCAGCCCGCCAAGCGCCGTCATCTTGCAACGGGCGGCGGGGACAAATGTACTCTACTTGAAAGAAATGCGAACGATTTTCGGCGAGTCAAGTGGCGAGTTACTCGCTACTCGACTAAACTACTGGCTTAGTCAGAACAAGCCTTTAGCGGTTCATGGGGTGAGGTTTATCTAGGTCTTGGTGGTGAATGCTTTTGACCAACTGCTGCGTGGCGGGCCCGATAGGGAGAGTCCAGTTAAGGGAGACATAACCTAGACCTTTCCAGCCGGACTGTCTCGGCCCATCACCTTGCACCGCAGGGGGAGGGAAGGATTCATAGGTCCGTCACTACTTGACACATTGATCCCTACCTCGTACCTTTAACCTTCCCAGAACTTCCTCTCCTTCCTTTCCCTAAAAATACTCTTCACGTGGCGTCTCCAAAGATCAAATAGGCCCTGAGAGAATTTTTTATACTCAGGGCCTCCTATGTGGAGCTAATGTAATTTTTTTTTAAATAATTCGGTCCCGAGACGAATATTATTGAATGAAATTAATATTTATTCTAAGCGCTAATTAAATCCTTATTGATAAATTAATAAATAGTTCAAATTTTTTATGTTTTATTTATTTTTAATATCGTTAAGAAACTAAATCACATAATATTAAAAGTAGGTCTCAATGGGATAAGAATCTAAAACATTTATTTGCATTTAAGCAATCATATTATATTTTCCTGTGAAAGTTTTCAAGTATTTTGAAGCGCCGCATCAGTTTTCTGAAAACTATCGCATGTGTAAAAATATAAGTTTTTCCCTCACCAAGAATAAAAATGAAAACTTTTCTCCCGAGCTTTCCAGCATGAAAAAAAAATCACAAATCGCGAAGATGGATTTTATCCACCAAATTTTGACGGGAAATAGAACGTGATGATGGGTTTGCAAACAGTTTACCGAAATCCGAAGATCGAATTGAAAAACTTTTACAGAGACTTCCAAATAAGTTTTATGGTGGTTAAGTTGTTATTACCACTCTTATTAATTTGTATACAGCGCAATGAAGACAAGAATAAGTAACTTTAAAACCTATTTTGTACGTTTTGATTTTTTATTTAAAAAGTACGAACATTCTCGTGTTACGAATAACCTGAAAGAATTTTCGAATTTCTTACCACCTTCACAGAAAATAGAAAATGTGGCTTGAGTCGTGATGGAGCCAATTATGTGATGATGCCAACTCAGCCTGTCGAAATAATGTGAAATCTATTTTGTTATGTTTCTTTTTCCCCATCTGGGGGTGCGCTAGACCTTGTCTCTGCTTCGACAGGAGTCGTTCGACGACGGCACGGTGCTTTCTAAAATCGGTTGCGCCACCCCCAGCAACATGTGCAGGCTTGAGGTTTGGTTGGGCGACCTCGGTTCTCCTTTGCCTTGCCTCCGGCTACTCGACGCTGAATTCCCTAGGGTCGTCGGGCATTTTCCCCCAATCTTCCATTTACTTTTCTTTGAGGCATCACCGGGGAACCGGCTAAGGGGCGCGGAAGCCGAGTGTGGTTTACGGCTAGACCGAACGTCTTGTGCATTTTTGCTGGAACTGCCAATCGATTGGAGAGGACTCCCACCCGTTTGCCATGCCCTTATTATTTGTGTACTGTATCTTCCTCCCTTACAGATGCTTGTAGGATATGCCGGATGCAACCACTCAGCGCTTGCTGCCTCGTGGACTGTCACCAACCTGTCCCATTGTCTTGTCTATATCTTATCATACTAACACATATTGTATCTTGTAGGTCCCGCTAAGCACTTGCATACTGCTTACTAACAACGTATGCAGGGACACTGGAGGTCTAGATTTGTTCTAAATTAAATGTAGCTTCGTTCTTTCAAAAAAATTAGAGTTCTTGCGAGAGCCCTGAAGGAGTAACCATCTGTTACTTATACCAGGGCGGGTATGAGGTGGATATCCTCCAATGTCGAAATAATGTTAGTTATGTATATATCATCTTTAAATGCCTTTAAAGTAGGAAGAATTGCAATACGGATAAATATAAGGATCATATTTTTTTAGTGGCGGATGACCTCAGGGAACGATGAAAAGTTATCGAAAGTTATCCTATCAATCCTTATCGATCGACTGTGCTTGGAGGTCTGAACGCAGCCAATTATTAAACTGAACTGTTCAAAAACTCTATTTTTGAAAGCGGAGCAGTATTAAAGACTTTTAATACGAGTTCATTATTTTATTGCAATCATTGATCACAAATCCAGCATTCTGGATTCTGGATGTGTGTCGTTTTATTTGTTTCACTGTCCAGACAGGCGGAGATTATTGGGAAAATGCTTTAAATCGCCTTGTAGTTATTTCATTTCGTTTACAAACTGCATTCCGGTCTAGTTTGGAATTTGTTACTCTGTCGATCGGGTACTGAATGTCCGAGAAAATCAATGAAGAGTTCATTAATTTATTTTAAGCCCTGTAATGTACTTTAATCCCAGTAATTAAGATACTTGAAAGTTGTTCTGAAAAATTCCAATAAAGATCGAGGTTTGTCGAGATGCTTTATTAACATTATCATAAGGTTTACAGTGAATATTTAACTTTACTAGACGTTCGCACTACAGGAGGCTCTAAATTATTCTGAAGCTGTGAGTCCAAACACTCTCCGAGTCCAGCAGCCTATCACAAGCCATCGGCTATTTCCGTAACAGTTCGTGCATTAGACACAAGCGACGATAGATGATACTCTTTTAAGGTACTACTTAAACATCATCTGTTGACGCACCAAAAAAAACTACATTTTACTATTTATACTAACAACATTTATTGAATGATGTTGAAACTACAAGTCTAATCGTACATATTACAAACCCTCTCAAGTAATTAGTAATTTACGTACTCCATAAAATTAAAGAGAAACGGGTAAAATCTTTCAACAAACAAAGGAGAATAGAAAAAAAAATATTAACAAAATAATCAAATGAACATAGTGTTATGTATGTAATAATTTCTTGAATGTTTAATTTCCGACCCCTGTACGATAATTTGCATCAGGTACTGGATTTTTAATATTAGCTTGTTAAAAGTTGGCAGCACTGGCTTGACGTGCAGTAATTAGCCAAGATTTCGGGGAGAGAGGTAGAAGCGATCAGCTGAGGGCTGCCAGAGGCCTGCTCGGGCTTCTTCTGGTTTTAACTTTTCAACTGGTAAAGTCATGGTTCCTTCTCCTAGACCGTTTGCATTCTAATAGTTGTTCGCAGCAAGTGTTTTAAGAATAGATTCAAAAGCAAATTTATCTGAATCAACTCAGGGAAGTTATCTGACGACGTGTGATCCGGTGACGAGGTAACGTACGTAATTCTTATTCACTTATTTACTATCCGATCCATTTTCCTTTAAACGTTGTTGTGTTAATAGAAACAAAGGCTAGAACCGCTGTGCGTCGATAAGATTAACTGTCGTATGGGTAAACAATATTGATAACACTTATTTCTTTGTGTCTTTAATTTAGATATGCTCTTCACAATCGATAAACAACTTTTAGAGCAGAAGCTAATCTTGCGGCCATTTAAAACCGTAAAGTTTGATATAATATAATCATATTTGGATAGGCCTAAATACTGATCAATGAACAAAACAAACCTTTATACTTTACGACCTTGTAAAGTCTTGGGTTCATTTTAGGCTGCGTTATATCATAACAACCCCTTATTATTTACGGGGTGGAAATATTTAATGAATCGGATCTTTGACGTAATATAGGAACCAACAAGGCCAGCTACAGTTCGTACCTTTGCGCGTGTTACCTACCCCAGAATGCCACCGATCCGAAGATAATACCGAACGTACTACGCATCAGGCTATATATATACCTTATCTAACCATGTAAACAAACAAGCCAATAACATTACCAGCTACAATGGACCCCGGACATGGAACCATGTGCACATGACTCCAGCAACGAGAGCATCTATAAAAGGGATTATCTATACATCTTCAACCTACAGTTAAAGAGACTACATGTCTCTATTTTGTTTCTAGAATGTCCAATTGAAACTATTTTACTCACATGCACAATTCTTTATTTTTAAATAAATATTACAAGTTCAACGATTATTCAATCTACGCATCCATACTTATATTATAAATGCGAAACTGCCCGAGTTTGTTTGTTACGCTTTCACGCATAAAACAATAAAACGATTTTAAAATTCTTTCACCAATAGAAAGCCAAATTATATGCGAGGACTGTCTGTATATAATGGTAAGCCCTGGCGTTATGAAATTATAAATATTCATGTATTACATTTGTTATACGTTTTCTGTCGCTAACAAAAGCGAGTTTTTGCTAACGTCAGAAAAAAATCGTTTCCATGGAAACGATGTTGATATATTTGTGGGCTCTATGCTAGTAGGTACTCAGCCCCCTACCTAGTGGTCGGCTACTGCTCCAAAAAATTCAAATATTAGAATATGTTTTGTTTTTTTTGGACAAGCTTATGTTTTGGAATAAATGTCAGATGACAGCTCCTACATTAAAAATATAATTCGTTACGATTTTAAAGACTTAATAATAAATATTGTTATTTTTTATTATATTACAAACTTCCACATATTTAAATAAAAATAAATCTCCGAAATGTTTGTAAGCGCATAAATTCTGAACGACTGCACCAAATTGGATAGTTCTTTTTTCTTTGAGCTCTAGCATTATTGAATTAAAGTGGCACGCGAGCTGTTTGAAAACTGAATGTACCGGGAATGAATGTATGGAATTCGGGAGGGGTGGGGGGAGGGGGGATAATTGATAAGTGAAAGTGGTACAATAATTTCCCCCAACACCATGCGTCAATAAACAATCATGAGATCAAGTCTGTACCATCGACCAAAGATGGTTTGCAAATGGCGGTGATTGTTGTTGATACTCGTTGTTACTGCTGACCAACTTATTGTTTTACGTAAAAGAGAGTGAACAGACTTTTTTAAATAGTGAAGCTTACTTAATGACGTAACGGCAAAAATCTAGCTAACGATAAAATTAATAATAAATTTGCCTAATAAAATGTGTGTTTGTTACATTTTTTTTCGTTTTCTAAAATTATTTCTAAAATAAAAAGTTTATTTAGAATTATACAATTTGAAACCGAACTACATCACATTTCAAAAACTGTTTTCAGTTTAAGAATACGTTGAAAAATGTTCCATTTATTTGTAATTTATTGCAAGGCGGAAATATTTTGACCTTCCAACAAAATTCAAACAAGGTCTGACGGGTTAATATAAATTTAAATAAGAAAACCAATGAAAAAAAATAAATAATATCAACCATTTACATCTGACAACCCTTTAATAAGGACCAGAAAAAGATTAATGCTTAGTTCACATTACGCTATAAATCTGCGAGCAGATATCTGTTGATTCGCGAGCGCTTATCTTTTGTCCTTTCTCACGAGGCTATCAAATATTTCTTCCTGTGGTAGGAGAGGGGGTCAGTCGAATTAGGGAGCGGCAACGGAACGCATATTTTTTGTACTGAAATCCGTCAACTTGACATCTGTCATCCACGGGTCTAGGCAGCTCCGTAATTACAATGACCCCCTCTCCTGTTTTAGTCGGAGGAGGGGAGAGTTATCTTCTGGGATATCGCGTCTGGAGCGGTTACGTCTGAGATGATACACATTAAGTGAATACCTCACATAGGTACAACTGTTTTTATATTTATGTTTATATAATAAATTAAAACAAACTCAATTTGTATTACACCACTTTTATATTTACATTTCATTTGTGTTCATTTCTGTATAACATGTTAGGTTAACTGTAAGAAATAGGATGTAGGTACCTATAAGTTATACCTTTTGTACTAAATGAAAATTTTGTAAAATAAATGATTTTGATTTTGATTTTTTGATGTGTATTGTCTATGATTGATCTGCGCTTAAAAACGCTTAGGTGTGAACGGTCTGAAGGGATTGTATGGAGAGCGTTATTTGGCGTGCTATGATCTTTTATATTTGATAGCGTAATGTGAACCAGCTTTAACAACCAAATCGTTTCTTGTTCCTTTTGCTTCGTACTCCCAATAAATATTCATTTTATTTGGTTAACAAATACTTACGTGAATTTTTTTTTTTAATTTAACATTAATTGAGTTAATTTTTTAACGTGCAACCTTTTCGTAATGTGTTTGTTCATGTATTACGATTGCTAAAAATATTTTTCATTCGGTAAATGGATGGGTGGAGGTTGACCTTAGTAGGGATCTTTGACCAAAATAAAATAATGTAATTAAAAATCAAGGTGATTTATTTTTAACAGAACCGACCGAGTGCGCAGATGTAATAATAATCAAGGTATTTTAATAAGAAACGAATAATCAATATATATTATTATACATATAAAAATAAATATTTGTTTGTTTGTTTGTTTGTTCGTATGTTATGCGCTACCATAACGTACATCCGATTGCAATTAAACTTTGCTGATATGTTGTGCGCATACCCGCGAAGGTTATAGACTGTATAAAATGGTAAATTCTGGCGTTATGAAATTTGTATAAATAAAAATGTACATATTTCACATATTTTGGCGGCAGGGAGGAAAGGTAAGAGGAGGAGGGGAACAGGGGAGGTGAGGTTCGCGAAAGGGCTGACGAGGAAGTGGGAAGGCGGGGAAGGTGGAAGGAGAACGCGGAAGGGGAAGGGGAAGGGGACTCGGGAGGTGAACGGGGACACACGGGAGAAGACATGCAGGGAGAATCAATTTATTTCTTTGAATGGCATTGCAACGCTTGCCGAGTAAAAGCTAGTATATTATAAAAGAAAGTTCAAAAACACGTGCGGCTCGCAAAAACTCAGAAACGATTCCCGGTACGATCAAGGGAGCTATATGATGTGGTAGATCTCTACCCTCCCTCCAGGATGACGGTTCCCATTTTCACCTAAAAGGCGTGCTTTTGAAGAAACAAGGGCTGGAAGTTTCGCCCTCTTGAAATTTCTAAAACAGTCTTCCGGAATATTCTAAAAGATTCCTAAAGAACTCTAGAAAGTTCTGGAAGGAGTGGCGAAGTATGTCGTGGAATGTTTGGGAATAGGGAATCGAAAACATCAATATGGAACATTCCAGAACACTCTTGAATGTTGTTCTGAGCGAAGCCGGGTAACCCAGCTAGTTTCTCAATAATTTCCCCCGATTTATTATAATAATTTTCCCGAACATTCCACGACGTACCCCGCCACCCCTTCCAGAATTTTCTAGAGCTTTATCGAAACTTCTAGAACTTTCCGGAAGACTGTTCTAGAAATTTCAAGAGGGTGAAACTTCCAGCCCTTATATCTTCAAAAGCACGCCCTTTAAGTAAAAACGGGAGCCGTCATCCTGGAGGGGGGATAGAGATCTACCACACCATATAACTCGCTTGATCGTACCGGGACTCGTTTCTGAGTTTTTGCGGGACGCACGTTTTTTGGACTTTCTTTTACAATACATATTGATTATTTTCTCACATCACAAAGTGTGCTTCATACGAACAAATTTTTGTTATTTATTTTTTTTTTTTATACATCAACAAACAAGTCCTGCTAAGCCAATTGCATTGAAAATTAATAAAAGAACGGTATGTTCGTAGGTACTAAATTTAAAAAATAACCGCGTACCACTTTTTGTTTACAACTCGTAAATGTAGAAAAAATATTTCAAATAGATAATGTTGGGTAATTTTAAATAATATTGAACATGATTTTAAACGTTTCAACAAGTATTTACATCATAAATTTATATGGATGGAACACATTATTTTCAGACATTAATTTAATTAAAGAGTCAACAAAGCTCACTGTATTTATATATTGTCGCATTTTGCTATAGAGATGAGATCCCTGAGGCGTACATCTGGTAAAAACATGTGTGATCGTAAATAAGTAAGACATGTGGAGATTCGCAAACAATGCAAGGCTGATTTCAATTATGTTGTACGTAATTGAAAGGGAAATGAGTTGTAGAAGAGGAACCTGTCTAATCATATCTGGTTATCAAACACGGCTTAAGCCAGGGTTATAGTGAATGTGTTGAAAGTAGTTTTTGAGCGTCGGGATTACCAAGGTTGAAAGAATTGGTTCCAGAGGCTGAGGAGCTGGTGGAGGATGTTTGACCTGTGCTCCGTCTTCTCATCAGACGAGTGTATATTAATACTCAACCATGAGGAATAGTCAGGCTAATGTGGGTCGCGGTACTTTCAGGCCGCGACCCTGTGTTCAATGATTATACTGGATGATGATTGATAACACTGTACTCTTATTTGAGTGATTTAACATTTATTTAAGATTTTAATAATTTACACAATTAGTGTTCACGTATGAAACGGGTAGAGAGGTACAAAACGCGAACGGGCGGTTGGATCGAGTGCTAGGAACGGAATAATTTGCACGGTCATTCTCGGAGCGGTGTCGTGATATTTTTCGGAGAGGTGACGGTGATGCCACACGTAAAAATGAATGTAAGTGATGCCCAAAATGTATCTACCACGCTGAAACTTTCCGCAATTTGACTATTACTATGAATAATTAAAATGGAAAAAATGTGAAATAAATAGCATGAATAATAAAATAAAATTTACCTACCAAAATCTTGCTTGGTATAAAATTGGCACACACCATTAGTAACACCGACCATTAGTCCTAATATCGCACTCAATGCTTTGTTTATCCATTCAAATGGAACGATTACATTAAACTTAGCGGGCATTATCTGACTCCGAATGTATGGAACTTGTAATAGAAGAGGAGTGATCTTGTGGAGGTGAGTATTAATATCCTGAAAGTCAAAATTCCTGAAAACCAAATTCTTGAAAGTTAGTTAGTTAGGATCATGGAGTGGGCGAAGGTGGAGCGCGCGTTCGCTGATATGCTTTTCCATTGGTCGTGCATTCTGTACCCATTTCAATATTGCGCCCCGTGCTCCTGGCCGGTAGTCGATTGTTTCATAGGTTACACCGAAACTGGTTGTGTGAAGAAAAAAAGGGCCCTAAGGCGACGCTTCCCGGCTCAAAAAGAAAAAAATGGAGAGATATGTAATTACAAATGTTGGACAGAGCGCGCTAATATTTTCTTTTTTTTTTTTTTACATGAGCCCTGTACACAGGAGGCCCTGAGGAAAATAATTTCACTCAGGGCCTATGTCATCCTTGGGGATGCTGTGTGAAGGTTTTTTTTTTAGGGAAAGGGGGAAAGGAGAGTTCTGGGAAGGAAAAGGGTTTAAGGGTGGGTAGGAATCTGGGGTTTAGTGTGTCCTGATCATCCGCCTCCAAGACCTAGACAAATCTCACCCCTTGAACCCGGGCACCCCTGCTAAATCACCAAACGTAGCGAACCACTTGGGGTGACCTATGGCAGAGGTGTTGGTTATCCAATAAAGTTTCCCGGGGCGGCGGTACCCATTCCCGCCTCCCAAATTGTAAGTTGATAAAATCCTCCTCAATGATAAAATTGAAGCGAAAATGACTTGAAACGAAACATGACTCGTTTAAAATAGAGCAAAAATCTCGTGGAACGTATCTTAAGTATCATTTAAAGAAACATTGTGAATTTTTTCACAAATATAACTTGTAAAACAATAGAAATAGAATTTTCGGAGCATCTTTGTGATTTTTTTCTATCGAGGGAATTTCATATAATTTGTGCTTCGGCGTGGAACGTATCTAGATATTATCTTCAAAAATAATTTTTTTTTTTAAGAGCTTAAAAACTTCATATGTTTAAGGGAGATATGTAAGAAATCGGTAAAAATTCGGATAGCGGTGGCTTAAGGGGCGATCTGCAATGACCAACATGGTCGTTTGACTTAGCCCCCAATTGTAAACAAGTGATTTTATATAAATCACTTGTCAACTGACAAACGATCTACACACCTTTGGATTACAAAAACAATTTGTCAGTTTGGTTGGGTATTTGGATCTCAAATCCAAAATTAATATTTGTATGAAACGCGCAGGAACGGGTCGCGCGAACGTTCCACTTAAGGCGGTACACAACTCTAAAAATTTTTCTTTGCTCGAAACTCAAATTTCAATAATTTCCGGCGAAATCGTAACTAAAATAACTTTTTTATTCCAACAGACCCTTGGGGATCTAAGTTTTTTTATATTTACAATTAATAAAAACAATGCCTTACCGTTAATATATTTTATGTACAACTATTTTAAAACTTTATAACAAGTTTTTCAACTACAAAGTTAGCGGTGAGCACCAGATTTTATTTTTCTAGACGATGAATTAATAGCTTCGGGAGGGATTCATAAAGAAACATTTTTAATATTTGTAACACGTTCTTCAGTGTTAATTAAAATGAACGCGGCGGAAAGGTCAAATCTTCAGGCTCGCTAGGGCGAATTCGACCGTACGTTCGTCTGATACGCCGTGCCGCGGGCGTATATTTGTTTACACGCTTTCTTCACTTACGTCGTTAAGATTTCCAGATTATTTGTCTTCTTCTTTTCTTTCATAGAGCAAATTCGACGGTAGGTCCGTCCAACACACGGGTCGCGAGTCGCAATTTGTGTACACGGCTCCTTTACTTACGTCATTAAGATTCTGAATATATTTTAGGGTATATTGTCGTTTTATTGGGGCATCAAAACACAAAAAGGTACGATCACAGGAATAATTATATTCACATCAGGAATCGTCCAATTTCCTTCTAACATCCATGATTATAATAATCCCCTTTGATTTAAAGTTCAATAAAAGAAACATTTAATTTGGGTAAATGGCCATAATGATTTTATCAGCTAAATTTAGAAGATTCACATTTTAAATTTTCAATCACTTTGGTCGGGTGACCGTAACAGTTAGTGGTTGAATTTGAATACATAAAATTATAAATTCAACATACTAAATTTACCGAACGATCGTCGAAAAACGTTGCCACTCTTTTACGCTGTGGAATATGTAAATTATAATTTGCATTATATGTAGGTCACACATAAAAAATCTTTAAAAATATTTGGTTGTCTGTAAAGTCGGTTTACGTACGATAATTTTACGTGATAACGTCATAAATAACGATGGAGTGGAAGAGAGATAGATGCGTCACAAGCCGAACGCTTAGGCCGAACGCTCGTTCCACGCTCTCGCTTGCACAATCGACTCAGGCGGAACGTGATAATGAGTCATGCTATTTCATGAGGCAGCCGGCGTTCATCGATTTATAAGTCATTCAAGTCAAAAACTCTATTAAGTGCTTTTACGTAGTGGTAGGTATGTTTAGTATCACCCTGGTGAAATACCACGTGATTTTCTGACTTGATAACGTCTTATAAATCGATGAACGCCGGCTGCGCTCACGAAAAAGCATGACCCATTGTCACGTTCCGCCTGAGCCGAGCGTGCAAGCGAGAGGGCGAAACAAGCGATACAGAGGCACGATCGGCCTAAGCGTTCGGCTTGTAACTGTAAAATTCTATGTAAAAGTTTTCTTAAGACATTATCTCGTAAAATTATCGTCTGTTAACCGACTTTACGAACAATTTTTTTTACATTAATGCCACACAGGAAGCTCATGAAGAAAATAATTTCCCTCGCGAACTGTGTCATATCTGAGGATCAATTTTGGAAGCGAGTTTGGGTACCGCCGCCCCGAGAACGATTTATTAGATAATACCTCTGCCGTAGGTCACCCCAAGTGGTTAGTTACATTTGGTGACTGAGCAGGGGTGCCCGGGTTTGTGGGGTAAATTTTGTCCAGACCATAGCGGTATATGGGTCTGCCCATCAAACTGCGTGGTAGGCCGGATTGGGAGAGACCTGTTATGGGAGACATTTGATCTCTGCAGCAGGATTCTTTCGGAACATCGCCTTGCACTGCAGTGGGAGGAATAGATTCATACGTTCGTCACTTCTGAATAAACTTACCCTTAGATTCCTAGCCTCTCATACCTTTTTCCTTCCCAGAACTTCCTCTCCTCGCTTTCCTGAAAAGACCTCCCCACGCAGCAACCCTAAAGATGATTTAAAAAAAAATCATATTTCAATACCTCACAAGAGTCCCAGCTGCTTTCGTCTGGGGCCTGTGAGGTGTATGTTGTGAGGCTGAATGAAATGGTGAAGGGAAAAAGCTGAGGAAGAGGAAGGTGGGGAAGTACCTGGCTAAAGCCATTTCAAGCAACGTTTCTCTTCTGAATGGTGGTCTTACACCAAGGCGATACTGGGAGTATCTTCCACTTTAGAACAAGCCGCAAATATACTATATATTATTTTTAAATTAATTAATTGTGATATAACCCAAATTAATCAAATAAAATTTATTTGCCCACGCCGCGATTCGATCCCGCGACCTTCGTATTAAGGTTTGAGAGTATACGCCTGGACCTCGCCGGCCGTCATATGTAGGCACTGAGGGGAATTACTTTCTTCGAGGCCTCCTCTGTGGAGCTATCGTAAAAAAAAACACACTATTTTTTGAGGTTAACGTGTAAACGCTGCAACGTCGCACTTATTGTAATTTATTTCCGTTAAGTTGTACCACTGCTGTCCATGAATTTTTAAACAAAAACATCAGGTTATGACAGATATCGTGACCTCTCTAGTCGATATTCCGCTGCTATGCAAATAAATACTTTTCGTATTTTAAAAGTACGCTTAACGAAATCGAATGTGAAATCTTTAAAAAGCTAAACAATGACATTACAATGTAGTAAACATTAAAAGGACTCACCAAATATGACGACTTAAAAAAGTTGTTTTGACAATTTCACGTATCACATAAAACACTATCACTTTTGTTAAAAATAGAATCACAAATTATCATTTAAACGACACATCATATTTGACAATCTGTGTTTTCATTTAAAACCTTTGAGACCAGCAAATTTGTTTGATTATCTCATTTATTTTCAAATTACTGCCATTTTCGTTAGTAAGAATCAATCCTTTATTTGTTTTCACTGATTTTACGTCAGGCAATTTAAAAAACTGAAGTTAATTATCAATTACAACTCTTTTGGCCACGTATCGCAAAAAAACGACATTGCTTCTAATCAAATCAACAAACTGTCAAATTTTGAATTTCGACCCAAAACAAGCTCTGAAATATTATTTCAACAACAATAATATCGACTACAAAAATTATAAATAGGTTACGTTGGGTTATGGGCTATTTTTAAATTGTTTTTTCATATCTTTTATTGACTATTCAAAGAGGTGTTGAGTTGACTTTATTCTCAGTTGGCACGGAACCAAATATTATATAGGAGCACTGGAATTCAGTGGTGGCCGATATAATATAAATATTTATATTCTTCTTCTTTCGTACAGGATGTATTTACATTAAATTGCTCTCAATATTGGTACAAAAAGGTTAGCGCGTATCCATGAAAAAATATTTTTAAAAATTTAAAAAATGTATTGTTTTTCGTGTAAAGGGTAATATTTATTTTTTTTAATTTTTAATTTTTAATTCCATGGCCAAGAATTGATCCCTAACCAAATGGTTTCCATTAATTATTTTAATAACGGCGGCATAAATTCATTTGGTAAACTTTCTTGGTGACTGGACACGCGATGGAAAACACTTCATTCAAAATTTCAATACAAAATCTCATGGAACACAGACAGAAATTATTATAAATGGCTATCATCAGCTGTCATCCCAAATAACGAGAGCAAATTTAATTTTAGGCTATTTAAATTTTAAATGTTGTATTTTCCATTGCCCTGAATGCATTAAGTTGTTTTTTTTTATTATAATAAAGGTGAATCAACAAGTTTTTTCTAAAAAATATTCGTATTAAGCGTGTACAGTCCCCAAAAATATTGAAATTAATCATCCCAAAAGTTAACGATACATTTTATTTACTGAAAATAAGAATGCAATAAACTAGAAATTAATGATACATGTATTCTTCATTCTGTTTTTTTTCTTCTCAATAATTCGTTTCCCACTAGGTAGTAACCTACTGAATTACCGTGAAAGCAAATAATCTGTCTCAAACTCTCCGCGATTGAGTTTTGGCGAACAATAAATACGTGAAGAGTGAGTTTTTTTCCTTTTTTAATATTATTTTTATAAATTATTAAAATAATATAATAAAATTTAAAAAAAAATAACATTAAAAAAGGACCTTATATTTTGTAATTCAACATATAAGATTATTTAAAAAATGTAAAATAAAAATAATGTTTATTAAATTTTTAATTAAAACGTCATCGGCATCAATGCACAAAAATAAACCAACATCGAAAAAAAGCATACAGAAAAACTGCTTCCTTCCGCTAAATGACGCAAAAAGATTTGGTGAAATTGTGAAGTCGGTGTTGTAGGTATGTGTTCCAAAACACTGACAAAGTACGCGCAGATGTACATAGATACTACCTACTACAAGTCTAATATTTTCATTTGGACCGCGTTTAAATAATAGCCACAGACGCTACGTTTCGGCCACACTCTTCTGATCGTTTTTTGCTTCGCCGAACCGTTTCGCGTCTTACCTAGAAAAACTCTGCGGAATCTGCAAAACTAAACCTGTATAGATTTTTGTCACTTCTCGTTAGCTAAGAATTTTTTTTTATTTCTTGTGTACATTAGTGTTTTCATAAGCTAAAATTGAAGGAAATCGTGGAACATTGTGGATGCGGAATGAAGCAGAGAATCCACTTTTGCTGGTATTGGTATTACGCGACGTTCGACATACCAGCATCAAGAATTGTGTTATATGTATTTCGGCCCGGTCCGCGCGTCGCGTTTGGTTGTTTTGGCTGCTAAGGTCGTTAAATTGAAGTATTTATTGCTGTTTTCGGCTAGAAAAAAAAAGCTGAAAGCTTTTTTAATGCAGAATAAATAAATAAAATTTTATTTTTTATACTTATTATATCCATACTAATATTATAAATGCGAAACTGCTCGAGTTTGTTTATAATGCTTTCACGCGTAAAACTATAAAACGATTTGAAAAATTCTTTCATCAATAGAAAGCTAAATTATATGCGAAGACTATAGGCTGTATATGATGGTAATCTCTGGCGTTATAAAATTATAAATATTAATTTATTATATTTGTTATACGTTTTCTGTCGGTAACAAAAGTGGGTTTTTGCTAACGTCAGAAAAAAAATCGTTTCCATGGAAACGATGTTGATATATTTGTGGGCTCTAAGCTGGTAGGTACTCAGCCCCCTGGTCGGCTACTGCTCCAGAAAATTCAAATATTAGAATATGTTTTGTTTTTTTGGACAAGCTTCTGTTTTGGAATAAATGTCAGATGAGAGTTTCTACATTAAAAATATAATTCGTAACGATTATAAAGACTGAATAATAAAGTGTAATTTTTATTATATTTACAAACTTCCAAATATTTAAATAAAAATAAACATCAGAAATGTTTGTAAGCGCATAAATTCCTAACAAATGAACAAAATTGGATAATTCTTTTTTTCTTTGAGCTATATAGCATTATGAAATTTAGGTGGCGGGTGAGATGTTTGAAAACTGAATGTAAGGGAATGAATGTATGAATGCGGGAGGGGGTGAGGGTGGGGGGAGGGGGGATAATTGCTAAGTGCAAGCGCTACAGTAATTTCCCGTAATACCATACGAGCGAAGCTGCGGGGAAAAGCTAGTTTATTATACGCCTGAAATGGAAGGGAAGCAGAAACAGTATGTATGGAGGGACAGCGCCTGCTACTACCTATTTATTTGGGACCGGAAAGGCTTTTCTCTGTTAGTGTAATAAACATGATAAATATTTGATGGATTTTGTCCCAACTACTAGCTAAATTAATGAGTAAAAGTTGTGGTACATTGAACTGTTTAAGTTTATTAATTAGTTTGTTTGATTTAATGAAGGATGTCGGCAGGCCTGTACAATATCGTATTTCCTATAAATTGTAATCTTGACAAGGAAAAACAATAATTAACTCTTATCGCGGGTAGATGGAATTTGTACGCTACCGTGTAATCGTGTCAATCTAGGAAAAAAAATTTAGATATCCACATTTCAAAAGTTTAAATATTCAAAAATATCTCCTTGAAAGGATTTTTCGAAATTCACCTTTTATAAAAGTCTTAACCATTTTAATGTCGTGGTTTAGACGGAATCTAACCAAAATCTAAATAGAACAAAATTTTAAACGCATTTTTTCCACTCCACTTTTTTCGAGACAGTTGACACGATATCTCAAGTTCTACTAAACCAATTTATTTGAAATTTGGTGTCAGCCTTCTATATACATTCCTCTATGGCAGGAACTAGAATTATAACAATATTTCAATTTTTACTATCTTTAAAAAATTTGGAAAGTCAAAAAAATTGGTACAGAAACGTCTATTTTATTTTAAACAGCCGCCATTTTGTGATTTTTTTTTACTTTTCCCTAGTTCGGGCCATAGCCGCATTTGTTTGGATTAAGAATTATTTTTATTTTTTTTTAGATTACTGGGAGGGCTGCAATCATGTCAACCAGGGCGCGTCATTTTTTTGAGACCCCCCACTTCAACACCCTGTAACTTTTTTTATTTTAAAGTTTTCCGTTCGACTCTTTTTCAACGAATTATTCAATGTTTAATAAATATTTGATAAAATAATAGTTGGTAAAAATATTATTAGTTTTTTTTATTGCTCCCGAAAAAACACCTACAATTCGTGCTTGTAGACTAGAATACCCCCTTAAATTAAATTGTGCTGAAACATACATACACACATTTTCTTATTATTGAATAGATCTGATTTACATAACTGAAATCGTTTAATTTTATCGAAGAAAGCAAATATTTTGTGGTGTGACATTATATAATAAATAAAAAAAACATACTTCGTAGAATTGGAATTAGGTTAAACAATTTAGAAGCCCTCGAAATTAAAAAAAAGCCGTCAATAATAAATCAAAAATAATTGATAACCAAATTAATTTAACCGAAAGTTCCATATTTAATTTATTCCGTTAACCTCTTCTGAATCTACCCCCCCCCCCTTCCTTCCCGTCCTCTAATAATTTTGTCCCCCTCTGTTCTATTTGTATCTCTTTCTGGAACCAATAGCGTGTCGCCTATTCTATTGCAATCTCTTTCACTCATTACTTCATTTTATTTTATGTATTTGTCTGAATGTAATTATCTTTAGTGGATAATATCAACTAAAGATATTATATTATAATAAGTCCTGACGAAGCTTGTGCTAAGCGAAACCTGGTTGGCTATTAAATGTTAATTCAAATAAAAAGTGGTGTTTTACAAAGTGTGTTTTTTCGTTAAATATGAAATTGTTTAACTCTGACTTTTCTGTCTCGCTTAATATATTATATATAAAACATGTACATGTAAAAGTCTTATTGAAGAGAGTAAACAATGCATATTCTTCGATAAATAACTACAAAGCAACATTAAACATATTTGTGTACCTACCGGCAAATATTTAGTACACATACATACACACACATATACGTGTGTGGGAATATACATTAAAATATTTGTAGGAACAATAAATATGTTCAATGTTACTTTGTAGTTATATTATCGAAGATTATAATGGGACACAGTTTTACAGTATGTTACTCGAGAGAATGACGTCTTCGCATTACGATGCACACTCTCATATCAATTAACAATTAAAATCCGCTGCTCCGCTTCTGATGAGAACGACGCCATCACCGCTGCTCCGGAGGCGGCTGGCTTCAGACTCTTCATTCTTCAGACTTGAGATTTCTGACGGCTCTCGCGGGCTTTTCCGACTGCGCACAAGGCGCTTTGTTCGCGCAGACGGAAATTGCGCAAGTACTACCACAAGTATAATAATTATAACCGTTCATTATTTTGCATTCCATATCTGCAGAATTGTTGCGAGATTAAGTGGTATACAGTAACGAGGAGTTGATAGTTATAGGAAGCTGCATTTAATTAAGGCAGATTAATTCAAAAACACAACTTTGATAATACTTGTAATGGTTGCGTTAAATAAAATGTTTTATTAAAGTCTTATCGTAGAATGGACGCTATGAACTTTAATTGGACGGTTCCCTAAGGCGCCGCTTCCCCGCTAAAAAAGAAGAAGATGGAGAGATATGTCATTACGAATGTTGGACAGAGCGCGCTAACAATTTAAATAATAAAATTGAAGCGAAAAATGCGAAAATGTTTAATAAAACATGACTCGTTTAAAATAAAGCAAAAATTTCGTGGAAGGCATCTTAAGTATCACTTAAAGAAACATTGTAAATTCTTTCACAACTACAACTTGTAAAAAATAAAGATAAACGTGTTTTTAATAATTTTTGGAGCATACTTTTTTTCTTTCGAGAGAATTTCATATAATTTGGGTTTCGGTGTGAAACGCGTCTGCGTATTGAAAATAACATATTTTTTTTTAGAGCTTAAAAACTTCAAATGTTTAAGGGAGGTATGTAAGAAATCGGTAGAAATTCGAGTAGTTGTGGTAAAAAAAAAAAAGGGAGGGGGGGCTAATTCAGATTTGCCTCCGCCGCGGGCCGCGTATTTCCAAAACCTATACCGGTTCAGTCGCGGTGGCGATTGAAATGGGGTAGGGCTTGTTGTGCAAAATCACCTTAGAAACACTATACCTGCTCAGTCGCGGCCGCAACTGAAATGGGTTAGGTTTTGTAAGGTGATTCTGCACAACAAACGCTATACCGATTCAGCCGCCAAAGTAAAAAAAAAAAAACGCGGTCCATCCTCTCTGCTTACCCCTCTACTACGGTCATCACTCTTAATAAAACAGATAGAGCAACGAAGCGCGTAGGCGACTGAATCGGTATAGGGTTTGTTGTGCAAAATCACCTTACAAAACCCAACCCATTTCAGTCGCCACCGCGAATGAACCGGTATAGGTTTTGGAAATACGCGGCCCGGGGCGGCAAAGCTGAATTAGCCCCTCTCCCTATTTTTTTTTTAAAGGTGGAGACGGTTTAAAAGTAGTTTACGTGAGCACTTAGGCTGTAGGCTCATTGTGCTATCTCCCATTTTACCTCAATCCTTTAATAAAAACCCAGTCCCTTTAATAAAGTTCACCTGGGTTGTCACTGGATATGTAGCTAAGTATTCTGGTTCTACTGTATGTATCCCCAGGTATCTGAGCCTAGTTCCCACCAGGGCAGGACATTGGCACCATAGGTAAATTGGAGTCTCTTCATCCTCTTCACATTTCCTGCACCAATTGGTGTTTTCCACTCCCAATATCTGCATTTGTCTCCTGAGATGGCAGTGTCCCGTTAGTAATCCTACCAGTTCCCTCAGCGAGTTTCTGTCCACATTGAGTAGTTTCGTGGTTCGTCTAGGGTCTGGTCCTTTTATGAGTACTTTAGATTGTCTCATTCTGGGTGCCATCTCCCATTCTTTACGGTATTGGGATTTGACTCATCTATCGATATGTAGTTTTGTGTGGCAAGCTGCTACTCCTACGGCCGGCTCGGATCCCACAAGTGGTGCTTTCCCCCCCTTCCTCGCTAGTTCTTCAGCCCGCTCGTTGCCCTTAATACGCTATGTCTTGGTACACAAATCAGGGTTATTTTATTGATGGTAGCGAGTTTTGTAAGAATATTCCTGCATTCCATCACCCGTCTAGAGTCGCGTCGGTTACTTTCCAGTGCCATTAGGTCAGCCTGGCTATCAGAATATATGTTTATGTTCTTATTCCTGTACCCGATACGAATACCCTTCCCCCCCAAGAAGTAATGTAATTTAACAAGTTTTTTATTCAGGTTCTGAAGGGCCTCCATGTACCAAAGTGTTTTAAAAAAATTCAAAAAATTGACGGAGACAGTATTTTATTTGAAAAGCGTTGAAAGAGTTTTGAAAGAGTTTTCATGTTGAATTATCCTTCAACAAAGCTTTGAATGCGTTTTTCTCGTCACCTATCAGAAGACCTTTAGAAATCTTGCCAAAAGGGCACATCTTCAATCTATGTCTGTAGGTAAGTGGATTCAGAAAAATCATTAATTATTTCTTCAAAATAGGCATATTTACTTTGTGGCGTCATCATTAATTTAATGACAAACAAATACCTTTGTGTAACACCACTATTTTTATATTATTATTTAAAATAGTGGTGTTACACAAAGGTATTTGTTTGTCATTAAATCATTAATTATTCAAACCCATTCTAAAACTGCTGCCAATGGTTGGCACTAATAATTATTCAAGCATTCAGTCAATTAACTCAATATGCACTGAATTTGCCTTTACAAGTTGTTCGGTGGATTATTATTCGATGGACGAAGTGTCGACTTGCTAAACAATGATTACACAACCCCCTCTCCCCTCCCCCGAACTTCCTTCGGATACTTGGTTCCAGGGAAGTTAAGTGATTGTGGAAACCGGAATAACTATTCGAGTCGTTTCTAAGTCAGTCATCCTTATATTCTGGGGAAGGGTGGATTTAATAAAGGAGCAGATGGAACGTGGCACCATAAGAGTGATTATACATCTTTCGCGACAGCCTAACGCGTGTTAAATCGGCCGTATACGATATGTTTTGACAAATTTCTTAAATGCGGGATTCCCTATCGCGCTAACGAGCTAAATACTATATTTGTATTAAGACACCAACTCTTAAAGAGAGTTACGCTAATCCCAGAGACGACAGTGGGAAAATTTGCGAATCGAATGTCATCAAAAACATCAAAATCATACGACAAATGGATAGTCATTTATGGACGCTCATTAGGCTTATATATAAGTAATTATAATAACTAATTAATAATAAATCATGTTTTTAAGTAGGTTATTAACCCATACCAACTGAAATCAGTACACGGCAGGCATAGACAAGCCATTGAAAGCAATTGAAAAATCACAGAAATTTGACAGCCGAAAACGTGCGACTCGAAAATATCTGTTGTTTTTTGTCTCTTTACGCTGACTTTACACAAAAAATAACCAATAAGAAACAAAATAATCATTCTAGGCGATTTTTTTTTCAAGGGACAATTCGATACGTTGTACCCCCCAGCCAGGAGCACTCCTGTCCCGGTGAGACCGGTACACCGAGGGGCACTGACTTATTAGGACCTGAAACACGTGCTCTGAGGATGAGAATGAGGTTGGAGTTTACATGGCAACTTTATAAGCCAATGTTGGAATTTTGGATGGGCAGGAATAAAGAAATTGATTGAGCGTTATGTTGTATTTATATTTTTTCATTTTCTTTTTTTTTCTTTTTCTTTATGCCTTCCTCCTTTTTGCCTCTTCTCGGCTTTTCTCGTCTCTTCTGGGATCTTATGGTCTCTTCTTGGCTATTTTTGGATCTTCTCGCCTTGGCTTGGTTCGTCTTGTCTCTTCTTGCCGCTGATTGAATCTTCCCATCTCTTCTCGGCTCTTGCTGCTTGTTCTTTTCTCTTCTTGACTCTTCTTGTCTCTTCTTGGATCTTCCGGAACCTTATCGTCTCTTCTTAGCTCTTCTTGCTTCTTCTTATCTTTTTTGCATCTTCTCGCCCCTTTTTGGCCTGTCTTGAATCTTACGTACGCAATACAACGCATTACCCAATGACCTAAAACTTCCAACAACAAACAAACAAAACATTGGCAAAGGCTCTAAAAGGATATTTTCTCAGCAGCTTTTCCGGTGACGAATTTAGCTGTTTTTCCTTGTAACCCTTGTTTATTCTCCAACTAACTGTATCAAGTGTGTCTAGTCCGTTTTAAAATCTACGTACTGTTCACTGAACTCCCATTTAAATTCGTGTTCTTGTGGAAAAATAATTTTCTTTTAGTTGTATAATGTTGTCCTTCCCGTAATGAATTTTATTAAACCAATTGGGAGAATGTATTATAAATGTTATGTATTAATTTTAAAATATATTATCACTTATAAATAAAAAAATAATGATGTTATGTAATATTCGCGCATATTTGTTAAAAATCAACGGACAAGAGAATAAAGACCCGAAAAAAATCAATGGATATTATAATTTCAATTCTGAAAACGACTTTATTAAAATAATATTCTGATAAAATACTATATATTGGTGGGTACCTACTTTATCGCCGTCTGAATTCTTTACACAAATGTCCAATTTTAAAATCATACTAATACTAAGCAAAGTTTAGTTGAAAATAAACACGTTAACAATTTCACGCGGGAATATTTCACATTTCACTAACGCACCTATTATTATCGCAAATACTATTTTAATTCGGAAATAAAATTTTGTGTACTTTTGGCTTATTAAAACCAAGCTATTAAAACATCTACCTGGGTCTCTGTAACATAACATTTTAAACAAAGCAAATTTTACAGGTTCTTCGAATATTTTTGGATGAGTTTTAGACTTGTTTTTGACGTGATAACGTCTTATAAATTAATGAACGCCGGCTGCACTCACGAAAAAGCATGACTCATAGTCGTTTTCCGCCTGAGAAGATCGTGCAAGTGAGATCGCGGAACAAGCGTTCGGCTTGTGACGCATCTATCTCTATTCCACTCCATGGTTATTATATGACGTTATCAAGTAAAATTATCGTCAGTAAACCGACTTTACAGACAACCAATTTTTTTTTATATTACATCAAAAAGTATCTACGATTTGGCAATTTCTTTGGAAGGGTGGGCAGAAATGATGGAATACAAAACAATTCTGTGTTGTCACACACGAGGAACTTTTTTCTTGACACACAGGAGTAAAGGGTTTTCAGACAGGTTAGGGGGCAGCCCACTGTGCGTGGGCGGTAAAAGGGTGTATTTTTCGTAATTATTGACGTGATAACGTCTTATAAATCGATCAACGCCGGCTGCACTCACGAAAACGCAGGACTCATTGTCACGTTCCGCCTGAGCCGAGCGTGCAAGCGAGAGCGCGGAACAAGCGATAGAGAGGCACGATCGGCCTCAGCGTTCGTCTTGTGACTGTAAAATTCTACGTAAAAGTTTTTTTATGACGTTATCACGTAAAATTATCGTCCGTAAACCGACTTTACAGACAACCAATTTTTTTCTATAGGCAAAACTATCTACATTGTCTGTTGGTATAAAGTTGAATAAAGCTAAGAGAAAGTGCTCCATAGATACTTGCAGATTATCAAAATAATACTTAATTTAACTAGGCAAATACACGATTACAGTGTAAGTTAGTAGATATGAAAATCGTTAGACGTCAAAAGTTTTCAACTCAAAGACATTTTAGACGTTTGTCGTAAAAGTGCAGTGTTATTTCAAACAATTAACAAACGAAAAACCCTTTCACATAAACTCCAAGGATTTTCATTAGTTTTGCGAATCCATGAATATTCGTTTTATCATCTTCTGTAAAACTTTAATTTTGAGCTTGAAGGCTTAAAACGAAAATGAAATGACGTTAGTCGTGTTTGGTGAACAGTTTTGAATAGTTGAGGTAGTGGGGAGTGGAAGGAAATGGGTAAGAGGAAGTTGGGGTAGTAACTGGCTATTCATCACTTAAATCTAAGCAACGTTTCAATAATTCTGAATGGTGGCCTTACACCAGGGCGATACAGATATCTATTTCCATTCTGGAACGTGCACATACAAATTTATTCAGCAAAATACACTATTTATTATTTTAAATTGATTAATCGTGAAATAACAAAAATTAATCAAATTAATTTTATTTTCACGCTCCGGGATTTGAAACCCGTGGATTGCTAGTGCTTACCCCTCGATCACGATGGCCGTCGAGGCTAAGAATATTGATAGGTTGATTTCATGATTTGTGAAAATATATACATATTTGAATACATACAACGTATTTTCGAATAATTTTTTTTTTTATTTAAAAAACTTTTTATAAACGTTATTTGCCAAATGGAACAGGGTAGAAAATTTCAGAAAATTTTTAAGTTTGTTTTTGTGAACCGGCGAGTGTTCATATCTATCCATTTTTAAAAACAAACTATAGAAAAGAATCACGCACCTTCAATCAACGATTTTTTTCTATCGGTTATTACTTATGTCGTGATTATATGGGTCGTTCTTCTTTTTAACCTACATAAAATCGTTTTCACCGGTTATTGTAGAAAAATTCAACAGAAAACCAATATTATTATTAGATAATTACTTTAAAATCTACTGTAGATACTAAAGACGTAACGACTGTGTGCGTTTTAAAAAAATATGTGGTTATATTTTGGGAGTAAAAATTACGTAACAGAATTGTAAATCCCCGTGAAGTGTATTTCATACAAATCACAGTTGTCTCCCGCCTCCTCAACTTGCGTATATTCTATAATGTTACAAAAAAAAGATATGATGGCAGAAAATATAATTTTTTTTTAACTCCAAAAGGTATAACCTATCAAGTAAAAGCAATTATTATTTTTTATGAAGTTTAATAAAATATTTTTAAAGATCTCAAAACTTGTCTCCTACAACTGATATTAAATACGTTAACTCTGTCACGTGGGGATTCATATAGTAAAAAAAAAATTCCTCACTTTAGGTGGAAAAGTTACAGAGTGGTTAAAGTTATGTAGGTTAAAAAGAAGAACAACCCATATATTTCTGAAAAATACGGTTTTTATGAAACAAAAATATTAATTGGTTTGGTATTTTTTTTATGTTTTCTTCTGTCATCTGACACACACATGTAATGTAATAACTTGAAAGTCATGCATTTATGAGTATAGTGAGTCTGTGTGAATAAAGAAAGACTAGAAAATGAAAATATACACTTTTAAAGTACTTGCAACTTAAAAGTGCACCCTGATTCTAGAGAAAGCCTTAGCTCCTACGAACCTAAGTGCCTTACCTCATAAGGTAGTTGGCGCCTCCGGCCGAGATTTAAAAGAGGTAGTTTTACTAATTATTATTCAAAAGCCACCCCCAGTTTAGTAGCGGCTCGTTCCACGACCAAGTTGTATGAATTTCACCCTGCGGGCGCCGCCCCCGGCTGTAAATTGGCAGATTATATTTTAAAATGGTTTATTAATGGTACACCACGACGAATAAAATAATGAATTAATATTGGGTTCTACGTGTATTATAAAAAGTAGTTTTTAATTAATCTACTGGTAATAAATTCGTTAAATGTGTTTATCAAGTCATGATTTTGGGCGTTGGTTTTACATCAAGGTATTAGTAAAACGATCACCTTAGCAACGTTTCAAAGAATATTTTAAGGCGGCGTATCCTCGCTCGAAAAGAAGAAGATGCAGAGATGTGTAATTACAAATGTTGGAGAGAACGCGCAAATATTTAAATCGATAAAATTGAAGTGAAAATTGTGAAAATGTTTAATAAAACACGGCTCGTTTAGAATAGAGCAAAAATTTCGTGGGGATTGTCTAAAACAACATTCAAAGAAACACAGTTTTTTTTTCATAAACATAACTTGTTGAATTGGGAACGTACAAATGCACACTTCAATGATCAATGGATACCTGAAGAATTTAGACGTTAGTAAGGGTGCTGGCAGTGACGGTATTTCACCATACTTTGTCTCAAAATGTGCCAAAATTCTCTCATACCCTTTAACTAACATATTTTTAATATCACTAAAAGAAGGAAAATTTCCCAAAAAATTTAAAGAAGCAATTATAACCCCTATTCGTAAAACAGGTTCTAAAAGCAACATTGAAAATTACCGCCCAATATATATAATATATATATAATATCACGGTATTTAGCAAACTATTTGAGCGCATTATCTACGATCAAATTTATACTACAATTGTTCGCAACATTCAAAACCAACAACACGGATTTTTACAAAAAAGATCAGTTCTAACAAATTTGGTAAATTTTACCGATTATTTATCGAGTAATATGGACAACAGAAACCAAATAGATGTGATCTATACTGACTACTCGAAGGCCTTCGATAAGGTAAACCATTTAATTTTAAATAAAAAATTAAATCGATTAGGCATTCATGGTGACTTACTCCGATGGCTCACTTCATACCTTTCGAGTAGACTCCAATGCGTCTCAGTTGAGGGATCAAAGTCCAACTTCTTTTCCGTGCCCTCCGGCGTACCTCAAGGTTCTCATCTAGGCCCATTATTATTTAATGTGTATATTTATGATATTCACAAATGTTTCTTACACTCTAATTATCTAGCATACGCAGATGATAAAAAAATATACCTAGTAGTCAAATCAATCGAAGACTGCTTTAAACTTCAAGAGGACCTCAATCGTCTTTTTGTCTACTGTGAATTGAATAAACTAGTCATAAATATCTCAAAATGTAATAAAATATAATTTACACGTAATAAAAATAAAATTTTATTGGATTATACACTAAACGGGACAATTATCAACGAAGTTGAATTTATCAGGGACCTTGGGGTAACGCTTGATTCTAAATTAAACTTTATCCAACGCACTAATAATAGCATCAACAAAGCCAACAAAATGCTGGGATTTATAATTCGTACATCGAAACCTTTTCGAAATGTAAATACTCTATATTCCTTCTACACCGCATATATCCGCCCACACTTAGAACACTGCACACCGATCTGGACTCCTTTCTACCAAGCCCACATTGTTAGGATCGAAAGAATTCAAAAAAAAAATTTTAAACACTTAAATTATAAACTTAACCTACACTTTCTAAATTACACCGATTCTATTAAATTTCATCAGTTCCACTCAATTTTTGATC
Source organism: Glyphotaelius pellucidus (assembly GCA_936435175.1). Lineage (NCBI taxonomy): Eukaryota > Metazoa > Arthropoda > Insecta > Trichoptera > Limnephilidae > Glyphotaelius > Glyphotaelius pellucidus. The sequence goes on along the minus strand of OW386558.1, from coordinate 21,689,635 downwards.
AAATTTTATTATTTAAATTTTTAAACAATGGCCTGGACTCACCAGAGCCTACCAATTTAATAAAACTCCATATTCCTTCAAGATCAACCTGACAATCGAATTTACTTTATTTGCCCACTTGTAGAACAAACTTTAGAAAAAATTCCCCGATCCCTCGAATATGTGCGCAATACAACGAATTGTTTCACAACGTACACATTTTTAATTTAAACCTTCAGAAGTATCGAATAGAAGTAACGCGTGCGATATTGGATTGATACGGGGTGTGGAAGGTATCGAGAGCATCTCATATCCTTATCCTATATTCTCCCTCCCCTCCCCCTCCTCTCCCCTTCCTCTCCCCTTCCTCTCCCCTTCCTCTCCCCTTCCTAAGTCTAAAATTTAGCTTAAGATAAATTAAAACTCCATCTAGAAAATATATTAGCATAAGAAACTCTTTTGGCTTCACTGCAGTTAACATGTATATTTTTATGTCCTATTGTATGTATATAAGCTATTTGTTTCTTACAAATAAAATAAAATAAAATAAAATAAAATAAAATAATAGAGTTAACCGTGAAAATAAAAAATTTTGGAGCATACATTGCGATTTTTTTCTATGGAGAGAATTTCATATAATTTGCGTTTCGGCGTAGAGATTATGTAGATAAAATCTTCAAAAATAACATATGTTTTTTTAAGAGCTTAAAAACTTCAAATGTTCAAGGGAGGTGTGCAAGAAATCGGTAAAAATCCGGGTAGCGGCGGCTAAAGCAATGTGGATAAGATTACGAAAGGGATGCTTGAATGGCCCAATAGGGCGTCAATAAATAAATAAATAATCGGTCGTTAAGAAGTCGATTGCCATATCTAGTGCGTAGATGCAATATGGGCATGCTGGGTCCATTCAACAGGTATATTAATGAAACCTGCTTGAAGGAGCTAGCAGCGTTGCACCCTAGTCACCGATGAAACTTGACGGACAAGAACGGAACATCGGTTCACAGTTTATTTATTTAATATAAACAGTATACATATACCATAAACATGGAGATATCACAAAATCATAGTTAAATAAGAAATAATAAAAAAGAATACCTACAAGCGAGTGTTTCGTGTACTCAGTCGGGTTATTGTAGCATTTAAACGGGATTTTAGAACAAGTGGCTTTCGTGGGTATATGAAATTCAATGGGCTTAGTTAAATCAGGACTGTCTATTCTACCATTTACAATTTTGAACATAAATATTAAGTCGGATATAAATAATAGAACGCCAAAGAAGAGTACTAAGCGTGCGAGCCAACATGCTCGCCAGGAGATTCAACAGGTGCAGTTCTCCGGTGAAGAAGCAAATATTCCAGAGCTACTGCATGAGCTTTTACACCGGCGAACTATGGACAAGATACTCACAAGGCGTCATGAACACACTTCGAGTACAATACAATAACGCATATAGGGCGCTATTCGGCCTACCTTGGCGATGCAGTGCCTCGCAGATGTTCGCAGAAGGAAGGGTACATGGGTTCGCCGCTTTGATGCGCCACAGAATAGCCGGGGTGAGACAGCGCTACCAAAGATCGGAGAACACTCTCGTCCTGGCCGTGGCCCAGTGGCAGGGCGCGCCTCTTCACCAAACGTGGAGAATTCATCTGAAGCCCCCGTAGATCGAGCATAGATGAATATTGGAGAAAAACACTGGCTCCTACAATCTGAGATCCGATGGAACAACAAGTACCTGATTTAAAGACTTAACTATATTTTTTATGAATAGTGTATCTAATGATGCTTCTCTTTTTTAATTTTTTTATTTGTTAATTTTTATCTTTTTATTTATTCATATGTAATTAATATTCATATATAATAACATATGTAATTATACCCTATATGGGATGTGTGGGATTGCACTCCCCTCCCCACATCCTGGAATAAAGACCTTATTATTATTATTATAATTCTTCGATCTGAGAGTCTTAATAAATGTAATTCTTTCATCAAGTAATTATAGTTGATAATGGCTTCATGATAACGGGTCGTTTCTTCGACTCATTTTGGTGTAAATCGGCTCTTTTGTAGAGCGAGCTGCAAGCATCTGTTTTCCTCCTTCGTTGAATCCGGGCCGCTTCAAGACCGGCAGTTATAAATCCCTTCCTACAGCCCATACTTTAATCCGCATCGTAGCTATGCCTAATCGGGTGGCGACATAGTTCTCCTATCTGTACACTGCACAAACAGGGGCGCTCTTGTGAATAGTCACGTAAAAATAAATAAATTAACTAGCTGACCCGGCCACGCGTTGCTGTGACGTGAAATCGAAACACAACGCCATCTACTGGATGGTTACTGGTTACCCAACCTAGATAACCAAGATTTGTTTCTATAAATTAACTCACACCGCCATCTGTTAGAAAATTAAGGAAATTACAAATAATTACAAAGCATTGTCATATAGCAAACATTTAATGAATATTGAAAGAATCACATCCTTGCGATTCTTTCAAGGACATAAAGAAACCATTCCTTCGTTCCGAATGCAATTATTAATGTTCTCAAAAGTTGTCTTGATAGAATATCATTCTTGTGATATTTTGAACTAAACCATTCCTTTGTTAAGAATATTATGAACTAAATGTGCAATTTTGCTGTCCTGAATCGGGAAACCTTCCCAGTTGGACAGGCAATTTAGTAATGTATTGAATTGTAAAATATATATAAATAAATAAATTTAATTCGCAATAATAAATATTAAGGTCAATAATTAATATTAAGGTCAATAATTAATATTAAATTATTCCATATCTTTAGTTGAACCAAATTACACACAGCAAGTCAAATTTCATCAAAATCAGTTAAATAGTTTTGGAGTTTATTTCGAACAAAATCGTGACGCGAGATTTTTATATTTTAAATTAATATGTATTTATCTTGTTTTGTGACAAGTTATTAGAAGTCCTGTTTTAAAATAGATGTAAGTTATTTCAAACTGAAAAAGCATTCAAAGAGAGTTAATAAGAATATAAAATAGACTCACTTTATTGATATAAAACAATCCTGTCTTTTAATTTGAACTAAATTACACACTAAGCCAAATTTCATCAAAATTAGTTAAGTAGTTTCGGAGTTTATTTCAAACAAAACGAGACGCGAGATTTTTATATCTTAAATTAATATGGATTCATCTTGTTTTGTGAATGGTTTTTAGAAATTCTGTTTCAAAATATATGTAAGTTATTACAAAATGAAACAGCATTCAAATAGAGTTAAAATAAAATAGACTTACCTAAATTGATATCTTGAGAGATCCTTCAGCACGTTCAAACAAAACTATTCATTGAGTTCATCAATCCGGTTCACAAATAACAATGTAAAACACAAAAAATACTTTTCAAAATTTGTTTTTCAATCGTTGAGTTCAAGCACTTGAAAGTTTATTTTTTCTAGTTGGCACGTAGAACATTCCTAAAATTAAAATATAAAAAATAGATCACTTTTAAAAACTATTGCTGCGTTGTATTAAAATTCCGTTCGATATTTGTTAAGGGTTGAATTCACAGCTTGTAAAGTCACGAAATTTATGCCACGTAATTTAATTAGAATAGAAATGCGTCACTTTACAAGTACTCTGGCGTGTTTAATATATAACCTTGTTTTTAACAATAGCTTCATAGAATGTATAGCCAAATAGTTACAGCCCCTAAAACTTAAAAATCAATATCACAACCCCCAAACGTAACAGCGCCGAAATATAAAATATTGAAAGAAAGATAATATTCAATTTTAATAATAAGAAAATAAGAAATTTAATAAGAAAAACTGTCTCTTTTTTATAACTTTTGAAGGCTAATCCCATGAATGTAATTTGAAAACAATATTTTTTTTATTTTATATATCAACAAACAAGTCCTGCTAAGCCAATTGCATTGGCTTGTCAACAGGTGCTTATAATTCCCTTACATAATTTTAAAAGTTATAATTTACATCTTATCTACAGATCCAACTTTTTTTCATAAATCAGACGGCCTACGTGGTCCCGTGGTAAGACTCCCGACTCACAATCCGAAGATCGCGGGTTCGAACCCGGCGTGCGCAAATAAATTTTATTTGATTAATTTGTGTTATTTCACAATTTATTCATTTAAAATAATATATAGTATATTTGCGACACGTCCCAGAGTGGAAGATACTATCAGTATCGACCTGGTGTAAGACCACCATTCAGAATTGAAACGTTGCTTGAAATGGCTTTAGCCGTGTTTAGTGACCAGATCTGAATAGCCAGGTACTTCCCCACCTTCATCTTCCCTATCTCCTTCCCCTCCCCACTACCCTCAGCCTCACAACATACCCCGATTGGGGATGCCATAGTCTCACTGGCTCCAGACGGGAGCAGTTGGGACTCTTGTGCGGTATTAACTGTAAAAAAAAAATATATCATCATAAATATTTTTTTTTCCAATAACCAATTTTTCACCATATATTTAACCTAATTCATAGAATTATGTTGCTTTATAGTGTCAGTTTATAAATTAAATATCTTCGATATGTTGTATTCAAACATTCTCTGTCCGTACATATTATTAAATTTCGGAATAATTAACCCGTCGTTGCGCGTGAATCTAGTGCTATATTTGTGTTCTAGTTATAGTTATAGTAATTATTTGCTAAATTATAATTTTGTACCATAGTATTGCCTTAAGAGGTAAAATTTTTGCACTCTGAAACAGCAACGGAGTATTGTGTCTCTGTTTGAAAATATTTGGGGTTATATTGATAATAATAATAAAGGTTTTTATTCCAGTATGTGGAGAGGAGAGTGCAATCCCACACATCCCATATAGAGTATAAGTACATATATATTTGAAAACGTGGGTATTTTTTAAATAGGAGTAAGGATGAATAAGAGACAAATTAAAAAATAAATAAAAAATTACAAAAAATAAAATCGAAAGAAAAGAGTCAAGAGCCTTACCCCTCGACCACGGAGGCCGTCTATTGGAAGAAGCATGCAGTACCACCTACTTGACAAGCCCTTGATTCTATGAGATTTATGGATTCCAAGCCTGAATGAACTGACCAAAGACAACGGATTTAGTCAATATATTGTTGATCAACCGTGCTAGGTCTTCTATAAGCTACGGAGGGTATTTATTATTCAGGAGATAATAAATTACTATTTGTTTTTTTTTTCACATTTACAATAAGGCAAATTTGCGATTATTGTTATTTATATGAAAAATTTTTTGTCAGAAATCTTTGCATTTACCTAAAAACTTTGCGAATCGAGAAATTCTCCCAATTTCCAATAATTTAATTTGACATCTAATTGATATATTATGTGGAGTGTTTCCTCCGATGGATTTATTTATTTAACTTTGCTTTGTCTATTAATAATTTACGGAAACTGTTTATACTATGTTTCAAGACAATCGTTTTTTTATTCTTTTGTTCTTATTTTCCAATAACTATAGCTCGTAGCTCCGATATTCCAAAGGGAATTTATTAGCCATTATTTATGTTGTGTCATTTGATTATGACAAGTTTTACCGAAATTCTTTTTATTAATAATGTGGAAATAATCACTACGTATGTTTTATAAGTGAAGAAAAACGAATACATATAATTGAGCATGAATTCTCTCACCAAACACAAGAACCTTATCTCTTTATGGCGAAGAAAGGCTATTTTCATATTCCCTTAGTATACTTAATTTTAATTGTATGCTTATTGTAAAAACATGAAAAATTTTAAGTAAATAAAAAAATATTGTTTTTCGTCGTATAATTTTGATTGTACGAGCATTAGAACAATAAAGACAATATTAAAGTCTAAAATTGAGACAATAACCTGCAGTACAATATGTTTGTTACCAAATCGTTTTATTATATATTAGCGAGTTCCCGGCATGCGTTGCAATGCCACAAATAAGAAATTTTTCTCCCTGCTTCCCGTTCCCCTTCCACCTCCCCTTCCCTTTCCATGGCCCCTTCCCCACTCGCGTTCCCCCTCCACCTGCTCCGCCTTCCCTCTCCCGTCCCCGGTACATTCAGATTTTCAAACAGCTCGCGTGCCACCTATTGCAATTTTTTTTACATGTTTTTTTTTCATATATTACAAATATTCATATTTGTTTATTATAAGAACAAACAATCAAATTTGAAACCTAACACAGGTACCTATTTAAAATAAATATAATTTTAGATTAGATTTAAAATACTTGTTTTAGGTTAATACCATAGATGAGTACTTCGATTAAATTCATTAATTTAAAGAGTTTATTCGAAAATTGAATTTGGATTTATTTGCACAATCGATGCGATGGTTTGCAAAAATTCATTCCCAAAATGTGACATTTTTGACAGTTTCGTAAGAGTTTTTGTAATGATTAAAAATTTTTCAGATGTATTGTCATGTGATTGTAATAATCCAGAAACCTTCGCGAGGGTGGGAAGAAGGTACTTTAAAAGTTTCAAACATTTCCTATGCTTAATGCTGTCAACTTCCCTAAATAAATAAAATAAAATAAAAAATACGCTATTGTGACAGATGCAATAACCCTACATTTTACTAATGGGACTTAAATTTATAAAATCTCCACATTTCTTTACGAAGTCAGCGAAAGAAAATGGATAGACGCCCTCGAAAAGTGGCGCTAGAGAAAAATGCTCCGTATTTCATGAACAGCCAGACGCACAAATGTGTTCATTCTGGAACAACTAGACATCCACAACAGGCTTTCAACTATCTGCCTGCAACACAACATCTTAAGACACGTTGGGCACGTTGCTCGCCAAACTGAGGGGTTCAACTTGGAGAAACTCATGGTTACTGGCATAGTGGCAGGCAGAAGAAGCAGGGGAATGTTACCAAAGCACTGGAATAACAAAGTATCAGGGGTGTCCGGTGCCTTGGTGTCAACAGCTCTCCACGCAGCGCTGAATTACTAGGAGTGGGGGAGCCTTGTGCTGACTTCAGAACGAGATATTAATGAAGATACGATTCTTCTTTTAAATTAAAATAATTTTTTTTCACAGTACGAATAGTACAGTTCGTCACAGTTTCGTCAAAAATAAATTTGAATAATTAATTTAATGAAAACAAATAACTTTGTGTACACCACTATTTAATTAACAATATTAACATGTTTCGAAAACTATGTTTTCTTCGTCAGGATAATAAGTTAACTTATTATCTTAAACATAGTCGAAACATGTTAATATTGTTAATTAAATAGTGGTGTACACAAAGTTATTTGTTTTCATTAAATTAAATAATGACGTCACAAATTTAATTTGCAAATTTTGAAGAAATTTGAATAATTAACTTAATTTTATGAAAGAGTCTCGCTTTGGGGTTTCGAAATAAAAGAAAGCGTTGACAGATGTGGGTCGCAAGGACAGGGACGGAAGAAGGAATAAGTTTAGGGGAAGTGTCACGGGTCTTAAGGGTTCAGAGGGCACGCCGGTATGAGACAGTCAATTCCTAGACGGAGGAGAGAGGAGACACGAGTGGTGATGCAACACCAAACACGCATTCCCCGCCCAGCGGCGAGAAACTGGATGAAGAAGAGTTGATCTCATGACAGCGATTCGCAAGATACGCGTTCCTCCGCCCGGTGGCGTTAAGCAAGGGCGTGAGATGAAGAAACTGCGAAGACGAAGAAAGTGCAGACACGACCAGTGGCCAAAGCGCGAAGTGGTGTAAGCAGGAGACTTATTAAGAGATTCAGCTAGGAGGACCTGAGCTACTGGACTACAGAAGCTGTTATCGAGCACTTTGGCCTTACCAAGGCACTCGCAAAGACTCAGTGATAAGAAGGTAGTTTCAGTGAATTTATTGATGAAGTGTACAATGAGAAGCGACCCCGAACCATATGATAATTAGTTAAGGTTAGATGTACGTAGATCTATTTACATTTAAGATCATGTCATCACTTGACCAAACCTAATAAAAATCCATTAATTTAAAATCTCTATAAATAAATTCATCCCCCTTTTTTCCTACCCAAGCTACCCGAACTGGTGAGAAGGCAGAGTTGAGAAAGTATAGAGGTACTAGCTGGGTTACCTGGCTTCGCACAGGACAACATTCGAGAGTGTTCTGGAATGTTCCACAATTTATTTTATTTATTTATAGCGGACCCGACAGACGTTGTCCTGTACACAACTGCTACTAACAACGTATGCAGGGACACTGGAGGTCTAGATTCGTTCAAAAATAAATAAATGTAGCTTCGTTTAACAAAAAAAAATTAGTATCTTGCGAGAGCCTTGAAGGAGTAACCATATGTTACTTATACCAGGGCGGGTATGTGGTGGATAACCTCCAATGTACACAACTGTCGGGACAAACTAAAATTAAAAAAGAATAATATTGAATATTCGATACTGCGATGGTAGCGCAGTCTGCCGGATCCAATGTAAAACATTCCAAAATCAACAACTCCTTAGAAATAAAAAGAAATGATTAAAAGAACATTTTCCATTGGACCAAATTGTGAATCTAAACCATTCTCAAATCCCCTTGAACCCACACAAAAAATTTCATCAAAATCGGTCCAGCCGTTTAAGAGGAGTTCAGTGACATACACACGGACAGAAGAAATATATATATTAAGATGTAAAAAAACTGCATTTATTTAAATATTCTGAGCTAGTTTCCGAAGCAAAAAGTAATGACACACTCTACACAAGAAGCTCAGAGGAAAAAAATTTCCCTTTGGGCCTATGTTATCTTATGGGATGCCGTATATGTTTTTTTATAACCGAATTAGCACAGAGGGTGTAGGAAAAGCATTTATTGGGAAAGTGACAGCAAACTTCAAACGTCATACTGTAGAAGTAGATTACTGGCGGCTTATATAAACTTCTACACTATCATAATACATCAGTCAATCCATAATAGTATTATAAATGCAAAACTGCTCGAGTTTGTTTGTTAGGCTTTCACGCATAAAACAATAAAACGATTTTAATAATTTTTTCACCAATAGAAAGCTAAATTATATGCGAGGACTAAAGGCTGTACATAATGGTTAGTTCTGGCGTTATGAAATTATAAATATTAATATATTATATTTGTTATACGTTTTCTGTCGCTAACAAAAGCGAGTTATTGTTAACGTCAGAAAACCAATCGTTGCTGTGAAAACGATGTTGATATATTTGTGGGCTCTATGCTGGGAGGTACTCAGCCCCCTACCTACTCGTCGGCTACTGCTACAGAAAATTCAAATATTAGAATATGTTTGGTTTTTTTGGACAAGCTTATGTCTTGGAATAAATGTCAGATGAGAGTTCCTACATTAAAAATATAATTCGTAACGATTGTAAAGACTGTATAATATAAAGTGTTATTTTTTTTTATATTTACTTTACTTAACTTTCTCATATTTAAATGAAAATAAATCTCCGAAATGTTTGTAAGCGCATACATTCCGAACGACTGCATCAAATTGGATAATTTTTTTTTTCTTTGAGCTCTAGCATAATGAAATTTAGGTGGCACGTGAGCTGTTTGAAAACTGAATGTACCGGGAATGAATGTATGGAATGCGGGAGTGGGTCGGGGGAGGGGGAATAATTGATAAGTGCAAGCGCTACAGTAATTTTCCCTAATACCATGCGAGCGAAGCCGCGGAGAAAAGCTAGTTGTTCATAAAGCCAATTTCAAGTTTTGGCAACATTAACGGTAATATTACGATTCATTTTTTTGTTTAAACGTAAGCTAAAGGTTTGAACAAAACGTATTTTAGACTCAAATAAAAAGACGATGTTTTGAAAAGAAGACATAATAGAATGTAAATAACGATGTTAATTAAACGTTTAAAAGATCGATTATTTGGAGAGAGCGAAAATATTTAATTAAGAAAAACTTATTTAAAAAAAGCATAAATATTGAGATAAATGTTTTAATTAGCATTTAAAAAAATACTGTTTAACTTTTCTTATGTTTAGCATGTTAAATAACAGAATCAGATGTGTTTTTTTACAATTTTCGTAGCACATTCTGGGATTTTTTGCTGCCCTGGGAATATTTTTTTGATGAGGTTTGTTTAGGACTTATTGGAGAATAACCTGGACACTGAACCTCAGATTCCAACCCACCCCTCATACATTTTTCCTTCCCAGAACTTTCCCTCCTTTCCTTATAAATACTCTCCACACAGCATCCCCAAAGATGACATAGGCCCTGAGAGAAATTATTTTAGCGGCACGTTCCAGAGTGGAAGATACTCTCGTTTTCAATTTTCCGTTTTTACGCTCCTTTGTTTTTTGTTAAACTGCTAATATATTAGATACTAACAGATCCGGCCACACGTTTCTGTGGCTAACGAACCACAATGCTATTACCCAACCTTTAACCAAAGCCATCTGTTAATTTGCATACATATCAAATCCATATAGCGCGCTGCCCGCTCCCTCAATTGAATATTTGAATTTCTCGGCTTCTACTAAAATATGCATGTTTTATACAAATAAACCTTCCTTTTGAATTACACCGTCTATTGGTGAAAACCGCTTGAAAATCCGTTGCGTAGTTTAAAAGATCTAAGCGTACAGACAGCTGGGGCGACTTCATTTTATACTATGTACAGATTGTAATTTGTTTGTAACTACACAAAGCATTTTTCAGCAATAATATTGTACCTATTTTATTATTAACAAGCATATATTAGTAAATAGATAACTTCTCCAGTTAGACCCAACAATGTTCCTCTACTAACTAAGTAATTAAATTATATTGCATCTCTGCTTTAAAATATCAATTAAAAAAATATTATGTACAAATATAAATTATAGATAGGTACCTTATGGCTTGCCTGAATTCTTCACACAACTGATTGAAATTTTGAAAATTACTCTTTAATTCAAAGCAAATTTTGGTTTAAAACCAAATTTCACGAAGACAATCAACCACACACAGATAACCGAAATTAGTATATTTGAATAAACGCCCTTGGGACTCTACCACCACACGCAAAATAAATTTTGCATTATTATATGTAAATTGGATGGATGGAAAATAGTAAAGTATTTTTGGTTCATCAATTAAGGACATTTGAATCGATTGCCTCAATATTGTAAAGGTTTTGGTTACATTATTTCGATATAATTTAAATATTACTAAAGGACGAAGCATGCGCAAACGATAAAATAAAGTTTGGAAGAACCGAAATAAAATGGCGTCCTTAGTCCTTGTACAGGAAGCGATCGATCATTAATTATTTCCCGCTCTTTTTATTAGCAATTAAAACTCAAAGCCAATGTTTATTATGAAAAAAACTATAAAGCTACATAATTTTCAATGGACAATATGTGGTAACAAGCCTATAACCCATGAATCACTATTTTAATCGAAATGGCTTTCAGATAATTAAAAATTCAATACTCCCAGAAACAATTTCTAGACATTATCAGAGCAATTAAATGTGAAGAAAGACACAGAAATCGACTCTTAGCAATAAAATAACACTAATCACTCATAATAAGAGAAAACGTGGTTTTGAATCTACCAAAAAATCAATCTCTGCCGATGCTTAATCTATTGTGTAATTATTTCCTAACAGTAATTTGTACCCTTCTGTAGGAATCAGATAACTTGACAAATGATTATATTTATTGTTTTGTTAGTTATTTAAGGAAGAAACGAGATTCCTGAGAAGAAACAGTGGAGAAACGTAGTGAGTAAGATTAAGATAGAAACTCTTTGGTGGTTTGAGTACAAGTATGTAGAAAGAATCAACAAGGCGTTTTTATGAATAATATATAATATACAACGCTAATGGTAATAGTAGAAAAATGTGGGGACGCACGAACCATATTCTTGAGTCAGGCCATGCCAAGAGTAGCAGAACAGCAGAAAAGTATGTGTGAGACGATGTATGAATGTAAATAAAGCAAGAAGTGTATAAAGACAGAGTTATGATTTTAGATTTTCACGGCCAAAAGTATTTTTGTTGCGCTACCTCCTTCTTTAGCCAACGTTTCGGATAGCGTTACAGTGTCCGTCATCAGGGCAGACGGCCAAAGAAGGAGGTAGTGCAACACGGCATAACACCCCAAAAATAAATAACAAAAAGATGGACTTGTTTGGCGGTTCGTCCTCTATGCCTTCTCCTGCGTCGTGATGATTAAGTTAGTACTAAAGTAGGTACGGTACAAAATAAGATAGATGTTATTTTTTTACATTTATTTGAAGGACCATTAAAGCCAAAATAGGCCAAACTTGAAAACGAGCGAATGGTAACCCTGCAACTGTATTTTTTTAACAATTAGTTGCCTAACGAATATGCAGTTTTATAAAATTGGAAACATTTTCTCTTTCCCACTATTGATAAAAAGGTTGATACTATCATTTATTTCCACAGCCTTTCACCACGTTTTGAATTTTAAATAAAATCCATTTGAAAATGCTCGTTAAAGCTGTTGTTTATTTGATAGAAATCGCTTTGAATTTTCCGGTACCTAAAAAACAATTTTTGGTCTAATTTATATGATAATTTTCAAAACCTTATCTTGCTCCGCAGATTTATTCACGTTTACGGTTGATAGTATTAAAAAAATTAGATTGAAACGACAACCTCGTGTTAACATGGACAACCTCATGGACACCCACTCTAATATAATATCACGATTTCGGAGACCAGGGCGAGTCGGACAATCGTCTGTAGACCGAACATAGCGTTAGCGGTGAAACCGTTTTTCTCGTGTATTTTTCTATTTCGAATGACTCAATAATAAATAATGTTTTTTCAACTATTTGTCCAAGTGGTGAGAAAACCCTTGAATTCACGACCCATTACTGTAAATCACTCACATTTCCTTCGCTTCTCCCACGCCATCTTCAAGACAGTTTCATTTCCACCTAACATATTCGCTACAAGCTACAACCCATATTCATTCATTTCTATTCTCAAACCCATCCATTTTCCCTACTTGAAAAAAATAAAATTCATGAAGTATTTTCTTCCCTCTTATTATCTGGTTTATTGAAATAAAAGGCCGTAAGGAAGCAGGATGGTTATTTTTTTTACATGAGCTCCACACAGGAGGCCCTGAGGAAAATAATTTCCCTCAGGGCCTTTGTCATCTTTGAGGATGCTGTGTGGAGGGTTTTTTTTAAGGAAAAGAAGGAGTAGAGAGTTCTGAGAAGGAAAAGTGTTTAAGGGGCGGGTAGGAATCTGGGGTTCAGTGAGTACTGGTCATACGCCTCTATTACCTAGACAAACCTCATCCCATGAACCCGGGCACCCCTGCTAAATCATCAAACGTCCTGAAATCCTGCTAAATCATAAAACAATCGGAAAATGAATGACGCAATTTTTGATTAATAAATTAATAACACATTGTAAATGCGTTGTTTCGTTAATTAAGAAATTGTATCAAATATCTAATTGAAAATTACATTGTATAAATTTCGTTTCACTACGAGCCGTGTATTTAACGTCATAAATTTAGTACTTTTCCACTTAAATATAATATTTCACATAAAAAAGCAATAAGTTACCTGAATATTTTCGTTTTATTCAAATAAACAGAAAGAGTTCCATAAAATTCATACCCAAAACGTTTTTCATGGGGTTCACCATAACCGCAATATAAAACCTTTAATATCATAAAACCGTCCATAAAAACTTTTTAAGTTCAAAAACCTCACATGTCAAAAAATACCTCACTTAAATTGAACTTTATCCACATCTAAGAAGATGTGAAAACTTTCAAATGGAATCGCGCATTCGAATTTCAAACTTCGGAATGTTTGAAAGTTCGGGAAAATTCCGGCAGAGCGACGCACGACCGATTCGCTCGGTTTTCGTAGCGGTACTGAAGTACTCGAGAATATACGCTGTTTCGGAAAACGAACTGAATAGCTAGGGACGGTGTTGTCATCCCTCATAGCCTAAGGTACTTAAATAACTTATTTCATGAAAGAACTGCATTCTATTAACGCTATCATTCTGTAGACTTGAATAACAACGGTCAAGGTTCATAGAAAAAAATCACAACGTATGGATTTTCTACGACCCTTAAGCTGAACTGAACCAAACTCTTCGTTGATTACCGATTCTTTTTTCAAATGGGGAATCTTTATGTTATTTTGGACTTTGTTATTTGCATTTTTTTTCAATATTTTGGTACCTGTCTGTCTCAAGAAAATTTGAAAAATAATTGCCATTGGTAGTGACGCCTCTTTCGACAAATAGTATAATTATTGCCGAAATTGTTACTATATATAAAAGTGAGCTCTGACATCATGAAATTATGAGTCGCTAAATCATTCCTTGCGATGAAAATTTGGGGACCCGCAAATTTTTTCTATACATGTACTGGTGAACTTTGGGGTTATGAAATTTAAAAAAAATTTCAAATGCCTAGGTGGCGCGTGAATAGTTTGAAGAATGTGTGTTGTTTTATGTAGTTTAGTGGCAGGGAGGAAAGGTAGGAGGGGTGGTGAATCTGAGAGTGTCGGAGGGGGATGAAGGAAGGGAGGGGGGTTCGAGGGAGGGAAGGCGGGGACGGTGGAGGAAACGCGTGCAGGAGGGAAAGGGGAAGTGGGAGGAGAAAGGGAGGCAGAAGAGGAACGGGGACAAATGGGAAAGGACACGCAGGAAGAAACAATTTCTGTAGTTAAGTGGCATTGCAACGCACGCCGGGAACTTGCTAGTTTGAAATAAAAATAAATGTTGCTTTCATGAAATGAGTGATTTATTTACAATAATTAAAAGGGTTTATTTTTAAGTAAGTACCTTTATACAAATATTATGATTTAGGAGAAAGTTTTGGTTTTGATTTATTTAGTAAGAGAAATTTAAAAACACATTTTTTGACGCGAGGTGTACTGTTTACAGAACTACTATTATTTTTAAAAAAATTAGCAAATATATTTGTTTCGTAAAAATGTATATTTTATTTTATCAAATCGTTAGGTGCATTTCTCATTAATTAAACATGATATTATACTGAGAAAAAAATAAAATAATTAATGAATATTTCACAAAGTTTCATAACTTTTTTTCTTAACAATCTTTACACCTCCCCACTACCTTCAGACTCACAACATACCGCAATGGGGATGCTATAGTCTCACAGATAAACGGTTGGGACTTTTGTGCGCTACTCAAATAAAAAAATGTGATTTTTTTTAGGTTAAGCAACATAACATATGTTTCTAATTTCCTCCTGTTTTTTTTCCTCTTTTTTATTGAGACTGCTTGGATTTCGTGTGTTTGGGATTTGGTTTCAAAATTGTTTGCAATTTGTTTTAACATGTTAAAGAAAAGGGCCAAGTTAACGTGAGAAAATTATTATTTTTACACCAAAACCGATGCATCAA
This sequence comes from Glyphotaelius pellucidus, assembly GCA_936435175.1. Taxonomy (NCBI): domain Eukaryota; kingdom Metazoa; phylum Arthropoda; class Insecta; order Trichoptera; family Limnephilidae; genus Glyphotaelius; species Glyphotaelius pellucidus. The sequence continues at coordinate 21,674,325 of OW386558.1, read as the reverse complement.
TGTCAGGTTTGATAAAGATAGTTGCACATCTCTCTGAATTCTCAGGAGATTGTTGAAAATGTTGATCGAGCACCTCCTACAGGAGCCACGAAATTAATCTGCTTTTATAATATGCTCTTATAATACCTCTTTTGTTACCTTGTACCAGATACCTGGAACCTGGTAATTCCAAAACAAGGTCCTGTTTTATTGTGAATGAAATGGCCAGATGTCATGCCAATTTGCTTAAATTTCCATACGCTCCGCTGTCCGCAATAGTAAAGAATTCTGATTGCCTTATTAAACCTCTAGGTTAAGGGTGAATTATTCAAAGAGAAAGAGAGGTTTCTAAACATATTTCTTTTCTATAAATTAGTAAGCTGCCTGACGTCACAAGTAAGGTTTGTTTCCCTTTAAAAAATTCCGTTAAAAGTCAGCGGATAGTCTGAATTCTTGATAAATCAATTGCACTTTGAAAAAGATGCAGTTGCATACGTATTTAACTAAATAAGTATAAAATCGACTCACTCGACTTTAATTAAACTTTATATCCCATACAAACACGGGACTACCATAATAAGGGCATGTGCCTAGTGTGGTAGTCGAAAACCTTGTAAAAACTGTATACCTATGATATTTTTATGAATAAAGAATAATTAAAAAAAAAAAACACACACACACAATCGTTAATAAAGTATTGAAAATGTTTGGCTTCATTCTTCGAAATTCCGAAGGTTTTAAGAATATTTCAACACTAAAAATTTTGCATACATCCGAAGTAAGTAGTCAAGTTGAATATAACTCCTCGCTCTGGTCCCCCATTTTAAAATACATTCAGATTCAATAAAAAATATTCAACATAAATTTTTAAGACACATTACTTTTAAATTCGGTATTCCCATTGAAAGCATAAACTATAATTACTTGATGGAAGAATTAAATTTATTAATACTTTCAGATTGAAGAATTATATCCGACTTAATATTTTTGTTCAAAATTGTAAATGTAAATGGTAGAATAGACAGTTTTGATTTAACTAAGCTCATTGAATTTCATATACCCACGAGAGCCACTCGTTCTAAAATCCTGTTAAATGCTACAATAACCGGACTGAGTATACGAAACACTCGCTTGTACCTAGATTACATGAAGTTACTAATAGATATGTAGATGTGGCAGATCTATTTAACTGCACGGAAGGTAGGTAGAAGAGGGCTTATTCAAATGCCACAATTATCTGTTTTACTCTTTTTAAACATTATTTCTAATATTTTTTCTACGATTTCGACATGTAACGAGCGCTTATGGTATATGTATACCGTTGTTAGTAAATAAATTAAAATTAAATTTTTTTTCGGTACATAATATTATTTAAGAGTTGGGCACTTTACCGCTTGTCTGAATTTTTAGAACAATTTTGAAATTAACAGTAAAATTAAAACGAAATTTTAATTAATCCAACAAGATTTGGCGCAGTACAAGCCCCCAGTACAGATAACCGAAATTAATATGTTTCACTACCACAGACCAATGAAAAATCGTGGGATAGTATGAATTTTTTACAATTCAGTTCTAATTTTAAAAATGGCAATTCAAATATTTTTCAAACACAGCAAACTTATTTTGTGGTACCATTTTAATTCAAAATTAAACGAATTCTTAGTTTTAACCACTTTTATGGATAAAAAATTATTGTTTGTTGTTTCGTAAGCTAAGCGCCCAAGCTTCTTAACGTGTTCATTCATCAGGGTTAACTTAAAACTAATTACAACAATAGACATAGACTTAAAGGTATCAATGGATAATCTCGAGTGGGAAAAGGGAGGGGGTGGTAGAGTATAATTTACAAAGGGAACAAGTTTAAAAACGGGTATTTTATAAATATTTTCTGATTATGTATAATATTAACTAGGCCTAGCTATGTTTGGTGACATAGCAGGGATGCCCGGGTTCATGGCGTGAGGTTTGTCAAAGTTTTGAGAGCCTATATGTCTGCCCACCTGCTGCGTGGCAAGCCTCATCGAGAGAGACTGGTTTAGGAGGTCTTTTGACCTCTCCAGCCAGAATGTCTCGACCCATCGACTTGCACCGTGGTTGGAGGGATGGATTCATACGTTCGTTACTCCTGGACCCACTGTCCCCCAGATTCCTAACCACCCCTCATACCTATTTCCTTCCCAGAACTTCTTCTCCTTCCTGTCCTTAAAAAGACCCCCCACGCAGCATCCGAAAGATTTTCCTTTTCTTCCTTTCCTTAAAAAAACCCTCGCCACACCATCCTCCAAGATGACATATGTAGGCCCTGAGGGAAATTATTTTTCTCAGGGCCTACTGTGTAGAGCTAACGGATAAAAAAGTAATGAATAAGTAGAATGAATTTTTGCTTGTGAAGTAGATTCTTTAAAGCCACATTATTGTGAAAAATTGATTTTTATAATCTTTTAAAAGCTGTGGTTTTTCCATCCTAAAAATTTCCATTAACCTCCTAAGACCCCGCGTACAAAATTATGTACAAAATAAATAACCTTTGTCAGACCCAGCTTCGTAAAAAGTTTATAGCTCAATACACAAAGGAATTGAAGTCATGGCTTGACAATGTAGATATTGAAACGTTGTTTGTTTAACTTGTATGACTTTATGTTTTTTTCACAAACAGTACACTTATTATTACACTACGCACTTATTGTTTCACTATTCCACTATTATTACACTACTTCACAAAATATGCAATTACTATTATACTTAATATTATACTATACACTTACTGTTGCACTGTTTGTATGCTCATTTTGTGCATAGCTATTTAAACAAATTTTAATCATGTTTTTGCTTTATATGCCCATTGTTTGTTCCTTCTAGGTACAATAATAAAATATATTAAACTATATTACCCACGCACAGGCTGCGCCTTAGTGGGTTCCCATTGTTTTTATTATGTCATAATATTGTAAACATCAATTGTAAAATTTGGGAAAATAAAGAAAAAAAAAAAAAATAACCACCCACTGTACAAAATTAAATATTGTGAGGGCCTCGGCACGGTTAAGCCACCCAGTGAGGCCAACATTACTGGATTATATTTTGAAATGTAAAAATATTGCATCAATTAAAAAAAATAATAATTATAATAAAATTTGGTTAAATTGCCTTGTTAGAACATACCTTAGTTAAAAAGTTTTAGACTGAAGGATTTCGTTTTATTTTTAATATGCTTTTTTTAATAATTTCATAACAAAGAATATATTATTATTTTTTATTCCTTTCCCTGAACGTTAAGAACCAATGTACAATATTTTGCACAAAAGATGGGTCGACGTAAATTAACAAAAATGTCCCTTAGACACCTAGTATTACGGTAAAAATACTCTTAAAACCCTGTAGCACCTTGCTTTAAATTTATGAAGTTTTATGTCTCTGGGCCTGATAGCAATAAATCAATTTGTGCATAATTTTGTACTATTTTACTAATTTGTGCATAATTTTGTTTATGACTACCTTTTTATTTAAAGTCTGGGTCTTAGGAGGTTAAAAAAGTAATACTTCCACTGTACCTAATAACTAATTCCTTTGAGAGATCAAGATGTCTCAAAATAAAATTTTAAAGATTACTTAGTCATTTGAAAAGATCCGAATGAAACATCTTAAAGCACTTCATTAAACTTTGGATTCCATCAATAATAATTGACTGACGCTAATTAAAACCTCTTTTCGACGAAACGTCAATATTTTGATTTTAAAAGAGGCAGAGACAGGAGTTTACTTCAAAGAAGATTATAATTTCTCAAAGACAATTTGTTAATTTAGAAAATAAAATTGAGAACTTCGAAAATTATACCACTTCTTTAAATATTAACAGCGCCTAAAAGGAAACCCTTGCAAACGTATTTCTCGATTTTCTCTCTGGATTTTAACACCACTGCAAATATTTTTTTTAAATTTAGTTCTTTTTTACGTTAACTTACGTTAAATGACGGCCTCCGTGATCCCGAGGCAAGACTCTCGACTCACAATCCGAAGGTCGCGGGTTCGAACCCGGCGTGCGCAAATAAATTTTATTTGATTAATTTGTGTTGTTTCACAATTTATTCATTTAAAAATAATATATGGTATATTTGCGGCACGTTCCAGAGTGGAAGATACTATCAGTATCGCCCTGGTGTAAGACCACCATTCAGAATTGAAACGTTGCTTGAAATGGCTTTAGCCGTGTTTAGTGACCAGATCTGAATAGCCAGGTACTTCCCCACCTTCCTCTTCCCTATCTCCTTCCCTCCCCACTACCTTCAGCCTCACAACATACCCCAATTGGGGATGCCATAGTCTCACTGGATCCAGACGGGAGCAGTTGGGACTCTTGTGCGGTATTTCATATAAAAAAAAAAAATAAAAAAAAACTCCACGCAGGAGGCCCTGAGGAAAAGAATTTCCCTCGGGGCCTATATCATCTGGGATGCTGGGTGGAGGGTCTTTTTGAGGATAGGAAGGAATGAACTTTGTGATGAAATGAATGTTGTAGGAAGGAGGAAACACAGAGGCCGGCAAATCGTTCCACAGCCGAGCTGTTGAACATAGAACGAGTCGAAGAAGCGACCCGTTCTTAGTGACAAAGTCAACCGTGTACACATGTTGGGCATGCGTTAGGCGTGTTTCCCGACTATGCACCGGTGCCGAAGGGATCAATGATGCTAGTTTCTCGGAGCGTCTTCCATTGAAATACCGGTAGAACAAGGATAGCATTCCCACCCGACGCCTGTGCTCTAAAGATTGCAATCCCTTTGTTAAGTTAGGAGAATCTATCAAACAAACTGCCCGTTTCTGCACAGAGTCGAGGGTTTTTTTCAGGTATTTTGGGGCTCCAGACCAGAGGTGGCTGCCAAATTCATTCGTAGGGCACGCTTATGATTTGTACAGGGTTAGCAGTTGTGTACTGTTAAAGTATCTGCGGGCCCTGTACAGTACGCCTAAACAGTATAAATATCGACCACTAAGTTTTCTCATTGTTTATTTTTATTTTAACGCCTATATAATATAATTCATCATTATCTTCTTCCTCTTATCCTATTTGGTCGGGGACCCACTACAACAACAAGGCTCCTCCATACGTCCCTGTCTTGTGCTGATTGTGGCCTCCGTTCATGGCAGTCCCATCCTCTCCTCACACAGTTTCTGAAGTTGCCTCGCCCAGCTGTGTCTGGGGCGGCCCACTGGACGTCTAGCCTCTGGATTCGCACCAAGTATTTTCCTCGGAATTGGTCATCAGACATTCTTTTCAGGGAATTTGATGATACGTGAAAACAAAACACAGCTCTGAGATTTATGATGTATGATTATGAGATTTATTTATTTATAGATATTAAAGACTTTTGTCACTTTGCGATAATTTTATTTATTTATTTTTATTTATAATATTACTGGTGGCATAGAGGCGCCTTTTCCAACAAATATCTTTTCGAAACAGTTCCACTGTCAGCGGGAACCGGATTCGGTAGTGTAATAATACTCCTTTAATACTATGTGATAATAATACTTTAGTATAATTGGATTAAGCCTAACGAAGTCCGGTTTTAACTCAACAGATTTTCTTTTCGTATGTCTGTAATTTTATTTGTAAATTCCGTTTACGTTTCAAGATGGTGGCCGTTTTAATGGTTCTATAAAGAATATTTTTTCAAATGGGAAATCTTTGTTTATTTTCATATTAATCGCTTTTTGCTATGTTACCTACCGGCCTAAAGACAGTTTTGAAATTCTGTTCTTTGCCTACAATACTAATGGAAGGAAATAATTATACCAAGTTAGTGGACATCTTCAATTTATCACTAAAGAAACACAAAATGTTGTTACTGGGGCAGCTCAATTATGAACAATAAATACTGCTTGCAGTGTCACTCTGGTGTAAGAATCCACCATTTAGAATTAAAACGTTACTTGAGATGGCTTTAGCCTTGTTTGGAGAATACATCTGAGTAGTGAGATCTTCATCACCTTCCTCTCCCCCACCTCCTTCCGTTCCCACTACCTTCAGCGTCACAATATAACCCAATTGGAGATTCCGTAGTTATGAGATACCACTGGTTCCAGACGGGAACAGTTGAGATATTGTGAGATATTCACATAAGAACGAAAAAAGTGTTATTTTTACTATACATATGTAAATGTCCCTAAAGGGGTGTTTATAAATAAATAAAAACAAGAATGGTTATTGAGATCATACGATTGTGGGAAGCGAACGATGCAGCGATCTTGAATCCGAGCATTCCTATTGGTTCCTCACACGCCAATAGCGATTCCTCAACATTATTATAGAGGCACCGTCTGCTGTGACAAATTTAACGGAACCATTCTGTTCTAGATTGCCGAAGAAATAACAGCTTTGTAAATCGTTTCTTGTTCGCTCCCATTTACAGTGGTAAATGCTTATTTGATTTAAACACATCGATTTACACCCACAAATAGACGAATTTTATAATTCCATTCAGAAATGAAAAAAGTTACACAAAATGCTTGGGTTGTAATTAAGTAGGTAGGTATTTAGGTATTTAGGTACTTTAAAGAAAGAAATATCAAATAAGTCAGATCATACGATTGTGGGAAGCGAACGATGCAGCGATCTTGAATCCGAGCATTCCTATTGGTTCCTCACACGCCAATAGCGATTCCTCAACATTATTATAGAGGCACCGTCTGCTGTGACAAATTTAACGGAACCATTCTGTTCTAGATTGCCGAAGAAATAACAGCTTTGTAAATCGTTTCTTGTTCGCTCCCATTTACAGTGGTAAATGCTTATTTGATTTAAACACATCGATTTACACCCACAAATAGACGAATTTTATAATTCCATTCAGAAATGAAAAAAGTTACACAAAATGCTTGGGTTGTAATTAAGTAGGTAGGTATTTAGGTATTTAGGTACTTTAAAGAAAGAAATATCAAATAAGTTGATCGAGCCTTTGTTACGGCGTCGCCGTGAAACACCAACTTTGAGGCGATGCCTAAAACGGAACATCGATGCGATTTTAGGCGATACTTTGCATGATGTACCAGCCGATCCTGGAATAAAAACCAGGAAGCTATGCAACTTCTGTTGTTACAAAAAAAACGTGTGACTAGATTTATCTGCACCTCTTGCAAACGTTTCATGTGTATGGAACATCGGAGAAGATTAAGCTTAGAATGTTCTGAATGATCTCAAAAATTGTTTTTTAATGTGTTGATCTCAAATAAACCTTCCTTTTATTAATATAATGTATTATTATTTATTATTATTCTCACAGTTTAAAAATTTGGTGCACTTAAAAAAAGGGTGTATCACAGACGTATGTTTATGAACATTGTAACAGTAAATATAGTTTATGAATCTAGGATTAAATGAGAGAAAATTAGGAGCGATTTTTAACGCGAAGTCCATTGTTCACAGAACTACTAGTAAAAAAGAGCTTAAAAAAGTAGGCATTTCTTCAGTGCTTTGTGGAAACCCGGACCATATAAAAATTTTCATGTGGCAATACGGGGCCTTCAAACAATTCATACAAAGGCCTTTTTACCCAACATTTCACCACATTGCTCCGAGAGTAAAGTTCGTATCAAACCTAGAAACATGAACAGTATTACCCGAATCTCTTTGGTTCTGAAATGACTACGATTTATGCTTTGTTTTTGAATTTCGGCTTTATATAAATATTACTTAGCAGCTTTTTTGCAAGACATTTTCATTAATACTGTTTTTAATCGGATTATGCCTGAATTTATGGCCATTGGAAGAGGGCAATTAGCAAATAACAAGACGTAAAGGTATAATATTTATTTGTAAAAGGCCTTTAATTAATACGATTCACCTTTTTGTTTTACGTGTTTTACAGAATTTTGTTTTTATAATATATTTTCAAAGTTTGAGGCAAATCCTTATATATAAAAATTAATGTTACTTTGTTTGTCTCGTGTGGGTTTCTATACCATTCATATGATTGTCACAAAACTTTGGTAAATTGTTGTGCACACTTCCGCAAGGTTTTTGTTTATAATGGTGAGCTCTAGCATTATGAAATTATATTAAAAAAATAACAAATGTGGCAAGCGATTTGTTCGAAAGATGTGTGTATTTCATAAAATTTTGTGGCACGAAGGAAAGGGGGAGGGGAACCCGGGAGGGTTACCGATGGAGGGGGAGGGTTTGTAGAAGGAGGGGAACGGGGGCGAGAACGGTAGGGAAGGATAAGGACGGAGCGGAGGGGAGTGGCAGGGGTTGCAAGGGAGATATAGTAGCGGTAGGGGATAGTACGGGGGTAAATTCGGAAAATCCACGATTCTTACACGTATGGCTTGCTCTTGCGTCGGGAAACCTTCTGATTTATTCGTGTACGCACCAGGCGGAAAAAAAAATTGCATATACAAATCACTTCGATATACAAAATTAAAACAAAAATTATTTATTTGCATTGCAATGCTTTTCTTTATACCTAACAAGAATCTCAGCTGCTCCCGTCTGCAGCCAGTGAGGCTTTAGCATCCCCAATTGAAAAAAGGTAGTAGTGAAGGACAGAAGATGGGGAAAAGGAAGGTGGGGAAGTATTCGGCTATTCAGATCCGGTCAAAAAACACGGCTAAAGCCATTTCAAGCAACGTTTTAATTTTGAATGTTGGTATTACACCAGACCGATACTGAGAGTCTTTCCCTCTAAAACGTGCCACAAATACACTATATGATATTTTAAACGAATAATCTGTGAAACAACACAAATTGATCAAATAAAATTTATTTTCCCACGCCGGGATTCCCGCGATCTTCGGATTGCGAGTCAAGAGCTTTTCCGCTAGACCACGCATGCAGTGTAGGTACTATCTTGTATTTATAAATACTTTCAGCTTCACAAATCCTTCAATTACAATTTTTATATCACGGGACTGCGCTAGTAGCTATTATTTATAAAATTGTAAAATTGAAGCCTTTTAGATGTGTTTTCTACGAAGGAGAAATCGATTTATTAGTGGATTTAAAACACAAATCAAAATACACAGACGTATTGTTTTGGAGCAACAAAGATAATGTAAACTTTTGAATTCAGAAATGTTTACGTAAAAGGGTGCGAAGTTTATTCAATTGTAGGAAATAGAAAGTAGGCGGAAAATATGTTATTTTAAAAATTAATTATGCTAATGGACTGCCGATAAAGTGCTATTCCAAGGACAGCATTCCATGTTATTTATAATAACTCTCAGATTGGTTTTCAGGAATTCTCTAGGTTAATGGACTGTTTCGGATATTTATTCACTTAGTAAATATAGAATTTAAGATGAAAATTAGTAAATATGGAGTCAAAGAACTGATAAAAAAATATCAGTTTAATTGTATACCCTGATGGTGTATATGTTAAGCGAAATCTTGGTTATAAATAGGTAATTTCTTTATTTCAATAAATACTGGCTGGCATGCGTTGCAATGCCATTTTCAAAGAAATAAATTGTTTCTACCTGCATGTCCTTTCCCGTGCGTCCCCGTTCCCCTCCTGCGTCCCCTTCCCCTCCCGCGTTCCCATTCCACCTTCCCCGCCATCCCTCTCCCCTCTCCTGCTTCCCCGTCCCGCCAACCCCATTCCACGTTCCACATATTTAGTCCCAGTACATTCAGTTTTTTTTCAAAATTTTCAAATTCAAATTTTAATTTTTCATATATTAAAAATATTAATTTTCATATTTTACTAGCTGACCCGGCCCCACGTTTCTATGGACGTGGAATAGACCGACTTGAAATCGGAACACAACGCCATCTACTGGGTGGTTACCCAACCTAGATAACCAAGTGTTGTGTTGATAAATTAACTCACACCGCCATCTGTTAGAAACTTATAAAACTTACAAATAATTTTCTAAATAACCAATGTACAATAACTTTTAATATTAAAAAAAAAAATACATATTAAACTTTCTATTTCAACACATAAATACTTGTTACACATAATCATAACTAAACACGTAAACACCACAGCACAAGTTCTCCTAGTGAGGTGTTCACGAAACATACAACAATACATATCCACAGTTTCACGTTCACAAACCTACCTTACACCCAACATAATAAAATTACAAAATATATTATGTAAAAATGTTTTCAAAATTTATCTATTACGTAAAAATGTTAATTAATACGTAAATACTGTAACACATAGAAATAAATAAAATAAATTCAAATTAAAAAGCTTTGTCGTAAAACAAACATTTAATGAATATTCAATTCACAATAATAAATACTGAGGTCAAAAATCGAGGTAAGAACTAACCTTTCTTTTAAGTTGGAACAAATTACAAACAGGAAGTCAAATTTCATCAAAATCGGTTAAGTAGTTTATCTCGAACAAAAATCGTAACGCGAGATTTTTATATAAATATAAAGATAAGAACAATCAAACAAATTTTGGTATCAGTGTTTTGCAAAATATTATTCTAAAATGTTGGCATTTGCAAGAGTTTTTGTTAGGATCAAAAAAAAATCAGATGTATTTTCGTGTGGTTGTAACAATACAGAAATCTTTGCGGGGCTTTAAAGAAGATATTTTGAAAGTTTCATATTTTCCCTTATACTTAATACAGAATTACATAACTCACATATATCCCCAAGTAAGCCTATTTTGATTTTAATATATACCACAAAGTGACTGCCTTCTACCAAAGTATAAAATATGGAATTAAGAATTTTAAGTAAACGTATGATAAAATATATATATTATTTTAATGTTGTAGTTATTTTATATACAAACTATCGCAGGCCCTAGAAAAAATAAGGGATAGTCTCAGAGACGTTGCTGGATACAAAGGGTATTAATTACTCATCGAAATGTATTTCACTATTATTACTCGAGTAGCAGTGCTTGGGGACCGATTTCGTAGTTTCTCATTCAATATCCTCTATGATACCGGTATTCATTCAATTTCCTCTTTAATACACGAATTCAATAAATGTCCTCTTTAATACCCGTATTCATTCAATGTCCTCTATAATACCCATATTAAATACGTTTACCATTAACTGCCCTCTTTAATACCCGAATTCATTAAATGTCCTCTTTAATACCCGTATTCATGCAATGTCTTGTTTAATACCCGAATTCATTCAAAGTCGTCTTTAATACCTGTATTCATTAAATGTCCTCTTTAATACCCGTTTTCATTCAATGTCCTCTTTAATACCCGTTTTCATTCAATGTCCTCTTTAATATCCGTATTTATTCAATGTCCTCTTTAACACCCGTATTTAATGTCTCCAATATCTTTTCTAAGGTCTGAAAATACATACCATTCTACGTCATTTACATTTGACGATCGGCGTAGTCCAGTGGTAAGGCTCTTGACTCCCTTTCCGAAGGTTTCGGGATCGAATCCCGGCTTGGCAAATAAAATTTATTTGATTAATTTGAGTTATTTCACAATTTATTCATTTAAAATAATATATAATATATTTGCGGCACGTTCCAGAGTTGAAGATACTCTCAGTTTCACCCTGGTGTAAGACCACCATTCAGAATTGAAACGTTGCTTGAAATGGCTTTAGCCGTGTTTGGTGACCAGATCTGAATAGCCAGATACTTCTCACCTTCCTTTTCCCCATCTACTTCCCCTCCCCACTACCCTCAGCCTCCCAACATACCCCAATCTGGGATGCCATTGTCTCACTGAATCCAGACGAGAGCAGTCGGGACTTTTGTGCGGTATGAATATAAAAATTTTAAAAAATCTACGGAATGGTCTTTGTTTAAACAGAGAAAAAATTAAAATAAAGTTCTCGTCTTGCAATACTAGCCGCATCAGAGCTCGTTCCCGGAACCGGGAAGCTAATTACGAAATCATTTCATGACAGGGGTCCGTCTAAACGGGGAAATTTTCCACATTGTTATGCTTTTTTATGGTAACACGACGAAATAACACGGGCGCGAATTTCACGTACAAATGAACTGCACCAGGGCGAAATTATACATAAAGAGTATAATTAAATTACACGTACTGGAATTACAGGTCGAAAAAAACCAAACCTAGCTTATTTTTCAATTTGAGAGGTGGAACAGGAACCATTTATTAGATAACAAACACCTTTTCCACCTATGTCACCTCAAGTGTTCGATACGTTTGGTGACTTAGCAAGGATGCACAGTTCATGGGGTTGAGGTTTGTCCAGTTCTTGGCGGCCGATGCGCCTGCTTTCCTGCCGTCAGGCGGGCAGGATTGAGAGAGACTGGTTGAGAGAGGTCTTTTATTCTCTCCTGCCAAAATTTCTCGACCCGTCGCTTTGCAGCGTGGTTGAGGGGATGGATTCATACGCCCGTCCCTCAGGGCCTCCTGTGTGGAGCTTTGATATATAAAAAAAAAATAAAAAAATTGTTTTAAATCATGAAGTGAATATACAAAATAAACTAATATATTACAAAACATTCATTTTCAATTTTAATTTCCCACTTATTGGGGAAATAATCTCGGGTTTAACCGGGGAGCTAATCTATTTACTAACTTATATTTAGAAATTATAAAGACACAATATACTGCTTTTAAATTGTAGGCACAGTTGAAGTAAATTAAAACATCTGACCCCGATTCCCGTTGACCACATCAAATAAATTGATTAGCTGGCAAACACCTCTACAGAATAGCAGAACGTGGGTGGTTTGGTATATTTATGGCAGAACCTTTTCGAGCATTATGCAGGCCCTAATGGTAAGTCAGTTTTTTGAGTCTTTAGTCAAGTCCTTACAAGTAACATTTATTTGTACAGCTATTTAATTATAATAAATTTATATTATTTAACAAAAAAAATGTTTTTTTGCCATTAATAGGATTGACATTTTTATTCAAGCTAATTTTTGATAAACCTTGCTTATACATTCACTATTAGCAAAATGCTCGGTTACATAGTAACAAAAAAAAATAGTACTTATCTAAAATTTACCCTTACACTTAATGTCAATAAAACAAAATATCTGACATTTTCTATAACAGCCAGAAGACAGCCAGAAGATGACTTTAATCTCAAATTACATACATGCCAAGAAAACTATCAAAATCAAGGCTTAACATGCCACTGTCCTACCATAGCACACTCCAAAAGTATCAAATATCTTGGTATTGAAATTGATGATAATCTCCGATGGAACGGACACATTGAAGCAATCACAAAAAAACTCACCAGGTACATTTATGTTTTTAGAGCCATCCGTAACATCCTCAACACAAACGACATTAAGAAAGTGTACTACGCTTTATGTCAATCACAAATAGAGTACGGGATAACTGGATGGGGATCTGCCTTGAGCACTCACATGGACCGGCTCAATATAGCCCAAAAAGGAGTACTAAAGACAATTTTGAAATTACCGGTTAGAACTCCGACAGAAGAATTGTTTCAAAGCATTCAAGTCTACAACATACAAAAACTTTATGCAAAAAATATTTTATTTAAAATTAAAAAAAACATATCAGAATACTCCACTGTCCAACATAGATACACAACCAGGGCAATAAACCAAAATATTCTAGCTACAGCCAGTTTGAAAACATCTTTTGGACAAAGAAATATGAAATTCAATGCGACAAAACTATACAACGCTCTACCAACTCAAACAAAAAATAACAGAAATAAATAAATTTAAAACAAAAGTAAAAATATGGTTGAGAGAACAAAGTGAAAATGAACTATCAAACATACTGAAGACCATGTAAAGACAACTGGATACTAAATACAAATGTGGAAAAACTACAGGCCGCCTCAGAACAGGGAACCCTAGTGAGGAGGACCGTGAAAAAAAAAACTTTATAATACCTTAATATAAATACATTTTGTACAAATTTTGCTATAGACAATAATAAAAAAATATAAAAAATATATTGAAAGACTTTGGAGGCCACCGTGGTCGAAGAGTAAGGCCTTCAACCACAAATTCGGATGTCGTGATTTCAATTCCCGAATCCGTATCGTTTCACAATTAATTTATTTGAAATAATGCATATTTAGTATATTTGCGGCACATTCAAGGGGAAAATACTCTCGGTTTCGTCTGGGTGAAAGACCACAATTCATAATTGAAACGTTGCTCAAAATGGCTTAGCCGTGATTGGTGACCAGATCTGAATGGCCAGGTACTTCCCCACCTTCCTCTTCCCCATCTCCTTCCCCTCTCCACTACCTTCAGCCTCACAACATACCCCAAACGGGAATGCCATAGTCTCACTGGCTCCAGACGGTTGGGAGCAGTTGGGACTCTTGTGCTGTAATCACATTATAAAAACATTAAAAATAATAAACCTTTTTATTCTGGACATCTGTTAGGTATGAATCTTGAAGTTTTCTTGTTTGTTATAATATATCCTGAAGCTTAGTTTGCCTCTTGGCGTAGGCCTCCTCTAACATTTTCCACTGGGTCCTGTCACGCGCTACTCTTCTCCAATGATGTCCAGTCGTGATTTTTTGGTCGTCTTCCCATTGTTGACGTCCTCTACTTCACTTGCCGTCTCTAGGATACCAGCCAGTTACATTTTTGCACTATTTCTCTTGTGGATCGCGGATCATGTGACCTGTCCATCTCCACTTTTGTTGGCCTAATCGGGTAACTATGTCGGCAACTTTAGTTTTTTCCCTTATTTTGCTACATCTCATTCTGAAAACAGAACAGAGTGAGATGTAATCACATAAAAAGGTTTAATTCTCTCCGTGTGCAATTTTTTCGTCCGTTTATAATTGTGGCACGTGAAATTCACGCCTGTGTAATTTTGTACTGACACCCTTTTTATGTGCTTTTCTAATTTCCCAGCTGAGATAGATTTTAAATATTTCTGGAAGAGCTTAGAATGAAATGATGGTCGCTATAAGTTGAGATACTCATATTCAAAACCAACCTTAATATTTGGCAACGTACCGAAATGATTATTTTAATCGAGTCTGAGCACTTAGTGAATTTTTACGAAATTAAGAATAAATTAAAAACAACATATATCTCAAACTGAAAGTTTTTATAGAAAGAGCTTTTATGGAAGCACATGCATCACCCTGCAGATATCTGTATTCTGCATGCATGATGTCAACACTTAAAATTCAATCCTAATCCAATCCTAAAATGTTGAGAATCTTTGCCGTATTCCGTTCCCTAAAATATTGTTTTAATTTCCACTTACGATTACAGGAAAGGTTTTTTTTTAATTATAAAATTTCCATCTGTCAGCACGAAAATGTTATTTATTAATTGTTGGCACATTACCTTTCAAATTGATCAACTCTTCATGTCTGCTTGGCATATTTTGTTTACTTTAAATATTTTATTTATAATGTGTACATATACTTTTGGTAAACTATGGGAAAATGTTATAGGTTTCATGATGTCACTTTATTAATATCTCCCTAATTGAGAATACCTGTTTAGGAAGGGAGTATTCTCATGAGTTTTTTACATTAAATAATAAGAATGCTACAGTGAACGTAGACATTCAAAATCATTTTCAGCCTTCATGAATGCGAATGGGCGTTTCACCTTCTACAGTCAAGAATCCATCACAGAACGCTATCTGTTACGAACATCGATGTCGGCCATTTTTGCAAACGACTGCAGTGCTGCCACCTGTTGACGCAAAAAATTACTATTACAGTAGGTTTTAAGAAGGTTTGAGGACCAGCACCAAATTGAAATTTTTCATTTAACTAACTTTATTTAATAGGAAAAAAATAGGAGGCATTTCTTTTTGACTGACCCGCGTACATTTTGTAATTACTTGAAGTTCTAAATAAGAGTTAAGATGATTTGTCTACAGTTATATATCGTGGGTTGGGTAGTTTTATAATAAGGAAATAAACACGATTAGTAGGAAGTCAGTTTTAAAAATAATTTAGGGGTAGATGCTACCACCCTGCGTAATAAAATGCGTCCATTTTTTTCCAACGTCCCTAACATTAAACCAAAAACTATTTCTCGGAGGACAGTGAAACTTAAATTATAACGCTGGAGTAATTTTTTTATAATTATTTTATTTTGTCGACGGAATGTAATTTAAATGAAGTTTTTATGTATTAATTAAGATTTTGATGTCAAAAACGCAATTTTTGTAGCCCATTTATTAGAGCCATGGTAAACCTTATTATGAAATATAATTGAGTTCACCTCACTAATTATTTTTTCATTCTTAACAGTTATCTTACTTTTCTGAACAATTTTATAGCCCGCAACATCTGTAAATACTTTTTCGTAAACGCTTAATTTGAAGCATTTAAAAAATAAAGCAAAAGTTTACGAAAATGAACCGTTTTACCTGATTAAAATAAAAGTTAAACATAACAAAATATTTGAATATTTTATAATTTTTTGTTCTAAAATCGGTGTATCTCGGCATTACTGCGTTAAGCCTCGATGACGTTGAGCAAATTTACAAGCTACTTACTAGCTGGCGAATTAACTATCTGCTAGTAAACTATTACTAGCAGATGGTGAATTCGACTGGAGTGAATCTGTTGTTAGCTAGTAACCGTATCACTAGCTAACTAACAGATTGTGAACAATCTACAAAAAAAATTGAAGAGGCTCAACTTTACTCGCTACTCGCTAGCGTGTGCCACAAGGTGGCGGCCCGCCAACAGCTGATTTCGTGATTGTCAAACAGCTGACAGAATTAGTTCGCGCGGGATCGCGTTATTCTCGCTATGCGCTAGATTGTGGCGCTAGCTGCAAGCTCAGTTTTCTACAAAATGTCGACAAAATTAGTTCGCGCGGGAGTCGTTATTTTAGCTCATGTTATCAAAAAGGAGTTTAAAAAGAAAGCAAAACGAATATGGTTAATGTTCATCTTCATTTTTAATGCTAGAACACCCAGAAAAGATAGCAAAACGTGGTTTCAACTCGCTAGCTAGTTTGCTACTGAGCGAGTGGACCGTTTTGTGTATCATCATGACAATCTCACTCACCAATTTGCCTGCTTTTAAACTTGCTGGCTAGTAGCTTGTAAACTCGCTCAATGTTATCTTTACTTCTTTTAATGAGGCTTTACGCAATAATAACGAATGAAAAATTCACCTTTTTTCTACATTTTCTTTAGAAATTGTAAGTTTCTTCTATTTTGTAGTTATCATTTGAATTTGAGATGGTTTCATCCCAACTCAGAATCAATTTAACTCAACACATCTTTGAAAAGTCATAAAAACTATGAAATAAAATAATTAAGAAATATCCCATAACCTAACCTAACCATTTAACCAATTATTTTCATCACTTTCAATGATTTTTCAAAGGAGGTTATAACAGGTTGATAACAGTACCTACACGCGACGTTTTACTGCTGCCAACACTTCGTGTGGGTGTGTAAGAGAGGGAACGCGGGTGCGGTCTCTTTCGGCGCGGCCAGTTCCAGCTGAGCTCTCTTGGTGAAGACACGGTGTTCGAGCCTTGCAGATATTGGTGTGACGGAGTCCGTGAGAATAATTCGTTTCTTGTTAGTCGATCATGTTTAATATTTTATAACATTTTGTTTAGTGAATTACCATGTTTCTATTAGTGTCTCATGCTTCACATGAGGATGGCACTCACAACCAGGTTTGATATTGTAGCTTTTCAAATATGTCGGTACATGTAACGATGACGCAGTAGAATTTAACATCTTTTAGATTCAAGTATTCTAGAAGGCCACCCCTGAGTTAATCTTAATTTATTTATTCATAGTCTGATCTCTCTATTAGAAATTCCTAATTAAGTAATAATTTTATAAATGAATTGCACGCATACTTTATGAATAAATATTAATTGTTCTTAACAATGTGAGTGTTGATTTTAAATCTACCCTTAGTTGCTTTTACTTTTGAATATTTGCTTGATGGCGATCCTGGGACACCATTTGATCATTGTTTTTAGGGTTCCAGCCTGAGCAGAGAAGTGATTTTGGTAGGTTGACATAAAATAACAATTATCATTGTTACAAATGGCGCCCAACGGCTTTCGAAATGTTCTTTTCTGCTGTGTCATAGTATCATAATGTACGTTATTGTTAATATTTTACAAACTAGATCGACTCTCAAGGCGGCTTATTCCCGCGGTTTCCGTGTCTGCAAGGCCCGAACACAGCTGCTTCTAGTAAATTCCAGTTTAATTTAAATTCATAATTTGTACATGATCTCAGCTGTTGCTCAAGACGGTTATCGTCTCTTATAATTGTTTTGATGCCCAGTTCGCTGGCATCACTCAGAATTTTTTTAATTTTGAACAGAATTCTGGATTGAACTGCATGGCTGAAATAATTTGTTACAAAATTTTTTTAGTTGCATGTATTAATTTTTTTTTTCTATCTTCCTATTAGCTAGGGATGGAAGAACCGGTTGTTACAAGGAGCCAAGCGAAAGCTAAAGAAACAATGGCGAAGCAATGCGACAACAATCGACTTCTAATATGGATTGTTCATCTTCACCGCCATTGGTTATACCGGTTCACAAATGGTACATATAGTACGATCAGCTGACAGGATGGGGTTTATTTTATGCAGATTCAATCAACTAGCATTTCAACTTTCTGATGGAAACTTAGTAAGTTCATTTTTAATTTTACAAGCTAATTTCATGTAACTATAGCTGAGCTAATTTTTTTTAACATTATATTTGATTTGATGGCATAAATCTTGGTTCCAATTATTTTGGCGGCAATATTTTATCTTATCTATTCATTTACCTCAACAATTTTGTTGTAATTATTTCACTGTGATTGTTAACAATGTTATCAAAACCTACATAAAAATTTCAGTATATGATCACATGTGATTAAAATTTTTTTTTCCTACCTTCTTTTAGGTTATCATTGCAATTCTAATGATTAAACTAATAAAATTTTTCAGTCTACCCAACTTTTCAAATATTATTACAAGGTGGTCTTTTACATTAATAATGATTTATTTCCCTTTATTTTTTTTTGGTTCTCATTTATATTCAGATTTTATCTTTCATCTTTATTAAATATAACCAAACGTGCATTTCAGACTTCTTGGATTCTTCGGGTATTCTTCTGATCACATGACGTCGTGAACGGTTGGGTTCTGCAGATTTCCAGCTGACCTGATAATGCAAGGCAACTAAAGTTTGTTTTTCAATTTTCTTAAATTCTATAATTCATTGTCCGGGTTGTTTTGGGTCTATCGATGAATTTTTCTTGTGCATGTTTTTATTAAGAAAGATAAGTTCCTTGCTAAAGTCAATATCTTCTTTTGGGACAATATTTTATACAATTTTTTTTTCTCCTTTGATGGAATTTTTCTACTATTTCTGATTGCGTTTCATGAACAAGGACTTGAAAAGTTTTCATTATGGTGAATAACTTCCATCGAACATTTTGGGTCTCCTAATTAAATTTAATATGTAATTGTTGCTGGGGTTTTCAAATTTTAATTTTCTTTGTTCTGGATTTTTCAAATATTACAATTTATTTTATTCGCTATAAAGTGGTACAACGTAGAAAGCACATATTATTTTATTTGATTTTATCAGGTTCGTAGTTTTTTTTTTAAGTTTTCATCTAATTGGGTATTTAACATTAATTTTCACATCTTAAATTTAATCATTTGCTAAATCTTTTAAAGTAAATATTTACGTCAATGCCATCTATTGGATTTTTCAAAACTAAATATTTTGGTTCCAGTCTTCGCTTATTATTACCTCATTTTAATTACATTTTGGATAAACATTGATTATTGCCATCTTTTGTTTTTTTTTAACAGTTACACATTACGGTAAACTTAACAAATGGTTCCTTTTAATATTTCTATTCAGAATTGGTTAGAATCTTAGCTAGTGATCTATTGATTGAAATGCAATTTAATGGGATATATTTGAATTTCTTTATCAGGATTATTTAATGTCCGTAAGTTATTATAGGATATTTGTATTAGGGAACTCGGGTTAAACATTAAATTTTAGCTTTAATGCTCTGTGGTATGGTTTCACGAGATTTTCTTATTTGCTGCGTTTTCGGTATTTGAGCACGTTCCATGATTTCTTCCTGCTGGAAAATCCTCTGAGTTCGTTCGCTTTTCTTGTGTGTTTCCATGCCGGTGCTTTTCCTGCCTCTGAGTTGCACACACAATTCTTCTGAATTGACCGTTCTTTGTAATTTCGGTTGACGAGTTACTTTCAAGCGCAGGAGACGGAAGAACCCTTTGCTTAATCGATTTGTTCTTAAGAGGAGGGTAGATTCGTTTCTGTTGGCATATTATTAAGAATTTTGAATTCCATATTTTGGGTTTTTTTTTTTCATTTTGGGGAAGTTAAAATGTAGTTTTGTACCTATATGTGTAGGGAAGACTCTTGGTTTCATCTCGTTCAGAGGTTTTCAATGAATCTTGGTTTTAAAGGGGGGTTTTATTTTCAAAATGTGATGAAGGATTTGTGTCTACTTCTGACATTTTGTGGGGGTAGTTTGTGTGCATACATGTCCACCACATGTTGCATAATTTTGTTTAGACATTGTTCGTCTTACATGTTGTCTTGTCTTGTCATAGTATTATGTAGCGAATTAATGTATAATTGATTTATGTCATATTCAACGGGGAAGGATGATTAACACTTGTTTTGTGTAAATTTATGGAATGAGTTTTTTTTTAATGTGATAAGTGACGGTGTTTTGATCTACTTTCATTACTGATAATTTAAAAATTAGTTTGGTATCATTTATGTAAGTTGATTATGTTGGTTGTATAATTTCTAGGAATTTTAGCCAAGAGTTTTCACAAGAAAGTCTCAGGAGCTGTAAAATACCTATTACGATTTAGGAATCACCCTCTTGGTTAATTTTCATATTAAATGTCATTAATCTGGTTTTTGCTCTCTTACAATGTGCTATTTTACAGTAAATTTTATTAGATTGCATGTTTATTAATTCAGTACTATGGATATTAACTATATTAAGGTGTTTTCATATCTCTAGCTCTCCTTCGGGTGTTATTTTCATGATTGATGTGGTGGGAGCTGTTCTTCGTATGTTCTTCAATTCCGGATAATTATATATTAACATTTTCGACTATAGACATGTTTCATAATCAATATTGTGACATCATTTAACTTGAGAATCTTGTCTTTTGAGCTCGAGGACATTTTTCTCGACTTATTTGATTTCTTAATATTGTTCAATTCTATTTTGTTTTACCTTGTGATCGTCAGAGGTGGCAAGGAAAAGATAATTATATTTTTTTCATGATTACGCTATTTGATTTAATTAAATATTAAATATTGATTTTTATCTCTATTGATGTAGTTCACTGACACCTTCAGTCGGTTATTGGAAGTTCTTAGTTTTTTTTTTAGTATAAATCTTATTGGTTTGTGTCTGGGGTGGTTAGGCTTTCAGAGTTTTTCAAGAGATGTCTCAATTTTAAGTTTGTTAATTTTTAATTATATTTCAATTATTCTGTCATATTGAGTTTAGGCTTCAATATTTTTTTGTTAATTTTCAGTAGTTCAGTAATTTTTACAATTTTACAGCAGCACTATAAATTCTTAGCATCACTTGTTTTTATATTGGTAATTCTATAGCTAGGCAGTAGTTTAGTTTAGCGAATTTTCTCACAAGAAGAAGATGTGGACCTCCATGCAGTGGATTTTCAAGATTTCAAGAGATACAGAGTATTCTGGGTTAGTTATCACACCTCCTCCTCCCCGCGAGTATGTTACGCTAGCGCTTTTCAAGAGGCTCAAGATAGTTCCTGTTACAAACATTGACTGCCAATTTCATTTCTGAAGAAGCTTCTGTTGTCGCTGGACTGTATTATTCAATTCTGGCTCAAGACTGAGATGGATGTCTTCTGATCACTCCTTCGGACCTGTCGGTGATTAGTGTCTTGGATCCAGTATTGCCAATCAACATACCCACTTGCAGCACCTGGTGAAGGAAGAGTTCGATTCAACGCTTCCTTTGAAATACTCAGAACAATTTGGTACTTTCATCTGGACACCTATCTTCTTGGAATTACCGCTACTGAGTGGAGCGTAGAAGAGGTCCGCTACAATTATACCTCACTACCGGAAGGCATTATTCCACCTGAGATGTTTTGGTGTTTGTCATCATGACTCATCACTCTTCATCGGTCACGCTGCGTTTCCATGGACTACATTCCATAGAAGAATCCTTCAATCATTTTCTCCACCGTTTGGATCAACATTAGGCATGATCTGCAGAATGTCCATACTGGGTTTCAACGCCAGGAGGCGTCCGCCAGGAGGCGTCCGAAATTTTCTGATGAAAATTTCGCTTTTCGTGGGAGGGTAATATAACAGGTTGATAACAGTACCTACACGCGACGTTTTACTGCTGCCAACACTTCGTGTGGGTGTGTAAGAGAGGGAACGCGGGTGCGGTCTCTTTCGGCGCGGCCAGTTCCAGCTGAGCTCTCTTGGTGAAGACACGGTGTTCGAGCCTTGCAGATATTGGTGTGACGGAGTCCGTGAGAATAATTCGTTTCTTGTTAGTCGATCATGTTTAATATTTTATAACATTTTGTTTAGTGAATTACCATGTTTCTATTAGTGTCTCATGCTTCACATGAGGATGGCACTCACAACCAGGTTTGATATTGTAGCTTTTCAAATATGTCGGTACATGTAACGATGACGCAGTAGAATTTAACATCTTTTAGATTCAAGTATTCTAGAAGGCCACCCCTGAGTTAATCTTAATTTATTTATTCATAGTCTGATCTCTCTATTAGAAATTCCTAATTAAGTAATAATTTTATAAATGAATTGCACGCATACTTTATGAATAAATATTAATTGTTCTTAACAATGTGAGTGTTGATTTTAAATCTACCCTTAGTTGCTTTTACTTTTGAATATTTGCTTGATGGCGATCCTGGGACACCATTTGATCATTGTTTTTAGGGTTCCAGCCTGAGCAGAGAAGTGATTTTGGTAGGTTGACATAAAATAACAATTATCATTGTTACAAGGTGTTGAGTTGAGTTTATTCTGAGTTTTCCAGTCACCCTTTGAGATATACATTCTTGAATTTTTGAGTGTTCTTTTTGTTAAGCAGTTAAAGCGGTTAAGCCTTCGCTATCCGAATTTCTACCGATTTCTTACATATCTCCCTTTAACATTTGAAGTTTTTAAGCTATTAAAAAAATATATCTTGTTTTTGAAGAAATTCCCACGATATAAAAAAATCGCAAAGTATGCTCCGAAAATTATTTAAAACAAGTCTATTTCTTTTATTTTACAAGTTATATTTGTGAAAAAATTCACAATGTTTCTTTAAATGATAATTAACCCGAGATTTTTGCTCTAATTTAAACGAGTCCATGTTTTATTAAGCATTTTCATAATTTTCGCTTCAATTTTATCATTGAAAATATTAGCGCTCTCTGTCCAACATTTGTAATTACATGTCTCTCCATCTTCTTCTTTTTGCGCCGGGAAGCATATAGCCTTAAGACGCAAGGGGAACAAACACAGAATTGATACAAAAACACAGAATCAAAAGAAGGAAAAAATCCGGATCTTGCGGAATCCGGATATTCAACTAAATGAAATCTATATTTATATAATAAATTGAACTAATACTTTAATTTACAAGAAAAAATAATCTTTTTAATTATAATATTTTTTTGTAGAAAAAAAAAAAATTCTTTGTCCTAGTAGCGGACGTTATCTTTTTATTTTTCTGTGTTTTGTTCTTTTTCACATTTTCGTTTAGTTCAATATCCGTTTAGACTTTTACCAAAAAAGGCCAATAGGTGTTCCATGTAAATAAAATCGGATATATTTATCCGAGACACTATCTAGGAGCCGGGAAGCGTCGCCTTAAAGCTTCATGAAGCACTTGTCATGAAAGATACAAGCGTTATTTTGTTTTTCAATTTGTAACCATTCGGTGGCCAAGTTGACATCGCATCTGTTTCCCACCCAGACGTTGTCAGTTCAATTCCTCGACTAAGTAAGACTTCCACCACGGTACAAGCAACATTTTTGCTTAAAGTTATGGTAGAGGGAGATTTTTAAATTTCGTCAGGTTATTCGTAATCAGGGACTATTATTTTTCATTAAACAAAAAGTATTCCTCAACACCCAGTGTATCTTTATGTGTTCTAAATTTGAAGTCTTCTCTGTAGTATATTGGCGTGGAACGGTTTTATGGAGCCAATGAAAAACAACATAAAATCAAATACCTTCGCTACTCTATTAAACGAAGAGACATAGTACATATTTTTTAAATTGTGAACAATTACACGTCACAAAACATCCCAAGGAAATAGTTCTATAAATCACTTTGTACAGGCATCAGGCAAACTTTTAGATTACGACTTGATTCAAACACTCTGTGTGTCAATATTAGCTAAGGAGGTTTTGTATCTTTGCTACGTAGAAAAAAGCCTTTTCATTTGCATACAATAGAGGCCTACTTTGTTTATTCCCGCAGAATTTTCCAACGCTCATTTTTGCTCTTTCGACAGGGGTATATTTTCGGAGAGAATCGTCACAAAGCTTTTTGTTGCGTAAAGTAATCCATTGTTAGATTTTATTCCACGTTTGATCATATTATTATGGTAATGCGAATTTAAAGAAATTGTCTCTCCGTAAAAGGTTACTACGATATCAGAACGTTTGTAATTTTCTCAAGGTTAGAGGTTGTTTGTGATATTAAAGTTTCGTACACATTTTACTTTTTTAATATAAATCAGGTTTAAATTAAGTCAAAACTTCTTTAGCGCCGTTGTGATTTAAAACTCCATTAAACGAAAAAGCGATACTAAAAAGAAACAAATACATACAGCAATAGTAATATCGGTAGACTTTGTGCGGTGCTTCGTAGCCTCCCTACTCCTGTTTACTTTAGTTTTCTGAAGGTTGTAATTTATTTGGTAATGATTCATTTTTAATTTTCTATATATTTTTTAATGTGCAAACTTTTTTAGCATTATTGTGATTTTAAACTCAATTAAACAAAAAAAAGACAAACACCCATCCATAGGATTCAAAATTAAATTTGACTTTAGTCGTGTTTTGTAACCAGATCTGAATAGCCAAGTATTTCCTCATCTTCCTCTTCCCCATCTCCTTTCACTACCCACGCCAGTCAGCATCACAACATATAGCGATAAAAAATGTCCATTTTGATAAATTGCTTCTTTAAACCGTAATATAAAATCAAAGTTTCGTTAAACATTGAAAATAGGAAAACCAATTCGCCGAAGGCAAAATTCCGTAGAATATAGTGTTCCAATATAAAGAAATGCACATAAACGAGCTATATTACCTCATTGAAGTAGAAGGTAAAAATAACAATCTAAACGAAAATATGAAAAAGAACAAGAAACAGAAAAATATAAATTTCAATTTATTTTTTTGTGTCTCGTTCTCTTTCATTAAGTTATAAAAATGGAGCTGTTCTAATAAACATTTATTATTTCCTCTTTACCTCTTCTGTAAGTCTCTTTCGATCCATATCCTTGCACTGCAGAGGTAGGGTCACTCCTGGACACATAGACACGCAGATTCCTACCCTTAATTCCTTTTTCCTTTTGAGAACTTCTTCTCTTTGATTTCCTTAAAAAGACAGCACCCTCAAATATGACATAGCCCCTTTGAGAAATTATTCTACTCTGCGCCTTCTGCGTGGAGCTAAAGAGACAAATAAATAAACAATATATTGATCGCAGAAGTAGGTTTTTGCATTTAAAAAGTTTTATTTTCAGGAAAAGCTTTTATTTTTTTCGATATGAAAAGATATTTAAATACATAAAAGAATATTTTTATATTTTAATGAAGGATAGTGATTTTGTGGTTTTTTCCACAACATTTGGAAGAGTCGCTTTAGTTCATTCATAACTACGCGTTAATCCATTCCTATCATCGACCATCTAGACGGGGCGTGTGAACCTTACAATCAACACCGAAACCCAGCACGTTACTATAAGAAACGAAAACAAATTATCTCGTAGACGAAAGTTCGGAAGAAGTATCGTTTTTTTACCCATTGTTTAATGCATGGCGCAACTTTATCTTCCAGCAAGTTTATCGCAATGCTCAACCGACTTGCTGCGAAGAAGATTCATTTCAATTCAATTTATTCACTTGAAAAACATAACAAAATTAAAATTTCAAATCGTTTTTAAAGTAGAGAAAATATTGAGATTAAAGCATATTTAAGCAATTTAAATTAAAATAAAAGATTGAAAATAGATGTGATGGGGCTAATCTACTGTTATTTTATGTCAATGGTTCCTACTGTTATTCAGTAACGAAGTATATTTTTGAACTAAAAATCACGGTAATTTAAAAATACCGTGAATCCTACACTTAAAACCTTTATCTCTGCCTTCCAGCTATTATTAGAAAATGAATGCTAGAGGGACCTAAGGCTTTACCATTGGAATGAAAATCGAAAGGTTGGCCACCGCTGAAAAAATATTTGAGACTGAATGAACTGTAGGGGGAAGAAAACAAGCAAGGGTAGGGTTGGAAATACAAAACCATTAAGATCTAAAAAAAACCATAAGTCACAATAAACAGATGTTTAGTAAAACTTCAATTCTGAATTGTGGTTTTTTCCCAAGGCTATGTGACAATGAGGTTTGATGGGTTTGCAAAATATATTTATCCCAAATATTCTTTTAACAACTGGATCAGTGTTTCCAGCCTCCCCAAACCCAAAAAAAAAATATGCATGCCCCCCTTAATTGAGTTTCAACAAAAACAAGAAACACTTTTTTTATATTAACTAAATTATGTATTTGAATTTCAAATAGGTACAATACGGATACAATATATTTATTTATGGATCTTTAATGGAAGAGTAGGTACAATCATTAATTACTTTACATTTTACATTTTAAGGGTGAGCATCAAACGTCGTGTTGCGACTTGCCGAAATTTATAAAACAACGATTGAATGGCAGTTCGGAACAGTTTATTTACCTACGCGAAAAATAGAATTTTTTCCCGGAAACGCAAACGTACTTATAACGCCCCCCTGGTTGGGAAGTCCTAAACTAGGTGTTACCTGTGATAAAAGCACAATGTAGTAGTCCCAATGAGAGCTAATACATGACGTTATGTTCCTAGTATCTTCCGAAATTTTTCATACGAGATGTGTGAGATGGAAAACAACGATTGTCGACGACGTACGTTCGACCCCTCTCTGTGACCATAATCAGTAACTTGACTAGAATTTTAAAAAATTGCCTTCAATTTAAGCCATCCATACTAATATTATAAATGTGAAACTGCTCGAGTTTGTTTGTGACGCTTTCACGCATAAAACAATAAAACGATTTTAAAAATTCTTTCTCCAATAGAAAGCAAAATTATATACGAAGACTGAAGGCTGTTTATGATGGTAAGCTCTGGCGACATGAAATTATAAATATAAATATATTATATTTCTTATACGTTTTCTGTCGCTAACAAAAGCGAGTTATTGTTAACGTCAGAACACAAATCGTTGCCGTGGAAATGATGTTGATACATTTATATATTTTTTTTATTTTAGGCGCGTAGTTAAAATCTATCTATCTATGTAAATAAAAATGAATCTTCGAAATGTTGGTACCTACGCGCGTAACTTCCGAACGACTGAACCAAATTGGATAATTCTTTTTTTTGACTGATGGTGAGCTCTGGCATTATGAAATTTAGGTGGCACGTGAGCTTTTTGAAAACGGAATGTACCAGGAATGAATGTATGAAATGCGAGAGGGGGGGAGGATAATTAATAAGTGCAAGCGCTACAGTAATTTACCCCTAATACCAAGCGAGCAAAAAAGCTAGTATGAAATACATTCAATGTAGAGAGGTAATGGTTTGATTGGATTTGAGAATATTAAATGCATTATTTCAACAAATCCATCTGTCCCAAATGGTAGTACATACGTAAGATTTGACACGTGTATTCACGTTTAACGTATTTTATAATTAACCTGGCAGTCAAAGTTTCTAGAAACGTAACTTACGTTTGTTATAATTTATCTTGAATACAAGTTGTTAAGGAACGTACTTGACTTACTTTTACCGGTGATTTCTGACATTATTTGGAGTAAAAAATGTAAATGATATTTTGGTCTCCGATGACTTTTTTTTCCAAATTTTTTTTCTTGAAATCCAACAAAAAAAATTCTTCCGCATGTCGTCACTGGTCACTCCGCCGAGTAGTTACCGCCGACCCATCCCTTACCCCGCCTCCAACTGTCCAACACCTACCATTTTTTCATGTTTTTGTAGAAAAAAAAACATCAAAAATGTCACAAGAGACCAAAATTTTATTTACATTTTTTACTCCAAATAATGTCAGGAATCACTGGTTAAAGTAGGTCAAGTACGTCACTTAATACCCTGTATATTAAAAAATGAAAATATGTTTGTTTCTGTCTATGTATGTATGCTATGCGTTGCTAAACCATTCATCCGATTGCGATGAAACCTTGGGGATTTGATGTGGATGATTTGTAGTATCAAAATGCGTTCTTTCCATTCTTGTGAAGGTTACTGGATTATTACAAACACATGACAATACATCTAAAAAGTTTTTTCAACCATTACTAAAACTTTCACGATTTGAGAATGACATTTTGCAAACCATCGATTGTTAAATTAAAATTCAATTTTATAAAATGTTTATATTATTTAATTTAATCTCACTTACGGTACTAACCAAAATCGAACACTTTGAAGCTTATCAAAATTTATTTATATTTTTAATAGAACCTAACCTAACCTAACCTAACCAAAATCGAACACTTTGAAGCTTATCAAAATTTATTTATATTTTTAATAGATCCCTATTGTTAGGTACCAAATTTTTTAGAAAACTTGTAAAAAAAATTGCACTAGGTGACTCGCGAGCTGTTTGAAAATTGGAATGGACTGAACATTATGTTGAAAGCGAAAGAGGGGAGGGGATCGCGGGAGGGGGGTCGTCGGGAGAGAGGAGAGGGAAGGTGGAGTGGGAGCACGTGAGGAGGAGGGGACGCGGGAGAGGAAGGATGTGGAAGGGTAACGGGACGAATGGGAAAGAACACGCAGGGAGAAACAATTTTGTTCTTAAGTGGCGTAGCAACGCGTGCCGGGAACTCGCTAGTACTAAATAAAGAATATCTTTATCCAATTCTACTACTTTTCTAGGCGCCTATTTTTTTTCTATCGGCACGGGTAAACTATAAAGCTTCTTTTAAAAATTATCCTAAAAAAACCGTATTCCAAGAATTCCCTGTTCCCCCACTTACAAAACTTTACGAAAAAATAGCACTACTCCAGCTACACAAAGATATCTTTAATAAAAATATTACCCCACTGCAAAATATTAGCATTAGGAATACTTCTATTGGTGGACTAACTGTACCTCCCGTACGAACCACAACTGCACAGAATCACTATGTATATAAAGGAATAAAATTATTTAATCAATTACCCGCTGATATACGAACAGAAAAAAATTACAACAAATTTAAAAAAAAAATTAAATCTTATTTTGGTAGTATCACCATATTTTAATTTTCTCCTAGATATATTTTTGACTGTTTGTTATTCCTAATGTTTTATGTACATCCTATATACATTTCTTGTTTAATTACTCCTATGAACTTTTAAAATATGTTAAGTCTAAATCTCTTCACAAGTTAAACTCTTTAGTTTGTGATAAGGATTTTTTTTTTTTAAATAATTCTTAAGTTATTAACAAGTTGTCCTCTCCTAAACTCAAGCATCTGCTTTCTTGGGAGAGTGTATAAAATATGTAAGCTATATTATGTTTTATTATGAAAATGTAAATGAAATCAATATTAATAAAAAATAAAAAAAAGTTTTCTGCAATTTTTCATTGCGTCCAAAAAAAGTATGTTCTCATCTTTACTATACTATTTATTTATTTATTTATTTATAAATAAACGCCCTTTTTCGGGGCTTTTACATATGTAGCATAGAAAAAACATTTTATTGTACATAACTGAACTGCCTCAATAACAATATTTTAAATTTATTCAAAGATAAATTGAAGATGTCCACTGACTTGGTATAATTGTTTCCCTCCATTAGTATTCTGGGCAAAGAGGAATACATATGGTAGTTAGTCCCAGAATTTCTGCACTGAAATAAATCCTGACTTCTAGTATTACGAAGTGGAAATCGGAAGCTTATCAATTCAAGTAATACCGGACTATCAACTAAATCATTTAGAATTTTATATAAAAATACCAAGTCAGTAAAAATTCTTCTGTCTGACAATTTAAGCGTATTCATATCGTTTAAAAGTGTGTTGTAGTTTAACATATTTGCTGAAATACCCATTTTAAAATTTAGAAAACGAAAGAATTTGTTTTGTATTCTTTCAACAGCTTGTACGTGCATATTATAATGAGGATTCCAGACAGGAGAATTGTACTCAAGTTGGCTTCTAACATAAGCAAAATATAACATTTTAATACACTTTATATTGTTAAAGTTTCTAGTTAGCCTAGTTATAAACCCCAACATTTTTAAGCCCTTATTACAGATTTCTGTTATGTGGTTAACAAATGAAAGATTTGATTGAAAAGTGATGCCCAAGTCTTTAATTTGCATTAATGTCTGAAGAGCATTGTTATCAATGTTGTAATTAAATATCACTGGATTTTTTATTTTAGAAAATCTAACAATTTGACAAGAAAATCTAACAATTTGACTATATACTATACTATAGTACTATACTATAGTATATAGTAAAGTATAGTATATAGTATAGTATAGATGAGCTATACTATATACTACATATACTATATACTATAATATTATAATTGCGAAACTGTGTGTGTTTGTTTGTTACGCTTTCACGCTTAAAACAATCGATTTTTTAAATTCTTTCACCAATAGAACGCTAAATTATATGCAAGTACTACAGGCTGTATATAATGGGAAGCTCTGGCGTTATGAATTATAAATATTGATGTATTACATTTTTCATACGTTTTCTGTACGTAAGAAAAGCGAGTTATTGCTAAGAAAAATAAATCGTTGCCGTGGAAACGATGTTGGTATATTTGCGGAAAATTATGTAGGGAGAAACCATTTTTTTATTAAACGGCATATCAAAGCATGCCGGTTATCATCTAGTATTTAAAAAATACCGAATAGAAGTAACGCGTACGATCGAAAATTAATACAAGAGTGTGAAACGTGTAGGGAGCATCTCTTATCCTTATCCTATTTTCCTCCTACTCACCTAAAATTAATTTTAAGTTATAATAAAACTCCATCTCCAAGTAACTCTAACATAGGAGACTTTCTTCGCTTGATTTTATCTAACTTGTAACCCCTAAACACATTGAACCCTAGATTCCTACCCACCCCTCATGCCTTTTCCTCCCCAGAACTTCCTCTTCTTCCTTTCCCTAAAAAGACCCTCCACACAGCATCCCCAAAGATGACATAGGCCGAGGGAAATTGTTTACTTCAGGGCCTCCTGCATAGAGCTAATAAAAAAAATTATTGAGATATGAGTAAATCTTAGTGGTTAGAGCATTGTCCAGGTAATTCAGGTGTCTTGGGTTCGATTCCTGACTGCCACGACCGTTATCTTAATTAAAGTGTCTTGTTTTGTTTCACGTTTCGTTTAGATTTATTAATAATATGTGACAAAAATCACATTTTTTAATTTGCTTTTTACATTATGTTACCTTCAATTAAGTGGTGTTTTAAAGGGCATAAATACTAATTAAATATATCTAAGTCTTCCTTTTCCATAACAGCTCAACACATTTTCCTTGTTAGAAAACTGTGTTTAGGTCAGGAATAATAGGTCACCCTCAATTTAAATTGATATTTCCCCCAGGACCAATTCTGGTAATACGCCTCATTATTATCACGTGGCCTTGGTCGAGGGAGGACGCTGTACACGTAATGTTGCGTAGTTTGTCGTCCGTACAGGGCCGCTGATGTAATCTCAGGGTAAGCAAATGTATACAGGGTGTAACAGCACGTACCGCAAGGATTTTTATGTCGCCACAGGATCGAGTGATATGCGCGCTGTTTCGTGTGTTACCGTGCTGTTATAACGTAATGGAGTGCTTATGCGACCCGCCGCTACGCTGCTGTACCGTTCCACTGAATTACGACGTGTGACAGCAAAATATTTTTTTTTGTTTTTTTTTTTTTTAATTTTTTAAGTCAATTAATTTTTTTTACATGAGCTCCACACAGGAGGCCTTTAAGAAAATAATTTCCCTCAGGGCCTATGTCATCTTTGGGGTTGCTGTGTGAAGGGTATTTTTAAGGAAAGGAAGTGGAGGAGAGTTCTGGGAAAGAAAGGGGCTTAAAGGTGTGTAGAAATCTTGGCTTCAGTGTGTTCTGTTTATCCGCCTCCGAGACCTAAACAAACCTCATCCCATGAACCCGGGCCTCCCTGCTATATCACCAAACGTAGCGAACCACTAATTTTATATAAATTTAATAACGTATTATCAAGTTATGCAAGTATTTTAGTTTTTCTTTTTGCTACAGATGTTCCGGCTTGCAAGACCATTTTCCTAATGTCGGTTTGTTGTCCTTAAATGGCTATGTAAGCCGAAACAGTTGCAACAAAAATTGAAACTAAAATGCTCAAACTTAAGAACTTGGTAACAAAATTATTAAATTTAATTTTTAACCTTTCAAAAACTGGGCGTATTTTGTCAGAAGGTGAAAATAATTCCGCTTTGCAATAAAATCCAAATAAATGGAATATTTGCCAACGTATCTAAAAACCAAGATCTTGAAAGGGTGTATATTACGCTTGTATTAAAGGTTGTATTTTGACCGGTCAGTGGTTGAGTGGGCATCGTGTTGGGGTCCCACCTGGGGGTCCCGTGTTCGATTCTTCGGCTGGCTAAGTCCCCCATCACAACACAAGCAACATTTTCGGCTTTTCCTGGTAGCAGGAGATTTTCAAACATTGTTGGGTTATTCGTAACCTGGCAATGTTTGTCTTTCTTTTTAAATAATAAAAAAATGTATTTTCAGAAATAACTTTGCATAATTTATAACATTAAAATTTTGAATGCAAACATTAAAAATTTAAAAAAATGGCTCACCTTACGTTTTTTTTTAACCAAAATGCAGATAATAAAAAAATACAAACACACTAATTAGACAAATGAATTAAAAACGTTATTGTTAACACAATTTTTAAGTCGTTTCATGTAAAAATAATTCTTAAAAAATTCACAAATTTTCATAATTTTTTTTTCAAATTGCGGTCGGAAACTTTGATTTTGTTTGTTTAATTACTTTGTGGTTATTTTTTTGATTTGAATGTAAAGCGTGTTTATTTTTCTTTCTAATACCGTTTATGTCATACGTCTTTCCATGATAGTAAGGGAGATTCACTGATTTCTATGAGACCTACGTGAGCTGGGACAAATTAAAAATTAAATGGAGTTCTACGAATTGAACACAAAAACCATGCATAACTTATTGTTTTTAAATATGCTTAAAAATTCTGGTTAAAATCCTTGGGAACATGCTGTTACACCCTGTACTAGTTTCCAAATAGGACAGGCACAGTAGCGATTTATTCTGATGAGTTCAGAAAGAAAAACTTCTGCGAACAAGATTCGTTTAAATAATAACAGTACTACAGTTTGAACAGTTCGCCACCATTCCAACTATGAAGAAACACAAAATAAATAATTGTTTAATTAAGAAAACTATCTAAATTTGATTTATTTTGACAAGTATTCCGCTAGATAGTGCGCCGGCGCACAGGCCAAAATAATCACAAAAAAATAATTTTGTTATGCGATTTTAACCCTTATGTATAAAAAAAACGTATGAAGAAGAAGGTCAGAATTGCTCGGGGCATTCTTGTTCATAAGGTATAAGATACCGTGAACCCACCTAGCGCAGCGATATATTTTCTATGGAATTGTTTATGATCACGGGCCTAGATTTTTTCCCGCCTCTCAGTAGTCAGATTAGCGTCCGCCAGTCTCAGGCCGTGGTCGATGAAAATTTCGTAAAACGTATAAATTCTTCGAATAAATTAATGTAATGCGAGTAATGTTGTTTTTATGCATAGTTTAGTGTTCGAGGAATGTGTTTCGGTAAATATTAAATAAGATAGCATAAAATAAACCCACAAAATATTACGTAAAAGTCAAAACATCGCGAAATTTACCCGTTTGTTCCTGTGGCATTTAAAAGGTTAAGGTATTCTAAGTCTCAGTAGTAACTAAACGCGTCCGAACACCATAATTTTAGTAGAGTGGGTTAGTCAGCTCTTTAGTCGATTCAATCCTTTTCATTCTACTTTCGGCGAGTAGCGATCCCCTCCACGCGTCCCTGCGCACTAACATGCGCAAACCCGCCATTTTAGCAGAGTTCATTATTTGTAGACCCGCGGAAATGTCGTGGCATTGAAGCGAAGTTGCAAATCTAAAATTATTTATTAATGATGCATTTAATCTCTTTTTTTGTCTATAGTTTATTTATTTTATTTTACTAATTTATGCTTACATCTCTTCTAAAATTTCACCTCTTACTTTGCTTTGTAGCGGCCCGTCAACCGCGGTCATCTTGCAACGTGCGGCGGGCAATAATGTACTCTACTTGAAAGTAATGCGAACGATTTTCGGCGAGTCAAGTGGCGAGTTACTCGCCACTCGACTAAACTACGAGTTTACTCTGAACAAGCCTTTAGCTGGATCATTCCGCTGGGTACTTGAATGAACTTTCGCAGCTAGCGCGAAACTCGAACCCTACAAATTTCGCCACACCGCCTGGGTTTGCCGTGTCTTTTCGTTAGTTTTGCGAAACCGGCACTATCCTATTCTAATTTGGGATGCGGGAATGGGTACCGCCGCCCCGGGAACCTTTATTGGATAAACAACACCTCTGCCATAGGTCACCCGAAGTGGTTCGCTACGTTTGGTGATTTAGCAGGGGTGCCCGGGTTCATGGGGTGAGGTTTGTCTAGGTCTTGGAGGTGGATGACCAGGACAGACTGAACCCCAGATTCCTACCCACCCCTTAAACCCTTTTCCTTCCCAGAACTCTCCTCCCCTTCCTTTCCTTTAAAAAACCCTCCACACAGCATTCCCAAAGATGACATAGGCCCTGAGGGGAATTATTTTCCTCAGGGCCTCCTGTGTGGAGCTCATGTAAAAAAAAAAAAATCCATTTTAATAATAAGCGAAATCCGCCTTGGTTTGAACAGTGAAAATACTGTTTACCCATTTGGTTTCGCACACCACAGCGGCAGCGAACGTCGCCTATTTGTTACATGAAACGCGTCCAATTTGAAATGCAACACTGTGATGACTTAAATTTTGGGGCGGATATGGGTACCGCCACCCCGGTAATCATTTATTGGGTAACCAACACCTTTGCCATAGGTCACCCTAAGTGGGTCGTTAGGATTGGTGACTTAGCAGGGGTGCCTGGGTTCATGGGGTGAGGTTTGTG
Source organism: Glyphotaelius pellucidus (assembly GCA_936435175.1). Classification (NCBI taxonomy): domain Eukaryota; kingdom Metazoa; phylum Arthropoda; class Insecta; order Trichoptera; family Limnephilidae; genus Glyphotaelius; species Glyphotaelius pellucidus. The sequence continues at coordinate 21,638,957 of OW386558.1, read as the reverse complement.
GCGGGCGGATTGGGAGAGACGGGTTGAGGGAGACCTTTTGACCAGCCGGACTCTCACGGAGGGAGATACATACCTCCGTCACTCCTGGACTTATTGACTGTGCGGATGGTGATCTTCCTTCCTTCTCAGATCTTCCTCTTCTTCCTTTCCTTAAAAAGACCCTCTAGACAGCATCCCCAATTTACATAGGCCTTGAGTGATTTTTTTCCTCAGGCCTTTTTTATCATGACATCACTTTGTTTTTTTTTTATAAATTAGCTGTACACAGGAGGCCCTGAAGAAAATCATTTCAGTTAGGGCCCACGACATCTTAGGGGATGGTGCGCGATCTAGACCGCAGGTGGGCAGACACGTTTGCCGCCAAGACCTAAACAAACCTCACCCCACGAACCGAAAAGACACCGCACCAATTGCGGTGACCAATGGCAAACCCTTTTGACAAACGTACTGAGACTCTAATAATTATTTTGGGTGGACAGTTGGCTTTTCCGACACTCCGGAAATGTTAAAATGTGTCAGAGTTAAAATAGATCAGAGTTAAAATAAACTAGATTGGACCTACCGATAACAAAATTTTTTAATTATTTTTAATTATGCACATTATTTAACAATGTGATTTCGAGTGTGATTGGCTTTGGTACGTACTACGACCTATGCAAAGTGAAATACAAAACTTTATCTTTCCACCGTAAGTTTTATTGGCCTAGGTATAATTACAGATGATTTTTTGTAATTAGGTAGGTAGGTATAGCTCACCTGTCTATAATGAAAACAACCAGGGAAACTTAATTGATAATGGTTGGGCGACGTTTTGATGCGGGTTACAATTAATTGGAGCTAAGGGAAAGGATATTTGAAACAGGTATGATAAGTAACTCGATGTGGTATTCATTGTAGGTTAGTTATCTAAATTTTGTTAACTTATATACTTACTAACGCACAACCGTAAAAAAACAAGGGAAAGTCAATTTGTTTACAAATCAATTCCAATTTTTTAAATTACAAAAATTATTTTTTATTAAAACTCTTATTTTACTAAACTTTCATGCGAATTGTTCATATAATCGTTTCAATTTTCAATTTTTTTACATAAATTCAAAGCAAATTAAATTTTTTTTTGGATTAGGATGACAAATGTCAACCGTGTAAATACGTCAGGAGCCCGCTATTAAGTTAATTAAAATATATTAAAGAAAGCCATATTAAATTTCAAAATAAATAATGTAATCACAAACACAAATAGTTATTCCTTCCATTGTAAATTCTTTCAACTCTGATGTTATGTGGTTGGCTGTGCAGTCAGCAACAATTCGCTGCAGAACTTCTTTAAGCACTGAACGATGTTGGTATTCGAATATACAATGGTAGCTGGTATTTCATTCCAAAGAATAAAGACGATTTCATTCAGAAGAATATTTGAGTGGCTTAACGAGCAAATTTTTCAATATTGGCACAAACCGAATTTTGGCCAAAATATCTCAAAAACAGAAGAACCTTCCAATTTCAGGATATCTATACTTCTGTACTAATAATGGAAATGCGAAACTGCGTGTGTTTGTTTGTCACGCATAAACCAATAAATCGATTTTAAAAATTCTTTCACTAATAGGAAGCTATATTAAATGCAAGTAATTTAGCGTTTTGAAATTATAAATATTAATTTAGTATAATTGTAATACGCTTTCTCTCGCTAACGTCAGAAAACAAATCGTTGCCGTGGAAACTTTATTGATATATTTGCGTGAAATCGTAGTTAGCTATATATATATAGTGAGTTTTTGAGTTGCGCCACTATTATTCTGAAGGGGGGGGAGAGGCGAACTATTGAATTCATAAAAATTCCCTTGGAATTCCACTGCAGTTAAAAATGTTTACAGCATGCGTAGATAACCTTGATTAAGCTAAGAAATTTTTACTGCTACGCCGTTGCAATACTACTATTTCCTCTGTGTATTTTTTTTTTAATTTAGTTTAATCCGTCAGGAGATTGCTGATTGTTGTTGACCCATCTGTGTTTTCTATTTCAATGGTTTGGCTACTCTAGCTGTCCGAAAGTCAGGGGCTAAATAAATCAGAGATTTCATGCATTATTTATTCATCATTTTGCACACCGTGGCATACCTCTTGCAAACCGCAGACCATAAAAAGCATTGGCATTCGTAACACTAGATGGGTATACTCTAAATTCATCACGAATTTGACAAACAAAATCCATTATTATGTATCGACCAAACGACGACATTCATTCGCCACTACGTCACGCTCGGGTCGTGCAAGACATAGTTTATTTTTTCAGGTCCCACTTCGGCTTTACATTTTATTAAGTACAATACACACAATCAAAGAAAAGTACATTCATAAAGCGTTTGTTTGGTTCTGAAACAGTTTTAAAAAAAAAAAAACTTAATCCATATTCCCCAAGTCCTTCAATCATGTATTCCTTTCTCTTCCTCCTTTCCTCAAAGTCTCTACCAGGAAAAAAAGAAGATGTTCCTACCTACATGTGGAAAAATTGAACAATATTGCCACCCAAGTTTACATTACCTACTTGGGAGTTGGAATTTGGTAGTGACATTGGTCACAACTCGCTCGTCGAAATATCGCAAATAATAGCGAAATTTCATTTTTTATCAAATTAAAGTGTCGTTGCTTAAAACCTGGTGTTGTGCCGATATATTGGGAAGCCAGGATCGATAAGAAGCCATCAAAGGTAAGAGACTTCCTCTCATAGATTATTTCCTACGATCAAATTTCAAAACACAATCCATGGTCTTTATTCATCAACAAAAGGATTTACAGTTCACAAATTCTCGTGTCGCGGCATCGGCCGTGACAGCGTTAATAAAATATCAAGGACATCATAACGGCACACAATTTTAATAAAAAAAGTCCCGAAAACCCTTATGGATGAAAGAAGAGAGGCTCCTCCGATTACCTCTCATCCCAGAAGATAGATGGAAACTTGAGTGGCAATCTGCCAACGTGGGAATAGCCCATCTCATACAAGATCCCATTGAGAGACAGCCTGGAGTTTCATTGCCTCGTAAACTCTGGTCCGCCATCAAATAAAGATGAGATGCTCACTTAGCCGATGTGCACACTCATTATGCGTAGATGGGGCCTTAAAGAGTCTGCGTTGTTTGATACGGTGCGGTGCAGACCACTGAACATGTGATAAACGAATGATCGCTCCATTCAATTCCTTGCAGGATTGATAAGGTCCACAGGACGACGCCTAAGGCCCTAGACTGGCTTGCAGACCTAGATGTTCCCCTCTGACCCCCACTATACGAAAGAAGAAGAATTTGATAACATATTTTTTGTTGATAGCGTTTCTATACCCGTGGTATCAATATAGAACAAACTTTAGGAATGGGCGTCACGCTTTCCGACGCGAGTTGATCAGTGTTTTTTTTAAGTAAAACTTCTTTACGCACGCTTGACTTGGGGAGTAAGCAGGTGAATGCGTGACAAGAGCGTTACGAAAAGTGTGATCGGGCGAGGCGAACAAAGTATAAAGAAGTTTTACTTCAGTCGTAAAGCACACTCGTTTTTTTTTTAAGTGAAACTTCTTTAGCGGCGTTAGTTATTCGGAATTTGAATGAAACAGAAATTACGAATTAGTACCTGCGAAGTATCACAATGCGTTCATTGGCCGATTTGATTATGATGTCATTTTTAAAGTCTCTCATTGGTTGAGATATAAAACAGAAATGACGCTAAGTCATAGGTCTGCGCTCATTGGCTGCTTTGATTATGACCTCACTTTTCAAGCCTTGTGATTGTTTTAGTAAAGTTTTGCTTCTACCGTGTGTGAAAGTGTAAACTGCACTCATTTTTTTTTATGTACCTGATGGTTTGACGTTTCAGATTTTGTTTGACGTTTAAGGTTTGTAATTTGACATTTAAGGTTAGGTTTTGTTGTCAAAATGGTAGATAAAGATTAAGGACGGGTTGTTTCAAAAAAAATGATGAGTTCATCAAATATTTGAAGTTAATTTTAAGGTTCTGTGTAAGTTCTTTTCGAGTTCTGTTTTTTTATCATCATAGGCCAGCTGCTTCACAAAACTGAAATCATCACAGAACTTGAATAGAACTTACACAAAACGTGAAAATTAACGTCAAATATTTGACGAATTCGTCAAAATTTTTGAAACAACCCATCCTAAGTAAGACTTAACATGTAAAGATCATGATCTGCAAGAAAACATCTCTTTAGTTTCTTGAGAAATCTATTGAGACAAAACTAGGCTGAATTTACCTGTGGTAGAGAGATCGTGCGTGACGTCATCGTTCTATTATTTTCTGTATTTGTCATTTTCACGCAAAGCTTGCAAGGGAGAAGACGAACGTCGATGACATGCGTAAGAGCTCTCTTCGGGACTACTTTAGTACGAAACGAATTGCGTGTGTAGAACATGTATACACATTGGCAAGGGAATATATATTATACATATTATCAAACACGTTGCGTACGTCGGATATGTGTGTCCTTAATTTAAGAGGGAAGATTATCATTTGATGGCTGACGTGTATGTGCAACAGTGCCGAGTAAGGCTCTTGACTCGCACTCCGAAGGCCGCGGGATCTAATCCCGGCGTGGCAAATAAATTTTATTTGATTAATTTGTGTTATTTCACAATTTATTCATTTAAAATAATAAATAGTATATTTGCGGCACGTCCCTCAGTGGACGATACTCTCAGTATCGTCCTAGTGTAAGACCACCATTCAGAATTGAAACGTTGCTTGAAGTGGTTTTAGCCGTATTTGGGGACCAGATCTGAATAGCCAGGTACTTCCCACCTTCCTCTTCCCCACTTCCTTCACCTCCCCACTGCCTTCAGCCTCACAACATACGCCTATTGGGGATGCCATGGTCTCACTGGCTTCAGACGGGAGCAGTTGGGACTCTTGTGCGGTATTCATATAAAAAATACGAGTGTACTTTAGACCACATGACTGAAGTAAAACTTAACTGCTCTCTCTTGCTCCTACAGTGTGATACAGACAATAGGCCTGCACTGTGTCTTAGATAAACGAAACGTAACTGGCTATGAGAGAAAGAGAGAAAGAAAATGTGTGCTCGCACCTCTCTCTCTTACCCCTACAGTAATATACGAAACGTAATCTTTCTATCTTCACTAACTTATATCTCCCTCTCAACTTCCGTTCGCTTCGTTTTCGTAACGCTCTCGTCACGCATTCACCAGCTTACTCCCCAAGTCAAGCGTGCGTAAAGAAGTTTTACTTCAAATTTTTCTTTAAAAATGCGAAAAGAAAAAATAAAACAAAATGTTAACACTGTTTACCACAGAAAAATACCTTTAATTTTTCATATAAAAAAAATTTAATATAGGTCAAAGTTGGACAAAAAACGACAAGGTTTTATTTTCGACATCGTCGAAGCGTACCTTGGTTGTTTTATATCAATGAATACAGGGGGCTCTATTATGTGCCAAGAGTATAGTCGTAACGAACGGTGAGCAAATAGCCGTCTCTCAGTCTTTCAACACATGTTTAATCCTGGATTAGAGTTAAGTCGGACCCGACAGCTGTTTCACGTATTCCGTGCCAGAATAGTGCAAATCTCGCACGTGCACTTAAACGAGTCCTATTCTACCTCTAAATCTGGGATTAAATAGCGCAACGGTTTATTTCCAGTTGTGACGACGTTTGGTGATAAGTGTTACAACAAGAAAGTGTTAAAACGGAAGAATTCTTTTTAAGATGACGCGATAAGTACAGTCGGATTCTTAACTGGTAAATTTTTGACAAATATTTGACAAGCAGTATGGACATTAAAAACCATGCATATGTAATCTATACTTATTCATCTTTGACACCAATTACTCCAAGGCCTTCGATAAGGTAATCATTTCATTATAATTAAAAAAATGTAATCAATTAGGCATCTTTGGTGATTTACTCCGGTGGCTGACTTCATACCACAGAAATAGAATTTAATGTTTTGAGAGAACCAAGTCCAGCATCTTTCCTGTGCCCTCCGGCGTACCTCAAGGTTCTCATTTAGAGCCATTATTATTTAAAGTATGTATATATGATATTCGCAAATTTTTTTTACACGCTAATTACTCAGCATACGCAGACGATAATACGAATATACTAACTCAGTTATCAAATCAATCGAAGACTGCACTTAACTTCAAAAGGCCCTGAATCGTCTTTTTGTCTACTGTGAGTTGAACAAACTTTTTGTAAATTTCTCAGAATGCAATAAATTATCATTGAAACGTAATTAAAATAAAATTTCCTCTGAGTATACATTAAACGGGACACACATCAGTGAAGTAGAATCTATCAGAGAGACCTTGGGGTAATACTGGATGTTTAATTAAACTTTATTCAACATTGATTAAGTCATCAACAAAGCCAACAAATGGCCGGGATTTTTAATTCGTTTAACTCCATATTTCTTTTACACAGCGTAAATCTGCGCCACTTACAACACTGCTCACCGATTTGGTTCTGGATTCTTTCTGCCAAGCCCATATTGAAAGAATCGAAAGAATTAAAAAAAAATTTAAACACCCAAATTATGAACAAAAAATAAACACTTTTCAAATTTAACAGAATTTATTATTTTTTACAACTTCAACTCCCTTCAAACATGATGTTTAATTTTTGACCAAATCTTTTTATTTAAAATTCTAATAGCCTGGACTCGCCAGAACTTACAAACTTAATAAAAAAATCATATTCGATTCTATTTCATTTGCCCACATGTAGACATAAGAAAAAAATCCCCAATTCGCCGTATGTGTGAGCAATTTAACACAAAATTTCACTTTATAGACATTTTTAGCAATACCTTCAGAAATATCGAATACAAGTAACGCGTACGATCGAAAATTATTACAAGAGTATAGAATGTATCGTGAGCATCTCGGGAGCTTCCTTTTTCTCCCACCCCTCACCTAAAATTAAAGTTAAGATATAATAAAACTCCATGTCTAAGCACTTATGCAACTACCGAGGTTTTGCAGTGCTTCCGCGATGTTCACCGAGGGGAGGGTGCACTCATTCCCAGCCTTACTTCGCCACGGACTAGCCAGCTTCTGGGGCAGGATACTAAAATCAAACAACATCATTGTCGTGGCTGCATTCGAGTGGCTCAGTTCCCCCCTATATGATCGATGGATGCAGACGATTAGGCGACCTCCCTGATGGACCATCCCAAAATATATAATTTTTTTTAATTCTGTTTAATTTTAGATGTATTTAATTTTAATTTTACGCTTAGTTTTTTTAGATTTTTTGTTGTTGTTATTTATGTGTTAAATCTTGTCTTCATTTTATGTTTTAATTAGGTAGGTACCTAATATGCTATTATATATTTTTTTCCTGTTTTCTTCTTTTAGATCGTTTAATTTACTCTCTTATATTATTACATGTATTATAGTTGTTTATGAAATATGGCAAACTGGGATTGCACACCCCTCCCAGTCCTGCTGGAATAAAACCCTAATTAAAAAATAAAATAAGCTTAATTAATTTAACGATTTTTTGACTTGACTTAAGTTAGCTTGATATATATTTTTATCTCTTTATTTTATGTATAAGCTGTTTGTCTCAACAAAAAGGTAAATAGATGTTCGTGGTTGTCAAAAAACCAGCTGTCATATGCATGTCACAAAGTCGGCAGGTCTGTCGCGTCACTCGACGCATTACACATTTTCAATTAACGTCTAAAATAAGTAAATAGTCTCATATTATATAATCAAACCGCCGACATACAAATGAGAACCAAAAAAATCCGAAGTCCAAATACAGGTCTTTCCAGTCATGTTATTCTGTCACCTTGTCAACCCATGTTTAACATTGTCTCTATATTTATTTCCAAGGGAAACGACTACAGTTTGTTAGCGTCGGCGTGCGTGCTGACGCTAGCGGCAGGGTTGGAGAAAGCTCCCACATATTTAATACAATTAGATGCTGGATTTGCCCCAAATAAACTAGCTCAGGTTTGCGGCTCAAGTATGGTTTCTCTTAACCCCAAGGCTAGTGCCTGTGGTTCGGAGCTTCACGCTTCTCATCCTCCCAGGGCCTCTCTCGACAAGCAAAACACGGTAGGTTATCACATAAATAGTTTATTCAATTCTAGGAGTCACAATAGTACATAAGGAGGAACAATAGTACATAAGGAGGAACAATCCTAGCTGAAAGTTAGTTTGAACGTCAATCTCTGCTCTCTACACGCTTTTTTAGGGGCTTTAAAACATTATTTGCACACAAAGGGTAAACATTATATTGACTCACGTTTGGTTTATGGGCTAGCAGCGTCCATACGCGGACACGCGGAGGGCGCACCCGGCGAAACTGAACTCGTCTCACACATGTTCACAAGAGACGTGGGGTCGGGAAGCTTGCCGGCTGATAACTGGCGGGCTCGCCGGCGAGGCGCTCTCGCGACTCGTCGGTTTTTTGTCGCTCGCGGGAGGGGGTAATGCGCGCGCCTCTATATTGGAGGTCTATTCTCCAATATGCAAAGAGGTCTATTCTCGAATATGCAACGTAATAATTTGTAACGTAACACTTCCCTCCTCGCCGCAATAAAAGCGACGTGGCAATGGAGCTGTAGGGCTAATAAATCCTCTTACCCTTTCAGCACTTGTGCCAAAAACATTTAAGAGAAACGAGGAGAGAGAGAGAGGGAGAAATTCCTAGCTGGAGAATAGTTATGAACAGGACACAAAAGAGATGATACATGGTGAAACAAGGAATTGTCAATAAATGTACATAAAGGCAGTGGCATACATAAATACAGTTGCAAAGAACAAGGATCTGTTGAAGAAAGGTACAAGGGTTATGCAGTGATAGAAAAAAACTCTAAAATTGTATCATTGGTCTGTGAGCTAATGTTTGCGAACGTGGTTTGCGTAGGATGTCTGGGATGGTTGAACGTTTCACTGAAGTTACAAGGTTACTTTGTCACAGTAACCTGGCCCATTTGAGATTACACTCAAGGGACACTAGGGCCTTTAAGAAAATACGAGGAAGAGAACACAGGATGAGGCTTCTAGGTGGTGTGGAGAGTTCTACCTGTCACAGAGGTCGAAAGGGTAACTGCTTCCGGATCCTGTGGGTGAGCCAGTACGAAACCATTGAAGTACTGGAGAGTGGAATCGTAATTGGTGGTTGGTACACTGGTTTTTTGTATGTAGTGGGATTGTTTTGTGAACAATCGTTGGTATTGTTATTTGCGCAAGGGCACAGGAGCATCAGCACAATGGCAGTAGGACATTTGCACAATGGCAACAGGAACATTTGCATTATGCAGCAGGAACATTTGTATTATGCGGCAGGAACGTTTGCATAATGGCAGCAGAGCATTTGCACAAGGGCAACAGGGACATTTGCATTATGCAGCAGGAACATTTGCATTATGCAGCAGGAACATTTGCATGATGGCAGCAGAGCATTTGCACAAGGGCAACAGGAACATTTGCATTATGCAGCAGGAACATTTGCATAATGGCAGCAGAGCATTTGCACAAGGGCAACAGGAACATTTGCATTATGCAGCAGGAACATTTGCATAATGGCAGCAGAGCATTTGCACAAGGGCAACAGGAACATTTGCATTATGCAGCAGGAACATTTGTATTATGCAGCAGGAACATTTGCATAATGGCAGCAGAGCATTTGCACAAGGGCAACAGGAACAGGAACTAACCTAGAGCTGGCGTGCTCGGGTTTGTTTTGAGTGTCGGTTCTTTGTGGTGATACGATTCGCAACTACACGCACGACTCACACTAGGTTATGTTAGATGCGGTCGGGTGCTTTTGGTACGCAGGGATTGAAGGCATGGGACCTCCGTGACGGTAGCGAGGGCAGCATGAAGAGGGCGCAGATGTAGATAGGGTGCAGAGCTGCTGGTGTTTTTTTTAAAATCCGGCAAAAATTATTATTAGAACAAAATTCTTGAAGTTTACCTGCCTAGTAGACCAATGATGAAAAAAGTTTGGAGAGAAACAAGTGTGCATGTTGAGAAAAAGTTGGATTTGTTTGGCGTGTAGAGAGAGAGACGGAGAGAGAGCTAACTAAAAGTGGCTAATGACTAATACATGTTACAAAGGTACGTATTCAAGGACAGGTTCTGTGTAACCCCTTTTGGTTTTTTTCTTTACCAAATACATTTCCAAGAATACGTGGTTAAGGGATTGTACGTATAACAAAATTCCCCATTCGAAAGAAGTTGGTCTTCCATAACCTATGCTCACGTCTATACGGTAGCATTTTTTCTACTTGAAACTACTACTACTGAAAAAACAAAACATTGCGTACAAAATTAGTTATGACAAGTGGGAAAGGAGTAGGAAGTTGAAAGGATCCGCGTATGAAGATTGTCCCATTTGACAAACGAAACGCCAAGTGCGTAACGCATATATCCCCATTCACGGATAATTTCGAGGAAGGGGGAGGGTGATAATTGGGAACATTTGAACGAAGAAAACTGCTGGGGACTCGGCTATTTCCGAAATTCGACCTCTGGGTGGAGGTGAAACAAGGTCTACAGCAGCCATCCTGGCACATTACAATAATGACAACTGGGAAAGGAGTAGGAAGTTGAAAGGATCCGCGTATGAAGATTGTCCCATTTGACAAACGAAACGCCAAGTGCGTAACGCATATATCCCTATTCACGGATAATTTCGAGGAAGGGGAGGGGTGATAGTTGGGAACATTTGAACGAAGAAAACTGCTGGGGACTCGGCTATTTCCGAAATTCGACCTCTGGGTGGAGGTGAAACAAGGTCTACAGCAGTCATCCTGGCACATTACAATAATATTTGGTAGTGTTGGACAAAAGAATACACTGACATAAAAAGTCTAATCCTCTACGTGTATTGGGCAGAAGATTAGGGGTCGTTTTATTCTCCTACTTGTTTGCGAGAAATGACAGACCCTTGCTCAAATCTCACAAACCTGGGGATTTTTCTTTGTTCGTCTCCCAGACAACGAGTTAGGTGTTTTTGTGTCCATCAACTTAACTCCCACGACACGATGCCCCATAATCATGAGTGAAGCGTATGATTAGTCCTTTTGAGATAGTAGATAGTTCCTGGGTTCTTGTGACAGGAAGTCCACGGGCATATTAATGATTAAAAAAGGGGTGTGGACTACATTGAGTAGTTCACACATAAAGGTTTGATATTATTTCGTTCGCACGATTCATGGTGAGTATTATAACGTCTTCACGTATAGCGTACAAGATTGCGAGATCAAAAGATTTGCAAGTAAGTTTTATAACGTCTTCACGGATAACAATGAACGAATTACAACTGGGTTGCCCAGTATTGAAGGGAGGTGCAAAAGACTAGGTATTTATGACATTTCTGACAAAAACCCACAGAGTAATTATAACGGGCTCCCCGTATCGCATTTAGTAGATATTCTGAGATTCCCATCTATGACGGCAGGTTTTATAAGGTTCCCACCTATGATGGCAGATTTTATAAGGTTCCCACCTATGATGGCAACAAAAGGTTAACGTTCATATAAAGGTACCTATTCAATACAGACGGCGAGACATACTGATGTACTTAGTACAACAATACCGTAGCATAATAAATCCATATTAGCGTACGTTAAAGACTTGCACAAAGGCAAAAAACATATTTGAAGATCTGGCCAGGATTTTATACTTCAACAATTAAGGGACAAAAAAAATTCTGGCGTGCTGATGGAATGTGAATTTCATCTAAGCTTACCGCAAAAGAGATCCTTTGTGGTACAAACCCTTTGGGTTATGCACAGAGTATCGTATCGTGATGGTACAACTTTTTGTTGTACTTACACGTACGATGGTAGCAACAATACAAGACATGCGCTTATCGTTTTTGACAAGGAAAATTATTTACATTGGTCCGATTTGAGTGTTTAAGACCTTCTAGGTTTTACTTACTTAAACAGACTGCGATGAACACACTTTGGTGTTATGAAAATTATAATAATGGGATGGGTTGTTCACAGGGTGGTTCACTTGGAGACCTGGCTTCTTGTTGTGACCTCGTACTTTGCACGTGATAGGTCACAACAAGGCAACCCCAAAATTTCAGTTTGAGCAGTTGAGACCAAGGATAACTCAATGTTGCTGAAATGTTGTAAAAAAAATTTTATCGTTAATGAAGAGGCACGTTGAAAGTTGTCCCTTTTATAACGATACTTTCCAGACTCCACATCCAGTTCTGGGGAGAGCTAGAGCAATTTGGGTTATTTATTGAGCGCCATTCTATTTTCTTAAAAAACAGAAAAAAAACTTAGAACGGGTAGCAAACATCTGATACCGCCGTGGGTTTACACAGGTTTGCTTACCTAATTTAACTACATATGACATAAGGGTTAGATGCACTTTGGCGAGGACCCGATATTTAATGTACAAAAAAGATTTTTCTAACATTTAGAAAGGGGTGACGAGGTATGACACGATGATGTGAAAATATGATGCTGCGAGTTGTGACGATGCACAAAACCTTGGGCACGTAGTCTCTGACTACTTGCAGTAAGCCACAGGGAATTCCTTTCTCCGAAGTGATCAATTTCAGGTAGAGGTGTGCATGCTTAGAAAAACGATGTTTCCAAGGTTTGACACCTGGGGCAGCAATTAGAGGCGAATGACTGATGATGACGAGATATTTATACAAAAAAAAATAAAATAAAAATGAAACGAAACCACAAGGGAGAATTATAATTTCTTCCATGACTTTGGCTACAGTTGACACCACTGTGCCAGAGCTAGAAAGGTTTCGTTTGAGTGTCCTAATGAGTGACGATCGTTTACGAGAGGCCGCTCATTAGTGACGAAACAAAAAAGGTTGACTTCCATAGTGATCCATGTCACGGTGTAGACGAATGGTTGCTAGGAGTCAAGGAATAACCGTTGGGGTTATACGGGCGTGGCAATGGAGTTTGTTTCCATGTTCCCACTTTTTACAATGTCCTTTATATGGTAGTTACCTATGTGTTTACCAGAGATGTCGGACAATCGGTAAACCAGGTCTGAGATTTTCTTTAGAACTTTCGTCTTTACAAAACGGGGTGCCAATTTGGCAGAGAAGTACAGCGCACCTTGTGACAGAGTGTTGTTTCTCCTCCAGACGATGTCTTCTTCCTTGAACGTGACGTGCTTCCTGATGTACTTTTTGTTGTAGAAAGAAGCATATTGAATAAGGCATTTTTTGGATTTATTCCTGGGAGAAATCTTTCTACTTCTCAGGGCCTGTAGTAGTTCTTCCTTTTTTGACGTAGAAATGTGGGGGATTATACCCAGCGTGACTTGAGGGACTTCCATAGTGTATAGGGTCGTGTCAGGGTGACCTTACGTTGGAAGAAAAACGAGAACTCGACTCTTTATCCGTAATTGGAAAGAAATTTTGCCAGGGATTGACCACTGGGGACGTATTTTTTTTTTTTTTACAAAATGCTTCTGCGAAAAACGCGTATTTGTAAGTGTTTGGGTTATTTGAAAATTTGGGCAGAGATTTGCCTCTGGCCACGTGCTTTTAAGGAAAAATCCAAGCGTTTTGGAAAAAATTTCGAGAAAAAGCAAAAAATCGAAAAAATTTTCAGAGTCCGAAACTGGAGAAAATTTGGGCAGAGATTTTCCTCTGGCCACGCGTTTTTAAGAAAAAATCCAAGCGTTTTGGAAAAAATTTCGAAAATTAAAAATTTCGAGAGAAGAAAAAAAAGGAAAAAATCGAAAAAATTTTCAGAGTCCGAAACTGGAGAAAATTTGGGCAGCGATTTTCCTCTGGCCACGCGTTTTTAAGAAAAAATCCAAGCGTTTTGGAAAAAAAATTTCGAAAATTAAAAATTTCGAAAAAAAGGAAAAATCGAAAAAATTTTCAGAGTCCGAAACTGGAGAAAATTTGGGCAGCGATTTTCCTCTGGCCACGTGTTTTTAAGAAAAAATCCAAGCGTTTTGGAAAAAAAAATTTCGAAAATTAAAAATTTCGAAAAAAAAGAAAAAATCGAAAAAAGACCAGAAAGCAATGTTTCTTCTTTTTTTTTCACAAGTTTTCGTGGAAGTAATTCGTTTGAGAATTCAACAATATCTTGGGGGCCTGGTTTCATTTACGCGGCTTCCTATAGCCTGATTTTAAACAGCACCAATTTTTCTGGTATTTACACGCGAATTTCCTTCGTCTTTTCGACAAGATATCACCTTCTTTGTCAATTGACAAGGTACTATAGTGTCAGATGTCGAGGAGTCCACGTCAACGCGAATTAAGCATTTTTTGCATCTAGTCGAATGTGGTTCGGCATGACCCGGTTTCAGCAAACGACAGAGTCAAAAATACCCAATTGTCAAATGACAGAAAGAATTTAAATCCACTTGTTCCCTAGGTGTCAGCAAGTGTCCGTTTAAGGAATGGACCAGCGTGCTGCAGTATAGTATATTATAAAAATATTTAGCACTTTCGGGACCAAGCGGATGATTTGTTTATCATGTACATGATTTTAATTGTTGAATAAATTCTTCTTTAATTTGTGTTTATTTCCACTATTCACTTGTATTGAAAATAGCAAATTTAATCGGCCGACACTTTGTAATCACTGTATTATTCGCAGCGACAACTTCCGAGGTTGGGCACCTTGCTTTGGAATACCGGTAATAATGTTTTGTCGAGTGACGACTCACAAATGATAAAATCGCGCCCGTAATAATTTAAATTGTGATTCGAAGTTACGTTCGCGCCGAGATTCCTGTTGGAAGTGCTAGACAATTGGGAATAAACAATACATCATAATAACATTTCAGAGTTTACAATTGTTGCTTGGGAACGAGGCCGTGGTGGAACAGAAAAATTTAAATGGCCCCACGTTTAGCGCGCCAGTGTTAGCGTCGGCGTGCGTGCTGACGCTAGCGGCAGGGTTGGAGAAAGCTCCCACATATTTAATACAATTAGATGCTGGATTTGCCCCAAATAAACTAGCTCAGGTTTGCGGCTCAAGTATGGTTTCTCTTAACCCCAAGGCTAGTGCCTGTGGTTCGGAGCTTCACGCTTCTCATCCTCCCAGGGCCTCTCTCGACAAGCAAAACACGGTAGGTTATCACATAAATAGTTTATTCAATTCTAGGAGTCACAATAGTACATAAGGAGGAACAATAGTACATAAGGAGGAACAAAGGGTAAACATTGTATTGACTCACGTTTGGTTTATGGGCTAGCAGCGTCCATACGCGGACACGCGGAGGGCGCACCCGGCGAAACTGAACTCGTCTCACACATGTTCACAAGAGACGTGGGGTCGGGAAGCTTGCCGGCTGATAACTGGCGGGCTCGCCGGCGAGGCGCTCTCGCGACTCGTCGGTTTTTTGTCGCTCGCGGGAGGGGGTAATGCGCGCGCCTCTATATTAAAGGTCTATTCTCCAATATGCAAAGAGGTCTATTCTCGAATATGCAACGTAATAATTTGTAACGTAACAAGTTCCTAAATCTTACATCTGACGTCCGTAAACATTCTATTTAATTATCGATTTCGGCAATAGCTATTTTTATTGGAATGATAAAACTTCTGAGATAAGCTGAGAGGTAGGGATCTCCCTTCTTCTATAATAGGGATTGCCGCACTGTTCACAAGGGCTATGAAAATTTGACTCCAGGCTCTACGTGTATGTTCCTGTGTTGCAAATGTTGCAAGACAAATTGCTTGAAATACTTCCATTTTTGGTGACCAGCTCTAAATACCCAGGTTCTTCCCAAACTTCCTTTCCCTCATCTCCTTTCATTCACTACTCCCTTCAGCCTCACACCGAACTCCAATTGGGTAAACCATACGTCCAATAGCTCGGGACCGTTTGAACTATTGTGCGGTGTTAACAAAAATGTAATTTGGGAAATATTAAAATGTTAAGTATTTAAAATCGGAAATTCTAAAACGAACGCAGTCCTCAAGGTTTTGAAAATCTTAAAAAAATACTGTTTGAAGAACTCTTAATTTTAAAAGGCTTGGGCTTTGTTCATGTTCGATCCTGTATTCTAAGAAGGGATCGTAAACAAACAAAAATACATATTTCCTGAGAGGAGCTTACAAAATGTGATTCTTAATGTTTATTACTTATTAATTTTATCGTCCACCTTCCTTGGTGTTCATAATTTATTCAGGACAGGACTGTCGTAAAACATTTAATTCTAGCAGGAAATTGTTTAGCATAAGGAGTATAAACTGTCAAGGAAATAGCTTCGATCCTCGAGTCTTCGTTTGTTTATATTTAATTATTTATTTTCATTATCCATTCCTGAATAGTGAAAATAAAAAGTAAATTTCCATGCAAGTTAAGAAAAAGAATTTAAAATGTATTTCTCGAGTGATAAAAGAATTTAATTAAATGAAGACATTATGAGCGAAACTCAATCGAAAATCTGGAAACAGAAAAATCAGAAAAAGATATTGGCACCTCTGGGACTCGAACCCAGGACCTCCCTACTTTCCGGATTGGGAAAGTAGGGAGGTCCTGGGTTCGAGTCCCAGAGGTGCCAATATCTTTTTCTGATTTTTCTGTTTCCAGATTTTCGATTGAGTTTCGCTCATAATGTCTTCATTTAATTAAATATTACAGTTTGAGGTTTTACTCATAAAGTTAAAATAATAAATAATGATAAAAGAATTGATGCGAAAATTTAATGTTTTGTCCTTTATATTCCCTCCAGAGAATATCTTTATAAAGTAAGTACGGGTACCTGTAGTATCCTTACACTATTGGATGCTTGATTGAAAGACTTAGGTTCTTGAATATAAAAACTTAATCTTACAAAGTGACAGTTTATTGTCATATTGTAATTGTAATAATACTTCCGAAGACAATCGTCCTTTCGAAGGCTAGTTTTGATATCAAGAGCTCCTGAAAACCTAAAGACTAAGTTAAAACTAATACATAACTGAGTGTCTAGAAGCAATCACTCGCTGGATGACCTCAAATAGATTGAAATTAAATCCTGCAAAGACTGAGTTTCTCTGGACCGCCACAAGCAGACGTCAGCGTAACATTGATAATTCCCCAATAACTATTTCAGGAAGTGATATCACTCCAAAGGCATGCATAAAACTACTGGGTGTCAATCTGGACGCTGATTTTTCCCTTAAAACTCAAGTGAACAGAACCGTAAGTACGGGGTTCTTTCAATTAAGGCAAATTAAAGCAGTACGGAGAAACTTGACAACAGAAGCGACTAAATTACTTGTCAATTCGTACGTTGTTTCACGTCTGGATTATTGCAACGGAATATATGCTAGTCTCCCAAAATATCATATTAACAAATTACAATCCGTGTTCAACGCTGCGGCAAGACTTATCACCGGCGTATCTAAATACTCCCATATTTCTGAGCATCTCAAAAACCTTCACTGGCTCAAGTGTCCCGAAAGAATCCAGTTCAAGCTCTGCTGGATGATATTTAAGTCCCTTAACGGAATGGCTCCGGCTTACTTATCGGAAATGTGTATTCCAGAAAATTCCAATCCTCGACAATTAACCCTCAGGTCAGCAGCAACATCAGCTATCGGAAGGTTGAAGGAACCAAAACGCACACCAGATACTAAATTCGGTGAGCGTGCTTTCGGAGTGTCAGGACCTAAAGCCTGGAATGGACTGCCACACGAGTTAAGAATGATCACAGATTCAGCGGAATTTAGAGCTAAACTCAAAACTCATCTTTTCAGACAGTCGTATCCATAAGTTAAAAAACCTTTCACCTTCGCCTTTACGGCCCACGACGTTGTAAATAACTAATTGTGTAAAATATAACCAAATTCTTATTTTAATCTTTTGTAAAGGTCATTTTATGAAAATTTCCAGTCCCAGAGAGCTCTAAATTCACTAGTCTTTCAAAATAAATACTAATTCAATTTTGGCATTAATCTTCTTATAAATGTAAAAGCAACAGCGATGGGGGTAGCAAAGGTAAATTCATGCAATGTCCAGTGTTTTCAATATAATGTCCTCCACGTGCAAAGTCGTATCATCCCCAAGCATAAACTTTCTAAAAAAGTGTGTTTATCGGAAGTGACCTGCCAGGTAAGTATGGCTCTGTATCTTTTTGTAAATAATAAAATTAGATAGATTCTAAGAATATAAAAAAAAATAAAAAATAAAAAAAAACTGTAAAGCGCCCTTGAGGTGATTTTTCACAAAAACGGCGCTCTACAAATTGTCCAATTATTATTATTATTATTATTAAGTTAACCCTCGAGAGACGCCACGGAGCAAACGGGTAAATTTCGCGATGTTTTGACTATAACGTAATATTGTGTAGGTTTATTTTATGCTATCTTACGTAATATTTACCGAAACACATTCCTTGAACAATAAACTATGTCTAAAGACAACATTACTTGCGTTTTTTCGATGAATTTTTACGTTTTACGATCTTTTCACGACAACGGCGCGAGAGTGACGCAAGCCAATCTGACAATTCAAAGGCGGGAAAAAATCTTGGCCGGAGATCATAAACAATTCCACAGAAATTATTCCGCTATGCTAGATGGGTACACGGTAACTTATACCTTATGAACAAGAATGCCCTAAGCGATTCTGACCTTATCCTTCATACGTTTTCTTTATTTATTTATTTATTTCAAAAACATACGGCACAACATGTGCCATTAACATAAAATATATTATATATGTATTACAATACAATACCAAAATGAGAGTAACAATATAAATTAAAGTTAAATATAAAAACAAAAGGTAAAAAAGGAGTTGAGGTAGTAAGCAGTAAGAAAAAGTAAGATGGATAAATGAAAGTATAAAGTAAACGCATAAATTTTAAAATATAAAGTATAATGAAAAGTTAAAGATTGAAATAAAAAGTAAAAAGATAGGAAATAATACAGTCAAAATTAAAATGTAAAGACTATAAGATAGATATCTTAAAAATAATAAAAAGTACAAAATTATATATATTTAAAAAAAACGTGTAACAAGTTAAGAGTAAGAAATGCTCTTAGGAGCCAAAAATTTAAGATAATATAAAACTACCAAATATAAAAAAGGTATCACTGATTATGAGTGTTTCTAATCCATAGATATTGGGAACGCACATACAGTTGCGTATACATACATACATCTGTTTACAAAGTTAATAATAGCGAGTGCGTACTGGTAGGACATGATTAGTGATTATATTATGATTACATGGTAGTAATAGCAGACAAATTCTGTTTTATGCATCTTTTGTTTGATGACAGACTTCCGGCATTATCGATGTGAGCAAATTCATTACCTAAAGAGTGCAGACGATGCATTATTGAATTTTGTTCAGCATTACTGAGAGTATTGTTGCAATAATAAGGTGTTTTGAGTCGAGTTATTCTACTAGGTACGTGATAATTGACCAGCGAAACTATTTCAGGGGAGTCAAACCAGTTATTATTTATTTTAAATAAAAAAATTAGATCATTAAGTATTCTTCTATCTTTTAACGATAACAGTCGCATTTTTTGTAGTAGAGAATCATAGTTAATATCGTCTGCGGGAATTCCCAATTTAAAATATATTGATCTGAGAAATTTGCGTTGGATTCTTTCAATGGACATTTCATGACTTTTGTAAAAAGGGTTCCATAAGGGGGAATTATATTCCAAATGACTTCTTACTAGAGTCGTAATATATAATTATAATTAAGGTTTAAAATCGCATCTCAAAAAATATTTTTTAGTGTTTAATTTAATTTGTTGGCCGATTACGCGCCGCCGCGCCGGCGCGTAATCGGCCAACAACCGGTTTTAATCTATCTTTGGTCACCTTCGACACAACTCGGCAACGAGACCATGTGACAAGCCCATGATATTATACATTACGTAATAATATATTTATTAGTGTGTTCATTTTTGGATACTTATATATTTCCAACAGGAAAATTCTTAGAAAACGTTTGTTACTTTCTTGTTTGAAACATGCTACATGCAAGCCAAGCGTACATGTGAGTATTGTGTATGCATAAACATTCACTGCGATGCCTTTACCACGATATTTGATGGCCTCTGCGATTGAGTGGTTACGATCCTCAACTACGAATTCGGAGGTCGAGGGTTTCCGGCGGGCGCTTGTAAATTTTATGGGTATTATTTGTATTTTTTCACAATTTATTAATTTGAAATAATATAACGTAGATCGTCGGCACGTTCGAGGGTGGTTCATATGTTACCGGGGATGAGGTGGCAACATAATACATAGTTGATTACTTTGAGCAAGATTGACTCGCATAGCAGATATAGGTTATAGATTTTGAAAGAAAAGAAGGTATTAGAAATACAAAAATATATAAAACTAAAATGACATCCTGAAAATTAAGGCTGTCTGGCAGGGGCTTGCTTAGGTTTAAATAGTTTATGTTGATACCTTGGTGAGTTGAAATGACGCATGATGAAATCTCCTTTTCTGGAACGAATTTCCCATCGTGAGAAGGGCAGGAATCCAGAGAATTGGCTCCCAGCCAAAAGGACCTTCTAGAAGAGGGGTTTCCAACCTTTTTGTACTCTAGAGCACATTCTAAAATATCGGTAGGGTGGCGGGCACCACTTTTTTATCGACACTCCTTCCATAACATCTCATTTTCCCATAATTTATTTTCTTGTATTCATAATTTATTAATAAATAATTAACAAAAATGTTTCAAAATAATAAAACTCTAACAAATAAATAAAAATAATTCACATTTTTAATTATTGTTTATGAAAAAATTCTTTCTCTGTCGAATAGTGGCGGGCACATACGAATCGTTTTGGCACGGGGTTGGGAACCCCTGCTCTAGAAGCAGGAGAGGCGGGTGATTCTCGATGCCTTCAGGATGATTTCCAGTCCACTCCCCAGGTCCACAATAAAGATCGTAGCGATCTTCAAAAAGGATCCATCGTGTTGCGCTTGAGAGAACCGCCCCAAAGCTCTCGGCTGCTGCACAAAAAATGGCTGGCTTTTTTTTCAAATTCTTTTGAATCTGTGCAGGATCAACAACTGTTGCATTCCAAAATATTACAGGGCTCGCAATAAAACCAATGCCCAAATATCAATAGGTAAGCACTAGAGGTGCCATATCCCGAGAAATAAATAAAGTGTGTATAAGAGGGTGCACACACCTTGTTGCAAATACTTTTATGTAATACATGCATTTATTTTCGCACTGGTGAAAGAACACCGTTCAGAATCAATATGTTACTTGAAATGGTATTAGCCGTGTTTGGTGAACAGATTTAAATATCCACATTCCCACTTCTTCTCCATTTTATTTCCCTCTTCACTACCAGAATCCTCCCAACATACCCACATTGGGGATGCGATAGTCTCACCGACTCCAGCAATTGATACTCTTGTGCGGCACTCACACAAAAACAACAAACCAATCAGCTAGTAAACCAATATAGTTTTACGTAACGGTAATACTAAAGGGAAATTTACCCATATTTCACCCTGGATCGAAGTGCTGATTTGAACAAAGCCCACAAAACCCTTCCTGTAACATTGACCCTATATAAGACACCCACCCTTTCGCCATAGACAAGGATATAATTTCCTTATGTCCTTAAGTACACCCTTACGTAAATAATAATAGCAGATACCCCTCTACCAGGTAGCTATATAACAAATCCTATAAACCACCCTTATTCCGGGCTGACAAGTTTATCAGTAAACAAACACGTTATGACATGGGGGATGATCGAACTTCTTGCTTACGATTTATGTACATTTTCAAGTGCCAGTCAAAAAAGGTGTTGTTTTTACATACTTCTAAATGTGGCACAATATTTTAATTTTAGGTTGTTTTCAAGAATCCGAGGAGGAAGAAGGAGAATCTGAAGAGGTCAATAAACGAATGACTAAATAAAATATCCTAAGAGAGGACGAGTACAAACGGTTATATAAAAATGGTTGTTAAGCATGGAAAGGGAGGTGAGGAAATTCTGAAAAAGAAAAAGTTATGAGGGGTGGGTAGGAATCTTGGAGTCATTGTGTTCAGTAGTAACGGTCGTATCAACACATCCCGAGTCGGGTCATGTCAAGAGTCAGAATAATAGAAGGGTGTGAATGAGACAAAGGATGTGTGCCAAGACAGAGTTGTTTGGCGATCCGTCGTCTCTGTCTAACCTTGTGGGAAATGACGTGATTGTTAGTAATATTTAATTTTTACATTTTTAACAAGTAATATTTATTTTAATTTTTTTTTTATAAATATCACGAAAATTACGACGATGCTAGGCTTAGTTTCCTACGTTTAAGCAAATTTTAAATTTAAATCGATTCGTAACTAAGTAAATAAAGAAAATAAATACCTGCCGTTAAACATGTTTTTTCGAGGGTAATAGAAAACTGAATAATATTGTCTATCAACCTGTCACCATGAAGTAAGGCTTTCTTTGAAAGCAAATTTGAAAGGAAATTGATACAAACGAATTCGAGTGAAGTGTCAATTTCTTTGAAAACGCGAATTGAGTTCAAAAGAAACCTTTCTGGTTTTGAACTTATAAAATTAAATATTTAAACACATCTTGTACGCGAATTGAAAAAAGCGTATTTTTATTTTAAAGAACCTTCCATGCCTTAGTAATATTGTGGTCCATATTTAGAATTTTGTTTTTCCGTCTTTTCCCGGTCCCTCTATAAAAAAAAAAACATTCATTTTTCAAATAACTTGCGCGCCACTCAATGTGAAATTTCTTAAACAAATTTATACAAATGTCATAACGCCAGAACTCACTATAACATAAAACAATACAGTGTGAATAACAACTCACTAAAGTTTCATTTTCAATTTTTTTTTCAAATTAAAATTTGGAATAAAAATTTATTTTTACGATTTTCTGTAAAGAAAATAATTTCATAACGTTTGAGCTCACTATTATTTATAGAAATCTTAAACCGCCGCTATCCGAATTTCGACAACACTTGATGTTTTTAAGCACTTAAAAAAATGTATGTTATTTTTGAAGATAATATCTAGATACGTTTCACGCCGAAACGCAAATTATATGAAATTCCCTCGATAGAAAAAAATCGCAAAAAATGCTCCAAAAATTATTTAAAACAAGTCTATTTCCATTATTTTACAAGTTATATTTGTGAAAAAATTCACAATGTGTCTCTAAATGATACTTAAGATACCTTCCACGAGATTTTTGCTCTATTTTAAACGAGTCATGTTTTCTTAAGCATTTTCCCAATTTTCGCATCAATTTTGTCATTGAAAATATTGGCGCGCTCTGACCAACATTCGTAATTACATATCTCTCCATCTTCTCCTTTTTGGGCTGGGAAGCGTCGCCTTAAGAGGCATGCGCCCAACAAATCACTAAAGTTTCATCACAATCAGGTGAATGTTTTAGGAACCGCATAAGAGACAAACATAGAAACATTGATTTTAATATATTAAGACAAATTTGGAAACTTCCTTTTTTAGACATAAGATCTACTGTTCTTAGAACTAGGTACTAAGATTAACTTTTGACGAGAAAGGCGAAGCTCATTTAACAAATGGAAAATCTATCTGTTTGTGTGAAGGTCTTTCCGAAACTCCATTTTAAGAAATCGAAATGAATTTCTCAACTATCAACCTAATTGAATGAATTCGCTTCTAGAATACTCCTTAAAAAACAAGTTTAAAAGTCAGTAAGGGTGAGTTACTTTCCCTTGAACTCCAGTTACTAAGATAAGTTAGTCAAAGTCAGTCACTGAGATACCTTAACCTTTTCCCTCATGAGCCATTCATCACGAGACGGTCCACCGAACATCTGATTTGTTTCACTTCTAAAAGAAGCCCCTGATTATATTAAAACACCAAAATAAAATAAAACATTTTCGGCCCACATATCGTCTTACGTAACGCGAGTTTTTTTCTTGTTTATCAACAAATTTTAACCTTCTGATTGTTAGTCAAGAGAATTACTGTACGCCCAAGGAGGACATCGCACAGTTAATAATTTGAGGTATCTAGCGTAATTTTATTATGAAACCCAAGATTTCTTTCTGGATTTCGTTTTATTTTAATTGGGTACCTAAATGTCTAATCCGAATTTGAAAAAAAACAAAATTTTAGCTGCTTGCGACGTATGGCGCCATCGCAAATACTCACTACCTCAAAACGCGAACGAGTAATTTTATGTCTGTCGAGTTTGGACC
This sequence comes from Glyphotaelius pellucidus, assembly GCA_936435175.1. Taxonomy (NCBI): domain Eukaryota; kingdom Metazoa; phylum Arthropoda; class Insecta; order Trichoptera; family Limnephilidae; genus Glyphotaelius; species Glyphotaelius pellucidus. The sequence continues at coordinate 21,614,817 of OW386558.1, read as the reverse complement.
TCTACGCGGGTCGACGTGTGCACGTCATCGTGATAATTCAACTTACTGTGTTTTTCTGAATTTTTATGATGGAGTGTAGGAAATCGGGTGATTATCATAACTATTTAACTTGTGTTTTAGTTATTGAAACGTTGCTTGAAATAGCTTTGGCCGTGTTTGGTGACCAGATCTAAATAGCCAGGTACTCCCACCTTCCTCTTCCCCATCTCCTTCCCCTCTCCACTACCTTCAGCCTCACAACATACCCCAATTGGGGATGCCATAGTCTTACTGGCTCCAGACGGGAGCAGTTGGGACTCTTGTGTGGCATTCATATAAAAAAAAGTGTGATAAAAAATATAAAAGTAACGATTTTTCAAAACGTGTTTTTTCTTTAATTTATAATTCATCTACACTTTTAAATATGTATCCGGCAAAATTTTTCGTTTTCTGTGTTTAATGGATATTAATGTGTCAAATTATTTTTAGTTGTTATTATTATTATTTTTACTTTAACAAAATTTATTTTTTTCTGCACCAAGGCCATTTTTGATATACAGATCGATATATACAAATTTCATAACGCCAGAGCTTACCAGTATACATAGAAACACTCTTCTGCTAAAATGTAATGTTCTGTAAAAATTGAGTCAATCTATCGATTACTTTCCGAGATTTGCAAACGCAAACATACGAAACCGACATTTGTAAATATATATATATATATAGATTGCTGTAAGTATTAAAAACGACTGTACCAGGTTGAATCGCGCAAAAAATATATATTTTTTAATTTTTTTAATATTATAATAATTTATATTATCCCAAAAATATACCTAAATAATAAAGTTCCGCTAAGTACTCAAAATTACTAGCTGTGCGTCGGTTGGGACTCTTGTGTGGTCTTCACATAAAAAAAAATAAAAATCACCTATAATTTAACTCCAATATAAAAATAAAATAACATTCTTTAACGAAATATTTCAGCATTTATTTCAGTAGGTACTTTAAAACACTTTAAATGAAACTTTACGCGTCGTAATATTTTTCGTGTACGTGCTTAATACCACATTCAAGAGTCGTAACATAAAAATTGCCCTGTTCGGTGTCGGGGTGTGTTGAGTTTATTTTACCATTTTCATATTATATTATGTCAGCCTTATCTCGTCTGTGTTTCAAAAGTTAGTCTGAACCATTTTTACAAATGTTTTTAAGTTGCTCAGCTGCACATCGAATTTTCATACATATTGAATTTACGTTATATCGAAAATATATCTATTTATATAACAAATTTTCGGAATGTATAGAATTAATTTATTTTCGACATCAGTTTTCTTTAAAAATGGCGTTGTTTGGAAGTCTTGGGATTTTTTGTTCAATGTTTTTATTTATTAATCTTTGGAAAATTAATTGATGAATTTTATAACATTTTACAATTTTACAATACAAGCAATTATAGAGTTTCTTTTGGTATTAACAAAAACAAAAAACCATGATCAATATTTATTATTTATTTTTATTTAATGAAAACAAATAACTTTGTGTACACCACTATTTATTTAACAATATCAACATGTTTCGAAAACTTTGTTTTCTTCGTCAGGATAATAAGTTAATAAAAAACTTTTATCACTTCAATTTTTTTTATTAACTTATTATCCTGACGAAGAAAACATAGTTTTTGAAACATGTTGATATTGTTAATTAAATAGTGGTGTATACAAAGTTATTTGTTTTCATTAAATTAATAATGACGCCACAAAGTGAATTTGCGAATTTTGAAGAAATTTTTGGTTTATTTTTTTTTAATTATTTACTTATTTTTTTTTATTTTTGGTAAGTCGACAGTAAACATTTTTTTCAGTTTGTACATGTTTGTATAGCCAAAATAAAACCAACTATGGATTTCTTCCTTGTGACTTTACCTCTGATTAAACAGCGTTATAAAAAATTAGAAATAATAAAATTTATAATAAAGGAATGTGAAGCCAAAAATAACATAAAACAAAAGATTGTAAAAAACTAAAATTTAGATAAAAATATCAATACATTGGTATCCAATATAAAAGAGTGCATGCCGCTAAAACTCAGAAATGAGTCCTGGTACGATCAATGTGGTGTGGTAGCCCTTTATCCCCCATCCATCCCGCTTCCCTACGGCAGAGTTTGTGGTCCTGGGGGACTTCAATGTTCATAACGAACCTTGGTTGAAGTTCTCAGGGTCAACAGACTCAGCTGGACGACAAGCGGAATCCTTTGCCCTTTGCCACGGACTGGAGCAAATGGTTCAGGAGCCCACACGGGTTCCTGATGTCCAGTCTCACCGCTCTAATCTGTTAGACCTGTTTCTAACCACTGTGCCACACGGTTACAAGATTGACGTCACAGCGCCTTTAGGATCGTCGGACCACTGCCTGGTGACGTCGTCAATCCCCGTAACCTTCAGACCGCCAAACGAGAGGCTGAAAAGAAAAGTGTGGCACTACAGGTCTGCAGATTGGTTCGGTTTGCGGGCACATTTTAATGCTTTCCCGTGGTCAACTGTCTGTTTTCGGACTTCGGATCCCTCAAGATGTGCCCAGGAAATTGGTGAAGTCATCGCGTCCGCGATGGATGGCTTCATCCATTCCACTGTTAAAGAAACTGGTGTGGGCTCAAAGCCGTGGTTCAGTCGACAATGCTCTGAAGCAGTGCGACGAAAAAACGCGGCTTATCGAGCCTACAACACATCTCGAACGTCCGAAAACAGAATAGTTTATAACAAAATGTCAAAGGAAAGCAAGAGAATCATAAATAGGTCGAAATTTGAGCACGACCAGCAGATCAGCAGAAAGCTGGCTGCATGCCCGCATGGCAGCAGAGCGTTCTGGTCGCTTGCGGGCTCAATAGGTCGCAATTTCTGCAAATCCAGTCTGCCACCTCTTACCAGAACTGACGGCTCTCTAGCTAATACCGCCGCCGAAAAGGCTAACTTATTAGGCAAAATGTTCGCGGAAAACTCGACCCTCGATGATCAAGGTGCTATCCCGCCGTCGGTTCCTGACTGCGGTTTTCATATGAAAAAGCTGAGGATCCGGCATCGGGATGTACTCCAAGTCTTACGAGGGCTCGATGTTAATAAAGCTAGTGGGCCTGACGGAATACCTGCCCTGGTATTGCAGAGGTGCGCTGCAGAAATAGCTCCAATTTTGACGAAGCTTTTCAAAATGTCCCTGAAGTTTGGGACTGTGCCCTCCGGTTGGAAAAAAGCGATCATTCACCCTATTCCAAAGAAAGGTGACCGCTCCAACCCGGCCAACTACCGCCCCATAGCGATCACATCTGTTCTGTCAAAAGTGATGGAACGTGTGATCAACGACAAACTGCTCACATACCTCGAGAAGAACAAAATTATTAACGACCGTCAATACGGATTCCGGCGGAACCGCTCGTGCGGTGATCTTCTCGCGTATGTGACGCATGTTTGGGGGCGGTGCCTGGAACGTTTTGGTGAAACCCAAACGGTTTCACTGGATATTTCCAAGGCCTTTGACCGGGTTTGGCACCGAGGGCTTGTCAACAAACTGCCTTCTTACGGACTTCCCGCATCCTTGTGTATGTGGATTGCCGACTTTTTGAGGGAGAGGTCGATTCAGGCGGTTGCTGATGGTTTCACCTCTTCCTCGCATTCGATAAATGCTGGCGTCCCACAGGGATCGGTTCTGTCTCCGACTTTGTTTTTGTTGCACATCAATGACCTCTTGACGTGTGCACCGATTCATTGCTACGCGGACGACAGTACAGTCCATGATAGCTTTTTGTTTGACAAACCTCCAAAGGGCTCACAAACCCCAATGGCTCGGAGGGCTTTGAAACAAAGAATGGACGGTTACCTCGAGAGTGTTTCCTCTTGGGGTAAGAATAACCTCATCGAATTTAATGTTTCAAAGACCCAATCATGTCTGATCACGTCTAAAAGGGATCGAAATGATAATCTAGTCTCCTTCAACGGAAGCATTCTCCCGAACAGGCCTTCCATTGATATGCTTGGTGTAACTCTAAGTGACCAGCTCAGGTACGGGGGCTCCATCGAGGCCAGAGTTAAATTAGCCTCTCAGAAACTGGGCATACTGTACAGGGCACGCAGATACTTTAATAGTACACAACTGCTAGCCCTGTACAAATCGCAAGTGCGCCCCACGGTTGAATTTGGCAGCCACCTCTGGTCTGGAGCCCCAAAATACCTGAAAAAAACCCTTGACTCTGTGCAGAAACGGGCGGTCCGTTTGATAGATTCTCCTAATTTAACTAACGGATTGCAATCTTTAGAGCACAGGCGCCAGGTGGGAATGCTGTCCTTGTTCTACCGGTATTACAATGGAAGATGCTCCGAGGAACTAGCGTCATTGATCCCCTCGGCACCGGTGCATAGTCGGGAAACACGCCAAACGCGCGCTCAACATTTGTACACGGTTGACATTAGTCACATGAGAACGGGTCGTTTCTACGACTCGTTCTTGAGTTCAACAGCTCGGCTGTGGAACGATTTGCCGGCCTCTGTGTTTCCTCCCTCCTACAATATGGGTCTCTTCAAGACCCATGTTCACTCCTTCCTCTCCTCAAAAACACCCTCCACACAGCATCCTCAAAGATGACATAGGCCCTGAGGGAAATTATTTTTCCCTCAGGGCCTCCTGTGTGGAGTTAATGTAAAAAAAAAAAAAAAAAATCCATGAAGAAGGGTTCGTTTTTACCCTAAGAGCGTGCTTTTGAAGATAAAAGGGATGGAAGTTTCACCTTCTAGAAATTTGTATAACAGTCCAGAACATTCGAGAGGATTCAAAAGCATTCTATAACATTTCAGAACACCCTGGAATATTCTGGAATGTTGTGTAATGTTCGATAATAATCTGGAACATTCAGGAACATCCCGGAACATCCCAAATCATCGTGGAATACTTTCAAATGTTGTAAAATGTTCTGGAACATTGTGGATCATTCGAAGCCTTTTTTGTATGGGTGGGCTACCCATTGGTATGGGAATATAAAGCAAGATCCATTGTGGGTTCGAGCGTCAGTTCAATATCATATCAACTCCCTGAGCGAAACCGGGTACCCCAGCTTGTATTATAATATAATAAGAAGTTGATAAATAATAATCGAAGAATAAGTGTGGCACGCAATGTGTTGCGTCTTCTGCTCAGTGATAAGGGAAGCCGAGCTGAGTACCAATACAAAGATGGCTGTGTTCAAAACAATATACCGCCCGACGCTTACTTGCGGTCACCAGATATTTATTTAATTTTTTTTATTAATCATAAATAGTTAAATACATGTATTTCAAACAGATTCTATATAATAGTTAGTTACATAATATATATATCCCCATAAATAAGCAGGGCAGGGGGGGGGGTGTTATCATAATAGTTTCATTTGATATTACTCATTTCATATTTTCACTTTAATTTTTAAGGTGTGTTTTAAATTTTTTTATATTAGTGTTCATGTTTCTAATTTTTTCTGGTAAGGAATTAAAAAATTTAACACCGAGATATTTATGATTTTGCTGTCCTATTGTTTTTTTTACATTTTGGAGTTGGAAGTATTGACGTTTGTCTAAGATTTATGTTATTTTTAAAGGATGCTACTTTATTTTGAATATCATCTTTATAAATTTGTAATTTTGCATGGTAGAAGTTTAATGCATTTAATTTTCTGACCTTAAATTGTCTGAATAAAAGTTCTGACGAATATGAATAGGGTTTTTTAAAATTGTTTTTATTATTAGTTTTTGTGATACGTAAATTGTTTGTGTTTGATTTTTTTATGTACCGCTCCATCTTATAATGCCGTATTGTATAATTGATTGACAGAAAGCAAAGTATGTGGTTCTAAGTAATTTTTCTGTTAAAATATCTCTTAAACATCTAAATATGTATGTAAGTTTCCTTACTCTGTCGTTCAGAATATTTATGTGGGGACCATTTTAAACGTTGGTCTATTGTTATGGATGCTAAACGAATGGACACGCTCTAGAGTCAAAGCTGCCAAAATTACTTGAGAGAAGTGGCATGGGTCACAAAATGGGATCATAAAGAAACTCAACGATCCGAGACGATCTAAACATTGAACCGCTGTTACTCTTCATGGAAAAATCGCAACTGAGGTAGCTTGGGCATGTACTAAGAATGTCTGATGACCGAATTCCTAGGAAAATACTGAGTTGCAATTCCAGAGGTTGGAAGTTCAGTGGGTCGCCCCAGACACAGTTGGGCGAGGCAACTCTAGAAACTGTTTAAGTAGAGGATGGGACTGCCATGGACGGAGGTCGAACAAACAACGCAAGACAGGGACGAATGCAGGCGCCTTATCGATGCGGTGCGAATAAGATAAGGGGGAGAAGATGATAATTATTATTTAAAACAACAATAAAAAATTACACACACTAATAATATTCTGAAAACCAGTGTTATTTTTTTACAGTGACATACATGTATTAGTCAAAGTTGACATTTATTGTTAACTAAAGTAGGCGAGATAGATGGTAGTCTGTAACCGGATATCAACAATGTTCGGAAAAATTAAGGTAATTTTTTTACAACAACAGTACTTTTTGTGGAATAAAGTGCATAGCACAGCGTACAAAATTATGCATGATTTGTAAGATATTCCATACCCCTTGAAATGCTTCAAGTTGTTTGTACCAAACAACTATTGCGAGGGGTGGCACTATGATCTGATGCGCGTAACACATGACAGAATAGATTAATTAGCTCAGCATTTAATAGATACGGAGAATAATTCATCGCCTTAGTTCGTTTTTGTCCAACAGACCAATAGAAAATTTTACAGGAGGAGAAGGTTTTCTTTCATTATTTCAATGAAACATTCTGATATATTTATGATAAAGCTGTCTGCGTAAAGATAAAGATGGTATTTAGTTAAGTGAATAATTATAATTTTTTATACGTTATTTTTAATTTTAAAGCGAGATTGAACAAAAACTACAATGGTCTGTTGGACAAATAAGACTTGAGGCGATGAATTGACGGTTGACATAAGACGTAACAATTAAAATAAATATTTTTTAATGGTTGTCATTGCGTGTCTATATCGAAAGGTCATCAAGGACGGCCATGTTTAAACATTAAGCTCTGAAGGATTTCCCTCTGAACTAAAATCATAAAATTCCCATTAAAATCATGTCCACATTTAGAACTGCAAATTTTAATCCGGCAAAAGTTTCGGGAATTACTTCCTCACTTGATAAGACACCGATATCTTTTAATGCATAAATTTACCATTTCCAAGGGGCGTTTGGATCAACTTGACAGGTAAAAAATAAATAAGTTCCGTGGAAAAGAAGGCACTTAGTTTATTCCGTGGATTGATGGAATAAATATTCTCGTGGAAATCGAGATTCCGAGAAATCTGTACAAATATGAGCTGTGAACAAACTGTCAAAATAATGTGGTTTATGTGGAAATATTTATGTGAGAATTATTGTATTTCAGAAAAAATGTGTACGGAAAATCAAATTCATACGTTTAGCAAGAAAGTAACCAAAACACGTAAGTTTTATCTTAAGGTTAAAGTATTTTTTGTCAATGATTATTACAGAACTAAGGAATCTCACATCTGAACTCAAAAAATGTAGAAACTTCAAACAACAAATAGTAATGGGGGATATAAATATTAACACATTTGAAAATATACACAGACAATATCACGATTACATATTATGCGCCATGGTAGAAAACAAATTCGCAATAAAAATATTAAAGTTTCTACCAGGGTTCAAGATAATATGGGTTCAGATGTCATGTTTATATCACATAAATACAAGAAAAATTATGGCATTCATTTACAATAAAATATTTTACCACTGTACAACCCAGACAAATCTCTTAAAAACAAGTTAAAACTAACTATCTGCAATGAGTGATTAATTAAGGATCGAAATGATGAAACATGGCAAGATATATGTAAAGTGACTGAGGTTAACAGGGCACTTAATTAATTCATTGCACATAAAAAACACAACTTACTCCTTAGATTAGCAGTGGTATTGTAAACGCTGAAGAAATCATTTACGCAAAGTAGCGACAAAAGACCCATAAAACACTTTTAAACAACAGAATTACCGTAGGTATCAAAATATTTGTAAAGATGTTATGCGTAATGCAAAAAAACGGTACTATATGCATCAACTCGACCAAGATCCAACTAGCAAAACATGTGAAACATCGTTGAACAAATTACCAATACTAAACATACAATTGACGAAATTCTGATTAGAAACACAGCCTGATTCGGGTATAATTGCTTGCCACGCAAACCAAAAACTTTATGACGGTTGGGTTTTGCGGAAAACATTCTAAGGGTCACCAAGGAAACTCAAGATTCATTGATATCTGCAATAGAACCAAAACATAATTCTTTTACATTTAAATTCTCACATACTAACTCGTAATCTTGACGAACATCAATCTTGTTTTTGAGTTTTCCTGAACGCTTATCACTGGGATTAAAGTACATTGTGTTATGTTTTTAAAGACTTTACATCATCACAGTCCATTTGTCATTACTCAATCATGACTATTCTACACAGTATCTAGGTGTCGATGCTATCAATGATAATTATAATGGACGCCATTGATTTGCAGTTCGGGTGATTGGACATGACCCAATTGGCCCTGAGGCCCGACAAAACAACCTATTAACATTCTGACGTATCAATGTCTTCCTCAATCAGCCAATTAATATTCCGACCCTTCTATGCATAGTTTGCACTAATTTACGTACAGGGGGATTGTTGGAAATTCATAAATGTACGGAGTAATAATTTTGGATGTTTATTGATTTGAATTCGCGTGGCAATAATAACAAGAGATTTGCTAATCGGTCAAAAAAAATCATTCTAATTTTAATTAACGAAAAAATAAAAATATTAGGAACAAAATACTTAATTTATTTTTTTAAATTTAAAACCACACAGGAGGCCCTGAGGAAAATAATTTCTCCCAGGGCATATGTCATCTTTGAAGATGCTGTGTGGAGGGTCTTTTTGGGGAGAAGAAGGAGTGAACATGGGTCTTGAAGAAAAAAATAACACGAATAATCTAACCGAAAATATGAAAAAGAACAGGACACAGAAAAAAATAATTGTCGCAACTGGGACACGAACCTAGAATCTCTCTTGCCAAGGCAAATGCCTCTAGCAATTCGCCTACTGAGGCCTCTAATTTAAATGTCAGTTTTTTCAATCTCATGTTTCACAATATTATTCTCAAGTAATTTTTTTTCCATATTATTGGCAGCTACCTTTTTTATTCGAAACAAGTGTTCTATGAACTGGTTAGTAACCTAGATAGTGTCTCGGATAAACATATCCGATTTTATTTATATGGAACAACTATTCACCTTTTTTTGGTAAAGGTCTAAACGAATATTCAACTAAACGAAAATGTGAAAAAGAACAAGACACATAAAAATAAAAAGATTACGTCCGCTACTAGGACAAAAATTTTTTTTTCTCCAAAAAATATTATAATTAAAAGGGTTCTTTTTTCTTGTATATTATAGTATTAGTGCAAGTTATTATATAAATATAGATTTCATTTAATTGAGAAAAAACCGGATTATTGAATATCCGGATTCCGCAAGATCCGGATTTTTTCCTCCTCATGATCCTGTGTTTTTGTTTCAACGCTATGTTTGTTCCTCTTACGTCTTAACGGAAGGTATTCCTAAGTATCAGCGTCATTTATTTATTTATTTATATATATATATTACAGTACAATATCTTACAAAATGATGCTTTGACTGACCAACTGGGAAGGTTTCCCGTTTCAGGTCAGCCAAATTGCACAATTAGTTCACAATATTCTAAATAAAGGAATGGCTTATTTATGTCCTTGAAAGCATCGCAAGGATGTGATTCTTACTAGGTCATTTTAGAGAACATTAATGTTTACATTTGGACAAAGGAATGGTTTCTTTCAAGAGATCGCAAGGATTAGATGCTTTCAAGGTCATTTTGGAGAACATTTATTTATTATTTTTTTTTTATTTATTTAATATTTGTATGTTTTTACAATAAGTATACATTTTTTTTACATGTTAAACAGAGTTGTAAAATGAACAAAACAATAGCATTTCCTCATCATAAAGAGACAAGGCTCTTGTGTTTGGTGAAGGAATTCAAGCTCAAGTATATGTAAAATTCAGTAGAAAATAATAATATTGCATCTAATAACAAAAGATATGTAAGAAAACTCGGGATATAACAATAAATAAATTTCAAGATTTAAATGAAATATTAACCGTTCAATTTAATTTGGAATTTATGTATATTTTCGACAATTTTTAGTTCTAATGGGAGGTTGTTGAAATAATTTATACCTAGATAGCATAATTAAAATTATAGCACGCACTATAACTTTTAAAATATTTACTAAGTACTTGAAATTACACATTCATTTATAAACCAAAATATCTGACAATGACGTATGAATTCCCAATGTATTCATGACTATTTAATTGATATAGAGAATAAACCAGATTAAGTACACTTGTCTCACAGTCAAATTTGAATAGGCAACATTGAGAACTCAGATTTTGAAAGAGCTTTATATTAAACATAAATTCATTCGTGAGGTGCTGCGGTGCAAAGCGATGGGTCGAGAAAGTCGGGCCGGAGAAATAAAAAGGCCTCCTCCACCCAGTCTCTCTAGATCCGGCCTGACACGCAGCAGGTAAGCAAAAATCTAGAAAAAACTCACCACCATGAACCTTAGCACCCTTGCTAAACCACTTGGGGAGACCTATGGCAGAGGTGTCGGTTATCCATAAATGGTTCCCTGAGAGGCGGTGCCCACACCTGCTTCTCAAATTGAACATAACTGTACCCAGAAGCTTGCAGAAAGAATAATGTATCTCCTTGTACATATTACGGTGAAAAAAGTGTCTGCAAATCATTTCAAGGATTCGCCACTTTCTGCTTTTCCACAATCCCTTTATTTTTCAATTTTATTCGCTTTTAAAATTAAATATTTCTGTGAGAAATTTAGTCATTTTATTATTTCACACATACTGTAGATAGAACATTCAAATCTGCTGCCAACTCCATCTGACGGGGGGTTGTCATACTAACATAATCGTCTTACAAAATGGCGGCAGAATTGAGACAGGTTTGTTGTGTTAGCTACTTCTTACCTAAGCCATTGGGTTAAATAACTGTGGCATGTCGAATTATTGGGAATTGACCGAGCCTCTGAAGGTTGTATCGCCGTCTTGACAATATTATTGTTCATTGAATCAGCAGGGTATTATAATGTTATTGTTATGTAACAACTCGGTTGTATCGTTGTAATATGTCTATTCAATTTATGAATTGAAGCCTGCTTGACACGGTGTGATTGTATTAACGCAGTGGTTCTCAACGTGGGCGATAACGCCCCCTTTTGGGCGTTTGAGACCCTCAGGGGGGCGGTAGAAGACCCAGAGAAAAATGGGGGGCGTTGAGATGGCCCGGGGGGGGCGTTGGTAGGTAAAAAATATGGTCTAAAAAGATAAATAAAAAACACTAATCACGTAAAATAATACGTATAATAACACAATAAATCAAAGTAAACTAAAATATTGGTTAATTTTTGTTTTTGTGTGTATTGTTATCATTTTTTTACGAAAATTTACGTATTTCGATAGTTCAGGAAGTGGATGAAAATTGAACTAAAAGATTCTATAACATTCAGATCCACGTTGAATTGGATAATATGAAATTTTTTATTTTTTTATTGGAATTAAAAATTTAAAACTTAAGGGGGGGGTAAGGTTTAGGCGAAAAAAAGGCATATTTTCATAATTTATTTTTGGAGACATGAAAAATGTTTGTTTTATTTATTTTATGTACACATTATAGTTAAACATCTGAAGTATCTTTGAAATTTTTTTAATTAAAAATATCAATAAATAAGTCCGTGAGAGCCAATCTCCTAATCTATAAAATGAAAAAAATGGTAAAAAAAAACTCTTCGTCACTACCTGTTGATTTATGTGCAAAAATAGTTAATAGTAAATAGTGCAAAAGAATCGGTTAAGTAAATTTTGAGTTAAAATGTTCACGAACTTGAAAAATTTATTCTCCAGAAAATCGATTTAAAGATTTTTAATACTCGAAATATACTTTAATCGAGCAAGAAGGCCGGTCGCTTGAAACGCTGTATCTTCGTTAGTTTTGCTCCGATTTACATTATATTTTGACACAACACTCTCGACATGTTGTACATTTAGAAAAAAATTATTTCAAAAATGAGTTTTAAAACCTTACCCGCCCGCTTAACGAAAGTTGTAACTTTAGTTGGGTTACAACTTAAGTTGTAACTTAACTAAAGTTACAACTTTCTCATCAGATAAGTTATAAATTCAGGGTCTTTTCAATAATAATAAATTAATTACGCGTTTTAATTATTCTCATTGAAACCATCTTCTTCCCAGAAATAGGATACGAGGCATTTTCTATCTTACAATCGCGTAATATTACAGTGTAATTACATACAATCACGGCAATAGCTGTTCGCGACAGATAGAATGTAAAAAAAATTGACTTTCGGGAGACCCAGAGAAACCGTATGCGGGATAAGTTTTTAGATTTTGACGGTCAAAAGTATTTTCAATATTTGTTTTTGGGGTTTAATGCCGTGTTGCGCTATCTCCTTCTTTAGCCAACGTTCTGGACAGCGTTACAGTATCCATTATCAGGGCAGATGTATAATTGTTATTGGAGAAATGTGTGCTTATGTACTTGGAAGCAATACCGTGTTGCCAGCTCCACTCCACTACGAGCTGGTATTAGAGAATACTTTAGAATAGTTGTAGATAAACTATTATTATTGATACTGCAAATATTGACAACTGACCGTAGATGAGGATTTTACCGATCGTCCGTGCTGGACCTCCATATATTTATTTATATTTTATTAGATATATGTAATCTCGCACAATACTTTTCAAAATGAGTTGCCAAATAAGAAAATATTCAATTTTATTCATGGCAAGGGTAAAATATTTTTAATGCCCTTTGCAATGAGCTTTCTCGTCGTCCCTTTGTGTGTTTTAGCGAGTTTTTTCCGCTTGAATGTTTGAATGAACCAGTGAGTAAATAATTATAAGGGTAATATAAGAAATTATCAATTTGATTTTTGAAGTAAAACTTCTTTACGCACGCTTGACTTGAAGAGTAAGCTGGTGAATGCGTGACGAGAGCGAAAAGTGTGATCGGGCGAGGCGAACGAACGCTTGACTTGGGGAGTTAGCTGGTGAATGCGTGACGAGAGCGTTACGAAAAGTGTGATCTGGCGATGAACCAAGCATAAAGAAGTTTTACTTCAGTCGTGTGGTCTAAAGCAGTGTTCCGCAAAGCGTGTGCCGCGGCACACTGGTGTGCCGTAGTCATTAGTTGGTGTGCCTCACCGCAAGCGAGCTAAAAAACGAGACTAAGACTTTTTTAGAGACCCAAGATTCAGATTTTGCTTCTCTGTTTAAAAAGGATGAACGGGTAGCAAAACTTGCATATCTCGTATTGCTCATAAAAATTTTCTCTTGCTTAAAAATAAAAATCTCGTATTGCTTAGTAAAGCTAGTATTTGGTGAGTTTCTCACTGTTTTGCCCATTTTGAGTTGTTGGCTTCTACCCGTTAAATAACTTTTTAACCATTCATAGGGCATACCCACAATACCAATATTTTTTAATCTTTTGAGGAGCAATTAATGAGAGATTGTATCAAAAGCCTTGGCTAAGTCCAAGAATAGTGCAATGTTTTTCTTTCCGCTATCTAAATTTCTAGAGATATGTTCTGTAAGTTGCGCTATAGCGTCGTCTGTTCCTCTCCCCGGCCGAAAGCCGAACTGATTTTTGCTCAAAAGTTTTCGGCTCTCTACGTAGTTATTTTTAAAGATTTTTTCTATTATTTTTGAGATAGGACTCAACAGGGATATTGGCCTATAATTTCCTACCTGGTTTTTGGGTCCACTTTTGTAGATTGGTACTACTAAAGACTTTTTAAGATGGTCGGGGAAAACCCCCGAAGAAAAACTGTTATTGAAAATGTTCGATAAAGGTGATGCAATATTGTGTTTAATGATTTTTAGTATATGAATGTTAAGACCGTCAGGACCTTTTGAATGTGTATTGTTAAGATTGTCAATAATTTTTGAAACCTCTTCATTTGTCGTAGGTGAGAATTTAAAAGAAAAATAATTATTTTGGTTCTATTGCAGATGCCAATGAATCTTCAGTTTACTTGATGATACTTAGGATGTTTTCTGCAAGGTTAGACCCAACTGTTGTAATTATTGGTTAGTGTGGCAAGCAATTATGCCCGAATCATTCGTGGCAGTGTTTCCAATCAGAAGTTCGTTAATATTAGAGTCAATTGTATGTTTAGTATTGGTAATTTGTTTAACGATATTCCATATGTTTTTACTAGATGGATCTTTGTCGAGTTGATGCTTATAGTACCGTTCTTTTGCATTACGCATAACAGTTTTGCAAATGTTACGATACCTACGGTAATTCCGTTGTTTAAGAGTGTTTTGTGGGTCTTTTGTCGCCACTTCGTGTAAATGATTTCTTTTGTGTATAGCTTTTACATTTAATTATGATAACGGACATTTAAACTAAAATTTTCCGAAACAGAGCTAGCACATTTTTGGCTGCATATAAATGTGTATCCACCACTGCTTTCAAAGCTTGCTGTTGCAATTCTCTTTTTTAATATGAAATACCGCACAAGAGTCCCAACTGCTCCCGTCTGGAGCCAGTGAGACTATGGCATCCGCAATTGGGGTATGTTGTGAGGCTGAAGGTAGTGGGGAAGGGAAGGAGATAGGGTAGAGGAATATTGATTAATATATTCAGATCTGGTCACTAAACACGACTAAAGCCATTTCAAGCAACGTTTCAATTGTGAATGGTGATCTTACACCAAGGCGATACTGATACTATCTTCCACTCTGGAAAGCGCCGCAAATATACTATATATTATTTTAAATGAATAAATTGTGAAATAACACAAATTAATCAAATAAAATTTATTTGTGCACGCCGGGTTCGAACCCGCGACCTTCGGATTGTGAGTCGAGAGTCTTACTTCGGGACCACGGAGGCCATCGTCTTACTATTGGGGTTTTAATTAATACCAAAACTCCGATTAAATTAAAAAAAAATAGAACGCCCGAGGAAGATCGACGAAGAGATGAGAGCAACATTATCAACGATTGCTCCAAATTTTTATCTCCTGTGCTCAGTTAGGCAGGCTCACGTTTCTAAGCAGGGCGAACGATTTTCTCTAAATTTGCTAAAGTATTTGAAAAAAATTGTCGCTAGTGCTGCTTGTGTCGCCCTTATCGAATTTCTAAGCCAATATTTCCATATCATATTGATTTTAATAATAAATATAAAATAAACATTGATTTTTTATTTGGTGTTCCTCTAAAATTTCTTGATTTGGTAGGTGTACCGTGAACAAAAAAAGTTTGCGGAACACTGGTCTAAAGCACACTCGTTTTTTTTGTGTTATATTATTTTAACAAAAAAAAATATATATATTTATATAGAAACCCTTACGGGCAAGCGCACAACAAATCACTGTATCATCGAATGTATCATCGCAATCGAATGATTTTTTGTAGGAAATGAAATGAATCGGATTAATGGTAGAGGAGCGCACACGGGACGAACAAAGAAAAATTCATTTTATACATTAAGAAGATAATGAACCCTCATCAGGTTTTGATTTTTACTACCATTTTAGTTCCAGCAGTGGAAGGGAGTCTATTTCATCCTCATTTGTTGGTTGGTTGGTTGTCTGTTTCAGGACGACTGCCATCTTAGACTTTCATAAATACAATCACTTACAAAACAGCAAGTCATTTGCATCGCTCCGTAAGGCCCTCTTCGTTTAAACGATCGCGCAGAGGCCCGCCGAACGCTACTTACGATCGAGTGAATATTGAAGCGTATTGAAATGTTCAGACTATTGGAAACGGAGGCATACGTGACCCGACTGGGATATCAGCCTACGGTGGTTACCCCTAGTGACTTATTTCGAAGTGAAACAGCTGTCTAAAGCAGTGAAAGGACCAGCATTTAGTTGAAAACATGTAAAAAGTCAATGTGTTTAAATTTTTTTCTCTAATTAAATATTTCTATGCATACGATGATACTGTGCGGGGTCCCTTTTTCGTCTTTGGAAGCCTGGAGTCGGTAGTACGAGGGTGGGTTTTTAAGTTCGCGGAATGGGTAAGTAGGTGATTAGTGAGTGTGTCGCTGAATTAGATACTAATTGAACAACTTATTATTAGTATAAACACCGGGTTTTATCGTAATTGGGTCATTAGTCTTTGAGCTATCGTCCAAGTCAATCGGGAAAAAATTGTGAAATATCGAGAAAATCGAGTTCCGCGCTGTTATAAACTTTCTTACCAAGCAAGAAAAATCAGTTCAGACAATACTGAAAAAGAAGTCATCCGTTTACGGGGACTCTTGTCCAAGTAAAACTATGGTTTACAAGTGGCTTACCCTATTTAAACAAGGCAGAGAGTCACTTGAAGACGACCCACGGCCAGGAAGGCCCATCGAGGTGACCGCTTCGGAATTTATTCAAAAAGTCGAAAAAATAATATTAGACGATGCCCGATTAAAAAAGAAACAGCTCGCAAAAATGAATGGAAGTACCTATCAGATACAACCATTTTCAAAATTCTTCACGACTTTCTTGGCATGACTAAATTCAGTACAAGATGGGTGCCAGGAATGCTCACGCCGCGAAAAACAACAGTGTGTGGAGTGTTCTCGTGCATTTTTGGACCTCTGTAGGGAAGACAAAGATGGAGTGTTTGCTCAAATTGTTACTAGGTAGAGCAGGTGAACATATTGAAAAGGAAAAATAATTTTGGATTTTTATTTCCACTCCTTACCCCCCATTCCACGAACTTAAAAACCCACCGTCGTAAGTCGAGCGCCGGGATGACTTTTTTGTTTTCCAAAACAAGGAGGTTGATCGCACAGTAAATTTGAAGTTGTACTCTGAATAAAATGTTTATATTAAATTACTGGTATGTTGGTTGATTACGCATAAAAGTTCAGATAAACTTGCGTTATCGTGGATAATTTTTGATGCTGGCTGTAAGGCTTTTAGAAAAGGGATAATCGAATTTTCGCAAGGAATAAATGACAATAGTTGACACCTACCTAAAATATTTCTAACTTCCTTAATTTCGGGTTTGAAAAATGATCTTCACAAAGCTTAAGATGACACTTTCGCTCATAAATATACCAAACCACCCATCTTTCGCTTCTAGTAAAAGTGTAGACAACTGAAACAAAGACTAGTTTGTTCTAAATATTAAGATAAAATGCGGCACAGACGTTAAATTGAAAGCAAAAGTCCATAGACGAAAATGAACTAAAATATAAAATGACAGTTGGGTATTTCAAAATAGGACAACAAAACACTCAACAGAAGCCACTATTATTATGCTTAATTATCATTGTTTACGTAGAATCTGAAATACTCGTACATGATCACAATAGATTAGCCCTCTCAAACCAAATTTCAATCTAAAATCTATCGACCACCACAACACGGCACGTGCCTAGCACGGTGGTCAAATAGGAAACGATGTACTGAGTAAATAAAAAAAAAAATTAAACAGCAAAAATTTCATCGCCTAAGAATTATTCTATATCTCCTTGAATTGAATTCCGATTCTTCGCTTCGAAAGACTAGATATAATTGCGTTCCCTTCAATGAAACTAAGCACAAAGTTATCGCTCAAATCCCTCAATAATGTAATATTTGTTAATTTATCAGCCAATAACAAGACAGAAAAGAATCGCATCACAAGTTAGAATGATGAACTTAACAACCAACTTGATGTAAACTTATTGTACAAGCTTCTAAAAAACTAAAACGTAAACACGAAACCAGCGAAGATCGTTCCATTTGTGGCAAAAGTGTTGTCACAATTTGTTTCGTGACGTGGTTCTTTTTCTGGAAAGAAATGTAAGATATTTGTCAATTGGTACTTAAGCTATATATAAAGTACATATTTTGTTCAATATTCATGTAGCTGATTAAATTGTTAATGATGAAGCCCGTAAGAGTGTCCATCTAAAATATTTCTTACTTCCTTAATTTCGTGTTTGAAAAATGATTTCCTAAAAGTAGCACGAACTTGCTGAAAGACAAATTTGCTCCGCGCAGAGTAACAAAGTGTGAAAAGCGTTGCTTTTTCCGATCTTTCGACTGCAGGGTAAATGAAAAACGGCTTTTTTCATGAATCCAAAAAAACAACATGACTTATCCCACCTATTTCACGATCAGACGTCTTATCACGATGATATAGCGCCGATTCAGTTGACCGATTGAAGTCCCGACACGTGGCTATGGCCACGTGACGCGATTGGGCTCAGGAGAGCCTTGACTGAAAAAGCCAATGAGCTACATTCACGTTGTGCGTGACTATATTTTACGTCGGATTTAAATGGGTTTCAGGTTTCAACTGGAAACTTATGTATAATATATGTTATCGCTGATAAACATTCCAACACAGAATAAAGGAGAGCGACGTGAACATTTTTTTATTTTTTTTTATTGCAAAATATAATAATTATTTCACAGCAGAACTTGTTAATGAATAAACTGTTTTTTAAATACATCTATTTCATTTTTTTATAAGAACTATTTTTTATAACTTTTGTAGGTTGTGCTAACAGGGGTTAGACGAGAGGTCTGGGTTCGAATCCCAGTTACGACCAGCGTCTTTTTGTATTTTTCCGTGTCTTGTTCTCTTTCATATTTTCGTTTAGATTATTAGTGTTTTCTTCTTCTTCAATAATATATTACGTTTACGGGAATAACCTCCAAAAGTTATAAAGAGAGTTATTCTTATAAAAAATTGAATATTTAGACTTTTATAAAGTCAATAGTTCCATATGATTAAATTCGGATATATTTATCCGAGACGCTATTCAGGTTACAAACCAATTTTTAGAATGATTGTTTCCAATAAAGAGTAGTTGCCCATAATATGGAAAAAGAAATTAGTTGAAGATAATATCGTTAATTCTAAAATTTTAAATAAGAGATTGACAAATATGACGGTTTGACAGAAGGTGGCAATAGCAAATTTAGACGAGAGTTCTGAGTTCGAGTCCCAGTTACGATCATTGTCTTCTTCTATTTTTCTGTGTCTTCTTCTCTTTCATATTTTTGTTCAGATTATTAGTGTTGTCTTCCTCTTCAAGGACATCTATTTCAGTTACGATTTTGTTATTGTGAATGAATGGAAATCTTGGGGATGCAATGAACCCACTTCCCAACATCTAATCGAGCTGAAACTCAGCTGGTAGACTAGTTGTTGATGATATTACATTATAATAACTTTTGGTAGCACTCACGCATTTTTCTGAAATTGAATGACGTTTTTTTTAAGAATCTACGAAATTAATCTCGATACCATCTAATTAGGATTTGACTTAAGTGTTAGTGATGATTATCATTTGAGTCTGACCTTGGGGAGGAAAACAAAAAAAAATTCTAAAAGATATTAGTTCAGAACCAGTCCCTGGGGAGGAACGTTAAATCCTCAGTCAAATCAAAAAAAATCTTTGAAACCAACCATAATAATGTTATTGTCTATAAATCAAAGAAAACTTCAAAATGGCGATATTTATTTATTAGTTTTATTTTAGTAAATTGTATATTTAAGTTTACAATTTCCAAATTAATTATATCATATCATATTTCAAACTATATTTTTTCTTGTTTTATGTATCTCCTACAATACATTTTGAACTTTCCAATTGGTGCGGCCTTTAAAGTTTCTAGTAGTGTTTTATAACTTCATCCCTTTGTATAGTAAACTGTTCTGCGAATTCGTTTTATTTGTATATGTTTGTATTTCGTCATTCAAAAGTCTGGACATTACTTATTTACTTAAAATTCATACACAGATATTAGTTTCATCATCCCACTGGAGCGACCACGCGAAATAAATATGATTGCTCGAGATTTCCAGAAGATCATTTTTAAAATTTTTCGCCAACATAAAATCATACCTTCGAATTTTAACATGGAAACATAAAAACTTAGAGTGCTATATAGCCAATGAATTAACCTGTATTTTACACGATTAATAAAAAAAATATGAAAAAATTGTAAAGTTAATAACCGTGCGAATTCTGCGTGTTTGTTACTTTGAGAGGTGAGAGGTACTTATTCGAGTCAACATCTGTGGTCTGGTGCAGAGATGAATCGTTGTAAATTATGTGAAGCCTGAAGACAGACAGTGCCTTGCCCAATTGCACACATCGAGAACGACTCCACCTTCCTACCCGTCTGGAGCTAGTGGGTCCATGGCAACCCCAATTGGCGTATGTTGTGATAGAGATATAAAGGTAGAGAGGGAGAAAGATGAGAATTAAATTAAAGTAATTGAATTGATACAACTACACACATAAGTTATTCTTCTACATTTTATTGTAAATTCACTTTATGACATCATTTTTTTTTTTATATGAATACGGTACAAGGGTCCCCAACTGCCCCCATTTGGAGCAAGTGAGACTATGGCATCCCCAATTGGGGTATGTTGTGAGGCTGAAGGTAGTGGGGAGGGGAAGAAGATGGGGAAAAGGGAGGTGGGGAAGCTAGCTATTCAAATCTGGTCAACAGACACGGATAAAGTCATTTCAAGCGATGTTTCGATTCTGAATGGTGATCTTTCATCAGAGCGATACTCGAAATATTTATCACTGCGACAGGCCGCAAATATACTGTTTATTATTTTTAATCGATAATGTAGAAAATAACACGAATTAAGGCAGTATTCTAGTCTAGAAAAAAAATACATTTTTTTCTTCATGTTTCCAAAGTTTAAATATTCAAAATCTCCTTGAAAAGATTTTTCGAAATTCGTATTATTTTTTAAATAACAATCATCTTATGTCGCGGTATAGATGGAATCTAGCCAGAATCTAAGTAGAACAAAATTTTAAACACATTTTTCTCAAAACTCCTTTTTTCGAGACGGTTGACACGATATCTCAAGTTTCACGAAACCAATTTGCTTGAAATTTGGTGTGAGCTTTTCCAACACACTACTCTATCGCTCCTACTAGAATTATAAAAAAATTTCATTTTTCTTTTTTTTAAATTCCGAAAAGTCAAAAAAACTGTTAAAAATGTCTATTTATTTCAGACAGCCGCCATTTTGCGAAAAAAAAAATTAATTTTCCGAAATACGGGCCATAGCATAATTTGTCTGAATTGAGAAATAATTTTTTTTTTCTGATTACTAGGAGGGTTGCAATCGTGTCAACCAGGGCGAGCCATTTTTTGAGAACCCCTGTTTAATAAATATTTGGTTAAGTAATGGCTGGTAAAAATATTATTGTTTTTTTTATTGCACTTGAAAAACACATACAATTCAAGCTTCTAGACTAGAATACCCTCTTAATCAAATAGTGCACCGGGATTTAAACCCGCATCCTCTGGATTCGGAGCCAAGGGTCGTAATCCCTAAACCATGGAGGCCAACCGAATTTCCGAAAACTACGATTTAATTTAAGTTTTTATATTCAAAACACTTCTTGTATAATTTCCCACATAAATTTTTTTCATTTTTAATTCGAGATCAGCATTTACGAAATGAAATTCGTGTCTGTTTGAATTAAAGTCCGAAATCAGTGTTTAATTGCCGTAGAATTTTATTATTTCAGCTTGTAAAGATTCCCCCATCTTCAACAAAAAAACATCGTAAATTATGAGAAATAAATGCAAAATACATTTTTGTTGTTCCAAAATGTCAGTCCAAAAGTCTTTCTAAGGGAAGTTCTTAATTAATTCTGGTCCGAAGATCAGGGAATTTAAGGGTAGATGTCTCTTACAAATTATTTTTATATTTTGACCTCTAGTCTTATTTTACGACCTACAAAACACGAGGATAATTCAAAATTAATAAAAATTTTATTTTTATTTTATAACTCAATGAGTGAAAACTTCAAATTGTAATATTTAATTGACGACGAAAATACAAGTGACACTAAATCAAAAATTTGAAACAGAAAAATCAGGTAAGGATAAAAAATAAATATTTATCGTAGACTTGCAGAAAAATCAATAGATATCGCATATTAATTAATAAAAATGAATTAATTTATCCAAGACACTATTTAGTTCAAGGGGAATTTTGCAATCATGCGTACATAAAGCAACCAGTAGAAAAGTATGCATTAAGAAAATGAAAATAATGTTGGTAGTTTTTAGTCGTTGGTAGATACAGTTAAATATGACCTGATCGGATAGGGTCAGATAAACTCAGTGGTAGACCTCCGACTGACATTTTGAATTGTAAGTTATTTAGCTGTATTTCTTGGAAAGTTTGTAGTTTTGAATATTTTATATATTTGAATGCCTATGTTAGAAAATGTAGATAGTTTTTTCAAGAACACCTTACAACCAATTACCAATCTTTGAACTATTTTAAGTGGATTTATTCCTCCCCAGCCTGTAATACCGTATTCTAATATAGATTTAAGTATTGCGCTCTTTTTTAGTATTTTAGTTTTTTAGTCTAAGTCTATATTTAATATAGGAAATCTTAGGCTGCCTTTACAATCTATAAGTTTTTTTTTCGTAAGTCACTCACATAAGCGATTGTGGCCAAATTATCAATGTAAATTACACCAAAAGTCACTTAACGTAATTTAGGACAAATTACAGACTTAACAATTACAAAGTACTTTCCCAAGTGTTTTGACAAAAAACGTAAGATTTTTTCCGCGCGAACTTCCAGCCTTCTCACAGGTTATCAAATCAGCTTGATAAGTTGAGAGACTTGCCGTAAAAAATGGTACCGAAATGCGCCGTTGCGAGATGTCAAAAATTAAAAAAAACGATTGTTTTCGTAGGATTTTTTCCCTATAAAACTGTTTTTTTTTTTTATTTATACTTATTTCTACCTAAAATACAATTTGATTGAGTGGATAATTACCCATCTAACTGTATCCCGATAATAATATAAAATATGAAAATCAATTAGTACTACCCACGAAAAAAAATTAGAGGGAAAGAAACTTTTTTGATCCAAAATACCGAAGATATATCATTTATTTTCAATCCTTTCTAATTTCATTGTTTCTTCTTATAACATTACTTATTTGAATTCGAAGTCGGTTTTTTTTTTTTTTTTTACAGTTAATACCGCACAAAAGTCCCAACTGCTCCCATCTGGAGCCAGTGAGACTATGGCATCCCCAATCGGGGTATGTTGTGAGGCTGAAGGTAGTGTGGAGGGGAAGGAGATAGGGAAGAGGAAGGTGGGGAAGTACCTGGCTATTCAGATCTGGTCACTAAACACGGCCAAAGCCATTTCAAGCAACTTTTCAATTCTGAATGGTGGTCTTACACCAGGGCGATACTGATAGTATCTTCCACTCTGGAACGTGCCTCAAATATACTATATATTATTTTAAATGAATAAATTTTATTTGATTAATTTGTGTTATTTCACAATTTATTCATTTAAATTTATTTTTTTGTAACGGAGGCCGCCGTTACTGTCAGGTAGTTGTTAATCGGATAAAATGAAAAAAAACTCCATTAACTGCCGCCTTTAACGGCACAAAAGCGCATAGAGAATTGTTTATTTCAAGCCAAAATCTATTTCATCACTTAAATTGGGCCTTTTTGTCTTTATTTACAAAGTCGCATAAATTTGAGAGCAGCAGATTGTTGATGACAGGAGCTCATCTTACCGCAAATAAATTTACAGATGTAAACGGTCGCTATCATTGCTACGAGTACTTACACTTACGAGAATTTCCAAACAACTTATGCGAGCATAATTACTACAAGTCGGATGCATATGTAAACTCTCTTGCGAGTAAGCTACCCTTATAAATACAATACAAACATTCCCTTATTCTTTTGATGAGTTCACAAATTTGTGTTTTCCGTTGAAAATGTTGATCTATGCTCACCTACACCAAGTTATTTTATTTTGAAAGTTGGATTAAGTATACACAGAATATGCTTGATTACAATTTAATATCTCGAACATTTTTATTCGTAACGGAAGATTACGAGAATATGCCGGATTTGGCAACCAAATTACTTTATTTTAAATGCCCGTTATTCTCACTTAAGTATTCACACTTACTTGATCGGGCCATATCTATTTCGATGGTCCCCGACTTTCCTGGCACGCTTTCTTGGAATTTCATCATTCCTTCTCAGATTATTTTGAATAGTCACCCCCTGAATTTCGCTGCGAGGGATTGAAGTACTGTGTAGATAAATTTGACGTTTAGTTATGAAGGTTGCTTTTTGAAGACATTATATGCATAAGGGAACCTTCATTAGGGCATGATGAATGACTGTCGTCATCATCAGTGTTCCCGCGGAGCACAATGGATGAGGGAGCTGCTCGCAGGTAATAATGAACAGAACACAGACAGCGGGTGGGAATACATTATAATAATTACTATTATTGTCCGTGTTGCCTGAGATAATATTGTTATAAATCAGCTTGATGTTTAGCGTCAAACAAAATTTCGTGAACAAGAATGATTACATATTTGTGTGCAGTGTACTACCACCTGTTCATTATTTAAGATGTACTTTGGCACAAGAATAGATCTTTACGTAGGATCAAATGAAGTCTTTCCCGCTGTCTGTGCGCTTAGATCTTTTAAACTACGCGACGGATTTTCAAGCGATTTTCACCAATAGATAGAGTGATTTAAGTGGAAGGTTTATATGTATAAAACTTGCATATTATAGTAGAGAAAAGCCGAGAAATTCAAAGATTCAATTCAGGCAGCGGGCAGCGGGCTGGCAAGCGGGCAGTGTGGATTTGATATGTATGCAAATTAACGGATGGCGTTGGTTATAAAGGTTGGGTAATGGTGTTGTGTTTCGTTAGCCACAGCAACGTGTGGCCGGGTCTGCTAGTACTTTATAAATCAATTGCTGACCATGCTCACACGCCGAAATTAAGCAATATCTTATTGACAGGGTTTTTATCGATCGAACTTGCTAAATGTTCACAGTAAAGTCCACGATAACGATAATATTTTTACCTTATCTTTTACCAGTAATTAATAATTTTTTATGGTATATTTTGTTGGTTCTTCTGTCAAATTGGCCTCTCAAAAGCTCGCTGTACTTTAAAGAGCCCTCAGATAAAATTAAAGTATGCATGAATCAACATTGCCCCACTGTTGAATTTGGTTGCCACTTCTAGTTTGAAGTCTGGAGACACTTGAAAAACTCTTGACCGAATCCGCTATTTCGTTTCTCCCATTAAATTTGTACGAATGGATAGCAATTTTTAAAGCGCCGAAGTCAATTTCTTTCTACTCGTATTTCAAAGCACCAATGGAAGGTATCGACATTTGAGTGAGCTGCTTAGATTTTTACCAATGGCGACAGTTTGACTAAAAAAAAACAAATAAAATAACCGGAGACCAAAATTTCGACCAAAATTACTATTTATGCTCCAAATAATATCAGGAATCACTGGTTAAAGTAAGTCAAGTACGTCCTGTAACACCCGGAGTCGGGAGTTAAGGATTACCAAAGACATATGAATATACCTAGACAAGAACAGACAGGTGAGGGGTACAAACCAAATGCAGAGGGACGCGAAGGGAGGAAGATGACTGTGAGATATGTGATTCGTCAGTAAATCAATCTGACAGTATATAGGCCTCTCGCATTACAATATCACCATTTAGTTCTTAAAAGTAAAATCTGCTTTTGAATGATTAGACTTTGTTACATGGGAGCGCGAATTGCTCGCCACGTTATGAACAAATTTGCGAAGTCCAAATACGGCAAAGTAAGGTTCACTTGTTTTCAGAGTCGAATATTTTGTTGCCGTGTTTAGTTAAGACACTTTTACAAATGTTTCATAATTTACTTACCCCAATAAACAGCGACGAGCACACTTGAGAAACACGTACATTTGTTATGGTGAATAGATGGTTATTAAAACGGATCATATTATATGATGTGAATAAGCTTAAAATAAAGTAAAATAATGCTTTCCTATGGAATGTAATACGACAATTGGGTTTTTTCTCTTTTTCATAGAACAAGCCACCATTTTTGCCGTATTATTTCGTAAAATGTTCCGATCAAAGCCCGACGCTGGTTCGCACAAGAATGATGACGTCACATGTTTTAGATTCGCTCGAGGCCATTTGTGAGCCCAGCCGGTTCCAAATTATTACGGTATGGGGAGGGGGAAATAATACGCTTTTTATCACTTAGGGCAGGTCTATATATTCCTATGTCTATGAGGATTATCTACTACTCGCTTATTCGTCCGCGTCTGAATCTCATTCGTGCCTGATGTGATCAAGGTCCATCCGGTTGCAGAAATTTAGAAAAATTCACCAGATTGATTTAGATAGTACCGTGCCGCCAAACTCAAAATATTGTCTCGACCCCACATTCCGAATTTGAACAGTTTTACAGTATTCTTGAATGCCTTAAGTTGTTAAGTTGATAAAAAAATATATAATATAATAGTTGTACATTTGCCACGCCGAAACGGTGTAAACGAAAATCGCAAAGTAGGCTCCAAAAATTATTAAAAATATTTGTTAGTTTTTTTCTGTTATTTTACAAGTTATATGAAAAAATTCACTGTGTTTGTTTAAATGCTATTTAAAATATTTCCTAAGAGATTTTTGCGCTATTATAAACGAGTGGTGTTTTATTAAACGTTTTCACAAATTTCGCTTAATTATTATCGTTTTTAATATTAGCGCGCTCCCTTCAACATTCGTATTTAAATATCTCCCCTTCTTCTTCTTTTTGACCGAAGACCGGGTCTTTAACAAAACAAAAAATCAAAGTGTGCAATTCACACGCGGTAGATGTTAAACCCTCAGAAAGCTAAAGTAGTCAAGAATGGGGAGACTGCGAAACATTTTTTTTACCAATGTGAAGGATGATTTTTTCCATATTTTTGACGTCGAATTCCAGTGCACCTTTTTCTTTACCTTTGGCCATCTTCTTAGTATTTGTGTTTTCTTCTTCGGAGTCGCTAGATGTCACTTTATTTTGTTTTTTCTTTGTTTGTTCATTTTGGAGTGGTTTGAAGATTGGATATTTTTTTGATTTTAGAAAAATATAAACATAAATTTTTTTGATTTGATTTTGATTTTGATTTTTTTGATTTTGATTTCGGTTTAGTTTGGTTTTTACTTAAAAAAAATTACAGGTGCTGTAATTAGCGGATGAACCTTTATATCCCTACTGAAAAATGTTAAATGGTTTTTCATTTACACGTCTGGCGAATCGTTTTTTTTTTTATTTTGTTTAAACGAAGCTTTTGAAAGAGTAGTCGTTCCTACTGAATACATTTGATATACGTAAAGACTTAAAACGACTATTTGAAAGAGTTTTTGTTTCAACTGAATAAAGTATTTATTTATAAATAAACGCCCTTTTTCGGGGCTTTTACATATATAGCATAGAAAAAACATTTTATTGTACATAACTGAACTGCCTCAATAACAATATTTTATATTTATTCAAAGATAAATTGAAGATGTCCACTGACTTGGTATAATTGTTTCCCTCCATTAGTATTCTGGGCAAAAAGGAATACATATGGTAGTTAGTCCCAGAATTTCTGCACTGAAATAAATCCTGACTTCTAGTATTACGAAGTGAAATTCGGAAGCTTATCAATTCAAGTAACACCGGACTATCAACTAAATCATTTAGAATTTTATATAGAAATACCAAGACAGTGAAAATTCTTCTGTCTGACAATTTAAGCATATTCATATCGTTTAAAATTGTTGTAGTTTAACATATTTGCTGGAATACCCATTTTAAAATTTAGAAAACGTAAGAATTTGTTTTGTATTCTTTCAACAGCTTGTACGTGCATATTATAATGAGGATTCCAGATATTATTACAATATCACTTTTTATAATTAATATGTTTTTGATGAACAACATTTTTTGATTAAAATTAAAATAATTTTTCTTCTGCCCGTTAAAATACCAGAACCGGAGTTATACATTGATTTTTGTTTATATTTTAGTTTAATCAATACTTCTTCCATTCTATTTACATTTCAATATCAATCATTCATACATTATGAAGATAGAATAGAATAGGAATAATTGTATCGCACGAGGAACAGATTAGAATCAGAAATCCGTGAATAGGTAATTATTGTTTCAGGAAATCAATATACAATTAAATTTGGTGTTTATTAACCTTTCATTCGTAATGTATTCGTGGTATACCGATTTGTTTCTCAGCACAACCCTTAGGGGAGATTGGGGTAAAAGCAAACAGTAGGTAACTCCGAACGGTCAAATTCTAGAAGATTCTGCACACTCCACATCCATGTAAACCAAGCTGCATTTTTCCAGGTAAGTCGCGTTCTCATTAATTGTTTTTACTCGACTTTGGCATCTCTTCTTCCCGTTACATTTCATTTGCTGTTCAAGGTGGTGGCCGTGTTAGATACTACCGTCTTAATCCACCAATTTGCATGAGCTGGTTCTTACTACCAGCTGACAAATCGGAATAATCAATATTATGGTACCCTTTGGCTTGAATCGAGCTCGAAAAAATAATTGTCATTGTGATGTTGATGTTTCTTTAAACTAATTGCATAATTCCTATTTCGAAACCGTACCGTAACCGTGAATCGTCACGGTAATTATAAAAGTATCTAATGATTATTATTTTGAGGAGGACAATGAGGTTGATTTTCTCAAAACCAGTGATCTTCAAAAATGGTTTGAGGATAAAACACACAATTTTTATAAGGATTGTAAAAAGGAACAAGTAAATATTGTGCAACTAAACGTAAGATCCATTTACAAATACTGGGACACTCTTAACATCTATCTTAATACCTGCTGGAAGCATATACATATTTTGATGTTATGTGAAACAGCAATTCCAAATGACCTTACTTGTCTCTACGAAATTCCCGGTTTCAAATCTTATAACTATTGTAGAATAAACAAAACGGGAGGCGGTATATTATTATATGTTAGAGACGATATCATTTTTCTACAAAAATCATTAGAAACTAAACACATTCCGTCTTACTCACGATGAATCCCTATTACGACGTAATAATGACGCATTAGCTATCCAGGGGTGGGGGCCTATACTGCTCAGATTAAAAATCTTTACTCACGAACACATTTTGTCCTGATACAACTCTAACAGGTTTTGATATTTTTAGACTGGCATCACTCTATTCCAAATCTCAAAAATGCCCTGTATTTCGCATTTTTGCGCCGCGTTGCCGACTTCACGTTCATTCAAATGTCAATATTATTTTGACGGCTCAACGGTTCGCGTTATTACATGGTTTGTAAAATGAATGCGGAAACATTAAAGAAGTAATATTAACGACAACTTTAATGAAGTAAGTATACCTACATGTTAAACATATATGTAATGTCAATTTTTCTACATATTAAAGTGACAGCCACACAAAATTTGACATGAATGCATCTGATCTCAGTAGTAATTACATTATTTTTTTGGCTCGTTATTCATATCATTTTCGTCAGGGGGTAGGCATTTTTGCCCTTCGTCATTATTTATAACGAAACTAAAATGCACTTGAATATATTTTAATTGGAAAAAATGCTTATAGTACCTATACAATTCGCATTAGATTAAGACACATTACGATGTAACTACGTATGCAACTTAAAATAATGGACTATTTTTCAGTTATAGGCAAATGATAATCACAAAGATCTAAACCAGATACAAGAACCAGAACTGGACGAGTTCGTACTAAAAGTACCGGCGACGTACATTTTCAAATCAAAGGTAAATATCGTGGCTTTATTGTTTTTTAAGATAACTTTGTATGTTGAAAGTAATATATGAAAATATCAACGGTTCTATGTGTAGTTGAACTTGAACTTACCGTAAAGATAGAATAATACCTTTGATCAAACAAAGTCGAAGAATAATACAACAGACTTTGTCATATCAAAATTGAAAGTTAAGAAAATGAGTAACTTTGTTCAATAATTAATTATGTAAACCACAAAGTGATTGATTTTTAAGAAATTAGGAAAGCTTTATGTCATATAATGTCTTTTTTCCAGAAAGTTAATTCTAACGACATGTTAAAGATGAAAATAGAAAGCACCGAGAAGATGGACTGTATGCTCAGGTTTATGAAGGAAGAGTCCAGAGCCAATATTCAGCTAAAGGAACTGGAGTCACAGACTAGAATAAGATTGATGGAGGAGCTTAATGTTCAAAATATTGATGCTAAAATGTGGACGGGAGCTAAGCAAAAGTACACATAAATAAATCTAGTTGCATTCATTTTGATATTGTGTTTTATTCTTCTGTTGTTGTGTAATATGTGTCTGTTTCAGCAAGTACATTATATTGACCAAGTAGGTACATTTTTCAAATAGTATAATATAATCTTATAGTTGGCAAATCAGAAGTTATAGATTCACATTTATGATAAAAAAAACAGAGCAACATGATACAGTCATACATATTACTAAAAATGTTGACAAATGAAGACCCGCATAGAAGCATTTCCAATCTGGTTCATGTTTGGGGCTGCTTCCGGTTCCACAACAGCACCACCACCTGCTACCGCTACTGCTTCCTCGTCGCGTTCATCATCATCTATTCCAAATTACAAATCATAGCATTAGCACATACAAAACTCTAAGAAATATCTAAAGACAGATTGTATTATAATGTTTAATTTTAACATAAACATATTTTATCATATATTTAATGTAAGAAGTGTATAATATAGTAGTGGCATAGTATAGTGTACGGTCAGGCACGGGGCACACGACGTACAGCCCCAATGATCCACAACTGTTGCTGAGGAGCATAAACTATTGTATTAAATTATTTTCTTACCTATTGAGGGTCATTCATATCGATGAATCAAGACGAGACAATCATATCAAGACAATGGAGAACTTGATGTCTTGATGGTATCATACACATACCCCGCAGCAGATACTTGTGTTGCGATAGATATTTGAGCCCTGTTGAAGGCAACTTCTCTGGGGTATCTTGGTTTCTGAACTGGGGTGAACAGATACTTCTCCCGACAGTGCACACATTACTCAGGGGAAACGTTTTATTCCCTACAACTCTGCAGAATTTGCTTGTTGTTTTTCAATGCTATGCGGCATTTTAATGTGCTGTGAAGCAAGAAATCCGTGTCCGAATTTCAGCAAAATCACATGTATCTGCGAAAAAAAATTTAAGTATAATAATATATAGCTTTTTGGTAATCGATTTAGCTGATTTTTTCACAGGAGTGAGTATTATAAACACAATCTTACCTCGTTTTGACCCCAGTATCGTACGGCACAAAGAACCTGGAGATCAAAACATCCAAATATGGCCGTACAAATCGATTAAGCGTCTCATATTTACTTTGGCAATTCTATATTTATATCTGAAATCACTCTGTTAACGCCGCAAATGGGTCGTACCGCTTTTTATACGTTTTCCGTGCCCGTGGTGGACGAAAATTTGCTAAACCTTCGAACTTTTATCTCAGATTGTCAACAAAGTTTGACATCTCGATTAATTACGGCCGTAATAACGACGCTAACCCTGGGTGTCAGGTGGTTTAAAATCTGACAGCTGCTAATATAACGATGTTATAACGGCGGATAGAAATCGCGCATGCGCGCGACTGTCGGACCGTCATGTGAGTAACAATTTCACCTAACCCGTCCGTATTACGGCGTAATATCTTTTTTTTGCGATTATGAGTAAGACAGTTTGAAAGTGTATTTGGCATTATTACTTTACCCAATAATATATCAATGAACATTTTAGCGATATACCGCCCTCCAAATCATAGCAAACCACTGTTTCTGAATGAAATCTCATCCATCTTATCAAATGTTATTAACCCCCTGGAAAATATTTTATTTTTTGGAGATGTTAATTTAGATTTATTAAACACTCAAAACCCGATTATTATGACATACGAAAACATATTATCGAGCCATTATTTAATAAAGTGTATCAACGATGTGACAAGGGAAGCATTAGTAGCCGGAAATGTTACACGCACATGCATAGATCACATTTTTATTAGATTTAATAGCAGGCAGCAACAAGCTGACGCTCTTTCATCTTGTATTTGTGATTTTACTATAGCTGATCACTTCGCGACAGCTCTCAACATCACATACAGTAGTGTAATTACAAAAATCAAACTTTGCGGGGAAAATATTTCAATATTATCTCAAAAACGAATTGATAAATACATACGTAGTTATAATTGGAATGCCCTGCTTGCGGA
Organism: Glyphotaelius pellucidus; assembly: GCA_936435175.1. Classification (NCBI taxonomy): domain Eukaryota; kingdom Metazoa; phylum Arthropoda; class Insecta; order Trichoptera; family Limnephilidae; genus Glyphotaelius; species Glyphotaelius pellucidus. The sequence continues at coordinate 21,582,467 of OW386558.1, read as the reverse complement.
ACAAGATTGCGCTGACGTATACAATAAACTCAAAAACGTTTTTAATGACCTATATGAAAAAAGTAAAATCACTTTCTGTCCAAAACCAAAAAAAAGACCATTTGCAACAAAATTGTGGATAACGGATGACATTTTAGAAAAAATTAAAATAAGAGACTCCCTATACAGAAGATGGAAAAATTCACCCACCAATAAAACATTCGAAAAAAAATACAAATCATTCAGAAATACTGTTTCCAAATTAATCGTAAAAAGTAAAACAACATATTTTAATGAAACATTTAATAAAGTCGCATACATTTGAGTGCGTACACAATTCGTCACAGTCCTGCAAATGCGGAACCATTGAACTTGTACAAACATATGTATATTTGGGGATAACTGTAGATATGCACATGAAATGGGATACCCACATAAGCAACATCTGCAAACGCCTAAGAGCTATTGCGGGGCGAATTTACAAAATAAAATATTTTATGCCCATTAGTACGCTAAAAATAATTTATTTGTCACTAGCGGAATCCACTATCAGATACGGAATAACATCTTGGGGAAACTCGTGCAAGACAAATATAGGTTATATTCAAACGATTCAAAACTCTTTGACTAAGCTCTTGGTAAGCAAAAGTGTTTATGCACAAAGAAGGGACATAAAATTACTATATGAATCAGTTAACATATTACCTGTGCGAGGAATATTATGGTTTAAAATTGTATGCCAAAACCTATTGTCGGACTCAATTTACAAAGAAAAAGTAGATCATGAACATGGCACTAGATTTAGTAAAAATGAGGGTTTGTCCGTTCCGAAAATTATAAATAAATACGGCCAACGGACATTCACTTATCTTGTCCCCACCATATTTAATAAGATGCCGATGAATTTCAAAATCGAATCCAATTGCCCCACTGATCTTAAAAGAAAAATTAAAAAATGGCTAATGGGTCAAAACTTTTTGTACTGATATTGTTTGTAATCTTATGTATAAATACTATCTATAATTAATTTAATCTATCAGTAATTTACCTGTGTTATATCTGTCTGTCTGTATATTTTATGCTTTTGTATTGTAGGTACTTAAAAGTTATTCTTCTGGAACTATTTTGCTATTGTGTTTTCTCATAATATTTTATGTTTTAGTGTTTTATTAATATTGTCAAATTGACCTGCTGACAAACTGCCTTGGCAGTTTAGCGGGTGATTAAAATGAAGAATAAAAAAAAAAATAAAAAATAATAATAATAGCTCAGTGGTCTAGCGGATCCATGGCAAGACTAAGGTCAGAAGACCAAATCTTTTTCCGATTTTCTATTTCAAATTTTCGTTTGAGAACCGCTATTATGGTCTTCAATGATTTTAAAAAATTGTTCATTTTCATATTAATCTCGTCCATTTGGATATTTATTACAAATGGACAAGTCCAAATGGATAAATGCCAACTTTTACATAGAATTTACACGCTTACATATTAGAACATACACGATTATTGATTTTACAACAGCAAATAACATTCTCGTGTGTAAAAAACCAATGACATTTCTGTTGCCAAAAACAATTATCAAAATTAAAACACAACTGTTCTTTCGCGTGGGTTCTAAATAATAAACAGTATATTTTGCTTTATAATTAGGTACTGTTCCACAAAATTAAATGTATATCACACGTTTTTAAAAGCCTATTTAGGCATAAATAAATAAAATTTTGCAGTGGCCAACGTAAAAATGGGACCATGATAAAAATGTAGCCGTGAAGAAAGTCGTTCAATAGGGTTTATTTGAGATTTTTTTAGAAAAACATGTGTTCGCCATTACCCCATGTACTTTGGCTAATATCAAACGGTAGGTATATTTGATTTTCAATTGATTTTACATCTTTTATATTATGATAATGATGATTTCCAAGGTTAATCCTTTAGTTTATTCGTTTATCCCTTGGGTGTTTGCCATTACCCCACTCTCCCCTACCTATCCCTACTCCTTTAGTTTATTAATATTCTAAAATAATGGTGATTACTTCTAGCTCTAAATAATCTGTTTGAAACGGTGTGGTCGGAGGCATTGGGTTCGCAACCAGACTTAACGGGTGCAATATTCTTCTAACTACGTCATCAACAATGGAAATTCCATCACAGCGCAAACATTGAGGATTTTCCTTGAAAATAATGTGGCATTAAAATTTATATTTTCAATAAATGAATTTATTGTCCTTGTACGTGTTATATTTATACGTACAAAAAAATATTAAAAACGCGTACATTTTTAAAAGTCTTTAAATATCAAATATGTCAATATCTTAAAGTCATTGAACCCGCCCAATCAATTCAATATAAACGCTAGAAATATTTCGATTCTCACGCTTTCAAAATTTAAAATCGAGCGTCTTATTTGTACAAGGCAAGTAAGCGAAAATGTGGTTTTTAAATATTTTTTGCATAATTTTATAAGAATGAAAAAATTTTAGAACACGCAAAACCTCGAAAATTGTCTTAGCCATAAAAGAGTATTTTTAAATTTTTTTTCTTATATTCTTCATAGTTAAGTCACGCAAAAACATTTTTTTTAGTGGTTTACGTTAATATTTTTTTGTTAGTTAATAATAAATTTTATTGTAATTCCAATACACAGAAAAGCTAGTACAAGCTTCAATTTATTCGTAGCATATTGTTTGATGTTCATAATGTAAACCGATTCGTCGAAAAGATTAATCTAAATAGGATTTCACGTACAGCATCATCTTAAGCACAATATCGCGTGGTATGGGTATCGCCGCCCCGGTAAACCAACAACCCTGCTGTAAGTCAAACATTTTCGCTAGGTTTGTTGACTTAGCAGGGGTGCCCGGGTTCATGGGGCGAGGTTTGACATGGCGGCGAATGCGTCTGCTAATCTACTGCGGGAGAGACTAGTTGAAGGAGACCTTTGGCCTCTTCGTCTGGTCTCTTTCGATTCATCGCCTCGCATTGCAGTGAGAGGAATGAATTCATTCGTCTGTCTTCCTGGACACACTGACTCCCAGATTCCTTCCCACCCCTCATACCTTTTTTCCATCCCAGAACTTTTCTTCTTCCTTTTTCTAAAAAGACCCTTAACACTGCATCCTCAAAGATGACATGTTAATGTGTATATTTTGTGTACCTGACTGAATTATACAAAAATACGTGTTAACGTATAACATGTTACAAACTATATTCCTCGCTCGACTCGAGCCGTGACGGGTGACGTTGGCGTTTTTCCAATGACGGGGTTTTGGGTCATTATTCATTTTTCATGCTCCTATCACTATATTGACTATTTTTTAAGTAAAACTTCTGTATGCACGCTTGACTTGGGGAGTAAGCTGATGAATGCGTGATGAGAGCGTTACGAAAAGTGTGATCGGGCGGGGCGAACGAAGCATAAAAATGTTTTACTTCAGTCGTGTGGTCTAAAGCACACTCGTTTTTTTTTTATTTTTTAATTATTTTTTACATATACTTTCTACTATTATAACATTAAATAACTACTTGCTTCCAAATCTGTAACCATGACAAAAAAATATCATAAATGGAACTTAGCTGGCTTTACCACCATTGAATGTACAATAACTTTATAAACATACTAGCGAGATATTGTTTCCCTTTATCTTTCCCATTCGTCCCGTTCCCCTTCTTCCTTCCCTTCTTCTCCCGCGTCCCCTTCCCCTCTAGCGTTCCCACTCTGCCTTCTCTCTCCCCACTCCACTCGCCCTCTTTCACCGTCCCCTCCTGAATTCCCCTCCCCCCTCCCAAATTCACCTTCCGAATTCACTTGTCCCCTTCCCCGTTCCAGTAAACCCCCTCCCGAGTTCCCCTCTCCCCTCCCGAGTTCCCCTCTTCCCTCCCGGGTTCCCCTCTTCCCTCCCGGGTTCCCCTCCCCCCTCACGTATTTCATACATTCATTCCCGGTAAATACAGTTTTCAAACAGCTCGCGTGCCACCTATTGCAATATTTCTTTACAAATTTCATAATGCTAGAGCTCACAGGATATATAAAAATCATCGCTGGTAGGCACACATCAAATCCCCAAAATTTCATCGCAATCGGATGAACTGTTAGCAACGCATAATTTCATGATGCCAGAACTCACTTTTGTATATAGTAAGAATCCCAGTCACGCGCAAATCAAATCCCCAAAGTTTCATCGCAATCGGATGAATAGTTTAGCAACGCATAGCATACATACATATACACATACATTAGAAGCAAACATATTTTCATTTTTATGTATATAACTATAAAAACATCAAACTTTTGTGTCAAGTGTGTGCTAGAGTGGCATTATTAATGTTGTGAATTTGACTTGAAAGGCTATTCCCTAAAATTTGTGATAAAAGATCGTTCTCTTGCGAGAAGTGCTGTCAGATTTGTGTGATTTTCTACAGCTGTTAATGAATAAATAATCATGCACACTTGCAGAAATTCGTGCTTAAAACGGCCCAAACTAAAATACGTGACAGCTCACAGCTTAAATTTTGACATCGGCCGATAGAAAAAGCAAATAACAGCCGTAGAAAATCACACAAATCTGACAGCACTTCTCGCGGGAGAACGATCTCTTATCACAAATTTTAGGGAATAGCCTTTCTGATGACAAATTGCTTTGGCTGTTTAGGGGTGCTTCAAATGAAGAACAAAAAAATACCAAAATAACCTTCTTTATTTATGATGAGGAACAGCTCATTGATACTTTATAACACAACTAGCTTTAATCCGCGGCTTCGCTCGCATGGTATTACTGCAGCGCTTGAACTTATCAATTATCCCCCCCCCCCCCCCTCTCCCCTCTCACTCCCCTCCCTCACCCCCTCCCTCACCCCCTCCCTCACCCCCTCCCTCACCCCCTCCCTCACCCCCTCCCTCCCGCATTCCATACATTCATTTCCGGTAGAGACAGAAAACATATAATATATTAATATTTATAATTTCATAATTTACCATTATATACAGCCTATATGACTCTCATATAATGTAGCTTTCTATTGATCAAAGAATTTTTAAAATCGGTTTATTGGTTTATGCGTGAAAGCATTTCAAACAAACACACGCAGTTTCGCATTTATGATATTAGTACATACGTCAATAATTATTTGTTTATTGCTAAAAAAATACACATAAATAATAAAATAAATATATATATAAAATTTCTTCCGCTAACTCTTCTTTTCAACATAACGACCACTATTTTCGCCAACCTGCTAGCAGGCAGCCTCGCGCAATGTTCCACCTTAACCCATTACCAGGCGTGAGTAAGTACGGAAAGCGCGTTTATAACAAAGAAAAGTACTCCCTTAAAACGGAATGGTGACAAATGCGCGGGAGAAATACAAGCCCGCTTTGCGCCATTAATCCTATTTGAAGTTTACCCCTTTCTCCCTTAAATTATCTTCCTCCCCTTTCCTTTGAAATAGGAAGCAGGCTGCGGAAATATTTCGCGATCTTATCCGTGGGCATCACTCAAAAATGAGATGACTTAATTTAACATGCTTAAATTGCACGGAGTATTTTTTGTCTGGTTTCATTGGTGATTTCAGGTCTGGTCAGATCTTTTCGACCTTGTCACTTTTTTTGAACTGTAAGAACGAAGTGATTTCAGGATTTCTTTTTTTATTTATTTATTAACGCCCTTTTTGGGGGCTTTTACATATTTTATGAATAAAAAGATATATACAGTATTTATTGTACATAATTGAATAGCCTCAGTAACAATATTTGGGTGGGATATGCAGTTGTGCAGAGTGGTACTGCTACGTCTGTGTATTAAAAATGACCTTGATCGTGTCTAGCATCACTGCTGGAAAAATATGGTAAAATAATTGCATGGAGAGGAAAGGACTCACCGAAAAGGAATCTGTAGGCCGGCCCTCGTCTGCTCTTCTCCATCCAACATGCACACACAGTGAAAATGCGCGAATTATTATATTCTACAAAACACAGCGGAACCAGGTTAAAGGTGGAGCGGTGCACAAATGGCTATATGATGCGGCGGGCAGTTTATTACAGACACTGAATTAAGGAAGGACGGGTAGGCAATGGATGGGTAGGAAAAAGGAATTGGCAACAATATTACTACCAAATCCCAAGCAGTGACAGTATGTATGTGTAAGAGTAGGTGTGTATAAGTGTAGGTGCGTGCTTGGGCCTAACCAATATTTGTTTAAAGATACATTGAAGACGTCCATTGACTTGGTATAATTATTTCCTTCCATTAATATTCTGTGCAAAGAGGAATACATATGGTAGTTAGTTCCAGAATTTCTGCGTTGAAATAAATCCTGACTTCTGGTATTCCGTTGTGGTATCCGGAAGCTTATCAGTTCAAGCAATACCGGACTATCAATTAAATCGTTTAAAATTTTATATAAAAATACCAAGTCAGTGAAAATTCTTCTGTCTGACAATTTGAGCATATTCATATCATTTAACAGAGTGTTATAGTTCAACATAATTGCTGGAATACCCATTTTTAAATTTGGAAAACGTAAGAATTTGTTTTGTATTCTTTCAGCAGCTGGTACATGAGTATTATAAAGTGGATTCCAGACGGGAAAATTGTACTTAAGCTGACTGTTAACATTAGAAATATATAAGAGCTTAATACACTTTATATTGTTAAAATTTTTCTGCTTCGTTGTGAATTATTTTTCCCCTGATGGGATAGTATAACTTATCTGGGATATACCATGCTATAAGGGTCGCGGGAATCTCTGAATAATAACACTTGGCGATAGTGATTGCATTTATTTGCAACTTTAACATATTAGGTACAGGTTAAATTATCAACCGCGACAATTATCAGAAGGATTTAGATTGACAAAATACATGTTTTATCGATCCCCTACAGAAACTGCAATAACGGGCTTGGTGTTTTTTTTTACATTCTCGGGGCTCCGGTGTGGCCATCATACGTGAAACAATGATACCACTACGAAAATAGTCGGATCGCCACATAACGAAGTTTCATCATAAAAACGTGACGTAGCGTTACGTTACGTCTGTGCAGACCTAACAAACATTTTTGAGGGTAGTGTATGTGATTCGGGATACGAATTTTTTGTTTTTCATGAGAATACAGTACAAGAGTCCCAACTGCTCCCACCACCTGGAGCCAGTGAGACTATATTATCCCCGATCGGGTTTAGTATGAGGCAGAAGGTAGTGGGAAGGAGAAGGAGCTGGGGGAATAGGGACTATTCAGATCTGGTAACCAAACACGGCTAAAGCCTTTTCAAGTAAAGTTTCAATTCTGAATGGTGGTCTTTCACCAGAACGGTACTGAAATTATCTTCAACTGAAATTTTCCGCAAATGTACGTTATATTATTTTAAATGACTTGTGAAGTAATACAATCAAATCAAAATAAATTTACTTGCGCACGCCCGGATTCGATCCCGCGAATCGTTAGTCGAGAGCCTCATCCTTCGATCACGGAGGCCATGTTGGAATTTGTTTTCAGGGTAGTAGTTTAAGTCACATATAAAATTGAATTGAGTTTGGCCGTTCCTAGTGGAAGGCCGTCGAGAGATGTTCGTTCGTTGTCGCGCTTGCCCGACAGTTAAAAGTATGGACAACCCATCCAAAAGTACGCTCATACTCTCATCAAACAAATTATGGCTGTTTTCAATGTACGGATATATCTACGAAGGTTCCATGACAATTCCCCCCCGATAGTTTACCCGCCGACAGTTTATCCTCCCTACAATTGATTCCCCCGACAGTTAACCCCCACCCCCCCCCCATACAGTTGATCCGGCGGACAGTCGATCCCTCGGACAATTGATCACCTAAAAGATTATTATTTTTCGCGTTGTATAGTGTATATAGGTATTTGTTTGGTGACTAGATCTGAATAGCCAAGTACGTTTTCCCCTTCCCCTTCCCCTTCCCCTTCCCCTTCCCCTTCCCCATCCCCTTCCCCTTCCCCTTCCCCTTCCCCTTCCCCTTCACCTTCCCACTAACTTCAGCCTCACAACATACCAAAATTGGGGGATACAATAGTCTCACTGGTCCCAGCCGATTGGGAGAAGTTGGGCCTATTATTTATATATATATATTATTTTATTTTTTTAAGCAAACTTACTTGAAGAAATAATCTTTTAGGGGATCAGTTGTCCGAGGGACCAACTGTCGGGAGGTCAAATTTCGGAGGGATCAACTGTCAGCGGGCCAACTGTCGGGGGGCCAATTGTCACCAGATCCGTTATCGTTCACCGTGTACGAAATATACACACATATCTCACAAATACCAAGTGTTATACCATATTGTTTACTGATGAATTTATGCATATTCACTACGTTTGGTGGCTTAGAGGGAGTGCCTAGGTTTATAGGCTGAAGTTTTTCCGGGTCTTGGCAGTGGATGTACCTGCCTACTAAAAGCGAAGCAGGCCAGATTGGGAAAGGCGTTTTTTTAATGTTTTTACATAAACTTCACGCTGAGGAAGAAATAATTTATTGCCCTCGACAACGAGTCTATCTGCAGAGTTTCAGCTGTATCGGATGTCGGAAAATGGGTAAATTTCTACTTTCAAGATTTCGCTTCAGTCAAACAAAAAAAAAGTGAACTTCAAATAGATGTTTTAAAAAGACAAAAGTCGATAGTTATATTTTATAGTATAGAGTTTTAGTGACATTTACTTGTGCGTCCTTCGGCAGAACAAACTAGAAATATGCACAACATCATGAAGTCGAGGTTAAACTAACAAACCCTAAGTGATTAGAATAATTTTCTCCCTCTCGGTGCACTTTGCTAAATTAATAGTGATTTCCTTCAAGTCATCAAGCAAAATCAACATTTTATTTTATAAGTTAGTTTACCAATTTGACCCCTTTGCATAATCAACGTTTTGATGTGTTTAATTAATTTTGCAATATTTTTTTTGAAAATCAATAAATATTCAATTTATTTTTAAAACAATCACATTGAAAAAACACATACTTGTGTATTAGTGGGAAAATACCGTTTAAGAATCTATCTCCATGATTTGTGCAACTAAAATGTTGTTTTATTATTTTTATTAAACACTTTAAATATTATTTAGCTATCGTGTATTTCAAATTTTCTATTTAAGTTTCTAAATTATGTAAAAAAATACTTAGATTGTTTTTCATGTGTCTGTGAATACGCTAATGTTATTACTGTAGACACATTAGTCTAGGGATATTTATATTTGTATCTTAATTTATTATGCATTAACCAAAATAATGCTCTGTAAATATCCTGTTTGTGTCTTAAATAAATAAATAAATAAAGACGATACTACCTGCATTGATATTAAAAATGCATTTTGCCTTAATGATAAACTTAAAATAATAAGAGTTAGAAATTACGGAGAAAAAAACCTATTCATGTTCATAACTAGCGAGTTCCTGGCAAGCGTTGCTATACCACTTAAGAATGAAATTGTTTTTCCCTGCGTGTCCTTTCCCATTCGTCTCGTTCCCCTCTCCCGCGTCGCCTCACCTTCAAGCGTTCCCACTCCGCCTTCCCTCTCCCCTCTCTCGCAAATCACAGTCTCGCGATTCCCACCCCTCTCCCGCTTTCAATACATCGTATTCAGTCCCGGTACATTCAGCTTTTCAAACGGCTCGCGTGCCACCTATTGCAATTTTTTTTACAAATTTTCTATCAAATTAGGTACCTTTTTAAAATAAATAAAAATTTTGATAAGCTTCAAAGTATTCTATTTTGGTTTGTACCATAGGTGAGAATAAATTCATTAACTTAATTCGAAAATTGAATTTTAATTTAACAATCGATGGTTAGCAAAATACCATTCTCAAATTGTGACAGTTTCGTAAGAGTTTTTGTAATGATTAAAAAAACTTTTCAGATGTATTGTCAGGTGGTTGTAATAATCCAGAAACCTTCGCGAGGACGGAAAGAGGGTATTTTGATACTACAAATCATCCACATCAAATCCCCAAAGTTTCATCGCAATCGGATGAACTGTTAGCAATGCATAATTTCATGATGCCAGAACTCACTTTTGTATATAGTAAGAATCCCAGTCACGCGCACATCAAATCCCCAAAGTTTCATCGCAATCGGATGAATAGTTTAGCAACGCATAGCATACATACATATACACATACATTAGAAGCAAACATATTTTCATTTTTATATAATATAGATGAGTAGGTACGTACATCCTCAGGAGCAAACAAATAATTCATCTTAATATTTTAACGGCATAACTTTCAAGAAAGATTTTTTTCTTTAAATAATTAAATTACCGCCATCTACGAACAAGCAGATCATTTTTTTAGTTTACCCAAAGGTAAGTGTGTAAGAATAAGTTGTGGATAGGAATCTGGGGGTCGGTGTGTCCAGGAATGATATGCGTGTGAATCCATCCCTCCCACCACAGTGCAAAGCAATGGGTCGAGGTAATCAACCGGCCTCTCCCGGTCCGCCACGCAGTCGGTAGGCAGACGCGTCTGTCGCCAAGACCTGGACAAACCTCGCCCCCCGGGCATCCCTACTAAGTCACCAAACGCAGCTTGCCAATGGTGATTAATGGCAGATGTGTTATCCAATGAATGGTTTGCAGGGCGGCGGTATCCATGTCCGCCTCCCAAATCGTAAATTATAAAAAGCTAACATCATTTTTTTTATTTGAATACTGCAGTTCCAACTGCTTCATTCTGGAGCCAGTGAAACTATAGCATCCCCAATTCGTTTATGTTGAAGGTAATGGGGAAGGATGAAGGTACGGAAGTATCTGGCTATTCAGATCTGGTCACCAAACATGGATAAAGCCATTTCAAGCATCGCTTCAATTCTGAATAGCGTCTTACACTAGGGCGACACTGAGAGCATCTTCCATTCTGGAATGGAAGTTCCAGTATTTGATCAGATCTGCGATTTAAGATAGCCCTAAAGGAAGAAGTCTAAAGGTGTTAAATCGTAAGAAATCGGTTGCCAGTTCACATCGCCACCACGCGAGATAACCTGCCTTTTTTGAGGGTTTGCACAAGTTGTTCAAAGATATAACCTTTCATAGCGATTTGCCGTATACTACTAAACAATTGACAACAATTTGACGGATGTCGCTTTATCAACATGGCTGCTATAACCTTACAAATTTCGAGCGTCCCTATTGAGAGACCCTACATTATTTTTAAATTTTAATTAATTGTGAAATAACAAAAATAAATCAAATAGCCTTTGTTTAGTTCTGAAACAGCTCATGAATTGAAACCCATTTTCCAAAATTCCTTGCATTGTTATTTTCTCCCTTTGTCCTTTTCCTTCCTTGAAGGGCCCTACTTACCTACTAGCAGAAGACTAAGGTGATGTGTACATACTTGGCACACATGCCCAGTAGTATTGCACAAAACCGAAAATTACCCACATTTTAATTGATTCGAAAATCGCCGTGAAACTAATCACTAATCGCTCTTGAAATCTCGCTTAAAAGTTAAAAAAATACTAATTAATGCAAAAAGTTACAGTAAAGTGCAACCACCTTTGTGCTATTGTGACCAGCCACCATCAATATTGGAGCATACGACAACAGCAAAGGTAGGGCTTTCTCCTTTCAAATTGCCAAATCCTGTGATTGATTTTTAAAGAACGCCGTCAATTGTCTTGCATCATACAAAATAAAGATTTACATTCCATCCTCTCTCTTATCACGAAATCGTCCGTTGACAGCCTTTCCCCTTGACCACGGGGGCCGTTAAGTATTTGAGTAGAAATATCGGAAGAGTTTAGCATTTATGAAGCACTGTAAGAAGAAATTTAAAGTAAGGAATGAGTGGGGCGAGTTGCGTGGTACAACCACCCTTTATTCCAACCCTTCAAAGAAATAGCGAAATAGTTTAGTTGGGAAAGAATCCGGAAATAACTGTCTATTTTCATCGGATTTTTCATCGTTCCAAAATGTTTCGGTGTGATACAGAAAGAATCATCCATTCTCAGAACTACTATTATATTATTTATCTACATTTATGAGTGGGAGGGACAAAAAAAAATACATTAACATATTTCTCGAAGCTTCTTTGTTCCAAAAGCTCGCAGAAGATAGTGCGAACGCCATGAATTATGTATAGCAGCAACCTTCCAAGCAGGAAACATTTGATTTTATTTATCAAACCCTCCCAAATAGGAGAATAGACTATCGTTAACAGTGGACGTACATAAAGCTGTAAATAGCTGCAAATAATGTATTTTATGTAACCATGATCGGTTTTGCTCAGCTAGGGATAAAAGGGGTAAAAAGACAAGTGTTTTATGGGGGAATTTGACCTGTCCATAAAAAAACCATTTAATGATTTGACAATGAAATATCCAGAAAAAATAGCTATTTATAAATTCTTTAGCTTTGTTTTTGAAGCCCAGGGCAGCTATAGTAGAGCAACGATCAATCGTTACTCGTTATGCGCCATCTGCGAGCGAAAAATTACTCGTCGCCGCGACGAACTTTGTTCATTTTTACGTATTCTTGAACGTTGAGCGGTCGAAGGATAATGATATTGACAGCCCTGTGAATACTCTCTATGTTCCTGATGTTTTTGAGATTTCTATGGTGTAAATTTGAAACATCAAGCAGTTGATAATATTTCAAATGGCTGGGAGTTCAGGAAATATTGCTTCAGTTTGCTCGATGTGATGTATTGTAGCCAGCATTGCTGGTAAATCAGCCATTGTGATATGGAACCTTAAAACGACTTTATAAACATATACGATGTCTTTGCGGGTGCGAAAGTGCGCGCGGGAAAACAATAACATTAGATTTTGACAGCCAATGCGTAGATACGCAAACAATCCAATCACTCGCTACTCACTACGATTGATTCGACCCACTCGTTCGTGTGGAATGACTTTTGACGTTTGGCGTCTAAGTATGTACCTTCGAAGAGACTCAAGAATAAACAAATCGACAAATTCACGTGCTTTCGACGGCGATTGCGTGCGACCTGGCTTGGAGAATAGCTTCCCTAGGACGACCCAACACGCATCGAGCACATTAAGTACGAAGGCAATTTAAATCAGTAAAAATCCATTCGTTAATATGAAAGGAGTCTAAGCCAGACGGCTACACCAAAACTTTGAACGCCGAAAACCCTTTAATCTACTAAACACACAAACGCACTCTCCACCACAATCTATATATCTGCCCTGATACTGTAACGTTAGCTAAAGAAGAAGAAAGCACAACACGGCATAATAACCCAAAAAATAATCACGTTAATACTTTTGGTCGTGAATATATCTAATCATAATTTCAGATCAAATCTTAGTAAAACTGAGTACGGCGGTGTTTAAAGCCTAGATTTGATTAACTGATTGGTTAAGATTGGCCTTGTATACATTTTATTTTGGGAGACGATTATGGGTACCGCCGCCCTGCAACCATTTATTGGAAAACCAACACCTCTGCTGTAGGTCACCCCAAATGGTTCGCTACGCTTGGTGACTTAGCAATGGTGCCCAGCTCGTGGGGTGAGGTTGGTCAAGATTTTGGCGGCCGTGTGTCGGTGACACTGCGTGGCGGGCCGGATCACAAGAGAGGTTGAGGAAGTCTATTGACCTCTCCAGCCAGAATCCCTCGACCTTGCACCACAGATGAAGAAATGAATTCATACTTCCGTCACTCCTGGACAAACTGACCCCCAGATTCCTACCCACCCCCATACCTTTTTCCTTCCCAGAATTTTCTCCTCTTCCATCCCTTAAAAAACCCTCCACAAATCATCCCCTAAGATGAAATAGGCCCTGAAGGAAATTATTTTCCTTAGGGCCTCCTATGTGGAGATAATATGGAGTATTACAGAAAAGCATGTATGGGACGATGAAGTTGTGTGGCAGTCTGTCCTCTCTTCCTACCGTTGCTGGGAATGATTGTCAGTTTAAAGAAAACGTCTTAATACTATCTTTCCCTAGCGCCATACTGAGATTATTTTCAAATTACTACTAGTTTACAATAAATATATCGGTCGTCTGGGTGATTAGTCGGACATCTCAGAAAAATTGAAATTTGAGTTGAGTACGCAGTTATACGTAAAAGCGTACCCTCTACCTATTGCAATACTCAGATTAATCATAAACACCACCAAATCATACTTCTTACTAATATTATAAACGTGATAGTTTGTATGGATGTATGTGGGTTTGTTACTCTTTTACGCAAAAACTATTAAATGTATTTTATTGAAACTTTACAATAATATCGCAAGATTTTAGACTTTACAATAATCAGAATAACAACATCAGAATAACATATTATATATAATGGTAAGCTCTGGTGTTATAAAATTTGTTTATATTAATTTTCATATTTTTAGCGACAGGGAGGAAAGGCAGGGGGATGGAGAACGGGGGAGGTGGGGATCACGGAGAGGGAGGAAATGAAGGAGGGAGAAGGCGGGGAACGGGGACGCACAGGAAAGGACATGCAGGAAGAATCAATTTATTTCCTTGAATGGCATTGCAACGCATGCCGGGGATTAGCTAGTCTATTATAATGCAAAAAACTTGTGGTGAATTAAAAAAAACATTGATGTTTTCTTCGGCACAAGTAGGATATTTAAAAATTTTATACATGTATAGTGTACAAGGCCATTATGCCTCTCAGTATTATTTTATAGAATATTTAACATGAAAAAAACAGGGGCACGTGTGAATAATATTTGATTAATGTTAAGCATTCAAATATTGCTTTCCTCAATATCTAAGAACTCAATATTTGGAGATACCTGATTAATCAACTGAATGATACGGTTCAAATAAAAACGTATTTTCACATCGTAATTTTAGCTCGATAAAATGAACATAAAAAAAATCTACGAATAAAATCATCGAAGGAGCAAGAAAATAAATCAATTCTTCAAAAACAAAGTATTTTTCAAAAATATTTCAAATGTATTTTATAAACGAAAATAAGTATATTTATTTAGTAGAATTTTCCATATCAAACATACGAAAGTATTTGTCTTTGTCAGAATATTACGTCTAGAGAGATACATGGGTTCATTGAAGTTCAAAGAATGTCGCAATATTTACTCAGTTGATAAAATATGCTCTTGCTCGTACGCGGGGTAAATATTCACCCCTATATTTTATTATCATCAGTTTAAATCCGAACTGATATCGAAAATATAACACGTTATTGATATTTGATAAACGGTGGAACATCTCTTTCAATTTCGATTTTGTTTACGTGAATAAATGAATGAATGAATGCAACTCTTGCAAGTGGATATAAACCCACTTTCTGAGATGCGATCGAGCTAAATCTCGGTAGATAGGTTTATTGTCGATGGCAATGCATTAAATGAATCGACAGACGCGGCGGAATACTTTGTTTTATAATATGTACAGTAAGGTGGTCCAAAATTATTTTTTTTTATTTTTCATTTGGCCACCTCGTGAATTTGTTAATGTATTTTTTTATTTTATTTTATTTATTAAGTTAAAAGAAATATAATATTTCGCTTTCTTAACTTAAATACAGAGCATATTATGTAGTAGTTTTTAATTTTGTTCCAAAATCTTAAGTTTAAATAGTTTTTTTTTTAAAGGTTTTTATATTCTCTTCCGTTTTTAGATTATCTGGAAGGAGATTATAAATGTGAACTCCCTCGTGGCCAATACTTCTCTTGCCACTTTCAGTCTTGACTGTATTTGTGTACAATTTATTGTGTTGTCTTGTATAATGTTCGTGTACTTGTGATGTTTTTATAAATGTTGTGTTTGTGTGTATAAGTCCATTTTGTATTTTGTAGATTAAAAGACATATGTTATATTCGTACAATGTTCTTATTTTCAAAAGGTTCATTTCCTGGTATAGTTTTTTTGTGGGAGTGTCTGGGTTATAGTTGAAGAGTTTCTTAATAACTTTGTTCTGTATTATTTGTAAGTCGTTTAAGTACGTAATGTATGTGTTTCCCCATATTTCTATTAAATAATTTAGGTGGGACTGGATTAAGCTAAAGTATAAGCCCCTCTTTACCTCTGTTGGTAGAAGATGAGCAATTCTACCAAATACACCAATTAATGGGATGATTTTTGTTTTTAGTTTTTCTACGTGTTGTTTAAATGTTAGATGTTTATCAATATATAAGCCCAGGTATTTTTCGCTATCTAGAATATGTAGGTCTCTTTCTTCTATTTGTAATGGTTTATGCGATGGTATTATTCTTTTAGGTGAGCTTAAGATCATGTAACCGGTTTTATTAATATTTATTGTTAATATATTTTTTATTAGCCAATCGTTTAGTACATTAAGATCCGTTTGAGATTGTTCTAATAGACTTTCTAAGTTTTTGCCGAAGTAAAAAATTGCCGTATCATCTGCGTATAAGAAGATTTCACCATGTAGTTTTAGCTGACAGATGTCATTTATGTATATTTGGAATAAAAGTGGCCCCAGTATTGATCCTTGTGGAACTCCGTAGTTTATACTCTCGAGTTGACTGTTTTTATCTCCTATGTTAACATATTGTTTTCTGTTGGATAGATAGGATTCTATTAGTTTGATAGCTGGACCGGTTACACCTGTTTTTTTTTATTTTTTTAATCAGTATTTCATGACTTACGGTGTCAAAGGCTTTTTGAAGGTCTACGAGAATTGCTATGACATAGTTTTTATTATCTATGCTAGTTCTAAGTTTATTTATAAGATCATTAGTTGCAGAGAGAGTATTAGATTTTTTTCTGAAACCGTATTGTTTGGCATATAGAAATGATTTTTTTTTCAGAAAGTTGTCTAGCCTATCGTATATTACTCTTTCATATATTTTTGATAGAATCGGTAGGACAGAAATGGGCCTATAGTTAGATGTTTGAGTTTTCAAGCTCCCTTTATATATTGGAATAACCCTTGCAATTTTACAACTGTCCGGAAATTGACCTTCTTTCAGGCTCAGGTTAATCAGTTTAGTTAGTGTAGGAGTTAGTAGTGGGGCAAGTTTTTGTACTGTTGTACATTTTAGTTGATCATGTCCAGCACTCGCGTTTGATTTTAGGGATTTTATAATAGCTAATATTTCGGGTTCAGTTGTGGGTTGTAAGTATATTGATTCCGCACTTTCATACTTTAATGTAGTTTTATCATCCAGCTTATGGGTGTATTTATTGATTATGTTATCAGCCAAAGAAGCGCCAATATTACAAAAGTAGTTATTAAAGTATTCGCATATCTTGATGTCTTCTGTGATGATTTCATTACCGTTCTTTAATTTTGTACATGGTTTACTTTGCGCGTTTGTTTGGTTCTTGATGATGCTGTTTATTACGTTCCAAGTCTTTTTGGTATTATTTTCATATTTTTTAAATAGGTTGCTGTAGTATTGTTTTTTTAAGTTTCGTTTTTTTATAGTTATGTCATTACGTATTTTAGTAAATTCTGTTTTTAGTAATAGGTTACAGGGTTGTTTTTTAATTTTTAGGTGCAGTTTATTTCATTTTTAATAAGTCCTTTGTTATCCAATCAGGAAGACAGGTTTTATTTGTTTTTATTGTTATTGAACTGTTGCAATTAATTTTGTTTATCAGATAGTTTACAAAGTTATTGTAGTTCAGTTCCGAGTCCTCATTATTGTTTATAGAAAAGGGGTTTTGTCGGATATCCTCCTCTAGTTTATCATAAACAATTTTTGTATGTTTGTAAGAGGATTTTTGCGAGTTTTTTTTAGTGTAGGTATGAAGTATGTCAAGAATCAATAGGTTGTGATCAGATATTGAGGTGTCACAGTTTGTTATAGTATACGAAAGGTTTACGTCTGAGATGATGTGATCAATAATGGTGTTGGTGTTTTCTGTAATACGTGTTGCATGTAATTTGTTTATTTTGTTCATTATAGTGAAATCGTTTGACTTGATGATTTCTGTGTATTTACAAGTATGTGTGTTTGTGGAATCAAGTAAGTTGATATTGAAATCCCCCAGTATTATGGACCTTTTGTGAGTTTTCAGTTGTATGTTTAACTTATCTAAAAAATTTTGAAAATTGGTGTTCGGTTTTTTATATATCAATCCGATGTTTAAGCTAAGTTTGATTAAGTGTATCCAAAGGAAGTTGTTATCTGGATCTACTATATTATCGATTAAGTTATATTCTAAGTTTTCTTGAATAAATATGGATACTCCACCACCGATGCCCTCAGGTCGGCAGGATGCTTCGTGTTTATAGCCTTCAATATTGATGAATGGTATATCCGTTTCTTTGAGCCAAGTTTCTGACATAAGTATGATGTTGATCTTAAAGTCAATTGATTTTAATAAGCACAGGATCTCGTCGACTTTTCCTTTCAGGCTTCTAATATTTAGGTACATGAATGAAATTGAAGTTTGATTTTTTTTGTCCCCAACTGTTTGTAGAGAGTTACGTCATCTACCCGTTTATGTTGTTTTTTTGATTTTAAACAGCATGTTTTAATATGACTGGTGTGTTGTTCTTCTTTATTGTTATAAGATGTAATTTCGTCCGTTAAATTGGTGATTTTTCCGGCAACATCGGGATCCAGTTTTTTGGAGTTTGCGTATAAGTAGTATTGTAAGTAGATTTCGGTTCATAAGTGTCTATTTCCTGCTCGATATTGTAGCACCTTTTCCGGTGGTTATGCTTAATTATATCAATTATGTTTGTTCTTACCACACTCATCGACTTCGATATATCGTATTCATTCATTGGTCGTAGAAAATTGGCCCGATGAATCGACAGTGATTTTTGAATACAGAAGTGTGAGATCTTATTTCACGGTTGAGTTTTGAAACATTCAGGTAATTATTTTTAGGTACCGAGTGCACAATAACATTGGTATGTTGAAGATTATTAATGATCGAGTATAAGTGACTAATTATATTTTTTGGCGACTTTTCATGTGTCCCAGTAAAAATAATTACAAAATCTTCTTTTGTGAGGATTTCACATGACTGTAAGATGGTTTTGCTTACTTTATCTACAGTGGCACCGGGATAAATATAACTCTGGCATTCTATTTTGTTTAAATTTTTCTCAATATTTCGTCTCATTTGCCTTCCACCCTCATCTCCAAAAATGAGTACTTTGGATTTTTTTTCTTGCGGCGGTATTGCGAAATCCACTGATTGATGCAATGTTTTTATGTTTTTTTCCACCGTGGGAAGCTGATTTGTTTCGGATCTAAGGGTCAGGAGCGGTTGATTACTGTTTGATGGTGTAATGTTTGTTAAAGAATTCTCCACTTTTTTTGTTACATGCTTTATTTCACGTATGTTTTTATCTATGTTTGTAATTTGAATTTTAATTTCTTGTTGAAAATATCTTTTGAGACATCTCTTGGAAACTTTTGAAGTTTTTATTTAATTGATTAATTATTGAATTCAGTTTATCATTATCACCTGGTGGTTCATTCTGTTGTAGGGCTTCGTTCACAGATGTCTCTGTTAGTTCCTTTTCATTATGTTGTGGAGTTTTGTTCAAAGATGTCTCTATCATTGTTTGTTGAGAAGTTTTGTTAGTTTCTTTGCAAGATGGGCACTTGAAACTTTGTTTATAGTTTTTATTCATCTTGCGAAAATTGATTTCCGTTATATGACAACATATGAAATGAAAATTATGCTTACATGTCGTGCAGGATAAATTTTCGTTGTCATATATTTGGGTCTTGCACGATTTGCACTCCATCTCTGTAGATGATTTTCACAGTATTTATGAATAGTTATTTATGTAAATATGTTAATAAGTGATGGCAGAGGATTAGATGGTTTGATTCCTTTTCACAGTACAAGGCACAAGGTTTCTAGTGTTTATTTGTTTAGAGCAAAAACAATAGTACCGTTTGACATTTGACGTTTGACATACGTTTTTCAAGTTTACTGTCTTTCACTTTCTCTAGCGATGATTTAAACACCGTTGACGTACGTATTTCAGTTCACAAAACTAAAAACGATATATTGTATTACTCTACCAATTTTGTTTAATCTCGGAAGCAAAATCGCGTAATTATTTAATTATCAATCGCGTTCGAGCTTACAACGTGTGCGCACGCTACCTATATTTACTTAAGTATTCATAGTAATAACATAGTAAAATTTCAGCGAGATATATCAAGTAGAAAGGGGTGCTCAATCGAGTTTTGTTTTTGAATTTTTTGGGGAAAATGCTTAATTTTTACTTTTTAAATAAATATTAAAATAAACTACTGAAGAGTTTTATAGAGAAATTTTAACAGTTTTGATACTTATTTAGTAGACTGTGGAGTGAATCAGTGCAATAAAATGTGTTCATCTAAGACGAAATTTTTCTTGGGGTTCGAGATATTGAAAATAAATTGGGGTTCGAGATATTAAGCCATTGTGAGGCCTAATAACGTTTGATCCGCAATCAAATTCCCTTCTTGCGGCCTACCTTAATTTGCCTTGCAGCGCTGCCCAACCGTGTGGCGACATGGTTGCCTGTTTACACGGTGAGGGTTAGGCGATTACTCGGCTGAGCGCCTAATGATGACATGTGGAAGAATTTTTGTTTGTTTGGTTTTGAAGAAAAAAAAAATTACATTAATAAGTTACCGGAGACCAAAATTTCATTTACGTTTTTTACTTCAAATATTGTCAGGAATCACTGAGAATAGTAGGCCAAGTATGTCCTTTAATAATCCTTACATTTATTTCAATGCTGCTACCACATGTTATGGTATCAAGATAACTGTGAATTATTTTATTAAAACATATTCAGATCATGTTATTGATCTAAATGTATTTTAATAATTAATAGCAGAAATGCGAATGATTAGATGGTAGTCAGGAAAAGATAGGATTAAAATTTCACGCATTCGTGGTCGCCTGGTGTCACGGACCAAATCAGTAAGCTAGAGGAACGATAGTTGAGATGGTATGGGCATATAAGATGAAGACCACCAGACAACACTGCAAAGCCGGTGATGACTATGATTCATCGACAGTCATCCAGAGGAAGACCAAGAACTGCTGGATCACTCAATGCTACAAAATATTGTAGAGAAATAGCCTGGATGAAAGTGATACCCAGAATTGAAGAAGATACAGCCTGAGAACGAGTAGAGCCGACCCCAACAGCCTACCTAGGCAATGAGTTGAGACAGTGCAAGGAAGAATAAGATATTAAGATCATGTTATTGCCTTCTTAATTTAAGTGTAATAATCTTGAAGTATTTAAGTCGTACGTTTAATGAGGACATAAGCAAAAAATTAGATATTGTTTAAAAAAATCAACCTCCAAAAATAAAGTTTTTTTACTGCAATACATCTATTTTCGTTTTTTCAGAGATTTGCGCCAATAGTTGATATTAATCGTGGAGTTCCAATATTTTCCCTAATGAATTTTCTTACTTTCGAGTAATTCAAGAAAAACATGCGGGCTGATGTGTTTTCATGATTTCGGTTATTTTATTTTTTACATGTTAACACGATCTTGTAATAATCTGATACTATTTTTTAATATCCATTTAAATGCTTAATATATATTTAAAAAAACCTTTGGGGAGGATTTTAAATAACAATTTCAATCACGGAGGGTTTTGGAACTTGTGGAGTTAAATAGTGAAGAAATCACATGTTTTGTATTTTTTGGCCAGATCGCGGGAGTGAAAAGGTTGAAATCATACAAAAAGTATTGTTGTTCACAAATAAAAATTCACAACTTATTAGAGAAGATATAATTTTTTTCATTGATCTGTACATTTCTGTACATTAAGGTGGTCCAGGCCCCTATAGTAAATTTTTTTTATTCAAATATAGGTGTCGCCACTCCCTTGATTTGTTACACCTACCATTTCTACTATGTGTAAAAAATTTCAGCCCCCTATCTTATATACAAGGGGGTGCTCATCGAATTTGATGTTTCTGACAAAAAGTTCAGTATTTTAAGTAAAACACGTAATTTAAGGTTTATTAATATTACAAGTATTTTAATCAAATAAGTACACAAAGTGTTTAAATGTGAACAAAATTTGGTAACAAAGCAATAATTAACATAATATTAGTAGCTTTCTTTCAAAACCATGTTTGTTTACTTCTTTTTTAATGTTTCAGTAGAAACGATTTTTCTGTTTTGTTCAACGATGTGAAGTAAAAATTTCTTTTCTTCATCATTCTTAGTGAGTATCGTGTTGTAATCTTCAAAAAGTTTAACACCTCTATCCGCTGTATCATTAACACGTCAATTTTTGACGCGGCTTTGCCTTGAAGGTAATCAACATTGTCATTCCAAGTATCAGGGGGTAATTGCAAGAAAGAGTGCTTGATATCAAGAACTAAGAGCGTTTTCAACATTCTTTGTGTTGCAAAAGCTTTTAATGTAATCTCTGAGGCGAGCTTAGCAGAATCACCTCGTACTGAACGATTACCGCCATCAGAATTTATTTTTTGATTTTGGCCTGTTTCTCAGTATCAGACAGCTTGTCAGAAAACAAGGCAAATGCAACTAGTTCATCTGACAAATACCACAAGTGACGCTCTAATACACCCCTAGCTGCTATACTTATTTTTGAAACAATGGCTTCGTACAATTTTAAGTCCTTCCAAAGTAATAAGCCATTTACTGGTGCATTTGCTGCCAAAGGCTCTTCGATCCAAACTTTGGTGTAGATGAGCACACCAAAACTAAAAAATCGAACAATTTGTTTTTCTTCTCTCTTGGTTAGTTTAAATCCTTGTAAATTATTTCGAAAGAGAAAAATCTTCAAAGCCTACAGCAATTTCGCCATCCAAGAAGCATGATGAATGATTGAAAGGAGCGCTCTAATATATCTTCGCAGGTGGTTTGTTCAAAACAATCATGGTAAGCTTTATTAGCTCTTCGTAATCTTCACGAACTTGATTCTCTCCAGATAGAGCCATTTCTCTCGCATCTTCAGATCTTTGTTTCCGTTTTAGAGAACGTTCTTTAAACTTTTCTAGTTTCTTGACGATTGAGTACGTTCTCCTCTTTGATCGATGAGAAACACTCTGCCTTCCGCAATTTTTATAAAATTCAAAGCGCTTGCATGTGCAATATCAAAAAGTTTGTCTACTTCTTTTGTAAACAAATACTCTCTTTTTCTTTGTGCTTCAGAATTTCTTCCTTTATTTTTCATCAATAGCAGCCAGTTCTCATGAAACTTAATCAATTTTTCAATGCAGTGATTTTGTTGCCTGGTCGGAATACTAGACTCACTCCATACTTCCATTTAAGTTCTTGAATAAGAACATGCACGGAATCTTTCACATTTTTGGATTCATTTAATATGTGGTGATAACGGAGTAAAACTAGCCAAAGAGTAGGAAGTTGGTTATTACCCCAGCGTGTGCGTGGTTGAGAACCCAGTTTCGAGTGCATGTTGACGCCACGCCACGTATGCGTCGCGCCATAAATAACATCTGTATACGCGGAATTTCAAACAAAACTACCATTTTAATTCGGTTTTGAATTCAAGATTTCGTCTCAAGATGCCGCCACTTACGTCAGCAGCTCGCATGTGAGCATTTCTTCCCTAGGTATAAGTACTACGAATTTATAGAATTTAAGAATCTTTCCACGGTTCCTTTAACTCAGTGACTAGCTTTCACTGGACCACAGTGGATCCAAGGAACTGACTATTTTTGGAACCAGTTCTTATCGGTTTTATAAAATGGTTACCTACAGCGGTTACTCAGCAGCAAAAACCTGCTTAGCGGGTTTTTAACTGCTAGTTTAGAAGATTACGTGAATGAGAAAAAACCGATGCCAGTAGTTCATTCCACATATGAGCCGACTTACGACCAGTTTTTATGATGCCAACATTAACTGTAAATTGATGTTCTGCTCAAGTTCCACGTACGGGCACCGATGCACGGAGGATCAATGGTGCATGTTCCTAAGAGCAAGCTCCATTACGCCTGTAGAATATACTCAGCGTGCTCACGTTGCGTCCGTGCATTAGAGCATGGCAATCGGTCTGATAAAAAATTACCGCCCTGCCTTTGCACAGAATTAAGTAGTTACCTAGATTCATTATGAATTGTGGGTCTCCAGTCCAAAAATGGCTCTCGAATTCAATTGTTGGGCATACTTGAGATTTGTTCGGGGTCAGCAGCCGGTCCCTATTGAAGAATCTACTAGCTTTATACAAGACGCCCAGTTTCTTAACTCGAGCTTCTATAGAGCCTCGATCTTTGTTCCGGTCTGATAAATTTACCCCAAGCAATTCAATGGAGTACACAACGTCATGAAGCCACCATTGACCCAGCAGACCCTAAGTAATTAGAATAATTTTATCCCGCACCGTGCACTTCGCTAAATTAACACTACAGTCATTTCCTTTAAGTTAAGAAGCGATATCAACATTTTAAAATACTTACATATAAGTTATTTTATCTATCATGTTTGTGTGATCGGCGTTTGACGTGTTTGATTTTCTAAGTTTGCACTTAGTTGATTTGAATATTCTATGGGAAATAAATTAAATAGCCATCACAGGCAATTTAAAGCTATCACAGTGGAAAATATTTGAGTACTGGAAAATGACGATTGTAGAGGGTAAGAGGGGAAAAAATAAAACCTCAATTGTTGTTACAAATGCGTTTTTGACATGTCCCTTTATTAATACGCCGCCATTTATGCAAAATATGCAATACAACTGACAGAAATATGGTTTTGTGTATTTAATCGAAATTTAGATCCAAAATTGATATCTGTGGGAAATATTATGAATAAATTATGAAATAAATTTCAAGCAGTTATTGTAACGAGCAGTTACAGTTAGTCCGCAGGTTTTTGCTGCTAGGCCCTGCGGGCGGCTTTCGGTTCGGCTTCGCCCTATTTGTGTTGGTGACCATTTTATAAATCCAATAGGAACTGGTTCCAAAAATATCCCGTTCCTCGGATCCACTGTCATCCAGTGTAGCTAGTCACCGGGACAAAGTAACCGAGACAGGCAATGACATCATATGTAAAATAAAGCCGCTTGATATAACTATGTATTACCGTCAATCTTTCCATATCCGTAGTGATACTACATATTCACAAATTTGTGGCAATTATACCTAGGGGAAAACGTCCACATTCGACCTGCTGACGAAAGTGGCGACATCTTGTGACGAATTCTTGAATTTGGAATCGAATTACAATGGTAGCTTTGTTTGAAATTCCACGTACATAGATGTTATTTGTGGGGCGGCGCGTATGGCATGGGGTCAGACATGACGAAGAAGCAGGGTTCTAAAATTCAACCACGCAGACCCAACCTTAATAGCGCCAGACCTTATCTTTATATATAGCCTGTAACCTTCGCGGGCGTGCGCACAACAAATCAGCAAGGTTTCATCGCAATCGGATGAACGGTATGGCAGCGCATAAAATGGTAGCGGTATGGCAACGTCACTAAAAAGTTGCCTGTGTGCGGACAGTATCTTGACAACTGGTCAACTACCATACTTCGACTAAGAACCACCCAAAATATCTTAATTTATACTTACGTATATACAGTTAAAGTGACCGAATTGAATATCGACACCTTAGCTCAGTGGTCAAGAGCACTCGCCCGGAAAGTAGAGAGGTCCTGGGTTCGAGTCCCAGAGATGCAAATATCTTTTTCTGATTTTTCTGTTTCCAGATTTTATATCGAGTTTCGCTCATAGTGTCTTCATTAATTAAATATTACAATTTGAGGTTTTACTCATAAAAGTTAAAATAAAAAATAACAATTTATTACAAGCTAAATAAATTTATGAATTAGTTTTGTTTGTTAGCAAAGAACATTCAAACTAATGACTGATACAATTCGGGACTATCTATTTTATTATTTAGCAGATTAAATAGAAACAACAAAAACAAAGTTAACATTTTATTTTTTTTTTACATTAACTCCACACAGGAGGCCTTGAGGAAAATAATTCCCCTCAGGGCCTATGTCATCTGGGATGCTGTGTGGAGGGTCTTTTTGAGTTTTTGAGGAGAGGAAGGAATGAACATTAGTCTTGAAGAGACCCATGTTGTAGGAGGGAGGAAACACAGATGCCGGCAAATCGTTCCATAGCCGAGCTGTTGAACTCAAGAACGAGTCGAAAAAACGACCCGTTCTCATGTGACATATGTCAACCGTGTACATATGTTGGGCGCGCGTTTGGCGTGTCTCCCGACTATGCACCGGTGCCGAAGGGATCAATGACGCTAGTTCCTCAGAGCATCTTCCATTGAAATACCGGTAGAACATGGATAGCATTCCCACCCGACGCCTGTGCTCTAAAGATTGCAACCCGTTCTTTAAGATGGGAGAATCTTTCAAACGGACCGCCCGTTTCTGCACAGAGTCGAGGGTATTTTTCAAGTATTTTGGAGCTCCAGACCAGAGGTGGCTGCCAAATATTGTTAATTGTTGTTTTGATGTATTTCTTGAGTTAATAATTTAAGAAAGGACAAAGATGAAGAAATATTAAGGCATTTATTGGAATTCTTTTGTAACGATGTATAAATTGGTACAAACTTTACATGAGTTTAAAATTATACCACACAATGTTACAAATATTCAAAGCACACAAACGTTTCAAGATTTCATTTATCTCGGGAAGTTCTTCTGAAATTGTTAGGTAACTTATAATTATATCATCGCGAGATTCATTAGCTTTGCATGTGAAGGTACACGCCATAACGAATTAAACAATTAACACGCCAAATAAGTTCAACCCACGGAAAGGGAAATATTGCTAAGATCTTTGAAGGGTTATATATAAATATTCGAATGTAGATACGGAGTGTTTATTATTTTAGCTCTAACGAAATACGCTTTCCCGCTTTCGAGTTTGCACTCTTGGGAAGTACGAGTAGAATATATATTATTTGAATAAGTTACAATACTAAGTAAATTTGCTAGGGATTTATACCTACGTAATATTATTTATTTGTTAAGGGAACATAACTTATAACCTTTCCGCTAATAGTTTAAAAAAGTGTACAATATTTATGTTTTTGTAATTAAGTAATTAAGGGAGTATTCTAGTCTAGAAGCATGAATTGTAGGTGTTTTTACAGGCGCAATAAAAAAGAATAATAATATTTTTCCAGCCATTATTTTATCAAATATTTATTAAACATTATAGAATACGAAAAAAAATAA
Source organism: Glyphotaelius pellucidus (assembly GCA_936435175.1). Classification (NCBI taxonomy): domain Eukaryota; kingdom Metazoa; phylum Arthropoda; class Insecta; order Trichoptera; family Limnephilidae; genus Glyphotaelius; species Glyphotaelius pellucidus. Next base: position 21,555,413 of record OW386558.1, on the reverse strand, counting down.
AATTCAAGTCTCAAAAAAATGGCGCCCCCTGGTTGACATGATTGCGACCCTCCAAGTAATTAGAAGAAAAAATAAATAAATTAAATCTTAATTCAGACAAATGCTGTTATGGCCCGTACCTTAGAAGTTAAAAAAAATTCGCAAAATGGTGGCCGTCTGAAATAAAAAGACATTTTTTTACCCCTTTTTTTGACTTTTCGGAATTTTTAAAAAATAGTAAAAATTGAAATTTTGAAATAATTCTAATAGGAGCGATAGAGTGATGCGTAGAGAAAGCTCACACCAAATTTCAAGCAAATTGGTTTTGTAGAACTTTAGATATCGTGTCAACCATCTCGAAAAAAGTGGTTTCGAGAAACGCGCGTTTAAAGTTTTGCTCTATTTAGATTCTGGTTAGATTCCGTCCAAGCCGCAACATTAAAATGGTTTTATCTTTTAGAATAATGCGAATTTCGAAAAATCCTTTTAAGGAGATATTTTTGAATATTTAAACATTGGAAATATGAAGAAAAAATTTTTTTTTCCTAGACTAGAATACTGCCTTAATTTGAATTCGAAGTATGACAGTTTAACAAAAATGAAACAATAATAAGATAGTGCATCTAAAAATATTTCGATTTCATTGATTATTTATTTATTTATTTCAACGCCATAAAATGGCTTTTACATTCAAGTGTTTGTGATACAATTATGTGTTACAACCAAAAAAATAATAAAGTGGAAAATTAAGGAAAATAATAAAACATATTAAAATAACAAAACATTATATTTACGCTGAATAAAAATATGTAAGTAAAGGTGACTTGTTAGCAAGTAGAATCGAAGAATCGAGCAAAGTCAAGTAATTATACCTATTCATACATTCACATTTATTTGCAAATTATAAATAATTTACTACAGAGTTCATTGTTACCTTAAATTGCTTAACATTTTTTTTTTTTTAAGTTTCTTTATTCTTTGAATTGTTTGTTACACGAATTGGGGATTTTTCGACCACCATACTAGGCACATGCCTGTGTTGTGGTAGAACCATTGCTTGAAATGACTGGACACGCATAGTTGGCAAATTAGCTCTGTTATTTTAGGGCTGTCAGGAGATTTAATAATAATAATCCGTGTAGTTTCAGCTTCTTTAAATAGATGTCAGCTGATGATAGCAGCTGAGTTAGTTACCCGAAGAGTACCATCTACCGCCGTTCGTGTCTTAGATACGAACAGTTACGATGATGGCCGAAGGCTCCAGTGAGAATGGGCGGGCGGGGAATAGAACTATTCAGAGCCCAACGTCTGTCCAGTTTATAAATTTATTGTAAATATTCACGCTAACCAAATAAACAAACTAGTATCATTCGAAACATAAACATATAAGAAGATATAATATGTCACATTTTGATTAATTTCTCTGAAGTTACAATACAGGGTGTAACAAGATGCACCTGACTTACTTACCGGTAATTCATGATATTATTTGAAGAAAAAATGTTTATGAAACTTGGGTCTCTGGTGACATTTTTATTGTACATTGTGCATATTTGATTTTTTTCAATTTCATTTTTTTTTTCATTAACGAATTTTTTCATTAAAATAAAGTAATTCAGTTGGTCGTTGTGCAGTTTTTTCAATTTTCAAATGAAATATTGTATTCGACAGCACATATTTTATTTCGTAGAATCATGCAATATCTGGGAGGCGGGAATGGGTACCGCCACCCCGGGAACCTTTATTGGATAACCAACACCTCTGCCGTAGGTCACCCCTAGTGGTTCGCTACGTTTGGTGATTTAGCAGGGGGGCCCGGATTCATGGGGTGAGGTTTGTCTAGGTCTCGGAGGCGGATGACCGGGACACGCTGAACCCCAGATTCCTATCCACCCCTTAAACCTTTTTCCTACCCAGAACTCTCCTTCCCTTCCTTTCCTTAAAAACCCTCCACACAGCATCCCCAAAGATGGCATAGGCCTCGAGGGAAATTATTTTCCTCGGGGTCTCTTGTGTGGAGCTCATGTAAAAAAAATATATATTAAAAAACAAAATAATTATCTAATGAATTAACTTTTCAGAATTCTAATTTTACTTCAACAATATCAATAAAAAGATCCTAGCACGTCCTTTGTGACGAAAATCCACAAATTCAATCAATTTGTGTACAAATTACACTTACTTACAAATCGACACATTTCAAATTTCTAAACACTTATTTTACTTAGATAGTATCGAAAAATTAGAAGAAAAAATTATCATAAAATGTTCAATGAAATTATATAGTTTTGATTAATTTACGAAGTCATTTACTACCAACCGAACCTGTGGCCGTACCTTCCGAAACCTTGCTGAGGGCGGTTGTTCTCCGCCACGCTACCCTTGTCTTTCCCAACTCCTACCCCTCCCCTCTATCTTCAGTATCAAAATACACTCCAACTTGGGATCTCATAGTCTCGCAGGCTACAGATGGTTGGGAGCAGTTGGAACTCTTGTGCGGTATTCACATTAAAAAAAAAAAAAAACATTTGTATTTATAGATCTGAAACAACTACTTTCGTCTTTATTTTTACAGTGCCCGCTCTTGAAAAATTAATCGCGCCATCACTGGTTTCAAAAGGAGCATACGAGATGGCAGCCTACCTAGCTACATTATCGTAGCGCCTTACATTAGTACCGTAGCGTAGCGGATTTTGTAGCACAACCTTTTTTGATTTGAGTTTTTGTTTTAAGAAAATCAAGTCAGAAGTTAGAATTCTTTAAATGAAATCTGAAAAAAAAAATTGGTAGCAAGGCTTTTGATTATGCTTTATCTTTTAAAATGCGTCAAAGTGTAGAACAAAGTGTAGAAGAGGTCAAAGGGTCACTCCGAACCGGCCTCTCTCGATCTGGCCTGCCTCGCAACTATAGTGGGCGGGCGCATCCTGAATACACCCACCTGATGAAGCCGGCACCTGCGTACCAAACGTAGCTAACCACTTTGGCAGAGGTTTTGGTTATCCAATAAATGGTTCCCAGGGTGATGGTACTCACACCCGCCTCACAATTAAATTTATAGTTGTAGGTAGCGACAAATTATATAATTGAATCTGAAATATTATCCAAAACAATGTGAAGTCGACATCGACCCAACAAACCTAGCGAGTCGCCTAGCTAGCAAGGCACCTAGTCGCTAATGAGCAAGGCACCTAGCGACCTACCAGGCAAACCACCTACAGTGCGGCCACCGCGTATCCTAGCGAGTAACCAGGGTGCAGGCCACTAGGCACCAGGCGCTAAGCAAGCCACTTGCCTATGCGGACGTGAATAATTCTATCTCTAGAATAATTCTATCTCTCGCTATACACTTCGCTAAATTAACTCTAAAGTGGTTTCCTTCAAGTCGACAAGCAAAGTCAACTTTTTATACTACTCACATATTATATAAGTTAGTTTATCTAGTCTTTTTGTATGACCGGCGTTTGACGTGTTTGATTTTGTAATTTTGCACTTAGTTGATTTGAAATTTCTATGAAGACTAAATAAATACACGATCTAATTTTTTATAGCCATCACAGTGAAAATACTTGGGTAGATACTGGAAAATAACTACTGTACAGGGAGATTTAAAAAAATATATATATTACCTATACTAGGAACTTACTGTAGCGCTTGCACTTATCGCTTATCACTTATGGTTCCCGGCATGCGTTGCAATGAAATTCAAAATTTAATTTTTTTACAGAAAGACAAACATTCCCAGATTACGAATAACCCAACAATGTTTGAAAATCTCCTTCTACCACCACAGAAAGCCGAAAATGTTGCTTGTGTTGTGATGGAGGAATCGAACACGCGACGCCCGGGTGGCACCCAAACGCGATGCCCACTAAACCGCTGACCGGTCAAATAAATTGATTCTCCCTGCACGTTCTTTCCCGTGCATTCACGTTCCTTTCCACATTCCCCGCCTTCCCCATCCCTTGTCTCAACCCTCTCCGCGAATCCCACATTACCCCTGCATTTTCTCCCTGCAGCTAAAATATATGAAATACACACATTTTCATTTATTAATTTTCATACCGTCAGAGCTTACCATTATATACAGCATAGGTTACTCGCTGATAATGGAGCTATCTATTAGTGAAAGAATTTTTAAAATCGGTTCAGTGGCTTAGGCATGAAAGCGTAACAAACAAACACACTCTCTTTCGCATTTATAATATTAGAAGAGATTATATTATCGTTTCAAAGGCGTTTTCGATATTTTCCTTTTTAAAAAAGCCTAAATTCGACCCTTTCGATGAAAACATGCAATTCGACTGACAAAAATATGGATTTCGTGTAGGCACGGCATCATTCACGTATAATCACAGGAGACCAAATGTGTTCCAGCTCACAATTGTCTCATATAAATCGTTATATCTCCCTTACTATCATTGTGTACTGTCATACTCCCGTACCATCGTAGTGGTGTTAGAAAGAGAAAACACCGCGCTTTGTATTCAAATCACAAATCAAAAATTTAAATGTGAATTTTTTTTTAGAATAATTATTCATTACTTGCGAGTCCCCAGCATGCGTGGCAATGCCACTAATAAAATAATTGTTTCTCCCTGAGTGTCTTTTCCCATTCGTCCCGTTTCCTCTTCCATCTACCCTTCCCCTCCCTTGTCCCCTTTCCCCCACGCGCTCCCCCTCTACCTTCTCAGTCTTCCTTCTCCCCTCTCCCGCGAACCTCCCTCTCGCGATCCCCTCCCCTCTCCCGCGTTCAATTTATTCAGTCCCGGTACTTTCAGATTTTTAAACAGCTCGCGCGCCACCTATTGCATTTTTTGTTTACAATATTTCATTTTACATGTAATATAAACATTAATTTATGTATATTATAAGTAGAATCAATTAAAATTTTTACCTAACATATATATATATACCTATTTAAAATAAATATAATTGTTGATGAGATTCAAAGTACCATAAATTCTTAATTTGAAGAGTTAACTCGAAAATTTAATTTTGATCTAGCAATCGATGGTTTGCTCTTGATGAAAAATACCTTCCTCAAATTGTAAAATTTTTGACAGTTTTGTAAGAGTTTTTGTAATTATTAAAAAAACTTTTCAGATTATTGGTATGTGATTGTAATAATCCAGAAACCTTTGGGAGGGTGGAAAGAAAGTATTTTAAAAGTTTCAAACATTTGCTATGCTTAATACATCAATGCTTAGACAACTTACATACGTAGAAACGTAACGTAACGTAAGATCATAATAATCCTTATAAAACCTACATTTGCCTTATTAAATATGTGTTTTTTTTCATATAAGTTTTAGATGGAAAAAAAACAATAACATTCTAAAGCATATTTTATCACCTCTCAAAAAGAGTTTTTTTTTTCCTTAAACATTCAGTAATACTAGTCGCCCAATGGTCGAAATTCGACCATAATTGTAATGTTTTTTTATGTTTGACATTCAGTAAGACCATAGACAAATAATATTAAAGACAAACAATATTAATCTATTCTCAATTTGACCATAGACTTTAACAATAAACCATAGAGTAAAGACGCGAGTGTGTGTGTCAAATACATGGTAGTGTGTGTAATGTTTTTGTTATTGATTTAATCTATTTTTATGCATAATTTTAAAAAAATATTAGCATTCTGCACTCCTCCTCTATATAAACTATAAGTGTGCGAAATTTCATACTCCTCCGTCCACGCAATTTTCGTAAAAAGGGGTACAAAGTTTTGGCTTCACGTATTAATATATTGATGATGATGATGATGATGATTCCATTTACTTAGATTTTATTGCAAAGCGGAAATTTTTTGATCTGACAAAATGTTCGAAGCCAGAGGGGTTAAAATTTAAATGCAAAAACGAAAATTTGTTGGAAGGAGTTTGAATAAATTAAAAAACAAAACTGACGTGCAGTTATTGTGGCGAAGTTAAAAAATTAATAGTGATATTATTTAGTCCTGTAATTACTTGTTTTTATTGGTTCCATGCCAACTCGGAATGAAACCAACTCAGAACCATCTCAGATAAGTCATTTAGAGTGATAAAAAAATAATTTTAAATTAGCCGATAACCCTAAACTAACTTAACCTATTTAACCATTTTTCTATTTATATTTTTTAATCACTCTAAATGACTTATCTGAGATGGTTCTGAGTTGGTTTCATTCCGAGTTGGCCGGTCACCGTTTTTATTATTGTGACAGCTGTTTTGGCTTAAAAGGCCATTTTCAACCATCTGTTCTGTATTCAGTTTGAACATGGCCTTTTAAGTCGAAACAGCTGCCACAACAATAAAAAAGAACTAAAATATTTGCAGAACACTAAAAACACTTAAATTTAATTTAAATTATTTTTTTTTAATTAATCAAAGATATACAAATTAAACACAAACACGATTAATAATTACTAGCTGGGTTACCCGGCTTCGCTCAGGACAACATTCGAGAGTGTTCTGGAATGTTCCACAATGATGTTCCCGATTCCCTATTTCTTAACATTCCACGATATACTCCGCCACTCCTTCCAGAACTTTCTAGAGTTCTTATGGATCCTTCTAGAATTTTCTGGAAGACTTTTCTAGTAATTTTAAGAGGGCGAAACTTCCAGCCCTTATATCTTCAAAAGCACGCCTTTTTGGTAAAAACGGGAACGTCATCCTGGAGGGGGGATAGAGATCTACCACACCATATAACTCTCTTGATCGTACCGGGCCTCTTTTCTGAGTTTTTGCGAGACGCACGCTTTTTTTGTACTTTCTTTTATAATATATTTTGATTATCGTGATGAATTAATGTTATCAAAATGATAGAACTGGTGAATTTAATATATTATGTAGTACCAGTAAAATATAGTTCTGCTAAATAACTACTGTATTAGAATTAGTATCGTTTTAATCAAAAATATTAAAACTTTTTTTGTCATTAAAAATAATAAAATATATGTTTCACAATATTTTAAAACTCTCCTGTAAGATTCTATAAGCCCGGAACAAATAATGTATTCCTTCAATCTTCAATTGGCACTTAATTGGCGCAAGTTCCCATTGAAATGTGCTGTGATCAAACTGTAAACTTGGTTTAAATAGCTGAATTTCCCTAACTTTCCACCCGGTCTCCTTCCCACCGCCGGCAGCTGCCAGTAATTTAATACGGGATCCACAGGTGGCGAAGCGTAATGGCAAAAATAAAGTCATTTCCAGTGACGCTTTGAGGACACATTGCTTTTATTTAAACTGGTTACGTATTGCGTTCAGAAACCAGATTTAAGGCCAAGGCCGAGTTTAATTGGACTTTGTTTGTCTCGTTCTATCTAGTGTGTATTATTTATCAACATTTTCAAGTAAAATGTTTCGTCTCTTAGTATCTGGTTTACGTTTTAGCGACATTTTCAAGAAGAATGTCGTCTGTCTTAGTATCTGGTGAACATTTATCAACATTTTCAAGAAGGATACCTCAACTGTCTTATGGTGTGTATTTATCAACATTTTCAAGTAAAGTGTTTCGTCTCTTAGTATCTAGTTTACGTTTAGCGTTTAGCATTTTAGCATTTTCGCATTTTAGCATTTTCAAGAAGAATGTCGTCCGTTTTAGTATCTGGTGTACATTAACATTTTCAAGAATGATACCTCAATTGTCTTATGGTGTGTATTTATCAATATTTTCAAGATTAATGTTTAGGCTCTTTATATCTGGCGTATATTCTATAACATTTTCAAAAATAATGTTTCTTCTCTAAGTAACTGATGTATCAATCAATATTTTAGTAACTGGTGTATCAATCAATATTTTTAATTGGAACGTTTGGTGTCTTAGCATCTGATATATATTTATTCTTTTCTAGAAGAATGTTTCGTCTTTTTTATAATTGGTTTATATTTCTCAATATTTTCAGGAGAATGTTTGTCTCTCTTAGTACCTGGTATCACCAATTTTAAAATTAATGTTTCGTCTCTTAGTATCTGATGTATGTTTATGATCACTCGAAGAATGTTTCATATCTTACTATCTGATACATTTGTATCAACCTTTTGAAGAAAAATGTTTCATCTCTTAGTATCTGAAGTATGTATGTTTATGATAATCGGACAATTCAGAACAATGCTACTTCAACACCTCCTTTTAAAAGTCATTAAAAATTATAAAAAAATGGTTAAATAGTTTAGGTTGGGTTAGGTTATGGGCTATTTTTGAAATTATATTTTTTATAACTTTTGAGGTCTTAAAAAAATGTTTTGAAGTTGAATGATTCTGAATGAACCATCATGTAAACACATTTTCAAAAGGAATATTGCGTCAGCGGCTTCCGAACTTTTTGATCCATCCGGGGTATGTTGTGAGGCTGAAAGAAATGAGAAAGTTGGAATGTATCTGAAAATTTAAATATGGTAAACAAACAAGGCTAAAGCCATTCTAAACAATGTTTCGATGGTGGTATTTCTTCACTCCATGTCGCTAATGAGAGTATTTAGTATTCCGTGCTGTAAATACGCTAAATAAGTTTATATATTGTTTTCAAGTTTTATTTGTGGACATCATTTCAATTAAAAAATATTTTGTATTTTTATTTTTTGTAAATTATTATCACTTAATTTTAAAGAGTGGTTTACTTACAATTTAAAATTAAACTGTTAGTAAGATGAAAAAATATTACAAGGCCCAGTTGTTTGTTAGAAATTCAAATGTGACATTTTCATCAAATGGCCATTCAGTGTCATTTTGTTTTTTTTTTTTTACAGTTTATAGGATCCCGTTAATGTCGATTTTTAACCCGAGGAGCGTAGGGTTGGGTAAAATTTACCAAAGACAATGCTCGATAATTTTACTTTGCCTTAATTGTTGTTGTTCTCAATTGTTCCGTGCCTCTTAGTAGCTGCGAGGGGGGAGGTAAGAATGCCAAAAGAAACGAGAATTTGGTCAGTTACCGCTCAGCAAGGTAGTTGGACGACATTGAAGTTGTCGGCGGTTAAGTTTTAACTATCTAGCGCTCGGTGTTACTATTTTTTTTAATTTAATTTTTAAGAAGAAAGGCAAACATTCCCAGGTTACGAATAACCCAACAATGTTTGAAAATCTCGTACTATCACAGTAAGCCGAAAATGTTGTTTGAGTTGTGATGGAAAACTTAGCCAGCCGAGGAATCGAACACGTGACGCCCGGGTGGGACCCAAACAGCAACTGACCGATTATTTTTCACAAATAATAAGATTTATTGTAAAAGAAACAAAAATAATTTGTGTTTGTTTTGATTTAAACTTTAGAAGATGCAATTGTTTTTGTAATTTTATTTCATTTTATATAAAAATGGACAATTAAGTGCCATAAGTTGAATTTTCTAAGAAAAATGTAGATTCGAATAAAACTGATTGAACTACTAATTATGACACTTTTATGCCCAACGTCTACTAACAAAAACTTAGAAAGCAGATAAAATATTGCACTTAAATGTCTCGGTTTTGTATTAAAATCGTCCAATACGTAGATATGCTAATACACTCAAAACGCTGTATAAAAACGACTTATCACTAGTCCGAAGCATTTTTGAATATAATTCCTTTCTTTGGTCGCGTTTATACAACGTAAATTCACAAAATTGATAAGAGTACAGCATAGATTTTAAGGCAGGTAAATTATAAACCAAACATTTCGATAGAAAATTTAAATTATAATTATTTAATGCAATTACTAATCAAACTACCTGAATTATCACAGCTAACAAAAATTTGTGATGTTTTATTATTATTTAAAATCATCAACGGATATTTGGATAGCTCTGAACTAGTGAATGTGATAAATTATCAAGTACCCAATAATTACAACACTAGACTCCATGCTCCATTTAATGAAGTTGCTTTTCGCACTTATTTTATGTTCAACTCCTGTCATCGTGTGGGGAATGAAACTTGCTCTGTTGACATATTTTTTTTATAAATACATCGCTTCCTTTAAAAAAAGTATATGTTTGCAGATATTATGCAACAATCCTTGAATTTCAAATTGTTAACATTAAAATATTCACTAAACACTGCTGTGTACTTTAAGCCGCCGCTACCCGAATTTCTACCAATTTCTTGCATATCTCTCTTGAACATTTGAAGTTTTCAAGCTCTTAAAGAAAAATGTTATTTTTGAAGATAATATCTACATATTCCCCACGCCGAAACGCAAATTATAAAAAATTCCCTCAACAGAAAAAAAAAACGCAAAGTATTCTCGAATTTTTTTATTTTTACGTCTGTCTCTATTATTTAACAAGTTATATGTATGAAAAAAAATCACAGTGTTTTTTTAATGTTGTTTTAGACAACCCTCTCGAGATTTTTTCTCTATTCTGAATGAGTCGTGTTTTACTAAACATTTTCACAATTTTCGCTTCAATTTCGTCGTTTTAAATATTAGCGCGCTCTCTCCAACATTCGTAATCACATATCTCTCCTTCTTCTTCTTTTCATAAATGTTACATGTAAAAGCTATCAAGGCGTAAATAAATACATAAATAAAATAAGTTAACTATTAAAAATAGTATTAAATCAAGAATAAAAAAAAAACGATCAAAGTAAGAATTTTGGGTGAAAATTACCCAACCTAACGCTCGATCTTACAAATTTGAACACAACTGGGTCTAAGAGAATCATATATCGTCACTTCATTTGGATAGGGTTGTAACAGGTTTGATAACAGTACCTACACGCGACGATTTTACGGCTGTCAACACTTCGTGTTGGTGTGTAAGAGAGAGAACGCGGGAGCGGGCTCTTTCGACGCGGCCAGTTTCAGCTGAGCTCTCATGGGGAAGACAGTGTGTTCGAGCCTTGCAGATTTGGTGGGACGAAGACCGCGAGAATTATTCGTTTCTTGTTAGTCGATCATGTTTAATATTTTATAGCATATTTGTTTAGTGAATTACCATGATTCTATTAGTGTCTCATGCTTCACATGAGGATGGCACCCATAACCAGGTTTGATTTATTTTAGCTTTTCAAATATGTCGGTACATGTAACTATGACGCAGCGGATTGTAACATCTTTTTAATTCATGTTTTCTAGAAGGCCACCCCTGAGTTAAACTTAATATTTATTTGTAGTCTGATGTCTCTATTAGGAATTCCTAATTAAGTAATAATTTTATAAATGAATTGCCCGCATACATTGTGAATAAATTTTAATTGTTCTTAACAATATGAGTGTTAATTTTAAATCTACCCTTTGTTGCATTTACTATTGAATACTTGCTTGATGGCGATCCTGGGACACCATTTGATCATTGCTTTTAGGGTTCCAGCCTGAGCAGAGAAGTGATTTTGGTAGGTTGATATGAAATTAAACTCCTCATTGTTACAGGGTTTTAACTTCACTTCACCTTGTTCTGAGATATGAGATGTCAAAGTTTGCAAAGACGATTTCTCGTTATCTATTTACCAATTTCCGATTTTGAAGTTGAAAATTGTGTAAAGTATTTTAATTAAACATATTTTAAATGAAAGTATTTAAATAGGACGTACATTTACCCTTTTCGAACATACCTAAACATGCAAATAGAACCCTGTGCAACCAACTAGGGCGTAATAATTCATTGCACAAGGTTCTAATTACATATCCCTAATGCAATTCCAAGCTAGGGCCACGTCCTATTGAAATATTTTCCATTAAAATATGTTAAACTAAAATATTTTAACTAAAATTTTATTGTTAAATTTATTACGAAAATTCGTCTTTGGAAAAACTTTAGAAAATGGTAAGGTGTAGTGAGAACTCTATCCAAATGAAATGACGAACCATAAAGCGCCTCGTATTTAAATCAAATGTCAGATACAAACAAAATAGAGAGTGTAAGTGTAGTTAGAACCTTGTCAAATAAATTATTATTGAAAATGCTGGATGTTAGAACTTTGTCATACATATATCTACGAAAATACAACACGGATGGTTCTGAAAATTATTTTGGGTATAGAAATGGGAAAAAGAAATGCTTTGGCATTCAAAGGTCATTTTTGAAAAAAATGTCAGTTAGAACCCTAACAAAATGAGGTGACGATATTGTGTCAATGATTAAAAATATGCACGCAGACCTTGAACCATTGACCTACGGATTCGTGACGAGGATTTTGAATTTGAACATCATTCCTAGCTTTAGCTCAGTACCCAAAGTAAGGATCAAGAAGGTTCCACGAAGAAAAATCATTATCCATCTCCGCTTACCAAACAGGCAAAAGCTACATTTTTTCACCACTCACGTAAAGAGGAGAAACTTGAACCCAGACTAGAACAATGGTAAAAAAACACATGAATAAAGAACCTTTGAAGTCTGGGTTCATTGTATGTTGGAAATTCCTTGCACAGTCCAAGTAACTAATGTACGGGTCATGACAAGAATGGCCAACTTTAGAAAAATGTCAACACTCCAAAAAGGCACATAAAGGTATGTAAGGCACAAAGAGAAACAAAGTATGAAATACTTCGGTGGAAAACGCTTAAGGCCAGAGTTTCTCAACATGAGGAGTACGCCCCATCAAGGATCATTTTAAGACCAAGCATTCTGAAATTCTAACAACATACTACATACTTCCCGTGAGCAAAAACACATGTGCTTTTGAATGTAGCGACAACAATCCATCTATACTATTTAAATATTATTAATGCAAAACTGTTTGTTACGCTTTCACGCATAAGCCACTAAACCAATTAACCACTTACTCAATTTGGGAGGCGGGAATGCGTACCGCCGTCCCGGGAACCTTTATTGGATAACCAACACCTCTGCCATAGGTCACCCCAAGTGGTTCGCTACGTTTGGTGATTTAGCAGGGGTGCCCGGGTTAATGGGGTGAAGTTTGTCTAGGTCTTGGAGGTGGATGACCAGGACACACTGAACCCCAGATTTCTACCCACCCCTTAAACCCCTTTCCTTCCCAGAACTCTCCTCCCCTTCCTTTCCTTAAAAAAACCCCTCCACACAGCATCGCCAAAGATGACATAGGCCCTGAGGGAAATTATTTTCCTCAGAACCTCCTGTGTGGAGCTCATGTAAAAAAAAAAGTTTTTTTTAAATTATTTCACTTTATATAGGCTGTATATAATGGTAAAGTCTGTCGTTTTAAATTATAAATACTTATATATTATATTTATTATACGTTTTCTGTCCCTAACAAAAGCGAGTTACAGCTAACGTCAGAAGAATAGCAAAACAAATCGTAGCCGTGGAAACGATGTTGTGGAAACGTGGGAATTTTATTTCAGGCGTCGTAGTTAAGATCTATATCTAAAAATGAATCGCCGAAATGTACGTACGCGCATAACTTTTGAACGACTGCACCATATTGGATAATTCTTTTTTTTTACGTGAAACTACTGTTGAGCTCTGGCGTTATGAAATCTGCAATAGGTGGCACGTAAGCTGTTTGAAAACTGAATGTACAGGGACATATTGATGCAAAAGGGGGAAGGGAACTCGGGTAGGGTGTTCGCGGGAGGGGGGAAGGGGAACCAGAAAGGGGGAGGGGAAGAGGGAGTAGGGTGGGGAGAGGGAAGGTGGAGGAGGCGGAGTGGGAACGCGAGAGGGGAAGGGAACGCGGGAGTACCAGCAAGTTATAAATAAGTAAAGGTAAACTTTCGAAATCGTTGGATACGCTTAATAAGAATATTTTTTTTTGATTCATCGTAATTAATTTGAATGACAACTTTTTGCATTTGGGGCGATGGAAAATACTGCATTCAAAAGTTCAATTACTTAAAATGACAAAGATTGAGTTGAAACGGTAATCAGTGTAATCACATATAAGATATTCGCTCGTAGGAAAAAACTTAAAGCATGCTCCGAAAATTAAAAAAAAACCTGGTTCAGTTGACTCTCTTGAGCCTACAGTGTGATACAGACAATAGGCCTGCACTGTGTCTTAGATATACGAAACGTAACTGGCTATGAGAGAAAGAAAGAAAGAAAATGTGTGCTCGCACCTCTCTCTTGCCCCTACAATAATATACAAAACGTAACCTTCTCTCTTTCTATCTTCACTAACTTAAATCTCCCTCTCAACTTCCGTTCGCCTGGCCCGACACTTTTCGTAACGTCGTCACGCATTCACCAGCTTACTAAGAAGTATTGAACAGGCGCGGACAACGCACGAGTGTGACTCAACCCTTTGTCCTACAACGCAATTATTAGGCTTAAAATCGCTTTAGCTGTTTTTAGTTTAGATTTTTAATATGCCTCGTTAACACGTTGTTTTTCATTGAAAAGGTCGCTTTGATGGGGATTTCACATTAATCAGCCTTCAAATAACGACCCAAGTCAAAAGCTAACCACGTGAACAATAACTCCAGTAACCTGTCAACGTTACAAACTTTTGTTAGAACCTATTATTCGTAAAAGCCTTTATTGAGGCTCTATTCTGAAGGCACATTCGCACATTAAAAGGAATGACATTCGTTATTCGGTTTGCAGTTGCGGCTAGCCATTGAACAGAAAAACCGATAGAAGTATCAAGTGGACGTACGAGTGTGCCCGAAAACAGTTCAAATTTTCCTATCTTCTACTTTTTGTGTAAAAGTCCCAATCGCTTCAACCGTCTGGAGCCAGTGAGATTGCGGCATCTCCAATTTAAATATTGTTTTTAAAGTAAATATGCTATCCGTCGTTACGAATTGCCAGGAAATATTTTCGTTATTTGTTTTTGGGGTGTTATGCCGTGTTGCGCTACCTCCTTCTTTAGCCAACTTTTCGGACAGCGTTACAGTGTCCATCATCAGGGCAGATGTATAATTACACATCTGCCCTGATGATGGACACTGTAACGCTATCCGAAGTTGGCCAAAGAAGGAGGTAGCGCAACACGGCATAACACCCCTAAAACAAATAACGAAAATACTTTTGGCCGTGAAAATCTAAAAACTTATCTGCCAGGAAATACTTTAATTTCTCCTACTTGCATCATAATAACCGAAAAATTGTTGCTGGGAATTGAACCTACGTCGCCTTGGCTACTTGGATAGAGATGATGGTTAACCAATAAACGACCCTCGACGACCAAGGTGCTATCCCGCCGTCGGTTCCTCACTGCGGTTTTCGTATGAAAAAGCTGAGGATTCGGCATCGGGATGTACTCCAAGTCTTACGAGGGCTTGATGTTAATAAAGCTAGTGGGCCTGACGGAATACCTGCCCTGGTATTGAAGAGGTGCGCTGCAGAAATAGCTCCAATTTTGACGAAGCTTTTCAAAATGTCCCTGAAGTCTGGGTCTGTGCCCTCTGGTTGGAAAAAAGCGATCATTCACCCTATTCCAAAGAAAGGTGACCGCTCTAACCCGGCCAACTACCGCCCCATAGCGATCACATCTGTTCTGTCAAAAGTGATGGAACGTGTGGTCAACGACAAACTACTCACATACCTCGAGAAGAACAAAATTATTAACGACCGTCAATACGGATTCCGGCGGAACCGCTCGTGCGGTGATCTTCTCGCGTATGTGACACATGTTTGGGGGCGGTGCCTGGAACGCTTTGGTGAGACCCAAACCGTTGCACTGGATATTTCCAAGGCCTTTGACCGGGTTTGGCACCGAGGGCTTGTCAACAAACTGCCTTCTTACGGACTTCCCGCTTCCTTGTGCACGTGGATTGCCGACTTTTTGAGGGAGAAGTCGATTCAGGCGGTTGCTGATGGTTTCACCTCTTCCTCGCATTCGATAAATGCTGGCGTCCCACAGGGATCGGTTCTGTCTCCGACTTTGTTTCTGTTGCACATCAATGACCTCTTGACATGTGCACCGATTCATTGTTACGCGGATGACAGTACAGTCCATGATAGCTTCTTGTTTGACAAGCCTCCAAAGGGCTCACAAATCCCAATGGCTCGGAGGGCTTTGAAACAAAGAATGGACGGTTACCTCGAGAGTGTTTTCTCTTGGGGTAAGAATAACCTCGTCGAATTTAATGTTTCAAAGACCCAATCATGTCTGATTACGTCTAAAAGGGATCGGAATGATAATCTAGTCTCCTTCAACGGAAGCAATCTCCCGAACAGGCCTTCCATTGATATGCTTGGTGTAACTCTAAGTGACCAGCTCAGGTACGGGGCTCCATCGAGGCCAGAGTTAAGTTAGCCTCTCAGAAACTGGGCGTACTGTACAGGGCCCGCAGATATCAGAAACTGGGCGTACTGTACAGGGCCCGCAGATACTTTAATAAGCTGTACAGCGCCCTTGAGGTGATTTTTCACAAAAACGGCGCTTTACAAATTATCCAATTATTATTATTATTATTATTACACAACTGCTAACCCTGTACAAATCGCAAGTGCGCCCCACGGTTGAATTTGGCAGCCACCTCTGGTCTGGAGTCCCAAAATACCTGAAAAAAACCCTCGACTCTGTGCAGAAACGGGCGGTCCGTTTGATAGATTCTCCTAACTTAACAAATGGACTGCAATCTTTAGAGCACAGGCGTCAGGTGGGAATGCTGTCCTTGTTCTACCGGTATTACAATGGAAGATGCTCCGAGGAACTAGCGTCACTGATCCCCTCGGCACCGGTGCATAGTCGGGAAACACGCCAAACACGCGCTCAACATTTGTACACGGTTGACATTAGTCACATGAGAACGGGTCGTTTCTACGACTCGTTCTTGAGTTCAACAGCCCGGCTGTGGAACGATTTGCCGGCTTCTGTGTTTCCTCCCTCCTACAATATGGGTCTCTTCAAGACCCATGTTCACTCCTTCCTCTCCTCAACAGCACCCTCCACACAGCATCTTCAAAGATGACATAGGCCCTGAGGGAAATTATTTCCCTCAGGGCCTCCTGTGTGGAGTTAATATAAAAAAAAAAATAAATAAAAAAAAAAATATTTCCCGGGGTGTCGGTATTCATACCCGCCTCCCGAAGTGAAATACTATTGAATATGCAAAGTTTGAGATAAATGAATAATTGTGATAATCACATCACCATTACCGAGTGGTGTAAGGCGTTGTCTTGGTAATACAAAGATCTTGCGTTTGATTCCCAGTTGCGACCGTTATCTTTATATTTTATGAGCCGTGATCCGTTTCATTGTCTTCTTCTTTAATGATATTATAAATTTGTCGCTTGGTGCATATGGGTCCAAGAATCCTCATAACCGGTGGTGAAATTAATATAAAAAAATAAAACACACTCATATAACAAACTAACCTCAGCAGTCCACAATGGAGTACTGACACCAATTCTGACGTTTGACAGAGAGGTGCGGAACTGGCAGAAAAAATGGAATGAGATCCTGAAGGTGTGTACGTAAAAACTATGAATAACCATTGTGGAGATGCGTAAAGATTGCAAGGCTGATGGGAGAGCAGTGAATAAAATTAAGGAAGGGAGACTTAGTTGGTTAGAACATGTAGAGAAAATGAATTACGAAAGGAATGTAAGAAGAACAAATGACGTGAAAGTGAAAGGTAGAAGAAGTATAGGAGGCCCGAGAAAGATGTGGCACGACCAAATGAACCAATTGCTCGAGAATTGGAATGACAGAAAAAGGTATTTATATGAGACGATACATTAATGTGAATGAAGTAACGAGTGTGCCAAGACAGATTTGTATGGCGGCGTATCTTATCTGCCTAACCCTCCGGGGAACGGTATAATAGTTACTTATTTAGTTACATAGTTAGTTAGCTAACTAAATCTTAACAAAAGAAGTGAAAAAAGGCAATTAACATTTAATTGAACAATTTTTTAAAATTAATTTTAAATTTTTTTGTGTTTTGTCTGTGTGGGGAGGGCATAATGTGGGGGTTAGGTTGCTATGGTGTCAGAAAGTATGCTGCTACGGCACTGACTAAAACCCAATACATTATGGTCATACTAAGGCACAGGGGTCGCAAAAACACAACCCTTGACATCGGTCAATAAAATTTTATGAGCCCGAAAATTGGAAAAGTTTCCGAGCGAAAGGGTTAAGGTTTTGTTAATGTGGGAAAGTAATTTTTTTGGGTGCCCACTTAAAACAACATTAAACACTCCATCACCGGGTGTGAAAGGGTTAGTACCCTTTTGAAAATAGATTTTTCCGAAAACCTCGTCTTTTTTGGGGCAGTAAATTTTATAATTGTATTCATTCAATTTTATCAATATTAGCTTTTCTGTAGAGCCATTCAGTGTTGAGAGTTCATCGTACTTTCAAATTTTTAATACGTTTTTTATCGTAAATGATCCATCACCATTGTCATGTCTGAGATTCCAACAGAAATTGATGTGCATTATGTGTGGACTGTATATATCGATTTATTTAACTTTATCGCCATTTTTTAAAGTTTCAGAGCCATTGGTTGCTTTTATAAGTCTCGCGGCAATGGCACGGCGACGGCAACGGCTCACGGCATCTCATTTCTAGTACAAGAGAGGGAGATGCAAAAAAACAAAAAAAATTCCTATGGAGGAAACAGACATACGTTCAATGTGTGTCTCATCGTTTGTCTCGCCATTATTTAGTATGTCAGAAATAGCTGCAGCATTGTTGTGAAAAGGAACGCATGTTTATTGTCTTTTTTTGTGCCATCGCTGTGCCGTAACCGTGGGAATTATAAAAGTGAACGTGTAATTTGTGGACGTTGTGTTTTCACAAGGAGAGGAGTTCTTCTAGAAAGAATAGAGTTATTTTGATATTAATCAGAGATTTATTTAATACTTCGCGTGTACAAGTGGCGATTACGTTAGTCGACCTAACTAGAAGCTGGCTAAATGGAATCTGAATCGCATATCGCGTGAGCTCCTGCAGACTGTGCCCGGGCCCTTGGCCCCCCTGGTGCCCAAACTCCGAACTAAACTAACTGCCATCTAGCGGACTTTCGGGACAGCTCTTAGCACTGCCCTCTGGGTGACAAGCTCGGAAGCTTTTTAGATATACCAGGTTGCGGCAGCATAACTTCCTTTTTTCAAACCTTAATAAAACCCATCGTACAAATCAGAAAATCTTTATTGGTACATACCTAAAGCTGTTATACTTAGATTTTGAGAATCAAATCAGGCAAGTAACGTTTTAGGCGCACGCCGTAGGCGCGCTGGGTTGCGATCACAGAACATCCGTTCGAAAAGTAGGCCTCAACGGCATACGCACGCTCCTCACTGTTCCAACGCATGATGGCGACTAAGCCGTGTCGGGACAAAACTTTATTTTTTTATATGAAATACCGCACAAGAGTCCCAACTGCTCCCCTCTGGAGCCAGTGAGACTATGGCATCCCCAATTGGGGTATGTTGTGTGGCTGAAGGTATTGGGGAGGGGAAGGAGATAGAGAAAAGGAAGGCGGAGAAGTACCTGGCCATTCAGATCTGGTCACTAAACACGGCTAAAGCCATTTCAAGCAACGTTTCAATTCTGAATGGAGGTCTTACACCGGGGCGATACTGATAGTATCTTCTACTCTGGAACGTGCCGCAAATATAGTATACATTATTTTTTTTAAATGAATAAATTGTGAAATAGCGTGCGCAAATAAATAAAATTTATTTGCGCACGCCGGGTTCGAACCCGCGACCTTCGGATTGTGAGTCCAGAGTCTTACCTCGGGACCGCGGAGGCCGTATAGTTCCGCCTCTCGAACGAGATCACTAGCGCTCCGCAACAACATCAACCGACTGAAAGGCGCGCATTTAAAACAGGAAATTATGCTGCCGCACCCTGTATTTCAGATTTTTAAACACTTATTTTGATTACACATTATTGAAAAATTATAAATACTAAAAATAATCACAAAAACGTCATAATTTTAATAAATTTATCATCACGCGTTTGAACAATTTATTGCTAAGTTGAATGTAGGTATATATTAAATAAAATTTAGAATGAAATATAGAGACAATACTTCTAAAATTTTATTTTGGGTTGTATCTGGTTATTCAGTCTTAACGAAAAGGTTATTTTTCGTCTGTTATTGTTTTCAAGACTACATTTTTTTATCAAGATGACCCTAACCGCTGTTTATCTAATTTTTAATTTCATGAAAATGCTTTATCTCAATTTAATAAGCATTATTACAGTTTCATTCAACCGCCGTCTTTCGAGAATAATGAAATTTGAAATTATATCTCGGCGGAGTTAGTAATACCCGGCGTAATCGCTTGAAAGATGTAATCATTAAATAATTTTTCCGAGACGTCTGCTCTGTGGCGTAACGAGTTCCGAACGTTGAAAGAGTTTCCATGAGTAAATCGTCGGAAGTTACGCATTTCGGATCGATAGGCATAACTTCCGACAATTTTAAACCATTTTCCCAAGCACGGCTGCACCTATAGCCAGTCTGATAGCCAGATCGATATTGACGTGGAATAAATACGAAACCTGTATCCGGTTTCAACACTGGCGGATCTCTATATTTGGATTTACATATTCTAGTCTAGAAGCATGAATTTTAGGTGATTTTTTCAGGTGCAATAAAAAAAACGATTATATTTTTATCAGCCATTACTTTACAAAATAAAAATTAAACATAAAAGAATGCATAAAAAAATCTAACGAAAACATTAAAAAAGTTACAAAGTGTTGAAGTGGGGGTCTCAAAAAAATGGCGCGCCTGATTGCTACGATTGTAACCCTCCTAGTAATCTAAAAAAAAAATTAAATTAACTCTTAATCCAAAAAATTAAAATTTTGTTATAGTTTTAAAAAGCGCGATAGAGTAATATATACAAAAGGCTCACACCAAATTTCAAGTAAATTGGTTTAGTAGAACTTGAGATATCGTGTCAACCGTCTCGAAAAAAGTAGTTTTGAAAAAAAGGCGTTTAAAATTTAGTCCTTTATAGATTCCATCGAAACCGATTCTTTAAATGGTTATAACTTTTAAAATAATGCTAATTTTGAAAAATCCTTTATTGGAAATATGAAGAAAAAATGTATTTTTTTTCTAGACTAAAGAAACTGCGACGTAAAAATTAAAAATACTAATAAATAGACAATATCGATTTTAAATACTCGTATTTTTTATATACGCCGACACTTTCCACGCACTTTTTGAGACTAAACGGGAGTTAATTAGTTAATGAGTTATTTAGTCAAATTTGAACCACACCAAGATCGAACGGAATAAATTGATCGCTGATAGATGAATAATTATGTTTATTGATCGCGTGCATGATTTTTTTTTCAATTCTAAGAGCTTTGTTAGTTCACCTCCATTCATTAATAAGCCAGTAAGTTTGCATAACGAACGACATTACTATTTTTTATATATATTGACAGCTTAAATGACACTCAGAAGGCCGCGCTAAAATGAATCTCTTATTATTTGTTGATTGTGCTGGCATATATTGATAATTGACCATAGATGACGGATTGAGTCAATATATAGATGTATACATATATAAATAATTTTATTGATCTTCCATGGTAGGTTGGCCTCATTCAATTCCTAGGTGCGACCGAATCTTTTCATGATTATTCAGTTTCACGTTTTTCGTTTGAGAGTAGTTAATATTAAGTTCAATCATTAAATATTTATGTACTACTTCGGTACTACTCCGTTTTATCAAACAAAATGTAAAGCTATGTCCTCAGCGAGTTTTAATGAATATTTACGCATTTGTAAAAATATTAATTAAAATGATCCGATTAGCGACATATTAAGCATCTCGCTTGTAGCTTCACCGAAATATAAAATTAATCATTCATATTCCTGCAACTCAGTTATGAGACAAAGTTTACTGCGTTATCATTAGAATAATGATAAACTTTTAAACATTTAAAGATAATAACTAAGCGTTGGCAACATCGGAAAAAAATGTAGAATTTGTACGGTTGCCAAGAGAGGTGCAAGGATGCGTGTTAAATAAAGCGGATAATTTTGAACGTAACTGAAATTTTTGGTACCTGGCATGCTTTGCAATGCCGTTTAATGAAAAAAATTGTTTCACCCTGCGTGTCCTTTCCCATTCTTCCCGTTCTCCTTCCACCTACCCTTCCTCTCCCGCGTCCCCTTCCCTTCTTGCGTTGTCACTCCGCCTCCTCCAGCTTCCCTCTCCCCACTCCACTCCCCCCCTTCCCCTATCCCGCGAACCCTTCACCTATATTCCCCTCCCCCTCCCCCTTCCGCATTCCATACATTCATTCCCGGTGCATTCAGTTTTCAAACAGTTCGCGTGCCACTTATTGCAATTTTTTTTCGTAAAAAGAGAATTATCCAATTTTGTGCAGTCGTTCGGAAGTTATATGCGTACAAACATTTCGGATTTTTATTTTTACAGATATATAGATATTAACTACGACGCCTGCAATAAAATTTCCAGCAAATATATCGACAAAGTTTCCAAGACAATGATTTGTTTGGCTATTCGTCTGACGTTATCAATAACTCGCTTTTGTAAAGGACTATAAACGTATAATAAATAAAATGTTTTAACATTTATACTTTATTACTCGCATATAACGAAGCTTTCTATTAGTGAAAGAATTTTTAAAATCGGTTTAAAGGGTTAGGCTTAAAACCGTAACAAACAAACGCACGCAGTTTCGCATTTGTAATATTTGTATGGATTAGTATACAAGAGTATTAATAGTATAGATAGCCAATAAACATAACTGAATTTATTAATTGTTTGAACACGGTAGTGACATTACCTTTATTGAGATGGAAGGATTGAATGAATGGAAATGCTTCCACCCCATTAAAGGAAATCGTATACAATTTTTTTTTTTTTTTTTTTTTTTTTAATATTTATTTTTTCCCATTATTTAACATTTCAAAATACACATATAAGAAACAAATAAATCAAAAGTTAGGAATAATTAAATCTACGTAAAGTAAAAAGTAGGTGATGGGAACCCACAAAGGCACTGCCTGTGCGTGGGTAATATAAACAAAAATGCATACATCAGTAAGTACATTGAATAGTTAGTATATCTAAAGACAACAATAGCCGTCGCAATCGGCAGTAATACTTGAATCTCGTAGTTTGGCTGAAAAGAGTCGAAAAATAATCATTTTTGACACAAAAAAAATCATTGAGAATGCTTGCCCTGGGCTCAATAGTGTCCTGTTACAACGCTGGCAAATTTTCCGGACGGCGGGTTCAGTAAAAAAAACCGGTAGTGGGTAATCCACATTTATCATTTTCGGTACCAATGTAGTAAAAATACAATTCAAAATGGTTGAACCGATTTGTGCGGGATAAGGCTGTTGTCGTTCGGATGTCTGTGAGTTTTATTTAGCCTTTCAGACACCCATCCTGAAGCCATCCCCACTTGGAAAATAAATAATTAAGGCATTAAAAGTTTAAAATTTCTGTTGTTATTATTGTCAAAACTTTGTTCACATTTCTCGTTAGAAGTATTCTAGAATATAATTCTACAAGGTGGTTCTGCCCCTAATAATAACATAAATATCATTGAAATTGTCCAATGCTATTCTTCTATTTGGGAGGCGTGTTCGGGTACCGCCGCCCCGGAGACTATTTATTGGATAAACAAACACCTCTGCCATAGGTCACCCCAAGTGGTTCGCTATGTTTCGTGACTTAGCATTAGTGCTCACGTTCATGGGGAGACCATTCCTACCCACCCCTCATAACTTTTTCCTTCCCAGAACTTGTTTCTTTCCTTAAAAATGCCCTCCACACAGCGTTCCCTAAAATTACTTAGGTGCTTAGGGAAATTATTGAAGTGAAAACTTCTTTAGGATTTAACTTAACTCTATGAAACAAAAAATAGCGACACTGAAAAAAAGCAAACATCCATAGGATTTAGCCTGCGAGAGAATGAGATATTGTAATCGGTGTCCTCTTTGTCCAATGTTTCGTATCATATCCTCCTTGTGCGGCGCTTTGTGGTCTCACTACTCGTGTCTATTTTAGTTTTCTGAAGGTTTCACTTCTACCGCGTGCGAATTGCACACTCTGTTATTTTTCTTTAGGGCCCCTTGTGTGGAGCTAATCTAAAACAATGCAAATTTTTGAGGTGAATTAAATTTAGACTTGGAATTCCTTTTGTCTTGTTCGATTTTTATACGAAATTGTACATAATAGTTGGACAGCCCTGATATAATAATGTTGATTGACTTTGATTTTGTTTATAATTTATGTGTTTAATTTTTTGTTTAATTCTTTCGACATGAGCTTGGTACAAAGGAGTCTGGGTCGGTGCGCGGTGTTCTGAGTGGGAACGGATGTACGCTATCTAAAGGGAATAAAAATGTAATATAAATGTATTAAAAATGTATTAAATGAGTACAAATCTGTATGATATATTATGGAACGACTTATATTATGTACTGCCTCTTGTTGTAATAATGTAATTTCTCTTAGCTATTGTATGATTACTTTTTATTTTATAGATACATAATGTAATAGTATAATGAGGAAATCTATAATTGGTTTTTCAGATAGGTAAATTAAACATGTATAAATTAATCAAGTTGTAAACGGTTGATTTCCCTAAAATAAAATAAATAAAGATTATTAATGACGCGGAAAGGTTTTGTTATACGAATTATAAATCCCAGCATTTTGGTGGCATTGTTGATGATTTCATCGGTGTGCTGTACAAAGTTTAATTTAAACGCACTAATACAGTAAAGATTGAAAGCAGTAAAAGAACCACAGGCCACGAGAGTGTTTAAATTGAAAATCTACTTCCCGATAGCCTGAAAACCGAAAATAGATTAAAAACATACGAACAAAACTTTTAAACACTAAGATTAGTAATTTAAACACTAAGATTAGTAGCATCATATCGTTCATCGTACTCTTTTCTGAGACTGGCAGAAGCTAATGGAGGCTTTTTTTTTTAACAAATATTTCCATTTTGCATGTATTTTTTTGTTTAAAATGTTTATTAGATTATTAACCGGCCTTCATGTTTTATTCTGATAGTGATTTATTTTTATGAATATTCTTCCAATTCGACAATCCTGATATATGTTTCATCCCTCCAGGCAAGCATATTTCTAGGGCGGTAAGATAGCTTACAGGGGTATTATATCTAATTATTTACACCCAACCAAAAGATAAATAAGTTGTAATAATATGATAAGGATAAATGAAACATAAAAACCAGTGGTAGAAATTTTTGGGAGGCGGGGATGGGTACCACAACCCAGGAGACATTCATTCTTTGTCGTAGGTCACCCCAAGTAGTTTGCTACTTTTGGTGATTTAAGAGAGTTACTAAACCTATGGGGTTTGATGTTCATGGGGGTTTGTTCAAATCTTTGTCGATGCATCTGCTCATCCCGTCGTGTCTTTTTCCTTTCAGAGCTTCCGCTTCTTATTTTACTTTAAAAAGACCCTCCACACAATATCCCCAAATATGACATAGACAAGAGACTTAGTTTTTGACTGATTATTCCTGTCCCTTCATTATTATATGTTCTTTTCTAATAGTAATTTTAAAAGCTCGTTTACAGAAACGCGTACCAGGGGGAAACAGTTTTAGTTACTTGCATAAGAAAACATAAGTAAAAGTCCACTGGGGCGTAAACAAAATAAGCATAAAATAAATAATATACCAACAATGTTTCTTTCAGATAACCTTTATAGCGAAAATATGGTTTTCAAATAACCAAAAGAAATATTTTCAGTTTTACTCTAAAAGTCACAATTTAAAAGGCCAGCAATATTTTTACCAAGCTAAGCAAATATAAGCAAATATAGAAACCTATCCAATAGATCAACTACTAAAGCAGCCAGGGAAATTTCATATCGCTTTGGCACATCTACAGTTGATTGATAGGGTGTTTACTTACTTACCCCCTATCTTGCACAAAACAATAATTCTACTTCTCACGGTGTTCTAGAAAGGTTGATTTTTTATATAATATATACCTCAAGAGCAGTACCTACACATACACAGTGACGTATACCTACATAGGGTTGGCAGTAGCAAAATCAGCTACTTAATTATTTAATATTTAAAAAAACTAAGTAACCTGTAAATTTTATGACTAGTTGCTAGCTCTAGAATTGGTTACGATTTACTCTCCGATCAGGATTACGTTAATCGTTTATGCATATTACAAGCCGTTATTGGATGTATAAAATTTATAATTTATTTTGAAATAACTACAACGTCTGATAATTATTATTTTGTTTGTAAAGTTGTCCTAACTAAAAGAGATACCTGCATTTGTGATTTGTACTGAAAGACACGGCCTTTTTCGACACTAACACAAAGGAGTTCCTTGAACTAGCGTATTACACAAAAATTCAACATCAAAATCAGATATTGCTAAATAGATTGTGAGAAATCGTTTTTGAAAACTTTGACGCCTCGTATCTCAAGGGGAAGTAAAACTAAAATCCTGTCAAACCAAACTGACAGGACACCAAAACATAAAAAATTTGGTACTCCAGTGAAAGCAACTCAGAGGCAGACTGAGGTGAACTGACTGCGTGGAAAAGTGCTGGATGAGAATGGGAAGTCCCAAGGACTAGATATGGATGGCTGGGACCAGAGTCGGGGGAAAATATTATTTTTATAGCCAAACCTCATCGGGGAATGTAATGTTGATAAAAATGGTAATGACTAATGACACTTGTTTTGATGTCTTCGAGAAAGGGAAGAAAATAAGCGCTCACAGAGTTTCTTGTGAAGATAATTCAAAAAGATGTAATTTTCTCAAATTCTTTTTTTTTACGTACAATAATATATCACCGCCGCGCCTTGTTCTGGCAGAGAAAGTAAGGGAAAAACGCCCTTTCGAGATAATCGCTTTCAAAGCCTTGAGAGGAGAATTTCCCTTTGTTATTATTTACTAACACGTAGAAAAATAATGCGATAGTCCTAGCGGCGCAACGCGTCCTAACATTACGTCGAAACGTGCATCACAATTATAATAATGCGAGAAGCAGTACGCTGGGACCAGATACGGTTAATTTTTTGTCTTTTTTTGCATTGGCTTCACTACGGCCGGCGTAGTCCATCGGTAAGGCTCTTGACTCGCAATCCGAAGGTCGCGGGATCGAACCCTGGCGTGGAAAGTAAATTTCATTTGATTGATTTGGGTTATTTCACAATTTATTCCTTTAAAATAATATATTGTAAATTAGCGGCACGTTCCAGAGTGGAAGATATTCTCGGTATCGCCCTGGTGTAAGACCACCATTCAAAATTGAAATGTTGCTTGAAATGGCTTTAGCCGTGTTTAGTGACCAGATCTGAATAGCCAGCTACTTTTCTACCTTTCTCTTCCCCATCTCCTTCCCCTCCCAACTATCTTCAGCCTCACAACATACCCTAATTGGGAGTGCCATAGTCTCACTGGCTCCAGACGGGAGCAGTTGGAACTCTTGTGCGGTATTCATATTTAAAAAAACACAGGAAGCCCTGAGTAAAACTTTTCTCCCAGGGTCTATGTCGTCTATGGGGATGCTGTGTGGAGGGTCTTTTTAAGAAAGGAAGGAGAAGTAATCCTGGGAAGGAAAAGGGTATTAGGGGTGGGTAGGAATCTGGGAGTCGGTGTGTTCACGAGTGAGGGACGTACGAATCCATCCCTCCCACTGCGGTGCAAGGCGACAGAGAGTACGGCTGGAGAAGTCTCAGTGACTCCCTCAACCATTCTCTCCTGGTCCGGTGGGCAGACGCATCCGCCGCCAAGGCTAGGACAAACTTTACCCCATGAATCCGTGCACCCCTGCTAAGTCAGCAAATGTAGCGAACCACTTTGGCTAGCCTATGGCAGAAGTGTCGGTTATTCATTAAATGAGTGTTGGGGCGGCGGTGCCCATACCCGCCTCCCGAATTGACAAATTTGTTTTGCTTGATTATAAGTTTTCTATTAATGAAGCCATTTAATGGTCAAATTCTATAAAACTTTACATATTGTTTTTGTCAGATTCGTCATTTTCCGTCAATGAAGCGATTTGATGGTCAAAGTTTTGAAGAACTTGACAAATTGGTTTTGCCGGATTCATAGATTTCTGCTAATGAAGCAGTTTGATAGTCAAAAATTTGAAGAACCTGACGAATTGGTATTGTCAGACTCGTAGTTTTCTGTTTAAAGGGGTTATAGTCTAAAGTTTTAAAGAACTTGGTATCGGTTTTGCCAGGTTTATAGTTTTCTGTTTGTAGCGGTTTGGATTTAACATCCCTAACTCCTACCGTTTACACATCACTACGGTAGACCATGTGACCTCAGAGTGAGCTCCTGCAACGCGGGCTCGCGAAGAAGTTAGAGTTTGGAAGCGGAACCTGGAATAGCAACACACTTGCCGAGCGGGAAGAAACGGATTGGAATGCCGGGACCACGGAATCTTTACTACGACGCAGTGATTCAAAATCTCCACGTAATGTTAAATTTCTATTTAGATTATTTTGCGTTATGGTTATTTTTATTCAAGTAAATGTGTTCTTGTTTCTTCTAAACAAGATGGCGCTCGGGTATTTTTCATTTGACCTCATGTATTTTTTTCTTTTTCATAGATTGTGACTGATTTTTTTTTTTTTTTACATGAAATACCGCACAAGAGTCCCAACTGCTCCCGTCTGGAGCCAGTGAGACTATGGCATCCCCAATTGGGGTATGTTGTGAGGCTGAAGGTAGTGGGGGGGGGGGAAGGAGATAGGGAAGAGGTAGGTGGGGAAGTACCTGGCTATTCAGATCTGGTCACTAAACACGGCTAAAGCCATTTCAAGCAACGTTTCAATTCTGAATGGTGGTCTTACACCAGGGCGATACTATTAGTATCTTCCACTCTGGAACGTGCCGCAAATATATCATATATTATTTTAAATGAATAAATTGTGAAATAACACAAATTAATCAAATAAAATTTATTTGCGCACGCCGGGTTCGAACCCGCGACCTTCGGATTGTGAGTCGAGAGTCTTGCCTCGGGACCACGGAGGCCGTCACTTTTATTTAAAATCATTTGGCTCTTCGAGTCTAATGCACGCCTTAGAGATTGCAATTTTTATAAGACTACTCATGATTGTTCATTCTAGTAAATAAATTATGTGTTTGTATAATTTGACTTTCATTGCAAAAGGGTTCCTGTCTCATGCTCTGGGTTTTGAATAATATTGCTTCACACACCATATGTTACACTACATTTTAAATATTAATATACTTTATTATTACATTTGTCACATTATGGCACCACCCCATAATAATCTTCGATACATCTTCGTTACATGTTAACGAAGATACATGATAACGTTTGATAGTCAATGCTTTGAAGAACTTGCTGAATTGGTTTTGGTAGATTCGTTGTTTTCTGTTGATCAAGCGTTTTAATGGTCAAAGTTTTTAAGAACCTAAAAAAGAGCCTCATAATCCCTTGCTGCAATGTATCAGCTCCTTTTTACAAGTATTCTCAAATAGAGAACCTTTTTTTTTCAAAACTTTTGTTTCAGGCTTCATAAAAAGCACTTTAAATATTTAATGTTTGGATAATACAATAATGATGTGTGCTTCTACTGGCCTGCAGCAGATGGCGTCAGTATTGTTTTTGGTGTGTTCATTATGAGTTATTTAAACCAACCACGTGAATAATTACAACAATCAACCGAATTCAGATTATCCTGGGAATTGCATTATATCCGGGAAGCCGCAATTTTCCAAGCTTTGGCATATTAACGTGTGGAATATAAACGGCGTTAATAATGATGCTAGCTTGGGGAAAACAATACTGTGCAATAAGTATGCGTTTGGTGCAATATTTACCCCAATTGCGGTAAGTTGTGAGGCTGAAGGTGGTAGGAAGGGGAAGGAGATAGGGAAGAGGAAGGCGGGGAAGTATCTGGCCATTCAGATCTGGTCACTAAACACGGCTAAAGCCATTTCAAGCAACGTTTCAATTCTGAATGGTGGTCTTACACCAGGGCGATACTATAGTATCTTCCACTCTGAAACGTGCCGCAAATATAATGTATATTATTTTTAATGAATAAATTGTGAAATAACACAAATTAATCAAATAAAATTTATTTGATTCGATTCCGCGATCTTCGGATTGCAAGTCAAGAGCCTTTCCGCTAGACTACGCCGGCCGTCATAATGTTTACAGGACTGTAATAACGGGCTTGCATAAGCGCACACTGCGCGGGAATTATAAATATAAAATATATTTTTAAAATTTTTCACATTTAAGGAAACGTATTGAATTGATTTGCAGCAGATATTGAATACAGCCAGCCACTCACCAATTACTCATGATTCCTTGCTAACATGACTTTTTTAGCGCGATATAAATTATGTTTGAAGAAGAAGAAAAAACAAGACACAGAAAAATACCGGGACACTACTTCTTCTTGCGCCTCAACCAACTCGGCCATTGAGACCTCTTATTTTTAAGTCATTATTGTCAATATCGCATTTCAAATTAAGAATTAACAATACTAGTGGTCGCCCAATGGTCGAAATTCGACCATAATTGTAATGTTTTTTTTTTTTTATTGACTTAATGTATTTTTAATGCATAATTTCAAAAAAATATTAGCGTTCTGCACTCTCTCTCTATATAAACTATAAGTGTGGGAAATTTCATACTCACTACAATTTTCGTTAAAGGGGGTTCAAAGTTATTGCTTCACGTATTAATACACTGATTATCTTCGACTAATTGTTTTTCCCAAATTTTTGGCTAGGACTTTTTTTAAATGATCACGATTTTGAAAGAACTGATTCATAACCTACGACGGTTATCCGTAAGGTAATACCCGTTTACGCCGTGCGAAGCGCTGGCGAATAGAGTAGCCGCCGGACAAGTACTACTACGTTCAGTTGTATTTCAGCTCTCTACCAGCAACGTAACATCTCCCTGGTATTGACTGTGTGTTTCTGTGAGTGTTAATTACGTTCAATAAAATAGATAACGCTGCCGTTGTGAAGTTATAGCTATGATTAAATTTCTCAAGTAGATAGTATCTCAGAAAACATATTCAATTTTATTTATAAAATTATTGCTCTTTATCCCTTCACACACTTTCGTACTTTTTATTATTTTGTTTTCCTTAATAGTCATTCAATTAGAAAAAAGTTCGCGAAATGTCTATAGGAATATGATTAAAGACATTCGAAATTCTAGTGCCTTAAGTCTTTCTCGTTTTCATACAAGATTTGTGAGAAGGAAATTTTTTATAAACCGTTTTTAGGACAGTCGTCGATAACATGTGCATATGATCTCTATCTGGGAATAATAGTACTTTATGTTTCTTTAACAATCCACTGAAGCGAACATGCAATAATAGTACACAACTGCTAACCCTGTACAAATCGCAAGTGCGCCCCACGGTTGAATTTGGCAGCCACCTCTGGTCCGGAGCCCCAAAATACCTGAAAATAACCCTCGACTCTGTGCAGAAACGGGCGGTCCGTTTGATAGATTCTCCTAACTTAACAAACGTATTGCAATCTTTAGAGCACAGGCGTCAGGTGGGAATGCTGTCCTTGTTCTACCGGTATTACAATGGAAGATTCTCCGAGGAACTAGCATCATTGATCCCCTCGGTACCGGTGCATAGTCGGGAAACACGCCAAACACACGCCCAACATTTTTACACGGTTGACATTAGTCACATGAGAAGGGGTCGTTTCTACGACTCGTTCTTGAGTTCAACAGCTCGGCTGTGGAACGATTTGCCTGCTTCTGTGTTTCCTTCCTCCTACAACATGGGTCTCTTCAAGACCCATGTTTACTCTTTCCTCTCCTAAAAAACACCATCCACACAGCATCTTCAAAGATGATATGTCCTCCTGTATGGAGTTAATGTAAAAAAAGGGCAAATATTTATCTAGAATTTAAAAAGAACTCTAATTTAACCAATTATCCACAGAAGTTGTTCATTTCGGGCCTGAAAATGACCGACCATAATACGACAACGAAATTCAGGCTAATCCAAAATCCAAGGCCTTAATAACATAACATATTGGTTACGAATCTCTTCCAAAATACACACAATCTATTTGTTTTACTAGTTATGTTACCGGATCTAATTTAATGTCAATAACCTTCACTAGGCTAATATTTTGGTAAACCAGATTGTGGAAATAATTAAAACAATTTGGAAATAACTTAAGAGGAGTGGCTGCGCAGCGTTTTTCATACAAAACATAAATTTGAATTTGAGACCAATTTACTTGTACGAACTGAATATTTTTTAATCACACAGCAAATATCTAGTACGGTTTTGTGCTATTTTATTTATTTGTGTTATAATGTAAAACATTCATACAAAAAAGACTGTTCACAATATTCCAGAGGATTCCACAACATTCGAGCGTGCTCTGAAAAGTTTCACAATGATCTGAGATGTTCTAAGATGTTCCCGGACTTCCCAGACTATTCTCAATCGTTCCACAACATTCCAGAATGTTCCGGGATGTTCTGGAATATTTTTTCAAATAAAACACAAATTTGAATTTGAGACCAACGTACTTGTACGAACTGAATATTTTTTAATCACACAGCAAATATCTAATACGGTTTTGTGCTGCTTTATTTACTTGTGTTATAATGTGAAACATACATACAAAAAAGACTTGTTCACAATGTTCCAGAGCATTCCACAAAATTCGAGCGTGTTAAATGAGCTGGGATGTTCCAAGATGTTCTCGGACTTTCCAGACTATTCTCAAACATTCCACAACATTCGTGAACTTTCCGAATATTCTGGAAAGTTGTGGAATGCTCTTGAATACAGTCGAATGTTCTGGACTGTTCTAGAAATTTCTAGAGGGTGAAACTTCCAGCCCTTATATCTTCAAAAGCACGCCCTTCAGGTAAAAACAGGAACCTTCTTCATGGATGGGGGATAGAGGGCTACCACACCGTAAAACTTTCTTGATCGTACCGGGACTTTTTTCTGGGTTTTAGCGACATGCACGTTGAACACTTTCTTTTATTTCTAGAGGGTGAAACTTCCAGCCCTTTCAAAAGACGCCCTTCAGGTAAAAACAGGAACCTTCTTCGTGAATGGGGGATAGTTGGTTCTACCACACCATATAACTCCCTTGATCGTACCGGGACTTGTTTCTGGGTTTTAGCGGCATGCACATTGTACACTTTCTTCTATAACATTTATTGATGATACAATTTAGTGAGAATAAACACGTTATAAATCATTAAATAATTTCGTTGTAAACTGAGCCTCCATTTATAAAATACATTTTCAATGGTACGGCGCTGGTTACCTTCATTTTAAAGGTTGCATTATTTTTTTTTATAATCTGATAATGTTATAAACTACTCCTTATCTCAAAAAAAGAGTTATAGAGTTTGTTAGATAGGTGAGACAGGCACAGCACAACAATATTGTTATCGAATAAAAAAAGATAAATATATATGTTTTTAAATCTTGACGTAAATTGTACCTACACTGTAATCCATACTATACTATATACTTTATATACTATACTATAAACTATAATATTATAAATGCGAAACTGCTAGAGTTCGTTTATGACGCTTTCTCGCATTAACCAATAAAAAGACTTTGAAAATTCATTCACCAATAGAAAGCTGAATTATATGCGAAGACTACAGTCTGTATATGATATATTATATTTGTTATACGTTTTCTGTCGCTAACAAAAGCGAGTTATTTCTAACGTCAGAAAAAATCGTTTCCATGGAAACGATGTTGATATATTTGTGGGCTCTAAGCTGGTAGGTACGCAGCCCCCTGGTTAGCTACTTTTTTTTTTTTTTTTTTTTATGTTAACTCCACACAGGAGGCCCTGAGGGAAATAATTTCCCTCAGGGCCTATGTCATCTTTGAAGATGCTGTGTGGAGGGTGCTGTTGAGGAGAGGAAGGAGTGAACATGGGTCTTGAAGAGACCCATATTGTAGGAGGGAGGAAACACAGAAGCCGGCAAATCGTTCCACAGCCGGGCTGTTGAACTCAAGAACGAGTCGTAGAAACGACCCGTTCTCATGTGACTAATGTCAACCGTGTACAAATGTTGAGCGCGTGTTTGGCGTGTTTCCCGACTATGCACCGGTGCCGAGGGGATCAGTGACGCTAGTTCCTCGGAGCATCTTCCATTGTAATACCGGTAGAACAAGGACAGCATTCCCACCTGACGCCTGTGCTCTAAAGATTGCAGTCCATTTGTTAAGTTAGGAGAATCTATCAAACGGACCGCCCGTTTCTGCACAGAGTCGAGGGTTTTTTTCAGGTATTTTGGGACTCCAGACCAGAGGTGGCTGCCAAATTCAACCGTGGGGCGCACTTGCGATTTGTACAGGGTTAGCAGTTGTGATCCATATACTGATCCAGAAAATTCAAATATTAGAATATGTTTTGTTTTTTTTTGGACAAGCAAGGAATAAATGTCAGAAAAGAGTTCCTACATTAAAAATATAATTCGTAACGATTATAAAGACTGAATAATAAAAAGTGTAATTTTTTTTTATTATATTAACAAACTTCCATATATTTAATTAAAAATAAACATCCGAAATGTTTGTAAGCGCATAAATTCCGAACGAATGAACAAAATTGGATAATTCTTTTTTTCTTTGAGCTATAGCTTTATGAAATTTAGGTGGCAGGTAAGATGTTTGAAAACTGAATGTAAGGGAATGAATGTATGGAATGTGGGAGGGGGTGGGGGTGGGGAGGAGGGGGGATAATTGATAAGTTCAACCGCTATAGTAATTTCCCGTAATACCATGCGAGCGAAGCCGCGGGGAAAAGCTAGTAGATAATAAACCACCTTCTTAACTGCGGTAAGTAGGACTTTTATTCCTCACACCTGCTACAGACGCCAAAATGTAAATTTTATACCAAATGTCAATGAACGATATCGATACGAGAGAGGATGGACTGTAAATCTTTATTTTGTTTGATGCAAAAACAATTGATGGCGTTCTTTAAAATCAATCAAAGGATGAGGTAAGTTGAAACGAGAAAGCCCTACCTTTGCTGTGGTCTGATGCTCCAATATTGGTGGTGGCTGGTCTTCCACGATGATAGCACGAAGGTGTTTACACCTTACCGTCACTTTTCGTATATTAATAAGTATTTTTACGACCTTTGAGCGAAATTTTCAAGAGCAAGTTATGTTCAGTTTCACGACGATTTTCAAATTGAATTTAATGTGGGTAATTTTCGATTTTATGCAATATTGTGTATGTGTGCCAAGAAGGTAGACATCACCTTTCTCTTCTTCTAGTAGATAAGTAGGATCATTTAAGGAAGGAAAAGGAAAAAAAGGGAGAAAATAACATTGCAAGGAATTCGGGAAAATGGTTTTTAGTTCATAAGCTGTTTCAGAACTAAACATTATGAATCCCTAAAATACCTTCTCTTGATGTCGCTCTGGCAAGAAACAGTCAATCCGAACCAAAACTTGTTGATTCAACTTGTTCTAACTGTATTAAATGATTTAATTGACTTTCCCATTACTTCAAAACAACCTTCTTTAACTTCATTTTCTCACCAACTTCTGAAAATTCAACAACGCAATTTCGCTACCTTAATTCCGCAGGCTCGGACCAAATATTTTATTTATTTATTTATTTATTCATTCATACACGCCTTGAAGGCTTTTACAGAATCACATTATTCAAGTTACACATGTTATTCAGGAGTATAATTGTAAGCATGAAGTATATAACATTATAAACTGTACTTTAAGGATACAAACAGGTTTAATGTGTACATAGGTATGTAGTTTCGTTATCATTAAAATTGTACAAAGGAGTTAAAAGTTAAGTTACTTTACATAGTGTAATAATGGTAAAACAGAAGAGTGCTTAAGATACTTAAAAGTAGTTATTGAGGAACGTGTAGGTATTTTCTATGTTGATTTTATTATTAACTTGATCATGAATAAATTGTTCGAAAGCAAGTTTTTCAAGAATTCAGCAAAATTAACGCAGCGATAAATAGTACCTACACATAGAAGAAAATAAATAAAAAATACATGAGTTGTAATATCTTGAAAAGTTATACAGATGAGTTCAACAAGTGTATAGTGTGATAGTAAAAAAGTAAAAAAATAGTACAAATTATGGTACAAAAAGTACAAGATAATATTAATACAAAAGAGAGAGGATAAAAAGGTAAGTACTAAGGTAATCTTTGTATACATAAGTATTAAATTTTGTTTTTATTGTGAACATGAAGAGACCATCGATTTTAATTTAATCATTAATATATTATTATTGCTAGGGCACCAAGATTTAAATAGAAATTAAAATATGGTAATTAAAATATGGTAATTCTTCTGCGATACGGGCGTTTGGCAGATTGAGAACAAGACAATATGGAAGAGAAAGGTTTTGAAGTTCATGTCCATTCAAATTTTACATAAGTACGCCTAAAGTTTTTTCAAGCAACGTTTCGATTTGAAATAGTGTTCTTTCACAAGTGGAAAACTGATAGAAGGAAAAAGATGAAAGACACCTTTTGCAGCAAAGTTTTGATTAAACTTACTAATTTCAGTTGTCTGTGATGTGCGTGAAAACTGGTTCACAAATTTACTTTAAAATTAAGAGTCATTTAAAATGTTGAATCTGATCGCTTGAAGAATTCAGAGAAGCGATAAATTACCTACCTACATTTAACAATTTGGGAGGCGGGAATAGGTTTTGCCGCCCCGGGAACAAGTAATTGGATAAACAACACCCCTACCATAGGTTCGCTACGTTTGGTGACTTAGCAGGGGTGCCCGGGTTTATGGGGTGTGGTTGTTTAGATCTATTCGGAGATGCGTCAGCCCACCAACGGCATGGCAGATCGGATCGGGAGCAACCGAGGAAGACCTAACCCAGACCTCTCCAGCCAGACCCTCTCGACCCATCGCCTTTCATCGCAGTGGGAGGGATGGAAACGTACGTCCTTCACTCCTGGAAACATTGACCCCAGATTCCTGCCGACTCCTCATACCTATTTCTTTCCCAGAAATTCCTATCCTTCTTTTCCCTAAAAAGGCCCTCACATCAGCACCCCAAAAGATAAAACAGGCCCTGAGGGAAATATTTTTCCTCAGGGCCTCCTGTGTGGATTTAATGTAAAAAAATATCTTTTAGCCATTTTCAAGAATTTCATGAGTATATTATATAGACAAACTTCACCCCGGGTTCATGGGGTGAAGTTTGTCTAGGTCTTGGAGGCGGATGACCAGGACATACTGAACCCCATTCCTACCCACCCCTTAAACCCTTTTCCTTCCCAGAACTTTCCTTCCCTTCATTTCCTTTAAAAAAACCCTCCACACAGCATCCCCAAAGATGGCATAGGCCCTGAGGAAAATAATTTTCCTCAGGACCTCCTGTGTGGAGCTCATGTAAAAAAAATATATATATATATATCCCGTGATTTTCTCGGATCTCTGCTAGTATTTGACAATAGTTATTATTACATATTTTTAGGAAAATAACGTCTTTATTACAAATTATTAGTATACAAGAACAAAACAAGCAAGAAAATTTTCTAGTAGGTATCAAACAGTATTAATAGGCTTGCGTCTGCGTGATTGGATTTAAGAACCCGGCTTCGAATGCATGTCTGCCGCCGCACCGTACCCGCCGCACCATAACATCTGGGTACGTGAAATTTCAGACAAAGTTATAATTCGGTTTCGAATTCAAGAATTCGTCAAAGAATGGATCGTCCCCATGCGACGTGCCCCTGGCAGATGTAAGTACTACGAATTTGTGAATTTGTAATACCTATCTCTCCGGATATGGAAAGATTGATGGTAATACTTAGTTGTGTCACACAGCTATGTATTACATATGACGTCATTGTCTCTCCCGGTTACTTTGTCCCGGTGTTTAGCTATCACTGGATCACAGTGGATCCGAGGAATGGGCTATTTTTGGAATCTGTTTCTATCGGATTTATAAAATGTTCACCAACACTAACTGGGCGAAGCAGAACCAAAAACCGCTCGCAAGGCGTAGCAGCAAAAACCTGCATAGCAGTTTTTAACTGCTAGTAATCATTATTCCACTACGAACATAATTACATTGAATTAAAAATGATAAATTAAATTAAAGCCTTCTGTTTCTCAGAAAATATGACGATAATGTAAGTATTAAAATTTCAATGGCAGCCCATAAATAATAAGCCTAGAGAAAATAAAGGCTACGGATAAATCGGAAATTGATTTATGTTTTGGGTTTAAAACTTACTTTATTCTCACAAAGAGCTGAAGACAATGTAAACGGTACCGGTAGAATGGGGTTACTGGAGCCAGGCAAGTGAACAGAATATAAAAATTTTACCCATCGGTAGTCAAATTTTTGATAAACATTGATTTAGATCGCAAAAATTGTATCAGTGTCTCTCCTCGAGATTGGTATTAAAAAATGAGCCTTTGCCCGAAATAATGTTGTATCCAACAAAACTATCAATGTTGAGTTATTGATGGAATAATTTTGGGCACATTTAATATGCATCTTTTAAAGTGGGTTTTATGGTAATGAAAATTTTTTTGGCCTTTGGTAGCCTTTTGTAGTGTATTATGTGGGAGAATGTTGTATAATGCCATTTATCGAAATCACGGCGCATGGTTTAATTTACGGGACAACATGGAGAAAACAAACGTCTTATGGTTGCAACTAAAAAGTTTTCAAAGCCAAGAAGCTGAACAATGCAGAAAAGTAGAATTTTTCCAGAAAAAATATCATTAAGCCTTCTTTTAGCCGTTTTGTGGAATAATGTTGTTTGTTGATCTCAAGACATATATATCTAGAACGTATGTGGTTTCATTTATCGTTTTTTTTTTGCTTTTTCAGCTCAAATACATCAATGACATGTGTACATTAATTTTAGAAGAGCATATTGCTTTATGTATGGTCAAAGAGTAAAAAAAAACGTTTCGTGGAATAATGTTGTTTGTAAAATTTTTACATAAAACATTATTCGACAAATTCAGCGTAAATTCTAGCAACAAACTCTAATTTAATTGCCTTTCTAGAATTGTATGTTTTATGTATTTTAAATATTGAATTTTATGAAACATAACTGAAGAGCGATTTTATATCTTTTGTTAGATCGAGATAGATCTTGGGCGAGATTTCCTGTCACATTAGTGTGATTTTCTATGGCCGTTAAATGAATAAATAATCATGCATACTTGCAGTCATTCGTGTTTAAAATGACCTATACTAAAATAGTGACAGATCACGCTGAAATTCTGCCATCGGCCCATAGAAAAAGCAAATAACAGCCAAAGAAAATCACACAAATCTGTCAGGAGATCTTGCCTGAAATCTATCTCGATCTCACAAAAGATAGAAAATTGCTCGACCTGTTTATTTTTTCAATTTTTCTCAGAATAAGAATATTGTTGGATACAATATTCTTCCGGGCAAGGGCTCAAATATTTATTTAAATTAACTAAAAAAAATTTACTTTGTATACAAACTTGTTTAACCCAGTAAGAAACCACCGGATATGATTTTAGATTTTCGCGGCCAAAAGTATTTTCGTTATTTATTTATGCAGTGGAGTGCAGTGGAAGC
Source organism: Glyphotaelius pellucidus (assembly GCA_936435175.1). Taxonomy (NCBI): domain Eukaryota; kingdom Metazoa; phylum Arthropoda; class Insecta; order Trichoptera; family Limnephilidae; genus Glyphotaelius; species Glyphotaelius pellucidus. The sequence goes on along the minus strand of OW386558.1, from coordinate 21,516,057 downwards.
GATGGATTCTTACCCACCCCTCATACCTTTTCCTTCCCAGAACTTCTTATTTTTCCTTTCGCTAAAAAGACCTTCCACATAGCATCCCCAAGATGTCGTAGGCCCTGATGGAATTTTTTTCATTCCTTCCTCCTATGTGGAGTTAAAGATATTCCCCAAAGTGGAAGATATTTTCAATATCGCCCTGGTGTAAGACCACCATTCAGAATTGAAACAGTTTTAAAACTGAAATGGCTTTAAAAACGTGTTTGGTGACCAGAGCTGAATAGCCAGGTACTTCCCACCTTCCTCTTCCCCATCTCTTTCCCCTCCCCACTTCCTTCAGCCTCACAACGTATCCCAATTGGGGATGCCACAGTCTCACTGACTCCAGACGAGAGCAGTCCGGATTCTTGTGCGGTATTCATAATATGAATACCGCGCTTTTTTATATTATAAAAAAGGTAAAAAAATAAAATAACGTAAAAATTGACAAAAAAAACACATAACAAAAAAAAAATATCTGATATTGAATAACTTGTAAAGCTCTGGCAGCACCGCGGGGACTTCAATAGTTGTTGTGAATAACAAACTCTTTATGTATCGCAAAAGCAACGGGTCAAATTTCTAGTTTAATCTCATCCTTTATTATTCTTACTTCTGTAGCCTGATGCTAAATGTACTTTTTTTAGGGTTAAAATGTGTATGTTTTCGCTGTGACGTTAAAAACAAGTCTCTGTTCACCTGCTTTTACGGTTCCCAACCCTCTCCCTTTGGAGACAAGTTTCTTCCAGCCAATCCGTTTCTCCAGCTAAGCCGGGGACTTTTTTCAGGCTTTATTCGGCCATTGTCGCGGGAGGGGAGGCTTTTTATTATTTTCCCCGAAATCACGGCACATTATTATTACAATCAAGTTGTAATCCCAGAGGGGTAAGGGTAAACGGCGTTGATCGAATCCTTAATTCTTTTTACTATAAGTAACTTAACTCTTTTTCATCCCCTTCATCTTAATCCCGGTAGGATGGAATCACTTTAATTTGTGATTGCGATCCTTGGCTACGAATTTCGGAGTCCAGTCGGAGTTGATTTGTATTATTTCACAATAAGATTTTGACCGTTCAGTGGTTGAGTGGGCATCGCGTTTGGGTCCCACCCGGGCGTCCCGTGTTCGATTCCTCGACTGGCTAAGTCCTCCATCACAACACAAGCAACATGTTTGGCTTTCTGTGGTGGTAGTAGGAGATTTTCAAACATTGTTGGGTTATTCGTAACCCGGAAATGTTTGTCTTTCTTTATAAAAAAATATATTTATATATTGACCCATAATAGGCAGAACAGCGTTCTGAATCAAATTACGATTTTTAACGAAATCTGTTCAATGCTGCCTAATACATCAGTGACAAAAATATTGCAGCTCTATCTTATATGCCTGACACGTTTTTAGTAGCTGTAGCTTTTAGCGTAAGCGACTGTGGTCGGTTACGCTGTTTACGCTATCTAAGCTGTCGGTCGAGAATTTTTCAGTTTAGTGGGTTGGCGGCCATCTGGTGACTAGTGCAGATGTGTCGGGGGCTAGTAGCATCGGAAACTAAACGGAAATACTTAAGTGTTTTTAATATAGTGTTTTGCATTTGAATATTAGTATAAAAAGTACTAATGCAAATTATTTCATTTTTCCCTCTGGAGCCAGTGAAACTATGGCATCCCCAATTTTGGTATGTTGTGAGGCTAAAGGTAGTGGGGAGGGAAGCGGGTATGGAAAATGTAACTGGCTGTTCAGATCTAGTTAAGTAATAAGACTAATTATACATTATTCACCAGCGCAAAATTACAAAAAAATATATAATATAACTTTTTTATCCGAATACAACACAAGAAGCCCAACTTCTTTCAACCGTCTGAATCTAGTGAGACTATGGCATCCCCAATTTTAGTATGTTGTGAGGCTGAAGGTAGTGAGGAGGGGAAGGAGATGTGAAAAATATACCCGGCTTTTCAGATCTAGTCACCGTATTTAGCCGTATTTGGTGACTAGATCTGAATACCCAAAAAAAACCTTCTCCGGAACAATTTACTATTTGGCGGTTACGCCGTTCTGCCTATTATGGGTCGATATTATTTAAAAATAATTTTTAATATATTTGCAGCACGCTCTAGATCGGTAAAAACATTCAGTATCGCCCTGGTGAATGACCACCATTCAGAATCGAGACTTTATTTGAAAATTTTTATTAATTTCATTATGTATTTGTAAGAAACAAACATGTTTTATAATGCAAAGATATATAATACGATTGGAGTTAAACAAGGTTATTTGGTGACCAAATCTGAAAGCCAGGTACTTCCCCATTACCTTCCTATTCCCCATCTCCCAGACTTGTCTTTAAAATATTGCACATGACTAGCTTCGGGTGGCCACACGAAGCTAAACATAAAGCCAGGAAAGTAACTTCAGTGGTGGGGGCGCTACTAGCTTAAACAATAGAACCGCATCCTATCAAACTATCCTGGCTTGGGACGCTCGCTTAATTGCTTCCTCGCTAGCTTAGTTTACATGTAGCGAGAGTTACCTACTACCTTTTTTAACTCTAGCTCTCCCTTTACCTGGCTTGGCATTTTAGCCAAGTGTGACCCGGGCACTTTTCTTTTTCTTTTTCTTTTTAAAAAGAAAGACAAACATTCCCGGGTTACGAATAACCCAACAATGTTTGAAAATCTCCTACTACCACCACAGAAAGCCGAAAATGTTGCTTGTGTTGTGATGGAGGACTAAGCCAGCCGAGGAATCGAACACGGGACGCCCGGGTGGAACCCAAACGCCATGCCCACTCAACCACTGACCAGACAAAAAGACAAAAAGAAAACCAGACTTAAACAATAAATAACTATAATATTTGAATAGAAACACAATAACGTATGAGTTGAAAATAATAACATTGTAATAATCATCTATGCACGTGTTGAAATTTGCCAATTCATGATTTTAAAGTAATTATCTTGTTTATACATGATAATTTTATTGAAGGTCAAAACAGCAGACACGCGATTATTGTGTTAATTGATGTGGAAGCGGAATTAAAGGTGACTTCAAATGAATATTTAACGATGCACAGTGGGGCCAAACACCTCATTTCGAAACAATAAACCAAAATAAAATAAAAATCAATTTTAGAAAGTCGCTATATTTGTTGGATAGTACCCCTTTAGTTAAAGCAAAATTACATCACATTACAAAACGTCATTGGTAGTATTGATAAGAAAAGAGTCAATTATTAAATACAAAAAAATGATCTTGATATCTGAAAATTTCTGATTCATTTAGTGATACAGTTAGCTCCGGACACCTCCGGGCTTCCATTTGTACATTTTTAAAACCAGTAGCCATAGCCATTACAAATCAATTTTAAATTTCTGCTCCTGTTTGTGCCATCAAAGTAACTAACCTCTCAGGCCTCGGGCATATTTTGTAAGAAGGTCAAATAATTTTTCTATTCACGATAAAATCCAAATAAATGGAGCATTTCTGAACGTATAAAAAATAAAAACTGGTTTTCAAAGGTGATAAAATACGCTTCCAATTTTTTTTATTAGAAAGATGCATGTAATTTTAAAAAATTTTAAATTTGTAATGCAAATATAAAAAAATTTTAAAATAGCTCACCTTGCGTTTTTTTCTAACTAAAACTGATGATACAAAAAAAAAACTAAACACGCTTATTGTCAGAAACGTTTTTAAGATTTTTACGACCAAAAGTATTTTCATTATTTGTTTTTGGGGTTTTATGCCATTATCATAAAGATGATGGACACTATAACGCTGTCCAAAACGTTGGCTAAAGAAGTAGGTAGCACAACACGGCATAATATCCCAAAAATAAATAATGAAAACATTTATTGTTTTCATTATTTATTTTTGGGATATTATGTAAAACGTTTCATGTAAAAAGCATCATTCCCGAAAAAGTAGCTGAGAAAATTCCAAGGCTGATGTTTCAATTTGGTGTTATTGTTATAAGATCCTCTCATAACGAGCAAACGAAAGCTGCTTAGAAAAAAGCTGATCACACTCGCCAAAGAAGCGCCGTTACAGATGATAAGTGGAATTTATCCAAGTGCTCAGGATGATGATGATGGTAGTGATGACGAGTCAAACACGTCAGATAAAGAAAATTTAAAAAAAATTCAGTAGTTACTTAACTAAATTTTAAATTTAATATATAATATAGACATTGTAAATGTTACACAAGTACGTAATTTAATTAATTTTTTTTTTATAACCTTCCACGCCACATTCTAATTTTCACCGTAAAACATGCCTCTGAATAAAGGGCGTTTTCAAATACTCCTGCACCACCGTGCGGCGTCTAATTTGTATGTATAACTTAAATACATATAATTCGCTTGACTAAAGCTTAGCTTAACTAAGTGCAGCACATAACACCATTATTATCAAAGACACTAAATTCGGCTGTCTGTGACGTGCGTTATTCCTTCATTAAATCTCACATTTGCTTTGAATTTAAGTTTCATTTTTCAATTGAAACTGCTTCTCTAAATGATAATACAGACAGAGTACGATAAAGTACATACCAATCTACTTAATTTTTCAAAAGAAAATGATTTCATTTGTCTTTTTAATAATAATAATAATGTTTTATTCCAGGATTTTTTACTTTAGACTTTATGTCCGGGTTAAATCTTCCCCACGGGAAAAACTTAACTCTTCTACACACTTTTCTACAAATGAGCATCTAGTCAATCCACGCTATGCAATTGCACTATATAAGTATAATAAATACAAAACAATACAAGAACAACATGTCAACCTACCAGAGACCAAATGAGAAAATAATTCACCGATTCCAGATATTTTCATATCAAAGGGTTTGGCTCGATAGAACTCCTAACTGGACCGATAAATCCTACTGATCCCTCAATATAAATATTTAAAAATATTATTTTATTTATATTATTTTAAATGTTTTATTTTATTTTAAATAAAACATCTTCTTGAATTCAGATATATGTGAATAAATTAATGCAAATCTTAGAAGTGGACATTAAGGCGCATGGTAAATATTCAAAAAGAAGAAGAAGAAGATTTTAAAGGGAGATATGTAAATACGAATGTTATAGGAAGAGCGCAAAAGGTGTGCTCAACATTTCGAATAAAATAATTCGAACATTACATTTTCGAAAAATCAATAAATTATGCTTTTTTCTTGGTTACGAGACCACTAAAACACTCCGTGATATCATGACGTAGCTGCCGGTGTTTAGAGAATGCAGTGAATTAGAGTTGTAACGTAGAAAATAGTGCTTCCACCGTTCCCGTGATTTTTACGGGTCTACGCTAGTTCAACATGAAACAAAGAAAATAATTAATGAATAATTCTAAAAACAGGTGTTAAAGAAATAATAATTGTTAACGTGTTGGTCCGAGTTCCGAACACAATGGCAGTTATTAAGGCAGTTAGAATAAATTCACCGAATTAGTTCTTTTGTCACTGGGGTAACATTTCTCTCAGCGGCGGTATCAGGACTTAAGTATGTTCCCTTTGTTGAGACTTAAGAAATCATTCTGGGAATGAAAGCCGATGATTTTGATGACACTAGATTGGCCTGTGATGTACAAAGAAAGACAATGCATTAAATCTTGGTAGGCTAACGATGTAGTGCAAGATAACGCCTCGCCCAGTGAAATTGGTTCCCAAAAATAACTTTTTTTTTCTTAGTCTTTGAACAGAATAACCTTGTTTTTTTTTCAAGGCTTAATTTATTTATTATTAATACAAAGTAATACAATGCAAAAAATAAAATATTATACAGAAAAAAGAAACGTCCCAATAAACTACTTTTTAGCAGTTTGTCGATGGGTACTTTTACTTTGGAGATATAAATAAACTTATTTTACATAATTAAATGCAGTTAGAATTTTTGTGTTAGTCTAATACAAATTATTTCTTTCGGCAAGCCAATTTTTCAACAAAATATTTATTTTACCATTTGTTCATTTTTTAATTTCGGCAGGTAACTTATTTAAGCAATTAGGTATCATATAGTCCAGCGTTCTTTGTCCATATTTGTTTAAATGCTTAGGTACAATTAGTCCTTCATTTAACGTAAAACGTGGTAAGTGTGATCCAGTTTATTTATGTATATGGGGCTATTCATATGCGGAAATATAATTTTATACCACAGAATTGCTCTTACTGAGAGAATTTTGAGATTTTGGTAAAAGTACGGAACATTATGCCTTTTTCATATAAACTTTTATTAGCTAATAATTTAACTAATGAATTTTGAACTGATTGAACACGATTTACATTTGTTTTACAGGAAAGTCCCCAAGCTGTAATTCCATATCTTATAATAGATTCAGCTAATGTTAAATAAATTATTCGAAGTGTGCAAATTGGAACATAAAATTTCAATTTATATTATCTGCTAACAACAGATCTGAGTCGTTCACAGACTTTTATTTGTAAATTTGTAAATCCCATTTGAAAAAGCAATCAATAATTACACCTAAAAAACATATTCTTTGACTAGTTCGTTGGTGAGCAGTTCTGAATTTTCAGATCTAAACCTTCTCCTTTCCTTTCTCCATCCCCTCTTACCCTTTAAGGAAAGCGTAACAGACTTGGAACTTAGTAGTAGTCCAATAATATATAAGGGCGTTTTTGCCAAAGTTCGGAATGGAACTAACGGATTCTATTTCAGAAATGTTATGATTTTATTCTGTTATTCAAAGAAAAGAAGACAAAGTACCTGTGTCAACTCAAACTTTTGGCATTTCGTCGAGTTTTGAATTTTTTTGATCGTTCCGTTTCCGATATATTATGGCATTATCAAACTGTGGTTACACCACTTACAGGCGATGTATTTATATTATTTCTAAATAGGTCTTTGCGATGAAAAAATGTTTTTGCTTTTATTTTTATTACCTACGCCCTCACAAAATATTGGAAAGGACTTCAGAGATATTAATATTTTGTTATTCATTCCTTAATTTTTTTTCATTGAAACATCTTTAATATTTTTGTCCCATTTTTTGTTAGCTTAGTTTTTAGTAGATATTTTTTTGGGGGATGTTCTGTAAAGGATATTTTGTCAAGGATATTTTGTCGGTGGATGAAAAGTCGCGAAACCCCTTCTACGAATTGTCAAATCCGAAGTGGTAGCTACACGTCTGAAGAAAGGTTGAAAAAATAAGTATCAATGAGATAGAGACGTTTCGATGGATAAATTGTATAATTTTTTAATTGAATAAAAAAAATATATGGTCCATATAATTGAGAGGGTAGGTTCTATGTACCCATCTTGCAATTATAGAGGAAATTTTGGTTTTGATTATTGATTAAGAGAAAATCGAATCGAATAGTATTAATAGGCTTGAATTTCAGAACCCGAGCTTCGAGCGAAGCCACGCCATACGCGCCGCGAAACAAATAACATCTATGTACGTGGAATTTCAAACAAAGCTACCGTTGTAAATCGGCTTCGAATTCAAGAATTCGTCACAAGATGTCGCCACTTGCGTCAGCAGGTCGGATGAAGACGTATCCCCCTAAATATAACTGCTACAAATTGGTGAATATGTATTATCTCTCAGGATATGGAAAGATTGACGATAATACAAGGTTGTATCAAGCGGCTTTATGACGTATGACGTCATTGGATGACAGTGGATCAGAGGAACGGGCTATTTTTGGAACCAGTTCCTATTGGATTTATAAACACTAACTGAGTGAAGCTTTAACAAAAGCCGCCCGCTGGGTCTAGCAACAACAACCTGCAGAGCGGGCTTTTAACTGCTAGTTAGAAATATTTTTTTTCGAACTAAGTACTGGTCGCAGAACTATAAGTTGATAGTAGAGAATAGCCGCTTACTTCAATGTTATCAATCTGAATATTGTATACAGAAATTTCCTTTGTGGATATTATACATAAAGGGTTTTCCAATAAGAGGTGTTATTTTAATATTCAAGGATCCAATCAGCAAAGACATGACGTTGTTGATGATCGGCCGGCTTGAGTTCTTGTGTAAACTAAACTTTATAAGCCTTAAGACCCAAATCTTTATGCAAAATACGGTGTAATGACGTTTGTGGAATGCCTTATTCCAAAGAACGACGAAGAATGGACAAACCTGGGTTTTCTTCAACACTTTCGGCTACAGCAGCAATATTCTCGGCTGTTCTTGAGCGACGTGCACGGGTTTTATTCTTCACATCACTAAGTTGTCCCAACAGCTCGAATTTTTCCACCAATTTTTGTATTGCCGTCTGACAAGGTGCTTCACGACGACCCAAAAATGTTCGATTTTACGAACCGTCTCTGCCAAATTTTCACCATTTTTATAGTGAATTTTAATAATTTCAATGCGTTGTTGAAGCGTGTATCGTTCCATTTTTATTAATGACGTAGTTTCTACTTGTCAAATGTTAAAAAATAACATCTTTAAAAGTGACATCTACCGAAATAGCGGGCTATTCAAAATAACACCTCTTATTGAAAAACTCTTTATATTGCAGTTCGCCAGCACAAACCTCATCTAGTTAACTCTAAGTCATTGTAAAGACTGGTTTAATAACAAGAAAAATCCCAGTTTAGTTAACGTGATGAAATAATAATCCAGCCCTTCTTAATAAGGCTTTGCCATCAGGGCGACGAAAGATTTTTAATTCTACAGGAAAATACTCCCTTCCTTATCAACCGTTCGTGTTATTCTGGAACAGGGGAGGATTTATGGCCAGAAAGCTTAGGGTTTAACCGTTCCGTTACCAGACTCGAAAACTTATTTTATGCCCCAAGATGGCACACAATGTTACCGTTATATTAGAGTTATTTACGCATTACCGTTAAAATGTACTATTCTGTGAAAAATTTCACTTTTTAACTTCTTCTTTCGTATGGTGGGGGGTCAGAGGGGGGCATCTAGGTCCACGAGCCAGTCTAGGGCCTCAGGCGTTGCCCTGTGGACCTCATCAATCCCGCCGGGGAATGAATGGAGCGGGCATTCGTTAACCACATGTTCGGTGGTCTGCACCTCACCGCATTCACACATCTCCGACTCTTTAAGGCCCCATCGATACATCATATGGGCGCAACGGCTATGGGAGCACCTTATTCTTTTGATGGCGGACCAGAGTTTGCGAGGCAATGAGAACCCAGGCTGTCTCTCAGTGGGGTCTTCGAGATGGGCATTTTTCACCTTGGCCGATTGCCACTCAAGCTTCCACCTATCTTCTAGGGTGAGAGGTGAATGGAGGAGTCTTTCTCCTTCTGTCCAGAAGGGTTTTCGGGACTTTAAGCGGCATGCCGGGTGAGAGACGACATCATCGTGCAAAGGTTTTGCGCTTTTTTGCAGCGCCTTCTTGTACTCTTTAACTAAACTACATAGTCTCATTTTGGCGATACCCGTGGTCGAGGGTGAAGATTTTCAACTTTGACTCCAAAAGTCGCGGCTTCAAATCTTGGCCTGCGTAAATAGACTTCATTTTGGGAGACTGCTTTGGGTACCGGCCGCCCGGGAACCATTTATTGATCAACAAACACCTCTGCCTTAGGTTACTCCAAGTTACGTTTGGTTACTTGACACGGGTGCCTGGGTGCATGGGGTGAGCTATGTCTAAATCTGGTCGGCGGATGCGTAAGCCTACCTTTTGCGCTTTCGTTATGCATTTCAAATTTCGGTATGCATTTCATTTCAGCCTCAACACCGTCACGTATGGCACAGCATCAGCTCCATATTTAGCAACGAAATGTGTACGGTGACTTGCACTTGATGCACAAGAATCCTCTCCAGACGCAATCCAACGCATCCCACAAGACTTGGGTTCGTCGCTAAACACTGTACGGTTACCCTAGGCTTGGAAAACGAAGAATTCCACGAAGCTGCTCACCTTACACCTGACGGCGGCTTGCCGGAAGACCACACCTTGGGAACCTACACATGGTTAGAGCCATACATAAAACCATGTAATATATTTGCGACACGTTTTAAAGTGGTAGATACGAGTCCCTTCAGTAACGCCCTGGGGCTCTAGCATGGTAAAATCGATAACTTTACAATACCGGATCGTTAGGAGTAACTTCCGATGATTTTATATCGATATCCCTAGCACAGTTTTACTGTTGATAGCCGAACCGATATTAGTAGGGAATAAATTAGAAATCGATGTACGCTGGCAACACTGGCGGATCTGTCCATAAATTCACATTCAGAAAGGCCAAACGCCATTCAAATACGTAAAAATATGAATAATTTGGCAATGTGGAATTGAAATACAAATCTAAATATGCATTGGCAGTCCGCATTTACTTTTTTTTGACACTACACAGGAGTTAATTAGTTAATCATTTCTCTAGTCATTTTTCAGCCACTTATCAAAATTTTAATGTTTATCAAAATTCGATAGGAATAATTTGGTCGGGTGTTAGTTGAATTATAAAGTCTATGGATTGCGTATATGACTTCTTTCAGTACAAAAATCTTCATTAGTTCAATATGTTCATTAAATAAGCCAGTAACGTTGATTAACGAACGACATAATTCAAATAAATGCATATATTGACGCTAACCGAAATTTATCTGATACTATGGAATCCGGGCTAAAATTTGTCGATCGTCGGTTGGAATCTCTCTTACCAATTGTTGACCGTGGTCGCAAATATTGCTAACTGACCCTAGATGTCGGATTTGGGCAATATCGTATTGATATTGGGTTATATTGATCGACCATGTTAGGTACCCTGTTCAATGACCGAATCATTCAAAATCGAAACATTGCTTTTTTTTTACATGAGCTCCACACAGGAGGCCCTGAGAAAAATAATTTCCCTTAGGGCCTATGTCATCTTTGAGGATGCTATGTGGAGGGTTTTTTTGAGGAAAGGAAGGGGAAGGAGAGTTCTGGGAAGGAAAAGGGATTAAGGGGTGGGTAGGAATCTGGGGTTCAGTATGTCCTGGCTTGAAATTTTTTTAACCGTGTTTGGTGACCATGTCTGAAGAACCAGGTACTTTCTAACACTCCTCAACCCTAAAATACTCAAAAGCAACAAAGCGGCATCCTTCCATGGGAAAATGAAGGCTGTATCACAGAAGCGGAAATGAATTTAGCATTCTGTAGAAAATTCTATTTCCCTGCGATTATTATATCAAAATGTTGCCAGCAAAACCAATTAACATCAGCCGCATGGTAACATTGCACTTATTATTTCGTTTAAATGGAATTTAATTACTATTAGTTGTTCTCGGGTTGTCTTACAAAATAAATATTTATGATGAAAGCATGGTAGAGCTGGGCTAGAAGTATCTGGGGTTAAATATTTTATTCTTGGTTGGTGAACCTTAATTGCAATTTCAAAATATATTATTTACTAGCTTTTCCCCGCGACTTCGCTCGCATGGTATTACGGGAAATTACTATAGCGGTTGAACTTATAAATTATCCCCCCTTCTCCCCACCCCCACCCCCTCCCGCATTCCATACATTCATTCCCTTACATTCAGTTTTCAAACATCTCGCCTGCCACCTAAATTTCATAAAGCTATAGCTCAAAGAAAAAAGAATTATCCAATTTTGTTCATTCGTTCGGAATTTATGCGCTTACAAACATTTCTGATGTTTATTTTTAATTAAATATTTGGAAGTTTGTTAATATAATTAAAAAATTACACTATTTATTATTCAGTCTTAATAATCGTTACGAATTATATTTTTAATGTAGGAACTCTTATCTGACATTTATTCCAAAACAGAAGCTTGTCTAAAAAAAACGAAACATTTTCTAATATTTGAATTTTTTGGAGCAGTAGCTGACCAGGGGGCTGAGTACCTACCAGCTTAGAGCCCACAAATATATCAACTTCGTTTTCATTGAAACGATTTTTTCTGACGTTAGCAAAAACTCTCTTTTGTTAGTGACAGAAAACGTATAACAAATATAATATATTAATATTTATAATTTCATAATGCCAGAGCTTGCCATCATATACAGACTGTAGTCTTCGCATATAATTTAGCTTTCTATTGGTGAATGAATTTTTAAAGTCTTTTTATTGGTTAATGCGTGAAAGCGTCATAAACAAACTCGAGCAGTTTCGCATTTATAATATTAAGTATGGATGATATGTATCTACCTACCTTTAAGCATAAATAATTTAAAAAAAAACGTTCTTCCACAGCACAAAGCAGTATTTCACTTGTTATTTTATCTAAATGGAATTTAGATAAAATTTGATAAGAATTTGTTCTTCTAGAAAAAAATTACATTAGGGTATAGCGGGGCCGAAGGTTTCAGGGGTTGAAAGTTCAGTTCAGCTAACGAGGCAAGTGGTGGTCGCAATTAAAAATATATAACGCACATCCCGTAGAAAAAAGTCGTAAGTCAAAAAAGAAAATTTTACAGGAGAGCGAAAATAAATTACGATTGATGAAACAAGCGGTCCCGTCGAAAAGAGACACTAGCGACATCTTGCGGAGATAGAGTGACCTAACTTAGACGCTGTTTTTGTGGGGCATAGGTAATCACAATCACTTCACTGATCAAAAATAAAAATAAACCGGCCGGCGTAGTCCAGCGGTAAGGCTCTTGACTAGCACTCCGAAGGTCACGGGATCGAATCCCGGCGTGGCAAATAATTTTAATTTGATTGATTTGTGTTATTTCACAATTTATTCATTTAAAATAATAAATAGTATATTTGCGGCACGTTCCAGAGTGGTAGATACTATCAGTATCGCCCTGGTGTAAGACCACCATTCAGAATTGAAACGTCGCTTGAAATACGACTTTAGCCGTGTTTAGTGACCAGATCTGAATAGCCAGGTACTTCCCCACCTTCCTCTTCCCCATCTCCTTCCCCTTCCCATTACCTTCAGCCTCACAACGTACCCCGATTGGGGATGCCATAGTCCCACTGGCTCCAGACGGGAGCAGTTGGGACTCTTGTGTGGTATTCATATAAAAAATAAAAAATAAATTTGGACTTACGACCCTCTTCTACGGGATGTGCGAAATATACAAACGATATGTATGCAAATAAACTTTATACCATAACACATAACTTTATTGCAGTTATTATTTCATCCAAATAATAGTATATTTATCGTATTTCCCTCTATAATTAAAATAACAATCTCACATTAATTTACTTACCATATATTCTATGTTACCTGCTTTGTGTCAACTATTATACTTGGTGTTATCTATATTTTGTATATCTTATGTTATCTTTATTTTGTTTCTTATATTTATATTATGTTTATATTATATTATGTTTTTTCTTATATTTTTCCAAACACATGTACTGCACTTTATGTAAAAGCCCTATGGGCGTTTAAATAAATAAATTTATTTTACAACTAAAAAAACAATGGGGTGGAGCAGGCTAGAAGTTACAGATTTACAAATTTATTGAATTCAAGTGTAAAAAGGGTGATACTGTTTGTTCTCCACAATCCGTAACACACTCGAAGTAGGCACTTCAGTGCAATGAAGAATCCATGGGGGCATAGATTCTCAACCTTTTTTTTGCCCACCGCCCCCAACTGCTTTTACATACCATCTGTCGTTGTGAATCTGAAACAGCTATTGTTACGATTATAATTACCACATCGGGAGGGAGAGGGGGGGGGGGGATAGGATGGGTAATAAAACGTAATCGTAAGATAGGATATGACTCCTATCCTATATCTGAGAAGGAGATGGTTTTAATGAGAACAATTTAAACGCATACTTAATTATATAGAGAAGTATTTTTATTAACACTGAATTTATAACTAACTAGCTTTTCCCCGCGGCTTCGATCGCATGGTATTACGGGAAATTACTGTAGCGCTTGCACTTATCAATTATCTCCCCCCCACCCCACCCCCATCCCCTCCCGCATCCAATATATTCATTCCTTACATTCAGTTTTAAAACATCTCGCCTACCACCTAAATGTCATAATGCTCAAAGAAAAAAAGAATTACTTATCCAATTTTGTTCATTCGTTCGGAATTTATGCGCTTACAAACATTTCGGATGTTTATTTTTATTGAAATATTTGGAAGTTCGTTAATATAATAAAAAAATACTATATTTATCATTCAGTCTTTATAATCGTTACGAATTATATTTTTAATATAGGAACTCTCATCTGACATTTATTCCAAGCTTGCCAAAAAAAAAAACGAATTCTAATATTTGAATTTTCTGCAGTAGTAGCTGACCAGTAGACTTGAGTACCTACCAGCATAGAGCCCAAAAATATATCAACATTGTTTCCATGGAAAAGATTTTTTTCTGACGTTAGCATAAACTCGCTTTTGTTAGCGACAGAAAACGTATAACAAATATAATATATTAATATTTATAATTTCATAACGCCAGAGCTTACCATCATATACAACCTGTAGCCAGCGCATATAATTTAGCTTTATATTGGTGAAAGAATTATTAAAGTCTTTATATTGTGTTATGCGTGAAAAGGTCATAAACAAACTCGAGCACTTTCGCATTTATAATATTTTATAATAACTAATGAGAAAGTTGAATTTGATGCGTTTTAAGAAGTTTGTTTATATTCGGCTCGATTTTACTTAAAAACAAACGTAAGTGATATTATCCAATGTAATGTAGATCTGAATGTAATAGAAACTTTCAGTTCAATTTTCATCCACTTCCCGAACTATCGAAATACATAATTTTTCGCACACAGGATAAAAATTATTATAATACACACAATAACAAAAATTTACCGATATTAAAGTTTACTTTGCTTTATTAGTACATGGTTAGCGTGTTTTGTTTATCTTTTTAGATCATATTTTTTATCTGCCAACGCCCCCCTGGGCCATCTCAACACCCCCCAATTTTCTCTAAGTCTTCTACCGCCCCCCTGAAGGTCTCAAACGCCCAAAAGGGGGCGTTGTCGCCCTCGTTGAGAACCACTGCATTAGGGGCTCATTGTTGGCCTTTTTGGAGCTGGTAGCTGACTGATGGAAAACAACTTCTGCCATAAGTTTAATATTTTGTAGTTTGTGTCTAACGCTGATTTGAAGACGCAGTGGTAGTCATGTTTTCAGCATTCACATTCTGAAAAATATGATAAATCATTATTTTTTTTTAAATTTCAGTTTTGGACCAAAAAACTTTTGATTGCTTTTGAACACGTCGTTCACCTTAATTACATGTAAAGTTAATGTTCCATTAACACTTGTACATCTTAGTCGTTGTTATATTAATTATGTAATATGTACTCGTATTTGGATATGATTTGATATTTTTACCCTCAAAAGTATTATCGTGATTTGTTTTTGGGTTAATATGCCGTGTTGCGCTACCTCCTTCTTCAGCAAACGTTTTGGATAGCATTACAGTGTATTTATTTACTTTTTATTGATTCAATAATATTATTTAATTAATTAAGACAATATTAGCGATACTCCATCAAAAACCTGAAATAGAAAAATCAGAAAAAAAAATTTTGGTTGTCTGTAAAGTCGGTTTACGGACGATAATTTTACGCGATAACGTCACGAGCCGAACGCTTAAGCCGAACGCTTAGGCCGATCGTGCCTCTCTATCGCTTGTTCCGCGCTCTCGCTGAACGCTTAGGCCGAACGCTTGTTCCGCGCCCTCGCTTGTACGCCCGGCTCAGGCAGAACGTGACATCGTGACATCGTGACAGCGTGACAATGATTCATGCTTTTTCGTGAATGCGGTCAGCGTTCATCGATTTATAAGACGTTATCACGTCAAAATGGGGTCACATCTAGGAATCGAACCTAGGATCTTTGGCTTGCCGCAAGGTAAGATTGTGAAGATATTGTGTCATCGACCAACAAAGTCAAAAGAACTGAGCGTGTGGACGTTAAAAACGATACCGTAACTAATATTGGTTTACGAATTTATCAAAAAAGAAAATGCATTATTTCTCAGTCAAAATATCGCAAGAAGCATTTTTTTTATCTTTTGTTAGTTTGCAAGGACCAAATTTGTCTCTCAATGTATTATGATATTTTTTTTTACTATATTCATTTCTTTGATGGTTACATAATTTAGATTTTTCGACCACCATGCAAGGTGTTGTGGTGGTCGATTTTACATATATGGTGCATTAAAATTTTAAATATAGTGCGTTAGCATTTTAAGTAAGCAATAATATAAGGGTAAATAAAAGATAAAACTAACTAACCATCACGCCGTTTCCCCGCAGGGGTAGGCAGAGAGGACGGACCGCCAAACAACTCGGTCCTGGCACACACTCTTTACTTCACTCACATTCATACATCGTCTCATACATACTCTTCTATTATTCAGACTTTTGACATGGCCCGACTCAAGTATTTGATTCACTTGATCGTGCTATGTCTTCCTCGGGCGTCCCCGACTTCTTTTACCATTCACATTTGCGTCATATTTTCTTCTTACCTTTTTTTTTCGTTCATTCGCTCTTCATGCCCAAATCATCTGAGGGTCCCTTTCTTAATCTTACTCATTATGCTTACATCAGCCTTACATTCTTTGCGGATCTCCCATTTCTCACACGATCATACATGGTTTTACCACACATACGCCTCTCTGCTAGTTCCATGACTCACTGCCATACATCAGGGTAAGTACCAGGACTCCATTGTGGACTGCTGACTTTAGACTTACTTACTTACATTCATCATTAGCTCATCCTTCATACATACTTCATTCATCCTAGACACTAGAGACTGTAAATCTTCCATAGTGTTAGAAATCAGCACCGCATCATCAGCGTACAACAGACAACATACTTTCAGATTACTCAATTTCGGGCCCAATCCCAACTCTTTTAATTCTTGCATTACGCAACCTTGCTTAACACCTTTTGTGATGTCAAACCACCCCGTAAAACCACCGTTCACCCTAACATATAAAAGATTATAAAATAATATTAAAAAAAGTATGAAAGAGATTAAAAAATATAAAAAGCATACGAAGGAATATAAAAAGTACATAATTTAAAAATTTGTAATATTAATGTAAGTATTGTAGAGTAAGCAACAATATAAAGTTGTTATAATGATAATAATATGTTATACCTAAATATATTTAATCTATTGGGTATTTAAATGTTGTTTACATACAAAAACTTTAATGGTGGTATGGAAGAAGAAGATAACACTAATAATCTAAACGAAAATATGAAAGAGAACAAGACACAGAAAAATATAAAAAGATAGTGGTAGAAATAAGTGAAAGATAATATTGTCAATTCTAAAATTTGAGTATATGAGATTGACAAATTATGACGGTTTGATAGAAGGCGACAATGGTTGAATTGGTAAAGGCGCCCGTTAGACAAGAGGTTCTGGTTGCGACCATTATCTTTTTCTATTTTTCTATATCTGGCTCTTTTTCGTATTTTCGTTTAGATCATTAGTGTAATCTTTTTCTTTAAAAGCTGGTTCACACTCAGCTATCAAATATAAAAGATCATAGCACGCCAAATAACGCTCTCCATACAATCCCTTCAGACCGTTCACACCTAAGCGTTTTTAAGCGCAGATACACATCTCAGACGTAACCGCTCCAGACGCGATATCCCAGAAGATAACTCTCCCCTTCTCCGACTAAAATAGGAGAGGGGGTCATTGTAATTACGGAGCTGCCTAGACCCGTGGATGACAGATGTCAAGTTGACAGATTTCAGTACAAAAAATATGCGTTCCGTTGCCGCTCCCTAATTCGACTGACCCCCTCTCCTACCACAGGAAGAAATATTTGATAGCCTCGTGTGAAAGGACAAAAGATAAGCGCTCGCGAATCAACAGATATCTGCTCGCAGATATATAGCTCAGTGTGAACTAAGCATAATGATTTATTACTTTGATGGGAATAACCTTTAAAATTTATAAAAAAGAGTTGTTCTTAAAAAAAAATACAACAATATTTCTCAAATTACATTTCTTAAAAATACAAATCATACTACACAGCTATACATTTTTTTTTAAATTATTTAAACTGAACTCCATAAAATTACTTAGTTAGAAAGCCCTCATGTACGAGTAGTCCTGCAATCTCTCATATGACACAACTGCACTTGATTTTGTCTCCGATGCTACTACGGATATTGAATGTGTACGAAATGTTGACATTGCAAAATACGAATAAGAAAACGTTACATGTTGACATTGCGAGATATGACAAAACTTCACGATATGTTGCAAGAAAAACACAAACAAGAGTGTTTTGTAGGGGGTAAATTATATATAAGTGAAAAAGAAGATACTTTTAATAAATCTAAGGTTGAGGCGCTTTCCAAGTCAGACAGAGATCCTGGGTTCGATTCCCAGGTGCAACCGTAATCTTAGATTTATTAATATTATCTTTTGCTTTATTTTATTTTATTTATTTCTATACATTACAGTATTTACCTTTATAATTTTATTATGTTGGGTGTAAGGTAGGTTTGTGAAGGTGAAACTGTGGATAGGTATTGTTGTATGTTTCGTGAACACCTCACTAGGAGAACCTGTGCTGAGGTGTTTACGTGTTTATTTATGTTTATGTGTGACAAGTATTTATGTGTTGTAATATAAAGTTTTATATGTATTTTTTTTTCAAATTTTAACAGTTATTGTACATTGGTTATATAGAAGAGAAAAAAAAAGTATTTAAATATATTAGAGGAATATAAAAAAAATTATATATGTATATATATATATATAAACATACACATACATACATACACATCCATATAAATACATGTACCTGCACACATGCATATGAATATATACATACATACGTATACATCCGCATACACATTCACATACACATATATATATGTACACACATATATAAATGCTACAATGATATATTAAATGAATAGGTAAAGCCTTCAAAAGTTCTTAATTAGGTTATTGTAATAAAATTGTGATGAACCACTTGAGTGACTAGGGTCAAAATATGGACCGCTTTTATTTTTCTGCGTTTGACAGCGGTCCAAAATCGGACCACATTTTTTTCGATTTTTACGGTTCTAAAGTTTACGATTTTATCATATTTTTTATAAATCCTACGAATATGTGATGACCTACAAAAGATAGGTGAATTTATTGGCTATACAAAACTATAATCAGTTTTTATGTCTCCATATTAAAATTTGGAGGTTTGATTTTTTTAATATGGGCGGAAAATATTCAAAATGATCTCCAAAAAATCATGAGCAATCGGAGAAAAAAGTTTTAAATCGCGCTGTCGCTCGAGTGGAGTTTATTCTCATCAAGTAGGAGGTGAGGGGTAAGAAAATGGGATGGAGATAGGATGAAAATTAACTGGTTCTTCGAATCTGCTCACAAAAATTAGCTTAGGTTATTTTAAACAACGTCTTGTTAGTAAATGGTAGAACATGTGGGTAAGCAAAATTATATTCGTGTACCTAAAAATTTGAAACAATTATTAAAAATTCTGTAAAGATTGAGATAAAATAGGTAGGTGGTAATGTGCGTATTTAAAAATGTTTTCATGCAATATGTACCTCTGTTTCTCTTGGCGTGTTTGTTGTACTTTTAGCGTTATTAATGGACTTCCTCGTGACATTAGCCAATCGTTCTTTAACCTCCTTGATCAAACCTTCCGGAATCATTTTCAATTTTTCCGCAGGCAAACCATCCATCACAACTCCAATGGTACTGATAACAGACTTTGTCCATTTATCTGGCGGTCCAAAAGCTTTATCATCCATTGCAAGAACGGCTAAAGCCTCCAAAACTTCTTGCGGACAGCGTTTCAAGGCACCTAAAGCCTCTGCAGCATCTTTATAAGCTAATGGGTGTATTCTGATGATCTCTTGGGGATTAAAAGCACAAATGATCTGACGCAAAGCCATCAGATCATATGATGTGTAGTCTTCAGGTGACTTACCTCCCCAATCTTCTCGTATCCTGGTAGCTATAGCTTCAAGTTGTACTGGAGACAAATCGTAAAACAAGCCAAAATTTTCAATCACGTCAATGCTAGATAGTGTCATGTTTCTTAAATGATTCGGCTGTAAGGCTATCGTAATCCAATGCAACGAATTTAATCTCTCTTCTGGGACATCATTAGCTCCTCCATGGTAATCCATCAGTCTTTTCCAGATGATTTTTGCTTGTTCCAATGGTATTTGAACTTTGCCTAAATGCGAAACACATTTATCTATTTCTTCCCCGGTCATATTTGCCAATTCTTCAGTAGTCCATACTAATTCTTCAGTATTTTTCGATATGTCCGTGCACAAAAGGCCAGAACTTTTGCTGACTAAGAGAATCGACAGGTATAAAGCGAACATTGTCAGCGTAACGATGTTGTATTCCGAATGCAATGGAGGAAAAAGAAATTCAATCAAATTGCTTTTTCTTGAAATTCTTCTACCTTTGTACAGAATTACAATGGACTTGATACGTTGTTACTTTATTTATGGCCTGTGGAAAGGTTGCAGGTATTGCAGTGAAATAAAATTCGCGGGGAGTGCCTTTACTAATGTGATAAAAATCTTCTTACAATTTGTTCAAAATCAAAAAATATACGTAATATCTTAAGACATCGAAATTGGGATTCGTGTGTGATATTCACATAAAAATATTTTTAATACATTCGTTCTTCTCCTGCCAATTCCATTATTATTAAAATAATTTATATATTAAATCATCAATCAAACTAATTGTCTATGATGTGCGTTAGTTATCATTGCTTGAATCATTCCTGTGTAAAATCTGATTCAATGAACTCAAATTTTACTTTGAATTTAAGTATTATTTTCAAATGGTAACTGATTGTTGTTTGGGGAATTCATACAAGCAGTGTAATAGTACATATCTACCAACGTTGTTATATGATGTTTTTAGCAGAAAATTATTATTTTAATTGTCGAAAATGAATTTGTGATTTTTCGCGGGTCTGCGTTAAGTTTTATTATAATAATGATAATCATTTCTATCAAAATGTATGCCGGGCAGTGTAATGCAACACATTTCAAAAGTTACAATATTACTAATAAAACATTATTTTTTTTAAGTGAACACTTCTTTAGCACCATTGTGATTTGAAAGTAGATGAAACGGAAACTGACACTAAAAGAGACAAACACTTACATCTGTAGGATATAGCCTGCGAGATAATGAGATAGAAATAAAATATTTATTTATTTCACGGGTACATGGTCGGTTCCAACACAATACGATAAACCCACGGTCCCACGCAAGTCTTCTTGGTATAAGGCGCCTGACGAACCTGAGCGTCCACACGTCCAAGGATCGAATCCTACGAAATCCAAAAAAAATACATATTTTTGTAAAATCAATATCTAATCTTTAAACCACTTCAAAATGAACAGGCAAAAGAATGCGACATCAAGCGACTCCGAAGAAGAAAACACAAATACTAATGAGATGACCAAATGTATAGAAAAAGATGCACTGGAATTCAACAACAAACAAAAGGCATAAATCATCATACACATTGACCAAAGACCGGAATTTCATTAAAAACCTATATTGGCTCCAAACAGCAGAAATAAGACATGGGAATGAGAGATCTAATGCAATCGCCATTCAGCGAGGAGTACGACAAGGTTGTATCCTGTCGCCACTATTGTTTAATCTCTATTCCAACTATGTCTTTAAAAGAGCCCTAAGTAATACTGAGAAGGGTCTGAATATCAACGGAGTTGTCATTAATAACATAAGATATGCGGATGATACTGTTTTATTAGCTGACAGTATCGATGACTTCCAAGATCTATTAAATCTAGTTAATAATTTTGGTGAGCAACTGGGCCTAACAATCAATGTCATTAAAACAAAATGGATGACATTTGGGCGACTAGATCACTCTGGATTAGTGATACAATTAAATTGTTGCAATGTTGAAAAGTTGGCAAGATTTAGATACCTCGGCAGCATTCTCACGGAGACTCTTGACCCAGACGTAGAGGTTAAGTGCAAAATTGAGACAGCAAGAACTGCGTTCAATAAAATGAAATCCCTCTTCTGCAATGACAACCTAAAATTAAGGCAGAGAATGTTAAAGTGTTATGTGTGGTCAGTCTTGCTGTATTTTTTTTTTTTACATTAACTTCACACAGGAGGCCTTGAGGAAAATAATTCCCCTCAGGGCCTATGTCATCTGGGATGCTGTGTGGAGGGAGGGTGTGTGATGGGTGTGAGACATGGACCTTGAAAGTAAATACTATGAACAGGTTAGAGGCTTTTGAGATGTGGCTTCACCGGAGAATGCTCAAGGTTCCATGGACCGACATGATCGCTAACATAGAAATTCTCAGGCGGGCTACAGCAGATAGAGAACTGCTCACATTAACACATATTGTATCTTGTATTTCCCGCTAAGCACTTGCATACTGCTTACTAACAACGTATGCAGGGACACTGGAGGTCTAGATTCGTTCTAAATTAAATGTAGCTTCGTTCTTTAAAAAAAAATTAGAGTCCCTGCGAGAGCCCTGAAGGAGTAACCATCTGTTACTTATACCAGGGCGGGTATGTGGTGGATAACCTCCAATGCTCACATTAATAAAAGTCAGGAAAATTTCATATCTGGATCACGTACTTCGAGGGGAAAAGTATCACTTGCTCCAATTTATATAGGAAAAATAGAAGGTCGCCGAGGGCCTGGTAGGAGACAAATGTCTTGGCTACGAAATATACGAGAGTGGACCGGCATTAGAAGTGCGGAGGAGCTATTCCGGGCAGCACAATGTATAGAGACATTTTCCAGAGTGATCGCCAACGTCGGGGGACCCGATAGGGCACACAAAGAAGAAGAAGACACATTGATAAAAGAAGTGCTTCGTAGTCTATTCACTCTTGTCTCCTTTAGTTATCTGAAGGCTTCACTTCTGCCGCGTGTGAATTACACATTCTGATTTTTTTCAATTGTAACAATTAATAAGAACAACAGAAAGAGAAATAAACGCTGTTAGAAAGGTTTATTCATGTTAAATCATTTATAAAGAACTTTTCGCTTCAAGGCCACGTATGTAGGTGTCAAAGTGATTTACGTTGGCGATTTTAACACAGAATTAAATAAAAATAAATAAAACATGAACTGGGCCATATTTCACTGGGGGCAGGAGGGAGTGTTTTGATTTACACCCGTCTGTCCGTTGCCATTGATTTATTGGCTCATGTTAAAGAATGAAAAATCTACAGGGCTTAAAAAGCCAGAAATGACCTCGGCTAGGGACAGAATAATTTGATGGATAATGGCTTTTATAAAGAAAATTCTGATGGTTTCTGCCCGATTTCATCTGCGTTTTAACGTTGTTTTAAAAATTTGTTGTTCTTATATAATATTAAGGCATCTCGTATAACCAATATACGACAGTAGGCCCTAGAAGAAACATCCAGCTTGCCCTGGCTTTATTCTACATTAGGAGGTTGGAAAATGGGATGCAGGCAAACTTTCGAAATTGCATATAAATAGGGACTCGCTTCTTATTTTTGAGGTCAATTGTGCAAAATTTCATTAATCTTGAAATAAAACTGTAGATTTGGTATGATATTAGGTTTTCAAAAAGCCAAAAGTATTTTTGTTATTTATTTTTGGGGCTTTATGCCGTGTTGCGCTACCTCCTTCTTTAGCCAACGTTTCGGACAGCGTTACAGTGTCCATCATCAGGGCGGATGAGCAAATGGTATTGATGAAAGTGTGTGCTTATGTATGTAGGAGCGATACCGTGCTGCCAGCTCCACTTCTCTACGAGCTGGTGTTCGAATATTTTTTTTTCTTTTTTTTTCACTTTCACCAATATCATTTGCTCATCTGCCCACCAGTAGCGCAACACGGCATAACACCCCAAAAATAAATAAAATAAAAAAAAACTGTAGATTTGTATAAAAAATAGACCCACCTATGTCAACCACAGACGATATTTTTATTTATTAGGCGTAGTCCAGCGGTAAGGCTCTTGACTCGCTTCCGAGTTTGCGGGATCGAATCCCGGCGTGGCAAATAAATTTTATTTGATTAATGCGTGTTATTTCCCAATTTATTCATTTAAAATAATGTATAGTATATTTGCGGCACGTTCCAGAGTGGAAGATACTCTCAGTATCGCCCTGGTGTACGACCACCGTTCAGATTTGAAATGTTGCTTGAAATGGCTTAAGCCGTGTTTGGTGATCAGATCTGAAAAGCCAGGTACTTCCCACCTTCCTCTTTCCCATCTCCTTCCCCTCCTCATTCCCTTCAGCCTCACAACATACTCCAATTGGGGATGCCATAGTCTCACTGGCTTCAAACGAGAGCAGGTGGGACTCTTGTGCGGTATTCATATAAAAAAGTATAAAAATTAAATTATACTAGCTCAAACCAGTTTATTACCGGACAGTCAGAATTCTTAAGAAATCAGTTTTTCATGAGTCATGGTAGACGAAGTCGAGGACAACCGAGTTAATCAGATACTTGAGTCGGGCGATGTCAAGAGTCAGAATAATAGGAAAGCGTGAGACGATGTATGAATGTGAACGAGGCAAGGAGTGTGTGCCAAGATCGAGTTGTTTGGCGATCGGTCCTCTCTGCCTACCGCTGCAGAGAAACGGCGTGATGGTTAGTTAGTTAAATTTTGAAAAATAAAATTTAAAACAACTATATTATGTTAAAAATATTTAATTTTACGTACTTCACACTTCAGACAACTATGAAAACTTAAAAACGACCCCCTGAGTTATGCAGGACACACGCACAAAAGATATTAGTATGTTTGATGATAATGTGTACAAAAAAATTCAATGTATCAGGAAAAAAAACAATTGACAAATTCTCTTCAAAATTTTGGATCGAATTCAGAGGGCATTCTTGCACCGAATCGGGACTTGTTACGTCACTAGAAACCTTAAAATAAGGGTCCGGAATTAGACAGCGCGACGGGAAAACCTATTTTCTATTGACCCTTGTCCCACCGATGTCGAAGAAAGGTAAACAGGTCACAGCTTAGAAAAAAACAGCTTCTTTTTTCTTCTTAAAAACAAAGTTCAGCTAAGAATGCCAACGTTTTGGGCGAATGCTTTGTACAATTATTTACTTTGCAGATACACGTCGTTATTTGCACGCTATTATTATATATTTTTTATTTTACTAAACCCTTATCTAAATCTACTTTTCTATTGAATTATTGAACGCTCGTAGGGTTTTTAGAGACAAGTTTACTTTTACTGCTTACCAGAGGTAGTAGACACTGTTAAAACTCGCATAACTGAGTATCTAGAAGCAATCACCCGCTGGATGACCTCAAATTGATTGAATACGTCAAAGACTTTCTCTGAACCGCCACAAACAGACGTCAAAGTAACATTGATAACTCCCCAACAATCACTTCAGGAAGTGACATCGCTCTAAAGATATGTATAAAACTACTAGGTGCCAATCTGAACGCTGATTTTTCCCTTAAAACTCAAGTGAATAGAACTGTAAGTATAGGGTTCTTTCAATTAAGGCAAATTAAAGCAGTAAGGAGAAATCTGCCAACACAGGCGACTAAATTATTAGTCAACTTGTTTGTTGTTTCATGTCTAGATTATTGCAACGGAGTAAAATGCAAGTCCTCCAAAATATCAAATCAACAAATTACAAACCGTGTTCAACGCTGCGGCAAGGCGAGTATCTAAATATTCTCATATTTCAGAGCATTTCAAAAATCTTCACTGACTCAAATGTCCTGAAAGAATCCTGTTCAAGTTCTGCTGGATGGTATTTAAGTCCCTCAACGGAATGGCTCCGGCTTATTAATCGGAATTGTGTATTCCAGAAAATTTTAATTCCCGACAGTCAATCCTCAGGTCAGCAGCGTCATCAGCTATCGGAAGATTATAGGAACCAAAGCGCACACCAGATACTAAATTCGGTGAGCGCGCTTTCGGAGTGTCAGGACCAAAAGTGTGCTTTCGGAGTGTCAGGAGATGTGATCATTATTGAATGGTCACGGAATTTAGAGCTAAATTTTAAACTCTCCTTTTCAGACAGTCGTATCGGCAAACCTTCACTGCCTGCGATATTGTAAATAACTAATTGTGTAAAAATGTATAAATTCTTTTTTGTAAACTTTTGTAAATCTCTAAAGCGCCCTGAGTTCTCCAGTCTTTCAAAACAAATATTAACTCTACTTTTGCCATTATTCTTCTCAAAAATGTAATATTAACAGTGTTGGGGGTAGCAAATGTAAAAACTTGCAATGGCCAGTGTTTTAAATAAAATGTCTTCCACGTGCAAAGCCGTATCTTCTCCAAGCATAACGGAAGTGTAAGCCAGGTAAATATGTTGTCTGTATCTACTATAATTTATCTATTAATATAATTAAAAAGATCCTATGAATTAACAATAAATTGTACAGCACCCTTCAAGTGATTTTTCACAAAAACGGCGCTCCAATTAGCCAATTATTATTGTTATATGAGTCGAAATTTTACTTAATAAATGCAAGAATATAATATTTTATCAATGCGTATCAGTAAGTACAAAAATACTTACATCAGTTTCATTGACAACTATATATGTTTGCTTTGATGAAGAACGGAGAGGTTTTGAATATCACATGTACATCAATCGTCCAGTTGATTAGTCAGACATCTCCCCCTGCTAAGTTTTGAGTTAATGAGGAAACCAATTTTAAACCAGTGAGCCGAAAAACATCAACATTTTGTTTAGTTTTAGTTCTCGTTTTCGTTTTTCTGCATTGTATTTGATTTGGTGGTGTTTACGAATAACCTGAGTATTGTACCAGATCGAGGGTATACGTTTAAAATAACTGCATACTCTATTCGCCTGGACGATAAATATGTACCTATTGATGAGAGTGATACGAAGAGTCAGTGCTATGATTATCACAGGAAAATGTGGTGAAAACAAAATATCCCAGGCAAAATACCCCCGACAAAATATCCTCCGACAAAATATCCCTCGGACAAAACATCCCCTAACAAAATTTCTTGTAAAACTTAACCTATTCGTACCTAACCTAACCTAAACTAACCTAACAAAAAATGGGACAAATATAATACAGTTAACAATAATTCATTGTCTGTACAGAATATCTGTATTATTTTTGTCTTATTTTTTGTTAGGTTTTAAAAAATATTTTGTTGGGGGATGTTTTGTCCGTATGATATTTTGTCGGAGGATATTTTGTCGGGGATATTTTGTCGCGGGATTAAAAGTCGCGGAACGGTGAAGGTTAGTTACGGAGGACTTAATTAGGTAGGTTCTTAATACTAAATCAATGAACTCCAATATGTCAGCAATGAAATCAAATATTTAGGATAATTTTTAAAAATCAACGATCGCGCTTGAACTCGTCAATCTGTACTTTATTTGGGAGTAACACATATCCGATGTTCTTACTAAACCCATGTAATTAATGCCACAGCTTCAATTACCGTTTCTTTCACCTGATACCACCTAGCTTAGAGTACATTAGCTTTGACGGTTGAAATGCCAAGACCTTTGCAGTTGTTTAAAATATTCAGGGGTTGAACCGCGAACCCCCGAATGAATAAGAACTACATAAAAGAGTAGTTCGTGTGTACTTTGGCTGAGCGTAGCGGTTTCGTGTAAAGCTTGTGGAAATTTTAAACTAGTTGAAGGCATAATTTTTTTTTCATGTGTTTTTTACAGTACAATCATCTCATTCTGACATTTTTAACATCTGGGATTATAATTACATAAAACAGTCGTAACGCTTTTTATCTAGTGCTACAGAAATTTCATTGTAAGCATAATTCCTCTTGTCTATGCTGCGCAAAAAAGTCTGTTCTGCTGCTTGAAAAATATTTGAACAAAGTCGTGGCGACGACCACGGCTAAGGTTTTTATAATGTAATCCATAGCATTCCAAGAAGAACGGGCTACAAATAGAGTTTTAAATGACTAAAACTTAATATTATAAGTAACTTTTTATGGTACATGAACGTCGGAATTCCATGCGTCCGCATTTAGACATATACCTGAGAATTTTTTTCTGGATTTGTTCCATATTTGTTCCATATGTTGAAAATCGTACCAGACTCGAACATGTATTTGTATGCCCGAAACTTAACACTTCTTTTGCCCAACATCATTTTTTATACCAAGGAAAATACTTCTTTAACAACCTGCCCATAGAAATCAGAATCATTAATGACAAAATACAATTATCGAACTCAATCAAAAATCATTTTAAAGAAATCGCTAACGGGAAGACTGCTTCCCCTATTTCCACATGACTGTAACACTAAAAATTGTACTTGTTTTTACTCTTACGGAATACATGGATGTTTTTTAGTTAAAGGGTCTTGATTGCGATGTGTTTGTATTAACGGTACTAATTATATATGTGAAACATTTTTTTTTTTTTTTACAGTTAATACCGCACAAGAATCCCAACTGCTCCCGTCTGGAGCCAGTGAGACTATGGCATCCCCAATTGGGGTATGTTGTGAGGCTGAAGGTAGTGGGGAGGGGAAGGAGATAGGGAAGAGAAAGGTGGGGAAGTACCTGGCTATTCAGATCTGGTCACTAAACACGGCTAAAGCCATTTCAAGCAACGTTTCAATTCTGAATGGTGGTCTTACACCAGGGCGATACTGATAGTATCTTCCACTCTGGAACGTGCCGCAAATATACTATATATTATTTTAAATGAATAAATTGTGAAATAACACAAATTAATCAAATAAAATTTATTTGCGCACGCCAGGTTCGAACCCGCGACCTTCGGATTGTGAGTCAAGAGTCTTGCCTCGGGACCACGGAGGCCGTCACATGTGACTGTTCAAATGTATAAATAAAATGTAAACTCTTCTTCCATCCACAAGCAAATGCTCTTAATGGAAGATTTGTACTACTATAATATGTACCATTTTTAATAAAAATAAAAAATAGAAAAAATAAATATAAAATAAGTATTTATTAGTTATGCAATGTGAAGGTATATAAACCTGACAAGTAATTTATTGATGCCTACGCCAGTTTTTGTAATGTGATTAGATATCAGAAAGTTCTCTAAAACGTCCTTTATTTGAACGCCCTTGAATACTACGTCACGTACTCTAGATTAGTGAAGTGAAACAGTATCTAACTAGCAGACCCGGCCACACGTTGCTGTGGCTAACGAAACAAAATGCCATTACCCAACCTTTATAACTAACGCCATCTGTTAATTTGCGTACATATCAAATCCATCTTTCAGAGTGGAAGATACTACCAGTATCGCCCTGGTGTAAGACCACCGTTCAGAATTGAAACGTTGCTTGAAATGGCTTTAGCCGTGTTTGGTGACCAGATCTGAATAGCCAGGTACTTCCCACCTTCCTCTTCCCCATATCCTTCCCCTCCCCACTACCTGCAGCCTCACAACATACCCCAATTGGGGATGGCATAGTCTCACTGGCTCCAGACGGGAGCAGTTGGAACTCTTGTGCGGTATTCATATAAAAAAATTAAAAAAACACCGCCCGTTTGCCAGCCCGCTACACGCTGCCTGAATTGAATCTTTGAATTTCTCGGCTTTTCTCTACTACAATATGCATGTTTTATTCATATAAACCTTCCTCTTAAATCACTATCTGTTGGTGAAAACCGCATGAAAATCAGTTGCGTAGTTTAAAAGATCTAAGGGCACAGACATCGGGAGCGACTTCATTTTACACTATGTAAAGATACATAACTGAAAATATTGATTCAGCGTGTTTAGGTAAAGAAATCGATAAGCAATCTTCATCCCTAAGCGATTCACAAATTTGACGGAGACACATCTATTATGGCCCCAGAAATATAAAGTGAGAATATTTTTATGATTATGGGTTGCTCATAATTAATGACTATTAAAGTTTCCGCGACCTTTCTACCCGCGACCAATATCCTTGACAAAATATCCCCGACCAAATATCCCACGGACAACAGCCCCCAACAAAATATCTACTAAAACCTAACCTATCCTTACCTAACCTAATCTAACCTAACTTAACAAAAAATAGGACAGTAATAGTACAGACATCAGAATAGTAAAATGTAAAATAAAGTTAGGTTAGGTTTTAGTATATATTTTCTTGGAGGATTTTTTTCTGGGATATTTTGTTAAGGATATTTGGTTGGGGGTAGAAAAGTCGAAAACTGTATAAAATCATCGGTAGCTACGCCTATCGATCCGACATTGTATAGTTATCGATTTCACCGTGATATTGGTGGGATAACTTTCGGTAACTTCTCATCATTCCCTGGGACAACTGCAGATCGCTAATGTAAAAACAACAGTTGAAGTCGAATATTTTAAGAACACTTAGCTATTGTGAACTGTTACTTATTCGTTGGCGATCTGCAGTCAGGCTAGGTAACTTTGAGGAATTACCGAAAGTTAGTCAATCCATATCGCTCAACCGTGCTAGGGGGCTAGATACGGTACAATACTGTCCAAAGTTACTTTCGAAAATCTATATACGTATATAAAAATCAAAATATGCTTGTTTGGGTATAAACGAGTATATAAGATGTCTATGCGTTGCTAAACCATTTATCCGATTGAGTTGAAACTTTGTGGACTTGATGTGCGCATGCCCGCGATGGTTTTTATACATAAAAGTGAGTTTTAGCATCACGAAATTATGCGTTGCTAACCATTCATCCGATTGCGATGAAACTTTGGGAATATGATATGTGCATATCCGCAATGGTTTCTATATATAATGGTGAGCTCTGGCTTCATGAAATTCTGCGTTGCTGAACCGTGAATCCGTTTGCAATGAAACTTTGGTGAGTTGTCATAAGCACGCTTGCAAAGGTTTCTATATATACTGGTGAGCTCTGGCATTATGAAATTTGTATAAATAATTGCAATAGGTGGCACGCGAGGTTTTTGAAAACTGAATGTACCGGGACTGAATGTATGTAATGCGGGAGGGAGGTTCGCGGGGTGAGGAAGCGGGAGATGGTAGGCGGAAAAGATGAAGTGGGAACGCGTGCGGGGAAGGGGACGCGGGAAAGGAAGGGGAGGTGGAAGAATAACAGGACGAATGAGTAAGGACACGCTGGGAGAAACAATTTCTTCATTAAGGCGGCGCTATTCGACTAAAAAGGAAGAAGATGGAGAGATGTGTAATTACGAAAGTTGGACAGAGCGCGCTAATATTTTAAGTGATGAAATCGCAGCGAAAATGGCGAAAAAGCTTAATAAAACATGACTCGTTTAAAATAGAGCAAAAATCTCGTGGAACGTATCTTAAGTATCATTCAAATAAACATTGTGAATTTTTTCACAAATATAACTTGTAAAATAATAGAAATAGACTTGTTTTAAATTTTCGGAGCATACTTTGCGATTTTTTTCTATCGAGGGAATTTCATATAATTTGCGTTTCGGCGTGGAACGTATCTAGATATTATATTAAAAAATATATGTTATTTTTTAAGATAATATCTAGATACGTTCCACGCCGAAACGCAAATTATATGAAAAATATATGTTATTTTTGAAGAGCTTTAAAACTTCAAATGTTTAAGGGAGATATGTAAGAAATCGGTCGAAATTCGAATAGTGGACCCTTAAGTGCCATTGCAACGCATGCCGGAAACTCGCTAGTTCAAAATAAAACAGTGATTTTAGTTCAACTTTAACTTTCAATAACGTTGGTAATGTTCTTCTAAGAAATAAGTTTAGTGTTGAGTTTTGCTCTGAATTCTGCTCACTTCATTCGTCTTAATTCATACGGGATTCACACTAACCCTAATCCTTGTAATTGTCGTGTTTGGATTATTTCTGGAACGATATGAGTCGTATTATAATGTTATCCGTGATATTTAACTAAGATTCCCTCATGCATATTATATGAATAAAACCGTGACACGGGTTTATAGGTTTATATGGACATTTTGGGTTTAACGAAAGCCAGCGATGAATTATGTTTAAATTATTTAATTGAGCCTGATATTAATTAGTTTTTGGCAAATTATTTAATTGAGTCTGATATTAATTAGTTTTTGGCAAATTATTTAATTGAGTCTGATATTAATTAGTTTTTGGCAAATTATTTAATTGAGTCTGATATTAATTAGTTTTTGGCAAATTATTTAATTGAGCCTTATATTAATTAGTTTTTGGCAAATTATTTAATTGAGCCTGATATTAATTAGTTTTTGGCAAATTATTTAATTGAGCCTGATATTAATTAGTTTTTGGCAAATTATTTAATTGAGCCTGATATTAATTAGTTTTTGGCAAATTATTTAATTGAGCCTGATATTAATTAGTTTTTGGCAAATTATTTAATTGAGCCTGATATTAATTAGTTTTTGGCAAATTATTTAATTGAGCCTGATATTAATTAGTTTATGGCAAATTATTTAAGGCGGCACCATTCGAATTTCTACCGATTTCTTGCAAATCTCCCTTGAACATTTGAAGTTTTTAAGCTCCTAAAAAAATATATGTTATTTTTGAAGATAATATCTATACAACCCTCACGCCATGAAATTCCCTCGACAGAAAAAAATCGCAAAGTATGCTCCGAAAATTTTTATTTTCAAGCCTGTCTCTATTATTTAACAAGTTATATGTACGGAAAAATTCACAGTGTTTCTTTGAACGTTGTTTTAGACAACTCCCACGAGATTTTTGCTCTATTCTAAACGGTGACCGGACAACTCGGAATGAAACCAACTCAGAACCAACTCAGATAAGTCATTTAGAGTGATAAAAAAAATTATATAAAAATTTGGTTAAATAGGTTATGTTAGGTTAGGGTTATCGGCTTGTTTAAAATATTTTTTTTTCATAGCTTTTAATAACTTTTCAAGGAGGTGTTGAGTTGACTTTATTCTCAGTTGGCATGGAACCATTCTAAACGAGTCGTGTTTTATTAAACATTTTCACAAGTATCGCTTCACTTTTAGCGTTTGAAATGTTAGCGCGCTCTCTCCAACATTCGTAATTACATATCTCTTCATCTTCTTCTTTTCGTGCTCGGGTACGGGGCCTTAATAAGGTCTCATAGCGGTAAACTATTAGGCTTGACGGCTACGTGTTTAAAAACGAAAACATATAGAAATTAATGGAGTTCTACCAATCAAACATAATAAATAATTTATATACTCATTTCGTTATGTTGTTTGTGAATTCCGCATAATCGCCCAAAGCCAGTGGAACTATGGCAACCCCAATTAGAGAAAAGTGGAGGAAAAGGAAATGAAAAATAGAATTACCATTCTTACCATGAAATGTAAATAAGATTAATAAGTTGAGGCTACATCAGGGTTAGTATTAAAACTCCACAGTACACTTCTAGCCTCGTTTTCTTTATTTTGTATTTAGTCAAAAAAAGTACATCTTAAATTTAATTTACCGCATAAATTTAACAGCGCAAGGGGGCTGTAAATTTCTCCGTTGTTTTCTCATTTTATAAGAGTCTGAATTGAGAAATGAAATTTTTTCTGTCTCACAAAACTAATGGCTCGCGAATAAACATGATGGACTGTATTACTTTTTATAAAACTAATATTATACAACAATGCGTTCATTGAAGATATATAACAGTCGTAAAACATATTCATAAGAACTGTTGCCATGCAGAGAGATTTTTGTTTTTTTTTACGTTAACTCTGGAGGAAAGAGAAAAATAATTTCCTTCGAGGCCCACATCATCTGTAGGAATGTTGTGTGTTTTTGTGGAAAGGAAGGAGTGAACCCAAGTCTTAAAGAGACCCACGTTGTAAAAAAATATAAAGGCTGGAAAATCGGTCCTCAGCCCAGCCGTTGAACTCAAAAATAACCTATTGTGTGACAAATGTCAAGCGTGTACAAATATTGTCCCGACTGCACCGGTTTCAAAGGAATTAATGACACTAGTTGATCAAAACACCTTCCTTTGAAATACCGGTAGAACAAATACAGCATTCCCACCCCACGCCAGTGCTCGTTTGTAATCCGTTTTCTGCTGCATTTCTGCACAGATTCGAAGGTTTTTCAGGTATTTTGGGACTCCAGATCAGAGGTGACTTCTAAGTTCAATCGTGGGACGCACTTGCAATTGAACTTTGTTATGCAGAAAGCAGCCAGCTATAAAAAAAAACTCAAACTGAGATACAGGCGCTTTTGTCTAAGAATTGAATAAAATAACCTACTAAACACCTAGGAAGTTCTTCACTTCAAAAATTATAAATAATTATAAATTGTACATGGTTAGCAGTTTATTAGTATTGCTGCTTCCACAAAAGATAGTCAGACAGAAGTCTGTTTTAGGCGTGTCCGTGTGCCGAAGGATCTAAGAAAAATATTTTAACTAAGGTCAATTGCAAGAAAAAACTTTTTACATGAGTTTTTTTTACACTCGACTTCGGTAAAAAAATAAATATTTTCCATGTAGGGACCTACTTGGTAACGACTACTACAGAACGCATTTTTGTAAATATTTAAACAGGCAGATACTAATTTAAAAATTTCGGACCATACGATTCATTTTTTGAAAATTACCTTTAATGTATTTTGTTTTACGTGACATCTGTTGAATTACGATGAATCGAATAAAACTAAAATGCGATAATAAAATGGATATTTTCGGAGATTTTACGCTATCCGGAAAATTAAATAAAAGCATTTATCCAATACTCTTTCAAGATGAACGTTATTTCGATTCTTTGAAGGTATTTATTCTATAGCCACACGATAAAAAAGTGTGTATGAAAAGATCAAAAGATCAAGCCAAAGAACAATTTCAACAAATTACAGAGTAGAAGTCCTTACGAAAGGACGCGCATCGCGTAAATATGTGTCATCATTAGAGCGTGTATTTTAAAGGAAATTTCACTGACACTAATCATGTCGCTTTACGATTTGATCCTGTTCAACAGCAAGATTGCTCTGATGATCGGCATGACCAATGGCAAGTTAGTCCTGCAGGCTGGGAGATAGAACAGTCTATTCTGTCGATGGCGGAGATAACCATCGGGAACATAAAGATGAATGTCCTCCATGATAACCAAGTTTTCAAATCATCCTTGAATCTGTAGAAATGTATAGCGATGTGTACATTTATTTATTTATTTATTTATTAAAAGAAGTTTATACAATGAACAAAAAATTGTGTTAATTCATCCGCCATGCTAGGGATGTCCCTGTGTTATGGCGGATGAAGTTTACAGATTGTGTAGGTACAGTGTACAGCTATTAACTTATGCAATTCATTTAAGTAGTTTAAGTTACATATTTAGTAACAAATTAAGTTAGTAATTTAATTAACACATTAAATTAATTTATGTTACAAGTTGTATCAATTATATTACAATTCAATTAAAATAGCAAATTTTTACTCATCATCGTTACTGAATGTAAGGATCCATTTTGATAATTTTTTTTTAAAGATATGGGGTTGGGTTTCGGATTTTAGGTTCTCGGAGAGAAGGTTAAACATTTTAGGAGCTAGGTACATGAAATGTCTTTGAGCTGATGTGGTGCGTAGTGTAGGAACATTGTAGTGTCGTTTGGTTATTGTTCTGGTGGTGTAACTGTGATGTAAAAGAGTTTTTTTCTTGTATTTGAACATGAAATGTGTTAGTGTAAATTTTAGATGAAGTTGCCGTATGTTTAAGACATTATATTCTGTGAAGAGTCTATTGGAGGAATATCTTGTTGGTCGCTTGTTGATAGCACGTAAAATCGTTTTTTGGGCTTTTTGCAGAGGATCAATAAAATTAAGAGCACAGCCGCCCCAAATTATGATGCCATATGCTAACTGGGATTGGCAGAGAGCATAGTAAACCGTTTTTAGTGTTATAGGAGTAAGTATATTTCTTAGAGTTCGAAAAACATAAGAGAGCTTGCGAATTCGGGGAGTTAGACTGGCTAAGTGCTGATCCCAACGAAGATGGTGATCAATTAGGACCCCCAGGTATTTTATATGAGATACTTTTTCCAAATTTGGGCAAGTACAGGAAGAGTAGGGACTTGGACAGGAGTGAATTGTTATTTTCTGTTTGATAGAACATCTCTTCATTAGATGGTTCATTCCGAGCTTACCCAAAAGAAAGTCAGTAGGACAGAGCCACAGCTAGGAGCCATACTCCCTCATGTAGAAATTTCTTCTGAACCCTCTCCAGCATGAGCGAATACTTTAATTGGTGTGGACTCCAAATTACCGACCCACTTTCAACTGCCTTTTCTAAGAAAATTATTAAAATTATCGATGACTGTGGGTTGACTAAAGTGGTGGAATGCAGCGTGTTATTTTTGATTTGAACCCAAACTATGAACCAACTTTAAAAAAATAAACGGGAACTAAGAACCATTTAAAAAAATAGGTTCTTAGTTTACGTATACTTAAAAAAGAAAAAAAAACCTTGAACCTATTTTCATTATGTTAAATCACATCGATTGTAACTTTATTCGGTGAAGATGGCCACAAAATAAACGATGAATTGGCAAATTTTAATGTTTACTAAATATGTGATTGACATAGTTTTTACTCGTTGTAATATAACTGATATGAAGTGTTTTTTAATAATTTGGCGTATTAAGGATGTAGAGCGTATCTGGATATTTACCCTACTTTTTTCGCTGCAATTTTCATGCATTTATACACATCAAAGGTTTCAGAAGTAACAAAATATCCAAAAGCCATGCTTCTAATGAATTCAGAATATAATTTATTTTAAACTAGCTGGTACCCGGCTTACGTTGCAATGCAAAGAAATAAATTGTTTCTCCCTGCATTTCCTTTCCCATGCGTCCCCGTTCCCCTCCGCGTACCCTTCCTCAAGCGTTCCCCTTCCACCTTCCACGCCTTCCTCTCCCTCGTCACCCTTCCCGCCTACCCTACCTCCTTCATAACCCTTCCCCTCATGAATTCCCTCCCAAATAGACTCATTTTCATTCACACTAATTTCATAACGCCAGAGCTTACCATTATATATAGCCTATAACATTCACGGGCGTGCGCACAACAAATCACCTAAGTTTCATCGCAATCGGATGAACGGTATGGCAGTGCATAACATACGAACAGACGAACAAATGAACAAACGAACAAACGAACAAACGAACAAACGAACAAACGAACAAACGAACAACGATCAAACGAACAACGAACAATCGAACAAAGGAACAAACGAACAACTAACAAACGAACAAACGAACAAACGAACAACGAACAAACGAACAAACAAACAAACAAAAATTGATTTTTATAAATAAGATTTGTGGTTTAAACTCCAGAAACTAATCAAAAATCTAATATTTTGGATATTTTACATAAAAATTGTTTAGTGTAACTTTTTTTAATTCATGACTTTATTCAATATCTAAAATAAATATTCATCCGGAAAATGTACATCTTTCATGTTCCCTGGTTTGCTGCGTTATAATTTACGTTTTTGTAATTGTGCCTAAAGTAAAAGTTTATTTTTTGTAATTGTGCCTAAAGTAAAAATTATATAATGAAAACATTTTCTTTACCAGATGTCTCCGTCTGAATTTCTAAAAGAAATGTCTACGTCAACTGAGGAGCGAATGGAAAAGTTAACAAACGCCAGTAAAAAGGCTCTGAGGAAATCTAAGATGAACAAAATTGAGATATCACCTGAACATGTGGTTTTCCAAAATTTTGGCAGATCGACCAGTGTGTCTTTTGCTATAATAAACTATACCGAGGTAGGTGTGTTGCAACCTACGCATAAAGATATGTATTTATTTGTTATGTAATTGTTGGCAGAATGACTTGAATTTGGTTGACTTATGTATACATAAAACCAATATTGCTGAACAACCTTAAAACATTACTAAAGCTAAATTTTACCGACTGGTATCCCTGAGGGTCGCTCTCCGGTCCAGTGCATGATACTGCAAATTTATTCCGGTTCTCGCATCCGCTCAGTTCGGCTGTTTTACATTCCCTCTCGTGTCACTCTAGTTGTTACTATTTAAAGTTTGTATCAAGTTTATCCATACTCCATACTAATATTATAAATGCGAAACTGCTCGAGTTTATTTATGACGCTTTAACACATTAACCAATTAAAATACTTTAAAAATTCATTCATTAATAGAAAGCTAAATTATATGCAAAGACTATAGTCTGTATATTATGATGGCAAGCTCTGGCATTATGAAATTATAAATATTAATATATTATATTTGTTATACGTTTTCTGTCGCTAACAAAAGCGAGTTTTTGCAAACGACAGAAAAAATCGTTTCCATGGAAACGATGTTGATATATTTGTGGGCTCTAAGCTGGTAGGTACTCAGCCCCCTGGTCATCTACTGCTCCAGAAAATTCAAATATTAGAATGTTTTGTTTTTTTTAGACAAGCTTCTGTTTTGGAATAAATGTCAGATAAGAGTTCCTACATTAAAAATATAATTCGTAACGATTATAAAGACTGAATAATAAAAAGTGAAATTTTTTAATATAT
This sequence comes from Glyphotaelius pellucidus, assembly GCA_936435175.1. Taxonomy (NCBI): domain Eukaryota; kingdom Metazoa; phylum Arthropoda; class Insecta; order Trichoptera; family Limnephilidae; genus Glyphotaelius; species Glyphotaelius pellucidus. The sequence continues at coordinate 21,477,685 of OW386558.1, read as the reverse complement.
TAACAAACTTCCAAATATTTAATTAAAAATAAACATCCGAAATGTTTGTAAGCGCATAAATTCCGAACGAATGAACAAAATTGGATAATTATTTTTTTCTTTGAGCTATAGCTTTATGAAATTTAGGTGGCAGGCGAGATGTTTGAAAACTGAATGTAAGGGAATGAATGTATTGAATGCGGGAGGGAGTGGGGGTGGGGAAGAGGGCGATATTTGATAAGTTCAACCGCTACAGTAATTTCCCGTAATACCATGCGAGCGAAGCCGCGGGGAAAAGCTAGTTATAAAGTATAAAGTTACTTGAAAATATATTTGACCCGTATAATCAAGAGTTCTTATTGGCGAATTTCCCCTACACACGCATCTCAGTTTACAATGCTCGGAAAGGCTGTAAGCTGCAAATTCAAATCAGGATAAAAATACATAATTCACCACATTTACAAAATTTCTTGTAGAAACTGATGATGTTCAAGGTGCTATTTGACAAGACCAAAGCGTTCAGCCTGCAACCAATAGTTAACTTCATAAAACTAGCCCCTGGAATGAGGCTTACCTTCACAGTAACCTTTACTCCAGCCTGCTATCAGGACTTCCTTCACAAGGTGGTATTTGAAACTAACAAGGAAAGGTTCATTGTCCCGATCATCTGTAAGAATTTTAATGACTTTTCTGTTTTTTAAGACATTATTATTCATAACGAGTTGATATGTAGAGCTCACGTAAGAACTCTAACTATTATCTCATTAATTTTAACCATTGTTAACCTGATTCCTTTGACAGTAGCTAAGTCCATTTATTTTATTTTGTTTTTATTACTGTACAACGGAATTATTTCCATTACACTACAATTTAGTTACCATGTCTGGCAGACTCTTCAATAATAGTTTTAAGACATATAGAGAACATTGGAGATTATCCACCACTTACCCGCTATGGTATAAGTAACAGATGGGTACTCCTTCAAGACTCTCGCAAGGACTCTAATTTTTTTGAATTAGCGAATCTACGTCTAATTTTGAACTAATCTATACCTCCAGTGTCCCTGCATACGTTGTTAGTAAGCAGTATGCAAGTGCTTAACGGGAAATACAAGATACAATAAGTGTTATACAATATAGAGAACAGTCACTCATATCCAAATGGTTTTGCAAGTTCATTTAACAGCATCACTCCCCTCGTCACGCTATGCTTTGCAAGGACGTCTGTTCTGCTGTTCTGACTCCGACTCCGGCTGTAGTGCTCTGGTACATATAAATTTAACAGCGATCGTTCGGATTGTCATTTGGTTTTGGCGAAATCTTTCGTCAGTTTTTATTGTTGTTTATAATAATCGATGATGATTCCTGTCATTTTCCAGCAATTTATTATTGTTGGTGAGTTCAGTTTTATAAATATTTCAGGTATTGGTCCCCGACCCATGCTGGATATACCCGATAAGATATTTCTGCCGTTAGTGCCTGTAAAACAAGAATCAGTTATTACATCCTTTATCAGGAACACTGGAACGGTTCCGGCGTCTTTCAAACTACTAACAAACAGGTTTATTTGGAATAACTATTTAGTTAAACTCTGAAGAAGGAAATATATGTATAAATATATCGCATATCCCATAGAAAAGGATTCCTCCTTATGGCACGTATCAATAACGAATGTCTAAATAAAAATGAGTAATTGTTTGCCCACTTTACGTATATTTGTGTTTAATTTCGCTGTTTTTATACATATGTATATCTTTTTTTCAATTAATAAATATGATTTTATTACTATTATATTTTTTTTTCATTCAAGAATCCATCCTCACTTTTACCATTAAAAAAAACTATAAATTATAACCCGAAATAATCATTAAAATGATTTTATACCATGTACTCAATATATTTCCTTTACAAATAAGAGTAGAGGGGTAAAAAAAAATTGGACCAAAAAATTGACCGGCAAAATCAACATTCTTAATCTTTGACCTTTTTTTAACTCTAATCCATTGGTGGAATTCGGTCCTCACGTTTTGCATACTCAACTACCTCTAGCGCCCGGTCTATCAAGAGATTTTATTGTTTTAATTCTATTTTTCATAGCTAAAGCTAACCGCACGTTGGTACACAATTTATATATTTTCTTCGCAATAAGTTAAAATCATTTCATAATCTATCAATTAAAATAAACTACGTTTCTTGAAATCACAGGCCATTTTCCGTGCACCCAGAAATTGGAAAACTCCTGCCGAATGAACACATGGATTTTGTTTTAAGATTCAAACACAATAGGAAAGGACCCTTCTGCGAGGATTTATTAATTGTCTTGGAAACAGGTGAGCTCTATCGCATTACTTATTATAATCACCAATGTAGTTAAGATTTTTTCCTTAAGGCCCTGTAGTACCCGCTCAAAATGAAGGAGAGATATGTTAATACGAATGTAAGAGGGTGCGCGCTAATATTAAAAATGAAAATATTTAACCGAAAATTTTGAAAACGTTTAATAAAACACGACTCGTTTAAAATAGAGCAAAAATCTCGTGGAGAGTGTCTAAAACACTGTGAATTTTTCATTCATGAAACTTGTTAAATAACAGAAAAAAACTTTTTTTTAAATAATTTTCGATGCATACTTTGCGATTTTTTTCTACCCAGAGAATTTCATATAATTACCGTTTTGACACTGGGGATGTATTGATATTATCTTCAAAAGTAGCACTAAAGTGTTTAAGGAAAATAACTAATAAATCAGTAGGAATGCGGGACACCGGGCCTTAAGTTTTTTTTTTATCATTTAGACATGCACATTACATTTTACTACAAGTGTTTAGGTATTAAGAGGAATATAAATGCTTGAAATATTTCGAAACTCAAGCCTTCAAAATTTAAAATCAAGCATCTTATTTTCGCGAGGCAAGTAAGCGAAAAAGTGGTTTTTATTTATTTTGTGCGTAATTTTATAAGAATGAAAAAAAGTTAGATAACTTTCGTCCGTTTTCTAAAGTTAGATATTCTAACTAACCACTAACCCTTTTTTTTAAATTATCAAACTCTAAATTCAATTGTTGTGAACTCCTGCAGTAATAAATCTACATGTACCTACTACTAGTTAAACATTGACATTTTATAAACCTATATCTCAATCCAACTATAATTTGCATTCCCCAATACAACGTTTACCCAGTCTTGATAACAAATACCAAAATAACATAAGTAGATCTATTTGACAATAATTTAAACGTAGTAAACTTCAAAGCCAAATATGCCAACTATTTCTACCAATCTCATAAATTAATGTGAACATAAATTTTAAAAATTACGTACTTTGTGTCAACTTCTATATTTATAATGTGCTAAAGTTACGTGTATCTTATATTTTATTTCTAACATAAGTATATTATGCTACCTGTATTTGGTCAACTCATAATTTTCACTGAAATTTAATAAAAATGTTCTGCATTCTATGTAAAAGCCATATTTTTTTACATTGGTTCCACTTAGGAGGCCTTGAGGAAAATAATTTACCTCAGGGCCTTCGTCATCTTTGGGGATGCTGTGTGAAGGGTATTTTTAAGAAAGGAAAGAGGAAATTCTGAGAAGGAAAAAGGTTCTCTCGACTCACAATCCGAAGGTCGCGGGTTCGAACCCGGCGTGCGCAAATAAATTTTATTTGATTAATTTGTGTTATTTCACAATTTATTCATTTAAAATAATATATAGTATATTTGCGGCACGTTCCAGAGTGGAAGATACTATCGCCCTGGTGTAAGACCACCATTCAGAATTGAAACGTTGCTTGAAATGGCTTAGCCGTGTTTAGTGACCAGATCTGAATAGCCAGGTACTTCCCCACCTTCCTCTTCCCTATCTCCTTCCCCTCCCCGCTACCTTCAGCCTCACAACATACCCCGATTGGGGATGCCATAGTCTCACTGGCTCCAGACGGGAGCAGTTGGGACTCTTGTGCGGTATTACCTGTAAAAAAAAAAAAAAAAGTTATTAGGGATGGTATCTGGGAAGGAAAAGGGGTGAGTAGGAATCTGGGGATCAGTGTGTCCAGGGGTGACGGACCCATCCCTCCCACTGCGGTGCAAGGTGATGTTCCGAGAGAAGGGATTCCCTCGACCATTCTCTCCCGATCTTGCCTGCAATGCAGCTGGTAGGCAGACGCATCCACTGCCAAGATCCGGACAAACCTCACCCCATGAACCCGGGCACCTCTACTTAGACATCAAACACAGACTTGGGGTGACCTATGGCAGAGGTGTTGGTTATCCAATAAATATTTTCCTGGGCGGTACCCATACCCGCCTCCCAAATTGAAAATGGGCGATTAAATTAATAAATGGGCGGGTGAAATAAGGGTAAAAAAAGGTTTTTACTGAACAATTTTTTTTTTTGCTGAAATAAAAAAAATCCAATAAAAAATTTAAATAAAATCAATATGATTTCTGTTTGCAGGTGAACAACTCGTAACTAAACTGCACGGAGAAAGCAATCTGGTGGATGTAAATCTGGACAGGTGTGAAGTCATCTTCCCCAGGGCATTTATGGGCCTCACCTGTCACACCAGCTTTCGTATCATCAACAGTGTTTCAGAGAGACTTGACTTCTCTTGGAAGAAAAACCCCTCGGCTGAGGAAGGTGAGAACCTGAAACAGCAAACTTTAAAAAATAAACCTGTTTCGAAATTTTAAGAATTCATCACATTCCAATGTAAAAATTTAAGTACCTACCGTGAAAGTTCTTTTCAAGTTCTGTTATTATTTCATCATGGGTCGGTCGTTTCACAGTATTTTGATATTAACAGAACTTGAATCGGATTTTCACAGACCTTGAATATTACTTTTGCAATTCGATGAATTGTTCAAATTCTTTGAACAACCTGTCCTCAGTTTTAACCAATAACTAAATAAGATACCCTGTAGAAATAAAACATTATGTAGAAACGGTTGTACAAAAATGGCATCCAAGATCTAACCAATATTATATGACAGCCTCTGACGGCCTCCGTGGTCCCAAGGTAAAACTCTCGACTCACAATCCGAAGGTCGCGGGTTTGAACTTGGGGTGCGCAAATAAATTTTATCTGATTAATTTGTGGTACTTCACAATCGATTCATTAAAAATGATATACAGTATATTTGCGGCACGTTCCAGAGTGGATGATACTCTCAGTATCGCCCTGGTGTAAGACCACCATTCAGAATTCAAACGTTGCTTAAAATGGCTTTAGCCGTGTTTGGTGACCAGATCTGAATAGCCAGGTACTTCCCCACCTTTCTCATCCCCATCTCCTTCCCCTCACAACTACCTTCAGCCTCATAACATACCCCAATTTGAGATGCCATAGTCTCACTGGCTCCAGACGGAAGCAGTTGGGGAATCTTGGGAAGTATTGAAATTATAGGACTCAAATAGCTGGTTATTTATTTGTCCTTAGATGCTACAAGTCTTTGCGAGCTGAGCGTCGCACATGTCTAAATTAATTTTTTAATTTAAATTTTCAACTTGCTTCTGGTTTGTTCGCAGATTCTAAGAAACGCTTTCAATCGTTTGACGACTTCAAGGAGAGGGAGTATGGGATCCTAGATGAAAGCCCAGGGGAGCAGGGGGACAAGTCGTTCCGAGAAGACCTGGAACTGCTCTATCTGAGCAAGCCCTTCGCGTTCCACGACAGACACTTTGGCTTGTTCCCGGTTGTGAGTTATTTTTTTTAATAGAAGAGGGAAGTGAAAGAGGAATCCTTTGAAATGAGCAAGTTCATACAGATTTAAGTTCGTACAGATCAACGAACTTAAAATTGGAGTCGGAAAAATATGGTTTGTTTGTTCCAAGACCCTAAAGTTAAAGTGATTTTGACTTACGCCAAATAATGAAAAGAAAGTGTACATTATAATTATAAATGAAAGTGTACATTATAATTATAAATGAAAGTGTACATTATAATTCAAGGATGGTATTTTATATTGTTTATTTAATTGATTACGCTTGTCAATGTGTAAAAACTGAGATTATTTGATTAAACATGATTGTCAACGAACGATATCGTGACACACGAGAGAATGGACTGTACAACTTATTTTTTGTGATGCAAGAGATTGCGTTCTTTTAAATCAAGTCACAGGTTGAGGGAAGTTGAAAGGAAAAAGCCCCTACCTTTGCTGTGTTCATAGGCTGCTTGGATCCAAATATTGACGAAGCTGATCTTCTAACAATGATGGCAAAAGCGGTTACACATTCCGGTCACTTTTTGTAATAGTAATTATTATTTTATGACTTTCAAGCGAGGTGACCAATTTCACGACGATTTTCAAACTAAACTTAATGTGGGTAAATCTCGATTTTATGCAATAATATTGTGCATTAGCAAGTAGGAAAGCATCATCTTCTTCTTCTAGTAAATAAGTAAGGGTCTTTCAAGGAAGGGAAGGACAAAAAGCGAGAATATAACAATGCAAGGATTTTGGGGAATGGGTTTTTAGTTCATAAGCTGTTTCAGAACTAAACAATGATAAATGCACAAAACATGGACAAATAGAGACAAAAATAAGTTTTAGAAAAATTAACATATTGTACAGTCTATTCCAATGTCTAATCCAATTCAGCAGATCTTTTATTTGATTTGTTTCTTATTATTATTTGTTTTTTGCTTTTCTTTATTACCTACAAATCTCAAATCTCTGTTTAAAATTAAACAAAATATTATATATGTCACTAGTAAGGAGTCAAATAGAATATAATTCCACGGCTTGGTCCCCAAATTATGAGGTTCATTCATATGCGATTGAAAGAATCCAAAATAAATTTTTAAGATATGTAAATTTTAAAATGGGCATTCCTAGAGAATGCCTAAATTACGATAACGTACTTTGTTCATTAAATTTAATAAAATTATCTGATCGTAGAATCATTTCCGATTTAACCTGTTTATATAAAATCGTAAATTCAATGTTTGATACCCCTGATTTATTGTATGTGATCTCTTTTCACACTCCAGGCAGGTCAGTTACAAGACAGTACCTACCTTTTTTATTGTGACAACTCTACTTCAACATCGCAATATTACACTCCTTTGAGACAGATTCAACAGCTAGGAAACAAATACTCCGATGTTGTTGATATATTTAGTACATCAATTTCAATATATAAGCATACTTTATTGAAGTTTTTTTTATCAAGTATGGGAAAATCTTGATAAAGCTATTTATTTGTATTTTGTCTGCATAAAGAAAAAAGCTATTTTGGATTTTTATATTTTAAATGTTTTTCTTAAATATTTGGTACCTACATACTGTGTGGATCTAATTCAATAATGTTTTTACTTTATAATTATTATTGTGCAAGTGTCTTAAACGGTTGTTTCGTGCACTATTTATAAGTATAATTTCATAAATATTGTTATATATACATATATGTAAAAGCCTAAATAGGCATATATAAATAAATAAATAAATAAAATAACCTCTAGTTTTTTTTGGCCAAATAAAACATCGTGGAGCAGGGAGCATCTTACATTGGCCAAATAAAACATCGTAGAGCAGGGAGCCGAAATCTAAATGTGGAGTCACTATAATTATAAGTCAGGCGATCTCGTAGGTATTCGCGTACACGTTTACCAAAATTTTGGGAGGCGGGTAAGGGTACATCTCTGCCATAGGTCACCCCAAGTGGTTGTCTATATTTAGTGACTTATCAAGGGTGCCCGAGTTCACGAAAAACCCCACTCATCATCCACACGAATGATGACGTAGACCCTGAGAAAAATTATTTTCTCTCAGGCTATCCCGAAAAACACAAACTACCCAAAAATTTCAATATATCAATAATTTTCAGACAGAAGACGTGTGGCCGAATGACCAGAAGGAAATCCTCGTCTCATTCAAGTCGCTGAAAGTCGGACAGTTCACCGCGAGGGCCTACTGCGACATAGCGGGGCGAGAAGACCGCCTGCCCATCTTCCTTAAGGCTGTATGCCTGGGACCCCAGCTCAAGTTTGACCTCCACCAGTTGACTCTTGATCTCAGCTTTGGAAATGAAATGATCTTTTACCTGACAATTAGAAATGAAGGTTGGTTATTTTCTTCAATTTTTTTTAGGAACACAAACAAAATATTCAGAACAAAATACATTTTAAACGACGTGCTTGTAAATATTTGAAATAAACGTGTTTACAGCATGCTAACAATAAATTTAGAAATATTAAACACAATAGTGTTAATTTTTTTACTGAAAATCAGTGCATGCAAACAAACGGAGATGTTAACATGTTGTAACAAGTCCAAAAATAACAACATAGTGATTGAATTAATTGGGATGAGCATTTTTTCAGACATTTTTATTGATATAATAGTTCATTTTCACAATTTTGAGTTAGTACCTATTACGTTATACACGGTGTTAAGAAACGTACTTGAATTACTTTAACCAATTATTCCTGAGGTTACTATTGAGTTATTATTGAGGTTTCCGATAACAACTGTGACAGTACACAAAAGATATTTTTTGTTTTTGAAAACAGTATGATAAAATAAACGCAACCAAAATGTCACCGGAGACCAAAATTTCATAATTTTTTTTATTCCAAATGACGACAGATAACTTACTAAAGCAAATCACGTATATATTTCACCTGTATACGTATATGATACACCTCTACTCTTTCTTACGTCTTTATTTAAAAATTTCTATTTTGCAACTATTTACTTGGTAGAATAGGAGGAATTCCACCCGTCTAGAAAATGAAACCAATTTAAAACTATTCCACTGAATTTATCAGACCGCAACAGTTTCAAACAATTATTACGTTCATCTTCAGTTGGCTTTTTCTTACGTTGACTTTTTTCTTTTGCTCGTATGAGAGGATCTGATGACAGCAACAATAAATTGAAAGCATCGGATCATCAAGATCATCATCATCGACACCATTAACCTCTCTACCATTATCAGGACCATGATCATCATCATCATCATGATCATCACTATGATGATGATCAAGATCATCATCATCATCATCACTTCCATCATCAAGATCATCATTATCATCATTATCATCACTATCATCATCAAAGTCACCATCATCATCACCATCATTATCACCACCAGCATCATCATCATTATCACCACTACCATCAAAAAGATAATCATCATCATCAACATCATCATCAGTACCATCATCAAGATAATCATCATCATCATCAAAATCATCATTAGTATCATCATCAAGATAATCATCATCATAATCATCATTTTCATCACTACCATCATCATCATCCTTCCATTTATCGGCTGTAATGATGGAGCGATTAGGAGTTCCACTGTTCCTTTGAGGAGTGTGGTACGCTTTTTTTAGCTTTCTTTTTTGCTCGTATGAGAGGATCTGATGACAGCAACAATAAATTGAAAGCATCGGCATTGGAATTATCTCGACCACTTTTTCGGGAATGATGCTGCCTGACTGTTTTTAAATCCTTGTTCGTGCTTTTGTCTATTGACTTATCGGCAATGATGCACTTTTTATTATTTCTGGCCCGTGGATACAAAACTTGTGCAGTGTGTCTAATGCATACTTTCGGAATTTTTCCACATCGATTTCATGATTACACGGTATAACAAACCCCCTTTAACTGTCCTGTGAGAAATATGATAAAGGTATTAGGAAGAGAAAATAGCACGTTTTATACTCAAATCTAAAAGTTAACCACAGATATTTAATTGATGTACTTTTATTCATCAATACAACTAACAATGTTAAAAAAAATGTGAAAAAATAAAATACAAAGTTTATCAGGAGCCGCAAGGAAGCGTCAAACGGTCAAAATGCTTGGCCAAAGCAAAAAAACTATCTGCTGGTTCAAGCCACTGGATCGTGTTCTAAGGTCTTTAGATCTACTCAATTACTAATAATAACAACTAAATGGCATTATATTGCTTACAAAATATAATTACTTGAAACTTTGAAACTGGTCCCGTCCGATAAAATAAACAAGTGTAATAAAGTTATCTTTTATTTTTCATTTCATTATCAAGAAACCAAATTAAAAATATTGCTGAAATCAGCGTTTCTTATTGTGAATTCTATTTTTCTGGGATTTTTTTTTTGCCATTGTCTAAATTCTTTCAATGGTATTGCGGTCGGGAGAATTTCCTGGACTGAATTCAAAGAATGTTTGCATTTTATCAGATGTGTGTGGAAAAATCGCATTTTTGTCGCGGAATTCTCTTTCGAGTTATCCTTTTAGAGTGGGGTTTTGAGGGATTTTCGTCCTAGAAACCTAAAGCCAATCAACTGCATCGTGAACACCATCAAATATGAAAAAGTTCTGGGGAAAATGCTGCATCTGCTAAGAAAAGGAGAGAGTTTCCGACAAGAAAGGAATTTTTCCAAGTCTCGTGCGAACATTTTTTAAAATGCAACGTGTAATTAGATGAAGAAGGTTGGAAAACATCTGGATATTTGAATCTAGTCACTAAACTTAGCGTATGTTATTTCAAACAATATTTTGATTCTACTAGAGTTCTCTCACGAGGGCCGTTATAGGAGAATCTAATTAGGAATAGCTATTTAATGTTTGCTGTCATTTGAGTGGTCAGTATAAAATTGACGTTTTGGTCAGCCCTAAAATATTTTCTGCCGGCGTCGAGCAGCCACTCTTGGTCAACAAGATCTAACCGAACCTAACCTAACCTATCCTAACCAAACCTGTTGAAGGTGCGATATGTTTTTAATGTCTGATGTTTTAAACGCCTGAAGTTTTTTAACTGTCGAAAGAAATTTCGCGTAATGTTCATACGATACAATTAACTTTTTTAAACTAACTTTCTTTTTTTTTATATTAATACCGCACAAGAGTCCCAACTGCTCCCGTCTGGAGCCAGTTAGAGAACTACGGCATCCCCGATTGGGGTATGTTGTGAGGCTGAAGGTAGTGGAGAAGGGAAGGAGATGTGAAAGAGGAAGGTGGGGAAGTACCTGGCTATTTGGATATCGTCGCCACGGCTAAAGCCATTTCAAGCAACGTTTCAATTCTGAATGGTGGTCTTACTCCAGGGCGATACTGAGAGTATCTTCCACTCTGGAGCGTGCCGCAAATATACTGTATATCTTTTAAATTAATTAATTGTGAAATAACACAAATTATTCAAATATAATTTATTTGCCACGCCGGGATTCGATCCGCGTCCTTACCGCCAGACCACCCGGTAGCTCAACATTTACAAATTGGAAGGCGGATATAGGTACCGCCGCTCCGAGAACCTTTTGCCATTGGTTACCACAAGTGGTTCGCTACATTTGGTGACTTACCAGGGGTGCCTGGTTTCATGGGGTGAGGTTTGTGCAGGTCTTGGTGGCCGATGCGTCTGCCAACCTGACGCGTCGTGGGCAGGATTGAGAGAGACTAGTTGAGGCAGTTCTTTTAACCTCTCCAGTCAGAATCTCTCGACTCATCGCCTTGCACGGCAGTTGGAGGGATGAATTGATACGTCCTTCCCGCCTAGACACACTGACCCCAGATTCCTATCCACCCCTCCCACCTACTCTTTTCAAGACCCAGGTTCACTCTCTCCTTTCCACAAAAGACCCTCCATACAGCACTAAGACGTCTGAGTAAAATTATTTTCCTCAGGGCCTCCTGTGTGGAGCTAATGTAAAAAAAAAGTTTCCGGCCGGCGTAGTCCAGCGGTAAGGCTCTTGACTCGCATTCCGAAGGTCGCGGGATAGAATCCCGGGTTTGTCAAATAAATTTTATTTGATTTATTTGTGTTATTTCACAATTTATTCATTAAAAATAATATATAGTATATTTGCAGCACATTCCAGAGTGGAAGATACTCTCAGTATCGCCCTGGTGTAAGACCACCATTCAGAATTGAAACGTTGCTTGAAATGGCTTTAGCCGTGTTTGGTGACCAGATCTGAATAGCCAGGTACTTCCTACCTTCCTCTCCCCATCTCCTTCCCCTCCCCAATACCTTCAGCCTCACAACATACCCCAATTGGGGATGCCATAGTCTCACTGGTTTCAGACAGGAACAGTTGGGACTCTTGTGCGGTATTCATATAAAATAAAAAAATAAAAAGTTTTTTTCTTGATTTGCAATGAGTCATCCATATTATTAAGTTGTTAGTAAGATGCATGTAAAATGTGTTTTTATATTCACTCCATGTAAGAGGCCCTACGAAAAAATAAACAAATAATTTCTATTACGGCTTGTCGTCTTTGGGTGTGTGCTATGTGGAGAGTCCTTTGAGGAAAAGAAGTAGTGTACACGGACCTTGAAGCACACAGAAGCCACCAAATAGTTCCACAGCACTCAATCTATTCAAACGTTTGAATAGATTGAGTGCTGTTTAGTAGAAATAACCCGCTCTAATGTGACAAACGATGTCAGACCTATACAAATGTTTAGCACGCATTGGAGTGTTTTCCTTTCATACACCGGTGCCGATGTGGTCAATGACCGTAGTGACCGATAAGTAGATAATGACCGGTCGGTGGCCGAGTCGGCAACGCATTTAGGTCCCATCCGGGCGTCGTGTGTTCAATTCCTCGGCTGGCTAAATCCTCCATCTGACACTATCAACATTTTCCGCTTACTGTGACGGTAGTAGGAGATTTTCAAATATTGACAGGTTATTCATAACCCGAAAATGTTTGTCTTTCTTTAAAAAAAAATAAAAAATCAAAAGTTTCTCTGTACATCTTCCTTTGAAATACCGGTAGAGCGATGACAGCATTCCTATGTGACCATATTTCATACTGTATTTACATCAATCTAAAGTGTATCCGTTTTTAAGCCGCGGCATACCCCATTTCTAGTGATTTATTACATGTTCACTTTAAACACTTTTAGCCTTACCAATAACAAAACGCCTTAACGATCGTTTAACGGCATATCTGTAGCTTGCGCGGTGAACTGCATTTTTACACCTTTACTAATAACATGATCACGTTATTATGTAAGTTGCATTGTTTTTGCTTGATCTGCGCATGCGCAGCCATCTTTCGGGGCATGCGGCGGCTATCTTTTTTTTTCAATAAAGTCGCGGTTATTTTCTTTTGTGACGTGTGAAATTTCATGAGCAGTTATTTAATGTTTTTAAACATGATTACTGTTTAATGATAGATTCACTATTATATTAGCGTAATAGAATATAATTTCTAATATTTGCGATATTTTTGTCAGTTTCTGTGTTTTCATATGTCTCTATTGTTACTTTAATTTTTGTAACATAGAAATATACGTAATTTCGAATAAATTATGTTTTATCCAATTAAATTTAATAAATCTTCCACAAAAGTAATATTATTTAATAACATAATAAGCTTGTGCGTGTGTAAATAAATACCAAATTCGAGTTATCAGCGTTGATATTATTCGAAAATGAATTTAAAGTGTCAGAATTTTTCAATTCCTCTCTTGGAATATTTTTTATAATTTTTTGTAATTTTTAATTGTATGAACGAGATGAAAAAAGAGGCGACTGTTTCCTTCCAAATTCATTAAATAAAAAGACTGGGTTTTTTTTTAATTTTGTTTTTTTTTTTAATTTTTCTACATTTTGATTAAAAATGTTTTTGTTAAGATTTTTTTTTTGTAGCTTAAAATATGTAAATTTTTTAATACTAAGGATATTTCATATATAAAAATCTAAAAGGTAATTTTGTCTAGTTTTTAAAGTGGTATTTGTTTTTACAACATCTTCAAAAATAAGAAATATATAGAAAATTCAAAATACTTTGAAAAAATTCCAAAATCATTCAGAAATCATTAACAAAACAGTCGTATACAATGGATAAACTACCCCCTCAGGCTGTGCTAGCTATGTATATATCTTTCCATGAACATTTTTTTAATTAGTAATGTTTTCACATCCGTGGCCGTTTATCAATTGAATAAAATTTTCACAGGGTTTTTTAGTATGGCTGTTAAGTTTAAAAGCTCTTTAAAAATGTATGTTATGCTTGAAGATAATATCTACACAATCTCCTGCACCGAAACGCAAATTACATGAAATTCCCTCGATAAAAAAAATCGCAAAATATGCTTCGAAAATTGTTATAAACACGTTTGTTTCAGTTACTTTACAAGTTAAGTACGAAAAAATTCACAGTGTTTCTTTAAATGCTGTTTTAGACAAACCCTTCGAGGTATGTTTTTAGGTTTTCACGGCCAAAAGTATTTTTGTTATTTATTTTTGGGGTGTTATGCTTGAAATCCATAAAAACCCCATTAACATTAATAGAGACGACGGAGCTAAGCTCAATAGTTCTTGGTATCCAGTAATTGACGGCTACACCAAAGCTAAACGCAAAAAACCATGCTGAATTTTTTTAACACCAGCTCGTAGAGAAATGGAGCTGGCAGCACGGTATCGCTTCGACGTACATAAGTAAACACTTTCACCAATATCATTTGCTCATCTGCCCTGATGATGGACACTGTAACGCTGTCCGAAACGTGAAAACGTGGCTAAAGAAGGAGGTAGCGAAACACATTTGTGCTCTATTTTAAACGAGTCGTGTTATAATAAACATTTTCACAATCTTTGCTTTAATATTATCGATTTTAACATTAGCGCCTTCTCTCTAACATTCGTATTTACATATCTCTCCATCTTCTTCTTCGTGAGCGGGTATACCGCGCCTTATAATATTCATGTTCCCTTTCACAACTTTCAAAATAAATGCGTCTAGACAAAAAACATTAGACATTAATTAAACCGTAATTCTCGTTAATGATAATTGTTAAATTTCATTGTGTTTCAGGTGAGATTGCAGGAACCGTCATTTTCAAGCCACAAATGTCCAATTTCGGTACTAGAATCGGTTGCCAGCCAACCATGATGTGTTTGAAACCAAGCGGACACAACGCGTTTACCTTATCTCTGTTGGCCTTTACACCAGGACCGTACATCGAAGACCTGATATTTGAAATTCAAGATTCCATGGAAATAATTAAAGTGACAGTAAAGTATGTTGGAACAAATCTTTATAAATATAAAAATCTGGCGATGTTTGTTCGAGATAAACTCCGAAACTACTTAACCGATTTTGATGAAATTTGGCTTTGTGTGTAATTTGGTCCAAATTAAAAGATGGGGTAGTTTATATCTCGATTATTGATCTCAATATTTATTATTGCGAATTAAATATTCATTAAATGTTTGTTATAGTACAATGCTATGTAATTATTTGTAGGTTCCATTAGTTTATAAAGTTACAGTAAGTATGTTGAAACTAATCTTTATAAATATAAAACTTGGGCGTCACGATGTTTGTTCGAGATAAACTCCAAACCTACTTAACTGATTTTGATAAAATTTGGCTTTCGTGTGTAATTTGGTCCAAATTAAAAGATCGTGTAGTTTGTATCTCGATTATTGACCTTTATTTTTATTATTGCGAATTAAGTATTCTTTAATTATTCATTAAATGCTTTGTAATTATTTGTATATCCCATAAGTTTCTAACAGATGGCGGTGTGAGTTATTTTATCGACACAACACTAGGTTATCTAGGTTGGGTAACCATCCAGCATCCAGTAGATGGCGTTGTGTATCGATTTTTCGTCACAACAACGCGTAACCAGGTCAGCTAGTATTGTTATATGTGCCTACGTAGTAAGTGTTCGAAAAGAAGAAAAGTTTTTAAAAAATTATGTTAAATATTGAATAATGGTTGACTTATTCAAAAACATCAAATGTCAATCCACTGATTTTTTTGCTTTTGTACTTAAACATGTAATGCTGCAGCTCTTTCTTACATACTAAATAACAACAGTCAAAAATGAGACAAACTGTGAACGTATGTCTGTATCCCCCCCTCCCCTCCCACAAATCATTATCATACATTGCCCTCACACGCATAAAGAAAATGAAACGCGAATACTTTGAGTACTTTGAAGGAAACAGTCACACTTATTTTGTGTGTATCAACTTTTGTCTCACCATTACTTAATGTGTAAGAAAGAGCTGCAGCATTGCAGCGATAAGAAATGTGCGTTTATTGCCTTTTTTGCCGTCACGGTACCGTAAACGTGGTTCGTCACGGTAATAGTAAAAGAGCTAATTCAGTCTTTTTCTATGTTCGATCACACATTATTTTTTTTTAATTTCAGAGGTGTCGTCAACTCTCCTAGTTTGAAAATCGAGCCACAGATGTTAAATTATGGACCGGTGCCTATTGGTAAAACAGTTTTTAATTTTAATTGTAGTAAACAACACTTATTAGATAAAAATATCATAAAAATGTTTATATTATACCTAAAAGTTGAAAAAATGTTACCCATGTGAAAATAACCATCTTTTAAATAATTATTTTTATTATTATTTTTTTATTTTAACTTTTTATGAGTAAAACCTCAAACTGTAATATTTAATTAAACGAAGACATTATGAGCGAAACTCAATCGAAAATCTGGAAACAGAAAAATCAGAAAAAAATATTTACACCTCTGGGACTCGAGGTGTAAATATCTTTTTACTCTCCTGGGTTCGAGTCCCAGAGGTGTAAATATCTTTTTCTGATTTTTCTGTTTCCAGATTTTCGATTGAGTTTCGCTCATAATGTCTTCAAATTATTTTTATTGCATTGAATTTGTGGACTTGAAATATGTACTTGCAAAATAATAACATCAATCAAGTAAATTATAAAATAAAGTGTACTACAATGTGCGTGCCGCTAAAACTCAGAAAAGAGCCTTCTATCTCCCATCCATGAAGAAGGTTCCCCTTTTTACCTGAAGGGCGTGCTTTTGAAGATATAAGGGCTGGAAGTTTCGCCCTCTAGAAATTTCTAGAACAGCAGTATTAGTTTTTCTTTTCGTTAGTATTTCTAGAACACACATTCCAAAACATCCCGGAACATTCTGGAATGTTGCGAAATGTTCGGGAGTAGTCTCATTCGGAGACATTCTCGAATGTTGTGGAATGTTCTGGAACATTGTGAACCATTCGACCAGGCTTTTTTGTATGGGTTGTGGTATGGTTGTGGGTTATTGGTAGATGTGGTTAGTGTAGGTTTGAACGTCAGTTCAATTTCATATCAACTCCCTGAGCAAAGTCGGGTACCCCAGCTAGTTAAAAATAAAACTTAAAAGTTTTTCGTAGTGAAAAATTAAAAAAAAAAAAACATTTCTGAAATTGTCACGAAACTATTGTGAAAGTTCTGCTGGATAAAGTACCAGCTGTTTAATCTTCCGAAGGCACTGTCTAACAACGGGAAAGCGAAACAGCTAGTCACTTGCACAATAAATTGTAATTCGAAAAACACGAAAAATCCTGATTTGTGAATATTTATCTAATTTGTTTTAAAGTATTTCTTTTTAAAAACTGTATAACGCTACATATTATAAAACAAAGTTCTCCGCCGCGTCTGTCTGTCTGTTTGTTCGTGATAAACTCAAAAACTACTGAACGGATTTTCATGCGGTTTTCACAAATAGTTAAAATAATTCATGAGAAAGGTTTAGGTTTATAATTTGTCAAAGTTTTGTGTAAATTGGTTGAAATATATAATATATAAAGGAGAATGTCTGTATGTGGTGGACGAGCGGGGTGGAAAGCGAGCGGTGTGTATTTGATTTGTATGCAAATTTGCATTCAGTTTTATGCCGAGGTTGATGAAATTTTGCACATGTGACCTTCAAAACAAGACGAAGGTTACTGTCTACATTTGATTTCGAAAACTTTATTTTAAGCCCGGGCATCGCCGAGCTTAAAATAAAGTTAGCAACAGCTAGTTACATATATTTAAATTGCTGATGTGCTGCCGCTGAGAGCTCCTTTGTAGTAATTAGATACGTACAAAGATATTGAAATATAAGGAGACGTGCTATGATGTCCGCCCGACTGTCGGCGGAACTACTACCTAATGGGAATAGTTTGAATATGGAATTTAGTTGATTTTTCGAAGGTGTGCAGTAGTATTGGTTGACAATATCGGCGGTACCAGGAAGCACAGTCCCACCCAGTAAAAACTGCCGATAGTCATCTCCTTATATTTCAATATCTTTGGTTATGTAGAACGTGTCGTTTGTGAGAAAGAGAGGTTAAATCGGATCTATCAGCGGTAGCCTTTATCAACCTATTAAAATAAATTAAATTATTGATAATGCACTGCCATCTACCTTTGCTGAAGGAAATTAAAATCTCAGCTTTCATACAAAATTTCAGGATTCGAACAGATAAAACATTTAAAGATCCAGAATATCTCGGAAACACACCTCCAGATAGACTTCAAGATTCCGACAGATGGCTTGATATGTCCCAGCATCAATGTTCTGGGTTTTATTCAAGTAGAAAGCAAACCGAAGCTTCCGAGACTGCCGAGAGAGTTCACCATTCTGCCGGATACTTGTAGAGTTGCTCCGTCGGAAGAAAAGCTGATCAAGGTGATTGATTTTATTTTGATACTAGTGTAAACCGGTGAAAAATCACGGGAGAGTCTGATTTCATTTTGAAAAAACAAATAAAATTTTCTGTTAAAAATATTTAATTTTTAGGTGGGTACTTTATAGCTTGTCTGAATGCTTCATACAATTAGTTTCGGGGCTATTTCACCAATCTCTTTAAATGTTGCTCTTAACTACCGGTCACATAACTTTATTGGTAGGAGAATCATGCTCAAAAACCCGTGCGCATTTCACCACAGAAAATATGGTGCCAAGTAGCTATTTTGGTCTACTGCCACGCCTGTCTTAGACGCCATTGTTTCTATGAAATCACAAACGTCAAAAGTGTCAACATGGTGTCAACACAGTGTTCGTTTATTGTTGTTTACGAACGGGATTGGTTTATTTATGCAAACTATAAGGTAAGTTCAACGGGTTTTTGTTATGTTTTATTGATTATTGAGTGATATTACTAAAGAATTTAGTTGAATTTGTAGATTTGTCTTAATTAATGCGTCACAAAATGTTTTACTCTTTCTTCTTTCCTCATTGCTATTTTTTGTGATTTTCTGCTGTTAAATCGTTTAGGTACAGTGTCTTTAACATCTATTGTGTATTTGTCTGCAGAGCCTTCAGGTGAACCAATACATTAAAGTGAAATATGAGGGACTGGAGAGACAAAAGTGCACCCTCATCAGATAGGGACCCAGCAACGCTGTTCCCTTGGACAACATAGAGACGATTTTAAAATGTACGATCTCCCTCACCAGAGGCACCACCAGCGGCTGGAATATCGATGCCTCTGCTCTAGGTAAAACATTTACATTGCATATTTAAAAATCAACCTGTACATTTCCTATTGTATTTATTAAAACGCTTTTTAGGGACTTTTACACAGAAATAGTAAAAAATATACAATATTATGTACAACTGAGCGACTTCAGTAACAATATTTTGTATTTGTTTAGTGTTAAATTCTGGCTTGCCATTGAATTAAAATAATGCATGGTTTCATTGCGCTTTTACAAAAACAAGAAACTTAAATTTTGGGTCACACAGTTTACAAGCGTTTCACACGTTGTGCAAGGGGGTCACAAAGCATTGGACCATCATAAATTGAAGACTCGGCATAATTATTTCCCTCCATTCACAAATCAACTGGCTGTTGATTTGTGAGCAATGCTCATTGATCCACAGGTGGAATGTGGCAGGTGGTTAGTGTTTCATGAATGTTTTATCCCTTATTATTACTTTCAGATAAACCGAATGCAATTGAGGAGTACACCGCTGTGCGTTGTGGATGAGGAAGACTAAAAGAATAGCCATCAGCCATCCAGAGTCTCCAGAGCTGCTAACATAATGATTATATAAAACAGAATGTATTGTTTACTTTACAATCTAGAATATTCATTTAGTAAGGTGTTCCCAACACGAAGCTAGTTATTCTCTAGCTAGTTCTAGTTCATTGAAATTTTTGTAATGTTTGTAGTTGAACAAATGGGTGTAGCTAGGTATTGATTTAGGGTGGGACAAAAAATAAAAATCTAGAGTAGATACCAAAAACAGTAGGCTTCGACAACATATTCATGCTTTGGGCTCTATCAACATGAACGGAAGACGGAAAAACCGTCATTTGAAGTGCTGTAAATTTGAAAACGCAACTTGGTCTACAATCTAAGAGGTCATGCATCGCCCAGCCAGAGTTGGCAAATGCCCCACCTTGCCCCACCGTGCCTACACATGGGGCAACATCTACTAAATGACCTTGCGTGAGAATGATTATAAATAATATACAATCACTTGTCTGTACCATTCATATTCATCCATACAAGATTATAAAATATTATGGCTGCCGTCGTCCCACTGACTCCTGATAATGTTGCCATATATTTATAAAAACTAAATATAATCTACCATATTAGGTATGTTCTTACAAAGAGAAATGTTTTTCTCTCACATGTTATTAAATAAATATGTTGTACAGATATACCAAAATATTCTGAAGTTTTATTACAGTTTCCATAAAGCTAAATAAGTGTTTTTCACAATAAAAGTACAGGGAATCTACTCTTTAAAACACAGTTGTACAAAATTTCTAGGGTCTCATACAGAATCACTTCAATCAGCACGTCCACCTGGAGAAGACACCTTTTCTGTAGCAGTTACTGGTTAAGGTTACTTCGGCATTTTCTCCGTCTGAAAGAAGAAAGTCATTTCAGTACTTGGTTTTTTCAGTTGGGGAAATCGAATACTGTTGGAATAAGGAAATGAATACTACAGGTGTGTAGTGAGGATATAGGTACATTTTATATACCTTCCCTGTTCCTGTGAATTCATTGATAGTACAAATATTGATTGTAAAAATATCCGTTACAGTAGTATGATATTCAGAGGTACTTACTTGGTCACATTGCAACATGATTGCAGTCCATAATCCCTTGACCCTCGGGAACTGGATCAAATTATAAAAACCTTTTAAAAGAGCCGGGTCCAGAAGGAAGCGAATACACATTGGACGGCTATATCCAATAGCCTCCGACTATCTTTTTATAAATCTGCAAGCAGACACCAACAAAATCTCCGGCTGACAACAATGAAATTATTATTTGTTGGAAATTGTTGGAATGCAATTTATATGGTTATAGAATGACATAAAACCTAATATACTTGTTATTGTTGTTGAAATATGATGTAAGTACTACAATTCTGTATTATTCTTCAATATATATATATTAAAATAACACACCAAGTGGTTGAGAGTTTTTGTCTTTAGGCTGGTCATGGATTACAAGAACGGCATTTTCGTAAGTAGAAATCGTGAAAAATTCGGGTAATGCAAATACGATTTGACAGCAGCTGTCTGTCATATTTATTGAACCCGTGGTAGAAAACTTTGCTAATATGGTAGAAAACTTTGCTAATTTGTACCCGGTAAACGTTACTGGCTGGTCAAAGTACCAATTAATAAAAATAAACTTTATCTACCCACATAAGCATCCTTGAAGGATGGTGAAATCGAAAAAATGCTTTATCCTATTGGTAGTGCTTGTGAGCAAGATGGTGAAATACCCCCTCAACTTTGAAAATAACACTTTAATTCAAAGCAAATTGGGTAGTTATTTTAATTTATAAACGATAAATTTGTCTTACAACGTAAACGGGTTTTTATAATTTAAATTTACGCCTTTCTTTGCTATATTTTCCCAATTTTTACATTAGACATAAATAATATTAAAGTATTAACACGAAATAATGAAATCATTTATCCATAATTAAGTACTCACAAAGGAATTTCTTTGGTAAATTTGTGAAATAAATTTACAAATTTATTTTTTCACTGTTGCAATATTGTAATACTTAAATATACAACTCACTTGAGCTTTTTTTCATGTTGTTGCTAAACCTTATCTATGGTATTATGTAAAAGCCGAATGGTGTTAATTTTATAAATAAATAATATGAAATTGTATGAGTAAATGGATTCCACTAAGGCGCAGCCTGTGCATGGGTAATATGGTTACGCACATTTTATTTTTGTTCCTAGAAAGAAACAGGCATATAAAGCAAAAACAGGTAGTTTATAATGAACCTTTGTCAAAACTTTTTGCATTTGTTATTTTATAGTTCGGCATATTTTGTAATAAATAGAAGAAAATTATTTTTTTAATATTATTTACCATTTACTCAAAATAATTTCCAAAGTTGCCTATAAGACCAAGAAATATTGAAATCTCTAACGGCCTATATTTTACAATTTTAAACACAAATAAATAAAGTAGCATGTATCCTTATTGGATATTTGATACATCTTTTGATAAAAAAAAATAAATTTTCAGTTTGGTTGGGTGATTTGGTCTCGAAACCAAAATTAAAATTTGTAAGAAACGGGCTGAGCCGCTGTTCTCATTAGAAAGGTAATGAGAAAATATAAATAAATTTGATAACCAACTAATTTCCAGCAGTGATGGTAATGAACCGATATTCTGTTCGAAATCCAGTAGCAAATTTAGGTAGTTCAAAAATTATAAAATCAAAATTGTATTCAAAATTGTTAAAAAAACTTGAAATAGACAAAATGTTTCTTTCTTGATTTAATCATTAATAGTGTTTGTTTTAGGTAAAACTTGTGGCAGGCACGCAAAGACAACAAGAAACTGTATTGGAGTTGTGTCTCCAAAACTCTGAGATAAACCCCATAGTCATTCCTATTAAATTCGAAGCTGATTACCCAAAAATCATAACACAGACTCCCGCCCTCAGTATGGCCGAATGTTTCATAAACCACAAGAACAAGACTTCGATCACCTTGAAGAACATGTCGCACCTGTGCGGGTATTACTATTCGACAATCAGGGTAAAGAACGAAACAATTACATTCATTACTTCATGTAAATAAACCTCTTGGGTTGGTTTCACGTGACAAATCAAATGGTTTTTATTGGTTTCACCTCTTACGGATGCCAGAATTTCAATAAGTTCTGGCGTTTTACTGGGATCGGTTCTGGTGGACATTTGCTTTTGACCGGATTTGGATCTAGCATATTACGGACTTCCCGTATTCTTGTGTACCTAGGTAGATTGCTGATTTTTGAGGGAGAGGGGGATACAGACAATTTCACCTCTTTCTAACATTCAATTAATGCTGGCATCCCACAAGGTTCAGTTCTGCATCCAACTTTATTAATGCTACTTATTAACAACCATTTATCGTGTGCACCCACCAAAGATATTGAAGTTCAATTGATAACCCATAATGGCCGCCCGATCGTCGGCAGACTACCGTCTAATGGGCATAGTTTGAATACGGAAAGAATTTGTTCATTTAGTTGATTTTTTAAGGTGTGCAGTAACAATATGGGCGACACCAGGGAACACAGTCCCACCCAGTAAAACTGCCGACGGCACATCTCTTGCATTTAAATATCTTTGGTACCAACCGATCCATTGTTATGCGGGTGACAGTCTAACAAATAATAGTTTTTTAACAAGTCATCGAAGGGCACTACAATAGCTCGAGGGGATTTGAAGCATGGAACGAATGAACTTCCAGAGATTTTCCTCTCGGGGTAAGAATAGCCACAAGAATTTATTGTTTCAAAAACCCAATCGTGCCTTAATGCAAGAGATGCATACTAAAATATGTAGTCTTCTTCAATGGAACCAATCTTTCCAGCAGACCTTTTATGAACGTACCTACTAATTAAGTTTCTCAGAAGCTGAACGCACTGCAAACAGCTTGAAGGTGCTAAGGTGCACAACTGGTAACCCTGTATAAATTTCAAGTGTGATCCATCACAAACATATTTATGTAAATGTTGTAACCTCTGTGCAAATGCTACTATTCAATAAAAGAGTTTTTCTTTGTTTAAATTTTAGCCGGAAACCGCAGATGTTATTTGGGAGCTTGTACCAGAAGAAGGTATCATTAAAGGAGATGAGACCATGGAAATAGCTCTTCTTCTGAAAACACAAGCCTTGGGAGAGAAGAACACTAGAATCAGGTAGGTAAAACCTACTAAAAACTGACTTTTATTTACTTTAATACTGATGTTTCTAAAGTTCTCTTTTCTTAATAGTTCCCTTTTCCATCGGAGTTTGTCTATGATCATAAAATGCACAATACTCTGGAAAATTTGTCTTTATTAAAATACGAAATAATACTTATGATTAAGTGCAGGTTAGGATTTTATTTTAACATTTTTGCAGTTTCATGATATTTGGGGATCCCTGTCCTGTATTCCTGAGCCAAGTGAACCTGATCAGTGTTGGCCCGAAGATAGCTTGTACGCCTGCAGCTTTGCACTGGGGTGAACTGAGTCTCTTGAAGACTGACACTAAAACTCTAACCTTCACGAACCAATGTCCTATTGAAGGACTCTTTACTTGCCGATTTGTAAGTTATTTAAGTTTGATTGACTGTGCTTTTGTAAACTTACGATACCATGAGTTTCCTTTCAAATTCGCGAGGGTTACCCAAAATCATTGTCTTCTTAAAGATTTCTTCCAAATTGTTTGCCATTATTATATTTCAATAGAAAGAAAGCAAGCAGGCCACAATGAAGTTCTGATACCAGCCATTGTGTGTGGATCTTGCAAAGAATAAACAAAATAAAACACAAAATTATGTATATGGAAAGCATTACGGAAAGCCTATACAACAAAATGGTTTTGTGTGAATGTGGATGAATCTAGGAGTGAGTGCAAAGTCATGGTTGTATAATCTTGCATCGAGGCTCTGCGGAAAATATGTATAGCTTTTCGCATAATTGTTTTATAAGTTTTTTTTTTACTTTTCAGAATAATCCGAACACGTCATGGTCTACAGACAAGATGAGCGGTATATTTTTAGTCGAGGATAGCATGACACTATCTGTCACTGTCACCTTGAAAGATGCTGGCCTCACCACCGATAAACTTATCATCAGCATCGAAAACTCAAAAGATATTGTGAGTGTTTGTTTGGGTTCCCTCACTATTTCAACATATGTATTACCTAACTGTTTCTGTAAAATAACTGTCAGTAACAGCATATAAAATTTTAAAAACCTAGAGATGAACCTTACCTCCCGGATAATATGATTTGTTTTTACCAAATAACTACTGCCAGGGGCGGCACCATGATCTGCCATGTGTGCCACATGGAAAAACACATGTTATGACACATCACAACGCTGGGTACGGTGATACTAAACGACATATCTCTTGATAACATAAACCTTGAACGTTTCAAGTGTCGTGCACGTAGTAATGTATCCTAACACGTGTTATACATTTCATGTATTACGAACTTAAGTTAACTTTTATATTGAATTAACGTATTATTGCATTTTTGTTTTTTATTCAAGACAGAAAAAACTATATTATATGTATAGGTAATACCGCTTAGTGCCAAAGGAGTGAGCACCAGCATAGTCATTAATCCACCGGTGGAGCCGATCCTGGATCTAGGACATCAGTTTACTCAGATGCGTCTGAAGATACCTCTGGAGGTCACAAACCATGGCACTAAAGCACACAACCTCAAATGGTCTACTATCAACGAATTGAAGAGAAGACAAGGAGAATCGGAGCCAGTGTAAGAAAAAATATTAATATATTCGATCTTTAGTTGGTTTGTGATATCCTTAATTTAGGATTTCTGTGACACAATAGGAAATAGCGAAAGGAAGAAGTGAAAAAGGGATATACAAAAATAAACATACGTTTATTTCAAAATAAAAAAAATTCATTGAACCGCAAAATGACATCTTCGTTTTTAATCCAAATAAGCTCAGAAATCGCTGGTGCGTATTATAGTAAAATTCGTGTACGGGGTGGAAAATAGCAAAGGTGGAAATAATAACGTTTTTTTTTTACTTTTCAGTACCTTCTTCCATTTCAACCCTCAAGAGCTTAGACTTGCTCCCGGCGAAAAGATAACAGTGTTCGTCGAAGCTCATTCCGACAAAGTCAGGATGTTCAGTGAGAAATGGTCCCTGTTTGGGGCGATAGAATTCGGGAAGAAAGAGCTGTTTATGGAGAGCGATGTCCAAATCTCTTTCATAAAGCCAGCCATCGAGATGTCCAAAAGACAGATCAAATTTCAAGTCAATCAGGGACCATTCGAGAAGGAATTTTTCGTGCTAGGTTAGAGTACCATTTTTTATTATCCTTATTACCTTCTTAGGTCCTTTGGGGTCTTATTTGATTGTGTTGTGTGAAACATGAATGCAAAACAACAGTTTTCGAATAATTGAGAAAACAAGATGACATCAACGACTCGTACCATCATCATGAAATTCTTTTGTTTGATATTGTGACTTTTTATGGAATGAAACACCTTCGTTATAACCTTCTTCTACTTTGTATCTATGACCGGACCGGTTTTACCTTACAACAAACATCTTCAGACTAGTGAAATCTGAACTGGTGAAGATTGGTTAAGCAGGTATCTTTAGACAGTTATAAAAATATAAAATTAAATAAAAAAAATTAAGACAGTTGTAAAGGTATTTGAATCCATAAAAAGGGTCTTATACAAATGGATTTCTACCATGAAATAAAACCCTAAAATTAGTAAATTTTATTTTGTGATTTATTTAGGTTTATAAATGTACGTGGTAGCAATTATTGAATGCTTTAATCCGTCAGCTCATTCATCCATGTCTGCTTTATGTACAAAAACTTTTTAGAAGACTTTCATCAAAAATGTTGTTCACGGTTTATTTCCATTTCAGACTATGTAGTTCTGAAAAACGCATCGCTAGCTCCCCTCAACCTTCAACTATCAACTGCCTTCCCCTTCCAAATCGTTCTTGGGAAGACTCCATCTGAGATCAAAATGAACAAAAGATGTCCCTGCATCTGCACGAAACTGCTATCCGACCTAATCGAAGACAACCCAAACATAAAAAACGCCAAAGTAGATATGTACAATGATACGGAACCCGGTGATGAAAATGAGGAAAGTGATGATGATTTTGATATCAATAATATCATGGATGTTACAAAAAAGTTTGGGGAGTATTTTGATTTAGTACAACAACAATCGATCGTGCTGGGGATAGAGGAAGAAATCTACATAAATTTGATGTTCAATGCAAGTTTTGGACAAAATTATAGACTGGAGAGATTCAACAGTGCGCTCAATATACAGTATGTAGGACACCCAAAGAAGGTTAGATTTTTGGTGCAAGGGCTCAGCCAAGCTTTTTTGGTAATAAATATGATACATTGGCGCTGTACAAATAAATTGTTGTAACTTTTGTAGGATAAAATCAATCTAATTGGAGAAATTAACTACCCAGACGTTGTATTCACGCCTATCAAACTGAACATGGAATGTATCCCTGGATCCACTTGTTCCATGGTCGTCCTCATAGAAAACGTTACTCCCTTAACGGTTAAATACAAATTGAAATGGGATAACGTGTTTATTCAACCACTCACGTACTCCGAGGTAGCATGATTTCTCTGTATATATTTAATGAATTTGATTCATACAATTTTATCGATTTCAATATTGCTTCTCAATGGATTATTCATAAATAGATCCATTTCTCTGGTACTTATTATTCAAATTCATGTTGCTCAATAAGCCAACAGTTTTTACAACAATGGTACAGCTTGTTTTTCGGATCAATGCAGTTTGAAAATGTTCATTTTAGGAAGGAGGATTGAACAGAATTAATAAATCTGTGAAATAATACTGTGTCTAGAAACCATAAACTTAAAATTTATTCAATGTGTTTTCGTATACCTACTGCGTAAACACTGTTATTTTTTTTGCAGCCCGCTTCTTTGGAAACTTTGACCACACTAAGCGACAGGTCCACTGTATCAGATATGTCTCTAAAAATTAAGAGTTGCGAAGATTTCATGATCAGCATAGTGGACCGTAAACTTTCTAATTTTTTCTACAATTTTGACCATCAACCAGCACTTGCTGAAGTGAATCAAATAATGCTCGATTTAATAGATAATGCATTAGAAGGATACCGAGAAAATAATATAGAATTAATTAAAGAATATTTAGAAAATTTCATAGAAAGAATGTTCTTCGTTAGCGAACACGAGTCGTTCCCTTATATTGAAGAATTGTTGAAAAGAAATCTGTCTGAAGTCTTGCACCTGTACGATTCATTGAGTGCAATATTATGTCCTGAAGAGTCAGCGATATTTGACTTGCACAAGGATTCTGCTATAAGGGCTCTAACTTTACAAGACATTTTGACCATCACACCTAACAAAGGAAGACTGAAACCTTTTGAGTCTCAAAATCTTCACGTCTTGTTTTATCCCAGCAAAGCAGTATTTGTAAAAACAACAGTGTTGTGTTATCCGCAAGGTGGTCCTACGAGGTATTTCATCATCCAAGCTGAAAGTTCTGATATTGAATATTTCATCGATAATACGGTTGTCAACTTTGGACTCTGCATATTTAATGAAACTTTTACGAAGACTGTTACCATTTCAAATACTGGTCGTCTATCTTTTGATTTCTTCTTTTCTGAATCCGATATTCAGCAGAATCGAGATCCTACCATTGTGAATGCACTAGAAATGAGCGTTTTGTCTGTGACCCCATCTTCTGGTCATATAGTGGCTGGCCAGTCAGTGGAAATATCGGTTGTGATAAATCCAGGCTTATTCGGATGGTTCAGCAAATGCATAATACTGAAAATAGCGCATTTTAAACCCTCCTGTATTCAAGTTGAAGGTTGGGGTTTCTTCCCTCAAGTCAGCATTGATGCGGACTATTGCTCACAGAATGAAGTAAGTACAATAAACTTAAAATCGTTGAAAATACTTACTTTAACCCTTCAGGCCCCTGGCATATTTCTCATACAAGGATTTCTATGAGACGTACTCGTGTATGAGCTGTTCCCAAAAGAAAACAATTTAGCCTGAGAGGTAAATAACATACTTATGCACCTGCTTTCCGCAGGGTGAAACTTTGAATGGCTTGTATATTTTTGTATTAAACTTTTGTTTTGTTTACGTTTTAAATTTTTGAATACCTATCAATTTGTATCCTTCACTTCACAATACAATACCATGATCAATCGCTAAATTAATGGAAAACGTTTCGCCACAATACTGAATATTTTGAAGAAATAGACGCATTATTAAAATTACGCACTAGCGCTAACCCAAACAAATCTACCACAGTTTAATAACTTGAACAGACTTAAACTTGACAGTGAAAGAAATAATTGGCGTTAACAAATTCCAGGTCTCCCACGAAGTGGCATACACTGCAATCGGTACATTAACTACTAATTTACTAAGTGCTTATTGTGCCATGATATCTGATTGCCAAAAAGTTGATGTACCGTACAACACTCCATTGTCCAATAACAGTGAAGAAGAAATGCAAACAGTGGAGATTCAATGCTCTGAGAAATATTTGATGTCGCTTCTTGAATCAGACTGGAGTGATGTCTCAAATGAGGTTAAAAAAAAAACATAAAACTTTTATGATCACTTTAAAAAGGCAACAATAAATGTTAACTAACTTGGCTGTTTTTGTTTAGAGTCTTCCAACAAAAGCTGAAATTGATCTTGCGATTGAAAGGATACAAGTTTATCAGCACATTATTCCATTTCTGGATGGAGATAAGCCTTTTAACTATCGAGGCAACAAATCATTCTTGAATTTTTACACCAACAAACGGTGTTTGAATTTTGGAACAGTTTTGATGGGACATTCTGTAAGTTAAGTTAATACCAACAATTTGTAATATTTGTTTTAAGCAATCTATCTATATGTATAAAAATTAAAATATGTTTTCTTCTGCCTATGTATATATGTATGTATGCTATGCGTTGCTAAACCATTCATCCGATTGCGATTAGATGGGGATTTGATGTGCGTGCGCTCGCGATTCTTCCTATATAACAGTGAGATCTGGCATCATGAAACAGTTTATCCGATTGCAATGAAACTTTGAGGATTTGATGTGGATGTTTTGTAGTATCAAAATTCCTTATTTCCGTCGTCACGAAGGTTTCTGGATTATTACAACCACATCTGAAAAGTTTTTTCAATCCATACAAAAACTCTTACAATTTGAGAATGACATTTTGCAAACCATCGATTGTTCAATTTTCGAAAATGTTTAAATTAATCAATTTATTTTCTCCTATGGTGTAACCAAAATGAAGCTAATAAAAATTTATATTTATTTTAAATAGGTACCTATGTAATTACCAAATTTGATAGAAAATTTATAAAAAAATTCCTATAGGCGGCACACAAGCTGTTTGAAAATCTGAATGTACCGGGACTGAATATATTGAAAGCGGGAGAAGGAAGGCGATCGCGGAAGGGGGGTTGGCGGGAGAGGGGAGAGGGAAGGCAGAGAAGGTGGAGTGAGAGAGAACGTTTGAGAGGAATGGGAGGTGGAAGGGGAACGGGACGAATGGGAAAGGACACGCAGGGAGAAACAATTTCGTTCTTAAGTGGCGTAGCAACGCATGCCGGGAACTCACTAGTCCAAGATAAATCAATATTTTTCATTAGGAAGTATTACTGACAAACCTTAATGAAACAATATTTTAAATAACGGACTGCAATTTATGTAACAGAGAGGTTTTGCCAAAAAACTGTGCATAGTATAATTTCATTATTTCAATGAATGGTTTTCCGAATAACAGGCATCTTTGATTCCTTTGTTACTAGTTCCCAACTGAAGACTCAAACTGCTTAAGATGTGTACATTAATGAAAACACGTTGTTCTTCATGTTCTTTCTTGTTTCCAACAGATGGCTATTTAGCGTCTTCCCCCCTTAAGCATCATAGGTCTCTAGCCCAAATTAATTACTTTCTTTCCTTATCATCCTCACAATATGCCTAAAATAAAATTAATTCTGAGAGAAACTGTTATAAAAAAGAGGGCTTTAATGTTTACTTTAGAATTATAATTAGTTATTTATGGTTTGTATGATTTGAAAAAAGGTGTCCCGGAGTGTAAAGGTGACCAACTACGCACCGGGTGATGTGAAACTGAAAATTTTGAAAAGGAACCGGCTACCCTTTTGGGTAAAAGTAATCTTGCCCGTAACTATCAAAAGAGGAGGTTCGTGTCAAATGACTGTCACACTCCACATGGATCCAGAATTCATAACACCGAGTATCATGGAAGATCTGACGGCTCTTATCAATATTCAGGTAGAAAACAATAATTTAAATAATTAGGAATAACGCATTGAAGCTTATAAACCTCATTGTAATATTCAATCAATGGAGAAGATAATATCAACAACTCTCTGTGAAACACGTAAGAGATAAAGACATCGAAAAATAAAAAGATAATGGTCGCAACTGCGAACTTTGAAGATGAGTAAAAACATAGGAATTAATAGGGGATAATATTGGTAATTATAAAATTGAAATATGAGATGAATAAAAATGACAACACATAAATAGTTCTCACTAGCTCAATTATTGTTATTGTATAGTCCCGGTAAGAAGAGAGGACATGGATTCAAGTCCCAGTTGGGACCGTTACCATTTTTCTTTTTTTTTTTTGTCTTTATCTGTTTTTTTTCTCGTTAGAGTTGTTGATACAATCTATTTCATTGATTAATTAATTAAGTACTTAAATCTAAATTACCTAATTGCTCATCATCGATCATTATTTTCGTTGTTTATTCATTCAATCGTTCGTTTGTTGTTTTCCTTATTACCCCTAATTCCTTGTTTTTCCTTTTTCTCTCACTTCTCTTTGCTTTCCCTAGATTATTCAATCCATTGTTATTGTATTCCTTTCTTCATGTCTTTATACCTTAATCTCTTCATTCCATTAATGCCTTTTTCCTGAAATCCTTCAACCTTTATTTTCCTCGTTTCCCTCCTTGCGCCTTTTATCTTGTTTTATTGATTTAAACCTTCCTTCATTATTTTGTAACCTTCATTGAAGCAATCTGTATATTTGATGAATCTCAGACAAATTTTATACTGTTCAAGGTGTCCTATGGTCCTATCATCCGAATAGAAGTAAATGCTACTGTGACCACGCCATTTATGCGATCAAATGCAGCTCCTATTTGCTTTGAAAGCGTCGTTTGTGGAGACATTAAATTAACTTCGATACCAATCGTCAATTTGTAAGTTAAACAAAAAATACAGTAATCCAATATAATACAATATGGTCGTGGTTGTGAACGATGAACACCCAGAGCCAATGGCGGAGTTGTGAATTTGAAAAGTATGTTCACGAAAGATGGTATTGCTAATAAGGACACTGGAAGAAGGGTGAATG
Organism: Glyphotaelius pellucidus; assembly: GCA_936435175.1. Classification (NCBI taxonomy): domain Eukaryota; kingdom Metazoa; phylum Arthropoda; class Insecta; order Trichoptera; family Limnephilidae; genus Glyphotaelius; species Glyphotaelius pellucidus. The sequence continues at coordinate 21,445,568 of OW386558.1, read as the reverse complement.
CAGGAAATATCATTAATGAAGGTCTGAACACGGTGGTCGCTAGCAAAAAGTTGTCCGGAGAAGCAAGGCTAGCACTTCACAATAGTGCTGATTCCATATCTGATGTATGACAGTGGTGCATGGAACTGGCAGAGAAATTATGAATGTATGTAGACTGATTGCTTCCCTACCCAATACAAGTTATGTTCAGTGAAATTGTTTAGTCTTTTATTTTTAAGATCAGTAGCTAATTTTTTCAATAAAATAAACTATAAGGCCACGTCCGCATAGGCAGGTGGCTTGCTTAGCGCCTAGTGCCTAGTGGCCTGTACCCTGGCTACTCGCTAGGATACACCGTGGCCGCACTGCAGGTGGTTTGCCTGGTGGGTCGCTAGGTGCCTTGCTCATTTGCTTGTCTGCACGTCGCTAGGCGACTTGCTAGGCGACTCGCTAGGCTCTAGGCGCTAAGCAAGCCACCTGCCTATGCGGACGTGGCCTAAGAATTGCTTCAAATCATTTAATGAAATTTAATGAAAAAAAATTGACAGCAAATTTTTTTTCAAATTTTGAAATAACAATGTTTAATCTATCTTGAGCACTATCAAAATCCAAATCATATCGTCTACTAATAAATCCCGAAACTTTCCATATTCATTTCCAAAGAACCAAATAATCCATATCTCAACCCCTTCTGCGAATGTCTCCACTATATAACATGTATTATATTCCAGATTCCAGACATATTTAGCGGTAGCCCACAAAACGTTACAAAATCTCTTGAATCTCTTATTTTGACTGACTTCACTTTATTCAAACTTTATTGTCTTTTGTATTTGTTATTGTGTTGTGGTTTTACATATTAATTGTTTTATTCTTACATAAAATATAAAATATTTCTAATTCTTTATTTTTTCTTTGAATTTTTTATTTTTATTTTAATGTACATTATAAATTTGAAACTGAGTTATGATTTCAGGGGAGTAGTTCCATGCGACTGGTTTGCTTATATTGTTTTTGATATTCCTCAAAAACGTGACAGTCCTTACAAAATACAAAATGCGAAGGGAAACTTGGATCCTGAAATCGAAGATTGGATTAGGATATCATTTACACCCATTTATAAGGTTTAGTTTTAATGCTTGATATATAAACATTTAAATGGAAAAAAAAAATTGTATAAGGTTTAAAATTTTCAAAAATAATTTTCATCCCGCGACAAAATATCCCCGACAAAATATCCTCCAACAAAATATCTATTAAAACCTAACCTAAGCTAACCTCATTGTACATTTTTTAGCAATAATTTATTGTCTTTACAGGTGTCATTATTTTTGTCCCATTTTTTGTTAGGTTGGGTTTTAGGAGATATTTTGTGGGGGATGTTTTGCCCGTAGGATATTTTGACGGAGATATTTTGTCACGGGATTAAAAGTCGAGGAATCGTTTTGACCGATTTAATTTGTTATCAGTAACCTCTAATTTGAGAGGCTGGAAAGGGTACCGCCGCTCCGGGAACCTTTATTGGATAACCAACACCTCTGCCGTAGATCACCCCAAGTGGTTCGTTACGTTTGGTGATTTAGCAGGGGTGCCCGGGTTCATGGGGTGAGGTTTGTCGAGGTCTTGGAGGCAGATGACCAGGACTCACTGAACCCCAGATTCCTACCCAGCCCTTTTCCTTCGCAGAACTCTCCTTTCCCCCTTTTCCTTAAAAAAACTCTCCACACAGCATCCCCAAGGACGACATAGGCCCTGAGGGAAATTATTTTCCTCAGGGCCTCCTGTGTGGAGCTCATGTAAAAAAAAAACCTTGTTTTCAATCAACAGGTTTTAAGCTATTTTTATCAGCTCATTAGGTCCACATTAACAAAGTGCATAGCTACAGCATTTGTTTGGGAATGGTATGTGGAGGGTCTTTTTGTGGAAAGGTGGGAGTGAATCTGGGTATTGAAGAGACTCATGTTGTAGGAGAGAGGAAGCATACAGACCGGTAAATTATTCTACAGCTGAGCTGTTGAACTCAAGAACGAGTCTTGGAAACGATCCGTTCTTATGTTACAAATGTCATCTGTATACAAATGTTCAGCGCGTTTCCTGACTGTGGAACACGGCAGTTTGACTGAAGGAATCAACCATGCTAATTTCTCGGAGCATCTTCCGAAATACCGGCAGAACAAGGATCTGTAGCATTCTCTCCCGACAACTGTGCACTTAAGATTTCAATCCGATTGTTAACACAAGAGAATCTATCAAACGGACCGTTTCTGCACAGCGTCGAGTATTTTTGTAAGTATTTTGGGGCTCCAAACCAGAGGTGGCTGCCAAATTTATCATTAGGGCATACTTGCGATTTATACAGTGCTAGCAGTTGCTTACTATCAAAGTATCTGCGGGGTCTGTAAAGTTCACCCAGCTTCTTAGAGGCTAACTTAACACTGGCTTCGATAGAGCTCCCGTACCTGAGCTGCTTTCTTACAGTTACACCAAGCATATCAATGATGATCAAGCATGATCAGAAGATTGCTTCTGTTGAAGGAGATTAAATTTTCATTTTGATCCTTTTGGTTGTAATGATTGGGTCTTTGAAACTCTCTTGTGCGGTATTCACATTTTTTTTAAATCATAAAATAAGCTGCCATATTATGATTGATATTTTTCAATCATTCGACATGATTTACTGGGATAAATGTTGTTAAATATCCCAGTTAAACATATTCTCTATTAAATCCAAATATTTTTAAAGCTTTATGCTTCTAGTGGATTAATATGAAAATCTGCCTTACCAATTAGTATTATTTCAGGGCAATTATAATGGAAAGCTCATAATATCTATTGATAGTAATCCTAACCCCATTATAATAAACCTGGGTGCTAAAGGTCTTAATCCTACATTTGATATCATCGGAGGTAACGTCCACTTCAGACCGATGCTTCCTCATTCCATCGCCCAAGAACTGCTTTTTGCCATTTACAATCCAAACCCATTTAACGTGAAAGTGCAGTTTAAAAATTATGTCAAGTGAGTACACAGTTTTTTTAGATATAAAGACAATGTTGAGACCATCGCAATACATTATTCAAATGAAGAAAACAATTTCAACGCGGAATCAACAATATGGAGCATAGTTTCATTTTAGAAGGCTGGTAAGGGATAACCAACATCCCTGCCCTGATTTAGTAGGGGTGCCCGGGTTCATGGGGTAAAGTTTGTCTCGGTCTTGGCGGATGCTTTTGAGCACCTACTGCGTGGCGGGCTGGATCGAGAGAGACTGGTTGAGGGAGACATTTTGATCTCTAAAGCCGGACTCTCTCAACTCATTGCCTTGCACCAGCAGTATGGATTGAACCAGCACCTGAACATGTTGACCTCCAAATTCTTACCCACTTTATGCCTTTTTCCTTCTTAATAATGACCTTTAATGTACAACGTACCTATAATATGTAAAAACTAGCGGTTAAAAATCCGTTCTGCAGGTTTTTTGCTGCTAGGTTCTTCGGGCGGCTTTTGGTTCGGCTTCGCCTGGCTAGTGTTGGTGACCATTTTATAAATCCAATAGGAACCGGTTCCAAAAATAGACCTCCTCGGATCCAGAGTATCCAGATTCCGGAAATACAGTTCATTGGATCCACTGATATCACTGTCATCCAGTGATAGCTATTCAACGGAACAAAGTAACCAGGACAGACAATGACGTCATAATATGTAATATACATTCGCTTGATACTATTATTCACAACTGAGTATAACCGTCAATCTTTCCATATCCGGAGAGATACTACAAATTCACAAATTCGTGGCACTTATACTTGCCTGGGGCACATCCCCATGCGACCTGCTAACGGAAGTGGCGACATCTTGAATTTAAAACCGAATTACGAAGGTAGTTTTGTTTGAAATTCCACATACACATATGTTATTTGTGGCGAAGCCGGGTTCTGAAATTCAACCGCGCAGACGCTACCCGATGTAAAAAGCTTTTAAGGTGTTAATAAATAAATAAATCAATAAATTACGTACTATATGAATTCCAGTAATTAATCACCTTAATAAAGCAAATTTAAAATAGTGTTTTTTATTTTAATGAAAACAAATAACTTTGTGTACACCACTATTTAATTAACAATATCAACATGTTTCGAAAACTATGTTTTCTTTTCTTATGGGTATATAATTAGATAATTTAGAAATTAGAAAAAGTGTTAATAGTAAATTAAATATTATAAATAACCAAACGTTTTTTAAAAATAGCCATCTTTTAAATTTATTTTCGTATTAATACTTATATTTATAATAATTTATTTTGTTATTTTGACTTCCTGTTTTGTTTTAAAAGATTTTTTATAATGTTATTGTAATTTTTTACCAATTAATTTAAGCAATTAATCACCTCTCCTTTCTAATATTTTGTCTATGTTATAATTAGTCTATACTTGTTTTTCTTTTGTTATTTTTTATTAACTTAATAGTACCCTTTACACACAGAGTTCGGAGCAGGACGTGCCCCGCGCCACTTCAGGCCGCCGCGCAGAAGTCTCACAGTGAACTACGCTGTAAACCGTTATCTTACTTTCGGTCTTTACTTTTCTGCGCGGCGGCCTAAAGTGGCGCGGGGCACGTCCCGCTCCGAACTCTGTGTGTAAAGGGTACTATTATCCTGACGAAGAAAACATAGTTTGCGAAACATGTTGATATTGTTAATTAAATAGTGGTGTACACAAAGTTATTTGTTTTCATTAAATTAAATAATGATGCAACAAAGTGAATTTGCGAATTTTGAAGAAATGAAAATAGTATTTTTTTTCTTCATTTAATTTCATTTCAAGTACTGATAAAAGTGACTAATCGACATACATTTTTTCTAAATTCCAATTATTGTGTTTATATCATTTAGGTGTTCTGACAAAGTAGATGAAATTAAGTACTTTTTGAAGAGCATGACCATGGATGGACATATCGAAGGTAGACCTAGAAATAATTTAATGATAATCAATCCTCTTGAAATATTTTTAGAAGTGAACAATGATTTATAACCCGGCTTTGTGTATTTTTTTCCAGAGTTTTCAATCACAGATGTGACCTACACAGATCCTATTGATGCAACAGTTTGGGAATCTTGTGAGACACCGCAAATATTTCCAATGGAACAAGAACCGATTTATCTAATATTTTTTGGAGCCCCATTTACTGGTTGGTAAAGCTTTATTACCGATTTTGATTTTTAAGGTTTAGTGCAGAAATTGACTCGTTGATAAAAAGTGTCGAAGGTAGCGAGAATATCAAATAAAGGGTTTTCCAATAAGAGGTGTTATTTTGTTATTCAAAGAAAAATGCCATTTTTTAACATAAATGATTGAATGTTTATTTCATTATAAAGAGGAAGGTATGCCGTTAATAGTGGAAAATAAGATCAGGCAAATGACCACCACGACCACGCTTACAGGACCATATCCTTTTCATGAAATTTTCCATAACCAAATCGCAAAGTGGCTGCCCTATGTCCTCGATAGCCTCACGAATTCTATCTTTGAGGTCTTGAATTGACGCTGGGCTGTTGGCGTAGACCTTCTCTTTCACGTGGCCTCAAAGGAAGAAGTCGCAAGCTGTTAAATCACAAGATCTCGGTGGCCAATTGTGATCACCTCTTCGAGAGATAACACGGTCCGGAAACTTTTCCCGTAAAAGATCAATGGTTTCGTTGCTTGTGTAGCGCCGTCTTGTTGAAAGTAAACGTTGTCCAGATCAATACCATCCAATTCTGGCCATAAAAAATCATTAATCACCTCAATAACACCTCAATCTCATCTCAATAAAACCTCTTATTGTAAAACCTGCGTATAATAAATTCTTGATGAAAGACCCTGTGGTATGGAATTCGCAAAGGAGAGACTTGCAAGAGAATTTGCAGATTGATCAAATACTGCAGAAATTACATCCCAAGAAGAAGATTTGGTATAAAATATAGTAGATAGGCTATAAAATATTTAATAGGTACATTTCACTGGTTCCGATAGGCAGAGCTAATGGACGGAGAATGGAGTATCAGGGGGTCAAGCACAGAAATATTAATAACTTTACAATTTTTGATCGATGAGCGTAACTTCTGACGATTTTATATTGATATTCCCAGCACGGTTCCACTGTTGACAACCGAATCGATATTGATAGGAAATAAATAGAAATCGATGTACGCTGGCAACACTGGAGGTGTTTTCTATGAATTCACTTTCCGAAACATCAAACGCCAAATATACTAACTATATATGTACTGGCAGTCAGCATTTACTTGTTGACACTAAATTGGAATTAATTAGTTAATGAGGTCTTTAGTCATTTTTCAACCACTTTCGTTTCTCAAAGATCGAACGGAATAAGTTGATCGCGTTTTAGATGCATTAATTAAGTCTACGTTTTTCATTTACGACTCCTCTCAATTCTAAGAGCTTCGTTAGATCAGTCCATTCATTAAATAAGCCAGTAATTTTGTATAACTACCAATATTATTAAAAAAACGTGTGTATATTAACAGTTAACCGAAACTTATCACATTCTATGGAGGCCGCCCTAAAATATATTCGTACTTCGGAATATCTGTTAACAATCGTTGGCCGTACTCGCAAATATTTATAACTGACTACAGATGATGGATTTCGTCAATATCATATTGATATAAGGTTTTATCAATCGTCCATGCTAAACTTGCTGGAGAATAAATATATATGATGCATTCATAAAAGGATTGAAACAAGTTTCAAAGACACCACAGGAAAATACAGTAAAACTTGGTGCTTGATATTATGTGCTGATTAAAATAACAAATTAATATTTGTGAAGCGAGAAGTACATGCCATAAGGTTGAGTTGCAGTTTCTGTTGACCCCTGTGGTAAATTTGCTTGATTACGATCTTGTTAGTATGTTAGTAAAGTTATGAAAGATCCTTCGTCCACAACGTTAGACAAGTATTCAATACTCACGTTGTGTACTCACGGTGCAAATAAATCTTACGCACAGTCCTACATGTCGTTACTGAAATCACAAGAGAGCATTGAGCATTCGCGTTGTGACGAATTTCTGACACAAGAGATAACACATTTTAAGACTCGATGACTTGAGTTGAAACAACGTTGCCTAGCTTGTCGAGTCTCCGACGAGTTGATAAAATGTCGGCAACGCCAATGTGTGCCTGTACATGGCGTTTAAGTACCTCCGTGAAAATGTAAAGGGGTGGTAACCAATATTTTTTTAATCGTCCAGCACCGGACAAAGTGTCTGGGAAATGAAGATTATTTTATATTTATCCTATTTTCGCTTTTTGCAGATGGTTTTGACATAATTAGGAAAGTACGTGATGGTACGAATATGCCTCTCCTAAGCCTGGACCGTCTTCTGATGGATTCCATATCAAGCGGAGACACCTTGGCTTCAGTGAACATCAGGGGTTCCATATCTCAGGCCTACCAAGAGATCGTGGACAGGGCTGCCAAGAGTGGAAACCCCATGGAAGAACGTAGATAATAATCGTTATTATATTTATTTTAGTTATCTTATGCCTACTTTGCGGTGCCACCAGATAAATAAAATCACTCCGCTTCTGTGAAATTGGCTACACTGGTTTCATCTTACAGAAGAGGGAGTCAGAATGGCACCGGAATGACCACTGTACGCAGAACGCTCAATGCAATTTTGTCTGTCCTAACCAAATGGAAATGGTCTTTCACAAAAGGATACTAACCGCAGATAATGCACCTTCAGGTGAAATGGCTACTTCTGGTGTAGACACTCGCACAGTTTACGTTATAACCATAGGCACACGACAATAGAATATTTAAAGATTCACTCACAAAAACGGTGAAATGTTGGATTTTTTTTTAAAGGCAGAGACGGTTTACAAGTAGTTCCCGTGAGCACTTAGGCCATAGGCCCATTGTGCTATCTCCCATTTTACCTACCTTTAATAACAACCCAGTTCCTTTAATAAAGTTCACCAGGGTTGTCACTGGATATGTGGCTATGTCTTCTGATTCTACTGTATATCTCCCCAGGTATCTGAGCCTAGTTCCCACCAGGGCAGGACATTGCCACCATAGGTGAATTGGAGTCTCTTCATCCTCTTCACATTTCCTGCATCTATTGGTGTTTTCCACTCCCAAAATCTGCATGTGTCTCCTGAGATGGCAGTGTCCCGTTAGTAGTCCTACCAGTTCCCTCAGCGAGTTTCTGTCCATATTGAGTAGTTTCCTGGTTCGTCTAGGATCTGGTCCTTTTATGAGTACTTTAGATTGTCTCATTCCAGGTGCCCTCTCCCATTCTTTACAGTGCTAGGATTTGACCCACCTATCAATATGTAGTTTTGTATGACAAGCTGCTACTCCTACGGCCGGCTCGGATCCCACAAATGGTGCTTTCGCCCCTTTCCTTGCTAGTTCGTCAGCCCGCTTGTTGCCCTCAATACCTTTTTGTCCTGGTATCCAGATAAAGAGAACAATGGATTTATTGAGTCGCGTAGTTTAGAAGATGCTTTGCTTAATGTCACCAATGACGATGGGAAAAACTCTTGCACACAGTGCGAAATGTAACGATTTTAATCAACGGTTCTACACGGACTGACCGTTATTATCGGCCCGCTGCTTTCGTATGTAAGTACCCTTAAACGTGCAAATTCATAGTCATTCTGAATTCTGCCAATTCCACTGAATGAACAGAAAAAATCCGCCAAGACACCAATCGATGTCACGAAACAGTACATTAATAATTAACATATTAATAATTTGTCTTACGTTGTACAAGACATTGGAATCAACTGGCAATATTAACTGGAATGAGGCTATTTCTTTAACTAGCATTAAGATTTTTAAGAGTAAGGCCCTCCGTTCATGCAAACTACGTGATTGTGACACAACCACAAGTACCCTGCAGATGTACTACTTTTTAAAGCTGGTTTCCATACACGGCGCTACCCGAATTATACTGAACTTGATCATTTTTCACATGCAGCCGTGGAGTTAACACGATGTCGAACGATGTCAAATGACTTTTTTTCCAACATTAGTCTATGCATTCTTCACTAAATCCTTTCTTGCGTATTCTGGTAATGTAAAGTTATGTAAACACGCATTTTTTTTCACTTCCAGAACAAATCTAACATTACTTTCATGTTCAGACGCCATTTCTGTCAAACGTCAAACGAAAGTAGTAGACACGAATGCTGCAACGCGTAGCGCGCTACCAGCACCGTCTTTAGCGCGCTACCGACTTCAACCTGACATCCGTCGCGTAGCGCCGTGTACGAACACCAGCAAAATTGTATGGCGAGCGGTGTGCGTGCTACGCGCATCAGGCTCGAATAGCTTGTAAGTAGCTCGATGTACGGAGGTGCATAGATTCATATCTCATCGAGAATTCTATCACACGGAAGCCATGCTTTATAAAATATTACTTGAAAGTCCTGGGGGTTGTAGTTAGTTATTTAAAAAACTAAATATATGATTTTAGCTGATATGGTTTGCTGGGATGACACCGATGCATTAGAATACGAAATAGAACTCCTTCTAACAGCCTGGGAGACCAATACTGACTACATGCTGCAAAGCAAAAAGACTCCCAAGTCAGGCAAATCAGAGCCTGTAAAGCCCCCGCCAGCCAAGTCAACGAAGTCAGCAAAAGATGTCCCAACTGCTGATACAGATCGATCAAATATGTCTGCAAAATCACTGAATCTACTATTGAATATACCAGAGGTAAATAAAATACAGTTTTGTATTGTCTTCGAGATAAATAAAGTATTTTATACAATGTTTATTTTCTTTTCATTACATTAAAATGTTTCTTCTTCTTCATTATTTTAAAGCTCGACTAGGCAAAATTAAAACATTTAGAACGGTCTTATAATTTATAATTCACCCAGGAAAATAAATAACATTTTGATTCAGCCGACCGAAACATGTAACGATTTGTATACAAATAATTGTCCCTAAAAGCAAAGAGACCAACAGTACTATGAGGGACAGCTGTAAGCTTCAAACTACAACAGTACAACAAAACTGACATTTTGGCTCGTGTCTCATTTTTATCTAAGATCACCGATATTTTCAGAACAAATTAAATTAACAGCTTATACATCTGCGACTTTAATTGGTAAAAATTGTAAGAGTGTGATGATGGATGTTTGGCCAAGATTGGATATTCAAATCTTTATTTTTCTTGGCCATTTTTCTTTTTTTTTTTATTAAGTTAGAAAATTTAAAAAAAGACATTCCTAGAATTGATTATCCAACTACGAAATTCCCGTTTTGGGCTAACAAAGTCAAATTCACAATATTAGTTCATCTCTTGTTAGAAGCCTAATAGAATATAACTCCATAGTCTGGTCCCCCTTCTATAAAATTCATATTCATAATGTTGAAAAAATTCAAAGAAAATTGCTAAGTTTCGTAAATTTTAAACTTAACATCCCTTTAGAGAACATAAATTACCCGTCGTTAATGTAAATTTTAAATATTTCAACTTTAGAAAACAGACGAAAAATTAACGACCTAACCTTTTTATTAAAACTAGTGGTTAAAAACTTTTATTAAAACCAATGGTCGAAATTCGACCATAATTGTAATGTTTTTTTATTGATTTAATGCATTTTTTATGCATAATTTTAAAAAAAATATTAGCATTCTGCACTCCTTCTCTAAATAAACTATAAGTGTGCGAAATTTCATACTCCTCCATCTGCGCAATTTTCATTAAAAGGGGTACAGTTTTTGCTTCACGTATTAATATACTGATGATCACGTATTAATATACTGATGATGATGATTATTAAATTCTAAATTCGACTGTTGTGAACTCCTGCAATTGATAAATCACATGAACCTACACAAACGACTAGACAAATATTAACATTTCATGTACACACATCTCATTTCAACTATAGTTTGCATTCTCCAATAGCAGTATTATTGGTCCTTGGACATTTAATCTTTTTTTTTTTTTTTTTGTTTTAGGCAATTCACCCTGGAGAGAGTGCTTTGTGCCGGTAATATTTAAAATGGATAAGAAATTTCGGTTAATCTAATGGGAAAATAATAAAACAAATTAAATATTGGACTCATTTAGATCACTAAAACAAATTAAATATTGAATTCATTCAGGTTAATAAACTTACATAAAGCTGTATGAACACGAGAATTGTTAAGAGATAAAAGGTATGAAATATTAAGGGGGGACTGGTGTGTGATTTTAATAAGCCGGCGGTATATGTTCTTGAAAGATGAATGGTTTTTACAGTTAAAGAAAACGTGGTCGAGGGTTTCCTCTTCCACACCGCACTGGCAGAACGGATCATCTAAAACTCTAATTCTAGACAAGTGAGATGCAATTGAACAGTGGCCAATTCTCATTCTCGAGATACATGAAATGAATCGTTTTGAAAGTTTTTTACCGTGAAACCATGGCTTAGCAGGGATATGGTTTTGAATTCCCGCATAGAAAGATCCAGTTCTTATTTTGGAGACTGCCCAATTTTCTTCCCAGGCACGAGTCATATTGGATTTAAGAATCGGAAAGACATCGGATATAGGAATTCTAAAATTTTGTGGAATAGTTCCGGAATCTGAACCAGATTTGGCGAGAAAATCGGCCATCTCATTACCCTCGATACCCAAATGGGCAGGGACCCAGGCCAATATCGTCTCAAACCCAGATTCACTAAGAGAATTGAGAAGATTTTTTATTTTACATATAATATTGTCTTCCGGATAACGTAAAATATTTGACCTAATTTTAGTTAGAGCACTTAGCGAATCAGTACATAGTAAGGCTCGATGAATGTTGAGAACCTGAATTTGATTTAGCGCTTGTTCAATTGCAAAACATTCGGCTGTAAATATGGAAGCTTCTTTCGGTAATTTATAAGTGAGATTGATGTTGAATTCTGGACTATATATAGATGCTCCACATCTTTTATTTTCAAATTTGGAACCATCCGTGAAAAGGATGGAAAATCCAGGGAATTTCGAAGCCACTATGCTTTTAAAGCAATCATCCACATTTTGAAATTTATTTGGGGAAGATAAAATATTCTTCCGAAAGACTGATGTTATTGTGTTCGGCATAAAAGTGATTGCCTTAAATGGAATATTGTATATAGGAAGATTGGGAACTTCTTGAAGATATTGGAGGGAAGATGATAGAGAATTATAGAGATGAAAACTTTTAATTAAGAGAGGAAAACATTGTTTTTCTCTCAATCTTTTGTTAGAATTCAAATTAACACTTAACCTATTAAGACTTTGTTTAATAGGATGATGTGATAACGATAAAGCCTTGAAAATATATTTATTGGCAAGGAATTGCCTTCTGAAATATAATGGAGGCTCCACACATTCCACCTGAAGCGCATTAATTGGAGAAGACTTCATAGCTCCAATAATCATTCTGAGGGCTTTTGATTGAATTCTTTCCATTTTCTTATCTAGATATTTAGGGAGTGGGTCAAAAAGAAATGAGCCATAATCCAAGTGGCTCCGAACTAGGGAATTATACATTAATTTAAGAGTGGTAGGATGAGATCCCCACCATACTCTGGAAACTGCTCGCATCATATTAAGTCCCTTTTCACACTTTGTAGAAATTATCTGAATGTGTGGAAGCCAGGAAAGTTTATGGTTCAAAAGAAGACCAAGGAATTTGATTTGAGTAGCGGTTTGTAGAGGCACATTATCAAAAGAAATTGAGAATTGGGGAATTTTTCTTTTGCGCGTGAAAGCCACGACCCTTGTTTTAGATGCCGCCAGATTCATCCCATTTAATGACAACCAGCTTTTAATATATTGTAAAGCCAAATTCATTTCCTTAGCTGCAAGAATAATATTTTTATGTAACAAATATATAAGGATATCATCCGCAAAGTAAAGACGCTTGATAGAAAAAGGAATTACTGAGTCTAGGTCGCTTATATAAATATTAAACAACAGAGGACTAATAACAGAACCCTGGGGCAAACCTCTCCATAGTTTGCGCCTTAAGCATTTAGAGGAAGACTCAATAATAATGGACCTATCTGAGAGCAAATTAATAATAAATTGGACTAATTTCGGGGGGATTTGTTTTTTAATTAGCTTTTCTTTCAAAACATTCAGTAAAACATCATCGTAAGCTGATGAAAGGTCAAGGAATGTGGCCAATGTATAAGAATTTAGGGATTGGGAAACTCGGATATCAGTTGTGAACAAACTTAAATTATCCATTGTAGATTTCTTTTTCCGAAAACCATACTGATTTGGTGAGATAATATCTTGACTTTCAACAAACCACTCTAATCTGTTCTTCATCAACCGCTCCGCTACTTTCATCAAACATGATGAAAGAGCAATAGGCCGATAAGACGAAATTTCAGATGGATTTTTTCCAGGTTTTAAAATGGGAATGATTTTTTGAGTTTTCCAATCATCCGGAATTAGTCCTGTTTCAAACATATTATTAATAAGAGATAAGAAATATTCAACCGCCATATCAGAAAATGATTTAATGAAACTATTAAGTATTCCATCGGGACCCGGAGCAGAGTCAGAAAGGGTTCTTATTACTAGTTTCATCTCATCAATGGAGAAAGGAGCATCTAGCCAGTTAGAGTGAGATGGATATGGCTTAATAGAAGGCATTTCTTCACATCCGGCCACTGATGGGGGGGCTATTTTATCCGCAAATCCTATAAGAATTTCTTCTGATATATGCTTGGTTCTCGGCGGAGAATACGATGATCCGAATTTTTTTAAGCTAGACCAAACTGAAGATTGGGGAGTTTCCGGAGACAGGTTCTCACAGAACTTCCGCCATCCAGCGCGTTTTTTATTTTTCAAAATTCGTTTGGTTTCTGCCTGGGCTTTTTTAACTGATAAAAAATTTTCTAGTGACATACACTTACGAAAAGAGGAAATTGCTTTTTTACGAGAGTTGACGGAGCGAGTGCATTCCTCGTCCCACCACGGAGTAGAGTGTTTTATTTTAATGTTCGCATTGCGTTTCGGGATGGATTTTTCTGCTGCATTTATAACCATAGAGGGAAACGTTTCACATTGCAATCTGATGTCTCCCGGGGACGATTTTTTTTTTAAATTAATAAGGTTATCTAGTTCAGAAGAGAAAGTGCTCCAATTCGCATCATTTATTCTAAATTTGAAATTATTTTTAACTGGTGGAGGATAAGTGTTAGATTGATGTTGGAATCGGATTATAATTGGAAAATGATCACTAGAGAGGGGATCGTTTAGGATGTCCCAAGAGCATTTAGATGCTAACGAATATGAACAAAGAGATAAATCAACAGCACTTTTCCGTTGATGAGGGGGGGTGAATCTGGTTGGAGATCCGTCATTTAAAAAACATAGGTTATGGGTATCAATAAAATCTAAAAGATTGCGGCCAGAACGATTTGTTATTTTGCTACCCCAAGAAGGGGAATGTGCATTAAAATCTCCAAGGATCATAAAAGGGGAACAAATCTGGGTTAAGATTGGTGCCCATTCATTTTCAATAAAAGTGGTAGAGGGAGGAATATATATTGATAATATTGTGATATCAGATAAGACAGCTGCTATTATCTGGATATCGTCGGAGGGAGTATGTATATTAATTTGTTTAAACGGGATAGAATTATGGATTATCAGAGCCGTGCCGCCTTTACCATCCGGTCTGTCGTGTCTGAGACAATAATAACCCGGAATTCTTAAGTGAAAGGAGGGTTTTAACCACGTTTCAGAAATGGCGGCCACTGAAACGTCGTGTTCGTCGAGTAACTGGATTAGGTCAGATTTGTTAGCGAAGAGGCTTCTACTGTTCCACTGAAGAATTTTGTTCAGTTTCGAAGTCATTGGGGAGGCAAGATAATAAAGATTTAATGTAATCGGCAGCGTTGGACGGTACAGTATTGTTGTTTGTAAGGATAGAAATTAAAAGGGTAATTAAAGTTTGTATAAAAGAATTATTATTCAATATTTCGGGGAGAGCAGGAGGGGATGTATTACTATTAATGGCACACCCATTGGGGGTCCGAGATTTGGCATTCCCATTCGGGCTGGTCAAAATATTATTCAATTGTTTTTTATCAAGGTAAGGAGTATATTTTGGGTTGGGTTTGACTGGCTTGAGAATGGTTTCTCTGTGAGAAGATGACGTTGAATTTAAAAAGGTGGTTGATTGGAAAGGAGCTGAGGACGATGTCATCTCTGCGAATGATTTTTTCGCAGGAGAGAATAACTTTGAGGCCTGGAAGTACGAAATGTTGTCGGTAGCCATTTTATGTTTTATGTTCCTCTGTCTTGTCAATTCCGGACAGGCTAGACTGACCGCGGTATGTGCACCCGAACAGTTAATGCAAATGGGATTATTGGAAGATTTTGGACATTGATCAAATGGGTGACCTTCTCCGCAAAAGTAACAACGTGGAGGGGAGCGGCATACGGATTTTGTATGTCCAAACCGGCAGCAATTGAAGCATTGAACAGTTGGAAATTTATAAACTTCGACGGGAAGCGAGGTATAATAAATAAACACACGAGACGGAAGGGATTGTCCCTCAAATGTAACAACAACAGATTGGGAAGGTTTCCAGATCGTGTTCCCATCAGTAGAATCCTTGTAGTTCAGTCGACGTGCTTTTATTACTTTCGGGGTTCCTTGGGAATTATTCAAAGCATCAACAATTTCAGCCTCTGGGATCTCCGTGGGTATTCCTCGAACAAGACCCATTCTCGTAAGGTTAAATGACGGGATGAACGATTTATATTTATGGTTTGAGAGCGAGTCAATTTTTTTTACAAATCCATTTGCGGAAGCGGCAGTATTAAACTCGATAGATAATTTATATCGCCCTTCCGGTTTAATTGAACCGTTAACAATACCAAGGTTATTATTTTTTGAGTCAAATAAGAATTTTCCAAAATCTAAAGGATGAATTAGTTTTCCTTGTTCAGTTCTCTGAACAATTACGATAAAAGGACCGGAAGCGGAAGCAGGATAAAGTAAGTCAGTACTTTTTGTATTATCGCTAGCTAAAGTACTTGTCTGGGTGTTACTATTGGGGTTAAGGTCGTTAGAGGTCGAGGTTTGTTGAATCGGCGGTATAGTTTTAACTTTCGATGGGATGAAAAGGCTATGCGATGGTCGTCGTTTACGAGATGGAAGCGTAATAGAAGCCTGGCTAGTGGTAGATTCCGAATCAGAAAAATCTAATATCGATCCTGGGTCGGGAGGTCTATCTTCGTCTTCCTCCATTGTATAAAAAAAAACTTAACTTTTAAAAATTAAACTGAAAAAATAATACGCAGTCTATTTCATTGACTGTACAAACAAAAACGGATTAGCCGTAAGTAGGAATGCAAACAAATAAGTATACGATAAACAGAATTAAATAAAATGTAACAATAATCTCTTATCTGTATGAGGCACGGGAACGGGCGAACGGCACTAATCAATAGGTAAGGTACACACCACCACTGTTGACCGCGGCTCGAATCGGACTGTGGACATTTAATCTTCATAACACATTCAAACGACAGATTGAATGATTTTTGTTTTCCAAGTAACAGGTGTAGGGTTGTTATTGTTGTTGTCTTTCATAACGTTTTGTAATTTTTATCCTTTTTCCAGTCCCTTTTGATCGAAGTCTTAACCTTCGCATTTCAAAAGCATCCTAAAGGCTTTCTTCTAGAAAATCTCAACAGTAAATTCCTGGACACCTCCAGCATAGCTTTCATGTGCGTGTTGAGGTCTCTTCAAGACACGAAACACCTTCAGCTGATTGTCTTCCACAACTCTTACGATGATTTTGCGGAAACCGTACCGAAAAGGTAACTTTATATATTCGACTGCAATTATTTAATACAAGGCAGTTTAATATTTAAATTTTTAAAAAAATGTGATCTGTTTATTTACAGAGATTCGAATGAAGATTTAAACCCAACGACTAACATAAATACAGGTTAGTAGTACTTTAAAAAAAAAATTGTATTAACACACAGGACGTCTTACCTAATCTAACTTTACCTAACGAGATTGCTTTTTTGCCAATAACAGCTCAACACGTCCAGCACGCGTGTCTGTCATTACATGTGCACGCAAGATAGAAAAAGGGTACAACAAATTTGTAATAAGGGTCAATGGGTACGCGGGCTCAAAAAAGTTGACAACCGCTGCTCTAGGGCATCTGCAATAAAGCCAGTTCTTGATATTCTTGTTCTTACTCGTTAGTATTCTTTTGGTGTAAGTGATGAAAACGATTTACCGTTTACCGACCACTTTCAAAATTTTACTGGTTTCGGTGGACCCCCTGCTGCAACATTTCTACCATATTCCCAAAACTCGACTGAATATTGAATATAATGCTGGAGTTATCGTCTATCACAACGGGGGGGGGGGGGGGGGAGTAATGTGATATGAGATGGGGGGCGGGATGGGATATGGGCACGGGATGGGTCTCAAAACGACCATTTTTTCCCGAAATACTAGTGATCTATCTGCCTACATTGACAGGTAAAGCCAAGCCAACATTTGTGTTCCTTACTATCGAAACCAACAGGCTTATTCTCTATCTTTTGTGGGATCGTTATCGAGATAACGGACGTGATCTGCTGACAGATTTGTGTGATTTATTTGCTTTTTCTATGTACAATGTACATTAAATGAATAAATAATCATGCATATGTTACAGTAATTATGTAAAAATCATAAAAATCTGACAGGAGATCACGGCCGTTATCTCGATAAAGATCCCACAAAAGATAGAGAATAAGCCTGCAGATAAATTTTCGTGGACCCCCATTTTTTTATCACGTCTACGTGGACCCCCGTTGAGTCTCCCGTGGACCCCTGGGGGTCTACCTGGACCACTTTGGGAATTACTGGTTTACACTAAAGATCAAGAAAGAACGCTCTTGTTCCAGCTCTAACTTTATGTTTGTTTGGTCTAAATACAATTTAAGATAAGTTTCTACAGAGACACAACATGTAGGAATTTATGTAAATCAATGAAAGATGTTTGGTTAAATTTAAAGACCTGCTTAATGTATTCAACAGCCGTTGAAATGGAGGCGACTGCATCTCAGATATTGGTAAATGCCGGCATGAAATTCTACGCGTACGAGAGAGATTTGGAAAAGCTTTTGTACACGGTGGATAACTGGGACTTTAAAAATAATTGCCTGGTCTTACCTGTTGTCACAACGGCTAAAGGAAAGAAGAAACCTCCGCCTAAGAAGGGCAAACAGAAAGATGAAACTGCGGTTAGTTTGAAATTTTCTTGTTCCGAAATATAATATGTTCTTGATAATGGTTCTTGCAAATAATATCACCTTCTTCAGAATAAAAAACCCTCTTTTAGACTAAAAACTTAGGTGTGTAGGGGGGCTTGGAGGCTAACTTCATATTTTATGCTCTCAGAATCTCTCTGTTGCTAGAAACTAAAAACCTGACTGGCCCATCCCGGTTCAAACAATGAACTTGGAGGGGCAAACTCCATCATCTATCGGATAAGTCTTTTTTTTTTATACAATAAATATAACAGATACATAAAATAATTAAAAGTATGTAAAAAAAAAGCTTAATAAATGTTTGAACAAAAAAATCCAACAAAGACAATGCCTGTGCGTGGGTATATGTAATATAGACTTTTTATTCTTATTTTTATTTCTATGGTTAGAGTGAAGATTTTAAGTATATATAAATTTGGGAATTAAAAAGAGTAACTGAAAAAATGCAATTAAAAACTAAAACATAATAACACTCTGCACTGTTACTATTGCATTTGTGAAAGTTTTGTAGGAATGAATGTTACAAGTGCAATTGAAAGACAAAAAAAAGACGTAGCACACAATAACATATTTCTACCCTAAATGATGTTTAATGATACTTATAAAATGGCTTTGTTTAACCTCTTTGATCTACATACACTAAAGCCATATATTTCTTTTTGTTTAAACTCTCACAAAATACCCATAAAAATTAACTCTTTAACACTTTAATAGTTTACCGAGCATAATATTTCTTTCAACATTTTTGGATTTTCAAAGGGCATTCGAAACTATAGATCGTGATATACTGATAAGAAAGCTTAAAGAAATTGGTTTCTCATCTGTATCCATTAAATTAATAGAAGAGTATTTGAAAGACAGAAAACAGGTAACAAAAATAAATAATCAGTTTTCTAAACCAATGGAAAATAAATTAGGAGTACCACAGGGATCGGTCCTTGGACCTCTATTGTTCATACTCTATATTAATGACATGGTGAAAATATTTTCAAAATGCAAAGTACGATTATTTGCCGATGATACACTAATATACTTAATTGGTGATAACTACGAAGAACTAATAAATATTTTTAATAATGAACTAAATAATGTATCAAGATGGCTAAAAATAAATAAGCTTAAATTAAATACAAAAAAAACAAAATGTATGGTAATTGGGTATAAGAAGACATCCAGTGAGAGCAAAATTAAAATTGACGGTGAAATTATTGAAAGTGTGACTGAAATGAAATACCTAGGAGTTATATTAGATTCCAAACTAACTTTTAACAAACATGCTGAATATACCCAAAAGAAAATTGGAAAAAAAGTATCTTTTTTGGGAAGAATACGGCAAAAACTTTCTAGAAAAACTGCAGTCACTATTTATAATTCAATTATTGCTCCACACTTTAACTACTGCTCAACTATCCTTTTCCTGTGTAATGAACGAGAACAAAATAAGTTTCAAATTCTCCAAAACAGGGCAATGAGAATAATACTTCGACGAAATAGATTCTCAAAAGTAAATAAAATGTTGAAGGAACTAAATTGGCTAACCGTGAAACAGATGTTGACCCTGCACACGATGATATTTATCCATAAAATAGTGAACAACATGTTACCAAAATACTTCTCAAACAAAATTATATACAACAAGGACATTCACAGACATAATACAAGGACTTGCAAGGAAATCAGACTACAAAAAAAGGACAAAACGAATACGCAGAACAGTTTACTATACAAAGGGATGAAGTTATACAACACTACCAGAAACTTTAAAGGCCGCACCAATTGGAAAGTTCAAAATTTATTGTAGGAGATACATAGAACAAGAAAAAATATAGTTTGAAATATGAGATGATATAATTAATTAGGAAATTGTAAACTAAAATGTACAATTTACTAAAATAAAACAAATAAATAAATAAATCAACTAACTCACTGAGATCTCTTGCAAGTATTAGGGTGCACGTAGTATCGCGATACATAAAGACAACCTAATTGTATTAGTGACGCGTAAGTAGCTGGAAGCACATGGTTTTACTTTAGGTCTATGGATTATTTACGTAGTTAGTGATGGTTGCCAATTTTTTGTTCCCATATTTGTTAAGACCCAATATAAATAACGTATTAAAAGAGCTTCTAGGGGATGCCGATAGATGCCAGTAGGGAAAGTGCTTCTACCATTGGCAGACAGGGATACCTGAGTATTCAATTAGCCACTAGTATAGACAGGTTGTGTGACTTGTAGCATAATTATTGTAAATACGTAAACTCATAATAAACCGATTTGTTATCAAGTGATAGTATTTAAATGTAAATAATACCAAACATTACAATAATATTTTCGTCAAATATTTCAGAGTGTTCTGGATCTAGTGGCAACAAACCCAGATATTGGTCTCGTTTCTTGGATAATCAACTCTACCAACACTTATCTGACAGACATAATGGTCCATAATATAATGTTAATAAAAACTGAGCCAGTGTTTGATCACAGTATAATCGATAAACCAATCAAAATAGCCCTTTACTCCACCCTTCACAGCGAAGATGACCCCTTCAATAACATCTCACCACCGTTTCGAATTACGACCGATGATGATTTTGCTGTGAGTGGAAAGAATTCTTTTATTAGTCTAGACAAAAAATAAAAAGTCATCAAATGTTACCAGTTAACATTCACTTTCAAATAGATTCGTTGTATGTTTACCTATCCCACAATGAAATACTACTTTGAAATGATGATTTGAGATGAAAGACTCTTTTTCAGATATCAAAAACAGGCATAATATGCTTTTGAAAGTTTTTATTTTTTTACTGAAACATAGATACATTTTTAAAAATTACTTTCCGATGGTTTTTTCTTGTTGACTTTATTTTCAACTTTGTATTGAATCATCTATAGTAAACTTTTAAATGATAAATTTTTAGATTTTCACGGCCAAAAGTATTTTTGTTATGTATTTGTTTTTGGGGTGTTATGCCGTGTTGCGCTACCTCCTTCTTTAGCCAACATTTCGGACAGCGTTACAGTGTCCATCACAGGGCAGATGTGTAATTACATCAGGGCAGATGTGTAATTACACATCTGCCCTGACGTTTTAAATGTTTATAAAGAGAACGCTTTGGGTCTCTCTCTTCCTAAATCTTTTCAGATATATTAGTCCAGAAAAGTAAAGGAGATAGAGCCAATTTGATGAGGACGTCACATTTGGTGGCAGATGTAACGCTACGTGACCCGAGTGATTTTAACTGATTTTAACATTCTAATTTTTCTTTTCTTGTTATGCGAAATGCTCTTACCTTTATTTTTATTAAATGTGACATTAATGTATTTTAGCTGCCAATGTGTTTCTGCGATCAAAAGATGCCGGTGAATAAGTTAGAATCTATAAAAGTACAAAAGTTTTTAGAAAAAGCCAATTGTACTTGTGAAACAGTCTGCCATAATGTGAGCGAAACTGATGTTCTTCTGCCCGAACAAACAACAGGTCGGCCATTTACTTTCATTGATTACTTGAACAATATCGAAAATAATAGAATACATATATTATCTTTGATTAATACCCTCAGGCCTTGGGCATTTTCTATCAGAAGATCAGAAATTTTCCGCTTTGCAATAAAAACCAAATAAATGGAACATTTCTGAATGTATCCAAAAACTAAAAACCGTTTTTGTAAGGTGATAAAATTGAAATGTTTTTAGATTTTCACGGCCAAAAGTATTTTCGTTATTTGTTTTTGGGGTGTTATGCCGTGTTGCGCTACCTCCCTCTTTAGCCAACGTTTCGGACAGCTTTACAGTGTCCATCATCAGGGCACAATTGTGACAATTACACATCTGCCCTGATGATGGACACTGTAACGCTGCGGTAAGTACCGCTAGGTAGCGCAACACGGCATAACACCCCGAAAACAAATAACGAAAAAAAATTGAAATGTGTTTTCAAGCAAACATTATATCAAATTTTTATTAAAAATAGCCGTATCATTTTTGAAATATTAAAATTTTGAAAATCGAAAATATTTTTAAAAAGTGGCTCAACCTACGTTTTTTTCTAACTAAAATTTGATCTTTGGTTTTATAGAGGCACGTATTTTCTTCTATGATTCACATCGGAATTTAAAGCGTGATCTTTTCTCTTTCTAAAACCATTTAGATCATATTTTTAACCATGATGGTAAGGGATCCATAACGGTTTCCATGAGATATATATGAGTTGTTCCGAAAAGCGAACCAATTAGCCTGAGGGGTTATGAAATGTTACGTCTTTCCACTAATTCTACCGTCAGTTAATGATTTTTCAGGTTTCTCTTCACACATTGTCTTACCCCCATTGTACTTTATGAAGTATAAAATAATGTTTGAGCCCCATGCATACGGAGAATCTACAAAGAGTTTCTTGATTTCATCCATTGGATATCAAAAATTCAAACAGAGGATATTCGTTTCCGGATATTGCGATGTACCAACGTGAGCACAATATGAAACCGCTTTAAAAAAGCTATATTTTATTTTTAGTATTATTGTACAACCAAATATTATTCAGATTATAGTACAATTTAGTTGACACGTCAGCATTTTGGCAGGTGACTCTTCAATTGATAAATGCAACACCAATTCCAATCAAAATTATTTTACGCAAAGGACATGTAAATACTATAACAATAAATTTGCAAATATAGACACACGTGCTGACGTATTTACTGCTAGTTACTGTCGCTACAGAACTTCATTGTATAACATTCTAGGTGCGAATAACACATATTCATGACGATTAAATTAATCGTATCTAAAATTTTTATATTACTTGCGTGGCAACTTTCCTTTAACTTTCCCTTATCCCTCTCCTCCCCTTACCCTTCCCAAACCAGATACCTATTTTGCAGTCTATTTCAGTTATAATCACCCTTATTTTATTGTTGTGTCCCATTGGTTTATCATTTGTTGAATTCAGATTAGTACTTTTATTATTTTTTTTAATTGCTGCTTAGTTGTGTTTTCTTTTCATTTTTCTTAAATGTTCTAGTTTACATTCAGTTAGTCTTGTTTCTAAATACTTATCTGTGAACATTAATAATTGGTCTGTTTTTTTATTATCCTCTTATGTTTTTTATATTATTAACTGTTTATGTTCCTTAACACATTGTGATCGGGCAGTTTTCGGCCGCGTATCGTGCTGGTAACGAGTGATTTTTCGCGTAATTTCGCGCTAACGTAGACCTCTAGAAAAATTGCGATAACTTCAAAAATATTTGTTTGATTTCAATAATTCTTTTTGCAAATTATTTATTTTAATTCATTTTATTTTATTATATTTAGAAATGTATTCTTTATCGTTAAACTAGTGCAGAATTTCACATAAAGCAGGAAAGTTATGAAAAAATTTATATTTACACTACCTCGGTACCTACCGTACACCCCATCTATTGTTCTCAAAAGGTTTTTACCTGCATGGCTACAACCCTACAGAGGCTATATAGCGAAAACTCAAGTATATTGGAACCCGCATTTTAACGTGACCCGCGCTCCACTAACAATCTATCAAAAACGTATAAATACGTGTTCCGCTCTCTAGCATTAATTTGCTAAACACGTATTAATACGTGATCAGATTACAATGTGTTAAAAGAATAAATAAATAACAGTTTTAAGGCATTTAGAGAACACTTGCATCCAAATGGTTTGCAAGTTTATTTAACAGCACCGCTCCCCTCGTCAAGCTATATTTGCCGGATTTCGGTTCTGCCGTTCGATATTCTGAACTGTTCATGGTGTTGACTGCGGTTGTAATGGTCTGGTACGTATAAATCATAGCATTCCAAGAGGAATGGGCTATCGATTAAATTGTTCAAATTTACGTATATTGTTTTCACCTGTATAATACAAGCTAGTAAACAATTTGTGCTTTTCAGAATCGACAAATGCCCAATCAATTTTTTCCCAAAAGTCGCACCCAAATCCAAGCAAGGCATTGGACACCCATTAGCTTACGACATGTCCACTGGGGAATTCAATTTTGGTCCTGTGTTGTATTCACCAGATGTAGAAAGGTACTTCTTTTTCGTGTGGTGTACAAAAATTGGTGGAGGTCCAAGAAAAATTCTGATATCATTTAGCCAATCGAAAGGAAGTCACTTGATCAATTCAGAACGAATTTGGTTCCGGCATACTTACGAAGGGGAATCCTACTATATGTTCTGTTTAAATATGTCCACATTCACGCAGTTCAAAATCCATTGTCACTATTTATTCATCAAGTACGCCAACAGCTGTGACTGCATCGGAAGCGTTTTAATGAATTCCACCTCTTCCGAGGGATAGACAACCCTTGCAGTTCAATAGTTTCTTCAGTGTTGTGATGGTTACATAAATTGGATTTTTCGACAACTACGCTAAACACAAGCCCGTGTTATGGTGGTTGATTATAAATATTAAAAAGTATCTCATCAGGCCTCGGGCATATTTTGTCTGAATGTCAAAATATTCTCGTTTGCAATAAAATCAAAATAAATGGAATATTTCTGTATGTATCCGAAAACTATAAATTGTTTTTGAAATGTAATGAAATTCGCTTTAAAATGTTATTATTATAAAAAACATATAATTTTTGAAACATTAGAGTTTTTAAAATGACTCACCTTATATTTTTCATAACTTAAACTACTGATAAAGTAAACAAATAAAACACACATATTTTATTAGTATTACAAAGGTTACCGTCACCTCATTTTTTTGACGTTTTAAAAAAAAATAATTAATTAAAAATTCACGAAGTTTCATAATTTATTTCTGAAATTGTGGTCAGAAACTTTGGTTTCGTATAGGGGCATAATTTATTTTTCTGTGGTTAACTTAAAGATTCGAATATAAAGTGTGGTCTTCTTTTTCTAACATCCTTAAGATCAAATTTCCCACCGTGTCGGTAAGGGAGATACGATTTCTACAACACCTTTGTGAGCTGTTCTCAAAAACGAACAAATTAGCCTGAGGGGTTAAACTACCATTTTAGCATGTGGCCTTTTCTTGCACACTGGTGTTTTTTTTTTGTTTTATATGTATCTTAGTTCTACGTAAATATAAAAGATTAATTTAAAGAGCCGTTTAACAAACTTTCTTTTACAAACAAATTCACATAGGTACATTCAATACAAGTGAATAATTGTATTAAAAGCAAGGCAAGATTATCAACATAGCAATCATAACATTTACACTTAAGTGTGTAGTTTCACAGTCATCTAGCTCAACTAACACTTGAATATTGGATTCCAAATACAATCGGATAATGCAAAAAAAAATTTAACAACTGGTTGCTGACGACCTAAAACGAACTGTCGTTGACATCGGATCAATGGGAGACGCCAAGAATTGGCAAGGCGTTTTGGCCAGTTCCAATAAATTGTATAAGTGGTGTGAAGAAAACGAGTCCTTTTTTTAAAATGTTTCAATATTTTCAGAATTACAAAATATGATGAACGATTCAATATTCATAACATTTCCCAACTACCGATGGAGTTAACTCTTTCATTCCTAAATGAAGACAATTGGCATGAAGTGGACCCAAAAAATATAACCATTCTGGTATGATTTACGACATCTCAAAAAATGGGCACATGCTACATTAATATACACAAATGTTGACTTATTTTATACATTTTAGCCTGGCGTAATTAGAAGTATAATTGTTTCTGTGAAGCCAAGTTCTCCAGAGGCCAAGAGAAACACGTTGCTTTGTTCTATCAAATATAATCCGGAGGTATTTGAAGTTCCCATCACTTCAAGGGGCGTATTGGCCAATTTCTCTTCAGCTCCTGAAGTGCTGGGTGTGTATTGTTCTTTTTCTTCCTTGTGTGACTTCCAGAATTTGAATAACTCATCAAATTTCAAAGTTAAAATTGAAGTTTTGTGAAAGTTTTATTCAAGTTCTGTCAATTTTTCATCGTGCCCCGGTTTTTTTACTTGAAACAACCCATACTTTGGTTTATTTGGCTGTTAATAAAATTTATAAGTGTTTTGGATTTCCTTATCTCTAATTCCTATAAGTTGTCTAGTCTAATCCCTATTCCATGTTTATATATTAAACTGAACGATGGTGTCAAGAAAAATGTGGTCTATTTGTATTATGTGATTATGATGGTTTATCGTGAGGTAAGGTGGTTTGTACCCTATATTTAAGCGGACAAAAAAAATTGAATGTGATGAAAGTACAGGTTTTAGGTGTATTATTTTCTTCATTTTTTTAAATGTTCTGTTTTGTCATCGAAACGTTTAAACTTAGTTGGTCAGCAAAACAACAGGACCTGACATCTTGATTTTTCGAGTGAATAAAAATACATCGGTGACAACTCCCTCGAAAAGAAAACGAGCATAAAATATTTGGGCCTGATCGTAGATTCCCACCCAACTCTTGTGGGATCTGCACGTAAATCATGTAAAGCAAAAAATTACCCAATAACTGGTGTGCGCTATGGGATTCAAGGATTTGTTCCATTCCTTTACTAACTTCAGTGTATTGTTAAATTCACACCTTTCCTATCTCTGCTACATCTGGGGCTTTGCCTCAAAGAAATTAATGGCTGATCTACAGGTGATTCAAAACCAGGCTCTCATAAATGTTTTTGGACTTCCATGGGACCCTCATATTAGGGACATCTATCTTCGGTTTCTTTTCAATCACAACCCTAAAAATGAAATAACAAGCACCATCCTACGAATTACTCAACAATCAACTCACACTAACATCAAGCCACTTTATAATCAAGACATCACAACCACAATACTCGAAAATATAATAAAATCCACGTTCCTCAAGCACACTACAAAATATGGCATAAAATCACTAAACTACATACATACATTGCCAGCACACTATGTAATACAAAAGCATTCAGCGTAAATAAATTTCAAAGTAATGCTAAAATAATACTTTATAACCACATTTAAAAATTAAAACATGTAATTTTGTTCATATGTTTTAATCTGCCTTGCTTCTTTTCTTTCTCCTTTTCTTTGCCCTATATTTGTTTATCTTTATTGGTTTCTGTATTTGTTTTCCGTTGTTGTTTGTTTTTAACCCCCGACGCAAGGAGCGGTGTTATAAGTTTGACATGTCTGTGTGTCTGTCTGTCTGTCTGTCTGTCTGTCTGTCTGTCTGTCTGCGGCATCGTAGCTCCTAAACGAATGGACCGATTGTGATGCAGTTTTTTTTGTTTGAAAGCTGACGTAATAGAGATGGTTCTTAGCTACAATTCATAAAAATCTGTTCAGGCATTTCAAGGTTATCAGCCTTTTTTGTGTCGGGGGTTTCTTAAAATTTTGTTAATTTTACTTATATTTAAACTGTCTTTTTTTTGTGCATATAATAATTTTATTGAAAATTATATTTTTGATATCAAAATACCTTTGTAAAATTGTACTTATTATATCCCACTTATGAATTGTAAGTTCCTCCCTTGAGTTACAGAGTTTTATAACTCATCAGTGATGCCCTAGCAAGAAATAAAAAGAATTTAAAAAAAATACCACTTCTTCTTATTTCAGACTTTGGTAAGATGCTGTTGTACCGCCAGGAGAACAGGACAATTGACCTGACCAACTCCTGCGAGCTTCCACTTCTGTGGAAGTTACGTAACCTGGTGGATTTTGCTGGCCATCTGCAGCCCTCCAAGCTAGAAGACGTAGTCCCAAGTCTATCCATTGCAGAATTCAAACTGAGTTTTATTGGCTCCGATCCTATTGACATTATTTCGGAACCTTTGTATCTTGACGTAAGTGATGAGTTTTGGGCTCTTTGCATTGTATCAGCAGATGAAGGTTTCCTAGGATACTCAATTCTATTATTTATTTTTTGAAATTCCAAAATTGTTCATCTGTAGAAAATCACACAAATCTGACAGCACTTCTCGTGGGAGAACGATCTCTTATCACAAATTTTAGGGAATGGCCTTTCAGATCGAAGAATTATATTCGACTTAATATTTATGTTCGAACCCGGCGTGCGCAAATAAATTTTATTTGATTAATTTGTGTTATTTCACAATTTATTCATTTAAAATAATATATGATATATTTGCGGCACGTTCCAGAGTGGAAGATACTAATAGTATCGCCCTGGTGTAAGACCACCATTCAGAATTGAAACGTTGCTTGAAATAGCTTTAGCCGTGTTTAGTGACCAGATCTGAATAGCCAGGTACTTCCCCACCTACCTCTTCCCTATCTCCTTCCCCCCCCCCCACTACCTTCAGCCTCACAACATACCCCAATTGGGGATGCCATAGTCTCACTGGCTCCAGACGGGAGCAGTTGGGACTCTTGTGCGGTATTTCATGTAAAAAAAAAAAAAAAAAAAATGTTCAAAATTGTAAATGGTAGAATAGACAGTCCTGATTTAACTAAGCTCATTGAATTTTATATACCCATGAGAGTCACTCGTTCTAAAATCCCGTTTAAATGCTACAATGACTGAGTATACGAAACACTCGCTTGTACCTAGATTACATGAAGTTACTAATAGATATGCTGATGTGGCAGATCTATTTAACTGCACGGAAGCTAGATACAAGAAGGCTATAATATCAAATATTTTCAATCAGTATAAACTTTATTTGCACTATAGAATTTTATGTGCAATTGTATCTCCGTTGTCATTTCTTAATCAAACGCCACAATTAACTGTTGTAATCTTTTTTATTATTTCTTATTTAACTATGATTTTGTGATAGGTAATCCGTGTTCATGGTATATGTACACCGTTTATATTAAATAAATAAATAAAAAATAGAGACTGCTAATTATAGATCGTCAGCTAAGATGCTGTGACTGAAATCAAAATTGTATCAATTTTAACCATTAAAAAGAAATTGTCTTTCAGATTACTTTGAACCAGAAAGTCACCTGCTCTTCTACCCTTTTATTCGTCCTCCCTAATGTTCACTTTGCTGAGATGCACCTGTTCATGAAACCTTGATTATTAATTATTATAGTATCAATATGAATAATTGTTTTAGGCATTTTGATGTGTGCCAATCCCCCAATCCAATTTCAGGTGTTTGGCTTGAACAATCAAAAGGACCCTGTGTTGACTACCATGGTATTGATATCGGCAGAATGCTACGATGTGATATTCGACTGTATATTCGAACCCCCCGAGGAAACTCACATGAACTGTGGAAACGTTATTGTGGGTTGCGTCATCACAAGAAATGTTAATTTCACTAACCGCGGATTGTATGACTTGGTATTCAGGTATGTAAAAGTAGACAAATCGTAAAGGATGTCATTTGTTCAACTTGCTATATATTAGAAATTTTATAAAGCATCCAAAAAACGTATAATGTCTTAGTACGCAGAGCATCAAATGCAAGATTACCCAACAAGAGAAGATTGATTGAAGCTTGCATAACGAAAGGCTGGAATATGAAGAATTCTCTGATGTTAGTCAACCTCGGCGAGGAAATATCCCCAGAAGATGATGTTAATCCTAACACATTACTTTTTAATGTTAATCCTACCACATGCATTTCAGTTATCTAAAAAACATTCCATTGCCAATAAATTTCAAGACGATGTCGGCCATGAATAATGTATGTATTATGTCTATCCAGTGCTGCTGATAAAGCGAAAAAAGACATTAATTTAATTTACAATTTTTTTAAGAAAGGTTTCCGGAAACGCTTAGAAAGCCGTTAAATGACGTGACTGCATTTGTAAATTGGAAAGTATTCTTACAATTTCGGAGGTGGGTATGGGTACCGCCGTCCCAGGGAAAACATTTAACTGGATAACCAACCATCTTCCACAGGTTGCTCTAGGTGGTTTGCTACATTTAGTGATTTATCAGGGGTGTCCGGGTTCATAGAATGAGTTTGTTCAAGTCTTGGCATTGGATGCGTCTGCTCATTCGTACATCCGTCACTCCTGGGCGCACCGACCCCTAGATTAGTAGCCAAATACCCACTTCCCAAAACTTCCTCATCTACTTTCTAAAAAATACAGCATCCCCGAAGTTGATATAGGCCCTGAGAGAAATTGTGTGAGGAGAGCAAAGCAATTTTTTTAAACAGATAACTGTTTCCATTTTCTAAGGCTATAATTTTCCTTGTCGACTTTACTTTCAGAATCGTAAAGTCAGACCACAGAAAAGGAAAACTGAATACACTTTTAAACGACCTAAAAGTGAGCCCATCAACCGGTCTCCTCAGACCGCACGATACCCCTACAAACATTCAAGTCTCAATATCCATAACGGATGAGATAACTCTCACGGAGCATCCACTGCTATATTGTCAGCTCATAGACGCAAATGAAACACAGAAAGTGGTGGCTGTATTTCCAATTCAAGTTTCAGTCAGAAGTCACTTTAATAAGTAAGTTTATTTGTTTTAATTTAATTTTGTTTAACTTTTGAATTTATATATTTTTTTTTTACATTAACTCCACACAGGAGGCCCTGAGAAAAATAATTTCACTCAGGGCCTATGTTATCTGAGACGCTGTGTGGAGGGTCCTTTTGAGGATAGAAAGGAATGAATATTGGTCTTGAAGAGACCCATGTTGTAGGAAGGAGGAAACACATAGGCCGGCAAATCGTACCACAGCCGAGCTATCGAACACAAGAACGATTCGAAGAAGCGACCCGTTCTCATGTGACAAATATAAACTAGTGGGCAAGCGTTTGGCGTGTCTCCCGACTATGCACCGGTGCCGAGGGGATCAATGACGCTAGTTCCTCAGAGCATCTTCCATTGAAATACTGGTAGAACAGGGATAGCATTCCCACCCGACGCCTGTGCTCTAAAGATTGCAATCCGTACGTTAAGGTGGGAGAATCTATTAAACGGACTGCCCGTTTCTGTACAGAGTCGAGGGTAATTTTCAAGTATTTTGGAGCTCCAGACCAGAGGTGGCTGCCAAATTCAACCGTGGGGCGCACTTGCGATTTGTACAGGGTTAGCAGTTGTGTACTATTAAAGTATCTGCGGGCCCTGTACAGTACGCCCAGTTTTTGAGAGGCTAATGGATACAAAGGAGTGTATCCGCATCAAAACCGTTGCTTCAATAATTCTCACATTTTTTCAAAAAATAAATTTCGAATAAGAAACAGACATTGTTCCATTCCTTCTTCATACCTTTTTAAAATGCACATATTTAACTCCCCAGATCATACTTTCTGTGCTCTAGAAGTGGGAACTTTACATGTTTACATATTTTTTGGATGTTCCTCTCTAAACAAATATCCTCTCTTCTATCAAGCCTTTTCTAAAACTACCTTCCTTCCGTTCAACATCTCATCTCTTCCAAGTATGAACTCGACTCCAATCCTCTGTACAATTATGAAATGTTTCCATCGGTTCAAACGTGTGAGACATTTTCACAAGATGTGTGGTGAGGCACACTGAAAAATAAAATTACAGCACTTATCAAAATGAATTATTTTAACCTGAAAACAAATTCAATATTCTAAATATTAATTATTAACCTCGAACATCTGTACATAGTACATCCATTTTTTCTTAAAATATCTATAAGAGATAAAGTTAGGAAAACTTAAAAAATATACTTAACTAAATAATAATTTACCCACCTCATTTTTTTCTAAACCCATGTTCAATTTGTTTAGGTTTGTCGTGGAACCTTCTGAAGACATCAATTTGGGTTTGACTCTTCTAGGGTCAAAGGTATCAAAAAACGTTCATCTCACAAACATAGGGTTTTTCGATTTGTCTTATGAATTACTGACGACGAATTGCAGAGAAGACAAAATCAAAATGACTTCTACAACTACAAGGAAAAGTGGAACGATTGGTCATGAATCTGGGTTAGTATAATGTGAAACAACATTACATGCATGAAAAATTATTTTAGGAGGGATTGATTAAGCTATTACAGAAACTGTACAACTGTAAACTGTACACCTGCGTCAGATGTCTGCAGTGTTCCCAATTTATTCATCTATCCACTAGCTTCTCTTTATATTCTCCTAACAATTATTTCTCCATCCATCCACCCTAGATGCCAACCCTTTCCTAATCTTGATAATTACCTTTGGATTTGGACATTCTACAATAGCTTCTTTAGATATTTTTACGGTTGTATTAATTATGATGAGACGATGTATGAATGTGAGTGAAGCAAAGAGTGTGTGCCATGACCGAGTTGTTTGGCGGTCTGTCCTCTCTGCCTACTCCTGCTGGAAACGGTGTGACAGTTAGTTAGTTGTATTACTTAAAAATTCTTTACTGAAAAAAAAATTTGCCATACCAGATTTTTTAAATAAAGCTATTAATATGCTTCCAGGAAAAACCCCTGCAAAAATCACGGGATATTATAATTGTAACATTGATAATTGCAATAGATAAAAGCTCAGACCTTCGAAAAATCCAGAAAACTGACTTTTTTTTCAGGACTTACATAGAAATTGAAATAACATTTTTAATGTAGATTTAAAATAATTTACTGGAAAAATAATTATAATAGGTAGGCACTTAATCGCCTGTCTGAATTCTTCACACAATCATTTTGAATGTTGAAAAGGTCACTTAAATTTAAAACAAATCCTAGTTATTGAACCAGAGTTACACAGACAGACAGACAAACAACCGAAATTAGTATTTTTTACTTGAAACACTAAACAGTGAAAACTTAAGTGATGATCTAAATTCCAGACTCATCAATTCCAATTTATCGATTATCTGAATTTTTTCAAACGGACAGTTCCAATGATTAAAATGGCACTTAAATTTATAGTAAATACAGGTTCATTGAACCGGAGACTTGGTATTTTTTACTACCCCAAACATTGCGGTATATACTCTTATTAGGTGCGAAAGGTTGGAATTGTGAAAAACTTAACTTATGTCAGGGGTACGGTAAGTTTGACTGCACCAACGCTAGTAAGAATCTAATAAGTAAGACGTTAATAATATTCCTTTTCAGAGAATCCGCCATGCCATTCAGGAAAATGCTTGAGGTCACACCATCAAGAGGCCACTTAGCCCCGCAAGAAATGGTGGCGATATCCATCACATGCAACGTGGACTACCTCGGACTGAGCTGCGAGGAGATCACCTTCAGGATTAGCGACGCGTCGGTGGAGAAATCACACACCACGCTCAGGGTCTTGGTGGAGGGCTGTGTTCCCGATTTGGACATAATTACTAATACCAGCAAAGCCTTCCAAGATTGCATCATTGTGGAAGATTTGGAAGATTACGAAGCTACTGTTGAGGTAGAAACATTTTTATTAATCATGAATGGAAGATTCTCTCATAATCGCCCTGCTAAATACCATTATTCAAAATTGAAACGTTGCTTAGTTTGGCTTTAGCTGTGATTAAAAACCAGATCTGAATTGCCAGATACAATTTCAACTTTCTCTTCACCATCTCGTTTTTCCCCCACTGGATTCATACAGTTGGGACTCTTGTGTGTTATTCACATAAAACATCAATTTATATATATTGTGAGTGTATTTTTTTTATGTGCGGACGGCGCAACGGTTCTAACTGCTCCAACCTTCTGGGGCCAGAAAGATTATGGCATCCTCAATTGGGGTATTTGTGAGGCTGAAGGTAGTGGGAATTGGAATGTGGTGGAGAAGAGGGAGATGGGATAGTACCTAGGTATTCAGAATAGTCATACGGTTGTATGGGCATATTTGTTCTCATGCTATCTCATTCATACTCGGTTGTCTCTTTCGTACATTTGACAAACATTTCCTTACATTAGGTTAGGTTTATCGTTTGCTTTTTTTCAATGTTCTATTTTATCATTAAACCATTATTTAATAATATATATTTTGTTGAAGAAGAAGATAACACTTATAATCTAAATGAAAATATGAAAGAAAACAAGACACAGAAAAATAGAAAAAGCAATGGTCGCAACTGGGACTCGAACCCAGACCTCTCGTCTAACCGGGATGTGCGCGTTATCCAATTTCGCTATTGCCACCTTCTGTCAAATATATATATATATATATCTTCTTCATATTTGTCAATCTCATATTTCAAATATTTAGAATTAACAATATTATCTTCAACTAATTCTTGAAAAGTTATAAAAAGAGAGTTTTTCTCATAAAAAATTGAATATATATTTTGATTTGTAGATGGAACAACATGGTCTATTCGTTAAAAATGAGGGTTGTCTTCACTTCATGAGGACGGCTATTAACTCTTCCAATGCCATCAGGGTGTATCTTCCCAACAGCAGCACCTTGTTGTGCCCCGTAAACGCAAGTATCGTCACAAAGTCTTCCTCGTCTGATAGTGGGTTTGAAGTCCAGCCGGAAAATCTCAAAATAAAGCCTAAACAAACAGGTTGTATTACTGTGAGCTTCAATCCAATCTCCATTGAGGTGAGTCAATTGCTTATGGCTCATTTCAATAATATGAATGTAATATTGAGGTAGTGGTCGGTTCTAAAATGTTTACTGTTGGCAAATGCAGTCCAGTTGACAAGCCGTATTGACTAAATTCAATATGACAATTAAAAATTTAATACGATATTGACTAAATTCAATACGATAATTACTAAATTCAATATGATATTGACTAAATTCAATACGATAACGATACTAAATCAATACGATAAAGATTTACTAAAATTAGGGGGCGTTAAGATAGCACAATGAGGGCGTGGGTAGGTTAAAATAATGTGCTAAAAAAAGACAAAAAAACACGCTAACCACGTACCTACTAATAAAGCAAAGTAAACTTTAATATTGGTTCATTTTTATTACGTGTGCAAAAATTCACATATTTCAGTAGTTCAGGAAATGGATGAAAGTTAACGATTTCATCACATTCAATATGAAAAGTTTCATTTTTATTATGCAATATTATCATTTACATGTTTTATTATTATTAAAAATGACACTATATCACGAATACAAGAAGGAAAGAGGTTGCAATCCGGTACTTAAAATACAAAAGAATTGCTCTTTTAACTTGCTAAATAAATAATTTAATTTTTGTGATAGTAGATTTATGAGTAAAAAATATTGGGGGGCTCTAGAAAAAAATTTCTCAAAGTGGGCAGTGTGCAAAATAAGGTAGGAAACCTATGGTCTAGGTATATCATTTTAAAGATTTTTTACGCGTGTAGTGGTGCACTGGATGGAAAAAAATAATTTTATTATTATTTTGCTTTTGTTAGGAAGTTGAAAAATGAAACAAAAACATGAAAAGAAGATTCGAGCGAGTCATGGAAACAAAACAAACCAACTACAAAAATGGCGAACCGCCGCGCCATTTGAGGTTTTTGCTCCATTCCCCCGCCCGCGGTCGGTTCGGCTCGCGGTTCAGCTCGTAGGAGTACATGAACCATTAAGAATTGATAAACCATTAGAATTGATAAACACTGCTAGACATCTAGGATATCTTTGGGCATTTTGCGGGGTAAGAATGACGTGTGTTCCAAGGCAGTTCAAAAATTTTGCCGGTGTGCGCAAATCCATCAAATGATATCGTCTTTGAAATTATTTGCCTGTAATAGATGTTAAAATCTTTATCTGATAGATTGGACACATGAGCAGAAGCTTCTAGAACAAGATTATAAAACTTTTAAAAAATAGTGTTTTTTTTTGGACGCTTGGAATCTTGGACAGTAACACCAATATTTAAACCGTAATGCTTCATCGAAAAAATAGAAATGTTTGTTTTGTTTTTACGCTTTTCATTGATTGGGCAATCTATATGGGTCATGACTTAAGCAAGGTTATGACCCATGAGTCTTGACCTGTCTAAATGCCCCCCTCGTGTTTTCAAACTTGAGAAGATTACCTTTTTTCCTAAAATATTTAGCTGTTCACCATCTACCGTTCTTTGTTTTCTCTAGAATTATTTTTTAGAAAGAAAGTATAGAATTTTTAGATTAGACCTCAATAATTGTTTGCTTATAATTTTTTTTTTAAACTTTGCTTAGCAACAATATAAACTATCTTACAATGTATGTCTTAAAGGGGGTACATTAACCCCACACAGGAGGCCCTGAGGAAAATAAATTCCCTCAGGCCCTGTGTCATCTGTGGGGACGCTATGTAGGGGGTATTTTTAGGAAAGGAAGGAAAAGGTAGTAATCTAGTGGTCAGTGTGTCCAGGAGTGACAGACGTATTTTATTTTTTTTACGTGAGCTCCACACAGGAGGCCTTGAGTAAAATAATCTCACTCAGGGCCTATGTCATCTTTGGGGATGCTGTGTGAAGGATTTTTTTAAGGAAAGGAAATGGAGGAGAATTCTGGGAAGGAAAAGGGTTTAAGGGGTGGGTAGGAATCTGGGGTTCAGTGTGTCCTGGTCATCCGCCTCCAAGACCTAGACAAACCTCACCCATGAATCCGGGCACCCCTACTAAATCACCAAACGTAGCGAACCACTTGGGGTGACCTTTGGCAGAGGTGTTGGTTATCCAATAAAGGTTCCCGGGGCGGCGGTACCCATTTCCGCCTCCCAAATTGTATTAGTCCATCCTTCCCACTGCGGTGCGGTCGAAAGAGACCAGCTGGAGAGGTCAGAGGGTCTTTCTAAGCCAGCCTCTCCCGATCCACCCTGCCATGTAGCGGTTGGGGTAGTCCGAGAAGCTCCGTGAAATAACTGGCCCAAGATTCAGTCCATGATCTAAGCAGAAAGTTACATAAAATCTAGATTCCTACTCCATTACTCTGATATAAATACATTTTCCTATAGTTTTACATATTTTAATTGATGCAATAACGTAGGACTTAGCAGGAAAAAGGCCGACATGTTTATTCCATTGCTACTAACCAATTTTAGAAATGTTGATGTTGTCCATGGAAATCGTTGAAGCCAAAAATACATTTTTCTTTATAGATCTATGAAGCAGCCTTACAAATCAGCATAGAGATGCCCAACAATCTCCCTCCAAAGATATACTCTGTGGATTTGGTCGGACAAGGAATAGCACCCGAAATAACCTTCCTTAGCCCGATAGAGTTCGACGAATCGAATCAGGGAACAATTTGCTTACCTCCCACGTTCTTGCAGGATGTTTCTATCTGCGAAATTCGCTTCTGGAATACTTCTCCCATTATATGCAAGGTTAAGGTGAAGGTTACAGAGGATAATGGACCTAAGGATATGTTTAATATATTGAGTGAACGACCTAAGAAGGATTCTCTTGAGAAATGGAATCCAGAAGGTAAATAGGTGTTGCGGTGAATTATAATATGAAATGGAAAAATGTTTATTTTAGAGTTATTGCTATTACTAGGCAATTATTTAATTGTTTGGGTAATTGCAGAACCTTTATTGAGAGAGTGCACTAAAATCCTAAAGCAAGATGAATCATCCAAAATTTTAATCCATTTCAAGCCAACCGAGGAAGGGCGTTTTGGATGTCAAATATTCTTCAATATCATGAATAATCCTTATGTTAACTATGTGGTAAAAAATTTATCATTACTATTCTCAATTAACTCTGTTTCGTAAAATTGCTGTAACTGTTTTAAAGCTCACGAATTTCAAATAATGGATTAGTAACCAATCAATCAAAGATAACTGATGTTTTTGCATAAATTTTCAACCTCAATTGGACTATGGATAATAGGAATATGGTGATGTGATACGACTAATAGGTGACCGTTTAAAATCAAACAATCTTAGATGGAGTCATTGTTCACAAATGAGAAAAGAGCTGCTGGCTTTGGATGGGTGAATTCCCAAAGATTAGGCAGGAGTACGTTCAATGCTAAACGTCCGAAGGCCCATTGCAAACTACACGCAATAATACTAACTTTATGCTGTATTTATTAATATTATATTTTGTTAAGGTGTCTGTAATTGGCAAGAGTTATTTCGCCTACATAAACATAGCCGGAATCGATGTGGTTTCATGTAAGAAGATTTGCCACCAAGCCGAGGATCGGCCAAAAAGTGTCCGGATAAGCAAGCAGTCCGGTTCTTCCATAACCGGCGCTGCCAAAGCATTGATGTAAGTGTCGCATAATTTATGTATTTGTTCAACATATGTATGTGAGACCGATTTTAGTATGTGTGAGAAGTAGAAAAGGACAACGAAGGTCAGGGCTTTTGAGATCTAGTTACATTTAGATATTACTCATTTCAAGCAAATTTTTGATCTGTTAGATGTTCTCACACCAAAGATATCGACAATGCAATTTAATTCATAATTAAATATCGACAGTGCTGAGGCAACTTCTTATTTTTGAAAGAAAGTTTAGTAAGCCGTTTACGTGTTATATTTGGCTTATTTATAAAGCGCCATTTTCATGAAAAATCATCTCAAGGGCGCTGAAATCATCTCAAGGGCGTTATGTTTAGTTTTTGGTGATCTTGTTTTATTTTTACTAAATTTTAGGTCTAAATACTTTCAAAAGATTTTCCTCTGACACCTGTGTGGACGCCTATGAAACGATATGATATTGATATTAAGGCCTTAGATATCCTTAATTTTGCAATATACAAATTTTTGAATGATTCCAGACGTTTGTGTCAATGAACACCGATAATAGGGGATTTCTTCTCGTCATTGTAAGCACTTTGGCTTATCTTAGGATACCCTTTGGTATCTTCCAAATGTGTATTATTATAAATTATGTATTCCGGTTTTATATTAACATAATTCTCCGTCTAATGCTGTAACTTATAAATGCTAAACTTTATTCCAGAGACAAGAAGATTAAGCTTTTGTCAAAATGCAAATCAGAGTCGTCTAGAACAGCAATTGAAGATGATACAAGAGAATCAGCAGATGATGTCATCATAACCTATGACATGAATATTGGTGAATATAATTTTTTTGGCAATATGTGCCAAATTTCTTTCGATATTATATTAATTTATCATTCCTCTTAGCCACCATCAAAATCAGTGTGAATCACCAATGACAATGTCATTCAACAAGACCCCGAAACTTTCCATATTCCTTTCCAAAGAACCAACTTAACCTTCTCCCAACCTCTTAAGCGAATATAACAAATATTACATTCACCGTAGTGTCAGGATTCCGGCCATATTTAGCAGTTGCCCCCAGAACTTGAAATTTCTCGTATACATATCTTGCTCTCATTTAATTTCACTTGATCCAAACCGCATTGTCTCTTATTTTTTGTTGTTATTGTTGAACTCCTCAAGCAACGGAAGAACATTACTAGCCACAACATCATATTCCATTAGAGCTTCTGAAGAACAGATCTGACCGAGATTATAAAAGTATTTTAACTTTTTTGCTATAATGAGGAAATGTGTGATTTGTTCGTCGTTGGAAAAGAAATAATCATTCTTCCCAATTTGTTTAAAATATTTACACTTTATTCCCTAGTTCAAATCCAAAAAAACTGTCAGTATGTGATTGCTATTGGCGAAAAAAAATTATATTTTTGACGGTATTAGTCCAGGATAGCGACTTGCGAATTTCAATGGCGGTTCGCACATAGGCAACTTCTCAAAGACCAGTTGTCAATGACGACGCAACCAGTCACTCGCAACTCGCCGCGCTAGTCGTCGCGGCCGGCGCGTTTGCCAGGTTGCAGGTTGTCATGGTTGCACCTCATGACCTGTCAGTTTTTGAGCAAATTGCGATATGTCCGAGGTGGAAAATATCGATTTTGTTCAGGAGGTTATATTCTTAAGGTTGTTATTATAATATCTTAAGGTTGATAATTAATCAATTATATTTTTTAAATTATTTTCCTTATGTAAAAAAAAAACACCATAAATAAAAGAAAAAAAATTTGAAATATTATACAGACCTCTAATTTTTTAAAATAACACATACCAAATATGTATAACAAAGATTGCTCTTTGCTTACTCTTGCTATTATGATATATAACTGATTAAATGATATTCGATGGTTTCTTCAAGATCGATACAATAATAACAAACTTTAATACTTATGTACAGACTATCTTAGTACTTACTTTTCTGCACTCTCTCTCTTTTGAACTATATTTTTTTTATAAATTTATCGAATTGTATAACTTTTTACGATAATGCAACTCATATATTTTAATTTTTCCATAAATATGAACTATTTATCGCTCTGTTAATTTTCCATTGTTCTCTAAAACTGCTTTAAAACATTCATGTTTAAGTTAATAACAAAATTAATATTGTAAATTTACATTCCTCTATAACAAATTTCATAATACCTTAAGTTTTCTGCTTTACCATTTTATACTAAACTAATTAACTCCTTTGTACAACTTTTCATTATAATGTCACTTCATGCCTATATATTTAACCTGCTTGTATCCTAAATGTCCAGTTTATTACGCTACATACTACATGCTTAAACTCCTAAATAACCTATGTATCTTTAATAACATGATATTGTAAAAGCCTTCAAGGCGTATATAAATAAAATGTATAATTTTGTATCACTGTCTATCTGACAGATTAAAGCCTATTATAGGTCTTCCATTAATCTTGCCTGAAATGTTTTTAATTATATTTTGGTATTATTTATAGGATATTGCGACCTAAACGCCATAATTCTGAGGAACATTGTGATTGTGAACCATTCCTCAAGCGACGTGTTCAGGTTTGAGTTTGAACCCACAGAGTGTGTCTCGTTTTCGCCTTCCCTGGGGCACATAATGCCCGACGAAAGGAAGGACGTGATCGTATCGGTTGATACTGCAACTCGACTTATTTATAATAAGGTAACTTTAGTAGTTGTACGTAAAATCATAAGATCTATCTCACTGAAGCATTTATCGAACCAAATAATCACATTTTTCAAGTTGGCTGGAATCGTAGCTCATCGATTATTCATCATTTAAATTAAAGAAAATTAAATTTATGATAATTAAATTTGTGATAAATTATTATTATAAGACAAAAAAAAAGTTATTTCAAAATAAAGGCCATTTCTTTTCTTCAATTTTCATTTTATAACCGCCATTTTTGAAAACAATTTTTTTTTGCAAACTGTGGTCATGCGCATTCTACATTCACACTATAAAGATTTTTTTTTTATTTCATGTTTCAAATAATTTTCAAGGACTCCGGGATTCCAACCGATTTGGTTGGACCCCCCCTTGAGACCGCATAACTATACATTAATACTGATAATCAAATCAAACTTTCAATTCGGTTTTTATTTTGTTCAAATTTACCTTTACAGTAACAACAGTTTTGTAAATTTTATCTTTGAAAAAACGCATTGAAAAAAAACTCGGCTGGACCAGACATAATTTCTATTCTCCTATAGGAACATTGAGATTCTGAACCGTTTTTTTTTTTTCAAACACATTCCAGTTTTAAATTTGAGGCTTCAAGAGTGTTTGAATGAAATAATTGATTGATTTGTAAACCGACTGTTATAAATATAATAAATACGAAAGGAACTTTAATATTTATCTAAGAGATATTGAGACGGGATGATTCTTGCTCAGGTTAGGATCAGATTTGAGCTCAAGCCCTTTTTTGCAACATTTTCTAAATTCTCGAAACATTTGTTTGCCACATTTTCGAAATTGTTCAAGATAAATGTTGCATTAAGCCACAATTGCGTCTACCGTTTGACGACAAAACTCCAATAATAACCATCTTGGTACAGTCGGTCAACGGGAAATTTATTTCCGGAAAAATAGTCCATTAACAATTAATAATAACACAAATAAGAAACAGAGATTACAGGGAAAGGAGAACACATAAATGAAGAGCAATGACAGTATATTATCCAAAAAGGACATTATAGAGGATAACTACAAGTCAAAGCACGAAGAAGAATTTAATAGGCTTTAAAATTACACATTGCGTATCGACTGCCGAAAGTCATTTAAGCGTACCCCGAAAAATTCAACTTGCATTGACAAGTCTCAACATTCTGGACAAAGAAGAATGGTATCCATAATTAGAAGAATATTGATTGAGGAACAGCAATTTATTATTTCGGAGTCTAATGGAAGGGATGTATGTAAAACTGGATGAGTTGTAAGAAGGTGTGTCAGTAGTACTGTTGAAATTTTGAATATGCAAATTAGATCTGGGTCCTTTCTAGTTTTTCTAAAAAAGAAATGTTTAAAGTTTCTTCAATTTTAACACATACTCGCCTATTTCAAGTCCTTACCTCCAAGCAATACTTCTTAGGAAGCAATGTTGTACAGATTCGATGTGACAAATGTGGACAGCATAGAAAGGAGACCAAATGACACTAACATATTCAAGGTGATGGCGAACCAGCGAACAACCAGAGAAATTAGTAAATGTACAGCTGTTAGATTTATGTTAGGGTGTCAGGGCTGCAATTTAACGGATTTGTAGTAACTTAGTAGATCATCGATAGAATCATAAAATTCGTAATAGTTTTACAAGACTTTGATCGCTATAATTGTGGAGGGCTTTTAAGGCCCCGTATTCGAGCACGAAAAGAAGAAGATGGAGAGATATGTAATTACGAATGTTGGAGAGAGCGCGCTAATATTTCAAACGACAAAAGTGAAGCGAAAATTCTGAAAATGTTTAATAAAACACGACTCGTGTCGGGGTAGTCTAAAACAATGTTCAAAGAAACACTGTGAATTTTTTCATACATATAACTTGTTAAATAATAGAGACAGACTTGAAAATAAAAATTTTCGGAGCATACTTTGCGATTTTTTTCTATCGTAGGAATTTCATAAAATTTGCGTTTCGGTGTGGGGATTGTATAGATATAATCTTCAAAAATAACATACATTTTTTTAAGTGCATAAAAACTTCAAATGTTCAAGGGAGGTATGCAAGAAATCTGTAGAAATTCGGATAGTGGCGGCTTAACTGGTCGATGGGAGTGAAGAGTGGAAAAATGTAGCAATGGATGAAAACGAGCAGACTGACCAAACAATCACAAAAAAAGAATTTGTGGACAGCAGTGTAAAGCAAATTAAAAAAACATTAGTAAGGGGTCACTTCTCATCGCACGAGTTCGAAAATAACATTCTATTTTTAAACCTTATCTTGAAAAAACGAGTATTTCATCATTGTCCCGCACCCGACATATTTCGTGTGGTACGGTTAGGTTAGATTATCTACCTCTCTTTTCGTATTTTCAAATATCTTCTTCTAATATATAAAATTCTCGTGTCACGGTGTTTGTTATCATACTCCTCCGAAACGGCTGGACCAATTTTGATAAAATTTTGTGTGCTTATCGGGTAGGTCTGAGAATTGGCCAACATCTTTTTTTGAGGCATTAAAAAATACATACAGCCCTAAATTTTCACCCTTCTACCATCAACCCCTATTTTTTAATAGCGATATTATAGTGTTAGTTATTTTTTATTGAACTAAAAAAATATTTCCTAGAAATAATGTATATGGCAAAACAACGTTTGCCGGGTCAGCTAGTTATCTCTAAAGTTTTATCTTGCACCATAGTCTGAAAACTAAATTTACATTACATCATAACTTTTATTCGTTTGGCAACATTTTTTGTTCACATAACTTTCTAGTTTTCAGCAATATAAATTGCTAAATCTACCGAATGCATCTAATACAGTTTAAAGTCCAATGATGTTATTGAAATGTTGAAAACATCTATGGTATGTAAGTATACCACTTCATCAAAATTCGCAAATGATGAAAATATAATGTGGTCGCTATTATGCCAAAGCCTTCCAAGGGTTTAAATGAAGGGGGAACGAATGTTGGCAGATTGTTCAAATGAACGAATCGGTGAAACGACCCGTTCGCAGTCAGTTTTTTCAATTTTGTAAGTGTGGTTACCGCCGCTCCGAGAACCATTTATTGGATGACAAACACTCCTTCCGTTGGTCACCCCAAGTGGTTCGCTGCTTTTAGCGACTAAGAGGTGGCCGGGTTCATGGAGTGAGGTTTTTCCAGGTCTTGGCCGCACATACATTTGGCCACCTTCTGCGTGGCGGGCAGGATCAAGAGAGACTGGTTGAGGAAGACCTTTTTACCTCTCCAGCCAGACTCTCTCGACTCATAGCCTTGTACAGCGCACCGTCACTCCTTTAAGGGTTTTTCCATCAAATTTTCGAATCATTTCCTTTCCTTAACCCATATTTTCCGTACTTTATGAAAAAAAAAAAATTTATACAAATGCCGCACAAGAATCCCAACTGCTTACGTTTGGAGCCAGTGAGATTATGGGGAAGAGGAAGGTTGGAAGTATCTGGCTATTCAGATCTGGTCACCAAACACGGCTATAGCCATTTCAAGCAACG
The DNA here is from genome assembly GCA_936435175.1 of Glyphotaelius pellucidus. Taxonomy (NCBI): domain Eukaryota; kingdom Metazoa; phylum Arthropoda; class Insecta; order Trichoptera; family Limnephilidae; genus Glyphotaelius; species Glyphotaelius pellucidus. Next base: position 21,401,147 of record OW386558.1, on the reverse strand, counting down.
TTTCAATTCTGAATGGTGGTCTTACACCGGGGCGATTTTGAGAATATCTTCCACCCTGGAACGTGCCGCAAATGTTCTATTTATTATTTTAAATGGATAAATTGTGAAATAACACAATTAATCAAATAAAATTTATTTGCCACGCCGCGAACCCGCGACCTTCGGAATGCGAGTCAAGAGCCTTACCACTGTACTACGTCAAATATGTACTTATTTTATTGTAGTATCACGAAACAACTTTAAACATTACATAACTGTTATAAACAGGCCATACACCTAAATTCATATGCATAACTGTAATTATGCATCTATAGAACAAAATAAAATGTTTGCAAACAAATAATAAAAATTTATTTATCCGATAAAAACCAATCATATCCAGGTCAAGCGACAAGAAATAATTTGTCATACGATTATTTTCATTCTGAATTCGAAATGTGCGTCCATAAGGCTTATTTTCGAACGTTTTTATTGAAATTTAGGAGAAATTTCTCACTTCAAAAAGAATTATGAAATATGCATGTCTGTTTTCGTCATTTTAGAAACCGTTTGTATGCAATGTCGCTGCAATAAAAAGGGATGAAGTTTGTGAGAAGAAAGTGAAGGGTTGGGATAACAGGAATCATACTGTGTCGTGGGAGTTTGACAGGTAAGAATTTTCTAATCATTTAATCCACTTGGTATAAGATTTTTTCTTTTAGCAGACTTGGGAAGATGTAGAAGAAAAATGCCCATGAAAATTTTGGCCCTCGCGATAAATTGACAGGTCTTATTAAGGAACATCAATTTAAGGATGTTTTATCGATTAGCCCTGATAATAAAACATGACTAGTAGGCGGATGGCGGAGGCAAAAACATTGGGAATGTATGGCGAGCAATGTGCTGAAATAGGCCAAAACCAAATTATCTTTTATCTTTTATCTTTTATCCTTTATCTTTTATCTTTTATCTTTTATCTTTTATCTTTTATAGCTAAGTCTTAAAACAAATTAGACAAATTAGACCGGTCAAATAACAATAGTTTAATTGTTTTGCCCATAATAATTAGCGGCTCTGGAATTTTCCTTTTGCCGCCACCTTCCGCCTCCTAATCATGACGTTATAAGGAAAAATACACATTTTTTAATTTGTGTACTGAATGTCTGTTGATGGCTTTCAAACCAGGAAATTTGATTTTTGGAGTCTTATCACCTAAAAAACAAAAAGACGGACACATTGACAAATAATATTTATACAACATATATGACATTGACAAAATTAAAAAGTATTTGAAAATTACAAAACCTTTGAACTTTTAGACAATTTTTTTATAGAGCTTCTCTAAAAATATTTTTTGAGTTTTTCTTGAGTAATTATGTGTATTCGAGAGTAAGGCCAAACGTGTCAGACACATCACGAACCGCGGCCGCAACTCATTTATTGGCTGATACTGGCGAAACTGAAACTGGAATTGAAACCGAAACCGCAACTGAAACTGGAATTGAAACCGCAACTGAAACTGGAACCGAAAATGAAGCTGAAACCGAAATTAAAACCGAAACCGAAACTGAAACCGAAATCGAAACTTCGGTCAGTTACTACTTTTAACAGTATACAGGTCAAGGGAATTCTCTGAATTCTCAGGAGTGCCACAGGGGTCAAACCTGGGACCTTTACTATTTTTAATTTTAATTGGTGACATTCAAGAATGTGCCAAACATTCCACTTGCCTACTTTTTGCTGATGATCTAAAATTACTTAAGAGGATTTGTGACAGGCAAGATTGTGTTAAATTACAAATCGATTTAGATTCAATTTCATCATGGGCTGATGAAAATAAATTAATTTTTAATACAAAAAAATGTGTCACAACGTCATATACACGTTCGAGAAATCCCATCAAATTTGATTACAGTATCAAAAAAGATATATTGTCACCAGTAAAATTCATTAAGGACCTAGGGGTAATCTTTGATCCCAAACTTATATTTTCAGTCCATATATTGCAGATGACAACATCATGCTACAAGCTTCTAGGTTTTGTCATAAGATCGTGCACACAGTTTTCAAATCCTGAAGCAATGATGGCTTTGTATAACTGGATTATAAGGTCTAAAATTGAGTACGCCTCTGTTTTATGGGCCCCATACCAGAAAAAATACATTGAAAAATTGGAACAGATTCAAAAAAAGTTTCTTAGATATCTGTCTATGAGAATGCATGGAGAGTACCCGCGATTCGTGCATCATGAAGTTACCAAAGTCTCCAGTCGAGGAGGAGTGAGGCCCTTGCAGTAACGGCGTACAAAATCATCAATAATTTGATAGATAGACCGTGCCTCCTGGAATGCTATAAGTCGTTTGTGCCGAACAACTACAGCCAAAGACGGTACCACGATCTTCTATGTATCCCACATAGCAGAATGGACATACTGGCTCTGCATAGCATGACACGCGGTATGGCGCTTTTAAATAGCGCTTCCAAAACTGTTGACATATTTAACATTGGCCTTGAAGAATTTAAGAGGCATTTAAGTGCCACACATTACCCGATGTATTATAGACTGTGTGTCCAGTCTGTAATACACAATTTACGAAAAACGATTCATTTATCCATAATTCAAGTACTCACTAAAGAAGTTCTTTAGTAAATTGAAATAATTAATCATTTATCCATAATTCAAGTACTCACTAAAGAAGTTATTTGGTAAATTGAAATAATGAAATCATCTATTCATAATTCAAGTACTCACTAAGCTCTTTGCTAAATTTGTGAAATAAATTTACCAAATATATTTATCACATATCTCTACCTATCGTATCGTATTAATGCATCTTAGTAATTAATTGTATGATTTAAAGTAATTTTATAAACCATCAAAACCTGTTATATTATTTTTTTAAAAATTAAGCTTTTTTTTCTTTTCATCATTGTTACCAACTAACAAATATTGGTACTATCTAACAATAGTGGCTATTTGAATTATGTTGTTCACAGATTTTCTTAATTTTATTTTTTCGTTGGAAGTAAAATTTGTTTCCTAACTTGTAATATATTTTACTTGTTACCATTTTACCATTAAAGCATTTTCAACGTGGTTCTTAAGTTAAGTTATTTGCATATGTATCATATTTAAATATATTTTTTCATTGTTGCAATATTGTGTTGTGACCAGTCAGTGGTTGAGTGGGCATCGCGTTTGGGTCCCACCCGGGCGTCCCGTGTTCGATTCCTCGGCTGGCTAAGACCTCCATCACAACACAAGCAACATTTTCGGCTTTCTGTGGTGGTAGTAGGAGATTTTTAAACATTGTTGGGCTATTCGTAACCCGGGAATGTTTGTCTTTCTTTAAAAAAAAAAAAATTGATTTGTGTAAATGTCGTAACTTAACTTAACAGCTCACTTTAGCAATAATAATATCGAAAGAACTTGTTATTGATGACGAGATGGATGCAAATCTTCACATTACTGTTGAAAATATTATAAATATTACTATTTCATACAATGCTATTGAGGATAATGAAACATCTGAAACATTACTTCGTTAAAAAAAATGCGACAAGTACACTACCACACAGGTGGTGTGGAAATATGGGCATGTTATATATAGAATGTAACTCCTTCAACTTTTAGAATCGCTATATCTCAGAAATGGTGAAGTTTAGAAAAAAATATTCAACAATTTTTGTAGATAATTTTATGATCTACAATATTTTCCTTACCTTTTTTTTATATAACTTACCGTTTATGAGAAAAATCTAAAAAACCGAAAATTTTGACCTTTGACCTTGATTAACTTTTTTAGCGAGCGTGTGATCTATAAGGATTTTTGGCATTTTATTTGTAATGATGTACTCAAAGTCTCTACCAAATTTCAGCTCTGTCGGAATTTGTGCTGTTTGACCCCTAGTTTTCTAGCTAACTTGACCGGACTACTTATCTATGTTATATTATGTAAAAGCCGAAAGGCGTTAATATTATAAATAAATTACAATCAGTTTATCTTTTTTCTACGGCCTAAGTTCCGGGCCAACAGAGAAGTCAATGAATTTTTCATGTAGAGCGTATTTATTTGGTCCACAGCATCATAGAATTTTGTATATAATTTAACAATGAACTGTAAACAAAGTGATTGATAAACTTTATTCTTTAAATTTAATTTTAGTGACATCAGAAGAAATATACGTCAAACTCTGCAAATGACAGAACCAGAAGTAAACATTGACTTTTCATTGAGTCGACTGGTTATTCTGTTTTCTTGCGTGGTGGGACCGGGAGACGAGGAATAATTAAAGGTGATTTTTTTATTTAGTAAATATGTGTAAAATAATTAGAGGTATTTTGGTGGATCAGAACAGCTATAATGTTCTAACACAATTTTAAGTTATTTCTTTAAGAACTTAACAAATTAATTTTTCGAATACGAATGATTTCAATACATTGCGACTAAGGCCATCCGCTCATTGAGAAACTGAAAAAAAAAACCAGCTGTCAACGCAATCGCAATCAACCTCCTGAACAAAATCGATATTTTTTACTCGAAAACTTGACAGTTTGTGAGACGATACCATGGCAAATTGTCAACAATGCAACTGAAACGCGAATGCCGTTGCAGTCGCGTTTCAGTTCGTTACAGCTCACGAACCGTCAAGTTTTGTTATGTTTTGATATGTCAGATCAGAAAAATATCGGTTTTGTTCATCTTCTTCTTTTGTATGGTGGGGGAGGGGTCAGAGGGGGACATCTAGGTCTGCGAGCCAGTCTAGGGCCTCAGGCGTTGCCCGGTGGACCTCATCAATTCCGCCGGGGAATGAATGGAGCGGACATTCGTTGACCACATGTTCGGTAGTTTGCACCTCACCACATTCACACATCTCCGACTCTTTAAGGCCCCATCATATGAGCACAACGGCTATGGGAGCACCTTATCCTATTGATGGCGGACCAGAGTTTGCGGGGCAATGAGAACCCAGGCAGTGGGGTCTTGTACGAGATGGGCATTTTTCACCTTGGCCGATTGCCACTCAAGCTTCCACCTATCTTCTGTGGTGAGAGGTGAATGGAGGAGTCTTTCTCTTTCTGTCCAGAAGGGTTTTCGGGACTTCAAGCAGCATGCCGGGTGAGAGACGATATCATCGTGCAAAGGTATCGCGCTTTTTTGTATCTATTTTGTTAAGGACTGCGTCGACAACTTTTTTTTTCTTTCAGTTTCTCGATGAGCGAAAGCTCTAATAAAGTAAGACCAAAAAACAGAGTGTGCAATTTACACGCGGTAGAAGTGAAACCATCAAAAAACTTAAGTAGACAAAAGTCTAGTTTTTGTACTGTTAATTCGTGGTGGAATTCCATTGTATTATAATTGAGATTAAAACACTTTTGCACTTTTTTTCCACTAATTTATTTACACCAGGACCGGTTTCATCCTACTACGGACATTTTCAGACTGGTGGTTTTCCAGACTGAAAATGTCCGTAGTAGGATGAAACCGGTCCTGGTGTAAATAAATTAGTGGAAAAAAAGTGCAAAAGTGTTTTAATCTCAATTATAATAGACAAAAGTGGCGAGGCTACGAAACACCGCACAAAGAGGAGACCAATTGTATAATTTATGATCAGCTCGATCAGATGTTAGAAAGTGGATTAATTTCCAATTCCTCGATTTGTATAAATTCATTCATGCAACCAAAAATGAAATTCAAATACATAAATTTATTTAAAAATAAACCATCAAAGAGTCTTCTCCGAATAATTCTGCAAATTAAGACCTTTTGATAAATAAAATAATGAGCAGGAGCAAAAATAGCATAAAGAGTTAGAACTTCCAAGATGTTAGTTCCATGATCAGAACTTATAGATAATTATATAATATTACATTACAGTGTATCAATTTCAAATTTGCCTCCACAATAAAGTACTCCGCATTTGATATCAATCTGACTTGATTTGTGATCCATACTAATATTATAAACGCGAAACTGCTCGAGTTTGTTTATGACCTTTTCAGGCATTAACCAATAAAAAGACTTTAAAAATTCTTTCACCAATATAAAGCTAAATTATATGCGCAGACTACAGGTTGTGTATGATGGTAAGCTCTGGCGTTATGAAATTATAAATGTTAATATATTATATTTGTTATACGTTTTCTGTCGCCAACAAAAGCGAGTTTTTGCTAACGTCAGAAAAAAATCTTTTGCATGGAAACAATGTTGACATATTTTTGGGCTCTATGCTGGTAGGTACTCAGTCTACTGGTCAGCTACTACTGCAGAAAATTCAAATATTAGAATTCGTTTTTTTTTTTTGGACAAGCTTGGAATAAATGTCAGATTTGAGTTCCTATATTAAAAATATAATTCGTAACGATTATAAAGACTGAATGTTAAATAGAGTATTTTTTTTATTATACATATTAACGAACTTCCAAATATTTAAATAAAAATAAACATCCGAAATGTTTGTAAGCGCATAAATTCCGAACGAATGAACAAAATTGGATAAGTAATTCTTTTTTTCTTTAGCATTATGAAATATAGGTGGTAGGCGAGATGTTTGAAAACTGAATGTAAGGGAATGAATACATGGAATTCGGGAGGGGATGGGGGTGGGGTGGGGGGGGAGATAATTGATAAGTGCAAGCGCTACAGTAATTTCCCGTAATACCATGCGAGCGAAGCCGCGGGGAAGAGCTAGTTTATAATAAGTCAACAATTTTCAATATTAATTTCATTTGAAAATAATTAAATCTTTACTTGTGTTTTCTTTATTTGCAGATACACAGAATTTTTCAGTTTCATCATTCAACAAAAAAAAACTTTTTAAATTTGTGATTTTTCTCTTTTGTTTGTACCTATTCATTATTTTTCGTCAATAAAGCAGTGTTATTCGAAAATTATTGTTTTCATCACGATTCAGTCCACTGGAGCACTTTTTGCCACAATATAGCACTATTTAAAATACCTAGGATTGCTTTGCTGCCAATTTTGGCAAATTTTCCCTTATTTGTAAGTAATTAAGTAGATGTTTACGATTTTATATTATTTTTTCATAAATCCTGCAAATATGTTAATCGACAAAAGATAACTATAATCAGTTTGAATGTCTCCGTATTGAAATTCGGACGTATGATTTTTTTTTAATTTGGGCAGAAAATATTCAAAATGATCACCAAAAAATGTCGAACAATCGGAGAAAAAAGTTTTAAATTGCACTGTCGCTCCAGTGGATAAATCTAATAAAAAGTAAATGTATTTAGTACAATTAAAAAAGGTTAATTATAAGTGGCCGATTTACGTTGTTCACACAAATTTGTCGTATATAAATTAAAATTTCTACGCCTTTTTAATGATCTTTAATTTTTTTTATGTTTTTTTCTAAAATTGACCTCCAATCCAAATTTAAGTTTTGCATGAAAGCTTATTCTGTTATGTCTGCAATTCTCGAGAAAAATCTCAGAATCCCGCTTTGACCTCCACCAATCCTGATCCACCGTACAAAAAAGATGACAGACACCTACCTATCATGGCTCTTTCCAGTCCAGTATATTTCCACTGTCAATGTCAAGTAATGATATTATTAAATTAACTACGACTTAACTAGGAGACTGAGAGATAACAACTGCCTGTAAATAGTGACACACATCCCGTCCCTTGAACCTTCCGCAAGCTGGATTTTTTTATTTATCTGTATGAAATACGCAGCATTTAAAGTACATAGCGGAGGTTTTTTTTACAAAAGCTCAACACAAGAGGCCCTAAGGAAAATAAATTCCCTCATGGCCTATATCATCTTTGGGAACAATGTATGGGGTTCTTTTTAAGGAAATGAAGAAGCGGAAATTCTGAGAAGGAAAAGTTATGAGGGGTGGGTTGGAATCTGGGTATAGTGTGTCCAGGAGTGACGGATGTTTGAATCCATCCCTGGGAGGGCGAAGGATTGGGACATTGAAAGTTATTCTCCACTTACCCGCCCTGAAGAGCTATTTTCTAAGGCTATTCCTTAAAATTTGTGATAAGAGATCGTTCTCCCCGCGAGAAGTGCTGACAGATTTGTGTGATTTTCTACAATTGTTAATTAAATGAACAAATAATCATGCGTACTTGCAGGAATTCGTGTTTAAAACGACCCAAACTAAAATACGTGACAGCTCACAGCTGAAATTTTGACATCGGCTGATAGAAAAAGCAAATAACAGCCGTAGAAAATCACACAAATCTGACAGCACTCCTCGCGGGAGAACGATCTCTTATCACAAATTTTAGGGAATAGCCTTTCAGGTATAAGTAACAGATGGTTACTCCTTCAAGGCTCTCACGATACTATTTTTTTTGTTAAACGAAGCTACATTTATTTATTTTTGAACAAATCTAGATCTGCAGTGTCCCTGCATAGGTTGTTAGTAAGCAGTATGAAAGTGCTTAATAGGAAAAACAAAATGCAAAACTAGGTTAGTTAGGCAAATCTGAATTAAACAGGGCAAAATAAAAGCTCATTTGTGAGGTTCCATGAGGTGGCATTGCATCGTGAAAAAACCTGCAAGCACTTGTATAAAATGGAGAACATAAAAAATACAATAAATCTCAAATCAATTGGCAAGTACTAACAAAAAATGTGAATGGCATTCGGTCTGCCCAAAAACCACATTTAGCTTAAGTGTCCTTTTTTTTTTTTTTTTTTGTTATTGTTTTTGGGGTGTTATGCCGTGTTTCGCTAACTCCTTCTTTAGCCAACGTTTCGGACAGCGTTACAGTGTCCATCATCAGGGCAGATGAGTGCTCATCTGCCCTGATGATGGACACTGTAACGCTGTCCGAAACGTTGGCTAAAGAAGGAGGTAGCGAAACACGGCATAACACCCCAAAAACAATAACAAAAATACTTTTTGGCCGTGAAAACCTAAAAACATACCTAAGTGTCCTTTAGCCAACCACTCAGTGAAGCCTCAAAGAATGTTAACTGAATATATGGGATAAAAAACCCGAAGACTAAAAGAAAATTCAGCGTTGAGTAGTCAGAGGCAAGACAAAGGACAGTCAAGGTCGCCTCACCAAGCCTCAAGCATGTCATTGGGGGAGGCGCAAATATTTGAGAGGGATCTGCAAAAATGATAATGTAACTAAATATTATGAAGCAGGGACGAGGTCCATCATACCCCCGTATGGGGATAGGGAAACAAAAAATTTAAAAAAATGAAAGTTTTAGAAGGATTGGGACAGTCCAAATGGAGAGTCAAACCTCAACCACTCTTTCGCGATCCGACCGCCGCGTATTCGACGGGCAGATGCATCCGCTACCAAGACTTACACAAACCTCACTCCATGGACCCGGGCATCCCTGCTAAGTCACCAAAGGTAGTGAACCACTCGGGGTGACCTTTGACAGAGGTGTTGGTTATCCATTAAATGGTTTCAAATTGAAAAAGATGGTTAAACAAGGTTAAGCCAAAAAGTTTCTTGTTCTAATGTTGGCTAGATGTAGAAGTTTTATTTTGACTTGAAACTAATAAGAAGGTAAAGGAAAGAGCAAGAGAAATAGAGAATAAGGCTAGAAAGAAGCTCTTCATACATTCTTTACTGCATTAATTATTTGTGACGCACGGATTACTCCGGTTAGATATTTCTTAAGTTTACTGCAAGTGTATTTCTAATTCTCCTATTTCATACACTATTTTGATATAATGATCCCATAAAATAAATCCCATTGAACCTTATTATAATTTGAGATCTATTAACCGAAATGAACAAAGCTGTCTTAAAGATACCTGACCGGGTAGCACTGGTGAGCAGTGAGCATTGCTTTTTAGCTAAGAATATCAACTTCTTGAAAAGTAAAAATTGAATGTTTCTTTGTTTTTCCTGTAAGCGTCCCTAAACCATTCATCCGTACGCGATGAAACTTTTGTGATTTGTTGTGTGCACATTTGCAAAACTTTCTACGTATAATGGTGAGCTCAAGCATTATGAAATTTGTATACAAATTTTACAATAGTTGGCGGGCGAGTTGTTTGAAAAATATGTGTATTTCATGTAACTGCAGGGAGGAAAGGAGGGAGGAGGAGATGAATCCGGGAGGGAGGAGTGGAACAATAGAGAGGGGGGGTTTGCGGGTGGTGGGAAAGGTGATGAAGGGGAAAGTGGAAGGGGAACAAAGGCGGAACGCATGGGAACGGAAACGCAGGGAAGAGGGGTCGAGGGAGGAGCAGGGGGAAGGATTGCAAAGCAAACATAGTAGCGGTAGGGGATAAAGTAGAAGGGGGAAAACTTGGATAATCCGTGCTTCTCTCACGGACAGCTTTATGTGGCCTGCTCATGTGTCGAAAACCTTCTGAACCCATCCGTATCTTCCACCTGGAACTCGAGAGTGGTTTCCTTCGAAATGGGTCTCCAGATGAACCCACAACTGAAATTTAGTCATTGCACTCGGTTTTAAGCTTAAATAATTATTTCACCCAAGCAAATGGTTTTGTTCAGAATTTTACAGCGTATTAGAATTTTAGACTCGCTAGATTGTTTTCCCAACAATTGACATTTTGTAAATACCAACACTTTAATTCTTAAGCCGTTGATAAAATATGTATAACTGAACCTATTAATCAAAACTCATTCAGAAAAAACCCTCGTCTCAGACTACTTTTCAATCATCTATGAATTGTGCAAGTAATCTTATTTGGTTTTTTCCATCATTGGTTGACCTCAACTAGAACATGAGATTCACTCGTGTTTGCCCCATATTAATTCGTATTTCTACACATTATTTGTTGCTCTTAATAAAATAATTTCTCATTAGAATTATTTCAGTTCTTGGAATCAACAAACAAGTTATGTACCAGTTCATCCGTCTGACGAGTTGTTCTAGAAATATGGTCAGTCGTGATTTAATATTTGCCCTTTCTGCCACAGACACCTAAAGATAACCAGAAAACCGGTTAAAAGTAGACTTTTCTCCTAGACCCTAACTAAGCAATCTCAATACGACTTGTAGATTTATTTTATTTTAATTTATTGGAAAAACTAACAGTGGAACATGTTATAATAAAATTATATATTATATTTTGTTAAAATAATTACATTTTACATGGTTGCAAGAAGGTTTATGCGGATACAGTAAAGTATCCGCATAAAATTTATATTTTATGCAAAAAAAAAAAGTTAAAAAAAAGGGAAAATAGAGTTGGTAGAAAAAGACTTCAAAAAAGAAAAGCATTTCGAAAAAATATATATTATATTTAGAACCTTATTATATATTTTAGAACCTTTTTTTGACTTCCTTCCCACCTCTCAATATTAACTTTATATTGGGGATTCTGATCCAAATTCTAATATCAAGCGAATAAAAAGAGACAACTAGTATTTTAACTACATGTGGTGATCTAAATTTTTTTTTTTTACAGACTTTACAAATATAAGACAAAAAGTCCCGATAAACTACTTTTTAGCAGTTTGTCTAACGGGTTCTTTACAAAATCTTATTATAGTGAGTTAATAGTTACATTTTTTTTATAAAATTACATAAAATAAAAATTTAAAATTTTACAGAAATATAGAGAAAAGAAAAATTGTGAAAAACATAAATAACAACATTAAAGTCTTTAGAGTAATATGTTATTGTAAGCTAACAAAAATTAATTCTTTCAGTAAGCCAAGTCTTCAGTAAATTCATCAATTGTTTGTTTTGGGAACAGTTTTTAATTTCAGCAGGTAACATATTTAAACAACTGGGAATCATGTTATTTAACATTCTTTGTCCATATTTATTTGTATGCTTAGGAACAATTAGTCCTTCATTAAAATTAAAACCAGTATTATGGTTGTGTTCCAGCCTGTTTATATATAAAGGGTTATTTATTTGCTCAAATATAATTTTGTACCGTGGAATTGCTCTCACTGAAAGAATTTTGAGTTTAAACACTCTTACGATGAATTCTAGAAGTTTGTGACTCTGCCACGTGAAATTTAGAAAAAATATGGCGGTCCTTCAAAAATGACATTTCACGTTTTTAAAGTTAACAAAATAACAATTAAAACGCAATATTTCTCAATTCCGGTTACTGAATTACTTATTACTAACTATTATCTACCGAGGATGATTTTTTTAAATTTTTTAAAGTGTGTATTGAGTGTGTCCACAATATTTACCCAGAAACCTACGCGAGGACGGAAAGAGGGTATTTTGATACTACAAATCATCCACATCAAATCCTCAAAGTTTCATCGAAATCGGAAGAACTGTTAGCAACGCATGATTTCATGATGCCAGAACTCACTATTGTATATAGTAAGAATTGCGGGCATGCGCAAATCAAATTCCCAAAGTTTAGCAACGCATAGCATACAAACATAAAACGTAGACAGAAACATAGTTTCATTTTTATATATAAACAAGATAAACAAGAGGGGTCCGAGATGAGATTCTTATGGAATTCCTGATGGTATATTATAGAAACGTGAGGAAAAATACTTAGCTCTAACTGATTGACTTCTGATTGTCAGAGAAGGTTCCCATCAATCCCCATTTCTAACAGCTTCTTCATAAGCAGTTCGATGTTAATTTTATCAAAGGCTTTTGAAAAATCCATGTAGATAGATTCTATTTTATTTTTATTACCCACAGAATTTAATATAAAACCTAGCAGTTTAGTCTAAGCGACCGTTTTCTGAAAAATCCTTATTGATTTTTTGACATGATTGTTTGTACCTACTGCTGGGAAAAGTTGATCAAGACCTATGTTTTCCATGATCTTGCTGACCTGTAGTTGATTATGTTATATTTGTCTCCGCTTTTGTGGATTGGTGTAATGTAGCTGAGTGGTTGCCTCCAGACGTTGAGAAAATTGCTTTCAGATCCCGCACTTTTATTTAAATTGACTTTTTTTAAATAATTGATTGAAGTGAATATGCACATAAGAGTTTATCGCTAGAATTTGTTTATTTACGAGTGTTTATCTGTTGCGTTATGAGACTCCGTTTCGATTACATCAATTAACTTCATTAAGTAAGACTTCATTATCAAAATGGCGCATTTTTATTATTATTTGCAAGGTTGCGGTGTTCATAAACCAGTTTAAACCATTTTTTTTTCGTCTGTGCCAAATGATAAATTGAATTTCCGCGAATTTATGTAATACCAGACATTAAAAAAAAAAACAAATTTGAGAGTTACATAATTTTGAGAGAATAACCGAACACATTTAAAAGAATCGAGCAAGAGAGCTAAACTAAGCCATTCATTGAATAATACCACCAACATTTTTAAAAATGTAAGCATGCAAAAAAATTGGTTGTCTATAAAGTCGGTTTACGGACGATAATTTTACGTGATAACGTCATATAATAACGATGGAGTGGAAGATAGATGCGTCATAAGCTGAACGCTTAGGCCGAACGCTGTTCCGCGTTCTCGCTTGTACGCTCGGCTCAGGCGGAACGTGACAATGAGACATGCTTTTTCGTGCATGCAGCCAGCGTTCATCGATTTAGAAGACGTTATCACGTCAAAAATGCTTTCCTTTTGATTCATCAATTGTAATTAAATCAACAAAAAGGTATTGGTTAAATGGTAAAGGTAGATTCTGTTATTTTCCTTCAAATACTTTTATTTAACATTATCTACTATGTCTGTGAAATTGCACTGAGTTGTTTTTATCTTACATAAATTAATGTCACCTTCCTCAGATCACGTTCCATCTAGTGAGGTAATGTAAAGCAAACAATTAAACTACGTGGCTCCCCACAAAATCACAAAACTATAGCAAAGCAGATAAAGCTAAATAGCAGGCGATGACTTTAAGGTTTAAAATCCCCCTTTAACACTAGCCGTTCCACCAGCAGTATTTTATAAATTAAAGTTTAAGATATTTCTAAGCCTGGTTTTTTTAAGATATTTATATTCCCGGTTTTCAAACCAAAATCACATGATTTTGTATTACCTACTAAGAGCTTCACCTAAAGTCTTATAGGTATTACCTTTGGATAAAGAAGCCTGAAATTTTTAGCTGGCAAGTTATACAACAAACTCAAATCAAATATGTTAAATAAATTAATCATAGTCGAACAGATACCAAGTGCACTCTCAAAATTTCAAACGGGGAAGAACGCACAGTAAAAACTTCGAAAAACCCAAACTCGAAAGACACTCCACCATTTAAATTATTCTCTAGATTTTATGTCCGGGTTAACTCTTCCTCACAGGAAAAACTTAATCCTTCCACACACTTTTCCACAAATGCTAATCTAGTCAATTCACGCGATGTAATTGCATTGTATAAGTATACTAAATACAAAACTATACAAGAACAACACGTCAACCTACCAGAGACCATATGGGAAAATACTTCACCGACTCCAGATATTTTCATATCAGAGGGTTCGGCTCGATAAAAAACTATTTTTATTTTTCCGCACCACCTGTGAGGTAGTGTATTTGGCGCGTTTTTTTAAGTGGTTTCCCCGGTAGGAATAATCCACGATCTGTTTAAGAGACAGCTGATTCATCTTCATTTGAACAATTTATAAACATCCAGCAAAAAGAAGAAGAAGAAAAAGAAATCGAAGAAGACATGACTGTAGAAGTCGAATTTGAAGAGTATGAATCAGATTAAGATATCAATAGAAATCAATAATGAATATGACGATCAATAATCAGTATCACTAATCAATATCAATAATCAATATGCCTTAAATAGAATATTATCCCATAAAACTTCATCATAACCATTCGTGGATTATTCCTACCGGGAAACCACGTTAAAAAATGCGCCAAGTACATTACCTCACAGGTGGTGTGGAAATGTGTGCATATTACATAGAATGTAACTCCTTTAACTTTTAGAATCGCTTTATCTCAGAAATGATGATTCTAAGAAAAAAATTTAAGACAATTTTTGTATATAATTTTATGATCTACAATTTTTGTTTCACCTATTTTTTTGATATACCTTACCGTTTACGAGAAAAATCCAAGAAACTGAAAATGCTGACCTTTGACCTTGATTAACTTTTTTTGCGAACATCAAATCTAACTTCTTTTTAGCGATCTGCAATCATGCTTAGGAACGATGTAGACTGTAGACCAAAATGCGTAAAGTGACGAACACACGTATTCTTTAGTCGCACGCTACTAATGCTCTCTCTTGCTACTAATGGGCAAATGATAATAGCATGTGTGTCACGCCCAAATGAGCATGCTCACAAATTAACCGGCTCTTGATTTGTGAGCATGCTCATTGATTCGCGGCTGGAAGAGATAATGAGTATGTGTGTCAACACCATAAATCTCTCTAAGGTCGCTTCCACTGGGGAACCCAATTTGTCTGGATTTCCGGTGTCTCTTTATATAACATTGTGAGGATTTTGTTTTAAATAAGACAAAATTTTAAAAGTTAGGGTCAAATAAGTCGAGGAAAAACATTGCATAATATTACTAATCATTAACACAATAATATTATTTAATGCGAGAATAATAAAAGGTAAATATTATAAGGTTAATAGATAAATGATACACTGATCCCATTCACACAGACTTCCATAACAGTTATTAATAATATCTAGCGCGGATCCATTATTTGTGAAGCTGAAGTAGGATAAAATATTTGCCGAAGGATCATTGCTTTCAAAAGCAAATATTGTAAATTTGTATGAAATAACTAACGAGTAACCGGCATGCGCTGAAATACTACTCAAAGTGTTTGTGGTTTAATTCTGTTTAACGCATTGCTTCCATACCCCTTCCCCGCCCCCTTCCCCTTAACCCAACCCCCTTCCCATTCCCATCTCCCTTCCCCATTCCCTCTCCCGTTTCCCCTTTCCCCTTTACCTTTCCCCTTTACCTTTCCCCATTCCCCTTTACCCACTCCCTCGTCCTTCCTACCGCGAAGCCCCCCTTTCCTTGGTTCCCCTTTCCCGTCTGGATTCTTCTTTCCCTCCCGCTTTTCCTCCCTGCAAATCTATATCTTCTATATATTTATATGTGAAGCAAAAACTTTGTGCCCCTTTTTACGAAAATTGCGCGGACGGAGGAGTATGAAATTTCGCGCACTTATAGTTTATATAGAGGAGTGCAGAATTCTAATTTTTTTTTAAATTATGCATTAAAAATACATTAAATCAATAAAAAAAATTTACAATTATGGTCGAATTTCGACCATTGGGCGACCACTAGTTATATGAAATGCACTTCTTTTTCAAACAACTCGCCACCTATTGCTAAGATTTTTCCAAATCGCAAAACGCCAGAGCTCACCATTATATCTATAAACCTTCGCGGGTGTGGGCACAACAACTCACACAAAGTTTTATCGCAATCGGATGAGTGGTATAACAAAATATACAGAAACCAACCTAACGTTGGGCATGCGCACAACAATTCACCAAAATTTCATCGCAATCGTATGAATGGTTTAAGAACATATAAGGGACAAACAAAGAAACATTCATTTTCATGTATTTTGGTTGATAAATTACATACATCAGAAATTTTGCTTTCTAATGAATACCGTTTAAAACTTCCTTCAAAAATTTTAAAGTAAGAAAACCACATTTCAAATTTAGAATGATTACAAATAGAAATAAAACATTTTCTGGGCGTAGTTAGGTACTATAGTCAAACAGATACCAAGTGCACTCCCAAAATTTCAAACGGGGATGAACGTTCTTCCCCATTTGAAATTTTGGGAGTCCACTTGGTATCTGTTTGACTAATCATTAGTCACTAATGTACCCTTTTTATCGTTTGTTGTAATTGACACAATATAATCGAAATTTCAAAATTTCTTATACAATTTGAATTCATTAGCAGGAATATTTCATATCACAGACAACCGAAATAAGTACCTAGATATTTAATTATTCTTAAACTTTGTTGTAGTGAACCACAGAAATTTTCAAATATTCAACGAGAAAAATATTGTTAAAACTCGGGTAAAGTCGTAGTTCAGCGTGTATTTTATATTTACAATATAATAATAACCTTCGTGGATGTTTTAATATTCTTAATTTACCTAACGGTGTAGATAAATTAGATAAATAAACATATAAACGTATAAAAATGTGACCTATATTTTCTGATACGAACCTTGCCCATGATCTGACATTGTATAAATATCTGCTAGAAGGTTTCCTGCTAGTAAATAAATGTTACGAAATTATTTTTTCGGGAACTATTTTTATTTCGTCAAGGTTTTCCCACGAAATGCGTAGATTCTTGATGTATTTTTGGAATATCTATATGCTCTTGCATTGTTGACAGATTGCTATGGTAGCTGCCATAAATATACCAATCCCGTAGCGGCTCAGGAACTGTCAAGTTTTGACATGTTAGATCCAATAGTCCAGGGAAAAATCGAAATCGGAATTCATGCCCCTTTGTGGGAGGAGTTTAAAAATACTTGAGAAAAAGCTTTTGGAAAGTTTGGAAAAGGTATTTGAGAATTTTTTTACAGGTTGATTTCGTAAAGGCCTGTAAAAAACATTAACTCCTTTTTTACGCATTGTTTATACTAATAAAACACAAAGTTAAAATTCATTTCACGGAACCAAGCGACGAGACGAGCGAGCGAGCATACGTCTGTTCCCCGCTCCGTTCGGGGCAGTACTGAAAGAAAGTAGGGTGTGGCAAGCCAGTAGTCCTTGCGTAGACGACATAAGGGTCATTTTGAAAATCCAAATTCGTCGACTGCCGGCTGTATTGTGAAATAACAACGCGAATTTGCATATTTTATTTTATTTTGTGAATATCGGGCGTAAATATCATTTTTTTGCGATTATCATAAAAGAAACTAAAAAATTTGCTACAGAAAACAATAAAACCATTTCCGAAAGGGGTTTATAAGTGGGAGAGTTTGCACTTGAAAGTGTTTTTTTATAGCCCTAATACTTTATTTTTTTCTAAGCTTATTAAAAGACTTATAAAAAAATGACCTATATTTTTAAGGGCCAAGGTATGTTCTACACGCATTATTTAATTGAAGCATCTATAATACTTCTAAGCCATCAAATTTTCAAAACAAAAATACATGATTTTGTATGATTTTACATTATTACATAAGGCTTCATCTTAAGGTGATCCCATAGTCCTTGAAAAATTCGAAATCGTCTGTTTTGCGAGGGATTATAAAATACTTGAGAAAACTTGACAACCAATAATAGACGAGAGGCGTCAGGCTCATAAATCCCGAGTTCCGCCCTCAAATACACTGTGGTAAAAATTGTGAAAAATATGAACATAATAATTATATTAAATACTTATTTATGATTATCAAAATACATGGTAAAATTAACATATTATGGGCCTAATTTGTAGAACAAGTAACTTTCATTTATCAAATTTTACAGGAGGCAGTAAAGACTGTTTTTTAAACTCATGAACCAAGATGAACCGCTCTCCTTCGCACGGAATAGACTAGGTTTATAAAACATTTGAACGTACTTAAGATTTGTATAGTTTGTTAATAAAAAATGTTTAATAATTTTGAATTTTTAAATTATTTTTTATAATATAACTTTATAGGTAGTTATTAATATGCAATTTACAGTTATTTTATCATACGATTTATTTAACTCTTCTATACACTCTTGCAGTTCACATTTCTTTAGAATTCTATTGAAAAGTTTTTATTTTCAAGCAACCAGTTGGGCAGCGTTGTGGGGCGGCTTAAAGAGGATCTGTAAGAAGGGATGTATTAACGCGAATTTTGAAGATGACGGAATATATGAAGGAATCATTTGCTCTGTGTGGAGGAGGGTACATTAATGCAAACATTTAGTTTACAGTTAAGTAATTGACTGAGAGTGGTGAACTCCAAATTTTAAGTGGATAAAAAAAAATCTTCATTCTTGGGAATCTGTTTTATATAATACCGACTAAACTTTAATTAACAGTTAACAAAATTATGGCGTTGTTTCTATCAAGAAAATTTATCTTATTTTCTAGTGCCTTTTTTTATTTTTTTTTATGTGAATACCTCACAAGAATCTCAACTACTGCTATTTGGAGTCAGTGAGACTATGGCATCCCCAATTGGGGTATGTTGTGAGGCTGAAGGTGGAGAGGAAGCGAAAGAGATGGGGAAGAGGAAGGTGGGGAAGTACCTGACTATTCAGATCTGGTCACTAAGCAACGTTTAAATTTCGAATTTTGGTCTTACACCAGGGCGATACTGAGAGTATCTTCCATTCCGGAACATGCCACAAATATACCATAATAAATTATATTTAATTATTTGAACCCGCGACCATCGGATCGACTTTCCCCTCAAACACGGAGGCCGTCAAATACATTTGACCAGGAGGCCTACAATTATATTTGAACTGCTAATAAATTAGATTGTTTAAAATTCTTTTGGACAATTTGCATTTATTTAAAAATAAAAATATTGGAAATAACAATTTTCAACAAAAATATTCACCAACAGTTTGGCGGTTAACAACTGAAAGGGAAAGCTTCGGACTGTAATTTAGGTATTAATAAACAAAAAATATATATTTAATCATTCCCCAAAAGTAAGAACTTGGCAATAAAAGTTAATTAATTAAAGCTAATACGTTTCTCTTCTACGGAGATTTGATGTGCATAGTTAGATTTATGCCAGTGTTAACAACGTAAAAATAATTAAGTTCATTAATGTTACGGCGGAATTTAAAAAATCGTGTTTTTTTAAATAAAAATAATATAACTTTTTCAAAATGTGAATCGAGTACTTCAAGGAAGTCGCTTTATACGGAAAATGAAACGAATTTATAAATATTAAATTGTTGCGGTACTGTTGTCACTGTGCGGTACTGTTGTCACTGTTTAATACTCAAAAGCGCGCCAGATTTAAAATTGTAAATGTCAAATCATTGGCAAAGTTATTGCCTACTTCAAACGACATTTGGCAACAGAATTATATATTTTTTTTCAAATTCGAGTATTATTATATAAATAAAGTAAATTATAAAGTGGTTAACCGGTATATTCAAACATCTACGTATATAACTAGGAAATTTTAAAATCGATAGTACGTAAACTCGAATAACATTTTACGGCGCAGAGAGTCACGGACGTCAAGGACGTCCGTCCACCACAACTGTTGGGTGGAGAATGCGACAAAAAGGCGGTGACGATTGTGTGGTCCTTACGTCCATGGCATAAGGTTCACTTTGAAATAACATTTTCGTCGAATGCCGGCGGTCTTGATTGATGTCAAAAATAACAACGCGAAAATGCACATTTTATTTTATTTCGGGAAGTTCATGCATAAATATCGACTTTTTTCGCGATTATCATAAAAGAAACTAAATTTGCCACATTATGCAATAAAATTAAATACGAAGAGGGGTTTACAAGTAGGAGAGTTTGCACTTGAAAGTGTTTTTTTATAGACCTTATACTTTATTTTTTTCTAGGCTTATTAAAAGACTTATAAAAAAAATGACCGATATTTTTAAGGGCAAAGATATGTTCTACACGCAGTATTTAATTGAAGCATCTAAAATACTTTTAAGCGATTAAATTTTCAAAACAAAAATACACGATTTTGTATGATTTTGCATTATGTCGCAAGGCATCATCTTAAGGGTAAATTTTTGTAATCTAGTCTAGAAGCGTAGTTATTTTTTCAGGTGCAATAAAAAAACCAATAATATTTTTAAAAGCCATTATTTTACCAAATATTGATTAAGCATTAAAGAATACCTGAAAAAAAACAAACGCAAAAATTCACAATTCAAAAAGTTACAGGTTGTTGAAGTGGGGAGTCTCAAAAAAATGGCACGCCCTGGTTGACACGATTGCAACCCTCCTAGTTATTTAAAAAAATCAAATTAATTCTTAATCCAAACAAATGCGGCTATAGCCCGAACTAAGTAAAAGCTAAAAAAAGTTTTTTTTTCGCAAAATGGCGGTTGTCTGAAATAAAAAAGACATTTTTTTAACAGTTTTTTTGATTTTCGAAATTTTCTAATAGTAAAATTTTTTATTTTGTTATAGTTTTAATTAGCGCGATAGAATGATGTATGTAGAAGGTTCACAACCAAATTTCAAGTAAATTTGTTGAGAAGAACATGAGATATCGTCAACCGTCTTGAAAAAGGTAGTTTTGAGAAACACGCGCTTAAAGTTTTGCTCTATTTAGATTTTAGTTAGATTCCATCTAAACCGGTCAAACTTAAATGGCTCTAACTTGTAAAATAATTCGAATTTTGAAAAATCCTTTTAAGGCGACGCTTAAATATATAACTACGAATGTTGGACAGAGCGCGCTAATATTTTCAATGAAGCGAAAATTGTGAAAATGCCGACTGTTTTTTTTTCAAAACGCCCGGCGCAAGCATAGGTGCGCCAAGGTCGAAATAGGTATATTAAAAATTGAAACTACTAGAAAAATTACGATCGCGATTCCCTTTTTTGCGGTAATTGCACTAGCCTTTCTACTCGTACAGTCTGCGAACAGAAATCCCTAGTGAGGAGGACTGTGAATAAAGTAACTTTTTTTTTAAATTTGTAATGATTGTAACTTTTTTTATATTGGGAAGACTTCTAGAAATTTTAATATTAGAGTTAAGGAACATCCAAGATGTTTAAATAATAACAATTATTCAGAATTTGCAAACCACATTTTGGAAACAGGTCATTCTTTTGATATGAACAAAGGTTTAAAAATTTTACACACTAACACAACGGGTATACAATTAGATAAATTAGAAATTTTAGAAATTAGAAAAAGTTTTTTTTTTTTTTTTTATTTCTTTTATATATTTAATAATATTATTATTCAATTTATAAAAACAGTTTATTTATAAACAAGTTCTGCTAGGTAATTATTTTTACACGTGACAGCTGTTTCGCCTTCTGAAGGCATTATCAAACTGTGGTCTTGCCACATACAGACGAGGTATTTATGTTATTTCTAGATAGGATTTTGATGACTAATTTTAATTATGAGTAAACTGACTAAAATTATTAATGGTTATTACCCTTTTAAAAGATACCCAATTACTTATATTGTTTAAATTCGACTGAAGGTCGTTAAGTGCACTAATCGTTATTTCTAATATGAATCATTTCCAAATGATGACTCATGGTTTTATTTTCTGTATAATTAAGTTTAAGGTCGTTAATACTCTAAACTTATTCCTAATGTGAATTATTCCCAAATGATGACTCGTGGTTTTATTTTCTAGTAAAATTATTATTATTATTGTTTTAAAATTGGTTTGAACATATCTAACAACGGTGAGTGAATTATATTGGTCTGTTCATTTATTAAAATAGCTTTAGGATTATTAAAGTGCTTGTTAATTTCTAGTTGTTCTAAAAGATTTAGTTTATGTCCTTTATTTTGTATATGTAAGGGAGTTGGCTTATTATCGCCGCTAAGTGAGTGATTATCATCCAGGAGATGTTTGGCAAATTGTGATTGCATTTTATTATTATTTTTAAATGATCGCATATGTTCTTTGAACCTAGTATTAAAGGACCGGCCAGTTTGTCCAATATAAACAGCGTTGCATTCGTCACACTGGAGTTTATAAATGCCGCTATTTTTTAGTTTGGGTATTTTATTTTTTGAATTTTTGAGGGATGATCCCAAATTATTATTAGTGCGGAAGGCAATATCTAATCCACAATTTTTGAGAACTTTAGCAATTTTATTGGATGTCGGTCCGACAAATTCTAAACATCCAAATTTATTTTCCGTTTTATTATTAATTGCTGGGTAAATTAAGTTAAGGTTATTTTTATGTTTTTTATGACTAATTATTTTATCAATGTCTCTACTCTTGAAGCCGTTATTTTTTGCAATGGATAAAATTGTACTTTTTTCTTTCTCGAATGCTTTATTATCAAGTGGAATATTAGTAAGTCTGTGTATCATTGAGTGATAAGCAGACAATTTATGTGACCATGGGTGCAAAGATTTAGAATTGATGGTCGTGTCTGTAAACGTAGGTTTACGATAAATTTCAAATGCGTGTTTATTATTTTCTCTACTGATTGTTAAGTCTAAAAAATTAATTTTATTATTACATTCTCTTTCAACCGTAAAGCAGATTTTACGGTTAATGGAGTTAGCAAATGTAACAAAAAGGTCTAGTTGTCTGTTGGTACCTTTCCAACAGATCAAAATATCGTCCACATAACGTACATAGTAGATTATATGATTATATGTCCACATAACGTACATAGTAGATTATATTTTGATCTGTTGGAAAGGTACCAACAGACAACTAGACCTTTTTGTTACATTTGCTAACTCCATTAACCGTAAAATCTGCTTTACGGTTGAAAGAGAATGTAATAATAAAATTAATTTTTTAGACTTAACAATCAGTAGAGAAAATAATAAACACGCATTTGAAATTTATCGTAAACCTACGTTTACAGACACGACCATCAATTCTAAATCTTTGCACCCATGGTCACATAAATTGTCTGCTTATCACTCAATGATACACAGACTTACTAATATTCCACTTGATAATAAAGCATTCGAGAAAGAAAAAAGTACAATTTTATCCATTGCAAAAAATAACGGCTTCAAGAGTAGAGACATTGATAAAATAATTAGTCATAAAAAACATAAAAATAACCTTAACTTAATTTACCCAGCAATTAATAATAAAACGGAAAATAAATTTGGATGTTTAGAATTTGTCGGACCGACATCCAATAAAATTGCTAAAGTTCTCAAAAATTGTGGATTAGATATTGCCTTCCGCACTAATAATAATTTGGGATCATCCCTCAAAAATTCAAAAAATAAAATACCCAAACTAAAAAATAGCGGCATTTATAAACTCCAGTGTGACGAATGCAACGCTGTTTATATTGGACAAACTGGCCGGTCCTTTAATACTAGGTTCAAAGAACATATGCGATCATTTAAAAATAATAATAAAATGCAATCACAATTTGCCAAACATCTCCTGGATGATAATCACTCACTTAGCGGCGATAATAAGCCAACTCCCTTACATATACAAAATAAAGGACATAAACTAAATCTTTTAGAACAACTAGAAATTAACAAGCACTTTAATAATCCTAAAGCTATTTTAATAAATGAACAGACCAATATAATTCACTCACCGTTGTTAGATATGTTCAAACCAATTTTAAAACAATAATAATAATAATTTTACTAGAAAATAAAACCACGAGTCATCATTTGGGAATAATTCACATTAGGAATAAGTTTAGAGTATTAACGACCTTAAACTTAATTATACAGAAAATAAAACCATGAGTCATCATTTGGAAATGATTCATATTAGAAATAACGATTAGTGCACTTAACGACCTTCAGTCGAATTTAAACAATATAAGTAATTGGGTATCTTTTAAAAGGGTAATAACCATTAATAATTTTAGTCAGTTTACTCATAATTAAAATTAGTCATCAAAATCCTATCTAGAAATAACATAAATACCTCGTCTGTATGTGGCAAGACCACAGTTTGATAATGCCTTCAGAAGGCGAAACAGCTGTCACGTGTAAAAATAATTACCTAGCAGAACTTGTTTATAAATAAACTGTTTTTATAAATTGAATAATAATATTATTAAATATATAAAAGAAATAAAAAAATTAAAATGGAGTTCTACAAATTAAACTTGATAACAATAAATAAATTAAATTAGAAAAAGTGTTAATAGTAAATTAAATATTATAAATAACCAAACGTTTTTTAAAAATAGCCATCTTTTAAATTTATTTTCATATAAATACTTATATTTATAATAATTTATTTTGTTATTTAGACTTCTTGTTTTGTTTTTTAAAAGATTTTTTATTATGTGAATGTAATTTTTTACCCATTCTAAAATAATTTTTATATTTTATTTTATATAATTGTTTTTTATGATATTTTAAGTAATTAATCACCTCTCCTTTCTAATATTTTGTCTATGTTCTAATTAGTCTATACTTGTTTGTCTTTTGTTATTTTTTATTAACTTATTATCCTGACGAAGAAAAATAGTTTTCGAAACATGTTGATATTGTTAATTAAATAGTGGTGTACACAAAGTTATTTGTTTTTCATTAAATTAATAATGACGCCACAAAGTGAATTTGAGAATTTTTAACAAAAAAGGAACTTTCTTTTATTTTTTAACAGTCTAGGTATAATAAAATATAAGAAACTAAACTTATAAAAATATCGTTATTTTGGTTTTGCATACAAACAATCTAGTAACATCACATCGCCCGAATGAGTTGCTGGTGGGGCAGTGGGCCAAAATCGGCGTACTGTCGAATGACATTTATTTAATTCATCTAACTTTCTTCAGTTGATAAAAATATTTCTGGATATTTCCGCGCGGAATTATTCACGTTTAATGAACTTTTAATTTTCTTAATTAGAACTGATTGTGTGAACAATTCAGACAAGCGATAAAGTAGGGGAAGGCCGGGCATAGTGAACAGCCTGTGCAAAGCGGATACCCTTCATTATTTTAAAATGGCGCGCTCAAGTGCCAGGGGGGGAGACTTTAAATGAGGTGGCAAAATTTCACAAAAAATAATTTTTTTTTTTTTTTACATTAACTCCACACAGGAGGCCTTGAGAAAAATAATTCCCCTCAGGGCCTATGTCATCTGGGATGCTGTGTGGAGGGTCTTTTTGAGGAGAGGAAGGAATGAACATTGGTCTTGAAGAGACCCATGTTGTAGGAGGGAGGAAACACAGATGCCGGCAAATCTTTCCATAGCCGAGCTGTTGAACTCAAGAACGAGTCGAAAAAACGACCCGTTCTCATGTGACAAATGTCAACCGTGTACATATTTTGGGCGCGCGTTTGGCGTGTCTCCCGACTATGCACCGGTGCCGAAGGGATCAATGACGCTAGTTCCTCAGAGCATCTTCCATTGAAATACCGGTAGAACATGGATAGCATTCTCACCCGACGCCTGTGCTCTAAAGATTGCAACCCGTTCGTTAAGATGGGAGAATCTATCAAACGGACCGCCCGTTTCTGCACAGAGTCGAGGGTATTTTTCAAGTATTTTGGAGCTCCAGACCAGAGGTGGCTGCCAAATTCAACCGTGGGGCGCACTTGCGATTTGTACAGGGTAAGCAGTTGTGTACTATTAAAGTATCTGCGGGCCCTGTACAGTACGCCCAGTTTTTGAGAAGCTAACTTTACTCTGGCTTCGATGGAGCCCCCATACCTGAGCTGGTCACTTATAGTTACACCAAGCATATCAATGGAAGGTCTGTTCGGAAGATTGCTTCCGTTGAAGGAAACTAGATTTTCATTTCGATCCCTTTTAGAGGTAATCAGACATGATTACGTCTTTGAAACATTGAATTCGACGAGGTTATTCTTACCCCAAGAGAAAACACTCTCGAGGTAACCATCCATTCTTTGCTTCAAAGCCCTCCGAGCCGTTGGAGTTTGTGTGCCCTTTGGGGGCTTGTCAAACGAAAAGCTGTCATGGACTGTACTGTCATCCGCGTAACAATGAATTGGTGCACATGACAAAAGGTCGTTGACGTGCAACAAAAACAAAGTCGGGGACAGAACCGATCCCTGTGGGACGCCAGCATTTATTGGATGCGAGGAAGAGGTGAAACCATCAGCAACCGTCTGAATTGACCTCTCCCTCAAAAAGTCGGCAATCCACGTACACAAAGATACGGGAAGTCCGTAAGATGGCAGTTTGTTGACAAGTCCTCGATGCCAAACCCGGTCAAAGGCCTTGGAAATGTCCAGTGCGACCGTTTGGGTCTCACCGAAACGTTCCAGGCACCGCCCCCAAACATGCGTCACATATGCGAGAAGATCACCGCACGAGCGGTTCCGCCGGAATCCGTATTGACGGTCGTTAATGATTTTGTTCTTCTCGAGATATGTGAGCAGTTTGTCGTTGATCACACGTTCCATCACCTTGGACAAAACTGATGTGATCGCTATGGGGCGGTAGTTGGCCGGGTTGGAGCGATCACCCTTCTTTGGGATAGGATGGATGACCGCTTTTTTCCAACCAGAGGGCACAATACCAGACTTCAGGGACATTTTAAAGAGCTTCGTCAAAATTGGAGCAATTTCTGCAGCACACCTCTGTAATGGCAGGTATTCCATCAGGCCCACTAGCTTTATTAACATCAAGCCCTCGTAAGACTTGGATTACATCCCGATGCCGGATCCTCAGCTTTTTCATACGAAAACCGCAGTGAGGAACCGACGTCGGGACAGCACCTTGATCGTCGAGGGTTGAATTATCCGCCAACATTTTGCCTAATAAGTTAGCCTTTTCGGCGGCGGTGTTCGCTAGTGAGCCGTCAGGTCTGGTAAGAGGTGGTAGACTGGATTTGCAGAAATTCCGACCTATTGATTCCGCGAGCGACCAGAATGCTCTGCTGCCATGCGGGCATGCAGCCAGCTTTTTGCTGATCTGCAGGTCGTGATCGAATTTTGACCTATTTATGACTCTCTTGGTTTCCTTTGCCATTTTATTGTATGCTGTTCTGTTTTCGGATGTTCTAGATGTGTTGTAGGCTCGGTAAGCCGCGTTTTTCCGTCGCACTGCTTCAGAGCATTGCCGACTAAACCACGGCTTTGAGCCCACACCAGTTTCCTTAACAGAGGAATGGATGAAGCCATCCATCGCAGATGTGATGACTTCACCAATTTCCTGGGCACATCTTGACGGATCCGAAGTCCGAAAACAGACAGCTGACCACGGGAAAGCAATAATGTCAATATCTTGTAAGAAACTTATATTTTTGTCGCAATTACGATTCAGACGGATTTGAAATGGGTACGGAATTTTTCATTACTTATTCTGGGACAAAACCAGGGGATCCCCTTTTTTAAATGAATTTATAATAATGTAATCTTGATCACTCTAGGGACTGGCAGCACGTCTGTAGTGAATTGCAAGAATTCCCCGAATTTTGTTTTGCGCTTGGAATGTCTATGACTTATATTCAGTGAGAATGATATAGAGAGGTCCGTGGGCGATGCTTCTACAATTCTAAGTTTCATGGATCATCATGTGTTCCGGTAGATCATCAAACCATCCGTGTGCTCCAAGTGCACAAATAGGAGGAAAACCATTTTCTTGTTCTGGGTGTAGTATCAATTAAAGCTGAGGACTAGTGTGCAGATTCACTCTTAGGTTAAAACCAGTTTCATGTTCTGAATGATCTGTCGAAATTCCAGTAGCGGATTAATCTGCTGACGCATTTTGAAGAAAACCTTTCTAATATTTCGAGTGGAGTTAAAAATATGGTTTCTAACCATTCTTCAAAATTCGTTATTCGTGAGAAAACCATGCACATATTATGAGAGTAATACAAACTAAAGCTGGGGACTCGCGAGCAGATTCATCCTTAATTTTAAACCAGTTTTGTGATCAGAATGTATAATTCCAGTTGTGAATTCATCCGCTGACACATTTCGAAGGACAACATTCTCTCATTCGAAGTGCAGTTATAAAATTCTAGTTGCAGACAATTTAAGTGCTCCAGAATCCAAGAAAATCTATTTTCATGTTCTGAGTGTAGTTTTGATTCGCCACTTACAGATTTTGCTTAAGCCAGTTTTGTGTACAGAATGTATAATTCTAGTTATTTGGATTCATCTGTTGACATATTTCGAAGGAAAATATTCTCTTATTCGGAGTGCAGTTATAAAATTCTAGTTGCAGACTATGTATGTGCTGCCAGAATCAAATAAAATCCATTCATGCTCTAAGTGTA
Organism: Glyphotaelius pellucidus; assembly: GCA_936435175.1. Taxonomy (NCBI): domain Eukaryota; kingdom Metazoa; phylum Arthropoda; class Insecta; order Trichoptera; family Limnephilidae; genus Glyphotaelius; species Glyphotaelius pellucidus. The sequence continues at coordinate 21,372,486 of OW386558.1, read as the reverse complement.
GTTTTAATTCGCCAGATACAGATTTAACTTAAACCAGTTTTGTATTCAAAATGTACTCGTAAAATTCCAGTTTTGCATTCATCTGCTGCATTTTTCGAAGGAAAATATTCTTTTATTCGAAGTGCAGTTATAAAATTCTAGTTGCAGACTATGTGTTTGCTGCCAGAATCGAAGAAAAACCATTTTCATGTTCTGAGTGTAGTTTAAATTTTACCCCCCCCCCCCCCCCCCCCCGGCGCTTGAAAATATCCATATGGAAGTACCCAAATAAGGGAGGGGGCGAAATTTTCCTCCGCCCCGGGCGGCTGAAACCCACGCTACGCCACTGCCAAGAGGTGCTCCCTGCGCCCCTCAGTCGTAAACAAATAGAGCTAGTGCGATTTATTTTATCTTGACTTTTTATTCGGGCACTAATGAAAAAAAAAATCAAATTTTTTGTCAACTTTTTCATGAATTCCCCAGAGTTTCGCGGTATGACATTGGGGTGACCGGACAACTCAAAATAAAACCAACTCAGAACCACCTCAGAAAAGTCATTAAGAGTGATGAAAAATAATATATGAAAAATTTGTTAAATAGGTTACGTTAGGTTAGGTTAGGTTAGGTTAGGGCTATGGGCTATTTTAAAACTATTTATTTCATAGTTTTTAATGACTTTTCAGGGAGGTGTTGAGTTGACTTTATTCTATGTTGGCATGGAAGCGAGATTGGAACGCGGTGTATATGTATACTTAGGTGACCGGCCAACTCGGAATGAAACCAACTCAGAACCATCTCAGATAAGTCATTTAGAGTGATAAAAAAATATAAATAAAAAATTGGTTAAATAGGTTAAGTTAGGTTAGGGTTATCGGCTAATTTAAAATTATTGTTTTATCATTATAAATGATTTATCTGAGATGGTTCTGAGTTGGTTTCATTCCGAGTTGGCATGGAACCGTATACTTAATGTTATAAATGCGAAACTGCGTGTGTTTGTTTGTTACGCTTTCACGCATAAACCAATAAAACGATATTAGAAATTCTTTCACCAATAGAAAGCTACATTATATGCGAGTAATATAGGCTATATATAATGGTAAGCTCTGGCGTTGTGTAATTATAATTATCAATACATTATATTTATTATACGTTTTCTGTCGCTAAAAAAAGCGAGTTATTGCTAACGTCTGAAAACATATCGTTGCCGTGGAAAAGATTTTGATATAATATTTGCGGGAAATCGTAGTTAGTATCTATCTTTCTATCTACGTAAATAAAAATTATCTCCGAAATTTTTGTACGTGCATAACTTCCGAACGACTGCACCAAATTGGATAATAATTTTTTTTACTACTGGTGAGCTCTGGCACTATAAAATTTAGGTGGCTCGCGAGCTGTTTGAAAACTGAATGTACCGGGAATGAATGTATGGAATTCGGGAGAGGGGAGGGGGGAAGGGGGGGGATAATTGTTAAGTGCAAGCGCTACAGTAATTTCCCCCTAATACCATGCGAGCAAAGCCGCGGGTAAAAATTAGTACTATATATTTCATTGAGAAGGTTTCGAATAAGTCAGTTATTGCGAAATGAATAAGAAAAAAAAATTTTAATTTCATAATACGGTCACATTTTAAGGTCAATTAATTATCTAGTAGAGGAAAAGTTATGTTAAAATTTGCTTCCAAATTTGATGAAAAAATGGATGAAATCTAGGATCAGGAGTTCAAAAACGCGAAGAGCAATCTCTTTGAGAGAACACTCAATAATAATTCTCAGAAATATAGCCTTATCACCGGTCAAGTAGGTACATAGTAATTTTTTGTGAAAGCATGTAGGTAATACAAAAATGAAGATTGACTAAACAACTTCTTAATTGGGAAATTTGATTTGTACCAAAATGTCCAATTCAATAATTTTTCCATTGTTTGCGTTGTTGTCGTGGTCATAAAACATAATAACAAAAAACGGCCAACAATAGTAAGAAACGGTTTCGTGTAGGAAAAAAACGAAGCATTAGTGTGTTTAAGGATAAAATTAATGTTCAAAGCTGGAGACCAGAATGAAGAATGCCAACAGTTAAAATGAAGTAGAGTTAAAATGGTCAACTTTGGTTGAAAACAGAAACCCTTAGAAGGAGCGGAGACATCACTTGGATGTTGGATGTTATCTATCCATCGGGATAAAGCAAGATAAAATCAAGCAAGCAAAACATTAAGTTCAAAAGTTATTCAATTTCCACAAGTTATTCAATTTCCCAAATTTTATTTATTATATTTTGGCTTTAGATTGTCGTGGATCAGATATACGTGTGATATTCAATATTTGTAGAACGTATTGATTCTCGAATGAGAAATAATACATGAGAGGTATTTTTAGAACCACTTAATTTAAAAACAAAAATAGAGTGTGCTATTCACACGCTGTAGAAGTGAAACCTTCTGAAAACTAAAGTAGGCAAGAGTGAGGAGACTACGAAGCAACGCACAAAGAAGAGACCGATTATACTATCTCATTCTCTCGCAGGCTAAATCCTATAGATGTAATTGTTTGTGTAACGTATGTGTTTGTCTATTTTTAGTGTTGCTATTTTTCATTTCATCGAATTTCAAATAACAACGGTGCTAAAGAAGTTTTCACTTCAAAAGAAAAATTCAAATAAAAAGGCAAGAGCAATACTAAAAATTCGGACAAACTTTTGGGATGACGTGATAACTCAAATATTTTTTAGAAAAAACCTTTCAATTGACCTTTTTTACTATAAAAAACAATTGCATTCGGGGTTACTGCATTCAAAGTTTTAATATAAAATATCATAGAATACGGACCTAAATTATTGAAAATGGCCGGCAGCTGACATCACATACGACGAAAGCAAATTTTCATTTTACATTTTACGTAATTGAAATTTTATATGCAGCATTCTCCAGCAAAGAGTTTTTCCTAAAAATATTCGTATTTAGTATGTGATTTTACCAAAATTAGGTATGTCCAATGTCCACCTCTACCGGATATGATTAGATATTTTAAATATTCGTCAAAATTCTAACAACTACCTCTACAAGTAGAGATTTTCTTTGTATTAGCTGTATTAGAGTGTCATTTTTAAAAACCTTTTATATAAAAACATATTTTTTTTTTTTTTTGAAATAAATCAATTTCTTTATTTAAATGCGAAGAAATATAAACAACAATGGTGAATATGATCAATTAATTGCTGTCCTGAAACGGGAAACCTTCCCAGTTGGACAGACAAAGCATCATTTTGTAAAGTATATTACTGTAATATATATAATTAAATAAATAAAAAATTGCAGACGTGATATTTTTACCCAACACTTTTGGGTGAAATTTCCTCAATATTGCGATTTTCGCACTTGTGGTTCTTTTGCATTTCAACAGCGATACATGTCCAAATTAAATATTAAAGTTTTCCCAATAAATTGTTTACCGAATTCGTTTCAATTTCTCATCACTTATCAGATGACATTCAATTAACCTCCCCATGACAAGTAATTGAACTTCTATACTGCTATCAATTTAATATAATATATTTATAGTGTGGTATCTACTTATGTTTAACATGCCTACAAAAAGTGTTATTTTAGTACAGATCTAAACCAGAGTGACGAAATAAACCGGTGGAAATGTACTGTCGGCGTGTCTTTGTGTCCGAATCAGATTCAATTGGAATTACTGACCCATTTTAATTTTTTTTTTTTTTTATTTTCTTTCAGTGTAGACGTTTGAAAAGGGGGTATGATTGAAACATTGCAATTATCCCCACACACATTTGTTTCAAACGTCCCCATGCGGCATTTTCTACTTCAAATTTTTTTTATTTTTAAAACAAAGACAAACGTTCCCGGGTTACGAATAACCCAACAATGTTTGAAAATCTCCTACTACCACCATAGAAAGCCGAAAATGTTGCTTGTGTTGTGATGGAGGACTTAGCCAGCTGAGGAATCGAACACGCGACGCCCAGGTGGGACCCAAACGCGATGGCCACTCAACCACTGACCGGTCATATTTTGATAAATGCAGCTATTTTGATAGATGAACAAAAAATATGAATCGCTCGCCACTATTAGAAATGTTTAAGGCAGTAGAAAAAAAAAGTCTAGAAAAAAAAATTCTTCGTATTTCCAGAGATTAAATATTCAAAAATATCTTCTTAAAAAGATTTTTCGAAATCGGCATTATTTAAAAAGTTAAAACCATTTTAATGGCGCGGTTTAGACGGAATCTAACCAGAATCTGAATAGAACAAAATTTTAAACGCATTTTTCTTAAAATCACTTTTTTCGAAACGGTTGACACGATATCTCGGTAAGTCAGTTCTACGGAACCAATTTGCTTGAAATTTGGTGTGAGCCTTCTCTGTACATTACTCTATGGCGGGAACTAAAACCATAACAAAATTTCAATTTTCACTATTTAAAAAAAATTTGGAAAGTACAAAAAACTGGTAAAACATGTCTTTTTTATTTCAGACAGCCGCCACTTTGCGAAAAATAATTCTTTTGACTTTTTCTGAGTTCGGGCCATAGCCGCACTTGTTTGGATTAAGAATTGTTTTTTTTTTTTTTAGATTACTAGGAGGGTTGCTATCGTCTACCAGGGCACGCCATTTTTTTAGAAATTTTTTTTGGATAAGAGCACCCAACCCGGAAAGTAGGGAGGTCCTGGGTTCGAGTCCCAGAGGTGTAAATATCTTTTTCTGATTTTTCTGTTTCCAGATTTTCGATTGAGTTTCGCTCATAATGTCTTCATTTAATTATTTATTATTTTTATTGAAAGTGGAGACCGTTCACGTATATTTTCCGTGAGCAATTGGGCCATGGCCCATTGTGCTATCTTCTGTTTTTTTACCTCATTACTTTAACAGTAACCCAAGTTATATTAAGTTCACCAGGGTTGTCAATGGATAAGAGGCGATGTCTTCTTGTTCCATAATGTGTCTTCCCAGGTCTCCAAGCCTTGTACCCAACAGAGCGGGTCATTGGCACCATAGGTGAATTGGAGCCTCTTCATCCTCTTCACATTTCCTGCATCTATTGGTGTTTTCCACTCCCAACAGCTGCATTTGTCTCCTGAGAAGGCAGTGCCTCGTTAGTAGTCCTACCCCTACCTGTAGGGTCAAAACGTAAAAGCGAACTGCCGATGAATATTTAGGATTGTATTTCAGTTCAACATTGCAATTTACTAAAATGTTTACGTAGTTATTTGGCATTTTATATTTCAGAGGGTCAATTCATAAAAAATACCTTCAGTGTTGCCAGCGTATATCGATCTCCTGTTTATTCCTTGCCAATGTTGGTTCGGCTGTCAACGGTGAAACCGTGCGCGGGACATCGATACAAAATCATCTTAAGTTACGCCTTTCGATCCGATATTGTAAAGTGATTGGAACTTCCCCTGAGGGGACCCTGAGTGAGTTTCTGTCCACATCGAGTAGTTCAACCTGGTTCGTCTGGGGTCTGGATCTCTAGCACAGTGAAATCGATAACTTTACAATATCGGATTCTAAGGCATAACTTCCGATGATTTTGTATCGATGTCTCGAGCACGGCTTCACCGTTGACAGCCAAACCGATATTGACAGGAAATAAATAAAAAATCGATATGCGCCGGCAATGTTGAAGGTATTTTCTAGAAATGGGCCAATGACATCTTTGGGGATGCTATGTCGATGGTCTTTTTTATGATAAGGAAGGAGAGGAAGTTTTTGGAAGGAAAAATGTATGAAGGCTGGGTAGGATCCACCCCTCATACCCACACCCACCGCTCATACATTTTTCGTTCCCAGAACTTCCTCTCCTTCCTTTTCATAAAAAAGACCATCGAAATAGCATCCCCAAAGATGACATGGGCCCCGAAGGAAATTGTTTTCTTCAGGGCCTCCTGTATGGAAAAAATCAACTCGCCTTCTGTATTTCCTCACTCTTACAATAATATCAATCAGAATTCATTTCATTTAAAAAAAACCCTCCACACACAGCATTTCCAAATATGACAAGTCTCCTTCAACGGAACCAATCTCCCGAATAGGCCCTCCATTGATATGCTTGTTGTAACTCTAAGTGACTAAGGGGCTCCATCGAAGCCAGAGTTAAGTTAGCCTCTCAGAAACTGGGCATACTGTACAGGGCCCGCAGATACTTTAATAGTACACAACTGCTAACCCTGTACAAATCGCAAGTGCGCCCCACGGTTGAGTCTGGAGCCCCAAAATACCTAAAAAAACCCTTGACTCCGTGCAGAAACGGGCCATCCATTTGATAGACTCTCCTAACTTAACAAACGGATTGCAATCTTTAGAGGACAGGGGTCAGGTGGGAAGCTGTCCTTGTTCTACCAGTATTACAATAGAAGAAGCTCCGAGGAACTAGCGTCATTGATCCCCTCAGCACCGGTGCATAGTCGGGAAAACTCGCACCCAACATTTGTACACGGTTGACATTAGTCAATCGGATCGTTTCTATGACTCGTTCTTGAGTTCAACAGCTCGGTTGTGGAACGATTTGCCGGCCTCTGCGTTTCCTCCCTCCTACAACATGGGTCTCTTCAAGACCAATGTGGTTAACTTTTTTTTTTATTCTTTCTTACTAAATGGGTCAATATTTTTACAAAAAAAAAACAGAACTTCTGTCAGAAAGAGTAAGAAAAGCATTCAATAACATAGTGTTAATTATGCAAACTAACGTTTTAAAACTAATAATTGTAAAGAAAGTCAAATGTCAGGATCCCCCATTAGTTTTTGTGATAAAAAATACAAGTTCATTGCTTAAAAACAAACGATATTGATTGTGGCATGTTCTGCAAACTCATAGCTCTGTAATTGTTATAGAGTGACAATTCTTTACGCAATTTTTTAACCAATTTTTGCACAGAGTTAGAAGTCAAAAAATGTTTGGGTTTTTATCAGAATTTATTGTCATATCTAGTGGCGTTAAAAAGAATGTTATGATTTTTTTTTATTAAGTGTTACGTCATTTATGAGTGTTGGAAAACATTCAGTTTTTTTTTAATTGAACACCGCCCAAAGTCCAAGCTGGTCGGAGTCAGTGAGACTATGGAATCTCGAAGATAGGGAATTTGAGTTTGTAGAATGTGGGAAGCGAAAGGAGATTGGAAAGGTGGAAGATTCTTTCAGTATCCTTAGGTGTAAGGCCACTGATTTCGACCACCGATTCAACAATTTCACACCTATTCCACAATTACGAAATTAAAATATGTATTTAGTTAATATAACGACCATTCCTACTCCAATTTGAACATGTATCCCTTTAAAAAGCAATTAAAAAAAATCCCATACTTCATAAATATAATAACAATTTGACAATAAAATTATGTCATTAATAATCCATATTACTTGTAAGGTTTTCCCTGAACAATATTGAAGTGAGTTACAAAACCGAGCTAATTAGCCTATTGAAATTACCAAAATATTTAGAAATTCGATAGTTTAAAACGACTTAGTAACAAATTTAATTATTATAATTGATTAAAATCCTTGTAGACCACCCCGCTTCCCCTCCCTCATATGTTATGTGTAAGAAAATTGGAAAAAAAGTATCTTTTTTGGGAAGAATTCGGCAAAAACTTTCTAGAAAAACTGCAGTCGCTATTTATAATTCAATTATTGCTCCACACTTTAACTACTGCTCAACTATCCTTTTCCTGTGTAACGAACGAGAACAAAATAAGTTTCAAATTCTCCAAAACAGGGCAATGAGAATAATACTTCGGCGAAATAGATTCTCAAAAGTAAATAAAATGTTAAAGGAACTAAATTGGCTAACCGTGAAACAGATGTTGACCCTGCACACGATGATATTTATCCATAAAATAGTGAACAACATGTTACCAAAATACTTCTCAAACAAAATTATATACAACAAGGACATTCACAGACACAACACAAGGACTTGCAAGGAAATCAAACTACAAAAAAAGGACAAAACGAATACGCAGAACAGTTTACTATACAAAGGGATGAAGTTATACAACACTCTAACAGAAACTTTAAAGGCCGCACCAATTGGAAAGTTCAAAATGTATTGTAGGAGATACATAAAACAAGAAAAAATATAGTTTGAAATATGAAATGATATAATTAATTAGGAAATTTTAAACTTGAATGTACAATTTACTAAAATATAACTAATAAATAAACCGTAGACGAAGAATAATTCGTACCAGTCTGAAGATAGCTCTAGCGAGCTGAAACCGGTTATGGTCAAAAAAATCAAAATGGAAAAAAGTTTCGTATTTGTTTTATTTTAATATAATATAATGGAATTCCACCATGAATTGTCAGTTTTAAAAATAGAAATATTGTAAGACCATAGTTCAGAATTGAAATGTTGCTTGAAATAGCTTTAGCCGTGAATAGCTAGGTTCCTAGGTATCCCTACCTTCCGCTTCCCTATCTCTTTCCCCTCCCCACTACCTTCCGCCTCTAAACATACTCCAATCGGGAATGCCGTAGTCTCACTGGCTCCAGAGGGGAGCAGCTGGGACTCTTGTGAGGTATTCACATAAAAAATAAAATACCTAAAATAAATCGTTTGCTCGCCTACTGCGTGGCGAGTCAGATCGGTAAAGGTTGAGGGAAACCTGTCACAGACCTCTCTAGCCGGACTCTCTCGACCCACCGCCTTGTACAGTAGTGGGATGGATGGATTCATACAGCTGGAAAAAAGAATGAAAAGTATCTAGCTATTTAGATCAAATCATTTAGATGAAGCTATGTGTGAAATCCTATTTAGATTCATCTTTACGACGAATCGGTTTACAATATGAACATCAAAAAATATGCTACGGATAAATTGAAGCTTTTACTAACTTTTCTATGTATTGGAATTAAAATAAAATTATTATTTACATAACAAAAAATATAAGCGTTAACCACTAAAAAAAATGTTTTTTCATGACTTAACTATGAAGGTAAATGACAAACAATTTTTTAAAAATATCCCTTTATGGCAAAGACTATTTTCGAGGTTTTGTATGTTCTAACTTTTTTCATTCTTATAAAATTATGCACAAAATAAATAAAAACCACTTTTTCGCGTAATTGCCTCGTGCAAATGCTAATGCTAATGTAAAAAAAAGTACCTGGCCATGCAGATCTGGTCACAAAATACTGCTAAAATGATTCTGAACTCTTCGGTTGTATTTCAGGGCCAGAGCGATTTTGAATGCAGTTTTTACAGTTTAAAACGCTGTGTAGAGTGCTCTCTGTATTTGAGATTTTGTTTTGTTTCTCTATCTAATAGTCCGTCAATAAATTATTTACACATGTCATATTCTCATTATTATGAAAGGAGACTTTCATTACTATTTATATCACGAAGAAATTTTAGATAATATTATTTATATTATTATATTACGCCTTATTATGTGCATGTCCGGATTAAAGTGGAAAAGTAGTTAATATATGGAGGCAAACCCAAGATAAAGTTAATTAGATAAATAAATATCCAGTTATGTTGGAATATTTTGCATTTACTTACCAAACAATAATAAAATTGTTGAGTCTGTATAAATGTAAATACCTATTGGGCAAATGGTGCATTATGAAAATAAGAAGGTAAATAATTAATATCTCAAACCTACCTACCGGTTTTGTTTGCCGTTCCTAGCATAATATCTCAATCTACCTACTTGCTATTGCGTGCTTTTCCCAGCATAATATCTCAATCTAACTACTTACTATTGCGTGCTGTTCCAAGGATAATATCTCAATCTACCTACTTGCTATTGCGTGCTTTTCCCAGCATAATATCTCAATCTAACTACTTGCTATTGCGTGCCGTTCCAAGCATAATATCTCAATCTACCACCTACTTGCTATTGCGTGCTGTTCCCAGCATAATACCTCAATCTACCTACTTGCTATTGCATGCTGTTCCCAGCATAATATCTCAATCTACCTACTTGCTATTGCGTGCCGTTCCAAGCATAATATCTCAATCTACCACCTACTTGCTATTGCGTGCTGTTCCCAGCATAATATCTCAATCTACCTACTTGCTATTGCGTACCGTTCCAAGCATAATATCTCAATCTACCTACTTGCTATTGCGTGCTGTTCCCAGCATAATATCTCAATCTACCTACTTGCTATTGCGTGCCGTTCCAAGCATAATATCTCAATCTACCACCTACTTGCTATTGCGTGCTGTTCCCAGCATAATACCTCAATCTACCTACTTGCTATTGCATGCTGTTCCCAGCATAATATCTCAATCTACCTACTTGCTATTGCGTGCCGTTCCAAGCATAATATCTCAATCTACCACCTACTTGCTATTGCGTGCTGTTCCCAGCATAATATCTCAATCTACCTACTTGCTATTGCGTACCGTTCCAAGCATAATATCTCAATCTACCTACTTTTTTTTTTTTTTTGGTTTTAGGCAATTCACCCTGGAGAGAGTGCTTTGTGCCGGTAATATTTAAAATGGATAAGAAATTTCGGTTAATCTAATGGGAAAATAGTAAAACAAATTAAATATTGGACTCATTTAGATCAAAAAAACAAATTAAATATTGAATTCATTCAGGTTAATAAACTTACATAAAGCTGTATGAACACGAGAATTGTTAAGAGATAAAAGGTATGAAATGTTAAGGGGGGACTGGTGTGTGATTTTAATAAGCCGGCGGTATATGTTCTTGAAAGATGAATGGTTTTTACAGTTAAAGAAAACGTGGTCGAGGGTTTCCTCTTCCACACCGCACTGGCAGAACGGATCATCTAAAACTCTAATTCTAGACAAGTGAGATGCAATTGAACAGTGACCAATTCTCATTCTCGAGATACATGAAATGAATCGTTTTGAAAGTTTTTTACCGTGAAACCATGGCTTAGCAGGGATATGGTTTTGAATTCCCGCATAGAAAGATCCAGTTCTTATTTTGGAGACTGCCCAATTTTCTTCCCAGGCACGAGTCATATTGGATTTAAGAATCGGAAAGACATCGGAGATAGGAATTCTAAAATTTAGTGGGATAGTTCCGGAATCTGAACCAGATTTGGCGAGAAAATCGGCCATCTCATTACCCTCGATACCCAAATGGGCAGGGACCCAGGCCAATATCGTCTCAAACCCAGATTCACTAAGAGAATTGAGAAAAAAATTTATTTTACATATAATATTGTCTTCCGGATAACGTAAAATATTAGACCTAATTTTAGTTAGAGCACTTAGCGAATCAGAACATAGTAAGGCTCGATGAATGTTGAGAACCTGGATTTGATTTAGCGCTTGTTCAATTGCAAAGCATTCGGCTGTAAATATGGAAGCTTCTTTCGGTAATTTATAAGTGAGATTGATGTTGAATTTTGGACTATATATCGATGCTCCACATCTTTTATTTTCAAATTTGGAACCATCCGTGAAAAGGATGGAAAATCCAGGGAATTTTGAAGCCACTATGCTTTTAAAACAATCATCCACATTTTGAAATTTATTTGGGGAAGATAAAATATTCTTCCGAAAGACTGATGTTATTGTGTTCGGCATAAAAGTGATTGCCTTAAATGGAATATTGTATATAGGAAGATTGGGAACTTCTTGAAGATATTGGATGGAAGATGATAGAGAATTATAGAGATGAAAACTTTTAATTTAGAGAGGAAAACATTGTTTTTCTCTCAATCTTTTGTTAGAATTCAAATTAACACTTAACCTATTAAGACTTTGTTTAATAGGATGATGTGATAACGATAAAGCCTTGAAAATATATTTATCGGCAAGGAATTGCCTTCTGAAATATAATGGAGGCTCCACACATTCCACCTGAAGAGCATTAATTGGAGAAGACTTCATAGCTCCAATAATCATTCTGAGGGCTTTTGATTGAATTCTTTCCATTTTATTATCTAGATATTTAGGGAGTGGGTCAAAAAGGAATGAGCCATAACCCAAGTGGCTCCGAACTAGGGAATTATACATTAATTTAAGAGTGGTAGGATGAGATCCCCACCATACTCTGGAAACTGCTCGCATCATATTAAGTCCCTTTTCACACTTTGTAGAAATTATCTGAATGTGTGGAAGCCAGGAAAGTTTATGGTTCAAAAGAAGACCAAGGAATTTGATTTGAGTAGCGGTTTGTAGAGGCACATTATCAAAAGAGATTGAGAATTGGGGAATTTTTCTTTTGCGCGTGAAAGCCACGACCCTTGTTTTAGATGCCGCCAGATTCATCCCATTTATTGACAACCAGCTTTTAATATATTGTAAAGCCAAATTCATTTCCTTAGCTGCAAGAATAATATTTTTATGTAACAAATATATAAGGATATCATCCGCAAAGTAAAGTCGCTTGATAGAAAAAGGAATTACTGAGTCTAGGTCGCTTATATAAATATTAAACAACAGAGGACTAATAACAGAACCCTGGGGCAAACCTCTCCATAGTTTGCGCCTTAAGCATTTAGAGGAAGACTCAATAATAATGGACCTATCTGAGAGCAAATTAATAATAAATTGGACTAATTTCGGGGGGATTTGTTTTTTAATTAGCTTTTCTTTCAAAACATTCAGTAAAACATCATCGTAAGCTGATGAAAGGTCAAGGAATGTGGCCAATGTATAAGAATTTAGGGATTGGGAAACTCGGATATCAGTTGTGAACAAACTTAAATTATCCATTGTAGATTTCTTTTTCCGAAAACCATACTGATTTGGTGAGATTTACTTTCAACAAACCACTCTAATCTGTTCTTCATCAAACGCTCCGCTACTTTCATCAAACATGATGAAAGAGCAATAGGCCGATAAGACGAAATTTCAGATGGATTTTTTCCAGGTTTTAAAATGGGAATGATTTTTTGAGTTTTCCAATCATCCGGAATTAGTCCTGTTTCAAACATATTATTAATAAGAGATAAGAAATATTCAACCGCCATATCAGAAAATGATTTAATGAAACTATTAAGTATTCCATCGGGACCCGGAGCAGAGTCAGAAAGGGTTCTTATTACTCGTTTCATCTCATCAATGGAGAAAGGAGCATCTAGCCAGTTAGAATGAGATGGATATGGCTTAATAGAAGGCATTTCTTCACATCCGGCCACTGATGGGGGGGCTATTTTATCCGCATTTGCGGTTAAAATAATTTCTTCTATAAGAATTTCTTCTGAAATTGGTTCTCGGCGGAGAATACGATGATCCGAATTTTTTTAAGCTAGACCAAACTGAAGATTGGGGAGTTTCCGGAGACAGGTTCTCACAGAACTTCCGCCATCCAGCGCGTTTTTTATTTTTCAAAATTCGTTTGGTTTCTGTCTGGGCTTTTTTAACTGATAAAAAATTTTCTAGTGACATACACTTACGAAAAGAGGAAATTGCTTTTTTTACGAGAGTTGACGGAGCGAGTGCATTCCTCGTCCCACCACGGAGTAGAGTGTTTTATTTTAATATTCGCATTGCGTTTCGGGATGGATTTTTCTGCTGCATTTATAACCATAGAGGGAAACGTCTCACATTGCAATCTGATGTCTCCCGGGGACGATTTTTTTTTTAAATTAATAAGTTTATCTAGTTCAGAAGAGAAAGTGCTCCAATTCGCATCATTTATTCTAAATTTGAGATTATTTTTAACTGGTGGGGGATAAGTGTTAGATTGATGTTGGAATCGGATTATAATTGGAAAATGATCACTAGAGAGGGGATCGTTTAGGATGTCCCAAGAGCATTTAGATGCTAACGAATATGAACAAAGAGATAAATCAACAGCACTTTTCCGTTGATGAGGGGGGGTGAATCTGGTTGGAGATCCGTCATTTAAAAAACATAGGTTATGGGTATCAATAAAATCTAAAAGATTGCGGCCAGAACGATTTGTTATTTTGCTACCCCAAGAAGGGGAATGTGCATTAAAATCTCCAAGGATCATAAAAGGGGAACAAATCTGGGTTAAGATTGGTGCCCATTCATTTTCAATAAAAGTGGTAGAGGGAGGAATATATATTGATAATATTGTGATATCAGATAAGACAGCTGCTATTATCTGGATATCGTCGGAGGGAGTATGTATATTAATTTGTTTAAACGGGATAGAATTATGGATTATCAGAGCCGTGCCGCCTTTACCATCCGGTCTGTCGTGTCTGAGACAATAATAACCCGGAATGCTTAAGTGAAAGGAGGGTTTTAACCACGTTTCAGAAATGGCGGCCACTGAAACGTCGTGTTCGTCGAGTAATTGAATTAGGTCAGATTTGTTAGCGAAGAGGCTTCTACTGTTCCACTGAAGAATTTTGTTCAGTTTCGAAGTCATTGGGGAGGCAAGATAATAAAGATTTAATGTAATCGGCAGCGTTGGACGGTACAGTATTGTTGTTTGTAAGGATAGAAATTAAAAGGGTAATTAAAGTTTGTATAAAAGAATTATTATTCAATATTTCGGGGAGAGCAGGAGGGGATGTATTACTATTAATGGCACACCCATTGGGGGTCCGAGATTTGGCATTCCCATTCGGGCTGGTCAAAATATTATTCAATTGTTTTTTATCAAGGTAAGGAGTATATTTTGGGTTGGGTTTGACTGGCTTGAGAATGGTTTCTCTGTGAGAAGATGACGTTGAATTTAAAAAGGTGGTTGATTGGAAAGGAGCTGAGGACGATGTCATCTCTGCGAATGATTTTTTCGCAGGAGAGAATAACTTTGAGGCCTGGAAGTACGAAATGTTGTCGGTAGCCATTTTATGTTTTATGTTCCTCTGTCTTGTCAATTCCGGACAGGCTAGACTGACCGCGGTATGTGCACCCGAACAGTTAATGCAAATGGGATCATTGGAAGATTTTGGACATTGATCAAATGGGTGACCTTCTCCGCAAAAGTAACAACGTGGAGGGGAGCGGCATACGGATTTTGTATGTCCAAACCGGCAGCAATTGAAGCATTGAACAGTTGGAAATTTATAAACTTCGACGGGAAGCGAGGTATAATAAATAAACACACGAGACGGAAGGGATTGTCCCTCAAATGTAACAACAACAGATTGGGAAGGTTTCCAGATCGTGTTTCCATCAGTAGAATCCTTGTAGTTCAGTCGACGTGCTTTTATTACTTTCGGGGTTCCGTGGGAATTATTCAAAGCATCAACAATTTCAGCCTCTGGGATCTCCGTGGGAATTCCTCGAACAAGACCCATTCTCGTAAGGTTAAATGACGGGATGAACGATTTATATTTATGGTTTGAGAGCGAGTCAATTTTTTTTACAAATCCATTTGCGGAAGCGGCAGTATTAAACTCGATAGATAATTTATATCGCCCTTCCGGTTTAATTGAACCGTTAACAATACCAAGGTTATTATTTTTTGAGTCAAATAAGAATTTTCCAAAATCTAAAGGATGAATAAGTTTTCCTTGTTCAGTTCTCTGAACAATTACGATAAAAGGACCGAAAGCGGAAGCAGGATAAAGTAAGTCAGTACTTTTTGTATTATCGCTAGCTAAAGTACTTGTCTGGGTGTTACTATTGGGGTTAAGGTCGTTAGAGGTCGAGGTTTGTTGAATCGGCGGTATAGATTTAACTTTCGATGGGATGTAAAGGCTATGCGATGGTCGTCGTTTACGAGATGGAAGCGTAATAGAAGCCTGGCTAGTGTTAGATTCCGAATCAGAAAAATCTAATATCGATCCTGGGTCGGGAGGTCTATCTTCGTCTTCCTCCATTATATAAAAAAAAACTTAACTTTTAAAAATTAAACTGAAAAAATAATACGCAGTCTATTTCATTGACTGTACAAACAAAAACGGATTAGCCGTAAGTAGGAATGCAAACAAATAAGTATACGATAAACAGAATTAAATAAAATGTAACAATAATCTCTTATCTGTATGAGGCACGGGAACGGGCGAACGGCACTAAGCAATAGGTAAGGTACACACAACCACTGTTGACCGCGGCTCGAATCGGACTCCAATCTACCTACTTGCTATTGCGTGCTGTTCCAAGCATAATATCTCAATCTACCTACTTGCTATTGCGTGCTGTTCCCAGCATAATATCTCAATCTACCTACTTGCTATTGCGTGCTGTTTCCAGCATAATATCTCAATCTACCTACTTGCTATTGCGTGCCGTTCCAAGCATAATATCTCAATCTACCTACTTGCTATTGCGTGCTGTTCCCAGTCCAATAACTCAATCTAACAACCTGCTTTTTTTACATGCTGTTTCCAGCATAATATCTCAATCCAACTACCTGCTATTGCGTGCTGTTCCCAGCATAATATCTTAATCTACCTACTTGCTATTGCGCGCTGTTCCCAGGCCAATAACTTAATCTACTTACCTGCTTTTGCATGCCGTTCCCAGTATAATAATCTCAATCTACCTACCTGCTTTTGCGTGCCATTCCCAGCATATTTCAATTTACCTACCTGTTTTGCATACCGTTCCAAGCATAATATCTCAATCTATATTCTTGTTTTTGCGTGCCGTTCCCAGCATAAAATCTCAATCTACCTACCTACTTTTGCGTGCTGTTCCCAGCCCAACATTTCAATCTACCTACCTGCTTTTGCGTGCCGTTCCCAGCATATTTCAATTTACCTACCTGTTTGCATACCGTTCCAAGCATAATATCTCAATCTACATACCTGCTTTTGCGTGCTGTTCCCAGCCCAATATCTCAATCTACCTACCTGCTTTTGCGTGCCATTCCCAGCACATCTCAATCTACCTACCTGTTTTGCGTTACATCTTAAGTCCCAGTATTACATCTCAAGTGGTTCGCGACATCTGGTGACTTAGCAGGGGTGCCTGGATTCGTGGGGTGAGGTTTGTCCGGGTCTTTGTGGCGGATGCGTCAGCCCTCCTGTATGTGGCGGGCTGGATCGGGAGAGGCCGGTTGATGCAGATCCTATTTCACAATTAATTCATTTAAAATATTTATAAATTTAGTATATTTGCAGCACATTCCACAGTGGAAGACACTTTCAGTATCACCCCGGTGAAAGACTACCATTCAAAATGGAAGCGTTGCTTGAAATGGCTTTAGCCATATTTGCTGACCAAAACCCAAACTTCAATAAGAGATGAATGTGGTAGACACTCTCTGTACCACCCTGGTGAAAGACCTACATTCAGAATTGAAGCGTTACTTGAAATGACTTTAGCGGTATTTGCTGACAAGATCTGAATAGCCAGGTACTTCTCTACTTTCTTCTTTCCCATCTCCCTGTTACCATCAGCCTCACAAGATAACTCAATTGAGGATGCCTTAATCTCACCGGCTCCAGACGGAGTTTGGTAGCAGTTGGGCCTGCCTTGCCTATTCACATGTTAAAAAAGAGTTGTTTGGTTACCAGATCTGAACAGCCAGGCACTTCTCACACCTTCCTCTTGACGGTATGACTCTAAGGCAGAATCAAAAATACTCCCCAATCTTGCTCTCCTCATCTAAAAATTCCTTTTCTTTCACAAAATTCTCCAATTAGAGATACCTTTACAGTACTGGTTCCAAGCAGTTAGAAATCTTCCGATCACATTTAAAAAATCCGTTGTCGCCACATAAAGAAATTTACTCTCTGATAATATTTAATGAGAGAAGCTTATCATATTTACTCTCCGAATGTCCAAGACCTAATACTTATACAGAGATACTGCAATCACCAACAAAACAAAACAGATACACTTGTAAGTGTCTATATTTGTTTTCAAAACTTTATCCCAATTACTTGTTTTTTCAATAAAAACACACTTGTGTATGACATAATGTCACTTATTGATTACTGGGGCAGTCTGTAACCGGTTTAAACTGACTTTTTGTCACAGAGGTCAATTTTATAAGGATCAGATGTATAACTGAGGTCAACTCTCAAGTCGCAATTTCCTGATCGATATGATATTGGCCACCCAAAAATCACATGGAATTTCACACAAAACAAACAAGTTCCAAATAATAACAAGTAATTTAGGTCAACTTCAAAACTGTACCAATAACCTTAAGATAAATTTTAATATTGGAATTAACAATACATATAAGATTTGTCTTTTTGTAGACTTACTTCCAAAATTGCGTAAAAATTGGAAATTGTTTCTTTTCGTAACATAGCCTAACTTAACCTTGCCTAGCCTAGCAAAGCCAAACTGAATCTATCCTAAAATAATTTTTGACGTGATAACGTCTTATAAATCAATGAACACCGACTGCATGCACGAAAAAGCATGACAAGCGATAGAGAGGCACAATCGGCCTAAGCATTCGGCTTATGACGCATCATTGCAATTTTTCATCAATGTTTTTTGATGACATTATCACGTAAAATTATCGTCCGTAAACGATTTTACAGACAACCAATTTTTTTTATATGAATACCGCATATGAGTACCAACATGCACCCTGCTGTATGGAGCCAGTGAGACTGAATTGAATTCAAAACACAATTGTTTCACTTCATCGTACCATGTTTTACTCAGGCATTCGCGTCTTCCTCAGCCATTAAATTTCACATCTTATATTCTCCTTACAATCCTTTCTTTATTATTATATATTGTATATGAATATTTCACAAGTCTTTTAGCTGCTCCCGTCTGGAGACAGTGATACTATGGCATTCCCAATTGGGTACATTGTGAGGCTGAAGGTGGTGAGGAGGGGAAGGAGATGGAGAGAAGAAGATGGAGAGAAGAAGATGGAGAGAAGAAGATGGGGAAATACCTGGCTATTCAGATCTGGTTACCAAACACGCCTAAAGCCATTTCAAGCAACATTTCAATTCTGAATGGTGGTCTTACATCATGGCGATACTGAGAGTATCTTCCACTCTGGAACGTGCCGCAAATATACTATATATTATTTTTAATCAATTAATTGAGAAATAATCCAAATTAATCAAATAAAATTTATTTGCAACGCCAGGATTCGATCCCGCGACCCTCGGAATGCGAGTCAAGAGCCTCGCCCATAGACTACGCCGGTCGTCAGTCATTAATCTGCTTAATGTGAGGAAACCATCTGAGCGTCCCTTTCTTTATCTTAACCATCACACTTGCGTTTTTTCCAGAACTTCACATTTTTAGCAAGGTCTAAATATCATTTCTACAGCATTAAGTCTACTTTTATCCTTGCCTGACAGTTCCATTTCAGTCAGAGTTGGTCTCAGCACTCCATCATTGACTGCTAGCCTTGCTAAATCCTACATCCTTGGTTAGAAAGATAAATCTTGCCAAATGTTTGTTTGATGGATTTCTAAAAAAAACCACTGGGTTTTTTTTTTCATTTCTAAGAAGATAATCACTTAAGTTTACCACAACACTTACTAGGTCAACTCAACACTTACAATATCAACTCTCTAGATAGCCTCAATATTGCTCCGGTGAAAGACCATCATTTAGAATCGAAATGTTGCATGAAATGGCTTTAGTGACCAATGGTTTGGTGACCAGATCTGAATATCCAAGTATTTTCCAATCTTCCTCTACCCATCTCCAGCCCCTCCCCCACATTCGTAAAACTCACAATGGAGATTAGTCCATTTGTTAAGTCAGACATCTCTGAAAAATCGAAATTTAAGTTGAATATGCAGTTATGTGTAAAAGTGTACCCTCTATCTGATCTGTGTACCCTATGTGTGACCTCTATCTGGTACAATACCCAGATAACTCATAAACATCACCAAATCAATTATAAAGCAGAAAAACTTGTAGTGAATTATGCTGCCGCTATCCGAATCCTACCGATTTCTTACATATCTCCCTTAAACATTTGAAGTTTTTAAGTTCTTAAAAAAAATTGAAGATAATATCTAGATACATTCCACTCCGAAACGTAAATTATATGAAATTCCCTCGATAAAAAAAATCGCAAAGTATGCTCTGAAAATTATTTAAAACAAGTCTATTTCTATTATTTTACAAGTTATATTTGTGAAAAAATTCACAATGTTTCTTTAAATGATACTTAAGATACCTTCCACAAGATTTTTGCTCTATTTTAAACGAGTCATGTTTTATTAAGCATTTTCATAATTTTCGCTTCAATTTTATCATTGAAAATATTAGCGCGCTCTGTCCAACATTCGTAATTACATATCTCTCCATCTTCTTCTTTTTGAACTGGGAAACGTCGCCGAAACAAAATGTCGATATTTTCTGGGTCACTTGTGGGATATTTCAAAACGTCTATTTCGAAATGTATCGGACCGTTATGCCTCCCAGTGTAATTTTTTTGCATTTTCAATGTGTAAAACACAGGCAAATGTAAATAATAATTGATTTTGAATGAGCTTTCGAATACAGCCCAAATTATCTCAAAACTTAATATTTGGAGATGTTTGACTAATCAACTGAATGATCGATATAGTCTAACTGACTCCGGATTGTTGGGAGTATGGAATCTGTATGGTGGCCCTAGTGTGATTCTGGAAGCACCTACCAATCTGAAAAAATCTCATCTAAAATGTTTGATTTGTGGATTTCAAAGAAGACCATAAGGTCTCCTGAGGTCAACACTTAACCCTAAGTCTCAACACTAGGTCAACAGGTCAACCCAGCTAGTTAATAACAGTGGATCATCTGTCAAAGTTGTATAATATTTTTATTATTATTATGATTTGTATGTAACACGGGACGTTCATGTGAAACTTCGTGAACTGTGGACATATTCTTATCACACAAACCGCCGAGAGATTTCAGTTGAAACCGGTTTTACACTGACACGGGTAGTCGGGTCGCCTGAAACAGATAATAAATTAACTACTCCATTTGCAAAACTAAAATAATTTTCATGAATTATTTGCACAACTAATGCATACAGTAATAAATCTTACCAACTTGGTGGGTTTTGTTCCATCTTTTCCTAGCCATAATTTACTATCATTGTTTCCAAAATAACAATTAAAAATTCCAAATTAAAGCATAAAAGCATGCATAAGCAATTGCAATGATCAGAAAAAACAATTACCAAAAAGATTTTCACTCATGGAGAAACATTGCTAACAATTAGTTTCAGTTTTCCAATCCATACTTGGATACATAATTGAAAATATTAATTTTTTCAAATGTGAGAATTAATGGGTATGTACATTAGTGTGGATCGATTTTTTGTTTTTCTTAGCAGCTTCTCTTCCATTCTGTGGAATGGATGCTCTATAGAGATACTTTTAAAAATCATTATGACAGCATTAAGATATTTTGAGTGTAAGTACTGCCCCAAGTCAATTCAAATTTAAAAAAAACAGTAAGTAACTAGAAAAAGAAGGGTTTAATCTTTGCTCAATAAAAGTACTTAAAATATAAAAAAAAATTACTTTTCATTTACTTATAATATTATCTACTAATCAAGAAACAATAAAAATACCATTTCTACACAAAAAATAACAAACAATGTTAAAAAATAAAGGCAAAAATCATAAAAGTTTTTGTTTTTTATAGTCCTTCTTCGAATTGAATACTGGCATTATACGACAAGATTCTAGCTACCATTTTGATGCATCTTTTTGGTTAAAAAATACTTGTTTAAATCAAAAAAAATTTACGCCAGCCAGTCACAAGAGGCTGTTTCAAAAATATATTAATAGTGAGAAAAGAATATTTCATTTTCTTCCTATTGCCTTATTTGAGTTGGAAAATCAAAGCAAAATCTTTATTTTGCTTACTTCAGTCAAGATCATCTCGGATTAAAATTTTCTTTCAGGCTTTATTTAAATCCTGTATTTTTAAATTTGGTTGGAAGTGAGCATTTCGCAGTTAACTGAAAATATTAAAATATACCGTCATAATTATTATACTTTATGAATACTATATTTGCGGCGGGGAAAATTTTTTAACCGCCCTACACACACACACGAATGTACGTGATACGTCCGCTAAATTATCGCCCAAACGCAACAAGCCGTATTACGTATGTTCAGGTAAAAAAAAAACTATACCCGAAACTCACAAAACGTACGTGGTACATTCGTATACATCAATTCCTGCGTTATCGCGAAGCTAAGGGATGTGTCTGAGTATTTTCGTCTCTCCCATACAAGTTAAGCCGCTGCTAGTCAGTGGTACTCTGTACGCAAGTGGCGCGGTTTATATAATTGTTTTAAAACCCGATGTTTTTTTACATACTTTTTTAATAATAACCCAGAGATAGGGCCGTTAAGGTGATCCACTAGTCCTTGAAAAATTCGACATCGGAATCCCCGCCTCTTTATGGGAAGGATTTAAAAATACTCCAGAAGATGTTTTGAAAAGGTAGGAGATTTGAGAGTTGGTTGATTTCGTAAAGGCCTGTAAAAAACATTAAAGCGGGTTGCAGACTAAGAGCTAAGCTAAGTTAGTTTAGCTTAGCTCGCGTAGCTGAGGTGATTCTCCATACTTGTGCGCAGACCTCAAACTACGTAAGCTAAGCTACTTGAACTACCCGAAATATGCGAAGCTAAGTTAGTTGTGTATGCCAGCCGATGCTACGTGAGCTAAGCTGGCTCGCCCGCCTCACCCCTCGCGCTCCCCTCTAGCGCCTTTCGTTTAGTGTTGTCGAGTCTCTTGATTTTTATTGTCGATTTTGCTGTCGATTTTTAGCGTGTTGAAATGGAGCATTTTATTGAAAATGTTAAACCATTTCCAATCTTATGGAATACGGAAGCAAAAAACTATTGTGACTCATATAAAAAGGATGTTATATGGAAGAGGATAGTGGAGGAAATAAATAACACTGAGATACCAGATAATTTGTAGCCAAATGCGCTGTCAGCAAAATTACCTCCATCGCTAAATCGACCCATAGAATCAACGTCTATAATAATAAATCTTTTGTGCGCCTCGACAACTGCGAGTAGGACGATGGAATAAATTTTTTATAATTAAAATAGTTAGAGTCAGAATGAGGAGGGCATTTTATTGAGACATGCTTTCCGTCCACGGCTCCAAGACAGTTTGGAAATTGCCATTTAATATTAAAATCTTCTGAGATTGCTTCCCATTCTCTTTTTGTCGTCCCATTCTGTTTTATTTATAATATCCCTGATAATCAATGATAACAAATCATAAAACTGTGCTCTAGAAACACGATAATACATCTGAAAGTGTTCATCATCCAATTCGTAAAATAAAGGTCCAAACTCTCCACTTGTAGGCCGACATTTGATGTGTTGACTTATATAAAGTCTGGAATAGTGTCTCTTCTTTAGGTAAGAATGCGTCAGTATTAACCTTGTTTTCCTATGTTCAATGTAATCGTCATCAGAACTTTATTCGTCGATCATTTTAACTTCCCGTAGTGACACTTCCGTCGGGCTGAACTACTTGCACAACACTGACTTAGCTTTCGCTTAGTTATTGATGTGCACGCGAACAAATTTCTAGTTTATCTATTGCTGGCTTAGCTTAGCTGACTTAGCTTAGCTCCGCCATAGCTTAGCTTTTGGTCTGCAACCGGCTTAACTCCTTTCTTATTCTTTGTCTTTTATAATAACAAGGAAATTTAAAATCGATTTCGCGGAACCAGGCGATGCAGAGTCTAGGAACCTCCATTCGCCACCGGAGGCGGGGCATAACTGATACAAAATGCATGTAGTCTTTATGCCGACGGCATTAGGTTTAATTCTCAATTCCAAAGTAGTTGAACGCCGCCGATTGTGATTCATGCCGAAAGAAATAGTGCGAAATTGCATTTTTTTGTTTTGTTTTGTAAAATTCAGGCACACATATTAAAAAAAATTCTGATTATTTTCTAAAGAGAATGGATTCCGAATCCGAAAATGGATTCAGTAGTAGGAGATATTGCACTTTAAAGTATTTTTTATGGGCCTGTTACTTTATTGTTTTCTATACTTACAAAAGTATGTATTAAAAAAATACTCAATTATTTCCATGGCCAAGATGTGTTCTACTTGCTGTATTTAATTATGAAGCATCTACATTATGACGCAGACAAAATTTTTAAGCGACAAAATGTTCAAACCAAAAACACATAATTTTGCGTTATTTCGCATGGGTTCATCTCAAGGAAATTATTTGTTCAATTATTATACCAGGTGTAATTTTAATGTTTGCTCTGCATCTTATTAAGTGTACACATGTTTTAGAGCAAACAAATTGATTACCATCCACAGAAAATAATTTCGATTTAACCCTTTGGGGTCATAATTTAAAAAAAATGTCTTGTGGTTTGGTTTGTTATGGTTTGGTCAAAATAATTTTTCAAAAACTTTAAATTGTGAATTTTTTTTTTAAAAACACAGTTTTCAAAAGTGCTCAAGACTTCAAGCCCTCTGAAGATGTCGTTAGAATAAAAACTGTTTGTATAAAATGTTCCTACCTTTACAAAACCCTTTTCTAAGAGGCTAATGGACGTTTTATTATTACCATGATGATCCACATTTACCCTCCCCCCTAGTTTGACATCACGTATTTTGCAATTTTACATTTACATCTAAAAATAATCAAAATTCAGATTTTTACATGTGATGTCACAGAACTGATGACCCCCCCATACCCCTCGTCACACTTCTGTACTTCCCACCACCCTCCCTAGCATTTAATTTTCTTTGCACGTATGAGGGAGATGTACGATAATTGTTGTTATTTAGTGTGTAAGAAAGAGCTGCAGCATTATATGTTTAAGAACAAATACAAAACCATCCAATCCATCCATTCATCCAGCCCAATATTTCTTAATTACTGAAGGGGTTAAATTAATGTTTTTAAATAGGTACCAATAACAATTAGATAATTTAGAATAAGTTTTAGTCTTTGTTATTTCTTAGTATTTTTTTTTTTAAATTTGGTTTCCTGCCTATTGTATACAATGTAAATCAAATAACCTCAAAAAAAAACCTTTTAAAAAATCTCAAACCACCAATACTAAGATATTCTGATTTTATTAATAATAATAATCATGAAACCGGTTTTCGTCTGTATGTATCTGTAATAATATTAATACGAGTTTTAATGTTTTCAGAGACATGCCCCCGATGTGTGCCACTTTATTTATATAATAATTCTCTCTAGAGCCAATAATTATTATTACTTTACAATGATTGTGAATTTTTCGACAGTGAGCTATAAATATGGGAGCAAATGTTCCCATCTTATCATTAACAGTTCGCCAAGCAAGGAGAACAGTTCTAGTGATACCAATATCTAATAGATAAAATTGTGTAGTAACCAAAAAACTTACAAGATGTTTCAACAAAGCATTCAAGAAAAAATGGACTCCATTTTACCCCTACCCAGATTTACAGAACTGAATGACCTCTGCAGTAAACACGTAAGCATTATATTAATCAACATCTTAACGTTTTTTTACCACACTTCTTTAACAGGTAATCCAACACCTAATTTCCTGCTAAATTGTACATTTTTAAACAATCTTTTAAATTGACAAGTTACTTACCAGATTTGATTGCATGTAAAGTACCTACTTAAAATGAGATTATCATATTTTATGGTAGTACCTACTCACAGATGGTTCAATAATGAACCTTTTTAAAAACAGAACTTTTTTTATTTCTTTCTTTCCTATACTGGTAGGTAAGTACTGTAAGTACTGAGGATGACAACAAAGCTCCTGCTTAAAAATAGAGCATTTTATTTTTTTTATATTAACAAATTTCATTTAAAGCTGGAACTTACCCAAAATGTTCAATAATGCCCCCGCTTTAATAAATTACAATCTTTTTATTTATTTTTTTATTCTTTTTCAGGCCGGTGGACAGATTATGTTCGCGACAGACGACTATTTCGCCGTTGCCGAGAACATGCTGGAAGACACCGCCCCCATTTTCATCCCCGACAAATACACACACTTTGGAAAGTGGATGGATGGCTGGGAAACCCGCAGGAAGAGACAAGCCGGCCACGACTGGTGCATCATCAAGCTGGCCACCAAGAGCGTTATCCACGGTAATACATCAAAAATATTAAACATATTAAAATAATTATTGACTGTCCAGGTTTTGTTATACGTCATTTATTGAATTTATATATGTGAACTTACTTTTGTCTCCATTTTGTTTCAGGAGTTGATGTGGACACAGCTTTTTTCACCGGCAATTACACTCCCAAATATTCCATCCAAGCCGCCTGCCTATCAGAAAAAGGTTTGTTCATTATAATAATTTATCTTTATTAAACAAATAACGCAAAAACTCTCTAAACTAGTCCCGGCAAGAGCACAAACGGACATCATCAATGATCACCCTCTTCCTTCCCACGCGTCTTATTTGAAAAAGACAGAAGATACGATAGAATGATGATGTTACACATGATCTCTCTCTGTGACTAGTATAGCCACAACTGTTTCAAGCGATCAAATCAAAAGGGAACCTATACATAAAATTGCAATTATTCAACATATACACATAACTCTATTTGAAAATCGTGGCATGTTATTATTTATGTTTATGTTTTAGAATTGCCCTTTACTTATTGTTTTTGTTATTATTGTTACAGAAGAAGAGCTGATTCCCACGAGAAAACACGAGATGGGCTCAGCGTGCTCTTCGGAAGAACTTGAAAATGTTGAAAGGATTCGCTCAGAAGAATGGCAAGAAATCATTCCCAAAACTGTACTTAGGCCAGGATATGAATCTACCAGACACAATTACCAAAAGGTAAACAGCTAACTTAATCATAAAAATAATTCATTAAATAGTTCTGAAGAATTTAACCGCGGTTGTAGAATTTTCTAATTATGACTGATATTATCTCTCTTTCACATGGCAATCTTAATTAATGTTTTCCATTGAATATTTAAACTAAATGTTTATTTTCTTTTTAATTACCAGGTCATAACAGATGAATCTTTCACCCATATTCGTGTCAATATGTTCCCCGATGGAGGAATAGCCCGCCTGAGGGTGTTCGGTGTTGCCAGGCCAGAGGGAGGCGTTCCTTGCGTGCTGGACGGACGTTACATGATGGATCTCCTCGAAATGAAAAATGGCGGAGTTTGCCAAGGTAATTAATCACACACTTATTATCAAAATAATTAAGTTCTTAATTATTCAATATTTAAGAACTTTAAATGCAATAAATATTTTATCTTATGGCAGCATTGGACAATGACAAAATGGAATCATTTTTAAAAATTGAATAAAAAGTTAAAAGTTTCTATGGAACTGTCAATTTTCAAACAAAAGTATGGATAATTTCATGAAATGGAGTGAGGTTTTAATAATTTTGTTTTATTTCTAGGCTATTCTAACGCTCACTACGGCCACCCAAGGAATCTCATTAAGGCAGGAAGAGGTGTAAACATGGGAGACGGATGGGAAACTGCCAGAAGGCTGGACAGACCTGAAATCATTGAAACCAATGCTGATGGCACACTCAAAGTTCCCGGTAAGTTATCCACACATTCTACTCGATACTGTTTCACCAAACTCTTTGGAAATCAATAATTCAATCAATAAACATCAATCGGTTGCAATTACAATACTTGAATGAAATCTCAAATATGCAACATAAAATTATACAAATAATATTTCAATAACCAACTTTTTTACTAGCGCCATCTCTTAATGTAAACAACAAATGACATTAATTTATGAATAACCCGCCTCTTTTTTAATGTGCACAGATTTTGAAAAGTACACTACTTTTAAACTTAGTTATCACCAAAGACATCGGTTTCAATCGCGGCAGGTGGAAAA
The DNA here is from genome assembly GCA_936435175.1 of Glyphotaelius pellucidus. NCBI lineage: Eukaryota > Metazoa > Arthropoda > Insecta > Trichoptera > Limnephilidae > Glyphotaelius > Glyphotaelius pellucidus. The sequence continues at coordinate 21,344,883 of OW386558.1, read as the reverse complement.
ATATGCATTTTAAATTTACATTTCATAAAAAAAAAATTGTACGTAATTTCTCGTTACGGCTGACATTTTATGTTATTTTTTTCGCAAACAATGATTTCCAGCAATTTCCAGGGGTACCAATCGATAAATATTTAAAAAAAGATTGCCATATCGCAATAATGTGATTATATTCGAGGAAGGTACTAGTATAATGCAATTTTCGTATGAAGGTACTAATATGGTGCAATTTTCATGTTCTGAATAAATAAATAATTGAGCATATTTAGGATATACGAATTAAAATCAATGTACTATTAATTAGGTTAGGTTATATTAGGTTTGGTTAGATTAGGTTTGGTTAGGCTAGGTTAGGTATATAAAAAGGCGTTTTTAGACGACATCCAGAAATTAATTATTGACAAGTTTAGATCTGTTTTTATAATAAAAATGTATTAGAATAATTACACACCCGCTAGACAAACCCTGCTTGCCGTACAAACCATTCAAAACCTGGGATGTATATCTAAATGAAAAGAATAGCGCGTGCGCGTTCTTTATTTTCGTTCATCTGTCTTTTATTTTGCAATAACACATACCCGCTAGACAAACCCTGCTTGCCGTACAAACTATTCAAAACCTGGGATGTATATCTAAATGAAAAGAATAGCGCGTGCGCGTTCTTTATTTTCGTTCATCTGTCTTTTATTTTGCAATAACACATACCCGCTAGACAAACCCTGCTTGCCGTACAAACCATTCAAAACCTGGGATGTATATCTAAATGAAAAGAACAGCGCGTGCGCGTTCTTTATTTTCGTTCATCTGTCTTTTATTTTGCAATAACACATACCCGCTAGACAAACCCTGCTTGCCGTACAAACCATTCAAAACCTGGGATGTATATCTAAATGAAAAGAATAGCGCGTGCGCGTTCTTTATTTTCGTTCATCTGTCTTTTATTTTGCAATAACACATACCCGCTAGACAAACCCTGCTTGCCGTACGAACCATTCAAAACCTGGGATGTATATCTAAATGAAAAGAATAGCGCGTGCGCGTTCTTTATTTTCGTTCATCTGTCTTTTATTTTGCAATAACACATACCCGCTAGACAATCCCTGCTTGCCGTACAAACCATTCAAAACCTGGGATGTATATCTAATTGAAAAGAAGAGCGTGTGCGCGTTCTTTTAATCGTTTTCGTTATTTAAAAAAAAAATAGGCGTATTTGTAATGATTTTTGCGATATGGCAATCTTTTTTTAAATATTTATCGATTGGTACCCCTGGAAATTGCTGGAAATCATTCTGTTTACGAAAAAAATAACATGAAATGTCAGCCGTAATTTTTTTTTTATGAAATGTAAATTTAAAATGCATATTTTTCCACCTGCCGCAATTGAAACCGGTGTCTTTGGTGATAACTAAGTTTAAAAGTAGTGTACTTTTCAAAATCTGTGCACATTAAAAAAGCGGCGGGTTATTCATAGCTTACCAATAATAATTAAAAATACGGCATAAGTTCATGTAAAAATAATGCTAGTGTCACACGTAATGTTAAAAGCGCCAGCATTTTTTGGCTTAGCCTATTTCAGCACACCGCTTGCCATAATTTTCATAATTTTCAAGAAATAGTAGGTACCCGTCGAGCTATCATAGACAACATTTTTTCTTCTTCATTTTTCTGTCTCCTTAGGTTCATTTTTTTATTTTTTTTTTTGTTCACAGGAAACGAATGGGTTATCTTCAAGCTGGGCCAACACGGGATCATTACAAGAATATGCGTGGATACATGCCACTTCAGGGGCAATTTCCCCGACAGTGTGAAGATTGAAGGAGCCTTCATCAGCACAATGGACTGGAGTAAAGAAAATGAAGAAGAAATCAATTGGATAACCCTTCAACCCACCACCAAGGTATTTATAATTATTATTGATTGTTTTTCACATGTAATATAACGACATCTGTTGCTATTTTGAAACATTTTCATTCATGCAATGGCAGCCATCTTAATGTTTTTTTATGAGATGTCAGCCATCTTATTATACGACAGCCATCTTGAATTATTTTCAAATGATAGCAGTCATTTTGTTTTCTTAAAATAAATTCATTTTATATCATAATCAGATTGTAAGAAAGGCATAAACCAGACAAATCAATTCATTAAAATGTGCAAGTCTTTAATTACTAATTATTGTAAAATACTATAATCATTGTCATTTGTTAATTTTAATTCTTTATCTACTTTGATAAAAAACATATCAGTTGAAAAAAAGATTTCGTATCTACAGGTTATATTAAGTTAGGAACTTATTTCATCATCAATAAGCATTATCGAAACCACTTTAAACTGGCATACCAAACTAACTTTTATGTATCTTTTTGTTTCAGCTCTCTGCAGATGCTGAACACTGGTATGATTGCTTTATCGAGAAAAAAATTACACACGTACGAGTTACAATGGCTCCCGATGGTGGGATTTCAAGACTGCGCCTCTTTTCACCAATTTTCATAAACTGAAAACATCCATCCCAGGAAAATACGAGTATTATATTAATATTATTATTATTACCGATCAACAAAAAACATTAAATAATGTGCAAGTCTTTGTTTAACGAAAAGAACTCGGACTTTGGTGAATATTTTGAAAGTATCTGCCAATTAAAATTTAAAACATAAGAATCTCATAAAAAAAAGCGAAAATGAAAACTTTTTGATTTTTTTTTCAAAAAGATGTGATATACGTGTAAATTAACTGAAGAAGGTTTTTTTGTTGTTGAAAAAATTACAAATGCATCAATGTCAACATTTTGCCAGAGTTGCATTTCATTTGCAAATCAGTAGATCTGATTTAAACAAGTTTATTATTAATGGTTTTTTTTATTGCTAGGTCTATCGAAATGTGTTTATCATTGTGAAATCTTATTATGTAATAATTTATATGTCAATTGATTTGAACATATGCATTATTCTAGACTGTTAGGTATATTATTATAAATGTGATTCCACGTTGATGTGCAATTTCATTTAAATGATGTATAATTTTGAAGTGTGAATTGATTGTGCAGTAGATTAAAATTATGTATAATTTTGAAGTGTGCATTGACTGTGTTAAAATGATGTATAATTTTGAAGTGTGCATTGATTGTGCAGTAGATTAAAATGATGTATAATTTTGAAGTGTGCATTGACTGTGCAGTAGATTAAAATGATGTATAATTTTGAAGTGTGCATTGATTGTGCAGTAGATTAAGGTTTTGTTTTACAAAATGTCTGCTGGACAGATAATTTAAATGTATTTACAATTTTATGATGTCTTGTGTTTGTAACATAGGATTAAATTTGTATTTTATTTTCTTTCAACAAATATAAAGAGTTACCTGAATTTATTGAGATACTGGTTTTTTTAATATCTACTTGATTATTTTGTATTATTATTGAAAATAATTTATTGAATGAAAATAAATAAATGTTTTGAAATATAAAACCTTTTTTATATGTTCCCTAAACACTCAACAACCTTCTCTTTTTGAGCATTTGAATCCCACACAGCATCCCAGATGGCATAGGCCCTGAGGGGAATTATTTTCCTCAAGGCCTCCTGTGTGGAGTTAATGTAAAAAAAAAAAAACAAGGGAAGCAAGTCGATGTCCGCTGTGGAATTCAAACTCAATCCATTTAGTCAAGCAATCTATTCCAAGCTATCTACTATGAAAAAGATTGGCTCAATGGTTCAACAATTATTATCAAAAATAATTTAATGGCTGGACTTTTTAGGAAAATATGTAATGACTTCTAATCGTCAAAAGAAAAACAACTTACAGTTTGTCAAATGAGAGTAGAAAACATAGGAGGGCACCACTATTGTACAAATGGCAATACTAAAAATATAATCAAGGTGGTAATCTATAGCTGTGTAACCCACATTTTTATTAAAAATTAAAAAAGCATGAAAGTAAAAAAAATATTTTTTCATTGCAATATAGATAGATACCCGCTGATCTCAAAATTAAAATTGCATATAGTATTATTATTATACCTTTGCAATTTTTTGTTAACATAATGAAGAATAACGATATTGTAATAAAATATGTATAAAGCACACTTTAGAAATTGCTCACATTTATTTAATATTAGCTTAAGTATGTAGCGTTGCCCGGATTTTCGACCATGTCTATAATTTTAGATCTGAATATATTTAACTCATTCAGATCTTAAAGTCGCCATTAATGATTCTTCCTTTCTACCTTCTATTAAATTTGAATTTATGTTAAATTGAATGAAAGCCAATCACTTTGTAAAACACAATTTAATCAAATTTATGTCATTAAGAGGAACGTATGCGCGGTCAATTTCGGCACGTTTCTCACGTAGCTCACATCCGTACTAGATGTTTAATACACCTTTTGATTACAAAAAAAAATTCATTTTGGTTGGGTATTTTGATCTCAAATCCATAATTAAGATTTGTATGAAACGGGTCGAAAAGGGCCGCACAAACGTTTCACTTAAGTAGGTACACTGCTTCTTCGATTTTAAAACAAAAAAATGTTTTTTTAAATATGTATACAGTGTTCTGTATTTTCAGTGTCATTGCACTTTAGAAGAATATTTGACAGATAAATTGGTGTTGCCAGCCTACAAATTTTGTAGTTTCATTTTTTATATTTTCCACTCTTATTTGACAGACAATACTTTGATAAATCGATCACAATGCAAATTATGTTCAATGAAAATACATAATTTATTCAAAATTAAAAGTACTTAGTTCAACACACTTTTATTGTTTAAAATCCCAAGCCCTTTCATAAGCAACGCTGACTTTGTCAAGGATAACTTAAAACTAATTACAAAACAGACTTAAAGATGTCAATGGATGGGCGGGAGTGGGAAGGGGGGTTTATTAGGCGTAATTTACAAAGGGAACAAATTTAATAACGGGTCATTTAAAAATATTTTTTGGTTATTTATAATATTTGACGGCCTCCGTGGTCCCGAGGCAAGACTCTCGACTCACAATCCGAAGGTCGCGGGTTCGAACCCGGCGTGCGCAAATAAATTTTATTTGATTAATTTGTGTTATTTCACAATTTATTCATTTAAAATAATATATAGTATATTTGCGACACGTTCCAGAGTGGAAGATACTATCAGTATCACCCTGGTGTAAGACCACCATTCAGAATTGAAACGTTGCTTGAAATGGCTTTAGCCGTGTTAAGTGACCAGATCTGAATAGCCAGGTACTTCCCAACCTTCCTCTTCCCTATCTCCTTCCCCTCCCCACTACTTTCAGCCTCACAACATACCCCGATTGGGGATGCCATAGTCTCACTGGCTCCAGACGGGAGCAGTTGGGACTCTTGTGCGGTATTAACTGTAAAAAAAAAAATTAAACTCGTCTTTACACTCTCTCTAATTTTCAAGACTTCAAGTTCTAAAAGATGCCAATAACATTACAATATAGCAACTCTATTCCATTATTAAAAGCATAGGTATGGTTCTATATATAAAACATAAATAAATTCTAGAAATAAGTTTATTTGTAATGGATTTCGTTTTCCTGCAGCTTGACAGCAATTTCGCTGAGTTCCCACAGCTTGGCGGCACGCTTCTTGTCCCTGGAGATGGCTGACAAGTTCTCCTTTTTGCAATCACTGAAGTATTCTCCCGTCACATGATCCACATCTTTCGATACACACAGCATTATCTGTGTCTGAGCACCTTCCTCAGCAGTCTAAATAGGAAAAGAAATTACAATAATCAGTTGGAATTTAAAACACTCACAACTCCAGGGCCTACCAACAGAACATTAGAAAATTTTACAGGAGAAGGTTTTCTTTCTTTATTTCAATGAAATATTATAAAAGGTGTTTAACCGTTTGATTGCCGATCGTCGACTTTCGTCGATTCGTGTTTTAACGAAGATTGCCGATCGTCGATTTCCGTCGATTGCGTCAGTCGTGCTCTGATTCGCGCGTACGTCGGGTGTGGTGCTGCGGCGATGGTAAATATTATTCTAATATTATCTTAATAGTTGTAAGATCGTAGTAAACCGTTTAAATTTCAGATTCATTTATAATTTTTTTTAAAGAATTTATGGGGTTTTAAAAAAATATATAGTTTCATAAAAAATGATGTTTTTTTGGCATTTTACAAGAAACTGTATGCATTTTTTGGCACTCAAACGGTTAAGATAAAGCTATTTCCGTATAGGTAAAGGTCTCATAAGTTTAAATAATTCTTAGCTTAGTAATAAACTATACTCTATTTTTAATTTTATAGTGGAGATTGAACAAAAACTAAAATGGTCTGTTGGACAAATAAGAACTGAGGCGACGATTCGTACCCGTTAGAGATGAGATGAGATAAAGTAATTTTTGTTGCTTACCTTTGCAAAGAAACGCATGATGAACGATGCAACAGACTTCATGTATGAAGAAGCATGTCTCATAATTTCAGTCTTAACAGCTCCAGGGTGTAAGCTGTTTACCGTCACTCCTGAAATATATACAATATGTTTTTAAAATCACACAATTAGTTCACAAACAAGAAAATGTTATGTTCAAAGTTAAATTAAAGAAGTATTTTTTTGTTGTGTTGGCACTACTACTTTCACAGATATACCTCTCACACTTAACACTGCTTTTAAGTTTCAGGCATCAAACAAAAATGAGGTGCAGGTTGAATTATTTTGTATTCCAGGCAGCTAATAGAAGAACTAAATTAAATTATCAGCAAGCTGTGAAAAGATTTTAAATTTTTGGGTTTCCTCAAAAATTATTTTTTGCATTTTATTCGATATTAGCTTTTTTTATATATATGAAATACCGCATAAGAGTCCCAGCTGCTCCCGTCTAGAGCCAGTAAGACTATGGCATCCCCAATTGGGGTATGTTATGAGGCTGAAGGTAGTGGGGAGGGGAAGGAGATAGGGAAGAGGTACCTAGCTATTCAGATCTGATCACTAAACATGGCTAAAGCCATTTCAAGCAACGTTTCAATTCAGAATGGTGGACTTACACCAGGGCGATACTGGTAGTATCTTCCACTCTGGAACGTGCCGCATTCATTTAAAATAATATACTATATATTATTTTAAATGAATAAATTAGCTTAGACCTGTTAAAAATCACGGGATTTGAGCTGAAAGCATTTTTAAATTCAACTAGATTTTTGAAAACGACACTTAAATTCAAAGCAAATTTGAGTTCATTAAACTTTAAAAATTTAATGCAAGAATAACTAACACACTACATCACAGAACCGAAGTTAGCATATTTGGAATGAAAAACTGATAAAAAGCCGTGAGTGAAGCATTAATCACATATTTTTGGTGTAAATTGTATTGCGATACGCATTTATCTAATAACATATTAATTATCTTTCATAATACTTGAAAATTCAGCAAAGTTTAGGGTACGGTATCAAGGGCTTAAAGTCAAACATTGTCTAAAAAATACACATCAATGCTAGCTTGTCTTTTTGTGAATAATGTTGTTCTTGTTTTTTTTTTAATGGAGAAAAACATTGACGGGTTACGAATAACATGACAATCATTTTAAAATCTCCTACCACCACCACAGTAAGTGGAAATATTGCTTGTGTCACGATGGAGGACTTAGCCAGCCGAGGAATTGGAAGACGCTTGGGTGGGACCATGCCAACTCAACCACTGACCAGTTGTAATATAGTATTTATTACACTGTAGTATATCTTTTTGGAGACAAAATTGTTTGACTTTAAGCCCTTGAATTATTGGATTGTTTTTTGTTTTGATTTGTACCTTTTCCTTTCAATTTGTCAGCCAACTCATTAGTGAAATAAACATTAGCCAGTTTGGTGTTGGCGTAGACTCTCATGTGATGGCCGACGTTTCTCTGTTCTAAGTTTTCAAAGTCTAAGTTTGCAAATTTGTGAGCTAGTGAAGACACATTGACGATGCGGGCTGGAGTAGACTTTCTTATTTTCCCTGGAATCAAAAGTTTGCATTAAAAACAGTATTCGTAAATCTATTGTGTTAGACAGAGTTATGGCTCTATCGAAGCCAGAGTTAAATTAGCCTCTGTTAGTGTACTGTACAGGGTTTGCAGATACTTTAATAGTACACAACTCGCTTGCTGAGAATTGGTTTGTACTATGTCCATAGAAACTCGTATTGACAAAAGTTTTTGAGTTTCAAAAAATTATATTTTTGTTTCCTTTATTTCAAACTAATTGTTATAAATATCTTTTGAAGTGGTAACGTCTTATAAATCGATGAACGCCGGCCGCATTCACGAAAAAGCATGACTCATTGTCACGCTGTCGCAATGTCACGTTCCGCCTAAGTCGGGCGTACGAGTGAGGGCGCGGAACAAGCGTTCAGCGAGAGCGGGGAACAAGCGATAGAGAGGCAAGATCGGCCTAAGCGTTTGGCTTAAGAGTTCGGCTCGTGACGTTATCGCGTAAAATTATCGTCCGTAAACTGACTTTACAGACAACCAAATATTTTTTAATCTATCTTTATGTAAAAGAACAACATATTTGTTTGAATTTTGAAAGAACTAACGCATACTTCAATTCATAGCTTAAAAACAACCTAAAAATACAGTAGTACAAACCAATCCTCAGCAAGCAAACTGCTCACCCTGTACAAATTACAAGTGTGCCTTACTGTTGAATTTGGCAGGCACCTCTAGTCTGGATTCCTGAAAAATTCCTAAATTCCTGAAAAAAACATTTCTCTTTGCAGAAACGGTCTGTCCGTTTGATAGATTCACCCATCTTAACAAGCGGATTGCAATCTTTACAGCACAGGCTTCAGGTAGATATGCTTTCCTTGTTCTACCAATATTACAATGGAAGATGCTCCGAGGATCTCACATCATTGATCCCTTGGGCATCGGTGCGTAGTCATAGTTCCTGAATTCATTAGCTCGGTTGTAAAATAATTTGCCAGCCTCTGTGTTTTGAGTGAACATGGGTCTCTTCAAGACCCATGTTTACTACTTGCTCTCCTCAAAAAACCCTCCACACAGCATCTCCAAAGATGACAAATTCCCTGAGAAAAATTATTTGTGTGAAAAGGGATTACCGATCGCTTACCCATGTGCCTTCTCTGTGAACGAGCACATAACATATTCACTTTTAAATAGAGAACTCCAGTCCAATTTTTTAAATTTTTTTTTTATGAAAAATGACCTTCTAACTTAAATAACTGCATATTTATTTTTATTTTTATAGTTAGTTTTAATAGTTAAAATAAATGTCAAAGTTTTAATTTTTCAAGATCCCCCGAAAACCACCGTGACGTCATCTGCCCAAAAGTTTTAGTTATTTTCAACAGATTTTGTCATTTTGTATGGAAGAAGTAATGAAACTATTCAATAAGTAAAACGTTATTTAGGTGTTATTATTTATTCATTATATTATATTATTATATTTTTCAATATTATTAAGGGAGAGTGGTATAAAAATTGTTTGAAATTATTATTTTTTTAGCTTTACGAATCGAAATCAGTATAAAGGAAACCGAAGCATGAATTTTATAGGGAACTGGAATCAGCTGTTTGACGTCTGCCATTTTGAATTTCAGCATTGGAGCGTTTTATGGAAGCGGTGATGTCACGCCTCACAAATTCAATAATACCAACTTGACAGGATGTTTTAATGAACTGTTTTAAAATGGACTTTTTAATATTTTTTTTAAAACTCTACGTTAAATATTATTTAATAAAACTTATATATTCAGAATCAGCGTTTATTGGTCTATATGAAAATATTTTTTAAAGCCGTAACATTTTTCACTGGAGTTCCTTATTATATATTTCCACCGCAATACCTCGAAGTAATCCAAATTAATGAATACGAAAAAGGATATTATGTATGCTTCCATCATCAGGTTAGTCAAATTCCTTCTTCTTACTTAGAACGAGATTATGTACACAAACAATTTGCTTCCAAGATAGTCCGATTCCTTCTTATGTTTCCAAAAACAACGACACTTGAACTTGCACCATTTTCTTGCAATTATTGTTTCAAATTTCAAACGTTTTTCCAGAAGATAAGTTGGAACTGGATGAAATGACATCCCGGTAGGAATCAAGCATAATATTCTCATTTCATGACCAAACATTTCGCCAGGTGGGAATGCTGTCCTTGTTCTACCGGTATTACAATGGAAGATGCTCCGAGGAACTAGCGTCATTGATCCCCTCGGCACCGGTGCATAGTCGGGAAACACGCCAAACGCGCGCTCAACATTTGTACACGGTTGACATTAGTCACATGAGAACGGGTCGTTTCTACGACTCGTTCTTGAGTTCAACAGCTCGGCTGTGGAACGATTTGCCGGCCTCTGTGTTTCCTCCCTCCTACAATATGGGTCTCTTCAAGACCCATGTTCACTCCTTCCTCTCCTCAAAAACACCCTCCACACAGCATCCTCAAAGATGACATAGGCCCTGAGGGAAATTATTTTTTCCTCAGGGCCTCCTGTGTGGAGTTAATGTAAAAAAAAAAAAAAAAACAACCGTCATCAGAAAAAAACAGCTAGGAATTTGCAAATGTCACATTCTGTGAACCCTGGCAAATTCCTAGATGCCTTTTTGCTTATGAATGTAGAATAGGTTCAATAGCTGTAACTGATGCTGCACATTCTTGATATTGTGTCATCATTATCACAGCACTAGCGGAGGATGAGATCTTAGCCTCCTAGCTTCACGCTTAGATTCCAGTAGGGTGAAATAACGGGTGAAATAATGGATCAATAGGGTGTAAGGGTCCTACACATGCTCTCTACTGGCTGTGATCCCTCGCCATCGGTAGTCTTGCAGTCTTCAGTTTTCCCATCCTATTCCAATCTTCTTTCATGCAGTCTACCCAGCTCAGTTTGCCTCTGGGTCGCTTCTTGTGAGACACCATCACTCTAAAATTTTGATGTCCTGTCATCTAGCATTCTTACAAAATCTATTCTGACACTGGGTATTTACCTGCAGAACCATACCTTTAGAATGACTAAGAAAATAATAAGGCTGGGCATGTGCTAAGCCGCAACGTAGTACAGAGCAGAGATGTCGCCGCAGGACCAACAAGACAGAAATCGGTGACCAGCATGTGCTGCGACACAGCTTAGTTCAGCTTGTGCCTGCTTGGGTGCTGATTGTTGTGAGAATTCTGATTCTGACTTTGAAATGAATAACTACTTTTGATCTACAGACTTTCAAAGTGTAAAAAAAAAACTCTTTGGCAAAGTGATTATCTGAAAAAGCCAGATTCTCACAGGAAAATCCTGTCCGCATGTGGCGCACACGTCCTGCAGAAACTGTGCAGCGGCCATAACTCAGCGCAGGACAGGACAGATGCGAGTCCGCCCTACGGCATATAGTTTGTACTTGTTCATACATTACTGCGCTGTCCCGCTTGCACTAAGCTGCGTGGTCTGCATCTCACCGTATTCCCAGCCTTATTGTTAAATAACTTGATCTCTACTTACCAAGTAGAATATTTGTGAAGAGGAAAGGTCCAAAGTGGTTGGACTGCATCAGGATGTGCATGCCATCATCTGTGATCTTATCTCCCATTCCTGAGGCGCCCGCGTTGTTCAGCAGAATGTCAATGCGAGCCTCTTCCTTGAGGATCTCACTGGCACAACTGCGGACGCTGGCTAGATCGATAAAATCTACACGTTTCAGCTGAAATTTCATTAGTTTATTTAATGTTAAAAAAAACGGTTATTGTTGAATATCATAAGCGCGTTCAGATAATATGTGATTAACTTAATATTAACTTATTATCATTCATTTAACCTTTCATGGGCATGTGCAAGCATGTTCTGAACTCAAGTGTTAGCATTTTCTAATAGCATCCTTGATCCAAACACTAATAACACTGCATAATTTTAAAAATGTAGCCACTCTTGGTAAATATCTTTTATTTGATAAATATTATTTATTTACTGTCAAATGGCATTTATTTTGTGCCAAATATAATTTATTCATTTTCACGTGGAATTTATTGTCAAACATAATTATTAATTTTATGTCAAATATCTGTCAATAATATCAAAATATGTAGTGTCAAACATGATTTTTTAAATTTCAAATAACTCATTCAAAATGCCAAATTACATCTTTATCAAAAAAAATAACGCTCCTAATACACACTACCAGAATACTGATGAATTGTTATATTTTACCGATAACAGTGCAATTTGTTGTGATTAAAGATTACAGAATTGACAGAACGATTTCTGTTAACTTATTTTCTAATTTCGTTATGTTACGATGATTATCATTTTAAAATTTTTTATCTCTATAATAATTGCACATCAGATGATACCTATAAATTATAAATGATAAATTGATTTATCATTAACGCAACATCAATAAGAAATGAAAGTGGTAGACACTTTCAGTATCGCTCTGGTGAAAGACCACTAAGAAAGAATCTATATTGAAATATAAGTTGTAGGAGACAAGTTTTTGAGATTTTTAAAAATATTTTATTAAACATCATTAATTTTAGCTGTACCTGTACCTTCACAACATACCCTAATTGGGTTATTATACCACAGTCCCACTAGCTCCAGACGATACTCACATAAAAAAAAAAGATAAAATAGTAATTGAAGAAATTACTTAAGAATAAGAAGGCACTTACAGTTAGGTTGTTATTTCCCGTCTCCTGGATGATCTCTTGCCTGACCTTCTCTCCCTTCACCATATCTCTGCAGGTCATCACCACGCGAGCCCCCCTCCGGGCAAAGTCTCTGGCAGACTCCATTCCCAGACCTTCAATAAAAAACTTTGTAAGACATCAAATTTTCTAAAAATATTCTGACTTTCTGTAAGGAGCCGTTAATATCGGATGTATGTAACATATTATTTATTACGAGTATTTTAACTGTTTTTTAACAAATGTATTTGTAATTTTACTCATTATTAAACCAAGAAAATGACATTAAAAAAAGAATTGGGCCTGTCGATATCTGCGCACATCTAAGTCAAAAATTTGAATAGTTTTTATTATTTAAATGTTAAATGATGGTTCATTAGCAGGCATTATGCATTGGACTCAAGTTAGTAAGTAAAAGAGATTCGACCAATGATAGGTCTGTGAATAAGTGGCTTCACGGCTATTCCATCTCTGGAATAGCCGTGGTCGGGCCACGAGGTTGACAAAAAGGCTTGCTTTGGTTTTTCAAATTCTCTCTCATCGAATCTCCTCGGCTACGGATTTGCCTGAACTTGCCACCTGCCACTTGCTAGCTGCCTTTTTTTGCTGACTTCTGAGATTTTTATTCCTGGACCAAGCTTCCACGGTGGGCCTCAATAATATTACGTTTACCTGTCCGTGCATAACCGTCCTAAGGGCGAGAGTTCAATATTTTGCAAACACAAGGTATTTTGTAACCAATCCCTTTACAGTCTGTGCGCGTATGATGATCCGTCAAATTCAGCCGCTTTATTGAATTTAAATAAATATATTTTCAACGATAATTTCGATAACTCATCTGCGAGTTGTAACTGTAACTGTTGCAGATGCAGTAACCTGACTCCAGTGTGTCCGAGATGTCCACTGTAATTATCACTGTAAACCTAACATCGAGCCGTCATAGAGTGCCTTTTTATTTGCTGCAAGAACTAACAGCTCTCAGCTTTCCGTTAGCATGATTTTTGGTATATTTACGGTTACAGCTTGGAGATGAATACGAGGTTGACAATATTTATTATTTTCTTATAATTTATCAGCAATTTTTTTTAAATTGATACAATTTTTCTTACTTTTTGATAATGAAGCATTTTTTATGAACTAGAATGAAATAGAACCAACAGTCAAATTAACGCACTGAACAGCCAATCAATTTCTGGAAATGTGCTCTAAACTGATTTGATTTTAATTATGTTGGGCATGCGGACACGCCAACAAAAAAATTGGTTTATCTCTTCAGTGTGAATTGTATAAATGTTATTTAAACAACTTGGATTCTCAAAAATTTTCAATTTAGAAACATTTTCACTATTGTCGGTATTTTTAGTATTTTAAGAATTAAACATTTTCAGTATTTTGATAAATAAAAAATCAAGAAGGATCATTTTCGTTGAAAGGATCACAATGTGTACTAATATAATTATGTGTAAGCCACTTGAAAATGCTTACAAATGGTTTATTTAGGAAATTTTTTGAAAGTAACTTGAAAATTCATGCAAGAGACTTATTTAGAAAATCATTTGTAATCCACTTGAAAATGCATGCAAGAGGCTTATTTAGGAAATTATTTGTATGTAAGTCATTTGAAAATTTATGCAAGGGACTTATTTGGGAAATTATTTGTAAGGCACTTGAAAATGCGTGCAAGAGATTTTTTAAAGTTAGAAATATGAATTTTCAAAAGCTAATGCTTAGGACATTTTGGCCATTTTTTGAAAATCATTATGTGTAATGTATCGGCTCCGAGGTATTAAAAGGGATAATAAAAAATTATTAGTACTCACCAGCACTGGCGCCAGTGACGATGACAGTTTTTCCATCCAACCGCTCTTTTCCCTTGTAGATTCCCAGAGTATACCAGAGATATAACTTAAATAATCCCAGGAGACCAAGGATAGCTCCAATAATCGTCACAGGGCAACAACAACAGCATTCCGACATCTTGAGGATGGTCAAATTAAATTCCTGCTAACTCCCTGAGGAAACAACACACCGATTTTGCTTTGAACTATGCGCCACAAATGTGCAAAATCAATGAAATAATGTTAATACCTGAATAATAGAGGGCCACCAGTGATTAGAGATAAAAATTAATTATCATTATCTTTAGGCATTTTTTATTCTTATCAAATGATAACAGTAATTAAGTCTACATGTAAAACCTTGACATTGCTTGCAAAAAAATTGGAACACAATGAGATTAAGAGATTATTTGGTCGCCCTGTAACCAGTCCTGACAAAAATATAGTAGCCTACAATCAGAGGCGTGCATTCCATTATCCAACTCCGAATGAAACCAACTCAGAACCATCTCAGACAAGTCATTTAGAATGATAAAAAAATATGTTTAAAAATTGGTTTAATAGGTTATGGTTATTGGCTAATTTAAAATTATTTTTTTCATAGCTTTTAATGACTTTTCAAGGAGGTGTTGAGTTGACTTTATTCTCAGTTGGCATGGAACCAAAAATCTGGAACTAAATGCTTGAAGTGTCTATGTCAAATTTGTAAATCGCTTAAATTGAAGACTGTTTATCGATTTCCTCGTGTAAAAAATGCCTAAAAAATATTTTGATTTCTACATCAGAAAGATCACAATTTTATCAATCTACAGCATGAATATTCAAAGCATTAAAATAAGGGATGTTTTAGAGTACTTTCTGATGACCTAAATGAAATTACTAAAAACTGAACAGGCATTTCTTACCCCCAAAAATATAAATAACATTAAGTGTACTTTTCTATGCGTTCTCGTTCCACTTTCCCCATTTTCCCTCCTTTCTGCGCTCCCCTCTCCCCTCCCCTGTTCTCTTTCCACTTTCACCGGCTTTCCCTTCCCTCTTCCCCCTCCCGAGAACTCCCCCCACGCGCGAGTTGTTGTGAGAGAAGGCGGGAGGGGGAGAGGAATCCAGGAGGGGAAGGGAATCCAGGAGGGGAAAGGAAATGAAAAATTAGGGGGTTCGCAGAAGGGGATACAAGGGAGGGGGGAAGGCAGGGAAGATGGTAAAGGAACGCGGGAGGGGTGAAAAGAACACAGGAAAGGAAAGTTTGCGGGATGGTGGGACACTGGAGGGGGAGGCCCTGGAAGGTGGAAGGAGAACGCGGGAGGGGAAGGGGATACAAGTGGGGTACAAGGGTGAGAATGGAGACGCATGAGAAAGACTACATATGGAGAAACAATTGCAATGCACGCCGGGTACTAGTGAGTAACTTATAAATTCAAAACTCTTTTTTGACACAGCAAAAAAGTCACAAGGCTCCCTACTAACCGGAACCAGTGGGACCATCGCATCCTCAATTGGGAGATGTTTTTTTTTTTTTTAATTGTACAGATTAATTATCCAATAACCGTACAATTTTCTCATTTTGACAGTCTTAACAGCTAGAAAGAAGATTATTAAACAAAAAAATCTTAAGGCTATCTAAAGAAGCGTTATAAACATTTAGTGTTTTAGATATTTCGTTCAACAGCACCATTCCTCTTATCATGCTATGCTGTGCTAGAACATCTGTTCTGCCGTATGGTAGTGGAGAATGTTGTATGTATGTGCTGTGACTGATGGGAGTGGGGAAGAAATTGATATACCTGGCCATTCATGTCAGATTACCAAACAAGGCTAAAGAAATTTCAAGCAATTTTTCGATTCTGAAGTTAACCTTTCGTCAGGATTCTACTGTATGTACCACTCCGGAATTTGCCTCAAATATAATACACTTTTAACATAATAAAATTTATTTTAGCATGCCACATTTCGAACCTCTGATCACTTAAACCAAGGATCTTAACACCTCGGCCACGGAGGTCATCAATATGTGTATTTACAGCAGAAAGAAATCAAATAATTTACAAAATAATTTATGAAGAGTAGGAATCAAAGTATCACAGATGTGTAATAATAGTTTATTTGTAATGGATTTCATTTGTCTGCAGCTTGACAGCAATCTCACTGAGTTCCCACAGCTTGTTGGCACGCTCCCTGTCCTTGGAGATGGCTGACAGGTTCTCCTTCTTGCAGTCACTGAAGTATTCTCCTGTCACATGCTCCACGTCTTTCGATACGCACAGCATTATCTGCCTCTGGGCTCCTTCCTCAGCAGTCTAAAAAACAGATAAAATTTTTCAGCTCATACAACTCTGATTATGGTTTGTTTCACAGAATTTGAACAATTCATCATATTCAAGATCTTTGGGAGTTCTATTCAAGGTTTGTTACTATCCAAGTACTGTGAACAACCGTCCCATGATGAAATAATAACAGAACCTGGATAGAACTTTCACAGAACTTAATTTTTTTATTTTAAATTTGATGAATTGTTCAAACTCTGAAATAACCCATCCTCTGCGTTCGCATTTAAAATGACAATCGATAAAACCCTATATCAATACGATATTGACTAAATAAATTATCTATGATCAGTTATCATTATTTGATAGCATGGTAAACAATTGATATAAGATATTGAAAAATTTTAGCACAGCCTCCTGAGTGTCAGATCATTGTACAAAACATTTTGAATAATGTCATTCGTTTTGAAAAATAACTGGTTTAATGAATGGAGGTGAGCTAACAAAGCTTTTAGAATGGAAAGAAATCGTAGACTGAATCCATAGACTGGTCGGACCAGTTATGGGCTGTTTTAAAATATTTTTTTTTATAGCTTTTAATAACTTTTCAAAGAGGTGTTGAGATGACTTTATTCTCAGTTGGCATGGAACCTTGTGAAACAACTGGCTCTAAATCAGAAATGCTGACAATGACAAATTCAATATTTTCAGTTTTTTTTACATGAACTTCACACAGGAGGCCCTGAGGAAAATTTCCCTCAGGGCATATGTCATCTTTGGGGATGCTGTGTGAAGGGTTTTTTTAAGGAAAGGGAGGGGAGGAGTTCTGGGAAGGAAAAGCGTTTAAGGTGTGGGTAGGAATCTAGGGTTCAGTGTGTCCTGGTCATCCGCCTCCAAGACCTAGACAAACCTCACCCCATGAACCCGGGCACTCCTGCTAAATCACCAAACGTAGCGAGCTACTTGGGGTGACCAATGGCAGAGGTGTTGGTTATCCAATAAAGGTTCCCGGGGCGGCGGTACCCATTCCCGCCTCCCAAATTGTTTGCATTGCATCAGATATGTAAACAATGTTGCATCCTTTCTACAAATAAATTAACTGAATGTTGGAAATTTCATAAATATAAAGAAATGAGTTGTTTACCTTTACAAAAAAGCCGAAGATGGTTGTTAAAACAATCATCAAGTATGAAGGAATATTTCTTCCAAATTCTGTGTGGACAGCTCCAGGGTGTAAGCTGTTTACAGTCACTCCTGAAATAAAAAAATAATATAGTATAAAGAGTAGTAAATGAGAAGGTTGAGACCCAACAGACGATTTTTGAGCTCATTTGGAGCACAAAATGTAGATGGCGTTTAGTCTCCGGCAGGGCCATAGCCAGAGTTGAATTTAAGATAGGGCAGCGGTAATTACAGGTAAGGCGCAAGTAAAAATGTAACTTGATCTGATCTGGTGAATCGATTTTCGTCGTACATGTGTGAGGCAATAGATTAGATGATGAGGCAATTAATTAGATGATCAAAACATTTATTTATTTAACAATGATAAAGGATTACCTTGTGTTCTTTCACCAGGTAGGTAATAAGTATTTGTACACAAGGTAATTCTTGATCATTGATTGCTAAAAATGAACTTCAGAATATTAACTGCAGCATCAATGGCTTTTCATTTAAGGTTTATATTAGGTACCAAAGATAATTTGAAATTATAGAATAAAAACAACATTAAAAAGTCTTTCCTTAAAACAATCGAATTCTTCGATTCGACGTATCATTAAAAATACGAAGTACTTCATTTAGATCAACTGACTTAGTCCTTTTCTTTTCAAAAGCTATAAACAATCATATAAAACTATGAACAAACAGTTTACCAGTATATTATCATAGTCGATGGTATTTCTTAAGGTAGGGCATTGCCCCATAATGCCCCCCCTAGCTACGGCCTGGTCTCCGGTGGCATTTTGTTTTCAATAATCAAAAACAATAACAATGCTAGCACACTTACTCCATGCGATATGCACCTTTTTTATTTTTATTTTTATTTAATATAGATATACAAGTGTACAGTGGTGTTATATAAATTACATATCGGTACAGAAATTTTTTAAAATTGCAATCTCACCAAAGAAGAAGCTAGTTCTTGTGCTTGATGAGCGAGTTACACTAATTGTAACAGAGACAGAATAACATTATGCAATAGGTAAGTATATAATGGGAACAATTGAAACTTCTGGATCATCTATATGTGAAGGTGTACATACATAGGATATGGTTACATACTAAATTTTTGTGCACTTTAGAGAAATTCAAAAATCTAAATAAAATAGAGATGAATTGATAATAAATAGAAAGAAAGAGAAAAACAGGTAATTATGTAATTAATTATTCCTGATGAAGTGTAGCTTCAGTTTGAGTTTCAGTTTATTGATGTCTTTGATTTTTTTTATTTCAATCGGAAGGTTGTTGAAATACTTTATTCCTAAATTGATATAATTGTTTTGCATTAGTTTGGTATTAATTTGGTATAAATTTTGGTATTTTGATGTTGTCTTGATATCTTTTTGATTGGTGGGTTTCAAATTTTTTGATGATATTATCTTTGTAAATTTGGATAATTGCATTTTTCTTGAAGATATTCTCTACTCGAGGCACCGTGAAATCTGCGAAAAGCGTTTCTGTTGGATATGTGGAGGGTTTCTTTAGGATTACTTTAATGATTAGCTTCTGGATCACTTTGATCAGGGTTAGAATATTGTTGTATGCCCCCCCCCCCCCCCCCCCCATCCAATAATTCCATATTGAATTAATGACTCGATTAGTGCATAGTATACTCTTTTTAGATTGTTGAGTTTTAAAATATTTCTTAATCTTATGAATATTTATATACACTTTCTGATATTCCACTTGATGTGTTGTTCTATTATCACTCCGAGATATTTAATTTCTGATACTGATTTCAATGTTGAACAGCCTTGGATACATGTGATTTTATTACATTTGTTATTGTGGATAATTATTTTAGTGTTGGGGAGTGTTTTTAGTTTGTTAATTGAGAAGTGTACGTAGGATGTTTTGTTAGTGCAATGAGAGAAGATTTGTAACAAACCAATGTTTTAAGTTGTTCTTCCAATTACATTCCTTGCATTCCAATTCTGTGGGAAAAGGAACTGATTGGGGTTTAATAAAATCTGTAATGGGAGTAAACTACGTGAACTCGAATACTTTCTTGCTCACACATAATATGGCACCTTATCATCTGGACGGATCTCACAGTTCACAATCAGTGCCTCGCCCACCTTTTTGAGTGGATACACATGGCTGATTATAGGCTCAATAAAAAATATGTCATTTTTAAATCAAATTCTAGATGTACCTACTCTTTTCTATAAAAAAATGATTTCGGTTTATTGTTATTATATCTAGTAAAGCTATATTTTAAATATTGAAAAAATATGTTTTTTTATTATAATAAGGTTATACAGTTGGTCGTTGGCAGATTTGTTAAATTTTCAAATTGTTATATTGTACAACACACATTTGAAATCATGAAATCATACAGTAAAATGAATCAATTAATTATCTAAGAAAGCTTGTTTACAGAATTTTAATTTTAGTTCAAATAAAATCAAAAAAAGTTTTGTGATAAAAATACTTCGGTTTGTCTATTTATTTACAGTCTTACAAACTTATGTATATCAAAAATTTTTTTGACAATTATTTTGCTTCGACATAATAAGTTTTCGCATTTTTATTGCTAATTTGAATGTAGGTATATATTAAAGCAAATTTTAATAGAAATAAAATTGATATTGAGTTATTTTGAAAATTGAAAATGCTGGTATATCAATCTTTCTCATCGGAACCGCCCTGTACAGTTGCAATGGTACGATCGCAAGAACTTTTCGACGGCCTCCGTGGTCCCGAGGTAAGACTCTCGACTCACAATCCGAAGGTCGCGGGTTCGAACCCGGCGTGCGCAAATAAATTTTATTTGATTAATTTTTGTTATTTCACAATTTATTCATTTAAAATAATATATAGTAAATTTTCGGCACATTCCAGAGTGGAATATATTATCAGTATCGCCCTAGCGTAAGACCACCATTCAGAATTGAAACGTTGCTTGAAATGGCTTTGGCCGTGTTTAGTGACCAGACCTGAATAGCCAGGTACTTCCCCACCTTCCTCTTCCCTATCTCCTTCTCCTCCCCACTACCTTCAGCCTCACAACATACCCCAATTGGGGATGCTATAGTCTAACTGGCTCCAGACGGGAGCAGTTGGGACTCTTGTGCGGTATTTCCATTGACCTAGTATACCCTAGACAAGCCGTCTCATAGTAAAAATCAGAAAAAAATAACCCCAAGTATCAGTAATTTCGCAATACAACTCTCCTTCGAATTCCGCCGTCTTGCATGCGAATTCTCGGCAATATAAAACTGAGCACCGTCCAATTCCATTTGTCGAACTAACACTTCAAAAGGTGAACACGTGTTGCATGCGTGATGTTTCGACAAGCTGTGTTGTATATAAATGGTTTTCAAAGTGGGTATCGCGAGACATTCATAAATTTAATTAGACAAAAATATTTTTTTACTTTATTATGACAAGCGATTCAATTTCGGAGGCGAGTATGGGTACCGCCGCCTCGGGAACCATTTATTGGATAACCAACGCCTCTGCCATAGGTCACCCCAAGTGGTTCGCTACGTTTGGTGACTATGCAGGGGTGCCCGGGTTCATGGATTGAGGTTTGTCCGGTTCTTGGCGGCGGATGCGTCCGATAATTTTTTAATTTTATTTTTCTGATGAACCGTATGGCTCGTTGTCAACCACCAAGCAGCAATTACGTCGAAGTGTCCTGTTGAAAGCGGTGTACACTCTTTAGATTAACCATACTTTAGATTCGTGTACAAAAACTTGTACACAGTCCCGTATATGTATATATTGATCATGAGTTTTAAATAAAAAAAATCCATTCATCGTTTGCTTGAAAATAATTACGAAAAATTGACCCTTTTACCGCCCACGCACCGTGGGCTGCCCAGGTTGGTCGCTTATCATTAACACAGCACTTTTACTGCTTTCCGGACTTTTGACTACAAAAAATATCAAAAAAATTGCGCTAAAAAATAT
This sequence comes from Glyphotaelius pellucidus, assembly GCA_936435175.1. Classification (NCBI taxonomy): domain Eukaryota; kingdom Metazoa; phylum Arthropoda; class Insecta; order Trichoptera; family Limnephilidae; genus Glyphotaelius; species Glyphotaelius pellucidus. The sequence continues at coordinate 21,323,010 of OW386558.1, read as the reverse complement.
TCAAAGGCTTCTGTTCTGTTTTGCAAAATGTCTTAGCCGAAAACTATAATCTTTCTTAAAAGTTTTGAATCAGCTGCTCAATCATTAAGTTTTTTTTGTGTATAGGTAATAATTAAAAAATGACAGAAATTCGTAGTTAATTAAAGCCCGTTAGTAAGCGCTCAAAAAGAAGAGGAAGGTGAGATATGTAAATACGAATGTTAGAGGGAGCGCGAAAACGATAATATTTAAGCGAAAATTGTGAAAGTGTTTAATAAAACATGACTCGTTTAAACCATTTTAAAATAGAACCAAAATCTCGCGGGAAATGTCATAGCTTTAAAGAAAAAAATGAATTACATACATATAACTTGTAATGTAACAAAAATAAAGTGCTTATAATAATTTTCGAAATATACGATTTTCTTCTATCGGAATAATTTCATTCAATTACCGTTTCGGCGTGGCAAATGTATAGATATTATCGTCAAAAACAACATATATTTTTTTAGAAACTTAAAAACTTAAGTGTTTTAGAGAAATATGTTGTAAAACGGTAGAAATTCGGAATGCTATGGCTTAAGATAGGTTAACTTTCGACCTTAATTGAAGAATAGTGCAGCGGTTTTTTGTTAAGATCTGCGTTTAATGTATTTTAAAGTTTTCCGTTTTATACAAACCGGGTCGCGTTTTTAAAAAGTTTAAAAACCACTGCCATTTCGTAATGCCAGCCTTTCGTCTATGTGTTAGTATCGGTGTGTGGTGACGTCACAAGCATTTGGGTGATTAAGTGACGTCAGAAACTTTGCTTGCCAAAAAAATAATACGTCAATATTATTACATTTATTAAAACGCTGCCTTAAAGCTATCGGTAAGGCATAATTTTTTTTATGTATTCAGAGAGCTGGTTACATTATCGAAAATAAAGTCCGCGGACTGTACCTTGTACAATATTCGGAAGTAGGATATTTTTGTGTTTGAAAAAATTAATTCCGTCAGGACGGCTGGGACAGCAATTAGTTTCAGTGTGGACCGATAAAAGGTAAAACACAAAGCACTATGCGATACAAATAGTACGAAACAATGCTCGCACTTTTTCATAAATGGGCCTTGTGCCAGTTTTATTTGGTTTCTGGTGTCATTTTTAATTTCACAGGGCATGTCTTGATATACTTGGTCGAAGGGTATTTCATATAAAAACTTTTGACAAAATTTGAATTCATTGCCGGTGGAATGGGTCTTAATGTTTTACAAGCCTTGAAAAATCAGTACAATGTTACGGTAACCCGACAGTTGATCCCTCTACAATTGACCCCCCCAAAATGATATATACTTTAAAATTATAATTTTTTGTGCATCATTTACCAATTTAAAAAGTAAAAGATATTCAGTTCGAATTCAACATATGGATGAATATCAAAGGAATTTAAACAGTGTCAATTTTTTTGTACTTACGCAGTGTCAATTTTTACAGTGTCAATTTACACACAGTGTCAATTTACACACAGTGTCAATTTATACACAGTGTCAATTTATACACAGTGACAATTTATACACGGTGTCAATTTACACACAGTGTCAATTTATACACAGTGTCAATTAACACACAGTGTCAATTTACACACAGTGTCAATTTATACACAGTGTCAATTTACATACAGTGTCAATTAACACACAGTGTCAATTTAAACAGTGTCAATTTACACACAGTGTCAATTTATACACAGTGTCAATTTACACAGTGTCAATTTTTACACAGAGTCAATTTATACACAGTTTCAATTTACAGTGTCAATTGATACACAGTGTCAATTTATACACAGTGTCAATTTATACACAGTGTCAATTTATACACAGTGTCAATTTATACACAGTGTCAATTTATACACAGTGTCAATTTATACACAGTGTCAATTTATACACAGTGTCAATTTATACACAGTGTCAATTTATACACAGTGTCAATTTATACACAGTGTCAATTTATACACAGTGTCAATTTATACACAGTGTCAATTTATACACAGTGTCAATTTATACACAGTGTCAATTTATACACAGTGTCAATTTATACACAGTGTCAATTTATATACAGTGTCAATTTACAGTGTCAATTTTTTTTTTAATACACAGTGCAATTTACACACTGTCAATTTATACATTGTCAATTTACACACAGTGTCAATTTACACACAGTGTCAATTTATACAGTGTCAATTTATACACAGTGTCAATTTATACACAGTGTCAATTTATACACAGTGTCAATTTATACACAGTGTCAATTTACACACAGTGTCAATTAACACACAGTGTCAATTTAAACAGTGTCAATTTACACACAGTGTCAATTTATACACAGTGTCAATTTACACAGTGTCAATTTTTACACAGAGTCAATTTATACACAGTTTCAATTAACAGTGTCAATTTATACACAGTGTCAATTTATACACAGTGTCAATTTACACACAGTGTCAATTTATACACAGTGTCAATTTATACACAGTGACAATTTATACACGGTGTCAATTTACACACAGTGTCAATTTATACACAGTGTCAATTAACACACAGTGTCAATTTACACACAGTGTCAATTTATACACAGTGTCAATTTACATACAGTGTCAATTTACACACAGTGTCAATTTATATACAGTCAATTTACACACAGTGTCAATTTATACACAGGGTCAATTTATACACAGTCAATTTACACACAGTGTCAATTTATACACAGTGTCAATTTATACACAGTGTTAATTTACACACAGTGTCAATTTACACACAGTGTCAATTTACACACAGTGTCAATTTATACAGTGTCAATTTATACACAGTGTCAATTTATACACAGTGTCAATTTATACACAGTGTCAATTTATACACAGTGTCAATTTACACACAGTGTCAATTAACACACAGTGTCAATTTAAACAGTGTCAATTTACACACAGTGTCAATTTATACACAGTGTCAATTTACACAGTGTCAATTTTTACACAGAGTCAATTTATACACAGTTTCAATTTACAGTGTCAATTTATACACAGTGTCAATTTATACACAGTGTAAATTTATACACAGTGTCAATTTATACACAGTGTCAATTTATACACAGTGTCAATTTATACACAGTGTCAATTAATACACAGTGTCAATTTATACACAGTGTCAATTTATACACAGTGTCAATTTATACACAGTGTCAATTTATACACAGTGTCAATTTATACACAGTGTCAATTTATACACAGTGTCAATTTATACACAGTGTCAATTTATACACAGTGTCAATTTATACACAGTGTCAATTTATACACAGTGTCAATTTATACACAGTGTCAATTTATACACAGTGTCAATTTATATACAGTGTCAATTTACAGTGTCAATTTTTTTTTAATACACAGTGTCAATTTACACACTGTCAATTTATACATTGTCAATTTACACACAGTGTCAATTTACACACAGTGTCAATTTATACACAGTGTCAATTTATACACAGTGTCAATTTATACACAGTGTCAATTTACACACAGTGTCAATTAACACACAGTGTCAATTTAAACAGTGTCAATTTACACACAGTGTCAATTTATACACAGTGTCAATTTACACAGTGTCAATTTTTACACAGAGTCAATTTATACACAGTTTCAATTTACAGTGTCAATTTATACACAGTGTCAATTTATACACAGTGTCAATTTATACACAGTGTCAATTTATACACAGTGTCAATTTATACACAGTGTCAATTTATACACAGTGTCAATTTATACACAGTGTCAATTTATACTTAGTGTCAATTTATACACAGTGTCAATTTATACACAGTGTCAATTTATACACAGTGTCAATTTATACACAGTGTCAATTTATACACAGTGTCAATTTATACACAGTGTCAATTTATACACAGTGTCAATTTATACACAGTGTCAATTTATACACAGAGTCAATTTATACACAGTTTCAATTTATACACAGTGTCAATTTATACAGTGTCAATTTATACACAGTGTCAATTTATACACAGTTTCAATTTATACACAGTGTCAATTTACACACAGTGTCAATTTACACACAGTGTCAATTTATACACAGTGTCAATTTATACAAAATGTCAATTTATACACAGTGTCAATTCACAGTGTCAATTTACACACAGTGTCAATTTATACAGTGTCAATTTACACACAGTGTCAATTTATACAGTGTCAATTTACACAATTTCAATTTTTACACAGAGTCAATTTATACACAGTTTCAATTTACAGTGTCAATTCATACACAGTGTCAATTTATACACAGTGTCAATTTATACACAGTGTCAATTTATACACAGTGTCAATTTATACACAGTGTCAATTTATACACAGTGTCAATTTATACACAGTGTCAATTTATACACAGTGTCAATTTATACAGTGTCAATTTATACACAGTGTCAATTTATACACAGTGTCAATTTACATACAGTGTCAATTTATACACAGTGTCAATTTTTTTGTACAGTAAACAGAGAAGCAGATTTTATTTTTTGATACATTTGAATGAAAATATGTTTTATTCTTTTGTTTTTTGTTTTTTTTGTTTTTATTTTTTCTTATTCTACGGAAAATCCTCTCTGCAAATTCCTACGGAGTCCCTTAGGTATGTTTTGTGTAATTATGTAAAATGTTTTTTCCATAAAGTGACTGTACATTGCATATAAGTACGCCGGGGGATGAATTGTCGGGGGACGAATTGTCATGGGACCAATATTAAGTATGTACATACCTTTTCCTCTCAATTTGTCGGCCAGCACATTAGTGAAATAGATATTAGCCAGCTTGGTGTTAGGGTAGATCAACATCTGATTGACATTGCTCTGGTCCAAGTGGTACAAGTCCAATTTCGCAAACTTGTGGCCTGCTGAAGATACATTGACAATGCGGGCTGGAGTAGACTTCCTTATTTTTCCTGGAATCAAATCATTACATTAAAATAGTATTTGTAAATCTATTTTATGAAGAAGCCACAAGCCAAAAATTTATATAATATTAGTGTACCTTACTTATTACATTACTGGGTAAAAGACATAAAAATCGCTTGGCAAATGAAATCTAGAATCCCACAATTTCAAGGGCAAAAGTGGTTTTTATTTAAGTACTAGCGAGTTCCCGGCATGCATTGCTATGCCACTTAAGATGAAGTTATATGTGAAATCCTATTTAGATACTATTTAGATTCATCTTTACGGCGAATCAGTTTACAGTAAGTTGAACATCAAAAAATATGTTACGGATAAATTGAAGCTTTTACTAGCTTTTCTATGTATTGGAATTACAATAAAATTATTATTTACATAACAAAAAATATAAGCGTAAACCACTAAAAATTTTTTTTTTTTCATGACTTAACTATGAAGTGATAATATAAAAAATATTTTTTTTTTTTAAATACCCCTTTATGGCTAAGACTATTTTTGAGGTTTTGTATGTTATAACTTTTTTTCATTCTTATAAAATTATGCACAAAATAAATAAAAACCACTTTTTCGCTTACTTGCCTCGTGCAAATACTTCTAGCGTTTATATTCCTCTTAATAAAGAAATTGTTTCTCCCTGCGTGTCCTTTCTCATTCGTCCCGATCCCCTTCCACCTCCCCTTCCTCTCCTCCCGTGTCCTCTTCCGCTCTCGCTATCCCATTCCACCTTCTCTGCCTTCCCTCTCCCCACTCCCCTCGCTCCTTCCCCCGTCCCGCGAGTTCCCTCCCGAGTTCCCCTCCCCCCTCCCGAGCTCCCCTCCCCTTTCCAGGTTCCCCTCCCTCCTCCCGGGAACTCCCTCCCGAGTTCCCCTCCCCCTCCAGAGTTCCCTCCCCCTCCCGAGTTCCCTCCCCCTCCTGCATTCCATACATTCAGTCCCGGTACATTCAGTTTTCAAACACCTATTGTGAATGCCACCTCAAAATAGCTTTTGTAAGTGCCACCTATTGCAATTTTTTTATACAAATTTCAAAATTCAGAAACCTTTGCGGGCTTACTCACAACAAATGCCCAAAGGTTCATCGCAATCAGATGAACGGTTAGCAATGCATGATTTCATGAAGCCAGAACTGACTATATGTATATATAGAAACCATCGCGGGCATGTACACATCAAATCCCCAAAATTTCATCGCCATTGGATGAACGGTTAGCAATGCATAATTTCATGATGCCAGAACTCACTATTGTATCTAGAAACCATGCGCACATCAAATCCCCAAAGATAGACAGAAGCAAACATATTTTCATTTTTGCATATATAGATTGATTACATGACTTGGAACTATCTCATCGGCGTAAATACTGAATAAGTGTAGTTTAGATTGGGTTTCTTGCTGTGATCAGGACAGTCGTTAAATAATTTGATTTCAACTCACCAAGTAGAATATTGGTAAACAGGAAAGGTCCAAAGTGGTTGGACTGCATCAGGAAGTGCAAACCATCGTCTGTGATCTTTCTTCCAAAATCTCCCGCTCCCGCATTGTTCAGGAGAATGTCGATGCGATCCTCTTCCTTGAGGATCTCATTGGCGCAACTGCGCACGCTGGCTAGGTCTGCGAAATCTACACGTTTCAGCTGGAATTTAATTTATTATTGTAAAATATCATTTGTTTGATGTGAAGTAGTAGTCTAGGTGGCCGCTGCCGACCTTATTAAAACACAATTTATTTATTTAAAAATAACAGCACAATTGCCATTTATATACAGGATAGTTATTGATAGTCATAGTACAACTAATATAAAAAATAGAGAGAAAAGAAAAATCAAAAGATTGATTCAAAAAGTAAACAAAACGAAATAAAAAAAGAATACACATTAGTACAAAGTAAATTAAATCAATGATAAAGAAAAACAAATAACCTCTTATGCAGTGGCCTCGTTAACCCATCCCATCTGATACTGACCACAGAAACTGAATTAATTTTGGTGCTAATCTTTCATTTATTGATTAATAAATTTAACCTACTCAAAAACCCATAAGATGTCAAAGCGTACTAATTTTTATGTAAAAATAAACATGCCTTCGCAGTCCTAAATTATGACAGCTCGGAGGTAAGGTCTAAGAAGATAATGGCCTTAAATCATGGCGGCTCGGATGGAATGGGTTAAAATTTGTACTGCAAAAGTGTTTCACAAAGCACAGCTTTATACTTCAATAGAAGCATATTAAAAACATCATCTACATTAGCAAAAGAGTTACCAACAGTGTGTAATCTACTTTTAACAGGAGCATGGCCAGAAACAGTGATATACATAATTAGTTACTGAAATTTTAATTATAATTAATTTACTGAAGACTTATAATTAATTTACTGAAAAATATTGAGGAAATGTCTGCTTACTGTGAGGTTCTTATTTCCTGTCTCCTGGATGATTCTTGCCTAACCTTTTCCCCTTTGACCATGTCCCTGCAGGTCATCACCACGCGAGCCCCTCTCCAAGCAAAATTCCTGGCGGACTCCATTCCGATACCTGCAAATAAATCCTTAAATAGTAATTTACTAAAATTCAATTGAACAGTGGATCAAATTACAGAATTGATAAAAATAAAAGAAAGCACATGGGAAATTACATATAAAAGCCGAAATGAGCAAACTATTCAATATTACAAACTCATTATGAACAGAAAAGGGAACAATAAATAACCTCTGTTTTGTTTCAGAAATGATTCAATGGTACCCCTTTCCAATTGTACAATCCAAGTCTTATTTTAACCCTTAGAATGGCAGGAGACCATATTTGTCCCAACTCACACGCGTCTTGTATAAATCGCTGTAACTCCATTACTATCAGAGTGAGAATTATATTTTAAACAGTGTTAAAAAGGAAAAACACCATGCTTTGAAGTCTAATCTAAAAAATAATGACGAAAAAAGTAAAATGTACACCTTTATGAAACCAAAGTTTTGATTCGCAATTTGAAAAATAAAAATGGAAATTTTGAGAATTTTTTATTAATTATTTTTATATAAAAAGACAAAAAAGTGAGGTGACAGTAACCATAATCTAATAAAATATGTCATTTGTCTAATAAAATATGTATGTTATTTATTTTTTTTTTTTTGTTACTAGTAATTTTAGTTTGAAAAAGGGTGTGGTGAGCCATTTTTAAAACTTTTTTATGTTTGCATGCAAAATTTTTTTTTTTTTCAAAAATTATATGTTTATTTTGAATTATAAAATTTGAAAGCGTATTTCATCACCTTTCAAAAACAATTTTTAGTTTTGGGATACATTCAGATATATTCCGTAAAGCGGAAATATTTTGACCATCTGAAAAATACACCAAAATTGTGAAGGGTTGAATAGGTACAAGCCATAGTTTTTAGTTTGAGTGATAGAGGCTGCGTAACCTGAAAAACCTGTCCGTATACCGTTTTCGCTGTTGGTGGATTTTTTGTTGGGTGGGGATTTTGAGTTCTCCCCCGAATTTGTAAGCTTTCGTAAGTACGGGGGAGTTTCGTCATCTTCTCGATAAGCATTAACCATAGGATAATCTATATTTTTCGATTTACAATACATTTACTTATAAAGTCCGAGATTACTATTCAATAACGAACCTAAGAATAGTGGCTAAATATAGCGGAGAAGTTAGCCAGGTTGTCTACTTATTGCGAGTATTTATTTATTAAAATGAATAGACGAGAGGATGGTGAAATACCCACTCTTATATCTTTTGAGATTTTGATAACTGTTTTAGATTTTAAGAATTCATATACACAACAAAGCATTTGGAAATAATTAGGGGAATACTTAAATAAAATCATCAGTGTGTGGAATGTGCTGAGTCAGCGGCAGCCGGCCATCAATTTCGTAGAGTACAAAATGACGACACGTCTGTTTGATGAAGAGTTAATGTAATAACGTTTTGATTAGTGATGAGTATGTTTATAATCCCTGTAGAAAACTTTTAAGTACGGGGAGCGCAGTCACGCAGTCTTAACAGTCATCAAGTTGAGAGTATTAAAGTTGTCAATTACTATTCACCAGCACTGGCACCGGTGACGATGACAGTTTTTCCATCCAACCGCTCTTTTCCCTTGTAGATGCCCAGAGTATACCAGAGATACATCTTAAATAAGCCCAGGAGACCAAGGATAGCTCCAATAATCGTCACAGGGCAACAACAACAGCATTCCGACATCTTGAGGCTGGTCAAATTAAATTCCTGCTAACTCCCTGAGGAAACAACATACCAATTTTGCTTTTGAACTATGCACCACAAAGGTGCAAAATCAATGAAATATTAATACCTGAATAATAGGCGGCCACCAGTGATTCCAGATAAGAATTAATTATCTTTTATCTTTAGGCATTTTTTAATCTTATCAAATTATAACAGTAATTAAGTCTACGTGTAAAACCTTGACATTGCTTGCAAAAAAATTGGAACACAATGAGATTAAGAATTATTTGGTTGCCCTGTAACCAGTCCTGGCCACAGAAAAAAAAACATAATACCCTACAACCAGAGGCGTGTATTCCATTAGACATATGTATAAGCACTGCCTATCTTAATACATAAAATAAGTAATACATAAAAATCTGGAACTTATTGCTTGAAGTGCATATGTGCAAAAATTAAAATTGTTTATCAATTTTCTGGTGTAAAAAATGCCTAAAAAATTTTTTGACTTCTACATCAGAATGGTCGTATATTCATCAATCTACACCTAGCATGGATATTCATAGCATTCTAATAAGGGACGTTTTAGAGTACTTTTTGGTACTTTAATCAAATTTCCACTCCCTGCTTTTCCCTCCTCTCCTCTCCCGTGTTCTCCATTTACCTTCTCCGGCTTCCCCTTCCCTCTTTCCCCCTCCCGAGAACTAATAGGTTGCATTTATAAATGTGTGTATTTCATATAGTTTAGTGGTAGGGAAGGAAAGCGGGAGGTGGAGAGGGAAGGGAATGGAAGGGGTCCATGTTTTACTTCAAGCTCGTCAAACGTTCAAAATTTCGAAAGCGGCCTACATTTTTTTTTTTAAAAAAGGTCCGTTTAAACTAACCTTGTTAAACGCATTATCTACGAACCTCGGTGAGTATCTATCACTCCGGAACTTGCCTCAAATATAACACACTTTTAACGTAATAAAATTTATTTTAGCATGCCACATTTCGAACCTCTGATCACTGAAACCAAGGATCTTAACCTCTCGGCCATGGAGGTCATCAATATGTGTAAGAAATCAAATAATTTCAGATAATTTACAAAATAATTTAAGAAGAGTAGGAATCAAAGTATCACAGATGTGTAATAATAGTTTATTTGTAATGGATTTCATTTGTCTGCAGCTTGACAGCAATCTCGCTGAGTTCCCACAGCTTGTTGGCGCGCTCCTTATCCTTGGAGATGGCTGATAGGTTCTCTTTCTTGCAGTCACTGAAGTATTCTCCCGTCACATGCTCCACGTCTTTTGATACGCACAGCATTATCTGTGTCTGGGCTCCTTCCTCAGCAGTCTAAAAAGCAGAAGGGACGGGTTATTTAATTTTAAATCATAAAATTTCAAACTTTCACAGAACTTTCAAGTTTTGTGGAAGTAGACGATTATTCTATTTCATTCTCTTGCAGACTAAATCCTGTAGACGTATGTGTTTATCTCTTTTTAGTGTCGCTGTTTTTCGTTTCATCGAGTTTCAAATCATAACGTTGCTAAAAAGGTTTTCACTTCAAAAAATAAAGAAAAGATAATTCAAATACTGTGAAACAGCTGGTCCACAGAATGATAATTATCAAGATAATTCAAATACTGTGAAACAGCTGGTCCACAGAATGATAATTATCAAGATAATTCAAATACTGTGAAACAGCTGGTCCACAGAATGATAATTATCAAGATAATTCAAATACTGTGAAACAGCTGGTCCACAGAATGATAATAATCAACAATTGATTATTAATTTATTTTTTTTTAACATTAGCTCCTGGACATATAAAAATAACATACGCCCTGAGGAAAATAATTCCCCTCAGGGCCTTTGTCATCTTTGGGGATGTTGTGTGGAGGGTTTTTTTAGGAAAGGAAGGAGAGAAAATTCTGGGAGGGAAAAGGGTATTAGGGGTGGGTAGGAATCTGGGGGTCAGTGTGTCCAGGAGTGACGGACGTATGAATCCATCACTTCCGCTGTGGTGCAAGACAATGTTCCGAGAGAGTATAGCTGGAAAGGTCAAAGGGATTCCCTCAACCATTCTTTCCCGACCCGGTCTGCCATGCAGCTGGTGAGCAGATGCATCCGGCGCCAAGACTCCACGAACCCGGGCACCCTTGCTAAGTCACCAAACGTAGCAAACCATTTGGGGTGAACTATGGCAGAGGTGTTGGTCATCCAATAAACAGTTCCCGGAGCGGCGGTACCCATACCCGCCTCCAATTTTTTTTTTTTATTGTTACAGTAATGTGAAACAACTGGTCCACGGAATGATAGTAATATTCAACACTTGATTATTAACTTCAAAATTTGATGAATCATTACAGTTCTGTGAAACAACTGGTCCACGGAATGATAGTAATATTCAACACTTTTTTTTTATTTATTTTGTAAATCAACAAACAAGTCCCGCTAAGCCAATTTCAATTGGCTTGCCAGCAGGTGCTTATAATTTACTTACATATATATTTAAAGTTATAATTTACATCTTTTATCTACATTTTAAACATTTTTTCATAAATTTTATCATAAATATCAAAATAAATATTCTTTTTCCAGAAACCAATTTTTCACCATATATTTAACCTTATTCATAGAATTATGTTGCTTTATGTTATCAGGTAATAATGATTATTAACATCAAAATTTGATGAATTGTTACAGTTCTGTGAAACAACTGGTCCACGGAATGATAGTAATATTCAACCCTTGATTATTAACTACAGCATTTGATAAATTGAACAGTTCTGTGAAAAAACTGGCTCTAAATCAAAGACGCTGACAATAACAAATTCAATACCTTTACATGGCATCGATTGAATATTTTTACATTGCATTGAAAGTTGGAAATTTCATAAATATAAATAAATGTTTACCTTTACGAAATTGGCGAAGACGCATGTTAAAGCAGTCTTCAAGTATGAAGGAACATTTCTGGAAAATTCTGTTTTGACGGCTCCAGGGTGTAAGCTGTTTACTGTCACTCCTGAAATAAAAAAATAATATAGTATAAACGGAATAAATGAGAAGGTTCAGACCCCACATACATTAACCAGCGATTTTTGAGCTCATTTGGAGCATGTGAGGGCTCCATCGAGGCCAGAGTAAAGTTAACCTCTCAAAAACTGGGCCTTCTGTACAGGGCCCGCAGATACTTTAAAAGTACACAACTGCTAACCCTGTACAAATCGCAAGTGCGCCCCACGGATTTGGAGCTCCAAAATACTTGAAAAATATCCTTGACTCTGTGCAGAAATGGGCGGTCCGTTTGATAGTTTCTCCCACCTTAACGAACGTATTGCAATCTTTAGAGCACAGGCGTCGGGTGGGAATGCTATCCATGTTCTACCGGTATTTCAATGGAAGATGCTCTGAGGAACTAGCGTCATTGATCCCTTCGACACCGGTGCATAGTAGGGAGACACGCCAAACGCGCGCCCACGGTTGACATTTGTCACATGAGAACAGGTAATTTTTTCGACTCGTTCTTGAGTTCAACAGCTCGGCTATGGAACGATTTGCCGGCTTCTGTGTTTCCTCCCTCCTACAATATGGGTCTCTTCAAGACCAATGTTCATTCCTTCTTCTCCTCAAAAAGACCCTCCACACAGCATCCCAGATGACATAGGACCTGAGGGAAATTACTTTCCTCAGGGCCTCCTGTGTGGAGTTGTTATGTTTTTTATTATAAGGTTATACCGTCGGTTATTGGCAGATTTGTTAAATTTTCAAACAAAGTGTTATATTGTACAACACACATTTCAAATCATATAATTATACAGTAAAATGAATCAATTAATTAACTAAGAAAGCTTTTTTTCAAAATTTTAATTTTAGTTAAAATAAAATCATTAAAAAAATCTGTGCATGTGTTTTGTGATAAAAATACATACTTCAGTTTGTCTATTAACTACAAACTGGGTATACCAATTGAAGAACTTAATTATATATACCTAATGGAACTTAACATAACCGATTTGACATCAAGGCGCATAAAAAGTGATTTAGTTTGTCTTTTCAAAATTTCGAATGGCAGACTGGACGCCCTCGATTTGACAAATTTTATTAATTTGCGAGTACCTACTCGCGAAACTCGGTCGAATGCATTGTATTCTGTTACCAATTCCGCTAATAATTATTTTATAAACTCTCCCATCCAAAGACTCCATTTACTCGGAAATAAATACAACTCAATCGACATTTATCGTCACCAATCTGTGTCTAAATTCAAACTCAGTATATTAGAATATTTAAAATAAAGCCATAAATATCAATCAATCAATTGCACCTTTATCAAATTATTAATATCGCAAAACATGAAATATGTGAATAATAAAGGTAGCCAAATAAGAACACAATTAACAACAATCCTCTCGTATTTATTGTTATAAATATAATAACTAACTCACATTGACTTAAATTTCTATTTAAATCTTGGTGCCCTAGCAATAATAATATATTAATGATTAAATTAAAATCGATGGTCTCTTCATGTTCACAATAAAAACAAAATTTAATACTTATGTATACAAAGATTACCTTAGTACTTACCTTTTTATCCTCTCTCTTTTGTATTAATATTATCTTGTACTTTTTGTACCATAATTTGTACTATTTTTTACTTTTTTACTATCACACTATACACTTGTTGAACTCATCTGTATAACTTTTCAAGATATTACAACTCATGTATTTTTTATTTATTTTCTTCTATGTGTAGGTACTATTTATAGCTGCGTTAATTTTGCTGAATTCTTGAAAAACTTGCTTTCGAACAATTTATTCATGATCAAGTTAATAATAAAATCAACATAGTAAATACCTACACGTTCCTCAATAACTACTTTTAAGTATCTTAAGCACTCTTCTGTTTTACCATTATTACACTATGTAAACTTTTTAACTCCTTTGTACAATTTTAATGATAACGAAACTACATATTAAACCTGTTTGTATCCTTATAGTACAGTTTATAATGTTATATACTTCAATCTTACAATTATACTCCTGAATAACATGTGTAACTTGAATAATGTGATTCTGTAAAAGCCTTCAAGGCGTGTATGAATAAATAAAATAAAATTTATTTACGGTCTTACAAACTAATGTATTTAAAAAAATTTAAACACTTTTTTGCTTCAACATTATTTTTGTTGGTAACTTGAATGTTGGTATGTATTAAAGCAAATTTTGATAGAAATAAAATTGATATTGAGTTATTGCTTGAAAATGCTGGTATGGAGAATAATCAATGTTTCTCATCGGAACCGCCATGTACAGTTTCAATAGTACGATCGTAAGAACCTTTGACGAAATTTGAATTCTTGCTGAATATTACGTATGTACATACCTTTTCCTCTCAATTTGTCGGCCAGCACATTAGTGAAGTAAATATTAGCCAGCTTGGTATTAGGGTAGATCACCATCTGATTGACAGTGCTCTGGTCCAAGTGGTCCAAGTCCAATTTCGCAAACTTGTGGCCTACTGAAGATACATTGACAATGCGGGCGGGAGTAGACTTTCTTATTTTTCCTGGAATCAAATCATAAGTTAATCATTAAAACAGCATTCGTAAATTTATTGTATGAAGAAGCCACAAGCCAAAAATTTGTAAAATATTAGTGTACCTTACTAATTACATTACTGGGCAAAAGACATAAAAATTGATTGGCAAACGAAATCTAGAATCCCTCAATTTCAAGTGCAAAAGTGGTTTTTATTTAAGTATTGATTATGTGACTTGGAATTATCTCATCAGCGTAAATATTATATTCGCGTAGTTTAGAGTGGATTTCTTGCTGTGATCAGGAGTCGTTAAATAACTCACCAAGTAGAATATTGGTAAACAGGAAAGGTCCAAAGTGGTTGGACTGCATCAAGAAGTGCAAACCATCGTCTGTGATCTTTCTTCCAAATTCTCCCGCTCCCGCATTGTTCAGGAGAATGTCGATGCGATCCTCTTCCTTGAGGATCTCATTGGCGCAACTGCGCACACTGGCTAGGTCCGCGAAATCTACACGTTTCAGCTGGAATTTAATTTATTATTGTAAAATATCATTTGTTTGATGTGAAGTAGTGGTCTAGGTGGCCGCTGCCGACCTTATTAAAACACAATTTATTTATTTAAAAATAACAGCACAATTGCCATTTATATACAGGATAGTTATTGATAGTCATAGTACAACTAATATAAAAAATAGAGAGAAAAGAAAAATCAAAAGATTGATTCAAAAAGTAAACAAAACCAAATTAAAAAAAAAATCCACATTAGTACAAAGTAAATTAAATCAATGATGAAGAAAAACAAATAGCCTTTATGCAGTGGCCTCGTACCAACCCATCCGAAATTATTTTAACTGATATTGACCACAGCAACTGAATTAATTTTGGTGCTAACTTTTCATTTATTGATTAAAAAATTTAAAGTACTCAAAAAACCACAAGATGTCAATGCATACTAATTTTTATGTAAAAATAAACAAGCCTTCGGCAGTCCTAAATTATGACAGCTCGGAGATAAGGTCTTCGAAGAAAATGGCCTTGAATCATGGCGGCTCGGATGGAATGGGTTAAAATACACACTGCAAAAGTGTTTCATAAGCATGGCTTTATACTTCAATAGAAGCATGTTAAAAACATCATGTACATTAGCAAAAGAGTTACCAACAGTGTGTAATCTACTTTAAACAGGAGCATGGCCAGAAACAGTGATATACTTAATTAGTTACTGAAATTTTAATTATATTTAATTTACTGAAGACTCATAATTAATTTACTGAAAAATATTGATAAAATGTCTGCTTACTGTGAGGTTCTTATTTCCTGTCTCCTGGATGATTTCTTGCCTGACCTTTTCCCCTTTGACCATGTCCCTGCAGGTCATCACCACGCGAGCCCCTCTCCAGGCAAAGTTCCTGGCAGATTCCATTCCGATGCCTGCAATTAAATCCTTTCCTATTTACTAAACTTCAATTGAACAGCGGATCAAATCAAAGAATTGATAAAAATGAGAGAGAGCGCATGGTAAAATACATATCAAAGTTAACAATAGAGAATTCCAGTGCAATTTTTTTATTTTTTTTTATGAATAATGAATGACCTTCTAACTTAAATAACTGCATATTTATTTTTATTTTTATAGTTAGTTAAAATAAATGTCAAAGTTTTAATTTTTCAAGATCCCCCGAAAACCACCAAATCTAGTGTGACGTCATCATGACTAACCGAAGTATGAATCTTGTAGGGAACTGGAATCTGCTCTTCGACTCCCGCCATTTTGAATTTCAGCATTGGAGCGTTTTCATAGACATTACTGGGCAATACAATCGTTTTTTGAACAGTTAAAGTTTTTGAATATTTTAAATAATATAGATAAACTAATAGAGATACTTTATTTTTGATACTGAATTATTTAGGCCTAAATAATGTTTCAATAAAAACAAAAACTATTATATGCCCAATTCTCCATAAACCAATAACACGGAATGCCGAACGGCTTGCGTCTTCATTTCTATACAACTTTGACCCAGGTGACGCGGCGCGATGACGTCACGCCGCCAAAATCCAGCAATAGGGTGTTTTAATGACACGTTTTAAAATGGAATTTTTAATATTTTTTTAAAAACTCTATGTTAAATATTATGTGATAAAACTTATAAACATAATATTTTTCACTGGAGTTCCTTATTCAGAGCCCAAATGAGCAAACTATTCAATATTACAAACTAATTATGGTGAACAGAAAAGGAAACAATAAATAATCTCTGTTTTCATGTCTTATTTTAAATAGGTTGCAAGCCATAGTTTTTAGTTTGAGTGATAGAGAGTTGTGTAATCCGAAAAACCTGCCCGAATACTGTTTTCGCTGTTGGTGGATTTTTTGTTGGGCTGGGGATTTTGAATTTTATTCTCCCCCGAATTTGTAAGCTTGTACGGGGGAGTTTCGTCATCTCGATAAGCATTAACCATAGGATAATCTATATTTTTCGATTTACAATACATTTACTTATACATAGACATAAAGTCCGAGATTACTATTCAATATCGAACCTACGAATAGTGGCTAAATATAGCGGATAAGTTAGCCAGGTTGTCCACTTATTGCGAGTATTTATTTATCATAATGAATAGTCGAGAGGATGGTGAAATACCCCCTCTTATATCTTTTGAGATTTTGATAACTGTTTTAGATTTTAAGAATTCATATACACATCAAAGCATTTGGAAATACATTAGGGAAATACTTATATAAAATCATCGGTGTGTGGAATGTGCTGAATCAGCAGCACCCGGCCGACTGTCGCCTCATCAATTTCGTAGAGTACAAAATGACGACACGTCTGTTTGATAAAGAGTTAATGTAATAACGTTTTGATTAGTGATGAGTATGTTTATAATCCCTGTAGAGAACTTTTAAGTACGAGGAGCGCAGTCACGCAGTCTTAAGTCATCAAGTTGAGAGTATTAAAGTTGTCGATTACTACTCACCAGCACTGGCACCGGTGACGATGACAGTTTTTCCATCCAACCGCTCTTTTCCCTTGTAGATGCCCAGAGTATACCAGAGATATAACTTAAACAAGCCCAGGAGACCAAGGATAACTCCAATAATCGTCACAGGGCAACAACAACAGCATTCCGACATCTCGAGACTAGACGATTCAACTTTTCAATAAAAACGCTGAGGAAGCAAAGCACAAACTGTGCTGTTAAATTACGTGCTACAAATAATATAGATAAATATGTAATCAATAAAAAAAATTGTTCGTATATTATGTAATCAATAGTGCCTAACCAAAAATTTATTGTAGATAAGAATTGTCATCATTATTATGCATATATTTTTCACGTCAAAAGATAACAGTTATTGAACTATAGGTATATAATTTTAGGTATAATTTGATTTGGTTTGCAAAAAAACTATAACAAAAGTAATAAATGGTTTATCATTCCTTTTTTGAAACAAGAGATTATGAAATCTTCATTGGAATCTCCCGTACTGAGAATTTCATTCACATATTATTAAATTTTAAATATTCGGTAATTGCTGGCGACACTAAAATTAATGCAGAAAACCATTTAAAATTATACTGTAATACCAGCTCGTAGAGGATTGGAGCTGGCAAAAGGCTATCGCATCTACACGTACATAAGCACACACTTTACCGTTATCTATAACACATCTGCCCTGATAATGGACACTGAAATGCCCCAAAAAATAAATCATTATAATACTTTGAATTATAATACAGTTGAATTTGGCAGCCACCTCTGGTCTGGAGCTCCAAAATACTTGAAAAATACCCTCAACTCTGTGCAGAAACGGGCGGTCCGTTTGATAGATTCTCCCCACTTTAACGGATTGCAATCTTTAGAGCACAGGAGTCGGGTGGGAATGCTATCCCTGTTCTACCGGTATTTCAATGGAAGATGCTCTGAGGAACTAGCGTCATTGATCCCTTCAGCACCGGTGCATAGTCGGGAGACACCCCAAACGCGCGCCCAACATATGTACACGGTTGACATTTGTCACATGAGAACGGGTCGTTTCTATGACTCGTTCTTGAGTTCAACAGCTCGGCTGTGGAACGATCTGCCGGCCTCTGTGTTTCCTCCCTCCTACAACATGAGTCTCTTCAAGACCAATGTTCATTCCTTCCTCTCCTCAAAAAGACCCTCCACATAGCATCCCAGATGACATAGGCCCTGAGGGAAATTATTTTCCTGTGTGGAGTAATGTAAAAAAAAAAAAAAAACTTTTGGCCGTGAAAATCTAAAATCATATTGAACTATGCATTGTAGTTGGTCCATTTTAAATTTTTGTCAATTTTTTACGCCTATTTGTACACCGTTGTTTAATGTTTAAATCTTTTTTCCATTACATAACCTCAATCTGTTTAGTTGTCACGAGTGCTCGTTTAGCGAACTTATTTGTTCCCGCCCTACAACACAACATAACAATGTCTGCCTGGAGATCAGTCGGTCTTACCCATATCAACTACTCCACCATCGCGGCCGCCAAGAAGAGGGATGTTAGCAGCATCAGATTCACCAGCCGGGAGAACGGAAAGGTCATTAGGGCTGATGCTAACACGTAAACTAATTAACTCTTCTTGGGTTCGGTGAAGAATACGATGTCCTAAGTTATATTTGTTGTTATATAAATTACTAGCTTTTCCCCGCGGCTTCGCTCGCATGGTATTACGGGAAATTACTGTAGCGCTTGCACTTATCAATTATCTCCCCCCCCCCCCCACCCCCATCCCCTCCCGCATTCCATGTATTCATTCCCTTACATTCAGTTTTCAAACATCTCGCCTACCACCTAAATTTCATAATGCTATAGCTCAAAGAAAAAAAGAATTACTTATCCAATTTTGTTCATTCGTTCGGAATTTATGCGCTTACAAACATTTCGGATGTTTATTTTTATTTAAATATTTGGAAGTTCGTTAATATAATAAAAAAATACTCTATTTATCATTCAGTCTTTATAATCGTTACGAATTATATTTTTAATATAGGAACTCAAATCTGACATTTATTCCAAGCTTGTCCAAAAAAAAAACGAATTCTAATATTTGAATTTTCTGCAGTAGTAGCTGACCAGTAGACTGAGTACCTACCAGCATAGAGCCCAAAAATATATTAACATTGTTTCCATGGAAAAGATTTTTTTCTGACGTTAGCAAAAACTCGCTTTTGTTAGCGACGGAAAACGTATAACAAATATAATATATTAATATTTATAATTTCATAACGCCAGAGCTTACCATCATATACAACCTGTAGTCTGCGCATATAATTTAGCTTTATATTGGTGAAAGAATTATTACAGCCTTTATAATGTGTTATGCGTGAAAAGGTCATAAACAAACTCGAGCAGTTTCGCATTTATAATATTAGTATGGATGATGATTTTTATTTGGAACATATTATTCTGTTTAAAAAATAAAATAATCAATAAGAGATTATGAAATGTAGGTACACATTTCATTTGGTAGTTTTGTAGACTAGCGCTCTAGAGCACAACGGTTTGAAAACTACTTTTGCATTCTTGGCAACCTAAGCCATCCAATAGATGACATGTTTTGAAATATTGTACTGTTGTATAATTTCTAACTAGTGTGAACAATATAGACCTCACGTATAGGTATTGATTATTCCGATTTAAAAGCTGATAGTAGAAACCATGATCATGCAAACTCTGATGGGATAAAAAGGTATTTAGCAACATGACCACCATCTTGAACCATAACGTAACAAAATAATTTACAGACTGATGAATTGTCAAGTGGTTGATTTAAAACGGTACTTTTCTCTGCTCAGTCAATTATTTGCTGTGTGAATAATGCATCACACCTACATCAGTAGCGTAAAAA
This sequence comes from Glyphotaelius pellucidus, assembly GCA_936435175.1. Taxonomy (NCBI): domain Eukaryota; kingdom Metazoa; phylum Arthropoda; class Insecta; order Trichoptera; family Limnephilidae; genus Glyphotaelius; species Glyphotaelius pellucidus. The sequence continues at coordinate 21,302,454 of OW386558.1, read as the reverse complement.
TCACCACTACACTGCAAATTATTTTCAATAGATAACAAATATATTTGACGGCAAAAACATAATATGGAAAAAATAACAAAAAATGTTTATTTAAATGTTTGGTAAATAAATTAACATCGTAAAAGAGCAGTAATAAATTATTTGTAATGGATTTCATTTTCTTGCAGCTTGACGGCAATCTCGCTGAGTTCCCATAACTGGGCGGCACGCTTCTTATCCTTGGAGATGGCCGACAGGTTCTGCTTCTTGCAGTCACTGAAGTATTCTCCTGTCACATGCTCCACGTCTTTTGATACACACAGCATTATCTGCGTCTGGGCTCCTTGCTCAGCAGTCTTAAAGGCAAAGGAAATTACAATTGCACAGTTATTCAGAAAATCAATTTGATTCACAAGCAAAGTAGAAACAACATTCCAGAGTGGAACACCCACAACACTTCCGTACCGGACCGGGGGAACGCACTTACACTAAAGAGGGTTTTATGCTGTATCTAAGTTGTTTTTTAAACCACATACTCAATAATTTAGGTAATCCTAAAAACTATTCAGTTATCGATCTGCATTTAAATAATGTATATTGCATTACTACTTTTTAAAATATTAAATAATTTCTATCAAATTCTGGCGGAGCATCTGCCTCGCCCACCCCACTTTGCCTCTGATAGAACGCCTGGCGTTACCCCGTTCCTATCCCCTCCACCCTGTGCAACAAACTTGTCATGAATGCGGACGCTGTAATCGCCAATCGCCAGTCGAGATTCGGAAACAAGGAGTCATGGTGGCTATCGGCCCCCTTCTCTCTTTTCTATGGAAATACGCGTTATTATCTAAATTCATTAGAATATTCATTATGAATTTATTTATCAAACGATTTTGATAATGACTACTGAAATATTATGAATATACTTCCCTCTAATTATTACCAAAATGAAATATACAAAATTATGTTATTAACACCCTTTAAAAAGCAAAACAAATTGGGGAACACGAGTGACCCCCCTTTGGATCGTGTGTGATTTTTTCTTTCCGGGACAAAAAGGTTAATGTGATGTTTACCTTTCCGAATAAACTGAAGATTTTGAGAGTAATACTCATGTAATAAGGGCCACTTCTCATAATGTCAGTTAGAATAGCTCCGGGGTGTAAGCAGTTCACGGTCACTCCTGAAATAAAATAAAACCTCTTTAGTAAACTTTTAATAATTATTATCATGTTATTAGGTGTAAACAGATGTTAGATAACAGGTAAAAGATCCCAATAAACATGTAGGACATAGTCAAAATTTTGACATTTGTGGCCAGCCGATAAGTAGACGGTAGCCAGCCAGACGGTACATATAATGACTAGTGTGGCAGTACTGCATTACGTGGCAGGTCACAACAAGATCTAGGAGTTACCATATCACAAGATTGAAATGCGAACTGCATATCGCCGAAATATTCAAAAGAGCAAATCCAAGAACATAATTAATCGGGAAAGCCTTTCTTGATCAAACGCCGAATACGATATTAAAAATTTACAAAACATAAGTGTGACCCCTCCTGGAAATGCTTGGCAAAATATGGAATCAATATTTTCCCAAGGATAAAGAATTAAAAGAAAGGGTACAGAGACGATCCACAAAAGTGCCAAGAGCTTAGAAAGACTCAAGGAACTAAAATTATCAATATTAAAAGAAAAAAGAGAAAGGGGTGACTTGATTGAGAGTTTCAAAATTTTATCTGGACTTGTAGTCGCAACAAATGCAACGTCATCTCAATATGCAAAGCCTGTGGTAACATTTAGTCTACAATACCCTAGTATTTATTTATTAGTTTTAAAGAATAAAATTTTACCAGAATACATATGTTAAAAGTTGTCATTATTTTCATGAATTATGTCTCAATGTTGTGAAGTATAGTTTCAAAGACCCAATCTGAATACGTTTAAAAGGGATCAAAATGAAAATCTAGTCTCCTTCAACATAAGCAATCTTTCAAACAGACCCTCCATTGATGTGCTTGGTGTAACTATAAGTGACCAGCTCAAGTATGGGGGCTCCATCGAAGCCAGAGTTAAATTAGCCTGCCAAAAACTGGGCATACTGTACAGGGCCCGCATATACTTAAATAGTACACAACTGCTAACCCTGTACAAATTGCAAGTGCGCCCCACGGTTGAATTTGGCAGTCACCTCTAGTCTGGAGCTTCAAAGTACCTGAAAAAACCCTCAACTGTGCAAAAACATGCGGTCCGTTTGATAGATTCTCCCATCTTAACAAATGGATTGCAATCTTTTTGGATGGGAATGCTATCCTTGTTCTACTGGTATTTCGATGGAACTAGCTTCATTGATCCTGGGCACCGACGCATAGTCGGGAAACACGCCAAACGTGCACCCAACATGTATACACGGTTGACATTTGTCACATGAGAACGGGTCGCTTCTTCGACTGGTTCTTGAGTTCAACAATGACTGTGGAACGATTTTCCGGCAGTTTCCTTCTTTCTACAACATGGGTCTCTTCAAGACCAATGTTCACTCCTTCCTCTCCTCAAAAGGACCCTTCGCACAGCATCTCAGATGACATAGGCCCCGAGGGAAATTATTTTCCTGAGTGGAGTTAATGTAAAAAAAAAAACAAAATAAAAGTTAAAAAAAATGTATGTAGGAAATACGTAGGAATAGAGATACTGTTAAAAAATTATAACTAAATGAAGTAAACATAAAAAAAAAAAAAATTAAAATGTAAATCTGGACACTCGAAGAAATAAAAAAAAAACCTTTTGCATCCAACTCCAGGAAACACTTCCTTGCAAACAAAGTAGTGGAAGCATGGAAAATTCTTCCAAATTGTGTTTTTCGATGCTTCAAATATAAGTCAATTTAAAACTTGGATTGGATTCTCATTTGGCAAAAAGAAAGGATTGGTTAACTTACTGTGAAATTATATATGAGCATGTCAGTAGAATGCTTCCTGTTCATTAATAAAAACAATAATAATCTACTTATATGCATGTATAGTATTTGCCAAATTATAAGGCATTCTCGCGTATTTACTGACTTTACAATGAACATAAGCGAAAGCGAAGTATGCTTAAAAACATATGTGCGACGAGGAAAGGTGTAGGCAGGGAGGCGTGCCACTTTTCTGACGCCTATGATTGTCTACGAGTCGATTTCTGTATCAATGTCAGGCCAGTATTAAAGTTTGGCGTGTACTACAACATGTAACAAAATTAGGAACCTTTTCCTCTCAATTTGTTGGCCAGCTCAATGGTGAAGTATACATTGGCCAGCTTGGAGTTGGAATAGACCATGATATCGGTACTTGTGTTGCCCTGGTCCAAATGGTCGAAGTCCAATTTCGCATAATCGTGGGCTACTGAAGATACATTGACGATGCGGCTGGGTGTTGACTTTCTTATCTTTCCTGAAATGTAGGACAATAAAAATTTAATAAAAATAATTTACGCTTCAATTCAACGAAAAACGATGCAATCAGAATACTAGGTTTTATTTTCAGAATGGGGGCAAATTTTAAAAGTATGTCAACATTAAAATATCTGTATTGCTCATTAGTACGAAGCAGATTAGAATACAATTCCTCCGTATGGTCACCATACTACAAAGTTCATTCTCAATCATTGGAAAAGGTACAAAACAAATTCCTTCGGTACATCAATTTTAAAATGAAAATTCCAATCGAATTTATAAATTATAATTGCTTACGCGCTGAAACCAGACTTCTTAAATTATTAGATAGAAGAGTTTTAATTGATTTATTATTTTTATATAAAATTATAAAATCTTTAATTGACAGCCGTAATTTGTTGGAACTAATTTGCATTAACATACCTGCCAGATAAACTCGTAGTAAAGATATTTTTAAATGCAACAATAAACTCAATACCTCTATTTACTTACCAATTCCAAGAATCCATAACCTTGCGAATAAATACTGCGAATTTATAGATATATATTTAGTGTTGACAGTTTTGAATGTTTCAAAAGTCAACTAATCTCAATTTTATCCGCTAATAATTAACTTTTATTATTTTTTGTTCTTTTCATAAAATCTTTTCTCATCCAAACATCACCAGTAAAATAAATACTTATTTTATTATATTTTATCTGTTCTATTTGCAGTAATAAACACATATAATTGTTTGTTTGTACCCTAATACTAACTAGCTCTTATATATTACACTTTGTTTTATTTCAGGTCTTATTATTGATAATATGAATAAATATTTTAAGCTGAATTGTATTAGTTTTTTTGTAAGTACAATTCGTACTATTTCATTTCTTTTAATTTATGTTATAATATGCTATACCTAACGAGTTGATTGCATTCTTATTTATTCTGTTTTGTAGATTATGTAACACATGCAATTAATATTGTGAATATAAATTTCCTTCTATTCATGTAAAAGCCCACTAGGGGGTAAATAAATAATGCTATTAGTACTCACCAAGTAGAATATTAGTGAAGAGGAAAGGTCCAAAGTGATTGGACTGCATCAGAATCTGCAGACCATCGTCAGTTATCTTGTGGCGCATACCCCCTGATCCTGCATTGTTCAGGAGAATGTCGATGCGAGCCTCTTCCTCAAGGATTTCTTTGGCGCAACTGCGTACACTTGCTAGGTCAGTGAAGTCTACGCGTTTCAACTGGAATTCATGGGTACATTTCACAACAAATTTAATTTATTTGTGGTCAAATGTTATTTATATAATGTCCAATATCATTAACTAACATCAGTATTAATTAATATCAAGGAACATTTATTTAAAGTCAAATAATATTTAGTAAATGTCAAATATCATTTACGGTGTCATATAATAACATTAATTTATTAATGCCAAAATTCATACAGTACAGAAAAAAATATATTGTTTAATTTAATATTTACATAGTATGTAAGGTAAAATTATTATCTATTAATAAGTATCATTAATCACTCGGACCCATAGACTTGTTTACACGACAATGTAACATTACTAGACATACATTTGACATATGAGGCGTGCTTTTTGTGAGTTAGGCGTACCGTATTAACTCACAAAAAATATCAAATTTGACGCAAAATGACCTCAAAATTTAAATAACAAATATTTTTGCTTTTTTTTGTATGTAAATAAATTAGATTAGACATTTGTCATATCCTTTGTTTGAAAAAATAATTATTCAGTTTGGTTATTTTGACCTCAAATCCAAATTTAAGTTTTGAATGAAAATGTTGCACAGCTGTTCCTCTTAACATGATTTTATTACGATTAGTCAAATATTTAGGTTTGATAATAGATTAAATTGGCTTTGAAACCTATGTAATAAGTACAAGTGAAGTTCTGCTGAGTTCAGGGTGGAGATTGCCCTGATGATAGAAGGCGTCAGGAAAATAAGGAAAATGAAAGGAAGTGGTTGCTTACGGTAAGGTTGTTATTTCCCGTCTCCTGGATGATTTCTTGCCTGACCTTCTCCCCCTTCACCATGTCCCTGCAGGTCATCACCACACGGGCCCCCCTCCGGGCAAAGTCCCTGGCAGACTCCATTCCGATTCCTGCAGTAAAATCCTTTACTATTTACTGAACTCCATTTTGAGAACTTATTATCGAAGTAAACAAACATATTGGTTTTTTGTCACTGGGCGCGAGGCATTTTAGAAGAAAAAAATGGATGAAATATTAATTGCATCAGTTTTTAAAAGAGAACCTCTGTGAAATTCAGCTAATGAACTCCATAAAAATGCAGTTGTCTTAAAGAAACTATGGGAAGAGGTAGCAATCGAAGTAGAAAAAGATGGGCTGATATGCTTTTTCTAAGATGAGTATCCAAATGAGTTAATTTTCCTTTAACTTTACTGAGAAGTAGATCAAATGTTTCTCTGGACATACACAAATATTCGTAAAAAATTTTTGTCAAAATTATGTAACTGTTTACACAGAAAATTAAACTTCCCATGACTTAACCGTGACTTATTTATGTCATGAACCCAACATTATGGATAAGGCCGTGAAATGGTATATTTGAAAGATGAATTTTCCTGTAAGTAGCAGTTTTAGAGCTATTTTTTAAAAGTGACATCTCGTCAACGTGCCGACAAGCAAATGACCAAGGCACCCAGCGGCCCACCACGCAAACCACCTGCAAGGTGTATCCTGCAAGTAGCCGGAATGCAAGCCACTAGGCTCTAGGCGATAAGCAAGCCGCCTGTCTGTGCGGACTTAGCCTAAAGATTTCAAATTTTCTGCAAAGCGTAGATGATACATCACCTCTAGGGTTAATATAATAATGAGAACTTCCCAGAACTGGCGCCAGTAATAACTGCAGTTTTTCCATCCAGCCGATCCTTTGATTTGAAGATGCCCATAGTCCACCAGGCGTATAGCTTCAGCAAGCCAAAGACACCAAGAATAACTCCCACAATCGTCACAGCACTACAACAGCAGCATTCCGACATCTTCAAGCTATCGAATCAACTTCTTACTAAAACCCTGAAGATACAACACAAAAACTATACCATTACTTTGTACCACAAATTTAAAGTAAATCAATAAAATAATTATGTACCAAAGTATGGAGCCTCAAACGCATTCCAGATTGGTATTTTTTTTATCTCCAATCATTTTCATATCAAAAGATAAAAATATGATTACATTTTCAGGTATTGACATTACTTGTGTAAAAATTACTTGATATTACTTGCGTAAAAATTGCTGTACAATAATGAATAAGAGATCAGCTAGTTCGCAGACACTTGTCAAATAAAGTTATTGGTCAAAAGAGAAAAAGATTCAAGATTTTTTGACAACAAAAAATATTTCAATACAGTACAATAAATGCTTTCGTAAAAATACCTTTATTATTGCATGAATTAACTAATATTTAATCTTTTTACCTTCCTCTATTTTTTATTAATAACAGTTACACTTAAATATTACACCATTTCCTTAGTATATGTACTACTCTAATCTCCAATGAATCTGAAACTCTTTCTCAGGAAGTATGTTTTTCCGGTACTGGTTTTCATCTGTCAAAACAAACTCAAAAATAGAACACACTAAAAATAGTGAGGCAAATCAACTGAGAAAGTACCTTCCTGACTTTCAATATCTTTTAACCATACAGAACATAAATTTTTCGAGGGAAAAATTATTGTGCTTTCTATTTTATGGCGAATCATGGACTTATTAATAAATACTAATTGGAGTGAATAATTTTATCAAATGTTGTATTTTACAAATCATCATAACGATGCTAATTATTTTTTATAGATAACCTAGATACCTACATATTCTTATTAAATAAAAATGAATGTTGCTTTGTTTGTCCCTTATGCATTCCTAAACCATTCATCCAATTGCGATGAAACTTTGGTGATTTGATAATAATGAGTCTGGCGTTATGAAATTATTTCCGTTTCCGATTATTCATTTATTTATTGTTTGAAACATCTACAGAGTGTTAACAATTATTACAATAATAGAATTGCCTTTGGGATGTACATAGATATTAACAGTCCAATTAGAAATGTTCACAGCATAATGAAATGTTCACAGCGTAATCAATGTTTAGTTGTTACTAGACGGAAATGCTTACAGTGATAACAGAAATAATGATAATCAAAATGAAATATAAAACATAGTAGTGCCAAATATAATACATAACCTGCAGAGAAAGAGAAAAAAGAAAGAAAGGGTATGACAATAAAGCAGTTACATAACTGTTCTCCACGAAGTGTCATGGTAGGAGTTTGATATTTTGTTTGTTGAAATATGTGAGATTGCGATGAAACTACGATGAACTGTTGTACAAAAGTCTGTGAAGGTTTGTATATATATATACTATATAATTGCAATTCGTGGTGTGCGAGTAGTGTGAAGAATGTGTGTATGTCATGTAGTTTAGCGGCAGGGATGGAAGGCAGAAGGGGAGGGGCGGAGGGAACAATGGAGGGAGGGGGGAGAGAAACACGGGGGGGTTTGCAGGATGGATGAAAGCGGAGGAGGGGAAGGGGAGGCGGAAGGGAAACGGGGAAGGGGTGCATATTATAAATACTACAAGCACAGTACAAAAATTATGTTGTAAGTAAAAGATTTAAAATCACTTGGAAATAATATTTTTTAGTTAATTCATTTCTTTGGATTTCAGTTTTGGCCTATGAATAAGAATGGGATATTTCACCATGCTTATCTATATATATATATATATATTAATAAATAAACAAATAAATACTCGCAATAGGTAGAAAACTTTGCTAACTTGTTCAATATAATATGGTTACTATTCATAGGTTCGAGTACTGAAAAGTAAACTTGAAGTACACTCTGTGGGTAAACTAACAAGAGGATGGTGAAATACTCCCTTAACACATTGTAATCGGATCACGTATTGATACGTTTTTAGCAAATTAATGCTAGAGAGCGGATCACGTATTTATACGTTTTTGATAGATTGTTAGTGGAGCGCGGGTCACGTTAAAATACGGGTTCCAATATACTTGAGTTTTCGCTATATAGCGTCTGTAGGGTTGTAGCTATGCAGGTAAAAACCTTTTGAGAACAATAGATGGGGTGTACGGTGGGTACCGAGGTAGTGTTATAAATCACAAAAATAGTCGAAGATAACGGTACATATAACGGTATACATGCAACACTAAGACGAAGAATAATATTTTTTTTAGTTTATTTCACTACTCTTTGGTGGTCGGACGTTGCTAAAAGCTAAATATCGAGTACATAGATATTATATATATATTACGTACATATTTACATTTTATTTTAGTGGTTAAAAGTTAAAATACTTTTGATAAATTTTCGATGAAACAGACATTTTTACCACGATTGTGATTGAAAGTTTGTTATTTTTTTTAGTTAGTTATATTATTATATTGTGTTTTATCCCATAAGAAAAATGTCTCACCACAATGAAGATAGTGACCAAGAAATATACGCCGACAATTTATCCGACATATCGTGTGAAAGTGATTTTGATAGTGATGATAGCGATCAAGTTGATGATGAAGATATTATTCCACTGCCTACAACATTTATATTTTTTGTGTATAATTTGTAAAATAAAGGATGTTATGTAAAAAAAATTTTTTTTTTTTTTTTCAAAACTTTCCTGCTTTATGTGAAATTCTGCACTAGTTTAACGATGAAGAATACATTTCTAAATATAATAAAATAAAATAAATAATTTGCAAAAAGAATTATTGAAATCAAACAAATATTTTTGAAGTTATCGCAATTTTTCTAGAGGTCTACGTTAGCGCGAAATTACGCGAAAAATCACCCGTTCGCAGCACTAGTACGCGGCCGAAAACTGCCCGATCACATTGTATTAATATGACACTTGTGTATAAAATGGGATCAAAAAATGATTTCCAGTCACATCAGTCGATGTAGAGAGGTTGTTTTCTGCATTTTAATTAACTCTCGTTGACAATAGGCAAAGGTAATCAACGGAAACCATCCAAAAAACTATTGCATCAGATTAAACTATAAAATCACTCTTGCTTTATTATCCAGTGGCGTAGCGTGGGTAACAGCCGCCCGGGGCGGAAGAAAATTTTGCTCTTCACCTTTCGCCTCTTTTATTATCTACACATATTTAAGTTTTAAAAGCATATCAATCCTTTGGCACCGTCTTTTTTAATAGTTGCTAGAGTAAAGGTAAAAGTAAAAGAAACTACTACAGTGAAATATCACAAAAATGCATTTGTGACAAATCGTACAAGGAGATATTACAACTACTGGAAAGTAAATTATACTTTTTTCCATGCAATATATCATAATAGATTCATTTATTATTTATTAATCATTTATTTTTTTAAAGTTTTACAAATATTTTTTATAAAGGGTCAAAGCTGTCAGATCCCACAATGACGCGAAAAAAAATACAGGCGGATATTTCAACAGTTGTTCTGGTTTTCAATGTTAATTTATGGTGTGGCCTCACCAAAATTTTTACCATAATTTCGAGGAATAGTCTACTTTTAGACTGACCACACCAACAACTATTACTTTAGCAAAAATACACTTGAAACAGCGCTTAATCCTATAACATTCTTGTTACTTTAACTGACGATTAAAATTAAAATATTGTTAGCGATTTAGCTTTCTGTTGAAATAGACGGCCCTTACATAGTTATACATATTGTGATTAAAACATCGCAGATGTGTAAAGTAGTCTATTTGTAATGGATTTCTTTTTCATGCAGCTTGACAGCAATCTCGCTGAGTTCCCACAGCTTGGCGGCACGCTCCTTATCCTTGGAGATGGCTGATAGGTTCTTCTTCTTGCAGTCGCTGAAGTATTCTCCTGTCACATGCTCCACCTCTTTCGATACACACAGCATTATCTGCGTCTGGGCTCCTTGCTCAGCAGTCTTAAAGGCAAAAGAAATTACAATTTTGTGGTTATTCAGAATATCAATTGATGCACCAGTTGGAAACTTAGTAGAGACGGCAGACTAGAATGCAACACCATTCACAGTTTTCAAAAATGTATAGTAATATGTTTTTTACCTTTCCAAATAAGCTGAATACAAATTCCAAACAGACCCTGATGTAATAAGGGGCATTTCTCATAATCTCAGTTTGAACAGTTCCTGGGTGTAAGCTGTTTACTGTCACTCCTGAAACAAATTAAAACTTTTTAAGTCCATTTCTAATAATATAACTATAGTTCTGTGAACAATAGACCTCGCGTCAAAAAAATTTATCTAATTTTTCTTATTTAATCAAAACCAAAATTTCCTCTGAAATCTTAATATTTGTAAGTATGTTACTTACTTAAGAAAATAGTAGGTACTTAGTAATTCTAAAATATACCATAAACCCATACTATGAAGTATACGATACTTAGTGGGTAAGTACTTACCCGATTACAAATCTTATGATTTCAAAGAAAATTTTTATCCAAAATACTACCTGCCAGTAGGTGTCAATTTCAAATAAGGAAAAGGGCACTTGAATGGATTTCATAATGACTTGGAAAATATTGTGTTTTTTTTTTTTTTTATGAAATACCGCACAAGAGTCCCAACTGCTCCCCTCTGGAGCCAGTGAGACTATGGCATCCCCAATTGGGGTATGTTGTGTGGCTGAAGGTAGTGGGGAGGGGAAGGAGATAGGGAAGAGGAAGGTGGGGAAGTACCTGGCTATTCAGATCTGGTCACTAAACACGGCTAATGCCATTTCGAGCAACGTTTCAATTCTGAATGGTGGTCTTACACCAGGGCGATACTGATAGTATCTTCCACTCTGGAACGTGGCGTAAATATACTATATATTATTTTAAATGAATAAATTGTGAAATAACACAAATTAATCAAATAAAATATATTTGCGCACGCCGGGTTCGAACCCGCGACCTTCGGATTGTGAGTCCAGAGTCTTACCTCGGGACCACGGAGGCCGTGTGTGGATAGATTTTTCCACTAAGATTACGAAAATGTTACTAAAAATTTTTATCTTAATATATATATTTCTTCTGTCCGTGTGTATGTCACTGAACTCCTCCTAAACGGCTGGACCGATTTTGATGAAATTTTTTGTGTGGGTTCAAGGGGATTCGAGAATGGTTTAGATTCACAATTTGGTCCACTGGAAAATGTTCTTTTAACTATTTTTTTATTTCTAAGGAGTTGTTGATTTTGGAATGTTTTACATTGGATCCGGCAGACTGCCCTACCATCGCAGTATCGAATATTCAATATTATTCTATTTTAATTTTAGTTGGTCCCGACAGTTGTGTACAGGACAACGTCTGTCGGGTCCGCTATAAATAAATAAAATAAATTGTGGAACATTCCAGAACACTCTCGAATGTTGTCCTGAGCGAAGCCGGGTAACCCAGATAGTAAATTTATAGTTTTTTTTTTTTTTTAATTAAATAAATTTGGTTTTTGGGCTCGTGATGTCACTACATGAAAATGTTCCGTCTCTGATAATATTCAATTAATTTTGTAAAATTCCACACTGATTTTTTTAATATATTGCAACACTTTGATTTCCGGAGAATTTTTTAATTTGACACTAATGGTACGGCCACACTAGGGCCAACTTCCAACTGCAAACGTTTTGACGATTTGGCCCAACACATCAGTCTGCGCAATATTATTACGGGAGAGTGGTAAAAAATATTATTGTAGCGGATAAAAATTGTTTAAAATTTCAATTCTTTTATGTAATTTGTTATTTTATTTGTCATTTGAATATTTTTTGGTAGAAGATTAAATGTAGGAGGACCAATAAAACTGTGATATGTTTGCTTTAATTTGGTATTGGTTCAGCGGCTGCAAAAAACATTATTAATCCTTTTGCTATCAAGTTTGCGATTATTTTTTTTAAACCAAAAGTGTACGTATGTACATTACTGTATACCTTTTCCTCTCAATTTGTTGGCCAGCTCAATGGTGAAGTAAACATTGGCCAGCTTGGAGTTGGAATAGACCATGATTTCAGAACTTGTGCTCTGATCCAAGTGGTCCAAGTCCAATCTTGCGTAGTCATGGGCTACTGAAGATACATTGACGATGCGGCTGGGTGTTGACTTTCTTATCTTTCCTGAAACGTAATATAAAAATAAATACTAAAATTCTTACAGAACTTGATAATAACATTTTTAATTTAATTTTGATTTGATTTGATTTGATTTGATTTGATTTGATTTGATTTGATTTGATTTGATTTGATTTGATTTGATTTGATTTGATTTGATTTGATTTGATTTGATTTGATTTGATTTGATTTGATTTGATTTGATTTGATTTGATTTGATTTGATTTGATTTGATTTGATTTGATTTGATTTGATTTGATTTGATTTGATTTGATTTGATTTGATTTGATTTGATTTGATTTGATTTGATTTGATTTGATTTGATTTGATTTGATTTGATTTGATTTGATTTGATTTGATTTGATTTGATTTGATTTGATTTGATTTGATTTGATTTGATTCAAATTTAATTTAAATGTATGTTACTTTGTAGAATTGTTAACCTCAACACAGGCTTGTCCTAGTGAGATTAAAAATTGTATTGTAAACAGTAATACCTGCCATGTAAAAAAACAATAAATAATTAAATTTAACGGGAACCTTTCAACTGTCAAAAAAACAAAATGGCGCTGGATGGCTATTTCATGGCAATGTTACATTTGAATTTCTGCGAACCAATTGGGTCTTAGTGACATTCAAATAAAAACATACTTGGGGCACTGGCTATACACGTTTGCAAGTATGGGCATAGCGGTTTATAGATATCGTCGCTTTAGTTCGTTTTTGTCCAACAGACCAAAACGTAAATCGTGAGAAATAGCGCTTCGAAGTTTTTTTTACGAAAAAGGCATATATAATGAAATTAGCTAAATTGTTAGTCTACTAAAATATTTTAAAGTGTTAGAAATTCTCTTTTTTTAAGTAAAATAAGTTCTAAATGTTTAAAATTACGCATAAAACACGTTTTTAATTTAGATGTTGGCCAAAGTGACGAATTCTTGTTTGCAAAAGTTGGATATTGGATAAAGGAGACTGGATATTGGACAAGAGCGCTTAACTCTTGCGTAAAGTTGCTTTATCTAACGTGCTTGGTATTACAGGGAGATTGTAAAGAATTGCAAATCATTGAACTTTGATACTTAAAGATTTAGCTTTAGGTTTCGTATGTTTTCGAGGTGAGACCTAAATATTTGGGTGTGATTTTTAAATAGTTTCTGAGAACATTTGACAATTTTTTTAGAAATAATATATCACTTGATTGGGAAACGAGTTTAAAATACCGCCCAAGAGTCCCAACTTGATCCCAACCACATGGAGCCAGTCAGGCTATGACATACCCAATTGGGGTATTTTTTGAGACTGAATGTAGTGGGGAGGGGAAGCAGTTAGGAAGGTTGGTAAGTACCTGGCTATTCAGATCTAGTTATCAAACACGACCTAAAGTCTTTTCAAGCAATGCTTCAATTTGAAATGGTGGACTTACACCAGGGTGATACTGAAAGTATCTTCCACTCTGGAACGTGCCGCAAATACACCATATGTAATATTTTACTGTGACCGGAAAAGTCAGAATGAAACCAACTCAGAACCACCTCAGAAAAGTCATTAGAAGTGAAGAAAAAAATCATAAAAAAATGGTTAAATAAATTACGTTAGGTTAGGGTTATGGGTTATTTTAAAACAATTTTTTTCATAGCTTTTAATGGCTTTTCAAAGAGGTGTTGAGTTGACTTTATTCTCAGTTGGCATGGAACCATATTTTACATATAGGTACATCCTTTTTTATTGATTTGTGTTATTTCACTTTTTGATCATTAAAATGCACACGTATACATGTACGTTTTTTTAAATGATTAAGTTGTGAAATATTATTATTTTTTTACATTAACTCCACGCAGGAGGCTCCGAGGAAAATAATTTCCCTCAGTTTCTATGTCATCTTAGGGGATGCTTTGTGGAGGGTCTTTTTAAGTAAGGGAAGGATAGGAAGGAAGAAAAAAGATATGAGGGGTGGGTAGGAATCTGGGGGTCAGTGTGTCTGAGAGTAACGGACGTATGAATCCATCCCTCCAATTGCGGTGCAAGGCGATGGGTCGAGAGAGTCCGGCTGGAAAGGTCAAAAGGTCTCCCTTAACCAGGCTCTCTCTCGCCACGCAGTAGGTGAGCAGTCGCATCCGCCGCCAAGACCTGGACAAACTTCACCCCCATTAACTCGGGCACCCCTGCTAAATCACCAAATGTAGCGAACCACTTGAGGTGACCTACGGCAGAGGTGTTGGTTATCCAATAAATGGTTCCAGGGACAGCGGTACCTGTACCCGCTTCCCAAATTACAAAAAACTATCAAAATAAAAATTACTTGTGCACGCTGGAATTGAAACCCACGACTTCCGGATCGTTAGTCGGGTGCCTTACCCCTCGACCACGGGAGGCCGTCGTCTGATAACAGAAGTGTGGTATCCAACATTTAAAAATAAAAAAGATAATTCAAAGGATTTTGAAACACAATAGATAGCTACAAGTTCTTTAGAAATGTGTAAAACAATAGACGACGAATTCTTTTAAATGATTGTATGTTTGAACACATGGGGTACGATTTATTTCTATTACACAATATAGACTTGTCAAAAAGAGATCATAAAACCTTTCTAACCACATTTAGCTCCATAACAATACTGTGTTTGAGATACCACTTAGTTGGGCCAAATTATTAGAAGGGTTATGAAAGGGGCTGGAATGAAAGGAACTGGAAATGGATCTAGGAAAGAAATAAGTAAAAAGAATAGGATAATCATTAAAAATGTGCGAATAGTAATAAGGTTTTTATTGACAATACACAACAGCAACAAAAAACTGGAATAGGTAAGAAATAAACGAACACATAGAAATTTAAGGCACTCAATATAGTATTAAAAAAAAAGAAATGCTTTCATTGTCATTCAGTGTACAATTCTCCCGTGAAGACTTCAGTAATAAGATATTTAAGGGTACACAAATACAACATATCTTAGGCACTAAGGGCCGGTTTTATAAACGAAGTACCAAATTTCAGTTACGTAACGAACCGTTTTTCGTTAACGGACCGCTATCCGTTCGTTATTTTATTTTGCGTACTATAAACAAATGTGCGTTACTAGCGGTCATCGGTTACATTTGGTCCTAAAGTTTTATTACTTGGGTCACTCTCTATAGAACAATGCACACCGTCGGCTTGAAGATTCCTGTAAAATCGCCAGCTGCTTGCAGCATTGATCCCAGAGCGTAGAAACAGTAATAACTGCTGTGTTCTGGGCTGGCCCAACTGACTGATTTCGATATGTCGCGTTTGCTGGCATTAACTGAGCTCCAATTGTGTTTAAAATTTGATAACTCTTTAACTCTTTGACAAACAAAAACCTCAGTTTGAAATCGAAGTCTTCAAAATAATTGAAATAGTCCAATCTATGCGTAAAAATACACGGTTTTCTGCGTCTTGCAGCTTCGTCTTCACTGCTATAGGATGAACTATCTTCGATAAATGTCAATCAGTTATCTTAACTTCCACTGCGCGATGAGGAATCCATTGCATAAACGCAAATTATACAATATTATCTTTTAAAAATAGTATAGTAATAATAATATAAAATTAACACGGATCCAAATAACCGAGCGCCGAGAACAACTTCCTACTTACAACTGTCAAAAAACGTCAGCAAACGGATCGTTATCCATTTAACTGACCAAAATCGGTCCGTAAAGCGTTAACCGCTATTTAACCGACCGGTAGCCTGGCGAATGTTTATAAAACGGCGAAATCAGGCGGTAGACCAAATATTTGTTAAAAATGGTATCAAGCGTAACGAACGGATGGTTATAAAACCGGCCCTAAATGTACCAAAAGTACTTTCATTGTTACAGTAAGATTTGGTTGATTAAAATAAAGACACGTTAGGCACGAAATGTACCGAAAACTAAAACTCCTTCATTTCCTTATTCTAATAATAAACTTGTTTTAAATATCTCAAGTAGAATCGCTCATCATCGCCTGCTGCAATGTCAAAGTTTAAAATTCTTTTAACTTTGTCAACTCTGTAACAGAAATAAATAAAAAATTGGTTAGAAATTACCTTTAATCTTATTTCATGTAAATGACGCATGACAAATTAATTTACTTATAATACTTCTTTTAGTGGCAAATTCACTTTTTGGAGTCAGTTCAATTAAATGAAAACAAATCACTTATTTTATCAATATTATCAACATGTTTCAACCAATGGCTTCTTCGTCAGAATAAAATGAAATTTAAATTTTATAAAATTAATTAAACTTTCGTTTCATTTATTTATTTACATATTTTTTAATATATAAATCGATTTGATTTGAATCATGTTGATTTCAACCAATTAATTTCAACGATTAAAACTGTAACGGTATTAGGTTATTTCAATTTTTACTACAATATTTCACTATCATATAGAACTCGGCATGTTTGATAATATATTATGTATACATAGGTAATAATATATATTCGTTAGAGAGTGGTTTTATAACCACTCAATAACGAATATATATTATATTTTAATCGAAATACCCAGTGCTATTATTAGCATTGGGTATTTCGATTATATAATATATTATGTAAACATAAAATATTGTAAAATTATATTGTATAATGTTAGTATAACCACCCTGTAACGAACGATCAGTTGAAACAATTTGCTGAGAAAATAATGAAATATTAATTACCTGCTTTGTTTTCCTTGGGAATTTTTATCCTTTTCTACAGTGTACATCATTAGGAACTTTGTGTGGAGAAATCTCCCAGAAAACTAGTAAAATAACTTCGTAAATAGTAAAATCACAAGTGAAGATGTTTACTTCCGTGGCGTAATGAACGAATGTTTGAAATGAGAGTAATCACATGGTCCTCAGCTTGCGATGCTATTGGCTGTTTGGTCTGTGAGAGAGATACGCCCGCAACCGAGAGTTCAAATTTCACACGTAGGCTAAGATATCCCTTGGATGTTGGAGAAATTTATATGAAATGTAACTGAACGGCCGGTTTAAAAACGAGGGTTTCTTTTGGCCAACGTGTGGATGTTGGATTAACACGCTCGAAATGTTGTTCCATTTTGGAGGATGTAAGACAAACTGCGTTTTGAAAACCCTTTACGAAATTTTTGAAATTTTTTTTTTTTACTTGTATTGTATAAATAAAGACTTTCTGAGAATAACTGCATACTTAACTCAATTTCGCTAAAAATGGTCTGTTGGACAAAAACGAACTAGAGCGACGATATATAGAAGATGATTATTATCTCACCGAGTAAAATATTAGTGAAGAGGAAAGGTTCAAAGTGGTTGCACTGCATCAGGATCTGCAGACCATCGTCTGTGGTTTTGCTGCCCATTCCTCCCGCTCCCGCATTGTTCAGGAGAATGTCGATGCGATCTTCTTCCTTGAGGATCTCTTTGGCACAACTGCGTACACTTGCTAGGTCAGTGAAGTCTACGCGTTTCAACTAGAATTCAATTCAATTCAATGCACATTTATTGTGAAATATCATTTCTTTAACCACTCGGACACAAAAGCTTGTTTACACGATAATTTAACATTGCCAGACATACGTATGATGTAGGGGGCGTATCCGACTTATTAAAGTCACATAGCATTTATTGTCAAAAAGCAGTGATTTATTAAAATCCAAATTTTTATAATATTATATAATTAAGAACTCCCTTTTTAGGGAGTTTCACATGGGAATAATAAAAATTATACAATTTTTTTTCTTCTTTTATACGTGCCTTGGTAACTGAACTACCTCCACAAAAATCTATTCCATTTTCTTTGTGATTTTTTTTTACATAAGCTCTGCACAAGAGACTGAGGAAAAAATCCATCAGGGCCTATGTCATCTTTGGTAATGCTGTATGGAGGACATTTTTAGATAGGAAGGAAAGGAAGTTCTAAGAAGGAAAAAGGTATGTGGGCTGGATAGGAATCTGGGGGTCAAATTGTTTAGATTAGGTTGGTCGAGAGAGATTGGCTGGAGAGGTTCAGGTTAGGTCTCCCTCAATCAATCTCTCCCGATCCAGCCCTCCACGCAGTAGGTGGGTATAAATGCATTCCGCTAAGCCCTAAACAAACCTCACCCCATGAACCTGGGCATCCCTGATAAGACACCAAACGTAACCAACCACTTGGGGTGACCTATGGCAGGGTTGTTGATTATCCAACAAATTGTTCCCGAAGTGATCCACATCTTAAAATAGTAGGCATACCCACATCTTAAAGTGATGAATTGAAGATGTCCAATGACCCTATGTATTAAGTTATATTATTACAATAAACTGTTAAATTATTGTTACCCACCTATTACATCAAAATAATACCATTAAATTTACTTTTAATTAAATACTGGATGTTCAAAATCTCTACACAAATTACCGATAAAAAATTTGAGATTCTGTTTTCCATCAGAACTGATTAAATACATTTTTTCTGATAGCTATGTGATTAATTAGTGGCAGAAGGAATATAGCCGACATAATGACTAATCATGTATTGTATATTTTTTAATGTTAATTCATTGTGATTGTGTTGATTTTGCATCATACTAAATCATTTCACTAGTTCTACCCAAACTTTATAACCCAAATTACGCTAAGGTCCTGGGTTCAATTTCTGAATGTGACCAAATCTTTTATTGATTTTTACGTTTAAATTTTTGATTGAGAATCGCTAATATTGTCTTCAGTGATTAAATATTACAATTTGAGGTTTTACTCAATAAGTTAAAAATAAATATTCATCCTAGACTAGCAGAAAAGTCAATAGATGTCGCACATTAAATAAAAATGGATAAATTTATCCAAGATACAATTCAGGTAGCATTTAGTTCGAGATGATTCTTGCAATCATACATAAAGACAGCAGCCAATAAAAATATACGTTAATAATGTTGGTAGTTCTTATTCGAAGTATAAGTTAAATATGACATTAGCTCAGTGGTGGAGCATTGCCCCAGCAAGGCTAAAATCCTAGGTTCAATTCCTTATCTTTTTCTAATTTTTCGATTGAGGGCCGCTAATTTGTCTTTGGTGATTAAATATTCAAATTATTGGTTTTGAAATCTACATAAATGGTAAATTGGTAATCTGGTGAGTTCTGGGTAATAATTGATACAGCAAAGATGGTATATAGCATCGATAGGAAGAGAGCATTAGAAGAAGAAGAAAGAGATAAATTTTGATGAGATGGCTACTTACGGTGAGGTTGTTATTTCCCGTCTCCTGGATGATTTCTTGCCTGACCTTCTCTCCCTTCACCATATCCCTGCAGGTCATCACCACACGAGCCCCTCTTCTGGCAAAGTCCCTGGCAGACTCCATTCCGATACCTGCAATAAAACCATTTACTAATTTCTTAACAATTCCGCTTAATTGGTAGGTACATCGGTTTATCGGGATAGCCGCTTATTTTTGCCAAAACCCAAAGAACAGAAACCAAATAAAGAAACTAATACTCATTTACTTTGTTTATGCACCATGCTACGAGAGTTTGGAGTTCATTTTACGGTAATTCGGTAGACTTCGCCCACGCCAGCTCATCGCCTTAGTTCTTAATTGTCCAAATGACCATTTTAATTTTTGTTCAATCTCCACTTTAACCTTTTCGTCCCGGAAAGAAAAAAATCACACATGATCCGAAGGGGGGTCACTCGGGGACCCCAATTTGTTTTGCTTATTAAAGGGTGTTAATGACATAATTTTTTGTAATTTGTTTTGGTAATAATTAGAGGGAAGTATATTCATTGTATTTCAGTAGTCATTTTCAAAATCGTTTGATAAATAAAGTCATAATTAATATTCTAATGAATTTAGACCATAACGTATATTTTTCCATAGAAAACAGAGAAGGCGGGCCGATAGCCAACATAACTCCATGTTTCCAAATTTCGACTGGCGATTGGCGCGTAGCGGAAACGATCCAGACCGAATGATCTTTGACCGGCAAGCGAACATTATAGCATTGTAAAAAGAGCAAACGAGATGCGCAGTGTAAACAAACGGGATCTAGTCCTTTCCACTAACAACATAGAAATTACTTGCTATCGCTTAGAGTCGTCCCGATACTTCCAGCAGATGGGTACGGGGTAACGGCCGAACAGAGGGGAAGGGGGGCGGGCGGGACAGATTCTCGACCGGAATTTGATAGAAATTATTTAATTTTAAGAAAAGTAGTAATGCGATATTAATTTTTTTAATGCAGATCGATAACCAAATATTTTTTCTAGGATTACCTAAATTATTGAGTATGTGGTTTAAAAAACAACTTAGATACAGCGTAAAACTCTCGTTAGTGTAAGTGCGTTCTCCTGGTCCGGTACGGAAGTGTTAAAATTACAAATAATGTATAAAAAATGATCGTTAACCATTTAACTAAGAATCATTTAAACTAATGAGACCTTTACCTTTACGGAAATAGCTTTATCTTAAACACCTTTAAAATGTTTCATTGAAATAATTAAAGAAAACCTTCTCCTCAATAGTCGTTTGAACAATTAAGAACTAAGGCATTGAGCTATTCACTGCCTGATGAAATTCATCAAGGTCAAGTTTTGCAATTTACTGCCGCACATTTAAGAAATAATTTTTTTCAGTTTGTAATTATTTTTTTTATTTTTATTATCTTTTTTTTACATTAGCTCCACAGAGGAAGGAGAATAATTTCCCTCAGGGCCTACGTTATCTCAGAGGATGCTGTCTTTTTTTTTTTTGATTTTTTTCTTAGTCATATAAACCTATAGCATACTTATTTTTCACACAAAATTCAGCCTTTTGAAAAAGCAGAAAGCCTAGTTGACAAGTTACTCTGTATGTCAATTTATCATCTCTATTCCTTTCCTTCTCTTAATATTAATGGCCGAATTTCGACCTCTCAGTAATAACAGAACATATTTTGCAAATTAAGTTCAACTTTGGCTTTCTACATTTACTAGAACGTTTAGTCTGTTTTTAGAATTAGAGTTTAGTTTAGTTTTAGATTCATTTACTTCAGAATCTTAAGTTGTTTATCTCATTTTGGTCAATTCCTTGAAAATATTCGTTCCCACCATGCTTTTATCTCTAAAAGCTTATTTTTTTACCAGGCAATAGCTAATATGTCAGCTCTAGGGTTAATATTATATTGAGGTCTTACCAGAACTGGCGCCAGTTATAACTGCAGTTTTACCATCCAGCCGCTCTTTTCCCTTGTAGATTCCCAGAGTCCACCAGGCGTATAGCTTCAGCAAGCCAAAGATGCCAAGAATAACTCCCGCAATCGTCACGGCACAACAACAGCAGCATTCTGACATCTTCAGGCTGTACAAATCAACTTCTAAATAAAACCCTAAGGAAACAACACAAAAACTACGCTGTTAAACCTTGTGCTACAAATGAGAAGTAAATCAATAAAAAAAACAGCAAGCCAAATAGATTTTAGATTAGATCAGTATTTTTTTATCATCAAGCATGTGTTCTTCTTATCAAAAGATAAAAATACGATTACATATTCATGTAAAACCTTGACACTTGCGTAAAAATCACTTTACAATAGTGAGTAAGAGATGTGATTGTTCAGCTGTTTTGTAGACTGGTCTGAAGAATGAGATATTCAAGAATTTTCAACAAACCAATTTTCCAATATTGCATAATATGTTTTTTTGATACATACCTAATTATTGGATGAATTAACTAATATTTTATTGTGTTACCTCCCCATCCCAGTTATAATTCTCAATTACCTTAAGTATTACATAATTTTTTCAATACATTACTGTAATCTCCAATAAATCTGAACCCCTTTCCTAACCCAACTTTTCCTGAAAATGTGTTATTCCTATAATGATTTTCATCTGTCAAAACAAACCCCTTGCTTTTTAGTAGGTACATTTCAAAAACAGAACGTCATTTTAAATTCATGAAAATCAAATAGGAAAGTACCTGTTTAAACCTGACCCGTTTTTATACAATTATTTTTCATTATCTCCTAGCCAGATACATGTTAATTTTACAAGGGTAAGAAAAAATTGTGATGCTTTCTATTAATTTTTTGGCGTGTGACCTTATTCTTCTTCTTCTTCGTGTGCCCTATCAGGTCCCCCCGACGTTGGCGATCACTCTGGAAAATGTCTCTCTATCTTGTGCTGCCCGGAATAGCTCCTCCGCACTTCTAATGCCGGTCCACTCTCATATATTTCGTAGCCAAGACATTTGTCTCCTACCAGACCCTCGGAGACCTTCTATTTTTCCTTTAAATATTAATTGGAGAAAGTGATACTTTTCCCCTCGAAGTAGGTGACACAGATATGAAATTTTCCTGACTTTTATTGATGTGAGCAGTTCTCTATCTGCTCTAGCCCACCTGAGAATTTCTATGTTGGTGATCATGTCGGTCCATGGAACTTTGACCATTCTCCGGTATTTTCAAGGTCTCATATCCACACAGCAAGACTGACCACACATAGCACTTAAACATTCTCTGCCTTAGTTTTAAATTGAGGTTGTCATTGCAGAAGAGGGATTTCATTTTACTGAATGCAGTTCTTGCTGCCTCAATTCTGCACTTAACCTCTACATCTGGGTCAAGAGTCTCCGTGAGAATGCTGCCGAGGTATCTAAATATTGCCACCTTTTCGACATTGCAACCATTTAATTGTATCACTAATCCAGAGTGATCTAGTCGCCCAAATGTCATCCATTTTGTTTTATTGACGTTGATTGTTAGGCCCAGTTGCTCACCAAAATTATTAACTAGATTTAATAGATCTTGGAGATCACCAATACGGTCAGCTAATAATACAGTATCATCCGTATATCTTATGTTATTAATGACAACTCCGTTGATCTTCAGACCCTTCTCGGTATTACTTAGGGCTCTTTTAACCCATTGGCCACAAACCCCGACAGCCTGCCGGGTTAGAGTAGGTCTGCCAAAAAAATGGAAAATGAGCATGACAGCGACATTTTTGAATAAAATTTTAAATGCCGAATGCTCTGTAGGTAATTAATCATTCATGTTTTAGAATTGGAAATAATATGTTTCATATATTTTTTCCCTGATATTTGTGTTCCATGTTTTGTATGCAGCCAGCCGCCATTTAATTTCCTTCAAAATTGCGAGTGGTTCTAGGCTTTTGGCAGTGACCCTGCACGTCCCTGATTGCTTTGGGGACTATCATACCAAATTATTTTATTAGTTATTAGTATGCATGAACGTAAAAAACAAATATTATTAATGTTCGATTTATGAATATTATGTTTTTTTGTAACTGTGTGAATAAAAATGTGAAAAAAAACTTACGAAAAAAAAGAAGGTTACATTTGTATCATTATTTACTCATATTTTAATGTTTTTAAAATTTTTATTTTTCTGTTTTTCTTTATCTTAATCCAATAGGTAAACAAATTTAAAGAAATTAATTCATTTGAATATATTGTTCAAAAGTTACAATAGATATAGTACACCAATGCAGGTTTTCAATTTTTGGTACAAAATTAATTATGTGGCCAATGGGTTAACCCGTCTAATCACAGGAGACCCTAGTTGTCCCAAAACATCATATGCCGTTATAATAACAGGAGACCCAGATTGTCCCAGAGCGACTGTGCATTATTAAAAGTTAGATATTTCTTTTACTGTCAGGCAAACATTTGTGATTTCTTTTATTTTAGAAAGCGAATGAAATAATGCTTCTTATTGCCTTAGGAATAATCGAGCTATAGTGGTCAGATATTTTACAAATCCGATCATAAGTGACGATTTTATTTTGCGCCAATTTGTGACGTAACAAACACTTAATTCAAAAATAAAATTGTATGAATGTCATAAAAAGTGAGGTGACAGTATTATCACAAATTTTATCAAAAAAACGAATCTGTATTTAAAATTTTCGGTTTATTTTATTTTTTGTACTTTTTTGAGGAATCCCCAGGTAAGTATTTTTAAGCTAATTTACATTTTCAATATCAAAATTTTAATATTTTATAACAAAAATGTTGATTTCTAATAAATACATCGAAGTTTATTTTATCTAGATTTTAGAAAAATTTTTGTTTTTGCAAAAAGGTTAAAAAATAACCAATAAAAAGTAACATTAAAAATGCATTGGAAGAACCAGGAATTTTGTGCTCAAATCTTGACAGGCAAAAGTTCATAGATATTATTTTCTCATTATTCGAAGGGTTAAAGACATGGTGGAATAGAGATTAAACAATAGTGGCGAGTGGTGGCCATATTAATAAATACCAACTTTAGTGAAAACATAATTTTATCAAACGGTTTATTTACAACATCTACAGGCAGAATAAATCACCATTACGATGCCTAATGATTTTCTACAGACAACACAAAACATAATATGAATAACAGCAAAAATAATTTAAAACATTTATTAAAATATTCGGTAGATACATAATATTATATTTTTGGATGTCATTGTTGGCCCAACAACTAAATATATTTAATATTACAGTTAATTTATACAGCCATAAAAATGTTTTCCAGTCATATCGGTAGATTGGAATGGAGAGGTTGTTTTCGGTGTATAAATGAATCCTCATAAACCACAGGCAAAGATTATCAGTTGAAATCGTCAAAAAATGATTGCAACTTTTTTTCAGATTAAACTAGAACTAAAAATAATTTCTCTTGATTTATTATCTCTACGTATTTAAGTTTTAAATGCATATCGATATGTTCCTTAGTTTTAATCATTATTACTACATCAAAGTATGTTGCCTGTTGTATGCTGATGATGCGGTGCTGATTTCTAACAGTATGGAAGATCTACAGTCGCTCGTGTCTAGGATGAACGAAGTATGTATGAAGAATGAGTTAATGATGAATGTAAGTAAGTCTAAAGTAATGGTATTTGAAAGAGAGAGTACGAAAACAATGTGCAACATAGTTGTGAACGACGAATACTTGGGGCAGGTGGATGAGTTTGTGTATTTGGGAAGTATGTTTACGAGAGATGGGAAGACTGATAGAGATATCGAAAGAAGGGTAAATGCCGGTAACTCCATTAATGGAGGTCTGAACGCCGTTGGCAGCAACAAAAAATTGTCAAAAGAAGCGAAGCTAGCCGTCCATAATGGAGTGCTGGTACCTACCCTGATGTATGGCAGTGAGGCATGGAACTGGCAGAGAAAGGATGAAAGTAGACTGAATGCTGTAGAAATGAGATCCCTGAGACGTATGTGTGGTAAAACCATGTATGATCGTGTGAGAAATGTGGAGATCCGCAAAGAATGCAAGGCTGATGTAAGCGTAATGAATAAGATTAAGAAAGGGACGCTCAGATGGTTTGGGCATGTAGAGCGAATGAATGAGGAAAGGAGTGTAAGGAGAATATATGACGCAAATGTGAATGGTAGACGAAGTCGGGGACGCCCGAGGAAGACATGGCACGACCAAGTGAATCAGATACTTGAGTCGGGCGATGTCAAGAGTCAGAATAACAGAAGAGCATGTATGAGACGATGTATGAATGTGAACGAAGCAAGGAGTGTGTGCCAAGATCGAGTTGTTCGGCGGTCCGTCCTCTCTGCCTACCCCTGCGGGGAAACGGCGTGATGGTTAGTTAGTTAGTTAGTTAGGTATGTAAAATAGTTTATTTGTAATGGATTTCGTTTTCCTGCAGCTTGACGGCAATCTCGCTGAGTTCCCACAGTTTGGCGGCGCGCTCCCTGTCCTTGGAGATGGCTGACAGGTTCTCCTTCTTGCAGTCGCTGAAGTATTCTCCCGTTACATGCTCCACGTCTCTCGATACACATAGCATTATCTGCGTCTGGGCTCCCTCCTCCACAGTCTGGAAAATAAATTAGATTGCGTAAATTTACAGTTTTTTATTATTTTAAAATTTAGAAAGATATAAATTATTTAAGGGCTTGTCAACAAGCTCTATTATTGTTATTAAATTAATTATTTTTTAATAATCTGACTTTGACACAAGTAAATAATGATTAATTTATGGTGAGCATTCGAATATTACTTTCCTCATTACCTCAAAAATTTGTATTTGAAGATATCTGACTAACCAACTGGACGATCGTTTAGTAGAAAAATACCAAATTTTCACTTTTTTAAATTTTAAATAATTTGTGGTTTACCTTTCCGAAGGCGTTGAAGATGAATAGGTAAAATAGCTTCTTGAATGAAGTTAAGGTTCTCAATATTTCAGTCATGATAACTCCGGGATGTAGGGCATTCACTGTTACTCCTGAAAAAATACAATTTTTGTAATTATTATCTATTTTCCCCCTTCATATAATCTGTGTTGTATGTTACAATATTAAAGAGGGCAATGTAATGTTTTCCAAACATGTGAGTAAAAGTAAAACATGTTTAAGAGGGGAAAATTATTATGTACCCTCGATACTAATTCATCATTTTAGGAGGCAGGTAAGGGTACCGCCGCCCCGAAAACCATTTTTGGATAACCAACATCCCTGCCATAGGTTGGCCCAAGTGGTTTGCTATATTTGGTGACTAAGCAGAGATGCCCGGGTTCATGGGGTGAGGTTTGTCTAGGGAGAGACTGGTTCAGGGAGACTCAACCTAGATCTCTCCAGCCACTCTCTTTTGATCCATCGCCTTGCACCGCAGTGGGAGAGGCGGATTTGTATATTCGTCTTTTTATTTTTTACAAAAGAAAGACAAACATTCCCAAATTACAAATAACCCAACAATATTTAAAAATCTCCTACTAACACCACAGTAAGCGGAAAACGTTGCTTGTGTCGTGAAGGAGGACTTAGCCAGCCAAGGAATCGAATACGTGACGCCCAGGTGGGACCCAAACGCAATGCAGCCACTGACCGGTCTCATTCTTGTACATATTGACCCCCAGATTTCTACCCACCCTTCATACATTTTTCCTTCCCAGAACTTCTTTCCTTTCCTTAAAAAAACCCTTCACACAACATCCTCAAAGGTGACATAGGCCCTGAGGGAAAAAATTATATATTAGCTCCTTAATATTAAAAAAATATCAAATTGTAAATCATACTTGGCCATTTTACAGAAGAGTTTAAAAAACTAACAGAAAGACAAAAGGAGGGCAATTGAGATTTTTGATGAAACCATTTTTGTCGTAGGACAAATTGTCATTGAAAAACCTTTTTTTAAAATTATACTGAAGTATTTTTTTATGGTCGCCATTGATTGGCATTTCGGGATAATATGAGCATGTGTTCTGACATTTATTTTTACATTTTATGAACAGACTATTATCGAATATTAAAACAGTACAAAACATCTAACATGTTCTACAACAGTAAAAATGAACTAAGAGAATGGTATGTTCAAAGGGCTGGCCCTGCGCAGGCGCAATTGGAGCACTCTGCTCTGCATGAGCACCCCTTCTAAGTCACCAAGCGATCCACTTCGGGTAACCCATGGCAAAGGTGTTAGTTATCCAATAAACGGTTCCCAGGGCGGCGGTACCCATACCCGCCTCCCAAATCGATTATGATGAACATAAATCTTGCAATATGGAGTCATTGTTTGCTGGCGACAACACAGAGGATGTTAAGAGACGTTCCTGACTTACTGTAATCAGTGATTCCTCACGTAATTTGGAGTAAAAATTGTAAATCAAATTTTGGTCTCCGGTACATTTTTTAATGTTTTTTCTTTTTTAAAAAAACAAGAAATCAAATTGACCATTAACACACTACATAAAGTGTACCTAAGTATATTTCGGTTCCATGCCAACTCGGAATGAAACCAACTCAGAACCATCTCAGATAAGTCATTAAGAGTGATAAAAAAATAATTTTAAATTAGCCGATAACCCTAACCTAACTTAACCTATTTAATAATTTTTTTATCACTCTAAATGACTTATCTGAGATGGTTCTGAGTTGGTTTCATTCCGAGTTGGCCGGTCACCGTATATTTCAATGGTAAAAATAAAACAGAATGTGGATAGTTACATTACGAAACATTAACTAGAAAAATCAGTGTACATCTAATATATAAAATTCTCGTATCACGGTGTTAGTTATCATACTCCTCCGAAACGGCTGGACCGATTTTGATGAAATTTTGTGTGCTTATCGGGTAGATCTGAGAATCGGCCAACATCTATTTTTTATACCCCTAAAAGTTAAGGGTGGTCCACCCCGAATTTTAATTTTTTATTTTTTGGACAAAATTTTTTATTTTTATTTTTTTATAGTGAGATTATATACATTAAAAAATACACCCAGCCCTAAATTTTAATTATTCTACAATAATCCCCTATTTTTAAATAGCGATATTAGTAATTCAATCATTTTCAACCCCGGAACTAAAAAAACATTTCCTAGAAATAATGTATATGGCAAAACAACGTTTGCCGGGTCAGCTGGTAATATGTAAAATTAATAACATGAATTTGTACCTTTTCCTTTCAATTTGTTGGCAAGCTCAATGGTGAAGTAGATATTGGCTAGCTTGGTATTGGCATAGACTTTAGCCCCCGTCTTGTCATTACTCTGGTCCAAATGGTCCAAGTCCAAATTTGCCCGCTTGTGCGCCAATGAAGATACATTGACAATGCGGCTTGGTGTTGACTTTCTAATCTTTCCTAGAATATATTATCAGTCGTTATATTATTTTCCAAATTTTACAACAGTTTTCAATTGTTCAAACATTACGAATATATTATTCAAGAAGTAAAAAGAGTATTGAAAACTCTGGCAATGGATGCAGTGATAAGAGCCTTCTAGAAAAATAAAATCCCTAATGTGTGCATATTATTGTGCCTACTTGTAATATAATAAAGGCGTGGAAGACGGTATTATTTAAAATACTACATTTTATTTATTATGTTATCAAGAATTATTTTCAAATCTGAAATCTTGTCTTGTAAAACATAAATTAAATCTGAAAGGCTATTCCCTAAAATTTGTGATAAGAGATCGTTCTCTCGCGAGAAGTGCTGTCAGGTTTATGTAATTTTCTACAGCTGTTAAATGAATAAATAATCATGCATACTTGCAGGAATTTGTGTTTAAAACGACCCAAACTAAAATATGTGACAGCTCACAGCTTAAATTTTTGACATCGGCTGATAGAAAAAGCAAATAACAGCCGTAGAAAATCACAAGAATCTGACAGCACTTCCTGCGGGAGGACGATCTCTTATCACAAATTTTAGGGAATAGCCTTTCTGGAATGGTTCTCCATTAACAAGGAAATTAATAATTAAAATGTTTCTGATCTCTAATTACCCAGTAGAATATTAGTGAACAAGAAAGGTCCAAAGTGATTGGCCTGCATCAGGATGTGCATGCCATCATCGGTAATCTTTTTGCCCATATCTATCGCTCCCGCATTATTCAGGAGAATGTCGATGCGAGCCTCTTCCTTGAGGATCTCATTGGCGCAACTGCGTACACTGGCTAGATCGATGAAGTCTACGCGTTTCAGCTGGAAATCAAATTAAATTATTTATTTCATGTTAACCCTAGAAAGATAATCTACGTCTTTGCGACGTAAGCGAGACACAAGTATTGCTGTAATTTTTTTATTTTGCATTGTAGAGCGCTGTCTTTACAACTAGCGCGCTCTCAGTTAGCTCAGTTTCCGAGCAGAACTTGCGCGGAAGGCTGTCACCATGGTAAATACAATAATTACGGAGCAATACATACACACATCTTTGTGTAACTTTGGGGCTTCTTATAAATGTGAATTAGAGTTGAAAAATGTTATTATTTTTTAGTGTAATGATTGATTAGCATTTAAACTTTCATAGCGTATAAAAAAATATGATTTACGCATAAAATAATTCTTTTTTTTTTCATTAAAAACACGATATAATAGTTTATAGTTGATTTGTTAGAGGTGTGCAGAATTTTGTTGTTTTTTTATTTGAAGCACAAAACCCTAAACTAATTCAACTACCTTTAAAATTTTTAAGAATGATAATATGTCAAATATCCA
The DNA here is from genome assembly GCA_936435175.1 of Glyphotaelius pellucidus. Lineage (NCBI taxonomy): Eukaryota > Metazoa > Arthropoda > Insecta > Trichoptera > Limnephilidae > Glyphotaelius > Glyphotaelius pellucidus. The sequence continues at coordinate 21,272,006 of OW386558.1, read as the reverse complement.
CCATTAAAATTCAGTACGTCCTTAAGACGTATCATTATATAGTAGTCATATTAAAATAATATTATCTTTCTAGGGTTAAATATCTTTTATCTGATTATGAAATTTATTCAATGTGATGATACATTCGATAACAAACAAATCATTTGTTGCAATGTGAAATATCATTTATGCAATGTCAAACATAATTTATTTCACGTTAAATATATTATATCGGACAATCAATATGACCTTTTTCAAAGATACTTTCTTAGACAGGAGATGTTTATATATTTATTCTAAACTTTAAAATAGATTACAATATTAAGGAAATGGACGCTTACAGTGAGATTGCTATTTCCCGTCTCCTGGATGATTTCTTGCCTGACCTTCTCCCCCTTCACCATGTCCCTACAAGTCATCACCACACGAGCCCCTCTCCAGGCAAAGTTCCTGGCAGACTCCATTCCAATACCTGTTATAAAACCTTTTTTTTAGTTTTCATTCTAATTTTATTATGTATTTGTTTTCACCATTTTGGTTTAATTTTGCAAGTTGTTGCAAACCAAAAATAGACAATAATGCAAATCATGTTATGTAAAGTACTGTTTTCAAGGATCAAAAATAACAAACTCATTCCATTTGTTCTTCTCAACTTCGAAAATTACTCTTATCTAGTAACAAGCCACTTGCAACTTACAGCAAAAAGATTTAAAGCCTCACTAGAACATTAATTTATTCAATTTTTTATAAGAAAAACTCTCTTTTTATAACTTTTGAAGGTTATTCCCATCAACGTAATATATCATTGAAGAAGAAGATAACACTTATAATCTAAATGAAAATATGAAAGAAAACAAGACAGAAATATAGAAAAAGACAATGGTCGCAACTGGGACTCGAACCCAGACCTCTCGTCTAACTGGGACGTGCGCATTATCCAATTTCGCTATTGTCACCTTCTGTCAAACCGTCATATTTGTCAATCTCATATTTCAAATATTTAGAATCAACAATATTATCTTCAACTAGTTCTTAAAAGAAGTTAGTTAGAACTTAGTTAGTTTTTTTCTATTTTTCTGTGTCTTGTTTTCTTTCATATTTTCATTTAGATTATAAGTGTTATCTTCTTCTTCAATGACATTAATTTATTATTTATATTAATCATAAATACTAGTACATTAAATGTTAAACAACGCAGGGTTTTTTATCATCGAGTTTGCGTCAACCCTGGTTGGTCAACCTTGGTTTATTCAAAATATCATCCGACAACTTTAGGATTTACAATTTTGAACAGAATCGAGGAATAGGTGCAGACAGCTTTACTAATGACTAATTGATTCTTATTGTCTTAGCTAGCAGAGACTTGAATCCGCAACACTGTTTAAACTTGCATACTTGAAAGCTTAAAAAATTATAACAAATATTAACTTAGCAATAAATTGAGTAGGTACTCACCAGCACTGGCTCCAGTCACGATGACAGTTTTTCCATCTAACCGCTCTTTTCCCTTGAAGATGCCGACAGTATACCTGGTGTACAGCTTCAGCAAGCCCAGGAGACCAAGGATAATTCCCACAATCGTCACAGCGCAACAGCAGCATCCCGACATCTTGCGACCGGTCTAATTAACTTTGCCAACTCTGGAGAAATCAACACACAAACTGTCCTGTTGAACAATCTTCAACAAATAAAGTAGACAATCAATGAAATTATGTTGATATCTAATACTAGGGAACCACAAAAAGTTTGCAGATAAGGATTTTCATTATCTTTAGGCTTATATTTTTTTATCAAAAACCTTGACATTACTTGCATAATTGCTTTAAAGTGGTGAATACGAGAAAACATTACATTCAGTTATTTTGTTAGCAAGCATTCTAGAGTGTTTTGTTACTGATAGTCAATTTCAAGTGATCTAAATTATTAATACTCCGTTAGATACAATCTAGTTTAAATTTTGTGTGAATAATTTTATCGAACAGTTGCAGCAGTAGCAAAAATCACCATTACAATGCAAATTATTTTCAATAAATACCAAATATATATATGTCACCGGGAAATTTGAACAGTAGGTGTTTTACAAAACTGTTGCCGTCAGTGTCGGTCTTAAGCCTGGATCACACGTACCGAGTAGATAGACGAGACAGCAAAATGATACTAGGCTGAGAGAGTTGGGTGGACGAGTAATCAAAAAGATAATTTCATAAAGTGCAGCGAGCGACGTGAGTGTACCGAGTGGCGAGTACGCACCGAGTGCATTTTTATACCTGCCGGTGGGCAAGCGAGTCAGTGCAGGTAAGCACGGGAGTGGGCATTCGGTCTAATTAATAGTACAAAGTCCGAGTGACTCTCTCGCGCTTTAACTTGGCCGAGCACTCAGTGATGTGTTTACATGTACCGAGCACTCGGCCGAGACCATTGTCTCACCCATCTGCTCGTTCGTGTGATCCAGGCATTAGTCCCCCGAATACTGAGTGAAAGGGACAACTTCACCTCAGGCTGATAATACCTAAATAAAATCATCCAAATCGAGATTTTGTTTTCCTCGTTTTTCTCCTCTGAAACTGGACTGATTTTTAAGCTTTTTTTACCAACAATATTAGAAGAAAATAATCAATGTCTGTATGTTTTTGATTTCTTTTAATATATTATTTAGTTTGTACACTGAACGTCTGTTGATGGCGTTCAAACCAACGATTTTTGGAGGGTCCCAATTCCCGTAAGAAGTCACTTATCAAAAAAAAGGTAAAACGTACCGACAAACTAGTGGTCGATATCTAAATTATATATTTTTTTTTACATGAGCTCCACACAGGAGGCCCTAAGGAAAATTATTTCCCTCAGGGCCTATATCATCTTTGGGGAAGCTGTGGGGAGGGTTTTTTCAAGGAAAGGAAAGGGAGGAGAGTTCTAGGAAGGAAAAGGGTTTAGGGGTGGGTAGGAATCAGGGATTTAGTGTGTCTTGATCATCCGCCTCCAAGACCTAGAAAAACCTCATTCCATGAACCCTGAAATATTTGAAAAATATTTGCAGTAGTATCAAAATCCTGAGCAGAAATTGGAATACGTTTGTATGGACAAAAGGCTGCCGTAACAGCAAAAAAAAATGTAATGAAAATGATTTTTAAAATATTTATTATATTTTTATAATATTATATTCAATATTTCTTTGGGTGACATTTTAAATGTATATCAATCCGTTCCCTAGTTACTGTCATGATTACAACGTCACAGAAGATTAATAATAAATTACCGATTGTAATGAATTTCATTTTTATACAGCTTGATAGCAATCTCGCTGAGTTCCCACAGTTTGGTTGCGCATTTCTTGCCCTTGGAGATGACTGGCGGGTCGGGCTTCCGAACGGGGTGTTTCAAGTTTACTAATTCGATCGGTACATTTCTTCTTTTGAAAGACAATAACCCTGAGACACTTATTTTTTATTAAATGCTTTCAGCTTCATAAATCTTATAATAGAGAACTCCAGTCCATTTTTTTTTATGAATAAATGACCTTCTAACTTAAATAACTGCATATTTATTTTTATAGTTAGTTTTAATAGTTAAAATTAATGTCAAAGTTTTAATTTTTCAAGATCCCCGAAAACCACCGTGACGTCATCTGGCCCTGTGACGTCATCTGGCCAAAAGTTTTAGTTATTTTCAACAGATGTTGTCATTTTGTATGGAAGAAGTGATGAAACTATTCAATAAGTAAAACGTTATTTAGGTGTAATTATTTATTTATTATATTTTTCAATATTATTACGGGAGATTGGTATAAAAATTGTTTGAAATTATTATTTTTTTAGCTTTACGAATCGAAATCAATATTAAGGAAACCGAAGCATGAATTTCGTATGGAACTGGAATCAGCTGTTCGACCGCCGCCATTTTGAATTTCAGCATTGGAGCGTTTTATGGAAGCGGTGACGTCACGCCTCACAAATTCAATAATACTAATTTGACAGGGTGTTTTAATGAACAGTTTTAAAATGGACTTTTTAATATTTTTTTTAAAACTCTACGTTATATATTATTTAATAAAACTTATATATTCAGAATCAGCATTTATTGGTCTATATGAACATATTTTTTGAAAGTCATAATATTTTTCACTGGAGTTCCTTATTATTATAAAATCCCAAGATTTATCACAGGTCTGCGCTAGTTTATGCATAACAGTAAAAAAAAATTGTTATTGGAAAAAAAACTTTTATTAAAATATTTGGTAGATAAATAATATTTCTTTGGATGTCATTTTTGGCACAAATTATAAATATATACCGATTGATTAGTCAGACATCTTCAAATACAAAGTTTTGAGATAATGGGGAAAGCAATATTCTAATGCTCGCCATAAATCAAATATCATTTACATGTGCCTCATATTAAATTTGCTAGACATAATGGTACGGTATGTTAGTTATGACATTTTGAAATATCCTACTAGTGATCCAGAAAACATCAACATTTTGTTTAATTCACTACAAGTTTTTCTGCATTATAATCAATTGATTTAGTGGTGTTGGATATTGTACCAGGACCCATAGCACAGTCGATCGATAAGGATTGTCATCGATAACTTTTGGTAACTTCTCATCGTTCCCTAGCATGACTGCAGATCGGCAAAAAATAGCAGTGCACAATGACTAAGTATTCTTAATATTTTTAAAGTCAACCGTTATTTATATGTTAGCGATCTGCAGTTGTCCTAGGGAATGATGAGAAGTTACCGAAAGCAATCCTATCAATCCAAAGATATTGAAATAGAAAATATGTGCTATCGGCAGTTTTTACTAGGTGAGACTGTGTTTCCTGGCTATACTATACCGATATTGTTACCAATACTACTGCACACCTTAAAAAAATCAACAAAGAAAGAATTCTTTCCGTATTCAAACTACGCCCATTAAACGGTCATCCGCCGACAGTCAGGCAGACATCATAGCTTATCTCTTGTATTTCAATATCTTTGTATCAATCTTTAACCTGACCATTCTTAACCTGACCATGGCCAGAGAGAGAGAGGGTACGCTTTTACATATAACTACATACTCAACTCAAATTCAATTTTTCAGAGATGTCTGACTAATCAACTGGACAATGGATATATGTAATGCAGTTATTTTATAAGTATATAAATTAATTCTTATCAACAACAGGCAAAGATTCTTAATCAGTAGAAATCACTTAAAAAATTATAATCTTCTTTTCAGATTAAACCAGAACTAAAAATTATTAATTGCTTTATTATTTCTACATATGTATTTAAACTTTAAAACATATCAATCCTTTCATTAGTTATAATCAGTTGTGTAATAATAGTTTATTTGTAGTGTTTTTCGTTTTCCTGCAGCTTGACGGCAATCTCGCTGAGTTCCCACAGTTTGACGGCACGCTCATTGTCCTTGGAGATGGCTGATAGGTTCTGCTTCTTGCAGTCGCTGAAGTATTCTCCCGTCACATGTTCCACATCTTTGGATACGCACAGGAATATCTGCGTCTGGGCTCCTTCCTCAATACTCTGGGAAACAAATTAATTTAAATTTTTAAATTTAGAAAGAAACAGGCACTTTGCCCTTGCTAAGCCAGATATTCAATCATTCAATGCAGGCGCAATTGGAGCAGTCTGCTCCGGACGTCGACTTGCCAAAGCGCCAAAGAGTCAATGAGCCAAGATGCTGATAATTCCTAATACCTATTTCAGTATACTTGAGGTTTTTATTAGCTTCAGGCGCCGTTTGGCTCAGGGCAGCTTCCAGTGTTACATCATGTAGTATTGCTGTGCAAACGGGTAAAGTGGAAAATCTAGTGGAATGTGTTCTGTGGTTTAACCCTCTCCACAACTAAGCAACGCGGAGTCCTAAGTCCTTGTGATTGCTCCGAATATGGTTTAGTATAATTCATGGTCTTCAGAAGAAAGTGACAACTCTGGCAGTAAGATCTCTGCACTTTTTTTTCTTCTTTTTTTAAATGAAATAGTGAACGGTTTACCTTTCCAAATATGGTGAAGATAAATTCGGTAATGAACTTCCTGATTGAAGGAATATTTCTCAAAATTTCAGTCATAATAACTCCAGGATGTAGGGCATTCACTGTTACTCCTGAAAAAATCACAATTTTTGTATTTAGTTCCAGTTTATGTGTTTGGTGGCCAACCCAAATCGTTTGGTAGCCAAAAACTATATTACTGAGCTAAGGTGGGCCATTCAAGGGGGGGGGGGGGGGGGGGGGGGCAGTCAGCATTTGCTAAAATGTTGACCGTTAGATCCGTCCATGAAAACAGGTAAATGGCAGATATTACCGTTAATTTTTATCGGTAATTCGGTGTCCAAAATTGCTATTATTGTGAAACCTCGACCTTCAATGCTAGAGGGCATAAGCTGACTTTACATGCGCCTATTTGTGTCCTTTGCACTCACCCTCCACTTTTTAAAATCAGGTCAGTTGAATTCGATCTTCTGAAAAATGTGCGGCAAAAATATACTGCTTGGAATTGATTGCTTGAAAAACATGAATGTTCACAATTATCCTATAAGAAGTTGCAGAGATTTTAGGCTTCCCAAAACTAAACTTCCACGCACACAAAACAGTGTGTTTTATAAAGGGCAAAACTTTAAAATAGCCTACCAAAAGTCGTAAAGGAAGCCTTAAGTCTTGGCACTTTTCATAGGATATGTGCTATTTATCGATCGCCCAGTTGATTAGTCAGACATCTCCCAATATTAAGTTTTGAGATAATGAGGAAGTATATTCGAATTTTCACCATAAATCAAATATTATTTACATGTGTTTTCTTAAACTATGTTTTTTAAAAACCAAGTAATTGTATTTGATTATATTGGTTTTTTTTAGAAAAAAATGCTTAGATCTAAAAAAAGATTAAAAAAAAATTTGTACCTTTTCCTTTCAATTTGTTGGCCAGCTCGATGGTGAAATAGACATTGGCTAGCTTGGAGTTGGAATAGACCATCCCGGTGCTGACGTTTCTCTGGTCCAAGTGGTCCAAGTCTAACTTTGCCCACTTGTGCATAACTGAAGATACATTGACAATGCGGCTTGGTGTTGACTTTCTAATCTTTCCTAGAATATTATTCAATCAATCGTTATATTATTTTCTACATTTTATAACAGTTTCCAATTATCAAAATATCATAATAACAGATGTTACAAATATCTCAAAGTGATAAGTCAAAAAGGCTATTATATTGTCTTCCATTTTTTAGTTTAGTAGTGTTGTAATATTAAGCTGCCATGCATCGCATGAGGTTGTGTGCTACCTCTAAGTAAATTGCAATTAAAAAAGTGCCAAAATGCCCTCATGTCGGATGTTTTCATTACTCGGCGAACACTAGTAAAAGCCAAGGAATAACATTTCATTTGTAAGTACTTACAAATCCAATGTTATTAATAGCCTTTCGTCTGCGTGAACCATTTTCAGAATCCAGTTTAGATTGCATGTTAACGCCACACCGTATGCGTGGCGCCCCAAATAACATCTGTGTATGTGGAATTTTAAGCAAAGCTACCGTTGTACTTCGATTTTTAGTTCAAGACTTCGACACAAGATGTGGCTACTTCCGTCGGCAGGACGCATAGGTATATGCCCCCTCTAGGTATAAGTTCTACGTATTTGTGAATCTGGAGTATCTCATTAACATGTGAAATCATTGCCCGTTCCGGTTACTTTGTCCCGTTGACTAGCCATCACTGGTTGACAGTGGATACGAGACGAGGAATGGGCTAATTTTTAAAAGGTTTTGACGGTAATATTCAGCTGCATCAAGCGGCTGTATATTACATATGACATCATCGCCCATTCCGGTTACTTTTACCCGGTGACTAGCCATCACTGGTTGACAGTGGACACGAGGAACGGGCTAATTTCGGAACCAGTTCCTATTGGATTTATAAAATGGTCACCAACACTAACTGGGCGAAGTCGAACCAAAATCCGCCCGCAGGGCCTAGCAGTAAAAACCTGCGGAGCGGGTTTTTAACTATTTATTATTATCGATACAATGTAAATAAAACAATTGTTTCCGCCTGAAGATTTTATGCGTCATTAGAGAATGCAAGGCCTACTAAAGTGCATGTTCTGGGCGTGCAAGCAAAATTACCAAGTCAATGCTGTCGCTAAGTTTACTGTTTAAAATAGTTTATCACTCTTGTTTATTTAAAGTTTATTCCAGTAAATTCTTAATTAATCCATGCCTGCTGTAAAACAAATTTGTAAAGCAAATTTGTAAAACAAATGTTGTTGATTCTTGCTGTAACAACAAATACGAATGAATAAACAATAGGATTCAGGCGGCATTTTAGTATTAATAAATTCTGTCGAAAACAGGCCTCAAGACCGACTAAAATGGGAGGCCTGGGCACCAAGCACATTTTGAGGTGTCAAGTGATCATGCTATAATTGAGCAACGACAGTTTGCAAATGGCATTGATTGTTATTGTATTTGTTATTCCTGCTGATTTGTGTGTTGTTTTTCCGCAAGCATATAAATAAACAGTGATTAGACTATTTTAAACAGTAAATTTTACTTAGCGACAGCATTGACTTCATAATTTGTCTCAGACCCTATACTTTAGTAGGCTTTTCATTCTCTAATGTCACAAAATCATTGGGTGGAAAACAATTGTGTTATTTATATCTTATTATTAATTGTTTTTGTGTTTAATTCGTAGAACTATATTTCATTTTTAAATTTAATTAAAATTAAATTTAATAATGTTATTATCAAGTTCGGCAAGTATTTTAGAATGTATTTTTGTTACAGCTGTTTCGGTTTACAGGACCATTTTCAAACTGTGGTTGAACCACTTAGAGATGACGTATTTACATTTTATTTTTTTGGGTGTTTGCCGTGTTGCGCTACATCCTTCTTTAGCCAAAGTTTCGGAAGCGTTACAGTGTCCATCATCAAGGCAGACAACTGGACACTGTAACGCTGTCCGAAACTTTGGCTAAAGAAGGAGGTAGTGCAACACGGCATAACACCCCAAAAACAAATAACGAAAAAAAAAATATTTTAATTAAATAAAAAAATAAGTGAATAAAAAAATCTTATTATGTACAGATAATAAGAAATTTGAGTGTATTTATACTATCTATGACTTTTACTACTGTTTGCCGGGTAATTTAAACGTTGTCTCATCACACACAAGGGCGTTTTGGCACTTTTTAATGCAATTTACTCAGGGGTAGGACACAAAATCACAAGATGCGTGGCAGTTTAGTATTAAAACTACAACATCAAAGACAATACAATTGCCTTGTAAAACCCTTTTGTGTGACTATTATTCTGCCTACTAATAATGTAATGAAAAAATAAAAGTGGAAGAGAGACGGATTTTTTTTATTTTTTACATTAACTCCACACAGGAGGCCTTGCGGAAAATAATTCCCCTCAGGGCCTATGTCATCTGGGATGCTGTGTGGAGGGTCTTTTTGAGGAGAGGAAGGAATGAACATTGGTCTTGAAGAGACCCATGTTGTAGGAGGGAGGAAACACAGATGCCGGCAAATCGTTCCATAGCCGAGCTGTTGAACTCAAGAACGAGTCGAAAAAACGACCCGTTCTCATGTGACAAATGTCAACCTTGTACATATGTTGGGCGCGCGTTTGGCGTGTCTCCCGACTATGCACCGGTGCCGAAGGGATCAATGACGCTAGTTCCTCAGAGCATCTTCCATTGAAATACCGGTAGAACATGGATAGCATTCCCACCCGACGCCTGTGCTCTAAAGATTGCAACCCGTTCATTAAGATGGGAGAATCTATAAACGGACCGCCCGTTTCTGCACAGAGTCGAGGGTATTTTTCAAGTATTTTGGAGCTCCAGACCAGAGGTGGCTGCCAAATTCAACCGTGGGGCGCACTTGCGATTTGTACAGGGTAAGCAGTTGTGTACTATTAAAGTATCTGCGGGCCCTGTACAGTATGCCCAGTTTTTGAGAAGCTAACTTTACTCTGGCTTCGATGGAACCCCCATACCTGAGCTGGTCACTTATAGTTACACCAAGCATATCAATGGAAGGTCTGTTCGGAAGATTGCTTCCGTTGAAGGAGACTAGATTTTCATTTCGATCCCTTTTAGACGTAATCAGACATGATTGGGTCTTTGAAACATTGAATTCGACGAGGTTATTCTTACCCCAAGAGAAAACACTCTCGAGGTAACCATCCATTCTTTGCTTCAAAGCCCTCCGAGCCGTTGGAGTTTGTGTGCCCTTTGGGGGCTTGTCAAACGAAAAGCTGTCATGGACTGTACTGTCATCCGCATAACAATGAATTGGTGCACATGACAAAAGGTCGTTGATGTGCAACAAAAACAAAGTCGGGGACAGAACCGATCCCTGTGGGACGCCAGCATTTATTGGATGCGAGGAAGAGGTGAAACCGTCAGCAACCGTCTGAATGACCTCTCCCTCAAAAAGTCGGCAATCCACGTACACAGGGATACGGGAAGTCCGTAAGATGGCAGTTTGTTGACAAGTCCTCGATGCCAAACCCGGTCAAAGGCCTTGGAAATGTCCAGTGCGACCGTTTGGGTCTCACCGAAACGTTCCAGGCACCGCCCCCAAACATGCGTCACATATGCGAGAAGATCGCCGCACGAGCGGTTCCCCCGGAATCCGTATTGACGGTCGTTAATGATTTTGTTCTTCTCGAGATATGTGAGCAGTTTGTCGTTGATCACACGTTCCATCACCTTGGACAAAACTGATGTGATCGCTATGGGGCGGTAGTTGGCCGGGTTGGAGCGATCACCCTTCTTTGGAATAGGATGGATGACCGCTTTTTTCCAACCAGAGGGCACAATACCACACTTCAGGGATTATTTCAAAAACCACATAAAAATAAGTTATCAAAAAACTTATGATAAGTATTTTCAAATATTACCTTGTAACGCATCAATTAAATCTGGAATGCTTTTGCAAACATGTCACCATAAATATTACTAAAAAAATTATTCTGATCTCTACTTACCAAGTAGAATATTAGTGAACAAGAAAGGTCCAAAGTGGTTGCACTGCATCAGGATCTGCAGACCATCGTCTGTTATCTTGGGGGGCATTTCCCCTGATCCCGCATTATTCAGGAGAATGTCGATGCGAGCCTCTTCCTTGAGGATCTCTCCAGCGCAACTGCGTACGCTGGCCAGATCGGTGAAGTCCACGCGCTTCAGCTGGAAAGCATAACAAATATCATTTATTCAATGTCAGGTATAATTTATTTGATGTAAAATATCATTCATTCACTGACAAATATCATTTGTTCTAATGTGCTAATGTTCTAATGTTCTAATGTGTTCTAATGTAAAATATCATTCATTCACTGACAAATATCATTTGTTCTAATTTGTTCTAATGTTCTATCATTTTTATGCAGCATCAAATATCATTTATTCGATGTCTAATACCAATTACATATTATTTAATGTAAAATTCCATTCATTCAATGTCAGTTTTAAATAGACCTTTAGGCATTTTATCTGTCTGTAAATTTGTCTGGGTGTTCAATTTCCATTTCCTAAAATTTGCTGCATTCACTTTATTATTCAATCAAGCCTTACTTTGACTAGATGGTTAACTTTGACTATGGTTCGGTAAAGATTCTTTTTTCATGCTTTGTCTGCTGTTCATAGAACTAGTAGCTTATTCAACATCAAATATAATTTATCATTTGTCAAATATACGTCAAACAGCTAATATGGCCCTGATATAAGATAATTTCTTAAGCTGCCCATACACGTAGGCCCAACACGTTGAGCCAATGTGCTGACCCATTATGTGCAGGACTATTTGGCATATATTGGCCGCTGCAAGCACCAATGCAAGGCGATGTGTACTAGCAGCATTACACGGGAGATGTTTATTTCTTTAAACTAGACCTTAAAATAGATAAATTAATATTGAGGAAATGGACGCTTACAGTGAGGTTAGTATTTCCCGTCTCCTGGATGATTTCTTGCCTGACCTTCTCTCCCTTCACCATGTCCCTACAAGTCATCACTACACGAGCTCCTCTCCAGGCAAAGTTCCTGGCAGACTCCATTCCAATACCTGTAATACCCTTTTGTTTAGTTTCATAGCAAGATCATTTAGCACAAAGCACTTTTTTAAGGGTTTAATTTTCATTCAAATATTCTTTGTTTTCACCATATTGGTTTAAATTGGCATGGTGCAAACCAAAAATAGACAATAATGCAAATCATGTTCTTGTACTTTTCTCCTGTTTTCAAGGGTCAAAAAATATTGCAAACTCATTCCATTTGTTCTTCTCAACTCCAAAAATTACTCATATCAATAAAAAGCCACTTGTAACTTATCGTAAAGATATTAAAAGTCTCACATTATTTATATTAATCATAAATATATATCTAATGTTAAACAACCTAGTATTTTTTATCATTGAGTTTGCAACTGCGTCAACCGTCTTCTGTGTATTTAAAACATTATTCAACAAGTCCAGAATTTATGATCTTGGCCAGAATCGAGGACTAATTAGTAAAGAATCTTTGCTAACAGAGAATTGAACCCACAACACTTGGGTAGGAGCCCTGCATTTCAGACAACCTAGACACATACCGGTATTTTAGTTTGTTATCTAAAACCGGTGTGCTGTCAAAACTTACAAACTTGAGAAGTAATAAATTATATATAATAAACAATCATTAACTTTATAATAAGTTGAGCAGGTACTCACCAGCGCTTGCTCCAGTCACGATGACAGTTTTTCCATCCAACCTCTCTTTTCCCTTGAAGATGCCGACAGTATACCTGGTGTATAGCTTCAGCAAGCCCAGGAGACCAAGGATAATTCCCACAATCGTCACAGCGCAACAACAACAGCTTTCCGACATTTTGAGGCTGGTCAACTTAACTTTTCGCTAACTCCCGGAGGACACAATACACAAACTGTTCTATTGAACAATCTACTATAATGTAGACAATCAATGAAATGATGATGATGATACCTAAATGATACGGAACCACAAAATGCAGATAAGATTTTCGTTATCTTTAGGCTTATATTTTTCTTATCAAAAGATCATAATTAAGTAAAACCTCGACATTACTTGCTTAAAAATTGCTTAATAATGGAGAACATGAGAAGATATTACAGATGTTTTATAAACTAACGTTCTAGAGCAGGGTTTCCCAACCTTTATTTCGCCGAGCCTCCCCGAACAAAAAAAATATATTTTCATGCCCCCCTTAATTAAGTTTCAACAAAAATAAGAAACTCACTTTTTTATATTAACTAAATTATTTATTTGAATTTCATATAGGTACAATAGAGATACAATATATTTATTTATTATGGATCTTTAATAGAAGAGTAGGTACACTTTTAATCATTTACACTTCTTAGTTTTCTTAAAATTATACACATTATTCTATTATTATTTTTATTTATTTAAATTATATTTTTATAATTAGTGTCTGTTTAATAATTTAATAATTTGTTAATTTCTAATTTTATAATTTGTCTAACAACTTTCAAAGTAATTTTAGAACAAATAAATAAAAACTTTTAAAGTTCTAATGAGATACTTGAGCTTGCATGCTCTGTACCAGTTGGTCGATTCTGGGTTGAGTCTTTGCTAGAGCTATGGTTAAATCGCTATGGACGGCAAGGCGATTTTGCTTTTTAGTTTTTATTAAAACTAGAGCTGAAAAACGTGTCTCGCATAAATAAGTGGACGAAAATGGAATAAGTATATATTTTCAAATACATTAAAAAAAATGTATTTATAGCAGATACCTAATTTTTCCAAAGTTGAAGCTTTCATATGAAATCTTGAATATGATCAGAATTACTAATCAAATACGTATTGTCGAACGCCATGCGCATCACACGTCGTGTTGCGTCTTGTCAAAACTTGTATAGCAGCGATTGAATGGAAATTTGGAACAGGTTATTTACCTACGCGTCAAATAGATTTTTTTTCCGGAAATGCAAACGTACCTATTACGTCCCCCTGACATTTCTCTACGCCCCCCTAAGGGGGCTTGCCCCCTGGTTGGGAAGTCCTGTTCTAGAGTGTTTTGTGACTGAAGATCAATTACAAGCAAATCTTGGGAACCTAATTTATAATTTCTCCTAATTATTTATTGTGAATAATTGTACCTAACCAATACACCATTGCATTGCAAATTATTTTCAAAAGATAACAAATGAAAGCAAATAAATTGGAATGAAAATAATTTTTAATTATTTGATCAATTCAATATATGTATTTGGGTGACGTTTTAAAAGTAAATCACTGTTATCACAGAAGAGTAATAATAAATTACTTATAATGTATTTCGTTTTCCTGCAGTTTGACAGCAATCTCGCTGAGTTCCCACAGCTTGGCGGCGTGCTCCTTATCCTTGGAGATGGCTGACAAGTTCTCCTTCTTGCAGTCGCTGAAGTATTCTCCCGTTACATGCTCCACGTCTCTCGATACACACAGCATTATCTGCGTTTGGGCTCCTTCCTCCAAACTCTGGAAAATAAATGAGATAGCAATTACATGAATATGAATCATTAGTCTTCTTCTTCATGGACATATTTGAGAGAAACGGGAACTACAATGGGAGGCTAAGTTATTTCAATCGTTTAATGGCACCCAGTTTTGCAGCAGAATTGTCGTGCTCCCAGCGAACTCTTAAAGTGGAAAATATTCTACAATGTTCTCTGGGGTTTAGTGTCCGCTTGTTTACGCCGGATATGGTTTAGTCAATTAATTTTTAAAATACTAATTTTTCTATATTTTTAAATGCTTTCACATTGACAGTCACTTGCTGGAAAACGCCAGAAAACAGAGGATCGGGGTAAGAAACGTGTGTTTTGTGAAGTCAATGAAAATCAGTAATAAATCGTGTAAATCGCCAATCGTCTTTTGGTGACACTGTCAAATATAGAAGTGTTTACATTGTGACACAAACAGACAGGCTGTATACTACAACAAGACAAAACCTGACATCCCCATCCATTGAGTTGTGTCACACCTCCGACTAAAAACTAAAAGATGTACATGTACGTTATGTCATGTCACATCTCCCCTTAAACGGCGTTAATAGACATTTTGTCCGTGAATTCATTCTAGGTGCGAATAACACATATTCAAGAAAATTAATTAATTGTATCTAATATTTTTATATTACTTGCGTGGCAACTTTCCCTTAACTTTCCCTTATCCCTCTTCTCCCTTACCCTTTCCAAACCAAATTTTTTATTTTTTTTTTACATGAGCTCCACACAGGAGGCCCTGAAGACAATAATTTCCCTCAGGGCCTATGTCATCTTTGGGGATGCTGTGTGGAGGGTTTACCTATTGTTTTAGTTATAATCACACTTATTTTATTGTTGTGTATTGGTTTATCATTTGTTGAATTCAGATTTGTACTATTATTATTATTTTTTTAATTGCTGCTTAGTTCTGTTTTTTTTCTTCATTTTTCTTAAATATTCTAGTTTACATTTAGTAAGTCTTGTTTTTAAATACCTATCTGTAACATTAATAATTGGTCTGTTTTTTTATCATCTTCTCATGTTTATTATATTACTAAGCCTGTTTATGTTCCTTAAATAAATAAATAAATAAAAATAAATAAATTACCTTTCCAAGGGCGTTGACGAGAAATTCTTTTATATACTTCTTGAATGAACGTAAATTTCTGCCAAGTTCAGTTTGAATAACTCCTGGGTGTAGGGTATTTACTGTTACACCTGAAATAAATAAAAACATTATATTTAATTTACCAATAATTGCATTAAAACAATTGTAAAACACCTCAATAAAACATTTTTAGACTGTCTTCGAGATCAAAAATGAGATGCTTGGAGGAGGTATCTCAATGTTTTTCTCTGTATTTGAATTAGATATGGAACTTCTTTTTTTTTTCTAGGGGAAGTCGATTTAAATCTGTTGCAACAACAAAAGCTCGATAGAGTCATTCATCGTGGACTTCTTCTTCATCCAGAATCTCTTAAAAAATATTAAATTAATAAAAGAATTATCAATAAGAAGCTAGCAAATTTCATATTCCCAAAGTAGTAAATCCGTAAATCCAAAAAAAATGCAACTCTGTGGATTTAAAATCTTACCACCTGCTAGAGCAGAATCTGAATGGGGTTTTTCAAGATGTGATCATCTCTAAATTATGAAATGTTTCATCTTATTTAGTTTGCAATATATTGAATGTTTTTTTATTATATTTTATTATGTATTTTTTGGTACTTTGGATTTTTTCCTTTTTATACAACCGAAATTTTGTTAATAACGTGTGTTACCTAATCTACGTTTATCACCTGAAAACTAAACATTCAATATTTGTTACAACTTCTATTTTTTTTTATTATAATTTTAGCATTTAAATTCCCAGTGCCATGACCGTAATCTCAGTTTTGAAAAAAATTCCCAGGATTGAAAGCCCTATCTCAGACCGACTCAATTATTGGATCTCAATTAAAATCAAGTATGTTTAATTTCCAATTACTAAAATATCAAAGTAAATTGTAAATTGCTGGAACCCGTAGACACGGTGGCAAAGATTTTTGAACTAATTTCAAATCTTCAAATCCCGTGTACTTAGTGTATAAGACAACTTGAAAAATGGTAAGCCTAACAATAAGTATTAATTTTTACCTTTTCCTTTCAATTTGTTGGCCAGCTCAATGGTGAAGTAGATATTGCACAGCTTGGAGTTGGAATAGACCGTCGTCCCACCGCTGACATTGCTCTGGTCCAAGCGGTCCAAGTCTAACTTTGCAAACTTGTGCAAACCTGAAGATACATTGACGATGCGGCTTGGAGTTGACTTTCTAATTTTTCCTAGAATATCATTCAAGCAATCAACAAACATATTTAAAATTCCAACAGTTTTCAGTTATTCAATAAGAAAAATGGGTATTGAAAATTCAAGCATCTAAAAAAGTAAAAGTAAGTACCTAAAATGAATAGTAAGTACATTAAAACAAACATGTACTTCCATAGGGGAAATAATAATATTACATAGATTTCAAATTAGAATCTTTTTAATAAATCGTTCAATACGTTTGTAATATGTGTATTACTAGCTTTTACCCGCGGCTTCGCTCACATGGTATTAGGGGAAATTACTGTAGCGCTTGCACTTATCAATTATCCCCCCCCTTCCCCTGCCTCCACCCCCCACCACCACCCCCACCCCCTCCTACTGTTAGCAACCGCCCTTCAGTGTCCTTTGCAACTGGCATTGGCTACAGTGCAGTTACGACGAAATTTTTGATGAACTCTCATTACTAGCATTTTTAATGATTAAATTGTGATTAATTTGTGTCTTGGGCATGGAAGGGAGTAAATATAAAATAAAATTAAAAAAAACAGATGCAGCATCATGTATGTACCTACTTACCACAAATAATGAGACACGCAGAGCCATGTAAATAAAAATCAATTTCGCTTCGTACTGTTAGCAGCATATTTAAATATTGCCGCCTCACGTTTGGTCCGCCGCCAGAGGTACTGCTAGCGCCTCTGGCGGCCAACAAGGAAACTACTCCAGCTACTGCTGTCGATAAAGGAGGGAACTACTAACTTCTCCTGGTTGGCAAGACTGGCGGAGAGCTACCAACAGAAGAGATAGCCAACGGCTGTGAATTCGAATGGTGCAACGTGATGTTGATTATTGGAAGTTATTATTGTCATGTACCGTGGAGACAATATATTTCATTCTAAATACTTAATTAGCGTTTTATTATTGCTAACAGAACAAAATTTGCTATAATCTGTGCCTAAAAATAAAGTAAAATACTGATATTTAAGTTAGAAGAAAAGTTTAAAAAATTGACTGGAGTTCCATTGTCAAAGTGAAATTAGATAAATAAAAGACGGTTCCTACGATCTCTACTTACCAAGTAAAATATTAGTGAAGAGGAAAGGCCCAAAGTGGTTGGACTGCATCAGGATCTGCAGACCATCATCTGTGATCTTATTATCCATGTCTGCCGCTCCCGCATTGTTCAGGAGAATGTCGATGCGAGCCTCTTCCTTGAGGATCTCATTGGCGCAACTGCGCACGCTAGCCAGATCGGTGAAGTCCACGCGTTTCAGCTAGAAATCATATCAATTACTCAAAAGTGGTCAAAGTCATACTGGAAAAGGTGCTGGAAAAAAAAAAAACAAAATGTGTTTCCGGATTAACGATGTAGTAATTTGTAATATGGGTATTCATTACTCATTGCGATAGTTTCTACAAATTACAAACTAATATATACACAGTTATAATTTATGGTCAAGAAAATATATTTTGGTTTGGTTTTCCGCTTGGTAAGCGGAACAACTTTTTTAAATACATTTATTCTTCAGACTTTCATACATTTCATTAGTCCACACAAGGCTTAGATGGCACACAAATTCCTGGACTCTCATCGGTCGAAATGAATTTGACCACTATTAACGCAGGTAAGTATACAAAATAACTCTGTGCACTCTTTTTGACAATCACAACTTTTTTTAACATTCTAAAACTCCTCATTTCAGATAGGGAAGGTAGAAGTGAAACGCGGGAAGGGATGCAGGCAAGAACGGGGTTGTATGAGAAAGGATACACGGGAGAGAGGTGGGGGATGAAGGAAGGGCAGAGGGAGGGATTGCAAAGAAGACGTAGTAACAGTAGGGGATAGCAGTTAGTAAATTTGGAAAATCCTTGCTTCTCATATGTACAGCTGTAATTGGCCTGCTCATGCATCAGAAAATCTTCTGATTTACATGTGTAAGCACCGGACAGAAAAACAAAAAATATTTCCCATTAACTTATAAATTTACAGCCAAGTACTGGACCACTTGGTATTTATTACTTAGTATTAAAATATATCAATTAACATTAAGGAAATGAACGCTTACAGTAAGGTTGGTATTTCCCGTCTCCTGGATGATTTCTTTTCTGACCTTCTCTCCCTTCACCATGTCCCTACAAGTCATCACCACACGAGCTCCCCTCCAGGCAAAGCTCCTGGCAGACTCGATTCCAATACCTGTAAAAAAATTGTGTAGTTTCCATTTGCTTAATTTCATTTAGTTTTCATTCTAATGTTATTCTTTGTTTTCACCATATTGGTTTTAATTTGCATGCTGCAAACCAAAAATAGACAAATAATTTTTTCTGTTTTTAAGGGTCAAAAAATTATTATTAAACAAACAAACTTGAGAAATAATAAATTATAATAAACTTTATCTTAACAATAAATTGAGCAGGTATTCACCAGCACTGGCTCCAGTCACGATGACAGTTTTTCCATCCAACCGCTCTTTTCCCTTGAAGATGCCGACAGTGTACCTGGTGTAAAGCTTCAGCAAGCCCAGGAGACCAAGGATAATTCCCACAATCGTCACAGCGCAACAACAGCAAGCTGTCATCTTGCGACCGGTCTAATTAACTTTCCGCTAACTCTGGAGAAAACAACACACAAACTGTTGTGTTGAACAGTCTGCAACAAATAATGCAGGCAATCAATGAAATGATGATAATACCTGAGTAATTGGGAACCATAAAATGCAGATAAGGTTTTTCATTATCTTTAGGCTTATATTATTCTTATCAAAACTTTGATGCGACTTACTAAAAATTGCTTAATAACGGTGAATACGAGTAGATAATAAATTCAGATTTTTTATAAACTAACGCTAGAGTGTTGTGATTGAAAATTATTTTCAATCAATCTTTGGAACCTAAATTATTTAATTTTTTATAAGAAAAACTCTCTTTTCATAACTTTTGAAGGTTATTCCCATCAACGTAATATATCATTGAAGAAGAAGATAACACTTATAATCTAAATGAAAATATGAAAGAAAACAAGACGCAGAAAAATAGAAAAAGACAATGGTCGCAACTGGGGCTCGAACCCAGACCTCTCGTCTAACCGGGACGTGCGCGTTAACCAATTTCGCTATTGCCACCTTCTGCCAAACCGTCATATTTGTCAATCTCATATTTCAAATATTTAGAAACAATAATATTATCTTCATATGTTCTTCGGATACATTTATCCGAGACGCCATTCAGGTTACAAACCAATTCTTAGAATGATTGTTCCATTAAAAAGAGCAGTTGCCCATAATATGGAAAAAAAGAACTAGTTGAAGATAATATTGTTGATTCTAAATATTTGAAATATGAGATTGACAAATATGACGGTTTGACAGAAGGTGGCAATAGCGAAATTGGTTAACGCGCACATCCCGGTTAGACGAGAGGTCTGGGTTCGAGTCCCAGTTGCGACCATTGTCTTTTTCTATTTTTCTGTGTCTTGTTTTCTTTCATATTTTCATTTAGATTATAAGTGTTATCTTCTTCTTCAATGATATACTAAATTATTTCTTTAATCTTTAAAAAATCACTTTTTAGCATCAATTTAATAGAATCAAAAGAAATCAAATCTACTTAATTAATCAAAATTATCAACGTGTTTCAAAACCAATGGTTTCTTTTAAACCTGTAATATAAATTGATTTTCCTGCGTTTTACAGTTAATTTTTGTTATGCCATTTGATTTTTATAATTTTTTTTTAATTTACGAGGGTGGGCTTTTTAAGTTCGCGGAATGGGGAGTAAGGAGTGTGAATAAAAATCTAAAATTATTTTTTCTTTTCAATAAATTGACCTGCTACCCTAATACATTTTTTGGATCTTCCAATTAACTTATGTATACCCTCAAAAAAAAAGATTTGTCTTTGTCTAAAAAATACGCCAAAATTGCATCCTTCACTTCTTCATCACTTGAAAACTTTTTCCCACATAGTTCTTTTTTCAAGTTTGGAAATTGTTAATAATCACCGGGAGCCAGGTCAGGACTGTAGAGTGGGTGTGGCAAAATTTTGAAGCCCACCTTCTGTAGGGCAGCCATCGCAACACGGCTCTTGTGAACAGGCACGTTGTCGTGCAGAAGGAGGACACCTTTTGTCAATTTTCCCCTTCTCTACTCCTTGACGGCTTCCTTTAATTCCTCTAGGATTAAAGCGAAGTAATCTTCGGTTAGAAGACACCTTTATCTTTTTTTATCGATCAACAAGATTCCTTCTGAGCCTCAAAAGATTGTGACACCTTAAACTTTTTAGGTGGTGGTATGCCTTTCTGTGCCACTGCATTGAGTCCAGTTTAGACTAATGATGAACCCAAGTTTCATCGCCAGTAACAATTTGAGCAAATTCAAAAAGCACTCCATCTTTGTCTTCCCTACAGAGGTCCAAAAATGCACAAGAACACTCCACGCGCTGTTGTTTTTGAGGCGGCGTGAGCATTCCCGGCACCCATCTTGCGCTGACTTTAGTCATGCCAAGATGGTTGTGAAGAATTTTGAAAATGGTTGTATCTGGTACTCCAACCATTTCTGCGAGCTGTTTCTTCTTTAATCGGGCATCTTCTAATATTAATTTTTTTACTTTTTGAATAATTTCCGGAGTGGTCACCTCGATCGGCCTTCCTGGCCGTGGGTTGTCCTCAAGTGACTCCCGCCTTGTTTAAAGAGGGTATGCTAATTGTAAACCATAGTTTTACTTGGACAAGAGTCCCCATAAACGGATGACATCTCTTTCAGTATGGTCTGAACTGATTTTCCTAGCTTGGTAAGGAACTTTATAACAGCGCGGAACTCGATTTTCTCTATATTTCACAATTTCTTCATGATTGACTTGTTTGGTCGACGATAGCTCATAGACTAATGACCTAATTACGATAAAACCCCGTGTTTATACTAATAATATTATATATAATTCAGCGACACCCCCACTAATCAGCTACCAACCCATTCCGCGAACTTAAAAAACCTCCCTTCGTACATGGAATGATCTTATTTTTATTTAACTATTTCTACAGCAGAACCATGGTAATACATTAAAAATGCAGATAACACAATTCACATAATTTTCTTTTTCCTTTCTGAATAGAGGTTGCCTGATAATCAATCCTGAGATATCGGGAGAGTCCCCTACAGAAGTTCCAATCAAATTTCACTATTGTTTATTAATAAGAAATTAACATTAAACTAAAAAGAGATATTGGATCACGTATGAATCTAAATTGCTTTCTGTTAACCTACTTGTAATAATGACTTAACCACTCGGACCCATAAACTTGTTTTCAGACTATTTAACATTGCCAAACATATGTATGATGTAGGAGTATAACTGACTTATTAAAAATTTATTTGAAGCTCCGCGAAAGAAAACCGTTCTCGTATTCTGAGTGTTATTTTTTGTTCTTCGCACTCTGCACCCCTCCATATCTGGAGTGCAGAGTGCGGAGTCCTAAGTCCCCATGATTGAGGGGGGGCAAGGTTTAGTAAATTAATTTTTAAAATACCAATATCTTTTCAAATGATATCACATGACGCGACACTTGCCGGAAAACAAAGGTTTGCGAAACGACACATGTGTTTTGTGATGTCAATGAAAATCACTAATAAAACGTGTGAATCTTTGGGTAACGCTATCAAATATAGAAGTGTTTTCGGTATATAAATTAATTTTGATCAACAACAGGCAAAATCAGTAGAAATCATCCAAAAAATGATTGCCTTCTTTTAGATTAAATTAGAACCGAAAATTATATTATTACTCTTGCTTTATTATTTCTACATATTCAAGTTTTAAAATCATATCAATCCTTTCCTTAGTTATAATCAGAAGTGTAATAATAGTTTATTTGTAGTGAATTTCGTTTTCCTGCAGCTTGACGGCAATCTCACTGAACTCCCACAGCTTGGCGGCGCGCTCTTTGTCCTTGGAGATGGCTGACAAGTTCTGCTTCTTGCAGTCGCTGAAGTATTCCCCCGTCACATGCTCCACATCTTTCGATATGCACAGGAATATCTGCGTCTGGGCTCCTTCCTCCACACTCTGGAAAACAAATTAGATTGCATAAATTATTTTAAAATTTGGAAAGATAGAGATATTTTTGTCCTGCCGAGCCAGAAATTCCAATCAGTTGGGCCGGCTGTGAGCAGGCGCCGACTTGCCAAGGAGCCAATGAGCCAGGACGCTGATAATACCTAATATCTAATTAACGCACTTGAGGTTTTTACTAGTGTCTTGTGCCGTTTGGCTCAGGGCAACATTATTACTATTGCAGGATTTCCCAACCGGGGGGGTGCAATAGGTACGTTTGCATTTCTGAAAAAATAATTTATTTAACGCGTAGGTAAATTAACTGTTCCGAATTGCCTTTCAATCGATGCTATACAAGTTTCGACAAGTCACAACACGACGTGTGATGCGCACTTGAAACTTCAGGGCAAAAATGGCACTTTGATTAGTAACTATGATCATATTCAAGGTTTCATATGAAAGCTTCAACTTTGGAAAAATAAGGTATCTTGCTTAAATCTATGCTGTAAATACATTTCTTTTTTTTATGTATTTGAAAATATATACTTATTCCATTTTCGTCCACTTATTTATGCGAGACACGTTTTTCAGCTCTAGTTTTAATAAAAACTAAAAAGCAAAATCGCCTTGCCGTCCATAGCGATTTAACCATAGCTCTAGCAAAGACTGAACCCAGAATCGACCAACTGGTACAGAGCATGCAAGCTCAAGTATCTCATTAGAACTTTAAAAGTTTTTATTTATTTGTTCTAAAATTACTTTGAAAGTTGTTAGACAAATTATAAAATTAGAAATTAACAAATTATTAAATTATTAAACAGACACTAATTATAAAAATATAATTTAAATAAATAAAAATAATAATAGAATAATGTGTATAATTTTAAGAAAACTAAGAAGTGTAAATGATTAAAAGTGTACCTACTCTTCTATTAAAGATCCATAATAAATAAATATATTGTATCTCTATTGTACCTACTTGAAATTCAAATAAATAATTTAGTTAGTATAAAAAAACGTGTTTCTTATTTTTGTTAAAACTTAATTAAGGGGGGCATGAAAATATTTTTTTGGTTCGGGGAGGCTCGGCGAAATAAAGGTTGGGAAACCCTGCGGTATTGCATCATACAGAACTGCTATGCAAACAGCTAAAGTGTAAAGTTTAACTTCCCCTTCACAACTAAACAATATGGAGCCTAAGTCCCCCGAATATGTTTAGCATAAGGTGTGTAAAAGCAAAGGCAGCAATCTCCAAAATATCGGAAAAAAGTAGTAATTGCAGTTTCATAGTGATTCGAATTGAGAACCTAAAATCAATTTGCAAATCTGGTTAGTTACAAACTTCTCCCATCAAAATCAAGGTTTGAAAATATGTATCGAAGGCAAAGATATCAATGTGTTTTTGGCCTTTTTTCAAAAAAACGAAAGTGGAGATCGCTGCCTTTGCTTCTACACTCCTCAATTCATGGTCTTCAAAAGAGAGTGACAACTCTGGCGGTAAGGACTCTGGAAAGTGCCAAATTTCCCTTTTTTAAATTTTAAATAATGTGTGGTTTACCTTTCCAAAGGCAGTGAAGATGAATTCGGTAACAGGCTTCCTGTAGGAAGGAGCATTTCTCAATATTTCAGTCTTAATAACTCCAGGATGTAGGGCATTCACTGTTACTCCTGAAACCATCGCAATTTTGTATTTAGTTCACGTACACACAAAATAATTTACATCTGACATTTGGGTCCCAATAAATGTACATTATAACATTAAAGAATGTAAATTTAATGTTTATCATTATTAATTGATACATTGGTTGAATAATTTACACATATTTTACAAAACATCATACAATTTAATTTAAGTTTAATCGTCAGCAATTTGTCTCAGCGTAAATCATTTTGGGCCATTTTGCAGAAGAGTCAAAAACTAACATAAAAGCCAAAGGGCTTTTGAGATTCATGTTGAAACTATTTTTGTTGTAGGACAAGTTATCTTTAATTGAAAAACTCCTTTTTTAAAGGCCCGTCTCTTGCGACCTCCGCCATTAACTTTTACTTTAACATTCCCTTAAACATCACTATTAACATTGTCACATCACTATAAATATTGACAATTCTTGTTGTGTTTCAAGCTTTCCATGTGCGATGGAAAACATTCTCATCCCAGGTAAAGCGGGAAGGCAGGCGGGGCCGGCGGGGGGGGATTAGTTTATTTTTTGCAGCTGCCGCGCCGGGCGGTTGGTAAGGTAGAATGAATCGAATGAGATTTGGGGTTATGTCAACTGCGCGAGCCAAACAATTATAACTTTAACCCTAGATTACTACTCTACGTCGCAGAGGCGCCAGCGTTTTTTATATATTGCTCTCTTTTTTTATTCTTTGCGCGTATTGCATTGAAATTCAAGGACATCCCAGTCACCGGCATCACGTGTCGCAGGACGGTTGTTGCGTTACGGTAAGTTTGCTAGTTTTTTTTTATATGGCCCTCCAAAGGGCCAAATGGCGCTCCAAAGACGTAAGAGTAGCTTGTATGTAAGTTTTGCGCTCTTAATCAAATTATTAAGTAAAAAAAATGTTTGTTACTTTTTTTTAGTTAATTACTTCATAATTGACTATTTTTTGTAGTGTAGTAGTAGAAGTTTTTTTTAAATGTATACTTTAAGTGGTTTATTTTTTAAAGAAGACTGTTTAATTGCCTAAGTTTTATTTGAGATTAAAGATTTTATAATAAAAAATATATACATATAATATAAAATTGTGGTATTTTTTTTAAGTAACATACAAAATTAAAGAAACATTCAAAACATAGCAATCACACGTATAGTTTTTGAATAAAATCATTAGTCAATATGATGCGCCTCGCGGGCCTATGAGTAGTTTCTTTGTACTTCGCAACATGAGTAGTAGTCTAGGGTTAAGTTGTAAATAAATACTGTCTTAATGGATGATTATTTCTTTTGTGAACTCACTTGTAAATAAAGTCTATTTTTATATAAATTGGTTTCAGAGACACGGAAGAAATTGACCAATTCAAATCAGTATTCTATTCTTAATTCCTGATAAATAAATACCTAATAAAAATTCAAGGTAAGTAGAAAGGTGTAACTTGAAATGTTCTTCTTGATACTTCATCTACAATCTTATAGCTAAATTTCACTTCAGCACGTTTGATGTCTTTGTAATTAATTAGCACTCGAAATTCCTAAATAGTAACCTCAGGTCGTGCAATAATAAAATCGATATTAGTCGGAAATCATTCCTGATAAATAAATATCTATTAAAATATCTGTGTTTTCTTTCAGATGTAGCAGCATCTCTTCTTCATATGAACGCATTTTAACATTTATACAGTACGTATGCATGGACAGGTCCTTACCACAGACCAATAGCCAAATTGTGTTTGACCGCGCTAACTTTGCCCAAATCATTCAACCAGTTTCAACAAACGGAGGATACGGAACACAAAAAATGTTTACAGTAATGTTAAAGCATATGTTTAAATTAACAGTAGGAAGAAACCCGTCTTAAGGATAACTTACGCGGGGAGGTGACATATGCGGTGAATGTTTGTTTGCATACAGGATGTTAAAAGACATACTTGACTTACTTTAACCGGTGATTCCTCACATTATTTGAAATACAAAATTGAAAGCCTCCGGTGACATTTTTTAATGTTTTTTTTTTTTCTCAAAAACGAAAGATCAAAAAGTCATATACATTTTACTTCAAATACGTTCAAGTAAGTCAGGTATGTCTTTTAATACACTGTATAATGTGTACCTAAGTATATTTCAACATTAAAAATAAAACTGAATAGGGAAAATTAAGTTTTGAAACATTAACCAGAAAAATCAGTACTACAAAAACACGTATTTCTAACAAAGTTACGGATTGTAGATGGCCAAGTTGGAAACGAGCAAGCAATACTAAAATTCGTTAACGCTAGCAGTATTACATATTTTGGGTGTAATTTTAGAAGATAAATTAAAATTTGACAAACAAGGGCCAGTTGTTTCATAGCATTAGAACAATTCATCAAAGTTCAAAGTTAATTTTCTAGTTCTTCTTATTTTCTGGTTAATTTAGAAGGTTCTATTCAAGTTCTGTTATTATAACATTATTTGCCTGTTATTTCACATAACTGAAATGATAACAGAACCTGAATAGAACTTTCACAGAACTTGAATTTTAGCTTTATTTTTTTTTTAAATGAATAAATTCCGCACAAGAGTCCCAAGTGCTCCCAGTGAGACTATGGCACACCCAATTGGGGTATGTTGTGAGGCTGAGGGTAGTGGGGAGGGGAAGGAGACGGGGATGAGGAAGGTGAGGAAATACCTGGCTAGATCTGGTCACCAAATATGGCTAAAGCCATTTCAAGTAACTTTTCAATTCTGAATGGTGATCTTGCACCAGGGCGATACTGAGAGTATCTTCCACTCTGGAACGTGCTGCAAATATACTATATATTATTTTTAATTAAAGGGGGGTAGGGTTTTAAAGACTAAAAAAAAGCATGTTTCATGATTTTTTTTTGGAGATATGAATAATGTTGGTTTATTTATTTTATATACACGTTATAGTATGACATCTGAAGTATGTACCTTCAAAAAAATTTTTTTATAAAAAATATCAATAAATAAGTCCGTGAGAGCGAATCTCCCGAGGAACCCCGAAAATGCAGTGAACATCAAAACTCATTAACAAATAATTTTAAACAAAAAAATCAAAATGTTTTGAAAAGGTGATATATTTTTCTAGGTAGTGACAAAGCGGTTTTGAAGTTGAAGTCAAAAATGTGATTTTTGCAAAAATTTTCGGTAAATACGTTATTATAAAATGGAAAAAAAAAATAGTAAAATAAAAAATATTCTTCACTACCTGTTGATTTATGTGAACAAATAGTGTACAAAATTTCAAAAGGATCGGTCAAGTAGATTTTGAGTTACGATGTTCACGAACTTTTTAAAAAAATTTGCGAGAAAATCGATTTCAAGTTTTTTTATACTTGAAATATACTTGAATTGAGCAAGAGGACCGGTCGCTTGAAACGCTGTATCTTCGTTAGTTTTGCTCCGATTTACTTGAAATTTTGACTCAGTACTCTCGACATGTTGTTGCAAAATTTTGACACGTTACTCGCGACATGCTCGACATTTAGAAAAAAAATAATGTTAAAAATGGCTTTTAAAACCCTACCCCTCCCTTAATTGTGAAATAACACAAATAAATCAAATAAAATTAATTTTCCACGCCGGGATTCGATCCCGCGACCTTTGGATTGCGAATCAAGAGCTTTACCACTCGACCACGCCGGCCGTCGGATTGATGAATTGTTCAAATTCTGAGAAACAACCTGTCCTTAGGTCCGGTTGCAAACCATCCTGCATTTCCCTCCCCCCCCTCTTGTATTCCCTTTCCACCTTCCCACCTTTCTTCTTCCTTCCTCCCGCCTTCCGCGAATCCCCCCTCCTTCGTTCCCTCCCTAGCCCTTTTTCCCCCGTTACCCTCCCGCACCCCTACCCCTTCCGCATTCCCCTTCCACTTTCCCCACCTTCCCTCTTCAGCGTCCCCCCATCCTGCGAACCTCCCTTGTTTCTTCCCCTCTCCCGCCTTCCCTCCCTGCTGCCAAACTATGTGAAACACTTAATTTTTCTCAAAACTCACACGCCACCTTGAAAATACAATTTTTTTATAATTTTTATACAATCCTTATAATGCCAGATCTCACCTTTATATTTAGAAACCATCGCGGGCGTGCGCATAATAAATCACCAAAGTATCATCGCAATCAAATGAGTGGTTAGGAACGCATATGGGACAAACAAACGAACAAACAAATTTGTACCTTTTCCTTTCAATTTGTTGGCCAGCTCGATGGTGAAGTAGATATTGGCTAGCTTAGAGTTGGAATAGACCATCGCACTGCTGACATTACTCTGGTCCAAGTTGTCCAAATCCAACTTTGCCCACTTGTGCATAACTGAAGATACATTGACAATGCGGCTTGAAGCTGACTTTCTAATCTTTCCTAGAAAATCAACCAATCAATCATTATCCACTCGAGCATGCATGTTAATAATTGAAATTCATCTCCAGCTTCCTGAATTTTCGAGCGTCCGATTCCTAAATTTCCCGCCCTCATTAAAAAAAAAAATCATACCTCCGAATTTTAATATGGAGACGTATAAACTACTTACAGTGTTAGAGAGCCATGGAATGCACTTATATTTAACAGTTTATCCCATATTTCAACAATTCATAAAAAAAATTATAAAAAAACATTCAATTTAGAGGCGCTTGAATTCTGCGTGTATTTTATTTTAAAATTGGCCTATGTAATACCTATTAGGATAATATTAAACAATATATTTTTTATACGTTGTAATTACTGATATGAACTTTAATTTGAACATACAATTTTTTTTTAAACTTAACACACGATTTGTGATGATGTAACAATTGATGAGAAATGAGAAAAACATATTTTAATAATTTCGGTTCGCGAAAAGTCAATAAAAAATAATTCAGAAGAGATGCAAGACATCTCTTGTTGAAAAGTGAAAATACTAAGCTGTCTCTGTGATTAATCAAAGTGTACAATGTGTGGAAACTTTTTGAATAATTCCAGTAATGTTTTTAAATATCTCTTTAAATTGGTCACATTTTTGCCAGAGAATGCTCGTGGGTATTTGCAAATTGGCCAAAATGAGCCCAAAACGTCCCAGGGGTTAAATTATTTTCTATATTATCTTATTTTAAAAAAGTATTGACAATAAGGAACTCCAGTGAAAAATATTATGGCTTTAAAAAAATATGTTCATATAGACCAATATACGCTGATTCTGAATATATAAGTTTTATTACATAATATTTAACGTAGAGTTTTTAAAAAAATATTAAAAAGTCCATTTTAAAACGTGTCATTAAAACACCCTGTCAAGTTGGTATTGCTGGATTTTGGCGGCGTGACGTCACCGCGCCGCGTCACCTGGGTCAAAGTTGTATAGATATCAATAGAAATGTAAGACGCAAGCCGTTCGAAAATCCGTGTTATTGGTTTATAGAGAATTGGACATATAATTCAGCTATCTATTTGAACGATACCAAGTAGTCAAGATAAATAACTCCCTAAGTCTACCACTAACAAGCAATTTCGGGATACCTCAAGGCACTGTGCTAGGTCCCCTACTATTTATAATTTATGTCAATGATATTTTCAAACTACCACTTAACGCAGACATAATATCATATGCCGACGACACAGCTATCATAGTGAATGGGATCGACTGGAATATAGTAAACGAACAAGCAAATAATAGCATGAACACCTTAAAACATTGGTTTGATACCAATCTCCTTTCATTGAACACTAACAAAACATACTACATACACTTCTCAATTAACAAAATAAAAACACTCCCCAACACTAAAATAATTATCCACAATAACAAATGCAACAAAATCACATGTATCCAAGGCTGTTCAACGTTGAAATCAGTATCAGAAATTAAATATCTCGGAGTGATAATAGAACAACATATGAAGTGGAAGAGCCATATCTGTGAATTGGTTAAGCGTATCAGAAAGTGTATATATATATTCATAAGATTAAGAAATATTTTAAAACCCAACAATCTAAAAAGAGTATACTATGCACTAATCCAGTCATTAATTCAATATGGAATTATTGGATGGGGGGGTTCATACAACAATATTCTTACCCCGATCAAAGTGATCCAGAAGCTAATCATTAAAGTAATCATAACCACTGGAGCTAATTCGGTCGAAAAATCGACCGTTTGTACCTACCCCTTGATTGATGTCGGTCGATTTTTCGACCGATTTTTCTATCACTCGTAAAACATTTATTGTAATTATTTAAAACATTTCCATGGCCAGCCGTTTGATTTCTCGAATAGTTAATATAATATTCTTTTAGTCTATGACCTTATCGGTTACCTTATGGTTGTCTTTGAAGTAATAACAGCAAGTTTTCGCGGCTTTTTAAGAGCGTCCTGTCAAAAATCAACATAAAACTTTTGAACATTCTGACGTATTTTGCTCTCGACTTAAAATGCCGTTAGGAATTGATTTTTTGAGTTTTTAACGCAAAAATATATATCAGTGTAATCGTGAATGAATTATCTATCTTTGAAATGTGTTTTCAATTCGTTTGTTCATGATATATTGTTTCTGTGGTAGTTTTTAGTAACAAGCGTCAACTGAAAACGTCCATCAGTTTTTGATTTACAATAATATCCATAATTACTGCACTTTCGCTTTTGAAATGCAGTTATTTAATCAGAGTGATTCATAACTAAGAGATAAATATAAGTTTTATTTGAATTGGTTCGTTATTAATCCAGATATCAGCTATCCAATTATGAATGTCCTATGTCAAAAATTCGACATTTTTTATGATGTAAATTCGTCTAAAGCTCCCGCCACACAATGATTTTAACAGTTATTTCGTTAAACACTTAATTAATTTATTTACTTTAACCAAATGTGTGCACAAACAGTAATTGTTCAGGGAAAAGGAGCACTCCACGATCCAGGATTAATTTTTTTTAAATTTTATAATATTAATGTGCAGTATTTAAAAAAGTTTTAACATTAAAGTACATGAAGTGTTTTCAATTTGAAATATGTAGAGTGGAAGTGAAATATGAAATGAGAGGTAGAGGTGGGGTACCAGCTGCAGAAGCAGTAATTTCTGGTGCCGGACTATGTGGACGTGGGCGTCAACGCAGAGCTGCTTTTGCAGCTCGGCCCGGAGTGTAAGTATTTTTTAATGTTTTTTTATGAAAGTACTTTGCTACGGCTGTGGAGATATTGAACTCATTATATATTTTTTATTTATTTTAACAGTGACCCTGGTGAGGGAGGATCGCGCCAAGGCCTTTAAAGCCGTTAGGTCTCTGCCTGCTTCCTTCCATTTTGCTCCCCACCGCACCTCCAAGAAAAAATAAACAAAAGTAAGTTATCGTATCTAGATGCATGATACAATATTATGTTTCACGCGTGAATGAGAAAGATTCATATAATTTATGTAAATGTTTTCAGAAATCCATCTCCGAAGAGAATAGCTTGTCACTTTTCACAAGGGACACCTTCAACATTACCACCACCTGTTTCACCACCGTTGCTGTCCACTCCCGTACAGACCCAAGCAACGGCTCCCTATGCACCGATTCCGCCTGCTGCACCTTTCCAGGCAGCATCTCGGGAACCGTTACCTGGGACATCGTGGGGTGGGGAACTCCAGTGTGGAGAACTCTTCTCTCCGGAGGCCGGCTACAACAGCGTGCTGTGGGTGGACGTGCCTTTCTACCAAGAATTGTCTGCGTTTGGGAACAGTGAGTTTATTTTTTGAAATGTTATACCAGGGGCTCTTCTAGCATAGTGAAATCCATAACTTTACAATATCGGATAGATAGGCGTAACTTCCAATGGTTGAATATTAATATACCTAGCACAGTTTCACTGTTGGTATATTGGCAGGGAATAAGCGTAGAACTTAAACTTTCCACGTAAAAAACATACATTATGTACTGTAATCTGAAACGATACAATGTACCTACATTCTATGCAAGCAAATATGTAGTTGCTAACGTAGAAAGTCTGAAATTTGACCTTGTTTTTGGCCAATTTTTGTGCGATAGTAAGATCAGGTGGATATTGTAGAATGAGACACGCCGAACTCTTTCGCTAAATAAGTTAAGTACCCTTTACACACAGAGTTCGGAGCGGGACGTGCCCCGCGCCACTTCAGGCCGCCGCACAAAAAAGTAAAGACCGAAAGTAAGATAACGGTTTACAGCGCAGTTCACTGTGAGACTTTTATGCATGGCGGCCTGAAGTGGCGCGGGGCACGCCCCGCTCCGAACTCTGTGTGTAAAGGGTACTATTCATTGGATTCACCGTCTTCTAAACGGTTTAATACAGCACTTTTTTCTTCAATTGAAAAAACACTTTCACTTCACGGAAATCATTGTGTCGAGCTTTCTAGTCACAAGCGAGGCGCGGGGCGGTGAGGTATTGGTGCGTGGGTTTTGTAAACAAAACACTGCATGTCATTCTAACCTGACGAATTGTCATTAAAATGGGTTGCTTAAAACGGAGTCATACTAAACGTATACGTTTTCCTACTAAAAGCTATGAAACCTAACTTGAGTTTACATTATCGTCGCTTAAAACGGTAGGCAGTTATATGCAAAGTCATTATATCCGAATTCTACTGTAAATTTGTGTTTTCTATTATTTCAGAGTCAGACATGGGCAGAACCAGCAACGTGGACGAGGCAGCTCTCTATCAAGAAGAGTCAGTACCGGGAAACGTGAGTTATTAAACTATCTAACTTACCTTCACGCCATTTCTCAGAGAGGACAAACCGCCAGACAACTTGGTCTTGGCACACACACTCTTTTCGTTCATAACCATTTCTTTTATTTTTTCCACGATTTCATCATCTTCAATCTTAAAATTTTAAAATTCCCGTTACTTTTTGAACAAACCTCGTATTTGATTAACTTGATCGTACCAAGAGTTAATTATTTTGAAACGTTTTACCAGAGGCAGTAGGTAATCGTAATACAGACACTTTAAAATTAATTTGGGTTTTCTGTTGTTTCAGAAATGGACAGAACGAGCGACGTGGACGACGAGGCAAGCGACGTCGACCACCAAGAGGGCGTTGAGGATGCCTTGTGCATGCCACCGATACCTTATAATAATATTAACAACGTTTCACCTATTCCACTAACGGCCATAGACTTTAGTAGACAAGACCAGTTAGATTGTGAGGCAATGTGTTCGATTCTGCCGCCTGATGGTTACTCTTTCGATTGGTCCAGCGAGGTCTCACGTTTTACTGGTATAAGGGAGACTTTCACAGGTACACAGATGCCAGGACCAACCTTCAATACCGACGAAATGGGCAAACCTGTGGATGCCTTTTTAAAAATCTTCAACGCAGATTTCGTTGAACTAATCGCGAGAGAGACCAACGGGTATGCAGATCAATGCATTGCAAAAAACAATTTCAGCGCCATGCGCGTACCAATAAACGGGCTCCCACGAATAAAGAGGAAGTGTACGTATTCTTGGCAATTTTAATGCATCAAGGTATTTGTCCCCTTCCCGTTGAAAAAGGCTACTTCTTTTCAAAAACAATCACCGCCATGCCTTATTTCAGCCAAGCCATGGATTATAATCGTTTTCTTCTAATGACATAACGGAAGACATGACAGAAGACATGACGGAAGACATGACGAAAGACATGACACGGGCCAACTTTTCGGGCGGTCACGATATCTGCCCAGTTGGGGCCACTGCAAAGATAGTATACGACCTGGCCAGCCCTCTGTTTAACAAGGGGTATACGCTAATAATGGACAATTTTTATAATAGTCCATTATTAGCGCGATGCCTCAAAAGAAATGGGATGGACTGCATGGGCACATTGCGGTTAAACCGAGAATTTGTGCCCTCTGCATTGAAGCCCAATGTCCGAAAATCACTGAGGGAAGGTGAGATGGGGTACTCGAACTGCGGGGACATCAATATTTTGGTTTGGGTGGACAAAAACGTGATAAGTATGTTGTCTACCTACCATTCGGCAGAAATCGGGTCAGCTCAAAAATTTGGTACCACTAAATACAAACACGAGCGTGTACTTGACTATAACAGATTAATGGGGGGAGTTGACCGAAAAGATCAGCTTTTGGCAGGCTTCCCCATTGAACGACAGCGAAACCTGGTCTGGTACAAGAAACTTTTCAGGAGACTACTAAATGTTTCGGTGCAGAATGCGTATATAATGTACAGCTCAAAGCTCCACAAGGAAAATAAACGCATTTTGCACCGAAACTTCAGGAGTGAGGTTGCGGAGGATCTCCTCCAGCTGTTCTGTCGTAGTCGAATTGATACGACTGTAAGGACCATTAGCCTAATAGCTGAAGGAAAGGCTCTGCGACCTATCCTGAAAGGCAACCACTTCGTGGTCCGTAGTGGGAAAAAAGTGAAATGTGCGTGGTGCAATTTAAATAACATTTTTAAAAGGACCCTCACAAAGTGTGATGTGTGTGATGTGGCTTTATGCTATGATTGCATGAAGCCATATCACACTACAGTATTGAATTGCTGAGGGTTTTTTTTAATTTCAATTTTTTTCTTTTCTTGTTTTTTAGTTGTGAAATTCTAATTAATAAATTTAATTAACTTTGTTTGAACATTAAGACCCTTCTTTCCGCATACTCACACCTCATGTTAAGTTGTCCTCAAAGGTTCGACTTTCGCTTCTATCTGATAAGGTTCGGTGGACATTTAATACGTATATTTCAATTCTGATCATTGAAATGTGCGTGTTAAAAAATGCACAGGTATTCTCATTTTTCCCTGTTTATTGTACCCATTAAATAATAACTTGTTTTATTTTTATGTCTTAATTATATTTTGCGAAATTGAGTGATCTGGAAGTATGTTGCCTGTTGTATGCTGATGATGCGGTGCTGATTTCTAACAGTATGGAAGATCTACAGTCGTTCGTGTCTAGGATGAACGAAGTATGTATGAAGAATGAGTTAATGATGAATGTAAGTAAGTCTAAAGTGATGGTATTTGAAAGAGAGAGTACGAAAACAATGTGCCACATAGTTGTGAATGACGAATACTTGGAGCAGGTGGATGAGTTTGTATATTTGGGAAGTATGTTTACGAGAGATGGAAAGACTGATAGAGATATCGAAAGACGGGTAAATACCGGTAACTCCATTAATGGAGGACTGAACGCCGTAGGCGCCAACAAAAATCTGTCAAAATAAGCGAAGCTAGCCGTCCATAATGGAGTGCTGGTACCTACCCTGATGTATGGCAGTGAGGCATGGAACTGGCAGAGAAAGGATGAAAGTAGACTGAATGCTGTAGAAATGAGATCCCTGAGACATATGTGTGGTAAAACCATGTATGGTTTTACCACACATACGTCACACATAAATGTGGAGATCCGCAAAGAATGCAAGGCTGATGTAAGCGTTATGTGTAAGATTAAGAAAGGGACGCTCAGATGGTTTGGGCATGTAGAGCGAATGAATGAGGAAAGGAGTATAAGGAGAATATGTGACGCAAATGTGAATGGTAGACGAAGTCGGGGACGCCCGAGGAAGACATGGCACGACCAAGTGAATCAGATACTTGAATCGGGCGATGTCAAGAGTCAGAATAATAGAAGAGCATGTATGAGACGATGTATGAATGTGAACGAAGCAAGGAGTGTGCGCCAAGATCGAGTTGTTTGGCGGTCTGTCCTCTCTGCCTACCCCTGCGGGGAAACGGCGTGATGGTTAGTTAGTTAGTTAATTATATTTTGTCAATTATTCTGTAAAGAGGCTTTTTCAGATCTAGTCACTAAACATAACTAAGTCATTTCAAGCAATGTTCAATTCTGAATGGTGGTCTCACCAGGGCGATACTGAGAGTATCACTCTAGAGCGAGGCACAATGATATTATGTATTGATTTACTTTAATTATGAGAAAAACCAATATAAATTGAATACATTTTTATTATGACGAAGGGTGTAAACAATGTTTCAATCAATATACTGTTTTTCCAATGTAACTATGCAACTCTAATATTAATTTAATTTGTAAAAGCCTATTAGGGCTTAAATAAATAAATAAATCATTAATTTGTTACATCAATTATTTTCCTCCCCATTTTTTTCGATATCCAGCTTTTAGAAATAAAATAATAATTATGGTTTTATTTTGCCAAAAGACACTCCTACAAAAGGTTTGATATATACGGTTTTATCATCATCATCATTTTACGTGGTCATGAGAGACCCTGTGTGCATTGACCATTATGTCGCTTGTCAGTGACATTTTTGTCGAAAATTGACAAATGGCGACACGATTTCATCAACTTTCAAACTATCACGCTGAAATATTGGCAATGTGTATATCTATGATATATGTTTTATTTTAAACCTTGTTTCTTGTTTTATCACGTAATATAAAAACAAGGATAAACATTTCTAGTTCTAAATCACAATCGTTCAAAAAGAAGCACCATGATTTTAATATTGTGAAAAAGGTAATCTGTATAATTCATCAAATGATTCAAATAAACCAAACACGGCAATTATTCTCATGGTCAATTGTAGGCAATTGATGTATCTTCCTAATGTAATGCCAGTTTTTTGTGTTAAATTTATTAAATAGTATAATTTAGTGAATTCAATTTTGACATCGTCACGCACTAAAATTCTAAAATAATTTTCGAAGTAAACTTTTAATCAGACATTAGCATGTAAAAAAATCGTTTTCTGAGTTTATTTTTGCATCTGTGGTTATCGAACAGGCCATAGAGAACATAGAAACGTAGAAAATATTCAAAATAGATATTTAAAACTGCCACTGGCGGCGATTTCAAATCACTACAACACAAATTTTGCGCATTTATAAAGTTAAAGATTTTTTAATTATTTATCTATCAATTCTAAAAATATAAGAAAATTAGTAATATATAGGTAAATTCATTGGCTATGTAGAACTGTAATCAGTTTTTATGTCTCCATATGAAAATTCGGAGGTATGATTTTTTTAATGTGGGCGGAAAATTTTCAAAATCGTCACAAAAAAACAGCGAGCAATCGGAGGGAAAAATGTTTTATCGCGCGATCGCTCCAGTGGCTAAAGAAACCCTCCACATATCCAACAGAAACACTTTTCGCAGATTTCACGGTGCCTCGAGTAGAGAATATCTTCAAGAAAAATGCAATTATCCAAATTTACAAAGATAATATTGTCAAAAAATTTGAAACCCACCAATCAAAAAGATATCAAGACAACATCAAAATACCAAAATTTAATACCAAACTAATGCAAAACAATTACATTTATTTAGGAATAAAGTATTTCAACAATCTTCCGATTGAAATAAAAAAAATCAAAGACATCAATAAACTGAAACTCAAACTGAAGCAACACTTCATCAGGAATAATTAATTAAATAATTACCTGTTTTTCTCTTTCTTTCTAATTATTGTCAATCTATATTTATTTCTATATAATTTAGATTTTTAGAATTTCTCTAAAGTGCACAATATTTTAGTATGTAACCATGTCCCATTGTATGTACATCTTCACATATAGATGTTCCAGAAGTTTCAATTGTTCCCATTACATAATGTTATATAACCTATTGCATAATGTTATTCTATTTCTGTCATAATTAGTGTAACTCGCTCATCAAGCACAAGAACTAGCTTCTTCTTTGGTGAGACTGCAATTTTAAAGAATTTCTGAACCAATATGTAATTTATATTAACCCACTGTAAACTTATATATCTATATTAAATAAAAAAAAAAAAAAAAAAAAAAAAAAAATAGTTTTTGTTTTTATTTAAACATTATTTAGGCCTAAATAATTCAGTATCAAAAATAAAGTATCTCTATTAGTTTATCTATATTATTTAAAATATTCAAAAACTTTAACTGTACAAAAAACGATCGTATTGCCCAGTAATGTCTATTAAAACGCTCCAATGCTGAAATTCAAAATGGCGGGAGTCGAACAGCTGATTCCAGTTCCCTACAAAATTCATAATTCGGTTGGTCATGATGACGTCACACTAGATTCGGTGGTTTTCGGGGGATCTTGAAAAATTAAAACTTTGACATTTATTTTAACTATTAAAACTAACTATAAAAATAGAAATAAATATGCAGTTATTTAAGTTAGAAGGTCATTATTCATAAAAAAAAAAAAAAAATTGGACTGGAGTTCTCTATTCTGGCAATGAATACAGTGATAAGTTTTCAGGAGTCTTCTAGGAAAACCAAACTTCAAGGGTAAAAACTTATTATGTAGTATGGAAAACCCCTTATGCCTGAGTATTATTGTGCCAACTAGAAATAAAATTAAAGCGTGGAAGAGAGATGGTATTATTTCAAAAACTACATATTATCATGAAACTTATGATTACTAGTTTCAAATCTCAAATCTTATCTTGTAATACATAAATTATATCTGGGATCCATGCATTACAATGAAAATTAATAAATAAAAAATTCTAATCCTTACCAAGTAGAATATTGGTGAACAAGAAAGGTCCAAAGTGGTTGCCCTGCATTAGTATCTGCAGACCATCGTCAGTTATCTTGTGCGGCATTCCTGCTGATCCCGCATTGTTCAGGAGAATATCGATGCGAGCCTCTTCCTTGAGGATCTCTCCAGCGCAACCGCGTACGCTGGATAGATCGGTGAAGTCTACGCGTTTCAGCTGAAAAATATAACAAACATCATTCATTTAATGTCAAGTATAATTTATTTGATATAAAAAATCATTCATTCACAGTCAAAAATCAGGTTGCAAATATTGTTATGATATATTCGTTATTTGTTTTTGGGGTGTTATGCCGTGTTGCGCTACCTCCTCCTTTAGCCAACGTTTCGGACAGCGTTGCAGTGTCCAAAATATTGGCTAAAGAAGGAGGTAGCGCAACACGGCGTAACACCCCAAAAAAAAATAACGAAAATACTTTTGGCCGTGAAAATCTAAAAACTTATCTTGTTATGATAAAATTTATTCAATATTATTTTATCACAACACTAGACAAATACCTCATTTTAAAATTATTGTCTATTTTTAGTCTACCGTTTTTTTGTGGAAAATAAGCGTTTGTTTTATTTTCGAACAACAAGAAAATAATGCATATTTTACGAGAAAAAAAGCCAGTCACTTGTTGGGAAACGATCTACTGAGGCGGATTCTTTTTCGACAGTCAAAACGTGATCTTTTTGATTTACAAAAATGTAGAATCGTGCCCTGTAATTAATCAGGCGGTCTTGCAATTTACAGTGTTGAATTATATATAAAATAGTGTAGTGAGTGCAACGAGTGATGCAGCACTCAATATTAAGAGGGCCTCCAACTACTAATTATGCTGCTACCGCCGAAGGGGCCGAAGACCAACAGGTCAAGGGGAATCACTAAATATCGGGGAACAATTAAATAAAATGTAAAGTGAATTTAAAAGGGCGTGAAACAATGTTTTCAATAACGATATTTTAAAGTGAATTTAAAACGGCATGAAACAATGTTTTCAAGAACGATATTTATATCATTTAAATGCACGCGGGCACCGCAATCGTTTTTATTATAAACTCGCTATATCACGAGCAGGGTCAGCTTTAAATTTTTTTTTTTCATTTTATAATAACAAATTCACCGAAAACTTTATCAAAAATCGCATTTTCGACTTCAACATGCTGCAAAAAAAAAAAAAAACGCTTCGTCACTAACTGGAAAAACACATCACCTTTTAAACCCATTTCGATTTTTTGTTTTAAATGATCCGTTAACGAGTTATGATGTTCACCGCATAACACCTTTTTTTACGAGGCGATTCCGGAGATTCGCTCTCACGGACTTATTAATTAATATTTTTAATTGAAATTTTTTTCAAAGATATTTCAGATGTTATACTATAACATGTATATAAAAGAATTGAGCAAACATTATTCATATCTCCAAAAAAAAATCACAAAAATTTGCCTTTAAAACCTTAACCTCCCCCCCCCCCCCCCCCCCCTTTATTAAGGAACAATAAGTAAGTTGTAAAAAAAATATATAAATATATGTATGTTCAATATTCAATACGAATACTGTTCAGTCATTGTAATCGTTTTTAACAATAAAGTATGTTTATTTTCCACGGCCCTAATCAAGAAAATTATGCTCTCCACTGTTAGCCCTGGTCTCAACACCAGTGGCGCCCTTAATTAAACAAAAGCTGACAGCTATCAACAACTCATCTTTATCGCATTTTACACGAACAACTCAATGTACTCATTTACCAATTCATCCGGTAACAATATCTTTTGTTTCAATGTGGTATATCATATATATGCAACATCAAATATCATTTATTCAATGTCTAATACCAATTACATATTATTAAATTTCAAAAATAATTGACAGAGCATAGCGAAGTCCTGTTTTAAATTGAACTTTGAGCATTTTAACTTTAATTTTAAATTTGTGTGTTCGATTTCCATTTTCAAAAATTTGCTGCATCTGACGTTAATATTATGCCAACATCTGTACGGTTGAAATTTAAGAATCCGACTACGAATACAACTCTGACGCCGCGCCTTATGCAAAAACGTTTTCGTACATAGAGTTTGTGTACAAATTTACTTTCGTAATAGAACCGAATTAAAGCTATGTCAAAAGATGGCGCCACTTACATTAACAGCTAGCATGAAGAGCGTCAGCTGGCAGGTGTGAGTACTATTACTATAAGAGAATTGAGTAAATCTCTCCATGGAGAGATGGATGGTACGATTATAATATTAAAATCATAATAATTATAGTTGGGATTTCTACCACGCTTCTGTATATTATTTATGACATCATTGCCCGTCACGGTTTCTTTGTCCCAGTGACTAACTGTCACTGGATCCAAGGAACTGGCTACTTTTGGAACCAGTTTCTATCGGATTTATACAATGGTCACCAACAATTAAACTGGGTGAAGCCAAACTAAAAGCCGCCCACAGGGCCTAGCAACAAAAACCCGGGAATCAGGTTTTTAACTGCTGGTTCACTTTATTATAATAATAATAATAATAATAATAAGGTCTTTATTCCAGGATGTGGGGAGGGGAGTGCAATCCCACACATCCCATATAGGGTATAATTACATATGTTATTATATATGAATATTAATTACATATGAATAAATAAAAAGATAAAAATTAACAAAATAAAAAATTAAAAAAGAGAAGCATCATTAGATACACTATTCACAAAAAATATAGTTAAGTCTTTAAATCAGGTACTTGTTGTTCCATCGGATCTCAGATTGTAGGAGCCAGTGTTTTTCTCCAATATTCATCTATGCTCGATCCTGGAATCAGACGGGCTTCCATGATGAGGATATTACTGGAGTGGTTCATCCTTCCCCTCAGTCCTACAATCCTGGTTCTTAATAGAGCTTCGAATCCTGGAACTCTCCCTTCTGTGAACATTGAAGAGGCACTACAGTACCTGGGAAGTCCGAACATTAGACGGTATGCATTATTATATTGCACCCGAAGCCTTTCCATGGTCCTTTTTTTGAAATTTGCCCAGAGCTCGCACGTGTACAGGGTGGTACAAAAGGCTAGGAAGAGCGTCCTTTTTACCCGTGGGCTGCAGAGTCGAAATCTTCTGCTGAGCATATTGCATTTTATGCTAAGTACTCTCCTCTGCCTGTCGATGTCTTCATCATCCGTTAATTTGTTATTGATGACATGTCCTAGATACTTTGTAGATTCTATTATTTTCAGGAGCTCACCGTTCAGAAAGACGGGTGGAATATTTTTTGGGCCTTCCCCGTGTTTTATGACCAACAGTGCTGTCTTTTTCGCATTGTAAATCATGTCGGTTTCGTGTGCGAATTCTTCACATATCTTCAGGAGGATTCGTAATCCCCTTATTGACGGTGCCATCAAAACCATATCGTCTGCGTAGCTCATATTGTTGACACATTCTCCTCCTATGTGGCAGCCCACTCCAGCATTATTTAACCTGTGGGTTAGTTCATCCATGTATATGTTAAACAGTACTGGGGACATACATCCTCCCTGTCTGACCCCGCTTTTCAGGTAATAAGGTTCTGAAAATCCATCTTTCCACTTTACAAGGTTTTCCTGTTGACGATGCCAAGTTTCGAGAATTTTTACTACTTTCCATGGTATACCTCTTTCCTTTAGTTTTTTCCATAATAAGGGGTGGGAAACACGGTCGAAAGCCTTACTAAGGTCCAGAAAGCATGCATAAGTAGTTGTTTTCTTCTTCCTGTAGTATTCCAACGTCCGTTTTACGCAATATATAGCCGAGTCCGTAGAGCACTCTCTCTTGAAACCCATCTGATTGTCTTTAGTTTTCATGTGGGATCCGACTTGGTCCAAGAGTACTCGTTCAAATATTCTAGCGATGGCCGTGGCGATGGATATTGGTCTGTAGTTTTCCTGTAGAGTTATATCTGTCAGTTTCGATTTTATTATCGGAATGATAATTGTTTTTGTCATGTCTTTAGGTAGATAGCCACTCTTTATAATATCAGTGAACAGTGTTGCCAATAGTTCGATAATCGCTGCCCCTGCATGTTTGACGTGTTCGATGCTTAAACCGTCATGCCCCGCAGACGTTCCAGATTTCATGTTACTAATAGCCGATGTTATCATGTTAGTTGTGACGATGGGACCGATATCATCATAAGCGGTCAAATGCGTTTCGTTTGAATCGATAGTCGGCGTGGTAGTTGCGAAGTGTTCTTTAAAAATGTTTGCAATTACTTCCGGATTCGTCTCTCCGTTTATGTTGCACGAGATTTTACAGCGCAAATTTAACAGTTTATTAGACTTGTTCCAAAATTTTTTGAAGTCCCGATTATCTAAATCTCCTGCTATTTTATCCATCTGAAGTTGAGTCGAGTTCTTTTGGCATTGTTTAAGTGCTGTTTTAAAGGCAGCACGCTTTGCTCTTCTATCCTCTGCAACAGGACCCTCGCGCGGTCTCCCGTTAATTAGCCATGTGTGCATCGCTTGCCTAGATTCGTCGTATTTGTCCGCTACAAATTCATTCCACCCACATACTTGCTTATGTTTTTGGGATATACACTTGGTAAATACAGATATGGCACTGCTTCGTAGGGCTTCTACTATACTCCCATAGAGGTATTTTATTTTGTTGCATACAGGGGTGCCACCGTCCTCAGGAAATGTATTTTTTGACCTGATTTTGACGAGACAGCTTTGCGAGCATGAGTTATATTGTCCGATATCCCGTATATTATTCGGATTCCATAAAGCTGGATCTCTCAATACAGAATTAAATACTTCCGTTTTAGCTATCCCTCCCGTTTGTAAGATTAGCTCGAGAGGGCGGTGATCTGTCCAATCTATATCGTAGTGTATTTTCATACCGACAATTTGCTTCAAAATATTTTTTGTAACTAGACAATGGTCTAACCACCTAGTTGTACTGTGTGCGTCACTGATATATGTGTAAGAATCCACAGGTAAAATTTCGATGTCTGCACATGTGTATTCAAATTCTTGACAAAAAGATAATAGCTCCATTCCAAAGAGTGAATCGGGATGGGCGTTGAAGTCACCGATAATAATTGTATTTATATAATCTTTATCGTCAATTATTGTTTGTAGGGAAGCGAGGCAGTTAGAATATTCCTCAAAGTTATCAGATGTACAGGTTGGCATATAGATTGTAAAAATGCTTAATGTTTCAGTTGTCAAACTCACCTCAATTCCGGCGATCCGACAATTATCTATTGGGATTGCGGTAACCCTTAAGTTTTGTCTGTAGATTATCCCCACTCCACCATGCGGTCGTCCGATGATTGGGCCATCGGCAATGTTCACGGCAGATGTTCCCAAGCTGTTAAAATCGGGGTGAATATGAGATAGGAAGTCAATATCTGTAGGAAGTAACCATGTTTCTTGGACTACTATAATATCGTTCAATTCGCAGAGATCATGAATAAATTTTTCAGAGCTGCGAACCGAT
This sequence comes from Glyphotaelius pellucidus, assembly GCA_936435175.1. Classification (NCBI taxonomy): domain Eukaryota; kingdom Metazoa; phylum Arthropoda; class Insecta; order Trichoptera; family Limnephilidae; genus Glyphotaelius; species Glyphotaelius pellucidus. The sequence goes on along the minus strand of OW386558.1, from coordinate 21,227,578 downwards.
CTGCAGTTCACGGATATTATTCTTAAGTTATTATTTGTCATTTTGATGTTTAGTAGGTATGCGCGATTCTATGAATCTTCGGAAAACAATTCCCTCCGGCCACAGTTCTTCTACTAAGTAATTCTTTAATTCGTTAGCTTTAATCGCAAGTTTGAATGAATTAAATGGAGTTGGGTGGAAAGGCTTAATTTTTTCTACTCTGAACCCATCAAAGCCGTTATCTTTTAGGTACTTAGTTACGTCATTCTCTGTTGTATTAATCGCAAACCTCGATACATATACTGATGCGATTATATCCGCAGATTTGAGTACGATAGATTGCGCTTTGCCTCTCATATTGTGAATGCGTTTCTTATGCACGACGGTTTTGAAACCGCTCTGGTCGGTGGTCGTTGATTGCGACCCCTGCGTTCGGCCCACCTGCTTGTTTACATCGACGTTTGCCGTATTGGCGGTAGTTGTGGTTGCTCGTGTATTCTTCGTATGCGTATTGTCCGGGGCGCTGATAGTGTTGGTTGACTCGCGTGCATTAGTTTTGCAGGCGTCTACGTAAGATGCCGGTCTTGGGTTAATGTTAATTATTGGATTACCCACATGTTTATCGCCGTTTTGTTGATTTGTTGGTGTCTTCATCTCGTTACGTTTGTTCATCTCCTTCATTTGGTCTCGTAGTGAACAGATTTCTTGCATTATTTCAGCAGTGTTAGTGCTCGATGATTCACTAAGATCGTTCTTAATTTGCCGAATTTCGGATTTCATGGCGTTGAAGTCTTTAAGTAAACGTGAGATGTCGACACTGTCAAAGTTGACGGGCGGCAGTTTATGCAGCTGTCTTGCGACGAACACCGGTAATTTGTCCGGATCTGTCTCTTTCAGGGCCCTGAGGATGTCCTGAAGATCGCGGCTGACCCTGCCGTCGCCTTTACGTAGTGTACGCTTATCAGGAAGCTTATCAAATAATATGTGCTTCGCGAACTTTATTTCCTCCTCGGTGAAGGCGGAAGTGCATAGTTGTGAAATCGACACTTCATCTAGAGTGTCCGCTTTATTTTGCATGAATGCAAGACATTCGTTAATAATTATATTGCACTCGTTACAAGCCATCGCGCTACTGTAAGTATGTCCTTCTGTCACGGCGGTTGACAGATACTGGCCACCTAGTCAAAGAAAGGTTTGCTTATTATTCAAGCAAACCTTTCTTTGACTAGGTGGCTAACTTTCACTATGGTTTGGTAAAGTTTCTTTTTTCAAGTGTAAAATCGTTGTGTTTATTTGGACTCTCTTGTGCATTTTTTCAATATTTGAAAAGTTTTAAAAAAGTATTGTCATTGAGATAGTGACATTTCTTTGGACAAATCGTATAAATAATTCTTTATTTGAAGTAAAAATAATTACGCAAAATACATATGGTTTATAATTACAGAAGTAGGTAGGCACTTACACATCATGATTTCAGAGGAAATTCAGTTTTGATTAATTATATAAGAAAAAATTAGAGACTCGTATTTTCGGATGTTCACAGAACTAGAAGCTTATTTAATGTCAAATATTATTTATTTTATGTCAAATATGTCGAACAACCAATACGGCCCTGATAAAAGATAGTTTCTTAAGCTGCCGCCCAACGCATTAGGCCAAAATGCTGGCCCGATGCATACAGGACCACTTTGCGTTTATTGGTCGGTGTAACGCTTCGGCCGCCAATATTTGCCGGCAATGGGATTATTGTCGGTCTTTCCTGTGCACATCAAAGTATCTTTTCGTCAACCCGTCAACAGGCAACGTCAATTGGCCGAATGCGTATAGCCAATGTGTACTGGCAGCATTACATAGGTGTTATTTATTTACTCTAGACCTTAAAATAGATTAATTAATATTAAGGGATTGGACGCTTACAGTGAGATTGGTATTTCCCGTCTCCTGGATGATTTCTTGCCTGACCTTCTCTCCCTTCACCATGTCTCTACAAGTCATCACCACACGAGCCCCTCTCCAGGCAAAGTTCCTGGCAGACTCCATTCCAATACCTGTAATAAAACACTTTTGTTTAGTTTCGTAGCAAGATCATTTATCAGTTTTCAAACAGCTCGCGTGCCACCTAAATTTCATAATGCTAGAGCTCAAAGAAAAAAAGAATTATCCAATTTGGTGCAGTCGTTCGGAATTTGTGCGCTTACAAACATTATGGAGATTTATTTTTATTTAAATATGTGCAAATTTGTAAATATACTAAAAAATAACACAATTTATTACACAGTCCTTATAATCGTTACGAATTATATTTTAAATGTAGGATCTCTCATCTGACATTTATTCCAAAACATAAGCTTGTCCAAAAAACACAAAACATATTCTAATATTTGAATTTTCTGGAGCAGCAGCCGACCAGTAGGTAGGGGGCTGAGTACCTACCAGCATAGAGCCCACAAATATATCAACATCGTTTCCATGGCAACGATTTGTTTTCTGACATTAGCAATAAGTGTGAAAAAAGTATTTCACTTTATTTTAAAAATACGAAAATTAATATTTCTATTACTTTCAGTTAACAAATATCAATATCGCGGAGTTGAGAAATATAACAGTTCCACAAAACGAAAAAATATGGTCACAAAAAGTAGGAGTAGTCGCGGAGAACCGTCGTAAGTGCAGGATTACAACTGACTGTTCCGAAAATATTGGAATAAAATAAATATTAAGTGAGTTAAAATGATGCATCTATTTTTCCAAGGATATTTCCAATTAACGGTAAATTTAAATGAAGAAATATTAAATTAAATTAAGACATTATGAGCGAAACTCAATCGAAAATCTGGAAACAGAAAAATCAGAAAAAGATATTTACACCTCTGGGACTCGAACCCAGGACTTCCCTACTTTCCGGGTTGGGGAAGAAATATTAGTTTATCCAACATTTTGTGACGACTCTTTGTACTTATCGGAAACAATAGTTGGTAGAATGTACTTAGGTACGTAGAAATTGGTGATTAGACTTATACCTGCGCCGGGCCAGAGGGTCTTGCCGACGGAGCTGCCTACCAAAATTGTTTGGGCCAGAACGTGTGGCCTACGGAGTGGAAAAGGTTAAAAATTTCTAACGTCAGTCGTTTGTACAGACATAATTTATTGTTGTTAATTCCATTGAGTCCGGGTGAAAAGCATAAAAATTATACGTCTATGCTTTTATTTAAACAATATACGTTTACTTGCCTAATTTTATTGTATTTATAAGAACTGACTCGCTTTTCACTTGGTTTTAAAAATTTCTAACCTCAAACGTCAATCGTTTGTACACGGACACCTTATTTAATACTGTTCTTAATCCCGTTTGAGTCTGGGGTGAAAAGCATACAAATAATATTTTTACGCTTTTATTCACGTAATATAGGATTTACTTACCTCATTTTATTGTACTTTGCTCAAGCAACTTTAAAATAATAAGTAAGCAAACAACCAAGATTGGTTTATTCATAAATATTCTAATCCGGTTTCTTTGTGCAAACAACTTTATCGGCAGACAAAAGTGATTCCCCGGCAGCCAGTGTTGCCAGACCGGATTTTGAAAAAGACGTAGACAGGGTTGCCAATGTATGTGTTCTAAAATACCCGCAATAAATGTTCAAAATCCCCAAATTTGGGAGAGCAAAATATCAAATTCCCCGCAAATTCCCCACAAGTTTCTTCATAATTCTGCCTCAAGAATAAAACAAAATTCTATTGGAAATAGCATTTTGTTATACACTAAAATTGATTAAAAAGTAGCATTACATACGTAATATAAGATTAAAAAATAGTTTATAACCCGATAACCAATTTTGAAGCAAAAATAATGACATATAAAAAAATTCAATACGGTGTTCCGATAATTTTAAACTAGTAGAAAAAAGGAAACATAAAAATATGGTAATAATATAAATACGGTGTGCCAGGTTTAAAAAATTAACTGAAAAAGATGTAATTTAAAGAGATAAAATAGAGTTAGTCGAAGAAAAGAGGATAAAATAGTGTTTTAGTGTTTCCTTACAGATTTAACTCATTTGAAAATTTTATTTTGTTAATTGATATTGAGATCCATAACTTTAAACATTGAAGTTAAGTTAATTAGTAAGCAATTTACATTATTAAAAGACTTTATTAACAACATTTAATAAGGATTATTAACGAAATAAGCACACATACAGGTGATGTAAAATAATTGTCAATCACCGCAACATGCTTTTTTTGGTTAACATTTCGTTTGAAGCATTAAACTTCCTCCTTCTTTTTTAATCCCTTCTTGAGGAGCCATCAATGCTACCACAGTATCTGTATGAAGGCGATTTCTATTTTTAACCCCCGACGCAAGGAGCGGTGTTATAAGTTTGACGTGTCTGTGTGTCTGTGTGTCTGTCTGTCTGTCTGTCTGTCTGTCTGTCTGTGTGTGGCGTCGTAGTTCCTAAACGAATGGACCGATTGTAATGCAGTTTTTTTTTGTTTGAAACGCATTTAAACTTTCATTTTCCCAAACGCATTTAAACTTTCAACTATTGTACCGATACATAAATCTGGATCCTTCTCGAAACTTGATAATTACAGACCGATTTCATCGATATCGCAACTTGCAAAGATATTAGAAAAAATTATAAAGTCACAAGTATTAGAGTTTTTAGAAGCTAATGCACTTTTGTCCCCAAACCAATATGGTTTTAGATCAGGTCTTAGTACAGATGACGCTTTATTTAATCTGACAAAGAATATATACACCAATCTTGACTCAAATATGAGAAGTATAACAATCTTTTTAGATTTAAAAAAGGCTTTCGATACCGTTAATCGTAATAAACTGATTAGAAAACTAAATAATGAAGAACTTAATAATTTACCCACGAACTGGCGATGCCTATGTAGGATTTTTTTGGTTAATCTGTTAATCTATTTATGTTATTCTCTACTTTTTTAAAACTGTTTATATAAAAAGTTTGTATAACAAAATTTTACCAACTGTACCAAAAAAATTGTTAATAAATAAAAAAAATATTAAAAAACCGTTATCTTACTTTCGGTCTTTACTTTTCTGCGCGGCGGCCTGAAGTGGCGCGGGCACGTCCCGCTCCGAACTCTGTGTGTAAAGGGTACTAAACCAATCCCGTGACACCATAAATAAACGTGGTACTTTCAAAAGTAGTGAATGAATAACAAAGTCATTACTATCTAGTGAGGTAGGTACCTTTTTAAAAAACGAAAATTTATTTATTTAAAAATAAAATAATAAGTGATTAAAGTGCAATAAATATATAAATAATAAGCATTATAATTAGTGACCGACCGAAGGTTCGGTTCCGGTTTCGGTTTCGGCAAGTTTCAGCAAAAAAAAAATAGTTTCGGCATCAGTTTCGGTTTCGGCAGAAAATCTGCCGAACCTTCGGCCACACAGAAACTCTACGTTCGAGAATTATCGCGCATTGTTCGGCTGACGTTTATGGCTTGTGTGTGAGTTCGCCTGACACACATGTATTATGTAGGAATTCACAAATGGTTATTATTAGCATATGTGATGATTAGGTCTGTGTGATAGGTTAATTTTTGGACACGTTTTATTAATTACTGTTGTACATACAAAGGGCAAAACTCTACTATCAGGGAAACTTACTGAGCCCATCCTTAAAGACCCGCTTGGAAGTCCTAGCAGCTAAAAATCCACGGCAGCGAATTTTTATTTTCTAATTTTAGTTTATTTCGTAAAACAGACCTGCTATTAAAACTTATACTCTTGAGAGTTTAAAAAGTTATAGTAAATATTAACTTAACAATAAATTGAGTAGAAACTCACCAGCGCTGGCTCCAGTCACGATGACAGTTTTTCCATCCAACCGCTCTTTTCCCTTGAAGATGCCGACAGTATACCTGGTGTATAGCTTCAGCAAGCCCAGGAGACCAAGGATAATTCCCACAATCGTCACAGGGAAACAGCAACAGCTTTCAAACATCTTGAGGCTGGTCAACTTTTCCGCTAACTCCCGGAGAAAACAGTATACAAACTTTTCTTTGCAGTTTGCAGATAGGGGGAGTACGTACATTATCGGACAACGTATGGTATCGGACAAGTGTTATTTCTCTTACTGGCGTTTGGGTAGTGCGATGCAATTTAGTTCATATTATTGCCGCGCTAATTCTGGGTGCCCAGTATTTGTATGGCTCTTGCCAAAGCCGGTTGTGTCGTGTTGTGCCCAAAAAATGAACTTTGACCCCCGGATACTGTGTCCTCAGCTTTATTCGAAGACGAATAAAAGGTACGTTATTAATTTAATTACATTTATATTAATAAGACGGTACACTACATTTCAGTGGCAACCAAATGACGATCTTATGTCTTAAAATTTGTGTTCCATACCAGGTAGGCGGTTATTTTTTTAACTCCACGTCGTTCGGTTAATATCGGACATGGTCGTTACGGATGATATCGGACACACGAATAAATGCTTATTTTTTATTTATTTATTTAAATTAATATACCTACACCAAATGAAGTGTAACATATTTTTATACACATATATATTATGAAAGGTTCCATGCCAACCGAGAATAAAGTCAACTCAACACCTCCTTGAAAAGTCATTAAAAGCTTTAAAAAAAAAAAAAAAATTAGCCGATAACCCTAACCTAACGTAACCTATTTATCTAATTTATATATATGTATATATAAAAAATAAGCATTTATTCGTTTAATAATAAATTATATATATTTATATAAAATAAAATATATATATATATATTTTATCACTCTAAATGACTTATCTGAGATGGTTCTGAGTTGGTTTCATTCCGAGTTGTCCGGTCATCATTATGAAAGTATATTGAACTATGAAAACAATAGGATTTGCTATTGTTGATTTAAAAGTATTATTTTCAAAAAGTCATTCTGTTTTTCTTCCATTTTTTCTAGATAATGCCGAGATTCAAAAAAAAGTGCAAGCAAGGGCCCGGGGTGAATGTAAGGATTGAAACATGAATCTACATAAGGATAATAACAAAGAGGAAGTTTGCATGAACTGTGGAGAAAGCTTCGAAGAAGACTGGATTCAATGCCAAGGTTGTGACGGATGGGCTCATGAAAATTGTACAGGTCTTGAATCTTACCAGCATTTTTACAAATGTGAATTGTGCCAGAAATAATTTTTATTTTCAGTTTATTATAATGTGTTATGAAAAGTTTGAACATGGTTTTACCACTTTTTTAAAATCCTTTTTTTAATAAAAAAACATGAATATTTTCTGTCCACTTTCGTGTCCGATACCACCTTTGATGTCCGTTATTAGACAATTCTTACAAATACTTTGTTACTCTTTTTCTTGTATTTCTCTTGCTTGTATTTTTTTTAAATAAAGATATTGTCTTGATTTATTTGAAATCTTTTATATTTAATCATTATTAACCGTTTTATTATAAAACAAAAGAAAGTACAGTGTTAAACCAAGGAGCTAATTTGTCCGATACCGCCCGTCGAATTCCGATAATAAACGAAAATTTCGTAATTTTAAAATCAAAATTTTGGGAATCAGTGATGTTTTTTGATTTTTAAAATTAGCGTACCATGTAGGTCTGTCCTTTTCACTTATGATTAATTCATTAATCGTTTATATTGAAGCAATAACAACAAAATACAAATGAACAACACTTTGCGTCCGATAATATCCGTACTCCCCCTAAGGTTTTTCATTATCTTTAGGTTTATATTTTTCTTATCAAAAGATCCTAAATAAGCAAAACCTTGACATTGCTTGCATACAAATTGCTTAATAATGGAAAAAATTAGAAGATATTACAGTCAAACGTTTTATAAACTAGCGTTCTAGAATGTTTTGTGACTGAGAATCAATGTCAAGAAAATCTTATGAACCTAAATTATAATTTCTGGCTTCTCGCATTTCTACCGATTTATTGCATCTTTTCCTTTAATACTGTAAGTTTTAAAGCTCTTATGTTATTCTTGAAGATATCTATACATTCCCCATGTCACGTTTTTACTGCTAGGCCCTGCTGCGGTTCGGCTTCATCCAATTAGTGTTGGTGATCATTTTATAAATCCAATAGGATTTTTTCCGAAAATAGCCCGTTCCTCGGATCCATTGTCATCCAGTGATAGCTAGTCACCGGGACAATGTAATATATAGCCGCGTGATATAACTAAGCATTACCGCCAATCTTTCCATATCTGGAGAGATACTACAAATTCACAAAAAACGTAGCAATAACTACTAATAGGTGTAATACCTAGGGGGGGGGCATGACCTCTCATGACCTGCTAACGGAAGAAGCGCCATCCTTTGACGAATTCAAAACTGAAATAAACACAAGTGCCCGATTGAATTCGAAACCGAATTACCGCGGTCGCTTTGTCTGAAATTTCACGGCGGGTACGGTACGGCGGCAGACATGCATTCGAAGCCGGGTTCTTAAATTCAACCACGCAGACGCAAGCCTATTAATTATATGAAATTTCCTCAATAGAAAAAATCGCCCTGAGGGAAAAAACCCCCCATAGGGATTTTTTCCTCAGAGCTTTTGTAAAAAAAAAACTACAGATTTTCATTTAGGTATATTTGTCTTTTACATCTGCATATTAAAACAATTATTTTTATTACGATGATTGTATACAATTGTATTTTAATCACGTATGTAAAGTTTTGGGCAATATGCCTGATTTTACTAAAATATAAAAAAAATATATAAATAGAGATGACATACGCCCACTGGTTCCGAGCAGTGTGGATTCTTGTCCGGTATTCACAAAAAATAATATTTGGATAATTTCAAGAGAGTTTAGGCGAAAAGTTATTTTTTCTGACGTTCGTAAGTTTAGTATTAGTATTTTCACAGTCCCAGGAGCACATAGTACAGAATCGTGAAAGAATTCGATAAAAAAAAATCGGATGTTCGTATTATCGACATACCGTTTTGTCTGTCAACATATTTCGTCTTACACGGAGCGCATTGCATACTTGGGTGATTTTTGGTCTCAAGTGCGGTATGTGTATAATAGGAATATTATCTCAGTAACTATTTTTACGTACATATCAACTTGGCTTGAAGATAGATTTAAACAAATTCACTTTTGAAATTCTCTGTTTATTTTTTGTACAAAACTCGGATCACCGTTTCACGTCTAGCTATTCTTATTCAAGCTATTCTATTCTTAATGACGGTAAGCTATTCTTAATTACGGTAGATGGCGCATGTAAGAAATAATTTGTTTTAAAAGTGATAATTCAATGATTTTCAGTTCTAAATACTTATTCATTTACACTATTTTAAAATGGTTTTAAATATTTGGAATAAAGATAAGTTTACATCATGGAAAATCGTTTTATTTTAATGGTTTGAAGCTTCGTCATGAAAACTTTCAGAACACATGGTTTGAAGGCTTGCTGCTACCAGGAGGACAGAAAACGAAAGATATATCTGACAGGGAATTTTAGTTGCGATATTAAACGCCGCGGCGGTAAAGTCAGTGAAACTTTTTTGCGCTATGTTATTAGACAAAACAAAGAAAAATCACATTAGTACCTACCCGTTACAAAATATTCTTATACTAAAAATAATTTAAACGATTATGTCGATGGTATGTAAATTTATTGCAATAGCAAAATGAGTTTGCTTTCGATTGATTCTAAATTCTAAAAATACGGTGGGCCACTTATAGCACCCATTATAAAAATAATCTTATACAAAAAAATATTCTAACTGGAATTTCAGATTACGGTAGTGGTGTATAAATTTATTACAATAGCAAAATGAGTTTTCTTTTGATTGATTCTAAATTCTAAAAATACGGTAGGCCAATTATAAAAATAATCTTATACAAAAAATGATTCTGACTGGAATTTCCGATTATGTTAGTGGTGTATAAATTTGTTGGAATAGCTGTGCGAAGAATTAGTGCGGCAAGCGGTGTGTTGCATCCTCTCTACAGCTCTGTGATAAGGAAAGTCGAGCTCAGCATCAAGACGAAGATGGCAGTGTTCAAAACGGTATACCGTCCGACGCTCACTTACTCACGCTCACCAGCTATGGATGCTAAACGAACGAACACGCTCTATAGTCCAAGCTGCCGAAATGAGGTACTTGAGAGGAGTGGCAGGAGTTACGAAATGGGATCATATAAGAAACTCGACGATCCGATACGATCTTAACTTTGAACCACTGCTACTCTTCATAGAAAAATCGCAACTGAGGTGGCTTAGACACGTACTAAGAATGTCTGATGACTGTGATGACCGAATTCCGAGGAAAATACTGAGTGCGATTTCTGGGGGTAAACGTCCAGTGGGCCGCCCCAGACACAGCTGGGCGAGGCAACTCCAGAAATTGCATGAGGAGAGGATGGGACTGCCATGGACGGAGGCCGAACAATCAGCACAAGACAGGGACGTATGGAGGAGCCTTGTCGATGCAATGGGTCCCCGCCCTGAATAGGATAAGTGGAAGAAAAAGAAGAAGCTATGAGTTATGAGTATAATAGAATGAGTTTCCTTTTGATTGATTCTAAATTCTAAAAACACGGTGGGCCACTTACAGCACCCATTATAAAAATAATCTTATACGAAAAATGATTCTAACTGGAATTTTAGATTATATTCTGATGCATATTTTTTGCTCTTTCACCAATGGGAAACAAATAAGGGTTTATGGGCTGCCTAGGGGTGTACTTGGAAATGTTATTAAATTTTGTGATAGCGGACAGCCCCGGGTGAAAAGGGCGTTTGTTTTATTTTAACAGAGCCATAGACCTCAAATAGTAAAATTAAACCAATCATTTAGTACATCTCTCACAAGTAAATTTGGCATCCCTCGGACCATTATTATTTCTAATATATATGAATGATATTTTCCAAAAGGAAATTAAAGGTGATTTAATCACTTATGCTGATGACACTTTATTGTTAATAAAAGGTCAAAAATGGTAACTAGTTAACAAATTGGCAAATGAAGACATCAATATTTTTAAAATCATGGTTTGATAATAACCTACTCACACTTAATGCAAAAACAAACAACATATTATGTCTTATTTTCCTTACAGAAAATACCTGATCATAAAGTTAATATTGTAATCCGTGACGAAAAATGTGATCGTGTACTCTGTAAACAACATAATCCTAATTTTACCGTAATTAACCCTTCTTCCGAAATTAAATATCTCGCTGTGATCATTGATCAAAACCTGAAGTGCAACAGTCACATTTCAGAGCTAGTGAAGAGAGTAAGGAAATGCAGGTTAAGAAATATTTTAAATGCAAAAATAATAAAAAATGAGTACTATGCCCTTGTTCATTCTTTACTTATCTACGGAATTATAGGTTGGGGAGGATCTTACAAAAAAATCTAAACTCAGTAAAAGTTTCGCAAAGAATCATCATTAAAGTACCTAATATTAAAAAAAAACTACCTTCTCAACACTTTTTAAATTGTTTCCAGTACCAAATGTCGATGACATATTTAAGTAAGCTTCTACTATAAAATGTGTAAAAAAAAAATAACAAAGAATGTGAAGAATTTTACAAACTAATGAGAGATGGAAACCAATTTATTACATCTAATTTTAAAATAACTCAAATGCAAAATCATTATATTTTCCAAACCATAGAAAACTATAATAATCAGAACAAATAAATAAAATTAAGCAATGTAAAAAGAAAAACTTACAGTAAAAAGTATATATTTTATACAAAACATATTGTAACATACAACCTAAGTAAGAATCGTGGCTCCCTTATCAGGCACAAGAACTCCTCTTTTCTGATAAGGTATACGTGACCAAAAACGACCTTTAATATAGTATTTAGTAAAATATATATGTATGAATGTAACTTATATTTTTTATATTACAATAAAAATATTAAACGACGGCCGGCGTAGCCCAGCGGTAAGGCTCTTGGCTCGCATTCCGAAGGTCGCGGGATCGAATCCCGGCGTGGCAAATAAATTTTATTTGATTAATTTGTGTTATTTCACAATTTATTCATTTAAAATAATATATAGTATATTTGCGGCATGTTCCAGAGTGGAAGATACTCTCAGTATCGCCCTGATGTAAGACCACCGTTCAGAATTGAAACGTTGCTTGAAATGGCTTTAGCCGTGTTTGGTGACCAGATAGCCAGGTACTTCCCACCTTCCTCTTCCCCATCTCCTTCCCCTCCCTACTACCTTCAGCCTCACAACATATCCCAATTGGGGATGCCATAGTCTCACTGGCTCTCTAAAAAAAAAAAAAATTACAATATGTCAATAAACAATCACTGTTTTATAAAGAACCTAAGTTTTTCAATAAGAATCCGTTTTAAAGTGCTGGAGAATTCCGTTCCATGCCTCTCACACTGACAGCTGTATGTGGCCTGCTCGCGGGTCGGAAAACCTTTTAATTTATCGCACCGGACGGAAAAACAAATTAAATATTGTAAACCCAAAAGAACTTCAATAAACAGAATTAAAACACAAACACCTTCTTTGAGTAGCATTGCAACGAATGCCGGGTGTTCTCTAGTAAATACACTACTTATTTTTGTTACCTAAGAGTTTAAATTGCTCTCGTCCCGAGCCCGTGGGACAATGGCATCCTCAATCGGAGTATGCTGTGAGGCTGAAGGTAACGAGAAGGGGAACGAGATTGAGAGAGGAAGGTGGGTAAGTACCTAGATTTTCAGATCTGGTCACCAAACACGGTTAAAGCCATTTCAAGCAACGTTTCAAATCTGAATGGTGGTCTTACACCAGACTTATCTACTTATCTTCCACTCTGGAACGTGCTTTTTTAGGTGATTACCTCACAAGAGTCTTAGCTGCTCCCGTCTGGAGCTAGTGAGACTATGGCATCCCCAATTGGGGTATGTTGTGAGGCTGAAGGTAGTGGGGAGGGGAAGGAGAAGGGAAGAGGAAGGTGGGGAAGTACCTGGCTATTCAGATCTGGTCATCAAACACGGCTAATTCCATTTCAAGCAAGGTTTCAATTCTGAATGGTGGTCTTACACCAGAGCGATACTGAGAGTATCTTCCACTCTGGAACGTGCCGCAAATATACTTTATATTATTTTTCATTATTAATTGTGAAATAACACAAATTAATCAAATACAATTTATTTGCCACGCCGGGATTTGATCCCGCTACCTTCGGATTGCGAGTCAAGATCCTTACCTCTAGACCACGCCGGTCGTCGGTGTTGCAAATATAACAAATTACGTCACACCTTAAGGGGGGGAGATGGGTGTATAGAAGTGGACAAGGGGCAGGGGGGGGTCATCAGCTCTGTGACGTCACATGTAAAAATCAAAAACGCAAAACTAAAAAAATAAAATTTTGAGCTACTGTTTTCATAAATCAATCAAATAAAAACCGCTACCTTCGGATTGTTAGTTAAGAACCTCGCCCCTCGAGCACGGAGGCCGCCAACTAACAAACAATAAATAAATGCGACTGGTCAGTGGTTGAGTGGGCATCGCGTTTGGGTCCCACCCGGGCGTCCCGTGTTCGATTCCTCGGCTGGCTAAGTCCTCCATCACAACACAAGCAATATTTTCGGCTTTCTGTGGTGGTAGTAGGAGATTTTCAAACATTGTTGGGTTATTCGTAACCTGGGAATGTTTGTCTTTCTTTAAAAAAAAAATGTTATGATTATTAGCAGTGAGTTGAGTTCAGATACGTAAGTTTTCCAGAGCGCTACAAATGTTGTAGATTAAGAATAAAGCAGATACTTGTATGTGTGAGTGTTGTATAGATCTATCGTTCCGACCTCAAACTAAAAATAAAATCGCATAGCCGCGGAATTAGTCATGTAACCCGTGGAAAAGGGGCCGACATTATTTCGGATATTTTTAGAACGATTATCAAATAATCGCGTTGGAATCCTACTTTTCTTATGTTATTTCTTTCATGCTTTCAGGAGGCAATCTTCCAGAATAGAAGCTAACTCTAGTATTAGGCTTTCGTTGAGAGCATAATGAGCCCTTGCCCGGAATAATGTTGTATCCAACAAAACTATCAATGTTGAGTTATTGATGGAATAATTTTGGTCACATAAATATGCATCTTATAAGATAGGGATCATATTAAAGAAAAGAAAATTAGGCCTGTGGCAGCATTTTAAAATTTGGATTGTGGAAGAACGTTGTACAATGCCATTTATCGAAATCACGGAGCATGATTTAATTCATGGGAATAAATGTATGAAACGAACGGTGACCGGACAACTCGGAATGAAACCAACTCAGAACCATCTCAGATAAGTCATTTAGAATGATAAAAAAATATAAATAAAAAATTGGTTAAATAGGTTACCTTAGGTTAGGTTAGGGATATCGGCTAATTTAAAATTATTTCTTTCATACCTTTTAATGACTTTTTAAGGAGGTATTGAGTTGACTTTAGTCTCAGTTGGCATGGAACCGAAACGCACATCTTATGGCTTTAAGGCGGCGCTTCCCCGCTCAAAAAGAAGAAGATGGAGAGATATGTAATTTCGAATGTTGGACAGAGCGCGCTAATATTTTAAATTGTAAAATTGAACGAAATTGTGAAAATGTTTAATAAAACATGACTCGTTTAAATAGAGCAAAAATCTCGTGGAAGGTATCTTAAGTATCATTTAAAGAAACATTGTGAATTTTTTCACAACTGTAACTTGTGAAATAATAGAAACAGACGTATTTTTAATAATTTTCGGAGCATACTTTGCGATTTTTTCTATTGAGGGAATTTCATATATTTCGCGTTTCGGTATGAAACGCGTCTAGGTAGATATTATCTTCAAAAATAACATGTATTTTTTTAAGAGCTTAAAAACTTCAAATGTTTAAGGGAGATATGTTAGAAATCGGTAGAAATTCGGGTAGCGGCGGCTTAACTTGAAAGACAAAGCCAAGAAACTGAAGAATGCAGGAAAGTAGAATTTGTCCAGAAAAAATATTATTAGGGCTGCTTTTTAGCCTTTGAAACAGCTTTGTGGAATAATGTTGTATGTTGATCTCAAGACAATATGTCGAACGTAAATGGTTTCAATTTTTTATAGGAAAAACTCTCTTTTTATAACTTTTGAAGGTTATTCCCGTCAACGTAATATATCATTGAAGAAGAAGATAACACTTATAATCTAAATGAAAATATGAAAGAGAAAAAGACACAGAAAAATAGAAAAAGACAATGAGATTGACAAATATGACGGTTTGACAGAAGATGGCAATAGCGAAATTGGATAACGCGCACGTCCCGGTTAGACGAGAGGTCTGGGTTCGAGTCCCAGTTTCGACCATTGTCTTTTTCTATTTTCTGTGTCTTGTTCTCTTTCATATTTTCATTTAGATTATAAATGTTATCTTCTTCTTCAATGTAAATGGTTTCATTTATTCATACCTTTTTTTGCTATTTAAGCTCAAATACATCAAAAACATGTGTAAATTTATTTTTACACGTATTTAAATTTATGAAGAAAGAAGAGCATATTGCTTTCTGTAAGGTACGAAGTGTAAACAAAACCTTTTTGTGGAATAATGTGAAATATGTGAATAATAATGGAATAATGTGAATAATGTGAAATTTTTTAAAACAATATTTTTCCTCTAATTCAGCTTAAATTTTAGTAATAAATTTTATTATAATCGCCTTTGTCATTTAAAACTGTTAAAAATTGTATGTTTATTGTAATTAAAATATTAAATACAATATTTTTCCGGGCAAAGGCTGAAATATATAATTCTTCTCTACAGAAGTCGCTCCCGATGTCTGTACGCTTAGATCTTTTAAACTAAGCAACGAATTTTCATACGGTTTTCACCGATAGATAGAGTGATTCATGAGGAAGGTTCGAGGTAGGTATAGGTACATGTGGTCAACGAATGCCCGCTCCATTCATTCTCCGGCGGGATTGATGAGGTCCACAGGGCAACGCCTGAGGCCCTAGACTGGCTCGCAGACCTAGATGTCCTCCTCTGACCCCCCCCCCCCACCATACGAAAGAAGAAGGTAGGTATATAATTTGTCAAGGTTTTGTGTTTTGTGTGACAAATCGCAAGTGCGCCCCACTATTGAATTTGGCAGCCACATATGGTCTGGCCTCCTGATGTCTTTGTTCTACCGGTATTACAATGGACGACGCTCCGAGGAAGTGGCAAAATTGATTTCTTCGGCACCGCTACACAGTCGGGATACAGGCCAAAAGAGTGCCCAACATTTGTACACACTTGACATTTGTCACACGAGAACAGGTCGTTTCTACGACTCGGCTGTGGAACGATTTGCCGGCCTCTTTATCTCCACCCTCCTACAACATGAATCTCTTCAAGGCCCAGGTTCACTCCTTCCTTTCCACAAAAATACCTTTCACACAGCATCCTCAAAGACGACGTAGGCCCTTTGGGAAATTCTTTTCCTCAGGATCTCCTGTGTGGAGTTAACCTAAAAAAAACAATAATTGCACAATTCTCTTAATTAGTCACAAACTTACTAGGCTCCGGCGTCTGGCGGTACCTACATATAAAATAGGATAGTGGGTTCAAGGACAGTTGATACCCCGACAGTTACCCCCCCCCCCCCCCGGCATTTTTATATACAATATGCAATCGGTTTAGGGAAAATACAGTATATCTACTTACAAAAAATATAATTAAGTGTCTCCGAAGGGGTGTGCAGAGAGAATGTACCGCAGAATAACCAAATAATAATTTTCCTCAGGGCTATGTCATCTTTGGGGATGCTGTGTGGGGGCTCTTTTTAAGGAAGGGAAAGAGAGGAAGTTCTGGATTTTCCTCAGGTCAATATCATCTTTGGGGATGCTGTGTGGATGGTCTTTGTAATGTGGGGAAGAGAGGAAGTTCTGGGAAGGAAGAAGGTACGAGGGTGGGGTAGGAATTTTATAGGAGTTTAGATTTTAAATTTAGTTAGAGGTCCACTGACCACTTGTCCAGAAGTGACTGACGTATGAATCCATCCCTCCCGCTGCGGTGCAAGACTATGGATCGAGAGAGACCAGCTGGAGAGGTCAAAGGGTCTCCACAAGCCGGTCTCTCCCGATCTGGCACGCCATGCAGCTGGTGGCGCAGACCTCACTTGATGAACCCGGGCACCCCCGCTAAGTCACCAAACTTAGCGAAACACTTGGAGTGACCTACGGCAGAGGTGTTAGTTATCCAATAAAATAGTTCCCGGGGCGGCGGTACCCATACCCGCCTCCTTAAAAGTAAAAAACATATTTTAATTCGAATTCATCAAGGATAAAATTACTTGTCTACGTACTGTGTGTGTATCCCAGCGTAGAAGTATAAAAAATCGACAATGTAAATAAATTAGTTTGAAAACCGTACCAACCTAATATTAAATTCTTTTTTAGGTAGAATTTAGGTTTGGAATTGGTAAATGCACAACGAATTATAATTATTACTAGATGGCACCCGGCATGCGTTGCAATGCCATCCAAAGAATCCCGTGCGTCCTCGTTCCCTTCCATATTCCCCGCATTTCCCCTCCCACGTCTCTTCCCTCTCCGCTAACCCCACCTTCTCTCTGCCTTTCCTCCCTGCCGCTAAAATATATTAAATGCACACATTTTCCTTTATACAAATTTCATAACGCCAGATATATACAGCCTGTATTACTCGCTGATAATGTAGCTTTCTATTGCTGAAAGATTTTTAAAATCGGTTTAGTGGTTTAGGCGTGAAAGCGAAACAAACAAACACTCACTTTCGCATTTATAATATTAGTAATAGTAAAGATCGGGGGATCAAGGGGTTCGGGGGATCATCAGGAGACGTTAATAACACACTTCCATGGAAGCGTGGTTGGAAGAAGACTAAGAAGAATGTGCTTTATTGAAGTTATTACTACCACTTTCATCAGTAATGAATAATACATAAGATGTAACAGCATGTTACCTAAGAATTTTAACCAGCGATTCCTGAAAAAATTTGGAGTAAAAAATGTTGAAGTCATCTTGATGATCCAATGAATTTTTTTTCAATTAAAAAACCATAAAAGTTTTTTTTTTTTTCATCACACGTCGAAACTGAGAAGTCGTGTATAGCCTAGCGGCGGATCACGTGATAAGCACTCCGTCTCGTTCCAGCAGCACGGTAAACAAACAAAACATCGCACGTATCACGTGATCCCGTCGAGATGTATAGAAGTGTAGTCAGTGGTGACGTGTGAATGATTTTTTTTTTTTTTTTAAAGAAAAAATATCATCGGACAGCAAAATTACATGAGTTTTGTACGCATAAATTTGCTCAGGAATCGCTGGTTAAAATCCGGGTACGTGCTGTTATGTTATGTCTCAAAGTAAGTACACAGCGGTGAGGAAAAATGTAATATACGAGTAAGTGTAGGTAAGCAGTATTTTTTTTCTTCATTTTAAGCACTGCCAAATCAGACATGATTTTAGATTTTCACTTCCATTAATTGAGCCCTTGCCCGGAAGAATGTTGTATCCACCAATATTCTTGTTCTGAGAAAAATTGAAAAAACGAAACCAGCTATGTCTCAACATTTTATACTTAAAATACATAAATTATTCAATTCTTAAGAGTTTTAAATGAAAAGGCCATTAAATTAGAGTTTGCGCTGAATTTGTGAAATAATTTAATACATAAAATTTTCGCACAGAACGTTATTTAACAAAACGTTTTTTTTTTACTCTTCCACAACACAAAACAACAAGGTGTTCTAATATAAATGTACACATGTGATTGATGTATTTGAGCTTAAAAAGCAAAAAAAAAAACGATATGAATAAATGAAACCATTAACGTTCTAGATATTGTCTTGAGATCATTATACAACATTATTTCATAAAACTGGTTTCAACGGATAAAAAGAAGAATAATAATATTTTTTTCTGGAAAAATTCTACTTTCCTCCATTCTTCAGCTTCTTGGCTTTGAAGACTTTCTAGTTGAAGCCACAAGACGTTCGTTTTCTCAATTTATTCCAACAAATTAAACTGCGCGCCGTGATTTCGATAAATGGCGTTATACAACATTATTCCACAAAACAAACTTTAAATAGCTGCCACACAGGCCAAAAAAAAATTTCATTACCGTAATCCCCACCTTAAAAGATGCATATTAATATGTTCAACATTATTCCATCAATAACTCAACATTGATAGTTTTGCTGGATACAACATTATTCCGGACAAGGGCTCAATTTTTGAGGTGTTATGCCGTGTTGCGCTACCTCCTTCATTAGTCAAAATTTCGGTCAGCCTTACAGTGTCATTAGGGCAGATGTGTAATTTATAGTGGTAATATATGTGCTTATGTTGTGTTGCCAGCTCCATTCCAAAATTATCACGACACAAAAGAAAATGTGTGCTCAATAATGCAAGGACGTAAATAATTTGAATTTTGATTTATTTTAAAGAGAAATTTTGAATTTATAAGAGAGAAATAAAATAAAATAGGGTAGCTATCTACCTGCTACCTGCCATATATTGAGATAGTTGCTTGTGATGTTGAAATAATAAAATAAATAAAAAACAGCACTGTAATTAATTGTTTCTGCTACCAACATTTCATAATGCTAGGATTGTGAAGCATCGACACTGATATTCTTTGGGGTACCACCAAGTATATCAGCCGAATCATAAAATAAATCATATATTATGTTTAACCACTTCCAAGCCATTACAGATTCCGTCTTCGCATCTATTGTTGCACGGTCATCATTAAATTTTTCTGACGCCGAGTACAGTTCAGATTCGAATATGTAGGTACAACAAATGTGCCAATTTGCCGAGATATACGCAACGGGCAACCGCTCCTCGTTTTCCATTGCACTTCAGATTCTTCCTGGGTCGGCATTCTAACATTTGAGGAATCTTGCTATATGTTTCCTCTGTGACTTCTTCGTCTCTTGAGTCACTCTGTCTTGCTCTTGTTCGTTGTAAATTACAGACTGTTGCTATTTCCATTGCTTGCTTTTCTTCCAATGTTTCTTCACGGGCCACACTTTTTCCAGCTGCGACATTGTTTTTTTTTCTCGTCTGACGAATTTCTTGGCACCAGCAGATATCCACTTGGAAAATGGATCGCCGACTTTCAGACTTCCTCTTGTACACTCTGCCCATGCCTAAAAACAAATCTTAATTTAAAAAAAATACAATTTACCAACAGACGTGAAAAAGGATTGCATCGGGTGCAATATAACCTCAAATTTACGCAGTAAATGGGCAATTATCCGCATCAACCTCTCTCATATCTCATTCTCGCAGGCTAAATCCTATAGATGTATGTGTTTGTCTCTTTTTAGTGTCGCTATTTTACGTTTCATCGAGTTTCAGATCACAACGGTGCTAAAGAAGTTTTCATTTTAAAATATTTTGCCTTCACAGTCTTTTGTATGGGTCATTTATAAGAAAGGGGAGGAAGAATTGAGGGACCCTCGAGAAAGACATGGTATTTTTTGTTTTATTTTTAAACAGTTCTGCCTTCCGAAGTCATTATTAAACTTTGGTGAAGCCACTTAGAGACGACCTTTTTATATGAATAGGTACCGCACGAATCTCAGCTGTTTCCAGTACCAGCTGCTTCTAGAGCCAGTGTTGTGAGTTGTGAGTCTTAAGATAGTAGGGAGGGGAAGGAGATGAGGTCTTCCTAATCTTCCTCTTTAAGAAATAGAGAAAGAAACTCATATAAGACCTGCTGCCAACTTTCTAGTACACATTCTACGTACAACACATATATACATTTTTTTGTTATTGCACTCTTGTCATGTGAGCAAAAATTTTTGGCACTTTTTCAAAACTCAAAACCGACAACAACTAAAAAAATCATCATTAAGATATTTTTCCGAATGTACTAAAACCTAATCCTATTCTTCTATTTTATTTTGTTTTATTTGAGCAGTTCACAATGGAATACTGGGACCCACCCCGATGTATGGCAGTGAAGTGTGGAACTGGCAGAGGAAAGATGAAAGTAGACTGAATGATATAGAAAAGAGATCCCTGAGACGTATGTGTGCTAAAACCATGTATGATCGTGCGAAAAATGTCGACATCAAGGAATGAAAAAATAAACGCAAAGAATGAAAGGCTGATGTAAGCTTAATGGGTAAGATTAAGAAAGGGATACTTAGGTGGTTTAGGCATGTAGAGCGAATGAACGAAGAAATGAGTGTAAGGAGAATAAATGTCCCAAACGTGAACGGTCCCGAGTAAGTCATTGCACGCTCAAGAGAATTAGATACATCATTCGGGCCATATCAAGACAGAGCCAGAATAATTGAAGGGTAGGTATGTACCAGAGAAAAGTATGAAGAGCATGTGTGAATGTGAATGAGGCAAGGAGTGTGTGCTAAAACCGAGTTTGGTCGTCCGTTATCTCTGTCTGCGGTGAAACTTTGAATAAAATGAATGCAGAATTGCTTAATAATCAGATCTGAATAATGAGCTATTACCTAAAAATCATAAACTCTTGCAATCATCTCCCACACTCCTTCAGACTTACACCAAAAGCTGGTTAGGTTAGGTTAGGTAATTGTTTCAATGGTTCTGTGTAGATGAAAATTTTGTGTTTTTTTTACATTAACTCCACACAGGAGGCCCTGAGGAAAATAATTTCTCTCAAGGCTTACGTCATCTTTGAAAATGCTGTGGAGGGTGTTTTTGAGGAGAGGAAGGAGTGAACATGGGTCTTGAAGAGACCCATGTTGTAGGAGGCAGGAAACACAGATGCCGGCAAATCGTTCCACAGCCGAAAAACGGTCGTAGAAATGACCCGTTCTCATGTGACTAATGTCAACCGTGTACAAATGTTGGGCGCGTGTTTGGCGTGTTTGCCGACTACGCACCGGTGCCGAGGGGATCAATGACGCTAGTTCCTCGGAGCATCTTCCATTGTAATACCGGTAGAACAGCATTCCCACCCGACGCCTGTGCTCTAAAGATTGCAATCCGTTTGTTAAGTTATCAAACGGACCGCCCGTTTCTGCACAGAGTCGAGGGTTTTTTAATAGTTATTTTGGGGCTCCAGACCAGATTGCCAAATTCAACCGTGGGGCGCACTTTATACAGGGTTAACACTTGTGTACTATTAAAGTATCTCCGGGCCCTGAAAGCTGTACAGTATGCCCAGTTTCTGAGAGGCTAACTTAACTCTGGCTTCGATGGAGCCCCCGTACCTGAGCTGGTCACTTAGAGTTACACCAAGCATATCAATGGAATGCCTATCACTAAAAAAGCCGAAAGCTGGGTTATCTTCACCATTTAATAATCAAACATTATCAATTACACCCGTTTTAATGCGCCGCAGGCAATTTTTTCTCCATTTCTTAGAAAGGTAATCGGAAGCAAAAAAATGTTCAAAGGAACATTGGAGGTTATCCACCACTTGAGGTTACCCGCCCTGATATAAGTAGCAGATGGTTCTCCTCTACGCTCTCCTTCAAGGCTCTCGCAAGGACTCTGATTTTTTTGAAAGAATTGGCTTCATTTAGTTTAGAACGAATCTAGACCTCTAATGTCCCTGCATACAGTGTTAGTAAGCAGTATACAAGTGCAAAAGAACAGCAGCTTCAAACATCTGCATTTTTCACACATCTCGAAATTCCTGCGTCGAAAATAAAGATGTCTTAATGTAGAATAAGGTCAGGCCACAGCGAAAATGTTGAAAATTAGTTTTTCAAGCTGAACATTTTGTTCGACCCATTTTTCTCTACACCGACGTGATAGTTTACGCAGAATTGTACCAATATGAACGCCGTTTCGATCTAAACCAGTTCTTCTCATGCGCATGAAACATTTTGTCTGTATATATATAAGAAAACTCGACATAAACATTGTATGAAACTCTTTAGAAAATATGCCATTTTTTATGAGGTTTTGATACCTACATGTTGAAGCTTGTCAGATCAACATATATAACCAGGGTACGGTTGTAGCAAACACATGGGGTTGTAGCAAACACATGGGGGTTTGACCCTTAGGAGGGGTTTTGGTCATGGGGGGGAGGGGGAATTTGAAGAAAGGGGGAGGAAAATTTATTAAAAAGCTTTTTGGGACCTTTTGAAGACCCTAATACGCGTGTAAAAGAGACAGTGCAATAATAATATTGCTATATTTTCCAGGAATGTACGAGTTACGTTCTATTTTTCCCACGGGGGTCGAACCCCCCCCCCCCCTCATACACACCCTTTCTTAAATATGAATACCCACACGAGTCCCAACTGCTCCTGTCTGGAGCCAGTGAGACTATGGCATCCCCCATTTGGGGTATGTTGTGAGGCTGAAGATAGTGGGGAGGGGAAAGAGATAGGAAAGAGGAAGGTGAAGAAGTACCTGGCTATTCAGATCTGGTCACTAAACTCAGTTAAAGCCATTTCCTGAACGGTGGTCTTACACCAGGGCGATACTGATAGTATCTTCCACTCTGTAACGTGCCGCAAATATACTATTCATTATTTTAAATGAATAAATTGTGAAACAACATAAATTAATCAAATAAAATTTATTTGCCACGCCGGGATTTTCAATCCCGCGACGTTCGGATTGCGAGTAAAGAGTCTTACCGCTGGACTACGCCGGCCGTAAGAGTTCAATAACGTAACGTCTTAAATATTTATTTTATTATAATTTCAAAAATCATATTAATGTAATAATAAATACTAATTTAAATTGTGGGTCTATCTGCCAATTGATTTAATATTTTCACTTATTTTAATTTTCATTTACAAAATTGGAACTAATCGGAACTCATGTTTCAGGAATTCAGACTATCTGGTGATTTTTCACGGGTCTACGTTAGTACTATCATTACAAAAACGTGGCAGAAAACTAAACTGTGGCGCTGCTGTTGGAGGAAAAAAGTACCAGGGAAACCTGAAGATTAGGAGACGAGTTACAGTTTTCCTTAATTCACCCTACTTAACGTCTGTGGCGCTGGAATCAAGATAATTGTGAAAAACAATATGGATGCAGTACCGCCAATAGGGTGAATATGATTCAGACATCGGTCACCGATAGCGCTTTAATCGCAAACTGGTGGCACTGGGACAAGATAAAGGTGCCTACCAGGGTAACGTGAAGCATAGAGGATAGAAAGCTTTGTTTTCAATACGAATGCAACGATGCCACTTAGAGTGAAAAAGTCTAATGTTTTAAATCGGTCACCTGGTGGCGGAAAATGCAAGCTGACTACATCTACCAGGGGAATATGAAGTATAGAGGATGAGACAGTTTTCCTAGATTCATCCCTATCTGACGCTTGGTGCGCTGGAGTCAAGGTTATTAATATAATACGAATGCAGTGACGCCAGTGGAGGGAAAAAATATTAAAGTTTTAAATATTGATCGCCAATGGCTTTAAATATTAAATCGTAGAAAACTGGTGGCGCTAGGCGCTAGGCGGTGAGAGAAGAAGTCCAGGGTAACATGAAGTGAACAGTTTTTTTTTCATTCACTCCATCTGACGCTTGGTGCGCTGGTATCAAGGTTATTTTTAAAATCAATACGGATGCAGCGACGCCAAACGGCCAAAAAGGGGCATAACATTTCTTTCACTAATGATAAAGTGCTCCCACTCTGCTGATAACTTGTGGCGCAAGGAAGATGTATCAATCGACCAGGGCCAGGGTAGCATGAAGATATGGAGATAACTTATATAGTTTCCAAATTTCACCTCACCTAGCGCTAGTGACGCTGAAAATCAATACGAATGCTGTGACAGTAACGCCAGTCTGGTAAAAAGGCGTATTAATGTTGCAAAAGTATTTCACCAATAGCGCTCAATTTCCTGGAATACTGGGGCGCTAGTGGATGAGTAAGGTCTTCCTATCAGGGTAGCATGAAGACAAGAGTATGGCTTACATAGTTTTCCGAGTCCTAACTAAAGCTAGCTAAAAATCGTCATCAACGACGCTCATTTCGCTGGAACAGGCCGCAAGGTGGAGACATGAGATGCTTCCATCTCCCAGGATAACACGAAGATACGGAGGTTAATTATTACCGTTTCTCAAGGTTCATCTTATGTGATGCTTGTAACGCCGAAATCTGGGTATTAGAATTAAGGTCAAAACGGGAAAAATGAATGCTCTAAACGTCCTCCACCAATAATAAATTGTTGTCCTAACCTAACATCGGTAGTTGGTATTATACTGTGGCGCCAGGTGGAGGAATTAAAATGCTAGGATACCATAGCCTAATTGAACCAGTCCATTTGAGGACACCTATGCCGTGTCAAGAAGTATTAAGCATCTGCTGGTATAATTTTTAAAGCAAACTCAAAATTTGAATGCTCGTGATATTAATAATATAATTGGTTGTCTCCTCATTTTGCCGGTCTCATTGTCCCCTAGTCCCAAAGCCCATCATAAATATAGAGTCTATATTACTCGTCTATAGTCCGATTAAAAAATATATTTAAAACTGGGAAGACTTCGGTGGCTGAGTCATGTGGAGAGAATGACCGAGCATCAAGCACCAGAGTCCCTGCTGAACTCAAGACCGATAGGGCGTAGGAGCCTGGGAAGGCCGAGATTAAGATGGAGCGACAACGTCTCCAAAGACCTGCATATAGCTACCTTGGAGCTTCTAAAATGGAGAGAACTGACACAAAACAGAGATAAGTGGATGAAGACTCTTGGGGAGGCCAAGACCCACCAGGGATTGTAAAGCCAATAATGATAATGATGATGATTACACGTCAGTAGTAAAGAACATAGTAGGCAGGTATAAGAAAAAAAGACAAGTCACAACTTAACCTAAAATAATTTGGACCTCCACTAACTCTCCGCCATTAAAAAGAAAAATAATACATTGAAAAACGTTCACGAATCTCTGACAAATCTCTTTAGTTAAAGAGTTATGCTCAATAATTTATTTTTTTTATCAAAAGGTATAACAAATATTTATTTCGAATAAGTATTACCTTATTAATTTGTGTTTCAAATTATAAAATACAGGACATTAAAGATTTCAATTTCGCCTAATTTTGGAGGCAGTTCGGAATTTTTATGTGTTAATCATAATTATTAAAAAAATATATCTTGCCTTATCTACTGTATATAGGACAACTGCAGATCGTTAACGTAAAACGTAGGTTGACGTCGAATATATTCAGAACACTTAGTCATTGTGAACTGCTATTTATTCGTTGGTGATATGCAGTCATGCTATGGAACGACAAGAAGCTACCGAAAGTTATCGATACAGTTATCGATCGACTGTGCTAGGGGGCATGGACCCTGACTGCAGATCGCCAACGAATAAATAACAGTTCACAACGACTAAGTACTCTTAATACATTCGACCTCAACTGTTGTTTGTACGATCTTCAGTAGTCGTAGGGAACGCTTAAAAGTTACCAAAAGTTATCGATACAATCGTTATCGATCTACCGAGCTAGGGGTCAGGGACCCTGACTGCAGATCGCATACGAATAAATAACAATCCACAATGACTAAGTGTTCTTAATTTATTCGAAGTCAACTGTTCTTTGAACATTAGAGATCTGCAGATAGTTAGTTAGAAGTTACCGAAATATATCAATTCTATTTTTTTAAATTAAATGAAGACAATATAAGCGAAACTCAATCGAAAATCTGAAAACAGAAAAATCAGAAAAAGATATTGACACCTCTGGGACTCGAACCCAGGACTTCTATAGTGTCTGGACAAGTCTTTATCCATTTTATTAAGTATGCGACACCTATTGACTTTTCTGCAAGTCTGGAATGAATATTTCATTTTTATTTTAACTTTATGAGTAAAACCTCAAATTGTAATATTTAATTAAATGAAGACAATATAAGCGAAACTCAATCGAAAATCTGAAAACAGAAAAATCAGAAAAAGATATTGACACCTCTGGGACTCGAACCCAGGACCTCTCGCTTTCCGGGCGAACGCGCTAACCACTGCGCCACGGTGTCGATATCCAATTCGGTCATTTTTAACTGTCCCATACTTCGAGTAAGAACCACCCATACTATCTTCATTTTTCTTATATATTCTATTGGCAGCTACCTTTTATGTATGATTGCAAGATTCAAACCCGAACTAAATGCAATCTAGATAGTGTCTATTATATTTTTATCGGGCATTCTATGTCATACATACATACATACTTTTTTTATAGATTCTATAAAATAGACGAAAGAATAGATCAGGTGCGAACCAGCCATCAAAGTGCGTAACCATTACAATGATTCAATATTCTCTGCCCACATTTTTCCGTGTCTGAAAATCATAATAAAATATAATAAAAGTACCGAAGATACCTGCTGATGATTTCGATGCACGCTAAGATAGATATTTCTATGAGTTTACTGAAGTGAAGTTAGTAGAATTGCACAACGTATTCTCAGTTT
This sequence comes from Glyphotaelius pellucidus, assembly GCA_936435175.1. Classification (NCBI taxonomy): domain Eukaryota; kingdom Metazoa; phylum Arthropoda; class Insecta; order Trichoptera; family Limnephilidae; genus Glyphotaelius; species Glyphotaelius pellucidus. Next base: position 21,200,249 of record OW386558.1, on the reverse strand, counting down.
TTAGTTTTTTCACAAATAGCTTCTCGACTGTCTCATTTAACAGCTCAAATGTTACTTAAGGCCGCACTCTTGAAACGCACAGCGCTGAAAAAGAAGAAGATGGAGAGATATGTAATTACGAGTGTTGGACAGAGCGCGCTAATATGTTTAGTCGTAGAATAGCAGCGAAAATTGCGAAAAAGCTTAATAAAACATGACTCGTTTAAAGTAGAGCAAAAATCTCATGGAACGTATCTTAAGTATCATTTAAAGAAACATTGTGAATTTTTCACAAATATAACTTGTAAAATAAAAGAAATAGACTTGTTTAAAATAATTTTCGGAGCATACTTTGCGAGTTTTTTCTATCAAGGGAATTTCATATAATTTGCGTTTCGGCGTGGAACGTATCTAGATATTATCTTCAAAAATAACATATATTTTTTTAAGAGCTCGCTAAGTCTATTTCTTTTATTTTACAAGTTATATTTGTGAAAAAATTCACAATATTCTTTAAATGATACTTAAGATATGTTCCACGAGAATTTTCTCTATTTTAAACGAGTCCTGTTTTATTAAGCTTTTTCGCCATTTTCGCTGCGGTTTCATCACTTAAAATATTAGCGCGCTCTGTCCAACGTTCGTAATTACACATCTCTCCATCTTCTTCTTTTTCAGCCGAGTAGCGCCGCCTTAATTGTCACTGGATCCGAGGTACCGGCTATTTTAGGAACCAGTTGCTATCGGATTTATAAAATGGTCACCGACAAATAAACTGGGCAAAACCAAACCAAAAGCTGCCCGCAGGGCCTAACAACAAAAACTCGGGAATCAGATTTTTAACTGCTGGTTCACTTTATTATTCAAGCAAGCCTTACTTTGACTAGCTGGCTAACTTTGACTATGGTTTGGTAAAGATTCTTTTTCCAAATGTAAAATCATTGTGTTTATTTGGACTCTCTTTTGTGCATTTTTTCAGTATTTGAAAAGTTTTAAAAAAGTATTGTCATTGAGATAGTGACATTTCTTTGGACAAATCGTACCTATAAGTAATTTTTTATTTGAAGTAAAAATAGTTACACAAAATACATATGGTTTATAATTACAGAAGTAGGTCGGCATTTACAAATCATGATTTCGTAGGAAATTCAGTTTTGATTAATTATATAAGAAAAAATTAGAGACTCATATTTTCGGATGCGCGGTCTACTGTTCACAGAACTAGAAGCGTATTTAATGTCAAATATTATTTATTTTATGTCAAATATGTCGAACAACCAATACGGCCGTGAAAAAATTCACAATATTCTTTAAATGATACTTAAGATATCTTCCACGAGAATTTTCTCTATTTTAAACGAGTCATGTTTTATTAAGCTTTTTCGCCATTTTCGCTGCGGTTTCATCACTTAAAATATTAGTGCGCTCTGTCCAACATTCGTAATTACACATCTCTCCATCTTCTTCTTTTTCAGCCGAATAGCGCCGCCTTAAATCGTTTGTTTTTCATTTCCCAGTTTTCCTGAAATACTGAAATACAAAGCTAACGCACGACTTCTATTACAACAGCTACCGCACCGTGACGCATGACTTCTATAAGAACACCTGTGATTCATACGTGAGATTCTCCTCCGGGAGAAGCCATTTAGAAGTAGAGTATTCTCGGCGCCAAATACCTGGCTCGATCAACAGGAATTATGATTTCATTAATCATTAATTCATTCATAACAAACTATTTGTTAGACATATTACCTTCATAACGAACATCATCATTCGAATCAGTTGTTGATTAAAAACATTTTTAATTATCGTGGTAAAATGTATTACTTTGTCTTATTGAATTTTGTGTTTTAAATGGGAGCACGGGTAAGCCACCCAGTGAGGACTACATTATAAAATTATGTTGTAAAATATACGTACGATATATATCAGGCCCCTAACATCTCAGCCCACATGAGACTCCTCGGGTTGAGATGGGCTGGACATGTACAGAGAATACCGGATACAAGCGTCCCAAAAAGAATTTTGACTGGACACGCAGGTGGAAAGAGAAAAGTGTGAAGACCCAGACTGAGGTGGGAAGATGAGGTAAGAGGGGATGCAGCACAGCTTCTCCAGATAACAAACTGGAAGTCAGCCGCTGAGGACAGGAGGAGTTGGAGGCGAATGTTGCGGGAGGCCAAGGCTCGATATGGGCTGTAGCGCCATCGGAGAGAGAGAGAAAATATACGTAAGTTATTTTACCAAAATAAATAAAATAATTATTTCTATGCAATTACTACAAATTGAATATATTATTAATAAACTAGTACCTCGGAGCAACTTCCATTCAAACTACACAAACAAAGACAGCATTTTCACCCTGCATGTTCCGAAATACAATAATAAAAGTTCTAGGTTACATCACTAATGACCCGTACAAACTAGGCTAGTATTTTAGTCGAGTAGCGAGTGTTTTAGTATCTAAACGTGTCCGAACATCATAAATTTTGTAGTTGGTAGTAGCATTTCGGTCAGTAAAGTAGCGAGTATACTCGTTACTCGACTAATTACTTGCCTAATGTGAACAAACCTTAAGGCGGCACTCTTCTGCTGAAAAAGAAGAAGATGGAGAGATATGTAATTACGAATGTTGGACAGAGCGCGTTAATATTGTAAGTCATAAAATAGCAGCGAAAATTGCGAAAAAGCTTAATAAAACATGACTCGTTTAAAATAGACAAAAATCTCGTGGAACGTATCTTAAGTATCACTTAAAGAAACATTATAACAAATATAACTTGTAAAATAAAAGAAATAGACTTGTTTTAAATAATTTTCGGAGCATACTTTGCGATTTTTTTCTATCGAGGGAAATTCATATAATTTGCGTTTCGGCGTGGAACGTATCTAGATATTATCTTCAAAAATAATATATATTTTTTTAAGAGCTTAAAAACTTCAAATGTTTAAGGGAGATATGTAAGAAATCGGTCGAAATTCGAATAGTGGACCCTTAAGACTGTCAAATAGCGTTTTTGACCAAAACCATACAACAGCAGGCGGAGTAATATTGCGCTAGCACTTAAAAATCCGCTCTGCAGGTTTTTGCTGCTAGGTCCTGCGGGCGGCTTTTGGTTCGGCTTCGCCCAGTTAGTGTTTGTGACCACTTTATAAATCCAACAGGAACTGGTTCCAAAAATAGCTTGTTCCTCGGATCCACTGTCATCCAGTGATAGTCACCGGGAATAAGTAACTGAGATGGGCAATGACGTCTCATGTAATATATAGCCGCTTGATACAACTGAGTATTACTGTCAATCTTTCCATATTCTGAGAGATACTGCTAGTTCACTAAATCGTAGTACTTATACTTGCCTGGGGCACGTCCACACCAACCTGCCGACGGAAGTGGCGACATCTTGTGATGAATTTTTTAAATCAAAACCGAATTACAACGGTAGCTTTGTTTGAATTTCGACGTTCACAGATGTTATTTGTGGCGCGGAGCGTAAGGCGTGGCGTCAAACATACAATCGAAGTCGGGTTCTGAAATTCAAACGCAGACGGAAGGCTATTAATACTGTTTCATGACGATGATACATGACAAATAAATAAAGCCTTTTATACTTGTTTTTTCTATAATCACTGTAATGTGTGCGATAATAGAAAAAACACACCTGTTATTGCAGTTAAACCATTTTTTCATAAATATTTGAAATCTATAGACGTTTTCTCAAAATACGAGGAATGCAGATACATTTGTTCGGAATTACATAAAACAGAAATACGTTTATTGAATCGGTTCTCTGGAAAATGTAGGAGAGGAGGGGGGGAGAGGGGCTGACTAGCGAAATTCTGAAAGAAAGGAACACGTTTATCAAAATATTTCATTCCTCCCTCTTTTGATCATGAAATAATTCAAAAATATGCCACTTATAAAAAAATGTCATAAGAAAAACAAAATGATTTTATGGCTAAAAACCGTTACGACAAGAAAAGGCTCTTTGGGAGGTGAGCATGGGTACCGCCGTAAACCATTTATTGGATAACCAACACTTCAGCCATAGGTCCCTCCAAGTGGTTCGCAACGTTTTGTGACTTGGAAGGTGTGCCCATGTTCATTGGGTCAGGTTTGTACGAATCTTGGCAGCGGATACGTCTGCCTATTACCAGCGTGGCGAGCCGAATCGAGAGCGACTGGTTGAGGGAGGCCTTTTAACCTTTCCAGCTGGACTCTCTCGACCCATCGCCTTGCACTGCAGTTGGAGGGATGAGTTCATACGTCTGTCACTCCTGGACTCACTGACTCACTGACCCTCAGAGCCCTACCCACCCCTTATACCTTTTTCTTTCCCAGACTTCCTATCCTTCCCTTTCTTAAAAAGACCCTCCACACAGCATCACCTTGACGACGAATGGGAAACTCTCCACAGCACCACCTTGGGACGAATGGGAAAGGAAATGCAGGGTGAAACAATTTACTTCTTGGCATTGCAACGCATTCCGGGTACTAGCTAGTTAAAAATAAAAATGGATAAAATTTATCCAAGACACTTTCTAATTAGCATTTAGTTCGGGTTTGAATCTTACAATCGTATAAGCAGCCAATAAAAATACGCGTTAACAAAACGAAGATAATGTTAGCAGTTCTTAGTCTAAGTATGATACAGTTTAATATGACCGAATCGGATAGGGACACATCAGCTCAGTTGTCAGAGCTCCGCCCCGACAAGGCGTAGATGTTCGTAGACGTAGCTTGTTCAAGATGTGACCGTACCTTTTCTGTTTTCAGATTTTCGATTGAGTTTCGCTAATAATGTCTTCATTAATTATAATATTACAATTGATGTGTAGAAGTAAAGGCAGCAATCTCCACCTTCATTTTTTTTAAAGGCAAAAAACACATTGATATCTTTGCCTTTGATACATATTTTCAAACTCTGATTTTGATGGCAGAAAACTGACAAACTCAGCATTCTCCCATCTACAGACCTCAATTTGAGGTTTTACTATATTTTAAATAAGATAATCCTTTTAGTAAGTATTTTATTATTTTTAAATTTTGACATCTGTCAGTAATTGACCACAATCTGCAGATTTAACAGTCAGTGGCAATATTAAATAACTTTGATTTATTCGTTTCGGCGTCACACTTTATGAAACTTCCCACTCATCCAAGATCCGGTGAATCATCTACGTTTAATTGCACACCAAGGGGCGAGTGTCGCCGATGAAATGTCAGATAAAATATCTCGCGACATAATTAACTAACTAACTAACAGGGGTTTCTCCGCAGGGGTTTCTCCGCAGGGGTAGGCAGAGAGGACGGACCGCCAAACGTCTTGGTCTTGGCACACACTCTTTGTCTCATTCACATTCAGACATACATATCACACATACTCTTCTATTATTCTGACCCTTGCATGGCCCGACTCATGTATCTGATTCACTTGATCGTGTCTTGTCTTCCTTGGGTGTCCCCGACTTCTACCATTCAAATTGGCGTCATATATTCTTCTTACACTCATTTTTACACACGTTCATTCGCTCTACATGCCCAAACCATCTGAGGGTCCCTTTCATAATCTTACTCATTAAGCCTTGCATTCTTTGCGGATCTTCACATTTCTCATACATGGTTTTACTACATATACGCCTCAGGGATCTCATTTCAACAGCATTCAGTCTGCTTTCATCCTTCCTCTGCAAGTTCCGTGCCTCACTGCCATACATCAGGGTAGGTACCAGCCCTCCATTGAGACTGCTATCTTCGCTTCTTTCGACAGTTTTTTATTAGCGTCAACGGTATTCAGTCCTCCATGGAGTTACCTACATTTACCTTTGTTTCAAAATCTTTATCAGTCTTCCCATCTCTCGTAAACATACTACCCAGATACACAAACTCATCCACCTGCTCCAAGTATCTGACTACATTACATATTTAATGTACACAAATTTTATTGCCAAACAAATAAAGTTACATTACCTGTACCATAGGCAGTGTCAATTTTCGAATTTTTTAGATTTATGTATAAGCCTTATTAACTCGACACCATCATCAGTTCTTATTTTCATCCAAGATTCGTCTTTTCAGAAATTTGATACATCCTGTATCTTATACGTGTAGTTACTATGGATTTTGTAAAGTACCAGCCCTTTGGTCTGTTGCAGGAAGGTTCCTATTTCCAGTTTTAGGTCCCGAATGGTACTTTCAATATCGCCACCATTCAGAATTGAAACGTTGTTTGAAATGACCTTAGCCGTGTTTAGTGACCAGATCTGAATAGCCAGATATTTCTCCACGTACCCTTTCACCATCGATTTATCTTTGCCACTAACCCACTCCCCTATTTATTAAATAAACACACATAACTGTAAAACCAGTAACCTGAGAGTATTTGAAATCAACTATTACCATTATTATAAGCAGGGAATGTTTCTTGTGCAATACGAGAGGACTTAGCTAGCAAATGATGATAAGTGGCTAAAACGTTTTTTTTAAATGAAAAAATGAGTGATAAAAAAAATTGCAAGCTTCTACGTTAGATTTTAAATATCCAATAAACTTTTTTAAAAAGAAGACGAGGTGACTTATTGATTTATTACAATAATGATCGTAGATTGAAGAAAAATAAATTAGTTGAAAATATTAATATAACGTGAACCACTGCTCTGAAGTGCCGCCAACGGCCAGTAACAACCACCTTCTATAATCTATCCTCTAAGTATGCCATACAAAATACCAAAATATATCTTCCATCTTGGAATTTAGCGAAAGGACGATAACTATACAATTTCCACAATGGCGGGTTCCATTTTTAAATCTCGCGCCTGCGCTTCGTCGCCCGCCAAAATCTGGAAATGGCGGGAACCGCCGCCAAACCCAGTGAACTTTTTACCGCCAAGCCATATTGGAAGTGTAATCAATGCTTTGTCAAGGGAAATACTGCAATTATTTTTGGAAACTTACGAGTCTGCGTCAGTTACAAAGTTAGGCATCCTATTTTTTTCAACTCTGTCCGTCCGATTTGAATCCTTTAACCACCCTTTCCAATACCTTTTAAAGTATGGAAGAGATGGCTAATTGGAAGGATCCGAGTGGCCCCCTTTTCTATAAACTGGGTGGAAGATAGCCCTTTTCCAAAAGATCTGGCACTTCCACTTTTGAGTGAGAGTTTTTTAATTTTGAGAGCACTGCAGTTAATTCTGCAGAACATCTCTTAAGGACCACGGCAATTATACTGTCAGGCCCGCTGGATTTGTAACGGAGATGGAAGGTGCGAGGTGAAGGTGCAAGTGCAAAATGGAAGGGGATCTCCATTATCTTGAAGAGTTGAGTTTTTCACAAAAATTTTGCCTGGTTCATCATCAGCTTTCTCGCGGGTCGAGTTAGCCAGCCGATGGGGCTTGATCAGAAGTGGAAAAATAGTCCTGCAAAAATTTCTCCCGATCGGCTACCGGTAGGGCAGTTTGCCAGCTTATTGGCAATTCTTTGGTAATTGTCACTCTAAGCTCTATTTAAAGTTATTTTGCTTTCTTTTGCCCGTTCTCGATATTCATAAAGAATATCCAAGGAGCCAATTTTATAGAGTGCATTAAAAGCCATGTTTTGATTCTGACTGCTGAAGCACAGCGATGGAGAAGGGAATGCAGCAATCCATCGCTGATGCGATAACCTGATTGATGGGTCCTCTGTGCCAAAGCAAACCGCACTCCAGAGAAAGGCGCTGAAGAATGACTTCATGCCGTCCCATTTTGCTGCCTTGTAGTGCCATACCGGCCTCTTAACATGTTTGATGGAAGCTATAATCAAGCTTATAGTAATCATGCAGTGATCAGAGGATCATAAAGACGCCGCTCTGGTGAGAAACAGATCGAAAAAGTTAGCTCGATATGATGGGACGTCAGGTGTTCTTATCGGAGATTCTGTTTATTAAATGAGGGAATTAGAAATGTACTTTTTTGTCCATACATGGGAATGTTTATATTTTTTTATTTATTTGAATTGTGGGTTTGTATGTGTATCCGAAAAATTGTTCCTTTATTTTTTGTATAGGTAATGTGTAACAGACGTTTGTTGGTTTTATTACCACACGATCATGTTATTTGTGACTGCATAAAGTAAATTTGAATTGGTAAGAAAAAATCGGTATATAACCTTGCACCGCAGTGAGGGATGGATTCATAAGTCTGTCACTCCTGGTCACACTGCTCCCTCCGATTCCTACCCACTACTCAAACCCTTTTCCTTCCCAGAACTTCCTCTCCTTTTTTTACTTAAAAAAAACCTCAACACAGCAACCACAAAGATGATTTGTGTTATGACTCTGACCCAGAGGGAAATTATTTTACTTCTAAAACAAATAAAAATAAAAATATTGACTAAATATGCAAAGTTTGAGAAGTCCACTGGATTTACCAAGCGGAATGAAGCTGGTACGGATTTAACTCTTTGCTCCGACTAAATATGGGCTCATGGCTCTCCTATACCACCGGGAGAATGGGAGAAGAGGAAGGGGAAGGTGTCGGGAAGCGACTTGAACAACCCATGCCAGCCCAGCTCGCCAGTCTGTAGCCAGTCTCAGGAGTTAACGGTCATTCTTCAATAGCACAAAATGGTAAGTTGTGCCACCAAGTGATAACCATACACCAAACACATCAAAAAACTAATAAATAAAAACATCAGTCCAAGTTCTGTGCGCGCACTCCGGAAATGCAGTGAAAAGTGTAGTACCTACCTACTTCAGCTACAACTTAATTGTTTTGTGATAAACGGCGCAGTGTGAACCGAGCTTTATATGAATTTGAAAATCGAACCGAAGCGTGGAATAATTTCATTGAACCATTTTTAAACTGCTTCTGTGAAAATTAAATTGAAAATCGAACTGAAACGAAGCGTGAATTAACTTCATTGAACCATTTTTAAACTGCTTCTGTGAAAGTTAAATTGAAAATCGAACCGAAGCGTGGAATAACTTCATTGAACCATTTTTAAACCGCTTCTGTGAAAGTTAGTTTGAAAATCGAACCGAAGCGCGAATTACTTTCTTAGAAGCATTTTTAAATTGATACTGTGACAGTTAATTTGAAAATCGAACGGAAATGTGAAGTCTTCCGCTGAATCATTTTAAACTGCTTCTCTGTGTTAGTTAATTTGAAAATCGAACCGAAGCTTGCATTTTTCATTGAACCCTTTTAAAACAGCTTCTGTGGAAATTGATTTCAAAATCCTATGCCACCATTTCTACTGTATTGATAAAAGATTGATTAGGTGTGTGTGTAGCTATCTATAAGTAAATACAACACGCTTTTGAACATCCAAATTAACTGAATTTTTTTTTAGTAAATGCTACAATTTCCCTTTTCATTGTTCATCATTAGGACTTTTTAAATATAAATCTAGAATACTTAAACAACTATGCTTCGCTTTTAAACGAATCACTTAGGGAAAATTAAAAAAAAATTGAAACGCGTTTAAATTTTTTGGGTACGTAGTAATTATGGCAGTTGAAGTCGGTGACATTCAAGCAAAGTTTTCAACACAGGGGAAATGTTTTGGGGACCTTTGAAATTAACATAACTTGAACATTTTTATAAAAAAAGAGTTAAACTTTTTAGGTCGTATCGATTACCTATCTCTCAAATAGATTGTCATCAACCTCTAGACCTTCTGCAATTGTCTTGTTTATATTTCAAGCTCAAATTATAGAATAATATACCCCTCAAACGCAGATTCGCAAACTTATCTGTGCATGCAGTCAAAACAACAAAATAACTAACGAACAATTTCTGTAACAAGAACAAATTTCATCTTCATTTTCTGCAGTAGTCCCCGACTGCACACACATACGAGTTTACATGTCTGTACCTTATAGCTGTTGAATTATACCGATCCATATACATGTGAACTGAATAATTTATTGTTGAACAATAACACATGCAGGTACTTTTAAAACATAGGTACTGCTTAGTTCAGAAAAAATAAAATGTATCGAAAATAAGTTTTTACACAACTAGAGAAATTGTTGTGTTTCTTTTCTAAAAACATTTCAAGAAAAACGCAATCATTATTTCATCGGATTCAAACAAAATCTTAATAAAACACTTTCATAAAAACTCGTAACATGTTTCTATTACGCAACAGTTCCAAAGCGTCGACGCGGAAAAATCCATAAATGAAAAATAATAAAAACAACAAATCGCTCATTCTAAATTTAAACTTTGAACACCGCCCTCCGCCATGTTGAATCTGAAATTCTAACACCGAGTTATTTTCGTTAATGGCCGCACCGCTTGCCAAGAAAAGCGGCCTATCTTAATATGGAAATCTGCCAGCCAGGAAATACAATGCGGTTGTAGATCGAATTACAATAATTACAGTCGGAAATAATACTTATTGGTTTTTCATACCGCGCAGTTTTTTTTATTTGTTTCACGTTATCCAAACCATTTTAACGATACAATACAATTAGGTTATTACCTGCCTAATTTAATTAGACGTTTAATTACAATATTTAACGGAAAGAAAATTGCGATTACAGTTTACGATGACAATAAGTTATTATTGACGCAAGGTAAGGTACCTACAATAACATTAAGTTACAAACAATACAAAATAAAATAATGCTGCGTTTACATAACGCATATGACGTTTAAAATTTGGCTGCATTTACAAAACGCGTATTATGATTCAAATTTAAGTAAAGCTGCGTTTACCTTTTGAAGATTTTAAAAGTGTATTTGTCAATCCAAAAGCAAACAGTACGGTTTGTTGAAATTTGTATTAATTTTGCGATATGTCTTTATTATGTAGTCATCTAAAAAGAACTCGAAGAAATAATTTCTTGAATTTGGGGCCTTTATCGAGCTTCGGTTTAGAATCTCTACAAAGGAACGGACCACAGTAACAACCTACCTTTTACAACAAAAAATTATCACTTTTATACAAGGCATCCTTTTTCGTTTAAATACTTTCACATTAGATAAGTTTTTAGATTTTCACGGCCAAAAGTATTTTCGTTATTTGTTTCACATTAGTTTAAAATAAAGTCAATCTGGAGCCAAATACTTGGATTGGAATCGAACTAGAATAAATTGAATAAGAATGCAACTAGAGTCGAATAAATATAAGTTGTTTTGGGCCAATGTTGATTGATCAGTTTATTGGCAGTCTATGAACAAGTTGATAATAAGTCGTAATATCGTTTAATCAAGTCGCAATTGGACAATAATGTCGTAATAAGTTCAAGATGCTTCGATTAAATTACTATTTAAAATGAATAAACATCGACAACTTCCTATCGAAGCTTGACTTATTGTACCCAGCCAAAATGAAATTGAAAATAAAAATCTTTTCTCACGTGGAAATTTATTTTTTGATAATAGTATAATATCAACAACTGTCTAATGTTTCAAAAGTTGGAAAACCCATCTAAAAAATTGGTTACCATGAACCCAGTCCCAACAACTGACTGGTAATCAATCATATATTATTAATATTTTTTTTCCAAATATTTTGATTCTGTTCGAGAGCTTGAAAATTAAATTGACCTCTTTTGAATCTAACCTTGAAGGTCAGTTACAACCTGTGGTAGTATGGTCCTTCACCCACCATTCAAAATAGTCAATATTGACCATTCGTAATAAATAAAGAATCAATAAGGACTACTTTTGTAAGAGTCAATAATGATCATTCATTGAAATATTCCTTAATGACCATTCATCAAGGTAGTCAATAATGATCGTTAGACAAAACAATTAAATCGCCCATTTTGAATTACTACACACACACTGTGTAGTGATTACACAGCACCGGAGCGCGCGGATTTATTTTAGCACAGTAAGGGAAATGTTAATAATGATAATAAGAAATCAAAAATGTCAACAAGTCAACGCTTCATCAAGAAGAGTCAATAAAATAACCGCTCTGAAAAACACTCAATAATAAATGTGAGGAGTCAATATTGACCATTCTTCAAAAAAATTGTGCAACAATGACCGCTTATCTAAATGGCCAAATATGATCAATCATCAAAACAGTCAATAACAACAATTCAATAATAAAATACCAATAATAAAAATGCTCGATAATTACCATTTTTTCAAAAAAAGACAACATTGACCAACCAATCAATAATGACCATAATGAAGTCATTATTTACCAATCATCGAAGTACGCACTAATGACCACTGATCAAATTAGTCAAAACTGACCATTCGTCACAGGTGATAAAATGATGACCATGAATAAATTTCATAAAAAATATATTATGCAGCAATGCCCACTCATCAAAGTAGTCTATAATAATAACCAATCAATACTGACCATTCATCAATGAATTTAAACGAGTCATTATAAAAACTATTCCTATTAAACTGTTCTTATTTTTGTTCTCCAGGCGGATAAGGACAAGAAGATCAAGAAGAAGAAGGCGAAGGAAGAGGAAGCGCCCGCCCCAGCTGCCGAAGAGGCACCAGCACCAGCTCCAGCCCCGGCGCCCGCCAGCACCGGTAGCTCCCAGAGGCAATCGTCTCGCGGATCTCGCAAGGCCCAGAGGACCGGATCCAATGTCTTCTCCATGTTCTCTCAGAGGCAGGTCGCTGAGTTCAAGGAGGTGCGTAAAAATGGTTTAATAAGCACTTAGAGCTTACTTGCAATTATGGCTCTAATTAAAGTGGGATATAGTCCAAGTAGTCTGAAATTGTAGCTGGTTTGTCGGAGGGGGAGTTAAACTGAAACATCCTTATCAATTAGTTACCTACTTTCTGGTCAAATTAGGTACTTATGCAGGGGATATAAGTTCCTAAAATAATAGATCAAATTAAAGGAGTATTTAGTGAAAATGGATTTGGCACAAGGGGAAGAAAAATGAGATACCTAATATGTTTTTAATTGTGAAGTGGTTTTCATCAAACAGTTTCTGTGTGAGAGTAGAATTTTTAACAACATGATTGAATAAAGGAAGGGTAAAGAATATAAAAGAGCAGAAAAATAATGGTTTGCAAGCAATATTATGGGATTAGGTGGTACCCTTTGAACCATTAATATTTGAATTTTTATTTAATCCACCTTAATTATGGATATCACATAAAATGGTGTTGTACATATGGAATTATTGAAGTTAAATTAATTTAGTTCATGTAGCCCAAAAAGTCTTAATTGGAGGATTCAATAATGTTGCTTTTAACTAAAAATGAGGGGTTTTTAAAGCACTGATGAGTGGACTGAACGAATAGACAAGTTAGATTGCTGAAGACGTATGGTACAGAAAGGAGAAAGGGTTTTGTAGGGTAGTTTTTGAATTAAGTAACTGACTGTAGTGTATTGTTGCAGGCCTTCTCGCTAATGGACCACGATAAGGATGGTATCATCGGCAAGAACGATCTCCGCGCAACCTTCGACTCCCTCGGCCGTCTGGCCAGCGAGAAGGAACTCGACGAGATGGTCAACGAGGCTCCTGGACCAATCAACTTCACCCAGCTGCTGATGCTCTTCGCCGCCAGGATGGCCGGAGGCTCCGATGAAGACGATGTCGTCATCAAGGCCTTCAAGTCCTTCGACGAGGAGGGACTCATCGACGGCGAGAGACTGCGCCACGCCCTCATGACCTGGGGAGACAAGTTCTCCGCCAAGGAGGTCGACGATGCCTATGACCAAATGGACATTGACGACAAAGGCTTCATCGACACCAACAAGCTTATCACCCTCCTCACCGCCTCCGCCGAAGAAGAAGACACAGGCGAAGCCGCGTAATCCATCTATCAAACATAACCTCACCAACAAGCACCCTCAAACAGCAAGACACACTACTGTTCCCATTGCCTGGCAACACCGAGGGATTCATAAAGCGCGGGAAGCGTTGCATTTCTGCATTGTGACATCACCCAGGCTCTATTACTTACAACACCGTCATCACATCATCTTTTGATATTATTTATTTTTCACTTTATAAAAAAGGATGCTTGCAAAGGTGTATTTTGAATGTAAAGTCATGGATAATAATATTATTTATTTAAATGTATAATCGAATGGACACGTCAGTGGTACCTAGTTATCTCGTTTTTGTTTTTTTTTCTAATTATAATATCAATAAATTAATTTCCATTTTGTTATTATTGTATGCAAATAATGTCCCATTTGCGTGGCAAGAAGAATGACCAACTATGCCAGCACGCCTTCGGTCTACCGCCATCGGACCGTTTTTTTGTAATTTCACCATCTTTTTACAAATAAATATAATTATTAAGTAAACAATATTTTGTTTTATTATTAGAGAAAAATCTCATGTTGGTCAGACTTGTTAAGAAATAAGAAATAAATTTTAAAAAAGAAATTTTCTGGTAAAAAAATAAAAATAACAACGGTAGGAATTTTATCGCTTTACCGAAAAATTGATAAATAATTTTATTTTAATATTATATTATAGGTCAGTGACTGAGTTCATTGACCCAGAGTTACAATCACAGACAGACTTAAAACTGAAATTAGTATTTTTGATGAACTAGTAACTTTACAACAGGGTGATCAAAATTAATTAAAAAGACAAGCATCATCTTCTTAATCAGAAAGCTAGGGGGGAGGGGGAGCAGCATATGTTTTTATAGAGCTTACAGGGAAGAAACAAGGAAGTATACACTAGAATAAGCTAGAAATATTTACATAAAAGCTGACGTGAACGTCGGCAAAGCTAGGGTCGCTGTAGGGTGCTATGAACAGGGTAATTTTAAGCTGTGAGGGGGCACACTAAGTTTAGAAGCCCCTTTGAAAGGCTTAAACCTACAAGAACATAAAAAACACATGTTTTCTTTTATATTATTGAAGGGGTAGGTGCAGGACAAAAGTTTTAAATGATTGAAAAAAAATCAAAATAGGTACCTACAGCTAATCGTTTTGAATTTTATATTACACTATTTACTCAAGAAAATATTCTTTTTCACAATGCGGTAAAATGTTTCCTAAGAAAGGTTAAATGAAATTAAATGTTTGGTTTTTTTTAAATTGCGCATTTTTTTAAATATATATAATAGTTCCACACAGGAGGCCCTGAGGAAAATAATTTCCCTCAGGGCATGTGTCATCTTAGTGCGGAGGTTCTTTTTAGGGAAAGGAAGGAGAGGAAGTTCTGAGAAGGAAAACGTATAACGGATGGGAAGGAATCTGAGGTCAGTGTATTCAGACACAGACGAGTTAATGACAGACGTATTAATCTAGCCCTACAACTGCATTTCAAGACGATGGGTCAAGAGAGAACAGCTAGAGTGCTCAAAGGGTCTCCCTAAACCGACCTCCCCCGCCACGCAGCTGGTGAACAGGTGCATCCGCCGCAAGACCTGTACATAACTCACCCATGAACCCGGGCACCCCTGCTAAGTCGCTAAACGTAGAGAACCACTTCTCCATCAACCCAAACTCTGCCGATCCGGCCCGTTCCGCAGCTGGTGGGCAGGCGCATCCATCGTCAAGATCTGATCAAATATTACCTCATGAACACGTGCACCCCAGCGAATACACTAAAAGTAAATAAAAAAAGTATTTTAAAGCCACGATTTTCAGCATTTTTTGAATTTCGCTCCAAAATTGAATATTATTCCTAATAGGATTCTTATTGGTCAAACTGCTTGTCAAAACTTTTTACCTGTTCCGTACAAACTTCACACCAGTTTACCTGTTGTATTCCGTTTCTTCTTTCATACAAAACCTCACATAAGTCTAACTCCCTCTATCTTCAAGTTCATGCACTTTCACGCAGCTAATGAATGGAGGTAGGTACAAACTTAGTTTCCAGCAGTTATTTTTCCAAGTTGCCCATGGAGGTTATGTTGTTATAGGTGGCATAAAAATATAAAACAATTCGATATGACTTGATTTAAATAGTTTTATAAACCTTTTCTGTGATATTTCCGTCCAAATTCTAATAATGTTCCGTAGAAATACATGTTTTGTTTATGTTTTTGTGTGTGTTCTACTTTCTAACTATTGTAAGTAAAACGATTTCGTATTATTTATAAGATTTATCTAGAGCAAAGAGAATTTCTAACAGATGTTTGCTTAGAAATTGTAATACATAAATATTATTTAATCATGTGCATACATGCAGATATCTGATTCAATCATTTTGTTTATATTTTTCCACGATTCTAATAAAAAAAGTAAACTAGAAACCGAATTTGGAAAAAGTTGTCTTGCAAAAGTTTCGTGAGTCATAAATGAACCTTTTGTGTATAAAATGACGTATGTTATAAATCTTTGGTGACAACCACATTTTAGCTAAAATAGTTAATAATACATTAATGTAAAAAACATTTTTTAAATTATATTTCAGAAGTTGTACTTACGGTCGTAAGTTTTCATTTTGCGTCATTTGCATTGTAATCTGTGAGCTTTGAAATATTTTTTTTTATTTTAAAAAAATTCAACCCGAACAAAACAAAGTTTTTTTTTACTACATAAAACGTCTATTTACAAATGCTTTTTAAATTAATAAAAATCACACGCGGGAGAGGGAAACCTTCAGAAAACTAAAGTAGTCAAGAGTGGGGAGACTACCAAGCACTTTTTTTGTTAACGTGAATGATGATTTTTTCCATATTTGGTCGTCGAATTTCAGTGCACCTTTTCCTATACATTTATTCATCTTATTAGCATTTGTGTTTTCTTCTTCGGAGTCGCTAAAAATGTCGCTTTCTTTTATGTTTTCTTGAGATAAATCAGAAACAACATAAATATTCGTATTGGAGTGGTTTGAAGATTGAGTATTGATTTTTACAAAATATATAATTTTTTTTTTTGGATTTCGTAGAATTCGATCCTTGGTCCGCTGAATGTCTGTCTGATTCGCAGGGCGCTTCACACCACTTGACCAGGGGTCGGAATTTGCGGCTGTTTGCGTAGGCGTCTGCGGCTCTTCAGATATCAACTGCAATTTCACCTCTACTAACCAGCCTAATTTTTGCATTCCGAATACAAAACTGGTTTCAATTTAATAAGGAATCTATGCATGAGTCTGTTTATAGAAACATTTAAATTGGCAGAATTGTGATATAACGCAACGCAATTATTGTTCCACCACATTTACGACAATACTATTACAACCCCCCGCCCCGTTATTATGTGACTCTCTGATATATTTGTTATCCTTTTTCTTTGACAAGTTGGCTCTTCTCACTTGGAAGCTTGCCGACCCCTGCACTAGACCAAAGGAGACTTGCGTGGGACCGTGGATTTATCGTATTATATTAGAACCGAGTACCCGTGAAATAAATAAATACGTTGTATAGCGTGGTTCTTTATCGTTAAATCAAGTTCTGTTTACTTTCCCAATAACATAGTGTACAGGGATCCTTCCTTCTCCTGGATCCTTCTTACTTCCTTATCCTTCCTTACTTACTTATCCTTCTTACTGGACATAATTAGTAAACGTGTTACAAAAATGTTAAAATGCGTCTTGTCTACTTTTAATTTTTTTTTTTAAGAATTTTTGATAGCTCCTTAGTCCAGCATGGAAATTACTTTACAAGATTAAATTGTTACATTGTCCTCGACATTTCAAACACAAAGTTGTTAAAATTTCATGACGCCAAAGCTCAATTGTCGTAATTTTTTTGAATCGAATAAGCAGGTTTTTTGCCTTACCTTTAGTTGAGATTATTTGTACGTTAATAACTTTCACTATTTTTGACGTGACCGGAGAGACTCATGGCAGAAGTGTTGGTTATCCAAAAATTGATCCATACCACCCTTGCCGGTGACGTCGTCAGGCTACCGATATTACCTACGACAATATTTCCGGCCCAAAACTATTTCCTTCTCGCTCTGTTATACATATGTGCTAATCTGTTCTCTGTTGGTCGCCTTCCCGCTACCAAAACTGTTATAATTTCTAATGCTATAGTGTGCAGTTCACACGCGGTAGAGATGAAACCTTCAGAAAACTAAAGTAGACAAGAGTGGGGAGGCTGCGAAGCACCGCACAAAGGGGAGACCGATTATTCTACAGGTTGCGGCAGCATAACTTCCTTTTTTAAATTGCGCGCCATTCAGTCGGTTGATGACGTAGCGGAGTGCTAGTGATCTTGTTCGAGAGGCGGAACTATAAAGTTTTGTCACGACACAGTTTAGTCGCCATCATGCGTTGGTACAGCGAGGAGCGTGCGTTTGCCGTTGAGGCCTACTTTTCGAACAGATGCTCTGTGATCGCAACCCAGCGCACCTTTAGGGTGCGTCAGCATAACTTCCTTTTTTCAAAACTTAATAAAACCCATTGAATGAATCAGAAATTTTTTATTTGTTTTTTATAATGTAGGCACATATCTAAAGTTTTGTTTTACTTAGTTTTTGAAGATCAAATCAGGTAGGTGACGTCCTAGGCACACGTTGTAGGCGCGCTGGGTTGCGATCACAGAACATCCGTTCGAAAAGTAGGTCTCAACGGCAAACGCACGCTCCTCACTATTTCAACGCATGATGGCAACTAAACTGTGTCGGGACAAAACTTTATAGTTCGGCCTCTCGAGCGTTCCGCTACGACATCAACCGACTGAATGGAAGTTATGCTGCCGCACCCTGTTTTTCATTCTCTCGCAGACTAAATCCTACAGATGTATGCGTTTGTCTCTTTTTAGTGTCGCTTTTTCGTTTCATAGAATTTCAATTCACAATGGTGCTAAAGAAGTGTTCACTTCAATTTAATAACTTCACAATTTTTTTCTCAAACACCCAAGTTTGGTGGAGTTAGTGCAAGAGATCGTTTTTTAAATGCATGTATTGGAATATCGATTTGGTTTAGTAAAAAAATTGGTTGTCTGTAAAGTCGGTTTACGGACGATAATTTTACGCGATAACGTCACGAGCCGAACGTTTAAGCTTGTTCGGCCTTATCGTTTGTTTCGCGCTCTCGCTGAACGCTTAGGCCGAACGCTTGTTCCGCGCCCTCGCTTGTACGCCCGGCTCAGGCGGAACGTGATATCGTGACAGCGTGACAATGAGTCATGCTTTTTCGTAAGTGCGGCCGGCGTTCATCGATTTATAAGACGTTATCACGTCAAAAAATTTTAATTAGTGCCCACTTACAGGTTGATTATTTTATTATTTTGTGTTGTGAATTTGTCCCTACATTACGGAAACCTTGACGAGACACGACAATATTAACGGTCAAAATCTTGCCTTGCAAGACTATTGACGGCCAAGGCCTAGGTATTTGGAAATAGGCAAAAATAGACGATTTTCCTCGCATACCGAGTGTTCATTCTTTGAAATCGGAAAAACATTGTATATCACACATCTAAGGATTATAATATTATCAGTGCAGTGTTCGTGTTGTTGAAAGTCGTCAATAGCACCACCCACACGGACGTTTCGGAGCGACCGTGCCCCGCTCCACTTCTGGCCGCCGCGCAAAAAAGTAAAGACCGAAAGTAATATAGCGGGTTTACAGCGCAGTTCACTGTGTGAATTTTCTGCGGGGCACGGTCGCTCCGAAATCTACGTGTATGGGGTGCTAACATCCTTGATCCAGTTGTGAGAGTGATATTATTATTTTAAGGCCACAGACGATAATTAGTTTTTTCTGTCGTAAAAACATGTTTTAATTCAGTAGGTACCTGGGTACCCGCTCAGGTACCCAAATAGTGCGTTCGCTTGAATTTCGCGATAAAATTAGTCATTCAGCCTTTATGGGCACAATAAAGATCGGTAACATTATTAATGTTTTAGGTACCTACCTAATAGAGGTATTGTCCGGTCAATACGACAACATACATTTATAATAATACTTATATAGTAAGGTACCTTGCAGCCGAAACTTACCAGACCAATTTCATATAAAGCCTTGAATTTCAGGAAGTGAAAACAACAATCGATTTATTATTCCGCCCGTCAAACGAAAACTTAACGGTTTTAAGACCAAAAGTAAACAAGGAATGTCATATTGCCTAATTAGTTAAGTACTTTATTGCTGTCCAGAATTTAAAAAAAATGTGCTGGTGTTTATAAAAAATATGATAAAGTAGAATAGGTACCTACCTACCACCTACCAATGAATTTCAAAAGGTAACAGCATGATGTATTGTTTTTCTTACAGGTTGAAAATGATTACTTATTAAATGTAATAACAAATTATTCTATCATTAGGCATCGCATTTATTGTAAACCTTAGATTATACACGTAGGAACATTTTGTTGATCTTAAAACCTAGTCTCTTTTACTCATTTCCCAAACCACCTCGGATTTTATTTACCCGGTTTACCGCGAAAAATATTGTATTTTTGCATTTTGTCTATGTTTTTCTCCCCAATTTTTATTTCATCTGTCAAAGCCAAAAGCCAAAGCCAAAAAGTGTCAAATTGGTTTATTTATGGTGTCAAATGTCGATCAACTGTCAAAGCCTGATATTCGAGTTTTCAACGAAACGAAAGTGAATAATCTGTTTATTTAGTTTTATTTTAGTTTCCTGCGTTACAAACCATGAAATTAGTTAATTAACTCCGTGTGATATTAATTTAAATGTTTTTCTTTCAGGTTTCGTAGAATCCGTAGTATTGCGGGCCTACATCTCTCAACATGGTCTACACGGCGAGATTGAATTTTCTCAAAAGGCCGAGAGCGTTGTGAGCATAAGAACAAACCTAAAAACAACCCTAGAATACCCCGAACAAGTGTGGCAATGGACTATACACGAATTCCCAGTCGACTATTCAGAAATAGACGAAGAACGTTGTGAACAATCCAAACTAGGCAATGAAGTCATCAAATTAACAGAAGAACTGGGCTTTCTGACACTGCCAGAAAAAGAAAGGACTGAATTTGAAAGCAAAAACAATTTGACTGGAAAAATAGGCTTCTGGGGTAAAAGCTTGGTGCTTGTTTCTCCGGAAACAAATCAACGCATTTGTGCTAACATCGTTTCGAACGATCGTTCGGTTGAACGCGTGGCTTTTGCTAAATTTAACTCTCCCATCGCCGGGACGATATACTTCAGATGGATTGCGTCGAAAGAGTTTGACCACACCGACACATTTGTGCAAACTGATCTATATAGCGTAAATAGTTCAGGGTCGTATAAACCGTTCACAGAGCATAAATGGAAAATTTATGTTACGGATATTTTTGATTCGGACAGAGATAAGTCTGAAGAGAATTGTAATATCTTGCAATTGGTATTTGATCCAGATAATCAGGGGCCTGGAAAGGGTATCGGAGACATTGATTCTAGACTTGGTGATGTTAAAGTGGCGTTGGATCCTACAAGACGAAGAGCTAAGACCCTCTATAAGGATGACGGACTCACCCTGTTGCCAAGTGATCTGGAGGGACCTCACCGGACTCTGTATATTGTTATTTTTGACCCCAAGCACTCTGATAGCTTTTTGGCTTGCGCTAAAATCAAACACGAGCATTCAAGACTTGCAAAGTAAGTGATTTTTAAACATTTTCTAATACAACTAATACTATAATACAACTTTGTTAAAGATTGTTTATTTGTAAAACTACTTAGGTAACCGTCACACCAATTCCAAAGAGATATGCTGAGAGGATTGACCATTAAACAACTCCGTCTTAGTATTTGCCCCTTGCTGAATTAGTATTCATGCATCCAGACCGGCCCTGAGCCAAACGGCGCCTGGTGCTAGTGAAAACATCAAGGGTGCTGTATTAGGTGTTTAAGTGGTATTTGGCAAGTGGGAGTGCAAAGCGGACTGCTCCAGTTGCTCCTGCGCTGGGCTGGTCCTGCATGCATCATCTCACAATTTTCTGTTATTCTCATGACATGACCTGACTAAAGTATTTGATTTATGTAGTCATTCCATCGACCCGACTAAAGTATTCGATTCTTAGGCGCTCCATCGACCTGAGCAAAGAATTTGATTCTTTTAGTGGTTCCATCGACCCGAGTAAAGTATTGGATTCATTTGGCATTCCATCAACCCGAGTAAAGTATTAGATTCATTTGGCATTCCATCGACCCGAGTAAAGTATTGGATTCATTTGGCATTCCATCAACCCGAGTAAAGTATTAGATTCATTTGGCATTCCATCGACCCGAGTAAAGTATTGGATTCATTTGGCATTCCATCAACCCGAGTAAAGTATTAGATTCATTTGGCATTCCATCGACCCGAGTAAAGTATTGGATTCATTTGGCATTCCATCAACCCGAGTAAAGTATTAGATTCATTTGGCATTCCATCGACCCGAGTAAAGTATTGGATTCATTTGGCATTCCATCAACCCGAGTAAAGTATTAGATTCATTTGGCATTCCATCGACCCGAGTAAAGTATTGGATTCATTTGGCATTCCATCAACCCGAGTAAAGTATTAGATTCATTTGGCATTCCATCGACCCGAGTAAAGTATTGGATTCATTTGGCATTCCATCAACCCGAGTAAAGTATTAGATTCATTTGGCATTCCATCGACCCGAGTAAAGTATTGGATTCATTTGGCATTCCATCAACCCGAGTAAAGTATTAGATTCATTTGGCATTCCATCAACCCGAGTAAAGTATTAGATTCATTTGGCATTCCATCGACCCGAGTAAAGTATTGGATTCATTTGGCATTCCATCAACCCGAGTAAAGTATTAGATTCATTTGGCATTCCATCGACCCGAGTAAAGTATTGGATTCATTTGGCATTCCATCAACCCGAGTAAAGTATTAGATTCATTTGGCATTCCATCGACCCGAGTAAAGTATTGGATTCATTTGGCATTCCATCAACCCGAGTAAAGTATTAGATTCATTTGGCATTCCATCGACCCGAGTAAAGTATTTGATTCATTTGGTTGTGCCATTGATCCAACCATAGCCATGACGTGTGGCGATGGTGTGTAGATGGCAGCAGTGGGATTCTTGATTCTAATATAAAATGAAAGATCGATTATTCAAAAAGATGATTACGTTTATTGTAACATTTTTATCACACACGTACTATATTATCAGGAGTTTGTAACACAGAATTGAAATGTAGGAACTATGATTTTACGAACTGCTCGGAGCCGATGACTGGCACACAATAATCTCAGAGATTTTCGTTTTGAACTTTCAGCCGATATTGCCATAGATTAAGTGTATACCGTATTGAAAAATTATTATTAAATACTGTTCCTACACAACCAAAGTATTTGATCCATTTAGTTGTGCCATCGACCCAACTAAAGTATTTGATTCATTAGGCATTCCATCGATGTGAGTAAAGTATTTGATTCATTTGATTGTGCCATCGATCCAACCAAAGTATTTGATACATTTAGTCGCTCCATCGACTCAACTAAAGTATATGATTCATTTAGTTGTTCCATCGACCCGACTAAAGGATTTGATTCATTTGGTTGTGCCATCGACCCGACTAAAGTCTGTGATTCATTTAGTCGTTCCATCGACCCGACTAAAGTATTTGATTCATTTAGTCATTCCATCGACCCGACTAAAGTATTTGATTCATTTAGTCATTCCATCGACCCGACTAAAGTATTTGATTCATTTAGTCATTCCATCCACCCGACTAAAGTATTTGATTCACTTGGTCGTAATAAGTCAGGCATTCCCGACTTCCACCATTTACTTATTTGGATTTGTAAATCACATTAACCCCACAAACACATCTCTAGAACTGTATTACAAATAATATTGATAACACAGCTAGACCGGTAGATAGCTGAGTGGACAAATTTGTCGGGTTCTACTCAGGCATCATTGATTCAATTTCTCTGCTAGTTAAAACTTTCATCATTGGACAAGCAATATTTTCCCGCTCTAATGATGGTAATAAGAGTTTTTTAAAATATTTTCGGGTTTTTCTTCACCCGGGATAGTTTGTCTTTCGATTTTAAAAAAAAAACAATAAAATGCCTTATTACGACTCGTTTCTTAGAATATGTCGGTTTTTTCTACTTCTCTGTTGTAACGATGTTCCACCCATCGCATATGCAAGTCGTCTCCAAGAGTTCCTGTCCCTCATTTCGATAGCTTGAATCCTGGAATGTGTTCTCTCGAACATCATCCAGATTTTGTGACAGTTAATTTTTATCATTGACGACAATATTGGGAACTCTCAATCGAAAATTTGAAACAGATAATCACAAAAAGATACGGTTGCATCCAGGAATTGAACCCAGGACCTTGGCCTTGCCTGGGCTCTGCTTAGTTAAAAAAATATTCATCCTAGGTTTGCAGAAAAGTCAATAGATGTCGCACATTAAATAAAAATGGATATATTTATCCAAGACACTATCTAGATTGCGTTTGGTTCGGGAAGAATCTTGCAATCATAAAGACACCAGCCAATAAAAATATGCATTAAGAAAATAAAGATAATTTGGTAATTCTTAGTCGAACTATGATACAGTTAAATATGACCGAAGGGTATAGGGTCGTGGGAAAGCAGTGCTCCGGCAAGGCTAAAGTAATAATGAATGGGTTCAATTCGTAGATGCCACCGAATCTTTTTCTGTTTCAAATTTTCGATTGAGAGTTGCTAATATTTTTTTCAATAATTAACTTATTAATTTGACATTTTATTCGTTAAGTTATTCCAAAAAATATATTTTTAAACTTTTTTCAGGGTTCTCCTCGATTCCCATGGCATTAAAGGCGAGGTACAATTCAAGCAACAGTCCCGCTTTGACCCGACTTGGGTCAACTTCAATATCTCCGCTTCGGACGGCAATTACGAGTCGTCGCTACGGTACGCTGGATCCGTGCTGACGTATAACATCAACGAGCTACCCTCGGAGCCTAAACAATATTTTGTAAAAGATGCCGATAGATGCAACTCCACCGGAAGTATTTATAATCCAAAGGGAGTGGACATGAGCAAGACTCCACCGGCAGGTATATAATATAAGTATTATTAACTCAACCGTTTTGTATTTCGTCTGTCTGTAAATTTGTTTGTACGTTCCGTTTCCGTTTCAAGGTGGTGGTCTTTTTAAAGGTTCAAATGTGAAATCGTTGTCTTTATTTGGATTTTCTGCCTGAAGAAATTTTGAAACAAGTATTGTCATTGAGTTGACGTTGACCTTCTTTTGGCCAAATTGTATAATTCCTTATTTGAAATAAAGAAAAATGTTACACAAAATATTATCTATGATTTGTAATTGGTTGTTTTCGCACAATTTTTGCCACTAGGTTAGGTTATTTCACAATTTATTCATTTAAAATAATATATAGTATATTTGCGGCACGTTCCAGAGTGGAAGATACTATCAGTATCGCCCTGGTGTAAGACCACCATTCAGAATTGAAATGTTGCTTGAAATGGCTTTAGCTGTGTTTGGTGACCAGATCTGAATAGCTAGGTACTTCCCACCTTCCTCTTCCCCATCTCCTTCCCCTCCCCATTACCTTCAGCCTCACAACATACCCCGATTGGGGATGCCATAGTCTCACTGGCTCCAGACGCGAGCAGTTGGGACTCTTGTGCGGTATTCATATAAAAAAAATGACCCATTAGGTAGATAGGTAATAGGTATTTAAGTACCCACTTACAAATCATGACTTCAGAGGAAATTTCGGTACTGATTTATTAAATAAGAGGAAATTAGACACACGCTTTTATTATACGCATGGTCTATTGTTCACAGAACTATAATATGTTCCATAATCCATACTAATATTATAAATGCGAAACTGCTCGGGTTTGTTTATGACCTTTTCATGCATAACACAATATAAAGACTTTAATAATTCTTTCACCAATATAAAGCTAAATTATATGCGCAGACTACAGGTTGTATATGATGGTAAGCTCTGGCGTTATGAAATTATAAATATTAATATATTATATTTGTTATACGTTTTCTGTCGCTAACAAAAGCGAGTTTTTGCTAACGTCAGAAAAAAATCTTTTCTATGGAAACAATGTTGATATATTTTTGGGCTCTATGCTGGTAGGTACTCAGTCTACTGGTCAGCTACTACTGCGGAAAATTCAAATATTAGAATTCGTTTTTTTTTTGGACAAGCTTGGAATAAATGTCAGATGAGAGTTCCTATATTAAAAATATAATTCGTAACGATTATAAAGACTGAATGATAAATAGAGTATTTTTTTTTAATATTAACGACCTTCCAAATATTTAAATAAAAATAAACATCCGTACTGTTTGTAAGAGCATAAATTCCGAACGAACAAACAAAATTGGATAAGTAATTCTTTTTTCTTTGAGCTATAGCATTATGAAATTTAGGTGGTAGGCTAGATGTTTGAAAACTGAATGTAAGGGAATGAATATATGGAATGCGGGAGGGGATGGGGTGGGGTGGGGGGGAGATAATTGATAAGTGCAAGCGCTACAGTAATTTCCCGTAATACCATGCGAGCGAAGCCGCGGGGAAAAGCTAGTAGTTCCATATAACAGTTCCATAATTCATACGATCCATGTTCTAGCATAGATTCACAAATATTTATTTTAATTGCTATGAAAAATTATATAATAATTGTATTTGAATTATTTCTAGGTATGGGCACCCAAGACCAATACGCCATCGGGGACCTGCTGGGAAAGATGAAGGACAGAACGGAGTACTTGGTCCACAAATACCTGCTGCCTGGTCTCAGTAATGAGCTGAGCGGGGCGTACTGGGATGTGTTCCTGCCCCTGCAGGGACCCCACAGCATCGTGCACAGAAGCATGCTTGTTAAAAGGTACACTTAAAATAATATTTAATCATTGAAGACAATTTTAGCCACTCTAAAAAAAAAAATTGAAAAAGGACCTTATCCTTAATGGGCTCTGTTCTAACCACTGAGCTAATTCGATCCTATCCCCTTCAGTCATATTAAACTGCATCATACTTCGAATAAGAACCACCAACATTATCTTCATTTTCTTAATACATATTTTTTTTGGCTGCTATCTTTATGTATGATTGCAAGATTATTCCTGAACTAAATACAATCTAGATCGTGTCTTGGATAAATATATTAATTTTTTATTTTAATTGTGACATCTATTGATTTTTCAACAAGTCTTGGATAAATATTTTTAAATCATTGAAGACAATATTTTTAGCAACTCACAAACGAAAATTTGAAACAAAAAAGGCAGAAAAAGATTTGGTCACATCTGGGAATTGAACCAAGGAACCAACATACTAGTTTTTCAAAGAAAATCACGGGTTATGGCAGCATTTACATTCTCATGAGTTTTGTATTTTATAAGTATTATTAAAAATCTTTATGTAATAAAATTTAACCCCTCAGATTTAGACAAAAAAATATATACCACAAGCCGGCCCTTCTTAACTAAAATTCGTTTAGACACTTTTTGCATTGACTTCAGACTAAAATTTGTTCAAATTAAACGGAATGGTGTCTCAGATAGCCGAATAATTTTTGTTTTTTAAAATATAGAGAAACATTCCCGGGCTACAAATAACCTGACAATATTTTAAAATCTCCTACTACCGCAACAGTAATCGGAAAATGTTGCTTGTGTCATGATGGAGGACTTAGCCAGCCGAGGAATCGAATCACGCCTGAGTGGGACCCAAACGTGATGCCAACCCAGCCACTGACCGGTCGAATTAGTATTAGTTTCTTTATTAGGTTTCTGATCCTTGGGTTTTGGCCCAAATAACAGACCGTCCCAATAAACCGGTGTACCAATAAAGCGGAATCGAGAAACATATGGCAAACCTTAACCAGGAAAACTGTTAGGGGAAGGTTAGGGGTTTTTGTTTTATATAATTACTAGCTTTTGTGCCCGCGGCTTCGCTCGCATGGTATTAGGGGTAAATTACTGTAGCGCTTGCACTTATCAATTATCCCCCCCCCTCCCGCATTCCATACATTCATTCTTGGTACATTCATTTTTCAAAAAGCTTGCGTGTTATCTAAATTTCATAAAGCCAGAGCTCACCAGCAGTAAAAAAAAGAATTATCCAATTTAGTTCAGTTGTTCGGAAGTTACGCGCGTAGGTACCAATATTTCGAAGATTCATCTTTATTTACGTAGATAGATAGATATTAACTACGACGCCTGAAATAAAAAATATATCAACATCGTTTCCACGGCAACGATTTGTTTTCTGACGTTAGCAATAACTCGCTTTTGTTAGCGACAGAAAACGTATAAGAACTATAATATATTAATATTTATAATTTCATAACGCCAGAACTAACCATCATATACAGCCTATAGTCTTCGCATATAATTTAGCTTTCTATTGGTGAAAGAATTTTTTAAATCGTTTTATTGTTTTATGAGTGAAAGCGTAACAAACAAACTCAAGCAGTTTCGTATTTATAATATTAGTATGGATTACATGAGCGTCCATTGCAAACTTTTAAATGCAAAGAGAAAGCTTGTTGTTTTTCTTTCTAAATCTGTATTATGATTTGTCTTTCTAAATCTGTATTTTATTTTATACTAGCTTTTCCGCGGGTAAATTGTGAGTTTCGTGAAAACCTTCAAAATTACAACTGGTGATAATCGGTGCAAAGTGGAAAGTTGAATGTGGACAAGAAACACCATTATTCTGTCTTCAGTGAGTTTGTGCTTCCCTTTTTCCTACCTTCCAGAAAATTCATAAAAATTGCAAATAATTTTTAACCTTTGAATAATTCATTTCTAGGCATGAGAACAAGCCTTCGATCTGCAGCACCGTAGCGCTGTATGACCAGGACACCGGGTATCAAACACAGATATTCACAGCGCAGGTCATACTGCGCTATCCGCTGGTGGGGCGCGTCATTCTACGTCAGCCCCGGGGCCAGCCCTGGACGGACACCACCATACTGTTTGAGTATCTTGTGCATGCAGACGGGGCTAGTCTGAACAATTCCTTCACACACAGGTTGGTTTATTTCCATACTGTTTTAT
Organism: Glyphotaelius pellucidus; assembly: GCA_936435175.1. Classification (NCBI taxonomy): domain Eukaryota; kingdom Metazoa; phylum Arthropoda; class Insecta; order Trichoptera; family Limnephilidae; genus Glyphotaelius; species Glyphotaelius pellucidus. The sequence goes on along the minus strand of OW386558.1, from coordinate 21,171,461 downwards.
TATCCACTCGAAAATAGCATATTTAAAACATAACGCCTTGAGCGATAGACATTTCCGGGCTTTCGGTTTTGGATTCGGCTGCGTTCATTCCATACAGAATATGGAATGAACGCAGCCAAATATAATGGTGTAAGTATTAATGATTCCATGACAACAAGGGGGCTTCAGCAGGGGTAAGCCACCCAGTGAGGCCAACATTATTGTATCTGTTACGAATTGTAAAATGTTGTTTCAAAATAAAAAAAAAACTCAGAATCATTTAATTTCAACACCCCTTTGAAAAGTCATTAAAAGTTATGAAAAAAAAAATTGAAAAATAGCACATAACCTAACCTTTTGTAACCTATTTAACCATTTATTTGTATTTTTTAAATCATTTAATGACTTTTCAAAGGAGGTGTTTAAGTTGCGTGATTCTTTGTTCAGTTTTTGGAACAACTCTTACAGATCTCGTAGAAATCGTTGTATCTCCCTTGCTATCATAGTGAGAGATATGATATAAATAGCGTTAGAAAGAGAAAATACCATGCTTTAAATTCATATATAAAAATTAACCACAAAAGAACTAAAATGTAGACCTTTATGAAACCAAAATCGCAATTTGAAAAAAATTATGAAAATTTGGGAATTTTTTTATTATGTAATTAATTTACATGGAACGACAAAAAAGTGAGTTTTGAGTGTACTTTGTAATTCATAGTTAAAGAAAATGGCTTGGGCAAACCCTTTTCTCATTCTCCCTATACACATTATTCACAATTTTTAAAAATTTTGTGTTAATTTTTTTTTTTAACATGTTTTATAAAAAAAATTATGTTACATCATTTACAGAAAATTTACAAGTTTATTATAACTCCAGGTGGGCGGTCCACGAGTTCCCCCCGAACCAGGACTTCTACAACTGGACAGGGCGGTGCCTGAGTGCGGGGCAGGTGTACAACCCCTTCAAGGTGGACTTCGACAAGGCTGCCCCTGAACAAACTTGTGGCTTCGGTCACATCGGCAAGTGCAGAGTTGGGGACCTTTCTACGAGGTAGATAACTGTCTTAATACTTTCACAACTTAATTGATGCTGACCGAGGGTAGAATATAATACGTTAATAAACTGACCGGTCGTAGCTGAGTGGGCATCGCGTTTGGGTCCCACCTGAGCGTCGCGTGTTTGATTCCTCGGCTGGCTAAGATCTCCATCACGACTCAAGCAACATTTTCGGCTTACTGTGGTGGTAGTAGGAGATTTTCAAACATTGTTGAGTTATTCGTACCCCGTGAATTTTTGTGTTTCTTTTAAAAAATATAATAAAAACATACTTTTTGAGAGGTGGGTATGGGTACCGCCGCCCCGGGATTTATTGGATAACCCCCATTTATTGGATCACCAACACCTCTACAAACGCATGCGTTTGCCCACCTAATGCCTGGCGGGCTGGATTGGGAGAAACTGGCTGAGGGAGACCTTTTTACTGGTAACTTTTGACCCATCGCCTTGTACTGCAATGGGAGGGATGGAAATATACGTCCGACACTCCTGGACACATTGACCCCCAGAATCCTACCCACTCCTCGTACCCTTTTCCTTCCCAGAACTTCCTCTCCTTCCTTTTCCTAAAAATATCCTCCACACAGCATCCCCAAAGATGACAGGCCGCGAGGGAAATTTTTTGAAAAAAGGTATGACGGGTGGGTAGGAATCAGGGGGTAGTGTGACCAGGAGTGACGGACATATGAATCCATCCCTCCCACTGCGGTGCAAGTTGATGTTCCGAGAGAGTCCTGATGGAGAGATCCAAAGTTCTCAACAACCATTCCTCTGTCGATCCGGCCCACACAGTTGGTGGGCGGACGCATTCGCCGGCAAGATCCAGACAAATGTCACCCCATAAACTCGGACACCCCTGCTGAGTCACCAAACGTAACGAACCGTTTGGGATAACCTGTAGCAGAGGTGTTTTCCCATATTCATAGTTTATTTCATTAGGACCTTTCAAAAATAATTATATAAATTGATAATAATTTAAATTGATTTAATTGTGATTCATCGATCGATTTCTTATTTATTTTTCAGACACGGCACACTAGGAGTTGCAGGAAGGAAAGCCGAAGGAGTGAAGATAGCCCGTCGGATGTTTACTGACCCTTCGCTGCCGCTGGGCGGGACCAACACCATTGTGGGCAAATCTCTGGTGATCTACGACGACCATGGACCCGTGTTCAGGGGAGAGCGGATGGCTTGCTCCATGTAAGTATCCTTCACTGCACTTAATTCCACTTACCCTTCTCTGTAATTTTTTTTTCTATTTATTTTTTTGGGTACAGGTCCCATAGAAATCGTTTGTCTCCCTTACTATCATAGTGAGCAATATTTATTTATTTTATTTTAGGGAAATCAACAGTTTACAGCTTGCTTAATTTATACATGTTTAATTTACCCATCTGATAAACCAATTATAGATTTCCTCATTATACTATCACATTATGTATCTATAAAATAAAAAGTAATCTTACAATAGCTAAGAGAAATTACATTATTACAACAAGTACATAATATAAGATACAGTTTTGTACTCATTTAATACATTTTTAATAGATTTTTTATATTTATTTTCATCAATTGAAGATATCTATCTCAGAGAGAATATTATTATACGTTGAACACAGTCTTATAAGGCAAGCATTTTTATTTGAATTTGTATTGCAGTGTTTTTCTTTAAAAATATTACATGAACGTGTGTGCCGTGTAGGTACTTTGAAATCAATTCTGTTCAATAATTCAGGGCAGTCTGTAATATTGTTTACAATTTTAAATAGCAACATTGCATCTGAGAATTGTCTACGTACACTCAATGTATCAATTTTGAAAAATTTTGTTGCATCCAAGTAATTATTAAATCGATTGTGTGATTTATAAGAAATGTATTTTATGAATTTTTTCTGAATCGATTCAATTTTGTTTATATGTAATGCATAAAATGGGGACCACACAGTTGACGCAAACTCTAGATGGCTTCGTACATACGCAAAGTATAGTTGTTTGATAATTACAATGTTTGTGAATTCTTTTGTATTTCTTACGATGAAACCAAGCATTTCAAGCATATGATCCAAACGGTTTTAGAAAGAAAAACCATCACACTTTATATTCAAATCTAAAAATTAATCACAAAATAATTAAAATATACACTTTTATGAAACCAAAGTTTCGAACCGCAATTTGAAAAAAATTATAAATCTTTGGAATCTATTAATCATCAAAGGAAACAACAAAAGTAAAGTGACAATAACATTTATAATAAGTTATCTAATAAAATATGTGTGTGTTTTTATTTTTTTTTATTATCAATCAGAAGAAAAACGTAAATTGAGCCATTTCATTTTTTTTTTTATGTTTGTATTTAAAATTTTTGTGTTTAAAAATTCAAATGTTTATTTCGAATTTTAAAATTTGAAAGCATATTTCATCATCTTTCAAAAACAGTTTTTGTTTTTTTGGATACGTTCAGAAATATTCCATTTATTTAGATTTTATTGCAAAGCTAATGTAAAAAAAATCATTTAACTCATTGCTTGCCGAGTACGCGCCGGCGCGCTCCAAACAAAACCTTAAAATTTTTTTTTGAAATGCGATTTTAATTCTTAATTATAAAGAAAACGTATGAAGGATAAGGTCAGAATCGCTTGGGGCTTTCTTGTTCATAAGGTATAGAATACCTTGAACACATCTATGGAATCAGAATAATTTCTTCTGGAATTCTCTAAGACAACTGGCCGCGTTTTTTCGGAGCTTTTGAGCTGTCAAGTTTGGTTGCGTCGTTGTTGTGAAAAAGATCGTAAAACATATGAATTCATCAAATAAACGCAAGTAATGTTGCTTTAAGGCATAGTTTATTGTTCAAGGATTGTGTTTCGGTAAATATTACATACGATAGCATAAAATAAACTCACAAAATATTACGTCAAAGTCAAAACATTTCCCGTTTAATTTACCCGTTTCCTCCGTGGCACGGGACGAGTTTTAACATGCAGTCTTTGGGATCTGTAGAATCTTTCGATGGTTTCATGGTCGATTACATTGTCTCTTTCACAGTTTTTTTTTTTAATTGTACAATTGTTTGCATTATTGCAGTATAGGAGGGCTCTACCGAAGGAAGGCGGTGGCCAAGGATTGGCATGCCAACGGGGAGCCCCTCACGGTCGCCGGCAAGGTGGAATTTTTGCAGCAAACGGAATACGACATCACCAATGTTGACGTTGACCTGGAGGGCCTGGCGGGGGTCAGCGATTACACAGTCCACGTCGTGAGTTCAAAAAAATCTTTTCAAATGTCGCAGCCAGCTCGAACTTTAGGCCAGTCCACAAAATCTTTCTTTCAGTGGTAATGTTTTTTTTTATATTAGCTCCACACAGGAGGCCATGAGGCAAAAATCCCTCAAGGCCTACGTCATCTTTGGAGATGCTGTGTGGAGGGCTTTGGGAAAATAAGAAGAGGAAGTTCTGAGAAGGAAAAAGGTATGAGGGATGGGTAGGAATCTGGGAGTCAATGTGTCTAGGAGTGTTGGACATATGAATCCGTCCCTCCCACTGTGTTGCAAGGCAACAGATCGGGAGATTCTGGCTGGAAAGGTCAAAGGGTCTCCCTCAACCAGTCTCTCTCGATTCGGCCTGCCACGCAGTAGGTGGACAGACGCATCTGCCGCTAAGACCTAGAAGAGGATAAACCTCACCCCATAAACCCGGGCCAAATATTTGCCAAAATTTTCAACAAAGCAATCCGTGGTCTTTTAAATAGTGCCAGATTGTGGCAAGAAGCGCTCAGTGCTTAATCAGTTACCTTAATTACCTATTACTAAAATGCTTTCTTGATTATGGAAAGATAGCCCCTTGAAAAACCAAAAAAATTGACTTTACTTGTCAAGATTAGCCCTATGAAATTTAAACAAAAGATTTACACATTTCAAATATAGAATTGAAAATTTAAATAATTTTCTTCTAAAAAAATACTACATTATAAGAGAAATTCTTCACACAATCAGTTCAAATTTTGAAAGCAACACTTAAATTCAAATCAAATTTAAATTCGTTCCGTACTTATGTTTATACAAGCAAAATAAGTATTTTGATAATAATTAATTAATTTCCATTTCAGATGCCAATTGAAGAAGATTTAGAGTTCCCGTGTGAACATTCAACCATCTATGACACCTACAATCCTTCAAAGATCAAGGAAAAAAATATTCCACCATCTGCTAAGGGTAAGTCCAGAAATTCAACGCATATCTTAAGGATTTTAAAAAAGCAGCCCAAAAAAAATGCTTTTTACTGCAGGGTGCGGCAGCATAACTTCCTTTTTAAAATGCGTGCCATTCAGTCTGTTGATGTCGTAGCGCAGCGCTAGTGATCTTGTTCGAGAGGCGGAACTATAAAGTTTTGTCCCGACACAGTTTAGTCGCCATCATGCGTTGGGACACTGAGGAGCATGCGTTTGCCGTTGAGGTTTACTTTTCGAGCGGATGTTCCGTGATCACAACCCAGCGCGCCTATGACGTGCCTAGGACGTCACCTACCTGATTTGATCTTCAAAAACTAAGTAAAACAAAACTTTAGGTAAGTGGCTTACATTATAAAAAACAAATAAATAATTTCTGATTCATTTATTAAGTTTTGAAAAAAGGAAGTTATGCTGTCGCACCCTAAAGGCGCGCTGGGTTATGAATATAAATTAAAAATTAAGTAACAAATGTATATGTGAAATAAAACTCTTCGAAACAAAATGTCTAGAAATTGTTCCATATTTAATGATCAAGAAATTCAACAAAATGTATTATTTTCTTTAGGTACAACTGATCAGTATGAAGTTGGAGATCTGAGTGGAAAGTTTGGTGGCTTCCACGGCAGCTCAAAGTACATGGGGGCTTATAATGATTCCCTACTTCCTCTCTTTGGATCACAGAGCATCTTGGGAAGATCTATCGTTCTACATAAAAAGGTACGCACACTGAAGAGAAAAACGTTGTGAACTTGTCTTTCTGCCCAGAGTAAGCTCAATTTTGTCTAAAAATTGCTCAAACATTTTCAAATATGAAAATTCTTTCTTAACACACTTTAGGTGTGAAAAATAGTTCTACCTTTGACGCTGGTCTTACTTGAATGCCTGGAAAGGCATTGCTGTCAAATATTTTTATATGACAGCCAGAGTTGGGGTTCAAAAGTGGAAGGTCATTTAAAAATATGCAAAATCAACCTACGTTTATCAAGCCATCTCTTTCAGACACATAATATTCATCATGCTTTCTCCCTCATGGCAATGACCCAAACTGTCTTCAGAATCCGAAAACATTTTTACTTGGTGACATAGTGCCATCTCGTTTATTTTATGGTGCGTAAAGAGACAGAAGACATGATACAGTAGAATCTGTTTATTATGACTCCGCCTATATTGACCAACCGCTTAATATGACATAATTTCACAGCGAAGTTTGGTTTTCATATAAATTTCTTCATAATGAAGTCGGATATAATGACTTCGCTTATAGTGACATGTCGCTTATTATGACCCATTTTTAATATATTATGTCCTAATTTCATGGAAAATTATGTCGGTTATAGTGACCGACATGATTCCTAACACCTTCGGCAGTGTTCGGGAGGCCAGTTAATATGCTGTATTTCTCTCGTCACGAGTCTTAATATGCTCTTTTCTCACATCACGAGTCTCAATATGCTGTGTTTCTCTCTATTAAAATAAAAACCTACATTTAAACCTAACAAAAACAGGAGGTTGTTTATTTTCCACAAAATGCTTAGTATGACGTGTTCGTTATTTCGGAAGCCCGCCGGCAGGCTCGGAAAAATTCTTTGCTTTTTTTTTCAATGCGATTTTAAGCCTTATGTATAAGGAAACTGTATGGAGGACAAGGTCAGAATCGCTTGCACCAATATCATTCTTGACATAGCCAACAGTTTCATTCATCTATTTTTGATAGATGAATATTTTTAAATGAATTATCTATGACTTGGCAGGTCGACTTTTGCGACTGTCAAAAGTGAAAAAAATCAATGTTTTATGTTTTCAAATGCTTATAAAGGTCTTCATTTATTTGCAAACTTTGAATTGTGTTTTTTTTTCATTTTGATTATGTATTTAGATTAGTGTAGAAATAATAAAATTAGTTTTTATTTGTGTGTATATATTTTTTGACATGGGAATGTTTTAACCGCCCTACACAAGCGAACGTATGTGATACGTCCGCAATATTGTCGCCCGAATGCAACAAACCGTATCACGTACGTTCAGGTAAAAAAAACTATACCCAAAACCCACAAAACGTATACAATACGTTTGTATACATCAAGTTTGTTCCAGCGTTATCGCGAAGCTAAGGGACATGGTACGGGTATTTTCGCCTCTCCCTCTCAAGTTACGCTGCTATGCAAGTGGCGCAGTTTATAAAATCGTTTAAAAAACCCGATGTTTTTTTACCTACTTTTTGAAAAATAACCCAAAGGTAGGGCGGTTAATCTTTTTTTAGCGAAAAAAAAAAACAACGCATTTTATTAGACAAATGTATTATAAATGTTATCCTCAGCTCACTTTTTTTGTCATTTCATATAAAAATAGTTCATAAAAATTTCCCAAAGTTTTATAACTTTTTCAAATTGCAGTCAGAAACTTTGTTTTCTTAAAGGTGTACATTTTAATTATTTTACTTTTAGATTTCAATATAAGGCGTGGTGTTTTTTCTTTCTAACACTGTTTTGATCATATTTCTGACCATGATTGTAAGGGAGACACAATGATTTCTACGAGGCCTGTGCAAACTGTTCAGAAAACCAAACAAATTAGCCTGAGAGGTTAATTCTGTTACTTCATAACATTTTACCTGGTATGCTTACGTATAAAATCATTATTGACAATTTAATTTGCAGAATAAAGGGCGTCGCTGGGCTTGCTCCAAGATCGAGCGTGGCTACAGCCCTTCGGAGGCGCGAGAACTCCGCGCCATCGCTTCCTTCCACCACCCCGCCGGCTTCGCGTACGGCTATGTACGCATGACACAGCTGGTGTACAACGACGGCAGCCAGAGTGATACCATCATAGAGATCAAGCTGAGGCATCCAGGAGTTAGAGATAGGAATGTTGTAAGTACAAATCATTACTTTAGGTCTACTCTTCACTCATCATCAATACATAAGAATGGGATATACCAGCTTGATCAAAAAGTTTAAGGAATGGCCACCGTGTGGCGCTGACAGTCACTTGATTGCAATTTTTTTTTTGTTAGGTTACCACATCTGTCATTGGCACTTTCCTCCAAATTTCAGTGTCGTAGCTTGACACTTTAACTGGTCAAATGCCACGGGAGGAAACTCGTAAATTTCGCGAAGTTTTGACTTTGACGTAATATTTTATGTGTTTATTTTATGCTATTGTATATGATATTTACCGAAACATTCCCTGAACAATAAACTATGCCTAAAAACAATATTACTTGCGTTTATTTGATGAATTTAGAGGTTTTACGGTCTTTTTCACAAGAACGACGCCACCGAATTTAACAGCTCAAATGCCGCGAAATATCTCGGCCGGAGAGCATAAACAATGCCGTAGAAATTATTCCGCTTCCCTAGGTGTGTTCAAAATATTTTATACCTTAAGAACAAGAATGCCCCAAGCGATTCTGACCTTGTCCTTCATACATTTTCTTTATACATAAGGATTAAAATCGCATTCTAAAAAAATTTTTTTAAAGTTTTGTTTCGACCGCGCCGGCATGCCATCGGCATATAATGAGAAAAGTTACACTGTACTTGGGTAACCTTACCTTTTTGCATGTTTTCGATTTTTTTACAAGCTTGTTTGCAAGAGTGACGGATGTATGAATCCATCCCTCTCGCTGTAGTGCAAGATAATGGGTCGGGAGAGACCAGCCGAAGAGGTTAAAGGGTTTTCCTAAACAACCGGCACCTCGTGATCCAGCCGCCTGGTGGGCGTTTTCGCCGTCAAGGCCTGAAAACCCCTCACCCGTTGAGCCCGGGCACCCCTGCTAAGTTTTCATTTATAGCCAATCACTTGAGGTGAACGATAGCAGAGGTATTGGTTATCCAATAAATGGTTCACAGGGTGACGGGGTGACCGGACAACTCAGAATGAAACCAACTCAACACCTCCTTTGAAAAGTTATTTATTTATTTAAGGAACATAAACAGTCTTAATAATATAATAAACATAAGAGGATGATAAAAAAACAGACCAATTATTAATGTTCACAGAGAGGTATTTAGAAACAAGACTAACTTAATGTAAACTAGAATATTTAAGAAAAATGAAGAAAAAAAAACCGAACCAAGCTGCAATTAAAAAAAACATAACAAAAGTACAAATCTGAATTCAACAAATGATAAACCAATACACAATAATAAATAAGTGTGATTTTAACAGAAATGGACTGCAACATATGTATTTGGTTTGGGAAGGGTAAGGGGAGGAGAGGGATAAGGGAAAGTTGCCATGCAAGTAATATAAAAATATTAAATACAATTAATTTAATCGTCATGAATATGTGTTATTCACACCTAGAATGTTGTACAGTGAAGTTTTGTAGCGACAGTAACTAGCAGTAAATACGTCAGCACGTGTTTCTATATTTGCAAATTTATTGTTATAGTAGTTACGTGTCCTTTGCATAAATTCATTTTGATTGGAATTGGTGTTGCACCTATCAATATATATAGTTATTAATAACTCAGGTATGCCGCGTATGTCCAGTAATGTTACATTGTCATTGATAATCAGTAAACAAGCTTATGGGTCCAAGTGGTTAAACGTGGGCTATTTTTTAAATTTTATTTTCCGTACCTTTAATGACTTTTCAAAGACATGTTAACTTTTTTTTTTTTTTTTTACAGTTAATACCGCACAAGAGTCCCAACTGCTCCCATCTGGAGCCAGTGAGACTATGGCATCCCCAATCGGGGTATGTTGTGAGGCTGAAGGGAAGTGGTAGTGGGGAGGGGAAGGAGATAGGGAAGAGGAAGGTGGGGAAGTACCTGGCTATTCAGATCTGGTCACTAAACACGGCTAAAGCCATTTCAAGCAACGTTTCAATTCTGAATGGTGGTCTTACACCAGGGCGATACTGATAGTATCTTCCACTCTGGAACGTGCCGCAAATAATACTTAACTTGATTCTGAGTTGGCATGGAACCGGGCGGCGGTACCTATACCCATCTCGCAAATTGTACTTTTTGTAGTTTTTAATTTTCTGGATTGCAGTTTTTGTCCAGGTTCATGATTCTCTACCATAAAATAAATGATATGTCGTTATTGATTCTTTATTCTTCAATTCCAGACTCAAGACCACAACTGGGCAATATTTGTGAACCCCGTGGGAGTGGATGCAGCCGTGGCGGTTACCAACACTCGCTGCGTGGCTGGGGGCTACCGCTGGAACCCGTACTACACCCAGCTGGCGGATCCTCTCAACCAGGACCTGTATCGCCAGGAGTGTGGGCCCGATAACCCGCTGCGCTGCCACGTCGGGGACCTTTCCTCGCGGCTGGGGACTATTGACATAGGTAGGGGCTAACCCAAACTACAATTAGTGGATGGACCCCACAACCCGGACATACTGGTAGCATAATGTTACCATATGTCGTGTTTTTAGGGAACTCTATTAGTTTATTTATTTATTTTTTATAATTTTTTTGTTTTAGGTCGGTGGAAAGTGTGTTGTAATGAGGATATTGTGAAATGGCCCGTGTATGTCTGCGTAAAGTTATCCTGGTTTTTGAATGCTTAAATTAGAATATCTTTTGAATATAATTATTTCAGAAACATTGAATTCAGGGCTTGGGGTTATATACAGTTAGAATTTTCAAGAAATCGTTTTTTTTATTATTTCATTTTCGTAATGTACGTATATTTAAGTAGACACAAAAAAAAATTCAAGTCAATCCGGCGATTATTTTCGAAGTTACACGCATATTTGTAAAGACGTGTCAGAGCATTTGAAAGTAGGAGACAAATTTCAAACGCGATTTTCTCAAAACTGTGTTTTTAAAGTCGGTGACCAAGATTACTCCGAAACTGCTTAACCGATCAGTCTCCAATTTTAACACAAGCTTCTTAAGTATATTTTACACTTATTAATCGAAGGCCTGTTCTTACCGATAAATACATATTTTTTTTATAAACAATATAATAAATTTTCACATGTAGCAAACACATTGTGGGAATATATAATTATAATAAACACGATGGTATAACTTTGTTTAATTCCACTTTTTTATTTTCTTATCCAACTAGTTTCGGTTCAACCTGAACCTTCTTCAGGGAAGAATAAAAATATACTAAACATAATACAGATATTCAGATATTACATGTTAATTAGAAGAGGGAGAAAGAACATCAACTTAATTGTTGGCGAGGAGGGGAGGTGGTATATTTAATTTATAAATATATGTATAAATATTTCTTGAAATAAAAAAGTCATTAAAAATAAATAAAACTAATTTACTTAATAAACAATTAGATTTGTCCAACAGCCCCATTTTAAAAATATTTCCACTAGCCCCGCCCACTTCCACCCCTCCCTCGTAGCCACCTCCCCTCCTTGCCACCACTTAAGTTGATGTTCTTTCTCCCTCTTCTAATTAACATGTAATATCTGAATATCTGTATTATGTTTAGTATATTTTTATTCTTCCCTGAAGAAGGTTCAGGTTGAACCGAAACTAGTTGGATAAGAAAATAATAAGTGGAATTAAAAAAAGTTATACCATCGTGTTTATTATAACAATATAATAAGGCTAAAATTTTGGTAAAATATGGATTTTTTTTTGAGAAGCCGCCATTTTGTCAAAAAATTTTATTTTGCTCTGTCCTTCGATTAATTAGAGGAATATTTATTATGTATCATAACGAAATCCATTTGGTTTTTTCATTTTAAATGATCCAGTCTAGATATATGATGGTCACCGCAAGACACCTTTTTTGAGAGGAACTTCTGGAGATCAGCTACAGCAGCTTTCAAAATTATTATTTTTACAAAAAAAAATCTTAAAATACTGTTAAAAGTTACCACAATATGTGTACAAATTTTTAGTTTAATAAATTTAAAAGTCTTCTGAGGAAAAATTCTTGAAAAATCCCTTTTTTTGAGCCTCCTGACTGTATATAACCCCTTAAAACATAGTAGGAGTTCTAATGGGGACTCTTTAGTATAATTTTCAAAATTTTGTGCTATGAGGACTGGTTTTATAGTGGAATCACATTACAGTTGTCCCTAAGTAAAGCATCAGGACCTAAAAATATCCCACATTTGCGAATTGTACGGGGTTAGCAGTTGGGTACTATTAAAGTATCTGTGGGTCCTTTGTAGTATAGGCTAGCTTTGATAGAGCCTCCGTGTCTGAGCTGGTCATCTATAACTTTCTTGTATTTGCAGGGCTGGGCAGGCAGATGTTCACGGACTCCAATCTGCCACTGGAGGGGGTAGTGAGCGCACTAGGCCGGTCCATCGTGATCATGGGCGCCAACCGCAGCAGCGAGAGGTTCGCCTGCGCCAACATCGAGCCTGACAATGACATCATTAAGTACGCCAACATCAGGAAGCCGCCACGCTTTGTCGTGTAAGTAGAATTATCACTAGTTCAATTTAATCAAACTAAATATTCTCTACTTGACGAGGTATATCCGGATATGTTATTATTTTTACCACTGCATATTTGAGAGATAATGGAAAATAATATTATGTTTAGAACTCAGTTCATCGAAGACGTGCGCAAAGTGATGGGCCTCCCCGAATGGATGCTGACAGTGGACACCCGCAAGACCAAGACCCTTCACCACGGCTCCTGCATTCAGATCCTGCTGCACTTCAAGGGTCCGCAGGCCGCGGTGGCCGAGGTGGACTTCTCCAAGCTGATGACCACTGGCAGGCTGGACCATCCCAGCATCTCTGTGCCGGGTTACGCCGACCAGAAGCGCAAGAAGGTGCTGTCGTATCGCCAGTGCGGTGTGCGCGATCCCAACGAAAAGAAGAGTGAGTAGAATGATTAACTAATTATTGGATCTCGCATATTCTAGGCCCCAGTTTTCACCAGAAGTAACGGAAAGTTGAGCTTACTTCAGGTACACGGATAAGCACACATCACACTTCTTTAAGTTTATCTCTTAAGTGACTATAACTCTAAAGTCCTTCTTCTACGTGAATATGCAAGTATTCAATACTGATGTTTTGTATTCACATTGCAAACAATCTGCCGCATGCAGTCCGTACACATAACTACTGAAACAATGAGACCCGCACCGCTCCCACCTCCAAATATCAAAACAAGCTTTCATAACCCCACTCACAACTACTATAGCTGTCATTTTTGGTTGACTCTTTTCTTCCTAGCGTTGATGTCTGACAACTACTATAGCTGTCATTTTTGGTTGACTCTTTTCTTCCTAGCGTTGATGTCTGACAACTACTATAGCTGTCATTTTTGGTTGACTCTTTTCTTCCTAGCGTTGATGTCTGACAACTACTATAGCTGTCATTTTTGGTTGACTCTTTTCTTCCTAGCGTTGATGTCTGACACATTCATCATTTTTTCTCGACTATCGTTTGGCGGTTATTCCATCCAGTTACATGCAGTTGTAATGGACTGTAAATACTAAAAACGAAACGAAAAGAAATGGTGTTTGCTGTAATTGGGTGATAGTATGTGTAGGAAAGAACAATGTATGCAAGGAAAAAGGAATGACCAATCCAGTGGCACAGCGTAGTGGGGGCGGCCCGCCCCGGGTGGCATTTTTAAGGGGCGGCAAAATTTCACCACAAATAATAATAATATCTTGTAAAAATTTGAACCACCCATTTCACATTTTTGTTGCATCAAGAATTCGGACTGATTGAAATGAGCACGGTGTTCCCTTTCTTTAAATGAATGTATAATAATAACATCTTGATCATTGTAGCCGCTGGTAAGACCTCTGTTGAATTGCAGGAATTCCCCGTATTTTATTTTGTGCTTGGTTTGTTTATGACTAATATTCAGTGAGAATGACTTCTGGGAAGTCCGTGAGTGATGCTTTGACAATTCTAAGAAAATTTCATTCATCAATGGACAATATAAATGGTATATGTGCAAGAATTTTTGTAATAGATATGTACAAAAAATTTTTGTAATAGATATGTATAAAAAGTCATGTACATTGTGATATAATGTACATGACTTTTTTATATTTTGTAACCTGTACAATACACAATAATGGTGATTTCTTGGCAAAAAGTTCTTTAGAATTACTGCATATTTTATTCTTTTAAATTGAAGTATCTTAATAAGGGGGCGGCGAAATTTTCCTCCGCCCCAGGCAGCTGACACCCACGTTACGCCACTGGACTTACCATTACTTACCATTTACCATTGTATCTCTGCGAAGAAGCACACAACACAATCTAAATATATTTATATAGTTCTACAGCGATACCCTGAGGTGATTATCACCACAACAAAACGAATGAATTCAAAATGATATTACGTATATATGTACTTCCCAAAGATAATTTGGGAAGTACATATATACAATTTCCTTCTTTTTACTTAATAACGAGATTATGTACACGAAAAACACCAACGACTTGCTTCCAAGGTAGTTCCAAAACTTTTTCTGCTTTCAAAACAAATGCACTCGAATTTTTACAATTTTTGTTCTTGCCATTGTTCCAAATTTCAAATACGACGATGGTTAGGGAATGGTAGGCACCGGATAAATGACATCCCTTGACAATCCCTTTATATTGTTGTGATATGTATAGAATTAAAAAGCGCCGATTTTTTCAGATTTTTCAATTTATTTTTGAAAAGTTATACATGTAGTTTTAGTATAATTAAATAACATCATAAATAATATTAAATTAATAATTATTGTTACAGAGACATCGTCAGTTTTCCGCCCTTACTTCCTATCATCGGGGACCACTGAAGTAAAAATCTCTCATCTTACGTCACTAATTCTCGGTTTTGTAATACTCAAATTTTATTTA
Organism: Glyphotaelius pellucidus; assembly: GCA_936435175.1. Lineage (NCBI taxonomy): Eukaryota > Metazoa > Arthropoda > Insecta > Trichoptera > Limnephilidae > Glyphotaelius > Glyphotaelius pellucidus. The sequence continues at coordinate 21,156,429 of OW386558.1, read as the reverse complement.
TACAGCAACTTTAGGATTTAATAAATTTGTAAAATTATGAAAATACACATTATTATATATTTTATTTAAAAAAAAATAAAAAGTAGGTTTACATTTTAAACTTGTTTTCTTTGGTTAGCCTTTGTTTTTAGACTTTTCTTAAAAATATCTTCTTATTAATTAAGAATCTTCTTAAGAATTTTCTTAAAAATCTAAATTGTTTTCCTATCTAAACAGATCTTTACCAAATTAGAATAATTTTTTTTTTATTACATTTACTCCAGACAGTGGGCCCTGAAGAAAATAATTTCCCTCAGGATCTACGTCATCTTTGGGGATGCTGTGTTAAGGGTCTTTTTGTGGAAAGGATGGAGTGAACCTGGGTCTTGAAGAGACTCTGAGAGGCTGGCAAATCGTTCCACAGCCGAGCTGTTGAACTCGAAAATGAGTCGTAGAAATGACCCATTCTCATGAGACAAATATCAACCGTGTGCATACATACATTGGGTGCGCATTTGGCGTATTTCCCGACTGTGCACCGGTGCCGAAGAAATCAATGACGTTAGTTCCTCAGAGCATCCTCCATTGAAATACCAGTAGAACAAGGACAGTATTCCCTCCCGACATCTGTGCTCTAAAAATTACAATGCGTTTGTTAAGATAGGAGAATCTATAAAACGAACCGCCCATTTCTGCACAGTGTTGAGAATTCTTTTCAGGAATTTTGGGGCTCCAGATCAGAGGTGACTGCCAAATTCGACCATGGGGTGCACGCCTAGCTTCCGAGAGTATAACTTAACTCTGGCTTCAATGGAGCCTTGAGAATAGAAGAAAAAGAAGAAGAATTCATTGGCTGGTATTCAAAGTAAAGGAATTTAATAAAACTTAAATTTAATACCTCCCATATGTTCAATAACATTTAAATTACTTCATATATTTAACTCTATAACACCATTGTTTTATCATAGTTTCCACTCCATTTCTCCAAGGCCCAACCTCAGACATTTAGCTGCATAACCTCAAATAATTGGCTGCATATTATTCAGCTCGAAAAACTTATATGTAATATCTATACTCCTATTACAATAAAAAGTACTTCAGAATGTAACCATTTAAAATCTCCAGCTGCCTTTTTGCTTATGATGGTAGTATGGCCCAAACACTAGTTCGATAAATTCAAGCATTCAACACCATAGTCCCAAAATCTTTCCCATGATTTCAAATTTTCAGCCGGATAACCTCAAATTATACATGTGCATTTTTTTACAATAGCTCCACATATGACGCCCTAGGAAAACAATTTCCCTCGGGAAACAAAAACAATTTCCTGTGTGGAGGGTGTTTTTAGATAGGAAAGAGAAGAAGTTCTGGGAATTGGTGGGTAGGAAACTGGGGGGTCAAGTATCAGGAGTGACAGATGTATGAATCCATTCCTCTCATGGGGGTGCAAGGTGATGGGTCAAGAGTCCGGCTGGAGAAATCAAAAGGTCTCCCCCATCCAGTCTCACCTGATCCGCCAGCCACGCAGTAGTGAATGCATCCGCCGCCAAGACCTAGACAAATCTCATCCCATGAACCAGCTAAGGCACGAAACATAACTAACCTATGTTAGAGGCCCTGAAAGAAATCATTTCTCTCATAATATGAGGTATTGTAGAAGGGAAGAAACGCAAAGGCTGGAAGAAATTCATGATTTTAGTTCCTAAAAGCAGCTTCCATTGAAAAACTGGTAAAACAAAGATATCATTGGTCGGTCAATGCCTGAGTTATCATTGTGTCAGGAGTCATAAGTTCAATTCCTCGGTTGGCTAAGAACACATTACGTTTGTCAAATATTAATTAAAATGCATTTCAGTCTATGGAGAAGCAAAAGCTCCACTTTGACGGAAATAGTTGCAATAAGGAACCCCAGTGAAAAATATTATGGCTTTAAAAAAATATGTTCATATAGACCTATAAACACTGATTCTGAATATATAAGTTTAATTAAATAATAGTTAACGTGGACTTTTAAAAAAATTATTAAAAAGTCCATTTTAAAAGGCGTCATTAAAAAACCCTGTCAAGTTGGTATTATTGAATTTGTGAGGCGTGACGTCACCGCGTTCATAATTCTCCAGTCACCTGATATATTTTTGTATTGAAAAATGGCAAGCCGTTCAACATTCCGTGTTATTGGTTTATAGAGTTTTAGACATATAATAATTATTGTTTTAATCGAAACATTATTCTGGCCTAAATAATTCAGTATCAAAAATAGAGTATCTCTATTAGTTAATCTATATTATTTAAAATATTCAAAAACTTTAATTGTCTAAAAACATCCTGTAACGCCTGTCGCAGTGCTCCAATTCTGATTTTCAAAATGGCCGGCGACGAACAGCTGATTTCAGTTGCCTACAAAAAATGCTTCGGTTTCCATAATATTGATTTCGATTCGTAAAACTAAAAAATTTATTATTTCAAACAATTTTTATACCACTCTCCCTTGATAATATTGAAAAATATAATAAATATAATATAATAAATAAATAATTACACCTAAATAACGCTTTACTTATTGAATAGTTTCATAGCTTCTTCCATACAAAATGACAACATCTGTTGAAAATAACTAAAACTTTTGGGCAGATGACGTCACACTAGATATATATATTTGAAAAATTAAAACTTTTAACTATTAAAACTAACTATAAAAATAAATATGCAATTATTTAAGTTAGAAGGTCATTATTCATTTAAAAAAAAAAAAAAAACTGGACTGGAGTTCCTTATTAAATTGATAAGAAGTGTTTCTTTATATAATTTGTGCGTATTATGGGTGAGGAGCATCTCTGAATATTTACCGTTTTAGGATAGTTATGTAGCTAACGTTTGAGGTTAAGATATTGAATACTAGACGATTTGTATCTCCTCAAACGTTGAGTTTCCTCAGCGCTGTGCTGCCCACCTTCTTCCCCTCCACCAGCAGCACCAGTTTCTCGGTATAGTAGTGCTCGATGAGGTGGTTGATGGTGAGGAAGGACTGTTCATTGGTCTTGCTGAAGCCGAGAGCGAGACGGCCATCGTCACGCCTGCGACAGCCAATATTGTAGATGCGACCCATGTAAGTTAGGGTCACCGTGTAAGCATGGGTGGGCTGGAAGAAAGAAAAAAGTTATGCATTAGATGAGGTGAAACTACATATTGATAGGTGGGTCGAATCCCAGCACTGTAAAGAATGGGAGAGGGCACCTGGAATGAGACAATCTAAAGTACTCATAAAAGGACCAGACCCTAGACGAACCAGGAAACTACTCAATATGGACAGAAACTCGCTGAGGGAACTGGTAGGACCACTAACGGGACACTGTCATCTCAGGAGACACATGCAGATATTGGGAGTGGAAAAGTGGAAGAGGATGAAGAGACTCCAATTCACTTATGGTGCCAATGTCCTGCCCTGGTGGGAACTAGGCTCAGATACCTGGGGAGACACATAGTAGAACCAGAAGACATAGCCACATATCCGGTGACAACCCTGGTGAACTTTATTAAAGGGACTGAGTTGTTACTAAAGGAGCGAGGTAAAATGGGAGATAGCACAATGGGCCTATGGCCTAAGTGCTCACGGGAACTACTTGTAAACCGTCTACGTCTTTTAAAAAAATAAAATAAAAAAATAAATAGATGAGGTGAATCCTTGCTTTGGTGGCATTTTTAGAGGAAGATGTCCAATCCAACAAGTCTCTGATATAATTACAGCGCTACTTCACGGGGTGGGTTTTGGTGTCTCCACTGGCTTACTTAATGCTTGTTCCTCGCCAATCCTCAATCTCTAATCCTCAAGCTTTCCCATTCTGCTCCTATCCTCTTCTGCACCATCCATCTTCCTCTTTCTTTATGTGTCTCTGGGTTGCTTCTGAGGAGGTGAGTAAATGAGTATTGGCCCACATGCACTATTGTTACATTTATAAGATGTACTGAATTCATCGAACTCAAGAAGCCAATTTTCATCAATATGCTGATTTATAAATTTCAATGGGTGACGATGGCGGCTGTCTACAGTCTGAATGGACTAATTTCCCAAATGCACTGACGAAGCAATCGAGTTCAACAGAGGGCGATGGAGTTTGGATTATATTCTACGACATAATATTGGAGTTCAACAGAGGACAAAACTCGTCAGCAGTAGTAATGGAAAGAGGGATTTTTACTGCCTTTAAGGTTTAATTTAATTAAGAAGTTGTTTTATTCAGTAAATAAATAAAAGCGAAAAGCGTTTGGATTATGATCGAGTACGGCACATTAGTATGCTGTCCGTTGCAAGATGATGGGCTGCTGCGCAACAAAGTAAATATGTTAAGTAAGCTAATTATAATACTTATTTTAGAAGAGGTGGAAGAATAAATTAGTAAGATGAAAATAAATAATCTATGGACACGAAAAGAGATTAATAGAAGCATAAATAATGAATTTTAGAGTAGCATCTTTGCTCCAACCGCACGACATATCTGTGTATCTACAAATGAACTCTACTAAAATGATGGGTTCGTGCATGTCAGTGCGCAGGGGTGAAATTTTATATTTTGGTAAAAATTCTCAATTTTGTTGGTAGGTATGCTAATACTGGTTTGAAAGAAAACTGATGTTGCCAACCAACATGAATTTCGATGATTGAAAATGTACCTAGGACCAATTATTTCACCAAAAGTAAGGAAAAATTGAACTTTCTTCGGGCACACAGACACGCCCACTACTACGTACTTGGAATCCAGATTTTTAAAATTTAAATAAAAGATTTTATTTTAAATAATGCGTCTAACAGGCATCCAATATTTTATGTGTACTTTACAAGTACATTTTACAGATACGGGTAAGAAAATTATATGTATATAATATTTGTGTGATTTGAAATACGGAAAATCCGGATTTTTGGATTTTGTGAAACTTAAAATCCAGATTTTAAAAAGGATGATTTGAATATTAGAACTTTTTTTTTTAATTTATGAGTCAAACCTCAAATTGTAATATTTAATTAAATGAAGACAATATTAGCGAAAATCAATAAAACCAAGTTCTAGAGTTCATTGAACCGGAGATGGGTACAGACCAGGGTTGTTACAAAAATTTTGACATCCGCGAACGCGGATGCGGATTATTAGAGGTTCACATCTGCGGATGAAGATGTCTAAATACGAATATTCCGCATTTGCGGATGCGGATGACAGATGCAAAATTTTGACATCCGCGGATGCGGATTATTAGAGATTCGCATCTGCGGATGCGGAATTTGCGGATGCGGATGCGAATATCTGTAACACCCCACTGGTACAGACTCACAACCGAAATTAGAATTGTGCCCCATTGGTGTTTAAAATAGTTTCGAATAATATTTTGTTTTACCAAGGTACCTACTCCTTTTTCGTAACTCTTTCACTTAATTTTTTTCTTTTAAGCTAAAAATTATTATTATTTTTAAATAATTAGTGCACTTCTCTGTACTAAATTTTGAATCTGTGTCTAATGTGAACATTTTTGGTCATTCAGGTACATACACACAAATATTTCATACCTATTATAATTTACTTACTCATATCTTAGAAATGTCTACACTTAAAATTTCGGATTCACAGGACAAATAAAATCTTTTATTTAAATTTAAAAAATCCGGATTCCTATTCCAATGCGAAAAATTCTAAGTTTCCGGTTTCTACTCACTACTCACTTCAACGCTAGAGGGCAAGTTTGTAATGCAAAGTTATTTACCTTTTTACTTCTATCGTATCTCTCGAAAGCGCCTCCGTACATGGAGCTACTTACAAGCTATTCGAGCCTGACGCGCGTAGCACGCACACCGCTCGTGGGTACCCGCCATATAATTTTGCTGGTGTTCGTACACGGCGCTACGCGACCGATGTCAGGTTGAAGTCGGTAGCGCGCTAACGACGGTGCTGGTAGCGCGCTACGCGTTGCAGAATTCGTGTCTAAGGCCCTCCGTTCATGGAGATACTTACAAACTACGTGATTGTGACACAACCACAAGTACCCTGCAGATGTACTACTTTTTAAAGCTGGTTTCCGTACACGGCACTACCCGAATTATACTGAACTTGATCATTTTTCACGTGCAGCCGTGGAGTTAACACGATGTCGAACGATGTCAAATGACTTTTTTTCCAACATTAATCTATGCCTTCTTCACTAAATCCTTTCTTGCGTATTCTGGTAATGTAAAGTTATGTAAACACGCATTTTTATTCACTTCCAGAACAAATCTAACATTACTTTCATGTTCAGACGCCATTTCTGTCAAACGTCAAACGAAAGTAGCAGACACGAATGCTACAACGCGTAGCGCACTACCAGCACCGTCGTTAGCGCGCTACCGACTTCAACCTGACATCCGTCGCGCAGGGCCGTGTACGAACACCAGCAAAATTGTATGGCGGGTACCCACGAGCGGTGTGCGTGCTACGCGCATCAGGCTCGAATAGTTTGTAAGTAGCTCCATGTACGGAGGCGCTACTACTTTCGTTTGACGTTTGACAGAAACGGCGTCTGAACATGAAAATAATGATAGATTTGTTCTGGAAGTGAAAAAAAATGCGTGTTTACATAACTTTACATTACCAGAATACGCAAGAAAGGATTTAGTGAAGAAGGCATAGATTAATGTTGGAAAAAAAGTCATTTGACATCGTTCGACATCGTGTTAACTCCACGACTGCACGCGAAAAATGATCAAGTTCAGTATAATTCGAGTAGCGCCGTGTACGGAAACCAGCTTTAAAAAGTAGTACATCTGCAGGGTACTAGTGGTTGTGTCACAATCACGTAGTTTGTAAGTATCTCCATGAACGGAGGGCCAAACTCTACCCTGTTGTAGGCACCAACAACATTAGTTTTGAGCTCAAATTTTCAAATGTCACGTTAAAAATTTCCAATGTCATGTTTGTGGTGTCGTAATGAGCTAATAAAAAAGAGACTTCATTATGTAGGTATCTACCGTATCGTTTTCTGCGTAGGTACCTACCTAACACCTGATTGTTCCGTGCCAACTCGCAATAAAGTCAACTCAACACCTCTTTGGAAAATCATTAAAAGCTATGAAAAAAATAATTTTAAAATAGCCCATAAACCTAACCTAACGTAACCTATTTAACCATTTTTTCCCTCACTTTTAATAGTACCCTTTACACACAGAGTTCGGAGCGGGACGTGCCCCGTGCCACTTCAGGCCGCCGCGCAGAAAAGTCTCACATTAAACTGCGCTGTAAACCGTTATCCTACTTTCGGTCTTTACTTTTCTGCGCGGCGGCCTGAAGTGGCGCGGGGCACGTCCCGCTCCGAACTCTGTGTGTAAAGGGTATTAATATCATCGTACGTACATTCGAACATGATCAGAATTGTAAAGATGGAAAGTGACCAATATGCAAAATGCAATCGTAAGTACCTAAACAGTAACGTAACATCAATCCAATACTCAGTACGTAGCAGGATGGTATTGTTTTAAAGCAAACGGTCATGTTGCAGCATAACGAATATCTATTCGTCAGCTAGAGAATGAGAATTAATAATGAGAATGGCTTATAAACTTAAAGGTTGTGTAACGCTGCGTTGGTTGGTAGAGATCGATTCTCGGAGCGTTTGCTAGCAGCGGTGACGCGGCGTTGCCAGCGGGGAGCGGGTAAGAGCGGGTGAGGGCGGTATCAGAGTGAGACGAAACAGATCACAGGGTGGTCAAGAGATTACAAACTAACGGCCCTACGCAGTGGCGACAAAACTCACAAAATGTTGCGAAAAAGAATAAATACTGAATACTAAATTAAGGGCCAATATTTCCATTGCTTTTTGAGATATGTTTACGTTCATCAAGTTGCTATCGGGTAGGTTTCCAAACAACACAATCCGACTCATTCCCTATAAATTATCTAATCTTAATATATATATTTCTTATGTCCGTGTGTATGTCACTGAACTCCTCCTAAACGGCTGGACCGATTTTGATGAATTTTTTTGTGTGGGTTCAAGGGGATTCGAGAATGGTTTAGATTCACAATTTGGTCCACTGGAAAATGTTATTTTAATTATTTTTTTTATTTCTAAGGAGTTGTTGATTTTGGAATGTTTTACATTGGATCCGGCAGACTGCGCTGCCATCGCAGTATCGAATATTCAATATTATTCTATTTTAATTTTAGTTTGTCCCGACTGTTGTGTACAGGACAACGTCTGTCGGGTCCGCTATAAATAAATAAAATAAATTGTGGAACATTCCAGAACACTCTCGAATGTTGTCCTGAGGTAACCCAACTAGTATATTATATATACATAAATCAATGTCTGTTTGCTTGCTTGCTTGCTTGCATGCATTCATGTACATACATGAATGCTGTTGATGTATTGCTATATTAAGCATAGGAAATGTTTGAAACTTTCAAAATACCTTCTTTCCACCCTCGCGAAGGTTTCTGGATTATTACTACCGCATGACAATATATCTGAAGAGTTTTTTAATCATTACAAAAATCCTTACGAGACTGTGAAAAACGTCACATTTTGTGAATGAAATCTTGTAAACCATCGATTGTTCAAACTAAATTCAATTTTCGAATTAACTCTTTAAATTGATGAATTTATTCAAAGTACTCACCTGTGGTTCTAACCAAAATCGAATAAATACTTTGAATCTAATCAAGAATTATGGATATTTTAAATAGGTTCCTATGGTAGGTACCAAATTTGATTGATTGTTCTTTTTTTATACGAGTACCTCACGAGAGTCCCAGCTGCTCCCGTCTGGAGCCAGTGAGACTATGGCATCCCCAATCGGGGTGTGTTGTGAGGCTGAAGGTAGTGGGGAGGGGAAGGAGATGGGAGAGGAAGGTGGGGAAGTACCTGGCTACTCAGATCTAGTCACCAAATACGGCTAAAGCCATTTCAAGCAACGTTTCTATTCTGAATGGTGGTCTTACACCGGGGCGATACTGAGAGTATCTTCCACTCTGAAACGTGCCACAAATATATTATTTTTAATTATTAATTGTGAAATAACACAAATTAATTAAATAAAATGTAATAGCCTACGCTGGGATTCGATCCCGCGACCTTCGGGATTCGAGTCAAGAGCCTTACCGCTAGACCACGCCGGTCACCGTTCTTATAATATGCAAAAATGAATGCTTGTAATATTTGAAAACTTAAAATTGACATTGGTTAAAAATTGAAAATTGGCATTGAAAAATTAAAATTGGTGGCACGGGAGCTGTTTCAAAATCTGAATGTACCGGGACTGAAAAATAATGTTTCTATTTAATCTTATAAAAACAAAAATTTTCTCTGAAACCATAAGACTTCAACCATTGACTGTCCTAAAACGGGAGTCCTTCCTAGTTGGACAGTCAAAAGCTTCCTTGTACTGTTTTTGAAAAAAAAAAAAAGTACGTACCTGCTTTGAAAACCGTATAATAATGTATGTATTTTTTTAAATTTCAAACTAGCGAGAACCCTGCACGCCGCTCAAAGAAAGAAATTGTAAGTGTGTCCTTTCTCATGCGTTCCCATTCCCCTCGCACGTCCCCCCTGTGCGCGAAGCCTTCTGTTCACAGAACTACGTATAAAATGATATTATTTTATAATTTATTCGATTTATCAATCGTTTTTCTGACCGCTCTGTACATTATTTAATGCGGCTGGGCGGTGGGAGCGGACATGGGAGCGTAGCGATAGCACCAGCGTGCCCAGCGTGTAGCGTCGAGCGTCCACTAGAGCGTTTTTCATCGTAATTAAATGATCAACTTCTTTTCAAAATTTCGCCCAAAAACAGCGAAATTAACTTAATAAAAATATCAGATAACATTCCTTAATTATTCCTCGATAGATTTCACCTAAAGCAATTAAGTAACAAGTGTTTTAAAACGAGGTGTTTATATAATAGTAAACGTGTTATGAACAGTTATGAAGCGATACATTGTACAATATTGAGTGCTGGTAGCTGGTACCAATCTAGCGATTTGACAGCTGGTGATTTAAACATTTGATTTGAAACGTTTTGTTTCATATCGTTGTTACAAAGTTATTGTTTTTTGTTGTAAAATTATTAACAACAATGGACACTCAACTTTTGATAAGTGAAGTGAAGAAAAGGAAGTTTTTGTGGGACAGGAGAGGTAAACAACACTATAACAGATTTTATATGGAAAAGGCATGGGGAGAAATAGCAACATTCATGGATTGTTCAAGTAAGTTTCAATAATAATATTTTGAAAGTATATTTCATTTTGCGTTTATTTTCTTGTAAAATTAGTACTTTTTATTTTTTTGTTTGTTTATTATCAGTTAGTTTTATTATAAAATTGCAATACCTACCTACACCTACCTATTTTATTATGATAGCGGGAATTTTTATTCTTATGTTGGTATTTTGGAAAATAGCAATGTTGTTGGAAAACAGGAGTAATCCTAGCGACATTCATTTTAACTACAATGTTGTGAAACAATTCCGTTTTATTTATGTGTTTTTGGTTGATTGTTTCGTTGGTTAGAGTTTATTCCGCTAGATGGCAATGTTTTTAAATATCGGCTCATTTTTATTACACCATAATATTATTTTTAATTCGCCAGCATACTATTGGCTTATTTTTTTGTTTCCTCGGGACTATGTATTGACATAATAATTTTGTTATAATTTTTAATGTCTCATATGCTAATATATGTATACATATATACTTAATCTTATAAGTACCTACATGTTTTTTGCATAATTTATAAATAAATTTACTTTCACCAATACGTTTTTGTGGTCACAATAATAATGTTAGTAACAAGCAATTAAAAACCCTCTCCGCAGGTTTTTACTGATGGCCCTGCGGGCGGCTTTTGGTTGCCCAGTTAGTGTTGGTAACCATTTTATAAATCCAATAGGCACTGGTTCCAAAATTAGCCCGCTCCTCGTATCCACTGTCACCCAGTGATGGCTAGTCACTGGGACAAAGTAACGGGCAATGACGTCATATGTAATATACAGCCGCTTGATACAATGGGTATTACCGTCAATATTTCCATATCCGGGGAGATACTCCAATTCACAAATTCGTAGAACTTATACCTAGGAGGGGCACGTCCCTATGCGTCCTGCCGACGGAAGTGGCGACATCTTGTGACGAATTCTTGAATTCGAAACCGAATTACCACGGCAGCTTTGTTTGAAATTCCACGTACACAGATGTTATTTGTGGCGTGGCGCTTATGGCGTGGCGTCAGACATGCACTCAAAGCTGGGTTCTGAAATTCAACCATGCAGACGCAAGCCTAATAATACTACATGTGTTTCTTTCTCCCACATTAAAAGAAAAACTTGTAGAAAATAATTACAATTTTAGAGGTTCATAGTATTTCGAGTGTTTTTAACTAATGTATGGCTAGAACACCCCTTTGGAGTGAAAAGCTATGAAAAAACTACTCTTAAAATAAAAGTAGTACCTACTTTGGTATTTTGTATATGGATATAAAATATTTGCTGAAATTTCCGACTTTTACGAAAGTTTTTTCGAAAATAGTTGTGGATAGTCATTTTCCCCTCATTTCCTGAAATTTCATCAAGAAGTATCAAAATATAGCTTTACGGGGTGAGAAAAGAGGATAAGGTGGTTTTACGAAATGTTATGTGGACAGCGACCTTCTTCTTATTTTGAAGGTCAAGTGTGCAACATTTTATCAATATCGGAATAAAATTACAGTTTTGTATAAAAATCAAAGCCGCCCGCTCTCTCCTCTCGCCTCTCGCCCGCCACAGACAATCTTCATTATATAAATAGATTACTGTACTATTATTAAAATGTGTGAAAATAGAATATTTGACGTCTAATCAATTAGTTGGTCGAGATGTCTAGCACAGTGGATTCAACCCCCTGCTAAATAAATCCTCCATAAATGCACCTGTCCCGTTTTTAAAACTCATTTTCAGGTTATTCGTTATGTGGGAATTTTTCTCCCCTTTTTTAATAATGTAAAATCTTGTTTTATGTAAAAAAAACTTAAGTAAGTTTTCTTTTTGTTCTAGTGAAGGAAGCTCGCACAAAGTGGAAGAATTTAAAAGATCATTTTCGCAAGGAATTTAAAAAAGAGCAGGGAAACCCAACTCAAGGAATTTCAGACGAAAACGATCCCTTGGATGGAGTCTGCTGGACACATTACAATTCCCTGATGTTCCTAAAAGACCAATTCCAACCCAAAAAGCCAACAGACAAAAATACAGCAATTACCAACGAGATCAAAACCGAAAAAACAGATGACTTTGACAACACACAATTCGGAGTAGAAAGAATAGAGATTGAACCAGACGTCACAGAAGATAACAACACATTTGAAGAACTAACATCAAAAGACCTGATCGAAGAACACGCAGATCTTATGAAGACCTCTGCAAAACAACATTCAGATGACAACGATGGAAAATTTAGAAGAGTTAAATTGAAGACTTTAATGAAGAGCCAAAATAAAAGCTCTTCATTGCGGGGCCCTCCAAAGAAGAAGTTAAAAGCGTTCGAGACGAGGAATTTTGATTCGCAAATTGAAGATCTGAAGGCGGATGGCGCAGACAAAAAAACAGCAAAGGGAAGTGAGAACTATCATTTTGTGATGACTCTTCTACCTCATCTTGACAGACTCTCTTCAGCAAAGAGATTGGCAGTTCAGATTAAGATACAGCAGGCAGTGTTTTCGGCCATTTATGGAAGCAGCAAATCTTCTTCGGAATCTACCACAAGCTACGATTCTACTTCTTCCATTTAATCACCTAAAATGTTGGTCTGATTATGCTTTTTATGTTCAAAGCATTCTGCATATCGCTACGACAGAATTGAAGGTAGATTTCGCTTAATGTCACCTACAATAATGCATATTATCAACTATTCTGCCTACCGAGATACTGTAGCGTTAGCCGCTACGGAAACGTTCCTGGAGGGACGGGTGCAGAGAAGTGCCCTGAAAGAGTTTCAGAGCACTTATTACAGAGCGATTATGGCACAGACTACAACAATCAAATAAATAAACTCATTGCTGCCTAGATGGAGTCCCCCCTGATGGCCAAACAGGAGACTATTGAATATCCCCCGTAGACACATATTTACATAATTTCTATTTAATATATTTTCACTTCTTTTCTTTTCTATTTAATATATTTTAACTTATTTCTTCTTCACTTGTTATTTTGTTTTACTCGAGTTATGGAATGCATTGCATTTCACACCCCAGCATACCTTCTGGAATAACTTAAATACCAAAATTATTACTCCAATGTACTCGAATTTAATGTATATGTTTATAAAAGCGTTGAAAAATTGATAATGATTGAAAATAAATAAATTTGTTTAACAAATTCAAGATTTAATTCAAGATATATGTGCATTAATTTTCATGGGTTTCAAATTTCATTTGAAGGACTCTCATTCTAAAGTAGCTACAGTAAGTATGGTCAAAAGCTCTGGGAAAAAAGTGTCGGCTTAAATCAGTGCTGAATCAGGGACTGGAAAACTTAATTTTGGTAAGTGATCCAATATTTCAGAAGCATGCATGTTCATTGTCCTTTATTATGGGGTGTATGAATTACTGAATGTGAATGAATTCCGAAAATGTAATTTTACCAACGCCTGACTAGAACCTATTAAGGTGTTTGATGAAATCTATGCTAAACTGGTCAGATTTGTGCATGATATTGTATTTTTGTTTGGAGATATGGTACGCTTTGTTGTGGGTGTATGATAATGAATTACTGTATCGTGAACGCCTAACTAAGGGTGCTGGCACTAAGGTGTTCTATTGTCTGTGTTTCTTTATGTTTTGGGCCTACTGGAATCTGATTTTGTATGAACGTAGACGAATACGTAGAACGGACATAACATACAAGAATATCCACCAATGTCTCATTTCCCAGAGGCACATCTTTGTTGAATAAAGTGACTTCCGATGCCATCGACTCTTAAAATCTCACTTCCATTACAACCTCTCCCAACATTCCACCGACAACCGAAGATGTAAAACAATACGAACAGAAACAAAAATAACAAAAATAACGATAATAACAAGGGGAACAAACTTAACAGGAAAAACAAGAAGCATGCCAAGAACAAAACTATTTGCCTCACCTGACTTGACGGTCTCAGAATGAACGTCCCATCAGCGTGACCCTCTAGCAGATCTTCCGCTTCTTTCCTCCCAACTTCCATATAGTAAAACTCGTTTTCCACTGGAACCGGTAACGGCCTTCCTTCCATACTGACCCTGACAGCTTCTTTTTTCCTCTTCACGCTGTTTGTCAGAGATTCGTTCCACTTCTGCAAAGTTTCGAAAGGTCTATCAGAATTGGCCGATTCTGCATCATCCATAACTTCGTCACAAGAGTTTTTCTTATTAACTGGCTTTGGTTTTGCTGTTTCTTCTGTAGGGGTTAGTATCTTCTTTTGTTTCGTCCTTGGGTTGGGTGTTGGTTTTTGTTTCATTCTTGGGTTCGGTGTTGGTTGGTTTGAAACTGGCAGAGTTTCTGGCTTTTTACTGATGGGTGGCTTTGGCTTGTTCATCATTGATTCGTTGCTGTGATTTCTGTCTTTAGAGGTGTTTTCCTGTCTTTTGTTGCAGTTTGTAGTTTGCGACGATAGTTCTTGTGGATCTGAAAATAATAAACACTGTAAATAAGAAATTATATTTTAGGATTAACTAAGGACGGGTTCTTTCGGGAACAGAATTTGAACAATTCTTCTAAGTAAAACTTCAAGTTCTGTAAAAGTTCTGTTCAAGGCCTATTATTATTTCATTATGGGCTAGCTGTTTCACAGTACCAGGATACTAACAGAAATTTTCACAGAACTTGAATATTAACTTGGAAATTGGATGGATTGTTTAAATTCTGTGAAACAACCCGTCCTAAGTACTAAAAAATACCGTAAAACGCGCTACTCACCAACCCATTTACACCAATGCTTGCAGGATTGCATATAGAACCCGCAACCGAATTTCGACTACGCGACAAAGGGAAAAATAATTATTGATGAGTAGCACATTTAAATATGACAACTTCCCATTGTCGCAGGAAACTGTTGCGATTTGCAGAGACCCTGCAAGATAAACGATTAGATTTGCAGAGACCCTGCAAGCAGTGCTTTAAATCGGATGGTGAGTAGCACATTTAAATATGACAACTTCCTATTGTCGCAGGAAACTGTTGCGATTTGCAGAGAACCTTCAAGATAAACGATTAGATTTGCAGAGACCCTGCAAGCAGGGCTTTAAATCGGATGGTGAGTAGCACATTTAAATATGACAACCTCCTATTGGCGCAGGAAACTGTTGCGATTTGCAGAGACCCTGCAAGATAAACGAATAGATTTGCAGAGACCCTGCAAGACAGAGACCCTGCAAGACAGAGACCCTGCAAATAGAGACTAATGCAATCGGATGGTGAGTAGCACATTTAAATACGACAACCTCCTATTGTCGCAGGAAACCGTTGGAATTGTTCGAAACCAGGCAGGATATTAAAAGATAATAATGAAATGTGTTATTTCACGTATATTTTAAATACGATCACATAAAATAGTCCATGTCAATACCCCATACTGAATTTATCCCATGCTCGAGTGGTAAATACTCTCAGTAACACCCTGGTGAGAGCCCACCATTCAGAATCGAATCATTGCTTGAAATGTTACTAGCCGTGTGTATTAACTAAATCTGGAAATTCTTTTGAACCCTCCTTTTTCCACCTCCTTTCTTTTTCACAACAGTCTTGAATATTAATTTGTGGTATATAATATTATGAGAAGCCATTCAATGGTGTTTAACTATTAATATTTCTGTGAATATAAACATCAAGGTGTTTTAGTATTATAAATATTATCATTGATGTTATTAAAATAAAATACATAAGCCCTGGGTCGCCGGCATTTTCGCTGAGCCTCTGTCTATTTTTTGCGCAATTGAAATATTTGTACGACGGCTGCCCATTTAAATGATAAAATATAATATTTGGCGGTGTTTATTGTAATAAAGAATAAGCTCTCGGCGAATAAAATATTAATTAATATATTAAATGTCGTACGCTAAATCATGTCGGAATGAAAATAAATTGACAAAAATGTTCTGAAGGAATGGTTTCATATATTTGCACTTAACTGTAAAATTATATTCCTGACGTTTTTTTACTCAGAACACTGGCTGAACGCTTGCGTGGCTTCTTTACTTTTATTTTATAAAATTTTTGTTGTTTTTTTTTTTCAAAAAGAAGAAGGTGTAGGGATATGTAATTACGAATATTAGAGAAAGCGCGCTAATGTTAAAATCGATAATACAGCGAAAATCGTGAAAATGTTTAGTAAAACACGAATCGTTTAAAATAGAGCAAAAATCTTGTAGGATACGTCTTAAATAGCTTTTAAAGAAACACTGTGATTTTTTTCACGCACATAACTTGTAAAATATCAGAAAAAATCGTGTTTATAATAATTTTCGGAGCATACGTTGCGATTTTTTTCTATCGAGGGATTTTCGTATAATTAATGTTTCGGCGTTCAAGATTATTGATATTATCTTCATAAATAATTTATATTTTTTTAGAAACTAAAAAACTTAAAGTTAGTGTTCAAGAGAAATATGTTATAAAACGGTAGAAATTCGGTATTCCGCGGCTTAATATATAAAAATGAAAGTTTCATTGTTTGTCCCTTACGCGTTCCTAAACCATTCATCCGATTGAGATGAAACTTTGGTGATTTGATGTACACATGCCCGCGATGGTTTCTATATGTAGTAGTGAGCTCTGGCCTTAAGAAATTATTTCCTATTACTATTCATCCGGTGGCGATGAAACTTTGGTGAGTGTTGTTCGGACGCCCGTGAAGGTATAAACATTTTGTTGAGAAACGTTTCGGAGAGTATTGCAGTGTACATCGTCAGGATAGATGTGTAATCTGCCCTGATGATGTGTAATATGCCTTGATGATGGAAACTGCAATGGCTTGGCTAAAGAAGGAGATATCTCAACACGGCGTAACACCCCAAAAATAAATCACGATTATATTTTTGACCATAGACATATGAATATTACTAGACGAGAACAAACATGAGAGGGGTACAAACCAACTACAGCGGGACGCGAAAGGGGGAAGATGACTGTGATGATATTTGATTCGTCAATAAATCAATCTGACAGTATATAGGCATCTCACATTATAATATCACCATTTAGTTCTCAAAAGTAAAATCTGCTTTTGAATGAATAGACCTTTTTACACGGGAGCGCGAATTGCTCGCCACGTTATGAACAAATTTGCGAAGTCCAAATACGGCAAAGTAAAGTTCACATGTTTTCAGAGTCGAATATTTTGTTGCCGTATTTAGTTAAGGTTAAACGCAACGTACGTTATAATCTACGCATTCACAGACGGCGCCAATAAAATTATTTTAGGTTCTATTTTTTTATTTTTTATTTTTATTTATTTTGGAAAATCAACAGATATATTACACTTATAATAATAACCTTAATAATATACATAATATCCAATGATAGATTTCCACATAATTAAAATTATAATTAAAAAGTAAAACAAAAAAGTAAGGGTCCTTTACCCGTAAGAACTTAAAAATATAAAAATTATTCAAAAAAAGATATAAAAATACAATATAAACTATAATAACCTGCTTACTAAATTTCGACATGGAGTATTCTCACTCCACAACAGCAATAATAATAATATGTACATTGTACACACCTACAACTCAATAGTTAAGTCGAATGACAAGTATGCAACTGGAAAGGATTCACAGCAATATTATGGTAACTTGCCACACGGTCAAAAAATTATTTAATGTTGGCTATGACATACTTTTTTAAGGAACTTAAATTACATGAGAATATGTCTACATTATTAAAATTCTTATCAAATACATTGCATGTTCTGAATATAAAAGCATTTTGTCTGAGATTAGTAGAACATTTTTGAAGATGAAAAAGTGATTTTTCTCTGGTTCTAACACCTGGGACTCTAAATTTAATCTCAGCCAAAAGGGGCGAACAATCAATAAAACCATTGATAATTTTATGAAGATATATTATATCTGCAGAGTCTCTTCTAAATTTTAATGTTTTAAGTCCATAAAGGTCCAACGAGCTGTTTATGTCACAATAACCAATATTAAACTTGAAATTTAAATGATAAACAAATTTTCTTTGTATGGCTTCAATGCGTTTAATATAAATATTATATTGAGGATTCCATATCTGAGAAGCAAATTCAAGATGACTGCGAATATATGAAAAGTACAATATTTTAAGAGTTTGAATGTTCTTGAATTCTTTTCCAATACGGAATAAGAATCCTAACATTCTAAGGGCTTTCTTCACAATCATGTTAATATGTGCCTCGAATGGATTGAATCACCGATGCAATATTGTATTTGTCAGCCTCTCTTGAAAGATTTGAGTTTTTTTATGGACAAAACTATTTATTCATATTCATACTGCGTATGTACGGGCGCGAACAATTAATTATTCTTAATATTTTAAAGCACAACTTGCAAAAGTGTTTAAAACCTAAAATAATTTTTTTGGCGCCGTCTGTGAATGCGTAGATTATAACGTACGTTGCGTTTAACCTTTTTAATTACCCCAGTAAACAGCGACGAGCACACTTGAGAAAAGCCTACATTTGTATGTTACTAAAACTGATCATATTATATTACATTATATGATCAGAATAAACTTAAAATAAAGTAAAATAATGCTTACCTATGGAATCTAATACGACAATTGCGTTTATTTTCTTTTTCACTTCAATTTTTACACGTTTTCATAGAACAAGCCACCATTTTTGCCGTGTTGTTTCGTAAAATGTTCCGATGAGAGCTCGACGCCGGTTCACACAAGAATGATGACGTCACATTTTTTAGATTCGCTCGAGGCCATTCGCGAGCCCAGCCGGCTCCAAATGGAACTGGTATGGAGAGGGGAAATAATACGCTTTTATCACTTAGTAATATTCATATGTCTATGCTTTTGACCGTGAAAATATCAAATCCTCAGGAAAATTTCTGTCTACAACTGATTTCAAAAAACTCTGCGTATATGCTTGTCAGCTAAAAAGTAATATTTTTTTAATTCTGTGGAAACAAAATTTCTCAGTTTTCATCTTGGCAAGTCAATGTTTTCTTAAAAACAGCTTTCTGAATCATATTTTGAGAACGCATTCCAATTTTTTTTAAAACAAAGTTGACGAATGATATGAATTTACTGAAAAACCATTGTTATGATGTTTCCAACATGGCATTAAATAAACTAATATTATTTCGTTTTTAACATCAAAAGATCTGATAGATTTTCCGCAGGAAATAATTAACATTCCTTTGAAAACGAGATCAAAATATTCAATTCTTGGAATATAACGTCATCCCAAAACAATACATTTCCTCGCTTATAAACAATGAAGCGAGACGCTGTTTTGCCAACAGCAATCAAAGAATGACAATGGAAAACGTAAATAATATATTTTTTCAATATTACAATGCTTTGTGAGACACCACTTTTAATAAATATTTTAACAGCCGCTGCCACAGTTCCTGTTTGCTCAACGGACCTTTTTTCAGCGAAACTGCGTTTTGAATGCCAATGTATTAAAATTAGCCTATTGCACATCAACGGAGCTTAATTTTTTTTTTTTTTTAAATTTCTTTTCAGCATTGTTGAGTTCCAATTTCCACTTACAGAAAATTGTTTTAGTTTTTATTTGATCAATCTCCTGGATATTGAACATTCAAACACTCGATGTTATGAGCTTGAGTTTTGAGCTTCGAACTTTGAACTTTGAAATTTTGTGCCTTGAGGTTTGTTGAGTTTTTGGTCTTTAAGATGAAGAATTAATGCAAAATCAAACGAAATCATGTGTTTATGATTTGAAAATTTGATCGTTTAGAAATAATATAGATGCTTCAATTAAATACTGCGAGTAATATTATTGGAAATAATGGAGTATTTTTTTTCGTTTCGTTTTAGTCTTTTGTAAATTTGGAAAAAAAATGGTGTCAGGTTTATAAAATATGTCTTCAAGTGCAAAATTTCCTACTAATGAATCCATTTTCGGATAAAGTTTCATTGTATAATGTGGCAAATTAAGTTCTTTAGAAAATGATTGGAAAACATTTTAATATTCGTGCCTGAATTTCACAAAATGAAACAAAACAATGCAATTTCGTGCAGTTTTTTCGGCAAGAATCAAAAAGGCGGCGTCCAATGAATTTGGAATTGAGAATCAAACCTTACGCCATCAGCATAAAGACTATATGCATTTGTATCAGTTAACGCCCCGTTAAGGTGGCGAATGGACGTCCCTAGACTCTATATCGCTTTTAAATTGATTTTAAATTTGCTTGTTATTATAATAAATAATGCTTTAGGAAGGAGTTAACCTTTTTACAGGTCTTTACGAAATCAACCGATAAAAAATAATTTTCAAGCAAAAATCATTACTCCAGCCTTTCAAAGAAGCCTTCTCAAGTTTTTTAAAGTATTTTTAAATCCCTCAACTAGTGGATTACCTTAAGTTTGTCAAGATAGTCGAACAGTTTTATTTCCCCGGCGTTGCCCGGGATTTGCGCATAGTTTTTTGTAAATCAGGTATAGACCGTAATTTTCCTCTTATTTTGAACGTCAAGTGTGCAAAATTTCGTAAAAAAAAAACAATATACTTACGTCAAACAAATAAAATATTGCTTTAATGGGCGAGAAAAGGGTTAATTAAGGTTAATCAATCAGGGGTTGGTGGTAGATAGACAAATACTACTTGAGTATTGAAAAGGTTAACGCTAAACAATTTGTTCATTAATGGTTCCGTCCACATGACGCTGGCACAACGCGCTAAGCCGCGAGAATTATAACATTGATGAGAAAGCCCGTCCACTTTATTTTGTCTTTTTTTCTGGTTGGGAGCCGCTCTGCGCGTTGTGCGGGCTTTGCGTGGACGGAAACATTAATTAAATATGAAATGGAAAAAACATTCGGAAAAATAAAAAGATTTTCGCAACCATTTTTATTTTCCTTCAATCATAGGTATATTCTACATAAATGGAAATCACTGCAGATATTTTTATGTCGGATTAATTAAAATTGTCACCGTCATAATAAATATAAAACCTTTCTTATAAAGCAATTAAGCTTTCTAAATAACCAATGTACAATAACTATTAAAATTTGAAAAAAAAAAAAATACATATAAAACTTTCTATTACAACACATAAATACTTGTCATACATAAACATTAACTAAACACGTAAACACCTCAGCACAGGTTATCCTAGTGAGGTGTTCACGAAACATACAACAATATCTATCCACAGTTTCACCTTCACAAACCTACCTTACACCCAACATAATAAAATTACAATATATATTATGTAAAAATGTTTTTCAAAATGTATCTATAGGTAAATACTGTAATGCATAGAAATAAATAAATAAAATCAAATTAGAATCGCAAGTTTTTCTAAAATTTAATGATATTATAATTATTAAGTACTTTAAAGTACCTATCTAATTGTTACAGAACACAGCATTAAATAAATTAAAATCAATATTTTTATCTGCTGTATTGACACATGTATTATTAGGGACCTGATGGTTCAGCCTCTATAAAAACACTATTGAAGTATTGTCAATAATAAACCCGAAAATTCAGAGGAAACCCGGTCGCCGAGAAATTTGAATAATAGCAAACTGTTGCTGTCCCTGACGCTCTTACTCCCCCGAATATTGAGCGAAAGGATCAACTGCACCTCAGGCTGATAATACCTTAATAAAATCATCAAAATCGATGTTTTGCATTCCCCATTTTTATCCAAAACTCGATCGTTTTTAAGATTGTTTTACTAATCGTAATAGAAGAAAATAATGTACGTTTACTTATAGGTCTGTACGTTTGATTAAAAAAATACTTTGTTTAATTTGTACACTGGACGTCTGCTGATGGCGTTCAATCAAGGTAATTTTAACGATTTTAAAGAAGCAATACGTACGGACCCGCTAGTGGACGATGTCAGTGTAAAAATCCAGAGAGAAAATTGGGGAATACTTGACTATGGACAAAACTATTTATAAAAACCATTTATTAAATCTTTCAGAAACGTTTTGTTACAACTTTTTATAAATAAATATTCACTTGCCAACAAAGCGTTGAATAGAATTTTTTTTTTTGAAAATCCTTTGTCGCAAGAATTTTTTGTTGACTATAACTAGGGATCTACAAAATTATCTGTGCAGGCGACGAAAACTGACCAAACTATCTAGTTTTTAAATATATATATATGTAAAACAATTTTCTCGGTTTACCCGCGTAACGTAGTCCTTAAAAGGACTTTTTATCTCCTGACGTTTCGGACAGATCTCACTGTCCATCTTCAGAGGCCTTATGTATTGGCTTTTGTCTCAAACTGTTCGCTTTCGCGTGTCCGTTCGGTTCAAAAGTCAAAACCTAAGGTTTACCTAAGTAAACCTAGTAGTTTACCTAAGGTTTACCTAAGTAAACCTAGTAGTTTACCTAAGGTTTACCTAAGTAAACCTTAGGTTTTGACTTTTGAACCGAACGGACACGCGAAAGCGAACAGTTTGAGACAAAAGCCAAGACATAAGGCCTCTGAAGATGGACAGTGAGATCTGTCCGAAACGTCAGGAGATAAAAAGTCCTTTTAAGGACTACGTTACGCGGGTAAACCCAGAAAATTGTTTTACATCTTACACCCGTGAAAACCTTAACCATAACATATATATATATATATGTAAATATACATTTTTAAATTTGAATACCGCGTAAGGGTTCCAACTGCTCCCAACAGTATAGAGCCAGTAAGACTATAGCATCCCCAAATCGAGATATGTCTTGAGGCTGAAGGTGGCGGGGAGGGGTTTGAGATGCCGGGGAAGTACTTGGCTATTCACATCTGGTCACCAAACCATTTCAAGCAACTTTCCGGTTCTGAATGACGGTCGTTTTACCAGGGCGATACTGAAAGTATCTACCACTCTGAAGAAATAATCTGTTAGAAGTGTATTTTGAACATGTCCAGTGCATAAATTAAGTTAAATTTTTTCCTTACCTTTGTTAAAATTTAACAAAAAATTATAAAGTTAATTTTTCATAATTCCAATAGCATCCGGAAACTAATGTGACAGGAGGAAACTGAGACGAAGAGAACCAAATTTTTTTTTTCATTTTTGAACATTTAGATTTTTTTAAATTTTGACCAAAAAATCCAACTCCGGACTCAATTTACTCGAATCGAAAACTAATTGATATACTAATAATAAAAAAAAATTTACCACAAAATCTTATTACTCTTATTTAGATTTACTATTCCGGCTTGTACCACCAGTTTCCGGATACCGTACATATCACAACAAGAAAGAATAATAAGAAGAAAAAGAAGAAACCCACACAAACGACATCTAAATTATAAAACAAGTTAGACCTCTGCTACAATAGTCCGGCGTGTGCCCCGGGGCGCTGGAGCCCTGTCCCATGACGGCATAGCTCAGAAGATCAGCCAGCTCCGCCCAGGCACGCTGACCAAGGTTCAGCAGAAGAGGGCAGGTAATCTTCACGCACCAGCACATTGTAGCGAGGACTTGGGCCCCATCACAAGGATTGCAGCCAATGTACTTCCAAGGTTTCTTTTAAAACACCAACTATCACAAAACCAACTGTTTTCTGGATTGTCTTGTCAATGTTCTGAGGTTGTCTTTTAAAACTTTGATGATTTGATGATGTAGATTAGATTTCGGGAGTTGTGCCTCATCACAAGTGCAGTTTCGGAGTAAAGATTCGTCTGGTTCAATGAAATTTTTTTGATTCTTTTCACAATATCCCGAGGTCTTCTTGCAATTTCTTATTCCGATGTCCACTCACAATATTCGTATAGTTTTCCAAAAACTGGACGGTCTGATGAGGTCTGAGCGGCGATTCTCCCAATACATCAAAGATTTCTAGACCCTTCTCAGTTTAACTTACAGTTTTTTAATGTTTCAAGGTTTTCTTATTCCAACTTATTATAACCTCTTCTTATAGTCGTGGGCGATCTGACGAGCTTGGAATGGCTTCTTTTAGGTTTTTAATTAATAGCACTATTTGATGGAGGAGTTGCGTTTTTTCACAAGCTTTGAAGTGCAGATTCTTCCAAGGTTTTTACTTAGAGTCCGGACGATTGAATAGGAAATGCTACAAACGCGGCGCAAAAGAACTGTCTTCTGAATTCTTATATCAATGTTCCGAAACTGTCGCCCAATTTTATAAAAATCTGGATATTTTGATGAGTTTGGATCTATCCTGTTACAAATTATTTAAATTCTTGTTCCAAAGTTACGAGATTTTCTTTAGTAATTTTGGTGATTTGCTGAGTACCGCCATTATTTAAATTATCTTTTTATCATTAAAATATAATATATAAATATATATACTCAAAGATTCGCGGATGATTTGATAATCCTCTCGCTGACGAGTGCAGGCCTGCAGATGATGTTGAATGAACTAGATAGAGAAAGCCGAAAGGTGGGACTAGTCATGAACACAGAAAAGACCAAAGCAATGACAAACGGGAAGCAAGAACCTATCAAGATCAATAACAATCTGATCGATTATGTGGATGAGTATGTATACCTAGGTCAAATCATTTCTCCTTTAGATTTAACCACAAAAGAAGTAGACAGACGTATTGGAAATGCTTGGAAACAATATTGGGGTTTGAAAGAAATAATGAAAAACAGTGAAATCAGGATAGCTATCAAACGAAAACTTTTTGACACCTGCATACTTCCTGTACTTACTTATGGTTGCCAAACTTGGGCACTCACAAAAACTCACAATAAGAAGCTCGAAACATGTCAAAACTCCATGGAAAGAAGTATGATAGGGAAAAGACTGTCCGATAGAATAAAAATTCCAACCATTAAGAAGCAAACAAGAACAAAAGATGCCATAAAAACAATAAAAAAGCTAAAGTGGAAGTGGTCAGGCCACACAATTAGAGGAAGTGAAAAATGGTCAAAATTAGTCATGAATTGGTTCACAAGTGACAAGAAGAGAAAACGAGGTAGACCATTTAGACGGTGGGTTGACGACATCAAAGCCGTGGCAGGTGGTACATGGACAAAAACAGCTAATGATAGAGAGAAATGGCGACAGTTGGAGGAGGCCTTTGTCAACTAGTGACATACAGACAGGGAGTCGATGCATGATAAGTGAAAAGTTTATTATAAATAATGTAATATAATTTACTGTCTGAATAAAGGCTATTATTATTATTATTATTATTATTTTATCATTAAAGATTACGAGTATGTTCACTTTAAACTTTAAACCCATTAAAGGATGTTAACTTTAAAATATTCACACAGCACTTTTTTTACAGTTTGAAAGTTTTTCTCTTTTCTACAAAACTTGAAAAAAAATAGTACTTTGTGTTATTCTTGCACTTGTCTCAAAAATATGTTAATTTTAGTGTCTTAAATAGTGGATAAATAATGCTTAAGTCCTTAAATAATGAAAAAAAAATTACAATAACAAAATATGATATGTAAGAAAAACACGAGGAAAAACGATGTTCGCCTCCTTTGGGTTATGAACTCAGCGCATTCCGGGCAACCATTGTAGGTTCTTTCCACAAAACACCCCACAATTTAGTCAATCAGGACTATTTTGTATATATTTTCTGGTTTGGTTAGTTACAAAAAAGTAAATGAATATGTCTTATCAATGTACGAATACATCGTTTACATAAAAAAAATTGTTACCTAGTTTTGAATTTTTGACAATCTCTACTTTGAAGCACTTGGCGTAGTCTTTTTGTTTTCGAATTTCTACTTTAACTATATTACCAATAAACACTTCGGATTCACTTTGATTGGAGATTTCACAAAATTGATTGGAGAATGTGTTAGGAATTACTGTAAAACTTAACTCATAAAAGTATATGCTTTTTTTCATTAGGCTTAAAGTTAGGATTGACATTTTTGTCACATAGTTGGCAGTAGCATTAAAAAAAGACTTTTATTGTCCTTAAGAGTACATTGCTCTGTGAAAGCATTATCAGCAGAATTCAAGAAGGGGTTGTTAAGTAATCATTGTTTAATATTTAAAAAGTTACTTTAGACTAAAAAAACTAAAAAGTTACTTTAAAATTTAAAGTTAAACTTAAAATTTTTAAGGCATCAATTTTGATATTCTTGAAGAATTGTTAAATCATTTTCACGTATTTTACAACCAATGGTGTAAAGTTCTAGTTTTACCAATTTTGCAAATGCATTGAAATACATGATACTTTATTTCAAAGAGTTAGTAAAACTGGCTACTTATTTCAACGTTACAAAAAATTACAATTTTTGGAAAGTGCCAAAAATGCAATCACAATGATATTAATTTTCTTCAATCACACGTTAAAATCACTGAATGTCTGGTGTAACGTTCTTCGGATCTGGAAATTGAATTCAAACTGAATAACCATTGACTTCTGCTTTCTGCACAGCTAGCAACAATGTTGTTATGATGTTTCAATAGATTCTGCTTTTGTAAGCAAAGTCGTAAATTTGCAACATAGTGTTTTGAAAATCCAAAAATCAACTTCCTGGGATAGCAATAACAGACTTCAGCAGTATTTAGATTTCCGACAAGTGTTTTGAAAATAAAACAGACCTCAGAATTGTTGAATCGTAATCACGCGTCAGGAAATACAACTTCAATTTCAACAAATACAAAGTAGTTAAGGATGGAGGAACTAAAAAGGCAAGGTTTTCGTTATTTGACTCTCGTAATATTGTTAAAAAATAATGGCGGATCGCCTTGTATTACATTCGCAATCGAGTGAAATCACGCACAACACAAATGGCGACGAGGGTGAAATGAACCACGTTGGGTAAAATTCGTGATCAGACCGCTATCAAAACATTCCTTATGTAGATGGCGATAAGGTTTAAATTCGCGTTTTACGCCAACCGCCTGCTTTTATTTATTCAAGAAAAAAACAGCGCCAAAAAGCGTGCTTTATTTTATTTTGAGAAGCTCAGGCACAAATTTTTAAATATGTTATGATCATTTTCTAGAGAATTTAATTTTACACATTTAACAATAAAACATTACACATAACAGAAAAGCGGTTTGTAAGTAGGAGATTTTGAACTTTAAGGCAGTTTTTATAGGTCTGATGCTTTATTTTTTTTTTGGGCTAAAATACTAATAATAAAGTGCTCGATTATTTCAAAGATAAATAACGTGTTCTACTTGCAGTATTTAATTAAGGCATCTAAACTATTCCTAAAGGCTTGTTTGCATAACATACCCCGATTGGGGATGCCATAGTCTCACTAGCTCCAGACGGGAGCAGTTGGGACTCTTGTGCGGTATTAACTGTAAAAAAAAAAAAAAAAATTGAACAAGTAGTAAGTCAAGTAGCGAGTATACTTGCTACTAGACTCGCCGAAAATCGTTCGCATTACTTTCAAATAGAGTACATTATTGCCCGCCGCCCGTTGTAAGATGACGGACTGCTACACAACAAAGTAAATACGTTAATTAAGCACATTGTAATGCTTAGAAGAGGTGAAATTTTAGAAGAGGTGGAAGAATAAATTAGTTAGATGAAAATAAATGCACACGAAAAGAGATTAATAACAGCATAAATAAATAATTTTAGAGTTGCATTTTCGCTCTATGGCCACAACATTTCCGCGCGTCTAAGGCTGGGCGCATACATCCGGATTTGGCTTTCCGATTGTCTGATCAGACAATCGGATCGGATTAACACCGCACACATCCGATTCGAAGATCGGATGGGTAATACGACCGGGGCCACGCCCTTCGGACGGCTGGATCGGACGGCTGGCGTGGAAGGGCGGCGTGGCCTATTTTTATTGCCGGTCAGGTTTTCGAATCGGATGTGTGCGAGCTTTCATAAGAAATGTATGGCGCGAAGGCCTTTAGGTTGTCTGATCAGACAATAGGATGGAGAAATCGGATGTATGCGCCCAGCCTAAAAATGAACTATGCTAAAACGACGGGCTTGCGTATTGTCAGTGCGCAGGGACGCTTGGTGGGGGTCGCTACTCGCCGAAAAAATAGAATGAAAACTAAAGAGCTGACTAACCCACTCTACTAACATTGTGGTGTTCGACGCATTTAGTTAATAACATACTCGCTAGTTGACGACTCGCTACTCGCTTGCGAACGGCTCTTAAGCAATCTAATTAAAAACTTATTTTGCATTGCTTAGTAGTGCATCATTTTAACACCGACCTGTTTTGATTTATGTAAAGAAAACATCGCCAAAATGCTTGGTTTATTTTATTTTGTGATGCTCAGACAAAAAATTTCGAACATAATTTGAAGAACTTAAGGCGGACTCCTGCGCCAGAATACACGTGAACACCAGCTTGAACCACACTATAAACGTTCTTTGTTTTCCATCTCCTGCGTTTTTTGAAACATGGTTTGAAAGATTGGTGTGAACAGGTGTGAAGTTCGCGCGGTCACACACAATTTTGCTAGTGGCCTGTCCACGAGTCCACGCGTACGCAACTGACTTGACGTTTGACGTTTAGCGTTTAAATAAATGTTAAAATATGTTCCGATGAAGAAGAGATGCTACATCAGGGAGAAAACAGAGATATTTTAATAGATGTTTATTTACCACGAAAGATTTCCGACTAATATCAATTATTATGACCTAAAGTTAGTATTTGAATTTCGAATGCGTAATTAATTACGCATTCGAAATTCAAACGTCAAAAGTCGAGTTCTGTTAAGAAATTTAGCCATGATATTGTAGACGAAATATAAAGGAGAACACGCAGATTTCAACTTAGACCTAACCTACCTAACTAGATTTTTATTAGGTATTTATTTATCAGGGAAAGAATAGAATACTTATTTTAATTGGTCAATTTCTTCCGTGTCTCTGAAACCGATTTATAAATTAATAGACTTTATTTACAAGTGAATTCACGAAAGATATAATCATCCATTACAACAGTATTTATTTGCAATTTAAAGTCATAATTAGGTATTAGGCTCGCGCGGTTGACATAACCCCAAATGTCATTCGATTTATCTCCGGTACCAACCGCTCCGTACGGCTTCTGTAAAAATATGAACTTATTTCCCCCCCCCCCGCCGGCCGCGCCTGCCTTCCCGCTTCCCGCTTCACCCACTTCAAAAATAATATTAGTATTAATATTGTTTAAATTCGTTATTATATTATAATTTTATTATCAAATATATTTATTATATTGTATTTAGGTATCATAATATTTTAAACTAGTGATTATTAAGCTCGCTCATTGCGCATAACCTCAAAAACTTGTTCGGTTTGATTCTCCATAAATGACCGCATCGCGCGGCTCTTGTAAAAATATGAACAAATTTCCCCCCGCCGGCCCCGCCAGCCTCCCCCCTTTGCCCGGGAGATGAATGTTTTCCGTCGCCTCTGGTAAAGCTTGAACACAGGGTTTTTGAACACGAAGTGTTCAAATTTTTAATGTTTTGGGTGCAGTTCAAGCTAGTGTTCATGTGTATTCCTGGCGCAGGAGTCGCCGCTTTAACTTAACCCTAGAACGATAATCTTATTTTGACCTATGTTAAAGATAATGATACGTCCTAAAGACGTACTGCAGTTCAAAAGTGTATATTTGATATATTATCATACTTAAACAGTTGAGAGGTAGTTGAATTAGTTACTTTAGGGTTTTGTAGTCTAAATAAAACAAAAATATTTATAAAATAATATTGAAATTACAAAAATGCTCTAAACATCTCCCTAATCAATTACATAATATTAAGTATTTTTAAAATGAAAAATAATGTTTCATTTTATGTCTAAATCGTATTTTTTCATATGCTATGAAAGTTTAAATGCTAATCAGTACGTTATACATACTTAAAAATAATAAAAAATACGTTTTTTGTTCGCTTAATCACATTTATAAGAACAAGCCCGAAAGTTGCATAAAAGAGATTAAAACCAGCATCAATAAATAATTTTAGAGTTGCATCTTCGCTCCAATGCCACGACATTTCCGCGCGTTCACAAATGAACTCTGCTAAAACGGCGGGTTTGCGCATGTTAGTGCGCAGGGACGCGTGGAGGGGATAACTACTCGCCGAAAAATTAGAACGAAATGGATTGAAACGACTAAACGACTAACCCACTCTTCTAAAATTATTTTGTTCGGACGCGTTTAGTTACTACTATACTCTCCACTCGACTAAAATACTCGACCAATGCGAACGGCTCTTTAGACAGCGCGCTACGTTGCGAAATAAAAAAGACAGCAATTCTTGTGTCTCGCTAACGTCGCAAAGAAGTAGATTATCTTTCTAGGGTTAATCAATAATTAACAAAATACCTACAATTAATAATTTATTAGCATAATATCTCATGATTATTGTTCCACTATTATGTACACCTAACGTGACCATTTATTTTTTTCCCCAAACCGGGACACCGAAAAAAAGGTAGGTAATAACTTTTTTTTACATTAGCTCCACACAGGAGGCCCTGAGGAAAATAATTTCCCACAGGGCCCATGTCATCTTAGGGGATTCTGTGTGGAGGATTTTTTAAGGAAGGGAACGATAGGAAGTTCTGGGAAGGAAAAAGGTATGATGGTGTGTAGGGATCTGGAGGTCAGTGTGTCCAGGAGTGACGGACGCACGAATCCATCCCTCCAACTGCGATGCAAGGCGATGGGTAGAGAAAGTCCGGCTGGAAAGGTCAAAAGGCCCCCCTCAACCAGTCTCTCTCGATCCGGCCCACCACGCAGCAGGTAATAATAATAATAAATTTGGACAACTAATATATTTTTTTGGCTAGATTACAATTCATCTTGCAGCTATCAATCGCACGAATAATTGGAATTCTGGACCTTGTTCAAAATTTAAAAAGATTTTTTTTTCTAATAAATGTAATTACTAATAAGTTTACATATAAACGTCAGATCAAAGACCATAGATAGATCTTTTTATCTATGGTCAGATGCATAATGAGTTTTGAAAATACTTAATTATTTTACTACCCATGTTCTTGTCTTCATCTTCTAGTACTAGATTCTACCGCCAGGATTCTTATTTGGGCCCTTTTTTATATTTTTAAAAATTCTACTGCGAGTTTTTTTCTTTTCGAAAACGGGACATTTTGACGTCCTGAAGCTGTGTTCGGGGACACCGGGACACGCTGTCTGAAAACGGGACTGTCCCGGTGAAAACGGGACGTCTGGTCACGTTTTTTATGTAAATTCCCATATAGGCGTGTACTAATATAAATTAATAATAATTAATTACTGAATAACGTTTTTCACGCGCATTAGGTAGGTAACGCTTTTTTCTACTTCTTTATTTTTCTACATAAATAAAAAATAAAACAATGTTTTTTGCCGTGCCTGTCTCAATGCGAAGATTCCTGTTTCTACGCAGTAATATCATCAATTATCACCACATTCATTTTCCAAGTATCTTAAATACATATATTATTTACTGAACTACCTAACACCCACAGAACACTAGATTTATAAACACTTTGCATTTTGTATCACAGAATAACTAAACACCAACACTTTATTATTTTTACTCTTATATTTAAATTTACACACTTGCTCACAAACAATTTTATTTATTCACACGACTTTAAGCTTTCGAAATGCATGCAGAGTCTATGCGTTTGCCCCTAATACTGGGGTAATGTTGTTTGTTGAAATGGTTTCACGTTTTATTTGTTTATTTCTTATCTGGCGAGGGTCCTTCCAAAAGCACGACGCATCATCGTTAATGATGAAATTGTAATCCAGTGTGATGAAAACATAAGTGTGATATCTGAATGTTTGTTTACTTATCCTAAAATCGATCATGAAAGCATAGAAGACCGTGTAATTTGATTAGATTGTACTAATTATTGTGATTATTATTGCTTTTTATGATACGAACTAAGCTAATACTGCTTTTTGGTTCAATTGTGTATTATTTTGGTTTCACGGGGTTTCCCATGAGCAGTTTACGAAAATTTATTTTTAAATCTGTACTATTGTATCGAGATATAAATCCGCAGCTGATTTATCAAGCTGATTTATGTAAGCCTGTCTCAACACAGGTAAATCCTAGTGAGACAGGCATCAATTAAACCCTATGTAAAACCCTATGTTTATAGATTAATAAAAAAATTTAAAAAAATAAATAAATCAAATGAAGAGCGTTTTATATTAACAAAACCACAATAAATACAATAATATTTTCTTGTAAAACTCTGGCGTAATAAAACATCTTTTTTTGATCTGAGTTTCTAGGTGATCGCCTATTTTTGCACTTATTATTTACATCATAAGTTATGACGTAAATGGCTCAAAATCACCAAGGTGCAGAATTGGCTTCGCTAGCAATTTAATGTCTTAAATCTTGACTTTTTTGAAAAAATAAAATTAATAAACTACTACAACTAACTTGTTTTGAGTGTACATCAAACAATACAATTTATAAATGAAGTAAATTTTAAACTATATTAATATACATGCGTAGAAAGTCATTTTGGGAACGCGTCCTAATGTACGATCATAAAAAATAAGTCCAAAACATTTATGCAAAACTTAAGCTATTTAACACCTGTCATTACTTAATATACCGTATTTTTTATACAAAATATAGTTTTTGGAAAAGATACTAAAAATATTTTTATTTTTAACTATAAAAATGCAAAAATAGTTTGTCCGATAGCACACAAATCATTTCAGTGAACGCATCTATAATCGAACAAAAATAATTTTATGTGAACGCAGCCATAAGGTGTCAAACGTCAGTAGAGGAAGAAAACACTAACAAAGCCGGCTATCAATGTATTTATCATCAATTAAATTATATCTTAGTGGTAAGTACTTTTCAATTCATTATTCGTAGAGCGTACATCAATAGTCCGTCAAGTCGGGAACGTGTTTATTACTTTTAATTATTGATGAAATTCTTTTTTACGACACGAAATAACAAAGTAACCTCAAATATTTTACTATTGACAAAGTCAGGCCGCACTTAAGGTGGCCGCCGTATAATCAAAGCGCGCGCTTATTTGAAATCGTCATTCCGTGAACGGTCATTTCGGAAACGTCCCCAGACATGATGGCACGTTCCCGAAATGACCGTTGCGTTCTCGGAATGATGATTATTGTTTCCAAGGGGGATTCGCTTACAATTTTTCATTAATTTATTTTATAATTTCGTTGTTTTTTATTAACAGCATTACGGAGACTCTTGGTAAAGAAAAAAAATAAAAAAAAAACTCAAAAAAGCTTAAAAAGAATAGTTCAGCTTATTTGCGTCAAAGAGAAAAGGCAAATGCTGGAAAAATAAAGTTTTTGGATAAGATGACTGAAGAACAGAAAGAAATTAAAAGAGCTAAGGACAAGGAATGTCATAAAAAGAAAAATGCAGAAAATAAATTGAAGAAAATTGCTGATCTGACCGAACGAGAGAAGCGCAAGCAGAGAAAAGATTGGAAAAATTCATCCAAAAAATGGAGAGAAAAAAAAAAGTTTTGCAAATTTAATAAGTAATATGCCGCCACAATCAGATGACGACTTAGTACCTCCAGAGAGAAGACAAGTAGGTAGAAAAACCGTTCGAAAAGATAGTGCGAAAGCATACCGGAAAATAAAAATGCAGGAGGGAACTGCCGTTCTTATGAAGCGGAAAATTGAATCTTTAAAGAAAAAACTACAAAGAAGAGATGCAAAAATGAAAAGTCCCATCAGAAAAGTTGATGCTTTAATTAAGAATATTCACGTACCTCCTGAAGTACGCAAACGACTTATATATAGCAAATTATTGACTACGCAATTGCAAGAAAAGGCTGATGCTTTTCAAAAAAATTCTAAAAAGAGAGAAAGAAGTCTTTCATAAATGTATCAGTGGAAGCACTTTGCCGAAATACAAAATGCTACATATGGCCAAGAGAATTTTACTAGATAAACCAAAGGAAATAAACTATAAATTATCAATTTTAATGTCTGATGCCAAAATTCGGGAAATTGTTTTGAAGCAAGAAGTTCGCCAAAAGATTTCTTCGAACGAGATGATGTAAGTTGAATGTGCCCATCAAATAGAGGTTTTTGTGAAACATAATGGTATTAAAAAACAAAAACGCGTCCTTTTATACATAGTTCAAGACCTGGTGTCAAAATTTGTAAAAGAAACTGGAATATTCTTATCATATGCGACGCTATTTTAGAGCAAAACCATTTTGGATCATAGACTTAGTTATAAGACTTTATTAACCACTAGAGCGATTATGTTAAAAAAATGGACCATTCTTATTTTTCTGCGATTGATAGCGGTTGAAAATTGGACCACATTTTCCTATCATTTGTGAAACATTTATTTTAAAACAAAGCTTTTGAAATTCTTTATCTATTATGACTTTAACCATAGATAGAATCCGAACTTCGTAGATTATTTTAAAACGATGCTAAAAATAATTAAAAAAATATATATTTCGTGTAGAATTTTTGATCAGTTGTTTACGGATAAAATTAAGTATTTTTTTCATAGATACGCATCTTTTATTATCAAGTATTCCACAGACAAGATACAGTAATCAAAAATATTCTATTTTGACTGCAATAAATACCTCTCACGTGTTTCAAAAAAACAAACACGCAGGATTCCCGCAGTTTTAAATTTTACGATTTTTTATATTTTTTTTATAAATCTTACAAGTACCCAATAAATGGTAAAAAAACAGGTTAATTCATTGGCTAGATAGCACTATAATACTTTTTTTAACATGGAGATTTGTTAAAATTCGAAGGTATGATTTTTTTTAATGTTGGCAAAAAATTTAAAAAATGACCTTCCGGAAATCTCGAGCAATCGAGGCAAATTTGTTTATTTCGCGTGGTCGCTCCTGTGGTTAATAGTAATTTTTATTAAGTGCAGACAATATGGCAATATAAAAAAATATTTTTTTTTTATTTTAACTGTTGTTCAAAATTTAAATATTTCCTTGCTGTACCTTATGATATCAATATCATCATTCCGCCAACATTTTTATCATTCCGGGAACGGTTGATCATTTCCGGGAACATTACAAAATTTCAATAAAATACGCATAACTTGAGTTATTTTTTAGAAAAAACATGATTTATTACATTGACAAACTTTCATTCTGTTCATATAATGTTAATTCGATTGTAAGAGTTTTGGATATTTTGAAATTTCTTAAATTGTATGCGCCATAATAGCAACTTGTTTTATTTTTTGACGTATTTTGCTTGTAGAAAATTTTATATGTATTGTTTTCATTATTGTTTATATATTATAGATACATAATATACCCATGTTATTAAACAAAGCTTAAATTATGTACCTTTTTTGTTTTTGTTCATTTTATCAAACTTAGAAAAACGTTCCCGAAATGACAGTTTTCTGCAAAACATCCACTAATTAGCAATATTACAAAAAAAGTATTGAATTCTGTGCGCTGCCCTGTAAAAGTTTATTAATATACACATTTTGCGATAGTGTAAACTAAGAGTCATCATTATAGCTTGCAATTTTTTTTGTCATAAAACCAATTTTGAAATTCGCAACCTTGGTGATTTTGAGCCAAATAATATCAATTTAACTTGAAAAAAAGAAAACAGGCCACATTTTATTCAACTGTTCAAAAAGTAAAAAGAGGACCGAGGCGACAACGCTTTTTTAAAATTCCTCCGAGCATAATTTTTTTATAAATACATAATGAAGAATCGATATTACGGGGGAGCCGGTAGTAGAACTGGTTAATAAAAAAAAAACAATTAAATTTTTTGGTTCGTCGTACAAAATGTTAATATAATAATGCATAAAAACCCGCTCCGTAGGTTTTGCTGCCAGGTGCTGCGGGCGGCTTTGATTCGGCTTAGCCCAGTTTTTAAGTGGATAGGAAC
Organism: Glyphotaelius pellucidus; assembly: GCA_936435175.1. NCBI lineage: Eukaryota > Metazoa > Arthropoda > Insecta > Trichoptera > Limnephilidae > Glyphotaelius > Glyphotaelius pellucidus. The sequence goes on along the minus strand of OW386558.1, from coordinate 21,120,491 downwards.
TGAATCTAAAAATAGCCGGTTCCTCGGATACAGTGTAATTCAGTGACAGCTAGTCACCGGGATGCTGCGACAGGCAATGACGTCATATGCCGGCCATTTACAATAATAGTCATGTTATCGTTAATCTCTCCATATCTGGAGAGATCGAAGTTACGAATTGACAGGGGATGCTAATAAAGCGTTTTGTTAAGGGAAGTGTCGCCATCTGTTGGCGCTACTGTTAATACGGTTCAAAGTAGATTTGTATACAAACGTACAAGTAGATTTGTATACAAACGTACAAGTAGATTTGTATACAAACTCCACGTACGAAAACGGTTTGCGTACGGCGCGGCGCCACGAATTGCCGTTTTAGCCGGATTCTTAAATTTTAACCGTACAATTTCTGGTCTATTAAAGATTTAAATTAGAAATTATAAATCAAAGAAATAACAAAAATGTCTATCTGGGGAGCTAATCTTTTTACTAACGTTTAAAGAAAATAAAGGTAAACAATAATAAATTGCTTAAACAGTAATGTTATAGTTACACAAATTCCCAGTATAATACTAAAATATTTGAAGTATTGGACAGTAAGTAAATAAGTGAGTACATATAGAAAATAGCGGTATAAATATTTATTTATTTATTTTATCAGGTTCTCCACAAAACAGTTAAACACCAGAATATTATGGGGAAGATTACGAAATTTAAAGAAAAAAAAGTATATGGGGGCAGTTTCACTATATTGTGACGTATGTCAGAAGATAATTACTGAATTCTCTGTAGGTGAAATTGAAGATGTCGATGTTCAACACAGATTCATTTAGCAGTTGATTTGCTCTGTTTGATGGCGCATTTTGATAGGAAGAAGTTCTCGCTTTCGGAGCATAAAAAGTGCGTGAGATCTCCCACGAGTGTACGCATAGGGTACATATAAGTTAATCTCCTTCAACATGGGCGGATTCAGTATAATATATAAAAAAGTGCTTACCCAAAAACATTTTTCGGCGGGCTTCTAATGTGTTAAGATCGAGCATTCCTGATAAAAACAACGATGGATACAGGAATGGGTAGTATGTATATTCCCTCGTATACAGGTAATGCATAAACCTTTTTTGGAGTCTTTCTATTTCTAGGATATGGTTTTGTTCAGAGGGAGCCCAAATAATGGAGCTATATTCAAAAATGCTGCGCACAAGTGCTTCGTATGTTCTCCGTATATGTGCTGATACATTCTGTAAAACTATTGTATTACAATATATTATTAAAAAACATATATTAGCTATTCGAATGCTCCTCCTACAAGATGTTCGGAAGCGTCTTGAGAAAAAGAAGATAATGTTTATTGCCCCAAGAGAAAAAAAAGAAATTAAATGTGTTTTGTACGGGATTCTCATATTATCGTGTTTCATTACACACAAGACGATCATTAGATGATTACATTCGCCGTTCAAGTAGGAATACTATTTTATAAATGCGAGTGGGAAATGTCTTGTTTGCTTGTAATAGACAAATAAATGGTATTATTTGCTAGCATCCGATACATAAAGTGTTAAGAGATGTACTTAATTTACTTTGACCCAGCTTTGACCAGTGCTTCTTGACATTATTTGGAATAAAAGAGGTAAATGAAATTTTGATTTCCGGTGACTTTTTGGATGTTTTTTGTTTTCATCAAAACCTTCCAAAAAAAAACGAGTGTGCTTTAGACCACACGACTGAAGTAAAACTTCTTTAGCTCCATCTATTAATTTAAACATAAACATGTATTAATTTTCTACAAATGTCGTGTGTAGACCCATTGCTAAGATCTAGACAAACTTTACCCTATATACCCGGGAACCCCTGCTAAGTCACCAAAAGTAGCGAACCACTTGGGGTGACCCACTTCCTTCAAATTACAAGAACAAATTATACGGTTTGATTTCTTTTCTCCCGTGTATATGTATTATATTTAATCACTAATACACCTACGTTTTCCAATACCATTTCGCGGAACAAAGCGTCACGTACACGATCATCTGTGCGGAAGGTTGCCTGCGTACTGACGGGAAATCAAAGATACCGTCGTTTTTATGTATTTTGGATACATTCTCAACTTCCGTTCGCCTCGTTTCCGTTACGCTCTCGTCACGCATTCACCAGCTTACCCCCCAAGTCAAGCGTGCGTAAAGAAGTTTTACTTCAAAAAATCTTCCACTGGTCACTCAACTGAGCCCAGAACCTTACCCCGACCCTAACTATCCAATATATACTGATGTTTTATGTTTTAACTCGTATAACCACAGGAGACCAAATATGTCCCAGCTCGCATAGGTCTTATATAAATCATTGTACCTCCCTCATCTCTCTCCTTCCGATAGCATACAAATTGAAAAATAGCCCATAACCTAACCTAACGTAATCTATTTAACCAATTTTTAATATATTATTTTATCACTTTTCAAATTAGGTGTTGGGTTGAGTTGATTTTGTGTTGTCCGGTCACCAGAAATAATATAGGTACAAAAAATGGGTATGAATTTTTGTATAACATCCATAACAAAGTTGGAGGAATCTTTTGAATTCATTCTGAGCGGATTTTGGCTCAAGCATTGCACACACACAATGGAGTCAGCGAGATATTGGCTCGGGGATTTGCCATATACGGCCGAGACGAGCCACGGATTTTTGGCTAGGCTCGGTGGATTTTGGACTCGACGAGTATTTGGTTCGCTGATTTTGCCGTGTGGGCCCGGCTTCCCACATTTTTACCGATTTATTATATTAAATAACACAAGTTTTGTGTTTAGGGAAAAGGTTTTTGAAGATAATATCTGTACTATATTTCACAGAATTCGGCCAATTCATCAAATTTCAAAGTTAATATTCAAGGTTTGCGAATTCGAGTTATTATCGAAGTACTAGGAAACAACCGGCCATGATGAATTAGTAACAAAACTTACACAGAACTAGAATTTTAGTTTTGAATTTCGAAGAAGTGTTCAAATTCTGTGTAACAATCCGTTCTTAGCTTTTCACTATCTCTTAAGCCGCGGCATTCCGAATTTCTACCGTTTAATAAAATACTTTAAGTTCCTAAAAAAATATTTGTTATTTTTAAGGTAATATCTGTACATTTGACACGCCGAAATGGTAATTATGTATATAAAATTCCCTTGGTAGAAAAAATCGCAGGGTATGCTCCGAAAACTATTATAAACAAGTTTTTTTCTGTTATTTTATAAGATACTAGCGAGTTCCCGGCATGCGTTGCTATGCCACTTAATAAATAAATTGTTTATCCCTGCGTGTCCTTTCCCATCTGTCCCGTTCCCCTTCCGCCTCCCCATCATCTCTCGCGTCCCCTTCCCCTCTCGCGTTGCCATTCCGCCTTCTACGCCTTCCCTCTCCCCACTCCCCTCGCCCTCTTCCCCGGGCCTGCGAACCTCCCCCCCTGCGAGTTTCCCTCCCCCCACCCGAGTTCCCCTCCCCCCTCCCGGGTCCCCCTCTCCCCTCCCGCATTCCATACATTCATTCCCGGTACATTCTGTTTTCAAACAGCTTGCGTGCCACGTATTGCATTTTTTTAATACAAATTTCATAATGCCAGAGCTCACCAGTATATATAGAAACGCTGGCAAGCACACATTAAGTCCCCGAAGTTACATCGCAATCGGATGAACTGTTAGCAATGCATAATTTCACGATGCCGGAACTCACTATTGTATATAGTAAGAATCGCGGGCACGCGCACATCAAATCCCCAAAGTTTCATCGCAATCGGATGAATGGTTTAGCAACGCATAGCATACAAAAATAGATCGACAGAAACATATTTTCATTTTTATAGATTATTATTTATTATTATTTTTTTTTTTTTTTTCATTTTTATGCATGAAAAAATTCGCGGTGTTTCATTAAGTGGTACTTAAAACATTTTCCACGAGATTTGTGCTGTATTTTAAACGAGTCGTATTTTATAAAACATTCTCACTCAATTATTTTCGTTTTTAATTTTAGCGTACTTCCTCTAACGTTCGTATTTACATACCTCCCCTTCTACTTTTTGAATGCTTACCACCGGGCCAAGTAAGCGTTCAAATGGAAGAAGATTGTTTGAAAGAGAGCTATTTATGTAAATACAAATGTTAGAGAGGATATATAATGGTATGATCTGGAGTTATGAAATTATAAATATTATATTTATTATACGATTATTGTCCCTTACAAAGTGAGTTATGGCTAAATTTTATTTCAGGCGTCGTAGTTAATCATCATAATTGGCACATTCTCTTGTAATTCTTGAATTTCTATCATGAATGAATGAATAGCGTAACTTGGTGCCCACACTGTTGAATCGTTCTCGTTTTTACTCCTACCTAATGACTTAATGTACTCCCTTTTTGATAAATGTTTTCGTAAGGCAATTTTTGTAACTAATAGTTTCTGTATTTATAATATAAATAAAAACGAATCTCCGAAATGTTTGTAAGCGCATAACTTCCGAACGACTGCACAAAATTGGATAATTATTTTTTTTACTACTGGTGAGCTCTAGCATTATGAAATTTGCATAAAAAAATGCAGTAGGTGGCACGCGAGCTGTTTGAAAACTGAATGTACCGGGAATTAATGTATGGAATGAGGGAGAGGGGAGGGGGAGGGGAGACTGGGAGGGGGGAGGGGAATTTGGGAGGTTGGTTCGCGGGACGGGGGAAGGGGGGGGAGTGTAGTGGGGAGAGGAAAGGTGGAGGAGGCGGAGTGAGAACGCGATAGGGGAAGGGTACGCGGGAGAGGAAGGGGAGGCGGAAGGGGAGGTGGAAGGGGAGACGGAAGGGGAATGGACCGAATGGGAAAGGACATGCAGGGAGACATTCTTTATTAAATGGCGTAGCAACGCATGCCAGGTACCAGCTAGTATGACTTATTTTAAAATAGAGCAAAAATTTCACAACAAATGGCTTAAGTAGTAATTAAGGAAATCATGCGTATTTTTTCATATTTATGAATAACACGTTAAATAATGTAACCAGATATATTTTTTATGAGTTTCGGTGGAAACTGATTGATTTTTTTCTTTTCCTAAAGGAATTTCTTACAACTACTTTTTCAACTCGGAAAATGTAAAGAGATCTTTAAAAATAATTATTTTTAAAATTAACGTATATTTTTTTAGAGCATGAAATGTTCAAGGGAAGTGTGTTATCTGTAAAAGATATCTCTCGTGAATTTTGTTTCAATGATTGTAGCATCATTATTATTTAGATTGAAACTTAATATATTAATTGAAAGTCTTACCTGTCAGTAGAATGTCTCTTGTCTGCATGCTGGCGTCAAATAGTCTCATCATCTCTTCAGCCAGATTGTCCATAACTGCTTCTGGGGTCCTGTCAAAATGTTGAATCGGCTCCAAATATTCCTCCACTTCTATTGTCCCCCCAGTTCGTTCAAAACCCTTCAGTTCGTCTTCACCATAACAGTTGACGAATGGATCAGCTACTTCGTACAAATGATCGTTGAATACTGTTTTAGAATCCTCTCCAGGCTCTTCGTAAAATACGTCGTAGTTATTGATATCTTTTGGTTTTGCTACCTTGGTTTCAATTCTTTTACATGCTGTTTTGATATTTATCTCAGGATCTTCATAAAATGCTTCGCATACATCGAATTCTACTGGTGGTGCGATCACAACATCGTTAACCGTTTGAATACAAGCAGAATTAGAAAATTGATCAATTTCGTTTACATCTTTACAACTTTCTTCAAAAATTTCAGAATACTTTTGATATTTCACACTTTTAACTGGACTGTGTTCATTGGAATCATTTCCATTTGCAACATCGTTAAATTTATAATTACTAGATAAAATTGGACTTAATTTTTTAACAACCTTTTCATTGATTTTGCCAATGCGCTGAGAAGCATTTATGCTACTTTTAGAATCACTCGGTTTAGGGTTTTCGTCTTTATTAGGGTTTTTATCTTTTTTTAAGTTTTGCTTTCGCAGAACCCTTTTCAATATGCCAGGTTTTTTCTTTTCCCTTATGACGGTAGCATCCATCTTTTGAGTCTTAAACATAAGCTCTTCGTATGTATTTTCTTCTGAATTATTTATATCACCATCTGAAAACCTTCTTACTTTCATTCCACTTCTCCTAGATGACATTTCATAATATCCCCTGTCTTGTGTAATTGTGTTTTCATCAAAATTGTCATTATTGTCGAAAAATGGTTCCTCCATGCGGTTGAGATATCTCCTTTTTCTAAAAATGATAGCATCATCCCGAGATCTTGGTGGTTCTAAAATTGTATTTTCCATTGGTGCATAAGGATGTATTTTTGTTATTGCTAGTCTCATTTTGCTACTGTAAAGAAAGCTTTTTGGAGCGATAATACTATCCAAATCAATCTCACTAGTATTTTTTATTTCTTTTTTGACAGTGCAAGATTCCTCGCATTCTGAAGCAATGTTTTTACTTCTGAAATCAGCATTTACCGTGGAATTACGATTTTTGACGATAGATTCTTGATTTTTATCACGTTTTATCAAAGAATCGCTCCTTACTGGAACCTTTGGCTTACATCTTGGTGGAAGACTTCTTGGATTATTACTTGTAAGTTGTTCATATTCTAAAGTACCATTCATTTGTAAATACTTCAGCGGATCTTTCTGTAAATCGTTTATTACTGAAATCAATTTCTTGGCATCAACCTTAGGTCTCCACATTGCAATTAAACCCTCGGATAATGACTGAAAAATAAAGGTTTATGGGTCATCTAATTCACGATTATTTAAAGGATTTTCTAAAACAATACGGTTTCTAGTAATATAAATAATACAACGTGGGTATACATACAAATTTAAGTAACTAACTGATTGGTACTTTTAGCAAACATGCGCCCTGTGCATACAAACTAAGAAAGTTTACATAAAATATATACATTATTTTTGAATACATTCAAATTCATTTGTACGGCAATGATATGTTAGCAAACTCACCAATAGTTTATATCCATCCAAACATTTATTATCAGCAAAACACATATATTCTTTAAGATCGTTGGTAACAAGAAAGTTCATTACATCAGTTTGAGTCCAACCCCTAACTATATTTAACAAGGCCATTTGTGTTTTTGTTATATCCATTATCACTACAACTTCTAAAGATATGATTAATCAAAAGTCTTTCTTCTACCATCACCATATTTTGTTATATCTTTTAAATCTGTTCTTTTAATTACGCAACTTTAGTTTTTATCTTCCACTGAACTAAGATCATCACTAATTCTGATTGGTTCTTTATTTTAAATTACGAAACTATAGGTTTTATCTTTCACTGAACCCAGTTCACTAGTAATTCTCATTTTTTTTTTTATTTATCAAAAAACTTAATTTTTTTTTTTTATCTTTCACTGAACTCGATTCGGATTACTAATTCTGACCGGTTATTTTTTTAAACCATGACACTAACGTTTTTATCTTTCACTGAACCCGGTTCATCACTAATTACATTTTTTTTATTTATTTTTAAATTTGAAACTATAGTTTTTTTCACTCAGTTCTTCACTGATTCCCAATTGTTGTTGTTTTTTGATTACAAAAATATGGTTTTTAATTTATTTGTGAAGTTTTATTCGTAACAACGCGAAACTAAATATTCCAAGAGAGCTTTACACGAAGTTCAATGCTGGACTGAGTTAGCTTAATTAGTAAAACACACATGTAGTCCAATTGAATGATCGCAAGGCAAGTTGCTCTCATGATATTAATTTGTACCATTGCAATAATAACTCATAAATTTAAAAAAATAAGCTAAATAACTTATTTACGATATTTACGATACAAAATGACCAGATAGGAATGCTTAGATAAGCATACAAGATTATTTTAAGGTTTGCAGGTAGTACAAATTTGAGATATGCAAAAATGTCTATTCTCGGGAGAAGAGTTTGTTAAGTGTTTGAGTGTTTGCATTACGCCAATAAATCAAAATATTTTTTTTTTTGGTTTGGTGGATCATTGTTTTCATAGAATATTAAACGAAGTGAAATCAAGCTTGAAAAAACTTGTTTATACTTTCTGTACCAAACTGGTGAAACACCACAATTACGAATCGAAACGTTGCTTCAAATGACTTTAGCTTCATGGTTTGGTGATCATATACGAATAGTCAGGTACTTTCTCACATACCTTCATTCCATCTCATTCCTCCACTTTACTTCCCTCAGCCTCTAAACGTATCCCGATTGGTGGGTGCCATGTTCTATTGTCTCCTGCAGTTGGTAGTTGGTAATCTTTTGCGGTATTCTTATTAAACAAATAAGTTGCAAAAATATGATACAGGTAATTAGTTTTAGAAATTTGGTAATTTGTGTAATTTGGGTATAATTGAATAGTACAAAAGAAAGAAAAGGGGAGAATGACAGAAGAGATTGAAAAGCAATCAAAAAATATGAGGAAATTTCAGAAGAAAATACAAGCAAACAGGAAAGAATACAAGAAAACATCAAAAAAATAATGCAATCAAGCAGAAAAGAGTGCAAACAAGCAGAAAAGTGTGCAAACAAGCAGAATAGAATACAAAAAATAGCAGAAGTGAGTACAAGTAAGTAGATGAGAATTTGAAAGAACTAGGAGAGAACAAAAAAAAATAGCAGAACGGTGTACAATCAAGCGAAAGAGAATACAGGCAAGCAAAAGAGAAAACAAGAGAATTTCACAAGAAAGTACAATCAAGCAGAAAAAAAGAACACAGCAGAAGAGAATACTCATATAAGCAAGCGGACGAGAAAACAAAATAAAAGCAGAAGAAATTATAGACAGGCAGAAGAGAATACAAAAAAAATAGCAAAAGAAATTACAGGTAGACAGAAGAGAATACAAAAAAATAGCAGAAGAAATTACAGGCAGACAGAAGAGAATACAAGAAATTGCAGGCAAGCACAAGACTATAAAAGAAAATAACAGAAGAGAATATAACCAAACGAGTATACAAAAAAAAACCGGAGGGGAAAATAGGCAAACAAAAATACAAGAAAATAGCAGAAGAGAACGCAGGCAGGCAAGCAAACTTCTAGTTGACTGCAGTCGTGCAGATTTTTTTGAAACCACAAATTTCTGATTCAAATTTATTTAAAGGATGACAATCTCTCGGTGTAGTGTAACTGTAACACATACACGTACATGACAGAGGTAAGTAGCCACTGATTGAAGAGATACGCTTCATCAATTAGATGACATGATGAAACCAGGCGCTCTGCAGAGATGGCCAAATCTAACAATGAATTAGGCCAATTGGGCCTCCCGATGTGTCAAATAGCCCAGTCACTTTGCCGGTATACATAAGTCTAAAAATATATTAGGAACGTCAACAAAATTGATTTTTTTAAAATTTAAAAACTTCTTTAGCACCGTTGTGATTTGAAACTCGATGAAACGGGACCGAGCGACACTAAAAAGAGACAAACACACATCTGTATCTATAGGATTTAGCCTGCGAGAGAATGAGAACAATAAAATATTTATTTTATTCACGGGTACTCGGTTCCAATATAATACGATGAATTCACGGTGCCACGCAGGTCCCCTCTAGTGTAGTGATATAAAGCGCCTGACAAATCTTTGCAGGGGTCGAATTCTACGAAATCCAAAAAGGAAGTATTTTTATTTTTGTGAAATCAATATCCAATCTTTAAACCACTCCAAAATGAACATGCAAAGAAAACACAAAAGAAAGCGACATCTAGCGACTCCGAAGAAGAAAACACAAATACTAATAAGATGAACAAATGGATAGGAAATAGTGCACTGGAAAAAATCATCTTTCACATTGATAAAAAAAAGTGCTTCGTAGTCTCGGGGAGACTACAAAGTGTCTACTTTAGTTTTCTGAAGGTTTTCACATCTACCGCAGATAAATTTTATTTGATTGATTTGTGTTTTCACAATTAAATATTTTAAAATAATATAAGGCAAATTTGCGACACTTTTCCGAGGGTCGCCCTGGTGTAAGAATTCAGAATTTTGCAAAAAAACTATATTTTTTATATGTTTACTTTATTTTCTTTGACAATTTTTTTAATTATGTTTTGTCTTTTTCACATAATAATGTGCGGCAGCATAATTTCCTTTTTTAAAATGCTCGCCATTCAATCGGTTGATGTCGTAGCGGAGCGCTAATATATGTTGCTTCCCTTTAAGGCCACGCTTCCCGGCGCAAAAAGAAGAAGATGGAGAGATATGAGATATGCAATTACGAATGTTGGACAGAGCGCGCTAATATTTTCAATGATAAAATTGAAGCGACAATTATGAAAATGCTTAATAAAACATGACTCGTTTAAAATAGAGCAAAAATCTCGTGGAACGTATCTTAAGTATCATTTAAAGGAACATTATGAATTTTTTCACAAATTTAACTTGTAAAATAATAGAAATAGACTTGTTTTAAATAATTTTTTTATTCTATCGAGGGAATTTCATATAATTTGCGTTTCGGCGTGGAACGTATCTAGATATTATCTTCAAATTTTTTTAAGAGCTTAAAAACTTCAAATGTTTAAGGGAGATATGTAAGAAATCGGTAGAAATTCGGATAGCGGCGGCTCAAATGGCTTTAGACGCGCTCATTGAATAGTTATGAAGATTCATGTTCCATTATTCTTCTTTCCCATCTCCTTACCATTCCTTACTCCCTTCAGCTTTCCACAGTATCCTAAATTGGCTCTACCATAAAACAAGAATAAAAATAAATGTACTATAATTAAAATAATTTTATACGTTTGTGTTTGGCATTATATGAAAAAAATTCTTTCATTGTTAAAAAACCTACGTGTTTATCTTCGTATGCGGTTACTATTTCGTACCGAGAATTAAGCTGATAATCATATTTTTGTTTAAACATTCCCTTTGTTTAAAACCTACGCTTTTATACGTTTGTGGTTTATGATTCTGAGAATGGATGCATCGACAAGTAATTTAGTTCCTCAACAAGTTGCCCACTGTCTGAAAAAAAATCAAGTCAAACAAATGACAATTCTAAATAGCAACTACATACCCACTACAAATGTCTTTGTTCGTGTAGATTTGAACGGAAACCACTGTCACCATTTCTTTTAAGACCCCGTATTCCACATTTCTACCAATTTAATATAACTTACTCGTACTTTTCTTGAGCATTTAAAATGTTTAATAAAATAAAATACTTTTTTGTTTAAAACCACGAGATTTATTAATTTTTGAACCGACCGGTTTCGCTTAACTTAAGCATCATCAGGGTACAAATTAATACTAAACAAGAAGTACATAATGTGTGCTTATATATAACAAAATATAGAGGGAGACAACGTGATACAAATATTACAAACAAATAAACGGTCATAAAATACATTAACATAAGTACTCAAGTAATGGGAAAAACAGAAAGATAATTATGTAGACTAATGGGTTATAATAATAAATTTGGAGAAACAAAGCATTAACTGGCATGGTGATAAGGAGCGCTGGGAATTTTTATTTTTAAGGGTTTATTGGAAACAGACCTAATATAGGACTGCTTGATATGTCTAATTGATTATTAAGTATATGACTTTTGGTTTTTACAGCTTTTTTTATTTCTAGCGCCTCTAGATTGTTTAGTCTGTTACCATGCCCGTTTTTATGTAAGATGTTAGCACCGGTGCTATGACAGAACGTATGATCTTTATCGATCAAATGATTTGCGAATTCTGAAAAACCGTTATTATTGAGGCAACGGAGATGTTCCTTTATCCTAATATTGACACTACGTGTTGTCTTACCGATATAGAAAGCCGAACAATTATTGCAATTTAATTTATAAATTCCCGAATGATTTAATATGTCGTCCTTATCTTTCGAATTAATTAGAAATTTACCTAGATTGTTATTAGTATAAAAGGCCGGTCTGACTTCAGAAGGGAGGTTTTTTACACTTAAGGTAGAAAAATTATTAATGAATAAAATTCGCCGCCATTGATGATTAATATTATTATCATTGATTTGAGGATAATAATTTTGCTAATGAACTAAAAATAATTAAAAAAATAGCGGTAAATAATGGCTATGAATCACAATTTATAGATTTAATCTTAAATAAAAAACTAAAACAAATAGCCGTTAATCGCTTCTTATTTGCTAGTCCTTGTCCTCAAATCAATGATAATAATATTAATCATCAATGGCGGCGAATTTTATTCATTAATAATTTTTCTACCTTAAGTGTAAAAAACCTCCCTTCTGAAGTCAGACCGGCCTTTTATACTAATAACAATCTAGGTAAATTTCTAATTAATTCGAAAGATAAGGACGACATATTAAATCATTCGGGAATTTATAAATTAAATTGCAATAATTGTTCGGCTTTCTATATCGGTAAGACAACACGTAGTGTCAATATTAGGATAAAGGAACATCTCCGTTGCCTCAATAATAACGGTTTTTCAGAATTCGCAAATCATTTGATCGATAAAGATCATACGTTCTGTCATAGCACCGGTGCTAACATCTTACATAAAAACGGGCATGGTAACAGACTAAACAATCTAGAGGCGCTAGAAATAAAAAAAGCTGTAAAAACCAAAAGTCATATACTTAATAATCAATTAGACATATCAAGCAGTCCTATATTAGGTCTGTTTCCAATAAACCCTTAAAAATAAAAATTCCCAGCGCTCCTTATCACCATGCCAGTTAATGCTTTGTTTCTCCAAATTTATTATTATAACCCATTAGTCTACATAATTATCTTTCTGTTTTTCCCATTACTTGAGTACTTATGTTAATGTATTTTATGACCGTTTATTTGTTTGTAATATTTGTATCACGTTGTCTCCCTCTATATTTTGTTATATATAAGCACACATTATGTACTTCTTGTTTAGTATTAATTTGTACCCTGATGATGCTTAAGTTAAGCGAAACCGGTCGGTTCAAAAATTAATAAATCTCGTGGTTTTAAACAAAAAAGTATTTTATTTTATTAAATATGTCAAACCACAAAGTGATTGCTTTCTACAATAATATTTAAAATGTTTGTTATTTTTGAAGATAATTCTTTTATCGTTTGAAATTCCCTCTATAGAGAAAAATCGCAAGGTGTGCTCCGCTGGAAGACGGTATGGGTACCGCCGTCCCGGGAACCATTTATCGGATAGCCAACATCTCTGCCATAGGTCACCCAAGTGGTTCGCTACGTTTGGTGACTTAGCATACACAGGTTTGTGATATGAGGTTTGTCTAGGTCTTGGCTGCTAATGCGTTTGCCCATTTTCTGCGTGACAAGGCCGATAAGGAGAGACTGTCCGTATAAAGTCAGTCCTGATAAAGAAAGAGTCCTTTTGACCTCTCCAGCAGGATTCTCTCGACCCATCGCTTTGCACCGCAGTTCGTGGGATGGATTCATATGTACGTTAATCCTTGACACATTGACCACCAGATACCTATCCACCCCTTATACCTTTTTACTTCCGTTTCATAAAAATTCCCTCCACACAGCATCCCTAAAGATGACACAGGGCCTGTGGGATATTTTTTCCTCCTGTATGGAGCTAATATTTAAAAAAATCAGAGTGTGCAGTTCACACGCGGTAGAAGTGAAACCTTCAGAAAACTGTAGTAGAGGCTACGAAGCACTGCCCAAAGTGGAGACCGATGGGCTACGAAGCGCCCCACAAAAAAGAGACCGATTAGTCAATTTCATTTTCTCTCTAAATCTTGTAGATATTTGACTTTTTTTAGTGTCGCTATTTTTCGAGTTTGATCGAGTTTCAAATCACAATGGTGCTGAAGCAGTTTTCACTTTAAAAAGTCAGTGACGACATCTTTCATTCAAATCTACATGGAAGGTGTTTCTAGCGGGCTTTATCTACGTAGGTCAAAAACCTAAATTACAAAGGCTGGGCTGTTAAATTTGAGAAGTATCATCAAACAGTATTAATAGCCTTCCGTCTGCCTGGTTGAATTTCAGAACCCGACTTCGATTGCATGTCACCCACGCCTTACGCTCCGCGCCACAAATAACATCTGTGTACGTGGAATTTAAAACAAAGCTATCGTCACAAGATGTCGCTACTTCCGTCGGCAGGTTGGTGTGCAAGTATAAGTTCTACGATTTAATGAACCAGCAGTATCCCTCTGAATATGGAAAGATTGACGGTAATACTCTGTTGTATCAAGCGGCTATATATTACATGTGACGTCATTGCCTATATCGGTTACTTTGTCCCGGTGACATCACTGTATGACATTGGATCCGAGGAACAGGCTATTTTTGGAACCAGTTAATATTTTTTTTATGTCACAAACACTATCTGGGCGAAGCCGAACCAAAAGTCGCCCGCAGAGCCTAGCAGCAAACATCTGCGGAGCGGGTTTTTAACTGCTAGTTACTATTAGCACTCCATCACGACACAATCAACGTTTACTGAGGTGGTAGGAGGAGATTTTCAAATATTGCCAGGTTATTCGTTACCCGGGAATGTTTTCCTCTCTCTTCATAAATAAAAAAATATATATTATTTAAATTTTTTAAATTTTAATTCTTCAGCCAATAGTTTTTGACCTCTGCCAAACTTAACACTCTCATTAAGTTAATTCGGTACGGAGCCCTGAGTGGGCGTTGATTAAATGTCGTAAATTAAATAAGTATGATGAATCCGTGTCCACATCCATCTTTGAGACACTGCTTGTAATTAACTTTTTTTCTTACAAATAGCTCCATACAGGAGGCCCAAAGAAAAATAATTTCCTTCAGGGCCTATACCGTCTTTGGAGATGCTGTGTGGAGTGTATTTTGTAAATCACTTAATGTTTTAAAAAAATACAAAATAAATTATAATTTATTTATTGAAAAAATACTGTAGAAAAATTATGTTAACATTGTTAGAATTACATAATATATATTTTAAAAATTGTACAGCAGTATAAAGCGTCATATTTCTACAAATAATTAATTAATATTATTCTTTTTACTTTGTACTTAAATAAATAAACAAAAGCCATCAAAAACGTACTAATTTTATCCACTCAAATTTGTTTGGAATATAATTGTATTTTCAAAATTGGAACTGATTGTACGAAGAATAATTCAGATAAGCGATAAAATAGATACCTACCTATAGCGTAACATTTCAACAGAAAATTGATTGAATTTATTTTTCAAAATTTGAATTACAATATCACGTAATTTTTCACGGGAATTTCGTTAATATAAATAGTAAATTTAATATACATTATTCTCATATACTTTATAATTGAAATTTTAATTTTACAGTTTAAAGGTTGATTGATATGTAAATGGTGTTTTGGTTATTTACATATTATTAAAGAGAATTAACAGAAATAATACGATAAAACCATGGCATTTTAAATAAAAAATATAATATCATGAAGCACAATTTTGGCAAGAAAAGTTTTGAAAAAAAGCATACATTTTCATAACATTTTATAAATTATTTCTTTGCCTCATATTACAACACTAAATAATATTTTCCAAAATTATAGTACCGATATATATATTTACTCTATGATTAACATACGTACAATAATAATTTAAGAAAGTTGTAAAATATAAAAAAAATTAAAAATAATATTGCTTGAATCTTATACAATCAATAAAATAAAATAATTAATATGTACACTGTACAAATATTATTTAAATCGAAGCACAACATAATATAAAATATTGACAGTTTTTTACATACAATAAACATCAACTTCACGACTGTAACAAAATTTATTTATAAATACTTCTCAAATAAAAATAATACAACTACAAAATAATTATACATTACGGTTCACGATTTAAGAGGAACGTATGCGTGGCCCATTTCGGCCAGTTTCATACAAATCTTTAATTTGGATTTAAGATCAAAATACCCAACCAAACTGAAAAATTATTTTTTAATCAAAAGTTATATCAAATATCTAGTACAGATGTGAGCTACTTTATTTATTTTTGTTTTCAATTATAAGAAATAGGCCATTAAAGATTTTAGTGTTTCAAGATTTTAGAGGCAATTTTGACAATTATTTGTGAGTAAATGAAAGACATTAAAAAAATAATTTACTATTTTAATTTTAAAAATACAATAAAAATAAAACATTGTTTAAAATGAATCTGTTGGGTAGTAATTTTAATATATAAATAACAACATTTTATTCCGCCGTAAATAGGTAATTTGTATTTTAAATTTACACCCATCAAAATGATTTTTTTGTTAATTTATATTTTTTATTTTATAATTCATTATATTTGTACGATAAATAAGGTAAAATTATTTTTGTGTTGTTTTTCATTTACTCACAAATAATTGTCAAATTGCCTCTTAAATCATGAAACACCAAAATCTTTAATGGCCTATATATTATAATTGAAAACAAAATTAAATAAATTAGCTCGCATCTGTACTAGATATTTGATATATCTTTTGATTACAAAAATAATTTTTCAGTTTGGTTGGGTATTTTGATCTTAAATCCAAATTAAAGATTTGTATGAAACTTGCCGAAATGGGCCGCGCATATGTTACTCTTAACTTATTAAGACAGGCGAAATGACAGTTGATCCCCCAATAGTTGAAATTAAGAATATTATAAAATTATAATTTTTTGTTGCTTTATTTACCAACTTCAAAAGGAAATTCGACTTCAAAAATTACATGGTATGGATACCAAACGAATTTATTTACAGTTTCGATTTCATATACTTATACGCAGTATAAGAATCCTTGATGCGTTTGAATGAAAATATGTTTCATCCTTTTACTATTTGGCTGTGCGAGTACATCCTTTCTGCACACCCCTTCGGGGAAACTTTGTTATATTTTGTGTAAGTATGCATACCGTATTTTTACCAAACCTAATGCATTTTTGTTAAAAGTATGCCGGGGGGCAATTTTCAGGGGATCATCTGTCATGAAATCATTGAGACATTAAATCCAAAATCTCAGCACCATCATAATTTTATTAGCCAGGTGTTGAGAGGTCGCCTCAGGGGTCACATGCATTGTGGAGAGTACAAAATCACGCTTCTTCTTTCAATGAAGATGTTCTTTTGATTAGCATACAACTTGTAACTTAAAAAACGTAGAACAATATGGTATGTTATTAAACGTAGAACAATATCATAGTACCAACACTTTAAAAATGTAGACACCATCGACCAACCAAATTTAGACAGGGCGGGTGGATGCCAAAACGACACCGAAACCAAAATGATTGATTCGAAAAATTGGTTTTCGCAAACATTTATCAAAAAAAATGTACATCATTTCACAGTCAAAATATCGAAAGAAGCATTGCTTTTTTAACTTTTGTTGGTCTGCAAGAACCAAATTTGTCTCCCAAGATATCATTCTTCCGAAGAGAGGCGACGAAATCAAATAGGGAGTTTGGTTATAAAATTACTTAGGTGGGCCGAACTATTCACCGAATTTGTAAGACACGCCGGCGCCGCATCGATGGTAGACACCCATATTAATTTCGAAAAATTGGAACATTATCTTCACAATATTTGTGATTATTAATTATAGCGTTTGAAAAATAAAACACGAATAAAATAAGCTCAATTAAAACAAGGGTCAAGATGTGTTCAACTTGCAGTATTCAATTAAAGAATCTATTATGATTCTAAGCTATAAAGTTTTTAAACCAAAAACCCACGTGTTTGGCTTCGGAGGCGAGTAGCGCAACATTACTAACTTCGTCAAATTAAGCCGGAAGATTCCTTAGATTTTGACGCCTTTTGAAATATACATCGTTTGCCACACTCATACCGCGAAATTCATGATCACTCCTATGAAGATCGTAAATGTACGCGTGCCATCTGACGGATGCCCACGACAGCAATAAAATTAAAGGCTAATTACAAACAAAAATGTTTAGTGTAATCATAGCTTGCGGGTAATGCAATCGTTCTGATAACAAAATGGCTTTCCTCCTATAAAATTTTAAATAGAATAGCTGACCAAAAGGGAAGAAAACCCGAGGATTATAAAGGTGTGTATTTTAGCATTGGTTTATTATTATACGTGTACGAGAGCCTCTAAGGATCTTGTTTGTACCTCTGCCTATTTGGTAATGGTCTCCACAGCAAAGTGATCTACATATTTGACGATTAGTCGGAAGATTGAAGGATTTGAATCCTACACAGGCAATGCAACAAAAACTAAACCAACATCGATTTTTAAATTACATAAACACATGGGCTGTGTTCTTGTTGAAATGCGCCCAGGTAGATGAGGAATGCAGTCAGCATCGTTATTGATCGTATTTTAAGATATTATGCAACAACTTTGAAAAGGTAATTTGCATCGTAAAAAGCTACCAAAATGTATCCAATTGTTATAAATCCCAGGAGAGCAGCGATAGTGTTGACATGTTTTGACTCATATGAGCTTAGGTCATGACGACAGCCTTGAAGATGCACGTCTCATCGTCCATCAGGGCTGGCCAGATAAAGGACCTGATGAGGTCAGATCTCTGGTCTGAAGAGTGGAAGCGGACGTGCTTGTCTGGCCTCATCAGAACTGAAATGAAAAAAAATGTCATGGTCATGAATAAATTGGAAATGGAGAATTCTTTATTTCAATTGGTCAAAATTTCCAATAAAAATTAGTTCATTTTTGTTGATACAATGACTTTCACCTTATTTCTTTGACAGTAGCTAAGATCTCTATAAT
This sequence comes from Glyphotaelius pellucidus, assembly GCA_936435175.1. NCBI lineage: Eukaryota > Metazoa > Arthropoda > Insecta > Trichoptera > Limnephilidae > Glyphotaelius > Glyphotaelius pellucidus. Next base: position 21,101,828 of record OW386558.1, on the reverse strand, counting down.
AAAGTTCACCAGGATTTCTCCTAGTTTCACAGCACTTTATTCAACATCCCAGATATCTGAACCTTCTTGCCATCAAGGTGGGATATGCACAAACCAGTACTTCTTTATCCTATTCACATTTCCCGCAGCTTTTGCTGGTCTCCACTCTAAAAGACTACATGACGTGTCTTCTGAGGTGAGAGCGTTCTGTTAATACTCCAACTAGCTGCCCTAATCAGTCAATATCTAAATATAGTAGTTTTTGGATAATTTGGATTCACAAAATATTCGTACCAAGAAAAATTATTGCCAAAGACTTCTTCTTTCGTATGAATATTGCAATAGAATGTTTTATGATCTCATTTAATCATCATCATCATCATCATCTTCGTCCCCTTATCCTATTCGGGTCGGGGAACCATTGCATTGACAAGGCTCCTCCATACGTCCCTGACTTGAGCTGACTGTTCGGCCTCCATCCATGGCAGTCTCATCCTCATTTTCTAAGAAGAGTAGCAGTGGTTCAATGTTTAGATCGTCTCGGATCGTCGAGTTTCTTATATGATCCCATTTCGTAACCCCTGCCACTCCTCTCAAGTACCTCATTTCGGCAGCTTGGACTCTAGAGCGCGTTCGTTCCTTAGCATCCATATCTGGTGGCCGTAGGTGAGCGTCGGGCGATATACCGTTTTGAACACTGCCGTCTTTGTGTTGATACTGAGCTCGGCTTTCCTTATCACTGAGCTGAAGAGAGGACACAACACATCGCTTGCCGCACTAATTCTTCGATCATCTCATTTAATCATTTCCCAAAATGCATAATCGTTAGTTTTCACGTGTTCGCTGACCTACACACAATTCAAATAAATGATTGCATAAACAGTTAGGTCAGACCATAATCTTGAACCTGTACGATGTCAAAAACATTCAGTTCGTTAACCCAGCACTGTGACTTTACCAAAACTGGCTGCCAATTAAATCTCATTTAAGTTCATAATTTTATGGACACAAATAATACTGAGGTAGAAATAAACGGAACAACATCCTATAAAGACAACCATCTTCAGAATACGGTTGTTTTTTGGTTACGCATGCGGCTGTCTTACCAACTTAGTCATATTTGGTATTGTCAGGTTATTGCGGCTTAGTCGCCCACTCTTATTTGCCTCATCATTATGAAGAGTTATCTGTTTTATTCCTGTCTACGGTTTATTCACATAAAATATGTAATGAATAGAGGTTTAGTTCAATATCACAAATTATATCAATAAATAATTTACAGTAAGTAGGTATAAAGCGGATATTTCTGATTGAATGAGGCAGCAAAATCTCGAGAACAGTGAGTATTAAAATAATGAAATTTGTACACTTTGTCCTATCTGAAATTTATAGACCAACGTTACTGTATTATCCGCGTGTTTTTGTTATGAGCTAAGGAGCTCGAAATATCCGTTTAGTTGACAAATTGTTATTGGAAGTTAATCTTCCCTTTGGTCGCCCGGATCAAGGCGTTCAGTATGGGCCTTAGAGTTTACTATTAACTTTTTTCGCTGAGCCCTTTGAATTGTGTAGGTTGATACGCGTAATTTGATATCCATAACGCCTACTTTCCTTAAGAAGAACCTTTTACCCTACCCAATGCAGTTCAGAATAACTCCTCTTTGCATTATAAGATATATATGGAACTATGAAATATGATTATCGAAGAAAGCAAACACTGAAATGAAATATGAATTTAATTGTCAAATTGTAATTGCAAGTTAGCAATCTTCAGAGAAATCGTCACCCTGCAGATTGAAGAGTTAGAAGGACTGAGAATTGGAGGCGAATTACAAGAGACCGCAGCCAGTGGAGTATATATGAGAAGTAGGCTAAATCCCATCCTGTGATATTATTGTGCCGTATTAATGATGATGAAAGTTTCGATATCATGAGATGATACGTCTTCCTCTTCCAAGTCTTGGATTAGTAAGACTTACCTGGTGTAAAGTCGGTGCATAAAGTCAGGGGTGGGCATTGGTTGCACAGGGTCCAGGCAAGCCTGCAGCAGTCTGCTATGTATTGCATCAGGCCGGAACAACGCTCCAGGCATGGGTACTCGTGAAGGGTTGACAACACCTGCAAAATAATACAGTCTAATTAAATCACCAAAGGAAGTAAATACATGTGGAAAACCCAGTTTAATCAACAATCTTACCTACAAAGTAAAAACAATTTTTGAACCTTTTATCATTACAAACTCATGAAAGTTGAGATCTATCGTTGTGAAATTTATTTTTTTTATAAATATTTTGGAATTCCACAGGGATCATTACCGGACCCTAATTTACTTTCTTCCTCACAATTCTGCGTTCAACATAAATGTATTCGATGTTAATTGAGTATCCTTATTAAAATCTCGATTTAAACATAAGTTACTCAATTAGCCATATAAGTCATAATACAGATATTAAAAAATTAAATATTGTAAATGTGAACGTGCGAAATCGCTACATGTGTCACCTAAGAATTCCAAGAATGCAGGCACATTTATAAAAATTAACCAACCAAATGTGTAAAACACTTGATGTCATCATTATAGCAAGAACTATTTTAGAAATAATATTATGGTGGTTTATAAGATACCGTTTACTTAATATCGTATATACGTTCGTACACGATTACGCTCTTGTATTGTGTTTGGGTTCTCAGTCAAAACAACTTGGAAACAACGGGTTTTCCATAAGAACAGTAAGTTTATAGTAACACTAAGAAGTATATGGGTTCAAAGCTTTATTATAATAATCGATACGTTCAAATTATATTATAGTGCGTGGGTTCAACACCGTGTTAGAAACAGTAAATTTAAGATTAGACAAAAGATGCCGCCTTGATGCCATATATTTTTATGTTGTGTTAAACCTCTTCATGTCAAGGGTTTTAGATGATTAAATAGTTTTTATATGTATATAAAAAAGAGTGTCTGTGACTAGGTTGACTTCAGCTATCTTCTTAATACATAAAGTAAACGTTTCTTTGTTTGTCCCTTTGCGTTCGTAAACCATTCGTCCGATTGCGATGAAACTTTGATGTTTTGATGTGCTCGAGCCCGCGATGGCTCCTACATATAATAGTGATCTCTGGCGTTATGAAATTATTTTTTATACTATTCATCCGATTGCAATAAAACTTTTGAGAGTTGTTGTGGGCACGCCCGCGAAGGTTTCTAAATGTACCGGTGAGCTTTGGCGTTATGAAATTTGTATACAAATTTTGCAATAGGTGAGGCGCGAGTTGTTTGAAAAATGAGTGTATTTCATGTAGTTAAGTGGAAGGGAGGAAAGGAGAGAGAGGAACGAAGGAGTGGGACGACAGAGGGGGGAAGGCAGGGAAGGTGGAAGAGGCATGCGGGAGGGGAAAGGGGAACGTAGTTCTGGAAAGTCGGGGAAGGTGGAAGGGGAATGCAGGAGGGGGGGGGGGGGAGATTGCGGGAATGATGGACGCGGAAGAAAGCAGGGGGAAGGCATGAAAGCTGGAAGAAGAACGCGGGAGGGGAAGGGGTCGCGGCAGGGGTAAGGGATGAATGGGAAAGAACACGGAGGAAGAGACAATTTTTTTTTATTTACATAAGTGACATTGAAACGGACTTAGAATCGGCATTTAACGGAGACCTTACAACTGTCAAAAAAAAAAAATGGCGCTGAATGGCCGCTTGATGTCAATATTTGAATTTCTGTGAAACAATCTTACTTTAGATTAAAGGATCTTTTGAAATTCATCAATATGTTATTTCTGTGATACAACAGCAGATATTTCTAAGATCTTTGAAGTAATCAAAATGGTACGCCAAATTTACAGTTACATATATACGACCTATCGGCAGGTAAGGTGTTAAAACGGTTCATGATTAGGTAGGAACCAAGAAAGTCCCGATAACTTGTAACCTTTTGTACGCACGTGTAATGTGTAACGGCCGCGTCTAGTGGGAAATTTTCCACGCGTATAGAACCATACGATACTAAGTATAAATACTGTGGTTTGTTTAATTACGTGTAATTATAAAAAGTGAGTACGTAAATATGGTGATTGTTGCAATAAATGAGTGATTAATGCTTGTCTTCAATTTGATAATAATCAGACCGTTGTTTTTTTAATTGTGAGATCAAATAATGTAAAACCTATAGTTTTTATTTTACAGTAAAACTACTGTCAATGATGGGAACTTCGTGATCGAACGGTTCAGATCCTCGACTATGAATCCGACGGTCAGGGGTTCGAATGTTTAATTTTTACTTAATTAATATGAAAAATACTAGCGTAAAATCTATCCGGGAAGAATCACGAGATATTCATCGATTTTGAAAATAGGTATAATAGGGTATGAGGTGTAATAATTTTCTTGTAGGTGTAATTTATCGCTTGTCTGAATTATTTTCACAGTCAGTTCCAATTTTGAAAATTGCTTTTGAGTTCATTGAAACAGATTTCACGCAGGACTAACGCACAACACAGATAAACAAACAAAAAAATAGTATGTTTGATGATATAGTATATTTGCGGCACATCCCACAGTGAAAGATCCTCTCAGTATCGCCCTTTTATTTTTTGCATTAGCTCCGCACAGGAAGCCCTTAAGAAAAATTCCCTGAGGGCCTACGTCATCTTTGGGGACGCGACGTGGAGAGCTTTTAGGAAAAGAAAGGAGAGGAAATTCTGGAAACGAAAAAAGTATGAGGGGTCAATTTGTCTTGGAGTGACGGACTTGCATAATCCATCCCTTCCTCTGCGGTGCAAGGCGATGGGTCGGGAGAGACTTGCTCGAGAGGTCTAGGTTAAATCTCCCTCAGCCAACCTATCCCGATCCGGCCCGCCAGTAGGAGAGCAAACACATTGGCCACCATGACCTAGACGTACCTCAACTCAAAGCGAACCACTTTGGGTGACCTATGGCAAGGGTGTTGTTGTATGAAATAAATGGTTCCCGGGACAGCGGTACCCATATCCGCCTCTCAAATTAAAGAATAGAAGCTCTGTTGAAATACCACCAATAAGATTCAATACTTTGTTTGGTGACCAGATTTGAATAGTCAGGTACTTCTTAATTTTTCTCTTACCTATTTACTTCCCTTCCCTACCTCCTTCAAATTTATACCACTCTGAATAATTGAATATTATTAGTTATTAGTCCCATTGGCTCGGGTCTGTTGGGACTCTAGTGCGACACTTTAAACATAAGAAATAAGTAAAATTTACAAAATTTTAAGAAACCCCCGACACAAAAAAGGCTGATAACCTTGAAACGCCTGAACAGATTTTCATGAGCTGTTTCTAAGAACCATCTCTATTACGTCAGCTTTCAAACAAAAAAAAACTGCATCACAATCGGTCCATTCGTTTAGGAGCTATGTTGCCACAGACAGACAGACACACAGACACGTCAAACTTATAACAATGCTCCTTGCGTCGGGGGTTAAAAATAAAGTGTAGGTAGGATTTTATTTTCATGGCAAACCAACGTTTAATAGATTAAAAAATAAACCGTTTTCCATTCTCATACCGCGATTTGAGGATGATGTATTGAGATGATTTTCCCACGAAACGGCGCTATACAAATAAACCAATCATTATTATTCACCGTGCGTAATTTTATCCACGTGTAATTTCTTCCACGTGCAAATTTCGCAACGTTATTTTAAATGGAATAATTTATCCGTATTTAATTTCACCCTGACACCACATTTGGGTTTCTGTGGGTTTAAAGATAGGTAGAATGATTGGATATGAACATCTTCCAGCTTTCTCCGCATTTAACCATTGATGAAGGGAACCACAGACACCTCAAGTTGAAACCGGTCTGTTATGTGACCTCAATATGTTTCAAGTTAGTGCACTCCTACCTAATAATATACTCTCTAACCCTGAAAATATAAGATGCATGCATTAAGAATGCAATTAAAATGGGGATTAGATTACAAAGTAATTCAAACCACGCCTAGATTATACCAAAACCATCTTTTAATCTATTACCTATTTATGAAAGCTTACAGAAAAGGTTGAATGTGACCTAGAAATTCTTTTTGACGCAACGAATCTATCATCGAAGAATGCTATTACAATTAATCACATAGTATTATTTATTATTTGGTACAGTAGTTTAAGTCCTCTGTGTTTCCTCAACTCCTTCCTCTCATCAGAAAGACCCTCCACACAGCATCTCCAAAGATGAATCTAAAAGATTAGGGAAATTATTTTCCCCGAGGCCTCCTATGTGGAATTATAGAATACAATATGTAATGGTACGGACAGACATGCTCATTAGTAGCACGATAGCATGCTACTAACGTGGCACGTGTGTCAGTGATGTTGCTAGTAATGACTTTGTTACTGCTAGTATTGACTTTGCAGATGGAAGGGAAAGTGCTCTTAGCAAGTGGGAATAAGCTTGCTTATGAGCATGCTCAATTCGATGCGATCTCAGTTTGCGGCAGTTGTGCGTGCAAAAATATCGAAAATGGCCCGTTGGTGTGACCAATAAACCTGATTTTCGTTATTTATTATAGGAGTCACGAATGTCTTCGGAACACATAGTTACTAAAATACCCACAACGGATGTTCAAGAAATCCCCAAAAGTTCCTTAAACCCCAAATGTAACCAAATTCTACAGAAATTAGCATTTATTTTTTATCGTTAGTCAAGTTCAGATTTTATCTAGCGTACAGGCTTTAAACTAAGAAATTTTTCAAAAATTTTCTGCCTAGGAACACGAAATTATGATACTTTCTCACAATTATTTATTGTATATATTATTTTACAATATAATTGGATACTTGAAAGGGCCAAAATCCCCGCATTTTCCCTGCCAAAAGCTTCTCCCTGCTTCCATTTTGGCCAATAGCATGCTCGTACAGAGTATGTGTGTTCAATTGTTGGCTTTGAGCATGCTTCTTCATGAGTATGCTCAAAACAAGCATGCTCATTTATGAACATGTATGTCAGTACCATTGCCATTTGAACTTTCACTGCATTTTTCTAAAATTTCTAGGCTAACAAATATCTTCACAAATTGCAAAGACATATCAACAAGATATGGAAATTTGCTTGTATCCATTTAGCGGTAAACAAAAACAGACAGGATGATGTATTGTTCGAAATATTATTTTATTTAATTGTCAATAAAGAAAAAAGACTGCTTCGTTGTATCGAATTAAAGTTGCTAATTTTCTTGAGTTGATTCCTCGTTGCCGAGGATCGTTACTCCTACTTCCATTTCCACGGTGAATAAAGCTCTTCCACTCCTCGCGGTATTTTTTTCAATATTTACTTATTCATTCATGATTTTCTTTATTACAAGTTATTTTATCAGATAGCTTGTTCCACAAAGCTGTCACAAATCAGCTTGTCCGAGGTAGGTTATGTGCTGTTAGCTGCGTGGAGAGCCAAAGATACTTGGTCACTTCACCGCATTGGTGACATTCCTCTGCTTCTCGTGCCTTACACTTAGCAAGTGACTACTAGTTTCTCCAGGTTGGAATCCTCAGTTTGGCGGGCAACGTGTCCGAAATATCTTACAAATTGTCGACAGAGAGTTGAAAGCCTATTGTGCCTAGCTATTCCAAAATGGGTATATTTTTGCATTTGGTTGTCTATGGAATCCTCAGCATTACCTACCACATTTAGAGGTCGACTATCCGATATCTTTCTATCCGGTATTGAAGTATGGGGAAAATCAGCGCCCGTTGACAAGTGTTTAATAAAAGTATCTACCTGAACATTTTTTTTTAAAGAAAGACAAACATTCCCGGGCTACGAATAACCCAACAATATTTGAAAGTCTCCTCCTACCACCACAGAAATCCGAAAATGTTGCTTGTGTTGTGATGGAGGACTTAGCCAGTCGAGGAATCGAACACGCGACGCCCAGGTGGGACCCAAACGTGATGCCCACTCAACCACTGACGAATTTCATGATAAAATACGAATAAAACTTTTTTCATCAATAATTCGTTCAGATATCGCAATAAGGTTTAAAAGAATGATTAAAAATCTGCGATTAAGGATTGTAATAGTAAAAGCTGCATCAATACAAAACTCTAATAAAAAAATAACCTAGCAATATGGTGAATTGTGATATATGAAGGACGAAAAATAAATTGTAAAACTCACCTTGAATATCACACGAATAACAGCATTATCAAACCAACAACAGCTGTCTTTTGCTCAAGTAAATGATAAATATAAATAAATGTGTCAGTCTTTATTATTGAAGAAACGATTAAATAATCAAACTAACGGTAACATCTGCCCACACTGTTCCTTATCGACTAATCCTAAATCAATCTCTCCATTAAGCAATGTGGATGGTAGACAATATAAGCAAATTAAGGTCGAACTGTATACCGTGAAATTGTGTGTGGCGACCTTCAACGCGTGTTTTGGTCATTTCCTTTGGTAAAGCAACGGATTTTGAACGGTTATTATTTATAATATATTAATAATAATATTTATTGGTTTTATGATTTAATAATATGTAATACAAACGCAGTCGGTTAGATAAGCAGTGATTTAGATTCTGCAGCTAAATGGGTCAAATTAAATAAATACAGTAAAACCTAATGTTTATTAGGTATTATACAAATATTTTCACGAATATTGTCAAAAATGTTGATGCGACGATTTATGTAAATGAAGAGATTATAATAAATATTGAATAACGTTATAATATTTTGGTGTTACAATCAAGATTTCATAAGAATTCTAGGGAGTATAATGTAATAGTTATTGAATTATTAAAAGTGCAAAAACATATAAAAAAGATAAAAGTAACAAAGAAACGTTCAAAACTATCGTGATCCACTAGTACTGGAAAAATTCGAAATCGGAATCTCCGCCTTTTTTTGGGAGGAATTTAAAAATACTCGACAAGACTTGAGAACAAGCTATTGAAAAGGGTGTTTGAGAGTTGATTTCGTAAAGGCCTGTAAAAACATCATCTCCTTTCTTACTCATCGTTTACTATAATATAGACGTAATTTAAGATTAATTTCACGGAACCAAGGGACGCAGAGTCCAGGGACGTCTATTGGCCACAGCAGACGGGGCAGAACTGATACAAAATACACAAAATCGATATGCGGACGGCGTAAGGTTTAATTTTCGATTCCCAATTCCACCCATTTTGATTCCCGCCGAAAAAACAGAGCGAAATTGCATTGTTTTGTTTAATTTTGTGAAATTCAGGTACAAACATTAAAATGTTTTCCGAATATTTACTAAAGATTTTAATATCCCATATAATATAATAAAATTTTATCCGAAAATCGATCTATTGGTAGGAAATTTTGGCACTTGAATGTATTTTTTATGGGCCTGAAACTTTTTTCCAGACTTACAAAAAGATTTATTGAAAAAATACTCGATTATTTTCAATTAAATACTGCAAGGTGTTCTACTTGCAGTATTTAATTGAAGCATCTATAAATTTTTTAAGCCAACAAATTTTCAAATCAAAAACTCATGATTTTGTATGATTCTGCATTATTTCGCTTGGCTTCATCTTAACATTATGAATACAAGCAGAAAATATGTTTGCACATAGCAGCAAAGAGCAAGCTCAGGTTTTATGAAACTCTTAAGTTTTTGGATCAACGCAGTATTTTCAACACAATTCTTCATCTCCATCATGAGCCAGTGCGCTTTTCTGAATATTTTTTTCTTTATAAAATGAGTACTGAATTTTCTTAAAATAATAAATAGACAAACGAACTTTATTTTTTAATGAAACCAAAGATATTAATTTACATAAAAAAACCATCATAATATAGAAAGATAACCCACAATGATCTAGTTTCCACAATGATCCGATTCGTTTACCTTTTGACACATCTCCAACAATAATTTCTAAATATTGGAGATTCGTAACCAACATTTAAAGTGCAATCAGTACAATGCGTCTTCATACCCATGGCACTGGCTTATTCTAATTTATGTCACATAGCCAAGCGTGCACATTCTGGCGTTCCACATTCCCATCACGTCCAGGGTCCAAGGTCATCACAGGTGGGCGACACGAGGTATTCAATAATACATCTAATTGAGTCCATGAATTTAATGCCTTTATGGAGGCGGTCATCCCATGATATGACTTCATCTCCATCTTAATCAACGGCTATGGTGAATATAATAGTTTCATCTTGTACTTATGTAGGTTTTGGTACTTCATCATGTTGTCTAGCATGAATTATCTACAGATGAAGATTAAATTTGTGTTAATTGGTGTTGGCACAGTTTTCTTGGGTTTACAGCTTTTGGCGTCAGTTAGGATCTTCCTAACTAATTCATGACGCCAAAGTCGTTTTATCGATGCGTTACGTATCTTATCTAAACGATGATGTATTTTTTCTTCCATTCTTGTAAATGTCTGCGTATCTTATATTTTGCTTATACCTCAGTATACTAGTTGTTTGGTGTTTTATTTTCTTCCTCTCTATCATTTTGTGTTCTTTTAAGCTACTTGTCAACTTAGTGGCGTTTTTAACAGCTTTTGGCATCTAGTTATGAATAAATAGAACATTCCTAAAGTTTTATCGTGTTTTACTTTATGCCTATCTCCTTCTTTAGTCAAGTGACACATCTGCCCTGATAATGGTCACTGTAACGCTGTCCGAAGGGTTAGCTAAAGAAGGAGGTAGCGTAAGACGTTATACAATAGAATCCGTTTTTTATGACTTCGCCTATATTGACAAACCGCTTAATATGACGTAATTACAAAGCGAAGTTTGGTGTTCATATAAAATTCTTTATAACAAAGTCGGATATAAGCCATTAACTTATAAATGACAAGTCGCTTATTATGACCCATTTTTAATAAATTATGTCCTGCTTTCATGGAAAATTATGTCGGTTATAGTGACCGACATGATTCCTAACACCTTCGGCAGTGTTCGAGAGGGTCACTTGACACCCGACGACGTTAATATGCTGTGTTTCTCACGTCACTAGTCTCAATATGCTGTGTTACTCTCTATTAAAATAAATACGTACTTTTATACCTAAAAAAAACAGGAGGTTATTTATCTTCTACAAAATGCTTTGTATGACGTCCGCTAAGTATGACGTGATTGTCATTTCCCTTCGATGTAATACCATAAAAATAAAACCCTTTTGGCCGTGAAAATCTAAAATCATAACACTCCTAAAGTGTCCGCAGTTTTTTCGATGCGTTATGTGTCTCGCCTATATGAAGATGTACCTATCTATGTATCTCTCCACCCATATTTCTGCAAATACATCTTTAGAGCTACTTGCCACCAAAGTACACTAGTATTTTTTACCAATATTTTGGAAAATCAGCCTAGCACTTTTGTAGACCCCTCTCAAATGTCCCCAGTTTTGCAGATTCTTGGCAGATCATCAATCTGAAGTATCTGTTCTTTTTTGCATACGCCTATCTTATCTTTTTTATATGAAAGACGCAGTAGAAGGAAATCTCAATTACAAATGCAATTCCAATATGTGTCAGGTTTCAGTTTGGAGGGTGAAGGAGAACTTCTGATGACAGCAAACGTCCAATAAGAGAGAACACCAAAAATAACACTAGAATTTTAAGTCTGGTCGACCTCTATAAACATCTCATTACGAAAAGTGGTTCAAAGAAAGCGAATGTTTGTATCACATAATAAAATGTCAAACCACAAAGTGATAGCTTTCTATGAAAAAAATGAATATACATTTGCGGTAATGTTAACAACTAGTAACACTCCAAGAAGATTGCAGCACGTTGGTGCATTGCAACTACCAATTATTATTATCATCGTATGTAATAATGTCTGCACTAATCGACCACATATTGTTGCAGTTGGCACTCGTGTTTAACATGATCGTTGGGCATTTTGTGCGTGTAATTGCAGTTGGTTGATGTGTTTGCATCTTTCACCACACAAGGTCAGAATAATTTCGTGTCTGAGCATTAATTCCCATCTGCATAAATTGTTTAGATCAGCCATTCTCAAAGTGGCTTAATATATTCTCCAACTGGGCGCAATGGAGAGATTAATGGGGACATTGTTGGATAGTTTTTCCACCTTGGGAGGCGGCCATGGGTCCGCTGCTCAGGGAAACATTAATTGGATAATCAACACTTCTGCCATAGGTCACCCCAAGCGTTCGTTACAAGGGTGCCCGGGTTCGTGGGGTGAGGTTGGTTTTTGTCTTGGCGGCCGATGTGTTTGCTCACCTATTGCGTGGCGGGCCGGACCGGAAAATCTGGTTCAGAAATACATTTTTACCTTTCCAGCCGGATTCTCTCGTCCCATCGCCTTGCACCGTACTAGGAGAAATAGATTCATACGTCCGTCACTCCAGGACACCCCCAAATTCCTACCCATCCCTCACACCCTTTTCCTTCCCAGAAATTCCTCTCCCTCCTTTCCCTTAAAAGACTGTCCACATAGCATCTCAAAAGATGACAAAGGCCCCGAGGGACATTGGTTTCCTCGGGGTCTTCTTTTTGGAGCTATATATTAAAAAAGTGGGTAGCGAGGGCAATAAGAAGGCGCAAAAAATGGTTTCCTAAAATATTTTTCAAAATTTTCCACCGCGTTAATAATTTTTTAAAAGAATCGTAACTATAAATCATTCATGAATTTATATTTTATATTCTCTACGTAAAATTAAACATTGCAATCAATATTCTTAACAATAATCAAAACCTCCTTCACTACGAAAATTTAAAAAATGCAGTTTTGAGATAAACTACTTAAATTTTTTAACAGAAGTGTGGCTCTACAGTAGTTACATAGTACTTACTTTTTCTCCTTTTCTTTGGTCGATTTTTCGAGATCAACGATATGTATTAGTTTCACAAAAAACAGGTAAAATATGTATATTTTTTTTAGACCGTCGTTCTTCTGAAGTTTGCAAAAAAGAGTTCCCTTTTTTTACATTGCGCACAGGAGAGGCCCTGAGTAAAAAAAATACCCCGCAGATCCTATGTCATCGTTGATGCTGTGTGGAGCGTCTTTTTAGAAAAGGAAGTAGATGAAGTTCTGAGAAGAAAAAAGGTATGAGGGGTGAGTAGGAATCTAGGTGTGTCCAGGAGTGACATGTATGATTCCATCCCTCACACTGCGATGCAAGGCGATGTTTCGAGAGAGTCCCAATGGAGAAGTCAAAACGTCTCTTTCAACCAATCTCTCCCGATTCGGCCGGCCAAACTCAACCACACCTCACTCCGCTAACCCCGGGCACCCCTGCTAAGTCACCAAACCTAGCGAACTACTTGGGGTGACCTATGGCAGATGTGTTGGTTATCCAATAAATGGTCCCTGGGGCGGCGGTATCTTCTCCCAAATGAAAAATTATTATGGTATCAAAAGATATGGCAATTTTTCTCTTACTCTCCATTGTCTGCAACGTTAATTATTTTTAACTTGTTTTGTCTTTCACTTTAGAAAATATCTTTAAAATTTTCTAATATAGTTTGTAATAATTTTGCAACAGTATTAGTCAAAAAAGTTTGAGAAACTTTGGCTTAGAATTTCTCATCTGTCAACAGCGGCCAAGTCTAGATGGATTTCACATGTAAATGAAAATATTATGTGTAGTCTGGAATGTGCCGTGCAGTACAGTTATGGCTAAAATAGTTGGCAGGAGGTCACGTGGGGTCATCACACCGGGTCATGGGTGCAAATGTGTTTTAAAAATGAAATAAAACGGTAGTGTACCTTTACGAACGAAGACTCAAACCATATAACATTTTTTGGTTTGTACGAAAATTTCGATACCATGATATATCTTATATTATTTCAGAATCATCAGGAATATACATACCTAGAATATATCATTCTTAACTATTTGATAAAATATCTACTATTAGCTGAAGGATGATTCTGCATCTTTTGCGATATTTTCTTAAATGTGATATTTCGTATCGCGCTAACGAGCTTAATACTGCGTTAAGACACCAACTCTTTTAAGTAGTTACGAACGTCAGAGGTGACGGCGCGCTTGCCGAGCAATCATCGTTAAGAGAAAATGTTAGTGGCGGGAAAATTTGCGAATCGAATGTCATCGCTTAAAAACATCAAAATACTACGACCAACGGATAGTCATTAGCGAACGCCTATTAATTGTAATTAAGTGCGTAATTAATCCGTTACAATTGTCAGCAACACACGACAGGCATAGACAAGCCATTGAAAGTCATAGAAAATCACAGAATTTTGACAGCTGAAAACGCACGACGGATTTGGCCTTTATGTCTTGATTGTCTCGTAACGCTGATTTAACACAACATATACATAACCTTAGGACACGTGTTGGTCGAGATTTTGTAGGAGCATATTTTTTCAAATATTTTTGTAATACGTGCACGAAGTTTACGAATAATGTTGACGGCATGACTTTCGAGAATAGAAATTTTGTAAAATCATTAATAATTTGCTGTCCTAGGGATTTTATCTAATTTTTTTGCATTCATTTATGCAAAAACTGTGATCGTTCCATTTCCTACCTTATTATTGTAACTTGTTAATATATTTATTTTTATTTGACTTATTTAGCTCTACCCACTGGAGTGCTTTTTGACACAATATGGCACTATTTAAAATACCTCGGATTGCTTTGCTGCCAATTTTGGCAAATTTTCCCTTATTTTTAAGTAATTAAGTAGATGTTTACAATTTTACAATATTTTTTTTATAAATCCTACGAATATGAGATAATTGACAAAAGATAGATGAATTCATTGGCTATATAGAATTATAATCAGTTTGTATGTCTCAGTATTAAAATCCGGAGGTATGATGTTTTTTAATTTTGGCGGAAAATATTCAAAACGATCACAAAAAAATGTTGAGCAATCGGAGAAAAAAGTTTTAAATTGCGCTGTCGCTCCAGTTGCTACTTTACATGAAAATTTTACAAATTGTTATTACAGTAATTAAGTGTAAAAAGGTGAATGAAGTAATTGTAAGAAAACAACACATATATACATAATAAAATTTAGTGCAATTTAGCAAAATACTAATACGATGATTCCGTATGATATAAGCTTGAAATAGTATGTGAAATAAAGTATAAAAAAAACTTCCAGGTTTTTGATTCATTTTATCGGTTTATGTTTAGTTCCTTGGAGGTTGGAGGCCGTGCACAGCTCCAGGGTGGCCCCAACCTGTTGATATGAATATGAATTAGGGTGTCTCACCTGATTAGCCACCTGTCTCTCCGCCTCCCCGAGGGGGAAGAAGTCAGCGGAGGCCGCCATTGCCGCCCGGGCTGCTCCCTCCAACTGGGTCAGCTCCTTGCCGAGCCCCTCGGAGGCCTGCGCCCCTGTGCACAGCCCCAGGGTGGCCCTCACATCGCAGATCTTGCGGTCGCGGAGGATCTGGCAGGAACGGAAGGCGAGCTGGAAAATATAAAGTTTGATAAGCTTTTATAGAACATTCAACTCATTTAAATTTTTGACTGAGTATATGTTTGAAGGTTTTAAAGGTTTAAATGTTCATTATCTCCACAAGTAAAGTCATTCATTAATTTATTTACCTATTTTTATTTGTTTTAAGCGAAATCGACAGTCTACAATAGGTTTGGTTTATGCTTGTGATATCTACTTAACTGAGAAACCACTTAAAGAATTCCATGTAATACAAAAACATTTTACTTAAGAAAACCATGTTATATTTAACGAACTAATATTGCATTTATGTATGTAATTAAACATACATATTTTGACTACCATATTAAAAAAACTAATTATTGCAATTATATGTAATTAAACATACATATTTTGACTACCATATTAAAAAAACTAATTATTGCAATTATATGTAATTAAACATACATATTTTGACTACCATAATACGGGCATGTGCCTGGTGTGGTAGTCGAAAATCCTGTAAAAAAGTTATTTTATGAATAAAGGAAAAAAAATGTCTCAAATACACAACCATAATTCGCATCATTCTTCATTTGGAGTTCAATACATGAGATTAAAAAATAAGGCTCGAATCCGTTCAAAAGATATTAACTCTGGCATTATACAACAACAATCTTTCGAAATCAATTTATTTTTTTTTGTGGAAAAGAGTTAGTTCGTCTACAAATTGATTTAAAAATGACATATTTCAGGTTGTGTCTGGTTATTATTCCCTCTTAATATTATATCAAGCAAGATGCGACAAGCGTCTCCTTGGAATGCTTTATGATGACGTGCGTACAAACTCCGCCTGGGGTCTGTCTGAATTTAACCTGCTGTGAAAATCGTGGACTTTCGTAAGAGAAACGGAGCCTGTCGTGAGTGCGTTAATTAAAATAAATTATTTTATTGGTTTATGCCTTGTCTATAAAAACGCATTTTTTCCATTCCATCCATTTTAAAGTCATATGTGTTGTGAAACCGTAAAAGAACACTTAAATCCATTCGTGAATTCTGGAACTGAAATTTTATTTAATTAATTTCTAATCTCAATGTCGAGATCGCTAATCTGTTAAAAGAGATTTATTTATAAGTGAAATATCTCTAATAAATCTCTTTTATGTTAATATAAAAACTCTCGGATCGTGATATTGCTTTCATTCCCACCCTGTTCCAAACTTCTTCCTAAATCTAGTTCTAAAATGAGCTGAGTTTTTCAACACTGATGTTATTCAAGTCAATGTTCTGGCCGTGCACGGAGTTTGTGGGCCCTTTTTGATACCCGAAAACATTCAGGAAAATCAACCAGATGATCTGAGAAGGCTCCGTTCTAAGGATGCAAGTGGGGAAGTAGACTGAAAGTTCATTGGAGGTTATCCACCACATACCCGCCCTGGTATAAGTAACAGATGGTTACTCCTTCAGGGCTCTCGCAAGGACTCTAATTTTTTTTTTAAAGAACGAAGCTACATTTAATTTAGAACGAATCTAGACCTCCAGTGTCCCTGCATACCTTGTTAGTAAGCAGTATGCAAGTGCTTAGCGGGAAATACAAGATACAATATGTGTTAGTGTGATAAGATATAGACAAGACAATGGGACAGGTTGGTGACAGTCCACGAGGCGGCAAGCGCTGGGTGATTGCATCCAGCATATCCTACAAGCACCTGTGTGGGAGGAAGACACAGTACACAAATAATAAGGGCATGGCAAACGGATAGGAGTCCTCTCCAATCGATTGGCAGTTCCAGCAAGAATGCACAAGATGTTCGGTCTAGCCGTAAACCACACTCAGCTTCCGCGCCCCTTAGCCGGTTCCTCGGTGATGCCTCAAAGAAAAGTAAATGGGAGATTGGGGGAAAATGCCCGACGACCCTAGGGAATTCAGCGTCGAGTAGCCGGAGGCAAGGCGAAGGAGAGCCGAGGTCGCCCAACCAAACCTCAAGCCTGCACATGTTGCTGGAGGTGGCGCAAATGATTTTAGAGGGCACCGTGCCGTCGTCGAACGACTCCTGTCGATGCAGAGACAAGGTCTAGCGCACCCCCAGATGGGGAAAAAGAAACATAACAAAATAGATAGGTGCAGTTCGGTTCAGCCTTCTGAGCGAAGCAGAGTGGAGGTTGTGAGACTAAAAAGAAAAAGAGAACAAAGAAACCAAAACAAACGCAGAAAAAAATAAATACAAAGTTGAAAATGTTGGTTGGATCACAACAGTGTTCCTTCGAACAGGAAACCGGAACACAAATAATAAAATACAAAAATAATAAACAGGTATCTTGATAATACATCGCATAGCATAGCTTAGTGAAATCTAAAATAAACAATGTGAAAAGAAATAAAATAAGAAAAAAAAAAGATAAGTCAAACAAAAATAAAATAAACAAAAACGCATCCAAAATGTATCCATTAGAATAAGATAAAGATACATAAGATTGAGATGATATAAGAAAAAATATATATGTAGGGATAAGGCATAAAACATAAAATTCAAGCAGTAGATGTAAACATGAAATAAGGAAGTCCGTGGATTCAGGAGCAGATACACATGGCACCTACATGATTGTACAGCTAATCAGCGACTCTAAGAACAGGCCATCTCTCAACCCAAACTTTCGTAAATTTCTTCAAGCACTCAAAGTTCACCTTATTCGAAACGAGATCCGCGTTACAAGCTGGTCTCGTAGTAACTTGCAAGCCATCTAGCATTTCCTCTCGGGCATCCGTCAAAATCTCGCAGTGCCACAGAATGTGCTCGGCTGTTTGATCAGTATTACCGCAAGCGCAGTTAGAATGAGGCGATAGAGAGAGACTGTGAAGTCTCCCTCTGAACTCCCCATGACCGGACAGAAGTTGGGTCACATGATGATCCCTAGTGATGTACGCCCCTTCCATTCTGAGTTTAACTGACGGGAAGAAGGAGAAAGTCCATCTTCCCGTATTTGACCTATCCCAACGTTCCTGCCATTCTCTCAAAGTTCTTGCTCGCATCTCTCTAAGAAGTCCTGGGAGAGAAACCGCTCCACCTGGTATTAGCTCAATACCATGGTGGGTAGCGGTTCTTCCTCTTTTTAAAAGCTTCTTTGTTAACACCTCCCTAATTTCAAGATCAATAGGTAAGACGCCGGCCAAGACTGGCAAGGCGTCCGAAGCGACTGTTCTGTAAGCACCCGAAAGCGCCAGCAAGGGGATTCGCTGGCATCTCTTAAGTACCGAGACAATGAGTGCACTCTCCAGGCGGTGCTCCCACACAGAGGCGGCGTACGCAACTTGCGCCACATAAACCCCCCTGTACAAGATACGGAGCGCTGGAGATCGCAAACCCCACTCAGCTGTGGAGATTCTCCTCAGTTTCAAGAAGAGGGCCTGGGCCTTGCTGGAAACTTCTTTTATGTGGGCCAAGAAAGAACACGATCGATCTAAAGTGACTCCTAAGTATTTCGCATTCTCAACAAAACGGATATTGGAGTCTCCCATTTTAATGGTAGGGTTTCTTTCTCTGCTAAGAGAGCCCTTCATTAGGAGACCCATGGTCTTATGGGGAGCGAAGGTCATTTTGTTTCTCTTACCCCATTCAAGAATCATCTTTAAACCTTCTTCAGACTTTCTCTCAACTTCCTTCCTACTGTTCCCCGAGACCAAATACAGTTTGTCATCAGCGTAGTCCACCGAGATACATCCTTCAGGGAAGGGTAGCCTGGAAGAATCGTCAAACACAATGTTCCAAAACTCAGGTCCAAGGATTGAACCCTGAGGACAACCCATGTCCGTTTCTTGTTCAATCAGGTGGTCTCCAAAAGAAAGGATGACCGTTCTGTCACAGAGGTAATCAGCGCAGATCTTGAACAGCTTTTGTGGACATTTCCTATTTTTGAGCTTGACAAGTATCATCGGCCACCACGCATGATCGAAGGCACCAGTAATATCGAGGAAGATTCCTATTACGTACCTCTTTTGGCAAACCTTCACCCATTCAAGCGCATACGTAATGGCGTGCTCAGTGGACATACCGGGGACAAAACCAAATTGCCGCTCGCAGGGTGGGGATAAGGTTTGACGCAAGCGCTGCCTAATCAGTTTCTCCAAGATCTTCCCCAGGACAGGTAACAGGGTGATTGGACGGTATGCCTTCACGTCCGACCTTGGTTTGTCGTTCCCCTTTGGTATAATCCTAAGCACGCCCCTCTTCCATTCAGAAGGGAAAGTTCCTCTTCTCATGCATGTATCCATCACCTGGAAGAGCTCCTCCTTGGCGTAGATCCATACTTGCTTCGCTATTACGCCATTGAGCCTATCATGCCCTGGTGCCTTCTTAGGACCCAAACCCTTGATTATCAACTCGATTTCGGCTCTAGTTACTGGTGTCATCCTATCCTCCTGGGCGAGGTTTCTCGGTGGGAGCCGTGACAGATTTCTAATCTGTTTGTGGTGGTCGCTTTCCCCAATTACTGAATCTACAGGAACTAACTTGCCCAGAAGTGTATTGAGAGTGGAAGCCACATCCACACTTTCAACGTTCCTACCATCCTTTTCGGTTATTACGCTAGATAAATACCGGTCAGAGCCTTTTCCCGTTTTGTCTATGGCGCTGTGGATTTCCCACGGGTTGGCGTTGCCCACTTCTTGTACCCAATTATGCCATGCAGCTCGTTTCGCTGAGAGGACGGCCTGTTTGAAAGCTCTACGTGAGCAACTGAGTCGTGACTGAAGGGCGTGTGTCTCCTCCTGCGTACACCCGCCACGTCTGGACACGCCCAGAGCTCGATAGGCTCTCTTGTAGGCCCCTTTCAATGAAGTCAGCTCACTCGACCACCACGGCGTCCTAATAACCGTCTTTGGGTTTGATCTTCCCAAGGACCGCTCAGCAGCTGATACCACGGCTGCATTAAAAAAGTTCCCCAAATTATCCGGATCTCTTGCTGCTACGTCGTGAAATCCCCTTAAGGTATCACGTAGAGCTTCCCCAAAGTTATCCCAGTTCGCCCTCGTGGTTTTGAAGTTCCAGGAGGATCTTGGAGCTTCCGTCTTTTTGACACCCACGGTAAAAGTTATAAGCCTGTGATCGGAGGCAATTGCGCATTCATGAACTGTCCACTTTGATATCTTGGTCGCAACAGATCCAGAGCAAAGAGTTAGATCAATGTTGCTCTCACCATGTGTGTTCGAGAAAGTGGTATATACACTCTGTTCATTAATTATTGACAGACCTTGCGCCGCAATGAGGTCTTCGACGGCGTCTGAACGTTCCGTCCTATAGTTACAGTAATCGAACCACAGAGGTGAGCGAGCGTTAAAGTCTCCTCCGATAACTATGTTACGTCCTTTAAGCGCGTTTAGGGCGCGCGTCAGACTCAAGATATGTGGTCCAACTGGGTTACAGAATTTAAAGTAAACTGAGATCAAAAAGATCTCAGTTGTCCCAAATTTAATAGATACGCAGGTTTGGTATTCGTTTGACAGTCCCACTAGAAGGAGGGGGCTGATCAATGAAGTATTGACCAGAACACCCGCCCCCGGTGAGGTGCCAGTTTCGAGTACAGCACCTGGATACTTAATTGGTGTCTTACCTAGCCAAGTGTATTGCTCCTGGATTAGCAAAATGTCGATTTTAAGGTCAGTCATGACCCGCAGCGCCTCGAGTGTGGCCGCCCGTGACCTCTGCAGGTTAATCTGACCTATGGAGAGGAAATTTTCAATACCCATAATCAGTCAATCGGACCTGGGTTTCGATGGCTGCCTTCTGAGCAGGACACGATCTGTCACCTGTGGCATGATCCGCCGGCTTCTTAAACCTAGTGCACGTAGCGCATACAGCAGCATGTGTTTTCCTGGGGCAATCTTGATAATCGTGGCCGGCTGCGGCGCAGTGGCGGCAGGTTATTACTTCTTGGGTACAGGCCTTGGAGATATGACCATATTGATGACATTTAAGGTTTCAACTGAAAGTTCAGTTGAAACCTTTCTTTTTTTCTCATAAACGGCTGTGCTTGTAAAAGTAATAGAAGTTACAACGAAACATCAGCGGCAGTACCACGCCACGTCTTCAATCAATTTATTCTTCTGGGATATCAGTGGGGTAAATCTGGATATCAGTCTTCTCTTGATGTGACTAAGATATAAAAGTTTTCTTCATTCCATATATAAGAAGGATAAGTTGGTTCTTTGAAAGTTTCGGGGTCTCCTTGCAGATGTTGATTGATGTAGATTTTGATTGTGGTCAAGAGGGAAAATTCTGTGTACGTAGTTATTTATAAGTTTTCTCTGCTTACCACAATGACTGAGAAGAGTATCTTGGTCTTGAGCTGGTGTGCATGCTGCAGAGGCGGCAGAGCGTCCAAGGCATCCAGGGTGTCAACTCTTGACTTGTTGAAGAGTTGTCCGTACCTCATGACCAGCTCTGATCTGTGGGCCAACAAAATATAAAAAAATTGTCACAATTATTCTATTTGATGAATTAGCCGGTTTTTACCCCATTGTAGCATGAAAATAATTTACTCTACTCGATGTAAACATTTTGCTGGTATTGCAAGACCTCGGTAACCGAAACAATTGTCTATAATCGTTGTTGTTTGAACTCTTACGGCATTCCATTGTGCTTGGGTATACTGTATCCACAAGTCTGCGGTGGATCATCGATATGCAATAACCAATAACAATAGATTAGCTCTGTCATATCTAATTTCAATCTAACAATGCTGTATCTCTCAGTTTTCAATATTAATTTAACTTAAGATGAGTTCGGCATCTTCCGAATAAGTTTGAGGTTTGAGTGGTAGGCAGACTTCTTTACCAGACTACTCTAAGTAGTTCTGCCGCTCCCGCAGGCGGACTGGAGGTACCCGCCCAACTTGCCGATTGATGCCGATCAATCATCGTAACCGTTCATACGTAAGTCACGAACGGTTATAGATGGTATTTTTCTGATATACTCAACTGCTACCTGTCGGGATATAGCAAAACTTCGTAACCTTCATTACTAACTACGATATCGAATCTTTTGAAATAAACTGAAACTATATGAATAATCAATTCATTACAAAAATATCAATACACATAATTCAGCACCCCATCTTGATGACACATATTGTACACTCTTATAACATACGGAAAACGTTCATTTTTACGTTAGCGAAGATCGTTCATTTTTTGATAAAAATGTTGTCGTAATTTATTGTGAGACGCAGATGTTTTACTAGAAATATAAATTATGAATTCAATCGAAGTTATTTATAAAATTTATATTGAGGTGATTTTCAACAAAAACTGCGCTGTTCAAGTCATCGAAACATTATTATTATTATTATTACATATATACATTTTTTTTTCAATATTCATTTATTTAGCTGATTAAATAGTTACTGGCAAAAGTCCGCGAGAGCCCTTACCTAAAATATTTCTAACTGCCTCAAATTCCTGTTTAAAAAATGATCTTCACAGCTAGTCTATTGAGCGTTGGGACGAGCTTGTTGGAATACAAAAATATGCTCCGCGCATACCAACAAAAGGCAAAAAGCGATGCTTATTCTGATCTTTCATAGCGTACTTTCTTTTTATATATATTTTCTTAAACCAATATGCTTAGTTTCGGTGTTAATTTTAGGGTTTACACGCCCTGTCTAGATAATTCTTAGGGCTAGCTAGGGATAATTCTAAGGGCTAGTAGAACCCATTCGACAGCGTACTGCTCGAATACTGACCTCTGCCTTTGACGGTTAATCGCAACTCTCCTCAACAATGTCTTCCCTAGGGTTTTCAACTTCTTCAACTATTTATTCACTGACACAGGATTCGAGGATTTTCTCACCTCTGTGAGTCGGCCTCATTCCCCGATGCGTCCGGGTCCGAGTGGTACCCGTCGCTGCAGCAGGAGAGTGCGGGTGGAGAAGGGGGCGGTGTGACGGGCGCGGAGCCTCCGCTGGTCAGCACCGGGACTGTCTGCGAGGACGTTGATAGTGCCGGCGGTGAGGGTAATAGAGCCAGCACCGCGCCGCAACCGCGGGAGAAGCTCATCAGGAGGCCTGCTGCGGCTCTGAAAGAAAAAAAAACAAATTGTTAGTTGACGAGGTATTAACGATGAAAAGAAATAATGCTGAGCGTGGGTAGGGTTATTTTGTTGAGATATTATGCTGGACCTTATGTAAATTGTTAGTGGTTGATGTGTTTATGGCGAAAAGAGACGTATTTAATATGGATGAAGTTATTTTGTTGGGATATGCTGGAGCTTATTTAAAACCTGCTTGAAAAAATAGAGAACACCTGAATTAGTTTTATTAAGATTTCACGCCAAAAAGAAGGAAGATGTCACCGATGAAGGTAGGTATCTACTATGCGCAAAGAAATCTGGTGTACCCAGTGGTGTAAGGAGAGATATGTAAATACAAATGTTAGAGAGAGCACGGAAATATTAAAAGCGATAATATTTAAGCGAAAATTGTGAAAATGTTTTAATAAAACAGGACCGTCCAAAAGAGAGCAAAAATCTCGTGGGGATTGTCTAAAATAGTATTTACAGAAACACTGAATTTTTTCATCCATATAACTTGTAAAATACGCTTGGTGTAACTCTAAGTGACCAGCTCAGTTATGGGGGCTCCATCGAAGCCAGAGTTAAGTTAGCCTCTCAGAAACTGGGCTTACTGTATAGTACACAACTGCTAACCCTGTACAAATCGCAAGTGCGCCCCATGGTTGAATTTGGCAGCCACCTCTGGTCTGGAGCTCCAAAATACAAACAAAAAAAAACCCTCGACTCTGTGCAGAAACGGGCGGTCCATTTGATTGATTCTCCTAACTTTACAAACGGATTGCAATCTTTAGAGCACAGGCGTGGTAATGCTGTCCTTGTTCTACCGGTATTACAATGGAAGATGCTCCGAGGAACTAGCACCATTCATCCCCCCATGTTTAGTCGGGAAACACGCCAAACACGCGCCCAATATTCGTACATGTTTGACATTAGTCACATGAGAACGGGTCGTTTCTAAGACTCGTTCTTGAGTTCAACAGTTCTGCTGTGGAACGATTTGCCGGCCTCTGTGTTACCCCCCTCCTACAACATGGGTCTCCTCAAGATCCATGTTCACTCCTTCCTCTCCTCAAAAAGACCCTCCACACAGCATCTTCAAAGATGACATAGGCCCTGAGGGAAATTATTTTCCTCATTATTAATTATTTTCCCGTGTGGAGTTAATGTAAAAAAAAAAAATAACTGAAAAAATGTGTAACTGTTATTATCGAGGGAAGGTCACGGATTCGTTTCTCTCAATATTCGAAACTCTCAAATCAAAATTTACTTAGTCTTTCTCAACAGACTGAAATAAACACCAGTAGAAGAGGGTAATGCCATTATTAACGGACGTGAATCAATAGGCTGTGTATGCAGCGTGCATCACGATGCATATGACCGCAGATAAGTTAAGTGTGTCACTATTTTCTCCGCTTCAATGGATTCAGTGCAGTGTACAAATGGTCCATGATCTTTGTGCAAAAACTTTGTACTTTCACTCTGTCATCATTCGTCTAACGCTGAAGACCAGGGGTTATCAAATAGTTTTAATTTTATGTCGACCGTTGTAATTTACAGTTTGTTTGTTCGGAAATAATTCAAGATTTTTTTTATTTTTACCACTTTCATCACCCATTGTTAACAGATAATTTTTTTTTGTCCTGTTTATTATTTTTTTACCGCAATGCAATAGGTCGCTTAGCAGCAACAGTGTCAATAAAATATTATTCTATATGCCACATTTATACATTGTTTATGTACTTGTATAATGTATACATTTGGTTCCGTGACTTTTCATCCCGCGACAAAACATCCCCGACAAAATATCCTTCGGACAAAACATCTACCAACAAAATATCTATTAAAACCTAACCTAACAAAAAATGGAACAAAAATAATACAGACATCCTATAAAGACGATATATTATTTTTCAAAAATATTAAAATGGGACAAAAACAGGACAAACGTCGTACAAAGATCAATAAATTATTATTCAAAAATAGTAAAATGGGACAAAAACAGGACAAACGTCGTACAAAGATCAATAAATTATTGTTCAAAAATAATAAAATGGGACAAAAACAGGACAAACGTCGTACAAAGATCAATAAATTATTGTTCAAAAATAGTAAAATGGGACAAAAACAGGACAAACGTCGTACAAAGATCAATAAATTATTGTTCAAAAATAGTAAAATGGGACAAAAACAGGACAAACGTCGTACAAAGATCAATAAATTATTGTTCAAAAATAGTAAAATGGGACAAACACAGGACAAACGTCGTACAAAGATCAATAAATTATTGTTCAAAAATAGTAAAATGGGACAAAAACAGGACAAACGTCGTACAGACATCAATAAATTATTGTTCAAAAATAGTAAAATGGGACAAAAACAGGACAAACGTCGTACAAACATCAATAAATTATTGTTCAAAAATAGTAAAATGGGACAAAAATAATACAGACATCCTGTAAAGTTAGATTAGTTTTTAGAAGATATTTTATTGGAGGATGTTTTGTCCGTAGGATATTTTGTTGGTGATATCTTATCGCGGGAGGAAAACTGACATTATCATACATTGTTCAAGACCACGATGAAATGATTTATACTCGTATATACTTACATAATTTTATAGTATGTTGGTACTTGTGTTGGGCAGGCGTTTGGCTTATTTCCCGACAATTTTTATTTTATTTCGATACAATATTTTACATTTTATAGTATAATTTATTAATGTTGGCCTCACTGGGTGGTTTATACGTGCTGAGACCCCCACGCACCGGTGCCGAAGGGTTCAATGACATTAGCAGCATTGACAGCATACCTACGTGACGCCTGTGCTTTAAAGATCGAAATCCGCTTGTTAAGATAGGGGAATCTATCAAACTGCCGCCTGCTTGTGCATAGAGTCTAGGCGTTCTGTTAGAAGTTTCGGGGCTCCAGACCAGAGATGGCTACCAAATTCAACAGCAGGGTGCCCTTGCAATATGTACAGTGTCAGCAGTTGTGTACTATAAATATCTGAAATCTAATCTCATCTGAAATAAGTCGAAGACTCGTATCCAAAGATAATTCTTTGAAAAAATTAAGAAATTCTGATAAAATAAAGGCATAGATAACACAAAAAAAATCGTTACGTAAAAGAATAAAATATTTATACGTAAAAAAAAAAATTACCATTACATCATATATAATCATACCTCATAATATCTGCCAATTTTTAAAAATATTTTTCATTACCACCATCACGTATTTTTGTTATTGTTTTTGGGGTGTTATGCCGTGTTTCGCTACCTCCTTCTTTAGCCAACGTTTCGGACAGCGTTGCAGTGTCCATCATCAGGGCAGATGAGCCCTGATGATGGACATCTCATCTGCCCTGATGATGGACACTGCAACGCTGTCCGAAACGTTGGCTAAAGAAGGAGGTAGCGAAACACGGCATAACACCCCAAAAACAATAACAAACATACTTTTTGGCCGTGAAAACCTAAAAACATACATCACGTATTTTATTTAATTTCATCTTAGTTTTACTTAATTTAATTAAAATATTTAATTTCATGTTTTACTGAATTTTATTAAATTGTAAAATGGGGGGCTCAGTACGGGTAAAGCACCCAATGATGCCGGCGTTATCAGATAATGTTTTAAAATATAAATTTATATAAGTATGTGTAACAAGTGCGGATATTTGAGAACCTTGTTTTTTGCCTAATCTCAAATAAGCCAAACAATTGAGAACCCCTGTCTCAGACAGTAATATTACAATCGCGTGTCTACGGGAAGATGAACCTAAGTCAAAAAAAGTAAAAATCTCACACATTGAATTCTAATTATTTTAAACTCAAATCCTCCGCAGTTCACTTTCTTTCTTACTTATGTATAAAAAGTTAAACAATACTGAGATGTGAATCTTCGTGTAATAATTCAGTTTCACTCTTCTGTTAGTACATACATACAACACAATCAATGGTTTTTTTCGTAATTTTTTTTTTAAATTTGTAGCAATTTGTAGACGGAAAATTGAGGTACGGATTACAAATGAGCTATAATGTTTTTAAAGCCAACTCTAATCGATTATTAATTACAAAGCGAGTTCCCGGCATGTGTTGCAATGCCACTTAAATAAAGAAATTATTTCTCCCTGCGTGTCTTTTTTCATTCGTCCCCGTTCCGCGTACCTCTTCTACGTTCTCCTCCCCCCTCCTGGATTCTCCTCCCCGTACCTCAATCCCTCCCTGCCATTAAACTTTATGAAATAAACTCATTTTTCAAAGAACTTTGCGCCACCTATTGCAATTTTTTTATACAAATTTCATAACGCCAGTGCTTACCAGCATATATAGAATCCTTGACAGGCGTACGCACAACTACTCACTAAAGTTTCATTGCAATCGGATGAATGGTAGAGTACATAATTTCATAACGTCAAAGCTCAGCATTATGTATAAAAACCATCGAGGGCACGCGCAAATCAAATCAACAAAGTTTCATCGCAATCGAATGAATGGTTTAGGAACGCATAAAGGGCAAACAAAGAAACATTCATTTTTATATACGAAGGGGTACCCAAAAGAAACCGAACTGATGTTATGGTCAGCCGAGTTTTTATAGTACCGCGTTCTGCCGCTAAGAGGAGTATAGAGCAACTATTCCCGAGT
Organism: Glyphotaelius pellucidus; assembly: GCA_936435175.1. NCBI lineage: Eukaryota > Metazoa > Arthropoda > Insecta > Trichoptera > Limnephilidae > Glyphotaelius > Glyphotaelius pellucidus. The sequence goes on along the minus strand of OW386558.1, from coordinate 21,073,784 downwards.
CAGTAAGCCAAACGTCATCGCTAAAGAAGGTTCCGTTCGGTTTGTGTGAATTTTTTAGTGACGGTTGTTTTGTGTGCTCGGCGTTCTTGCAATGGCGAACTTGGAAGTCTTCCAATGGCTTGATTGTTGCTTCGTTCCAGGGTCGTAACCGTAGCACCATGATTCGTCACCAAGCTTTCACCATTGAAAAAAAAATTTGGATCGTTTCGGAATTCTTCTTTCAAAGCAAAGCATGCTTCCACGCGAAGCTACAAGACGCATTTGATGTCCTCCACGTTGCTTGAAATGGCTTTTCCGTATTAGGTAACTATATCTGAATAGTCAGGTATTTCTCCACCTTCCCCTCCCCACTACCTTAAGCCTCAATCGCAATTGGGGATGCCGTAGTCTCACTGGCTCCAGGCGGCTGTAGCCTGGCAGGCACACAATCTCATCCATTAGGAACCTTGGAAAGTGATCAAAGCGGGCATTGCGGTAAGATTTCATTCTGTTTCTATTTAAATTTGGGAGGCGGGAATGGGTACCGCTGCCCCGGGAACCTTTATTGGATAACCAACACCTCTGCTATAGGTCACCCCAAGTGGTTCGCTACGTTTGGTGATTTAGCAGGGGCTCCAGGGTTCATGAGGTGAGGTTTGTCTAGGTCTTGGAGGCGGATTTTTTTAAAAAATGTATACCGCACAAGAGTCCCAACTGCTCCCGCCTGGAGCCAGTGGGACTACGGCATCCCCAATCGGGGTATGTTGTGAGGCTGAAGTAGTAGGGAGGGGAAGGAGATGCGGAGGAGGAAGGTGGAGAAGACCTGGCTATTCAGATCTGGTCACTAAACACGGCTAAAGCCATTTCAAGCGACGTTTCAATTCTGAATGGTGGTCTTACACCAGGGCGATACTAATAGTATCTTCCACTCTGGAACGTGCCGCAAATAAACTATATATTATTTTAAATTAATAAATTGTAAAATAACACAAATTAATCAAATAAAATTTATTTGGCACGCCGGGATTCGATCCCGCGACCTTCGGAATGCTAGTCAAGAGCCTTACTGCTGGACTACGCCGGCCTGACCAGGACACACTGAAGCCCAGATTCCTACCCACTCCTTAAACCCTTTTCCTTCCCAGAACTCTCTTCTCCTCCTTTTTCTTAAAAAAAACCTCCACACAGCATACCCAATGATGACATAGGTCCTGAGGGAAAATATTTTCCTCAGGGCCTCCTATGTGGAGCTCATGTAAAAAAAAACTCATTTTGCTAAATCCTGTAGATGTTTGTGTTTCAAGTCACAACGGTGCTAAAGAAGTTTCACTTCAAAAAATAAAAACTTTTTATCTTAGTCAACGCTCAGTTAGCTTGGCGAAAGCAGCCGGAATGACTGAGCTATTTGAATACATATCCAAGAATTCCACTTGTCCATTCATTTCCTGCTTGTTTCCAGTGACTATCTTTAGACTGTGGAATCTTCCCACATTACACAAGATTATAATGATTATGTCCGGTGACATTAACATTGATGATTGATTTGCACAATTCCGCTGCAGCCGTATCATCATAATATCATCATTAGAATTTCACGCCAATTATTTTAACGATGGCCTTTTATAAAGCCTTGTTAGATCAGTCTTAACCTGACTGTATCCCGTCATTTAGAATCAAGAATGTCTTACGTCTTTTACACTGAAGATATATTCAGTAGAAGTGTAGTAATAATGTTCATCTTGACAACTTTACAGGAAGAAACGGTGAACTGATTATTGAACTGAAAACTTCTTTAATCTTCCACCATGATATGTCATGGAGAACAATTATGTGATTGCTCTATCATCATATTTTTTTTATTATCATTTCTTTTTTTTCGCTGCAGGTTTTGTTTTATATTTGATACTACTATGTTTTATATTTCATTTTGAAGTAACAACCTAACATTGATTACGCATGCTGTGAACATTTATAATTGGAGTGTTAATAGGTACCTATATACATCCCAATGGCTATTTTATAAATAAAATAATTGTTAACACTCTGTTAATGTTTCAAACAATAAATAAATCGTTGTAATTTGAAACTCGATGAAACGAAAAATAGCGATACTAGAAAGAGATAAAAACATACATCTGGATTTATTTAGCCTGCCAGAGAAAGAGATAATATAATCGGTCTCCTCTTTGTGCGGTGCTTCGTAGTCTCCCCACTCTCGTCTACTTTAGTTTTCTGAAGGTTTTACTTCTCCCGCTTTTTTTTATGTTTTCTAATTTTAAGATTTAATCAATTTTTCAATTTCGGAGGCGGTAATGGGTACCGCCGCCCCAGTAACATTTATTGGAAAACCGACACCTCTGCCATAGGTCACCCAAGTGGCTCGTTATGTCTGGTGATTTAGCAGGGGTGCCCGGGTTCGTGGGGTGAGGTTTGTCTAGGTCCTGGAGGCGGATGACCAGGACACACTGAACCCCAGATTCCTACCCACCTCTCAAATCCCTTTTCCTTCCCAGAACTCCCCTCACCTTCTTTTCCTAAAAAAACCCTCCACACAGCATCCCCAAAGATGACAAAGGCCCTGAGAGGAATTATTTTCCTCGGGAAAAAAAAAATTGAAGCAACGATAAAAATTATGATTTGCGAACAAAACTAAAATGTAGCTGCGCTGCCCCAAAGTAAATATTATTTGAAAGAATAAACCTACAAAAATTTCTAATTTATTTTTATTTCCCTCCCATATACAAATACCCCTTCCACTGCAAGCGCTGGAGAGTTCAAAAGGCCTCCCCAAACCAAACCGATCTGGCCCGCCTCGTAGTAGATAAGAAAACACGTCTGCCGCCAAGACCTAGACAGACCTCACCCCATGAACCTTAGAACCCCTGAAAAGTCACAAAACTAGGTGAAAACCACTTGGGGTATCGTATCGGCAGGGGTAATCATTTTCCAATAAATCGTTTCTGGGACGGTGACAATTTTACTAGAAGTGCGGAAAATTATAGCCTACTTCGGTCACACAGACACGCTCACAGTGCACATCTATCATTTTATCTGCACAGTGATCTTATATAACATGTCTCTTGGAAGAATACAGGAAACAGCGGATGCAACAAGTTATATATGTCGGGTCATTGACTCATCTTCGTCGTCCGGCCTTCCGAACAATTTTATATGGGAACGAATTTTATTTTTATTTTTCCCACTCTCTGATGTCAAGAGGAACTCAATTAATTTTTACTATCATATAATAACATAGATTGAGAAGAAAGCGAGCTTGATTGAATTGGGTAATTCAGTTTGTCATTATTCTTAATGTGAACATTAAATTAATTTCAGTACAATGTGAGAATAGGGAAGAAACATGGCAGTGAAGACTGAATCATTGAAGACAAAATTAGCAAAAATTTTAATTTGAAAAATCAGTTGCATCTAGGAGTTGAACCCTGGGGCTTAGCCTTGTCGGGGTTCTGCTCTAACTGAACTAATTCGAACCTATCCCATTCGGTCATAACTGCATCATACTTCGACTAAGAACAACTAACATTCTTCATTTTCTACATACTTAAAAATGTTGGCTAAGCGGTAAGGCTCTTGACTCGCAATCCGAAGGTCACGGGATCGAATCCCAGCGTGGCAATTTTTTTTAACTTAATTAATTAATTAAAAATAATATACAGTGTATTTGCGGCACGTTCCAGAGTAAAAGATGCTCTCAGTATCGCCCTGGTGTAAGACCACCATTCAGAATTGATAAGGCTTGAAATGGCTTTAGCCTTGTTTGGTGACCAGATCTGAACAGCCAGGCCTAATAGAAAGCCCTACCTTCCTATTCCCATTTCCTTCCCCTCCCCAATACCATCAGCCTCACAACATACCCCAATTGGGGATGCCATAGTCTCACTGGCTCCAGACGGGAGCAGTTGGGACTCTTGTGCGATATTCATATAAAATAAAAACTATATCGGTACAATTTGCTTTTTTTGATGAGTTACTTCCATCAGGAGTTATGACTATTGGTTATTCAAACAAGACAACATTTATAACAAAAAATTTTAAAGATATACGTGGGGGGACCCAAAAGTAATGAGAATCGGTTGGTAGAGGGGAGAAGTGGAGGGAGAAAGGGTTTTTCATAGTTGGCTGTTGTAAGCAAACTCATTCTCGGTCAGTGTGCGAAGCTGCGTCGCTGTGGGTCTACTCGTTCGTCCAAATTTTAATTTTAAGTAAATCAAGATTTCTTCTTTCGGCGAAAATGCGATAATCTCTTCTCTGAGGACCAAAGAGAGCCTTCGGCTTCAAGCCTGCCGCGAATTGAAAAATCAGCTGGAAGAGGACCCAAATTTTTTTCCAAGGTGATGGGTAATGAGTGATAAGTCATGGAATTATGGGTACGATTACGAAACCAAGCAACAGTATAGCCAATGGAAGAGTGCTCTCTCTCCTCTTCAGAAAAATCGATTTCACCTGACTTTTTTTCTGATACGTAGAAAATTTTCTTTTTATACAGTTGGTTAAAAAAATCTTAATAATCGGTACAGTTTTGGAGGAGGAAACTGGGGAATGCAATACTTAGAGAGCAAAAGTTCGGTGAAGTACTCCTCGTGTTTCCTTGTCGTTTCCTCAAATATTAAAGGTGTGCGGATTTCAATTACCTCTGTAATCTGTAATCCAGTATTTACTGCATTGTTGAAGGCAGGAGGAATTTTGGGGGATGGAAATAAGATGGGATAGTGAAAGGATGGGAAATTGTGTTTCTCACCTGAGCGATAACAAGAGTAACTTCAACTCATGGTGTTCTACCCCTGGCGATCTTCTGGAAACCACCATCCCTAATAAGGTTGTTTGCTTGAAATGGAATAAGCTACGCTCGGAGACCAGATCTAAGCCTGGTACTTCTCAATTTTCTTCTTATCTCCTATACCAACAACTCCAGGGGGTCTAGAGAGAAATTGATAACTTTAAAATATCGTACAGAAGTAGCTTCCGACGTTTTTATATCGATATCACGGAAACAAGCACGGTTTCACTGTAGACATCTAAACCGATATTGACAGGGAAAAAATAAGAAATCGATGTTTGCTGACAACCCTGGAGATGTTTTCTATGAATTGACATTCTGAAACGTCGAACGCCAAAACAATTACGTAAAAATATTAATAAATTGGAAATTTTGATCCGAAATACTAATATAAATATTTATTTATTTATTTATTTATTTATCAAAAGTATACAATACAGAATATAGTATATTATATAAAGCATTGTACTCCCAGGAGTTAATAAACTCATTGCGGGAATGATACGCATTACATGAAACATATAGCTGTATGTATTAAATGGACATATGATGGGGACATACACAACATTATTATTTCAGATAGTCATTAATAAGATGAAGTTTGAGCATGTTAGTTTGGGTCTTTTTACATTGACTTGCACGTTTGATCTCGTTGGGTAGTTGATTATATTTTGTGTGAGCTATATATTCTAGGGATCTTAGTCCATATTTTGTTGATTTGATTTTTGATATAAGAAGTTTAGTTGATATATGCAGTCAGCATTTTCTTTTTGACGCTGAAAAGTGTGTTAATTAGTTAATGAGGTCTTTATTCGCAATTTTTAATGTAAACAACTTTCAATTCTCCAAGTCCGAACCAATGTGGTGTTATTGGTCAGAATGGATTCATTCTGAGTGTACGACTACTTTCGATTCTAAGAGCTTCGCTAGTTTAACTCCATTCAATAATAAGCCAATTTTTTGCATAACGAACGACAATATTTAAAAATATGTGCAGACTGACAGTTAACCGAAACCTATCCGATAAAACGGAGGCCACGCTAAAATTTATCATTATCAATATCTCTTATCAATTGTTGACCATGCTCGCTAGTATTGATTTAACTTACCGTAGATTACGGATTTAGTCAATATGTAAGGGTTTTATCGGTCGTCCGTGCTAGAAAGATTAACGATTTAAGTAATTTATTAATTCAATCTCCCCTTGTCCGAATAAGCGAGAAATCGAAATTCGTTGTCGATATGATGTCGTCTCATATCATGTCGAATCAATAGTAAAATTATCTAGACGTAGCAGAATAGATAGCAAGAAATTAAAACGATAGTCTTCACTGTGCAATCTCAAATGTTTACGATAATTTTGTTATTTTGCGTAAGAAAGTAGAATATACCCAGACTCGTAACAATCATTCAACCCAACCACATTATTTACAGAGACGTAGTTTTGAACGTAAAAGTTCTCGAATAAACTAGAAGTTGGGTAGCGAAAATCCATTGTTCTTCTCGCTTATTAAACAATGGGTTGCGTAGGCAAGTCTTCCTTTCTCAGCATCTTCGCTGATGCGTTGAGATGAATAGCGGATCGATCTTTATCCAAAAGGTAATAAATCTGCACCTAAGAGTAGCAGGAACGCAGAACATAGAAGAGTACGAAGAAGCAGCATTTTTGTTCGGTTAATAAAATATTCAATTGAGTTTTGATGTTTTGTTGCGTAAATAAGTCTTGAAATTTTACATTCATCAACTTGCTATCGGATAGTTTTCCCAACGCCAATATCTTTGACTTATTATATTCCTGAGTATACTAAAAATCAATCCGTAAAAACCAAACTTTTTTTACTGTAATACATCAATTTTTAACTCGTTACGTCGAGTACGGGCCGGCGCGCGCAAAATGCGCGCCAAATTAAACTCTAAAAAATATTTTTTGAAATGCGATTTTAAACCTTAATTATAAAGAAAACGTACGAAGGATAAGGTCAGAATCGCTTGGGGCATTCTTGTTCATAAGGTATTAGATATCGCGTACCCACCTAGCGCAGCGGAATAATTTCTGTGGAATTGTTTATGTTCCCGGCCGAGGTTTTTTCACGTCTTTGAGCTGTCAGATTGGCTTGCGTCGCTGTCGCGCCGTTCTTGTAAAAAAGATCGTAAAACATATAAATTCATCAAATAAATGCAAGTAATGTTGTTTTTAGGCATAGTTTATTGTTCAAGGAATGTGTTTAGGTAAGTATTACATAAGATAGCATAAACTAACCCCACAAAATATTACGTAAAAGTCAAAACATCTCGAAATTTACCTGTTAGCTCCGTGGCATTTAACGAGTTTTAAATGTCTTTTAAAAACTTTTTTAGTTTGACTGAGGACTGAACCTTCCTAACCAGTGATTTCCATCAAAGTTGTAAAAATGCATTGACATAAAAAAAAAATCTATCTGCCGAGTTTCAGCACGATCGGATTTACCCACTTCCCGACGGAAGTGGGTTAATTTCTACTTCCAAGATTCCACTTGATTCATACATTTATTCAATCAAGAAAACACAAACAAATTCAAATAGATGTAATTACAATATTAAATCATAAAAAAAAGTTTTTTTTACCATCATGTATCTATTTTCGTATGTATTTCGAAACTTATTTTTTTTGTTTTGATTGAGAATTGAACCTTCCAGTGATCGTTAGGAATCGTAAGAAGTGGTTCGCTACGTTTGGTGATTTAGCAGGGGTGCCCGGGTTCATGGGGTAAGGTTTGTCTAGGTCTCGGAGGCGGATGACCAGGACACACTGAACCCCAGATTCCTACCCACCCCTTAAACCCTTTTCCTTCCCAGAACTCTCCTTCCCTTCCTTCGACATAGGCCCTGAGGTAAATTATTTTCCTCAGCGCCTCCTGTGTGGGGTCTCCTCAGGGCTCATGTAAAAAAACAAAACCCCGCTACCAACCATTCTAAATTCCGATTTTTAAAACCAACATTCAGGTCGTGTGTAAAGTGCTTAAATTTATTTTAATTTCAGAAAAATACTTATAAAACCGTGTGTTTGTGAGTAATTGCTACCAAAAGTTGAAAGAATGCATTGTCGTTGTTCAAACGAAAAGAATTTGTTTTGTATTCTTTCAACAGCTTGTACATGAGTATTATAATGTGGATTCCAGATGGGAGAATTGTACTTCAGCTGACTTCTAACAAAAGTAAAATGTAACAGTTAAATACACTTTATATTGTTAAAATTTCTAGTTATCCTAGTTATAAATCCCAACATTTTTAAGCCCTTATTACAGATTTCTGTTATAAGTTATGATGCAAGTACTTTTAAATTACTGACTCTCTCTACGATTATTTCGGAAGCTGCAGGAGGTACCATTAATAATAGTCCCTGTTATACGAGTTTTGGTGGCTCACATCAGATCTGAGCGTAATTAAATTTGGGAGCATGTAATCAATAATAAAATTAAAAATAATAACCTATTGTTTTCTAGTAATTGTTTGAAAGGCGTGGCAAATTCTGTGGGAAGCCGAAAATCACTTATTTTAATTTCAGATTACGTGAATTTCTATGCATATCAAATTTGTAATAGAATACTAACAAAATTTGTGGTTAATTGTGAATTTAACTCGTAATAAATGGTTCAAATTAGTTATGTACTGTCTATTGCAAAAAGTAGTGAAGTGAAAGGTGATTGATGGGGTGACTCGCGATGTCTTCTGGTTTCTAAGAAGGTTTCTCCTCTAATATCCTATTTCTTTCTTGACTTACGTAATATAACGTATCTACGTCTACGCGTTGTACAGTGTACACAGACAAAATAAAATCCGGGCTTGTGCATTGAAAACATAATCCAAAAACGAACGAAGCAAAAATACATCTTGCAATACGAGCATTGTACTTTTTAGATACAGAATAAGGCGAAATATATTTTTAATTTTTTTTTTATATGAATACCGCACAAGAGTCCCAACTGCTCCCGTCTGGAGCCAGTGAGACTATGGAATCCCCAATTGGGGTATGTTGTGAGGCTGAAGGTAGTGGGGAAGGGAAGGAGATGGGGAAGAGGAAGGTGGGAAGTACCTGGCTATTCAAGTCTAGTCACCAAACACGGCTAAAGCCATTTCATGCAACGTTTCAATTCTGAATGGTGGTCTTACACCAGAGCGATACTGAGAGTAACTTTCACTCTGGAACGTGCCGCAAATATACTATATATTATTTTAAATGATTTTTGTGAAATAACACAAATTAATTAATTAAAATTTATTTCGGAATTCGGTCCCCGGCAGTGACGGACCCCATTCCTCCAACAGGCATGAGTCGAGAGAGAGCAGCTGGAGTGGTCAAAGGGTCTCCCCAAATTAAATAATCCCCTAATTTGCCAAACGTTGCGAACCACTGCGTGGTGTTTATTAATAATGATTCCCGGGCTGGCGGTACCCATAACCCGCCTCCCAAATTGAAAATATTATTTTTATTTTTCATACATTGTTTTATTAATTTATTCATTAAATCATACCAAATCGAAAATCAAATAAGTGTTTTAAAAAATTAATAAGTTTTTCTTTATACATAAAAATCAAAATATGCTTGCTTGGGGATGTAAATATTACGAGTTATCTATGTACATATTGTTATATTATGCATAGGAAATGTTTGAAACTTTCAAAATGCCTTCTTTCCATCCTCGCGAAGGTTTATTAAGATTATTACAATCACATGACAGTAGATCCGAAAAGTTTTTTAATCATTACAAAAACTCTTACGAAACTGTCAAAAATGTCACAATTTGAGAAAAACATTTTGCAAAACAATGATATTGTTCAATCAAAATTTAATTTTCGAAATTCTTAAAATTAATGAATTTATTTGAAGTATACTCACCTATGGTACTACTACACTATCGATACTTTAAATCCAATCACAAATTATATTTATTTTAAAAAGGTACCTATGTTAGGTACTAGATTTGATTGATAGAAAAATGAATATTAGTTATTGAAAATTTGTAAAAAAAATTGCAATTGGTGGCACGCGAGCTGTTTGAAAATCTGAATGTACCGGGACTGAATATATTGAACGTGGGAGAGGGGAGGAGATCGTGGGAGGCGGGATCGCAGGAGAGTGGTTCGCGTGACGAGAGGTAAGGGAAGGCGTCACGTCAAGGTTTTATGTTTGGTTTGGATTTAACTAGAAGTTAAGCACATAACTTTAGAAGCCATCTTCCATCTTGTTGGGAAATTTCACACAATGAAGTTGCTCGTAAATATTTTTAAAACCGACATCAGATCTTTTGACTCATAAACTGACTGAGTTACTCGACACCAGATTGCTACAATGACGACACTCACCTGATAATAAGATTTTTAATAACTGTATCAGCACGTATAATACCTTTGGCGTAAGTGATGATTACCCAGTCCATTGCAGGCATTAATGACTCCACAACAGCGTGGGATAATTCCACAGCCGTTGTGGATTGTGGAGTAGTATGTTGTTGTTGATATAGCAATCTTGATCTTGATAGCACATGCTCTAACCATGAGACAGCCGGTAATGAGACTGGGAGAAGAGACTAACGACAAAACAATGATGTTATTGATGGTTGAGAGGCTGAACGGAGAACAGGCAAACAACGGCCGCTTAGAAACTGAATTGAGTTACGTGGTGAATGAATTGTGCTAACACGCAATGGGTTATGTAAATGAAATTACGTGCATCCATGTATTAATGAGGAACACAATTATTAGAAGGGGAGCAGGAGGTACAGGAACCGTAATGTTGGGTAAAGAAATAATACGCATGATCAAGCCAAAAAAATGTTGAAAAAAGGAACTGATACACACAAAGTCAGAAAAGGGAAACTGCTAATTGCTGATATAATTGCTAACGATCCAGAGAACTACTCAAAATGGAAACAAATTCACTGTAGGAGCTGGTAGAACTATAAACAGGATACAGCCATCTCAGAAGACACATACATCAGCAGTTGAGGGGAGTGAAATGATCTAATATAAATATAGCAATTGTGAAGAGAGGAGAAAACACATATTCATCTATGGTATTAGTGTCGTGACGTAAAGAGTACTCAGATATCTTGAGAGCTTCATTGTGCAACCTGGAGATAGTGAAAAATACCTCATGATAACTCTGGTGAATTTTATTTAAAAAACGGCCTACTCTTAAAAGAATAACGTGCTAAAAGAAAGACAGTACAAAAGGCTAAACGGTCTGAGTGCTTATGGGAGTTATGTAGACAATCTTTGTAGCAATTAATAAATAAATAAAATAAAACAAAAGGCACTACAAAATCCACACAAAGAAAAGATCTTCAAACTGAAAAAGGTCAAAACCAAAACGGGCACCGCAATACTTCAAGAATTTTGCTACGAAGAAAACCCGGCAGAAATGGAGAAGCCAAAATAATTATGATCACGATCTTAATTAACGAAAACGTGATTAGGAAGAACAGATTTTTTACACCAATCTACCAAAATGAATCCTGTGAGTTATTGAGTTTGATTTATTTGCAAATATCCGTTTAACTTTCTCTCCAAACAGTAATTAATGTTCTTTCTAATTGTAACTCAAACGGCGCGTCGATTTTAAAAAAACAAGAAGTAAAACTGACCACCAGTACTGACTTCTTCGAATATTTGTTTGGTGTTCCAACGCTATGAGTACCTCTGGAGATAATAGCACGATGATTAGTCAGTCAGTTATCGTGGGAGTTGTTGAGTTCGAATTTTGATGAAGTATCAGTTCAACTTTCTCCTAAAATGGTAATTAAATTTCTTTCAAATTTATTGTAACTCAAACGAAATTCAATTCGAAGAAACCAGGCGGCGTTTTGTCCATTCAAATATACTCCCAATTTCCTTCCTGGATTTTGACATCTTGTCGGTACGTTTTGCTTTTTTTGATAAGTTAATTCTTATGGAAGTACCCACCAGAAAATCATTAAAATAGCCTTGTTTGAACGCAACCAACACACGTTCAGTGCACAAACAATTAATAAAAAAAGCAAAACGTATAGGCATTGAATATTTTCTTCTATTACAGGTAGATTTATCAAAAAAAATCTAAAAAGTCTGTCCAGTTTTGGAATGGGGAATGCAAAACCTCGAATCGACATTTTTTTGTTGGTATTATCAGCCTGACAGGTGGTGCAGTTGTCCTTTTACTGAATATCTCTAATTCAAATTTCTCCGCAACCGTAAAGTAAAAATGACCACCAGTGTTTGAATTTGTTGGGTCTTTGTAATTAATCTTCTTGACGCGTTTACACCTATTAATTGCTGTAAAACCCGATGAAGCCATGTATTGTTATTATCTGTTGTTACTGTTTACCATCAGCTTCCACGAACACATTTAAAGATTTACAGCGTCCGATAATGATCTCAGCGTGAACCGAAACACGCAAAACAAATTGCTGTCTCATTTCTTTGTTGCTCTAAATACAACCTTTTGAGGCTTTGCCGAAGTGTAATATTGTAGGTGCCTTACACGAACTACAGAGTGTTTATAGTTTTTTATAAATTGTATTATTTTTTCCAATAAGAAATTGCTTTCTTTGTCAAAAAATATATTTTATATGACAACCACGGTAAAACCACGCAGCAGATTTATTTCACCTTACACATAACCAGTATAAATATTTAATTAAATGAAGACATTATGAGCGAAACTCAATCGAAAATCTGGAAACAGAAAAATCAGAAAAAGATATTGGCACCTCTGGGACTCGAACCCAGGACCTCCCTACTTTCCGGGTTGGGCGCTCTTATCCACTGAGCTAAGGTGTCGATATCCAATTTGGTCACTTTTAACTGTACCATACTTCGACTAAGAACCACCCATATTATCTTCATTTTTCTTAACGCATATTTTTATTGGCTGCCATCTTTATGAATGATTGCAAGAAGATTTTCGATTGAGTTTCGCTCATAATGTCTTACAGTTTGATGTTTTACTCATAAAGTTAAAATAATAGTATAAATATTGTTTATTCCAATTTTTCTATACATCTAGGCACAAATAGACGTGTATATAATTTCTGCAATTTTTTTGTTTATATTCAATATTTTTTTATGCAAGTCTTAATATCATTTCTACAAATGTATTTTATTTTTATTATGCATACATATGCTTGTGTTGTTTACAGTTTTTTTTTTTTCATTATATTATATTTTCTTTATTGTTTTAATTTTCAAGTACTTAAAATAAATGTGTACTCAATTTATAAATTAGAATGTAAAAGCCCATTAGGGCGTGTAATAAATAAATAAATAAACAAAATAAATAAAAAATAACGTTAATCTACGGGCATTGATAGCATTTGATTGTTTTGTATATTTTATTGATATGTCATGGTTTTCCTGTACTTAGAACGCAAATATCAAGGATTGGATCCATCTATAAGCTCAGATTCTATAGACGGGCCTAGCTGGTGTATAATTATCTAAGATCAAAGCGGATGCTGAAGTAGATTTGTGTATAGTCGACAATGAGAAGTCTGTAAGAGGTGGAAAGCACCTGATGATGCGATTAGAATCATGCTGAAGTGTTGGAACATGATAATCTGAACAAAACGGTTTAGCATGATGAGAAAGTAGTAATGGAGTACGAAATGCAGAGGAATGTTTACAATAATTATGTGTAACCTTTCCAAAGCAGTTTCAATGCAAGTTGTCGCTGTACACGGCTTTCCGGCTGTTTTGATTCACAGTATTGCCATAATAATATAGATTGAACGCCTTCATTATTACCGCGATGACTCACGATTACGGTACCGTAACGGCAAAAAAGGCAATAAACAGACGTTCTTCATCGCTATAATGCTGCAGCTCTTTCAAAAGATGATCTGCACATCATGTACATAGGTCTGTTTCCACCAGAGGAAAAAAAAGTCATATTTTAGTCTGCTTTAAATGTATCTATTAAAACATCACTTGGTCAAATTGTTAGGTGTGACAATAAATCATTATCTAGGAAAAGATGAATGGAACACTCAGCAAACGAAGACGCCACCCTTCTTGACTTCGAAACCAATGAGGCTTGTAGGAGTTTAGTTGCCTATTGGTTCAGTTCAGCCAATATTCGAAAATAGGAGAAATAATCAGAAGAAGAATAAATCTTTGTCCTGGTGAGAGAGTGCAAAATTAACCAGCTTGCTATGGACCCAACTATTAAACTGTCAGGGTTCTTTCTCTCTCAAAAAAGAACCAAACCAATTAAACCACCACCACCAGTGAAGTTACAGTTCAGCGTTAATTAATTGTTTGAATTATGACAAATGTATAAACAATCCAAGAAAACAAGAAAAAAAAACATCATTTGGGAGTCAACGTACGATGGCTACGTACGTTTCGTGGTCCAAAAAATGAAAGGAATCAAACAAATGAAATATGTCCTACCTTTCATCTACATTCTCCAGTGTAGGGTCTAATCTCTTGATCTGTCCCACACATGACAGAACCTCCTTATCGTTCTGCACCCTGGAGGATAGCTGCTGAATGAGGGGTGGAAGGGCTCCCAGGACAGGTCTATCTAGAAGGGTAAGCACTGTCTTGTTGTCGATGAGGCGCTTCTGAATGTCTCCTCGTGTCGTCGCCAGGAGGCGTTGGTGGGAAGATGAGGCGGGGTCTTGGTTTAGGGTGACGTTTGACTGGAACAAAAATTATAATTTTAAGTATGGAAAATATTTTACTATGGATGTTAAGATTTAAAGAGATTTACTGGACCAACGCACTGAATTGCACCATTTTCTCACAGGGTGAAAAGATATCATTAAAAAGTTGTTACACAATTCTGAATTGGCATACATCAGACTATTCGGCTATAGAGCTTTCAGATTGTTCCACATCCTTTTGCTATTACCAGGGTTGGTTTCATATCTCTAATATAGCTACTCCCGCTTGTCTAAACTTTAAAAAGATTTTAATTCAATTGAATTTCGAAAAGAATACAATATCGTGAAGAACTCCATCATCTCTAGCCTACATTTTGTAAAAGGACGATACGAGCAAGCAGTGCCGGATTAAGACTACTCGATGCGCTAAGCAATCCACGCCTGTGGGCCCCCCTATTCACAAGCAAACAAGTAACGGTCTTTAAAAAAAATTATATATTTAATACAACGAAATATATAAAATATGTTTGAAAGACGAAAGAGATACGTGGAGTAGGTATTACTTACAATAAAAACAAAAGCATTTTTTATTTATTGAAATGCGACTTCCGACTTTTTCGGGCATTAAATTTGCGGAAAATAGGTTTTACGTCCAACGTTTTTAGCATATCTGACTCTACATTTATTATTGATAATGCATCATGCAGCATCATCGTTCTTTTTTCATTTATTATTTTCAATTTCGGAAAAGATCGTTCCGCTGTGCATTTTGATTGATTTCACCAGGCATGAAAAAATTAGTTTCAGAAACTTTTTTTTTCGGTTCCTAAATCGGTATTGTGATGTGTTTAATAAATTTCTACAATGCTGAATTCTGAAGTTTGATCGGGACACACAATTATATCGACATCGGGTATTTTAGTCAGGATTGAGAATTTGTCTGATATTTCTTTGAATATCTCTCCCCGTCTTCACATCTCTACATTTAATTTATCAGTGATGCCATAAAAACTTTTTTAATGCTGTTTCTGGTGCCCCCCAAGACGTGATGCCCTAAGCAGTTGCTTAATTTGCTTATGGGCTAATCCGGTACCGCGAACAAGCAACTCACAACTCATTTGTTAACCTTAATTGACAAACGAATCAAAAGACGTTCTGAATACATTTTTTCATAAAATTTTCGGCTTAAAGTCGGAAATCCTTTCAAACTTTTCTGCCATAAAATTATTTAAAAAGCAATTTAAATCATTCGGAGAAAGCATATAAAATCAAATTTATCTTCTTTACCTAGTTACATTGATACATAATATTAATGGAGTAAAATTGGCTCTCACCAAATTAACGCCTTGCTATAATAATTTATAGCAATAATTTCGGCAATGGTAAGGCAGTATATCTGAAATTTCTGACAGGTTTTATCATGTGAACAGTCCCACAATATTATTTTAAATAATAATCCACTATCGCTTAATTATTTTCCCAGTTTGCTCTCACGCACGTATCACCTAGTTTTCAATCATAAACACCAATGAATTGTTGCAGAACTTAATGATTGTTCTAATCAAAATTTAGGCTACGTCTTAATCTAACTCTTACGCAATAACATAGTAAAATTTTGCACAGTTACAATGCCAAAGTATTGTTGAGTGAATAATGTTTTTACCAATTTTAACAACTTTATTAACAATTTTTAAAATTTAAATGACTATAAACTCGTTTTTGGATTACGTCTGGCTGGGATAGTATTTTCGTATTATATGTCTTTCTGTCGGTTTCATCAATTGAAATAGATCGGACGCTAAGTCAATTTCGTTTTTCACCCAAGACTTCTATTTTACCAGCACGTTGTAAGTAAATAAAGTAATGAATTTGATCTGTAAATAGAAATGATGTACCTACGAAATTTGCCAGTTCAACGCTCATCACAGGTGAATTCATAAGTACCTAATGAGAGCCGAACAGTAAACATTCCGCTAAGTTTGTAAATCTAGATTCTGCGTTTGAGCCACATTTTTAACACAGCTGTCGCTCAGGTTGATTGATGAAAACGAATTCTTTCTCATTTCGTCACTAATAATTTTAATCGATCGCAATGCAGTTGAGATTCTTAAGTTTCACTTCAATGTTAATGTCATAATTTTCAACTATATAATATATTCGTGGACTCACCAGTTCATCTAATTTATGGACAGCTGTCTTGTAGGTCTCTATATGTTTTTGTAGTTCGTTTTTTAGGGCCACGTGGAGGGAGATGAGGTCTCCACTGCTGTCAGCTGTCAGACCATGAGTTCCTAAACCTGTTGACGAAAACAACCTTTATTAAAAAAGAAAAGAAAAAAACAAACATATTCAGCAACACAATAAGCTAAGTAATTTAATAAATTGGGTAGGAAACATCTTTAAGAGTAGAATTTTGTTACATAATACATCGAATAAAATGTTCTAAAACGGTTGCCGTAAGCGATTGCGGAAAGCGACTGTAAAGGCATAAAAACAAAAGATTTCGATAATAAAAGCAATGAATAAAGTGTTAATAAGGCTTATATTATGACAGAAAAAATAGAAAATAGAAAAAATGAGTACAAAGAATGGATTTGTATTTTACAGATTGCTGCAGAAAGTTATGCTGTAGGTTTAATTTGAGACTTGAAGACGACAAAAAATAGACATATAAGTTTACAGATTGCTGAAGAAAGTTATGCTATCGGTTTAATTTGAGACTTGAAGACGAAAAAAATGGACATGTAAGTTTACAGATTGTTGCAGAAAGTTGTGCCATATGTTTAATTTGAGACTTGAAGACGACAAAAAATAGATATATAAATTTACAGATTGCTAAAGAAAGTTATGCTATAGGTTTAATTTGAGACTTGAAGACGACAAAAAATGGACACGTAAGTGAACAGATTGTTGCAGAAAGTTGTGCTATTAGTTTAATTTGAGACTTGAAGACGACAAAAAAATGGACACATAAGTTTACAGATTGCTGCAGAAAGTTAAGCTGTGGTTTAATTAGATGACGAAAAAATAAATAAATAGAATATTTAAAAAGAAGATTAAAATAAACACTTGGAGGTTTACAGATTCCTGCAGAAACCTGTGGTTTAGATTAGAGAAGAGGCAAGAACAAAAATAGACAAGATAAGAAATCGAGAAGATGGAGATATGATTTAAATAAAAGCTTTGAAAAAAAACAGGTTTATAAAGTGATTGGTGTTTTAGGTTAACATAATATGGAGACAAGTAAACAAGAACAAGTAGAGTGAAGTCAAATAACGATGCGGATGTTTACGAGTTGGTGTAGAACCTGATTATTAAGGTTAAATAGTTTTTTTAAGAACGTGAGGTGACAAGAAAAATCATAAATACAAATTAAAATATGTTTAAAAATAGGTTGCTACAGAAAGTGATGGATAAGGTTCGTATTCGTTCGTGGGCAAGAAGAGATGCGAAGACGAAAAGAATAAAAACATTCCTGTCCCCTAGTCATAAAGTTCAGCAGCAATCTGTATTTAACGACGTTTATATACAATTTCATTAATCTTTTTTATTTTCTTGTCTTTGTCACGCGGTAAAAAGCACTAAACACCACCCAAAATCAGCCAATAAAAATCAATCGACCAGGAAAATCTAATCATTTGTTAAATATCTCTTTCCTTGCATCATTCGTTTGTCCAACTCCCTTCATCTGGTTACTATCAGATCTCAGATTGGCGGATGCCAGCAAGCCAGTTTTGTATCTAAAGAGAGACGGCTGTCTGCTGGATAGTTTGGCACACCTCATTTCTTCTTGCTGTGTATTGATCTTTCTTTGTTGGATCTTCAGCCTTCTTCTTGTTTCTATCTTATTTCTCTTCTCCTTTGTCTTACCTGGTTTTTTCTTTACGTAACCTTACTTAATCCTCTAAATAACCCTCCCATCTTACCTTGCACCGCCTTATCCAACTCTCTTCTTCTTGTAACCAGCAGCTCTCTCAATGGCGGATGCCAGCAAGCCAGTTCCCTGGCGAGCCCTCCACATCTCTGCCTGAGACTGGCGTCCTGTTGCCTGCTGAAAAGTCTGACCAATCTCCAAGCAACTAGTTCTGGTTGAACGTCGGGTCTGGGTACCACTTCAACTGTGCATAATCTGGAACAAACAAAGAATAAGATCAGATTTCCACTTATTCAGATACCAGTTGCTGCTTATGTTTCTCTTGTATTTACTATTCTTACATGACACAAAAATGTTTTTTATTCCACTTTCCTCTGACCTCCAACAATTCTCTGAACATTTTTGATACAAAGACGTAAAATATAAATAGATTTTATTTTCTTGAAAGTGCCTTGCCAGATTTTGTTACAATAGAGTTATTATATATCCGAGAGGGTGGGTGATTGAAACACTGTACAAGAGAGTTCCATGACAATTGATACGTTGACAGTTGGCCCACCGACAGTGGATTCCTCGGACAGTTAATCCCCTAAAGATTATTTCTTTAAGTATTATACTAATTTCTGCAGTCGTCTTGAGTGAAAATTAAATATTTTTAATAACAATATTCCGACTCCCAAAAGAAGCATGCGGTAATAACAAAATACGACATATTTATACACGCAGTCAGCTCAGTGAAAAACCGCTAAAGGTTCCTACTTGCACATAATATAACTTTTTAAATCTGAATACCACACAAGAGTCTTAATTAATCCCAACCGTCTGGAGCCGGTGAGGCATCCCCAATTTGGGCATATTATGAGGGTGAAGGTAGTGGGGAGGGAAAAGAGATGTGAAAAATGTTCCTGGCTTTTCATATCTATTCACCAAACACGGTTAAAGTCATTTATCAAGTAATAAATCTAATATCTGTACATATCGACGGCCTCCGTAGTCCCGAGGTAAGACTCTCGACTCACAATCCGAAGGTCGCGGGTTCGAACCCGGCGTGCGCAAATAATTTTTATTTGTTTAATTAGTGTTATTTCACAATTTATTCATTGAAAATAATATATATTATATTTGCGGCACGTTCCAGAGTGGAAGATACTATCAGTATCGCCCTGGTGTAAGACCACCATTCAGAATTGAAACGTTGCTTAAAAATGACTTAAGCCGTGTTTAGTGACCAGATCTGAATAGCCAGGCACTTCCCCACCTTCCTCTTCCCTATCTCCTTCCCCTCCCCACTACCTTCAGCCTCACAGCATACCCCAATTGGGGATGCCATAGTCTCACTGGCTCCAGACGGGAGTAGTTGGGACTCTTGTGCGGTATTTCATATTAATTTTTTTTTTTTATAAAATACTATACACCAGCGCAAAAAAAAAATCGTACAAGATAACTTATTTTATCCGAATCCCAACTGCTCCCAACCGTCTGGAGCCAGTGAGACTGTGGCGTATACAAATAACAGCTAGAGACGAACCTTTAAGAAAATGATGAGTCTCTTTTTATTATTACGATTTAATAAAAGGAAAAACAAACGAGAGTGCGCACTTCATCAAATCGTAATTTTAAATACATTTGTTATTTGTTTGTTACGTGTGAAACTGTTAAATAACAATCACGAGGAAGTTCGGTTGTTTGGATGTTAAAACGGTTATTTTCTAGTTAACTACAAGAACAGCTGTCGCAAGTAACATTGTTAGAACACAAATAATAATCAAATAATCATTTTATCCTCGTTCAAACCGCTTCTAAGAATTACCACAAAGACAGCTATTTTGACCGTCCTAACGGTGAAGAACGAACCTACCAATGCTTCTTGCTCAGCTTGAACCAAGTCACAATGATTTGGTAAAGAATGTTCAACTGGGTGGAAAATATATACACATTCCTCTCTGACAATGATGCTGCCGGTTAAATCTTTAACATGTAATTACGATTTTATTCGGGGAATTGTAAAACTAGATTTTTACAGTAGAAGGTGAACCAAAACACGCTACCTAGCAGATAATATCGTAGAATTTTTGTAACAGTAGGATTCACTTAGGAATGCAATTAATAACGCACTAATGCTGACCATGAACAAATTGCAAAAGCTAATTTTTTTACAGTAGTTCAACTCGGGAATTGCTGAGGAAAACAATTTCCCTCGGGGCCTATGTCAACCTCGACTCTGTGCAGAAACGGGCGGTCCGTTTGATAGATTCTCCTAATTTAACAAACGGATAGCAATATTTAGAGCACATGCGTCGGGTGGGAATTTTATCCTTGTTCTAACGATATTTCAATGGAGGATGCTTCGAGGTACTAGCGTCATTGATCCCTTCGGCACCGGTGCTTGTCGGGAAACACGCCAAACGCGTGCCCAACGTATGTACGCGGTTGACATTTGTCACATGAAAACGGGTCACTTCTTCGACTCATTCTTGTATTTAGATTTCCTCATTCCTATAACATGGGTCTCTTCAAGACCAATGTTCATTCCTTTCTCTCCTCAAAAACTCAAAAAGACCCTCCACAGCATCTCTGATGACAAAGACCCCGAGCGAGATTATTTTCCTCAGCGCCTCCGGTGTGGAAAAAAATGTCATCTTTGAGGATGCTGTGTGTAGGACCTTTTAAGGGAAAGGAAGGAGAGGAAGTTCTGGGAAGGAAAAAGGTATGAGGGTTGGGTAGGAATCTGGGTGTAAGTGTGTTTAGGAGTGATGGACCGAGTGTGGCTGGAAAAGTCGAAAGAACTTCCTCAACCCTCTTGATCCGGCCCGCCACGCAATAGGAGGGCAAACGTATCCACCGCTAGGACCTAAACAAATCTCATCCCCGTGCACCCCGGCTAAATCACCAAACGTAGCGAACCATTTGGAGTGACCTAACGGCAGAGGTGTTAATTATCCAATAAATGACTCCCCGGGGCAACGGTACACATATCGCCTCCCAAATTGTTGAGATTGAAAGCCAATTGGTAGTTTGTAAATAGTAGGTACCTAGTAGTTTAAAAAGGATAAACCCGGAGCCGTTGTGAAACAACTTAAAACCAATAATTTTAGCAGATCTTTTATCCACCTAATTCGTTTACACGCAATTTCGAAATTATTAAAGACAATTACTGTTTGCTTCGTATTAAGCAGGTTTACCATGAGATAATTTTGCTCCAAATATTTGGAAAAGTATCCACTGAAATTACTTCCTAAGTTATGTTATTATACTGTGGAATGTTGGAACCTGTACAATTCGTAGAAAACATACAAATGTAATTAGGTGATAATATGGAAACAAGAGCTTTTTGCGATTAATTATATTTTTGACATAGTTCTTGGAAAGATAATATTAAAAAATAACTGTTATATAATCTAGGTTGAAGCTCATATAAAACTAATGGGGAAAAGTCACGCCACGAATTAAATCAACTTTTAAAGATATTTCTGTACCTCCAAATTCTTCCAATCACAAAATTTGTGCCATTGTAAAACATCTTCAATTTTTCAACATTTTTCTCTTACCGATGCTTGCGTTAATGTCCAATTAGATTACGTTGATTTTATTTTATACTTTTAAGACCACTTAATAAAAGATTGGACGCACGTAATAATGGTGATTTGACTATTAATTATTATTATTTTACGTTTCTATTTTATAACACAGTAGTTATTAGATTTCTGTTTCTTATGTAATGTTTTAATTTTGAATTGAAAAAGTGAAATGATAGTCAATTGAAAAATGTCTTTTCGATAATCGAAATCGTAAATTTCTAATATAATCTTTCATCTTATCACACCATCATTAGAGAGTTAAGCCTTGCCGTAGGGCCTACTGGCGGGCAATGGTACATCATTTTAAATTATGCAACACCCTAAGGGCAAGACAACACGGAGGAAATGAAAGAAAGTAAAGAAAATCTTGTCCTTGGGCAATCTAGATGAACCAGACTCTATTTGAATGTAAATAGTTCCTTCAGCAAATTAACGATAACATAATCGTATAACCAGTGCAAAGCAATCAGACAAGCTAAATAAACAAAAGTATAATATTACCTTTGTACAAAAAACCTCTTATTTTCTAGCTGTTTAGTTGTTATATAACGAGCTCCCACCCAGTCCCACTTAGTCCAAAGAATTGCCAGAAAAAGAATTGACGAGTATTTACAAAAAACATCGCCATGGAAGTTACCGAAAATACCCTATTCAATCATTGGAGTTGAACCATAGAAGTCGCTGAAAACCCTCCCAGTGAGGATATCTAAGATACTATATTTTATGTCTGTTTTTACTATTACTCATAGAATAATTAGATTTTTCAGGCAAATGTACGGAGTCATTTTTTATACTACTTGTATAGGGAAAGCTTTAGGAATCAGAGATAAGTCAACGGCATCGAGAGTGACTTGGTTCAGGATAGATGTGTCTCCGAAGAACTGATGAAGGGGACAATCTTCTGTGATATAAATAAGAAGATAAATAATAGAAAAGCTAAGAATGGATACAGGCCGTAGAAGTGTTGCAAGTTAGAAATACCTTACTTTGAATACAACATTTCTAATCAAAATATGCACAAAATTCTTTGCTTGGACGTATCTGCAAATCATACAATGTCCTGAGAGATATTGATATTTTTCGCAGTACCATTACCATTTTTATAATCAAATCAACCTTAAAATCATACATCAAAACATTATTTCTTAAATTAAACATCAAAACTATACTTCTTTATTGGTTATGTTTTTAGGTTTTCACGGCCAAAAAGTATTTTTGTTATTATTTTTGGGGTGTTATGCCGTGTTTCGCTACCTCCTTCTTTAGCCAACGTTTCGGACAGCGTTACAGTGTCCATCATCATGGCAGATGAGCAAGCCTGATGATGGACAACTCAGGGCAGATCAACAAGCCCGATGATGGACACTGTAACGCTGTCCGAAACATTGGGCTTTTGCTTCTTTTGTGAGAAATCTTTTCATTCATCTGGGCCCTCCAACTAATTTTGGTACAGGGCCCCTCCAAGGCACGCTATACTGCTGCCTTCAAAGTACTACTTTTTCCTTTGGAGGAAATAGATATATCTTATTACAGCACAGCCATGGCGACGGGAATTTTTCCGTTTCATTTTCTTTGTTCGTTTGGGGGAGATGTATGATGAAGATTTATGTTTCTTTATTTTGACGGCAGGTGGTGTGGGGTGGGCAAAGGGGATGGTGGAGTTCGCGGAGAGGGAAAAGATGAGGGAGAGGAAAGGCAGAGAAGGTGGAAGAGAACGAGGACGCACGGGAAAGGACATTATGTATTGCTAAAGAAGGAGGTAGCGAAACACGTCATAACACCCCAAAAATAATAACAAAAATACTTCTTTATTGTTTATTTATTATTTTAATTCATTTTATACTTATACAGTGTAATATTATAACTTTTAAAATCTACGTGCTTTATAATCAATAACCATAACAAACATTATAAATGGAGGTGTAATGCACTTATTTATTAATTCCATATAAAAGTGTTTCCAAATATACGTAGTTTGGAAATTGGCATTGTAATAGCAAACACTTATCACCTTACTCAGTCATACATTATTATTTTATTCGTCTAATGAAAGTGATTTTCACTTTCGAGATTAGCTGCGTGTCATTTATTCAAATTCGAGATGAAATCTGTGACAGGTAGTTGAAACATGCGTTGTTTGAATAGCTGGCAGTTTCTCTCTTTGAAGTGCATGTCAATATGTTTATTTATCTAATGATTAAGTTCTGTTGAAAATGGGAAGCTGGGAACGCTTTCTTTGTAATGTTTTTTTGTTAACATTATTTTAGTTATTTGTACCTGCATAAAAGTTATTAAATTACTAATTTATTATGACTTGCATACTATTGCATTTTCTCTGGTACAATGTGGTTCTTAGAATCAATTTTGAATTTACTAATTGTTGTAGATTGTATAGTTTTCGGTAGCACATTATAACACTTCATCGCTTTGTAGAGTAAACTGTTTTGCGAATTGGCTACGTCCTTTTTTGGTAGTTTGATTTCGTTGCACGTCCTTGCATTATGTCTGTGAAGGTCCTTGTTGTATTTAATTTGTTCAAAAAGTATTTTGATAACAGGATATTTATTATTTTATGTGCAAATATCATCACGTTCAAGGTTAGTATTCACTTTTAGCCATTTTTGCTCCTTCAACATTTTAGTTAATTTTGAAAATCTATTTCAGCAAGAAAATAATCGTTGGGTTGATAATAGTAAAAATATTTCAACACTGTTACAGCCTCTACTTTATGCTTTTTTCTGGTTGGATTCTTGTCCATCTGTCTCCTTGCCTAGTTTGGAAAGGCCTTTCGTAAACACACATTTTTGAATCATTAGAGCAAAAATAGATACTGCATTGGACGTGAAGGCAATTTTAAAATCTTCTAACATTCGACCTCTCATGGCTGTCATGTCAAAACAAGCCCCCACATCGGGGAAAGAGATTCGATACATCTTTTGGTCGTGGAACTAGAGTTTTATTGCATCGTGTTTGGGCTAACTTGCCTTTCACAAGTGTTATTAGAGATGTTGTTGTTTTTTTTTAAATCTCATATCTATACCGTCTTCTTCTTCATAAACCTTTGGATACACGCCTCTTTTAGATATCTCATTGTTTGGTCAATTGTCGGAAGACGGCACCTCTCCTTAGGTCAACAGCCCATGTCTTTCACAAGCAAGGAAAATATTAAACCCTAATGAAAGAACTAAGAGGTATCAATATTTTCCGCAGTACCCTTACAACTTTTTAAATCAAATTTTCCTCAAAACTTACATTCATCAAAATGTTATTGTTTATTAATTATTTTGATTCATTTTTTACTTATAATGTATTATAATAACTCTTTGTTTTTTAATCTGTAACTATAACAAAAATTACTGTAAGTGGAACTGTATATTTCCTAAATAACCTATCTCTGGTTTGACTAATTTATTCATTATTTGGTCTCTGCCACCCGAAGACGACTTCAGAACCGAAGTTTGAAATGACTTTAACCGGGTTTTGTGACCAGTTATGAATATCCAGGTTCTTTCCGACTATCGATATTCTTTCTCTTTCCCATTCCACTCAACCTAACAATGTACCATATTTTGGAATGCCACAATCCCAGGGGCTTCGGAGACAGTTGGGACTGGCGTGCAGTATTCAATACAGAAGGCGGGTAAGAATACCGTCGCCTAGGGAATCATTTATTGGATAACAGACACCCCTGCCATATGTCACCATAAGTGGTTCGCTATGTTTGGAGACTTAGCAAGAGTGCCCGGGTTCATGGGGTGAGGTTTGTTTAACACTTTTCAAAACTAAACTAAAATTGAAAAACCGACCAAATATGAAATTGTAAACCAATCAGAACTAAGAAACGTGCTCTTTATTATTAGCAGGAAATAGTATTTATTTATTTATTTGTTTGCGGTTGTCCGCAGCGGTCTGCCATCTACTAATCATTAGCAGACAATAATAAGACATAACTTTCTAAGATGTCACTTTCATAAGTTAATGATAATAAATAAATAACAAATAATAATCACATTGAAGTTTGACATAGCACCTCTCAACGGCACGTTTCTTTTCACCGATATCTTTTCTACTGCCAATCGTTGAGAAATTTGCCATTATTTTAAAATATTATCGGGATAAATGATTTCTTTTGTGAGATTATCACGAGTTTTCAACATCAAAAGTAATAATTTAGATGCGCTGAATTGCAGATTAGATTTTATGTATACAACGATTAGAATTTCATTGATCGCGTTATCAGAATCGAAATTGTCTATTTTGCAAATCGCAAAGTAAGCTTCAAGAATAGACAGACAATAGAATTTAAATACCTAATTTTTTACACGACTTCGCAATTTTTGAAGTGAAGTGAAAACTTCTTTAGCACCGTTGTTATTTGAAACTCGATGAAACTGAAACGAGCGACACTCAAAAGAGACAGACACAGACATTTATAGGATTTAGCCTGTGAGAAAATGAGATAGAATGAAACCTTACCTATGTGCAGTACCTATAAAGCGTCGCAAAGGTTCAAGTGCGCGCATTGGCCGCTTTGGTTATGAGCTCACTTTTCAAGGCTCCTAATGGTTGAGATTGTATGGGTAAAGGTTTCACTTCTACCGCGTTTCAACTGCACTCGATTTAAAAAAATATATATGTTTGCTCTACGTAGGAGGCCCTGAGGATAAAAATTTCCCTTAGTTCCTTCGCCACCTTAGGGGATGCTGTGTGGAGGGTCTTTTAAGGAAAGGAAGTTCTGGGAAGGAAAAATATTTGAGGGGTGGGTGGGACTATGGGGGTCAGTGTCCAGGAGTGACAGAGGTATGAATCCATCCCTCCAATTGCGGTTCTAGGCGATGGATTGAAAGATCCGGCTGAAGAAGTCAAAAGGCTTCCTTCAGTCGGTTCGTCTAAGGAGCCAAAGTCAACTACGCAATCATCTAAGCCAAGTCCCGGTTGGATAAGACCGAAATTTATTCTGTATATCAACAACGAGATCAAATTTCAGAGAACTGCGCACATTTTATTGCCATCGGATGACGGGAAGTGGGTCAGTCCTCTTCCAAGATTCCACTTCATGCATACATTCATTCAATCAAGAAAATAAAAGTGAAATTCAAATAGATATATTTAAAAAAAAACTACAATATTACATCCATTCCAGCACTTTTTAATATATTTTTTAGCTGTCTACGAAAAAGAGAAAAGTAAAATTAACACTGACATCGCGTAGCAATAATTTAATTATGCAGCAATAAAATTCTCACTGCTTCCTATACCAGAATTGCAAGTAATAAAATAATTAACAAAATTTATTTCTTGTGAGAGCTCAATTGTTACAAACTTTATTATTTATGTGTATGAAAAATACACTGAGGAATACGATGATATTATATTCATCGAAGATCCATAGAAGCGTGTTGTGGGCGTGTGCCAAAAGAAATGCGTGTAACCAGAAATTTTTATTCGTAATAAATGTATTCAAAGAAATTCAAATATGCAAAAATTAATCAAATGAGAGAAGAGCTAAATTGGATTCCAATAAAAACGAAACTGCTACGGAATATGTTAATTTTCATAAGAACATAAAGGACATTACAATTATGAATATCCGAATGACAAATAAAATTAACATGAAATTGTCGTTAATAAACATAAACAAAATTATGAATCCAGAAATAGAAAGAATCAAAGCGTATAGATTATGCTTTATTATTACGTTTTTTCTTTACTCCTTTCTTCTCTTTCTCTGTAAAATATTACTATGTATGTTTTATATTTTTATTTGCTTATTATTATTTCTGTTATTTATTTATTTTATTTTATTTATTTATTTATTTAAACGCCCATAGGGATTTTACATATAGTTCAGTACATGTTTTTGATAAAATATAGGAAATTACATAAAATATAAGAAACAAACTAAAGATAACATAAAATATAAGAAAGAAAATATAGATAACACCAAATATAAGAGTTGACACAAAGCAGGTAACATAGAATATATGGTAAGTAAAAATAGAGATAAAGATGGTTTAAGAAGTAGAAATAAATAGTTGGCACATACGTCGTTTAAAGTTTGATAAATTTAATTTATTATCAAATACATCCATATTGTTTAAATATTGGTTACCAAGGCTATGTAAACGCTGTATTGGAGAATGCAAACTATAGTTGGAATGAGATGTGTGTATATGAAATGTTAATATTTGTCTAGTCAATCGTGTAGGTACGTGTAGATTTATCAATTGCAGGAGTTCACAACAGTTGAATTTAGAATTTAATAATTTTAATAAAAAGGTTAGGTTAGGTTAGGTAAGGTTAGAAGCATCTCAATCTTATGACAATTCTCAATTAGATTCATTCAATCTTGTCATGTGCACCGATTCATTGTTACGCGGATGACAGTACAGTCCATGAAAGCTTTTTGTTTGACAAGCCCCCAAAGGGCACACGAGCACCAATGGCTCGGAGGGCTTTGAAGCAAAGAATGAACGGTTACCTCGGAAGCGTTTTCTCTTGGGGTAAGAATAACCTCGTCGAATTTAATGTTTCAAAGACCCAATCATGTCTGATTACGTCTACAAGGGATCGAAATGAAAATCTAGTCTCCTTCAACGGAAGCAATCTTCCGAACAGACCTTCCATTGATATGCTTGGTATAACTATACTACTATAACCACAACACGGGCATGTGCCTAGCATGGTGGTCGAAAAATTCTAAAATTTATGTAACCAACATTTCAATGAATAAAGAAAACTTAAAAACTTTAAAAAAAAAAAAAACTATAAGTGACCAGCTCAGGTATGGGGGCTCCATCGAAGCCAGAGTAAAGTTAGCTTCTCCAAAACTGGGCGTACTGTACAGGGCCCGCAGATACTTTAATAGTACACAACTGCTTACCCTGTACAAATCGCAAGTGCGCCCCACGGTTGAATTTGGCAGCCACCTCTGGTCTGGAGCTCCAAAATACTTGAAAAATTCCCTCTACTCTGTTCAGAAACGTGCGGTCCGTTTGATAGATTCTCCCATATTAACGAACGGGTTGCAATCTTTAGAGCACAGGCGTCGGGTGGGAATGCTATCCATGTTCTACCGGTATTTCAATGGAAGATGCTCTGAGGAACTAGCGTCATTTATCCCTTCGGCACCGGTGCATAGTCGGGAGACACGCCAAACGCGCGCCCAAAATATGTACACGGTTGACATTTGTCACATGAGAACGGGTCGTTTTTTCGACTCGTTCTTGAATTCAACAGCTCGGCTATGGAACGATTTGCCGGCATCTGTGTTTCCTCCCTCCTACAACATGGGTCTTCAAGAACAATGTTCATTCCTTCCTCTCCTCAAAAAGACCCTCCACACAGCATCCCAGATGACATAGGCCCTGAGGGGAATTATTTTCCTCAAGGCCTCCTGTGTAGAGTTAATGTAAAAAAAAAATTCTAATCGATATAGATTGCACATCTTGGCAATATATGTTCAGTGTACCTTTATAATTCACAACACTACACAATAAAATATCAGGATGGTATGTGGTTTCTATTTCAATGTAAATTGTTTTAAAATTCACAGCGGGAAGATTCAATTAATTTTATTGCATGAGAAAAAATATCAATCATATACATTGCTCTATTTTCTATCATTGTTTTTGTATGTTTTTATATTTTCTAGGTAAGTGGGTTACGATTTTTTTTTTAATTGTTTTTGTTGACTTTTATTGCAATAATTTATTGATGAATTTTTGTAATGGGCCTTTTGTTTTGATAAGTACCTACCTACATTAATTAATCGGTTAATGGAGAAGATATATTCCGCGAATCCGTTTAGTAATTGAAACATTCTTTTCTGTTATATATCTGGTTATTTCAATGGTACATAGCTCATGGTGGAAATGACGTTCCTAACAGAGTAAGTAAGCTTATTAAAAAGTTTGCAATGCAATGCAATTTTGCATGACAGAACATAATTCAAGAGCTTTAAAATTTGCTAAAACATACAGATTTTTACAACAATCTACATAAAAGCATTAGACGTGCGTCTTTGGGTAGTGAGTACCTTGAAGTTCGATTATCCATCAATTTATTTGAACGAATTTAAGTGATTCGTTCTTAATCACTTGACTCATTTGAAAGAATGAAGTTAATTCATTCATGTGAATGGACGAATGTGGTATTTGAAGATTCACAAAAAAAAAACACAGTGAATGAGTGCTTTTATCATTACCGTAACGATCCACAATTACGGTACCGTGACGGCGTTCTTTATCCCAATAATGCTGCAACTCTTTCTTATACATTAAATGACGGCGAGGCAAACATTTTGAGACACACAATGGACGTCAAAATACGATTTTTTTCCTTTTGTACATACAAATTATATCTTATTACGACTCAGCTACGGCGACAGAAATTGCGTTTTATTTTCTTCATACGCGTGAGGGAGATGTATGAAAATGATTGTATGTTTCTTTTGGGGGGTTAAAGACATATTTTCACCGTTTGCCTCATTTTCGACTGTTGTTATTATTGTTGTGTGTAAGAAAGAGCTGCAGCATTGTATGTTTAAGAACAGAAGCAAAACAATCATGGCATTGACGTTTGAGGTTTTTGAATTTTTGGAATTCGCTCACACTTCAATATTATCCTTGGAACTATATTCCATACTTTCAAAATTATCATCACAGCAAGTAATATTATAGGGATCTACGTAAACGTCACGGTGCGGTGTGTGAGAGAAATGCAATGTAATTTTTATTTTATCCCTAAGAGGCCCTGAGGAAAGTAATTTCCCTCAGGGCCTATGTCATCTTTGAAGATGCTGTGTGGAGGGTATTTTTGAGGAGAGGAAGGAGCAAACATGAGGATAGAGTGAAGAAACACAGAGGCTGGCAAATCGTTCCACAGCCGAGCACAGAACGAGTCGTAGAAACGACCCGTTCTCATGTGACTAATTTCAACCGTGTACAAATGTTGGGCGCATGTTTTCCGACTATGCACCGGTGCCGAGGGGATCAATAACGGTAGTCCTTCGGAGCACCTTCCATTATAAAACCGGAACGAGGACAGCATTCCCACCTGACGCCTGTGCTCTAAAGATTGTAATCTGTTTGTTAAGTTAGGAGAATCCATCAAACGGACCGCCCGTTTTTGCACAGAGTCAAGTGTTTTTTTAGATATTTTGGAGCTCCAGACTAGAGGCGGCTGCCAAATTCAAACGTGGGGCGCACTTGCGATTTGTGCAGGGTTAGCAGTTGTGTACTATTAAAGTATCTGCGGGCCGTGTACAGTACGCCCACTTTCTGAGAGGCTAACTTATCTCTGGTTGCAATGGAGCCCCCATACCTGAGCTGGTCACTTAGAGTAAAAGTTTCTCATCTTTTGAAAGAGCTGCAGCATTATTGTGAAAAAGAACGTATATTTATTGCCTTTTTTGTGCCGTCACGGTACCGTAATCGTGAAACGTCGTGGTAATAATTAAAACGCTCAATAGTGGAACGAATTATTCAGTTCAATTTGATTCAATATTACTAAGATTCGTTTAAAATTATGAATCGTTCAATGCCTAACCCTGAAATTCTCTAAGATGGAAATTGAAACAGCGATCTTTTAATTGATAAAATAAACAGAAGTTCAACCTCAGTAGTCTTGCAAAATTAGCTTCACCGATGTCACAACGGTAAATGAAATACTCATAAATAATGAACGAATATTTTCAAACCAAGAATTACATTAATTTGAACCCTGGACAAGAGCGTGAGAACGAATCGTAAAACCGTACATAAAACCTTTCCAAATGATTAATATATTTATGTATTTATTGACAGTGTTTGATTTATTGATTAATTATTGTGAATATCCGATTGAATGAAGATATGGGGCCATTTTCTCCTCATAGATAAGCAGGCTTTTAAAAACATCGTCACGATGTATGAAGTACGAAGAACTCGCTACTTTCTTTGTCGGTGACTTGACCCACTTGTCTACTAAGCAGTGCACATCGTTGCTGACTTTTACCCTTATGACCATGGATAAATAAATAAATTCGTGATCAATAAACAAATGCAATAAATAATTTTAAAATGTATAGTTGAATCAAATAGGACTTGCTATTTCGTATTGTTGTTGAGTGAAATATTCCTGCGTGAGTATTCACGTTCAATGGACGCAAACTTGCTTTGAATTTAAGCGTCATTTTTTTAAATTAGAACTGTTTGTGTTAAAAATAATCCAGATAAGTGGGCAATATAATATTTGAAGACAAAAATATTTTATTTTGATTTTTTTGAAATTAAAATTATAATATTCCGTGATTTTTCCCGGTTCTGCGCTAGTATAAGAGCATTTTTGATTCACCGCTTCGGGAACCATTTTTTAATTTATTGGATAACCAACACCTCTGCCATAGGTCATCCCAAGTGATACGCTACGTTTGGTGACTTAGCAGGGGTGCTGGATTTCATGGGGTAAAGTTTGTCAAGGTCTTGGCGGCTGATGTGTCTGCCCACCTGCTGCTTGGCGAACCGGATTGAGAGAGACTGGTTGAGGAGTTCTTTTGACCTCTCCAGCCGGAATCCCTCGACCCATCGCCTTGCACCGCAGTTGAAGGGATGGATTCATACGTCCGTCACTCTCGGACACACAGACCTCCTGATTCCTACGCACCCCTCATACTTATTTCATTCCCAGATGACATATCTTAACACAGCACACCCTAAGATGACTTAGGCCCTGAGGGAAATTGTCGGAGCCTCCTGTGTGGAGCGGAAGATTTTTAAAATATATGGTTCAATACAATACATTGTAGACATTGCAAAATGGAAGCTACTCTCAGTATCGCCCAAGTATAACACCACCATTCAGAATTGAAATTTTGCTT
Source organism: Glyphotaelius pellucidus (assembly GCA_936435175.1). Taxonomy (NCBI): domain Eukaryota; kingdom Metazoa; phylum Arthropoda; class Insecta; order Trichoptera; family Limnephilidae; genus Glyphotaelius; species Glyphotaelius pellucidus. The sequence goes on along the minus strand of OW386558.1, from coordinate 21,041,074 downwards.
GAAATGGCTTTACCCGTGTTTGGTGACCAGATCTGAATAGCCAGGTACTTCCCACCTTCCTCTTCCCCGTCTTCTTCCCCTCCCCACTACCTTCAGCCTCACAACATACTCCAATTGGGAATGCCATAGTCTCACTGGCTCCAGACGGGAGCAGTTGAGACTCTTGTGCGGTATACCTACATATAAAAAAGACATTCCCTGTATCGCCCTGGTGAGAGATCACAATTAAGAAACATTGCACGAAATGGCTTTATGTGTTTAATGACCAAATATGGTACTTCCCAACCTTCTTCATATTTTTCCTTCTTACCCCATACATCATTTAGGGATGTGGTAGTTCTACTGGCTCCAAATACTTAAGGCCACACTTCCCGGCGCAAAAAGAAGATGGAGAGATATGTAATTACGAATGTTGGACAGAGTGCGCTAATATTGTCAATGATAAAATTGAAGCGAAAATTATGAAAATGCTTAATAAAACATGACTCGTTTAAAATACAGCAAAAATCTCGTGGAATGTATCTTAGGTATCATTTAAGGAACACATTGTGATTTTTTTCACAAATATAACTTGTAAAATAATAGAAATAGACTTGTTTTAAATAATTTTCGGAGCTTACTTAGCGATTTTTTTCTATCGAGGGAATTTCATATAATTTGCGTTTCGGCGTGGAACGTATCTAGATATTATCTTCAAAAATAACATATATTTTTTTAAGAGCTTAAAAATTTCATATTTTTAAGGGAGATATGTAAGAAATTGGTAGAAATTCGGATAGCAGCGACTTAAGACTGAAGTGCGGTATTCACATTAAAAATATAGTTAAAAAACAATAAAAAATGTGGCAGGGTTCATCTATTTAAGTTTATATCATTGAACATTCTACATTGTATGATTTACCAACCTCACAAAAGTAATAATATAAATTTTTTGTTCGTTCCCAGAGAACGCAGTGGAATCGTTAGAACACGCATGACCGCTGATGAAACAAAAAAGAAATTAGAACATATGGAGTGAGCATCGTGCACAGTGTACAGCACATGTAGATTCGTTTTATTTGTCCCATTTGTTTGTTTGTTTTTTTTTTGTCCCATCCCAGTGTTTGTTTATTTATATATGCTGCGTGGTTTTTTGTTGTTTGCAGCGGAATTAGTAGAATCAGATGGAATTTTTGATAAATACAATAATATTTTTGACTCCCATAGTGGAAGATATTCTTAGTGTCACGATTCTAAATGGTGGACACTAAGACCACCATTTAGAATCGTGACGGTAGATGATAGAAGTGGGTTTAAAATAGTGTTATTTAATTTGGGAGGCGGTTATGGGTACCGCCGCTTTGGGAACCATTTATTGGAAAACTAACACCCCTGCCATAGGTCATCCCAAGGCACCCCTGCTAAGTCAACTCAACGTTTGGTGATTTAGCAAGGTTACCCGGGTTCATGCGGTGAGTTTGGTTTTGGTGGCCAATTCGCTTGTCCAACTACTGTGAGGCTGGCTGGATCAGGAGAGATTGGTTGAGGGAGACCTCTCCAGCCGGACTCTCGTCGGTTGACCGCAGTTGGAGGGATGGGTTCATATCATACTGCCGTAGGTCACCCTAAGGAGTTCGCTACGTTTAGCGATTTAGCAGGGGTGCCCGTGTTGATGGGGTGAGGTTTGTCTAGGTCTTGGAGGCGGATGACCAGAACACACTGAATGGTGATCTTACATCAGGACGATACTAAGAGAATCTTCCAACATGGAACGTTCCGCAAATATACCTAATATTATTTTTTTATGATTAAACAATGGAAATACAAATCAATTAAATAAAATGTATCTGCGCAAGCCGGGATTTTAACCCGCGACCTCCGGATTGTTAGTCGAGAGCCTTGCCCCAATCACAGAGGCCGTCGGAGGTCCCGAAGAACTATGTCGGATCTGTTAAAAATTGAAAATCGTCTTGGCTTATTTATTGGCTTATTTTGATTAAAAGCAGTGATTCAGTGGTCCAGGTGGACCCCTAAGGAGACCGGAGACCCGACGGGGGTCTACGTAGGCGCGATAAATAAAAGGGGTTCACAAGTTGTAAATGGAGGTCCACAAACTGGTTTCAATTGAGATCCAGCCCGTGCCCCATATCCATATCCCATCCCACCCCCTGTCTCATATCCCATTATGTCCCCTCTATAACAGAGCAACTGACATACAGCGCACGTTGTTGTACCGGTTATGCATGAGATCTTAAAACGCCCAGCTAGGCAAGGGGGGGGGGTGCATAATGGGATATGGGTGTACTGTACTAGGATGGGAATACATTCCCCCCCATCCTATATCCCATTACGCCTCTTACGTCGTGATACATATAATCTCGAATACTGGTTCATTTTGCCCCCGTTTGAACACCTCGCCATTCAATATTCAGTACACCGCGTGTCAAGTTTTGGGAATATGGTAGAAATATACCAGCAGGGGGCCCACTGTGACCAGTAAAATTTTGAAAGTGGTCTACGAGAAAAAAAGTTTGGGAACCTCTGATTTATAGCTATGTATTTTCAGAATTTTTAATTAAATTAAATGGAGTACAAAATATCAAGACAACACTATATTTCTTAATCTCCAAAGAAGTAAAAATGCAGAGACGAAATTTAGCGGCTGTACAGCAAAAATATAAAATTGCACATCCGACTTTGTTCTTTGGGATCGTCGATACGTACAATGAACGTGGGCTGTGAAAAATGTAAAAAATATATTGTAGTTTTGGTTACAATTATTTGATTTGTTCCAGCATTACACTAACTATGAAGAATTTCACAATAAATCCACAATAAAAACTAGCATCGCTTCGATTGTGGAATCTTTATAACGTAACGGTACCTACTTAGAGTCATTAAACCATTACGATTATTGATTGAAATGTATTTGGCTTTTCTGAATGAATGGCTTTATTATTACGCAATTACTTGTACCTAGATTGCATGCAGTTGGCAATACTTTCTCAGAAGTAATAGATGTGTTAAACTGCACGGAATATAGTTATGAGAAGGCTATAATAACATACTTTAATAACAATAATAATAATAAATGTTTGCGTAATACTATTCTTCCGCATAGGTTCTATTATTATCATAATATTTTACTACATGATTAACTGTTCCGCTAAATAATTGTGTTATTATTATAAAATAAATTAATAAATAACTGTTAGAATTATTAATGTGGGACTCTTGTGCTAGTAGTGCCATGCAGAACAACGACCACAAACGCTGAAAAGCGTAATAGTTTCTTTAAGGCGGCGCTTCCCCGCTCAAAAAGAATAAGATGGAGAGATATGTATTTAAGAATGTTGGAGAGAGCGCGCTAATATTTTAAATGATAAAATTGAAGCGAAAATTGTGAAAATATTTAATTAAACATTACTCGTTCAAAATAGAGCAAAAATCTCGTGAAAGGCATCTTAAGGATCATTTAAAGAAATATTGTAATTTTTTTCACAACTATAACTTGTAAAATAATAGAAACAGACATTTTTTTATAATTTTCGGAGCATACTTCGTGATTTTTTTTTTATCGAGGGAATTTCATATAATTTTCGTTTCGGCGTGAAACGCGTCTAGGTATTATCTTAAAAAATAACATAAATTTTAATAGCTTAAAAACGTCAAATGCTTAAGTGAGATATATGTAAGAAATCGGTAGAAATTCGGGTAGCGGCGGCTTAAGGTATTTTAATAATTTAGAACAAAAGAGCTATTCTCTTTCTTTCTTATCTATTCAAGTTTTCAAACAATAAATCGAAACCCCCCTTGGAGAGTCCGAGGTCTAATAACAAGAAAGTTTTAATTTCACAAAATATAATATTGCTGTTATAAATTTACGAGAAACGATTTTTTTCTTTTTTGGGTGAATATCAAAATCCAAAACGTAGAAAGCTGAAAACTTCTTTTTGGACCCCAAAATATCTTAGAAGAGCTATTCTTTATCTTTTGTGAGATCGAGATCGTTCTTCCGCGAGATGTCCTGTCAGATTTGTGTGATTTTTTACAGCTGTTAAATGAATAAATAATCATGCATACTTGCAGGAATTCGTGTTTAAATCGACCCAAACAAAAATACGTGACAGCTCACAGCTGAAATTTTGACATCGGCCGATAGAAAAAGCAAATAACAGCCGTAGAAAATCACACAAATCTGACAGCACTTCTCGCGGGAGAACGATCTCGTTCTCACAAAAGATAGAGAATAGCTCTTCAGGCCTACGTGAAGATTTTTTGAGACCCAAAAAGAAGTTTTCAGCTTTCTACGTTTTGGATTTTGATATTCACACAAAAAAGAAAATGTCGTTTCTCGTAAATTTATCACAGCAATATTATATTTTGTGAAATTAAAACTTTCTTGTTATTATATCTCGAACTCTCCAGGGGGGGTTTCGATTTATTGTTTGAAAACTTGAACTCTGAAAAGCATTGGCCGCACTAAGTATTTATTTTCGCAATACATTCCAAACAGTCTATTTTATCCGCACATTTCTCGGAAAATCGAATGCAACTAACCTGATTTTAATAAGTGGGGGGTGAGTGCAAAGGACATACACAGGCGCGTGTACAGACACAATAAAAGTATTTTTGGACACCGAATTACCGGTAATCTCCAGCATTTACCCCTCCCCCCGGATGGCCCATGTAATATTGGACCACCAAACGAATTGACTTGGGTACCCTTGGTTCAAAATAACGTTGCTCTGTTTACAATGATAACAATTTAGTAATTAGTTCAGAAGAACGCTGCTCTTGTTACAATTATAACTTTAACAATTATTTTGACTTAAGCACACTTTGTCTAAGCATATAAAAACGCTTATCTGTAAATTAGTGAGAAAAGATCTTTAATTTTTCACTCTAAAAATAAGAGGTCTATTGTCATTTTGACGGTGAAGTTAGGAAAAGTAACCAAAGTACGCCTCATCCTAAAATAATTTTTTTTTTAATCCACACAAGAGGCTCCACGAGAAACTGCAGAGTCGTCTTCTCTTTGGAGTTGAATGTTTTTGTAAGGAGAGAACGGAGTGATCGTGGGTCTTGAATATCGATCGTCCAGTTGATTAGTCAGACATCTCCTACGACTAAGTTTTGAGATAAACGGAAAGTAATATTCGAATGCTCGCCTAAATCCAATATTATCTACACTTGTCTGTTTTTTACGGTGACCGGACAACTCGGAATGAAATCAACTCAGAACCATCTCAGATAAGTCATTTAGAGTGATAAAAAATATATAAAAAATTGGTTAAATAGATTACATTAAGTTAGGGTTATCGGCCAATTTAAGATTATTTTTTTCATATCTTTTAATGACTTTTCAAGGAGGTGTTGAGTTGACTTTATTCTCAATTGAGCCATGTTATCTTTTTTGCAACAAGAGTGATGCTATGTTAGCTTGTTATTTGGCAACAAAAGTGATATCGTATAACTTTTTGGTATTTTGCAACAAACGTGATGTTATGTTAACTTTTGTTATTTGCAACAAAAGTGATGTTATGTTCACTTTTGTTATTTGCAACAAAAGTGATGTCATGAAACTTTTTGGTATTTTGCAACATAAGTGACGTTATGTTAACTTTCTGGTATTACGCAACAAAAAAGATGTCAAAAACCTTTTTGGTATTTTGCAACATAAGTGACGTTATGTTAACTTTCTGGTATTTCGCAACAAAAAAAGATGTCAAAAACCTTTTTGGTATTTTGCAACGCAAGTGACGTCATGTTAACTTTCTGGTATTTTGCAACCAAAGTGATGTTGTTGATTTTTTGGTATTTTGCAACAAAAGTGATGTCATATAACTTTTTGGTATTTTGCAACATAAGTGACGTTATGTTAACTTTCTAGCATTTTGCACTAAAAGTTTTGTTGATTTTTTGGAATTTTGCTACAACAGTGATGATAATCTTTTTATTATCTATTATTTTTTAAGAAAAAAAGTGGCGGAACGCCTTTTGATTCAAAGTCAATAGATAATTTAGGCAGATTTTTATCATAAAACCTGCGTTCCCGATCAAAGCCGTGGCCAAGAAATATTAAGATTATATTTTTGAATGTAGCTATAACTTTGTGGTTATTAATTACAAATAAATGAAACAACATAACTTTGAAAAACAATTCGTAATTTTGAAATTAGAATTTAAAAAAATTTAAGGTGTGTTAATAAAAATAATTTTTCTGAGTTCGCTAACCATATCATTGAAAATAACCATAGTTTTGAAAAAAATGCTGGGATAAATATTCTTCATATTAACCATAAAGGAAAACGCTTAGATAACTTAGAAGCCTTGGAAATAAAAAAAATCCCTTAAAAATAATAAGTCTATTATCAATAACAAAAAATATTGTCTTACAGCCCAATCCTGGATATGTTTCCAATCGATGTCCGTTCCTTTTCTCCCACCCACTCTTCATTAATCCCTGCCCACGCCCCTTAACACCTAGTTATGATAAATTGTACCCACCCACTGTTTTGTAATTGTCAACTCATTGTATGTTTGCCCTGAGGAAAGAACGGTCGTTCCGAAACCGGTCGGCATAGATAAAATATATAGTGGTTTTAACAAAGTTATATTGTTTCATTTATTATTAATATTAAGATTTTTTTATATTAATTATTTATTTTTAATTTTTAGAAAATCACAAAATGCGAAAATTGCAGATATTACATTATTCTGGTGAAAATGACGAAAATGCGTTCATAGCGTAAAAACTGCGAAAGTCGCATTACTGCAAGCGCAAATTTTCAGACCTCCATGCATAAATAATAGTTAGTTATCTTACTTCTATTTTAACAAATGGTACAGACGTAAACTCACGGATTTTTTACATTAAGTTATATGTGAAAAGCGATGGAATCTATTTAGGTTAAGTTCAGTGTCCCGAAGCTAAAGGGTGACAACTCAAACATCGCTTGACTTATTTCAATGATTGATCATTATCAACGGTGAATGATTCTGGCCCACTCCAAATTCTAGGTGTTGATCTAAATCGGATGCAAATAATGAGTTTTTTCGAGATTGACTGTTTTTTCTTCGATTTTTTTAGTAAGGTATTGCCAAAATTTGCTAGAAAATAATTTTTCTTCGACTATGTGTAAATGAAGCAGAAAACCAAACAATCCCTTTTCAGATCAAGTTATTGTTATTTTTTTTAAACTTTAGCTCCACACAGAAGGCCCTGTGGAAAATAATTCCCCTCTTTGGGAATGCTGTGTTGAGGGTATTTTTAGGAAAGGAAGGAGAGGAAATTCTGGGAAGGAAAATGGTATTAGGGGTAGAGAAGTAGAAGAAGTCAAAGGGACTTCTTCGACCATTCCCTCCCGATCCGGCCTGCCATGCAGCTGGAGGGCAGTTGTATCCGTCGACAAGATTTGTACTAGCCTCACCCCATGAACACGGGCACGGCTAAGTCACTCTCAGTATCGCCCTGGTGTAAGACCACCATTCAGAATTGGAACGTTGTTTGAAACGGCTTTCGCCGTGTTTGGTGATTAGATCTGAATAGCCAGGTACTTCCCCACTTTCATTTTCTCCACCGCCTTTCTCTCTCCACTGCCTTCTGCCTCAGAAAATCATTTTTTCAAGTGAGAAGATCCAATTTTTCAAAGAAGCAGGATAAAAAATATATCAGAAAGCTATATTATAACGAAGGGGGGGGGGGGGGGGGGTTGCAATCGTAATGTGATGGAAAGATAATCACGATTTGCTTTGTGTTATCTACATTCTTAATGTAATATCACACTTCTGCCCGTTTAAATGTTTCTAAAAACAGACTCGCGCATAGCTTCCTTATCAAATTCAAGCCAGTTTTGTGTTCGGAATGCAAAAAAATAATCATTCGTCGGCTCCATCTCATAAGGCTGGTTGAGTAGAGGTGAAATTGCAATTGATGTCTGAAGAGCCGAAAAGCCTGAGGCGCCTAAGAAAAGAGCCGCAAATTCCGACCCCTGGTATAGACGATCAAATATTGGTGCTTTCAATGTCTTTCCAACACTAAAAGAAATTTACATTTCACCCTATCAAAATTCGAAGAGACTTCCAAACCGAAGGCGCAAAAATTCATATTTCACCCTATTAAAATTCGAAGAAACTTCCAAACCGAAGGCGCAAAAATTCATATTTCACCCTATTAAAATTCGAAGAAACTTCCGAACCGAATGCGCAAAAATTCATATTTCACCCTATTAAAATTCGAAGAAACTTCCAAACCGAATGCGCAAAAATTTACGAGCGCTCAAAGTTCAAATAGCGGAACTCTCCAGCTGTTAAAGCAGACTTTAGATACTTCTTGATCAAATTTTGCATACATTACAATTATGAGAAAAACAACTGTTTACATTTGACTTCAAAAAACCTTTGCGGTTAACATACCATAACGGATGTTAGCCACAAGCATTCTGTTGGAATTTCCCTTAGACCCCCATAAAAATTACAGAACAATGATGCTAACCAACTAGTCAATGGTGTGACCAGCCACCATATTATTCCACGGTATTTAAATAAACCTCCACGCAATTTGTTTAACCAGTTTTCCTTTTTTTTAATTAATTAACACCTAATTAAAACTATTGGCCCTGTGAGAGGTTTACACGTCAATGTTTTTTTCGTCCATTTTTCATGTATGGTCGTCTTTTCATTTAGATTCAGGATGAACAAAATTACGTTTCCAATTTTGGTAGAACTACCCAAGGTTCGTAAAAATGAAAAAAAAAATCAACAAAGTTAGCTCATCGAGGGGGTAAAGCGATGCTTGGCTAAACAAACATTCGTGACTTAGGTATGTTTTTAGGTTTTCACGGCCAAAAAGTATTTTTGTTATTGTTTTTGGGGTGTTATGCCATGTTTCGCTACCTCCTTCTTTAGCCAACGTTTCGGATGTGGAGGTGATGCGAAAAGAGGATGGTAGCCTAGGACACACAGTTTATAGGAAACCAACACATACAAATAGGTATCTCCACGCTGATTCGCATCATCACCCCGCACAGAAGAGAGGTCTCATCCATACTTTGGTAACCCGAGCGACCAGAATATGTGAGGAGCCAAAACTCGGATTAGAACTGACCAAACTCACCGATGCACTGGAGCGTAACGGCTACCCAGCAAGGCAGACAAGGCAAATCATAAGAGCCAAATCAGCACGAAACGAAGACAGGGGTGAACAAGAGTCAAAAGGCTGCGCTTTCCTGCCTTACGTCCATAATGTAACAGACAGAATTGCCAGGCTGTTGAGAAAAGAGAACATCAAGACGGTCTTTGGAACCACGACAAAAATCCAAGACCTACTGAGGTCGGCAAAGACTAAGTTTCCTCTGGAAACAGATGGAGTATATAAACTCAGCTGTTCCGGATGTGACAAGGTCTATGTAGGCCAGACAGAGCGGACGATCTCCAAAAGGATTTCGGAACACTTTCGTGCTTGTAAACTTGGCCACCCTGACAAATCGGCAATCGCCGAGCACTTAATCGAAACCGGCCATTACTTTGGATTTGTTCCTGAAGTCCTGGGAAGACCCAAAACTTACAGAGCGCGCCTGATTACGGAGGCAATTGAAATCCATAAAAACCCCATCAATATTAACAGAGACGACGGAGCTAAGCTCAATAGTTCTTGGTATCCAGTAATTGACGGCTACACCAAAGCTAAACGCAAAAAACCATGCTGAATTTTTTCTAACACCAGCTCGTAGAGAAATGGAGCTGGCAGCACGGTATCGCTTCGACACACATAAGTAAACACTCTCACCAATATCATTTACTCATCTGCCCTGATGATGGACACTGTAACGCTGTCCGAAACGTTGGCTAAAGAAGTAGGTAGCGAAACATGGCATAACACCCCAAAAACAATAACAAAAATTCGTGACTTAGCTTGAGGTCCATGTTCCACTGGGAGATTTGAATTAACTGCAAAACAGTTTTTTTTATTCCGATTCATTTTCTACGAACCTTGCCCATTACCTGCTAATTTTAATTTAGTGTAAGCCGCCGCTGCCCGAATTTTTACCGATTTCTTACATATCTCCCTTAAACATTTGAAGTTTTTAAGCTCTTAAAAAAATAAATATTATTTTTGAAGATAACCTCGTCTAACCTCGTCTAACTCTCGTTAAATTTCAGAGGTCTGGGTTCGAGTCCCAGTTGCGACCATTCTTTTTTTCTGTTGTCTGTGTCTTGTTTTCTTTCATATTTTCATTTGGATTATAAGTGTTATCTTCTTCTTCAATGATATATTACGTTGATGGGAATAACCTTCAAAAGTTATAAAAAGAGAGTTTTTCTCATAAAAAATTGAACATAAATATATATTTGTTCCTTTATTTTTCCCAAATTTTACATTTGATGTATAAAATAATTAGAATAATGGGATCCCACTAAGGCTCAGCCTGTGCGTGGGTAATATAGTTAAATATATTTTATTATTGTACCTAGAAAGAACAAACAATGGGCATACAAAGCAAAAACATGATTAAAATTTGTCTAAAACAGCTTGCTCAAAATGTGCATACAACAGTGTACAGTGCAACAGTAGGTGTACAGTATAATAATAAATATATATTGTAATGGTAGGTGTATATTAAGTGTAATAGTGTAATTTAATGAAAATAAAATTTATTAAATAAAATTTATTTTTTTCATTAAATTAATAATGACGCCACAAAGTGAATTTGCGAAGTTTGAAGAAGTAATAGTGTAATACGAGTATTAAGTGTATTCACCCTAGTCTTGCAGATGTTGCATAGTAAAAATAAAAATGGCTAAAAATGTATCCAAGACTCTATCTAGATAGCATTACGTTCGGGTTTGAATCTTGCAAACATAGATAAAGATAGCGGCCAAAAAAAAATATGCGTTAAGAAAATGAAGATAATGTTGGTTGTTCTTAGTCAAAGTATGATGACCGAATTGGATAGGGATACATTAGCTTAGTTGGTAGAGTCGCGCCCCGCCAAGGCGAAGATCCTGGGTTCGAGTCCCCAGATGTGCCCGTATATTTTATTGATTTTTCTGTGTTCAGATTTTCGATTGAGTCTCTCTAATATTGTCTTCATTTATTTAAATATTACAATTGGTTTACTCATTAAGGTAAAACTAACTATTATATCAAGTATTCTCTAACGCGTGTTTAGTTATGAGTGCCTTGAACATGTCGTGAATAAATTAATGTAAGTGAACCAGTTGTGTTAGGTTAATTTTACATAAGATACAATATTGTAGATGATTATTACAGTGACTAATGTCTGCAGTTTGAGTGTGTTCAGTGTAGAGTTTGCCGGCACCCCGTTATATTAACACACTTTATCTCGAACTTGTGCAAGGATTCTGCGTTGTCAGATTTTCAACTAAGGTTATCGAAATATTTGAAGAAATTTGTAATTCGTCTCATTTTTCCCAATTGCACTACACTCAAATGAACATCTCAATTATCATAACTTTCGTTGATTAATTTATTTTTTACGATTCCTCCGCGTAATACCAGAAGACGGGATTTAATTTAGTGCAGAAATTTTGGGACTAACTACCATGCATTAGTTTGTATATTTAATTTTCCAGAATACTAATGAAGGAAAAAAATTATGCCAAGTCAATGAATATATTAATTTATCTAATGAAGACAATATTAGCGAAATTCAATCGAAAATCTGAAACAGAAAAATTATAAAAAATACGGTCACATCTGGGACTCTAACCCAGGATCTATGACTTGCCGGGTCAGTGCTCTACCAACTGAGATAATTATCTTCATTTTCTTAACGCATATTTTTATTAGCTGCTGTCTTTATGATTGCAAGATTCAACCAGACACAAATGCTACCTAGATAGTGTCTTGTCTTGAATGTTGGTAGTTTGAATGTTGCTAGTGAATGACACGGATGTGTCGAAACCGATAGCAGAAAAATTAAAATTTGAGTAACAAATGTACACGGAAAATATAAATCTTCAAAACGAGTCTAGAAATTGTTATATAGTTAATGCCCAAGAAATACAAAAAAGATATTAACGTTATCGGTATTTAAAACATGGCCAGAGTATGTAGTATGGTTGATCGATAAAGGTTTTATCGAAGATGTGGATATTTTGTCGTCGTTCACGATCATGACTGCAGATCGCCAAGAAGCAACCGTTCACTGTACGTTAGCGATTACCCAGGCCACGCTATCGTTTATAATTTGGATATAAAAGTTTTGAAAACCCGCGCCCCGCAGTCGTATGCGCTGACCTCGTACAATGAAGCAACGGTGGCCAACGACCGCATGTGAATTCCACTGGGAGACTGTTCCTCTGCACTTACTGCATTATACTGTGACTGTGTACCAACACAGCGCAATGGTATGAAGCCTGCACAATACATAACAATGTTATAAAACATGACACTGAACCCTGGACACTTGTCTTCATCACGTATTAATAATATTACGCTTCTATTGTTTTCTGCACGCATCTTATATATTTATTTATTTATTAGCAAAAACAGCATTACACCAATATATTGCAAAAACGGTTATACAAGATACATAATCATTACGTTTACAGTTAAAACATTTATTTAATAAGTGCTATTTCACGCTTAAAATCATTGCAGGAAATGTGGAAAATATCCACATTTCCTGCAAGGCAGTTAATTGACCTAGTAAGTCTTCCCAGGGGCATCACCATTGGTAAGTTAGTTCTGCACCTGGGAAGAATCAAAAGCCTGTGATGGCAATCTCGCGTGAAATTATCCGGGACATAGAATCCTATTTCAGCCAGAATATCTGGTACCGATATAAAACCATTTAGAAGCTTATAAGCCATCAGCAGTAATGCGACATCTCTTCTGGAACTAAGGCTGCAGATACCCAGTGATGTGCTTTACGAGGTCACAAAAGATCATATTTTAATTATAAAATGAAAGACACGCCATTGAAACACATGGTGACTTGCAAGGACTTAGGAATTGTGTATGACGCTCGCTTAACATTTCACGCTCACATTGAAAAGATCTGTAAATCAGCGACAAAGATGCTGGGTTTTGTCTTACACAATTTAAAGGATTTGACCAACCTTACAGTAATAAGGCTGCTTTACTTTAGCTGCGTAGCATTCTCGAGAGTGGATCTCAGATATGGAAACCTGAGGACATCGTCTATGTAGAAAATACAAAAAAAATTTTACGATACCTCTGTATGATAGAGTTCGGTTTTTACCCATGGCTGTTTCCAACAGCATTTATCTTCTTATACCAGGAACCTTGTTTTATTTCAAAACAACTTAACCTTTGTAATAATACCGATATCAAAATAGTCATTGTCATTGTAGTGAGGCGGACGATTAAAATAAAATAAACAAAAGTAGAAATTGAAAACAAAATATTATTTTTATTACTTGTAATCATTTTTAATGTTTTAAAAACCAACATGTTTCATAAGCAATGCTTACTTTATCAGGGTTTAGTTTTAAAGCCAGGCTTTCCACATTCCTATCGATTTATTACATATTTCCTTAAACACTTTAAGTTTTAAAGCTCTTAAAAATATAAATGTTATTCTTGAAGATAATGTCTACACATACCTTATGCAGAAATGGCAATTATATGAAATTCCCTCAATAGAAAAAAAATCGCTAAGTATGCCCCGAAAATACGCGAAGCAAAAACTTTGTACCCCTTTTTACGAAAATTGCGCGGACGGAGGAGTATGAAATTTCGCACACTTGTAGTTTATATAGAGAAGGAGCGCAGAATGCTAATATTTTTTTTAATTATGCATAAAAAATACATTAAATAAAAAAAAAAAACATTACACATTAAATTGTCGAATTTTGATCATTGGGCGACCACTAGTTATTGTATTGCTTTTTCAGTTATTTTACAAGTTATATGCATGAAATCACAGTGTTTCTTTAAATGCTATGTTATACATTGTCTACGAGATTTTTATTCCATTTTAAACGAGTCGTGTTTTAATCCCAGTTGAAGATGTCAGTCTCATTAAAAAATTCAAAATTTCATAATTTACTTAGTTGAATAAAATTTATTTGTGCCCACCGACACACACCCGTGACCTCCTGATTCGTGGATGAGGATCTAAACCACCAATAAGATGAAGAAAGTAATCCCACGTAGAAAACACGGGATAGTTTACGAATTGAAGTATATAAATTAGATTACAGTTCTAACAAAACCCCACATAAATCCTACATTCCACTTGCAACTCGCCTGTAAGAGAAAATATTCCAGATAGAAATATGGAAGGCATGTAGTGGAGGTAGGTATGTAAGTATTAAGAGAGAGGAGTAGAATAGAAAGAAGGAGGTGTAGGTATGTCAGGAAATACGTAGAGAAATCACTGAGTGACGAGGTGGACGGACGTTACTTGAGGTGTTCCACCTAACCTAACCTAACCGAACCTAAACCTAAAACGTGACGTGAAATAATGAGGTAGTATGTTATATACGTTTTTCATCTTGAATCTTGTATTTTAATGGTGTTTCTGGGTAAAACTGATACTCGTTTGGCTACATTACGCTTTCTTAGATGTAATAAATACGATGTGGAAATAAGGTGTGATGTGCAGTTGAATATGACAACAAAAATATAATTTACACGGTGTCCGGAAATTCTAATGCAAGCGGTAAACTTGTGAATCTACATTTCAATTTGGGAGACAGATGGTACCGGGTACCGCCGCCCTTGGAACCATTTATTGGATAACCATCACCCCTGCCGTGGATCACCCCAAATGTTCGCTGCGTTTGATAAATTGGCTGAAATGCATGCATTAATGGGGTAAGGTTTGTCTAGGTCTTGGCAGCGAATGGCGGGCCGGATCGAGAGAAATTGGTAGAGGGAGACCTAACCTGGTACGCGTTTTCCCCGCGACAAAATATCCTCCGACAAAATATTCTACCGACAAAACATCCTTCAACAAAATATCTACTAAAACCTAACTTCACGTAACCTAACGTAATCTAACGTAACCTAACGTAACCTAACGTAACCTAACGTAACCTAACGTAACCAAAGGTAATTTTTTTTATACATTTTACTATTTTTGAACAATAATTGATTGTCTTACAGAATATCTACATAATTTTTGTCCCAATTTTTTGTTAGGTTAGGTCTTAGTTTATATTTTGTCGGAGGATATTTTAATGGGGATATTTGTCGCGGGGTGAAAAGCCGCGGAACGCCTAACCTAGACCTCTCCAGCCGGATTCTCGACCCATCGCCTTGCACCGCAGTGGGAACGATAGATTCATACGTCCGTCACTCCCAGATTTCTACTCACTTCTCATAACTTTTCCTTCCCAGTACTTTCTCTCCTTCCTTTCCATAAAAAGACCCTCCACACAGCATCCCCAAATATGACACCGGCCCTGAGGGATTTTTCCCCCAGAGAATCCAGTGTGGAGCTAATATAGAAAAAAAAAACGTAAAGAACCCAAAAAAACATTTTTTTTCGATCGAAGCACTCAAATTTTTTTAAAAACGTTTTTCCATTTTTTTCGGCAACTAAATAGCGTAAAAAGAAATCTTTTGGAGCCGGAAATTACAGCTGACATCAAATAGGAAATCGATTTTTTGAAAAATGATCTAAAAAATTCCAATTTCATCAGTTTAGCCTCGATTACATTGAGCGAGTTTACAAGCTACTAGCCGGCGAATTCACTATCTGTTAGTAAACTCGCTGACACACTGAACAAATTTACTGGCAGATAGTGAATTTGCCGGCTAGTAGCTTGTAAACTCATTCAATGTAATCGAGGCTTTATCCGCTTGTATCACTAATTTGCGTTCATCGTGTAAATATGCTTAACGGAAAACGCCAATGAACTTTATTTTTATTTCAAGAAAAGTACCGTTATAGCAATCCAATCTACATTTGCTTTATGGTTACGTTAGTTTTATTTGCCCATATAATATAGATGTAAAACTTACACTATAGCATAACCATACCTACCTGATTTTTAATTCATTTCAAGTTCATTCCTGAACGGTAAAAAGCTTAACTTTTGATAAATATCAGTTAAATTTGTCACGCACGAATAGCGACTAATGAAATACTCAACTAATCGAGACAATTCTCAAATACATTCAACTTGAAAAGTTATGAAATTGTACATTTAAAAATTTGTGGTTAGCCAACAACGCAACACATTCGCGTAGCGATTACCTCCTTACTTGTATTACTACTCGAACTACAATAGTTAACTATTACAACGATTTCTTGTACTACAATAGTGGACACGGACCTTTTCACCACCAGTGACCGATGCCGAACTAAAAGAGAATTCGATCTGTTGAGAATTTGTTTGTAATTTGAAGTGCTCTAAAGTGGGAAACACTCAAATCTTTACAATGTAAACATCACTAATAAAAATTAGTCCAAATAAGCAAAGCTAGCAGTCCACAATGGAGTACTGATACAAACCCCGATGTAGATATAGTAGTGCAGCATGGAACAGGCAGAGGAAAGATTAAAGGAGACCGTGCTAAATGCTGTGGAAATGATGTCTCTGAGGCATATACATGGTAAAGCTTTTTACGGCCGTGTTAAAAAAGAGACGACCAAAGTTAACGTAAATGTAATGGCGAATGTACAAAGAAAATAGTGTAAGGAGAATACATGACATGGAAGCTAGTGGTGGAAGAAATCGCGGACGCCCGAAGAAGCCATGGCGAATCAAATTCTTGAGTCGGTTCACGTCAAGAGTGAATAAGAAAGTGCCGAGACAGAGTCATATGACGGCCTATCCTCTCTACCTACCCCTGCGAAGCGATGACGTGGTAGTTAGTTAGATTTAAACATGTTAACTTATTAATTAAGTTAGGTAGCTTCTGGCTCCCGTCATATCTAGTCCAATATTTAGTAAGATTGTCAATATTTATTATAAATAGTATTTGTAACTAGATTCAATTAACAGAATAGACTTCAATTGAACTTAACAGGAGTACAGAAGGAAGAAGTGACGAGAAAATTCATAATATTCGATTGAAAAGATTTAATCGAGAAAATATATCGAAACATTTATTCAAGAGTGGAAGACACTCATATATTCCTTGTGATACACCACAATTCTAAAACCAAAAACAATTGCTTTATATTAGCGTGCTCTTGTCTGCATTCATATTTGTAGACCAGATCTTCACAATACTCCTTCATTGCACTCACAAAAATGTTGATAACAGGATGCTATTATAGACTCGGGAAGAAGAAGATTCGAAACGAACTATAAAAAAGAAATTAAACAATTATAACCATTATTCAGGAACCCATCACTAAAAACTGTTAAAAATTTAAGTTTTAATCGAACCCTAAATATTTTGAATTAATTATCGATCAAACTGAAGACATCGAAGCTGGACGCCTGACAACTCACGAAGAAAAGGTTAAAAAAAGTTTCAAAACAGTTCAATTTTTAAAACGATTCCAATACAACCATCACTGAGAATGCCATCACTTATAATAACGGTAACAACTGAAGTCTCGATCGAACCGTATATTAATATGTGAGGTCCTTTTGTGTCATGTACTGTTAAGTTTTTTTGGCGTAAGATTTATCTCTACGCCCCGGGCGGTGATCGAACCGGAGACGTTTAATAAAGTTTCGGAAGATCAATAAGAGAGAGCGGAGATGTGGTCCGTTGGAGAATGCCACGAAATGTTACAGTTAATACTTGTTATTTGGCGAAGCCAGCAGTCAACAATAGAGTTCGTATACCAACCCTGATTTATGGTAGTGATGCATGGAACTGGCAGAGGAAAGATGAAAGCAGACTGAATTCTGTAGAAATGCGATCCCTGAGACCACTGAAATGTCTTACACGTATATTTAAATAGAAATCAATGTTGCCACTGATTTTAGTTAGGCCTTTTAGTTCTAGCCCATTAACATGCGTTCTGTCTCTCTTACATATGCCTGTCATGGTATATCGCTATCCCAATTTGAATTTCATAATGACTTTGAAGCAGTTTTGTATTGGAAATTTAAATCCCGATTCTTCTTTATGTTTGAGGCGCATATGGGGTAAAACCATGTATGACCGTATTACAAAAAATGTGTAAATCTGTAGAATGCAAGGCTGGTTGTAAGCCTATTGAATTAGATTAAGAAAGGGACGGTTTGGGAGATTATTTGGACATGCACATGAATTGGAATGGATGAAGAAAGGAATTTAAGGAGAATTTAAGACCCAAAAGTGAATGGTAGTTCAAGCCGGGATGCTCGAGCAAGGTGTGGAACAATAAAAGAGTACGCATGAATGTGAATGAAGCAAGGAGTGTGTGCCAAGACAGGGTTGTATGGCACCTTCTTTGCCTAGCTCTCAGAGGAAACGGCATGATGGCTATATATTTTTAGTTATTTATGTATGCAAAGAATTTGTACCCTTAAGTTGGTTACACCTGACAGAAAACTGCAAAACCTAGGTTCGGGACTACAAAACGTGAAACAGTTAAAAAAATGCTTAAAACAACTTAAATCTAGTATAACAACGACATATCCTCTTCGCTCGGCCTGTGACTTCATTCTCGCCCGATTGTTCGCCAGTTGCTAGGCTTTTGCGTCCAGTCAGTTATAAACTATTGAGGTCACAGCCTACGTTGATACCATCAATATTTTAACGACAAGTCAATCACGAAAGATTGATTAAAGTGACACATTACACAAAGTTTAAAGAATGCATTGAATAGTCGCATGGTGGAAGCAGTCGAGGGCATCTTTATGATATAGCAAGGTGGATAGGCGTGGTGATTGCTTTAACGAACTCGGAACTGCGTAGGTCTTTCCGAGAGACCAATAGAACAAAAAATATATTAACGATGCAGCGATTCTTTCTTTATGGTTAACGATTATATATGCAGTAAGTCAATAAACGTGATTACAATAAAGAATTCTTTTATAAGTACCAAAGTCAGCTTTCGATTAAAACATTTTTTGCAAATACGCCTCAAAATTGGGTTATGTTCCGAATTCTAAGAGAATCTTTCTAAAAGAAAGAGGTGGCTCAAAAGGAAATAATTTTCTTCGAGGCCTATGTAATCTTTAGGGATTCTGTTTGGAGGGTCTTTTAGAGTCAAGAAGGAATGAATCTCGGTCTTAAAGAAACTCATGTTGTGGGCTAGAAACTCATGACTCGGCTGTGTCACAACACAGTCGATTCGTTTGACAAAAATCAACCGTGTACAAATGTTGAGTGAGCGTTTGACTTGTTTCACTACAATGCACTGGTGCAATGACGTTAGTAGTTATGGTATCATCTTCCTTTGATATGCTGGTGGAACGAGGACAGCATTCTAAAGCAGACATCCAATCTAAGCTATCAAACGGACCATCCGTTTTTTTTTTTTTTCACATTAACTCCACACAGGAGGCTATGTCATCTGGAATGCTGTATGGAGGGTCTTTTTGAGGAGAGGAAGGAATTAATATTGGTCTTGAAGAGACCCATGTTGTAGGAAGGAGGAAACTCAAAGGCCGGCAAATCGTTCTAAAACCGAGCTGTTGAACTCAAGAACGAATCAAAGAAGCGACCCGTTCTCATGTGACAAATGTCAACCGTGTCAATATGTTGGGCACACGTTTGGCGTATTTCCCGACGACGAACCGGTGCCGAAGGGATCAATGACGCTAGTTCTTCAGAGCATCTTCCATTGAAATACCGGTAGAACAAGGATGGCACTCCCCCCGACGCCTGTATTCTAAAGATCGCAATCCGTCTGTTAAGATTGGAGAATCTATCAAACGGACCGCCCGTTTCTGCTGAGTCTTGGGTATTTTTCAGGTATTTTGAGGCTCCAGACCAGATGCGGCTGCCAAATTCAACCGTGGGGTGCATTTGCGATTTGTACAGTATCTGCGAGCCCTGTACAGAACGCCCCGCCCGGTTTTATGAGAGGCTAACTTAACTCTTTGTTGATATTGATTTGGATTGTGTCGAAGAGGGAAGATTTGAAAATAATTCTACGTGGTTATTTATAATTTTGAATGGAAATTTTATGTCATTCTGATGAAGACGCGAAGTTCATTTAAAGTTTGTATTTAAAATATTCTGGACGTTTCTTATATTTAGTAATTGATTATTTTACATACATGATTTTACAGCCTTCGTCACTTCAGTCTCCCAACACAGCCCGATTGGTTCCTCACCGGTTCCGGGCAGTTTGAACTCTTGTACGGTTTTCAAACGCCAACAAAAACTTGTTTTAAACGCTTCCATTCAATCAAATGAGTTGGTAATTGATTCACAAACACCGTTTAATCGAATTTTAGCTTCACCGCGACGCAACAGTTAAAAAAAAGGCTTTAGATATTTACAAACTAAATTTTAAATGTCACGGAATTTAGAAACTCATTAAATTCAATTCAATTCAATTTATTCATTTTAAAAACTTTAAAATTTCAAATCATTTTTAAAGTAGAGAAAATATTAAGATTAAAGCATATTTAAGCAATTTAAATAATTTAAACAAATTAAACATCAATGAACAATTAAAACATCAATGAAGCACAATCAGACTAACAGCAATAAAGCTTAAAAAATAAATAAAAAAAACCACCGTCTAACAAGAAACCACGAAAATTTCCATATTCCTTTACAAATAACCAATTTATCTTTCTCCCAACCTCTTGTGCGATTGTATTAACTGTAATATACTCGTAACATCCACTGCAGTAGCAAGATTTTGTACATACATAGGTATGCATTTAGTGATGGCGTCCAACACTTTACAAAATTATTTTCACTTGATTCACAAGATTGCTATGATCATGATTGTGTACCTTGGTCGTCATACTCGCCATATTGGGAGCTGACTGGAAATCATCCTGGATGGATGATTGGCATCCAGAATCATCCGCCACTTCTGCTTCGGGAGGCTCCTGTTGGCTGGGAGTCAATTCTTTAGAGTCCTGCCCTTTTCACGATGTGAGATTCGTTTCATAAAAGAAGATTTCATCATGCTTCAATTCAACTTACCACGGTTTCCTGCGCCTCCCCCAGCAACATGTGTGGGCATGAGGTTTGGCCGGGCGACCTCGGCGACCTTCCGCCCTGCCTCCGGCAACTCGACGCTTCAGTCCTTAGGGTCTTTGGGCATTTTGTCCCTATTTCCCAGTTACTTTCTTCAAGGCACAACCGAAGAACTGGCTGAGGGGCGCGGAAGCCCTGTCTCGTTAAGGTTTGACCGACCGTCACAAAAATTCTTGCTGGTACTGCCAGACGACGAGAGAGGGAACCCTTTCAGACTGCAGAGCCATTTTTTTATGTAAACACGTTTGTCTCTTCCCTTTCTTGTAGGTGCTTGTAAGATATAATCCCCCGCGAGCGTCCTTCGTCTTGTTTTCTATCATCTTTCCATGCCATTATATATGTTTTACTAACACCATTGTATTAAGTTTATTATGCAAGCACTTGCATACTGCTTACTTACACTGTATGCAGGGACCTTGGAGGTCTAGATTCGTTATAAACTAAATGTAGCTTCGTTCTTTTGAAAAAATAGAGTCCTTGCGAGAGCCTTGAAGGAGTAACCATCTGTTACTTATACCAGGGCGGGTAAGATGTGGATAACCTCCAATTACCATGATATCAATCTGAACTACTTAACCCAAACAAGCCCTTTGCCAGGCAGCCTTAGTTTTTTAGAATGTATTTATTTTAATATGTATTTGTATTTATAATGCCTTCTTTTTTTTGAAAAACATCTGCCATGTCAATCTGCTCATAATCTTGACATCTGTCTCATGTTCCCTTGCACCTGTCTCGTGTTCTCTATTCTCGGTTCTATCAATAGCTCCACATCATTCTTTATCATAACATTTCACAGGCGGTTTTTCGTCCGGGAGATACTGAGAGGTAGATTTTTGATCACTCGATCTAGCCTATGAGAATCTATGGTTGCTGATTAGAACGGATATTGAACTCTGGCCTACAGAATTCGAAGCAAACCTCATTTCATATATACCTACAGAAAGCGACCCAATCATCGCAACACCATTTAACCAAACTAATAGATCGGTATACATTATTAATCTGAATAATTAATCAATTAATTAGAAAGTGTTAAAAGTTCTCACGAAAAAGAGACGTCTTAACAGGTGTGGCTAAATCCATATGTGTAATTTTCTATCCATTTGTTTATGGTCCAGTCACCTAATAAAATATAATATCCACTTTTAAAGGTTGGAATTTTTCGAAGAAATTCCTGACCGTTGTTGCTTTTAACACTGGTAAAAGTCAATCAGATTTATGGAGAAAATTATACTTATGTTTTACGCCCACGGTGAAAGATTTTTTATTAAAGGGGATTTAAAACCCAGTCGACATGTGATTTTTTTAAAACTTTGTTGCACACGGGAGGTCCAGAGAAAATAATTCCCCTCAGGCTCTGTCATATTTGAGGATACTTTGTGGAAGGTTTTTTTAGGAAAGGAACGAGAGAAGATTTTAGGAAGGAAAAATGTTTGAGGAGTGCGTAGAAATCCGGGGGTCAGTGTGTTCAGGAGTGACGAACGTATGAATCTATCCCTCTCACTGCCGGGCAAGGCGATGTTCTGAGAGAGTCCTGATGGAGAGATCAAAGGGTATCCCTCAACCAGACTCTCTCGAATAGGCCTGTCACGCGGTTATTGAGAAGATGTTAAGATCTGGACAAACCTCTCCCCATGAACCCGGGCACCCCTCGTAGTCACCAAAAGTAGCGAACCACTTGGGTGACCTATGGCAGAGGTGTTGGTTATCCAATAAATGGTTCTCGGGGTGGCGGTACCCACACCCGCATCCCAAATTTTGTCAATTTTTTTTGACGTGATGACGTTTTATAAATCGAAGAATACCGGCTGCATGCACAAAAAAAGTATGACTCATTGTCACGTTCCGCCTGAGCCGAGCGTGCAAGCAAGAGGGCGAAACAAGCGATAGAGAGGCCCGATCGGCCTAAGCGTTCGGCTTATGATGCATCAATGCAATTTTTCATCAATGTTTTCTTATGACGTTATCACGTAAAATTATCGTTCGTAAACCGACTTTACAGACAACCAAATTTTTGCAAAAACTGCATCATTAAAGTAAATGATTTATCATTATAAAACATGTTATTTTGGCGTTGTTTGTAAAAGGTTTAACCAGGTAAGATTTGATGAAAGTCCAAAGTAAATTTGAATAAAGTTAAAAGGCATAGTCCCACTGCTTCCAGATAGTTAAGAGCAATTGAGGGTTTTGGGGGAAATTCACATTAAAAAGTCAGTTAGTTTGGCTGACACAATGTAGAATAATATCCAATCGAAGATATTCGAAATTGTTGATGCCAACTATTGCCAAAGGGAGATTTCTTCACAAATTTATGACAAGATAATATTCGTGTATCATCTGCGTAAGTATTCACGCACATGATATTTTATAAGTATTGCATCATAAAATTTTTTATCAAAGCAAAGAGAAGGTAGATACGCCAAGAAGGAAAATATTTTGAATTACCAAACTATAAGCAAATTGAAAAGAAAATAATATGATAAAAAGCAATTCTTTTATCATGCATTTTTATGCCTCTTTTATATACTCTAATATCTCCAGTGTTCTCTCCAGAAATATTCGTTATTTGGAAGTACTAGGTCCAATATTATCCTGCACTACAATATGCTTACTGAAAAACTTTGGTTCTTAAAATCATAGTGACGTATATTTATATACTGTAATATCTCCAGTGTTCTCTCCAGAAATATTCGTTATTTGGAAGAACTAGGTCCAATATTATCCTGCACTACAATATGCTTACTGAAAAACTTTGGTTCTTAAAATCACAGTGACGTATATTTATATACTGTAATATCTCCAGTGTTCTCTCCAGAAATATTCGTTATTTGGAAGTACTAGGTCCAATATTATCCTGCACTACAATATGCTTACTGAAAAACTTTGGTTCTTAAAATCACAGTGACGTATATTTATATACTGTAATATCTCCAGTGTTCTCTCCAGAAATATTCGTTATTTGGAAGTACTAGGTCCAATATTATCCTGCACTACAATATGCTTACTGAAAAACTTTGGTTCTTAAAATCACAGTGACGTATATTTATATAGTGTAATATCTCCAGTGTTCTCTCCAGAAATATTCGTCATTTGGAAGTACTAGGTCCAATATTATCCTGCACTACAAAATGCTTACTGAAAAACTTTGGTTCTTAAAATCACACGTATCTAGCTACACACAGAAGGCCCTAAGAAAATAATTTCCCTCAGAACCTATATCATCTTTGAGGATGCTGTGTGGAGAGTTTTTTAAGGAAAGGAAGGGGAGGAGAGTTCTGGGAAGGAAAAATGTTTAAGGGGTGGGTAGGAATCTGGGGTTCAGTGTGTCTTTGTCATCCGCCTCCAAGACCTAGACAAACCTCACCCCATGAACTCGGGCTCCCCTGCTAAATCACTTGGGGTGACCTATACCGTTCAATAAAGATTCCCGGGGCGACGGTACCCATTCCCGCCTCCCAAATTGAAAGTAATTGACGTATCGTAAATTAAAGTTTACTATGGCTAAGTAAAAACGTCTTTCCTGGCAGAAAGCCAGGTTTTGTCTGCAGAGCTCTTGAATTATAATGACTCCGCGCATCTACCTTTGTTTACCTTTGGCACAACTCGGAAACGAGACCATGTGACCAGAAAAGCCCATAGACAACTAAAGTATTGTGGGAACTAATATGATTCATTACATAAACAGTCCAATAATTATTATTGAATATAAAAACTTAACATAAAAAACAAACGATTATTAACAAAGTTTCGTAAGACCACTGGGTTTAAAGAATCAAAGAACCGGTTACCAAATAATTTGACCGCTAACGGTACCACGATTTCATTTTCAGATCTTCACACCGTCCAACCGGCCAACAACAAGACAACCAGACAACCAAACAGCCTAACAACTACTTCCTGCACACTTCAAGCATGGCCAAGGTGGTGCTGCCACAGGATGGTCAAAAAATATAACACATTTAATAATAATTATTAAAATTAATTTAAAACAAGCTTTTACGCACCAAACCATAAAAAAGTTAAGACAGCCTTCGCTTATTTTGAGAAGTAAAAGTTTTTTGAAGTGATAACTTCTTTAGCACCGTTGTGATTTGAAGCTCAATGAAACGTAAAAGCGACAATAAAAAATAGTCAAATACTTACGTATATAGGATTTAGCCTGCGAGAGAATAAGATAGAATAATCGGTCTTCTCTACATGTGGTGATTCGTAGCCTCCTCACTATTATCTGGTTTAGTTTGCCGACCTTTTTGTCGCTTTTTTTTGACGGCCGGCTTAGTCCAGCGGTAAGGCTCTTGACTCGCATTCCGAAGGTCGCGGGATCGAATCCCGGCGTGGCAAATAAATTTTATTTGATTAATTTGTCTTATTTCATAATTTATTCATTTAAAATAATATACAGTATATTAGCGGCACGTTCCAGAGTGGAAGATACTCTCAGTATCGCCCTGGTGTAAGACCACCGTTCAGAATTAAATCGTTGCTTGAAATGGCTTTAACCGTGTTTGGTGACCAGATCTGAATAGCCAGGTACTTCCCACCTTCCTCTTCCCCATCTCCTTCCCCTCCCCACTACCTTACCCAAACTATCACAAAACATACCCAAATTGGGGATGCCATAGTCTAACTGACTCCAGACAGATCCAGATATAAAAAAAATAAAGTTTTCTGAAGGTTTCACGTCTACCGCGTGTGAACTGCACAGTGTAATTTTTGAAGTGAAAACTTCTTTAGCACCGTTGTGATTTGAAACTTGATGAAACGAAAAATAGCTCACATATTAAAGAAGAATTTTGATATTTCTTGATAAAATTTTGCACACTTGTTCAAAATAAGAGGTAAATTTCTATGTTTATTAATTTTATTTATTAATAAACGCCTTTTTTCGGGGCTTTTACATGTATAGGCAGTTAAAAAAATACATATTTTTTGAACATAACTGAACTGCCTCAATAACAATATTTTATGTTTGTTTAAAGATAAATTGAAGATGTCCACTGACTTGGTATAATTGTTTCCCTCCATTAGTATTTTGTGCAAAGAGGAATACATATGGTGGTTAGTCTCAGAATTTCTGCACTGAAATAAATCCTGACTTCTGGTATTACGTTGTGGTATCCGGAAGCTTATCAGTTCAAGCAATACCGGACTATCAATTAAATCATTTAGAAAAAATTATATTATAAAAATTATTAAAATACCAAGTCAGTGATAATTCTTCTGCCTGACAATTTGAGCATATTCATATCGTTTAAAATAGTGTTTTAGTTCAACACATTGGTGGAATACGCATTTTAAAATTTGGAAAACGTAGGGATTTGTTTTGTATTCTTTCAACAGCTTGTACATGTACATGTACATTATAATGTGGATTCCAGACAGGAGAATTGTACTCTAGTTCACTTCTAACATAAGCAAAATATCACAGTTTAATACACTTTATAATGTTAAAGTTAAATTATGTCCATCTAATTTCTAAAATCTTGTTTTAATTAAAATAGAAACAATTATTACTGTGACCGATCTCGAAATCGAAATTCCCCAATTTTTGAAGTGGTCTTCAATAAGAATAGTAATTGGTAGATTCTCTGCCTAAAATCATCACCGTACTTAGTCATGCAGGTGAAAGTCATTTTTCGAGTATGATCACATACGAATATTATAAAAGTAAATGAAGGAACGATAGTTTATATCCCCAGGGCGTCGTTTAACTCGATTAAATACTTAATATTCAAAATAACCCCATTGCTGCTGCGCGCTTATTGGATTTGAAAACATTACTTTTTATGACGTGGTTGTCGAAGTAATAGCCTTTATCTTAGAATGATGGGCGGTCTAGGTTCGATTTCAGCTAAAGAAAGAATTTTCAATTGCCAGATAAATGTGCGAACAACAATATGGAGCAAATTTCTTGAATACTGTGACGAACAATTTTTTTGGAATCGTCGTTAAATTTTGGGTTATGCAGTTTCTCCTTCTTTAGCCAATATTT
Source organism: Glyphotaelius pellucidus (assembly GCA_936435175.1). NCBI lineage: Eukaryota > Metazoa > Arthropoda > Insecta > Trichoptera > Limnephilidae > Glyphotaelius > Glyphotaelius pellucidus. Next base: position 21,014,045 of record OW386558.1, on the reverse strand, counting down.
CGGATAGCGTTACAGTGTCTATCATCAGGGCAGTTATACGTAGATTGTCGTTTTTTTTAATTTGCTAGATTCTTATTTTCGAAATCATTTCAATTTACTGTTCCTTATATAAATAGATCGGCGTCATTTGAGCCTCACAATTTTTAGCTCTTACATAAGGGTGTTCAAAATGTTACCTGGATATTATTTATTTTGAAAGCCGGTACTTCGGCATGATTCAATGAAATTTGTGAAGATTTCAGCGTTTTGGTATAAGCCTCAAGTAATGAATACCAAGAGCTGTTAAGCTTAGCCTCGAACTTTTATTGACAAAAATGAAATCAAACACAAGTATTCCATTGCTCAGAGCCAATGGGACGATTGGAGGACAAGGATAAATTATTATGCAGGTGGAAAGAATCCGCTACTAGAGAACAAGCTAAAAAGTGAATCCAGCTAATGGATATTTTCGAACCCCCACAACTACAATAGTTATGTGTCAAAATGTATCAAACTGAGAATACTTTGAGGTTTTGCTTCTGTACCTGGCATTTTATGTGTATTAATAAATACATGTATCAAGAATTTCAAAGTGTTCAACAATTTTAACGCATGAATAATAATATATTTTCTAGTGGTGGCGGCGTAACTGTGAACTTTAACAATTTAGCAAAATTCACTGCCGAAAACCAATGCAGACTTCGAAAATTGCAAAGGAAAATTGTCCCCGGTCAATATTAAGCAATGTAAGTCCTGCGCAAAAAGGTTTGACGTTCAAAAACGGAGGCTGCTGAAGTAATCCAGGATAGGACACCTGGAGGAGTCTTGTTCTCAATAAGAATAGGACTTAGATAATAAAATTAGTTGAAAAATAAATGCACATACCTATTATACAGTGTCTCCAGCAGATGTGCCGAATGCGGCAGTGCTTCGGCCAGCAGGTCAATGGGTAGTTCTGAAGCTACCCCCTGGAGCACCCCCGCCCCCAGCCTGCCCAGCAGCGCGGCAGCCTCCCTAAATTGCCGCCCCTCTGAGAGAAGCAGGACCCTGCGTAGGGCCTGACGGGGTGAGGTGTATGTGTTTCTCTCGCGTTCGCGCTCACGGCGTATTCTCTCGCGGCTTTCGTTCATGGTTGAAGTCTGCATTGTTATCTGGTTTAGTGTTGTACCATGTTATCTTTTCATTTCTGTGCTCCTGGTAGGATTGTCTTTTTTAGTTTTTTATTTTATTTTGTTGTTTATTAATTATCCCGTTTTCATTGTTACCGCTTAGTAATTTATCTTTTAATGTCTGTGCTCCTGGTAGATTAAAGTAAGTTTATTTATGGATAATTAAGGTTATCTATTACGTAAACAATGTGTTATCACTTATTTTTTTGGGGCAAACAATCGTTCTGATTGCTCATTCTGGTATCCATTCATTGTTTCGTTCGTCAGACATTTTTTGGTCTTAAGTTTTGATGATGTTTTTCAAACTTTCAGTTTACATTCCGATGTTATTCCTGAAAAAAAAAATTAATTAGTAAACAACGTTACTATAAAATAAAATACATCAATTCACTGAGAGGCGGGTATGGGCACAGCCGCCCCAAAAACCTTTATTGGATAACCAACACCTCTTCCACAGGTCACCCCAAGTGGTTCGCTTACGTTTCGTGATTTAGCAGGGATGCCCGGGTTCGTGGGGTGAGGTTTGTCTAAGTCTTGGAGGTGGATGGCCAAGACACACTGAATCCAAGTTTCCTACCCCCCCTTAAACCCTTTTCCTTCCCAGAACTCTCCTTCCCTTCCTTTCCTTAAAAAAACCTCCATACAGCATCCCCAAGGACGACGTAGGGCCTGAGGGAAATTATTTTCTTCAGGGCCTCCTGTGGAGCTCATGTTAAAAAAAAACACACACACTTTTTCGGATTACTTACAAGTTATTGATGAAATTTGAAAACATTTGATGACGGCTTTTAAGTGCAATTACAACTGTTCAGTTGTTCTACATATACCCCCCAAATGTCTCTCTATGATTCTCTGAATGGTGCACTGCATTTAGATGTTTCATTTCAACTGCTTCATCCTTCCTCTGCCAGTTCTGGGAATCTCTGCCACACACCAGGATTAGTAATTGAACTCTATTATAGACTGCTAATTTGGCTTCCTGTAACAACTTTTTACTAGCACCTACTACATTCAGTCTTCCACTAAAGGAATTCCAAGCGTTCATCATTTCAACGTCCTTATCAGCCTTTCCATCTCTGGCAAACATTCTTTAAAATCACCCACACTGATTCACCCACTTACTTGGAGGATTCAATATTCAAATCCATAACAATACAGCAGATACATTGTCATCCAGCAAAAAAGTATTCCTTTTAGCTTGTCCTAAAATACATTTAGCCAATAGAACATGGCAAGATATTTGTTTAAAAAATTTCAGAATGATTTGGAAATTTCCCTTTTCATCTTCTCTTTTTTAATAATCAATTGAAACTTTTTCTTATATGAGATAATGTCAATAAACTATCGATGGCTTATTGTGTTGTGGAAATACTCGTTTCTCTATCGTTAGATCTTAACAAATTACAGGTAAATAATATACTTTATTTGCTCTGCAAAATTAAGTGATTTCACATTTTAGTGTGAAAGTTTCTCAATGATATTGCATATTTTATAGCTCTTAATGACAGCACCAATAAAACAATTTCTACGATATTAAAATTAATTTGATTGCAAAAAAAGTGGTTAAGTCAAAGAAAGGATTTTCTACACAGGATTTTAAATTTTTACTGTTGAGATCCCGAAATTCCGTTTCAGCTACCATTTAGCATAATTGAAACTTGTAGATAACTCATTTTTGCAATATGAAGATCACGTTTCCACAAACAATATTAATTATAAAACAAATAAAGATTTTTTAGTGATTTGAGTTTCAAAAAAGTTAAACAATTTAGTTTCACACCAATATGAATTTATGGTTATGTACTCTTTTCTTGCATAAATTTGTACTTGATGTTCGAAGCAGGATTTTTTTACATTAGATGCATACAGAAGGCTCTGAGGAAAACAATTTCCCTCGGCGACTCTGACATCTTTGGGGATGCTGTACAGGGGGTCTTCTTAGAGAAATGAAGGAGAAGAAGTTCTGGGAAGGAAAAGGGGTGGGTAGAGTTCAATGTGTCCAGGAGTAACGGACGTAAGAATCCACCCTCGCATAAAAGGCGAAGGATCGAGAGAGTCCGGCTGGAGGTGTGAAAAGATCTCCATCAACCAGTTTCTCCCGATCCGGCCCGCCTTGCAGTAGGAGGGCAAACGCACCCACGGCCAGGGCCTAAACAAAACTCACCCCCATGAACCCGGGTTCCCCCCCAAATCACCAAACGCAGCGAACCACCTGGGGTGACCTAACGGCAGAGGTGTTAGAAGTGTGAGCATCTAAAAAATGGCTGGCGGGCGGTACCCAAATCTGCCTTCCAAATGATTGAGTTTGGAAGTCAATTATGGTAGGTGGTCTCCCCCAGATACTGCGGCGCCTCCAGAATATTGACGGAGGGGAGAGTTCCCGTCTTTGCAGCCCTTATAAGATCGAGGGAGGGAGGAATTAAGGTTTAATAAAGAGCTCCGGGAATATTCTCAATAAAACCCGCATTAGTCTAGCAAAACTGGCCCTTCACAATTTTCGCTTATAATTTTTTGTCAAAAATATTTAAATAGTTTTGTCCATAAAAAAACTCCAATCTTTTAAGAAAAAGAGAGACAAATCCAATTTTGTATTGGTGAATCAAACCAATATTGTATTAAATTTGTTAGCTTTTATTGAAAGATTGGAGGTTGTTTATGGACCCAATTTATTCATATTCATATTGAATTTGTACCGGTGAAAACAATTAAATCATCTTAATAGTTTAAAATATAACTGCCAAAAGTGTTTTAAATTAAAATAATTAAATAGGCGCCATCTGTGAATGCATAGATTATAAGGTAGGTTCCGTTTAACCTTAAGAATTCAGGTTAACATTCTGAACTTCTCCCTCACCTCGATCACCAGAATAACTCCTTCAAGCTTTGAAACAGTGAGTAATACACCAGTTGTCCACGGACGAATGTTCCTCAGCCACAAAAATCTCCTACTTTCCACACCCCTTCGGTCTTCCACTCCACCTTTCATGCCCAATTTCGGAAAGTGGCACACGAATGTGGCGTGCTACCAAAGAATGCAGTTTTTCTTATATTATTACTTTTAGGAAGCTTTCTCTGTTTGTTGAGTTCCTTTAGAGCTTGCACTTTTGTGACACTTTGGGAACACAAATTTTTGCGTACCAAAATCATCCACACCAACAGAAATAAGTAGTAAATGAAAAAGCTTTTGATGTTTTTTTGGTATTTCATATTTTTTACAGAGAACGGAATTACGATAGTCACTAATTAAAGGCGCCTGGAGGATGACAGTCTACGATGAAGTGGTGATACCAACACTGATGTAAGTCAGTGAAGCAGTGAAGCTTGGGAGTGACAGACGAAGATGAGCCTAAACAAATTACTGTAGAAATGAGATCACTAACGCGAAAATTGAAATGAGTGCTGTAAAACTATGTATTTACAACAATTATGGATATATAAACCTAATGAAAATGATTAACAAAGGGAAGCTGGTATGGTGATTGAATACGAAGATAGCACAATCAAATGAATGGGGTTTTTGATTTGGAAGTTGGATCATGCCAAGAGATTGTTAAAAGAATAGTTTGTAAGAGGTGATGTTAATAAAGAAGGAAAAAAGTGCCGTAGCGGAGTTGTTTTGCGGTTCATCATTTCTACCGTGATTTTTTATAAAGAAAACACATTCCCGGGTTATAAGTAACCTGACTCTGACTTGTATCTATCTTCCTCCATCCAAGCTACATTCCGTACCTATCCTATCTGACAATATTTGCTTATGTTACCTAGATTTAGTTTGAGGATTTGGTACAATAACTCTGAGGAACAATCAGTCTATTGATCAGTGCAATGATAAACTGATATCTCTGTTCTTTAATGTCTACTATGCTAGAGAAGCCTCTGTGCAATGACCACCTCTATGGTGATCTCTCAGTGTATTTAATTGGAGTTTATTGAAATAACTCGTAAAATTATCACCTCCTATGGTCACTCGGTGACTTTAATATCGTTTCATACGGAAACTTGCGCTGTGCTCCCAACCCCACGATCTCCTGGTGCCATAATATTGAACCTCACAATAACGTGCTGGGTGAAATCTTATGTCAGATTCCTTCTAGGTAAGTCAGATTCCTTCCAATAATTGTCCGATGTTAATCAAGCTCCCATAGTTGTGTCATTTTGAAAACCCATATTTTTTTATTACATCCCATTGATTTTTGCAGTCAATGTATCTGCGACTATGCTGACCATATTTGAAAAACTCCCACTACTAACTCCTATTGTAAACGGAAGATAGTATGTGTGCAATAATGGGGGACTTGGCTAGCAGGAATTGATCCCACGATGCCTAGGCGGGAACCAGACGCATTTGTCAACGCAGCCACTAGCCGGTGATGTTAAGTTAATTATGTTACTTTCCAAGTAATAAGTACCTACTCGTCTTCTAATTTTGACACCGGAAACACAACTACAACCTTCATACGCGTTGCTGAGTCACTCCATTCAATGATCGTTAAATACCATTCTGAAACGCAGCCTTCTCAATTAGAAATTCTAGACCATCTTTGAAGGTCGTTCTGCTTCGAATACTGCCTCATTTACCAAAAAGCCTTAAATAAACCGAGGCTTGCATAACTTTACATTACTTTACATGAATTAATCATAACTAATACATAACATTGCCTCTGGATTATGTGTGTTATGCTCGTCGGAGGTAAAAACCAACGGTTGAGATAATATTGTTGTTATTACGCTTTATGGGCATTTAATTGCAAATAAATAATATGTTTTACATAGGATTGCAATTCATGTTTCCATTGTTCACACGTTATTACGTTGCTGATTCATAAATGTTCATTAAAAACCGTCCGATCAATAAACCAAACATTAGAGTCTTTTCGCAAGTGGAGTCTTCCAACGAAGTTGTTTGTTTTTTGCAATTCCACTTTCGTATGGAATTTGTCAGTATTTTCAATAGAATTGTGTAATCAGCGATTTTGTTGAGAGATTTTTACTGGTACTATTTTTGAGTGGCTACTAACTATTGGAATTGAACTTCAATACAGAGTTTGTGACTTACTTCTTTTTCATATTTGATAAAGCGATGCATAAGCAAAGGACTCCGTGGTCAAGGGGTAAGGCTCTCGACTAGCAATCCGAAGGTCGCGGGTTCAAATTCCGGCGACCGCACGTAAATTTTACTTGTTTGATTTGTGATATTTAACAATTTAATAATTTATCCGCACAACATACCCCAAATGGGATTAACCCGTAACCTACTGGCTCCAGGTGTTGCAGGAGCAGTTGAAACTCTTGCAGAGTTGAGGATTGACATTAAAAAAAATTAAATTGACGTTCAGAAGGGAAGTAAGTTTACTTTCAAGCTTAACTGATATCTGTTTAAAGCCGACTTAAAAAAATGTCAAGTGCTCGGTGTTAATGGTTCGAAAGAATCTCGGAGATGCTCTTAGTTTCGTCATGACAAGAGACAATTACTTTAAATCAACCTTAAACAAGCTTAACCTGTTTTATTTAGTAGATCTAAATCAACAGGGTCGATCTAAACATCCTTTTCCCATCTCCTCAATTCGAACAGCCTCACACCTTCCCTAAATAAAAGTATCAACCTGGTCCCTGTGGCTCCACGCAGTTGGGAATTTTGGGGAGTACGTAAAAAATAAACATGTAAAAAGTGTGTTTTTACGAAAGGTTTTCTTAAAAAAGGATTAAAATATTTGGTATTTCTTCTTCGTGTACCCTATCAGGTTCCCACGATGTTAGTGATCACAATGGAAAATGTATCCCTATCCTGCGCTGCCTGGATTAGCTCCTCCACACTTATAATGCCGGTCCACTCTCGTATATTTCGCAGCCAAGAAATTTGTCTCCTACCAGGCGCTCGGCGACCCTCTATCTTGCCTTTTATTATTAATTGGACCAAGTGATATTTCTCCCCTCGAAATATGTGACCCAGATATGAAATTTTCTTGACTTTTACAAATGTGAGCAGTTCTCTATCTGCTCTAGCCCGCCTGAGAATTTTTGTGTTGGTGGTCATGTCGGTCCATGAGACTGAGATTTGTATAGCGCTGTTTTTATGAAAAATCACCCCAAGGGGGGTGAACAAACATATTTTTTTCTGTAATGCCTTCTGTAATCTATATTATTTATTACTAACTATAGCTAGGTATATATAAATAGTACACATGAAAAAAAAAGGAAGTTGCATTATCATAAAAAAGTTATACAAATGTGAGATTGTCTAGGTCTTGGCGTCGGAGGCGTCGGCTTACCGGGTGACGGGCCGAATTTAGAGAGACTTATTGAGGAAGATCTTTTACCTCTCCAGCTGGACTCTCTCGATTCATCGCCGTGCACCACAGTGAGATGAATGGATTCATACGTCCTTCACTCCTGGGTACATTGACCTCCAGATCCCTACCCACCCCACATACCCTTTTTCTTCTAATCTCCTTCTATCCTTAAAAAAAAACCCTCCACGCAGCAACCAGTTCGTAAGTTCGCAACAAGAGGACTTAATTGGGAACACATGTTCCAGGAGAACTTATTTATACTATTGGGGTGTTAATGTTACCTTCAAATAATAATGCGCGTAGTCGAATAACAGATTATATTTATGCAACGAGATTGACAATACGTGTGGAGTAACTAAGAGCTAGCTTAAGAGAGAGCGAGTGCTATCATGACAATGCTTTTTATACCCGGCATATATCATCTCGCTCTTGTACCTAGTGATCAGGTTGACCAATAAAACATTCTCACATTAATCCTTGTATTTATTTCAACAATCAATACAAGTTCTTAGATTTGACTCCATAAGAACAAGTTGGATCATTTTCTGACTACAAAATTTCATTAGAATATGTTGCAAAAGATTTGGTTAATAAACTCTTTAATTCGCTTGTTGAGCTTGGGTGCTTTTGCGACGGTAATCAAGACGTTAAGTACAATTTGATTACCTTATCAGATATGGTAGTGAACCATCTTACACTCATATCTAAATGATAGACAATAAAATTTCGCAATATTAGCTCTTGGAATCCGCCAGACATTTCAACACTTGTTGCCTTAAATTGCTCGACGAATATTTATGAAACCGACGAATTTTTATGAATCGAAACGTTGGCTAAAAGAGATATCGCAACACGGCGTAATACCCCAAAATTAAATCACGATAATACTTTTGGCCGTGAAAATATCAAATCATATCCAATATTTATGAAATCGAAATTGAAGAAAAATCAGGTTTTGTAGAAAAATGACGTATGTAATATGACAAAAAAACTTGTTAAAGCGATTGAAGATAAAGAAGGAAGGTTTATCAAAAGCTCTCATACTCTACCTGTGCCGTTTTTGGGGATACTGTGCAAAGGGTATTTTAATTGAGATAAAATAGTGAACTCAGAACCTGAAAAAGCCCAATTGTGTGAATGATATTTACATCATGCACCTTGGCCTAATTTTGATCCAATTTCTTTATGGTGTATTTCTTTTCATACGCGCAGAAAGTAAGAAAACTTCGGGCTTATGATTGATGATCAGTAAATATCCTCAACAAAAACGACCTTAAAAAGTATACTACGCTTTGTGTCAATCACAAATAGAGTTCGGGATAACTGGATGGGGGTCTGCCTTGAACACTCACACATTTGTTAGTATTATCAATAATTTGTACTTTTTACTAAACGAAGTTATCCTACGCAAATAATATTGAGTGTATTTGAATGTTTTAACTTTGACTATTTGTAATTCCAATGATAGTACATTCATACCTCGTACATTCATACTTATTAAAGGTAAGGTAAAGGTGCCAGAATGACTCAGGTGTCGTATTTACCTTTGCGGTTGGTAATACAACGCAATGCTTCATGCATAGAACTAGAAGCGACCTAAATGTTTGTGTTTTCTCACAGGAATGCGAGCTTGTTTGTCAGATTCCTTCAAGCAGAAAAGTGTAAAAATTACAAATGGACTAGTTGCTAGGCATCGAATCTTTTTTTAAATGTATTATTAAAACTGTGTTTTTTTTGTAGCATTTTGTTATTTGTTTAGAGAAGTAAGTTATTTTAATCTGTGGACAAAGAAACAGGAAGTTAAATTTTGGAGATTGTGAAAATTTACCTAATTCCAAAAATTTCCATCAGATCACATACATTTGAAATTGAAATATATTATGAATGAATCACGCCATTTCAATAGGCAGGGATGATACACTGTCAAACAACTCGGTCTTGGCGCACAGTAACGGATGTTCCCAACTATTCGATCGATCTATCTGACTCTCCGATCAGCTAAGTGATTTTTTTAAGAACGCCTGATTGGCCTGTTGGTCGGAGAGTTGCATTGGGAAGGGCGTATTTGTGCATTTGAGGAGGGTTGAGCCAAAATTTTAGCTCAATATGTGATTTGTAAGTTTGGAAACAACGGTCGTAAATGTTAAAACCCTAGAATTTGTAGAATAGACCGTTTAACTTAGCATTACTTTTCTAAAAATTAATTCTAAAATTGACTGTACCCGGCTGTTATTTGAGCATCGTACCCAAATTGATGACATTAATTAAGCTGACAATTTTGACTAGATACTGGTACATCTTTTAAGAGATTTTTACTAGGGGTGATCCGCCGACAACTGGACCTCGGGAAAGGTTTTTACAATAAAATAATAATTTATTGTGCATTAATTATCAATTTTAAGCGAAAAATTGACTTCAAAATTACCTTTAATAATAAGTTGGTATGAATATCAAACGAATTTATAGATTTCTTCGAAATTCGCAAATTCACTTTGTGGCGTCATTATTAATTTAATGAATAACAAATAACTATTAACTAATAACTAATAACAAATAACTATTTTATATTGGAAAGACTTCTAGAAGTTTTGCATTAGAGTTAAGGAACATCTAAGATGTTTAAATAATAATAATTATTCAGAATTTGCAAACCACATTTTGGAAACAGGTCATCCTTTTGATATTAATAAAGGTTTAAAAATTTTACACACTAACACAACGGGTATACAATTAGATAATTTAGAAATTTTAGAAATTAGAAAAAGTGTTAATAGTAAATTAAATATTATAAATAACCAAACGTTTTTTTAAAAATAGACATCTTTTAAATTTATTTTCGTATTAATACTTATATTTATAATAATTTATTTTGTTATTTAGACTTCTTGTTTTGTTTTTAAGATTTTTTATTATGTTAATATAATTTTTTACCCATTCTAAAATAATTTTTATATTTTATTTTATATAATTGTTTTTTATGATTTTTTAAGTAATTAATCACCTCTCCTTTTTAATATTTTGTCTATGTTCTAATTAGTCTATACTTGTTTGTCTTTTGTTATTTTTTATTAACTTATTATCCTGACGAAGAAAACATAGTTTTCGAAACATGTTGATATTGTTAATTAAATAGTGGTGTACACAAAGTTATTTGTTATTCATTGAATTTATTGATCTTTAAAGTGTAGATTTTTTGCTGACAGTAAATGGACAAGTAGATTTTTCCTTGATGCATTTGAATGAAAATAGGTATATTTTATACTTTGTTATTCGGCGGTACATCCTTTCTGCACATCCCTTCTTAGAATGGTATAGCCCAAGACTACCGCTCCACTAAATTATTGTGTAAATCACATGTTTTGTAAATAAATGTCCCATTATGATGGAATTCCATCACAAAACGTAAAAAAAAAAATTGACAAAAAAAAAATATATTTAGATAAGCTTGAATAATTGGAAACTCCTTAATTTAATAAACGTGTTGAGTTCATTGAACGGTAGTGCTATTAATACACCTTCATGTGTGTTTGTCCCTGGCACCAATGCGTACCACTTTGAAAACTGAAAAGAATTTGCCCCAAAACTACGAAAGATACTTAAACCTGTCCATTGTTGAGTTTACGAATAAATTTAGTAACAAAAACTTGTTTTCGACTGAAATATTGATCGAGTAGCCTCGGTTAACTGTAAAATTTAATATTTTAACCGACGTATGTTCGAGATTGGCTTCTCCTTTAAGTCTGGTAATATCCTTTGATCATTATCATTTAGAACAGCCTGAAGTTGGGAAGCAAGGAAAGCTGTTAAGAGCACACAATGAAGCCCTGAAGAAAACAATTTCAAACAATTTCCCTCAAAGCCTATGTCATCTTTGAAGATGACATGTGGAGGGTCTTTTTGAGTGAACTTGGATCTTAAAGAGACCCTTCTTCTTCCTTGCACTGTCCCAACTCATTGCCTAGGTAGGCTGTTGGGGTCGACTCTTCTCTTTCTCAGGCTATATTTTCTTCGGTTCTGGGGATCACTTGATCCAGGCCATTTTTCTGTACTATTTTGGAGCTCTGAGTCATCCAGCTTCATAGACATTGCTTGCTTCACTGTGTCGTCTGGTGGTCTCCATCTTACGTGCCCATACCATCTCAACTCTCGTTCCTCCAGCTTACAGCTTATGTCCGTGACCACCTAGGCTACCACGATTGCGTGAATTTTTAATTCTAACTTTTAGTGATACTCCTGGCAACCATCCAAGCATTCGCATTTCTGCTAATTCGAGTTTCCTATAGTAGGAATTGTTTATAGTCCAGCATTCGGGGCCATACATTATTTATCTTAAAGAGACCCACATTGTAGGAAGTAGGAAACACAGAAACACACCCAAAATTTGGGATGCCATGATACGACTAACTCCCAATAGGGACTCTTGCGCCGTATTCACACCATTTAAACGGAATAAAATTTGCATTATTTGCACATTTTGACTATTCCCTCTTTGCCGCAAACTTGCTGTCTCAATTGTCCAGTGCCATTGAGGTATGCTGTGAGACTAAAAAGGAGTGGGAAATGAAAGAAGATGGGGGAAACAAAAGTTAGGAAGTACCTTGATCTTCAGATCTAATCACTAAACATGGATAATGCCTTTTTAAGCAACATTTCGATTGATATTATTCGGGAGCAATTTCTTCAACAACGTAAAGATTTGACGCACTAACAACAGCATTCATGATCCAGACAGGAAGCATCAATTCATTCCAATTGCACGCTGCATCTGTCGGTAAGAAAGTAACTCAACTTCAGTAAGAAGACACCGATTAATTACCATCATCTGACACGCTTTTCCCTCGACTAGAGACTCCACACCTGTCTAGAAATATTAATTATGGTAATGCGCCTATAGGCAACACTGACTGTGTAAACGAGGCTGTAATGATGGTGCAGGCTTTAAAGATGACCATTTTACCATAAAGCAGACACGGCTAAGTAGTTTCTGAACAGGTGTTGTATTGTGGAAAATCAATATTGAACCACATTGAAGAGAAAAGTGGAAAATACGAATGGGAAGATGGGAAAGATTGGAATTGAATGGATGAGAAATTGTTGTGATATGGTGTAGGTTGATTTCTCCAAGTAGTAAAATTTTTAAGATTGTATTTATGTAGGGCAGATAGACTATTGTAAATTGTTGGTAGACAGGTTATGTGTGCGATATCTGGTTTTCTATAGAAGGAGGCAATGAAGCATTCAAGACCAAATACAAGTTTTGGAATGATACTTTGAGGTACAATGAAAATAAAATACTTTGTGTACACCAATATGAAATAAAATTCTTTCATGTTTCACAAATTCTTGGTTAAAACCGAATTAACTGCATATGGGAGCTGTGTTTGTGGAAAAGTGTGACAAATATGTATTAGTTTTCAAGATTGTATGGGAAGATCCCTGGAACAGAGTGGTTGATATTCTCAGTATTATCCTTCTATACACAGTGGTCGATATTCTCAGTATTGGTGAAGGCCTACCTTTCAGAATCGAAACGTTGTTTGAAATTGTTTTACCCGTGTTTGGCGATCAGATCTGAATAGCCTGGTAGGTTCGTCTCCATCTCCTTCTGCATTCAGCCTTACAGCGTACTTCATTTGGGGATGCCGTAATATTACTCAGTTCAGAAGTTTGGGAGAATTTGGATGGTTGGAAATTGGAGTTAGTTAAAAATTTGAATAGCCAGGGACTTCACATCTTCCTGTTTCTCGTCCCAATAAGTTTCAGCGTCCTGAATAATCTAATTGAAGATGCCAAAGTCTCACTGGCTCCGAGTCAGCAGGGAGCAGTTGGGATTCTTTTTCATATAAGAGCCCAAGGAAGACAACGAATACGTGGATGAATGATACCAGGGTGACTTGCATGTTTAATAACAGGTTCAAACCCGCAGCTCAGGTACAGGTTTTTAAAAGTGCCATTTAGACTTCACCAATTCCGGCATCCATATTTTTCACATCCAGACTTCTCACAATGAAAAAATAAGAAATCTTAGATGACAGTCTTCAACAGTACAAGTTTTTGAAACGTTTATCAAATAAATTGGATGGATTGTTTGGTTGGAATTCCTGCGACACACCTTTTTATGAAAACCAAAGAGCAGAAATTGCTTTAATATTGATTCGACAAAATCACGCAATTTATGATTCAGTTAGTTGATTCTTTTCATTATATATTATACTCAAGCTTGAAGCCGGTTACAAGGGTTTCTAACTTTTTGAGGAGCTGTTTTTACCCTAGTTTTTATGGGAACCGACTTCTATCAAGAATCTTACAAGAATTTGTAATGTTACTTTTTAAGTGTTTTTAAACTTTAACCAACAAACCTGCTCAAACAAATGAATCGAATCCATTAATTTAGCATACAACTAAGATATACATTTTTGAATCCATAGTTTTAATTTAAAATACGGAAAAAATGTAATTTCAAAAATTCACTTTCGTAGTATGTATTGGGATCGACCAAAAATTGCTCGGCAATCAAACTATTGGAACCCTTTCAGTAACATATGGTTTTGAATGAAAAAAATGTCATAAAACGAAGTGGTTACGAAAATGATAGAAGAAATGGCGGGGCACAACGATGTTGCTAAGAGAACACCCTTCTGCAGTAAAAAAATCAAGAAATAGCCTATTTTACAATACTATTATCTATGTACTGACCCTTGACCCACACAAAAACGAATATTCACAAATATTCTGTGTCTAGTGTAAAACTGTACTAAATGAAATTTGTCGCTCTTTTTCAATTTCGGTTAGTGTAGGATCATTTCATCTTTCACTAAACAATGGATATTAAAAAAAAAAAAATTCCGGTTTAATTGACAATATTAATAAGTCCTTAACGACAAAGTAAAACTGTGATAAAGACGTAGCACATCCATACAAATATTATATTCCATCTTGTTTTTTTTCTGTATAATGCTACGGACACATCTGCTCCTTAAATGCCAAAGAGAGCATGCTACTTAGTAGCGTGTGTGTCAGTGATCTTGTTAGTATTGAGCATGCTACTTAGTAGCGTGTGTGTCAGTGATCTTGCTAGTATTGAGCATGCTACTTAGTAGCGTGTGTGTCAGTGATCTTGCTAGTATTGAGCATGCATGCTCACAAATCAACAGCCGTTTGATTTATGAACATGCTCATTAGATTATCGGGTGGAAGGAGAAGCCTCTAAGCATGCTCATTTCAATCCGATCAAGTTCGCGCTTGCGCATTCTTTGCGAAAATGTCAAAATAGCCCGCTGGGGAGACGTAAAAACCTTGTTTTTCATGATTTATTATGGGAATCACGAATATATTAGGAACACAAGGTCACTAAAATACCCACAATAGATTTCCAAATTCCCCAAAAGTTCCTTTAACTCCAAAATGAAACCACATTCTATTGAAATAAGCATTTATTTTTTATTATTTAGTCATTTTCGTATTTGTTGACATCTTGGACTCAAATAAATCGTTTTATTTTCTTTCGTCAGAAGATTATAAAAAAATTGCGTTGCAAGCAATAAAATTATTTTGTGTAGTTCTGGGCGAATGGAACTGACTCCATTTGATACGAGCAATGCTCATTAAAGAGCGTATGTGTTCAATTGTTGGCTTTGAGCATGCTTATTCATGAGAAAGCTCAAACCAAGCCTGCTCATTTATGAGTGTGTGTACAGTTGATGAGCATGCTCATAAGCCGGCTTGTTATTGGGCATATGTGCCAGTACCATTATGCTATCCTATGTGCTACTGTGCAGGTATTTGGTTCAATTTTACAATGAACATTGTCTCGCTCGATTACAAAAAAACTATTTATTTATATTATTATTAAGTTATTGTTGAAATTGCGCATGTAAAGCAATCGCAAACGTCGCAACGTTTAGGATTTTGTCAAACTAAGGATTAACTGGTTTCCCTGGTGAGCCTGAGCCAGTGAGCAGTCGTAAATGTCTCTTTTTATTGATAAAATAAACACACCACAAATATATGTAGACATAATACGACACATCAGAATAAAAAACATCTTTAATTACTTATAACCTCTCCATCCAGCCACACTTATAGGAAAACGAAATCAGAAAAATTCTCTCCTTAACAATTTACTGTTTGTCGTTTATGACAGTTTTACACTAGATAGATAGATATTCAATCTCTATATCCCTAATGGTTTGTATCATTGTCACTTTTCAGCCGAACCCTAAATCAAAATAATTCATGCTCCCTAATCTTACTACATTCATTTAATTTCAAACTGGTATTCCTCATGAATAACCTTAGATATTAATCCTAACTATCATTACCTAATTTATATAAATACAACATTCGTTTACCTTTTACCTGTTGATATCTACTAACCCTTACCTACAGAAACACCAAATCAAACTCTAAAATGCATTTAACTGAACCTATTATAACCATATAAAAATTAAGCCGATTAAAATCAAGTGTACAAAACGTAATTATAACACCACTGCATTCATCACCTACAACATATTGATAAACTTACTTACAACTTTATAACGACTCAGTTTGCTGTCGTTTATAAATCCAAATGATAAATGACCACTTATATAAACAAACACACACAACAATGAATTAAATTTCCACCCTAGAGTTCAGTTTATTAACACTAAAACACTTTAAACTGTACTCAACGAAAGCTGCACTAAAAAGTTATGTTTATACACGTATATATATTTTTTAATTGTTTCAAATTGTACCGTATGCGAAGCATCCAAAAAATAGCACGTTTTGAAAATATTTAGTTCATGGATTGAGCTGTCAGGCTTTTTTTAATGCGCCGTTTTCAAGTTTTTTTAGTTTTCTATGGTTATCGAACCTTAAGGCTGCGTTCGAGCCACTGTCCAAGCCTCTTCGGAAGGCCTCGTTTCACCGGTCGGAAGTGAACTGGGCAGGTATGTCTTCGGTGAAACGCGCGCACACCTGTGAGAGATTTTTCTCCGAAGTCTGGCGGAGTTTGCCGAAGATTGCCGAAGCAGTTTGACCCGGGAGCAGGTGTTATAGAGAGTCATGGTTAATGTCAAGGTTTGGGTTCGATTCCGATCGATGGCAATTTGATGCGAACCGTTATTGACGGCTTATTATTATTGTGTAACACTGGTTACGATAAAGTTTTGCTGGTTACGATAGTTTTACGTAAGAAAGTCTGAAAACCATTAACTAGCAAACCGGACACCGTAGGTTCAAATCCCAGGGTAAGCAAGTAGATTTTATTTAATCATCGAAGACCGTATTAACCACTATCAAACAAAAAGTGTGAAATCGATAAACAGAAAAAATTTGGTCAAGTCTCGGAATTAAACCCAAGACCTTTGGCTTGCCGGGGAATTGATCTGGCCACTGAGCTAATCGATCGCACCATTAATATTATTAATGTTTAACAGATTTTATTTAAATAAATTGCGTTCTTTCACAAATAATAGAAAGTTTAAAAGGTACTTCCTTTACCTCCCCTCCACCTTCAGCCCTATAACATACCCCATTTGAAGATTCCGTAGTCTCATTGGCTTGAGAGCAGTTGGGACTCTTATTCGTAAAAAGTAGATTGTTAATAAGTACATTATATCAAAACGATTATATCAACTGGGACATGGTAATAAATTATTTTAAAAGTCGTAGATATTGTCAGAATTGTACTGATAATAACATCAACATTCAGAACCGATTCGTCCCTTGAAATGGCTTTAGGTATATTTAGTACAAAATCTGTTATCAAATATTTCCCCTTCCAGCATGCCTTGGTTCCTTTTATTCCACGCTCTATGCACTCTTATGCAGTAGTCATATATAAAAAAAAGAAGCCTTCCCCAAATTTCTTTTATTTCTTTTTCTTTAGACGGTTTTTCTTTTCAATTCTTCCCCCATTTCACCTGCAGGCCTTTTTAAACCTCTTAGCTGTACTATGGGCCCAGGATAGTCCAATATTATGAGGTTTGAATTGTGACAAACAAAATAATTATTCAAAGCATTCAACTAACACAAGCTTAAAGACTTCAACGATAGGAAAAGTATAAAAACTCGAAATATTTGTGATCCATTAAATTTATTTTTATTTAAATTAGCTCCACACAAAAGGTTCTGAGAATAATAATTTCTCAGGGCTCTCGCCATTTTTAGGGATGCTGTGAGGATGGTCTTTTATAGGAAAAATGAAGTTCTGGGAAGGAAAAGGTATAAGGGTTGGATTGGAATATGGGGGTCAGTGGGTCCAGGAGTGACGGACGTATGTATTCACCTTCTTCGGTGCAAGGCGATGGGTCGAGAGAGTTACTCATTTCAGACTCCAAAATTGAATAATAACAAATATGTGTAGGGTAAATAAGAAATTCATAATGATTTTTTTAGTCTTCGCCAGGGGTTCCTGTGCTGAGGAAGAATAGGATTTATGGTTTTTCTTTCGGCTCCTTGACTTTTTGAAATTTCTTTAAGAAATGTTGAAATATTTTGATTTTAAGTTATTAAAATTATTTCTTGTTCCCTGGTGGAGATAAACTTATAGTTCCTTTGTCCGAAATCAGTTTTAAATGTAAGTATAGGTATGCGTGAATTCTTTCTAATTAGCTCGTGTCGGATTTTTTTTTCAATTTACAAAATGTTATTTTAAACCAGTTTGCAAAAGGTGATTTTTACGATATTTAATTAACCGTCAAAAATTAAATTCGTTTAGGAAATAGACACCGATGATGGAATGGCGAATTTAATAAATTTGAAAATAATCAAAATTTCAGAGTTCTCCAGTAAGACGCCTTATTTTTTATAGTTAACTTGATATTTCAAAGTTCCAAAGCTCATAAGAGATGTCTTGAAAACAGTTTGCGCTGAACTAGAAATTAGAGTGAGAAAAAGTGTAAAAATTTAACATTGCCAGAGCTCACCGTTAGAGAGTTTTTGGTAACAAAACCTAGCCTAACCCATGGGGCACTACAGCTTTTACGAACTGACAGCACCGCGCCATACATCGTAATAGAAATGGTGTTTCAATCTGAAAACACTCAGATTGACAAAAATTCCATCTCAAAAAGATCTGTGCAAATGTAATATCGCTCAAGCTCAACATAAGGCTTTCATGGGGTTAAAAGCGATTTTCTGCTTCATAGCTAACCCTTTCAGACCTGACTTAAAACTGGCAATGATTAACCATAATATTTTATGCTTGATAACGCCTTATAGAATTATATGAAAATTTTACAGCTCGGAAGTAATAATAGGATGAATTACCGATGCAAAATTGTATTTGTTAGCCTTTCTTGGACGATTTGAGTTTCTTTAAAACGAAACTATTTATTCATATTCGTATTGCGTATGTGCAGACGCAAACAATTAATTTATCTTAATATTTTAAAGCATAACCTTTAACAAGCGTTCTTCCCTAAAATAATTAAAGTCGCGCCATCTATGAAAGAATAGATTATGAATTCTTTTAAGTTTGATCTTGATGCCAGCATTAAAGGCTTTTATAATTACTGTGACCATTCACAGTTAAAATTCGAGTTACGTCACGGTACCGTGATGGCAAAAAAGGCAGTAAATATACTTATTTTCTCATCGCTATAATGCTGCAGCTCTTTCTTATATATTAAGTCACCTGTTCGTCGCCTGTTCGTCGCCTTCATACAATTGGAAACAAATGCATATCGACAAACTTACTCAAGTTTACCATTATTTTAGAAATACCTGAACAATATTTTATGTACCATATTTTTATATATAAGGATCTCCGCAAGGGAGCAACTGCATATATTTTTCTTTTATCTTTTCCTTCTGTTTATCTGCAATGTACAAACTTATTAATTTTTATATCTCTGTATCATGCACTTAGTCACTTATTATTTATAAATCGCAGACAATCAGACCGTCACCTGTAAAATCATATTACCATTTTATGCCTCCTACAGTTTAAAAACTTTCTCTTCTATTGAAATATATTATTTTCATATATATTTACCTTTATGCCTACCATGTATATCTTTTATATAAATTTTTTTCTTTACAAAAACCGTATCTCAGTATCACACACTAATCACACAAAAAACCCAACTGAATACAGAACAATAGCTTAAATAAATAGAGAAAATAATTAAGTGTATATTAAAACGAACTAGCAATAATTAAATTTATATAATTACTAGCTTTTCCCCGCGGCTTCGCTCGCATGGTATTACGGGAAATTACTGTAGCGCTTGCACTTATCAATTATCTCCCCCCCCCCCCACCCCACCCCCATCCCCTCCCGCATTCCATATATTCATTCCCTTACATTCAGTTTTCAAACATATCGCCTACCACCTAAATTTCATAATGCTATAGCTCAAAGAAAAAAAGAATTACTTATCCAATTTTGTTCATTCGTTCGGAATTTATGCGCTCACAAATATTTCGGATGTTTATTTTTATTTAAATATTTGGAAGTTCGTTAATATAATAAAAAAATACTCTATTTATCATTCAGTCTTTATAATCGTTACGAATTATATTTTTAATATAGGAACTCTCATCTGACATTTATTCCAAGCTGGTCCAAAAAAAAAACGAATTCTAATATTTGAATTTTCTGCAGTAGTAGCTGACCAGTAGACTGAGTACCTACCAGCATAGAGCCCAAAAATATATCAACATTGTTTCCATAGAAAAGATTTTTTTCTGACGTTAGCAAAAACTCGCTTTGTTAGCGACAGAAAACGTATAACAAATATAATATATTAATATTTATAATTTCATAACGCCAGAGCTCACCATCATATACAACCCGTAGTCTGCGCATATAATTTAGCTTTATATTGGTGAAAGCATTATTGAAGTCTTTATATTGTGTTATGCGTGAAAAGGTCATAAACAAACTCGAGCAGTTTCGCATTTATAATATTAGTATGGATATATACATTCTTCGACTACCATAATACGGGCATGTGCCTAGTGTGGTAATCGAAAAACTTGTAAAAACTGTATACCTTGATATTTTTATGAATAAAGAATAATTTAAAAAAAAAAAAAGTTATTGTGAGGCACACAAAATACGTACGACTGTTTCCTACAAAAAACACTTTTTTGCGACGGGATTGCGTTTCATTTTCTTTATACGTGTGAGGAAGATGTATGATAGTGGTATGCTTTATGGAAGGCTGCAAATATACGTTCACCGTTTGGTTCATTTTTAACGATTAAAAAAGGGACGCTCAGATGGTTTGGGCATGAAGAGCGAATAAATGAGGAAAGGAGTGTAAGGAGAATATATGACGTAAATGTGAAGACATGGCACGAACAAGTGAATCGGGCGATGTCAAGAGTCAGAATAATAGAAGAGCATGTATGAGGCAATGTATGAATGTGAACGAGGCAAGGAGTGTGTGCCAAGATCGAGTTGTTTGGCGGTCCGTCCTCTCTGCCTACCCCTGCGGGGAAACGGCGTGATGATTAGTTAGTTAGTTAGCAATTTCATTCAATCGTGTAGTTAAGCGCAGTTTACATTAAGCGAAAGTGTAAGATTGATAAAGCAAATATCAGGGTACTCCTCACTCGTATTAACGCGATATTTTCTCTTAAGAAAAAGCTAAGACTGTTTTTATACAGTATTCATGTCAAAACATCATCTCTCTTTGGTGTTCTCACGAGAATGCAAAGCCATGGTGTCCCAAAAAATCATTTATTTTTCACGTGAAATTAAAAAGTTTATTACTTTGAAAAAAAGAGTTGCAGATTATTTATTTTAGTCGTATATATATCTCATCAGGTATTGATCTATTTATTTCAAACAAACGGCACAACATGAGCCATTAACATAATTATTTATAATACCTAATACAATAACAAAACGAACGTAACAATATAAATGTTAAGTTAAATATAAAAACAAATTTATGTAGAAAATGTTTGGCTTTTCCGGAAACTATAGAACATATTATATCGGGATGTTCTATATTAGCGCCTTCCGAATATACTTTTAGACACAATCAGGTTTTAAAAATAATTCATCAAAGTTTGGTAATTAAACATAAATTGATTGACTGCCGTAATGTAGTACCATATTATGAATACGAACCAAATTCGTTTTTAGAAAATGAATTTTATAAAATATATTATGATAAAACTATAGGTACTAACAGACAGAACGATTCGTCATAATAGACCCGATATAGTTTTACATGACAAAATTAAAAAAATAACTTATATCATTGATGTCGCTATTCCAAATTCCTGTAATATTCAAAAATCTGTTTCTGAAAAAATTAGAAAATATACAGATTTAGGAAATGAGATTAAAAGAATTTGGCATTCTCGGACTATAAAAATATTACCATTTGTTATTTCGGCTACTGGCATTATACCTAGCTCTCTAATTAAAAATTTAGGCTTATTAGATTTATCAAAGAATCTTTATATAAAGATGCGAAAATCAGTCATATTAAATACATGTAGGATTACGAAAGATTTTTTAAATATTTATATTGAGGGATCAGTAGGATTTATCGGTTCAGTTAGGAGTTCTATTGAGCCGAACCCTCTGATATGAAAATATCTGGAGTCGGTGAAGTATTTTCCCATATAGACGTGTTGTTCTTGTATAGTTTTGAATTTATTATACTTATACAATGCAATTACATCGCGTGGATTGACTAGATGATCATTTGTGGAAAAGTGTGTGGAAGGGTTAAATTTTTCCTGTGGGGAAGATTTAACCCGAACATAAAGTCTAGAGAACAATTAAAAAACAGGAGTTGAGGTAATAAGCAGTAAGTTAAAAGTAAGATGAATAAATTAAAGTGTACAGTACAAGCATAAACATAAAATATAAAGTACTAGCTTTTCCCCGCGGCTTCGCTCGCATGGTGTTAGGGGAAATTACTGTAGCGCTTGCACGTATCAATTTTTTTTATTCCTTTGTCGCAATGTAAAATTATATTATTGACTGAACCAAATCAATCGTATTATGCAATCCTAATATTAAACACCTTTTGTGTATTTGATTTTAAAAGCCATATTTCAATTATGGCAGTGATGTTACAGACATTTTGAAAATATTTCGTGTAAATTACAAATATCAACAGCTAAAGATAATGAAAGTCTTACATTATCATAAATACTGACCAGAAAGATGATTTGCCATTCGCAGCTAAAAATCGGAAATTTCAATTTCATGGCAGTGTTGTCCTAAGGACGGGTTGTTTCAAAAAATTTGATGAGTTCATCAAATATTTGAAGTTAATTTTCAGGTTCTGTGTAAGTACTTTTCGAGTTTTGTTTTTTTATCATCATAAGCCAGCTGCTCCACAAAACTGAAATCATCACAGAACTTGAATAGAACTTACACAGAACGTGAAAATTAACGTGAAATATTTGACGAATACGTCAAATTTTTTGAAACAACTCATCCTAAGAGTGCTCACAATATAACAGATTCAGAAACACCGTTTTCTTAAATAAATAATGTTTTCACCATGGAATCACTTAGATTTTGTGTGCACAGAAGTGTTCTTAAACATTTTTTCTAAGTCACCGTCAATAGAAAGTCGTGGCAGATCAAACAGTTGGCCGAGAGCATTGCCTGGTGCAATAAGAGAAGAATTTCTTTAAGACAATACTGATATATTAACATTTTTTACTGTACCATTGAAATTGTACGATTTTGTTTACATCCTTATCTTCTCATCTCTTGACTTCGAAATCTTCATGACTTTTTTTGATGTAAATAAAAAAGTCCCGATTGCTCCCCTCCGGAGCCAGTGTATGGCATCCCCAATTGGGGAGTGTTATGTGATCTGGTAACCAAACTCGGCTAAAGCCATTTAAAGCAACCTTACATTCTGAATGGTGATCTTGCACCAGGGTGATACTGAGAGTATATTCCACTCTGGAAAGTGTCGCTAATTTGCTACATTGTATTTTAAATTAATTAATTGTGAAATAACACCAATTGAAATAAGATTTATTTGAGCGCTGGGTTTGAAACAGCGACGACCGGCGAAATCCAGCGGTAAGGATCTTGACTCGCATTCCGAAGGTCGCGGGATCGAATCCCGGCGTGGCAAATAAATTTTATTTGATTAATTTGTGTTATTTCACAATTTCTTCATTTAAAATAATACATAGTATATTTGCGGCATGTTCCAGAGTGGAAGATACTCTCAGTATCGCCCTGGTGTAAGACCACCTGAACAGGTGACCAGATCTGAACAGCCATGTATTTCCCATCTTCCTCTTCCCCATCTCATCCCCCTCCACACTATCTTCAGCCTCACAACATACCCCGATTGGGGATGCCATAGTCTCACTGGCTCCAGGCGGGAGCAGTTGGGACTCTTGTGCGGTATTCATATAAAAAAGCGACCTTCGGATTTGCTGGTCGAGAGCCTTACCCCTCGATCCTGGAGGTCGTCGAGTGCAGTTCCACGCATTTAATAGATAGATATACCGGCGTTTTATCCTAAATTATTTTATGACACTTTGTACCTACTTATAAAATAAGACCGATATAAAAAAATATATTAAATTGGTTCAACGATAAATTTTATGTATTTATTTTATTCAAGTACTCGTGTAGGTAGGTATGATAAACAAAGAAAGCTCTCTACGACGAACTTGTTAAAAAGTTGCAAACTATTTGCAAATATTTAACTTTCAGACGAAATTGTTGATTGATTCTGTTTGTGAGGTGCCACCTGAATTCTTTCTCCTGAACCTTGATATTCGGAATGAACAAACGAGTTTGTTTATCTTTCTTTCCGAGAAATGTGGCGAGGGCTACTAAAAGATAAGGCCTCGACGCAATAACAAACTTTTATAAAGTTTTGAACGATAAAAATAATTATCACCAACATTCTACTCGGGTTATTATTAAATTCTTTCTTTTCTAGTGTTTCTGGCTTTCAAGGGTGTTTTAGGCCATCATTACACCGCTCAAGAGTCTGGAGCCAGTGAGACTATGGCATCCCCAATTGTCGCAAGTGGGGAGGAGAAGGAGATGAGAAGAGGATGGTGAGGAAGTACCCGGTATTCAGATCTCTTCACCAAACACAGCTAAAGCCATTTCAAGCAACGTTTCAATTCTGAATGGTGGTCTTACACCAGGGCGATACTGAGAGTATCTTTCACTCTGGAACGTGCCGCAAATATACTATATATTATTTTAAATGATTTAACTGTGAATTAACACAAATTAATCAAATAAAATTTATTTGCCACGCTGGGATTCGATCTTGCGAACTTCGAATTGTCAAGAGCCTTACCGCTAAATCACGCCGGCCGTCAAAGACCACGTCGCTAGACCACGCCGTTGTTTAGAGAAGGATAACCAAAAAATATGTGATATAAAGTTTCCGCTTCAAGACAACAGATTGTGCAATCAAGAACGGGATTGACTTCCTATTTGAACTTAGATTCTTGACTCCCCAATCAAGATTGGGGAGTCAAGAACGTGAATTTTATAAAAAATGAGAAAAAACGAGAAAATGAAAATAAGGAACTCCAGTGAAAAATATTATGGCTTTAAAAAAATATGTTCATATAGACCAATATACGCTGATTCTGAATATATAAGTTTTATTTAATAATATTTAAGGTAGAGTTTTGAAAAAAATATTAAAAAGTCCATTTTAAAACAGTTCATTAAAACACCCTGTCAAGTTGGTATTATTGAATTTGTGAGGCGTGACGTCACCGCTTCCATAAAACGCTCCAATGCTGAAATTCAAAATGGCGGCGGTCGAACAGCTGATTCCAGTTCCATACGAAATTCATGCTTCGGTTTCCTTAATATTGATTTCGATTCGTAAAGCTAAAAAAATTATAATTTCAAACAATTTTTATACCTATCTCCCGTAATAATATTGAAAAATATAATAATATAATAAATAAATAATTACACCTAAATAACGTTTTACTTATTGAATAGTTTCATCACTTCTTCCTTACAAAAAGACAACATCTGTTGAAAATAACTAAAACTTTTGGCCAGATGACGTCACAGGGCCAGATGACGTCACGGTGGTTTTTGGGGGATCTTGAACTATTAAAATTAACTATAAAAATAAAAATAAATATGCAGTTATTTAAGTAAGAAGTTCTCTATTCTCATTCGAATAAGTGACGATAATTTTTTTATAGAAAAGTGAGTGAATTGTTGAAATCACGGTTTTGATGGGATAGTCTTTTGTATTGTGGCATAGAAGATTTCGTTAGATTGACTAGCAATGAGCCAAAACTCTTCCCAAACATTGCGAGATCTACCTTTAAGGATGTAAAAATTGTCAAATGTGAGAATGTGGTTTACGAAGGTAACAATGGCGTTGGATGCCTCTTATTTTGCAAAGGATTCCGTAATGTCGATACCCTCGATGTCAATATATCCTGGAATTCATATCAGAGTTACGGTTTTTCCGTAGCTTTGAATGGAGGCTATCAGCACTCGAATGAAGCATACAAAATAATCAGCAGGATGAAGAAGAGGACTGGACAAGTTTTTGGAGAGAACAGAGGAATCACAGACAATAATGGAATGTTCAAAATTGTTTTTGATTATGTGTTCAATTATTTTTATTTATTAATTCTATTTTAGTAAATACATTTAAGTTTACAATTTGCTAATTAATTGTATCATTTCATAGTGCAAACTATATTTTTTATTGTTTTATGTAGCTCCTCCAATACATTTTAAACTTTCCAATTGGTTGCAGACTTTAAAATTTCTGGTAGAGTGTTATATTATAACTTCATCCCTTTGTACAGTAAACTGGTTTGCGTATTTGCTTTGTCCTTTTTTGTATCCTGATTTCCCTGCACGTCCTTGTGTTATGTCTGTGAATGTCATTGTTGTATATAATTTTGTTTGAGAAGTATTTTGGTAACAGGTGTTCACTATTTATGGATTAAATATCATCGTGTTCATGGTCAAAATCTGTTTCACAGTTAGCCAATTTATTTCCTTTAACACTTTATTTACTTTTTGAATATCTATTGCTGCCCTGTTTTGGAGAATTTGAAACTTATTTTGTTCGTTACACAGGAAAAGTGCAAGTTACAGTGCACTCAGCTGAAAATACTGAAAATTGTTTTGAAATTGAAAGAAATATTCTATTCTTAAACAATAGCTTTATTCAAATTTAAAAAGACACGAAATTTTTATTTTGAGTGAATCTTCACGTGAAACGACGTTTGTTTTATTGGGGCCAGGTCCACCATTTTAGGGCGACCCTGAATAAACAGGTTTATCTCTTTTCCTCCTGCAGCCGAAGCGCAGGGAGAAAGGTGCCAACGAGCATAGCTTATTTCTTCGTCTCTTTCTCGCGCTTTGATAAAAACTAGTTTGTAACATAAATTTAATGCTATGGAGGGCACATGAATACGTCGACACTAAAATAATGATAAGCTTTTGCTAAAAAATATCGTGTCATCAAATATTCTCGCACGACATTCAATTTCGAATAGATTTGATATTTTTGTACACATCCCCAAACGAAATACTGTCTTTGAAAGCATTTGAAAAACTCTTTCAGATTTTATATTTCAAGTGGACTTGCGCAGATATATTTTTTAAAATATTACTAACTAACTTAGCCAGATCCTTAAAAATCGCTTCAGCCTCAATTACATAGAGCGAGTTTAAAATCTACTATCTGGGAAATTCACTATCTGTTGGTAAACTCGCTCAATGTCATCGTATTACTTGCTAACTTGCTTGTAGATTGTGAACAATATACGAAAAAAGTTGAAAGGTGGTCAACTTTACTCGCTACTCGCTAGTGTTTGCCTAAAGATGGTGGCCCACCAACAGCTGATTTCGTCTGTCAGAATTAGTTCGGGCGGCAGCCGTTATTCTCGCTACTGGTTAGCGCTGCGAATTCAAGTTTTCTACAAAATGTCGATAGAGTTGCATGGCGCGAGAATCGTTATTTTGGCTGCTACTGTTGCTACTGAGCAAGTAGACAGTTTTGTTTGACATCATGACTATCTTACTATAATTGAGGCTTTACCGACTGCTTTTTATTTGCAAACTTTATTTGCCAATTTATATGAAACTAAAAGTAACACAATAAGATATCAGACTTATAAATAATAAAGTTTATTATTAGCTTTATTTGGTAGGCGGATATGGGTACCGCCATCCCAGGAATCATTCTTTGGATAACCAACACCTCTGCCATAGGTCACCTCAAGTGTTTCGCTACTTTATCAGGAGTGCCCGGGTTCAACAGGGTGAAGTTTGTCTAGGTCTTGGCGGCGGATGCTCCTGCGCAGCGGGCCGGATCAAGGGGACCGGTTGAGGGAGGCCTTTTGACCTCTTCATGCTTACTCCCTCGAATCATTGCATTGCATCATAGTGGGTGGGATGGATTTATACATTCGTTACTCTCGGACCTATTGATCCTTAGATTCCTACCCACCCTTCATACTTTTTTCCTTACAAGAACTTCCTCCCTTTCTTTCCTTAAAAACACCCTGCACACAGCACCTCCTTAGATGACATAGGCCCTGAAGGAAATCATTTTCTTTAGGGCATCCTGAGTTGAGCCAAAATAAAAAATAAAAATTGTCACTTCTCACAACACATTTTTTTCGTTTTATATAAAAAAATTAGCAAACCATGACTGGGTTTTCTGTTTTAAAAAATTATTTCAAATTGTGCAGAGAAACTTTTAAAAGCAAAGATAAAGTGTAAATGTGTATTTTATTATATGTTTTATCATAATAGAAAAGGAGAAAGGATGAGTTAGAATAGCATGTAGTGCTATTCCGTTTGACATTTAATAAATATAAATAAATTGTGAAATTTTATATTTCAGAATCAGAACGCTAAAAATTCATTCAAAAATTTAAACCTTTAAACAAATTTACCCAGAAAATTTTAAGTAAAGAAACAAGAAGAAAAGGAAATAAT
The DNA here is from genome assembly GCA_936435175.1 of Glyphotaelius pellucidus. Classification (NCBI taxonomy): domain Eukaryota; kingdom Metazoa; phylum Arthropoda; class Insecta; order Trichoptera; family Limnephilidae; genus Glyphotaelius; species Glyphotaelius pellucidus. The sequence goes on along the minus strand of OW386558.1, from coordinate 20,985,699 downwards.
AAGTTAAAAAAAAAAATTAATCAATTATGTAGGGCATGGCCTTGATTGAGCTCGGGTCCAGCGCTCACTCAGGATTGGCGCTTGGTGCTGAAAGGTTACGGTCACCAACGTGTTGTTGGCGGCCATTAGCTGCATCCTGGCTCCAGTGACCTTGGTGTCTCATCAGGCCGGAGAATCCATGCAGTCCTAGTTCCGTAAACATGGTCGATGCGATATATTTAAAAAAAATATGTTTTTCGTGTGCAACTAGTATGAGTCATTTTAGGAGATGTAATTATCTCTATGTGTAATTTCGTCCATGTGTAATTATGTCAGTGTGTAATTTGGTAAGTGAAATTCACGGCTGCATAATATGTCCAGACGTCGGTCAGTTTACCGTTTAACTTGTAGGTTTGCAGCGCGGAACAAACCATTGGAACTGAATTCTTCTTGCCATCAATTCGGCATTCTACCATTTTCACGTCTTCCAATTAAATAAACACAAATTCTTAAAACTGTTACTATTTAAAACCATTTCTTGAAAGTTTTTAGAATTACAAATTGCAATTTTTTTATGGGCAATTAGTGTTTTTCCTTAGTTGAAACGCATTATAAATCACTTTGCAACCTTATCATACAATCATTTTGTTATCGGGCGACTTATTTCTCTTTCAAAGGAATCTGGATAAACGCATAATTTGAGATAACTGTAACAACGAGAGTGAATCTGCTTTAAAGCCGAGATCAACTTCCAACCTATCAATGATCGCAAGTGACTATTAGTGAACACAGATTATTCAAAACCCAGGTAACTAGATTAACTTTTGATTTCTGAATATTAGCTGATTGTGGTACACAGAATTAGGTATGACGATGTTTGTCTTTCAAAAAGTTATCTAATAAGGAACTCCAGTCCAATCTTTATATTTTTTTAATGAATAATGACCTAACTTAAATAACTGCATATTAATTTTTATTTTTAAAGTAAGTTTTAATAGTAGTAATTGCAAAGTTTTAATTCTTCAAGATCCCCCGTAAACCACCATCCCAGGAAATTTTTCGATGATTTGTTTTATCTTTACGAATCGAAATCAATATTATGGAAACCGAAACATCAATTTTGTAGTCATCTGGAATCAGCTGTTCAACGTCTACCATTTTGGAATTCAGAATTGGAGCGTTGCGAGAGGCATTATGATTGTTTTTGTACAGTTTAAAGTTTTTGAATATTTTAAATATTATAGATAAACTAATAGAGATACTGAATTTTTGAGGCCTAAATAATTTTCAATAAAAACAACAACTATTATATGTCTAAATCTCCATAAATCAACAACACGGAATATTAAATGGCTTGTCATACATTTCAATACAAATATGACCAGGTGACTGGAGAATTATGGACGCGGTGACGTCAGCACTAAAAATCCAATAACACCAACTCGACAGTGTGTTTTAATGACACGTTTTGAAATGGACTTTTTAATATATTTTTTTAAAACTCTACGTTTAATATTATTTAATAAAACTTATATAATCAGCATCAGCGTTTATTGGTCTACATGAACATATTTTTTTAAAGCCATAATATTCTTTCACTGGGGTTCCTTATTGAAAGAACGTATATCCAAGTGTATAAAAGAGACAACCGAGCATGGATGAAATAAAAATAAAAAACTTGCTTCCATATTTTGGTTCACGGTGGATCTCTCACAAGTTCTTCTACAAGCTTCGAGTATTGTAATCTAACTCCAAACACATCAAATCAATGACGTTTACTTTCAATGCCTTTCTTTATTATTTTCACCTACAAAGATTCACACGGAATGCAATGTTGGAGAAGATCTCTCGAAAAATTGTACATAATTAATATTGGATTAGAAGTAAGTAATCAGTTCACTTTTCACTTTTACATTCTGAAACAAAACACGTTACAAACGAGAGCAATTACCGTCGTATTCTTATTATTTTATTGGACATTATGCTTCGGCGTGAGATTTAATGTATTTCACCACGAGCGTGAGAATATATGGTTGACACGTTGAAGGCTTGTGATCAGAGGGGAATTTATCCAATTAACCACCACAATAAACACTATTTTCATTTAAAAAAAAACCGAAGAAGAGAATCATTCGAAGTACCAGTAAAACTATATTTCGTCAATGAAGGTAGGCACTAATGCAGCGTAGCCGGCGATAATGTAGCTGTTAATAATGTTCCTTGTTAAAATGTCCTCAGATGTACCCTACCAAAATGTCCCCGGTAAAAATGTTCCATGCCAAAACTAAGTGGGCGGCGTTTTGTCGGCACAATTCCCCAATTCCACTATCCTCCAATTTATTATCTGGATTTTGATACGAGCGCAAATATTTTTTGATATAATATTGATATTGACCAATAGTGTGTCAGTAGGTTTTGCTTTTTTTTTAAACTAGCTGGGTAACCCGGCTTCGCTCAGGACAGCATTTGGGAGTGTTCTGGAATGTTCCACAATGATGTTCCCGATTCCCTATTCCCGAACATTCCACGACATACTCCGCCACTCCTTCTAGAATTTTCTAGAGCTCTATCGAACTTTCTAGAGCTTTCCGGAAAACTGTTCTAGAAATTTTAATAGGGCGAAACTTCCAGCCCTTACATCTTTAAAAGTACGCCTTTTAGGTAAAAACGGGACACTTCATCCTGGAGAGGAGGTAGAGATTTACCACACCCTATAGCTCCCTTGATCGCACTGGGGCTCGTTTCTGAGTTTTTGCGGTCCGATCGTTTTTTTGGACTTTCTTTTATTATATACATTGATTACTCTTTGTAGAAGTTAGGAACCTCCAAAAATCGTTTTAATTGCCTGGATAAGATATACGTATCGTATACAAACTAGTCAATGTATTTAAAACAAAACAACAAAACGTACAGAGAATTGAAAAATGGGAAATAAAAAACCTCTTTTATCAGCCTGAAGAACATTTGTCCCTTTCGCCCAGTATTCGGATGGTAACAGTGACAGTTTGGAAAAATACCCTTTATTTAAATTTCCCGATGAACGTGTTTCATTTTACTCAAATAGATAACATTACACAATAAATAAATTATCCATTCGTGTTAGGTTAGGTTCGTTAGGATGGGTTCATTCTTTCATTGTGACATGCTGAGTCTGCTGACTGACTGTGTCAATATAGTAATGACATTTTGCCTGTTTCTAATTCGGAGCGTTTTGGCACGTTATTACTGGGAACGTTATTACTAGGAACATTTTAACCTGGAAAATTTTAACCGGGGATATTTTTACTGAGAACATTTTTATAAGGAACATTAATAAAGAAACTAGTGCAGATAAAGAAAAAATTCCCGTATTTTTTTAACATCGTTAAATTGGGTAAATGATGGTTTTGTGCTGCCCACTCTTGCTGGTACCGTATCAAAAGTTTTAATTTTTTATTTTTAAGTTATTTTGGCGCATACTTCAGTTAAATGTTATGCCTAAACGCGACGTATCGACAACCATTCGTTCATTAACAATATTTTTACATTCAAATGGAAGAAAAACGTAATTTATTTAATTCTTTATTTTATGTGAGTGCTGCGCTGCACGAGAGATCCAAATGCTCCCAACCGTCTACTCCAAACCAGTGAGGCTGGAGATTATGGAGAGAAGAAAGAGGAAGGTGATGGAGTACCTGGGTATTTTGTTCACCATTCAGAATAGAAACGTTACTTGAAATAGCTTAAGCCGTGTTTGGTAACCAGATCTGAATAGCCAGGTACATCTCCACCTTCCCGTTCCCCATGAACTTCCCCTCCACACTATCTTCAGCTTCACAACACATCCCAATTGGGGATGCTATAGTCTCCTTGGCTCCAGATGGAAGCAGTTGAGACTCTTGTGCGGTATTCATAAAAAAATTTTGGTCTGATGGTCACTAAACATGGCCATAGCCATTTCAAGCAACTTTTCGATTTTGGTTGTCAAAATTGTGAAACAACTAACACAAATAAATTAAATAAAATTTAAGTTTGCACGTCAGAATCTTAATCTGCCACCTCCGGATCGTAAACTACGATCGTAATCACTCAACCACGGAGGTTGTTAAATATAATATAATAAGAATGTTGAAAATAATCGGGTTATCTATTTTTTTTGCTGTGTTTCATTTTTATTCATGTATTAAGTGGATTATTTTTAAATGGCATTGAAAAATTAAATATTAATCAGGAAACAAATAAATTTAATAAGAATAGTTGTAAATCCGCCCCTGCTTTTGTGTTTATGGAAAACAACAATAATTAATGGAAGTTAAAAATCATTTTTAACAATTATTATTGCCTTTTGTCCTACGTTTTGGACATGTTAAGCACCTACATCTTTAAAAAAAGAGTTTACGTCCGCTCCGACTTATGCACATTCTACGATCTGTGAGACTTTGTCGATGGCTGGCCACATTTTAATCGATGATTTAGACGTGTAGAGCGGATGGACGAAGAAGGTAACTAGTGTTAGTAAAATATGACGCGAAAATGAATGATAAAATAAATAAGGGGCGCCCATGACACGAACAAGTGAAGAAATTAATCAAATACCTGAGTTGGGTAAGATTCGATATACCAGAAGATTTTATAAGAGTTGTCAGTAATTTTAGTAAGAAAAATGAAAGGTGGGTCATTCTTAAAACATTTTTATGTTTGAATGAAAAAATTATGTTTACTTTAAATTGCATGCTTATTAACAACAATTATTTTTATTCCGAATGATAAAATTTTAAAGCGCGATTTACCACCTTTCCAAATAGTTTTTGGTTTTTGGATACATTCCATTTGTTTGGATTTTGTTGCAAAGCGAAAATATTTTGACTCTCTGACATATGGTGTGTAATTAAGCAAAAAAGAAACAAATGACTATTTTAGATATTTTAACCTTTTGATGGATCAATATGAAAATATCCCTAATATGAAAAAAAGAAACAAACATATATTTTGCTTCAAAATCGAATTGTTTCCTTTATCTTTAAGTTAATGATTTTACAGGCATTTACAAAATCAACTCGTAAAAAAACAACTCTCAATTACCCTCTCAAATTATCAAAAAAAGCCGTCTTAAGTATTTTTAAATCCCTCTCAAAAAGGCGGGGTTCCGATTTCAAATTTTTCAAGGACTAGTGGATCACCTTCTCGTCTTTAGTCGATTTCCTCCATATAGCAAAATGATATTTCGTTCCGTTTTGCTTAATTGCGTAGCTTATCTTGGTACAACATATCTCTAGGTCAAAACGTTGCATTTATTAACTTATTTAACCATGATTGCACATTTCACCTTACTTATAATAATGAGATTTCACCAGAATTAACTGCGTGTGATGCACTTGCACAACATTTTCTCACTGAACTTGTGAAACTTAACTTAAAACTAAATCATTTTTTGCAGTTTTTATATTATTCATGTGAACGTTTAGACATTGTAGGTTGCAAAAAACAAGCCAAACAATTAACTTTTAGAAATAAAACAATTATAATAGGTAATTATCAATTTAACAGTTTCGACAATAGGTGATAGTTAAAAACGATTTGCCGGCCTTTGTGTTTCCCCCTTCCTCAACATGGATCTCTTCAAGACCAATGTTTTATTGACTCAACTCAGGAGGCCCTGAGGGAAATAATTTTCCTCAGGACCTCCTGTGTGGAATAAATATATATTTTTTTAAATAACTCACCACACAGCATTTCCTTAGATGACATAGGCCCTGAAGGGAATTATTTTCCCCAGGACCTACTGCTTGGAGTCTAGTACATTTCGGATAAAAATTTTGAATGTGTAACGGTAATTTCGACGTAAAAAAAATAAATATAATAATAACTAAATCAAATAAATAAGTAAATAAAAAAAAAAACAAATAATCAATTTTATAAGAAAAACTCTCTTTTTATAACTTTTGAAGATTATTCCCATCAATATAATATATCATTGAAGAAGAAGATAACAATAATAATGTAAAAAAAATTATGAAAGAGAACAAGACACAGAAAAATAGAAAAAGACAATGGTCGCAACTGCGACTCGAACCCAAACCTCTCGTCTAATCGGGACGTGCGCGTTGATAAATTTTGCTATAGCCACCTTTTGTCAAACTGTCATATTTATCGATCTCATACTTAAAATCTCAGAATTAACAATATTATTTTCAACTAATTCCTTTTTTCCATATTATGGGCAACTACCCTTTTTATTAGAAACAACCATTCTAGGAATTAGTTTGTCACCTGGATAGCGTTATCTAGATAGACGACAATTGTATTTTTCTATTTTTCTGTGACTTGTTCTCTTTCATGTTTTCGTTTAGATTTTTATTGTTATCTTCTTCTTCAAAATATACACATTCAAATAAATATGTACATATGTAAATAAAAGAATAAATATCAATATTAGAGGTACCAGTTTTAGAAGCAGATGAAAGTATGCCAGTCGACCGAGGAGAATACGTCCTACCAATACAGAAGTGGGTTTGTCTCATAACACTACTAGTTATTCGTCTTCTACTCCCATATGGGGATACACCAGGGGACGCCCAACCGCTTTCCAAAGCCTTGTGTCTCTACTATATTGCGGCCTAAGAATTGAAAGGTTACAACCGCCGCGAGATTGTAACGAAAAAATGCCTCAGTTGCCCCAGGCGCAATGATATTTGCACAACATGCGTCTCTTCAATTTCTACGTAAAAAAATATTTTATTGAGGAATATGGTCTAAACGGGTACGTCGTCTTGTCTTTCAAGATGTAAATTAATATTTGGCGAGACATGGACCGACTTAAGCATTTGGTTCACTTGATCGTGTAATGACTTCCGCTGTCGTCTCCGTTTTAACATTCACGTTTGACGGCCTCCGTGGCCGAGAGGTAAGGTTCTTGACTCGCAATCTGAAGAACGCGGGATCGAATCGATCGAATAAATTTTATTTGATTAACTTGTGTCATTTCCCAATTAATTTGTCTGTTTTGCCAAATCACTATGGTACAGTTCAATAATACGTGCAAATGATAAAATTGTTTAAGATTTAATTCATTGATTAATTCTTTAAACTTGTTTAGTGACTAAATCTCACGTGCAGGTGAAGTGAACTGGCCACCGAGATCAAGCGATTTGACCCCGTTAGATTTTTCTTGTCGGGTTTTCTTAAGTTGCAGGTCTGTGCAAATAAGCCACAAACTACAGCGACCCTCAAAGCCAAGATAACCCATGCCATCGGTCAAATTCACCCTGATTTATGCGTCTGAGTCATGGGAAATTGGACATTCCGGATGCGCGCTGCCCGGAGTCCGCTTGATTTATTATGTGTTTGTATCCTTGAATCGCATTGTTTCACGACGCATTTGCCCATTTTGTAGAGCGCACCGCTCGTTCGAACTGTCACTTAACAAACTCACTCGTTAACAAACGTTGTCACTCGTTAACAAACTGTCACTTGATAATACCGTGCTGGAAAGTTTTTAGGCGGGAGAAACACAAATTCTAACTTTAAAAATTAATTTAACTATGAAATGTTCATCAATTTTATTTTTTTTTAAATACCATTAATTTTGACAGACGGTTAATGTTGAAAAAATTATACTGGCATTCCTCATGGAAGAATTAAGAAAATCTCCATACAAAATGCCAAAGCATCGTGTTTTACCGATCCAAATGACGTCACACACACACCCCGAGTGGATTCCGCTCGTTTTGGCGGGCTTAATAAAATTTAAACTTGGAGAATTAATTTAACTATGAAAACGAATTTAAAAAAAAAAACTAGTATTGATGTTTTAATGTGAACATTGATAAAAAAATATTAAAAAATGGACTCAACTCCATATTAAGAGTAGAAAATAAAATGGAACTACCAAATTTGTAGGCTGGCAACACGAATTTAACTGTCAAATATTATTTTAAAGTACAATGACACTGAAAATATATAACACTGTAAATCACATTTTAAAAACCATTTTTTGTTCTTAAGGTACCTACTTAATGTCATAAATTTGATTGAACGGTGTTTTACAAAGTTATTTGCTTTTATTTAATTTAAAAATTTGAATTTAGCAGTGTTAGAAAGGAAAAATCACTATAATGGTGAGTTTAGTTACACTACTTTTGGATCTGAATGATTTAAATACATTCTGATCTAAAATTTGAGTCATGATCTAAAGCCCTGGCAACGCTAGATACTTAAGCTAGTATTAAATAAATGTGAGCAATTTCTAAAGTGTGCTTTATATTTATTTATAATATCGTTATTCTTCATTATTTTAACACAAAATAGCAAAGGATAATAATAATATACCTAAAAGCAATTCTAATTTTGAGATCAGTGGGTATTTATATTGAAATAAAAAAATTTCACTTATATGGCTTTTAATTTTTTTTTAATATAGGTTACACAGCTTTACAATTACACCATGAGTTATTTTTTAGAAGGTACCTCTATTTGAACAACAATGGCACCCTACTATGTTTTCTATTCTTATTTGACAAACTGTACATAAAGCATTCATTTTATAATTAATTAAAGAAAATTTCTACGTTTCGTAAATTTGAAAGTTAACATCCCTTTAGAGAACATAAATTACCCGTCGTTAATGAATATTTTAAATATTCCAGCTTTAGAAAACAGACGAAAAATTAACGACCTAACCTTTTTATTAAAATTATTAAATTCAAAATTCGACTGTTGTGAACTCCTGCATTTGATAAATCTACCTGTACCTACCTACACGATCGACTAGACAAAATATTAACATTTCATGTACACAGATCTCATTCCAACTATAGCTTGCATTCTCCAATATAGCGTTTACACAGTCTTGGTAACAAATATTTAAATAAGTTAAATTTTTCAAACTTCAAACGACGTATGTGCCAACTATTTATTCCTACTTCATAAATCATCTTTACTTCTGTTTTTACTTAACATATATTCTATGTTACTTACTTTGTGTCAACTCTTATATTTTGTGTTAGCTATATTTTGTTGTCTTACATTTTATTTTATTTCCTGTATTTTGTCAAAAACATGTATTACACTATGTAAAAGCCCTACGGGCGTTTTAATAAATAAATAAATAATTAAAAAGTTATTTACTTACCTATTTAAAAGCCTTTTGATTTTAAATGAAATTTTGTTTTGTTTTATTAAATAAGAGAAACACACTTTTTGGGCCCGAGGCCTATTAAACGATTAATATAATAAATTTAATCTTCTATTTTCAGAGTGACGAAATTCCATTTGCTTTATATTCCACCCCTTGCAATGGATCCTCCGGAAATAAAGCTTATTCTGGTGGCTTTACAAAATTTTCAGAAAACGCTTCAAACTTCTGGAGGCCCATTTAATAACCTTAACCACGAAACCTTGAGAAATGTAAAACAACTTAATTATGTTCTAATTTCGAAACGACACAGTTTCTACACCGATTTAAAAAAAACGAATGTCACCTTTTAAATCGGCCCCGAAGAACTATGTCGGATCTGCTGAAAATTGAAAATCCTTTTTTTGCCATATTTTAAGTTATAGTATAGTTTCAGTATAATTTAGTTAGTATAATTTCATTTTGTTGATTTAAAAGACTGTGCTTTCGGAATCCGAACCTTGTATCCGGCCTGTCCGATCTCCGACACCCTCAACAGGACTGTCAGGCGATCTAAGATGGCCGCCTCCGTTTCTGGATCTATCATCTATCTTTTTTTTTGTTGTTATTTTTATTTTATTTTATGTTTTGTGCTAATATGTGCATAAAGGTCAGGCAGGGTAGGCATACCGCCTACTTTTGTTTTTATTTTTCCTTACCCAAAAGAGATTTTTTTTTTCAAGGTTTAATTTATTTATTATAAATACAAAGTAATACAATATGACATAAAATATTATACAGAAAAAAGAAAAGTCCCAATAAACTACTTTTTAGCAGTTTGTCGATAGGTACTTTTACTTTGGAGATATATATAAACTTATTTTACAATTTTTGTGTTAGTCTAATACAAATTATTTCTTTCGGCAAGCCAATTTCTCAACAAAATATTTGTTTTACCATTTGTACATTTTTTAATTTCGGCAGGTAACATATTTAAGCAATTAGGTATCATATAGTCCAGCCTTCTTTGTCCATATTTGTTTAAATGCTTAGGTACAATTAGTCCTTCATTTAACGTAAAACGAGTATTGTAAGTGTGGTCCAGTTTATTTTTGTATATGGGGCTATTCATATGCGGAAATATAATTTTATACCACAGAATTGTTCTTACTGAGAGAATTTTGAGATTTTGTTAAAAGTACGGAACATTATGCCTTTGTTCATATAAACTTTTATGAGCTAATAATTTAAATAATGAATTTTGAACTGATTGAACACGATTTACATTTGTTTTACAGGAAAGTCCCCAAGCTGTAATTCCATATCTTATAATAGATTCAGCTAATGATAAATAAATTATTCGAAGTGTGCAAATTGGAACATAAAATTTTAATTTATATAATCTGCTTACAACAGATCTGAGTTGTTCACAGACTTTATTTATTTGTAAATTCCATTTTAAAAAGCAATCAAGTGGGTCCTTCAATGTGTGATTTTAGAATTTTCTATGAAATGAAATGAGTGTTTTTCTTATGTTATATTTATTGATTTCAAAAACCGTAAAAATGCAGAAACGACTCTTTAAACAGTTCTTTTACAAAACTACAAAACACGCATCCGACTTTGTTCTTCGAGACTGTCAATTTGATCATCCGGTCAAGAAAGATTTTTGATGTTTTAAAAATTTTGTAGGTATATGTTTTCATTGCTTACCGGGTACATAACTATAATACAGACCAAAATATCGATAGCAACGATTCACTGTATCGATATGCTCACCAACGCAATGTGCTGATGCATGCTCCCTTCCTGACCGAGCCGAACGGTTTCCCTTTTCTCATGTTTCTTTCCACCTTTATTCGATCCCCACACCCGCTACTATTTGAGTAAGATTAATAGTCCATGCACTTACGATCGTTCTCTTATCGATAGTCACCCAAAAACTTGCTGTATTTCTTTTAATTTTACGCTTTCTAATTGTGCTTTGCTTCTGTTTGACAGTAAAGAAGGTAATTTCGTTATTTTTGTAGAAATTTATTTTCATTTATTTTCTTTCAGGTATTGCAGTCGGCATACTCTTATTACGCTGTTTTGAAAGAAATAAAATAGTGATTTAACATTTTTTAAACAATTTTTAGAAAATATTTTTCACAAATAGTTAAAACCAAAAATAGCTCAAGAAAATTCAAAAAATATTAATAATAATCATTTTAAAAAAGCCTATTACTACCCAACAATAAATATTTTCCAAGTTTTCTCAGTTCCCCCACAAAAAAAATTGCACTACTACAATTACATAAAGATTTTTTTAATAAAAATAATATACAACAATTAAATATAAGCAAAAGAATTATATCTATTGGAGGAATAACCGTACCACTAGTACGAACCACAACTGCACAGCATCACTTTATATTCAAGGGTATAAAATTATTCAATAAATTACCCCTAGATATATGATCGAAAGAAAACTAGCTCAAATATATATATTTTTTAATTAAAATATTCTAGTACCACCTTACAACTTTACTTGTTGTTTAGATTTATGTCTTTGCTTTATCAATCCTTTGTATCATTTATTAACGAACCTATATTTGTATTACTTTAATCGTATTTTCTCATAAAATTACTAATAGTTTTTGAAATAATATTTTTAATTTAAATTGATGTAAAAATATTTAGTTATCCTCTCCTAAACACAAGCAGCTGCTTTATGAAGAGAGTGATTAAAATATTTACGTTATATTATGTTGTAAAATTGTAACCTTAATAAATGTTTCAATTGATAAAAAAAACGCCTTTATTATTAAACTTCAAGTATAATTTGTACAACGTAGAGTCGTTTCGTATTATTTTTGAAAAAAGGCCCCCATGCTACTGCGGTGCTTCGAAAATTGATCCACGTTCATCTCCCTCTTGAGGCAACCGCAACAGGTCGCAGATATTTATCATTGAAGCTATATATTTAGAACTACCGCCTTAATCACATTACAGAATTACTTTTAAGCACCTACTAATAAATAGAATGTAAAACATAACGAAATAAACCTTTTCACATGTATTCCTTATCTTTTATTTATATAAAGATGCGTGTCTGTGGCAGGCGGCCCGGATTTGATATTTCCTTTCAAAACAAGAGAAAGGTCACTGTCTACATGAGATTTTGAAAAACCCAAGATAAAACCGGGCAACGCTAGGGTCTTCAGCTAATTATTTATAATTTGAAGTATAAATTATGCAAAACATATGCAATTATTTATGCAATAAGCAAAAAAGATCGTATTTGTAGGGTGTTTAAAGTAGAGATAGGCTCTGAGGCCTCAGAGCCTCCTGTGTGGAGCTAAAAAAATTACAAAATCAAAAGATTAAGTAGTTAAAAAAAAAATTTAACTATCGGAAATTGAACAAAACCTCTGCATAATCAATAGGAAATAACCTTTAGTCATCCGGGGCCGCAGGCTGTGCCGTATCGCCTCGAAGTGTTTTCATTAAGAAACCTTGATCTTGAAGAGAAACTTGCTCTTGGAGACGACGCGATACTTCCACCGAGCAAAAACTGGATGGTCTTCTTCGCAAACCGGTTTCGGGCCAAGAGCAAAAAGATACGCAACAAAATTTTAAAAAGGAACTTCCTAAATGAGCCTTTTAAAAGAAGTTTTTTCATTTATTTATATTATCAGATTTAACAAAAATAAAATTTTTAATGGGTGTTCGGACATTTAAATTATTTAATGACTTTATTTAACCAGGGATTCCGGACATTATTTGAAATTATAAAAAACCTAACCTAACCTAACTGCTCCCGCCTGGAGACACTATGACATCCCCAAATGGGGTATGTTATGAGGCTAAAGGTAGTGGGGAGGGGAAAGAGATAGGGAGGATGAAGGTAGGAAGTACTAAGGAAAGATTTAGTTTATATCTGGTCACCAAACACGGCTAAGCCATTTCATACAACGTTTCAATTTTGAATGGTGGTCTTACGCCGGGGCGATGCTGTGAGTATCTTCCACTCTGGAACGTACCGCAAATGGACTAAGTATTATTTTTAAATTTATTAGTCGTAAATAGCACAAATTAACCAAATAAAATTTATTTGCGTCCCCGCTCCCTTCCAGAGGATTGCCAGAGGAGAGTCTTAACACTCGACCACGGAGACCGTCGTGAAAGACCACAGTTCAGAAACTAAACGTTTCTTAAATTAAGCCGTTTTTGAGGGGCAGACCTGAAAAGCCAGGTTTTTGCATACTTACCTCCTTCCCTGCCCCTCTCCTTCAGCCTCAAAGCAAAGCCCAATCGGAGATACCATAGTTTCTCTGGCCCGAATAGTTGAGACTCTTGTGCGTTATTGACAAATAGAAAGACATTTGTTTTCTGACAAGTGGGCTTTTTATATTGACATTAAATTAATATAACTGAATAAAAAGTTCTGAATTTCGAGTTGATTAATTCATCAAAATCAATACTAAAATTTCTTGAATTGGTTGAAGAGCATAAGTGCTAATAAAAATTTTAAAAAAACACTTTTTTATTTTTCTTTTGGAATGTTCTTGTTATTTCTCTTCTCCATATCTTATTTTCTATTGATAAATATATAATTTACACTTATAAGTAACTTCTTGTATCTACCATCAAAACCTTAATATTATTTATCAAATGTTATATTTAAGTTTAAGACAATATTACAGTCAACACACTATTTACATGTAAAATATCTGTTCATTTTGACTGTTCTAAAACGGGCAAATTGCCTAGTTGGACAGCCAAAGCTCATTATAACAATGTAATATGTAATGTTTCTCAAAAAAAAAAAAAAAATGACAGAAAGAATACATTCAAAAATATTAAATATAGAACATTTCTAAGATTGAGAGATTAGACCCAACTGCTGATGAAATATAAACAATTGTATGAATTATCTGAATATTATCTCACTATGATTCAACGGAAATTTCCTTGCTATGAGATGGTCCATTTGCAATAATTAATACGCAATTTTATGAAACTTGTTTGCTTTATTTTCAACATAATAACACAAACGTTAGCTGTTCATAAACATTTACTATAAACATACCAATTTACTCAAAGCACAGATAACTTTAAGACGGTATATAAACAGGTCTCTCTTTCACAAGGGTCATTTTATCAGAAGTTGGATTATTAGTTTTTGTGTTTTAACTTTTGTCAATTTATCTGAAAATGTATTACACAAAGTTATTCAAATTTTTGTTTTGTTTCCTGTTCACTTTTGGGTGTTTCTTGACAGTTTCTTCTGAAGAACTGGCTTTACAACGTGTTATACATAAACAGATTGTCAGGGTTCCACTCATTCTATGTCAGCCTAATCAAAAAAGATTACGCAATAGATGTTACAATGTTTACTAACATGTAATGTTTTTATTTAAACCCAACAAAAATTCAAAAGTGTACCACGTTTGAAATTCCAACGAATTCTACAGAAGAAAAAATATTACCGCGACAAATTAAGTGCTGAAAAATTGTGCTGGTGGAAGAAGAAATTATTCTTAAAATAATTATTGGTGATAATTTAGTGTGAAAGGATCGTCACTTAACCTTCTGTGATGACAACACGCAATACAAGATTATAAAGAAACGATGTGACTGAAGAAAAAGAGACAGGAATGGATGTGTCCTCTCTCCATCTTGTTGCAGAAGTCCGTGGCTCAAACAATCAAAGTCCAAAATTAAGAGCAAATTACGATTTCTCATCAAAACTCTCCAGTTCTTCTATATCTGAGGATGCCGTGTCGGCTTTTACAACAAAAAACATGGTTCTTCCAACACTTCTTGCATTTTCAGACATATAAGAAAAAGCATCTTCTGGGGTCAATGAACTTTCTTATATTCTACTTATTCTGCCCAGCGGAATCCTCCCAGTTTTATGGACATTATTCACGTCTCTTTAAATATTTGATACATCTCTTAGTTGTAGCTTGTTCAACATAATAACATAAAACTACCCATATAATACAATAAGCTGGGGTAATTGACTGCATTGAACGATATGTTTTCGGTTTTTTTATTCGGATTCAGTGGGATCATATCAATTGTTTGTTGAGTGTAAAGCTATCTTTTGCACTTGAGGCAGTTTTACCTTAAAAATTTCTACTATGGATACCTAGCAACTCGTAAAGTGTTTTTAGAGTTACCGTTCTAATTTTATTGTAATATAAATGATTGAATTGTTTTGTTTTCTATAACTAAATTATTGTGAAATGTTTTTTTGTTGCATCTTACAATTTCAAAGAAAAAGAAGAAACTGCCTTCTTAATGCTTATACAAAAATAAGTGTGTTTGTTTTGGAAAGTTTATTTTATTTTTAAGTCATTGTAAAAGGTTTATTACTAATGATTAAATATACTTTAGATTTAGACAAACATCATTTCTCCCAACTTGAATATGTAAATAAATAATGGGGTAACTCAATTTTAAATGTGTTGGAGCATTTTTATAATGTAGTATCAGAAAGTTTACGTAAGATAAATAAGAATTCAAAATATTTAGAATTTAACTTTAAAAAATAGCACTGAATACTCACACTGACACATAAATAAACAAAAAAGATGATGTAATAACACAATCCTCATACATAGCATGAATTATTTTGTATGTAATTATTATTATGTTCATTGTACCATATTTTTTCTTAAAAGACGTAACATTACTGTGTTGAATAAATGTATTTAAAAAAAAAAATGTTGTGTAAAATAATCCCAAGTAATGGCGGTTAGAATTGTGTTACACCGAAGAAAAACTGGTTACTGTGATTAGAACAGTCCTAAATCCTACTTTTTAAAATACTTATAAAATGAACATAAAACTTTTATGTTTATTGATATTTATAAACTATCCCCATAGCCACACGTTTAGGTCAACGGAATCACAAAAATTAGTCCTGGACATCTAGCACGGTCGATCGACCGGTCGTTCACAAGACTAAGAATGGATTGTTTAAAACAATTTCAATGCATTAAATATTTGAAGTTAATTTTCATTTTCTGTGAAAGTTAAATTCAAGTTTATTATTTCAGTTTCAAGAAACAACTGGCCTATAATTTTTTTTTTTTTTTTTGTTATTGTTTTTGGGGTGTTATGCCGTGTTTCGCTAACTCCTTCTTTAGCCAACGTTTCGGACAGCGTTACAGTGTCCATCATCAGGGCAGATGAGCAAGGCTTGCTCATCTGCCATCTGCCCTGATGATGGACACTGTAACGCTGTCCGAAACGTTGGCTAAAGAAGGAGTTAGCGAAACACGGCATAACACCCCAAAAACAATAACAAAAATACTTTTTGGCCGTGAAAACCTAAAAACATACCTGGCCTATAATTATATAATAACAGTACTTGAATAGAACTTACACAGAACGCGGAAATTAACTTCAAATATTGAAAAATTATTAAAAAAAAATTGAAACAACCCGTCTTAAGAGTCTTTCGATATAAATTATTCATTTGAATTTTGCGAGAGTCATCAGCTGGTATTCATGAAAAAAAATTATTTGGTCTGCCATGAGTTGAAATATTTTTTTTACATTAGATCCACACGGATGGCTCTGAGCAAAACAATTTCCTTCAGGGCTTATATCACCTTTGGGGATGCTGTTTGAAGGATCTTTTTAGGGAAAGGCAAAAGAGAATGACCTGGGAAGAAAACATATATGAGGGGTGGGTAGTAATCAGAGGGTCAGTGTGTTCAGGAGTGACGGACGTAAGCATCCATTCATCACAGTGAGATGCAGGGCGATGGGTCGAGAAAGCTTCCGGATACCACAACGTAATACCAGAAGTCAGGATTTATTTCAGTGCAGAAATTCTGGTACCACTACCATATTTATTCCTCTTTGCCCAGAATACTAATTGAAGGAAATAACGATACCAAGTCAGTGGACATCTTCAATGTATCTTTAAACAAATATAAAACATTTGTTACTGAGGCTATTCAATTATGTACAATAAATACTGCACATATGTTATTATTCATAAAATATGTAAAAGCCCCCAAAAAGGGCGTTAATAAATAAATTTAAAAAAAAAATCCCCTCGATACGGCGCACCATTAAGGCGGACAAACGCATCCGCCGCCGAGACCTAGATAAACCTCACCCCATATTCCCTGATACCTCTGCTCAAGTCACCAGACGTAGCGGTACGTAGCGGATCACTTGGAGTGACCTATGACAGGGATGTTGGCTATCCAATAAATGTTTCCCGGGTTGGCGGTAGCCACACCCGCCTCCCAAATTGTATCTACGAATTTCCATGAAAAATAAATGCAATCATCTTATCGTTTCATTAATTTTTGATGTTCTAGGAAAAGCCCCTGGGAAATATTGAACGTGTGTCTTCCGTTTTGTACTATTTTTAGTATTTTCTATGATATCTGTAATCTAATCTACTTGCTCTGAAATGCATTATAATTTTTGCATTTTTTTATGTTTGTGGTTAGACGGATGCGGTTCAGACTCCGATTCTATCCTTGCGGTAGATTCTGCATTATCCGTACAAAATGTTTTTGTAAAAATGATGCTACAATTTTATCTGTTAATAATACATAAAAAAATAATTGAATCTAAGACTCGAGTCAGTCAGAATTATATGAAATGATATATGAATGTGAATGAAACAAGGGGTGTGTGTCGAGACAGAGTTGTTGCGAGATGTTCTATCCTCTACCAAAAAAAACTGCACGTTTTGTTTGTTTTGAATATCCCGCAAAATTTCTTCAAAAAGCTTAAATATATATTTTTTTTAAAAAAAGATAAATCTTACACCAAACTGCATTGGAGGGAACCCGGTCGACGCAAAATTTAAACAATAGGTATTTTGCCGAACTGTTGCTGTCACCGTCGCTCTTACTCCCTCGAATACTGAGCGAAAGGGACAAACAAGTAAGTAAGTGTATAATACCTAAATAAAATCATCAAAATCGAGGTTTGTTGTGAAGTTTTTTGAAGTGTTTGTTTTTTGAAGTGAAACTTCTTTAGCACTAAAAAGAGACTAACACGTACATCTGTAGGATTAAGCCTGCGAGAGAATGAGATAGAATGAAACCTTACCGCGTTGATCACATTCCAAGACTCCTATTGGTTGAGATTATGTGCCTGCCAGGCTGTAGTCGCCTGAAGACAGTGAGACTTAAGGTAGTAGGGATGGGAAAGTGGAGAAATACCTTGCTATTCAGATCTAGTTACCTAACACAGTTAAAGCCATTTCAAGCAACGTGGAGGATGTCAAAGGCGTCATTTAGCTTCATAACATGCAACAACTTACTTACGAACAGTACTTAACTTACCAAAAAAGCAAAACGTACTGACACACTGGTCGATATCTTTATTATATTGAAAAAGTATTTGCAATTGTGTTAAAATCCGAAGAGGAAATTGAGGAATATGTTTGTGTTTACATTTTTTTTTGTGTAAAATATTAGGATGTAAAACGTTACAAAGTGACCTAGAACGTCTTTGCAAGGATTGCAAAGTTAACTGTTTAGATATCAATGTTTCCAAATGTCACTATGACATTCACCAGAAATAAACATATATGTAAGTACTCTTAGGATGGGTTGTTTCAAAAAATTTGACGAATTCGTCAAATATTTGACGTTAATTTTCACGTTCAGTGTAAGTTCTATTCAAGTTCTGTGATAATTTCAGTTTTGTGAAGCAGCTGGCATATGATGATAAAAAAACAGAACTCGAAAAGAACGTACACAGAACCTGAAAATTAACTTCAAATATTTGAAGAACTCATAAAATTTTTTGAAACAACCCGTCCTTATTCACTCAAAAATGAACCTGTCATCTCTTAAATGGAATGTTAAGATCTTGGCGTTTACCTTGATAGCAAACTTTTATTTAATAACCACATCGACTCAATCGTTCAAAGGTCATATAAAATGCCTGGTTTAGTTCTTTGTATAAAAAAAGTGTTCAGTAACCCGCGTTCAGTAGTAACGTTATATTTTGCATTAGTCAGAAGTACTCCGGAATATGCCTCGCCAATTTGGAACCCGCAGTACAAACTGTACATTAAGGTGGTCCAAGCCCTCATAGTAGAAAAAAAAATTTCAAATATAGGTGTCGCCACCCTCTTGATTTGTTACACGTACCATTTTTATTATGTGTAATAAATTTCAGCCCCCTATCTTATATACAAGGGGTTGCTCATTTAATTAAAAGTTCCTGACAAAAGTTCAGGATTTTAAGTAAAACACTAATTTAAGGTTTATTAATATTACAAGTATTTTAATCAAATACGTATACAAAGAATTTAAATGTGAACCAAATTTGGAAACAAAGCAATAATTTACATAATATAAGTCACAATCTTTCAAAACTATGTTTGTTTACTCTTTTTGGATGTTTCAGTAGAAACGATTTTTCTATTTTGTTCAACGATGTGAAGTAAAAATTGCTTTTCTTCCTCATTCTTTAAAGTGTTGATATCTTTCAATAGTTTAACACCTCTCTCCACTATCATTAACAACACGCAAATTTTTGAGGCAGCTTTTGCCTTGAAGGTAATCAACATTGTCATTCCAGTGGTTGAGTGGGCATCGCGTTTGGGTTCCGCCCGGGCGTCCCGTGTTCGATTCCTCGGCTGGCTAAGTCCTCCATCACAACACAAGCAACATTTTCGGCTTTCTGTGGTAGTAGTAGGAGATTTTCAAACATTGTTGGGCTCTTCTTAACCCGGGAATGTTTGTCTTTCTTTCAAAAAAAAAGAAGAAAGAAGTCTCGGGAGATAATCGCAAAAAGAGTCCTTGATATCAAGAACTAAGTTATTTGTGTTGAAAAGCTTCTAATGTAACCTCTGCAAGCTTAGCAGAATCACCTCGTACTGAAAGATTACCGCCAACCGAACATATTTTTTTAACAATGGCCTGTTTCTCAGCATCAGACAGCTTGTCAAAAAGTAAGGCAAATGCAACTAGTTCATCTGACGAATATCATAAGTGACGCTCTAAGATACCCCCAGCTGCTATACTGATTTCGGAATCAACGGCTTCGTACAATTTTAAGCTTTTCCAAAATAGTAAGTCATTTACTAGCTTTATTAGCTCTTCGTAATCATCACGAACTTGATTCCCTCCAGATAGAGCGGTTGTAAGACTTTTAAGAGTATTTTCAGCAAACTGTTCTGCGTTCTTATTGAGATCGAGACAATCGTAGTGCTTCTTCGATAATGTCTCCCAAATATCGCTGAATCTTTTGAAAAGTGCGATTTGAGGAGAGCTTGATGGCCCAAAACACAGAATAAAAATTTTTGAAAGCATTATTCGAAATACGCGATGACGACAAGCAAGCCACAAAAGATCACATCCTGTCTTTTCTTCTAAATGAGTGCAAGCTCCCTTTTTGGCAACGGTGTTAGAAGCAGTAGTGTCAAAACTCATCGCCCGGACTTTATTTGTGACATTCCGCTGTTGCATTGTGTCAAAAACAGCATCAGATATTTTTTCCCCCATTCCCGGAGTAAATTTAGGTACTCCTAATAGTTTTTCACAACCATTACCGTCTTCTGCAATTTTTTTCAACTTCAAAGCGCTTGCCTGGGCAATATCTTTGTGCTTCAGAATTTTTTCCTCTAATTTTCTTCAATAGCAGCCAGTTCTTATGAAACTGAATCAGTTTTTCCATTGCAGTTATTTTGTTGTCTGGTCGGAATACTAGATTTACTCCATACTTCTATAAGTTCTTAAATAAGTACATGCGCGGAATCTTTCACATTTTTGGATTAATTTAGTATGTGATGATAACGAAGTAAAACTTGCCGAAGAGTAGGAAGTTAGTTAAGCCTCATCAATGGCTCAATATCTCGAACCCCAAGTAGAAAAATTTCGTCTTTTTTTTCAATTAAATGAACACATTTTATTACACTGATTCACTTCACAGTCTACTAAATAAGTATCAAAACTGTTTAAATTTGTCTATAAAACTCTTCATTGGTTTATTTTAATATATATATTTAAAAGTTTAACACGCGAAACTGTCATGTAACAAAAAGTAAAAAATAGCATTTTACAAAAAAAAAATCAAAAACAATACTCGATTGAGCACCCCTTTCTGCTTGTGCTATCTTGCTGAAATTTTACTGTGTTATTACAATAAATACATGTAACAAATTCACGTGGTGGCCAAATGAAAAATATTAAAAAAAAATTTTTGGACCACCTTACTGTACATATATAGCATAGAACATATTCAAAACAAATTTATAAAATATCTAACCTTCAAATTCAACAATAACTTTGAATGCAGATTTCAAACTTTGCAACAAAGGCGAGCAATAGCTGATTTGACATTTATACACAAAATTTACTGTACCTAACTTATTTCTTTAGTTGATTTTAACATACACTTAAGACGTACACACCATACAGAACTTTTCCTTACGCTTAATTACAATACAAATGCAGCAACTAATTCGCTAATAAATCGTGCTCTTCATATATTCATTTGTCTAAATTCTAACATCGACATTTTCTCCGATTCACTGCCCAAATTTAAAAAGATCATCATGTCACTAATATAAATTGTTCAATGCGCATACACACACATACATACATACATACTCACACACACGCGCACACACACACACACCTAGGCACATCACCCGGAATTACTTTGTACGTACCATAAATAAGACACTACAAAGAAACCTATCATAGGTACCCACCATGAAATATACTTAATAATTGTAAATTGTTTTCACCGCTGTAACTAATGTAGGTACTGTTTGTTTCTGTTTATAAGAAAATAAAAATAAAAAAATGATACTTCAAAAATAGTTTTATTTGCCCTCCTCCCCCAACACCGCATCCTTTTTAATGAATAATCTGCATTATAAACTCAAAATAAAAATATTATTTTAATGTAACTAAC
Organism: Glyphotaelius pellucidus; assembly: GCA_936435175.1. Lineage (NCBI taxonomy): Eukaryota > Metazoa > Arthropoda > Insecta > Trichoptera > Limnephilidae > Glyphotaelius > Glyphotaelius pellucidus. The sequence goes on along the minus strand of OW386558.1, from coordinate 20,963,723 downwards.
GGAACTTAGCAAATGATAATCCCTACAAGCAAGCTTATATCACTTATATCATGAGTTAAGAAGCTTCAAGATATCCTTCTAACTGACGTGGCAAACATATCGATAAAAAAGACCCGTACAATTTATTATAAGTTTTTTTATTTTTTTTGTTTTTCATTAAATTAATAATGACGCCACAAAGTGAATTTGCGAGTTTTGAAGAAATATTTAATATGTGTTCAAATTAAGTACTAAAGCACAACCAATGATGAGATTAATAATTAAATGGTAATTTTATGTCGAAAAATAAATATTTTCCACAAGTAAAATGCATCATTTCCGCCCTTCCCCCCACACCTTTCCCACTCCTTCCCCATGAGAAGATATTTAAAAAAACATAATTCTGGATATGATTCGAGTACCTATGTAACATTCTAAAATTATAAAATATATTGTTATTATATTTAATACGTACATATTTTTTATATTAACAATAACCCTTCTCGAGGCCTATGCCATCTTTGGGGATGCTGCATGAAGTGTCTTTTTCAGTAAAAGAAGGAGAGGGAGTTCAGGGAAATAAAGGGTTTAGGAGGAATGTAAACAAAAAAAATATTTAAATTCTCATGCTTTCAAAAATTGAAATCAAACGTTTTATTTTCATGAGGCAAGTAAGCGAAAAATTGGTTTTATCTATTTTTTGCAGTATGCATTTAGTACATAATTTTATAAGAACGAAAAAAAGTTAGAACATAAAAACCTCAAAAATAGTCTAAGCCATAAAGGGGTATTTTTAAAAATTGTTTCTTTTACTTCATAGTTATGCAAAACCATTTTTTTAGTGGTTTACGCTTATATTTATTGTTATGTAAATAATAATTTTATTGTAATTCCAATACAAAGAAAAGCTAGTAAAAGCTTCATTTTATTCGAAGCATATTTTTTAATATTCATAATCGAAACCAATTCGTCGTAAAGATTAATCTAAATAGTATCTAAATAGGATTTCACTTATAGCTTCATCTTAAGGGGCAAGTAGGAATCTGGGTCCGTGAGTGTATGAATCCGTCCCTCCCACTGCAGTGCTAGGCATTGAGAGTCCAGCCAGAGAAGTCAATGGGTCTTTCTCAACCAGCCTCCTCCCGATCCTGCCCGCCAAGCAGTTGGTAGGCAGCCAAATCCGCCAATCCGAAACCTCATCCCATGGATCCGGGCGCCCCTGCTAAATCACCAAACGAAACGAAACTCTTGGGACGACCTACGGCAGAGATGCTGATTATCATACGAATGGTTTCCAACCAAACACGCCTCCGGTATTTTTTATGGGATAGCGCCAGCTTATTTATAAATGTTAAAATTTTACCTCAGTGAATTTTTCCATATTTATTAACCTTCATTCGCACCATGCAAAAAATTCTTCAAAAATATTAATACTACTTGGGCTTCTTTAGTGTTTCATCTAAATATGAAAACATTAAAACACTGCCAGATAATACAAAAGTTGTCACCTATTTTAACTCAATCATACTGAATTTTGGATAAAATTTTATCTCTTATTTATTGCTCGTGTGGGATAATAAAGTCGTCATTTTTACTTCTGCTCGTTTTAGTCAGATTCGGCGAAGCCCCAAAAAGAATGTATTTTTTACAAATTTACTATCGGGATAACGATTTGTAACAATTTCGGGGTTTCGGATGAATAAAAAATCATTGCTAGTTTATATTCATTTTTATAAAGATACAAATTATTTATGAGTACGACAAGTCAAATAAATATTTACAAAATATGGTGAAATTTTGGCACCATTGCATGGAAAACAGTGACACATTTTTAAAAAGACATGGTACAGGAAATATTAATAACCATTTTTTTTAAATGTCTCGAAAACAGGGTTTTGTAGATTCTTAATAGATTCTTCTCGTTTATTTTTCGCATAATATTTCTCCTTGCTTATTTAAGTATGATTATACCTGGCAGCTCCAAAATAACTTTTTATTTTTCATTCGTTTCATTTGAGATGTGAAAGCTATTTTTTTTACATTTTCCTTATTTATATAAAATACTGAGTATGAATCTCGTTTCTGTAAGTTAAAAAAATAATCGTTATTAGTGAAATCCCAAAAAATGCAACTTAAATACTAACAAAATATTGTGTACCTATTTTATTAGATTATATAATAATTATAATAAGATAATTAACACAGTTTCATTTTATATTTTTTCTGACACCATTGCAATTCAATTTGTAAAGTTATTATTTAATTAAATTGGCGATATGCGTATTAAAAAAAAAAAAAAAACAATTTTTACAAAAATACATGATTAGAGTTCCACTACAGGAATTATTAAATCACTTCGTTACAAATCGCAGCTTGGCATTACAAATGTTACTTATATCAAAACGGGATGAAAGGGATTGTCCATTTTTGTCCAGTTTTTCACGTTCTTCAGCAATCGTTTGGTTTCATCATCGCCGGTCAGTGTGGGTGTACAATTAGATATTATTCCATTTTCCTGTGTGATCAGTTAGTCCTCGATGAATCCTTTTTTCTCTTCTTGCATCACTTGGTCTAAAAATGTATCTCTCAAATGAACCCTTCTGGCCAACCCCTCCGACGAGTAATTTTTTTGTAAAAGTTTCAATGTTTTCAAATTAGAGTTCTCTAAAAGACACATTTTCTTTTAATTTTTGTTGCAGATGTTCTTAATTTATTTAAAAGTGGTCCCATAAGACGTATATCCAACGAAACCTGATATCTTTGTTGCAGATGTTCATCTTTGGTTGATTAGTTCTCTAGGATGATTCCCAAATAACAATTCTTCGACAAATCTGTTATTTTTCGTTTACGGTTTTACCGTTTCGTATCTCTGCATCTTTAAGTCAGTTTTTTCTAATTTCATTAAATGTTTCTGAAGGTATTTATCTCTAACTTCAAGTCTCTAGTCCTTATTTTTATCTTTAATATTTCCCATTGGGCAATCAACTTTATTATTCTGTATAATATTTTTGAAAACACTTGTGAAAATTATAATGGAGAGTTCGTTTGACAGGGTGTCTTAGAATATTTTTCGGCACCGAAATCGCGCTTTTCTGAATCCTGGCTCACATTCGTATTGAGGAAGAGCTGGTATAAATTTCCCTTCAAGCAATGCGATGAAACCCAAAACCACCAGCAAAAACAAGGCCATCTTCTTTGCACTCAAACTCGGCATTTTAATAAGATGATTTACGGCGGATAAAGACACTTTGTTTCGGATCTACGGTTTGCAGGATTGACAGTGTACCTCGTTATCTAAGGTAATAATATTTATATCTTTTTGTTGTGATGAACTAACCACAGCAGAGGTGTAATCTAATGTTACCCATGCAAAACATAAAAGAGGAATTAAAAATTGTGGTGATGGTATCGATAATACAGTGGCAAGCGAATGAATTTTTCGTTGTGTGAGGAGCGAAAGATTGCACCAGATTCAACAAATTATCTTCCAAACTTAAAGCAAATAATAACACCACCTCGATGTTTGTGAAAAGAAAAATTTAACAAGAAAAAGAAATATTTATTTTTATTTTTAACATAATCAGTTAAACTTCAAATTGTAATATTTAATTAATGATTCAGGTTTTACTCATTAAGTTAAAAAAAAAAACTTTACATCTTGCAGAAACGGCAGATGGCCTCCGTAGAAGACTCTCGACTCAAAATCCGAAGGTCGCGGGTTTGAACCCGGCGTGCGCAAATAAATTTTATTTGATTAATTTGTGTTATTTCACAATTTATTCATTAAAGATAATATAAGGTATATTTGCGGCACGTTCCAGAGTGGAAGATACTATCAGTATCGCCCTGGTGCAAGACCACCATTTAGAATTGAAACGTTGCTTGCAATGGCTTAAGCCGTGTTTAGTGACCAGATCTGAATAGCCAGGCACTTCCCTACCTTCCTCTTCCCTATCTCCTGCCCCTCCTCACTACCTTCAGCCTCACAACATACCCCAATTGGGGATGCCATAGTCTCACTGGCTCCAGACCGGAGCAGTTGGGACTCTTGTGCGGTATTTCATATAAAAAAAAGAAAGGTCAATGGATGTAGCAAATTAAATAAAATTGATAAATTTATCCGAGACAATATCTAGGTAGCATTTAGTTCGAATTGAATCTTGTTATCACACAGAAAGTCAGAATACAAATGTATTTTGGAAAATGAAGATGTTGGTAGTTCTTAGTTGAAGTACGAGTTAAATATGACCTATTCGGATAAGGTCACATTAGCTCAAAAATTGTGTTAATTTTTTTTTTAAATAAACTATTATTCAGTGTACAATATACTGTCACTTGATGCACATCTTTGAGTTTCAAAGTTCAACCCTCACAATAAAAAAGCTATCAAGGAAAATATTGTCTCTCAGTTTATTTAGTGTCCCTCACCGTTATCCTTTTTGATTTCTTTTGCCGTTTAAAAAAAGAGTTTAAGATTACACATATTTATAAAAAAGTGTCTAGGAAATGATTCATAACAAACTTGTGGTTTAGGGCATTTCCGTTGACATTATCAACTCGGTTCTTATTTTTTTTTGTCTAACCACGCTACATTCACTAACATTATTATATGTTAACTAGTATAACTAATAGTTAGGTAACCCTCCACTGAGCCTCAAACTCTGGCTAGACCTTTTCGATTTTAAAAGTAGCCTTTTTTCTGGCTTGTTAAAATGAAACGGTTTCATAACTTCCTTAAACTCGGTGCGGCTAACATAACTAGCGCAGAAACAATTCAATTTTGTAGTGAATTTTTTTTCTAAAATTTGAAAACTTTCTGTAGAAATACTACAAGGTCTGCGCAGACCTTACAAACATTTTGCAGATTGGTGGTACGTGTTTTAGTGATAGGATACCTGTTATAACTTGTTTTAGAGGTAATTGTTTTGGTCGGCTTTGAAATTGAGTTGACTGTAGTTTGGCAGTTCCTAGCGGAAGACTAACAAGGGACATTCATTCATAGTCGCGCTGACCCGACCGTTGGTAATTCCACACATGAAAGAACGGTCCACAAATACAAAAGTAGGCGCTTACCGACGTATCAAACAAGCTATAGCTATTTTCAATGTTCTGTTAAGTATTTGATATACTTATACACACATCTCACAAAAATAAATTACTAATCAAATTTTTTATAAAAATGAAATTATATATAAGGTCTGTACAGACCTTGTTACACCACTTACTTACCACCTCCCGGGTGTCGCTCATCGGAGGGTTAAGTGGTAAAAATCAACTTGAATTTTCAAAGGTGGACTAAAATAAATTAGTAAAGGCTAAACAAGAAAATAATATGTTAGATGTTGAATATAACTTGAAAACAAAAATAAATACAACGTTTTCTACGATGAGTTGGACATTTTGGTTTTTGTTTTATTAACCTATTAGACTGGCCGATAACTTATTGATAAGATTTAGAAAAGCATCTTAAGATTTATTTGTGATTCTTTAGAATGTAGGTATAACTATGTGATTATCCATTATAAGAAAATAATTTCCCTCAGGGCCTAAGTCATCATGTGGAGGGTCTTTTAAGGAAAAGAATAATTGGAAGTTCTGGCAAGGAAAAGGTATGAGGGGTGCGTAGGAATCTGGAGCATGTCCAGGAGTGACGGATGTATGAATCCATCCCTCCCACTGGGATGATTCTACGATGGGTTGAGAGAGTCTGACTTAGGAGGTCAAAAGGTCTCCCTCAACCTTTCTCTCCCAATCCAGCCTGCTACGCAGTGGGCGAGCAAAAGCATCGGCAGCCAAGATCTAGACAACCTCACCCCGTGAGCCCAGGCACCCCTGCTAAATCACCAAACGTAGCGAACCATTTGGGGTGACAGAGGTGTTGGTTATCCAATAAATGGTTCCCGAAGCTGCGGTACCTATTCCCGCCTACCAAATTGGAAATATCTAAACGGTATTGGATATAGAAAACAACACGCTTAATTTGAAAAAAAAATTAAACTTTGAGATGACAATAACATCATAATTCATTTGTTTAATAAAATATGTACATAAGTGTTATTATTTTTTTTAGTTTATTAGTAATTTTAGTTAAAAAAAACGTTAGGTGAGCCATTTTTTAAACTTATAAAAGTTTGCATTCAAACTTTTTATATTTAAAAATTACATAGTTAAAATAAAACATTTGAAAGTGTTTTTCATCACCTTTTGAAAACAGTTTTTAGATTTTAATACAAATCAGAAATATTTTTACGTACTGACAAAATACGCCCAATTTTTGATAGGTTAAATAAAAATGAATAAGTGAATACAAAGGAGCAAGTATATCTTCCTAATCCCCCGTGTACAAAATAATGTACAAAATAAACAACCTTTGTCAGACCCAGCTTCGTAAAAAGTTTATAGTAATAACCACCCACTGTACAAAATTAAATATTGTGAGGGCCTCAGCACGGTTAAGCCACCCAGTGAGGCCAACATTACTGGATTATATTTTGAAATATTAAAATATTGCATCAAAAAAAAAAAAAAATTATAATAAATATTGGTTTAATTGCCTTATTAGAATTAGAATGTATCTAAGTTAAAAAGTTTTAGAATGAAGGATTTCGGTTTATTTTTAATATGTTTTTTTAATAATTTCATAACATTAAATATATTACTATTTTTTATTCTTTTTCCTGAACGTTAAGAACCAACGTACAATATTTTGCACAAAATATGGGTCGACCTAAGTAAACCAAAAATGTTCCTTAGACACCTAGTATTTCTGTAAAAATACTCTTAAAACCCTAAAACACCTTGTTTTAAATTAATGAAGTTTTATGTCTCTGGGTCTGACAGCAATAAATCAATTTGTGAATAATTTTGTACTATGGGTCTTTATGACTACCTTGTTATTTAAAGTCTGGATTTTAGGAAGATATTGTAACAGGCCTGCCACGTGACGGTATTCCACTGCAATATGACATGTAATCGTTAAACTATAACATAAAGATAAGTCATCTGACCTTTTATTTCTCTTGTGTGCAACCGACCTAATATTATCAACAATGACATATAACAAAGATAAGCTAAACGACAAAATGGCGAAAAGATAAAACAATTGTGTCATTATTTGAACTTTGATGAATCGGGTGAGCAAAATAAAACAGACGTTGTTTTATGTTTCGTGTCTAATGAGTGACGAATATTTAATATCGAGTATAAATTGTTCAAGTAAACAGCAATTCAGTCAATTGAATCAAGTTATACGTCAGGCCAATATTTGCAAGAAATCTTAACACATATTAGATCGATTTTTTTGCCAATAACTCTGTTTATTTTAATCCTAGGTCTGGAATGTCTCGATTATAATCAATCTTGCCAAAACGCTCCCTAACAAACGTGTTTTGTTTTTTAAAATAATATGGTTTGTTTGAAGAGATATCTGCATGATTTCTGTTACTGAAGAAAAAGTAATAATTCTGATTTTAACTGTAATTTTAATCTTTTATTGGTTCCATGCCAACTAGTGGTAAAGTCAACTCCTCACTTCTTTTAAAAGTCATTAAAAGCTATAATTTTTTTTTTTTTAAATAGCCCATAACCCTAACCCAGGGGTCGAAATTTGCGGCTCTTTGCATAGAAGTCTGCGGCTCTGCAGCTCTTCAGACATCAATTGCAATTTCACCTCTACTCAACCAGCCTTATGAGATGGAGCCGCTGAACGATTATTTTTTTTCATTCCGAACACAAAACTGGTTTTTATTTAATAAGGAATCTATGCGCGAGTCCGTTTATAGAAACATTTAAACGGGCAGATATTAAGTGAGAAGAAGAATGTGGATAACTCAACTCCCCCCCCTCGCGGTAATAATATGAGTCTCAGATGTATCTGTTATACTATTTCTTTGTTTGACAAATTGGCTTTTCTCAATTGACAAACTGCCGATCCCAGCCCTGACCTAACGTTACCTATTTAACCATTTTTTTTCATTACTCTTAATGACTTTTCTGAGGTGGTTCTGATTTGGTTTCATTTTGAGTTGTCCGGTCACCCTTCTTATATTATTAATATATTTTTTTTAATTGTTTTAAATTTTAATAATTGTTTTCTTCAGTGACACAGTGAATACTTTGTTTTCATTTTCATATGTTTCCTACAAATTCTATATAAACAGTGTTGTGGTGGCGGACATTCATACAGGGCAATTTTTACAATAAATTAACGAGTACCCGGCATGTGTTGCAATGCCACATGCCACCCAAACTATTGAAGTTATTTTGGATTCGCAATATTATTTGTTTTCCGTCTGGTGCATATAAAAATGTCGTGTCTGTGTCTCAAATAAATAAATTAATTGAAAATCATTACAACGCGTGATGGTTTTTGTGATTGTGCATAATCATTGCTTGAGAGGATGCTCTATATATGTCCTGTTTTGTCTCAGATAAATATTTTTTTTGAAAATCATTGCTAAGCGTGATTTATTTTGTGAATATGCATGCATATGTAAGTATTATCTGCAAGCATGTTCAATACATGTCCTGTTTGTGTCTCAAATAAATAAATTAATTGAAAATTATTACTAAGCGCCATTGTTTTTCTGAATGATTACTGATCAGGATGTTCTATAAATGTCCTGTTTGTGTCTCAAATAAATAAATTAATTGACACTCATCACTATGCGTGATTGTTTTTTGTGAATGTGCATAAGCGTTACCTGTAAGGATATTGTAGAAATATCCTGTGTATGTCTCAAATAAATAAATAAATTGAAAATCTTTACTAAGCTTGATTGTTTTTGTGAATGTGCATAAGTATTACCTGCAAGCATGTTCAATAAATGTCCTGTTTGTATCTCAAATAAATAAATTATTTGAAAATTATTGCTAAGCGCGATTGTTTTTGTGAATGATAAGCATTACCTATCAGGATGTTCTATAAATGTCCTGTTTGTGTCTCAAATAAATAAATTAATTGACACTCATCACTATGCGTGATTGTTTTTGTGAATGTGCATAAGCATTACCTTTAAGGATATTCTGGAAATATCCTGTGTTTGTCTCAAATAAATAAATAAATTGAAAATTTTTACTAAGCTTGATTGTTTTTGTGAATGTGCATAAGTATTACCTGCAAGCATGTTCAATAAATGTCCTGTTTGTGTCTCAAATAAATAAATCAATTGACACTCATCACTATGCGTGATTGTTTTTGTGAATGAGTATAAGCATTAGGGGCCATCCATAAATTACTTCACGTATAAAAATCTAAATTATAAAAAAAAAATGATGTAGGCACCAAAAATTGCAAAATATAAGACATCACACTAGGGGGGGGGGTCTCACAAATGCCACGATGTGTGACAGGGGGGGGGGGGTCTCACAAATGTCACGATGTGTGACAGGGGGGGGGGGGGTAAAAAATCATCATGAAATTCGTGTGACGTAATTTATGGATGGCCCCTTACCTGTAAGGATGTTCTGTAAATATCCTGCTAAATCACCAAACGTAGCGAACCACTTGGGGTGACCAATGGCAGAAGTGTTGGTTATACAATAAAGATTCCATTCTTAGGTAAGTATTACTAACATATTCTATGAGTGTCCTGTTTGTGTCTCAAATAAATAAATTAGTTGAAAATCGATACTAAGCTTAGGTTTTTTTAATTTTATTTTCCGATACGACAGGTAGCTGGGATTTAACATAAGCGCGAGATACTCCTCCTCCTCCTCAAGAATTAAATTTGTTTCACCTGACTGTACCATACTTGACTCTTCTTCTTCCATTCACACTCCCACGTCAGATACCCCTATTCTGCATACACTATTTTAAAATTTTACAAAATTTAAAATTAGCGAAGGTATTTCTTACCCCCCAGTACAAAAAACCCATGTTATTAATTTAGTCATAATGCTGAAACCAACTAGGAAAACATTATGATCCACCTACGCGACCTAAGTACTCTTTCTGCAATATATATAATTTTGGTGAAACATTGTATCCAGTCCCTTACCACAGTCACCACAATAACCTGCTTACAAAGTTCGAGAATTATCATTCGTTCAAAAGTTTCGATATTTTTCGTTCTTATAAGAAAAACATGAAATAATTCGTGCAAAGTTCAGTTGAAATAAGTGAACATTATAAGACAATTAAACTTAACAATGATCTCTTTATTTATAAAATTTTAACATTCCCGTAACACGTGATTTCACGAAAACTCATAACGTTAAAAATTATTGTATTAAATTATTACATTTACTTAATTTACATCAAATTTAACTAAAATAATTATTTATGGTACAGAAAGCTTTGAAAAGCAGGAACCATTCGATTTCTAGCTGAAGGTTTTTACTGCTTACTGAGATATTCAAATATCTACTGAGAAAAACTTTAACATAGTTAAGTGAAGAGTAATTTAATAAAAATATAAAAATTAGTGTAAATCACAGTGCTTTTAAAGTTAAAATGCGTTATTTAGTGATGTTTTCGTGTTTATTACTGCTTTTTCAAAGCCAAATAGACTTCACTCACAGTCAACACATTGGAAAAGTTCCCTTAAAAAGTTGTGCCCATGGCTATATAAGAGTTGGTCGATTTTGCAGACTTGTTGTAAAAGATGCGATTAAGTCATTTATAAAGAGAGAAGTAAACTCGTGTGACGCCGGGCTCCCTAAGCCCATTGAAACTCGGCACACATCTTTATAAAGGTATTAATGATTAAGAAACTAATACATTAAAAAAATGATTTTTTAAAATATTATTTGTGGAAATACTCTTGAGTATTGCCTAGTGCAAAACCAAAATTAAAATAATGATTGGTTGAAAAGGTTTTAGCCGTCTTATCGACTAAATCTGAAAGGCCATTTACCTCCCAACCTTCCCTTTCTTCTGCCTTAGAATGCCTTGGATAGTTTTAAAACTGCACTAGGTATATCGACGGCCTCCGTGGTAAAGGAGGTCGCGGGTTCCAAATCAGGCGCGCGCAAATTTTATTTGAATATTTAGTATAACTTTACAACTTAGTTCCAGAGTGGATGACGTTCTCTGTATCGCCCTGGTATAAGGCCACCATTCAGAAAAGTTGTTACGTCTCTTTTACTTTTACATCTCTTTCCCCTGTCCATCTTCAGCCTAACAACATACTCCAATCGGGGATGAAATTAACTGGCTCCAAAAGATTGAGAGCAGTGCAGTATTCACATAAAAAAAGTTTTTTACTATTAAAAATATTACACTCTTAGAAATGTATTCACTGCAAATTTCAAACCTTTCCCCCGCTGACCGAATAGAATTTACAAATAATACTCATTTGTGGTATCTAGATATTGAAGTTATTACAAATTAACGTTTAGTGCCATCTTGAGTAATGACCCTCATCCATTCCATTCAAATTGATTACAAAAGTAATAATCTAACTAATTCTTAATAATCTTTTTAAAAATTCACCATGTGAACTCCCTTTTCAACTGATTTGAAAATTGATTTTTCTAAACACATATTTTTTATCATTGAAGAAGAAGATAACACTTTTAAATCTAAATGAAAATATGAAAGAAAACAAGAGACAGAAAAACAGAAAAAGACAATGGTCGCAACTGGGACTCGAACCCAGACCTCCCAGATAATATTAATGATTCTAAATATTTGAAATATGAGATTGACAAATATGACGGTTTGACAGAAGGTGGCAATAGCGAAATTGGAAAACGCGCCGTCCCGGTTAGACGAGAGGTCTGGGTTCGAGTCCCAGTTGCGACCATTGTCTTTTTCTGTTTTTCTGTGTCTTGTTTTCTTTCATATTTTCATTTAGATTTAAAAGTGTTATCTTCTTCTTCAATGATATATTACGTTGATGGGAATAACCTTCAAAAGTTATAAAAAGAGAGTTTTTCTCGTAAAAAATTACATATTTTTTAATTGCAGGTCTGTCTGTGATAATATGATTTAATTGATTATTAAATTATAAATATAATTATATATTTAATGATTTAATTGCAGGAATGGCTCTTCAGGGATTTTGTGAGGGGTTCAACATTTGACAAGATCGGATTCTGACTTTTCGAAATTCTTCCCTTTTCTTGAGTCGTGCTCCCATTGCTGAGGATCGTGCCCACTCCAATCGCCCTGATGAACCAAGCTCCTCGAGGATCTGCGATGCTTGAGAGCCGAGGACACTGCCGCCCCGGACACCTGTGATATCTGATCATCGAATGCATTAGTTTTCTTCCTTTACTTCTCCTGCCAAACACTTTGCGCCAATGACCCCAGTGACCATGAGTTTCTCCAGGTCAAGTTTACGAACAACATATCTTCCAAGTATCAATGAAAAAGTTAAAGGCAGTTATTAAGTGTGAAAACGAATATTATCTGCGCGGTCTTTTCATACAAAATTAAAATTTGGATTTGAGGCCAAATTACTTATTCGAGTTCAAAAATTATTTTTTTTTAATCAATTTAAGAGGCAGATTTAATAATTTTTTGGGAGTCAATGGTAATTGTTTAAAAAATAATCTGGCTCGACACGCTCTGCAAATATAATGAAATACAAATAAATCCCGATTTTGAGCCGAAATCTTAAATTTACATATTTTTTTGCTATATTTAATTTACTTATTAATTAGGGCAAATTATTATTTTTTTTTTTTACATTAACTTCACACAGGAGGCCTTGAGGAAAATAATTCCCCTCAGGGCCTATGTCATCTGGGATGCTGTGTAGAGGGTCTTTTTGAGGAGAGGAAGGAATGAACATTGGTCTTGAAGAGACCCATGTTGTAGGAGGGAGAAAACACAGATGCCGGCAAATCGTTCCATAGCCGAGCTGTTGAACTCAAGAACGAGTCGAAAAAACGACCCGTTCTCATGTGACAAATGTCAACCGTGTACATATGTTGGGCGCGCGTTTGGCGTGTCTCCCGACTATGCACCGGTGCCGAAGGGATCAATGACGCTAGTTCCTCAGAGCATCTTCCATTGAAATACCGGTAGAACATGGATAGCATTCCCACCCGACGCCTGTGCTCTAAAGATTGCAACCCGTTCGTTAAGATGGGAGAATCTATCAAACGGACCGCCCGTTTCTGCACAGAGTCGAGGGTATTTTTCAAGTATTTTTGAGCTCCAGACCAGAGGTGGCTGCCAAATTCAACCGTGGGGCGCACTTGCGATTTGTACAGGGTAAGCAGTTGTGTACTATTAAAGTATCTGCGGGCCCTGTACAGTACGCCCAGTTTTTGAGAAGCTAACTTTACTCTGGCTTCGATGGAGCCCCCATACCTGAGCTGGTCACTTATAGTTACACCAAGCATATCAATGGAAGGTCTGTTCGGAAGATTGCTTCCGTTGAAGGAGACTAGATTTTCATTTCGATCCCTTTTAGACGTAATCAGACATGATTGGGTCTTTGAAACATTGAATTCGACGAGGTTATTCTTACCCCAAGAGAAAACACTCTCGAGGTAACCATCCATTCTTTGCTTCAAAGCCCTCCGAGCCGTTGGAGTTTGTGTGCCCTTTGGGGGCTTGTCAAACGAAAAGCTGTCATGGACTGTATTGTCATCCGCGTAACAATGAATTGGTGCACATGACAAAAGGTCGTTGATGTGCAACAAAAACAAATTTATCAGTGACTCAGAAATAATTGCCAAATTTTCCACTAAAATCATGAGAAACAGAATCCGAAAATATTAGCAACAATTTAATTCATAAATAAATAAAGTAGCATATATCCATATTTGCATAATTATTCAGTTTGGTCAAGGGCCTCAAATTCCAATTTAAGCTTAGGTTAAAAAATCCCATTTTCCAAAATTGTATGAAATCAAGTACTCATGTATTCAAGTATCATGGGTTCAATTTTCAATTGGTCTCAATTTAAGTTTAGTTTGAAAAGGGCCGCGCAGCCGTTCTTTGGATATCTGGCCCCTCCAAAATGGTATGAAATATGCAGAAGAAAAAAGAAATAACGATATATAAAACAAATAAAAACACATGTTATTATTTTAACTCTGAAGAAATTTTTGTTTCCACAAACCGCTTCAAACAATTTTATTTCACCTACATACTTATGAAGTCATGTTCCTGGACTTTAGGTTGTGGTTTTATTTCCTTCCGCTGTGGAAAATATTTCTTAACCTTTTTCTAAAAATACAAATTGAGATTAAAATTATAAGACAATAAATAGTTTGTGGTTGTGCTTCAGGTTTGGAATATCTTTTTTATATCAAAGTATTACTAGCTAGCATTTCAGTATCTGTAGGTATGTAAATATAATTTAAATACTCTTATGAATATGTGGCTGAGTGTTTGCATTATAGAATGATTTCTTTTGTCTTAAATCGTAATTAAAAAGGATATCCACGAAGATGAAATAAATTATTTTCGGACGAAACTTTATTTCCAAAACAACACACAAATTTGGATACATCAATAATATAAAATGAAAGGGTAAATAAACAAAAAAGCAAGTATTCACTTAAAACACATGTCCCAGAAGGTGGCTAGTCGATGGTGAAATAAGGCGGAGAATTAGTGCATCCTCCCTTCAGTGAACATCGTAGAAACAGCCTGAGTTATTCTTGAAGCAAACCATCGCGCTGCTGAGTATTATGTCCACAATGGTTGTTTCCAATTGGTGTTGATTACAGTATGGTCTTTGATTGATTCTACTCGATGCATTTTGATATGATTGTGATACTATTCTGTTAAATTTCAGGTTTCAATCCACTTTGGTTTCAATTATTCCTTTTTTTGGCTCTCGATTCTTATGGTATTGATTGTTTTTACTTTGATGGCATTTATGTCAGTGTGTTTTCTTGTTTATTTGGCTCTGTTACGGATGAATACAGATTACTGCGGTGTAATTGGCCTACAAAATCTTCCGACCTTAACGAATCCAGGTTGACACCTGAGTAAAGGAGCCCTCACTATCGCATCTGTTCCCTGTGCCCTTCCTGTCATTAAATTCAACAGCAAAAACACAGAAGCCAAAATTTTAAACACCGTGAAGAACTGCATTTTCACACTTGCACTTATAAGAACTTGAACTTTATTTAAATGCTTTGTTGGACACAATATTTTACTGATTTTATTTGACCGTGGTTTCAATAATACACGATGTGGAATGGAAAATAACTCTCCGAATGCATATTTTATAAACATTTCAAGCATCCGGAATGAACATTAATTGAGATAACGGGAAAGATTATTTGAGAACACGTGTAATATATGTAAATATTTCTAACCCTTTGACGTGCAGTGTGTGAACTTTAGAAAAAAAAGTAATTCTAAATGCACCTTCTACCAAAGTGCTTTGCTCTAGAAGCGCATTTGAATAACCCATAATGGATTTTTGCTAATGTTTGTTGCTTATACGTACTGTCATGAAGGTATGATTTTAGGTTTTCACGGCCAAAAGTATTTTTATTATTTATTTTTGGGGTGTTATGCCGTGTTGCGCTACCTCCTTCTTTAGCCAACGTTACAGTGTCAATCATCAGGGCAGATGAGCTCGTACTGTCATGAACTTTTAAAAGTTGGAACTGATTTGAAAAAACTATTAAAAAAATGATTATTTTTAAATACATCCCGCCTTTTTTTACGGATTAAAGTCACGCGAAAATGAAATTCCACCATGAATAATTTCAAAGGTTTTCAAAGTTAGAAAAAAATACAAAAGAATCATTTTAAAGAGATTCTTGCTTGTGTAGTGGTTTGCTTTATCGTATAACTACTTCGGGGTACGAGGGAATTGCGGATGGGCTGCGGCTTGCGGATCCAAACTGTTTCTAAACCACTATCCGTTGTCTCAAATACATTAAAAAATACACTTTTCAAGCCCTGCACCTATATAAGGTAATTATATTTGAGAAAAAATATTTCACTTGGAATTGATTTGAGCTATTTAGGGTCAAAAGTATTATCGTGATTAATTTTTGGGAAATTATGGCGTGTTACGCCCCCCCCACTTTAGCCTTTAAAAATTATTTCGGATGAAACTTTATTTCCAAAACAACGCACACATATGGATACATCAGCAATATATTTTCGTTATTTGTTTTTGGGGTGTTATGCCGTGTTACGCTACCTCCTTCTTTAGCCAACGTTTGGGACAGCGTTACAGTGTCCATCATCAGGGCAGATGATGAGCAATATAAATTGAAAGTATAAATAAACAAAAAAGGAAACTTTAAACAAAGATGCCCCAGAAACTGGCTAGTCGGTGGTGAAGATAGGCGGGGAATTAGTGTACCCCCCCTTCAGTGAACATCTACTCAACATATTGTGTCCGCAGCTCAGATGTGTACGGGGCAGACACTATGTCTTATAAAGTAGTTTCCTGACAGTGGTAGAACCGCCTATGGAGCATTCCAGAAAAATGCTTTTCATCTTTGTGTTAATAATGGTATGGTTCTGATTTTTAAATGGTGTTGATTGTAGTGTGCTCTTGAATTTATTCCGCTCTATTTATTTTGGTCCTTGGATTGTTGTGATGCGATTCTCTTATATTTCAGGTATCAATCCATTTTGTCCATTTAATCCATTTTAATCCATTTTTGTTTCAATCTGTTTTGGTTGCAATCTATTTTGGCTTCAATCCATTTTGGTTTCAATCCATGTTGGCTTCAATCCATTTTGGTTTCAATTTATTTTGGTTTCAACCCATTTCGGCTTCAATTAATTTGGTTTCTATCCATGTTGGCTTCAATTCATTTTGATTTCAATCTTTTTTGGTTTCAATCCATTTTGGTTTCAATTTATTTTGGTTTCAATCCATTTCGGTTTCAATTTATTTTGGTTTCAATCCACTATGGTTTCAAATCCCTCTAAAATCACGAAACATTAAAATCTTTAATGGCCGATATCTTATAATTTAAAGCAAAAATAAATAAAGTAGCTCACATCCGTACTACATATTTAATAAACATTTTAATTACAAAACTAATTTTTCAGTTTGGTTGGGTATTTTGATCTCAAATCCAAATTAAATTTGTATGAATCGCGCCGAAAAGGTCCGCGCAAACGTTCCGTTTTTTTTTTACATTAACTCCACACAGGAGGCTATGAGGAAAATAATTTCCCTCGGGGCCTATGTCATCTTTGAAGATGCTGTGTGGAGGGTGTTTTTGAGGAAAGGAAGGAGTGAACATGGGTCTTGAAGAGACCCATGTTGTAGGAGGGAGGAAACACAGAGGCCGTCAAATCGTTCCACAGCTTAATGGCAATTGTTAAAAAAATAATCTGGCCTGACTCGCTCCGTAAATATAATGAAGTATAAAATAAAAAAAATAAATGTTGTACGAGCAGCGTTTTTTAAGCCGAAATTTTAAATTTAATGAATTTGATATATTATAATAAAAACAAATATAAAACTTTTTTCCACTTTAAGTTTAATGACCGTAACCGGTTTCAGCTCGCTAGAGCCATCTTCAGACTGGTACAAAATATTCTTAATCTACGGTTTATATACATAACATTTGAGGGAGGGGAAGCGGGGTGGTCTTAAGGGTTTTAATCAATTATACTAATTACATTTGTTACTAAGTAGTTTTAGACTGTTGAATTTCTAAATATTTTGGTTATTCCAGTGGGCTAATTACCTTGGGTTTGTAGCTCACTTCAATATTGTTTAGGAAAAACCTTACAAGTGGTATGAATTATTAAAGACCTAATTTTATTATCAAATCGTTATTACATTTATGATGCATGGGATTTTTTTAATAGCTTTTTGAAGGGATACATGTTTACATTGGAGTAGGAATGGTCATTTTATTAGCTAAATACATATTTTAATTTCGAAATTATTATGAAAATTACAATGGATACAAAAGTGGAGACTTAGCAAATGACTCTAATTGTTTATTCATTACAAATTTATGGTCTATTTTTTTAGTTAAGCGGGAAATTTCTAAAGATTCTAGTCTATCTAGCTTATGGCCTTTATTACAAGTGTGGAGGACTTTAATATCTCTGTCTTTATCAAACGAGTGATTGTTTTCTAGTAAATGTGATGCTACATTTGATAATTCGCCTTTGTCATTTACCCAGTTTGTAAAGTGTTCTTTGATTCTGGTTTTGAATGACCTTCCAGTTTGGCCTATGTAATATGACGGGCAGTTGGCGCAGTTCACTTGGTAAACTCAACAGTCTAAAACTACTTAGTAACAATCAGAAATTCAACATTCAACAGTCATATCAGAAATTCAACAGTCTAAAACTACTTAGTAACAAATGTAATTAGTATAATTGATTAAAACCCTTAAGACCACCCCGCTTCCCCTCCCTCAAATGTTATGTATATAAACCGTAGATTAAGAATATTTTGTACCAGTCTGAAGATGGCTCTAGCGAGCTGAAACCGGTTACGGTCATTAAACTTAAAGTGGAAAAAAGTTTTATATTTGTTTTTATTATAATATATTATAATGGAATTCCACCATGAATTATCAGTTTCAAAAATAGAAATATTAATGAATTTGTGTTCAAAACCAAATCGGTCGTTTTTAATTTTAAATTTAAGACCATCAATACGCTTTTCATAACAATTTACATTTTTTATGATATATTTCATTAAATTTACATATTAGATTATATAGGACTAAGTAATTATTTTACATAATTATCAGCAACTATTTGAAATAATTGCCAAATTTGCCCCTTAAACCATGAAAAGTTCCATGCCAACTGAGAATAAAGTCAACTCAACACCTATTTGAAAAGTCATTAAAAGCTATGAAAAAAATAATCTTAAAATAGCCCATAACCCATACCTGACGTAAACTATGTATTTAAACATTTTAATTTTTTTTTTCATCACTCTTAATGCCTTTCTGAGGTGGTTCTGCGTTATCCAGTCACCGAAAAGTACAATCCGGAAAGAGAAATTATGATTTATATCATAAATAAAAAAAGTTGCACATAATGCATGTTTCCGTACTCGATATGTACTAAAGCTTTTGCTTAAACAAATTATTATTGATTTTAGTCAAGTACATGGGTTGGGAGCAATTTCCAATTGATCAAAGCATGAAATATGCAGAAGAAACAAGAAATTATACAGTGGTACCTCGAGATACGAGTGCCTTAACATACGAGATATTTGAGATACGAGCGGTCGAGCGAGCGATTGCTTTGAAATACGGGCAAAATTTGAGATACGAGTATTTTAATGCTTACCCACAGTGCAGAAATACATTTTTCATGTCCCACTGCAACTTTTCATGTTATCTCAAGGGAAGTTTAAAAAGTCATTTGTTGACCTACAGTGGAGAAAAACCCTTTTCGCGTCCTGACTGTAACTTTTCATTTTACCAAGAGCCACCTAAAAATTCACATGGTTACCCACAGTAGAGATAAACCTTTTTCATGTACCGACTGTAACTATTCATGTTATCTCAAGGGAACGGCCTGCGTGGTCGAGCAGGAAGGACGGGAGTAGTTGGGACTCTTGAGTGGTATTCACATTAAAAAAATATATGCCTACCCAGTGGAGAAAGCACTTTATAAAACCAGTGTATTTCTTAACATTCTTTTTATTACGTTTTTATAAAATATTTGTTTTTTTTTTTATGAGAAAAAACTCTCTTTTTATAACTTTTGAAGGTTATTCCCATCAACGTAATATATCATTGAAGAATAAGATAACACTCATAATCTAAATGAAAATATGAAAGAAAACAAGACACAGAAAAATAGAAAAAAACAGTGGTCGCAACTGGGACTCGAACCCAGACCTCTCTTCTAACCGGGACGTGCGCGTTTTCCAATTTCGCTATTGCCACCTTCTGTCAAACCGTCATATTTGTCAATCTCATTTCAAATATTTAGAATCATTAATATTATCTCCAACTAGTTCTTTTTTTTTTCCATATTAGGTCTGGGTTCGAGTCCCAGTTGCGACCATTGTTTTTTTCTGTTTTTCTGTGTCTTGTTTTCTTTCATATTAACATTTAGATTATGAGTGTTATCTTCTTCTTCAATAAAATATTTGTCATTTATAAATACAATTTTCAACAAGAACAACTGGGGTGGCATTTTGGGGGCTGAAGCGGATTAATGGCATTTCAATTAATTTGATTGGGGAAAATTGCTTTGAGATACGAGCAAATTGACATTCGAGCAACGAATGTTACGGAACGAATTAAACTCGTATCTCGAGGTATCACTGTATGTAAAAACAAAATAATGTATTTCTCTTAATTCTGAAGAAGTTTTTGGTACCACAAACCGCTTCAAGTAATTTTATTACACCTACATACTACATACTTCTAAAGTCATGTTTCTGAAATTTAAGTTGTGGTTTTCTTTCATTCTGTTTTATAAAACATTTCTTATACTTCTTCTAAAAGGTGACCTGACAACTCGGAATGAAACCAACTCAGAACCATCTCAGATAAGTCATTTAGAGTGATAAAAAAATTTATTTCAAAAATTTTGTAAATAGGTTATGTTAGGTAAGGGTTATCGGCTAATTTTAAAATATATTTTTCATAGCTTTTAATGGACTTTTCATGGAGGTGTTGAGTTGACTTTATTTTCAGTTGGCGTGGAACCATTCTAAAAATACAAATTGAGATAAACATTACAAGACAGTGAAATTCTTACTGATCATTTAAATGTCATCATGAATAATTTGATTGAGGTGCGGAAAACCTTTCCAAAACCTATTTATTTCAAAATGTATTATTTTTATTACTAGCAGTGTCTCAGTTTCCATAGGTGTAAATATTAAAATAAATATAAATAAAATAATCTCTTCAATAAATATGTTGCTGAGTGTTTTGCATTATGGAAGGATTTCTTTTTGCCATAAACTATAATCAATGAAGATACACACAAAGATGAAATAAAATTATTTCGGATCAAACTTTATTTCCAAAACAACGCACAAATATGGATAAATCAGCAATATAAATTGAAAGGGAAAATGAACAAAAAAGCAAGTATTCATTTAAAACGCAGCTGATGCCACAAAATCTGGCTAGTCGATGGGGAAAAAGGCGGAGAATTGGTGCACCCTCTCTTCAGTGAACATCGTGGAGTACAAAACCTTCTAAGTTGGGTAAGTTGCCTGTACGCATTGAAGTAGCAAACCCTCAGCTTGTTCCATCGGGCTGTTGATTATTGTATTCACAACTCAGATGTCATGGGGCAGACAGTATGTTTTAAAAAGTAGTTTACTGTCAACGTCGCAGTAGTCGTAGAACCGTCTTGGTTGTTTTTGCATGGTGTTTATTACAGCCACGATCTTTGATTAATTATACTCGATGCATTTTGATCCTTTTTGATTTGATTGTTATATTTCAGGTTTCAATCCATTTTAGTTTCAATGTTTGTGTTATTCCTTTCTTGATTCTTATGGTAATAATTGTTTTTACTCTGTTAGCATTAATAAATCAGTGTGTTTTCTTGTTTATTTGACTTTGTTCCGGATACATATGTGCAGTGGCTAATATTTCTGCGGTAATTGGCGTACAAAATCTTCCGACCCTAACGAATCCAGGTTGACAAGTGATTAAAGGAGTCACTAACCATTCTGTTCCCTGTGTTCTTCCCGTCATTAGATTCATCAGCAAAAACACAGAAACTAAAATTTTAAACACCGTGAAGAACTGCATTTTCACAATTGCACTGGAACTGCAACTTCGTAAAGTGTTTTGTTGGACACGATAGTTTACTGATTTTAGTGGCCTGTGATTTTAATAATATATGATGTGGAATGGAAAATAACTCTCGCAATGAACGACATTAAGATAACGGGAAAGATTACTTGAAAACACGTGTAAATGTTTATATAGCTGCATTTCTAACCCTTTGACGTGTAGGGTGTGAACTTTAGAAAAAAAGTACTAAATTTTGCTCTTTCTTATTTGCTTTGTTAAATAATTTATAATTGGATTGTTTTAATAGTGTGAATAATAGTTTACACGTTCTATCATGAAATTTTAAAAATATGAAATGATTTGAGAAAAATATTCTTTTAAAATTAATCCCGCCTTTTTTTAAGGATTAAAGTCACGTTTAAATAGAATTCCACAGTGAATAATTTCAAAGGTCTTCAAAGTTAGAAAAAATTACCTTAAATTAATTTTAAAGAGATTTTTTCTTGTGTAGTGGTTTGCTTTATCGTATGACTACTTCGGGGTAAGAGTGGATTGCGGATGGGTGTTCCGAATTATTCTAAACCATTATCAGTGTTCTCCGACACCTACATTAAAAAAGTACGCCTTTTCAAGTGTGATTGCCTGTACCTATAAAATGTAATTATTTTTGAGAAAAAATATTTCATTAGGTAGTGTTTTGAGATTTTCATCGCCATTAATATTATCTTGATTTATTTTTGGAAAATTGTGCCGTATTACGCTACCTCCTTCTTTAGCCAACATTTTGGATAGGGTTGCAGAGGTCATCATCAGGGTATTACGGGTATCAGCTGTTTCGCCTTTTGAAGGCATTTTGAATCCTTTGAAGAAGTTAGAAATTTATGAAAATTTTTATATTTAATCCGAAAGCTGGATTAATAAATAAATAAAGAATATAATTCACCACTCCATGATATATTTAAGCTGATTGCAATTATTAAAGTTGCCATCGCGTTTGGGTCCCACCCGGATGTCGCGTATTCAATTCCTCGGCTAGCTAAGTCCTCCATCACGACACAAGCAACATTTTCCGCTTATTGTGGTGGTACTAGGAGATTTTTAAATATTGTCAAATATTACGTCATTATAGTAATAATATGTAATATAAAATAAATAAAAAAACTCTCTTAAATAAATTTGTTGCTGAGTGTTTTGCATTATGGAAGGATTTCATGATGATTTCACAAAGATGAAATAAAATTATTTTCGAATGAAACTTTATTTCAAAAACAACGCACAAATTTGGATACATCAGCAATATAAATTGAAAGGGTAAATAAACAAAAACAAGTATTCATTTTTAAGTGCTCACTTAAAATTCAGAAGCCCTAGAAACTGGCTAGTCGGTGGCGAAGTAAAGCGTGGAATTGGTGCACCCTCCCTTCAGTGAAACGCTGCAGAACCTTGAAAGTTGGATAAATTGCTTGTATGTTTTTTTGTAGCTTGTTCCATCGCGCTGCTGAGTTTTGTATCCACAACTCAGATGTTACGGGGAGACAGTATGTCTTAAAAAGTAGTTTCCTGACAGTGGTAAAGTCGCCTACGGAGCATACCAGCGAAATGTGATTATGGTTTTATACTGGTTCTGGTTTCCACATGGTGTTGATTGTAGCATGGTCTTGGATTGATGCTGATGGGTTAATTTTGATCTTTGAATTTGATTGTGGTACGATTCTCCAATATTTCAAGTTTCAATCCATTTTGATTTCAATTGATTTTGGTTTCAATGTTTGTATTGTTCTGCTCTTGATTCTTATGATAACTATTGTCTTTACTCTGATGACATTAATCAATCAATGCGCTTTGTGTTGTTTATTTGGCTTTGTTCCGGATAAATTACAGAGGCTAATATTACCACTGTGGTGCAATTTTTGGCCTACAATACCTCCCGACCCTGACGTACCCAGGTGAACAACTGATGATAGGAGCCTTCACTATGACATTTGTTTGCAGTTCCTTTATCGTCTCCAATTTTTTCCATTTTCCCTGTGCTCCCCCTGACATTAGATTCAACAGCAAAAACACGGAAGCTAAAATCTTATACACCGCGAAGAACTGCATTTTCACACTTGCACCTTTAAGAACTGAAACTTTATTTAAATGTTTTTTGGACACGATGTCTTACTGATCCACGACTGAAGTGGACTGTTAATTTCAATGATATATAATGTGAAATGGAAAATATGGTCTCTGAAGATAGATTTTTAAAAATTTAAAGCATCCGGAATGAACGGAAATTGTGATAAGAGTAAAGATAATTTAAGAATTTGTGTAAATATTTATATGATTGCATTTCTAACCCTTTGACGTGCAGTGTGTGAACTTTAGAAAAAAAGTAATTCGTTTTTAATTCTGAATGTACCCTGAACAAAAAGTGTTTTGCTCTTTCTTATTTCCTTATTTGAGTATCCTATAATGCATGGGTCAGCAACCTTTTGTTGTAAAAGGGCCAAATATTTTACATGGGGATAAGTGCGGGCCGCACTTGGGTCAGATGTCATTACAGAATACCTGTTACAATTTAGGAGGTGGGTATGGGTATCGCAGAGACGTAGCGGTGGGGGGAGGGGGGGGGGGGGGGGGGGGCAGGTGGAACTTTAAAATAAAAAAAAATCGGATAAATGGGCACGGAATTTTTAATTACGTATTCTGTGACAAAACTGCAAAATTTCCTTTCTTTCAATGAACTTATAATAGTGCCATCTTGATCACTGCGACTGGCAACACCGTCTGTAGTGAAATACAAGATTTTCCCGATTTTCGTTTTGCTTGGATTGTTTATGGCTAATATTCAGTGAGAATGATTGAGTCCTTGGGCGATGTTTCGATAATTTTAAGTGTTTCGATGGTCAAACATCATCAAACCATCCATGTGTTCCAAGTGCAAAAATATGAGAAAAACCATTTTCTTATTCTAGGTGTAGTCTCAATTATAGCTGAAAACTCGCGTGCAGATTAACTCTTAGGTTAAAACTTGTTTCATGATCCGAATGATCCGTCGAAATTCCAGTAGCAGATTAATCTGCTGACGCATTTCGAAGAAAACCGTTCTAATATTTCGAGTGGAGTTAAAATTTTTGTTTCAAACCATTTTTCATTCATAAGAAAACCACAAGAATATTATGAGAATAATACTTATTAAAGCTGGAGACTCTTTTGTAGATTGACTCTTAATTTAAAACCAGTTTTGTGATCAGAATGTGAAATTCCAGTTCCAGTTAAAATCATCTGCTGACATGTTTCGAAGGAAAAAAATCTCTTATTTGAGGTGCAGTTATAAAACTCTAGTTGCAGTCTAGGTATGTGCTGCCAAATCAAAAAGAAACCATGTTCATGTGCTGAGTGTAGTTTTTATTCGCCGCATAAAGATTTAATTTAAACCAGATTTGTCTTCAGAATGTAAAATTTCTATTGTGGATTCATCTGTTGACTCATTTTGAAGAAAAACATTCTCTTATTCAAAATGCAGTTATTAAATTCTAGTTGCAGACTTTGTATGTGCTGACAGAATAAAAAAAATCCATTCTCATTTTCTGTGTGTAGTTTTTAATCGCCGCATACATATTTAATTTAAGGTTGTTTTGTATTCAGAAGACAACGATAAATTAAAAAAAATAAGTTTCAGATTCATCATGTTCACTTTAAATTTAAAACAAGTTTGTGATCAAAATATAAAATTCCTTTTGTTGATTATTTGCTAACACATTTTGAAGGAAAGCATTCTCTTATTCGAAGTATAGTTATACAATTCTAGTTGCGGAATATGTAAATGCTGACAGAATCAAAGAAAATCCGTTTTCATGTTCTGAATGCAGTTTTTATTCACCGCTCACAGATTTAATTTTAAACAGTTTTGTGTTCAGAATATAACGGTAAATCAAATCAAAAGTTTCACAATCATCATGCACCGAGCGAAGCTTTTACATTTGAGTTGCATACCAAATGTAGTAAAATTCTGAGAAAGTGACTATTCCGTGTGTAAACTATTATTTGGGGACTAATATTTCGAGATGCGAAATCCTATTTCGATTTCCGAGAGTAGTCATAAATTTGTAGTAGAATTTATACACATGATTTTTATTTGAAGAGTACTCATTACATGTGATTATAAAAAAAATTGGCATAAAATAAGGTCGTTATAAGATTTCCACGTACCCTCCCCCCCTCCAGCCCTTGAAAATCTGCAGTTGAAGTACCCATAGGGGGGCGGCGAAATTTTACTTCACCCCGGGTGGTCGATCACCCAAAGTGGTTCACTACATTTGGTGACTTAGCAGGGGTGCCCGGGTTCTTGGGGGTGAGGTTTGTCCAGGTCTTTGCGGCGGATGCGTCTGCCCATCAGTTGCATGATAGGCCGGATCGGGAGAGAATGATTGAGTGAGTCCTTTTGACTTCTCTCTCGGAACATCGCCTTGCACGTCAGTGGGAGGGATTAATTCATAGGTCCGTTACACCTGGACACACTGACCCCCAGAATTCTACCCACCCCTAATGCCCCTACCAAGAACTTCCTCTCCTTCCTTTCCTTAAAGACCCTCCACATCCCATCCCCAAAGATGACATGGGCCTTGAGGAAAATTATTTTCCTTAGGGCCTCCTGTGTGAAGCTAACGTAAAAATAAAATACCTACATTATTTATGTACAACTATTTTAGTTTTAAGTATAAAACGCTAAATGTATAGTTTTACTACATTTATTGTAGTTAATAAAATCAATGAAATTTTTGTGGTTGCATTTGGGTTGCAAGCTGTTTTTATATTAGCTTGCATTTTTGAAGTAGAGACGCGTAATATTGCGTCTAAATGTGATTCCGATAACCGAGAACAGTGTTTGTTTTTTCTATAATTCAGAATAGAAAAAGTTTGCTCACAAATAGTACTAGTACTACTAGTAATTATTACTAGTAATTATTTGCTCAGCAAATAATTACTGTGTTTGGTAGTACGCATTTTTAATTCCTTGTAGTTTTTAGAAGGCAAATCTATCACGTTGATTTGCAAATCGCTTGGTAGATTATCAATATCCACAGGTAAGGGGTTTTCAAAAATCTCATTCTTGCGTGAGATCTTTTTGAAATCAGCAAACCGATTTTCAAACTCAGTTTCCCTTCGCTCCTTTTCTCACTCCGTTTCCCTCTATCGTGTATGATATCGTCCGCCACATGCGTTATGGCGAAAATCTCGCGGGCGGCACCAAAAGGACTCGCGGGCCGCAGGTTGCCGACCCATGCTATAATGGCTTGTTTTTATTGTGCGTCGTAGTTTATGCGTCCTATTATAAACTTTTAAAAATTGGAAACTGATCTGAGAAAAATATTAAAATTGATTCTTTTAAAATTCAACACGCCTTTTTTTAAGGATTAAAGTCACGTTAGAATGGACTTCCACCATAGACATATGAGTAATATTCATACCACTAGTACGAACCACAACAGCACAGCATCACTATATATTCAAGGGTATAAAATTATTCAATAAATTATCCTTAGATCGGAATAAAACTACGACATATAAAAAAAAAAAATTAAAATACTCCAGTACCACCTCATAACTTATTGTTTAAATTTATGTTTTTGCTTTATATCTTGTATCCTTTGTAAAATTACTAATAGTTTTTGTTATAATATTTTTAATTTAAACTGATGTAAAAATATTTAGTTGCCCTCTCCTAAACACAAGCATCTGCTTTATTATTAACACGGCTTAAGCCATTTCAAGCAACGTTTCAATTCTGAACGGTTAAAATACATCGCGAATAATTTGCTTGAGGTTTGAATACAATTTCGAAGACCATTTTATTTCAAAATGTATTTTTATTGCTAGCTAGTGTCTCAGTATCCGTAGGTGGGTCGTTCTTCTTTCTAACCTACATAAAGTTGTCTAAATTCAACAGAATTGACAATATTATTATTTTATAATTACTTCAAAATCTACTTGTACTAAAGACGTAACGACTGTGTGCGTTTTAAAAAAATATGTGTTTATATTTTTGTAGTAAAATTTACGTGACAGAGTTGTGACTCTTCGTGATGAAGTGTATTTCATACAAATCACAGTTGTCTTCTGCCACCTCGTATTGCGTGTATTCTATAATATTACAAAAAATTGATACGACGACATAAAACATAAAACAATTTTTAAAATCCAAAAGGTATAACGTATCAAGTAATGGCGATTATTATTTTTAATGATGTTTAATAAGATATTTAAAAATCTTAAAAACTTGTTTCTTACAATTTTTATGTCGTACGACAATTCTGTCACGCGGGTTGTCATTCGATATAGGTATACAGGCAGCTCGTGTTTGTCATCCCCCAATAGGCATTTTAGGCCTCCTTCCCTCCTTGCTACTATTTCCCCTCTGAGATCCAGAGAGATTCATTAATATTAAAAAGAAATGTGACAGAATGGTGGAAATATGACAGAGTGGTGAAAATATGACAGAGTGGTAAAAGTTACGTAGGTTAAAAAGAAGAATAACCCAGGTGTAAATTTTGCAGTAAATATAAATAAAACGCTCTCTTAAATAAATCTTTTGCGTGTGTTTTGCATTATGGTAGGATTTCTTTATACCATAAATTATAATCAATGAAGATACACACAAAGATGAAATAAAATTATTTTAGATGAAACTTTATTTCCAAAACAACTCACAAATTTGGATACATCAGCAGTATAAATTAAAAGGGTAATTAAACAAACAAAAACAAGTATTAATTTTTAAGTGCCCACTTAAAACACAGATGACATAGAAGCTGGAAAATCGGTGGCGAAGTAAAACGTGGTATTGGTGCACCCTCCCTTCAGTGAACATCGTAGAAACACTGCAGAACCTTGTAAGTTGGATAAATTGCCTGTATGTACTCTCAGTTAGTTCCATCGCGCTGCTGAGTTTTGTGTTCACAACTCAGATGTTACGGGGAGACAGTACGTCTTAAAAAGTAGTTTCCTGACAGTGGTAGAGTCGCCTGCGGAGCACACCAGCAAAATGTGATTATGGTTTTATACTGGTTCTGGTTTCCACATGGCGTTGATTGTAGCATGGTCTTGGATTGGTTCTGCTCGGTTAATTTTGATCTTTGCATTTGATTGTTGTATATTTCAGGTTTCAACTCATTTAGGCTTCAATGGATATTGGTTTCAATGTTTGTATTGTTCTGCTCTTGAATCTTATGATAACTATTGTTTTTACTCTGATGGCTTTAATCAATCAATGCGCTTTGTGTTGTTTATTTGGCTTTGTTCCGGATATATGCAGAGGCTAATATTACTACTTTCGTGCAATTTCTTTCCTACAATACCTCCCGACCCTAACGTACTCATCTGGACAACTGAAGACAGGACCCTGCACTATAAAATTATTTATTTCCGGTTCCTTTATTGTCAACAATTGTATCCATTCTCTCTGTGCTCCCCCCCCGGACATTAGATTCAACAGCAAAAACACAGAAGCTAAAATTTTGTACACCGCAAAGAACTGCATTTTCACACTTGCACTTTTAAGAACTGAAACTTTATTTAAATGTTTTTTGGACACGATGTTTTACCGATCCACGATTAGAATGGACTGTTAATTTCAATAATATATAATGTGGAATGCAAAATATGGTCTCTGAAGTTAGATTATTATATATTTAAAGCATTCGGAGTGAACGCAAATTGTCATAACAGGAAAAATAATTGAAGAATATGTGCAAATATTTATGTGATTGCGTTTTTAACCCTTTGACGTGCAGTGTGTGAACTTTAGAAAAAAACGTAATTCGTTTTTAATTCTGAATGCACCTTTACCAAGCCTTTGCTTTAGCATGGTTATACGGGTAACCTATATATGATTGTTGTAAATGTGTGTTGCTTACAAGTGTTGTCATGAACTTTTAAAATTTGGAACTGATTTGTGAAAAATATTTAAAAAAATGGTTCTTTTAAAATTCATCCCGCCTTTTTTACGGATAAAATTCCGATTAAATGGTATTTCACAAAAAAATAATTCAGGTTAATAATTAAGGTTTCCAAAATTTTTATTATTAAAAATTAAAGAGATTTTTTTTTTTTACATTAGCTCCACACAAGACGCCCTGTGGAAAACCAAATTCCCTCAGGGCCTGTGTCGTCTTTGCGAATGTGGAGGGTCTTTTTACGGAAATGAAGGAGAGCAGAAGTTCTGGGAAGAAATAAGGTATGAGGGATGGTTAGGAATCTGGGGTTCAACGTGTCCGTGAATGACGTACGCATGAATCCTTCTCACTGCGGTGCAAATCGATGGGTCAAGAGATACCAAAAAGTCTCCCTCTACCAGTCTCTTTCGATCCGTCCCGCCGTGCAATAGGTGGACAAACTCATAGGTTGCCAAGACCTAGTCACTTCTCACCCCCATGAACCCGGGCACCCCTGCTAAGTCACCAAACGTAGCGAACCACTTGGGGTAACCTATGACAGAGGTGTTGGTTATCCAATAAACGGTTCCCGGGGCGGCGGTACCCATACCCGCCTCCCAAATTGAGATTGATTAATTGCCGCTTGTTTGGTGGTAAGAGGGGACTCCGGGTGGGTATTCCAAACTATTTCTAAATCACTATCAGTGTGCTCAAATACATTAAAACGTAAGCTTTTTCAATTGTACACACATTGGTTAGTCATTCTTTTTCAACACTGGCCCTTTTTTATACTACTTCAATTTTTTCTACGCAGTTAGTCCAGCACTTTATCATCCTGCCTCTGGGTAGTTTCCTTAGAGGCTAAATATTGGATTCCGGTCTTTTTTTCTTCCAACATCGTCACTCTGATACATTAATTTGGACAAAGAGAATCTTTATCCTCTCCATTTATGGCCAAATCAATGGACTAAATTCTGCCAAATGAGATTTATTTTTGTTCTTTATTTTTTACCTCTTTCAAGTGTTGTTTTGTTCTACTACAGGGTTCTTGAGTTGATGATAATCAGTTTTTTTTTTTATTTAAGGGATAGGTGGATTACGTGGGATATGTACAATTATTACATATTATACAAAAAAAAATATTAAAGTGATTTGTTTTCTTTAATTCAGAAAAAAATACAAATTGAAAACGTGAAAAGTAAAGATAACATAAAATAAAAACTCCAAATGAAAATAATGGATTTTGTTTCATAGTGTTCACCGCGTCATCTGCAGCCATTGCTCATTAGGAGCTGGCACACTCGAATGCAGCCAAGACAATGACGTTGGTTGACTTCCGTGTTCTGCCCCAAAAGCTGGATAGTCGATGGTGAAGTTGCACGAGGAATGAATGCGCCCTCCCTTCAGTGAACATCTTAGAAGCGCTGCAGAAACTGCCAGAAGTTGCCTGTATGC
This sequence comes from Glyphotaelius pellucidus, assembly GCA_936435175.1. NCBI lineage: Eukaryota > Metazoa > Arthropoda > Insecta > Trichoptera > Limnephilidae > Glyphotaelius > Glyphotaelius pellucidus. The sequence continues at coordinate 20,932,785 of OW386558.1, read as the reverse complement.
ATTGTTGCAGCACCCAATCAGCTTGTTACATTGCGTTGCTGAGTATTGTGTCCGCAGCTCAGATGTACGGTATCTTAAAAAGTAAGTTTCTGATATCGTCACTACTTTTGCTGTCCTTGTGTTGATAATAGTATGGTTCTGGGTTGTATACGTTGTTGATTATAGCACGGTCTTGGATTTGATGCTGCTCGAATAATTTTGATTATTGTGTTTGATTGTGATACGATTCTGTTTTGTTTAGATTAATTATTTGAATCTGGTTTCAATCTTTGTATTATTGTGCTTTTGATTATTATTTTGATCCTTATGTTGATTATTGTTTTTAGTCTGATGACATGAATAACTGCGCTCTGTGTTGTTTATTCGGTTTCATAGCATTATTTTCCTGGGGTAATTGACCTACACGATCTCCCGACTCTAACGTATCCAGGTTGACATTTGATTACAGGAGCCCTCACTATCCTTTTGTACCATCCTCCCTGTGCTTCCCCGGTCATAAGATTTAACAGCAAAAACACAGAAGTTAAAATTTTAAACACCGTGAACATCTGCATTTTTCACACTTGTATTTTTAAGAACTGGAACTTTGTTTAAATGCTTTGTTGAAAGCGATATTTTCCTAATCCAGGATTAAAATGGACAGTGATTTTAGTAATATTCTGATGAAGAATGAAAATACACACTCTGAAGAAAGGTTTATATGTTTATATACATTTCACGGCATCCGGAATGAACAGAAACCGAGATAACGGAAAAACATTTTTTTAAGAAAACGTGTCAATTTTTAGATGATTGCATTTTTAACCCGTTGACAAGCATTGTGTGAACTTTAGATTGAAGGTACTTCGCTCTTCAAGCGTATTTTAATATTTTTGTAAACTTAGTAAAGAAAATAAATAACCGCCATTCAATGAATTTGCCATTGTTGAATTTATTAATTAATTTATGTATATGTTCATGCCCTACTAAGGATTTTATATTCCATTTCACTTTATTGTTATTTTTAGGGTATTATGTCGTGCTGCGCTACCTCGTTTGTTTGTGTTGCTTTTTATCCTACAGCTTTACATTGTTAGATGTGTACACGTTAAAAAATAATCGCTACGAAGCTAATTTATTTATTTACACTTATACGGCACAACATGTGTCATTAACATAATTGACATAACAAATAAATAGTACAATAACACGAAGATATAAATGTAAGTTAGGTAACAATTAGTAGGTAAAAGGTAAAATATATATAAAGAAAAAATATTGGATAAAATATAAGTATAAAATGAAAAGTATAAAATATAAAGTATAAACGAAAAAGTATTAAGTAAAAAAAAAAAAAAAAGTGAGAAATAAAATAATCAAAAATGTGTAATGTAGAAATAAAAGATATCTTTAAAGGTTACAAAGCTTTAAATATAAAACATAAAAAGTGAGAAATCCTCATAGGAGCTAAAATAAAGTAATAGGAAGGTATTGTGGATTATAAATATTAACCATATGATTAATAGTACCTATGGTTTCTAATGCATTCATAATTTTAGAGTGTACTAATAGGAGTATAATGTTTACATGATGTATTTTGGTACTAGCAGACAAATTTGTTTCATGCATCTTTTGTACAAGGCCATATTATGGGCGTGATTGATATTAGCATATTTATTGCCTAAAGTATGTTGGGGTTCTAAAAAAAAAGACACACAGGATTATTCTACGAAGTTACGTAATTTCTTGGGAAAATACATGTCAAAGTCTTGCCATCAAATAAAAAATGGATCTTGAACGTATCAGTGGACGTCTTTACACGTCCAATATCGGTTAAAGTATTAAAAAACGTTTTAAGGTAATGCGCCATGTCGTGAAAAATTCGGGATTAACAAGAACACTCCTTAGATAAACGGAGATAAGGTTTAAATTCCCGTGTAACACCAGCCGCTTACTTTGACTTATTCCCGAAAACACCGCCAAAAAGCGTGTTGTATTTTATTTTGTAAATATTTAATTGCTCTACGATTATTTTCTAAGGAATTTAATTTTCCACATTTTGTATTTAAATCACAACCAAAAAGGGTTTGTAAGTAGGAGATTTTGAACGTTAAAACAGTTTTCGTATGCTTGATACTTATTTTTTTGGGGAGCTTGTAAAAAACATAAGGCATCTAAAATATGTCTAAGCGATTTTATTTTCAAACCAAAATCACACGGTTTTGGATTGCTTTATGGTGCATCACCTTAAGCGGAATACAAAAGACAAAAAAATGTATAATTTTAGTTTGTCTTATAGCATCCCTATTAAACGTTGTTACCACATATTTTGGTAATAGGCGTACAAAATCTTGACAAACACAGCCTAGAAATAATTGATAAGAATTGTTAATAATTTCATTAAAAAAGTGATTTGACTGGTGATTGCTCGTTTGAGATGAGTTGGTTCACCAAGTAAATTTTGGTTTTTGGTAGAATATATACTTATTACGTTTCGGTAGAATATTTATACTGTTAGTCGACACATGAGCGTTATGAGCTTCTTACGCATGATACGATATGAGCTTCTTTCAGGAAGGTATTTGTAAGAAGACGAAACCCAAAGCTGGTACCTGGCGTGCCCTTTTGAAAGTCGCTTTGTTTTGAATGTCTCTTTTAAAACTTTAGATATACGTTCACCTCATCATTCCCTGGAAATCAACACAAACACGAGTACACTTAATGTTGAATTAAATCTAATTTTTCATTTCTTTTTTTAAGGTCCTGGAGCCATCTATTTGAGCCTTGCCTTCGCTGATTCGTATGCGTGAGGTTTCAGCTGTTCCTTCCAGGGAGTTGAACTTGAAACTTCTGATTGGAACCTGGAATTGCTTACCTCATCGTCCGATACAAAATCAGAAACCATCTATTCGTTAGCCGATAGCTTTGAAGTCTCAGACACGGTTATGTGAACATCTTTATTTATTTTCCATGAAATACTTTTTTTGGATAATTGATCTACAAGCATTTTCTTTAACAAAATTCTGCCATTTAAATATAAGTCAATTAATTAAAGTTTTTTTCCTCAACATTATATATCGTATCATATCGGTATCCATTTATCAGTATTTTGATCTCTTAAATCTTTAATCATAACTCTTTGATTAATGTAAAAAGCTTTGATTTCTTGTTATTTATTTTATAATAAAGCTTTTGATTTTCTTGGCCTTTAAATATTTTCATTTCCATTTTACTCACATTTCTCTTATTTCTTACCCCATTTGGAATAATTTGTGAATAATTTTATTAGAAAAACAATAATAATCAAAAGAAACTATAAAAAGTCCCGTTGCAATCATAGTTTTATAATAAATATTGTATTATTAGTATTATCAAACACATACGCTTCTAGATCGTTCATTAAATGTGGACGTCTATAGACGTCTTGTCGTAAAATTAAAATGGATGTATTTACACGTACGCAGCAGTCAACGGGTTAGTGGTTAGAATGGTCAGGAAAATTTAACATTTTAACATTATCACTTGAACATTATCATCTTTGAGGGTTTTCCCTTATTTATCTATTCCAGATAAGCATTCCGGGGATTTACTGTTTTATCTTAGGGAAAGCTACTATGTTATATTAAAATTACGCGTCATCGCATTTTCTGTGATTTTTAAAACTACGAATTGAATAAAACTATTAATTATTAAAAACAGCCAAAACAAAGTGGAAAAAAATAGTTAAGTTGATAGGTGCATAAAACAATTTTATTTTTTCAAAAAAATTATGTTACTTGTAATCTTCACTACTTCAAACTTCAAAACCCGGCGTTGACAAGTAAATTTTATTTGATAAATTTATGTTATTTCACAATCAATTAATTCAGAATAAACTAACTAACTACCCATCACGCCGTTTCCCCGCAGGGGTAGGCAGAGAGGACGGACCGCCAAACAACTCGGTTTTGGCAGACACTCTTTACCTCACTAACATTCATAAATCGTCTCATACATACTCTTCTATTATTCTGACTTTTGACATGGCCCGATTCAAGTATCTGATTCACTTGGTCGTGCCTTGTCTTCCTCGGGCGACCCCAACTTCTTATACCATTCAAATTTGCGTCGTATATTCTCTTACACTACTTTCTTCGTTCATTCGCTCTACACGCCCAAACAATCGGAGGGTCCCTTCCTTAATCTTACTCATTATGTTTACATCGATCACGATCATACATGATTTTACCACACACTCGTAAACGTACTACCCAAATATACAAACTCATCCACCTGCTCCAAGTATTCATTATTTACAACTATATTGCACACTGTTTTCGTACTCTCTCTTTCAAACATCATGACTATAGACTTACATACATTCATCATTAACTCATTCTTCATACATACTTCGTTTATCTTAGACACGAGACCGTAGATCTTCCATGGTGTTAGAAATCAGCACCGCATCATCAGCATACAACAGGCAACATTCCAGAGTTGTAAACACCTACTTACAACATCGCCTTGGTGAACTACCATTCATAATGGAAATATTGCTTGAAATGGGTTTAGCCTTGTTTGATGACCAGATCTGAATAGCCACTTACTTCCACAATTTCCTATTCCCCAACTACTTCCCTCCCATTGCCTTCTGTCTCACAAAATAACCCATTTGAGAATGCTGTAGTCTCATTGACTCCAGACGGTTAAGGTAGTTGGGATCTTGTGCGGTACTCTCATAAAAAAACACCCGTACGATGTTGAAAGGAAAAAAAATATCTTTTTTTTTTTATTTTAGTTTATTAGAAAACAAACAGAGGGTTGTTTTATAATTATCATTAAAAAGACCAATCTTTTAATTTTCATTTAGTTTATAATTGAGAGTCCTGTAAATTTACCAACAATTCAAAAATATAAACCTCATAATGCCTTCACAGATACTGCAGCGCTTTCTACATGCTCACGGATTACTAGGATTTTTAGCTCTCATAAGAACCCGAATGCTTGGTTTAAGGGAGAGGATAAACAACTACGAACTATCCTTGTCATGGAATCCCGCCAGTCTAGATTCCGGCAACATTGCACACTGAGGAAAGATACTAGCCCAGTCAATCTCAAATGCCGCAGATCGCTAACGTGTTTTTTGCTCCATGTAAAATTTTGGTGAAAACTTCTTTAGCACAACGTTGTGATCTGAAACTAGATGAAACAAAAAATAGCAACACTAAAAAGAGACAAACGCACAGGACTTAGCCTGCGAGAGAATGAGATAGTATAATCGGTCTCCTCTTTGTGCGGTGCTTCGTGGTCTACTTTTTTGTAATTGTCTACTTTAGTTTTCTGAAGGTTTAACTTCTACCGCATGTGAATTGCATTCTCTGATTTTTTTCCATTAAAAGGCTCATGAAAAAATATTTTAAATCAATAACAAAATTAATAAAAGATTCTTTTCAAATGTATGAATATGCAGATTTAATAAGCCTCAAAAATGAAAAACATCATGATTTTCAAAATAATTTATTGCTTTGGTATAATTTTTTTTGTCGATTTCTCTACACATGTACGTATAATATTTATAATGTCTCCTTCATTCTGGCTGATATTAATTGATATATTTTTTTTAACTAATATCCACTAACACGAAAATAAAGATTCTTCGAAAGAGTCTTCTGTACAATCTACATGGGGAAGGTCTTTTCTATGGCTGTTTCGATTAATGTTGCTACGGTTTCGACCTAGCCCAAAGATGTGATATTGTCTTTAGTGAAGGTTTGATGATTGCTACAATTAGTAATGTTATGATTGCTCTGTCATAGTTGCAGATTGCTGGTCTTGTATCTTGTTGGTCCAAATAAATAGTTTTTACATTCTGCGAAGTAAAGGCATTGTTATCGTTATAATTGTTTACATTGTTGTTAAGCTTGATGATTTATCTGCGATTGCAATCTACTGATCTTGTATTGTATTAGTCTACGTGCTGGTGAGCAGTGGGTGATATTCTGTATACTGCTGATACGGTTGTTGTTGCACTGTTTGATATTGCACTCTATGTGGTTGCATTGGCTGTTGCATCGGCTCTTGCATCGACGGTATCGGTTGTGTCAACGGTTGTTGTGGCTGCAGTTGTCCAAGGGGCGTCTTGTATGTTGGCACCAGCATCATTTGCGTTGGCGGGTATTGTTGATATGGATGAATCGGTTGTTGCATTTGCTGGGATTGTTGAGAACTGTTGTTGTCACGGCTGTTGCTGTCGCGGCCTTTTAAATACTTTAAACACTTTAAAACAACTAGTGTCAAAACTACACCAAGCGAAATAAGAATAGTCTTGGTTATCCAACCCATCATAAGATTTTTTTTAATTCTGGCAAAAACCCAGAATAACTTAGTGATTTCTAAGAAAACCCGATCGTTCAAAAGTCACATATAAACTAGCAATTCCATGATATAATTTATTATCCTTTGTCTGTTTGTTCTATCATTGACCTTTGAGTTAATAAAACACAGGGTATTTTGAAAATTGCATATATTTTTATTTTATTATGCTTCGAGACATAAGAAAGAATATAAGTTCAGGGAGGATCAATGCAAGACGAACTCTAAGCAGAATTCTTGCCTGAACAGACTATTTTTTTTCATGAGCTCCACACAGGAGGCCATGAGGAAAACAATTTCCCTCAGGGCCTATGTCATGTATGGGGATGCTGTGTGGAGGGTCTTTTTAAGGAAAGGAAGGGGAGGAGAGTTTTGGGAAGGAAAAGGGTTTAAAGGGTGGGTAGGAATCTGGGGTTCAGTGTGTCCTGGTCATCCGCCTCCAACATCTAGACAAACCTCACCCCATGAACCCGGGCACCCCTGTTAAATCACCAAACGTAGCGAACCACTTGGGGTGACCTATGGCAAAGGTGTTGGTTATTCAATAAAGGTTCCCGGGGTGGCGATACCCATTCATGCCTCCCAATTGCAATGCTATGCAATAGTTACAAAATAGCTGTTATCCAAGGTGGACATTTTTAATTCCGAACTTACCTAATATAAAGGGTACATAAAAGAGTATTTCTCTGATGTTTCATGATTATGTTATGTGAGTATGTTTCTCATTTTTTCTATCGTTTATACTTATAATTTTGTGATGATTTAATATATACGTTCAACCTGACTTTTTATGGATACCAATGTATTGATATTTTTATGTTTTATGTAAATTTTAGTTTTATACAATCTTTTGTTTTATACAATTTTGGGTTTCATATTCATTTATTATAATTTTTTTATTTCTAATTTTTTATTATGCTGTTTAATTAGAGGTAAATTCATAAGGAGGAAATCCATAATTGGTTTTATTTTGGCTATACAAACATGGTTTTATTTTGGCTATAAAAATAAGTTCCGGTAAGCTGCCAAAATGGAAATTCCTAAAAAGCAGTCACAGCGTATCTATTTATGGTTTCTTCTGTGCTATATGAGTGCATATATGGGTGCATATCGCATAAGAGTACCAACTGCTTGGAGCCATTGTAAGTAAATCCCCAATTCGGGTAAGTTGTGAGGCTGGAGGGTTAGGATATGAGATGGGGAGGAATAAGAAAGGGAAAACCTGTAAACAAACAAACTGCTCTTATTGTAAAGTGACGAGATGGTGAATCAAGTATTTAAAGGTCTCATTCTTGTTTAGTTTGGAAATTAATTGGTTATCAATCTGCCATACTAAACACAGTGGAATTGTGCATACTTGTGAGGTCGTCTCATGTAATTGCACCCAAATACCCTGTATGGAGCGAGTGCAAAAAATAAAAACAGCAAAACTCACATTAAAATAGATGAGTTAGAAAAAGTGATCGTAACTCATGGGTTTTCGTGATTGGAGAGTGTTCTGGTAATTCAGTTGAATTTATTTATTTGTTACAAACGCCTTTCGGCTTTTACATAAAATAACGTAGTACAAGGCATCAACTACAACATGAGAAAATAGAATTGCGTAAGTAATAAACAGCCATTAGCGTGTAAAACTGCACATGATAGTATTAAGAAGTATGTAAAAGTATTAAGTCTTATTCTATTCAATTTTTTATGAGAAAACTCTCTTTTTATAACTTTTGAAGGTTATTCCCATCAACGTAATATATCATTGAAGAAGAAGATAACACTTATAATCTAAATGAAAGTATGAAAGAAAACAAGACACAGAAAAACAGAAAAAAAACAATGGTCGCAACTGGGACTCGAACCCAGACCTCTCGTCTAACCGGGACGTGCGCGTTTTCCAATTTCGCTATTGCCACCTTCTGTCAAACCGTCATATTTTGAATAACCTTCAAAAGTTATAAAAAGAGAGTTTTCTCATAAAAAATTGAAGATTCATTTAGACTTTCATAAAGTCAATAGTTCCATATGAATAAATTCGGATACATTTATCCGAGACGCTATTCAGGTTACAAACCAATTCTTAGAATGATTGTTTCCAATAAAAAGAGTAGTTGCCTATAATATGGAAAAAAGAACTAGTTGGAGATAATATTAATGATTCTAAATATTTGAAATATGATATTGACAAATATGACGGTTTGACAGAAGGTGGCAATAGCGAAATTGGAAAACACGCACGTCCCGGTTAGACGAGAGGTCTGGGTTCGAGTCCCAGTTGCGACCATTGTTTTTTTCTGTTTTTCTGTGTCTTGTTTTCTTTCATATTTTCATTTAGATTATAAGTGTTATCTTCTTCTACAATGACTTATTCTATTCATTAAAAATATATGTAAGTATCTTTAGATGAGAGTATGGTACAAAGTATAGGGATATCACTATAAATGAGGAAAGTACATTTCAAGTTGAAAAGATATCCAAATGAGTATTGTGTACCTAAGTAAAAGATAACTCCAAGGAGCGTGCAAAAAGCAAATAATAGAATAAAGAAGTTGAGAATATGTTGAGAATATGTTGAGAATATGTTGAGAATATGGGTCGTTCTTATTTTTAACCTGCCTAAAGTTGTCTCCACCAGCTAGTGGAGAAAAAATCAACAGAATTATTAATATTATTTTATAATTACTTTAAAATCTACTACTGTACTAAAGACGTAACAACTGTGTGCGATTTAAAAAAAATATGTGTTTTTATTTTGGTTGTAAAAATTACGTGACAGAGGAGTAACTCCTCGTGATAGAAGTGTATTTCATACAAATCACAGCTTTCTTCTGCCACCTCGACTTGCATGTATTCTATAATGTTACAAAAAATGATATGACGACATAAAATATATAATATATTTTTAAACTCCAAAAGTTACCTATCAAGTAACAGCGATTATTATTTAAATGATGTTTAATAAAATATTTTTAAAAATCTCAAAAACTTGTATCCTACAATTTTTTTGTCGTACGACACTTCTGTCACGTGGGGTTTCATTCGAAATAGGTATACACGCAGCTCGTGTTTGTCACCCCCAATAGGCATTTTAGACCTCCTCCCCCCTTGCTACAATTTCCCCTCTGAGATCCAGAGAGATTCATTTATAGTAAAAAAGAAATGTGACGGAGCGGTGGAAATGTGACAGAGTGGTAAAAGTTATGTAGGTTAAAAAGAAGAATATCACGTGTACATATTGCGGCATGAGTTGCAATGCTACTCAAAGATTTGCGTTTTTATTCTGTTTATTGAAATCCTTTTGAATAAACAATATTTTTGGTTTTTTCGTCTGGTGCTTACACGAATAAAACAGACGATTTTCCGACCAATGAGCAGGCCACACACAGTTGGCTGTGTGAGAAGCCTATGCTTTCCCCTATCGTCACTACATCTCCTTTGCAATCCCTGCATCTGCCCCCCCCCTTATCCTCCACCCCTCCGTCCTCCCTTCCCCATGTATCCTTTCACATGTCAATTTTTTTTAAATATTTTAAATGCATGCGTCAGTTTATAAAATCAAAACCTCAAAGAATCTTTTATCTGCTTTTAAAAAAATCTAGGCAGCGAATCGATCTGAAATAATAATAATAATCATTTAATTTGTCTATGCACGAGGGGATAACGTAGGAAAAGAAAGCCTGAAGAGAATAATAGTAGTTGAAAAAAAAAAAAAATTTTTAATAATTTTCATAATTTTTATATTCTTGTTAAGTTCTTACAGGTACAGGACCCTTACTTTTTTGTTTTACTTTTTAATTATAATTTTGATAATGTGAAAATCTGTCATGGGATATTATGTATATTATTAATGTTATTATTATAAGTGTAAAATATCTGTTGATTTTCCATAATAAATAAAATAAAACATAAAATAAAATAAAAATATAGAAAACTGTAATTTAGTATTTTTGAATAACTCGCGAAATTTTGCGAACAATCGGTATAAATTTGTTATTGTTAATATCCGTTATCAGAATCCCTCGATTCGTTTGATGTGTTTACAATAAATACAACACAATACTCGTCTAATTATGACTAATAAATTATATTAATGACCTAATAAATCCAAACGTTTATGCAATTACAGACGAAGTTGCCATCATATTATTTGCAATTATTATAACTGTTATTATTGTTTACTTACGATATACATCGGATATTAGTTGACAGGCTATAAGTACTGAGATTTCATAGACATTATGGTATATAGATGTCATTCGGTTGTTGTCGCTTTTTTATTCATCTTTATTAATATCTTTATTAAGTGCCTTGCCTGTCTCACTAGACTACTGCGTTGAGAGCAGGCGCATTTTATAATATTAGCAGTTTATTAAGGCCTGACTCCTGCGCGAAAAAAACATGAACAATAGCTTGAACAACACACTAAACATTTAAAACTTTGAACAATTCGTGTTCAAAAACCCTGTGTTCAAGCTTTACCACTGGCGACGGAAAATATTCATCTCCCGGGTGAAGCGGAAAGGCAGGCGGGGCCGGCGGGGGGGGGGGGGGGAATAAGTTCATATTTTTACAGGAGCTGCACCGAGCGGTTGGTACCGGAGATAAATCGAATGAGATTTGGGGTTACGTCAACCGCGCGAACCTTATACCTAATTATGACTTTAAATTGTAAATAAATACTGTCGTAATGGTTGATTATTTCTTTCGTGAACTCACTTGTAAAATAAGTCTTTTAATTTATATATCGGTTTCAGAGACACTGAAGAAATTGACCAATAAAATAGGTAATCTATTCTAAATCCCCGATAAATAAATACCAAATAAAAATCGAGGTAGTTAGTTCTAAGTTGAAATCTGCGTGTTCTCCTTTATATTTCGTCTACAATCTTATCGCTAAATTTCTTATCAGAACTCGACTTTTGACGTTTGAATTAATTCTTAAATTGTAACTTTAGGTCCTAATAATCGATATTAGTCGGAAACATTTCCTGATAAATAAACTTCTATTGAAAACATCTGTGTTTTCTCCCTGATGTAGCATCTCTTCTTCATTGGAACGCATTTTAACATTTATGTAAACGCTAAACGCCAAACATCAAGTGTTCAGTGCGTACGCATGGACAGGTCCTTACCACAGGCCACTAGCAAAATTGTGTTTGTCCGCGCGAACTTCACACCAATCTTTCAAACCATGTTTCAACAAATGGAGGAGACGGAAAACAAAGAACGTTTGTAGTGTTATTCAAGCTTTATGCTTCAATTCATGTTGTTATCTTGCTGGAGTCAGGCCTTTATAGAAACACAAATAATAACCAAATGTTAGTTTAAAACAATAGACCATCAGCATCGTACGATTGGAAACGCATACTTATAAGTGGAGGAAAAGCTTTTTTTCAAATTATAACAAAAATGAAAATAACAACACAACGTTTAAAATTAAAGACAATCAGCATGGTACCATTGGATATGCATAGTGATAAAATGGTTTTGGTAAAACTTTGATGTCAGATCTGTCTTGGCAGATGATCCAAGACTTGATGTCTGATTTATATTTAACATTAGTTGTGTTCTGACTAATGGCCACTGGAAGTGCATTGTATAACTTTGTTGGAAAGTATCCAATATTTTTTTGGCCAAAAGTTGTTGCGAAAGGGATAAGTAAGAGATGATGTCCTTTGGTTCTAGTTTTTTTATTTTTTTTAAATTTTTTTTTTATTAGTATCTATAGCAAAATTTGTACATAATGTATTTATAAATTGTATTATATTAAGGTATTATAAAGTTTTTTTTTTTCACAGTCCTCCTCACTAGGGTTCCCTGTTCTGAGGCGGCCTGTAGTTTTTCCACATTTGTATTTAGTATCCAGTTGTCTTTACATGGTCTTCAGTATGTTTGATAGTTCATTTTCACTTTGTTCTCTCAACTATATTTTTACTTTTGTTTTAAAATTATTTATTTCTGTTATTAATTTTTTTTTTTTTTTTTAGTTAGTCTAGCAGTTTGGATACTTAAAAAAATAATTTAATTTTAATTTAATTATTGTAATTTCGGGGGGCCAATTGTAGGGGTATCAATTGTGGCGGATCAACTGTCGGGGGATCAACTGTCGGGGGATGAACTGGCAGTGGATCAACTGTCTGATGATCAACTGTCGGATGATCAACTGTCGGAGATCAACTGCCCGAGGATCAATTGTTGGGGGATCAATTATGTTGGATCAATTATGTTGGATCAACTGTCGGGGGATCAACTGTTGGGGGTTTCAACTGTCGGGGGATCAATTGTGGCAAATCATATGTTGGGGGATCAACTGTCGGGGGATCAACTATCGGGGGATAATCTATCGGAGGATTAACTGTCGGAGATCAACTGCCCGGGGATCAATTGTCGGGGGATCAATTGTTGGGGGATCAATTGTGGCGGATCAACTGTCGGGGGATAGATGGGATTGTTGCGAAAGGGATAAGTAAGAGATGATGTCTTTTGGTTCTAGTAGATATCTTGAGCAGTTTGGATACTGTCAAAAACACTTATGTGTTTGAAGAGGTATGAATGCTAGTATGTTTTTGGCATGCAATTGACTAATGTCTAAAACACCGATTCTCTTAAAGATATTATCCGATCAATATGCAGTCTGTTTAGGGAAAATACGTTGCACCTAATCACATGAAATACAATTAAGTGTCCCCAAAGGGGTGTGTAGAGAGGATTTACCGCCAAGTAACAAAAGTAAAAAACAAATTTTATTTCAAATGCATCAGGATAAAACTTCTTGTCATACTATATATTCCAGCGTATACCTAAATCAACTTACAAAATCGTACAAAACAACATAAATTAATTAACATACATAATCGACACTGTAAATAAATTCGTAAGATATCCATACCAACTTACTTTTAAAGGTATTTTGGATGTCGATGTTAGTATGAAATTGGTGAAAAAAAAAAAAAAAATCTTATTATAATTTTGGTGGGGCAACTATCGATGGATCAACTGTTGGGTCACCGTTTTTATGGAATCCCTTCGCTTCTTGTCCCAGTTTTTTTTAAAGGTTTTTGAAAGTTACATGTTTATTTTGTATTTTAATTACGACCAGAACAATTTTTATCCCAAGTAGTACCGCGTCCTTTGTATAAAAGTAGGCTGGTTCGGCGTTTTTGATAGTCCGTTCAGTTTGGAGTCTTCGTACTTTCATTAATGCCTTGCTCCCCCTGTTTTTTATTTATTTTATTTGTTTGGTTCAGCCCAAGGTTCGCAGAAAATGCGTTAACAAGGTTAGTTCATCGAGGGGGTAGAGCGGTGGTTGGCTAAAAATTCGTGTCTTAGCTTGAAGTCCATGTTCCACTGGGAGATTTGAACTATCTCTAATCAATACATATTATAAAAGAAAGTCCAAAAAAACGTGCGGACCGCAAAAACTCAGAAACGAGTCCCAGTACGATCAAAGGACCTATATGGTGTGGTAGATATTTATCCCCCCTCCAGTATGAGGGGTCCTGTTTTTACCTAAAGGGCGTGCTTTTGAAAATATAAAGGCTGAAATTTTCACCCTATTAAAATTTCTAGAACAGTCTTCTGGAAAGTTCTAGAAGATTCGGTAGAGCTCTAGAAAATTCTAGAAGGAGTGGCGGGGTACGTCGTCAAATGTTCGGGAAAAGAGAATCGGGAACATCATTGTGAAACATTCCAAAACACTCTCGAATGTTGTCCTGAGCGAAGCCGGGTAATCCAGCTAGTAATACTGTACTTTAAGCCAGGTTTCGAAATTTCGAAAGCGGCCCGAAGAGTTTTTTTGTTAAGAAGAGAGAAGGCCCGTATGAGCTGACCTTTTAAAACGCATTTTCTACGATCCTTGCCTATTGCAGTTTAATTTTGTAATGGTTTTGGGCTCAATAATTAGATTTAAAATTCCTTTTTATGACGTATTTTGCGTTTTGTTTTTTGTTAGTAACATATTATCACCATCCTATAACTGTTTTCAATTTTGTTTCAAAATAAATATTATATTATTATTTCATAATCCCAAAACTCACTGGAAACATGGAATCATCAAGTGAAACAAACAAAATGAGTCAGGTAATGTCAAAAGAGTCAGAAAACCAGATAGAGTCGCCTGGCCGGAAACCATTTAGCGGATAACCAGAACCTCTGCCGCAGTAGCTCGCTATAATAATAATAAAGTTTTATTCCAGGATGTGGGGAGGATAGTGCAATCCCACACGTCCCATATCATTGTACATATTTATACAACTATACATTTTAATACAACAGATTTTTTTTTAGAACATAGAATAGGAAAAAACAAAATAAAAAATAAGTTATGTTAAGCTATGTTTGGTGATTAAGCAGGTGTTCATCGTGTGAGGTATGTTCAGGTCTTGTCGGCGGATCCAACTGGAGATGATTTGGGGAGACTTGGGAATTTTTCCAGCCGGACTCTCGACCCATCTTCTTTCAACACAGCGAGATGGATTCGTTCCTCCTGAATTCTACTCACCATTCAGAATTGAAACGTTGCTTGAAATGGCTTTAGCCGTGTTTGGTGATCAGATCCATATAGCCAGGTACTTCACACCTTCCTTCTCCCAATCTCATTCCCTTCCCCACTACCTTCAGCCTAAAATACTATAGCCATACCCCAATTGGGGATGCCATAGTCTCATTGGCTCCAGATTTTTTTATTTTTATATGAGCTCCACACAGGAGGCCCTGAGGAAAATAATTTCCATCAGGGCCTATGTCATCTTTGGGGATGCTGTGTGGAGGTTTTTTTTAAGGAAAAGGAGGAGAGGAGTTCTGGGAAGGAAAAGGGTTTAAGGGGTGGGTAGGAATCTGGGGTTCAGTGAGTCTTGGTCATCCGCCTCCAATACCTAGACAGACCTCACCCTATGAACCCGGGCACCCCTGCTAAATCACCAAACGTAGCGAACCACTTGGGGTGACCTATGGAAGAGGTGTTGGTTATCCAATAAAGGTTCCCGGGGCGGCGGTACCCATTCTCGCCTCCCAGATGGGAGCAGTTGGGACTCTTGTGCGGTATTCATAAAAAAAAATCCCCTTTTCCTTTCCAGACCTTTCTACCGAACCCTCCACATAGCAACCCCGAATATGACATGCCCCGAGGGAAATTATTATTTTCATTGCCTCCTGTGAAAGGAAGTTGTGAAGAATGTATCTGTTGACTCTAAATTTTTATAATTATTTGCAAATCCGCAGTGCAAATATTTTAAACAGCACCATGACGATTACTCACAACATTTAATAATTCCCTGTTGTGTTTTTCTCCGCCTGGAAAATTGGGTGCCCTAGAGCCGGGGGGGCTTTTACAACACACACACAGGCACAGCACACTACTTGCCTGATCGTGTTGGGTACGTTAGTTCTCAGTGTTCACACTGGAAGCAGTTTACCAGTGGCGCTGTGTTGGTGAGCTCGGGCAGATAAAAATATCAACTAGTTATGCGTTTGACCAGTTTTTTTTTAAAATAAAGTTCTGCGGCCTGTGGGCAGAGCAGTGGCGTATCATCAATATATATTATAAAAGAAAGTCCAAAAAAACCTACGGCTCGCAAAAACTCAGAAACGAGTCCCGGTACAATCAAGGGAGTTTTATGGTGTGGTAGATCTCTATCCCTCCTCCAAGATGACGGTTCCCGTTTTTACCTAAAGGTTGTGATTTCGAAGACATAAGGACTGGAAGTTTCGCCCTCTTGAAATTTCTAGAACAGTCTTCCGGAAAGTTCTAGAAGGTTCCATAGAGCTCTAGAAAGTTCTGGAAGGAGTTGCGGAGTATGTCGTGGAATGTTCGCGAATAGGGGTTCGGGAACATCATTGTGGAACATTCCAGAAAACTCTCGAATGTTGTCCTGAGCGAAGCCGGGTAACTCTACTAGTTGGTAAATAAAATATTGATAAATAGTTCTAGGCATGTATTGTGCGTAATTTTTTAAAAAAATATTTCCACACTGGAGGCTCCGAAAAAAAAATCTGGGGGATGCTGTGTAGAGGGTCTTTTTAGGGAAAGCAATAAGAGAAAGTTCTTAAAAATAAAAAGGGTTGAGGGGTGGTAAGGAATCTGGGGGTCAACGTGTTCAGGATTGACGAACTTATAAATCCATCCCTCCCACTGCAGTGCAAGGCGATGGGTCGAGAATCCGGCTGGAAAGTCAATTAAAGATAGTCGATCCGGTCCGCCACGCAGTAGGTGGGCAAATGCATCTGCAGCCAAGACCTAGACAAACCTCACCCAGACATCCCTGCGAAGTCGCCAAATGTAGCGAAACACTTTCAGTGAAATATGGCAGAGGTGTTGGTTATCCAATAAATGGTTCCCGGGGTGGCGGTACCTACACCGGCCTCCCAAATTGAAAATAAAAGCATGGTTAAGTTAAGTAGTTATAACAACAACAAAACCAACTTTGCGTAAACCATTCAATCAACGATATGTAAAAAATAACTTTTTGGTGAATCCTATTTTATCAATAGTGATATTTTAACCCAAATGATAAAAACAACTTTTTTTCTAAACCCACAACCAATAAATAAAAAATAAAACATCCATGCAATTTGGCTATCCGTATATTCACTTGAAAATTATATTCGTACATAAAAAATTGCATTAAAAAAACAAAATTTGTGGATGGGTGGGATTTTGAACTAAAAGAAAGAAGAAAAAACACAATTTAGCTGAAACTATCATATTGGGAATGAAGGCTCTTCACTCGCAATCCGAAGGTCATGGTATCGAATCCCGGCAAATTTCACAATTTATTCATTTAAAAATAATTTATAGTACTTATATTTAAGCGGCAAGTTCCAGAATGGAATATACTCTCAGTATGGCCCTGGTATTAGACGTTGATTGAAATGGCTTTTAACGTGTTTGGTGACCAGATCTGAATATCCAGGTACTTCCCGATCTTCCTCTCCCCATCTCCTTTCCCTCCCTACTACCTTCAGCCGCACAACATACCCCAGTTGGATGATTCCAAACGGGAGCAGATGGTACTCTTCTGAGGCTATCACAAATAATAATAATAAGATTACATGAACAAAATTAAACCACATGAATATCCTAAACTGTTTTAAAATTGTTTTATATCGGTGTTTTTCCATAGTTGGGTATAATTATATACATTTTACGTCACTTTATTCATTTAAGATTCTCTTCACTGCCTTAGTTAGAAGTAATTTAGAATACAATTCAACTATTTGGTCCCCATACTATAAAACACATCAATTAAAAATTGAGAGAGTTCAACAGAAATTTTTAGATTCATTAATTTCAAACTCTCTACACCCATTGAACAAATAAATTATGATAATTTAATGAAACTACTTAATTTAACTGACTTATCGTGTAGAAGAACCAAGAGCGATTTGGTACTTTTATTCAAATTAGTTAATGGATCACTTGACGCACCTGACTTAACAAAACTAATAACATTCCGAGTACCAAATCATGACACGAGACTACCAGAACTGCTCTTTGTTTTTCCGTCAAAAACTAACTTTTCATTAACTCCCCAATCCAAAGCCTATGTAGGCTTGGTAATAAATTCAGTTCCGTTGATATTTTCATTTATTCTTTACCAAAATTTATATCAGAAAATTTTGAAATTCTGACATAAATTTTATTATTATTATTCTAATATCTCCATTTTTTTTTAATTCTACTAATAATTTTTAATACAATGTTAAATAACTTATGTAATTTTAATAACGTGTACGTGTAAAAGTTAATTTATTTCAAAGATTAAAGTTTTCCAAATTCTTACCACATTTTTAAAAAAATTGCTGAAACCATCCAACCCTTGAAATGCCTAACTGTAACCGAATTAATTTTGTATGTGATATAGAGTTAGCAATGATTCTGTAATAATAAATCTTAAGTATCTGCTTATGTAATATTGAAAAATCTAATATCCTCTTTTTAAAATCGTGATATCATTTATTAAATTTTCAAACAAACGCGATTTTGAGAGCTTAATAAATTGTGGGTTGGATGGTTTATGCACAACTACATCCACTGTGATAAGACGTATATTGAACAGATACCACAGCCAAAGAAAAGCTAAACACGATCAATCATATTTTATAATGTACTTCACAGTGTATTTTTGTGGCGGGCAGATGGCGTAGATTTGATTTGTATATAAATCTATATTGTATTTAAGGATGATCAATTTTTGAACACTTGATCTTTAAAATAAGAGGAAAGTCTACGTGAGATTAAGAATTTCCTTATCCTCTTTTCCCACCACTTAAAGCGGTATTTTAACACTGTTTGATAACATTTTGCATTCTTGATGTTCAATGTAAGTGAAAAACTACTGTGTACATCTGATTACAAAAAAAATCTGTGTAAAGCCCAGGCGACTCCGGATACTTCCAACTAGTTTTTATATATAATAACATTAGCTGATTTGTAGCAACTAGCAGTTAAAAACCCACTCCGCAGGTTTTTACGTTAAGCCCTGCGGGCGGCTTTTGGTTCCGCTTCGTCCAGTTAGTGTTGATGACCATTTTATAAATCCAATAGGAACTGGTTTCAAAAATAGCCTGTTCCTCAGATCCACTGTCATCGAACTACACCGGTACAAAGTAACGGAGACAGCCAAGGACGTCGTATGTAATATATAGCCGCTTGATACGACTACATATTACCGTCAATCTTTCCATATCCGGAGAGACACTACATATTAACAAATTCGTAGCACTTATACCTAGGGGTGACACGTTCCCATCCGACCTGCTGACGAATTCTTGAATTCAAAACCTAATTACAGCGGTAGATTTGTTTGAAATTCCACGTACACAGATGTTATTTGTGGCGCGACGCGTACGGCGTGGCGTCAACATGCACTCGAAACTGTGTTCTGAAATTCAAACATGCAGACGCAGACGTATTAATACTATTCGATTATTGTTGTGAATCATAACAGTATAAAATAAGGAACTCCAGTGAAAAATATTATGGCTTTTAAAAATTATGTTCATATAGATCAATATAAGCTGATTCTGAATATATAAGTTTTATTACATAATATTTAACATAGAGTTTTTAAAAAATATTAAAAAGTCCATTTTAAAACGTGTCATTAAAACACCCTATTGCTGGATTTTGGCGACGTGACGTCAACGCGCCACGTCACCTGGGTCAAAGTTGTATAGAAATCAATAGAAATGAAGACGCAAGCCGTTCGGAATTCCGTGTTATTGGTTTATAGAGAATTGGACATATAATAGTTTTTGTTTTTATTGAAATATTATTTAGGCCTAAATAATTCAGTATCTAAAATAAAGTATCTCTATTAGTTTATCTATATTATTTAAAATATTCAAAAACTTTAACTGTACAAAAAACGATCGTATTGCCCAGTATTGTCTATGAAAACGCTCCAATGCTGAAATTCAAAATGGCGGGAGTCGAACAGCTGATTCCAGTTCCCTACAAGATTCATACTTCGGTTAGTCATGATGACGTCACACTAGATTCGGTGGTTTTCGGGGGATCTTGAAAAATTAAAACTTTGACATTTATTTTAACTTTTAAAACTAACTATAAAAATAAAAATAAATATGCAGTTATTTAAGTTAGAAGGTCATTATTCATAAAAAAAATGGACTGGAATTCTCTGTTAGATATATTCAATACCACCCATCACACTAAACCTCTTCCTGATAGGGATGAATGGAATGAGTTTAATTTTATCCTTTTATGATTTTACTGTAAAATGAAAAAGGTACGCCACTGTCAGAATGAACAAGCAAAGCGATACCGGCTGCCGTTTTTTTCACCGGACGTCCATTTTATCATTCTTGGACAGGTACCGGCTAAGACACGCGCAGACGACCACTTTCTCTTCTCGGAAGAGGCGCGCGCATGTGTGCTGTCATCAGCGTCGCTGTTCACATTACCACGGTGTGGATGTATTATTAATCGATGCGCTTGAGTGTGCAGAAAGGAATTAATAAGAAGAATAATGGGAGAGTATCTAGACGATGTATAAATGTGAATGAAGCAAGGAGTACAAGATAGTGTTGTTTGGCGGTATATCCTCTCCGCCTACCACTACGAGGAAGCGGCTGGTCAAAAGGAAAGGATAGTCAAG
Source organism: Glyphotaelius pellucidus (assembly GCA_936435175.1). NCBI lineage: Eukaryota > Metazoa > Arthropoda > Insecta > Trichoptera > Limnephilidae > Glyphotaelius > Glyphotaelius pellucidus. The sequence continues at coordinate 20,912,344 of OW386558.1, read as the reverse complement.
AGAAACGGCTGCGCGGCCATTTTCATACAAAACTTAATTTTGGATTTGATACCAAAACATTTGATTAAACAGAACAATTATTTATTTAATCATATTGATTTGATCACTTAAAATTAAATTTAAAAACTACTGATTTTCTTTGGAATACGAATTTTTCGTTCAAAAATTAAAAATTTCAACACGAAAATGCTTAAATCGCTTTTTTTTATTTTACCAGTATATTTCATTACATTTGCAAAGTTTGGGCAAGACTATTTAAAAAAAAATATTATTATGAATACCGCACAAGAGTCCCCAACTGCTCCCGCCTGGAGCCAGTGAGACTATTGCGTCCGCAATTGGGGTATGTTGTGAGGCTGAAGGTAGTGGTGAAGGGAAGGAGATGGGGAAGAGGAAGCTGGGGAATTACCTGGCTATTCAGATCTGGTCACCGATCTGATCACCAAACACGGCTAAAGCCATTTCAAGCGACGTTTCAATTCTGAATGGTGCTCTTACGCCAGGGCGATACAGAGAGTATCTTCCACTCTGGAACGTGCCGCAAATATAATATATATTAGTTTTAATGAATTAATTGTGAATTACCACAAATTAATCAAATAAAATTTATTTGCACACGCCGGGTTCGAACCCGTGACCTTCGGATTGTGAGTCGAGAGTCTTACCCCTCGCGCCTCCAGGAGGTGACAGCCTCCTAACCACGGAGGCTGTCACCTAAAATTTTTCTAATCACAGTTTACAATGGCTTTCTCAAGATTTATTTAAAAAAATACGCGTTATTGCCCTACTACATAACATTAGAACAAAATTCAATTGGATACGTCAGTCTCATTGACTCCAAAACCCAGGTTGGAAGTAACTACCCATTGTGGTACGTTGTGAGGCTGAAGGTAGGGAGGAGAAGCATTTAGATGGGGAATGGTTATGGTTAATGGGTATGGTTAAAATGTACCTGGCCGTTCAGATCTGGTCACCAAACACGGCCAATGTCTTTTTCAATGGCGTGCAGGGCACTAATGAGAGTATTTTTATTTTTATGAATTGATCGTAAAATAATCGATCGTGGCGTCGCGTCGGGCTCTCGGAGCAGCCTGACGTATTTCTTGGTCGGTCTCATTATTCTTAATTAAATATGAGGGATAGTTCACGTTTTCAGCCCTTAAAAGTGTCAAATAATGTGCATTACTATGTGGAAATTTCATAAATGCACTCAAATTAATTTTACAGTGAGTAGTGTGGACATAAAACTATTTTTAAGAATGAGATATCAAAATAATATTGTGAATCGCTGGATAGAGTGTAAACTAAGTGTTAAAAATCCGAGACTGGCAGTGAACATTCACCAGATGTGGTCATCTTACGGCCCTTAGGTGCCCTTCCCGTGCCCCTTGCCTACCCGCACCGACATTTCAACCCCCGCTGCCACCGCTACGCCCGCTGCCGATATTCATGACTGTGAGCCATATGACCTGTCCGGTACATCGGCCACTGAGGCGGCCTTTCTCAGAAACGCACGAGAAGAGGATCAACACTGATCGCCCCTGCATCCCTAGCTGCCCCCGCTGCCTAACACCCGCGCCCGCCCCTTCGCCCCATAGCGCACGCACTACGATGCCATCGGACCGAACCCGCGCCCTTTGAAGAGTGGTTAAAGACAATACTTAAGAGGAAGTGTTTTAAAACAATAAAAAATGAACAAATATGAACATTTTACAGTGACAAGATACATGTTTTTATATTTTTATTTGTTTTCTTTAGTGTTAACATCATGTTGTTGTTTTTATTTAGGTTTTGTGTATGTGAGTTAGAGTAAGTAAGGTTAAGTTAGATTAAGGAACATTAAGTTACGTAAAGTAAGCTAGATTAAATAGATTAAGGATGTTAAATTAGTTTGTATTAGTAGTCCGTGGAAGGGAATGGCCGACACAGGTGTCGATGAGACTCGCTATCCATCACATCGCCAACCCTTCGGTGGCGCAAAGAGGAGGACGGAACGTGAACAATGCCGAATTGGCACGTGGAATATAAGAGGAGGAATGGAAAGAAAGATGAATGAATTATGCGATACAATGAATGGAAAATGTTTGGACGTACTTTGTGTGACAGAGAGTATGAAAAAAGGGAGTGGCACAATGCAACATAATGACAGATTCGTCATCTGGTCTGGAAGACCAGATACGGAGAGGGCTTGTCAGGGTGTTGCAGCGTTACTGTCTCCCAGAATGGTAGAAAGTATGTTGGAATATGAATGTGTAAGTCCGAGAATAATGTGGATCAGATTCAAGATTGGTTTGACAAGGGTGTTTCTGGTTATTTGCTACGCCCCTGTTAATTCTGAAAGCGATGAAGTGAAAGATAATTTTTGGACTGGTGTGAACGATGTATTGAGGCAAAAAGATGTGAATGAAAGGATAATAATGGCAGGCGATTTGAACGGGTGGGTCGGAATTAGACGTGATGGATTTGATTCGGCCTTAGGTAAGTTTGGGGATAAAAGAACGAATGACAATGGGAACAGAATACTTGAAGTATGTTTGGAGTGGAACCTTTTTGTGTCGAATACTTTCTTCGATCATAAAGGTATCCACCAGTATACGTGGGAAAGAGGTGTTGATAAATCGATAATCGATTTTGTAGTAATTGACTCTAGGTTGAGAGCCGTTACCGAGGACACAAGAGGGGCTGAGGTTGAAACTGACCACTTTCTGGTAGTGTCAAGAGTAAGTCTCTTTCGCGGCTGGCGCTCTAAGGTGAAAACGGTAACAACTCCAACAAGAGTCAAAATAGAAAAACTACAAAACGGTAACATCAGAAGCGAGTATGAGAAGTGTGCAGAGATGAGATTGAATGAGAAGGAAATGGACGGTCTAAGCATAGAGGAAACATGGAACCACATAAAAGTGAGTCTGTACGAATCTGCTAAAGACGTGTGTGGGATAAGTAAGCAAGGCAGAAAGAAAGGCGACGCATGGTGGGATGATGAGATCAAAGCACTGGTCTCTGAGAAGAAGAAAGCATGGTTATGTCTGATAGCGACTGGCAGTGCTCCAAGCGAAGAGAGAGATCGAGCGAAAGAAGTGTATAAGGTATGCAAGAAAAGAGTAAGTGTTGGAGTGAAAGAACGAAAGAAACGTCTGGAAGAGGAAGAGGGAATCAAAATGACACACCACTTCCAAGAAAACATTAAGTTGTTTTGGAAGGAGGTCAAAAGGTCCCGGAGTGGTTCAGAGAATGGAAGCATGAAAGTGATAAAATCGAATGATGGACAAATGTTGACGAATGAGGAAGAAATAAAAGAGAGATGGATGAAATATTTTGAGGAAGTCTTTGAAAGCAATCCGGGTGATAGTGAGTCCAGCGTCGAATCGGGTATAAACGATGACGAAGTGAATGTTACCAAAATCAGCATGGATGAAATAAAAAGATCAATCAAATGTATGAAGAATGGTAAGGCTGTGGGTTTCGACAATATTGCTGCCGAATACTTTAAAGGGGATAGTCCTATTATTCTTACGTGGTTGTGCAGACTTTTTAACCAGTGTTTAGAGGAGGGTTACACGCCATTAGATTGGAGAAAGGCTGTAATCATGCCATTATACAAAGGTAAAGGGTCACGTATGGAATGTGGGAATCACAGGGCTATTAGCCTGCTTAGTTCAGTCGGCAAGCTGTATGGTAGAATATTGATAGAAAGGGTAAGAATGGAAACAAAGGAAAAAGTTTGGGATGTGCAAGGTGCTTTTATGAGTGGAAGGGGGTGCATGGACCAGATTTTCTCGTTACGTATGCTCACTGAGAAGTTTCTTGCAAAAAACCACAAACTCTTCTGTGCCTTTGTAGATTTACAGAAAGCATACGACCGAGTTGACAGGAAAAAGCTGTGGAAGGTGTTGTCCAAGTACGGAGTGAATACGAATCTCATACACGCAATTGCATCTCTGTATGAGGGAAGCGTTGCATGTATTAGGGTGAACGGCGATTTTACGGGGTGGTTTGATATCACAAAAGGTGTTAAGCAAGGCTGCGTAATGTCACCGTGGTTATTCAATCTATACATGGATAATTGTATGCAAGAATTGAAAGAGATGGGATTGGGCGCGAAATTGAGTGATCTGGAAGTATGTTGCCTGTTGTATGCTGATGATGCGGTGCTGATTTCTAACAGTATGGAAGATCTACAGTCGCTTGTGTCTAGGATGAACGAAGTATGTATGAAAAATGAATTAATGATGAATGTAAGTAAGTCTAAAGTGATGGTATTTGAAAGAGAGAGTACCAAAACAATTTGCAACATAGTTGTGAATGACGAATACTTGGAGCAGGTGGATGAGTTTGTATATTTGGGAAGTATGTTTACGAGAGATGGAAAGACTGATAGAGATATCGAAAGACGGGTAAATACTGGTAACTCCATTAATGGAGGACTGAACGCCGTTGGCGCCAACAAAAATCTGTCAAAAGAAGCGAAGCTAGCCGTCCATAATGGAGTGCTGGTACCTACCCTGATGTATGGCAGTGAGGCATGGAACTGGCAGAGAAAGGATGAAAGTAGACTGAATGCTGTAGAAATGAGATCCCTGAGACGTATGTGTGGTAAAACCATGTATGATCGTGTGAGAAATGTGGAGATCCGCAAAGAATGCAAGGCTGATGTAAGCGTTATGAGTAAGATTAAGAAAGGGACGCTCAGATGGTTTGGGCATGTAGAGCGAATGAATGAGGAAAGGAGTGTAAGGAGAATATATGACGCAAATGTGAATGGTAGACGAAGTCGGGGACGCCCGAGGAAGACATGGCACGACCAAGTGAATCAGATACTTGAGTCGGGCGATGTCAAGAGTCAGAATAATAGAAGAGCATGTATGAGACGATGTATAAATGTGAACGAAGCAAGGAGTGTGTGCCAAGATCGAGTTGTTTGGCGGTCTGTCCTCTCTGCCTACCCCTGCGGGGAAACGGCGTGATGGTTAGTTAGTTAGTTAGTTAGATCGTAAAATAACAAAAGTAAATAAATAAAATAAGATTTTCTTCCGCCCTCCGGTATTTTAACTGCAAAATGGAGGGCGTTTAAAAAAACCGTGATTTCTGAATTCGTAGTCAAGAGCTTTACCCCTTAACCATGGAGGCCGTCATATATTATGTGAGCCTTTTTGGTGGTTACTGCATATTTAATACATTTTCGTATTAAAACTTATATTTATAATAATTTTTTGTGTTATTTAGACTTCCTGTTTTGTTTTAAAAGATTTTTTATTATGTTAATGTAATTTTTTACCCATCCTAAAATAATTTTTATATTTTATTTATGATATTTTAAGTAATTAATCACCTCTCCTTTTTAATATTTTGTCTATGTTCTAACTAGTCTATACTTGTTTGTCTTTTGTTATTTTTTATTAACTTATTATCCTGACGAAGAAAACATAGTTTTCGAAACATGTTGATATTGTTAATTAAATAGTGGTGTACACAAAGTTATTTGTTTTCATTAAATTAATAATGACGCCACAAAGTGAATTTGCGAATTTTGAAGAAAAAAAAAAGGTAAAACTTGATTAGAATTTTTTTTTACATTAACTCCACAGGAGACTGAGAAAAATAGGGCCTTTGTCATCTTTGGAGATGCTGTGTGGAGGATATTTTTGCGGAGAGGAAGGAGTGAACATGGGTTTTTTGAGACCCATGTTGTAGGATGGAGGAAACACAGAGGCCTTTCATTATCACTATTTTTGCTGTAATTTGAATAATAAGCCTTTTTTTTAATATTCCTGTTTTACCGAATCATATTTAGAATTTTTTAGTGCATATTTCAGCCGTCTTTAGTGCATACTACGCCGTCTAGTCATAATAACAAAAAAAACAAGTACTTAAACACGGACATGAAAATTACTAATGCACTCTGATAGACTTTCTATTTTTATGAGAACATTTTTTATCAACCTTGACTCCTCTACACTCTACACCTACAACATGTAAATTAATATACCGCATTCCCCGCTAACGCCGGGCACTTTCCAAACACCACTGCTCACGTGTTCACTGCATAATAACAGAAGTGGGTTAAATATGACAGCCGGAATGCAAAATCAACTTTTTAGGTGGATAGTCTAACGAACCAAGGAAAACTTTGGCGGGTTTTTTCGACGAATCGCGTTTCTAGCAGCACTGAACGAGATAATCACTAGAAGTACGATCTATACCGATTTGAAATAAGAACTGGAATCTCCGAAAAAACCAGAAACTCTTTTGCGGCTTTGTAGATCTATGAAAAGCAGACGACCGAGTCGACAGGTGAAAGCTATGGAAGGTGTTGTCCAAGTATAGAGTCAATACAAATCTCATACTGGCAATTGTATGAGTGAAGCGTTGCATATATGGGATGAATGTTGGTTTTACGGGGTGATTTGTCATCACAAAAGTTATTAAGCAAGGCTGCGTTATGTCACCGTAGTTAATCAGTATATATATTGATAATTGTATGCAATAATTGAAAGAGGTGGGACTGGGCTCGAAATTGAGTAATCTTAAAGTAAGCTGTACGCTAATAAAGCGGAGCTGATTTATAATAGTTTGAAAGATCTACACTCTCTTGTGTCTAGTATGAACAAAGTACGTATGAGGAATGCGTTAATGATGAATATAAGTAAGTCTGAAGTCATGGTTTTTGAAAGAGAGAGAACAAAAACAATGTGCAAGTGAATGAGTTTGTGTATTTTAAACTTGCGTCATTGATCTCCTTGGCACCGTTGAAACTCGAAATTGTCCACAAGAGAACGAGATGTTTTTATATCGTTTAAGTATTCAATAGCTCGGCTGTGAAATTATTTACCAGCCTCATACAAAATTACTCCCGTGGTAAAGCAGTTAAGATCCCCAAATAATACTCTCAGTAACGCCCTAGTGAAATATCGCCATTTCAAATCGAAAAACTCTTGAAATTTTACCAGATCTGATTAACCAAGTACTTCCATACCTTCCTCTCCCCATACCATCCCATACCGACTCCATACAACGTCACCAAAAGCATCGGGTGCGGATTCACATTAAAAAAACAAATCACGTGTAGAATTTATAAATTAACATAATTATTTATTTTATAGAACTAAACTTCGAGAGAATGAGAGGAACGCAAAGTATAAGGAGCAAGATAATTGTAGGGTTTATTTATTATAATATTGTTACCAAGCTTAAAAATTATTTTATTCTACAAAGCACCGCACAAAGAGGAGGCCAATAGGCTATGAAGCACCGCTCAAAGAGGACACCGACTATACTATCTCATTCTTTCGCAGGCTAAATCCTAGGTATGTGTGTCTTTTTTTAGTGTCGCTCGTTTCCAATTCATCGAGTTTTAAATCACAACGGCGCCAAAGTTTTCACTTCAAAAAACACCTTTTGACTCTTAAGAAATTGATCATCTACGATAGAATCAACATTGAAAAAAAATATAGAGTGCAGTTCACACACGGTAGAAGAGAAATTTCACCAAAACAATTTCAACCAATAGGAGCCTTGAAAAGTGAGATCATAATCAAAGCGGCCAATGAGTGTAGCTTGAAGCTTTGTAGGTACTTATTTATTTATTTGAGACACAAACAGGATATTTATAGAACATTATTTTGGTTAATTAATTGTAAATAAATAAAAATACAAATATAAATATCCCTAGACTAATTTATCTGCAGTAATTACATCTGCATATTCACAGGCACATTAAAAACAACGTTAGTATTTTTATACATAACTTAGAAACTTAAATAGAAAATTTGAAATACATAATAGGTAGAAAACATTTAAAGAGTCTATTAAAAACTATTAAAACAGCAAACAAAACATTTTTTAGGTGCACAAATCATGGAGATATTTCTTAAAACAAGTTAAATTATTTACAAAAATATCTATAACAGTGTGTGATTTTACTGTAAGTAGGTAAGGTTTCATTCTATCTCAGGCAGGTTAATCCTTATATGTGTTTGTCTCTTTTTAGTGCCATTTCCGTTTCAAATCTAAAAGTGCTAAAAAAGTTTCACTTCAAAAATCACTGAAAGTAAGGGATATTTTTTCTTACACTCACTCTTACACACCCACAATGCACTTCTACATGTTTTCTGTTCAGTGGCAAGCAGAGATCGCCCGCTCTATTAAACAAGCGCGCTCGCAAACTGGTCGGGCGACATTCTGCCCTGGTCGTGCCGGCTGCCGGCTGCCGGCTATGGGAAATAATTCGTTCTAGAACATCGCCATTTTTTTGGCTTTTTAATAAGTGAAAGACGAAAAAAATGTTTATTTGTCTTTTGAGAATTGTTTCAACAGTGGTCACATATTGATTTTTGAGGTATTATGCCGTGATGCGCTTCCTCCTTATGTGGTCAAAATCCCAAAATACGACAAAATCATTTATTGATTTATTTATTTTATGCTAACGTCTATTGACCAATAATTAAACAAAATTTATATCACAAAAATAGGAAGAACAGAGCATTATTTATAAATGAAGCAAAACTAAAAAAGGACATGTCGTACACAGGATCTATTAGCACGTACCCGAAAGATTTTAACCAGCGATTCCTGAGCGTATTTGGAGTTAAGGATGTGAAGAAAGAAGGACCTCTTCTTCCTTTTCTTAAACATAAACTCTCCACACAGCATCGCTTAAGATGACTCAGGCCCTGAGGGAAAAAAAAAACAGACTATGCAATCCACAGGCGGTAGAATTCTTTCAGAAAACTAAAGTAGACAAGAGTGGAAAACCTAAGAAGCACCGCACAAAAAAGAGACCGATTATAATATCTCATTCTCTCACAGATTAAATCCTACAGCAGTACCTATGTGTTTGTCTCATTTTCGTGTCCCTATTTTTCGTTTCATCAAGTTTCAAATCACAATGGTGCTAAAGAACTTTTCACTTCAATTATTTTGTTCACAGCCTTTTTCCTGTGTGAAGCTAGCGTAAAAAAAAACTATTTCATATATGTCACAGACCTCATACCTTTTTCCTTCCTAAAACTCTCCATCCTTTCCCTAAAAAGAACTTCCACATAGCATCCCCAAAGATGACGTAGGCCCTGAGTGGAATTATTTTCCTTAGGGCCTCCTGTGTCGAGCTAATGTAAAAAAAAAATAACAAGCTATCAATGGAAAATGTTTCCTGCTGAATGGAAATAAAAAAATAAGTATTTTACCAAAATTGTAGAAAGGGTATTTCCCATAGAAGACACGTGAAAAATAATCAGGAACTAGCAGTTAAAATAAGGCTTTTTTATTGGGTTTTTCCCAATTTATATACTGAAATTTCCTGATAGTAGAGTTTTCCCCCTTTGCATATAACAACAGCAGTTATAAGAACGTATGCAAAATGTAACTTATCAGTTAGGTAACAATTTGATTTTCCACGAAATATTAGCGCCATTGAGATGATTTTTCACAAAAATTGCTTTTACAAATTCTCTATTTAGTATTATTATAATGCAATATATGTGTAACTTCGATAATTTGTCCTGGCCGAGTCCTCTGGACGGATGAAAACTAATTTCTACTTACTAAAAATTAACTAAGAAGTTTACTACCAATCAGATCTCCAAAAATTACAAAACGCTACCGAAATTGTGTATTTGTCATAAAATTCGGATGTCTCTCTCTCCCAACCTCCTCTACATCAATTTTTAACCAAATCGGTTTGAGAGTTGTAAAATTTCAAGATCACCATTTACAATTAAAATATCATTTTAAATTCATTTTGTTATTTTATTTTTTTTATTTATTTATTTATTTATTGTATCTTTACATTGCAGGTAAAAATGTTTACAAAACAATTTGCAACCTCACAAGGACAAGCCTGTGTTGAGGTTAACAATTCTACAATTAACAAAATTATACAGATATTGAAAGAACAATATTGTTGCATTTCTTACAGGTTGAGATTATTACTAAACTGCTGGCGCTAGGTAGTACATTCATGTAAACATCTAGACTTTTGTAGGGTGACCATTTTTTGAGGACTGATTTAAAGTAAAAAATAAAAGTTTTTTTTTTTTGTTTTAACGATGAAGTTGTAAATAATAAATATATGTATATAATATAATATGCTTTAAATTTGGCAGAAGAATTCTAATACTAATTTGGCTTATTATTACTATAAACATAATCATTTAGCTAATAATTTAGAAAGGACAAAGTTGAAAAAATCAATTGGCAATCCTCGGCTAACATAAATAATTTGACAATCTTTTTAAAAGTGCTCAAGGAATTAGATGACTTGATATTTTCTGGAAGGCTGTTAAAAATGAGCGGAGCCTGATAAAAATAATTTCTTTGGCCAAAAGAAGTTTTAGTTTGAATTGCAACAAAGTTCAGACCAGAGCCAATTCTAGTAGTACGAATTTGCTGTGTTCTTTCTGCCATATTAATATTATCAAAAAATCTACAAAGCGTTTGTGTAATATATAACTGTTTTACATTCATGACATTGCATTCCTTGTAAAGTAAATGAGTTGGATATCTAAATTTTTTCTTGAACATAACTTTAAGAATCAATTTTTGGGCAATATTAAGTGGTTCTAAGTAGGTCTTTTGGCAGGATCCCCAGCACACTATATTATAAGAAAGCATAGACTGGATTATTGCAAAATAAACCGTTTTCAATTTTTCTTTGTCTAGTATATGTCTGAGTTCTTTGAAGATATAGGTAAGTCTCCTTGTGGTATTTACCAACATATTGATATGATCGTTCCATTTCAAAAATTTATCTATTATTACACCAAGGTATTTAATGTTAACTATTCACAGGCACAGCTCAAATTTTCGGATTTTGTGAAAGCCAAAATGAACCGATACCATAAACAGCCGTTTTCTTTAAACAATAATATCCGTCGATCCAGTTGCGGAAAGTTGAATTTTTGTAAAATTTTTTGATATTTATTTTTTTGATTTTGTTTCTTGAAGTTAAAAACTTTTCAAATTGGCGAAAGTCGCTGAAGAAGAGGATTTATAATTACGTAATAATACGGAGGATTTATAAGTAAGTACGTAATATTATTACCTACGTAGGCTGATCAGAAAAAATATTGCAAATTTCAAATACACATAAACTTGATTTCAAATGAATTCTAAAACCGCAAAACGTACGACATTTAAAAAAAAAATTAAGTAATTTACAAAATATTGCGGTAAAAAACAATTTGTAGATACTATTTATTTGCGGTCAGAACCAATTACAAACACTTCTGAAGAATTTAGTGACCACATTTACAGAGCGTTTATTTTTCTAAACATTATAATGAGTTAATTTTTAGATTACAATTTTGTCGTTTTCCTGTTTACACATAAAGATTTATTGGTCACAGTCACGTACGAAAGTTATAAAGAATTTATTACGTTAATACGAATGAACAAAAAAAAATCTCAAAAAACCTCCAGCGGTAAATGTTAATAATACATCTTTTAAAATTTTTAATCGCCAATGAGTCAAAGATATCAAAAACTAAAGCCTGTTTTGAAGGGGGAGGAAAAAGTCATGGGAAAGGAGATGTTTGCGAAGTACTTGAATTTTTTCAGATCAAGTTGCCATTTTTTTATTTCAACGTTAAGTGTTGAGTGTAATACCTTACCTTCTCAAGACCGTGATAACGAGGGTTTGCTCGAGGCTCACATTTTAGTTAATTCCGACGAATTCGAAACTGAAGAGTGTCCGGAGAAAACAATGAAATTCATCCTTTTTTCATTTGGTGTGCAATCTGTCACCCATAGTATCTCACCAAATTTGGACAATTTTTTGATTGCAAGCGTAATAAAGTGAGTGGGGTTGAAAAACTACGTAATATATTGCACTTTTTTTCCAAGGTTTAATTTATTTATTATAAATACAAAGTAATACAATATGAGCAAAAAAAAAAAATTATACAGGAAAAAGAAAAGTCCCAATAAACTACTTTTTAGCAGTTTGTCGATGGGTACTTTTACTTTGGAGATATAGATAAACTTATTTTACTTTATTATGCAGTTAGAATTTTTGTGTTAGTCTAATACAAATTATTTCTTTCGGCAAGCCAATTTTTCAACATAATATTTGTTTTACCATTTGTACATTTTATAATTTCGGCAGGTAACATGTTTAAGCAATTAGGTATCATGTAGTCCAGCGTTCTTTGTCCATATTTGTTTAAATGCTAAGGTCCTTCATTTAACGTAAAACGAGTGTTGTAAGTGTGGTCCAGTTTATTTATGTAAATAGGGCTATTCATATGCTGAAATATAATTTTATACCACAGAATTGCTCTTACTGAGAGAATTTTGGTAAAAGTACGGAACATGTATGATGCTGTAATTCCTCAAAGAGAATCAAAAGGTTAAAAAAATATTACCAGCAGAGGACCTTTACTGTTTTTACCTGACATCATATGGACCATCACTGTTTTCTCCCAAATATTTACACATCGTTCGCAAAAACCATACTTTTTAAATATCTGAAAAAAAAAAAATTTCGTCTCTAATCGCAAATTCACTTTGCGATTGTTAATTCACTGGTGCGTTCTATCATTTAATATTGTTTCCTTATGAAACTAAATGTATTATAAAATAATTACTTGATTCATCAAACATACCCAAAAAATAACCTAAGGATTTACAAAAACTTTTTAATTTTGTTTTAAAGAAACTATTTTCAATTCAACGAAATATCGTTAAATAATAATTTATGAAAATAAATACAAACTAAATGCTGTATTAGCAGGGGGTTCTCCTACTTGCCCTTTAGTAGCATATATATTTTTAATAATTTAGAGATAAGATTTTGAATAGTTGTGCATTAAAATTAAAATATATGTCTGTATTTGGAAAAGCTTAGATGACATTTTTTTATATGGATTGGTGAAAATTAAACATTTCGTTAATTTCATTAATAAATTCCACAAAAAAATAATTTATCATAGAAATATAAAAAAAAAATTAGGATATTTTTTAAGATTTAAGCATTTTCATTCATTGTTAATAATAAATTTGAATTTAACATTTTTGGCATATGTACAGATAAAAAACATCGAATCATCCATTTTATATCCATCCATAAAATAGAAGAAGCTTTTCATACCATGCCTAGTAGATTAGTTAAATAATTTTAAATAATAATGCTCCCTTAACTTTAAATAATTTTAACATACAAATAAAAATCATTAAAAAAAATTAAATTAGTATCTAACGGCTGTATTACAAAATTAATGGATAATATGTTAAACAAAAAATATGAAAAAATTATTACATTTTTTAGTTTATGTTTATCCATAAATAATCCATAAATATTCATACATATCCATGACAATGAAAGAATTGGAAATTGTGTTTTTCTATAATCCCTAATCAACTAAAACATGCAACGGTGATTCCAATCTATAAGAGTGGCGACAAAACAAATATCGAAAACTACAGACCCATTTCTTTGCTAAGTGTCCTATCAAAAATCATTGAAAAAGTTTTTAAAAGCAGACTTATCTCACATTTGGAAACCCAGAAGATTCTCTCGCCCAATCAGTTTGGCTTCCAAAAAAAAATGAGTACAGAATCTGCAATCTTAGACTTGACTGAGAACATCACCAACAGCCTGAATGAAGGTGATTCCTGCCTAGCCATATTCCTAGACTTAGCCAAAGCATTCGACACGGTTTCCCACCCCATTCTTCTGGAAAGACTATCTCAAATAGGCATCCGGGATTCAACTCTTAACTGGTTCTCCTCATACCTAACTGGAAGATCACAAACCGTGAAAATTAACAACATAGCTTTAAGCAACCCTTTACCAATCCAATTCGGAGTTCCACAAGGAAGTGTTCTAGGCCCTATTTTGTTCCTCATATACATCAATAAACTCTGTAACCTACCCATAACCGGAAAAATAATATCCTTTGCAGATGACACTGTGCTTATAGCTCGACATAAAAATTGGAAAGGAGCATTCGACATAGCTCAATATGACATAGGTCTGGTAAAGAATTGGTTAGATGATAATCTCCTCACCCTCAATGCTGGTAAAACTAAATTCTTAACCTTCAGTCTATCTGCTGCAACCCAACCTTCTATCAGAAAATAACAATTCACTCCTGTCCAAGTCCCTACTCTTCCTGTACTTGCCCAAATTTGGAAAAAGTATCTCATATAAAATACCTGGGGGTCCTAATTGATCACCATCTTCGTTGGGATCAGCACTTAGCCAGTCTAACTCCCCGAATTCGCAAGCTCTCTTATGTTTTTCGAACTCTAAGAAATATACTTACTCCTATAACACTAAAAACGGTTTACTATGCTCTCTGCCAATCCCAGTTAGCATATGGCATCATAATTTGGGGCGGCTGTGCTCTTAATTTTATTGATCCTCTGCAAAAAGCCCAAAAAACGATTTTACGTGCTATCAACAAGCGACCAACAAGATATTCCTCCAATAGACTCTTCACAGAATATAACGTCTTAAACATACGGCAACTTCATCTAAAATTTACACTAACACATTTCATGTTCAAATACAAGAAAAAAACTCTTTTAAATCACAGTTACACCACCAGAACAATAACCAAACGACACTACAATGTTCCTACACTACGCACCACATCAGCTCAAAGACATTTCATGTACCTAGCTCCTAAAATGTTTAACCTTCTCCCCGAGAATCTAAAATCCGAAACCCAACCCCATATCTTTAAAAAAAAAATTATCAAAATGGATCCTTACATTCAGTAACGATGATGAGTAAAAATTTGCTATTTTAATTGAATTGTAATATAATTGATACAACTTGTAACATAAATTAATTTAATGTGTTAATTAAATTACTAACTTAATTTGTTACTAAATATGTTACTTAAACTACTTAAATGAATTGCATAAGTTAATAGCTGTACACTGTACCTACACAATCTGTAAACTTCATCCGCCATAACACAGGGACATCCCTAGCATGGCGGATGAATTAACACAATTTTTTGTTCATTGTATAAACTTCTTTTAATAAATAAATAAATAATAGTATTTCAAACTTAATAAATAAAAACATGCCAAATACTATCCAACCAGATTTTTACACAAAAATGACAGATTTAAAAACAAAAATTATAAAAGGATAATGAAGATTTTTAAGCAATTATAGGATCTATTAATTAATTTTGATTGTAACATTTATTAATTAGGTAAGCAAAACTTGAAGAAATTTAAAACTAGAGTTAAGGAGCACCTAAGATGTTTGGAAACAAATCATTGTGTAGAATTTCCGCCATAACACAGGGACATCCCTAGCATGGCGGATGAATTAACACAATTTTTTGTTCATTGTATAAACTTCTTTTAATAAATAAATAAATAAATAAAATTGTAACAATCATGTCACAAAGTATCTTTAACTTAAAGGTATTATAAAAGCATTAATTAAACACATATTTGGTAAATCCAACAGAAGCTTTGATAACGTTTCCTTTATTTTTTTAAAATCGTAATTTTATTATTATTAGCTGTTCTTTCCCTCTGTAAAGTGCACTCTATTGACGTAAGTTCGCATTACACATTTGATAAACTTTCATCCACCGCACACAGATGTCACGCATCCACAATGACGTAGAAAATACAAATTGATTATTAAATTAAATATACCGCACATCCGGTATTAAAGAACAGCGCGCAAAAATAACATACAAACGTCAGCGCAGTATATCCGGTATGACTTGTTTTCGCGGCTTTTGTTTCAAGTTCACGGCTTAATGTCACGATCGTAATTTGTGGTGCAATTATATAGACTTGCGTCATTATCCATTATCTATATCCATAACTGTGTATTTAACTATTTTCTATTTAGGTACTTTTGATTCGTGGTAGGAGAAGGCGGTACGACAATTATCTTATAGGCAAAGATGCCGACATTACCGTTTACCGTCATCATGGTGACATGGTACCATGCTAGATACGTACCTTGATTAAAAGATAGGAATGTGATGTGTCAGATGTCAACATTTACATGTTTAGTTACATCCCATAATATGAATCATCACTTTAAAAATGTCAACTTATGTTACTTTATTATTTTATATTTTTATTTTAACTTTTATGAGTAAAAACTCAAATTGTATATTTAATTAAATGAAGATACTATGAGCGAAACGCAATCGAAAATCTGGAAACAGTAAAATCAGAAAAAGATATTGGCACCACTGTGACTCGAACCCAGGACCTCTCTCTTTCCGGGCGAGCGCGCTGACCACTGCGCCAAGGTGTCGATGCCTCACCACTGAAGGTTTTAAATATAATGCTACTTAGCCAGGGTTTCCCAAACAATGTTCCGCGGAACACCAGTGTTCCGCCTCCTTAAGAGTCGTTATGTTTTGGAATAAATGTCAGATGAGAGTTCCTGCATTAAAAATATAAATCGTAATGATTATAAAGACTGTACAATAAATAGTGTAATTTTTTTATTATGTTTACAAACTTCCACATATTTAAATAAAAATAAATCTTCTAAATGTTTGTTAGCGCATAAATTCCTACGATTCCTGAAATCTTTAATGGCCTTTATCTTATAATTGAAAATAAAAATAAATAAAGTAGCTCACATCCGTACTAGATATTTGATACAACTTTTGATAACAATCATAATTTTTCAGTTTGTTTTGGTATTTTGATCTCAAATCCAAATTTAAAATTTGTATGAAACTGGCCGAAATGGGCCGCGCAAACGTTTCACTTAAGTCATTTGTCATTAATTTGATACCCCGACAATGTTTGGCGAGTCTCTGAATTATTTAAGTATCACCGCTAGTAAAGGGGGACATTAAAAAGAAGGCAGAATAAGAGGGGAATTTATACAAATTCCAGAAAAGGCTGCGCGCAAGATACTACGTCATAAAGTCCCTGTGCGCATTCGGGATTGCGACGTACCTACATATCTACGCATTAAACATTCTAATTTAGGTTGTTGATGCTTGAGGCGCGGTATGTTAGCACAAAAAGAAGATGGAGAGATGTGTAAATGCGAATAGAGAGAGCGCTAATGTTAAAATCGACAATATTTAAGAGAAAATTGTGAAAATGTTTATTAAAAGACGACTCGTTTAAAATAGAGCAAAAATCTTGCGTGGGTTGTTCAAAGCAGCATTTATAGAAACATTGTGATTTTTTTCTTACATATAACTTGCAAAATAACTGAAAGAAACGTGTTTATAATAATTTTCGGAGCATAATGCGATTTTTTTTTCTATCGAGGGAATTTCAAATAAGGGGCCATCCATAAATTACGTCACTAATTAAGAGGGGGGGGGGGGAGTAGAGAAGTGTGACATTGTGTGACAAGGGATATGGGGGGTCATCAGTTCTGTGACATCACAAAAATCTAAATTATTAACACGCAAAAAAAAATTGTTGTAAAATTGCAAAATATGTGACGTCACACTAGGGGGGAGGGGTCTCACAAATGTGACGATGTGTTACAGGGACGGGGGGGGAGTCAACAAATCATGAAATTCGTGTGACGTAATTTATGGATGGCCCCTAATGTGTATAGATGTCATCTTCAAGAATAACATGTATTTTTTAAGAACTTTAAAGCTTAAACAGCCTTACTAAAAAACCTCGTGAAAATTTTAATAATAATCGACCGCGGATACGAAAAAATTACTCATTAAACAATGGAAAGATATATACACTGCTTACACAGTCAGATGGGGTAGTTTATCTGCTGTATACGGTTGTTGTATTGATGATTTTTGAATGAATTTAGGAACTTTTCCTACGTATTTTAAATGTCTTGTACCTTGCTTATTTTTGAAGATGTCGTAAAAAAAAACATTTTAGAAACTAGATAATTATGGTCGAATTTCAAATATAGGGCGACCACTAGTTCACACTAATCGATCAAAAATGTTACGAATATTTCACAGTAATTACGAACTTAAGCCGCGGCATACCCCATTTCTACTAGCTGGTACCTGGGATGCGTTGCTGTGCTATGCCATATCCTTTGCCGTACGTCCCTGTTCCCTTCCAACTTCCCCGCCTTCTCCCTTCCCTCGTCTCTTCCCTCTCCATGAATCCTTCACTTCCCCCTACCTTTCCTCCCTCCTGCAAAAATATATGAAATACACACATTCATTCATTTATACAAATTTCATAACGCCAGAGCTTACCATTATATACAGCCTATGTTACTCGCTGATAATGTAGCTTTTTATTTATGAAAGAATTTTTAAAATCGGTTCAGTAGTTTCGGAGCCTATTCAATACAAACAAACACACAATCAAATCTTTCGTCTTTATAATATTATTATTATATTCATAAGTAAAGACGTACCTTAAACACTTTCAGTCTTACTAATAACAAAACGCTTTAACGATAGTTGAAGGGCATATCTGCTGCTCACCCGATGAACGGCAATTTTACATAATTACTAATAACAATATCACGTTTTCATGATTATTATTTTGGTTGCATTGGATTTCCCTAGATCTGCGCAGGCGCCGCGGCCATCTTGTTTTAGAGTTTTGCGGGAAAAATCATTTTGTGACACGTTGAATTTTACTCGCACAATTTAGTGTTTTTGAACAGAATTTCCATTGTTTTTTTTTTATTTGTTTGTTTTATTTTAGTAAATTGTACATTTAAGTTTACAATTTCCTAATTAATTATATTGTATTGTAATGATCAATTCACCATTATATTCGTACGATTGAACATTTTTTTATTGTTCTCTAGACTTTATGTCCGGGTTAAATCTTCCCCACAGGAAAAACTTAACCTTTCCACACACTTTACCACAAATGATCATCTAGTCAATCCACGCTATGCAATTGCACTGTATAATAAATACAAAACAATTCAAGAACAACATGTCAACCTACCAGAGACCAAATGGGAAAATAATTCACCCAGATATTTTCATATCAGAGGGTTCGGCTTGATAGAACTCCTAACTGGACCGATAAATCTTACTAATCCCTCAATATAAATATTTAAAAATCTTTCGTAATTCTACATGACATGTATTTAATATGACTGACTTTGCATTTTTATAGATGGATTTTTTGACAAATTTTTAATGAGAGAGCTGGGTGTAATGCCAGTAGCCGAAATAACAAATGGTAATATTTTTATAGTCCTGAAATGTCGTCTTTATATTTTCTAATTTTTGAATATTACAGGAATTCGGAATACCGACATCAATGATATAAATTATTTTTTTAAATTTTGTCATGTAAAACTATATCGGGTCTGTTATGACAAATTAGTCTGTCTCAATAGTTTTATCGTAATATATTTTATAAAATTCATTTTTAAAAAATGAATTTGGTTCGTATTCATAATATGGTACTACATTTCTATTATTATCATTATTTTTGACAGTTTCAGTGCTCTCATAATATCTAAGTCGTTATTTTAATTTTTTAAAACTAAAAATACAAGTTATTTCGAATAAATTATTTTTTTTCCGCTAAAGTTATAAAACTTTCGTAAAAGTAATGTTATTAATAACATTAAAGGCTTGTGTAAATAAATACCAAATTCGTGTTATCAACGTTAACATTGTTCCAAAAATTTTATTTTATTTATTAGTTTTATTTTAGTAAATTGAACATTTAAGTTTACAATTTCCTAATTAATTATATCATATTTCAAACTACATTTTTTCTTGTTTTATTTATCTCCTACAATACATTTTGAACTTTCCAATTGGTGCGGCCTTTAAAGTTTCTGATAGAGTGTTGTATAACTTCATCCCTTTGTATAGTAAACTGTTCTGCGTATTCGTTTTGTCCTTTTTTTGTAGTCTGATTTCCTTGCAAGTCCTTGTATTGTCTGTGAATGTCCTTGTTGTATATAATTTTGTTTGAGAAGTATTTTGGTTACATGTTGTTCACTATTTTATGGATAAATATCATCGTTTGCAGGGTCAACATCTGTTTCACGGTTAGCCAATTTAGTTCCTTTAACATTTTATTTACTTTTGAGAATCTATTTCGCCGAAGTATTATTCCCTTTGCCCTGTTTTGGAGAATTTGAAAATTATTTTGTTCTCGTTCGTTACACCGGAAAAGGATAGTTGAGCAGTAGTTAAAGTGTGGAGCAATAATTGAATTATAAATAGTGACTGCATTCTAGAAATTTTTTGCCAAATTCTTCCCAAAAAAAATGAATTCAAAATGTCAATTATTTTCAGTTACTCTCTTGAAACAATTGTTAGATTTTTTTAAAAATTTTAAATGTATTAACGACAAAAAGTGAAGTGACAGTTATCTTATTTCAAGGAAACGTTAAAGAAAAGGACTGTGTTTTTTAATTTAGAATCTTCCCAAATTTTTTGACGTTTTGATAGAATGTGTAAATGGTAAGCTTTTTTCATCTTTTTTCATGTTGAAAGCTTAAAATACTGCAGTTTATAAACGCTAAATTACATTTGAAATGCAAAGTCTAAGACCATAATTAATTTAATGTGTAATGTTTTTTTAACTCATTTAATGTGTTTTTATGCATAATTTAAAAAATATATATATTAGCATTCTGCATTCCTTCTCTATATAAACAATAAGTGTGGAATTTCATACTCCGTGCAATTTTCGTAAAAAGGGTACAAAGTTTTTGCTTCACGTATTAATATACTGATGATGATAATCTTGTATTTTTATAACGTCATTGGATGTCAAAATTTTACTACCATTTGATAGGTAAATTTCTTTTTTCGAAAAACAATGCTTTTGAGGCAAATATATCGATAATGGAAATGTTAAATGCTGTAGAGGACAAAATGTTAATAAATATTCAGGAGAGCAAAAAGAAAGGTTTTATTTTAAAAAATCATATCTCCTGTTTTTGTAAGCCGGCAATAACGAATTTTTATTATAAAATTAACATTGAATAAATCGTTCAGAATACTTTACAATTTCAAAAATTCCTTAATAGCAGAACTAAATTTATTATTAATTTTTCAGACAAAAAATCCTTTTAAAATGCACATCGTAAAGGACACACTTGTTTTCGCAGAAAGATTATTCATTCATTATCATAATTCGACCACCACACTATAATTATCACAACACATGTCACACCAACCATATCATCACCACATCAGGGGCTCTTTTTCCTGGAGTGTGGAGCCAGGAGTCAGGATGTCACCAGGCGAGTTGGTTTCCTGTCAATATTTTCCTCCCACATTGAAATTTGCGAAGTCTGTAGTTCCCAGCAAAACTTGACGTGTTTTGAATGCAATTACTATTTTGATAAGAAAAGATATTAATAACTTGAGGAAAAACTAAAGAAAAATGATTTTTAATTTGATGAGCGTTATTTGTACTAGTGGCAAACCCGTGAATAATCGCGAGATATTATAGTTTTAGGATTTGTGAAGCTGAAAGTAGGTATTTATAAATTATAAAAAAATAAATAGAGACCAATCTGAAATTTGCTATTCGAATGAACGCCGTTAGAATACTTCAAAAATAATTATTCAGATTTAAATCTGCCAAAAATGCTAACAATTGAAAAATACATTTCACACATTAATTAACAAAATAAAATAATTTTTTTAAGTACCTTGTATCAATTAAAAAAAAATTACGAATTTTACGCGTTATGCAAGAACACTTAGGAATATTTCTAAGTGTTCTTGCATAACGGTTGTCTGTGCGTGTGCACGCATGCACACGCACAGACAACCTAAATTAGTATACAATATCGACGGTGGAAGGGCAAAGTGACTTAAAAAATCAGAGTGTGCACTTCACACGCGGTAGAAGTGAAACCTTCAGAAAAATAAAGTACACAAAAGTGCTATGTAAAAAGTACTAAAAGCACCGCACAAAGAGGAGACCGATTATCTATCTCACTGTCTTGCATGCTTAATCACGATGTACGTGTGTTTGTCTCTTTTTATCGTTTCATCGAGTTTCAAATCACAACGGTGCTAAAGAAGTTTTCACTTCAACCGAGTGTGAAATCACATGCGGTAGAAGTAAAACCTTAAAAACTAAAGTAGACAAGGTTGGGGACACTACAAAGCACCGCCCAAAGAAGAGACCGATAGGCTACAAAGCACCGCAGAAAGAAGATACCGATTTTACTTTCTCATTCTCTCGCAGGCTAAATCCTGTAGATGTATGTGTTTGCCTCTTTTTAGTGTAGCTATTTTTTGCGTTTCATCGCGTTCTAATCACATCGGTGCTTAAAAAGTTTTCACCTTAACAAACCATACAACTGGAAATTAAATTAAAAAAAAAATACATTAACTCCACGTAGAGGCACTAAGAAACATAATTTCCTTAGGACTTGATCTTTGAGGATGCTGTTTGGAGGGTCTTTTGAGGAGGGGATAAATGGGTAAACATGGGTATTGAAAAAAACCCATATTGTAGGAGGAAGGAAACTCAGATGCCGGCAGATCTCAAGAACGAGTGATTGAAACGACCCGTTCTCAGTAGAATTGTGGTAATCCACCGCCACTGTGGTGATTAACCGCTTTTCAATTAAGGAGGCTTCGGTGAATGCATATGAAACTGGTAGGGGGTTTGGTACCACCAAAAAGGTTAAGAACCACTATTCTAGACGGATAGATGTTTACAAAAACGCCCCACCCGAAAAAACAGCATTCAGAATCGTTGCTTGAAATGAGTTTAGCCGTAGTCAATGACTAGATATTAATAGTCAGATTCTTTTTAATCTTCCTCTTCCTTATCTCCTTCCTCTCCCTTTCCTTTTAGCCTTACAAAATACCCCAACTTTGTAAAAATAACAACTTGGTGATTTTTTTTCTATTTATTTTTATCTATTTCTCTCTCTCTTCGATGGCGCTACAGCCCATATCGAGCCCTGGCCTCCCGCAACATTCGCCTCCAACTCCTCCTGTCCACAGCAGCTGACGTGGACAGTTTTGTCCACGTCAGCTCTTGTTACCTAGAGAAGTTTTTCTGCATCCTCTCTCACCTCATCTTCCCACCTCAGTCTGGGTCTTCCCATTTTTCTCCTTCCACCTGGGTGTCCAGTGATAATTCTTTTTGGGACGTTTGTGTCCGGCATTCTCTGTACATTCCCAGCCCATCTCAACCCGAGGAGTCTCATATGAGCTGGGATGTTAGGGATCTGATATATATCATACAGCTCTTTGTTCTGCCGGATGCACCACTCTTTTCAACACTTTTCTTTCAAAGGTATCCAGCATTTCAGCCATATTTGCCATCAGTGTCAGTTTTAAATCCATGCAGATGAAGGAAGAATTTCCGCCTTCAGATATGCTAAAGAAATCCCCCTATTTTGTCGGGAAGGGACTTCCATTACTCAAATGTGTCAATTTGTAAGGAATATCGTTTTTATTATAACTAACCAACCAATTTCTTTTGAAATAGGTTCAGAGAATGAATAATTCGGAGAATTTAAAAACCGTAAACTAATTAAGCTACCCGTATTTTGGGGATTCACTGAGTTGGACGAGGAAAAAATTTGCTACCTATCGATTAATAATTATGGGCAGTGCAAAGAGAGTGTATGGTATGTGATGCGAAATATAACAAGATATAAATGAAGAGATGGAAGAAAAACCAAGCGTAAATTAATATTATCGTTGGCATCAGGGAGATGAGGTTTGGAAATCGGCTAGGTATTGTAATAATCCGCTTGTATCACCGCCGAAAAAACAATACCGGCGGAAGGCGCGGCGGAGTCATCAGTTGGAGTTTTTGAAATGAAAATTGAAATAAGCGACACTAAAAAGAGACAAACACATACATTTGTAGGATTTAGCCTGCGATATGATGAGGTAGCAATAAAATATTTATTGAGTTTACGAGTACTCGGTTCCAATATAATACAATAAATCCACAGTCCTTTTGTGTAGTGGTACAAAGCGCCTGACAAACCTTTGCATAAATAAAAAAAAAAAAATTTTTTGAATAATCTATAAGTTTTTTTGATTTCATAGCCAAAGCCATAGCCATAGTAAACAAAAGTTTGTAGAACTAATATTTTGCCGAGATCTAGACACTGAAATCTTATTTAAATTCATGTATTTTATATTGTTTTTAAAATATTCAAAATATTTATGGTTCATGGTATTTCAGGAACGTTAAGGCTTTCGACTGAAAACATGAACATTCCGAACTAAAAATGAAACATCCCTAGTTGTTTAGAATCAAAATGTGGTGACAGTTGATAGGTACATCCTAATATTTCTTCAACTCAGTTGGCGAAATGTTAAATGTTGTAAGCTGTAACGGTATTTTGTTATTAACACTATTCCATACCCTATAGTTATGCACAAACTCAACTTTATTATTTTTAATCGGAGAGCTACCACATTTTGACACTAAATAAGATATGATTTTTTTTAACCAATGGTGTTATCAATTCATTTTGGACATTTTTGTAATTACCACACTCTTAACTCCAAGTTATCGATATTGTCTCCTCTGCCACGTTCTTAAATTGTGGCATCAATCACCTTTAACCATGTACACTCATTAATATGCAAAGCACATTAAAAAACCTACATAAAATACTGTTATTGGTAAGGAAATACGCTACCAACATACTGTATCTACATATATGTATAATCCACAAATGCACTTACGCATAAAGTAACGCTGCAAGAGAAAATCCCCTTGCAACTTGCGAAGTGTGAAGAGTAACATTTACATGTATGATTCATATGTTATGTTTGGTGGTTAGAAGGAATGGGATTCCCTCCAAAGTTCAACGAGTTTTAAAGTTTGGTATGCAATTTTAAAAGGTGAGTTCATTTTGCGGGGGGTTCCTTAACAGGAAAGAGTTGCTTCTAAGTACCTTCGTTCGGGCGCCAATAAAATAATGTGTGATAATAGGGGTTATAGAGATTTTTGAAACTGATCGTCAACTCGTTTTACAATAAATTAAGATAAACTTTCGAAATCGCTGGATAGGTTTAATACCAATATTTTTAGCAGAAACCTTTTGATTCACCTTATTTTTAATAAAAGACAACTATTTACGTTATTTATTTTTGGGATGTTATAATAAGTTATGTAATAAAAAGCGAATTGAACTAACGAAACTCTTAGACATGAAAGAAGTCGTAAACGATATCCATGGACGTATATAATGCATCTAAGACGCAATCAATTTATCCCGCCCGAGAAACGAGAATGGTTGTAATAAGAATAAAGACCTCATTAACTTATTAACTCCCATTTAATGTCAAAAAGTAAATGCGGACAGCCAATGCATATTTAGGTTAGTTCAAAATTGCAAATTTATGAATATTTTTACCAATTCATTGGCGTTTGACTTTTCGGGATGTGAATTCTTACACAGTTAGACAGGTTGTGTTAGACCAGTGTTGCCAGTGTATACCGATTTTTTATTTATTTATTTATTTTTTTTTTTTTTTATTAGATAAAAAGTTAATATTTACAATAAATAATAATATATTACATTTCATATCAGACTTTTTTTGGTTACCCAATTAGTAGAGAAATATTCTCGGGTCTAACTGGGGAGCTAGTCTATGTAATTACATATATAGACAATAAATAATAATATGCATAGTTACAAAAATGAAAAAATAAGATTTTAAAAAATATTGTGAAATATTACAAAAATATTGTACAATAAGAAAATAACATGTAATTAAAGTAACAGAATATCAACAAATATCAACAAAAAATCAACAAAAATAATAGCAACCTATCTGAAAATCATCGATAAAAGCGAGTCAATCTTCTCTGTAAAAATACAACGAAAGTTTTTTTTTAAATTTAGAATAGTTTTTCTCACTTTTTATTGTATCCGGTAAATCGTTAAATAACTTTGGGCCTACATATTCATATTCCCCGTCAATATCGGTTTGGCTGTCAACGGTGAAACTGTGCTCGCGACTTCGATATAAAATAATCGGATGTTATGCCTATCGATTTGACATTGTAAAGTTTTCTTTGTGCTTGACCCCCTGAAGAGCTATTCTCTATCTAATTAAATGAAGACAAGGAGCGAAACTCAATCGAAAATCTTGAAACAGACAAATCTGAATCAGAACAGTTAGTGCTTAATAAAAAAGTAAACTAAAGTGTGCCATGACCGCAAATAAAGAAATTCAACGACCGCTAATGAGTTTACCACATTAGAATAATCAAATTGAGCAATACATCGTGAATAATACCTTCTATGAAAAAGGGATTCCTCTGAGCTATGAGTCATTTACAATTTACATAAATCAATAATTATTATAAAACTGGAATGGGTGTGATAAATGCATGAAGGCTGGTACCTGAACCTGAACAACCAACCTGTACCTTGGTACAGTTAGTTTCTGGGGTTTCCCTCATTGAACCATAGATGAATTAACAATGTGATTGCATTAAAATTAACCTTACAATACTATTCTTGTGTTCATGTTATTATTTATGCAGGAATTATAAGCAAGTGCCTTACCCACTCACGCGATTCTATTATTAGTTACAAACCAATGCATTCTTTTAAATTTATGCATTATGATGTCATTCTTCTTACAAGCCTCTGAAGCTATAGTACAGTGAGATCGATGACTTTACAATATCGGATTGATAAGCGTTACTTCTGATGAATTTACATCGATATCGCGACCACGGTTTCAACATTGACCGATATTGACAGGTAATAAATAAGAAATCGAAATACGCTGGTAAGGGGCCATCCATAAATTACGTCACACAAATTTTATGATTTCCCCCCCCCCGTCCCTGTCACACATCGTCACATTTGTGAGACCCCTCCCCCCTAGTGTGACGTCACATAATTTGCAATTTTGGTAATATTTTAAAGTTTTTATTGACATTTAAATTTTCAATTTTACTATTTTAGATTTTTACATGTGACGTAGCAGAGCCGATGACCCCCCCCCCCCCCATACCCCGTGTCCCACAATGTCACACCCCCTCCCGGAGTTCCCCTCCCCCCTCTCGCATTCATGCATTAATTCCCGGTACATTCGGTTTCCAAACAGCTCGCATGCCTCCTATTGCAATTTTTATATACGAATTTCATAATGCCAGAGCTCACCAGTATATACAGAAACCATCGCTGGCAGGCACACACCAAATCTCCAAAGTTTCATCGCAATCGGATGAACTGTTAGCAAAGCATAATTTCATGATGCCAGAACTCACTATTGTATATAGTAAGAATTGCGGGCATGCACATCAAATCCCCAAGGTTTCATCGCAATCGGATGAATGTTTTAGCAAAACATAGCATACATGCATATATTCATATTTTCAATTTTATATTGTTGGCATTGTTGAATTGAAAAACTAACCTAAATATGCATTGGCAGTATGCGTGTTCTTTTGAAGGCCAAACGGGTGTTAATTAGTTAATGAGGTATTTAGTCATTATTGGTCCACTTTGTTTTTGCAAGATCGAACGGAATAAATTAATGGCGTCTTAGATGAGTTAATTACGTTCATGGATCGCGTATACAATTCGTTCATGTCTAAGAGATTCGTTTATCTAACTCCATTAATAACTAAACCAGTTATTTTGAATAACGCAGAACGTTATTTAAAATGTTTTGTGTATTGATAGCCTAAAAGACCTTATCAATGCTGTGTGGAGGGTCATTTTAGGAAAGGAAAGAGAGGAATTTCTGGGAAGGAAAAGAGTATTAGCGGTGGGTAGCAATCTAGGAGTCAGTGTGTCCAGGAGTGAGAGACGTATGATTCCATCCCTCCCACTGCGGTGCAAGGTGATGTTCCGATAGAATAAGGCTGGAGAAGTCAAAGGGACTCCCTCAACCACTCTCTCCCGATCCGGTTTGCCGTTTATCTGGCGGGCAGACGCATCCACCGCCAAGACCCGGACAAACCTTACCTCATGAATCCGGGCCCCCTGCTAAGTCACCAAATGTAGCTAACCACTTGGAATGACCTATGGCAGAGGTTATCCAATAAATGGTTCCCGGGGAGGCTGTACCCTTACCCGCCTCCCAAATTTATATCTGCAAGCGTCTTGAGTGGAAGTCTGCTGTACAAATATTTGCTAACAATAGTTGCTAAGAATAATGCCGTGCACTGAAAGAGTATGCAGAGATGATTTACCGCCGAATAACAAAAGTCGACATACTTAATAGTGTCTTGTCGGTTTAAGGAAAATGCGGTAGGTACACCATACCTTTCTAAGTAAATAAATAACTAAGTGTTATAAATAACTAAGTGTCGCCGAAAGGGTATTTAGAAAAGATTTACCGCCGAATAATAAAATATGACACGCGTATACCTGTAGGTGCTGTCGGCTTAGGGAAAATACGCTCTAGCAGATTTCCACTCAATACGCTTGCAGATGTAAGTATGTCGATTTTTGATATACGGCCGTATTTCCTCTATGTAAACTTACAATATTAATGAGGAAGTACAACGTAACTAATCCTTTGGGGGATCCAGTGTTCCCAGGGATCAGGGATCCACTTGGCAGAAAGTTTAACTTTCCGGGAGATTATCTATCAGGGTTCAACTCTTGGGAAACGGGAGACCAAGAGACGGATACTATTTGAACAGGCCTCAGGTTGTCAGCCCATCTCAAGTGGGCGGCCTCGGTTCAAACCGTCGCCGAATCGACCACACCAAAAAACAAAAACAAAAAATCATATTTTTAAAAATTATCTTAATTCTTGTTAAAAAGTCGTTAATTTTTTTAACGGTTTTTATTGCAAGAGGGAGTAAGGGGGTATTCTAGTCTAGAAGCATGAATTGTAGGTGTTTTTTCCGGTGCAATAAAAAAAAACAATAATATTTTTGAAGCCATTATTTTACCAAATATTTATTACATTAAAGAATACATAAAAAAAATCAAAAAAAAAAATTAAAAAATTAAAAGTTACACGGTGTTAAAGTAGGGGGTCTCAAAAATATGGCGCGCCCTGGTTGACACGATTGCAACCCTCCTAGTGATCCGAAAAAAAAAAAAAAAAATTATTTTTAATCCAAACAAATACTGCTATGGCATGAACCTCGCAGAAATCATAAAAAATATTTTTTTGCAAAATGGCGGCTGTCTGAAAAAAAAGACAGTTTTTTACCAGTTTTTTTGACTTTCCGAATTTTTTTAGAATAGTCAAAATTAAAATTTTGTTGTAATTCTAGTTCATGCGATAAAGTAATGTATAGAAAAAGTTCACACCAAATTTCAAGTAAATTGGTTTAGTAGAACTTGAGATATCGTGTCAACCGTCACGAAAAAAAATGGTTTTGAGAAAAAGGTGTTTAAAATTTTGTCATAATTACTTAGGTTTTGGTTAGATTCTGTCTAAACTGCGATATTAAAATGTTCATAACTTTTAAAATAACGCGAACTTCGAAATCCTTTTAAGGAGATATTCTTAAATATTTAAACTTTGGAAATATGAAGAAAAAAAAATTTTTTTTTTTTCGAGACTAGAATACCCCTTTTTAAAATTTTATAGAGAAGTATTGTACATTTCTTTGTCCAAAGTCATTTTGGTTGTTGGTTGGTGGAATGCATGTTGTAATGTAGATCTTGTGAATCGGCCCGAGTTTGTCTGTATAAAGTTATCCTAGTTTATGAATGCGTAGATTAGAATATATTTTGCATATAATTGTTTCAGTGCGCCCCACGGTTGAATTTGGCAGCCACCTCTGGTCTGGAGCTCCAAAATACTTGAAAAATACCCTCGACTCTGTGCAGAAACGGGCGGTCCGTTTGATAGATTCTCCCATCTTAACGAACGGGTTGCAATCTTTAGAGCACAGGCGTCGGGTGGGAATGCTATCCATGTTCTACCGGTATTTCAATGGAAGATGATCTGAGGAACTAGCGTCATTGATCCCTTCGGCACCGGTGCACAGTCGGGAGACACGCCAAACGCGCGCCCAACATATGTACACGGTTGACATTTGTCACATGAGAACGGGTCGTTTTTTCGACTCGTTCTTGAGTTCAACAGCTCGGCTATGGAACGATTTGCCGGCATCTGTGTTTCCTCCCTCCTACAACATGGGTCTCTTCAAGACCAATGTACACTCCTTCCTCTCCTCAAAAAGACCCTCCACACACCATCCCAGATGACATAGGCCCTGAGGGGAATTATTTTCCTCAAGGCCTCCTGTGTGGAGTTAATGTAAAAAAAAAAAAAGTGACATCAATTCAGTGCTTTAAAAACGTAGACTGTTGTTCTGATGGAGACTCTAAGTATAATTTTCAAAATTGCACTTTGTGCTATGAGGACTGGTTTTATAGAGAAATCGCACGAGCTTCCCTATCCGATAAGACCACATTGTAGATGAGATTGGGCTAACGCATAATAAATTTTAATTAGCTCTTCTTTATCTAATATCTATACGCTTGCCACGCTGATATGGTAATTGTATGAAATTCCCCGGATGGGAAAAGAATCGCAGAGTATGCTTCGAAAATTATTAAAAACACTTTTTTTTTCTGTTATTTTACAAGTTATACGTATGAAAAAATTCAAAGTGTTTCTTCAAATGCTACGTCTTGAGTAAGAGTCGTGTTTTATTAAACATTCTCACAATTTTCACCGTTTTTAATATTAGCCCGCTGCCTCTAACATTAGTATGTACAATATATAATATCTCCTCTTCTTCTTCTTTTTCAACGCTCACTACCGGGCCTTTTACTCGCGCCTTGACGAATTGACAAGAATGTGTGATAAAGTTACTTATGAGCAGTTTCTGAACTAACTTTTACTAAGTACATAACAATATAAGTACTAATATCACGTTTTACCGATAATGTCTACTCAATTAAGGCGGTACACGACCCTAATAGTTTTTGTTTGCTCAAAACTCACATTTTAATCATTTTCGGTGAATTCGTAAATAAAATAACTTTTTTACTCCAACAAGACCCTGGAGATTTAAGTTATTTATATTTAAAATTATTAAAAAAAATACCTTTTCCATTAATATATTTTACGTACAATTATTTTAAAACTTTATAACCAGTTTTTCAACTATAAAGTTAGCAGTAGGCACCAGATTTTATTTTTCTAGACGATGAATTAATAATTTCGGGAGGTATTCATTTAGAAACATCTTAAATATCTGTAACACATTCTTCAGAATTAATTCAAATGAACGCGGCGGAAAGGTCGAATCTCCAGGCCCGCTAGGACGAATTCGACCGTACGTTCGTCTAATACACCTTGCCGCGGGCATATATTTGTTTAAATGCTTTCTTCACTTCCGTCGATAAGATTCCCAAATTATTTGTCTTCTTCTTCTTTTGTTTGATCGAGTAAATTCGACAGTAGGTAGTATTTTTGTACATAGCTTTTTAACTTACGTCTTTAAGATTCTGAATATATTTTAGGGTATATTGTCACCTTAATTTTTAATGTTTTTAATATTAGCGCACTCTCTCTAACATTCGTATTTACATATCTCCTATTTTTCCTCTTTTTGAACACTCACTACCGGGCCTATTATTCGCGCCTTGACGAATTGACAAGGATGTAGGATAACGTTACTTAAGAGCATGTTCTGAACTAACTTTTACTAAGCACATAACAATGTAAGTATTAATATCGTGTATTACTGATAATGCCTACTCAATTAAGCACTAAAATCGAAATTAAATTAATCCTTATAATAATTTTTTGTATGATAAACAGCTCGAATGCTCTTAAAGAACTTAATGTTCGATTTTAAAGTAACGTCACTAAACGCGGCTCATTTCGAGATGGTGATTTTCTCCGAGACAATTAGTAAAGTGTATATTATTACCTATAGTAATGGGCGGTTGTGAAGAACATACTTTCCCCCGCATAACTCCGGTGAAAAATTAACCGCAATTCTTTCTGAGGTGTCTAGGAGTCTTTCCATTTGTAAGTAGACTTTTTTAAAACCACATTGATAATTATTGGAAAATTAACTTCTTTCATGATTTTTTAAAAATCAATTTTAATTTAAATTTGGTTTCAAAAACATTGGTTTAGAAATATGTCGAAAGCGTTCAGAATTTTAAAACTTTTTAGTCTCACTTTCAAAACCGAAGCAAATTTGGGCGGCTGATATGGGTATCGACGCTCGGGGAACCATTTAATAATTAAATTTTAATGGATAACTAACATCTCTGCCATAGGTGAAATCCATGTATTGAGTTTGGAGACTTAGCAGAGGTACCCGGATTAATGTTGTGGGGTTTGTCCGGATCTTGGCGGTGGATGCGTCTACCCACTAGTTGCGTGCCAGACCAGTAGGGGAAAACTGGTTGAGGGAGACCTTTCGACCTCTCCAGTGAGATTCTCGGAACATTGCTTTGCTCTGCAGTGGGAGAGATGGATTCATATGTCCGTCACTCCTGGAGTCACTGACCACCAGATCCCTACCCACCCCTCGTACTTTTTTCTTTCTAGAACTTTATCTCATTCCTTTCCTTAAAAGGCCCTCCACACAGCGTCTTCAAAGATGACATAGGCCCCGAGGGGAAATATTTATCTCGGTGGCTCCTGTGTTAGCTAACCTAAAAAAAAAGAAAATATTTGTAATAAATGGGTGATAAATGATAACTATGAATTTGGAAAACGTGAGTACCTTACAGACCAACATACCTACAGTACAAGGAAAAAACCCCAGAACGTCGTGAAACGACCTTCAAATTATATGATGTCCTTCTAAATGTTATTAGAAGTACAGAGGAGACAAATTTTAAAACATCATACAAATTTAAGTACGCATAAAAACGATGGAATTATAAAAAAACATGAAGTAGTAACAACAACACAACAAACTACAACCAACAAACATGAAGATAAGGAATTCCAAAAACATGAAAATAAAGTTAAAAAACACGTAGATGAGGAAATCAACAAAGATGAGGTCTACAAGTAGGTAGTTGAGGAAATCGTGATGTATCACCCACACAATAACTTACAATCAACAAACATAGAGGATAAGAAAATCAAATAGACAAAAGATAAAAAAATCAACAAACATGAAGTCGACAAGCAGGAAATTGTTGAAATCATTATGTAACACCAATCCATAACCTACAGTCCTTTAAAACAAAGAGTTGACAAAATACAGGTAACATAAAACACATAATTTAGATGTATAAATTGTAAGAGTTGACAAAATGTAGGTAACATAGAATGTATAGTGTAGAATATAAGTGAAGTGAATATAGAAAATCTGCCAATATCCTCCAAATCAATAACAAAATTTCAAAAATGTTTAAAATTGGTGTTCAAAATAGTTAATGAAATAGATAGAAATAGCTCGTATCTACGGCGTTTGATGTTGCAAGTTCAAATTATTGTCAAATACATCCATGGGAACAAGTATTATTTATATACATAGATATAGATTCGAAGTAGAGGGATTTTAGAAGTTTTTAAAATAGTCACATGTGTCGCTTTACGTGAAAAATGTTACACAATAGTGCACAATATTTGATGTTTACGAAAATTAAAACTTTCATCGACAATGAAAAATTTGGCAGCCAGTTAAAATGACTTGAGGTGGATACCGGCGTTAATGCTGTATTGGAGAATGCAAGCTATAGTTGCAATGAGATGTAAATGGGCATATAAAATGTTAATGTCTGTCTAATTGTTCGTGTAGGTACCTGTAGATTTATTAAATAAATATAGCTCTGGCCTATTTCTATAAAATATATGATATTCCCAATCCTGGGAATAACCTTTTTTAAGTCTAGTTGAATAAGTACCTGGAAGTGATAAGACTCAACATAATGTTGATTGCGTTCTTGTTAAATTCAGTCGTCTTTAATTGAACTAACTCGACTATTTTTGGCCTTCCCAGTTCTCAATTCCAAGCAATTTAAAACGTTAGAAAATGCTTCCCTTCCAGGAAATACTTACTGGTGCTTGTTAACAGTAGTTCATTTGGTTATCGCTCAACTCTCTGGTGCAAGTAGATCTTTGGCATCTTCGCTTCACGTTTTGTTCGAAGGGTTAGTAAAGTCGGGAGGGTAAGAGATGTAAACATTATGTTTGAAATGTATGTGGTTATTTAGTTGTAGTTATCGAATGCGGCTAAAGCTATTACCAGCAAAATTCCGATTCGGAATGGTTGTCTACCACCGGGGCGATACTGAGAGTAAATTCAACGCTATTCATCCGGTTGACTGAGTTTGCGCACCCGTACATTTTGGGAGACCTTTTTTTAGTTACTTTTTCTTATTTGCATACGAAGATCGTACAACACATAAACCTGTTTTTCAAAGCGATGAATTGCTTTTTTTTTTAATTTCAAGAAGGACTAAAAATTTGAATATAAATTGAAAATGGAGAGTCTAACGTAATAAAACTGGTATTTAATTCAAAAACTTAATGAGTCAAAAAAAAAAATAAAAAAAAAAAAAACGAAATAACGAGTTATTTACTGAATAATCCCGAGAGGCTTTTTAGGGCAGCCTTTCGGTACCTCTTATACCGTACCTACTCCACGCGTCTATTAATTTATAATACTAATTAATACTACCTGAGACAGGATTCTACACCCCGGATAATTTCACAAGAGGCCACCAATACGGGTTTCTGTTTCTTAAACTAACTCACCAAATTTGGTGCTCCTCTGAAGACCTGCTTAGGTTAAACTGCCTCAAACGAACTGGTGACATTTTCCACAAGATTTATAAGCATGAAAAATCTTTAAAATTTTCACCTAATTTTCACCGGTAATTTATATGCACGTTTGGGAGGCGGATATGGGTAGCGCCATTTATTGAATAACCAAAACCTCTGCCATAGTGGTTCGTTACGTTGGTGACTAAGCAGGGATGTCCGGGTTCATGGGCTGAGGATTGTCCGGGTTTTAGCGGCAGATGCGTCTATCCATCTGCTGTGTGGCGGACCGGATCGAGAGAGAGACTGGTTGAGAGAGTTCGTTTAATCTCGCCAGCCGGGCTCTCCCGACTCTTAGTTTTTCACCGCAGTAGGAGGAATGGATTCATATGTCGGTCACTCTTCGTCACACTGGCCAACAAATTTTGTATCCAATCCTTGTACCTTTTTCTTTACTAGAACTTCCTCGCCTTTATTTCCTAAAAAGATCCCTCACACGGAATACCCGGATATAACATGGATCTCGAGGGAAATTGTCTTACTCAAGGCCTCATGTGTGGAGTTAATTTAAAAAAATATATATTAATGGTTGTGCCGTATCCAACGCGTCCCCAACTTCCTCTATCATTTACTTTTGTTTTCTTTTCTTAATCTTGTTACTAATCTTACATTACTTTCGATTCTGCTAATTTTTTATCACGGTCAACGGATGAGACATACATTCGTTAGAGATTTCCTTTCTAGGGCATTCAGTCTACTTTCATCCTACCACTGCCAATTTCTTGCCTCACTGACGGACATCAGGATTGGTATCAGCACTTCACTGTGGACTGCTGGACTCGCGTATTTCCTAGCGACTACCGCGTACATTCCTCAATTATTGGAGTTTGCATCCACCAGGAGCTCTAGCACAGTGATATCGATAACTATACAATGTAGGATCAATAGGCGTAACTTCCGATAATTTTCTATCGTGTCCCGAGCACGATTTCACCGTTGACATCCGAACCGATATTGACAGGGAATAAACAAGTAATCGATATACGCTGGCAACACTTAAGAATTGGCAATGCTGAATTGAAAAACTAACCAACATTAACATTGGCAGTCCGCATTTACTTTTTGACACTAAACGGGAGTTAATTAGTTAATGAGGTTTTTAATCATATTTTGACAGCTTTAGTTTCTCAAAGATCAAACGGAATAAGTTGGAAGCGTCTTAGTTGAATTATTTTAGTCTATGATCGCTTTTATAATTACCGTGACGATTCACGGTAACGGTATCGTGACAACAAAAAAAAAGCAATAAACATACGTTCAGTATAGCTGTAATGCTGCATCTGGTGAGACAAAAGATGACACACACAAAATGCGTGTGACTGTTTCCTCCAACGTACTTCTTTTTCCTTGCGTTTCATTTTTTTTATACATGTGAGGGAGATGTATGATAATTATTGTACGTTTTCTTTGGAGGGGTGCAGATATACGTTCACCGTTTGTCTCATTTTCGACTGTTGTTATTTAGTGTATAAGAAATAACTGCAGCATTAAATGTTTAAGAACAAAATCAAAACCATCAGCACAATGATATTTGACGTTTTTAAATTTTTGAATTCACTCACACTTCAATATTATCCTTGTTACTATATTCCATACTTTCAAAATTGTCGTCGCGGTACCTTTAAACCTCCAAAAAATTTTGTCTATTTTAGAAATTAAACAACTTCAAATTCAAATTAAAAAAATATTTATTGCACAAAAATACAAAATGTAGAAAAGGTTTTTTTTTTACATTAGCTCCACACAGGAGGCCCTGAGGCAAAATGGCCTATGTCATCTTGGGGGAAGTTTTGTGGAGGGTCTTTTCACGGCAAGGAAGGAGAGAAAGTTCTGAGAAGGAAAAAGGTGTAAGGGGTGGGTTGGAATCTGGGGGCCAATGTGTCCAGGAGTGACAGACGTATGAATCCATTCCCCCCTCTGCAGTGCATGGCGGTGGATCGAGAGAGTCTGGCAGGAGAGGTCAAGTTTAGGTCTCTCACAAACATTCTCTCTCGATCCGGCCCGCCACGCAGTAGGTAGGTAAACGAATTTGCGGCCAAGACTTATACAAACCTCACCCCTTGAACCTGGGCACCCATGCTTAGTCACCAAACAAGCAAGCCACTTGGGGTAACCTATGGCAGGGGTGTTGGTTATCCAATAAATGGTTCCCGGAGGGGCGGTACCCACACCCGCCTCCCAAATTGAAAAAAATAAAGGTTTAACTTAAGGGCACATTCTATTTCTTCCAGTTGCTATATTACAAAACCCAACAATAGAGACCTCCAGTCCAATTTTTTTATTTTTTTTTATGAATAATGAATATTTTTATAGTTAGTTTTAATAGTTAAAATAAATGTCAAAGTTTTAATTTTTCAAGATCCCCAGAAAACCACCGAATCTAGTGTGACGTCATCATGACCAACCGAAGTACGAATTTAGTAGGCAACTGGAAACAGCCGATCGTCGCCCGTCATTTTGAATTTCAGCATTGGAGCGTTTTACTGTGCATTATGATCGTTTTTTGTACATTTAGAGTTTTTGAATATTTTAAATAATATAGATAAACTAATAGAGATACTTTATTTTTGATACTGAATTATTTAGGCCTAAATAATGTTTCAATAAAAACAAAAACTATTATATGTCCAAATCTCTATAAACCAATAACAAGGAATGTCGAACGGCTTGCGCCTTACATTCATTGATTTCTATACAACTTTGACCCAGGTGACGCGGCGCGGTGACGTCACGCCGCCAAAATCCAGCAATACCAACTTGACAGGGTGTTTTAATGATACGTTTTAAAATGGACTTTTTAATAATTTTTTAAAAACTCTACGTTAAATATTATGTAATAAAACTTATATATTCAGAATCAACGTATATTGATCTATACGAACATATTTTTTTAAAGCCATAATATTTTTCACTGGAGTTCCTTATTACATCTTATATTACATGCAAACATTCATAGTGTGATTTATTTATTAATAAACGCCCTTTTTTGGGGCTTTTACATATATAGCATAGTAAGAAAAATACATATTTATTGCACATAACTGAACTGCCTTAATAACAATATTTTATATTTATTCAAATATAAATTGAAGTTGTCCACTGACTTGGTATAATTGTTTCTCTCCATTAGTATTCTGGGCAAAGAGGAATACATATGGTAGTTTGTCCCAGAATTTCTGCACTAAAATAAATCCTGACTTCTAGTTTTACGAAGTGGAATTCGGAAGCTTATCAATTCAAGTAATACCGGACTAAAACTTTATATAAAAATACTAAGTCAGTGAAAATTCTTCTGTCTGACAATTTAAGCATATTCATATCGTTTAAAATAGTTTTGTAGTTTAACATAATTGCTGGAATACCCATTTTAAAATTTAGAAAACCTAAGAATTTGTTTTGTATTCTTTCAACAGCTTGTACATGCATATTATAATGATGATTCCAGACAGGAGAATTGTACTCAAGTTGGCTTCTAACATAAGCAAAATATAACAGTTTAATACACTTTGTATTGTTAAAATTTCTAGTTAGCCTAGTTATAAACCCCAACATTTTTAAGCCCTTATTACAGATTTCTGTTATGTGGTTAACAAATGAAAGATTTGATTGAAAGTGATGCCCAAGTCTTTAATTTGCATTAATGTCTCAAGAGCATTGTTATCAACGTTGTAATTAAAGATCACTGGATTTTATATTCGAGAAAATCTAAAAATTTGACATTTTGAGATATTTAAATAAAGTCTATTTTCCTTACACCAAATTATCAATTTGTTGATATTATCTTGAAGAATGTTGCAATGATAAATATTTTCAATAATTTTAAAAATTTTGAGGTCATCAGCAAAAAGTAAGATAGATACATCATGAAATATTTTTGTAAAATCATTTATAAACAAGATAAATAAGATTGGGCCAAGGTGTGAACCCTGTGGAACTCCACTTGTTGCATTGATTTTTTCTGACAGGTAGGATTTAATTCTAACTATTTTTGTCTTCCAGTAAGATAGCTTTCAAACCAGGCTAATATATTGCCGCGTATACCAAGCTTTCCTAATTTCCAAATTAAGATTTTATGGGAAACTGTATCAAATGCTTTACTGAAATCAGTATAAACAGTGTCTATTTGTTTTTTTTTCTTTAAAAGCATTGTTTAAAAAATTTTCATATATAATTATGTTGGAAAGAGTACTTCTACCTGGCATAAATCCAAACTGGTGAGGTGATATAATAGGTTTTATTTGTGTAAAAAGTTTGTCAAGTATTAGGCTTTCAAAGAGTTTCGGTATGGTGGATTAAATACGTATAGGTCTGTAATTACAAACATTACTTTTATCACCCTTTTTGAAAATTGGAGACAAATAACTAATTATCCACTTATCGGGAGAAATTCCACCAGATAAAGATAGATTAAAAAGTTTGGATAATGGAAGAGCAATTACTTTGATACATTCTTTGAAAAATATTGTAGGGATATTATCCGGTCCAGCAGATTTGTGGATATCTAAGGATTTAACTTTAGCAATTAAATCAGATATACTTATGGTACACTGTGAAATATCAAGAGTTTCATCTTGAGTAGTTGTTGGAATAGGAGAATTATTTGAGTCTGTTGAATAAACACTTTTAAAAAAATTTGCAAACAAGTTAACAATACCATCAGTATTATTGCTATGGCTGCCACTAGGGGCATAATGCTCGGAAAATCAGAATCATCATCTTTAAGAGATTTCGAGTATTTCCAAAAATAAGTAACATTATTTATTATGGAGTTTTGAATATGGCATTTAATGATATTTGTTTAAAAGAAATGTTTTAAGTGATGATTTAAATTTTATTAATTGATTTAAATTTGTTTAATGTTACGTAGAAGTTTGTTATGCACTTTAATGGCCAGTAGCAGGGTCCTTTTTGAATTATAGTTTTGTTTGCTTTTGGTACTAAGAGGAATGTAAACGCTAGAAATATTTCGATTCTCATGCCTTCAAAATTTTATATCGAGCATCTTATTTGCACGAGGCAAGTAAGCGAAAAAGTGGTTTTTATTTATATTGTGCAAAATTTTATAAGAAAGAAAAAAGGTTAGAAAATACAAAACTTCAAAAATAGTCTAAGCCATACAGGGGTATTTAAAAAAAATGTTTCTTATTATTTTATTTCATAATTAAGTCATGCAAAAACATTTTTTTGTGGCTTACGCCTATATTTTTTGTTATGTAAATAATAATTCTATTGTAATTCCAATACATTGAACAAGCTTCAATTTATCCGTAGCATATTTTTTGAAGTTCATAATGTTGACCGATTCGTCATAAAGATGAATCTAAATAGTATTTAAATTGGATTTCACGTATAGTAAGTTTTTTTGTGAATCTTGTAGCGTGTTTTTGTGTTGAGTTTTTTTGTGGGAACTTTTCTGGAACTAACATTGTACATGTCTGCCACTCGAACTAACATTATATTTTTCCAATTTGGGAGGCGGGAATGGGTACCGCCGCCCGGAAATTTATTGGTTAACCAACACCTCTGCCACAGGACACTTCAAGTGGTTCGCTACGTTTGGTGATTTAGCAGGGGTACCCGGGTTCATGGGGGGAGGTTTCTAGGCAGATGACCAGGACATACTGAACCCCAGATTCCTACCCACCCCTTCAACGCTTTTCCTTCCCATAACTCTCCCGCCCCTTCTTTTCCTCAAAAAACCCTCCACACAGCATCCCCAAAGATGACACAGGCCCTGAGGGAAATTATTTGTGGAGCTCATGTAAAAAAAAAATATTATGTCTGCAACTGTCAGAAGTTTAAGATTTGTAAATATGGGTCTACATGAATCCAGGTGATCGGAATTTGTAATTTTTCGAAGGCATTGGATGAAAAAAA
Source organism: Glyphotaelius pellucidus (assembly GCA_936435175.1). NCBI lineage: Eukaryota > Metazoa > Arthropoda > Insecta > Trichoptera > Limnephilidae > Glyphotaelius > Glyphotaelius pellucidus. The sequence goes on along the minus strand of OW386558.1, from coordinate 20,871,893 downwards.
CATTTTGCCACGATCTCTAATTTTGCCGTTATAATAAAATTCTTCTTCATCATTATTTACGTGCTTTCAACCGCCTAACATTAAAATAATCACAACCTTGAAGTAAACACAGTACTTACTAAAACGTAGATGATCCATCACGTACAAAATAATTTTCATTTCTTTGACCTGAATAACTTCTCGTACAATTTAGTACTTATCATTTCATTTTTCGTTTAAGATACTTTCACAGCAGTAAGTTATAGGTTCACTCAAATAATAACATTCATTTTTTAATGGAGAGTAATTTTAAATTTTTGACGTGATAACGTCTTATAAATCGAACGCCGGCTGCACTCACGAAAAAGCATGACTCATTGTCACGTACCGCCTGAGCCGAGCGTGCAAGCGAGAGCGCGGTACAAGCGTTCGGCTTGTGACGCATCTATCTCTCTTCCAATCCATCGTTATTATATGGCGTTATCACGTAAAATTATCGTCCGCAAACCGACTTTACAGACAACCATTTTTTTTGACGTGGTTACGTCTTATAAGTCGATGAACGCCGGCTGCATGCATGCATGACTCATTGTTACGTTCCGCCTGAGCCGAGCGTGCAAGCGAGAGCGCGGAACAAGCTTTCGGCCTAGACGTTCGGCTTGTATTCTTAGAATGCCTTTTATCGCCACGATTAAAGGTCATATACATTAATTGTCCAGTCCAGAGGTCACGATTTGAAGCGCAATAGGTTTTTATTAATTTTGTTATTAAATTTAAAAGGGAAAAAAACTTAATTAATAAAAACTGTCACAAATAATTTAAGCCATAAATTGTATTTTTTTTAAATGTTTCTTATTAGTGCTTATACATTTCTAATGGAAAATAATTTTTTAGTGGTTTGCGGTTATATTTTTTATAAAGTAATCAACAATTTTATTCAAATTCTACTCAGGGAGAGGCTTCAATTTATCCAAAGTTTTTGTATTTATAATTTAGACCGATTCGTTGTAAAGATTTAGAAAATTGTTATTTAGCATTAAGCTTAAGTGATAAAGAAAATAGTAATGTAGCATTAAGCTTGAGTGATAAATTAAGTGTAAAATTAATCAAATAAGATTTATTTGCCCACGCCGGGATACGGTCCCGCGACCTTCGGATTGCGAATTAAGAGCCTTACCGCTAGACAACGCCGGTCGTCAACTACCTTAGTCTCACTGGCTTCAGACGAGAGCAGCTGGGACTCTTGTGAGATATTCACGTTAAAATTTAAAAAATGTTTGCTTATGACTTCTTCTTAAAATTTTTTGCACATTTAATTTAATGATTCATCCAATGCAAACACATAAACAGAGCGCGAGATCAGCGGGTAGGCCTTATAAAAACACGACACAAGAATGACAAAAAGGAAAAAATGTAGGCGAGTCGTTCTTCTTTTTAACCTACATAAAGTTGTCGCCACCAGAGTGGAGAAAAATTCAACAGAACTACCAATATTATTATTTTATAATTACTTTAAAATCTACTGTACTAAAGACGTAAGGACTGTGTGCGTTTTAAAAAAATATTTGTTAATATTTTTGTAGTAAAAATTACGTGACAGAGTTGTAACTCCTCGTGATAGAAGTGAATTTCATACAAATCACAGTTGTCTTCTGCCACCTCGACTTGCGTGTATTATATCATGTTATAAAAAAATGACATGACGATATAATCTGTAAAACTATTTTCAAACTCCAAAAAGTATAACCTATCAAGTAACAGCGATTATTATTTTTAATGATGTTTCATAAAATATTTTTAAAAATCTCAAAAACTTCTCTCCTACAATTTTTATGTCGTACAATTCTGTCACGTGGGTTGTCATTCGAAATAGGTATTCATGCAGCTCGTGTTTGTCACCCCCAATAGGCATGTTAGGCCTCCTTCCCCCCTCTGAGATCCAGAGAGATTCAGTTATAATTTATAATAAAAACAAAATGTGTCAGAGTGGTGGAAATGTAACAGAGTGGTAAAAGCTATGTAGGTTAAAAAGAAGAACAACCCAGGAACAAAATAGGAAGTAATATAAAAGAATCAAAGCAATTTGACACCCTAGCAATCGAACTAACGCTCTTTTATACATCCAAAGCTAAGCTAATTTAAATCAAACAAACCAACTCCACTACGGAAAAAAAAATTATTATGGCAAATGAATTATTTCGAGCGTATATTGGTGAGTATTCAATTTCGAATACGCTTCGTCGCTTACTAATTAGGGACGAGGGAAGCTATTGGTTAGAATTTGCACCCCATCGCTCAGGTTTACAGATGCTAATGTACTAGAAGTTGTGTTGCCTTCCGGGTCTACCCGCGCATCTTCATCAAGGGAAAAAATATCTGATTGGTTTGGACTGGCAGGTCTGACAAACGTTCAGCTAACTCAGAGTGAATAAATAATACTCGTAACCCCTTTGTTAAGAAGGTTTAACGAGTGACTGAGGAAACAATTAGATTCCTTTAGACTAAGCACCCTTAAAGTTGCTGTTACAGTTTTGAACTGTTTTACTATTATTGAACTGTGAAACACACATGAAAATTGATTGTACCTATTCAGACTCACTGTAAATAAGTGTGGATTTTATTTGATTACCAACGCTACAGCATTTAATTAAATTGTGCAATTTTTCATGCGTGTAAATGATTAATTGTTTAATTTATTGAAATTGTTTTAGAAAAGTCTATTTAAATATCTACAACCGAAAATTTCATATCATCTTTGCAAGCCATATATTTTAAAAAAATATTGAGTAATTAAAGCATTTAACAACGTTAAGGCCCTTCATACATGGAGATAATTACAAACTCCGTAACTATGACGCAACCACAAGTAGCCTACAGATAAAGGTAGGTACTACTCTTTAATTCTGGGAAAAAACTTAATTATTTTTTCACGTGCAGCCGTGGATTTAATACTATGTCAAGCGAAACTAGCGATGAACACAATGTTCTCGTTGATATTTATTACAAGAATAAAAAATGATCTAATAGAAGATTTTTAGTTCACCCATATTTTGAAAGAAATATTATTATTTATGTCTTACCCCGCTTACTGGTTAATACGCAATATTCTTATTCAAACAGTTAAATTTAGCTTTATTATCACAAAAAGCGAGTCTTTACGTCGGGGGAGATGAAAAAATATGTATAAAACGTGCATGTTACATTTAAATTCAAGTGCGGTATACGCCATTTGCATTTTCATCGTTTTTTGGTTTACATTTCATAGACAATTAAACATCAATAAATCATGCCAATAGAATAATTACACATACCCGTTAGACAAACCCTGCTTTGCCAAAGAAACCATTCAAAGCCTGGGATGTATATCTAAATTTTGATGACATCCAGCTTTTGCAGCTTGAATCTCAACCCAGAAATAAAACAAAGTAGGTACTTTCTGCTTTTATTTTGACGAGAATTTATTTTATAAGTGTATAAAATTTAACCTAATTAGGTAGGACTCACACCTCTCCAGATAATTCGATTTTTTGGTTTATGTAAAGTTGATTAATTAATAGAAGAAATTATCCATAGATGTCAGGAGATGCAAACTCCCCCCTACTTAGGAAGCATTATAAAAAGCCTATGTTTAGGTTTTTTCACTCTCTTCTCGTCTCATCATCCTACCTTCTTAACAAGTAAAAAGTAAACTCCTTGGTTTGGGTTGGGTAGTTTGGAGCTCCTGAAATATTCACAATTTAATTGGGAATAGAGCAAATAAAAGTCACAAGTCCTTTAAAGTTTCCTGAAGATGCGTTATTATTTAGAAAGTTCCTTCCTCCAAAACAAAACAATAAGATTGGTACTTCCGACAAATGTCATATTTGATTGTCTATTAGTTAAAAAAGGAATATTCCGTATTATCCGTGTATTGAACTTCAACAACACGAACGTTCCGTATTATCAGTGAGGTGGGCTTATACAATTTTACCGAAATATAAACAACTGTAGGGCTTTCGTTGCCGCACGAGGATGATGACAACAGGTTTTATTCTTTCTACGGGAATGTCAAAGGATTCTTATTTAAATTTGGTGCAAGTAATTGTTAACTATTCGTACGAAAAATACTAATTTATTGACGGTTTATGCTTTCCAGTATTATTTTATAACATATAAAATATGTAAGACATAGACGAATATAAATAATATTTGATTTATGGTAAGCATTCAAGCATTGCTTTCCTCGTTATCTTAAAGCTTGGTATTTGGAGATGTCTGACTAATGACTGGACGATCTTAACTTCTTATCCAGTTTTCTACCGCTAAAATTAATAAAAATACATTTGTTAGTCATAATAGTTGAATGTTGCTATTCGTGGCATTATTTAGACCAGGAAAACCACACTATTAATACACTCGGTATTTAGTTGCACGAGTATGTTAGAAAACTACCACATGTTACCAGCACATATATTATCATAATATTATGAAGATTTCTACACATACACTCTTAATATACCATTAATCATTAGATTCCTGTCTACCTGAATCATCCGAAACGAAATTATAAATGATTGTGAAATATTTAAAAAGAATTTGTTAAAAAAGGGTCAGAGCTTTCTTGAATCATCTTTTCAAAATATTGCGAAATAACCAACCATCGACAAAACAGTCATTTGGCAACAAATTATACCACCTATCTAAGGTTCAGTTGTTCCGTAGAAATTCACATGCGACAAATTCATCAAATGGCCGTTCAGCGCCATTTTGTTTTTTGAAGTTAAAACTTCTTAAAAAAATTTTACGAAGCGGAAATTTTTTTTTTTTTTTAAATTCTATGAATTGACACAAGCCCAATGTCAAACGCCAAATAATTACGTAAAAAAAATAATAAATTGGCAATGTTGAATTGAAATACTAACCTAAATACACATTGGCTGTCTGCATTTACTTTTTGACACTTAATGGAAGATAATTAGAAATTAGTTGTTTAAATAAATTGATTGTAATTTATGGCTGGGCGCAAACATCAGATTTTGCTTTCCGATTGTCTGATCAGACAATCAGATCGGATAAATACCGCACAAATCCGATTCGAAAACCTGATGGGTGGCGCGGAAGGGCGTGGCCTATTTTTATTACCGATCAGGTTTTCGAATCGGATGTGTGCGAGCTTTCATAAGAAATGTATGGCGCGAAAGCTTTCCGGTTGTCTGATCAGACAATCGGACGAAGAAATCGGATGTATGCGCCCAGCCTAAGTCTACGGATCGCGCGTACGATTTCTTTCAATTCTAAGAGCTTCATTAGTTCGGCTCCTTTCACTAATGGGGCAGTAATCTTGTAAAACGAACGACATTATTCAAAAATATTTGTGCATTGACAGTTAACTAAAACTTATCTGTCATTATGGAGGTCACGCTAAAATTTATCAATCGTCGGCCAACATATCGCTTATCAATTGTTGACAATTATACAAACATTGTACGATCCATTATCGCGAAGTCACTGACATTATAATGAACGTAGGCGAGAGAGAATTCATAATAAATTGTACAGCGCCCTTGAGGTGATTTTTTACAAAAACGCCGCTGTACAAATTATCAAATTATTATTATTATTAAATATACTTATCTAGAAGAAGAAATTATTATTATCAATTTCTTAATATTTTAATTATTATTTATTTTCTGACAAGTAGTCCATTAACAATATAACAATAACATGAATAATAAAGAGAGATGACAGTGAAAGGAGAGTACATATAAATAAAGAGCATTGACAATTTTTTATTTTTTATTTATTTTTTTATTCTTCATTTTAATCACCCGCTAAACTGCCAAGGCAGTTTGTCAGCAGGTCAATTTGACAATATTAATAAAACACTAAAACATAAAATATTATAAGAAAACACAATAGCAAAATAGTTCCAGAAGAATAACTTTTAAGTACCTACAATACAAAAGCATAAAATATACAGACAGACAGATATAACACAGGTAAATTACTGATAGATTAAATTAATTATAGATAGTATTTATACATAAGATTACAAACAATATCAGTACAAAAAGATTTGACCCATTAGCCATTTTTTAATTTTTCTTTTGAGATCAGTGGGGCAATTGGATTCGATTTTGAAATTCATCGGCATCTTATTAAATATGGTGGGGACAAGATAAGTGAATGTCCGTTGGCCGTATTTATTTATAATTTTCGGAACGGACAAACCCTCATTTTTACTAAATCTAGTGCCATGTTCATGATCTACTTTTTCTTTGTAAATTGAGTCCGACAATAGGTTTTGGCATACAATTTTAAACCATAATATTCCTCGCACAGGTAATATGTTAACTGATTCATATAGTAATTTTATGTCCCTTCTTTGTGCATAAACACTTTTGCTTACCAAGAGCTTAGTCAAAGAGTTTTGAATCGTTTGAATATAACCTATATTTGTCTTGCACGAGTTTCCCCAAGATGTTATTCCGTATCTGATAGTGGATTCCGCTAGTGACAAATAAATTATTTTTAGCGTACTAATGGGCATAAAATATTTTATTTTGTAAATTCGCCCCGCAATAGCTCTTAGGCGTTTGCAGATGTTGCTTATGTGGGTATCCCATTTCATGTGCATATCTACAGTTATCCCCAAATATACATATGTTTGTACAAGTTCAATGGTTCCGCATTTGCAGGACTGTGACGAATTGTGTATGCACTCAAATGTATGCGACTTTATTACAGGTGTGATGGTATATTTGGCATGTGGAGATCGTATATGCATTAATTTAGTTTTTTTTTAATTTATTATAAGACCCGCATCATGTGACCATTTCTGTAATATGTAATATATAAGCACATAAGGAAGAAAACTAAAAGCAATAGCTTGACAAAGGACATACTTTAAGAATTACACATTGCATATCAACTGCTGAAAGTCATTTAGGCTTACGCCAAAATATTCAATGCTTTGACTTGCGTTGACATTCTGGATAAAGGAGAATAATATCCATAATTAGTAGAATGTTGATTGACGAACAGCAATTTATTTTTTCTGATGTTGAACTGGATAAGTTGTAACAAAGCAGGTGTGTCAGTAATACTGTTGATAATTTTGAATATGCAAATTAGATCAGAGTCCTTTCTAGGTTTTACTAAAGAATAATGTTTAAAGTTTGTTCGATTTCAGCATACGAATACTCGCCTCTTTTAAGTCCTAATCTCCAAGCTATTTCTCGTAGGAAACGATGTTGTACGGATTCGATGTGACAAATGTAGACAGCATAAAAAGGAGACCAAATGACACTAGCATATTCAGTGAGGACGAACCAGCGAACAGTAAAGAGTTTTAAGTGTGCGTTTAAAGTCAGATGTAATTCTAGCCAATGAAGCAGAGTAGTTTAAGTGGTTTGTTTATGATGTTATTAATGTGGCAATGGAAAGAATGTTTGCAGTCTAGAGTGACTCCAAGGCCCCTGATAGATGTGACAGTAGAGAGACAAACATTATTTAGTTTATAATCAAACTGAATAGGTTTTTTTTGTTCTATAAAAGGAAAAATAAATGCATTTATCAACATTAAGTTCCATGCAGTAAATTCTGCACCAATCATTAATTGAATCAATATCAAGTTGAAAAGTAAACAGTCAAGGTGGGATTCAATTGTCTTAAGAATCTTATTATCATCAGCAAAAAGTCAGAAACGTGTGTGAAAAAACTTTAGTGATATCGTTAATAAACAAATAACAATAATTATAACAAAGTTAAGCTGTCTAAAATGTTTAAACGTAGATAGGGTTAGGTTGCTGAATTCCAACTTTTGTGCCTGTTTTGTGTATTTTTTTATTAAAATATATAATGCTTGCGGCTCATTCCAGAGTGAAAGGGTTCCATGCCAACTGAGAATAAATTCAACTCAACACCTCTTTGAAAAGTCATTAAAAGCTATGAAAAAAATAATTTTAAATTAGCCGATAACCCTAACTTAAAGTAATCTATTTAACCATTTTTTTTATATATTTTTTTTCATTCTAAATGACTTGTCTGAGATGGTTCTGAGTTGGTTCCATTCCGAGTTGTCCGGTCACCAGTAAAAATATATGTGCGACACGGAAAGGCGTGGGCGGGGAGGCATGCCACTATTTGGACTTTATACTCGCCTTTAGCAACGATTTCTGTATCAACGTCTGGCCGGCATTAAAGTTTGGCGTTTACCATACTTGAACCTTAAAGGTAATGCTACCCTTCCAAATAATAGTAATATTTTTCAAAAAGACATCGTTAGCGAAAGATTTGTCGAAGTTTGTGAATTTTTTATTAATTAGTTACGAAACAAAAATAAATACAAGAAACAATAATCTTACAGTTATATGTTTTTGTAATTTTTAAATTTTTTTAGATTCGTTTAAAGTGGTATTTTTACAGTTTATAAAAACAAAAATAATCGGTACGCGATGGAACAATCGTAAAAAAAATCCGTTATCATGAAATAAATTTTTTTTTCGATAACTTAAAATCTAATAGAATCTTTCGAAAACAGTATTTGATTTTGGGATAAGTTAAAAAAATACCGAATCTGTTTGAAATTAACAATGTACAAGATGGATTATTATGAGCAAGATTGACTCGCATGGCAGATGTAAGGAAGAGGTTAATGATTATCAAAGAAAATAAGGTATTAGAAACAAAGGTAATATATTAAAATAAAATGACATCCTAAAAAAGTAAGGCTGCCTGGCAAAGGGCTTGCTTAGGTTAAATAGTTCATGTTGATACCGTGGTAAGTTGAAGTGTAGCATGATGAAACCTCTTTTTGTGAAACGAATCTCACATTGTGAGAATACCAGTTTTGCAGGGAATTGGCTCCCATACAAAAAGACCATCCACCTGCCCAGAAGAAGGGCAGGCGAATGTATCTCGAAGTCAATCCTCCCTCCATGATGATTCTCAAGATAGCGAGATTCACGTCCAATGCCCCAAAATCACGATCGCAGCGATCTTCAAAAATGATCCGTCGTGTTGCGGTCTAGAGGACCGCCCAAAGCTCTCGGCTGCTCCACAAAGAATCGCCCGCTTTCTTTTCAAATCTGCTGATTTGAATCTGGTGTAGGAACGACATCTCTGCATTCCAAAATATTGCAGGGCTCGCAATATAACCAATACTCAAATGTCACTGGAGGTGCCACACAACGAGATCATAAATAAAGTGTGTACAAGAAGGTGCACACACCTTGTTACAAAATACTTTTATGTAACATTTTCTAAATAAATCAGACAGTTCATTAGGAACTTGATAAAAAATCTTAGAAGCACAGCCGATCGATAAAGGTTTTAAAAATCGACATACATTATTGGATATGTTTCCGAGCTGACTGTAGACGCCTACAAACAAACAACAGTTCATGACTATTAAGTGTTCTTAAATTTTTCGACCTAAACCGCTGTGTACGATAGGGATCTGAAGCCGTGGTCGAAAACAGTGATAAAATATCAACAAAGAGTCGATAAAATCAAATATCAATACGATATTGACTAAATCCGGTATTTGTGGTCAGTGAGCACGGTTAACAATTGCCAAGTTTTAGCGCGGCCTAAAGTATACAAAAATAGTCTATTGTTATCGATGTACCGTGTACTAAAAGGCACAAGGGGTAACAAAATTGTACGTTCTTTCATTAGTTTCTCTTTGGCCCTTTTTAAAGTTAATCACATCAAGTCGTACGGTGAAATGGCCAAAAATCCACCCGGTGCGGTTGGTCGGATGGTCAGGGCAATCACCCGGAAATCCGGAAATCCCCTTAATTCGGATTAATTTCGACGATACACAAATTCCCGGAAACATGGAACATTTGGACGGCGTGAATCTTATTGGAATAATGTTAATTATAAGTTTTTTTTCTTCAAAACGTGTTCATAAGTTACCGGGTGTAAAGCATTTTAGTTAATAATTAAATGGTATCTGCTGTATCTGGGAATTTGCCTCAAAGAAATTGATAAATGATCTGCAGGTGGTTCAAAATCGTGCTCAGAAATGTTTTTGGACTTCCATGGGACACCCATGTCAGAGACATCGGTGTCGGAATTGCCCTGGCAAGAAATAAAAAAAATTAAGATTTATTAAATTTTAATGTTAATTTCAGTGTATGTTTTTTTAAATAAGCTTTTTTGAATATAAGCCGCATAAGAATCCGAACTGCTCCCAACCGTCTGGAGCCAGTGAGACTATGGCATCCCCAATTGGTGTATGTTTTGAGGCTGAATGTAGTTGGGAGAGGATGGATATGGAGAAGAGAAGGTGGGAAAGTGCCTGGCTATTCCGATCCATTTTTTGTTATATGAATACCGCACAAGAGTCCTACGTCCTAACTGCTCCCGTCTGGAACCAGTGAGATATGGCATCCCCAATTGGGATATGTTGTCAGGCTGAAGGTAGTGGGGAGGGGAAGGAGATGGGGAAGAGGAAGGTGGCAAGAACCTGGCTATTCAGATCTGGTCACCTAACACGGCTAAAATCCATTTCAAGCAACGTTTCAATTCTGAACGGTGGTCTTACACCAGGGCGATACCGAGAGTAATTTCCACTCTGAAACGTGCCGCAAATATACTATATATTATTTTAAATGAATAAATTGTGAAATAACACAATTAATTAAATAAAATTCATTTGCCATGCCGGGATTCAATCCCGCGACCTTCGGAATGCTAATCAAGAGCCTTACCGTTGGACTACGCCGGCCGTCAATGTGATTCTAATTGAAATTCCAATTTTATGTGATATATATATTTATTATTGACTTTATATTAATTTTAGTAAGTATGATTGTTTAATAACTATCATATATTTTATCGTGAAATTATTGTTTTTTGTTAAAAATATATTTTCGGAATGTGAGTGGGATTCAAATCACAGTCTAATTAGTAGAATCACCACCCAAATGTCAATTTTTATCATTGTTTTTATGAGAATTCTTTTTGAAAGAAATGTTTCAATTGTGATGAAATGTACGCCTACCCACGCGTCAAAAAAATGTTAATCGCTTGTGTATAACCACAAGAGTTATTTCATCAATTTTTTAAAGATAAGTGGGTACGTCGAGTTGTTTCAAGAGAATATACTTCATAATGGTTGTGTATGAACATAAGTACTGCGTGTCTAAAAGATGCAGTCCTCAAAGCTTTTCACGAATTTGTTGAGGTCAGGGGTCTCGAAAAGTGCGCATTTCAATAAGTGTTTTTTAATTATTGCTTTTGGCAGCGCACATTTTTTTTACATTAGCTCTACAGAGGAGGTCCCGAGGAAAATAATTCTTCTTCATCTTTGGGAATGATGTATGGAGGTGCTTTTGAGGGTTTTCTGAGGCCATTTGAAAAAATATTAAGCTTCTTTTTTAATGTGATTATTACCTCACAAGAGTCCCACCTGAATAGCGATTTTATATCTTTTGTGGGATTGAGATCTGTCTCGGACAAGATCTCCTGTCAGATTTGTGTGTTAGTTCCCTCAACCAGTCTCTCCCGATCCGGCCCACCATGCAGAAAGTGGGCACGCATTCGCCACCAAGACAATTCACCAACAACCTCACCCCATGAACCCGGGCAACCCTGCTGTACGTAGCGAATCACTTTGGATATACGGCAGGGTTGGTTATCCAATAAATGGTTCCTGGGGCGGTGGTATCCATACACGCTTCCCAAATTGATATTTGTAAGAAATATTTCCAAAGCACTATAGCATTCGGCCAGATGACACTCTTAACGTTAACAATATACAATGAAAACTAGTGTTCAATAAATATTTCTTTGTAAAATGCATTAATTTTGTGGCTCGCCCTAGTTTACAATAAAAACACATAAATTTGTTGTAGACCACTTTTATGTGGTCTATTACAAATTTATGTGTTTTTATTGTAAATGTTTTTTTCATCATAACCAAAATAACATTTTCTATTGAGAAACGATTACACGACTATGTTCACAGAAAACTTAATTTTGAATTTAAGGGCAAAATTCCTAACCAAATTCAAATATTTATTTTTTTTAAATCAAAAGAAATGTAAAATTTCCAGTTGGTGGATAGGTAGGTACCTTAATTTATTTGTTTTATTTTAAAATCTAGGACAAAAGACATCGCATTTATATGTGGTCAATAATTATTGTGAAATCAATAATCTGTAATAATAACATCATATTCTATGTAAAATTCATCATTGTAATCAAACAAAGATAAACAAATTTATTGTTCTATTACTCGAGATACAAAATTGAAGGTGACTGGACAACTCAGAATGAACTCAATTCAAACCTTCTTTGAGAAGTCATTAAAAGCGATAAAAAAATATTCTTAAAAAATTAGTTAAATAGTTAACTTTAGGATAGGTTACGGGCTATTTTTTATAGCTTTTAATGACTTTTTCAAAGAAGTTGTTGAGTTGAGTTCATTCTGAGTTAGCATGGAATCAAAATTGAATGCATCGTCTTTTCATCCGACAGTACGTAACCAGGAAGTTCTTATTTTAATCTGGTAAGTTCTGTGTACGGTTAGATGAACATTTCTTCTTAATTTTATCTTATTAAATCAAAATCACAATTTCCTCTGTAGAAAAGATTTTTAAGTAGTCACTTAAATAACCACTTATATAATTAAAAACTATAATGAAATGTTAGTTTATGTAAAAAAAAAATATTTTAAATGTTGGCGGGAATGGGTACCGCCGTCGCGGGAATCATTTTTTGGATGACCCACACGACTGCCACAGGTCACCTTAAGTGGTTCGCTATATTTGGTGACTGTGCAAGGGTGCCCTGGTTCATGGGGTGAGGTTTATCTAGAGCTTGGCGGCAAATGCGTTTGCCCATTTACTGCGTATCGGGCCGGCTCGGGAGGGACTGGTTGAGGGAGACCTAACCTAGAGCTCTCCAGCCGGACTCTCTCGACCCATCGCCTTTTGTCGCAGTAGGAGGGATGGATTCATACCGTCGTCATTTCAGGATATATTAACCCCAGATTGCTACACATCCCTCAAATCTTATTCTTTCTTAGAACTATATCTTCTTTTCCCTAAAAATACCCTCCTCACAGCACCTTTAAGAAGATATAGGCCCTGGGAGATTTTTTTTCCGCATCACCTCCTGTGTGAAGCTAATGCAAAAAAATTATATATAAAGTATAATTATTCATTTTATCCAAAAAAATGTCACCATCTCAGTGATAATTATTTTTTCAAATTTTCTTCATAATATTTAAAAAATTCAATTGAGCAATTCCAAATCAGCACCACAATTGCGTATTTAAAAAAAATCTCACTTACTGAACCATAATCAAAGGTAGCAACAGAGTCGAATAACACAGTCAAAGTCAATTTTTAATTATAAAGAAGATACAGAAAACGAAATACACAAATACATTTACAGGCAGATGAAATGCTAAACGGTCGAGTCGATGAGTTAATAATTAAAATGTTCAAACATTAATCGTTTTTTTTTAAATTTAAGTTTAGCCTACCGTATTGATTTTTTTTTTCAAAAGTTTAAATTTTTTTTCCTTTCATCATATATGGCATAATTTTTAAAAATAGACACCATGAACTCATGATGAGTCAACCGACATGATGCTTTATTCGCTAATTAGTAATGTTACAACTATAATAACTACCTCTTTACCTACTACATAGGTACATTGATGGTACTATTATTTACTTAACAAGTTGATGAGATATTTGATAAGTACACCCTATTCCAGTACTTCATGCGCAATTAAAATGAAAACAATTGATTCACACCTGAACATGAAGGAACATGAAGGAACCTGAAAATGCAACCTACCAATTATTGCGTTTGTTAATATGACGTGGCACACGAGTGACCATACATTGATGAAATAATTATTTATCCTTATTAAAACGTCAAAGTCATAATTGTGATGCAATACTTGTAAACAGATAATCTGACTTCAGTTGAGGTTTTAATTCGACCACATTGTTGAAACAACACCGTGTTTATGAAGTTATCTAACTATCACGGATAATTTTTTATTATTTTTTTTACTTTATTTTTCACTAATTTTACATTTGATGTATACAATATATGAAATAATAAGAATAATGGGAACCCACTAAGGCGCAGCCTGTGCGTTGGTAATATAGTTATGTATTTTATTATTGTACCTAGAAAGAACAAACATTGGGCATAAAAAAGCAAAAACATGATTAAAATTTGTGTAAGCAGCTGTGCACAAAATGAGCATACAATAGGAAGTATACAGTGTAATATTAAGTGTAATGGTAAGTGTATATCAAGTGTAGTAGTGTAATAATAAGGGCATAGTGTACTGTTTGTGAGAGACATACAGTGATACAAATTAAACAACATTTCAATATCTAAATTGTCAAGCCACGACTTCAAGTCCTTTATGTATTGAGGAAGTTTGGTTATCACTTGAATATTTTTATAGGTCCAATGAAACTGCTGTGAGTTTGCATTTGTTTGGTATTCGTTTGGGGAGTATAAAAAAAACATTATTATTTATAATGATTATATAAGTTCACATTACTTACTATTAATAATATTAATTTATTAAGAACTAGCTGGTTTCCGGCATGCGTTGGAATGCCATTATCAAATAAATAATTTTAAAAGTTTTGAAAATAGAATTTCGATTTAATTTTTGTTTTAACAATCATTCTGATGATTCTCGTTAGAACTCGTTAAAACTTAAACTTTTTTTAAATTACGAGTTCTTTATCGTGACGAAAAAACATGTCTGCGTAAAAACTCTAATATTTTTGAATTACAATACGTATCTTCCTTATAATTAATAAATAAATATGAACGATTAAAAAATAAATAAAAAAAATCTATAACTTTTATTCGCTTTCATGATATTTTATCAGTAGTTATTACCTATTATTTATATAGCCCCGTTCTTGTGAAAAATCCTTCAATGAAATACACTAAAAGGACATTTAATGATTTTTCAAATTATTGTATGATAATAATGAAAATTATTTTTTTAAAATACTGATAAGAATTTATTCATCTCGGCCAACAGGTTGAGAAATTTGAGTTCCATACCAGAAGTATTCCGGAGAGATTCGTGAATATATTAAATATTTAATTGAATGAAGACACTATGAGCGAATCTCAATCGAAAACCTGTAAACAAAAAAATCAGAAAAAAATATTGGCACCTCTGGGACTCGAACTCAGGACCTCTCTCTTTCCGGAGGAGCGCGCTGACCACTGCGTCAAGGTGTCGATATTAAATTCGGTCACTTTTAACTGTATCATACTTCGACTAAGAACCACCACTTCATTTTATTAATGCATATTTTATTGTCTGCCATCTTTAAGTATGATTGCAAGATTCAAACTGGTCAACGCGCTCCCCCGGAAAGAGGTCCTGGGTTCGAGTCCCAGAGGTGCCAATATCTTTTTCTGATTTTTCTGTTTCCAGATTTTTGATTGAGTTTCGCTCACGGTGTCTACATTTAATTAAATATTACAATTTGAGTTTTTACCCATAAAAGTTAAAATATTAAATATTGGTTTTTTGGCAAGTTTTAGGGAGAACTTAATATCTTTGTTTTGTAATCTGATGTAATGTCACCTGGCGGATTTTTTAACTCGATGTTCGGGCTAACTTGGGCAAGATCAAGGGCGTTAACAATATTTTTTTTATAAGTAATTTTTAAGTTTGTTTTTTCGATATATAATAAACATTGTGTAGATATATACACACAAACAGACATATACACACTTTGTATTATAGCTTCTAATCACTTTTCAAAGAGGTGTTGAGTTGAGTTGATTCTGAGTTGTCATAGAATCATTGAAACAAACGATCTTTATTATATTTCGCTTTCTTAAACTACCTACATTATTCATTGCTTGATTATTAAATTGTAAAATATTTTTAAGAAACTGAGAAAATCATAATGGCGTTTTGTAATAATTTATTAAATTTAACCTGTTCAGGTTCTGATAGTTTGGTTATATTTAAGAATTTTATGAATGAATCGCCTACCCGATTTCAGATAATGTAAACAATTTAAATACCTAGTCGAAATAATATTAATAATTTATAAAAAATATTAAAACTATGTTACTTTTGAAACAGTCTGTTATAATACCACGTGCTGTCTAACGTCAGATGAGTAGTATTTAAACATCCTCGGCTTCCTTATTAACTCAGTCTCTTCCTTCTACTCGCTACAAACACATACGACAAGCAAGCCTTCGAACAGTCAATAAGTTATTGTTTACGTTTATAATTTTTCTAACTTTGCTAGTTCAACGGTCAAAAATGTTGTTCCAGCGTGCTTCAAGGATGTTTGCGGCAGTTGTGCTGGTGATTGTAGTACTTTTCGATTCTACGCAGTCGGCTGTTTTGAGAAATACTATTGAAAGTAGACTGAATTCAGAGGCATTAGGAGATAAAAGTGAAAGAAAAACGCAGTTGCCTTATGAAGAAGTCTCTGAAAATGAAGTTAACGACAGTTTACCAGTTTTGTGTCTGCGAAAAATGTTTGGACAAAGAGACTGTGTGGATAAATTCTCAGCAACAACAAGAGGCGATTCTTCACAGAAATGTAAACCTAATCAAGTTTTGATGAAGGGAAAATGCTACGAAAATTTAAAATTTGGATTTGAAACATCAGCAGAAGAAAATACTGCTGAACGAGAAGAAAAATTGCCCACAATCTGTCAATGGGGCTCTGAATTGGTCGGTGATAAGTGTGTTGATATATTAACGACAGAAACTAAAGACAATGTTTCAGAATGTAAATCTGGTGAAGTTTCCATAAAGGGAATCTGTTTTTCACTGGACGAAATCGCATCAGCTGAATCCTCAGAGGAAAATTTTGGAAAATTGCCCACAGTTTGTCTTCGAGGTTTTGAATTACTTGGCGGAAAATGTGTAAATAAATTTGGAACAGATGGCACTGAATCTAATTCTTCCGAGTCTGAAGATTATAACGAAAATGATGAACTAGCAAAAACAATCAATGAGCTCTTCAAAACAATAGAGAGCAGACAAAATGGAGGAAAAACACCTGAAATCTGTTTACGAGGCCACGTGCTGATTGGCGGAAAATGTGTTGATTTATTTTCTCTGAGAAGTGGTACAAAAGTCACTGAAACACCGGTTCCAAAGAACATCCCATCAAAGATAAATTTAACTGAAGAAGAAGCGTTGCCAGTCATTTGCAGCCGCAACTCTGAATTGATCGACGGAAAATGCGAGGATAAGTTTGAACCAGAGGAATTGAAGATGGGCTGCGATCTCAACCACGTCAAGATTGGAGATAAGTGCATCCATCGGGACTTCGATCCAGATATCTTCGTATTTCCCTCGCAGATCTGCGCAGACGACTCTACATGGAACGGAAAAAAATGCGTAACACCTAAACCACGGAAAAATACTCGAACGTGATGCAAAGAAGAACAATTTTTTGGTACTTCGTAAAAATGACTCAAGAAAAAAGACTGAAACGAAAAAAAAACCCGCCGAAACTCATTACTCAATACTAAAACCCTGGAAAGCGGTTTATTATTTTTAATTTTAGACTTAAGCAACGTGCTATTTAATTTAGTTTATAACTTATCGGATAACAAAACCGTACAACGACTCTTTTGTTAATTTGGCAAAAATTTTGACAACTTTACAGTTTCCATCAATTGAGTGCAGAAAATTGTGTAATTTCATTATTATTGCTCGAATAAACACCTGCCCCGATGATGGACGCCGCAAAGCTGTCAGAAACATTGACTACCCAAAGTGTAATAAGTAATCACATAATAATACTGTTGGCCGTGAGAATCTTAAATCGTAAATTTGCTATTATTTAATGATTGAAAAGAATTCTATTCTTCTTGATATCTACGTAGTATGTTAAAATATTTTTATAAATTTAAAGATTCGACCATCAATTTTATCATCATATTTTAAACTCAGCGTATTTATAATTATTTTTTTTACTTTGGAACGTATTAATTATTCATTATTGTAACTAGAATTTTCCTAACTGAGGAGACGAGCTATTAATTTTTCATATTATGATTTTAATAAATTATTTTACTCTGCATGTTTTAAGCTCAGCATATTTTAAATTACTTTTTATACTTTGGAATGTATTAATTATTCATTATTGTAACTAGGATTTTCCTATTATATTCCATTACAAAACAAAGATCTCAACCGCTTACAAAATCTTCAACAATTCAACCTGTACTGTCTGCTTCTATTTACATACTTCACAAAAGCAGGTTTTAACACGAGTGTGTTACTTGAGATTCCTTTCATTGGAATACAATGTAAAATTGCTAAAAAACGACAGATTTTTTTGCTACATATTTTAACGTCAAAGGTCATTTGCATTCTGGTCCATACTGGTTTTTTAGCAACGCAATAAAATATCTCAATAAACACGAATAACACATTCACTGTGTTATAAAGTTGGAGTTATGTGACTAAATTGATTGAGAAGGATTTGATTGAATTTAGTTTTTAAAAAATCCACAACAGTATGCAATTAGTTATTCATTCAATTATTATTATTATTATAAGTTGAATTTAAGGCTAATTCAATTATATTGGTGCTTTTTTAAATTATTTATTTAAATTATTTTTTGTACCTTGAAATATATTTATTCGTTATTGTAACTAGGATTTTTTTAAACTAATGAGATGAGCTATTAATTTTTCTTATTATGATTTTAATAAATTATTTTGCTCTGCCTATTTTAAACTCAGCATATTTTAAATTATTTTTTATACCTTGAAATGTATTAATTATTCATTATTTTAACTAGAATTTCCTAACTAAGGAGATGAGCTATTAATTTTTCTTATAATGATTTTAATATATTATTTGATTATAAGAAAACTCTGCATTTTTAAAATTATTTTTTATACTTTGGAACGTATTAATTATTCATTATTGTAACAAGGATTTTCTAACTAAGGAGATGAGCTATTAATTTTTCATATAATGATTTCAATAAATTATTTTACCTTGCATATTTTAAACTCAGCATATTTTAAATTATTTTTTTATATTTTGGAATGTATTAATTATTCTATATTGTAACTAGGATTTTCCTAACTAAGGAAAGAGCTACTAATTTTTCTAGTAATATTAAGATTACATAAATTATATTACGAGAGACTTCGCTTATTTATGAACTAATTATTTTTATATTGACCACTTATCAAATGGTGTGAAAAATATACAAAAATATTATGCAATATTAAAACAGTATTTTGTTATTTTTCCAATTATATAAACTGTGTATGAATGGTAGAAGAAGTCGAGGATGCCTGAGAAAGACATGGCACGATCTGGTGAATCAAATACTTGAGACGGGTAATGCCTAGACAGAGCTGTGTGGCGGTCTATCCTCTCCGCCTGCCTCTGCTGGGAACTGGCGTGATGGTTAGTTAGTAAGCTCCATTATGTTCAGAGATATCCACATCAGAAGGCACGCACTTGTGGCTAATTATTATTATCTGTGTATGTTGAGAAGAGTGTCTGCGGCAGACGGCCAAATCAAATCAACATTTTTATTCCGATATTGCTGAAATTTTATTTATTTATTTTATTTAATTATTTATTACACGCCCTAATGGGCTTTTACATTCTGGTTTATAAGTTGAGTACAGATTTATTTTAAGTACATGAAAATTAGAACAATAAAGAAAATATAATATAATGAGAAAAAAAAGACTATAAACAACAAAAGCATTTGTATACATAATAAAAATAACATAATTTGTAGAAATGATATTAAAACTTACATAAATAGATAATATTTGTGCCTAGATATATAAAAGAAAAGGAACAAACAATATTTATATTGGTTATTTGTAAGATGAAATATATCTCCTAGATCAGAATATTTATTTCCAAGGCTGTGAAGTCTCGCGATTGGGGAATTTTGGTTAGACAGTGTTCTGGTGTTGTTAAAATAAAATGGTAATAAATGTCGGCCAGATCTTTTGGGAATATGGATGTTGATTAATTGAAGCAATTCAGGGCAGTCAATTTTGTAATGTAGGCAATTTTGCGAAAAAGAGTTTAATATACTAGCGTTCGAAAAAGTCCGCTTAAGATCCGGGCTACGCCGGAGACTTCAGCTATTAACTGATTAAATCAGTGTGTTTATAAAGAAAAATTTCTTCCACGTAGATGAAATGGAAACCGATGCCGCCACTGACTTAATATCGTTTGATTCTAGCCTATTTAGCAAGCGCTCCGTTTTTCTTACATTTACATGTTTATCGTGCATTGCATTTATTTGATTGAAATTATAATTTCATTATGATGACTATGATAGTGATGATAAAAATCTTTTAAATCATAAGACAATAAAATAAAATGTTGGGGTTTTTTAACTAGGCTAACTAGAAACTTTAACAATATAAAGTGTATTAAACTGTTATATTTTGCTTATGTTAGAAGCCAACTTGAGTACAATTCTCCTGTCTGGAATCCTCATTGTAATATGCAAGTACAAGCTGTTGAAAGAATACAAAACAAATTCTTACGTTTTCTAAATTTTAAAATGGGTATTCCAGCAAATATGTTAAACTACAACACTATTTTAAACGATATGAATATGCTTAAATTGTCAGACAGAAGAATTTTCACTGACTTGGTATTTTTATATAAAATTCTAAATGATTTAGTTGATAGTCCGGTATTACTTGAATTGATAAGCTTCCGAATTCCACTTTGTAATACTAGAAGTCAGGATTTATTTCAGTGCAGAAATTCTGGGACTAACTACCATATGTATTCCTCTTTGCCCAGAATACTAATGGAGGGAAACAATTATACCAAGTCAGTGGACATCTTCAATTTATCTTTGAATAAATATAAAATATTGTTTTTGAAGCAGTTCAGTTATGTACAATAAAATGTTTTTTCTAACTATGCTGTATATGTAAAAGCCCCGAAAAAGGACGTTTATTAAAAAATAAAAAAAATAAAATATCCCACTAGAAAACATAAATTATCCTTGCTTCCTATTGAATATTCATAAAAATTCATACATTGAAAGACAGAGTTTTACATTTTTATTTTATTTATTTAAGACCAGCGAGTACCTGGAATGCGTTGCAAAGCCACCCCAAGAAAGAGTTTGTTTAAATTCTGATTATTGAAGTGCTTTGGGTACACTTTTTTTTGGTTTTTTCGTCTGGCACGTACACGAATAAATTAGGAGATGAAACGATTATATGAGCAGGCCACATATGTGAAAAGGAGATATTTACCTCCAGCTGCCCGCTACTACGACTCCTTTGCAATCCCTCCGTTCCCTTCCCGAGATCCGTCGGGAACCCCCTCTCCTTCCCGCGTTCCCCTCCCTCTTTTGCGTTTCCCTTCCAACTTCCCCACGTCCACCCTCCCTCGCCCCCCCTCCCGTGAAACTCGCATCACTCCTTCGTTCCTAATAATCCTAATTTAAGAAAACGATATAAGAATTTAACTATTGAGAAAAATTGAAAGTTTAGTGCAACTCTTAAGGTCTCGTCAAACAGAAGACGTAATTTACGCAGCGTACGGCGTAAAATACGCCCGGACTGACACCGCGTTATAACGCCGCGTTTTGTTGTACTGAACATGTTTAAACCAGTCAAACAGAGCGAGCGCGTACCATTACGCTACGCTCTAACGCGGCGTTAGGACGTCGCATTGTATTTTTTTACAAGATTTTATTTTATGCTAGGCGTTCTTGCTTGACTGTGATGAAAACGATTATTGAAAAATTAATTGAATGTGTCCGAAAACATCATTGTTTGTATGAAATGAGGAACAGTGCATACAAACATGTTTCTATAAAGGATTATGGGAGGACATTGGACTTGATATAAATGAATCGAGTAAGTAGAAGAAAACCCTGCTTTACGCCGAAGACGTTGAATCAGAAAGTACGCTGCGTTAAGTCGTAATTTACGCCGCGTAAATTACGCCGTCTGACGAGGCCTTTTTACCTCCACCGAGAGTTGTTTCTTGTAGTAAAAAGATTGAAACTAATTGAGGCGGAACTCGGTAACTTTATCATGCATTTTACCACCGAATCCCGTGTTTTGATTTCTAATTTACATTCTCTAAATACCTTCAATCACCCAAGAATCTTAACCGCTCCACTACTAAAGTCAACTTAACCCGTAGGTAATAGCTTGTGACATAGTATCTATAATATTTTTCACTCGGATACCAGGATAATCCTAATATTAAAAAAATCTATAAAATAGGAGTCCTTACTTTTATTAGTTCCACACAGGAGGCTCCAAAAAAGTAAAACCCTAAGGTCTTTGTCATATTTGGGGATGCCGTGTGGTTGATCTTTTTTGGAAAATGAAGGAAAGGAAGTTTTGAGAAGGAAAAATGACGGGTGAGTAGGAATCTGGGGGTCAATGTGTGCTCAAGTTGGATGGAGTGACGGACGTACGAATCCATTTCTCCTATTGCGGTGCAAAGCGATGGGTCGAGAGAGTCCTGCTGGAGTAGTAAACGTAAACGAGAGTAAAACATCTCCCTCAATCAGTCTCTTCCGATCCAGTAATTTGCCGCCACGACCTAGATAAACCTCACCCCATGATCCCTGCAAAGTCACCAAAAGTCACGTAGCGAACCATTTGGGGTGACCTACGGCAGGGGTGTTGGTTATCCATATTTTTTAAATCTTCAAGATACAAAATGGACTTATACACACTAATACAACACTTATAAAAACGTCACAAGTACACGAACATTATACTAGACAACATAATAAATTGTACACAAATACTGTTAAGACTGAAAATTTTTGTATACCCAATTAGACATGAGCAACCTGTCTACGTATACCCATTTCAAACAGATCGCTGCCATGTCACCGAAAAAGCATTGAACGTCATATTTCACCGTATTGTCTATTCTAAAGCGCGTTTGTGGTCTTCTGTGAGCATTCGAGGGACCTATCTGGTGCACACCTTCCGATATATTTGATTATTCATTATCGGAAGGTGTCTACAAGACCCCGACATGGCGCCGAGTTGTGACTCTAGCATGGTGAAATCGATAACTTTACAATATCGGATCGTTAGGAGTACCTTCCGATGATTTTATTTCGTTATCTCTAGCACAGTTTCACCGTTGACAGCCGAACCAATATTGGCGGGGAATAAATTAGAACTCGATTTACGCCGGTAACCCTGGCGGATCTGTCCATAAATTCACAATCAGAAACGTCAAACGCTATTCAAATACGTAAAAATATTAATAATATGGCAATGTTGAATTGAAATACAAACCTAAATATGCATTGTCAGTCCGCATTTACTTTTTGACTCTACACGGGAGTTAATTAGTTAATGATTTCTTTAGTCATATTTGAGCCACTTTAGTTTATCAACATTCGAACGGAATAATTTGGTCGCGTCTTAGTAGAATTATAAAGTCTATGGATCGCGCATATGACTTTTTTCAATACAACAATCTTCGTTAGTTCAATACGTGCATTAAATAAGTCAGTAATTTTAATTAACGAACGACATAGTTCAAATAAATGCTAATATTGCCACCTTACCGAAACTTATTTGATACTATGGAATCCGGGCTAAAATTTGACAATCGTTGGTTGAAATTTCTCTAACCAATAGTTGACCGTGATCGCAAATATTGCTAACTGACCATAGATGACGGATTCGGATATAGGATTATATTCGATCGACCGTTTTACTTACCCTGGTATAACATGTAAAAAATGGTGAAAAGTTGAAAAAAATATTTAAGAAAAAGATATCTTTGTTTTTCTAAAAAAATTGAAGCCGTACTTTTGGGTTCACCTCGAACATAGCTACAGAGGCAATTACAGGTTTCACGTGTTAATATTTAAACAACCAAAGTAGAGTTCTTCTTTAAAATTGTTTGTATAAAATATATACAAGGTCTTAACTCACTTTAACCAGTGATCCTGAGATTATTTGTAGTAAAAATGAAAATCAAATTTTGCTCTCCGGTGAATTTTTTGAAGCCTTTTTTATTTCATTTCAATTTTTTTTTCTTCGAAATCAAACAAAAAAACCTTCTTCCAAAATATTCTTCAAAAAATATCGTCACTGGTCACCCGAGTAACAAAACAACCCCTCACTTGGACCCTAACTATCCAATACCTGATTTTTTATGTTTTTAGTTGAGAAAAAAAAAAATCAAAAATGTCACCGGAGACCAAAATTTCGATTATATTTTTTTCTTCAAATAAAGTCAAGAATCAATTGTTAAAGTAAGTCAAGTATGTCCCTCACCCTACATATGTATCACCAAGCCTGTGAATAAATACCCGCATGTACGTTAATATCAAGTAGCCTACATATTTTCCCACATATTTATGTTTTTCTCTCATTGAGATTTGAGAGTAAATTATTGCAATAATCGTAACTACAAATCGTAAATTACGTGTGCTTATTTGTACTTAGGCAGAGAAATTTGTATGAGCTCTGCAATCACGCAATTTATTACAACATTTATTACTTTTTCAATGGCGCTACAGCTCGTTTCGAGCCTTGGCCTCCTTCACCGCCCTCCACCGCCCTCTGTCCTCGGCCGTCGTCTTTCAATCTACAAAATGGAGTAGTTCTCTTGCATCCTTCCTGACATCAGCCTCCCATCACAGCCTAGGTCTGCCCGCCTTTCGTTTACCTCCCGGGTGTTCTGTTAGAACCTTCTTCAGTACTCGTGTGCTTGGCATTCGGTGCACGCTTCCGGCCCATCTTAGTCTTTAGAACCTTGAATGGGTAGAGAGTCTGGGAGCTTGGTAAATATAGAGCTTATTCTTCATGCCTCTTCCTCTTGCTGACCTTAAATTCTTCGAAGTACCTTTCTTTCGAAGGTGTCCAGCTGTTCCGCAGACTTTGCTGTCAGTGTTCCTGCCTCACATCCATAGGCCAAGACCGTTCTAATACTTGTTTTGTGTAGGGTTA
Organism: Glyphotaelius pellucidus; assembly: GCA_936435175.1. Classification (NCBI taxonomy): domain Eukaryota; kingdom Metazoa; phylum Arthropoda; class Insecta; order Trichoptera; family Limnephilidae; genus Glyphotaelius; species Glyphotaelius pellucidus. The sequence continues at coordinate 20,846,965 of OW386558.1, read as the reverse complement.
TTGTGGTTTTCCTTTAGATGTTTCGGGATTTGAACACGCGGGTGTGATGCACTTTCTTACTTCCTAAACGTTGTCCTGTGTTATGATAGAGCCCAGGCAGGTAAACAACAATGTCATTTTCATCGTCAGCTATGGAGCGTTGAAAGTTTAATTTATTTCAAGAAATAGTAGTTTTATTTGTTCAATATATTTCAATTGTTCAATAAAATATGGTTTCGAAAAAATAATGTTAAAACCGTTCTTCTAACCGTTATTTAGATAATGTTAAAATCGTTCTTCTAACCGTTATTTCATTGTCCATGAAATTATTGTTTGAAAGCAATAAATTCATTGATCATGAAAAACTATTATTTCAAAGATTGCTTTAAATTTAAATTCTTTTAAAAAATGGAATTCTTCAACCAAGAAAATCCATAATATAAGCGATTTTTCATTTGCAATGAATTTTGGGTAACAGTTTATAAATTCATTAACCATCAATAAAGGTTATATTAAATAAAATTGCTTTACACTTAAATTCTTTTAAAAAATGGAATTTTTCAACAATAAAAATCTTTATTTTAACCGTAATTTCATTTTTCATGAAATTTTGGTTTCAAAGCGATAAATTCATTTAGCATAAGAAAATGAAATTGCTTGAAAACTAAAAATCATTGAAAAATGGAATTATTCAACCATTAAAATTCTTTTTTTATCCGTTTTTTCATTTTCCATGAAATTTTGATTAAAAAGCAATAAATTTGTTAAGCATGAAAAACTTTTATTTTAAAGAAAAATGCTTAAAACCATAATTCTCCTAAAAGATGTAATTCTTCAACCATAAACATCCATAAGTAAACCGTTATTTCATTTTCCATGAAAGTTTGGTTAAAAAACAAAAAAATTCATTAACCGTGAAAAAATTTAGTTTTATGGAAAATTGATTTAAACCTAAATTCTTTAAAACTTGGAATTATTCAACCATAAAAATCCAATATTTAACCGTTTTTTTCATTTTCCATGAAATTTTGGGCTAAAGTTAATAAATTTTTTAACCGTGAATAAATTTTATTTTAAAGGAAATTGCTTTTAAATTAAATAATTTTATAAAATGTAACTCTTCAACCATAAAAATCTATATTTTTACTGTATTTTCATTTTCCCCGAAATTTTGGTGTGAGAATAAATAATTCTACAAAAGTTTAAAAAAAATTCTGAACTTAAATTATTAAAAAAAAGGAATTTTTCAAACGTAAAAATATTTCTTTTAACCGATATTTTATTTTCCATTAAATTTGTTTTTGAAAGTAATAAATTCAATAACCGTAAAAAACTATTAATTTAATGAAAATTGCTTTAAACCTAAATTCTTTTAAAAAATAAACTTCCTCAACAATAAAAATCTATATTTAAACCGTTTTTTCATTTTCCATGAAATATTGTAAAAAACAATAATTTCATCAACCATAAATAATGTTGTTTTAAAGAAAATTGCTTTTAACCTTAATTCTTTAAAAAAAAAGGAATACTTCAACAAAAAAAAAATCATTATTAAACCGTTTTGTCATTTTCCATGAAATTTCGGGTTAAAGAAAATAAATTCAATAACCATAAATTAACCATGAATAAATGTTATTTTTGAGAAAATCGCTTTAAAAATGAAATTATTTTTCAATGGAACACTGTCAGAATTAGGAATTTATAAAAGAAGAAAACCATTTTTTTTGTAAAATTGAAAAAAAAGAAAAAACAAGGATAAATTCCTTGATCAAAATCTAAACAGAATTAAAAGATAAAATTCTTCAAAGTTACGAATTTTTTTACCATAAAAAACTAATTTTTAACCCTAAATATCACCATGAAATTTTGATTTTTAATCAATTAATTCATTTTCCATGAAGAAAGGTTTTTAAAAAGAAATTGCTTTATGGAAAAAAATTTTTAAGGAAAATTTACAACTCATGGAAAAAAAAATTAAAAAAGAAATTCTTTTTACAAGCTTAAAATTTTTTTTTAATTGGAATTTTTAACCTTTAAAATCTTTCTTTTAACCGTTATTTCATTTACCATGAAATTTTTGTTTTTAAAGAAAATTGCTTTTAACTTGAATTCTTTTTAAAAATGGAATTCATCAACCAAAAAAATCTTTATTTGAACCGAAATTTCATTTTCTATGAAATTTTGGTTTCAAAGCAATAAATTCATTAAGCATGAAAAAAAAAATTTTTACAAAAATTGCCTTAAAACTAAATCCTTTAAAAAAGGAATTATTCAACCATAAAAAAACCATAGCTTAACGGTTTTTTCATTTTCCATGAAATGTTGTGTTGAGGGTTATTTATTTATTAACCATTAAAAGCTATTATTATCAAGAAAAATGCTTTGAACCTAAATTCATTTAATAAATGGAATACTTTAACCATTCAAATCTCTATTTTATCCGTTATTTCATTTACAATGAAATTTTGAAAAATCAATAATTTAACGGTTATTTCATTTTCGATGAAAGTTTTGTTTGAAAGCAATTAATTCATCAACCATGAAAAACTGTTATTTTAAAGAAAATTGCTTTGAACTTAAATTCTTATAAAAAAATGGAACTCTTCAATACTAATTTTTTTTTATTTAAACTGTAATTTCATTATTCATGAAATTGTGGTTAAAAACAATAATTTCATAAAAATGAAAAAAAGCAATCAGTTTTGTTTGAAAGCAAAAAATTCATCAACCATGAAAAACTGTTATTTAAAAAAAAATTGCTTTAAACTTAAATTTTTTTAAAATTGGAATTATTCAACGGTTAAAATCGTTCTTTTAACCGTTATTTCATTGTCCATGAAATTTTTGTTTGAAAGCAATAAATTCATTGATCATGAAAAACTGTTATTTCAAAGAAAATTGCTTTAAATTTAAATTATTTTAAAAAATGGAATTCTTCAACCATGAAAATCCATAATATAAGCGTTTTTTCATTTTCAATGAATTTTGGGTAACAGTTTATAAATTCACTAACCATCAATAAATGTTATATTAAAGAAAATTGCTTTTAACTTAAATTCTTTAAAAAAATTGAATTTTTCAACAATAAAAATCTTTATTTTAACCGTAATTTCATTTTCTATGGAATTTTGGTTTCAAAGCGGTAAATTCATTTAGCATAGAAAAATTAAATTGCTTTAAAGCTAAATTCATTGAAAAACGGCGTTATTCAACCATTAAAATCCTTTTTTATCCGTTTTTTCATTTTCCATGAATGAAGGTAATTAATTTATTAACCATTTAAAATTGTTAGTTTTAAGAAAAATGCTATAAACCTAAATTTATTAAAAAAATGGAATTCTTCAACGATTCAAATCTGTATTTTTACTGTTATTTCATATTCCATGAAATTTTGTTAAAATTACAAAAAATTCATTATTTAAATGGAATTCTTCAACCATAAAAATCTTTATTTTAACCGTTATTTCATTTTCCATGAAATTTTGGATATAAAGCAATAAATTTGTAAAGCATGAAAAACTGTTATTTTAAAGAAAAATGCTTAAAACCATAATTCTCTTAAAAGATGTAATTCTTCAACCATAAAAATCCATAATTAAACCGTTATTTCATTTTCGATGAAAGTTTTGTTTGAAAGCAATAAATTCATCAACCATGAAAAACTGTTATTTTAAAGAAAATTGTTTAGAACTTAAATTCTTTTAAAAAAATGGACTAATTAACTTAATTATTCATCAAATTGTGGTTAAAAACAATAAATTCATAAAAATGAAAAAATGCAATCAGTTTGTTTGAAAGCAATAAATTCATCAACCATGAAAAACTGTTATTTAAAAAAAAATTGCTTTTAAACTTAAATTTTTTTTAAATTGGAATTTTTCAACGGTTAAAATCGTTCTTTTAACCGTTATTTCATTGTCCATGAAATTTTCGTTTGAAAGCAATAAATTCATTGATCATAAAAAACTGTTATTTCAAAGAAAATTGCTTTAAATTTAAATTCTTTTTAAAAATGGAATTCTTCAATCAAAAAAATCCATAATATAAGCGCTTTTTCATTATCAATAAATTTTGGGTAACATTTAATAAATTCATTAACCATCAATAAATGTTATATTAAAGAAAATTGCTTTTAACTTTAATTCTTTTAAAAGATAGAATTTTTCAACAATAAAAATCGTAATTTTAACCGTAATTTCATTTTCTATGAACATTTGGTTTCAAAGCGATAAATTCATTAAGCATAGAAAAATTAAATTGCTTTAAAACTTAATTCATTGAAAAATGGAATTATTCAACCATTAAAATTCCTTTTTTATCCGTTTTTTCATTTTCCATGGGATGTTGAGTTGAAGGTTATTAATATATTTACCATTTAAAATTGTTAGTTTTAAGAAAAATGCTATGAACCTAAATTGATTTTAAAAATGGAATTCTTCAACGATTCAAATCTTTATTTAAACCGTTATTTCATTTTCCAAGAAATTTTGTAAAAATTACAAAATATTCATTGTTAAAATGGAATTCTTCAACCATAAAAATCTTTATTTTAACCGTTATTTCATTTGCCATGAAATTTTGTTAAAATTACACAAAAATCATTATTAAAAAGGAACTGTTCAACCATAAAAATCTTTATTTTAACGGTTATTTCTTTTTCCATGAAATTTTGGTTAAAAAGCAATAAATTTGTTAAGCATGAAAAACTGTTATTTAAAAGAAAAATGCTTAAAACCATAATTCTCTTAAAAGATGTAATTCTTCAACCATAAACATCCATAAGTAAACCGTTATTTCATTTTCCATGAAAGTTTGGTTAAGAAACAAAAAATTCGTTAACCGTGAAAAAATGTAGTTTTATTGAAAATTGATTTAAACCTAAATTCTTTAAAACATTGGAATTATTCTACCATAAAAATCCAATATTTAACCGTTTTTTTTCATTTTCCATGAAATTTCGGGCTAAAATTTATTGTATTTGGTTAAATACAATAAATTCATAAGAATGAAAAAATGCCATTTTAAAAAAAATTGCTTTAAATTAAAATTTTTTTAAATAAGAATTTTTCAACGGTTAAAATCGGTCTTTTAACCGTTATTTCATTGTCCATGAAATTTTTGTTTTCAAGCAATAAATTCATTAATCATAAAAAAACTGTTATTTCAAAGAAAATTGCTTTAAATTTAAAATCTTTTTAAAAATTCAATTTAATTCAATTTAAAAATTCAATTTAAAAATTCTTCAACCAAGAAAATCCATAATATAAGCGCTTTTTCATTATCAATGAATTTAGGGTAACAGTTAATAAATTCGATAACCATCAATAAATGTTATATTAAAGAAAATTGCATTTAACTTAAATTCTTTAAAAAAATGGAATTTTTCAACAATAAAAATCGTTCTTTTAACCGTAATTTCATTTTCTATGAAATTTTGGTTTCAAAGCGATAAATTCATTAAGCATAGAAAAATTAAATTGTTATAAAACTAAATTCATTGAAATATGGAATTATTTAACCATTAAAATTCTGTTTTTTTCCGTTTTTTTAATTTTCCATGAAATTTCGGGCTAAAATTTATTGTATTTGGTTAAATACAATAAATTCATAAGAATGAAAAAATGCCATTTTAAAAAAAATTGCTTTTAACTTAAATTTTTTTAAATTGCAATTTTTCAACGGTTAAAATCGGTTTTTTAACCGTTATTTCATTGTCCATGAAATTTTTGTTTTCAAGCAATAAATTCATTGATCATAAAAAACTGTTATTTCAAAGAAAATTGCGTTTAATTTAAATCTTTTTTAAAAATGGAATTCTTCAACCAAGAAAATCCATAATATAAGCGCTTTTTCATCATCAATGAATTTAGGGTAACAGTTAATAAATTCGGTAACCATCAATTAATGTAATATTAAAGAAAATTGCTTTTAACTTAAATTCTTTTTCAAAATGGAATTTTTCAAAAATAAAAATCGTTCTTTTAACAGTAATTTCATTTTCTATGGAATTTTGGTTTCAAAGCGATAAATTAATTAAGCATAGAAAAATTAAATTGCTTTAAAACTAAATTCATTGAAAAGAGGAATTATTCAACCATTAAAATTCTTTTTTTATCCGTTTTTTTCATTTTCCATGAAATGTTGGGTTGAAGGTAATTAATAAATTTACCATTTAAAATTGTTAGTTTTAAGAAAATTGCTATAAACCTAAATTAATTTAAAAAATGGAATTCTTCAACGATTCAAATCTTTATTTTAACCGTTATTTCATTTTCCATGATATTTTGTTAAAATTCCAAAAAAATCATTATTAAAATGGAATTCTTCAACCGTAAAAATCTATATTTTAACCGTTATTTCATTTTGCATGAAATTTTGGTTAAAAAGCAATAAATTTGTTAAGCATGAAAAACTGTTATTTTAAAGAAAAATGCTTAAAACCATAATTCTCTTAAAAGATGTAATTCTTCAACCATAAAAATCCATAATTAGACCGTTATTTCATTTTCGATGAAAGTTTTGTTTGAAAGCAATAAATTCATCAACCATGAAAAACTGTTATTTTAAAGAAAATTGCTTTGAACTTAAATTCTTATAAAAAACTGGAACTCTTCAATAATAAAATTTTTTATTTCAACTGTAATTTAATTATTCATGAAATTGAGATTAAAAACAATAAATTCATAAAAATGAAAAAATGCAATCAGTTTGTTTGAAAGCAATAAATTCATCAACCATGAAAAACTGTTATTCTTAAAAAAAATTGCTTTTAAACTTAAATTTTTATAAAATTGGAAATTTGAAAGCAATAAATTCATTGATCATGAAAAACTGTTATTTCAAAGAAAATTGCTTTGAATTTAAATTATTTTAAAAAATGGAATTTTTCAACCACGAAATTCCATAATATAAGCGTTTTTTCATTTTTAATGAATTTTGGGTAACAGTTAATAAATTCACTAACCATCAATAAATGTTATATTAAAGAAAATTGCTTTTAACTTAAATTCTTTAAAAAAATGGAATTTTTAAACACTAAAAATCTTTATTTTAACCGTAATTACATTTTTTATGAAATTTTGGTTTCAAAGCGGTAAATTCATTTAGCATAGAAAAATTTAATTGCTTTAAAACTAAATTCATTGAAAAACGGCGTTATTCAACCATTAAAATCCTTTTTTTATCCGTTTTGTCATTTTCCATGAAATGTTGGGTTTAAAGTAATTAATTTATTAACCATTTAAAATTGTAAGTTTTAAGAAAAATGCTATAAACCTAAATTTATTAAAAAAATGGAATTCATCAACGATTCAAATCTGTATTTTTATTGTTATTTCATTTTCAATGAAATTTTGTTAAAATTACAAAAAATTCATTATTAAAATGGAATTCTTCAACCATAAAAATCTATATTTTAACCGTTATTTCATTTTCCATGAAATTTTGGTTTTAAAGAAATAAATTTGTTAAGCATGAAAAACTGTTATTTTAAAGAAAAATGCTTAAAACCATAATTCTCTTAAAAGATGTAATTCTTCAACCATAAAAATCCATAATTCAACCGTTATTTCATTTTCGATGAAAGTTTTGTTTGAAAGCAATAAAGTCATCAACCATGAAAAAAACAATTTTAAAGAAAATTGTTTAGAACTTAAATTCTTTTAAAAAAATGGAACTCTTCAATCATAAACATTTTTATTTCAACCGTAATTTCATTATTCACGAAATTTTGGTTAAAAACAATAAATTCATAAAAATAAAAAAATGCAATTTAAAAAAAATTGCTTTCAACATAAATTTTTTTTTAATTGGAATTTTTCAACGGTAAAAATCGTTCTTTTAACCGTTATTTCATTGTCCATGAAATTTTTGTTTGAAAGCAATAAATTCATTGATCATAAAAAACTGTTATTTCAAAGAAAATTGCTTTATATTTAAATTCTTTTTAAAAATGGAATTCTTCAATCAAAAAAATCCATAATATAAGCGCTTTTTCATTATCAATAAATTTTGGGTAACATTTAATAAATTCAATAACCATCAATAAATGTTATATTAAAGAAAATTGCTTTTAACTTTAATTCTTTTAAAAAATAGAATTTTTCAACAATAAAAATCGTTATTTTAACCGTAATTTCATTTTCTATGAAATTTTGGTTTCAAAGCGATAAATTCATTTAGCATAGAAAAATTAAATTGCTTTAAAACTTAATTCATTGAAAAATGGAATTATTCAACCATTAAAATTCCTTTATTATCCGTTTTTTCATTTTCCATGGGATGTTGAGTTGAAGGTTATTAATATATTTACCATTTAAAATTGTTAGTTTTAAGAAAAATGCTATGAACCTAAATTGATTTTAAAAATGGAATTCTTCAACGATTCAAATCTTTATTTAAACCGTTATTTCATTTTCCAAGAAATTTTGTTAAAATTACAAAATATTCATTATTAAAATGGAATTCTTCAACCATAAAAATCTTTATTTTAACCGTTATTTCATTTGATATGAAATTTTGTTAAAATTACAAAAAAATCATTATTAAAATGGAACTGTTCAACCATAAAAATCTTTATTTTAACGGTTATTTCTTTTTCCATGAAATTTTGGTTAAAAAGCAATAAATTTGTTAAGCATGAAAAATTGTTATTTAAAAGAAAAATGCTTTAAACCATAATTCTCTTAAAAGATGTAATTCTTCAACCATAAACATCCATAAGTAAACCGTTATTTCATTTTCCATGAAAGTTTGGTTAAGAAACAAAAAATTCGTTAACCGTGAAAAAATGTAGTTTTATTAAAAATTGATTTAAACCTAAATTCTTTAAAACATTGGAATTATTCTACCATAAAAATCCAATATTTAACCGTTTTTTTTCATTTTCCATGAAATTTCGGGCTAAAGGCAATAAATTTTTGAACCGTGAATAAATGTTATTTTAAAGAAAATTGCTTTAAAGTTAAATAATTTTATAAAATGTAACTCTTCAACCATAAAAATCTTTATTTTTACTGTATTTTTATTTTCCCTGAAATTTTGGTGTGAGAGAATAAATTATTCTAAAAAAGTAAAAAAAAAATTCTAAACTTAAAATATTTTAAAAAAGGAATTTTTCAACCGTAAAAATCTTTCTTTAAACTGATATTTCATTTTCCATTAATTTTTTTTTTTTAAAGTCATAACTTCATTTGCCGTGAAAAACTATTAATTTAATGAAAATTGCTCTAAACTTAATTCTTTTAAAAAATAAACTTCTTCAACAATAAAAATCTATATTTAAACTGTTTTTTCATTTTCCATGAAATGTTGTAAAAAACAATAATTTCATCAACCATAAAAAATGTAGTTTTAAAGAAAATTGCTTTTTTTCCTTAATTCTTTAAAAAAAAGGAATACTTCAACCATTAAAATTCATTATTAAACGGTTTTTTCATTTTCCATGAAATGTTGTGTTGAGGGTTATTTATTTATTAACCATTAAAAGCTATTTTTTTTAAAGAAAAATGCTTTGAACCTAAATTCATTTAAAAAATGGAATACTTTAACCATTCAAATCTTTATTTTAACCGTTATTTCATTTACCATGAAATTTTGAAAAATCAAAAATTTAACGGTTATTTCATTTTCGATAAAAGTTTTGTTTGAAAGCAATAAATTCATCAACCATGAAAAACTGTTATTTTAAAGAAAATTGCTTTGAACTTAAATTCTTATAAAAAAATGGAACTCTTCAATTATGAAATTTTTTATTTCAACTGTAATTTCATAATTCATGAAATTGTGGTAAAAACAATAAATTCATAAAAATGCAATCAGTTTTGTTTGAAAGCAATAAATTCATCAACCATGAAAAACTGTTATTTTTAAAAATTGCTTTTAAACTTAAATTTTTTTAAAATTAGAATTTTTCAACGGTTAAAATCGTTCTTTTAACAGTTATTTCATTGTCCATAAAATTTTTGTTTGAAAGCAATAAATTCACTGATTCATGAAAAACTGTTATTTCAAAGAGAATTGCTTTAAATTTAAATTCTTTTAAAAAATGGAATTCTTTAACCAAGAAAATCCATAATAAGCGTTTTTTCATTTTGAATGAATTTTAAGTAACAGTAAATAAATTCACTTACCATCAATAAATGTTATATTAAAGAAAATTGCTTGTAACTTAAATTCTTTAAAAAAATGGAATTTTTCTACAATAAAAATCTTTATTTTAACCGTAATTTCATTTTTTATGAAATTTTGGTTTCAAAGCTATAAATTCATTTGGCATTGAAAAATTAATTTGCTTTAAAACTAAATTCATTGAAAAACGGAGTTATTCAACCATTTAAATCTTTTTTTATCCGTTTTTTCATTTTCCATGAAATTTTGGGCTGAAGAATATTAATTTATTAACCATTTAAAATTGTTAGTTTAAAAAAAATGCTATAAACCTAAATTTATTTAAAAAATGGAATTCTTCAACGATTCAAATCTTTATTTTAACCGTTATTTCATTTTCCATGAAATTTGTAAAAATTACAAGAAAATCATTTTTAAAATGGAATTCTTTAACCATAAAAATCTTTATATAAACCGTTATTTCATTTTCCTTGAAATTTCGGTTAAAAAGCAATAAATTTGTTAAGCATGAAAAACTGTTATTTTAAAGAAAAATGCTTATAACCATAATTCTCTTAAAAGATGTAATTCTTCAACCATAAAAATCCATAATTGAACCGTTATTTCATTTTCGATGAAAGTTTTGTTTGAAAGCAATAAATTCATCAACCTTGAAAAACACAATTTATAGAAAATTGTTTAGAACTTAAATTCTTTTAAAAAAATGGAACTTTTCAAAAATAAAAAAATTTATTTCAACAGTTATTTCATTATTCATGAAATTTTGGTAAAACACAATAAATACATAAAAATGAAAAAATGCCATTTAAAAAAAAATTGCTTTAAACTTAATTTTTTTTTAAATTGGAATTTTTCAACGGTTAAAATCGGTCTTTTAACCGTTATTTCATTGTCCATGAAATTTTTGTTTTCAAGCAATAAATTCATTGATCATAAAAAACTGTTATTTCAAAGAAAATTGCTTTTAATTTAAATTCTGTTTAAAAATGGAATTCTTCAACCAAGAAAATCCATAATATAAGCACTTTTTCATTATCAATGAATTTAGGGTAACAGTTAATAAATTCGATAACCATCAATAAATGTTATATTAAAGAAAATTGCTATAAACTTAAATTCTTTAAAAAAATTGAATTTTTCAACAATAAAAATCGTTCTTTTAACCGTGATTTCATTTTCTATGAAATTTTGGTTTCAAAGCGATAAATTCATTAAGCATAGAAAAATTTAATTTTTATAAAACTAAATTCATTGAAATATGGAATAATTTAACCATTAAAATCCTTTTTTTATCCGTTTTTTCATTTTCCATGAAATTTTGGGTTGAAGGTTATTAATATATTAACCATTTAAAATTGTTTGTTTTAAGAAAAATGCTATAAACCTAAATTTATTTAAAAAATGGAATTCTTCAACGATTCAAATCTTTATTTTAACCGTTATTTCATTTTCCATGAAATTTTGTTAAAATTACAAAAAATTCATTTTTAAAATGGAATTCTTTAACCATAAAAATTTATATTTTAACCGTTATTTCATTTTCCTTGAAATTTCGGTTAAAAAGCAATAAATTTGTTAAGCATGAAAAACTGTTATTTTAAAGAAAAATGCTTAAAATCATAATTCTCTTAAAAGATGTAATTCTTCAACCATAAAAATCCATAATTGAACCGTTACTTCATTTTCGATGAAAGTTTTGTTTGAAAGCAATAAATTCATCAACCTTGAAAAACACAATTTTAAAGAAAATTGTTAAGAACTTAAATTCTTTTAAAAAAATGGAACTTTTCAATAATTAAAAAATTTTATTTCAACCGTTATTTCATTATTCATGAAATTTTGGTAAAATACAATAAATACATAAAAATGAAAAAATGCCATTTAAAAAAAAATTGCTTTAAACTTAAATTTTTTTAAAATTGGAAATTTTCAACGGTTAAAAATTGTTCTTTTAACCGTTATTTCACTGTCCATGAAATTTTTGTTTGAAAGCAATAAATTCATTGATCATGAAAAACTGTTATTTCAAAGAAAATTGCTTTAAATTTAAATTATTTTAAAAAATGGAATTTTTCAACCAAGAAAATCCATAATATAAGCGTTTTTTCATTTTCAATGAATTTTGAGTAACAGTTAATAAATTCACTAACCATCAATAAATGTTATTTTAAAGAAAATTGCTTTCAACTTAAATTCTTTTAAAAAATGGAATTTTTTGACAATAAAAATCTTAATTTTAACCGTAAATTCATTTTTTACGAAATTTTGGTTTCAAATCGGAAAATTCATTTAGCAAAGAAAAATTAAATTGCTTCAAAACTAAATTCATTGAAAAAAGGAATTATTCAACCATTAAAATCCTTTTTTTATCCGGTCTTTCATTTTCCATGAAATGTTGGGTTGAAGGTAATTAATTTATTTACCATTTAAAAATGTTATTTTTAAGAAAAATGCGATAAACCTAAATTTATTTAAAAAATGGAATTCTTCAACGATTTAAATCACTATTACAACCATTTTCATTTTCCATGAAATTTTGTTAAAATTACAAAAAAATCATTATTTAAATGGAATTCTTCAACCGTAAAAATCTATATTTTAACCGTTATATCATTTTCCATGAAATTTTGGTTAAAAAGCAATCAATTTGTTGAGCATGAAAAACTGTTATTTTAAAGAAAAATGCTTATAACCATAATTCTCTTAAAAGATGTAATTCTTCAACCATAAAAATCCATAATTGAACCGTTATTTTTTCAACCATTCAAAATTTTATTTTAACCGTAATTTCATTTTCCATGGAATTTTGGTAAAATTACAAAAAATTCATTTTAAAAATGGAAATATTAAACCATAAAAAATTTTTATTTTATTTTCTGTGATATTTTGGGTTAAGGGGGATAAATTTATTAAACATGGTTTAATGTTATTTTTAAAAAAAAAGCTTTAAACTTTAATTCTTTTAAAAAATGGAATTTAAACTGGAAAAATCCATAATTCAACCGTTATTTCATTTTCGATGAAAGTTTTGTTTGAAAGCAATAAATTCATCAAACATGAAAAACTGTTATTTTAAAGAAAATTGTTTAGAACTTAAATTCTTTGAAAAAATGGAACTCCTCAATCATAAATTTTTTTATTTCATCCGTTATTTCATTTTCCATGAAATTTTGGGTTGAAGGTAATTAATATAGTAACCAATTAAAATTGTTAGTTTTAAGAAAAACGTAAATTTATTTCAAAAATGGAATTCTTCAACGATTCAAATCTTTTTTTTAACCGTCATTTCATTTTCCATGAAATTTTGTTAAAATTACAAAAAAATCATTATTAAAATGGAATTCTTATACCGTAAAAATCTTTATTTTAACCGTTATTTCATTTTCCATGAAATTTTGGTTAAAAAGCAATAAATTTGTTAGGCATGAAAAACTGTTATTTTAACGAAAAATGCTTAAAACCATGATTCTCTTAAAATATGTAATTCTTCAACCATAAACATCCATAACTAAACCGTTATTTCATTTTCCAAAAAAGTTTGGTTAAGAAACAAAAAATTCATTAACCGTGGAAAAATGTAGTTTTATTGAAAATTGATTTAAACCTCAATTCTTTTAAACATTGGAATTATTATACCATAAAAATCCAATATTTAACAGTTTTTTTCATTTTCCATGAAATTTCGGGCTAAAGGTAATAAATTTTTGAACCGTGAATAAATGTTATTTTAAAGAAAATTGCTTTTAACCAAAATTATTTTATATAATGTAACTCTTCAACCATAAAAATCTATGTTATTATTGTATTTTTATTTTCCCTGAAATTTTGGCGTGAGAGAATAAATTATTCTAAAAAAGTAAAAAATTCTAAACTTAAATTATTTAAAAAAAATAATTTTTCAACCGTAAAAATCTTTCTTTTAACCGATATTTCATTTTCCATTAATTTTTTTTTAAAGTCATAACTACATTTACCGTGAAAAACTACTAATTTAATGAAAATTGCTCTAAACTTAATTCTTTTTAAAAAAAAACTTCTTCAACAATAAAAATCTATATTTAAACTGTTTTTTCATTTTCCATGAAATATTGTAAAAAACAATTTTTTCATCAACCACAAAAAAATGGAGTTTTAAAGAAAATTGCTTTTTACCTTAATTCTTTAAAAAAAAAGGAAAACTTCAACCATTAAAATTCATAATTTAACCGTTTTGTCATTTTCCATGAAATTTCGGGTTAAAGGAAATTATTTCATTTTCGATGAAAGTTTTATTTGAAAGCAATAAATTCATCAACCATGAAAAACTGTTATTTTAAAGACAATTGTTTAGAACTTAAATTCTTTTAAAAAAATGGAACTTTTCAATCGTTAAATTTTTTATTTCATCCGTTTTTTCATTTTCCATGAAATTTGTTAAAATTACAAAAAATTCATTATTTAAATGGAATTCTTCAACCATAAAAATCTATATTTTAACCGTTTTTTTCAATTTCCATGAAATTTTGGTTAAGAAGCAATAATTTTTTTAAGCATGAAAATCTGTTATTTTAAAGAAAAATGCTTAAAACCATAATTCTCTTAAAAGATGTAATTCTTTAACCATAAAAATCCATAATTAAACCGTTATTTCATTTTCGATGAAAGTTTTGTTTGAAATCAATAAATTCATCAATCATGAAAAACGGTTATTTTAAAGAAAATTGTTTAGAACTTAAATTCTTTAAAGAAAAATTGAACTCTTCAATCATAAAATTTTTTATTTCAACCGTAATTTCATTATTCACGAAATTTTGGTTAAAAACAATAAATTCATAAAAATGAAAAAATGGAATTTAAAAAAAAATTGCTTTTAACTTCAATTTTTTTAATTGGAATTTTTCAACGGTTAAAATCGTTCTTTTAACCGTTATATCATTGTCCATGAAATTTTTATTTGAAAGCAATAAATTCATTGATCATGAAAAACTGTTATTTCAAAAAAAATTGCTATAAATTTAAATTCTTTTAAAAAATAGAATTCTTCAACCAAGAAAATCCATAATATAAGCGTTATTTCATTTTCAATGAATTTTAGGTAACAGTTAATAAATTCACTAACCAAAGCAATTTTCTTTAATATAACTAAATGTTATATTAAAGAAAATTGCTTTAAACTTAAATTCTTAAAAAAAATGGAATTTTTCCACAATAAAAATCTTTATTTTAACCGTAATTTCATTTTTTATGAAATTTTGGTTTCAAAGCGGTAAATTCATTTAGCATAGAAAAATTAAACTGCTTTAAAACTAAAATCATTGTAAAACGGAATTATTCAACCATTAAAATCCTTTTTTTATCCGTTTTTCATTTTCCATGAAATGTTGGGTTGAAGGTAATTAATTTATTAACCATTTAAAAGTGTTATTTTTAAGAAAAATGCTATAAACCTAAATTTATTTACAAAATGGAATTCTTCAACGATTCAAATCTTTATTTTAACCGTTATTTCATTTTCCATGAAATTTTGTTAAAATTACAAAAAATTCATTATAAAAATGGAATTCTTCAACCATAAAAGTCTTTATTTTAACCGTTATTTCATTTTCCATGAAATTTTGGTTAAAAAGCAATAAATTTGTTAAGCATGAAAAAATGTTATTTTTAAGAAAAATGCTTTAAACCATAATTCTCTTAAAAGATGTAATTCTTCAACCATAAACATCCATAATTAAACCGTTATTTCATTTTCCATGAAAGTTTGGTTAAGAAACAAAAAATTCATTAACCGTAAAAAATGTAGTTTTATTGCAAATTGATTTAAACCTTTAAGCTTTAAAACGTTGGAATTATTTTACCATAAAAATCCAATATTTAACCGTTTTTTTCATTTTCCATGAAATTTCGGGCTTAAGGTAATAAATTTTTGAACAGTGAATAAATGTTATTTTAAAGAAAATTGCTTTTAACTTGAACAATTTTATTAAATGTAACTCTTCAACCATAAAAATCTAAATTTTGTACTGTATTTTTTTATTCCCTGAAATTTTGGTGTGAGAGAATAAATTATTCTAAAAAAGTTTAAAAAAAATTCTAAACTTAAATTATTTTAAAAAAGGAATTTTTCAACCGTACAAATCTTTCTTTTAACCGAAATTTCATTTTCCATTAAATTTTCTTTTTTAAAGTCATAACTTCATTTACCGTGAAAACCTATTAATTTGTGGCGTTCATACAACTTTTTTCGCCACTCTAGAATTCGCGAGAAAGAACTACCGCCGCAAAGTACTTGCAAATTCACACTACGCACAGGCACCTACGTATGCACGTATCGGCAGACAAAGTACTCGTGAGCCCGGCTGCCCGACGAATAATAATATGCACCAACTTCGCGAAAGGTCCAGACTCAAGCGTGCATTCACGACTGCAGTGACGAGTACATTCTAGCACCATCCAGCGCACGTATTGCCAGCGAGTGGAAAGCTACTCGGCCGCTCGCTCTTATATAAAGCGGCCCGCTAAACTACAAACTGGTTCAGTTCAGTTCAGTTCAGTTCAGTTCAGTTCAAGTTCAGTTCAAGTCAGTCTCGCCTCTTTACAGCGAAGCAGTGTAACTCTCAGTGCCCGCGCATCAGCTCTCTCTCCTCCCAGGGCAGCTTCATTCGTGGACATCACAAGGACAATCTGCCGGTGACTCCACTCACCGAGTCACCGCCGTTTCCATCCGCAACGCGCGTCGAGCAGCGGCCTGGGAGACGAGGTCATCCTACACCGCCACGGTGTCAAGCATCACGCTGGTGACTCCACTCACCGAGTCACCGCCGTTCATCACTCCAGGGCAGCTTCCTACGTGGACATCACCAGGACTATCTGCCGGTGACTCCACTCACCGAGTCACCGCCGTTTCACCTCCGCAACGCGCGTCGAGCAACGGCCTGGAAGATCAGGTCTTCTCCGCAACGAGCGTCGAGCAACGCTGTGGTGGAGCAGGCCCGTGGCCTGCTCCACCACAGCATCTCCGACCTGCTTCACCCATCATGACCGAGCACCCGCAACGCTTCACTCTACGGCACTTCATCATCTCATGTTACACCGACCGACCTCAGCTACGTAGCTCATCATTCTCCAATAAACGACTGGACTCGCAACCAAGTCGGATGCCTTTCATTTCTCTCTCTCCGTCTCCACTCCCTCAAATTTAATGAAAATTGCTTTAAAGCTAATTCTTTTAAAAAATAAACTTCTTCAACAATAAATATCTATATTTAAACTGTTTTTTCATTTTCCATGAAATTTCGGGTTAAAGGAAATAAATTCATTAATCATGAATAAATGTTATTTTTGAGAAAATCGCCTTAAAAATGAACTTATTTTTCAATGGAACACTGTCAGAATTAGGAAATTTATTAAAGAAGAAAAGCATTTTTTTTGTATAATTGAAAAAAATAGAAAAAACACGGATAAATTCCTTGATCAAAATCTAAACAGAATTAAAAGATAAAATTCTTCAAAGTAACGAATTTTTTTACCATAAAAAACTAATTTTTAACCGTAAAAATCACCATGAAATTTTGATTTTAATCAATAAATTCATTTTCCATAAAAAAAAGGTTTTTAAAAAGAAATTGCTTTATGGAAAAAAAAATTTAAAGAAAATTTACAACTCATGGAAAAAAAAATTAAAAAAGAAATTCTTTAAACAAGCTTAAATTTTTTTTTAAAATTGGAATTTTTAACCTTTAAAATTTTTCTTTTAACCGATATTTCATTTACCATGAAATTTTTGTTTTTAAAGAAAATTGCTTTTAACTTGAATTCTTTTTAAAAATGGAATTCTTCAACCAAAAAAATCTATATTAGAACCGAAATTTCATTTTCTATGAAATTTTGGTTTCAAAGCAATAAATTCATTAAGCATGAAAAAAAATTTTTTACCAAAATTGCCTTAAAACTAAATCCTTTAAAAAAAGGAATTATTCAACCATAAAAAAACCATAGCTTAACGGTTTTTTCATTTTCCATGAAATGTTGTGTTGAGGGTTATTTATTTATTAACCATTAAAAGCTATTATTATCAAGAAAAATGCTTTGAACCTAAATTCATTTAATAAATGGAATACTTTAACCATTCAAATCTCTATATTATCCGTTATTTCATTTACAATGAAATTTTGAAAAATCAATAATTTAACGGTTATTTCATTTTCGATGAAAGTTTTGTTTGAAAGCAATTAATTCATCAACCATGAAAAACTGTTATTTTAAAGAAAATTGCTTTGAACTTAAATTCTTATAAAAAAATGGAACTCTTCAATACTAATTTTTTTTTATTTAAACTGTAATTTCATTATTCATGAAATTGTGGTTAAAAACAATAATTTCATAAAAATGAAAAAAAGCAATCAGTTTTGTTTGAAAGCAAAAAATTCATCAACCATGAAAAACTGTTATTTAAAAAAAAATTGCTTTAAACTTAAATTTTTTTAAAATTGGAATTTTTCAACAGTTAAAATCGTTCTTTTAACCGTCATTTCATTTGCCATGAAATTTTTGTTTGAAAGCAATAAATTCATTGATCATGAAAACCTGTCATTTCAAAGAAAATTGCTTTAAATTTTAATTCTTTTTAAAAATGGAGTTCTTGAACCAAGAAAATCTATAATATAAGCGTTTTTTCATTATCAATGAATTTTGGTAACAGTTAATAAATTCATTAACCATCAATAAATGGAATATTAAAGAAAATTGCTTTTAACTTAAATTCTTTAAAAAAATGGAATTTTTCAACAATAAAAATCTTTATTGTAACCGAAATTTAATTTTTTATGAAATTTTGGTTTCAAAGCGGTAAATTCATTTAGCATAGAAAAATCAAATTGCTTCGAAACTAAATTCATTGAAAAACGGCGTAATTCAACCATTAAAATCCTTTTTTATCCGTTTTTTCATTTTCCATGAAATGTTGGGTTGAAGGTTATTAATTTATGAACCATTTAAAATTGTTAGTTTTAAGAAAAATGTTATAAACCTAAATTTATTTAAAAAATGGAATACTTTAACCATTCAAATCTTTATTTTAACCGTTATTTCATTTCTCATGAAATTTTGAAAAAATCAAAAATTTAACGGTTATTTAACGGGGAATTCTAACACGATTCAAATCTTTATTTTAACCGTTATTTCATTTTCCATGAAATTTTGTTAAAATTACAAAAAATTCATTTTTAAAATGGAATTCTTTAACAATAAAAATCTTTATTTTAACCGTTATTTCAGAACTCCGCGGTAGAAAGTAACAGGCTTCCAATCAGCTATCAAAACATGGTTACTAAGAGAAAATTGCTTTAAACTTAATTTTTTTTAAAATTGGAATTTTTCAACGGTAAAAATCGTTCTTTTAATTGTTATTTCATTGTCCATGAAATTTTTGTTTGAAAGCAATAAATTCACTGATCATGAAAAACTGTTATTTCAAAGAAAATTGCTTTAAATTTAAATTCTTTTAAAAAACGGAATTCTTCAACCAAGAAAATCCATAATATAAGCTTTTTTTCATTTTCAATGAATTTTGGTAACAGTAAATAAATTTAATAACTATCAATATATGTTATATTAAAGAAAATTGCTTTTAACTTAAATTCTTTAAAAAAATTGAATTTTTCAACAATAAAAAATTTTATTTTAACCGTAATTTCATTTTTTATGAAATTTTGGTTTCAAAGCGGTAAATTCATTTGGCATTGAAAAATTAAATTGCTTTAAAACTAAATTCATTGAAAAACGGAGTTATTCAACCATTAAAATCCTGATTTTATCTGTTTTTTCATTTTCCATGAAATTTTGGGTTGAAGGTTATTAATAAATTAACCATTTGAAATTGTTACTTTTAAGAAAAATGCTATAAACCTAAATTATTTTATTATTAAATTAAATTAGGTTATTGAATTTATTAAATTTAGGTTGATGAATTTATTGCTTTCAAATTAAATTAGGTTATTTCATTTTCGATGAAAGTTTTGTTTGAAAGCTATAAATTCATCAACCCTGAAAATCTGTTATTTAAAAGAAAATTGCTCTGAACTTAAATTCTTTTAAAAAAATGGAACTCTGCAATCATAAAAATTTATATTTCAACCGTTATTTCATTATTCATGAAATTTTGGTTAAAAACAATAAATTCATAAAAATGAAAAAATGCTTTAAACTTATTTTTTTTGAATTAGAATTTTTCAGCCGTCCCTCTTTCTTTTAACCGTTATTTCATTTTCCATGAAATTTTGGTTTCAAAGCAATAAATTCATTTTGCATGAAAAAAAAAATTTACGAAAATTGCTTTAAAACTAAATTTAAAAAAAAATGGAATTATTCAACCATTTAAGTCCCTAGCTTAAGGGTTTTTTCATTTTCCATGAAATGTTGGGTTAAAGTTTATTAATAAATTAACCATTAAAGCTGTTATTTTAAAGAAAAATGCTTTAAACCTAAATTCTTTAAAAAAATGTAATACGTCAACCATTCAAATCTCTATTTGAACCATTATTTCATTTTCTATGAAATTTTGGTAAAATAACAAAAGATTCATTATTAAAAAGGAACTATTCAACCTAAAACCTGTTATTTTATTTTCCGTGATATTTTATGTTAAAAGTGATAAATTTACTAACCATGAATTAATGTTATTTTAAAAAAAATTGCTTTAAGTTTAAATTCTTTTAAAAAATGGAATTTTCAACCAGAAAAAACTTAATTTAACTGTTATTTCTTTTTCGATGAAAGTTTTGTTTGAAAGCAATACATTCATCAACCATGAAAAACTGTTATTTTTAAGAAAATTGCTTTAAACCTAAATTCTTTTAAAAAAATGGAACTCTTCAATCTTTAAAGTTTAAATTTTAACCGTAATTTTATATCCATGAAATTTTGCTTAAAAAACAATAAATTCGTAAACATGAAAAAAAGTAATTTTAAAGAAATATGCTTTAAACTTAATTTTTTTTAAATTGGAATTTTTCAATCGTTAAAATCTTTCTTTTAACCGTAATTTTATTTTCCATGAAATTTTTGTATGTAAAGAAAATTGCTTTTTACTTAAATTCTTTTAAAAAATGGAATTCTTCAACAATTATAATCTTTATTTTAACGGTTATTTCATTTTCTATGAAACTTTGGTTACAAAGCAATAAACTCATAGCATAACAAATTTAAATTGCCTAAAAACTAAATTGTTTAAAAAATGGAATTATTCAACCATTAAAATCAATAGTTTACCCGTTTTTTTTCATTTTCCATGAAATGTTGGGTTGAAGGTTATTAATTTATAAACCATTACAAACTGTTGGTTTAAAGAAAAAAGCTTTAAACCTAAACTCTTTTAAAAATTAAATTCTTTAACCATTCAAATCTTTATTTTAACCGTTATTTCATTTTCTATGAAATTTTGTTAAAATTACAAAAAATTCATTTTTAAAATGGAATTCTTTAACAATAAAAATCTTTATTTTAACCGTTATTTCAGTTTCCATGAAATTTCGGTTAAAAAGCAAGAAATGTGTTTAGCATGAAAAACTGTTATTTTAAAGAAAAATGCTTTAAACCATAATTCTCTTAAAAGATGTAATTCTTCAACCATAAAAATCCATAATTAAACCGTTATTTCATTTTCGATGAAAGTTTTCTTTGAAAGCAATAATTTCATTAACCGTGAAAAAATGTAGTTTTATTGAAAATCGATTTAAAACTAAATTCTTTAAAACATTGGAATTATTATTCTATAAAAATCAAATATTTAACGGTTTTTTTCATTTTCCATGAAATTTCGGGCTAAAGGTAATAAATTTTTGAACGGTGAATAAATGTTATTTTAAAGAAAATTGCTTTTAACTTACATACATTTATAAAATGTAACTCTTCAACCATTAAAATCTTTATTTCTACTGTATTTTTATTTTCCCTGAAATTTTTGTGTGAGAGAATAAATTATTCTAAAAAAGTTTAAAAAAAATTCTAAACAAATTCTTTAAAAAAGGTATTTTTCAACCGTAAAAATCTTTCTTTTAACTGATATTTCATTTTCCATTAAATTTTTTTTTAAAGTCATAACTTCATTTACCGTGAAAAACTATTAATTAAATGAAAATTGCTTTAAACTTAATTCTTTTAAAAAATAAACTTCTTCTACAATAAAAATCTATATTTAAACTGTTTTTTCATTTTCCATGAAATATTGTTAAAAACAATAATTTCATCAACCATAAAAAATGTTGTTTTAAAGAAAATTGCTTTTTATCTTAATTCTTTAAAAAAAAGGAATACTTCAACCATTAAAATTCATTATTAAACGGTTTTTTCCTTTTCCATGAAATGTTGTGTTGAGAGTTTTTTATTTATTAACCATTAAAAGCTATTTTTTTAAAGAAAAATGCTTTGAACCTAAATTCATTTAAAAAATGGAATACTTTAACCATTCAAATCTTTATTTTAACCGTTATTTCATTTCTCATGAAATTTTGAAAAATCAAAAATTTAACGGTTATTTCATTTTCGATGAAAATTTTGTTTGAAAGCAATAAATTCATCAACCATGAAAAACTGTTATTTAAAAAAAAATTGCTTTAAACTTAATTTTTTTTAAAATTGGAATTTTTCAACGGTAAAAATCGTTCTTTTAATTGTTATTTCATTGTCCATGAAATTTTTGTTTGAAAGCAATAAATTCACTGATCATGAAAAACTGTTATTTCAAAGAAAATTGCTTTAAATTTAAATTCTTTTAAAAAACGGAATTCTTCAACCAAGAAAATCCATAATATAAGCTTTTTTTCATTTTCAATGAATTTTGGTAACAGTAAATAAATTTAATAACTATCAATATATGTTATATTAAAGAAAATTGCTTTTAACTTAAATTCTTTAAAAAAATTGAATTTTTCAACAATAAAAAATTTTATTTTAACCGTAATTTCATTTTTTATGAAATTTTGGTTTCAAAGCGGTAAATTCATTTGGCATTGAAAAATTAAATTGCTTTAAAACTAAATTCATTGAAAAACGGAGTTATTCAACCATTAAAATCCTGATTTTATCTGTTTTTTCATTTTCCATGAAATTTTGGGTTGAAGGTTATTAATAAATTAACCATTTGAAATTGTTACTTTTAAGAAAAATGCTATAAACCTAAATTATTTTATTATTAAATTAAATTAGGTTATTGAATTTATTAAATTTAGGTTGATGAATTTATTGCTTTCAAATTAAATTAGGTTATTTCATTTTCGATGAAAGTTTTGTTTGAAAGCTATAAATTCATCAACCCTGAAAATCTGTTATTTAAAAGAAAATTGCTCTGAACTTAAATTCTTTTAAAAAAATGGAACTCTGCAATCATAAAAATTTATATTTCAACCGTTATTTCATTATTCATGAAATTTTGGTTAAAAACAATAAATTCATAAAAATGAAAAAATGCTTTAAACTTATTTTTTTTGAATTAGAATTTTTCAGCCGTCCCTCTTTCTTTTAACCGTTATTTCATTTTCCATGAAATTTTGGTTTCAAAGCAATAAATTCATTTTGCATGAAAAAAAAAATTTACGAAAATTGCTTTAAAACTAAATTTAAAAAAAAATGGAATTATTCAACCATTTAAGTCCCTAGCTTAAGGGTTTTTTCATTTTCCATGAAATGTTGGGTTAAAGTTTATTAATAAATTAACCATTAAAGCTGTTATTTTAAAGAAAAATGCTTTAAACCTAAATTCTTTAAAAAAATGTAATACGTCAACCATTCAAATCTCTATTTGAACCATTATTTCATTTTCTATGAAATTTTGGTAAAATAACAAAAGATTCATTATTAAAAAGGAACTATTCAACCTAAAACCTGTTATTTTATTTTCCGTGATATTTTATGTTAAAAGTGATAAATTTACTAACCATGAATTAATGTTATTTTAAAAAAAATTGCTTTAAGTTTAAATTCTTTTAAAAAATGGAATTTTCAACCAGAAAAAACTTAATTTAACTGTTATTTCTTTTTCGATGAAAGTTTTGTTTGAAAGCAATACATTCATCAACCATGAAAAACTGTTATTTTTAAGAAAATTGCTTTAAACCTAAATTCTTTTAAAAAAATGGAACTCTTCAATCTTTAAAGTTTAAATTTTAACCGTAATTTTATATCCATGAAATTTTGCTTAAAAAACAATAAATTCGTAAACATGAAAAAAAGTAATTTTAAAGAAATATGCTTTAAACTTAATTTTTTTTAAATTGGAATTTTTCAATCGTTAAAATCTTTCTTTTAACCGTAATTTTATTTTCCATGAAATTTTTGTATGTAAAGAAAATTGCTTTTTACTTAAATTCTTTTAAAAAATGGAATTCTTCAACAATTATAATCTTTATTTTAACGGTTATTTCATTTTCTATGAAACTTTGGTTACAAAGCAATAAACTCATAGCATAACAAATTTAAATTGCCTAAAAACTAAATTGTTTAAAAAATGGAATTATTCAACCATTAAAATCAATAGTTTACCCGTTTTTTTTCATTTTCCATGAAATGTTGGGTTGAAGGTTATTAATTTATAAACCATTACAAACTGTTGGTTTAAAGAAAAAAGCTTTAAACCTAAACTCTTTTAAAAATTAAATTCTTTAACCATTCAAATCTTTATTTTAACCGTTATTTCATTTTCTATGAAATTTTGGTAAAATTACAAACAATTCATTATAAAAAAGGAACTATTCAACCTAAAAACCTGTTATTTCATTTTCCGTGATATTTTGGGTTAAGAGGGATAAATTTAGTAACCATGTTTTGATAGCTGATTGGAAGCCTGTTACTTTCTACCGCGGAGTTCGGAATCTCCACCTATCACTGTTGGAATGGAAAAATGGATGAAGGGGAAAAAATGGGATGTCCACCGAAAACAAGATGAAACCCTACCTTGCTGGTGACGTCCTGGGTCCCACACTTCATGCACTCAAGATAACTCGCGGTGGAAAGCACGTATTTTGCGCGGATCCGGGTTTTGACTATAAGCGACGAGACCAAGTATTTGGGCTGCCAGTCCGCGCGGTGTTGAAATTGTACTGATTTCACGGTTAGGAGTCAAATTTGAACCGGTGACAATAGCAAGATGGATGTAACAGGATAGGTAGGTAAGACGGGAGGGATAGATGGGAGTAGGTACAGATTTGCCCGAACATATACCGCCCGCCAAAAATACCATTTTTCCAACACCCATCGAAACTGGCCAAGAAACCTACTCCTAACACGTGAAAGAATATGAAAAGAAACCTATTCCTAACATTTAATCTATTCCTTACAAACTAGGTGCACGTGAAACTAAAGACTATACGTGCAGAATGTAATGAAAAAATAATAACTCGAAAAACATAACTAAAACAAAAGATAGCTGAATCGCAATCAATGCGAAACCATTGAAGGCATAAAAACAAAACAAAACAAAAAATATATGAACCTATTCCAATATTCATAAAAAAGAAAAAAAAAAAACGTTGCTATCTTATTCTACAGGTAAAAGACAAAGCTTTGCCACAGGCCGTAGATATATACCATCGCTGGTTTGTACTGAGGCTAATCTTACGACCCCGTCAGAGCCCGGTTTCACCTCCCTTATCCTGCCGAGCGGCCATTTCAATGGAGGACTCCTAGTATCTTTGATGACCACTAGGTCATTTACTTGAAGGTTACGGGTAGCCTTATACCATTTGACTCGATTTTGTAACGCTTGTAAATATTCTGTATTCCAGCGCTGCCAAAAATGTTGTGTCATTTTCTTTAAATGTTCCCACCGATTGAGACGATTTATCTTAACCTCTGAATAGTTATATTCTGGAATCGAAATTAACGGTTCTCCAATTAAAAAGTGACCTGGAGTAAGGGCCTGAATGTCCTCAGGGTCTGAGGTTAGAGGACAGAGGGGACGAGAATTTAGTATGGCTTCTATTTTATGTAATATAGTTGTAAATTCCTCAAACGTCAATGAAGTGTCCCCTATTACTCGTTTTAAATGATTTTTAACGACTCGAATGTTCCCTTCCCATAGTCCTCCGAAGTGAGGACTGGAGGGAGGGTTGAAGTTCCACACTATTCCCTTTTCTGAACATGTACGCATGACTTGTTCATCATTACGACAACTATTTAAAAAATTTTGTGTTCCAATCAAATGGCGTTTCGCCCCAACAAAGTTCGTACCGCAATCCGAATAAATGGCCTGACAAATACCCCGTCGTGAAACAAACCTATCGAGGGTAGCGATGAAAGCGTCAGACGAGAGATCTGAGAGAACCTCGAGATGAATCGCCTTCGTTGCCATGCAGACAAAAATTGCAAAGTAAGCCTTGTATGTCTTAGAACCCCTGCGTTTTCCTTCCTTTAAGACGTATGGGCCGGCCAAATCCACCCCCACCCGATTGAATACGCGGTTCGGTGTGACACGCGCTTCTGGCAGACTGGCCATGAGAGGATTTTGCGGGGACGCTCGCAATCTCGCGCATCTCACACATTTGGACACCATTTTCTTGATTTTATTACGTGCCGACACAATCCAATAATTTTGCTGAATCAGGAATTGCAAAGTTCGTGAACCAGCGTGTAGATAGGCCTTATGGTAATAAGATATTAACAGTTCCGCAATCTTACTGTTTTTTGCCAAGATTATTGGGAACTTAGTATTATATTTTAAATGAGAGTTGCGGAGCCGCCCGCCAACGCGAAGTATGTTTTCGTGGTCAATAAACACATTTAATTTTTGAAATGCCACTGAGTTGACCGCATCATTTTGCAGCATTCTGAATTCCTCGGGAAAATGAAACTGCTGATCGCATTTTACTATTAAGGTGACCGCGCGATTTATTTCTGCGCCGGTCAGAATTCCAGATCTACGAGCATCCTTGGTCCGTTGCTGCGTATTGTAAATAAACCTAAGCGACCAAGCGACCACATTCCGAAGACGGTTCCAAGAAGAAAATCGGAAAAATTGTAGGCCCTCATAGTAATCAAGCGGCCTGTTAACTGTTGAGACGTGGGATTTTACTTCCGGTAGCTCTTCATTTAATTTTTCCGGTAAAGACAATGGCCACTTCTGACTTGGCTGAGCCAACCAAGGAGGCCCTTGAAACCACAATTTGTTGTCTATTATTTGCGATGGACATAAACCGCGAGAAGCAAAATCGGCTGGATTTTCCTTTGACGCAACGTGGTACCACTTTGCGTCCTCGATTTCATCAATAATTTTGATAACACGGTTCGCGACAAAAGTTTTCAAAGTATGAGGGGGTGTCTTGATCCATGATAAAACTATGGTGGAGTCGGAAAACAATATTATTTCTGTAATTTTCACGAGAGTTTCTATAGACGACTTCGTCATTTTTACAAGCTTTGAAAGTAGGTAAGCTCCCATAAGCTCGAGACGTGGTATTGATAATATTTTCAGCGGTGCAACTTTAGATTTACTCGTAAGTAATGTGACTTGAGGCTGTGCTTCGTTCGTAACCAAATATATACAAGCCGCGTAACCTAATTCACTCGCATCTGAAAATCCTACTAAAGTACAATTTGAGTTTTTTATTGTACTGCAATGTCTCGGTATTTGTAAATAACATAACCTAGGTAATTCATCCAAGAAATTTTCCCATAAATTAACAATTTTTTCCGGGAGGGAGTCATCCCAACCTAACTTTAATTTCCATAGTTCCTGTAGAAGACATTTCACCTTAAAAACAACAGGTGTTATTAATCCAATGGGATCGAAAATACGTGCAACACAGCTCAGTATCGCACGTTTTGTAAAAACCTTTTCTTTTTCTTCTACCGAGTACGAAAATGTATCCTTATCAGGATTCCAAATTAAACCTAAAATTTTCAACGAGAAAGATGTTCCATCATCAAATGCAACTTTACCACCCGTGTGGCTCCGGTGCTCAATTGGAATGTTATTTAAAACTGACTGCGAATTTGTCATCCATTTTCTCAATTGAAAGCCTCCTTTTGTAAGGAGTTCTTTTAGCTCCGTCTGCAGCTGAGCGGCGCTTTCCGGTTCCCATTCACCGGTAACGATGTCGTCCACGTATGTGTCCGACAACAGTGCTTTAGAAGCCTTTGGAAATCGAGTACCTTCATCCTTCACCAGTTCATGTAAAGTTCTTATGGCCAAATAGGGCGAAGAAGTCACCCCGAATGTGACAGTACCAAGTATATATTGCCCTACCGGCTGTAACGGTGAAGATCGCCAGAGAATCCTTTGAAAATTTGTATCTTCTTCTCTCAACCGAATTTGTAGAAACATTTTTTGTATATCCGTAGTGAGTACTATCGGGTATACACGGAATTTTAAAAGTATGTGACTTATTTCATTTTGTAATTTTGGACCCGAATATAAACAATCGTTCAGCGAAATTTGTTTATCAGATTTACATGAGGCGTCAAAGACCACCCGAATTTTAATATCATTTCCTATTTTTTGAACAACCGCATGATGTGGAATGTAATAAGTATTCGGTATCTCAGTCGATGGAGAAACTCTTGTCATGAAGCCTTGCTGTAAGAAATCATCCATATATTTACAGTAATGGGCTGCCAATGTTGGATTTAATGACAAGCGTTTTTCAAGATTATAAAATCTCTTAAGGGCGATATCATATGTACTTCCGATATCCACATGATCTCTGTTCTTGAAAGGTAGTGCCACGATATACCTGCCGCACTCTTCCCGGTTGACTGTTGATTGAAATATGGTTTCGCATTCATTATCGTCCTTATTCTGAATAATTTCGTTAGAAACCTCTTCAATTTCCCAGAAACGACTTACCGCGTAATTTAAGTCACTATTTTCAACTGCAGTCAACGCTGACGTCATAACGGGTTGTACGGAATTATAACCTTGTATACATGATCCCATAACTATGTATCCGAATATTGTATTAACAGCTATTAAATCACGGTTTGAAATATAACCTTGCCTCCATATTTTTGCAATCAAGTCAGACCCCAATAGGAAATCTATCTCTCCCGGATTTCTAAATTCTGGATCTGCAAGATTTAGACCTTTAAATTCTTCAGACGTATCTTGAAAGTTTATATAAGGGAGTTTTGACGTAACATTGGAGATTATTACTGCCTGCCCTGCAACCCAAGAGCTGTTTTGCAAGGAAAATATTTTACAATTAACTAAACCTTGCACATTACTAACTGTTGCGTTATTAATTCCCCGTATATTACCGTTCCATGTTTTCTTTTTTAAGCCCAATATATTAAATAATCTTTCCGAAATGAACGAAATCTCGCTTCCCGTATCGATTAACATCCTAGCACTATGTTTACGTCCTGAATTATCAAGGAATTCTGCTAGCGCGGTAGGCAATATAGAACGCTTACTCAATCCAAACACTACGTTGCATATTACTGGGTTATCACTTTCAGTACCACGGTCGTTTGGCGAAGGAGATCTTTCATCAGTATGGAGTAGCGTATTGTGCGTTCGCTTGCACCGTTTGCATCGAACGTTTGCTTTGAACGGCAATTTTTAATAAGGTGCGAATTTAAACAGTTGAAACATAACCTCTCCTTTTTTACGAAGTCCCTCCTACTGTCTACATTTAGTGATAGAAAGTCTTGACATTTTGTCAAGTGATTGCACATTATACAAGTAATTTTCTTGACATTATGCCCGTTTGAACTCGCATTTGAAAATAATACCCGCTTAGGAATCTTTTTTTCTTTAATATCTGATAACATATTTATACGGTTTTGAGTTGCTAAAAATTCTATTAATTTTCCAGTATCCGGTATTTCATCTTTTTTAACAAGAGATTCAAAAGACCGACGCGTTTTTAAATCTATTTTTTGCAGAACCATATGACAAACGAATTCTTCAAATAATTTTCCTCGGTTTAAATCGCGAAGCCCCGAGAGATTTTCACGCAAGACATTCAAAATCTCTTCATTATTAGCAAAATTACAATTTAAAATCGAGTTGGCATAATATATAAATAATGCTCTAGATTCAGAATAATGACTCCACAGTGTTTCCCATGCTAATTCATAATTTTCTTGAATCAATGGAATAGTCTTAACCAATGACAAAGCTGTTCCCTTCAAAGAGGTCAATAAATAATGAAATTTTTCAATGTCACTCAAAATAGTGCTGTCATGAACAAGGCTCCTGAATAAATTAAAATATTGAGGCCACTCTCCGATATTTCCACTAAATATAGGAATTTTTATTTCCGGAGCTAGTAAGCTGCGACCGGGCGGCCCAGAGCGTTGTACTTCTCCGCCTGACACGTCATGACGATTATTCTGACTCATTTCTAAGGCATCACGTGCCGATGTAACTTCAAAGAACAATTCCTCAAATACACGCGAAACCTCCAATATATCATTTTTCGACTCAAACTCGGGAAGTGAAACCAGATCTGACAGCTCACATTGAATACTTTGAAATTCGTCATATGTGGACTCTAATTTATCCATTCGGGATCTGAATTGACATAGCTTAGTCTTTTGTTCTAAATCTTTAATGAGATCATATGCGACCTGCACTCTCCCAAAGAGCCTTTGCCGTTTTAATTTTAACGAACCAATTTTGGTTGCAACTTTATCCATTTTGAAATGTATTAAATACGTAAATTAACAATTATAATAGTAGGTATCTACTTGTAACAAATAAAGTATTCTATTTGCCCCAATATTATCTACCTACCAGCTGAACTGATAAGCCGTATCTACCGAAACTACCTACTATTGATAATCGTCTTGTAATGAAACTAGTTTGAGTACAATTTCTAATCATGTAAATTAACTAATCTGTAAAGAATGTACATCCGGCGAAGGACCAATGTTTAGATAGCTGATTGGAAGCCTGTTACTTTCTACCGCGGAGTTCGGAATCTCCACCTATCACTGTTGGAATGGAAAAATGGATGAAGGGGAAAAAATGGGATGTCCACCGAAAACAAGATGAAACCCTACCTTGCTGGTGACGTCCTGGGTCCCACACTTCATGCACTCAAGATAACTCGCGGTGGAAAGCACGTATTTTGCGCGGATCCGGGTTTTGACTATAAGCGACGAGACCAAGTATTTGGGCTGCCAGTCCGCGCGGTGTTGAAATTGTACTGATTTCACGGTTAGGAGTCAAACTTGAACCGGTGACAATAGCAAGATGGATGTAACAGGATAGGTAGGTAAGACGGGAGGGATAGATGGGAGTAGGTACAGATTTGCCCGAACAAACCATGTTAATGTTATTTTTTTTTTAAATTGCTTTAAAGTTAAATTCTTTTAAAAAATTGAATTTTTAACCAGAATAATCCATAATTCAACCATTATTTCATTTTCGATGAAAGTTTTGTTTGAAAGCAATAAATTCATCAATCATGAAAAACTGTTGTTTTAAAGAAAATTGCTTTGAACTTAAATTCTTTTAAAAAAATGGAACTCTTCAATCATAAAAATTTATGTTTCAACCGTTATTTCATTATTCATGAAATTTTTGTTAAAAACATTAAATTCATAAAAATGAAAAAATGCTTCAAACTTTAATTTTTTTTAAATTGGAATTTTTCAACCGTTAAAATCTTTCTTTGAATTGTTATTTCATTTACCATGAAATTTTTGTTTGAAAGCAATAAAGTCATTGATCATGAATATCATTCATAAAGAATATCATTCATATCATCCAGATCATCATACCTTACCCGTTTTTTAATTTTCCATGAAATGTTGGGTTAAAGATTATTAATTTATAAGCCATTAAAAACTGTTATTTTATAGAAAAATGCTATGAACCATAATTCTTTTAAATAATGGAATTCTTTAACCATTCAAATCTTTATTTTGACCGTTATTTGATTTTCGTAAGCTTGAGTTGTTGGGCAATAAATTCATTATCCATAAAAGAAAAATTATTTTGAAAAAAAAAATTCTTTTAACACCAAAATTTTTCTTTTAACCGTAATTTAATTCATCTTGAAATTTTGATTTTTTAAAAGCAAAAGACATTCTACCTTGATCAATATCTAAATGGCATTCAAAGACAGATTATTTTGAAAAAATACCTTATTTACATCAAACATCAATTTTAAAACAGTTATTACATTTTTCCAGGAATTTTTGTTTAAAAGCAATAAATAATTCCCCTTCATAAACTTTTAATTTAAAGAAAATTGCTTCAAACCTTAATTCTTTTAAAAAACGGAATTCTTCAACAATAAAAATGTATATTTACACCATTTTTTCATTTTCCATGAAATTTTGGTTCGAAACAATAAATTCATTTACCATGAAAAACTGTTCTTTTAAAGAAAAATGCTAAAAATCAAAATTCTTTTAAAAAATGTAATTCTTCAACCAGAAAAATCCATAATTTGACCGTAATCTCATTTTTCCATGAAATTTTAGTTTGAAAGCAATAAATTCAATTACCATGAAAACTGATCTTTTAAAGAAAATTGCTTTTAATCTAAATTCATTAAAAAAATGAAATTCTTCAACCATAAAAATCCATAATAAAACCGTTATTTCATTTTCCATGAAATTATGGGTTATGGA
Source organism: Glyphotaelius pellucidus (assembly GCA_936435175.1). NCBI lineage: Eukaryota > Metazoa > Arthropoda > Insecta > Trichoptera > Limnephilidae > Glyphotaelius > Glyphotaelius pellucidus. The sequence goes on along the minus strand of OW386558.1, from coordinate 20,814,304 downwards.
TAATAAATTCATTCACCATAAAAAATTGTAATTATAAAGAAATTGCTTTAAACTTAAATTCTTCTAAATTTGAAATTCTTCAACCATAAAATTCTATCTTTAAACCGTAATTTCATTTTCTATGAAACTTTGTTTTTATGGCAGTAAATTCATTATTCATGGAAAAAAAATTCTTTTACCACAAAAATCTTTCTTTAAACCGTTTTTTATACAACGAAAAGTTTTGGTTTTTTAAAAGCAAAAGACATTTTTCCTTGATCAACATCTAAATGGCGTTCAAAGACAGAATTATTTAAAAAAATAAATTAACAGGAAACATCTATCTTTAAGCCGTTATTTAATTTTTCCAGGAATTAAGTTTTGAAAGCAATAAATAATTCCACTTAAAAACTGTTATTTTAAAGAAAATTGCTTAATCCAAAATTCTTATTAAAAACGGAATTTTCAACCATAAAAATCTATATTTTAACCGTAATTTCATTCACCATGAAATTTTGTGTTTAGCAATAAATTCATTTACCATGTAAAACGGTTCTCCAAAAGAAAATTTGCTTTAATAAAAATAAAAAAATTGACGGTTAATTTACAAACCATGTTGAAATTTAAAAAAAAATCCTTTTTACACGACCCACTGTAACGAAAAGAAAATTTAATTACAAAATTTAAAAAATATATTTGGTCGCAAGAATTTAAAAAATTGCAAGAAAACACTGTCTTCCTTGATAAATATTTAAACCGCATTAAAAGAGAAAATTCCCTTAAAATGAAAATTTCTTTTACCATAAAAAACTATCTTTCAATCAAAACATCATTCGCCTTGACATTTATTTTAAAGCAATTAATTCATTTACCATGAAAAACGGTTTTTAAAATGAAAATTGCTAAAACTATAAATTTTTTGACAGAAAATTTAATAACCGTATAATAAAATTTTTAAAAGGAAATTCTTTTGCCATAAAAACTCAATTTTGTTCAGAAATTTAAATCACTACGAAATTTCTTTTTAAAGCAATAAATTCATTAAACATAAAACACGGTTTTAAAAAAGAATAAATTCATTTACCGTGAAAAACGGATTAATAAAGAAAATTGCTTTAAGATAAAATTTTTGACCAAAATTGTTCTAAAATCTAGATAAAATAATCTTTCCGATGTGTTTATTAGAAAACAACATTTTTGTATATAAATATTAAAATTTTGATATTGAAAATGTAAATTGGCTTAAAAATATGTTCTTAGGGATTCCTCAAAAAAGTACGTACAATAAAATAAACTGAAAATTTAAAAAACATATTCCTTTTTTTAAGAAAATTTGTAATAAATTTGTCACCTCACTTGGTTAAAAGAGAAAATTCCCTTAAAATAAAAATATGTTTTACCTTAAAAAACTCTTTTAATCAAAACATCATTCGCCATGATATTTTGTTTTAAAGCAATTAATTCATTTACCACTAAAAACGGGTTTTAAATGAAAATTTTTAAAACTATAAATTTTTTGACAGAAAATTTAATAACCGTATTATAAAATTTTTATAAGGAAATTTTTTTGCCATAAAAACTCAATTTTGTTCAGAAATTTCAACCACTACGAAATTTCTATTTAAAGCAATAAATTCGTAAAACATAAAAAACGGGTTTTAAAAAGAATAAATTCATTTACCCTGAAAAACGGTTTTACAAAGAAAATTTTTGACAATGAAAAAAATAAAAAGTTATTTCATTATAAAATTCATAAAAATTCACAATTTAACCGTTATTTCATTTTTTTAAATTGCTTTTAACTTAAAAACATTAAAAAATGGAATTTTCAACCAGAAAAATCCATAATTTAACCGTGATTTCATTTTCGATGTAATTTTTGTTTGAAAGCAATAAATTCATCAACCATGAAAAACTGTTATTTTAAAGAAAATTGATTCGAACCTAAATTCTTTTAAAAAAATGGAACTCTTCAATTATAAAAGTTTAAATTTGAACCGTTATTTTATATCGATGAAATTTTGGTTAAAAAACAATAAATTCATAAAAATGAAAAAATGTTTTTTTAAAGAAAATTGCTTTAAACTTAAATTGTTTTAAAATTGGAAATTTTAACCGTTAAAAACTTTCTTTTAACCGTAATACCATTTTTGAAAAATGGAACTCTTCAATCATAAAAGTTTAAATTTGAACGGTAATTTTATATCGATGAAATTTTGGTTTAAAAACAATAAATTCATAAACATGAAAAAATGTTATTTTAAAGAAAATGGATTAAAATTAAAAAATTTTAAAAATTGGAATTTTTAAAGGCTAAAATCATTCTTTTAACCGTTATTTCATTTTCCATGAAATTTTAGTTTTTAAAGAAAATTGCTTTAAACTTGAATTTTAAAAAAAATGGAATTCTTCAACAATAAAAATCTATATTTGAACCGAAATATCATTTTCTATGAATTTTTGGTTTCAAAGCAATAAATTCATTTAGCATGAAAAAAATTTTTTTTTACGAAAATTGCTTTAAAACTAAATTGTTTAAAAAATGGAATTATTCAACCATTAATATCAATAGTTTACCCATTTTTTCATGTTCCACGAAATGTTGGGTTGAAGGTAATTAATTTATTAACCATTACAAACTGTTGTTTTAAAGAAAAATGCTTTAAACCGAAATTCTTTTAAAAATGTAATTCTTCAACCATTCAAAATTTTATTTTAACCGTAATTTCATTTTCCATGGAATTTTGGTAAAATTACAAAAAATTCATTTTAAAAATGGAAATATTAAACCATAAAAAATTTTTATTTCATTTTCTGTGATATTTTGGGTTAAGGGGGATAAATTTATTAAACATGGTTTAATGTTATTTTTTAAAAAAAAGCTTTAAACTTTAATTCTTTTAAAAAATGGAATTTAAACTGGAAAAATCCATAATTCAACCATTATTTCATTTTCGATGAAAATTTTGTGTGAAAGGAATAAATTCATCAACCAGGAAAACTGTTATTTTAAAGAAAATTGCTTTGAACTTAAATTCTTTAAAAAAAATGGAACTCTTCAATCATAAAAATTTAAATTTCAACCGTTATTTCATTATTCATGAAATTTTGGTTAAAAACAATAAATTCATAAAAATGAAAAAATGCAATTTTTATAAAAATTGCTCTTAACTTAAATTTTTTTTTAATTGGAATATTTCAACCAAATATTTCATTTTCCATGAAATTTTTGTTTGAAAGCAATGAATTCATTGATCATGAAAAACTGTTATTTCAAAGAAAATTGCTTCAAAGTTAAATTCTTTTAAAAAATGGAATTCTTCAACCAGGAAAATCTATAATATAAGCGTTATATCATTTTCAATGAATTTTGGGTAACAGTTAATAAATTCATTAACCATGAATTATTGTTTACATACATTAACATGTTTTATTAAAGAAAATTGCTTTTAACTTAAATTCTTTTAAAAAATTGAATTTTTCAACAACAAAAATCTTTATTTTATCCGTTATTTCATTTTCCATGAAATTTTTGTTTAAAAGCAATAAATTCATTGACCATGAAAATTTGTTTTTTCAATGAAAATTGCTTTTAATTTTAATTCTTTTAAAAAATGGAATTCTTCAACCTGGTAAATCCATAATATAAGCGTTATTTCATTTTCAATGAATTTTGGGTTGCAGTTAATAAATTCATAAACCATTAATAAATGTTATATCAAGTAAATTGCTTTTAACTTAAATTCTTTAAAAAATGGTATTTTTCAACAAAAAATCTTTATTTCAACCGTAATTTCATTTTTCATAAAATTTTGGTTTCAAAGCGATAGATTCATTTAGCATAGAAAAATTAAATTGCTTTAAAACTAAATTCTTTGAAAAATGGAATTATTCAACCATTAAAATCCGTAGTTTACCGGTTTTTTCATTTTCCATGAAATGTTGGGTTGAAGGTTATTAATTTATTAACCATTTAAAACTGTTATTTTTAAGAAAAATGCCATATAAACCTAATTTTATTTAAAAAATGGAATTCTTTAACGATTCAAATCTTTATTTTAACCGTTATTTCACTTTCCATGTAATTTTGTTAAAATAACAAAAAATTCACTATTAAAATGGAATTCTTCAACCATAAAAATCTGTTATTTCATTTTCCGTGATATTTAGGGTTAAAAATGATAAATTTACTAACCATGAATTAATGTTATTTTTAAAAAAATTGCTTTAAACTTAAATTCTTTTAAAAAATGGAATTTTCAACCAGAAAATCCATAATTTAACTGTTATTTCTTTTTCGATGAAAGTTTTGTTTGAAAGCAATTAATTCATCAACCATTAAAACTGTTATTTTAAAGAAAATTGCTTTGAAACTAAATTCTTTCAAAAAAAATTGAACTCTTCAATCATAAAAAAATATATTTTAACCGTGATTTCATTATTTATGAAATTTTGGTTAAAAACAATAAATTCATTAAAACGATATGATGCAATTTAAAAAAAAATTGCTTGAAACTTAATTTTTTTTTAAATTGGAGTTTTTCAACTTTTAAAATAAAGATATAAACAGTTTTTTCATTTTCCATGAAATTTTTGTTTAAAGGCAATAAATTCATTGACCATTAAAAGTTGTTATTTCAAAGAAAATTGCTTTAAATTTAAATTCTTTTAAAAAATGGAATTTTCAACCAGCAAAATCCATAATATAAGCGTTATTTCATTTTCAATGAATTTTGGGTTACAGTCAATAAATTCATTAACCATTAAAATAAATGTTATATTAAAGAAAATTGCTTTTAACTTAAATTCTTTTAAAAAATGGAATTTTTCAAAAACAACAATCTTTATTTTAACCGTTATTTCATTTTCCATGAAATTTTTGTTTAAAAGCAATAAATTCATTCACCATGAAAAATTGTTTTTTCAATGAAAATTGCTTTTAATTTTAATTCTTTTAAAAAATGGAATTCTTCAACCTGGTAAATCCATAAAATAAGCGTTATTTCATTTTCAATGAATTTCGGGTTATAGTTAATAAATTCACTAACCATAAATAAATGTTATATTTAAGTAAATTGCTTTTAACTTAAGTTCTTTTAAAAAATGGTATTTTTCAACAAAAAATCTTTATTTTAACCGTAATTTCATTTTTATAAAATTTTGGTTTCAAAGCGATAAATTCATTCAGCATAAAAAAATTAAATTGCCTTAAAACTAAATACTTTAAAAAATGGAATTATTCAACCATAAAAAAACCATAGCTTAACGGTTTTTTCATTTTCCATGAAATGTTGTGTTGAGGGTTATTTATTTATCAACCATTAAAAGCTATTATTTTAAAGAAAAATGCTTTGAACCTAAATTCATTTAAAAAATGGAATACTTTAACCATTCAAATCTTTATTTTAACCGTTATTTCATTTTCCATGAAATTTTGAAAAATCAATAATTTAACGGTTATTTCATTTTCGATGAAAGTTTTGTTTGAATGCAATAAATTCATCAACCATTGTTATTTCAAAGAAAATTGCTTTTAATTTAAATTCTTTTATTAAATGGAATTCTTCAACCAAGAAAATCCATAATATAAGGGTTTTTTCATTTTCAATGAATTTTGGGTAACAGTAAATAAATTCACTAGCCATCAATAAATGTTACATTAAAGAAAATTGCTTTTAACTTAAGTTCTTTAAAAAAATGCAGTTTTTCAACAATAAAAATCTTTATTTTAACCGTAATTTCATTTTTTATGAAATTTTGGTTTCAAAGCGGTAAATTCATTTTGCATAGAAAAATTAAATTGCTTTAAAACTAAATTCATTGAAAAACGGAGTTATTCAACCATTAAAATTCTTTTTTTAATCCGTTTTTTTCATTTTCCATGGAATGTTGGGTTGAAGGTAATTAATATATTTACCATTTAAAATTGTTAGTCTTAAGAAAAATGCTATAAACCTAAATTTATTTAAAAAACGGAATTCTTCAACGATTCAAATCTTTATTTTAAGCGTTATGTAATTTTTATGAAATTTTGTTCAAATTACACAAAATTCATTATTAAAATGGAATTCTTTAACCATGAAAATCTATTTTTTAACCGTTTTTTCATTTTCTATGAAATTTTGGTTTAAAAGCAATAAATTTGTTTAGCATGAAAAACTGTTATTTTAAAGAAAAATGCTTAAAACCATAATTCTCTTAAAAGATGTAATTCTTCAACCATAAAAATCCATAATTAAACCGTTATTTCATTGTCGATTTCATTTTTTGTTTGAAAGCAATAAATTCATCAACCATGAAAAACTGTTATTTTAAAGAAAATTGTTTAAAACTTAAATTCTTTTAAAAAAATGGAACTCTTCAATCATATATTTTTTTTTTCAACCGTAATTTCATTATTCATGAAATTTTGGTTAAAAACAATAAATTCATAAAATTGAATAAATGCAATTTAAAAAAAAATTGCTTTAAACTTAATTTTTTTTTAAATTGAAATATTTCAACCGTTAAAATCTTTCTTTTAACCGTTATTTCATTTTCCATGAAATTTTTGTTTGAAAGAAATAAATTCATTGATCATGAAAAACTGTTATTTCAATGAAAATTGCTTCAAAGTTAAATTCTTTTAAAAAATGGATATTTTCAACCAGGAAAATCTATAATATTAGCGTTATATCATTTTCAATGAATTTTGGGTAACAGTTAATAAATTCATTAACCATGAATTATTGTTTACATACATTAACATGTTTTATTAAAGAAAATTGCTTTTAACTTAAATTCTTTTAAAAAATTGAATTTTTCAACAACAAAAATCTTTATTTTAACCGTTATTTCATTTTCCATGAAATTTTTGTTTAAAAGCAATAAATTCATTGACCATGAAAATTTGTTTTTTCAATGAAAATTGCTTTAAATTTTAATTCTTTTAAAAAATTGAATTCTTCAACCTGGTAAATCCATAATATAAGCGTTATTTCATTTTCAATGAATTTTGGGTTGCAGTTAATTAATTCATAAACCATTAATAAATGTTATATTAAAGTAAATTGCTTTAAACTTAAATTCTTTTAAAAAATGGTATTTTTCAACAAAAAATCTTTATTTCAACCGTAATTTCATTTTTCATAAAATTTTGGTTTCAAAGCGATAGATTCATTTAGCATAGAAAAATTAAATTGCTTTTAAACTAAATACTTTGAAAAATGGAATTATTCAACCATAAAAAAACCATAGCTTAACGGTTTTTTCATTTTTCATGAAATGTTGTGTTGAGGGTTATTTATTTATTAACCATTAAAAGCTATTATTTTAAAGAAAAATGCATTGAACCTAAATTCATTTAAAAAATGTAATACTTTAACCATTCAAATCTTTATTTTAACCGTTATTTCATTTTCCATGAAATTTTGAAAAATCAATAATTTAACGGTTATTTCATTTTCGATGAAAGTTTTGTTTGAATGCAATAAATTCATCAACCATGAAAAACTGTTATTTCAAAAAAAATTGCTTTAAATTTAAATTCTTTTATTAAATGGAATTCTTCAACCAAGAAAATCCATAATATAAGGGTTTTTTCATTTTCAATGAATTTTGGGTAACAGTAAATAAATTCACTAACCATCAATAAATGTTACATTAAAGAAAATTGCTTTTAACTTAAGTTCTTTAAAAAAATGGAGTTTTTCAACAATACAAATCTTTATTTTAACCGTAATTTCATTTTTTATGAAATTTTGGTTTCAAAGCGGTAAATTCATTTTGCATTGAAAAATTAAATTGCTTTAAAACTAAATTCATTGAAAAACGGAGTTATTCAACCATTAAAATTCTTTTTTTAATCCGTTTTTTTCATTTTCCATGGAATGTTGGGTTGAAGGTAATTAATATATTTACCATTTAAAATTGTTAGTTTTAAGAAAAATGCTATAAACCTAAATTTATTTAAAAAATGGATCTCTTCAACGATTCAAATCTTTATTTTAAGCGTTATTTAATTTTTATGAAATTTTGTTCAAATTACAAAAAATTCATTATTAAAATGGAATTCTTTAACCATGAAAATCTATATTTTAACCGTTTTTTCATTTTCCATGAAATTTTCGTTAAAAAGCAATAAATTTGTTTAGCATGAAAAACTGTTATTTAAAGAAAAATGCTTAAAACCATAATTCTCTTAAAAGATGTAATTCTTCAACCATAAAAATCCATAATTAAACCGTTATTTCATTTTCGATTTCATTTTTTGTTTGAAAGCAATAAAATCATCAACCATGAAAAACTGTTATTTTAAAGAAAATTGTTTAAAACTTAAATTCGTTTAAAAAATGGAACTCTTCAATCATAATTTTTTTTTTTCAACCGTAATTTCATTATTCATGAAATTTTGGTTAAAAACAATAAATTCATAAAAATGAAAAAATGCAATTTAAAAAAAAATTGCTTTAAATTTTTTTCTTAATTGGAATTTTTCAACGGTTAAAATCTTTATTTTTACCGTTATTTCATTATTCATGAAATTTTTGTTTAAAAGCAATAAATTCATTCACCTTGAAAAATTGTTTTTTCAATGAAAATTGCTTTTAATTTTAATTCTTTTAAAAAATGGAATTCTTCAACCTGGTAAATCCATAAAATAAGCGTTTTTTTCATTATCAATGAATTTTGGGTAACAGTTAATAAATTCGATAACCATCAATATATGTAATATTAAAGAAAATTGCTTAAAACTTAAATTCTTTAAAAAAAAAATTTAATTTTTCAACAATAAAAATCGTTCTTTTAACCGTTATTTCAGATTCCATGAAATTTCGGGTAAAAAGCAATAAATGTGTTAAGCGTGAAAAACTGTTATTTTAAAGAAAAATGCTTAAAACCATAATTCTCTTAAAAGATGTAATTCTTCAACCATAAAAATCCATAATTAAACCGTTATTTCATTTTCGATGAAAGTTTTGTTTGAAAGCAATAAATTCATCAACCATGAAAAAACACAATTTTAAAGAAAATTGTTTAGAACTTAAATTCTTTTAAAAAAATGGAACTCTTCAATCATAAAATTTTTATTTCAACCGTATTTTCATTATTCATGAAATTTTGGTTAAAAACTATAAATTCATAAAAATGAATAAATGCAATTTTAAAAAAAATTGCTTTAAACTTAAATTTTTTTAAATTGGAATTTTTCAACGTTTCAATCGTTCTTCTTACCGTTTTTTCATTGTCCATGAAATTTTCGTTTGAAAGTAATAAATTCATTGATCATAAAAAACTGTTATTTCAAAGAAAATAGCTTTAAATTTAAATTCTTTTTAAATATGGAATTCTTCAACCAAGAAAATCCAATATTTTTTTTTTTCTTAAAAAGAAAGACAAACATTCCCGGGTTACGAATAACCCAACAATGTTTGAAAATCTCCTACTACCACCACAGAAAGCCGAAAATGTTGCTTGTGTTGTGATGGAGGACTTAGCCAGCCGAGGAATCGAACACGGGACGCCCGGGTGAGACCCAAGCGCGATGCCCACTCAACCACTGACTGGTCAATGGTCAATAATATAAGCGTTTTTTCATTATCAATAATATTTGGTTAACAGTTAATAAATTCGATAACCATCAATAAATGTTATATTGAAGGAAATTACTTTTAACTTAAATTCTTTTAAAAAATGGAATTTTTCAACAATAAAAATCATTCTTTTAACCGTAATTTCATTTTCTATGAAATTTTGGTTTCAAAGCGATAAATTCATTAAGCATAGAAAAATTAAATTGCTTTAAAACTAAATTCATTGAAAAATGGAATTATTCAACCATTAAAATTCTTTTTTTATCCGTTTTTTCATATTCCATGGAATGTTTGGTTGAAGGTCATTAATATATTTACCATTTAAAATTGTTAGTTTTAAGAAAATTGCTATAAACCTAAATTTATATAAAAAATGGAATTCTTCAACGATCCAAATCTTTATTTTAACCGTTTTTTTATTTTCCATGAAATTTTGTTAAAATTACAAAAAAATCATTATTAAAATGGAATTCTTCAACCATAAAAATCTTTATTTTAACCGTTATTTCATTTTCCATGAAATTTTGGTTAAAAAGCAATAAATTTGTTAAGCATGAAAAACTGTTATTTTAAAAAAAATTGCTTTAAACTTAAATTATTTTAAAATTGGAATTTTTCAACGGTTAAAAATCGTTCTTTTAACGGTTATTTCATTGTCCATGAAATTTTTGTTTGAAAGCAATAAATTCATAAACATGAAAAAATGTAATTTAAAAAAAATGGCTTTAAGCTTAAAATTTTCTTAAAATTGGAATTTTTAACCTTTAAAATCTTTCTTTTAACCGTTATATCATTTACCATGAAATTTTTGTTTTTAAAGAAAATTGCTTTTAACTTGAATTCTTTTTAAAAATGGAATTCTTCAACAAAAAAAATCTATATTTGAACCGAAATTTCATTTTCTACGAAATTTTGGTTTCAAAGCAATAAATTCATTTAGCATGAAAAAAAAATTTTTTTTACGAAAATTGCTTTAAAAATAAATTCTTTAAAAAATGGAATTATTCAACCATAAAAAACCATAGCTTAACGGTTTTTTCATTTTCCATGAAATGTTGGGTTGAAGGTCATTAATATATTTACGATTTAAAATTGTAAGTTTTAAGAAAAATGCTATACACCTAAATTTATTTAAAAAATGGAATTCCTCAACGATTCAAATCTTTATTTAAACCGTTATTTCATTTTCCAAGAAATTTTGTTAAAATTACAAAATATTCATTATTAAAATGGAATTCTTCAACCATAAAAATCTATATTTTAACCGTTTTTTCATTTTCCATGAAATTTTGGTAAAAATGCAATAAATTTGTTAAGCATGAAAAACTGTTATTTTAAAGAAAAATGCTTAAAACCATTATTCTCTTAAAAGATGTAATTCTTCAACCTTAAAAATCCATAATTAAAACGTTATTTCATTTTCGATGAAAGTTTTGTTTGAAAGCAATAAATACATTTATGTAAAACGGTTCTAAAAACGAAAAATTGCTTTAATGAAAAAAAAAATTTGACGGTTAATTTACAAACCACGTTAAAATAAAAAAAAGCTTTTTCCACGACCCAGTTACGAAAGGAAAATTTAAAAAAATATATTTGGTCGCAAGAATTTAAAAAATTGCAAGAAACACGAGATAATTCCCTTAAAATAAATATTTCTTTTACCATAAAAAATCTTTTAATCAAAACATCATTCGACATGTCATTTTGTTTTTAGGCAATTAATTCATTAACCATGAAAACCGGGTTTTAAAATGAAAATGGCTAAAACTATAAATTTTTTGACGGAAAATTTAATAACATTTTTATAAAATTTTTAAAAGGAAAGTCTTTTACCATATAAACTCAATTTTGTTCAGAAATTTCAATCACTACGAAAATTCTTTTTAAAGCAATAAATTCATAAAAAAAAAAAAAACGTTTTTAAAAAGATAAATTCGTTTACCGTGAAAAAAGGTTTTACAAAGAAAGTTATTTTAAAGAAAACTGCTTCGAACCTTAATTCTTTAAAAAAAAATGGAAATCTTCAATCATAAAAGTAAAAATTTTAACCGTAATTTCATTATCCTTTAAATTTTGGTTAAGAACAATAAATTCATAAACATTAAAAACTGTAATTAAAAAAAAATTGCTTTAAGCTTAAAATTTTTTTAAAATTGGAATTTTTAACCTTTAAAATCTTTTAATCTTAAAAATTTTTGTTTTTTAAGAAAATTGCTTTTTACTTGAATTCTTTTTAAAAATGGAATTTTTCAACCAAAAAAATCTGTATTTGAACCGAAATTTCATTTTCTATGAAATTTTGGTTTCAAAGCAAGAAAATCCATAATATAAGCGTTTTTTCATTATCAATGAATTTTGGGTAACAGTTAATAAATTCGATAACCATCAATAAATGTAATATTGAAAAAAATTACTTTTAACTTAAATTCTTTTAAAAAATGGAATTTTTCAACAATAAAAATCGTTCTTTTAACCGTAATTTCATTTTCTATGAAATTTTGGTTTCAAAGCGATAAATTCATTAAGCATAGAAAAATTAAATTGCTTTAAAACAAAATTCATTGAAAAATGGAATTATTCAACCATTAAAATTCTTTTTTTATCCGTTTTTTCATTTTCCATAGAATGTTGGGTTGAAGGTTATTAATATATTTACCATTTAAAATTGTTAGTTTTAAGAAAAATGCTATAAACCTAAATTTATTTTTTTCGTTTAAAGTAATTTTTCGTTTTAACAACCGTTTTTCTTGGTTAATGAATTAATTGCTTTTAAACAAAATTTCACGGTTAATGAAATCACGGTAATAGAATTGTTTTTTATGGTTAATTCCTTTGAATAACAGTGTTACACGGATAAAAAATTACTTTTTTTATCCGTGTAACACTGGTTAGGTAAAGTAGGTAAGGACCCTGTATTTTCCAGGTATAACGGTTATCTTATAAATTACATAATTATTTCTAAGAATCAAAAATTTGAAATGATTGGTAAAAACCGTGTATTTTCCAGGTTTTTTTAGGAATCAGAAAACTGAATTTGTTTGTGAATGCACACTGAATTTCCATAGCAGTTAACTAAAAAAATACAGCACATTTTCGTAGAATCAGAAAACTGAATTTATTTGTGAATAAAACATGTATTTACAGGTATAACGGTAAACTTATAAAATACAGCACATTTTCCAAGAATCAGAAAACTGAATTTATTTGTGAAGAACCCCGATTTTCCAGGTTTAACAGAAAACTAATAAAATTCAGGACATTTTCCAAGAATCAGAAAACGAAATATATTTTTGAAAGTTCCCTGAATTTCCAAATATAACGGTCAACATACAAAAGCTAGCATATTGTCCAAAAATTAGATCTAAAAAAACTGAATTTATTTTTTAAAGAACCCTTAATTTCCAGGTTTAACGGTTGACTAATAAAATGCCGCACATTTTCCAAGAATAAGAATACAATTAGCACATTTTCCAAGAATCAGAAAACTGATTTTATTTTTCGAAAGTACCCTGTATTTTCCAAGTATAACGGTTAACTAAAAAAAAAAGGATTTTTTCTAAGAATCAAAAATTTAAAATGGATTGTAAAAGACCCTTTATTATCGAAGTTTTTCGGTTTAATTAAAAAAACATATTTTCCAAGAACCAGAAAACTGACGTTATTTGTGAAAGTACCCTGTCCTTTCCAGGAATATCGGTTTACTTTAAACGTAATTTGTTAATATCAAGCAAATTATCCAAGAATTAGAAAACTGAATTTGAGTGGGTAAGGACCCTGTAATTTTCGAGTATATCGGTTAACTTATACACTACAGCATATTTTCTAAAAATCAAAAGTTTGAAAAGATTTGTAAAATACCCTGTATTTTCCAGATTTTACGTTTAATTTAAAAAAATAAACATGTGTTCCAGGAATCTGAAAACTGAATTTATTTGTGAAAATACCCTGTATTTCCAGATTTAACGGTTATCAAATAAAAACGACAAGAATCAGAAAACAGATTTTTCGTTTGGTACCTGTATTTCCAGGATTAACGGTTAACCAATAAAAAACATCATATTTCTCAAGAATAAGAAAATCGAATGTATTTGTGAAAATACCCTGTCCTTTCCAGGATTAACGGTAAACTTTAACGGTAATTTCTCAAAATACAACATATTTTTCAAGAACCACTGACTTTATTTGTGAAAGTAGCCTGTTTTTTCCAGATTTAACGGATAACAAAAACCGTCATTGAAACCGTGAAAGTACTCTGTAATATCAAGGTTTAAAGGTTATCGGTACAAAACTGTTATCTTGTAAAATGCAGCACGTTTTCAAGTATCAGAAAACTGAATGTATTTGTGAAAGTACCCTGTTCTTTCCAGGATTAAGGGTAAACTTTAACCGAAATTTTTCAAAATACAACATATTTTTCAAGAACCAGAAAACTGACTTTATTTGTGAAAGTAGCCTGATTTTTCCAAATAAATAAATGCTATTACCGTAAAAAACTATATTTTTACCGTAAAAAAACTATGTTTTAACCGTAAAAAACTATCTTTTTACGGTAAAAAACTATGTTTTAACTGTAAAAAACAATCTTTTTACCGTAAAAAACTATGTTTTAACTGTAAAAAACTATATTTTTACCGTAAAAAACCTATGTTTAACCGTAAAAAACTATCTTTTTACCGTAAAAAACTATCTCTTTACCGTTATTACATTAACCGTGAATTTTTATTTAAAACAATAAATTCATTTACCATGAAAAAATGTTTTGAAAAAGAAAATTGCTTTTAACGAAATAATTATACAAAAAAAAAATTTAAAACCACATATTTAAAAACGAAATTATTTGTCCATGATGAACTGTTTGAAAAAAGGAAATTTATTTGCAAAGAAAAGCATATTTATGCACACATTTTAAAAATAGCAAAAAATCACGAATTTCCCGGTTGAATATCTGAAAGTATTCGAAGAAAAAAAAAAAAATTCTTTTAACGTAAAAACTATCTTTTTACCGTAAAAAACTTTCTTTTTACCGTAAAAAACTAACTTTTTACCGTAAAAAATTGTTTTTTACTGTAATTTCGTTAACCATGAATTTTTATTTAGCAATAAATTCATTTACCATGAAAAACGGTTTTGAAGAAGAAAAACGAAAATAATTATACTAAATTAAATTTAAAAACCACAATATTTAAAAACGAAATTTTATGTCCGTGATAAACTGTAAAGAAAAGGAAACTGATTAGCAAAGAAAAGCATATTTTTAAAAACATTTTAAAAATAGCGAAAAATCATGGACTTTCCCATAAAGTATCTAAAAAGCATTAAAAAAGAAGTTTAAAAAGAAAAAACGAAATTTTTTTTCCAAAAAGAATTATTTTTTAATCGTAATTTCGTTGTCGTAGACATTTTGTATTAAAGCAATTTATTTATTTAAAGCATTAACCTTGAAAAACTGTGTTTAAAAAAAAAATTATCGAAAAAAAAATCTAAAACAAAATTTTATAACCACATTTATAAAATTTTTAGAAAGAAAAATAATTTTCCATGAAAATTTTTTAAGAAAATGAAATTTTTTTAACAAGAAAAGCATATATAGAATATGCACGTACAAGCTGTTGAAAGAATACAAAACAAATTCTTACGTTTTCTAAATTTTAAAATAGGTATTCCAGCAAATATGTTAAACTACAACACAATTTTAAACGATATGAATATGCTTAAATTGTCAGACAGAAGAATTTTTACTGACTTGGTATTTTTATATAAAATTCTAAATGATTTAGTTGATAGTCCGGTATTACTTGAATTGATAAGCTTCCGAATTCCACTTCGTAATACTAGAAGTCAGGATTTATTTCAGTGCAGAAATTCTGGGACTAACTAC